>JACCHZ010000138.1:0-10000000 GCA_018907045.1 Wiebesia pumilae
AAGCATGCAGATTTTGTTTATTTGAAAAAGAAAATTAATAACATTTTATTACATTCTATAGTACAAAATGACTCAAATTATAACTTAAATGCATATTAATGTATATATATATACATTAATAAGTAAATACAATAAGTAAACACAATAAAAGCAATGAATCGAATCAAATTCTTTCCCTATTCTGTTAAGCTTATTAATTGCAAATTACTTGCTGCGAAAAGAAAAATTTCCTTTATTACAATTTTGAATAATCTTAAAAATTTGGATATTAGGGTTAAGGTAAAGTGTAATTTAGAGTTGCACGAAATACCATATACTAGAATACCACGCATATCGCATAAGAGCAAGTAGATGTTACGTTTCAAGGGTAGCGATATCTGAACCATTCTTGTGCGCGCGCACAAAAGCTTTCGTTTCCGAACTCAGCTGATCAAGAAATTGAGGCTGCGCTTGCGCGTTCCTTAGACCTATGAATGCTATGTGCGCATACTCGATATTGAAGCGACTTGAGAATAAAGAGAGAGAGAGAGAGAGAGAGAGAGAGACTCTGAACAAGCATAGGTTTAGGTGATATGTTTCAATCTCCAGTCACGGTTCTTACCTCGATCCTGAGTAACGTTTTTCGATTTCAAATTTCTTTTCCAACAAACAACTCAGTGGAGTAAATCTGAAAACGAACATTATTTGTAATTACAGATTATAGATACATCGTATGTAGATACAAAGTTTGAGACTGCCTACATGTAAAGTTCTAGTAAAAATACGTGCACTACGACAGATAATACACAATATTATCGTCCACTTCATTTTTTAAGAAAGAAAAAAATTGAATAAAAAGAATTAGGAGTGCGCTTAACGAGACTGTTATTCCAAAAGGATAAAGTGCGGGCATTCGTTGTCTTCATCGATGCTATACACGCGATGATGCAGCGGCTCCGGTGGCGATCGTTGCCACTGTTGATCGCGCGATTCGTTTATGGATTTTCAGTTAGCGACGAAGGTATGCTGGCGTCTTCCTTCGTCCAGTGTTCCACCCCATTCTCAAGCGCACATAATTTACTTAGTGACGTTTGATAATCCTACGCATTTTGATTATGTACGGTTCTTTTTTATTTAAATCTTTAGTTAAATGATTGTATGTAGTTAAAGAATTTTTTATGAATTTTCATAATTATTTCTTTAATATAATACGTTTAATTTGAAATTTCGAAAAAAATTTTTACTTAATTTTGTAGTCGATATTTTTAATTTGTACGTTATATTTTTAATTTATTTTCCTTAATTTCTCTGAAAATAAAAAGCTTTGTGGAGTCATAAAGTACTTTAATATAAATGAAAAATTTAATTTATACTATCTATAAGTAGTAGGTTGTACAATTATATAACATGATTTTTTAATTATTAATTGTAATTGACATTAGAATATTTTACTATTTATTACTAATATGACATTTTTAGTATTTTTATCCATATATTATTCACTTATTAGAAATATGTATGTAAAATAAATAAATAAATAAAATAAAGTGTAATTTAAATAAGATTAAAATATACATTTATTTACTTAAAAAGTTACAAAAATATTTACACAGTTTGGTCAATACTTTTGAAAAACTATTTAAAAATGTTTTCTTTACATTATAGTATTATAGGGTTTACTTTTTATAAAACTTTTTATTTAAAACAGTATAAATTTTTATCTAAAATTTCTTAGCTAATTTCATAAATTAAAGAAAATTTAACAAATATTGAAAACTTTTGAATTAATATATTTACTAGTGCGGTAATATTTAAACTTTTTTTTATAAATACACATACTTACGTAAAACATAATAAAATGGATATAAATCTTAATAAATGTATTATCAAAGTATCGGAAAGATAACGAAGACCATTTAATTTTAATTATTTTATTTAAATTATTTCACGCAGTAAAAGCTAATTTGGTTTTACAGCTAATTATTTAATATTATAGAAATTCAAGAAATTTATTATTATTTTATTATAAAATGTTTGATTTAAATTTTTCTTTATATAAATTAAACACGTTATGAAGGACATATTTTTTTATGAGTTGAAATAGGTATTTAATAATGGAAAAATAAATTATTACTCTTAGAATGAATAAATAAGTAATGTATAATTTTAGTTGTTATTTTCAATTTATAGAATTTAAATATTTCTATGAATGTATTTTATTTTAATGAGTTGAATGATTATTTTGTACATTTTATTACATGTATTATTAGTACATTTTAATGCACTTTTGTTCTTCTCATTTATTTTTTAAAAAATTTTGTTAATTTGTAATAATCATATAAATTAATCGTGTAAATTAGTACTTATTTATAGATTATAAAGTATAGTATATATTATATAGTACTTATAAATATATTATTTATTAGAATTCGCTTCATGTACATTAATTTTGTCTATTTTACGATTTTAATTTTTTACTATTCTTTTAACTACTATAGATTAATAACATTGGTTATAAGTTTTCAGATTAATATTGGAGATATTAAAAGATTATAACATTTATAATAAGTAATTTAATTGTTTGAAGGAAATACTTTATTGTCGTACGTTTTTCACATTAAGAATTTATAAATGAATTACTTTTCCGGTTACTATAAATTCTTATAATTTCATAAATAGATAATATTTTAAAATTTATTTAAATATAAAAATAAATATGTAATAGATATTTTTAATTTATTATATTAAAAAACTATAATTTATTGAGAAAAGGTTTGTCAATAATAGGTTTCACTTTGTCAATCATTAATAATATACTAATTTTAATTTTTATGTTTTATTCCATTTCCGTATAAAATTATATCGATTTATTATTAAAATACTATAAAACAAATTTATAAAAGAAATTTAAATAATTAACTATAGTTAACAGATATAAAATGTTGAATTAGTAATGATATGAATGTAAAAATATATAAAGATTATTCTAAAAAATTTTAATTAAAATATTTTTATTTTAATTATGAATTATCAAATATATTATTATAGTAAGTCAACGAAATCGAGCAGAAAAAAATAGAAAATTATGTTTCTATTTTTTAAATAGAAATTCTGTTAAGGCACTATAATTTGATTTACTTAAATCTTATGATGAAAATTATTAAAACATTCTTATATTATAGGTCGTTAAAATACATAAAAAGCTTCTTTCTATAATTATTATAATTAATTATCTTTATAAATATGATGTGATTAATGTTAATGCTTCATATTCTAAACTTGTATAAACGGTTGATTATATAAAATACGTAAAATAAAAAATATGAAATACGCAAATTCTTAAGATTTTAGTTGAATATCATATAAATTAGCCAAGATGTTTATAGCAATTTTTGTTTTATCCGGATCTTTATATGAATCTTAAAGAATATACTATCGTTTTCGGCAAAACTTCTATTTTTCATTAGAAGATATCTAGATAGAAACATTTAGTACATTATCAATGAATTACATAAGTAGTTGCAATGTTTTATTTTTTTTATTCAAAAAGTAAAATGAAATTCAACTCTCCTTGTCCTTTTTGTAAACTGCTTTTATATTATATAATGTGTAAAGATTTATATATATTTTTTTTAAATAAATGCTTTTCTTCTACATATAAAAGAATGAATATTGCTTTAAAAATTTTCAAATTTGATTATGCTTCAACCTCTTAATAGCTGTAATAGTAGATACAATAACACAAGAACTAGGATTTTATATTTGGAAATAAGAAAAGAGGATTATAAATTTTTTTAACTTAGTTAAGTATTCATGAATAGTAATAATTAAAAAACTAGTTTTTTTCAAATAGTAATTGAAATACTAGGCACGATTTTCTAAACAGTATTTTATGTTTTATTTTTAGTAACTTTTTAGTAATAAAGTAAATTTTTAATAATAAACACAACTCTTAAATTTTTTTATCTTTTCTACTGTTTAATTTTTAGCATGATTTGAATCAAATATTTTTATTTTCTTAAATATCAGGTTATTAATCTAATTTCACTAATCATTCATAAGATTCTCATTATCTTATTTTTTTCATGTAATACTTATGATAGAAAGAAAATTGTTTCAGATTGTTTAACTATAAAAAATTAAAGTATTTATCACAGAAAAATTGATTGAAATAGCTTTTATAAAATTCATATTTAAATTTTGTATACATTTAGAAATATGTAAGACTATTTATTCATGTAAAACTTTTAAAAATATTTTTTGTATTAAACTGTACCTTTCATAAGTGAATTTTGAAATACTATTATACTAGTATACTATTCTGCAGTTATAAATATAAACTATATGATTAAAAGGTATCAAGTTAAAAAACTAACTTTATGAGTAGAAGAAAAATGAATATGAAATAAAAAATAAATTAGTTTTTGAAATTTATGAATGCGAATAAAATTTTTGATAAAATAATGCAAACATTGAAATACATAACTCAATATTAACATAATATTAATGTAAATGTACAATTATTGCAAATATAATAAATTTCAAGACCATTTGTTACTGATAAATAAAAAATCAAGATAGAAAAGTATTTAGAAAATAAAAGAAAAAAAATCAATTATTATAAGTAAATAAACATAAATATTTTACTAGCAATTAAAGAATTTCGTAATTCATTAAAATTTTAATAACATATAAAAGTCGTTTCTGTCTAGATTATAATCGTAGTTAAGAGAATCCGACATAAAAAAATTTAATAAATCTAATAAGTATATTTATTATTAAATATAAAAAATCAACTCAAATAATAAATCAATTTCTCTAAAACAAATTAAAAATGAATTTATTGATCTTTTCTTTCAAATAAATTTATATTACTTTTACCATATTATTTTTTACTTTCTCATTTATATAATGAAATAGTTTATTAGTTTCATAAATAATAATAAAACAATGAAAATTAAATCTATTAATTATGATTTTTTAAGTAATTGTTTAAAAAACACCAAAATATATTTTTAACAGATATATGTTTTCGTTCCCTTTTATACTTTTATATAATACTCAAATTGACAATATTATATATGCAAAACTCTTTTAATACATAGATTTTATAATACGTCAAATTTATACTAAATAGTCAAAGTAAAAATGAGTTAAAATTTTTTTTATTATTTTCTTAATAATGTCTACTTTTAATTTATTCAAATTTTTTGAAAATTTACAATGGAAATTTTAATTATTAAAATTAGTGAAGAACGTATTTCTAAAATTTAATAAAGATTAAACTTTTTTTTACTAATAAGGTATTAATAAAAAATATTATATTAATGTTTTCTATAATTTTTTTAATGATTTATTAATTATGAGACTTATTAAATTTTGTACCCATAAAGTACATCTACCAAATGAAGTACAATACTGTAGAAAATAATTGTATTGTAAGAAAGTAGTATCTTAACTATTGGATTAAAACTGCTTCTCTTACTCTTGTATTTTAAATTAAATTCTGGGTTATAATAATTGTATTAATTATAGTTAAACAATTCGAAATAATTAAAATGAATTATTGCACAGTTCTAAAAACTAAAGAGTCAAGTTAAAATTAAATTTATCAAAAATAAAATATACTTTCCTTTAGGTCACTACTCCGATTTTAATAGATTAGGTAGTATATGGATTTCTATTATAATAATAATTCATAATTATTGCTAGTTTTGCAAATAATAAAGAAATTAATGATACATTTGATTATTATGTCATGAGTTAATAGTATCACATGTATCGATAGAAAATACAATTGTTAATACTTACAATTAAACTAAATATTAATTAATTAAAGCAATTACTAGTTTATATGAATGTAATAATATACGTATTTTATAAATAGATAATATTATTTTGTAATTATATAAAAAAATATAATTTCACGAATTAATACCTATACTTATATTAAACAAATTTAGTATAAATATATGCGTACATATTAAGTTTTACTAAGTTTACTGATACTAAGTTATACTAAGTTACATACATTTAACACATAATGTAATAAGTATTAATAAAATATGTTTTTCTATTTTCCCAAGAAACTTATTAAAATTCCAACTTTTTTAATATCTCATTAGCTACCAAAATCAATGGTTTAAACTAAATAAATATATTCATACATTATATTAATATTAATTTCAATCATGCGACACGTGGAAAATGCGACGAAGAGATGATAAAAAAAATGAGGTAGATTAGAGGTAAGGGTTAAGGCCTAGTTTTTCTTTTCTTTGTAGTTACTTTACTATTGCAACAATGGGCTTTTTCGTATAATGTCAGTATATACATGTTCATATATGATTGAGGTCTCGAGAAAAAAATATCTTTGTAAAGATATTTTATAATATTTTTCTAATTGATAATATTATTAGTACTTTCGAAACTATTACTTAATAATACCTAGTAATAAATATGAAACTTAGAAAAATAGAATAATTTTTTTCTTTCCAAAATAAAAGGCAGATTGATTAATTAAAAAATAGATTTTTTAAGAACTACCATTCATTTTTTAGTAGATCTTGAATATAAATGACTTTAATTGAAATGACTTGAATATAATTGTTCCTTTTTAATTTATTTTCAAGTGAAAAAGATCAGGAACTCATTGTAAATATAAAAGGTAGAAAATTAAATCAAAGATTCTGTAAAAACTACAAGATTAAAAACTATGTTTTCAAATATAAAATGTAAAAAAAATTTTTTCTCATATTTTAGTATAATGTAGGATTTTTCTATGTAGAGTAGTTTTTAAATTAAATTTTGCCTATTGATAAATAATACACTTGAATTCAAAATAAAAATTTATTTACGAAACTTACACTAATAAATATATTCTAATTTAAGATTTCTATTCTATAATACTGTAAATTTACAATTTATATATACATTTTTTTCAAAATAATTATTTTTCAAATTATAATTATAAAATTTTTTCATTTAAAATCGCAAGCGTATACTTTTAAATTATATTAAAAAATTCTGTTGTATTTCACTTACGCTGCTCTGTTTAAATTAATATATATTTTAACGTAAAACGTAATAATGGGTTAAAATTGTAGGTATTTATGGTGTAGAAATACAATGTAGTACTTGATTTGTAATATCTAGATAAATCATTTCATTTCAAAATAAAGCTTTTTGAAGGACAGGATAGACATAATTTCTTAATGAATTAATTAATCTGATCATTTTCATAAATAAGAAAAGTCATAATGATTTTAAACTATATAAATCTGTCGTCATTACTACTATTTTCTTATTTAGTTTTATTTTAATTTTAATTTATCTGTTTATCATTATATGATTGCATTTACATATACTAGCTTAAATTATTATTATTAATTATAATAAAATGTAAATTGTAAAAGGCAAAACTCTTAATATTTTTAAAAAGTATATATTTGAAGAAAAAGAATTTTATTATAGAATCATAAGAATACAATCTTCGTCTTTTAATTTATATTATATAATTTTAATTTACCATAATCTTATTTATTCATGAAAAAATGTAATAATTTATGTAATTCAATGTATATAAGTATCTTTTTAAATCCTACTCATCTTGCTATTGTAATATCAATAAATACATATTGATCTTCGATAGAGCAATAATTTGCTCCAAAATAACTCAGAGAGTTTATATAACGGAAACAGTATGAGAAGCGACAACAAAATTAGTCGGAGGGATGCCATAAGTCGAAAATAATTCGAGTTCTGATAAGGGTGAAAGGTGCGTGGAAAAATGAGGTTCGAAAATGGCTAAAAGTTCCGGGGAGAAGTTGGCGTGGTCAAGTTATGAGGACATCAAAGTGGAAGGCGAGTGGGCGATACCAGCGATATAGAGAATGAGTAGATTTTTTAACTCATTGAGAAACCTTGCATCTGGAGCTGCGAACGCTGCCAGCAGTGCCTCTAAATCGGAGGAGGACGAAGGTGAATTTATCTTCACTTTCTACTGGATGTGTCTTTTTTGTTTTGATTTTGTACTTTCTATTATTTCTCATGATATATAACACACCTTCTTTTATTTATGAATATGCTAACAGGATTTGTTCTTTGCTTTACAATTTCCGATTTAGCCGGACTTAAGTCATGTCAGAAATCAAGAGTTATATTTTAACATTTATGATTACTTAATAACATATCCAAATAAATAAAAGTATTTTTTATTTTCAATTAAAACTTCATTATCATATTATAATAAAAAATTTTGGTCTATCAAAATTATTTTATAAACTAAAAAAGAAATTTTTATAAATATTATTTTAATCTTAGCTTTAACATATATTGAATATTCATTTTGTAAATTGTCCTGAATAAAATGACCTAAACAGTATAATATCTGTGAATGATTGCAATGAAAAGTTTTATATTTTATATTTTGAGTACTATTACAATCTAATATTATTCAATAGTGAAATAATTTACAGATCAAATTTCTAACTTAAATATAAGTTGAATTGAAATTAATACTTCTTAGTTAAATAGTAGTAGTATAGATAACATTTTTAAATTAAATCATACGTATTTTTTATGTTTTGTATAATATTAGGCGTCATTTATAATTCTAATTAATCATCAATATCTAATTATGAGGTAAAAAGAGAAATTTAAGTAAAAAAGTATTAGACTATTAAAGAGTACTTATTTTATACTGATGTAGGAGTAAAAATTATTAATTTCAAAGCAATTTTAATTTTGCAAGTTTAAGATCAAGTTAAAATTAAAAAGAAAATTCTTACTTTTGATTAAAGAAATAAAATGAATAAAATTTATTAAAAAGTTCAGTCTATTAAATATTTATAATATATATATAAATTTTAGTTGCGTTATAAAAATTAATTTTTGTAAGAAAATTTATTGATAAATTCTGTTAAAAATATAAAAGATAATTGTGAAATTCATAGACTTAAACTTACCAATAATAATTAAATTTAGGAATCATTTCAAAATTAAATGAAAATAGTATAAAATTTGACTTTTGAATGAGCAATTCTAAATTTTATGATGGAATTGAATCCTAAGAGTTTTTTCAAAATTAATTCATTTATTTAAAAATAATTTTTATACCTAAAAACATTGAATTATGTCAATAATAATGATATTAATATTACTGTGTATTATAAATTGTTTGTTAAATAGAAAAGTCAGACATTTAGTTATGAATAATGACTTGTTTGTAATTTAATGAAATTTCGTATGGATTATAGAAATAAATAATTAAACAAAATAATCATTGTACAATATTTTATTCCATTACTGATACACTTCCGAATTTGCTAACATATTAGACACATTTTCTTATAAACAGTTATTCAAAACTATAGTCAATGATATATTCATATATACAAAA
Organism: Wiebesia pumilae; assembly: GCA_018907045.1. NCBI lineage: Eukaryota > Metazoa > Arthropoda > Insecta > Hymenoptera > Agaonidae > Wiebesia > Wiebesia pumilae. Next base: position 9,380 of record JACCHZ010000138.1, read on the forward strand.
GTAAAAATAAAATATACAATATCTGCATATTAATGTTCTCATATGTGCAAGAACATGATACGACAAGTCTCTGAGTCACTCTTACACAACTTCCTCTCAAAATCTCTTCGAGACCGCTATTGATAGTAAGAATCAATGTTCTTCAAGACTTTTTATCTTACAGCAGTTGATAAATTTTTTACAAATTTCAATTTTTATTCATTTTTTTATAATATTTATTCTATTAAGTCATGAAATAAATTCAGTTTGAATTCAATTTCTGAGCTTATTGAATAATAGTTGAGTTCAATTTAAAAATCCATATTCTATGATCTTTATATATATTTTTTTTTTCACATAATTTTGCCATTTAATTATGCACGCATACTTAATCGCATAACGAGTGGTGAACTATGAATGAGCAACATGGATTTTGTTTTTGACTTTATCTTTTATTTTCTTTTTCCATTTTTAAACTTGTCTTTTTATAGAAATTATATCATATTATATTTATGAAAATATAATCAAATTCCTTTATTATAGAATCTTCCATATAATAAGAATATTTGTAGATAAAAGATACGAAAATGATAAATATTATTATCAAATTAAAGTATGTTAAATACGGATTTAAAATTAATTATTGGTTAAAATAATAAAAAATTTAATATATTTCTAAATAGACACAAGAAATCAAAATAAATTGTCAAATAAAATCCGCTATTAAAGAAGCGACATAAGTTTATTTTAAAAATGTAGGAAATTTCGTACTTCATTTTATATCGATGTTAATTTAATGAATTATTAATATTTGATTTTGAACTTCAATTTTCATACTAATATATAGATAAAAAGAAAGAAAGAGAGAGAGAGAGAGACATTAAAGTTCAAAATCAAATATGATGTGATAAACTACGTATATGTATATGTATGTATATATACATAATATTTTATTTTATATACAATTCGACAACATATGGGTCATGACAACGTTGAATCATAGTGACAATCATTTTCAATGTATTAAAGGAAGCTGGTCATTCATATGTATAGTATTCATAAAACAATTTTATTTATTTATTTAGTAACATTAATTTATGAATGTAATAATTATTAGTAAATAATGAATATAGAATTTAGTAATTTTTCAATAGAAAAATCATAAAACAGTAGAATTTAGTAACATGAAATATGTGGTCCATATTAAACAATGAAATTTCAAATAGTAACATTCAAATTACTATAAATTGATTGAAGTTGAATTAAGCAAATTGAAATTAAGAAATAGCATTAATTATTGGAACTATTATATTTAATTTTCGATAACTAAGTACAATGTTTTAAAATAGCAGAAACGTTACTTTTCTTAAATTCCTACTTCATTTTATTAACGATATTCTGTTTTAGTAGTATAAGTTAATATTCAAGTAGAAGCACTAAGAAGTTCAGATACTAAATTTAAATAACAAATATAAAAGAACGCAGATAATCTATCACGTGCATTTACGATATATGATGGTCAAATAAGCTACGTCACTATAATTGTATGTTTCTAATAAAATATTATTAAACCTTTTAAAGATAAATATTTTATTTTGAAAGCTAATCGATTAGGGCCTATTTAGTCTTTAATAAGTATTCTATTTTGTTCCTTGATGCTTAATGAATTTGGGATTCAGATCAGAAACCCTAACCGATGAATGATGAGGGCATCTTTTCGTCATTAGTATGTATGTTTAACTTATATCTTTATAAGGCGGAAGAATTTTACACTTGATGAGAACATCATATTTTAATACAAGCATAATTTCATAGACTATAGATAAGCATAAATGTAAAAATATTATTATTAAAACAAAGTATATAAATTTAGACGAAATGGAAAATCAGACACTTATTTATTTCACTTAAATCATTTATAAATATATAAACTTTTAGTAAAAAATATTTATTGAGATATAAAATAATAAAGTTTATATTCATATAATTCAAAATTATTTCTTTGAAATATACTTCTTATTAATATAGTAATTTTTTAACATATACGTTATTCTTATGAAACGTAGGACAATCTGTATTATCGCGAAAGTTTAACTAGGACCGAATGCTACAATAGAAACTAAACTAGTATAATAAAATAATGAAATAATATTCTTAAGATCTATTACAATTTATAAGTTACATATTAGATACATAATCTCTGTAAATTCTGTTAAAAAATATATATGTATACGTATATATACATATCTATTTTTATTCCACAATGTTTCAAAATTTTTTTTAGTATAATATATAAGTAGTTATATATTCAAAATGAAATTTTTTTTAGCACGTATAAAATTTTTAAAATTAAGTTTTTTTAAAATTAATTTTTTTGGAATTAATAGTAATTAATTTTTAACGGAATTTAATAGAAATTAATTTTAAATGGAATTCTAGTATTTCATTGTTTTTTATCAATTTAAAAAGTTGTTATTGTGTATACGATTTTGTATATTTAATTCACGGAAAATGTACATTACAATTTATGCAATAATAATTTATATCAGTTTGAGAAAATTTAATGTTGTATCAAAGAAAATTTACTTTCACAACAGTAGAGAAAAAACTTCAATTTTAATTGCAAAGGGAATTACTTTGACCTATTCACGCGGTGTTGAAAATCAAAATTAAACGCACGCGCTTGCTTTTAATGAATACAAAGATTATGTTTATATGCTTGGAAAAAGAGAAAAATGAAGTTTCATACTTGTTATGTATTTTACCATTCTGATAAGAATGTGTTTACTTAGCTACTTGCACAAACATTCAAGGTTTATATTGTGCTTTCTCTTATACTGATGTTTCTCTTTAAATTTAGATTAAATCTATGATTTTTTGATTTGTAAAGTGCAAGATTTCCATACTCCAGTTTGATTGTTCCTTTTAATAACAAGAAAAACGTTAATAATATTGGATAGGATTAATGTATATATTTTAAACGATATTAATTATTGTTTTGTTTTGTAAATTGTATTTGATTTATGTAGTATTTTTTACATAGTATCTTTTGAACAGATAAGTAGAGAATAAAAAATTTTTATATGAAAAAATATTTATCATTGTTTCTGTATTTTTCTGCATAAAATATCTCTAAATTCAAAAGATATTTTAAAGAATATCTAGCTCTCTAACCTAAATATGAAAATTCTGAAATGCTTCGATTTTTAATAAAAGATAAAAATTAAAAGTTCATAAATATTATTTAAAGAATTTCGTTTTTATAAACCAAGGAATAATCTAATTTTAGATTATATTACAGCATCAGTTTATCTGTCTAAAAAAAGGATACTTAAAAATGTATTTTTTAAACTTTTTTATCAGGTAAAAGGAAAATAATTTATAAAACATTAATGGGTTTTATTTTTTTTCTTTTTTTTTTATTTCTTTCAAACATGAATTAATTAACTTTGTTATTGCACCTTCAAAAATATTTAATAAATTTTATAATTAATAATGACATGTAATTTTAAAAGATTTTAGAGTTATCTTTTATAGAAAAACATGCATTAATAATTTAAAATATCATAAGAATATGAAAATAAGATTTCTAATTTTTCAACTAAATTTTCTCAAGATATCACAAATTTGTTGATATAAAGATCATCGTTGTACAATTAGTTGTTGCAATAGTAATTTGATCTTTTCGATTTCTAGAACGGGTTTAATGTGTATATGATCTAAAAAATCTTTTAAAATAAGATTGTTTTTAATTAAATATCTTAAATAGTATAAAAATATATATAATTCAATAACCTCATTCTATTATCGTTCAATGTCTTATATCTCAATAAATAAAGAACTTGTAAATATCATTTTTTCAATTATAAAGTTAATTTCATTTTATTAAATGACAATTAATTACAAATGTTAATTCTTGTAATCCAATGCTAAGAAATATAATAATAGTAATTACGTAAAGATATTAAATACAACGTCTGCGAAATTAATTATTTAAATTAAATTTTAAGTAATGGTTACTATAAAGTAAATATTTTGTACAAAATATTAGAAGAACGAAGCTATCAATTCTTAACAATCCAAAGCACTCTTAAGTTCTATTACTATGGCTACTCTCTATTGTTTGTTTAAATCGTTTAGAACAAATTAAATCTTCTCGTTTTCAACGACTTACAATTTAGAATTTCTTTTAAAGTGATATTTCCCAATGAAAAATTATAATTTTTCATGTTCAGAGTTAATTTGATGAGTATAAGAAATAACATTTTTGTCAATAATGACATTCGTTTTTGAATAAAAAAATACTATAGTATCACTTAAATTAGATAGATAAAAATTAAAAGAACTCAAATATAATAAATAAAAAAATACTATTGAAGAAATTTTTAATTTCAGAATTTGGTTTAATATGTACAAATGTATTACCTGAGTATTGAACATTCAAATTAATATTTCAAGAAATAAATTTGTATATTTTAATATTTTATTTGCGTATAACGAGTAATATATCATAATGTTTAAGAGTATTTTAGGGTATTCTATCAAAAATTAATTTTTGTTCTTTTAAAATTTCAATGTTTAATATTTCTCAAATAGAATAATTGTTTTTTCAGTTTTTTTTTGAAAATGTTTGTAATGTTTTTAATCATCTAGAAATCTAACTAAAATTACGCAATATTGTACATTTCTAAATTTTTTATTAACTAAAAAATTATTTCGATTGTTTTTGCAAATTACAATTTAGTATCAATTAAATATTTAATATTTAAAATCAGAGTTTTTGTTAAAATAATCAATTTGAAACATATTTTTCTATGATATACTTCTAGTATTTTTACAGGATTTTCTTATGAATATACTTAGTTTTTTAAGTTCTTAGCTAAAAACATATTATTTTCAAAAAAATCAGTAGTAATAAAAGTGGCTCATAACGATAATAAAAAAAAGTCTAAATAATAAAAAAGTGGCTTAATTTGTTTTTTAAGTAAATGATTTAAAACACTATACAAACGTAGAAAAATAATTATTATTGAGCAAGAAGCGAATATGCTAATAAATAGGTAAAGGAATCGTTTAAAAATTAGAATGTAGCGGTATTGTGATAAGGAATATTTTAACGTGATTATATTGGATCAAGAACACAATCTGTCGACTATCAAAACTATATGAATTGAAAATTAAATGCTTAGTTGATATATGGATAGCTTTAATTTATTACCTATACAGGTCGACGACTTCAATTATAAAATGAAAAAATGATGATCTAGATCAATAAAAATCATTAGTCGTGTAAATCTGTAGATTCTTTTATTTCTTAAACTAAATATGTTAGTTAATTAATACTGTTTTAATCTAAAAAGTTAAAAATATAAAATAATATTTACTGTTATGACAAAATAACTCTTATGTTATTACTAATAATAGTTATTCGTTTTAATTTACTTCCATCTTATAATATTTACGTTTCAATATTTTTGAATATAATATTTTTTATTATAAATGCAACTATCTATTATAAATAGTAAGGTTCATTTAATTATATAATAGCTGATATTTAAAGAATATTAGTATTATAATTCGAAATACTTATTTTTTATAAATATTAAAATCGTACAGTAAAACTTCACAATTTTATTAATTTTTATTAGAATATAAAATTTAATTAAAATCAAGTTTTTTATACTGTAAATATAAAAAGTTATTATAAATATTGTACTTAATTTTTACAATAAACACTTACAATATTTAACAATTATATATTTGAGGATTACTTTGGATGAATGCATTTATAAAAATGTAATTAAAACATAACTATTACAAATATACAACATTCAAATTCAGTCTAGTATACAATTTTTCTATTTTCAATTATATAAGGTTCGAAATTTGACATGATATATTAGAAGCAACAATCAATATTTAGAATAATCTTAGTTAAATTATTTCTATCTAAGATGTAGTACACGTGCGTTTATAAATTTTATACTCAGATATTTTTGTTTTTCTACAATTGAAAATGATAAAGGTTACTACGCATTATATTTTAAGTAAAATAATTAATGTTGTGATTATATTAAAAATCGTATTCGCTATATTATATCTAGATAATTAGTTTTTATTTACATTTATAATTAGATAATTAATAAAATATTTCGCAGTTTATATATATATATATATGTATACATTAAAAAAGATATATTAAAAAAGATGTATTAAAAAATTAGCTTTATCTTCTGTTTTATCAAGTTGATACATAGTACGTTATATTCGAGAATATAAATGCGTGATATAATGAGTAATTTAATGAGCTATTCGTTATCTTATTAGAATCTATGCGACCTAATGATTATATACTTTTATTTGTTATTTATAAACTATTATCTCTAATTTATTTTTATTATTTAATATTCAGGCTTTATAGTACTATAGGAAGTTATTGATTTTATAAATGCAGAATTCAGCTAAAATTCTTAAGTATTTTAATTTTAATAAAATATAATATAGATAATTATAAATTTAAATTAACGTTGTATTATATAAAAAATGTCTTGTATTAAATTAATACATTATCAGCAGTAGATATCTTCAAGAAATTAATATTTCTATACAAAACTTATTGCGTTGGGGATAAAGTAAATTAATAATAAATATATTATGAACTACAGGTGAAGATACTAGAATGAAATTTAGTTTGACTCCTCAACCAGGTGAAAGTGGTTTTATACAATGGTTGGATGCTATGAAAATGGTAGCAAAACTTCAAGGTGGAATTCCTGCAGAATTTCGTAGAAAGGTACATATCATTTTGAAGTAATTATTTTTCTTTATAAAGAATAATTATTATCCTAAATATTTACAGAATAACTTTATTAGTAGGTATATGTAATGTTATTCATTAGATAAATTATCTCAATAGTAATCGATAATATTTTAATCAATTTCTACTCTAGAGATTTCCTTAAGAAAATGAATATGTTTATGATATACTAGTTAATAGCAATGGTAGTTTGATATGTGTTACTTACAAAACGAACTTTAATTTACTTTGTGTAATTATTTAATAAATAATTTTAAATCATCTTTCAAAGCAAAATTTTCAATATCATACATTTTTTAAGGAATAATCATTCATAAATGTCAATTAAATTTTGAGTATGGTTGAAAGTACAGATTAATATACATATATATGTTGTTTCATCAAAATATTTATGTTTTGAAATTTATAAATATTTGGTTTAATACTCTATAAAACCTTCATTTATTAGGAAGAAACTATCTAATCGCGATTATTTAGTTAATTACTAATCTACTACTTTGCTATATACAGTAATAATATCGAATAGCTTTATCTGCATGAATGTTTTTTCTACGTTAAGCTAATGAGAGAATGTTCTAATATGCTAAGATAATACAATTGTTGCTTTAGTTATATAAAACATAATTTATCTCCATTTTTAAAAATTACAGTAATAACATGTTATTTTTACTTTTTAGTCTAAATTTCTTTATCCAATATATTGCACATATGTTTATTAACTTTAAAAACAAATGTTAAGTAACCATATATATATATTGAGTAATTTATTCATTGGTTTGTTAGTGCCTGAAACTTCATAATTTTTCTTTTATTTATTACAAGAAATACTTAATATACAGTATTAATTACGTTAAACTCTCGAAAAGATATTGTTCAGGAATGTATAATAATTTTGTAAAATAATTTAATTTTTATCACTTTTGTCATCTATGTTTATCGCATATTTACCAATCTTGTTTTATACTATATTTGGAGATTTTGTACATTGAAAATTTTCTCTTATAGAATTTTACCGAAATATATATATTAATTATGTTATGCAATAAATTAATTTTCATATTAATATCTTTTAGCTTTAAGTACTCGGCTAGTATGTCTTAAAATTTATGATATTTTTCAAAATTCAACATGTATATACATGATCATATTATTATTAATATTTAGTCAATTTCATAGTTGATATTGAATATTGATATACTTAAGGGATTACATTGAAAAAATCATCTTCTAGAAGAGTAATGAAAAATAAAATTACAAATTAAGCAATTTATTCAATGCTTAAAATAGAACAAATATTTAAGCACAAATTTATAGCAGAAAATTTAAAAAATTGTTAAATTTGATTTATTGAAATTATTGAAGATACAATGTATTAATTTCTATCATCATAATAAAAACTATTTCTTTTTAAACTTAACAATGCCAAACTATTATAATTTATTATATTATATACTATTTATTGTTTCTAGAAATAAAAAATTCTTATATAATGCTTATATAATTCTTAAACAACTTTTTATTATCTTGTGTATAGATTAAATTATTTAAATAAGTCAATCATAAACAGCTTAATACTTGATAATTGAATCTGAAAAGCTTATGTGTTAAAAATTCATTTCTAACAATATTCTTATACTGAATACGTATTTTCAAATATTTTATCATATGGTACTTATCTAAATAATGCGACAAATTATACATAACTTATAATGCTTAATAAGAAATATAAGGGAGAACTCAGCAGCAACACTTAAAAGAAATATAAATATTATTATGAATAATATTTGTAATATTCATACATTACGTACATAATTTTTAAATGACGAATATTATATTATATATTACATATTATGATTTATATTATTTTTTTATAATAATTGTAGTCGTCGGTCTGTGTAATATTTAGTATTTAGTTTTAATATATGAAGAATAATTAGGCTTGGCAGAAAATTAAAATGAAGAGGTTGTTCTTTTATCTCCTTGCTTTCTTTCATTTGAGCACTCCATCACCCTAGTTTTCCTCAACTTCTTTTGTGATCTTTTACCACTCTGTCCTTCTGTATTCTCGTGGGCTGCTGATTACGATAGCTATGGTTAACGTTGGCAGAAAGACATCTGGAGCAACGTGGTGTTGACTGGCTGCAAGCGGAGAAACTCTGTTTCAACGAATGGAGCAATCCAGATGACGAAGAGCTTGGCATTCAAATTGTAAAGGTAACTGTAATACATTACCATGATCTATATATTTTTTAATTAAATTAAAAGTAATTATAATATTATAATATTATAATATTCAGTGATATTTATATTTTTTATAAGCATTCTCTGAACACTTTGTTTATTACCTACAAATACTTTTGTCTTATCTAGATAAATGATAATTATATATTTTTAATTTTGAAACTAAAGAAAAATAATATAATTTATAAGTTAGAATAAGTTCATTATATTATTTTTAATTTTATTATATTATATTACATTATTTTTTTGAATTGAATTTTTTTTAATTTACTTTGGTGCATTAATATCACCCATTTTTTCCTTGAACATAGTTGCTTTATAATTTTTCCTTGATTATTCAAGTATTTGTTTTTATCTATAAAAGTGTTAAGTAATTAAGATTTAAAAATCATAACAGTTTCTTTGACTTAAGATATAAAATTGTTTGTATTATATATTATATACAGGTGAAAATGAAAAGATTAAGATAAAATATCTTAATCTATACGTAATATTATTAGAAGGAAATTGAATTTATTGAATATATTGAAGCCAGGATAAATACTAGATAATCTGATAAACTTTTAAGTTGTTAAATGTAATGAATTACTAGTAGTTATTTAATTTATATTGCTGCAGTATATGTGTAATATATTCGATGTTATAAAATACATTGTTTAAGTGTGTATAAACTTTTCAAAATACTTGTTTTTAATTTAATTATATAATCGTATTTTAATCATGTTGCCTTTAATGAATAAATAATATAAAACAATAAATAATTTAAAAATGTAAATCCGTGTGTGTATAAATTCACGTTATTACAAAAGAAACTTTTGAAAAACTTTTAAAGAGCTGTTGATCTCTTAACATTAAAAGCTTATTAAATAATAAATTTACAATAATTATAATTGTTAAGTAAAAAATTAAATCCCTGAAATATAGAAAGTACAAAATTACGATGAAATTAATTCTGATATTCTACATAATATAAGTAGTAAGTGAAATTAAACTGTATGACTTGACGTATTATCTGTACTACATTGAAAAAAATACTTATAATGCTTAACTATTTCTTAAACATTTTTTTTTAAAGGAAATAAGAAAAATTATTTGTCAGGAAAATAAGTATATACATAAAGTTAAAGAAGTATTTAATTATTCTCATTTTGAAAACTTATGAGTGAAAATATTATAAGATGTAAATAAATAAAAAATCCCTTTGAATCCAGGATTTGCACAGAACGGGATGTAGTTTATTCTGCGGTGCAGCTGGACGAAATAACCAAGCAGTATTGCGCCGTGTACTGCTCGGTTTCGCTCGATGGAATAAGTCTGTTGGATACTGCCAGGGTCTCAACGTCCTTGCCGCCCTCATTCTTCAAGTGGTTGATCGCGATGAGGCTGCTGCCGTTAAAGTCATGATCCATCTTATTGAGGGCGTTCTTCCCGAAGGTTATTTTGCCGACAGTCTCAAAGGACTTTCTGTTGACATGGCAGTGTTTCGTGATCTTTTGCGTATGCGATTGCCGAAACTTTCGAGGCATCTGGAATCCCTTCAAAATGAAACTAAGGATAAGGCTACGGGTACAAGAATCTTTTTCGTGTGCATATTATGAAAATGATATAAATAAATATAAATGATAAAATATACGTCACAGAAAATAATTTAAAATATTCTATACTAAAAAGCTTTTTAAGAATAATTATGTTGATTGTTAAACGTATAAATTATTTCTTATCATTAGAAATATACTGCACTGAAAATATTATTCTTACATATTCTATTATCAAATTGCTTAAATTAATTGAAATATTATTTATTGCATTTTTGGATTTAAATTAAATATTAGAAAGTTTTGTACTTCAGAATTAATCACTTTTCTAATTATCATTATTGTGTTCTGTTTTATATACAAAGATTATTGTGCTATTATCACGAATACAATAATTATTACTATTATTACTAAGCTGATCTTATTTTTAAGGCGAAAGATACAAATATAAGATGTCTAAACTTTTCCTTATGTTTGATAACACTTTCTAGCACTAAAAACGAGATAAACTGCATCAACTCTATATTTTGTATATAATGCTGTCTTTATATTAGAAAGATCGTAGATGTAGTATGAATTTAATATAATAAAAACATAGATTTGATATAAAGTATTGAAACAAAAAAATGATATTGTAATCATACGTTTTCAATCATATTCTTTTATATTGTATGTTTATATTGTTCTACAAATTTTTTAATAGAGTAAAGAATTTATTAATGTTTAAAAAGAGTATTTGGAAAGAGTAAGATTACAGTTTTATATTTTCCTTATATCTACCATTTTCTATGATGTAATAAAAAAGATGATTAAAATAAATACCGTCATAGTAACAATTTTCTAAACTAAAGTAACCAAAGAAATAAAATCTTTTTAATATCAAAAACAATATACAAATACAAAGAGATAAGAGAAACATATGAATTGTAAAAATTTTTGAACTATATAATCAAATATTGTATTAAAAATGTAACAACGATATTAATTAGCATAATTTATACATTCATATAAATATACTAGTAATTATTAAAACATTTAGTAATTTAAACTCTTATGTGTCCTTTCGTTTTCCTTACGTTTTCTTAATGTTACGTCTTATGAAAATAATATATTTTATAAAGTAAACTCCGTAAATTAATTATTATTTCAATCAAATTAAGATTTTGTAATAAATATTTTATATAATTTATACATTTCTTCGCTTTATTTTTATTCTATACATTTTTTAATGAAAACGATTTTCTACAGCTTTAAAGCGTTTAGAAATTTATTATTAAATTTAAACTAAATTATTAAAATATAAATTCAAGTACAATTAACATAAAAATATTTTTAACAGGCAATTTTGTCTTAAAAATGAAACATATAAATATTTTCATCACTAATAGAAAATTTAATTATCTAATTCAATTCCATTCTATCAAATACATTGGTACCTTGAAAACACTAAAATTTTTTGAAACCTTTAGGCAGTAGTTATGAACCTCCGTTAACAAATGTCTTTACAATGCAATGGTTTTTGACTCTGTTCTGCCATTGTTTACCTCAAGACGCCGTTTTACGTGTTTGGGATTTAATTTTTTTGGAAGGTGATGATGTTCTTTTACGCACAGCTCTTGCGATTTGGGAAGGACTCTCTAAGTAAGTCATAAAGAAATGAAACTTTATTATAAATACATAAATAGTTGTTAAATATGATTAATCAAACACTAATTGTATTTTTTTTTAATGGCAATTCTAATATAAAAAATAATTTATTCGTGATACTCAATATATATATAAAACTACAATTTTTATGCTAATACTTGTGGAGTATAATAAAAGATTAATACTTTCAACCCAATAATTATTTGAATCGAAATATTATTTGTAGTCGTATCATGACCGTTACCTCTGCCGATGAATTTTATAGCATAATGGGTGTACTTACAAGGGAAATGCTTGAATTCACTGATACAAATAATCTTGTGAAGGTAATAATGATTATTTATTTATGCATAATACTGAAAAATATAATAATAAATATAATAATATAATAATTATTGAAATTACAGCGTTCAAGTAGACTTAAAATGAATAGTTTTACAAATTCGGATGACATGAATACTCTTCTTATTGTGATATATTAGGTTTTATTTTTTCTTCTTGTTATCGTGTTTTGGATTAAAAGAATAATATTTTTTCAAAAGCTTTTTATCTTTATTATTCAGTATCACAATTCATGTATGACTTATTTTATAGCTTTTCTATAACTTCTTACATGTACATTTATATTTAAAACATGTATTTTTTCATAGTATAATTGATGCCAATAAAAGACTTTCATACTTTTATGCTATTTTTACTTATTGTAAGATTTTCTAATCTATCTTATTATATTATTAATTTAAAACTATATTTTCTCCTTTACTATCCTTTAAAGAATTTTAAACATATTTTACAGGAAATCTTATTACATAATCACTCACATTAATCATTTATATCTTTATCCTTTTAAATTGAATTTACAATCACACCATTTTTATTTTTTATGTATTTTAAATTATTTTTTAAAGTTTATTTTTTAGTTTTAAACTTAAAATTACGTAGATATTATATATACAAATAAAAATGGTTAACTAAATTTAATTTCTGAAACTACTAAATTCTTCTTATAAGGAGTTTTTTTAATATATTTATGTAGTGCAAAACTATTAATGTCACTTAAAGTAAAATTTTCAAATAAATTACTCTTGATTTTGTAGACTATAGTCAGTATAGGGACCCTTCCTGGAGTTACGAGTCTAAGAGAGAAACATCGTTACAATATAACACCGTGGGCAAGACGTTTAAGTGATGATGAGGATTCCGATACCGAAGATGATGAAAGATTAGCAGTTGCAACGGCTGCAGCTATTTTCGCTATGCCGAGAAATAAAAAATCTGGTTTGTTAACAATCTTAATAAAGGACTTTAAAACTAATAAAAAAAGTTCTCATTTTCTTTTTAAGATTTTTGTCTTAATATTTTGTTTAGTCATAGATAAAATAGACTTCGCCTTTTTAATCTTTAATTTATTTATAATTTATTTTAATTTAATACTATAGTAATAAATAAATACTTATAGGAGAAATTATTATTATCTATTTAGATCGAAGTCCTTTACAAACAATAGCACCTTCTAGCGACCGAGAACGTTTAGCTCTTGATATAAGCACGTTAAAACAACAATATGTGAAATTGCGAGAACGTCAACGACAAGCTCATATAATCCTCTCAGGTACATTTATTCAAAGATTATTATTAAGATAACAATCAAATACATTATTTAACAAATAAAAAGTAAAATTAGGGTTATTTTAATGTACTTTTTATTGAAGAAATACATAAGGAATTCATCAATTTTTTTTTCTTGAATGATATTACCTACATATTACATAAATTAATTTAATTTTGATCGCTATAGAGTTGTAACACAAATAATTACGTAATAATTATTTGTCTCTCGGGTAATCGATAAACAAAAATTTCAACTAAAAGAAAATTATACTTGAAATTGTGCTTAATTATTATTCAACCGATAAACTTATTTTTCTTTATATAAAAAGCTGCATGCGCAAGGCAATCGATGGTGCCGATATCATCAGCGAGCCAAACGATGAACCATTTACTAGTAGGTAAGAGCGCACTGGTAAGCAATAAAAATCGCCCCATTGGTTCACCTTCGGACTCATCTGTCACACGTGCCAAGGCTGCAACGTTGGCTAGTAGTCCGAGAAATCAAAACCGTAAAGAACGTCAACAACAAGGCATCACAATTCATTGGAAGGACATGAAAAAGCATAAGGATGAGCTTGGAATATCTGACAGTGAGTGGTTCTTTTGTGTAACTACGCTTTCCTTCATATGTTGTACATTTTTCAAGCTTTTCATTCTACAATAATCTTTTATCATTTGAAGAACTATAAGTTAAAAATTCTTAGAGTACGTTTTGACTTGTTGCATTACTAATAGATATTTTTTATACAATTTTTAAATAAGAAAGGGAGAACGAAAATGAGTGAAATTGCGGATTTTTAAATCTAAAATAATATATAATACAGTATCTTACTTATTTTCTATATTCATGAATTGAAACTAAGAATGAATTTATTAAAATTAATCAAGTATAAGCTGAAATATAAAAGTATATTAATATTTTTAAAATTGTTAAGTCATCAATACGATTTGCGTCTTATAATTTTCAATAATACAAATTTAATTTCAACTTACATTATTTTAATAAATTATTTAATAAGTTATAAAAAGTTGTAATATAAAGTTGTAATCTGAAAAATTAATTGTTGAAGACATGTATAGTTGTAACATTGTAAAGACGTTAATAATAATGTTCACATTTTAATGAATATTTATTATCGACAAAATGTAAATGTTTTATAAATTATCAATATTATTTTCATTTAAAATCATGCATTACACAATGATGATAAGTCTGATGTACTTATAGTTTTTCTTTAAATACATTTTCAATTTTGTTTGCAACACTGTTTGTTGAGTACGATAATGATTTTTAATGAAATTTAAAGTATGTACTGTTTATAATTTAGGAATATACTATAATTTCACGTAAACTAGAAATATTTGTTAGATTCATTAAATATCTAATTATGAGTAAAAAAGAGCCTCTTTTTAAATGAATGAAATTAAAAACTGGTAAATATATTTTTTAACTGTCTATTATTTATTTATATCATAATTTGAAATTTATAAAATAAAACATAATATATTTAAATATTACTAAAATACTATAATATATATCAAGCTTTTAAGTGCAGCTTAGTATACAATTTATTATAAATTTTTTAATATAAATATTCAAATAAAAATTATTTCATTCAATCAATATAAATATGACTATAAAGTGAAAAAAGCTTTTATTGAACGGTTATCAAATTTGCTTATACAATTTTTTTAGACTCACTTCTAGAATTTAACTCTTACGTGCGTAATTATAATTTAAATAAAAATAAATAATTTCTACAAGAGTATTCCCATAAATTGAATTTCGTGTTGTATTTATTTCTTGTAAAATTATTTCACTCTACGGATATTCTCATTCTATCAGCCATCAATACAACAAGTGTTCTTACTCTTTACATCATTATTGCATAAACTGTCTACGTCGGCTCTTCTTAATTTCTCGTTCACTCATCATTGACCACTTATTATTAAGTACTGTGGTTTTTATGTATAATATATAATATAAAATTGAAAGTTAGTAATAATTTCATGCCGTGCCAATTTTCCGAAATAAAATAAAAATTGATTGAATATAATAGATAATTAATTTGTGGACTCTCTTATTACTTAGTTATATTTTTATATTCAACACTTATATAAAATATGTAAATATTAAATACACATCATTTTAAAATAATAATAATAATAATTCATATTAATTATAATACTAAGTGTCAAACAAAAGCTTTTAATGAGTGTTCAATTATTTTAACTTAAAAATTTATATATCATTTACAAAACATATAAAATTAGAGTTACTAGTAGATTTTTACAAATAAAAAAATAAATGAAAAATAAAAGATAAATTCATAAATTAAATATTAAAGTTTTAGGAATTTATGATATCTTGTGTAATTGCTTATATATATGTGATATAATTATCATGTGATATATCATCATAGGTTTGAAATTAATAATGTATTGAATAATGTTCAAAAAGTAATTTTATTTTGTAATTTTATACATTATGCAAAAGGTTACATAATATATATTTTAAATTCTACATTATTAACGATTACATATTATGACCTTAATGAAAACCATAATAATTTGATACAATTTTATACATATTATTTTGATACAAAATAAAATAGTTACAAGAGTGTTTTTATATTTCCTCTTTATAAGACTGTTTTAAAATACATACTTTCTCAATTATAATTAAAGTTCACAAAAATCATAAAATACATGTAATTTTATGAAGATAATCTAATTATATTATTAAATGATTATAATTTTCATACCATAGACTTCAAAAATATGTTTCTTTATGGAAGATTTTGGAATATCGGCCGCAGAAAAAATATATGGTTATTGAAGAAAATAAGCTAAAGTTATATACATGACAAGAATGATATATAATTATTTTAACATATTTAAAAACGTTATATTACATTTTGTTTGTATTAGAATAATTATACATTTATTTAAGTTTTAAATGGTTTATAATGATTAAGTTAATTTTTAAAACTTTATGGTATATGTTTTTTACTTTTACGCTTTTATATTATGATCAATTTTATTTAATTAATATTAATTTTGTTTTGTTCAAATCTTGTTACAGACGTGATTTATTTTCTTTCTATTTTATACTTTCTGTTAATAAAAATAAAGGTCACTTATTTGTACTCAAATTACAATATATTCTGCGATAGTAAAAAGAAAGAATTTTTTTTCACTATTATGATGAGAGATTGGTTTACTTTTTTATCATTCATTTTTGTTTGAATCATCTATGAAAAATGTACCCCACACTCTACAAAGCTTCCCCCTCCTTGCGTTCTCCTGTGTGGAAGCAAACGTCGGTAACTGGCATGCGCCTAGTATGGAACATTCATTTCTTCTTTCTCTCTCTTAAATCGATTTGTTTTCTGTTATTGTTCCTGTAGCAGCTGAAACGTCCGTCACTAACGCGAGCACACCGAACTTCATCGAGGGCGCATTGCCTGGACTCGCGATGACATCAACAAATTCTACAAAACGATTGGCGAGCACAGGTGGTGGTGGAACAGTTATTGATAGCGATAGTGATAGCACGTCTACGGAACTCTGTGATGAGCCTGACCGGCTAAGTGACGTTGACAGCGAGGAGTTAACCTCGACCTCCGAGTACTATGTGATGAAAAAGAATACCGTAGATGAGACAACGCTATCGTGTGTGGAGATCATCAAAGAATCGACGATTGACCAACAATTCAGTTCGAGTACTAAGACGAGGTGAGATCGGGGCTTAATGAGATTATTTGAAAACAGGTGTACTGTCGTTAATTCTGAATATTTGCGAGGTAATAAAACGGTGTTGTATATTTTATTGTTCGACTCGTTTATTTTCAACAAAGTAAAGAATATTTTGTATAGTTTTTGTAACAAGATCAAAAATATTGTCTCGTCTACTTATTGGTGAAATGTATTTATATATTAATTATTATTAACATTTATATATTAATAAAGTAGTAAAAAAAATAGTTCATTTTAATTAAGATTTTTTCATTATCAGATCAAAGATTGTTCAATTTGAAAAAAATGTTTATCCCTTGAACAGAATCTCTTATAAGTAATTAAAATCCTATTTTCTTTAAATAAAAAAATTAATTCATCAAGTTCATAAAACAAATTTCTGTTAAAAGTCGTTGTCACTCTTTTATTGAATGTAAAACTTCAGGAGTAAAAAATATTGGTACTTATAATTTATTTATACTAACATCTTTGTGAAAATAAATTATAAATGTATTGTTAATGTATTCGTAAATTAATAGCGATTGATATATTTCTTTACTAAACAAAATATATGAGCAAATAATTACTTAAATTATTTTAATGGATTTTATATAAAGAGTTTTAAATTTTGCGTTTTCATATTATTAGAAATAAAAAAGGTATTCCTTTCTACTCATTTTTACTACTAATAAGAATATTTTATAAATATTTTGCAAAACATATATAAATATTATAAAATTTAAGTATATATTTATTTTAAACAGAATTAATTAATTACACAAACCATAAGCTTTTACATATTATGCAAGACATAAATTGTTTAAGAGGATGTAGAAAGATTATAAATTTACTGACATCAAAACCTTCTTAAGCTTACGGATTATTATGTTCCTTTAAGATATCTTTCAGAATATATTTTTGTTTGAAATAGCTTGTTTAAAAGTATATTGATATATGCGTTCTAAATTAAATCATAACGCGAAATTATTATTTCATAACTTAACTTTTATTCTTATTATATCCAGACAAAGGCTTATACAATACTGAAAACTAAATCGAGTTTTAACGGCAATTGCCGTTTTATACACTATCATTTATACACTATCACAATCACCTTCTTTTATCAACAAATACATGCAGTCGCTACACCTGCATTTGTTGATGGCCTTCTGTTTCGAACTACCAAATTACAAATTCTTCTTAATTTTACTTTCCTACATTTACTCTACTTAAATCTGTTCTTTTTTAAATTATAATTGCTTCATTGAATAAGATTTTATTCTAAGGTATTTGAAGACTTCATGTATATAATTATTGTAACTTTCAGAATCAAAAATAAGAAAAAGCCTACTTTGAATTTTTTAATACATATACTTTCGATAAAATTATTGTAAATAAATTTTTCAGTATGATTTAGAATCATTCAAGATGCCCTAGAAAGATAATTAAAAATTGTAAGTTTTTAGTCATAATATTTAGATAGCACAAAAAATTTTAATTTTAACACGTTCAATACTAAGCATTTTATGTATTAAAAATTACTATTTGATAAAAAAATTTTTAATATGTATTTTATGAATACTTTTATATTATATATTAAATGAGAAAAATTACAAAATAATAATTTTATATAATTGTACTAAACTACTGTAAATAAAAATGTATATTAAAAACGGTAATAAGAATCTAATAAAAATAATAAACTAGAATACAAAATGAAATAAAATAAGTATAAATTTAAAAAGCAATATTTTATAAAATAATGAATAATAAATAAATATAAACAGAGGATATAAAGTAAAACTAAGCTAATAAGAAAGCGAGTTTACTTACAACGTGTTAATCTATAAAATTTTTTGCAAAGTATTATTTTTCATTTTAGATAGATTAAAAATAAATTACATTTTAGTATATATAGATTAATAGAAATTCATTTAGTTCTGCTGTGTATTACATTATCATTACATAGCTTTATGTATTAATTACTGAATAGTTAATTAATAAATATTACAGTTATGGCTTATAATATAAATTTTAATGGAACTCGTTTAGATACTTAGTAAATATTTCTTGCTTAAATAATAATTAAAATATGCGTTATTTATCATGTTTCTACGCTATTTATGCATATTTCCATATAAATGTAATAAAATTAGGTAAATAAACTTATGAGTTGGCTTTCAATATAAAATATATGTAATCTATATTATTCATTCTATGTAAAATTAGTAATCTTAAATCAAAGATTTTTATTTGTGGCTGAAATCATATTAAATTAATTTCAGTGAATCTTTTGAAGCTTATACAAATGAAACTTCCATAGCCGAGATCACTGATCAGATACGAAGGCTCTCAGCAGATGATGCGGATTTCAAGACGTGCCTGAATGATACACAAATGTCTGAAGAGAAAAAGTCGTCAAACCTGGAATTATGTGCCATTGATGATATTGCTGAAGAGAAAAGGTCAACGGCTTCTGTACTCATTAATACCAATTATTTGATTAAAGGAATGAAATCGACAGACTTAGAATTATATGACGACAACTATTTCATCGAGAAGAAAAAGTTAACAGTATTAGAATCTCTTAATATCAACTATCCTATTCCAGAAAATAAATCGACAATATTGACATTATCTGATAATGAATATCTTACTAAAGATAAAATGTCAAAAATCTCAAGGCCTAACATTGGTTATCCCATTAAAGATTATAAATCGACATCTATGGAGTTAAATAATTCTTGTTCTTTTAACGAGGGAAAGTCAACAATTTCAGAAATATTTGATGAAGGCAAATCAATCAAGAATAAGGAATTATCGACATCCATGGTATACAACGTTGATCCTTTCATCGAAGAGAATAAATTGATTCAAGTTTCAAAATCACTCAATGATCATATTGATGCTGTGAACATAAATTTGAGAACTAAGAATATGAGTCTTAGCACTTCGTTATCAAAAGATTCCGACTATAAATGTGATAGTTTAGAATCGCAAAGTAGAATAAATATAAATGAAACTGCAAATGCTAATAAAAGTGCCACAATAGAAAACGTTGCAAGTAAGATCAATGAATCTATTAATGCATCAAGAAACTTATCCGATAATTATGAGTTAACTAATGCCGAAGTAAAGTATTCTACGAGATCCTCTTATGTAATAGGTCACCTACCTATATCTCCAATAAATTTAGAAATGCGAACAAAAAGTAATTGTATAACCACGGAAGTTATCATTTCAAGAGAGGAGGCTAATTCTATGAAAGATAGACTAGAGCATCATACTTTTGTGACTAGTATGGATACTTCAGCTTTAAGTTCTGATAAAAAATTAAGTATTTATAAAATTCAGGTAATTTTTTTCTTAATACTTTTAATAAACTTATGAAATTAAATGTACATGTGATATATAGCAACAGAAAGTAGTTTGTTTAGACATTAAGGTCTAATTCGTTTCAATTTTCCATAATTCTTCTAGATATAATATTTTTGAATATATTAAATTAAAAAATCATATGATAAAATTTTTTTAGATATTTGAACGATATTTTTTTTCAGTCATATTTATATTATTTTTAACATTTGTGGATTGTGTTTTATCTTCACTTATGATTTTTATGCTTTTGCTTATGTAAAATATATTCAATATAAATAAATTCTATAAGTAAGAAAATAACATTATTCTTGCATATTTTTAACCTGTTAAACTTAAGCAAGAATCTTAAAATATTCTAGGTAGAGTCTAAAAATAGTCCTGAAAGCATAAAATCTTTTGATTCTGGAGAGATGATGGGGCCAGATTCAATAACGTCGAGTGCTATTCTAAGTCTGAAATCTTCCTTATATCCTGAATTTTGTGACTCAATTTTAGCTAATAAGTCCATCATTTCATCTGTTAGCTCAGAATCTAAGACATTAACGATAGGTTCAGTTGATTCTGAAATAATGAAGAAATACACAGAAACATCAGGCGAGAGCTCTGTGACAACGTCAACGGATTCATTTATGCAACTTAAATCCACGGACCCTCCCTACAGTTCAACCGATTCCTTTTGTAGCTCCATAAAATTAAAGTATTCTGATAGATCATTGAGTTCAGAACTACAATCATCTATTAGTGCCAATTCAATTAAGTATATTGAAAATTATACTGACAAAGGCTATGAAAGAGAGTTACAAAAGGCACCATCTGGTAAGATTTTACTTCAAATTTTTATTATTTTGTTTAAAATTATTATGAATTTAAAATTATTTAATCTAATAAATATCTCTTTATAATTTTCATAGATATAGTACAAGAAATTATAGTTTTCTCATTGATCAGAAATAATATTAAGTAAACTTTAAGAAAAGTAATAAAAACTATTTAATAGTTTTAATTTAATATTTTCTACGTATACGTATTTTTTTATTAATAGACTTTATTATTTACATTATCACAATATTTATCGCTTGTTTAATAATAGATTTTAAATTATTTATTATTTCAGTCACTTTTTTAAAATGGTATTATTGTCGTTAATATCTATTTGTTGTTTTCTTTAGATAAATTAAATTAAATAAGGCAACTTAATAATAATTTTGGATTCATAATAAAATATATAAAATGCATACGGATAAAATTATATAATTAAATACGAACAATGTATAACAATATTTGATATTAATTATTTTATTTATATTAATAAACGTAATTAAATTATTATTATTACGTATAATCTTTTATACATATACAAAAATTATAAGAGTGAATAAATTTAAGTAATTGAAATATTTTATGAATAATTTATAATTAATTTTGCTTAGTTTTTCAATAATGCAATATCCTATTATATTTTAATGATGAAATTCTTTTAACTTTATTATGTAATAAGAAGTAAAATATAGTGTAATTGCTATAAATTTAATATCTAAGTAATGAATAAGTAATTAAATTAAAATCTAGTTCATACTCACACATTTCAATACGAACTAACATATTTCCTAAGTTAAATAAGTTTTTAATAATTACTTGAAAACATTTTAAAATTAAAACTTCAAGTAATTACAAATATGTATAAATTAATGGATAGTAATCTTTATTGTTTCAGAAATTGGTTCTGTGACATCACCGTTTTATCCAATTTTGAATCCAAATAAAAAAACCCCATCACCATGTACGGAAAGAAAAAATTTAACGGACAGAGATGTAGTTGGATTAAACAAATTTCAAGACAATGTAAAACGTCAAGGTACCAAACATCAGTTGGAAAGTAGAAATCCAAACCAGGCTTTTGACATATATGAGTTAAAAAATTCTGAAGATAATTTCAATATAAAAGTTTTATCTGAAAATGATTCATTTAATAATAGTTTAAAACAATATTCTTATGACAAATTGGAAAATTATTCAAAAATTATGAGAAATAAAATTGTTACAACGGAAGAAACGTGTAATTCGGGTAAAAATTAATTTATTTCGTAATTAGAACGGAATACGGATAGACAAGAATTTTGTAAATAATTAAATTTATTTAAAGAAATCATTTTCTATTTACATAAATTAACATATTCTTTTGATATTGAGGCATATGCTTGTATAATGATAACTATTTTTAACGAATAACAGATACTTATTATTTATTACAGACTTGGAAGTATATCATATGACTAAATTTAAGGATAAACATCTAGAAATGGATACACTTTCACCACTTCCAGATATTCAATTCGATCATTGCTGCAACTTATCAGAGCGAACGCGTGGTTGTTCTCTAGATGGTAAAATTGAAACTCTTCAAATATCTGGTAAATCTCGTGAACGAAGTATTAGTAGTTTAGACAAGCGGTTTCCTGATATATTGTCTCCATCTATAGAGGATTTTGCGAATAATGTGAATAAACGATCCAGCAATGTTTTAGAAGACTTGCGACATTTAGAAATGAAAACAACAGAAGATGGCGAAATAGATCCAAAGTTGTTAACAAGAAAAACAAGCTTCATTTGGGAGGATTTAAGAAGTTTAGAGGCTCGACGACAAGATACTTTCAGTGATTCAGCTAGTAGTTTCTCTAGACAAAAAATCGATGTACCTGGACATAGTATTTCTATAGACGGTCGTAAAACGTATATTGTTGAGCCAAAAATTAATATTGACGATAGCAGTGATAGTATTTTGAAAACTATAACTTATAAAAGTTCCATTAGGAATAATTATAATGATGAGGATGAACAAATTGAGTCAAAACTTGGTGTTTGGACGAAGGTTAAACCTCGTAAGCATAGTGATAGTGGGCGAAGGAGTAGTGATAGAGCATTGAAGATCATTCAAGAGAATTCAGTAATACTTCAGAAGATTTTGACCTGTCAAGCAAGAAAACGCTTACCTGATTTGGAGGAAATATCAAAGGAGATTACTATTAGTCCAATAAATGAAGAAATATCTAAAATTTTTAGTCCAATTCTTGAAAAAATGGGTTTAAACGAAGACGAGATAAACGAAGAGTTGGCTAAGATAAATTTAAAAGATTTTGATAGAAATACTACAACTACAACTGTCTCAGAATTCGATTCAAAGATTAACGATGAATTGTCAAAGCTCTCACTAATCGGCGATAATGATGAAGTCGCGTATCTTCCCGATTTTGATGACATATCCTCTGATTATCTAGTTGCTCGTGATGCCTTTATAGACCATCAAATTAATGAAGAACTATCGAAACTTCTTGTTAACTACGAGGATAATTCTTCCTCAACTTTTCGAAAGAGTTCGATTGCCCTTAATGTTAGCGATAATTTATCAACTTCGACTAATGTGCATTCGTATAGGTCGTCTAATGACTGTTTTAATATTAAGACCGAGCATAGCTCCAACGAACCTATAAATTCTGAGGTTTATTTAGACAATCCACTTCCTTATATGTCTCATGACGAATATTTAACGTCACATAATCTATTAATGTACAGCGATGTTGATCTCCACAGTCAGCTTCATAAACTAGATCAAACATCTTATACGCAAACTCTACCTATTGTTAACACTGAAGTAAATCATCAAGATATTATTTCATCGACTATTTCGTACGTATCAAACGTTGATAAATCGGCAAAAATTGACTATTCTACATCAGTAATTGAAAAGCAACCAAACTACAACATATCACCTCTTAAGAGCTCTTCTAATAGTACTTATACTTTTTCAACACTTCAGGCATCTACATACGATTACAAATCAAGAAAATCACCAAGAAAAATGTCGAGAAATCCCTATTCAGTTCGATTGCATGATTCAAAGGGTAGTATTAATACTGAATTCGAAAATTCTACCTTTGAATTGACTTCGAGAGAGACAATTGTTCCAACAACATTAAATTATGAATACGAATCTAAAAAGCATATTTTATCTAAAGAGAATTTGGAATTTCCAGTAAAGTATAATCAGAATGAAAAACTAACAACTTCTAAAACATCAACCTCAAGAAACATTGATCTTAGACTTAGTCCATTTCAAACGGCCATTACCAAATTCGGTAATGATGCACCTTACTACTCTAATAAACAAATTATTACTCCAACGATAAAGTATGAAGCCAATCAGGATACCAACTTGTCTCTCATTTCGACTTTAGAAACAAGTAATCACAAATCAGCTTATAAATTTAAAAAGTATGAAAACGTTTCACCAGCAGAAAAATATTCTTTATGCAGTGAAAAATATAATATTCAAAGGCAGCCTTGGAAGACTGCAGTCTTAGAATCTAAGCCTAAAGTATCTTTATATCTAACTGATACATCGGTCACGAATATTAATTGTCATCAAGATATTCAAGTCTTAACACCCCGTTATAATTATAGTGATCGTGAAAAAGAAATAAATAGCTCGTGTAAATCAATTTCACCAGTTTTTGATAATTTTCTGATAAAAACAACAACTACAGCTACAACAATGACAACAACAGTCATATCTAAGACCACGTATTCTGACACATTTACGGATAGAACTTACAGAAAGCCGACCCTAACACTTGGTAATTTTGAACAGAATAAGCAAATGGTTGACAACGATACAAAGTATAATTTTGATGAAAGCTTAAATCCAAAAACTCTTGGATTTAGTCCGTTCCCGTCAAGAAACTCACCGAGAAAACCCAAAGAATTGGCCCTAAAATTGGGATTATATTCACCGACAAAAATATTACAATCAAAGAAATCTTAGTTTATTTTTAATTTAATAGAATACTTGAATATATTGAATTTAATTAGAAACTCAAGTTTTGAAATTTAATTTGTCTAAAATAAAATATTGTACTTAAGGTGATTAAAGAAGTCATTAAAGTATTTTATAATGTAAGGGTATGTAAAAACACATCACTGATGTACATCCTATTAATTTTTAGACAGAATATAATGTAGAATAATGTGCTTTTTTAGACTTATAGGTATCTAATTATCTGTGAGTACCAAAATAACGTTAAGAAAAGGATGTAACAATTAATGAACTTAAAATTCAAATAAATATCAATGTTTAACATTAAATTTAAAATTTGTGGACGTAAACTTAAGTTTATTTGCAAGCTAAGGGTTTTATAATAGGCCTAAATTATTTTAAACTAATGTTAAATATAAAACGACTCTGAAAAGTCAGTGAACTATTGTCGAGTTTATAGTGTTAATTAAAATAGTTACAAAGCGATATCCTAATTTTTGTAATAAGAATGAAACTAAATATTATATTATATAAATAGTTGCTATATATCAAAAATTAAGGGCGAATCATGCTAGTAGATTCATTGTTACATTAGATATTGTAAATAGTAACATTAATAATATAATTTCATGTGTTACTATTTATTGAAATTTATTTTAATTTCATATATCAGATGCTTATAAGGAATATTCTTATACAAACAGTAATTGTCAATTTGAACTAAATGAAATTATTTTCATAATATGTCTAAAATAATTATATTAGAAAAATATTTTTACTCATAAAAATTCATATTAAAAGAATATTTTAAGAATATAAACCTTATATAATAAAATTTTTCCTATTTGATTAATATTCATTGCATACACACATTGAAAAAGTAAGTTTTTTGTAATAATTATTATTGTTACATGGTTATGTTAAATTTTTTAGTATAAATAATATCTTGAAAAAGATGTTTTTACTTAATTGTAAACATTTTCTATATAAGTTTGTTTTTATATATATTTAGTAACTTTAGTACTGAGAATCAAATGAAATTGTAATCAATTCATTAAAAAAATTATTTTTCAAATATTAATTTGTTTTCAACTTTTGTATTAGCTTATTCATCCATTTTAATGCTATTAAAATAAATACAATATAATAAATACAATTATATTCAAAATTTTATATATTATTATATATTATACTAAATTATAAAATTAAAAAAAATTTATAAGTAATTCAATTAAAAAGGTTCTAAATTAATTATTTCTTACTATTTTTATAATTTCATAATACGTATTTTAAAAAATGTAAAATAAAATGAATGAAAGTAATCTCATTAACTGACTCGTTCTATCTCTACTCCTCCTCTTTGAAATATCGAAGTACGTTTACTGCTATAAGCCATACTGTTTTTTTTTTGTTTTGGAGTGTGCTAACTTATAACTGCAAATAATCATAGTTCATCGATAGTTAAACTAACTCAGCCAGTGTCAGATAAATTTGAGTATAAAAAGAAGAAAAAGGGAGATAGATAGGTATCATTCCAAGAAAAAGAAAAAATGGTCCAAAAGATTATATTGTTACAAATGCAATTGAAAACGATCAAATTATTTTGATATTATAAATGCTTTGCATTATGTAAAAAATTAATAATTATTATAATAATTATTAAATAGTAATAATAATTAATTTGTAATACTTTAATGTTATGTATTTTATAATTTAAAATAAATACAACAGTTTAAAATTGAAATTTAAAAAATGTTTAATTAAATATAATTTACATGTGTAAGAATTTAAATTAATTTTAGGGATTAGTATTTGCTTTTATTATAATTATGGATAAAATTTTAAGTTTTCAGAAGACATGAAATATAAGTGATTTTTCATATCATAAATTATTTAAAATATAAGCTTTTCCAGTGAAGTTATATACTAATTATTTTAGTACAGAAAATAACTGTTATTATATTAATAATTGATAATCATAAATAAAGGTATTTCTTAAATATTAAATTTTTTTGTTTATAGTTTAAGATTCTTTATTCGTTAAATCCTAAAATATTACTAGTTCTTTTAATACTAATTATTTCGAATTATATTTTTCATCGCGTGGAAATGAATTTCAACTTTACCAATTGCACTGATAGAAATGTAAAAGGTATTATACGATGAATATAGAATTAAAGAATGACAAAAAGACTTAGAGATTTTATTAAAATAATTATTACACGTTCACATAAGCGTGATAAGCTTTATAAACAAAAATTAAAAATTGTATATTTAAAACATTTAAAAGAATAATATTCTTTTATGCAAATTATGGTTTTATATATAAAATAAGCCTAAAAAATGTTTGTTATGACATTTATAAAAAAAATTGACAAATAAGTGTGAAGTATTTCAGTTTTTATAATTTATTTGAATTTATATAAGTATACACACATGTATATATATTTCATAAATATTTCTAATATTAATTATGCTTAGAAAATATTAAAATGATATAATTAGTAGTCACATATTTGTTAAGTTTTTTCACATTAAGCTTTTAGTTGTGTTTTCAATATCAATCATCGATTTATCCTTTAAACATAAATATTTGTAAAACAAATCTATTATAATAATTTGACTATATTTTCAAAAATAATATCAACCACAAATAAAAGAAGCTGCGGGTATGTATCTAATTTAATGACATGTTTTGTAATGTGAAATAATTAATATTAAATAGTATTAAAAAATTCAGAATTATATAACTTAACTTATTAGTTACCTGTGTAAATATAAATGGAGCTAAAAGTTTTTGTTTTAAATGGAGTTTTGTCATTTTTGTATTCAATATTAAGTAAGTGAAAAAGATAACTATTAAAGTCATATATATATATATATATATATATATGTCTTGTTGTAAGCAATTTTGAAATGTACAATTAATAATTGCATATTATCCTATTTGATTAACTCACAATTTCTAATTTGTAAATGTATCATGAAAGTATCGCAAGTTTTGTCAAATAAAATTTGAGTTATATCCACTTTAGGATAATTTTTTCATAATATGCTTTTGTAATTTTTATATAAATATATTAAATACACTAAAAATAAATTTATTTTATATAAATTTATCTATAAATAAATAATTTTATTATCATTCTACACTGAAGGATTAATGTTTTTTTATAAAAGATAATAATGATGTATAAATCAAATACTATAAATTATTAATTAATGGCTTAACTTTAATCCTTAAACTTTATCCGCAATCAACTTTAAGTGCGGATAATAGACTTTTATAATAATAAAAGAAATAATTATATTATGTTATATATGATATTCTGAAAATTTTTGAAAATATTATAAATATTAACCATGTATTATTAATTCTCTTTATCTTTGTAAAATACTGTTTTAAATACATTACATTTACTGTTATTTATATAATTAAAACATACTTTTTTGAAAAATAGAATAACCTATGTGTAAATCATTATCTTAAAGAAATGAATATAAGGTAGATCAAAATCCTAGTCTTATTATATTTAATATAATAAAGTTAGTGAATCAATGAGAATATCTTGTTGTAAAAATGAAAAATATATAAAAATAAAATGTTTTAAACCGTAAAGATTTGACGGTTAAATGGCTTGTCATTATTGAAACAGTTATTATTGTAAATATAGAAAATTTATAAGATGCTATAAAATGTGTCAATGATATAAGATTGTAAATTCGCAGTGAGCGTGTAGAATTATTATCATTTTATGAAAAGGATATATGAAATAAATATATTGAAAAAAAGTAGAAATATTCTTGATTATTTTAAAAAAACTTCCTATATAAAATATTCATTTTTATTATTTTTTCATTCAATTCTTTTATTTTAAATTTTAATAAGGTTTTGCACATTTATTTAAAATTTTTTTAAATTTTTTATTTAAAATTATATTTTTTTAATGCTGAAGTTAAATAGTTTTGTATTTTATTATGTTGAATAAATAATATTGTTTTCATTCTGTTTCATAAAATTATATGTATTAGTATAAGTTATTAAATACTTCTAAATTAAAGAAACGTAAACAATAAAATATATATAGTTAAAATTGATTAAATTAAAATGAAGTATGTATGAGGTACAATATGAAAAAAAAACACTCCATAGAAGTTCAGTATTAATATTGAAAACTAAAAGATTTTGTGATAAAATAAGAAGAGACGAGAAGAAAATATTATATTCATAGAATTAAGGATTCGACTACTATAATTATTCGAAAATAATGTGCAAATTTAATCATTTTGTATGGAAAAATAATTTCAATATAATGTATAAATAAAAATGTATCTTTCGAAAACTATTTCATGATGTAAGACAATTGAAATGGGAAAGGAAAAGAAGAGAAAAGAAGAGAATAGAGTTGTTAATGAAATGTTGAAAAATTTGGATTGGAGAGGAAGAAGATTAATTCCAAACACCTTAATATAACAATACCATTACCCTTGGAGTGCAATAAGTAAATGAAGCACAGACGATAAACAATAATCAAATGTTTAGTGGATTGAATTTTAAGATGACGACGCAGGGAAACAAGAATGAGTAAGAAATAAGTCTGAAATAAAGAAAAAATTAATTGTACCTTATGTAATATTGTTTATATTATTAGCTCGCGGATTTGGTCACACCTGTTGTAGTCGTGTGTATGTAGCAACCAAATCAACTGCCTGAAACTGTGATATGTTGTTTTATTGTTTTCTTTTTATATTACA
The DNA here is from genome assembly GCA_018907045.1 of Wiebesia pumilae. Classification (NCBI taxonomy): domain Eukaryota; kingdom Metazoa; phylum Arthropoda; class Insecta; order Hymenoptera; family Agaonidae; genus Wiebesia; species Wiebesia pumilae. The sequence goes on from JACCHZ010000138.1 coordinate 39,891, forward strand.
TTTAATTATCGAATTATTGTTCTTTCATTTTATTTCTTTAGTAATTAATGTTATTTAATTATTTTTTCTCCAATATTGCTTACCCTGTGAATATATTAAAGTGCAAATTTGACGTTTATCTTGAGTTATCAGTACCGGTGCTAGCACGAAAGTGCCTACTATATAAGTAAGGAAAATAAAATCTTTGGAATGAAAAATGAAAAATTATTTATCTGGTTAGAAGACTGTATCTTTTTACAATCCTGATTTAATTATTCAAAATCAATTATGGATAATTTTCTTTCTTGGAGAGGTAGAGAAGTTCTACTAAAGTAAGTAAAACATTTTTTTAGTACTAAAGTACTAAAAAATGTAAGTTGATTGTCTCTTACTTATAATTCAACAATACTGTAGAACGCTAATATCTTAAAAGTAATACTTATTGAAGGCTTGGCGCGATATCACATGATTGCAAAAAGAAGATTATAGTACTAAATTTGTATCAATAAGAATAATTTTTATAGTCCATAATAAATAATAATTCAAAGATGTTTCAGTTTAAGTGAGAGAAAATAAGATAGAAAAAATATGTATAATATATCTATATGTATAAAATATTTATAAGTACAAGATATTCTTTAGTTTATGAGCATTTTTCAAATTATTAATTAAAATTATATTCTGAGTTTTTCTAATTTATAATAATTACAATTATTCTTTAATCACTTTTCTTAAAAATTAAGTTTCTTATTTCTTTAAAACTATATCTATGTTTTATCAATGCACGATAGATGTCTTTCTCGAAAAAATTAATTATATTATATAAAGATTTACTCTGATTCAGCATAATTTTTTATTTAAATATTGAAACATAATTTTAAAATTTACAATAATTTTAAAATTATCTAGAACTTAATTCTATTGAAATGATTTTGTTGATTTTTGTTTATTAAGCAGTTCATGTACTATCACATGGAATATTTTATGAATAATATTAATCATGATAGTTTGCAATAAAAATATTCTATCTGTTTAGTTTCGAAAATAAAATTCATCTATACTGTGTTATTACAAAATATTTGATAATCAAATATGATTATCAAATAAGTTTATTTACTTAATTGATGTAAAAGCTAATAGTTAGAAAAGTACCAGTATGTGTTTTATATTAAAAATTACATATATATTGGAAACTAATAGTGAAACTTATAACGACTTTTTGTTGTTATTAACTAACTATTTTCTTTTCGTCCCTCGCGGATACACTATAATCATGTTACTCATCCTTCTGGCGGTAGTGGCGGCGTCGGCTTAGTCTCCACGCTTCCTGGCTCTCCCGGCCCGGATGGCTCGATGTCCGACTGGGTTCGTGTTTTTTTTCTTTATGTTTCTTTTTTTCTAACTGAGTTTACGGCTAAACAAGGCGTCGGATTTTACAATCGTTAACGAAACATAGCGGCGCGTATTTTTATTCGTACAAGGTTTGTAACGGCAGCGGTTATGCAAGGTAAATACGGCGACGATTTGTACATTAATGGCGATTATTTATATATTTTTAGACATAAATCACATATATATAAATTTTATAACACGGCGAAACTTATAAGAAGCGCAAACGCGGCTGCGATTTAAACATCAGCAGTGATGATTTTACATAGATTTTACAATAGATATGACGGAGTATATTTAAAACTAATTGCGGCGGTCGATTACTCTTACGGGTTAGTTATGGTAGGGGGAGTCTAGCCTCGCGGCTGCATCTCTGAACGATTTTATTTTTGCCATGCACCAAATTTCAGCATGGCCTCAAACGCATCAAATATCAGCACTTTCCTGAAGTTTCTAGTGCGCCAAATGTCAGCACTAAGATTCATGCGCCTCATTTCAGCGTGATCGGGAGACCTTCGACTTCCGAATTCCAACTCCATCTCTCTTTTCTGCGCGAGTGCGCCTTATTTATATTCTTTGCGAGCGCTTCTCCTTGCACTCTTGTACTAGCAAAGCTTTATGGAGGGGTTGATTCGGTTAGCCTTTGTCTTTACAGTCCATTGGCAAAGGTTAGCGGTGGGGAAACAGCGGCGGCGTTGGTGTAAGCGCATCGTGTTTACTCGCACAGTGTCTAATATTACGTTGGCTAAGGCCTATGTATAGCTAAGGTTAAACGCATAGTCAGAGCTCCTCTCCTTAGCCCCATGCTCACTCACTCGGGTACTCTCTCTCACTCATGCTTCATGCACTTGCAGCCGGTGCTATGCCGCGTACGCTATTTTTCACTCACTCTCGCACTCTTGCATCTGACGCTAGGCCGCGTTCACTCTTTCTCACTCACTCTCGCATAAGCGTCTATTTTCATTAGTACTCTTACTGTCACGTAAGTGGCTATTTTCACACACGCATACTGTCATGTCTTTCGCATAAACACTTTATTACACATACACTTATAAGTTCACGACGGATTTATGTCAAATAATAAATTTACTATGTTATAAAATCAAGAGCAAATATTATTAACTTCGAAATAGTAATTAAAAAAAGCAATGTAATAATAAATTCTCACAACATAGTCAGTAAATCTAAAAGTAAAAAATAAACTTATTTAAATAAGCTATAATAGTAACAGAGTAGTAGATAATCTATATTTTGATACATTTAAATATGTAGTAAATGAATATAATTCAAAAACTTTGATGAAACTTTAAAAAATTCATGACTGAAAATATTCATTTGAATTTCGTACGAAAAATAAAAAAGTACTTAATAATACATTAAAAATTAAAAATCTAAGTTATACCAGTATTCATTCAAAAGTTCTGCACTTTCTTTTACTCACTAATAACCTTCTTTAATATCGCTAACAATTATTAAATATACTTTCCAAGGCAACCAGAATTTTGAAGAAATATTACTATACTTAACTTAGAAATTAAAATTTACAAGTTAAATATTTTTATTTATTTATTTCAATTTTAAATATTTAGTCCTTTTTCAGATCATTTTAATTATTAATCAAACTTATAAAATTAGAACGCGAAAAATTTTTATGTACGCTACTATTTACATGGAATATACTGACGCGCGCCGGTGATACGTGCCGGGAAGAGTGTGCTCGGGATTTCCCCGCCGTTTGACGCGCACAGATTTTCACGGCGACTCAAGATGACCGCGCCGTGCGGGTTTGGGCGAAAAAGGGTGATTCATGATGAGTCACTCGGTGCAAGTATACCGGAGTGACACGCCGGGAAAAGTGGGCCCGGGATTTCCCTCGCGAGTGGCGAGGGAATAAAGCGGCGGTGTCTGAGAAAAAGATATATAAGAGGGGGCCACGGGGATGGAAGAGGAAGTCGAGTAGACGGAGTCAAAATGCTAGGACGTGACTGACCGGCTGCAAGAGAGAATGGATTGTGTCCTTCTTATTTCACCTTGTTATCTCCTGTTCATAGAGGTTTTCTTATTTAATAGAATTGTAAAATTACCGTCTGAAAAGATGAATGACGCATATCTTAAAAAAAGAATAACAGTTACAAGAAAGTAGTGTACGGCATAATTAGATTGAAAAAAGAAATTAAGAGAAAAGGCCACGTATGATAAAAAATTGATGTTGTTCTTCAGTAACGTAATGCACCAACATGCACATCCATGAAAACGATTACTGAACTGATTGTATTAAAGTAAAAAACACAACACCATTACTGTATTTTTTTTATTTGTCCCGCAGAGAACATTACTTGTTCCTTATCATGAAAGGTTTTTGGATTATTAAGATAAATGAGAATGTACTATAAGTATATTTTTCTGTTTCAGTATCTAATTGTAATATATATTAATGATAAATAAATCCTATAAAAATTTATGTATTTATAATATTTTATACTGGTCTATATTAATCCAATTTTATTTTTCAATATTAAGTTATCAACATTTAAAGTTGCAACAAAAATCCAATTTCGTGCTGGATCAAATAAAGCAAGCTACGATGTTATACAAATTTATGTAAAAAACGAGGCTGTTGTTCAGCTGAGAAGCTTACACATCGACCTCGAGAAACGGACGCGGAAGGCGGCGAGCGATCTGAAAAATCATCGGTAATGCGTATTTATTTGTATATGTATGACTTCTGTGCAGTGTGTAATTTTATGCAGCGTATGTAAGTTGCATGTATCGAATACGTTCGCAGTGTCATTTATCATTTTATTACGCATAGTAAATTTAGTTTTAAATTAACGGCTGAATTTGACATTTTTTAAGTGCCGTACAATGAAGCCCCAATAAGCGAATAAATAAGTTTATCCGAAAGATTTTTTAATTACGTGTAGTGTGCGACAAAAGGATTCGTTGCGAGTGGGCAGCCGTGACGAAGATCGAGAGCCGGCAAGAAGAAGAGGAGGTCTGGCCCCTACACCCGCCGTAGGGAGTAAAAAGACTTTTGTGCAAATTGTGTGTGTAGTTTGTGTATACGAAAGAATGAACGGTGAAACTAGATGCCTGGGTGGCAAAGTGTATGTACGAGTGAAAGTGTGCGCGGCATAGCGTTGGCCGCAAGGCTGCATGGTGTGTATACGAGTGAGTGAGAGAGAAAATGCTCGTGTAGTTGGAGTACGCAGCCCGGAATACGTGCAAGAGAAAATGCCGAGTGTATGAGTGAGAGAGAGCATGTGGCCGTTAAGGGGAACCATGGCTATGTGTTCAACTTGGCTATGCCCTAGCTATGCCCAATGCTAGGCTAAGTGCGAGCAAGCGCAACGCGCTTGCGCCACCGCCGCCGCTATTTCTCTGCCGCCGGCCTTTCCCACGGCCCGAAAGAGCAATGGTTAGGTGATGCAGCACTTCCACGAATTCTGCGTGTAGGAGAACGTGAGGGGAAGTGCCCCCGATACATGTAAAAAGGGCGCGCGCACGTAGAAAAGAGAGTTGGAGGTGGAGTTCGGGAAGTGAAGTTTCCCAGTCATACCAACATTTGGCATTAACTCCTGGTGTTGAAATTCGGCGCGCTAGAAACTCCATGAGGTGCTGATATTTGGCACATCTTTAGAAAGTGTTAATATTGGGCGCGCTTCCAGGGAATTCCCGGCTATGCCGATATTAGACGTATGACCACGAGTTTATATGTAAGTCCGCGGTCGTGCGCCAAAAACACAGTCTCTGGGCTAGATTTCCTCACCGTCTTCCGCCGCGATTTAGAACAAGTAAACCTCGCCCATTAAATGTACGAGATCCATGTTTACGTATCATCGCTGTTCAATTAATATTATAAAGGAATTAACTCTGCCGCCTAGTGTGTAAGAAAGCGCCGCGTTTATCATGTACTGTTGTTGTTAAAATGTGAGCTACCGCTGTGTTTAAGAATAATAATAAGCACTGCTAATTTACCGAACACCACCGGGATTACTTTTGTCCACCATTGACACAAAAATAGTGTATAAATCACCGCCATGACTAAAAATAATTAGTGATGTTTTGTAAACGGTAAGCGTACCGTAAAATAAAAGACCTTGTAGGCTTAATTTGAATAACAATAGTTTTTATTTTAATATTAAACAAAACGCCTTGCTTATTTTGCTCTGCTATCTTCTCGCCTTTTCCTCCCCCCACAAACCCGGTCAGACATCGAGCTATCTGGGACGGGACAGCTAGAGAGCACGAGAGTCTAAGCCTCCGCTAGAAGGGCGAATAAGTTATAAGAAGATGACAAGTCCAGTAAAAACCAAGAACCAGCAGATGCGACAACAAATTACCTCGCCCCGTTACAAGTGTTATATTTATTAGACGTATAACCGCCATTTAAACATATATAAGACAAAATCATCACAAATTATTCGTCTACTATAGTAAAGTCTAAGCTGAAGAAATTCTTGTATAATTTAGTTACAGAACTCCATAAATATATATTTTATAACTCTATTTATTTTTATAGTTATTCTCTTATTTACCTGATTTCCATATTAATTCCTATTGTTTATAAAATATAAAACTTTTAAAATATAATGTAAAAGTTTTTTCAATAAGTGAAAGAATGTTAAATAATGAGTACAATTAATAACATTGAATAATTATTTTTCATAGAAATTTAAGTATTTAAAGTTTAATAAAATATAAAATCTAATTTTTTCATAACTTACTTTATATTGTACAAGCACTATATTATGGTTCAGATAATGTATTTTAGAAAAAATACGATTTTATAAAAACATGTATATTCTTAATGGGTTAACATTTTAATAAAGAAAAACACTTTTTATACGATTTATGTATAACAGTTAACTCCTTAGATAAACTATATAAAGTAAGCACCTACAAGCATCAATTACATTATTAATTTAAATATTTAAATTAAAAAACGTAATTAATTATTAATTTATTAATAATAATAAATGTGTCATGTTTTGCTACAGTTACTCACATATATATAACATATTTTATCTCTAAGTTATTGCAATTTTATTGTTATATAAAAAGGGCTTTTAAAGATAGTTAATCTCCCTGTTGATCATTTATGAACTTCGTAAATTTTAATCGACTGTTTTTATATTTTAATCTCGATACAGAAAAATGAGGTAATATTAAAACAAATATGAAGACAAAAATAGCATAAATAAAAGAGTCAGTTTGGAGTATTTTCTATATGAAATAATTTTATACCTCAATTTACTATTCTATTCTACGAAACTATTCTATTAAATTAATTTTAAACCTTTATTTCGATACTTCGTAAATAATGAATATTAAGAAATCTTTATAGAATTTATAAAATTGTAGTAAATAAGAGTGTATGTACGAATTTTATTTAGAATTCTTTTACGTGATTATAGTTTACACTGCTACTTAAGTTTTCCATAAAATTTAGAAAAATAGAACTAAAGTAATATGAAATGATTAATGATCATACTAGTAATCTTGCATACAGGATTCAAATCTCATTTTTATTAAAAGTTTTATAAGTCTTGATATTACATTAACTTTTAAAGGAAAATTAATATATATTTTGAATTATGCTTTGTATATTATTTTGAATTCTACTTATCGTACTTCGTGTGAGTACTTTTTATCTGTATTGTTATTAATAATTGTGATTAATAACTTATTATGCAGTCAGTGACTAATATGTCTTGTACATATTATTATCATGTACGCCATTGATGCATCTTTTCTGTGTTTCGTTATATGTATATATGAAAGAATAGCATCTTGAAATATTTCTCGGCGCACTACTATTATCATGTTAGTGTACTTGTTGTTAAAAACTATGAGCTACAAATATTTTTGTATGCTTCAGCCTTTCGGTCGTATAAGTTAGATGTCGATAGGAATTTAATTTGGTTCATCCATCGAATTTCGACTACACTTTTTTAAAAAAGAATATATTTTTATGTAGAAGGGAAACAAATGGACAAATATGGTATTGTATTATAGCCAAACAATAATTCATTTGAATGAATTCTTTACATGTTGTAATTTCATCTTAAATATTGAGTAATGATGCAACGGGATTGCCCGTCGCCAAAACTCGGAAGCGGTTGTCGCGCGGAAGAAATAGCAATAAAAGTTGAAAGCCACCATTTACGTCTCAATGGCGTGACGGGCGCATCAACACAACTTTTCCGGGAGAGCGTCGGCTCGAGAATGAATGTGTGTGTGCGCGGCGAAAAGCGTGGTGAGTAAGAGAGGCAAAGTATGAGTGGAGAACGAGAAGGATCTCGGCCATGCGTCACAGCTAAGGCCCGGTTAACCCGACGCGTCATCCCCGCCACCGCCCGCGCCACACACGACGCAACTAGGATTGCAAGTAGGGGGGCGTTCCTCCACTAGACGGCGTGGGAATAACTATAGAGGAAAAATCTTCTATAGTAAATAAGTAAAGCGGACGACCAAAAATCGGGACCGGTTCGGGGTGCGGCGTTGAATCCTTGCACCGGGCAAACTCTTAGGCCTATAGGGTAAGCCATTAAGAGGCTTGATACTCTAACCAAGCAATTAATTGTCGGCCTTGTACGGCCTGACCAAGAGTTGCTTAGAAATATTTCAGGGTTAAAGCTAAAAATAATCCGTTGTTGGCGGATGCGGTCCTTGAACGACCTTCCTTCGGATTAAGGGCGATTACGATTGAAAGATAGTCTGTTGTCCGCGGGTGCGGTCCTTGAACGGTCCAACCTTTGGACTGCCTGCGATTAGGATTAAAAATAGTACATCGTTGGTGGGTGTGGCCATGGACGGCTTGAACTTCGGATTGCTCGTGTTGGGATTAAAACAAAGCAAGGAGTAACTCGCTACAGGTAGATTCGGTCCCAAGCCGGTCTAAACTCTGCGTTACTTGCGATACTGGAGGAGATCGCCTCTTCCAGGACAGGAAATGTACAGCAACCACGAGAACTAGAGAGAATCCGTAGCCGCAAAGAAAAATACTGTATGCAACGTAAAGTGCATCACCGTGTATCACATTGTTAGCGCGCAAAGATCACTTTGGAAAATCGCACCGAGATGCACCACGAAACAAGTAAGTGCAATAGCGAAATACCGTTATCAAACTCGCCAAAAGTAAATTGTAAAATGAAATTCTTTGAATAAAAAGAAAAATATAGTTTTGATCTCCCTGCGTTCTTATTTTTCCCTCATCTTTTTACGTCCGACATGAACCCGATCCGACATCGAGCCATCCGAGCTGGGACAGACAGGAAGCCAAGAAAAACGAGCCGCCTTTGGAGGAAAAGAGAAGAATGGTAAACTAGGAGACAGCGGCAGATAAAGGATAAGAAAACGATACGGAAAGTAAGCAAGAATCATCACAATCGTTAATGACTCCTTGCATGGTATATTTTTTATAATATATTTATTTTTCGTAATGCATAAAATCAAAGTTGTTGTATTATAAGAATATGAATAATATTAAAAGGCTTGAGAAATTTTTAACTGCTCATTAGGTGGCTACATAGGCTTATAAGGCGGGCGTTTGATTCTGCCTTAGCGCGTAGCTACGCTTCCCTCCTGCGCTGCCATTCATTCACTCACTTATTCCGTACTGTGCGCCCTCGTGTTTCTTTTTGAACATGGCAACGGCCACATCGTTATCGTGCCGCGATTTCGGACGCACGTGTGTCCCCGATTTTAGCGCAAAAGTGTATTTTGGTCGCAAAATAAATGATGAATGTGTCCATGCACACAATTTACTTATGAATAACATATGCTTCATAAAATTACACATTTTATAGAGGTTATACGTACACGCGCGCGCGTATAACTGATGATTGTCCTGATATCTCGCCGCCCTCCACGTCCGTTTCTCAAGGTAAGAGGCTGCGTAAATCGCATTATCCGATAGAATAGCACACAAATCACAGCTCTTTACGGATTGGGATAGGCAGAGTAAATTGTTAGTGCTTCAGGAGGCAGTACACAAATTGCCTCATTCCTCGGTGACGAAGAGTTGATTCGATCGTCGCGCTTGATCATCTCTGGGATTCGATTACGTATCCGTGATTCCTACCGCAGCCGTGCACGAAGACTTCGTCAGTTCAATATGAGTTTGTCGGGTGCACTCATGCTCTCTCATTCGTACTTACATGTGCGACGCTCGGATGGAGGCAAAGTGCTCGGTTGTGCTCGCCGGCAGTACGTTATACCTACTTCTCGACTCTTTCTAACATGGTGTCGACCACGTTCCTACTCCTTACTAATACTCCTTGCATTGTAGTCTTGTATTATTTGGTTTAGCGCAAAAAGAAATTTTCATCGTAAAAGTTTAAGATTCTCATTAAGATTCATATAAATACATATTATAATAGACCATTAATTTACACATTTTTTATGAATAATTATTAATTTTTGGTAGCCATAAGGAAGGATTCACATTTCATTTTTATCATTTATATATAGAAAATATTACATATTAAATTAATTTGTCAACCTAAACTATGTATAAATATGTATATTATCAAACGAACAGTAAATTTGGATGTAAGTGCGTTTTCTTAAAAGACAGGAAATATATTCTGTATTCAATTACAGTTTAAAAATATTATTAAAATAAAATTAAGAATTTCTTATAATTTAATTTAAGATAAATACTTAATGATTGTATAACTTGAAGTTGTTATTTAGAAAAAAGTTCAGGTTATATATTTATCACAATTTTTATCTTTTCGTAAAGCTATTTGATATTTCAAGAAATATGTTATTAAACACATTAAATATAGACATCGTAAATGAAATATTTTTATTCTTAAAACTCTATTTTGGTATATATGATTCTTAAGTTAGTTTATATTAGTTATTATAATATTAGAAACAGATGAAGTTTTCAATAACAATTTTGAATTTCGTTTATGAAAATATGTTCTATAGAAGGACTACGAAAAAATGTGAAGCTTTGAAGATTCCAATATCAGAATGAAATTTTATACAAATTTGTATATATTCAATATATTTTTAATTTATTCAATTATATTTCATTTTTATTTTTAAATATTATGTTATTTTACTTTAATAAGTATTAAATATATCTCTACATAAAATTTGTAACTTTTAAATTATAATTAGTAAATATAAAAAATGTTAAACAACTCATTTTTTCACGTTTACAATTGTTTACATATTTGACTGTTAGATCAGTATTCAATATAATTTCAGTCAACATGGAATCTAAAACATATAAGTAGTTTTTTAATAAAATTTCTTTCAATAAAAAATGTTTATATACAACTTAATTCAACATGCATTTTCTTACATAATCTAGAATCATTTGTAATCAGAAAAAATGAGAATTAATGAATACAAAAATTAGGTATTTATTCTGTATAAAAATAATAAAGGAAGAACACGAAAACTTATTGAAACTTTCAACACATCAAATCTCGATTATTCAAATTTCAAATTTCAAATTTCGATATTATTTAGTCAAATTTACTAGTTTATTGATTTATGCTATCTTTATTTCATAACCTTTCTCATTTACTGTTACATACTTCATCATAAGTACTTGTAAGTGCTAAGGTTTCTGTAGTATCTCGTGTAAAGTTTATCGTACTTGTTTTATCTTCGGAGTTTCACGCGTTTAAGATGATAGCATGATTCTTATCGGCTCGATACATTATTCCATGTCTAGTCTGTCCACCCTCCAAAAAAAGTGAATTATCGAGCACTTACTAATAGTTTCAAAAGTTTTTAAACAGTTTATTGAAATCTTAGTCACAGGGATAGGAGACGCACACAAATTTTTTGCAAATTGACATTTCTAGGACACAAAATATTTTTTAGGATTTTAAATAAACTTTGATAAGAAAATTGACATACAGTCTTAGCCTATGTAATGAATATTTATGAGTACAAAGTTCAATTTATCCAAAAACTTTACAAACTAATTATTAGCTTTATGGCCAAAAAATTATAATTCGCTCTTTTATTAAACTATTTTTTATTCAAATTATTTTTAGTATTAACTTAATCTACCATTATTATTATAAGTCTATTGTAAATAAAATTTTGAAGTTTGGATAAAATCATTATACAATAATATTCTTAATTATCTTATAAGTGTAAGTTCTATTACTGTATCTCCTATTACAGTTGATTGTTTATTCTCACTCTCCTATTTCTCAGTTTCCAAATGTTTTCTTCAAAATCTTTAGGGGTTGCACATTGTACAAGCCGTTGATGAAGGGGACTTCCACAATCGATGGGATTACATTTAAATTGATAGTCGTAGCCTCACTGCACACTATGACTAGTTAATGTAATTTCAATCTCCCTCTACATCATTTGATCGATGTTTGACAAAATGGTAAAAAATAACAAGATAAATAGATAGAAATAGGGAGGAGGTGAGTGAGAGAGAGGGATAGTGACAAAGATAGAAACAGAAATTAAGAGAGAGAACAGGGAGGATAGGGAGGTTAGAGGGAGATAGAAAGATAGAGTGAGTGCTTCCGACAGAGTATGAAAGAATGTAAAGGTGAAATACAGAGAAAGAGAAAAAGCAGGGAGATAGTCGAAGAACCAAGTAGGTGATAATTTTAATGGACAATGACCTATACTTAGTTAACCTCTTGTTTGTTAAGATTGACGTGAGTTAAAGTTAGGCTTCTTTAAAAGATTTTATTTCGACTAAGAACACATGTTTCATTGAAACCATTGTCCTATACTATGGTTTTATCTGCTGGGATTCTAGTAATCTGAAAGAATCTGAGCCACTTTTTGCGTTTTTAATTCTTTGTAATTAGAGTTTATTTAGTTTAATTGAGGAAACTGTATTTTAATAACTTATTAAATATTTATTATTATGTGTATATTTAATTAAAAAATAAAATCTCCAGCAAAAAAAGAATTAGTTACTATTTCTAATTATTTCTTAAGTGAAATATAATATATAAAAAATTTAAAAAAATCGAAAATGAATTATAAAGTGTATATTAAATTATATTTTTTATATAAGTATAAAATCATTAATTTCTGAGATATATTTTACAGAAATATTAGAACATCAGTAACGTATTGGATCGATGCAATGGTTCATATGCGTAGAGTTTTTAAGTTATATAACAATATGAATTTTTAATGCATAAAAAATTGTGTTATTTCGTTGTGTTTTTAGAAAAACTTTTTTTTCTCTTTTTCTATCTGCTATTGTACCTTTATCTGTATATTTTACATACATATTTTACATATTTTACGTATTTTACTGTATCATTATATTACTATTTTTAATAAGAGTTACAAAATAAATTTAAAAATTTTTAAGAGTTGCAGTGGTTATAATTATAACTATAAAAATTGTTAAAGAAACAATAAGTTTAAAATGCATTAACCGAAAATATTTCTGTAAAATAGATGTAAATAAATATTTGTTAAATACACATATAATTTCTGCTTAACACACATTTTAAATATTACAAAGTAAATTATTTTTAACAAATATACATTGTTGAGAGAAAAAGAGAGAGAGAGAGATGGAGAAAGATAGAAAGAAACCGAGAGAAACGTGAAACTAATATAGGGTAGAAATAGATAAATATATTGTATTCATTATTTGGTTAATTTTTTAATTTAAAATAAATTGTTAAAATCTCAATAATAAAATTTAATTTAGTCTACAGATAAGTTATCAATATGTTCTTAATGAAAGTAAATCTACATTAGATAAATATCTATCAGTTGCAATGTATTAATTTAAATGTAGAATAATTTTTATCTATCAAGAATTTTAAAATTTAATAAAATTAGCTCTTTTGAATTTATTTATTCTTAAAATAATAAATTTAATATATAATTCATAATTAAATTTATTTAATAATTTTATATAATTTAGTTCTATATTAATTTCATTTCATTTATTACATTAACTAAATTTATAATAGTATGTCTTTTGGAAATTGTCGCACTCACAAAAAAGATAACTTCAATCATCTCTAATCATAGAAGTAATCATTCTAGAATATTTCTTAAGGTTGTCATCGCGGACATTGTCACTTTTCTCATTATTATTCTTGAAAATGATTTTCCTATTCCTGCAACACATTTGCTTATGATAGTGTTAAAAACAAACCTAATAAAAAATAAATAAGGTATATTTGTGAATAATTATAGTTAAAATGAAACTTTAGAAATTCCTTAAAATTTAAATATAAAATACGAACAATTTAGAAGATAAGTTTAAAAATATTATTAAATATTTTCTTGGTTACATAAATTAATGTTTATGAAATAAAAAATTTAAAGTGATTTCAGGTATAAAACAAAAAATTCAACTTTAACTACTATTACAATTTTTTTTCAAATGTTGGTTTGAACTAATTAATAGTTTTACCTATATCATTCTGAAGTAATAAAAGAATCATGTATTATATGATCATATATGTTATATACGAGTTTATAAAAATTGCTCAGAAATATATATATGTACTCAATTAATATATAAAAATTCACTTAGGTAACAATACAAACAAGGGGCGGTTCGCTAATGAGAAAATGAGATCTCATTTACATTTCTACTTCTTGATGAACGCATAAACTGTTTGTTTAGATTTCTCATGCTGATGCCTGATATGTAATTACATACTGTTTCTATATGTAGATACTCCTCCATATAACTCTTTTTGCATCTTTCCACTGTAATTGCAACATGACCATCTTATTCCAAACTCTTTTTTGATTTTAAATTATAAATGCTGAATTCGTAAATTTATAATTTATTAAATATAAAATGACAAAGTGCGCTCATTTCTTCTTATTTCTTTTTAATCGATATTTTAGTAATCTAATTAAAAAATATTGTTATTAAATACTTAACTGATATTTAAAGACGTAAAGCAAAAGAAATATAATTATCGAAAAACATATAATTATGAATATATTTATTAATAGAATATTTTAAAAATACTTCGATCTCTTAAGAATAAAGAATATGATTTTGATTATTATTATATACCTTTATTTTAGACTTTTTATAATTTATAGTATGTATTTATGTTTCATTTTTTATTTTATTACATACACTATATAATGTATATAATATGACTTGAAACGTAGAATAAATAATTTTAAATCAAATAATTGAGAAAAATTTTTTTTGTATTTTCAACATTTGTTTTCTTTTATTTAACCTGGATTGTAGAATGGAATTTTAAAATGATCAGGTTAGTTATCTTCATAAAAAATGACTAAAAGTAATGATCCTTTCAAATAGGAAATTTTTAAATATTTTAAAAATATTAACTAATTAAAATTGATCAATTTAAATTATTAATGAAAAAATTTATAAACATTTATTTTTAAATTCAATTTACAATTAAATATTGATAATTATGTAGTTCATATATCACGATATCTATATTATAAGTTGGAACATAAACAAATGGCAATCCTCGCTAATGGTAGTTTCTTCTAGTAAATAAATGTCTTCTTTTCTCATTTTCTATGTTTACATTATAGGCATACAGAAAACGGAAAATTCATTTTCCTATTCTTATTTCAGATGTCAACATTGTTAATTGTTCGAAAGTTTTTCTTTCTGTACACCTATTATATTGAAATCGTAAGATAAAGAAATCTTCTTAAGAACGGTTTTTTATCTTTATGTAGTAGAAATTACATTGTATGCAGTCTAATAGAAAAGAAGAGTAGTCTTATTTAGTAGCCTAAAAATGTAATGTTAATGAGCGTGGTATGATTGATAGGTTAACAGATAGATAAGGGGTTAGCGGTGGTTTATCCCTCGTATTCCCTGGCTGTCACATCCGGGATGGCTCAATGTCGGACCAGGTTTGCGGCAGGAGGAGGAGTGCGAGGAGACCGGGGCGAAATAAGTAAGGCGTTTGCTTTTTGTTTAATATTAAAATTAAGATTTTTTTTATTTAATTAAAACTTACAAAGCGTTTCTTTATTTTGCGGTACGCTTACCGCTTACAAAACCTTCACAGTTACGGTGGTGAATGAGATGCTATTGGTAAATATTTTATAATGATTATAATTTGATATAAATTCTCGGAGAACACCGTGGGAGCTTATAATTTTAACGACGACGGTATACAATAAACGCTTTCTTACACACTAGACGGCGGGGAGAATCTAGCAAAGAGGCTTATATCGACACCCGGGGCCATGCGCAAAATGTCAGCACTAGGAGTCATGCGCCAAATATTAGCATGACCGGAAAACTTTTGCTTCCCGAACTCCATCCCCAACTCCCGATTCTGCTTGAGTGCGCTCTTTTTATGTTTTTCGCGAGCGCTTCCCCTCACGCTTTCGTACTTGCGGGCCTCATGGAGAGGTTGCATCGCCTAACCATTGCCTTTACGGGCCGTAGGTAAGGCCGGTGGTAGAGAAATAGCGGCAGCGGCGGCGCAAGCGCGTTGTTCGCGCTTAGCCTAGCATTGCGCTAGCTAAGGCATAGCCAAGGCTAAACGCATAGCCAAGGCTTGCCTCCATGGCTCCATGGAGACAAGGTTCTCTCTCATTCACTCATTCGTCATTCTCTCTCGTATCTATTCAGGGCCGCGTATTTCCACTAAGGGGGCCTTTTCTCACTCATTCATTCCGCACTCTCTTTCGCACGTATTTCGGGCCACGTACTTCCACTACGCGGGCATTTTCTCACTTGCTCACTCACTCGGTGCTCTCGTTCTTGTAGCGGACGCTACGCCGCGAATACTCTCTCTCACTCGCACTCACTTTCCTGTGGATGACGCCACGTTGCGCACACGCCCTCTCTCGCACGCCGCGTACATGCCCTCTCACTCACACTGGTACTTCTGTGGCCGACATTACGCCGCGCGGACACTTTCACTCACACTCTCATTCCCGCATACTCTTTCTTATTCGTACTTGTATTTTCGCACACACTTTCTTACTCGCACCCGTGCCGGCGCGCGTCAATGTATACTTTTTATCATCTATGAACTACGCTTTTCTTTTCAAATTTAGAAAACGAATAGGACATAAACAACGATTTAATGATAAGTTTTTTCAATTCATATTGCAAATTTTATTAATTTTCAGCTGCATAATGCTTCATTTCATTCAACTGTGAGTGATAATTGTCATTCAAGTACAATATTTAATAAAAAAATACAATTAATTATCGAATAAGTTAAAATTATATGCATGCTTATAGAATATCTAAAGAATGTATATCATAAATGAATTAATTAATTTTCAATGTATAATTTATTTCGAAATTCAAAAGATCAAAGCAATTTAATGCTGTTGAATTTGTCTTGATCTCTTGAATTTGCTGTTAATTTATGTAGCTAAATTAATTTGTCAACTTTATCTTTTACCAACTTTATTTATTAAATAATTTATAAGTAAGATTGTAGAATAATTACTAAAAAGAAAGAAATGTAAACTTGCGTATGTAATATTTATCAATAATCTTTAATGAAGAAAAAGTTATCGGTCTGTGGTATCTGTAAATATTATTAAAATAGTTTTAAATCGTACAAAATTAAATTTTGAAAAGTGAGTTCTGTATTTTTTTTAAGTTCATAATAAAAAACATGTAAAATTGAATTTAATATAAAGAAAAAATTAATTCACTTTAGTTCCTTATTATACAGAATTATTGTATTATTACATTTTTCATTTCAAAAAACTTTCCGGATTATTTATGTTTAAAAAATTGATATTTCGTAAATAAATAAACAAAAATTACACTTCAAAACTCCTTTTTGTAAATATAGCTTATTCACTTTATTGTAAAAGAATAATTTTTATCTAGTTAGTACATTTCCAATTTAACAAAATATGAATATTCATTACTTTATATATACTCTTTGCTTACTTAACAAAATAAAAACATCTTTAAGAATTTACTTTCATGATTTATCGTCTCTATTAATTAGTCCTTAGTTCATTATCTACAAAAACTGGAATACGTAGATATCACTGGATTGCTGGAATCGTAGAAATCCCATATTTTAGGAAATATATATTAAAGAGCAAATTATTTATTATGTTAGTGTTGTCATCTTATATTTATATGGTTAATTATTCTATTATATAATATTAGTGATCTGCTATTGTGTTATATTGGTATAAATAATTTCAAGTATGAAAATTATGAATATTATAATATTGATGCATATTTTCATAGTATTAATTGATTATATAATTTATTAATTTTTACTATAAAATAATTATCAAAAATCGAAAAGCCATTGAATAAGAAATATATTGCAAAATACGTTTTTTACCTTATTTTAAACGTAAGTCAATTCAGTATTTAATAATTAAATTTTACAGACTTCTGACAATGTCTTCACTCATTCTTTTCATCTCCTTTTTTCTCTTTTCTTCTTTCTCTCTATTCTTCTCTTTCCTATTGTTACTTTCTTTCTTCAAAAAATACCATTTTTTTAAATAATTCGCTTATCTTGTAATTACATTTATCCCGTCGAGTTACTCCTACGTGTAACCCTTCCACTCTCTCTTTCCCGAATTTCCCGTCACCCAACTCCCAGGCTTTTCTTCGTTATCTTGCAGTAGTGCGAAGGTGTGCAAGAAAACGGAATATGGGAAATGGCGAAGGCTTCGTTCATCTCGAGTAATTTCTCGGGCAAATACGATAATAACTCTTGTCACAATGGGCTTTAAGACTTGTGATAACATTGGTAGTGAACAGTCGGAAAACTCATTAAAGACTCTATTACATCTCGGTACCTACGGCAAATCGCTACGAGGAATGATGCAGATTATCTCTCTTTTTCTCTCTCTATCTGTTTAATTTTTCGTTTTCTTTTAATTTTTTTATTTTTTTTTCTATGTTAGCAGACTTTATATTAATTGACTCTTTATCGTGGGTATATTATTTAAAGGATAATATAAATTGTAAAACATTTAAAATTACTTTCTTCATAATTAATTTTAGTTTTTGTAAATAATACTATAATTTTGTACACTAATACTGAAGAAAATATGAACTAATTATATGCTATTATTGAAATAAATGTTTCTTTGAAAATAGTTGAATTTAATGAGGAATCCTGAATATGGATTTTCATAAATGTTTCATAAAATATCAAATATCAATGGTTTATAATATATTTTAATATGTTTATGCATTTTATTAGTTAACATTTAAATTACTGAACTTTAAATAATTGCTCTTTAGAATAAAGACTTATATTTGTTCTATTTACTCGTTAATAGCAAGATTCATATTTGCTTGAAAAATAAGTCCTTCTTAAAACACATCTTACAGTTACAATAGGTCTTCAAATAAATCATAATAACTCATGAATAATGGCAAAGAAAACAAGAAGGCAAAGTAAAATAAAAGAGAGAAAATGATATATTCGTGAATTTAGAATTTAAGTTAATTAAATTCATATAGCTGGAATGACTCAATATTGAACAGTTACAAGTTTTTGACAAATTAGTATTCATAAATAGAAGGAGAGCGAAAAGAATTTTCTTCATTTTAATGTTTATGATTTTCGGTTTATCTCTTCAAGTTCAAATAAAAATGACCGGCGAGATCTAATAATTTCAATTGAATTTTGAAAAAGAATGATTTGTCTCTCATAAAAGCATTTATAAGATTTTATGCAATATTTCATTAGAGTCCTATCGCTTTTATAAGTATTTTTTATTTAATTTTTTCAAGAGAAGGTATTTCAAGAGAAGACGTATGTATTTAAGAAATAGGATTAGCAATTGATTATAATTACATAATTATAGAGGGATAAGGGTGGAATTCATGATATGCGAGTCCGCCCAGTATTGAATACTAACTCTACCAAAAACGTATAAAAATTAATTTCCGTATAAAAATTATACAAAAAGAAGATACAGTTTTAACAGGGTTTGAATATTCGTAAATTTAAGAAACGACAACTGCGTTTCGCTTAGGAGAATAGAAACATAAGATTAAAAGTCTTCATTTTCATATATAAGTATGTATGTATGGAAATTCTAGGTATTCAATTTAAGAGAGAAAAAAAATTGAAGAGAAAAATTTAAAAGATAAAAAAATTTATATCTTGTTAAGAAAGTGTAACAGGTAATCTTCGACCCAGTTGATTCACACAATAAAATTTCGAATATTGATTTACTGTATTTAGAATGTGTATCTATGTACAGTTGTAATTATTAAAATAGCACTTTTACATAATAGTATCCCTTGCGATATAATTAACCTCATCACTAGTTAGTTATATATGATTAATTTTTAGAATAATAATATAAGACAAATTCAAAACATAATCGAACATTAATTTGGGTCACAGAGTTATATGGTAGATACGTAATGGATATGGTTTGTTAACATTATTAAAATAAAACAATAAATAAAATATAGATATAATAATGCCAAATTTTGTTTTAGATTATTATTGTTAATAAATAAGGTAAAGAAATTTAATTCTGTATACGTTTGTAATATAAACATGTAACATATAGCAAATATATACATATTTTATCGATAATGCTTGTATTTTAGAATATTTTATTTACAAATATACATTTATATTCTTGTGTTAACTATATAAATAAATAAATAGTCAGTCCAAGAATCATCACGGCTAATACATAAGACGTATGAAATGTGTAACTTAACGAATGTGAAATAGAAAAATGTGAAAGAGTAAGAGTACAATATATAACAATACAATATATATTGTTTGAATATTATTTATATTTCAAAATAGACATTTTCTTGTTAATATATACTTTTTATTTCTTTTGTGCGTACATTAAAATTGTGACGGATTTGCTTATTTTTTTCCTCTTCTTGCGTCGGTGGCTCGGTCCCTTGCACACCCTGATTATCCCGGCCCGGATAGCTCGAAATTGGACCGGGTTCGTGGCAGGAAGAGAGGAACGCGATGGGACAGGGAAAAAAATGAGAACGGCTGTTTTTAATAATAAAATTACACTAAGCTTTATTCAGTTTGAATCTACAGCTAATACAATTCTACGGAGCGCTTACCGCTTACAATACAATAGAGACCTTATTTATCTAACTCGGCCGTGATTTTATATGCTCTATCTTGTTGGCGGCGAATTATTTATACAACGATTTCGATGATGCTTGATATACTAACGGTAATTATTTATTTCCTTTATTTTCTTTATATCGGTGTCGCGGGATTCGCGGTGACGGCGGTGGTTTTCCCGAGATTCAAGAAGTGGATTCGGTACGCCAGCCAGCGTTACCGGGGGTAAGAAGCGGACTCGGTACTCCAGACAGCGTCATCGACGAACAGGAGGACGAGTCTTTCCAAACAGTTCGATTCGTCTTGAAGGCCGAAAAGAATAACCATCTCTTGCTGCCTTTTCTTTCTCTTCACAGGATTTCTCTCTTTGGGTCAGGGTGCCAAGG
Organism: Wiebesia pumilae; assembly: GCA_018907045.1. Classification (NCBI taxonomy): domain Eukaryota; kingdom Metazoa; phylum Arthropoda; class Insecta; order Hymenoptera; family Agaonidae; genus Wiebesia; species Wiebesia pumilae. The sequence continues at coordinate 60,673 of JACCHZ010000138.1, forward strand.
AGGGAGATGCACGGGCTAGAAGCGCACACGTCGCGAGAGAATCTGTGGAAAAGGAAGCGCGTCGCGAGGAAACCAAGAGTCAGCCGGGCGCTATTGCGGCGCGCCGCAAGGAGACCAAGGGTGAGCCATGGCGGCTCAATGAGTTGGTCCGTCATCGTGAACCCTTACAAACTATTACTTACATTTTCTCGGCGAGTTTTGTTTACATTTTCTACACTCCCGTTTTCGCACACATACACGTTCATTTAATATTTTTCCTCACAAATCTCTGTACACTAGCGACGGATTATACCGTCGCACTTCCCTCCTTCTTCAGTGACGGTGTCTGCTGTTCCGCCTTCTTTTTTCTCCCAATGGATCAGTACTTCTGGAGCAAACCACACCCGTTGCTTCCATCCCTGTATCTGGATTCGAAACTTGCGGGCGTCTATTGGCACCTGCTCCACAAATCCGTCCGATAACTTTACTTCGTGTGTTACATTCACGGCTGCGATGGGCGGGCTCTCATAACTGCTTCCTGTAGTCGCTATCTGGTGCGGTGCCGTGCAGGGTTCCTCCGTTTTTGTAAAAGCGGCGTGTCCTGATGATCTAACCTTGGCGCCTCTAGGCTTCCTGGGTTAAGGCGTCTCCTTGTCCTCCGTAGCCTGGAACACCTCGGAAATTTGGCTGCTGTCTGATCCATCTTCAGCGGGTATTGTCCTGTCCGGGTCTGTTTGTATTGTCCGCTGCATCCTTCTTGTTTGTTCCAGACTTGCTCGGCGCCTCTTATTCTTGACGCTTTCACCTGCTCGTCCTTTTGTACGCGAGGCTTGTCAGGCTTAGGAACTTCACCGTGGGCCTTCGGTTTACGGCTATGTTATCGTGCTAGGTACGGCTGCTTCCTTCCTTCGGAAGCTGCTTTTTTGACTCTGATGGCTTGGTCATATTCTCATTGTCCTCCTCCCACCTCAGGATCTTGAAGAGCTAGAAGTTGTGTTGCTTAAATTCCTCGTAAAATTGTATTAGCTCGTACATTATTTCGTCTAAATATGTGCAATTATGGCGAAAATTCTCCTCTTTTATGTGATTTTGCCACCCAAATGCCAATGTAAAATTTCGGCACCGATAGCGAGGTAGAGACTTTTCCGTGCATTTTCATTTTATATTCCTGGTGGGGATTTTTGGGTTTTTTACACTGATGCACTAAGTTTACAAACGGGGAAAAATCGTTTTTCCAAACGCGATTGTTATTTTACGGCTTTCTTTTTGTGCTGTGCAAATATCTCGAATGAAATTTTGCCGTTGACCGTTATCTTTTCGTCTAGTCTGCGTTGCTGTTTTCAGACGTTACTTTTATGACGCAGCGTCACAGACTTTTAAATATTATTATATTTTTCTTTTTCCCATTGTACGCATTTTTGTTAAATATTTCGGCGCGTATTTTCCACAATTACTAGTGTTTACATTTGATTAGTTTGTCATCACAGGCAGATTAATTTGGTGTTTATAATTATTTGAATTAAAAATACAGTAATTTCAAGGATAAAATTAGTTTTCCGAGAATTCGATAAATGTCGATAGTACGCTTTTTTGTCGCGTGTCTCGGTGGGTGTTTTCCACAATTATTAGGGTTTATAATAGATTAGTTTGTTATGATAGGTGGATTTATTTAATATATTTATAATACAATATATAATAATCTGTTGTCGGCGGGATCATAGGCGGCGCTAATACGCATTTTCGTTAAATATTTTACATCGCGTGTTTACTTGTCTTTCTTATCGGCTTAGCCCGGTTGGTAAGTTATCATAAATCGGTATTATCTAAAGATTACACTAATTCGGTTACCATTATAATCTTATCTCTTTTTTTTCTTATCTAGTCTTGCACTTTACATTACGTACCTTAATCCTTGTCTAAGTTTACCTAGAGCGCTTAACCTATTTTACACGTACATTTTTAATCTATTACTTATCTATATCGCTGAATCTGTTTTACGAAAACCTTGCTAGTCTAATACTTATCTATATTTTTTTCGTTTTAGTCTATTTCACTAATTATGCGTTCCTAGTCTAATATTTATCTATATTGCTTAACCTATTTCGACCTATCTCTATAAGCTATTATCGCATTTGTCGCCTGGTGGATTATTGATTTTTTGAAGGGGCTCGGTTCATCGTGGCTTTCGGAGGAACAGATGACAGATGGTCCTTTGTGGTGTGGCCTGCCGTGTTTGCGGACCGACAGAATCATGGTTTCCTGTTGGGGCTCAGGCCCACCGTGAGTATTGGAGAAACGGATAACGGGTGGTCCTTTGCGGCGTAGCCTGCCGCATTTGCGGACCAACAATGTGCTAATTCCTGAATGACTCACTAGGAGTTGCTCAGACCGTCGTCTTCTTCCCGCCAATGAATAGCACGTTGTTGACGTCGCCTTTCCTTGCTTCCTACGTTCCTTGTTTCCTCGCGTCCTTGTTTCCTACGTTCCTTCGCCCTTGGTATAGTGTGCGGGATTAGGTAATGTAGGTTCATTGGGTGCACTTGGCTGGGATCAACTGAGACGCGTCGAGTCAGTACCTTATCTTTGATTTCAATTTGCATCAAGAGAGGCCGGGTGCTCCCGAGTTTCCGTGGGTGATGATAACCCACCTGGAAGTTGGTAGGCCCTTGGTCTGTGTGGTTCCCCGTTGACCACTAAGGGCAAATTTCTCGTCCATCACGGTGACATTGGTCTCCGATCGATCCAGATTTCCACTATCATTCCGTATACGAGCACCGGCATGGACGGTTGGAGATTCCATATCTCTTTTGCCCTCAGAAATGGATACTCCCTTTCCATGTTCGGGTCACCGACTAGCTTTTTGCTCGACGTTCATGTTCTTATATACTTCTTCGTGAGACCCTCTGTAGGCCTTGAGGTCCTGCACGTGAGACCTTCTCTTCTTAGCGATCTCAAATAGTACGGACGAGATTCGCCTCGTGACTGTGAAAGGTCTTTCGTATTCGGGAGCGAGCTTAGCGGTTATTTTCCTTTCCTTGTCTAAGAGTACATGTGATTTCATCAACACTCTGTTCCTCATCTGTGGTTTTCATGCTCGTCGCCGCAGGTGATAGTATCTACTCTGCTTCTGGAGGCTTCTCGCTAGGTTCACCTTGGGCATTTCTAAGGCATTCTTTAGGTATTGAGAGACGCTGGGATGTAGCTCATCGCTGTAGATTGGGCAGTGTTATACGCGAATCCACAACTTGTGATAGTGACCAACATATTGCGAGATCATAGTTTTCAGCACTCGGTTCGAGCGCTTGACGGGATTGCAGTGCGTCGTATATGGCAGTATTTTCCTGTGGGCGATCCGATAGATAGATTACGAACTCTTTACTGATGAACTACTTACACTTGTCTATTACTACTGTCTCTGGGCATCCAGGGACTTAGATTGAGGGGCATTCTACATCATCCAGAATACTTCTCACAATATCAGTATGGATTTCGTGCCAGGCGGTCTGCTGAAGACGCGATGTTTGACCTGCGAGCGCGAGTCGTGGGGACATTACGTAAATATGCTCTAGCACTTCTGTTTGATGCAACTATGGCCTTCCCACGTGACCGAACTAAGAAAGAAAAATTGTCAAAATAATCTCCCATGTCTCATAGGAGATTATTTGTCAGGTAGAGTCGTGAAACTTTCTGGCAACTATAATACCTTTCAAAAGCTGGTCATGCAGAGGTACCCTCAGGGATTAATATTGGGTCTGGAGTTTTGAAATCTCGTGTTAGACGGTCTGTTGCATCGTCTGGGTGGACTACCGTATATAGATATCGATATTTTTACTTATGCGGATGACTCACTTGTTCTTGTCAAAGCAGATACTATAACTCAATTGGAATCTTCTGGATAGCAGGTCGTGGATTTGGTCGAAGCGTGGTTTGCCGAGAATAAGTTGATTCTCTCCGAGAACAAGTCCGAAATGATTCTACTGAAAGAATCTCTCCCATCGAAAGATCCAATCATTAGAATTCATGAAAAGGAATTAAAGCTCTCGGATACTATTCGTTATTTTGGCGTCACATTTGGTGCTAGACTATCAATTTAGGAACATCTGGAAGTAGTGGGTGTCAAAATTAGACTAATTATCGACCTGTTCGTCAAAGTGACCAGGACTACCTGGGAGCTTTCTTTTCAGACCCTAAGATTTTTATACCAGGGAATATTCCTATCTATCATGTGAACGGGGCTTACGCGTGGGCCGACATAATACAGGCACGGCACGTGCGCTTGCTCAATAGCACGCAGAGGTTTATTCTCCTTTGCTTGACCAGGGCCTATTGGACGGTCTCTACCAATGCTTTGTAGGTTATCATTGGGGCACTCCCGCTGGACCTTGTGCTGAGGGAGAAATGGCTTCTGTACATGATACGTCAAAATGCTGTAGAGTTTGGGCGGTTTATATACCAAACAAACTCGTGCCACGTCGGGCTTCAGCGAAGCTGCGTGATGCCCTCGTGGGCGAATGGCAGTTGTGCTAGGACTCTTCCGACAAGGAGCGGACAACCCACAAGTACTTGCCCAATGTTAAGCGACATCTGGCAATGAATTGGTTTGCGCCTGGACATTACGTATCCCAGAGTCACGGAAATTTCAAAGCAAATTTAGCAAGGTTCGGTCTCATGAGTATCGAGTTCTACGTCTGCAAAGTGAGAGAAACGGCAGAACATATGCTTTTCGCTTGTGAGAGGTACAACAGGCTTTGCTCTGGTTCTATGGAGGCACTTTTAGCGGCTGGTTTCGGCTGGCCGCTGGAAAACAACAGATTTTTGGAAAGTACCATCTACCCTATGTTCTCGCGCTATGTCATTAAGCTATTAAGCAACAAACAATAGAGTCCCGAGGCGCGGATAAACGGTCTAATTCTTCGAAGCGGCGACTCCACCTCCTTGTGGTCCTCGTTAGGCAAATTAGATCCTAGCAGGGCATCGTTTTGTGTTAGTAAGTTCTGGTAGCTAAGTGAGTCGTTCCCAATAATATCAAGAAGACGTACTCACCCGTACTCGCCTTGTCGAGAGGGTGGGATTATTCCAAGTCTACCCCCTTCTCCTATTGAAGAAGGGTTCTCCTGTCGGTGACTTCAAAGGTTGTTAGATGGTTAAGAAATATTAATCATCGGTGATGTAAGAGTTACAGCCTGAGGTTCACCATTCGCCGATTAGGCAGAAACTTATATTACATGTCTTTGGGCATCCATGTCGCAGCACTACGAGCTGCTTGAAGTTGGTGATCACGGCGGTGTTGGTGGTTTATCTGATGAGAGCTACCTCGATCCATTTCATGAAACGATCCTGTATCTCTAGGAACTAGGTATTTTGGTTGTGCGACGTCGATTGAGGACCCACCAAGTCCATCGAGACCACTTTCTATGGTTCCTCGACTCCAGTAGCTAGTATCATCCCAGCTAGTGCCTACTGCTAGGCCTTGGATACTTGGTATTGGTTGAAGCGGCGTATGTACTTGGCGATTTCACTAAACATTTTTGGCCAGAAATAGGTTTCTGCTATCCGGCTTATGGTTTTTGCGATGCCAAGGTGTCTCGCCGACGGAGTGTCATGGTTCTCCACGAGAACTCTAGCGTTGTTCCTCTTTCAGGAAGCATAGTTTCCAGACGACCTCGTTGATGTTTTTGAAATAAATAGCAAAACATGTGTTGATCCAGTGATGGCGTGACGACATGATCTACTAGACGCTGGAAAATGGCAGGGGCGGAATGCAATCCAAAAGGCAACACCCTGAACTACATGAGTTCCTGGTTTGATACGGTAAAGACAGTGAGCGGCTTGCTTTTTTCCGTTAGAAAGACTTGCCAGTATCCATTCCACAAATTTGTTGCAGAAAGGTACCTGGCTCTCCTTAATTTATTTAGTGTGGTGTTGATTTTAAGAAGGAGACAGGCGTCTTTTTCTGCATGTCCGAAAGCCCGTACGATGTTTGGAGTTCGGCGATTCGCTCCAGAAATGGGTAGGTGTCCTTGCTATCGAAATGGTAGTTCCACTTATGCATTTGATCTAGTAGGCGACAATCGGTAGGTCCAGTGTATTCCAAAAGAGTGCTGTAGTTCGCAAGATTTCCGGTAAGTAGAACGGATGGTTCATTTCGAGCTAAAATACCGCCGCGAAGACGGGAACTTCTCTCAGTTGCTCGCAGGTTTTCGTTAGGGTAAACACGATGTATTTTGGGATTCCAGTTTACCTGTACATTCCTTTACTTTTTCCTCGTTCTAACCATCCGTCCGTCATTCCTTCTGTTTCACATTCCGATCTTGATACAGTGCCTCGTGCTTCTGCTCTTTTCATAAGCCTTTAACGCAGAATGGCCATGTATCCTTCTGTTACGACATCGTCTCATTAAAACTATTGAAAGTAAGAAAAAAATTTTTTTTTCGTAAAAGAAATATTTTTTCCTCTCTTTTTTCTCTCTCTCTCCAATAAGAAAATTTTAAAGCATCTAAATTCGACCCCCTACCTTTTACCCAATTTCTTATCCTAAAATCCTTTCCTATATAACTCTATTTTTTTATCCATATTAACAGACTAGACGAAAGTCTATGTTGTGTTATGGAGTATCTTTTCTAGCACCCCTTTTCTTTATAATTGAGTAGACGCAAATTCTAGTAATATTAATATAGTGTTAATCTAACAACAATGTAAAATAACTGAAATGTATAGTTGAGTTTTAATAAATCTTAACACCATGTTAAATAGGACTGTTGTCCATCCCAGGCTAGTATACTTAACTGTATAGGCGTAAAAGGGGCATTTACATCATGGATGTAACACTTCTGTTAATAGTTGCTGTTTCTTCAACTCGGCGTTAACCTCGGATTTTGTTAGTCTCGAAATTCCGGCGTACGTCATTTTCGTTGTTTTATAATTCATTGTCGATGATCTGAATTGAAATATTCCCTAACTATAATTCGTTTTAATCTACTGTTTAGGCGTTTACCTGTGTTTAGGCGTCATGTAATGTTAGTTATTCTTTTGATTTTGTCTCATTTTCGTTTTTTTTTGCTTCTTTTTGTTTTCTTTGTATTGCTCGTTTCTCTTTCTTTATGCGTGATGTCACAATTCATTCACACACGACGATATATTAAAATTAATTCTTAGTTTTTAATAATTTAAAAGAACTTCAATTCTATAAAATTAATTTTCATTTAATATACATAAAAAACTGTCTTACCTTTTTTTGCCCGAGCACATGAAAGGAGATGCGCCAGTTGGAGGCATATGCGAAGCGAAAGTGGCAGCAGTGGGGGGCTATATACCGCGTGGAGAGAGAGTGCGAGCTGGATGCTAGTGCAGCGCGCCGTAGAGGTTCAACGCGCTTATTCGCTACCATTCGCTCTTACTTACTTATATTTCTAGAAGAGATGTACTTGACATATATACACACTTTTATTCACTCACATCTTTTATACATACATACACTATTCTTTATTGTTAGCTTTATTTTTCGAGTGACGGATGCGTCTGTTGCAAGTTCTGAAACAAAAATGTACAGCAAGAGTCTAAGCTCTTACATTAGTTAAAATTTATTAATAATCTAATTAAATTATAATTTAAATGAAATAAGTGAGACATACAATATATTTTGTTCTCTGATAGTAATCTTTTAAGTATATAATTTAGGTATCTAAATATTATAGTGACATATAGTAAAATCATTTTAATGGATATCATTTAGAAAGTTTAAGTACTAGTTCTATCTTACATTAATTGTACATATTTAAACTTGTATTCATTCATCTCCGGATGCGCAACCGCGGACCTATGTCTATACCTGGGGAAGTGTGCCAAAACTCAGCATATCCTGGAGTTCCCCAGTGCGCCAAAATTCAGCACCGGAAGTCATGTGCCAAAAGTTGGCACGACCCGGGACGCGCCAAAAGTCAGCGTTTCCCGAGCTCCCCCTCCTGGAGTCCCGCAGTGCGCCAAAAGTTAGTACGACCGGGAACACGCTAAAATTCAGCGTCCCTGAACCCCAGCTTCTGGAGTTTCCCAGTACACCAAAAATCAGCACTAGGAGTCATGCGCCAAAAGTCAGCATGACCGGGAAACCTTCGCTTCCCGTACTCCACCTCCGTTTTTCAATTCTGCGTGAGCGCGCTCTTTTTATATGTTTCGCGGGCGCTTTTCCTCAGGCGTTCGTACAATTAATGAATTGAGTATGGTAATAAACAAAAGATTAAGTGACTCAGACCCTTTATGTTCAATGGTAAATGGCTGACGTGCAATATTACAGGAGATTCCAGGAGTTTCAGGTTTACTGTAAACGTTCTGACTTTATTGAACATTGTATGTTGAAACTGGTAGGAAGAAAAGATGGATGGTTATTGATCAAGTAAGAACTTTGAGACCATTAAAAGTTTGGTACTTCCTTGTGAAGCTCTTAAGGTTTCTATAAGTTTTATTATGAACCAAAAGCTTTGAAGATTCCCCTACTCCTTCTTTATGTTTAACAACGATATTATATTTCAATTTGAACTTGACAAATGCTCTAGCTTAATGAATCTAAATTTCATTAATCTTCCTTCTCACTCATTTTCTTTTCAATTGTATTTCAAAAATACAATTGAAAATTAAATTTATTTTTTATAAAATCTTTATTTATAAATATGATTATATAATTGCATCATTAATTTCTTTATATATTTATTACTAAAATTAAAAGGTACTTGACAAAAAATATTGAAGATATTAATTTTCGTTTTATAAGAATCATGTGCTTATTTTATAAGTGTTTAAATCTTTGAAAATAGACCAATTATTAAAATCTTAGTTAATAGAAATTAGGCTAATTTTGTTAAAAAATTAATAATAATTGAATATTAACTAAGATATACATAAATTAATCAAGTAAAGTAATGGAATAAAATTTTTCAATAGTCATTGAAGAATATATTTAAAAAAACCACGTAATCTATAAATTTCAAACTAGAATTAATATAGAATAGAAAACCATTGTAATCTTTGGTAGAAGTCAACTTTCTAATTAATAATTTCAAAAAATCTTTCAAGTACTTTTTTAACTTCTTTATCTTAACACAAGGCTTCTATTAATAAAATAAATAAAAAACTACATTTAATAAATAATAACACAAAATAATAATATTAAATAATTACAATTTTAGAGAATATTTAGAGAATACTTTTTTTAGAGAATAAAGAATAAATAGTGAAATATAAAATATAATAAATTTAATATGATATACATAAAGAATGAGAATATGTAATACCTAAAATATAATATTATAATAGTACTTGAAGGATTTGTATTTTTAAATAAAATATAATTTATAACTGTACTTTCTTAAAGACATTTTCATTATTAAAACTTTAAATTTAAAAAAAGAAAATATGTTTTTTAAGTTAAAGTGCGAGACTAAATATGCTTTATCGATTAGTTTGTATAAAAAATCTATTCATAATGTAATAAGCAATTATTATTATTTAATAGTAATAAATATTTATAAACATATTTATTGACAATTTTTATTTACAATTTATTCAAATAATTTGAAGTTAAAAAACTCTAACTTCAGTAGAATATATTAAAGTCTTCTCATTTGTGAAGATTTTAAAACAATTATTGTACTAGTTATTGCAGATGAATGTATATAAAATTAATAACGAATCACCCTTGTTAAAATACTTAAACAAATTTTAAAGTAATATGAAAAGTATGAAACATATATGGTGAATATGTAATACACGAGTTGAATACAAATCTAGTCAACTTTTATGAACTACCAACTAGCGAAATGAAATACATGATTTCCTAAAGTAGTTTTAAATAAGAAAACAGTAGTAACACCAATATATTATCAGGCTTACCATGTATATTTATATAGTTAACACCAACTATCGTATTACGAATATTCCAGGTGAATAAGTTAACGCGTGATACATCAAACCTGAATAATATACGAATGTAAATGACGCCTACAAACATAAAAGAGGTATGTGTTACAACTGTATCTTACTAAATCTACAAAAGAATATGCGTAGAGAAAATTATTGTCTTTTCTCTTTCTCAAATAGAAAAAAGTTAACGAAACTAGAATCGTCATCCAGGGTCTAATAATTAAATAAATAAAAATTATAAAATGTGAAAACAAAATTATAAACAAATCTAATAATGTTGAAGCGTTATAAATAACAATACACATACAAATATTTATAGATATAAATATATTATTATAAAGCGATTTTAATATTGGTATAATAACAATTTGAAATAAATACTGTAGTTATTATTACTATTTTAAACATTTATTATATCGATTTTTCGTTTTCATTATTAATATGTATTTATATTTTCATATAAAAAACTCAAAAAAGGAAACAATAATAAATAAGTGAATAATAATGACGATAATAAATTATAACTAGATAAGATTAAGGAAAGTTAATAATAATAATAACCAACAATGAAAATAATAAGAAAAATACTAATATTAATAATACTAATATATAAAAAACGATAATCATCATAAGTAAATAATAATTACTATAAAACTAAAAAAAAAGCTAATTGTAACTATAAATTGTCATTGAATTAATTAAACAGGTTAAATGTTAACAAATTGATAAAACAGTAACTGTATAACTATTAGAAATTAAAATGCTAAACATATACAGATTGTATAGATTAGGTCGGGAAAAGAGATAAAAATCCCCTCTTTGCCTATACCACCTGTGCTTTAAATTTAGTATAAAAGGGCGTATTTTTCCATGTCAAAAAAATTTTCGTCTTCAAGTGAGTAATAAATACATTTTAAACTTTATTACGTAATTCTTATTTTTAAAGGGAATTAACCCTAACTTTTTTTTTTATTCCTTAAGATCCTTCCCTATATAATTACCCCACTCTAGTTTTAAATATTTAATCTCGTAATAATTTTTTAACATAATTGCGAGTGAGACAAAAGGTTTGGCCGCGTTTTTATGTTTCTAAACTAAATAATTTTTCAACATAATTGCTGGCGAGATGAAAGATCTGGCCGCATTTTTATATTTCTAAACTAAATCATTTTTCAACGTGATTGCGAGCGAGATGAAAGGTCTGGCCGCGTATTATGTTTCATCTTGTTAAACACACAAACACACACACACACATATTATATTTCTCTTATATGCGTAATTGTATAGTTTTTTTAATACATAAACGTATTTATTGCAAAATAAGTTAGTGGTAAATAAGACAATAAAATAAGACCGTGGTCCATCCCTGGCTATTATACATAATTGTATAGAGCAAAAAGGGGCATTGCGTCGTGACGTAACAGTATAGAATGAATGATATGCGAGATTGCAGATAGTTCACAGTAAAGATTGACCTATATTTGTGCGGTTATTCGTGTAACAGTGTCTAAATCAAGTATTATAAGTAATAGGTTATTTATCTAAAGAGTTACTTCAAAAATTAAGGAAGTAATAACGGAGTCATTGTTTTTTACTATACGTCGATAGAGAATGAGTACATACTTTTTATTCTTTCTCTACTATTTGGTTTTATTTCATTACTTAACTTAACTAATTCCTCTTATGATCTATTTGTAAAGTGATAATATGAATTAAGATTAATTAAAATAAATGGATTAATTTTTTAAATAGGAAGAAAATTTATCCGTTGACAAAAATTTAAAGCTTTTACCTAATTGGTAGAACTGGATTGATCTACTGTATAACTTCAGTGAGATAAAATTAAATACTTCAAATTAAATAAAATTTCTAATATAAAAAACTATAACTATATCTTTTTATTCAGTTCAGAGATTATCATATATTACAATAAGATTTTTATTCTTAATTTAATTATCATTTAAAGTTAAATATAGATTTAAATCATAAATTCCTTTCTTAATTTAAATACATAAAAATATAATTCAAATCTTTTGATACTTTGAATGACAAATGAAAAATGAATATTTTATTAATAAATAAATAAGTTGAAATTATTTTATTATCTTGTAATAATATACTTTTACTCGCTGAAAATTTTTTAAACAGACTTTTTAAAATCAACACTTAAACAATATAAAATATTGTTATTATATTTACAGAAATATTTATATTCATATTTTCTCTGCTTGTGATGCTTTGAAAGTTTTTTTATTATAATATATATGTACATATATGTGATATACATAGTCTAACCAATTTTAAAACATGTTTCTTTTACTGTCCCAGAAATTTTAGTACTTGTAACGTACATCTTTATATATGAATTTTGAATTACTTACAGAAAAATGAAGTAAACGCACAATCTTAATATAAGGACTTATCTTCTTTTTTTAATTTCATTTTCTTGTAATTTCTTTTTCTTTCTGAACTTGGCGAACCTGTTTTTAACTTACTTTTTTTCTCTGTTATTATGTTTCTTTCTCTTTCTCTTTCTACTTATCTACCTATCTTTCGGTTTTTGTCCTTTTTCTTCTTTCTTTATTCTTTTCTTGAATCTTTTATTTTTCTTTATTGCTATTACAATGTTCTCTGCTTGTTTAGAAAAGTTTAAAAGAAATTAGTTTTGAAATTTTTCTTTAAAGGTGACTGCTTTAGAATAATTGCACCATTACTTCCATTGGTATCTCCTAAGTAATAGTGCTATTGAAATTAAATGATTTTCTGAATACGGAAAGATATAGCGATAGAGATCTATATACAAAATACTCATCATCGTTTTATAACCACGCAAGATTCAAAACAGTGTGAATGAAATATTGAGGAGATATTAAACTCATCAATGAGCTTCAAATTAATTATTGATCGCTCTTAAAGGGTATGTTACCCAAAGAACGGAAATCAATTTTTTTTAAACGAAACTATGAGGTGTGCTCTGTTCATTGGTTCTGTTATTTTAATTTGTTACTTAAAGAAATATGAGTTTATTGTTTGTTAACATTGTTTAGAGGTTACTGAGTATGATTGAATCTTTTAAAAATGAAATTGGATGAACAATAAAATTACTATTTATAGTAAGGAATTTTCAGTATAGAAAAATTTTAAAGGCTTTCTCATACTAAACATTCATTTTATATAAACATTATAAAGTATATGATTTATTCTTTACTTACTTTAAATACTTTAAATTTCAGTAGAAAACTAATTCAATTTGTTCTTTAAAAATTTTTGTTCTATCTAAATTCTTTGAATGAGATAATTTCCTTTTATGTATTATTTTAGTAATACTAGAACTTCTCACGTATAAGACTTATTCTAGTTGAATAAAAAAATAATAGTATTTGAATATACTAACATAAGCACTTTAGTGATATTTTAGTAGCTGTATGCAGGTATTAAATTTTTTTATCAATGTAAATGATGAGGATACTGACTGATGCAAAAGTTCTAATATATATAAAATTTTATTGGAATTTAAACTTTGTAATATAATATCAAGTTAAATTAGTATAAAGAACTATTAAGAAAATTAATTTGAAAATATTTCATATGTAAATTATTTAAATGATATTCTTTAACTGTATGTTAGAAAGAGTATAATATAGTATTGGTAACAACAAATGATAATGTTATCTTTTATATTTCAAAATTGTAAAAGATCACAAATTTATCTTTATTATATTACAGATTAATTTATAATATTTTCTATCAATTTTATCTATAAGTTACATCTTTTTTATTCTCACTTTTAGCAAAAAGCTGAACTTTCTCATTAATGAATATTCTTACTATGAAGTTACGTCCTCTACGAACAATAAAGATCATCGTATTTTACTCAGTTTAAGTGGATCCGTATATACTTAAGAACGTACAACGATATCAATAATTTTGGAAAGATAACAAAATTAAAAAGGTCGTATAAATTATTACATGAAATATGTCTGTGTGTAAAATAAAGTAATATTGATGCACTTGATACTTTTGTCAATTATGCATAAAAATAATTGTTTTTGAAAAAGTATACACATAAATAAGTTTATTTTCTAAAATATTTTTGCAAAAATGAAACCTATTCATATTTTTTATAATAAAAATATTACCTCCAAAGAAAAATATGATTTAAATGATAAGACCTTACATTTATATAATCAATAGGAAATTTATTTACATACCTTAATCTTTTTGAAATTAGTTTCTTTTTAAAACTAGTGCAGAAAGGCAGTAGTAATAAGCTTAAGTTTATAAATTTTTTACATAATTTATTATGCACTTTACAGCATAATTAGCATTATGTGACACACTATAAATATTCTATTCAAACTTTTTACGTTATTAATCTCATTGTATCTTGTTATCAAGAGTATAATTCATTATATAATATTTTGTATATTATAATTTTATATATAATATTTGTATATATAATATTAAATTATTATATTTTGAAGTTACAAATACAATATATATTTGTAAAATATAAAAAATATTTTATACAACATATTTTAAATAAAATATTACAAGTAAAGAAATATATTCACATTTAATATTTTCAAATATTTTAATAATTTATAAATGATAACATCTGATAATATGGAAGTTATATTCCATATTAATTACATGTATGAATTAAGTCTTATTATTTTTTTATTACTTATTATGCTGTATTATTATTTTAAAGTCTCTTACGATATTCTTAATATACAGATATATAATACAATTAACAATTAAGTTTTAAATTATAAAACTCTTTTATTTCAGCGTAAAAGAAGAAACCAACAAAGTTTCAGCAGAGCATTACTCAATGCCATTTTTAATATAGTATCCTTTATAAAAAAAACCCTCAGTTCTGTCACGTTGGTGTTACTCGTTACTTGCCCAAAGTAACCTCAACGTAAAGAAAAGTTTGACATGGCAAGTAGCAAGCCTTTTCACTTTTGATGAGCGCTGAGAGAGTCGCATAAGTGAATTACACGCGTCACAAATAATCCTGCTCGGAATTGTTGTCCTTTATAGTCTTTTTTACTGCTCCTGTTTTACGAGCATTGATAAATTCCAGTGCTACACGACTTTTCTTCCTCTTTCTTCAATACTAACACCTACATATTTTTCAGCTTTTATTTATTCGCTTTTCACTTTTTTCCATTTCCTTCATTCTTAGTGTATTCTTAAGTTTTTCCTTCTTTACTGATTGTAATTTTTCTTTTTTCTCTTTCTCTATTTTTAGCCTATTAGTCTCGTTTAAACATGAAAAGATATTTGTTTATTTTAGCTTATAGTTACCGCATCTTTGAGAGCCTCCACTTTATTACACAGCAGTATAAATAATAAGAACAAATTTCTTCTTAAATTCTTCTAAAATACGCAACCGATATTACATTATGAGAAATGCAGTCCAAATTGAATTAATTTATAAGTTAAAGTAGGAAAAATGTTACCATATGCCATATAATAGTGTCTGCAAATTTTTTATACAAGAAAGTGCTTTTAAATTTTTGGAAACAATTTTTGGAAAAATTGAATTTGGAACAATACACATAAAATAGATGGTCTCTAATATCACTATTTTGGCTTATGAAATAGGAAAGAAAATTTTAAATATCTAAACTGTTGGTTATTACATTGCAATTAATATATCGTGACATACGTAAGTAAAGATTATTAGTTTGCAATGCAATAATTTTGTTTATATTTATTCATAGAAATATTAGAAAATTTTTTTACAAAAAATTAAGTATAAAATTAATTATATATATATAATTTTATATGATATATATTAATTATATGTATCATTTTTGTCATAAAAATAATATCTTCTGAATATTAATAGATATAATTTTAAGAATTATTGAAAGATTATTCCTTTTCATTTACAGTTGTTTAATAAATTATGAAATTTTACTAATGTTACATTTTAAAATGTAATATAGTATAATATTAAATAAAATAATATTTTTCAATATAACACAGTTATAGTATTATAAAAAAGTATATAATATACGTTACAAATATCATTAAACATAATTAGATTGAATTAATATTTATTGTGCTAATATTAATTATTCGGTATAGCACATTATTCGATAGATATAAATATACAAAAATATTAATGCATTTATTAATGCAATTTAAACTAAAATTTATGAGTTGTTAATTATTTTTCTGTACAAAATAATGGTTTATCTTTTTGACAATAACAATTTAAGTTGTTAAATAAATATTTTCAACTTTATTAACCATTTAAAACGAAAGTGATGCTTATTATACATGTAGATACAGAAGTATTAGTATACTACGATTAGTTTACTAATTGAATTTTATATATCTAAAAATTGTACATTGCAGTGTGTATTGGAAACCATGACATCAAGAAAAATAAATAGTAAAAATTGATAATATAAAATAATAATTTATTTAAATTTTATAATAAAAGTTAATAAAGTGTATAAATTAAAAAAAATATATTTTAGAAAGTATATTTTTAAAACTTCGACGAAAATGTAAAAACATTGTGAGACTTAAGGTTTAATATACAAAAATGATAAACTTATACAAATAATAATTACATTACATCCATATCTATTCATTTTATACGTTTTGATAATGAAGCAAAAAAATTTCATATAATAAAACAATACTCTTACTTACTAGTACAGAGTTTGAGAAACATTAAATCGAAAAACTTCAAATTGGTTTGTTATGAATTATTTAATAATGCATAACAGTCTTTCCCGCATTCTCAAAATGAACACTCATCAAATATTCAATAATCTTAAAATCTTAGTCTCAAAAAGTCACATGATTAAGTACATGATTTGAACAAGAAAAATCAACACAATTTATATCATTACAAAGAAGATGACCTCCAAAAAAGAAATATGCGTGTGTAAATGTAAAAAAAAGAAAGAGAGAAGAACCTTTCCCATGGAATTGTACGTGTCCCTAGGCGCCACTTGTTGCCCATTATTTCTGATAATGACAGGTTGGTCCCAACCGCTATTGAGAGTGAAACTGGTCACTCCATCAGTACAATTACATTCGCATGTGCATGGATAAACTACTGGCAATATCTCCAAGTATAGAAACTAATATTCTACGTATTTCATATATAAATTATATTATATTTATAAATACATTTATAAATATTTAAGTACACTTATATATGTAACTGTGAAATTTACCGATATTGAAACGCAACAAAAATATTTTTCACAACTAAGTGCACCTGCTTATCAGTTTATACTCATTGATATTTATCTCAAATTACTTTTGCTACATGAATGATTTGTTTTCATTTGTGAATTGAACAATTTACTAGTATCATGAGTTCTTTGGAATATTAGAAATCTTTTTTTGTATTAATCTTATGATTAAAAAAATACCTTAAAAGAAATGAATAATTATTGTATTTTACAAATAAAACATTATATAGTATACTCCAGTATACTATTATATTATATAGTAAGATAGCATATACATGTATTAAGCTACGTCAATCTATCAAAATAATTTCTAGCAAAAATTATTAAATTACGTTTTCATCAATGAAGCATAAATGTTTACTTGTGACTAAAAATACTTTTGATATACTTCTTAAGTGAACTTTTATATAATTTAATTTGTGAAATTTTTAATTTATAATATAATATCATACTAGCAATATTAATGTGAAAGATATTAGTAAATAAAACGAAATTAAAATTATTAAAAAGGCAATTTCTTTTCTCGAGCATACGTTGATAGATTATGATTCTTACAAAAACTTATAATACATTACAACAAATTGTAATTGTATAAAAGAAGTATTAAAACTTATTTTCAACGAATCACTGTTAAAAATCATTAAATGAAAATATCGAATTCGAAAGGTTGCTTGAAGTGAACAAGCACACCATTTGCATAACAATGCGCAGATGATATGTCGCTTTGCTTTGATCGCATTATAGACGACGATAAATCAACACAGCTGCTTGTCGAGATCGATTATCACAATCCTTATACTTACGCGATGTCTCACGTTCTATCATATCAGCATTTTGAATCTTTAAATTTGTAGTCGGATGCGTATTTCTTCCCTTGCTTCTTTTTATGCATCGCTGTGTTCTGAATAAGTTTGTGCGTATATATCGCTTTTTTTCCTTTTTCTTTCACGCATGCTCTTCCTTACATTTTTTTACTGAACGCATCTTACTTTGTTAAAAAGTCACATGTACCCAGATTTTTTATTTCAGAATGTTGTTACGTATAATTCCATGTTAAATTCTGAAATGAAAAATATGAAATTATGATGAAATTTTTAATATAAGTGTATTATATCAGTAAAAACATTCTTTAAATATTCAAAAATAGCAAAATCTATTATCACAAAATTTGATATTAAGTTATCTTTTGAACTTGATCAGGGAAAAAACAAATTTCAATTTTATTTTTTGAAATAAAAATACTGAAAGTAACTATCACTTTCCTTAAATTATAAAGAAAATAAACATTCGTACTTAAATGACATTTGTAAATATTTACTAGAGAAATTATATAAATATTATAATAAGTACATATTAAACATTCATATAAGCAGAAAGTGTTTACAGTAAAATATTTCTAAGTGATTACATTAAAGCGGTGAGAGAAACGTCGTTTCGATAGAAATAATTTAAAATATGAATAGTTTATTACACATCTAAGTTCAAATGACTTTTTTTAATGAACTATAATTTATAATACAATATCGTTATTTTTTTACTTAAAATGAATAGATTCTTATATAAAAGCTTGTTATTAATTTGGATAATGTTTCAAACATTTTTAAATATATTTTAAACATATATAATTATATTTTATAGTTCCAAGAAATTTTCATCGTTATTCTTGACCATTTTTTAACTTTATGTCTGATAATATTTATTAAACATGGAAAATATTTTCTTCGATTATATGAAAATATAAATTCTTTTCGCTATGATAAATCCTTTTATCTAGAATGAAGTTTTTATTAAAAAAATCTTTTTATCATTATTTAAAAAATACTGTACAACTTAAATTGAAATTTTTTTACAATATAAATTTTTTTCTATTTTATTATTACATTATTATTTCATTTTAAAAGTTTCTAATTTATTGTATAAAAGATATAATACATATAAATAATAATATTTTTACAATGTTTAAAGTATTAGTTATATTTTTCTCTATTGAATAGTGATATAAATTTTTATAAGGTATTCTGAAACTGGAAAAATGATAGTATCAAGGTTTAAAAGTTGGTTATAATTCATTTACATTACCCATATTATCCGCAACTATTTTAATTTTCATACCTAATTCAAAGCTTATAGTATTTTCATCATCCATTTGTTCAGTTTTGATAAGACGATTAATTTTTTAACTTGATTGCTAATATAATGTGTTCTGGCGTTATTATTGAACTATGAATGTATACGTATGTAACACGTCTGAAGGCATATAAACACTCTTTGTTTATTGGAGATACCGATAATTACTTTTTCTATCCGATGCATGTGCACAGACAAGAAGAAATAATAATAAGAGGCGTCATTATACAAAAGTGTGAAGAAACAGTACTACTCTACTTGTCGGTTCCTTACCTTAGGCGATAATCGAGCAGACGATTATGAGCGCATACCAGCATACCATGTACCTTCCATTGATATTTATGTGCCCGTGAGATAAGCTGAACATCGCTTCAAATGTAGGAGGAAACAGTGAGAGACAAAAACAAATGAAAACTTGACAAGGAATTATCCTTCTTAGAGTAGGTCTCATGGTTCTACTACCTAGATTATATTACCTATGTTATGTAGCAATTATTGATTTTGATGGCATTTGAAAATCGAATTAATTAAGAGTTTACATGTACGTGTTCGTTGATGTGTGTTAATATACTGTTACAGTTAATTAAGATAATACTAAACTTTGTATATACTTAATTTAAAATTGTAGGATAGTTATATTGTTAAACTCGGTTGTTTTGTGCTGAAAATAAAGATTTTTCATATAACAATGTTTAAGACTTTCTCCCGATTATATTAAAATAAAAAGATAAAAATTAAAAACATTAAAAATGTATAAATATGGTTTTTTTTCAAGAGATCGATTATCGGTTTCAAATATTCTATTTCTTGATATTAAACTACAAGATTTTTAATTTTAATTTTATTAATTTTATTTATACAATATAATATCAGATCATTTAGTATTAGTTACTTAGCATATTATTATTAAATATTACATTTAATTTATTTTTCCAGTGAACTAGTATTTTTAATGTTATAAACTAATATTTTAATTTATAACAAAAATTTACATTTTCTTAATATAAGAAAGTGTGATGTATATTAATTTAAAGCATATGAAGTAAGTTTTACTTTCACGTTATATAGTAATTGTACTTGTAATATTATGTTGGTTTTATTTATTTATTATAGCTTTTTTTCATTATGTTATGCTTGGAACAATTTGGACTGAATCATATATTTAACAATATAATAGGAAAAACTTGTATATATTTATTGTATTCTTTTTATGAGTTCTAGAAATAATTTCAGAAATGATTTTTTTGAGATTAGTATTTCTTCGAAGAAATTACTCTCAACAAGTATGCAATATATTTTTGTCTTATTTATTTTGCTGACAGCATTTTAATGATTCTTCTTATACGTACGCGGTTTTCGGATTGGATGAAACTCTAAGCAAGATAAACATCATGCGCGTAAGCGAGGTTTATTCTTACTATCACTCTTTCTTCCTTTCCTTTTATTTTGACTCTATATTATAGATTTCTGTTGATGTATTGAATTTGATAGTAAAATATCGAGGTGCGATTATCTGATTAAATCATATCGATGTATCCATGTCGGCTTACTTTTATACTTGAAAGTTTCTGCTAAGCATATTTATTATTTTTATATGCTTCTATGAAAATGGTTAAAGTAAATATTTATAGAGTATATGCATATCAAATAGAAATTAAGTGAACAACATTAATGTAGTTTTGATAAAAATTATTAAACAGTATTTTTACATCTTGTTAATATTGTTTTAATAACACATATATTGTTAATATTATTTTTAACTTTAATCTCAAAAATATGATTTCCAATTATAAATTAACAATTATAAATAAATACATTTGTATTGAATATTGAAAGCGATAATATTAAGTATGATTCTGTAACTTATATATATATAAATTAAACTAAAATGGATTATTTGCAACATAAGTGCATAATCATAAGGAGCTTAAAATTAGAAGATTATATAGCATATTACAAAAATAGTAGTAATCAATGAAATTATCAAGAAAATCTAGGGATTTAAAAGTTAACTATCACATAATTGAAATTACATATTTGTAATCACAACAACAATTTAAGAAAATGTGATAGAATTATGAAGATTTATAAAAATAGATTATACTTACAATACTTATTTTAATCATATTTTTCGTGTATGAAACTGAACGATGTTTGTTTTCTTCTTAAATATGAATAATAATTGTGATGAATTTTAAATGCACACATATATAATGTAAATATTAGGGAAGATATTAAATCAGCTTTCAAAAATTCTTGCTCAATCGAAGATTGCATAATATGTGGATTAGATTCAAATTGTACATAAATTTCAGGACTTGGGACTAGATGTACTTTTAAGTGATCCATTTGCGATAATATACAGCAGCTGTCGATAAATTACAGTTGTGTAGTGTAGCACAGATAAAAAAGTATGTTTCACCTGCCATACCCGAGGCATTCGTCGTGCAAATTGAACTACATACAAAACAATAGTAAAAGAAACGATTAGCGTTTGTTTTATTTTCTCTACATGACCATGAATACAAGTTTATTAAAGATATAAACTATGAATATTATTACAGAAGTTCTTTACATTTCAATTTTATTATTTTTTATAATTTCTCCATACATACGTAGGTTTATGAAATCTAAATTAATAATGCAAATGTGTATTTCTAGTTAAATATTTATCCTAATGACAGTGAAAAAAGAAAGTTCTTTCCTAAAATATTCATAACATTTAATAATAAAATGGAAAGAAGATTATTATATGATAAAATACTAATAATAAATAGAAAAGACATAAGGATTTTTATTTTTATTTTTTTTTAAACAAGTTTCTTTTTATTACTAATAAATGAATAACTTAGTGTTTATGGGTAAAATAAATAAGACTATTTTCTGCTTATAGTTTTACATAGGTTTCAAATTATTTTAATAAAGAAAAGTCTTTGTTTAGAAGTCATCTTAAAACAGTAATTAAACAATGATTATATTTATTTTTTACAGTTAACTTTTTTGGTATATTTGTTTTGTTTTAAAAGATCCATTCCTTAGTATTATTTAAAATAAGGCTTAAAAAAATTGATTGTAACAGATATTTCAATCTTTGTTATATTATACAAGTTTAAATGAGTGAAAATAAATTAAGTAACTACGATTATTTGATTTATGATAATTAATTTGAGTATTTATCACTGTCAAGTAAATATCCAACTTATTATTTACAATATTTGTTTTCCAATAATAAGTGATATATAAGAATTAATATAATGTATTTATGGTAAATTTATTCTTATACTCATTAATTAAAAATAGGTAGAATACTTATCTACAGAAACTGATCAAGTAATTTTTATTTTCTTAAGTTTATTTAAAAAACAAAAAATAAAATATATCTAGTAAAATATTATTAATTTTTATATCATTAATTATTTATTTCAGTTTTGTGAAAATAATATCTGTTTTCCTAAGAAGCGTAAACAGTATTTTTATTTTGCAAGATAATTTAACATATCGTTGCTAAAGTAAAAGAATTAAAATAATATCTATAAGTATTATGGTAATTTTTAATTTATTTATTCTGTTTAAAAATTTTATATACGTGATTAAATAAAATCCTATTATATTTTTAATGAATTATTAGTTAATATTTGAGATAATCGTATGTTTATTTAAAGTTAAAATTATAACTATAATTAGGTAGTAAAAGATAAAACCTTTTTACAAGTTTATTTTGATTCAATTTATATCAATTATTAGAATCTAAGATATAATCACTTGTTATATTAAACATGATAATAAATTACTTTATTTGACGCAGAAAATGATTTTATTTAAAAATTAGGAAAGTAATCTAATATATAATTGTCTAATATAAAATTAGTCTAATACATAATTGTATTTTTAAATTTATTTAAAATTTATTTAAATTTATTTAAATTTATTTTATTTAAATTATTTAAATTTATTTAAATTTATTTTATTTAAATTATTTAAATTTATTTTATTTAAAATTTATTTAAAAATACAATTATATATTAGAATTTATATATTATATACTATAAATTATTAATTTTTTTGTATTTTAATCTGAAAAGGTATTGCATGAATTTATTGTAATTTTTAATTAAACTTAAATTAATATAATTAAGGTTCAGAATTGTACTGATAACCTAGCAAGTCTTACTTACGAAACTCATTAGGAAACATTAGAATTTTGGTTCAAATAATAAAAATATTACAGAATAAAACTCTATGTAAATTTGCTGTTGGGTCTAACATTTATAGATATCTTTCATGGAACAAAAGCCCGAGGATAAGGCGTACTTGTATTATTGATTACAGTAGTTAAGTGCGTGTATAAAAGCATGGAATTTCTTGGTCATGCAGACAAGTTTTTCATTAAAACTCGCTTCTTGCCTCCAGCGCGTGCTCTCGGTATTTTATACGAGTATTTTTGTTATTTTCTTTTTCCGTTTGATCTCATTCGTTCGGCACCAAGATTTTGCTTTTCAAATTCTCGGTCTTACTGAATTCGTATTATCGATTGAAGAATTAAGAAAAATAAAAAAGATGATTAGATACTAATAGTTAAATACATTCTTTATTTATCAGAATAAACACATAATAATTTAAATTAATTTATACGTCAAAAATAATATTGTATGATTTATATTATTCTTTTAACGGATATTATAATTGAAATATAAAAAGGGTACAATATTTATTTCGATTTTGTAAAATAAAGGAATATTAGTTTTCTATTAACATTTGTTGATGCATTTTTTATCCACAAGATATCGTCAATAATTTTTTAATATTAGTTAAACATCTTCATTGTAAATATTGTATAATTTCACATCTACATGGAAATATATTATTCGAAATACAATTGGTTATGAGAGTTTTATATTTACTTTTTACTACTAGTTATATCTAAGTTTATGCAATTTAAGAATAAAGTATATATATAACTGTATTATTGTAAATATTTTATTAAAATTAACTTAAATATAAAGTCTTAGTAGAATTTATTTTTGAAATTATAATATTTTTATATACATAAAGATGAATTTATTAATTTTATAATTAGCCTTATAATATATATTATATCTTCAAATTTCATTTCTAGTAAATAAAATTGAAGTATGAAATTGTGAGACAGTAAGAAATATGATATATAACAAATGAATAGTTTATTCATACTTATTATTACTGTTACAAAATTTATTAAATTATTTATTCGTCTTAAGAAGATGTAGACTATTTCTTTATTTATTCAAGAAGACCAGAAATTGAGAACTTGTATCTAGATATGAAGACATTTATTTTCTAAATTGTGATAAAAAAGAAGCGAAAGAATTTTATTCACAATATTTTAAATGCGAATCAATTGTCGTAAATATTATTTAATAGCAATCATTTTTGCGCATATAAAAATAATGGGCAATGAAAAATATCTCATTCGTATGCTTAATGAAAGCTACTGAAGATTTTCTTTAGAGTTAAAATGAAGTAAAATAATAAAATTCTATTCTGCTTTTAAATGAATTTACTCTCTTTTGTTCTTTTTCAATAAAATTTTTTTTAAAAATAGATGCTTAATATTAAATTTCTTTATATTAATTCAAATTAAATTGATGTTTTAAGTACATAATAAATAGGTATGTAATTATAAGAATTTAGTCATTAGAATTTCAAAATATATGATAACAGTATAAATGCATATTTTAAAAGAATTATTATTACTTACTTTATTTATTTCAAATAATTTTTATCACATGTTAGTAGCTATAATATAAATCTCTGAATACGAATATTGTACTCAAGTTTCTACTCTTTATGTTCTTATTCAAATGCCATATATTATTTTAAATTTATTGATAACAATTCTTTATAATATTTTCATTGAAAGATGGTCTATTTTTTTTCATTTACATTTTTAAATATTTTCAATCGTGCAAAATATGTAGTATAATGCATTTTAAGTCATGGGAAAATAAATTAGAAAAGGTATATTTTTTTCGTACAACATTTAATTAGATAAGAAATAAAAAATTTACTTTTAAGTACAAATAAATGATATGCAATTATTAAAAAAATAAATAATGTAACGGTGTTTTATTATTAACACTAAGTATATAATCCTTTCAGTGTTAAATATTTCAGAAAGCATTGTTACAATTATATATTCAATTTAAAATAGCACTTATAAGATATTAAAAGAATATGTACGCAAATAAAAATAATATTTGTTATAATAAGTAAAATTTTAGATACTCGTAGTTTTTAATTTTAGAATAATATTTAATAAAATTAATTAAAGTATTCATCTTCTTCTCTCTTTCTCTCATATTTTTTCTCTATCTATCAACCTATATCTTCTAATATGGAATCTTAATTCTCAAAGCTTTTAGATTAAGCTTGTAGTAGCTAAAATAAGTGCTCAGAAGCCTTTTGAAGTTAATTAAACTTCCACATCTGAATAATCTTCGAGTGTATTGAACTTGAGAATTTGGCCAGCCTCTTCATTCCATCTAGCCTTGATACATATTTATATTCCAGGAATGCGTCTCTCTCTCTCTCTTCCTTTCTTTAAACTTTACGATACTATCACTTCTTTCGTTACCATTAGTCCATTCTGTATCATTAGAAAGTATCTGCATGTAGAGTAGGAAGATTCATAAATAGTTTGAATGGAAATTTAGCTCAAAGTTGAATAATTCTCATATTTTATTTAAAAAACTATTTCAGATTCAATAGTATCTATAAGTTGTTTAAAAATTATTTAATTCTTTCCAGATACTTCAAAGGTACTATCAAGAACATAATATAATTTTTTACTTTTATGTATTTTTATACAATAAAAATTTTGATCATATATAAATACACTTTTTTCCTTAACTTTATATATATTATCAATATCATTAATACCTTACGAAATCACAAAATTTCTATCATTTTGATATTTTTATATTTTTATAGATTATACACATAGGTTTATTAATAACATAATGACTTGCAGATTAAAGAAAAAAATTAAAATTTGAAATAAAGATCTAAAAATAATTTTTAGGAATTTTGAAATTATTAAGGCAATAGTTTTCGAAAGTACTTAATTACAATTTTGTATTTACTTTAAATATTAAAAAAAACTACTAAGTATAATATAAATAATAAAAAATATTAGCTTTAGCGACTACAAAAGAGTTATTTAGTTTACTTTAAACTTACTTTAATCATACTTTAATTTTATTTATTTAATTTATAAACTAATTAAAATTTTAGCAAATAGATAGAAAATACTTATTTAATAACACATTACGTATATTTAAAGATAGACTTAATATATGTAGATATTAGTCACTAATTAGTTTGCATATATATTTAAACATAATAGTAATAAATAAATGAAGCAACATGCTTTAAGTTTTCATCTATATTTTATAAGTTATCTAAATATAACGAATCGGAAAAATATATACACGATTAACCTAATTAAGGGAATAATTACAAAAAAGCAAAAATTTTATTGGACGATGTAGATATTCGATATTATTATTATTGTATATTATTATGTAGATATAAATCTGATATATGTTATATCATACATATCTTATTGTTTTATTTCGAATACAGATTTTCTCATCTTATTTACATAAACATGAATTTGAAGTTATGTATCATAGTATACATTATCGTACAATTTATCCTTAATATTATTATATATTTGGATTTTGAATCTACCCATCTGGAGAAATTCGTCTCATTAAAAGTATAATTCTGTTTTATAATAAAATATTTTATCGGGCTAAATTTTATACAGTACACTGAAAAGATTTATTAATAATTTCACGAATATAAAAGTCAACTAAAATTTATTAATAATTTAAGGAAAACAAATTTTTTGTTTTACTTAAAACATGTGAAGAAATAATCGAAATTGCGTAATTGAAAATATAAGTAAAATATTTTCTGCATTGACAATTGTTTTCATCTAGGAAATAAATATCTTCTAAATGCGTTAGTCTAATAGTAACAGCTAAATTCTAAATTATTATTAACTTACTATATTTTGCTATCTTATTATATTTCCATTGCATGTTTTTACTCAGTTTAAAGGTATTAAAAGTATATTAACTATTTATATTGATTTTAATGTATATGAATTGAAAAATAATATTTAAATGAATTTAATCAATGTAATTTTAAAGGATTTGATAATATTTACATAAATATATACAATACTGAAATACAGATACAATACTGAAATAATTGAGTAGAAGGGAATGCAGTTGGTACTGAAAGAGAAGAGAAGGAACTAAAAACGAAGATATCTGAGTAGAGTCAGGTAGAATAGAGACAGACACGAACATGTCGACGTAATGAATCGTTCCCCTGGCGTGTTATCCCCAACAACTCCGTCGGCGGTGGCGCGCGGGATATATTCTCATTCAGGTATAAAGTCACTTCCACCCCTAATTCAGAACTCCCAGTAACACAAGCTTCGGTATATTACAAGTCGTTATCTTATTCTACTATACATACATGTACAGATATTCATCTATATTACACACACGTGCGGGCACTCAAACACGCATACACGCACACGCGCGCTAGCGCGCGCACACACTCACACACAAATACGATTTGACAATCGGTTTTACTTGTATACCTTGTCATTCTTACGTCCTATGTCCCTCTCTAATTATATTTTCAAAAATATACAAGAATATAAATTCAAAAGGAAAAGCCTGAATATTTATCTTGTAACCGGAATTTATTAAACAACTTAAGACTATCAATTTTCGTAAAGGAACAATGTGAACATTTTGTTACTTATTGAATATCCTTATTTAGCGTTAGTTTATTTCTTATCCACAAAAGTACTACTAGTAAAAGCCTGTACTAATCCATTTTATTGCAAAAAATCTTAGGTAATTAAATCCCTCGGTGTTTCATTTAAGTAAGTAGCTATTTAATTGGACTTTTCAATTTTTCAATAAATTCTCTAAAAATCAGGTATTTAATGAATTTGAGTAGTGCAGTTAGAGGGTTATTATAAGGAGATAAGCAATAAAAAAGCAATTTATACATCTTTAATAAAGATTTTGTTAAACATTATCATAAAATTAAATTATAAACTTATTTACGTAATGAAATAATAATGTTTAATTTATGATATTATATGGATGTAATAGTTTTGAGTTTAAATGTTAAATCTGAAAAGAGATTAAATATAGAAATAATTTAATTCTCATAATTCAAAGCAACTCATTAAAAATCTATATTTCTAAACTATATATCTGAAAGAAATCATTTTAAAAATTTAACTTATGAATTTATTTGCAACAATGTTTTATAAAAGTTAATATATTTCAGAGCTTTTAGTTATAATATACTATAAACTTCTACTTTGAAATATTTCTACTATATTGGAAATTTTCATGTATTATAATTATCATTCAGTGAAAAGACAACAATATCTAAAGTATACTTTAACTAACAAAGACAACAATAATTAATTATGTCTTCAATTTAATTACTTATTTTTATAAATAGGAAATTTTGTTCTCTACATCCATTATTAGAAGCTACTTTTAGAAGTTCTATTAAACTAGGTCCTTTTTTCTTTTCTTTCCATTTATTTTTTTTCATTTCTTTGTTGCATCAATACAGAAATTCTATACATGAATTTTTTTAAGATAAACATGTTTCTAAAATTTTCATTTATCTAAAATATGCTTATTTTTTAATTATAACAGTTTTTACTTTAAAATTGATCAATAGAATATTTAGAGACAAAGTATAATCGATATTTTATTTTTGAAATAATTTGAGATCTTTCATAAAAATGATTCGAATAATAGTATTAGGAAGAACCAGCATATTATAAGTATTCTTTTTTTAGAAATAATTATTTTTAAAATATTATTATATTATATTATTATGTTTTTATAATGAATTTTTTTTTCATTTTGAAAGTATCTAATAAATTTTATTTAATAACATAAATTTCAAGAATAAAAAATGAACGATAGAATCAAACTAGATTAAAAAATATAAGATATATATTTTTATTATACAATAAAAGGTATAATTAAGTATTTCATTTTATTAAGTGAAATACTTAATAAATATGTTAAATAAAAAAGAAAATAGTGACGTTTTTATTCCAATAATGTAATTCATACACAAATTCATGAAACATAATAAAAATTAGTAATATATTAAATTTATTTTAAACTAGATTTTTATTTCAGGTTTTAATTTATTTACTTAAAATGTATAATATCTCACCTTATTAGCGAGTGAAAAAATAATAGAGATAAATCTATTTATGAATTTATAAATTGAAATAAGATAATAAAATATCATAATAAATTAATAATACAAAATTTGTATATTAACTTTTAACTGAAAATAAATGAAAATATTATTTTTACAAAATTAAAATATATCAAATTAAAATAATATACATCTAGAGATTTGCACTTAACAAATAATTTTTCCTTTACTTTACCAAGTAAATTTTGTAAGCATTAATGAAGATAAATTATCTTCATGGAATAATTGAATTATATTATTCACGATTATACAAGTACGTAAAATGCATTTTGTTAAGAATAGTTTTTGCTTTTTTCTAGTTTTACTACTATGTATTGTTATGTTATATTTTGTAATTATCTTAGCAGTACATTACTGTTTACTTTATCTCTTAAAGATGGAAGTGTAATTAAAAAATGGATTGTATCTTATTTTTATTATTCATTTTTATATTTCGTCATAGTATTTGAGTTAACGGTGCTATATTATTCAAATTGATTCAAGCATGCACTTCAAACATTAAACAAAAATGCATGCATTTTAAGATATAATAAATTAATTTAAATATTGAATTAACAACTGATATAAGATCTTAAGTACATATGAAAGTATATTCGAGTATTTAATTTGTTTATTAAATATTGTAATAAAGGCATAGTTTTTATATTGATTTTTTAAATACTTAGTTTATTTAATGCTTATAATGATTAATTAACATTATTAAGTTATTTAGGTCTAATTTGAATAAAAATAGTCGCAGAACTATTTATAAAAAGGTGTTTATAAAAAACTGAAAATGCAATCAGCTTCAGAAATGGAATAATATAAAATGTATTAAAAGATAGTGTAAAAAATATGTGCAATACAAGAAAGTTCGAAAGCAGACCAAGTTTTACCAAGAAAAATTGCAATAAGAAAAAAGCAAGCATGTTGATAGTGAGTATATTAGATGTTTATCGGTTAGGAATGATAATTATTCTATATATTGAAATTTTTTTTTATCAGATATGTCTGACGCTTATATCCCGCTTTTTTCTTTTGTTTTTTCTTTCATTTTATTTTTTTCATTTATTTATTTTATGTTGTGCACCTTAACTCAAAAATATATTTAATATATTTAATATATATTATGTACTGACATAATGAACTATGAAATTTTATAATTTTTTCGATTACTAATATTTTCTGAATTTCTTTTAGTAAATAAAATGAAATGGATTAGTGAATAAGAAAGAAAGAAGGAAAATTAGAATAATGTATAAATGAAGTAAATATGTAAGTATTCACTATTCTGTGTGGTATATAGTTTCATAAGAAGTTCCAAAGTTTCATTTTATATAATAGCAAGTTGCATTTTCTAAAATAGCAAGATGTATTTTCTATAATAGTAAGTTGCATTTTTAATTCAAAGAAAATCTGTGAATCGTAAATGCATGTTATGAATTTAAATTTTCATACTATAAAATATTTTAAAAACGGAAACTCAATTTAAGAATTTGGAAATTATGTAACTATGCGGTACTATGAAGGCTTATGATATTTTAAATTAAGTAGTATTCTTAGAATATCTGTGTAAATTTAGAAAAAGTATACAGAACTCAAGCTCATATTAAATAAAATTATCTGCAACTGACCATTTCTATAGTTAAAAGCGATGGAAAGTAATATTTTCTGGTAATATTTATAAAACGAAACAAATTTTTTTCAATTATATGGATCATAGAGCAGGCATTGGCGTAAAATATTTCTTTAATGTAAGAAACGTCCAATAATTTGCGCTTCTTATTTGGTTAGCCACAATATATTTTATATGATAGCAAAAAATATTGATTGCATTTTATTTTCTTCATAAATTCATATCAACTTTTCTTTTTCTTTTTTTTGTTTTTCTTATTTCACACACTGTCAACAAAACTATATAACAACAACCATCAGCCAGAATTTCTCATGTAGCATACATTTAACATTTACAAATTTTCTCTATTGGTGGTATATAAAACAATAAGCCACATTAGAATTATGTGGGTTTTGCGATCAAATGATGCGTAATTTATTTAATATCTTATTTTTTGCATTATTATTATTACTGTGAAAATAAACTAAACAATTTTTGTATTTCTAATATTCTGATTAAATTTATGTAATGGAATAAGATTGTAATGATATATGACACTTAATAAAATAATATTACACAATATTTGATATAATGCTTATTTAATTGTTATAAAATTTATTCACAACTTTTATTTAGAAATCTCAGTATAAACGAAAATTAAATTAAATTTTTTACTATTAATATTAGTAGTATTAATGTAAAAAGTATTCATATAGCTATTATCAGAATTAAAGATATATCACTTTCAGTAAAGGTAAAGATTATCGAGAATGTTGAAAAATAATACGTAGACAGTTTTTTGATAAAAAGTATTACCAAACATTTATTTAGAATTTCAGACATACTATAGTTCTATGCCTCAGTCATATTCTAAATCAACGAATCAAAATTTTTGATAAATCGTTTATAAAATATTAAAGTAAAATCTATTCTTTACTACAAAACATAAACGCATAAGTACTAGAAATTGTTATTATTTACTTTTAATACTGAATATATTTCATTATATTATGAAAATATTTTTTGGAGGGATTTAGATCCACTAAATTATTATTATAATATAATTTTCAAATCAGAAAAATAAACAAAAAGCACAGCCATTTTTTTGCCATTATATTAATAGGTTTAGAAAGTAATACATTCAGACTTAGATGTAGAGTAATAACTTAAATTAAAATTCGTAGGTTATTGATATTAATACTACAATCAATTACATTAATAAATCAAATAGAATAATATATATATATATGTAAAATATTTGAAATTTCACTAAAGTTTCTGTTAACGTAAAGAATATATAAATACAAACCTATACATAACGTATAAATGCATAAACTAAATAGCAGACAACAACTATTTTCTTATTTTGTTCTTACATTTCTGATAGTTTTCCATCTCTGTCATTCTCGTTAAGATGAAGAAAATTGAAAAACTACTTTGATAGAAGTTCATAATTTTATGTAATTAACAATTTACTTTGCAGGCGAAGCGTAGAGAGAAAAGGAATTATAAATCGTCTTTCTAACGCTTTTACAACTTTATGACGATCAACTTTTTTTTCGCTATTTTACGGTGTTGCATTTCTTTTTTATATCCACCCTGTATATCGCATTTTGAATGTATATATTTTATATTTATTTTCTAAAAGATAAGTTTTAACTTTAAAACTAATTTACTGAGAGATATACAAGGAAGAACAAAGTGTAAGATATTGAATGCGCCATTTTTTAACACATTTTTCAAAAACATTTGTATTTCTTGACAATTTTATGTACATTATAATATTGAAACTTCCACACTCACGAATTTGAATTGTATATCAAGTATGATTTTCTTGAATTTTCCTTTACAATTTTTAAAAATTCCTTGATCTATTTATATTACATTTGCGAAATATTCATGTTGATCCGAAAATATTTTACAAGAAATATAAATAATGCTTGTTTTTCTGACAAATATCATTGTATAAAGCAATGAGTAATATGAGTGGGTATGAAATATATGCACTATATAAATACTCAATATGAAAAAGATGTGCTTTTTAACAGACGTATACGTTAGAAAGTAATAATAGTTAAAAAATTTATTGGGGATATCTAGCGTCACATATCTGTTATACCAATTGACGATTTTACAATAAGTAAGTGATGATCAAATCGGAAGTTACATGAGAATATAAATTATATAATATATAGTTACCCGAGTACATAAAGTAAAAAATAAAATAGGCATTCAAGAACAATCGACTGTCGTGAGTCAGTATAAAAGTAACAGTCCATTATTCCAAAAAAAATGAAAGCCTTTCTCCATCAGTGCCACCCTTTGTTTGAGACGGACATTATGACTTTTCACTCAGTATCAGTCCGTCCATGACGTGTATGCGTCAGGAGAGATGTGTTCCTGGTTGTAAAATAATGAAATAGAAAACTAACAATTATGGGTGTAGAAATGAGTACTTTGAATATATTCAAGTTTACTTTGATATTAATTTAATAACAGTTCAAGATTTAAGTTACTAATCTACTGTTTTATAGCCAGCTGAGAGCACGATTTTGGTAACGAAAAATAAACGAGATAAATCTTTAAAAAATTACAGATGAAGATGTGCAAAGGCTGGGTCGTTATTATAAGCGACAAATTACGTAAATAAATTTTTAAATAATATTATTTATATTGAAGTATTTATGAAAAGGGAAAAGACAGGAAGAATTATATCGTTCAACAATGTAACTGACTAGTAAATATAAGTATAAAAGGGTTAAATATATTGGATAACATAGCTGAAATAAGATGAAAATGAAAGAGCTTGACACGTCGAACAATGAAATGAGCGAAAGGGAGGAAGGAATGTTTAACACATCCAACTATGTAGTCAAATGATATCATAAAAGAGATATCATTTATGATGTTAACGAGATGGTAGCATCAAGACGAAGATGATGTTCATGAGAAAGGGACCATTGGACAATGCAATCGGAATAATGCCGAGGTGCACATGTGACGACTACAATATTCTCTCTTTCACAAAATAATATTTGGTGGAGTAGTCGGAAGCAATTGACCTCGTTCTTTGCACCTCGTATTTGTTTATGAACTCGTATGCTTGCTCGCGCATATCTAGTAGCGCTATGCGCCACGAAGTATGTAAAACTCAAGTTGCAAAATTATTCTGCTTTTTACCCCTTTCAAGTCGATCTAATTTATTTCAATGTACTAATATTACAGTTCTTTTCTATTTCGCGTAATCCTACGGAATATCTGTTTACGGATTGGATATAAAACCGGTGAAATCGTGTTATCAGTCTGTGAATTGAGCAAAATGGAAATAGTTCAACAATGATAGATGAGCTCTAATAATCACTTGTCAGAACTTTGAGCACTACTAGATCCAATACGAGTAATTTACGCTATACTCATCAGAAAATTGGTTAAGTAATAGATTAATCTTAACTTTGAGTAACCTCAAATCTTGATATCGGATTGAAATTGAGAAACTGCAAAGCTAAACAAAATAAAGTCTAAAGACACAATGCCATCAGTCTGCAAGCAATATGTTGCTAATTAAGTAATCTTACTTTCATTTTTATCTGTATTTGTTATATAAGGGTATATTTTTACTATCAACATAAATGTGCGAAATATTACGATTTATTTACTGCAAACCAAAAATTAACCTGTCGTAGAGTAAATGTGAGTATACCACTTATATCATATCCTATATAATAGAAATTTCTGTGAAAGCCAAATTATTCATTTTACAATATTTAGAAACATAAAGGTAATAAAAATAATGTAATTTATTTCTTTTGTTCAATAATTCTTATTCATCTGGTTTTCTGAATCAACGTTATTTGTTAGAATCATTATATCTTGTAATCATTCGAAAATATTTTGATCAACGTGCATTTCGTAATAATAAAAAGCGGAATAGAATTTTTCTAAAGAAATCATTTAGATATCATAAAACAAAAAAATATTTAATATCATTGAGAAGAATACGAAGACATGTATTTAATTACTTCTATTGCAGTAAAAAACGAATGTGAGTAAGAACTTCTATTAAAAGTTATATTATTTAACATCTTTTATATTAAATGCATGTAAATTTATTAACTAAATTATTAACTAAAATCAGTATATAATTTAAAAGTTTTGTACATAGAGTATTTAATTTTTTGAGTATAAAGAATATTAAAATTTCTTATAACATATTTATTAAAATACTTATATGAGATTTTATTATATATTTTTATTCTATTAAGTTAATAAAATATTCAATAAACTCTAAATTATGACAGTAATATACTTTATTCTTAGAATAGATTACTTATTTTATTTATTAAATCATTTCTAATTTAACATTTATTTATTGAAATAATATTTTGAAGTTGTTTTATTTTCTTGCAAAGAAATATAGAGAATTTTGCTGCTTGATAAAAAAGTGAGTGGAAATATTAAAACTATAGTCATTTGTTAAAATGATAAAAAATAAAAGTGTACGTACTGTACTTTTCAAATTTAGTACAAAATGTTCCTATCTATTTTGGTTAAATTTTGGATTTATACTTCATTATTTTTGTGCTTGACAAAATGGTTTCGCATAATTACGATATACATTACCTTCATGTGAAACTTATAATGCATATTAAATAAATTTAAAATATTTTATCAAAGAATAAATGTTCTTTTGAAAATAAAAGGTCAACCATATTAATAATAGACAAGCAATTAAAACTAAAATTATTTTATTGAATAGATATAATTAGTTAGACATCTTTTTAATAATTATATATATATATATATATATATAAATGTATTTAATAATTATATATCAATTGTACAAAGTCTACTAAATTTAAACAAATTTCTCAAAACTAAATAATGAACAATATAATTTACTTTTGGAAGAAGACAACACTCACTTATCTAAGAACTTTCCAGAAGAAATAATAATCTAGTGGCTACGTTTTCGTCAGCTGGGAAGATACCTAACCCTACCTTTGCATAATTTATGAAGCTCTTTGACAGGGAAAAACATCCCTTGCATTTGCATAAGCGTTTATTAAGCAAGCGGATGCACGCAAGTGGTTTATGTATAAAGAATTATATACATCAAGTTACGGCAAGAAAGATACGATAAATAGAAAGAAAGATTTATGAATATCAGTCAGCACTATTTAAGCAATCAGAAATTAAATAAGAAATAAAAATCAACCTGATCTTTTTGGTTCAGCAACGAATTAAACGTAACAGATAAAAATGTTTAATCCAAATAAGTTCAAGTAAAGACTTTTACCAAATGTTAAATTTTTTCAGACTTATGTAATTAATATTGTTTAATATGCATTCTAATTTATGTATGTTAAGTAAATTAACAAAATTTATAAAAAATTAAAAAGGATAATTCATATTTTATACGTGAATTTTTTATGAACTGAATTTTTCTTTGCATTTTTGTTATTAAATGTTTTACTTTTATAAAATGCGACAAGAGTTTGTAAAATTATTTTTATGTTATTCTTTTAGCTTATAAAATCTTAACTTATCCAATATTAATAAAGCAAATATATACGCGATTGCAAAACGTAAACAGAATAATCGAAATTTTATAAAATTTACAAGTAAATGATTCAATGTTAATACTTTCTAAAAATCATGTGAATATTTAATTAGTATTGCCATATAGTGATATGTGTGAGATTTTTTCCTTTATTTATTATACCGAGTTATAATTGTGTCTATATAATAGCTACTTTATGGTTGCTCGTGCATTTAAAATGATAAATATTTCACGTGCAATTAGATCATAAAATACTAAGCTATATAAAACACAAAATTGTTTTATATATTATAATATATTATAGTTATTTCTCTGAATTGTGGTTTTGCTTTTTTGAATACAATAAATAATTTATAATGAAGAAATGATAGAATATTTCGATACTTTAGTTCATCACTTTCAATTTCTATTATTTAAAATCAGATACTAAATAAATATTGAAAATTGAATAACATAACATCCGCAACAATATATAATAGAGGTTAAATAAATTTAAAGACTTAATTTTGATGTACCTTTAAAATAATGAAATAATAAGAAAATATATTAAAGACGTTTTCTCTCTAGTCTTTTAGCTGAATATATAAGAATAGAAATCTGTACAATGCTTTATTTTAAAACCTATATTGCAAATTCAAATAGATGTAAAATATTAATTAAATCAATTTTTGAAAAATTTGTAGTTAACATTTAATAATAAACTTCATCTAATATTTTAAACATATTATAATGCGATTTAATAAATTAGATTGTTCTTCAGTTTAATGCATCTTTATGTGATTAGTATGAATGCAGAATTTTTCTAAAAATAACATTGAAAAATACATTGAAAAACTTAATTAACTATATTTGTCAAACGCATATTAGTACTTCTGATACTAAAGAATTTAATTAATTATAATATGATATAAAAAACAATGCCAAACTGTGAAAATAATTAAATCTTTTTTCTTCATGTATATGAATGAACTCAGTAACAAAGAGTATCGAACAGTCGACAGCAGATCACAAACGATGAAAAACAAAACACAGTTTTCAATTCTCGCTGTTAGATTTAAATATTTTTGCAACGACGTATAAATTCATAAACTTCGATCATTCGTCACAAGCAATTTCGCTTGGAATACGACCATCGACAAGCTCTATTTTCTTACTTTTTCGCACAACAATCGATTATCTCGTAATGTATCGGCTTGTATGATGCTTGACATCGTGAATAAATTTTTCCACTTTAATTTCTTAAAACGCTGAAACCGTTAATACGCTGTCGGTCAATGTCATGATTAAATCTGTTTCAGATATAAACTTTGTTTATCTATATCGAAACGTGAGAAGTTTCACATATATTTTCTATTTTATTATAATTTGCTCGATTATTTTCTATGATTGATGTGATAAAAGACTATGGCACTAAGAATAATAGGCAAAGTAATATTGAATTTATTTAAATAAAAATAAAATAAAATAAAACTAATTGTATAAAAAAAAATGCATTTTCACACGATAATTCTTAAAATAAATGATTTAAATACCATGTGCACTATAATTTTCTAATTAATATATGTTCTAATTAATATATTTTCTTATTTGAATGTTCGCGTAATAGAATGATATAAAAAGTTTATACTTTATGATTAAATTATATGGTAACTATATATAATTAAAAGAAAAGAAATATGTAAAAAAATTATATGAATCATGAATATATATGAATGACTGAATTTTTTTACGTAGGATTTATTTACATTATAATCTCATAAAAATGTTATATCGTTATTAACTTCATTAATTTGTTGTTGAAAGATTTGTAATTTTCATAAAAAATTGAAAAATTTCAAAAGTTGTAATTGCTAAATTATATTTATATTTATAAGTTTTCTTATTAAACAAACAAATACTTATTGCTTTATTATTAAAAATTTTTAACTTTTTAATATTATTAAATGTCTCTTGTGACAGTGTGTAAGAATTTCTTTCTAAACAAAATTGTGTAAAATACAAAACAGAAAAGAACAACAATTAATAAAAATTAACAATTTATGTTCATTATATTATTTAATATATAACATATAAAATTCAAAATATGACACGATTTGAATTTTTTTAACTTTTTTTTTATAGTCGAGTTAATCTACAAAAATCATACTATATGCGACTAAATCCTAATCTTTTTTTCGTCTGCTATTAGTTATAAATTTATAATTAAAAACTGGAATTTAAATATAAAATAAAGAATTATCTCAGACTTTTATCTTTCAGTTTCTTATTAGTTTATACTCATGCTGTAAGTAGCTGACGATAATTAAGTTAAAATTATTGTATATAAATAGTTATTTAAAGTATTTAATTTCTGAAACATTTTTTAAATATTAGAAATCAATTTCAGATACTAAATACAAAAGTATTTAAATCATAAATTTTGCTATGAACTGATTTAAACACAGAATGCTTCACTCCATATGGTTAAATATAAAATATAATGTTCTATAAATATAAAAAGAAATATTTTTTAATTAAAATTTACTAAATTAAATATAAATAATTTTATAATATAAAAGAAGGAAACATAGTTTGTATTGATTTAAGATATACTGTTGTGTTTTCTATTCAGATTCTTATTAGTTTTTTAATTATCACATTATTAACATTATTAAATTTTTTAGATATAATATAACATTAGCTAGATTAAAAGAAAGCAAAATCTTCAGAGAAACAGGGTACATAATCATTTATCCTTTATTGAGCTCTGCGGATGGATGTGTGTTGTTACTTCCAAAACAAAAAAAAGAGGCGGCTCAAGTCGACAGCATTTTCGTAGATCGCAGTAAGTTGTAAACTTTTCTTAGTTGTAGTCAAGCTTTGAGTTTCTTTTTTACTACTCTAGTTACGTGGCGTAATTACCTGGCTATGAAAGAGTATTTAGTTTTTTTAATTTAATTTCGTTTTTTTAATCGGAATTTATAATGACATTCTGCTTTAATACATTTAGTACCTTTTACTTAAAGTATTGAATTAATTGAGCATAAATACAATTTAATAAGTAGTAACAAATCAAAATGAATAGAATATGTCAGTAAAATTATAAACTCAATTTTTCGCTAAAAAGTGAAATTTCTTATTATTTTCAATTAGTTTCAAAAAATACAATTCAAAATAAAACGTTATAATCCTATAAAATATCTGTATTTTTTTATACATATAATTAATTTCATTTCTATACTAGACTTCTCTATACTAGACTTATTTTTTGTTTAATGTAACAGAAGCAGTTGCTAAAAATTCGTATTTTACATGAAATTGAATGTTACCAACTAAATACTAAACTAATATATGTCTAAAATACAGTATTAATTAGTTACATTCTTAAACATTAATTTTTATAAAATAAACATATTAAGCTAAATATAATAAAACGTACTAATTCAATAGCTATAATATGGTATGTAAACCAGCATATTTAATATTAGCGAAGGATTAACATAAATAAATGACGGCATCTAATTTCTGATAACTACTTTTAACTAATATCATACTATTACAAAATGGAAATAAAATATGACAAAGTATTCAAATATATCTTCTATTATGATATGTACTTAAATTCATAAGAAATTAGTTGTAGAATTTTTTGATCGGATATACGATAAATTATTTTAATTAAACCACATAAACACCTAAAAAGAACTAAGTATTATAGTTATTATTCATTCTAACCTTGCTTTAAAGAATTAAAGCAAAGTAGATAGATGAAAAATGAATAATTGAAAGGTAACCGGAACGTTGATGTACAGAAAAAAATATAAAGAAAATGTGAAACTAATTACCTTTTAAACATCTTTTAGGTTCTAATTTAATTGTTTTGGTGTTGAAATTATATAACTATTAAACATAATCCACTTAAACTAATATAATTGTAATTATTCAATTTATTAATCAAATGATACAATAATTCATGTAAAAGATTTAAATAATTATTGCTTTATCATGTTTGTTATCACATATTGACCACTTGTACAGATGTAACAGTATATAATAACTAACTCTTTACTTTTTCTTAAGTTTCTTAAAGTTATCTGTCTGTATTCTTCTCAGTAAAATGATTCAGATAGAAAAACTTTTATTGTTGTGTCTTTCGCTACTCACTATTATTTGCTGTATTGTATGATTAACAAATGATCGGTGAATTTTTTCAATATATTCGTCTCATATTGATATGCAGAATTTTACAATTATATATGGTTAACAATATACATTCTAGACGAAGCGGAAAAAAGAATGATGATTCATATTCCAAACGTTTTAAAAAAGTCATGATGGTCAAGGTTTTTTTTGCTATTTTAGATTGTTACTAATTTTCATAAGAAAGTATATATTTTATATTAGTTTTTTGAAAGACAAAATTTAACTTTAAAACTGATATATTAAGAAATATTTAAGAAAGAAGTAAAATATAAAAGGTTAAACGCGCTTTCTTTTGGTGTATTTTCCAAAATCATCTATATTTCACGACAAATTTATATGTATTATAATATTAAGACTTTCAGATCTAGGAATTCGGATTATATATTACCTATCATTTTCTTGGATTTTCTTTTACAATTTTAAAAAAATCCTTCCTTTTTTCATATAAAATATCCGAAATATTCATGTTAATCTAAAAATTTTTTACTAATAATACAAAAGAACATCCTTTATGCAGGTATAAGCTTCATTGAATTTAAGCCTACCTGTAATATTTCTGATACTATATCTGTTAAAAATTAATCAAGTCAAGTCATTTCAGTGCAGGTAAAATGTAAAATTACTCAATTTATTATATAAACATAAAAAGATATAA
Source organism: Wiebesia pumilae (assembly GCA_018907045.1). Lineage (NCBI taxonomy): Eukaryota > Metazoa > Arthropoda > Insecta > Hymenoptera > Agaonidae > Wiebesia > Wiebesia pumilae. The sequence continues at coordinate 102,249 of JACCHZ010000138.1, forward strand.
ATTATCATTTACTGTATTATATAATTTACTTTATTTTATAGAAACAGATATATTTTTAGGAAAAAACGGCAGAAAATAATATTACCATTACTTTGTATTCTTTATTAAATTTATACAAAGTACCATTTTATTTATCTTTAACTTAGTCTACTTATTTATTATAAATACTAAATTTAATATAAATAATTATGTTTTTAAAGATAATAAAATTCCAAATATTACTTCAGAATATTATGAACAGCAGAAATTGAATACTTATGATAATTATTATTTACGAGTTCATCGATATAGCATTTTAACTTGAGCTTTAAGATTTCCAATTATGTCCTTTCAATATTAGACTCAAAGCAACGGATACTTATGTATTTTTGAAGTTCAACTGTAATTTATTTTAAAGTTACAACTGCAAAATTCTTTCGTAATAATTTCAACATTTCAAATACACGTGATAATTTTTTCTGTAGCGGAGTTCGGTGTTTTTCTCTTCTATCGAAACGTTTATTCATTTCTTTAGATCAGCCGATGTTCTTGACTTAAGGTCTAGTGAATGCGTTTCGATGTAACTCGTTACACGCTCCCTGTACCCGTTGTTATTGCTGGGATGACTCGCCGGACAGAGTTCGTTGAGGCGGAAAGAGGAGGGGATACTTTAAAGTTGACTTTAAGGACTTAAGGGATACTTTAAGGTTGACTAAATAAGTGTAAATTTAGTCGCTAACTTAAAACTAACTTACGACGCGATGGAAAATATTAAAATTATTAATTAATTATTAATACATAATATTAAGAACGAATCCGGTGTGCAAAACTCGCATCTAATTAATGCATACTATATTTCACATATATTATATACACGCACACATATATCTCTACACACGTTAAAGATCGCTCCATTTTCTCGCGCTTCTATGTGTCCGCTCTAGGTCGATATGTGCGAATCGCGTTACCAAAAAGTAGAGTACGCAAACCATAACTTACCGCGAATCCAGATGGGTACAGCGAACCACGGTTGCCTCAAGATAAGAGGGCGGAATCACGCTACTCTTCGGCGACGGACAGGTTGGACGTAGTGAACCGCTGACGACTTAGGAGGAAAAACACGAATTGCGTCACTCCCTGGACCGACAGGAACAGCACCATAAATCACGGCTATTGCTGTTGGGACCTAAGCTGGAAGAGTTTGAAGGCTTGGTGGCTGCTAGAAAAGGTAATCAACCATGAATACAGCGTGCACACCAAGTTGGTCAGTCGATCAAGAGTCAAGAATTTATAGCGTCCGCTCACGCCTTCTCTCTCACACCCACACGTGCGGCGCTTGGAGGAGCTTGGGAACGTTTGGCTAGGCTCGCCGGCCTCATACGTTACCCATAGGCCTCGACGTTTCCCGGCGCGGTACTATCCATGTTCCATTTTTTTCTTACTTCCGCGAGAACTTTTATTAACACACATATAACAATAATATATAACATATAATAATTGAAAATATATATTAGATCTATATTTTAAGATTTAATAAAATTAGATTATACTGCATTTAATTTGTACTTAGCTTTATTTTCTTTAATTTTATTTATGTTTATGATCGACTTTTACATAAACAAAAATTCTCAAAGTATTTCAAAATTTCTGGTAAGCATACGTAATAATATACTCTATAAAGAAATGGTGGAATCTTATATTTTTTCGTGAAATAAGTTTCTTAACAACATTCTGCCATGAATAGAAATATAACTCAAAAAGTATTTCATTATTCGTAACAATATATATAAGTGCATAAATTTCTTAATCGAAAAATTTTCTTATTTAAAAAAAAAATAGACAGTACATCATCGTTTCAATATTTACGTTAGTGTAGTCATTTTTTTCACATCAATTATAATTGATATACTACAGTTCTTCTGCCATAGAATCCCAAAATACTAGTAGACTTTAAAAACTTTTGCATTCCAAAAATTCATTCGGTTTTCTATCTCCCAATTTTGTCAATTAGTTCCTACTATTTCTTTATTTTCCTTTCGTCCATGTCCCACTTTTAAAAACATACACACACTCTCTCTCTCTCTTTAACGTTATATATATATGTATATGTAATTTCGAAACGTTCTATTTTAAATATGTACAATAAAATAAGATATAAGTATTATATATTTTGTAACTAATGAGACTTTCCGATTTTAAGTAATTAAATTTATATATTTATCCAATTTACTACAATTCTAATAAGTCAAAAGACTCTAACTTCTTAATTTTATAAAAATATATCATGTTTCTTATTTCTAAAATATTATGACAAACTTAAAAATTGTAATTCAATGATTATTATGTTATTTTTCATAAAATAACATAAATTTATAAAATTGTTCATAAATATCTTAGAATACAATAGTCATCATCATTCTTTTAAATTGTCTTAATTTTATTTCCAGGAAATTCTTTAATTACTTTGTGGTTGATTATATAATCGCAGATTTAATGAAACATTCTTATTTATTAAAATAAGAAAAATTAAACATGAGGATGAAACATTTTCAGAGTTTTTGATATTAATGTACAAATTGATTATTAATAATTATAATGGGATCTATCCTGTGGTAATTTATAATTTTGAAATTCTTTCAAATCCTGTAATAAAATATTAAACATATTAACCAAAATTTTAAAGAATTCTGTAAATAGGAAAATAGAATTGTTTTAAAACAAATTTTTTGTATATATTTATTAGATATTATATATTATAATATAAATACATGTCTGTAGTATTTATTACAGTATTTATTTACAGAAACGAATGTAGATTATTTTTTTATAAAAGTTAAAATTTAGTAGGTCAATTTTTACTTGTATTATTATAATAAATACTTAAACATAAAACTATCGTTAGAGAATATAATATTCTGATTTTTCCTATTAAATTTCGAAGTTTCGTAATGAAATTTAATAAACACATGCAATTTAATATTATTAGATCGTATCCTTTTATAAAAATTAAGTTACAAATTTTTAATTTGTAATTCAAACGTAAGACTGCATGAGTAAAAAATATTACTTTCAAAATTTTCATTATTATTTTATTAATATATTATTTTAAATAAAATCGTAAATATAAATATACTCTAAATATACTAATCTTAACAATATATTTTATTCTATATTATTGCGAGAAAAGAAATGTAACTACCTGTAACCATTATTAAATTATTCTGCTAAGTAAATTTATAAATATAAATGTATATTAAATTCAAATTATTTTTACATTTCACGTATTATTATATGCAGTAATAAAATTTCAAGGAAAATTATAATCTTAATCAAAATAATTATGAATGTAGGTATACAAGTACGTACGAAAACGCAAACAATAAATAGTAGTAAATTGCAAAAGCGTAATGTAAAATATTTCATTGAAAATAATAATTTTTTGCATACATATTTTCACAAAATATAAACACTTGTACAGACATGGTGCCAGCCTTGGTTTCCCTTAAAATTGAAAGGAGTGAGAGGTTACCCATCCATAAATAAAATTATTCAATTGAAAGAAACATGGTGCAAGTACAGTAGAACTCTAGAGCGAATGCATCAAAATTCTCAACAACGGATATTAAGTATCAGAATATAAGATGACTCTTGCATCCACTTCAATTCAAACTGTGTGTGGAATGCAGGTGTCGCACAGGTATACCACTGTTGCATTAATTTGTCATTTCAGGACTTCACTTACATTCCTACGGAAAAATAGTAGCAGAGCGAGACTCTTTATATTCGCCGGAAAACCATTTTGCGTGTTTTAACTATTTCGTGAAAGTAGACTAAAAAAAGGAGAAAAAGACGTCTAAAAACGATACGAAGGATGCAAAAAATTTAAGAATACTTGAGTTTGTAAGAGCTGTCCGGTTTACCTATTTGAAGAGATAAAGAAGAGCTTGCATTTCCGGGAACCTAAAAGCTTTCTACAGTTTTCAACATTAAAAGAGTTGAAGACATTCTTTATAGCTTCGAGTTTGAAAAAGTAATCATTGTCTATAAAGTGTAATTTAAAAAAAAGTTAAGGTTTAAAAAATTAGTAATTAAAAATACAACTAAGTTACAAATAAAGTTGTAAGCTGATCTAAAAAACTGAAACTTATAAAAGACAATGAATATATTAATTTATTGAAGTGGAAATATAAAATAATAAAGAATTGAAAATATAAATTAATAGTGACAATTATGCTTGTAATTGATAGTGACAATTATGCTTGTAATTGATAGTGACAATTATGCTTGTAATTGATAGTGACAATTATGCTTGAAAAGGAAATTTAAATTTCTATGAAAAATATATTTCTAAAACTTGATTATTTTCGTGACTAAAATACTGTAAATAGTATTTATAGTATTATATAATATTATTTATAATAGTATTTATAATATTATTTATATTTGCGGAAAAAGAAGAATTATTTTATAATTATAAAATCTAGATAATATAATACGTTGTAAATGAAAATACTGACAGAATAAACAAGATGGGAAAATAAGTTTCTAGAAAGAAGTACGTTTTTCTAGGAAACACGTTTATAGAAAAAACAACACATGAAAAAAATGAAAGAAGTATTCAATTACATGATAAATTACAAAACGAAAGGGTCGCAACAAAAAAACTTCAGGAAAAATATACACCCGAACATGCTGCCATTGCTACTTTAAAGTTTCCTAGGAAAATAGCTGTTCTTAACAGTAATACTAGATGAAAAGGGAACCTACTTAATATCAACTTCCACAGCGATAGAAGCTTCCTTATTTTTCCTGCATTTCTATACTAACTTACTATTAACTTTATTACATAAGGAACAAACGTACAAACCTCTCTTTGCTGAATACTATCATATATATAATTAATACGCGATAAACGTCTGATTGAATTTCATTATTGCATATTTTGGAATATTTTTCAAAATACAACAAACAGAAAAAGTTTTTCTGAAAAATTTTTATATTTAATTTTGCAATTTCGCTTTCTTTAAATAAGTAATTGAATTATAATAAAGATTATGATTTATAAATTATAAGTATAAAACTAAATATAAGAATTAAATGCATCTTCAAAATCGAAAATTCCGCTATGAGTAGCATAAACAAGCTTATGCTTGAATTATACAGATACTATACGTTGATTTATGTAACTGATTATAAAAAATTATTTACGACAGATTCTAATATAATTTGATTAATAATTAACTAATATAAGTCACTGAGATGGACTATAGAATTATTGAATTTTAATAAAAGAAAAATAATTAAATTTTTTAATTTAATTATTAACCTTTTAAATTTTTTAATTGAATTATTTAACCATTTAAATTTTTTAATTAAATTATTTAACGATTTAAATTTTTTACGTTAAATAATATAAATTAATATATTCATATAATTAGTAAATTTTTCAAAGAATTTCTAATAATTTATATTAATAGTCTATTTTAATAATATTTATTAAGAAATAATATATTCATTTGCTAGTGAATAGCATATAAATATTAATTCCTAAATTTCGTATATAAATTTGTATTAATAATTAAAATAAAAAATATTTGATTCTACATTTAATTTAAAGAAAAGAGTTGAACTTTATAAATACACACATACTCTTTGTAAAAACACTCATGTAAATAAACTTTTTTGATATAAAACAATATTAAAAGAATTTAGTATAATTTCCACGCTTTTCATATACGTTTTCATCTTACACACTCAATTATATATATATATATTTTTTTTTATCCTCTTATTTCTTTGAGCTACTGTTCTTTCATGTCAAATATTTTATTTAAAAAAATAGTTTTATATTTTAAAAAAATTTCATATGCAATTTTAGATTTTTATTTATTATTGTAGCAGAATTTGGTAACCCAGCTTAAAACTGTATATAAGGCTCATTTGAATTTGGCTCACGTTCAACTTTGGAATTCTTGCCTCTGATGAAGTATAAGAAGTGTGGTGTCTTTTTTACAACACTCACTTAGAGAGAATATTGAATATCACTTCGTGGAGAGTTGAAGTATGATTAAAACCATTTTAATTAAAGTTATTGAAAAAAATGTTTATACCTGGTTTTTTCTACTTCGAAATGAACTTCTACAAAAGTACAAGTTTAACGATAGTGTTTACGTGAATATGAACTGAACTTAAATGATATATTTTATTACATAGTTTGATTGTTGTTCAATCAAAGAATAACAATAGCGAGAAGCTTTGAATTTATAGAAAAGAATGTAGTCTACATTGAATGTTTAGAATCAAGATGAAAAAATGAGTGCAAATGCTTATAAACTAAAAAAATCTTTGAACAGAGTATGCATTCCATTAAATAAAATAATATAAATCTGTTATTTTAGTTACTGTCAAATAAAGTGTATAATCATATAAATTTATTATTAATAAAAAATTAAGTTTTTTTCAATCATTTTATGCTTAATATTCTTTACTGAAATAATAAAATTTTCAATTATTGTTATTATTAGATTATAATAATAAGAATATTTTTCTAAAAATTTTTCTATTAATGAAAAAATAATACATTTTTTAATAATAGAATTAAATGTTTATAAATTTTTATTTTTATATAATATATATAATATTACGCTTACAATACAAATATATTAAATATTTATAATTTTTAGTTTCATAGAAAGTAATATTCACATATTTTATCTTATTTGAATTTTACAAAAGCAAAGCGTTTGTTAGTAATAGATTTGAAATTATATTGATTGAATTTAAATATATATATGTACATAAATAAGAAATTAATGTGCTAATTTCTTAAAACTATTAGTGCATGTAAAATTTAAATAATACTAAAGTTATACATTCTAATTTATAATTATTTAAGTAAATTAATAAATGCTATAAGCATCTTATTAGCAAAATAATAATAGATTTTCTAATTTATTAGTTTATATCTATTTTATTTATATTAATATGAAGATATATATTATAATAAGTAGATGATAACTGTTTGCAAAATATAATTTTTTTAACTTTCGTACTAATATTATTTTTAATAATTATTTTTACAAAGACAATAATTTCTAATTATAGAATTTAGTTTTTTAAAAAAAAACTTACCTTAAAAAGTATTATCTGGCATAACACAATTATTATTTGTTCGCATTCTAAACATTCAGAAGTATGCTACAGAAGAAAATATAAATTCATTTTTATTTTTTAAAATATAAGTTTATTTTAATTAAAAATAATTTTAGTACAAATAGCGTAGATACCATTTATATTCTTATCATTTTCTATTCATAGTTAAAATAATATATAAATTTATTGATGCTCTATTTTATGAATATTTTAAGTCTATCAAATTATCTTAAAAGATAAGTAGGTGCAATAAATATTTATATTAATACTTTAATTAAGGCAGAAATGCAGAGAAAATTCTAGAAAAATTAGAGAAAGTATTTTTGAGAAAAATCAAACCACTATAATTGTATAGAAGAATGCAGTAAATAAAGTATAAATATTTTTGCATTTGAAAAAATATGCTGGAAAATAAGAAATTATTTGAAATTGTTACAAATAGAGAATACGTTTGTTATTGTCGACAAATGATAACTTCTTTGTTCTCTCATTTCTATAACGGATTAGATAGTGCAAGGCTTGGTAGCCATCTTACAATATCCGTATTAACATGCTTTTAAATGTTTAATGCAGCTGGTAAATTATGTTGCTAACTATAAAAATAAGAATAACTATATTTATATTTGTGAATTCTTTTTAAATATAAATATATTAAAGTACCGAGTATAAAGAAAATTAAAAAAAACTTGGAGAAGAATTTTTATTTAATAACTATTAATTTTATAATTCTATTGCATATTACAAATCAACTTACATTATCACAGAAAATTTAATTTAAAATAGGTTTTAATATTAATTTTAAAACAATATATCTTATTAAATATGATTTATATAACTTATAACTTTAACTTCTCTCTGTTGAACTTTTAGTGGATTCAACATTTAATATTTCTTTTGTGCTTTTGTATTATTAATAAAATGGTTCAACATCTATATTTGATTCTAAATGGCTTAATGTACAATAGTAACTTGGAGATTTTTCAATTTATTCTACGAAGAAATTCATATGAATGTTATATAACTTTCATATAAAATTTAAAAATGTAGCTTTTCACTTGCCTAACTTTCAATTTAGAAATGTATAAACACATTATAATGAATAAATGTTTATAATTTTAATAATATTTATTCAACTAGTTATTAGACAAAGTATTTACAATTATTTTAATTTGAACAAAATTTTTTATTTTACTTTTTATATTTTTTATAATTTGACTAGTGTCATAAAAGATTATATCTTTTAAAATTATTATAATACAACAGTCTAATATTTATTATTCAAATTTCACTTCTATAATTATCGTTTACATTCTGTATAACTTAGTTATAAAAATGTTTTTAAAATAAGGATCTTCTGTATTACACATCACATTCTTATTATTTATATATGGATTATAATCTATACCAACAAATGGAAATCGATTCATCGACTGCACCTACGATTTCGTTTTGAGTTGGATGGACTTCGGCTTTAGAAGAATTTGATCTTCTTTATACCAACACTTTCTAACGAAAAGAACGTCTTCTCTATTTGAAAGCAATTTAGATTTTCGATAAACTTCTGCAAGCGTTGTCGCTCTTGTCTTATATATAGTTCGCTCTCAACTCAGTAAAGTTGTAAATTTTGTTTTGAAAAGAAAACTCGTATAGCTAGTTGAGTGCTTACTTTTTATTTAATTATTTATCTAAATATTATATGTATACTATACTTAAATTATATATTAATTTTATAATATTAATGGAACACTGAACAAGGATGTTGCATTATTAGTTATCTAATCGGTGCCTTAGAGTTTAAAAACAACTTTTCTTTTTAGGTTAAGTTGTAGTATAATTTCAAAGGTACACGCTCTATTGGCTTTTTTGAACATATATATATATATATATATACACAAACGTGTATATATACATAACATTTATGTATATATATATATACATAAATTTTACAAAAATAGCAATTTTGAATAATTATTTTATGAATATTTTTTATTTTTTTATATAATTTTTGTCAGTTACAACATAATTTAGAAACTCTTGAATTATTTATTTTAATTCTTCATCAATACTGCAAAATAATTTAGAATAATTTATAAATTTAAAAATATAAAACTTTTCTAAAGTTTAGAGATTTTATAAAATATATAAAAACTTTACATCATTGATTAATTCAATTGAGTTCCTAATTCAATATTAGCTTTCGCAATTTATGCAAATTTTATCGATTTAGAGCACACAGCATAATATTTCTTAATTAATTTCATTATATATCCAGAATGTCTATAAGTAGATATTTGTGGCGTACTGTAAGTAAATGAATATTTACTTACTTAATATAAATGTATTCTAACCTAATAAGAATAATCTTATATTTTTAACAATCCGTTTTGATTAATGTTATTTCTATTTGAAAGGAAATTTAAAGCACACTATTTATACTTTTCAACTATTTATATTTATACTATTTACTCTATTTATATTGTAACACATATCTTTAACTAGATATTAATATTCATAATCGTAAAATTGTTCTAATTGTCGTTGTGTGTTCTAAGAAGAGAATTATTTATAGAGTTTTAAGGTGAATTTAGTTTAGTAAATGTTTTAAATATGACAAATGTATAAAATTTTACCGATACTTAAAATTATATGTATATCTTATTCAAAGTTTAAGAGTTTGTCATTTATAAATAAAATAAACTAGTAATAAAATAAACCAGTAAATAAAATTGAAGCTATAAATACATAGAAATTTAAAAAAATGATAGATAAAGTTAAAAAGGAAAATAAATATTAATAATAAATTTTTTATGTGTTAAATTTATATAAAACATAGAATGTTTATGAAAAAATATATTCACAAAAAACTAGAACAACAAGGATAAATAAAAGTGAAAATTAAAAATAAATTTTGTTAGAAGAATTGATGAAGTATGATTGTAGTATAGAATTTATACACGTATGTCAGTATAAATAAAAAACGCACAATAATAGAATATGAACTTTAAATTCAATTAGAATATTTTGTTCTTACAAGACATTTAAAAATAGTGTGTTAGATAAAAATTTGCAACATAGATATATATTTATTGAATTGCATTGAAACATGACACAGTGACGACATCAATAACATCCTTTTCACGTTGTGTCCAATCCTTGTGTCCTCTCAATAGTATTGATATAGACATCGTCCTCTCTTTCTGGATTTACTCGTGTAAGTTCGTATTTCGAACTTTATCTACATATGCCTGCTTATATACATTACTGTATCTGCGCAAATGTATTCGACGTTTTTGCACATTCGAGATGCAGTAAGCGACAGAATCTGCGGAAGTGACTTGGAACATCGGCCGTTCTGAGGCATTGATGGGTGGAAACGGAGCGATCTCGTAAAATTATATCGGATTGCAATTCAGCGACATCGTAGAATAAGAATTGTATTAAGAAGGATGCACAGTTATTGGTTCATTTGTTTTACTGCTGTACAAGGCATTTTATTTTTTATGATGCGTCAGGTGCCGTGTAAAGCTTCACGATGCAACTCATGTACTCATGCGCATATGAAAAACGCTCTGTTTTTTCTTTTCTCTGTACATAACGGAAAAAATATAGAGGTGGTTTTTGTCATTTGTTTCTAAGGTTAAAAAATTTGGAATTATTTTCTGTATGACAGAGATAGTACTAATAATTTGTATAGCGTTCTTTTTAATTTATACGTGAATTCAGAGATATAAATTTTAGAACGAAATAATTAAATTGTAATAAAAAGATATTATTTGAAAATAATATTTTAATTTTCTCGGATGATTTAAAAAAATTACAATTGATAGTAGCTAAATTAAATTTTTTATTTCAGAACTTATTATTCGGATATAAATTAATTACATGTGTGAGTAATATATGTCCTATCTATATTAAAATCATACAGTTACAGTAATATTATTAGTTAAAATTTATTAAAAAAAATTAATTATCTTAAATCTTTAAGAACTATGTCATATTTATATTTACCTTTTTTTCTCGCGATATCTAGTCTGTATTTATTTTTAAATAAATTATAGATACGTGTATATTTATATAAACTTAAATACTCGTGTATATAAGTATTTTTATACTTATTAAAGATTTTTTATGGTTCACATCCTTGGAATTAAAGAATAATCGCTCCTGCATTGTTGGGTAATAATTATTTGATAAATTTTAGCATATTATGTTTTGGAATAGTGAAGTCATTTTTTAAGAAATTTATAAAATTTTGTTTGATTTCATTTGATATTCATCTTGAAATCAACAAAATCGAATATAATAATAAATCAATGCACATTTCCATAAAAATATTATTAAAAATAGTATTAAATTTAGTAAGTAATTATATTTATTCACAAATATTTTTAAAACACAATTTAGGAATTTATATATCAGTATTTTATAAAATATTGTCGATAAGATGCACGAAATTCAATATTTCAATATTTTCGTACATACATGTATCTTATGCAAAGATTATCGAAAACGCGGCTCTTACACTTTCTCAAACACTGGCTTAGCAATTAATGTTAAACCACAGCACTTCTTCCATCGAATGAAATTTCCAAACACTCGCCGTACAAACTATCTTAATTTACAAGGGAACAAGGGCTTCTCGTTAGCTGAATCGTAGCTATTGATGGTAGCGTACAGGAAACTAGTCATAACGGTGAATGGTGAATATCTGACCGAAGTGCAGCGTCGACTTGCTTGTTAAGGTTCCAGTTGAATCTAAGTTTATCTGGTGGCTAGCCGATAAGTCTTGGCTAAAGAGAAATCAGAAGTGAGTTCTCGTGGACGACTACTGGCGATGTTATACCACAAGTATAATTCAACTTACCCTCCTTTACGGTAAACCCAACCGCCTAGCAGTCTAAATTTCTAAAGGTCAAGCCATACCTATACTAATATCTTCTTCTCATTCTTCTTCTTATCTCCTTTCACTATTGCTTTCTTAAGTAATAGATTTATTTTTCTGTAATGTAACTTTAAACTCTTCAATTTCAGTCTTCTACATGTAATGGAAAATATAAAGCTTAATTTAAGCCACGATTTATGGCTACTGAGCTCTGTCGTTATTTGTATATTTATAGTATGTTGTGTATCTAGTATATGGATACTAAATATATAACTTTATTACTAGCTTTGTAATGTACAAAGTTTTCAGGTTATTCGTAAATAAGCATAAATTATTAAAGACCTCTGTTAAAAACCTCAACATTGTATCTTAAATTCAATAGAAAAATCAGTCGTATCTATTCTTTATATATAATATAATAGATATAATAGATAATGTATATTGTCTATTCTTTCATCAATATATATTTGTCAAATTATATTAATATTTATTCAATTTTATATTATATTAAGGAGAAATTAATTCAGGTTCAATCAATTTTATTTTACATTAAGTAACACTAACTTTGTAATAACTTCATTCAGCTTAATTTTACTGTTCCGAGAAGTATAAAATTAAATAAACATGTATGTATAATTTTTACCAAATTATTAAAAATTGACAATTAACAATGATGCTGCAGTTTTAAGATAATATTATTTCAATTTCTACAGTTAGAATGATAAATATAAATCGTAGATTTATTACTTTCGAGTAAACAGAAAATAATCGAAAATTATATATACGATTGAAAAAAATTGCTATATTTACAGAATCTATATTTACATATTGTTTAGATATTTTCTATAAATCTTTCTATAAACTCCAAAATGATTCCTAAAAATATGATATTGCAGAAGTAATTAATTAAATATGAAAGAACGAAAGTTAAAATATAAATAACATAGTAAATTAAATATGTAGGAATTAAAAAGGTAGATATAGATTTACAGTAAAATAACATTATGTGTCATAAAATATGGAGTGAGAAAGATGCCCATGTTTAAAGGGTAGTGGTCATTTTAATTGGAATAACATTTCAATTAAAATGAATCTCATAAATCTGAAAGAAGAAAAACGCGATGCATTGCAACTAAAGTAATATCGTACTGAATATACCACAATTTTTTTGCGTTTATGATTTTCTTTTATTATAAGTCTCAGTTTCATTGATATCTCAACTATAATTGAATACTACGTTTGGAAAATAAAATAATATTATACGTATGAAAATAATATTATAGAATAATAAAATATTATTCTTACTAAATTTTTTAAATTTAATTGAAATACTTACACATTTAATTAACTTTTGTTTTAAATGGAATTTTAATCGATAATAATAAAGCTTTTATAATAATATAAATTTGAAAAAACTATAGTAATTACATTTAATAAAATATATTTGGATTTATTAAAAAAAATTGTTTAAAATTTCGAATTGTAAGTATTATGTGTTAATAGTTTTTATTAGCAGCAATGATATTATTAAAAACTGAATAGCTTTGAAATACTTGATACTATAAAAAAAAATTTTTATTAAAAGAAAAAATGTATTTGGATGTTCTAGTAACTGATAAATAAATGTATTTTATGTTTATTATATGTTTATTATGTATTATATGTTTATCGTGAAAAATGTATTTCAAACAAGATACTGTTTCATAATTAAAATATCTTCTAAGAATTCATCATAATAATAAATACCATAAATTATAATATTTATGTGTACTATAATAAAGAAATTAAAACAATATTTAAATTAATTTTTTACTCAAATACAATTTTTATAAAATATTTTATAAATTATATTAGAATAAATATCCCATAATATTTAACTTATACTTCGACATTTTATAATATACTTTTTTCTTATAAAATTAAATATAATTTTAATAGCTGAGAAATTTGATATATATAAAAGGTAAGAGTTGAAGGTTGAATTATAAAATGATTTCAGCGTTCAACTTTCTAAGAAAAAGTTTCAATCATATTTCCTAGCAGAAATTGGTTGACAGCTCATGTCATAAACCTACGGAATAAACTGACGTAAAAGAATTATTCAAGTAAAATAATAAAGGTGTAGATGTTACCAATAAAAAAAAATGGAAGCTACAGGATACTGACTATATTATAATGTTGTCTAAGATTTACTATATTTGACTGTAAACTTAGTATTTTCACATAAAATAATTTTAACATAATTAGAAAACAGAAATAAATAAGAACTATAATTTTATACTTCAGCTTATTGCATTTATTTTTATTATATATTTATTACATTTATTTTATATAGTTATTCTTATTTATTGTATATTATATTTTTATTATAATGATTAATATTTTTATTAAAAAAAATTATTTACTAACTAGTAATTTAATAATTTTTTATATTTAAATATTAATTTCTATATAAACTTAATGAAATGTTAGCATTTAAAATATGTAAGATTCATAAGAATAAAATAGAAAATATATAGTATATTAATCAACGAATAATTTACTTACTTAAATTAATAGATGATTGATAATAACATTTTTTTAATATTAAGAAAATTTCCATTATAAAATATCCAATTCAAAATTTTCGACTTTAGTATACAAGAACCTTTCCTTTTTTAAATACAAAAATATAGTATGAAATACTTTTATGCTTAATATTATACAATAATATTATACAAAGCATAATGGCTTCATATTATATTTGATAAAGGGATAAATAAGGTCAAAAACGTGGAAAGTATGTATGAAAAAGAGAGAGAGAGAGAGTGAACATGTGTGAGAGGAGGGAAAAAAGAGAAAAATTTGTCGAGAGAATTTTTTTAATTAGAAAGTCTTCTCATATAAAATAATTGAAAGGAAAAGATGAGCGTACAATAAAATTATAGTCTGTGAAGTTCCTTAAATTTATTTCCTTCGACCTGTAATCACTTTCCTCTTCAGACGGTGATAGCTTAGCTGTCAAGTAAATGTTAAGTAAGAAGGTAAATCGTCTATAATGAAATCAGCTATTTTATGCGTTACACTTTGTTTTGCCTCGCTATTCATAAACTTATATTTTTTATTAATTATATCACTCAGTATTCATCACAAATATTTATGACGTATAAAAGCTGTCAAGTATAATATCAATACAACTCTATCTCATATATACTCGAACTATTTAATTATAAATGCACGTGTAATGTATATAAAACTAATGTACTATTTCAGTATTAAGAAATTAATTATACTCCAGTTAGAATCACAATCTGAACGGAACTTAAGAGAAGAATATGTAATAATTTAACTGCAAAAATAACGCCTTTCTCGTCCCTACACAGACGCTTTGTAACGTATTACTTGTTTTCTATCTTTCTTATTCTTCAACGGCGTTTACGATGAATCTTACCTGCTACCAACTTTCTTTTTTATTGATCCACATGTTCGGGCGGCAGCGGCTCGGGCTCTTGCGCTTCCTGAATATCTCACCCCGATGGCTCGATATCGGACCGGGTTTGTATCGGGAGAGGAGGCATGAAGAGACGGGTTGAATAAGGACGGTGTGTTTAATAATAATTAAACTAATTTATTTAAGATCGGCAAACTACTGTAGTGGGTTTTCCCCTTTACAGATCACGGCAATTTAGTTTCTTAATTACGGCGACGATTTCCTAGGCACATAACTAAGCGGTGGTTGTACATTATTTGTTATAGTGATGATAGGCTAAATACTAATGAAATACGGTGGTAGTTATTTTACATAGCTTCGATGGCTTCTGTACAATAAATCGCACCGGTGAATATTTTACAGGTTTTAACGGCTTTTCTTACAATGAATTCGCGGTGATGGAACGACTGCATGGGCGTTTACTAATAAGGCATTTCTTCTTCATGTAGATGAAGTTCTAATCCTAATTTCGATAGAAGACTTTATGAAACACCGTACAAAGACCGCATCTGAGTTCCTACCGTTCTCCTAATATTAGTTTGCGAGTATCTCGAAAATCAGACCGTACAAAAAACGCACCTGCCAACAACGAGTTATTAAAAATGTTGCCGATAACTTAAGGCCAGACTGTATAAAATAGCACACGCCAACAATGAGTTCTAACCTAATCTATATTTAGAAATATCACGGTTAACTCGGTCAGGTTGTACAAAAATCGTATCCAATGCTAATCGAAAACGCCGTACTCTAACTGTATCGACACTAGGCCATGCGTCTCTCTTATTCACTACAGGAGACTTTTTCTCCAGTGGTTTTTCGCACCGCCTAGTGGATGGGTGCTTCATTAATAATTATGGAAAGTTTGTCGGCAGAGGGTAATAAATGCGAATGTCTCAGTTATGCGCCGCAGCTTATATTCACACCCACGCACTTCACTTAATCCGTTGCATCTCTTACGTTATCGCAGAATAGAGAGTGGCTTTCTGTATTTGTCTTCTTCTCTTTTCCATAATAGCTTCGCAATGGACACCCGCCGCAAATGAAAAATCAAACATTCATTTATCATTCATACGAATAAGTAATCAGACACAATAAAATAAAGATATAAAAAACAAAAATAATAGATCCTGGATATCGAGAATTGGAAAAGAATGAAACAGATTATGTTATTATGATTAGTATTCTCATAAAAATTACAGAAAGTAATGACTTTTGATAATTAGCAATCAGTATCACAGTCAAGAAAAGTACATCAGAAAACATTAAGCAAATGGACAACCAAAAATTACAGTTCATCTGCAGTCACTATTTATATGTAACTACTGACCTATCAATAGATGTAATATCATTGGTTTTTTAATTTTTCAAATATTTTTAATCAGAAAAGTATTCTGATACTAAACCTACTGAAACTATATCTGATACTAAAAAAGTAATATCAAATTATTTCATGTAAGTTCCACATAATTTATTCCAATATTTTCTAGAAAATGGAACCAAGTTTCAATAAAAGCATAATAATATTAAGTTAAAATTTTTAATTTTTAATTATTTTAAATGAAACCTTAAAGGGACTGAATTTTCGAAATAATATTTTAATGTACATGTAGATACAGACACATCATTGAAAAAATTTTTTTTTGTTTTTTTTTTAACATCTTATTTAAAAATTGAATTGATAGATAGAATATAATTGAAAAATATAATAGAAATCAAAAATAGAATATGAATTCTTTAGATGAAGTATGTTCTTAAAAGTTATTTTTTTTTTAATTTTGGAAAATTGCCTATTCAATTAATAGCATAAACCAAAATTTTCTGATTATTCTATATCAATTTATTAAAAAAAGCTGAAAGTCTTTGTAAATAGAAATTTTTCTTTTGAAAAGCGATAGAAAATTTTAATCAATTTTAATTAATTAAAAATTACTAATGCTTTTTTCCCTATAATTTTTTTTAAAGATGCTGATTAAATTTAAATACAGATGTAGTCCAGAAGCAGTTTGAATGTCTTATTTCATTGTTTCCACAAACTTTTGACTTATACTTATCATGAGTTAATAATAAATATGCAATTCATTGGTGAGCTTTTCATTCATTTTAAATATTTTCTTTAACACGTGGGTATAAATCTTTATAAATATTTTTCTATCCCTATCAATGGTATACTAAAGTTTATATATTTAAAATGTTAAATAGTGTTAAATAATCATTTCAATTACCGCACTAATATCTATTTTTTGCTGATATCTTCTAATCTAACTTTATCCTTTTCTTTCTTAAATCTACATTATGAACTATATACCTTCTTTGTAGCCTATAAAATTGTTTTGTCTGTGCCGTTATAAACTAATATATTGTCTGGGAGCAATTCATAGGTGCAAAAAGTTCTTTCTTTTAGCTAAGCATCTTTTAATAATATTTTAAGTATAAGTAAACAATTAATTTTCAATTAACTTTTAACATACAGTTAATAAATATTTTCAGTTTTATCAAGTGGACTACATAGAATAAACTTTTTAAAAATTAACACATTATCATCCGTAAAAAGCGCAACTGTCTAAACTTTCTACAAATAATTAATGCACTAATGACAGACACAAATTTGATAAATCTATAAATACCTGAACTATTATTTTTATATTATAATTGTATTTACATACTTTTATTTTGTTGAGAGTAAAATACAATCGATTTATTTAGTGCCAGTTTAGATGTGCGTTCCTTTCCCCTAAGGGAATATAAAGTAGCTTACACCTCTACTCGACGTCATTCACTTCTGGCTGACTCCGAGACTAGTCCTCTTCTGCTCAAAGGCAACCCCGGAGTGACGGTTTTCATCGCATCGAATCCGTCTCTTGGTTACGGCCGTATCCTAGCAGGTCTGCTCCTGCAGTGACGGTATTCCTTACACCGAGTCCGCTCCTTATCACAACCCTTGGCACGCAGAGCTCATTTCATGATGAAGAATAGCGGTGCAATGGGTCCAACCGCCAACAACACTGCTGAACCTAGAGACCGCCGATTCATGTGCAAGGACGCCATTGCCTCATCGGATACGGGCTTATCCGGTAAACCATGTCTGATACATTAAGAAGCCGGTGTAAACTTTGTATTATGTAAACTCAATTTACATAATCCATGTGCACGGGTATAGAGACGTCGAGATATGATTTTCCTAGTAGGCTGCGTGCCATGTTCTTAGATTATGTTTGGGTGTATTTTAGATTAAATTCAAATATTTCTTATGTTTTCTTTGTATGCTTCTTAGGTTAAAATTTCGAATTTGTATCCCGTGAAATTCTACGTTTGAGTTCTTTTAATTCTTTAATATTTCGTTCCAAGGCGAAAAAACGGAACACCGCAATGGTTGCTTGTACCTTGTAAACAACATGAAGGTAAACTTCGACTTAATTTTTTTATTCCAAATACCCCGTCTATTTTATTGCAAATCCTTTCCCTACAAACGAACCCTGAATGAATAAATGTGTACAATAATAAAGAAAGAATCAATCTCCTTCTTTTCAGAATCATATTTCGTTTTGACATTCACTCATTTCATTACATGGCACCCGAATAGCAATTCGGGTGAACACCCGAACATCCTTCTTCACTAAAAACTTCTTTCGTTAAAAATTCTTGACTATTATATGTCATGTAATAAATTGTGATTAATTACCTTTTTGGCAAACAAATTCTTTTTGTTCAAAGGTCCAAATTCGACTTTTTAGAACAAATATTTTTCCAACTATGCTGTAACGTTCGTTTTATTTTCTTTTCTTTGATTTCTCTCTCTTCTTCCTTCAATTTCGTTTACCTTTTTCTTTTTCTATAATCCTCGCATACCGCGCTTTCAATAATTCGCGTTTCCGATTTTGAAAGTAGACTAAGAGCCTTGCCTAGATAATTCTAGGCAAGGTGGGTCTTATTTTGTTAAAATGAGAATAGAGAGAACGACCCTCTTTTTCCTGCGCGCTGCCTTTACCTTGCCCTCGACAGGGCTCCTCCCCGTTGTGTCAAGGAAAGTGACAACGGTGGGGGAGACACGCTGCGCTGAGAGAAAGCGCAAGTCGGACGCTAGTATGCTTGTTCGCTACCTTTCGCTTTTACATACTAAGTACTAACTTACATTTCTGGAAGAGACGCACTTGACACTTATTCATATTTTCGTTTACTTGCCCCTTTACATACATATACACTATTCCTTATTGTTTCTTTTTTTTCTAGCGACGGACTCGTCCGTCGCAAAGCAACCAATATTTATACATTTATAAGTTTGAGTCGTCATCATATAATATTTATAATGAAAATTTATAGCAAAATATGATTTCTGCACATAAAATTTCTAATTTATCTTTGATAAATATTGATACTTTAATCGGCGATCAAAAATTATTTTGAGTTAAATATTTTCATAATGTATTTATTTAACTATAAATTTAATAATAAATCATATTGATAAAATTCTTATTCAAACAAAAAGTACAGAAAAGTTTCAATTTAACAGTGCTTAGTTTTTGAATAAGCAATAATTTACTATTTAAAATAAAATCTTAATGCTTGATATTACTTTTTATATAGCTTAGTAGAATTCATAGAATACTTATATTAAAAGGAAGTAAAATACAGTATACCGAATGCTTTTATTTTTAAGAATCCATTATAATCAATAATTTCTGGAGTTCTAATAGTTAATTAATCCGATTATTGTTATAGAGTATGCTTCAGAATATATGATAGATAATATATAATAATAGCAGTTATTCAAATATATATTTAATGATCTAAAACTGCAGTGTATATAATCTTAAAACTAAGTTTTATGTATTAAATATTGATTCAATGTGTTAAAGAACTATTAAACTGAGAAGTTTCTTCATATGATACTTCTTAATTGTACGATTTATAAGAATATCAAACTTTGCCTTGGTATGATTTAATATTCTTCAAAATTTAATAACATTTTGTAAATTTATCACTAGTTAAAAATTAAAATTATCAATATTTTATACATCTGTAATTATTATTAAGGATATTTAACACTGATACTCATCATGCTAATACTCATAATTTTAATATTCTCTTGTGTTTATAAAAATGTTTAAAAAATCGACAGGAAATTATAACATTTTTACCCTACTCAACGGAGAAACGCTATCATTATCTGCTGTACTTGAAGTTTATTATTATTTTTTCATTTTTTCTTACTATTATCGAAGTATTGTTCAACATCGACTCTCGCTTTCTTTAAGTAGAAATGATATAACATTGCGTAATGAAATGTTTTCTTTGCTTTCTATAATCGTAACCCCTTAAGGCTTTGTTGACTTTATAATTCTAATAAACATGATGCAAAGGATAGGATTTTTCAAAATGTATCGACAAAACAACGTCAATGTTTAATTCGTAATAATGTTTATATTTATTTTTAAATGAGATGAAATAATATCAGTATGGTACAAAATGTACATACAAATTTCATATTGACCGAATATTTATGAAAATTTTATGATATAGATTCTTAAAATTTAATTTTAATTAAGCTAAAGATATATATATTTAAATTAAAAAAGAGTCTTCAATTATATTATTTCATATTTCATAAAAAATAAGTCAATATTATAGGGATAAACTAAATAATTTAAAATTCCATATTAAATTATGTATTCATAGATAATTTTGTTTACCGTAAAATCAGAATTGTTTACTAAAATATCAAAATTTAGAGAATATACATTTTATAATAATCCATATTATATAAAAATCATTATAAATTTCGTAAACGTTGAAGCTCTGATTATACATACTATTATATAGTTTCAGAATTTTATAATATAATTTTTATGATAAAATTTATGCTATATTTTATAATATAAATTATTAATTTTAATTGCTTAATATAAATAAATATAAATTTTTGTATAATAATATGTTATATATAATAATAATAATATGCATGAAATATGTTGAAAATGATTTATAGATATTATTCGATAATTATTTATTATAAATATTTAATTAAAACAAAAACTTACTAATATCAATATTTCTTATTAAATTAAGTCCAATTTTACATTTTCATGTGATAAAATTACAAATTGTAAAGCCTCTTAATTCTAACGTTGGATTTAATTCAGTTCTTTTCAATACAGTATAATGTTATTTTTTTCATCAAGAATACATGCACTATCAATATTTCTCAAAAAGCAGTTACAATTTTGAATGAATGTCACTCATTGTCCAATTACTAAATACGTACATCAAAAATTCAGTTAATAGCTGTTGCGTTTGCACGTTTTTTTATAGAAATGAGACACAAAATTGATATCCGCAGAATGCACCAGTTACTAAATTGTGCTGAGGGAGACATTGTGCTCGATTCCAACATGAATACACCTGCCTCTCATTTCGTGATTGCCTTCGGCAGGCTACCCACATATAATGACGATGCGCGAGTCAGCTTGAAATCTTAGAATAATTATCTTCACGTATAGGTGTTTCGTATTTTTATGCAAGTGTCTGTTTCTATAGTAACATTTTTCAACGATTCTTATATTTTGGTAGAACAGATTGAAGTGAATTTTCGATTTCAATTTATTATGAAACAATAATTTTCCGCATCATTTTGAATTTATTTTTTTTGGTTTTACGTTAATGTTGCTAAATACGTATTCCACATTAAATATGATTACTTAAATTTAATACAGGGAGTGAAATTGTATATATATGTAGAGTTTCTATTTTATATTTATTGTCTATATATCGATGTTACTATTGACTTGAAACAAAAAATATGCGCATTCGTAAACATAATAATACTGAATAAATGTATTATAAAAATATGAAACAATGTTAACACTAATCTACATTTTATCTCTTTTCAATTAAATGCGTTAATTTTGTGCAATAAAAAACTTTTTTCATAATAGAAGAAAACGAAACACATGAATCGAATTGTATAAGCTATTTTGTTAAATATAAGTAATTTTATAAGAATATAATAAGTTACTATACAATTAAAAATCATATTTTTTCCGAATACTAAATATACATAATTTTTATGTATCATCAGCAATATACATATATCTGAAACTAATAGTAGAATGTAATTTATATATATATATGTATATGTGTATATAAAGGTATAAGTTTTTATTAAAATAAATATTTTTTCGAATAATTACTTGATAATACAATAAATACTTTCTTCATTATTAATTCAGTTGTTTAAAACATTCTAAAGAAACATTTATTTTGCATATATTATCTAATTTCATTGTTTATATTGTTTGCATGATTAATGATGCTACGTATAATTCATGATCCTTGTGCACAGGTACAGTATTAATTAAAACACTATAAGTTACTTTATGAGTACATTAAATAGAGAATTCTTTTATATTGCTTAAATTAAGGACGAAATTTTATATAAGTAAGATTCTGTTAAAAATATACGTATACATAAATATTACATTATATATTTAGATCCTAACAATATTTAAGGAAATAAAATCAGCTGCAATTTTAAATTAATAATATTTTAGTTGTAATTACTTATAATTTAAATTTATTATTAAAAAATTAATATTTTCATGATAATGTAAAAGCTATCTAATAATGACTACAATTAGAATTACGCAAAATAAGTGTATGTACACAATTTAGGATCAAAATTAAAATTAAACTACAATACTTTATTTTGATCTAGTAAAAGATACGTAACATTTTGAGATTGTTAATAATATAAAAATATATTTATTTATATATTATTAATTAACAAATTATGTTACTGATATAAATAAAATTATTAAGTTCTTATTCTGATATAATACTTCTGTCCTTATCGAGTACTAGTACTTATTTGTAATATTTAATTATAATTATGTGCTCATAACTTTGAACTACTATTTTAATTTAAGTTTTTATACATAATTACTTTGAAAATAGCTAATTAAATGATAATATATTTTAACGTATAATTATTATTATTATTTAATTATTTAATATTTTTTAATTATTTAAAAAATTTTTAAACGAAATCAAGGTAAGTGACTTATTCTTACATTCAGTATTTTTTTATTTATAGGAATTAATAAATTCCCTAGAAACTTAAGCACATGTATCTTTATTTTACAAAGTGCTTTTCATTGTGAACGTTGAAGTATTTACTCATAAAAAATGAACAAAAAGATATACGCTAATGTACAGCTATTAATAAAAAACAACCGTTGTTATTGCCGTAGATTAAAATTATACATATGTACTTATTATTTTTCGTTCTAAATGTGATCATTTTTTTATTAAATTGAAATATACAAAATTATATCAACTTAAATCTATTAAATTAAAATATAAAATATGATAAGTTTGAAGGTCAGGATTAAATAAAAATCTTGGATGACGGTCCATATAGGAAATAATTAGATTCGGATTGATTTAATCAAGTTAAGTTAAGTTAATTAAAAATTAACTTAACTTAATATAATAATTCAAGTTGTCGTTAAGTTAATTTTTATATAAAATATGTTGTATTTTATTTATAACTTTTGTTATCAATTTATATTATGCATTTAGACCAATATTTGGACCAGGAATTATAAGAACTATTTAATCATTTAAGAACTCTTGTTCTTACTAATACTCATTTTTAATTATTTAGATTGCTATAGAGAGTGTGAAGTTGTCAAATTAACTGATTATGCAAAATAATATTGGTTTGATGTAAGTATTGATATCCTTATTTAAATTAACCAATATGTGGTTTTATTTAAATGAAAATAATTTTATACTTATTAAAGAGAATTCCATCATATTTCCTGAGAAAAGAAACCATAAATTGTTTTAAAATAAAATTGTATTTTTCCTCGCTTATAATATAATGACTAAAAACTACTAAGCACAAATTGAAAATATTAAATGAAATCAAAATAAAACTGTTTTCTACTAATTATGGCTAAAACGAAATTTAAAGTATGTTAAACTAAAAATAATTTGAATAGTTTATATTGAAAATTTTTGTTATAAATCTAAGTTTAATGTAATCTATTAGAGATAAGCTTTTCAATGTTTATAAAGAAATTTTAAATATAAAATTATATTGCTTTTATATTGATTTATGATAGTATTGCATAAACTACTGTTAGTTTAAAAGCATTCATTTTGTGTAGAAAAATATGTAGATTATAGTTATTAATTCGGTTGAAAAGAAAATTCTATAATTTTCTTATACTACTTAATATACTTGTACTAATTTATTTTAAACATCTTCTTCAAATATTAGTTTATATTACTATAGACAAAGTTTGTGCCAATAATATGTATTTTAATTCTTATTAATAAATAAATCAATCAATTTTTGTAAGTACAGCATGTAGCACGATTTCCGTGTATAGATAAGCACATTTACGTGTGAAAAATATACTTTTTGTCAGTATTTCTTTGCACGTAAAACATAAAGTATAATACACATTAGAGCTATAATACGAAGACGGAATTAATAAACGGTTCTCATGATTTGCAAGTACTTTTTCTACTTTAATCGTACCTTCTATTCTATTTAGTTACGTTATTGTATATCATTTCTTTAAACGTGACTTTAATATATTCTTAATTTATTATAACGAATTTTTTAAAATATTACATACTTTTTCATACAAATAAAATTATTCTTATATTTTTACCCATTTTTTAAAAGTATAAAAAAATATTAACTTAAAATGTTATGACTCAAAATATTCTTTTTTTTTAAGTCGCTTTTGATAAGTTGTCGTATAAATTTAAAATTTTTATACAAGGGCTTTAACCATGAATGACAGCAAAATAAATGGAATTTTTAAATCCAAATCTCATGTTTTCTATAAAAATTATTACAAACGTGAAATTAAATATATTTAAAAGAAAGAAACTCAGAGATTAATTTACATAAATTAAAAATAATTTTCAGCATCATTTGAATAAGGATTAATAACAATTCATCATTTGATAACAATTCCTTATAATGCTTTGATTTTTAAATCTTTTATTTATTTATTTAAAATCTTTACAAATTATTAAAATCTTAAAGAATTTATCTTTTGATAAATTCTAATTAAATAAATTAATTAGATAAATACTCAATTTTCAAACCGGTTCAAACAATAATTTTTCTTCTTTTATGAAAAATGAATATATTTTGAGTTAAATGTTAACATTTTCTCACATACCTAACAATTGATAAGGTTTTAACAATTATAACTAATATATATATATATAATAGAATTGAATTTATAATATATAATGAAATTATATAAATATTTTTTAATAAATTTTAAATTAATTTAAGTGATAGACCAATTGCAATATTCTATATAGTTAACATATGATATAATAGTTTTCAACTAATAATTACTTAATTTATTTTTTATATCTATTCATACAAAATTCTTACATTTATAATAAATTGATTCGAATACAATTTTAACTAAATATTTTAGAATATATAAAATTTATATTTTTATAATATGAGAATATTTTAAAACAGGTTTAGTTAACGTGAATTAAATTTCGTTAAATCTGAAATAAAATTCAATTTAATGCATCTGAAGTCTTGTTTGATATTTTTACCTAATCGAGATAAAGACATATATAAAATTGTTTTAAATCATATAAAACTAAAATTTAATATAACAGCTTATTTCTTCAAAGTTAAGAATCTAAAATATAAATATAATCTATTTAAAAATATTTTTCTATTAGAAAATACATTCATGTTTTTGACTAACCAGACTTTGGAAACATATAAAATATAAATTTTATAAAATGTTTATAAAAATTCAACGTATATAGTTAGATAAGTAAAATTATAATGAAGTTATGTGAGAAACAACAGTTTATTTTGTAAACTTTAATGAATTCTTGTAAATTGATACCTACAAATACAGATATATTTGTATTTTTCATTAAATATTAAATAAAAGTTATATTGATAAATAAAATGATTTTTACGAATAAAACTGATTCTTCTTTGGATTTTTACTAATACATTAAACAATTTTTGATAGAAAAAAAATTTAAGAGTTCTTAGTAAATACTAATGTTACTTAGTAATGGCTATTAAATCACTACTCAAGATTCTAACAATCATAATAAGATCCTAATATGCTTTAGCATAGTTGCAACGATAGTAAATGGTTACGTACGTTTATTGACAGGTCATGCATGGGGCGGTTGGAGCGCCAACAGACTTAGCGAGAAACCCAGTCTTAGACCGAATGTTGCTGAAGCTACTCGAATAAACGCACACAGGAATGAGTGAAAGAGCTGGGTTGCGAATGAGTAAGAACGCGAGAAAAACAGCGCCTACAGTCGCGAATTTATTGAGCATGCGCGACCATATTGCGCTTGCCTATAAAAACGTCTGTATTACACAACTCGATATCGTTTTCTCAGCGACTTTTCGTCTAATAGAAGTCCGAGAACAAGCCTTCCTTGGGCAGCTAGCGTGAGCTTCCTAACAATTACCGCTATCTACTAGAACTATCATCGCTACATACTAGCTACGCTATCACCGTCGCCTGTCGTCCCTATAACTCAAAGTCTACCGATTCGCTACATCGCCGTTGTCGCTCAACGCCATCGTTATTCGCCCTTTTCTACTCCCATATAGTATATTATTTGACGTACTAACGTTTTCCCCTCCTCAATAGTACGTTTTTCCCTACTCCGCCATACTTTTCTACAATGAACCTTTACGTGCAGCTATCGTACCTATGAGAAAGACACTAAGCACGAGAAACAGCCAGGAGGCTGAAGAAGGCGCCGCATTGAGGCCTGCAAAATCTTTGATGAAGAAGGCAAGAGGAGGTTTCTCTCTCTTGTCTTTTCCTGAGAAACTCCGATTACGAAGAAACGGATTTTTGATAGATAATGAATATTAGGTGTTTCTAATAATATTCTGAATATGATAAAATAATGTATTCATATGTAATAAAAATCAGTAAGAAATTATCGAAATATTATGGATATATTCAAAGAACTCAATGTCGTGATCAATAAAGCGCAGAACGATTCTATGAAAGAACGAATAGAACTAATGTACATAAACTTAAAAACCTAATTTAGAAGTAAACTATACTTTTTGAGAAGTCATTAATTGATATTAAAAACTGAAATCAAATGTTTTAAAAAAAAATATTCTACAAAAAATAGTTTACATTGCTGAAGCATTTTGATTTTCCAAAATACTTTTACGTGTATATCATCCTCAAAAAAATAAATTCTTATAAAAGAATAGAATAAAACTTAAAGTTAGGGATAAAGGAAATAGCTCGTTCTTATTTAGTATAATAATTATTTAATATATAATTTAGTTTTTATTGATTTTAGCTATAAATATGAGTATGTAAATAGTTAGTATATTGACAATTCGTGCTATTTAATTCACGAGTTTGTGTGTCGTTTAGATAAAAAATATGATCATTGTCTAGTCATAATATTAATTAACTAAGTTCAGCAACATATCGACAAAACAGATCGTAACAATTATTATTATTACGACAATAATCGTATAATAGTTCATCCATTTCGGTGAACAATGAGAGAGAGAATGTGCGGAGTAAGTGAGAGAATGCGTGCTTGGATAGCGGAAGCATGCAGCACAGCGAATATGATAGAGTGCTTAGCGCAGCATAGCATATATAAAATGAGTGAGAGAAAGTATGAGAGCCAGGGAAGGGATCTACTGACAACACAATCTCGAAATGCGAAGTGACTAATTGCGGCGGATTAGGTCGTGTGATCTTACCTGAACGCGAGTACACGCAAAGCTCTTATCCTCTCTTCCTGTGAGGAGGGGCGCCACGCTGCGGTCGCGATAAAACCCGGCGTCTTGAAATCCACGCCGCATAAAGAGCTCGTCATATAATTAAGATAGATATAGGAAAACGACACGAATCTATGTTACATAATAACCGCTGACTAAATGTATAAGAATGTGAGCAATCATACTACCGTAATTTCTACCGTTATAAACAAATCGCCGTCTAATAAACGAAGTCCGTTTATGAAAAAAGGACTGCCGCTGTAATTATAATTTAAAACCCGTTTTAAAAATATATTAAAATTTTTTACTCGAAATAAATTGTATTTTTTCACGCCTACCGACGTTCTTCCTCCTTAAAATATTGTTCAAGTGCTTGCTAATCAAACTCGCAAATATAAATTCGTTGAATTTTCTAATATTTGCATGTAATAAATACCTTTTTAGCGAATAAGATATTCTCTCAATAACTTTGATGTCTAATCAAAGTTTAGAAAGAAGATGAGCTATTGATTCACATTGATACGTCGCATAGAATTATATTAAAGAAAATGTATTAACTCTAATGTGTACAGCTTTGTTTGAAGCATATTAGAAAAACCGATTCTCTCAGATATTTTTAAACTAGCTACAAGATAAAAATTTAATGATTGAGTATTTAGCAGTTCTTGTTTTTAGAAACCACCAGCAATTAATTATTTTGTACATTATTTCGATGATAAGTCATAGGATTTGTTGCTACTAGACGAGCTATTTATAGTATTTCAGTTGTCTAAATTCGTATACATCTCTTCATTAGTACACCCTTTATCACAGTTTTTATAAGGGAAAGCGCAAAAGAAAACAGCAAAAATTCCATAGTTTTTTAAAGTAGTGCATATACTTATAGTATAAGTTCATGTAACAATACATTGTATTTAATTATTTTTTATTAATTATATTTAAAACATAAAAGTATAGCTGCCTGAAATGACTCTGAAATCAGACAAAAAGTTGAAAACCTATTTTCATGAAATTTAAATTATTTTTTACTCTAAATAGTATTTATTCAATTTTAATCGCTACATATCTTCATATTTTACAAACTGATATTTTCATATAAATAAAACCATACCTCTGACTCATCATTGTATTATTCCTGCTTGAATGAAAAAGTCCTTTCTTATAATTAAAAGATGAATTTCTTAAACACTTTCTCCCTTTGACTTTTGCTTTTTCTCTCCCCCTCCTTCTTGCTTTAGCGTATTGTAGATACTATTTTAATTTTTTTCGTTCACGCTTACTATAGAGCTGTTAGCAAACTTAATTACCTGCCTAATGAAATTTTTCCATCCGGCGGAGTGCAAGCGCATGCGAACGTTGTCGTAAGCATTAACCTGTTTATTCATAAGAAGAATATAAGCCAGACTTTTATTGATGAAATGGATAGCTGACATAATGTCACAAATTCTTCATTATTTATCGGACAGCTGTTGGTTGGAAGTCGAACGGCTAGGTATACAGAATTTTAATGATTAGATCTGGTGCTTTCGTTCAATAAAACTTTCACGACGTTTTGTTAAGAAAATGAAATGCCCTCTGCTTTTTTTACAAAATATGGGTATGCGTTTGTAAAGAATTGCGAAAGCTTTATTCTTTATTTAGAATTACTAGGTAAATTTACGAAACGTATTGAGCTAAATAAAAAATAAAATTCATTGCATAATATAAAAATCATTCTGTTTTATGCATAATTTCCTTTCTTTGTAATAACTGAACGACACAATTTCTTAATGAAGTATCACATAGTAAATATAAATTTATGTATTTGTTATAATATTTGTATAATATAAAATTATGTATATCATATTATTTGAACGATTAATACTGTACATGTACATATTTGGAAGTGTATATGTAATAATTAATTTTTAGAAAGACGTATGTTAGTTGATAAAGTGATCTTCTTATTTTATTTGAATTTAAAAATTGTTATTTTAATATTCTTTTTACTTTTTAAACTTTTATACAACATTAAAAGCAAGTATCATTTATTTAGTAATTTAATGAAAGAAAACATGTTTCTAATTTTTTGAGATTTAAAATTGAAAAAAAATATTAATTTAATTTTAAATATTTTCCTTCTCAAAACTTAGTTGACAAACTAATTTTTTTTTATACTGTTTACTTTTCTAATTTATAACTTACTTATTTTTTCATTTTAGTGAATTATATTATATTTTTCCTTTATTATAAAGCATCTTTTATATTAAAAATAATTAATGAAACAATAAATTCTAAATTATACTACGGATAATTATGAATATACAAATATAATTGAAATTAACAAAATAAACCAAAATGAGCTTTAACATATATATTCAAATTTTTTTATATATTCTTTGAAACAGATTACACCGTATTTTATAATAGTTTTAATTACAAATATAGTAGTATAAATAATTTACCTGAAAAATTTAAAAGCTGACATACATTTTAGGTTTATTACGATAAATTTTAATAACTCCACTACATAATGGATAATATAAAATTAAATATGATTAATATCATATTATAAAAATATTTTCACGTAAATGTTCAAAAATACAGATAAAATTAAAAAAGAATGTTCACAAGTATAACGCTTGTAATCACCAAAACTGTTAGTAATCATACATATACTGTCATTCTATTTACAATACTAATTTCTATATGCAAAACTAATTTCAAAATTTCTTCCAAAGTGAGATTTGTGTATGTGTAGCGAGACCAATCAAAAAGGGAATTTGAGGGATGCTTAAAAGGAAACAGTTTACGAACGAACCAGCCATGGAACTCATTTTACTACGCTTCAATAATTTCAACCGTTAGTGATGCATTAATTTTCTAAGTTGTAGCAGTTTTAAAGGAATACATTTTGCAAAGAGAAGCTAAGTAAGATAGAAATACTTGGCGAACATGCTTTCTATAAAACTTATTTACATTTAATACGTGCACATCATCTCCAAAAAATAAATTCCTATAAAAAGATAGAATAACACATAAAGTGAGGAATAAAGTAGAGAGACAGCACATTTTTACTAAGTATAAATATTATTTAATGTATATTTTAGTTTTTATCGATTTTTAGCTATAAACATGAGTTTTTAAATAGTTATTGTATAGACAATTGCTGTTAGCTAACTCCACGATTATGAGTTTATCCACGCTTTTTCTAACTTCCCTTTCAAATATAATAAATGAATTCTGTACAGAGTATATATATATGTATATGTATATATATTGTTTGTCAAAATATTAATAAATGTTATTAAATATGTATAAAGGCATTAATGATCGTAGACACAACATAAATAAAAAATTGTTTAGGATAATACATTTTATAACAAATCTGTAATGTATACCCTTCAAATAAAGATTATATATAGTATTATGATAACGATACAATAATTTACATTAGATAGAGTGCACAGTTATTGGTACATCATACGCATACATGACAATATTCGACAATATACATGACAATGATAGATTTATTTTATTATAATATTATTTTATCAAAAAGTAAACATGCATATAACAATACATGCATATAGCAATAGAAGTATTTTTTGTAAAATATTAGACTATACAATAAAAAATCTTATAATAAAATTTAAAAAAAAATTTTTCTTATGCTATATTGTGTTTGATATTATCATTATTAGACTAATAATAAAAATTTGCTATAATACATATGATCCTATAAAAAAGTATATCTCAATATAATTTAACGATATAAATTTTTTATGCTTTTTATTTATTTTAATGAATAAAACCTATTAAAAATCTACTTAAAAATTACGTAAATATTTTAGAATATAATCCATAATTCATTTTAAATTATTTTGTAGAATATTTTGTTCATGAAATGTTTTATAAAGCCTACTACTTAATTACATTTATTTATATTTCTGAAGTTTTTTGGTCTTTAGTTTATTAATTCCTGGTTTTTATTTTTTCTGTATTCGACTTAGAAACACTTTAATAATATAAAAAGAGTTAGCTACATGGCGAACATATTCTACAAAATCTTGTATGAAAATATTTATAAGTTAATATGTACAAGTAGCCATCTTATATCGCGAATCGTCAAGTTATATTTTATTAGTCTCGTACTAGAAATGTTAGATTTAAAAGTTAACCTTAGATTTAAAAGAAAAGAATAAAAGAAATTTTTTTTAAACTTCCATAATATTTATTAAATGCAATGATATTGAAACTTGTAGTTTAGTATAAATTTGCTGCAGAGGATAATTCAAATATTTGTTTAGTTTTACGTCAAATTTCTTATATTAGCTAAATAATATTTGAAAGGTATCATTTCTAAATTTTGTTTAACGAATACGTAAATTATTCGAAATTAATAAGTTATTTGAACATTATGTGAATATTAACTATGTATGTAGGCTATTATTTAATTATGTTATTATAAAGAAATATTTTTTTGATCAAATTAAATAATATTCTGTATTATTAAACTATTTATATGTCTAAGTTATTTAATTCTTGAAAAATTATTTTTTTTAGTTCACCGCAGTTAATGTCCTATTTAGTTACACGTGTTATTTTATTACATGTCATGATACAGAAGTACTGATTCGCAATTAACGGTTAAAATTTTAATAAATTATTCTTAATTGTGCCATTATTGATACATAATTATAATTGTCATTGGAATACACGACGACATCCAGATGCGTTGACTTTGTTAGCTTTCCAGCATTACTATTATTGCATTATTGTTTTCATGTAAACAACTGATGTTTTATTAGATCTGAATAGTTATCATTATGTATTAAATTTTGATATACATTATACATTATTTAAATACAATATCATTTTAAATATACTTGTCTTATTTATTGAGTAGATCTGAATTAATTTATTATTACTGTCACTTAAACTACGTAATATTTGAATTTTTTAAACAGAAAATCTTAGCGTAACACGTACGTAAATGCTATTTGGTATAATACTGATTAAAGATTTTATACAAATACTGTATTGATATACCGATGAATCACACTTTTAACAATATTCATTTTTCTACTTATAATTAATCAAGTGTTTCTTGCATCTATTAATAAAAGAAATAATTTAAACGGTAACAATAATAATATATGTAACAACAAAAACATTATCAATAATTATAATATCTGATGTCAATCAATTTAATTTGGAAATAATGCCACTTAAATATATTTTATTATAATTTGAATTTTTTTTCTTCTACAACCAAATTTATGTATTTTAAATCATTTGTTTAATATAATATATTATGTGTTGAAAAGTCTTATAGTTTGTTTGTATTTTTATGCGGATCATTAAATTCTGATTTCAATTATTTCTTAACGAAACTTTTCAAAAATTTATTCCGAAGTATAAATATCTGATTACTAAATATGAATATTACGAAATATGAAATTAACAGTACTTAAATTATTTATTAAAATATAATAATTAATTTTGAAAATCTTCAGTTTCCTCTAAGAATTCAAGATCCAATACTATATATAATCTTAGTAAAGTAGTAGAGTAATCGTAGTAGTGTTCTTTTTTCATTAATCAAAAAATACAAATAATTTAGCCTCAAATATACGAGTCCTAGTCATAGCTTTTTTAAGTTTCAAATATATAAAATAAATAAAGTTATCAGTAAATAGATTTTTATTTTTCAACTTTTTTTTTCTTTGACATTTATTTTCTGTTTTAATTCACCGTTTTTTTCTCTCTTGTGTATATAGACACTTTTAATCTGCGATACCAAGTATCTGAAGCCTGCCAATCGATTTGGTCTCACACGCTGTCTCTCTTTTCTTTTGCTTTGGGAAGCCTTAATTAACGTCCTTCAATGATTGCTGTAACTATACCAATTACCTTTCACGTCTTTTGTCTATAAATCTATACACTCACGCTACTACGTGCACAGTCAACCAGACAAATGAAATACTTATACGAATTCAGATTTACTGATAAGCGTGAATTCGCGTCATTAATTTTTGGAATAATAAAAGAAAATTATGAAAAAATAGTAAAATATTGTAAAAGAAAAAGAAAAAAATCTATTTTTCTACATTTTTAAGATATACTACATATTCTTTATTACATAGTAAGTATTTTTTTGACTTATTAAATATGTCAAAACGAGTTATTAAATATAACAATGTTATATTTATATTATTTTTATTAGCAAGATAATTATAACCATTGTTTTCGTTTAAATTTTATGTATCATTACATACACACATAAATTTTGTTAATTAAAATAATATTTGTGATTATGTACATACATTCGCTCATATATACACACTCATGCTATCAAATAAAAAATAATCAGAATTTATATTTCAGCTTAAATTTAATAAATTGTTAATCATTATAATAATAAATATAACAATAATTTACTAATTTCGCTGATATTCATAATATTTATAATTATTATGATATCCAATTCATAAAACTACAATATTAACAAAATTAATATCGTGATACTTATAATTTTCATAAACGCAAATGAATACTCTAATGTTATTTATATATATATATGTGCTATATTCATATCTTTTATATTTCAAAAATTGCTTAAAGTTTAAAATCATATTCTCTTTTTTCTTCATGTTAATTAAAAATATAATATTTATTCAAATAGCTTATCAGTTTATCACGTTTTAGATAGGTGCAATAAAATTTTTATAAATGGAAATTCATTGTCAATATTTACAAGAATTCAAATTTTCCAGCTATAAAATTAATATTTTATTTTCACAGCTAATTTTCTTAGATTATCGAAATATTTACTTTCACGCTCCTGTCTTATTAGCATAATCGTTATCGCTATCATCGTACTCAACCTTTGTCAAGTTTTATGTATTACCGCGTTCTATTTCTGGACATGACATACTGATTTTCGATATATGAGTAACAATATATCAAGAAGTGTTGAGGTACATGTAAGAGAACACTCAAATATTTACCGAATGATATTTGAACACATACAAATACGTTTATATCATAACCTTAACTTCTTTATAAGTATCAGGAGCAGTAGTGGTTCAAATACAGATTGGTCTGTTTAAAAGCTAGTTACAAGTAAGGTTGTTCCTATCTTTGTTATCCTAATTCCTCCCTTTCTTACTAGCGTTCTGCCTCCTTGAAGGGTAGTAATCAACGTATTTATATTTGCTTTTTGGTTTACGGTCTACCTATAGTTGGTAGTCGTCACTACTTTTTGTATATTATAATCAAATTTGTGTTTTGTCCATTATTGTAAAGATTTGGCACAAGACAAAATTACAGAAAATATACCATAATATAAATAAGCAACTGAAGTAAAAAGCTGTGAACAAAAAGTAAGTATAGGAACTAAATTGAATGACGATTTGATTGAGAGATTCTAAGTTGCAACAAATAAATTTAGAAGGAACTTTATACAAATATATTAAATTTACAGAAAGATAATAAATACCATAATTTATTAAATAAAATACAGTATAAATAAAAATATAGTTTAGGATTCTGCAGTATATCTGAAGAAAAATAGGAGTATATTAAGAATGATAAAATTGTAATTCACATTTAATAAGGTATTTTTATAAAAGTATATAATTTTGTCTATATTGTAGTAAGTTCCACATATTTTCTAAAAATTTTAATTCAGCTAGTAAAAAAAATAAAACAAAACTTTGGAGAGATTTTAATATAAATTGTATTCGTATACTCTAAAATAATATAAATCTAGATGCTTTCGCGTATTTGATAATTGATTCATAATATTACAATCAAAAAATTTTCATAAATTAATATGAATTTTGTAATCTTCAAAAAATTTTTCTGAATTTCAGCAATTTTCAATACTAATTACTATTAGAAATTATTAGCAAACCGATATTTATTTTCCGTTAACTAAGTAAAATATTATATTGTAAACCATACCAAGATGAGCTAACTCTACGAGTACGTGTTGTAACTCTACAATAATGAGAACTGAATTAATTATAAATTACTTCAAATTAATTTATACATCAAATTAAAATTCTAAACATCTTTTTTCACCAAAATATCATTCTTAAAATCTTTTTATTGTTGCACTAATGTAATTCGAATAATATACAAATTAAAAAAGATAGACCTTTCATTAAAATATATTTAGTAAAAAAGCTGTTTATGAGAACTCTAGAAAAATTAAGGTCTTTTAGTATAATTTTAATTTAAACTTCTTTAAAATATTCTTTATTCATTTTACTTCAACGTATAATAAAAAAGTTGAATTCTTTAGATCCTTGTATTTATTTTATATTTAATAGACATTTTTGTAGTTTATTTTTGAAAAGAATATTTATCAACAATTTATTAAGCGTAGGTAAATGAATAGTAAAAGAAGATTGGTTAGTCTGTATCACTACATAAAATAAAAAATTTACTTTTTTATTCAACGAATAATAAATGTTATTATAAAACGTTCATTTAAATATTCAACTTAGAACTTGAATAATAAATCATCCAAATATACTTCTGCTAAATAGTAATTAAAAAAGAATGAAATGAGAGAATATCGTTCTACTAAAGCATAGACGACTTCGAAATTCAGTTTCATAGCCTAGTACATATATAATTGCCCTTAGGGATAGTGAAATGAATAAAAGATGTTATTTTCTATTCTCTTGATTAGGCAAAAAATCAATTAACTCAGTTGGATAGTAAACATAGTAGTTATAGACTGTACTTAAGCATAATTAAACCCTATGGATATTAAAAGCTACTTATTGAATGACGAGATAATAGTTTTTTACACTTCGTTACTAAAAACTGAAAAACTGAAAAATGAATTAAAAACGCTTATACTTTACTTTTTTCAAGAAGCATATACAATTTCCATAAGTTTCATAAAAATTGTTAAAAGAATAAAATAGCGGTATTAATAAAAGTAATAAATTTTTTAAATAATTTTAGACATTTAAGAATTTATCGGATCAAAAAGTTTTCTTTAATAAATTTTATCACAGATACTTCATAATGATATACTTCGATCATTATGGTTTTTGGTAGTTCAAAAATGATGATTCAAATATGAAAATCTTCTTAAATTGTATCAAATAATAATACCATTAAAGAGATAATACCGTATTACCAGCTTAAGTTACAAGCCATTTTTAACATGTTATATATTCATAAATACTATTCATTATCTTAACATCACGATGAGACAATCTCCATTAAATTTTTAATTTTTTGACAATCAATGTTCCATCAGTAGATTAAAAGTTGTTATTTGTAATTTCGTTTTGTTTTCATACATATACATAGCATGTATATTATAATGAAATATATTGCGCGTATGATATATCTAATTGAATTGAAGTTTAAAGAGAGAACTTTATCTATCAAA
The DNA here is from genome assembly GCA_018907045.1 of Wiebesia pumilae. Classification (NCBI taxonomy): domain Eukaryota; kingdom Metazoa; phylum Arthropoda; class Insecta; order Hymenoptera; family Agaonidae; genus Wiebesia; species Wiebesia pumilae. The sequence continues at coordinate 139,933 of JACCHZ010000138.1, forward strand.
GTTTATTTTTCTTTTAACTTATTTTTATTTATTTTTCTATAAGGCAATTAATAATTCAAATCAAAATATTCTATAAGAAGATTTTTTGTTATCTTTTTTCTCGTCTTTCTTATTTTAAGTACTTTTCCCATACATACAACAAGAAAGTCTTTCATAGAATAATAAACTAGATTCTTCTTTGTAATCTACATCAATATTTACTTATTATATAAGTAAGACATTTTATATTTAATTAAATGCAGTAAACTATAGAAAGAGAAAAGAAAGAATTTAATTAAATTTCATTATGGAATTAAATAATTCAGACAATATTATTAGTATTTATTAATAAATAACTTAAATAAATGTTACAATAATTCTTTTATAAATTAAGTTAAAAATATTAATCTAATGATAATATAAAATACTATTATCATTAAAAATAAAAAAAATTTTTTACACATAACTAACAAGTACTTAACTTTAATTAGTGCTTACCTTAAATACTTACTTTTACGTTTTATATTGATAACATGAATAAGTAGTTTTGTATATAATTATATATCATCTATTATATTCAAGGGCATTAGATTTGATTTGAATAAAATGACATAGCTTGACTTCTCTGCAAAAATATAAATCATATCATCTAACATTGATAAAGGATTTATAAGTGAAGTTAATTTTTTCCCTGAATAAATATTTTTGTTTATTCTACGAAAACTAAATCATTAGAGTTAAACTTAAGACTAATAAGTTAAAAATTTAAGATTTCTTTATCAATCACTTAATGATAATATATTTTTAATTATTATATTTCCTTTAGAAGTATTAATACGAATTTAATAAGCACTAAATCTATTACATGTTTACATTTAAACTAATTTATTCTACATTTAATATGGTAATAATATATTATATTACTAATATATTATAGAACTTATATACTACTATTTATTTCCCTGCATATCAGTACTATACTATATTTAAAGCTTTGAGTTTTTATCAATATTCGCACTTATATTAAAAATTTATGTGTATTTCTATCGGTCCTTTCAACTAATTCTACAAGTTCTCTTCAAGTCACTGAAAATTCGTATCAATATTCTTTATAAAAACTGATAGATGATATGTAAACTTCAGGAAGAATCTATAAAGACTGATATTTCTAATAAATAATAATAATAGAATATTTATATTTTTGCATGAAATAATAAGTGCTTAAATAAGCTGAAATTTAAGTTTTTTAATGGGAAAATAAAGAAGAGAATTAAATAAAATTTATATTTGTGCTAAAAAATGCAACAAGATGCTCATGTAGAAAAAAAGAAACGTTTCATAATAGAAGTTAACATGTGCTAACCTGTCGATTAAGAAGTACCATTCACCATCCATAAAAGCATGGTATGAGTGTAATAACACAAGCGCAATTCCGAGGGCTAGAGTTTTTGCATTGGCGTGATAATGAGAAAGTGTGTATACTTGATGCTTGAAATCATATGCACGATTGGATATTCAATTGGATGCCTTGCCCTCACTAAACTAGCTTACTTTCATACTAATAATTGTGTTTAACAGAGCAAATAAAGATAACTTTTAATTAAGAATTTAATAAGGTTACATATTTCAGCACATCTCTTACAGAATGAAATTCTGTGTATAATATTACTCCTTTTCCATTCTCACAGTTTTTGTTTTTCGTTATAGTGAATTTTCAGTAATATGACAGTTATATTTTAGTTATTGTATAAATATGTATGAAAAATGTCTCTTTGTTTATATAATTCATAGAGAACAAAATAAAAAGACAGCAATTTGTAGTCGTTACAAATATTAAATATTTACTACAAAAAATTGTAAAAGCAAGTAAAAAAAGTTTAGAAATACTTTTAAAAGTTAAAAGTTAAAAAGAAAAACGTTAAAATACATACAATGAATATAATAATAAAATTCATTACGAAAATTAATAAATAATGAATGCAAAGTTGATGATCGTTATATCAAATAGAAAGTACATTGAATTCGATTATATAAATATAATTGTATAAAATTATTTGTTATTACATATGTAAAAATCAGACTAATTATATTATGGAAGGTTATTTATTTATTTATGAAGTTCAAAAATTAAAAAAATATTGCTTTTGTGACTTCAAGAAATAATAGATTCAAAGAATTTATTCTATGTTTTTAAACTCTATATTAAGGAGAAAAAATTGGTTTTTGCAAACGAAACGATAATTTCCAAATTTTCAATTAGTTCTCGTTTCATCTTTGATTACACTAACTTTATATAAAATAGAATAAATTTTTCTGTATATTTATATAAATATTAAAGTTATTGATATTTTAAATGAAAATTCAGTTCACATAATTTTAAACTTAAATTTTTTAAAAATTTGACTGAACAGAGTTGTAAAAATTTATAAAATTTTTTATGGAAAATTATTTTCTCTAATGCTTCTAAAATATTCATTTTTAAATTCTGTATTGATTTACTTATTTAATTTTCTGTACACCATATCGAAAAATTATTATACTTATAAAAGGATTATATTTAGTAAAAGTTATTAAAGAATGTTAATGTCTTTGAAAATGAACTAACTTTCGTTAACAGTTACGATAATTAATGTGTTCTTCATTTTTCAGAATACAAAAATTATAATTCATAAATATGTTATATGATTAATAAATACACTACTTTTTAATTATCTGTGTATTATATTACTTTAACATTAAATAATTTGATTATTTTTCGAAATATTGGTTTAAACTATTAAGATTTGACGTATATCGAGCTTTTAAAATTTTGATGTATGTTAATTAATACGTCACCACGTATATGTCTGCAAGCACAGGTAGATATAGATTCATAATGTAACATGATTCACGCGTCCAAAGAGGAGCACAAGGAGCTCTAAAAGAAAAGAGGAGAATCCATCCACCAAGGTATAGAAAAAAGTTCGGACACAACATCGTCTACTTTCATAAACACTACGAAAGGACATATATAAAACAATTCGCTCTGTTTAGGACGACCAGAATTATTAAAACGTAGACTCAATGAGTCATGTACACGACAAAATTGAGGATGGGCTGAAAACTTAAAAGAATACTATCTTTCTGGCCTTTTACCAGCTTTTTAATATCTTACGTATTTTGTATTGATATAAAATTTAAAAAATTGAAGTTTTTATGTGTAGATAGAAAAAATTTAAATAAAATATTTAAAAACAATTATTTTTTATTATTGAAAGTATAATATACGAATAGTTTGTGTAAATGAAAATAAAGTAAGAAAGTTTATTCTATTAATTATTTTAATACTTTCTATCCAAAAATATAGTTTATATTTTCAAATTTTGAAAACTCTGTAATAATCTTACGAAAACATAATCGTTTTATTACTGTCAAGTATTGATAGTATTACAATATAAAATCATTAGAACGAGAAAATATAAAAGATTAAATTTAATTATATCTTAAAAATTTAGTTAGTTTCTAAGTTTTAATTAATGCTTTTATACAGAAACAACTCAAATTTGTTATTATATGAATCACGATGAGTTTTGCATCTGTTATTATTTTTTATAAAATATATGTAAAATATAAAGCTTACACGTGTAATAAAAGTAATTCAGGCCAATTCGAATCATTCAGAAAATGAATAAATAATTTTTAAAACTCGAAAAGAAGAAAATATCAAATAAATAAAAGTTTTTTCACATATTTCACGTTAGTAGAAAAAGGAAGACAAGTGGGATTACGAATTGATGATGTAATAATGCGTCAAGAGCTATAACCGCAGATTATTTGACACTTAAAGCAAGTTTGAAGTGTACACGTACTATAGAACTCGTCAGTCGTTTTCATGTGCCTTCACAATGTCTCTAGGAAGATTTTACAGAGCATAGCACTTATATGGGTCTGCGAGATATACACCATAACAAAATTCACAGAATAAATCAAATATTAACGAGAATTTTGCTAAAGGAATTGTGTATATAAATTATACATAATTATAACATAAAGTATACATAATTATAACGAACTTATAACCTACGATAAGATATAATTTTCGATATTAAAAACCTTCTTACTACATATTATACAAAAAATCATTATTCATTAATTCAGAAAAATTTTAAAATAAATAAAAAATCTTTTAATAAAAAATTATCGTCTTATCAAAAAAAATTAATTTTCTTTTTTAAAGGCTTCTAAACATATAATACTTTATATAATACTGTTGAATTTTTTCTTTAATCCTTAAAGTTATCATATTTCTAAACCTTAGCCATTAAAAAGAAGAGTAAATGAATACGACTAAAACTGATTCCACAATTTTAAGTAGAAAGATAGATTGAGAAAGAGAGAAATTCAGAGATTATGGACAGTATAATTTTTGATGTTTTGTTAATTTACTGGTACTAAATCTACTAAATAGATACATGAACAATTGATTTATGTGTTACAGATTTAAGATAAAAATTTCCTAGCTTTCTTTTTAAATATTTCTTTTAGAAATTTTCTATATTTTCTATTCTCTTATTATATTAGTTTTATCGGCCATTAATTATCCTTTATTATCATTTATTAAGAAATCACAACAGTAAAAAATAAGTCCAAAAATAAAAAATAATTTACTACAGTTTGGGCTTAAATCTGTTGTACTATTTTATAAATTTAATTGCAATAGTAAAAATGTTACTTCATTTTATCTTCATATTTAATAGAGCATAAATAATTAAAATATTTTAGTTAATTATAAAAAGAATTACAGCATATACTTTATATTTGAATATCATTTTTCATTTAATTAATTATATTAGATTTTATGTAAATACATTTAGAAAAATAGCTACAATATATATTTTTAAAAAAGAATGAATATCTGAAACATTTCAAGATGTTTTATAAGAGCTTTAATACAAAATACTAGTTGAATTTTTTTGGAATACGGAACATATACGTACCTTTTTAACAATATATGATATAGAAGATGAATCCGCGTAAGATTAGAACGGCATAACCCAATATTCTCAGGGATAAAAAGCGCACGTATACAATGACCGGATGTACAGCCGTATGCAATTTTGATCATCCCTCAAGCACGTAATAACGGAATCACGCAAGCATATAGTGTTCTGAGCCCTATGTCGATGACATAGTTATGACAGTTAATGACATAGTCTATGACAAGTTAATGACAGCCCCTTATGTAAACGTATCCTTGATTTCAATCAGAAGGGCTCAAAAACATAGTCAAGGTATTTAAAAAAGATGTTTATGTTTATTCATTTTACTAAAAAAGACTTATACTTTTGAAAAATGAAATAAAAAAATAGAATATCTGATTGCCTTGTCCTCAAAATTTTGTTTACTAAATGTTGACTTACAATAAGTAGCAGTGATGATAATTGATAGTAAATATTATTTTCTATTACTTAAATTATAAGTATTTTGTCGGAAAATTAAGTTCAAAATTTAAAAACTTAATTTTTATGATCCTTCAGTAATTTATATTAAAAATTAATATTTTTTATATTCTTGTTGAAAATCTTTAAAAATCATGTTTAATAAAAATTTTTTAAGGTTCTAAAAATAGAAAGAAATATTATTTTTGATATCTTTTTAATATTATCTCTTTTACTCTTACTAATGTTCAAAATGTCATATTTTCATTTCATTTAAAAGAAATATGTGAACAAATACATATTAGAATGTAGTATTTACTTGTACATACTTGAGTTGAAGTAAATTTTAAATGCATAATTTTCATAATAATTTATATTATGTTAATTAATATCATTTTGAAAATTATGTATCATTATTAAATAATATATTTTATTATTAAAATATTTGATATAATAACTTCGTACAAAGAAGCATTAATGTTGCACATGGTTTTTATTTATTGTGACTAACATGAAAATGTAATATATAGCCAATAAAATATTTCTCATAAAACATCGTAGAACTTAATATGGTTTCATTTATAAATGTTACTAATTCTATCGTATTAAAGTCTTACTTCATGAGATAAAATGTTTGAATTCAAAGAAAGCTATGATTTAAATATTGTAACTATGGTGTAATGTAGAAACTTCATACAATCACAAATATAAGTAAAAAATATATTTCATTACTACTATTATATCAACTTAAAATCTTACTTACGAAGTAAATAAAATAAAGAAGAATAATAATTGCACATAAAAATATACTTTACTCAGATATTTTATATATATTATTTATCTCTGACTATTTATCTAACTTAAAATTAATTTATCTAAAATTGTGATTATAATTAAAGAAATTATAATTAAAATGAAGCTATATTTTTATTACGTATTATATGTATAATAATAATTATATGTTTATAATAAGTAATTAACCAAGTGATCGAAATATCGATTAATTGAAAGCTAACTTAATAACTATCAAATGATGTGTCAACTACAAATTATATCTTTGACCTATCACAAATTATTCTGTAAAGATATGATAAAATATGTCGCTTAGTATCTTTTCATAATCATCCAAATTAAATTTGCTTTAACAAAGAGAGAATATTGAGCGATTAATATTTTATAACAAAGGGGTTTTATTATTATTAGCCATTATAACCGTTACTTTTACAGATGAATCGAATGAACCAAGAGAAATAGCAATCACTCCGCTCAGTAGCTAGAGCTCTCGCTCGTTCCATGCATGCAAGCACACATTCGGCAATACACCTGTACCTATATTCCTATATACTGATGTACCACGTCGAACAAGTGAAGGTGCGTACATCATTGTTAGTCATCCTGATTGCACTGTTTGAGTCCTCGGTTAGTTATGCCTCGCGCATTCAGCCAATAGCTAACCGAGTTGCTGCTATTGCTGCTCCTATTGCTCCTGTTGTGGCTTTGTTGGCCTAGCCTTACTATACTACAATGCGGAGTCGCATTGACGTACAGTTGCGCTCCACCGCTTTGTGCAACTGCATTTTCTTTATAATCCAGTTGAGCTGAATGTGTCTTTCTACAAATGTATTTTACACACCGACAGCCTCTATTTACTACTCGTGTACAGTCTATTTGATGATTCCCTGACTTTCGTGCTTTTACTTAAATATGTATATCTCCCTTTGAGATCTTTTAAAAATTTATTTAGAATTAAAATTTTATAACTTCTTATATAAAAATTAATGTGAATCCAATATCAAGTATAAATTGCTTAACTTCTTAGAGATATTCAAAGATATATTTTTGTAAAACTTTTCTTAGAGATTGAGATACTGTGTAACGAAGTTTTGCAACATCTTTTTCTAATTATTATCATATTTTAATTAAAACTTATCCATAAACTTATAATTAACGATAAGAGAATAATGATTTTTTAAATTATATTATTGGTAATAAAAGAGCATTCACAAATAATTTAATTTTTGTAAAATTATAATATTTGAATTAATTGAAATCTTTTTATTAGGGCAGTATTACAAAATTTAACGATGCCTATTCATTTTCATAAGCAGCGTGTTAGTGAATACTGTCTTATTTAAAAGTTACTAGAGATGATTTTATTTTTCCTATATATAATTATAAATAACCTATATAAATATAAGATATAATTATTCCTGCTTTTCGCCAATAATTTTACTCAATTTTACATTTAAATTATTTAATTAAAATAAATTTAATTTTCAGAAAGTAATTATTATGTGCATATAGTTCACTTTACCAAATATATAATTTCATATTTTATGTATTTCAACTACTAAAGTTCAACTACTATTATAACTATACATTCAGTAATTCTTCTAAAAAATCAAAATTTTAATTTATTATATTAATAGCATTTCATTTTAATCATTAAGAAAACTTACAAAAAATCTAATTAAATCAAAAAAATTTAGCAGATGAAATTTGTTAAATTGTAAATCTTATACTAAAACATGTAATATTACTATAGTAGATCAAAAATACTTATCAAATTAAAAATAATGGATGAGAATATTATCTTATAAATCCAAAGTAGTTGGTGTAGTAACAGTAAATTCATAATTAATGTTTTAAAAAATCTTTATTACCGATTCTCAAAGAAATATAAAAGTTTATCTTTTATATCCCTTGTATTTGGTAAAAATTTAAAATACTGAGAAAATAATAATATTAATTTATAAATAATTGACAAGCATCTTTTAGATATTAAGTTTCAGTAAAAATGGTTCATCTAAATTTATATACAAAAATAAAATCTATGACAAATGATATCTTTTTCATGTTTATTTCACTAAAGCACAGAATTAAAATTCTTTTTTATAATTTTTATGAAAATCTTTATTAAAAATGTAATATATATTATAAGTAGCTTCGTTTTCTGCCTCTTTGTAATACATTTAACTAGTTGAACCTTTTCAATAATGCATTAGAAATAAAATGAAAACTAATAATTTTAAACCACGAAAGCAATTATAAATAAAAACAATTCTTGAATCAGTTTTTGTAGTCTCTATCTTCTCTAATTTTAGTAGAATAAAATAGTTGTCTTCGCTTCATCTATCGCCGATTTTCCTCGCATTTACCAAAGAAATTAATACCTTCTACTCATCTTTTATCTTTCCGTACGTTTCACCTTATTCTATCGTGTCTGTACTTTAAGTACATTAACACGCTCAGTGCATCCATCCCTAATATATAACAGCAAGTTCTCTTCATGAGGCTCTACTTCAGTCTAATAATTCCATACAGCTCTTTGTAAACGAGAGTTCAAGATATGTTCCGAGACTTACGAACTTGTACACCACTAATATTAAGTTCTATAGCAAAGTAATTTTTATTTATATTATTTTATATTAATTTGTATTAATTTATATTAATTATGCTATAAAAATTTATATTAATTTCTATAGCAAGTAATAAAGCGCTAACGTTATATATGAAATTTGAAGGACTTATATTCATATTTAAGTCCAGTGATAGATACAACCATATAAAGTACATACATTGCATATATATATCTGCATACTTATTTAAATTGAGAAAGAGAATCGAATTTAAATTATGTACAATAAAGACTTGAAGTTAAATTTCTTTAAGTAATAAGAATTAAAAAAGAATTTTATTTCATAATAAATTTTAATAAATACAGTATTAAAAAAAATACTAAAAATGTTACTGATCAGTAATACTGTCTTGTTTAGATACTAATCCATTATATAAGTGCACACCGTATTTATATACTAATACATATATTGTATGTATTAATGGTGTACATTAGTACAATGTACATACATGTAGTAATTGTGTACAACTCACTCATATACTAATCGAACATTATTTTTATCAATTGATCAAACCATCTCAAAGGTGTATCTGTTACACAAAGAATCTAGATGTTATTCTCCCATCTGTACAAATCAATGACGTTTACATTGACGTTCACAAACTTCGATTCGACAATATTATTCAGAATTAACCAAATATACCATATTAACTAAATTATACTTCGACTTTATTCGAGTTTTATTTTTATATTATTTAATAAATAAAAAAATATTTTCAAATATTTACGAAGCCTTTTATTTTCATTTTAAGAAAATGAAATTAGGTCACTTTGTACATTAAAAATGAGCAAACGAGTAAATATTTATAAGTTATCACTAATTTTCTTTTATTTCTTTCAAACATGATCGTGTTTGAACAAGTTATTAATTATAATGTTATTGCCTTAAAAATACTTTAGAACTTTATTTCATAAAATTTTCAAAGATTTTTAAATAGCTTTTTACGTATTTAATTTCAAGGTACATTAAGTCTAAAAAATTTATTATCTTTACAAAGTCAAAGTAAATTTAAACTGTGAAACTTGAAAAGAAAAGGAATTATGAACTATGAATACGTTAAAATCCTTAAAAGAAAGTAAATATTTATTGATACTTGTATTCTTAGAATCTTCTATAATTATACAAAATCTATATGCTAAAATTAAAAATAGTATAAGAGTTAAAATTACGATTTAGCGCCATCACTTAATATTATAAAATTCCTTTGCATTAAAATATGAAAGCCAGTTATTGAAATTAATTTAAATAAAAGCAAAAGCAAAATAAATATTTTGAAACAAAATTATCTAAGTACTTTATATTCTTACCGTGATATATAACATTGTAAGTACGAAAAAATAAAATACCTAGACCATATGCGTTTATATTACATTCAAGACTTTCTTTAAAATTGTAGTTTAGAAATGGTTTTTGAATATCATTTGAATTTTTATACCATAACATAAATATTTAATATTTAATTATGAATAAAAGTGGTATTATATCTAACTTTTTTAATTTTCAATCTGATTGAGAATAAAAATTTAAAAGTTTAGAATTTATTTTCCAGCTACTGTAATATATATATATATAATAATATTTCTTTAATTATTGTTGAGGCGGTAGTAATATAATTAAAGACTATGTGTGAAAGTCAAGAAGAAATGAAGTTATCAAGATCGTTTTTTTGCAAATATTCATGTCACAAAATTTTATATTACGTGCCTTCTAAAATATTAATATGGATAAATATATTTAAAAAAATTCTTTTAAGGATGGATACATTAATTCTTACATGATAGCAACTGATCACTGTTAACTAATTTTTAATATGAAACATTATTCATGATTGTTATTAAATAATTAAAATTCAGTATATTTTTAAGCGACTCTTAAAAATAAAAAAAGGAAATCTCTTTAAAACATAGTCAGTTGAAATTAAAAACCATTAAAAATGTATATATTTTTTATTATTTTCTGAACTAAAATAAGAAACGTATTTTAATATAATTTCAATTATGCGTATGTAAGAGTTATCGCCGAAGTTTTTTTAAGGAAAAATGATCTCGATAAATCTATAGACTACGAAAAGTGATTTCGATAAATTTATAGACTACTTTCATCTGATTTAAATACTGAAAGCTCTAATTTAGCACTCAGATAATAAAACTGCAGAAAGACGCAAGTCTTTTTGTGTTAGTAAACTATATCACATTATGTCCAGGCCTCAAATATTATTAATGACGGCTTCTTATAATTATAAATTGCTTCTTACTGCATATAAATTGTTGGATCTACTAGTATACCTATTTACTACTTTCTTTTATCATCCAGAGTCTTTATTATCTCTCAAATTATTTATAAAACTACATTAGTTCAAAATGATTAACAAAATCTATGATTCTGAATAAAACGATATTTGTTTTTGTGTAAAAATTCACACATTCAATTAATATATGAAATTATCGAGCAAATAAGTTATTTATGTTTACAGTTAGATGATTATTTGAAAATATATTCTAATGAATAATGCGTAAATATTTTAAAAACGTTATGCTAAAATAAACTGAATGTATATTCTACAATAATCAGAAAATATGTACCTATTTGTCAACCATAACATAAGTTATTAACTTACATAGAGAAATTAACTAATCACAAACTTTATAACAATAGAAGTAAATATTTAAAAAATGAGAAAACATTAAAATTATCTACAAATAGATATGAATACTTGTGCGAAGTGAACATAAATGAAAATTTTTTAAATATAAATATAATAAAAAATAATACTTAGTACAAGCTTTTTTAGTAGAGTAATTATTATTGCACTGTAAATGAATTTACTAAAAATTAAATATAAAATAATTAGCGAAGTTTCAATTATATTATTCAATAAAGTAGAACTAAAATAATCATGAAAAATTATATATATATATATATATATATATATATGTATGAATATGCATAAGCGCATGTGTTCGCTTGCATTCTATAATGGGTGCATATAATTGCATTACCCAAATAAATCACCTATCTGCAAAAGTGCGAAATCAGTTTTCCTATATTTAAAGTTATTTCTCTCGCACTGTATATGGATGCTAATTTACTTGATTAGGATATCGAGAATTGCTTAAACGTAGTTTTAACATATTGCTACAAAGTTGATATTGCTTCTCCTCGACTACCTTTAAGTATTCAGCAGTGCATCGAAGAAGCGGCATTTCAAGCAAGAATAAATGAACAGAAGAAGAGAAGATGAAATGTCAAGAAACATCCATTGAAAGTGCTCTTACAGAACGACTACAACAACGGCAGTGAGTGTACAGCAGGAATGCACCAATTAAGACGCGGAAGCAATCGTGTATCCTTAGACTAGAGAACTTCAAGGATGCATGAGAGAGAATACGTGCGAACATGCTAGTAAGTGAGAGGAAAAAAGGGATTTTTGGTCTGAATTAAATATTTTTTACATTTATGAAGCTCATTTTGTTATGAGTAATAAATTTATTAATATTAAGTATTATTTATATTAAGAATTAATTGAATTATAGAAAATATAATTTTGTAAATTTGTTTCCATAACTTTTTGACAGCACTCTGGTTTCAATAAAGTTCTAAATCTTTAAATTCTAAAATCAGTTCTTATTTAAAGCATTAAAATTAAGCAAGTTTTTTTTATTAATTACGGAAAAACAATTGATAAAATAAAAAAGTTGATAAAATTTTTATCGTGATGATGATGAACTTTTATTTCAAACAACTTGTATTACAATTAATTAATCTAATTGTTATTAAATTAATTATTAATTAATTTTTGTATAATTATTTATTTTGATTACGAACACATATATAAAACTGAATAGATGATTATCATTAAAAGCCAAAGATTACTTTGTTCGGAAACGTCTTTTGTACATGAGTATAATTGAGTATAAAATACAGTTTTTGTTTAAAAAGAATGTATTTATAAGAGAAAATATTGAAGTTTTCAATATTAGAATTGGTTCTAGTAGGGCACTATACAATTTCGGCTTCGCATAAAATTTCAAATAAGAGAATACACTTTCTCTGTATAAAGACCAAGTAGACTAATGCGTACGACGTTGCTTGTCATTCCCACATAAGTATTGTGTAAGCTATGAAAAACTATAATTAAACTACGTTTGATTAAGAAATATTTTATTTGTGAAGTTTAAATTAAAATAAAATCTTCATTTTTTTATTGAAAGAATAATTACATGAATTAAACTTTCATTTTAAAATTCCAGATATCTAAAATTATTTAAATATTGAACCAATTATTTCTCTTTCATTATCTGCTACTAAATTTAGAACAATTTTTGTATATCTATTTATTTAAAATTTCTACCATTTAATTCCAATCTTTCTTAATGATTATGAATTTTAAAGTAGATTATATAAAAAAATAGTTAGATTTTAAATTCAAACTATAAATGATAGCTTTTATATTTAAAATTATTTCGATTAAAATTAAAGTTTATTTTTGTTTGCTATCAAAAAACGCAGTCTTTTATATAATTGTGAAAGATATATGTAAATATATAATCTTATTTGCTATTATATATATAGCTTTATTCTTATATAAAGTCAAACCTATTTCTTTATTATAAACAGCCATTTATTTTGTAGATTTTTTAATGTCTATTTATTGTATACAAAAAATAAATTTCTAATTATTTACAATATTTTTAAATACTAAAGTTTACTGTAATCGAATAAAATAAATGAAATTAGAAAAATTGTAAAAATGAGAGTAATTGCAAATTTGTATACAAATATGTTTATGTATAAGATAATATCTAAAATTGCATAATGGTTCTGTTCTCATCACTGTATTATTGGACATTGTATGTTTATTCTCTCTCTTTTTCTCTGTCATTGTCTCCCTTTCGCATTTACTAGTATCAGTGGACAGTAAATGAGATATGGATAGATATATAGCTTATAATTCTGTAATCCTAGAGTTGTATATTGCAAGAAACAGTTGATGTTATTGGCTAGTCTGAATAAATATAGGTGACCAATCCACCCTGCTTCTGATAAATTTCAGAAAACAGTTTCAGACAATTTTAACAATTGTCTGCCGTGGAAGATGTTTGCAGCTTTGTGAAAATGCAAGAAAATAGTGATTGCTATACATATCCATAAAATAAATTGTCTTACAATATCGAGAGCAGCCTAACCAAAAGATTTATTCTAAATACTTTGATCTATGAAGTTCGGATCATCTCCTTCCTCGTTTCCAACATCCAACGTTCCTTTTTCCTATACACTAAATACAAACTTCGTTATTAAATTCCATATAGAATTTCTTAAATGTTCGGGAATAAATAGATGGTTCAATTTTTTGAACGATACAAACTAATAATTTATTTGCCACCAATATATCATTTCAAGAAATATTTAAAACAAATAACAAATAATAATAATAATTTTACACATTGACACGTCGTATAACAAATAATATAATATTTTTTAATTTTTCTTATTATAAGTTTAATGCTGTGTCTTAATACTCGATTAATGCAGTTAGATAAGCAACGAATATTTTTAGTTATTGCGTTTGATAAATTAGAATAAGTTAATAACGTTGATGAATTCGATAAAGTTAAGATATCGTTAAAAATATTAAGGATGATAACAATGCGATATTATGCATGACCATCTTTCAATTTTACTCGACACAAGGTATTATTTTGAAAAAGATTACAATACTTAATTGACATCGTATGGTAAATATGTTTTCCAATATATTGATTGAAATGATTTTATTACTCATTGTGAATAAATTTATAGTGATTGTAGTATACTATTATACAATAAAATTTAACTTTTTACTAATTCCTATGTAATAGAGATATTTATTTATTGATAATATTGCGACAGCAAAAATGATTAAAATGTATATAATAGTTTTCATAATTATTGCTAAAAGTCATACTTATGGCAATTTACTCATTAACCGGAGTTAACTTCTACTATATTGGTATTTGTTAAAAAAGAAAACACAAATTATTTTCACAAAATAAATACTTTGACTTTTTAATGGTAAACTGAAGGTAGTTTGTCTTATTTGATTCCTCTAAATTTTTACATATAGTACTATTTTTACATATAGTAGTTACATACAGTATTTATATACAATTGGATAAAGAGCAAATTAAAATTATTGGAATTATTTATTATCTTCTATCTTTATGGCTCTCAGAAAAGCAATAATAATTTTCTGAATAAGATTTTTATGTATTATCATATATAAGACTTTATTTATTTATTCAAGATTTTTAATTATAAGTAAAGAACTCAAATTTTTATGATTGCACATTTAGTTTAGTTTATAAAAGAGTATCATTTATTAAAATGAGTTAATTAAGAATTAATGTATATCTGGTTTTAATTAAAATTGATAATAGAAATATAATTAGAAATATAATTTTAGAATTCTTATTTTAATAATATACTCATTTCATTTAATGTTCGTTTAACGTTATAATTGATTTTTATCAACAAATATTTTATAATTGCATATTTAGAGAAAATTATATATAGTGTTACACAATTCAATGATTTACAAGCTTTTGGCTTTTTTGTCATCAACGTACAATACTTTCAAACAAAATCATGATTATATTTAAATACAAATATGAAATTAACTTAGATAAGCTGCAAGGATGTAAAAAGTCTGCGTATTAACAAACATAGACAGCTATAAGCTCTGTTTTATCATTCAATTAAGCTTAGTCTGTTACTAAGTTAATTATTACACTTTACTATCTCTGTATGGTGTATAATAGGTACAAGTACCCATGAACGCTTTACTTAGATTATAATTTTACTTTTGTTAATATTTGTATTTTAACTTTTATGTTTTGTTTATTGTTATTGTATTTTCATCAATAAAAATATATTATGTAATATTAAATATATATAATAAAGTAAAATAGATTAGAAATATGAAAAACACGTGCTTTCTTCAGGAATCCTCTTCATTTTTATTGATTCCTTTGTAGTTATTGATCCTTATCAATGATTAACTCACAATTTTAACATGCCGTAAAATATAAAATATAAATTTATACAGTTTTATTAGGAAGGGCATTTTTTCTTAAAAAATTAATAACAAATTAGATTATTGTAAGTATTGTTTTATAAAAAGATTATCAAATATTTTTGGAAATTATTTTTAAACGAAGTGAATTAATTTTTTAATTAGCACAATAGCAATCATTTTACTAATTTTCTAAAAAAATGTATGCTAAAGTATATTTAAAATACATGAACAAATTAGAAGTTAAAGTTAATATAAATATTCTATTAATCTATTTATTAATACCTTATACACTGTATATATATATATATACATATATAATATATACAATAATATATAATATTAATACATCAACTTGGCTGTTACTAGATATATTTTTAAAATAATGAATTTTTAATAATAATTTTTAATTCATCAAAACGTGATTCATGAGTAAAATATATTTATCGTATTTAAAAATAAATTTCCCATATTTCATTTTAAAAATCAATATTCCTTAAGAAAACTCAAACTTCAATTTTTTTAATAATTTTGAAGTAAGTAAATTTATAATTTATAACATTTACTCGTTACATATAAAAGCATTAAATCTTGATTGTTTAAGAAAAAGGTCTCTCAAAGTTAGAAAGCGGTAAAACTCAATAGGAGCCTCGCAAAAAGAAATATCAATATAAAAACAATAGCAGTGTTTATTTAGACAGTGCAAAAGAAAGCCTTCTTTTGTAGTCCTCACACTACAGGAACACTGAAAAAATATTTGAAAATAAAAACTAGAAACATTTTTTATTAATCTATTGAAAATAGATTCTAATTTATCACGAAAATAAAGTTATATATCATTTATGGATCTTCGAATATTTGTATTCATTCGAGACAGACTCTGATCCAAGCTTCTGCGAGAGGAAATTGAAACGATAAGATACCTAGCTATTAGTATATCCTTGAATGTACAGTAATCTGGTAGTGTGATATTTAAAGAAAAAATAAAAAATAATAAAATTAATAGATCTAAGAAGTAATAATATATATCGTTGATTTGTATATACAAGAAAAAGATTCTAATTTCTTGCCGTGATTAGTACGATCATATTTTTTTAAAACGCGGTAGACTTGGCTCTAAATTAATTAGAAAATACGTTAAAACAGTAATGGAAAATAACAAAATAATATTTTAAATTTTTTATATATTAAAAAATATCAATTAATTAGTATAGTGTTATTGTATAAGACAAAATATGAAATATTTTCCTGAATGTTAAGACAGATTTTATCAATATTCGTTAATAATATAGTTTAGTCTAAGATGAATAATACCCTATAAAGGGATATTTACGTTAACTATGTTGTCTGGTAGAAATTTTACCTCATTTATTTGAAATTTAAGTTATCAAATTCTTCTAACTTTTTAAGTCTACAATGCTTAGACTATATTATAGTTACCTTATTAAATTTCTGAAATTTTATTATTTATTTTTGTTTGAATTATATTTTATTTTTTCACTTTAATATTGATGCATACATTTTATAAATATATTTTTATTTCTATTGTTATTGATAAGTAACTAAAAAGAAATGAAAAATTAAGTAAAAATACTTTTATTCTTCTAGTCTAGATTTGATAAAACTTAAATAGGCAAAGACATTAGTGTATACATCAGGATAATCTTCAATAAGTGGAAAATTAGATGAAGAAATACCAACGATCCTTCCATTCACAACCAATGGTCCACCACTATCACCCTGTTGGATTTGGATGAATTATAAAATTATTCAATTTAACTTTTTCCTTTAGTTAACATCAAAATTTTTTTTTTTATGAATCAAATAAACTATTGAACGTGACAAATATTAACTACTTTATTGGATTTAAATATTTAAATCCAATAATATAAGTAAGGAATCAAATTTATCTTGATTATAAAAAGATATTATATGAAAAAGACTTTAATTACTGGTCTATTTGACAAATACTCACAGAACTTAAACGGGCTTTATACTGAAGAGAATGTGCGCATAATTGTTCATCATAAAGATAAATATTAACAAATTTTCGACAATTATTTATGTTAATAATTTTCATTGAAGCTTTTTGTAGTATTTCAGTTGACCAGGTTGATGAATCTACTGTTATTCCCCAACCAGTTACAATAGCATTATCGCCATCATGAATGTCTGTTACTGGAAGTTCTATCTTATTTTGCAAATAATTAAATTGAATACATTTTTTGAGCTGTAAATATAAAATATTCAAATAAGAAAAAACTCTGTCTAGATTGAATATAATTTTGATATTGATAATTTCGTTATTGAAATGATCTCTACAATCTAAATTAAAGATGATTAATTAAATTAATAAAAAATATAATTTTTTAACTATTTTTTAACTAAGAGTATACTATGTATAAAATTTTTAAATATTCACCATAGCATATGATTTATATTGACATAGGAATACATATATCTGCAATATTCGTGTATCTTAAATGTAGTTTGTTTTGTTACAAATATTCTATAAATATAAAAAATAAAAGTAGGTAGTCTACGGTATTTATTGAATTATATTATAAATATAAAATAAATTATAGTGTGCTTTTATTGTTAACACATAAATTTTAATCTTTTATTTTCCATTAAAAATTAAGTATATTTACAAGAGATAAAATGAATTCTTAAATTTTCTTAAATAACATTCTTACTAATATTAAAAACATATAATAGAAAAATAATTATTTAATTTTTTTCAATGTTAGTTCAGTTATTTCTTTCAATTAGTAATGTTCAATAAAAAATCAAATATTTATATTTTCTCATCTTGAAATGGTAATCATTTGAAAATAGAAAAGCCTAAATTTAAAACTTTCTTATTCTAACATAGAAAGAATAATTGTTTTGTGAATAAAATAACAATTGTAAAAGAGTTAACAACAATATAGTTTTAATAACTAACCTCTACAACCTTAAAATTTAGTTTCATAATTTACAAGAATATACTTCATAAAAAAGTTGACTGACCGATAGCTCATAAAGTATATTATTCATATAATATAGCATTATATAAATTCTAGTTATATATTTTGTCATTATTATAAAGCAAAATATTTAGCATAATCCAAGCTAGTTAATAGAAAAATAGTCTTTTATCTTATACATTATTGACATAGTATATCATTTATTAAACGAATGTTATTTTGTACATTTATAAAATGATTCATAAATAAAATATAGTTAATATCTTATATATTCTTTTTTATGAGAAAAAATATATTGTCCAGAACATATGTATCTGATTAAGCTGTAAGGATAATTTGATTTAAGCTAATTCAAAATTTTCTTTTCTAGAAATATGGCCTTCTATATACATATCAGAATTATACGATCTTACTATAAAATTAATTTTTATAATTTTAATTGTAATATTAAATTATATTATTATATATTATTTAAAGTAAAATATTTCATTGTTAAATAATTTAATAACATTAATATTTAATTTTAGAAATACCGAAACAACTGCAATATCGTGATTAGATTTTGGCGATTTCTCGAATAATGGATGAACTTCGATCCATAAGATTATGTGGGCATGTCCAGAAGTAGGTTTGATCTTATTAGTTCCTGTATAAGCCCTTACTTTATGCACCTCTTTATCATAGACACAGTGAGCTGCCGTAAGAATATATCGATTACTAATTATTGCACCACCACAAAAGTGAAAATGTGGCATAATAGTTCTTAGTGATGCCATATATGGAAACTCCTCTAAATCCGCATTTTCACCACCAAAAATTCTTTTCCGTTTATCTAAAAGACCTAGTAAAAGTAAAAAATGAAAGTTATAATTTAATTAAAATATTTTATTACTTAAATATTTAATATTAAGAAAAACGTTACATAAAGTAATTTTAACTTATCTAATTGATCCTATTAAATTATTCAAAGCGAGTCTTGCTAAATACTTAATTTTTAATACACATATTACTTTTAGTAAGCATTTATTTCAGCTACAGTCTCTTAGTCACTAGAATTGAAAATTTCAATAATTCATTAATCCTATTCAATAATTTCATTTTATAGAATTAATTATTACTTTAAATATTACTTCTTCGAACAATTTTAAGTATTTTCTCAAATCACTTTTAAATATAGCTTGATAAAATATACTAGATAAAAGAAGATCTTTATGACTTAATAACTCTTGTACTACTTTTGTACCAATAAAAATGACAAATGAAATATTTCTCTTCAGAAATTTAATCAATTATTTATTAAAACAAATAGTTTATACAAATGAAAAATTAATCTATATTTAAATTATCCAGTTTTAACATTTTAATTATTAAATCAATAGAATCATAATAAATATTATTCACTAAATGTATGAGTTGTTATTTAAACAAATACCTGACTTTGAGTTAAAAATATTAAACATTATTTCTGTAACGCATCATAAATTGTTGCTTTACTTTTAACAATATATTCAAGTTGAGACATATAATAGCATATTATAAAAATTTATTTATTTAATTATTGCAATATAGATATAATTTTAACTTACCAATACTTAATTCTAAAGATAATATCATAAAAATTTGAAAATCCATAACAATTGTAATTGATTCAGTATTAATTACTTTTATTTCTTATTGAAAATTTTCTGAATATTATATTTATAATATTTACACGTTTTTAAATAAACAATAAATTTTGTTCTATGTGTAATGTAGATAATATTTTATGATTAATCAAAATGACGCACTGTTATTCTTTAAATATTTAATCAGATCTTTATTATTCAGTTAAACAATATAAAAATTTGTTATTTGATATAATATTTACCTTCATGTAATACAATAATAGAATTTTTAAATAAATTTCTTTTCTATTTAATACAATTATTATGTCTTATATATTTATATATTATTTTCGTTTTATGTCTATGAGCTTAATTTTAATAGCATAGGTGGAGTGATAGTTCTTTTAGAGAAAAATAGACCAAATAGCCTTTTTTATTGTTATTATTTTTAATTTTTTTACAATATAAATATATTATAATTGTGATAAACTATTATTACCTGAAAAAAAGGAAAACAATGAATTAATTGAATTCGGCTGAAACAGAGCGTGCAATTCAGCTTATGTTATTATTCAAATAAAAATGGTAGAATATTCAAAATATAAATTAAATAAAATATAATAATTGTATAATTAAAGTGAATTGCATTCGGCTTAAACCATAAGTACAATTCAGCTTGTATGATTCTTCAGAAACTGTAAATCATACTAAATTAATAAATATAAAATATAATTAAAATGTAATGATATAAATTATATTAGTTTTATTTTTAAAAAATTGTAATTTAATAAAATGTATTAATCATAAAAAAATTAGAGGAAAATATTAATAAAATAAATTCAAAAAAATTTATTTGATAATATATGATTTTATTCTCTTACATTTGAAGTTATTACACGTCCTTTTTTTAGTTTCGAAGTGTTTGTTATCACTATACTTGTGGCCTGAAATTAGCTGAGAATTGTATTTTTTTAGGTCAAACTTGTCGTTTAAAATAAATTTTACTCTCTGTCAAGTAAAAGAAATTTTAATGTTCTTCTTGACAAGTGAAAATTCTACTACTGACTGTAGTTACTATATTTTTCATGGGAAAATTGGTTCTTCAAATAATTTTTGAGTTTATTCTTTTTCTAATCTTTTGTCAGTTCTCCATATCTTTGTTTACTATATATCCATTGTTTACCAGTACAATAATTTTATTTTTCTTTTATAATAGTTTTGTTTGTTTAGTTAATAATTTTATACTTGAACACCTATTTTAACTTTTTATTACAATATTAATATTTCAGTTTTATATAAGTTTACAAAATAAATAGAGAAAATATAAATATTGAAATAATTTATAAGAAATTTTATTCATATAGTATTATTTTTATTATACACATATAAAAGTGGATATCAATAAAACAACATGTTTGCAATTTTTTCTGTAATTAAGTTAAATTTTTAACAATAGATTAACAGTTCTGTGTTGTGCATGAAGTGCATTATTATGATTGTAATAAAAAGTATTGAAGTTTGCTTTCTTTATTAAATTAATTTTAGATATAATTTTGTGTAAACTATTTGTAATTATTAATATGTTAAAATAATGCACATTCAACTTTAGTGTATTTGTATATTGTGTTTATTCATAAAAAGTTAGGATTTGCTTGTGTTGTTGATAACAATATGTTTTAGTATTGCGTATTTGTTTACAACAATATTATTCTAAATATTCAGTGTTAATACAATATTCTGAAATGGTTATTTGTATGTTGTTACACATGTTTATAAAAATTATAATAGGTATGATTACAATTTGTAAATTGATGATTGTTTAAAATGCTAGTATTTATTTTACAAAGAAATCTTAAAAGATAATTATAATTTGTATATGAATTTTTACTTGAAATATATTTTAGTTACAAAAGTGTAGTGTTTGTTGTATAATAAATTATATTTAAACTAAATTTTTGTGAGTTTATAAAATTCATATTTTGTACATTATATCATCAATTACATAAATATTTTTCAAACTTAATTTTTCTTTAATGCTTATATTTGATTAATTCGTTTCTTTATGTATATTATTAATAAGTATATTTTCTTTTTACGTTTTAGTGTTAAGTTGGTTCAATTGAATACATTATATTTTTATGATTTGATTAATTTTGTGCTTCACATTATATCTTGTATTTGTAAATTATTTTTTTAATAATCCTAGAAGTTCATATAAAATTTGTATTTTCATATTATTAATTAGAAATATAAATATATATATATATATACATAAATGTAAACATACATACATAAATACACATATGCATGCATACGCACAAATTCATAAATACACATATGTATCCCAAATTATATATTCAAAAGAATAATAGTTTGACAAGAAAAGAAAAAAAAGAAAGAGAGGAAAGAATAAAAATTTGTTGAATCTTAAGAATTGTAATTGTAATAACGTGAAAAACAATCTTGACATGTGTTTGAACTTTCAAGCGATTCGATCTTAACAAAAAATGAAGATTCTTTAAAATGAATATTTTTTTACGAAATAAACTGGAAATGCTTAAGCATTTCATTAAATTAACGAATTAAAGAAAGAAAATCAAATTACCATCCTTAAAAATCACCCCTACAAGGGGTTAAATAATTTAAAAAATCATAAGTCCCAAATTATTAGGATTCACAAAATTTTATTTTCGATTAATATTAAATACCTACAAACTGTAAGTGAAAAAATTTTCATATTAAAATCCATCCAGAACATTGTTTTTAACAACATTATTCTTAACGCTATGATACGAGTCAGTAAGCGCATTAGTTATTATGCGCATAAAGGTATATCTACAACATATTAATAATTAAATTAATAAATATCACCACTTCTCATTACAACATACCGTCGAATCAATGACTTTACATAGAGTTTACTAAAATGTTTTTTCAGATTATCATTCCCGATATAAACCAAAACCACTATAATTTCAATATTAAAATACACGTGGAACATTAACAAAATCCTTATTAAATAAAGAGAAAATTATCGTTTTATTATATATATATATATACATATATTTAAATACTAATAAGTGACATGCACATAATACTTATAAATAAATTATCATTTTTCGACGAAAAATCCCCTTTTCCTAAACAGAAAAGAAAATACTGTCATAAAAACGCACATGTGACAGAAACCGCAGCACGAGAGTGATGTGGCCGGCACCATATTGAAAATAAAAACATGAGAGCGCGCATCTCGACATGAACGAATCTGCGAGTGAATGTGTGGAACGAGTCACAGGAGGAGAGCTACGCGCTAAGGCGACATCGACGCTCGCATTATCGTAGCTTCCTCACTAATGAACTCACGCCCCCTATTGCAAGCAGGAAAAATTAATCTTCCCCCGCTAGACGGCGAGAGGAAAAGCGAAGGAGGGATAGCCTTCTTCGTTTTACAAATAAGCGAGATAGAAGAGCGGAAAAAAGGCGTGCAAAGAAATAGACGGAAATTCTAATAATCCTTATGACCATTACCTAGAGTAAACGTGGGCATCAGCTTCAGGAGTATGAATGCACGCGAATGATGCAAGTCGGCAAGTCGTGAGTGTTGTATGCCGTGGAATATAATGAATTCTAATTATTATATGAATATAATAATATAATATTTTCTTGTAGCGGTGAAATGCAGAGGGCAAAAGCCAGAATAAAGGAGTAATTATTTTATTATTATAAACACCGCGTCATTAATTATCGCCCTTTTCTCATAAACATTCCTTTTCCACCCCAAATGAACCCTAGTCGACAAGCTAATCTGGCTAAAAAGGGGGCAAAGGAGTAGGTAAGAAGGTGCCGCGGGAAGTCCTACCAGGCTTCAAGCTCACCTGACACCAGGAGCTGCAGGAAGCAAAGACGAGTCACCGTTAGAACAAAGACAAATCGTCACAATTTTAATTTTTAAGTATTTACATTTAATTTTGTTAAGATTTTTTAACTGTTATATTGAAATACGTATTATTATAATAATAATTTATATATTAATATACAGTGTCTTATAATAATTGAAAACTTTATTGCTGTTGATAATTTAATTAATGTATATTTTAATATGTTTTGATATTTACAATGTTTGTTATGTACTAGCATTTGTTTGGCAATTGACAAACAAATGAATTGATTATTTTACAGTAGTGTATTGTGATAGAGAGAGAGAGAGAGAGAGAGAGAGAGAGACAGACAGAGAGAGCGAGAAGTATCGAACGCAAGAAAGGTAGAAGAAATCGGGAGGAAAAAAGAATAGTTGTAATTGCTATCATTAAAACATTATTTCTTATTAAAAACATACTCGTCTCATTTTCAATTCATGTTATCTTTAAATATTAAAGTGAATAGACTATAGTTTTAATAACAGTATTCTAAAACTATGATTACTCTTTTTCGTGTGCCAGTGGACTCAAAGTAAATTTGAATCGTTTGTTTATAAAAATTAGCAAGGTTGCTGTGACGAAAAATGTACGATTTATGGATCGACTCTTGAAAATCTTCGAGACTACGAGTTTTGCGGACTTCTAATGTCGCCCTGATAAAGCCTTTCGACGTGTACTTAATATGTCTAAATGTACGTACTGACACTTGCAACAATATCAGCCAAAAACTTTTAAGTTTTAAAATACAAAATTTATCTAATACGTATACAACGCAGTTCTATATTTTTATTAATATTTGAGAATAACTTTTACGGATGTTTAAATGAAACATGATGTTAAACTTCTTTTTCCATAATACAGAAACTTTTACCATACTGTAATATTATCACATTTTTGTATTATTTTTATTCAACTTCTATTAATTAACAATAATAATAATAATAACCTCTAACTTCCTCACATTTTCTAAACTTACATATGAGATATATGTGATAAATTAATAATTTAAAGGTTGTATCTTTTTTATGGGATGTTTTTGTAGTATTTAAGTGGCTACTTCCAGCTGTTCAAATAATAAATTTATTTAAAAAAGATCTTATAATTTATAATTTATTTATAGTAAAATTTTCTTTTCAATAGTTAATATTGTATACTGCAAATCTTATTATTTTATTTAAAGTAGATAATTTTAGTACCTTTACGTTTGCGACGAATAACTTCGTCGCGAAAGGACAACATTGCCGTGGGAACCGGGCCGGGAAAAAAGCAAAGAAGAGGTCCGGACTACGACGCCCGAAGACATAAGGTATGAATGTGAGAGAGAAAGTGCGTGAGCGTGTGAGTGAGAGTGGAAGGGGGCGTACGGCACAGCGGTGTCTGAGAGTGAGAGTTGAATGTGAGAGAGAAAGTGCGTGAGCGTGCGAGTGGGAGTGGAAAGGGGGTTCGACGCAGCGTTGCCCATGAAAACAGGGCACGAGAGAGGGAGTGCGCGAACGTGCGAGTGAGGGCGAGAGGGTGTACGGCGCGGCGGTATAAACGTGAGCATCGGGCGTAGAAGGAGGAATGAATGGACGAAAATATAGTATGGGGCCGTGGAGGGGAACCTTGCGTATAGCGCTGGCCAGGCTAACGCAGGGCGATACGCGAGCAAGCGCGACGCGCTCGCTCCGCCACTATTTCCTCCCCACCAGCCTGGCCCACAAGAGCGGCTAGACGGCGTGTCCCCACCGCGAGGCCCGCGAGTTAAGACACGTGAGGGGAAGCGCGCCCGAGAAGAGTATAAAAAGGGCGCGCTCACGTGAAATAGAGAGACGGGGGTGGAGTTCGGGAAGCGCAGGTTTCCCGGTCGAGCGATTTTTGGCGCACGATCCCTTGGAGCGACTTTTGGCGCACCGGGGAACTCCAGGAGGTGAAGTTCGGGAAGCGAAAGCTTCCCGGTCGAGCGACTTTCGGCGCACCGGGGAACTCCAGGAGGAAGAGCTCAGGGAGCAAAGGCTCCTTGGTGGAGCGACTTTTGGCGCACTAGAGGCTCCCGGAGGCACGATTCGTGTCGTACCTCCTGGTGTAGGTTTAGGGCCGCGGTCGCGCGCATGGAGTCACAGCCATCGGGCTGGACTTCTCTCCGCCGCGTTAGCGTACCGGCACAGCGATGGTGCGAAAGTGTCGCACCGGCGAGATAGATTATAAGACTCTTTTGTAAGCGGTGAGCGCACAGCAAAAGGCAAATACCATAAGAACCGACTCCGTTGTAAGCGGTGAGCGCACCGCAATAAGATATAAATTGTAATCGTCATTTCAAACGTAAAAGCCTCCTTTGTAAGCGGTGAGCGCACCGCACGAGAAAGGCTAATGTAAATGAAAATTAATAAAACACGTTAAAATATTCGCTACGAGAAAAAAAGGCCTTGTTCATTTCGGCCCGGCCTCTCTGCACTTCCCTCCTCCCGCCACAAACCTGGCCCGACTTCGAGCTCTCCGGGACGGGACAGACGGGGAGTATGGGAGACCCAGCGACCAACAACAGCAGAGGGACGAAGGAGCAAGTAAGGAGAAATTAGCGAAAAATAGCCGACCGAACACCGTTACATAGGGACTAGCACCGTTACAGATTTTATATGAAACGATATTACTGAATAAAATTTTGTAAACAGCCATAAGTATAAACGTTATTAACAATATCGTACAGTGTCAGTGCGAACAAAAACTATATTTTCTTTATTTAACAACGAATTTGACAATATTCTGCATCAATTTTAATATTGAAATTTTATAGAAATTCTAGCGGTTTTGGTTTATATCGGGAATGATAATCTGAAAAAATATTTTAATAAACTCTATGTAAAGTCATTGATTCGATATGACTTTATTTAACAAAGTATAAGATGTCGTTGTTGATGTATTTTTGTCGTTGCGTCAAAAGTGGAGTTTATATTGTACTTTATATGAGTCACGATATGTTGTAATGAGAAGTGGTAATATTTATTAATTTAATTATTAATATGTTGTAGATATACCGTTACGCGCATAATAACTAATGCGCTTACAGGCTCGTATCGTAGCGTTAAGAATAATGTTGTTAAAAACAGTATTCTGGATGGATTTTTAATATGAAAATTTTTTCACCTACAATTTTGTAGGTATTTAATATTAATCGAAAATAAAATTTTGTGAATCCTAATAATTTGGGACTTATGATTTTTTAAATTGTTTAACCCCTTGTAGGGGTAATTTTTAAGGGTGGTAATTTGACTTTCTTTCTTTAATTCGTTAATTTATTGAAATGCTTAAGCATTTCAAATTTATTTTTAATTTTTAAGTATTAATTATTTTTATTTAAAAAATATTCATTTTTAAGAATCTTCATTTTTGTTGAGACCTGGTTGAGAATCGGTTTAAACTTCGGACACGCATTTTGAAATATTAAGAATGTATCCATAAATTTTAACAATATTTTTAATAAAGTTATATCTGTAAAAGAATAAAAAAATAACACTGAGAGAAATGCACAATCACTGTGTAAATTGGTACTTTTTTTCAATTATTACTCAGAACTGGTGAATTTTATCTAAAATATGTTGATCTCACAATTAAAGTGAAACCAATTCTGTTAATTGAACTCTCTTTGAGAACGGTTTGTAAGATTTGAAATATAATATTATGGTATAAAAACAAATATACTTTCTTTAGAGATTCTTTACACACGGAGTTGTCAATATATTTTATTGTACTTTATACAAATATTAAATAATTCATCTATATTTAATACGATAGTTGTAATTCTCTTCTTCAGACTTCGAGTTCTTCCTTCTTCGTTTTATTTCATCAGTTATGAACATTTCTATGTATAAGTTTGCGACGGGAATAACCGTCACGGGGGAAAAAGAAGCAACAGAATTTAAAAGCCGTCCTTTACACCTCGGTGGTGTAATGAGTGCATCAAAATAACTTTTCCAGGTAAGCGTCAGCCCGAGACTGAGTGTGAGTGCGGAAAAAGCGTCAAGAGCGAAGTGAGCGATTGTACCGAGCATTAATGGTAGTGGGGAGGGGTCTCAAATGTGCGTCACAGTTGAGGCCTGGCCGGCTCGATGCATCGCGCCCGCGCCTCTGGCACTGCCGACAAGCTCGCGCTTCTCTGGAAAATGTAAGTAGGGAAGCGTCCTTCCACTAGATGGCGTGAGCAAAACATAAAAGGAAAATCTTCTATAGTCGATAAATAAGGAGGGCGGTCAAGTATTCGGGATGCGGCGTTCGATCGTCGAGATTCAGTTTCAGGCTAGAAAAATGAAAGTTTAGGAGCCTCCGGCACTTAGAACAAGCCACAAAAAAGGCTTACCACGATAAACCAAGCAGTTCGTTGATGGCGGATGCAATTCTTACATGGCTCGATCTACGGACTGTCCGCAATTGATTTTAAAGATTTAAAAGCGACTCGTTGTCGGCCGGTATGGTCCTTGGACGACCCGACTTCCACATTCCTCACGATTATAGAGGAAACACCTACACTAGGATAAAAATACTATTCCAATTACATCCGCCACCATACAGGAAAAGTTTATGCAATGTAAAGTGCACCGTCGTATATCAGATTTATTACGTGTAAAAATCGCTCTTGTTAAAACTTGCCAAGATCCACCACGACATCTAAATGCAATAATAGAGCACCGCTTTCGGATCCGCCGAACGCAAATGTAAATTAAAATCACTGAATAAAAATAGTTCGCTGTAAAACTTCTGCGTCTTCATTTTCTCCCCGACTTTTCACGTCTCTTCTTGACACGAACCCGATCCGACGTCGAGTCATCCGGGCTGGAACAGACAGGAAGCAGGAAAGAATGAGCCGCCGTTGGAGAAAAGAAGAAAGGTAAGTCAGGAGATAGGGGTAGAAAATAAAATATAAACGATAGACAAGCATATTATCACATGTTCAGCGAGCCATAACGTATCAATCTCCCCATTTTTTAATGCACTTAATGATTTGAAAAGTACATAATTATCTTTATGTTCCTTTCATCGTGTAATATTCATCAGAAAGTTGCTTTTTTACTACTAATTTTTATCTTACCAAATATTTTATAATATAACATAAAATTTGTAGTACTCAAATGACAGTAGAATCTTTCTATAATTAAAGGGTAAATATTATTTAAAAACTTGAAAATTATACGATATCTTAGAAATATTGTAACATTTTACTATTTACATCCACTACTTATTTTGGAGAATCTCAGAAGGTGAAAGTGTTTCAATTCAAAGAAATTTAAACGTCGATCATTAGAAATTATAACAGATTTTTACTTGTAAATGTATTATCTGATTAATATATCAATATTCATATTAAATTTTTGTATATACAAACAGTAATTGTGCATGACTTACTTGAAAACCATTGTTTAATATTCATGAATTAAATTGCATTTCAGAGTATGGGAATGAAGTACTTAACTAAACAATAACTTAATAAATGAGTATAATAAATTGTGGTACTTTTTTTTGCCGAGCATTACAAGTTCCGATTATTTTATTATTATTTACACGTTTAAAATTTTATATTAGTATCTGCTTTTTTACTTAGCCCTACTAATTAATAATAATAATAAAAATAATGTTTATAGTATAATATAATCACCAATAAAAAATAGAATAGATAAACTTGCTTATTTATTAATACATAAAATATATTATTTGATAAATGAAGATTTATGAATTAATATTCAAAAATTCTGTATTCCCGGTTAATATTAATTATATGATTTTTAAAAAAGATAATATAAATATTTCTATTTATACTATAATACTTTTATCAATAAATAACGTACCATATATGAATTTTTTTAATAATATATCTTATGCGTGCAATTTTTGTAAATAATATCATATATATGTAATGCATAATATATAATTAAATTTGAATAATTTTCTAAGTTTAAACAAAATAATTTAGAATTATATTATGTTTAAACTTATTGTTATAATGCAATACTTTCAAAATTTTTTGTGTCATTTCTGATGAAGAAGGAGTAAAGAAATTTCAATTTCCTCTATGTTTTAATAAATATATTATAGTTGATGGTTTTAATAAAAAAATGTAAACGTTAAGAAAACCATTTTATAAATTATAATCAGACGTATTGAAAACTGTTACACTCCAATCTATTTGTTATTTGCAATATTTGATTTTTAACATTTTACACGACTTGTAATATTTATAATATTTAATATAACCCTTTAATTTTTCCATTGAAATATTTTCTTTAGAATTTTTTAAGTATAGGGAGAAGCTGCCACGCGTGACGAATTCCTAGAAACTCGTTGGTGTCGATAGAGCAATCATTTCCCAGACCCGACGCTTAACCTCCCTCCTTTGCTTAATCGCCCCGCCGGAGCCAGCCCTAGGAGATGACAAATATCTGTCGCCGCCCGGCTCATACAGGCCGAGGCATGCTTCGTGCTCCAGCTCGAGCCTTTCTCGCGAAAAAACGACGCATCGAAGACGTCTTGCGAACGTCAAATTCCCCATTCACGAGCGACTTGTGCACGCTAGACCACCCCTTACCTTTGCCTTTATTAATAAAATCCATAAAATTTACACATGGTCTATACACATAACCTCGGAGCTCCCTTCTGCGT
Source organism: Wiebesia pumilae (assembly GCA_018907045.1). NCBI lineage: Eukaryota > Metazoa > Arthropoda > Insecta > Hymenoptera > Agaonidae > Wiebesia > Wiebesia pumilae. The sequence continues at coordinate 170,916 of JACCHZ010000138.1, forward strand.
TCAAGATAGGAGTTCGATCAATGACCATATGTCCTGGTTTCTGTGGTCCATCCGATCGTTGCCGCGGGTTTTAGCATTTACACCTAGGTGGGGGATTCGGAACAGGTTGCTCTTCTTCAGGAGCCGTCGCGGACATCCTCTGTCATCCCCCGCGTCGCCGTTCTCCTTCTGCATTCCTGGGAGCAGCAACATGGGCACCATTTTCGTTCGACGATCTTCGACATTCAGTCGTTTGCTAGGGTGAGACTACACCAGAGATGAACCCTCCACTGTATGCTCCGTCGACCACCTCGAGTTCTTGGTGAGGAAGTAAATGAACGCGTTTTAGCTTACTTACGTGCAACTTCGTTGGACCAATTCCAGGCCGATCTATGATGTACACTTCGGCACTGAGCCGACACAAAATGCTGAATGGCCACGTTCATTTGGGTGCCAGCCCGACGTTGAAGTAGCCGACCGTATACAATACAGGGTGATTTTTCACGAACACCCATATCCGCTTTAAATCGGATCGTATATTGCTCTAACGCCATGATAGGAACGTACTGCCTCCAATATTGCCTAGCCACGCGATCCTATCCGAAGGTGCAACCCGTTTCACAGGGAACAAATTAAACAATTCAGTTACCACAAGAATATAGCGTTTGCCATGCGGGGTGCGTGGATACGGTCCCATCAAATCTAATGTGTCAGTCTCCCAGGGAGAGAGATGTAGGCGGATTCTAAATTGTCCCTGCGTGGTTGGCGGTACCGATTTGACGAGGGCACGTTCCTTTTACATAGAAGCGCACGGCCTTCCGCAATTCCAACCAGAAAAACCCTCCCCTGACCATCCGTAGGGTCTCCTCGCATCCGAGATGTCCGACCAGAGCGTTGTCATGAAAGAGTTTCAGGACCTTTCGTCATTGATCGGCGGGCATGTAAATTCTCCGTTGCTTTCTTCCATCTGACTTATAGAAAATATTCCGTCCTTGCCGTGAATCTGTCAGTCTCGTTCTCGTTGGCGGGTTCATTTCCCTAGACATCCTTCTAGTAACCATGGGTCCTCCCACTCTGCTCCGGTTATCTGCTGAATCAAGGTCTCCATGGATATGTGCGCTGCGATAACGAGCCCGGTTTTTCCTTTACTCATCGGAGGAAACAACGCTTCCAGATCTTCAGACTCTTTGCGGTACCTCTCTTTTCCTGGGAAGCGACAGCGCATCGGGGAATTCGTTGTTCTTCCCAGGCACATGCTCCACGTCGAAGCTGAAACCTTTCAGCAGCATCGCCCACCTTGACGATTTTCTGCTTTCGTCCTGGAACTTATCTAGCCAAGTCAGGGCTGCGTTGTCCGTACAAAGGATGAATATGTGGTCTTCCAGCAAGGATCTATACTTCTTTAAGGTCCATTCTACTGCCAAACACTCCTGCTCGTTGCTGTGATACCTCGTTTCAGCACGGGAACTTCGCCGAGGCATTGAAAACTATCCTCCTCTCTCCAGTGTTTCCAAGCTGGAATAAAACAGCCCCCATCCCGTTCTTGTAGGCGTCCGTCTGCAAAAAGAAACGTTTTCTGGGATCAGGGCGGCACAGGGTTAACAGGCCTGGAACAATTGTTTCATTTCGTCCAAAGCCTTTTGCTCCGCAGGGGTCCATCGCCAAGTTTGCGGTGCGCCAGCAGAGCGGATAAAAAACTGATCACGGTGGAAATATTCTGTACGTATTCTCGTTTCAAACCGCATGTCCCGTAGCTCATTCCGTATCTTTAGTGGCTGTGCTTTCAGGACAGCGTGAAAGGTATTTATTTACTAGCCCTGGTTTGGTTTCGTTATGCTGGGTAGCAATGATGGGGCCAAGGTTTTCCAGTTCGTTTTCAGAAACGAATATTTCTCCAAAGCGCACGTCAATCCCTACGTACTCTGGCATCTAAATACGAAAGCCAGCTGTTGCAAATAATACTCCCATGACCGTGAGTACACGCAGACGTCATCGAAGTAATGCAAACAATAGTTCCGTATGAGTCCGATCAGAACCTCCTGGCCGATCAGCTGTGTGCAGGTCCTCCCGGCACTCCCCAATCCGAAAGGCGTCACTCTAAAGGTATATTGACCTCCATCAAGTTTCACGAAGGCGGTATACTTCCTCGTCTGGGAGGTTAGAGGAATCTGTCAGGAAGTCCTTGAGGACTTCATGGATAATTGGTAGAGGTTGGGCGGAATCCTCTGTGATCGCGTTCAGCCATCGGAAGTCCATGCAAAAACGGAATCCTTCTATATTATGTCTCTCCTAACGGAGCTTCTATATTATGTAAATTCCTTGGTCACAAAAAACTTATGATATTAAATTCTAGAACTCGGAAACTACTGTAGTAGATGAGCCATAGGATATCTTCAAGTTACTTCTATGGCATATATTTTATCACTGTTTGCATTGTTAGATTTATTCTAACACATAGAATAGAAGAACTAAATTAAGCCTACATTAATATTTTACATAACATTTATATAATATTATACTATTTCTTGATATAATACAGTTCAAAAATCCAACGAATGTTGCGTCTAATTTAATAGTCATGAATTATGCGGATTACTTAGCATTATTATAAATACAGATATATTCATGCAACATAATTTGAAAATTTTAAAAATCGATATGTTTTTTAAATTATAAATAGCTTATATTTATAATTATAATTATAAATTATGACACTGAATGATAAAGAAATAAGTTTAATATTATTTCCTCTAATAAGGCAATTTTATTATTCTACTAAATATCATTGATTATGATAATAGTTTATTAAAATAACTACTTCCAAAAAACATTGTAAAGCAATCATTATGTTTTAAAGCAGAACATTATTTTTTATTCATTTTCAGTACATGTGCAAATTTGCGTAGGAATAAACGGTACACTATTGTACAAAAATCGTTATAAAATGAACAAATTTTTTGCAGAATATAGGGTCAAATATAATAGACAATATATTGTGTACATTTAGTTAAGAAAATTTGAGAAAAACTATCGTTACCGATCATTGAATGCACATACACTCTTATGGGTAGACGTACACATGTCACATAAGATTGTTGTATAACAAATACCCTTAAAACATTCAACAAAAATATTTATGTATATAACATATTTTAACAATATTAATACATACGAAAAAATTCATTTTTCAATATAAGTTCATTGCTTAATATTTTACTGTCTTTTTTCTTTCTTACTCATTTTACCTGTATCTATAATGTTAACCTCTTTCTCTTTTTTACTAAGCTACTCACAAGATTTGTAAAAATTTGTTACGACGTACTTGTGATTGTCACATAACAAACAAACACCAGTACAGAATATATATTATAAATATACATAAATTATCAACAACAAAAAAGTTTATAAATTATAACTATTGCGGTATAATAACTATAATTTCATTAATAACATATTAATTGAGAAGATACTATTAATATTTATTAATATACAGTATTTATAAATTATTTAAAATAATTAATAATTATATGTGTATGCCATATAATATTGTTACGACATCGTCTCACTAAAACTATTGAAAATAATAAAGAAATTTTTTTCTTTCGTAAAAGAAATATTTTTTCTTCTTTCTCTCTCTCTCTCTCCAATAAGAAAATTTTAAGGTATCTAAATTCAACACCTAGGCCTGGAATGTCAGCGCAAAAGGTCATAACCATAACATGTTTGTGAATGTACCTGCATTTTTGAGCAGCCAGAGGCCTACACTCACACACACGTATTTCGAGCTCGCACTCGCAAGTGCCGAACGCCATGCACATATACACACAACGAAATTTTCCAAAGCGTCTAGTACCTTCGAACAGCTTCGCGCCCACACATGCATACATGTACATTTTGCGACTATGCAAATGCATTAACAAAGGAAAATGTATTTCCACATATATTATTTTAGTTTTTATTACATAATTAATAAAAGGAAAATTTAAATAATCAAAAGGGAAGAAAAACAAAAATAAAATCATACAACTATAGTTATAATAAATTACTATACATAATTATAAAATAAATCTAATATAGTTAATATTTAAACAAATATAAATAATATTATAAGGCTAAATTAAATGCCACAATCATTATTATTCCCACTAATAATTTTTGTTATATTTATATATAAATTTACAAAAAAGGGAAATAGATAAGAAAAAAGAGGGAGAGGAAAATAAAAATCGGAATAAATAAATATTAATAAAGAAACAAATATTAATAACGTTTTCTATACGATTAAAGGGAATATAATAGCAAACAAAGAAAATAGTAATAATAATGATAATATTAATAATACTAACATACGAAATAATAAAAATCAATATAACAAAAATTATAGCTACTACAAAATCCAAAGAATATTTAATGTATCCACGAAATATTATTAATTTAACTAATATTAATAAAAACAATAAAAACATTTCTAAATTTGTTAATATATACAAAACAAAAACTATACATTTATGAAAAGAAAATTGCGAATCGAATTTCAGAAGCAGTTAAGTAATTAATTGAAATTGCTAATCAATTAGTAAAAATGAAAATTGTATACAGGCTGTATAGACTTTTCCGGAAAAATTTATAAAAAACCTCTCTTTGCCTGTACCGCCTGTGCTTTAAATTCTGTATAAATAGGGCGCATTTCTCTATGCAAAACAAGGGTTCATCATCAAATCTTGGAACTGGCAGCTGACTCACTGACTTGTATTAAAGAAGTTAGTAGTAAATACCTTTCTTTTAAAATATGTAGTTATGCTTTAAAGGGGAATTTGACCCCATACCCTTTACCCAATTCCTTATCCTAAAATCCTTTCCTATAAAACACTATAAACTTCTATCCATATTAACGGACTGGACAGAAGTCCATGTTGCGATATGGAGTATCGGTACTAGCATTTACTTTATATTTACTTTATATTGCTACACAAAATTTCATACAAAAATAAGCTATTTATAACAGTGTATATTTACGCAAAATTTGTGGTATAATAGTTGTAGTCTATCCCAAGACAAAAATTTTGAATGAATTAAAATATTATTTTATATTTGAACATTATTTCGACACACCAGATTTTCTGTTATCGAATTTGAACTAAAAATTTAATTTATACTTACCTAATGTCGTATCTCTACTTTAAGTAAAGTATGAATATTTGTTCATATGTATTGTGATACATTTTAAAGCATTTATTTAACGTACATAATTATATTAACATTCAAATCTTTTACCAGACAATTATTCGAAAAAATTAAAAACTTTCAATTAATTATATTTGAGATCATAATACAAATTTTGTTCTCGACGCTTAATGTAATTAACAGCTTGAATATTAAAGTTTGTATGGAAATATTTAAAAGACTCCATTGCTTATTTCTCTTTTTTTCTATAATATTAGTTGAAAAATAAGTCAAACTCTAATCAATATTTTGAGTTTGATAAATGTATTATTGATAGTTATTATATTGTTAAATATAATAAATATAATTTAAATTATGAAAATGAAACTATTTTAATTCAATACACATAATTAGATTCTTAAAGAATAAATAGGAATTTTCATTAAATAAACTGAATTTGATATATCAAAAATCCAAAGTTAATTATATAATTTGATTGTTCTACTTAAATGAAGAACTTTTATTTGAAATTTTTTTTTCAACATTTTTCGTACTTATTTATTTAAACAATTTTTACTGGAACATACAATTTACTTATAATTTGTAAAATACGAAAATTAATGCGTAAACTTATTTATTACTGATGAAATTGCCGTGGCTATAAAATTTAAAGTCTATATCATATTGAATATAATAAAAATCAAATAAACTACTGTTAAAATATAAATGAAAATAATTGATTAATGTAAAAGATTCTTTTTGTTAAAATTCATATACAAGTTGAATACAGATATACGATTAAATATGAAATTACCAATTAAATATTATTTATTTTTGATGAAGTTACTAATAATTAAGTTCCTAAAAATATTATAATAAAAATTAAATAAAATTTTAAGGTATATTTTTAAAAATCTAAAAACTATAGTTTTATTTTTATGATGATTTAAAATTTACGAAATTTATTTCAATACAATTTTAAAGTAATTTAATTTTATGTTCCCAATAATTTCATACTTACAGAAAATTGACAGATAAAAAAAGTTTGAAAAAAAATTCTAAAAAACATATGTAATTTCAAGATTCTCGAGAAAAGGTTACAGATAAAATACAGAGGTCGCGTGAAAATAGTGTGCTTGGACATTCCACAAATACCGAGATAGTGTACCCGAAAATCGTTGTAGAAAATGATCACTATCATCGAGGTCGGTATTAGGTGCAGAAATCGAGTGAATTTTGAGGGGTTATCAATTTTGAATATTGGACATCTCGGGCCTTAACTCACTATTCTCCCTTCACTTGTATTCTACAACTCTGTCGATTTTTCATTTTACTTTCAAGCCGCGCTGTAGGTATTTTATTCTACCATTTGAATGATGAAGTACAAAACTCGTCTAATTTTAAGGTCTGCAAAAATCAATCTGTGATGTTTTTGAAATGTTTTCTCTTCACAGTACTTTCTTCTTTCAATAATTTAAGAAAATTTCTACCTTCAAATGTTCTTTTTTAACAATAACATTACAATAATATATTCCTAAAAGTAGTATTCTAAATTTTTTACAATTGTTACGTATTTTATAAAATATTTTTTAAAATGCATTTTTAATACCGTAAACTTAAAATAGTATGTTCAAATTAAATTCGTAAATGTTTTTCAGATATTTCTGTATATTTTTTCAAAAAAACTATTCAAAAATATTATTACTCTTTATCCTGAATTAAATTACTATTTTTTAAATAGTGATTAAATAATGAAAACATATTATATCAATACAGTAGTTACAGATATATAGATGAAAAATATTGTATATCATATATGTCACAATGTTACATATTTTTATTTTCTTGAAAAAAAGAATATATATTTTTACATATTAGTTTAATAAAATTTGATATATTTTTGCTTTTATTTAATTCAAAATCATTAATCTTTATTCAAGTTTTTCTGATTTAATGAACGTATTCTTTTAAAATAAAGTAATAGATACATGTAAAATACTGAATTTTTATTATTTAAAATGAAGATAATAAATTTATTGAGAAATATATTTTAAAGGATTCTGTTAATTAAATACTTCAAACTAGAAATTGCGTTTAATATTAAAAAATGTCATTATGTAATTATGTAATTATGTTACAAGTACTTATTAGTCATTTTTAACTAAACTATATACATCGATATAAGTATAATAAAAAATTTTAATACTAGTATACTAGTAAATGTTAGTTGTCTTTATTTTAATATACAAAGTATATTTAAAAATGACATGAATACGAAAATGAAAATACAAACTATATTTAAAATTTGTACATAGATATGTAATGAAATTTTAAAATACGTAGTTTTCTATTTAATAAGATAAACAATCTAAATATGTTAGGTTAGAATACATTTAGAATATTATCCAATAGGTCTACAGAAATTCAAGAGATGGCGCCTAAGTATAATTTTTAGTTCATTTTCAATTTCTTTTCACCTTAGAAATATATATCACATTTTAATTGAATATGTTTAATATTAGAATTTTACAAGTTGTTAAAATTTATAGGTTTTATAATAGTATAAAAATATTATACTTAAAAAACAAAGAAATATTAAACTATATCATTATGAAGAGTTTGCTTGGATGATGGGTATTTTTTAAGTAATGTCTAAAGTAATATTTTTATGTATTGTTAAAAAATAAAAATTTAAATATATAATATTACTATAGATATTAAATTATTAAATACACAATGTGTCTGAATAATTAGAAGAAAAAAAATTTTCCGATAAATTTTGGTTATTTTTGCTTATAAATAATAAAAGAACTTAAACAAGTAAATTATTGCTTATTAAATAAGAATTAAACTTATTTAAACGAATAATTATTAATAAAATTTAATGAGTTAAGTGCTAATCCATTAATTAAGAAACATTATATTTTAAAGAAAAAATAAATTGTCCCATTGGTACAGTAAGTAATGTTTAATGATAATAATTTATATTCTAATAACTTTCTGGAATATTTTAAAATGTCAATTTAGTTGAAGGTTGCAATTTTAAATTATAAGTTCAAACATCGTAATAAAAAACAGATAATTCTTTCTTAAAAAGTTAATATTGATTAGTATTTATCTTAAGGATTTATTAATTAATTTTTATATAATTATATTTTCAAAAGACTTATAGATAATTTACTCATCAGTTTCTATAACTTTTCATATTCAATTATATTTGTGTTTTGAAGTAATGGCTTGTGAAAAAATGTTTATAACATATAAAGAATTACCAAAACAACTATCTGTTTTTGAAAGCTTAATAAAACGTACTATGTGGTACATAAAAAAAACTTAAATAGTTTATTTTGAATCATGAATTTAAAGAAAAGGTTGAGCTTAGAAATAAAACAAATTTTTCTGGATAATTTAAAATTTAAAATGGTAAAAAAATAACATTAACACTAAATCGATTCAATTTATGAATATGCATTCATTAGCCATTTTTTTACTACAAATATATTTGACGCGCGCCAACTGTCAAAACGACTTGCAATGACCGTGCCGTGTGAGTCCGGACCAGATATATATCCTGATAGTGAGTCATCCAGTGCAAGTGTATCGGCGTGACGCGCGGCAAAGAAAGTAAGCCCGGGATTTTCCGCCATAATGGTGCCGTGGTAATTAGAACGGCGTTACTGCGGCAAAAGCGTTGAGTGACGTGGCTTGGAGAGAATTGGCGGGAAAAACCGTTTTTTCGTGTGGCGGCATAGCGCATGCTCGAGGGTAGGGTGAGATCGATAGTGTCGAAGGATTGGAGCGGCGGTGTTTGAAAATGAAAAATATAAGGGGGTGCTGCGGGGACCCAAAAGTCAGTCGACTTGACGGAGTCGAAGGGGCAAGACGTGGCTGACTGGCCATAAAGAAAAAATAGATAAGTTTATTTTTTTACCCCCTCCCTGAGACGCCGCGTCTCTTCCATATACAAATTCCCAAGAGCCAGATAAAAGAAACTCAGTATAGCTGATTGGACGCGAAGAAGACGCCTGACTAATCTTCCTAGCCTTTTCCATCATATTTTAATAAATAAAATATTTAATAATCAGATTGTTTTCACTAATACTTACCAAATAAGATTTAATTAATAAATAATAGTAACAATAATAATAATTATAATTACTATTTAAGAATAATAACAACAATAATTATTATTATTATTGTAGATCATATTCATGGCTATAAAAATAATAGTTAAGTTAATATTTACAATGTTCAAGAACAAATATAAAAAAAGAAATATTAAATAGATCTTTGACTTTTAGTAGGCTACAATAGCCTACAGGTAATCTCGTAATTTTCTTCAGAACGTAGCAAATAACGATTCATTTACAATAATGAAAAACGAAATCGTTTATATATTTATAACACGAAATCAAATCCACATGCTTAATTTGCTCTGAAGATATTTTGCAAGACATTTTGTTACGTTCTTATAAATATAAATTAATTTATACATACATCTTGACATAATTATCAAGGTAATTTTTTATTCTAATTCAATTATATTAATTCAACACTACTATGGTCACGTAGTTTTAATTTTAAAATAATTTTTCTTCATATTAAAATAATGCATGGAAAAAATTTTAAAATGAATATTCTCAATTTTCAATCAATTACAAAAATTATGATAATCAAAGCTTTAAAAGTTTATATGAGTTTCATGGAAAGTTGCGCATTTAAATTTCAATTGTTATATACATTATTTATTTACATATTTTAAAATTTAACATTGAAATGTATGATAATTACAAAAATAATAAAAAATTAAATACAAATGCATAAATAAATTACCATATGTATTTGAAAGTAATATTTCAATTTTTATACTATAAATACTAATGTAATACATAGGTTACAGATTTTATTCAGTAATAATAATAATTATGCAGTAGATTTTCGAACTTAATTATTACTAGCATAGTTCTGAGAATAAACTCTGATTTTTTAAAATCTATACTTATTAATATTTATTTCGTTTAAAAATTTGCTTATCCTTGTTTCAATAACAATCTGATACTATAATTGAATTAAATTTGAAACAATGTATTATCTTGATTGACCTATGTTTTTATCACACTCTCAATTATAGATAGGCAAAAATGATTGCAACATTCCAGAAATATAATAAATGAATTATATAACAGGTAGAAAAATTTAATCTAATTTTTATTCTTTTTTCTTAATTTATATGTTTAAAGAGTATAAGTGAAATTTTTTTTATATTTACAAGGACTTTTTTAAACGTTTTTCTTTTTTACGTACCTCTTTTTCTAGACAAATGGATAAATCGTTACAATTATCATCGGAGTTATTATAATTAATGTCGTGGTATGTCGTAGAGAAGTTGGAAAGTAGAATTGAAATCGTTAACTTTTACTTAGCTACGACTGGATTTTACTTATATCCGTTTCACTTTAATAATTTATGTAAAGATTAAGTGAGGCAATTTTCTCAATAATAAAAATGATTAATACAATTTTAAAGTAATTCTTAAACTTATATCCATTTATGCTATTATATCTATGATTAAAAATTGCTCTTAAAATTATTTTGTTATTAAATATGGAAATTCCAACATAAAGTAGATACTAATTTACAACAGTAAAATATTTTATTTTTTCCTAAAATGATAACATTTCAAAAACTATGTTGATTAATATAAAAATCAAATTTGCACTGTTTGAAACTATAATAATTTAAATACTAATGTTTTAAAATGTTTTAAAATAGTGCTATTTTCAAGAAAAGCAAAATTTAGTATATTTTTTATATTTTATATTATTATTCAAACCTTTTTAAGATAACTTAATAAAAATATATTCTTTATAATAGAAAGTTATTTAAAAAAATTCATTTTTACTAATGAAATTGATAAATTTGTTAAATAATTATTACATTACTTACTACTTTCTGCTACTTAATACTTCTCATAATTCAATATTTGTATCAAGATATGATTCTTAAAGTAATTTTTGTAGTACTGGAGTTAATAATACAGGGTGAAAGGTGGCGTATCCTTGTTTTATTAGAACAAATTTATATAAATCTATTCTACTTTAGCAACATTTATTTCTTGAAGTATCAGAAGTTTGAGCAACACGATATTAGAAAGATAGTTAAGAATCATTGTATATTTTATAAATAAATGAATATTACATTAATAAATAAATGAATTCTTATTTGTATATTTATTACATATATCCTCAAATAAAGGTCTAACAGTATCTTCGCGTGCATATAGCCCAAAAATTAGAAATATAATCTTCTTATTCTACGTAAAGGACTCGCTTGTATTATATTAGTATAAAATAATGAGTTATTAGAATGCTTGGGAAAAGATACAGAATGTTTCTAGGATATTTATAAGATAGCATAAGTACATTATGTAGTTATGATAACTGCTTATATCATTATGTTTATTGGGTGTACTTAGTGATTTAATATTGAGTTTATAATATAAGCACTTTTCCAGTAGTTTAATAAATCAATGAAGTATATTCTGTGATTTCAACTTAAATGCGTTAAATAAATGTAGTTGAAAGGAAATTATATTGTATTTTTATTTCAAGTAAGATGTTTTAATAAATTCGATATTTGTTCACAATAGTAATTTCATATGTATAAGATATTTTATTTATATATATACCATTTTAATATTATTTATACATATAACATTTTTAATAAGTCTTGCTTTTCTTCATGAGTAGCTATTTATTATTAATTTATCGCTTCTGAGCCTAACACCTCAATTTCTAATATAACATTTTTCATATCTAATTGCAAATATAAACTTGTAAATATAAAATTGTGAATATGATAATATAAAATGATCACGTTGATGACATAGACACTTAACATTGTACACCGTTTAATATATCCATTAGCGGCTATAATGAAGAAAATCAGAGTGATGTCGAATGTAAATATCAGTGACATCTTCCAACAGATTTTAATTTCATTGATCGGCACAAATTTCAATTAAAATTAAGCTTCTGCAAACATCTTATCACTGATATATCTCAATTTTCTATTTATCCACTGACTGTGTATACATGCATATCATTTTCGAAGTGATTATTCAAACACAAATATGGACTCAATATTTACCTGCTCTTTAATAATGCTAAATAATCGAGGGAATGCATTAATATGGAACGTTATCAAGTAGAATATTCGGAAATCCATTAATAAAACGTTTTATTCGACTAATGAAATCAATCCTAAAGGCATACGTATTTGTTAATATTATGGGAGAAAAAAGAATTCATTTATTCGAACTCAATATGTCAAAAACTGATGTTATTTCCAAATTTCACGAGCAAATTAACTAACCAAATTTTTAAACCTTGAACTTTTGATAGCTTAGTGATCCAGAATACAATATTTGATGAACAAATTTTCGATACTACTTTTGTGATACGAAAAAATCTTGGTAATTTCAGTAAAAAATTGTTGAGGAAGATTAATACATGAAATGAAACATTTTAATATTTTGCAAAAATCAATCATTTTGTATTATGTATTAAATATATTTGATGTTTACTTTTTATTACCTTATCAATATTTATGTCATTACAAGTAATATAAAAATATGAATACATTTTTATTTGTTTCTATTTGTAAATAATTAAAACTACTGAAATTATATTCATGTGCATAAGCCTACTTGTCTATATGCATACTTGTGTACATACGAGTTAGTATGTATAAATTTATATTTTCATGGATTATATTGGATTTTTATTTATATTATTCATATATTAATTATATTTCATAATTTTATACAAGTAATTGTATACAGTGAACATTGATAAACATAAAGATGAGTCTGAAAGTTGAAAGCTGATGTGTTAATGAACATTATAATTTTATTATAGTAAAGCGAAAATATTTTATATTGTGCTGTTTTTATGCATGAGTAAGGACCACTTATATAGCAAATATTAAATGTGCATGCATCTTTCATTTTTAAATGGTCTTCTGGACTTATAAGTAAGACTGTATTAATTAATTCATCATTATATAATTGAGTGAGAAAACGAAGAACTTGTTTACACATCAATCTAATATAATTATATTAGATATATAAATCTATAATTAGTGTAGAAGAGTAGCATACTGATGGATTATTCACACGTTATACTTCGTTCTATGCATACAAATTCAGTTCTTATATCCGCAAACACCAACCCTATTATACGTTATATTAATCTATTATAAATCTTAAATGATTATATAGAATTTTTAATGAAAGCTTAAAAAAAACACTGTTCCTTTATTTAATAAAATTAAAATCTTAAAAAAGAAGATATCAAATAATTCATTTTTAGCATTGAAAAGAATGGATTGTCGGTTAAGAGAAAGAATTGACAATGTAACGCCCGTAGTCGTATAATCTCATAAAAATTAAATAACGCGATTGAATGACTTATCTTGAATGATTGATATAGATATTCAGAGAAAAATATTAAGGTTCTTTAAAAGGAAAAATATAGGAATTCGGGAAGTATAATGCAAATAAAAGATGTAAATTGCATGAAGACTCGAATGTGGATAGAAAAAAGAAAAATTGTACAAGAAGAAGAATGTAATTTAAAACAATATTCTACTTCAAATCTTTGAAATTAAGTAGTGTTAATTGTATGCGAAAAAAATAAATAGTTTTGCAGTTTATTTTACTTTAATTTGTGAAAAACAAAATTTTGAATTTGGAAAAATTGATATGCAACAATATTATATTATTTAAAAAATTAAAAGCTTTTATACGCGAAATTCTTATATTTTTTACAAATTAATACTACTAATTTCATTTATGGTTTTCGTTCATTGAAATTTAAATACCAAAAGAAAATATAAAGGATAAATATTTGATAAAATTTCTTGAAGCAATAGTTTTAAAATATTAGTAATTCTAGCTCTTATATCTAATATAATTAAAATATTTATTTTATTGTTATAATCTTATAGTTACGTTTTTATTTGTGACTGATTATAATTTATTATAATATACATATATATAATGTACCTATATATTTATCTATTGAAATAATCATTAAGTACATAAAATTAATAATTTTTGTAAAATTATCAATTATATGTATTTTGATACAGTCTATGTTACAAAATTATTAAAAAAATTTATTAAATATTATACAAGCTTAATATGTTAATTATTGTTTTCGGAAATAGAAATTTCTTTTGACTTTTCATTTGCGAGTCAAAACTAAGATAAATTTGCAGTTTCAAGTTTTCAGAAATTTATGACTCAAGTTGCAGTATATATTTACGTAATTCTAGATACAAGCATATGATAATATATCAGTTAGCAATTTTAAAAAGGAGACTTGCGTTAATTAAATAAGAAAAACTCTTTAAGTGTACTTCATTATTATATTAACGAATACAAAATGATATAAAATTTTATAAATAATTATCACGTTTTAAATTACTAATCGTTTATTTGATAAAAAATGTGTAGCTGGGGTATTATCAAACTATTGTCAATACAAATTAATTATTTAATCAACATTTTGTGACGAGCCGCGTCGTTTACCCCGACACGTGTCCTTTCGGATTCGTGTGCGACATTCGACGGGTTTCTTCTTCGTGCCTTTCCGTCCTTGTTCCTTCGTCTCTCTGCTGTTGGTAGTGGCTTGGTCTCCCGTACTCCCCATCTGTCACGTCCCGGAGAGTTCGAGGTCGGGCCAGGTTCGCGGCGGGAGAAGGAAAGCGCAGAGAGGCCAGATCGAAATGAACAAGGCTTCCTTTGTTTCTTAATCTACACTTATCATTAGCTTTATTGACCTAAACTTACCTTAGCCTTTTTCTTGCGGTGCGCTCACCGTTTACAAAGGAAGCTTATATGTTCTATTCCCTTAAATTCTATTCTCTATATTAATAATACTTTTGCGGTGCGCTCACCGCTTACAACGGAGCCAGATACATTCTATTTACTTCGCGGTGCGCTCACCGCTTACAACGGAGTTAGATACATTCTAGTTACTTTCGCGGTGCGCTCACCGCTTACAACGGAGCTAGATACATTCTAGTTACTTTCGCGGTGCGCTCACCGCTTACAAAGGAGGCTTATATTCTATTTCCCGGTGCGACGCTTCCGCACCATCGCTATGATGGGACGTTAACGCGGCGGAGAAGAGTCCAGCCCGATGGCTGTGACTCCGTGCACGCGACCGCGGCCCTAATCTTATACCAGGAGGTACGACACGAGTCATGCCTCCGGGAGCCCCTAGTGCGCCAAAAGTCGCTCTTAGGAGTCGTGCGCCAAAAGTCGCTCGACCGGGGAGCCTTTGCTCCCCGAGCTCTGCCTCCTGGAGTTCCCCGGTGCGCCAAAAGTCGCTCCAAAGGATCGTGCGCCAAAAGTCGCTCGACCGGGAAATCTTCGCTTCCCGAACTCCACCTCCTGGAGTTCCCTGGTGCGCCAAAAGTCGCTCCAAGGGATCGTGCGCCAAAAGTCGCTCGACCGGGGAGCCTTTGCTCCCCGAACTCCACCCTCGTCTGTCGATTTCACATGAGCGCGCCCATTTTATACCTTTTCTCGGGCGCGCTTATCCTCACGTGTTTAAACTCGCGGGCCTCGCGGTGGGGTCGCGCCGCCTAGCCGCTCTCGTGACGGTCGTGAGCCAGGCTGGCGGGGGGGAAATAGCGGCGGGGTGAGCGCGTCGCGCTTGCTCGCGTATCGCCCTGCGTTAGCCTGGCCAGGGCTAGACGCAAGGTTCCCCTCCACGGCCCCATACTACATTCTCCATTCCATACAGCCATCCTCCCTTCTCATGCGTATTTCGGGCCGTTAACTCCCACTACGCTGGCCCTCACTCATCCTTCCATTCTACGTTCGATACTCACGTTTTCTCCTACGGTCACCGCTGTGCCGTACGCCTTCTCGCTCTCACTCGCACGTTCGCGCACTCTCTCTCTCGTGCCTCACCGCTGTGCCATACACCGCTTCCACTCCCACTCGCACGCTCACGCACTTCCTCTCTCATACCTTACTTTCACAGACACCGCTGTGCCGTACGCCCCTTCCACTCCCACTCGCACGCTCTCACAATTATACGCACACGTTCGCTTGCTCTCTCTCTCACACTCATGTGTTGCCGCACGTACGTTCTATCATTTCCATTGTATACATTCGCTCGCTCTTTCTCTCTCACTCATGCTTTGACGCACGCACATTTTATCATTTCCATGTATACATCCGCTTGCTCTTTCTCTCTCACTCTCATGCTTTGCCGCACGCACGTTTTATCATTTCCATTGTATACATTCGCTCGCTCTTTCTCTCTCACGCTCGTACCTTAAATCTTCGGGCGTTGGAGTCCGGACCTCTTCCTCGCGATTCTTCCAGCCCTGTTCCCACGGCAATGCTTTTCTCTTGCGACGAAGTTATTCGTCGCACCTTTTTAGTTTAAACACAAATTACAATACATTTTAAAGTTGAATTAAAAAAGTGAAAAACTATATATTAACGAAAATCCCAATGATATTTTTTAGGATGCTTAATAAATTCGTTAGATAGAATAAACTAAAGTACTTTCAGAAAAGATATTCTCCTATTTACTTGATGCAATATGTATCTTTATCATATCCACAGTTTATGAACACGTTTCATATTAAAAAATTTTATAATTTAAATTTATAAGAATTTATTGATTCACTTGAAATATATATACTATTAGAATATATTACTATATAAATTAGAATATATATATACTATTTACAAAATCTAATTCAATAAAAAAATTAATTATAACTTTTACATCCTGCTTATTACAAATATTGTGTTGATTTTCATTTATGTTTGATACTTATTGAAAAATCTCTACCAGTTTTAATTTATAGTATTCATAAAGCTGTCATATTTTAGAATAAGATGTATAAAAGAATATTGCATACAAAATATTAAAAATTTGACGAACTTTTTAATGAAGGCTCTTATATATAATATGATCATTCTTATAAAAAAAACTGACATACTATTACTTTTATTGACTAATAAATAATTTCCCTATAAATAGGCTTACGCTATTAAGTTCATATATATTAACTATTAATTATTAAAATTGTTTACAAGCATATAGTAATATCCATCTTCTTTGCTCTATTATAGATAGTAGTATGGGTATCATTCTGTAGTACCTCAAGCTTAATCAGTTTGATCTCCTATTTCATATTGTTACGTCCATGACGTAAATGCCCCTTTTAGGCCTATACAGTTAAGTATACTAGCCAGGGATGGGCAACGGTCCTATTTAACACGGTGCTTATTCGATTATTTCACAATATGGTTATATTAACGGTATACTGATATTACTTGGATCTATTTAATAATAAAGAAAAGGGATGTTAGTACAGATACGCCATATCGCAACGAAACTTTGGTCACGCCCGTTAATATGAAAAAAATTAGAAGAAATCCTATATCGCGATGTAGACTTTCGTTACGCCTGTTAATATGGAAAAAATTAGTAGGAATCCCATACTGCGGTGTAGACTTTCGTCACGCCCGTTAATATGGAGAAAAATGGAAAAACTATAAAGTTATATAGAGTTATGTTAGTAGTATTAATAATGTTAGTAGTATTAAGTAATGTTTTGTACCATTCGTTATCTATCAGATAATTTGAGGATAGCAAATTGTTGCAATTCACCCATGTTCCTATTGATTTTAGTATACGTTTTTTAGGATTTAGGAAATATGTTTTGTTTCTTAAAGATACTTGAAGTTCAGCATAGCATTATTGATTGTGCTGAATTTTTACTTCTGCTGGTATACATGTTATGATATGTATCACTTCACCAGCAGTTATAGCAATATATCCTGGTCCCTTCATTAGGTTATAAGAGAATTGGTCCGGAGCGTGAACAGCGATGGCTAACGAATTCCTCAAACTCTGGCGCTCGATAATACATTGTTGCATTATTACATCGTAATAAAGCTTTTTTATTTGTGTTTTTATATATTTTTCGACATAGACGAATTTGGAGTTTACATACATTAATACATCGAGATCTTTGTTTGGTAAACTTTAGTTTCTTGCGTAACTCTTTCCTTTTTTTGTCTCGAATATTACTAATTTAGGGTGTTTGGTTTTTATTACTTTATATCCACAGACATCTTCCAAGGATTTGGTGACTAACGCAAACGTGGTATCCTTAGTGGAAAGTGAATACACCTGTTGGTTATTGTTAGATGAAGAGTCAATTATTTTTGTCATTAGTCTCTCATATAGGATACTAAAATGCTTGAATTTACAGTCATTGATGGGTATGATATCCCAATAGGTATATTCACCTTCGCTACCTATATAATGTCTCTTTGACATAGCGCATACCGTTCATGACTTCAAGTGTATCTTATTGTTCACAGGACTTACTTTAGCTTTATGTGAAATCATTAATATTTCGATACTTCCCTGGGCTATTACCAATTCCCAAGAACCATAGGGGTCTAGGTACGGCGCTCATTTACAATATCCTGTGGAATCAATATGCTCAGCAAATACCATTAATTTTACAGTGGTACGGCTTGGCAGTATACCACCCATGACGTGGTACCCCAGATACAATATTCCGTAATTATACAAATTTAAACATTTTTCTCTAGAAATATCAGCAATATACTCGGCCTCTCCATGTTGAATTATGGAAGTGTGGGAAAACATTCCGCAGTGATATACAGTTCTGTCAATTTTCACCTTACATTGTACGACTTCAGTTTCTAAATATTCATTAATCTGGAGGAGCTGAGCGTATTGCTGACTTACAACTGGTTGTTTTAAGTTTATGTCGCATTGTTCAAAATTAAGTAGACATGGTGATTATATTCAAGGAACGTGCTCCAGAATCTTAGCCTATCCAGGCTGTGGTGAGCCGGACAAACCCGAGGAAGATCGCTATTTTCTCCACATTGTCTAATCTTTTGCTGAAATCAGAAAATGAAGGATTATTCATCTTCTGATTTCTCTCCTCCTTTCTTTCTGTCTGTTGGTCCCCGAATTTTCCTGGTTTCGCCCCCTTTAATAAAAATACGTATTCCCCTACCTTAAAGTTTTTTTGATTTATTTTCATATCATAGTATTTTCTGCTTTACATTTTGACTTTAACAAATGTTCGTACTCTAATTTTTTTAATCCGGTTAGTTGGGTGACTAATCGTTCCATGTAATTTTAATACGTGAGTAATAAATCCTTGTCCTTCAATGGTTCATTGTATGGCAGTCTTGCTAGTCTTCCAAAGATGACCTCATATGGTGTAAGTCTTATGCTTTCTTGGATGCAAGTTATAATTTAACATAGCTATGTCTACTCAGTCGTCCCATTCGTTATCCTTTGTTGTATATTGTTTCCGAAATTCAGTTAGTGCATGATGGGAGCGTTCTAGTGACCCGTTCGATTGAGGGTGGAATGCTGTTGTTCGTTCTTGTTTAATTCTGAATCTTTTCGATATTCGTTTAATAAGTCTGCTCAGAAAATTTTCTCCCTGATCAGTCAGTATAATTTTTTTGTACATTCTTTTTTTATCACTCCTTGAGATAGTACTCCTCCGATTGCGTATCCTGATGAATCGGTAGTGTTATTGAAAGGTTTCAACAAGTCTGGAAATCGCAGTAAAGGGGGGTTGCATAAAACTTCTTCCAGTGCAATCAAGGCACCTTAAGTTTGGGTGTTCTATAAAAAATCTACTTTATTTTGCAGTAGTCGTGTTAAAGGTTTAGCTACTTGTGCAAAGCTTTTAATGAATCTTCTATAATATCCTACTAGTCCTAGAAATTGTCGGATATTTTTCTTAGTCTTGGGTTGAGGGAAATCACGAACAGCTAAAATCTTTTCTGGATCAGGACTAATTCCATTTTTATTCAGCATATGCCCCAACTAGCGGACATTCCCTTTTAAGAATTCGCATTTATCAATTTGGACCTTGAGGTTTGCGATCCTTAACATTTCTATAACTGAATTAAATTTATTGTGTGTTATAAAGAGAATTTGATGGTTCTATAATATCTGGTTCTAACAGTTCTTGAACTTGAATAGCGATTTCTTCCTTTAGAATCAAAAGGTATCTATATTGTTTGGAATTTACTAGATAGTCATCCGTTGTTTGAATTCTATGTGTTACTAAGCCCAACTGGGCCTAATCTTTTCCCCTTAAAGAAAAAACAATCTTTATTTTCTTCGACAAGGGTTTAGACGTGGGTTTTTAATTCTTCACTTAAATGATCTAATTTAAGTAGTTTCTTGAGATCCCCTAAGTTTCTATTGTTAGTTTCTAAATTAACTGCATATATGTTCAACTAATGTACATTTTTAGTTACCAAATTTAATTCTTTGTTGAGCAAAATATATGAGGCTGTGACGTAATGCTTATTTCCATCTTCAAACGCATCTTCTGTATCGCTGTATAAGTTTTCATTTATTTCTTCATTCAGTGTATTGATGGAGTTGAATTACAAGCTTATGGTTTTTTATTAGAGTGTTTTCCACTTATTTCAAGTAAATTTTATGCCTTTTATTAATTGTATGTTCACAAGTTAATAAATATTCTTTTATCAAGTTGACTCAGAACCTAAATCGATCAAAATCGTGCCGAGATTGGCAAGTAGATAAGTTACGTTTACAAATAGTAACGAGTGGTTGGGTTCTTCCGCCCTTATGTTTGAGATGATTCTAACTTCACCTTTTAATGCGTCATTATTTATTCGTTTAAATGAGTAACTGTTGTCTTCAATGTATATTCTTTTTAACGGAAAGTTCAATTTGCACTTATTTTTCAGAAAGAAATCTGATCCTAATATTCCATCGCATCTTATTTGGAAAACGTTGTCCACTATTACAAATTAGTGGATTTTTTCGAATAACTGTAAATTAGTTGTTTCTATTGTTTTTAGGGGATTCGAGTCGATATCAAAGATGAAAATTAAGCTGGTTTCTTGTATTTTGTTTAAAGAAGTTAATATACTTTGCTTAATTATGCTAACTTTAGATCCTGTATGTAGCATGAAGCTTATGTCTTCGTCAAAGTTTTTATTATAGAAATTTAAAAACAGTATTAACTTGTTATGGTTTGTTAAATGGACGATGTGAGTTCGGAAAGAAAGTAGTTTCTACTTGTGTTGAGCGCTGATTTTCGGCAGTCTCCAAAGTCGCGCTATTTATAGGGAGACTCTTGTAGTTTTCCGGCTTTCGATTTTCAGGTTGTCGATTTCTCAGTTCTCAATAGTATGACACTTTAATTTGCAATAAGAGCAAATCTTTTCTGGGATGTTTTTGTTCATACAAATTGCGGCGGAATGGCCTATCTTGTTACATGATTGACAAATTATTTTGTTTAAACCGTCGTAGGGATTATTTTTTCTATTTTTTTTCTATTATTTTTTATATTATTTTTTCTATTTAATTGAAAACAGGTGTTTGCTGCGTAACCCGATTTATTACAAATCTGGCAAGTAACTGGCTACTTGACATTATTATTATAACAGTGCTTTGCTATGTGCCCTTGTTTATGACAAAATTGATAGGTTTTTTATTCTTTGCAATTCCTCGCTAGGTGATCTCTTACAGATCTGACATACTATTACTGTTGTGCAATCTTCCAAACGATGTTCTTCTATTTTGCAGTTTTTATATGCTGGTTTATTAATAAAAATGTTATGGCATTTATGGGCTAAATACCCAGTTTTAAAATAGATTTGACGTGTGTACTTTTTTCAAAGATCCTTTTGATTTACTTTTATCAAATGATACATTTGCCTTTCTCAAACTTCTTTGTGATGATAGTTTTTTTCGATGATAATGTCATTTTTTACGAAATCATCCACGTTATCAGCGTCAGTGAGTCTTTGTTCGATTTCTGATTTTAATCCATTTTTAAAACACTCGACAACCGAGTTTTGAATTGAAATTGTAAGTGCAACAGTGCAGAGTTGATTATCAGTTATCCTTTTAGCTTCAAAAATTTTGTTCCCTAAGTCTCTGATTCTATTTGCATAAGTGATCACGCTTTCATTCTTTCGCAGAAACTTATTACCTAATATCCCTAATAACTAAGTGACAGTTTTAACAGTAGCGTAGATTCCCTTGATTAACATTTTTAGTTCATCGGCTGTTAGAAAATTTTTGCCTATAATACTCTGTCGGGCCTCTCCTCTTATTTTGCAGCGCATTAATTTAGTAAGATTCTGTTCAGCTTCTGGGTTTATTATGCTCCTGAGAGAGGAATATTATGTCCGTCAAATTCATGTACAAGTTGTACGGCGTCCTTGATGGATACTTGTTGATTTGGAGGTAGCGCCATATTGCTTGCAGAAGTCTCTACTGCGTTTTCTTCGCGGTCTCTTTGGCCTTGTGCTAAATCGCAATTTTCACTACTGTTGATTACTGGAGAGAGGTTCTCTCGCGGAATCTGTTTGGTAGGAGTGAACGGATCCTTTGTTCCTTCTTTGTCAATGTCTTCTTCGTTCCTTGCTTGAGACCTTAATTTACGATGTCCCGACATACGGATGATAGTATGGTGAGAAGCGATGCCTCTAAAAAAGTTCTTTTTTTCTATGCAGGAATAAGCAAAAAAAGTTTACTTTCAAGATTGGAATTTCATTAATTTTTCTTCTAGCATTTCGATTTTATCTTGCTGAGATGAAATCAAATACTGTAACCCTTGAACAGATTCAATTATATCACTGTAATTACTATTTTATCCAATTAGCCATTTATATTAAAAGTCTATGCTTCTTTCAATTAGTTCGTGTTTTTCCTTTATAAATTCAGTTAAAAAGTTAGTTATTTAAATTATACGCGATTCTATATCTTTTAGAACTTCGATCATAACTTAGCGCTTGACGCTTCGTTTACACCGCCACGAATATAAGGATTCATTCTGGTGACTTATCCATTTCTTAACGGTTATTATAATATTCTCCAGTTTTTGAACTTCCTTAGGTGAAAGGGTTTAGGAAAGGATTATGTTATTTTATTTTGTTTTGATAATGATTGAATTTCAAAAAATGAAAAAATTTGTATTACAATTTTTTTTTTTAATTTTATTTAGATTCAATTGAATTATTTTACTATAATTCAAACCTTAATCATTTATTGAATTATCTTTGTAATTTATTTTTTAATTATTTCTTTTTGAATTATTGATTTATTTAATTATAATTCAATCTTTATATTTTATTTTTCAAGTAAATTTTGTATAACAATATAATATGTTTATTTAATTATTGAATTATTTCATCAATATCCTTTCAATATTATCGAATTATTTAACTATGATTCGATCTTTATATTTTATTTTCGAAGTATATTTAACAATTTATTTATTTAATTATTTATTTTTCAAATATATAAAATTAATTTATCGAAGTTCAAAAATTTTTTTTTTATTTCGAAGGGATAAAATTGAATGGAAGAAGAGAAAAAAAAATCCTAAATAATATTTTCTATAATACTGAGCTCTATTTCTAGCCTTTTTGGTATTACAGATCGTCTAATGTACTGCCAAAGTATTACCTCTCTATAAAGCTAGCGATACTTAAGTACCAATTATTTAGTTCAAAACATTTGATACAGTATTCGGCCTTAGAGTGCTCACGCCATTCCTTATAATAGAAGTTGCAGATATATTTTTTCCTTCTACACGGTCCGAATAATTCTTTGACTATTTTGATCTTCCGAGGAAAATCTTCTATTTTATTATTTTTACATTTGTTTCTTGTTTTTCCTTTTCTGCTAATAGTCGTTTCCTTTCCCTTTTAAATCGAAGCTGCGCTCTCTTAAACTTCCTTTTACGATATTTTTTTTATTGTAACTTCAGTTTTCTCGGCGTTCGTTTTATTTCCTCTTTTTCTAAAATAAAGAAAAACAATTTTATGACAACACCGTAATTGAACCCAAACGAGCCCGCAAAAATTTTTGTTGCGTCCATGACTTAAATACTTTTTTTAGCCCTATAAAGATAAATATACTAGCCAGGGATGGGCAACGGTCCTATTTAACACGGTGCTTATTCAGCTATTTGACAATGTGGTTATATTATCGGTATATTGACATTACTAGAATATACTCAATAATAAAGAAAACGGATGCTAGTAGAGATACTCCATATCGCAACATGAACTTCTGTCTAGTCCGTTAATATGGATTGAAGTTTATAGTATTATATAGGAAAGGATTTTAGGATAGGAATCGGATAAAGGGTAGGAGGTCATATTCCCCTTTAAAGAATAACTATATATTTTAAAATAAAGGTATTTATTACTCACTTCTTTAATACAAGTCAATAGGTCAGCTGCCAGGTACAAGATTTGATGGTGAACCCTTGTTTTGCATAGAGAAATGCGCCCTTTTTATACAAAATTTAAAGCACAGGCGATTAGGCAAAGATGAGATTTTTATGGCTTTTCCCGGAAAAGTCTATACAGCCTGTATATAATTTTCTTTTTTATTATTTTATTAGCGCTTATATTTAATTAATTACTTAAATGCTTATAAAATTCGGTTCGCAATTTCCTTTACTATAATTTTACAGTTTTTAATTTAATAAATTTGTTAATATTTACTTTGTTTTTATTGATATTAGTTAAATTAATAATAATTGGTGGTTACATTTAAATTTTCTTTGGATTTGATTTTTATTATTTTTTATATTAGTATTTGGTTTTTTTGTTAAAATTTTTTTTAACTTTTTTGTTAAAATTTGTTTTTTTTTGCCCTGAAATCCAGGCCTAGGTGTCGAATTTAGAATCTTTAAGATTTTCTTATTGGAGAGAGAGAGAAAGAAAAGAGGAAAAACATATTTCTTTTAGGAAAAAAATATTTCTTTTAGGAAAAAAAATTTCTTTTTGCTTTAGATAATTTTAGTGAGACGATGTCATAACAATATTAATGGAAACCATTAAACGCTTAAAAAAGGAAAAAATATATCTCCTTTTCTGTATAATTATGTTCTTCAATGGTTAACTGCATTTTGACTCAGTATCTGTCCTATTTTCTGTAAAATAATTCTTTTTCATTATAGTTCATCCAAGTCAAGGGAAAAATAATAGTTGGAAAAACACTTGATAGAAGGTGGCACATTCATGTTCATAAGTTCATGCGTAGAAAGAACAAAAACTTTTCGATCAGAAAAACAAAGATAAAAAAATAGTAGAATAAGAAATAGATATATAGATGTGCATATACGTGTAGGTACATAGGTGTTCATATGGGTGGTTGTAGTTGTAGGAAGAGAGAAAAAGTAAGCAAGTCACGAATGTGTAATCTCCATACATCACCGTTTGAGCATGTAAACTTTTCAACTTGGTCTAATATCCTCGTTTCTTCCCTCTTTCTTTTTTTTTGGCTCACATTCAGCATTGAACTTTGTCTTCCATATGAAAGAAAATAAGTGAAAGAAGAAAGTAATGTAAGCCGTTTAAAGTTTGCCGTTTTGTACACATTTCTTACAAATTTTCATCTTTAACTCATCAAAATCTTTTCGAAAATACTGGAAATATTTTATTAAATCTATATGAAAAAAAGACAAGATTCTAATGCTTAAATTTTTAATTTATACGATACTTTTCTTATCGCTAACTTAGAAATAATTATTTTGAAGTACCTAGCTATAGTAAATATTTGAAGCAAATATATGTCTCCAATAGTTTTTCATGCAATATGCATAAATTCATCCATGGCAGTATGAAATTTCTGCTAATAAACAAGTTAAAAATAAAATATTTTTTTTTTTCATAACACTTATTTATCCATATTATACCGTAAAACCATCCGATAGTTGTACCAAGTAACAAATTAATGTATGTTATGAATACTAATTATACGGAAATCATTTGGAATTGAATGTAACAACACGATTATGTAGATGTAACACAACTCTTGTATATATATTTAAAAATAACGTGTTAGTTAAAGCTATAACCATCCTAATAATTCAAAATAATTATTCAATGAACATAATTATATTATTTTTTAAATCGTTGATCTTTTAATTTCTTTTGAATTTTAAAATATCTATTTTTTGTAAGTCGTCAATCGATCATTTTTTTCCTTCTCTGCTCGTATGGCTAGTTTTTATTTAAGATTTTTGTAATGTTTCATGATTTTATTTTCTATTTTAGTTATATTACTTCATCAGATATATACTCTTTAATTAGGCTTCTCAACCATGATATTTATATAATCAATTATTTTAATAAAAATATTTTTGATTTTAAAAAATGCAATATGAAAGAATTTAGTAAAAGTTTAAGTCTCTGTATTATTTTTTGTTCAGGAATCCAATTCTATTGTGAATCTATATTTTAATTTTTCCTTTGTAATGCTCTTTTATTATCATCATTCTATAATATCTTCGATTATATTTTGCAAACTATTTCGATTTCTACAATCTTTCCATAAATTAATTAAACTTTATAACTTATAAATCTACAGTAATCGTATATATTATTTCTAAAATTGCATATTTGGTACATTTTTATATGATTAAATATAGTTAAACGCAGTTATTAATGTTAAGTCATATTTACCATCCGTACGGGATAATTTAATGTGTTGGACCTACACTTGTTCGATATAGAAATGTCTACATTTATCAAAAGTTATCTCAGAGTGATAGTTTTTGATAAAGTATCACCAATAGCATTTATAATATTCTAGAAGGACTTAAGAAGTTATAACAACAGAATTTTCAGAAAATCGAAAAATTGATTTGATAGTGCACTGTTATACCTTCTTTGGAAAATAAGTACTTATTAGTTTCACAATTAAAATTTTTTTTTAAAGCTGCACAGTTCAATGTCATATCGCAAGGCATCGCTTAGTAAACTTTAGTAAATTTACTGCACTTACATGCTATGTGTTCCAAAAAACTTGCATTTCATTATTAATTTTTCAAAATATTATAGATTTTGCTAGTTCGTACTTATACAAGGATAATGGTATTATAGCTTTCATTTTTATCATTAAAATTTAAGAATTTTTAATTTTTATCGATTTTTCTTAAATTCTATCGAATTTTCTAAAAAAAATTCTAATGGCTCGAAAATGCTTGAAAAAATTTAATACTCTTCAAAAGAAATATGATATTTAAAAAGCGCACTTGGTTATCATTTTATTCTAGTTTGATATCTGTCCAAAAGTGAAAGTTTTACTTTATTTACTATTAGTGTTCGAATTTTTATTATTTTCGGACGATGTGATAAGAATAAAATACACTTCAATTCATATAAATATAATTAATTACGTATTTACATTCTTAATGTGATTATTAGATTTAAATCATAAAACTAATATTAGGTAAGAAGCCATGATATCAGAAATGCCTGCCTAGCTTATCGTAAAATCGCAATAAACGTGTCAGAAGAATAAAGCTACTCGTATCTCTAAAATTGATTTAAATAAAACTCGATGCTTTTAAGGTTCACACATCATCTACGAATTTAATGAACAAAATATCGGCATTTGTCACAACAACTTAAATTGCAGATTATATTTTTTTTAGTGTGTCGAGCGGCGACACTCCAACGTGTGTGTTTGCTTTTCTTCCTTTTTTAATTATTTAAATTTTCCTTTAATTAATTATGTAATAAAAATTAAAATAATATATGGGAAAATACATTTCCCTTTGTTAATGCAATTGCACAATCGCAGAATGTGCAGGTATGCATGTATGGGCGCACATCTTTTCGCAGGTAACTGTATGCATTGGAAGATGCCCTTGTGTATATGTATATGGCGTTCGGCTACTTGCGAGTGCAGTCGCGCAATACGCGTGTGGGAGTGTAGGCCTCCGGCTGCTCAAAAAATGCAGGTACAGTCATAAACATATGATAGTTATGACCTTTTGCCCTGACATTCCAGGTCTAGATGACGAATTTAGATGCCTTAAAATTTTCTTATTGTATGAAGAGAGAAAGAACCGAAAAAGAACAAAAAAAAATGTCTTTCTCATTTTCAATAGTTTTAATGAGACGATGTTGAAACAGTATTAATAAATAAAATATAAACTACAATTTTAAATATAAATCTACTCTATAAATTACGAACATAAACAATAATAGACGTTTCTAAAATTAGTTTATTAAGATATAAATTTTCTATTTAAACTTTTGTTAATTAAATTATCTAAGTAACATTTGAATATCTAATCTAATAATCTAATCATTTGAAAATGTATAATAATTTCGTAATAATAATTTTTTAATAAACTTAAGAAATTTCTACATTCGTTGTACCAAGTGGTACAGAGGAACCTGATGTATTCACCAATATTTATTACTACCTTGATTTCACTCGACTGAATTTACAAAATTAATAATGAAGAATATATTTGTAGTATTTATTTTAACGTAAACCTGTATTACTATATTACTCAATATCGTAATAAACAAATAGAATTACTATATTTCTTAGAATTCTTATTTGTTTATAAAAATATTTTGTCCAAATTTCGGTAATAAACAAACAAAATTAATTTGGAAATACTGCATTAAAATATAGTGATTTATATATGTGAAAGTTTCTAACGTTTTTGTTTTATCTGATTATCCTTTAAATACTTAAAAATTGTCTATTCGATTTGATGAATAATTAATTCTTTTATCAAATACTAATCCAATACTGTATTGAATCATTTTAAGTGTAAAATATTTGTAAAATAAATTTTTAATACAGCAACAATTAAATATATATTTATTTTTAATATATATATATATATATATATTTACTTATTAAATATATATTTATTTACAGTTCTTTAGAAATATTGATAACAAGTGATGACCACTTTACTTAATCAATTGGCATACATTCAATTTATGATTTGTTGAAGTATTTCAAAGCTATATACTAAGCATTATAAATATCTTCAATAAGTGGAATACCCAAACTTTATGACGACACTCCCGGTATTTATGTTGCTACATTCCTGTAATTATTATATCTGGAGTCATGAATATCGACAAATTTTTCATAAATGACGTTTGGCAAAGGTTATTTTCAATGAATATAGTAAAATTTTATTTATTATAACGTCAGCATTAGAAATAATTTAGATTAAACATTCTCTAAGATTATGTAACAAATTTTGTACTTCTCTTAAAATTCAGAGTTTATAAGTTAAATACGAATTAATATGAATTGAGTAAAATATGAAAAATATATGATATTTAAAAAACTGAGTAAGTATTTTTACAAAGATTTTATACTCAATCATTCGAATCTTTTGCAAATTAAATATTTCATATATAAGTAAAATATAAATTATTAGACGCATAGAATGCTTTATAAAAGATCTTCCAATATATAATGAATGAAATATTCTAAAGCAATTAATAGCAAAATATTCAAGGTAATAACGACTGTATAAAAATTTTTTACATGGTCATTTTCAATTTAAACAAAAAAGAAAAGATCTTTTGATAATCCAATTGTTATAGTAGACATTTGAAAATCTTATTTAAATAACTGACTTTGAAAATATAAAAATATATTTAAATCACTTGTTAATTGATTGAAGAGATCAAATTTGTTAAATATAGTCAAATATATAAAACATTGATTTAAGTAGTAAATAATTTAACCACTTTTATAGTATATATATATATATGATTGAACAGTTTATAAAATAAGTAGATAATGATTAACATATATATAAAATTATATAGTCGTGCCCAGTAAAATAGCAAATATTAATAAATATTAATAAATATTTCGAACAACGAAACAGTATTTTGTCATATAGAAATTTCTGAAATTAAATTCGATATAAAATAGTGTTAGTAGCCATTTTTAAAAAATCATCCAAAATATAAAAATTTTTAAAATAAACTTCAAAAATAGTCATTAAAATTATATAATAAGATAATAGATAATTTTAATAAACAGATATAATTCTATATAAGTTTTTGTATAAAGCAAGGATCTGAAAATAAAAAATGATTTCAAAGTATGACTGGAAACCACTTGTATAGATTTTTTAAATTAAATATATAAATATGAACTTAGAATCTTATTGAATGGATGTTCTTAAACAGATTGTAACCATATAATAGAATAAATTATTTAAACACTCTAATTTGATAAGGAAAAATTAACGAAATTTCGCATCTAGAACAATTATCAAATTTATTGTTAAATAAAAATTATAGTATACGTAGAAATCTGTATAACATGAAAAGAAGGGATAAAATATAACAATTTGAAACGTTCTAAACATATTTACTTTACTTTGAAATGAATTACATCGTAAACAGTTGAGGTTTCAAGAACTCCTCGGATTAGTTATTTTCCAAGTAGTAGCAATTTCTTTATTTGAAGAAGATACATAGCCATACATTTATCGATTCAAAACGCCACAATATTAAAAAGAGCTTTTAAGAGAGTCAGAATCTACGCAGACACCATAGCATATTTATTCTCCATCGCCAGCATTTTTATCGTCGACAATTTAAAAATATTATGTTCATTGTCAATAGTTAGTTGGTATATTTTCGTTGTTTAAAGTAAAAATTTAAAATTTCAGAAGACATTTCAAATAAAAAGACTAATTATTTAATGTTACACGAGTACATAGGTATATATTTTTTGTTTCTTTTCTTAAAATTTTAAAGTATTCCTCCTATAATAATATGAATTTGTTACTTATTTTTGCAAATTTTTATTCTTTATTATATATTTAAGACTATTAGTAAAGTTTGAATTAGTACTTCTTTATAAATTATTATAAATACTACAATATTAAGAACATTTTATTTTATAGTTAAAGTTTAAACAAATTAAAATTACATAAAATAGAAAATGAGTTACTAGTTTTAATAAATTCTGTGATTAGCAGTATATGTAGTAATATGTTACATAAAAAAATTTGCTCAATAAAATAATGAACTACACAGCTATTCAAGATATAACACTAGGAACGAAAGCATCAAATACTTCAAAAATTCATAAATGATTTTGTATATAAGCTTTTGATATTCTATTAAGAAAATATTTTTTAATAGTCGATATTATAAAAAGTAACTTAACAAAACAATATGCTTACATGTTGCTTATATTTATTATTAAAGACAATGTAAATAAATAATAACAGAAAAAGTATTCTAAAGTGTAAAGAATTGAATGTTAACATTCTATTATACTCTTTATGTTCTAGATTATCATATGATTTATAAAGTATCATATCACAAAGCTTACAAAAGTAAATTAGGAATCGTAAGAACTCTATCAGAAATAAAATTTCCTAATTCAAAACAAATTTTTATTTTCTTCCTCGGATATTCTAACTTAAGGTTAGAGTGATATCTCACAAAAGATATTTAGCATTTTAAATGGCAGTTTGCAATATGAATCAGTTAAACGATCCAAAAACGAAAACTTTATCCATGAATGGTGAAAGTAGAAGCATAATGATAAAAATAATAAATTCTAATCAATATAAAAAATCAAAATATAAGGAAGATTGAACGATAAATTACATTGAAGTAATTACTTAAAATCTTGTAAACTTCATTAATTATAAATATCTAATATAAATATCTAATTATAATACACATAAAGCTATAAATTGGTTTAGAAAATATAATTACCACAGAAATAATATGCCTATATTTTTAGTATAGATATAATATAATGTAGGTTAATAAAGGCTCTATTTACTATGTCAATTAAAAAAATTAAGTTTTAAAATCAAAGTAAGTGATTTGCCAAAAACTTTTTTTTAAATTAATGCCTAAAGAAACAGAGTATAAGTATAATCACAGTAAAAGTTTCTCATTTCCTGTAATCAGAAATTTTTTTCTATTTCGTATACATTTTTTGATTTTAATAATTATTATATACTAATATAGATGTACAACAATAATTACATCACTTAAATGTAATATAGGTAAAATTTTAATTTTTCTGAATTAATTTACAAGTTAATATCTTTCAATTTTATTAGACAAACAAGTGCAGCTTTGTTCAACATTATATTTCTTATTTACTTTAGCAAAACGACTATTAGTAAAGCAACTATTTTACGGTCTTTATAAATAATCTAAAAAAATTTTAATATGAGCATTACAGGAGTAATAGAAATAATTCTTCAATTGTTAATAGATACTTTGTATATTACTTAAATACGATTGGTACCTGTATAAAGTTATTTTTTGTTGTTAAAAATTTCTAATATTTTATCTAAAATCACTTAAAATTTTTTTTTTAATTCAGATTTATAATATTTTGAAAGCCTAAGAAATTATGATGGTGTAAGAATTTCATTCATTGCAAGTATAAGAGAATTTGAAGAATATGACATACTTCGTTTAGATTGCAACAGAAGTATTTGACTTTCTTATAGTATGTCATAAGAATAATATAGTATAAATTTTAGGAATGTCCTTTTTAATCTAAGCAATCAACAAATATTAGAACATACAGGTACATAATGGTAAATTTAATTTACTTGGTTTTGATAAATTTGCAGCTAGACTAACAAGTATTATCTAAATGCGTATTTGATAGTATTGCATATGACATATTTACATAAACGTGATTATAATAATCGTATGATGTTTTTAATAAGAAATTAAAGATATAGTACTATAAAAGATAGGCGATAATATTTATTTTTACAGACATATAACAACGTAAAAATGGATTTTCAAATGTTGATGTATCTGTCCGTATTATTGTTTACTAGTAAGTTAAATTTAAATTCTCCAATTAAAAATAAATATTACTATATTTTATTATTACATTTATAATTTCTTAATTGTTTCTATATATAGTACACATATTAAATCAATGAGCTATAAAGTTTGAATTTTATCAAAATTTTATTTTTTTTTATTTTGAAATTAAATAATAATAATAGTCGCGAAAGGAATGTTTATATTTGAAAAGTTTCTATTAATAAAGGACTTCTAAAAATAAATTTGAAGAAACTTAATAATAGTATTTAAATATTTAAGAAAAAATTTATATTTCATTTCGAAGATGTTAAAAAATAAAATACTAGAGCAAATCTATTTATATAATATATTTACCCTCAGTTATCATAAAATAATATCTTAAATGTTTTAAATAAAATTAATAAGTTATATTTTTATACTATCATTTAAAGTTAATTATAGTTCATTAAGTTATACTTTATATATTTATTCTAGTTTAAAATTTCAAATATTATATAGTATTTAGATCAATTTTAACTAAATTAATTTCGCTATAACTATATGACTATATCATGAATACAATAATAAATTGAACTATTCATTAATAATTGCTTGAAAATTTTAAGGTGTGCATGGAAAAATACAGAAAATTATTGGTGGTGAAAATGTGGATATAATAGATTTTCCATACATGGTATCCTTAAGGTATTTAAGAATGAATAAGCATTTCTGTGGAGGTGCCATCATTAGTAATTTTCATATCCTTACTGCTGCCCACTGCGTCTATAATGCAGAAGCATACTACTCAGAAATTATTATATATACTGGTAGTAGTAGTTCAGTTCATACGAATGTATCAGCCTTTAGGATACAACAAGTTGATATTCCCTTTGGATACAACGTATTAAGCAAACCATCGAAAGACCTTGCTGTTATCACCGTATGTTGAAAATTAAATTACTATAAGATATAAGCATTATATTTTGAAAAATATATTTTTAAATATAAAAAATTATACAATATTTTTGAATATTTTAACTAATGGAATTTTCGGTTTTTTTAAATCTTTGGTTATGCTTTTGTAGTTGCTATAAATTATTATCCATAGTTTATAAAACTGAAAGTTTTCAATTAAATTACAAGTATCTTTACTGAATACAAAATTATATTTTTACATGATTTAATCCTTGAAATAATTATTAAACTTTTATGAATTGTTTTCTATCATATTATATGCATACCTTATGTAAAACCACCGTCTAATAGTTTTTTAAAAAAATGTATATCAATTTCTCTAGGTTTAAATACCTAAAGAATTATATTTAATAAACGTAACTTTATCTTTCTTCAGTAATTTTTCGAACATTTAAAGTTATTTACTCATTTTTCTCAGTAGAAAAAATAAATTAAATAAAATTAAAATTGAAATATAGAATTTTGGTGAATATTAAAAATTCAACAATAATTTTTTTGGAAACAGGATAAATTGTAAACACAATTAATAAAAGTTAATTACCTAAAATAATTAGTTATGTAGAAAAAATGATCGGTTATGGAATTCAACCATCAAAACATTATGTATTTCTATTTATAATAAGTTAGAAAATAACGAAGCAGACCCTCTTAACTTCATGTGTAAACTTTGAAGTTATCACGTACATGTCAGCTACAAAGCGTCAGATGACACAGCACCAAAGTTCAATTGATTACAATACCGATGGGTCCATTGAATGGCAGATGCACGTAAAAGAGTGAAAATTTGATGCATCCACTGCATGATCCATCTCACTAAGCATGTATGACCAAGGCACCCACGGATGTAAATAAGGATGTAAATAGTGTAGCTTACGACTGTCCTGCGACGATATACTCTATCATAGTTAGGGCCATTTTTTCCGATCCTGCTCTTATCAATCAGTTCATTACTTTGCCGTACGATATATCTATATTAGGATATTATTTGAAATGCCAACATCGTCTTCTCAGTATGTTATTTAACATATTATGTATCCAGCACAGCACTTAATTTAACGTGCTATGCCTCCCTCGTTGGTTCATTATTCGACGTGACAACAATCTTGACTTCTTAAAAGCATGTTATTTGATGTAGTAAAACAAAACCTTAGCATAAAGTAAGATACGAAATAAGTGAGTGTTTCTATTTCGAAGGTCGGGAAGAGAATGTCAGAGTAATGGCACCGCAAGAATTGACACCCACTGAGCCACCATAACAGCCAAATTGTCCGTTCCCAATCACGTTACTATTTTTCAAATCTAAGTATATCTTTTAAATATAATTTAAACATAATAATCATCTACCGGTATCCCCCCCCGGACTGTCTAGACACGAAAACATGCACCACCGAAGAACATATTTTTAGGCATATTCGGAAAAGGCAACACCATAATCCAATGTCCCGATGGCAAAAATAATCACCCCGTCGAGATCATAAACGTTACAAGAAAATATTATATTCATTAAAAATATTATTGTTCTGATACTAAAAGAGATTTAGAAAAGCCTTGATTATTCTATTTAAATTATAATCGTTTGCTATCAATATTCTATACATTATAATACTTATTTACATTCGTATATTAAGGTGATATTAAATTAGATATAATAAAACTAGATCATAAAAAAATTAGAATATTATAAAAGTGAAAATTATTATGATAGAAATATTCTTATGTATTTAAAAATTTTAATACTTACCACATTTGCTTAACTTGCCAAATTCAATTTTTACAGCTTCAAGATTCTATTATTTATAATGAGTATCAAAAAAATATACAACTTCCAATTAAAGATGTACATGCTAATGCAATTGGTGTGATTACTGGTTGGGGAGTAAGTGAAATTGAATCACAAACTCCTTCTGCTCAATTACAAAAAGCTTCAATGAAAATTATAGATAAATCTAAATGTCAAAATTTTATAGGATCTTCTGATAATGATAATTTCTGCGCATTTCAGAAAAATGGTGTTGGTGTGTGTATTGTAAGTTTTTACAAAAAAGGACAATTATTAAATTTATCAATAATAATCTTTTATGTTATATTTTATTTTTACAATAAATTTAAAAATAATTATTATTTTTCTATACATAATATAAATCCTTTATATAATTTTTATATTTAGAAAATTTGCTAACTTCTATAGATTAGTTTATTATTATTAGAATAATTACAAAATATATTAATAGTTCAGTTTAATCAAATTTAAACAGTAAAAATTTCGTTAATTTCTTTTCACTAATTTAAAGTAATTCATCTTCTGAAAGCATTTTTTATACTTTATATTTAATGACTCCGTTTCATTTTTAAATCCGTTTTTGTTTAGTGTAAAACAATTAAAATATTTGCATTTATAAATACAAAGAATTAACTATTGGTTTTACTTTCATAATGATTATTACAAAAACTTACTTTTTTCAATGACATTCAAATTCATTTTTCAATATTAAAATAATCTATTAATATGTCCGAATTATCTACTATTAATCTTTACATATAGAAATTTTGAAAAAAGTGTAGTTGAAAAAAATTAATAAAACTTAATGGTGATGAGTATGCTAAAATAGAAATTTTTCTACGTAGAGATTGAATTTAATATACATTCAGATATGAGCATCGGTAAATTGTGCTAACTTTATTTTTTAAATAAATATAAATATATCTAAAGCTTGCATAAAAGAAGCATCAACATTAAATAATATGCATAATATTATTGAGGATTAAATATTCAAATATCTATAAATGATCGAGTTTCAAGAATTTATGTACTTAAATATGACAATAAGTTTCATCTGTTTTCATTTAAAGTTACTCAATTTTGTATCTTTACAGAACTAGTACAGTTTATATTAATATGAAAAATGATGTATTTAATTTATATTAATAAAATAATTTCATGTAATTAATAGTTTGTAACTTTTCAGGGTGATAGTGGTGGTCCATTAGTTATTGATGGAAAAGTTGTTGGTATTTCTTCATTTACTATTCCATGTGCTAAGGGTTATCCTGATGTATATACAAATGTCTACTCTCAACTAGAATTCATTAACTCTATCCTTAAAAATTGTCCATTCAGTATTTGTTTACCATAGTTTTAATATAATTTAAACTTTTATTTATTTTATAGTATTATCCATAATAAATCTCATTATTTTATTACGTAGATAATGTTGATATAATAATACCTTTTATTCATAAAATAATGAAACACTTGTAAGTACTTACATAAATTTCTGTACTAAAATATTCATTTTCATACATATTTTACTATGATTAATTATATATACAATAAGTAAATTAGTTATTAAATAACAATGATGTAAGAATTAAAACTATTAGAAACAGTTTAAAGCTTTTATATATGGTCTACTTTAACTATAAAAATATTAACTTATATATAATCTACTAATAAGTTTAATAAATATGCTGAAAATGTTTAAAATTTTTATTATCTGAAAACTCAGGTTAGACTGTACAAGGATCGCGTCTGCCAACAGCGAGTTCCTTGATTAAATCTGGCAAACCCTGGTGGTTGCCGTAATAAAACGGAGGCTCCTAGTCTCGAAAAGCAGCTTGCCAGGTGCAACAATTGAACGCCGCACCCCGATCGCTATCGATGCTTGGCCGCAAGCCTTGTTTATCTTCTACAGAAGGCTTTTCCTCATGTAGTTTTCCTCGTGCCACCTAGAGGAGTGACGCCTCCTTACTTACATTTCTAGTGCGGTGCGAGTTGTTGACTGCGGCTAACGGCATGGGCGGTGGCGGGGGCGACGCGTTGGGCCGGTCGGACCTCAACTGTGACGATCATCTGAGACCTCCCATTCCACGCACATACTCTCTCACTTGTACGACTCACTCTACCTCTCACTTTTCTCTCCGTCTCTCGTTCACGGCACTTTCCCCCGCGTACACAATCAGCCGGGGGCTGACGCTCGCCTGGAAAAGTCCGTTGCTTCCTTCAAGACAATTGCTTCCAGGCTTTCACGACGGTTATTTCCGTTGTACATTTTAATTCTATATTTATATATTATTTAATAAAAAAATTAGTTGTTGTATTCAAAAGAGGGAAATTAAAATCTTTTGCGATACTTATTTTATGATTTAGTTCTTATAAGGATACTCGTTTAGCGTATTCATATCATATGTATAATAATATTCTATTTTTTTTTAATAACACTTACGTTATTTTCTTATTTACATACTATATTCTAGCAATTGTGTGAATGCGAAAATAAGGACTGGTTCATAGATGGATTTTTTATATACACGTTTTGTCCAAATTGATCTGCTGTATTTATCAATAATATTGTACGAATCAATTCTACTTTGTACTTTTTAAAGCAGATCCAAGAACAAACCTACATACTAACATAATGCTACGTTTATAACCTGTGGGTTCCAGCGAACAATTTTAGTCGTATATCGGTAGATTCCTGCACTACTTTCTTGCTCATCTACGTTGCTGACTTATGCATACACAATTTCACGGATTATACGATATAGAATTGAATTAAATTTTTGAGCATTTCAACCTATTTGTGTAATTGTTTCTAAAAGTTTTTCTTTTCACAATAATCGCTTACCTCTAGTAAAACATCAAATACATCGATTACCAGTCATCGATGACTCATATACGAATTATAATATTTCAAGTCTCTTTCTACACTGACATCTCTGTGAACGCAAATAGCGTACAACCATTTTGTATTTTTCAGTAGCAATAACATTAAGAAATTGTAAATTATACTATTAATTTTTAATCCTATTTTAAATTTTTAAAATTAAAGATTATACAGCAATATAAAAATTAATGTTAAATATTACTCAATATAATTTCTATTAGTATTGTATTTAATTCTCTTTCTTTCTTGCTTTGTATCACTACTTTAATCACTATTATTATTCTTGATCTTTCACAAACATTTGTTAATAATGTATTTTTTTATATGTTATATATGGCGTATTATTAATATTCAATTAAATTTTCATTAATTAAATTCATTAAATTAAATTCAGTTAAATACAATTAAATAATAAAAATATTTTATATTTTTTATATGTCGTAATTGTTAATATTCAAATTTTTCATTTCTTATCAATCTCGATTCTTAATTATGCATCTAGAAGAATTACGATTTTTTCATTTTCATACTGTAAATCCAAACTTATTTCAAGACCTTCCTAGTCGTCACAAACTTAAGACCTTTTGAATTTATTTTACTCTAATTAGCATAGCAACTTTTCTACACAATACTAAATAAACATACTAACTAAATAAAATACTAACAATCTACAAATTATTATCTTTAAAAGTTTAACTAGAAATTAATCCTAGAATATTTTTGTTTTCTTTTAATGTGTTGATTTTTGAGTATCTATTAACGCGCGCCGATATGACTACGAACTCCCGCTAAATCGCCGCCACGGTAATTGTAACAGCGTAGTTTCGGCGATTGGCGATTGGCGTGGCTTCGGGCCGAAATGGCGAGGAGCACCCCCGTGTTGATCGAGCAGCGTCGCTTGGTATTGAAGTGCCAAGGAAACGTTTTCTCATTCATTGGCATGACGTGGCTTCAAGCCGAAAAGGTGGGAAAATGCTGATCGGCGATTGGAGCGGAGATTTGAAGAACTCGACATTTGAAGATTTCAGAAACACGCGCGGAGACTTAGGAGCTGTTGCGCAGAGTAATGGAATAGAGAAGACGGATCTCTGGAGTAGCTAACAAGCTTATTTCAAAGCCATACTTCGTCTTTTTCTTTACGAATACTCCTCTTCCTTTCATTATCGTCTGTCCTTTTCAGGACGACTTAGATAAAACTCAAACAAAGAATTAACGAAGGAACAAACCGCCTTTTTCATGGCGACTTCTTTCAACGTACGGCGTCCGACCGACCAAAGAAAAAGGTCAACTGGTACGATCGCCCAAAAACTGCGCGCAAAGCTGCGCCAGCTACTGGGACATAAATCTAAATTTTAACTCGCCCGTGTATATATAATATTAATACCACTATAAATTATTTCAAAATATCATATTTCATAATAATATCATATTATTATGTAATTAAAAGAGCTTATGTTTTTTCGAATATCAATCTAATACGTTGAAATCATAAACGAAAAAACGTATTGTAAATAACATTAGTATATAAATGGAAGTCTTAAATGTATGAATTTGATTAATTATAGAAAAACTTTCAATAATCATCAACAAATAAAATTGTTTGAAATTTTACATATATTATTGTTCTATTAAACAGATTTGCAAAAATTTCTTTGAAATATTGTAATAAATTTTTTTCATTTAAAGTGATTAAAAAATTGTTTAGTATTTATATAATGATATCTCATACACATATATTTATATTCAGAGATTTGAATTTAATAAAAGATGATTTTTAAAGATATAATGTATAAACACTTTTTCGGATTTATACGCTGAATTACACCTTTATTAATTTATGAATAATTATGTAAATCCATATGATGTACGTATTTCATGGCACATTTATTCTCTGATTGTAAACAAGCAAAAGTATAACATATAAAGCTAAATGCATAACGATTTACGATTACGATTTTGGTCGTGTTTCCAAGATGTCTAATATTTGTATATTCTCTTGTAAAGCCAAAATTACACAAACATATCTCATACTCTTATGAAATTCAAAGACTATCTTTAAACCGATAAACGCATATATTTATAAGAATGCTATTATGGTAATGCTTTTAATAAAATTTCTTCTCTTTAATAAAATAGAGTAAGATAGAAAAGTGACATACGAAATTTAACTTACAATATTTATATTTTATGATTTTTTCATATTCTTGAACCGTCTATAATATTAATAAAGATTGTTCTTTTTTAAATATGATATCCGCGTGCTAGTATGAATGTTAATGTTGACTCTTATTTAATACAGTGTATTACCTATTTAGGAGAAACGTAAATTTTTTATTTAATTTAATACAAGCACATTGTTAGATATTTATAAAATATTTTGTTAAATTAATTATTGATCATTATAAATAACAAATATTTGAACAATAAT
This sequence comes from Wiebesia pumilae, assembly GCA_018907045.1. Classification (NCBI taxonomy): domain Eukaryota; kingdom Metazoa; phylum Arthropoda; class Insecta; order Hymenoptera; family Agaonidae; genus Wiebesia; species Wiebesia pumilae. The sequence continues at coordinate 211,831 of JACCHZ010000138.1, forward strand.
TAAATAAATATTTTCAAAGTATCCTGCATCACACTTTTGATTATATTAGATGGTTTGAAAAATGCATTTAGAAATTTATCTAGTTAGTGATAGTAAGCTCCTACATATTTTTTTTCAGTATTCTGACACTCACCAGACCGACTTCAAATTGTGACACCATTACGGTGCAGGCTCCAAATTGCATGTGCCTTAAAGATAAAATCGGCCCTGCGACCGAGAGGGGAAAGATAACGCCAAGCACGAGGAAAACCCTGAATTGTCACGCCGAATCAACGACATGAAAAAAATTTTCCCGAGGCCGCCGGTGATTTGCTATGTTGAACAGACCAGCAGTTGGTCTGTACTGGAACCTTAACACCGATTAAAACAATTTATCTCTGGCATCCTGTATATAGATGAGCGCATGGGATTTGGGACAGCAGTGAAACAGTGAGGAAGAAATAAACGGGATTCTTTGATATCCGTCCCTCTTGATTGATCACCAACTGCCCCAATCCACGGAAGCACGTCGCTTGTGCTAACTAGATACCGAAGAAAAGTAATAACGCAACCCCTACCTTGAATTATTTTTCCTTCTCCTCGGAGATAAACTATTCCGTCCTCCTCAGGACGAAAAGGAACAATCCTATCCTTTTATAAGGAAGGGGGAAAACTATTCCGTTCTTCTCAGGAGAAGGATGGAAGGTCGTATGCAAGGTCATAGACCCACGGAGCTAAAAAAGCTCGGTCGACAGTATCGACCCTTGGAGGGAACGTACTGACTTGTTTTTCAATTCCAAACATACAAATTGAACATTTCCATTATTCTTCATTTTTTAAATTAATTTTGGCTTGCCAATGCTTATTAGATTGAACTGTATTATGTTTGGATGAATAATATATAATACAAGCTTATATTAAATTGCCAAAAATCGTGCATTGGGAATAGAAATGAGGTTGATTGCAATTCCTTTATTTTATATTTATCTTGTACATTTAGAAAATTAAAAATAAAAAATTAAATTAATTGTTCTTTATAAATATATTTAAGTACTGTTATAAAAGGAAAATTTATTTCATCCTCTGATCTGTACATAAGGCTAATTTAATATTCAGCACATATTAATAACTTTTCTACATCTATTATGAATAGAACTAAACTTCAATTTATGCTGTATTCGTATAAATAGAAATAATCTTATATATAATTTCATTAAAAAATAGTATACATAAGTCATTATTAACCCTTATGATATTGAATATAATTTTGAATATTTATACAGTTATTATCCCTATATAAGATAAGTTTGATGTTAGATTTTATGTAAATTGAATTCTTTTTTTACATGAAATATACTATCAACAATTTAACGTTATTAGTAAACGTTATAAAACACATTTACCGAAATTACTAATAATCTAAGTAAAAATAAATAATAAATATTTGACTGAATACTGTCTGCTCAAAGAGCGATAAAAACCTTACTGTCAAGAATAATGGATCATGGCATTTTTCTTAGAGTTCGTAAAATCAAAAAATCTAATGCTTTTTGATAATAATACAGGCGATGACCGGTATGAAGATCGCCCGAGAACACATTTTACTAAAGAGAGAGAGCAAGGCAGAAGATCAGCAATAACACGCTAGAAAGGTTCCAGTGTTCCAGAAAGGTCCCACGCAAGCGACGTGATGGTATTCACCTTATGCGGCTCGTGACTAATTTGCTGGAGCTCAAAACCGATGACCGTCAGTATTTCTTCAATTAAGAAACTCTGTGATTAAAAATACTACTTTCAGCCAAAGTATTTCAACGAAAAGAACAGTATTCAGCTCTTCTAAAGACTATAGGCTATAAAAAAGGCCAAAAGAGGTCACCTATTTTTCTTCCACCTTTTGAGATTTAAAACACTCATCTTAAACTATACATCTATAAAAGAAGTTTGTAATTAGGTTTAAGATATTTAAATATTTTATTTTAGTTTTATAAGTAACATGAAATATAGCTTTATATTTGCGATTTTTTAATGTAAATACTTGTATTTAATAAATATTATTTATAAATTTGTTTATCAATAAAAAATAATTAATTTATAATTTTATTTATCAATAAAAAATGACGTTTATGAAATTATTTCAGACTATTATAATTAATATTCAAATATATATATAGGGTAAGAAGTATTTTAGATGTGTATTATTTAGACGTGTTATTATTAAAAATTCTACTAAATGTTATAAATACTAGTTATAAATACGAAAATTAATATGAAACTTTTAAAACTAAAAATATAATGCAGCTGCTCGATTTTTCGAGTTTATTTTTAATTCGTGTTATTGATGATTAGTGTTATTAAAGAAAAAGCAAAACCCTTGCGGAGAATAGCTGGAGCCGAATCGGGGTTCTTTTAGAAGGATAGTGTTTCCTCGGGCAAACAAATAAACTAAAGAGAAAAAATGTTAAAATGTTGTTATGTATTTTTCAAAAAACTTAATAATGATAAGATGATATATAATTATCTTAAAAAAAACGTCGGTAGATTAAACACGCAAGATTTCAATAGAATCGCGATGAATACTTTCGTCGCGAGAGGCAGGCACTGCCGTAGATTAAAAGTCGGGAGGATAGCGAGGAAGAGGCTCGACTCTCAACGCCCGAAAAACTAAGGTGCGAATGTGTGAGTGCGTGTGAAAGCGTACGTGCGGCACAGCGACGGCTGTAGAGTGAAAGCACGAGAGAGAGAGAGAGTGCACGAACGTGCGAGTATGAGTGAGAAAGCGTGCATGCGGCATAGCGTCGGCTGTTGAGTGGAAGCATGAGAGAGAGAGAGAGTGCATGAACGTGTGAGTATGAGTCAGAAAGCGTGCGTGCGGCACAGCGTTGGCCGCAGAGTGGAAGGAGTGAGTGAGCGAGAGAATGCCCATGTAGAGGGAGTAAGCGGCCCGAGATGTGTATGACAGAGAAAGACGAATGAGTGAAAGAATGACTAAAGAATGCATGGGACCGTGGAGGGCAGCCTTGGCTATTCGTCTAGCTAGCCCAACGCTAGGCTATACGCGAGCAAGCGCGATGCGCTTGCGCCACCACCGTCGTTATTTCCCCGCCACCAGCCTGGCCCATGGCCGTAAGGGCAATGACTAGGCGGCGCTGCCCCTCCACGAGGCCCGCGAGTTCGAAAGCGTGAAGGGAAGCGCCCGCGAAAACATAAAAAAAGGGCGCATTCACGCGGAATTGAGAAACGGAGGTGGATTTCGGGAAGCGCAGGTTTCCTGGTCGAGCGACTTTAGGCGCACGATTCCTAGAGCGACTTTTGGCGCACCTCCCGGGTATAAGAATAGGACCGCGATCGTGTATCCGGAGACACAGCCTTCGGACTAGACTATCCCCCACGCTATCTTCTATCCCGATAGTAAGTGAAATTCCGCCGAGTAAATACGCGTGATACGCCGTCATCATAAAATAAAATATTGTAATTCCGCCGCACCTACCTTTATTGTAATCTAGCCGTATCGTGTGTGCGAAAATGTCGCACAGCCAATCTATTATTTCTTTGTTAAAATCCGCTGCCTAGTATGTAACAAGCGCACGTCACCGAATGATGGATATCTGTAATAAAACATCACCGTCTAGTATATAAGAAGTATGATGTAACCATAAACTGTTAAGAATCCTTTGTAAGCGGTGAGCGTACTGCAAAATAAACGTCATTGTAGTTTTATTTAGATAAAAATAATCTAAATTTTAGACTTTGAAAAGTAAAAGAAAAACGCCTTGTTCATGTCGTCCCGGTCTCTCCGCGGCTCCTCCTCCCGCCACGAACCTGGTCCGACCTCGGAGTCGTCCGGGACGGGACAGTCAGGGAGTACGCGGAACCGAGTCGCCGCCACCATCAGAAGGACGAATAAACTGGGATGAAGCCGCAAGGAACTTAAAACGCTTCGAATGCCGCACGGCGTCCGAAAGGACACGTTTGGGGACGGGTTGACGCCTTACAGAATTAAACACAAATATCGTCGAAAGCGGGAAGGTAGACTCGACGTGTTAAACAATGATACCGAAGCGAAAAGTATACGAGTCTTCCAGCCGATCTGACTTCTCTACGGGATCGAAGAAAATAACCTTCGTTTGCCGCTTGCGAGGCTTTATATTACCTTATGCAGAGCTCCCACTCCTTGTGCTAGGGCATCAAGGAGGGAGATGCACAGGTTGGAGGTGTGCTTGAAATGTGTGAGTGCGAAGACGGGGAAGTGTGCAGCGTAGAGACAGTGGGCTGCGTACTGATGCGACTCGCTACGGTGATCCGTTCAACTTTTATAAATAATTTAGTAAATAATACTAACATATTTCTCTTCTATATGCACACACATATGCAAATGAACTTATTATTTTCAGACACTCCTATTTGCGTTTTACTGCATAACTAGTTTATAATGTGTATATTTACTATTATGCATACACTAAGAATTTTATATCTCGCTTAAATTTTACTGTGTATTTACAGACTACAAGTAATATACTACAATAGATCAAATATGATAAAAATCGAAACGTTTTATCAATCATTGTTAAATAATAATAAAAGTATTCAAATATATTTTTGATTCTCGTGGATTATATTGGAATGAGTCATTTTACATTATTATTTTACATTATTATGTTAGCTTTAGTTTTACTTTTTGTCCTAAGAAAGAAAAAAATATAACTTATAAATATACAAAAAAAGATCGGACACTTGCCATGATTAAAAATTAAATCGTTTAGATCAACCATATTTTGGTGGTAACTATAAAAATAATTTGAAAATTTTGGAAAAGTTTGAGAAAGGCTGGAAGAGGTTGGACTTCCAAATAAAAAGTTTTCATTATAATTAATGAGCTGTCGGAGGGGCCGATGTCGAAGGTCTCGTTGTCGTTGAGTAGTTTCTCCTTGTTAGGACTACAGTTTCACTCTAATTTGTAAGGCGATAAAAGATCCTATTTTTATTGTTTGGAGAAATTACGCTCATTATATTGCGACCTTGTTCTTCCTTTCTCAAGGTTTATCTGAGGAGAAAGCGACGCCACTTCAAGAGAGTCGATTATCTTGAAGATGGCGTTTCTTCCAGTTTTTGCTCTTAATTTTGTAGTAAGCACGCAACGAGAGGGAAAGAACTTTTTTCATTGTTAATTATTTTATTTTTCACATATAAGATAAAACGTATCATATTCAACCAAATATCAATTAATATATTGAAGATAATCTCTTTTGTTAATGAATCATATTTTTATACCGTTTTAATTAACTATATTGAAGAAATTAATTATTATACTTAACAGACTTAAAACATAATCTTATCAATATTTTCTGTAATTAAACATTTGAATATCATTAAAAATTCAAAAATTTTACCTTAAGATTACACTCTATGTATATAAAAAAAAACTTTAAGTACATAAAATATAAATATAAGAAATTCTTAAATAGATAATTTAAATATTTTTTGATAGTATTACAATATGTTGTATTATATTATACAAAATATAGAGAGTAAATATTATCTTATTCCATGTATAATGTTAGCTATTACTAAAAATAATATCTGCATGCTATAAAAGAAATTTCAATATCGAAGTAGTTGTTATATATAATCACAGTTCAAAAATTAACACACCTATTTTAGATCGATAATAAAATTTAATAAAATGAATATTTCGGTTATAATTTTTTTTTCCTTTATAGGAGTAAATATTTGTAAGTTAATATTTTTATTTTTTAAATAATTTAAAACTTCTATAAATTCAAATTTCAAATTGTCTTAAATTCTTAAATCAGATAGATAATCAATAAAAAGTTATATAAACATTTTGTAAATACCACGAAACTATTTCGAATATTTGTGAATAAGAATAATAAAAAAATTACAAATACAAATAAAATTAAATCTGTTTAATATATTTATAAAACGATAACTATAATTATTATTTATTGTTACTTAATAATTTAAATTCGTAGATCTTCAAATTAAACTTCAAATTATTGCAATCTTTATAACTAATTCTTTAGCAAATAACTTACTTTTAATATTATTTTGAATACTCGTGTTAGTATAACTTATATATATGTCAGTGATGTATATACAGATGTATACATAAAAACTTAAATTTAGTTTTATACACGTGTATATACATTACTTGCTTAAAATTGTCCAAATCTGAAGAAAAAGTTACTTATTGTAATATAATTGATGATTTGGATTTTTAGGTGTCTTTGACAAGAAACAAATAATCGACTATGCAATTGATGCAGATAGAAATGAGTTTCCATGTATGGCATCAATAAAATTTATTTCTCCAGAACTACATTTCTGTGGTGGTGTAATAATCAGTCAATTACATGTCCTTACGTCAGCTCAGTGTCTTATCGATAAAATATCAATTTTGGATAAAATAGTGATTTACACAGGAAGTATTAGTCCAGGTCCTAATTCTGGGAATCCTCATGTAATTTTAAAAGTTGATATTCATCCAGCATTTGAAGACAATTATTCGTCGAAACACGACCTTGCGATTGTCACGGTACTTTACAGTATAAATTAATATATTTTGAAATATATTTCCCATTTTTTAATCTGATAAATAACAAAATTTGAAAAATATTTGTATTTATTATAAAGTAATATTTTTATTAGTTTTATACTCATTTTTACGTACACAGAATACTTTTATTAGAGAACGAATGCAAATCAGTGCTACTGTAATGCAGTAGTACTTCGAATATAAAGATGAAAAACGGAAAATTAATACTCAAAAATTACTCACACTTAATCAACTATTAATTTCTTTTCTTACTTCTTAACTTAATGGAGTGACTTTGTACAAATCAATAATAATCTGTCTAATAAGTATAATAATTTATTAGAAATGAATAATCCGAATACGAATAATGAAGCTGATAGAAGATTTAAGAATCGTGCATTGATCTCTAGTTCATCTTTTTATAACTTCAATAATCGAAAGTTCTCAAGTTATTTAAAAGTAAAACTAGATTTCTTCAATTTTTATTGCTTCGCTAGCTACTACTTCACTAAAAAATATTGATTTTCAGTCATGAATATAGAGTGTCATAAAATATCATGTCTTTCTTTCATTATACGAAGAACAAATATATTAAAAATATCACATGTCTTTAATCTTAAAAATACTCACAGAATTGTATATATTGAAACGAAAAAGTCAGTTGTCTTTTTGGAGATATGAAGATATAAAGGGTTTGAAGAAAATGTATGATTGTTTATTCTCGCTATCCAGATGGTTTAAAGTGTGTGCTTGTCCACACTAATGTTGCAGAATTCCGCCTTAACATAATTCAAATAAAACAAACTATTATTATAAAAACAGCAGGAAAAGGGCCGCTAAACTATCGCCCAGGGCAAAAGAAGTCGGGAGCCAAACGACGATGAGTCGCAGCATACTCGCTCTTATATTGTTACACGATAAAGGCTCGCACATGTATTTTAACGTTTATCCAAGAGTGAAGTAGAGCATATATTCGCGAAATAGATTTAACGCGGGGTTATGTTTCATATGCGTAACATCCCAAAGCGTGGAGTGCGAGTGAGTGAACTAATGTAAGATTTGAACAAACAGGAATAACGACTCTTCTCTCTGTATGCTCACGGTTTCTTCCGAGGGTGCTCTCTCCCTTGTAAGCATACTTGCTGGAAGTGACGTGTACTCTCTTGCTAACATACTCAAAGTATGCGAGCGCGTTCTCACGCCCACACACTCACATATTCGGTGTGCACGATGCACTCATATTTAACAATGCATATTAGATATGTGCGACGCATTTACATATTCATGCGCACTCCAAAACGGTGTGTGCGACGTACTCACACACTTACGACAGGTACCGAGTAGACCGTTACACTATACATTCCACAGAACATTTGGAACTGTACAGTCGTTCAACGTCCTAATTATTTTTTAAAATAATTTTTAAATTAAAAATACTAATTACTATGTAAATTATTACAAAAGTAAAACATGCTATTTTACATATCAATACTAAAAGTAAAAAAGTCTAGTATCAAAATGAATACATATACAAAGATATTCCATTTCAATTATAAATTTATTAATATTTCAATTTTGTATAGTTTATCGTAAAATAAAGTTTAATACTGCTTGAAAAATTTCCGTTTACAGCTTCAAAATGCCATAACATTTAATGACGCCCAAAATAAGATGGATCTTACAAAATCAAATATTTCTGTAAATGCCTTTGGTGATGTACCAGGTTGGGGAGGCCCCAACAGTTTAGCTCCATCTGCAACACTAAAAAAAATGAACTTGAAAATTATGAAGGTAAACTTATGCAATCAGTTTTTTCAAAAACCGATTGGCCAACAACAATTTTGTGCATATAATATCTTTGGACCAAACCTAGGATTTGTAAGTATTCATAAATTAACATCATTTCATAAAGTATTTATGTAAATATAGATTACTATTTAACAATTAGTTTCTACGTTTTAATTTGGATTTTATGCCATATGTCTACTATCTAAATGTAGATTAAGTTTGTATATTACATTATATAAACTTCATACAATTATTATATTTAAACCTGACTTATACATGAATTTAGATTTTTTTTAATATGACATTTCTTTTACTACTTTCAGTTGTTTCATTTTTATTTAATATAAAGAAATTTAAAAAATTAAGATCAACAAATTTTATAAACATATTATTTATTTTTAACTAATATTCACTTAAAACTCTACAGGGTTACAATGGTGGACCAATGATTATAAATAATGAAGTTGTAGGAATTGTTGCAGCCACTTATCCTTACGCTGATAATTTTACTCCTAGCATTTTCATTAACGTCTTTGACTATTTGGATTTCATCAATAACATTATTGAATACATACATTCGTAAAATTAAATTTAAACAATAATTTATTATTTTATGTACATGTTTATTTATAAAGAGGAATATTTAATAAAGATAAAACTTTAATCTCGTATAAAATATATTCATCAAGTTTTTTAAAGAAAACTCCTAACAAAATTTAATTTTATAGCCGTAGTTATCGTGTAGAATCAAAAATATTTATGATTATATTAATAATTATTATTATATAATGTAGTATATTACATTTTACAAATACAAAATTATAAAATAAATATAATTCATGTAAAAAATTCTCTTAAATTATCTTAAAAGATCTATTTACATCCAGTGTGAAATATAAGACTATGAGTTATTAATAAAGAACAAATACTAAATAAGCTTAAATGGCTAGATTAACGTTAAAATAAAGTGAGGATCGACAAGAAGAGCAGCAACGAAAGACAGAAAGGCCTACGAAGAGTTTTACATCGAGAACGTTCACCAAGAGGTTAAAAAATGCCTTTACCTTGTTTAAAAATGTCTGTGCACCTCAAGTACAAGTAAGAGAGTATAAGTACCTCTGTTAATGAATATTCTAAATAAAAAGATTAATACCTCCATATTGACAATAGCAATGAAAGTAAACTTGTCTTAAGCAAAAACTATGCAAATATTATTACTAAAGTTACTTTTTTCGAGACTTATAAATGATAATAATATAAGTATAATAATTTCAAGTAATAATTTCAAGTAAACCCCGTATTAAAGTTATTACTTTAATACAATATATTGCAAATTTGAAATTTTATTAAAAGGCCTCAAAATCATAAATTTCAACACGTACATTTTTATTTTTATTATATATTATCAAAGTAAATTTTGTAACAAAAATTATGTAAATTTTTAATCAGAAGAAATTCTTACATAATTAATGTTAAGTCAGAGAATTTTTTCTTTGATAATATATTCGGAATATAAAATAAAATATATATTAATCAGAACAATAAATACCTAAGTTAACGTGATTTAACTGAAATAAATATTAAGAAATTATTTACAATAGGCATATGACTAATGAAAGACGAACAAGTTTTCTAACGTCTTAAATATTTATTTAAAAAATTCATTATAAAAAAATAAAAATAAGAATCGTAATTTATAAATATTGCAATGAAAAACCGTAAGCAAATTAGATACACTTTTATTATATATAGAAACGGTATAGGATTATTCGACAGTTCCGTCCAGTTTAAATATTTGATTTTTAAAAAATTACTTTAAAAAATTGTACTATTTTGCAAATTAATTAACTGAAAATTTTATATAAAATTTTATATTAATATAGACAAGTTATCAGAACATTCCTTTATTAATAATAGAAAAAGGTGCTACATATTTAACAAGAATATGATTTTGACCTTATGCCAAATACGCCTCTGTGGAGAAAAGATCCGCCCATAATATAAATTATACTCACTAATTAAGATTATGAACTTTTTATGAAAGTTTTAATAATAAATTATTATATTTAATAATAAAACCATTATATAATTACAAACTATTAATTATTATGATTCTGTGACACAGTATTTAATTTAACATGATTTTGTATTAAATTAATTATAATTATGATTAGTAATATTAATAGAGAAAATTTTTGAATGACTTAATATAAAATTTGTACAGAGTTTTCTGTTTATATGAATGAAGTTTCATAATGAATAAAATTTGTGATTGTAATAATATACGGAGAAATATGTGTGGATATATGTTTTTTCTAGAGAAGTATTACGAATGCAAATAAATTCTATATAAGTAATAATAAATCACTTATATCACGAATGCATATATAATTAAAAAAATGTAAAACTTTACTAATAAATACAACAAAGATCAATTTTGCAAGTACTGAAAATTAATGCGTGAAGCAGCAGAATTTCATTTCTTAATCAATAGATAATCGTAAATTTAAAATTAAAACATTCTTGCAGTCTGCAGATTAAGCAATAACTATTAAATATAAAAAGTTAACGCTAATAAAATATATTAATCAGTCTGCACAAAATATTGTAGTTACACAACTTATTGTTTTCAAAAATGGCATTAATATCATAAGTACTAAATGTCATAAATTAACTAGCAAACTATGATTTTATTATTATAATATAAAATATTTTTAAAAAATTTCAGGATTAAGATTATCAAAGAGTATACTTTATATGCTAGGTACTGTATGTTTCTATAATATTTTATTTCTTTTAATAAATAACTTAAATCAATTAAACTAAAATATTTAATAATCACTACAGCAAAGATAAATTTAACATTAATGTTGAATATAAATAAATTTAAAATTAATTCTCTATATAGTTAAATAATAAAAATTATTATTAAAAATGTGGAAAATATACTTAGAAATAAAAGAAAAAATATAGCATTCTATATCCATACAATTTTAATAAAATTAGTATCATAGAAAATATATATATTTGTATTCTAAATGCGCAAATATATTAGGCAATCTAAAGTTTTCTGTCAAATTAAAGAATAAACTATATAATCAGACTTGTACTAAATTTGAAATTAGTACAAGATAGTGTCATATATATAATTCTTTGTTATAAAATTATTCGTTTCATTATCATTGTTATCGAGTGTCTACGTGTACCGCCGAAATTCAAGTATCTTTTTTCATTATTATATGATTCAATGACGAATTAATTATAAGTTCATATTAAATAGAGTTATAAAATTAAAATAAGTAAAGTTTTTTTTCTAAGTTTGTTAAAGGGGACAAATACAAAATTCGATTTTAAGAAATTTGACAGTGTAATCAGATAAGAGAGTAAATATTATATCAATTGTTATCTTATTATAACAATTTATTATAAATGCGACAAATTGAAGCATGTGACAGTCTAAAAATAAGAGTTAAACATTATTATATAGAAGTAAATGTACATGCATTCAGTACAAAGTTTTGTTAAAATTTATTAAGAATACTATTAAGAATTTATTAAAAGTACTGACACAAAATGAATATAAAATTTCTCTTTATAATATTTCTAAATCTAGGTAAGGTCACTTTATGATTTACAAGAAACTTTATTAAACATTACCTGATAAAATTATATACAAATTCCGATAAAAACATTATTTGGAAACAGAATTTATTCAAAATTTGAAAGTTAATCTTTTTTTAATATATTTATTACCAAAAACTTTTTGACAAAAATACATTTATACATAGCCTATATAAGAATATAAAATCTGTAAAAATTTCCATAGACAAAAATATATTTATAAATTTTATTAGATTATTGCATTAAATACTTATTATGTTCCTAATTAACCAAGATTCATCAAAAAGAAAATAGTAATCTATAATAATTTTTAATTCAATTTTAAAAACTACAGATTTTTTGAAGAAATATGACAGTTTTATAGTGTTATACAATTTTACTAATTGTTTCCAATAATCATCGCAATTAAGTATGTATTTCCATAGGTATTTTATTCTGCGTGAATATACATATTATTCGAAACTCACGGATTCATATATATATATTTAAAAATTATTACGATTTATGACAATATTTCATTAGAATAACACATTTCATAAATTATTTTACTATTGAAAGTACAGTTAAATATTTAAATAAATAAAATCGTTCACTTTTCAGGAGCTTATAGCAAAAGAACAAAAATTATTGGTGGACAAATCACGGAAATTACTGATTACCCTTTTTTGGCTTCATTGAGGTTTAATGATCCAGATTCCCATTTTTGTACTGCAACTATTATTACCAACTTGCACGTACTTTCGGCAGGACACTGCATGTTTGATAAGTATCAATTCTTAGACAAAATTAGTGTATATACTGGAAGTAATACACCAAGTTCGAATTCTGGCCAGGCGCATTCAATTTTGCGCTTTGATATTCATCCGGCATTCAATGGAAAAACAACATCAAACCATGATATAGTAGTAATCACGGTAAATTAAAATTTAAAATATGTTGACTTTTATTTTATATTCATAATAACAATAATAGTACATATATATATATATATATATTTATATTAACCATATTTTAGTTCTTAGTATTATTATGCTATGGTTGTAAAATCTTGAAAGTTATAAACATCAAAAATCAAATTTTACTTCTTTAGACTATAAACTTGAATTTGATACCTGCTCAAACATTTAGTATTTTCGTGTCTACCAATGAACCTCCGTCTTTTTATGATTCTCTTCTTACATTTCTGCGTTTGAAAACTAGCTTTAATTACTAATTTTATTCACCTCTGTTACGTATTACAGAAATCTTCATTATATGTTCCAATATAAAATAATATATAAATAAATCATTCAATTATGAATTTTAAATAATCCTAACAAATATTTTCTTTCAAAATTTTATTCTAATAATAAGTTTCTCATATAAATTTATTTACACATTTATTACCATAATTGATTCTAATAATTAACAATTTTTTATTATAAAACTTTTAAAAATACGTAAATAGTAATTGTTCATACGCGCTTTGAATGGTAGCAAGACACGTGTTCGTTTTCTTCAAGAAATTGGCTGCAACCGATTAACTCGTCTGAAATGAAAAACGTAAATCACCTCCTATTAAATTGTGGACTTTTTCTCGTATCGTAGACATCTATGATACTATGGTCTTGACTCCGTCCTCGCTTCACCCCGCTCAGTCTTTTCCGGGAAATATTAAAAGCTGCCGTCCGATCTTAACTATGTACTAACTACGTTTGAAAGTGGTAGTTTCACTTGTATTTCAAACAGTAATACAAAACAAAAAATGTATTATTTTCTTGAAATAAATATAAAATCATGAATATTTATCATTTATTGATTTATTATACTAATATTCTGATTGATAATATTCAATAATCTTTGAAATATTTAAAAATATTATAAAAATCAGATGAAATTACAAAATAAGAAAGAAATAAAAACTGCTAATAAATGATTATCTTCCTTTATAATGCTACAGTAGTACTCGATTCATTATTCTTAATAAGACCCTCATATTTAATACGTAGAGGATATCTCTACTATAATTTTGAAATTAATATTTAGTATGAATCATAAAGAATTCTTTTTGAATTTATAAATATAGCAGAATCTTCAATTACTTTATATAATTTGCACAATTTATTTCTATTGAATTTAGGTTACTTAATAATCGAAGATTTTAAATTTTTTGTATTCATCTTTTGTATATATATATATATATATATATACTTGATAATATTATTCTGAGAATTTTCTATCTAATATTTAATTGCTTTTATTCTCCTTTATTAATTCGGAAATTGTGTTTAAATTATGAAGAATTTTAAAATACTATTTGCTTATTTAAATTGAAGTTGCTTATTGAATCTTATTATGCATTTCTTTAAATTATTATTTTTAAATTATTTTTATAATAATCAAGGTATAAATTTTAAAATTTATACCAAATTCTTCTAATTGAATTTTTAGAAATACTAAATGACATTTACATCATAAATGTCACGTGTTCTATTTTTGGGATGAGTGCTCATTATCTTTCCTTTTAGTAGTAAAATTAACCAAAAGTATCTTTGTATTGCTTTAGAAAAAGTAAGTACTATATATCGATGCAAATATTCTATTGTTACAAAAGTTCTTTTGTTTTTTTAATTTTTCTATTTACTGATAACTTTAGATGAATGTACGCATATTTTCATTATTACTTCTGTATAATAATAAACATTAATTTTTTCATTATCAACCTAATCTTTTTAATACGTTACTATGAATTTTAAAAACTTGTTTATATTAATAATGATTAAGTTAGAATTTGCAAAATTGCCTTCAGTATAAAATTTTATTTTAAAATAAACATATGCATAGACCTGTTAAAATTATAAATTTGAAGTTGTTTAACGCATTCATTCAATATTCATTATAATATTTTGTATTATTAGAAATGTATCCATTTAGATAACTTCTTACCAATCTATTCAATAATAAAGAAAATGTGATCATTTTGATATTTTCTTTTAATTTACAATGTTGTCAACAGTAAAATAAAAAGTATCGATAATAACTTATAATAGTAAATCATATTTACTTAAAGACAAATCAAGTAAGTATTTTTTAAACACTAAATATTATACATTATGTAGCAAAAATATGTTATTTAACAGTTACAATATGAAACAGCATTAGAAAGTGTTATTAATTATCCTTTATTTTCTTTTTCTTTTATTATTACTACAATAAACACTTTTTTATTTTATAGCTAAAAACAGTTATAGAATTTAACGAGTATCAAAGAAGTGTAGCCCTACCAGAGGAAAATTTTGAGGATAATAAATACATCTATGTGTTGGGTTGGGGATTTACACAATATTTATCGTCAGAACCTTCACAATATTTATATAAAGCTCGTATGAAAATTTTAACTGCATCAAAATGCAACAAATATTTTATATATCCACTTTATAAACAACAATTATGTGCATTAAATCAGCAAGGGGTCGGTGTATGTTACGTAAGTATCTTAGTATTATTATATTATTAAGCATCTATAATTGAAGATATCTTTATAAATATAATTTTTTCTTGAGTTTCATATGAAATTATAGTAGTTATATTAATGGATATTTCACTTTTAAAATTTTTTTACTATATATTTTATTCTGTCTAACGTACGAATAAATTATCATTGTTATATTATAATCAGAATTTTTTATCTAAAAAAACTTGGAGAACAATATTTTTAAATAATAATATATGTAAAACTGAACAGGGTGATAGTGGTGGTCCAATGATTCATAAAGAAAAAATCGTCGGTATCACTTCCCTTCTTTTTCCATGCGGGACTAGCAAACCTACCATCTTCACGAATGTTTTCGATTACTTGGGATTTATTAGATATATTATAGGTAAAAGTTAGTAAATCTATACATTTAATTCTTTGTAACATTAATCTTATATTAATATGTATATTTGAATAAAACAATAATATTAGTAAAGTAGTAAACACGATGAATAATAAGTATAAAATGTGTAAGTATCATTTTCTATATTGTGTAAATATATATAAACATATATTTGTTAATTAATAATAATTTAAAAAACTATATCAGTATAAATAAACTTTATATATTCAATATAATGTAGTTTAGGTATTGGGAAAGATTTTTACAAATGTGGTCAAACGTTGAACTGGTATTAACCTATTAACAATTACAAAAATAATGTTTGCTTCGTAAGATCTCGAATATTAGCAAGAAAATATTACATTAATATAATAACTGTATATAAAATAAATTAACATATGCAAAATCTCAAAAATATCATCAGTTTGAATAATATTATTCAAAATTTTATATTATATATAATAGATTATTTTTAATGTACTATTTTTAAAAACTAATTTGAGAAAAAAACGAGGTTGCTCGATATTGAAAGTCGAAGACGTTTCTCCCTTAAACTTCAATTTTCGAAAGACTTTCTTTTGTTCTACATTGAAAACAAAAAAGACCTCCGAAAGTTCTACCAGAGCAAAGAAAGGTTGTTTCTATATTTGATATAGGCAGGTTGAACTGGCAAGTTTTATTTGTTTCATGTTACGTCACCCCGACAATGGTGGTAAAAAAAAGCATAGGAAAAATAAATTCTTAACATTCAGCAGAGTTCTTCCTGGGTAGAATGATGATGCCTACGTCATTAAATGCAGGCTCCGTGCTTCGATTCACAAAGGCCGCAACAAAGAGAGTGCAATAGAAAGAGAAAAAAGTGTGACACTGCGAGTCTTAGAGGTGTTGCTACAGAGATCTATTCTCCTTGCTTCTCCTACCGCTTCTGTTCCGAGGATTCTAGTGCTCCTCTCTTTCATCCCTAACGCAGAGCAAAGCCGCTTCAATCGAAGCGCGCGGCAACTTTCCCCAACCACCAGGCCCAATTGGCGTGCAGCCTCCAGGCTGATAGATCTCACGTAGCTGAGCGGGAAATCAGCTGCTTTACTTGAGTGCATTTCCCAGGCTGAATATTTACTTTCTTCTCTCATTCGCTATCCATGCCAGGATAAGTACAGAGTACGTGCGTGCCTCACGGTTTTGTTTGTACCGATAGGGGCCTTGTTTTGGCTAGTTTTAGCTCGGGTAAGTTCTTTCGAAAGAGGCGCGTCGAAAGCGTCTAGCACATGTCAAATTTATTCACTATAAATAACTTAAATAAGGTTTTACACAAAGTAATTGAATTAAAGTATGATTCCGTGTAATTAGTAATATTTCGGATATATTTTAACAATTAGCAGAACACTATAATCTACTAAAGTTTTAAGCAGTTTGATAATATTCTTTTAATTATCAAGTTACGATAAAATGAAAAGACCTACTTACGTATATCTTTAAATATACACAATATACATATTATTTATAAATATACATATAAATATACATATTTATACATTTATCAGCAACGTAAATTATTATAAAAACAGTAATGGATTTTTTTCAAGTTTATTATTATCTGGAAAATATTAATGTAATTAGGATTACTATGTTTTCTAGTAAAATGTAAATGTTTAATACTAATCGTGAATTATGAGTTATATTTAAATGTAGTGTTCTATATAAATATGTAATGATTTTACTAAATCATTTAATGTATCATCGTTCAATAATTAAAAATAAGATTATTTACTAGTACATATTTGTTTATATATAAATTATAATAATTTTCTAGTTTTAAAAAATTTACATTGAAAACGAACTTTATGAATGCAACTAGATACATTTAATAACTTTGAAGATTGTGATATGCTTTTTTGTCATTAGGTATATAATAGCATGTAGCAAAACTTGCTAATGTAGCAATTGATTTCTTAGAACATTTAATAAGTTTCTCTGTAAAAAATATACTAGAAAATATGTATTAATATTCTACCTTGACGCACGCCGGTGACGCGTGCCGGGATTTCTCCGCCGTTTGACGCGCACCGATTTTTACGACGACTCGAGATGACCGTGCCGTGCGGGTTTGGGCGAAAAAGGGTGATTCATGATGAGTCACCCAGTAGTAGTATACCGGAGTGACACGCGCCTGGAAAAATGGGTCTGGGTTTTCCCCAGGCGCCATGGTAATTATGACGACAGCAATGCGGCGCTGGCGAGAGAATGAATCGGCGGTGCCCAAGAAAGAGATATATAAGATGGAACCGCGGGGATGGAAGAGGAAATCGAGTGGACGGAGTGGAAATGCAAGAACGTGGCTGACCGGCCGTAAGAAAGAACGGATTATGTCTCAACTTATTTCACCTTTTCATCTTCTCTTCATCAACCCTATCGTTTCAATTGCATAGTATAATATATTTCTTGTATATTAATCTCTTTTTTTATATATTTCATATTATATTTACATATTTCATATATTACATATTTATATATATTTATATATTATATATTTATATATTTATATTTTATTTGTATATAAATATATTATATACAGATATTTTTAACGAATAATTATATTAATAATATATAAGAATACAATTCGAATACTAATATTATAATAGTTTCTATTAAAAAATCCAATATTATTTATTTTTCTTCAGTAAAAATTACATTTTTATAATACATTTGAATTGAAATAAAATATATTATTATGCATTTTTTTATTAAAAATAGCCAATCTTTTAAAATAAAAGCATTAGAAAGTTTTAATTAAATCTTATATTATTATGTTTGTGGTTAATATCTTAATATACTCGGATATCTTTCCATTTTTATGTAATTGCTGACGCGGAAGAACTTTTTTACATTTGTACGTATCAAGGGTACTTTAAGGGTGTAAAATTATTCTATCAAATAGAGAAATAGTATAATAAAATATATCTTCTATTTTTTTTATATTAAAATCATTAAACACTACATTAATGATTATTTTCTTAATTATTTTATTTGTATTACAAGTACAATTTGTGGACATTTACAAAATTTGCATAATATCAATCAATATAATATTTAATTATTTTCTTTGACTATTGTTGTAGTTTGAGCATCTATTTATAAAAATATTTTCTTGAATTATCTTCAATAATTGAGTTTGATTTTGGTCAACATACATAAGAACTTTGATCTATAAGTGAAAACAAAAAATGAAAAATAAAACTTATCTATTTGATATTTAAATTAAATCAATTAACCTTTAAAAAAAAAGTAATTAATTTCAGATTCAAATAATTTAATATTACTTAATAATTACTTAATATTACTTAATTCTTTAATAAAATATTTTAAATTAAAAGAAAATATATTTAAATATCAATACATATAAATTAAAATTAAGTGAAGTGTTTATTGTTTATTCACATTTATCAAAAAAATAAATTAATTTGAATACGATAAAGATTATATGAACAAATTTTCTATTAATAAATATAATTAAATTTACTATTTGTTGAACATATATTTATGTTAATTATTATGAAGGATTATGGAGGAAAAATTATAAAAGAAATAAAAGGAGTGAGAAAAAATGAAACAACGTCATATAAACTAATGACATATGTATATCATGTGCGACCATCTGTTTTTTCCTTAGTTGTCTGCTATTTATTATACATATTGTCTCTCATCACTAAAAAGCGTTTTTTCTCTTACTGTTTATCCGTATCCGTATCGAAAGACATCTTGCTGAAAACAAACTTTTTTCTCTGAAAATAAAATATTAAGTTTACGTAATTTATTAATAAAGAGATAAAGTTCTGAATACTCAACTTTACGTGATATTGTTTTTAGCAACTCACTAATTTGAGATTCGGTTCTTCAACTAAATATTAGACATTCATTTTGTGCTATATTGCAGGATTGCAAATTATCGCTATCATGTATCGCGTGAGCTAACTTCTTAAGACATATGTTTTATCTGAATATATGAGATGTATTATAATATTATAAATCAGTATTGGCTAGGATCAAAAAGGATCAAATATTTATGAAAAAGGACTTGATGAACCCCGGCTGGAGAGATCGATAGTGAGTCCTCTTTTTGGCCGATGAGCTTGGCTGAGTTTCTTTTAGTTTTGTTTGTCCATCTTTCGTTCAATTCGTCCTGAGAAAGGCGGTTTGTCACTACGTTTTAGAATAATACGTTGATTTTACTGTTCCTTCTGAAAAGGACGGTTTGTATAAAGGAGAGACGCGCCATCTCGGGGTGCAAAAAAGAAAGAAAATAGTTACTTTTCTCTATGTAGACAGTCAACGGCGTTTTGCTCGATTCCCTGCGCCCACACGACTATTCTCGGGTCTTCGTGGCGCATCCTTACATTTCCAACCCTCGAGCACCTCCGCTCCAATAATTTCGCCGTGCTTCATCCCACTCTTCCCTCGAGCATACACCGCATCATTGCACGGGAAAATGGTTTCCCGACGATTCTTCATAAGCCACACCGCTTGGTCAACACGGGAGGTGCTCGTAACTACGCCGGTCCAAAACGACGCTGTGCTAATTGCAAATGGGACGCTTTTGTCCCAGCAATGCCGCTCCAATTACCACGGTGCCTTTATGGCGGAAAATCCCGGCCCTATTTTCTTTGACACGCGTCACTTTGGTCCACTTTCACTAGGTGATTCACCATTAGTCACCCTCTTCCGTTCGGATTGGCACGGCACGGTCTTTGAGAATCGTAACGAATATCAGTGCGCGTCAGTATACTTAAAGTATTTATGAAATTAATTATAAATTATGCACAAATTTATTTCAAAAATAATTATATTCATTCACTAATTATTGTTATATAATTCTATTAAGATATAAATTTATTTTGTAATGTAAAATTTTTTGAGTTACTATTACCTCTATATAAATTATATAATTTATACGTGAAATAGTTAACGAGGCGAATTCTAGAATCTTATGTGCTGGAGAATAGGAAATTATACAGACAAAATCGAAAATATTTGTACAAGTAATCGTTATATTATAACTCTATCTTCATTTTAATTTTAATATCAGTTTTGAAAAAAAGTATTTCGCAATATCCATCTGATGAAGAAGATACAACGAATACTTGTATACTAAAATATCTCTTTATAATAATCTTAAATCTAGAAATCAGTAAACTAACTCTCTGATTTATAAAGATCTCCAAAGAACTGCGTCGGGGAAACCTGTCGCGAGCATCAAGCGCCTCCGCGGTGGCATGAAAAAAACGACACGTCGCAGTATAGTTATGCGTGTGTGTGTCAAGAAATTGTACAGGCGTAAGAAGAGGCTCGGGTGATACTATGTGTAGAATTCTTAAAAGAGAGAGAGAGAGAATCATACACGATGCAGTGTGAGAGAGAACGTATGCGGCATAGCGTAAGTCGCATGTGTGTAGAGAATGCTCGTAGAGAGGGAGTATGCAGACCAGTGTACGAGTGAAAAAGATTATATGCGGTATAGCGTGCAAAAATATAAATGCTTCTACTGACGCCTCTCATTGCAAACTTGCGCTGGAACAAGATCTGAAAGGAGGATAATGCGATTTCCTACACTATATGGCGAAGATAAGCAAAACTCGGAGTGGTTTGATGTGGCGGGTATCATCCCTTGACGTGCCCCAAAGCGAGTCTACCAGGAACATGAATACGGAAAATCGACGCCGCATTCGCGCTAATAAGTGTATAAGTATATAAGTATATATATTAGTATATAAGTGAATAAGTATATAAGTAAAAGCTCCGTTGCATTTAATGTAGAATATATGTAAAATCGTTGTTAGTATATTAGTTTCTGCCGGGTTTGTACTTATGAGTTCCGCCGTAACTCATACACAAATTAATCGTCTAAAATCGACAATTGTAAGTAGTAGCGTACCGTAAAAGTAAATCGAAATATTTCCGAATAATATTTGGAAAACTTAAAATTTAATAAATTTTCTGAATTCTAATATTAAAATATTAAACACTGTATTTATTTCGCCCTTATTTCATCACGTCTCCTCCGGCCACGAACATATCCGACATCGAGCCATCCGGGCTGTGACCATCAGGAAGCGCAAAAGACTGAATCGCCGCCGCTGCCAGAAGGACAAGTAAATCGTTACATCGCATCCAAACAGGGACAAGTGAAGTATAAATAAAAAAGCAGATAAAGTATATAGTAGTTTAATTCGTTAAAAAACATTAACGGATAAAAATGTACACATTTCTTTTAAAAATCTTTTCTTAAAACTGAATTTTTTCAATATTTGGAATGTAATCTGTTTGCAACATATTTATTACCAAAAACGTTTTCACAAAAATACATTTATACATAGCCTATATAACAATATAAAATCCGTAGAAATTTTTATAGACAAAATATATTTATAAATTTTATTAGATTAATGAATTAAATAACTATTATGTTCCTAATAAATAAAGATTCATCAAAAAGAGTATTGTAATATATAATAATTTTCAACGCAGTTTAAAAACTACAGATTTTTTGAAGAAAGATGTCAGTTTAAAAAATATGAAAGTATTCCTTGACATCTGCAGATTATATAGTCTAATATGATTAGACTGTGCATAAGTATATATAAGCTTGCAAATATATGTTTATACGTGTTTATTTATTTAAAAATTTTTAAGTAATTTTAATTTATGAAGACGAGGTTCGACACCTTGTTGAGAAACACAAAGGCGCGTAGTGCGGAATGAGTGAGTGAGAAAATGAGCACTAGGAGGGGAGTGTAATTACGCGTAAGGCTAGTCGCCCACCTTACTGTACCCCCTTACCGTAGCCATCTTATCCGCAATTTGCACCGGCCTATACTGTAAGAAAGATAAACAGATCGTCATCACTAGGCGGAGAGAGAGAAAGTAAAGGAGAGATAGTCTTCTTCACTATACGAAAGAGCGAGAGAACAAGCGTGAAGCATAGTAATACGAAAGAAGAAAAGAGAGTACGACGTATCAGAAAATACGAAGTGTAAAAGTGCGAGAATAGAGCAATGAAGGGCAAGCGGAACGGTAAAATAGGTAACATCCTGACCGATCCGAGAGTGACGCGGTTCACGCTCTTTCGTCCGTGGCGGAAGCGGTTCGCTACACCATCCTTACTGCACTGAGCGTCTTCTCATCCTGGCTATCCGCTTATCCCTTATTCTGACGTGTAGTAATAATCCAAGCTCTGTGAATGCATGTGGGTGTCTATTCATGTGCATAATGAAACTGTAAACCGTGAATATTGTATCGCCAACACGATTAATGTAATTAATATATATAATTTACACATCTTTTTTATAATTACTAATTCTAGTATTATGTTTTGTCGACCCTTTCTGAAATCAACTTCCTTTCCGATCTAAGAAACCTTGACCAGCGAGTTGTCCCGACTGAATAATAGGCTTAAGGAACGGATGAAAAGGTGCCTCGGAGAACCTGTACCAAACTTCCAGCACACAACAATAGGAGCTAAAGGAGGCGAACCAAAACCACCGCGATAATAAATCGCATATATATTAGAAACATATTTTTAAATTATTAAAAGATTAATTGTAAAAGAAAAAAACCAAATATCGTAATTTGAAACTAATAAATCATTATGTACAATCTTATTTAATTTTTTAAAAATAAACTGTTATACTAAAAAAAATGAGTTCTAAGCCTGCCTAAATTGACCAGCTGTTTCTAAATTTTCAAAAGAAAACTTTTACTGATAATTATCACTCCAAAATTTTTTACTATTTATTAAATTTAGAAGATCATAAATACATATGCCAACAGCAAAACTAAAACATTTTACAAGATTAATCATGCCAAAATTATATTTTCTTTCATTAAAAAAAAAAAAGGAAATTCAAATTTGTATTATTTAAAATAAATATTGTACGTTGCATAAGAATAACATATTATTTATCAGTTATACAGAATAAGGTATATTTTACAAAACTTTTTAAATATTTTTTATGGTATTATTTGGTACGTAATAAAAAATTTTTCCTTTACAGCTAAAAAACTTTATAGTTCAGCTTATTTCGGAAATATACAGCCCTGCCTATGAAAAGTATTGAAGATAGTACATTCGCCAATTTTATGGGCTTTGGAATTATAAAATATCCGTCGTCAAACCCTCCAAAATTTTTACATAAAGCTCGTGTGAAAATCTTATTTAAATGTTAATGTAAAATTAACAATAACTTTACATTAAAATTACCATTAAGAAAGAGCAATTATGTGCATTAAATAAGAAAGGAATCGGTTTATGTTTTGTAAGTATCGTAGTAGAATTAGATTATCAAGTATATAAAATTTAGAATATATAATATTTATAAAACCAGTATACATATATATTTTATATAAATATAATTGTTATATTTAGGTTAAGTAATTGTTTATTTTGTGTAATAGGAAAAGGAGAAAAAAACTACTGATTCCTGTGAAATTTATACAAGAAGTTCCAAATTGCTTTTCTCTGTCTTTTACTTTAGTATCGCCTCTTTTTTGTTTTTTAAATCCCTTTGTTTTCATACCTTTATCTTTTTCAAATGCTTCTCTTTTTTTACTTAGTTTTCACATTGACTTTTTTCTACGTATTCGTTTCTTTCTTCGAGTATTTTACAAAACATATATCTTAATACTAACGATGCACATTATTTTATTTTGTTTTAATAACTTTCGCTTTCTTTTCCTATTTACATATTAAATTCTATACCGTATATATCTACATTTCAAAAATATCATATTTTACAGTACAGTAGTGCAATACAATGTCTTATTACTAACGACTTTTAATCTAAATATGTGTTTTAATAATCTAGTTTTAATATATTTTGAAATATATTTGTAATTCAATAAGTTAGTAAGTATACAAGGAGATATTAAAAAATACGCTTTGTAAATAATGGGATCAATCTGCTGATATGAACTTATTCGATTAATAGTTAGTAATTTTTCAAATTCTTTCTAAACTCACTTTGGTCAAAGGATGAACAAAAAAGGGATTATTATTCAATATATCTAAGCCTAGATTTTACGACGCTTTTTCAGATTTTTCATTCGAGAGGCTTGAATCACACAATATCCTATTAGACCTAGAGTGCAGATCATATAATATACTACCTAAAAGAACTGTACAAGAAATTAACATATGTTAATATTTTTACAATATATA
Source organism: Wiebesia pumilae (assembly GCA_018907045.1). NCBI lineage: Eukaryota > Metazoa > Arthropoda > Insecta > Hymenoptera > Agaonidae > Wiebesia > Wiebesia pumilae. The sequence continues at coordinate 236,837 of JACCHZ010000138.1, forward strand.
GATATAAGTCAATTGAAAGGAAATTGTTGTATCTCAATAATGCTTTCGATGCTACATGACTTTCTTAGTGGAGCTTCGTAGGAAATTTTATAGCGGGCTGACAGAACACGTAATTGTAACTCTCTGGTATTAACTAGGATGGAACCATAAATGAGTATGTCACTGTTGAAACAAGGTTGGAAGGATATTACAGGCATTTCTGGAGGTTACTGGATGGCAACTGATCGCTATACTTGCAAGCAAGAAAATTTATAGCCACCTCGCGGCTCCATCGTTCCGTCCTTTTCTTGAGCGGATCGATCTATTCATGATCATCGTGGGCGTGTAATCGCACATTAACGGAATACTTCACAACCACCGATGACGCGGAAATTATTTTAGAATTATTTTATAATATTTACTCTTAATCAATCATTACTAAACATTAGTGCATACGAAGAACTCTTATAAATATGTAAAGTTATTTTTATGTAAGATAGTTAGATACAAAACTAAACCAAAGAATTGTTTTCTAAAAATTATTTTCTAGAAATAACTAAAAATTCAAAAGCTTTATATGTACGCCTCTATTCTAAGATCCAAAATTATAAAAAATTATTATCGTGAAAAAGACATATATTTAATGAATGCCTAATTCATATGCAAACATATTAGCAAATCTATGTTATTAAATAGATTAAATTAAATAGCAAAATTTACGTATTAAAATTTCTAGAAATACTTATTGTTCTTTGTATATTTTATTATATTTTTCATTTGAATTGATATTTTTATCATTTTTCAGAATAAAAGCAAATTAAATTAAGCAAAATTTTTGCATAAGATTTAAATAAGTAAATATTTTATTAACTGATAATTTTATCCGATAGTTAAGGAACACGTTAACCCATCTGAGTATTCGATATATATATATATGTATTATGTTGAATTAGTTGAATTTTAAATTGTTGAATTCTCTTATTTCAATCATAGACGTATTTTTGTGAAAAGATACAATGTATTTTCAAATCTTAAGTTTCCTTTATTTAGGATTCATTACTAGTAAGTTTAATTAATAAATTGGAATATATGAAAAGTAGAGTTGTATTTCTTCTACGATTCTAACTATATTTGAACTTTTAAAATCAATAATTGTTTCTGTAAATATATAATATAGACTTTCATAGTATACTTGTAAATCGTCAGAATTCACTTTATGAAGTCTATAGTCACAATAGAAGAAATATTTATATTACTTTTTATTAATTATTTACTAAACAATTGCATTTTTTATCATTTTTTTATAAAAAAATAGAATCAAATTTAATCATTTAAATAATATAAACCATTTCACACAAATAAGTTTATATTATATTCAGATATCTTTGGAAAACATGTGAGAATTATTGACGGCGATGAAACAAACATATTAAATTTCCCGTTTATGGTATCAATAAGATTGATAAATGTAAAACGACATTTTTGTGGAGGTGTAATACTTAACAAATGGAACATTCTGACAGCAGCAACATGTTTATATGGAATGGAGGAAATTTTCCATAATATAGGGATTTATAGTGAAGCAAGTAGTTTAGATCTTGGACGGATGTCTAGAATTCAAAGAGTCTTTTTTCATCTACAGTACAAAACCATTAATATATTTCTTCAAAGAAATCGCCATGATATCGCTGTTGTCAGAGTACGTTAAACATAGATTATCAATTAAATACATTATAAATGGAAATCTTATCTTATTACCTTTCTAGAAACATACTAGTTTTATTTTTGACAATGTCATTTGAAGCAATAAGTCTGATTTATTGTAATACTTAATCACTATTAATAGATTTTCCCATCTCATACCTTTTTAAAATCTACTTTAATCTTACTTTTTTAACAAGACCAACGTGTTTTGAATAGGAACTCTTGCCTTGAATAGCTCGGGTTGGATAAGGCTTCTTTAATGTTTTTTTGTAAAATAAAGATGAATAAAGAGTTGGAGAGCAATTCTTATATTTATATTTCTATTCAATTCTTATATATATATATATATATATATTCTAAGAGCCAATTCTTACAAGAAAATATAGTGGATTTTAATCTAATAATAAACGCAATAATATTAAAATAAATTATACTGCAGTAAAAGTTAGAAAGTATTACGTGTTTGAAAGGTAAATTTTAAATGTGTAAATTAATCTACACATACATAACAAAAGAAAGTGTCGAATTCGTAGTACAATATAAATAGATTCATGACGGAAATGGAACTCAATACGCCAAACAACATTACCGGGGACAGGGTCAGATGCATCAAGCAATGTCACCGGAAATGAAGTTTGATGCGTCAGGTAACGAAATCGAGAAGCGATAGACGAGTTGCGTAATGCCCTTTTCTTGCTCTTCGCATGGTTCCTTCACCATGAGTCAGGATAGCAAGGTGGGATATGCGTAGATAAGAGGCGAGAGCGAAGCAAGAGAATTTTACATTTTCTGTTCATATAAAATATTGTGCAACTACTTATTTGAAATACTTAGTATCTGAATGATTTAAAATATTTTATATGTAAATCCTTTGTTCACATATTATGAGTGCTACATCGAAAAGGTCTATCATATGCTTTTTAAAGTAAAAATAAATAAATAAAACAAATATAATAAAACTTCTAACTATTATATTACGATTTTATTTATTCGAATACATTGTTAGATTTTTGAATGGTGAATATATTTTAAGGGATTAACTCTTAAAAATTAAAATAAAATTTTCAAATTAACATTATAAATTTATCTTATTATTTTGTAATCGTGATTTTCATTTCGAAATACTTCAAAAATAAAACTCTTTTATTAGTTTATATCTATGATTCTGATTATATAAAAAAAGTAACTATTCTTGCTTATCATGGTAGATAAAAAAGAATATGAACCAAAATTTTTCAGTTGAGAGAACATCTTGAATTCACCGATCTTCAGCAAAATATAGAGCTTCCAGTTCGAGATGTTGAAGTCGGGAATATTGGTAGAATTGTTGGTTGGGGAAATGATGAAGTCACTACTACGAGTCCTTCTAAAATAATTAGAACCAGTACTATGAAAATTATTGATACTAATCAGTTTGTATCAACTAAGAATATTCTTGTCTTTAATGAAAACACCGATGCCTTCGTATCTATACCTGCCGGTATTTGCGTTGTGAGTATATATTTCTTCAGATACAATTTCGAATTTACGTTAGTTTTGTGTGCTAATTTGAAACGTTGTACATTTCATGTACACAATTGCTTATAATTTTTGATGACATAAAGGTTAATTTTTTGATTGTAGGGTGACGTTGGTAGTCCGCTAATTGTTGATGGAAAACTTGCTGGTATAATTTCATTTATTTATCCTTGTAGTCATGCCCATCCTGATGTATTCACTAATATTTACAAGAATTTAGAATTTATTAGAACTCTCATGTAATAAAAATGAATTTAAAATTTATGTACATGTAATAATTATATGAATATAATTATTGTATTTCTAATATATAATTATACATGACAATAAATAATTTAAGAAAATGTTATATAAGTACATTGAATTTTAATATTGAAACAGAAATTGGCGTCACGATACCCCGCCAGCACCGCGGATCAGGAACAAACAGATAGAGAAAGAGTAGTCCTACCCTCTACACTGAAGCGCGCAGTAGAGAAGTAGCAGGGCGAGTTTACACTGCGTTGTAAGAACAGTAGTATGTGTATGTGAATGTGTGCGTGAGTGCAACTGAGTGTAGTATGCGGGCAAGCGGTGAAGTCAGAGGATTAGTGAGAAAGAATGCAGAGTCTATGTGGTGTAGCATGCAAACAGCGAGTGAGAGCATGGGAAGCACAAGAAGAGCGACTAGTTACATCCTAAGAATAAGGTCCAGAATGACTAAACTTTAAGCGTTCGCCCCTACTGCTGCTCATTTGTCTACGAACTCTCGCCGGCTTCAGCGTGTGAGAAGAAAAAGCGTTCCTTCACTAGGCAACGCGGGTGAAGTGAGAGCGTCGGGATCTGAACTTATTGGCGTGCAATGTTGTATCAATGCACCAGGGCAACTTCTAAGTGGACTTGCAGCCGTGGTAAATTTTTAATTTTTTAACTACCTAAGTGCTAATTGAACCTTGGAGTTTACAGCATAGTGTGAGCTTTAACGAATAGCTGGTTACGGCGGATAAGTACAGTCTAATGACTTGCCCGAACGCTAGTCCACGGATGACACATCCTAATCGCGAGTGATTGTCTTTTGATGTATCTGAATTAGAGTTCACTCCAGGTGATCGCCCTTTCTCTCCGTAAAAAAGAACATCGCAACGCAGTGATTTCTGCATCGTAAGATCAGCTGCAACGAAGTTCGCCATTCTGAAACCCGCACTGTGAAAAAACCCGTCGTTAAGATTAACTTTGTAACGTTTGACCCCCAAAACCCCGTTCGGAGATCGAATAACGTTCTTACTTACTTGCCTTTCTGGCGGTGGCGACTTAGTACCTTTGCGTACCCTGGTTATCCCGCCTCGGATGGCTGGATGTCGGATCAGATTCGTGGCGGAAGGAGGTACGAAGAGACCGGGTAAAAGTGATAACGACAGCTCTTTTTAATACTGTTAAACTAATATTTATTCCTATATAATTACAGCTATATCGCTTTTTCTTATATACTAACAGTGGTGATATTTTACATAGATATAAGTTGATTACGGCGGCGGATAATTTACTTTGTTACGGTAAATGACAATTTGCTCCAAGTAAGTTAAGAGACTACGTTAGAAACGATCAATCAATAAGTATGTACGGCGAAAACGAACAGTTAGACTGCACTCTAGGAGATCTGTTTGTTTGTTAACAATTATCAGATGGTGAAAGATGGTGAACTATGCCTGGTCAGGACGAAGTCAGGGGAAACCCTGATGGAGGTCCGTAGCGATTCTGACGTGCAAATCGATCGTCGGAACTGGGTATAGGGGCGAAAAACTAATCGAACCATCTAGTAGCTGGTTCCCTCCGAAATTTCCCTCAGGATAGCTGGCACTCGCTTGATAGCGAGTCTCATCTGGTAAACGAATGATTACAGGCCTTGGGGCCGAAACGACCTCAACCTATTCTCAAACTTTAAATGGGTGAGATCTCTGGCTTGCTTGAACGTTGAAGCCAAGAGATCGCGTCTCGTCGCGTGAAAATACGGCGGGTACGCTCCACGGATCAGAGTGCCAAGTGGGCCAATTTTGGTAAGCAGAACTGGCGCTGTGGGATGAACCAAACGCCGAGTTAAGGCGCCTAAGTCGACGCTTATGGGATACCATGAAAGGCTGGTTGCTTAAGACAGCAGGACGGTGGCCATGGAAGTCGGAATCCGCTAAGGAGTGTGTAACAATTCACCTGCCGAAGCAACTAGCCCTGTAAATGGATGGCGCTGAAGCGTCGCGCCTATACTCGGCCGTCAGCGGCAATTTGGGCGACCGGTCGCGCTTCGTTCTCGGACGTTGCGTTGGCGCTGTCGTCGGCGAAGCCCTGACGAGTAGAAGGGTCGCGGCAGTGAGCGCAGAAGGGTTTGGGCGCGAGCCTGCCTGGAGCCGCCGTCGGTGCAGATCTTGGTGGTAGTAGCAAATATTCCAGCGAGCCCCTGGAGGACTGACGTGGAGAAGGGTTTCGTGTGAACAGCCGTTGCACACGAGTCAGTCGATCCTAAGCCCTACCCCTTCAAGTTTTGTTTGCGTGCTAATAGTCAGCACGACTCGGGAGATCTCCTTACTCCCAACCAGAGCACTTTTTCCTCGCAGATTCGCCTCTTTTATAGTCTGCGATTTTCTTCCTTTGTTTTTCATCCGCCGTCTGGCGGATACATCCTGATTACCCAGAGTGGTTGACACCAGTTGTTTTAGGACGTTAGTTCATCTTTCTCGTCCACGTATAGCCACTATCTGGGCTTCCGCAAGTTCCGAAAAGCCTTTGGTCACCTTTTAGGTGTTTTTCTTCTTTGTCGTAGAGCCTTCTCGTGTTGATCGGCTTAATTGGCCTTGCTGCCGAAAGCTATTTTCTTAAACGCTAGGTCAGTCTCGAAGAGAGTTTAATATTTTCAGTCCCTGGACCATTTACCTTGTAGACATCTGAAGTACGTATTTATATGATGGAAAAGTGATCGACCATCAGCCTGGCATTGAACCTTCCGGCTGCGTCTGACACGAGGTAATTTCTCGCGTAGATGTAGTCATTTTCCTGCACGCATTGCCGGATACAGACCGCGATAGAGCGTAGTTTGTTTGATGCATTCTGACTAAAGCAACTTTCACTACTCTGGGATACGCTGAACTAAGCGACGTCATTTCTATCAATATCGAAACTGAACTCTAGAAGGAGCATTACCACCGGGCGAGCTTGGTTTTCTCGTTTTGTATTTTATTGAATCACGTAATGCCATGCTGTCGATGCACAGCGTTAAATGGGTGTCTTTTGAGTACAGACAGTACGTTTTTATCGCTCACTTAACCATAAGATCTTCTTGCTCATTCTAATGATATTTTTGTTCGACATGGGTGAACTTGACGGAAACGTAAGATACTGATGCTGTCTCACCATGTTTGCCGGCATAACTCGTGTAATTTACTGAATAAGTTCTTGAAGGCTTCTTGTGAAACAGTAACTTTGACAACGAAACCGTTACCAAGACCGGCTCTGGAACGTATTCGCGGAATCATTCACATATTTTAAAAGAGAGCGTTGTGTAGACGCTTTTAACGCTGCAGGAACGTGCTCCTATTTCGTTATATTCAAAGGATCTGATACTATATGGCCCAAGTAGTCGAGTTTCGTCCATATGAAAAAACACTTCTCGATATCGCAAATTAGCCCGTAGAGCTCTAACTTATGCTCTAACACTCCAAATCGAGAGCGTGATGCTGCAAATGTTCTGTCCAGTCTAGCGAATAAATGCAAACTTCGTCAATGTAATTGTGGTAGCATTCTCGCATTAATTGCACAATGACTTCCTGGTCTATAAGTACATTGGCCATCATTCGGTGTCACAAAGGCGGTATGCGTCCTTGCTTTCTCCGTCATAAGGATCTGCTAATATCCGCTGTGTAAATCCAATATCGTGTAAATTATTGTATCTTCTAAATTTTGAATAACTTCATGAATTATGGGCAGAGGCTGAGAGGAATCCACGATGATGCTATTTAAACCGTAAAAATTGTCGCATAAACTATATTTGTCATCTATTTTGTTGCCATTACTATACGTAACTAATGTTGATGACAAGATCTCGATAGTTTTGTCGGCAAGTATCTTCTTTACTTGTTCTTGTATAGCCTTAATTTGTGGCGAATTATTTATAAGGTATTAAAAGGAAAGGCTTATCGTTAGTTAACTCAATATCGTGTTTGATGAACTTTGTATATCGTAATGCTGTGCTGTTATTGAAGATTCCATGGTGTTGTTTTATCAATTCTCGAAAGCAGTCATGTATTGCGGTGGAAACTTATGCTGAATTCGCATTTATACCCGCTCTCAACTGTCAAGAATATTTTCCTGTGAAAATCGTCGGAAAAACCCGTCTCATGATCACTGTTATGAAATACAAATACTCTTATGCATGATCATAGAAAATACGGTTCTCTTTCAGCCACTTCTATTCTAACCCGGCATTAAAAAGGAGATCTAGCGCAGAAGGAAGTTATGCTTCGCTGTGTTCATCTCTTATACATAAAAGTATGTGGTAAGGTGCTACAATGTGGCACAAGATTTTTCAGCGCGTTGAGTGGGATGAAGCACCTGATATCTTTATTCCATTGATTCGTTGATGGCTGCTTTATTAGTTTCTGTACGCTTGAATAATGACAGTAATTCCACAACGAATTCCAGATTTATGTCACGCAAGTGTCGTTATCTAACCAGTATTATTGTTTTAATCCAAATCGAATCCTGGTTTTCTCGTTTTCCGAACTTCAGAAAATAACTAGTGTATAGAAATAATTGTGTTAATAATCGTCGGTTTGCGAACTGCTCCCGCAGTAATCCTTTAAATTTTTCGCATAGAGTTAGAAGATTTTCCTGTAAAGCCCATAATTGAGTCGCCTTTTCCCGTAAATTTATTGTGTCAATGCATCTCTTCTGCGCACGATCGATACATGTTTTATTGAAATATTCTTTGCATCCGTCGAGAAAACTGTCTGGCTCTTCGTATTCTTGCTTAGAAAACTTCAGTTAAGTTAAGCTGCTTTGTCTTGGCGATGTGTAATAATCATAATAATGCTTCAATTAGCTAGTTGTTCGCGACTGTCGACATCATTTTGGTTACTTGCGGCGTTCTTTCAATCGATGAGGTACTCGGATAGATAGTGAAGCTCTTACAGGAGAGGCATTGTATAAGTTGATAATAAAGTTTTGATTGATAGCGCGACTTTGTTTGTCGTTGTTTCGATTGTTTCAACACTCTCAAAAATGTGTTGTCGTGATCTCGTAACTCTCGATTGTGGAATCGTTACACTCTACGGAGCTCTATTTGTTCCTTGATCAGGTCATAGGTACTTGCCTCGCCCTTAGCACTGTCGCTTCATGTTCAACGCCAATTTAATTAAGTCGTAGGAGGTTGCTTTCTATGCTTTCATCCCTCGGATCTCAAACCGTCTATGTAACCGACGAGAAGAGTAATGACGTCATCTTATTAAGGCCAGAATTGTCGTTATAATCGTGTGGAGTTGGTTCAAGTTTAATATATGTTTCGCATTAAAAAGAACTAATCGATATAAGTCACTGGTTTTCTCTGATCATTAATTTAGTAATTATTAATGCATTAGTTAATTTAGAAGTCAATATTTACATGCAATAGTATATTCAAGTACATAACTTACTAAATTGAGAAATAATCGATATTTTTCTTGGTTTACAACGTTAGTATCTAATATAACATTTACATAAATTCTAAAAAATAATAAACTTTCTAAAATACTTTCTTTGACATTTGATTTTGACTATGCTTGTAGCAGCGTATGCAGAACAGTATACTATATACAATAAATATACGATAAAAATGTATATGATAAAGAACAAGAATTAATTCATTTTTAATTGATTTTTATATGATGAAATATTTGTATGGACGCGCGCCACTAAATTTAATGCGACTCGTATTGACCGCGCCGTGCGAGTCCAGATCAAAGAGGGTGACTTATGGAGAGTAACTCAATGCAAGTAAAACAGAAGCGACGCGTACCGAGGAAAAGGGGCCCAGCATTTTCCCGTTAGAATACCACCGCGATGATTGGAGCGGCGTCGATTCAGAACAGTATAATTGCAAGCCTCCGCTTAGACCGAGCGGTGTCACTTTGTGTACATTGACGGGAAATCGCGAGGTGAAGTCGAGAAGAGTGGGAGGAAGTGCCGCGTAGTAATTGGAGCGGTGGTGCTCAAGCGTCGGGGATGTAAAGAGGTGCTGTAAAGACGCAAAGGACAGTCGTGTGGCATCGGGAAAGAAGCAGGACTTGGCTGGCTGGCACAGAATTTCTTTATTTTCCACACTGTGAAGTAATAACTCCCCTTCGCACTACAAAAACTCTTCTGTTTAAGATGAACACTTATAGACAAACTATTCACTTGAAAACAAGAAAGAAACACAATGTAGCGACAAATCGCTCTTCTCAGAGCGACTCAAACGTAAAACAAACGAACAAAAAAAAAGAAAGCTAAGCCAAGTGGATTGGCCAGAATGAGAGCGCATCGATCCCCCTAGCTGGGATTAGTAGAGTGCATTTTCATTGGTATTATATAAAATACAAATTATGTAAAAATGAAATATTTAATATGAAAATTTTAAATGTAGTTAAATTGAAATCACATAACTTTATTTACAATTTAAAATATATTTAAAGAATTTTATACAATTATTTTATATTTTTTCATAATGATTATTAAACATTAATGAATAAGAAAAAAAATTTTAAATATGTAAAGTCATTATTTTATTATATCATATCAATATCATATTTTTGAAATAAACAGAGTTTATATGTGTAAATTATGTTACTTTAATAATCATCTATAATAATAAAAATATGTATTATTATATCTATATAAGTAGATATCACCATAAATAGGAAAATTGAATAAATGATAAAGAAAAATATATAATACAAAAGACCTACTGTATAGGATTCAAGTCTTTTTAGATACTGGGTATAGCCACTGCTTTTTTAATAAAATAATTAATAATTGTTTGTTATTACATGAAGTCCAAATATAACTTAAAAATCATAATAATATTTTTAGTTAAAGATAATTAGGACAAAACCAGATTAAAGTTGTTATTAAAAATTATTATCTAAAAATTACTTAAAATTCAAAATTTTTATATGTGCGTATCTAACTTCCCTATTCTAATGCTAATAATAATTAAAAAACTCTTGTAAAAGAGAAGTATCATAAATAAATTAGTAATATACATGTTAAAATATAAATAAATAAATATATATTATTAAAAAGATAAGAGATTTTGCTGATTTCCTAAACGCTATTAAGTATTAATTAATCAATTTCGAAATAAAGCTATGAGTGGAAACATTCTCTCAAGATTTCTTTTTAACTTCTTTCAGAATTTAATTTTCAAAATTGCTAAAAATACCTTTTGTTCTTCATATATTTTATTACATTTTTTATTTGAATTTATATTTTTATCATTTTGTTATTTATTAATTGTAAATTTATTAATATTCATTTATTTATTTATTTACTTTACAATACTTTACTAGAACAACCAGTTCTTGTTATTATCAGTCTAATATTTATCGTTGTTTGTTTCGTCTTATTTTTACGTCACACAAAAATTTTGTCTGTTGATGTACGGGTTTGGTCGAGCGAGCTATCAGAGTTCTCGTCTCTTACCTTTTTCTTCTTCTGGTTATGGCTGGTCCTCGCATTTCCTGGGTATCCTGGCCTGGATAACTCGAGACTTGGCCATGGTTTGTTTCGAGAGAAGGAGCGTGAAGGCCGGGAGGAATAAAGAAATGAGATGATCTTTTTATAAAAAGTTCTCTATATTCTTCGATAGTTTTCTTTAGCTTTACATCGGAATATTTCGGTTTGTCGTGACACACTCGCGGCGGTTCTCTATACAACTGGATTTTCTATTCGCATTAAATGTTAAAGTTGCGATACTTTTTCGTACAGCGATGACATGTTTTATAAATTAGAGTCTGCGGCGCTTTCATACGTTTTTTTATTATATGACATAAAGTGGCGGCGAAGTTTCGTTCTAACTTTCCGCTAAAAATTCGAAGGTCAGTCCATACAAGAACTGCATTTGCCAACAACGAGTTACTTGTTTTATTTAGCGAGTTTTAGATACTGCCGTGATGGGCTGGAGTTGCACCACATGTTTCCTTGCACCGCCTAGTAGAGGTCTTAGTCTCTCTTTTCAATTTTAGTGAGGCATGATCTTGTCGGAAATGGTCAGCGGCGAGGGCGGCGGCGGGGTTGTTACATTAGGTTGACCGGGCCTTAGCTGTGTGCGTAGCTAAGACCCCCACTCAGCGCTCATTTTCTCTCTCACTCGTACGGCTAAATTTATCTCTCTCATGCCCGGAGCTTTCCCGCTCTCACAAATTCAATCGTGAGCTGGTAATCTTTCCGGAAGCGTCGGAACTCTTTCCTAGAGGACGGCTTTCTGGTTCTGCTGTCTCTTATTGCCTCGCGATGGTTGCCGATGGACGTTCGCGACAGGTGTTCCCGTCGCATCAGTAATAAATTATTTGCAGTAAAGATTATTGTAATAGTAGACTTTTTGTAATAGTAAATAAGTTGATTTAATAAAAAACGTTTATTCCTTCAAAATAATTCCTTTAATTGATAAAAGAACATATCCTCCTTAGTTCGTTATTCTTTTATTATGAATAACACTTTCATTGTTATCTACCAAAAATGCTTTTAATTGAATCAACTTTATAGTTGGATGTGTCTCAATTTTAAGATACCAAGATTTAAGAGTAAATAAATTAATTTATCTAAATTTATAATTATGTCTAAAATTTAAACATATTATTGTAACTTGGTTGATATTTAAATAAATGACACGTATTTACTATGAGTTGGATTTAAATTATCAGATGTTCATAGATTATAAATGTTTAATAATAGTTTATATTCAATTTTTATTTTTATTTTTTATAAATACTTTTTTAATTTATAATGGATTATGAATGGAAGGAAAATAGATAAGAGCATATAAGTTGACGTTTCTACGCTATTATGTCGATTTTTTATTATATTAATTTTTGGTTGCTAATTTTTTACTTTATTACTCTATGTTCTTACAAGTTTATGTTTACATATCACATACTCTTCTGTTTGGAAAGTATATTTTGACTTCAGTTTATTAACATAAACTTCATTTATGTTGCGACAGAAAAGTCTATTGCGAACTTAGCATCTGTGTAGTCAAGTGTTTGTGCGTGACAGCGTGCGTAAAAAATTGAAGCCTACAGACATGCAGGTCACTTCGGCGAAAGTACGCATGACATCGCAGGGAAGTGAGTATATGTGTGAGAAAGAGTGAGAACGGGAGGCTACGCATCAAGCCTCGGCTAAGGCATTGCGCAAGCAAGCGTAACGTACTTGCGCCACTGCCGCTTCTGCGTTCCGTAGCGCCAGCCATCGATAGGGGAGAGTCTGAACGGGACCACCCGAGATGACGGATGAAAACCAATAGAAGAAAAATCCATTTAGGCGATAAAGGAGGCGAACCCGCGAGAAAGAAGGCAGTCTGGTTGAGAGAAAAATGATCTCTTTGAGTCTTGCAGACTATTAGCACGCAAAACTCCAAAAGTGCAGCCTATCGTTTCATTTTTCGTTTGACAAATTTCTTGATCCACGGTCTCTGATGTAGTCTCTTGACTCAACCAGAACAAATTGTCTTTACCAAAACAATGTAAATTATCCGCCATCATAAACAACTTAGATCTTTGTAAAATATCGCTGTTTAGTATGTAAGAAAAAGCGCTGTATCCATTATGAGTTTCCGTTATTAATATGCCGAGCATAGCTGGTATTATGAACTCCGCCGCCGACTTAAAGGTATGAAACGCCACTACGACTAGATAAATGTTTATCGTGTACTTGTACGCGGTAAACACACCAAAAAAGCGAAATAGCTGTAAATCTATATGAATAAATATTAGTGTAATAATCAAAAAGAGCTACCGTTCTCATTTTGTCCGGTCTCTTCACACCTCCTCCTCCCGCCACGAATCTGGTCCGACATCGAGCCATCCGAGGCGGGATAACCAGGCTGCGTAAAGAGTCTAAGTCGCCGCCGCCAAAAAGGCAAGTAAGTAAAAATGTTACTCGACGAACGAACAGGGTTTTGGTGATCAAACGTTACAATGTAAATAATACTCTAATTCTAGAAGAGCTTTTTAAAATGAGAAAAATATCTACATACATTATAGAAAACCCTGCCTATAAAAATATTCACTAAAAACAAACAAATATTACCATTGCAAATATTATTTAGGTCTATTTGCATTAATATCAGCAGTGTATTTTGCATATCTATATATATTCTATATACATTTTGTTGTATTATTCAAAAAATTTTCTACAAATTTAATTCTAATACATGTTTTATTTTTAATTATATGTTCGTAATATATGTAAAAATAAATTATAAATATTCATGAAATTTTAAAATAGAAAAAATTAAACTCAAAAATGAAAGAGTTAATATGTATTTTAAATATTAAAGATAAACTAAGTCTACAAAAAGTTGTACAACTGCTTTAATAATCTATATTTAATGCATTCAATTCTGACAAATTTTCAGGATCTCTTCTTAAATTCTAAGAATTTAAAGGTATAAATTAACTATGTTTATAAATTAAAAAAATGTTTAATTAACTATTAACTGAACAATTTAAGTAAATCTTATTAATAATATTTATATAAACTACAAGGAATTTAAATTATTCATTTTAATTATTATTATGGAAAAAATAAATATTTTAATTTTATTATAATAGGTTAGTATAAAGTTATTAATGACCTTATTTTTAGATACTCGCAAATATTATTAGAAAAATATATATTGAAGTTCACTCATACGTCGAAAACAAATAAACTGTAATATTAAGTTTCTAATTGCATTAATTTTCAAAAATATAATATTTATTAAAAATACTTAATTAAGTATAATTTACTTAATCATTTTTTTCGATAGTAATATCTTTTAATTAATATCAATTTTATTTGTTGCATTTCATTATGTTTAAAATTTAAAATTTGAATTTCTTTTCTTAACTCCATGGAAATGCCTTATCATTGTCGAAAATAATATCTTAGAAAAATAATGATTGATAAGAAAATCGTGTTATCTGGAATATTAATTTGTTAATTAATATTTAATATGATTACAATTCAAAATTTTAGCCTTTAAAATACTACAGTATATTATTAACATAAAGTTTAAATTAGATTTCTAGTTTGTATTAGGATGTATTTATAAATTATTATAATTAAATGTTTTTAGAATATTATTATCAACTTTTATATATAAAGTTCTTTATAAAATAATATAAAATATTATAATATGCAACGAAAGGTTTCGTTGCGAGCTCGCGACATCGCGAATGAAAATCCGGTAAAGGAAGAAGGAAGAGGATAGCCCCAATATCCAGCAGAGTGTGTGAAGTAGAGTGAGTGTGTGTGAATGTGAGAACGTGTGCGCTATATAGCGCCGACTGAGCGAGAGAACGCCGCGTAGTGAAACGGAAAAATTATCATTTCTTATGTTAAGTTACATACATATACGTACGTATATGCACATATGCGTATAAATGTATGTGAATATCTATATTAAAATATTAGCATAAACTACACACTTAGATTTACTATCTTTATATTAGTAATTCAATGCTAATTTTATCTTGTTCTCTTAAGGAATATAAAATAAAAATATGAATTTTTAAATTTAAGAAATATATACTTAAAGTTTTATGAAATATAAAATTATACACAGTGTTTGATTTAAACATAAAGGTTTTATTTTCTTTAACATTTTTTAATTTACTATTAGGAGAAGTGAATCTAAAACTTAGATTCTAATAAATATTATAATTGATTACTATATAATAATATATAATAATATATAATAATATTATATAATAATATATAATAATATATAATAATATATAATAATATTATAATAATATATAATAATATATAATATATATAATATATAATAATATTATAATAATATATAATCATGCAATTTAACCTTCTTATGTATTTTTCAAAATTTATAATTCATAAATTAATGGAAATGCAGAATTTATGTTAACTCAGTTAGCGAATTACACAGTTTACTTAGCATGTATCAAATTATAAAATATCCCGAAAAGAATGTTAAAAAGGTCTCATTACATTGTCAGAATAAATGAACATCTCTTTGATATCCAGACGTTGTTATTCGGCTTGTTAATTCTCTCTATTTTTTCATTTCTTTCTAACACTGCTCCAAGAAAATTCTCGTCGTTTATTATACATGATTTATTACGCGGACGTTAGCTTCCATGTCCTGGATGCAAGTTCTCACGTAAAAAGCAGCCTAAAGTCTTCACGTAAAGGAAACTACCAAGTCTCCAATGTATATAACACGTGGCCTTAGCTTGGTCAATGCAACTCGTTGAAAGTTAGCTCTCAACGGGTAGCACGTGGCTTGTTTAACCCTTATGAGTGCATATGGCGAGAACTGCTTGATTGGGCTTAAGAGATAATTTGTCAGCTGAACTGCACTGGCATTTGAAGAAACATGCCAAGTTTTGCGCGTGAGCTTATTAAAGAACAGGTAAGATGTACTAACACCAAGAAAGCGAGACCAGCCTTGTATATTTGAACATTTTTATGTCTATTTCTTTTTTATCTTCAACACTTAATATACCATTTAACATATAATATAATATTTAATAGATTTTTTAGAATTGTATTACTTGCGGGAGATTCATTCATTTGTGGATTCTGAAAAAAGTAACTAATGTTTTTAATGTTTATGTACGATAAATTACCTAATACATTTTTCGGGTAAATCTTAAACCTTAATTTCTATTTTTTCTTCAGAGCCATAGTTTTGATAAATTTTTAAAAAATGAATTAAAAATTTGTTATATTTATTTATTTTAAGTATTAAAAATTAATTATTTTTAAATTTTATAAAATAATTCAATAAAAAATAAAGTAGTATAATAAAATATTAAAAAATTAAATAAAAAAGAATTCAACTAGACATATACTAATATATTTTGATATAACTCTGAAATATCGCTTTTGATTTGGATATAATGCATGATTATTCTTTTAATGAAAAGCATATTAATGATAAATTGAAATATTAATTTAAATTAATTATTCTAAGGCTATTGAACTATTAAATCTAAAAAAAGAGACTTCAAAACCCTCTATATTTATTATTTGCTGATTCACAACGCAACAAACGTTTTATTCTTCATTGAATTTTAATTATATATATTATATATATATACACATATTTATATATTTATTGAATAATGATAAAATAAATATTCAGACTAAATGAATAGAAATATAGTGAAAAATGAATATAAAAATAAAACATTAAAATGTATTTAACAGTTTTTTATTTAAGCAAGATTTTTATATATGTGACGCGTCGTCCCCGTCCCCAACACGTGTACTTTCGGACGGTCGCGTGACGTGTTTAATTTCTAGTGCGTTCTTCGTTCCTGTTCCCTAATATCCGTAATAATCTCTGAGATTAATTTTTCCTCTTTACAATAGGCGGCGTGGGTTCGTTTGTGAGGGGTCTACGGTAAGACGAGCGTTCGCTCTCGCCTTAGCACGTAGATGCAATCCCCTCTCAAGCGCTCGTCCACGCATTCACGTTTATGCCTTCGTGTTGCACTTCGCGCCCTCGTGTCTTAATTTTCAAAATGACACCGGCCACATCGTTTTCGTACCGCGGTTTCGGTCACACGTGTATTTTAGTGATAATGTTTTTTTTTCTGCGCAAAAGGAAACTTCCGTGACACTCTCCTCCCCCCCCCCGTGTAACGCGCGTGGTACATGGCAGAGCGCAGTACTCATTCTGGTAAGTGCCTACCGATTTAATTTACAATTCTTTTTCAACGTATATTTTTGTTCTTGTCACGTGTCGGCTTAACCTCCAAAGCGAGTATGCTGTTTACCTGGTACGTACTGATGTTTCCCCATGCAGAGCACCACACCGATGACTGGGTCGAGGCGCAGACGTCATTTCCCTTCCGCTGTATATCTGGTGTGAACCAGGTATATCTGGTTGTTCTTAGCGGAATCCGTATCGAGATGTCGTCTGGTGGTTGGAGCAACGTCATTGCTGCTATGGATGCTGTTTCTCGCGTCTGCGTAGCAACGGACACCATACGTGTTCTCGGTGTCTGGCCCGACACAGTGCGTGACTGCTTGCTGGACTAGAGTAGACGGATTGATGTAGCTTCCCCGGATGCCTTGGCCGTCTTCTTAAGAGATGGTGTTGAGGCGGCCATCCGTCGCAGTATTCGACCGCAGAAGGCAAGTCTATTTTCATTGAACACTCCTTCTCTTGCCTTCTTCCTGATTTCTTCAGCCTCTCGGCTGCAGCAAAGTCGAGCGACCTCCTCCTGTAGCCGTTAGATAGACTTAAAGGTGCCTTTCCGTAGAGGGGAAAGGCACGCTTTCTCCGAACTACATTAAGGCTCTGTCTTTTTTCTGCCCTCAGTGCGACGAAGATGAGGAATCCCTCTCTCTCCAGTTCTGCTTCCAACTCCGCCAGGTGGTCTACCTCGTCTTGTGCAAGTGTGTTCGTGTACTTGATATGTTGGAGCTGATTCATCAACTGATTCTTTGGTGTGAATCCGGTGGTTTTCGCACCTTAGTCCTGTGATTTTTGCGTGTTATACTGGTGATCTTTGCGTGTCAAACGAGTGGTTTTCGTGCGTCTCGGTATTGTTTTTGTCGCACTCGACCTTGTTTATTTTCCTAAGCTCTAGTGTTTTTATTTTCGCTCGCTTGTTACTAATTCTATCTTATCGTCTAAACTCGCGCTCGCTACCGCACATTCTACTACACTTATATATTATTTTTTTTCCGATTTCTTACGTTTTTTTTTCTTTTTAATTGTAAATTATTTCTCTATAAGATAACATTCGATGAATGAAAATTCTTACAGTTTGAATAAAGATTACAAATATTTTAGTTTCAGTGCATTATAAGGATAATTTAAAAAAAAAATTCAAAATTTTTAATAATGTAGATTTAATACATTATAATTATGTATTAACTGCTAAAATAAGTGAAAATTTTTTCTTTTCTTTAAAAATAAATTAGAACATTATATGTAATATAAATAATATGGCTAATTAATGTTTTAAATTTCATGCATACCAAATATCTGTAACATATACTCCTTATACGTACTTTAATTTCTTTTAAATTAAAAAAAAAATTATGGATAATATAAGTTTCTTTTCATATTTCTTTTACATGTAAGATAAAAATTAAAATAGTTTAAAAACATTTTTTAGTAATAGAATTCATTGTACTATGATATAATACCAATAAAAGAACAAGTTCATAAAGTATATATTAAGCAGAATTATATAGATTTTAAATTAAAAGTGTTTATCAATTCCCCAATATAAATCTAAAGTATACATAAAACATATGTAAATTTAAAATTTAAATTATAATTGAATTATTATATGTACCTTATCTAATAACATACATACTTATTAAATAAAAATAATAGTTATCAATTTATTCCATTTTGAAATAAAAGTAACACTGAAGTTACTCTAACAAATACATTAATTTATTTATCGTGAATGTTACAATTTTAATTCTGAAGTTGAAAAGAAAATTCGAAGGTAAATAGTTATGTTTATTAAATTTGTATAATAATGTAGGATTTACTTAATGTGGGATTTAATCCTCTATATTTATTTACATTGTATTATTACATACAATCTCCGCTAGTTACAGGACGATCTCACACGACTCCTTTCAGATCACGATCTCACACTTCCCTCAGAAATACTTACACCACCGCTATTCACTCATCTCGGGAACTCATGTCCCTCGCAAATATACACTGGCTTTCTCGCTCTCTCTCTCTCTCTCTGACACTCTCTCACACACCCTTCATTTCTAAAATATTCTAATCAGTAACTAACTTATTCTAAACAGTATAAAATATAATTATATTATTCTTGAAAATTTCTATGTAATATTGACTTAAAAAACAACTTATAAAACTTTTATATTCTATGATAAAATTTAAAATAAAACGAATGTTTTTGAGTTTCAAATACCAGTTATATTTTTCGGCAAAATAAATGAAAATATAAATTATACATATAACAAAAAAATCATAAACCATCCCGCTAAATAAGTATATACAAAGGTAAAAAGATCAAATTATTCTCGATGTTTACATAAATCATGAAAAATTCGTTATTCACGTGTAGGTGAATTATAAATCATCGAAAAGTGTAGCTCAATAGTAATAATAAAGAAAAATGTATATGATAATATGAAATGAAAATTCTCAGTTCAACGAAGCAATTGAATGACAGCTATTGTGTAAATGTAGGATTCGCGATCTGATGTTACGACGAATAATTATTATTAAAATCACACAATTTACATTTGCTTGAAATCAACTTATTATGTGAGAAATTTTTCCCGTCTAAACATAGAAACGGAAGTTTGTGTGAGCGTATTAAATTGTTTTATTGCAAATTAAATTGTTATCGAAAAAAGGAATATAATTCCTACGCATAACACGTAATGATTGATAAAAGGCTAACGTTAATATGATTATATAAATAATTATATTCGTACGCGCATAAAATTTCGAACTTTTACATCAAAAGCAGTAATTGGATATTTAGGTGTCAAACGAGTCTGTTACTTATAATATTAATTATATAATGAAAATTACGATAAAAATGATAACAATAGAAATGCAAATCCATTCGAATTGCTATAAATAAAGATTTCTTGTCTTTTTTATTATAAATTATTTTATTATAATGCTTGGTTTGACTACATAAACTTTACTACACAAAATTATTTCTAATTTAATTAGAATTATTTATTGAATCATTTAAGTAAATAATATAATCATGGATAATTTTATTACTAGTCACTATTATATATAATTATAAGTTTAATATTTCGCTTATTTGTTAAAAGATGAAAGTTACTGTAAAATATATTTTTCAATGTATCAAATTATGATCACTACTTAAGATTAAATATAATTTATCAAAATCATAATATGATTTCAATATACACGAAAAAATAATGCCTTATTTATTTATATATATAACTTTGAGTTAATGTTTTTATAGTAGTCTAATTAGTATTTTACTAATATAATAAAGCAATATTATAATTTTATAAATACCACATAAAAAGTTCAACAACATAGAATACTACAAAATAATAATTTTATCTCTTACATACAAAGTTCTATAATAAATACATATATTAGGTAACGTAAATTCATAAATGATATTAAGATTATAATTTTTATATCAAAATATTTTGTTATAAATGTTACATAAATTTTTTATGATATTCCAGTAATTTTTCTCTATATTGAAATTATAATTTTGTACAAAGTATATTTCAAGAATTCTAGTAAATTTTATTGATATCTAATAAATTCTATTCCAAAATACAGCTTATACTATATTATATTAGAGATTATTAATGAAATAAATATTCTTAATATCAAATGCAAAAATTAACGAAACATAAGGTGTTTCGAGAGAGATTTGGAAGTTAGCCTGCCGATAATAAGAAGAATAAGTTCGGTAAATAATGAACAATACACTCTGGCAAGGAGAGCGTACAATGCGTTGTAGAGATAGCAACAGCTAATAATGGTTGCATTCATTTCATGCCATCTTAGCATTTCTCGAATAAATTAAGAAACTCACACCCTCTGCATTCTCAGAGTTTAAGTGCTTTGCTTCTGAGTTCGTGCATGCAGTTGTGGTCGTCCATTCTGCAAGATTTGGATGGTTATATTCGGTACCGGTAACACCTAAAAGCAATTCAATACGCTGATAATTATTTTCGCAAGGAAAGAGCTTCTTCTGTATCAAAGATCAAGAACCGTCCCTTAATAGACGTTGATTTCTGACTTAAGTTCTACTCTGTCATTGCCCGTATAAGAGACGTCGATTTCCTTAAGTTCTGTTCCGCGATTGCCAATTGTGTAATTGGACCATTTAGGAAAATATTTATTGATGCATTTGTCTAACTAGAAATGAAGTGTAAGCTTGGGTTCATTTATTTTATCTAATTGTAAGATAATATACGGAGGTAAATTAAATTATTAGGGCAGTATTATATTTTAGATGAACTGTGATTTAAGTTAATTTTTCTAAATTTCATTAAATTTAAAGGGAATTTATCAATATATTAAGCTCAATGTAATTTAAAACGCATGAATTTATTTCATTATTAGTGGATATGTTTCTTATTTATACAATCATTATAAGAGTGTTCTAATTTATTGAACTTATATTGAACTTCTAATTAATTTAAATTTAAATTACTCTATACTAAATGATATGTAAATTCATTAAAATTTCTTATTTTTCACTCACCAGCTTACATTCATTTTAATAAATATATTGTAATAATACACAATAGCCAAATGATCGCTGTAATTGTTATGAAGTTTATATCATAGAAACGTATAGTTTAGACTTTAAGTAATACATTTAAATTCACGAAAATTTTTGCATATAAAAATTCTGTTGATAAAAATAATGTTTTCGAAGAGTATATTCTAAGTATCCGTATATACTAATAGGTAAAATATTGTTTTCAATTTGTTATTTACATAAATAATAAATTGAATAGTAAAATATTGAATTTATCATCATAAAACTTTTCGTTTTAATATTTTTTATTGATTGTTGTTTATACAATTCAAGATAAATTCATATTTAACATTATCTCATTGATTTTACGTATTTCATTTATGTATCATATTAGTAAGATAATATTAATTTAATTTAATCAGAAACTTATATTGCAGTTGGTTAGTCGTTTATACATAATATTTTTTCTATAAATCTGTTATTGATATCTAAACATATATTTGAAACACGTACTCCTCTTTACTTTAACAATATTAGATAACATTTTCATACTATCTTATATTATTTTTTAATCATCCAAAAAATTATTTCATTTCTATTCATAAGTTGCTAAAAATAAGTTGCTACTTCAATTAATATAGTAACATTTTTGACGTAACTGATTATCTAGTGATCAAATAAAAAAATTTTTTTTTCAAATATATCTATGTTTGAAAATGACCATACTTTTAATTTAATATTTTTATACCTACAGATTAAACATACATTTTAGATATTTGTGATTCAATTAGATATTTGATAGATTTAATAACAGGCAGAATCATGAAAAAAATTTAGGTGACGAAATATAGATTATCTTTTAAAAATAATTACAATCATTCTGAGAATCATATTCATTAAAGTAATATAATAAATTACTATTAATATTATCTATTTTTAATTATTGATACTAATTTGAATATAAATTATGTATATAGAAAATATTTGTGTTTAGCAACGAGTTGTTAGCAAATCAAAAGATATATAAATAGAGATAAAAGTAGAGAGAGACAGAGATAAAGAGTAGGTTGAATGTTATTGCGACCAAGATAATTTGATATATGAGCTGAATAAGGTGAGCCGTCAATCCAACGGCACTACATGCTGATACGCTGCTCTTGCATTTCAACTGAGGAAACAGTTTCAAATCTCGCACTGTGTGTGGTGTATATAAATGACCATAAACCATAATCTGCCATTTATAATTACAACACTTGACATGTACATGCACAGTCTGACAGGCGTATTAGTGATATTCGGCTCTCACTTTGATTCTATCTTTCCCCAATTTTATTATATGATTTATATACAACACTTAGCATATATCTGTAATATTTTACTTAAAAATTTTGAAACTACCGGTACTGTCATATTGTTTTTAGAGTTTTCAATACAATATTTAGAATTAAAATTCTGCATGTAATTATTCTGCGTCTCATTTCATTAGATATGAAATGAGACGCTCCCTCGACAATTATGATTTTTATTATAGTAAACACCTCGATTTTCATCGAATATTTCATTCATAACAAAATTATAAATATAGCATGGATTAAGCAAGCAGGGGAAGAAAAATAAATAATAAAACTATACATAATAAGTAACTAATACATCACTAATATCCACTTCCAGATAATAAAATTACATGAATATTAATATCATGTATTAAGGAAGTCGCAGATAGAATTTAATTAAAAAAAAACCTTATTTAAGTAAAAAATTTTCAATTTTTACATATTTTACTATTAATGAAACAAACGCTCAAAATATTTTATAATAACTTTTTCTTCTATTTATGTTGATTAGTATATTTTTAATATTTTCAATGTATTAATAACAACGTAATAGTAACTAAATGAATTTATAAATATATAATATTAATTCAAGATAAATAAAAGTTAATTAAAATTATAATAAATTTTTGTTAACACAATACTATGATATTGAATAGTAAAGCAATGTATTTTCTACTATCTGAAAAATATGGATAATTAATTTGTAAAGTTTTTTGAAAGTATAAAGATTATTTTAAACTTATGTAAAAGTTGTAATTTAAAATTGAGATACAAAGTAGATTTTATTTTTTAATAGTATTATATCTCTTAAAAAGAAATAAGATTCATACCTTTCTACTATAAAAAATTAATTTTTTCTAAAAGCTTTTTTAACTTTACGTTACCAAAAAATTATTTTAAAATAAAACTAAATTCTAAAAGCTCCTAGTATTTTTATATAAGCATATTTTGTACTTGTATGGATACGTGATTTCGAGCGTACGTGCTTATATATTTATGAGTGTATTTATGTGTTAATGGAAAAGCGCGCATAATATTTCTAGAATCAAGAAGTATAAGATATTAAAATAATGAAATAATACAAGTTTTCATAATCTATATCTCCGAAACTAATTCTATATATACATGTATATATAGTCTAATCTATATCTAAACCACACTGTTTTCAAAAACTACCAGAAAGATTGTGGTTTTGTGCAATGCTTTAAAATATAACTTTTATATAAAAGCAAAACGAAAAAAATGATCTTGATTCGAGACCTACAAAAATAAAACAAAAATTTACCAAGAGAATGTTGATATATTCAATAATTTCTACTACAATATTAGGTAATTATTTATCTTTCTTAAGAAAAATAAAATTATTCATAAAAGTATGTTCCAATAATAAAATAGAATATAATTATTTATTTTCTTCGATATCAACTGAAAAGATATTTCACGATTAACATTAAAATATTTATGAATTTTTAATTTTATATATTTGTTCTAATGAAACTGTCCTTATTAAAAACAGTTTTTAATTTACAACATTAATTAATTAATGGATTTTATCATATTCTACGATAACAATATATTTGTACTTTAGCGATGCTCAATCAGAAATAGGCAACATATAAACATTTGTTTAGTTTACGTATAATCTTTTCAAATCTAAAGTTTATTATTATAGATATTTTTGTTAATAAATATTTTATAGATAATTAAGATTTAAATAATTTTTTATATGATGAAATAAAAGGAGAACACTTTCAATAAGATTTAAAAATATATACAAAATTCAGAAATATGGAAACAGAAATTTAAATATAATAAATAACACAATATACTTTATTACGAAATAAATCTATTTAAATTAAAAATATTTTTAATTTTTATTATAAATTATGAAATTGAACTCGGAAATTTGATGTTACATATTGTAAAAGTTTCTTAGTCTCAGTTAAAGCATCAACAATCTTATTGCGCTAGAAATAAAAAAAGAATGCACCAGAACAAATTGATAAGAAAAAATATAAAAATAAAACTACATCAAGTCTGAAATTAGAAAATTATATTGATTATCTGAGAAGTGAAAAATTAAAGAGACTGCATCACGAAAGGAAGGATATTTCAATTCAGAATAACATTCGTCACTATTACTGGTAAGAAAAATTATCATAACATTTTTTCGGGAAACGCATATACGCATCTGTAAAATAAATAAATAAATAAATAAAATTAGCTGAACTTGCCACGTCAAATGTTGAAATAACAATAATAGTATTCATAGAACAGCGAAACTATAAGAAAATAAGAATATCAATACGTAGAATCAAATGTGATATCACAACCACAGACGTTTCCAAGATGCTTAACGCCAAAAAATTTTCCAAAATTCACTACAAAAACGCAATTTGAGTCCACAAAAACAAAAAATGTTGAATTAAAATTTGCAGCAACGAGACTTAGAACGCCCATTGTGATTTTGGAAAACAAAATTCTACGCGAACACAAAAGCAGACATATCGACATAATTTAACTTAACCCTACAATGAGTATAAATGAGGATTAAATATTAAAAAGAAATCGACATTTT
The DNA here is from genome assembly GCA_018907045.1 of Wiebesia pumilae. Lineage (NCBI taxonomy): Eukaryota > Metazoa > Arthropoda > Insecta > Hymenoptera > Agaonidae > Wiebesia > Wiebesia pumilae. Next base: position 262,408 of record JACCHZ010000138.1, read on the forward strand.
ACGAGAAGAATTCTACATAATAGGCTGGACTAGAATACTCTTCCGGGGCTTCAACGGCAACGTATGTATTATCCTAGATAATACATTCGATGGATCATAGTAAGTAAATACGGCGGCTCGGAAAATGACATGGAAAATATGTCAAATGAAATAAGTTTATAAAATTATAATTCCTTGTGCCTGGAAAGAATACTTTAAAATACAAGCAAAACAGCATAATTATTGCCATGACATATGAGTCGAATGTTATATTATATAAATATTATATCAAAATTAGACTTTTCGAAATTAAATATGCATAAAAAATATTCATAATTTTGTAGGTAAATTTTAAGATATTACAATTTTTTTAAATATTTTTGTAATAAGAATTAACATACGTCTGCAATTTTTTCTAGATTTGTCAAAAATAATAAAATAATCATATAAATAAAATAAAATAAATTATTTTTAAATATAAAATATATTTTAAACATTTCATTAGAGTAATATGATAAGTATTTATTCATTACTTATCATGTCCTTGATATTTATTAAATATATGTATTTAACAAATATATATATTTGTTAAAATCTTCATTTTAATTTCAAATTGAAAAGAAGATACAATTGCGGAGCCGAACATTTAAGTCAAGCTCACAGCAATTGTATTGAAGGGTACTAATGAAACTAATGTTCTAATTTTTCAAACAATACCATATAACCCGCTTACATTTTCTTAATTTTATTATACAACGTTGATTATATGCATGATCAATAAACAATTATATCGGGGTTTACATATTCATATTTTTGTTATTATTATTATTAATAATATATAATGGTTATTCAAGCTATTATTATTAATATGTTATTAATACATTTTTAACATTATCAATTAGCAAGAAGTTTAAATTATTTAAAATTTTTTAAATAATTAAAAGATTTTAAATTATTGTTTTTAGAATATTAATAACAATTAGTTTAACATTAATAATGACAATTATACTATTGCTACTTAATATTATAAATTCTAGAATATAAAAATTATTATAGTTATTAATGTTTTTATTGTTTTAAACTTTATTACACGTTTACGAATTCTTATTATAAGAATATATATAAGTAAATATGTAAGGGAGCATGTGGTTACAAATTAGTGCCTCGGTTGAAGTTTGCCCTACTTGCTTGTAAATAAATAAATCATTTTTGTACTAGTAATCATTTTATTGTATCCCCTTGTTTTTGATACTTTAAACTTCAGAAATTTTTCTCCAATAACAGTGAGAGAGAGAATAAGAAAGTGAGAGAAGAGAAGCTTGAAGTTTCATTTTAGTGATGATATCTATTTGAATTCCTTTAGCATATCTGCTTTAATATTGAAAATTTTCTTGAGCACAAGGTAAAAAATATTACAAAAATATTAAATATATATGTATATATTGAATGAACAACTTAGTGCTTTGTAATATTTTAATTAATAGATTCTTTACGTTCAATAATTATTAATAATCTTATATATATGAAATAATACTGACTAATAAATTCATTAAAATGAATTGAAACATAATATATGTTTAATGTAAGATAAACAGATAAGAAATATATAATCAATAAACCAGAGTAATTTCTTAAACATTTAATAAATGAATAATAATGGAAGATAATGATTGATTTTAGGTTAAAATTTCTGGTTAAAAATTTACAATACATATAATAAATTATTTAAGAAACAAAACAACTGAAGAAAAAAATTAAACAGAAATTCTATGTTTGAAGCTATAAGAGTAACTCTTTCACATCTAAATATTACTAAAATGTACAAAACTTATAAAATTGATATATATTTTCAATTTCTGAAATATTTTCTATTATTGTATTATCTATTATACTATTATCTATTATATATATTTTCTATATATAATTATATATGAAATATATAATTAATATATTTCATCTTCAATATATTTCAATATCTTTCAATATATTTCAATCAATAATACAGCAAATAATACAACTATTAACATACTTAGAAAAATTTAAATAATACTTATTTATATTTAAAAGTACTTTATATATTCAATGTGTTATTGTAAGCATACAATTATGCATATAATATTTCTTCATCTATTGTATTTTCTACACAATTATGGATATTTTTGACATTTATTACGAATACATTATATTAAAATATTTTAATTTATAACTCATACTTAATTTCATATTATGCATCTATACTATACTAGATTTTATCGAGTTATTACTTTAATAATAATTAAATATTTCCTTCAATGAAAATGAATAGATTTTATAGTGAATAGTAATTTATTAAATTACATTTCTTATTAAGAATTTTTCTAAAATAATGATTGCCTTAGAAACGTTTCAATTATTAATTCAATATAAATAATTATAATTAATTTAAAAATATACATGATACAGTTGTATAGAATTTCATTGTTATTGGGTTATCGGATTATTTTTCTAATACGATGTTTTTAAATTAAATTTATAAAGATTTAAATATGTACTATAATTAGATTTTTTCAATTTAATTTATACTGAAATATAATGAATATTGATAGTCTTTTGTCGATAAAATGGTGTATTTCTAAGATTTACTTATACAATAACAACAATAACAATGACAATGACAATAATAATAAAAATCATAAAAATCACTAGTTTTTTGATATTTTATCTATTTATTCTTATGTTTAACAGTTCAAGCTTTAATTTTTATTACATAAAACTACATCTGATATAATGGTAAGTTACAAAGATTTTTCAATTATAACTAAATGATTTTGTTCTATTAGAAATTTATCAGTTTATAAATTCAAAGTAAAATTTTAAAGAGAAGCTTCGTTCTTAATGCAGTTTATATAATATTTTTATAAGCTATAATTTTGACTAAGTTAATTTTTTATGAAAATTTATTAATTTTTTATAAAGTAATAGTTCAATTAATAAAATAAATATAATTTTTTTAAGTACACGTTGAAATTCATTTTATTAAACAATATTAAAAGTTTATGCATGTTAGCAACTTTTATGTCAACGCAATAATTACTTTAAAATAAAAAGACCGAAAGCTTTTAGTTTTAAAAATAATACATCATTTTTTATTGAAAGAAGATAAAAGCATAGTTTATTAATATATAAAGATGTAACATAGTTTTTTCAATAAAATTTTGAAATGCATATTTATTTTTCATATTTTATAAAAACTTTACACCTTCACATAAAAGTGTTTCCATTTCTAGTTATCGAAGAGTATTTAAATATATTTTTATAGTAAATTATCAGTTAATCTGAATCTATTTTATGTAATGTACAAAAATGAAATTCCATAAAAATAATTCATATTATTAAGTTAAAGTTTAATTTATTGAAAACAAAGTTCGTGATACTTAAAAACGGATAAAGTAATAAATACTTCTACAATTTATCGAATTTATTTTCTTTCCGATGAATCATATTCATATAACGTTGAAAATGAAAATATAAGCGAAAAATTATTTGATATCCATCGAGTAATGATTTAAATTGAAATTAACAAAAATCAATCAGATTTTAGTAACAAAACTGTTAATTGATATAGTATAGTCTCATATTCATAAAAAATATTTATTTTATAATTTCATGTTATTATTATTCAACAATAAGTGCAACTTCGTCTACATATGTACTTATACTTCGTTTAAAAAAAGATTTAGATAAATTAAAGACGCTATTATCTTATGAAAATAACGTTAAATTTGTAAAAAATCCTCATATTATGTCAAATAATGTGAAATTATTCCAGGGTGCAAGTTGCAACTGTAACGATTATTTCATCGTAGCTCTTTGCAAAATCCCCTAGTAAACTAAATATCTCTGTTATTTTTCATGTGGGAATTGTGGAAACACTTGTGAATTATAGAGCAGTACGGTAACGAGACGAAAGTCTCGTCATTTGGTATAATTTATAAGTACGGCTACCTATAGCGTAAGCTTGACATGAGAGGCGAATATATTATCGCAAGTACTCGCGTAATATACAAAAAATGACAAAAATATAAAGAAAAATTAAAGCTACTCAAGAAAAGAAAGTGACTTGCCTATTTTTTAAAAGAAACTTTCGTTTACGAAAGTAGTTATATGAGCTGCTACGAACTGCAGTGCTGTAGTTGGGAACATCTACCCTTAACAATACCTTAATAGATGTGAAGTATTAAATTATAAACATAATACAAGAGAACTGAGATCGTATGGGTCTAGTTTTAATAAATATCTAATATAGTAAATATTACTATTTCAATGAAATCGTTTCAATTACTATTTCAATGAAATCGTTTTAATTACTATTTCAATGAAATCGTTTCAATTACTATTTCAATGAAATTGTTTCAATTACTATTTCAATGAAATCGTTTCAATTACTATTTCAATGAAATCGTTTCAATTACTATTTCAATGAAATCGTTTCAATTACTATTTCAATGAAATCGTTTCAATTACTATTTCAATGAAATCGTTTCAATTACTATTTCAATGAAATCGTTTCAATTACTATTTCAATGAAATCGTTTCAATTACTATTTCAATGAAATCGTTTCAATTACTATTTCAATGAAATCGTTTCAATTACTATTTCAATGAAATCGTTTCAATTACTATTTCAATGAAATCGTTTCAATTACTATTTCAATGAAATCGTTTCAATTACTATTTCAATGAAATCGTTTCAATTACTATTTCAATGAAATCGTTTCAATTACTATTTCAATGAAATCGTTTCAATTACTATTTCAATGAAAAAATAGAATACTTTTCTAAGGCAAACATTAATATTTCAATGTCTTAGAAAGAAAATCTTAGATGATTTACAATTATCCGTAAAGAGATTTAACAACATTCTAGTATGTTTTCAATATTATTAAGTTAAAAGAAACATTAAGAAATAAAATATCATAAATTTACATTTATGTAAAGTACATTGTAAAATCTATTTTGCTATTTGTATCGCATGTATTTAAGTGTCATTTCAATAGATAAAAAATAATTTAAATCCGAGCACGTAATTCTGGTTACACATACAAAATGAATAGTAATTCCATAATAATCGAACCTCATATTTCGACCTTATATATGCACAATCTCATAGATTCACATAAGGCCAGATTGCTATATTATAAATCAGGTGAGGTAATAGCTGATGACGCGCAGCACAGGTCCAGCCCTAATATTTGACGTGGCATGCTGTTATGCTGAACATTTGCCTAACGCAATGCAATTTGCTTGCTCTCTTCGAAATTATTTGACTAGCCGCCTATTTATGTAACGATTAATTAAATTAGTGAGAGCAGTTGGCTGAATGTACCTCAATTATGTTTATTTCAAACATCCTTTAGCACACTTACAGGTTGATCATGTAATTTGTTAACGAAACTGATAGTATTGCTAATGCAGTTTAGTATAGTTAATGCGATAATCAAATTAGGAATATAAAATTGTTCATTTTGCAAAGGCTAATTCTAAGTCTATTCAGTGTAAATTGGCTGTTATTTTGGTACTGATTTTATAGAAAAATATTAAGCTGTCAAGATTTTATAAATTTTGTGATTTGTAATACCTAAGAATATCAATGTTTTCGAAATCAATATTAAGGAAGATAAGACTAAATAGTAAATATTTAACTAATAATGGTATTAAAGACTTTTACATTTAAATTTTAACACATTTCTTCAAAATTCCTTCTAACATTACATTTTTAAAAAGATTTTTATTATTTCTTTTGTATATTAACACTTTATTAATACAGATAAATTTGTTTGAAGATACATCACTTAAATATGATTATTTTGTTGAAATATTATAAATTATTTTTTCACTATTTAAATTTACTATTTTGTTTGTATCAATGAAGAAATATGAAAGTAATTATTTGCGTTACGGTAAATAATAATTTTTTCTTTAATTATTACATTATTACAAAGTATTTAATGAATATTTCTCTGAGAGTCAGTTTCATTTTTAAGTTTATATTATTTAATAGAGCGTTTGGAAAAAATAGTCATAAGTTAAAAAAGTTTAATCTTTATTGGACGTTATAAGTAATTTATATTTATTTATCTAACAAATTTTTTATGCACATTAAATGTTACTTTAGAACTCTAAAAAAACGTATTTTTACGAACTTTTAGCTATACGCATATAAATACTTATCAAATATAGAACTTTATCATTTGAAACAGAGAGAGAGAGAGAGAGAGAGAGAGAGAGAGAGAGAGAGAACGTGAGAAAATGTTGAAATATGAATAGCTGATGTACAAATTGCCTCAAATGTTAAATTAAATCAAACACTTGTACCCTAGAAAACTATATTAATATATTTATATTTTAAAATTAATCAAAAGGAAAAATAAATAATTCAAATATTATCAGACCGATTTATCTATAAATAATATCTTGATATTATTAAAATATTAAAATATTACACTTTCCATTTATTAGAGTAATACGGTTCTTTTTATATTTTTTATTAACTGTGAAAATGAAATCATTACTAATTTAAAAATGATACAATAATATATAGTGTTATAATAATCTTTAGTATTGATTTATATAGTCATAAAAGAACAGAAAAGTAAATATAAATATTTATAATTATAAAAGAATAATTAATAAAATTTGTATAATACTGCTTAATTGTTATGACTTTACTGATATATTTTCTTTTATATGTTCTTATTATTATTAAGTTTAAGTTTAATATTATTTAAATACAATATTATTAAAATTTAAATGAAATATTTTAATATAAGTATACGTTTAAGAAAAATATTTCATTTAACTGAAATAGTTTTTAATTCTGATAATTGAACAAAAATTATACAAAAATGTAATGTAAAGGTATGATTATAATATCTAAGATAAGAAAATTGAAAATAAGAAAAATAGACTACTTATTTACTTACCTATAGTTAGATAATATGTGTTAGAAAATATCTTTAGAATAAAACAATAGATCTTCAAAACTCATTCAACAAGGAATATGACACGTACGCCACAGATCTTTAGATCGAAAAAAAAATAAAAGTAAGAAAATAGAATAAAATGTATGTTATACCGGAGGCACTTAGAAGAACAGAGTTAAAAATACGATGCAATAATAGCAATAACTTTGGTGGAATTCATATTCATTAGCAGTCTAATTAGCAGAACAAACCTTTCTCATGAAGACCACTAATGGCTCGGAAAAAAGGACAAAATGAGAAAAACAATGTGAGTTCGATTTTTGTTTTATGATTTTCTTTTAATGAATTTCTTCCTCACCCTTTCTAAGTATTTTTTTTTTGTAATAGTTGTTTGGATTCTCGGATTCTCAGCTTGTTTTTCTTGTTTCTATTTTCCTTCTCCTTTCTTTTCGAGCGTTGAACAACAATTTACGTAATTGGATCGAGAACTGTTTGTAAACGCACACAACTTACTAGGGGTACGTAATATTTAAGAGTAGACGATAACTGTTATGTGCAGTTTTGGAAGAGAATTTGCAGAAAAAAAATTTTTTAAAGACAAATGAACATCAACAAAGTTTGCAACAAATGAGATTTTTTTCTACTAAATTGTCTCACATTTCGAAAATGCCTTATTTGAAAGTAACTTATTCCAATATTGAAATTAATTGTATTTTATTATGTACACAAAGTACTTTTTAATATTTTATTTTGTTTTTTTCTACAACTCTTTATTTGTTTAGCACTTTATTTTATTGATTTTATATAACAAAAAGAATATTATTAAACATTAATATAATTATATAATTATATAAATTATATGAAAAAAAATAATGTATAATATATTTTTTAGAAGAACCAAAAATTAGAAATTTTTACAGTTATAGTAAGAAACACGATGAAGTAAGATTAAATTTCAATTATAAAGAGCCAGATATCATCAACTATCATGAATGGAATTAGTATAAAATAACTATAATCAAGTTTTCTGAGAAAATAATAAATTTAATATATCCATATACTAGTTAAAACGAATATAATCATACTTTAAATTGTATTTTCAGAAATTGATATTTTGAAGAAACAAGGAAAAGGAATGCATATAATAGAATTTCTATGATTATTAATAACATTTTCTGATTTAAAATAAATGAAGCTAAAATATACCCATATATTTTTTATTCTATATAAATATAAAGAAATGTTCAATTAAAATATAATTGTTGATTTACATATGTAAAATTGATAATGAAGTCATTTTATAAAAAATAGCTTTATTTGTTTAGTCTAAATTTGATTTTGAAAAGCTGTGCACATACAGTACATCTGTATTTTGAAATATAGATGTACTAGAAAATATAGATATATGGAAACATTGCAAGACTCTATTGCGACCTAATAGTACAAATAACATGTATTTTAAAAATTATAATTTTTATAAATTCGTTAAAGAGTTAATTTTCAAATTTTTTTTTAAAGTAGTAAAATATATATCAGTTTTACTTAAATTTTTGAGACCAATTGTGAAATTAATTCTTGTTTAGTAACTTGGATATTCAGTTTTCTTCTTTGTATTTTTTACAACACTTTCTTAATTATTTTTTTCTTAAAAACTTTTTTTAATAATATTTTTTAGGAATATAGAAGAAATGTGATCAATTCAAATGATCAATATAAATACAGATTCATATAACAATATGCATGTATATTTAAAAAATATTTAATAAGCTGAATTACACTTACAAAAGTTAAATAAATATAATGAGTTAAATTTTATAATAAAATAAAAACTTAAAATATTTACATAAACAAATATTAATATAATCTTTTTATCTATATTTCTTTTTAAGAATATTGTTATATTTTTTATTTTAATATTATTCTTCTTGATTAACGTATATGTTATATAATATAGGAAAAAGATCAAAAAACAATACGAATAAAATATGTTAGTCGTGATATTTGTAGATGTTAATTATTTTTGCATTAATCCTTGCAAATGAAGTTATCGGAATAAAGCATAAAAATTATTTATTTATGATTTAAGTTCATTCATGAGTCAAAGACAGCAATAATAAATATTGATTATTGAATATATATATTAAACGCTAAAATGATGCACATAGAACTGCTTTCCTTAAAAATTAGTTAAAAGTGAAAGAAGTAAAAATACTATGAAGTAAATAAGTATTATTGATGGTTTTTAATCCAAACAATAGGAAAAGATTAATTTTACTAAATTTTAGTAATCATAAATTTAAATTTACTTTGTATTCTCACGTATGATGCTCGAAAGACTTGAGCTATTATTTGAGAATCGCATACTGGGAAGAGTATATATGACAAGTAGGAAGAAGTAGAACACCCGATAGAACTCCGTACCGGTCACTCGTAGAACTCCAAGATCGAAAAATTAAAGGAAGCGGTCACTCGTAAAACATTATACTATAGATCGCTACATAATCAAAATTACGGTTATTTCTTTACTTAGAAAATAGACATCTTTGCACTTTAATTACGATGGAGTCCTTATGAAGTCTCATATTTCCCGTGATTCTATCGCTCAGAATCTCACGCACACAAATATCGAACTCACGTACTAACATGTATAAGTTTTTGAGATCTCATGTGTTCGTGTATGTGACAGAGATATTCACCAGTTGAAAAATTTTTTTTGTCATCTTTGACTGGCAGGAAGGATAATTGACGTCATTCTTTATAGTTTCATAATTATCGCACTGCACAAGTTCACAGTTCTTTTCTATTCACATTTTTTTTCTTTGTCTATCGTTGGGGTTAATTATCATTTCCCGATGCATCAGTACCACTAAATAATTTAACATTAAAAAATGGAGTATCGCAATGCCTGGTAGAGCTTAAATATCGTCAGCATACGACCTTTTATGTTTGTAAATAATACCATTTAAATCTCTTCTCTGTACTGCTTGCATTAGTGAGCAAATAGTACAACCTCTGACAATAAACTCTCTCACCTATTAAGTTTAAGGAATTATTTACATATGTTAAGGAAAATTATTAGTCCAAGAAAGGAACAAATAAAAATACTTTTATGGTTAACACATCTTGTACGTATTTGTGTAACGGAATATGCGAGCGCTGGATAATGGTAATTTTTAATAAGTATACTCAGTTTATTGATAAGTTATAAATAATATTTTATTAAAATAATTTTAATTAGTAAAGTATAAAATTAAATATGAAAAAGTAAATCTGTATTTTCAGTATTGCATAGCTCTTATTAATAATTTAGGGAAATGATTATTGAAAAAATATTAAGAAAAATAATAAATCATTAACATGTATATGAATAACGACGATAATTTTAAACTACATTAATTGGTCAACTTTTAAATGTCAATTATAATGATAGATTATTAATTTAAGTATTTTTCCATTACAGAAATAAATAATGAAAAGAATCATCTAATTAATTAAAAGTTAAATTATGGAATAAAATTCATATTACAAGGCATACACAGCTTACGAGTGTAATACAATCGGTACGTTATAACAGTGATAAGAATGTATCGCGAAAGTAAAAGGTAGATATAATATATTCAAAAGAAAAGAGCTAATGAAGAAATATAAATAACATTAAATATTCGAGTATATTAAATTTAACATGAGTATTCAGGCAGAAGTTTTTTAATTTGATTTTCTGTTATTATATAAATGTTTTTGCTTGAATACAATTTACACAGAGTTAGAATTGAATACTTTAGGTATCGGATGCCTCGTGAACTAGACGGTAAAGCTGTATGTATGCTGTAGGATTTTATAAGAAAATCTGCGCATGAACTATGGAAGTTAGTCAACTTAAAGTATTCTCGCGGAATACTTTAACTTTTCAGACGTAAAGGCAGTATTTTTATTACTTACAATAGTTAGTATTATTTTATTGACCTTGAAGCTTCGATAATGTAGACATCGAACGGCATTGATTCTGATATATAATTTATAACTAACCGATGGTTACTCGACGTTCACTTTCACCACTTCACCTGTAGGCCTTAAATTTTATAAGTGCAATAAATTATAGAAAGATTCAGCCAAATAGGGAGACATCTTTTATTTAAGTGCTTCTTCTACAACTGGAGAAACATGTCACGTTTACATGGATAACGATTCATTTTTAATTAACAATGTACTTCTGGAATTCTCACTCATCTATAAGCCTGGATTGTTTATAGTTCGCGGATTTTCGTATCTCATAAATACGTCTGATCTTTTCGGAAATATATTTGATCACTCTCAAGAAAATATTAAAATTTTTCGTCATAGCACCATGTTTAATTCGTAGGATTTGCATGTGTTATGACATTTTCATACTCAAAGTATAGCTACAAGATACAATTATTTTTTACACTATTGCATCCGTAATATTAATCCTATATAAAAAACAGAGAACGATAATAATTAAAAAATTTTTTACGATAATAAAAATGCGCCACATATATAAACGAATAAGAAACGGACAGACACTTTTGAAAAAGGGGGATCCCATATACTAAAAATTTTAAATTATTATATTTAAATTATTATGATAGAGCAATAGAAGCAAACTTAATGAAAATTTGTTAATATATCTTAATGCGTTGAATTATGCCTTAATGGAAAAAATCAGCAACAATAAAGGAAGGCAAAGCATTGCAATGCAACGAGTTGTAGTAATCGTTAAAGAAACAGTAATGTTAATGGCGTCGTAAAAAAATTTAAGTAATAATTGATCATATGATTGAACGTATCAATTGTAATGCAAATATGTAATGCAATTGTAATAATATTATCGTGGACACAAACAATCACAATTAAAAGGATACTGAGCTATATACAGATAATGAATATACAGAATATACGACAGTGACCCAAATGCCTCGCAACCCCGACATATGAGGGAAATGGAGTTTTTAATATAATACTTAATAACGTAATATTTTATAATACTATAAAGCATAAAGTGATACAGTATATGATATGGAAGTAAAATAGATAAAATTTAATAATAATAAGTAACAAAAAAGGAAATCTTTAATTGCTATATGAGCGTTCCTCATATGTAAATGATAACTATAATTTTATAAATAATTATGTACACCGGATTATGAAACAATTATTCGAAGAGACTATGTCTAGTACTCGATGGAACTTTACTTGGAGAATAAACGTTCTTTCACTTTAATTCATCGTGTAGTCCTTATCCTGAACCTATTTTACACGTGACACTGTTATTCGGAACACGAAAAAGTATCGAATCCATAAACGTAACAGTATTAATAATAATTTAATCAGACAATATTAGTTCAACAAAAGAAACAATAATTAAATTAAATTATAAAATTATTTCAAATTTAATAAAATTAAAACTGACTGTCATAATTAAAAATTAATTATTGATTTCCAAAAAATGTTTCAAGCAAATATTTCTTATATCAGCTTCAATTTTTAACTTTCAAAATATTCTAAGCATGCTAAACAATTTTCAATCAAAGTTTCATCTGAAAGTCTTTGCAGAAATGGATTTATGATTAGCAGTAATTTAATATATATATATATCATGCTAATTGAAATATTAAGTAATTACAGTTAATGTTAATTATCATTATTAATTTAACCTTACAATAGTTTTTACGTCATTAAATTGATTTATATATATGGATGGTAAACTTGAAATCCATATAGCCTTATTTTATTGAAACATATTAAAATTACATAAGATTTTATTACTTGTGTATAATTAAGAAAAATATTTATTCAAAAAATGACGCACAATGAAAAGTACGAAATATCTTATGTTATAAAGGAAACACATAATAAGTGTTGTCAATAATACTTTGAAAAAAATTATATTAACCGGATTATGTTATATTATTTTAAAATAAATAAGCGAAAAAAATATATTAAATACTTTGATTTAAAGTTGTACGAAATAGCTTACAGACTATGTTACAAGAATGTTGCTTTAAAAAATAATTACTAATTTAATTGTGTAATATATTTTTTAAATTCAAAAATGATTTACAAATTAATTTATGAAGAAATATATGGCATTATTTATCAAGATTTTTACTAGAGTTAAATAAGATAGTTCAGAATTATGATAAGATAATTTTTAACCTATGACTATATCAAAGTAATATTTATTTATCATTTAAATGTACAATACCTCTTCATATTTATATGATTGTTATGAATAATATTAATGGAAAATGTATTAGAGTTCAAAATATTCTACTCTACATAGAATAAATAATCTAAACAGAAATTCTGAATCAATTTTATATATTGATTATATAAATTGACTTACATATATAAGTAAATTATGTGTTAATTTTGATTGCTATATACGTTATAACATAAATTTGACGATGATAGTTGAAATTTTTCATTTTACAACAATACTCAATAAGGTATAAAATGTTTAGCTTTGTTTATTCTATAAAAACGACTAATTTGGTCATGTGTATGCTTTAATAAATAGCGAATGACATTAAGTATTCGTAAATTCTCGATAAATTAATCGTGCGACCATGACAACATTAAGGTAATCGAACTTCGTTGCTAGAATTGATAAAATGGTACGATGGAATTAATTATTATTCATAGCAGTTAGTACATCAGTAATGAAATTACCACGTCAAAGTTCGAAAATCCAAGAGCGATCTCAGGAACTCGCTTGACAAATCCTCCAGAGAATGCATATACGTATATTTATGTGAATCCCCGGTACAGCCTTAGTGCATTAGTGAGCATGCATTTTATAGATAACCAATGATCGTGTCTACTGCTTTCACCTTCCTGGTTATGATAAGTTAAATCCGCGCGGAGTTGCGCAAGAGGAATTAATTTATACATCGCACTCTCGATTCTGAGAGGAAAACTTCTATTTCTCAGTCTCAAAAGCGATATTAAACGAATTTAAAAATTAATTTTATCGTATATTTAAAGAACTTAAAGACAATTATCCAATATAAAATTGTTGATTTTTTCTCATTCTAAATGTAACATAAATTAGTACTCTATTTTCAGTATGTTTATTATCTTCGTTTTTAAACTTATTAAGACGTCTAAAAAACATATAATGTTACATAAAAAATTGTAGTTTCCACAACTATAAATGTATTAATTGTCTTCATTAATCTATTTACTATTATATTTGTAATACAATATTATATAAAATAAAATTATACCAACCGTATGACAAATATTTTGCTTTTCAATATTTTGTTAATATTTCAATTATAAAATAAAAATTTACCTTTTTAATTAAGAATAATTTTATTTTAGTAATTACAAAAGATTTTAACAAAGTATTGATTTCTTATTATCTACGAATTCTAGATTAATACACTTTAAAAAAATAATTTTTATAGATATATTTCTTTAACAATTTTATATAGAAAAGTAACATATAATTTCAAATAGTTTACTTTACAAATTATACTTAAGTACTATAAATATATCTGCTATGAAATAAACTAGTTTGATAAAAATCTATACATAATGCTTCCGTGATAATAATTTGTTCAAATCGAAAAAAATTAAAATTTTTAATACAATTAAACATCTTTTTTATATCGATATTCAAAATATTATACGTTCACCATGTTCATATATTTTGATTTGATGAAATTTTAATATCTAAATAACTTCTGTATCTTGGATATGTATGATAACTTTTATTACCTTATGATATATAACAGTTTCTTAAGGTTTACTCCCAATCAATAGCTACATTCGATATCTATTCAATCCAATCCTATATTTTATCTTTTAAACTATCTACATTGACAATATTGGTATATATTCATTTTCTAGTTGTTGTAATTATTCGTCCTTTACAACAAAGATCTATCATGGGAGATTGTTTCTCCGAATTGATTCAGAAATGCTTCATTGTACGTTTACATTGACAAATATAGATTGCTTCTCGATATTGAAAATTAAGTAACAACTCAAATGTTCAGAATTATATTCATCATTTGTTTTCATACTGCCGCCTTTAAGCATGTTTGATTGAGTTACAATTTGACTTAAGTAATTTAATTTTTACCGCAAAAAAACAAACATTCTCTCTTAACGAAAGATTCATGTGAAAAATAGACTTTTTAGTTTTTAGAAGGAAGCTAATTAACTACAAATAGAAAATATTATAATTTTAACTCAAAAATTAAATTTAATAATATTTATATGTATCCAGTCATATAAGTCAATTTTAATAATAGTTTGAATGATTTCTTGCTTAAACATTATTTTAACACTAGAATGAATACTATGAAATTTGTTTTACTATCTCATATATCTGTCAGTTTTTGGTTGATTTTAAAATTATTAATTAGGCTCTTTGCCTAAGAGAAAAAGGATTTAGAAAAGAATTAGAAAAGAATATGACCTTAAGAAAGTCAGATTGGTAAAACGAATAAATAATGAGACGTTCAAGTCGTTTTAAATATCGATGTCATAGAATAACCGAGAGACAATCTGGCTCTTACTTCTTTTAAAGAATCTCGGGTGTTGACGATTTAAAAAGAAGGTAGTGGAAAAATCGGAAAATGCTAGTAGTTCACCTTTGACACAAAAAGAAGTCGGTGATAAATAAAAATGATTTTGTCAAACAAATGACAAAAAATTTTGTCACTTATACCCATTTAAAAAATCGGGAGGGGATCCTCCAATCTCTTAACTTACCCCTCCAGCACCCTTTTTGTAGTCGTGTAAGTCCTACGCTACTAAGTATATCCCGTGGAGAAGTAATCTACAAGGTAACAAAACATTCATAAGTATAATTAACCATTTACAAGTGCGATTATTAATATCTTTTGACTTAGATTGATGTTTAAAAATTAATATATAATATTGAAATCAATTAAAATTAATATCTAGAATATAAATCTAATCACGAACTTCTGCTTTAATAGATGTTATATTAATTTTAGATCACCAGAAAACTACAAAAGAGTTCAAAATACTCAAAACAATGATGGTTTAATTATTAACAAGACCATTAAGTAATCCAATAATTTTTATAAAAAGTTTATTCTTAAATCGTTAACATTGTTAAATGGATTTCAATTAATTACAAAACTAGAAAAAAAATATGTTTTAGGAAGTAAGTTGTAGGAACATGTAAAGAGGTCTGAGAAAATTGAAATAGGAAAAATCATATTCCCAATTATATTTCACTTAGAAAATGAACAACGAAGGAGAGATCTAATTGAAATACGAAAATTCATATTTCTCACAGTTAATACACTGTACAAATTGGCCAATTGTATGTTTGTAATCGGCCGTACAATTCATCATTCACTTAGAATTCCTTCAATGACCCATGACATATGCTTTGAAAATATAAACGATAATAAAAGTAACTTGAATGTTCGAACTGTAAAAAAAATGAAAATAAAAGAAGCAAATGCAAAATATTGCACAAATGAGGTCAAAAAATTTTGTTTCTAAATTTCAGAAGGTTTTTTGCTTCTCACATTCCGAAGCAAGACTTGAAATATGACTATTTTTTTACTTTTTGTTCTCGATAAATCAATAAAAAATTGCAGAATTTCAGTTAAACATTTGTACGCTTGAACGACTATTTATGTTCTCCATTTCTCAGATTTCACTTGTATAAATAATTGAACTTAAATTATCCTTTTTGATGTTTTATATATATTTTAACATAAATAAATTGACATAATTAAGAAACAAATTAAGGTGTCATTTAATTATCTTCTTATTATTATAAAAGTTTCAATTTGGTTATATTCACCATCACACTACAATTATTGAAATAAATGAAATTGAGTCAGTATTTATTCTCAGTTGGTTGAAAGAATTAAAAAATATTTATAATAAAACAAATATATACAGTTGAAAGTATGAATGAAGAATATGAAAACAAATAAATAATATTTTGAAGATGAATTTGAATTGAAGAATAGTCAATATATATCGTTGGTAGAATGAAGTTTTATTCTCAATTATGATACCTAAATTTATATTTTGATATATAATATCGTCGAAATGTAATTAATTTCAATATAAGAATAAAATACAAATTCAGTATACATTAATAATTTCAATTATTATTTCAATAATATTTGTTCATATAAATATATTATAGCTAGAAATTTTTTACCATTTCAATAGTTAAATTTGATTCATTGATTAATTGATCTTGTTTTATCTAAATTTACCTTCTAATGAAGGAAAATTTGTATTTAACTAATATAAATTTATTTTTTAAATTGAAAATATCAGAGATTTTTCTTTTTAAAAAAATTTAACTATTTTACATTGGAAAATAGAAGAAAAAATGCGTATTGAAATTAATTATATATATATAGTAAATAAAAGTTCAGTCTAGGTCCAATTTTCTTTTTTCAAGTTTAACCTCTTTTATAAATGTAAGAAATTTTTTTTTCTTTCATCAACATGTTAAATTAATACTAGAGATTTCTTTCGATAAAAAATATTTACTTTATTTAATGTTCTCTGGGTATACTCTGGGAATAATTATTTGTAAAATCAGTACTTCAACCTCATTGTCTATATTATATTTCAACAGATATATTTAATTTTCAATAATAAATATAATATAAATTAAAATAATAATTTAATATCTTTATATTAAATTGTATAAATGAATTCGTTAAACGAATAAATATTAACTATGTATTCAACATCTACATGTCGATTAGACACCGATATTAAGAACAGAATATAATATAAAATATTTTTTCTTTTTTACATTATAAAAAAATTTTAAAAAATGAATTTATCATTTACATGTAAATTACAGGAAAATTCGACAAAAATATTATAATAGAAAGACCACAGTGTAATTTCAAAGTGTCAAAGAACTAGGACTGAGTAAAATTAAATTTCTTTCATGGATTTTTCTAAGGTTAACGAATTTTATATCTAATTCAAAAATTATTTTTTAACCAGATAAAAATCCTAGAAACTTTATCGTAACAATTTCTGTTAATAAATTAATAAATAATTTCGTTAGAAGAGACAGTTGCATACTTAATAATTAAATACCATTATTTAAAATAATTTTAATTTCAGTTAGAATTAAATATGTGTATTAATAAAGTATAGATGAAAAGTTGCATATATTATTTTACAATATGAGCATTAAATTTTCAAATGCATGTATAATGTTCAGATGTTTGGAAGGAAAAAGTTCTTGTGCAGTAATTACGTATAGTAAATTTTAAACATAATTAAGACTAATCTAATTGATCTCGTTTCTGCCCTATTCTAGCTAAAAGATCAAAACTAGATCTAACTATTTAATAATAAGAGAAATTTATAATATGTTTGCCGAAAAAACAAAATTTATTATTCAAAATTCTTTTTGATTATTCATTACGAATTTCTTTTTACTATTACTTAAAAGCTGAATATTACGTTAAATAGAATTGAAGTTTATGAAAAAGCAATACTAATTCTCAACGTAAGTCAGATTATATACATTATTATTTTTAAAAATATTTTTTACTTTATCATCATTTAAGATCTTTTATTTGTAACTTTGCATCATATTCGAAGATTTGATGTGTTTTTTAATTTCATCAATAGAATGTTTCTGATAATAAATTTTTAAATTATTTGTCATTATGCATTTTAATATTTAATAGATAATAAGCTGATCAATTATGTTTTCAATTTATTTTTCTAATGAATAGAATTTTATAACAAAAACAATTTTCAAATAAATTGAGAAATATGCTTCTATTGTGCATATAATATATTCACGTAATAAAATTTCTTCTTATAATACTTTATTGAAACTTTTATTTGATGTTTCGCTTCTTACTTAATAATGAAGCTTGTCAAACTTAAATTAACTTACAAACATTTAATAATTAAAAAAGAAACGAAAAATATTTCGTAAATATGCATAATATAAGCATATAACATTAAATGCCATATCATCATTTTCTAAGGACAAAAAAGTAACAGATAGCATAATTACAAGTTTTTGTACAGTATATCCAGGTCTTTAGTCAACAAATGCTGTAAGGGTTATTTGCAGATCGAGACAAAAAATTTGATTTCGTCTACCAGCTTATATAACAACCATTTCTAGATGATAAAGAAAACAGAGAGAATGACGGGTCGTAGGCACAGAAAGCAACGAATTATCCACGTCGGACGATGGTGAACCACGCATTCTGACTGTGTCCTTTGTTCTCAATTCCTCAGGACCAGGAACATCGTACTGTAATTGAATAAATATTCATTAGTATAATTATGAGTCGCACATACTTGCATTCGTCTGGTTTTAGACTATCTCAAATTTCTTGTTTCAAATAACGCTCGCGGCTCTGTTTACAGTACTGTTAATATTAACCAAAGAACTTTAAACATTGTTAGCTTTTTAAAAAATTACTTGACTTAAAATCTTTATTAATAAATAGTTTTGTTAGCAAATTAAAATATTGAAAAATTATATATATATAAATATATATTTCATACATTGTTATTATTTATATTTATTGATACATAAAATTTATGTAATATTATTCGCAATAAATGAAAATATTATTGATTCATTTACATTATTATACTGTTTTAAACTAACTAACTGTATTAACCTAACATGATTCTCAACTTAAGTCCAACGCATGTAGACTTGATTGCAAATTGCATATATACTAATTCTGATACTAATTCTAGTAATACGTTATAAGACAGTTGTATCTTTTATTTACGCTTAAATTATTTTGATACAGTATAGGAATATTATGTTAACTGTAAATACTATATTGAGTATATAAATTTTATACCCGGAATTTAAAGACTTTAATGCAATTTTTTAAAATAAAATTACTATATCTAATGTATTTATATAATTAACTTATCGTAAATATAAAAATAGTTTTTAATAATATATCAGATATAGTTTCCCTGTACTCGTTTTTATCATTTATTATTGTAAATATGTCTTACCAGTTTTTTAAATTGAATTAAATTTTCAATCTAATTAAATTTATTTAAACTTATTATTAATTCAGTTTAACTAATTTGAAAGAACTCAATTTATAAATGAAAGATTTTTGTATCTAGTTTATTATAAAACATTTGAGCAATTTTTCATTCATTTTTTAAAATACACTTTTCTAAGAAAGTAGATAATACAATATAAAATCATTTATATTGTAAAATCATATTTCATAAAATATATCCACAATTAATAGTGTTAGTTATACAGATTTTGCAATGTACAATAAAAATAACATCTACAGTTGTTTTACCTTCTAATACTTTTAATAAAGAAAATTAAGAAACAGATTACAAATAAAAATTTTAGGTAATATGTTTTATAATTTACAATACACAATAATAATAATAATAAACAAATATTAACATATTAGCTTTTGATTAAATTTTACTAATACACAATTTTACTCTAATACCTGATTAAAAATTTTTGTAATTAAAGTTAAAAAAAAGAAGTGCTAAAGGAAAAAACAACGATGGAAAAAAGAATAATCCTATCACGTGTTTTTGCAAGCCCATAAATCATCAGCTGAGCCGCATGAAGGAAATATGTTCTGTCAGGGAAGAATTTCATAACTTCTTAATTGCACATACCGAGTGATAGCGGGTGAACTTATTTACATTTATATATAGCATTCCAATAGCAGCAAGTGCCGTCTAGTACAGTTGAGCATAGCTCCAGAGTCTCTTTTTTCTCGAACATGATGTGGTCCAATTACGAGACATTTTCTTGATGGCTTAGCGGATTCTTTTACACTAAGCCACTATCGATCGTCTCCTTTTTCTTGTAGAGGTGATTTTCGTTCTTCAAATTGCAAGATTCAATAATAGAATACCTTGAAAGTCCGATAAACATTTTGTGTTCTCTTTTTAATTTCATCCCCTAACTTTCTATAGCATTTAAGGTTAAATAAAAACGTAATCAGTTAATATTTTTGTAAATACACAATCTTTATTGAAGTTAGATTTGTAAAATACTGTTAATATAATTAAAATAATAATTCATGATCTGAACACTATTTTGATAATTCAATAAAATCTTTTTAAATTAATTGCTAATTAAATTAAACTTAGAAATGTACAATTAAAAAATATAGCAACAGTATAATCGTACTTTTTAATTATTTTAATTAATTACTTAATCGAATTTTCTTTCTATCAATGTGTTTATTTAAATGTCATTGTCAATTTAATAATTATTCCTTACCATATGCCCTGCTTATTCTATTTTATATTAAATCTATTCAAGACACTTGATTAAAACTGGCACAACTTAACCACATTGATATTATTTGAACATATTCATTAATCGTGATACATTGAATAAACAATTTCTATCCTGCGTAGCGAATCTTAGAACATAAAACAAAATTTGATCTATGCATTTTAAAATGTATACAACCAAAAGAGTTATTTTATTTAATAACTGAAAACCTATTATTCTATATTATAATGTGTTTGAAAATTTTAATTATAATATTTCCTATTTGTATTGATAAAATCAATTGAATTTGATATATATGTATAAAAGATACATTGATTTAATCTATCATGAATTAAAAATGGTTTTAACAAATTATTTGATTATGCTCCTTTCTAATTATTGTTAATATCACAAATAATAATGTATAAACCTTCATAATTTACTAAAATCCTATCAAAGTACCGAGATAACACAATAAATATGGATATAGATATTTTCCATCGTTTTATGCACATATATTAGTATTCTTCAATGCAAATGTACTTGCAGAATCTATTTATATATAAGAATCCGTATATATTAACTTAGATAAAAAAATTGATTGAATTTATCATGATGACAATCCGAAATTGATAAATCAAATGATAATTAACATGTTTGTTAAAATTATTAAAGTACATTTTATAATATGACAAATTTAATTTTAAAGCACAAAATTAAAAACTAGTCTTTATTACTTATAATTTATTACAAAACAGAATAATATAAAATATTTAAGAATATTACATTTACAATTTCTTTTGGTTAGTGCACGAGGCTTGAAAGATATACATAAAATTGCATAGTAAAAATAACACTTTAATGAACAAATGTTTAAATTAAATGTGTAAATTAAATGTATAAATTAACCATATGGTAAATGTTTCAATACAAGAACTTCTTTGTTAAAAAATACCTTATTTTATATTTATTAAAGAAAGCTTGATCTTAAAAAGAAGATTACATTATTAAATTATAGATGCATAATTACATAATTTTTTAACAAACAGGTTAGCCAATATTAACAATTTAACTGCATGGTATAAAAGATTTATTATAAATTGTAAAAATTCTAATAAGATTACAAAATTTCTATCGTTAATAAATATATACTTTTTAAAATACTTTTTGAAAAATAAAGCGTCTTTCACTCTTTTTACAAAGATAATGAAACTTTTTTCGAAATACAACACATATACGGAGAAAAAATCTATTAATATCTAATTTGCTTTACAATAAAGAATAAATTTCATCATTTATGATTTGAACAAGGTAAAGAATAAAAAATTTGAAAGAAAAACTTTTCCTGTGATATTAAAAGACTTTTCAACCAAAACTTCCAATGCCCAAGGCGATTAAGTAGTATGTTTTCTACTGGCTGTATAAAAATTAGAAAACTTTGTTATATTATAGAAAATTTGTAGAAAATACTAAAGTAAAAAAAGGATTTAAAATTTCGTTCAATAATATCAAAGTGATTTTTAATATAATAGTGAATATTTAGCACTATTTAATAAAAATGTTTATTTTCAAAAACAATATTTGATATCAGAATTATTTTAATATTAACAAATAAATGGAACGAGATGATACTCGGTTCTCAAATTCTTTATTAATAATAAGACTATGCATATAAAATTGAAATTGAGGTATTATAAATATAATTTATAATTATATTCTTACCAAATAAGATTTTTCTATAATATAAATCAATTTAAATTTCATGTATCTGAAGACTTTTAAAGTGTATAAATAGTATCAGATGTCATATATTTATATTAATGTGATATATTTCACTGAATTATATCAAATTTTTTAGCTTAAGAATAGCAAATATACAGTAAGAAGATCTTAAACATATTTTTAAAGTACAACTTTATTTACTTTACAACTGATATTTACTAAATACATTTTTTAAGCCAGCAAAATAGAAATTAATGCTTTTCCATTTTGTAAACAAAGTTTTTGTTAAATTAGACTAAACATTTTAAATTTTCTAAAAAAATATTGTATATTGATAAACATAAATAAATAATTAATCAACGATAATGTTACAAATGCGATTTAAATATAATAAAGTATTTTTCTTAACATCCTTCTTAAATATCTTTGATATAAAATAAAGCAACCATTCAATTTTGAGAAATGGGATATTTTGTTTCCTAGTAAGAAAGTGTTAATATTTATTATTATAAATATTGATGATATAATTAATATGCTAAAATCAGCCAATTGCTGTTGAAAAAATAGAATTTTATCTAATCCTGTATTTTAAATATATAAATTACTCGTATTTCTTAACATAAATTAACAATAATTAGAAAGGAACATAATCAAATAATTTATTAAAACCATTTTCAATTCATGATAGATTAAATCAGTTTATCTTCTATACATATATATGTATCAAATTCAATTGATTTTATCAAATAGCAATAATATAAAATAAACGTTAGGGAAGAAATTATTGAAACTGGCATAATTTGAATACTAGAAAATATTAAGTAGAGTACATTTAATTAAAAGTAATAGAGTAATCTAGAAATAAAAGTAATCCAACTGTGAATTAAATATATAATTACTGATTATGTAATATCAAATTATGATAATACTTATTTCTCCTTATTTCTATGATAAATCAAATTTTTAATTAAATTTATGCAAAAGAAGATAAATGATAAAATTTTATGTAAAGATAAACTGTAAAAATAAAGCTAATAAAAACCTTTTAAAAGAGATTAATTACAATCAGAAAATACATGTATATATTGAACCAGTTTATTATTAGAATTTTAGAGTCAAGAGTTAAAATGTCTTAAATAACAGTCTCAAATAATGCCAAAAAGTAACTTTTATAAGCTTGGAAGAAGGTACATTTATTTGAAAATAACGTGTTTAAACAAAATTAACCAATTGTGCCATAGAAGATTTCTGTGCTTTATTCAATAATATAAAAAGAATTAAATCAACCAAATTAAATTTTGTCGAATGCATAGCTACAATGAGAAATGAAAACTGATACAAGCTATTCTCAATTATTTAAGTTTTTATATAGAATAAAACTATATTTCTTTTGTTTATGAAATATAATGTTTCTGATTTTAAACACTATTTACATGAAGAATGTAAAGAACAATAATACATGGAGAATAAATTAAAAATTCAGTTATTTAGAAGTATTTTTTTATTTGTTAATTATAAAATAATTAATTAAAAATTTTTACATTATTTATTATTATTATTTATATTTTTATTAAATGAAACGTTTGAATACATGTTATATATTATATAACAGATAATTTATTTTTGTGCACGTAATGCATATTCTGTATACTTTATTACACCATCAAGTTCATTTTACATATAACATATAATAATTTAATAAACATGTACAATAATATTGTTCTTTCATCAATAATAAATTTATAAAAGAGTTCTGAATAATATTTAACTTTTTTTTTAATTAATCGACAAAATTTCTCAAATATCTTATTGTAAAAGTAGATATTTAAAGATTTGAGTTGCTTCTTCTCGAATTTATTGATTTTTGCTCGAATTATCGATATGTAAAACTTGGTTGAACTAAAAAATATCATATATTTTTTGGTCGGATTTATCAAATCATTCGAACTAATTAAATTAATTTATTAATTATATAGAAATGTCTATAATAACTAATAATATTAATAGCGTCACAAATTTGTAGATACAAATAAAAGAATATTTGATTACAGAAGTTCACCTTACATCTTTTTAATATCTGTAAACTATAATAATATTATAATTAATGGAAATTGTTGCTTTAACTACAATAATATAGGAAATAAGTGTAGTTCATCATTAATAATTGAAAAAAATATTTTAGAATCTTCTATAGCCTAAAGCTATCTCTTTACGATTAACATCTGATATCATCAAGCTTTCAATTTTCATGAACGTATTAGAATTTTAGACTATTAACATATTAGAATAGTAACACAGACTTAGCTGCATTACTATTTGCAGCTAAATCTGTGTAAAATTTATATACTTGAAATTAATCTACCTTGAAAATATACGGAACGTGAAAAACCATTCCCACGCGTCTTACGTACTCTTATAGATGTTTCAGTGTTCTTGGGAGGGGCGGCGACGTTTTATTCCTCTATGATGATGCGTAGATGCTGCGTGTGAGTGTATGCGCTCGAAAGAAGAGCTCGAGGTGCACAATGTATAAGTTATTTTGATGCATACGTATAACCTCAGTGAATTCAAGGTGCAAGGTTATGCACAGCGCGTCGTACCACTTCCTCATTGGGCGGTGTACGCTGTACAAACGGTTATATGCATGCATGCAACTTATTATTAGTCGACTTTTTGCCGCCTCCATAACGTGCGGCGCTGCACCTATCTTAACTCCTCCACGCGAAGGGCAAATTGCACGAAGCGTCTTACTTAAGGTCTTTATAGTCTATAATTATTATTATTTATTTCACGATATTGACGATTCATAAATTTCAACATCAGGGAAACTAAGTTTAAAGTCTGCATGACTACTCGATCAATGGTGTTGGCAATTTGTTTATTTGATACGGTAGATCAGACCTTCCTGCTGTACTTATTCTTTATGCTAAGTTTTCGGGGAGAAAATTCATAGTCACATTATAATTAGTAACGATTAGACTTATGAAATTTATGAGAAAAGAAAGGATAGACGTAGAAGTGAGAATATTAAATAATAGAGATTTTATGAACTTATAATAATTGAATAATTTATTTTAGGCATTGTTTATAGTTCAGAAAATTCATTTTATTAAGAAATATGATTTAAGATTAAAATCCTAGTCTTTATTAGTAATACTATGTGTTGTCAAGTAATCAATATTATTCGAACTTGTGCTTATCTTAAGAAAACCGTACGATTAAAACTGATAAATAAAGAGATCATTAGTTATTTATACATGTAGAGAAATCAACACAACATTTTTTTAGATTAACAACTGTTACAAAATATTTTTTCAATACAATAAAATAATTATAAATTTCAATACATCTATTGCTGTAATATAAGACATTATCAAAAAGAGTAACGGAATACACTAATTATATAAAAATGATCAATTAGTATTTCATTATTTTTCATTTCATTATTCGTATTAACATAGAAGATGTAACATTTTTTATTATAAAACTTATTTAAACTACAAAAAGTTTGTTGATGCTCAAGTTTATCTTTTTTTAGAGCTGGATGGGGCTACAATTTTGCAAAAATTTTGACAAATACATTGAAAAAAATGTTCTTTGTATTGAAAAAAAATAATTTTTTCTGATTTTGTTGCTTTTTTACTGTAAAAGCAACAAAACTGTAAAAGCTTTAAACTGTTTTATGTTTTGTTATACTTTTTCAGACGACGACTCTCTCATTGTTCATAAATTTTATTCATATTTTAGATTTACGCAGCATTTCTGATTTTTCAGAAATACAAAATCATAATATGTCGAAAATACTCGATAAATTTTGCAATTTTTAACGCTTAATTTAATTATCAAATAATATAATTGTCTTCTCAAGCATTTTTTGAAATACCATTTGTTAATCAACATTAAAACTTTACTAGTGTGAAATAAATACCAATGTATTTTTGCAATGCAATACCACTCAGTGCCAAAAACGAGATGACTTTTCGTATCAACCCAATACTTTAAATATTTAAATGGTATAAAATAATATAATGTAACAAAAACATTTAATAAAATGTTTATTTTCGCCTCCTGCCACTCCTGTGTCGAGTAAGCTCGAGGACTGGTGAGACTCCCCGCAGCACCTTCTTATCCACTCCTTTTACCTTCTTATAGCCGGGTTAACTCGTCGGCCAGGGTTCGTTTAGGGCAGAAGTCGCTGTCAGAAAAGAGCGACAAATAATCACGTAGGATTTATAATAAAAAAAAATTAGCTTCTTTATTCAGGTCTTCGCTCTCAGCGTCGCACCGATACAAAAATAAATTTACATTCGTTAATAATTTTACAATCACACTATTCACGCTAACAGCATACAGCGTCTCGAATTTTTCGCGTACATATATTGTGTTTTTAGCATACAACATTCACTGATTTTTCACATACATAAATTGTATTTTGGCATGCAACATTCACGGATTTTTCGTGTGTACATCTATAGTTGTTTAGCGCACACATCCATGGATTTTAACATCATTCGTACTCCCGAAGCTAGTACCCTCATTATTCCTGGGGATAAGGAACGCGAATATGTCCAGGAGGAGAGAATGTTGCAAACATTGCTTTCGGAGTGGTTAGAATGGCGTAGCGAACCGCTTCCGCCCAGGATGGGAGAGCGCGAATCGTGTCACTCTCGGACTGGTAAGGATGGCAGCGATCTACATCCGCCAGGAAGAAAAAACGCAAGACGCGTCACTGTCGGATCGGTAAGGAATTTACCTGTGTTACCTTCTCCTTACTTCTCTGCTTTTCCGACATCGGCGCTACTTTACTGATGAGTTTGTGCTCTGTTGCATTTTTTCTCTCGTCTTTCATTCCATCGCCGTTTTGTTCATCTGCTTCTCTCTTTTGTATTGCGAAGAAGGCTATCACTCCTTCGCTTTTCCCCTCGGCGCCAAGCGGGGGAAGATTAGTTTCTTTTCCTTACAGTAGAGGGCGTGGGTTCATTGGTGTAGGGGCTACGGTAAGACGCATAGCTGCGCTCTAATAGATCGCATTCATTCGCTCACTCACTTCGTTTGTGCCGCGCGTCCGCATGTTTTCTTTCAATATGGTGCCGACCACATCGCACTTAACCGCGGTTTCGGATGTACGTGTCTTTTTTTCATTCGCTGGAATTCTTGCGCGAAAAGAGGACTTTTCGTCGCAGCTATTTAAAAAGGAAACGTCTATATTTAAATTGGTAAATTTTATCAAATTTATTTAAAATCTAAGAAAACTTGAATATTTCACTAATCATAACATTAGCAGATAGATAACTTAATTTTCAACCACGTCAGATATTAATAAGTTAGTTATGTTATTTTGTATTAAAGTAATACATTCACAATAATGTGTGAAAACTTCTAAATCAAAAGCTTAGCTTTTCTTATTTAGAAATGTAGCTATAAATATTTTTTTCTTTGAAAAAGTACTATTAGAAAATATATTTTACACAAATGAAAAAGTTTAATTGCATTTTAATATAACTATAAATTATTAAAATGAAAACGTATTTTTTCAATTTGTTTTTTTTATTTTTTTACAAGTTATAATCTTTACAATCACATTATATTATTCGTAGAAAATATATGAATTATAACAATTTCAGACAATTTTAAAATTCACTAATCAAACAAATAATTATAACATAAATGTTGATATCAGTAAATTAGTATTTTTTATGTATTTTCTAATATAAATGCTATTAACTAAAATGAAATAAACTGTTTTATTTTTCACTGTTCAAACTTATGAAAGAAAATTTTGCTTTAAAATTTATTTATACTGAACAAAAATTCAACTACAAGTATCTTATATTCATTTTTTTTTAAATAGAAAATAATTAAATTATAGGAGAAATTTACTATTTCATTTGAACCAAAGGAAACTCTATAAATTTATATAGATATACGTATATTGTAGGCGGAGTTAAAAGTATATGTACTCATTCAATATATATATAAATAACTTTTAGTGATTAAAATCATGTTCAGTAAGTAAAGATCTTTAAAAATGCATTAACTTTTTATATGAGTGTTCTAATATAAAATAATTAATGTACAAGTGAAATGAAACATTATTTAATAAAATAATTAAAATTTCTTTAATATTTTTAATTTAAAACTTTTGTTAAATATTTTTGTAATAACATATTAACTTTATATTAGAGATATATTCACAAAATTCTAGAAAATTTGATACCTAAGATTAAATTCTTAACATAAATTACCAAAATTAGAATTCTTAATATAAAAGAGTTTAAAATTTTGCAAAATTGATTAATATTTCAATTTGACTTTATTATTTATTTATATAAAACTGTAAAAAATAATTTTTTACTAACAACCAAATTCTTTCACATTGATTCATCACATTCATTAAATTTTTGTTAATAACATCTATTTTATTTACTTTTAGAGTACTGCATTTTTTCTTTATATCTTTTAAATCATTCACATCTTTTTGGCGCATAATTTAAAAATATACTTTAGCGGTGATTTACATTTTAGCTTTGATTTTCAAAGCAACTATAAAATAAAAACAGACTGTTGTTTAAAAAAGACAATAGCTGCATTAAATTGAGACGAAAATTCCTAAAAGAAAAGGAAAAAAAGTAATATGTATGGCGCCGCGACGGCATATATCGAGGCCTATGTGTGGCGTATGAAAGAAGGGTGAGCGCACGGTACAGAATCTTGACTAACTGACCAAATCGGTGCGCGCGCCATGCTTTCGGTGGTTGCACCGCGTACCAGAGATGCACGATCGGACCCCGTGATGATCAAGCGAGTCGATTTAATCGATTCGCGCAGATCGATTATCGCGAATAATCTTTCACGCATCAGTCTGCGCAAAATAGGTGAAGCAACGGGCAATAAATTGCCGTCCACGCCGCATTCGTTGTTGGTAGCCTCCCAGCAGCCACCAAACTTCATGGAAATCCTGAGTAAGGCGATTCGTGCCCTCTTATTCTGGGACATCAGCGGTTCACTCCATCCGTCCTGACTATTATCAGAGAGTGGCGTGATTCGCGCTCTCTCCTCCTGGAGCAACAGCGGATCGTTAATCATCGTCACATACCTCGTAACCATCCGTCACCGAGTAAAAGCGAGGTTCGTACCTTCCTATCCTGAATAACAGCGATTCGCTGAGCTCATTTCAATTCATGGAGAGTCATGGTTGCGTACTCTACTCATGGGTGACGCGATTCACGCACTATCGACATATCAACGAGTAGACGTGTAAAAGCGCGAAGGGACGAAACGATCTTTGGTGTGTGTATGTGCGTGTGCGCGCGTGCATATAATATATGTGAAATATAGTATGCCTTAATTAGATGCGAGTTTTGTACAACGGATGAGTTCTTAATATTATGTATTAATAATTAATTAATACCTTTTAATTTTTTCGTAAGTTAGTTTTAAGTTAGCGACTTAAATTAAGATTATTATTTATTAATTCTATACTATTTTCTTATTAATTGTAGCGTCATGTGATCAAGCCCCAAGAAGTAAATAAAAGAAACTTTCTTGTTTATTAATTAATCGTAGTTACACTTATTTAGTCAACCCACCTTAAAGTATCCCCTCCTCTTTCCGCCTCAACGAACCCTGTCTGGCGAGTCATTCCAGCAATAACAACGGGCACAGGGAGAGTGTAACGAGATACATCGAAAATCATTCACTAGACCTTAAGTCAAGAACATCGGCTGATCCAAGGAAATGAATAAACGTTTCGGTAGATGAGAAGAACACCGAACTCCTCGACAGAAGAAAAAATTATCACGTGCATTTGAAATTATTACAAAATATGAATTAAATTATTCTTAAAAGATTAAAGATTAAAGATTTGTTTAATTCTTAGGAACATTTAAGATAATTAAGCATTAGAGAAAAAGTACCAATTAGATTTGAGTACAAAATTCTTATATAATACTTTAAGGTTACAAATCAGATTGTTTAGTATAACAAAATACAACATATCTAAATTCTTATATATAATTTATTTTGATAGAACATTTTGTATTTACAAATTAAATAAGTTATTGATTAAATACAAAATAATTAAAACAGATAATCTTATCTTTAAAAATGTACAAATTTACAAATTGCTTTTCAGTAATAAAAGGTTTTTTAAATTAATTCATGTCAAACGAATATTAGAGCCATACATGAATTACTATATAATAAATGCCATGAGTATCATTAGTATCATAGATAATAATTAAATATCAGAGTACCATCGACGAAGCAATTATGTTCAAAAACTACAGAATAGAAATGTCCTACCAGTTTAAAGTCCCAATATACGGGTTAGAAGGGCAAAGCTGCTTATATCTCTATAATTTATTTATAGAAAACTCAACATATTTAGTACTTAAAATATGATTTAAGAGCTTGATAAGCGAAAAATCGGTATTGTTACAATAACTGATATTGCAGATTATGTGTTTTAATGATAGTTTATAAAATATCATTGGAATTATAATCTCTAGATATTACTATGTAATAATTTTAAGTTCACGAGGATAAGGGTAAAGGCAAGAAAAGGGCCCGCGTGCAACGAAAAAGGGTGTTTCCTGACTTTCCGGAGAGTCGGACTGGCTAGAAAAACTCGTCTCCTGTCCACTCGGTAATGCTGGCTGGCGTATCGAGTTCCGCTCTTTACCATAGTGACGTTGCTTGACGCAAAGGAATCCGTCTTCGACAACATTGGTTGGCGTGTCAAGTCATGCACCATCACAGAAAACCGCCGTCACCACCACGAGCTCCGCATTCAGAAAATTTGTGTACGTCGCGTTAAAATCTCTTTAAATCATTGTATCCACTATCGTAAGTCGCGTAAACTTTTAATTAATTGTTTTATAAATATCCGTAAGATTTGTTTGTAAAATCGCATTTAAAATCTTATGAAAATTCTTCGCGTCTAGTCTTTGTGCACCTTTTTCTAGTTAAAATATATTATGAAATTACTCCGAAAAACTTCTGTGTTATATTAATTCGAACAAAATATGCCCACTCCAAGAATCCCGATCTAGGTCGAGCTATCTAGGCAAGGAATTACATGAAACATCGTAGAATCATGAAAAATCAGCGTAAAAAATAAAGAATGTGGTGGTGGAGGTAGAAACGTTACAAACGAATTGCTAGAAGAATAATAGCAGACATCAATTATGAATACATATCTACCAATAAATTAGAGGCGTGCATGATTCTAAATACGTTCGTAACTATCACAGTGTATTTAATAAATTCATGCATCCATATTTAAAGCTAATATACGTGACTATAAATAACCAAAATAAATATATCAAAAGAGATTGAAAATGAAGCAAAATTGAAATTTTTG
Source organism: Wiebesia pumilae (assembly GCA_018907045.1). Taxonomy (NCBI): domain Eukaryota; kingdom Metazoa; phylum Arthropoda; class Insecta; order Hymenoptera; family Agaonidae; genus Wiebesia; species Wiebesia pumilae. Next base: position 294,704 of record JACCHZ010000138.1, read on the forward strand.
AACTTGTAAAATGCTAGATCATCCTTTTGAAAATTTTATAATCCCTTATTTTCAATATTGTATCAGAAATTAATTTTTAGGTAAGAAAAAAGTATGCAATTTACAATAGTTATTTGTAAATTAAATAATATAAATTTATACATATCCTCATAAAATCTGAAAACAGGTAAATCTTTATATCGTCAGATAAAAAAAACCAATAATGTCTAAATAATTAGATTTGAAAAGAAAAATTAATAAAATCCGTTGATATTGAATAAACTTCAATAAATAGATTTTATTAAAAAATTGTGTCATAACATATTTCAGACTTTACCTCTAATAAAATACCAACAAATTTTTACAAGATATTAAAATCAATAATTAGATCCAATTATATTTTCATTATCTTATTTCGGCTAACCAAATATTTTATTTATATATGAAGAGAATTATATTATAATGGCATTACTTAGTTCTTTTATGGTTCTATTTACATACAAGAGCACACGTTTTCAAAATAAATTACAACAATTTTTCAAATTCATAAAATTAAAAAGTAGTGTAAGACATAAACAGAGAATCGCCTACATTTATTACTTTAAGTTTGAAAAATAAATAAATTCTCACAATGACTAGAATATTACTTTGCTTGAAAAATATTAAACAAATAACTAAAATCTTCTAATTGTTAAAAAATATTGTTTTATCTGACTAATACAATCTAAATAAAAATTAAGGTTAGAAATTTCTAATATTAAATAAATAAATTGATTTTTATAAATTAAGAATTAATAACTAATATTTGTAAAATATATACTTGCTTTCTAGAAAATTCTAAAATACAGATTTAATTAACCTATTTTATTAATTATTACTGAATTCATTAGATTAAAGTTAAAATATTTCATTTAAAATTTTACTATATTTATTATTACTTTAATAATTTCTTATAAAACTATTAAATAAATATTATTCATTGGATATATTGAAACTTCAAAACATTAAACTTCAGGAATATCTGCAGTTAAAAGATTTTCGTCATTACAATACTTGTCTTTTTAAAAGTTTAAAGCAATGAGCTTTAGATAAAATAGTCTCATTTTCTCAATTAAAATAATATCATTACAAAAAATAAATACAAAATTGAGCTTAAAAAAGTTAGGCAGATTTGGCCTTATGTATTATAATGATATTCTAAAAAATATATATTTATTTTTAGAGGCTATATTAACACGAAGATAAACAGCTCCGTGATTTTATAAAAAATATATAATGAATAATTATGTAACAATAAATTTAAAAAAAAATATCTATTCAACTAGAAATTATGTTTATCTTTTATAAATAATCGATTCAATGAAATCCAAATGGTGAAAAACACTAGTATATACGTCAGGAAAAGCTAATACGCATGGCACAACAAATGAAGAAACAGCAGCAAGTTTTCCTTCGATAACAAATGGACCACCACTATCTCTCTTAAAAATACAAGAAAATATTATTAATTATATAATTTATATATTTTATTAGTAATCAATCGATTATTAAAAATAATAACCGAATAATTGATCTTTAATAGATATTTTAAAAATAAAAAAATTATTATTTATTAATAATTATTTTAATTTACACCATATCGTGTATAATTTCACCTTGCATGCACCGACTTCTAGTTGATGAAATAAGCAAATTTATTCATCATAAATTGGAGGTAATAAAGATTCTAAACATAGTTTCTTATTAATAACTTTCATTGACGATTGCTGCAGCTCATCGTGAGCTATAATATTTTGAAAATCTATAGTTCCCCAATCGCAAATAACACCAACCTCGTAATCCTCAATCTCTCTTTTAAGAAGCGGTATTGGTTGCTGATTAGCGTTGAAAATTATTTGCTTTATTAACTGCAAAATAAAATTCTTTATATTTCAAAAACTCTATTATTTTATATTATTTTACATTACATATTTATATTATAACAATTGGTAATATTGTTAGGAAAATTTTTTACATCAATATTGTTAATTTTATTTATTAGTTAACATAAAAAATATTTATACAAATATTTTTCATTTTCTATTATAACTTAATTCTTCAATTCAGAATATTAAAAGAAATTTAATAATTTGAAAAAGTATGTAAATGAAAACATCATTTTGTTCTTATTCAAAATTTGTTTAATGTTTTCTATGGGTATGTCTATTTGACATAATCGAAATAAGAAATTGATACTTTCTCAGCTTAACTGAAAAATAATAAATCAGAAATTGTTTAAAAATAAAATTTGTACATAATATAATTATGAATACTATCCATTTTTCAAATGAAACACAAAAAAGCATAAATTTTATGAGCATTTTTTTAAAAAATAGCTTTAATGGAGCGTACAATATCAAAACAAAAAAATAATAAACCTATTTCTAAAAATTTTTTATTTCGAACTTTTAATTTACTAAATAACATTTTTGTTTAATAATTTTATTACTTATTACGTATTTTGAAATTATTCTAATTAAAATTAATTATTATGAGTACATGTGCTTGCCAATAGAAATAGCTTAAAATTCTTTTAAGCTTTATATAAGTAAATCTAAGAGATATATTGTATATTCTTTTTACACTATAAACTGAAAAAATTAATTTTAATCCACGTGATTAAGAAAAAACCTGCTTTAATAAATTTTTATAGAATAATTGTTAAATGTTAAATGTTCATATGAATTATCTCAATATATCCAATTTATGTATAATCAAAGTTACTTGTGAGAATTTAAATGCAGACTAAAGTTGAAATAGTATAATAAACTTAATTCAATAATTATAGTTTTAAAAAATAATTTTTTATCTTTTTGTTCTAAAAATACAAGAATAATATTCTTATTTTAATGTAATATTTTTCACAAAATTTTTAAATCATATTATTATTGTACTATTTTAAATCTTCAGAAATTTATTATAGCCTTTCAAGAGAGAACACCCGTCTTGTCTTTGAAAGTATATGAGTAACTATGCCTCTCTACATATTTTTATTTATCTCTAATAATATAAAATTTGATATACGTAGATTTTGTTCTGACTTGATTTAAAGTCTATGGAGATATATTTTATATCTAGTTAAAATTGTAACTTCTTAAATAAATTTGATTTAATACTTAAAAGGAAAACACTGAATTTCATTATTTTTTAACATCAAATTTGTCAGTATAACTGAGAAAAAGAGAATGCTTGTGTTTTTGTATGTGTATCTATATACAGGTACAAATTTAGATGTGTATATTTCAATACTTTTATCCATACTCTGCAGTATTTTTTGAACATATATCTATCAAACATTTTTATAAATACATATATTTTTAGATATATTATACATATGAGTTTTACGAATAAATAGAACTGCATTAATTGAAATTTTGTTTAAACTTAATCGTGAATTTTAAATTATTATTAAATTATTTAAATTAATTCTTTTCTTTAATTTTCATATTATTTGTATGAAATAAAATAAATTTTAAAAATCCAGAAACTAAAATGCAACAAATTTTTCAGTGTATATATTTGATTATGTTATAAAACTTTGTGAAATGTTTGCTACCTTATTTAGTAGCTACTAAGAAAAAAGAGAGAGAGTGAGTTGTTAAACTGGAAACATATAGCCTTCTAGATGTAATAACAGTTTATGCTAACAAATTGTGTGTCACAAAATTTTATAATTAATATTATGTATATACTGCAAGATTTATATAATGATTTCAAGTATGTTTTAAAAAATGAAGCAAACGTTGCAGAATAAATCTTATCTAATTATAGAGAAATTCAAAATGAGCTTCGCTTTATAAAAATCTAAAATTTATGTATAAAATATATTATTAGGTATAAGCTGTGTTTAGATTTAAATTCAGCTATTTACAATTGTATTAATAAAATAACTTCAATTTTTATCTCATAAATCATTTTTATATGTGAAAAATCTATTTTAGAAAAATAATTATATGTACCAACAATTTTAATAAAATACAGTTAAAACGGCGATATCATGATTTGAATCCGGTGAGTAATCAAATTTTTCATGAACGTCAATGTCTCTAATTATGTACATCGACGCTGTCAAGTCTGATAAATTCGTTGAACATGCGAAAACTCTGATATCCATTAAAGAAAAGTACTTATCGAAGACGCAATGAGCTGCAGTAAGAATGTGCCTATTGGTGATAATTGTACCACCACAAAAATGCCAATCATCACTTATATTTCTCAAGGATACTGCGTATGGAAATTCCTGTATGATCGCCTCTGTTCCACCTATGATCTTTTCTATCTTACTAAATGTAGCTGATAATATATAAAGATGTAAGAGAAGAAATATAATGCATTACTTTTTTAAATTTAAAATTAATATTGTTCTCTTTACACAATCTAACAACCACATTATAGAATTCATTAGTATGATGTATTATTTAAACTGAATTATAATATATAAAATTTCTAGAAAATATCAATACATACGTGTTGACATTGTTTGTACATATCAAACAGTAAATATAATTATTTATACTTAATGTTTGATTTTCATAGATATAATATTAACCTTATTGCAAAAACTTGATGTATCATTTACAATTTTTACATAGAGAGAGTAAATAAAAACCTATATTTATTAAATAGGTAAGTATAATAATATATATTATTTTAACAAAGTTGTACTATATATAAAAAGAGATTAGAAATTTCTTACTCTAAAACCTCAATGCCTATGATTTATAACAGTTTTTTATTTTTTGACATAATGAAATTTTCTAACTTAATGTCTTTGTTATAACAATATTCAAACTTATAATACCGATATAATAAAACTATTATCTTTAAAATATAGGTTCGTTTAATCTAACTTCAATATTTGAATTCAATCCTTTTCCAGTGATTATTTTTTATTTTCAAATAAAGCAAGAAATATAATTGATAAATGTGAAATCAGCAACAAACTTTATTAATATAATTTATCTACTTCAATTAAAAAGTTTGAACAATTGCTATATTATGATGAAAAAAAAATTGTAATAATTAATAAAGACATTTATATTAAAAGTATCGTTGAAGATGTCATAGTTTAACAATGTCACCATGAAAATTCTAACAAATACTTACTTTTAGCTTCACGTAGTTGTTTCATTAGTCTTTTTTTGTATTTTCAATCACTTTTTTATATAAACTGTGATATAAATAATGATAAATATCAGTTACATTGAATCTATGTATATCTAAATAAGTTTAAAAATAGTCAAATATATTTTATCTGACTACCAAAGAAAATAATTAGATTATATATATTGTTTCTAACAATATTTTTTATTATTAACATTGGGTACTTTATTATTTGTCGCTTCAATTTCAGGCACAGTTATTTTAGGATAATTTAAGTATTCGTCATCATTTACGAATATATACAACTAATATTTAGTAGTTGAAAATGATAAGAAAGTTTTATCAAAACATGAATCAAATATGTTTTTTATTTATGTTTTCAATAAATCTTAACGTTGAAACTTCTTACTACTGTACAGTATTAAAATTAATCCGGATAAAAATTGATCGCTTTTGATGCTCAAAACAAATTAAATAGTACAAAAATAAACTTTTTAAAACAATCTTTTTTGGATTAGCAATTGAAAATAGATCAATTGATTCTTTTGATATCAGTTTTGTATCTAGCTTAGAGTATATGACTGACCTTCTTCTCTGTAAATAAATTCTTAAATTCAAAAAAAGAGTACAAAAAGAATATGTCTAACATGGGTAATTATTACATAAATATATTTAATTACTTTTATTAACATTATTTTGAATTGTGTTAATTGTATCAGCGTTAGATTTTCGAAACTATATTTCAACTTTTCTTTAAAATTTTATTTATTTCAGTAGATTATTAATAAATGTGAAAGATTCAGGATCATAGTATACAAATAAAATTAGTAAATATTTTATAAAAATGACTATAAGTTATGACTTACATTAGTTTCTGGTACTTGCGTAAGTGTCTTATAAAATTAATAAGTAAATGTTTTAAAATTATTATTAAATAAGTGTAAAGTTCTCAAAAATTCTATTCGATAAAGTTAAAGATCTCCATATAAGTTATTTGAATAAAATTTTTTTCTAAGCCATTTAAATTATAAAATAAAGAAAAAGATATGTATAAAATATTAATTATTAAAAATAATAGCGCTTAATATCTACAGTAATATTATCTTTGACGAATTTTTTTTATAAATCTGAATAAATAAAGGTGTTTCATAAACCAATGTAATTGTAAAAAGAATTCAATTACATACATTATAACTAAAAAATGTAACTTTAATTTACCATTTAATAATTGTAGATATAAAATAATTACAATTTTTAAATTCATTTTAATGTTTTTTACAGAGTAAGACAAAATTTAATATACAGAATACTTTATATAGGCTAACAAATACCTTGTTATAAATTTTAATGCTATACACATGAGTTTCATATCATACGTATTTTGAATAATATTTGCATTTCAATAGTAGATTCATTAAAAATTACAAATATTTAAGTTTTAAATTACCTTCTCATAAATGCTTCAACTATAGCCACATGCCAGTTCAATATTTTTGAATACGTGATATGAATAGAAACACGGTGTATTTTACTATTAATGAGATCGATGGTATAGTCTTTAACTCTGAGTTGTTACAGGCAAAACTACTAACTTTTAAGTAAACTTCTAATATAGAACGTCAAATAATTCGTTGTATTAATTAAATATAAAACATTCAAATATCCATTTTGGTGAAAAAGAACAGAAAAAAGTGTTAATATAAACTTTCTTGGCTATTTCGGTAAATCTTATATGTATAATGTATAATGAAGTATGACTTTACTATATTATGTCATTGTAAAATTCTTGATATATTCACAAATCATGATAAAGATTATTATATTTCTACGTTATTATATTTATATTTGCACTACATCATTTTTTAAAAGTTCAAATTAATACAACAGAGCCAAAAAATATTATTCAAAATTAGTATTAAATTAATTATTAAATAATTAAGATTAATACTCAAATATATTTTTGTTTCAACATGTAATATTAAAAGAAAATTGAACGATAATATAACGATTTATAATTAATTATAAATTAGAGAGATACTTCTGTTTATTTACAATATTATTTTTATAAATATATTAAAATTTTCTAGATGCATTAAACATTTACTTCTACTAAAAAATATACTTAGTGTGCTTCTGTTGTACTCTATAAAATTTATAATTAAAATGAATGAAATATAATTTTAAATTTTTCTAATACTTATGTGATAATATTTTATGAGTCTTTCATATATTTGTTTATAATTCAATAAAGAAAAGTATTTTTCATAAAATTTTTCTTTAATAAAGTAAGACTGCGTGATGCGTGTGTATATGTATGTTGAGGATATGTATATATAAATGCTGAAAACTTTTTAAAAGATTTCTTCAATGTCGAAATATAATAAATATAATTTTTTAAGTATAAATTTATCAATTTTTGAAATTACGCTTTATTAACACAATATTATTTATATTAATATCAAAATAAAAATTAATTTTACATATAAATATTATTTTTAAGTTAACTATTACTTTTAAACAAAATTAATGTATATCTTATTTTACTTATATATTTACCTAATTGTTTACTAAAAATAAATAATTTACTTACATAAATGGATTAAAGAATAGATGATTGGATTTTTTGCATATACGTAAAGCATTACAATTAAAATTTAGCCATTAATATAATTTATTATATGTTATAATTATAGTATATAATACAGTAAAAATGAATGGATTTCTTAAGTTATGTATTTTTACATTTCCAGTTTGAAATGAAACTTTGTTTCAAACATAACCATTGAATTTACTAAGAAGACTTGATGCAAATCGTCCTTTTTTACTTTATTTTGTAAAATTTATAAATATTATATTTTTGTTATAAAAAATATAATAACCAATATAAAGTATTGTGATATTGTATTTTACTTGCTAATTATTAAATTGATACTTTTTTCATTATTTAAATAATGTATACAAGTTTTTAGTATATTTTATAAATAATACTTTTAGATTCTTGTACTGTATAAAAATTTAAATTCGAACATAGAACAGGAAGTAAATGCAGTTATTAATAGATTACATAATATCCAGTGTGTGCGTACCAAATAGTTAATACAATAAGAAATTCAAATTTGAATTCATATTTTTTATCTAACCATTGAATTTTATCTAACTATTGAATTTATCTTATAAGCACAAGTGATTGTTTAATTTTAAACTAGCTAACTCACTTTCATAATAGCTACGCGTTGCATAATCATATGCAAAATTCATATATTGAAACAAATATAATATCAATACATAAACTTCTTTATCGTACAAAAATTCGCCTAATAATATATTCATATAATTATGACTTAATTTTTTTGAAATGAATAATTTGCTATTTACTCAATTTTAGTTAATTAATAATTAAAAGATTTTACAAACATTTTTAGATTCTTATATCATTTAGTAAGTCTTTTGTTTAAATATACGCATATTTGCAGTTCAATTTGTAAATTTAAATTATAAAACTTATACATAAAACTATATATATATATATAACTAAAATTGATCAAAATATAATTATTTAAATGTCTATTAATAAAAATAATAAACATATAATTGATTAACTTAATATTGCACTGAAAACGATTCTAATTATGAAATATATAATAATATATTTTTCTATATTTTATATGGTAAATACTAAAATATCTAAAATTATATTAGTTAGATTTTAGTTTAAAAAACATCCAATATTTTCGAATGAAATATTCAATAAAAGACATTTATATATATTCAAATTTAATTTATATAAAAAAGTAAATGTTGCATCATTCAAATAATAACTATGGAAATGTTAGAAACTCAATTTTCAAACTCCTACTTCTTGCCTATGACGCTTAATATTTTTATTATTTTTTCTACTAATAGCTACTTGCATACTTTCCTAAAGAAAGATAATACTTTTAGTATTGTATCCTTTACAGTAACTTCTAAAATTATCGAATTTAATGAGAGGGGACTTCTCGCTTTCTGGGCCTTATAGATTGTGCGTCGCGACGCACAAAGCCATCGCAATTATTCAAGTCGAATATCGCATCATACATTGCATGCAACGGATTTCCTCCTTATGTAAATTTTCTTTTATGACCCAGAGTGAAGTGTAGCAACTCTAATTACAGCGAGTATATTACCTAAATGACGAACGTAAAAATGAGGCGATAGAAAGAGTTTATATCTATGTAAATATGTGCGAATATTTGTAACAAAACAGTTTTTTCTTTATTTACAAAAGGTACACAGGCAATTTTCTTTCGTATACTAAAAAGATTTGTGTATTTTAAGAGTCAAATTCTTCTGCGTTTTGCAATATATATATGTACACATACAAACATCGATGTTCGACATTTTCTCAAATACTTTAAAATTTAAGCTTAATATGGGATCAAGTTAATATTTATACATAAGTAATTGACTGTAGTTCCAAAGTTTTATATGCTATTTAATAATCTGCATATTGAAAATATGTTAAACTTATTTACAATTTTGTGAAAAGCAAAGATATTAAATAATCTTATTTCTATGTAATCGAAAGTATTTATAAAATTTTAGTAAATACAATGATTTAAATTGACTTAATATTTGTGCAAATTTTTATAAAATATTAATTATTAGTAAAATTTTCAAAAATTGAATTGTATTCTTTTAAAACAAACTTATTATTTATAAGTTCAAGAGTAAAATATACATTATTTAAAATTTACGTGTATTTAGAATTAATAAATAATGAACTTAAATCAAATAAAATAATGGAACTCATAAAAAATAAACTCAAAATAAAATACATTAGGAAATTAGTGGTACTTAGGTGTTTAACATTATCGAAATATGATATTGTGTCTATGTGGGTGCGTAAATGCGTGACTGTACTGTATAATTATACACACATTTATTATAAATATTATTTCAATAAAATAGATTTTTTACTAAACATTGTTTGCTTTAATTTCATCTACTTATATTGATCTTAACTAATTTCCTTTAAAATGGCTACAAATTTAGCTAATTATTTTTTTCTAATAGTTAACAATTGATAAATATAATAATGAAAAGTCGTCGTATTTATTTGTATAAAACTATATTGACGAAAGATTCAATATGTTTTGGAACTAATCATATATTTTATCATTATTACTATGTATTATATAACATATAACGATATTCATTATATCAAACAACTTTATTACACAAGTTTTATAATAAATGTACTAAATATCTTTCTAATTCTTAAAAAATAACTTTTATACCGTGCTATTTCTTGTGTAACGACAAATTTCTTTCATTTGAAACAAAGGTTTTTCCAGTTATCTCTTAAATAGACTTTTATAAATTGGTCACTTTTGAAACTGTTCTTTTTTCTATTTTTAACCATCCATTTTTTAGTTATTTTATTTTAGTTGTCGTTTTATTTTAATATTATTTTCTTTGTAAATTGTAATACAACCAACTGTGATATTTCTCCAATATTTCCATCCATATTCTCAACAATATCTCTAATGAAAAATTAGTTAATAAACAGTTTATATAAACAGTTATGTCTACTATCTTCAAATAATCGAAGAATGTAAAAATATTGCTGAATAATAACTAAAAAGAAAAATATTAGTCTAAATAATACTTTTATTTAAACAGAGTTTGTTTCTTAATAATTATCGATGCATAAAACCACTGCTCACATCTTCTTCGATAATCCAGTCTAAAAATCCATGAATTCTAAATTTTTAGATAATTGCCCTAAACCTACAATCGATCGCTTTAATAAAGAACTTATTTTAATTTCTATAGCCTATGAGAAAGTCAGTCGTCAATAATTTTAATGATACCTCTTTGCACTCGTATTTAATCTTCAAACTCGAAGAAATTTTAATTTCACTTTAAAGGTTAATTTACTATACAGAGATATTTTATAACTGTTTTGAAAACAAACACATAAAAAATCTAAATTGAAAAATATGAATAGCTTAATATTTATGATAATATATTTTTAACGTGAACTAAGTTCAAACATGAAAATAATTGGAAAATAATTTTAGTATTAGTCAATTAGTCTCGGTCAGATCAATTGAAAAAAATAAGAGACAAACATGTTTCAAGATTTACTAAATATTTTTCATTTAAAAAAGTATAAAATTTATTGCTAGAAGGCCTTTGCATTTATGAATTTCTTCATGATAATTTTAGAGTATTTTTTTAAAATACCCAGAAAATTTATTTTAAAAATAAGACAACAGATACCTTTTTTCCATTTAAGCAGAAAAACATGGCAGTAGATTAGCATAACAACCGGCTCATTTGCATGAACTTATTAAAATTTGGTGTCTTCTCACATGTCCAACTAAATAAAAAATTCTTAAAACCATAACAAGGAAATAAAATGATGTATAGTTTGAGAAAAAACTGCTTAGGAGTTTGAAATTCATAAAAACTAACATACGAAGGTAATTTAAATATTTCAAATACAATATTATGAAATATTCGTTATACTTGAAAGTAGAATACACTGAAAATTTTTTTATATTGTTAACATATGAAAAAATATTAAGATTAAAAATATATATTTAAATTGTTATATACATTACTTAGATATATAATAACTTTACAATAACTTTGATGTTGTACTCAAATAAAGTTAAAATTTTTTTTAAAATTGAATGTGGTATAAAATGAAATTTAAAAAAAAAACAAATAGTTTTAAATGAATAAATAGATTTCTTGCTTATTTTTACGTATTGAATAATAAAAAATTTGATACTCTTCCCCATATCAATCGATTTTCTCTTAAAAGAATTTCTCAATTCGAATAAAATAATTATAAATAAATTAAAATTGTGTAGAAATATTTAAAGAAATAAGTTTTTCTTTTAATTAAATATTTTATAGTTAATTTTAAATAGCCCGCTTACTATTTTGAATCTAACTTTTAACTACTATACTTTAACTTTGTGAAAAATTATACAAAATTATAATTATAATAATATAATTAATTTTAAGAATATAAAAAATGAAAATTTTCTAAAATTTTGTTGATATAGCTAGTTAGTATTTTATATTAGTAAAATGCGGCTAAGAAAAATGGTTTATAAAGTTAACAATTAAAAAATAAAAAGTTAATTATTATTCAATACGTAACTATATATTAATATTTTATCGTAAATACTCGTATTCACATAAACGTGCATAATCTTAACTGTTAGTACTGCAATTATGTATTTTCTCGATAATAATCAGATGTATAATATTGCATATTGAAGTTTAAATTGACTAGAGAATTAAATTGTATATCAAAATTCGCTATACTTCACGTGCAAGTTATTGATGTAGTTATTTCTACCTCTCTCTCCTTCTCTACACTCTTTACCTTACTTTCTTTCTACTACAATAAAAACTCCTGCACTGATGCTTTCAAGTACTTAAAGGAAGAAACTGGGAGATAAAGCGCATGTATCTGAAAATGAATTACATTATCTTCTTATGCAAAGTTCACTGATCAAGTCAAACTCTTCGCTATTGCTTTTGTTTATCTAAACAAGAGACGAAAATTAATGACATATAAAATGCAGGCGATTCATCCACTTAAAGAAATGAGTGATCTATGAAAAAAGATTTTCAGTTTAATTCTATATATATTATATGTGTTGGGAAGCTTTTTGTAGATTTTCAAAATTTATCTACACAGAGGGATCGATACAAATTTTGCATTGTTGAAGAGGTAGTGAAGACTTCCTTGTTACATAAAAGATTTACTAAAATCATACAGGAACACTATTCTATATATATTAATGAAAAATATACCTGTATTACATTATTCATAGGTTTCGTGGAATTCAAATTTATAAAATTTATTAAACTCTGACAATTCTTGAATTAATAATAAAAATCGTGTTAATGTAGTTAATTAGTACCAAATTACAAACTTTTCCAATTTCCTATACCTTTCATTATTTATTAAATATAATTTTTAATTATTTCTCAAAAAGTGATTTTTTACTATTTCAACCCGAGTTCAACGAAACAATAATAATCACCCGATGGACATAAATTTCAATATTGTATAAATATTTTGAAATTTTTATAGAACACATTTATATAATATTTACATAAAAAATTACTAAGCAAAATATGTTCCAAAATTGATAATGTCAGTAATGTCACTAAAAATATTTAGAAATATTAAATTCATTAAAAATCAATGATAGTACAAGATATATTTACCTAAAATCTTGTTATTTCAAGATTCACTTTTTATGTTAAAAACATACTTTAATAAATTCAATACGTTTACATATTTTTAAGAATTGACCACACAATCACCTCTGTAATATAAATTATATCAAATTTTAATTAATGATTCTATAAAAATAATGTAATAACAATTTTTGCTTTTTAATATTAAAAATAAACTTTAAACAAACGAAAACCTATACTAATAGTCGTATTGTTTTATTAATATTTTCGACAAGTATTTGAATATATGAATAGGTACATTTCTATAAATTAATTTAAACTACAAACATATATTCAAATTTTTGAAAATATTAACCATTGCAATAATGGCCAACGAATATTTTGTAAATAATATATAATAATAAGTATCTTGTAAAATAATAGTTTTAATAAAATTATAATTGCTTCATTTATTAGAATATCTAAAGAAATGTGCAATATATAATATAATTAATCTTTGTATAAATTGTATAAAAAGTAAATCATTAAATAATTTACTAGTATACTAACTAGAGATTAAACTAAATACTGTCAAAAATTGTTAAAATATTTTTCTTGTTTCTTTTGCTGAAAATTATAATCAATGCTCATTGATCTTTATATATACGAGCGCGCGTGAAGGTGTATGTGTGCGTGTGTATGTGTGTCTATAATTTGTAATAAGGTCATAAGGTCTTTTTTCTAACAAAGTTAAGCTTATCAAAGTGCATTATGTTTACTAAAAAGTAAGTTTAGTCTATTTTTAAGTGAATATAATTAAGTGAAAAAATTAATAAAATTTAACAGCATTTATAAAAAAATAAATATATAAAATTTAATTAATATAAATTAATTTATATTATAAATTATAAATATAATAAAATTAATATAAAAAAAATAAATATAAAATTTATGAAAAAATAAACAATTTTTAACATATAACTTATTATAAAATTATACATTATAAATATTATAAAAAATAAATAATATAATTAATTCTAAAAACTTTAAATATAATTTTTAAAATAAAGAATTTAATATTTTTTTATGCATACATATATTTTATGAGACAATCAAGAAAATAAAATAACAATATTTTACTTTAAATAAAAATAAAATAGTGATTTAGCTTGTAATTTTTATCAGTATTGGGAAACAATTTCGATACTATTTATTACTGAAGAAACATTTTTGATTAGCAAAGCCTGATAATTTTGATTATAAAATTAAATAGAAGTTTAATTTTAAACTTACAAACCTTAAATTTTAAATTAAAATTATTTAGAAATCATTACAACGAAAATTATAGAAATTATGTTGCCGTATTATTATATAAAACTTTACATAAATTTTAATTACGAAGAGGAATTTATTATATTAGAATAATTTATTACATATCGTATTATTATTTTACTACTATTATTTGACTCGAATTCTGAGAAAATTTGAAGCGATAGGAATTTAAACTTACAAATGTATTACGTTTGTAATTGAGAAATATTAAGTACACTTATTTTATCAATTGCAGAGGAAGTATATGTGTCTGTTACATATATGCCATTAAAATTTAATAAATAAATATATATATATAGTAAATATAGTATATATATAAAGTAATATATATATATATTTATATTTGTATAATCTTTTTTATTATAGCTTCAATAGATAAATAAACAATGTATTTAATATATATAGTGCTATTGTAACATATTACAATCTAAATGTTAGAAAAATTCATTAATCAATATAATATTTTTATAACTTTTAAATATCTTTTCTACTATTATAAAACTTAATCTAAGAGAAAATTAGAATCACTTCTCGTATTCAAATTTATATTATTTACAAAATCGCATGTAGTTTATTAAATATTATTTAAGTTTCTTTTAACAGCACGTGTTTCATTTTGATATTAATATTTAGCCTATATTATTATACATGTTCAAATTCCCGAAACACAATCGAAAAGTTTAAAAAGCAATGCCGATATTCAAAGAAAACAAATAGAATTGGTAAAAAGAAGAAAAAAAGAAGTAATTTTGCAAAGGCTCTATGAGGAAGCGAAGACCTTATTATACAAGGATTTACCAGGTAAACCGCGTGCAAAAGACGCCTAGTACCGCGTCACACATAGCTGCCTTTCTTCGAATGAAATCCTCACTAAAATCGCTCGATTTCGCACTTCTTGTGTTTTCCGTCACTCCTCCCTCACTTTCTTTTCATTGAATTCAAGCGAATTATAGTTTCCAATCGCGCTTAAAGACTTTCTTGAAGTTTCTTGCCATACTCGTGAATTTTCCATGTCGTACACTTTCTTTTTTCACTGAAATAAGCTCGTCGACGGTATACGGAGTAAATTCCTGGCGTCCAGGATCCTTGGCGTTCAGGTAGGCAGGATTTGCGACGATAAAATTATATAGCAGCACGCATACCTAAGGATATTCCAGTGAATCATATAGCTTTTCTTTTTTTACTCAATGAGATGCTGTGATTATTTGTTTTATTATCACCGAGAACACATTTGCTTTTCACAAACTTTTTATTTCTAAATACTTAAAAATTCTCTGCTTCACACATAAAATCAATTAATATTGTTTACACGTGCTATATTCCTGAATATTATATTTATCTTTAATTTTAGAAAATTCAAGATACGTTGCCAGTGTATTTTTAATAGGAAAATTACTTTCTAATACAAATTCATGAGAAAAAACAGAAACTGACTAGATAACAACATTAAAATTATTTTAATCATTTATTAAATAAAATAAGACATGTTTACCGTGGAATATTCTTTTTATAAAATTCCATACATAATAATAAAAATTATCTAATCAGTCGAATAAAACATAATAATATACAATATATGTGAGAATATTATCTTTATATATTTTATTGCTTTAAATTCTGTAGCATTGACAAACTTTTTAAAAATCTAAACTTGATTTTTATGAATTATATCTCATTCGAGTTCTCTATTTTACTTTTTTTCTATCTTTTTCTCTATCTCTTTCTCTCCTCTCTCTCTATCAATCTCTCTCCTACCACTTTCTCTCTCTCTCTCTATCTCTCCTATCGATCTCTTTTCTAAATCTGCGTCGATAGTAACAATATATAAATTAACTGAAAAAATTATATAAATACAATACCTACAGAAGAAAAAAATTTACCTTAAGAGTTTAAAATTTAGAAGTACAATAAAACACAAAGAATTTGTAATCAAAATAAAAACAATAGGAACACCATAAAATTAATGAGTCTGTATAAGTCAGAAAAGTAATAAATTTATCAATTAAAGTGTAAAAACACTATTTGAATGTTCAGTTATAATAACTATTCATAATAGTTATTATATTTTTAAATAATCCTAAGTATTTGTTCAAACTGAAATTTACAACAAACAAATCTCTAGAAAAAAATTTCTCGAATAAAATTTTATTTTATGTTTACTTATTTAAAACAGTCGACTCCATTCGTACATTCTCTCATTTATTCTTTTCACTTGAATAAAAATTTTATTATTAAATGTAATGAAAAGTGTGAAATTTTGTTTGAAAAGAAGGAATGAGAAACTGAGAAATAGTTAAATTAAAGAATACCAAAAATTATAAAAAGATTGATTATAGTTATTTAATGCAGAAATAAGTAGTTGTTATCAAAAATTTGTTTAATATGAGATAAATACTACAGCTCTTGGAATAGTTACGAATTAACATATATTTTATTAAATTTAAATAACTATTTGTAGATAAATGAAATATGAAAACACGCGAATACCTAGCAGTTTAATCATTTGCATTAATTTACTTGAAAAAAATCTTAAGTAGAAATAATCTCTATTAGATAATTCTTATTTCAAGTCAGAGAAACAACCAGAAATATATTTTGAGCTCTTGAGATATTCAGTTTTGCCCAAATGTAAAATGAAGAAGAAAAAAAAGAAAGCGCAGAAAAGAAAGTAGCAGTTGCAGGCGTCGACGATCACTCGAGTCAATGACGGCGCAGTTGATTTCTCGAGGGGTTGAGAGCAAGCGACCGCACTTGCATCCTACCACAGGTGGGGTACTGGATGAATTCAAAGTTTACGCGTAGGAAGGGAGGAGGTTACTCGTTTTCATGGCGCCTTTTATCAATAGAGAGCGAGAAGCCCATTGCTCGCCGTAATCTCGACGACGGCGAGTCTTCTGCGCTTCACGAGAAAGCATTTTCTCTTGCTCCATCTCGCTGGAAGTAACGAGATTTCCGGATTACGAACTTTCAAATCTTTTTTTCTTTCCATCTTCTTCTTACACCCTATTCTCGCATACATATCCTTTTCATCGCCATACTCTTTTCCGCGTGTCCCCGCTCCACTCAACTTTTTAGCATGTGCACGGTATCTAAGAGAAATATGATCGAGAATAAAACGTAAAGACATCCTAATCAGTCATTTGATGATGTATAAATCCTTTTTAGCTTTTTTTTATAAATTTTCGATAATGATTGTGACTGAATCGGTTGTTCGAAAGAATTACCTGTTTGATTATTTATTCAACACACTGTAAGATTATGATGAGGCCAAGATCTCTTTATTTTTTTTAACTAAATACTTTTCTTCAGAATATTCATTGGTGTATTTGTTAAAACGTTATTCATAGTTACACGACATTTTCAATTTTTAAATTTCAATATATGAACGTATATATACGAAATAACACCCACGTATAAATAACACCTTTCTCAAACAATTCAACGTTAATTTCTACTTTAGATTCGTTGGCACATTTATTATTCTCAACTTTCTTATTACATCCTATCGAATATCTTCAGGAGGATATTTGGTAAAGATATAACAAAGGCATTTTTCAAAGGATTCTTTCATATGTGTATTTTATATTATATATGTATCTTATTTAGTTTGAAATTTGATCCATATATTATTACATTTATATAATCGTAAAAAGACTTCGGTACAAGTTGTAAAGATTAATTACGTATGTACATTATTGTATAAATAAATTTTCACCGAATTCCTCAATTCGTATCCCAATCATACAAATTGTCCTGAAAATATTATATTAATAGTGACTTTATGACTAACAATTCAATTTCATTATGTATATTAGAAACATAATTTTTAATTATATAAAGATAAAATATATTAAAGCTGAAAAGATACATTCTTCTAAATAAGTAAATAAATCTCATTATTAAATATATATGAACATTAAATGTATAAATATCTTCTAGATCTATAATCTCGTATTTATTTTATAAAATTTTCTATTTTTGTTTAGGATTTACAAGGTTTCATTAAATAAAATAAAAACTAAAGTTGGATAAAAGAAAATAGTTTGTACTTACTACAAATACAAATATTATACTACGAAAACAATATTTAAAATAAAAAAATTTTAAATATTATATTCAGTGCATTAACATAAGTAATTAATATTTATTTTATTCTTTTGGAATTCATAAATTTACAAAAATAACAATACTTACATGTAGTACTATCTATATTTATTAATCATTTAATATTACCTATATATTGTAAAAGATTCAAAAATGTTTCATTTATCTAGGATTAATAAATTTTAAGTAAGAAATTTCCCTCAAACTATTAATGTGCATTTTATACATAAACTTTAAATTAAATATTGTAATTAAAATATTGTAAATAGATATTTTAAACACATAGAAAAATATTGCAAAAACTACGTAAGTTCAAGACTTATTATTTCTATTTTAAAATATAATTAAATTTCTCAAGTTCATCGTAATGGATTTTTATTAAAACTATTGTTAATATATACATCTGAATGGCTGAATCCGAATCCGAATCCAAATCATCTTTAAAATAGAAACTAGAAACTAGAAAACTACCATTATACAGTAAATGCTAAAGATAATTTAATAATATAAATAGTATGAAGTTAAAACTTTTTATTTTAAGAATGTTTTAAAAAGACATACATTAGTAGCAATCTTTAATATTATAGCCTGACAGCAGTCTTGCTGTAGTTAAGAAGATCTATTTTGATGTAACCGTTTTTCATACATTTCATATTACTATAATAATAGTATTTAACTGAAATTGAATATTTAATCAATACTACTTTTACTAAATACTTAAGACTAGAAACCTTTAAGAAAGAAGTTTATCTTCTAAGTTTATCTATATAAGATTTAATATGTGATAATTATTACATTTAGTAATAACAAATAAATCATTAAGACCTAATCTTAAAAACTCAATATTTAAACAAATAATATTTATATAAAAATTAAGTGTTGTTTATGATCTTCTTTATATCTATATCCACATATTAAAAAAATGCTAAAGGTTAAATGTTTTCACTTAATAGTATCTGATTATAATAGCCACAAGATAACTTCTATGATACTTGAGAAATAAAAAATGAGAGAAAAAGTAAAGAAAGCTTAAAATGATCGTACTTATGCGGAACTTTATAATCACAGATTCAAGAAGTGAGAAAAAGAGCATCATGATTTGAATGGTACGGAGAAGTAAGTAGTAAAATGAGAAGGAAAAATAAAGACAAAAGAACGAATGGATCGAAGAAAGTAAGAAAGTAACCCACCAACAATCGAAAAGTATAATGGAGCTCTCTTCGGCTGTTAGCGAAGGGAAAAACTGAAAACTTTTTGTTACGTTATATGCTGCTAGAATAACTTTTAATATTCAGTTCTACTTACATTAGAAGCACTATTGTGTCCCTCCTTTTATCTCTTCATCTCGGTCATATTTTCTTTCTTCACTTTCTCTTATTTTACCCATTATCTAGCAGTTTGTCTGTCTAGATATTTATTTCTTTCATTGCTTTGCACTGTCTTCCAGTTTTTACTCCACTTGTTACTTTCTCCATGCAATCTTTTAATTTTCTACTGTATTTACAGACTTAGAGCGATTACATACACTATGCTACTAAAATGTAGATACATGAAATATTTCTAAACGGTTGCATTTATTGTATCAAAAACTGAAAATTTATTCACAAATTCTTATATGCTGCATTGATAAATATAATTTGAACTTAAAATACAAATACTATCTGTTAAGTACTTATGTATTTTATTGAACTATGATATTGAACAATATCAAGAAGCTTGTTATTAATTAATATTAGACAATAGTTCTTGAATTATTACGGAACATTCAATAATTTATTATAATCTATAAATTGCACAGAATTTTTTAAAATTAATAACAAATGGCTTTTAACATTGTTTAAACGTTGAGCAATAAAAATAAAAATAACTTATACAATCTCTGTAAATAATACGAACCTTCAAATTAAATAAAAATAGTCAATTTATCATTCTTCATTTATTATTTTATGTTCTGCATATACTACATTTTAAACAGTTCATAATTTCTTTCGTAAATCTACTCATAGTTCATAAAAATCTTGAAATCGATTCATAATACTCCGTATAAATTTTAAATCATGATTAATATTAATCGTAACATAGTGAAGAATAAATTATAGTATCTCCTTTACTAAAAAATAAAGAAACGGTCGATGAAATCCACAAAAGTCAAGCATTCGTGAATAAGCAATTTTGCAAGAAAAAACAGTTGAGTTTCATTAAGAATTCCTGAGCTGTAAAAATACAAAACCACGTTCCTGTATGCATCCCTGAAAAGCACAGGCAGTATTTTCATGGCTCGTTGCACAGGTTGTTGACATTTCTGGTTTGTTATACAAATGAAATGTTAACTATTTGAGAAAAAGACGGAGGTTATAGCATACGGCCAAGTTCCACTAAGTTCTGAGAACCAGTAAATTGTACATGATCTATGTCACTGTAGTCCTCTCGCGTTCCTTCACTGTCTATTATACCATATCCTCCGGCAATTTGTATTTCTGACGGCTGGTCCTTATCTCTTAATCTTACTATTGATACAGTCTTCTCAGACAAGTACGTATAAAATATATAAAATTCACACAAACCATTATAGTCATTCCAAATAAATAGAAATGTGAAGAATATACATCCATTATACTTTGTCTAAACTACTTTTTCTATTAATGAATTTAAATTTACTGAAAATTCTAGTTGTGCTTAGACATGAAATAAAAATTTCATTACGAATAATTATTACATAAAACGAAAACAAAATATTTAAGGTATGCTATCGATTTTATAATCATTAAAAATCAATTAGTTAATTAAAAATAATAGGAACTTAAATATTTCATACAAATTAATTTTTACAAAAAAGATACAAGAGCAACATCCTTTATTTCTTGACTAATGTAATTAAATAATAGTCCAAGAAATTATAAGAATACAGCCAATCAAAATGTCTGTGAATAATTTAAGCTTTAATATTTCCCTTAGAATACTTTAAAATTTTTCTTAAATATTTCAATATTTTTCTTTTTGTATAAAGTAAAATTATAATCATGTATATTCTACTAATCATCCACAAGATTTTTACATCATTTTAATTGAAATACGTAGACTTAAAACTTCTATTCAATGTGCTTTAATTATAAAAATAGATTTTGAACACATTTTATTGTATCTATTAATTAAAATCACAAATACTGAAATTTAATCAATTATTTTAAATTTTTATTTAAACATGTCAGTTTTATTTACATGAATATAGAAATTAATAATATTTTATACATGTTATTAATTTAGTCTACTTTAGTTATACTATCCAATTATGATTCATAGTTTATTAAATAAATTAACAAAAAATTATGTTTTTATCTCACTGAATTCTACCCTTATATTTTTTAAATTCAAATATATTTTTTTTAATTTGTATTTATTGAAATAAGATGTTTTATTTTAACGAAATAATTAGCCATTGATCAATTTACTCAATATGTACGATAATGTTTATTTAATTTATTCCGTATTTATTTATTACACGACTTTATAATAATTTACTTCAAATAGCGTAAAACTCTAATTTAATTGGACTCTAAATAATTCAATCCGATTACACTTCAGATACATCTCATTAGGGACATTGCATCCAAAATTCTCGTCGCAAAGGCATAATAAAGCACACGTCAATGGCGTACATTTTGTACTCGTAACACTTTTAATATGAGAAAGACAAGATTATTATTAATAAATATATATTTGAAATTGTTCTACTTCTTAGTTTAATATAATGTAAAAACTTTCTATTTGTCAAACATGTATGATTCCTCATTACCATCTCGTTAAATGTTGTCAAATCCTTAATTATAATAACTCGAGATTTCCAAAATAAAGTAAACATTTTTTTCTTTTTTATGGCTCCTTTTGTTTTGCACGAATAAATTTATTTTAACAAATTTACTCAAATTATTTTTCAAACACATGACAATTTTTCCCTCGTTTTTATTGATATCCAAAAAAATCTATTAGAAAACATCATTTCACAATTTGCACTGCCATAGTACATGGACAATTATCTTTACATGTAATTGACTACTTTGAAATTGAGCCAAATCTTAAATATATTCAATGCCCATGTTACTTACCGGTGAGTGTATCTACATAATACACTCTACTGACTAAGAACTCAGTAGGAGTTCTAGCTTTAACTCCATCTCTCTATTCATTCGTAGCTTCTTCACTGACTTATGAATTGTAACGAAATGTAACTCATGAGTTAGAGGTTAACCTTACACTCCAGTTTGATGCCTCGTTGATATATCGCTGTATTTGCCACAGTAGATACCCCACGTAGTCAGTATACTCATGGAAAGACCATAACGAGTGCAAACTCTAGACCTGCGGCTCTTCATGATCTAGTATCTCTTCTCATGTAGACTGTTCCATGGTCTATCATTAGGCTTGTTCTTGAAGCCATAATTCTATCTTTCATTACATTTGACATCAGATATCTTTCTGGTATAATTACTTTTAATAGTTCTCGAGAGAGAATCGAAAAGTGTACCTAATTGGAAAAACTTAGAATCTTACTACTACCTACTTTTTTAATTTAGCTGCTACATAAATAAAATTGCTGATATTTAATTTATTAGTAAGACTAAGTATATCTGCATAAATTTATTTCTGCAACATTTATCGCTTGTCTGTTATTTTAATCACTTCTATCATATGCATTTGTTGTTTATTTGAACATCTAAGCATTTTCAATATTCAATAATTCATACGAGAATAATCTAGAAATGTGCGTCGTACAAAAATTAGTTTTCAAATTCACTCAAAATTAGAGTAAAAGATACTTATTATATTTGCTTCATTTTCGAAATATAATAAATATTTATAATTTTTTATCGTTAGAATTTATAATTATAATAATAAATTTGTTACTAATAAACTAATAAATTATAGTTCTCTTCCTCAGTTTTGTTGATTTACTCCATCGTATAAAATAGGGATATAACACGAAATTGGCTGTTTGTTGATTGTTTGTTTGTTGACAATTATATTCATAATTGTAATACATTCAATTCTAATTATTTTAAAATTAAAGAATTAAAGTCCATAACTGTTTATTCTTATAATGATAAATAGACTACATATCTGATGGTTAAATTTTCTATTTACAATCTGAGGTCATGAATGTTGTAATGACGGGTACCCGAAACCAGTATATTAATATTAAGAATTAAATTATTATGAGCATACATATTATTAATACTATATTGGAATCTATACTTCGATTAATTATAAATAAGTGAACCTTATCTTGGATAAATAAATATTGGCAAAACATTAATTAATATATTAAAAACTACCGAAATATTAAAATATTTTAAAAATATTAAAATAGAAATAATTAAAACAACGGAAAACTTTATTTATTTGAAATACAACTCGATAATAATCTAAAGAAATATTCACTCTAAACATAAACGCAGTATTAATAAAAAATAGTGATTAATCCAATATTAAATAAGAATTATATAAGAATATTTCTATCAAAAACATTACGACGCACTTGACCGAAATTTCTATCTAGCGTTGTTAATAAAATACTTTTCCATATTTTATTATTCTATTTCCACTAATATTATTGAACATTCTGAATTTACTGAAATAGAATAGTTTTAATAATTTTAGTTTCTAAATACATTTTATAAATATCACTCATTAAAAAAATATTTTGCATACTGCATCTTCAAATATTAAAATATTTTTCTTACTTTTATGCAAATTTTTATACATATATATTTGACTCTACTTTACTCGATAATGCTACGGTCAATGGCCATGGAAATTTTAATATACTATCACTTATATTTCAAAATATAAAATAATTTTATAAAACGTACTTTGATTTTGATTTAGAAAACTATAAGGTTCTATGACATATTGTATATATGTCACTCAACTAATTACAATATTAATAATTATAAAATTAGAACAAGAAAAAAATTTAATAATTTAAAACTTGAAGGAAATTAATATTAATTTCCAGAAAAAATATTTCATTCATTTATATATGTAAAATTTTCATAGTGTATACATTTTTAAATAATTCTAATATGCATACATTTTACACTCACTTTACTTTTCTTTCGGAATAATAAAATTATTTAAATAATTACAATTTAAGTAAATACAAAGAAAAATAGAGAAAAATTATTGAGCCTAGGGTATTGCTTAAGGATCCAATATTTATTAAGAAAAGCAGCGATAGTCACTTAGTACAGCGCCCATGGCTATTCTGTAATTTTTTTCGAGATTCACATTATTAGATAACAATATCTTATCATTAAAGGGAGTTTTCCTCTCCTGCATTTTCTCTTGAAACACAGGACATAATTCACGCAGAAAAGAAACAGCGAGTTCTTCTTGACGTATTCGCGAAGGTAGTTATATGTAGAAAGATTTACAATTATGTGCCTTGATCGTGAAACAACTAAAAGGATACAGTTAATTCTTACAAAATAAAATAATGACAGAAGAAACCATTGATCTAGTAAAGACAAAGGATAAAAGAACAAAAATTATAGTGCATAGTAAAATAATGGATTAAATAAATGATTTTGTGAAAATCTAAGAATTATATTGAAATAAATAAAGTACAAATTATTTATTCACGTTTTTAAATTTGCTTTCGAATTTCGTAATTTAAAATCAGATAAGTGTTAAAAAGTTTTATATATCATCTATCATATACTAACATTATTAATTTTCTGTAGATACAATAATGTACAATAAGATACAATACAGTAATGGCGATATTATTATGTGAAGCAGAATTAATTTTCGTTAAATTTAACTTCATATGTATTTTCTAATGAATAATAGTGATTACGGTTACTAATTTTATAGACTGAAACTTCTTTAAAAGAGTTAAAATTTTTAATACTAATTAACAATGTTCTAATGACACTATACTACATCTATTTACTGAACAAAAAATATAATTAAATTATATTTGAAAACTTTATCTAAAATATTATGTCGAGAAAAGGCATAGTACATATTTCATGTACGAAACAATATTTACTGTGAAATAATGATTCAGGGAAAAATATGAAAATATTTCGGTCCTTTCTGCTATGGTCACCGTATAGTTTGCGAGTATTTACACAACGACAAGCAACTCTTCCGCAAGATTTACCTATGAAAGCGAAACTCTTTTATGTAACAAAGTAAAGCAGCGACTGTGAAAGGTAAGAGAGTAAGCGAAAACTGAAAAAAAGTAAATAGATAATAAAACAGAAGAGAAAAAATTAATGGAAGGTGTAAAAAAACTAGCAAGAAAATGAAAGAAGATGGAAAACGAATGTCAGGAAGTAGAGAAAAAATCTATACATCTACACAGGAATGATATGCTTAAAAATTTTTTAAATTATTGATCATGAACTTTGCTATATAACTGTGGTTTTCAATATCAACGTTGAATATACTAAATAGAAATAATACTAGAAAAAGTACTAAATAGAATATAATAGTTCAAATAATTAAATTATTATTCATAAACTGTTTTCTGTATATTTTAAACAAATATAATATCATTCATAATCATTTAAAAAATCGTTCAACTTCATAAATTCTCTTTTAATAAAAAAAATTCTTATGCTTCTTCAAAGAAATTATATTTATTTAATGTAAAGTGTCATTTGAAAGCTTTTAATGTATTGAACACTACGTTCAAAAATTTAATTTCATGTACAAGTATTGGATATTTTTTAAATGAAACTTATAAAAGAAGAAAATTTATTCTTTAAAAAAAATATGATAATACAAGTGAATAATCTTAAGTAACTATTTTAAATAAAATCCTTTATTTGCCTAACGTTTTTAAATATACAAATAGATAAAGAAATATAATAAAATATAAATTATATGATTTGAATAATGATTTCATCACATATTTAAAGTTCAGATTACATCAATACTAATACTAAATATTCATAAGTTTTAAATTAATTTCAATGTTTGAGAAGATTGTCTTCTTTAGCTAATATTATCTTATTAATTTTTAATTGAAATGGTATATTTCCTGAATTATTTATAAAATATTAATTTTTAAATACTTTTAATTTCAAACACATAGATTTTAATGTTTATTACCATTACTATTATGGTTATAATTATTAATATTATTATTTTTATAATTATTTGATCTGAAGAATTCAACATTGTATTTCTTCATTAATACCAAAAGATCACTATTCCTTCTTTTATGATAAATTCATCAAAGATATTTAACAAAGTCCTGCTTCATTTAAATATTTGTTCTACATATTCATAATTATCTATTTAAAGAAGCCTTAAACTTGTAGTATTGAATGAAATATAGATTCCTGCATTCTTTATGATTCCATAATTTTCTATTTTCTCCATTTTCTTCATAACTTTTTAATCTATATTTGTTAAGTCTATTTTCAAATATTTTCAAATTTGTATGCAGATATATACTTTTTATTTGCTCAAAATTATCATACGCTTTTAAATAGTATTGATAAAATATTCCTCTCTAATTGTTTTATTTTTTATTTTATTTCAACTAAGTCTTATTATATCAATATATTTAAATACATCTACTCTATTAAATTTATTAAAAAATGAATAATTAATTATTTTCATTATTTGATTTTCAGTTAACGGTGCTCGTATATTTAATTTTCTCTTTGTCTACTCTAAGCATATTATCATTTCAGTTTCTGATTTTCAATCACAATTCTTTTATTATCTTACACTATATATATTTCCATTTATTTCAATTAATTAGTTTTATATATTATCATTTAAATTATGCTATGTAAACTTTTTATGTTTTATTTTATGAATATATGAATATTTTCCGTAATTAAACTAAAAACTAGAAACGATATTTTATAGTAGTCCCATTTTAACTGAGCGTGGATATAAATCTTTTCAATAAATTTTTCTACGTTTACTATGTTCTAATAACTATGTAAGACCCTTTTTATATTTTGAACTAACTTTTTTAATGCTCTAAACTTGACGAAATATGACATATTTTAGTTTTTAATAGAATTATATTGTTTCTTCATTGATAAAAAAGCTATGTACCATTTTACTAAAATTATATATTTAAGTGGCTTCTTAATTATGCAGCTACGATTTTTTATACATTTATTGCTTCAAAATTGATTTTGCTAATACCAGATCTTTTTTACAACAATATATTTAAACTGAACATTGTAATCCACAAAAAATATTGAAATATTACTAGAAAAATTGAAATATCTTTTTTCTTCGTTTCCGAATATTGAAATAATAAAAAATTCTTTACATTTTCTAAGTATAACTTTTCGTTTAAATCATTTCAGATAATTTCTAATCTAGACAAAGATTAGCAATCTATTTTTATTTATTAGAATTTACATTACTATGTTAATTTATTAAAAGTAACAAATAATTTTTCATAATTTGTTTTTATAATAAATATAATAAATATAATAAATTCAACTATTTTATTGTAACTATTTTATTCATATATAAGCAAATATTATATATTAAATATCATATATTATATATTAAATATTAAATAAGCAAATTCCTAAGACGTTAAAAATTGTTTTTAAAAAATCTGTTTCTGGATATACATAAGATATCCAGTTCTATGAAATTCAATTTCATCTCTCACACAAATATTACTTATTAAGTTTTGAATTAAACATTATGCATAACAATCATAATTTAATAATTTTTTTCGCAGGGCAAATTTTAATTGCGTCCTCTGACAACGTTAAAAACAGCTAAAAATACAAATGTAGGGAAGTTAGCTCGATTCTACAACATCGTGTATACTTACGTGAGCAAGCGATTCGAGAACGAAAAAACTAGAAAATTTATTTACCCTCGTTTGCAAGCTCTTAAGCCCGAATAGCAACGTGTGGACAAGAATCACATCACTAATTACGGCTTCGACCGTTCTAATAATTATCTCATCCCCGCCATCGAATAAATCACCACAGGGAGCTGACGAGAATTCGTTCTTTTCTCGGCGAATTTTTCGCGAGGAATTGTCGAAGCGTAAATTTTCCGTATTTCGCTTACTGCGTACTCCTATCTCTAAGAATGTTTTGTTACTTTTTAATTAATCTACTTTTGTGAGTGCATCACTTTTCGCAAATTCAATTTCATGTTCTCTAGAATATTTTATTATTTGCTAATATTATATAATACTGTAAAGAAAAATATTCAGTTACTACAAGTATCTTATAAGTAATCGATGACTTGTTTTATGATTATTATGAAAACATTAAAAATATCTTAATAGAATGTCTATTTATCAAGATTATGTACATATAAATAAACATACATATATATCGATGAAAAATATGCACACATATAAAAAGAAATTTTTCCACTTTTGCAATTTTATTGTACTTTATTTCTGAATCTTGTATTTCGAAAAAAAATTAATTCATTTCGTTGCGTCAATTGATCAAATGTATTAAATCATGTATAAACTTCATTTATTATTGATTATTTACTATTCTTTAAGTATATTATTTTAAATAATAATCTGATTTCTCATTTGTTACAAAAAGAATAATGTACCAAAAATATCGGTACGTACAGATGCAGAGTTTATATTTTATTCACGTTAAAAACTCCAAGTAACAAAGTACCCTTAAGTATAAGTAATAAATAGTTAATTTTAAAAACAATCGATAAGTATAATAGTCTTTTTATTGATCAATATAAAAAAAGAAAAGTATGCAATCGACAACGAAAATTACAAGATAAAATAACGTAATATTCTTCTATTGACCCTTTTCATGATCTGCTCAATTACTTCATCTCTTTGCACCTTATTTTTTCCTAATAAAAAAACTATTATAATTTCTCATAAGCTTGTGTAATATTATCTCTTACTTATGTCTGGTATAGCACTTAGTTTACTGTTATCATTTAATAATATTATTTAGTTTACTACATTATACTCATTTATGAGAATTATCTTTAAATTTAGTTACAGATTATTGAAAAATATCTTATTTAACTTTAGTGGTAAAACTGCATTTTCCTGTTATTACCATAAAATGTTAAAGTTAAAAACATTTTTGCTTTCTTATATTTTTCAAAGTTATAAAAGTTGTAAATTTAAAAATATTAAAGAAGCTTGAGACTTTAACGTAATAATCTTTACTTATCAAATTTTATTTGATCGATAATGGCATTACCGTATTGTAGTTACACTATTTATAAAACCAACAAATACATTGATAAATTTTACTATTTGTACACACGAAGAATAGCAATACATTTAAATGATGTTAGTATCGTAGATTTTTTATACGAAGTTCTTATTTTTTATTATATATATATATATATATATATATATAAATTCTCATTATAAATATATATGTAGTTTATATTCTTACATAGCTTATTAATAGATTATACTTAAAAATTGTGCACTGCAGTGTTAATTCAATACATTTTTCAGACTATTAATTATAAACGCTGTAATTTCAATAACATTAAAACTACTTTTAAAATTACTAACTCATCTACTAATCTTAGTAACATTTTAGTAGTTAAATACAAATTGTTGACTTTGGATAAGGATCTGATTTCACATATATACATACTTATACACACACATGTAAATTTGGAGGTTGGTATGCTTACATATATATGTGAGTAAGTGCATTTGGATGTCCTTATGTATTTCAATATTTATTATTATACATTTGTAGCTTCTAGTTTCAAATGGAAAAAAAGGATGAATATTTATTTCTACTCTTCATATTTCCAGCATTTAGCGTAAAAAATTGCAATAAGAAGCAAAAGTGAAAAATGTAAGTTTAAATAAAAATACAAATACTGAAACTAGTAAAGTATCATTTTTTAGGTCAGACACTTGATCTTAAATAAAGAATAATCAATCTCACTGACCGTACACTAATATGGTATTTTATATAATTATTATTATGAGGTCAGAAAGTACTTAGCCGCAACATTGTACTTTCTATTATTATGTGTCTATATTTGGACTTAAACTTAATGATTTAAATTTTTATTAATAATTTAATTTTTTAATAATTAATATTAATTAATTTAATTTTTAATTAAATAACACATGTATTTTATTATAATATAACTCTTTCATTTAATATATCTTAAGATATTTTACTGGTAGCGTACGATAAGACATTTTATTAATATTTTTTCGTTAATATTTTTATATGATTATAAAGATACTTTGTCATATAATCAACAATTAACTTATAAAATCTCTTTAAATATATATATATATATATATATATATATATATATTGTATATAATTATATATAACCTATATAATATTCATATTTCGCATCAGAAGTTATAATATAGGATTTATATAACATATATGTGCAAATCATAACTTTCTAATACAATCAAATAATAATTTTATAGTAAGTAAAGCAATATAAACTATAAAATTTATATATATGAATAAATTTCTGAATTCAGTAGCAATAGGTAAACATCGGTTACCGAAATCAAGAGAATCAACGGTAGAAGTAATTGTGTTACGTACATGCATGAATAAGTAAATACAAGTTAGCGATGTATGTGCTAATCCTAGTATTGAGTGGTAAGACAATTCCTGCAATATTTCCTAATTGTGAATAAACTTGGTAAGAATTCATATACATATAAATTAGTTTATTCATAAATAAATAAGTTAGTGAAGCACGTGCAAGTCAATAAAAATACAATTGTATTTTGAACAATAATGAATATACAAATGTTATAAATTTATTAAATTATTTTTGAATGTTACAATTAAACGAAATAGTTCATAAAATTTCACGTTATTACTATAATTTTATATATAATCTCTTTTAAATAAGAATAAGTTTGTAAAAAAATTTCATAAAAAAATTTATTTCTATAAATTTTATTCTGTATTTTTATCGTAATTAAACTTAGGAAATTTATTAAAACGCTACAATTTGTAATGTGCTGTAATAGATTGTAATTTTATTTATTATATAAAACTAATCTCTTTTTTACGTCATTTTACAACAAATCTATTTAAGGTGCCTGATTATACATTACTTCTTAATTAAATTGAAGTGAATAACTGAATAAAATTCAATTTCAACTTCATCTTTAGATACTTTTTTCGCTAATTTACTCTCTCGTTTTCTTACATGTTCCTTTTTTAATTGCCTATGTAATTATACAATTAACTGATTTTCAATTATCGTCACTTCATAATATTAAATAAATGCATAAATGCAGTTTACTAATTAATTTTTACATAGTTTTGTACATAAACTGCTATCATTATCCAAAATATTTCAAATTATTTCCTAAACACATTTCATTTCAATATCTTCTGCAATTTCTTAATAATAATTCTTCTCAGTAATACTATTACAAAGTTATAATATTGTAAAATTTAATCTTCAAAATACGTAAAAATTATTAGGATTTTAATTAACCGTTTACAGAATAAAAAGGTATTGTTTTTCTTAAATTTTATCTTATTTCAATATGTTCGCTTATAATATTTTAACTATTCATTATTCTATTGAATTCTTTTAATTTTATATAATTTATTAAATATTATACCATAAAAATATAAATTAATGTGATCACAATTTAATCTTAATAAATCAATGATTAAATATTCACTTTTGTCTTTGCTTATTACATTTACTTGCTATCTTCGACTAAAAATAAATAATTTATTATCATTTAAGTAATCTTATTTAATAATACTTATTGCATTGTCTGATAAATTTAATTATATATTATGAAAATAAATTGAAAATATTGCATAATCGCGTAATATATCATAAATATAATGAATTGTTCGAGATTCTAATATATTTTTTTGTACTTCGATTATATCATAAGTACTAGTTTAATTTATTTTCATATATTCAATGAAATTTAAACAAAATTAATAAAACCACTTAAAAGATATTTTATCAATATTATTAGAATTTAAAATATTTATTTTATACCAGGATTGCAATAAATGATATGATACACTACACGATTATAAGATGTTTTTTATATAATTAAATTTGAGTAGCAAAAAATGAATGTTTTAAGCTGTCTTTCATCAATTCTTTTATTACAAAAGTACATTTCCCTATAATACCAGAGTATTAACTTTTTCCTACTTAAACGAAGGAGCTAGTATTTCTGCTAAGAAACTACTTATCTCATATCTAAAGCAATAAATAAAACATAGAAATCAAAATAAGGTTATTTAGATAAATTATTTAAAGACTTATATTAATCATTAATTTATTCCAAAATTTGAATAAGATCTCAATGATATAAAAACTTTCTCGACATTTTCTTAAAACTGATTAGTATTCTCTTTCTTTTTCATAATCACGAATTAGTTCTCTCTCTCTCTCTCTCTCTCTCTCTCTCTAGGTGTTTGTCTATCTACTATCTTACACCTTTCAAGAGGCTAAAAGCACGAATGAGTTGACAACGAAACACTGACACGCGGTCTATATATGCACGCGTCAGGGTGATATTATGAAGTGACACGCCCCACGGAAGTACTCGACTACTTCTGCTACTGTCGTTGCCGCTTCTATTGCATCATTCTCGAATATCCGCAGTGGCAATTATAAGACACAGGCTACGCATAAGAAATGCGTAAATGAAGAAAAATAATTTTTATTTTTTTCAGATTAGTTAAAAAATTGAGGAAAATTTTTCTTAAAAATTATCTTTCACAAATAATCATCATATATGCGTAAAAATTGACATGATTATCATAATTAAAAGTTTAACTTATTCGAAAAAATTCAAAATTTTTTAGCGCAAATTCATAAAATAATTGAATTATCAAATCTAAAGAAATGTATTCATAAATATATAGAGCTAGTGTAAAAAGTATTTAAAAATGATTATATTAAAAAGAAATTAAAGCAATTATACTATTATAGTACGTAAAAACTTTGACTATATATTTGTACAAGACCGTAACAAAATATTTATAAATATACCGTAACAGCAACACTTATCCAACATTTCTTCATTTAACTTTCGAAAATTAGATTTATTTAAAAGATAACGATTATCTCGAACTTTGCAAAATTTGACATTTTAAATTATATTTATAAATAATTTTTAGTTGTCGAAAGAAGACATTTTGTTAATTTGAAAATAAACAAAAATGAAACAAAAGATTTGATTTAAAATGTGAAAAATCTGCTCTGATATCAATATCATTTCAATTTTTAGTATCTAACAATAAAAATTGTCTAAAACTACATATTTTTCCAAAATCTATGTAGCCTACATATAATATATATGATAAAGTAGAGTAATTTCATATAAAATTACAAATAATGAAATAGATTATCTTTGTATTTTATAAAAGATATCGAATAATATATTACTATTTTTTGATAATTTTTTAAAAATATCTGCAATGAGATTGCTTCATATGACAAGAAAATTTGCTGTCGAAAATTTAAAGTAAAAGAAATTATTGTGTATAATATCAAAGTCGCCAAATATTTAAATTGATTTGATCAATTTAATATAAGTCGATCAAAATTTAATTTTAAATCATTTAAAACATCAATGTATTTAAATCAGTTTTTAGTTTACAAAAAATTAACCTTGATACAGTATCAAGGGTCACCAATTATATAATAAATAGTGCTAATAATAATGATTACAAATGTTTATAGAATAGCTCTATAATTACTAAAATATTTATAATTACATAATTATTTAACAAAAATACTTTATGAAGAGGTATAAAAATTGCTTATACCTTTATAATTCAATGACAAGAACTTAAATGTATCAATTTATTTATTTATCTTATTTAAGGTAAGAGTATAAAAAGTTATTTAATTTAAATCAAACAGTTATATTTAATATCAGTCACAGCAATGTATAAATAGAAAATACTAATAGTAATTTCTTGAAATAGCTGAACATCCATAATATATTAAAAATATATAGAACGCCATCAACTCGACTTTTTAACTTAGATTCGGAAAGCATTCTTATATTCAAAAGAAAATGAGAAATCAAATACTTCAAAGAATATCAATGAAAATAAATCGAACGACAATCACCGATAGTTATATTATATTACTAGATTGGTAATATAAAAGTTTGAATATACTGCTATGTATTTAATTTCTTTAAAATTATTGATGACATAAAGTAAAAAATTTGATGTTGTGTATAACTAACTCAGTGTGATATTAGATTATTACATTAAAGTATTTTTTAGAGCTTTAATATTACATTAAAGTTCTCTTCAATTAATAATATTTCATTCGTAAATAGAAGGTTATACTTAAATAACATTTAAGGTATGTAAAGCTACTTTTATATGTTTTTAAAGTAAGTATACCTGTAAAATAAATATAATTCGTAGTTTACTTAAAATCATTTTGTTTACTGGTGCATAAAAATTTCAGACAACTATTTGAGATAATTAATAATTAGTATGAATAAAGTATAGATTATTTATAAATGGACATCTCCATTTAAATATGTTCAAATGTTCAAAATTCATAATTTTCATTACGTAAACAAAGTACAGAAATTCAATTATAAAATTCATTTACAATAAAATTCCAAATATATTTTGATTTGCAATACAAATACTTGAAGTACCTAATGAAATGAAAACTCTCTCTTCGATTTTCACTTCCTTACATTTCTTTTCAGCAATCTTGAACTCTCACGATATTATGCGATAAGCTTCTAACATATACGTACTCTTAAGGTTCGATAGAGTGCATATACTGTATACAATGAAAAGAAAAGAGAAAGGAAGACAGTGAGAGAGAGAGAGAGAGAGTAAGAGAAATCCGGAAATCCGTCCATAACATGCTCCGTGCACAAAAATAGGTACACCTCTTTCAAAGACATAGGTACTTCTTGAAAAGACGGCACGTCTCTTATTTTCTTATATATTTTTACTTTTTTTATACCGTACGCTGTGTCTCTTTTCTGTTTTATTAACTGCGCACAGCTTTCTCTGTATAATATAAATGTATGTGTCCATGCATACGTACACTTTTATGTACACGTGAAAAAGTTCTGCATGTACATCTACACTTACGGATGCATGGAAATGAGACGTCTAAGATTAGAAAAGAAAAAGAAAAAATATAAATAGAGAAAAATACATTGATATTTCTACTCTACTTTTGTAGTGAACTAAACTCCTTTGGGCAAGAAGTATTTCTTTGAAACTCGTTTCTTTATTTAATGGTAAAGAGAGCACAGTATTTTTTTAATTTTAATTATCCCAATCATTTTTCAATTTTCATCATTCAATTCGTTATTTATGAAACTTTTTTTAATTATTGTATTTATAAGTAATTATTTATTAAAACATATACAAATTTAATAAGTATTTAACATACTACTCTTTTTTGCAATGGTAGTTAACTGCATAATCCTTAGTTACGTCCAAATTATTGTATCTTTAAAAAATATCAAAGATATTTCTATAAATATTTGATTTCATGAAATTTCATAAAATCATTTAAAAATTATGATAATATTTTATTGATTATAAATTAACCATAAAACCTTCATAACTATGTTGCATCATGAATTATAGGATATTAATAATTTAAAATGAGACCAAAAATTGACGTCACTATTTTCAAATGAATGTTCAGAATACTAAATTTAAATAACAACTTCTTCAAATTTATTTCATTAACACGGATAAACTATTTTCAACTATTTCCTTTAATACATTTTTTAAATTAAATAATACGAATATTATATTAGTATTTTACTGTGAATACAATTTAATAGTAATAATATTTCTAATTTAAAATAATGTAAAAATGTTAAAGTTATTTCAGTAATTTTAAAAAGCTATTTTAATATAATTTCCTTAAATGCTTTGTGATTTGCTGCTGAAATTATCAGAGTACAGTTAATTAAATAACACCACAGAATGTCTCGATAGCTATCCTTCTACACCTATTTAAATTCAACAGAAATTTCATACCTAGAATCTATTAAATTCAATATTTTATTATATTTAAATAATGAATAATTTACTGCATTAGTAGGTTGATATAAATTGTAGATATAAATAAATCTAATGTAAATATTAATAAATTATCAATGATTATAATTTTTCATTGTCGATTTTGTTAAAATTAGATAGCTTTAAAAATAGCTTTTATTGACGTTATGTAAGTATAAAAATCTCTTAAAGAAGAAAAAGCAATCGATTTAATTTAAATCCTATAATTATCAGACAACTGTCAATTATATTATTGAGTTCCTACTTAATTGATCTTCAACAAACGATTGCACTTGCGACACTGTCCTCGAGACATAAATAGATAGAAAATAGTTAGATAGATAGAGGGTAGATAAAAAGAAAAATATATAGATAAGTAAAAAGAATGAAGGAGAGAGATAGATAGAGAGATACAGTAAGTTTACATTGAACCCCTTCAAAAGTTCGTAATATTACAGGAGCGGATTAGAGGCATCGAGAAAGCTTCCGACGAACGATTCGTCGTTGCCTACCATCCTACCATGGATCAACTATTAATCACTAACTGAACTCAGGGTATTATACATATTCAGACATATATAGAGATTATATGTTCGAGGTTGAAGAGCAGGTAACTAGTTCACTGGTTGGCATGCGAGACCAAGAGTCGATAACCACGCTTGTAATGTACTTCGACGACAGGGAGCTGACGAACATTTGGCTTTTATGACTGTAGGGACAGAATGGAGATCTCAAGGATGAAATTGAAGTGCATAACGAAAAGAAAAAAGATATTTAAAGGCTAGAATTTAACGTTATATAGTAGGTATTTGGTAGCTGGAGTGTGAAAATTTTCATTTCTTGTGTAATTTGAAAGAATGTAAAAAGATTAAAACAGTAATTTTGACGATGAAAGAGATTTTTGTAGTGTGTACCTTTTTACGTAAATTAAATTTTCACAATACACTAGAAAAATTCTTTGTCTATTATTGCTAGAATATAGGATAATTTAAATTGATTTATATATTTTTTATGAATACGTAGATTGTTTGAATTATACCTTATACGCTTATAAACCACAAATTCTTTTCAATAACTATTTATCACACGAATATTCAACACATAAACGAGAATATTTTTATAACTTGCATTTGTTTTAATAATTCATTAATTAATTTAACATTTTTACAAAATTTACAATTCTAGATTTAAAATCGAAGTCAGATGTAATCATAAAACAAAATAATTATAACAGAATGTAACTCAAATAGAGCAATAAAATGAGTTTCTATAACCTAATTTCAAATAATACCTATTGAGTAATGAACAAAAAATAAAAATTAAATTTGATTTTTCTTAAAAATTACAATACATAAAAATACATACGAATATATATATATATATATATATATATATATATAAATTAACATATAAGTTGTCTTATCCCACTTAAAAAATGCAGCTATATCGGTAGAATTTTATTATAAAATATTACTTTCTCCATGTTACAAAACAAAAAATATTTTTAAGTAATTATCATTTTTTATTAATAATAGAGTTAGAAATGATTTCAAACATATAAAAGTAGGTCTAGATAACTCTTTATAAGAGTAATTACAAATATTTAGATTTCCCTTTTAACTTTCAAGTCAATGTTTAATTAATATTATTCGATAATAGTATTATTTTATTATATTAAATACTATTTGCTATTTCATTTTACATAGGGTTGAATGGAACTTAAAGAACTAAGAATAATTGAAACAAATTACATTTTATAAAATAAAAATATTAATTGCAATATCAATAATTATTCATATAACCTGTAAGTATAAGAATATGTACAATGAAGTTATTTTATATAATCTGTACACATTATACTTTACTATGATATACCTTATAATTTATATTACTAATAATTTTTTAGTGCTGTTCTTATCATTAAGACGTAAAATAAAATTTTAACTTCTAAATTCATTTCTTTAAAGTTAATTAACTTGTGTACATTATGTCCGAGTTTCCAATAAAAATTTCCAATACTTTGGTTTTTTTTAAGTCTTTTTTAAAAAAATGTTGCAATTTCTACGTAAAGTGCTCATTAATCTATTGCGGCGAATCACATCTCTTCTGCATTGCTTTTGAACAAAAATAATGAGTCGATGGCGTTACAGATAAACTGAAATAGAAAAAGAGCTAGAGTAATGGGAAAAAAACAAATTTATAAGAATGAGATTTAGAGAGAATCTAAAATGAGAATACTGAATGCAAAGAACATAATAAACAATTAAAAAAACGTGTAGAGAGTGACAGAAGGAAAAACGATGGCTTGTATCATGTTCCAAGGTAGATTTTCTTATTCTAGGGTGCTTAATTTATCTTATGAATCTACAATTTATAATTTACTCAGAGACTACCTCCAAGATTTCATTAAGATCTTGTTGAAAATTATTCGAAGATCAATTAATCAAATTGTTCTCTTTTTAAACATATAATTGCTTTATTCCTTTTTCATACATTTATATGAATATATACATTTAATATACCTTTTAGGTAAACAACAATTTTAATTATTCATATAAAATTACTCAAACTTTTATTCTACATACTTAATAATCAATACAAAATCATCTTAATACAAAATCAAATATAATCATATTAGACTTAAGCTGATGTTTTAACATAGAAGTGACCTTAGTCTATGTTCGTTTCAATAACATCAATATTTTTTAAAATAATTAATCACATCAAAACTCTTTAACAATTTCTTAAATTATTGAAAATATATGCTTTTATAGAAAATATAAAGAAATAATTACTTTTTTGACATTATAAATCTTGTATTTCCAATCTAATCTTAATAAATTTCATTTTAACTTTAATTTTATCTGGAAATAGTTAGCAAATTTAATATTTATAAAAAAAATCTATAATA
Source organism: Wiebesia pumilae (assembly GCA_018907045.1). Lineage (NCBI taxonomy): Eukaryota > Metazoa > Arthropoda > Insecta > Hymenoptera > Agaonidae > Wiebesia > Wiebesia pumilae. The sequence continues at coordinate 334,394 of JACCHZ010000138.1, forward strand.
AAAAATAACTATTTAAAAAATCGAATTTAAAACAAGGTTCAAAAATTACGCGAATTTCTTACAATCTAATATATTTTTTCTAAATGTGATATAGAATAGATATACAATAAGATATAAATTGTCATTGTAATTTAAAAATGAATAGATAATCAGCTACATGATAAGAATTAAAAGATACATCAAACTCATGATTATATTATCAAGGTGAATAAATCATTTTACTACTTTATCGTAGCTTCATGATTATTATAAGACCAGAGCTAAGTTCAATAAAAAATATTGAAAATATTGCACAAATGATCGATATCATCCTTTGATAAGGCACAGAATTTTCTTATGTAGAATACCAAGTTGAAGACTGATGTGAAAAGATATATAAGAAGCAGATTCTATTTGTATAATATGAAAGTATTGAATCAATTATTAAAAATATTTTAAAACGTCAAATTTGATATTATATCGCATTACTGATCATACACTTTATTCTATGATTACATGAATATTACTGTATTTTTAATGATATATACATAAATAGTAAAATATTTACTGTATGTAAGTATAACTAAAACTAATGCGTGTATAGTAAAGTAGAAATTGTTGAGAAATGAGTATTGTATAAATAGACTGATACTGAAAAACTTGACTACTGTTTATACAAGTTAAAAATTAACGTTCAAAAATCAAATTAATTATATAACGGTTAATATATATAATAAAATATTTCCATTCTTGACACTAATAAATATGTCTTTAGTAATTTATAAAACTAAAAAAATATTAAAGGAAAAAAAATTAAAGTGAAACCATTATTGGTCATCATTATGTGACGAAAATCCCTTGCTGACAGTGTCGAGAAAACCTGATCGTGGTACACAAAGTTGCTTTAGACTATTGAGGGTGATTCTCAAGGCCACCAAGAGTTCAAAATCGAGAACGAAAGACTCTTCCATCGAGTTCTCAATAGAGAAGGCTACAAGATTACGAAAGGAGAGGCAGCATAGAAGTTGTGTATTCTCATCGAGGAAAGGGCCATGGTGCTCAAGGAAGACCATGACTCTCCAACAGCCGGATACTTGGGCATTGGGAAGACACTGAGTTATCTAACCTAGAATTACTACTGACCATGGATGTTTAAAGAGGAGTTATGTTCGAGTATGCAAACAATGTAAAGAGAGTAAGGCATCACGGCAAATTCCACCTAGCCAGATGATGTCTACAGTAGACAACGTATCTTCGGAGATGGTTACCATTGAGGTTACTGGTAGGCCCCAGTCCAGGTCAAACAATCAAAATATGTGACTATTGGTAATCCAAGACCGGTTTACCAAATGGGTAGAGCTGGCTGCCCTATGGAAGGTCACCATTACCGATATTACCTCCAAATCTAAGGAACATTTCGTTCTTCGCCATGGCTGTCTTCACAGTGTAGTCACGGACAATAGACAACAGTTTATGAACAGGAATTTGAGAACTTCTTCAGAAGACAGGAATATCTCATCGAAAGACTTTGATACGTGTATACTTCGTATACATCACACTGCAATCATGTGGAGAAAACGAACAGGGTAATCAAAACCATGATCTTCCAATACATCGGGAAAGACCGTAGATCCTTGGATAAATATCTCCCAGAGTTGGTCTTTTCCTTTAATGCATCACAAGCATATGTCACTGGGTTTACTCCGGTTTATTTAAATCATGGTTGAGAGCCAAAGGCACAAGGAACGTTGCATCAACTATCTTGTACTAGAATAATCTCAATACTAGCTAACCTTCAAGACGCTCTGGAAATAGTCAAAAATCATCTTGTACGGTGCTGCTATACGCAGAAAAAACACTACGATCTTTATCGAAGTGACTGGCATCTCGAGATCGGGGACAGAGTCATGATAAAAACACATACTCTACGATAAAAGTAAAGCCATAAATCAGAAGCTAGCACCAAAGTTTGAAGGCCCTTATGCTGGGGATGAAAAGATCTCCCCCGTCATCTATATGGTGATACAAGAAAGGGATAAGAAGCAAGTCCATGTATAGGACATGAAAGAGTACCATCAACATCCTACAATAGCTGCCGTAAAGGCACTAAATGAGACAGTCCGTCAAGAGCTGTTGCAGAGAAAGCTTGCACAAATACCAACACCTACATTAGAAACATGGACAAATACACTAAAATTAGTACATGTCAAACAAAAATATCTTTATTGAAGGAAGCCACACGAGACTAAGACCATCCGCTCTTCGACTCACTGCACTTACACCAACTACTGGGATATTTACCTGTGCAATTGTACGGCGTAGACATCTCGGGTCTCCTAGGTATAGGAGCAAAGGTATCCAACACCAAAGAAGTGCTGTCTCGAGTATTCCTCTTAAGAAGAGCTGCTTTCTCGTACAGAATAGCGGATCTTCACCTAAGATACAATTCCCTGTAACGTACTTCTACCTCGCAGACTGTACACCTGCAATTACAAGTACGGGGACACGAGCTTAAGCAGCATATCGTGGTGGTTGATGCTTAGCCACATCTAATGGCTCTCAGCATGAATATTCTCCCAAGGATTGGGTACAGGCTCCTCACCAAAAATGGCAGTCATGGAGCACAGGAGCGAAGAAGGATGAGATCAATCATCAGGCATCGTCAGTAGCAAATTGCTTACGTCAATAAGTTGAAGGCATCAGAGTCAGCAGCTAAATGAAGCAATCAGCGCGATACTTCAGATCTCAAGCGAACCTCAAGGTAAGAAGTGATGTGAAAGAAACACAGTTGCAGTGTTTTAAGTTAATAAATCACGCGGCGAAAAAAAAAGTAATAATAATAAAGACAAAATGAACAGTTTTGCTGTACTTAACGTAAAATCCGACACATTTCGGGTAAAAATGCGACGAAAATCCCTTTCACGATAAACTCGAAAAATTATTACGCAAAATGAGTAAGTGAGCGTGATAATGCGGCACAGCATAAAGTGAGTGTCAGCGTGAGAGCTTGAGAGGGAAGCCAAGCTAAGGCAAGGCTATAGCCCGGCACGACGAAACACAAAGCGCTCGCCCTTACCGCCGCCTCTTGCCATCGAACTCGTGCCGGCCTAGGCTTGTAAGGAGGAGAAGAGTTTTCTTCCACTAGACGGGGACAAAAAAAGCGAAACAAGGAAAGCCTTCTGTAGTATACAGATAGGTCAAGGATGCCAGCATCGGAAGTTCGAGATACAGCATTCTACCACTGTACCGGGTCAATCTCTGGGTATAGCTTGCGCAATCCTAGAAGTACCGACCTCATAGTGGTAGCCTTTGACTCGCCTTTGAATGACGAGTGACGTGATTCGCGCAATCTCTTCCTGGAGAGTCAGCGGTTCGCTACGATCATCGTGACCTGGGGGTGATGCGATTTGCGCATTCTCTTCCTCGGGCGTCAACAATTTGCTACGTCTATACTTGTCCGCAAAGAGGCTGACAAACTCTCAGCCTGGGTGACACGATTCACGCAGACGCGTAAAACTGTGAAGTAACAAAGCAGTTTCTGTGTGTGCATGTGTCAAGATGCTAAAAATATTAATTAAATTAATGCTGAGGATAATTCTAGATCATCCAGAGTTCTCCTCACCTTATTAGTACGGATTTCGCGCCGAATAATCTGTTGAGGACGCTATGTTTGACCTGCGAACACGAGTTTCAGAAACTTCTCACAAATATGTATTGGCTTTTTTATTTGATACAATTAGGGCCTTCGATTATCTGTCGTAGCCATCCCTCGTGCCCAAATAATCTCTTATGTCACATAGGAGATTATTTTTCAGGTAGAGTTGTGGAATTCTCCAGTAACTACAATACCTTCCACAAATCTGTTACGCAGAGGTGCTCTCAGGGATTAATCCTGAATCCCGAATTTCAGAACCTCGTTCTCAGGGATTAAACCTGAATCCCGAATTCGATGATCTGCTTCAGCGCCTCGCTGGAATATTAGACTTGGAAATCGATATCTTCGCTTACGCAGACAATCTACTTGTACTTGTCAAGGGAGATAGCAGAATATTTACAATAATTTGTATTTGTACGTGAGCCTATAGGTGGTGCGCGTATATATGTAAAGTATTGTATGCGATAGTTTGACGCGAGTATTTTTGTAAAAAATCGATATATGTTAATATCTTCCTACGAGTTTAAATCAATTTAAGTTAGCAAATTAAAGTAGAATTATTTCTCTTTATATTAATTCTGGTTTATTTTTTGTAGCGTCATGAAGTCGAGCCTCGAGACGCGAATAAACGAATTTTTTTCTATTGGTTAATTTTTGTGTCACTTAATTAATCAGCTCGCCTTAAATTACCCACTCCCCTTCTACCCCAATGAACCCTATCCGGCGAGTCATCCCGGCAATAATAACGGGCATGGATAACGGGTAATGAGGCGCCGCGGAAGTCGTTTACCAGCCCTTAAGCCAAAAACATCGGCTGCTCCACGGAGGCGATTAAACTTTCCAGAAATCCGACCTCCGCGACAAAAGCAAAGCGACACGCGAAACAAAGATAAAGAGATCAAAATCATTAGAAAAAAAATCATTACAATTATAATCATCATTAAACACACATATCTATGAATACATCTAACAATTACTCAATTACCATTATCTGTAGATTATTTTCTTTCTAACTATATTAAAATAAACGATTACGTTAATTAAAAATGCAGATTTAAATTTTTCTTATATATATATATATATTCATATTTATGAGTGTGAAATCAATATCCTGCATATATAAATTCACGATAAAAATGGAACTTAATTATCAAGCAAATAAATATACATTAATATATAATATCCATTTATAACTCAAGACTGTTGTTTTCTAAAGTCATATGTGAAATATTCAAGCTTGAGAAGTACTACTGCAATATTAATATTGAAAAAAATAATGAAAGATTAACTTTTTTATATTAAAAATTTTAAAATACTAAAATTTTACATAAATTAAAGCAGAGTAAAACATTTTTATGATGGACTAATATAATAAAAATATAGATTGCAAATAGGCACTATGAGAATTTGTTTTAAATACATCGTTTTGACAAAAACAAACATAAATAAATTTTTTATTAATTTTATTTGTAGTTAAATTTTAGCAGAAAATAGTAATATATAATATACTTAATAATGAATATAATTTATAAATAAAAAAACAGAAATCAAATATCAAATGTACATCATGTAAATATAAGTTTTGTCATATTTTGAAAAAAAAAAAGAATATCATTAATATTTTACAGATATTCTCTATATATATCTCGATAGGATAAAAAGATATAATATACGTGTAAAAACAAACATTGAAGTTTTAAAAAGTATCTAAATGGATAAGATTAAAAGAAGTATGCAGAAACAAGGTATGTGTCAAAAAGATGAACGAAATAAAATTACTGCAATCTCGGTTAATGGTAATTAACTTACACTAGTGACGGTTTAAGTTACATAGAAGGTACACGTATATCGGTCACCTCAGTGAAATGAACGAACGAACGAACGCAACATCAGAGAAATTCGGCGAACTAGTAACATCTACATCGGTTGCGGTAGTGCGGCAAGCAGCACTTTTAAACAATGAAGTCTTGATTGAATCGAACCACTACCGCCTTTTTGACTTCCATTCGCCGTCCCGCGCGTCCCAAGCGAACAGCGGCCACCCACACGCTAAAGAAAACAAGGAAATTGCGAGAAGAGAAATAGAAGAGAGCGGTAGAGAGAGGAGAGAAGCGAAGAAAAGAGATAAACTCATACATATAAAGTGTGAAACAGTTTCATTGATTAATGGGACTTGTTGTTTATAAATGTGTAGCGTAATCTTAAATGGAAATTTTAATCTTTCAAATAAGTAACTTTTTGTCATAAAATTTTTTTCCACTAACGAGAGAAATAATGTCATTTTATTACAAAAAATAATTTGTAAACCACATTAATGTTTCAACGTATTTGAAATATTTTAAGTATCGTAGATATCTAATTTATACGTATTATGTACGTATTTTAATTATTAAATATTATGAGAGATCTGAAGCTCAAATACGTGTGCAGATGTTATATATACTATTATAGTTAAAATATAACAAAGATTAATTTCTGTCTTCAAGTTTGTTTCAAATCATAATTTAACATTCTTCTAAAATTTATTTTCACGTCAATTAATATATACATTTCACGTTCTTCTTATAAACCGTAATAGTTTAAAAGACGAGTTCTTATATTTACATATAATTATTATCTTATTTACAAAGCTAACTAATTATTAATTATCTTTAACACCAACTAATATTATTTCATAAAAACATATATGCAAGTTCGAAAACTTAAATTTACAGATATTTAAACAAAAATATAGGAACATAATTTGCAATAAAAACTATAAAAAGACTAGATTATATAAATAAACTTAATATTTATGAAAAAATATAAATAAGAAAGTAGGAATATATATATATATATATATATAACACTGAAGTTTCCTTTAGACGAATTAAGTAATCATATATTATTTAGATATATAAAACTAATATAGCTTACTTTGGATGTACGAACATAAATTTTCTATTTCATAATGTTGAATAAATGTAAAGTCTGTTTGTAGCTCACATAGCGAAAATTATTAAATTATTAACTTATTGATTTTTTTACCTATTTTAAAAAATTACTTTACCGTCTATTTGCTTAATCTTCTTTCTTATCGAGTTTTATTCTTTTTCAGTATTCCTCAATATTTTATTGAATAGCAATCTTATTATTAATTACTATAAATATAACGAATATAAGTGTCATGAAGTTTAAAAAGACTATTTGTGAATATAAAAATTCAATATATATTAAAAATTGAAATTTTACAGAAAAAACATTTATAGCATAATTTATTATTCATATACTTTTAATATATTTATAATAAATATTTTTTGTCCTAAAGATAATTAAATTAATATTTTAATCCCTGTAATAATTCTGTAAATCTATTATTACAAGTATTTGTATGTCATTAAAATATAACAATATGTATCAACAAGTTGTTGCTTAGGATTTAAAATAAATAAAAACGAAACGAACAACTATTTAATGTATATAGTGTGGCATATTTTTAACTGATTTCTTAAATATTTTACATTCTTTATTATTATGTTTCGCTGCTGAGTATGAATATAAGTTAATTTCGGAATAGTCGTTTCTTATGACACACATATTTATTTTATGTAAATATGTCGTTTAATTAATTGTACGTTATTTTAATATATATATATTAGACATAATAAATAATATTGGATGAAACATGCATAATGTAATTACTTTTGATACAGTATTGTGATATGCATTATTTTAATAAAATATAATATCTGTATTATTATTTACACTATATAAAATAAAAGTTTTAAAATGATAAACAACAGTTAATGACTTTAAATACAGTCTATTTAGTATATAAGTTAAATGTAGTATACAGTTCTTAATATTAATCTGATAAAAATTAAAATCTTATACTGTCAATATTTTTATGAAAATCAAATTCTTAAAAATAATTTAATGGATTTCTATTTCTTGAACAAATAGAAAATCTTCAATTTTTTTCAGTTGATTATTCTCCTGATATTACTTTTTCATATTTTTTAATTACTTAAACATTGTGAAATACTTTTAATATGATTATTTAATATAGTCTTATTAAAATAATAAAATGTAGTAAATAAAAACAGTAAAAAATAATAAAGAAAAATAATCAATACATTAATATATATTAAAACTAACGTTTACCTATTTCTTAACAACACCTCTTTGCAATAATAAAATTACTCTACATGTTTAATATAATTTTAAATTATGGATTGAATTATTCTATACCATCAGTAAAAAAGGTAACTTGAAGAAAAGTATATATACGTAAATATGTAGCAATTTCCTAGACACTGTGATAGATTTGTAAACATAGTTGCCAATATTTATATTTTCTTTATTGTTGTTACAGCTAGTATTATAATTCTTCCTTCACATTTTATTGAAACTCAAAAGGATCAAATTCTATAGAAGCATTACAGACTCTTGTAGTAGCCGAAATTGTAAATACTTATCTTCAATTAAAAATAAGAAAGCACTAATGTCAAACAAGTTTCAAGTAAAAATATTAAAAGCCATTGATCATAGTTAATCACATATTTTACTTGGTATATGCAACTCGTGTTTTAAACTTTAGAAGATGATTACTCATATGCACCACCAAATTCATTGTGTAGTATAGCGTTGAATGTTTAAAATCAAATGGTATAATGTGAAGTACACCAGAAACTGGTCGAAGTCTACGATTAAGAGAGTTCCGTATATTATATCCTTTCATCTATCCTTCAAAACATAAGTAATAATTTATTTATTTATTTAATTTTGTTTACGAAGATATCTTATACATAGATTTCGTTTGATAATAATCCATTTATTGCAATTCAAAATGACCATATTATTTTAATGAATATTCGTTAAATTTTTAGAATCAACACATATAGATCATGGTAGTAAAGGGAGATAACAGAGACAGCAATAGTCTCAATAGTCATTATTGAGACGATTTCATGCTAAAGAAAAATATTTAGTAGAGTAAAGCCATTGAACCAACTTCTTTCAAAATATGCAGATCAGATTATATCAGAGAAATACAGGATTACATCTATAGTAATGGATAAATAATTCCAAATTGAATATTGCCGATTAAAATAAAAATTTGGATTTTAAAGAATAAAAAATCACAAAAAATGTCTTCCAAAAATAATTATTATTATATGTTGTACATATATGTATAACTTCGTTTATCTGCAAGTCATTAAAAATTTATATATCTATTATTTGCCATTCTGAATATAGATAAAGTCTATAGCATAATTTTTTGCTGTTAAATAATATACATGTTTATCATTTGTAGAAATAAGTATATCTATATTTTATATTAATACTTTAAAAAGAAAGTAAAAATTAATTCTTTCATTTTTCAAACATTTGTTTCTCATTAACACTATTTATAAAAATATAATTTCGTTCATAAAGTTGTAAATTTTTTACTATTGTACAAATTAAGTTTGAATTTACTTTCGTGTAAATTCATTATAAATTGATAGAAATATTTTTATTATTTATATGCTAATTTTACATTACTTATTAATATTTTTGAATTATAGACAGTCATTTCAAAATTTCTTTTAGTTAATACCAATTAAAATTGCATAAACAGGTATTAATATTTTTATCTTAAAAAATGTACATTCAAGTAATATGTTTTACGTTCTATAATCTTTCATTTGTTTTTCATATTATTCCTTAGAAGATATGTAAATATTAGTTTTATCATCCTACTGTTCTATTTTAATAAAATAAATTATACAAATAGCACATTTTACACGAATTATACAAGTGAAATCGATTTAATTATCTAAACTACATAATGTTGTTCCTTTTATTTATTTAATTTATTAGGCTTCATAATTTAACAATTTAAAAAATTTAATATCTGACTAATATAATTTTTACAATTATAAATACACTTTTAAAAAGAAAACTATTTTTTCCCTGTTTTATATACGTATCTAAACTATCATAAATATAAAAGCTTAAAGGCTATAAAGTTGTAGATACGAAATACTTAGCCTGTTCGAAATTTCAATAATTAGCTACTATTTACAATATAGTTACATGTTTATATTTTATAATTTAAGGAACGGTTATCAAATAATTAATTTGATGAATGAATTTAACGACGATTTTATCGGCGAAAATTATACTGTATATTATAAATAAGATATATCTAAATAAGGTCTTCTTCTTTACATTAAGGTATTATACGATGATATAGGCTTTGATTAATTGTCCAGCGCACGTTTACAACTTCTTTTTCTAATACAGGAGTTCTCCTTGTCTCTTTTCACGGCGGAATTTTTGTTACCCTTTGTGACGAAAAGTCCCCTTTTCACGCAGAAAAAAAAGACTATCACTAAAATACACGTGCGGCTGAAACAGCGGTATGAAAACGATGTCGCCGGCGCCATACTGAAAATTGAGACACGAGGGTGCGCAGTGCAAAACGAAGGCATGAGTGAATGCGTGAACGAGCTCATGAGAGGGTAGTGCAGTTACAAAGCGAGAGCGAACACTTGCTTTACCGTAGCCTCCTCACAAACGAACCCACGCCGCCTATTGTAAGGAGGACAAATTAATCTCCCTCGCTCGGCGGTGAGGAGACAAGCAAAGGAGTGACAGCCTTCTTCACTTTACAAAAGAGAGAGACGGATGAACGGAAAGAGAACTGGGAAAGTAGAGAGAAAAACCTGAGTGTTCTAGCATAAACACCAGTAATTTACCTTATCGATCTAAGAGAACGCGTTTCGCGTTCTCTTTTCCTGGCGGATGCGAATCGCTACGCCATCCTCACCTCTCCGAGAGTAACGCGCCTTGCATTCTCTCACCATGAGTGGATGCGATTCGCTACATCGATCCTTTTAATCCGAGAGGACGCAGGGCGATAGCAGTTGCTACGCCACCCTGACTGCTCCAGGAGTAACGTCTGGTTTTGACGACAGCTGCAGGAGGCGAAGACGACTCACCGAGGGAAACGGAAGCAAAACAGTCACGTGGCGCCCGAATAGGGTCTCGAACGCTCGCGTCTAGAAAAGGGGTCAATAATAAGAAACTAGGTTAGGGAGCGAATAGAAAATGGGTCGGAAACGAATAAGTGATGCAGATCCTAGCGCGCGAATCAAAGCTCTAAATAGACGGCAACTCGTAACGGAATTAGATAAACACGGTCTTTAAACAGAGGAAAAGGTTGCAGAAATACAAGAACGATTAACCGACTTCTTGGAAGACAAAATCCATCGAGGGAATCTATCAAATACAGAAGAAATGACGCAGATTCCGACAACGTATCCGAAAACATTCCGGAGTACTCCGGTGGCTGACGCAGCCAAAGAAGTTCTGGTCCAGAACCAGATACGAAAGGGGAACTGCCATTTTGACGACCGTGATGTACATTCATTTCTGAAAAGAGTCAAGGAGCTGAAACAAGCAAACGGGTTCTCCGACGTTCAGCTATTACAAGGGCTACCTGAATTATTAAGAAGAGATGCTCTTCTTTGGAGTAGAAACATAATTCCGCTTAGGTCTTGGGGAGAATTCAAGGATCAACTAACAGAATTCTTCTTATCAAGCGACGAGAGAAGAAAACTCTCTCGTCAAATCGCAGAACGCATCCAAGGCACTAACGAGGGCATACGCCAGTATTGTATGGCCCACGCCACACTCATATTACATCATGGAGAGTATGGCCTGGGCAAACAAATAGACAATCTGTACTATAATATGCGGGCCCAGTTGCGTTTGTTTATACCGTGAACTAAAGCAAGGCTGGATGACTTCACAGCTCAATTGCGTCGCCACTCTGGCGGACGGCATCTAGATACTTTTATCGGGGAGCGTTACAGGGAAGCTCACCCTACATGGTCGAACCAGAACGGTAACCTTCCTAATCATGGAGTCGTTAGCCTACAAGGCACTCCTGGGAATGAACCTTCTGAGCAAATTCAAGATACAGCTTTCCCTGGCAGGTCATACAATGTACCCGCCGATGATAAAGATCTCAATAGGATCCCTGGGTTTGAAAACGCTAGAAAAAGACGAGTAGCGAATCTTAGAGGCAATCGTCGCCAAAGAGCAGGACCTAGCTAGAGGAGAAATAGGACCCACCGACTTAATCAAGTACGAAATCAAACTACTCAATTCTCGTTCAAATAAACAACGATATCGACCTAGAAACTCGGCCATGCAGACAATCATCGACAAGAAGATCGATGACATATTGCAGCAAGGACTGGTCGAGCCGTCTGAAAGTCCTTGGAGCTCACCGGTAATCCTCACACGCAAGAAGGATGGATCGTATCACTTCTGCGTGGACTATAGGAAGTTGAACACAGTAACCGAAAGGAATGCTTACCCCTTTCCACAGATCAATGCGACGTTAGACAAGATTCATAGAGAGGGGTTCTTGTCTACGATTGATCTAAAGAATGGTTACTGGCAGGTTTCCTTAACCGAAAATAGTAAGCCTCTTACTGCATTCGCGGTGCCGGGAAGAAGACTGATGCAGTTCAAAGTGATGCCCTTTGGATTACATTCAATCGACCGGATCGTAATTCCAGAGTTAGAACCTTATGTGTTCTGCTACCTAGCCGATATTGTCATTGTTACCAGGGGCTTCAAGCAACACATGTGTCTGGTCAGGGAAATCCTCGGTCGGCTACGCAGGGCAAAACTACGACCAAACTGGCAGAAATGGTAGTTTGATAGGAAACAGCTAACATATCTGCGTCACCAGATCACCGAAAAAGGAAAAGCACGGATCCTGATAATGTTATAGCAATCCTTACTCTAAAGCCACCGACAAATGTTAAGGAATTGCGCCTCTTCAACGGTATGCTGTCGTAGTGCCGACACTTCGTACCAAACGTCGCAACAATAACAGCTCCACTAAACGACTTGCTCCATAAACGCATCAAGTATCAATGAGGGCAACAAGCATTTAAAGAACTAAAAGAACTACTAGCCTCTTAACCCGCGATAGACGATGTTCGATCTTTACGACGGGCACTTCCGTCACAGTTATAAATCAAACATGTAAAATAAAGGATTTTCTTAAATACTCTTTAAGATAATTTTAACATATGATATAAAATTTAGTTTATAAAATAAACGTATGATTATTATTGTTGTTGTTGTTATTGTTATTATATTATCTAAATGAAATAAGATTTTATTATCTTTTTTAATTGGATTTAATATCAGCTCAAATTTATTTTCATTCATTTACTTTGTATCAAATCTCCACTACATTTCAATTATTAATATACTGAGAATACACACTATTTATAACAAATAAATTGATAATTATAATCATATCAATAATCACATTTAAATCAAATTTAAATTTTTTAGTTTTATAAGTACATCATTTGCGATACAATTAATAATAAAGTTGACGCAAGTAATTGTAAGGTAAAGAACGATGAAAATTGTTCCATTAATAAGAAAGTAGAAAGTTATATATTTTAAAAAATTCTAAGATTCAGTAAAAGAATAATGAATTAAAGAGAAAAATTGATTATCAGGAATATATCATCATGATCATTTACGCAACTTCTACAATTTAATTTATCTAACTAAAGACGCATTGCAACTACAGGTAAAAATTTTATTTTAATGTTAAATATTTGTATGATTCGTTTAAATTAATATTAAAGACCTTCAATGTCAGCCAGAAACTAAGTAAAAAAGAAAAAAAATTTATTTACCCCTCTTAATTTGTAAATACATTTTAAAGTAAAGAACAAGATCTCTTCAATAGTTAATTTAATTCTCAATTAAAAGCAAACGAATAAAAGAGAAAGTTTTTTAATGAAATGATAGTATTGATTATAAAGCAAAGTATAATTAATAGCTTCAGACTCAAATTCACACTTTCACACTCCATGTTCTCCTTGATATAGAAAGGCAAACTCCTAACTACTAAAAAATTTTTTTAAATTTGTAATATCGAAGTTGTCGTTTAGATTATAAAGATGTTGCGTAAATAAAACTATAATCATATGATTAGAAAGTACAAATGTTCAATTTCTCTATTATAAATAAGAAACTGCAGAATAATTTATGCAAATAAATAATTTAGTAATAAAAATTGATACAAAATAATATAGTTACTTATTAATAATATAGTGTTGAATATATTATAAAACGAATTATAATTCATTAATTCTTAGACTAAAATATTACTTTAAGTATTAAATATAATTTTATTTGAAAAATTTAAGAAACATGAAATTAATAAATTTAGATATACAGAATATAAACTTAAATTTTATATAGATATAATATAGAAAAAGAGCAATGTGACTTTTTCATTAATAAAAAAATTAATATTTTTAAATGGAGAACGTTTATTAATTCTAGTAATTTATACAAAATGATAGAATAAAATATATAAATAAGATATATATATACAATTTTTAAACGGGAAAGATTTTACTTTTTTGATAGTGTCTTATTAAACACAGATAATCTGTACTTATTTAACACAATTAATAATCTGTATTATTTAACACAAATTAATAATCTGTATTTATTTAACACAAATTAATAATCTGTATTTATTTAACACAAATTAATAATCTGTATTTATTTAACACAAATTAATAATCTGTATTTATTTAACACAAATTAATAATCTGTATTTATTTAACACAAATTAATAATCTGTATTTATTTAACACAAATTAATAATCTGTATTTAATGAGATTCAATAATTTATTTTTAATAAACAGTTGTTTTCTTATGAAACAAAAAATTAAGAATTATATAAGTACAATTACAGAGGTTGTATATCTTATGCTGAGAAAGATCAATGAAATCTATAAACTCTTATGCAATTAATTAATTAATTTATAATCTATATTTATTTTAATCACTTTTATGAAGCTTTTCCTAATGTAAATAAAAATTTTTCAAATAATATAAATTACAAAAGGCATACAATTTTATCATCAGATAACGTAACAGATGAACCATAACTAAGTTTTTCAGAAGAAAAAGATAAATTACAAGGAAAACATTGGATGTAATATTTTATCATGAAATATAGATATATTGAATTGACTCTTATGTAACTATTAGTTATACATATATATGAAAAATAAATATTCTGGCTGAAATTTTAAATAATTTTAAACAATATAAAAAGTTTAATGAATATACAGATATTTATAACAATAAAAAAATTCATAATTATTAAAAGTTATTCCTTTATTTAATAATATTAATAATAATATAATAACATAATAATAATATAATAATATAATAATAATATAATAATATAATAATAATATAATAATATAATAATAATATAATAATATAATAATATAATAATAATATAATAATATAATAATATAATCATAATATAATAATATAATAATATAATAATAATATAACATAACTATTTTTACATAGCTGTATTGAAAAAATTAATTATGTATTAAATTAAATAATATGAAAATATTTCTATTGTTTAAGGATAGTTTTACTATATTTTCTTTATTAATACAATACTTTATTCTATAGTAGTCTTATTTTGAAATATTAATTTTTCTTTAAATTTATAATAACATTTTCCTTTATTCCTTATGAATTTTAATAACTGCGGCAACAGTTGAAAGAAAAAATCCTTAAACTTCTTTTATTACATAGTTCAAAATCATTTAAAATTATATCTCATTAAATGTATAATATGTAGATAATTTATAATGAAAAATGCTGAGTAACGAGTGAAATGAAGATATTTATAAATAAATTTATTAGTATTTATTTTCTTTTTAAATGTAAGTTTCCTCTTCGTTTTACTTCATTTTTTCAAGTTCTTATCAAAACTAAAATTTCTTGATAATCGGTATAAGATTAATTGCCTTTCGTTAAAAAAATGGTGACTAGAATAAACGAGGATTCCGCTACATAATTCTTTTTATAAAACAAAACGTTTAGAATTATAATCATAAGCTGATACAAAATATTCGATCCGAATATTGAATATAAAATATTCAAAGAGTAGTATTTATTCTCTCATATACATTTATGGCTTACAATACTAAAATATCTTTGAATACATAAAAAAAATAAGATCTATACATTAGAAAAAGATTTAAAAGTAATGTAGATATAAAATTATTTTATTGTATAAGACTAGAATAAGAAAGCGAAAGTGATAAAGAGAGAAGGATATTACGAGATAGATTGATTTGGGATTGAAGCAGCAATGGAACGCTTGTGCGATTGTGCGAGATTAATGTTTATTTACGGCAACCCGCATACCTATTTACCGGCAATCGAATTCAATTTGCGTAATTCCAGCATTAAATTCCACATCTTCCTCTTTTCCTTCTTTCTCTCTTACCTTTCTCCTGAAGTTTAAGTTCAGTAATCCACCCTTTCTCCTATATGATGAAACGACATGACGCTTACGTAGAAATATACGTATATATCAGACCTGTCTTGAAAACGACTTTTACCCTCTTCAAGAATTGAAAATTTAGTTAACGTTCACTGAAAGATAGAATTTTAGATCAAAAGATAGAAAGTGTATGCAAGAATGTTTTTCGGAAATAATAATAATATGTGTTAAAGGAAAAAATTGCATTTTATAAAAAAACGGCACGTTTCTTTGCTTAGAGCTGAAAATGATGGTATTTAATATTCTATATCAAGAACAATTTCTCTATAAATTACACTGATTTAAATTTAGGAAGAGGATTGATTAAGCATTACATGTGGTAAATAGGATACACACAATTAAGGTTAAGTGCGAATATCTTCAATAATTCTATCGTTCTGATAACTCTCATATGCATTTTTTCTAGTTATAGATTTTACACAAAGCATAAAATTGTATTTTTAAGACTAATCCCTTTCTTAACTTTTATGTTCTCATTTCTTAATAATTATGAAATAAATTATATATATATATATATATATATATATATAATTATATATATATATAATTTATTATAATAAATAAATATATAATAATTAAATTATATATATAAATATAATTTATATATATATAAATTAAAAAAATTATAGTTCAGTATATTATGTGCACCTTAGTTGATTTTTAGCAAAAAAATTTATTTTAATAAGCTTACTACATGCCTGTTTTAAAAAGCTAATTTATTAAAATATTTTTTCAAAATTTTACAATAAATTAAATTCAATTATTATTGTATGATATAATTAATTTTTATACAATTTCGAAACATAAAAATGAAAATTGTTCGGTTGTGACTTGTATCTAATATTCTTAGACATTTTTTAATAGTTAATTATACAATTGATTATTCAATACTTACGAGGCAGCATAATTTTAAATTCAAAATTACTTTTATTGTTAATTAATGGTGGTAGTAAATCTTTCAATCAATAATACTTTATTTTTTAAATAAAATCAAACAAATAACTTATTTTTTAATATTTTACTTTCTTTTATTCATAAATTTACAATTAATATCTCAATATTGAGATTCAATAATAATTTAATTAATGTACAGATTACTCCAAAAGAACATAAATATAATAATAAAATTTCGCAACTTAATAGTGTGACTTTATATTTAGGAAAATGTCGAAATTTGGTTTTAAATATAATACTAATTATTGATTAATTGAATAATTATATATAATTTTTAATTTTTTACAAAACAATTGATACTTTATAATGTTTGTATTGGATATCATAAAAGAGTAATTAATTCGAATCAAATTAAATAATCTGATCATTGCTATTTATTAGAGTAGATATTTTTATTTTAATTTTCTAAAATACATTATTTCAGAGAAAAAATTATCAGCGGTTTTTTCAATTTTTATTCAAAAAAATTTTTATAAATATAATAAAAGTTAAGGTTTACAATATAAAAAATATTTTGTTTTCGATGGAATCCATCATATATTTTCGATTATCTTAATCGTAAAAATGTTAAAAGATTAAATTTTTCGATCCTTCTGACAGTAAATAAAGTTTTAAAAAATGAATTAAAATTTACTCAAAACGAATATCTGAATAAGCTCATTTCATATTTACTTTCATCAATTTAAAATTGATCAGACTTCAGACTTTTATTTAACTTTTTCTTAGAACGAATTAATTTTTTTTAATTAAAGACTGTTTTGTTCTTAAAGGTATTATATCAATTAGTAAGATTATATATTATAAATAACTCAATAAATCAACAGTTTTTCTCTTTTTAAGAAATGATATTATATGAAATCCTAATTTGATTTTTAATATAATTTACAATACTATTGTTTATATTGTCAATATAGAGGAATATTTCATTTTAATCTATAGATAGAGGAATTAGGATGGGGAAGTGAATAAAGTTTTCTAGCAATCCTACACGTTAAAACAAGACACAACAAAATTCAATATAGAACTAGTAAAATAAGTAAATAATCATTTTGATTTGCGACTTGCATATTAAAAAATTATTGAGAAAATACCTCACATTTAAAGCAAAAATTGAATATTAAATTTGAAATTTAATATTGCGTTTTCCCCGCCATATAATTTAGAAAATTTAGGTAGATTGGATTTTTTCATTCTTCCTTCTGTTTCATATTTTAATTATTTAGAAACTTTAACACATAAGAGTTCTTAAATTTATAAGGCTCAAATAAAAATAGTTAGATCCATACATAAAGAAGGGACAAAAACAAAATTTAATAGAACATACTAGATAAAAAATATACGATTGAAAATTGTTAAAATCTCAAAATTTTTTGCAATAATTGTATATAAACTTCAATGTAAGCGAAATTTTGTTCATCATAAGCCTGTAATTCTAGGAGAAATTCAGTACATATCTGTTCGAATGCATCCAGTCAGTGAATATTTTTATAAAGCTTATATATATAAGATAGTTAAAATTATTAATTAGTATAAAAAAGTATTGTCTAATATTTACTAAAATTTCAAAATAGCTGGTTTAATTTTTAAATATAGACTTATAATTTTAAAAACCAAAGAATCTTTTGAAATATATTATTTATAATACATTAATCAATTTATAAAATATCTAATTATAATTAGAAAATTAAAAAAACTATTAAACAGCTGTTAAAGTATTAATTTCAATAAAATGTAGTACTGAATGTTTCTACATAGCACAGAATGGATATATAAAGCTGTATAAATACATCCATGTCATCAATATTTGTTTCAGCTTAAATAGCAAATCATATTTTCATTAATTTGTGGAAATAATTAGATATCTATTCATCAGCCTTTCTAAAATTATTTTACAATTATTCCTAAATAATAACTAAATTAAAATGTAGTATATATATTAAATAATATATTAATTTTTAAGTTAATTATATCTAATTAACAATACAATAACATAAATCTAACACATTTTGGAATTTTAAAACATTTTGCAAACAAAAGTTTTAAATAATTGATAACATAAGTGACAAATAAATCCTTTATTATCACTTTGTACATTTGTTTAGACTTTTTGCTTTCTTTTTATTTTAATATTATTTATCATAATCCAAATATTTATTTTAGAAGATAATATACAAACTGTTCTGTTTCTCATAAAAGAGCAGTAAATTCACAATACTCGAATTTGAACGAATATTTAACTGCGTGCACAAAAAAGTGTATAAAATGATACACATTTATTAATATACAATATTCACCGATGGAATCGTTTTTGGTCGCAAGTTTCGATATTTTGTTAACTTAAAAATCAGAATTATCTCGTGCTTTGCAAATAAACCAGTTATGCAATTTATGTGCACATACATCAACGTGCTTGACACGTTGATTATACTGTTGTTTTACATATTTAAAATAGTTAAAATCACGTAAAAGAAAGCGCTTTGATTCTTCGGATTTCCGCCTGAAAAAAAGTCGAATTTCTAGCACAAAAATCATAGATACCGGGAATCCGATAAGGTATCGGACGCAGTGATCCGTCAATTAGCTGATTGCGTTACAACACATCCGCGACTGTAATTTAGCGTATAACGAGTATCCCGGGTGCCCATACGTTTTGTTTCGGTTTTCATTTACTGCTTCCTCTCATTTTCTCTCTCTTTATCTTGGAGCGTCCTCGCTATAATTAAAGCAATACAGGCCCACGATGACGGGACAACGTGGTCAGTAATTAAATTGTTGTCCCGGCAGCAACGCACGTTTTCAGCGGCTGATCGCTCACAAAGACGCGATCCCGCACTTGCGGCATGAATAATATAGTCCCTCTCTCCTCCAAATGGCAAAGTGCCGCCGCGCCATAATGAAATAGCTTTTTATTCGCCGGCCGCAAAGGAGGGAAGCAGGTCGAAAAAGGTAAGACTGCATCTTGCAGTAGCGCTAGCAACAAGAATAGAGGGTGGCTAGGGTGAGGATCAGGGTGGAGCTGAGGTTGCGGTAAATGAAAGGAGTCGAAGGGAACGCGGAGGACATGTACAACGGCTAATGAAACGTCCGCTGACACAGCCCGGTAGAACTGCGCCTTATCGCGTGGATCTTACCGCTTTTCGCAATAATTACACTAAGTACACATGTACCTATGTACTAAGCACGGATGTGCGACGACATTCATCCGAACGCAAACGCTCGTCTTATCGCTCCGCAAATCTCCCTAAGTTATTTTGAATCCGCACCAGAAACAGAATTTCACTTTTACGAATCATCGAAATACTTCTTCGGGCTTTTATGATGTTCCGTTTAATAAGTTTCAAGGAATAATGAAATTGAAAATTGATTCTCAGAAAATAAATGCATTCGTAACTTGTCGTTCAGGGCAATCAATTCTTGCACTCTCAAGTCCTTGCGAATTCTCTAATTTTTAATATATTTTAATTTTCAAAAACTGTTTTACTCGCTACTTCTCGCAAGTCCGTGAGATTCTATTATCGAAGGTCAAACAGTATCCCTACTCAGATTTTTTTCGTATTAGAAATAAAGTTTACGAATGTTTTTGCCGCTACGTTAGTAAAAGAACGCACTTCAATGGAAACAGAAATTATTTCTGTGCTTGTCCACTCGTTGCGCCAAACTCACTTATTACATGCATACTTATCTAATATAATGCTTTTTATGAAGTACAACTACCATACAATTCATTATTAATTTCATAAATCAGTAAATAAACATAAGCAAATAATATTTTAGGGAGGTATATATTTTGTAGTTTTTGTTATCTAGAATCTTAATAATGAACGTACTTGGCTCTGTTTAAAAGTTGTTTGACATTTAATATTTTTATATAATTAAGAACCACTAATATTATTCTGGTCCATTCATAAATTTAGTTTTCCTAATAAGAACAGCGTTTCATATCAGCTAAGCAATTACAATTAGATCAGTTATATTTATGAAAAATATATTTATTGGCAATAAACAAAATCTATTTTCCAATTTATTAATATTTATATTTAAAATAACGATCATAATTATTATTTAAAATTATCTTTAAAATATATTAACTCATTAAAATATTTAGTATTTCAATATTAGATGTAATGTTGTAAATAGATAAAAAGCATAAATTTCAATATTAGATGTAATGTTCCGTATAATTAATCGAATAAATGTTATTTTAAAGATTCAATATCTTATCGATTAATAATACTTTAACATACACAACTAATTTTAAAAATATGTTAATATGTGTAAAATTTAAAGCTCATTGTCCTAGATAAAATATTAAAAATCTAGAATAAATTATGCAAATCTATTAAACAATATCTATGCAAGCACATGTTTCATCCTTTCTTTTGATATTTTTCGTTTCAAGTTTCGTTATAATATTTGGTAAACTAATTTAGTCTGCAATCAGAAAATTAATTTTTATACTTCCATTAGTTTCAGAATAATACAATTGTGTTTTAATATATAAATAATGAATAATATATAATATATAAAAATAATGAATGCCGCGATATTACATTATTTTTCACTCTTGGAATTTTCATCGAAAGATTCAGAAGAATTTCAATCTTTCTCGGTATACATGGCGGAATATTCTTATACGTAAAAGGCTATAATCTAAGAAAAATCAGCGTCGAGATCGATATTCAAACATCTTAATGTCTGCTTAGATTCGTTTAGTGAAATATAGGTCGGCTTGGAGCGTAAAGTTCACTTTTTATCCACTTGAGCGAACGTGCATCTCTCGTCAAGGATGCAATCGAAAGCGCCGCAATGCGAAAAGGGATGCAGAGGGTAGAATAAGTCACGTCAGGTGCGTAAATTTGATCCACGAATTGCATAGGCGAATTATCGCTGTGGCGAGCGAAGTCACGCAATTTTCGTGGGATGCGCGTACGTGTGTGGCTGCGTAACTGCTTGGGGGAAACCAAGCATCCAAAATTTGGCGGCGTATCTGATATCGTGCCACCTTTAAGTCCACATAACTAATCCTATCCTCGTCTTCGTTTGTCCTTGTGTTTTTCAAATGGTGGGTAAGATTATGAAGAAAATGCGATGATTGGCAGCATTTACGTGTTCCTCTAATAAAGGAATCTAAAGCGCTTTAAAAAATTATTTTTTTAGCTGGATTATTGGCTTTAAGAATATTGTCAGAAATTATCCTTACTAGGTTTCCTTAATTTTTAAAACAACCCAGGATTTAGTTTTTTAATGCGGTAAAAATATACACTGTTATATAATATATCTAAAATTAACCTTGAAAACAAGAAAAATTCGAGAGTTTTTTTATAGAAAGTAGTACAATTCCGTAGTTTTGTTAATGTAGATAATATAAAAAGATCATTCTACTTTATTACATCAGAAAAGTTTTGACAACTCATATAAGAATGTATATGAAGCACATATACTATTTTTACATTATAAAGCCTAATTCAAATTCGCGTATATCTCGCCTAAACAATTATATTAATTTAAATATTATATTACTTGAAAGTATTAATATTTGTATTAAGCAATTATTTTGAATCAAATGTAAAGTATGCTATCCTGTATGTATATTAAAAAGTATGAATAACGTGTGGAATATAATTGAAAAATGTTAAATCTTGAAGGATAATATTCACTTTAAGGATAAGAGTTTTACATTCTTCATATAATTTTACAAGCTAAAAATATGAGGTTTTTATAAAAATGTTACCAAAATCAATAATATAATAACATTTTTCATGAGTTATATTAAAAAAACACTCATTTAAACTAAAATTGAAACATATTATAAGATATATTTTTTAAATTACTATTTCCTATGGTTTATCTAACTTATGTTAACATTACAGTTTTTTAATAAGGTTTCCAAATGTAGAACATTAAATGAAAATTCAAATTATATCTTACTTGACAGGATTGTAATTTATAGTTGCCGCTGATTAAAAATAAATAAAAAATTATATTAAGATTTTTAATTAAAAAAATTATATCTGTAACAAAAGCGAAATTTAAGAGAAACATAACCCATTTTGGCAAATTTGTGAATGCCGGTCAATCAAAGCCCTATGTATGAAAAGCATACAATATTACAGTTTACCCTAATGCACCAAAAGAAAAATTCACTTGGATAATAAACTTTAAACTTAACGTTTAAAAGAATTCGATGTTTCGAAAAACACAATAAGCCTCACCTAATTAATTGAAAAACAATTATGAACAGAACTTGCACACGATCGTGATCTCAATTGCATGGATGATTCTTATCCTTCACATATCTCTGTAGTAGATTAAACAACCTTTTGCATGAGATACGAGTGCATCCGACAGGTTCAACCTCGCCATTGGCATTCCCCTCGCAAATGAACCATTCCATAAACCGCAAGCAACTGTCGAAGGCAGTGGATCAGCTGATTCCCCAGAGGGCTTCCTTCTGTCCTTTTTCTTACAAGATCCGAATTCTCGCAATCTTTCATCATGAAGGTGGTCGATGCATCGGAGTCTCAAAATCGCATCTCGGATGTTCGGATGTTTATTGTACGGAGGAATGTTCACGAATGCAAAATTATCCTTCGAGTTCCGAATCGTCCTCTCCCCCCCTCTCTCTCATTCTTTCGTTTCTCTTGAAATACTGCGAAAATCTGTATCCGGTTCAGTATTAAAAGGGACTTTATACAAATACTCTTTTCTTATCTTTGCATACAACGTAAACAAACTGAAGTGGATCTTGGATCGTTTTAGGCAATGTGTGTTCGATTATTAACCCGATATGTGCAAGACATGAAACGCGTGGTAAATCATTGATGTTATCACGTATATAGATTTTATCTAATTGATCATCAGAAAGTACAATTTATATTTAAAATACAATTTACTAAAACATGATAAGCTAGAATTCGTTATTAACTGAAATATTAATACGTATTTAAATTTTTAATTGAGTTAGAAAAAGAACTGTCAGAAATATATTTTCTTTCTTCGGATTAATATCAATATATAAACATCTTGAACAATGAAAATTACTATTAAAATATTATATCTAGTGTCTTTTAATTACACTATATATTAAAAAAAAATTTATTTAATTAAAATTAAACATTAGATATAAAAATATTTTGCAGAAATTTATTTAATAACATAATCATGCTTGTAGAAAAAACAGGATCTCTTAAATATTTTAAGCATATAAATAAATATTTTTTCAAAATAATAAATATTATTAAAAAATTGTGACTAATAAAATAAGTGTTAAAGTAATTAATGTCTACCCATGTATACAAAATATACATACCTTCTTTAAACATTAGTCGCATTTATTGGCGTAAAAACGAAATCGTTGTACCCATTTATAAAAGTAAATACCATCAAAAAACCTGGTAATAACCCTCTCCTTCCTTCACATTATAGTTACAATCATAAATGAAATCCTTGCATGTCATGGCAAATAAATGAAAAGAAAAAGCTAGTCGGACAAACCATGCTTAAACTCTCAGCTGAATTTATTAGTACGGACCTGTTGGAGTGGACACATCAAGTGTAAATTGCAGTGGCAAACCACGAAAGGGATAGAGAGAGAGAGAGAGAGAGAGAGAGTTATATAATATAAATGAAAGATAAATAGACAAAGAGTAGACTCATCAAGTATAAATTGCTGTGACAAACCGAGAAAGGTAGAGAGAGGAAGAGAAAAAGAATAAAAGATAAATAGACAAAGAGAAAGAGAAAGGGACATAACGACCTTTTCTCGGCAACACCATAAGTTCAGGTCATATACGTCTGTAGATTAAGAGTACATCGCGCGGCCATGAATTAAAGCATAAATTTCAATCAAGCTTAGACGAAACGATTTTCCATATTCTTCCAATTCTATAATTTCGAATTTTTATCCCAATACATACATTTTCAGAGAGGTAGAATACATTACTTAAATATAAGTGATTACAGGGTACGTAGGGTAGTGTGTAATTTCGGAATGACGAGAAAAGGTTTGATTTTTTTAAATATTTTCGAAAAAAAGTTGTTAATTCGCAGAAATTAACATATTTTTAAAGACGTTAATTAAAATTAAATATCAGCTATAATTAAAAGGTTTTTAGTTTCAACGAAAAAGTTTGTAGTGTTTTAATTAAGATTTCAAGTAAAAAACATGGTAGATCGATCATTATGAAAATTTATGGTATATTCCATTTTCAATTTTATATAACTACAGCTATGCAATATTGCCATCATAGAGAATCAATGTTAGGAATCAATTATGTATTTAAATAATTTTTTATGTAAATAGTTAATTGACAATTAAACAACAATTGAATTAATGAAAATTCTTCTTTTTCAAATTTATTAGAACAAGGATTCAATCAAGACTCTGATATTTCAATTTTACAAAACAAGAACTTTGTTCAGGAATGAGATATATAATATTTACTTATATAGTAATTAATGAACGAGATCTAATTTATTAATAAAGAATGTTACAGAGTTAAATTAATTCCACCACGATTTGTTTAAAATTAATATAAAATATACACTTGTATATAATTTTCAATTAATCGCAATGATATCGACTATTTACAACCGAATAAATTTATATCACCCGGTAAATGCGCGCGCATACAAGAACTAATACAGCAGAAACTTTAAATCACACCCCTCTTTCGGCTACGAGAAAAGTATATTTGCTTGAAGTATATCACATTCATAAGAATCTTGTGCACGAAGACCCATTAATATATCAACTTATACAACGGCAAAACAAAAGTTCCTCGGTGACTCTTCAGTTTCATACAAACTACATATAAGCCTAAGTTTGTAGTCTCCGGAAAATATAAATATAAATACGCCGTAAAGCCAGAACGTTCGAATTCTTTTTCAGAACGTCAAAAGTCCAGATGTATGTACTTGTAGACGTGGGATGAATGACAATATTTATCGGCTCCACGTGCATAACGCAATATCTCCATGCAAGCACTGCGCTGTGCGAGATTTATGTCGGCGGACTTAACGGACGTCGCACAGAGCAATTACCTTTCGTGAATGTATCTCTACGCGCCTAATCGAGTAGTTTGGTTGTCAATAGCATCCCTTACATATCCTTCCATCGAATTACGTTTAATTTTCGTCTCTAGAAATGCGGATACAATTTTAAAATTTAATTTAAAATACAATCTTAACATCAGGATTGATTAATTATTCTTCGAACAATTAGCTACTGATTCCAAGCTACAATATGTTGCATCATTAACAATCCATATTAATCGAACTATTGAAGATCTATGCATTTGCTTTCCATTCACAATGCATATCAATAGGAAAATATATATGACAATTGAACTATTTATCGAAATAGCCGTAGTTAAGACTAGCAAAATATAGTTTAAATGACTTCTACGTATCAACAAGATATCTATTGTAACTAATACTGTAATCACACAAGAAATATTGACTTTAGTTTTATAAATAACGTTACGTAATATGTCACAAAAAATATTCCAATTTTGTAAATCAATATGAAGAAAACTAAAATATAAATTGAACTGCGTGTAAAATAAAAATACAAGAAGGCTAAACTACTACATATTTTTAAACCAATATAAACTAAACGTAATTTTTATTTAATGATATATTATTGTTATTAAATTTTTCTATTGTTACAATAATTTTTAATAACATAACTGCACAAGAAGAAAGTCGGCGATACCGAACTTTAAATTGAGTTATAAAGAAATAATACAGAAAACTTATTTCAATTTATTTTATCTCAGTAAATATTTTGTTTAGTCCATTTAATAAACGTAGAAAATATTATTTTTAACTATCATAATAATAGTAAAAATAATTGTATTAGAAATCTACAAGCGATATCACAATAGAACTTTTCTAACTTTAATTAAATAAGAACTTTTTTAATAAGTATATAAGAAAGATTATTTTAATTATAATATTTTCTTAAATTCAAAATTTTAATTATTTTTCTTACTATTTGATTCTTTAATATTCTTATTTAAGATTAAAAATTTGTTTGCAATTTAATACTATAATGACTTTGAAATATAATTTATTTACACTCAGAGATTCATATACTTGTAATTGATGAATCTTTTAGTATTTTAATTTGTTCTTTTCGACTAATTTTAGATAAACAACATAAGTTATTAGAGACAATAGAAGGTTTATAAATTATTTTATCAAAATTTAAGTGTACACTATTTATTAATTTATTATGTAATAATATTTTTGCAACTTTACATAATTCATTTAGTATATATTTGAAATTTAAATAAAGCTATTTTTACTGGAATAATATCTCACTTAATAATATTAAATATAAATATTTTTGAACTTCTCATAAACAATAATTTTAGAAAATATTAAATAATTAATATGTATAATTTTTAAACTTATTATACGGATATTTATTTTAAAAAATTATGACAAAAAGTTGTCTATAATCATATCACAAATACAGTAATATTTAAAACAAGTTTTCTTTTTTTATTTCTTTTTTTCGATTTCTTTTCACTTTATTTCAAATGTCATTGAACACTTTAGTTTCTTTTATACAATGACTGTATTTATTTGTTTCGGATAGAAACTTTTTAAAGCAGATTCATAATGTCTTATTATTAATATTTTTATAAAATGAATATTTTTCAATTTACGAGTAAAGCCTTCTATATTGTATGTACTGGCGTACGTTTTGAATATGAACTCATATATTGACTGATTTTCATAAACAAAAAACTATTTTATACGTAACAAGAAATCTTACGAATAAAAGCCAAATATATATATTAAGATTTTCTTCTTTTTTTTCCTAAAAGATATGCGTATTTGAACATGTACGAATAAATGAAACGTGAATAATGTCAATTATTTAAAAATTTTATTTAACACGTATTGGTTAAATTTAAGTTAAAAAGTAATTTTATGATCAGAAAAACTATTACATGGTTGAAATTTTATAAAAGAATTATTAAATATTCGCATTTATAAACGTTTAGTTATAATCATTTTACAATTAAGATAGTATTAAGTTTTACATTAAGATTCAAATAAGCATTTCTAGATTTGTATAAGCATATGTACGAACAAGAGTTTGCTAAGCATCAACTCAAACTAGATCTTTATTTGCACAAAAAATAAAGTCTTCTTTTATAAGTTATTAGAAATTTAAAATATAAGATAGTATTAATAAAATAATGAGCGAAAAATATTTTAGAATAAGTTAAAATGCGAAAAAGAGTTTCTTTTCAAGATTTTTTAAAAACTTTTTAATTTTTAAATAATACAACAAATTTGTACAAATATATCGTGATATAAAAAAATAAATCTAATTATTTAGAACTATAAAAAATTGTTCGTAACAGCATTAAAAATTATCTAAATACAAAATTGAATAAGTGTAATTTTCCGATGAAAAATGAATACGAATACTCACCAAAATAGGATATAAAACTTGTTTATTGTAAAGTTCTTTCACAAGAGAGTTTATTATATCGATTACAAAAATAAAATCTAAAACAAAAATAACATCTGTTAATATTTTTATTGTAACAACAAAAATAAAAACTTTTATTAAAAATATTTAAAAGTATTTTATATAAAAGTAAAGTTTTCGAATAGAAGCAAAGAATAACAATTAATAATGATGAAGCAGAAATAAAATTATATAACAGATAAATATCATTAAAAAATACTAATTATAAATATAATTATTTTAACGTATTAAATTAAAATACATGAAAATAAGAAGAAAAGAAATATTGAGTATTATGGAAATTGAAATTTATTTTTTTTTTTTGGTAAAAAATAACTAGCCTAAAAAATTTGCATTCTTTTACAATATAATTAAGGCTTGAATATATATAATAACAAAAAATAATATAGTTTATGAAAATAATGATAGATATTAATGATACGCTTTTAATATAAAATATGTTCGTTACAAAGTTTAATTTCAAATTTCCATATTATTATGTTATCAATTTGCCTCAGATTTCCATTTATCTAGCATTATTTATATAGCAATTATAAGCTAAAGTAGTATTTGACTTATTCATATTACAATGTTTATGTATAAAAAATCTTAAAAAATAATAAACAATACGAACATTTTATTTAATATTATTTCAAACTTAAATGATTGTTATAATGTAATAAAAGAAATCTTAATCTTAAAACGTGATGAATGAACACAAAAATTTTAGACCACAACAAATTTTCTATTGAACTTGGTGAAATCTTTTAATGATTAAATATTTTTTGTAATTTAAATTTTGTCGTAAATATACATGTATTGAAAATGTAGTTAGTTGCATTTTTTAATTTCATTGCTGTATTAAAATCACGACTTTCTTTGAAATAAATAAGAAAACTCCACGACTTTTATATACTTATAACCGAAAAACTTTTTCAAATTCTACTGTACGATTTGAATGATAATTTTATTTTGATAATTTGATAATATTTTAAGCTGACGCCTAAAAAATTGTCTCTGCATCCGTGCCGTGTAAGAATATGAATGCTAAAACATTTTCATGTTAACGTCTAAAAGAATTATGAACGAACTAAAAGAAATAAATGGTCCCGCAGCATGTCAACTTGCTTTCGCAGAGTTTTACTTTTATTTTATATAAAAAGGGAAAAACAGACTGATGTCTATGTTCAAAAGAAATACTATAGTCTAATTCTAAATATTTGTACACACATATTGCTTAGAATTAAAACATTCCTAAAGAGAAATAAATGTACCAATTAAACGATGCATCATTAACCAAAAAAGCAAAAAATAAATTATTACCAAGCACAAGAAACTTACTTTTTATTCGAAAACTTTTATCGCGCTACAATCTCATGAATAAAGTTTTTCATTTGCTTTCTAAGCATATTATGAACTAAAAATATCTTAAGAGTCACAGGACACATATTGAGCGGTTGCTTCCCTCTAAAATGTCCCAGGCACATCCAGTCCCACAGAACCTTTCACTTTTGATTATCGTTATCGCACCGCGCACATAATTTTTCACATAGGGCCAACCGCCTCTCAAAAGCGCGTGGCTTGTCCGAGATCACAAAAAAGCATCCATCAGAGCTCGAAATCGCTGCGCGCGATAAATACATGCGATCGCACAGTATGACCAACTGAACGAGCATCAGAAGCACTCGTAAATCGCCCGCATGAAAACTATACTGAATATAATTTGTTTACAGTGCCGTATATCACGCGTAGCTTTGACCGCTCCTCCTACGGCCTGCAAATTCGATGAAGATTTATAGGGGGTGACAAGAGGAATTTTTGTTTCTATCATCCGCTTTTTTTCGATCCCTTATGCTCCATCACTATTTTTTGGCATTTTTTCGCTAGCTTTGGCTTTTACGTGAAGTGACGCACCATCACAAAGCGAGACTGGATGATAGACACGCGACTATGTATTACAGCGAGTGGAACAATTTATTTTACATTTAAAAGCAAGCGGTTGAGAATATGCATCGGATACGTTTTTATTGCCGAGTAGATGTTTTATAAACTTGAAAGGTTAATTATAAATTCAAGCCATTAAAAAATATTGTTTCCAATTTCAGCATTTCCAATCAATTACGAAAGGAAGTTTATTTTCACAATCACAAATTTTATTTTAAGTATACATATTGCAAGATGTTAATTCACGTTATTTGGATATTAAATTGTACGTATTTTATTACTAAGCTTTCTTTTGTCATCGATATCCGAGTTAAATCCAAATCCTGTGCGTGTGTAGTATTTCGCCTTTTCGATATGATAAAAATTATTATTATGTATTTGCTTTCGAGTATTGAATTTTTTTTATTCACTTAGTATTTTCACTTACACTTATCAAATTTTAAACTTGTTATAAATTAAAAAAGTCAGGCTCTCATTTTTCACGTCAACGTAACCATAATTTTACATATTTTCAAGTGGCTAAAAGTATTTTCTAAAAAGTTTCATTTATTTCTTTAAGTGCCTTTATATAAGTTTGCACAACTTTATTTGATATTATAGTTGGTAAGAATAAGATAACGAACATCCATCTTACCGTAATAAATACGTCAACACGAAATACCTTATTACATACTGAAATCATGTTTAATAAAATAAAAGAAAGAGTTAATAAATTCCTTTAAACTTATCCACCTTCTTATTCACTCGAATGTAAAACCAGCTAAGAAGCGAGGAACAGAGAGAAGAAAGAAAAGAAGAGCTACAGCGTATGCTTCTGCTTGCTTCTTTAAATCGCGATAAATCGTTGAACGAGCTTTGCATCCAGTATACATATGTCTTCTACCCGACGCTTATACGGAACAAGTTTCAATCATCGAGCGCATGTGTATCTTATGTGACTTGTTTCTTGTACTACTGACGTATGCGATACAGGGTAAGATATTATTGTTTGAGTTATGTTTCGACTCGAGAGAAAATTAGGTTGTACTTTAAAAATGAATTGACTTCATGATTGATATAAGATCTTTCTTAAAAAGTAATCATTCATTATTTTATATGTAAGCAATGATGCATAAATTACTATAAAAAATGATTAAAACTGTCGGAAGTTATAAAGCAGACATGCAGTTTATTTATTGTATATATAATTTATACGGATAAATAGAAAAAATTGAAAGCTTATACTTTGCAAATGCATTTATACAATTGAACGTGATACATGAAAACATTTTCTAGTGCAAATTATTAATCATTAACAGTTATAATTTTGATAATTTTCAAATTCGTATTCAAATAATATGAGAAAGATCAAAATTTTTAAAAATTACTTCTTCCTCTATTTATTCTTTTAAAATGAACTGGATTGAACAAATAAAAAACATTTCATAAATAAATTTAATAATAAATTTTTTGATAATTTAAATAATATTATTTGTACAATATATTTTTAATTATTAACATTTATATTTTTATTAAAATTTATTTACACCATTATTTGAAAAAAGGCTTCTAAGTCCAATATTTTATTCAAATAAAAAGAATATATAAATCTTATAAAAAATATAGCAAATAGTATGAAATAATTATGAATAGGCTTATATAATTATTCAAATTTTTATTAAATATCTTCAAATTAAAAATACATTTTAATTATTACAAAAATGGCTTTAATTTTGCTTTATTGTAAAACTAATTACATCTCTTTAAGTAATTACTTACTACAGATAATTAATTTACCAGAATTCGAACATTACATAAATTAATACATAAACTTCAGACTCAGATAAAGAATTATTATACAATTGAATAACAAAGCTGCTAGAAAAAAAATTCATTTATGTGTTTTTGAAAATGTTATTCTTAATGACTCGCGATAATTTTCCGTCTTGTACAATTAAAATCGGTTGTTCCATAGGGATTTAGAACCATATATTAATCCTATTCTGTGATACTTCATTTGAACCCTTTCTTTAAATGAAAGTGTTTTTCATTAAACTTGTGTTCTTTTGTCTAATTATGAAACCACTATTCGAAGCTCTAACAATATATTCTTAAGACAACAAAAGCTTTCGAATAAGTTTAATCCTAATCTCACTGAAATTAATTCCTTTCAGGTCATTTTGAGAAATACTTGCAACAAAATAAACATATGCACATTACTGTGAATTTATTAGAATTTTCTTTGTTTATTATAAGTAAGTTCTTTTTCTATTTTTTGAAAAAGAACTATCAATTTGTTAATTTATTTAAGTAGAAACAATTTAAACACCAATTGTTTATTACATATTTATAATTTCAACAATGGTACATCTTAAAATTGCGTTACCTTTCAAGAGATTAATGTACAAATGAAGTTAATTTGAACATTTTGTTTCTAATTTCTAGTAGTCTTAGCAGTGCTTATAGAATTGTAAGTTAAAAGTACTTCTAGAAACATACCTAAAAATCTTTTATTCTTATATAATGTTATATTGATTAATTGTATGCATTCTCATAGAAATAATTTAAAAATAATATTTGAATAAGCCGTGAGAAAATTTTAAAAAATATTATGCCACACTTACCGAAATAATAATAAATGCTTTTTATTATTATTTAATTTTTGGCTCACCATGCTTGGTTAAACTTGCATCTAAATTCTTACATTACCGTATTGTTTTATAATTTAATTAAAATCTATTAGATAAGTATTTTCAATTTGAAAAATGATAATTTTTAAAATGCAAAACTCATCTTCAAATATACCAATAATTAAGTAACATTACAAGATTATGGTAAATCCAATATTATTAATTCGATAACGTTAAGAATGATGATAAAATATTTTTAAAAATATATTTTATAAAATAATGTTTTTTTGGTATTCGATAGAAAAAAAGGATCAGCTAAAATATAGAGAATTATAAAGAATGACGTAAACCATAGATTAAAAATAATTAGATATTCATTAAATACAATTATATATTTGTAATACTAAATAAAAAGAAATCATGCATAGAACAAACTAATTATAGTCACAGAAATAAATATTTAAGAATATGCACGTAAAGTAAAATGCATTTTTTTGCCTAGTGGTTCATCTTGTATATAGTTGTAAGTTTGTTAATCAAAATTGTAAAAAAAAAATCACTTTTGTATTATTAAATGTGATTATTTATATAAATTGTAAACAATTATAAATAATAATATTACTATATAAATAATTACAACTAATTGTTTAAAATTATAAATTAAAATTATAAATAATTTTAAAACATACTTACATAAATTACTTGCATTAATGATTAAAAGTATTATAAATTCGTTTTATAATTTACATGAATCTATTATCAATTAGAAATTATCTATTAGTTAGTATATAGCTGTATTATTATCGATTATAATAATACAGCTTTTTGAGGCTGTCAAACTAAATGACATTTATTTGTCTTTTGAACGTAAAATAATAATAATTTGTACGTATTTTATAATTAGATCTTTATGAACAAAATTAAACATTATCTTTACCGAATAAATGAGAGACGAACATATCAGTTAATTGAAAATTTCAACCTCGCAAACTTCAACTTTTCTTTTTTCAACTTCTTTTTAAACTGATCTAAAAGGTTTCTACATTTTAATATCTATTGTTTAAAATAGTCTATAATCAATGATACAAATACAATGACTTATTTCCATGGATAAAGTTTGAATGGTTCTATGTAATTAATTTATTAAAACTTCTAATACATACATACAACGCTTCCCCCCTCCACAATTGTACGTATATACACGCATACGAGTGCTCACACGCAAAGACGGAGTATTATTTTGCAACGAATACCTTCGTCGCGAGAGGCAAGCATTGGCGTGGATTGAGAGCCGGGAGGAAGATGAGGAAGAGGTCCGGCTCCCAACTTTCGAAAAACTAAGAAGTGCAAATGAGAAAAAGTGTATGGAAGTGTAAATGTGTGTGAAAGTTGCGTGCGGCACAGCGGTGGCCGCCGAGTGAAAGTATGAGAGAGAGAGAGAGAGAAAGCGAGAATTCGCAAAAGTGTGAGTGTGAGTAAAAGCGTGCGTGCCGCACAGTGGGGGCCGCCGAGTAGAAGTATAAAGAGAGAGAGTGCGCGAACGTGTGAGTATGAGTGAGAAAGCGTGCGTGCGGCACAGCGTTGGCCGCAGAGTGGAAGGTTGAGTGAGTGAGCGAGAGTATGCCCGCGTAGTAGGAGTAGGCGGCCCGAGATGCGTATGAGAGAGAAAGATGAATCAATGAACTAAAGAATGCATGGGACCGAGGAGAGGAGCCTTGGCTATTCGTCTAGCCCTGGCTATGCCCTAGCTAGTGCAACGCTAGGCTATACGCGAGCAAGCGCGACGTGCTTGCGCCACCACCGTCGCTATTTCCCCGCCACCAGCCTGGCCCACGGCAGTAAGGGCAATGGCTAGGTGGCGTGGTCCCTCCACGAGGCTCGCGAATACGACCGAGGGGAAGCGTCCGCGAAAACATATAAAAAGAGCGCGCTCACGCGGAATTGAGAAACGGAGGTGGATTTCGGGAAGCGCAGGTTTCCTGGTCGAGCGACTTTAGGCGCACGATTCCTAGAGCGACTTTTGGCGCACCTCCCGGATATAGGAATAGGTACGCGGTCGCGTATCCGAAAACACAGCCTCCGAGATAGACTGTCCCTCTCCCGCTATTTTCCGCCGCAATAGTAAGTGAGACCCCACCGAGTAAAGTCACGTGATACACCGCCAACGTTCAATAAAACATTGTAATTCCGCCGTACCGATCTTTACTGTAATCCCGCCGTATCGTGTGTGCGAAAATGTCGCACACACATCTATTACCTCTTTGTTAAAATCCGCCATCTAGTGTGTAAAAAATGCACGTTACCGACTGACGTAACCTGTAATAAAACGTCGCCGTCTAGTACATACGTAGTGTCACGTAAATCAAAACCGTTTAAAGATCTGCTAAGAAATATAATCATTATTTGTAACTATAGACTGTTAAGATTGCTTTGTAAGCGGTGAGCGCACCGCAAAATAAACATCATTGTAGATTTACCTAAATAAAGATAATCCTAAATTGAGATCTGAAAAAGTAAAAGAAAAACGCCTTGTTTATTTCGCCCTGGTCTCTTCGCGCCTCCTCCTCTCGCCACGAACCTGGCCCGACCACGAGCCGTCCGGGACGGGACAGACAGGGAGCACGGGGAACCGAGTCGCCTCCACCATCACAAGGACCAATAAACAAAGACGAAGCCGCACGAAACTTAAAACGCTTCGAACGTCACACGGCGTCCGAAAGGACACGTGGAAGAGACGGGATGACGCGTTACAATTTCATTGATATTTTTTATAACTATAGAAATTTTTAATATATAAAGCCATAAAATACTAAACAAATCACATTAAAAAAAAACTAATAAAATTATTACTGGATTAATGTTCTCCCGGCGTTCTTTAAATCAAGAGGACGCAATGTTGAGAGTAATATCTAAAATTTTTATTTCGATAAAATTGCGATCTCTCAATATGTATTGCACTGTGTTTGACGAAGATATAACAAAATACAATTTATTATTTATTTATTTTGACTTTAAAGTGATATTACATATGATAATTTTTTTACTTTGCGACGAATAACTTCGTCGCGAAAGGACAACATTGCCGTGGGAACCGGGCCGGGAAAAAAGCAAAGAAGAGGTCCGGATTACGACGCCCGAAGACATAAGGTATGAATGTGAGAGAGAAAGTGTGTGAGCGTGTGAGTGGGAGTGGAAGGGGCGTACGGCACAGCGGTGTCTGTGAGTGAGAGTTGAATGTGAGAGAGAAAGTGCGTGAGCGTGCGAGTGGGAGTGGAAGGGGCGTTCGACGCAGCGTTGCCAATGAAAACAGGGCACGAGAGAGGGAGTGCGCGAACGTGCGAGTGATGGCGAGAGGGTGTACGGCGCGGCGGTATAAACGTGAGCATCGGGCGTAGAAGGAGGAATGAATGGACGAAAATATAGTATGGGGCCGTGGAGGGGAACCTTGCGTATAGCGCTGGCCAGGCTAACGCAAGGCGATACGCGAGGAAGCGCGACGCGCTCGCTCCGCCACTATTTCCCCCCCACCAGCCTGACCCATAAGAGCGGCTAGGCGGCGTGTCCCCACCGCGAGGCCCGCAAGTTAAGACACGTGAGGGGAAGCGTGCCCGAGAACGGTATAAAAAGGGCGCGCTCACGTGAAATCGAGAGACGGGGGTGGAGTTCGGGGAGCGAAGGCTCCCCGGTCGAGCGACTTTTGGCGCACCGGGGAACTCCAGGAGGTGGAGTTCGGGAAGCGAAGGCTTCCCGGTCGAGCGACTTTCGGCGCACGACCCTTTGGAGCGACTTTTGGCGCACCGGGGAACTCCAGGAGGAAGAGCTCAGGGAGCAAAGGCTCCCTGGTCGAGCGACTTTCGGCGCACGACTCCTAAGAGCGACTTTTGGCGCACTAGGGGCTCCCGGAGGCACGACTCGTGTCGTACCTCCCGGTATAGGTTTAAGGCCGCGGTCGCGTGCATGGAGTCGCAGCCATCGGGCTGGACTTCTCTCCGCCGCGTTAGCGTATCAGCGCAACGGTGGTGCGAAAGTGTCGCACCGGCGAGATAGATTATAAGACTCTTTTGTAAGCGGTGAGCGCACAGCAAAAGGCAAATACCATAAGAACCGACTCCGTTGTAAGCGGTGAGCGCACCGCACGAGAAAGGCTAATGTAAATGAAAATTAATAAAACACGTTAAAATATTCGCTACGAGAAAAAAAGGCCTTGTTCATTTCGGCCCGGCCTCTCTGCACTTCCCTCCTACCGCCACGAACCTGGCCCGACCTCGAGCTCTCCGGGACGGGACAGACGGGGAGTACCGGAGACCAAGCGACCAACAACAGCAGAGGGACGAAGGAGCAAGGAAGGAGAAATTCGGAAGGAAAAGCTCATCGAACAACGAGCACGAGTCCGAAAGGGCACGTGGCGAAGGGGCGAGGCGACGTAGCACCGTTACAACTTTTTAATTGATTCATTTCAATAAAAATCTGAAATTTATTGTTACCAAAAGTATTAACTTATAAAAATTTTATAATTCACTTAATAATTAAATAATCAAGAGTCCTTACTTGTAAATTTATAATACTAGTATTATATCTTAATGTATATAAAGAAAAATAAATATAAACACATATAATGTTATCTTAAAATATCTACTCGATTCTAGTAAAATTCTAGTGTTAAATCTATATATAAAATCTAAAAAAAAATTATGTACATTAGCATAATTAATTTTTGTAAGTGTGTACTACAGAGCCTAATTTGATGTTATTGGTTAATCTAGAGTTAAATAACAATATGATTATTGCATATTTACGATATAAAAAAATCTTAAAACTAGCTAGTCTGGTAAATGTATTTTAAGTGCAGAAAAATTGAAGTTTACGATGTTTAAATGTTGAATTAGCTGATATCTATATCTCTCGTTTATCCAATAAAGATAATGTTTAATTTTATTTATAAAGATCAAATTGTAAAATATTTATAAATTAATTATTTTATTTTAAGAAACAGTCACTTCCAACATGCATTATTTTCCTAAGGTAGAAAAGACAAAAAAATAATAAACAAAATAAGAAAAAATCGATGACCATTAATAAAGTGTACATGGTCTTAAAATTCAATAATAACATTACATTCACATTTAAATCTTCTTTCTTTTATGTATACATTTTTCTTTTAACAAAAATACATTATATAAAGTTATCTGCTACAAAATGCGGTACAATAATTCAGAGTTTAAAAATAAAATATTTTGACAGTTAAAAATTAAAACAGAATATTAATCTTTTACGGAATTTATTTTAAACTCGTGTTGAATATAAGTCATACATCTAATGCAATTCAATTTTTTAATAAATTAAAATCTAATTCATTTTTTTATTCAAATTTTTATAAATCAAAAATATGAAAATTTGATTTCTTTTCTATTTAATCTTGAAAATTCTAGCTTAATTATTCTTATTTTAGACCTCTTTATAATTTACTAGCATCCTTTATTACCATATATATATTACCATTGCATTACATGAATCTCAAATATAATATTTCTTAAAATATTATTATTCTTTAACAGTTTATTTTATACTCAATCCTGTACTTAATATAGTCATTACAAAACATCTTAAATTAATATTCTATTGATCAATTAATGCGCTATATTCACAAAATATTTAAATTATTATTTTTTATTTTTTATTTAGCACAAAAAATAAAAGTTTATAAACCTATTATATTATTAAGCTTATAAATATATTTAAAAAATTTAATAGATAAATTTATATATTAAATTAAAATAAATTTAATTTTCAATCCTTTATCAAAAAACCTTTTAGCAAACGAAGAATAACTTTACTTAGAAGAGTATCAGATCAAATAACTGATAATTGGAGATATACTTAGAATAATGGATACAGGAAGCATATAAAGCAATTATTTTCAACAAACTTGGTACAGAATTTAAATAATCCGATATATTTAACTGTATTGGATTTTAGTTTTAACACTTATCAACGTTTCTGCAAAAATCTAGATTTAATATATATTTTAAGTGATTTACAATTAACGAAATATTTTTAGCGTGTAATTACATAATAAACGATAAAGTGATAACTGGAAATAAAATAATTTAAATAATTAAAAAAATACAAATTATTATAAATAATGTATTAAAAATATAGATAATAAATTTAGATAATTACAAATAATATATTAAATTTATTATAT
This sequence comes from Wiebesia pumilae, assembly GCA_018907045.1. Lineage (NCBI taxonomy): Eukaryota > Metazoa > Arthropoda > Insecta > Hymenoptera > Agaonidae > Wiebesia > Wiebesia pumilae. The sequence goes on from JACCHZ010000138.1 coordinate 373,644, forward strand.
GTACTACGATTCAATTCTAAATATAATAACGGAAATGTACATGAATAATAATAACATACATTTACAAAAAATTAATTTATTCATGTACACTATTAAAATATCATAAATAAATCTGCATAGTTTAAAAATTGCTTAATGTTGTTAAAAAATGTAGTAAACAAAGATATAATTTTAAATTTGTTACGTTAAAAAAAGTTGTAAAGTTTTGATTTAAAAATTATCTCTGAAATTTTCTGGATACCTTAATGCGACATACAAAAATAGACTGATGGTGACATAATATAATCCCATACAATAAAGGGTCATTAATCGTTTCAACCATGATAGTTCAAAATTGTCATGAACTAAAAATATGAAATGACGCACAAATAGACAGTGATAATAACATATTTTATTAGTTATAGACCGCATCTTCATTTATTTATTCGTTCATATAACCCTTTTATGGAGAGCCATAATTATTCAAAGTACTTTTTCTCACAGCTTTACTGGTGAAAAGAAGTTAAATTGGGAGAACTCCATGTATAACAATTTCTACGGTAGCTAATTATCCGCGAGAAAATAACATGGGAATGATATGCCCATTGACGTTTCACACTGATAAATATATAAAGGTATATACCACCTTGATACAATTATTGAATATGAAATCGCAATAATTGTCGGTTTATGACTACGAACGATAGAAAATTCGACGAATTTTTTTCTACGTAAGATTAATAAATCGCCGAAAGTGCAACGGTAGACTTACATTCGATCCCAAAACCATTTTTCGCGACATCAACACAAAATTTGGAGGGGAACACGAGCTATCGCGTGCCGGAAGTAAATTGCTCGTGAGTGTTTATTAGAGAGAGGTCATGACGATGTTTAATTAACTATCGGGTTCAATTGTCTTTTTTTCGTCAATTACTCTCTCTCTTTCTCTCTTTTGATTTTCAAAAATTTACGTTTACCTTTAATCTGTTACCTCTCCTACCCACCACGTCTCATTGATTCTCGTGCAGCCATTAATTTACTCCCAGTCCACCTGTTTAAAATATATTTAATTTGTGTATAGGATAATCGATGAATCGAATCACTTCTGCGGTAGACTACAAGTATCTCTCGTATTTCTATCCGTCTAGATTTTGCGTTAACCGCTTAGTTGAGAATGACCTAGATCTAATTAATCGCTAGGAGTGATTATGCCAAATATAACGTTTGTCGATGACGATAATTAGTTATTTAAAGCGTGATTATTATAACACAATTCTATCTGATGTATGAAAACTATTGATGCAGAATGTACGCATTGAAAAATTTGCGTGTTTTAATCAGTACAATATAAAAGACTCATAATTTTTTCTGTTTTTAAATTTTCAAAACCAATATTCTTATGAATTAAAATAATTCTTTTTTATGAACTATAAAATTTTATTACCCTAATGAGGATAATCTCATTGGATCTAATACTAATTTTTCAGAAATATAAAAATCATAAAATATACTTGTCACTCTACTTCCTTGTCTTATGTTTTTACTCCTACTTATAATTGTTACACGGTTGCCCATTTCTGTGGGCAACATTATAATATTGTCTCCAATATTATAATGTTAACAATGTAACTAATTATGACTACGAAATATCCAGTTTCAGTCATATGAGTTACACAAATATGTTTGTATACATGTACTCGCGCGCGCATGTATATATGTACACAGAAGTTCAACAATAATACGCGTATATGTACGGCACACAATTATACTAGTGATTTACTTTCATGGAGTCATACTGAAACCAAGACGAAAGAATGAGAATCAAAGGTAAAAAGGTATGGAGAAAAAGAGAAGTAAATAGTTACTTTAATATATATATAATATGAATTCAATGGCTTATGTATATATCACTCTGTTCATAACAATATTGTTTAACGATTGCTAATGTTTGTTTTTATATTTTAATATACAGTCTATCTTACAATTGAGAGCCACTGTTCATATAAATAAATCATTAAATAAAATTTAAATAACATTATTTTATACAATTTAATCACAAACTCAAATGCTACTAACCTCAATTTGAAATATATAGTTTTTAACTATATATGTAAATAATATAAAAATAATATTTAATGGTTTTCTAAACTTCAGTGGATTCATTTTCAATTAGATATTCAAGAAAACTAATAAATTATTAAATGTAGATCTTCAAGGTAATTTTAAATAGTTTTTCATTTTTTAATTTTATAAATAACTTTTTAACTTTAAAATTAAAAATAATTTTGACACGTAAATTTTTTACAAAAATACTGGAAAAATTGAATTTTCTGAAAAAGACGTATTTCGCGGAACGAAGAAAACAAAAAGAATATAGATGGCGCCGCGCCGGGAACATGGAGACCTGTATGCAGCGTATAAGGCTGGCGAGCGTAGCCGAATATTCCGAAGCTCGTCCGAACACCGCATGTACAGGTTGTGAGAGAGAAAACATGAGCGCACGCTGCCGATTCTTAATCGACTCATCGAATTGATGTGCGCGCCGCGCCATCGGCGACTGCGACGCGTACTAGAGATGCACGATCGAACCCCGCGATGATCGACTTACGCAAAATGGGTGGACCAACCAGCAATAAATTGCCGTGCACGCCGCACTCGAGGTTGGTTGCCTTCCAGACACTAAACCTGAAAACTTTTCCAACTTAGGTCCCAACGGCCATGTTTGGTTATCGTGAGCATATATCATATCTCAGTAGCCGTGATTTGCGGTGCTGTTCCTGTTGGTCCAGGTAATGAAGCGATACGCGCACTCTTCTCCTGTGACGCGTTTCGCACACCCACCGACTTCTAGCGGATGCGTAGAAGCCCGAAAGGACGGAACGGTCTTCTATGTGTATATGCGTGTGTATGAGTATATATAATATATTAAGTGTGTGAAATATAGTATGCAGAATTGGATGCGAGTTTTCAATATCGGAGGCGTTCCTGATATTATTAGGAACGCGTTCCTAATTATTTAATATATTTTAATATATTTTGTCGCGTCGTAAATTAGTTTTAAGGTAGCGACTTAATTTAAGCTTATTTTTTTGTATTAATTCTGGTCTTATTTTTTTGTTAATTATAGCTTTTTGCGATCAAGCCTCGAAAAGGTAATAAAAGAGGCTTTTATTTTTATTAGTCAACTGTAGTTATACTTTCAAAGAAAAGTCTCCTTTTCGCGCAAAAACATAAATACAGAACCACATGTGCAGTCTAAACCGCAGCACGAGTACGATGTGGCGGACGTCATGTTATATTATATGAGGGCGCGTAGCATGGCAAGAATGAATGTGCGGAACGACTACGAGGAAGGGGAGCGCAGCTATGCACCAAGGCGGGAGCGAATGCTCGCCTTACAGTGGTCCCCTCACCAACGAACCCTCACCACCTACTTTAAGGATGAGATATTAATCCCGCTAGGTGGCGAGGGGAAAAGCAAACGAGGAATAGCCTCCTCCGCTTTAAAAAAGAGTGATACAGAAGAGCAAACAGGAACATAATGGAGGAAGAGAAAATAAATGACACAGAGTACACAGTAACGAAATAAAGTAGCGCCGAAATCAAAGAAGCAGAGAAGTAAGGAGTAGGTAACGCAGTTAATCTCCTTATCTACCTGAGAGCAAACTTAATTCGCGTTCTCTCTTCCTGGCGGATACGAATCACTACGCCATCCTTACCAATCTGAAAGTAACGCAGTTTGCGTTCGCTAACCCTGGGCGAATACGAATCGCTACGCCATTCCATTCGACCCAAAAGTGACGTGATTCGCACCCTCCTCGTCCCGTGGAAGCGATTCGAATCACTGATGATCACTCGGACAGCGCACTTGCGACGTTCTCTCCTCCGAATCATCCTTACGTTCCTTATCCAAAGAGGTAGCGAGAACACCAGCTTTAAGAGAATGGAATAATGCGAAACGGAAGCCACTAACAATTCAGGCCGAGATTATAAAAATGTACCGAGAATTTTTTTTGTAGCAGTGCACGCCAAGCGTAAGCTAGGAATAAAGGATCGATCTTTTATTATTATCAACGTAGCTATATTTACTTAAATAATAATTAGAAAAATTCCATGTTATTAACTATATTAACTATATTTTGTTTATTTTATAATTATATTATATTAATTAATTATGACTACAGTTTTACAATTTTATTTTGTTTTTCTTACTTTTTTGTTTCTTTAAATTTTGTTAATTAAATATGTAATAAAAACTAAAATAATATATAGGAAAATACATTTCCCTTTGATAATGCAATAGCACAGTCGCAGAATGTACATGCATGCATGTGTGGGCGCACAGTTGTTTGCAGGTACAAGTACGCATTGGAAAATGTCGTTAAGTGTATATGTACATGGCGTTCGGCTACTTGCAAGGGCAATACACGTGTGTGAGTGTAGGCCTCTAGCTGACAAAAAAAAATGCAGGTACAGTCATAAACATGTCATGGTTATGACCTTTTACGCTAAATTTCCAGGTCTAGGTGTTGATTTTAGATTCTTTAAAATTTTCCTTATTGGAAAGAGAGAGAGAAACAAAAAAATTTTCATTTCTTTTCTCTCTTATTTTTGATAGTTTTAGTGAGATGGAGTCATAACACTACATCAATTCTTTAGGGTGGCAAAATAATGCCTCTGAAGGGTGAGAAGCCGATAGCAATGTACCGGTGAGGAGATTGCTATGGACTCGTCTGAAAATCGCATTATCGCGGGTGAATCTCTCCGTCGCACGCGTACGCCTAATTCGCCATACCAACTGTTAACAGTTTATGTATGTTTCGTAACCATAATTCTATTAATAAAGTTTTATTTTGTTAGTGTTAAACAACGATCACTTATTATATCGTGCCCCTGCAATCCTCACGCTTCTCCAAATTGGTGACTTCGGCGTGATTTATGACAATGGAGAAAACGCATCTATTTACGAAGGTACAGTGGAAAAATAGAACAAGGAAAAGTCGCACTATTGTTTCATCAACTGAAAGCTCAATTCTAAATAACAAAATTCACTGAGAACGATAGAAAATTCGTCACGTCATTTGTCAGTTGGTCGCAAAAAACTCGAACTGACGAGTTTGATGATGTAAGTTATAATCTGCCAGCGTAAAGCAAATATGAGGTGATCAAACGTCTCTGCTTAAGCGACTGTCAGACTCGGATTCAGAAATGTAGATCAATCATATTAACACAAAACAGCAAATTTTAACTTGCATATCAAATCGCGATATGCCTCAATTCGCAAAAATCGAAGATCAAATCAAGCGATCCAAGCAGCTCGAGGACAAATCGTGGCAACCACTGTCTTAATAGCTGCAGCTTCTAAGTTCAATACATAAATAATCCTAGAGCGAATGGAGCAAATGAATGCGCATATCAACGCTCTCATGGACAATTTTCGGAGACCGCGATCTGACATGCATCACTCCGCGAAGTTAAGCAGAAAACTGTAACAATAGCCGAAACTGCAGTAACAGCTGGAATCGTGGATATTGCTAGTTCCACTACGGATTTGGCGAAAGATCCATTCGATGCATTTCTCTATGCAACTGGAAACAAGCGGGAAACGAAAAAGACCGTTGAAGATAATGGCACAACCCAGCAATCCTAGGAACTGCCGTATTTTCATCAAAACACGAATACGCGATATCTCATCGAATCAAGATCTAACGTAGCGTGCTTTCCCAATTACGCATGCTAGATAAGACGCAAGAAACCGATAAAATTTTATACACAGCCAATGGAGCTAGTATTTTTATATACGAAAACTCTACAAGAAATATAAACCTGAATCTTCGTTGAAATTTCCTATAAACTTTTATAGATAACGTTGATGCGCTGATAATCAATATAGATTTTATGACGCATTACAACCTTCTTGTTGACGCCTTCTGTTGATGGCACGACTTAACTCGAAACTCAAATACAATGGGCTAAGAACAAAGAAAATGCATCAATATAAACTGTACGAGCAAACTTCAAATATTATAAATTGCTTGCTGAGTTCCTTAATCTCGCGATATCTCTGATATTCCGACGTTTGGAGATATAACACATATCTCAGCACCACATCAAAACAATGTCAGGACCGCTTACTTTTAGCAAATTGCGAAAGCTTGCACCTGACCGTTTGAAAGCGGCAAAGAAAGAGATCAAGCTAATTTTAATCTAGCTAATCAAGGCAGAATCCAACCGTCTAAGAGCTTCTCTTCTGCACTGATATTCTTAACACCAAAAATAAATGGGAAAATTCGACTATGAAAATTTAATGGAAAACTCGAAAGGTATGCGACATGTCCTCTAGAAGGTATTACTGAAAATTTTATGGGAAAATATACATTTTCCAAAATTGATTTGATTCGTGCGTATAATTAAATTTCTGTCACATCGAAATCTATATAAAAAACTGTGATAAAAACGCCATTTGGTTTATACGAGTATTCTTTTATTCATTCGGATTGTAAAATACGTATTAAACATGTTAAGAATTCGTTCATGCGATTAGTCGTGAATTAAATTTCATAAATCCGTACGTTGACGATTTTATTATTGTTTCTAAAAATGATGATGAGTATTTAAAACATTTAAAGAAATTACTAAACCGTCAAAGTCAGTACGGAATTATTATAAATCCAGGAAAATGCATTTTTGGTGTTGAAAAAATTGAATTTCTCGGCCACCAAGTAAACAAGATCGGTATAAGACCCACCGAAGAGCGCATATAGGCGATCTTGGAATTTCCAAAACCCGTAATTATCAAGTAATTGTGAAGGTTTTTAGGAATGATCTACTTCTGCAGACGCTTTATACCTGCGGCTGCGAGACAAATGCAATCCTGAAATAATTTATTAAAGGAGTGAAATCTGGGAAAATTGCGGTAACATGGAACGACGAAACGGAAAAAGTTTTCATTGCGGTTAAAAATAGTTTAGAAAAGACTGCAATTCTTTCGCACGCGCTACCTGGATCGCCCTTATACATTGCAGTTAATGTATCTGATTACGTAATCAGCGCTATTTTGCATCAAGAAACAAACAATAAACAATAAAAACCATTTTCGTTCTTCAAAAAGCCCTTTCCTTCTTTTAATATAAATATGGTACATATGATTGCCATTTATTAGGTAATTAACTTGGCAATATACTATTTTACATAATGGCTCAAGGATAGCGATTTCGTGGTATATACGGATTACAACCTATTGACGTTTGCACTCAACCAAAATTAGAAATATTATCAGCGACAATTTTGCTACATTGATTTTATAAGTCAATTTATAACAAATTTAAGATATATTAAAGGTATCGAGAAAAAACGTAGTAGTTTGCTTATCCCGCGTTGAGATGGATATATTAGCGCTGGATTAAAAGAGCTTTCGGGGGCACAATCAAACGACAAATGATTAAAAAATATTTTAAACAAACTAAACGAATATTTGCTTAAACTAAAATAATAATGTATTTGGAGATAAACGTAAACATATTCTATGACATCGCCAGCGAAAAAATTCAACCCTATCTTTCCGAATCATTACGACGATCCGTGTTCAATACTTTGCACGGACTTTCTCACCCGAAAATCTGCACTACTCAGAAATTAATCACAGCTCTATATATCTGACCATTGATAAATAAGAACTACCGATAAAGGAACGATTCTATATAAAGTGCCAAAAATTCAAGATTTCAAGACTCTCTCGCGTCTCATATCAAATTCGCGTTTGTAAACAGCAAATTCAAGCATATCCACATAGAAATTGTCAGATCCCTACCGCCGTCAAAAGAATATAAATATAATCTGACGTACGTGGATAGATTTGCAAAGTGGCCAGAAGTCACGCCGATTGTTTATGTCGAAATCGTTGTGAAAGCCTTTATCAACACATACTGCTACAACATGCTGTTACGTATAACAACGGACCGTGGCCGATAATTCGAATCTCAGTTGTTTCGAGAACCTTTTCAACTGATAGAGTCAGAACACTTTCAAACAATGGTAGAGACATTAGAAGTCGGCAATAAAATGTTACCGATGATCCTGCTCGGAATATGAACGGCAATTAAAGAGGATGTGGTAGCGTTGAAAGCTGACTTAATCTTCGGTATTGGCATATGTTTGCCTGAAGAATATGACAGGTAAACATAGAGAAGAGACCGAAATTTGCAAAAATTTTTAACTGCTCATGGAGCTATTAAGCCGACTTCAGCTGCACATCATGAGTCGCAAAGAGTCTTTATTTTCAAAGATCTTCATGCATCCACGTAGGTCTGTCTACGCCACTATACTGTCGGAATCCCTCTACAACCGTGAGAAATGGTCTCTACGAAGAGATCTCGTGGACTAGCGTGCCTATTTCTCAAAGAAAGAGAAAGATGTTCGAATAACTTTTTTGTTCCTCACCTTACGTGGATAAGATCACTCAAATAGTTTATAAGTTCCTTTTGCATCTATCTGCTTTGAAAAGTGCAGAGTGATCGAACGATGAGAGATTGTTGTTCTACAATGACTGTTGATAAGAACGGTTACAGAGGGAAAGGAAAAAATAGATCAAGGACAGTCAATTCTCTTCCTACAAACAGGCAAGGAGTATATCCTGGTGATGCCGCATCTTAACGAAAAAACTGACTTCCGTACTTCGATGTAACTCCTAAGATAGCGCCGATGAAGGGAAAGAGAGAGAGGTGCTGAGGTTGATCCGATCCCTGCTGCAGAGATCCCTCCCGCTTGCTGCTGTTGCTGCTTCTCGGTCGAGGGCTCCGAACTCCACTATTTCTGCCACTACTCGCCGTATGAATCGCTACTATCCGTTAAGTAGTAATCAGTTTGTGTATATTACATGAGCATGATTCTATTAATTGAGTTTTATTTTGTTAGTGTTATTAATTACTTATCATATCTTGCCTCGCACTCCTCATACATCACTAAAACAAAAATAATAATATCAGAATTATTACATTAAGTGTAAAATAGAAATTTTTACATTTCACTTAGAATTTTAACAGCCGTAACATTAGTTAGTATTAAATAATGGTATGGAATTTCTATCGTTTTTTCATGTTTTGATAAGTAAATTAATAATACTTTGAACGATTTTTAATTAAAAATATTAATGTATTCATTTGCGAATATATTTTTATTTATCCAGCAATAAAGTATGTGCATTAATGTAAATAAATGTAATATATAATTATTGTATTATTACAAATAATATTAAAATTAACACCAAAGAAAATAATTCTCTAATTATATTAATAATATGCAAAAATTCGAGTATCGTTTAGTTTCAAGTTTGATGATTGTCTCAGTAAAACATTTAAAACTTGACTACAAAATATTAGTACATCCAATAGCATAGTTCAAACTTATCGAATTTGATTTTCTTTGTCATTCATCATTACCGCTTTTGATCACTCAAGATTTTATACAGAAAAACAATTTTTTGTAGCTGTCATATTACTAAAAATCAATTTCAATAAGTTTTATAATCAAGGATACTTGCACTTTTATTAAAAGTTAACAGTAAACGCCTATTCTTTAATTAATTATCGAATAAAAAATAAAAAAATTAATAACTTTCAGCAAATTTATAATATCTTACTTTGCTATTAAATGATAAATTTTACTCTATTTGCCTTATTTTTAAATTAAATTCTGTAGGTTAAATTGACTATATTTTACTGCTAAGTTATTATTATTATTGTATTTGATTTTTTAATGATAAGCATTTTGTAGCTTCATCAAGTACATATAACATAAAATTTTTACGTTCGCTAGAATTAACAATTATTGGTATTTGGTATTTAAGACTTGTACTGAAGGATAACTGAACTCTTAATGAATTTGAACGATTTTTCATTCGTCATTATATACAATAATAAACAACTTATTAAACTTGCTTTTTTGTAAAGAAATGCTTTTCGTTAAACTAACTCAGATATTTTCAATAAATTCCTACATAATGTAAACTTACATTTACTCTTGTAATAGTCAACGTTTTTCGCGTATAGAACGTTTTACATTACAAAATAAGCGGAATATTTATTGTCAAAAATTGTAATAAAAGTGCGATTTAATATATCAGGATGATCAAGTTACACGATAAAGTAAAAATTAATTGAACAATTAACGATCGTATATTGACTAACACTAATCTATATATGAATTTGATGTTATAGCTTCGACTACGAGTGCTACTCGCTCTATGCTTTAAATGTAGAGATTATCAAATGTGCGACCGTACGGTCTCGAGGGGAACTATCGTGAAAAATGGCGATTACGCGACCGTGACGACGTGTTAGTACAGTATCGACTATACGGCAGAATACAGGCGAAAGCGGTTGATAAAAAGGTAAAACTAATAATATAGTAAATTTAATGATTTTATTTTATTTTATATTACTTCTTATATGTTTATTTCTTATTATATAATAACTATATATAATTTATGAATTTTATCAAAGGAACTAAAAATATTAAATAACTATAATACAAAAGCTAAATAGAGAAAAAGTTGATTTAATTATCCATAAATAATTTTTCTTTTAGAAAAGATAATCATTAAATATAACTAAATTATGATATAAGTATTTACATACTTCGATTTTTCATTAAAATTAACATTTTTAGAAATTTTCTCTCGTTACATGTTCTCACATCTATCCACGCACAAACAATATGATTAGAGGTAAAAGTGTAAGAAACTACATTGAATTCAAATTTTCTATCGATTAAATGAATGATTATTTTAGAATTTATAAGAAAAAGTTAATATAATAATATTAGCACATTAAAAGTCTAATTGCTCAATGTCCCTATATCGAAACGTAATTCAGGAAGGTATACAAAAATTTGAATATTTTAAGTTAAAATTTTTAAATTTAAATTATTTAGAAGTAATTTTTTTAATTAAGAAGTTAATTATTTATTATGCAGTACTATAGACTATTTAGTAAAGCATTTATTTAACAATGTTTATACTTCTCTTAAAAATATCTATGTGATTGTTAGGTGTTAGCATAAATAGTTGCACATCATTGATAAGTCAATCGATGCTCTTCGTTTTAACAGATAATCTAAAATGTTATCTCTCTCAATTCATTGTAAACGAATGTATATGTATACTTGCAACATTGAAATGTCGAAACTTCCTTACGAATTCTGTATTTACAGAGCTTTATTCTAGGGTTCAAATATTGTTTCAGCAAAATTCACATTTAGTTTGAATTTAAAGTTACACAAAGAAAAGGCTTATTGAAAATATTATATTATGTGATGATAATACGGAAACATACATATTTCAAACAAAATTAGTATCTTCGGGGCAAAAATACCAATAGTACAAGAAAAATTTTCACATATATTATATTAAATATTTCTCTTTAGAAATATTTTAAGTTTTTCAAAATCTTCACATATGTCTATTTAAATGACGATAATTACGTACTCGAACGACATTATTATTATGTCGTAGATTTAAAAATTCTTCCAAGATCAGCATATTTAATTAATACTAAATTTCATAGAAATGAATGTCTGGCACAGTAATTAATACCATCCGATATTATGTATTTCTCAAATTATTTATGAGGTTTATTTTATGTCCCATCTGAAATATGCAGAAAACGTGTCAACATTGAATGAGCCACATAAAATCTTTGGTGCTAGTATCGGCACAAATTTCTAATTTCGATGATCACAAGACGTATTATCCGCGTTTTGACAGCGTCGATTTGAATGTGAAATGTGCGCGCAGCTCAAAATCCAAGACCATCTTTAATGTTGGCTCGACGTTGCTGTCGGTATTTAAGGGAATTATTCACTTCAACGAAAAGATAAGTAAAGCCGTCGGTACAATTTGATCCGCCGATTAAGCGCTGTTGAGAAATTACATTTGCACTTACAACTCGACGTTCGACGTTGAAGAGCAGCATGAAATAGTATAATTGCGTGCGCAGTGCAAAGATACAATGCAAAAGTGCAGTAAGCCATGCGTCATCGATAACAAATCATTGATTCTGTGGCGTTTCGAGTATTTTTTACGCGGATGTGAGTAACTGGACATAGTGGCAAAAATCGTCCGTAAGAAGGCATGCGATAAGTGCGATACCGGAAATGAATGTACAAGAATCTGAAGAAACGAGGGAAAGTTAATTTCAATATTACAAGAATGCTAAAAAAACATCGTTAACGCATATCATATTTCGCATCAACGCATATAAAATGTAATATATACATTTTATACCGAATTTTACAAAAGTTGTAAATTCCAAACTGTTGTTACTTTTGTACACCTTATTGACTTTTACTAAGCATTGATTGCAGTTCAATCGAGTATTCGTCGTGAACGGTTTGGCGACTTTGTAAATTGTGTGACTCTGATTGCATGTCAAACAGTATACATCTTTGGCCAATTTTTGTAATTGCTAGAATACCGTAGGAACTGGCCATTTTAACAACTAATAAACAACCACAATATTTACTAAATATCGTAACTCTTAATATTTACTACATAATGAATCGTTATCAAGAGTAATTAATAAATTTTCTATACGATAAATAGAAAATTATATTAAAATAATTTATAGTCATTTGTAATTTTTTAATTTAGTTAACAGTATGTAAAATATACAATATTTCGTTATATACATAAATCATTCGTAAAAAAAACTTGTATTGAAAAAAGAGCTATTTCGATGATTTGTGCATCCGTTTATATTACAAGCCTATTATATTAATTAAATTTGCATATGTTTTTCTATTTTTATTATAGGCTAATTTATTTTCAATTTAATATTAATTAAATTTCAACAACTTAATCTTAAAAAATAATTATAATGATCGTCCTTAAAATGCATACCTAATTCGTATATAAATCTACAATCTTATACTTTAAAGATAAAATCTGTAAAATGTAAATATTATCATTTATATAATACCATCATTATTGATTAAAAAGCTTTTTTGCATTTATACAATTAATGCAACTAATAATTATTACTTTAATTGAATTTATAAATTCTATTTGTAAATTTGATTAAACATTAATAATAAATATATAATATAAAAAATATAAATATAAAAAAAATTAATACAAAATTAAATGAAGTATTTAATATTTTATCTAAAATTGTTAACTTAAAAGATTCACTAATCTCAATAATAAGAATTGACAAATTTTTACGTCATAATAATATAAATAAGAAAACATTGTTAAGTAGAAAATAAATTATACAAGATGTACCACTTCAGAACTTGAACAACCAATCAAACAAATGAGAAAATCACCATACGATATTATTCAAAATGTATGTATTTACATAATTAATAATAGAAGTCGTAAAATAAATGTACATAATGGTAATAACTATTAAAACCATCTTACAGTCAGTTAAACTTCTTTCTAATATTTTTATTTAATATGGATTACAACTCAATAAATGACACACTCAAAGTAACTTGAAAATATTGTTTTTATAGAATTGAAACTACAAATTTATTTTTGGTAAATCTATTACCATTATAAAGTGACATTTTACAATAATAATAATTTGTTGCTTCTTTATATGATAAAATTTCTTTAAATTTGTACAAGTTTTAAAACATTATCGAAATAAGTTACTAGAATTATATCCCACTTATTATATAGAATTTAAATTTTATATTAGATGTATTACATAAAATTTAAAAATATTTCATTCTTAATTACATAAAAAGTTGTAAATATTATAACAAAAATATGAATTTTTTAAAAGTAAACCATCTTTCAGTTGATGAAGTAAAATCAATATTTATAAAATACACATTCTACTTCGTACAGTTAAAAGTATAAATAAACAACATTACATAATGCATTAAAAAAGTATTTGCATGAAACGACATGTTCTAGGTTATCAAGAATACAAAGAAATAATTGAAAGCACGCTACTGAAAAATATACGTACAGTCTTGAATTTCATATCATGCACTAATTCTTCTTCTATATAACATAATATATTTTAAAACTTCTATCGAAGATTTTATAAAATATCTTTGCAAAAATATCTGTTAAACTCAACCATATAAAAGCAGTGTTATTTGCACGAATATTACAAGACTCTTCTTTCCCTCTATCGTATGTCTTTATATGAAACACTCAAACTTCAAGTCGCATCTCCAATCTATAAAGTTCCAACAAACACATCGTAGCGTTTTAGCGCAATATGTATAGTATTTGTCATTTCATTCAGTTTACAAACACATTTCACAGTCATAGCCAAGCTCTGAGTTGAAGCCAAGTTTAATATGCAGACCCGTGAAACCTCAAAATTTCATTAGATGTCTAGGCGCGTTTATACACAACGTCGCCCCCGCTTACTTAAATCTTTCGCGGAAACGCATACGCCCATACACGTACATAATTTATATGACAAGCGTAGATGGACGTCGACATAGAAAATGAGGATGAACGGGCGAGTACGCAGGGGTGCGAGCTTTGGGGTGGCGTGAAGTTGTGTAACTTTGCGGAAACTTACTCATTAATAGATTGGAAGTTGCGCGGATGTAGAGGGGAGAGTACTTTGGTAAATCTGCGATATAATCTAGCGCCAAGACAGAGTAGCAATTCGAACTGCCAGGAACAGCTGAGCCGGCTAAAGACTTCGGGAAGCCACAGCTGCAATTTACACGCACGTGCGATCACTGACTGGTTGCGGCGCGCACGTGCGCAAAATACATACTTAGCAGGAGGGGGCGGAATTGGCAAGTTCGGGTGCGAAGATGCCGACGATGAAATTGTATGGTACCGCAAATATTTTAAATTTACATGTAAATAAGCTGCGCGTATGAGTTGCGAGGAACGGAGGTTCTCCGAAACTCGAAGTCTCTAAACTATGTACGAGAGTTGACCTGAAGTTGGACTTCAGTGTACCTATTCGCATCGAAGGAGAATCTCTTTTTTCCAAGGCTAAGCGTTCGTAAAGCAGTTTCTCGCGAGATTGTTGCGAAATTAGCGGTCGAAATTACGACTTACGTGGAAAATGTGATCGTTCTCATGAACAGTCAAGTTGAGGAAACACTTACTATGCAAGATTGCAGGTATGATTACGAAAATAAATATGTTCCATACAAAAAAAATGTTATTAATAATGACTGGTCTGTGATGAAAGCTCTCACGTGAGACCTGACGATTTAAGTGAAATATAACATTTTCGTCTGGAATTATGCCAAACAGTTCCGTCTTACGTGTAGATTTACAGCAAAGCTAATTGATAATAATATCGCTATTATATTTACGAAGAAATGTCCTAGAAAAAGCCCGTTTTAACAAATAGCTTTTGCTAATTTTGATGAATATTCCGAGTTGATTTCATATTTAAATTGAGTAGTGTTACATTTTTTATGATTATAGCTGCCATCGAAGATTTCATAAATTATTTTATAAAAATATCTTTCATAAACGAAATTGAGTATCATAAATGTATAATTATTTGTAACTAATTAATATCGTCTTAAAATTCATAAGAATAAATTTCAAAAATTTCAAAATCCTTTAAATAAAAAAATTTATAAAATTACCCTATACAAATAAGAGTTATTTTACAATGATATTTTTCATAATAATAGTTAACAAATAATAATCTTTATCAATAGGTTGATTTAATTTAGACCTAATTATAAACATATTTATAAATTTTGAAAACATTACTTTTTCTTTTGAATACTTTGAAAACTGTCGTGTTTGATGCAGCCTAACTCTTAATAGTAGTGACTCAAAAATTTTAAAAAAAGTAATATGAACGATTCTGTTGCAAACATTGTCGTGACAATCTGAAAGCAACCTGGTTTTCAATTATCGTTCGATAAAGAAGACCTCCATCGAGCTATTCTATAACTAAATCACGTATAAATATGTAAAAAGCCTTTAAACAGTATACAGTTACCAAGTTTTCTGTTAAAAAAATGTTAGTAGGACATGCATATATATTTAAGTCTAGAAAATAAATAAGTACTTATATTCTGAAGATCCCGTAAGAAATCATAAATATTCCGTTTAAGAATTTAAAACAGAATTCAAGAAAAACTTTTTAGACCTTACGTTGAATTACAATCACTTTTATTGACAAATAAAGTCTTAAATGCATCTTGAAAATTCTTTCATAAATTTTCAAATGTAAATGTCGTGTTATAATAGTGAATGATTTCTCTCCTAATATTTCTGGTTGAATACTTAGAAACGTTTTGTCAGTGAAACGGTTGATCCCTTTAAATTGTTGAAATTAATTCCGATTTCTAATCTTTAACAAGATAAAGTATATCCTTCACCATAAGCTATTTAATTCTGAATAACTACAAGGTGTGTAACTTGCTATCAACAAAATTCATCAACACGAGTGATTTACCAAAAAAAAACAGACCAGTCATTCCATGATATGTATTAAATGTAGGGTTTAGAATTTATTGAATTGGAAACTACAGCAGTTATGTGAACGTTAATTCGAAAAATTATTAGTAGTATACGCACGAATAACTATATAAATAATTAACGATTACTTATTTCATGTTAATCATTAATTTGTTAAAAATTAACGGTAAATTTTTTTTCACTAGAAATATTAAGTACTTTATTTTTCTATAAAAGACTTTCAACATAATTTTAATTATATAAAATCCATGCCACCTACTCAACTTTAGTAAAATACAATGTGTTGCCTTCAAAAGCGCTTGCAATGCACCTTCAAAGCAATGCACCCATCTCTTTTAACTTATCGAATTTTCCAAGACAATAGCTACAAGAATAACTTAATTTTCGATAATTGGTTCATTTTCTCGCTGGATGCACGTCTCGCTTCGAGGAAAATGACGGATCGCATCAAAAAGCATCTGTCGGATTCTGTAAAATAAAACGCTCAGGCCCTTTTCGTTAAAGTTGTTCTAGTTGCACACACTACTGAATATTCCGGTGACGCGCGCGCACGTCGAGCAGCGAAAGAACGAGGCTTTATCTTGGTTCACGATCAAGGCCTTAAGCTCGTCCGGATGGAGCCGCTGTTGGACTCGATCACGCGCATAGAGAGGCGCGCAACAGACTCATGTCGTCTACGCATTTATTAATTCCAGTCATTGCGCTCAGAGCCCGGCATTATTGCCGACCCAGCGGCGATTCTTATGCAAAGTTAAGCCTACCGCTAAATGAATAATAAAATCTTGTTGAATAAATTAAGAAGGCAATTTCGAGATGATTACACTAACAGCCGATGTACTGCGCTCTCTAACTGCACTTCCGTGTGAAACGCTTAGTCTTAGAACTATGCTCAACTCAGCCCATAGTTCCTTCATCCTGATCCTTACCACCCAAGTCAAAATCTATGACTGACACTCAAGAAATTCTGTGTCGCATTAAAATATCCGAGATCTTAAGTTCTTTTTCGTGAACTTAACTTATTTTTTATCGGTGTAGTTAACAACTGCATGGAATACAAAGTTAATCTATCGATGAGAAAGTTTCAAATATTTCGATACAATTTAAACAAAATAAAATTCAATTAATATAACAGGAAACATCAACTCATCAAAATAAACGACTTACACTCGAAAAAAGTTAAGTAAAATTATTTTTAGTTACTAAATAAAAAAAGGTTTATATAAAAATATAATAATGTTAAATTTATACACAGAAACATATCATGAATTACACTTCATTGTATTTAGACTTTTGACTGATACATTATATCGTCAATTATATTATACGCATAAAAGAAATCAAATACTTTCAAGTATCTCTACAATGTAAAAGGTATTATTAAGGTTTTACTTATGTAAAACTTGTGCCATTTCTAATTAAAATTTCTTTTATACAAATAGCTCTCTCATTTCTCAATTTTTGATTTTCATAATGAAAAATCAATATTTATTTTTAGTAAAATTAAGAGCACGAGCACTTTTACATCGTGTTATCACACAAATCGAGTGAATATTAATATTTCTCGGTCGCTGTTTTAGTTTTAATTTTAAAAATCTATATCTATAAAATGTTTAAATAAGATATTTTAGTTTTACAGTTTGCAGTAATAAATGATTTGCTCCAAGGTAAAACAATTTCTTTTAACTTTTGAAATGAGCCCACTTGAGCGATCATTAATGTAAAAATTAATTTTATATGTTACGGATAATCAAATACTATTTAACGACAAGTAATTTAAAACTATTATTTATTCAATCAAGTAAATTCTATATAAAGAATTTTATCTCAATTTTAATGCAAATTTTATTAGTTAATTCATATCAATATAAAAAAACTATTAATTCTTTTGTTTTTAAGTTTGTTTTTTTAATTTCTAAATTTTTGTATATTTAATTTCATACATGGAAAAATAATTCATAATAATAAATTTAAATAATTAATTATTGAATTTAAAATGTAAATATAAAATATAAAAATTCATTACTACTTACTATTATAATAATTACACGACATAAAAAAAATAAATCTGAAACGTAACAGAAATCGTTAATAAAAAAGAAATATATCTTAATTTAGTAACTGATTAGTACGATTCTTAAACTAAAGAGACCTAAAGAAAGGATAAGTAATTAAATTAGAGTTAAAAATAGTAGTGTATGTGTGTATTAACCAATTATTCTATATTATATAGATTTGAAGTGGCACAAGTAAAGCATGTTCTTGGGCTTATAAATTGATGAACATTCACATCCTTAACATAAAATTAATAATATTATAATAATAATTATTATAATAATAACAACAATAATAATAATGTTTTGTAAAATTAAAAGTTGCAGTTTTTGAAAACTTAGAGTCCTTAAATACACATGTTTTTAAATTTATTTTAACTTATTAAAAATTTGTATTAGGCTTATATTAAATCTTAAAAGCTATTAAAAAATCAGTCAACGATATCATCTTTTTTAAGCTTATGAATAAATATGTAGATAAAACTGTGGATATAGAACTTACCTGTAAAATTTATTTAACTTAAGATTTTCGTTTCCTATATTTTTGTAATTTACTACTTTATAAACTTAATTAGAATATATTAAATAAATAATTTAGTTGAAATACCAATTAAAAGGTGACAAATAAATTAAGCTACAAGAGTTATAATAATTAAGAAAAAAACTTGCATTTTAGTAAACAATTTGTTTATGATTTAAAGTAGATAATACATTGATATGCTAAAAGGATCTAAGAGTTCATAGGGTTATGAAAACAAACAACTGTTATAGAAAAACATTTACATATTTATATATATAAAATATAATACAATTTATTACAGTGTAGACAATAGTGTAGCATTTCTCGATTCCGCATCATCTTCATCGTCACGTTTTTTGCATACCTATTTAATAACGCAGAACGTTAGTTTCTCTTTTTTCTACCTTTGTTATGTTACGCAAACTAGGTCAGTACAAATCTAGGACCTGTTTCCGAAAAAATAGAAAGGGCCGTTACATACATATACATAATACATATATATAAGAACAATAGAGCTATAAAGAATGTATCTATTTTTTTAGCGAATTGCTCCGTTGGCTACACGCGATTTTATTTTTTCAACAAATTATAAACCGTGTATAACAATTTGGAGAGGAGAAAGATTAAAAGAAAATGAAGATTAAATAGGACAGGAGACTGGAATAGAAGAAGGGAAGGGAGAGAATTCCTGAATTTTACCTACAGTACTATCACGGATCGCAAGTAAACCTATGACTATATACAAGGCTTTTTCTCTATTTACATTCATTCATTCATATCGCATTTGCTTAACATTGACAACCAACTTTTCGCTCGTGTACATGTTTTCTTTCTTTTACTCGCTCGGCTTACTATTTTAACGCCTTTGCCGAATCTTTGCTTCGACGATATCAATGTATTTATTTCTCTTTCTGATTCGCTTAACGTCTTAAAAAATAATCTTCAACAATTTAAGAAACTAGAATATTTTCGCGACTGAAACAAATACTCCAACATTTTCGATATTTCCATATATTTGATATTCTCATACCTTAAATATCAACAAATAAGCGTATTAAGAATGCTGATCGATAATGATTCTTTTGTATTTTTAACGCGAGATACGTAATTCCATTAGTTTGAAATGAAGACGTTGAAATACTTACATTTGATTTTATCGATTGCCTGATATATCATTAAAGCCGCTTACAGCTCTATTTCCTTCAGTCGCGAATCAACATTTAGTCACTGATCCCATACAAAAACATAAAATCGACGATCGAACGACGGCGAGGTGATTGCAACGCTCAACTCCTAATGAATAATTTCTTCTACATACAATACGTACAAGTTTAGTGGCTCTCGATGCTCCATTCTGTGACTTCTCTGGTGTGTGGTTATCAATAAAAAGGGACCTTTTTGTAGTCTCATCTTTTGAAATGTGTATATACGTTGATATGTGTTGCGAACTCGAAAGAAAGAGGAGCTTCGCGTCGATGAATGGGGAACGGAAATGAAACGGGTGGCGTGTCTTCCATTCACGATAATTCGGAGCCATTCGCAAAAGTTGGAAATTGAATATCTTTAGCTGGAATCAGCGAAAAGAACAAGAGAGTAAAAGAAACTGTGAAAAGGAGGTGCACTCGATTCAGACCTCCATTTGGTTTCTCTCTCTTTCGCCTCATTTTTACTCGCTTAAGTTTGTTATGAAGGTAAAAGTTACCGAGTTGATGAAAAACACACTTTAACATTCGACGAACGTTAATTAAACTTTCTGCATTTATTAAAATTATGAAATGACAACTTGAAAAATGTACGACATTAAGAGGTTTAAAGACATTCTTTCATATTATTAGATAATAAAACTACATAATTTTAGTTATGATATACCAATACTGGAATTATTATATTATTACAAATGTAGAATGAAATAAACACAGTTCCAGAAACCTTTTTCCAAATATTCATCGAGAGCCGCATTTAAACAAAACTATGTTCTATTTCTTCGTTTTACAAATGCTTCATCATACGACTGCACAATGTCCGAAAGATTCGGCAATTACAATCCCTCATGGTAGTACGCGAAAAAGGGCACCGTTATATATCTCATTTTCAACTTACCTATAAACATAAATTATATCTCAAAACTCTCGTATAGGTTCATGTGAGAAGTGTACTACGATTATGCGTGACACTTTCTTGATTGTTCTGGTCATATCACCGGCAATTTTCCTTTTATAGCTCGTAATGCGTGAGTAAAGTATTTATAACGTTCCGATAGTACTACCATTCGCCTTACTCAAATTTGAAACAGCCTTGACCTCACGTCATCCCTTGCTCTTTTTCTCGGAACGCTCTTTTTCTAGCTATATACTTGAAGCTCTTAAATATTTATGCCTTTAATCATTATCCGCTCGTTTGAAGAAAGACGTCTATCTTGGATATCCGAATTTCAATCGAAATTATACATTTATTATTACATAATTCAACTCGAAAGAAAAAAGAAAAAAAATAGCGTCTAAACTTAGAAATCACATAGTTTCACACTCTTATTTCATTCTTACTCTCTTTTTTTTCGGCATACGTATTTTTATAACAATATCATTTTCCATTTATTTTTTCCTACACAATAATCAAAATAGGATTGTTTCAAACGATACCATTAATGGCGGTTTGTTATGCATTATCATTTTACATGTGGAATATAAGAAATTTTAAAGTATGAAGGCAAACGTCTTTCTGATGGCGGAAAAGAATCGGTAAAATCTTTCGCAACAATCGAATGATCCTATCACGCTACACATATAGATGTCCTCTATAACACCGATGAATAATCAGTATTAAGTTGTAAAATATGAACTACAGCATTGATATAAGTATCAATATTTTAGCCGACTATCCTGTATCCGAAGACTAGCACCTGCATTTTCGTGTGCAGAAGATAAAAATCTAACATCGATAAAACTTGATCTTTCCTAATTCTTTCAAATAGTTCATTGAAAATTTTAAATACTCAACATTTATACACAGTAAAAGGTAAATATATTATATGGAAAAAAATACGCTTTATTTTTCAAGTTTTAAAAAAATAACTTTCAAGTTATCAATGAATAATTTGCATTAGTTAGTGTAATCTGTTAGGAAAAAATAGAATTTGAAATCATATATTACTCTAGATTCAATTAAACTTAAAACGAGTAATTTATTGCCCAGATTTTCAATTAAATATACAGAAAGCACTAAAATTAATTCATACTTAAAATGAAGTTGAATAATTTTTTGTATAACGAATCAGACATTTTACTGTGTATAAATATGAAATTAATACTCAAATCTATTGAAAAATAAGTAATAAGCTATATTAATGTATAAACATATTATATTGTCCAAGAAATTTGACAGGAAATACATGTGCAACGGATAGTCGCGAGCGTTGGCAGACAAAAGCGTCAGACGAGCGCGTGATTGTTCAACATTATCTAGTTAAAGAAATTCTCGTATAGTAAAAAATCATTTATTCACCACGGGCTCGTCATACGTGCATCCAACAATCGCTTATGTTATTTTGCCGTCATATGTTAAGTTTCCGCTTATCAATACGTGAAAAAATCCATTGCTACGCGAATATCAAACTTGAGTAAAAGCTGACGATAGAACATTATCTTCTTTAAAAAATAAACCTTACGTGACTCGTTCTCTTGTACGTAAGAGAAATCTAAATAGGAATAAATAAACGCATATTTTTTGTTCGTGAATTAATAATAATAATAATAATAAGAAGAAGAATATATACTCGTTAATTTCGTTTAAGAAGTCAAAAAAACTGTACAGAACAACAATTTTAAGTATCAACAAAGTAAAAACATCGATTGATTTTTAACCAGTATTGATCGGTGCTTCCACTCGCGGCATAAAGAAAATCGTTACACAAGTAATTAGATTAAAACTTATTCTTTTTTTAATTATCAGCATTAATACCAAAATATTTATCGTATATCTACAATTATACGAAATAACTTATAGCATCTTACATTTTGGATTTGAAAACTAAACTTCAAGTAACATGACATGTATGGTTAAGAATAGTGTAAATGATATTTATGTGATCAGTAAGAGGTCGATAATTATCATCAATACAAATTAATTATATTTTATTAATTATAAACCTTATTTCCAATTACTTATGTGTTACTCATATTTTCTCTGTGCCAGATTGCTCTCTCACTCTCCTCCCCAAAGTTGATTAGTCTCGCGCCTCGAGATTGTTATGCATAATATACATTATAGAATCCTAAACAGTAGTTAACAAAGTGTACAACGCAAGAGTCAATAATAATAATAAAAATAATCTTACAAAAATAATAATTATTATTATTATAATAATATAATAATTGCGATTTCGTAGTGCGCTCGCGTTTCTTACTCGCTCACCGAGAGTCGCTGCAATTGCAAAGTCTTCTGCTTCTTGGACCTTTACCTGAGTGTCGCGACCAGTAAAGCCAGTACCATTGCGATCGAGGCGCATCTGGCAGCCGAACCAGCCGCCAATGAAGACGCGTCACTGCTGCGCGATACTTTATTGCGCACGAGTTGTCCCCTCTCAACGGCATTGGTCTCGTCGCTCTCGGCGCCCCCTATGTCGCCGTCCTCGGACAGCAGCATCGAAAGCTTGTTGCGCTGAGGCTTACGTGTGCACGGCACCTCGGGATCTTGATATGTCTGGATGATGCGGGGGTAATGAGACTCAAGCGATGTCTCGGGCAAAATTGTGCCCTTCGTGTTCGAGCAGAGCGGTTTGAATGTTCCAGTGCGCGTCGCGACCGCGAAATTTTGAAAGTTCGTCTGCCAGTCGTAGGTGACAAGGCGCTCTTCCAGTGTCATTCCTTTCAGCTCCGGTGGTGAAATTATCTTCAATGGACTTGGACCTCTGTGATGCGTAAAAATGAAAACGACAGTTTTTTAATTGAACTTTAGAATTTAATGGCTGTTTTAAATTAATTACACATATAAGAAAATAGTAGAACTATACTATATGATTATAATCTTATAACTTTTAATTGTAATTGCAATTCATCTTTTGTCAACGTCTATTATTAAACTCTTTATTAAATCTTTATTTATCTAATCATTAAATCTATGTACGACTTTCAGGTTTATTTTTAATTTAGATCTTGAATACGAAATACTAACTCACAATCACTACTATCATTTTTACTACTTATAAGAAAATCAGTTTGATAAGTATATTAAATATCAACTAATCAATAAAATTAAACAATTTAATTATTCTTAATTAAATTTAGGCATATTATATCTTCACGATAAATTCACCCAAAAAACTTTTATAAAGTTATACATTTATTTGTAATAAATTAATAGGAGTTACTGAAGTTTCTAATACAGTAATTTTATAATACGTGAGAGGCAGTGTACTGACTCAAGTTTGTCGATCCCAAGGCTGTGCAGGACAGTCGGGAGGGCCGGAAGCGAGTAACAGAGCGACAAATCGATCCTCGGGTAATACAAAGCAGAGACTAGACAAGTTTCTTCTTTCGTCGTTAATCCACCGAGCGTGATCGTTTGCCTTGTTTGGGAGGAGTAGGTACATTCTGCAATTAAGTGGTCTCCCTGCAACACGTAACAATGGGTCAAAAACCCGAACGTTATTCGACAATTACTTCTGCACTTGTTTCGCAAAAGTTTTGTAACGAATAAAATTCTATTTTTCGTTTCCGTATTTCCGATGAACTCATCAAACAATTGTGTACATTCACATTTAATAGCATTCAGTTCGTTAACGCTTCTGATTTTATTGAAGAATTAATTATGCTCTGGAAATTTTGATACAAATATTATTAATTACTAGCTCATCGAATGGACTATTTAAAAGCTGACAATTAATAGTTTGAAAAAATACCAATTCTACAAGTTTTAAATTGTACTGAAATGAATGCTCGATATATTGACATCACTTATTATAAATACATGTTAAATCGTAAATGTTTATTTAAGTTTCATATTTCGTCTACACAATATTCAATATTATTTTTCAATTATAACACTCAATCAGATATTTTATATTTCAGTTATTTAAATATTAAGAAGGCCTACACTAAATATTACATAATAATAAAAGTAATTCTAATATGCTTGCCACTAATTGTATTTAAAATTAAAAATAATAATTAAAAACAAACGCCCTCGTATGCAAATAATGTTAAAAGAAACTTACCGGAAATATTTTAACAGGTCTCTGCAATTTTCTATATTCCTGATAGTTGGGATCGTAGCTAGCGTCCGCAGCGATAGGGGGTAACTCTTTGCCGTCTCTGATCTGCCTCAGCCTCACCTTTTTGCCCAATTGATGCGTGTGCATAATTACAGCGAAGACATTAACACCATTGTCCGGCACTGTATAACCAGTGCATCTAGCGATGCAATGACCCTCGGATACAACCTCTGGCTGACCTGGCGGTATAATGTGACGCCAGTTAGGATCTATGCCGATGCTCAGTACACCAGCATCATGCGTTCTAAGCTTGTCGGTGTAGAAGAGCCTCAAGCCCGAACTGTCGGTGACAAAGGAATCCAATTGGGGATTCGAGTAGTGCGTTTCCATCATATAAAAGCGCGGTCCGGTGTATGGGTCCAGTGAGTAACCAGCCTCTGGCGGATAATTAAAGCCCTGTGGAGGAGGCAGAGCACAATTTTTAGTATTTTTAGTTTTTTCTTTTACTGATGGACGACTTTGGTGGTCTTCGGAAGGTATAGTTTTTTGATTATCTCTTTTGGTAGAATGTGGAACGAGTGGGACACTTGAATTACTAACATTTCACTACGGTTATACAGCTGAGAAATGATTTGTGGCTCTAAAAGATATACGTTGACTCTGTATGGTAATCAATATGTACAATAATTAAGTCATTTTGATAAGTCATTAATGGAAGAGGGTGGAAGATGAGAAGACTCGGCAAACGCATGTTAGCAGCGATCGAATATTAATTATGAGAACTCTATACTGGTAATTGTAACATGTTCCTCTTGCACTTTTTCATCAAAACTTTCATATGCTCTTTAAGGATGGCACTATGAAATTGCGTCAGTAGTTCGTAACTTGCAACATTGGCTTTCATTTTTAATACGATAATTGAAGGACCGTGTTAACAGGACTTTACTCCAGTTTCGAAATCTGCATTTAGAATAAAAGTTGTATTTTTTTATGTATTAATTGATAAAATACACATTATCAATATTTTTATTTTTCCAAATATAAATAATAATTATTATTATATAGAACAAAATTTATTATTTCTTCGCAAAAAATTATTTTTATAATTTTATTGATTTAACTTATCGTCGAAAAACAAAGGAGCAAATTGATAAATGTTTCATTTTAATATTTAATGTTGATGGATGAGTAAAATGATGGATTTGTATAATTTATTCACCAAATTAAAAAAAGATGACAGCAGCAAAAAGTTTTCTTTTATTCTTGCTAAAATAATTTTTCCATAATGAGAGAATCTTTCCTAATTTCTCTCTTTTTCTCTCTCTTCTTCTCTTCACTTCTTACTGATCTAACTTAATTACCCAGTATATAGGAGAAATCTCAAGAAGCGATCAACCTGGGCACCAGTAGTGGGGCAAGAACAGAAGGAGCTAAAGCGATCGGTTCAGAAGAAGAGAGAATAACGAAAAAAAGTATGTGCGCGTGTATATGGAAGAATGAGAACGAGTTTGCTGTTGCGGTTGTCCATTGCATTGGTATGCATTACGACGCAAAGAGGATTATCGAAGCGACGGTGGCGGTGGTGTTACACCCGTGGATAGGACACCGTTTTTTGTGGGGTTTAAAGAATCAAAAGAAAGATGCAAGAAGTTTTGATAGTGTTAATAAGAAGAATAATATTGGAAATTGTTATTTTTATTAAATAATATATGTTTTTAATGGTAATAATGATACTTTCATTTTCGAATGAGAATAGTTCAAGACAAGCAGAGATTTTTCTTTTCAATAGGTTTCAAGATACGATGTTTATGATGAATGGTACAATTTTTACTGTTTTATCAGAATCTAATATTTCAGATTCACACTAGTTCTGATAAATTTTTATCCTTAGTATAAGCAACTGAATTGCAGCATTAAAATGGTAAATCACTGCTAAGTCGAAACAAAATTATAGACCTTAAAATACTTGTTTTATTGGTGTTTAATTTTTAGATTATAATACTTTATTGATTTTCTTTTAGCGCTCAATATAGTAACTCTTTTAAAAAATCTATATTAAAAGAATTTTTGAAATTTTATATAGTAAATATTCTGCTATTTTCGTAGTTTTCATTAATTAAACAAAATACGAAAAGTGCATGAAATTGTGAAGCGACAACTAATTAAAAGAAAGTATAAATTAAAAAATCTATTAATTAAATGATATATTTCAACATATTCATTGAATAAATAATTTTTAAATACCAATTTATTAAAGATTTTTACTTTTCTATAAATGGTAGATAGTAAGGTAAATAAATATAAAAAATTAATGAATACTACAATGCGACGGAGTCAATGAAAAAGCGAAAAGAAGAATAAGGGGATGCAGAATTATGAGGAGGAAACTCGACGAGCATGCAGAATATAAAGATAAATTGGAGCACATTCATCTGGTGATACCTTGACGATGAAGATATAATAATAAACGAAGGATGGTTATAATTAAGATTCCAGAGATCGAAGTAAACATTGAAATAGCATTTTAGTTAAAATACATGTCTTTATCTTAAGTGTTAATTATAAGGGAAATCTTTACAAATGTGAACATGGACGTGACACTGACCTCTGATCCCAGGCTCCAGGTTGCCGCAATGGTATTGCATTGTGCGTGGAGCGAATCCGTGGAGGAGCAGCTCGTGCCATTGGTGCGCTTTGCCTCGTTCAGCTTGACCTCGTCACCGCGGCACTCGTACAGGGTCATGTGGTGAAGGTAGCTCTCGCTTCCGGGTTGGATAACGGGCTCGTACTATTGGTAAAACGTAGAAATACGGCTTGGATTTAAATATATGCAACGATTAGAGCACGCTAATGAGACAATCACAGGCCATCTGTGATTTGTGTGTGACCACGTTTGATTTTGTGTATGTATATGTATGTATGTGAAAACGGAAAAGAAAGAGAAGAGTTGCGTCAAGTCCAAGTGTACATAAATAGAACATTACGTTGAATCTCAGTAGAAAAGTTGTTTCATAATATAATTACAGCATACAATAATAATTTCATTTGATTAAAAAAGCAAAAAATGTATTATTAAAGTAATTTTGATCATTACGAAAGTTTTTTCCATGGTAACAAAATTCATACACGTGTAAGCCTTGTAACAGTAGAAATACGTCACACACATATATACACACACACACACACACACACACACATATATATATATAGCATATATATAGCATATATATAGCTATCATATATATAGCAAAAACAGTTATGAAGGAGCTAACGAGATGTCTGCAGAGTTTCCGAGAAACTTTCCATTTTTGTATTAAGCCAGCGATAGATACAGTCAGTATATCATAGGTGTGAGGATGTGTATATACGTGTGGGCGTACGCTTGTGTATAGTTCGCGCCGCCGAAAGTCGAAAGCTGAACACTAATTGTCTCTCGCTCCTCAATTCTCGCACGGTTATCGGTAAGTTCGCTCACGTACCACTGAGTTTGCGCGAGCCATAGGAAAGGGGCAGCAGATATTCCGGTTGCAGTTTTCTCTGTAGCTAACGTAGGAGAAGCTGTTCGAGAAAACGCCGAGGATGGAATTTCGATTCACGATTTCCTAGTTCAAACGAATACACTGCAGTCTATCGCCGTTGTAATAGACACTTTTGATTCATAGAAATTAGATATGTATGAGTACGCTTTTGCCGCCTGAGATTATAAGCATTTATATCGCTAGAAGATATGGAGTAAACTTACGTTAAACTTTTTCCAAGAAAATTTTAACTCTGATCTTTTATTCCGTCTGTAGAACACGTTCTTACAGTATTTTTTGCAAAACTTGTTTATTTTACTTATTTTATAACTATTTTTAAGATACTTATTAGCTTGAACCATTCAGTTAATTGACAACCTATTTAAATAGTTAACTTTCCACGGTCTTATATTTGTAATTTTAAATTTGTCATGAATAATGTTGATAAGAAATTAATTTCAATACTAACGTTCACGTAAAAAAAGTTTGAAAATCAGTAAAAAAAATGATAATTTAGTACACAACGAAAGCAATTTTATAAAAAAAATTCAACTTCCTTCGTCTAGAGTGGCGAGTGAGAGCAAGAAACTCTGAGTGATTCAGACGGAATGATTATGTATTGAGAAAATGAGAAGAAAATAAAAATAAATAACTCGAGCTAAGTTAAAATACTTACTCTAACGACATGATGCTTATGCAGGATCTTCGGGAGACTAAAGACACGACATTGAAGTAGAGTGTCTTGATCCATAGGTAAACGAACCTGAAAAATAGAAAAGTTTACTCTTATTACACTTTCTTGAACCTAAGTATGGTTCACTTAAAAACTAAGTGCATAATATGATATTGGCATTTTATATAAAAATAATATTAACATGAAAAATCCACGAATATCAATTTCAAATTAAATGTTTCAATAAGTGTGATTAGAATTTTGAAGTTATTTAATTTAGCTTAGTTTTTAAAAGTTTATTATTTTTCAATGATATTTCATTACAGAGATTCGAACAAGTCAGAACATAAATAGAAAATGGGTCTTTATCGTAATTCCTAATTCAAATAAACCAGGTGCTTGATTTAAGTAGTTGCTTAAAATATATTTAAAATCACATTTGAAAAAGGCAAGATTATCGTTACGGAAGATGAGAATTTCTCGTACTGAGAAGAACTCATCTCGCGACCCACCGAATTCAATTTTGCACGAAGCTTATTAACCGAGCATCCAGAAGAAACAAAGAAAGTTAAGATCCAAGTAATGATCAATTTAGTTTTCGACCTCGAAACAATGTAGAAAACTTCGAGGTGTGGGTAGTCGATCGAAAATCGCTGAGACCTCGCCGCAGGCGTTCTGAGCGAAACTCGTAGCTTTCCCACGTGCTCTTCTACTAAGCACGAAGCCGATCGGCGCGGTGGTAAGAGGTTGAAATGCCTCGGGATATGTAGAAATCGTAAAGTCAATGTGAGTTCAGATACGAGAGGACGAGAAAGAAAGAGAGAGGGAGAGTGCGAGGGTAGAAATTTGCGATAAAGGGCTGCTGGCCAGACAAACATCGTAAATTTTATAACCATTTTCGGGAAACGCCAGGACGACTAAACTGTATATGTGCTTGCGTCTTCCGTTGATTGGGAAAACTTAGCTCAACGCGAAAACGTCAGGATGGTGGATATAGGCGCGCCGTTTATTCCCACGATTGGATTTTTCTCCACGTTGCGCTATAAACCATGACTGGAGCTAAGCACCTCATTCCGGGGTCTCGAGCTTCTCTTTCTCGGGCGGCGTGTGGTAACTCATCCGGATTACAAAGAACCCGTGGACTGCGCACGATATCTCGAGTGGTATCGAGACTAGGAATAATCTTTTTGAAATGTAAAATTTACATGGATGAGGGTGCGTAAAAAGTTTTTCATTTGATAGCTCCCATCTTCTTTGCTTATCCGACAATTTTGGTACGTAAACCGAAAGATATGAATAGCAAATCGCCATATAAGGCATAAGTAGTTTAGTCGTAAAATGTCAATATTTGATTGAATAAATTAACATCTTTTACACGGTTCTCATTACAATATGAACTAGTAATAGTTTATTTATTTTACATTGTATTACAGTAATTACTAAACCTCATAATACAAGCATTTGTTTATTGATTTTATATAGCAGCGACTTATGTATATTATTTTATTCACCTATTCAATATAAAAAATGTTTAAAAAAACACGTAGTTATTGTCCAAAATAAAAATGTTTCAAAAAACATTTTTTATATTATAACAATAAAAGTATTATTACAAAATATTATGAATATTCTTATACAAAATATATTTCAATTACTTATAAAGATAAGAAAACTGAGAATTAAGACCAAATTAAAAAATGCATCTAAATAAAATTGTAGATCTTATAATTAAACAGTAACTATCCGCGTATGTAAGACCACATGGTAGTAAGAATTGAATTAATAATCTTAGTGTCTTAAGTTAAAAGATACGAAGGAATAAATTTATGACTTTAGATTACAAGATGTTACAAAGCTTATACCAACGGTTATATACACACGTGAGCTGTTTTGAAAGATGAGGGGATAAAAACAAAACTATCTGCAGGGCAACAGAAATAGTTATACCCTACAAATAAATATAAATAGTAGAACTGAATTTTAATAAATTACAATAATTAATTGTATACCTTGGTGTTGTTATTCCTACTAATTATGTAACTAATTCATAATATCTAATTTACTAAGGCTACGCTAGAAACAGTTTAGAATTAAAAAAATGCTTTTTCACTCTTATTAATTTGACTGCAATACAAGTTGAAGATGTCGAGATTTATCGGCCGAAACATATTAATCACGTCATTTACCATATCTCACATGGTTATATCTTTTATGTTAATCGGCTTTATCATAAATCCCTGCAAACGAACACACGAAAAGAGTTAGTGAAACACATTTTTAGTCGAACAAGGACGAAAAACCCTTCGCATTTCCGTACTGAAATCAAACATCTCGCTGCAATGAAGAAAAAAGAGTAAAAACAGAGGTAGCGATAACATTACGAATCACATTTTTTTATCACCTACGCACCTATTTAATAACATACTAGTAAACGCATTCATAAAACTCGCACGTTCTGCAACAACAACAAAAGGGTAGAAAAATGCGCTGTACCTTGCATAAGAACGCGATAAAGCGTATTGAACCACATGAGCGGCTCCTCAAAAACTTATGTACACGCGAACGTAACGCGATCGCGCCAACGCAGAAGAAGCGCGGGTGGAAGAATAGGGACGAGGAGGTCGCGTTTCTTTATAGGAAAATATAAGACCGCCACATATTTTCTCGCGCTATCTTTCGGCGCGCAGCCCCCGAGGAGTTCAAACTCCTCCCGGCCCAGATTTTTATCAGGGTTTACCTGCACTCGGGCATTGTGCCGCCGAATTTATGACGTTATAAATTCACGGGTTCGCGCGCCCTCACGCGTAAAAAACTATTCGTTCATTAGCGTCGCGCGTACCGACTATTACTACTCACACCTTTCGCTTCCCCCGCACCCCCTTCCGACACACGTTGGTTATGCAGTGACGTAAAGCACCGGTGATATCGCCCTGAATCGTGGCCAATGCTAATTCACCGCCCATTCGCGGAAGCGCGCACGAATGGGCGGTGACGTATTCTTTTCAAACGGGCACATGCACACACATCTATATATATAAAACGTATTTATAGTTGCCTCCGTAACGCAATTTATTATTCAGCTGGCGATGAAACAATATTATAGACGCGTATGTAGTATCCACCGTATTCGCATACATGCGCTGTCCGAGTTATGGATAAGTTGTATTGCGACAACAATTACAGATAAAAATTATAAATAGATTAGTATTAAAAATTCTAAAGCGGCTAAGTGGGACAAGTATATTGCTGCAAGTGCACGGGACAGTATATATGTCGCTATAGGAACTACCGTTAATTCTTGACGTTTTCATTAATAGAAATAATCGTTCATTACTGTATAATACTAACCAGACATAAAAATACATTATTCTGATTTACTTTTCCGAATGACTATATCATTCCTTTTATAAATACATTAAATATCGAAACATTAAAGCAGAGTGCTAGTCTGTTGAAAAAGTTGCTTTATCTTTTATTTATAAGGAATAATAATTGTGAAATAAAATTAACACTCGTCTGTACAGATACCACTTGATTTCATTCATAAAAATAAATGTTTATAATTTTAATGACTTACAGAAAGTTTGATAGAAGATTTTAACTTATTTTTTTAAAAACCTATTTTATTTTTTAATTACAGAAAAAACTATAATAAACTGATTAAAAATTTGGTGTAAGAAAGTTAACCCCATTAATAATTATGCAAAACTTTTAACGACTTTATGAATTAGAACCATCATTCAAAGCGAATAAAAAAGTCAGTTTTTCACGTTGATACTTACAAACATCTCTTATAATTAATGCAACGGAAAATATGGCTCTTTTCTAAAACAAGACCTTCTCTATCTTCTTCTTTTTCGTTCTTAACGTGGGAGACTTTAGGTAAGTCAAATTTAAGGCACACCGACGGCTAAAATATGGCGCTGCATATACGAGTTGACCTTTGCAATTAGCGATACTTTCACGCGTAAAAGGAGAGAATCTAAACCGCTGTAGAGTAGTTACAAAGAGGAACGATTTATGTTACATTTCGTGCTATATGGACACGAATTAAATGAGCAATAATGCCTCCATTGAAGATGCGCGACAACGAATGTAGAAGCAAATTTTATTACTTACTTCAAGTAATATTTAGAAACGAATGTGGAAAAATTTACCAACTTCTAATAAAGAAAATATACACAAATTAATGATTTTATTAAAAGTAAAATAGCCTATTTTTATTACTATTATTTTTTAGAAATTGACGATAACTGTTAATTTAATGCTTAGGTAGCAAGTATTTTGTTGCATTTAGGGATAAATTATTTACTGAAATATTTATATAATTCAAAAAGTGTGAATAGAGTACTTTAAAAGGCTTACTTTGCATAAATAAAATTATGTTGTAGCTTTATGACAATAAATTGTATTTAATTCTATTAGAACTAAGTAAAATAATAAATCAATCAAAACAATTTTAATCCCATGAATTCAGCTAAAAGTTAAGAAAAATTTTTAGCTTACTTAATTACCTAATTATGTTAATGAATAAATATGCAGTGTTCTTTATTTAAATTAAATTAAATTTATTTTATTTTATCTTATTTTATTTATTTATTTAATTTTAAGTTTATAGATTTATTTCAATACACATGCTCAGTCTAAATGAACGTTCTTATCAATAACGCAATGCACAACAAATTAAATCAGTCGTGCATACCTTTGTATCGCAGTCGACGGCAAATGAATTTTTCACCGAGCCGACGATTACCTTGCTTCTAGACGCTGCACACGTGACAACAGTTCCCGTGTAAATTACATACACCAAAATGTAAATGCAATCATTAAACAAATTCAATTTATAAATAAAGAATGGGGTTCGCGTAATCACAGGAAATATCTTTATAGCATCAAGTTCAACCACGATCGCATTGCGTCATAAGCCAATTTAGCTTTAAAATGAAATCGCGCGTAGGGTCATAATGTGTACACGATGCTAAATAATTCAATGTGCTATACAAGTCGTAGCAGTTTCTAATGAGTCCTCCGCAGTGCATTTCAAATCGCGATTAATGAGAAAGTTAATCAGCAAGCGAAGTCGTGTGTAAATATGTAAAAAATAAAAGAGTAAGGGGAGAGAAATAAAGAACAAAAAATTTCTAGCAGCAGCTATAATGAGGTTTGTTACGGTGGAATTTTTAAGTCAGTCTGTTACATAAAGTATGACAAAAAACGTTTATGCGAGACCATCGCATTAATTTCGTATTTGCCGTAACCCCAATAAGCAAGACAATCATGATTCGGGCTACCGATACTAGAAATAATAATAATAAACGTCGGATTAATATACAGCAACTAATTAATAAAAGTGCGAATGGAGGAGGCTAGAAAAGGTAAACGGCAACAGTTGTAATAGCTACGAATAATTGTCTCCTCCTTGGCACTAATATTTGAAAGTGAACTTTATCGCGGTATTATTATATGCGATTCATGATGAACCAATCTTATACTTCTGAGTATATGCTTAAAAAAGAGATCTTATAAAATTATGATTCAATGATATTTCACTCAAGGATAACGAGTGCGCCGTATTAATTGGATGCAATTAATAATTGGGTATTATTTCATAGCCTAAGGTTACATGAGTTTACAAAACGTTATTTTCACATTAATTTGCATATAATTAAGATATATATATATATATATATATATATATATATATATATATATATTACGTATATTAAAGAGATATCTACTTTGCCATTTTTAAAAAATAATTACACAAAAGCAGTAGATTGAGATTGTTAGAAGTATTTTATAATAATAAATACTTTATTTATGATATATTGTGCTAAATGATTAGATTTTTCAATTTTACAATTCAACAATTTCATAGCAGTAATCTCATGAGACAAAAGAAATATTGCATGAACTTAACCACACTTTTGGCAATGGAAATAATTTATCAATTAAAAGACAAAAATATCAATTTCTTTTCAAAAAAAACCCCAAGAAAGAAAAGCGTCGATGAAACCAAAGTGCCGACTTCATCCTCTATTAGCAGATTAGACAGAGTGAGCAAAGTAAAGGAGACTTACCTGTGCATTGAAGACGTTCCAAATGTGGAGTACGGGTTCGGCCTCGTAATTCCGACCTCCGCCGACCAGACCGGAGCTGCGCCTTGGCTGGACATCGCGCTGCACAAGATAAAGCGGTCGCGTGCCGCGCACCGCCCCGTCCTCTGGAAGTAGGCTGGCCGCCGATGCGGGTTCGTCCACATGGTACTGCCATACGACCTGCAGTGTGTCGTTCTGCAAAAAAGCCAATGACAGGTACGAGATTAGACAGGCTCGCTTACTTGCAGCCGCAACCAATGCTTTATTTGTATCCGCTTCCTTGTAATTTTTCACAGGCATTGTTTATTCATTAGACATTAGACGGAGCCAGTTGTTACGAAGTAGACATATACCTGTGCACGTGGCAACCTATAAATTCGCCGGGGTCAGGCGGTTAGCGATCTATATTTCTTCTAGTCGGATGACTTTTTTTTCTCGTTTTCAAAAGACAAAGTTAGTTAACAAGACTCTATTAACAAAAGTTAGTTTACAAAACTCTGCGATCTTTTATACATAGAATACTTTGATTAATGTTCTAATTTTATAATTTTGTACTCAGTGTATTGAAAAAGTACATATATAACTAATTGGATGTTGTATATTTAATTTACTTCTTTATTAAAAAATTCTTCCATTAGAATTCATCAGAGAATTTTAAAGTGCACTTTACGTCGAAAATTTACTCAATGTAGCAAAGGAAAAGGCAAAATGGAGCAACATCCATTGTATCTATTACACATGATTACATTCGCAATATTCGAGAAATTAAATATGCAAATATACTTCAACGCTATTGTTTTAGATATCTTTAATTAAATTCAAATTAAATTCAAAAATTCGAATATAAAATAATAACTAAAGTCGAGCTTGAATTAAATTATTAATATTTTAATAAAGTCAATATTATCGAGGTGAGTATTGATCTAATTTCCTGTCGATTAACTACTAATTGTATTCTCTTTCTTTCTTTTCAAATTCTTTATTCTTTCAATCCCTTTACTTTTTTCTAGTATTGTTAAATAATTGAAGAAAGGAGAGCTTAAGTGTACTCAAGTTGATAGAAAAAATTAAAAAGAGAGAAGATCGAACACATTAAAGGGCCAAAATAAA
This sequence comes from Wiebesia pumilae, assembly GCA_018907045.1. Lineage (NCBI taxonomy): Eukaryota > Metazoa > Arthropoda > Insecta > Hymenoptera > Agaonidae > Wiebesia > Wiebesia pumilae. The sequence continues at coordinate 410,239 of JACCHZ010000138.1, forward strand.
AAAACAGATTTTCATCTTTATTTTAGTTTTTGAAATGACACATAATAAATATCAAATGGCAAGTGTAAATATGTAAAGTATTATAAAAGGAGTTTTAATTCACTGGTAATTACGCTGATTAAAATAAGCAATTTTGCGCAACTTTTTAATGCTAATTGCCGAGCTGAGAGCTTTATTCGCGTTTTCGTGGAAACGTGGCTTTTCTACAAATTATACCAATAATGCCTAGTTTTCGTTTTCTCTTAAGTCTGCGTTGAAATCCACGATTCGTGTAAGATTAAGCTTAATGTTAAAGCTAAATTATGTTTTGTACTCTTTTGGAAACATCGAGAGAAGATGTCCAACTTATTTACGCATTTCAACCCTTTTTAAATTCACCGAAGCGAAAAAAATTAAGTTTAAAAAAGTCCCAATCTTCTATATGATGGAACAATCAATAGATAAACTTTAGCTATTAAAATACAAAGTGAAATTATACTGATGCATATCGATAAATAAATATCAAACCTAACTGAGTGGGTCGCTTAGACTTTAAATTTTTGCTTTACATTGTCATCTATATCTAAGTAAATTGGACAATCAACGAATACTGTTATTAAATTAATATCAATTATCGATGTCTTTACAAGGATTTTAAAATCTAAATCAATGGGTCCGCGATTTGAATAATTGTTTATCAAAAGGAAATTCTTTATTTTTAAGTTTGTTATTTAAGCGTCTGTTGCTCAAAATTCAAAAATTTTTTTTGATATGAAGAAATAAGGCTTTACCAATTTCAACTTTCATTTTAAAAATAACTACCATTAAAAACATTTTGTAACTAAAAAAAATAAATTGACTTTAGTATTATTCATTATACGCACTAATAGTGCCTAGATAAAAGAATAATGACTAATTGAAGAAAAAACATTTCAAAAAGATAGATAGACATAAAGGGAGAGAAGACAAACCATTAATATTAGTTTCAATAATTTTTTTTGAATGGCAAAGAATTTTACAAATAAATGAGGAATAATTGCTGAAAGTTAAACATGTGTAATTTATAAGTTTAAATTAAAATTTTGTAATAAAATACCGTGTTTCCAAAGAACTTCCATGCACCTAAATAATACACGAATATTCGTGAAGAAGGATTCATTATGATTTCAGGAAGCTTTCGTCGAGGTAATCTTTGGATGTGAAATTATAAGGAGGAAAATAGGAATAATAAAGACACCGACGGATAATAAGAGGAAACCTTTTGCAATCACGATTTCTCATATCTGTCTGTCTGTCTGTCTGTCTCTCTCTCTCTCTCATCTATGATTTTATTCTTTCTTTCTTTTTTCATTTTCAGTTCTAGTACTATCCTCGGCAGCGGATTTATCGCGTCCCGACCATAACGATACGTTGAAATTAGATAGGAATATATATATACGAAGAAAACGACAGGCAATCCAATCGAACTTATCCCAGTACTGCTCACTACTTCTTTCTCGTACAGTCAATAAACCTTCAACTATAAAAGGATAATATTTTGTTTTTATTTTTCTGCAAATTGTCCCGTTAAAAGTTTCCGATAGTAGAAATGATATTGATGAGTTCCGTGCTCTTATTATGATGGATCAATTAAATTACAATTAAACGAGCAACCATCCCTTTCCTAATTATACTTTTAAAAAATTCTGTGTTTCTCTAATAATGGTACGTTTTAGATATTATGTATTATTAAGAAGTCTAATATTTTACTTTAAGTTTCATTTGTATTAGATAACATCTTGGATGAGTCATTGTTATTAAATTAATTTAACGTTTCTATTCAATTTCAAAAAGTGATGTAATCATAAATCACAAACTCGCAAAATCCTTTTCTAATTTTTTTGTTTGTAATAAATACAAATGAAACATTAATAAAAAATTAATGAACAAGAACGAAGTAGGATGATAGAAATGAACATGTAAGAATAACATAAAGTAAGTTGAATATCGAAAGAGACTCGGGTTCGTCGTCCGAACTTAGGAGTCTCGTCGATTCTCCGTCGCTCGAATAAAAAGATCAATGGCAGAAGCTCGCAGTCTTAAAGCAAGCGTATCAACGACACGACGCAGCCGAAGAGAAGAAGCTTAAGTCGTGCAATTCCATGGCTTATACAATGCAGCGGTCGATGGATTTCTAGTCTTTGATAATGCAGATGATGATAACACCAAGGACTTCTTCCTGCTCTTCATTTTTTGTTCTTTTTAATTGAATTCATTACACGTCTCGATAATCTGGTCTTATCGAAAATCTTTGAAAAGGTTTTAATAAGATACTAAAAAACGTAAGGTGACACAAAGCATTCTAATAAAAATACATTTTTTTCTATATTAATTTATCCTTTGAACGAAGGTTATTTAAATTTAAACTGTGAAACGCGTTTTCATAAGAACGATCGAATTTTTATCCGATGATAAGATGTAATTGAAATTCTGTGAAGGCTTAATTCATCAAATAAATTTATTCGCTTAAAAACTCACGAGCTCAACGAATCACTGAAAAATTGTTATAACGAAAGTACAACAAGAACTGAATAATTGAAAAAGTAATGCGACTACACCGCAGTGCTTTGTCTCAGCTGATACTCATTTTTTACATCGTCGATGTTTATCGCGAGACGTGCCGCGATGATTTCACATTTCGTTTCACGTAACGAGAACGTAAATTGCAATGACTGGGCGATATATTCCCCCTTCTATGATGGATCAAGCCTCAAAAAGTATTCTGGGGAAATATCGAGAACAATCGGTCGATTACACGGACCGCTCAAACAAAAGCAGCTTATTGTTAAACTTTAAAAAGTTAATTACGTCTATAAACTAGTCGTCAAACCATGAACGCATATGCTATCCTAATTCCTAATCACTTAGGAATTCCTCTTCTCCGATCTGTCACCATTTCACTCCTGTTACTCCTGACTCTTTGATTTTCCAATCAAGTTTCTATACAATATTCGACGAATCTTCCAGATAATAAGAACGCTGAAGTTATATACCCTCGATATAAAATACACTGCATATCGTTCAATTAAATTATAAGTAGCGGAAGTCTTTCGTAGATATCCATACGTCCTTTCATCTTCTTTAACTTTCTATGCGTTTATTTTCGCTTCACTTTAATAAAATTTTTAAACTTCAATGAATAACTTAATAATAATAGGAATTCCTAATAATAATATCCAAGATTTATTGATTGTTATCTTGATATTTTATAATACTTACAATAATTGCAAAAATATCGATCGATAACTCATATAATAATATACTGATAATAACGAAATAACGTTCAACCGCCATTTCTTTCTACTCAAGAACCAATGCTCTGCTACTGCAATTACTCAATGACGACACGTGAACTAGCTTCAATCGCGAGAAAATTTGATCAGTGAGTTTCTTCTTTTTTTTTCTCTTTCATTTTAATTAAGCGTCCGCATCCGTTCCGCAATCTCTCGCTTTCTCGTCAATTATCATTGCCATAGATTCTTCCATCGAAACGTGAAGTGTATGCCATTGAACCAGATGGAAGAAGAGTGCTGTATCTCATCCTTTTAAACTCAATTCAATATGTATGCGGCGCTGAGAGCGCGATAAGAAGAGAAGACTTGACGACGATCCATGGACCTCCAAAGGCGGCATGCACCCGATTTCTTAAGAGTTCGTGCGTAATGGACAAAAACTAATCTCAACGCTAGTAAGGAGCTTTTTCGAATCCCGCTTGCTCTCATTCACAGGACTTTGACGTGGGACTGGTCGCGCCGCTACAGGGTACACTGTTTACAATTCATATTCATTGCCTCGCATCCCAAGCTCGATCGGAAACTCATTTCGAAAATCCTCTTATCGGACACTTTCTTCTTTTTAAGAATCCAAGCAAATATACAGAGGTTTAGCTCGTATATTTTTTTGCGCATCGTGCAACTACATTATTTAATAAGAAATCAGCATTATTTTGAGTTAGCATGAAATGTATTTCTTCTCAAAAGTTATTACGTTTGTTATGAATTTAAGATTAAATAAAAATTTCATCAAATTATCTTTAAATATTTGGAATAGCAAGGATTTAATATTATACTGTATTTGTATATACGTTGATATTTTTCAGTATGCAGAAAACAAGCTCTCGCTTGTGTGAGAGCATTATCGTAATAGTATTGTTTCAATACCTGTCACCATAAAAATTTTTATTTCTAACAATCGCCGTCCAGTGATATATATTCATGAACTTAAGCAAGCCATGGTATTATACGATCCAACTGTAAATTACTCAAAACATCAGCGTCAATTCTCAATGAATAATACTGTTAATACAAATTGATATTTTTGCATCTGAGCTCATAATTTATATATGCAGAAAAGTGTCATGTATTTTCTAGCTACTCGATGAGTATTATAATCAAGATAATTTTTCGTACGCACTCCTTACTCGATTCATTATGAGCTTCCGATAATGCTCGCGTGCTGTGGGAAACAGAGAAATAGAGAAAAAGAAAGAGAGCGAGTGAGTTGACTGGCGACTCTTGATAAGACGATGAGTAATGCGCAAGCAGGGATTTATTAAGTGTCTGTAGTAGCCAAAACAGCAATAGCTGGTGCACACATTATTCGATGCCAGATAAGAATTCACGTTTGCCCGTTGCGCACCAACTTCCCTGGCTTATTAATGCATGCGATATTACATTTTCAAGCTCGATTTCAAGTGTTGCTGTGAAATAGTACCCATGTAAACCAATTAGCTTCTGCTATTAGTAAGTACATATGACGGTTAATTTCTTTGGATTCATTGTGTTATTTACTCAGTGAACAGAATAATAAACAATTACATTATAATATGCATAGAAATTTACTATTTGTCTTTAAAAAATACTGAATTTTTCTATATCATTTCATATATGCGTATAGATTTTGAATATAATTCAAATTAATAAGCAACAAAAAAGAAATTGCTTATAAATCACGTAAGAATCATAATTTCGTTTGAAAAAATTTCAATTTTTCGCAAATTTACAAATCACTTATCCCACCCACATATGAAAATGACCAACGACGTAAAATGCGGCAAATAATTATTCATTCTAGACACGAAAAAAGGAAGATAGCCTTATCTTCCAAGATAATCGAAACCATTAATTTCACATCTATCGTCGACTTTAGAGTTCCTCCTTGCATTTATATCCCTTTATATACCGGTAGCGCTCAGATGTAAATGGGAACCGGTCTCTCTTGTTCAAGACTGAGGCGCAAAAAGAGCTGCTGCAGTGCCTTTTTCCGCGCGCTCAAAGTGAGGCGCGCGAGGAATTTGCGAGGAAATGTTCGATTTCGAACAAGATTAAATCGTTCCAATACATACAGCTATATGACAAGGACAACATATACACACGAAGAGAGCGTAATATAATTGAATTGTGAAATGCAGATGTACTTTCTATGGCGTGCTATAATTGAGAATTCCTGAAAATCGGTGACACAGTTTTCGTGAGTTGTATTGTAAATGAATGAGCATTTCTTTTTGTATTTTTACACTGATGTCCGTAGCATATTTGTTCTCAGGAACGTAATTAACACTGCGATTTTTATTGCCGTTCTGGTCTTTTACCCTCACGATTCTTATTTACAGTGTTTTTGCTCCAAAAGCTTAAAGATACTATAAACTTTTAAATAGCACTCTAGTTAACAAAGAATTATAGGTGTACTAATGTATTAAGAAAAGTCGCAATAATTTCAGAAAAAAATAATGGAGTATCCTACCATTACTTAAAAGAAAAACGTCAATCTCATTATCAAATCCCCTTCTCTTCTTAAATAGCCAATAAAGAAAAGGAATAAATAACCGTTGGCGGTTATTTAACTTTCTCGCGGTGTCAATTATCATATAAGAGCGTTAATTGCTACAGTAATGTACTTAATGCGTAAAAATATACTCGCACATAAATAAAATGAAAGACACGCAGTGTGTAACAGATATCGAATATTTCTAAGAAGTCGAATAGCGATTTTCAAAACGATCAACCATCGACAACTTCGTCGTTTGCATTTTCATTTGTTAGTGAAAAGAATTGCTATAATGTAATTAATAATTTCATTATTCGGTAAAATTCATTAAAAATTTTAATTTTTCATTATGAGCTTCTAACATATCCTCTTACGTTATGCTTGTTAATGCATAGCTTCATACTTAGAAATTAAGAAGAAAATCCGTTTGCACTTTACGACACAAATTCGATTACGCTTTTTTCAACCACCGACGTCTAGCTTATACGCCCTTGGTCTCCATCTCTCTTGTGTGTGCTCTCAAGCTTTTGAATGTCCCTCTTTGGCTTCTTTTCCCGAAAAGCCCTCGAATTCTCAAACGACCGACTAATGCGACGATAAATCTCGCGAGTCTCCTTTCCTCGCGACCCATTCCAGGCAGTCTCCTTCTCTCTCTCTCTCTCTAACTTGTTATCTTTCGTACCCTCAGTCTCGATTGTTCTGGCCCACAAGTAAGCTTTCACACAATCCTGAAAATGTACGAACTCCGACACAGAATAAGATAGAAGCGGCCGAACTTCTTTTTTCTCGTTTTTTCCTCTTCTTTCTATTTCTTTATCTTTCTTTATTTCTCTATCTACCTACTATAATTTATATATAGAGGCCTTATTTATTTGAGGTTTCTAATAAAAATATAAGTTAAGAAATTATTTATTATTTTAATATTAATTTGTAGTAATTATTAGAATAAAATACAATGAATTTTTTTGCAACTTTACATGTTTGAACGTAAACGCAGATTACTTATATTTCTTGTTTTTTCGTGCCTCTTTCATACACAACTTTGATCCTTTCTAATTATATATTAATTGAATGTGTATTACAGTTACAGATACTAGACCTATATAAAAAAGTTTTTACCGGTCTAATTCTCTAATTCCTGGTACATCTTATAACAACTCCGAATACAATTAATATGGTCTGAAATGTTTATGTATAATCTGAATAAATGAGTTAAATTAATACCAGCAAAAATATATATATAATATCGCAAATATTTATAGAGATAAAAATTTCATTTTGAAAAATCAGTTCTTGTTATAGACTCTTTCAGAAGAACTATATGAATATTCAATCTAAGTGATCCGAAGGTAGTATCGATTCTCTTTTATCATTAATTAAAGAAAAATTGATTTGCATTTTTTGTCGATGTTTACATTGGATTTATTTGCGGTTATAATATTTATTGATGTAATTAATAAAATATGATGTTAAATTTAAAAAAAACGAAATCTTGTACAAAACCAATTACATAAGAAAAACTTGGAACTTCTAAATATCTAAATTGAAAATTTCTTATAAAATAAAGTTCAAAATCTGATTTCGTCCGAATCACTATCACTCCTCCATACTAGATAAATTATTCCAATATAATGTATATTTATCTTTTACTGTAGTTTTAATTGTTTGAAATTTATTTGAAACTGTAGATCTGATCGGAATGTAATTTTTTATTCTATTATTCAAATGGTAACATAGTATAAAATGAATTGAAAAGAAAAACACAAAGTGAAGCAACTTTTGCCTTGTTTAAAAAAAATAGCACTCATTTCTTCTTCTTCTTCTTCTTCTTCTTATTATTATTATTATTATTATTATTTGAAATACTTAAATTTAAATTTCGCAACTAGAATGATCTATGTATGAGTTACAATATCTCCTTATTATTTTAATTTCGTAAAGCTTAAGTAAGAACAAATTTACGAAACAATTTTCTGTAATACATTTACATAAGGTAAGTTGTTCTAAAAATAAGCAACAGACAGACACTAGAAGAAGAGTAGAAAAACTTTTCATAGAATTGACCTAGTCAACGAATGAGAGAGAAGGGGGGAGAGAGAGAGAAAAGATATCGCTACGTATTCACGTGGAGAACTTGCACACACAAGAGTCAGAAGAGAAAACAAGCAAGTAGTGTGTATCTATGAAAGGATGTATTCTCAGCATTAGTTCTCTACTATCCGTGATATTCTCAAAAGCATTGAAGTGCACCTATGTATACTCATCTAAGATAGAGAGAGAGAAATTTTCGGGAAAATCGGTATTCAAGGCTTGACGCTCCTTAACCTATCCAATTCAGGTGAAGCGGCCAATTGTCTGCGAGGGTCTTCAGGAATGAAATGAACTAGCTAGAACCTGCTTGCCGATGATGATCGAGGCCCCTTCAGTCCGATTATCGAGAAATGCCTGGAACGGCCTCTACGTGATCGTACTTCAATTACCCTATTCTCTCTATGCTTCTGTCTATATGCCTTTCTCTTTCTGTTTCTCCTTCTCTCATGCTCTTTCACTTTAGTCTACTATCACTGTATGTCAATGAGGGAGCGGATAGTTTACTAAAGAACTGAAAATCGAATCTAGGATTGCAATCGCTCCAAAGAGTATAAAGTCAACTATATCGTTATCACCAGGTGTGCTTGTAACTGTGTGAAGTAAATTAGAATTGAAAAGTTTCTATTCTCTTTGATATCTTCTTTGATGGAAATTGGTTGATCAAATCTTAATACCCCTCTATTTAAATTGCAACGATTTGTATGTAGACTGTTAATAAAATTTTATTAGCAAACTTTATAAAATTTCGAAATTTATTTTATGATATTTTATTTTATTGCTATGTCTCAATCAATTAAGTATTTCATTAGTCAAATTTTTTCACAAAGCACAATAATTTTCAAATAAGTAACTCTTACAAAATTAGCTCATATACAATAATAATAATTTCACTTGATGTTTCAATTAAAGCGCAAAAATTCTCAGAATTCCTTTTCTCCTATTTTTCATTTTATTTTCATTTAATTATCTATTTACTTCAACATTATAACCTTCGACTTGTTTACTCGATTGAAGATGTAGCCATCACTAATATTACGATTCAGTCTATGCTAAGCTTTAGTAAGTAGAAAGGAAAAGATGCTTAGAGTTAAGTCAAGTGGGTTAGAAAAATTAGACAATAAGGATGTTAAATGATTAATTTTAATAAGATGACCAGTATAAGTATTCGCAACATTCAAAATTTGTTCAGAAAATTATAGCAATTTCAGAACTGAGAAACAGGTAGGGTAAGGAGAACACTTCCTAATATTGGAATGAACTTACTTGATCGATCAAAATTCTGTTATGGTTTCCACGTTTCGAAATACTAACTTGCATTCTCTCTCTCTCTCTCTCTCTCTGTCGCTGTCTTTATGCCTTTTTCTTGCTCTAATTATCAAACTCCACTGCTTATAAGTGATTACATTTTCAATTTATCTAGTAAGGGTATAGACTTAATTGAATCAGGTAAACGAGGATTCTGATTAAGTTTAGTTTATGCTTTCTTCTACACAATACGATTACTATTCCTTATAATCCAAGTTTTTTCTTCGATAATTAAAAGAGTACTATAATAAAAGTTATAAAAATATAAATGTTTTTATTTTTATTCTTTCGTAATTTAAATTAGAAAGGATAGATGTACTTATATTATCGCTTTGATCTAGTCAAATTACAAGTCATAACTACAAGCTGATAAAAATATCTTGTGCTCGAAGTTTCGTCATCAACCTTTCAAAACTAGGGTGCCCAGGTAAACAGCAGTGTTGACTCCGTTTTACTTCGGTGCTACTCTTGTAAGTGATATAGTCAATAGTCATCAGAAAACTTAATTAGTTTCCTTCCAATCGATAATTATCGCCTCGTTTCTGTGAGGTAACGATATCACTCTAGTTCTTATTCTATTCTTTTTTTCTGTCTGAAGGAAATTTTTGATTGCCATTGAACCGCGCGAAATGTTTTACTTACGTTCACCTGCGTTATGCAATCGTCGTAATAAGTTGTACATTTGAAGAAATCAAGTATAAATGCAGAGAATCTTAATTCGAACGAAAAAGACCAATGCAATGCATAATCCAAATGGCTATTCCCTCAGATTGAATGAAAATTAACGGGATGGAAAATACTAGTGTTTATTTAAATTTCTATGTACAATATTTCGAGTTATATTTTTAGTTTAACTTTTCACATTCATTACAATAATTATTTTAATTGCACACATTAAAATAGATACTATAAAAAAATTTTTAATATCTCTCTTGCAATATTTTCAACGTTATCACTCTTAAATTACATATTGTTTAATAATATACCATAGTACACCTTATGTTTTTCCGTCAATTTAAAAAAAATGGCAGTTGACATTAAACTCGGATGACTGTTATTGAAACAGTATTCTGAATAGTTATTAAAAACATTAAGAGCTTTATACTACAATATATCACGTATGAACTTAGTTGAATAAAAAAAGTAAGCACTTGGTTATCAAAGACTGTCTTATGTTTGAATGTTTTAGAATAAAAGTACATATATACGAACTTATTCTCAAACTTGGTGAAATTATCAAAAATTCACAAGTTAAAGGTGCAATAAATATTGACACTGTAAGTGATGGTCTCAAATTGTATCATAAATTGCATGATATATAAATAATATAAAATTTAAATAAAATATAAAACATTTTGAAAACTAGTCTTTACTCGAATACTTAGTAGAGGACAATAATTGAGAGGTTTTCTATTTCTTTATATGATCAGTGTAATATCTTTTTAAAAATTTAACATTAAATTAGTCATTATCTATACTGAACAGACTTAAGGAATTTTATAACAAATGAAAAATTTTGCTTCAGACTAATAAAATTATTCATTGTAATAAGAAGCAAGAACTAGTGTATTTCCAGATATATAAAATATAGTTTTTAAAAAAAAAGTTTGTGCATAACAAGTGCATTATAGAGATTTCTCACGTATATTCACTTTTAATCACTATTTTGGGTATAATGGATAATTTTAGAAAATTGTCGAAAATAGAATCATTAAATAGCAAGATTTTTCTGGGTCTCTATAAAATAAATTACATAAATCATGCTATTCGTGAATGAGTGAGCTTTCACTGGAGTTTATGTACAGCCTATTCGTGATTGCATCTAACTAAAAGGAATAAGGCTGTAAATACAACGAAGGCATTATTAAACTAATGACAACCTCTGATATACATCGAATTATTTTATTTTATTATTATATTTATACTAATAATTATATACTAAAAATTATTTTCTTATTTTATCGACCAATAGTCAATGATCCATTTGATGAAGAAGAAATCCATTCCCGATGCAAAGATATCATAAATTTAAAGAAATAAATACATATACACAAGTTGAACAAAGGAAAAAAGATGTAATTCGTTGTCTTCTTGCTGAGCATACACATACCGTGAAGGAATAATTAACTTATAGTTAGGTAAGTTTACCCTTTATCCCTGAACGATCCTCTCACATGTAAACACGTATTTTATGACCATTAATTTCAAGAAAGAAATAGTGATTTCTAGGTGAAATTGCACTTTTGTATAGCATTTAAATGTGCAAATTTTACAAAATTTTTCCGCCTATAGTATATAATGCTAAAATTTCTTTTATTTCTTTTATCATTTATTGCGGTATCGTATATTATTACTTTAGTTTGTTTTGATAAAGAAAATTATCATCAGATAAAGACATATATTATAATAATAACAGAGGTATAAAAGAAAATGCTAGCTCTTAGTTTATAAATGCATATTGCAGTCGGTCACAGTAATTTATTCTAATTTAATTTTTTTTATCATTGCTCTTTTATATAAAATTAATTAAAGCATATAAGGCTAATACTTTTTCAATTTTACCTGTACAAACAACTAATAGATTATGAATGGTTGTATTTCTTATAATAATTATTCAACCAAATTTTTAAAGAAATTTAACCAATTAAGTACATGCATATTTTATGTAACTGTTATTCACCATTATAGAACGTAATATTAAAATACATACGTATATAAGTTTTTTATATCAAAATGAATATGAAAATAAACTTTTTTTTAACTTTTAAGTTCTTCGCATTAAATTACAGAAGAAATTTAAAGCTACGTATGCAAAAGGTTGCTTCTTCAGTTATATGCATTTTCAGTATATCGCTGATCTGTTTATTTATCATTATCGAACAAAATAATAACTCAACCGCAAACAAACTGCTCCAAATAAGTACTGCGTAACTGTTCATATTTGGCGAATCATACAGAGCATTTATCGACATCAACTTGAAAGAATGTGTTTCGCGCGCATCGATGCAGTAGAAAACGTCGAGTGCAGCACCAGCAGCAATAGCGCAGGATATCCATCTGGTCACGTGCGCCTCGCTTGCCTCAAGTATGTACTTTATTATCAAGTAAACTCAAAGTAAACTCGCGGCTAGATCTCTGGGCATGTCCGCCCACGTCTGCAGCCGCTGCTGTTCTTGTCGTTCTTCTCCGACTAACTTTACCGAGTCTCTCGTGTAAATTTCGAGATGACGGGGGCATAAGACTTTTGCAAACAGCCGTTGCAACGCTGCAGACTCAGCGAGAAAAAGTCATGCGTTCATCCTATATGATTCACGGAAAATATTCCGATCATTCTCTGCGCTAGTTACCTCTTTGTTCATTTTATTACAAAAAATACGATACTCAAGCTCTTTCAGTTTACGTTTCATGAATTTCGAACTATTATTTTCCGATCCAATCCGTCCGAAATTAACGTCGAAACTTGCTCGATGAATCCTCTCGATTCATTCGCACAATTTAAAAATTTTTTATACCAGCTATTTTTTGTATATTACTTGATCATAAAAGAAGTACGTTTAAGAAATACTCGATTATTAATCGAAATGCACAATTTTACTTAAAGGTAATGAATTTTCAGCGCAATATAACACAATGAACAACAGTAATAGGTTTTAAAAACCTTCATAAAAGAAAAATGAAAAAAAAATAATTCTCTTTACGCATCATTAGTTGGGCAGTATTTTGCACGCAAGCAATAATCAGTGTAGAATATTTTTGAAAGGTTGAAGCGTGAAACGATTCGTCAGCTACTCCGCTCTGCGAGAAAAACCGCAAAGTATCGAGAGAAGGAGAGGAGGATCAGTTAGAGAGAAACCGAGATGCCCACATTACTCGAGGGCGAAGCAAAACTCGATCAAATATTGAATCTCATTCACGAGCGATTACGAGCCGTGAACTGAGAGGTGGCTATCGCTGAATGAAATACAGTAGCCGCGTTGATAACGAGTTTTCAATGACATATAGATGCGATGTGCTGCGCCAGAGAAATCCAATTAAAAATTTGAAGCGTATGCATCAACGATACGCATTCTACCTGAATTTCTATCTTTTTGCGCAACTTTTAAAAAAAGCAGATTAGTGATTGCAATAATCTGCTCAAAACATGCGACGCAATGGACAATGAAAATGTTAGAAGGAGTTAGATATTTACATGCACTTACCGAGTAAAATGATGCATTGTAATAAAAAAGGCAAGGGTAATTTTTCCTCTACTCTTTATTTGACAAACAACGTGGATCATTGCAAGGTCTAGAAAAGGAAAAAAACGCTCTTTCTCTTACGGAAGCATGATTAAATAGCAAACAATTTTTTATTATTGTTTATCATTGCCACTTGTTAAATTATACGGCTTTTTCTATTGTTATGCGTCAATCTAGAATAAATTATATATTTTCATTACGGATGTTGAAAAATAGATAACTAGCGTAATTTATGAACGTGGTAGACGTACTAATGATAAAAGCAAACATCGATCATTTCGATAAAAGTTGCTTTTTCAAGTTAATAAAGATATTTTTCTTGAAAGTAAGGATAAAACGCAAAAATAAGAATAAAGAAAGGTTTAGGCCTCGTCAATAAAAGGAAAATAGATACGCGCAGAATAGGAAAGCGATCGAGTGAAAGAGAAGCCTGACGATCGTCTGGCAAGTACACAGAAATATACGTACATCAGCAGTTATCGGAAAATAAAAAACCAAGTGCCGTAAAAAAGGTCCATCCAGAATGACGTGTGCACAACGAATGAACGGTACGGATCGATGCCCGCATAAAATTCACGAACGTCTAGTAGCCGCCCAACGACATGTAGCGTAATTTGCCAAGGTTTAATGCCCCCAGTGCTCGTTGCCGGCAGTGCTGTAACCAACACTGCGCGGAAAAACCCTTTGGTCTCTGCACCCGCGGCGACTTTATGCAGCAAAACCTCCCCCGAGACACGTCCGAGATGGACGACATGGAATCATCATCGTCGTGAAATCGTTTCTCGCATAACGCGCCTCTGCTTAATTGATGAGGTGGGGCATAATGCTCCGCTATTCACGTAAATTGACTTATATCCTATGAATATTTTATTCGCAGTCCATTATCTATCTAATATGTACATGTATTTGTACGCAACTGTTCAATACGTACCTAAATTGGAATGTACAACTATTGAACGCTTCTGAAAATTTCATGCGATAGCTTCCATTTGGCTCACGTGTAATTCGAAGTTACAAAAGCACTTATTTCATGAAATAAGCTTTTACGATTTGAATTTGTAAGTATGAAAATAAGCAAAGTAGCCCTGCGTCCTTTAGAAATAATTTTCCATTTTCTACACCTTTTAATTTTATTCTACATTCTGCACGATAGATGAACTTAAAAGTTCTGCTGTTGGTATATTTATTCACTGCACTTCGTAATTCGACCTTTTAATTTCATATTATGTACACTTTGAATAGTAAATAAATGCCTGTAATTTTTACTTTACTTTTAAAAACAAAAGTTGTTGTTTCAGATGCATAGTATACTATATTGCTCGAAAAATATATGCATAGGGAATAATATTTCCTCCCTTTTCGTAATTCTCGTATTCTTTCGTAAGACTAATATATACTTCCGAGATTTCCTCTCCTTTCTTCCAATTTCTGCTCATTATTTTTTTCATGTTTTTTCATTTATTTCGCCTAATTATCATGGACATATTTTGCAGGGACACAATTTTGATATAATGACTCTTCGCAAAAAATTCCGTCGCATACGAAGGGATCTGCACAGCCTATCTTATAACACATTCGCTAAAATATTCCTCCTTTTGAATATCCCTATATATATCGTAAACGGAGTTTAATTCCTTCCCTGTCTATCCTTCCTTTGTCCACCTCTTCCGCTATTCACGTACATACCCATGCGCACGCGTAGGCTTACTTGCGATCGATTGACGATCACATGAATATCGATACATGTTATGAAAAGTAAAAAATAAAAGAAAAAACTAAACGCCATCGACCAAACGTTTCCATTATGGATCATACGTTATAAAACGAAATTAAACATCGAATTTTTAAGCCAAACTTTATTATGTGGATATTTACATTGACAAATCAAGAATCTAAGATGATTTATCTTGCTCAGCGTGCTGCTTTGTAATTCAATTTTGTAAGGAAATGTCAGTCGTTCCTTCACTATGAAAATAACAACGACGAAAGTCTATGATAACCTCTTTTTACTCACTAACGTGGATGTACCGAACACGTGGTTTATCGCAAGTTAGTCTTCCTTCTTCGGTGTATTGCCGAGGTACTGCATCACATGCCTTGAATCGTAGTGACAACCCTGGAACTCTGTATCACGCGGAGTACTACTTAAATATTTGCTTGGTACAAGTAAAACCACACTTTGTGCGTATATGAGTGCGTATAGGTGTATGTAGACGAATATGTAGTTGGGTGTGCATATACCCACACAGTCAGTGTCTTCAGTTGCATATTAAAGTTTGCTATTGTAGGCAAAAATAAGCGTATATTGTTTTTTATTTTTCCATTTTTCAGATTATGAAGGTATGTCATTTATAATCTGTTTCATTTGAATGTCTTTTTATTTGTATTACGGCTGTATTTAATTCAATAGCTATTTCTTAAAAAGTCAATTGATTGTGGAATGGTTATTTTTGTTTTAATTCCTGAACGATCGACAATGAAGATAATAAGCGAAAATTGTTGATTCAAGGCATGTTACCTTCTCGGAAAAAAAACATTTACTTAAATGAAATATATGTCTAACTCATTTACTTTCTTCTTACGTTCATAATTTCTCAATTCTTAATATTGCAAAAGGTCCGTATTGTTTAAATAACATATATTTTTTTAAATAAAATCTCGCGCCTGAAGAATGATATTAGATAAGAACTTTTGTGACATTATAAATAATGCTTGACTGTTAGTCGTAGGTTCTAAAATTTTATCAGATAGTTTCAAAACGCAATTTCACTCATGTCTATGATAGAATTACATTTGTTTTCTTCGACTGATTAAAGTTATGGCTCAACCAAAACAATACAACTGTTATCACCTTGTTACAGTTACGGTTAATGCTTATACATACACGGAGCAGCTCCGGCTAAGTTCGTTCGAACTGTTTAGGTATTCACGAAAACGGCCATCTGTGAACGTTCACCCATGCAGTTTTCAAGTCATCGTTAAGAAAACTAATTATTGCAAAAGTACGATATTTAAAGGGTCCAATAGATTAGTTAATCTCATTTGCTTATCTGTATCTGTAATCTAGCAATTTGCATTTTATTCCAGTTGTAATTCTACTCATTCGTAACGAGCAATTTTTCATGTACACGCATCTATAATACATTTTTTTATATTACGAAGAACAATATTATTTTTCTACTCGTACCGTACTTTTATAGTATGTGTAGGGTTCAAATATCGTAATACGTGTGATAAAACAATTATTTCTAAATGAAATTGCCTTTTTCTATGTGTTAACACGAAAAATGAAACACGCGCCCCGCTCTTTTTTATTGCATCACTATTTTCTACGCCTTTGCCGTATTTGGTCTTCTGCAGAATTACTCCAAATCTTATTTGTTTAAATTCATTTCTAGAAGTTCTGATTTTCTTGAAAATTAATCGCTTTCTCAATATAAGTTGATGTAAAATTAATTTTAAACAAATGGAAATGATTCCATATGGTACTGTAGATAAGAATAGAGGAGCGAGAAGAGAGAAAAAAGTCAATAAGGTGCATCGAGTATATCGAATATATCCCGAAAATAGGGTAGGGCATAATTTTGTGACTTTGGTCATAGAGGTATAAAATCGTATGTGTCTCTTCCGGAGAACGTAATGCGATTGAAGCTTCGTTGATGTCTCAGCGCTTTTATCGCGTTCGGACTCCTCTATATCAGTTATCTTAATGATGCTCATACTGTCCTGATGAATTGGTATGGGTCATCGTCCACCGACTTTCATGAATACATCCTCGAGTTCGCAGGCTGTAGCATACGAAAACGACATACCGATAATGATCTGACTATTGTCCCGATAAATTGCTGTGAATTATCTCATTCGTTTATCTTCTTCTCGGCCTCATCGCGTCACTTCTCTTATTCACCCCCGAGTTCGTTCGCTTTCTTTTTTATCAATTTAAAAGTGACAGTCATCTTATTGTTCACTCGATTAAGCTGTAATGGGAGGCATTGTTACCCTCGTCAAAACGTTTGCAAAGCAGAATTGTTGATGTAAGTTGTAAACATTAACATTTTTTTGCTCCATTTTAATCTTAAATATCTTATGATCAAGTAATTTGTATTGACATGCTAATCATGTTTTTTTTTTGTAAAAATTACCTAGTTTTATCGTGACATAAGATTTAAGACTGAAAAAATCATTCTGTATTTAAATAATATTTAAATAAATTCTTTCGATAGTTGTCATTTAATAAAGTATTTTAATCCTTTAACTTAAATACTTATAGGTCAAAGCATGTAGAACAATTACTGCATAAAAATTCAAGACGATAGTCTAGAATCTTCGTTTTTTCGTACATACCTTACGTAAAAATTACATAATTCATAAGAAGCTCTAACGAAGCTTCTAGGATGGAAGCCACAAAAACGTAATAACTACATAAAAATTACAAGGAAACTTCCTGAGGTGTAGCTCACTGATTTTCATGACATTGTGATATACTGTAACTAACATATCAAAAAATATTAGAAGAGTGTTTTTTTTACGTGCTAACTCGGTATGTTAAGGGGTGAAAAGTACCCTTAAAGTTTACCCTCGAAAACTGTTTTTTTTTAATATCTTAAAAACAAATTAAAAATTTAGATTAAAACCCACGCCAATTTATTTCTTTTGAAAAACCGCTTATGTAGAAATTGCTTTTACTCCAAAAGATAATATGACATTTTCTTTTTTTCTCTAGAAATTTTCTAATTAAACGAATCTCATGAAAAATCATTCTAGGATAAACAATATTGAGATGTAAGGTTGACGTGTCATAGGGGTTTGAAAAAAAAAATACATTCAAAGGGGTATATACTCCTAATAAGAGTTCCCTGATACATACCTCAATATAAAAATATATAAGAAAAATATATAAAAAAATATAAGAAATTTGTACGTAATTATACGATCATTTGGGGGTTAAAAGCATACTTGTAGTTCTCCTCTGAAAAATCTTTATTTAAATTTAAAAAAAAACGATTTTCGAGGGTAAAATTATACGTTTATATTGAAGAAACTTCAACAAAATTGTACGGAATAATAACATTCTATAATTTTGTGATTTTGAGAAACATGAGATATTTACACATATACGTACTATAATTGAAAGATAAAAGATTGTATTGGCAAAGTAATTAATAAAAATGATATACGATGAATAGAAACTGAATAGCAAATGAAAATATCACGTATATTTTAAAGATGATAATTATGAAAGAGAAGATACGCGACTAAGTGCGTATCTATATTAATTTATGCTGTGACCGAGTAGGCGTAGACGAAATAGGGGACGTAATTATGCGCTGGTTTTCCTTTCTCTCGACAGTTTTTCTCATCTCTTGCGCAAGAAAATACGTAGGTGACGCACTTACGAATACCATTCTTAATGGAGACGAAATGAAGGATGAAAATTAAAATGTCGCTAGACGTCAACACAGTTGATATCGTGTAATTATGAATTAAGATCGCGGTTCGTTGCGCAAACGTAACTATTATTGCAGGCGAATGCATTCCGAATCAACACTTTTTTTTCTTCTCTTTCCTTTATAGTACGAAAATCCGCACGAATGCCATCTCTATATAAAACGTAGTTGAACTTAGTCGTCGATGAGTGCCGAGGAGGCAAACAACGCAAGCAGATAAATAACTGGAGCTATTTTTCAAAGTACGGGAATTTTACGCCGAGTCGTTTAAATGTATATTCCGTTCGACAGCGCCGCGAAAGCTGTGAAATATTCTTTATATACCGCGCAACTACGCTTCTGTTTATTTATCGGACGGATGAAAAATGAAAGTGCCCACCTCTCGAGTTCAAAAAAATTTTTGAATTTTCATTAGATTATATACACACGTATAAAAAATGCTGCGCGAGTTTTCGCAGCTAACCATAAAATATCGTTTCTGCTTTTCATTTCAACCCACGAATAATTCCACCTTCGAGCGCTCGGCGTTTCTCTACGCGTCTCTCGTTTCCATTTCCGAGGAACCCTAGTAGAATAGCGCATAATCTCGCAAGGAGAAATTCTCACCAAGATATTTCCTTTCAAGTAATTTCCTGAATAAATATGTAATCGTCGATATTGCTCCGTATCGACGAATATTTTTTTCCTTCACGCACGCGCTAGCACATACTCAGAAGTTAGCAAAAGGGATAAGCGAAGAGTATTTCCGTGAGCGCATTTCGCACGACTTCTCGAAAATGAGATGTCATCGAAAAGGAGATGCACCTCCGGGAGATCGAAAGGATCTGATAAGTAACCCAGAATGCAATATGCAAGTTGGTTTATTCTTCCTTTCGTTCGTGCGCCTGCCGTTGCCGGCGTCGCTGTATCTGAACGCGGACTCGACACAAAGAGGATTCAAAGCAATCGGTGTCCCATTTTCCAGTGGCGCAACTACTCTTCTCGATTATGCACGTGCGTATGTGAACGTTTGTGTATACCTATGCGCGATCAACGTAACGGATATCCTGCAGTTGCGCACGCTGCACGCGCTTTCTGTTTTTCCTATTTTCTCTTTCCAAAGCGGAGACTTGTATTAATATGATGATGTACTCCCTGAGTAAAACTATTGCGGTATTGCCAATGAGAGAGAAGGATTTTCACAATTATTATCCTTTTTCTAAGCATTATTTATAATGTACATTCATCTTATATAGAAATTACGTTGCTATCAGCACTCGTTTTACTTGATTAGTCAAGAAATTAATTAGATTTCCCGAGTATATTTAAACTTGATAAACTTGCATTAAAATAAAAGCTAATTGGCATTATGATTATAATTAAGGGCTGGATAGAAAATAAATAGGAAAATATTGTATATTACTTATCATTAGACAAATATTAATAAAATTAATATTTTGTGCTTCTTTCGTGTTCACCAACTTGAATTGAAACTTTTATCTTTCGATAAATGTTTAGTTTACAGTTAAATAATGAATGGTATAAAAATGTGAACAATTTAAAATATTTTCCCGTTACTTTGCAAAACATATGAGATCAGTATAAATCAATCGGTTTCTTCAGTGTAAAATGTTTACGCAACGTCGCATCGCCTATGACAGAGTAAGTCCCACCGAATGAGGTGATTATCCATTTGGTTTTCCATATGAAGCAATTACTCGCCAACGAGTAAGCGGAGGTGGCTCTAAGCGCTCGCAGCTTCGACTCATTACGCCATCGCAAAGACAAAAAAAGGGCGCACAGCCATTCGATTCGGTAGTCGCGAATCTGGAATGCCGCACGCATACGCGCCTCCCTCTGATAAATTTATTCGCCGGTTATTTCAAAGTCTAATTTATCGCGAAAAAAAATTGCGCGACGCGCCGCCTTTTATTCCCTCCTAAAAACAAAACCTACAAAAAGTGCGACGATAGCTGCCGTGAGCGTACATAAACGCACTTTTTCTCTCCTCTCCGCATTCGGTGTCGTATATGTTTCGATAGCGAATACAATGGAACAATGATTGCGCGGTGGCCGCGAACGCATTTTATACAACTACGAATACTCTCGTTGAATTTTCAACAAAACAAAGAGCAGGATACGTCCTCCTGACTATCTTTGGCCCTTTTTTTTGCAAAAACGTATTTTCAGATTCTTATAGATAAAGGACGAGTGCGCCCTTGTTCTCCCGCGCATAATTTGAGTGGCGATGTTCAACCTCGTCTCTTTTTTCGAGCCCAGGGTTGTCTCTTTAAAGTAGACCGCGCGGCTTCGTTTCAACCGCTTTTTTCGCATACGTTCTCGATGAAAAAGAAGATGAGACTACGCGGCTCGATGGATTTATGATCAATGAATTCAACCAATTACGCGATTAATCATACGGTTTTGCGATTTCAATCTGCGACTGTGTAAACTCGTTTATAATACATACTTACCCTCATTTCGAGCGCGTATTTATTTGTTTAATATGCGATGTTAACATTTACACCGATTCAAAATGAACATTTTCCCTATTTCAAAAGAAAGAAAGAAACGTTGGAGAGCATATTAATTAAGTTCCTATTCAGTCGCTTGTGTGATTGCAATTGATAGAGTACAAGTTTTAATACTATTTGTATGCACGTTCGATTCGTAACATTTTACTTAAATTAGTGCAGATATAGCGTTATACTATTTTATGCAGTTCTCTATAAATATCGCTCATACATGAATACTAAAAGAAACAGGAAAGTGGTACGCTCACTTATTTATGGCGACTATCTTTTTCTTTTTTATCTCTATTTAAACAGGTTTCATTCGTTGGATATGTCATATTATACAATTATATCTCGTACGTCTCATTGATGCTATTACATCTCATCTATACTCTTGCAAATAAATTCAATAATTCACATATTCGCGATAATTTTTATCTACGTTATTGAGTCAAGGAAAAATCGACAGCACGTCAGGTGGATCGATTCGACCAAAACTACCATTCTACGTCTGCAATGAAGAGCAAAGATAATAAATAAATAATTTCAACAAAATATCATTCTTAACGAAAGGAAGACAAGGAGCGAAGCGTCGCTACCGCATCGGAAATTCGCTCTATCTGAGAATTGACAACGTGTCCCAGATTATATTTCATTTTAATAAGAAACTCTTACTCTATAGGGCAACTTGTGCTACAAGAAAGTTATTCTCCGAGTGACTATAAGAAACTGTCAGAAGTAAAAGACTTGCAGGTGGAAGGGTAGACTCAGCCAATGAATACCATGACCAAGTAGCAGTAGTTGTGGCAGCAGTACGAGAAAAAAGCGACGTGGTAGGGAAGAGAAATGAAGTCTCGGAGAATCAGTTTCGTCCCGAAGCTTGGAATTCACTCCGCCTGGTCCTATCATATCGATGGCTGCGCTTCTCCTCCGCCCTCACCGCCCCCAACCGTGAGTGCTTACAAGTCGCAACTTTTCGCCACGACGGCGACCTCGGCGAAGTTTCTCGATTTTCCAAGTCCCCAGCAATCACGACTGCTCGTCTCTCCTTCTGCCCTTCGAATTTGGGGGTGTGTCTCTCGAGAGACATGCTGGAAGTTATAAAGAAGCCGTAATCCGGAGCAAATATCCCAGATTCGGCGACAGTTTAACTAACTTAGCAGCGCTTTTTTTCATTTTTTTTTTCACTGCTCGCGCGCTTTAGCGCCACCGCGGCTCTCCTGCTTCATCCTTGGGAATAATCGATCCTAAGGTTTTTCTGCTTTCACGCTCAATTTCTTATATTCTGAGTGAAAGAATTTTTTTATCTTCCACCGACATCAACTTTCGAGATATCGGTGCCCTGTCGAAGTAGGACCTGTCCATTTCAATCACATTAGAGATACATGAACGATCAAGATTGACGAGTGAAAAATTAATTTTACTTAAAATGTAATTATTTGCCGAATAAGTTTAAAAGCATGCTCTGATAATTGAATATACACAATTGAATTGCGACAAAATAGTTTAGCGTACTTTATGAAATATGTCTCGAATGGAAGTGTCATTTTGACAAGACAAAAGTGTAGTTAATAAAGTAGCGAATATTATACCATAGTACACAAAATCCAAGCTTCAATTCGAAAAGTGGTATGGCATATACTTAACGTACAATATGAAGCGAAATTAAATTTGTAATGACTAGAAATCCCCATAATCCGTATTCCATCAAGTTAATATTGAATTTAATTTATTATGTTGGTAACAGGAGACGTTAAGACAAACTAACGTAGTTGCTGATCCTCTCTATTTCTTAACTAAAACAATGAACAACGCGAAAATTCGATAAACCTCTAAAATTAAACTCGATGCACGAAACAGACAACATATAAAGCGAACGTTGCTTGAAAAGATAGTAGAGCCCATCGCCAACGCACACGCGCGCGTACGTGCGTGCGTGAAACGTTTTGTCGAACAATTTCGCGAGTCAATTTATGCACTAAGTCTACGCGAGTAGAAGCGAGGACAAACGAGGAGCAGCTACTGCGGCAACTTATAATAGCATTAATGCTCCGCTGAAGCAGTCGTATAACTATTCGCGAACTTATTAGCATGAATTTTACATTGCAAAAAGTGCCAGGGGCATCTCGATTGGTGTCCATCGAAATGCGATTTACCTTCATGAATAACAACAATACAGGCGTTGCGCGGTGAGCCAGCCATCGTATAAGAGAACTTTAGTGATTCCAAATTCAAATTTTTCGATTTTCCCTGGATCGGGCGTCGCGGGGTCGAAATTTCTTATAATTCGTAGCATCTCTCACCGGATATTGAATTTGAAATTTTAGCACTACTACACAATATTACAATCCTACAAAAAATTACACGATCCCTAGCGTAATCTAGCTAATGCAAATGCACATTATTTAAACACTGTTAGTGGAAAATTGCGCGCGTTTATATAAGTTGGCAATTTTTCTTTTCCTGTACGAAATGTATCTCTTTCATTATGTAACAATTATTATATAATGTTATTATTATTATTATTATTAAATTTTTGAGAAACACCAAATTCATAATTAACCAAACGCATATTCTATCCCTATTAATCAGATAATAAGACTCTCAAAATCAAGTAAAATCAAGACTCTGAAAATAAGTCTCCTGAAAATCAGGAGACTTGCCTTCGAGTTTATCAATTTGCTTATTACCCTTAAAACAAAAAACAAATCCAGTCGAGCAGAATTTTATTCCTTTCGAATGAAAATGTATCAACCTCAGTCTCCTCTGCATATAAACATGCGCTAGTTCGTTTCCTTTTCTATTCTTGACGGAGAGACGCGCTCGGCTACTCTTCTCGCTTCGAGTGACGTTGATGCGAAAGATAACCCATAGACATATAGGCGATTTAATGGACGAGCGACCGAATGAATTTCCTCGCTACTGGTTAACAAGGTTACGATAATGCGTCGAACAATGCTACAGAGACTCGCTTGGACGTCCTTGCAGAACTGCCAATTGAGTACGCCGTGCATCTGTATGGCAATACTACGTACGTCGATGGATACTATAACGTGTACTCTGGATACAAATATATATACCGTTTTCTATAAATGAAGGCTGTGAGTCCTCGGTCTCGCGATAATTTTAATTTATCTCCTCGAATGCTCACTAGAGGATAGCGTCCTTTCTCATGCTTAAAATTAAATTGTACGTCTTGTTTAATAACGGTTGACAACGATCACGGAATGAAAAGTCGAAGAGGTATTAAAATATCTTCAGCAAAATATCGAAAAACAAGCTCAATATTTTAGATTATATTACTGGAAAGGCGACTCTTAAAAAAGACTTGATTCAATATTACATCGCAAAGCGTAAAAATGTTATTTTGAAATGTTGTACAACAAGTGATGGTTACTCCGTACAAAGATACCTGACTCTCGCATAAATTCAAACACTTTTTCTTTGCGGCTCTTTATTGCTGCACAAACGGCGTTGCGAATTCGCGTGCAACAACCACTCGCGAGGAGCCACAAATACCGCACTCTAGCAAGCAACAAACTTTGCAATTTCACCGCTTGAATTACGTAGGTAGGACTGGTGGCGAAAAGTGCCCAGGGAAAAAAAAGCGTAAACGAGACGCAGCAAATTGGAAGATCGTGGCGCTCGAGCGAGAATCCGGCGGAGGCAAGCTATCGTTCGTTTCTGTCACCCGGGGACGTATTCTTTCGTCGCGCGCTCTTTACCACATGTGACGTGCAGTACTCGTTTGCGAATTAGTAGTACCGCAAAGTTCTGGGTGGTCCGGCGCCTACGAATTGAACCCAGGCGAGCAAAAAACGAACAGCATCTGCTTTTCGTGTTGCGCGGATGGCTCGACAACGAGTCATCCCGCCGTCCCGGAGCGGCACCGAGGAAGAAAGGATCGAGCGACGGATTATTTATGGAGACTGTCGGTACGCGCGTGATGTAATGTCACTGGTAATGTGTTCTTTCGGCCGCTGTCGTTCTTTAAAGCTCCTCGGTTATTTGCTGGAGGACGAGAAGCGTTACTCTGGTGATTTGGTTATTGCGCGCTTTTTGATTACTTCATACTATGGAAAATCGGAATCGATTGCTTTTTAGCCACTGAACAAACATCTCGTTAATTGTACAAGCAGTGTATGCAATAATAAATTTAAATACAGTAAATTCAGACTGCAAAATAATGTTAGAAAAATTTATAAGCTTTGATCACTATATTTTTCTTATGATAAGTATTATTATTTGTGATTTCCGTTCCTAAATTATTATCTTATTCTTTATATTATCAGGACTTTTAAAATATTCTGTTAGCAGATCTTTTTTATAAATCATACTGTCTAAAATGCCAGTCTCAATTTTATAAAAAGACGAAAATTTAAAATCAAACTCACGAAATCGTAACTCGATCATCGTTTTGTAGCAAAAGCCATGTAAACTAAGAATCTCAGATGCTTACCTGAAACAAATAAGAAATATAGGATATTAATACGAAGTAAATTAAAGGCGAAATTTTATTTTACATATTGCGATGAGAAAACTATCTAAAATAATCTTATAAATGTACTTACCCTCTAAAAGTCACCGTAAATTTCGAAGATATTTCATAACATAATTATTTATAAAAGCATCTACAATATGTAACTTTGAGACACTCGCTTTGCATCATTTGCTTTAGCACTTTTCAGTTTCTTTCTGTTAAATGCTTTCAAATATTGTACTTATACGTTCTTTTTCGCGCGCAACCGTACAAAACTTTTCAGACAATGTTAGACTTAACTCCTATCTGGATCATTTCTACCTCGAATGAATAACCCTTCCTTATTCACTTATCTCGCTTACACGAAGCACATTGACCATTACGTGCTACTCTAATGATTAATTAACCAATCAATTATAAAGACTCACGCCTCCGACGCAAGAGATATACCCTTCAGCAAGAGCAATAGCAACTGCAGCAGCAACACGAGCTTAAGTAGAGTCGTGGTAACGTCAGTCCTATGAGCTGTTCAGCCGTTCTGCTACTAATCGGATAATAAATATTAAGATTCAATCGGCAAAACAGTTTGCGCCGTGAGCGCGTAAGCAAGAAACTAAGCGATAAAAAGGCAAATAACCCCCACGGACGCTTAATTACAAATTCTTCTTGGAAGTCTTGTGCATATAGAAGCGGATGTCATGGCGTACTGCTGCTTTTGCCATTACGTTAACGAAGCGTATGTAATTTAACAAATCAAACGCGGTGAGCGTTTGTGAGGGTAATTGGTTCTGGAAAATTTATTGAAATACATTTTAATTGTATATTTGCCACGGGAAAAATATTAGAAAAATGTTAACGTGTTTGTATATAAATATAATTATTTTTCCCTATTATATAATTATATTTCCTATAGAGGAATCTCTAAAAAGAAACTTAATCGAGTTTAGTGTGCTTGATATATTGTATTGCTAATACAATCATAAACATTATAAAATGGATCAGAAAGAAAATCCTTTCAGTATGTCATGTTTAGTTGAAACTATCTTGAGTAGCCATAAATCACGAAATCTCTTTATCCGATTCATATCCAGACGAACAAAAATAATTGCAAATAGCTCGTACCTATTAAGCCCACGCATCGCCCCTGTAAAATCCAGTGAATGAAGCTTTAAGGTGTCGCATGACCCGCAGCTCTATTCGATTTTTCTTTCAAGCAACTTTCGTCGCGCCCTCGTTTTTCCGTATAGTGCCTTGCTAAATACGATAACTTCCGCTTTGCATTAGCTTTATATTTTGTATGCAAACTAATTTGCATGTCCAACAAAGCGCGATAAAATTGGTTCTAAACGCGCAAACTCAAGCTCAATTTTTGAGCACAGACCTTTAAGAGCTTGCAATCCTCGAGATTTGAGAAAGACGAAAAACAGTGGGTGAAAGAAATAGAGAGAGGGGGGAAAATAATAGAGTCAAGGGTTAATCAATCGTAAGAGACGGGAGCAAGAGATTGTTCACGGTGTCAAGATCGTAAGTTTTCGGCACGCACATGAATGACGCGGTGCACTGGATTAGGCACACTGAAAATGCGCGTGACGTGTTTAATTATTACACGATTTCGAAGCAGGGTGAAGATAGGAGAATTAAATTGATTATGATAATTGATAGAGTTTTCGCTTGATTTTGAACTGCATCTGATTAAATTTAAACTTCATTTCCTTCTTGTTTATTAATCCTGCTTTTTTGACTTTTACTGAAAGTGTATACATACTTTAAACGTATTATTTTCTAATGAAACTTCTTAATTGGTATATTTTTACGCATAAAATAAATCTTTCGTATAATGGTTTTTTTTAAGTTTACTCAAATAGTACTTTTGAGTAAACTTTACTAATCATAATTTTTATAATAAACAAATATTAAGAAAAGAAACTAAATTGAGGAAGTAAGATGTTCACTTAAATGTAGTTTCGATATAAAGATCTTACAGAATAAAAAAGTTGTATACTATGGTAGTTAATTGAGTAAGGAGCCACAATAAAGAAATACCCTGTATGAAAGAGAGTATCTCAACTTGGCTTTATGCGGCAAGTGGTAATACAAGTAGTAGTTAGATACTTGGGGATTTACGTTAGACAGTTAACTAGACGTATTGCAATATAGTCTCGGGCTGGATTACGCGGTGGACTTTGATTAAATCTTCGAGTTTTTACGAGGTCAAGGAACAAGACTTTATCGCAAATGCATAACGTCATTTTCGTATGGGAATTCCATAAAAGAAGTTTCACACCTTAATTATATATTAGGTCTTCGTTTTTGACACAATTGTAAACGACGCAAAGAGCTTGTAAAACTGATGGAATGTTCGGCTTGTTTGTATTTTGCTTGAAGGGTCTCCGTTTATTAACAATTATGAATTACTAGCGAATTTATCCATTTCAATATTAATTGTATAATCCGATTTAATTGTTATCACCTTCTCAATTATTTGCAACCGTAAGTTGACAATATTATTAATGTTTGTGTGGGATTTTTCTTTATCGTTTTGAGGACACGAAATATTTATATCATTAAACTAATTACTGAATAGAAAAGACGTTGAAGTATTATAAAATTCGATATTCTCGGTGATAAACTCAATTAAAAATGAATACTAGTTTTAAATTCTTTTCTACAAAATACGAATTATACATCATTTCCCAATTTAAATGTAGAATTTATTTTTAAAAATGACTCGTCAAAAGTACAAAAGAACATTTATATACAAGTTAAATCGTATCGATGCAATATTCATAAAATATTAACAAACCTTTTAGCGCAATTAGTCGTGCGTATTAATTTTCTGTATGAATACTCAAAACGCGCGAGAATATTATTTTTATTGGAGCCATTAGTTATTCCCGAGGAATGAAGGTCGCTAGCGATCTGCGAATTCAGCTTCCGAATACCATTTGAGAAGCACAAGCCTACTAAAATGGAACGCCATACGCTCGATAAGAAACGATTCGAATCCCCGTCGGCGGTCAACGATCGCCAGGATTTCTTGATGTGCCGCCGCGTTAGTGTTGGAAATTCGAATTTGGCCGATTAAGCTTGCGCTATACGTCCATTGGAAACAACTCAATCGACTGCTATGGCGTAACCAGGTCAATCCACCAATCCCCGATCATCGTCGCTGCAGCAGCTCCTCCAGAAAACCCGAGATGGCCGCTCGGACTTGCCGGAACTCCCGCAGCTTCAGACCTAAGTTGCCTTTCCTCTCCGCCCTGTTTCGGCCTCCATAAAAAAGTGTACGCGCGCCCTTAAAGTGCGCGTCTGTATGGAAACACACAGACGGTCGGCGAAGTGTTTTCGACAGACGAGAAATAGAATGGGTCGGGTGGATCGTGGCGTGTGCTTTTATTGTACATTTGTTTGTCTTACTAGTTGTACGCGAACCGGGTGGTAAATCCAACGATATCTGAACGGGTAATTCGAAAGAGCTGCAAATAAAAGAGATGAGTTTAAGCTTACAATTCCGTAAGAATGAAAAATCACTTTACTCGATAATAGCTGATTTGTGTGCAAAGTACGTAGCTGCATGTGAACGTTGTGTGGTACTTGTGTATATCGATGTAGAAAAAAGAGCTCTTTTTCCATACATGAAAGAGCTCACGAGTGTCTACTATTTTACTTCTTTCAATCTTCTCTTTAGTTTCTGTACATCTGTACAGTATCCACTGGGGGAATACATACGATAGTGGAAAGAAGGAAGTGCTTCCGACAGGCACACGCACGCGCCCACACATCGATGTACCGAAGAGTCCTAGAAAATGGAATTTCTTCTTCGATTTCTTCTGAAGGAGTAGTACCAACAGTAGGAGACCCATTCAAAAAGGCGCTTTTATTTTGTATCGCGTGTCTTAAAATACCCGCAAATCTTGTGAGAAGCTCAAGACTAGTTTCTTTTAGTTGAGAAGGACTTCTTCCTTTATCTGAGCGAGATATAGAAAAAGGAATCAAATCCTTTGTTTCCGATGACATTTTTATCGGTTTCTGAACTTTGATTACAAGATATGGTGGTACGGCTTCCATTTTTATATCTAGCAAGATAGTGACATTCCTGCTAAATCGAACCATATTCTATTTTCCTTGGATATTTTCTTTTCACGAGACAAAGGACGAATAAAATCTTAATTAAAAATTCCATTTTTTACATGTGTATTATGAAACATAAAAGTTGCAAAGTAAAATATGATGATAAGTTCCATAGAAACGTCATACATTCGACGAATTTTTAACGAATATAATCATCGAACAATACAAACCTAAACTACGGAAGACGGAATCTGGTGGATGCAGTAAACGCATTATTCAAGATTTAGAGTAGATACGGAGCGTATGTTATGGTCCAGCGGCACGAGCGTGGCGTAGCTTCTGGCCAATTTTGAAAGAGAAGGTGAAACCACGGGAGCGTTACTTATAGCGAACAATGATGTACCTTGCGGGATTAATCCTCTCGTGTGGTGATAGGCCACAGAACGGATCCCGTGCGATCTAGACGTCTGCGTATTAATGCCCGACACTCGCAGTCACGCAATATTAACGTCCTGTCGGGGTGCGAGCCTTGCGCGTTACTCCGTAAACGGGTTAGAGGCCCTGGAGGAGGGATCGTCACTTAATTTGACGCTCATTCGATTAATCTGCCATAGTTGTCGGTTCAAATAATAATGGCTTGAAGGGCTGTGGGCTCTTGTCCCAGAGAATCCGCGAGGAGATGAGATGTTTCGGAGTATGAGGTTTACAAATGTTTTTATTAGGTGACGTCCGGAGCTACACCGAAAAGAATAAGAAATGAAATCGCGTTAAATATACAACGAATGCTGACTCGCTCCTGAAGCAAAATTTCGCCTGCTTGAAGGTTTTTCGACACGAGTTTTTCGTAATCAAAAACTTTACTTGTTGAAAATACAAGAGATTTCTTTGGCTTAGATTTTTATTTGTCGAGTTTTAGTGCCCTTCCCATTTGTATAACATTTTTATCTTGTATTTCCATGACCCTAGCTTCTGACACATTTTCATCTTTTACATTTGTCTCGTAAATAATCCGGATTACGAATTATAAGCTAAGATTAATCTTTGGACGTCTGATAAACTTATTAAAATAGTAAAATAAACGTTTTATCCATCGAAAGTATTATATATCGTCATTTTAATGTAAATCAAATTGTTACTGCATTGCAATTGCAAAATGAAATCGTATTTCTTTTATAACGCATCATCTTCGTGCACTCCAATTTAAATTTATAATTGAAATTATTATAATTAAAACGATTACTTGGAGCATAAAGTGATGGTATATACGGTACCTCGGTGACGATTAAACCTTCTCGGAATATTTTCAGTCTTCAGTCTAAGCCGAAAAGATCTTATGGGATTATAACAGATGATTGAATATACTAACCTCAAAAGTCTCTTAAAAAAGAGCAAAAGGAGGAGGAAGAGATAAAAAGAAAACGAGGACATTCAGCCTCGGTCTAGATCGACGTGAAGGCGATCGCAAAAGTCAACTTCTCTATTTGACGCGTAACTGACGGCTGTCACTAGTCGTCTTCTATCACTCCAACTTCGAGAGGTGCGTCATTCTACAGAAGGTACAGAATAAGAGAGAGGCCTGTCTAACGGAGGATAAATGCAAAATTTTAGTACTGCCATATATAAAACGTTCTCGTCTATTTTCGTGAATGTATTTTAGGAGCATTTGACTTTCATACCGTAGCCTGAGAATATCTCTTGAGAATTACTCTACTCAACATTTATTCTTATTTGTTTTATTCGATTATATTGAAGACGCTTGAATTTAAAGAAATTGGCCAATTATAAATATATAAAAAGTAGCAGCTTCATGCACATATACTTCAGTTCAATACAAAAGAATTATAAAATTATTCTTTGTTCGTTTTTGTTTGGTTCGTATTGAAATCCACGATAAATTAAACGTCTTACAATGGAAACAATTTTAATTCGTTACAAAATTTTCACACATTCGAATTTTTAATAAAAGATTCGCCTTTAAAATACCATCAGTTTCGACAAGATAATTGCAGTTTGTTGGAATCATTTTAAGTGCGCGCATTTAAAACTCAATGAAAATTTCCACGTGTAAGTGCAATTTTGGCAGCTAGGCTCGAACGAAATTTGCGATTAGACACGCGTTCCATTGCACTTCCCACAAGTAGTTGGAAAAAAGAACCGTAATAATCTATTTCTCATCCCGCTTCTTAGTACCTTACAATGCACAAAGGTGCACTCACCCTTGGAGGCCGTGTAAGCAAGACTGCGTTTTTCTATAAAGCGATCGGCCCGTTCTCGAGCCGCGCTTAATCGATCGACGATCGACCTATTTTGTCGATTTTGCATGCATCTGCAGTGCGCTCGCGCCTGTAATTAAGCGATATCCGCTTACGCGGCAAACGCAACGCGGGTTCAAAGAAAAAGTAAACGGCCAGGTCGGACGACAAAAAGCCAGGGGGGCAGCTGTTCTCGACGTCTCTCTTACTCTCGGCTGTCGACTCACGTCCGCTTCGTGTCTCCCTCCGCCACACACGTATGCGTCTACGCGTTCGACAAGTCGTCGTTATTTGCTCTTCTCTTCCACCCACTCTGCGCCCCTCATTCTAAAAACTGAAAGCGTCTTGCCTTTTTGCCTAAATCCTATCAACGGGTAAAGGATTTTTCATGCGCCAAACTGTTTTTGTCCCTGTGTGAAGTAGAAAATACTGAGCGCGTCGCACTCATCTGGAGAATTGCATCAATATTATTTATTATCCGGGCTTTCGAGTTTTTCAGAGCTCGCTGATTTACAATTGTTAGTGATTGTGCTCAGTTATAGGCCTCTATTATGGTTGGATATACGATTTTACGTGTGCGAATCGAAAGTATTTTACGATATGTTTTCAATAAGTTTTATGTACTTTTTAGTAACGACTCTACATTCTCTCTACTCTATATTGTAGTCTCAACTTTATATTCGAATTTTTACGTATAGCCAACACAAGTAAACTATTTATCTACAAATACTGATTAAAATAAGAATTTTAACGAGGGCAGTCGGCAACTATCTGATTCGAAGTTTGACGAATGCTAGACTTATAATGATGCGAGTTAAAAGTATTTGCATTCGTTTTTTTACAAATCGCTCTTATCGTTTTACCGTTACTTTAAAGCTTAAGGCAATTTATGCACCTTACGAGGTCAGAGATGACGAATGTAGGTCAACTTAAGTACGTGAAAAAATCGACTACTTAATATCTAGCTCAATATGTATAGAAGCTTATTTACTCCAAGACAAACCGCCTTTCAAGGTACTACGTACATTATCAGTGCTTGGTTGCGTTAAATCGTATCTCGAGATGCATTCGCTCCTTCATTTACCTAATTAGCCAAAAGTGTAAATAAAATTTAAAGAGAAATCGAAGCCATTCGAGGGAGGTGCAAAATTGCAGGTGCAATGTTATTGCGAAAGTTAGTGAAACAGCCTTCAACGAAAAATCGACATCGCCGAATAAGCGCGCACGCGAATTTTCAAGTTCATTCACTACTTAATAAAACTTGCAAACGCATCAGAACTCCGCAGATCGGCATCGTTCTCCTCGGTGCACGCAACTCAGGAGTTTTCGCGCGCGGGAAAAGCTCCTACTGCCGATCGTATCTCCGTATGCGCAAGCCCGTGTGCATGCGCGTGTGTACACGTCGTATCCCTCATGGTCGAGACGCCCCGGAGATACGTCGGGACTGATAGTTGGTAACGCGTGAAGTCGTCCAAGGATCGGAGGTGGAGGTGGAGGAGATATGCCTCACGCGATGCGATCGCAATCGGCGAGAGCGACGGCCAATGGGGAGGTACGTCGGAGGCGAAATTTAAAGTCGGCAGAGAATGAAAAGCTTAAGGGGAGTGACGCGAGTTAGAAAGGCTGAACGGGGCCTAAACTTAGCTGCTGTGACATTTGCTTCAGAATAAATTGTGCCAGGTGTTGCAATGAGAACCGCGTAAGTTGGTTATGAATGCACTACATTATCGAGGCCAATTAAAGCTTAGAGTTGGAAAATGGCGGTGCTAAAATCTCACGGAGTTCGAAAGAGCATCAGTAGTTTTAGTACCTCATAAAAGTGATACCTTCGGAAGTTTTAAACGGTACCGCTTTGCATCCAGTGGCTTGTGCATCAACGGATACACGACTTTCTACTATTTCCATCACAAGAAACTATGAATTAATAGTTTTCACTCGGTGTAATAAAAGTTTTAGCATACAGAGTCTCAAGTAATCACAAGGATTCATTTGACAAATAGAATTTTTCGGTACTAGAAAATACCAGCTCTATATTAATTCTTCATACATGAATCCACAAAGTCTCCATTACGTATGCAATATTTTCACAAAACAAATAGACCGAAAATCTTTTTTGCTCATATTGGATAAATCAGAGTTCTTTTGTAGAGCTCAAAGCCAGTGAGAAACGGAGGAAAATAATGGATAAAGAGAAGCAGACTCCTCTTTCTGATTTGTCTTGCCGTGAGATAGAATCGCCCGCGTTTCTGCATTTTATATCCCGCTTTACCTCGCTTCTTTTGCCCTTTCCCATCATCGTTATATCCTCGCCCCGTCCGACGAATGGAGAAGTTTCTCTCTTGCCACCCAGCACTTTGTCGATCCTCCGATCTTGCGACTGTTATCCCTCCGTCAGTCAAAGAGTTCTGCATTTTATAGACTTCGGGAAAGCGGCGTGCCGACAAAAGACCGAGGAGTTCCGATCGACGACTGCCCTCAATCTTGTATCGCCCAAGGAGGGCACCAGCTCGAACATCCGTAATAAATAAGATTCACTTTACCGAATGAGAATCCGGCGCCCGCTTTCCTTTACTCTTTTCGTCGACATAAGGGGCCGAAGGGCCCTTGTTTCAAATGCGTGAATAGTCGAGAATTAAAGTGGATAAAGCGAATCTATGACAATTATTTATTCATCTGTACCTTGAAATATTGGCATCATGCTTAAAGATGTACGAAATAATGGATAGTAACGAAAAATTATGCAGTCTTGTGTATATTTGAATATAATTACCGCCAAGATCGATTTATAGTTCTACTTCAACAAAAGATTTAAGTAAGATACTTGCGTTACTACAAAACTGAAATTTATTTTATAAATAGAATCAATCACTTGGAAATAAAAAGTAATCGTTGTACTTTAACGAAAATACATAATTTACTTTATCGTTTTGAAAAATCAAACCGAAATTCCCGACACATTTTTCAGTTTATTACAGTTTATTTCAGTTTGAGTGATTTTAGATAATCCAAAAAATGGCATTTTCTAAGAAACATATAAAGCTATACAGAACCATTTACGAAAAATATAGGAACTAAAGTGTTAAACAAGATAAAAGCGATCGACTACTTTCGCTTTGTGATTTTTTACGAGGCTTTAACGATTCCAGATGAGGAAATCGTTACGTTTTAAACAAACTATTAAATTCCGTAATATGCAGTGCTTGGAGGGCAATCCCTTAGACTCGAATATAGTATGAGTCTCATTGGTAAAAAATTCGAGACACACGGAGAACGAAGAAGCACGAGAAACTTACTAAGTAAAAAGGAAAAAAAAGTGAGTTGAATGCGAAGGATCTTTGAAGATCGTCGACCGAGCGAGGGCAGTCGAGTGTGAAAGATCTCCTCGAATATAAAAAATCGAGAAAAATGAACATTAAGATGGGCACTGGATGGAAATATGAAGGTGAGGAGAGAGTATAAGGAGAAGCGTCATGTACATGCCGGCTCGACGCTTCGCTGATTTTTATTGACGCGTAATACCGGCCCACATCTTCCGAAGCGGTCGTTTTTCTCTCGAACAACCGCAAAACAGAAAGAGAGAAGCGAGAAGGAGTGTATTTGCTCCGAGAAATAACGAGATAACGAACAGTAGCCAGTAGTATGAGAGGAAAAAGGTCCTGTTAGCGAGAAGGAGAGGATGGAGTGATGTAAAGAGAAAGAGGAACGAAATCATTGAGGTAGAAGCGACAATAAAAAGATCAAAAGGAAAAGTTCTTAAGATTTTCCGTATATCAATGACTCGTAAAATATGTAATCATCTGGTCAGAAATGTATCCTTACTTTATTATACCATTATTTTCTGTCTCAAATTCTCATCCCCTCTCTCTCTCTCTCTCTCTCTCTCTCTTTTTCTCTCGGTATTTCTACTTATTCTATCACTCTGCATCGAATGATATTTTTTCCATCGTCGATATTTATACATGAAGTATTTTTACATGATAAAATTGTATCTTGTTCCCGGAAGCAATATTGACTCGCTCTTTTCACATTATATATTTGCTTTATTCCATAAAGGAAATTATTTCTCAGAGAAAGTTATATATCGTCTCGTAAAGGCAAGACTATGTACAATTGGGTCGTATGTTTTAGATAATTAAATATATGTTAAAATCTACGTTGATTCGTTAAATAGCTTACTTTCATTATCACGTCGCATCCGAAATTTAATTACGTTTTCAAAGAATAGCCAGACCGAGGACTGCACCTAGTTAATTGATAAAGTGACTCACCGTAATTTTGAGATCCCGATTATCGCAGGTGTCGTAGCGTCGATTAAACCGTAGCACGGTGTGTGTCTTATTTTCATAACCTGATTGCAAATGGTAATCTTGACTGGAGTCCATCTGTGGATCACGGTTGGCACCTTTCACATGACGATCCTGAAACAAGAAAAAACATTTCACTTTAATTTAATTTTCATGTAAAATAACACGTAAGTGACGTTTTTGGAATTAAAAAAGAACGTTCCTCGACATAAGTAAAAACTTGATTATTCGAATCCTTATAACAATAAATATTTTATATGAAGATTATACAATGTAAAATTCATATTCGAACAAATTATGCAAATTTATTATAAATGACAATCTATGGCTCTTTTCATGTATACTCGAATATTTTGATTAATGTACACTGATGAATCGGCATTATTTGTTCGTTAAAATTGTAATAAAGCAGATTATCAAAATAATACTATTACAATTTAATTGGAATATACAATTGACACTTTCTGAAGATGATGTGAAACATATAACAAACAACAGACTTTGGAAATTCGATCAATACTTGAAATATATTTGCTCAATATTAAAAAAATTAAACTATGAATCTCATCGCTCAGAATAATCGTCAAATCAACTTCTCTCATCATTCTAATGTAAGTACTCTAATAAATCAGAAGCGTTTCTCCGGAGCTCAAAAATAAATACAGAAAAGCTCTGCTTTTGGTTTAGTGTAAACAAACTGGGTGTCGGCCCTCTCGAAGATCTTATTTAGGTCCGACATTCAAATGAAAATACTCAAGCGGCTTTCCAAACTGTCTCTTTGTTTCGCGTGTGTCACTACAATATTGTTTGCAACGTTCCCAAAATTACGCTAGTTGAGACTATTCTCACAGCCTTTGTAAATATTGAAAACTGTCTGTCCGTATCACGTGCATTGCGTCTCTTCCGTATTATTAATTCTAATCTATGGACTAGACTCGCATTTGTACTCGCAAACCGTATTTGCCCAAGTATATCAACGGCTGGCTACACTATCAATGGCATCGACCAACTTGAATAAGGAGTTATTCCATTCACGAGAGATTGGAAATGTAAACATCTTGGCTGTTGCGACTCCGAATGCATGCGAGAAGTTGTTAATCAAAACGTCAACCACGAAATATACGGTTGAGATGCTCTTACATTAAGGACTGATACGTGTACGTATGGGCGCGCTCATGTGTAGGAGCTATCGAGTACGTTGTTTGTACTCTAGAGGCACGTATGGTTGGTACATGTGCGCCTGGGATTATATTTGATCTTGTGTATTTATAAGCTATAAATTTTATGTAATTGCGATTCGACACTATTAGTTTTCATATTTTTTGCTTGCAAAAGCCCAAAGTGAATTGAATCTCAACGGCGCATTGAATTATAGGACGGCTTATTTTATTTGTCGAAGAGTTAAGAAATTATTAATACGACCATATCAAGCTTAACACAATTGCATTTCCAATTAAGTAAATGTATGTCAATTTTGATTTATTTATTTGCATTGTTATTCGGAAAAGTATTTTCCAATTTCTTCTCGTTAATGAACGGTACATTATTACATTTCTACAATATTAATCGACAAGATCGCTCTAAATTGTCAAATAACCGATAAAAAACTCATTTTTGTACAATAAGGTAGGAAAATTTAATTATCTCATATTAGTGTCCATTCCTGATAAATAATATAGTTAATAACAATTCTATAGGCAATTCTCGGTTATGTAAAGCACGAATGTAAAATGAAGTCTAATTAATTTGATGAAAAGTAACAAACATTTAAATTCAAGAAAAAACAATAAGGAACGGGTAAATAAATCGAATAACATCGACGAGTCACAAAAACTTATTAAGACAACCTGTATCTTTCTTATGAAGGGATTTAAGTTCCCAGCTCATCGGACGCATTAATGAAGCAGTAACATATTAAATTAAGCACTTACGCACGTATACGCAGGTGCACAATTGAAAGCGCACAATGCTGCATCAATAACGCACTCGACAACCGGAACATAACACATTTTCTCTCTCCTTCTCTCATCAAATTGCGCGGATAATTAAAATAATTTAAGCACAAAATCCAGGAGGCCGATCTTTTTCCATAATTTAATCGCATCGTGTCGCTCCCCCACACATCGCACGTACGTATTACATGTGCAGCGGCGCATAAAAAAGGCGCACAGTAAAGAAAAAGAAGAGCAGGAAAGGAAATGGAAATAAGGGCAAAAGCGACTAAAGGAAAAAAAGGAAATGCGGTCGAGCTCTTGTTTCCATTCTCTTTTCGGGAGCCAAGAAACAGGCCAATCAGCGCTCACTTCCAAGGAGCAAATGCACTCGTCGAACGTGCAGCCTCGTCCTCTCCCCCTTCCCAACCATGTACCACCCTATCCTTAATCCATTCCCCGGTCTGGTATGTACCAAAGAATAACACGTGCCCCTGTGCCATTGTTCGCCACACCGACGACGTTAGGCGAACGAGAAAACAGTCGCGACGAGGATGACAAGGCCACGTATCTCCTCCCACCCCCTTCACTCTCTCGCTCTCTCTCTCTCTCTCTCTCTCTCTCTAGCAGATTTCTTGTTCGGTAGTCAAACAAGAGAAAAAAGGTGGCAAAAAGACCACCCCAGGCAAAAAGCAACGCCCGAAAGCTGATGCCGCTGCTCTCTTTTGTCGCCTACGCATGCGATGACGACGTTTTCGAGTGTAACTCTCGCTTGTGAAAGAGTCCAAATATAAGAGTGAGAGAGGAATGAGAAAAGCGACAAGACAGAGATAGACTAAGAAAATATGTGGAATGACGTGCAAGATGTTATACAGTTAGCAACATTGTTTATGGCGCCAGAGTACATTTTTGTAAAATCTCCTAGTTTTTTCTCTGAAACGGTAATTTCACCTTGCTGGATACTTATTAAACTGTTGTAAAAAAATATTTAATTTTTTACTATATGTTATCATGTTAATTAAAATTGAAGGAGATGGATAGTTTCACCATTACATTTACATTCTAAACGTAAAAAATATAGTATCAAAATCTACCGTTAATTGAGCCCATCTTTTTCCATAAATTATTCGATCCATTATTACTCTGAAGGACATTATAAAATACATTTTATAATATTAGAATAAAAATATAATGCTACTAAAAAATATATTCATTCAAAATAATAAGCAAGGAATGACTACATACAATTCAATTACAATTGTAGAAACAAACCATATCACAACATTACTATGTGATGATAAATAAGATTTTATTAATTTTTGATCATTTTTCCAAAACAATATCAGAACTTTCAATTACTTGACGTAAAATAATTTCAATAACGATGATAAAAAAAACATGAAATCTAATATAAAGCTTATAAATTGCAAAAACTTATTAGAAAAATTGTTCCTGAAATAGAGTATATAATAAAAATACCGAATATGAGCATGACGAAAAACGAAAGAACGATAACAACAAAAATATTGAAAAAAGAAAGAATATTAATAAAAAAAATTAGTCATAGCAAATAAAAGAGTTGTAAAGAATATCAAGAAAAAAGACTGAAGAAAATGGCTTTAGCGATCACACCTGTGACAAGCTGATCGCACGTCGCTATACCGGACTGTAAGGTAGCGAAGTCCATCGAGTTACCAATCTTTTTCTTTTTTACTTCTTATTTTTTTCTTACACTCCTTTTTTGCGAGAAATAAAAAGAGAACAAAGATGGTACAAAACGAAAGAATATGCTTCTGTAGGATTGGATTGTGGTTTCGCGGTATAATTAGGAGCTGAAGCCCGAGTTTATCGTCGTAACTTTCTGCATCTCGAAAGCTTTATTGTAATTCGTGTATTTTAAAAGGAAAGGCATACGATTAGATCTAAGAATTAAATTAATTAGTCCAATGAACAATTTAATTAGACCTTATCAAAAATCAACATATTAATTTAACTGAGAGTACTTGTACTTCTATTCGCTTAAAAGCAATTCACACTAGATTGCATATAAAGTTATAAGTCTGAGCGGTTAAACTGATGGTAATGTGCAGCGGCATGAATGTTATTATCTGTACAAGTGGCATTTATAGCCGTCAAATTGACACTTTTCGACAAGGAAGCGAACGTTCCCCCCTTTTGAACCAACTACCAGCAAAGTAACGCAAAGTAACGCCAGGACCTATACGTACAGGAATAAAAGCAAAGTGCAACAGGGCGGGATGTTGCCTTAAGAACGGCCGGCCAAGGCCACGAAGCCATCAGCCCGAGTAAGACTCGAAAACATTGAGACCTTTTAGTTAGTTAATCCGCATTTTTCAAGAACAAGTTTTTGTAGTTTCTTGCCGTTGGCAGGAGGACATTCTGAGTCGATCAACGCGATATAATTATCTCCCAAGTGCGCGCCCTTATCGCGTCCAAAGCCTGCATTGTTTGCGCTTTCTCCTTCTGTCACGGGACGCGCAAGTCCTTGCATTTTGAGGGACTCGAGGAACCTTTATTAAAATTTAATTTCAAACCATAGGTCGGAAAGGAAAAAGGCGGCGAGTCGGATCAGAAGGGCGAGGGTGGGGTATGGAGCGGAGAAAAAGAGACGCTGGTGTGTTGTCGAGTCACGCGCATTTTGTATTTAGCGTGCGCAGACCTGCTCGCAACTCTTTTATGCCTCCGCGGCTTTTTTATTCCATTTCGCCGTGACATGCGAGCGGTGGAAAAGGGTGGAGAGATCCGGAGCGTTCGCGTTCTCAGCTGGCTTTTTTGAGATTGAGAAACACATCGCGGAGTGACTCTAAAAGGAGAAAAAAGCTTTCGTGTTTAATTTTTTCTCTCTTTTTATGGCAGTTGGCAATTAAAGGAACCTGGGCATTTTGTTTGTTGAATGTCGTTACTCTGATAATAATCGAGTTTCTCAAAGTTCATTATCAGCGGCGTGTCAACAACGTTTCCTATCGCCCTGGTGGAGCGTAATCATAAATTTATGGAATAAAATTTGTTAAAAATAGCATAATTCGGAACACAATTTTCACAGCTGTTGGAACACGATAATATTGTTATAATTCACTAATTTAAATCGAATGCACTGCCGTTGTCTTTCGGTATCTGCGATTCAATGGTGAGATCGCAATTTTTAATCAGAAATATGTAAGAACAACATTTTGTTTCGAGATTTTTTGCACATACATGTGCAATTAGGATTAGTCGTATCGAAGTATTAAAAAGTCATAAGAGCGGAGAAACTTGTAAAAATTTAATACTCAACCCTAAAGTAACTCACGCCTGGGGTACGAAATAAACGAATCAGTAAAATTTTAATAACCCTTCAAATATGCCATCTATCTCCTTCTTTTTCTCTCTGTTTGAGCTTCTTTTCCTTCTGTCTTCCTTTTTTCTTCTTTAATGGCCACGCGCGCCCGCGCATCTAATTTATCCGGGGCCATTCTTCTGGGACTAATCTTTACTGCTCCTTCCCACTGGTCATAATTTTTCAAGCAGTGCAGCACACCAACGTAGATTGGGTAGCGCGAGAAAGCGAACGGAAAAGAAGGAGAGCAAAAGCCAGTGGGAGAATAATAAAAATCGAAAGAACAAAAAGAGAAAGATGAAGGAAGATTCTGACAGAAAGAAAATGAAAGATCGGAAGATTAAAAACAAACTTATATGAATAATAAACAATAAAAGTATGCGATAGTATAATTTTAACGTTACATTGTAATTTCATTGCTATAGTTCCTACTTTCCGTATTTTAGTATAACGTACATGAAACATTATGGCTTTTGTAAATACGTAGATGAAAATGTAAATAACAATCAAATGTACACCGTATAAATTTGACGAAAAGGTACGAACAATTAAGGGAAGAAATTTTTCTCTAGCCTGTGCACTTTTTCATGAAATTGTGTAAAATTCTACCTTCTTTTTATCATTCCGAACAAAATAGAAAAAATGAAAGATCCAGAAAGATGAACCGTCAGAGCAAAAGAAAATTAGAGAAACAAAAAAGGAGCCTCGTGAGTTTGCAAACTAAGCAAGTGAGTGAGGGAGGAAAAATGAGAACCTGAAACCTAGGGACGTTAAGAGCACGTACATATGCATGTATACCTAGGTCGGAGAGGGTCATTCCCTACTTGTAAGCTTTGAACTCTAACCCGACCAATATTGGCTCTGCTATGAGGACGTTCACGAAGTCACTCGCTTAATCGGAGCACGAAAAAAGGAATAGAATCTCTCCGATAACCCTGTTTATAGTTATAGAGTTACTCGAGGAAAGTTGGAAAAGGTGCTCCGATTTTCTTCCGGTTCACGTCCGAATATTAATTATCATGCAATTCTACTTATTTTAGAATTTTATTGCAATATTAAGGAATTACGAGATAATATTGTTTTCCAGAACTTGGATCGTGCGATTAAAGCTGGAATTTTCCCAACTATGTGCTCAAGCTGAAGTCTGTAAACTGGGAATTGATAATTTAAAATTGCGTACGCAGGGAAGTCCTTGAAAGAATTAATATGTTAATAATTTAAATGAAAAGAGCCTGTATAAGAAAGCGTGTACACGTACAAAGGAAACTAATCATCTGGAAAAAAGGAAGGGATAAATTCAAAGGAGTATGCGACATCCAACAATATATGATTTCATAATGATGCCAACATAAGAATTTCGATTCTTATCTAGACTATTCAAGTCCCCATAGCTGAGCGCCATTCGTTCCGCTCTATAGACATGCTGTTTAACTTAAAGAAATAGAAAAATTCCTATACAAGCCTTGAAATATACAACACCGATTGCTCGAAAAATAATCAATGCCATAGAATCGGAGCATCTGAAATAGAAGGAAAACACGTGAACCTGCGGTAGTGATGGTTAAAATAAAATGTTGGTTCCCAATCTCGAGCTGCTATGTCGGTACGTGACCTTTCAACTAAGATTGAGCTACTCTCTTCACACATACACACGTATACGCGTGGCTCTGAGAACGTACGCGCACATACTCGTAGATTTACACGCAACGGCCAATGCACGAATAAAGTAATAAATAATTTCGTCCGTCCGTGTACTGACGCTTCTTCAATTTCCGGACGCGCGAGCGTCGGAAGTGGCGAGTGTATTTTTTCACCCCTCGCTCGCCACCCACGAATTCCACGTGATTGCGTTTATATCCAGCTTTCGCTCTTTCGGAACAGCGGCTAGTGTCGCTACGTGCTCGGTTGCACTTTGCTGCATCACAATTTAATAGACTAACGATTCGCTTCTTCTTCTCTCACCCCTATATATTTGTATGCCTTGTCTATACGCCTGAACTTTTATCCATATCTTTTCATTCCTGACATCTTTTTTGGCGCGGTAAAAGTTTACCATAATTTTTTGAAGGTTTATTATCTTGATTTTTTCCTGCTTTTATTATTTATTAAATAACGAAAATCTTTCCTTTAATATGACGACAGTATTTCGTTAATTCTTCCATTTAATCTATAATATAAATGAATATTTTATTTAATTTACTAACAAAAGCTACTTAATATTCTTTTTTTCATACCACTCAATGTTTATATGAATTTGTTTTAAAATAATTTATATTTAACTGTATAATTTGTCATGCTCAAGTAATATTTTTAATTATATATTTGTCGCTGAAATAAATAATTTATTAGGCGCTACTAAAATGTATTTGCTTGAGTTAAGATTATGTATACGTAATTTTTAAAAATATTATTTCAAGCATATGTGTTTTTTGAACTGTGCTGATATATACTTATTTAAATAGAGTTTCATTATTTGAAAGTTATTTAACTACACTACGATTAAACATGAATTTGTACCCATTTAACCTTTAGTACGCAAACAAGAAGAACGGACTCACATATAAAAATAGCTAACTCTATCGAAAACAACTTAGGCAAATTATTTTCTTAAAGCAGATGACTTATCAGCAAAATCCAGCCATAATCTACTTCTTATTTCATTTTTATGATCGGGCTTCGTTTCATTTTCTCCTTTACTTCACTAACGAATTGACGGCGACGAAAAAACAAGAGAACTATATATACATTACGCTGAAATAATTAAAGACTGGACGAACCGCGAAACTTAAAATGTGCACCGTACGAGCGGAGAAAATATCCATTTCTAAAAGTATGAAAGGAGAAGAGAGTAAGAAAGAGAAAATAATGAAA
This sequence comes from Wiebesia pumilae, assembly GCA_018907045.1. Taxonomy (NCBI): domain Eukaryota; kingdom Metazoa; phylum Arthropoda; class Insecta; order Hymenoptera; family Agaonidae; genus Wiebesia; species Wiebesia pumilae. Next base: position 454,842 of record JACCHZ010000138.1, read on the forward strand.
TGAACTAAAGTTTCGTGCAAATCGACTTGGCATTTTCTGTCTCTCGTTCACTTGCGTGTACAAAATTGATGACGCTTCGAGCGACTTTTACTGCAATAGTGTACAAATGTGGGAGAAAAGAAGACTATTATAATTTGCAACGGTAAAAAATGTGAAGAATACGAAGAATAAAACTTGTAAAAAATGGAAATAAGCTTCTTTACGTAGCAAATTAAGAATAACCATATTCTATTAATGCTAGACTTAGATTTACCGTTTTATACTTAATGTTCTAGGTTCACACGATTACTGTACATTATTGAATAAAATATTCACTTGCAGGTTCATGAAGTACTTTGCTTTTTATTTATCTTTTCATTTGCATTATTGAAACTTATATAATATTTTTTATTGTACGACTTGCAGTAAGTATTTAACTGTAAAAAGTACGTTAGACGGGGTAAAATTTTTAAATTTTAAATTATAAATATGTTGATATTAATAGTCAAAACATCTTGTAATTTCGGTCTAAATCAATAATGGCTCTAATAACATATCAGTAATACATTATCCAAATAACATTCTCTGCACAAAGGTACCTAATACAGCCCGGCAGTTAAATAACATTGCAAGATCGCGTGTCGAATTCGCGTGTAGTTATCCGATAATTTAAAAGGGAGATACAATGCATGATAAGGACACATAAGATGCGTGTTACAAAATCGTCAATGAAATTAAATATGAGATTGAAGTTCACACAATTGGAATCCAAGAAAAAAGTAATTTTTAAATTGTTTCATGAACAAAATACATTGTTTTCTTACATTCAAACTGTACGTATACAAACACAATGGTAATATTAACTTCGATTCTAAAAATTTATCTGTTGGTGCAAACATGAAAAATATAATGAATTCAAGATATGGCTTTTCGATGTAGAATTAAATATTGCACAAATTCTCGTCTAAATTTTACTGTACGAAATCACACACATAGATGCCTAATGACGAAACCCAGTGCACAAAGAGAGGAAGAGAGAGAAGTCCGTGACGGAGCTACACGTAGAAGCAATTACGCCAATTACGTCATCTCGATTGACGCGTCGAGTGCAACGTACATCGATTGCTTTCCAGATGTCAGAGGATACGATAAACACACGCATATACAGACAGAAACAGTAGATTCGAAGTGACCGAACGATGGCTGCGGAGAGTAACGCCTAATTGGCTTTTAGACGCGCATTAGACCGGAAGTGGAGCTACGCGACAAAAGCGCTCACAGCTACGCATCCGTGATTTTCCCTACAGGATACTTTTTGTGCTTCTTTTCTAATTGGCGCGCGGGTACTGATTGAAGAAGTCACGCGCAGAGACGTCGTTTTCCTTTTCCTCTTGTACCTCATTAAACAACTTATCAACTATTACTGAATTCACGAAAAGTACTCTCTTACAGTTCAATGAAAGTAACGACATAATTAAAATAGGAACAGCGTTATTTCGGTGCACGTACAATACGAAGCCAAATATGAGTGTAATGTTCCAACATAAATAAAATGAAAGGGTATTTACTCGATGTGCTATCAAATTATATGTTTATAATCGACTTTGAAAATGTAAAGCATTGTAATACTAGGCTGTAGTTTGAGCATCAATATAGAAATAAATGATACATGCGAAATAAGGAAACAAAAGGTATCGAATTATCACTATTTATCGATTACCCAATATAAAGAATATATTTTACTATCAAACGAAAAAATTAAATTCATCTACGATTTATGAACGTACAATTACCATTATGCATCTTGATTACGTACTCGTATTACTTTACGTGTATTCATAATTAACACGGGTTTTTCATACTGTTAAGAGCATGAAAGAAAGAAAAAAAGAAAGAAAGAGAATCAAAACAATATAGACAAAAACAAACCAACAATTCATGATTAATAAGCATTTGTACATAACCCCTTCCCTGCACGTACTAACGTACATATATAATCTACAACTTGAAAATTGCATTTCATTCTCTCTCTGTACTTATCTTTCCTTTACTGCTTTACTTTCGGTTTACTTTTTATGACGGTTGTAACGTCCGCCATTTTAAGAAAATCATCTTCCTATATTATTATTTAAAATTATGAAGATATGACACCTTACACATATGTATTTTAACATAAATAAATTCTATATTTAAAATCTTAAAAATTCATAAACCATGATTGTATAATTTAAAGTGTTTCGAAATAACTGAAAATATAATCGACAAAAATTAAACAAATTATAAAACAAACGTAGAAATAAGGATTTCATATTTATCGAAAGAATTATAAAATAACGAATATTTTATGAATGTGTGTGTGTGTGTGTAAATCCCCTTGACTCTCCTAAATTTAGCAACGATTTCAGCGTATCTAATTAATGGGAAAAGTCATGAATAATGCAACTATCATCCCTAAATATTATTCACCAAGCCAACAATTTAAGGAATCCATTTATCTTTAAAATTTACGAAGCTTCTATTAATTACACATTGATATATCTATGCACGTTCGTTCAAAATTTCGCCAAGGCCCCGTCCAAATTAAATTATACAATCGATCCCGCTCGAGATCCCACCGACAGCTGTGCACCGCAAGCTAAAATTCACTCGGGCGATCTTCCTTGCGTCTACGTATGTACTTGTGCACGCGCCCACGCGTACGCCCCACAAATTCCACGAGGAATAATCGACCGGAGTTGATAAGAGCTGCCGACAAGCTGCACGCATATCGGGTCTGCAACAACTCCGGTCGCAGCGACACGCGAGTAAGCGCCGGTTGAATCATTGTCGGGACCCAAGGCACACACGCAAACAAAGAGAGACAGAGAAAGAGAGAGAGAGAGAGAGAGAAGAGTATACATGCGAGCTCACCCCCGGCGCATAATTCACTCTCATGCGGTCCCCGATTTACACGCCGCATTAGCACACGCGCGCGTCCGATACGCTTTCGTTAAGCGCGCATGCGCGCCGGCCTGAAATATGTGCCGGTATTCATTTGCTGAGGCCGATATCACACGCCCATGATTTGGCACTAATCCTATACGACAGCCCAGACTGATATACGATTGTTTCTCGCACTGAGTAATGCTGCTCCGGGATAGGGCGGGGCAAAGTTGCGCGACATCTCATCGTCGGTTTTCCGGTCTGAGAGATCGAAATGCGAAGAGATTTCGAGGTGATTCGCGTGCGCCAATGCATCTACTCCTATAAGCCGCATTTGTGGGATATCGCAGCCGATCGCTTATCGCGGCCTAGTGTTAATTTAATAAATGAACATTACTTGGCAATAAAACAGTGCCGAGCAAATGTATCTTGTGGCGGCTCAAAGTAAAGTAGCAAATTGAAAAATTCAAAGTGAATGTCAAAGAGATTTGATACAGATATATAAATAAGGTACACATTTATATGTAATACATTCATTTTCTAGAATGTTTTATTTCTATATAGATAAAAAATTGGATAAAAACATAACGTAACATTTAATATAAAATATATTGGATATACCGCGATACATCTCGAGAACGCGAGCAGTCAGTTAATTTAAGTGCACCACTACACTCACACAATTACACATATTGCGTTTGCAAGCGTAGAGAAAAGAGAAGGTACGATTGCATTACGTATGTAAATAATAACAAGCGCAAAAAAGAGTCACGAATAAAATAAATGTAAAACGGGCGCATTTGCACGAGAGACGTAGATGCCGTAAACCCGATATACATATATATTATAAATGTACGGGCACCGAACAACTCTTATTGCCTTTGCCCTCGAGCTCTCTTTAAAAGAAGCATATTTAAGATTCAAAGTAAAATAATACAAATAACTAGTTGTGGGCTGTAAATTATCTATAAATTAAGACTACAATGTTGTAAAGTTTCGCCGCCAAAAATGATAGAGAGTAATTCATATTGTAATGAGAGAGACAAACGAGCCAAATGAAAATTCAAACATCCCGCTACGATTACAATTCTGATTAGGTAATTTTTCTATCGAACTCCAAATTAATAAATCCAGAATTTTCGATAAATTCTAAATGCAGAGCTCAAGCGCGTCTTAAGGCTTCAGTTTTTTAACGATTGTGCACCGTAAACGATTACGCGAGCGTAAATTTTCCACTACTCTCTTCTTTTTTGCCTCACGTCTCTCTTTCACGCTTCGCATTCGTCGACTTCTAACAATTCAGCTATGCTTATTAACTCACGGCGACGATAATTCATCTACACAACGTTTATAGACTCGGCACGATGTACACAGAAACGCAGGACATGCGAATATTTACATGCACTAGTGTCGATACGTCATATTGTGCCTAGCTCTTATTTATTAGAACATTGACAGAACGGATATCGCTGATTCGTTCAAATTGCAAGCGCACCAGTGCACTTGATTTGAAATACATCTGCAGAAAAGCACTGTAATCGAAGAAAGGAAAATTGATGTGTGGCTAAACTAATGAGAATTATATTTATAATAATAAGTGTTGTGCGAGCCGGCGATGTACTTTCAAAGTAGTGAGTCGTATGTGCCAAATAATTATTTTAACGTAGCCATTCGTGCTTAACTATGCCTTGGATCTCGTCTATTAATAAAAAGGTAGTACTGTGTGTTTTTATGAAATTGAAAATCTAAAATTGATTCGTATACGTCAAAACATTAAAATCTACTTAGTGCAGTCTTTCGTAACTTTTTTTTATTTGTAGAAAGGCGATTGCCTATACGTTACACCGACGGATCGAGCCGCAAATGCGAAAGAAAATGCTGTACCTAAAGCCACGAAAATACACTTTCGATCTTAATGAACGATAATTAATCTTTCCTTGTCTATACGTGCGTAATTAATGTCCTATATTAAGCAAACAGCGAGCAAAAAAAGGGCATCGAATCGCACGCTGATTAATCCGACACTCATGCCCACACCTACGCACGAAAACGGAAGCATAAATCTACGGGCACAAAAGCAACTAATAGCCGTACTTTTAGTTTCAACAAATCGACGCGAAATTAAATACAATTAATACGAGTGAAACTTTTACTTTTTCTCTTCTCCTCGCGGTTTTCTGAGATCCGATCACCGAGAAAATGTAACGCGGATGAAATCCCCGCGGCGCCGATCTAACTGTGCATCGAGTATACATATATGATTGTAGAGCGACTGGCTCGTTTATATTAATAGCAGGTATCAATTGGAGAGAGTCAGCCGATAACAGTCACGCTGCATCGTGCACTTAGTACAAGCCAACTCTGCTCATCCCTTTTTGCGTTATGCCTCGCTTACTTTTTCTTCTTTCGTTTTGTCCTTTGCTTCTGGTTACGTCGTCGATGGCAAGGGAATCCACTTTAGTAGCTTAATTCTTCACAGCCCTATACGGTCCGTTGCTCTGAAACGTTACTCTGTTAATTTCTTGGAGAAGTTGCTCCCTTTCGAATACATATTTCACCGAAGCTTCCATGAGTCATTGCGTCGAACGTCTGGAAACGCTAATGCGACAGTGTTTTCACTTGGAGAAAGTCGAAGAGTAATAATCGTTAAGTTTTTTAACGATTTGTTAAGTCGAATGATGATGAATCGAATGACCAAAGTTTGATTAAAGTGACATAATTGTCATATTTGAGTTAATTAATGTTAAGAAAACAGAAAAACTACCGCGACAAGAGAGTCTTACAAGTTATGCGCGTCAATATGCTAGCCTAAACAGAAATATCATTAATCCTAATTTTCTAAATTAACTGTAGGTACAATGTTACACAGTAGTGAACGATATACGGGCCAAGATTGACATCTTACAATAAGCATCGATCAATCGTTGAATTAACGAACATCAATCTTTCTCGCTGTCTTCGCCTAAAGTTTTTCAATCTTTTTAATACACTGCAAAATGTGCCACATATTATATTATCATAAATTTATCAGCATCAGTCGATAACTACGTAATTGAATATGCCTTACTGCTTTGTATTAGTTAGCTAATTTCTTCAATTAAAACAATCTCTTTGTAAAATTCAACCCCACCTGACTCATATTACTATATCTACGGGCCTAATAATTAAGCCTACACAGGTAAGAAAATAAAATCGATCGATGGACAAGAGCATCTCTTTTCTCTCGCTTCCTCGATTCATCTCTCGTTAGCATGGGTGAGCTGCACCGAATCCCAGAGAGCAGTGCGTTCCGAGAATGCACGCGTAACGCTTCGAGGAACTGGATTCCGGAATGACATGGAGTGCATACGCATGCGTCTTTCAGTGCGCATTAAAAACTACTGACACATCGCGCGATTTATGACGCCACGTCTGACTTCATAACAGTTGTGCTCGGACGATTGCTTTCTTTCTTCTTCCGTGTCGTCCCTTCTTATCTATTTCAATATGCACAATATCTGCCGCATCTAATATAACTCAAAAGTTAATTCTCTCATTAATTTCTCGGTAAGGGTATTTGTGATTCATTTTTATAAATCGGCTCAATCATACTCATAAAATCTCTTAAAAATCCCATTAAGCGACAATTAAACGAACGAAGAATCAATTTAAAATGTCTGATGCATTAGCATCAAGCCGTTCGGAAGACAAATTAATAGTAATAAAGAAGGAAGAAAGAAAGTTGATATTTGCCAAAATTTATTATCTCATGTTTTTAATAAGCAAATGACACTTCAAATTTATCAAAGGAAAAAGTGCGACAAATGCATAAAAATGTTGTACGCATCGCTTATCGGACTTCGCTCTGCGTGATCTCATAAATTTCCGATGCCTTATCAAAGCGTACAAAAATTAACGATCGCCGCGGCAAAGCAGTTCGAGCTTATTCTACGTTGAAATGCGTTTTCGGTAAACAAAATAAGAACAACTACGCAAGCAAATAACTCTCGCGAATTTTACAATTGAAAGCAGTGACCGAAAACAACGGTTGCATTCTTCTAACCCGCGGCGGGGATAGATAGAGAAGCACAACAATCTTTTCCCACGGGTCATGCGTCCGTTCTCCTAGTGACTTCTTTCGCGCACCGTAAACCACGCCGTGTATAATTAGGCGCGCGTTCGCCTCCTGGTCCGCATCAATCGCCGGCGCCGACGTCGCACTTCTGGAAAAACAATCGCGAGCCCTCGCGGATACCGCGGCGATTTATGAAGCGTGAACGCGGCGGGAGATGTACACGAACGCGCTCTTGCGCATACTCCAGAGGAAGACCGCGGAAAGCGAGAGAACACGGCAAGAAAGTTATGACCGCTACACGAGGTACGAGGTTTTGTTTATTCGCTGCTTTTTCGTCCGGATGTGGTACGCGTTACTCTTGCATCGCGTTACGCGATAAATAAATGGGCCGTTCAGGGGCTCTGAACTGCAGGAGAGAGAAGCTGATGCTGGTGTTTATGATTTTCAAGCGATCTTTTGCTTGCGGACACTCGTGGACCATTAATTATACTTCTTCCCCGAGCTTTTAATGAATGTACAATGTGTGCTCACCGACGAGCTTATAACCGAGACTAAATGAGCTTTTAACGCGTGTTGTATTCCACCCTCAGTCTATCGGATATTGACAGCGACAAAAAGTCAAAAAGAGTCGTACCTATTCAAAAGGGAACCCGTTGTTGGGCGCGTGATAAATCCAACATTGACACTTCTTACGCATTCAAGTTTCGCGACGCTCCGTGAAAAATTACGCTTAATCCGACGATGGCGTCGACCATGGCGACGCCGACGACGCACGGATACGCAAAGAGATCGATCACGGACCCACTCCCACCCAACGAACCCTTGGCTCGTGCTCGCAAACCGCACAATATGAGACAGCAACAGTGCACCAGCGAAAAGAGTCATCGATGCGCAACGCCGTTATTCTTCGCGTCGTTTTGCGCTTCCCGCTTCTTTTCCTCCCCAACCCCCAACGCATTTCTTTTCTTCGTTGTTGTTGGTTTTGCTCGCGCGTACACTATCTCACCAATCCTTGTTATTCCAGATCGCGCACGTAGACTCTTATGTGTAGGTTTCCAGCACGTTTCAGTGATTTTTATGCAGTGAGATCTTTTTGCCGGATGTGGCGAAGGAAACAAAAACAAAAAAGCAAAAAAATACCCGAGTGAAGCTAGAGATCGTTGCTTTGGAATAGATGCTTTTTGTTCGATCCTATATGCAGTCGCTTTGTTCGATGGTCATAAAGTTTACCTATTTTGAGATTGAATTTAAAACTTGATGCTGTTTGAAAGCGAACTCACGAGTAATATGCACGTTAAGTAAAATGTGGAATAGGAAGTAGGGTGAGGCAAACATAAAACATTGCGAAATGATTTCGTGTTTCGTGAAAAAAGCGAATTTTCTATGATTAATTGAGAATTACATAAGGCTGTATTGGCAAGACATTACACGTAAGTTTGTAATTTTTGTTTAATATGCGACAAGAATGTCCAAATTTGACATGTTTCAGCAGCGAATAACATTGAATTTTCAACGCTGCTGAACATGATTTTTTATTTTCCATTTTCAAATAATGCCTGTATTATACGTTTGTATCGAATAATCTTACAAAGAAATGGATTTTTATAATAGGTTAGCGCGACGTAAAGCTGAAACCTCGATAACAGAAACGTAATATGTAAATTATTATTCGACACTACAGTGGCGTATATTTGGTTAGAGAGATTGTCTGTCTCGCTTGATTATGCAAATAAGAAATATAGGGTTAAATTTAAGCGATAGCGAGTCTCATGACTAGAATTTTCAGCTTTTGGATTAACTCGATCTCACCAAGAAAGACATAATTCGGAAATTTCCTGAAAAGAGAAAGGAAAAACTTGACCGAGTGAAATATCCCATGAATACAACATAATCCAAGCCTTAAAAAAATGTCCGGCAATCTTCCTGTTTACCCGGTCGCGACAGATACACAAGAACACTCTCTGAGAGCTTTTTACGAATTGTGGACTGGCATAAATCAAGAGGGAGCGAGAGAAGCTACAGCCCTCCTCGCATTTCTGCGCGTGCCACAACTGTAGACAACCCCGTAGCACCGCCTCCTTATCATCAACTGTTTCTACCTCTTATTCACAGTCTCTTATTTTTCTGCTTTCACCGGTCGTAGGATAATTCCTCGAAGTATGTGCGTGGCTATACGACCATCGTGCTTCTTCTTTTTCCGAGTGGCTTGCTTAATTCTTTACCGATATCTTAGTCGACTGATACAGGGGTTGCGTCAGAAAGGGATACTTCATTGCTAAACGGAAAGCGAATTTCAACTACCACCAGTGAAAGTTTTACCTTGTCTTTCAACATGAATTTTGATGTCGAGTAGCCTTTTTTTACGCTGATGGGATTTATTCGGATTTCTAATAATGAGCACATCTTTTTATGCTAAATCAACCAGAAAGATTTATGATCACGGATATTCTCGACCGAGGATCATTCTAAAATCAGTTAAACGACGGACTTACGGATTTAAGAAGTACTTTGCATGCTTCGAATGTCTGTTGTTTCTCAACTAATGTTTGAAAGGTATAATATAGGTTACGAAGTTGTCCAACTGACAAAACTATACCAATGGAAATCAACATAAATTAACTCACGTAACAAAGAAGATTTAGGCAACGTAATCATTTCCGTAACTCACCTGTAACACAAAAGAATAAGAAAATTAAATATATGCCAGCATATGTACGTATATAAATGAAGTATTATATTTTGAATAACTTAAATATGTAAAGATTTAATTCTTAAAATCTCTAAAATCTATTTACAAATTTAATTTTAAAATACTGTTATATTTTTTTCGTATTTCAATGGTTTAAAGATTAAAATGATAAAATAACATATCAATGGTATCGAAACTTTGTTTTTAAGAATACTATTAATAACTCAATAACACATTTTTGTAGCGTGCACCAACTGTCTTCTTATATCTCGAGGAGACTTTTTAATTGAAACTGCAACACTTTCACGAATGTCTTTGATAGAAATACCATTAATGCTTATAGTGCTGGCAAATTTAATTTAAAAATTAATAGGTACATCATAAAAAATTTAAACTCTACTCAATTACAGACTTTTAAATTATCAAAAAATTCTACTCGATCACGTGTATAACGTCGTAAAGCAAAAACTTGCAATGACATGAAAAATGAGCACATGAACTTTATCCATTTCTGAATCTCGAATTTCGAAAGGATAATTTGCGTTCGTTACGCGTACACATGTAACAGACATATACGCTTTCGCTGTATTTTATTGACTCGATTTCTCTGTTACGAGTATTATTTTATTTTCTCATCAAACGATGACTCTTCATTTCTCTCATAAGCATACAAATACACACTTGTCAATAATATACTCATGGAAAGAGAATTTTTTACAGCATCATCTCACGGCTTAAAAATTAAAAGTGGAAATGAAGATGGCTGTGTGACGATGGAGCAGAGATACAAAAATCTTGATGTACACTAACTCGTGTGGGCAATCACTCATCTCGACCTCCACTGGGACAGAGAGATAAAGCGAGGCAGAGAAATGGACAGAGAGAGAGAGAGAGAGAGAGAGAGAGAAGGAATCAGAGAGACAGGCAGAGATAATAAAAGGACACACGAATGTCGAAGAGCGAAGATGTCGAATACCACTACTGCCCACCCATATCAGATAATATTCAAATTAATGATAAACATTTATAAAAGTGTTTTGTTGTAGCCACCGAAAACATATTTGGATCATTATGCGCGGCAAAATGCTTATACGAATTCAGACTATAATAAAAAGAAGAGCCAACTGCGAGCAGTAGCAGCGCTTAAAAGGGAGAGCAAGAGAGAGGGAGAGGGAGAGAGAGGAAAAGGAAACATGCCATTGTGTCCAGTGGCCCTCTGCTCTCATCTCCATAACGAGTAGTGCCCACTTCTATCTCCATCTCATTTACCCTTTTCTCTCTCTCTCTCTCTCTCTCTCTCTCTCACCCTCTCTCACTTTCCCTCTTCCCTCCTTTCTATTCAGAGGTGCATATCTTTGGCCATTGTTCACTGCTACTCGGCTGCTGTAGCGTAGCGCGCGAGATCCGATCCAGTCTCTCGATTGTTGTCTCTCCGAAATCCCCCGACCGCTTTTAAATTGTCCAAATAAACGCGTCTCCGCCGAGCGCATGCGAAACGTCGGCGGACGTTAATCGGCTCTGCCGGAATAGAACGATCGTATCACCTTAACGAGAGTCTGAAATTCCAGTGAGGAGGAGGTGGCGGTGGCGGTGGCGGTGGTGGAGAAGAGCTCCGGGGGCCCCGTCGTCGTGCGATGCCTTTTCTACATTGTGGCGCCTATTTGAGCGGATGTGAATCGCAGACGCCTTTGGGGCCTATTGGATTTCTTACATGAGCTGAAGAAAATTCTCGATCGCTGACTTTCTCAGGGTTGGAGCGAATCGTTGTCGGACAACAAACTACGACTATTGTATTGCAGAGTGCTTAAGTGAGGCGTTGCTTTTTTCAGCTGGAAACGAGGTCTAACTGCAAGCAACGCTACGCTTTATCTTGAATGAAACTGCACTCAAAGTAATTCAATTTAAGTATATCGGAATGGTATTTAGATGAGTGTTTTGACATGAACTGATAAAAAATTATTGTTTCTAACGGATGCCATTAATTTCCGTTTATTATTAAACTTAAATAAAATAAATTTTTCATGAAAGCAAAGCAAATATATTTTGGATCTAAATAGCTACTATTATGACATGACTTGGAAATTACAGAATTCAACACAATTAAATTTATTCTGACTTTATATTATAAGACGGAATCAAGTTATTTATTCGATAAGAATTTCAAATTCTTTTTTTATTTATATACATAAGACTAAAAGAATACGATTGTAATAACGGAACTACACCATCGAGATATTTTTTTTCAACAACACTCCAGGAAATAATCTGTCCGAGAAGGTTGAGTAATTTGTCAGGGATTCGAAAGCTGAATATATAATAATGTAGATACAAGAATGTATATTGATAAACATGAGCATATAAAAGGTCGTTCTGAACAGGTGGAACAAAACGACAGAAAGAGAAGGAGTAATGGAAGTTAAGAGAAAAATGCCAGTTGAGGGTTAATTGACGAATGAGAGATGGTCTGCTTTCCGGTTGATTAATTCAAGCTCGGATGTTAGACCGATCGACTTCCATCCTTTTTTCTCTTGTTCAAGCATCGTCTGCACGAACTGGATGCTATTGCGAGCGCGCCTCTTTTTTCGGGAGCCACTCACACCTTTAGCGTAAAACGTCGAGAATTTAACCGGACGATCAAGCGATATTGATCGTATCGCCCACTTTGGGAAAATGAAACGAGAGGAAACAAGTTGTTGGTAGCGAATAGACAATTTTTTTTCATAGTTTCTAATTTTTCGCACAAATACGAGATACGATCAGTAGAAGCCGCGAATGATGAAAAATATAAATGATGGCGAAAGACCGAAGGGGAGCTGTTATGCTTATTAGCTGTCATCGGAGGTGGAGCAGCTCGTATACTATGAATTTTAGAATTAAACAAGTCTTTTAAATATCTCTCGACCGGTAAACAACATTCAAGATTTAGCTTAAATAAAATTTGATTTAATTCGAAAAATCAGATAGGATTATCGTTTTCAACGTTGTAAGGTTAAATCGTATATAAGAATTTCTTTAATTACCAACCAAATTCATTATTGAAAAATGATTGAATAAACAAATAATATTAAATATTGCAATAAACATTCATTAGATTTTTTAAATATGAATATTAATTTGCGAATGTACGATAATAAAATAAATACACAGTATTATTTCTCTTTTAACCAATATATTAAATATTCATTCATTATTCTTATTAAAATTCGGCATTAAGATTCAATCGATTTTATTTTGTAATTAATTAAGAAAGAATAATATTCTTTGAATCGTTTTGAGTTCCAAAGTTTCAAGATAGAAAATACAAAATAAATACTTCCTCAAGATCGAAAAGAGACTCTTTCAAGTGGGGATTACGAAGTCGAATTATAATGCAGACGAAAGTTATATAATCGTCGTGATGTACTCGTATATATAGATATACATTAGTGTTGGGTACAACTACACCACTCTCTTGGTGTCAAAAGATCATGAGCCATAAAAAAGATGACAGACTAGAGGGTCGATGTGTAAAGGATACATGAAAAGAGAAGGTGGAAATCCGAGGAGAATCGCTCGTGGTCCGCACAATAACTGAGCATGCACGTGAGCGTCTACCCTTACCTTCTCAGAGATGTCAGATCTTGAGCACGATGTGTGTGCAGTCATTTCTCTCTCTCTCTCTTCTTTTCTCGTACGAGATAATGGTAACATCAACGATAGCCCATCGCGGAGAACAAAGTCAATTCTTTTTACATGCGCTGCTTTACTCTAAAAAGTCTCATTTTTCGTCACCGAAGAAAGATTTCACATTCGGCGTATGACAGCGACATTCGAAAATGGAAAATCTATCCAGGATGACAAGTAAACAATCATATGCATATATGCAGCGTTTAGCGTATCATGAGATGAGAAAAACAGTGAACGTGAATATTCTTATTTTGAGATATCCGATCGTAAACTTGTAGACAAGGCAAATTAATAAAGGCAGCACTATACTTCTGTTATTGTGAGCATGTGCGTAATTACTATGGTTTATTATGGTTTCTTCATTTGCACTGATAGCATTTGAGGCGAAGCCGTGAAACGTACTTATTTAGAGTTTATTTTTACGCGATTAAATTAGTCGAAAACTATTTTCATAATCATTCAAAGCAGTTCATAAGGACTTCTTTGTTTTACAATATTATTGATTTGTTTGTAAAATAAACATTTAGTGCTCTTGAATAAGTAAACATCGTCAATTAAAAGAAAACAGTGGTTCCACGCGGGATAACAGAAGCTTATCCTGCATAAGTGAACGCTCACTATTTAAATTGTTTTCATCTAGCTGATTTTAAATTTTGTATTGTAGATAACGTTCGCTAACTTTGCTACATTTAAATGAAATTAATATACGCGGTGTCTCGAATTGTACAAATAACGTTATAAATTTTAGATCAAATAAAATAATATATTGTTATAATATCTTGATAGAATCTAGCCCCTATGAACATAAATTTTCTTACGAGATTCAATACAATCACATCTTCGTTAAGCACATAATTCGGAAAAGCGTAATCGATTTGGTCTATTTACAATAGACGCAGCTCGATTACAATGACGCAAAAATATCAGAATTTCGAATCTCTTATTTAAAGTTGAAAAATAAGTCGAACAATCTCAAATTAATAATAGTTAGCGTCGCGAGCCATGGCGACTATCGATGATCGATGCCGCGACTATGACTTTTTCCTCGTTGCATTTCCACGGTGAATAAAATAATTTCAATTTAAAATTCTAATGAAAATGAAGAAAAAGCAGCAAAACACGAGTGAAAGATATTTCAAACGTCCATTCTGCAAAAAGCCAGTGTCTCCGTAGATCAATTTCAATCCCAGTCTCGTCGTTGCACACACATTCACGGGCGCAAGTACCAACAGAGACGGAGTAAATTTCAGCGGAAGACCCGGGGCGGCTCGTAAATCCGAGTCGAGTGGATTTTCTATAAGCCCACGCGCGACACCCAGAATAGACGTGTAGATACCGAGGAGTTGGACACGTTGGAGAACTGGACCGAGATCGTGCAAAAGACGCGCCACGCCCATTCGTGCGTATTCGCTTGCTTTGTCGCGAGGAAAGTGATTTCGGGTGACGGCGGACGATAGGCTTGAGATGCGTGTCGCACCCGCGAAATCGATCTGGAAGAAGACGAGGGTGGCTGCAGTCGAGGGTGCGCGGACAACGCATGGGCGTAATCACCCCCTAGTAAACGATACGCGCGGGGGAGTCATTAGATCGGTTTAACGAGACAAATCTATCTTGTACACCGGATGCGACAAATGTGCTAGAAATTATATAAAAGTACCGGTTATTCGTGTCGCTTTCGCTGCGCTTAAGAGGCTTAGAGGACAGATGTGGAATAGAGATGCCGAAAAATACGTTATCAAAAACGAGTGAGGCGAAATATTTTATCTGATTAATGTATATTGATTTAATACTATTACTTACAATGTACGACTTGTCCTGATGACGCCATTACGGCAATGTATAGAAAGCGTTTCATTCAAATTTAACTTTTGTATTTCTCAATTTTATGAAGAATTGATGTAAACTGATATTGGAAATCAGTTCTAGATACAATTTAGCACTTGTAAATTTACAAACTGACGTAATCATTTTGCTTTTATTTCATTATCTAGCTTTATTCTAATTAATCTTAGCTCCGTAAAAAAACATTTTTGCATAAAATAATGCAAATACCAGTGATTCTCGTATAAAATAACTATTACTTAATAACATATATTATGCAAGAATTCATGTACAAAATGTTAATTCATTCTGCTATTTCCATAGTTTATTAATCAATTATTATCACTTTTATTTCAATAATTAAACATAGCAATTATTTCGAAGCCTAAATACTGTGAATTTCAATTTTAAGCTAAACATTGATAAATTTTCTTCAAGATGTTATGCGTATACATGTTAAAAGCCATGCGTATATCTCGTAAAGAAAGGTTTTCCAACACGTATAACATGGGTACCTGCAGACAAAATCAAGAGCAGTGAGCGAGGTATAAAGGAAGTATCGTAAAGAGCGCGTGCACATAGAGTATTTTGACAAAGAAAAAGAGAGAACACCCAAAGGATGTGTAGTCAAATAGAAGAAGAAGAAGAAAAACAAAAAGAAAACGAGGACGACGACGACGGCGGCGAAGAATAAGAAGAAGAAGCGAGGAGAACGAGTCTTGCACTGTCATCTTCGATGTAAACATTAGTAGCAGGTTTCCATGTTGGCGCGAGGCGATCAGCCGTGAAAACAAGAAGCGACTAGTAGACACGCGCCCGTGAAACACGCTCACACGGAAAAACTAGTAAAGCTTCTTTTCTATTGTTTTTAGATATATATGATTGTAAGAACATTTGATTACTCTTGTCTATTATCAGAAACGTGCTCATGTATTTCTTCAAGCGCTTTCGCATGTGCATGAACGACGAGGCGCGTAAAAACAAAATCCATTGTATAGAAGAAATACGAATCATGCATTAGTACTTGCTGATCTTGAATAATTTCATGTAAGCGATACATCATTGTCTGTAATTTGACGCGATACCGTTGCTTTTTATCCATCGCTCGCCGATGCGCCGCGACATGAAACAGGTTTTGTTTTCGAAGCTGTCGAGAGTCGCAAGAAAAGTTTATTTCATCATTGGAAAAATGCAGCTACATGATTATCGAAATACCTAGCATAAAGCATATTTTATGTGTGTCAGGTAATAAATTATTATTTAGCACGTGAAGTACTGTGTAAGGAGGTAGCGTAAATTTTGTAGTTAACGATAAATTATGTAATGGCCTCCCGAGATTAAGCTTTAAGTGAGCTAAGAGTTGAGCAATATTCTTGTCCAATTATTCATATTATCTCTGGTAAAGGAAACAACAGCGCTTTATCAAACATTGACACTTCGCACTCTTGTAAAAATCCCTTGCGAATAAACCAGATCCTGGGGAGTGATCAGTAGCGAATGAGTATGTGTGTGTGTGTGTACGTACGTTGAATGCAAACGTTTAATTTCATATCTCCAAAATAATTACATTTCTTGCTTATATATATATATACATGTTTTTATTATTGATTAAATGTGCCTAATTAATATTTGGCTTTAATATAATGACGAACGAATCATCAGCATCTAAGCTTTCAGTTAAAAACGATATACCCTTTTCCCATATCCGATTCAAATTTCCCCCAAATGAAATTTAGGCTGTGAACCAGATATCAAAATAGCATCTTGAATATAGGAAGACGGAAATGCCGAGTCACGAAATTGTGTAGCAGAATATGACACGGCGATATACGTGCTCGCGCCAACGTTGTCTTGTAATAATAATTGAAATTACGCGGGGCAGAGCATCTTCGTCGATTCTCCGGTGTACGTACGTCGCGACTGTGACGATCCGTTAACAAGCTCCGGACAAATGGAAAGGGTGGGACGACTGCGGAACTTACCGCAAACCTCCACACCGCCTTCCCTCGATCACCCTCTGACGTCGCGTCGTCCCACGGGTGACACTTCAGCACCGATAGAGATTGTAGTTTATTAATAAATTACAATTTCCCCGAGGGCAGAGAGCAGAAAACGTTAATTAGGCCGGACCAAGCCTCGGGTCTTACTGAGAAAGACGGAATATAGCCGAGTACAAAATTTCGCAAGAGAAATTTGCGTATTTAATATATTTCAAGTTGACTCGGCCATACACGCTTCTACTTATGATTATGATATTCATCATTCATGTATGGTAGCTATCATTTGAAATGAATAGAATTTTGACCGATACGCAGGAATTTAGTCGTTCAACGAATCAAAAATCACTCGTTTTCTTGTTCCGTGAGAAAATGCTAAAAAAATTTGTGTATTTTTCTACTTTTCACAATTTTATTATTATAAAAAAGTTGTTAAAACGTAAAATAATTACAAATAATTTTTTAATTTTCGTTTTGGAGTAAAATATCAAAAGTACAGTGTGTAAATTACGTTTATAAGATTACCTTCAAGTCGACATAAGAAATTAAACGAAAGAAAGAAATTGTAATAAATTAAACCTATCTTAAAATAATAAAAGTAGTTTATACAAGAAAACCGACAAAAAGAAGAAAAGTGGGAAAAGAGGCAGATAAAGGAAATGAAAAAGAAACAGCAAGGGAACTAAGGGGCAAATTACAAAAGAAGAATTGAGAAACCGTGCGCACAGTGCGCAAGCCATACAAAATATTACACACGAATAGTGCAATAATGCTTTCGCGAAAGATCTTGACTTTTCTTCCCCGTTTCTTTCTTTTCGTACTCTTACTTATATCCACATCGTAGAAATTCTCTGACAAACGAAATGAAAGGTGCGCTTTAACTTAGAAAAGAAGGGCAACTATATTTTTCAATCTGACGATAGACGGTATTTAAGTTTGACTATCAATAGGAATTAGAAAACAATATAAAGCCTTTGTTTCGAGAGGAGGATTTTGTCGTGACATCGCAAGTGCGTCTAGTGTTTAACGCTCAGTTCATTTTATTACTTTCCTTAGTTTCATTCAATGCCTATAAGACGTAGATATTGATTATTTCAATGAATTAGAAAGTCTACAAATTGATAAAATTATTTAGAAAGCTGATATAAATAAATTCAAATAATTGTTATATACATGAAATTGCAACCACCGATATTATGATTTCAAACACTTCAATAAGTATACTTTTGTATTTTCAGTAAATTAACACTCTTTGAATTTCGATCAAATTACGAGCTACACAAATAATTTCTATCTCAGATATTTTAACTAAATACATTCTGAACTTCCACTCATGCTGTCAAAAGAAATTCCAAGCAATAACAAACGTTAAATCTATAATTCCACCGAGACACTCCAACACACAGAGAGAGAGAGAGAGAGAGAGAGAGACAGTCAAAAAATATTTTTCAAAATAGAAAGCTATAAATTTGAACTATATATAGTATCGTCTCATCCTAAATCTGAAATACTACTTCTTTCGAAAATTCCGTTTCATACGCGCACTTATGAAAGAGACATCTTTAAAAGTCATACAGGACGTCGAGAAAAACCGCGCTTGATAATTATTTTAAAGAAATCCGAGCACCATCCATAGAATAGAACGAAAAATTACGAAGCATAGAGAAGTGAAGCGGATTCTCTATTAAACGCGACAAATTTACCAGCACTCGAGACATATTTCCAACGAACAAACGCCTACACACTCGACGAATCGAGAGCATCACACTCTCGACCCCTTTTCCGTTTTCCGCTTCCACGCTGAGCTATAAGTCTTCGTTTCCACGATGCCTCGGTTATCTTTATTTACGCGAGTGAAGCGCGAAAGCAAAACATCGAATCGCGTAGGTCGAATACATTGCCGCGTGAATGCGGTGATGCTTCATACATGCAGTAACATCTTGTTATCGACCGATTTTCCTCCGGTACTTACAGTAATTGCACCTTCTTAATAACATTACTAATTCGTACTTTGAATACTTGATGAGCATCTTTACTTCCTTTTACCTTAAATTAAAATGAGAACTGCCAACATAGCCCAGTGATTAAATGAAATGTTATTTTACTTGTGAATTAAACGCACCCAACAATAATTCTAACACAGTATACTGTATATTATAAATTATACGTAACGGAATTTTACAAAATTTAATAGAAAACAGGTACTTTTAGTGAGATAGATTTTAGCTCCTGTAAGAATAATATAATTCAGATATATGTTTTTATCTTGCTGTTGGAGAGAATTAAAAATATTTCAACTACTGGGATCCGACATATAGGCGGAGCTTTAACTCAAACAACATATGCATGTCAGATTTCATAACGAGTGAGAGAAATTGCTTCGTTTCAAAAAATAGATAAAAAACTACTTGTATGTTCAATAAACAATTAATCTCATATTTGTTCGGTTGAAATGCTAATATTTTATATTTCGTATACATATATATTTCTTATATTTTAAATATATCGCTATTAGAATAAATACATACAAATACATATATATATATATATTATCTATTAACGCATTATTATGGTACCATATAACATAATAGAGTATTTTTACTCATTTACGAAAAATTAAGCAAAAATTAATTAAAGGCAATTTTGGCATAAATTCCATTTATAAAATCAGTCTTTCGATTACAAATATATCTGTTTCAGACGTACAACTAATCACATAAAGAACTCGTTAATTCGAAATTACATAAACGTCAATATTGTAGCATAGGAAATAAAAAGTGAAACAATTGATTAAAATATTTAAAACAATGATAAAAGAACCTATCATTTGTCCACAATAATTGAAAAGCCATATTTAGCCTTGAAGCCAATACGCGGTCTGACATAAAAGCGTTAACATCGATAAAAGATGCATCTTTAACGACTGTCTTTGAAAATAGGCAATTTTTCCCACTCACGCGGTTAACAAATGGTATTTTCGACAAGATGGTACGCGGCAATAACGTAAATAATGCAATTTCGCGCGGGAGTCTCGCGAAAGTAGATTTGATAAACCGCTTCCCAGGCGAAACGTATAACTATATATCAGAGGAAAGATGAGGAGAACCAAATGAAAATAACCCGTGAAAGGAAAGTCGATAGATTGGCGAACGAAATTACGGGTGTCGAGTGAACTAACGTTATCCAGTTTCAGTAAGCATTATCCTTTTTTGCTTTCGTCCTTTGAAGTATTAAAACGGCTCTACCAACGCTTTATTGCCTATAAGGTGGTCTTTTCTCTTTATTGAAAATCATCTCGATTTGAAATGAGTGTTAAGGTAAAACACTTATCTTACAGGACTTATTTTAAAAGCTACTACATATTGTGTACCATTGTGGTTGCTTCTTTTACCTTTTGAATTTCGCTAATCATTAAGGAACTGCGTAAGTTAATACTATGAATTAATGAATTAATAACAAAAGTTACTCACTGCTAAACTACTTGCTTACATCGTCTATTATAATGATAATGTAGTATCTCACCTAAAACAAACAACATGAAGTATACATTAGCCAAGTATGGATACAAAGTTATATATTATTATTGATAATACAATTGAGATGAAAATTGTCAATAGGCTATAAATTTTAGAATTTATAGTTTATCTTACATATCTAGGTTATTTATTATACTAAACAGTGATAAAAAGTATATTTCACTTAGTTCTTGCATAAATATTACCGCTTTCTTGGACATTAAGAAATTTGTTGATAAACAACCTCAACAAATAAATTTCAATGAATTCCTGATCTTACTGTATTTATTCACATTTAAAAATATAATTGATCGCAAACACAAAAAGGAAAAGCTCATTTTGATGTCCCTTGATCAAGAAATGCCTGCCTAACTCGTTCGCTCGAAGACAAAGAAAAAGTTCTGGCTGGACCACAAGCTCGAAAGAAAAAATCAGGAACGAAATTTAAAGACAACCGGGCACGTATTATTACTAAGGGGAAATAATCAAGAGTCGGGCTTTAAAGACAAATAGAGACCAAAAAGCTGACTTCGTGCGATCGACTAGACAAAAGTTATATATATGGAGGAGCAAGGATATCGTGCTGCGTTGGGGTCCGGATTCTTGATGTCTTTTCGGAGAGATACAGAGTGGATGCCAGGAAAAAGAGGTTGGGAAAAATGTTTGGACATTTGAATGACCGGTTGGAATTTTTATCGTAAACAGTATTTTTATCGCTCTTCATTTATGTCGACTTTATTTGGAAAAGGCATCGTTTTCGATGATTTAATTCGAACGTGATAATAGAAAAAGAGTTTTACTAATTTTTTCCGGTGATCCTACTAAATGTCATAATGTTTTTAACGATTCAAAAAAATTAAATCTCGTATATACATCAAGAAATTAATATCTTTCTCGTATACCTATATTAAACACGAAACAAGCTATCGCTTCATGTTCTTTTCAATTCAAAATTGTGTTCTATCTCGATACTTTTGTATCTAAAACAGCAGTAAAATAATTGATCAACCGTTCATTTTTTCTTTGAACTTTTAAGCTATTGTGCACAATCGTTGTAATTAATCTTTTCGGTATTCGAACGAGACCCATCGCAAAAGTACCGATATCCCGGGGATCGAAACCCCTTGGGGATATTTTTTTCAATAAAATCAAACGATTCTTCCGAAAAATAAACAAAATAAATCGTGCAATAAAGGACGCTTTACGAGCTCAGAATTAGAATCTCAAGGAAGGCGACTCACTCACCAATGCGTGAAGTGATGGCTTTACCCATGAGATACGCTTTCTCGTATTCACGTACACGAGGCCTCTTATCAATGGGGCGCTTTGTTTGCTTTGCGACCGAGACACTTGAGTGGATAACTCCAGGCCGAGGCATTGCAAAAGTGTTATTTCCGTCCGAGAATTTATAAATTCAAATCCGCGATGGAGATTGAGGGTGAAGAGAAAAAGAAAGAAAAAGAGCGGGTGAGTGCAAGGCAGCGGCAATGTATCTTCGGGCCAATATGTTTTCATTGCAAACATCGCGGGACGAATTTTAACTTCACTAGGGGCGTAGCTTCTGTGTACGCAATCTCTTTCTTATCCTGGCATAGCGTACCTAATACACTTTCGGAGCAGTGGAGATTTTTGATTTGATGTTGCGTAAGAAGCACGAGACTACGATGAAGTTTTCGTGGAATGCAAAAATATTTGTGAAATAAAACAACAGGACAAAATTTCTGATCGGTGTATTGCATTTGCTTTATTGTAGCAATTTGTTTTGTCTCTTAGTTGCAATCAAAGTTCAAAATAATGTATTGTATTTAGTAGTATAGTACGCGTAAAAATTATAGAGATTTGAACAAAATGTTTGATTTCACAACTTTCTTACAAGAAAAATTTTAGGACGATGAAAAGTTGTTCATCAATCGCTCGAATAAGTACATTTGGAAGTTTCATAATATATATATATAAAGCTCTTTTTCCTTAAATAAAAATTATTTTTAACTCAATAGTATAAATAATATTTTGTCTCAAGTGCACTCAACTCCGACTACTTAAGCAGTAACTGCTAGTTTCTGTCTCGCTTTTTCTCTTTTCAAACGACCAGATAAAATTAGCTCGACAAGATTCTCTCCATTGCTGCGTCATAAAATCTCTCCCGCACTTTCTTAAGACACCTTCTTCCTCTGATCGTATTTTTCTTGTCTGCTCGACATCATTCAAAATCACATCTTACTCTCTGGATTTTATTTTTCCTTCAATTTTTCACGTTATTATCATTACGATTTAATCTGCTATTTTAAGTACACATTCACTTTCACAGACATTTGCGGAATCTTCGAAGTCCAAGTTGTGGAATAAAATTTTAACATATATTTAATGAGTTACCTAATAGCCTTAAGATTGATATTTATTTGAAAGATGCAGATTTTCCGACTGTCTTACGTCCTCGCCGAAACGCAGTTGCAATTCGTAAGAATGTCATTAGAGATTCTAATTTCGCCGGCGCGAAAAGCAGTTGTAAGATCAGAAGCTTGGTATGTAAATTTACAATGCCCTTGTACCTCGAGAAACGTATATGTGAAAATACGCCCGGATTTTACACATGGATTAATTACACATGGATTTTTTCCATTCGCACCGAAGCATCGACACGCGTCGACCAAGGGCCCTTCCGCCGATAACAAGAAAAATACGCGGCGAAGGTCCGGGGAGAAGCGAATAAAAGCCGACAGTTTAGCTGTATAGGAAATCAAAAAATGTACAATTTAAATTTTCAGAGTAACAAAAGGCCTCGGCAATTTACACAGGATGATGGTATCATCGGGATTCGAGAAAAACCAAAGACTTCGCGTTACGCGGCTGTCGTTACGCGCGACCTACGATACTGAAAAGGAAGGGGAGGAAAAAATATAGTAGAATACGCGCGCAGAAATGAATATCGCTCTACATAAAGGATGCGAGGGCTCGTAAAGATAAAGGCGGACTCCTCTGCCTCTCGTTTTAAAGTTAATGGGCCCCGGGGGAAGGGAAAACAGCATCGACTGGTTTACGCGATTCGACGAGCAACGGTAGTACACTTCCTTGTTCTTTTTTTGCTCCATTTTTTCTAATGGTGACTTTCGTATTAGCATTTGTGAAACGCGGGTATGCAGAAATGACGGGGTAAAAGAGATGTGCGTCAAAGTTTCCGTATGAACTTTTTTTTACTTTTCCTGATACGATCGACGAGCGGAATGTGTGTGTACTGTTTTGAATAATTAGGTTCGCGCTGTTTGTTATACGAAAAACTATTTTAGATCAGTCTGATAACGCGAGCCTTTTAACTGGCTTTTTGCTAAAAAAATTCGTAATATTTCTTTATCCGATGAAAATACTCTGAACTCTGAGCTGGACTCTATATTTTATGTAGCTTTTAATTGTAAAGAAGAAAGATATTTTTCTTCTTTTGGGTATGAAACAAATAGCGGAGCATAAGCAAGTATTAATAAATTAACATATAACAGTTCCAGTGAATAATACTTCTGACGCGAATACGTACGTTATTTATTATTAAGTAATTCAAAAAGATTGCAGTGAGAATACTTTAGCCATTGAACACCGGCACCATCGAGCGAACAATTCTCAACAAGATTTCCTTAAGAAAAAGATAATAACGGTACTTAGTATCCCCCTGAATATTCCATTGACTCCTCTTCTTGTTCATATGGGCAAAAGAACTCCGATCTCTTTTCTTCTTTGCGACACGGAAGCAATTTTCGTAATTGCTTTAATTGAAAGGGTCGTAGCGTCGCGACTGCGACGCTCGCGGGAGTCAATATAATGGTGACAGAACGCCCGTAAAACAACTCCCGCAGTCAGTAACGGCTGATGCGTCGGAGTGTATTAGAAACGAGCTTTAATGAAACTCCACAGAAGCCGGCGTTTAGGGTCAGCCGGCGAGACTTTTTAAAGGAGCTGGAAGGATATGGATATGGCTCGTAATTTAGGGAGGATTATGACGGTGGTGGAAAAAGTGGGCACGAGAACGCCGAGTAAGAGCGACTTCTTGTTTTGGAGCTGTAAAAATTGTTATGGCCTTTCATCTAGTGCGCTCTCCAAGACTCGTTTGCGCTTGAAGATTTTATACTCAGTGTGGGATATTCTTTAGCATAAGAAACTTTATATAATTTTATAGGTTCTGGTGTCGGGAGCCTTTTTCTATAATAATGTTTGCGTTTCTTCGGTGTCGGTTGAAAAGCGCTCATCACCTATGAGTCGCAGGATAAATCTTATCGTTGGTCTTTCATTAGTTTCTTACGTCAGAGCCGAATCAGTGAAATACAGCCCAATCGAATTAGAAAGTACATGTCTGAGTAATCGTGGAACCACAGATAAAATCACTTATGTTTGGCTAATTCGGGTACAAGAAGTGAGCTCGATAATTATAAAGAACGAGACAAACAGAAACATCGCTACCGACTCCCATCTGCTTCCTCTCAATTAGCAAAACAGCAATAACGCGTTGGCAGAGCAACGAATTCGCCCGAGGAAGCTGGCACCGTCATTTTCAGCGCCTGACAGGTCAATAAGAGCGCGAGAAACGAGAGACGCGCCGTAAAAAGCGACGGATGTCGCCGAGGCCTGGCAACGGTCCGAGGGCCGCTGACGTGCATCATTTTGCATCCTCGTGAGCGTGGCGAAAGCTGCGGAAGGCGCATCTCGGAATAAATACTCAAAGCGTGGTTCAACGCGAGCAAAAATAAACGGCGCGTTTCCTTTCGGCGGGACACTCGCCCTTGCTCCACCTCCTGTGCGCCTTCTTTTTTGCGCGTACGCAGATATTGCTATCTCTCTTCGTTTCTATTGCAATACGTACACGCGCAAATACGTGGTCCGATCAGTTTTGTATTTTTCCGAACGAGATTTTGGAAATGTACCATCTGTAATGTACCATAAACGAGTTCTATTGCGCCAATTTGAGATTTAATTTTATGCAAGATTTTATGCGCCATTTCATGTATTGCCTAGCGAATTTATATATCTCACAAATTTTAGAATTACTAAATCACTCGCCAGATATAATTTATTCAACACGTTAATCGTACGGCGAAACTGATCTATCGCTTTATATGCTTTACTTGACGAATCATTGCTTAATGCTTACTTAAACAGTAGCGTCCGTAATAAAAGTTAAGTTCAATTCAGCAATTTCTCATTCATTGTAGACGTCAACTACAGTTAGACGTAGTTTATCATGAACCAAGAAATAAAATGTCGGCGTGCAAGTAATTGTAGGGGTACAAAATCACCGTTGCGTGTACGCGAATCACGCCCACATTGTGCATAAAGTGTGCGAAAGTGTCGTAAAGTCCTCGGTAATTTTGAAGGAAAGAGCGATAAATAAGCTTATTGCCAATGTGTCACTTTGTCCGAGTGCTCGTCATCTCTTCTCTTATCACGACGTCTAATTAGAGCCGTCCCGAGTAGCTGTCACGGAAAGTCACCAACCTCAATAAATAGCAACTTTTGCGCTCTGAATTTAGTTGAATTTAGTTGGATAAGGAGCCACTCAGCACAAGTGGAATCCCGTACAGTCGTTTAATGCGATAGATTGCAATCGCACTTACGGAATGGGAACTTCAAGCAAAGTCAATGCTACGGAATACGTGAGTTCGTTAACTGCCAAGTGGCTTGTCGAGTGATCGTCAATAGGTTCGATTCTTCCGCTTTCATCGAAGTCTGGCTCATTTTTATCCGTAATGTTTTATAGGCGAGCGTTACCCTCGGAAAAATTCCATAATAAATCGTCGACGCTTGAAACATCGCTAGTTATTTAAAAAGTAATTGAATCGAAATCGTTGCACAACCGAAAAAGTACATGACGCGACAGATGTCGTTTACAAAGGGCGATTCGCCATTTCGATCCGAAAGAGAATGAACGGTCGGAAGCGGAGTGCGTGGGGCATCAAAGTACCGGCAAAACG
This sequence comes from Wiebesia pumilae, assembly GCA_018907045.1. NCBI lineage: Eukaryota > Metazoa > Arthropoda > Insecta > Hymenoptera > Agaonidae > Wiebesia > Wiebesia pumilae. The sequence goes on from JACCHZ010000138.1 coordinate 481,436, forward strand.
CCTCTTCGCGGAATTCCGCGCGCTAATGAAGGCTGAAAGCGAGTGGTGCATAAATTCGTTATTGCGGCACTTTGATATTTCTGCGGGGCGCGTTGCGAGGGAAGGGAATACATAGTTCTTGCGTCGCTTTCTGACACCAGGATCGTTGTCTGGGATAATAATGATCGGTAGCAGAGCGCCTCGCGATATCTTTAAATTACAATGAAATCCTATACAAAAGACAATGATGAATCAGGCGCAAAAAGCAATGTGTTTTTATTTACAAATTCCCGACAATTTAACTCATTATGGAAGCCCTTGGTCGATATCTCTTTACTTTCTTAATAAAAGTATAAAGTGGAGCAATATTTATGGCCTCGCGACATCACGCGTACTCTTGTTAAGAGCAGCATTCACATTTCGGCCTTATTGAGTTCGAGCAGGAAATTAAGATAGGAAAGAAAAACACTTCCTATCAGTTGGATAACAATAAAAATAATAATAATTTACTAATGCGTACAAGTTCAGATGCGCAAGCACATGCAAGGGTCGAGACATAGAGCTATAGCGGCGCGCTAAGAACTTTCTTAAATCAGCAACGTATTCAGAGCCATAAAAATTCCTTTCAATCACCTGCGATAAGTTCCCGCGAATAAAAACAATACCGTATTGAATGGGGCGAGTCGCGCATATAAAAGGTGGATGTAATAGGTGTATATAAGAGGTGGATGCGGGTGCGCGATACACGAATATCCTGAAGTCGGCGGCGCAAGATAGTAACGCCGTCAATTCTTGTTTCTATTTCAAGTCGAAGCAATGAAAAGGCATAGAAACCGAATTGCAGAACTTCAGGATGGCCCGGAAAACCAATGTCGATGTATCGAATAATGCGAGTAACGACCTTTGTTTATATCGCTCGTACGCACATGGCTATCGAACCGCGACGTTGGACTCATGCGTCGCAGGATTTTTACGAGCCACGCATACTAGTGGCTAGTATGAGAATAATTGAGTTGTTTTTGGATCTGGATACTTTTAAATTTCTTATACTTCCAATGAATTTTCGTTAATTCTTAATTAGCCAACTGCAAATGTAAAACACGACCTTAATCGGTTAACCCAATAGATTATATTTTCTCTCTAAATTTATTACGGATGGCGTTCGTCTATTGATGTATCGAGTAAATATAGAGCTAATTACGTACGGTCGGTGTCTTGTGTGTGTATCATTACTGAGGTAACAATACTATTAAAATATAGCATTTGGGACTAAAATTTAAGGTCATCGAGTAACGGAGGAAAAGCTAACTGAATTTCGATTCGACGTTTGAATAAAACATGCAATATGGAGCGCAAGTGAAGAAAATTTTCCAGACTGCTAAATATTTCTTTCGCGAACGAAAAATTACATTTGAATATAAGCTTGAATTTCGTTACAATTTATAAAGTATAAATATTATTAGTGCTAAATTATTCTCTGTAAAACGATATATTAAACGAAAATTGTTTTCATTTACAAGTTGGATGAAACTAAAATAAAATACTTTTGTAATTTAAATATTATCCACTTGTGAGAAGAATCGATCTACATAAACAAAAGCCGTAAAATATAACGTTAAAACTTAATATACGTCACACAATAGAGCTGAGCAATATGGGCCAACAATTGCGCAAAGTCATGGTAGTAAAAAAAATTAATAACGCAATAATATCAATGGTAAACGAGGTGGACGATCGCATTCGCATTGAATGGTGAAACATTTTATCGCCGTCAAAACAATAAAGCAGCATGATTGAAATACTGCCATTACAGCACACACGGACGAATCTTAAGCAAGGGGAATAATTCTCTTTTTGTTCTTGTTTTTTGCATACAGCATTAGGCAAACATGTAGGTGTACAATATTTTTTCTGAGCGTCATCATTTTTTTGCATGCATAAGCTTTGTAGCCACCCGAAAGAGACGTAGATATTCCGCAATATTATATGCGTACATTGTATTTAACAAGTAGGAATAAATATAAATTCATGTGGAAGAGGTAACAGCATCGCAACGACAAATCAAAAGAGAATTTCTCTCGTAGGCTTCTGTTGTGTAGAGAAAAAAAAAGGCAAAAGGAGTAGGGCGAAGAAAATGAGAGTAAGCGAAAGAGATAATTTACTACGATACAAAGTAAAAATATGTATCTTGGAGTCGCAATAATTTTCAGAAAACGATATAAAAGTATATTTTAGGACTATAAATAATAATTTTGACACTTTATTTGTCAGTCATTTTATTATAAGCATAATTTAAACCTACTTTTATTTTCTATATATCGTACATCTAATTGTAATTCTCATGAATTATGCAAATCGGCTAAAAATCGGCATCAACAATATTTTCGCTACGCTACCATAGTGCGCGGCCACTATACGTTTTGCATAACACTAAGGATTGCTTAATAGAGCGAATACTTAACATTAAAAATAATTTCAAAACTCTGGCTGCGCGATTTAATTTATCCACGTGGCAATGATTCCGAAAGCAAAGAAATCTCATTTTTCTGTGAAACTATAAATGTAAAAAAGAAAAAATCGTTTTGACAAGATGATCCCGAAGAGAGTCGGAAGAGAAATACAAGAGACTAATTACGATATTTTCATAACTTGTCTTCTCGCAACAAGAATAAAGCTATAAAATAACACGTTTGCAAAAAGAGGAGACGCGGAGCGAAGCAAAAGGGGGAATTTTTTGCAGTGGCACGTAGTGGCATCCGTTGTAGCTGCGGGCTGACGTCAAGACGCGCGGCTACTCATTGAGGTAAGTCAAGAAGAAACGCGGAGATCGTCGGATCTGCGAAGCCGAATGGTTGGACGCGCTTTACCAAAACGTTTTTGGAACTCCGTCGCGCAGAAACGGAAGCATGCACCGGGAGTTGAAGGATTGCTTTTTCCAATTTGTACCGAAAGCGCGCGCTCTTTTGTCTTTTCATGAGCGTAACGAGACGGAGAGACATTTTTCTCCTTGATTCCCAAGTATTTATAAAGGTATATTCAAAATAATTCGGTTGGATTCGCCCCGATGTGACGTTGGTATCGCTACATACGATGTACGAAATAACGCCTGAATCCGCGTTATTATACCCTGTGAGAATAAAAAAAGCGACGAAGTTGAGCACCCAATGTTGAAAAATATCAAGAGTGTATTTACTTAATGAATTATGAGTAGGGTAGTACGAGAAAAGGCCACTCCAAATACGACGGACTATGTAAGATAAGACGGCAGGCATCAAAGAAAAATAAAAGACAAGGAAAAATCCAAGCGGAAAAGTCTGCCCCGAAGTTTGACGTCCGACCCACGGTCGATTTTCCTAATAAAAGAAATAGCGGAGTGCACGTAAAGAAGGTCGCAATAGCACATTGCAATTAAAATCCTAGCGGTTACGAGGTGACGAGCATCGTACGCCGCTGTGTATGTGCGCCCCTTTAAACGATGCCACGTCGGAGTTATTTATCCTGTTTAAAGGTAACAACGTCGGTTCCCATTATGTAGTGCGATGCGCGTGGCTCACGCCTACAATACGAGCGCCGTGAATCGCGGGATTGAGTTCTACTTAGCTTTTTTCTTTTGTTTTTTTGTTTTTGTTTGCACCGCTTTGCACCGAGTTCTGATAATTAGAATAGCGCGCTGTTTAAGTAGAAGCTTTGCTAGAATTAATACGTTAGCAGTGACACCGTCGTCAAACTTAAGCACGTATTACTTTACTCGTATTACTTTCCTTGTGTTTAATATTCAATGAGTATTAGTTGATAGATGTTGGGCTCACACACGGTAATTGTTACTGAATCAAGCTAATATAAGTTATTTGCTCAGTAGTTACACGACTGTTTGCTTTATTTCATACTATTTCCGTTTGCAATTGAAAATCTTTTTTACCGAAGGAAAATGTATCGAATTATTATAATACCGTGCTTAAATACGTATCATTGAAATAATAGGTTTAAGAAGAAAAAATATCTACATAGGCATATAGCATTAACTGTATGCACCTACAAATTACTACAAAGAAAAATAGAAATACACAATTTACTTATATACCGCCTACTGTTTTATTTAACAGGCTTAGACCGTATAATATTGTTCTATAAAAATTATGAAACAATAATATTACAATAGTTGCAATTAATCTTTGAATATGGCCTGCACGTTCAATGACGTTTTCAACGTAATTATTGTATATATTATTTATTCTTTATTCAAAACTAAAATAGAATAATGCGATTCTTTTTATAAGAAAAGAAAAGAAATAGAAAAGTTATTTGAAAACATTCTTGTGCTTCTCTTTACATAATTCAGCGTAGGCTCGACAAGAAAATTCACCGAGAAAATTGAAACATTCGAGAATTCAGAATGGAAGAAGGTTAATCATTTTTAATAAACAAAAAAGCAAGTAATCGCAAAAAATCGCGAATGCAAGCTCGCGCTCGAGCGAGATGGAGAGCGAGAAAATTAGGCGGAGAATAAAGGAGAGCAAGATATAGAACGAAGAAAAGAAGGCCGCGAAGATCATTGCCGAGGCAAGAGAAAAAAAGAGAGAAAGAGCTAAAGCCGGAGCTATCATTGCATCTTCTCATTACCATAACTAGTTCCTCGCCCCTGGTCTTTTTCTTCTTTATCTTCCTCCTTCACTGCCTTCTTTATGCTCTGTCTTATTCTGTTTTTCTTCGTTCCCTCTTCGCGTTCGCCCTTGCACTGGAGACTCTTTCCGCGCTCGCTCTCATTGAACGAATGAGAATGAGAAAAGGAGAGGGCAAAAATAGACGACAAGACAAGTTTCAATAAGTACTAGAACGTACAGCAGAGCCTTTGCCAGTGATTAACCTGGCATAACTTCTTATCGAAAGATTTGTTGTTCGAATTTAAAATCTCCAAGATCCCAACAAGACTATTGTATTGGGCGTGGTATCTGCGACGCCTTAAAAAATATATTCCGTCCCTCTTTACGACGGGCGCATTGAGAAAAAGTCGCATTTACAGCTCGTGGTGATTTCTAAGTAATAGGTAGCGAATAGCTGCCATGATTCACAGCACATACGAGTCGTTTGTTTTCAAAGTATAAAGTCACTCTCCGCCTTCTAAGAGACTAAAAAACGAAGACACATATAGTGAGGCGTCTCGTATGCGCAAAAACACAAAAAATAAGGTCGGAAAGAAAATGAGAGAGAAGGAGAGAAAGGGACAAGGAAAGACTGCCGCGGGTCGAAAGTATGAGTACTCGTGCTACCATATAAAGCAAAAACTCTCGTTGGCAGAAAGATGCAGGCGAGCGGTAGTAGCGCAACGGTGGCAACAGCTGGAGCAGAAATACGTCGTTTGGCCTTATAGAGGACACCCGCGCTCTCGGCTCTTAGCTTATGGAGAGAGGGTTGGAACCTGCGACAATGAAAAGAGAAAGATGGAGGTAGATTTTGTCCGCGATACGACACTTCTTTTTGTATGCCCTCGCTCCTTTTCTTTTTCTCGCTCCCTTCGCCTTTTCTCAAAAGGGAGAAAAAGTCGAAGGAGCTAGTGGTCGCGGTAAAATATGGACTAAATTTATGACGTATGTAATGGGAAGTTCTACTTTAATTAAATTCATACGAATCCGTCGGGCTTTAAGGCTGGAGCAGTGCTCTTGAACCCTCGGACAGGCGATCCTTTCTTTGTTTTAGCGGAAAATGAAAAATATGATAATTACGAAAGGTGACTCGTAGAGCTTCCTTCTCACGACGAAAAAAGAGAAAAATAAATGAAAGGAAAGGAAAAAGTGAGTCCGCACTTGGGGATGACGAATGCGTCATGTTCCCAGACCCAGACCCGAAAATTCTTCCGTGCTCCACGTTTTCCACACGAACGAAACCAAGGATTTCGAAAAAACCTTATCGTTTGCGATTCGAGTAACGTCGCCCGTGCTTTTACGTGCCCCTGGGACAATGAGGGTGCGCTCAAGGGCTCGTAGGATACGAAGCAAATACCGAAGCTCGCTGAAAAAGGAAAAAGGAACGTCGACAGCAGCGGCCAAGACAAACCCTATTTGTCTTTCGTGCAAATTCCACGCAATAAATCATACAATCTCCGCGCATTATCTCCGAGAGAAGCTGCAGCCGAGAAAAGAAAGCGAGCGCGATAAAGGCAGGGAGCGTGATCGCGATCACGAGTCTCTTGAAATGAAGCGCGTCCCCTTCTACAAGACTGTTGGAGTCCCTCGTTTTTCTGCCACTCGAAATCACTTTCCGCTCCCTTCCGAACAGCCAAACGAGTGCAAAATGAGTGAAAAAGAGGAGTGCACCTCGGCATGTGCGGTAGCGGATCTCGCGAGTACCGCGGCTCTACTCGCTCTGCTGGAATCTTGATGGTAAGTCCCGACTTGTTTCGTGAGGCGGACGCAGATGGGACGTTGCGATTCGTTCGACGAAATGCGAAGGTTCGGAGGAAAAATTACTCGTGAAAAATGCTGTCTCGTCTCCGCGGGAGTCCTGCGGTATCTTGTGAGTGAGTCATGGCACGTCAATGGCCCGTGATATCCTTGTGAAATGCCAAAACTTCTCGAGAGGCCCCTGGAACGCGGCTTACGTTGGCCTGTTTAATGACGCTCTTCTGACTTCCACGCAATTAGTTGCGTGACATTTCGATGACGTTAGTTGCCTTCCACATCAAAAGTACATGCTTCTAGTTTGTGAACAAGGACCATCAGCGAACGGCTACACGCACGTTACGGTAAGATAGCTGGCAGAAAACTACATCTGCGTTGTCGTTGTACAAATATAGTGCGACCTTAATTTTTCTGTGATTCAAGTGTTTCATTTCGAAATATAAAATTCTCTCAGCGCTAAGAGGAAACTTATATTAGAATTGAATGTGCAGCAACATAAACTTTATGGCACTATACGGTACGCTCTACTTACAACGCGTCTGAAGTCCTCGACATACCCGATTATGTTCCGCAGTTTGTACATCTATTTATAGTGTAAATATACTCATTGCGAAGAAAAGAGTTCATCCGTAGATATATATACATACAGTAGTTTCCAGAAACTTCCAAACTTTCATTCATAGATAGAACTTCAGAAAGTTTAAATCAGTACAAGAAATTTCTTGTAAAATCTACGAAATCTTAGTTTTCTATTGTCCTCCTTCATTCTTCTATAAAAAATTCAAAAGAAAAATTTTGTATTGAAAAGAATATTACACTTTACGATTATTAGCGATATTTCGTATGTGCGTCAAGTGTTGTGAAATATGCTCTAAAAAAATCATTCCCAACTCAAAAACGTAGGATGTTATTCGAGAGAACAAATTTAGGAAAAAAAACATTACTTCAGTTTGTGAACAACAGAGCTAACGGCAATTCAATAGTATATAAAACTGAAAATAAAATTAATTGTTTTAAATTACATTTGATTTATTTTTATACGACCATAACATTAAGAATGTGCATTATTGAATTACTACTTCTCTTTCATTCAACTAATTCAATTAGTGGATGCGCAATATTGTTTGTACATATATAACTACAAATATTCCGCAAGAAAATTACGAAAGAAGAAAGACATAATTATCAATGGATTGAATGAAACAAAAATGAAATGAAAAAAAAAAATAAAAAGTTGCAAAAACAAGAAAATTCAGTAACGCTAAGTATAAAATGAGAAATGAGACAGAGAAATAATAAGCAGTAATAAGTGCGCCCAAGAAAGAGAGACAGAGAGATTCCAAAATTCATGGCACAAATACGACGACGGTGGTCTTCTCGGATGTGTGGCTGCAACCCACGACTCGAGTGGGGCTCGGCAAGTGCCTTAACGACGACGAAAAGAACAAGACGAGCTGTACGCACATAGAAGCCAATGGCTCGTTTCCTTTTTTCTTTTCAGCGGGTACATTTTAATCGGGGTGAGCTGAGCTTCGAATAATTGCGGCGTGAAGCTGCCTCCGATCGATCGCGCACTTGCTACGTCGGTTGAAAAACAAGAAGGGAAGCGGCTGGCGGATGAAGCGTCGGTCGGAAAGGGAACACGTGGGGTGAGAGGCCAGAAGTAAAGTTGGGAATTGGAAAATCAGAAGTGGGGAGACACGCGCGCACACAAGGAAACCTGGCGATGAATTTGCAAAAGAGTTTAGAGCTCATTTTTCATAGGGGAAAATTTGTCGCTTACACATGTCACTTAATAATGCGAGCAGGCGTAAGTAGTCCTCGTGATTAATCGAAGTTTGTCACTCTTGTTTTAACGAGTCTTTATTGTGATGTTTATATGATATTTATAATAAATGCACATCCTCGAAGTCTCATTTAGGGTATAATACACTTATACGTTTAAATATTTCCAATTAAGTCATAAATCGAGCTAACATAAATACGCAGTGCTTTTGTGCCTATAAAATAACTGCCCGGAAACAGATAAAAAATTATTAGTTGAACAAAGATTTAAACCTCCACCACATAAAATCTGGATTTTGCAAAACTCAGTGAAAATCGTTAACAGCAAATTAACTACCGTTTCTATTTTCGCCACAGACCATCCTTACGGAAAGAGGACTACGACAAAAAAATTCAAATTTGCCCAAGACGCGCAAGAGAAGCAGTAACGTAAGAAACATCAATACTGAAATTAAGAAGAGAACGGGATGTTAGAAAGAGCTTGAGAGAGAGAGAGAGAGAGAGAGCAGAGCAGAGATACGTATACGCTGCAACAGAGCAACTAGCCTTGAATATTCCTCCAAATTCGGAATAGCGAAAGGCCTCTTCATTTTTACCGCAACTTGAAACAGAGGCGATCGAGCGTGCAGAGACGTTTCTCTTCATTTTTTTTATTTTTCATACTCGACCCTTCCATCCCTTTTCTCTCGCTGACCAGCTTATGCGACAGAAAACGGTGAAAAATTCGAAATTTTAACGTGACCGGGAATTGCTGTGCCTTTATGTCTTTCTACCTCATCTATAGAATAATCAGAATTACTTTCGTACGAGAAGCTCATTTTCCTGAGGATCTTTTTGCAATAGATAAAAAGGTATAATTAGAGCGTTTAATTTGAACCAACGGAGTCGCTTTTTATGCGTCAGAGCTTTTATGCGCAACAGAGTCAATGTATTTTATAATATGTCGAAAAAAACAATGTAAGATGTATGAATGTAGACTAATTTGTTATAGTTTTACAGAAAAGCGCTTAAAGAGATGTACGCCTATTCAGTTTTGTCCCAGAACATATATGCAACTAAATAGAAAATTCGTATCGCACAAAAAATACATAATAAAAATAAATTCTTTTAATGGAGGACGAGTTATTTTCGCGGTGAACTCGTTTTTTAAAAAGTACTAGTATCTTAAAAGAAAAGTATTAATAAAAATATGAGATTTTTTAAGAACATGTAGTATCGAAAATTTTGTAATATAATATTAAGCAATACTTATACGCCATACAAGCAGTCTATAATATGTATAAAACTTTTTATGAATATCAAGGAAAATGAAGAAATAAGAATGATTTGATACCAATCTGTAGAAGTTTTTGGTATTCCACTTTTCAATTTAATTCATATAGTCTTTTAACATATTTAGTAACTACTGTCTATCCCTATAAAAAGCGAATAAAATAATTATTTAAATGTGTATATTGTATATAGATATTTTAAGTTTATCATCCTCAATCTTATTATGAAAATGCATAATGAACGCAGCAGTTTTAAGACAAGTTAAATAAAAGGAAAAACAAGTCCGATGAAAACTGAAACTTCGAAGTGGTTGAGAAGGAAAGAAAGCTGTAGAAATGGTATATAATGAAAAGATGGACTTGTAAAGGATGAATTTAGTTGGAGGGATAGCGATAAAGAAAACGCGCTAACGCGATTAGAGCAAATGAAGGAAATGGAATGATACGCCTCGCAGGCGAACGACAAGTTTGCGACGATGACGACAATTTGGACGAGCTGAGTATTTGGCGAGAAAAAGAAAACACAGTAACCGAGCTCAGTTCAGTGAAGAGGATAAGCAGAAGTACTAGTTGAAATTTGGTCGAATAACGCTGTCTCGGCACGAGAGCGGCTTTGCTACGACATCCGTAATACGGACGCGTACCGCAGCATTATAGTTACAGAAGACGGCGAGGACAGAGCAGTTCAAAAAAGGATCTTGTTCGATCAATAATTGATCGGATGTATAGCCTTCTCAGCTGAAAATCTTATTTATCGTCAAATCCTAATGATCGTAAGAATCGTACTTATTTATTTCTTTGCAGGAATTACGTGATTGGTCGATCTATTTAGAATACCGAATCCAACTATTTGATGCAGTGAAACCCGGGAGAACGTTGTCTTACCTGACAAATGTAGATTTTCAAACTCAACCTGCACCAATTTAAAGTTGCTTCAATAGATTTTAGAATGCGGATAATGAATTTCGAACTGTACTTGCTCGCACCTATTTACAATGAAAAAAGTAAATTCAACGACATTGTGTTCAATTATTGTCGGGTGAAGCTGAAGAGAAACTTCAAATCAAATTTTAACACGTTTGTTGATAGATAGAAAAAAAATCTGCGCCTAGAAAATATAAAATAAACATTTCCGCCCACCGAAACAGAAACTCAAATTTGAAATAGGGTTCTCGTTAATCCGTTTTTACGAATTATATTCCTTATACAAATGAAAGCGAACGAATATAATTTCTTTTAACAAAATATCCGCTGCTTTTTTACTCAAATAGTACATTTACATAAATTTATGCTGCATCGTTAAAACTATGTACCCAGGGTAATCTCTTACATTTTCATTACTTATTTAGCTATTCCACAAAGAGAATGTTCTAAAACACTCGAACATTGTGAATTATTCAAATTACTTCATCGCTTTTAATTAAACAGTAAAATACACTTTAAGAATTGTACGATCATAAGTATAACTACTTTTTGAATATCAATAGAAACCTCTGACGTTTCACAGGATTCTACTTATTTACAACCTCTGACACATGAAAATACTACTTCACAGGTTTCCGAACATCGTTTTCCCATCCCAGTAAAACCGAGTAAGTTAACAGTCATTATGCAGGTAGTAACGTCCCATTGTTAAAATAATTCAAACTAGTAATACCATCGGATTTTTTACTCGACTGTTAGAATTGAAGATGGCGCCGCTCGAAATGCAAGCCTCCACAATTCAGAAACGAAAAATCGCCGACGACGTGGATCGTCGTCGAAAAAAATGACGAAAAATCCAACTTAAGCAGACTGGATCGGACAGGTTATATTACACACCGACGAGTTGAAATAGCCGCAGAGCGTGGCGTGCATCGTAGGACGAGGGTGAGAGTCGCCAAGAGAAAAGACGACCGGCGACGATGAGTATTGCTAAAAAATATGAAGTTACCACAGGAGTGCGCGTCAGCGCTGTATCGGCAGGATGTAGGGAACGTACTCTCTCTCTCTCTCTCTCTCTCTCTCTCTCTCTCTGCTTGGGACACTCGTGAGAGAATATGCATGCCCGAATTCGTGAGATTTCCTGTCGTGTCCACGCAAAGGGATGGGAAAAAAGGGTTTCGAAGGATCTCTCGGACTTGTGACGACAGTGGCAGCGACGGTGATGCGTCGGAATACAAGAGGTAGAAGAGGGAAGCTGAGAACGGCCTGAACGTTGTATGGAAAGATTGTCGACGGTGTCGAGTAATTTCGGCACATCCTCTTTTACCGGTTAACTGCCAGCACGTACGAAGGTACTTTCGATCAGCTTAGAATTATTTATGTTTGTGTTAAGCAAAGAAATCACTCGCTGCTTTTTAGATACAGATTAATCCGCAAAGAAACGACACTCTCATGCCGATATACAACGTAAGCTGGCGTACGCCGAGATATTTGTCACGAGAAATTAGCTATCCTTCTTAATCCTTCGTCATTTTTTCAATATGTCAATGGCCATAGTAACATGTACCAGAATGTAAATTTAATTATCGATCCTCGACTTCCTGCTCTTCTAGTTTATCGAGCAAAGAGGCGCAACAAAAACCGTTCTAAATGTCAAGATCTTTATCGTGCCTGATAATAAAAGTATTGATAAACTGGTTCGTCCGGGTGAAGTTTGCGACGACTCTGGTGCGTGAGAGAGTCGTCGGTGGTGAGTCCACAAGAATGTTTGCACGTTGATGGCGCGCTTGGAAACCTTTTCGGCATGGTGAACGGGAAGACAATCGCCGTCTACCTTTGTATGAATTTTGTATTAGATATCGGAATCTGTTGCGTTGAAACGCGATTCCTTGTAAATCGACTACACCTATAAGTACCGTTTGTCAATCAATGACACGTCGGTGACTCCGTTTTTGTTTAATTGGTGAATTATTGAATGGACCTGTGCTTTAAAAGCGCGTGCCTTTCTCACCGTACATCGTTGTTACCGATGTACTATTAAATATTAAATAATGTATTATTAAATATTAAAGTTCATTGTAGAAGCCTTACATTTATTATTTTTATTTGCAAATTGCATATGTAGAATTAATGGCTGTTACCCAAGAGGAAGTGCTAAACATTCTGTTAGCAATATATAATTAAACTAATGAAAATAATTGCAAGCGAGAAATAAGTATCTCTACTCGATCTTAAGAAGAAACGAAGAATAATTTTTCACTGACTGAACGAAATTAATGTAATAACTTTATTAAATAACGTATTTAAGAATAGATATTAATTGAGTTTTGAGATCAACTGAAAGCAATATCAACTACTACTTATGTAACTATGAGGTCATTCGAGATCTTAATCGACAGCTGTTAAATTCAAGCAACGTTACATTATTGACAACTACATGTGTAGATCGTCTTAAAAATCATCGATCTATAGCTACTGATTTTAAACAATGGCGCAACCACGATAAATGCGATTGATCATGTCTAATTGTACCAACGATCACGTAATGTAATACGAAGGCGCGGATTTCTCACCTCGCACCCAACAGCGTCTTTCGTCGGTGGAATTGTATCCGTGCAACGAGTTGACCCGAGCTCAACCACTATAAGGTCATGCGCCTATTATACGATTCTGTATGATTGCGCAATACTAATTGATAACGGGAACGCTCGTGGAAGCTTTGTCATTTTCGATTAGCCGTCTTTCGCAATCCGAGCACCGTAGGTACTTTTCGACTGCTTTTACTAATTTTGGAGCGCATTGCTCAATTAATGTATTATCTATACAGAAACATTATGCACCGTTACCATCTGCATTATATATACCATACTCTTACTAAATGAAATTCAGCTCTGGAGATTTGAAGTAGCAGCGCCCGTTCTTTATATTTTACAGTTAATTTATTCTAAATTAATACCTAAGGCCAATCGAAAATTGTAAATAATGAAGAAACGTCTTAGGCCAGTCGATGAAATTTTTGGTAGCAAACTTTCCTACTTTAGATAAAACAAATATTCTCATTATAGAGACAAGATTCATACCTATTCGACCACGAAGTCGAAATATATGGCTGCAAGGAGGTGCTGCCATCTATCGGCAGATGGTCCAACTAAAAGCTGAACATTCAGTCGGACACTTCTTTCCAAGCGAGCTTTCATTCACACTAGTTACATCAATTCCAATCAATTTTACAAGTCTTGCATTACTTATCATTCCGCAACTCCACTTTAAAAAGCCATACGCGCTCAAAGCAACAAAATAAGTCCTTCTAATACAACGAGTCCTGCAGGACTCGTTGTACCCTCTCCACAGATTCACATCCGCGGCGATAAGTAACGCCGCATGCCGTCGAAACTCCGGCAGCTCCATTAATTTCCACGCGAAATACGTGACGCGACGAATGCGGCGTTCCAAAAAAAGCAGAAAAAATAAAAAAGGGAGACACGCGCCGTCCAGATCTCCAGGCGTACCGCGAAAATCGAACACTCGCCAGCTGTGCGCGCCGCATCTCGAGCAAGAATCTCGAAAGGCCGAAGCCCAAATCGCGCGATAATAAAGAGACAACGCCGAAAGTCGACTTGGCCGTACGTGCGTCCATACACCCATACGGGTCTTCCAGGACCCTCGGTGAAAAAGGAAACGTAAAGAAACCGCGCGCGAGATTCAAAGATTAGACCATCCGAGAGTTACGTTCGTCGGCAAGCGCGACGTGCGTTTATTAAAATGTTCGTACGAACGTTGTCGGACTGGTGAGTTTCGTAAACACACGCGCATAAAGAGGAAACTGCTGCTACTGCGATAAGCTCGGAGCTAAGCACTGGCACAGCACGTACATAATACGTCCGAGAACGAAAGCAGAAAATGCTCCGGATCAATTTCTACTTATCAATTTTGATTCGTAGAAATTGAATACGAGGGCGGTAACGAGCAGAATAGAGAAAAAGTCGAGCGATTGACTGAACACGAGAACGATCGTTACATGCAACAATTTCATTAGCGGCATTCGGCTTAGCCAAGTCCCCCAACGCGGGCAAACGCATTGTGGTTATTTAGCGCGCCTCGCGAGATATGCGCACGTAGAGGTCGTCTTCAAGGTAACGCGGGGGAAGATGGGCCGCGGTCGAACTTCGACGTTATCGGCGCGCCCATCTGGGTCCCGTGCACGTAAGGCGCGCCGACGCATGCGGGCACATGCGCGATCCATCAAGCGGACCGTCCTTTGACGTCCGGTCCCTTTAATTCCTTCGACCCTTTGTACCTCTGCCTGGTTACTTCCACGCACCCCCTCACCTGTCCGGCACCTATATGGGCAAGTGGGTGCTCCTGCTGCTGCTACAAGTTGTGCACTCACGGTTTCTCGATCTTTCTTTTTTTCGGTTTGGCTTTTGATCGATGAGAAAAGCCTTTTGTGGAATGAGTTTGAGAAGTCGACAGCTTCTCTGCCATGAGATATAGCCATTGATTTAGCATGGTGGACTTGCGTTACTAATATTTTTACACGGGGATCGCCATTTGTATGGTACACTTTCATTTTTTTTTTTTCGTTTATCGATTACCTTTATTTTCGTACGACAGCAGAAAATTAAACTGCACATTCGTGCAATAGCTGTTGAACGTTGTGAACACATGAAATCAAGCCGCGTATACGTAAGCGCGTTAATATTCGAAAACGTTAAAAATTTATAAAGCGGATGAAACGAATGGGAGATCTATAACATTGAGCGCTACATGGACTCGAGCTAAGTGGATTTTTCTAAATATCATCGGCTTTTTATCGCGGTAATCACAGATCTTCCGTATCTATTAGCAACAAATATTCTTTAATCTTCACAGTTAAACCCGTAAAATCTTGCGTTTTCTTGCCGCCGTCGAATAAGAGACGTAAAGAGCAATGTAGATGCAAAAAAAGCAAGACTGAAAATATCTCGGAATAGATATTTTTTCTTCAAACGTTTTTTCGTTAATTTATTTTTACCGTGTAAAAAAAAGGAAAAACGGCGACGTATAAGAGAGTCCTAGAAAAAAAAAATACACAATCCGCCCCACAATTTTCACTCGCTTTCGACGAGTAGCAGCTTCTTACGCGTTTTCGAGCGAGACAAACTACTTCCAGGACTCTATGACTTGCTGAGGCAAATCATCCATGACCATGACATCAACTTGAGATGACGACTTAAACAATGATTTGAGTCTCGTTGTGTCGCGCAGGGAAGCAGTACACGGATGGTTCTTTACAAGAGAGTATGATTGAAAAAAGAGGGAGAGAGAGAAATAAAGAAAGTGGGAGACAAGGTTTCCTTTACGAAGATATTTAATCGCAACGGTTTTTTGCGTGTATCATTATAAAGACGTAGAAAGAAGATGACTACTGAGTTTCCGCAAAACTTGCACATTGTACAATGATTCCAAATTTGATTATTCCACCTTATTAAAGGATGAAAAAAGTTTTGTAATGCAGACATCCTTTATAAATATTAATTGTAATTAAATTACATAATATTACTTCGTTTAATTAATTTGATTTCAAAAAGTTAAATGAAAAAGTGGATTGTCGAATATTAATGATCAACGTATCTCTTAATTATAAAATTAATTAGTTGCAATTAAACTGCAATGATAATGTATTTATATAATGTATTTACATGTAATGTATTTATATTATAATATTATATAATTTATATAATATAATTATATAATGTATTGTAATCTGAAGATTTGGAAAACTTACAGCTATAGATTCCTATTCAATAATAGATCACTGAACTTACGGCTAAGAAATTATTTTCCAATTCGATTGTTCCAAATGGAATTGAATTATCGACGGAGCACTAATTATTTTCATAAAAGTAAATAACCAATCGAATTAGTCACACCAATTATAATAATTTGAACCTACAGTACTTATATTTTAAAAGCATGAAACCGGATCCATTTGCGTTACAAACGACTCGAAACCTGAGTATTTTCTTCCATTGCACTAATTCTCAATTTCCCTTGTTCTCACTAATGACAGGAAGCGTAAGTTGTACAGAAGAAAGCACAAAGGAAATGGCAGCGGCCCACAAAACGGCTTCGCGAATGCTATTGCACGATTGCACAATTGCACAATTGCGCGATTCCCGAGAGCGTGGCGCATTCGAAAATAGTTTCAAAATGGACGCTGCATAATTTTGAATGTCTTGTACGTGTCGTTGTTTACTATTACTGCGAGACGCTTTAAATTTTTCGTACTTTCCAAGCGCGTTACTGCCGCATTCGAATCCCTGGCTGCATAAAAAAAGTTAAAGAGAAAGAAAGCTACGCTGATAATAGTAAGTTAGGACCTCGAGCGGAGCAAAGATTAATAAACAATCGAAGCGCATAACGATCCAACCGAGAAATACAGGTGTCTATACGTAAGGCGAACAGTCATCGCGCTGCATACGAAATCACATCCCGTGCATTTGGCAACGCAAATCAAGGGCTCGTTCGTTCGACCCGGAGCGATACTTTCGCGGATAAACACAAAAATCAGGCGGGCGCGAGCCTTCGGACCATAATTTTTTCCGCAGCCGCCCTACAACGGCGCATCCAACGATTAACATAGGAAAGGCATTAAACGCGCCCGCGAGCGCGTACATATGGACACGCATAAAATTACCATAGACACGCGTGCCTACAGCAGACGTGAGCCCGAAAATTGTTCTTAACCGCCCGGGATAATATGAACATTTTTCTCTTCCAAAAAATAAGCGTGAGCCGTATATGTCAGCCTTCACGGACGCGCGGACGTCGTGCTCCTCCGCCTTACATGCCTGGATTCTTGTAGTGACACGGGCCACGCACATGTGTATGCGTTAGTACGTGTTACAGCAAGTATGAAGAACCGCTCGCTCGCATTAACATATAACGCAGGCTTAACGAGAGGAAGAGCGAATTGCCGAGCCGCTTTATGCGCATGTGGGTGTGCTTGTATTGCGTATCATCTCATTATTGTTTGTCCTTCCATTTTTCACAACATCTTTAATTCGAGAGATTCGTTTGTCAGTAAGTTCGCCATTTGGTGTGTGTTTGCTTTTCTCATTTTTTTAATGATCGATGACGCGGCTGTCCGCCAGTTTACGGATATCAAGCGACTTCTCCGAGAGCACGTCCTTTCAATTAGTAAGCGCGTGATGTACTTATTATCTATGGTAATTACAAAATTTGCCTTTCGCGGTAATCACGAAAAATACGCATACATTCAATTGGACGGATGTTAAGTTAAAAAATCATGCTCCATCGATCTTATTTTGAATATCAGCTTGCACGTGTTGAAATATTAAAAAACGAAGAAAGAAAAACTGTTTACCGACGATAAAAATTATCTTATATTATGCATTATGTAATGTGAAACTTACACAATGATGAAAGCTTAATGAAGAAACGTTCAACACTCACCTGTAACATAAAGAAAAAGACAAATTTAAATACTGAACAAGAAAATTATATTAAAATAATGCGATATATTCGACGTTATAATAATTGCTTTATGTTGCGCTTTCAAAAGATTAATTTAAGTAAGTTAAAGAGGCCAAGATGCAATAGAATGCGAAAGTACCTCGTAATAAATGTCATTATTAGCTGCGTCGAATAAAGTAAATCCAGCAACGCTAAAATGCGCTCACCGCGTTAAAGCACGTTGACTCTTTTGAATCTCGACGTACGACAAACACATTCCGTGTTGCGCTCAGCCATAACAGCGTACTTCCATCCTAATCGCGCGCTGGCGAGCGCAATTCCGACACACTCCTCCAATTGTCCCAACCGCAAAAAGTTTATATTTTTACGCGCGTAAAACACCAGCACGTGCGACGGATAATTCGTGCCTCTCTCTATCTCGTGACTGCGCCTTCTCGCTTTTTAAATTATTTAATCTACGGATTGTATTTCACCTTAGTTTAAGTAGAAAACGGCTGTAAATAAGCAGCAATAACATTTTTGACACGCAATTTTCTTTTAGCGTCAAAGTCATTAGGTTCTTTTGTTAGCGCAGTCGAGCATATTACAGGTGTGCATTTACTAATCCAATAAATAATTGTCAAAGCCAGAAATTAATTGTACTTGGAAGTTTCGCCAACTTTAATGCCATGAATGTTATTTATATTACTTGAAATTGAAGATTACAATTAAAGAAGAAATACAATTCGAACTAATGCTATCGCTTCACTGCTTGAAGTAACATCGAAATATCGACTGATCGCTCCTTCGAGTGCGCAAAAAGTTACAATCTTAAGATCTACGAAACAAGTAGTCATTCCTTCAAAACGAATACTTCGATGCAAGCAGAAAGTAACGATGCGCTAGTTCAGAAAATCGAGAGATACATAAAAAGCCAATCGCTCATAAAACGTTCCCACGGAATACGAGGACAATTAACCTCCGCACAAATCGTCTCGGGTCCTCTCCCGAGCGATGGATTCGAGTTAAATAAAGCGACGGGATCGCGACTCCAACGAGGCAAGCGCCCGGACCCTCGGAAGAATGCCATCGGGAAGAAAAGTACAGATCATGGAAGAGACACCGAAAGTCGAATAAAATTTCCATTTCGTTTCATTCGTTTACGGCCAACATCTCTGTTTCACTCGCTTTTATGCGCGCACCAACGCAATGACGATAGAGAGGATTGCTCGCAAGGAAATAAAACTAGAGGCGCAGCGCTCTTTTGTCTTCCTTCTTGCTCACTCGTATGTCACTATGTCACTATTTCCCTTATTGTCTCCTTATACGCGATTCCGAATCTCACGACTGTGCGCCATATTTAAGATGAATTCACAGTATTTTGGGAAGTCATGGAAGGATTTTCCCGACTTCTTCTCTTGAAATTCGTGAGCAACTGGTAATGATTTAGGACTCGAGGTGAGAAACGATTTCACGGCTCCACTAGAATTTGCCGAATTTCACGATTCGTTACAAAAAAAAACATTATATCTTGATGTCACATCAACAACGTGCATTTTCAACTTTAAACTTACTCGCATCCACGTAACGACCTAAAAAATATTCTACGAAAGATACTTCTTGCTTTGCTCGCTTCTATGCTTCATGTCATAAATCATTACCGAGTTCGCATTATTGCAAATTTCCCTTCCGACTGAATTTATATTGCTTTACGCGAAGTGAGAAATGAAAGTAAGCAGACGAATAGGGTAAAATAGCAGCGAATCACCTACTCTGGAATGTTAACAACAAGCATCTTTTCTTTTCGTTTGTTTAAAACATATTTAACATATGCTTTATATTTTTTAAAGGCTTACTAGCTTCAAAATTGAAACGATCGTCATTACGAAACAAAGTTAAAATTATATTCGGTATGACATCAATCTCATAAATACATCTCAAACATTTAACTTACATTACAACTATCGATGTCAAAGGTTATCAAATGAAATACTCGACTCACTACTTTTGTAGCGATAGAAAAAGCGAAGATAAAATGTGAAAATACCATATGTAAATTGTCTGGTTTTGCACACGGATTAAACAGTGCGAAGCTGCCTTAACGGACTTCGAGAAAAGCTTGTCTGGTAGCTTTCGCGAGCCTGCGCGCATTCACTATTATTTATTTTATCGGGTGAAGTTGACTCGGAAAATATCACCCTCAAACCCTCAACAGGGGAGGCTTAACTGTTTACCGAGTAAATTGGCAGAGGCACCGGTAGAACTGCGATTTTGAGCTCTTTTTTTGCGCCTCGACAAGCCTTCACGCACTAGTTTGATTCTTGCGAAGCAGAACAAAATAAAAAACAACAACGACAAAAACATTAAATAAAAAGTCCCTGGAGCGGCATCGGAAAGGATTATCGCGCCGCGTCGGATTCAAAGTCTGCGAGGGAAGAACGGAGGAAAGCAAAATCACCTGCCGATCTTTTTTGATGTCCAGTTAAGCTGCTGCCGAACATGAGTTGCTATTTTTAAAAGGTCTACGAGAGTACTTCGAATTTTGAATTAAAATGAGAAATCCTTTGTTCTCTTTTTCAAAATTACAGTATTATTTCACCATCGTTCCATATATGCTATTACGAAACAAAAACTTTTAATTTATCGAGTAGTTATTTAAAGTTAGTTACGAGTAATAGGTCGTTGTCCATATCAATGCATATAATAACTACAATATTAAACAATAATAACGTGAGAATTAAACTAATCAAAGTACTACGAAATTAAATAGTTTTATTTTAACAAATTATTACCCGTCAAAATATGTTTGCTTTCCGTCATTGAGAATTTTACTTTTTATTGAGTTCAGACTCACTGGTATTCGACTTTTGCTTTTCATTTTTACTATATTTTTAGATTAGATTATATGTTCATTTAATTCTTTACGTACTAGTCCATTAAAAGTTCTGGAATATAAAATTAAATTTAAAAAAGCAGGAAATCTTGAAACTGTCAAATATTAATCAAAATTATGAAATTACTTATTTTTCCTTTAAATATCGTTCTGAATTGTGTAATAAATTTTAGAATTTTATCTCATTATATAAAACTTTGATACATAAATTATAATTAACTATGAATCGTAACGTAAGCTACATTTGAAGGGAAGTTTGTTGTTTTTAATATTTAAATTGTTAATAAACGTATTGCCGTTGTTAATAAACGTTAATAAACGAGTATTGTTAATACTCGTGGAAGAAACGATTAAAGTCAAAGAAATTTCCTTTAAAGATATGCGTCCACAAAATTCTTTATGCGCATAACCGATGGGCCAAGTATTCGGATCAAAACATCAAGTGTCAATCGTATGCCTGGAAAGCGAAACAAAATAAAGAAATGACGAGGAATTTCCTATTCCGTCTAACGTTGTTTGTAATTCCAGTCTCTCAACAACCGACGCTCGAATCTGGAATCCCATACATAAGCTCACGTACGCGTACGTGTCTACATAAAAATCGGTCCTCGGGAAATAGCTTTACATCCTAGTTTACTTTGCAGAGGTAGTATCCAAACGATTTTCTCTTCTCCTTCGTGCTTTCGTAATCTAATGCAATGGACGCCGGACATCCCCTTACCCTCTCAATCTATCACACTCTCGCTCTCTCTCTCTCTCTCTCTCGCTTCCCTTCTCTACGTACGGACTTGTACGGGGGGATTCGAGCGATGAAATGTAAATGGCGGACGTAAAATGTATTAAACAACAGCTTTTAAGCGAAATTTTGTTAATGAAACATGGTGCAGAAGCCAAGGGGTAAGTAACGCGCGAACGTTTATGCATGGGGCGAACGTGAAGTTGAAGTACGTATACCGGCAGAATTTGGATATATGTTTTAGTTGGGGGGCTTTAAGTGGATTACGCGAGAGAGGCTTCTCAAGCTCACTACTGACGATTTAATTTTTGGCAAACTCGTTCTAATGCATATCCGCGCGTCTATATGTCTACTCGCTTTCACCGAGGCCTTGTATCGCGATGCGCATCGAAACTACCAAACTGATCAAAAGAAGATTTTCGCTTTTAATTCAAAAGCTTCTCCTGCCTTGCGATAATTATCGACGACTAGTAAAATGGACACTTGACAGTTCTGGAGAAAATCATATTTCTTCATGTAGTACATTTTCAAATATTCATTTGTTCCAAAGGAACTAGTGAAAAACAATTTGTAAAAATATATTTACTTTACGTCTGTATATACGATATTTTACAGAATTTCACTTATTGAAAAATTCATCGCTCGTAAACGTCATAATGCGAGTCTTATGAAATTATATTCACCTTCAATTATCCCTTATATTGCACTAACTGCCAGTTTTTACTTATAACACAATTATTGTGAGCAATATTCCTCACTTTCCTACAAATAAAATAGTTAATTGAAAGAGTAACGAATATAAATACATAGTACCTAAAATTACAATTCCTACGTAGATCATTTGGTGGACAAAATGAGTTTCGTGAAAAGTAATAAAGAATAATCTTGACATAAGTAAATATAATTAAGCAGAAGAAAGCAAAAAAGTCCGATTACACTTAAAATTAAATATACAAGGCAAAGTTTCGTAGTAAATATAATTCGATAATTAGTTGATTTAAATACAAGATTATCAGAAAAGCCTGACAAAGATGACCTCGCGCTCGCGATATAAAATACAATTCCAGACACTCCCATTCCCTGGTGCACCACAATTATTTCAACGGCAATCATACTTGAAATCATCATCTAAAATATGACAGAGGCGCCGGTCGCGGCACAATGTTTCACACTAACGTGATTTCGGTATCGCGTTGCAACCGTTTCTAAAGAAATCGCGACCGCGCCTACTGGGAACCAACTCTCCAACTCTCCAGCTCTTTCCTTCTCCCCTACGCTTTCTATATTTCTTTTTCATTTGCCCTCCCCCTGGCCATCGCTTAAGCACTCACGCTTGCACGCACACGCGCATGTACGCGATCGCAATCACGACGGTGCTGTGTATTATCGCCAGGGCGGGAGAAAAGGAGATTGGAGGGCCGCGGGCAACCGAAGCCGTTTTCTTGCCGATACTGCACGCGGAATCCGTATGCCGCGTGTCCCTCCATCACGACTTATCGTCTTTCCTCGCGCGTACACACCGAGTTATACTCCCTTATGATTATTCCCTTGTGCGCGACACCTTCAGGCGCTGTTCTGTAAGAGGACGACGAGGTCGACGACGACGACAAGCGGGAGCGAGAGGCCGAAGAGGAGGATGTCGGACGGCAATGACTTTCCCAAGGGTCCAAGCGCACATATGTGTGCGTGCGTGCGTGCGTGCTTGTCGCCGCGTACCCTCGGGTAGTACGGCGTATAGGCAACGATACGCCGTTTACGTATATGCTTATTTTCCCTTTTTTCGCCTCGTACGAGGGAGCGAGTTATTGTTGTCGTTGTTATTGTTATTTTTATTGTTATTATTATTGTTGTTGTTGTCGTCGTCGTCGTCGTTGTTGTTATTGTTGTTATTGTTATTAATATTATTATTATTAGTGCACGCAGACAAGAGCATAATTGCGGGGGACTATTAGGAGAGGGCAATTAAGTGCGGTGGTATATACACCAAGTCGCGAAAAAGTCGTTCGGGGAAGATATTGTTAATTGCGTAAAACGTCCATATGTGCGTTTTTTCGTGCGTAAAAATAGACTATGCTTTTTCTGCTTATGCTTTTGATTAAAATTCATGTCCATATGTGGTTAAGAGATTTGTATCAATTCACACCGCCTTGAATATTGATCGGAATTTTCGCATTCTTTTTTATGAAGAAAAGACTTAAAGTAAACTACGCGGACAAATTCAACTACCTTCGTGTATCCGCGCAAAATACGCAGTCGTATCAAATTATATTTGACTTCTGCATCATTGGTATTTTATTCATTTTTAAATTATTTATAACGTAACGCTAGAATCGAAGGTAAATCATGTAATAACAGTTACAAGCATAAACATAAATTATTAGTACAAATTAAATACATTCCGTCGATTTATCCTGTTATCGTCACGAGACTATAAAATTTATATCACGCACATATGCACAATTGTCGATCCTCTAATAACTAATAATAAAAAAAATAATAATAACTTTAATTAAACTGAAAGTAAAACAATTTAGAGTAAAACGAAAGCTGCAATTCATTTCATAATTTTACAGGGCTGCACATGAACTGTTTTCGTGTAATTAAGAAGAACAACGGAATACACATCGTTACAAATTTAATTATACAACTTTATTACAGTCATTTTTAATCTAATATCTAACAGTGCAGTACATAAAATTCAAAAATCTACGATTTTCCCAGAGGCCTTTATCATGGAGATGTGCACAAATGTTGGCGCGATATGAGGCTTTTTTTCTAGGCGCAATTATTATGGATACTTCCGAGCAGAAAGTATATTTAATTATATAGGATTAGGCGAGCGCAATCAAATCGTCGAATCGAAACGCGCGTGTACAAGAAGTCTTAAAATACTTAAATTGCGTAAGTACTTAAATTTACTTGTACGCAAATAAGTATAGGTACAATTAGCAATTATCAATTTTCGAGCTTTAAACTTTATACGAGGGTGAAATATTTTTATGGACGATGAAATTTCATTCGTTATTTGCATTTTCATTTTACATTTAAACGAATATAATATACACATGTACATCGTTAATAAAACTGTGCTTAAACTTGATAACTAATGAAAGATAGCCACATTAGAATCAAAATTGTATTTCTTGTACATTTCAAACAATACGTGATAAAATTGCGCACATTTCCAACTGTGTCTCGCAACATCTGTCTCTATAAGATTTGTATGTCCCCCCTGATTTATACCATAAAAAAAATTGAAGCTGCTTCTCGGGATATCGCAAGCAACCATAATAAGATTATTCTCAACATTTAAAAATCACATAAAAATACCAAAATTAATACTTCGATAAGGAGGAATTAAAGAGAAGCAGGAGCCAAACTGTATCTTCGTGCCATACAATGAAATAATGTCTTCGAGCACGTCGCTTGCGTTTCTCAAAAGTCCATCGACAAACGACGCGAGGAGGAGGCGCTGCTGCAGGCGTTGGCAAAGTGGAAAGGGATGAGGAGGGCGTGCAGTATGTACCCGCGCACACGTACAAACGGCAAAAGAAACAAACGATCGGAGCTCCAAGAAGAGGAGCCGAAAGGATTGGAAGAAAAATAGAAAGAGCGAAGCGAGCGGAGGTTGATGACGCGAAATGTCCCTCTGCGTCATTACACCGAAAGAGAGAACGTGAAAAATGTATGAGGAGGGCGGAAGATAATAGTAGGGCGCACTCTCGCTCGGGATTGATAACTATCGGATGGGACGATCGAAACGGGACACCCGTTACTTATCGGAGGCCCAACAACTATCATTAGCGCTCCACCTCCTCTCGGTCTCTTCTCCGTCGCCCGTATGCGCCGAGGTTCCCCGTTTGCGAGGGGGTCGACACGCTCGCGGGAGAAGTGGAAGACACCGTGCAGCCACAGCAGCATCAGCACCACGATCATCGCCAGAACCGCTTTGCTAGGAATGACTGCAGTAGCTACAGATCGACAGGGGGCCGCGATCTTTTGTTTGTATAAACAAAACGATAATCCATAAGTGAAAATTACTCAGAAGTAAGAGAGCAATTTGCTTAACGGCTATCGCTAGCGGCTCTTAATAAAATAAAAAAATAAACAAGTAAATTTCATTCAAAACTCGTATGGGGATTTTTTGCTGTATCCTCTACAGAAATAATGATTGGAGTTGTAATTTTATTTAATACGCGTCTCAAGTTTTAAGAAAACTGACGACGGATTTTTCAAAAAATATCCAGGTGAATTTTCAAAGTATTATGTAAATGAACAGGTTTGGAGAGGCATTTTGATATTTAGGAGAAACAGTGGAAGCAACGTAAAAAGAGAATTTTAAATATTTTAATAAATTGAGTTTTAAAATAAAGCGTACATGTATACGACAGCTTGAAGTTATCGTTATTAAATCGAACGAGTCTGTAACAATATAAGAGAAAAGTTTGCTAATTGTCCATGAAACTTGTTAACTATTGAATTTCCAAAACTTCCATTTGCGAAGTTCACTTATGCCAAGTTAACCAATGAAACGAACAACTTGGCTACTGCGAATTGATATTTTAGTGTGTCGTAGGTACTATATACAATACGAGAGAACGTCGATTAAATCGTAATAAGACCAAGTTTCTAATGTTGTTAAAATAATAAAAGGAAAAATTAATAATAACAGCGAAACAGAGGTGCCATTTAAATCTCTCAGCAACTAATGTCCGAGTGGCCTTAGACGCGTTTACGTTAAAGTTTTCCCGAAAAAGAAAGTGCCGTGGAAGAGCTTTGATCGGAATACTTTTACGCGGGTGCCAACGCCAAAAGGCGATACCCTGTCACGCATCGCGTGCTTTATGCGATGGCGGGAGGCCCTTCCGACCTCCTCAACGGCGCGGCCTGCATGTGCCTTCGAGTGGTTGACCCATATAATAGTAATTTCCTCACCAGCACTCATCTATCCAGTCACCACTCGGCTTTCAGACTTATTTAAGCTTCTTTTTGGATGGTGAACATGACGGAGTTGGTCGATTTCTTTCGCGACTGTGCGCGAGGGGCTTAAGTGTGCGGGAAATTAGCGTGTCTTCGATGAAAATTCCGAGAGCTGAGAAAAATTCGGAATTTTATCGGTACTCTGCAACTGCCTTTTATTTTAGTTGCGAGCGTTCCGTAATTCACGGTCTTTTTCGCGTTAAATTTTCCTATTTAAAATTCCAGCAGGCGTATTCACTTGCGCGTGTTAACCCAATTCTACTAAAGAATCACTTTTTTTCTACGACGTTGTAGTGTTTGGAGTTGCAATTATAGTAGTTTGGAATCTTGTATTTTTAACATATTTTCAGTCGTAAAGTACCTTAAACAAGATTTCGGGCTCGACATTAAAAACAGTTTTAAGATAAATCACAGAAGCAGATGAAGTTATAGAAGAAGTGGAAAAAGCTACGAAAGGTTGTGAAAAACTTGAATATATTTCTTTATATACTTTTAAAGTGTTTGCAGGACGTGTAATAGCGCCATAAAAATGTGAACTACTTTCTTACCGCGTATGAAAAGAATTAATGTACTTGGACGAGCTTTAAAAAATTCAAAATATCCAGTTACAAAGGTAACTTTGGAAAAAACCACGATAACAGTGTTAACTGCAAAACCGAATTTTAATCCGACAAGTGTCGAGTCGCGCGAATCACGATGAATAATAAACTCAATGGCAACCATGTTTCGCCACATTACAAAATCGCAATCTAATCGAAACTGGCTAACTAATTTAACCTTCCTTTCCCGGGAAAATAATAAGCTTTGTGCGTGCGGCACTCGAAAGAAGAATTCGCCTTTTTCATGTTTACACCGCGGCCGCACGAAACAAATTTACAGGATTCCGTTCGCCAGCTCATAAATTCTCGAGCACTTTGAAAGTGAAAGACAGCGCGTGGGCACTGGAAAAAGACTACTGGACGAAAGCCTCGAGTTAAGGTCGTGTCGGCAGCGTCTCAACACCGTCCTAAATTGCCGAAAAACGTCGAGACGCGGTGTGTCAAGCGTCATCGAGGATAGAAGAATGCGGCCTGCTCATAAATCCAAAGTTTACGCAACACGCGGTTTGCCAAAAGAGCCGCAACGAATCGTCGGTGCGCTACTACAACACGGCCCGGAGGAAAAGCGTCGGCGTGAGTCAAAAGGGCCGCGTCGAAAGGGCTCCAAGGACGCGTCCTCGTGCTCATGGTCGGAGGCGGGGGTGAACGCGCACATTGTCTTACCTGAAGGTGGACTTGGCCGTTGTTGTCGACCCAGCCGATGACGATGTCGACGCCCTCGCGTCCGTCGTCGCGCGTGAAGCCGAAGCCGACGTAGCCCGGCGTCTTCACCTGCACTTCGAACGTCACGTCGTTCTCTCCGGGTGTCCAAAGCACTAGGAAGTTGTTGTCAAGGACGGCGCTGTGCTTCCATTCGATGGCGGAGCCCGACCGCGTCAGAAGGACGAGGACCAGGACGGCTATACTAAGGCACGCAGCGAGTCCCTGCATTTTATCTGTCTCTCTCTCTCTCTCTCTTCTCGTTGATACGTTCACTCTGTCTTTACGTCGATTCTTACTGCGTCTGCCTTTTCGTCCAAAAAAGTAAAGAGCTCACGGGTATGGACTCGCACACTGCACTCACAGCATCTGCAAGGAGAAATCATTGACCTTCAATACCTTTGTTTACATGTAATGCAATGGGAATTTTTTTCGGGTGGCTTTCTTCCCCGCCCTCTTTACCGACATTCGTTCGCTTACTCGCTCTCTCTCTCTCTCTCTCTCTCATTGTCTTTTCCAAGATACTGCTTTTTACGTACGATAGAACATCCTAATACGCCGCCAAGTGTTGCCTACTCTTATAAATTACAACCTGCCCTTTATGCAATAAGAATTGCGCCGTTACAAACGCTGTGTATTATTTCCATCTTTCTTTTAAATTAATTATTTGCACGTAACCGTATTTTTCCAAACACCAAAATATTGTATGTAACGATAAACCGAATGTCTAAAACGTAATTTAATTTGAAAACCATACTCTGTGATAGATGTATAATCGTAATTAATTAAAAGTGACACAACTCAGGTTTTTTAGACACAAATTTATCAGGTTCAAACAAATATAAAATAACAAAATAAATTTCAATAGTACAACATCTAAATCATTAATTTTTCCAAATATTCCCTCATATCATATATTTTACTCATCGCTAATATTAAGTAAAAAACGTTTTTCAAACAAAATTTCGTTTACCCTGCACGTTTAAATAAAATATTTATATAAAACTGTTATTTATTTAATAATAATACGTGTAAAAATTGGAATAAAGTTGAAAACTATTTTTATATACATATGAACCTTATTGAAACAGTATTCTCACAAACAAAGTTGTAATTTTTCTAAAGTTCTTCTAAGATTTGAATTACTTTGAAATTATTGAATTATTCCCAAAATAACTGTACTGTAGTTCTTTAAAATCTTATTATATTATCAAAGCTTTCTGTGCAATGTGTATCAACTTCAACAAAGGTTTAAAATTAACCAATGCTACCTTACAAATAAAAGGCTCTATTTTTCACTTTTGTTTTCATTACTTATTTTTTACTACAAATCCACTTACTAAAAATTCATTTCAAATGTACGTTACAAAATTGTCAAAAATTCCAAGTTTAAATTTTTAAAAGGTTTGTTTCTAATTACAATACATCATCCAGATAACACGAAAGCTTTTACAAAATGCAACAAAAATTATGTAAGTTTTTTTTTAAAAACAACTGTACATATATCATAATGACCGACGGTACACTGCATGAAACTGTCAGCTGTTCTAAAACTCCAAGATTTTTGTTAACACAAATTAATGATAAATAACTGTTCACATGTAAAGAAAGATAATTGATTCATAACTATGTATACAGTCGTTCTCCACAACTTTTTTACGTTAGATTAAATGCAATAAAAGTAGTTGTTAAACATTACTCATAACTACAAAGTATGAAACTTCGATAATTAAAATCACGATAATATATAATCGTTGTTTTTATTGCATTGTAAGTAATTGGAAATACCCCATTTGTTCAAACTTTCATTTAAATTTATTGAACGTAAAAGCGTAATTACGAATTCAAGTGCATCTTTGTCACAACATCACATGTATGAAAATTTAATTAAAAACTTGAAAATAAACCAACTTCGTGTATGCAATTTAGATAAATATCTAGTTAAAAAATCTTAAGATTAAGAATCTAACTATTCTTTTAAATAAATCTTTTCTGTAGTAACTTGCATTATTATTGAAATACGTCTATCGGAACTGTAAGAAATTAGAAAATTTTGTTTTAATACTAAAATATTTTCATGATAAAATGAAAAAGCCGTTTAATTTAAAATTTATGTTCTTACAAAACAACATGTTTTTATTCATTATTCATATAAAGTTCTACGTTTATAAAAGTTAAATTTAATTTTGACGAAAAATTAGTAGAGTTATTTTTTATGATGGCGTATAATGAATTTATTATTCATATTTATTTTTGGCTAATTCTATTACGTGTTTCATAGTTGACACTTAAGCAATGTCTTATGCCTATCAATGATGAAAATTGAAAACACTGATTTTCTGATCTATTTATTCTGTGTATGAAATTACTGTTAATGCATATATAATTCTTGGAAAAAGCGTTTTTAATGCTTGTAACGTATAATTTTTGTGAATTGCACGTTTAAAAGATATCGAAATAGTTAAGGGAACATTCCTTTCGATTGTTTTTAATGTACACTTACGGGAACTCGGATGACTTATATTTATAAGCCTTAAAAATTACCGATACATCTTCAAGTTATATAAAAAACTCAGGTTAATAGTTATTTAACATAAAAAGGACTTGTATTCCCTATATTGGCAAAGATTGATAAAACGATAGCATTAAGACATTAAATACAAAATATAAATGTATGCCTAAAGTTTATCCAGTGGAATTAAAAATCAATAATCCTAAAATCATAATTTACGTAAAGTAAGTCAATTGTGCATTAAAATTTTATAAAAAATACAGAGGGTGAGATAACTTTTAAATACGAAAATCTTATAAGAAAATAAAATAATTTCATCCATAATCATTTTATAAAAATAAGATTTTTAAGAAGCAACCAAAGAAGGTAATATAACAGCGTTTGAAATTCAATAACGGTGAAAGAATAGAGTTTTTAAAACTTATATCTTAAATATTGAATTGTGGTAAAATTCAAAGGATTTACAGAATGTTATAGATTTGATTAACATAAAACCCGAAGAAATGTTAAATACTGCTTTCGAAACATTGATGGACACTGATTTCAATTAATAAAGCATCGAAAGTAGTCATCATTCACAAAGTAAAAATAGTTCTATAATCTTAATTTATTAATCTTGTAACAAATTCCATTGAATGAAATTTTCGTAAATTTTTCTTTTTCAAGCATTTACTCCAATATTATTGGATTGATTGCCATCCTCGTTTAAAAAAATGAAAGCTGCAATATTGAGAAAGAATGCTCAAATATTTTATTATTTATGCTAAAAGAAATATTTACATTAGACCTATCGATGACGATATAGTTTACACGTATATATTTAGGGTTTGCACTATTCGAGTAAAATTCGCATAAATCATGTTCATAATTTGGTCGATAAAATCTCGGCGTAAGACTAAAGTGTTGATATTCATTCGTCCTACAAATAGCGATCTTTCTTGCACTCGCAGTCTTTAAAAACAGAAAAATCAATGATCCCTGGCCGAAATAACGCGAAGGGCCCGGTCGTCTTGTATATGTATCGTCCCGATACATGAATCGCAGCATCGCTCTAAAGGCGCGTCGGACGACAATCCCGATCACTTTCCCGACCCGGGCAGGCTCCACTCAAAACCGCACCACTTAGCTCTCACTGCTCACCTTTTCCCCTAACACGGCGCTCATCGCTCGCCAATTGACCATCTACAACAACATCAGCAACAAAAACAACAACACACGCCGCAATTTCACTCCGAAGCATCCGATCGTTCTCGCGCGCGTATTCAGGAGCCGTGCTCCCGGCACATGGCACACGCTGCTTTACTCGTTAGGAAAGAAGGCAATCGTCTCGCGTGAACCACAGACACCTCTTTCGTACGCAGAGGATGGCAATGAACTGTGGCAAAGTCGTCGTTGCGCTGGCGGTCGGAGCCAGCCGGGGCTGTACGTGTGTCCGTGTCAAGATGCGCGCATGCGCGACGGCGACTAGCGGCGGCGGCAACGGCGGAGCCGCTACAATATTATTCTCTTTCCCGAGGCTGTGCTGGACAGCGAAAGGGCGCGATGGTGCGGAAGGGACAGGGGAGACGACGGTAACCGTGCCGTGGCTTCACGTGGGCCGCAGTCGTGGTCGACGTAGGATCGTCTCCCTTTTCTATTTTTTTTTTTATTCACGGGACGCGTCGAGTATTTCTTTTGACGCGCTTTCGAGGGAGCTCCCATTGATTGAGGCTGAACTGTTGCGCGAGGCTGCTTGCCGAAATTCACGTGGGCCTTCGTCGAGTTGGGAATTAGCCTCTGTCGCCTTCGTCAAGATGCTTATTTTTTTCGGCA
This sequence comes from Wiebesia pumilae, assembly GCA_018907045.1. Taxonomy (NCBI): domain Eukaryota; kingdom Metazoa; phylum Arthropoda; class Insecta; order Hymenoptera; family Agaonidae; genus Wiebesia; species Wiebesia pumilae. The sequence goes on from JACCHZ010000138.1 coordinate 513,479, forward strand.
TTCGCGGCGAGTTTTTCCTTTTTCTTCCTTTTTTTTCCTTTTTCCTTCATTGACGGCTAGCTCCGAGGAAATGAGGATGATGACAGAAGAAATTGGACGCAGCGTGGCTTTGATAATGTCGACGCGCGCGCGCGCTTTATTGAAAACATGACGAATTATTTTCTAAAGTAACTTTGGTTGAGAAATAACTTGGAGAGTAGTATTTAACATTAATTTAATGTTAATAGCGAAATGTGATGGTTTATCAGAGACTCACGAGAGACAGTATTATGGAAAGTATGGATGGAAATCCGTAGATACGTGGAATTGCTTGGATAAAGATTATTTTTAATATAACGTATATCTGCATTCTAGTAATGTACAATGATAATATACATCATCGTCTCAATCCGACATAAGGAGTCATAAGAATCCATATCTAAAAGATCAACTGCATTACGAATACTTTTTAAATTGAAAGGTGAACAATCGGAATTCGTATTAAGATTGCCCGACCTCGCAGCGAACGTGAAAAGTCGTGCTGAGATTCAACGAATCTGAGCACAACAGCGAGGGACCCACACGTTTTTGTATTTTCATTCTATCTAAAACAGGCGTTCCTCTATGTAAAAGACTAGTGGTTCCTTATTGCCAGGTAGTGGCGTCCCCTAACGGAAAAATCGTTCGTAACAGATATTCGGTCCCATAGACCCACGGCCTCATAAATTTCGGCTCCATTCTCTGTTCGCCCGAGTCGTCATTCATTCTTGAAACATACAAAACCGGTTTTCTTTAATATTACAATATCTTTCTTGTCGGAGATACCGTCCTTTGATTCTTAGTGATGGAATAATTGATTTTAGGAAAGATTTATAAAAATCGTATGCATAAAAGTATGACATTTTGAAGTGTTTGCCGTATTTCAACGTTCACTTAAGGTTTAAAGATTTTCTATTTCCGTTCTCTACGAATAATTTATTCGTTTGATGAAGTTGGCGCTTATTTTCAGATAAGATGGGTACGCGTAAACTTTGTCTTTAACATTGTCTTAAATAGGCAAATAAATTAGTGCTGTAAAATACCACTCTCCCAAAAGAATACGAGCATTTTTACAATTTAATTCGTATGGCAAATTAAATTGTGCAAGAAAATAAGCAATATCTATAGATTGAAGAAAGATCCAAAGTTTCTTTTAAAGATATAAATTTGCTCTTTAACCTCAGGGATGCTTAGTATCACCGTAAAAAGACGTTGTTAGATGTTTATAAAATTACTCAACATTTAAGAGCCGCGCGCTATAAATCTTGCGTTAAAACTACGCGCTTACGCGAGTAATTTCGTGGCATTAATTTTACGCACCTTCGTGGTCGTTGTTTTTAACAAATTTATGAGTTAACGTGCACATTAAAAACACACGCACACCCGCACGGCAGCGCGTAACACCGGTAAGCCGCAGTACTTAAGACATAACGTACAGTAAATTTGAGTTTCGTTCATTCTCCGCCTTCATTTCCGGCAGCTAAAGAAGTACGTCTTAGCGATCGCAAAATATTTATTTTACCAACATGCAATACGTTATGTCGATGTGCAGTTCGAGCTCATCGTGGAGCAGCGACTTCCCAGTGCGCTGTCCGAAACGAATTTCCACGGCACGCGAGACTTCCCCCACGTCGGAGCTCTCGTCCAACTACCGTATAAAATAAAATAAAAAAGCAAGGCACGAGCTCACAGAATCGCGTCAATGGAATGAAAGAAGGGCAAAAAAGCGACGGCCGCGATCGATTCAATTAGCGCGACGCGCTGGGGCTCGGATGCATCAGCAGCTGTCGCGCGTCATCCCCCACTACCCTCGATAGAGAGAAAGAGATAGAAGATAGAGCATCTGAGGCCGAGATCCCCGTGGAAATCACCGCTCGCCTCTATTGCCATGTAGAAACTTAAAGCCCAGGATAACCTTCCTTGCTCAAGGAGCGCTCGTCGATGATTTTAAAGCGCGATGTTTTTTTACTACGAAGCGCGTTCGCATCTTGGCGGTTGAACTTTCGATGTTTTGAGGTAAAGGTTTATTTCTTATTTCCTCGCATACTTCTCTTTTGTACTATATTTAATGTCTGAAATGTTTAATGTGGGAGAAAAAAATATAGCACTTGTTAAAAAATGTTCTACTGTTTGCTACCGGTACGAACTGGAGTGAAAAACGTTGCTTCTCAAGAATAGAACAAACGTAAAACGTTCGAGTATATCTCACTCGATTAATCAGTAATGACACTTCATAGAAGAAAAATCCAGTATCGGTAGAAAACGTTCAAAGATTTTCATCTCATTCAAAGCACAAATTTAAATTGTTTTATAGAAGATACAAAATTATCTTTAAATTGTTTGAAAATGATCATCGTATAATAAATTGTAGTTTGTGCAATTAAAATTAATTCCCAATTAGAAATTTAAATAATTAATAATATTATTTAAGTGCATTGCTATGAGATTGATAGTGAATACCAAGTACTGATTTACTCGTTAATACAGTATTTAAATTAGAAATTTCAAACCACAGATTTTGAGCACGAGTATTTTTATAAATTTTATTGATTATTCAATTAATCAAATACTTGAACTCTAATTATTATACGAATATTAGTTTAAATTATAAATAAAATGATTTATAACATCTAATTTCTTCGAAATAGCTAATTTTGATTACGTTAAAAGGGCGGATCAATCACCTACGCAAATATATTACATTGATAAATTTAACTTTCGTATATAAATATTTTAATTCTATTGTAAATCACAAAATTATATAATATAATTTTACATTGCTTGTAAAGATCTTAATGCAATCAATAAGTATTTAAACTAATTCATTAATTTACGTGTAAATTAAAAATAAAAATGTTTTTTTTTTAATATAAACATCTGTAAACGCTCTGTTGTAAAAGGTATTTTTTAGTCGCCAATAAGTAGATAGTACATATTAGAAAATGATATTTTAATTGAAGTATTAAACGAATATTTATTAGAAAAGGCAAATGAAATAATTTACGAAAGCTTTTTAAGAGCTATTGCAGTCTTCATAAATCTAATAATTAGAAATTTTATAATAAAAAGACAAATTAAACTTATACTACTTTAATGAAAAAATTTATTTAAATTTTTGTATTTTTGCGTTGTTTCTACATCTATAATAAAAAGTAACATAGGATAAAAAAATTTATTTGAAACGAACTCGAATTAGAACCTTAAATGCTTGCCTTCCTTATATCCAACTGGTAAATAAAACTGATAAACAAAATTATCAAAATTTTACGAAAATTTTATACAATCAATAAAGAGACAGCCACTGCCTTAAAGAATTATCGATAACGCTAATGATATTTATTATATAACGTGGCATTTCACATTGTAACCTGATTTTTCACACTTCCATTCATCCTGATTAACAATAATTAATACATTGTTATATCCAATGAAATTTAAAAATAAATTATGAAAAAATGATAGTAGTCATTTTCAAAACAACATTAACGTTAAGTTCAACGATATCCAACAGAAAAGTCTAAAGTACATGAAAAATAAAGTCCGATAAAATGTTCGCAAAATACCATCGTTACGTGCACACTTTTTATTACGAACGGATTAGTCAATAAAATCGATCAGTACAATCGTATCCTATCGTGTAAAGCGCATTAAAAGTGTTAGAAAAGAGCTCTGATCAAACAAAACTTTCGCCAAATCGTTCAATCCTAACACTACCTCTCCAACGCTTTCAGCGTAATTAAGCCCATGAAGAACCTCACGAAAGAAATCACAGAATCGCGTACAGCACCAATGCGTTAAACTAACGTGATTTTCATCTAGTATTTAGCCGTGAACGTCGGCCGCGTCGTATTGCAATCTCTCCCGGGTGATGGAGGTAGGATGAAGTGGACCCCTACAAGTACGAGTTTGATTTGCGGCATATTGTTCACTCGATTGCTCTCGAATTGTTTTCAAATGCGGATATATGTACGCAATGTGGGACGCGTTGAGAGTCCACGATTTCCCTCTTGATCCCGCGATGTGGAATTTCGAAATTCACCGCGCAGACACAGACACAGACAAGAGTCTCGTCGCATTCGACTCCGGAAAATTGTTTCTTCGCTCTTGCGAAAAATGTGGAAGAGCGATGGCCGCTGGTTACTGTTGACGCGATTTCGTTCAAAGTATAACTTTGTATAACTGTTCGAGACGCGCACTGTTTACGGCTCCAATGGTAACGGAAAGGAGGGTATATCAAGAGGAATTATTATTATTGAACTTGTGGAACACGCGTTTCTGAGCGGATGTAATCCGGGACCATTTGCCTTGGCTGCAATACGAGTGCTTCTGATGGTATATTAAATGTCACGTACGCGATTTCTGATTGATTACATATTTTATAAACATATGTATAATAATTAGAATGATAATTGAAAGGTATTTTTCTTGACCTTTAATGTAGCTCTCCAATTTTTATTTTGTCAATACGACAGTAAAAAATTTCGAAATATGAAAATCGATGGAACTTTTTTCTTGATCGGCAAGTTTATCAAGTTATTTTTATGACTTGTTTTTCTTTTATCAAATGTATACCGAGTATATATTATATGCAAGATTTTTAGTGCATGAAAATACAATTGAAATATTATTACAAGTGTACGTCAAATTTAGTAGTACATTTCTTACTGAATTATCATTCTAATATTTATTAATTTTATGAAGGAACAAATATATTACATATTCTTATGTAATAGAGAAAAATCTAAATAATATGAAAATATATAAATGAAAATTAACTTCTTATTATTTCACATTGAAAATCAAATTTTATTGTAATATTGTGAATAACAGATTTTATTATTATAAAATAATATTCAAACATAGCTGTGATTATCAAATATAAATTTTTATTTTCTTTTTGACATATGAAACGTATAATAATAATTTCCATATCGAAATTTTTAAAATCAACAATATATAAACAACGAGTGAAAAATGAACGTTTTCAAGTTCTTCAAAAAACTAATATAAAAACTTTCACATTTCGCCTTAATTGTTATTTTTGTCAACAGAAAAACTTAGAACAAATAATTAGCCACGTTTAAAATTTTGATAAATGATGTAATGTTTCGATCATTGTTTATTTACAAATATAATTCGTTTTCAATAATTTCTAATGTTAACTCATTAGCTGTAAATATGTGATATTTGGAAATAAAAATTTTTATGTGGGTTGAGAAAATATACTTTACAGCAAAATTTAGCTTTGTAAAGTTTATAAAGTATGCATTTTTAAATATCTCTAATAATCATTTAACACTAAATACTAAACAATACATAACCAATCTGATCGTAAGTATTCTTGTCCGGCGAAAATAAAATGCATTATTTACAACCTAATATATCCTTCATTAAAAAAATCCCGTCAGTAACAAATTAATTTGTAGAAAATGATTTCATAAAAAAAGATTATACCTGACTGCGGTTCTTACGATGTCAGTATTTAAGCTGCACATAAATCGTCCTTTAAACGCCGAAACAAATCTTCCCTATTACAAAATTATCCGCAAAAATTCCGCAAGCGAGAAAAATAAGCTTATGCATCGTGAGTTGTTAAATGAAGCTCGACAAATTTTACGATCGAGCCAGAGGCCAAGTTAAAGGAACTACAAAGAAGAGAAGGAATAAAGAGACAATAGATCAGCCATACGGAACAATATGATTATAGGCGTCTCCGGTAACTGTCGTTTAAATATTTCAGATTTTTTTTAACACCATGTTCCTATAATTTTATTAAACCAATAAATACAAGCTGTAATTTTGGGATTGTATTAAGCTGAGCGAAAATATAAATTTAGAAGATCAACTCATTTTCGTCCAGTTGTTAGAAGCTTGCACAAAATTATCACTATTGTAATTATTAACAAATAGATTATTAATTGATTTTGTAATATTCGCGTACACATGAATTATTCAGAATTATAATGTAAATTCTTCGAATTAATTCTTCGAAAGGATCGAGTACCAAAAGAATTGCGTTAACAAGGTTATATCAACGACTCTATATAAGAACGAGTAATGATTGTTTGTGTTATACTCAAACTTGTACCAAGTGTGCCAGTTTTGTGTGCGATACGATTTAATGCACACAGCTAAATTGAACTATTTAACTTATTAATTTTAGAAAAAGTACAAGCCACCATCGAAGTACAAAAGGAAAATGATAAGCATAAATAACGAAAAGTAAATGCATGTAATTTGTATGTCAAAACGAAAAACACGAATCTTTAGGCTCCCATTCAAATCGAAACAACAATCGGCAAAAATGCATCGAGCACCGAGTTCACCCCTAAATCCAGGAAGCATCGTTTAATCGGCCAATATGATTTTCTTGGCTCGCGATCGGTAAGGCGACTCATTTCCTTTCTCCGGATCTCCAGAACTTGACAATTAGTAGCGTCGACAGCCGACAGTCGTAATTTAAGTGCATCGTTAAAAGATGACGTGACGCTAGTTCGCTGATGAGAGACGACACGTGCTTGGAGAATTTCAGGTGAGCCGATACGGGTCCACGTCAATTAGGAGTCGCGGCAGCTGTGGGTGAACGAACTAATATCGACGCGCAACCTGACGCTAATCGGCCTCGTCACTGCATCCGTCAGCCTTGACGCGCGTCCCAAGAGTTTCTCTCCGCTCGCGAAATCGCCAATTAACGTCAGTACGCGACAAGACACGTAGAGGGAGGCTGCTGACTCACTCATATCCAAGAGGATCTCCCTTTGATTCCCGAGCTGGACGAGCTGAAGAGCTGACTCGCGAGTACGGTCGCGGGGTGATTTCGGATGAGGGATGGACGTGAACAGACGCTGTGATTTTTTTCGCAGATGTAGTTCCTATTGAAAATTATTACCGAGGAGTCGGCGTGAATTTTCCGTCCGGATCTCCTTCGCCGCCGTTGATGATCCGCCCGTTTTTGACGTGCCTCAGTAAACCAAGGGAATTGCAAGTTCATGCTGTAGCTTGGCTACATTTCGTGTACACATTGAGGGTATTTACAGGTGGAACTTCGCCGTGGAATTGAGACTAGTACTTCCGTAAGTTTCCCGAGCTTCATGGCTCTTAGATACTCTTACATTAATCTGCTTTAATTAATGATTTCGGGTGCAAGTATCGCAACAAGTTTGAATTTGAAACGCACACTACTGAAGTCAAATAATCCGTGTGTAAGAAGTTTGGCAATTCGAACGATATCGCTTTACTTAAAGAACAATGATGCTTTGACATCCAAATGATATTTTGTGGCTAGGCCGTGGATATCAAAAACTTATTAGAATAAAACGGTTTATCGGGATCCAAATGATATTCGTTATCTTTTATGAATTCGAATATCAAAGCTGAAAATTCTGCTCAACTTTTGTAATTATCGAAATTTCAAAACTTCTCAAGTTTTTTTTAATTAAGCTTTTTGTAAAACTTTTGATTAAAACTCATTACGAAAACTTATGTAATTGATTCGAAAAAAATTCTGCAAAACGACTTTTCTCTACATAGTTACTTATGAGCTTTGTAATTCTAAAGTTAATCATTCTCTTTATCGCTGTTCATTTTAAATTAAATAAATGTAAGGTAACGTTAAGTCTTATCGCTGTTTGTTTTGTTTCTTCGATTCTTACGTGTTGTAAGTACGGTTGCTTTTGTTAGTACTATACCATACAGTAAACCAAGGTCTAGTTAAATGTGAAAATCGTTCGTTTCCCTAACGACAAAATTAAACACGAATTGTCACATACGTGTAAAAACTAATTGTATTTGTGTAGATTACTATTAAGCAAAGTTTCCAGACTGATTAATCGCCATTGGCAGTCAGCCTTGATCAATCCCATCGATGTCCTTTTAAATAATGAAAATTGAATCTCCCATTGCAAAGAACAGCTGAACATCATTAAGTCTCTCCCGTTTAATCCTTCAGCGATTCCAAATGATTGCAGCTTGATTAGAGTGGAGCGATATGGATGCCGAAAATCACTTCCGACGCCACGAGTTTTTTTTCCAAAATTGTATAAACGCATTCGCACGACGACATCAAAGATACTAACGTCAAAGGAAAGTTTCTAACGACTCGTGCGAAACAAGGGTCGCGTCACTCACGTAGAGGAAGCAAAAAGTCAGAACGACGACAGCACCGACTCCTCTTTGACTCGCGCCGACGCGACGGCGACGACCGCGCCACGACGGATTGAAAGTCCGCGTGTTCCTCTTTTACCCTTTCCTCCCGCCTCCCTTGTCAACCACCCAGTGAGCCACCGACAGCGCGGAAAGACGTTTGAAAGCAACGAGCGCCGCTAATAGCGAGCTGCTGAAGGTCCTTGGCGATTACGCGCGCACAATTAAGCCTCTACTGCACCCCTATTACGAACGGACGGACGCCGATAGATTCGGTGCGTTTGCGGTACGAGTTCTTTCCTTTCCTTTTTCTCGCCTGCGAATTCGCACGATCCCACTGGAATGTGTGCGTGTATACTCACGCGTCAGTGAATCGATAGTCGCCTGAATTGTGCCACGCACTCGAGCGGCACGATTATTATTGTCTAGTGGGCTCGCGTCCATTGTCTGACCGAACACAACCAGTGTTATTGTCGATTCTGCAAGCGTGAGTGTATTATTCGCATGTTTTCGGTGCATTATACGCATCTACGTGCTTCTATTAATAAGTGCAGAATGAGATTTTATTTTAAATTGTGATATAGGGACGAGAAAGTATTTAATAGCTTCCCAAAAATGGAATGCCTACAACAGTTTGCTATTAAATAAAGTGAAATACTGTGAATAATTGAATTAACCTATCGACTGTAATATATTGCACATTTATTTTCTTTGACTCGAAATACGTATTTCAGCCTGATGATTTTCCGAATTGAAATGATGGAGGCATAAAAGCGAAGCGAAACGGCCAAGCGTAATAATCGCTCATATAATTTCCATAATTGTAGCTCAGAATGCGTTATTATCGACGAGAACGAAATAACGAAAGGGTAAATAGGATCGCTTCACGATATTGCAATTTATAACAAAAAGCTAAATCATATCAAGTTTCAATTGCTCGTACGTTATCCCATCTATGTCAGAAGTTTCGCGTGATATTTCAATGAATTTGAAAAAATTCCGGGTAGAGATAAATTCTTAGGAATAGCAGAGCCGTTGCAAAGTTAAATAGTTAGAGAAAGTGACGTGGGTGAAAAATGCCAACTGATTACTCAACGGAAATAATTTTACAAGGGCGCGCAAACATAACCGACATTTTATACTTGCGGGAGCGGCAAGAGCAAGACAAAAAGAAGACCTGGAACGAATCAGAGTCAGAAGAAGAGGAAAAAAAAGATGACGACGAACGGTAGGAAGATCTCGAAGGCAAAGTTTACGTTTAAAACGAGGGCCTGGGGCAAGAAGTCGTTCGCGAGCCTTGATAAATATTGCCGAGCCTCCCGAAAATAAAAGAAGAGAAATGCACGTCTCGCGTCCAGCGGCACCTCAACGGCGAAAAACTCGTCGCCACAGCAGCGAATCGTCCCGAGAACTCGCACACACAGGCGGACACGCGGCAAGTATGTTTTTACAGGCAATCGCGCGGAAGTCGTCCCACGAGACGACTCGTTATTTAAACGTCCTACGCCCCACCGCGCCTGTGCATTATAGATGAGACGAGTGGGAAATTCCCGGCATGCAAAAGTTAAAGAAAAATCATTTCATTTATCTCCCGGTGGCAAACATCCACAGCGCCAAAAGAATACGACACACGACTCAAGCTGCTTTCCGTTGCTCAATGAAGAAAAGAGAAATGCAGTATGAATTATCATTTCATGTACTTTTACAAGTTCTTAAATTCGTGTTTATCGTATTTAAAACGCACTCTTTGCTTTACAATATGTAAGTATGATCTTTATAAATGATATAAATGAAGAACTTAAGAAAATACTGTATTCTAAATTTCAAGTGCAAGATTTTCCCTCAAGAAATTTTTTGTTAATAGTTGTTAAGGGTAACACATGGAATAACGCGAGAATAATTGTGAATAAAAATTCGAATTCGTAAATCTGGGTTTCCTATGTAGAAGAATAGATTTGTATTAAATCAAGATAAAAGAAAATGCAATTTGAAATTCATGAAAAAGAGAAAAACGAAAAAAGGATCGCATCAGAATCTGATTTTCTTATGACAAACAAATTCCGGGGAATATGGTTTGTATAAGGTATAATTTAGGTCAGAACTTCGAATAAAAATTCAAATAAGAACGAAGTTAAAAAAATGAACAGCTTTTCTGATGAAAGATATAAAATGTATGATTTTCTCAGTTGTATTGTTAACAGAAAATCTTTTTTCCCAATGTACCTAAAAAATGTCCATTTTTGAACTTTATATCAAGATAAGCATCATACATTATCATACCCTTTCACTATGGTATGATAACTAATTTTTCATTAGTGAAAAGGAAATCCTTTTTAATGCGTTAATACCGCAAAATTCCTGCTTTTATCTATACCTTGTAACCTTATCTGGAAAATGCTTCTTTAAATACCATAATGTGCAAAACTTACATATCAAATGTGTAAAATTTTTCTACTTACGAGAGAGAGAGAGAGAGAGAGAGAGAGAGAGACATAAAGTTCAGACATTTATACCGTCACATACAAATTCTAATATTAAGTAAAAAATAAACTTCTGGCCTTATTGAAGTACATTAAAATATGCCGTGAATAAAACATGGAAATCCATGCATATTATAATGACTGTTATTATGAGCAGATTCGTACATTATTTGATTATTCTCCTACAAAAGCCTTGTGAATTATTACATTTCTTAAGATATCTCAAATTATAATTACGGTTTCAAACCGATAACTTTCTCTTCAGTTTAGAACAGACAATTATATGTAATTGAAAGAAGAAAAAGTGACACTAAAGCTCTATAATAATTCATATCCTATTCATGGTGCACTTTAAAAGGTTTTTTATACTCTTCATGAACACTTAAACTTAAAAAATTTTTTATTTTTACGATTATTTTATACTAGAGATTATTATGCAATAATAATCTGTTAAAATATCATATACTTATTATTAATGCATTTTAAATATATTCATAGAAAAATGTTAACACATTTCGAAAAGTTTTTCAAGCAGTATTTTAAGTAATATTTAAAAGACAACTATAAAATATTTACGAGTGAATTTAATATCTGTTACAAGAAAAGTGGAAAAAATGATATATATCATATTTTGAAAATATTTTTAAGGTAATTATTTTTTCGGAGACTTTTTCTACCAGAAATATAATACAATTGTTCAAAAATATTTTCAAACTTAAAAGTTTTATCAATTGTATAGTCAAATAATGTTCAAATATTTTTGCGTAAATAATTTCTATAACAATTAAGGATATTTATTTTTAAATAAAAAATCTGTTGTAGTACATTTTTAGTTCAAAGATATTACTTAATACATAAAATTACTTAAAAATTATTTTTTATTTGTAAATTTAATGGATAAATTATATAAATAACCTACTTTCAAAACCTATGCATATACGTGATAACGATGTAATCCGTTTTGTCTAATAAATCAGATTAATTCAAATTTTAAAAATATTTCACGTGAACTTAGTATAATTTATTATTAAATATTTGAAAAAAACCTTATTTTATTTTATTTCATTTTTAAGGATTTAAAATCTATCTTATTATTATAAATAATTGCCGCGTTAATAAACTTTATGGCGTTACAATAATATTTATTACGGCTTGCACGAACTTTGTAGAGATATATTGTTAATTAAAGGATAAGAAATACCGTTAAATCTTCCCCTAGGATAATAAAGATATCTTTTTACACATTTTACCTAGAAAATTACAGAAGCACATTATTTTCTATAATACCAAATTCTAAAATAAAAATATTTCCAAGTTTAAATGAAATCTGGAATATTTATAGTTGCAAAGGAAGATACGGATTTTTCCCGTTAGTGCGCATGCGCGTTTCCCAACTCTACATACAGCATAAGATTTAGACACAAGTGCGCCAAGTTTTTCGGATCTGCATTTCAAATTCGACCGGAAAACGACGGGGACTCGAAGATTGACGCCCTTGTTGTCTCTTTCCGTCTATCTTTTCTTTCTCTCGGTTGCTTTGAAGAATTTGTTACTACGATGTTACTTTCAATTCCGATGCATTTCCTTCCTTACGTTGCTGAGCGCATCGTTGCGGATGTTTTATGTATAGAAAAAAATGGTAGTTGGCATAAAGGGAAAGAGCGAGCCGCAGCTATTTTGGATTTTTAACGGATAAAAAACTATGGATAACACGAAAAGGAAATCGCCGCACTTTTCACCCTTGCATAAAGAACTTGAGAAGCAAGAAATTAAAATTTTAACTTTAAAAAGGAATGCACTCGGGAGTTGCAGTGGCTAAATGAACCAAGAAATTATGTGTATTGTGCCACACGCTTTGCTTCTTAGTACACGGAGTATAAGATTTCAATATATTATTTATTAAAGACGAATTGTAAAGTACGTATAATACAACAAATCCTTCGAAAAATTTAATTACTAAAGTCGTAATCATGACATTGAAATCAACGAAATAGATAAAATGTTTTGTCTACATAGAGTAATATACGAGCGTCATATAACGATTTATAATTAATATTTTAAATTGAACACTGTTGATTTTGCATTTAAAAGGTTAGCATAACGTAATTTAATGAAAAAACATTTTGAAAATATGGAAATAGTCAAACATAAAAATAAAATTATAATCACAGAAACAAAGTAGTATTTTCAATTAGATTATAATTTTATGTGCTTTAAAAAAAAAATTATGAAAGCAAAAGGGTCGAAACAATTTTATGATCATCATACATAAGCCGAATAAATTCTCTCTTGAACAAAGAATAGAGAATAAATTACAGTTTCGAGTGTTTTGTACAAACTTGCATAATTGCGACAATAAAAACGAAACTTATATTAAATCAACCTCTTTTTTACAAAATGTTCACATACCCCCACTCCGATAATATATATTTTCTTTTTTCACGTATTTCGCCGACTTCCGGGGTAGCGTCGTTTTTTTTTCTTTTTCGCTTCACTCGTAGAGAGTACGCGTGCACTTCACTTTCCGCCCAAGGAAATCACTGCACCATTTTCGTTATGCAAGAAAAGGTCGAAAGTGGAAGCTAAAAGTCGACGTTTTAAAGGCGAGTTAGTCTTTTCGTGTATATTCTCTCTCTTTCTCTTTCAACTGTAAGGGAGACTATATGTGTGATGTGAAGTATAGTTGGGACGCGAAAGCATAAGAACAACTCGCTCGTCGAGAAAGTTAAAAGTAACTTGCGACTCTAACGTTAGGGTGAAGTAGGGAAAAAGGTGGAGAGATGAAAGAGGAAGTAAGAAGAGGAAAAAGAAGCGAAGAAAAAACACTAGTCGAACAGTAGCAGTACTTGCGTTTCTTTCTCTGGCGAGCTATTTTAGCGGGAACAGACAAGTTGCTCGTTCGTTACCGTAAAGGAAACTCGCGATTTTTCTGCCATTCTTTTGTACACTTTCCTCTTTTCGATTGCGAAGGTCGAACTGTGTGTACGTGTGCGCAAGTGTTCGCGCGCGCCCGAACCCTCATTGCAGGTATAAGTTCATACGCAGAGGAGGAAGTACAATGGGTTCAACCAAATGGCTTTTATGAAGGGAATGAGAAAGAGCTTCGAAGGTGATTCTCCAAATAAATACTTGCTGTCAACTGGGAATTTAGGAGCGAGTTTGGAAAGCTGTTTAAAGAAAAACATAAGCAAAGTATTACGACTGGGAAAAACTTCTTTTCCTTTTTTTGCCTAATTTTAGATAACTTTCCTTCACCACAGATATAAGACATTTAATAACTGAAAATTACACTAAGACTATAAAAAGGTTCATGCTTGCAAGTTTTAAGTACCTTTTTTAAATTCATTTATTACATAGATAAGGATTTTCTGAAAAAACGAAATTTTTACTTCAACATTATTTTTTAAATCTGTCAGATTTTATATAAGTTGTTTTATCGTTCACGTTTCTTGATAACTCTGTTTAATTTTTTGCACAATTTTTGATAATTAACGGTAAATCTAATTTTGCTACTATTTTCAATAGTTATTGAAAGAATGTACAAATGTATTGAGTAATGTCTCAAAGTTTCTAAATGACATGTTTTATATTTCAAATTAAAAGCACGTAAATTTTTTAATATTGTAGAACATAAACATTACTATGAATTTAGCTATGTAAAGAAAGATAAACCTCCAAAATGTACATTATGACGGAACGTTTTAATGTAGCCGATGCTTAATTAGTCACGTCGTCTTTCTTACATAATCACTACAGTGGTTCTTTAAAAGAGGAAGCGCAGAAATATTTTAAAAAGCACATTTGCAAGGAAAACTTTTTAAACAAAATTAATTTATTGCTTCTCAAATACAAATATACTTGCGCATTGAAATACAGCTGCATCGATTATTGGCATTTCTAAATTATCATTTATTTAAATAGATTTTTCTAATAGGATGATTTTGTATTAGTATTAAACTGATTAAACATTTTTTAAAACTAAACAATTGTAATGTCCTTTCTTAGTTTTTATTTTCATATTAATTGAGAATTTTTTCCTTTTTATATTTGCATAGAATAGTTTACGTCAGATTTGTAGCTGATTAGTAATTATTATATTGAATTTTCAAATTAAAATGATTTGAACAATATTTTCTTTTACAGTATTTATTGGTTTTCGTTCCAAACAATTTTTACCATATTTACGAAATATAAATATTGAACTGAAATAAAAATTTATATGCACAAAATACAAAGTATCAATATATATATCAATGTATGAATACGAAATACAAAATACAAATACAATTGCATAACTTAAAAATAGAATAATACGGTTTATTTTACTAGTTTAACTACAAATCTAATTCGGTATAGGATAATGATAGTTAAATTGAGATCGTGCCTCCATTTGAGCATTAATCCCAATTGAATGAAGTGAATGTACAGTCTTTGCCAAGCTTCAGTTTCAGCAAATGTCAATACGCGAAACATCACTTTTACATCGTTTGTACAAAGACATAAAGTGATGTTCAATCGTTGAAAATCTATATGTTCCATATTGAAACTAATAAAAATGGATTATTATGGAAATAAGAAACGTGTTTAATGTACGAAAATTGATGGAATGAACGAAAAATAAAGCATTTCTTTTAATATCACGATTTTTCATTTTGACATTCGGCTGGAGGAAATGAAGCGTTTTTGCAAACACAGACGTTCGCGCCATTTAGCATCCGGTAAACGAGCTGAAAAAGGGTCGATCAACCGGTACCAAATAGAGTAGGACTAAATTTACGATGCGAAGGACGTCGCAACAAGGTCCATCGAATCAAAGAAACCCTTTGATACGAAGCCCTTTGTTGGTGTGGGCGTCACTGACTACTGATTCCGCGGCGATCTTAATTATCTTGTTAATTAACACCGGCTGGTCAAAAGTGCGCCATCGTTTTTTCTTCCTTGAATTTAATTACGTTTCGAGGAGGACGAATCGCGTACCCCATGGTCTCAACGACTGTTTGTGGGTCTTCTTCGTTAACCTTGTACATGTAGCGTGATTGATTATTTATACATGTCAGTGGTTTCAAGATCTTTGGACAAAGGCGAGGTCGTATTTTTCTTCCTCGATTGAGCTTTTCTCGCTTCTGTTGATCTTCGAAGTCAAGTGTGAAGTTGGTAAGCATGTCGGATTGGCAAAAGGTTCTTTGTGACTGCTTTAAATTGTCATTTTAGGGATTTTCTTGTAGAAAAAAGAAAAGCACTGAAGGGTTTACTAAATATTTACATGATTTCTTTTTATCGAGCTAAGTAGTTATTCTTGTCACGTTACTAGATATTTAAATTATTAGTGTTTGTTCGAAGCATAATAAGGAATTAAACTATTGATGTGGATACTATTGATGGATGCAACTGTGGATATTTTATACATAGTTGTTTACACTTGATATTAAAAAAACGTATTTTTATTAAAATAAATAAACTATTTTTAATATCCACTTATAATATACACAAATAAATAAAAACTAAATTACAATTGCTTTACCGAAGAAAAAATTTGTTCGATTTAAAATGGTTAACTTAAATGGTAGAAAATTTAAGTATTATTTATTTCTTATTTTCTAAATTTAATAACTTAAAAGAAATAACACGAGAATATTTTTTCATCTGTCCGCAATGCAATCATTTTTAGATCAAAGAAATTTGTTCTTGTACGCCTGTCTAAATGAAATTTCTAATATTATTTAATAAATTTCTAATATCTTTAACTATAAGTTTTTTTAATAACTTACAATAAATTTTATCCATAACATCTGAAATAATATTGCGATTTCATAAAATTTCCTTCCTATTCATTTCCAAGTTCTCCCTAATAATATATTTTTTCAATTTGTAGAAATCTCTTCTACCTCAATTGCTCACTTACATGCACTGCTGTTATATATGAAAATTTTCTTTTCATATATAATCTGCAGTAAGATAATCTGCTCTTCAGAGTTTTACAAATAAAACAAAGTTGAAGAGACAATTACATACGGCAAGTACTTTTGATATCGCAGCACCTTTCAACCTAGATCAATTAATTAATATATATTTTCAGATACAGATTTTTATCATTTTACTAAGAACGAGGTAACAAGACCGAGAGCAAGGGGTCGATTTGAAATTTCATAATAGGTCATTTAAGGCAACCAAGTCGTGCAGGAATGCGAGTGCATAATATGTATCCATGGGAGGAGGTCCTGTTAATCGATTAGCGATAATCCGTAAAATCGGCGATAATGAAAATAAACGCTCGCCTACTTTGGGGAGCAAACATAAAAAGGAAACAAATAAAAAAAATAGGAAGACGAAGAAGCGGCAGCAGCGACGCGCAATCGCGTTTTAATGAGCGTCAAACCAATTTGCGAAAATGGAAGAGCAGAACCTTGGAGGTTAATTTTCGCTTTGTAACGAACTTGACTTTGTAATTAACGGAAGCAGAGAATTTGCGAATACAATCGACGGCCGAACGATCGCGAGGGATCGTTAAATGTTTATTACGAAAGTTCGGCCCATCACGTAATTAGCCGCTAACGATGGAAAATTTTATCTAAAGGAATTTATCTGAGAAACCAGGGAGATAAAACAACTGAAAATAAGAAAAACTGCATAAGAGATATTTTTGTTCATTCGCGGTGTGGACGTACGCAGTTGTATAGATGTTCATCGTCATTTGTTATCATATCAATTGGTGATTTGTTTCATAATTAAGTTAAATAAATTTAGACAATCGTTTGAGAGGTTAAATAATTGAAAATAAACGAAAGGTGACTTAATTTAGTATTATATTTAAGAATGTTGTGATAGTTTTCAGTAAATTCAACTAACATTGAAACCATCAGTTTACGAAACTTCTAGTACGGCTTTAAACGCAGTTTGTACTCAGACAGAATAATTAAATTTGATACAAAATTAATATGAGTCCTATTTATGTAGTAACTAAGTCCACGTTATACATATTTATCTAATAAAGATATGTGATTAATACCATGTACAATTTTGTCTGCAAATAGATTATAGTATGAAACAATTTCTTTTGTACTGATTAATCGTTTTCAAAAATGGTAATTATATTAATGCTTATTTATCAAGTATAATATTGAAACTGCTTATATTTAAATATAGTCCAAAGTTATTAATTGGCTTTAGTAACATAATTCTTGCAATGGAGTAATTAGCTTAAAATAGAACTTCAATGCTTTTTCTATCCATCATTTACGATTTATCGCAGAACATTTTCAAAAATTTACAACTGCTTTCGACGATCCAAGTAGTACCAGATACTTTAATTGAAAATTGATTTAATATTCTATTTATGAACGTTATAATACTTTGTATAATTTAGTAATTTAATATCTTTCGATGTTAATCGAGACAAGTGAGCATACGGCTTTGGCGTTGTGTAGCAAACTTGCAAGGATTATCTTAAGTAGTAGCAATTGAAATAATATTTATACTCCTAATACGGCCATTAACAAGAATTTCTTTAATAATTAGTTAAAATTGACAGTAATAATAAATTAAAATCTAATTCGTAGATCGTTTGATTAGACTTGTTTATGGAGACTCTAGATATTGTCTACCGTAATGTTTAGAAAAGCCGTACAATATATAAAGTTTGTCAGATGGGGTATTTTGCTGATGATTCTAGTTATGTCTACGACAATAGAGTATTTATCGTCACACAATAAAAGTCAAACCTTACTTTTACTTTTCTCGACCCAGGTCTATTTTCCATGAAGCACTCTTTAATTATTCATTTACGTTGCATTAACCGAAGAATCAGATCGGCGCCGTGATTATCCGTCGCAAAGTATCTTATGTGATTGTGACACACGTAGCGTTTTCATCATCAAACTTTCAAAAGCAACGAGAAACTCAAACACTCGTATGCATCGTTTTAAAAACTTCGTTGACAGTTCTAAGGTTTAAAGAAGAGTATGCGTTCAAATAAGGTCGTTCATAGTACCAAGGCCTCGAAGCTGAAATTTGAAAAGCGCGTCTCATCCCGAACAAGTCCACACTGCGCGTGAAAAATGCACGAGACACGAAAGATGCGTTCTTCTGGAGGCGCGCGGATGTTTCCCCGTATGCCGGTTGCATAATGCATCTGTAATTCGCATAAATAAGTTAAGAGTAGTCGATGCGTTGTTCTGCACTGCAGCGTATCATCCCTTATCTTTAGTTAGACGGGGACATTTTTGCTCAACGGCGTGCGCGAAACGATTGTAAAAGAGCACTTTCCTTTATTTATTCAATCGCTTTTTGCGAGCGTTACGAAATAATGGATACGACGACCAGCGGTACGAGGCTCGTCTTTTGCTGTACTCGTGTCTTTGGTAGGACTGAGAGGGAAATCGCGATCGAGGGCTACTCTTGCAAAATCGAGGGTAACAGTTAAAATGCTGAACAGAGTAACTGCCTTTTACATCTACGTTTTTGGCCTAGAAGTTTTTCTCTTTTTGTAACGAAATTCACAAAGAATTCCGGTTAATTCTAGAATTTAGTGCCATTTTCGCTATTTAAATAGAAAAACGTTGATTATGAAGTTTAATGATAAAGCAATTGTTCAATTTCCCTCATTTCTTTCGATCAAAGCTTAATTTTCTTTTATTTCCTGGATACATTTTTTACAGCTGATAAGTATGAGCGTTAACCTCTTAAATATGAAGCACGTTGAAAAGCGATTCAATCGGGAGATTTTATCGCTTATTTCGAAATTCGCATTTGTCTAGGTCGTGAATAAGCACTTGTAAAATTAACAATTTCTCTTGCCGGTAGAGATATACACGCAGGAAATGCATAAATAACGTAGTGATTTCGAACGTGAGCTTCGCTACTAATTTGAACTTTAACAGCGATCTTAGGCTCACGTAATTCGCGCAGGATGAGCCATGCTTAAGAAGACCCTCGTTAAAAAGACTAATTACAATTGAATGCATCCGCAAGTATATAGCGACGCGTGACTCGACGCACATACGGTTCGATGGGTGAAATAAACGACTCCGACGACTAATGGGCAAAAACATCGATGGCAACTGCGCACGAATCCCGAACGTTCGCGTCGATACAAGACTGCGCTTATTCAAATAAAAATAGCTGCGCGTGATTTATAACGATCGGCGATCGCGTTTCGTCTGCGCCTCGTCAATCGTCGTCATACATTCGAGACATTTTTCTTCGGCGCTGTCTTGACGGCAGCAGCTGAATTCTCGTTTCTTCAAATGCGAATGCAATCCGATCGATCGAGACTGCGGATGCAGTGGCTCCCCAGCGTTCGTTTCAGATCGATCTTGGACAGACGATCGGTATGCAATTATCCCAAACCTACTCCTTCGTTTTTCTTTTCCTTTTTTAGGGTCAGTGTACGTGTGCAAAACGCACGTCCTGCGCATACAACATAAAGGGACAAGAGTAAGGAATGAAGATGCCTTCTTTGTTTTGGGTTAAATTGCTTTGTTGTTCCGCTCGACTAAACTTATTTGTAATAGAAAAAGAAGCTGCAAGCTGTAATAGAAAAAGTAGGTTTCTTTTCATATTCCTTTTTTTTCTTCATTGCCTCGTATTTACGAGACTTTGAGATTAGTATTCAAGCACCTTACAGGATTAGGTTGATAATATTTTGTACCACCAGCTTAGTATCCCGTGATCATTTTACTCGAAAAACCGGTCACGAAATGTCCAACCGCAATAATTGCAGATGCATTTAAAACCGTCAAGAACATGTGGATCATACAATGTACAAATTTTAATGGGCATCCTTTGTTAGACTCATTACATCTCAAAAAAGGACTGTTCCTGCTTCCTTGTTGCTTTGACTAATACATATTCGTTGTAGAGGAAGTAAACATGCGTATGGTAATTTTTCTAAAATACTTACTGTACATTCGACGGATTCAATGGAAAATTTACAGTTTATGCACGTGTTTTTAGCCATAAAAGTATAAAATGTGATGAAAATAATAGCAATTTATGTGCAAAACATGAATAAAATACCTTGAAAATTTAAGAAAATTGAAATTTCCGTACTTCTGTCCCTTAACCTCGTTTACACTCAATTTCCTTGTTGCCGTTTCCACTTTGATGCAGCTATTGCAATGTTCAGCGCAAAATCATCGTCGATATACAAAAAGTATAAAAGCGCATTTATCGACCTCCAATTACAAAAGCCTTTTTCCATGGTATCTACACGCGCTTCTAGTCGAGACACCATACACTGGAAGTGAGTTCACCTTCGGCATCGCATTAGATTTCAAAAGCTGAGATGTTTCGCACATTCCCGCGAGTCAATGGCATCGTACAAAAAAGAGGCTGAGGTTCTCGACGCTTACCGTCTAATACTCGTTGCAGGCTTTTTCACGCTCGACCAATCGCTAATTCACGATACGAGAGGGCGACGATCGTGCGCAAATAATGTTCTGCGCGATTATCTGAGGAAACGCGCAAAAAGAGCGCATTAGGCGCATCCCAGAGAGGGGATTCTATTGTGCGATGAGAGAGAGTGGAGTGCACATTTGCGATTGCGCAAAAACAAGAACCCATCGAAAATTCACTTTCCACAACGGATGAGGCGAAGGCAACTGTAGTCCATCGATTGCAATTTATAGCTCCAATCAATATTTGAATAGGATCTTTGTGCCAAAGTAAATGAAAATCAAGAACACCTTTGTCTACTAAATGCAAATTTATTTTAGTATGTGGTAGATTTACAAGTATACGAGACTATTTTTGTAGAAATTGATATAAAAATAGCTTTTAAATTATGAAGGCATGTGAATATTATTTCAAATGCCCAGACCGATCCATTTATTTTCCTTTGAGTCTACCATTTACTTACATAAATTTACGTAATTGAAGTTTATTTTCTAAGAAAAAGTCCATCGGTTGCTAAAAAAACTAGTCCTTAAAACTGACTGCCTAATGTTAGGTAAAATTTTTAACAACAAATGATGTACCATCGTTATAAAAGAAACAGAGTGGACGAAACTGGGTTACTGCATACATGAGAAGAAAACTTTCTTAAAAATCGAAGGAGCTTATCGTCTACGAAGCTAGAAACCTAGAGAATTTTTCAAACACCAATCAGAAAAATAAGCATTAGTAACTTCTGGCACTCGAAGGACCACAACACGTTCTGTTTGAGACGCGCAAGACTCGAAAATAGACGCGGGGCTCACGTTTGGCGACGCACAGGCATCACGCACCGCGCACTTTTCGTGACCGATTGCGCAAAATAAGAACCACGCCTCTTCGCCGACGAAAATGGCGACCGCGTGCGCGGGCCCGCGATTGGTCTGCCCGGACACACACGCATGCAGCCGCAATCGCGTGCATCCGTGACGCATGTATGGAGGGGCGCCGAATGGCCCCTCGACTTTTTGCCACTCGTACACCGTGACTTCTTTCCTTTTTTTTCTCGTAACCAGACGGATCTCGTAACCAACGCGACAACCGCCACCTGCCCCTAAGACGCCACCGCTCCGCGGCCCTTTGCATTTCGCACGGAATCTAATCTCTTTAGATCTACACACGAGGTATGCAAATTTTTTAATTATTAAAGAGCAAACTTTCCTCGTTAATATTGCTACTGAACGCACGTCGGATAGACGTGGCCGGAGTTTGTTGGTTTTTCGTCTGGTGAATCGGAAAGTAAAGAGATAATGATAAAGGAACATATCCTGAGAGTTTTATTGCCTGAAATTTTACATACATTCACATACGCACAACGAGCTAATTTTGCAATTGGGCTTTAAAAATTTAATTCCACCCGTGCGATATACCGAATGCATAAGTTTTTACGCAATGGACGCTTAGAAAGCGTATACTTGACGCTTCAAAACCTTCGATTACCTATTCTCAACGAACTGTGCTCGGCTCGTAATTACTTCGAACAATCGCCGTCTGCGTCCTTTGCGCAACTCGAACAGGGAAATAACGCGTTGCTTATAATCCACACTGAACTCGATGATTGCGCGAAGAAGCATGGAGTACTCATCCATTCTCTCTCCATTTTTCCGCGGACGCACCTGGCGAACGCACGCGCGCGGAAAGTCACACGCCGCGGGCGCCCGCGCCGAGGCCATCTGCATCGACTAAAACCACCGCGATCGCGAGCTGGAGGGGCACAAAAAGCGATGCCGAGAAAAAAGAGCGAGAAAAACGCCCAAAACCAGCCTTAACTCTTTTGCGGTCGGTTGACGGTTAAAATGTGCTCGGTTTCTTCTTCCAATTATTCTTCTCGAATTTTGTATTTTTGGGCAAGAAGAGAGACTTGTACTTTCGTATTATTTCAAATGTTATTTGATAAAAATAAAAGATTACAGGTATGTTATTAATGTTACCTTTAGACGTTGGATTGAAAATTTAAAGATCCAATTTTTATGTTGGAATCATTCCTATTTTAAAGTTTATTAATAAACTAAATATTTTAGTATGATTTTATGAATTTGGAATCTGGAGTTTATATTTACCAAGTACTTGTCAAGCAATTTGAAAGCTCGAACATTAGAATAATACATTCAGAGTTATATTTATATTACGAAATAGGTATGGACTAATACAAAATTTCATCTAACAGTATAGTTACATCCACAGTTGTTACGTACTTTATAGACAATTCGTTTTAATGAATACTGAATATTCCAAAGCAATGTTTTTATTCGCAGTGACTGATTGATTCGAGTTAGGAGAAATACATAATCAAATAATCGTTCTTTTTGGAACTTTTCGAAAACTATTCTCAACTATAGTGTCCTTGAGTTTAAATCGAATTATTGTTTTGATATCCGAAAAGATAATGCGGTATGCAAACTTTAAAACACGTTTTTATCAAAAATATTTTTTTCTTTTTTTTACACTCTAGCTTTCGAATGGAGGCTTAAATCGATCAAAAAGAATGTTGAAATTTGCACAGTACGTATTATTTAGTAAAACTCTGATAAAATCTATTAATTCAGAGTCTTTTTAAAAATAATTCAAAAGTCGAGAAGCTTTAGATTCACGTTCTCTAAATTTCAATTTTAATACAAAATTATTCATTTTTATAATTTTTGAAAGTACGCAATTGTAAAAACAATGTCAAGAAAGATCCAATTTGTAATATCGCATAAATCTGTATATAATTTTCGCGATTTGTTTACAGGTATATGATTACAAATGAATGTTAGTTTAAAAGACACGTCTACATTTATTTTCGTCCTGTTAAAATTAAATAAAAAGAAATTGTTATTCGATAAAACGACTGGCAATTCTATAAGTGTAATGAAATTGGATTTTATGTAAACGCTGTTGAATTTGTAGAATATATACCTCTGTAACTATACACGTATGTACTTAAAATCTATACAAATCTTTGAAATGATTTAATAATTTTGAACGAATTGTTTTAAATACTAAAATATTTTATCTTATTCTTTCAGTATTTTAAGACATAAACTTGCTAAATATAGTCGAGTAAATATTAAATATCCGTATAATAATTATGAAATAAATAAAAGGAAATACCAATTTCAAGAATTATGGTGATGCATAAACTTTAATGTAGTGTGGATAAAAAGGGACAAATAGTTGAGAGAACAATAGCAGAGAAGAGAGAGAGAGAGAGAGAGCGGATAAAAGAAAAGTAAAAATGATGGAAAAATAGTAGACGAAATGAGAAAGGTATCGTGATAAGTAATGGGCGATGAGAGATTTTAATACGTGTTTTATGTATCTTTAGAATTATTGTTTGCCGAATTGAAAATATTATGATTATGCAAATATTATTATGATTTCTTTTGTTTATATCGTATAGAATAATTAAAAATGTATTAATTTGAGTTTTAAGAAATATCTTTAAATAATTTACCGCAGTAATTGAAAATCCTGAGAAAGTTTAGACATACTGTAATTCCAACAACATCGAAAAAAAGGAGTTAATAATCCAAGTGAAATAAGATTATAATTAAAAACATGAAAATTCTGCGTCTAAAATTAATAAATGAAAGTTAGAATCGCAGTGGTGACAAAAAAGGGTGTACGGTGACAGAGACGTGGCGAAGGAAGGGGAGGGAAACGACATGGACGCGATGATGCGGCGAATGGGAGAAGGGAAAGATCGAGACTTCGATAGTAATAATCGTGCGTCACATGTACGCTATGCCATGTATTTAGGTTCTCGCCCTCCTTTTCTGTCCTTCCCACAAGCTACTGCATGAAGGTGCCTGATTATCGTCATTATTCAAATCATGCGCGCGCCCTTGTACGCGCTCCACCTTTCGGATGCCGATGTTTACACTGAGGCGAGTCACGTGAAAATGTTATGCTCTGTGCTGCAAAAAGTAGGGCCTACGATTCTTATCGCATTCTTGAAAATTAAGTCGACTCTTTTTAACGATTATTTCCCTGGGAGACGAGTACCTTGATACATCTCGCATGAGCATTATCGTTAAGCTCGCATCGCTGCACCGGACCACTCATCTAATGCTTTCGATCGAGTAACTGAAATTTCGAGGGTTTAACCGGTGTTAAAATTTCTTTTTGTGGCACTACAGTCTCGAGCATTTTATTATTCTTTAAGTATAGTTAGAAATGCTTTGGAACTCCCAAGTCGGCTTGTATTATTGTTTTTACACTGGCAATGTTACAGGCGATTAAGTGGGGAAGATTATCTTTTATTTAGATGAACGCAAATCACAGGAGAATGTTACTATGGCATCTTAATAAATAATATATTTTCAAATCCACCATCTACAGGTGAAAGATGAATTAATTACTATGCGAATACATATTGAAGTAAGACACCATCTAGATACACTGCAAAATTAAAAAGTTAATTCCTTGAATTTAAATATGTACTAAGCGAATTTTCATTCGAGAAAAAAATTGAACCGACATTTTGTATATATACAGCTTGTACTCTACAGTTTGTAATCTATATTTCCTTTTTCAAAAGGTTATAACCTTGTTACAATAGCATTCGCTCATATTAGTTAGTCAAAATAATTTGAAAAACTAATTTATATTCGCAAAATTCGATCGATAGATGAATGGAAAAGAAATGCATTATAATATTAGGAATTCTAACGTTATGTCGCAATCGAAATGTACTATCACATCTTCGTCATTGTTAAAAAAGATCTTTAAATGGATAAATTCTTTAGCATAGAGTAAAGAGCGGGAGTATGGAATAACAAAATGAAATTATTGCCATCACGAAAAAGAAAAAGTCTATCGTCTCGGTAAGAAATACGTTGATGTTAAATCTACCTTCAAATTTATTTCATGCCATTTGAATCGTGTTGTATAATCTAATAATAAAGTAAGACCTAAATGAACCGATATTTTCTTCCAAACTCTTTTGTATAAAACGTATGTGTTCAATTTGAATTCCTGGCAATCCTCGCTAGAAACACAAGAATTTCTTGTAAAAAATAACACATGAAAGATACGACGAAGTTGTATATTTAGATATATTACTCTAGAAAATGTTCGTTTAACAGAAACAACACCTTGAAGGCAAATACGTCGAACTTAACACATAGCTTTTATACGCACTACAAAGTTTTCTAATTATCGAGAAAGAGCGACATATCCACCCTCAAAAAGGGCATTTGGTCAACGCCGCAGGCGACATTAGCTTAATTGGTGAACATTTGTATGAAACTATTTGACTGCTTTCTCTACATACATATGGTTGCACATAGAGAAAATTTAATGCTTATGCATATGCATGTGGACGGGCATGTGTGCACTTATACGTAAGTCCTGTAGCGAATAATTTGTGAAATACACGAATTTTTATTAAGCGTTTCGTATAATATCTAATACTTAAACTTAAACCAAACATTTATTTGTTATTAGCATTAGGTATATGATTGAATTTACACGTAAATAATTTTAAAATATTTGCTTAAAAGAAATAAATGAGTAAAACGTAAGTTTCAAGATTTTATTTTTATTTTTTTTGTTATAATTAATTACGTTTCTTATTTCTTTATTAGTTTTCGATCATGTATTAATGGCCCTTATTTCTGATTAGAATTTAGAAGTACAATTAAATAAATGTGATAAATTGAAATCGTGGATAAAGTAAAAGAAGAGTACGAAAACTCTGCGCGATTGAAAGGCCAGAATGATCTCGTTAGATATATGCAGCAGTTTCTATTTTGTGTGAAGGAATTCTAGAAAATTTTTATGTGTATTTAGAATTTGTCAGCGTTCCTTTTAAGATGAAATACATGAGGTACATACATATGTATAATCGTAAATGATTCCAGTTCATCTATTTTTAACGGAGAATTGAAATGTAATGCCGCAGTTTATGAACGGGTGTGCTTATATTGTGTTAGCTATTTTTTTATGCTTTTTCTCCCTATAGTCCTCTGTGTGTCGTAGACCCTTTGTACCCCTTGAGCCTACAATTAACGGGGTGTAACGATTGCAGATGTAGAAAAACTAGTTCTATTTTTATTTTAAATGGACGTTGCAATTACTTTGTTACAATGAATGTAAGGTTTCATTTTCTTTTCTTCCTTTCATAGTTGCGTACATTTTTGGGGATATTTCGGGCTAACTATTATGCTTATGAATTTTGATACGCAATAAGAAGTTATTGTTAAATTTAATACGTGCCGACTTACATGTTTCTTGAAATGATAGCGCTATGAAAAGTGCTTACCTGAAACATAAAGAAAAATGAAGTTGTTACATTTATATACTGAAGTTTTAGAAATTTTAAAAACACTTATTAGTATTTTTGATTGAAATGGAATTATACGCTGGAGTTTATTTCCTCAGATAATATAAACTGAAAACTCTAGTTTTAAAAGTGTCAACCTGACATACTATGAACATCAAATATTCATTACAAGTTTGATATTGCACACCTTGAAACACTAGTCTGCAGCTTTTCGCGCAAGTGCTTCTTTATTATTTTAACTTTCTTAAGATTAACAGGTAAGTGCACATAATATCCTTTTTCGTCATCTGCAAGAATGTCGAGTATTCATAGAAGGTAGATTTGACTACGTGCTTCTTCACAAATGGCAATAGTTTTTCCGTTAGCGCCCATCAAAGCTTCATTGATTTATAAAGTTATCCGCATATTCGAGAGGGAAAAAGTGACGATTACGTAAGTAATAAAAATAAGAGAAAAAGCTTCGCCTTAATCCTCCCTCTGCTCCAAGTTGATGAAAATCAAAGGAGCTACGAGACCTGCGCCTGTGACGAGGTTGATGTTCCGATATTTGCCTCCCATACCCACGAATGTCGCGGAATGCGTGAATAGACCGAAAATAGCTTGGAAAAAAGGGCTATTCGACATTATTCTAAAGCAAGTTATTAAGCTTTAGCGCCGAATCTTTATCCGGAACTGTCTTGCTCTCGGAAGGAAATTAGAGTCTTGCGAGTTATTCTTATCTTTGCGCCACGTGCGAATAACGATGTCTGAGCTCCCGAAGAGCCACCCAGTGATTTTCATGGGTTATCGATTTGTCCTTGTCGATTGATAATTTAGCTGTTAACTTTAAGAATCTTTACTTTAAGAGATATTTCAAATGATGGAGAGTTAAGATAAGATATGCTGGAATAATATTTTGAGTATGAAATATTGTAAGTAGAACGTTAACGAGTTTCGCTAGAAGTAGGAAATTTTTTAGATGTTTGTATAAAAAAAGTATGGAGAAAATTCGTATCTACGTTCTTATAAATAATATTTTATGAAACTATGTGGAGAC
The DNA here is from genome assembly GCA_018907045.1 of Wiebesia pumilae. Lineage (NCBI taxonomy): Eukaryota > Metazoa > Arthropoda > Insecta > Hymenoptera > Agaonidae > Wiebesia > Wiebesia pumilae. The sequence goes on from JACCHZ010000138.1 coordinate 541,851, forward strand.
GGCAGCAGAGAAAAACGTGCATCTAAATTGTTACGAAATTCCTCCTGCGTATTTTCTAAGTGAACTCTATTCCTATAGAGTTTAGCTTTCGTGACATTTATGAACAACGCACATTTTTCATATTTATAAAATAAATAATATCTTGATTATTCGCATAACTTTCTAGTACAAACTTGCTGTTGGTCTTTGCGAACTTGGGTAACTTCTATTATGACAAAATTTCGTAGGCGCTATGAAAGTTTTGCTAATATAACTAAAGATTTCGATTGCCTTAACACAATTTAGTTATACTATTGAAATATTGTTGGTCACTGCTCAACTTTTCCCCTTTATTTATATTCTTTTATTAATTAGACAAAGTGTTTCTAAATTATAAGCATGGAATTAATAATTGATAACAATTATAAAAGTATTTTTAAATTTCCTTACCTCACTTAAAAACTAGACTAACGAATTTATATTAATATTCCAAGAAAAACTACGTTTCATAAATTATATAGAATAGTAATAGTCTCATAGATACTGAAATAATAATGAGCGTGATGATGATTGTGAAATTGCAAGATGCTCTAACATAAGGCCGACGAAAAAGCAAATGAATAACTTTATAATGAAATTTCATTTTAACATTGGGAAGGTTAGTTCTAAATAAAACATTGTCTATGTCGCTGCTCCATAAGTGTACCAGCGGTGCTGCTATAGGAAGAAGTTTAGTAGCGTATCTTAACGACATTTTCTTGCGCTGCTGCACAAGAGAGAAGAAGCCAAGTTTAGATATTGAGGACGAAAGAAAAAGTTTAGAGGTACTACTCCAATAAATTTTGTACTCCAATGTATATATTACGTTAATTATTTGTAGTAACATGGAACACCTACTATATATATTACTTTTGCATATTTCGTTAAAAGAAAAGCGTTTCTATTCGTAACGTAAATATTTTCTTCACCAAAAATGCTGATTAAGCAGCTTAATAGTAAAATTTACATTTCACTTACAAGGATTTATTAACTTCTATTTGTTTTTTTTAAACCAGCATATTTAAACCAACATAAAGAAACAAACCTATTAAGTACGTTTTTGCGTTAAAAAATAACATTGCAAATTTATCATCGACAATGCTTACGTTCTCCATACGTATTTCCCAAATATAAACATAATAAACCATATTAAAATTATAAAAATAAAACTCGAATCTTTAAAATATTTGACTCGTTCGGAATAAATTATAACTCTACATTAAGCCAAATCAACTCCAAAGAATACACAATTTTTCAAATATTATATCACTACCTCAACATTTTATCTTCCACCTTTCCGTCTGACTGCGGCATTTCTCATCTTCCTTCACTACCCTCCATTAGTGTGTGTGCGTGTATCTCTCCCTCTCTTTCTCTAGTGCCATATATTTTGCCCATCCCTTTCTTGGTCGTGCTCTCTCTCTTTCTCTCTTTCTTACACACACTCACTCATACTTTTTTCCGACACTCTTCTCCCCCAATCCCCTTTGTTAGCGAAGTGCAGTGCCGGCAATTGAAGCAGACCGGGCGCAACGGCACCAAACGAAACGGAACAGAAAGTAGCGCACACGCAGCTCAACAAGGTGCGAGGATTTCAGTTTTTATTTTGCTCTCTCGTTACCGCAGGCAGGATGGATGAAAAGATGCGGACGCGTATGTGTTTGTACGTACGGAAGTAAGAGAACTGCGATAGGGAGCAACGGTAAAGGAGGAACGCAAAAGAAGATTTCGAACAAGGGTGTCTTTGTACGGGAAAAACGCAGCGGGGGTGAAAGGGATCGCTAGCGATCATATCGGCAACTTAGCCCGCGTGATATTGATAATTTGACGCTTTACTGCGCCGCTGCCCCCATCCCATCTCTCACACTTTTCTTTTTATTCTCGTTTTACGGGTTCTCGACGATTCTGGCGCACTTTCGTCCTGGCTTCTAGAGAGCAACTTACGTTCCATTTATTCTTGAAATATATATATTTTTTATATTACTCCCGTGAAAATTCACCTGAGCAGATGTGCACCATTGCGGAGGTGGTCCTCGACGACCGAGTATCTTCTAACGCCCAGAGCGTATCGTTGCATCTTAACTCTTTAAATTTTGAATTACTCGTATATTTTTATACATTTGTAAAATTAATATGTTTAAAGCACACTTTTAAAAAAATTAAACTGAGTCGGCGAATTTTTGTGACGTATTTAGAGTAGTGAAATTATTTGGATATTTTAAAGAAATTTAACTGGAGTGGGAATATTTGAGATGTTGTGAACATTGGATTTTCCAGTATATTTGGCAGTGATAAATTTATCCTTTTGTGCCTTTAAGCGTCTATTTATATTTATCTCCTTGTTTTTTAGGCTTTCTAAATTTAGCAAAAAATATTTTTAATTCGGTATATGTAATTATTATGAGAGCTGTGCTAAGCACTAAATAACACGCTAACATTAGAAATGTAGAATTCCATTTCGAACGGATTAATCTTACAAAGGTTATCCATTACTTTTCCAGTTGAGCGACACAAAACCAAAAAGTGGAAATGACCGCCATTTTTGTACATCCTATATATTTCATGTAGTGTCTAGGAGCGCCATAAAGAAAATACCGATAGATTTATAAAGATAAATGGACTGGTTATTGAGTTGAATGGCAAGAAAGATACTATAAAACGAGAAAGATATTAATTCGGATATAGACGACGATATATACTTGGGACTTCTCTATTTGGGATTTGAAACAGTGGCTACACAATAACCGTGACAATCAAATAAAGTATAGAAATCAATTACGGGCGTATAATATAAAGAAAATACAGCACCAGACAGGGAAGTTTTTACGGGTTTTTCCTACTTAACGTTGAATCGTCTCGGCAGTAGGATCTCGCTGTTGATGACAAAATTCACACTCGACCGGTTATCGATGCAGCCATCAACGAGTGACGATTCGCCACAGCGCAACGAATCGATAAAATAAAAAATAACAAAAAACAAATCCCTTCCAATCGATCTGGCAGAAATCGGCTTGGTAGAATGTCGAGTTTACCGAAGAATGCACGCTCAGCAAAGTTTCCTCGACCCGCGAGCACTACATTATCCAAGTGCGCGAAAGCGAGCACTAACAATTACCCTTAATGAAAAGAAAATTAAAGGAAAGTGCATTTTTATGAGGCGGAGAGCGTAACGCGCCGTTGGGACAGTAAAAATCTGTCCATAAAAAGCCTCGCGCGTCTAATTCGCAGAAAGAGCAGCAGCAGCAACAGCAGTACTAGCAACACCGTTAAGAAGCTACATAACCGAGGGAATCGGCATAATAATTCAAACTCGTTTCCACGACCCCTTCGCTCACTCTATCCCTCTTTCTCTTTCTCTCGTTCGCAGGTGTGCTCATATAACCCCGGCAGGGGAGACAATTTACATTCGAAATCCGTAAAGCACGTCTGTACACTCGGCTTGTCTTTCTCTTCCCCCTTTCTTTGTCTTTCTTTTCACTCGTTTTCTGCAGTCTTTCTTCTGCATACATGTACTCGCATTCGCATTTTACCTTTTACTGAATCTTTCTTCGTTTCGTGGTCTCTTACGAACGAACTCTTTATTACAACTCTTATCCTTTTCGCTTTTTTCGTAGTGGAAGCACTGACACGTTTCGAGTGTAATTGTCCATCTTGCATTGCGCTGGTGTATTTTTAATAGAGTGGAAAAAATTATTTTCCATTACTGTCTGTTATATTTTGAACACTATGTAATGCATAGAATTTAAAAATACTTGCGATCTTCGAAGTATCGTAACAGAATTCTACGCTAATTACGTTTGCCGAACTCATGCTTTACGAATGGTTCTTTATAGCAAATTGTCATAGTCATAATATTGTTGAATAATTATACTTTTCATTCAATGATAAATTGAGTAGAGCTAAATTTAAGTTTCACATAGCGTTCGTCGTTAATTTAAATCGACTATGCTTCTATCGAGGACTCAAAAAAGCATCGAGAATCAAATCTTCCGGTCTAATTTGTAAATATAATTTGATAAGCAGAGTATGATAGCAAAAGCATGTAATAACAGCATCTCTAAAGTTTAAGATTCACTGCTAAAGTTTGAACTAGTCTAAAGAAAAACGTGGTTAATAAAGTTTATGTGTGTCACTGTTTGAATCATTGAGTTACCGCTATTATATTCAAAAAATCATTTACGTATTAAAATTGTAATTTAAATATTAAATTCAATTATCAACAATTTTATAATGAATTTCAGTTTATTTTTTAATTAATACTTAATAAATGTTTTAACTTTGTATAGAAAATCCAGAACCTTCAAATTCACTTTCATCGTGTAAGTTCTTATAAAAATATGCCGTAATGAATTACGTGCCATTTTTGTTTTGTCACGTCTATTTGCTCTGTTCTTTTCTTTACAAGCAATCCTGTCACTTTTCCGTTATACGAAACGAAGAGTAAGCAAAGAATTTCGCAAAATCCCATTATTCTTCTTTTGCAAACAGCACCTTCTCGACCGCGTACTTTTGCCCCACTCCATCTCAACATCCCTCGTTTGCATACATCACTTTCCAACTGACTATCCCTCTCTCTTCTCCTCCCTGTCTTTTACGCTCTTCCTCGTGCTACACATAACGAGAGGTAGGAAGCGCGCTCGCGGCGCCAATCTCGACCACCGATAGCGATGCTCCGTACTCAATTAAAAAGGAAAATGGGTGGAGGAGGGAGAGGAATGAAAAGGAAAAAAACGCGAAGAGCGTGGCTGGACGCGCGTATGCCGGTGCACGTCGACGTCGTCAGTGCCCGGAGCTGCGTGCCGGCAAATTTGCAGCGCACACGCGTCGTCGTAGTCGCGGCTCTCCGGAATTCCTGGCACTCCCGGCATTTCTTTCTCTCTCCCTTCCTTCCGTGTTCTATATGCGCGTACGTGTACGAGAGGAACGAAAAAAATCTCTCTATATGCTCGATTGGATTTTTTCACCTCTTTTTACGCCGAGGCCACTGTTAATCGTGTACCGCAACATGTCGATTATTCCTTGTGACTCTTTGTACAGGTTCGAAGAGCTGGTACATGTCTAGTTCTGTGCTTCTTTTACGAGGACTACATACGCAGGTGAAAAGAAAATTACGTTCCCTTTTTGCTTCTTTTTTTGCTCTTTTATTTCATTTTCAATTCGTCTGCCCTCGAATTTCGAACTGTACTCGATGATCGACGCGCTGCTTTATGTGAGATCGTGCGGAGAGGGAACGTTAATTAAAGAAGCTTGAAAATATCTACGAGTCATAAACGTTTTTCAAAAAGTGGTTGCACGCATTGGTCGTGCTTCGTTTCATTTTCGGTCAATTTCTTTCGGTTAGAAGTCGATGCTATAGTAATATAGTGTAAAAGAGAATTGAAAGCGAGGAACGTAAATTCGTGGCCTAGTTACTTATAATCTTGCGCAGAATTTTTGCGAAGAATGCTTGTTACTATTAGCGATGGGAAAAGGAATGAGTTCTTGGCTAACTAATCAAAATAAAAATTACAATCTTCTTATTTATCTGATAAACCATTGTGACGAAGGAAAACAATATTTGTATGATGCGGCGAAACTACAACGTTACATTGAAAGCAATTCATTATATGGAGAATTACATTTGACATAAAAACACCATTAAAATGAAACATAAAAAGGCGTTTTTTTCATAAAAATAATGCAGCTCTTTTTGTTACAACTTTACGTACTGTTTTAAGAAATCTTTGAAAATATTCGTAATTTAAATATAGCGATCTCGTTATGCATTTCACATTCTGCGTATGATTTCAAGATAACTAAAAATAGATTTGGACTGAAAAGATATCATTTTATGTACAGTACCATATGCCCTTAAATTCTGAGGATTAAGGCTTACAAGGAAAATTACTTAGCTACTAAAAGGCATTTTGAAATATGATGTTCAGTGCATTTAGCAGTGGCGAGCTCTTCTATCATTTATATAAACGCGATGAAATGAAAGTTCGATAACACCTTTTAGAAACAGTTAAAATTTATTTTACATGGATCAGTATATAAGAGCGGAACTTGAAATACTTATATCAAATATTGGAGAAATATAAATACTCTATTCACTCAAACTTCAAATAGATAAACCATGATTTTCGATAATTAACAAATTGTGAAATAATTGAAATAACGTTGTACTTGAAGTGCCGAATCTATCATCTATCAAAAGTGAATTAATTAATGAAACGAACGAGAAGCTGAAAAACTGTTGAATTCGTTTTTGTCACACATTTGAATAATATCAGATTGAGGTATTTTAAAAGAAGCGCTCCAACGTGTTATTAAATTTTCGTTGTACGTTGTAAAACCAATTGGTATAAAGCATCGATGTATAAGACATTGGTACTCAAAATTACCAAGGCATATATATCCAATTGTAAAAATGGAAAATCGCTCCGGTACTTCCAAGCTACGAATCAAGAGACTCCCGAATGTTGAAAAAGTCAAAAGCTTGGCTTCCCATTCACCGTCGCTCAAGCTACCGAATTGACGTACAGACCTAAAAAAGAAGACTCCACTACAAAAGTCTCCTCCCCGATGCAATCGAAAATTCTACAAGTGTGAAAAGTGCCCCTCCCCATTCGATAATCTCCGTCATAGAGGAAAAGCTGTAGGAAAGCAGCGGTAGGGGCGACGAGAGACGAAGATTCTCCATAAAGCAACGCGACGATCAATCTCGACGCTTCGACGCGCGCACGTTTTTAAGCGAAGTTCCGTGTCCAGGACCCAAGAAGACATTGGGGACCGACGATTGGGGCGGCAACACCTGTCACTTGGCTCTCGCGTCGCTTGCGTGCGAACCAACGTTTTCGATGGAATTTACGAACTAGAAGTCACTCGGTATAAAGTGCCTCGGCACTTTTAGCGTCGAGGAGAAGGACTTGCAATGGATAATGGCGTGTATGAAAATCTTGAAAGAGCATTACGTGAATACGTAGTTAATGTACTCGGGTAGACTTTGATAAATAGAACGAAGAATGCTCCGACTAACCCCCAAATTGCCCAGCTCAGATCTAATAACTACGTGTACGTAGCCTTTTAGTTTTAGTTATTACGTACGAAGATTGTCAGTTACACTAATTGTAACTTGTGAGATAGCCCTTAGGGTGTTTCTGCATGAAGGCGTCTTTAGCGCATTCTTGAGCACTTCAATCAGGAAGATCAGCCAAGGACTTTAACTAGTTAGCATCAAAGCCTAGTATACCTATGGAAAGGATGCGAGGAGGTGAGATGGTATGAAAGGTGCATTAACGAGGCCTTAAGAAGGTTGCACATGTCAATATTGAATGTATAGGAAATTGCAGGTAATCGATGCAATTTTATAAGTATAATAGCCAATCTTTCGGAAGTTCGTTTACAAAATAATTATTATAAAGAATATATTTAAAATAAGAAGCTTAAAATACGTTATCGATCGATGATTCTCCCCGTTCGATTAAGCATGTTTCTGTATAAAAGGTGTTCAATCTTATAAGATTTACAGAGGAAACTGTGTAAAAAATATCGTGTTCGATGTAAGTAAACGAGTAAAAAACATAAATTTCTGGTAAATAAATAATTAATTTCTTTAGCTGATGCTTCTCTACTGCTAAATGTAATAAAAGTAATAAAATTAATTGAAATTCAATGCTGAGCATTGTTAATAAGTCGGTGAAATGTCAATACTGCATAAGTTTTAAATATCTACAATTCCAATTAATTAAGGTGTCGATTAAGCTTATAACTAGTGAGCGACATTTTGAAAAGTGAAGGCTGATTGAAATTTTATGTGTACAACTGGAGACTTTGTTGAAACCTTATCAATTAAACGGGATTCTGCTAAATTGGCAATAATAATGGATCAGTTGATATCCCAAGTCTCTTTGTTCAGTTTTCAAATGCTCTTCAACTTACTCGCGTTTCCGCGTGCATTACTTAAAACGCATACAAACATCAGCAGAGTGAGTGGAAAACACGCAATAATTGACCTTTGGACTTTTTATACAAGCTTTCGTACTTACGATGACGAAAGCAATTGTCTCAGAGACATTCTTTCATCTGTATATCGGATAAATGAGAAATAGCTCTCGCATTGTCGTAAATAAACGAGAATAATCGAGTCAACGGCTGGATAATTCGTTTGTTGGGGGATATACGCGAAGTACGACATCCGTTTCGTTGGGATTCACGCGGAACATTTTGTGGTATGCATGTAAGATTGTCTGGATGCATAACCCCTTTTCACGTATTGTATCTACAAGGTACGAGTCAGAAAGGAGGAGTCTGTATAGGAAGTTAGTTTTATGCCCGTAAGCAGTCTATTGTTTTTAGCTAAGTAAAAAATGGCATTCCACTGCATTCTTTGATACAGGACTTGTCTATGTGTCTAGGAAACGTTACTTGTAAAAATAACACTAGAATTTCTGTGTTGTACGCGGAATAGATTAAAAAGTCTTACGTCCGAGCTTATAAAAAAAATTTTTAAATTAAATTCAAAAAGCGACCAAGACAACTCACATTTGAGACTGCAAGTGGCTATCGTATAAATATATTTTACGAGACTTGTTCAAAAGTGGATTCCTCTGAAATAGAATACGTACTTCTCTAGCTGCGATAATTTCGTAAAACTGAAAAATGAAAAATTTTTGAAACTTGAAAAATAACTTTATATCGTTTTCCTGAAATGCAAGTTCTTATTATTCATTTGTGTGCGTCAATTTCAATATAATTTCAATTAAATATATACGGTTACTTTATTTTGGATATCTTACAAATTAATATTTGTATAAATAACTTTAAATTCCACTTCTACATATAAATTGTATAAAATCTGACAATAACGTAATTGAGAATAATTTTTATATATTATTTAAAAGTACACTATTAAATATCAATATTTCTGCTCTGAAAATCTGATTAATTTCGTTACGAATTTAATTAATATAAAATGTTAATATAACCTTTTCATTCTAGCAGAATAATTTTTTTATTTGATAATCTTTAACAATAATTATTAAAAAAGTAATTTGGCTTTACGAGTCATCTAACCGAATGTATTCTCTTGTATTGGACATCGAATTGCATATTTACACACATTTTCCTTACGGACATTCAGAAAAATAGCTCACTTACGTTCAACCAATCCAACTATAGAATATTTTATCAAATAACCGTAAATACTCTTACGAAAAACAGATTCACACCCGTTGCTCAAAATAACCATAAATAGCTAAAAATCTATTATGAACACAAGTCCACGAGAAGTTAACTGATTTCAATTTTTTTCAATCAAATTCGTTAAAATATCACCATGCACAGCCCCTCTTTATGGCTCATAAAAGATCCAAGTTATAACTTTCATAAAAATACAATTATTCGCATTCCGATTCATCGCATTGTGTCGAATCTCGCTGCATATTTAACAGGCAAAGCGCTTTCGTACGCGACACGGCAAACAATTTTCCCGCACATTGATTTCAAAAAACAGCGACGTTCATCCATTGTAATGCAGGAAATTTTATTTGGTTTTACCACGACGCTATGCGTTTAGGGATTTTTCTAAGCGCTACGCGCTTAATCCCCTCCTATTTTGGGCCCTTACCCTCCCTCGCAAGTCTTTTCTTCCTTACATCGATCTCGTTGAGGAAATATTAGTCTCGCCGACTTAAGGTTGCTCCGACGTACCTAGGAAAATCTTCGTTTTTGGTATACATATGTGTTACATACTCATGTACGCGCGTTCGCATACCTACTATGTCCTGGCTGAACATTTTTATACTCACGAGTCATTCATCCTGTATGCCTTCGAGATTCCAGCATCTCTTTATACTTTTTGTGTCGCTCAGCTCTATTTAAAAGCTTTTCTGGCATCGTACCATCGAATGATTCGGATATCAACGAATTAAGTATCACAATGAACTTGAAATTAATCAGTTTACTGGGAATAATAAAAATTAATTTATTGCTTTTTTGTTTGGACAAAAAGTACAAAAATGTAATAAATCATAAGCGGTTTGTTGTATAATTAAAGCGTTAATGATATCTAGTATGAAAAAAGTCTTAAAAGTTTTCATCTAAAACTTGAGGTTTAAGATTCGAGTTACTTATGCGTAGCAATAATGATTTTACAAAATTATTATATGCAAAACTGAATTTGTTGTGCGATTGAAAAATTGCTTCATTTCACAGAATATACGTTATTGTAGAATTATAATTAATGAATAAATGCGAAAAATTAAATAAATTAAATTTAAAGTGAAATTTAATTATTGATAGTGTTGAAACGATTTTAAAAGAATCAATCTATCGAAGGTATGGTCTAAATATTCGTAACTACAAGAACATCAAATGATTCGAGATGTAAAGAACATTTGTTGCATGAAATTGAAGTATCATTTACCGTAATTCGAGTTCACTAACATCATTAAAAAAATTTTAATATTTTAGACTTATAAATTTCAATGTATCGATAATTAATTTTTTATTATTAAAAAGCATCAAAATTTTCTTGAATTAAATTTAAATTTTTGAGCTAGCGAAGTAAGACCAGTATTCATAGAAAAATAAAATGAAATAGAATGTTAATATATATTTATAAAGAAAGATAACATACAAAAGGTAGGGAGCATTGGGTGCAGGCAAATATTGATTTTGCCATGCGGATATGAGACAATGATTTATTGGTGCGCCCATTATGTGTACGTATATCACAAGGGCTTACCGATGCGCGAATGAAAGAAAGGTGTTTGAAAAAAGGGTATTAGGTAGTATTTCGAGATATAATTTATTTATTATTACTTTTAGAAGGAAGACTGAGAAACACTAGTACAAGTTTAATACAAAGTATTTTCTGTCTATTAACATTTTTATACTCTGCAGCTATTCAATTGAAAAATGATTATGTAAAAGCAATAACATATATACATATATAAGACATATGCGTTTGTGTACCCGTATTTGCGAAAATATGTACTTTTGTCTGAAGTACATAAATTTAGCATAATATAACATAGTTCTCAGTAATATATGAAGCTACTAGATGAATTTAGAATAGAATGTCTAGTATTCTACGATGCCTAGAGAATATCTAGGAATTCCAGTCTAGTTAATGATCTAAACTAGATTTAAATTACAGGAATTAATTTAAAAGTTAAATTTATATTATTATGGAAGTAGAATGCCGATTTAAATAATTAAGTACAAGTAGGCTTTTCTGCTAGTTTAAAAATGTTATTCAATATCTTAATATTTCTATTATGAGTTATCAATATACTATATTTAGATAAAAGTTATTGCTTATTATTAATCAATCAAACCGAATAACAGAATAACTTTAAATTATAGTGCAGTAAAAATGTTTATGAACAATTAGTATATTCTGTATTTGTATTGCACTATATTTCAAGAATATACCATAAAATTTCACGACAAAATTCGTAAAGATAAAGATTGTCTAACCACAAATATCAGGAAGAATTTGAGCACAACTAAACAAAATAATTGAAACACTTATTTTATGAGACGCGTTTTCTTTCAGAGTTCTACGCGTATGGAAAAATAAACTAATTATACTACATAACTCTCTCCATGTGCTTCAGTATTCAGCAGAATACATCTTTATTAAATTGCAATAAAAATTTTATGTTTTAATTTTCTTCTTTTATGGAATATATTCTGTATTGACTTGGTTTGCAAACAAAAAAAATGTAAAGATGTTCATAAAATTGAGTTGTGTCAACGGATGCTGTTTGAAGAAAACAGTAAACTGGAAAATTTACTGGAATGCACTTTTCATCTACCGAAAAAGTTCCTTTCAGTTTTGTATTTTACACGATATCACTTTACTAAGAAGAACAATGAAACTATATAAATAACGATATTTTTACCAGGTTTAATACATTGTTTAACAAACGAACTAACTCCATGCTAAAATAGTAGAACATTTCTAACTTTAAGACTCGTAAAGAATATGTGGCATATAAAACCCAGGACTAATAGTCCAATTAATTGTCTCAAAACACAGATTCTCCATTTTCTTTGAACAATATTGGCTACCATCCCAAGAAAATGATATTCCGGCTTCAAAGAAAGTCTTACTTCGCAAAAATTTCATCGTTGAAAGCACGCGGCACATCAAAATGCAACGCATCGACAACATATTTCTATATCGCTAGATGAGCGACTATAAAATAAAAATAAAATCTCGCCGACACGGGATACAGAAAATAATTAGCGGCTCGACATCGGTGTATCGTTTCTAAACAGCATCGGCGGCATTCTCCTCTCTAGGCTTTATTTCACCACTGTCATCCGGTCACGGGCAAAATGTTGCATCAAGCGCATAAAATTGTCTCCACGCGTGGCTCACGGCGGCCATTTCAAGGGTTATCGTAAATTCCTGGAACAGTTGGAAGCGCCGAGGGTCCGCGCGCATATCCAGTGACACGCGCCGCACTTCACTCGGATATTTTCTTAAGAAATATTATCGAACGAGATGCGGAATCGCCAATATTTCCCACAGCCATCGCTGAAGAAACCTATGTGCATCCTTTTGTCTCGCTTCTCTTCCCTAAGAGAACTTTACGGAAGAGTCATTTTTCTCACGCTTGAGATGCTTTCGCTACGTAGAAAGCAGCTACCAGGATTTTGGGAATGTTGCCACTTGTTCGCCGATTTTTTCCGATAGTTCTTTTGTAAATTTGTCGTCTTGAACGTTATCAAAATATTGATCAGGTGGGTGTGTATAGTTTCACCCCTTCCTTGCCCCTCTGCACATATCAAGCATAGATTTATATGATGCAATTCATTAATCACTTCTTAAACAGCCTGACCTGCACGTAGAGGTTATATAACTTTTCTCGACTTTGAATCGCAGTTATCGAATGTAAGCTTTTTATTTATTTACTGAGTCTATTCTCTATATAGGTTATATGACCAAAGTGTCGAATCCAAGTCTAAGATACTCCAAGTACATTATTTATTTGTGCTCAACAATATTTCTTGATTCGCAGTATCTCTCCACAGTCTTCGTTATTCATGAAAAATAGCTATTTATTATATAATTTTTAACTATGTTAAAAATTTGACAGAATTGTTTTAAAATTTTAAATAAGATAAAATAAAAATTAGATTCCATTTTTATGTACTTTTTTCATTATTCTTTTAATTCCAAATTATATGGCAATATTGAAGAAATAAAAAGGTATATATTCGATTTGAAAACGATGGTAGAATAGTAGTAAAATTTATGCGTAACTTCATCGTATAGTAACGTCGAGTAAAAGAAATTAGAGATATATAGAATTGTTATTTCAAAATAATGTCCTTTCACATTTTTTTTTGTTAACTTGAACTCATAGATCTTTTATAGAACATGAAACTGCTTCATAATAGATATTTTCAAGATATTCATATTTACGGGTATAATGATATTCAATAAAATAAGATTTTTTCTTATAATTTTCTTCTCGTAAACGTCACATTTTTTACATCTTAGCTAGTTAACTTATTGTCTATCGATAAAAATAAAAGACGAAGGTTTTATCTCGTAACTGCTTATAATACCAATAAATACAATAATTTTATTCAGAACTCTCTATTCAAGCAAGAGCCTTAAAATACAGAAATACCTTTTTTCTCATCCTATGAATGGACTGTAATAATTCACCTCAATTTTTCCATAAGTAAGTGGCGCGCCATAAGTATAGTATATATGTATGAACATAAAATTATATATGCCAATATAGCTCTAGATCTGGAAAGGATGATCGTAATCTCGAACCTAAAAAGTTGGAGGCTCAAAGAGTAGCTACTCGTGAAAGAGATATAATACTGGGTATAGTATATACGTATTCCTCAAAAGACGAATAGCGCCTACTTTACCAAGTAATGGCAAAACGATCTCGCTCGCTTTCGCACATGTAGTTCTACCAGCTCAGGAGGAGCAAGAGCTAATTCGAAAGATTCGAAATAGCTTCGCGGCCATTTTGAGTCGATCGAGAATAGCGAGGAGAACGGCGACGAAGATAGAATGAGAGAAAGTCTATCACCTCTTTCGATAGAATAACCAACTGGTTTATACAGCACGTGTAGCGAAAGAATGGTATCGATCTCATGGTAACGCCGATCCAATCGCTCTAATTCACTGATTTATTTTCTTACTCTTATTCTCGCTCGATCAACTCTGATTTCATTTTATTTTATTCAATCTTTGTCATGTGTTTTGCAAAAGATTTTCATAGATATCTTAGAGTTCTGATAGTTAGAAAGCCTTCTCCGATATGTATTTACAAATAATGGCTGAGCTTTTATAAAAAAATATTTTGTTGTCTTGTTGATAACATATAATTAATACAGCTACGTTTCTACAATTCTCGCGACTAACTTTTTTGATGAGACGTCGCTCAGAAAATTAATGGTAATCTGCCTAAAAGACTGTGATGTTCATTGCAATGAATATCTTGCTATATTGTAAGTTTATAATTCTTTTATTCGTTAGTTATTCAACGTGTATGAAGTATGTTACTCGATTAAATTAAGAATATAGTTTCCAGTATTGTATCATCTATGTAATATTGCTTGTGTTAAACCTGTTTCAATATTACCAGTTTATATGTTGACATTTTCAATTATATTAATATATGTGGATCCATGATCACGGCAGTAGAAAATATTTATTGCTTCCAATAAAATTATTGAGTCAACAAATTTATGGTTTAATACTCAATAATTAATATTTTATAAATAAATTTTTAATACAGAATATCAATCTCGAATGATGCATACTTCAGTATAGCCTAACACTTCTCACTGTCGCTCTCAATTCTATGCCTTTTTATGCTTTTATTAAAGTAAAAGTTCGTCTTTATCTTTCATTTTACTTATTTTTTTCACGTTTTTCTTTTACTTTTTTTTTATTCAATCGAGAGAAAAAAATGCAACGTCCGTGAACTGACATGTCTACGTTACCCACAGTTTGATCTGTACGGTAGGGCACTCACGGTTAAAAGCTGCACAGAAACCAGCGCCACATTCAATTACAAAATGTTACTGGACGTATTTTCAATTCAAAGAAAAGATGCTTTATAGTCTGCGAAAGAAGTTCAGCATCGGTATAAATTTCTGTCGATTACCGCTACCGGAGAGAAGCATCAAGTATACGTACGAATCTGTTGTTCCAAACCACGAAACATAGATTGCATAATGTAGTACGTGATTATACTGGCTCGATTGATTAAAGTTAATTACTTATTTATTAGCAAGCGTATGCGTGTTCAGTTCCAAGAGCTATTTATAACAATAAAGATGCATAATACGATTTTATCCGCCATGCGGGACAATGAATTCGAATAATCGTGAAGCATTGTGATTTTAATGAATTTATGACCACAATGTTCCATGCTCTTATGAATTAATTGTTTTTCAAATCTAATTGGCTTAGTTGCATTAGTGTTTGTATAAAAGTACTTTAGCTATTTTTCAAATTAAAGACGTATTCCGTAGTTGAAACTATATTTTGGAAATCGATGACCTTTCCTATTGAGCGAGTTCAAATTTAACTGCAAACTTTATAAACAGTACAATCTAAAGAAAACTGATGAATATATAACTTTGCAGTGGATACACTATAATAGAGACATCCATTAAATGCAACCGGAAAATAACTTTTATTCTATAAGTTATTGTAATTGAACACTGCTCGTTGATTTATACAAATTAAACAATGCTGTAAACGTAACTTCAAAGTTCTTGTAAAATTAGCATCAGAACAATAGAGCATATCATAAAAATAATACAGACCATTACATTTATTATACGTAGATCGTTTTATACATACATCGTTTTTCTAATTAAGATAAGAAAATACCGTCTTTCATGTACATTTCTCTGTCTCTCTCTCTATATATATATACTAAAGAGTTAATATATAAAAATGTGTCGAATTTCATTTCCTTATATTTCTGTTTAATATATATAAACTGGCCACATTAGTGCTAACTAAACTCTGAAACTTTATTGCATGCATTACTAAGAAAAAGGCCCTATTAGCGGAGAAAGTAGAATAAAAGTATAAGTCATGTTCCAACAACATGCGAAAAATTATAAAATCGTAAACTATATTTGCATACAATATTCGATTTATGGCGCATACATTAGCGCATCCTTGTTTACATGTTTAGTTTTGCTTGTATACCTTACCGTAATATTGATTCTTATTCAGCATCTCTCGGAATCAAAAATTACGTAGTACAACAAATCTAAAAGCGAATACATAAAGAACAAACATTAAATAAAGTACAAAGATATTAAAATTAAGTTATGGGTGTACCGATGGCTTCGTTCACAATTTAGCATTCGTATTCGCAAGTAAATAACACGGCTCACCGCGTGACTTCGTGAAATCTCAAGATGCCCCTCCGATAATGCAGACGAAAGTACGAAAGCTAACGTTTCCCAAGCTGCGTTTGTCCCGCAGAACTGCTAGACTCCGAGCAGTCTCTCGAAGAAAAAATAAAGGAAAAGAAAAATCCGTGAACTTGAGCTCAAAAAGTCCGTATCGACCCTTGGATTGCGCGCGGCTCCATGAGCCTGAGAGTTATGCGCGCGTACCCTAGCAGAAGGGGCAGGGATTAATACGAGCAATGTTGGCACACCTGCTCATCCCTCGCCCCTGCCCGCTCACATGATCAGTCCTGTGTGTTTGCGAGCTGGCAAAATGTTCGAAGAAGAAACAGGAGGGCGGGAGATCCTCTGCCGGCAAATCCCCCGTGGGTTACGTAACATACAGTGCATTCGTTGGCTCTAGTGTAATGTCTGTCTGCATTCCAGCGTTGCTGCAGTCGCGTGGTTAGTGTGGCACACCCACTCTTTTTCTCTCACTCTCAACATCCCTTCCTTTTATTGATGGGGACTTTGCTGACAGATTCAGTATCCCAAATGCAGCAGAAATTAATTGCTTTTAAGAGAACTGATTTGAAAGAACTGTATTTATATTTACTTGATCGTGAAAATATGAATCGAGCCTACTTCGATTATATTTTTTACGACTAAACTTGATTCCTTCAAGGTGAAACTCGAGATGATTTGATATTGGGCACATCGCATTTCACTTCAAATTTTAAATAATGGATCGGAAAATAACTTATGATTCAGATCTGGACTTCTTTAAGCCTTTTTTATTTAATATCACAAATAATGTATTTTTACTTTTATATTTATGCTTAATTTGACGAAATGAAATACATCTTTTAAGATTCCCTTTAATAAGACCTTATAAAAGAACGTGACTAATGAGTGACATCAAACTCAATGTTATTCTAGAAATAATTTTTGTTTACAAAATTGAGCACTTGTAGAAAAGTTAATGTTGACTTGACACAAATTTTGGATAGTACAAAATATCAAATCATTAAACTAAAAATAAATAGTATTTTATCGCTTATGAATTTGCAAACATCCTTTGAAGAACAAGAAATTACGAAAGTAAATTACCAAAATTATTTAAAACAAGTATTTAGTTACTAACTTCTAAATTACTAACTAATTTCAGTGAATGTTCAGTACTATAAAATAAAAATTCCAAGAACTGGTATTCCCACTGAGAAAAGGCCGACACTCGATACGAAAATCGTCGTACATCCTCGAATTTTAATATCCGAACGTACAACACTCGAAAGGAATCACGATGATCCGGAATTTCGGAATCCAGCAGACTTGCCACTTGATAATACAACGAAGAAGTTGCAGTAGAGTTCGAGACCCCCATGCGCGACCCTCGCCGTGCAGGCACCGGAAATCACCCTCGAGCTCTAATTCTTCAGCTCATTCGCGCCCCTCGTCACGGATACGGGGAAGGTAGCCGCAGGGGTTTCTGAGAGCGACACCGGCGTCGCCATGACGATGACGATGCAACGATGAGCCCTTGCTTGGAATCGTCATTAAATTTTCGGATTCCGCATGCGTTCCGTATGAGGAAGTCGCGAGTACCCTTGCGAGTGTATGACGTCTACGAGAGATTCCTCCGCGATAACGTGCTCGAGCTAAAAGTCATTGTTTTCTCCTCCGCCCCAGTGCGCTCGAGCTCTTATTCTTTTTGCAGGAAGTAATCAGAAAGTGACTATAGCTCGATGGATTTGTAGAGGGAACAAACGCCGATGCTCTCGTTTCTTTCTTTTATTCATTTGCACTTGCACGGAGAGCGAAAGAGATTGTACTCTTTTTTTCCCTCCACACGGAGTTGAGAGTGAATTCTACTAGTGATTGTTTTAATGGAAAGCTCTTCGTTCTTTCCGTTTAAAAAATGGATTGTGCAATTAATTTATCAGACTTTTTATTAATTTTGACGTTAATAAAGTTATAAAGGATTTCTGATTCGAGAAAGGTAATCATAAAAAAGAAAAGCCCTCACGTCGGTATACTAAAAAGTTCAAATCTGTCGATATCAATATTGTCTTTCAGCATTATATTTTAAAAGAAAATGTACTAATTATGGTTAATTTTATAATATTTGCAGAAGAATGAGTAATATATTGAAAATATTGGTTAGCAGTTTAATAATACGGATATTACCTGATAGGAACGATTTATGAATTGTGAATAAATCGACTTAACGGGTATACCAACATCAGAAAGAGGATTTATTTACCTGTAACAGAAATAAATGAGAAATTTATGAAAATAATTAAAAGATGGATCTTATACAATTACTTTGTATTATATAAGTTTTTATTTATATTGAAAAATGTTTGCTTGATTAAATTCACAAATTTTATATTAAAATTTTATGTGTATATTAATTTGAAGAATAAAGCGTTTTTATGTGCAAAACTTGTATACATGAGAATAATGCAAAATTGGAGATATTTTAAAATTAAAATGTTTCCATTTGTACGAATTAAAGTTGAATTTTAAAAGAATATAATCAAATATCGATTCTGGGCTATGATAAAAAAATCCATTAAATTCTTTAATTATCGTAATTTCATAAAAGAGTCCATTTTATAGTATAATTTGATCTCAAATTGAATCCTTAATTAAAAGAAATTGTACCAATATCAATAATAAAATATGTATGTGCAATTATACGCTATTCAAAATAAATGCACCGAAAACCTTCGTGACGGTTACCATGTTTCAAATAAACTAATTAAATATAATTTGCTAAAGTCGAACGGAAAACTCACAAATATTATAATATAGCAACGTTCTGTAAAATTGAGAAATACTTAGCTCGCCTTGACGAAGGGTCGTCAATTCTTGCGCGCTGCCTAATAAACACTAATATCGCACGTGTAAATGAATTTTTTACGTATCTCGAGATATAAAAACTTTGGCGCAGCGAGGAACGAGCATCAATCCGTCTGGATGCGCAGACATAAATCACAATGTTGCCGGCACCCTCATAAGACATTCATGTGCACCCATGAATCTAGGAAGGATCGTCGAGACGCTCACCAGCGGTCCTTACGATTTTTCTCGCGGGTATTTTTGCAGCTAAAAGACGAACGATCGCCATATCGCTAGGCACGCCGCTGCGTTGTCAAGGATTTTGTTCTTTTGTCGGTCAGGCAAGGACTTTAAAGTGGGACTTTAAAGGCGATTGTGGATCGGATTTGTAGGACGTAAGCCATGGGAAAAGGGAGAACTGGAATAGTTTCTAAAAGGGGAGCATTACGAAGTTATTGGAAAAGGCCTGATGATTCTTCATTAGTTCCTCAATTGTAGTTCTTCTTTCCTTTGTTTTGGAGTTTATGAAAGCGAAAGTTTTGACCTGACGTTCGAAGAAGAATTTCTTTTATAGAAATTGAAAGGAATCTTAAAATGTCCTAGGAACAATGGTCTGTACGTTAAATATTTTTATAGAAATTAAGTGAAATATATTTAAATTTATATCCTTGTAAAACGTAACGTATTATTCCTGGAAATCAGTTCTGAGTATCGGTTCATTTTTTATTCATTTGTTTTTCATTTTTTCATGTACAAAACAATAATTTCACTTCACTTTTTGCTGTACATTAAATTTCTTTCGAGTTTACAAATAATTTATTTTGATTCGCGAAATTTCATCAGCTTATCATTTTTCAAACTTTAACCAATTTATTAATACAATTCAGTTGAGAATAATCTACACTGTTGAATGATTAAAATAGCTTTTCTTACGAGAGAATGGCGTTGCATGAATAATGATAAATAAGCGATAATAATCGAAACTCTCTTTTCATAATATGCATGATTAAAATTTTCGCCGATAGCGCAGACAAAGACATAATAATGCCAAAAGTCAAAAAGTTATGAACGCATTAAAGTTGATTTCGATTGGCCAATATCATCAGTTGAAACAGACAATGGCTCAAGAAGAGCTTGAGCAACGCGACGTTTTGTAAAACTTTCGACAATGTTATTGCGCACGTGGCTGCATTGTAGTTTAAGTATCCCACTTTTCTAACTCTAATTATCGGGCCTCGACGAACGACATTTTCAAGTGAGCGTATAACGACTGTTGTTTAACCGGGAGAATTCCTTAAAAGTCAATTTTGTAGAAACGAGCGAAGCTTTAAATGAGCCTTTGTGAAATTTAGTTTCGAACATTTTGTATAAATAAGCTTGGACTTTCTTTAACGCTATGAAATATAAGATAGGCATTAGGTACGTTTATTCAATACTGTAATTTGCTTAGATCCGTTCAAATACAGATTATTACATCAACGTGATCTTATTTAGATTTTATTTATTTGTGATTTAGAACTGGCAATATCGAAATCCATTTCCCGTGGTATATTTTATTCAATAGATACAAGAGATATCAAGCGCTTCTACAATCGAGTAAATTTATTGATTCATTGTTGAATTAATGAAGCGAAGCGAATATTTTATGGAAGAATATCTTCGTATTCCTTTGTTTTGAACAATGTTACAGTGTCATGTTATTTTTCACTTGCTTAAATAAAGATTTAATCAACCATCATCAGATAGTTCTGCGATATATAAAAAAGAATGAAGAAACTGTTAATCAAAATTTAAAATTTTTTTAACATATTGGAATAACGGTTTTTGTTTATGTACACTCTTATGTACTGAAAAATGTCTTTTTGATCTTTTCAACAAAACTTATTTGGTTCTTAATATAATTAATTGAAAAAAATATCTTGAAAGTATATTGATTACGGAAAGGAAACATTCTAATTATTGATATAAAATTTCTAATTAACTCCTAAATTTCAACTTTTGATGCAAAAGAATAAAGAAACTGTTTCATTCCAAATGACTACCTATAAATCGAATAGTGAATAAATTTCTAAGCAATTCCATTAACTAATTTACTATAGTTACGTAATTTTTACATAAAAGGTACGATTTTAATAAATAGCCTTTTACTTTTAATTTGTCGATTTAAAAGATATAAAAGTAAACAAGTATCTAGCCGTTTATACCGCTTCATTTCTCTCTTTAGAGGAAAGAAAAATATTTACATTCAGTTGGAATATCGACTAAATGTAAAATAGAACCAAATTTAAGATACGATAAAAAGCGCATAGTTACGCAAAATTCTTAAACCATCTGCTTTAATACTAGCTTGTTATTTTAAATGATAGTAATAATAACGTAAATAATAAACTTCGAGTTTGTACGAATATGTTCAAAATACATTATAACAGTTTTAAATACCTAATGCAGTTTGCTAAATTTTGCGAATAAACGATATTAAACGAAGTTTCAGATATTCTCTATGAATTCCAGAAATATTCTTAGCCTTTGAAGTGTGAATTAGTATCTTGATAGTAAGGAAATCAAATGTGAATTTCTCAACAATGAGTCACTCACAGAGGAGATTGAAATTGATTTTCTTTGGGGTTGCAAATGTCGGGATAAGGGAAGCCCGAAGCTCACGATCAAGTTCCCGGATTTGTCCCTCGGCACAGAGCTCCAGTAAAACAGACCTCCATATTAAAGATCGATTCAGTGGAATTTAAGGTAGGGTTCCGGGATATGGCGAAAAAGCGACGTCGGGACCTGCGAGCATCAACGTCGCGTCGGTTCCGCCAGGCGCAATTTACTTTGGAAAGTCGCACAGGCCGTCGAGTATTGTTAAACGCCTATGGCAAATTACCGAAAACACGGAGCACTGGCACGGGGCCAAACTCATTGTACGAGTACATGCAAATCGGGCCGCGGCGATGTGCATTAGTGGCCTGACTTTTACGAGTCCGCGAATATATACAAGCTCTGTTATTAGTGCACCCACGCGTCTATAGTATTGATGGGGTTTTTTTCAGATTAAGGCATTTTCAATCCAAAGCGTATTAACGTTTCACTTTTAATAGATATAAAATGAAGGATTATACGTGTAATATATTATAATACGTATAATGTTTTATCCATACGTTTGATTCGAAAGAGGTGACGAATAAAAGGGATTTGATTTGATACAAAATTCAATTGAAAATGTATAAGGATCAGTCAGAGCTTTTTGCTCATTTTGTGAATCCAAAAAGTATTTTATTTACTAGAATAAAGCAGGCAATATAAACGTACTGATTATTATTGTATAAAACAGCATTATAAAATATTAATTTTGACTACTGAAAACGTTACTTTGCTTGAATTGAAGAAAATTTAATAAGTTACAAAATCTTTGGACGATGGTAACTTGAATTGTTTTTCTTGTAAAATTTGTAGAAAAGATATTGTTTGAGCAATATATGCACAATTAAGCTAACCTGTACATATCTGAGATATGGTATTATATGACGTCAAGTTTACCAGTACATTAAACGCATTATCAACGGCTGCATGATCGAGTTATCGGCAGGATGATGCTTCTTTATACGGCTCGAATATAAAATTGCACACCCGTTTCAGATTCGGCGCATCGATTTATTTTGAGATTCTGGGGCGTCGGCTCAGATTGGATCAGCTGCGAGCGATAATTATCTCCCAAAGGCAGTGTGCCGTTAAAATTCTTAAAAAAAGAAAAAAGAGGATAAAGCCAAGCGAGATAAGAACCGAGCAAAACCTTAAAGTTTGTAAATTTACGATCTGCTAGAAGCGGGTCTCCCTTCCACAACGTCAGCTCGCACACTAGCCTTCGGACAAGAAACGCGTGGTCCTCTAACGAGGTTAGCCCCACGTCTGAGTCGAAGAGAATAGCTCCTTTTCAGTTCCTGGATCAGCCACCAAAACGGGAGAAAGGCGTACAAATCGTTCTTCTGTCGCCTCCTCGAGTGAGGGCGGTTCTTTTGCGCGAGTCTCTTAATGGAAATATTTATATTTTGCCGTTTTTCCGTCGTATCCCGCGGGACCGATTCATTTCCCCGCACGCCCTTTTGCAAGCCACGAAGCGAAAAAGCCTCCCCGACGAATTATTACCTATTCATGGGCGAAAGCCCAAGCCCTATCGAGCGAAGAATTGTTCTCGGAACTGAAACGCGGTCGGCCATGGAAAAATTATTGTCCCTGGTTTCCTTTAACTCTTTCTTCTTTCCCATTCATTCATTCTTCTTCGTCATCTTGTTCTTCTTCTGTCGCATATTTGTGCTTGTACTTGCTTTAACTCGTCTTTGTGTCATTGCGAGGGACTGAGCTCGTATTTACACGGCTTTCCGCGAGCTATAACAAGGGCGCGCTCAAATCACCCCTGTTCGCTTCTTTTCTTTTTCCCCATTTCTAGCTCTCATTTTCGCGAAAAGCCATGGAGAGCCATAGAGGCTAAGAGAATGAAAAGTGATAATACGAACTACGAGTTAGGGTGGCTGGAAAATGAAGTTTCAATGCACCGTCGTTCTCTTGTGCAGTGTGTGCCTGTGCGTCGAAGCCAAGAGGTAGGCAAAAGGGGCGGGTAAATCGTTAAAGCAAGCCGTATGTTTGAGAAAGAGAGGATTACTACGTCTCGCTTTTATATTTCCTTAGCTTGTTAGGACAGGCACATCATTTCTTTTGTCAACATAATCTTTATGGCATTTATTTAATTGTGCTGTTTCGACAAGAGACAACAATGTAATTAGTAAACTAGGACTATATCTAAAATAATTAACTCAGCTTTAAATCATCAAATCTTATTACTTGAATAATAAATGCATCAAAAATTATTATGAAGTATATAATCGTTTGCTATTTACAAAGCCAAAATATTATTTTATAAGTTTTTGGATTTATAATAATGATTTAATAAACTCATTGATATCTTGATTTGTACGTGTATAGTTTATGGAGTTATTTAGGTTTTAAAATGTTTTTCACAAATTAAATGACATCTTTATTGTACCTTTTTCGAATAGAATTTAGCAGCTGAACGAAGAACTATAAAAATATTAATATTTTCTTAAGTTATAAAATTGATAGCCAAATTGACACCAAACTAAAAGCTCATTGCTGCAATGACGAGGTAAAAACAAAAGTAATGAAAAGCTTAATTTTTAATTATTCGTTCCAATAATATCCTTAACTATAATATAAAAAAGTAAAATTCTTTAATCCGTTATATTATTCAACATCAGTTAAGCAAATTCCATTTGTGTAGCAAGAAAAATAAATCAAAACGCACTCTTTTGTAGACGAATTTACGTAATCACTACTTACACAGCTCTCGATACAAGTAATTTTTCCATAATTACTTTAACAGACTTGCAGAATAAGCTCCCTCAAATTAGAAGTGCGGAATAATTGAGAGCTAGAGAGACCAGAATGGAGATGAAACCAAACAAAGTAGCGAAAGAAAGTTTAAATGTATACGCAGTTGGCAATGTAGTTGCTAGTGTCTGTAACAGCAGTGTTCGCGCGCAGTGTTTCGCAGACTACGAAACTCTAGACTCTGGCCAGAAATTACGGCAGCTCCTGCTGGAGTTGTTGGACAGAGTGTGCAAAATGAAAATTGTCCGATTTCTGCAGAATACCTTGGGAATGACGTCTACGAAAATTAAATTTATCCCTCGCCAACATTTCCTTTTTCTACGTGCCACTCCTTCTTCTTCGTCGTCTTCTTCATCTTCATCTTCTTCATTTCTATTTTATATTGCCCGCCATTGTATTGTGTTCTACGAGTGCACGAGTACACTGCGTATAGCTTTTCCAGAAATTCACGAAAAGACCAACGGACAGACTTTTTCACTCGAGAGTTTCCCTCGTTATCATATTATACAAAGGGCCGCCTACACGAAATATCGGAGCTCGGGAGCACCGCCGAAAAAAAAAAAATAAAAGAGGGGAAAGAAGTTACAAGTTAGATAAAGGCTCATATGGGCGCACTGCACATGCGAGAAAAGTCCAGGTATGGCAGAAAACTCTGCGCGGAAGTTGTTGGAGGCGGTACTAGCAGATCGATACTTACGGAAGCGCGAAACTCTCTTGGGACTCTTTTAATTTCCTACGGTGAGATTTCGCAGTTCCTCGAAAATTCATGCGAATGAGGAATTTTTATATTCCTACCCAGTCACGATCCACGCTTCTTCGGAAATTTTTTATTTTTCGCGATATGTAGAACTCGTTCCTCAACGACGTCCTTTTTCCTATCTCAAAAACGTATGCACACTGCAAATGTAAATTTACTCCGTGCAAGAAGAATGTTGAAGACGATTTACTGCGAGTTTTCTTGATCTTTTGCATTTTTACATCAATATAGATGTCATCTGGGACTTTTTTCAGTTATTTCAAATAAAACGTATATCTAGTCATTGACTGTAGTCGAGATAATGTTGTTGATTAAAATTATATATCGGAAGCGAATTTTAACCGAACAAATAAAGCAGATTTTTAACTACCCACTACTTAACAGTAAAAAGTCATTGCTCGGGGTAAAGCATATATATTTCAATATTATAATAGTAAGAGAATAAATATATTTGAAGTACTTTCAGATGAGTAACTCTTCAGTTAAACTAATTCAAATTTACTAATGTCAATGCTTTTATAAAATGCTTAAAATTTCAATTTATTTATGTCCTTTGCGCTATATTATTTGCTCTTTATATTACTAAATTTAAAATATGACGACATATATTTTAATTAGTTTAGAAATATATTTCAAATATTTTCTGAAAATTGTCAATATAAAAGAGTAATCAATATCAACATAAAATAAAGAAATAAAGGTTTTATTTACTAACATTCCATATATTTGTACGCTCATATATTAAAAGAAAAAACTAAAAAATAAGGAAATATCTAAGAAGTTTTTAATATATCATTTATTTTACTTTCCAGAAATATAATGTTTAATTTTTATAGAAAAAAGTTCATTTTAAGTTTTTATTCCATCACAATTCTGTCACTTATTAAACTTGTCTTTACGTTCATTATATATTATATATAAAAGCACATCCACATACACGTATATTCAATTATGATAAAGGAAAATTTATTTTATCGTCATATTATGCTACAAATAAAAAGACAAATCATATAAGCCACACTTTTTTTATTATAGACGCAGTTTAACTTAGTAGTGGTTGTTGTATACGCGTGTGTAATGAAAAAATTTTTAATAGCCTACTTTCTCCTATATTTTGTTGATGGCAGACGCAGTAATAAAATTTCTCGAGAAGTTTCTCGCAAGAACGTAGATATAATAAGAAGCTCTGATTTAAAATAATATAATACTTGGACTGCCGACTGAATTGCCAGTGTCTTCGATATTTTACTTTTCCAGGTTCATAATGATTTATCATGGAAGCACGGGTATGTTTCCTAACAGCACTTTCACTGATTGGTCCTTTATGTGTCTATGAAGGAGAGCCGAGACAATTCCGATGCTATAGATAATTGGCCATTGTTTATTTGAATTCAGTATTTATGTGAAGAACTTTGATTTGTATACAGTAGAGCAATAAGTTAAATATTGTCCGTCCGTCAGTGATAAATATCGACGTTACGATATAATAAGCATAAACTTATATATATATATACGTAATTGTTAAAGATGTGTCGGAGTTTGTTCAAGACTTTTAATAAAAATAACTTTGTACTTATATGGGTTTCCTTTTGTTGCGTTTAATTCATAAAATTATATCGCACATAAGTAATTGAAAAAATCGAAACTTTTATTATCCCTCGCAGTAGATAAAACTTTTCTTATAATTGTTTTGATAAAACTTGCTTACCTGAAGATTAATAAAGTTCCATTCACCCAATCGCTAAAGAAACATACGATGATGACGGAGGTCGAATGGCGGGCTAAGGCGGGTAATAAAATTCCAAGGATGTAAACACATAAAATAAGAAGAAAAAATGCACCAGCGGGAGCCGTCAACAGTACTAAAACCCTTCTCCAAAACAAAAAGAAATGAAAAGAAAACAAGAAAAAAAGATGAAACTCGATTCGAGGACTCGACACCTTCCAACTCGAAGGCGCAGTAAAACATCGCGAACGAGAGCCGCGCGACGTCAGCAGCAAAAAGCGTCAACCCGCCATCGTCGGGAGGTCATTAAATATGTATCAAAACGGCCGTTTGCATATGTACTATCCGTAGCGATGGGGTATCCTTTATTATGCGATAGGCGAGCCCCGAGACTCCGATTAGGATTCCGCGAGTGCGCGGCGCCGCGGCTAATGAGCTAAATGCGCCGCCTGATAAAACTGGCAGTCGATAGTCCCGACGGCCCTTCAACACGAATCCAATTGATTCCGCGCGAAACCGACCACGTAGATCTTTTTCAAGCCAGTCTTCCAGTATCGGTGGTGCGACGCAGCGGGTGCGTGATTACAGATACGTGTATTGGCTTCAGATTCACGTGCGCTCGAACAGATCCTTGATCGGATAGATGGAGCCTTATCTCGCGGCGCTTGAGTAGTTTTTTCTTTTGCAAAACGCGAGTATGAGATTTCCATTGCTATTTACATGGTTTGATAGTTGCATCTTACTTTACCTTACATTTATTTTTACCTTGTGCGCTATGTGCGAAATGCTAGAGATGATAAAAGAAAGTGCACAACGCCATATACTTGACTTCTACATCGACCATTGAGAGTTATTTTGAATTTTTCATTTACGGACTTAATATTTGTGTTATTTATATAATACGGACTTAATAACTATTTGTGCATTAAATATGGAACTAATTTTCTTAAGTAAACATCTGTATTCTTAGACTCTGCGAAATTCCAATTGCAGAATGTGACACGTAACAATTGTTTTCCTTGAGAAAATTAAATTATTGAAAATTATAATGTATATCTGTCATAACAAAATTCAGATATTTATTTTTTATAACAAAAAATATCTTATTTTTCACTTAAGTGTTAGTTAAGTGAAATTAAATGTTTAAATCGAAAAAGTTAATTTATACAAGGTGTCGAAGCACACTTACATGACTAGTCAGTGAAAAATTTAATTTTATTTATTGCATGTTTCGTAACCAAAATTCTTTCCAAGTAAATAGTCGTTGAGCTTACATACAAATTCTTAAATCGTTGGTTTGATAGCCAAAATATTGATGTTATACACAGACTTTAAAGTGACTTTATAAAACTTTAAATGCTTTTTTCTGGATACTTTACTTTTATTTTACACTTTAACTTTTGTAAAGAGGTTCGGATCGATTTTGAAAATTTGAAGATTGCGTGAAAGATGTACTGTCATATGTTGAAACTTTGATAAACCTATAAAACTTTGTTTTTTAACTTGTAAAAATCTTAATTTGTAAATTTTTACAGCTACATCTTCAAAATTTCCTTAAAAAAGTAGAGAATATATATATATACTTCATTCATTAGTTTTATTATTGCAAAATGACTGTTTAATTTCCTTTCTATAGGGAAAAATATTACTCGTAATACTTCATGTCTGAAGATACAGAGAAATATTTATAAATTTAACAGATAGTTAGTTAATTAATTAATTAAACATTTTTTAAAGGCAAAGTCATAAGATGAAATTCTTAATGAGAATAAGGTAACCTTAGAAAATTAAAAAATTTCATGAAATAGAAGGAACGAATTTAATATAAAATTCTTTAAGCTTTTCGCTAATACTCTCGACTTTATATTATTCAGCGAGGCATCGGAAGAAGTATTCATAAATAATTCATGCAGTCAATTTCTGCAGAAATGAAATATAGCAAGACAACTAAGAAAGCACAATTCCTATACGTAAAGTAATTAAATATTTTTTAAACCGAGTATGCGAAGAACAGCCCTTCATAATGGAATTTGAAAAATTAAAAAACGTTCAAGCAACACAACCTACGCACTTAATGAAAATCCGCTAAACTCTTATTAGCAAATACATCCGAGCGCGTGGCAATTAAAACCGATCTGTTAACACAAATCAAAAGGAAACGACAAATCGAAACACGGAAAAGGGCAGGAATTTTTTTTCAGTGGCGATGCACCAAGATGAGCTATTCCTGTAACGCCTCAGTGGTTACGTGGAAAAAGGCGACAGTGCCGCTAGTGACGCGTCGCACTTCTCCTGCGAGCGATCAAAATTCGTAGGCCGTTTAAAGAATGAAGTCTCGTTACGGACGCAGCACAAAATGCAGATATTCCTCCCCCAAGGCAAGCGCAAAACGCCTCGGGCATAAGGAGAATCGAGGTACGATCTGTGCGCACGTATCAGGGGCAAGGTGCGTAAAAAGCCAAAGAGTCACAATCGAGTACGATTTACAATCGAGTCCTAGGGTCTTTTATAACGACGAGCCGATTACAGACCTCGAAATCGTGCACATGGCAACGTGGTTTATAAATCGACAGCGCGTAAAGGGTATCCGAAAATTCAATATTACCAGACACTTATTCAAGGGTCATTCCATGTTTTTCATTTGTTGCTTCTTCGGCGAGCGAGAAAGCGAGTTTTCACGGGATCGTCCAACTTGACCTTGAAGTCTTCCGAGTCACACGTAGACAAATAACTCTGGAGATGAAGTCTCCGACGGAGTTAACGAAAATCTCGAGCTAGTGCGCGCTTCTACTCTGTGCCTTCTAGGTCACGGATCAACAATGCAGCGAAACCTCGCCATGGATTCCTACGCCTTTTACTCCGAATGGAGAACGAGATTCACGGTCTTTTATTATGTAATTCGTGTTATAAATGGTTTTGTAATTCAATTTACATTTCATAATCGTCCTCTCATTGCTTAATGCGTAATAATCTTTATAGGAAGTACAAAAATATGTTGAAGGACATGCAATTCAGACTAAGTGTATATTTATAAGTCTTTTAAATTCACATTGGTTTACGTAAATGTAATTTTTTAAATTTAATTCTAGTCTTAAATCTTTGAAATTGCTCATTCGTATGGCCATAGATTCAGTTATTTGAAGCCGATATTCGCAGAAATGAATAATTTAAACAAAGAATTGGTCGAATTACGAAAATAGTAATTAATCACTTAAGCGAAGCGCAATGTATATAAAATAGAAAAAAAGATGCGATTAAAGTCGATTAGTGAATATCGTAATCTGCATTAAGAATCAGTAAGTAGTGACTTTGAGTTAAAGAAAAAAGAGCCCATTAAATGTTCCATCCTTTAAGTAAAAGAATCACAGGAACTCACGTGCGCACCAGTTTATGTATTAGTTCTCTGCAGTGTCGCAAATCAAGAGATCGAAAGAAAATCCACAAAAAGTGCTCCGAGAATACGTAAGAATGCCGTAGCGCCTCCGGTGTAGAACGACATTGAGGCAAAAGAATGAGAAAAGGAAGGAAAGTGAAAAAGTAACGAGAAGGAGACGGATTACTTTTTCTATCGAAAATGAACAATATGAAAATATATTTGCTGTTTGCTTTGGCATTAGTATATTATATATAAATTAATCATCATTGCACTATACCCAGTAGATTTCTGTGTAATTTATCCAGAGAAGGTCACTAAAATAATCGGTATAAATAGTTATATATAATAGCACATTCCGTACTATAATTAGTACATGAGATATTATATTAATAATTAGTATTTTGCATATTCGATAATTAGATAATACAAGCTCGTTCAATTCTTTTATTAATATACATTTCTACTACTTAATTTATAGAAAATATTCTATACTGGCGATACTTCTTCGAAACTTATGAGGTCTTAATACGAAAATTTGATTGCACTTCTGATATTATACTAAAATATAATTTTCTTTTAATTTGCTCATCAATATAGACTAGAAACCAAAATTCTTTTATAATGTTAAAAAATGAATGGAAACTTGTAGTAATAAATTTCGTATTTAATAATGAAAACTTGTAGTTTCTATTTTATAAATGTAATGAATACTCCAAAATACGATTCTACGTATTCATTTAAATGCGGTATGAAACCAACGAAATTTAATAAGTGTGTGCATGACATGGAACATGTCAACAAGGACAATTCCTTCGATACGTGAAACGGATTTAAAAGACATCTTTAGTGCAATGTGTTAATTGTAATTGTGTTGCCTCCGTACGTGAACATGTGATCGCAAGAAACGGATCATAAAAAATGATAGAAGAGTATCAAGAAAAGGAAGAGAGAGAGAGAAAGGAATATATTGCAAGAAAAAAGAAACAAAAGAAGGGCTGAGGGAGGTCGATCCAAAAGAATGAGGGAGCACAAAGAGAGTTTGCGGAAGTGCGGTCGGAATATCAATGCAGTTCTGCGAAGCGCATGGGATCGTAAATACTCCTCGGTCCTCGAGAATGAATAAAAATATTACCTTCTAGGTCGATTCGATCTGTATAACCTACAGTCAAAGAGCTCGCGCGAAGGGTATTAAGGGCCATAATGCGCAGGAAATGTCGGTTAAAAGAGGAAGTGACACAGAGAGAGAGAGAGAGAGAGAGAGAGGCACGTAAACTACGTGGCCAATCTGTATATCGTTCTCGCAATGGTTATCTATGAGCTCGTTTGGTCGACCTCGCGTGATAATTTTGCGAAACATGTTATACAAATTTGTATGAGAAATTGGTCAATGAACTTGCTTCCGGATTTTCTCATTGGACACATGCAAGTTGAAAAACGACCTCCTTAAATTATAATGCACCAACCCTGAGATTTACGAGACCATGGAAACTATTTCTTTCATTCGCGCTCTGGTAGCGTATTCAACTTTCCATATGGCCGTAGCGCTCGTTTTTCTCACACAGCTGAAAGCTGTGGCAGGCGTTTATCGTTTAAACCAGAAGATGTACCGAATGTATTGCCAGACAATTCTCTGATAACCCGACGCTCGCTTTCTTAACGGATTTCTGGTGCTGGCTCCAGGCACCGACTGTCGTAATACCCAAGGCATAACCCGATCCACGTTAACTCCATTTTCACTTTCAAACGAAAGCCGGACTCGAGAAAATAACTTGGCATCCTCGCAATCCTTCGCAAAGCCGTAGCTGAAGCTCGCGGAATAAACGTATGAAGAACTCCATGAAAGAGTAGCGACGGCGACTCACGACGCCGACTATGGGGATCGAAGCCTAAAGTTGAGAAGAAAGCCAACTGTTTGCTGTGCGATGTCTTTGCCTTGCGTTATTCTACATTAGCATCTTGAAGATGATCGTCGCGATGCATTGCCCCTCTTCTCGAGGGCGATAAGCACGGTCGGACTATACGGCGTTAAGCCGGCCGTGAAAAAACTTCGGTCTGTTATAGCAGAAGCTTAATCCTCCGGGATCTACTTTCCTTGCACTTGGCCGGGCATATGCTTTATCTGGAGGATACATGGAATTGGGGAGCGAGGATGACGAGGCAACTGCACACGCAAGGTTTCACTATCATTCCCGTACAATTCCAGCTTCTATTCAGCGTCGTTTCTGACACTGATTCGCCACACCGAGGGAAGATTGCCCGCAGCAAGGAGAGGCGCAAGGGAAAGGAGTCCCCAATTTCCTTCGATTTATTTGTCCATAAACTTCAGCGACTCTACAATAACGACAGTGCCTTCGGCTTTTTTTCGGGCAAGTCAGATAAGTATGTTTCGCTATAAGTGTGAAACTAATACAATCCTTATTATGTTTGCGGCTAAAAATGCTTGTGTTCCTAAATTAGAGTATGGATGCTATTTATGTTAACGCATAGTAACATAAAATACTTGCTAAATATTGACTAGACATTCGTTTTAATGTTTGTACTTAATACTTATTTTTAATACTTACTATCAAAATGTGCCATAAAGACCCTGCGTAACTTTTTTTTTTGATTCATTAGAATTGTATCAAGGAAGTATTACTAAATTCGACAAATGTGCTTATAATGCGACCTTTTTTAAACATACAAAGCAAAAATGCTTTGCTAGTCAATAAAAGTAAATACAGAATAAAAAAGCGAAGACAGCTCTTGAGCTATGTCAGTGAATCCTTTGGAATCTCTTTTTTCAAGCCATATAAGCTATCCTTCTTAGAACTTGAGTGACACTTGATATACCGATGTTTTTTTCTCAATAGGTCTTGAAAAGATTCCCAACCGCTATGTTGTTTTGCAGCATGCTAATTATTTTCTTGGTAAATGACTGAAGGTATAAGACGAAAAAAAGGGTAGAATAATAATAAATTTGTAATGCATAGCAATAGATTCATCGCCCATATTTATAATTATAATTTAATATAATTATAATAAATATAATTAAAATAAAGTTTGCGCGAATTAATTGAATTATTACAATTGGACGACTGTTTCATTTCATAAATGTTATCAATAGTTATTTCACATTATCATTCATTATCTGGACTACATAAAAAAGTGTTTTAATGCATTTGTAATTTTTGGTAAAATAAATTGCCAGGTTCTTAAGTAATCTTTTACTTATCGGTAAATATTGATTACGCATAAATTATCAGTGTCTGCTCAAGATGCGCAGGCTTATTAATGACCAATCGACAGAGTATATAATACCAATTTGAATATATGGGTAACCGAGAAAGATGAGCGATGAAGGTTGTGAGGTAAATTCGACAAACGAAAGAAAAAGAAGAAAGATGGAAACTGGAGATTATTGATTAAACATAAAGACCTTGTGGAAAGTGTCGGATTGTGGTGATCAGCTCTTCTACGTCTGTAACCACTATAAGATTAGAATTTCGCAGAGTGTATCGACGGTCCAAACCTCAGATAAGCTCTTCATAATCCATGGAGGTCCTCGGTAGGATCACTGGCGCGCCTCCACCAGCTTGCGAACGGCGAATTCAGTTCGCTCGAGATTGTCAGGGAGATTTAGATGTGGATTTAGATGGAGATCGAAGGATACCTTCGCTGAATGTTCGAAGAAAAAGTTTTCTTTTGTCAGAGCTGACTAATATGCGCTTCATAAAGTAAATTTCGACAAGTCGTAAGCCTCCAAGGATAATTGCCAAAAAAATTTCCCCTGGCTTTATCTTCGCATCGGGCAAAATATTTGCTCCCCGATTCTCGCTGACTTTCCTAATATTTATGGATACATCGAACGGTAATAATCATTGAAAGGATGGTATAATCTTTTCGATCCTGTGAAGAAAATTTATGATATCTGTTGGTTTATTTAGTTGCATCAAAATATTTTCAATCATTGTAATCTCGGGCATAAAAATCTATTATTGGATAATAAGTACAACTCTAGCCCTTATCGTCAGACCTCTTTTTTATGTTTCAATTATTTTTTTATTTAAACATAGTAATAACAGTATAGTATTTATTACATGAGAGTGTTACAGATTTTAAGTAATTCTGTATATAAATATATATTATGTGTTTAATTATGGGTCTTTAAATATAATAAATCCATTTTTATGAACTTAACACTGCCAAAAATTTTTCTTCTTTAATCAGACGACCGATAATTAAAAAAACACAAGAATATCGTTGCTTTGTTTTCATCGTTAATGTTATATTACACTCGTGATGACAAAGTGTATAGAACGATTCAACATCGGCTTTTTAAATTGATTCATATCCAGTGACTACGTGGAACAAGTATCATATTGCAGCTTCGTTCGTTACTTATACGTATGTTCAATGATACGATCGCTAAGTACTTCAATTAAAACGCAACAATGCTTCGCAACTCCAAGAATTACAGAAACTTATCTATCCGAGATAGTCGAAGACTTCTGTTAACAGCGTGAAACAATAATATAGAAGATATATCTCGAGACTTACTAGTCACGCGACGGCACAGATCCGGAGTGTAAGTAAGTAAGCGACGAACAAGAGCGGAGTGGAGAGAAGAGAGAAATCGTGGATGGTTCAACGTTAAAGTTAAACTTCGTTTCGTAAGCCACGACGATTTCGTGGGCATCACGAGCGCATTATGGGAAAAGTCAGGAGAATCCGATCGTCGGGAGCAGGAATCCTGGCGAAATTGAGACGCCGCCCAGTGGCTCTCATGCGTCCAACACTATGGATTCCGAACGCGAGTGATCCGCGCGCAATGCACGCTTGATTAATCCAAATGGTGGGAACCGTCGCTCTCGGTACACTCCACTTTCACCGGGGTCGACGCACCGGCAGAAGAATCCTTGAATTCCAAGATTAAGCCGCGCTACTTAGGGTAATCCGGTGCTCACACTTTGTCAGGACAACGGATTTCACCCATTTTTATTTTGACAGCGTTTTCGCGACGGTGTCTCTTCCTTTAGTGGAAAGCCGCCGAGAAAGAAAAGGTCAATAGTGCCGTGTCCACGCGACGAGACGCGCTCGTTTTAAACAAGGCGATACGCTTTTGATAATGTAACCACTGACGTATCGAGGCGACGCAATAGATCGTCCACGTGCGTGACCCCGACAAAAGACCACCGGAAAGCAGTACAATACGTGAAGTTTGAAAAGTAGCAGCGTCACTTTCGCGGCGGATCGTCTTGTCTCGATTTTTCTCACGCCCGCGCGAAGGCCGATGATAGCCGACACGACGTGGACTCATGGAACGGCGCCGTGACGCTAGTCAGCATTGTCGGAAGACGAGGGACTCGCGTCCCTCTTTATTTTAACGCGTGGCTTCTTCTTCTCCCAGAAACGGCTGAACTCGCCCTCGGACTCTGCCTTCCTATTCCTCTGCTCCGTTACACGAGCTTTCTTTACACGCTTCTCGAATTTTAAAGCACCTCTATGCGAATTATCGTGTTTCACGAGGGCACTTGACATTCACATGTGTTTTCACTATTCTGCTGGAGAATTTTTCACGCGCTCGTTAACACATTTCGTAGTTTATTTAAGATTGAGTACTCAAACTTATCTGTCGACCATTTCCATTGAGATTATAGTACTGTAACGATTGAATGCTAAAGTTTTGTGGTTTTGACAGTTAGCACGTTTCACAAAAGGATGGAAATATTTCTTTGATTCGATATCTTAATATCTCCAAATTATTAAAAACTTCAAAGTTTGTTCTACCTCAGATTGACGACGCCATTATTTACTGGATAATTAATGGAGTTAATGGCGGAGTTCGATTGCAGTAGTTTGAGGTATACGTATAATAGCGATAAATATTATTAACCGTTATAATTGTCATAAAAATGCCTGTTGATTTGATGCAACAATCTTTATATTCATACGTAAGTCATAACTGCTTAACAGGTGCCTTTAACACACGTCTGTGATATGACTAGTGAACGTAAAGGACAGCGAAGTGAGATAAGACCAATGTTAAGATAAGATATAGTTACTCGTAATTACCAGGCTAAGTATATCTCTACTTAAATTGCATGCAATTCACAATCGATACTCGTGCAATCTATTCGTCTCAACATTTCAATAATCTTGCGTGGGCTGATCTGCAGAAGACAACGAAATCAGCGAAGATGCCAACGAATCGCGATTTACGATAAGTGTCACGCGTCCGAGTCGATTAAAAGAGAAGAATTCGTCCCATCGTGCGGAGCCATGGACGTGGCAATTGGGTCACGCGATTATAAATTCGCTGGAGCAGCTTCTAGTCGATGCATGCGCTATTGCATGAAATCTAGGTCGCATAATAAAGTGATCCAAAGCCATTAATCTTGCCTTCCGTGACCGCTTCTCGCACGCGCTGTCAGTCGCTTCTTGCACCACTGAATATCTTACGGGCGCGCGTCTTCTTAGCGATTTCTCCGTTATACCCTTGATGGTAACCTTATTGCGGTGCCACGCATCTCATGCATATTTCTTTCGGATACGGCTCTCTATCTCTCTATGTCTTTATCTCTTAGAAGCAAGAAAGCGAGTGGAGATCCACTAGCGGCACAAGGAGTCGCCTTAAAGTAGGTGTCCGCGAATTCTTTTCCTGCAGAATCATTATTTTAGCGACTAGAGAGCTTCGCTTCTCTCGGCACGAGGAATTTTATTTGCTGGGAGGCGTTACTGTCCGGCGAACCATTCTTTCGCGGTCTGGAGATCGTTTCTCCGAGTGTAGTCGAGCTCGTATAAATGAGAAGGCCCTGAAACAGATGGGATCTACGCTTCCGAAAGGAACTTCTTCCGACTACATTTTCTTGTCAACGCCCAAAAGATTACTTGAATTATTAGCTAGCTACTGGCGAATTTTGAGTGCGCTTAGAAATATAACTCAGTAGCGGCATAAGCGGATGGAATGATTGGACGTAAAAATTCCTTGGCGAAATGTGAGATTTCCGAACGATTCTTGACGAAATTGCGCCAAGTCGTGCAATAACGAAACAACTCATGTGTGCATTTTCAATGGGGAATACATAACCGCAACGTCGATAAGATACGCATACTCCTGCTAATGTATTGATGAATAAATACACATACACACATATATCATTTATTTTACAGTGATCGTAAAACAAACTGCAGTTAAAATTATTATGTAACCATAATAATAAATAATGACAACGTATTTATATAACGAAAAGGATTATATAAGCAAAATAATACATTTATATTAAAAGTAAAACAAAACGAACACAAATATAATGAAGAAATGTCGTTAGATTAATTCTACAACCAAAAAAATAATTATAATAAGCAAATTAAGCAGAAAAGCACAATTAAAATTTAAAAAATTATCATATTAAAGTTATTTCATCATTAATTTTACTGAATTACATTATTGTGATTAATTAACGTGCTCAGTATTCTTGTAATCTGTAAACGTTAGAAAAGAAAAGGTTTGTTATTTATTACTTCAGATAGTTCTTTACTACGGGTAATATATAATTCTTCCTTGATAATAATGTAATAATAATTTAGTATTATATAATACTAAATTAGATTTCGTTGTAGCATACCATTTGTGAATTTTTATAAATTATTTTCCATTACATACATTTTTCTTTTATTGAATATATTGTTGTAAACTATATATGTTAATAGAATAAACATGTACTGAAATCGAAATAATTTTGAAGTTCCGATAAAATTACTATTCCATTAGACAAGAATTTAATAACATAAAAGATACACTTTTTCTGATAAGTATAATAAATTATTTTGTTTCCGAGAGATATACTTTATTTATGATGAATAATATTAAAAGTTTTCTAAAACATTATCGATTATAATAAAATTTTTCTGTGTAAAAAGTTATTTAATGTATAACGAAAATATTATTGTAGTGTCAGAA
Organism: Wiebesia pumilae; assembly: GCA_018907045.1. Lineage (NCBI taxonomy): Eukaryota > Metazoa > Arthropoda > Insecta > Hymenoptera > Agaonidae > Wiebesia > Wiebesia pumilae. The sequence continues at coordinate 580,300 of JACCHZ010000138.1, forward strand.
ATAATGAGAATAGTTTATTATAGTATTTTTTATGTAACTCAAAATATTTCATTATAGTAATACTTACTATTGTTAAAAATTACTCCTATACACAAATTTATAACATGCAATAATTTGATTAATAATTAAGAAATTTAAATACAAGTCTTGAATACGCATGAGAATTGTTTGGAAAAATGTCATATTAAGTACAAATTTGCATTTCTATTTACTCGTTTTTAATTTTTTCCATCGTTTTATTTATTCTTAGAAAAACTTCTGAAGCTTGCTGTTTCTTTTATTTTACGTATTTATGAAATATGGAAGTCATGTATTTTTGCACAAACGATAATGAAACAAACGGTAGAGCGATAATTGCGATTAAATAAAGATAAAAATAAATGGAATTTTTATGCGTATAGAAAAAATGATGTGCACGAATATACAATAATAAATAATTCAACATTATTCCTTTTATAATTAGATTTTGAATAATATTCAATTATTTTTACTTTTCACTTCGTAGACATTTTTATTATATTTTTGATAGAATTTTTGAAATGATTATTTTTGTATACAATTTTCTATTTAATATAAGAAATGTAAGGCAACCAAAAGCTTCTAAATAAATTAAAAATATGATCCAATAATTGTTTTGATTAGAGCATTAATTTAGTACACAAATCTTTTCTATCTACAACATATTTATAATTTAGCTATTAGTTTAATTTATTCAGGCTAAATTTTAAGGTTACATCTTGCATTAGCTTGTATCAATGCAAATGACCGAATTAGAGACTTCGATGGATGTTCACCGTTTAATATATCATAGATGTTAATTCTAAAATATTTAGCACGTCATTTGCTTGTTGAACGGATCAGCACACGACGGACTTTCAAACGTTGACAATGAAAATTTTTGTAAGCTTTCCCCTTTCACACAATTCCAGAATTTGTGATTTATCTGTAACTGTGTCGAAATACTTCAGTGTTGGACAAATTCTCGAACACACGTTCCTCCGTCAGGGTTTTGATCTCAGGTATTCCCAATGGCACATATAAGGAAAGCCGATAAATGTACAACATAGACAGAGGTCAAGCCTCCAGTTCATCCTCTCATGGCAGCGCTTTATACTGAACATTCTGTGCTGAAATACATTCTCTCCGAATTCCCTTTCCTGAATATAATTGATCGATCTCACTTGACCGATAAGGGACTTTCTCTGTTTCCCTTGATAATTTAATTGCGAATGCCCTGCGCTCACTTTTGACAGATGATCCTCGACGCGCTGGATGGACAGAGCAAAAGTGAAGGAAGGAAGACAGGAGGCAGGTGGTGGAGTTATTTGTAATAAATGGGGACCGATAAGCTTCGCGTACTATTGGTAGCACCAGGCGAGAGACTACTTTAAATAGTTCAGTCTGCGGTCAAACTGCACAGCATGAAGTTGATGCGTTTCCTATCGATCACCCGGGAAACATGATTATACTTATGTAGGAATCTAGTGGGAGGGCAAATGGTACGTGTTCAATGGTGAGATGTACACGTGTATGAATGTAGTCGTGGCTTTTATGAATCATTTGAAAAATAGTCGATGTTTTTCGTTAAATTAAAATAAGAACTTACGTTGAACGATGGAGTAATAAATTCGCTGTAAGTTAATGCGAGCGTTAGAAACATAAATGTACAATGTAAGCTATCTTTTACATAGAGGTACATAAAAATCTTAATAAAAATCACATAATATTTTTTAGGTATTCATTGATTTGTGCTTTTGATGAATGAGCGATCATCAATTTATCTGCTCAAAATTATTTATTATTCATGAGTTTCTTATTAAATATTCTATGCAATTTATTAAAATTACTGCTTACATTCAGAACAAGGATCCTTTTACAGCTAACATAGATACTATTCACTAGAAGATATATTTTCACGTACAGTTCAAATTTGCTTACATATTTCAAAATTCTTTTTCCTTTGACAATAGTAATTTTAATTTAAAAAAATGTTTTCTCTGCATTTTGAAAGGAATTATTTTTTTGAACAAGAGACCCTTCTAAGTATAACGAAAGCAGAAAGAAAATATATAAATAATAAAAGGCATAATTATTCGCTCGAAGAACAATTTTGAACGGCATAAATTTGTCACAAATATTTTAATAATTTAATAATAAAATAATTTAATAATAGAAAAAATTTAATGAAATTATCAGTTGTATTATCCACCTGCAAGTAAATAACTATATACATATATATATATATATATGTATGTATACATTTAACAATGTATGTATACATTTAAAAATGTACACACTCTATTAATTTATCTTATAGTATAGATCATCCTATTTTATGTTTCAAAATCAAACAGTTTCTTATTTACATAATATGGAAGAATAAACTTATTTTTCCGTTATGCAATTCATGTAATTCTTACAGACTTCTTGAAAGAAAAAACGAAAATAACAAAAAATTATCTTGAAATAATTTTACTTCTGCAATTTATAAGCAACTAATTAAAAATGCCAAAATAAATTCTGAATGTTATTATTATTGCCGGTTAGCAGAGACTCTTTTTTCACTAGCAGACATCGTGCTTAGCAAAATCGCGAGCAGATTAGATTTCTTGGCTGGACTCTGGAGAAGGGATTAGGAGCTCACAGACGTCTAATTCCTTCTTAGGATCGGTTTCGAAATGGCGCTCTTATACGCGAGGGTATCCTTACGGACCTTGAAGTTTATTAAGAGCCCCCAAGTGGAAACCCTTAGGGTCGGATTTTAGCAAAGGAGAGTCTTTAGTTAGTGGTTCGTGATTAGACTCTTTCGTATGTTGCGTTGTCTCGTTTCATTTTACGCCTGTCTACCTTTCCTTACAGACTTCTGTTCCATCAATTCTATTAAGGAGATAATGTAAATATTGTCGTGTTATGATTTAAAAATAAATTCTTAGTTTAAATTTTTTTCTACAACATCAAAATATAAATCGACGGTACTGATTCAATGATCATATTTTAAAGGTCTTAAGAAGTTGAAATTAAAACTATTGGATACTATCCTGAAAATTTCATTTTTCTCGAATTAAAATAAACATTAAAGATGCTTATAAATCTCTTTTGTGATAATAATAATAATAATAGATAGATTATCTTCAATAAGACTATTAAAAAAGGAGAATGTCAAACATTTTTTTATAAAATAAAAATAATATCGAAACTTTTAATAAAAATATTGTTACCTATTATAATTCTTTGATATTAACAGAAAATAAGTATTTCAGAAGATTTTTAAAAAACTAGTAATTAATTAAGGCTTATAAGCGAAAAAATTTATTAAAAAATTTATAAGAAATTAATCCAGTGTAACATATTAATGGAGAACATAAATTTTTACTGAAAATTGAGATTTTAAATATGAAAACTTAATTCGGTAAAAGTGAAGAAAAATTTATAGAATGTATAAATATGTGAATAAATAATTACTTTTGTCAAAAAATTTGTCTGTTTAATTTCGTTGTTCCAACTAATCTGATAAAATATTTGAAATTTATAGAAATGAAAAATATGCATAAAAAAGATATATTTTGTAATTCAAAATATTTTAAAAGAATATTTATTTAAAAATCAGAACGTATTCTGATCAATTAAAAGTTTAATATATGTATTTCAATTACGTTATAAGATTCTATAAAAAACTTTATTTAAAAAATTTTCTTTTTAAATAATTATAAATTCTTCATACCGTAATTTACGTTGTTAAAAAGTAAATTAAAGAATCATTAATTAATTAATTTTTTGTACGAAATCCACTGTTAAAAGTTTCATCGGTTATCAGTCACATTATCAATAAATGAAAACTAATAAACTGTAATTTTATATTTGAAAATGAAGAAATTTTAACAACAAATAATTCATGTATTTTGGCAATTATTACAATATTCGTACAAGTTTAAATGAAGAGATTTACAGATTACACAATTAAGTATTAAATTTTCATTTTGAGTATTTTCAAATAATTGTTGTTATTATTTGAGTAATGTATTTGGATAATCTAACTCTACAAAATTCCCAATTACTTATAATTTCTAAGTTGGTAACATTTATTTTATAAATTGATTTTATACTTTCTTTACAAAAGAATATATCAAAATTTTGATGATTTACTGAAGAAATTATTATTGTTATTATAGAAATAGATTTAATTCTAAATTTAAAGTTCATAGAATTCATCCTGATAAATTTTGGTTAAAGAAACGCAATTTATCATTCAAATTTCTTGATATGTACAAAATATCCACGTTATTAGCATGGCACATTCAGTTATAGAAAGATTTTGATTAGTACTTGTCAATTGTAAATAAAATAATACTTTGTCACGTGCATATAAAACGAACACATTTAACAAAGAGAAAAGTTGTGAAAACTTAAAGGCTTTAAATCTGCATCTCTATTAAATAAAGACGCCGAAGATAATCGAAGTATCAGAGTAACAAACAAAGCAAAAACAGAAAAAAAATAAATTTTTTCGCAGCAGCAAAGATACTCTTTTGCATTGCTCCATCATCTTACGACACTTCGATCCTTCGTCGCGGCGGTCGACTCACTCAGCTATCCGCGATATTTCAAGTAGGAATAATCCCGTATCATGACCGGTACTTAGCTTCGACATCCGAGACAGGAGCTCTAATCCCACGGATCGGAGTGAGATCCTTTTCTCTCTCTCTCTTTCACATATTTTCTTCACTCGTCACTAAAATATAATGCACTGCCGTATGATCCCATCCATTTTTGCGTTAATTAATCATAAGTAAGGAAAACAATTTGCCTTAAAAGCGACTAGACAGCGAGAGGAGGTTACCCGTGAATCACAGGTGAGACAGATTTAAGAGGAGCCTTTCCTGCCGTCTTTTCTTCCTCGAAGAATCATTGAAAAGTTCGAACGAGTTGTAGAGGTTCCCTTCTTTTTCCAGATTAATTTTCGAAAGCTCGCTAAGTGCACCGGAACGACCGAGATAACGCGAAATCGATCTTTAGTCATTTTTACTTGACCTCTGTCTGTATATTTTACACTTAATTCGGATTGTAAATGTCTAATAGGATAATGGAATTTGACATTTCTAAAGGCAAGTAAAAATATTAAATATTAATAATACTTTAAATAATCTTCAACAATTACACGAATAAAGCTTTTAATAAATTTATAATTATTCAATACATTATAAAACAAGGAAAGTACATCAAGATGAACCTAGATCAATGATCGGCTCAATCTATAAACCGAGTACAATGATTTGTTTCTTATTAATAATTCTTCTAAAATGTACATATGCATCAATTGCTTTTAAAATATTCGAGATGAAATTTTTATTTACGTTTATTAATAAAGGTTAGATGCTGTAGTTCTGTGTAAAAAATTTTTTTAATTTTTAAGCTAAATTTACATAATGTAATTAGGTAAGTAAATTGAAAATAATTCTAATTGCTTGTATGGGTTTAGATTCATAATCAATACTTAAAATTACTATCTAATATGTTTCTAATTTACAAAAAATTGTTGGATACTATTTATAATTTAAAATTATGAAATATATTGAGATTACAGTTTAACTGAACTGATTAGTTAATATTAAGAATTATTCACCAAAACTAGAATTTTTATACTGAATTTCATATTTGCAAAGCAACAGACATAATATTTTTGTAAAGGCATAATAATTCATGTTTGTATTTCATAATTGTAACTTTTTAACCTGATTATTAAGACACGAATAAAAAAAATTTTATTTTCATAAAAGAATCATAACTACATTAATAATTATTTTTCAAAAACTTCCATAAGAAAAATATTTCGATGTCTTCCTATTCGCGCAATCGTTCAATAAGGCGATAATATCTCACTTTTACATGGCCGAAGTGCTTATCTTTATATACACACTCGCATACTTAGTTAATTTCCAAGTACTGCCGAGTAAGTCAGCAGTTCTTACACTGCAAAATATAATAATAGCTGTACCAATCGCAGATTTTTTATCTATATAATTGTAAAATTCAGGTGTACATTAATAATGTATGTATCGTTAAAATGAAAAATGCAATCTGTTTACTAGAATTTTGATATTCACAATTGATACAAAAATTATTTTGTATCAACCTACATTTCTTCTTTAATTTACACATTCTTGCTGCAATTCGCATTTTCCGTCTATTATTATGTTTGTTTCTCTTTATGTACTAAATAAACTTCGGTACGAGGTAAACTATTTTTAGCTTACAAATAGAAATTTGTACAAAATAGTTATCAGAAGCAAGCGTGCGTTAATGGCCCGCACCACTTAATCTCGAGCGATCAAAGGAATGAAGAATCGATAACATGATACCATTGTCCATAAGCTGTAAAAACAAAGGTATTCGATGAGACTATTAGAAAGAAGAAAAGCCAGAAACCGTGAAAATTCTCAAGGCCTATAGAAAGCAATAATCCAAATTCTTTTTCACACTCGCTTACGCAGATAGCACAAGTTTACTTGTGGCCGAAATCTCGTGAAGCTTAAAAATGATCCCCGCGGGGATCCTCGTTATTTGCGGCAACGGCAAACAAGGGAAAAAAACAAGCTAAAAAGATAAAGGCCGGGCGGGGAATGCCAACGCCAGGTGGAAAAATCGCGCAAGATTGCGCAAACACATGAGAGCCAAACGCATTTCCGGTTGTAGCCCAAAGGCTTCCGTGCGCCTTCTTTGCTCTTGTTCACAAACAAGGAGAGAAGAAGAAGAAGGAAGAGGAGGAAGGTATAGCTAGGAAATTTCGAGGAGCGCACGTGTGCACTGATGCGTAACGAATTTTGGAGGCTGTTTACGAGACGAGACGCTGACTGGAAATCATCAAAAGCAAGATGGGCACATATGTTTGTTTGCTTGGGTCGTAGCTTCATTGTTTGGCATGAATTCGAAAACTTACAGGAGCCGTGTTGCGTGCTATTGATTCCCTGAAGTATTAGTATGGACCTAATTCTTCCATTAATCGAAAGAGAAATTGAAGCCCAAGCATATTCTGAGTTCTTTAAATGCAGACCCACGCTTATATCAAAAGAACTCCAAACTTCATGAACATTTTAAGGTTCTATCACGCATTGTTTGAACTTCGTTGTTTACTAATTCTACAAACCACTTGACGTCGTTGCATTTTGTCATCGAAGGGTGGTATATTAAATTATTTGAATTTTATCGTAAAGTTAAATGAAAATGATTTATGCTCCACTTCAAGGATGAACCAATAAATAAAATAAAACTTTAATTTAACAATATGTACAGGAGCAAAAGAAAACTATGGATCCAATGGCTTGTGTAGAGAAGATATCTACGAATAAGCCGAAAGGCGCGGCTTCCATTCGTATGCCGAGGATTCCGCAATATATAGAAGCGCTGAATTATTGCTGGCTGCCTCATCAGGGGTAAATCCCCCGCAAGAGTCTCCAGACTCTCCGTGGGAAATAGCTAGGGCTACAGGAAGAAGAAGATGAAGATGCAGAGAGAGAAGAGGAAAATAAAATGAACCAGAAACGTATATCCTCTTTGTTTTGGCTTATACGCAAGGGATGATGGCACTTCCCTTTTCTCTTTAACGCGAGGAGTCAGAAGCGCCTTTCGAGAGGAACTTGAGCACTTTTGGAATGAAACCGAAATAAAGCTTCGCAAATGACGATCCGACGGCTTCGGTGCCCGACTGCGAGAAAAAGAAGTCGTATCAATGATATCGGACAATGAGATTTCGGTCAAATAGCCTTTGAAGAGTGGAATTCAATTTTCTTTGTTTTTATTCGGATTAAGGCGATTGATAGATATATAAGGCAGTTTATTCGAAATGTATTTATTTTCATTTGTACGGCATATACAATTATATTAAATATACAGCTTAAGCATGATTGCTACCTTTTATATAATGGACAATGTTTACAAGATTTTTAATATTGTTACTATACTATCATTATATTTTTAATTCAGTTTTTATTTACAGATAATCATGTATAAAATTAAAAGTGCCAAAAGAAAGCTTACAATTCAACAATTCTTGTACATAAAGAAATCATGATTGAAATGTTTTAATTTGTTCAAGAAAATATTGTGCATTGTAAAATACAATAAAATCTACTGGTTATTTTTACTTGATATACAGTTAGTCGAATCAAATTTGCTTGTAGAGTTTCTGATTATTTGAATATTATTTCAATAATCTCTTTGTATTTTTTGAATTGTTTTTAAATCGTACTGGTTAACTTGTAATAAAAATAAAAATTTACATTAAAATATTGAAGCATACTCATGTATTTTTTTCAGGTATTTGTTAAAGAATAATATTATACAAAGTTTTACACTAAACTAAAATGTTTTTTTCGTCTTTTGTTTTACTCAAGAACATATTTAAAATTAAAATACCTTGTAAAACGAAATGCATTTAAAAACGTTATATTGCAATAAAAACCTGATTTTACTACCTCCAAATCTTAAAAAATTTTGTAAATTTTAGTTATAAAATATACATTATATAGTACTTTCTGAAAGTATTGGTAAAGTTCATCAAACAAAATATTATAGATTAAAAACTTTGAACTTTAAAGAATATGCAACAGTTTATAAAAATATGAACTTCAATTATATTAGCATTAGTTTTAGCTTTATTTAGAAAATTTAAACATAAATGTTGAATTTCTAAAATGTAAATTAATCATGGGAGATCCTTTTCAAGTAGTTAAGTGAACTTTACCTGGATTTATCAAATAATAGTTTTTGAAGACTACTTCATTTGATTATCTGAATAATTTATTTTCTAACTTGGCCTAAAATATATATTGCTTTGCGTTCAGGAAAGTAATTCTGTTTGTTTTTACGTCTCCATATTTTCGTAAATTCAATGCTCGTAAATTAAGCATCCAGTTTCTCATCATTACGCGAATGATGGGTCGAATAAATACATAAATTCCATATCGCTCAAGACACTAATACATTGTCATTCGGTATTCTCCAAAGAATACGTATTACGCACGGTCGATAACATTTCTTCCAGAAGTACGAAACTTCAACGCACCGGCAGCCACTCAACCAACCAATGCATCAATCAACCAAACAACTAAACAAACAAATAAACCAACAAAGAAACGCCGAATCGCGGAAGGAAAACCGTCGTTTTAAAAGGAGGCGCGCAGAAAAAGAGCAGTTCGGGTCTAGGTCCTACCAAGACAATGAGTTTCGAAAAATTGCATAATTAAGCGTGATGACCTGCTAAAAAACAACAATGGTCGAGCGTTAGACGAGCGCCACAAAGGCGAGCGAGAGCCATAAGAATGCGCCAAACGACGCAAGGCAGGATGAAAGCAGACGTGGCCGCGTAATCTCTGGTACGCCTGCGCCGGCGCTGTTCGCCCGAGCGGACAATCGCCCTGGAGATGCGGCATCGCGTTTTGCTTTTCCCCGACGTCGCGGCGCAGCCGTTCTTCCTTCCTTCCTTCCTTCCGGGCCGCCGCACTTGAATCGACCCGAGCATTCCCTTCGAGGATGAGGAAAGAACCTTGGGGAATCACCGCGACCGCGAGCCTCCGTTACTTTTCCGGTTTTCCTTGCGTGCGGAGATGGTCCAACACATCCAAACGACCGCGATCGCTCCTTCGCATTTACCGACGGAGGATTTTCACTCGATCCAGCGAACTTGATAATACATGGTTTTATTTTCGGTTAATTACGAAAGCGCTCCAGTAGTTTACAAAAACGGATATACATGATTGCGAGGAGAAACCCAAGTTTCAAGAGTTGAGACTTAGTGTCTAGATGCCTTTCATCCAAGTTTGTCTCGCACAAAAAGATGCTTTTGTCTTCCATTTTGGACGCGGAATATTCTTCTATGTTGTTTCTGTATCTGCAATGTTATTTTTCAGAGATATATAGTGTCGAATAATCTCACGCGAAGAAATGCTTAATTCATCCAGAACTATGAAAGAGTCGAGGATTTCAAGATAGGACATGAAACGAAAAAACTTGTGTGATTTTTTGCTTTTGGATTCATTCGTTTACGTAGTTTTATGAACTATATGAAGTAAAGGAAATAGAAGACAAAACGAATATTTGAAATGTTAATATTGAAAGAAGAGATACGCAGTCCAGACAGTATTTCATATTATTCACCTAATAATTTTACATCGTAGATTAAAAATATTATTACAAATTTTCATCTAACATTTTTTATTTTCTACCTTTAGTACTTCAATTTAAAAAAGCAATATTGTCTATGAATTTACAGATTAATTATTAATACGAATATGTCTACCCCAAATGATAAAACGTTAATTAAAATGTTTTCCTCATTTCATTCTATACGTTAATAATTTACATGAAACAATGAAATTAGTTTATTCAACGGATATTCAAAATTATATGTACATATGTAGCTCACTTTAAGTTTACTCGTAGTCATAATTCACAATTATTCTCATTTATACAAACAAAAATAAACAGTTATATTTAATTAATCGTCGATTTAATAATAATTACCATCTATGATTAGAAATTAGGCTCTTCAATGTACATATAATATGCAATATAATATACAATACAATCTCGTATAATATGAATGAAATACAAATAAATATTACATGAAATTAAATAAAATGAAATCTACTTTATATTATTATACATTATTAAATACTTTTTCTTGTTAAACAACGTACAGAACTTATAAAATCTCAACAGATACAGTCAGAGTCAATAAAGTAATTTAAATTTACGAACAGCTTATTTTTACCTAAATCTTCTTAATTTTGATTTATATTTTAGACATTAGGTAGAGCATGAATTTGGCGATTTGAATACGATATAATAATCATATATCTTTGGTCTTTGTTCTACTTCCATAATAAGCTATTATATTCAAGATCTAACGATATTTCTTATGGAAAGAGTTATTTTGAAGCAATGACCGTAAGTTTTCAACTGTCCATAGTGTATATTTGCACAATCTTTTTAAAGGTATTATACAATTTTTAAATAGTACCATTTAAATGTAATGCAATATGTGCTTATAGACTCGAAATATATTACTTTAAAGATTGGAAACTGTATCGATAAGTCTACATTTTTTAAATTTTAATATATTACACGAAAAACTGTATCAGAAACGCGCTTATGTATATTTTCGTAACATTTTAGTTTGATTTAAATTATTTTTCAAGTAGAATGAACTTTAGCACTTGAAATTTAAAAATACTTGAGTATCAAGCTATTTCGGAACTGAAAAGTTAAGCCTGGATTTTCCAACACTTCCATTCCATGCACAAATCCTTGTTGAAAATGTCCAAGTGAATATCAGTTGTAATTTCAAGGTTTATGTAAGTAGACTCATTGAACAAAGCGTGCACATATAAAGAAACATAAACGATAGAAATGAGGAAGAAAAATGGAGGTCAAGGGTCGATGCCGCAAGCCTGTGCGAGTCTTCACGCGTACTGAAACAAAGAGTCTGAAGTGAAGAAGGAGAGCGAGTTAAAGAGTGAACGAGAAAAAGTATGAAAGTGGAAGAGTGAAAAACTGTGTCGAGAATTTTCCGAGAAGCCTGTAGTGGTCGAAGGAGGCGAGTCATTAAAACAATTACAGAAGGTCGCTCGTTGCAAATACGTGCTTGTTCAGATTCGTCGTTCGTCCCTCGGCTCTTCCGCGTTCTTGTCGTCCTTTTAGCTCGAAGAGATGCGGAATGAAATATAAGAACGCGAGATGTGTACGGAAACAAAAATGAGCGGTAGAACACAAGAAACGGAGAAGTGACGTACATGAAAACTTGAGGGTTAACCGCTTTTTGCAGTTTTCAAAAACTTGTGTCCACCGAATTTTTCTAAAAATCGGTCTTTTCGAAAAAGCTTCTAACATTATATTCAGTTTTACCTTGTGCATCCTTAATTTTATTATCGTGTAATACACAATTTTGACAAACAAATCTGATTAAACGACTATTCCTCACAATACTTACAAATTCATTTACATATATATATTGAATATATTACATCAATTAATAAATTAGGTGAATTCGTTGAATTAATACGGTTATCTACTATACTATAATATATTATAAATTTATTTGAAAATGAATATTATCATTTTACTTCTTTTTTATTAGTAACAAATAAATAATTTTTAATTTATTAATGTGTTGATATCGATATCTCTGCCAATTTTCACGTTAGATGCTTTTCAATTTTTTATTTTACATAAACTTAAGTCTTGATAATTTACAAAAACTTTTTTTCTTTTTACTACTAATATGAATATTCAAGTGCTTCTCTCTTATAGAAACTAATAGAATTATCATAATTAGGTTAAATTAATTATAATATTGAATTCGATGTAACAGAAAATAGACTTAATCGACGAGTATTGAATAAAAATGTTTTCTTTTTCGGAAAACTAAATGATTTTGTAGGAATGTCATATAAAAATATGTTAATGTCAAGTTCAATGAAACTGGAAAGATGCAACAAATAAAAAAATACAAATATACCAAGAAGAAAGTTATTTTGTAAAAATTCAAGTCTAAAAGGTGATGCTTTTTAAGCATTATAGCTCTATATCTTTCAAAAATTTTTCGTTTAATGTGAAATTATTTTTATTTCATTGTATCGACCCTAACAAAAGTCAATAAAACCACCGTATAAAATGTATTGAACGAACTTTTTTAATATTAGCAAAATTACATGTATGAGTCTTGTAAAAATTTGTTTTTTGATTTGAAAACAATTTTACAGGCTGTCAGGTGAGTTAATTTCAGGATTAATAAGGTGACATGAAAAGCATGGACAAAACTCTATTATCAAACGGCAATGACAGAAAATAATAAGTCAAGCGCAATTTAAGATCTCATCCAGATCTATAAAAAGGCAGAAGCGGACCAAGCAATAGAGAGGGCACATCATAAGAAATGAAAGGCGGAAGCAGCGGAGCTAAACGGACGAGGGAGAAAGTTACAAAGCAAATGATGAAAGAGGTCGAGGAACGAAGCGAGAGCGAGAAAAACGGTTTCCTGGTTCGCGCATCAGTAGGGAGGGAACGATACGTGCCGAAGTCGTAAAGGACGATAGCCTGCACGCTGGAAAGAAAAGCTCATTAACGCCACGAAGCACTTCAAGTCGAGCGAAGTAATTGCGAAATCAGACCGAGAGATTCGATTGGCTGCTTTTCCTTCATAGATAATCACGGACACGCGTGCACACAGTGAGAACTACCCTTACAGCCAGCGCACACCCCCACAATACACCGAAGCAAACTCTTCTTCGTTATTTCCTTTCTTTTTCCGCACTTTTTGCAACTTTTCTCTTTGACTCTTTCTTCACTCTCCATGCGAACGCAAGCAGATTTTCGCTTTTCACCTTGTTTTCTCGTCCCTGCACCAAGAAAGAGAAATGAGCACTTGAATCCAAGCGGCTTTTCATTTATCTTTAATGACGGCGGCTGTGAGGTGAGAAAGACGACACGGAAGTGAGACAGTTCCTATCTACTCGCTAGTCATCGCGTTCTCTCGCTGGCAAAGCAAATTACAGCCCACGCGGCGTTTCCGAGTAAATTTCGGCACTTTTCCACGCAGATGCGTAATACGTTAAGAGGTCCGAATTTACGAGAGCGATGGAACACGAGTGCAAGAATAATGAACTCTAGGCAAATCAGGAAATGGAAATTCAACAATTTTAAAATTTATAGAACCCGGAGATTGCATCTGAGTGAAATATGTTTCATTATAGAATCGACGTATTTCAGATATGTAATTATTAAGTTATGTAATAATAATATTACATATATATGTAATAATAGTTAAGTGCTGCATGCACGGGCTTAACATCGATAAATGTATTTATCTCGATGTACTTCTTGTTGAATGCTTATAGTGTGAGCTCTGTCGTGATGATCTAATCGATAATATGTTGTATCGTTTTTATATGTGGAGCGTATTGAAATCGTTCTAATTGAATCTTGAATTAAACATATATTGATAAGCTTGTAACGCACAACTTTTCTCTTAACACACACATATTATGATGAAATTTAGATTTTTGACAGATACAATTTTTTATAAGACTATTTCGTAGTTACATTTTTCAATAGTCACTCAAATTAATACACGAGACTGCACAGCTTGCAAGAAAATATTATAATATTTTATCTAAATATCTAAATCTCTATTGAAGTTCCCAAGTTTTTTTATTTTCATCGGTCTAAAAATTCCTACCTACATACTTCGTCTTCTTTCCAGATACGCTCGCGTCTTGTGCGATTTGCGAGTACAAATACATTCGTCTCCACCCCATTTGTCAAATGTGATAACAGATACCTTATTTACTCGTAATGTATAATTACGCAAGAATTCTCGGAAAGGAGAGGGTATTACTATAGCGCCATCACATTTCTATGGAGGTGTTTGGTGGCGCTTCGGATGATTCAAAGTTGACGCTTGCGGGAGACGATGACGCGTTGTTTACACGACGAAGGGAAAACTATCATAGTATTAAAGCCCATTTTTCCAAGACGGATTTGCGACGTACGGCTGACAAAAAGCGACGATCATCGCTGAGCCACGTCGTCAAATATTTGCCTCGGCGAGTGCTCGCAGGGGGTATTTCAGTACTGACAAGAGGACGCCTTCCGCATCGGCCGGTCTAATGAGAAGTACAATTGCTTTCTCCTTGATTTCTTTCTCTTAATGCCCTTCGTACACTTCTTCCAAGCGAACTTCCAATTCTTTTTATTTGGACACACTTTTATTGGTTCTGCCAGAACTAGTGGCCAACTCAAGGATTCGGAAAAGACATTTTTTGTTCTACAATTTCTGTGATTTCATAATTTATGTAAGATATCGCTGCGCAAGTTCAAATAATTTATTAAATTAATAAACGAATAATAACGATTAAACAACATTATATGAAAATTTATGGAAATCATTGTCATCAAAGTTTCTTTTGTATACGTTATGTATTTATTTTTTAATTTCTTACGCAGAATAATGAGCAGGTATTTAAATTAAAGTTTATTATTCAAGAAAGTCAAATATTATTTTTATAATTCTTTATAATGCATAAAAATGTCATTATGATTAATAGTATTAGAAAATTGAAATTGTGCGATATTACGAATTTTTATCGAGCATTTTTTAAATGAAATTTTAATTTAAACAAATTTAGTTATAAAGTTAACAGGAATTAAAGTAAATTGAAAATATAACTATTGATTTAGAGTGTATGTTAACGAATTCCTTAGCTACTAAAATTAAAATGAAAAATAGTTTAAGTCGGTATTTGAGTTAAATCAATAAGAGCGTTTTAATTTTTCTAAGTAAAATATCACCCAAATAAAAGAAGCCTGGAGTATTTAATATTCTAACATTTATAAGCAATAATACTCAAAGTGAAGTTCAAAGAGCAGCGAGAAAAAAGTTAGTCTTTTTGAGGAAGGTTAAATTTCATTAGCACGCACTCAAAGTTTACGTAATAGGCTTTTATCTATATTTATAATTATGTATGTATACACTTAAGAATACACGTATGTATAAATGTTTATTGATATGTATGTTTGTATGTATATGTGTATATGAAGAAGTTAAATGCAAGCCAAATTTTGTCAAACAGATGTAGTAATATATATCAAGAGTCCAGTTATACAGAGCAGAGACATAGACAGTTATATAGTTTCCCCAACTTTAATCACAGTACCTGCAGGTATTTCTCAACTTTTTTCTTGCTTAGGGGGATTAATTTATTTCGTCTATGCCATACACAAAACTTCAGATTTCGCTGAGTTTATCTTTGAATGAAAAATTCCTCTATTCAACGGCTATTCCACTTTTTTAATCACTATCGCAGCGGGGCAATATACATCAGAAAGTAAAAAGAACTTGCATTAAAAAGAAAGTCATCGTTCTCTCGCCTATCGGATAATGGAGTATGCGTGTAACAATATATAATGTATTCGAGTCGAAACGCGATAATGCGAACTCCCCCTCGTTACATCCCGTACCGTTTTCCCATTCTCTCGTCCCTCCTTTTCGCACTCTGCTCATAACTCGGAATTCGCCTTTATCTAAGTCTTCGCCACCACCACCCGAGAGACTCGCATAACGGATTAACGTGTAGTACACTCAGTAGAGGTTGTAATCGCGCGTGTCTCAAAATTGCTTGAACTGCGTGTGCGCCCATACGCGTACATTATGCGTGCATTACTGGGGTGCGCGCAAAAGATTTACTACGCCTGCGTCAAAAATGGAAAACGCGCGCGAATTTGTGCGCCGCATTTATCGAGTGCATTATCCACGGGTACGATTGCCCAGTATACGTTCCATTGTCGCAAAATAATGCACGGTAGATTTTAATGAAATCTCACGCTCGGAGACTTTAGAAAGGGCGTGGAAATTCGGAAACCTTTTAGCTCAGGATACTCGCCTTATTATACTAGGAAAATGCACTGAGTCTTATCTGTGAATGTTCTATTTTTAAATACCTTGATTATTACTGGTGCTATTATGAAACTCAAAATTTGCAAGTAGAACTAACGTAGCTAAATATGGATCTCTTCAAAAGGTACTGTAGAATAAATGTAATTGCTCTGTTAACTTCTGAGTTAAGTTGTTTTTCCATGGTTCTTTCATATTTTTATTTTACATCATATCATAGATCATCATATCATACATCATTACATCAATCTAAATAATGATTAATGTATAATAAAATTTAGCATATTCGCTACGATGCATCTACAGGTATACAAATAACAATGAGTATAGAACCTTTGTAAAAATGATTCAGTTTCTTATATCATTAAATACAAAATAATATCAATATTTACCTACAGTCTATACGAAGGTGCTACTAACAATTTTCCACTACAACCTCGACAATCAAAAATAAAAATGACAGTGTAAATACGTCCACGAAAGTAAAGAATGTAGACTGAACTCGCATTTAGTGCAAACAGCATCCAGGCTATCGATCATCGTTATGAGCGAAGCTTAGTTAAAACATTTTATGAGAGCGAGCAAACATATACGAGTCCAATGAGAATTGAAGAGGATGACGCACGTGCTTGCTAAAAACGACTTCACATTATGTGTGTTTATATATTTGAGTTTGCTTGTGGGATTCGTCTTCGCGTTCGCCCAATGGAAGTACATGTACCTGTGCGTTAATCGTTGGAGTTTATCGATTTTTCATATTTAATTGAGGAACTTTTCAGGACATCATTTGTTTGCGCATAGTCAAGATAAGAGAAAATCGCGCGAGTTTCGCTACGCAAGTAATCAAACTTGCAAATTCTGTAAATGGATGTCTGTCCTTTAATTCAGCCTTGACACACAAACGTTTTTTATCTATTCAAATTAATGATTGCAATAGACATTTGGTATTTACTTATAATTAGACTTTTTATAAACGCTTCGATGTATTTTAACGAGAGCGAATGTAAATAAAACTAGCAATCCTATAATGAGATACACTTGTTTAAGTAGCATGATGCAATGTAAAGCGCTAAATGATATGCGAATTTGCATACAATTTGTAATTTTTTTAATATTTTAAAGAGCAATAAAGAATTTCTTCATAAATGTGACTTATCAAATTGAATATTTTTGGATAGATAACCATAATATAATGCACTTGAATAAAACATAAACACTATTTCATTACAATACTAATTGTAATTAAAGGTCATATGTCATAAAACACTCTAAAATACTTTTAATAAATTTGATGATATTTATTTCTACTAATTTCATAATAATTAATTGAAATTGATATATATTGTTAATAAAATATTGTTGTCACCATTTCATTAAAATAAAGCACAACTAATGTTATCGCATTTTTAAGTTATCAAGTAATTAAGTGGCGTCATAATGAATTTCTGAATATTTATTATTCATGGTATTATTTGTTATGCAAATTAAAATATTTACATGTTCATGAGTTTCAGTTGCTAGTGTAACATATAAAAATAAAAGTCTTGATGTATTTCATGTAAGTGTCAAAGTAACTCTTCAAGGAATAATTTTATCGAACGCCTCAGATTTTGTGTTTTACGGCACCTGCGTACTTAAAAACTAATAAACTTCCTCGAAGGTAAGGTGAATAATTAATTTTCGTATATGGAAGGCAAGAGTTTACTTAATTTTACTATTAAAAATATTCACTCATTATTTCTAGGGTATAATGAACTAGTATAAGTAAGTAACGACATACAACATTGTTCATATATGATCGTGTGTCAAAAACGTCGGAAACTTTCGACTTTCATTCTTGAGCACAATAAAAGAAAGGAAGAACTAGATAAAAAAAAGATTCGAAAATTCAGGAAAGTGAATAAGTTGAAAATTATTATTGCAGTTATTAATCACTATTGAAAGAAGAATAGTGATGAACTAGCAAAGATTAAGCTTTCGAACATAAGGATATTTCTAGAAGAATACTCTCTGTAGAAAATCAGAGAAAATGAAAATTCAATAATGACTTATAGTATGTAGTACAGAATGTAAAGATTAACAAGTGAAGCGAGTAAAGTGCATAGCGTAAAAGTGGTAACTCTGGGTTCGGTCTTGCTATTTTTAGCAAGATTCCATTTATATACAAATATCTGATTAACACACCTATGCTCGTTGCAGAAATTGAGAATATCATATAAACGTCTGTAGATACACACCTCTGTAGAAAAATCGATTTTTTTAAAGAACGCTGAGAAAAGTGGATGACACAGTCCGTCGGAGTATAATACATCTAGGCTTGTTCTTCCACACTGATCAACCACTAAATCAGTGATCACTAATCAAGTGAGAAGTGAATTTTGGAGGGATTTTCTACTCCTCCTCCCCAAGCAAAGATATCGAACAAAAAAAATGGTTGTATTATACAATGACATTTCATCTTATATCATGAAATAACAAGAATGACAATTTTTACAGCACACGAATAAATCGTAAAAATCAATTTATTAGCACTAATCTAAAATATCTAATAAGCAGATTTGAACGTTCCGAACATATGCATTGAGTTTTCATTTGGCATACAAGTTGCATTTATTGTACGCGTCTTTCTATGCGCCACTTATGAACTGTTATAGCAGCATTCAAATCCGAGTTAACACTTTCCACGCTCGGTGCAACCATCCTCGGCGCCAGAGAATGAGCTTCCATAGACACAAACAGCTACATCTCGAAATAATAAGAGCTTGTAAACGATATCATTGTGACTCGTGTCGCTCGCTTTGATAAAATTACAGCTACATTCTCACAACAGAAATATGGACGCGCGCGTCGACCTTTGAAGTTTCAATTTATTTCTCTCGTCACTTTCATATATACGCGGGGCGCAACTGCAACGGTACCTCTTTAAATTAATAAAATCATGCAGTTCGGGTACATGATACAAGCGGCTTTCGACATTCACATGTACGATCAAAGACACATTCGTTCGTTGACTTTGCATCTTGACAGGAGGAAATTGAATATCGACGGCCGGAAGTGTCCCGCCGCAAAACCGAACGTTACCGGACGACGTGCCACCAACTTTCTACAACACCATCCACGCTCTCTTTCTTTATTTTATCTCCGGGGCATAATGTGTCTTGTCTTTGCTTGGTTAATAAAAGTCGCGAAAAAGAACTTATCTCTTTCGAGTTCCAACAAGGGCAAAACAAAAGTGGCTATTGTCTCGTGTTGGCGGTCTTTCCGTTTTTCCTCACTGGGGCGAAGAAGGAGACGAGATGAAGCCAAGTCACATGATTCGGAAAAGTGCGCCATTGTATTCTTTATAAATGCCTCTAAGGTGTTTTTGTCCATGGAAATTGGGCGTACGGATGTGCGTCGACATTTGATTTATCCGAAGACTTTCGCAGGAATGCTGATTGTGCATGGAAGTCTAACGACATTTTCTTCTTCGACCACCCTAATAGCGAAACGTCGGCTCTATTCTTTCTTCTGGAAAGGACTTGCGATCTTTGAGGTAAAAGTTTTTCTTCTTTTTACGTCATGTATTGCAATAATATAATCTTTCAATCGCAATAATATTACGTTACATCGTCATTGTTGCATTATACTATATTGGTCGCTATTTTTATTAACATAAATCGTACGTGGCGTTATCGCATGGAACAATACTCGATTTCGCATCAACGTGAAGTATCATGAAATGCATTGTTCCGAATTTCTTCTTCTCCTTTGTTAATTGTACCGTTGGTGTACCGAATATGTTTCGTTGCACCGAGTTCACGATAGAATAGACGTACACGTAAACGATGCATAACATGCACATCGCCTCGCGGAAAGAAAGTCGCGTATGACGAAAGCAGCTGTAAGTTTCTTTACTAGTTAAACCGTAAAGTAAGAGACAATGCGTATACGAACGAATTGTAAATAATTCTAAGGTCTATGATTTTGTCACGAGTGTTCTCCCGATTATTTCCCAGACGTCTCCGTGTGCATTTAATCAGAAACGACTAACAGCTTTTATTGCCGTAATTTGAACTAGTTTTAAAAGAGTGATACTCGACAATAAAATATCGAATTCTTGGAAAGTTGTCTAAGCGTATATCGAGCATGACTTTACGTAATTATATATATATATAATCAGATAATATGATCCATGAGTTGAATCTCCATTGGAAAATTAATATTCTATTTGCGAAATATTGACTTGGGAACGAACATCCTAAGAACAATGAGATTACGAAAATAATCTTATAAATTAACTCTGACTTTTGCAACGAGCAGTGAATCAAGAACCTACAGTTTATTGTCAGCCGTTTCAAAGTTTTCAAATTTTCAATTAATATGTTATTTAATTTAATAATATTGAAAAGTTAGTGTTTTAATAAATACGTGTACAATAAAGAAAATGTATAAAAAAAGTCAGCTTTACTTAGCACTATTTTGTAATTTTTCTGTTCTACATCCTCAATAACTCAATAATCAATGCAATAAATACTTGCAAATAATCGATAATTGTAATTGTTCTTTGTCTTTCAGAACTAATTCTAGATTTACAATATTTGAAATGTGGCTATTTATTGACTGTATCAGAAGCAAAACTTCTATTCTTTCGATGCGATTTATACTGCAGATGTAATCATTTAAATAGATACGTAGATTATTGTCTTATTGTTCCTCAAAATTGAGAGAAAATTCAAGTCAGTAATAATTCCAGTAAAATGATAAAAATTAAATGCCACGGTCTTCAATGTGACACTGTTCGATGTATGTTTTACTAACTCAACCGAGTTGCTATATTTATAGGAACTCCTATTTGAATTGCAAAATTTAAAGTGCTCCCAAGAGCTTAGGATGATTACGTGCAACATGATTTAGATGAATGGAAACCAAACATTTTCCATTTTTATGGAAAAACTTGATAAAATTTTTCTGTTACATTTAAAATACAGCGTTTTACTTTATTAAAAATTTTTAAACTTATTTTTTCGAAAACATCAAAAAATATTTAAGTGGTAATTCGTTATTTTAAATCAGAAGATTACAATAAAAATTAGTTTTTCAGTTGCATGATAAATTTCAATAAAATAAACAAACTTTGAATTCTTGGTTGGCACGAACTGCTAATTAATAATTGATTACTCTAGGTCAACTATCCTGGCTTATATTTTTATCAAAGTATCAAAGTAGTTTATATTAATAAATGTGAATTTATTACGCAAAACATCGTAAAAAAATAGAAAATAAAAGAAAGAGATATCTTGAGCTCGAAAAATTTATGTTCAACTCGAGAAAAATGTCAGAAAGACTGCTTGTATGACTTTGTATTTTATATTTTTTCTCTTTTCCACTATTTTTCTCAAGCGGAATATAAAGTTTCGACTTTGAGATATTTTTATTCTTCTTTCTAATTTTTAATGAAGTTTTACGTAATAAATGCAGGACATATATATGTGATTTGATCATTACTCATCAAATACTGCCCTGATGAAGTGCATAAAAATATAACACAGGGAACGTTTACAAAGATTAATGATCAATAAATTATTATCCCGCGGTAATCAAAATAGTAACAAATATTCTTTCTTATTTAGATTTTACTCGTAACGAACAAGCTAAAGCAAATTTTCTGTTAAATACGCAAATAAATTTTGATAAAACCTATTTTTTAGGAACAACTTCTTTAACAATTAAAACTTTAAATTTTTTGCCTGAATTAAATTATCATTTAAAATCTCGTTT
This sequence comes from Wiebesia pumilae, assembly GCA_018907045.1. Taxonomy (NCBI): domain Eukaryota; kingdom Metazoa; phylum Arthropoda; class Insecta; order Hymenoptera; family Agaonidae; genus Wiebesia; species Wiebesia pumilae. The sequence goes on from JACCHZ010000138.1 coordinate 602,504, forward strand.
CAAAATTGAATTCTTTGGTTTAGCTCATAAAATAGTAGGTGTTCGCCTTCCAAAAACACGAATTCATTAAAATAAAAATATAATATTGCAAACACAGCTCTTTGTCTTTTTAATATAACCCATTCCTTTTCTATATATAGTTTAAATATAGTTTAAATTGCTATAAGTATATAAGAAAATAGCGTACTTATTGAAGAAAATTCTTTAACAATTACCCAAAAAAAACGAAAACTTTTCACTGTAAATACACATAGTTGTGAAAGAAAAATAGTCGTAAATACACATGTATAATAAAGAATAAAGTAAGAAGTAGGAAATAAAGTGCAAATATTTAACTCCAATGTCACATACTTGAGCCTCTCGTAACCGCTTCACACTCGAACTACATTATGGTTTTGTTTAATTCGGGAGTCCACAACTACGAGAAAACAAAGCCTCATCTCACCGTAGCATCACCTTACGGAAAAGTCGAATGCGTGTGTGAACTTATTGTTACATGTTCCAGCGTACAAAAGCGACCCCACAAGTCTTACGACTCCGTTGATGCGCGCTCGCGTGTAAATCTCTTGCCTTCAAGCGCAAAAAATCCGATGCACTTATGTGCGCGGGAATGTACTAGCGGATTCGATGAAAAACGCAGGGAATCATGTGTCACTTGGTAACTATCTATTTACGTACGTTACCTATGTAATCCATTCATTAGAAACGCGCGCTCGAATGAATTCAACCCCTGAAATTTATCAGAAGCGATATAGACTTTAGGACTCCGTAGAATATTCATTGAGGCCAGTTGTCGCGAGTTAATCAAAAGTAAGTATCAAGCCGGACCAATCGTTCACTCCGATCTGAAGTTGTCGAGGAAAAAAGGACTTAATTTCGTTGGTCAACGGCGTCACTTATACCTTTGCATCGAGAACTATTTTCCAATTAGCCATTTGCGTTTCAAATTTTATAAACACGACCAATCATCGATAAGCATCCAAATGATTTATTAAAATTGTTTAATGGTATAAAGAATTTCTTAAAATTTAGAAATGTTCAGCAGGATTTACTAATTTCTTTAAATCATTAATTGAATTACTTGTATTTTGATAATAGAATGAGGGAATCTACTGTTTAATAAGGCAGAACTTTGAAAGTATTAGGCGGAAAAGTCTATTATTATTTAATTTAAATTTTTTAGTTAAATCTTTAAGCAAAATACTAAATTAAAGTGAATTGAAAATTAACGTTATTGAAAAACATAATATTCCGTCATAATTGTAATTAATCCTATAGTAAAATATCGTGGCCTCGACAAAGTTTACGTTTCTTTAAATTATTTTCCGCCAATGGAACAAGTACGAAGGGCGGTGTATCGATAAATTTTGAAGGTCGATAAATGATTCTCACCTTATTTGAGAAGAATCGGTATTTTTATTTATTAATAATGAAAGATTCATGTGTACTGATATTCAATAATCGTTGTCAGACATATTAAATTGATAATACTAAGGTATACCCAAATTGTAAGTGTATTTTTAAAAGTTATTATTATTTAATGATTATATAATAATAGTTATTTAAATAATTATTCACAGATTCGTACTTGACCTTAATTCAACTATTTTAATTACCTTTCCATGCGAGCTATTTTAGAAAATTTGTTAATTAACGGTTCTTATTTACTAACATCTTTAATAAACACTATAGTAAAAAAGGAATTGAATGGAACTTCATTGTAAATTATGTGGTTTCATTAATTTAGCGCTAAATGTATTTGAAATTAAAAATTAAAAATTAAGAAAAATAAGATTATTATTTATAATATTTTAAATTTTTAAATTATTACATTATATTATATTATCATACAGTACTACTACTGTACATTACTTACAACTACTATATTACATTATCTTCCATATTCTATTTCAAATTTATTTATAGATAGGATATTTATTTATAGCATACTTCTTTTATTACTGTTAATATAATTTTGAATCTTCTACAAAGTTTGTGTACAAAATCTGTTATTCTGTAATTATAAACTAATACTTTATATGTCACTTTTTTGTTTATTACTTTTGTTAGTTACTCGAGCAATCTTAATCTCATGATTTAATTACCCTTATAACATTGGATCTAACATAAAGTTTCTTCAACTAATGATCAAGTCATTTTATATATTTATCTTTCGATCCAAACACTTTTCAAAGTACTCTATTTTTGAAACTCTAATTTTTTCAAACTTTATAAAAGTCAATACTCTACATTCTTACGAAACAATTATTGTTTTATAAACTGTAAATTTTAAATTACATGACAATAACTAGGGTTCTTATAGCTCGTTAACAGAATAAAAATATGCATTTACCGAATATAATCTTTTCTTAATTTCCTCGTTTATTACTGTGCTGAGATATTCAAGATAATCAAGTTATCTGACTTAATAAAGGTCTATTACGAAACTTTTAAGTTGTCATACTGACAATTTAATCCTAATCTGCAATTAATTGTATATCTAATTCTTTTCCGCTTACTTATAGTGCTTCAATTTTCCTTGTTCTTAATAAAAGTTTTATATTTTTATGGCACTTTTTTTACTACCTCTTACTCTGATTATATTATTTAACGACAATTACACTTGAATTATATCATTTAAAAAATTCTTGTATTAAATATGTAGATCTTAATGTAGATCTTAACCTTATATAGATCCGTTGATGAGTTTGAAAACTAAATTGACTAAAAAATGTGAACTTGTCCTTTCTCTTTAAGCATAGTGGATCAAACATTTCATATAAATTATGCAGGTATGATTGATATTAGATATAATAAAGCTATGATGTTAGGATTTTCTGCAAAAATTATATTTCAATCATTTTGATATATACGTGTTTGCTTATAATGTTTAAAGAACTGCTATTCTAATTCATAAAAGCTAAATTTCTTTCTGGGTATATAGCTATAATAAAATTTGATATTATCTTTTGTGCTAGAAGTAATCTTATAAAAGATTGGATAAATCTTCGTAGTACCTGAATGTAGTGAAGAAAGTAGAATCTCTAAATAATCTATATTAGTGAATTTTGAGCAGAAAATTATGTTTATGCTTGCATTATCACATTCATTATGTGATATTGACCTACTCATATTAAATTCTTACTCCCGGCTTTTAAATATTTAGATTTTTGTAGCCGTCGACTTTCACAAAATACATTATCTGACAGGCTTATGTATTTCGCTTCTGCTATAAGCAAAAAATAGACATCGAACTATTTACACACATCTGTATTATATATATTAATAAATGCAATGTTACTATAACTGTGATTGTATGTTTTCATAATTATTCAAATAAATATTTAATATAAGTATTAGAATTACCTCAAATTTATTTCGTGATAAGGAACAACAGGGGAAAATAATTTTATAGATTTTATGAACTCCGTACTTCAATAATTCAACTATTAGTTCGCCGCTGCTCTGTACATTCATCTACATTTAGAATATTGAATAGTTCATCAAAATAGATTCTTCATTTACTAAGTAGACCATTACTATATGCTGTCTTTTGAGTTATTAGATTTCAACCGACTTGAAACCTTCCCCAATTGAGTTTATAGCTATACGTATTTGACCGATATTATTTTCCTTCTGATTATTTTGTTTATCTAGTAAAAAGCATTGCACAGATTAGAAATATTACATTACGATTGTGGCATAAAAAAAGATTTATGCATTTTTTATCGCTGTATATATTTTATTCATTATGTTTATATTTGTTTCTATACATAACATGGCCACGTTCTTCTAGTATAATCTTTAACTTAATTTAATTTTTATCACGTTATTTTTTAACGAGTATAATATTATCAACATATTTGCAGGTACATATATATGCTCGTACGTAGAATTATGTATGTAAAAATATATGAAACTAATTAACATTAATATATTTGTTCCAAATATTATGTATTTATTGATCAGGGCGGTAATTTCAATTATTACAGAGTTTACATAAGTTTCTAGAATAATGATATTTATAATAGATACCGTTTTTACAACTTTAATTATTTTGTAAGAAGTTCTTACTGCAATTATTATCGAAAATGTACATACTTATATACTTAGAGTTGTATGCAGTTCTTAAAGTTGATGTGCAACTAAATTTTTCGAAAAGAAAGTTGTGCTTCAAAGTATAGAAACGTGTTTTCAAATAAGTTTTGTTTCAGCTTCGTTTGTTTCCATTGTTTATTTAAGCTTTCACGACGTATGCAATGATACATGCAGACTAGTAACTTAGTTGTTTGTACTCATAAGAGCCGAATTTATGACTGCAGAAACATGTCCTCGTGCAATATTAACCTCGTGATAAACAAATGCCCAAGTTTCGTAAGCGTTATCGTTATCGGATTATGTGTCGAACCCTTCAAAGGGATTGAGGACACAGATTGGTGCTCACCCTCCAGGCTTCTCAAATTATTTCGTCGATAACACGACGATTGGGAGCAACAGAGTATTCTAGGACTTTATGCGAAACATCAAAACTGTGAAAAGAGTTTTTTATAGATTTTATCGGTGAAATATATATGTGCTAATAATGCAGAGTCGAAACTATACGGAGGCATTTAGACATTCGAATGTAAAAGAGATTGATTCACGTTTGGTGATGATGGTCGTTGGTTGTGACGTATGGACGAGATATTCCAAATTAGAATTTTTAAATTTATTTGATTTGACGGGAGTTGAAATGAATGATAGATAAGAACTTTGGGAATTCTTGTGTTGCTAAAACAATCTTTATATTCCAAGAAAGATAAATTTACGAGGTTATTAAAATTTGCATCAGTAAGTTTATAAATTTTTTTTACTTCATAACTTTCAATTTTATTAGAAGCAAGTTTGAAATAGAAAAATTGAAAAATGTAAATTCTTAACTATAGAAAAACTTTTTTCGTATCTTATAATATATCACTTAATAACTAAGGTCATCACCATGTAAAAAGAAACTCAATTCTCAGTATCATAACTTGACTTTCGGTATTTTAACTTTGCCTTGTTATACAGCATCGAAAAACGAATCATCTCGACTAGGTGTTGAAGAAAGTTACTATTCTAGTAGTAGAAAATTTTCATACATATTAAACTTAGAAGTACTTTTGAGGACTTGATAATATCGCTTTAAAATATGTAAAAGAAGAGGATTTCTTTTAGAATAATTTTGATTACCCTCAAGCTTAAGGTTTTAAATTAAATTGCATTGCGTACAGAGAGATATTCTCGAGTAAAAGTAATGTTTGTGCAAAATTTTCTGCTGTACAAACATATATATACGTATTTATATATATGTATATACATATATTTAATTACAATAGTTTAAATAAAAAATATATATGCTACCTATATATGGACCGAAAATTTTATTTTTATATTATCTTGCATAATTTAATTAATAAAGTTTAGATAATTTAAAAAAAACTTTTCTAAAAAATTAAATACAAATTTAGCTATAAAACACCAGTTTCAAATCAATTGAAACTCTCTTAATATGAAAGAGCTTAAAACATAGATATTAATTTCGACTAATTCGATTCAAATAATATATAATATACGTAACAATTATAAAAAAGCTTTACTTTTTGGAAATAATTTTATTATTACAAAAAGATTGTAAGAAAACTATTTTTAAAATAAGGTTCAAAATTTATATGAATATAAAATTTAAATCATTCACGTTTCAATTAATCTAAATTACTTATGTTTTAATTTAAATTCGTTTGTGGTAATTGGTACCGTTCATAAGAACGTAAAAATCTCTTGAGAAGACAATGAGATGCTGTAATTAAAATGTAACGACTCACTGAATTCACGGCATCACGTTTCGTGTCTATAACACCCAGCAGTAAAAAGGCGTCATCAACTCTTACTTAAAATAAACAAATAAATAAAAAAACACCTATTAGTAAATCTATTTCACGGCAACAATCGACGAACAATTTAACCTATCGCAACTTCTTAAACCTACATACATCACTCTTACTTCCATGCACTCATTGCTTACGCGGTGTACAAGATTACAATCTTAATAACTTACTTAAGCGAGCACCCGGTTTTAAATGGTAACTCGAAACCTATGCCCATGGTTATACGTGTATGGTCTACACGTGCTCACACGCGTAGGTGCATATAAATACAAGCGTAAGTGCGCAGCTCATCTCCATTCATTCGACTTTGCAATCGAAACAGGATGCGTTATTCTTTTCATTTCTTCTCCCTGTGCATACGCTTATGTGTGTGAGCACACATGTACCTTTATCTCTCTCTTCCTCACGCTCGTTTACTCTTGCTCTCTATTCATCCCATCCTCTCCGGTGCGTTTAAAAGGAAAGCCGCGTTCACTTTGTAATTCTCATCAGCAAAGTTATGGAGTGATATAACTACGCTTTTTACGTGTCCACCGAGCGAGAACCTCTTCATTTGTTCCCCACTCCTTTATTTTCTCTTCCCGTTCGATGCTGTCGATGTTAGTGCTGCTGTTATGACTCTTTTTGCTGTAAAATCGCTAATTGCTAATTGAATTATAGCGAACTTTTATAAGGAGTTTTATCCCGACATGCGAAGCCCGAAGTTCTTGTTATCTGCCTTTTCTTTATTCTTCCAAGTCGGTGCTGTATCGTGACTATTATTAAGGCTTTTATTATTTAGACACGAGAAACGAGTATATTTTGCATGTTATAGGCTATGTATGCACGAACATTTTCTGTCACCATGTTGATAAGTCTCAATTGATTGTAACTACCTCAAAAGGATTTATAACACCGATGATTCATTTATCGTCAAATTTCATCAATTTCAATTATAAATAACCTTTGTTTTCAATTATAAAAAACTATAACGAATAATTGTGAAAGGTGCGTATCAAACAAAAGTGAAATTAATCGTTTTACTGATTTATTAAATTAAACAAGCGTTTTAATATTAAATTTCTCAAAAATATAGACCGGTATGTACAAAATTTACACTACGATTAATTTTATAAAAATTTTCACATCATTCAAATTTTAGAATATTAAATAACTTGGAGCTTTATTTGGTATCTTAGTGTTTCAATCTTCCATTTTCAGTTTAACCTTGAATGAACTTTTGTATACTTTCAATAAGGTTTTCGTATATGCATTTTTATATGTCAAAATATAAATGTATATTCTGTTGTGCTTACGTATGATTCAAAGAATGTATGTGAAAAAATACTTTAAAGCAAAAGTTATTTTAATGTTTTAATAATTTTCTATTTAAAAAAAAAAAGTACAAACACGAATAAATGATGTAAGATAAATTATCAGTATCTAATTAACTTTAAACTCAACGTTCTTAAAATTTTTAATTCCAGTATTATTAAAAGACATTTGTATTTTTATTTAAGAAACAAAGAATTACTGACGTACACGAATTTTAGCTTTAATTAATTATGATTCTTTTTTTCCCTTATAATATATTATACAGCCTGCTTTATGCGATTAACTATATTATATTAAAAGATTTAAAAATATTAAAATCGTAAAAATACCTCAATTTATTCGGCTTTTAGAAGAAATAAAAGAAAAAGTTTGAACTACCGCTTTTTAACGATTTGAAACCCAGTAAACAACGATATTCATTTCTCGTTGGTAGGAAAAATATTTGAACACTTGTGGACTAGTGCATCCGTTCCTGGAAATCGCTCGCAGATGATCACGACACGGAGAACACATTTTAATCTGTGCGCGGTTTCTCTTCGCGGCCAGACGCGTTCGCGGAACAATTTTCCTGCCGTAATAACGTAACAAGGAAAGTTATACTCGCGGTCTAGTTAAAGAGAAATAGAAAAAAGCGAGAACTTGCAAAATTTTTTTACCCAGTAGTCAGCGTTCTAGCTTTTCCTTGTTTTTCCTTGTATTCATCATTGCGCTTTGTTTTTTTCCTTCTCTCCTGTACTTTTATTTATTGCATATCTTTAAGGAATTTGTATAGTTTGTTTGTGCTAAAACTATTAAAAAATTTCTTTGAAGCGACTAATTTTTTCGAAATTGTTTGAAAATGTTTTACTACTTTTTCTGTTTAAATTGTCATTCGTGTCGTTATTATGTACTTAATTATTAAATATTAAACAACATTAATTGGTACACATGTATCATACATACATTGTTTTATAATTCACTGGATTTCTAAGTGCCATTGAAAGTTAAAGTTATTCTTTTATACGATTAACAAGAATTTCAATATACTGTAATTCAATGATTTTTCAAGTGCGACAATATAAGCTTTATACAATATAAAAATGGATTGTAACTTTTTTAGTTCGGTGTTTTTAGTAACAGAATTTCATTTCTGAAATTACATTTTCAAAATTCAACTAGCTTAGCAGTACGATGCATTCATTTAACTATTTAGCTAACTCAAATTACTCGATATAAATTAAGTGTACTGCTAAAGTAAAATTATAAAGGGCATAAATCTTATGTTTCATTAAAACCACTATTATTGAAAAATCTACTTTCTACCTACAAAGTAGTTGAAAAAAATGAGTCGTATGTTCGAGCTAATAATTCAATACGTATAATGTAAAAGCGCCTTGTAAAATTTCAGTAAAATTTCAGTACTCTTATATAGATAGGTAAAAGAAGAAAGAGAAATGAGGAAAACCAGGCGTTACTTTAGGCGCGTGCAGCGGCATCGTTAAAATTCTATGCAAGCATCTCGCGGTTATTGGAGATAGCAAGTGCACACGCGAGAGAGCAAAGAAGATCTATCCAGATCGAAGGCGTATTCGCGATAATAACGGACGTCCGCTAATGCAAGCATATGCCTCCTCCCTCATCAGGATTCGAATCAGAGCGATGTGCTAACTACTTGGGTATCGGGGTGGATTGCAACAATTCCGTAAATCATATGTCGAGTTCGTGCTTTTGTGCGCGTTTATGTGGTCCAATTGTTGGTGATAAAGAAGATAGAGAGGACGAAGGAGGAAGAGGAAAGAGGTACGACTTCTATATATCCCGTGCAAGTGGTAAAGGAGCGCGAGGAGAGAGATGTTGATATAGGGAGAAGGCAGAGGAAGAAACCGGAATGAAAAATTGAAAGTGAAGTGAACGATAATAATGCATAATGAGCTGTGTAGACCATAATTTTTTTACTTCTTTCGAGAAAAAGTTATCATAGACTGTTTTTGAAGTTCTTGAAAAAAAAAATTTCATCGATTATATCGATTTAAGTGGCTTTTTACATGAACTGAACAAACTTTCATTATTTGGTTATAATTCGACGGTGCCTGTGGAAAAATAATGTCAATTATTGGTTCGGTACATTTTGCCACAACTGTCGGTACTGTCGAATATTACTGATTGTAAGACCGAATTTTTCTTACTTATTCAAAGCATTACTTCAAATATAATAGTACTCTTGTATTCTTTGCGTTTCATTTACATAAATTTATATCGGTCGTACTGGCACGTTTTTTCATAACGACGCCCTTAATACATAATTTGTATCGTATTCTGATGTTGAATTACACGAAAATAAAACGTTAAGTTATTTTGCATGCATCACATTTTTATTTAAAGAAGAAATTTCTATGTATTGTAATTTTGTTGAATTAATGCATACTCTCATAATTGGTTTATTCTTATCGAAGCATCGAAAAACTACTACTCATAATATAAATACTTATATTTATAAGAAAAGAATTTAATCTTAGGCCGAACTTCGTCAAACTTAAAGCCAACGATGTGTAAAAGTACTAGTAATTCTTCAACCGATAATGTCAAATGATTCCTAGCTTACATAAATATGCACATAAATATTCGCATGTAGAAGTACCATTTAAGTTTCATCATGTATCTTATGACTTAATACTTAGATATAATCTGATGAGTCGAGGAGAATTATGTGGTATATTCATATTGGGAAATGAAACACAAAGTACACAAGCCTTATTTATAGTATGCAACTTAAAGAATAAATTTAATTTAATTTATTTGAAATATAATTTTGATACCGACAGTGTTAAATAAATATTTAAGCGATCGTAAATGATTTGATTCATTTCATAAGCTATTGCAAGAATTAATGAAATTTCACTTCAAATAATTATTACAATTTCTATCAAATTTCAACGTTTTTACAATGAATATGTATCTGAACATTGAAATCCAATATTGTTTTTCAGTTTGCCTAACATTAAATTAAATTGTTTAAAAAGTGTCAGTTCGAAATATATAATATACAGAAATTCATGGAGAAATATTTTAACCCATTATACATTTGCACTTGTAAATGGAACAATAATTTGTACTGTGATAGTCGATTTGTGCATTCACGAAAACAAAAGCATCAAATGTTCCGAAAACATAAAAAGAAAAACTCACGACAGATAATGGAAAACTTTTACAAAAGACAGTTTTTTGAAAAGAAATGCCAGCAATTAAGGTGAGCTCTCATTGTTGCATTTGATGTATAGTAAAGTTACTTTGACTTCAAAAACTTGAGCACTTTGTTATAAAATATAGGAAAAATCGATATTTCGTTTTTAAAATTGGGGTTATGCTCCCATTTCAACAGTAATTTTCAGCTATCTTAAACAGTAATTTGAAATAGTTAAATATATTTTAAAACGATAAAGTAAAGATCAATGTTTTCTTTTAAAATTATCTATCAATAGTTGTGCACTCATGACAGACTAAAAAATTGTATATGTAAAGAAGAATATGAAAATGTTGTTAAAAATTTGTAACATAAAAGTATAATAGCTATTTAACCAAATACAGCTTTTATTTAAAATTAATTTATTTTCGGTAAAGGTCAATAGATCTGTGAAGTGAAGAGAGGGACATTCTAATAGTTTACGAATAAATTTTCATGAATAATTGGAAAATTAAAATTTTTTTAACGTTATTAATAAGTTACCGACATTTATCATTTAGTCTCTGATGATTCTATTATATAAATGAATTTTAAAATAGATATTTAAAGTAAATTAGAAAGTCGACTTGTAACACTTTAAACTTTTAAGTATTGTCAAGTATTCTCAAAATATTTCTAACAGGAATTTTACTTCTAATAAGCTTTCTAACAAAAAATTGGATTAGTTCAAGCCAACTGAAGTAAATTCTGTACTTCAACCGTAACTACGCTCAATAAGATCGCCCTGCGTTTAGAATCATCAACACGTTTTTCGAGGTATATCTTAATGTTGAAAATGTTTTTTCATTTCCGTCGAAATGGAAATCTTTAATTTAATTAGAAAGTAGAGACAGGAAGAATCTAAATTCGGCGAAATATAAACAAAAGCAATAAGAATGAGAGAGGATGAGAAATAATGAAGAAAAGATAGAAGGATCGAGTGAGAGAAGGAATTCAAAATACAAAAGTAAAGAGGTGCAACGGCTGTGGCGAAGCTGTGCATCTGGTTCGTATGCCGCCTTAAGAATAATAGGGTAATACTTGGGTAAGGCCCCACAAAACACCGGCAGCCCAGAGGCAAGGCACTCGCGCCTTCTCTGGGGCTTTCCATAATTGGTCGCCGACGTTGGTGCGGGCTACCGCCATGGCGATACCCTACACATATATTTCTTGCCTTTCTTCTTCTTCTTCTTCTTCTTCTTCTTCTTCTTATTCTTATTCTTCTTGTTGTTTTTATGAAAAGCAAGCAGACCCCTTTGGCGAAATGCGAGTAAGCATTGTATTTATATGTACACGGTATGGAATCTCGGCTGCTTCAAACTTTTTTAAACGGCCGAGGTGAATAGTCTCTTGGTTCACAAGTCGTGGAAATTATGAGATGGCCGATTGGTGGGGGAGAGCAACATGTGCATAATTGATGCTTTTTATTTATTTAATAGATTTCATAATTATTCGATGGAGACTTACTTGTTCTTCATGACAGTAAGAACAGCTAGTGCTTAGGAGTACTGTGATTAAGTTGTAACGCTTCACTGTTTTGAAAGTTACGTGAATTGTAATGATACAGAGGATCACTTTATAATATGAGTGCGTTATTCGTAAATACGAGTATACCCATCGTCTGATTTTTTGCAACTCTTTTCATAATTTGTCTTTAAAGTAAAATCACGTCATTAAATAGTGAGACGAGACATGTAGCCGTTTTTAGTCATATGAGATATTTATAACCCTTGTTTATGACCTCATAAAAAATTTCACTATATTTCTACCGTTTTTGAGAGATAAAGAACTTTAGCGTACTTTGTAATAAGAAACTGCTTAACTTTCATATGGTGGAAAAATAATCTCAGCGTACTTGAATTTCTTTTAACACATGCTTTAAATAAATTACATTTTTAATAAAAATAGCTGAATTTTTTATTACAAACAACTTTTTAAATAATAGATTAAGAACGAAGTAACTATTGGTAAATGAGAATGTCCTTACTAAAAAGTATAATTTAGAAGCATGACTTGTCTCGAAGTGCGAGTTTTTATTAAGTTTTTTATTTCATAAAAAATAAAGCTCCTTAAAAATATTCTTGCAGCACAAGTGCACTCAACTCAATTTAAATTTAATTACTTACTTCTCTGAACAATACTATGCTCCACCTACACCTACTCATATTTTGTTCATAGTTGAGAGAACAGCAGGGACGCAGCCAGTTAGTAGAGAATGAATTATTATGACAAAAAGCGCATATGTTTATCCATGTTCAGAATATCATTTAATAATTAAAATTAACCGTTTAAAGGGGAATATTTTTTATATTACGTTTTTATAATCTTCAGAATAGCTGAAAGTTTACTTAGATTTTTGTACTCATTTATATATTTAATTAAAGTTTATTTTAAAAACAAAGTATGAATGAAAACTGTATTATTACATTATGAGTACATACATCAACGATCTAATTGAGCAAACAATTAAAAAGCCTGTTGATTTCTGAAAATTAACTATGTAGATGGTCTGATAACTTGAGGAAATATAATCATTCTAAATATAACACATTATCGATGCAAATAAATTAATTTGTAATAAATGAATTTGCACCGAGAAATAAAAATAAATTTCATAAAAATACTAACTAATACTAACTAATTAATTAATAAACTAGTAATTATTCAGGAGTAATTCTAATTTATTTTCGGAAACTTTTGTCGCTTAAACATTTAATAATGCATTACATTAAACTGCTCGGTATTATAAGATCAAATTTCATAATTATAAATTTTGTAGTTGGCACTTATGATTTCTTTATGTTTTAATTCCTTGAAAATTAATAAGATTTTTTTCAGTTTATTTGAATTAATGTATCAATATCTATTCAATATATATAAAAATACAACTTAAAATCTGTAAGTCTTAATAATTGAGTAGCTTTCATAAAATATTTTGAATTAGTAATATCAACCATTAGCAAAATGTGGTTACTTAAATTGTAATTGAATAATAATTAAATTTAATTAAATAATAATTAAATTAAAATTGTATACAGCTAAATTCAAAATATATTATATTTTCTTTAATTTAACACGTGCTTTGCTCGTTCCTTGTTTTACGCTAAGAAAGGACACATGAATATAACTGCTCAAGATAGTTTACCGTTGATTAGTGTCATAGTATATTCACATCTGGTAATGGAATTATAAAGCTTTCGCAATATTAGCATTTGATGTACAAAATATTTTAATTTCTACACTTAAATATTACAAAATACTATCATTTTAATTTACATGTTTTACTATTTGACATACACACATTTTTAATATGAATATATATTCTTGTACGAAAAGAGGATTAGCCAAAAAGTTATTCATATGTTTTATTTAAACTCAAGATAATGTCGCTATTAGTTAATTGTATAAGGACTCAATAATCTTAAGAGCAGGTTGCACGCAATTGCTATTTGAGATAATGTAAAAGGAAATTATGTTAAATAGAAGAACAGTTGATCTACATATGAACAAAAATTGATTAAAAAATTAGTGGAATAGAACTATATTTAGGAGTAAGATAATATACAGAAGATAACATTAAGTAGAAATTAAGAGCGAGCAGGAAAAAGTATAAAAGACAAAATTCAATTCTTCGCTATCCAGGAGCAAGTAATTTTACTTTATTTGAGTTTTTAAGTTGAAAATCGTTCGCGGGAGCACCTTAAAAATAAGTTAAAGCCTTTCTCGGAGTTGATTATTAATAAATTCAATATCCTATTCACATAAAAGAAGTTGGTAATATTTCAACTTAGAAGGTAGGATTTGCTATAAGAGGCGCACATAATAGTGATTATAGTACTGGGTAGAAGCGCAGACACACACAGGAATATTCTCCTGAACGTTTAGAGTTTTCGTCATTCAGCTTTAAAAGCCGAGCACTCGAAGATATCCGTAGTAAATATTAGCGTCGCGACGCAAGACTCTTGCAAGTGCCCAATACGAAATTCGCCAGATGTAATCAAAGCGCCCAGTACTGTTTGATACGCCAGTCCAGGGAAGGTGCGTCTGTTAACTGAAAATCTCGGAAATATCATGTGCGCCGGGCCATCGGGGAAGAGGCCCTCGGACCACCAACGGAGCTGCGATCTCGAGGATTTAATATACACGACCTTCGAAATTCCGTATGGTAGCTTAGGCTAGCTTTAATCGCCTGCGCGCTTTTACATTCATTAAGCCGTTTTCGAGGATCGCCGACTTTTTTCGGAAAAGAATATCATCTTGGCGCAATTGATGAGTTTGATTAAAGCGTGATTAATACGACTACCATAACTGCACTCCGTATAAACGAGCATGAGATGATTTGGCGAAATTCCACGCAGTCTCATTTTACGGGATACGATAGTATTAAATCTTGGAAGAGTAATGGATATGATTATCACAATATTCTTTGACACACTAGCAAATATAAATAACTATGTAGTAAGAAATACCCTATGGATTAGTATCGATGACTATAAAGGCGTATATATCAGTCTGCGTATTGCTCTATTTTGTGCTTTCAACAAAATATTACTTACTGCTCGATAGTATTACGAGAAACGGAATCCGTCCAAGTCATTACTGAAGAAAATTCATCTTCTTGTACTTTATCGCTGTTATCCGTAAAATATGTTGAAACATATATTTTATATAATATCGATTTGGCACTGGCAATTATGGCAAAAACACTAGCAAGTTTACCAAGACTAAGTGTTTTGAGTCAGTTTTTTTTGGGCCTCAGTTTAAGTACTTTCTCAATTTATATTCTGCAATAAATCACTTTGTTTAATTTAGAAAATATATGCAATAAGAATGTTTATAAAATTGAATAATATTATAATTGAAACATATTCTCCATGTACAAATTAGCCTTATAATACCTTAACTTAAATTAATTTTTTTCAACTTAAACATTAGAAACATAGAAGTTATGTATTTTCATTTTACTTATACTAATATGTATCAACCATGTTTTTTACATTTATCAATATGTCAAGAGAGTATTTGATACTCATAAATGTATTTTTTCTTAGATTATCGCACTTCATACATATCGTCATATTTTTATCCATCAAATTGATACTTATACTGAAAAAAATTAAAGTTTTAAAAGCACCTTTTATAATATGCTAAAATACCGTTAGGAGTGAAATACTATTTTTTTCACACAAAACGAAGAAACTTCTTTTTTACAGAACGTTTTAATCACAATGGTACAGAAGCCTTTCTTTTCGGACAGAAACGACCCTGTCTTTAGTAGAATATCTATATATAGTTAATAACTTTAACGAAATATTTGCCATCTATTATTAAATATGAAATAATAAATATGAAAATAAATATGCAATATTTCATGAAGTTATGGTTATAAAATACATCTTAATATATAAAATAGAGAAGGGCAAACAACGGGGTAAATAAATAATAATAACTCGAAATCTGAATACAAGGATTCTCAGAATAATAAAAAAAGTACTCTATATACAGAAATTTTATATTTAGGGAATTTAAAATGAAAGAAACTATTCATAAAATATCTTATAATGTGAATAATAACACAAGATGGATTTTCTTTTACTCGCAGAAATAATGAAATTAAAATAAAGTGAAATTTTATGTATCACTTTACCTGTCCACAACTTAATAACAGTAATACTTAAAATACCGCAAGCATATTTCCGCGTTACTTATAAGCACACGCAATGGATCTACTTGCATAAATCGCCTAGTAATCTGTACCACGTATAAGGAATTCAATAATACTTTCGCCACTAAAATGTGGGCTGTAAAATTAAATTAAAAAACAGCTTGGAACTTCTCAGCTTATTTCAACACGAAAATTTACCTCATAAACACACCGAGCGCTTGTGCTCGCGCAATCCCAATTACTGGATTATAATAAAAGACACGCGGAATACTGCGTCCAATACTTCATGCGCGCGATAAGAGCGAGAGAGAAAGAAAGTGATAAAGAGGGTGGATATTCGCGCTACGCTTGATTCGCCATCTAAAAGAAAAAAGGATGAGATCTCGCTAAGGACGCGAACGTGATTGCGCATAATTGAGCATTACTCCGACTAAGCACGAGGAGCCAATAGACGGCAACCCGTATAGTAAAACAACCGTTATTACCAGCAAGTATACGCGCGTAATAATGCAGGAGTGTATGAGAGAACCTCTCGGGTAAATACAGGCACTGCGAGTCGTCGCCACCACCTACGACGGAATATTATTATGGGAATAAAATCCTAAGTGTATTAGAGATGTGAATGATTCGGAGTTTCGCCGAAGCAAGAGAACTTCATCTTCTGAGACGCTGACGCATACACGTCCTTGTTCAACTAGGGTTCCTTATGCATTCCCAATGTAATTGAGTAGTAGGCAAGGGGAAGAAGGTCGTCGAGCCAAATGGCGTTACCGAGAACGGCAAGATAACGATACACTCGGTGCTACTGTTTGTGATTAGACGAATGATTTCTGGTGGGCAATGCCGCTAAGTTGCTTATTTGCTAGGTATTTTTGCATCATGTTAGTTTTTCTTCCGCGAATCAGCTAGAAAATTATACAGAAATAAGTACTAGACGTCTCAGTCTTGAGTAAAAGCATGTGAGGCGTTGTTTGGATTAGTACGAATCTTTTATCTTTGTTCAAATCATTGGAAACAATGCCTCTCATTAAGTTAAGGATCTATATAATATTTGTTATTACAATTAATTACAATGCGTAGAACAATTGTAAATGATAAACGAAATTAGCAAATTATGCACTTGAGTAAAGCAGTTAATAATGCTTGCTTACATTAAATCATCGACAGCATTATCTAGATTTACTCACGTAATGCTGTGAATTCTTTAACTCATTTCAATATATTATTAAAAATTTAACAATTTCGTCAGCAATGCTTCTTATGTTAGTTGTTCTACAGATTACATTACATTATCTATTAAATCTTCATGTTATGCAAATCCATTCGTCTTGTTATATTATTATATCTTGCAGTAGCAATCTCATTAATATGAAAAAAAAGTTATTTTAACGAATAGATTAACATATTCCTATATCTAATTCTTTCTAAATGTCACGCAGTCATATACAAAAATTTATCCATTATTGATAAAAAATTTCCTTCCATTTCATTACAAAACAATAATTTGAAAAAACTTATTTTTTAAGTGATCATTTATCTCAGAGCGAATTAATGCGTATATACGTTTTTCTGCTGACTTGTGATAGCTTCAATGTCTGCGAATGTGAGAATCGTTATGCCGCCTGAGAAACCATGCATATATGAGCATTGTTTTAATAAGTATACAGTACCTACAACTTTTACCAATAATTCGACACTTCATAAAGTAAAGAATGCTACCTATAAAAAGGGCCATCAACTCGTTATATTAAAAATACATGTAAATTCCAAAAGTAAATCATCAACGAAATTTGCCTTAATTGCGTTCGATCGTCGAAAGAAACATCGTTGCATCAGGGAAGCGAAGGGCATCAGAATTTACCGGCACCGTGCAAAAGTAGAGTGGTAAAGCCGAGAAGTCGAATGGGGAATCGGCCTAACGGACGGGAAAAGTTACTGGGGAATGGGGGAGACGCATGCGCATACGTGAGAGCGCGTCGACGGGATCCTGAAAAAATTCGATAATCGATTATACGCCATTGCCCGTCGATCTTGATCTATACACGTGCACGTGCTGCGTGTAGACACGGATTGGGATCTAAGAGGCATTTGCAAAAGAAACGCACCCGCCGACACTGCACTTTTTGTGCTTAGCGATGCTCGGCATTTTCTCACTTTATCGCTGGCTGAGGACAACTCATCCGCTTTATCCTTTGTCGTTTTGTTCTGCGGGCAAAATCATTTTTTACTCTTACCGCTTTAAAATTCTAATCTTAACTAACAAAAATTATAAAACTAGAGAAATTGCTTTTATCGTAAACTTCAGTTTTATAATAATGGTATTAGTAGCATTAGTATATTTTCAGTACGTACTTGGTACAGATTCAGCGAAATTTTCTTGTTAAATTTGCTCATAACTTACAATTTGCTAATGTACGTTTTTGTTTCACAAGTATTTTTAGGCGTATTATTCGTTACGTATTTCTATGTTATAAAAAAGATCAAAATTTTAGAAATAATTGCAACTCTCAAATTATAAATAGATTAGAAAATAATTTTTAAAATACCAGTTTTTATTACGAAAAGAAATCTGGAAAAGTTCAACAAGTTTTATGCGTATGGCAAATTAATCAATCAACTAGAAACTTGTTTCAAAAATTAATTACGATGCCAGGACAAAGAAGAATATCCAATTATACGTGTAACATTTAAAATTCTTAATATTTATTTAATTCTTATGATTTTTATTAAATATAACTGAAAATAAAAAGTTTGTGACAAAAATTTCTTTTCATTTTTCCTTCATTATACATTCTATCTCGCTTTTTGAACCTGATATATTTATCTTTTACTTATATCAAAGTAATTAATTTTACTCTACATAGAGATCCATCAGATTATTTAAAATGTCACTTTGAAGGAATTTCTAAAATACAAATTTTAAATAAACGATAAAAATTATTTAATTTTATTGAATTATTTCTTGTAATACAATAATTTTTCCTAACAAAGTACGAGTGAAACCTCGATAAAAATGTTGTAAAATTCTTTTTCACATTAATTTTACATTTTATAAAATAATTTACATTATTTTAAATTATTTTCTTTTCCTACGTTTTTCGTGCTTTCTCATCTCGTTATTTTCCCTCGCACTCATTATCTTTTTCTCTCTTTCTTACTTTCTATCCTCTGCTGGCGCCACTTGGACCCGAGCCAAAAGATTCGTGCGTGGGAGTTCAACGTCGAATTAAATCGTCATCTTCGGGACTTAGCGAACTTTCTCGGTACACGTCTACTTTGTGAGTCGAAGAGAAAATTCAAAGACGATTGGGAAAATGTTTTGTATAATCGATCTTTTAGAGAATTTCAAGCGAAAGAGGCTTTAGAATTAAACCGAGAAAACTTGAGAATTTTGTGATTAGTCAACCGTGAGGAGAGAGAAATATAGGAGCTGTGAGTATTTTTCATTTTGAGTAAACTTTGGGTCATTTACATTTTCTGATGTATGTCTCCTTTCAAAAATATATTCATTGCAATGACTTTTCATTATTTAAATAATATACTGTTATGTACGTATCAACATTTTCATAATGAAAAACTGAAATTACTCTGTATACATAATAAGTAACTTCATCAAACCTTCGAACAATGTTACATCTTTTCCTAGCAAAGTTGAAACTAACATTAACATGAGGCTGAAAATGACAGAAATCACTTTCAAAACTATTACAAATCCCTTTTATCGTCGTGGAAATTTTTATTGTTCAACATTATAGTTTTTTTTTATCGAGACAGAAATAAGTAAGATTAGATTAGAACTACTTTTATACTACTTTCACGACAGATTACTTGAAGTTTTTGTACAAAACTTCCTTTCTACAGAATAAAAAATTGCTGTTTAATTATTTTTTAATTTAGAGCTTTTTCGATACCTTAAATTTGAATTGAGAAAATATAAAATCACGGTATTTTTCTTTTAAATTAAATTCTTTTCGTATAATAATGATTTTAAATAATTATATATATACTGAATCGTATTCAAGTATATATTTTAATAGAAGTAAATTTTATCTCGGTATTTCTTAATTGTAAATAAATATATAGTACAAACATAAAAATATGCATAGAAAAATGCATTTTAGAAAACTGAATTACATTCTATTAAAAAATTTTTTAAAAAAATTAATGGTATATTCTACAATATTTTTTCAATATTAAAATTTTAGATTATTTTTTAATACTTAAGGAAATAAGTGATTACATTTTTACACAATGAAGTTATTAATTCGATTTCTATTATTAGTGTAACCATTTACAAAGACTAAAAAATTTATGAATGATTAAAAATCTTAATAAACAAAAAGAAAATAATAACATCCGTTCCATTTTTATCGTTTCTCATCAAATTATTAATGTATTTGCTCGCTATGAAACATAAAAATTGATCGCCAACGATTGCCTGGTTTACTAGTTTGATGTTGCTCTCCTTTCTATCCCTGTCGATTTCTCGCTACCCTATCATTCCTTTATTTTCATCGTCGAAATTTAGAGATAAAAAGACCTCCGTTTATTGCTCTGTCACTACATTGGAAACATGAAAGCCAGAATATGCTCTCACGTAGAGATAAATACGCGAATTATTATAGAGCTCGCGCTCGCATATATATAGAACTTCCATGGGAATACGCTAGGTGGTGTATGGTCACAAAAGCCACGCGCAAAGAAATTAGCTCTTTATAAAGGTAAATTCGCTCGTTCCGTCGAACGTTGTCTTCTTCTCTGTAGACGCACAATTCTTGCAGCTTGCGAACTCTTATACGAGTTCCTTTTGATTTTGCTCCGGTCATTTCGTGTTCGCGTTGACCTTTCACAGTTGAGTTCGTCAACTTTATGATTTACGATGACCTTACGATTCCCTTGTATCCACCCTGAGTGTCTCGGTTACTCCAAGCTGTCTTTCATTTCTATCTCAGTCAGCTTCTTTTTTATTCTTTTATACCACCAGTGTGACCAGCAAAAATTTATTACATTGAAATATATGCAAGTTCAGTTGTATAATATTTTTATATTTTAGAAGTAATATTTATTATTATTTTGGGCGTTTAAAATTTTCATCTAGAGAATAATTGAAGAAAATTAAAAAGTTCGCATGTTTTTTAAACATACTCGCTTTGAAAGAAATTTAGCATATTAGTAATTTAAATACAGGATTTGAAATCACTTTAAGACAGAAAAAAATTAGTTGTAACAAATAGAAACACTCATTATCATTCGAAACTTATGTGAATTTTAAAAATATATTTATAAGTGAACTTTTAAAAGAATATTATGTTAATATTAACCTATTATGTTATTATCTTTAATTACTATGGCTTTAATTTATTTTAAAATGTTAATGGTATACTCATTACATTTAACCATTTCTTGAAGTATGATTCGAAGTAGATAAAAATGATGAATTACCTCTCATAATAATTCTGTCATAAAAACAATAATACTGAACATTAGAATAAAAAATATAAATTATTCTTACAGAAAATAATAATAACAGTGTTTTTAGTTTGTATTCAATACTTGTATAATGCGATTATTAATGTGCATTTGCTTTAAAAAACTATGATTAAGCAATTATACAATGGGTAACGTAATGAAATAGTTCCCACTCAAATATAATATATGAAAACCATATCCAATTTCTTCATTACTGTGCTTTTCTGACTACGTTATTTCAGCAATTTACTGTGTGTATTGTTTCCTTTTCGCTCATTCCTCAGTTCTATTGCAGGTATTATGTAGCGTGTAGCCATTAGAAGAAGTACTATATTGATGACGACAATTACGTCATTATCTTCAGAACTTGCCAAGAACTGACTGCGAACCTTTCTTCTACTGGGTTATAGGTTTACCTAAACATTCTAGGATTATCTTTTACTATTTACTGGTCTTTTGTGATAACTGATATTTTTTATTTTAACACTTCTCCTTTACGAATATACTATTCTGAATATATTTAATATGCACTGAGGTCGACGTCTATTCGATAATGTCAAATGTGACTTGTAATTTACTAATAACGTAAAAAACATAAACAATGATTTTGAAATTAATTATCAAAATGCTTATGAGAGTAATGCATTAGAATAAAAACAATATATTTTTTAAGAATAAATTTCTCTTGAGTCTAAAATATTAGGATTAAATTATAGTTGTCTAAACATTTAGGTATTATTTAATTATATTACATATTTTTTTAATCAAAATGTACAGAAGATAAACTTAACCAAATAATTATAAAACATAATTGATTATTACATCTTTCTCAAACAAATAATGAACAAAGCAAGAATATAATAATAATAATAAAATAGTAATGATGATGTTGATGATAATGATGATGATAGTAAAACGATAATCATGTAAATAAAAAGAAAAAAATTAAAATAATAATAGTACATGCTATTTACATGAAATAATTATGTATCTAAGATAAAAGAATTATGAGTATTCCTTACGTACTGCATATAGCAGTAATGAACTATGAATCAATTTTCAATTTTTGATTATATATACGGCTGCAATGACTAATTCCATTCCAAAATTATATTTCGAAATAAAAAGTAAAACAACTTTTTATATACAATTATGAAAAATAAAGATTTTTGAAATTAGTAAAATTGACATTTTGAAAATTTAACTATAATCATTACAATGAATATTTAATGAAGTGTCAATAAAAAAAAAATCTAGAATTATAAAATTACACTTATTGTATTATCACGTTAATAGCTTTGTCAATTTTCTATAAGATATTTATTTATGTGCACTTGTAATACACATATATGTATATGTGTTAGTATAATGAGAGAAAAATTTGTTATTTTATTTTAAAATACAGCAAAATCTAATTGCAAAAGTCATGTTACCGTATATTACAGTAAAAAAACTATATTTTTAATTAATTTTCGATTTATCTTCATTTACTTTCACTTAAACTATTTTCTTGTTGTTTCAAAATATTAATTAAAATATAAAAATAATCAGCTGAATATCAATAAATAGTTGTGAAACATAATTTTTTTAATTTATAAAACTACAGATCAATATTTTGATGAATACTTACTAATTTTTATTTATTATAACTTAAATAAAAAAATTATCCATGAGTAATAAAAAGGTTTACAAATGATTTAACCTGTCTAATTTTATGGTGTATTTCAGTCTTTAAAAATCGTCCACTTCTGCCCAGTACTATACTTAACAAATACAATAGAAAATTTCATATATTGCGTTGACAACAATTTTATAGATTAAAATTAATGTCAGATTCATTAGATACCTATGGATTATTACCGATTGATATTAGATACCTATAGATACCTATACATGCTTATTCATTTCAGCGAAAGTATCAGATATTCCGATTAAATGTCGAGGGGCATTCCTTTAGATTTCTACTATACATATTCTCAGGTACTCTAAGTTGGTACTTTTACAGTTTTCAATACATTAATTCTATGGTATGTTCACTCCGTAATTTCAAATTTCTAACTCTTGAATGAATCGTATATTAAAATTTCACTTCCTGCAGTTACATTTTAATGGACATATTTTTCATTTTAACGCTATTGACGTTATTATTGTTTTCACTTGTAATAAATATTCATTCATGCAATTGAGTATTGTACTCGATCTCTTTCATTTCATTGCACAACGAGCCGAAATGCATTTAACACAAAACTATTTACAGCAGCGTCAAAGAAAATACCACTGATAAGTCTTATCGTTAAGCGAATTCCCAAGATCCTCTTAAAAACCGGATCCACCATTGGAACCTCAAACAGAGCCTCACCGCATTATTCTTGAAATCTGACCTCATCGATTCTCGTTGTTAATTTTCTCTATTTTAGTCGTTCTCCAGTTAAATTTGCAATGTAATTAATTCTTTCCCATCCATTTCTCCGTTCTACCAGCGGTCATTTCCAGGAAAGGATCGGGAGGAGATTGCACGGAGCGGCAATAAAGGATTGCAGATAAAGGGACACCGAGCTCAAAGAGGGCGCAGGCTAATTATGCGCACGAGACGTGTGTTGGGGCTCTTTAACCGTGATTAGCCTATTTATGCGGAAGAGATTTCGCGCGGGAGATTCGCACGTTTTTTTGGGAAAATTATTGGTGGCGTAGCGCGAACATTTTCCACAAAGGCTCCGTAATACCGTAATGGCTGTACGCGTGTCCATTTTAATAAGACGACCCGACGGTTGACGACGATGTCGAACTCGAGTCCCACTGGTGAGAAGTGCTCGAGTACCTATACTTAATTTTACGGTGTCTTCGTCCAACTGTTAATCCTGTATTTCGCTTGTAAAAATTGAGTTTTATTCAATGCCAAAATTTTCAACGTAGAAGCAGCGCTCAAAGAAGAAATTTATACAATAGACGATAAGCCAATAGTCCTGAGTGGCGCTAATTACTATAAATTACTAAAAAGAAAAGTAGGTATGGCAATGATTTACGTAATATTAATCATAATTCAATACGTACTCGTAAATGATAACGTAATTCAAAGAGAAAATTAATAAGATGAAATATTTTACTCATTTGTATTTATTCTGCTAAAAGTAGCAATAATCATAATGCTCTTGCCTACATGGTTCGTAGTTTGTGTAATTCATTAGTATGTTCGAGGAGTGTATTGTAAATTACCACCTTGACACGGGAAGCTGCAATAAAAACAGGAACAAAGGCTTCACCCATTAACCCACTGTAGAACAAAGCTGCAAACAAATACATCAATTAAACCTGTAGAATTTATTGATAGAATACTCATAATATTCGAAATGTTATATAAAAGCTTATCTTAAATTACACTGCCATCTCACTTTTTGAACGTTCGATGCTTTAAGATCATTACACGTATCAATTTCTTGAAAATTACGTGCAACACTTGAGTGCAGAAATCACAATAAACGTAAAACAAATGAAAGAGATTGTAGGTAGTAAAATAAATAAGCTCCTACCGAAAGTATAAACGAATTACGGAGCGAAAGCAAAATAAATAATGAGGATGATTGGAAGGCTGATTTGGCCGCGGAAACGTGTAAGCGGCATAGCGCCGCCGAGGAAAACTTGTCAAGGCAGAAAGGAGGTTGGGGAATCTCATTTTTTATTATTGGGGTGGGGATATGGCAAAGCGAAGAAAGCTGGATGTTTATTATGCGAGCCATCTATCTCTCATCTAGCGGCGAGATGTGCCGGCATTTCCATACGGATCGGCCGGTAATTCCGTTGGCGAAAATAAGCAGACCGACGACTTTGTGCCTTATGGCAGAGCTGAGGTACGAATTTCCGTGAACCACCATAGTTTTCGTCCTAATGAAGCGCGGCTCAAGTGGAATTGAAAGTCCGACACGATTTTATTCTTGCGCTTGATGCCGCTGCATTAATTGCCCGCCCACGGATTATTCCCCCGAGTTAAGACTGATAGCTTACGATCACCTTCGGCGTGAATGCATTTCGATGTTTTTCACTTGTGACTTTTTACTGTGCGACCTAGAGTGGTCGACTTACTCGTAAGATTATCTGTTTTCGAAGCATATATTACGAGTTCATCAATAACCAAACGAGTTGGTTAATTCCATGCTATTTCTCTTCGGCTAAAAGCACAAAAGTACGAACTCGCCTTGAATTAAATACAAAAACTATCAAACAGAAAATATAGAGTTATATGTTTTCAATTTGCACTTGTCTATAAAATCCTGTAATAATATTAACGTATAACATAACAAATATTGTACAATTCGTTTACCGAAAATATAAAATTTTACAAGCTTCACGTATCCAAATGTAATGCAAAAAAAAAAATTAAATTCATAAAGAACTACCTTTCTTTTGATATTGTTTTTTCTATCATAAATGTTAAAAAATAAATTAATTTCTCTTGCTCATAAATCGAATAAACTGTTGTTTTTAATTAAAATAATAATTTAATTCTGGTATTAAAAACTTGCTTAAATTATAATTATATAGACCGCTTAATTATAATTTGAACAAATTGACGAAATAAATTAAACGGCAGCTTAATTAAAAAATAGCAGGCTATACGGTTAAGCCTGTATTACGTATGTAATAATAAAAATTTATGTTCCTTGATTTGATAAATCTATTTCAATTTTTCGAACTATAACTATTTAATTGACCTATGAAATTTAAAAAACAACTTATGGTACTCAACTTTTCCGTTTTTCAACGCCATGAATTTTTAATTTAAGCGAGTAGCACTTGCAGTTAAACTGAAACTAACGATGGCTTGAATGAATCGTAAATTAATTACACTATCCACAATTACAACAAAGGAAATCACTGGATACTTTCGTTAGTTGCAATAAAAGGAGAGAGCGCATACAGAAGAAAAAGTAAAATGGGACAAAGATTGTACGGAGGAGGACGCATGAGGCATAAAATATTTTTCGCGAATTCATCATGCAGAATGATCTGGAATGGGGACGACTCGTGTACGAAGGATCTCGCTTCTTTGATAAGAAACGCGCTTCGCTTACTTTTGTTGTCGCGAAGCCGGATGATGACTCGAGTCTCGAAGGGGCGCTATAAAAGGAATTTTTTCTCGACTCTCTTATTTGTTGAGTCGCCCTCTAATAGTTGTCCATTACTTATGTGACAGGTTGACGACATAATAATATTGTTTTTCTAGTTTAATATGCCAGAACTGCCTAGATTCTTCGTAAGATACTCAGTTGCATCATTTAAATGGAACTTTCTCGTATTATTAAAGACGTTCTTCGTTATCTTAAGCGCTATTCACAAAGCGGAAGTCACAGTATTTTCATTAATTTGCCTTTGATCTTGATAATAAAGTGATTGAAAGTTCATTTTTAAAATTAATGATTGTGAATTCTATTCACAAGATGTGAGCATTCGTTTGCGAAGAAAGATCGAAAATCCAAAAGTTTTTCAGTCGAATCTTATAGATCACTCAACTAATGTATAATTGTCAGTGATTGATTCGGCTGCGACCAAGGCGTTAAAGTAGAGTAAAAGGCTACAATTTTAATTCTAGACTCGAGCATAATTTCATTTAATGGTCGACGTTCCGTTTGATTAACGGAGGAAATAAATAATGGTTGGTTCACTGTGTAATCAAGAAGTGACTGATAAAAATATTGAGGAGTACGAAGAAGTACGGTGGTGCTTCCTATTAACAGAATAAACTTATTAGGATACAGCCTGATGGAACGGGAAAGGGGAATTTTTGTTTGAAATACAGTTCGAAAGGAATAGAGAAAGTCGGCTATAAAAATCCAAGGATGAGAGTACGAAGTAAACAAAGACATGTGGGTGTCAGAGTACAAAAAACATGAGAAATATTTCAGAGCAGACGTGTCGCTGAATGCCATCGAGTTCAAGGCATGAGGAAGGAACGATCGCTGTTTGCGATGCATACCTTTGCCACTCGGTTGGTTGGTCGAGGTAGTACTTGCGCGCGCGTGGGAGCGTAACGCCAGGCGTCCGTGACTTATGCATGCGCTTCGATCCTTTACATCGTGCGACGTCGCCGCGTCTATGCTTGTGCGCGCATTGTGTGCATAGTGGTAGGGTGGGGGGTAAAAGAGCCCATGTGACCGAGACAGAGTAGCCGTCGCGACCTCACGTGCACGCGGCGAGTCTATACTGTAATTCGCCAAATGAACGCACGCGAGGCCTCGATTATTATTGCTCCGTGTGCCCCCGTCAAGGTACAATGACTTGGGAGAGCGGAATCAGTTGGTTTTTCGACGCGGGTCACATTCGAGGGAAACGCGTGCGCTCTCACCATGTTTGATGGCTAATTATTTTTGAGACGGATACGCCAGATACATTATAAGTGCTGTAAATGTAACGATAAATCAGGCACAAATGTGTGCATCGCTTATACAGAGCCGCACAGTTACGGATTATAAATAATTAACGCAAGGGTAGCCCGTATATAAATCACGTAAAAATATTAATTAACAGTAAAGCTAAAATAGTAAATTAGAATGGCTATTACATAGTAACAAACATTAGTCTTGATAACTTTTTTCATGTGGAATTTCTACCTTTGTTTTTAATTACGATCTTACGTGGCATGAACAATTCAAAGAACAATGATAAATTCACAAAGGTGTCTGTAGGAAGAAAAAGAAGGCTTATTTAATATAAATATAAAAATGAAAATTAAATTAAATTTTGCACATTTAAACGATAGTTTCATAATATACATCATGATGAAAATATAAGGTGAAATAAATAAAAAAGAAATGTCATTAAAGCAGTACTTGCTATATTTATTATAAACGACTATGCATAATTTTATATTTCCGACGAAAAACTTTTATAGGTAGAAAAGGGCGAGTTGAATAGCTATTATTGTAGAAAGTTTAGTAAAAGGAAAAATATAACGTACTATTGTATTATGTACAACCTAATTAAAACTCAAAACCAAACAATGAAGGTCTCAAATAATGTATCATGGACTATCAAACTTTTTGACTCTTGACAAATAGGAATACATTACATATTTATAGGACAGCATTAAATCTGAAACTCAATATAAGTTTCTATTATAAAGTATTAAACAGTCAGAAAGGAACTTATATTTGATCCAGCAAGATTAACTATACTTAAATTTTCTATACCAATTATTCGTTAAAATTGAAATAGTGTAAATTGTTAACGTATAAAATCATCGTTATTAATTGAAAACTAGAAATTACAATTTTTTATCATTAAAAATATAATATTTTCTACGATACTGTATAAACTCTTTTTATAAAATAAGATCTAAAACCAATAATTGCAGATAATATTATAACAAGAGTATACCTTATTATTTTATTGTTGATAAACAATGTATTGTAAATTATATTTTGTAAAAAATATTTTTATGGTGTTTTTTAATAAATTCAATTTTCAGCGTATAAAACATACTGAAAAGAATTTTTTAGAATGTGAACAATTATTTAAGCTGAGCTTTTTCTAAATTAAACGAATGAGAATTTTTCGTTTTATTTATGGTTTTATTTAGAATATCTGAGACTGACACGTGTATTGTTTGTTTGCTCGAAATTTGGTAAAATAATTCAATGCATAAGAATAAAAAATAAATATTTCTTTATTTTTCTGTTTGATTTACAGTTTTCCGTAATTATTTGAGCGCCCAAAATAAGGAAATTATAGTAATTATTAATATTAGTTTCGCATATTGGTAGGAATTCCTTAGTAAAGCTCGAAGCAAATCGGTCTATTATCACGAATTGATTAAATTCAGATATTAATCACCAAATAATTCGATGTACACGAATATCCGAAACACTTGGGCTTAATAAATAGATTCGGCCATACGAAAGGATCTCGTGGAAATGTTAATCGAACTAAGAAGTCATTAGTAGCTTAGAATAACTCCATGAAAATCCTATTCTCCGCTATACAACTTTTCATTGAACATCGAAGGTGTCACGGAAGGACTAAACGCGTCGGTCGAAGTTGGCTGTATCCTCGTATGTCAAGGGGCGCCGAATCCATCTACTCCTCTCGCAAGCGCATGCAAAACCGGCGTGTGTACGAGTGCACTTTCGCCGCTACAAATTTGCAGATATGTTTTTATATATGTACATGAACGTGGACCCGCGGTACACCAATCGCATCGTGGTCGACGAACGACGTATGCATCGGTGCACTGCGGGATGGGATTATGCAGCGATTTAAGTCTGGAATACGCCGCTCAGCCTCTCCCTCTTCGTATATCACCGCTTCCTCGTTCATATTGTCTATATTTTTATCTTCGGTCTGTTGCCGCCATTGCCGCTATCTTCCTTCGTAAATTTGTCGCTCTTGTCTTGGGATGAATCGTTAAAATATGAGCATAACGTTCCGCGGTTTCGTGTATTTCCGTTTCCGCGAATTCGACTTCGAGGAATATACGTACAATCGCGCTTCCTTGGCTCGATTCATCCTCTCTGTTATTATTCGAGTTATCATCGTTGAAATAAAATGGAAATTGAGGTATCGTAATCTTTTAATGAATGGAAGGCATAATTGTTCCAACTATTTTTTTATTTAGAGAATTACAGAGGAAAAATTCAAAGAAGCGGTGAGCGGCTTTCGTACTGCAATTATGCGAATACTTACGTAGTAAATGTATATTATTAGTATTCGATCTACAAATTGTCCGTTGTAACTTCAATCAACAAAGTGACAGTTTATTGAATTAAACGAAGTAGGTGTTTCATCTAACTTGGTAAAAATTTCCGTGGGTCCATCAAATTTATATTTACAGTTTGTTGGAATAACTCTTATAAATCGAGAGTAGATAGTTAAAATTAGTTTTTTGGACGTTCCGTATTTACTTTTGAAACATAGTAATATGGAAATTTTGTTCTTTTAATTGTATTGTAATTCGGTTTAAGGCAATTGATTTTGTTACTTTAATAAATTTGAAAATACCTGTAGATATATTATATGAACAATTTAAATAAAACGCACTTGAAAAGGATAAAAAAGTATAGACTCGGCACGCGTTCTCATTAAAATTCCGTCATTTCTATGACGCACTTAATTCTTAGCGTGCCTTGTCACGTTTAACCTTAAGCAGCGCATATCAGTGATTTTCATAATAAAGAATTGAAATCCCGCGTGATTCCTCCAATTTTATCTCGATTTTCTTACTCATTCCCGATCTTCGCGAATCCGTTCCCAAAGCTACCAATATCTTTGCATCGGAAGAAAACTTGCCAAGCGCTTCATGACTCTTTCAAATCTAGCACATATACGAGTACTATACATACTGTATTCCTTTCCGTATGCCCGTTCACGATCGACTGCTTGGCCTCTATTTATCTATCCATCTTCCTTCTTTTGCTTGCGAGTACATGCATACACGTACGTCAGAGCATGCGCAGATGCGCGCTGCTATAACGGTATAGCGGTGAGACCGAGGATGACCCCGCCTGTATAAAACACACGACCTCGGATCGGCTCACTGACTGTGATCGGTATCTCTCTCTCTCTCTCTCTCTCTCTCTCTCTATCTCTCTCTTCTCCTTTCATTTTGTCTTTCTCGTCGCTATCACGTGAATCTTCGTTCTCGCTGCGGTGCTGCGGTGAATGTGTCCTCCACTAAGGGACATTGGATAAAGTGCTTTGGTGA
This sequence comes from Wiebesia pumilae, assembly GCA_018907045.1. Lineage (NCBI taxonomy): Eukaryota > Metazoa > Arthropoda > Insecta > Hymenoptera > Agaonidae > Wiebesia > Wiebesia pumilae. The sequence goes on from JACCHZ010000138.1 coordinate 633,748, forward strand.
TTCACACGATGTGCCAATTTTTGTTTTGTTTTTGTGACCTGACTCTCTCTTTCTCTCTCTATCTCTCGACTAGATAGACGTTTTATACGTCAGGAGGAAGAGGAGGTTGGGAAATTGAAAACGGGATATACCGTTGCTCGAGGAGAGAAAGGGAGATTTTTCTTATATTATTTCGTGAGCCTTAGTTGTCTCTTCTTATAATGCGATTTAGGACTTCTCGAGACGTTTAATTATTTATGAGGATGGATGGATGCGGTACATGACGCGAGCATGTGGTGACTTGAGAGCGCCAAGGGAGATAAGTAGACGCATTAGATTACGTAAAAAATGTTCAGTAGGTAAGCTTTTTCAGACAAAGTATAAGGTTAATGATCTCGTTTACTTGTATTGTTCAATTTAAAGTTTCTGCATATCTATGGAGCTGTAGATCAAACTCCAAGATTTATATCTAATAATTTATTCTCGAGACATGAACGCTTTTATTATCTGATTTGTTAAATAAAATAACTGTAATTTATTATGGTCGTCAGACTCGAAAAACAATTTAAATATTATAGAAAACAATTTAAAAATTATAAAAAAGAGTAGACTCTAATAAATTTAATATAATTGTTTGATGGAATTTCGGAACAATAGCTAATATTATAGTAAAAAACACGTACTCGTCTTGTCTTCTTTTTTCAAAATTATAATATTTTAATGACTTTCTAATTACTTGCGTAATTATACAGTACTTGTTTTAGAAGCTACATGCACATGTTTTTCCATTTCAAACGCAATTCTTTGCAATAATCGAAAAATATCTTTGATCGAAACGCTCACCTCTCTTGTCATTTTGAAAATTCAAAAAGAAATGCTTGTCGGTTTTCAAATTGAATATCGTGAAAAGTTGAAATCAAACAATTTTCAAACGACATTTTGAAATCATCTTTAGTTTATGAAAGTAAATTTTCCAATCAAACGTAATAAGCTAAAGTAAGATGAACATCGTTTAAGTTCCTTTGAAATTCTATGCCACTTTCGTCCCCAGTTCACCACCTCTCTTTAAAAGCAACTTGCTTATAGCTTCTCGATGGTAGCTTTGAAGCTGTCCGATTATATTAACAAGAATCCTGCATCGATCCTGCGAAATCAAAGTACGTTTCGCTGCTAAAAAATTAAGAATCACGCAGAGCAATACGCATGACGCACAGTCGGCGAAGCATGATTAACGAGACAAAGGTCCTACCACGAAATATTTACGCCAATTTCACGTAATTGGTAAAAAGGCCCCTCGCATGCGTCAACCCCTACTCGTCCCTGCGCATCGAGGAGGAAGAAGACGAAGAAGAAGAGCAAGAAGAAGAAATAGGAGCGACGCGCACTGCAACGCAATTTTCCCAAAGTCCCACACAATACACACGCTAGACTCGCAACAAGATCCCCCGGGAAAATCTCCGTGAGACGCACGCCCGCAGGGGGGTTCCAAAGGAACTCGTGTCGCTAAAACAAGAAGACGTAAATAGAAGGGTGAGGAGAAGAGAGAAAGAGATGATGGGTTTACGTGTCGCGTGCTACTCCAGCAGATCATCTTTATGTCTGCCTCTCAAGAGGGGAGAGTGAATACGAAATTCATGAATTTTTCTTTAATGACAATTTACTGTCAATTCTATATGGAGAGTAGCTATTTTAAAAATATTTTGGGAGATGAAAATCAAATTATTAATACAATTTTCATACTATCTCGCGTACATTTACAATGGAAGAACATTTTTGAGTGACGTGTAAGAGCATACTCATTACTGTAAAATTTTCTTTTAAATTTTGTCTAGAGGTGAAAGTTGAGAACAAAAGTTCAAAAGTTTTCAATTTTTCCCACTCTCCTTGGGTACAAGAGAACAGGATAATTTACAATTCCCCTTGCAATTTTACCTCCAGTATTTTATCCCAACGCGTATCTATTATCTTATTTTCAAGCATTTAAATTAAGTAACAATTGGACTTTGCAAAAATTAAAAAATGCAACTGGTACTAATCTAAGTCTTATCATTCTATTTAATTCATATGGATAAAAATTTTTTCTCTCGCATCAAAGTAAATTTTGATAAACGTAATATTATTGAGAAAGCGATCTGTAATTGTTTTGTTTCAGGTATATATTTAATAATGATCTAAACTTTGTAAGTCATGCAAGAATTAATTTTCTCTTTCACAATAGATTATTGGATTATACGTGGTAGGAACAACGTTGAAATGACGGTGCAATTATACATGGCATATGTCTCAGAGCAATACAGACGGTCGCGGCGCCTTAAAAATTGCTTTGGTGTGTTTAGAAACATCCCGTACAATTGCAACGTCAGTAGCGCCATTTTTTGGATTCAAAATCAATTAATTGTTTTTTGCCGATCATCGCGTTGCGTAACGGCATGAATTAATTTGTACACGCAGGTGAAACGAATAACTGAATCAGGTAGAGCTTAATCGATTGGCTCTTCGAAAAGTACCTACTTATTTTTCTTAAAATAAATTGGCTCAAAAATAATATTATAATTAAAATATTAATATTAGAATATTATAATTAAAAAAATAATAATCGTTTACGTAAAAATTTTTTGATTTATTTATTCAAGATGAACACACGAGCCTACATTTAAAATATCATGAAATAATTCTTAATTATTAGTTGCAACTATTGCGAATGATACTAATGACACTAACAAAACTCTACATGGCTTTCACCATGAGATCCCGCCGAGACAAACTCTCCTGTTTCGTTTTTAAGCGATAGTGTAGGTATTACGTATACAAGTATGTGCCAAGTCATATTAGCATCGTAACGAACTTGGCTCCATTCGTTGAATATTCACCCAATATGTATTGAGACTCGTAGCGGTAGGTTTACAGGCCATCAGCAGCAAGGGGTTGGTGCGAGCACTCTAATTGAAGTAGTAAAATATAGAATCTCTCGAAAATTACTTTGCCGGCCACAGTGAGAGGAGAAAAGCCCATGATATTTCATGACACGTGTCCATTCATAGACGAGTGCAGAAACTCTACAGACATTGAATTCCACCCGAGACAATGAGGTTCTGTAAGAAAAAGTCGAGAAAATCGCCTTAGTGGATATAACCCTCCACTCGGTCATTCATCGGACCCTCGTTCACTATTTCCCGCGACACAATCGACCGGACAGAAGCCGTCGAGATGAGAAGACGTCGCAACCATGCGCCTACTCACACGTACGTATAATAAAACGAATAGCGACGATTCCGTCTCAAGTGAGTTGCACGATAAAAGGGCGGAAAAGTTCCAGTGATAAAGCTTGAGTCAGTCAGTCAATCGTCGTCGTCGGCAGGATAGAGAGATAGAGAAAGTAGGTAAACACTTTGAGTCTCTGACCGAATATGTCAAGAGGACCGCAATGTCGCGATAAGAAAAGATGCGATGTGCCTTATCGATGGAAAAAAGAGAGAAGAGTGAGGGGACATTTGTCAACTCAGAAAAGTGCCTCGTCGACGATTTTGTCTATCTGTCTGTCTATCTGTTTGTTCTTACGGAGGATTAAGGAGTAGCTACAGTGGGAAAAGGGTGATAATATAGCGTCGGAGTATTATATGTTGGAAATGGACTGTTTCCGATTTTAATGCATCAGTCTGATATGCTGGTGCGCGGAACCTGTTATCAAAACCGATAACTGTTATACGGAAACAGGGATACGAGGGAGCAAGTGAAATGTCACTGATAAATAAGGTAAATATACGAATCATAGATGGATTTGTGGAATTGGTAGAAGAAAATTTGACGATCTACAAGCTGTAAAATTCATGTGGTTTAATAGTTCATCTTGTAACTCGTGTTTCTAGACGTACAAATACTTTGATTACCATGCTTATGTAAATTTATCGTGAACCGTACTCACAATTTTATATTATAACTAAAATTCTTACGTGCATTACATTCAATACAATATAATTCTTATGATTAAAATATATATTCTTAGATATATTATATACACCCTATTGTTATTGTATTCTGATTTGGTATCAAATCGCGTTTGAAAAGGAGATTAGGTTGGAGAATTATTTAATGTAATGAAACAAAAATATATGAATTTTTGTCACATTAATTCATTTCAAATATACGATATTATTGAATAATTTTTACTCGCCTATTTTATATTTTGTATTTACTGACAGTACCTTGGTAATACAAAGAATATAAATTTTATACAACATTCAAATTGAGATACAAATAACAGTTCTATATTCTGATAAATAATTGATAATTAGTATGAAAAACAATATTTGCATTCGAAAAATAATTTAAGCTATTATTTTGTTATTACATTAACATAGCATCATAGTTATTTATACTATATTATAGCGATATTTGCAAATAATGCTGTGACATAGCAGAACAAATCTTGTCATTCCATTACTCAATGGAATGAATGTTTCTTTTCAAGTAATTTAAAATACAAATGCGTTGGTGAGGCAACTATTTTTTGTTCTCGTTCTTTTAGATTTGGCGTATACAAATAGAGCAATTTATAGGTATTCAGAAATTTTTTTTAATTCTCGATATTTTCACCTAAAGTATGGGCTCGACACCGGTATTTCTTTTTCCACGGGAGCGAGTCATCGATAACTCGCTCTATCCTCGCGCCAGTAATGATGAATCCTCATGTAAATCAAAAAGCGTTTTGAGCATGTGTAAATCGAGGAGCACGCTTACATTTTCTCCCACTCATTCCCTCTTGTCCGCAACACGTCGAAGAGTTATTTATTTCAGTTTGCGCTCGTTCGTGTGTACATAAATACATCCTGGCGTGGAATTATCGCGAGAAGCCAAATACAATTATCTCTCGAGATTCATGCTTGAATATGAGTAACCAGTGTATAGGGGCAAACATCGAGGGAAAAAAATAAAGGTGAAATTTAAAGCGCGATTCAGTCAAATCAAATTAATTATTCGGTTTCTCAAACAATAATTGCTTTTTCCGCATCGCGTCAATTTATCGGCCCTCTTCATTAAGCGCTGTGTCGGTGAGTCAATTCATTATAGCGAAGGACAAAGAAGATAGAAAGCGAGAAAAAGAGGCTCCCCATTTTTTCTACTTCTCAACTCTATACCGGTACCATCGACGAAGGGAGCAGAGCTTTTAATTTGCCTTTGAGCCGCGAAATTGAAAAAAAAGTGCTCGCGCGTACGCGTGCGTTATTAAATCCAACTCTCCCGCTCTTTCACCTCCACTCGCTCTCTTGATTAATGCCAAGACAATAATAAAAACAAGCTCAACGGGCCGAGGGAAGAAAAAACGCTTATAAAGGAAAAGAAGGAGGCGCGCGTGAGGGACAAGGAGGTCTTCTCGCGGTCTGGGCGTGCATCGATAGGGAGAGCCAAGCGCACGGTACTTGTAATTATGAATGAGGCAGACCAGGCCATCGCTGCAGTCGATCCTAACGTATGTGAGGCCGTACATGTTCATGCAGGAGGTGTGCCTTCATTGCCTCCGAGGATGATCAATTCCTCTCTCTCTCTCTCTCTCTCTCTCAGTGCGAATTTTTTCCAGCTGATTTAGCCTTTCTGCGCATACGTGCGTGCGTATCGTAGAGATAAACTTTTGTCTCGTGCTGCATTATTAATTTCATTGCAGATGTGAAAAATTATGACGGAGACGAAGTTCATTGTGTAGGACGTTACAACAAAAATGCGCAGGTTGAAATATTGCCAAGTATTAATTTTGTATTGTATGCAGGGATGTTGCATCATTACACTTTTTCAGTAGGGTTTTCTTATTCGCAAATACTGAAGAAAGGACGCAACATTTTATTTTACAAAATATGTATTAAAAAAAAATTAGCTGTTGTTTTTTCGAGACATAACTCAAATCTGCATAAAAGAAAAATATCTCTCCGTAAATTAATCTTAATTAATTTTTTTATAATCACCTTGTAACGTTAGAGCCCATTTAAGCATTAAAAGCACTTTTTTCGCATTTTAATTATTCAACATTACTTTTACTATTTTTAATTATTCAATATTATTGTTAAATTCGCAGTTATTTCTACTTGCAGTGCAAATGTTTTATTGCTAATAGTTTTTTGTAATTAATTGAAGAATCATAAAAAGGAGCCGGAAAAGATTAATTAAATTATTTTAAATTGCATAATCTTGAAGGAATTTGATTACAAATGTGGCATGCTTATTATTATGATGTTTAATAAACTAAAGTAATAGTTGCTTTAATTACATTTTCTGAACAAAATTCTTTATCATACTTTTTATTATATTTTAAATTTTTATGTAAGCAAAAATGTAATAAATTTGTTTTTACGCTCAATTTTAGCTATACTTTCGAGATCAATAGGATGTCCTCGTTTGTACGCGAAGATATATTAATGTAATTCGATAATGAGTAAAATTTTATATTGTAACGTACTCAGAAGATTTTCTTTCAAATAACTGCAAGTGCGTGAGTTAAGTTAAAGGGAATAAATCAATATTGTATTGATATTATGTAATGTAATGTAATTGGTATATTTTAAATATACTTTATATTCCAACCTCACAATGGTTGAACATTTTTATGTTTTTATGTATTAATTATTAAAAAAATAAATACTACAGGAAAAAGCTAATTTTGTTTTTCCACTTGTACGAAGATTTTATGATCTCTTAAGAGTCCGCGTAGACTTATCGAAAGACGAAATCCTAGCAATTCTTATAATGTCGATTATGTATAGTCACGAAAAAAAGACTCCAGCGATGCTGCTATAATTAAAATCATATAAAGAACATTGATTTATATCGGAGAAAGTACGGCGAAGGTTAGTGACTCGTGGGCGCAGACGAATATATGCAAATAAAAGTGTCTTTTTACGCAAGAGCACCGGGAGGCGCATCGATTCCAAACGCTCTCACTCCTGACCATATTAAGACGGTAGTCCTTGGTTCATTAAATAATAATGCGCTAATCAATAACAATGTCACAATACTTATTGTAAATCATACGCATATTAACATCCACATAAAAATCCGTCGAACTGAATTAACGCACAGCGAGAGGTACAACCCTCTAATTTCGTTGCCCCTCTACCGCGATAATTTCTATAAAGGCTTTGACCACTTTGTTCTTTGGGTAGACAGCAACAAAGGCACCGAGCTATACACGCGGAATTTCAAAGTGTGGGCGCTCGAGCCGCGTTTGTGGGTGGTGTTTAAGCGCGCAAATCTAATTACACACAATCTCAATTTCGCGTCTCTCTGTCCTTGTCGGCGCGTATACTTTATTTATCGTTCGTTAGCTTCTTTCTAGCCGCTTAATTTGCCTTGAGATGTGATACGATCTGCGTTGTTAAAAATTCTTTTACAGCACAATTGAACACTTCACGGTTTGCGCTTTTTTAGAGAGGACTTGTAATTTGTTTAGTGCCTTTTCAAGACAAATAAAGCAATTGTTTCGGTTCCGTGACCAGGCGGTACGGAGAATTTTATCGTAGGTATTTTTAATAAACTTTGATTTACGACAAACTCTACGAGAATTTCTTTAAAAAATCTTATTTACCTTACGCTCATTATGAACAAAAAATATTCAAAGCGCATTTTTAATGCGCTCTCTTTTCGTTACTAACGTACTTTATGGAAACGAAAGAACATCTGTTTATAAAAAGACAACAGAACATTAAAGAGCAATACGATGCAACTAGTGCAATTCAGTTTACGAAAGACTCGACATTCTACGAGCACATGTATTCCAAAAGATCCATAAAATCTGATCAGAAACGTATATTTCAAATACGTGCAAATTACCATGAACGTTATTACCGACATTGATCAAGTCATTCTACGCTTTAATGCAAAAGTACTATGCGAGTAGGTCTTCACAAATTTCAATTCCTACATTAATGTAAATACATGTAATAGTAATATTAATTATTTTACTTGAAAATAAAAACTTTTGTTCCGATTAATAAGTATTTCAGCGTAAAATTGAACAAACCTTGCGTTAGTTTCAAAGTGTAAAAAGACTTATCATTTACGAATTATTTACCAATTGTATTTATATTAATGTTAGGCTACCAAATCTATCATTAGTGTTTGAGAAAATTGTTTTCTTAAGAAGATATAATTTCCAGGTTCAAAGTTGCTGCATAAACGACTAACTTTTAATTACTAAAGATTCATACATAAAGAAAGCCATAAAAAATTGCAAAATTAAACGAAGATAAGATAAAATTGTATATTTTAATAAAAGAGTGAGAGTTTTTGTTTTCACAGCAATTCCACCATGAAAATAAGAAAGGCGCTTAAAAGTAATAAATATTCAGTAATTAAAAGTGATTGCATAGTAAATTCAACTGTAACATTCCATTAGACTTTAAAGTTTCGAGCCCAACGATTCCAACCGATCTGTGCTTCGTCAATTTTTCCACGCTTCACACGCAATTTGTAAGTGTTCGGCCGCCCTCGCCGGCGAGTCTCCAAAGAATATCGGCATGCGACAGACGCCGTAGATCGTGCGTCGCTGGGGCTGCAATAACACTGGCTGAAAGCGTAAATGGTCCGGGAGAATACGATGCCAACGGCTGAGGAGATCATAGACGATGTCGCGATATGCATTTTCAATGCGCTTTTATGCACGCCTCCCGCTATCGGCGTCTCTCTCTCTCTCTCTCTCTCGTTTGGGACGTCGCGGCGTCTGCTTCGCCCCGGTGTGGCTTCGGGGATTCACCCTCGCGCCAGGGTATCCCCTTTGTCTTCCACGCTCGATTTCGCTCTTTATGATTTATGCAGGGCGTCTATCATTCTTTCGCGTGGCACTTACGTCCGACGACTACCGGCGTACACCCACCGTCTGTCTGTCTGCCCCAACGACTGACTGCACAGGCGCGCGCGTCTATCGTTGGCAAATATTTGCGGAAACTCAGGATGTGACGATTCGAGATTTTTAGATGTGGAATTGACAGTTTTTTTCTTTTCTTTTCTTTTCTAGTCGATAGAGAGCGCAAGTATAACTCTCGAACCTTTGCTTAAAAGCGGTCAACGTTCGAGTTTCTGTATTACGGCGAGGTTTGCCTCGCAAAGGAATCTCGCATTTACGATCTTTTTGAACTTTGGAATATCTTATTAAAGTGGTATTACGTAAACGATCTTACTACAAAGTTGTACTTACTACAAAGTATACGATGGGAAGTTGACTCACCTGTAACAAACGATAATAAATCATTATTATAAAGATGATTTCATTTGTGAAATGCTAATGTAAAGCTTGCTACTAAATTACATAGCCAACGGATCTTATGAAAGTGCGATATGTTATCGAATTGCCTAAAGAAAACTACCTGAACCGAAAACTACAACTGATCGGTAATGCTTTTCAAAGTTTGTAAAAATTATAAATATTCTGCTTTATATTATTTTAATAATGAAAAAAGATCACCATTAAATAAGAAAGTATACAATGTAACAGGGAAGAAAATGAATAACTTGTAATTTAATATGAAAAAATGATATAAAAGATATGTATAAGAATTAGAATACACTAAACCTCTTATGTAAAATTCATACAATTTTGTGAAACTTAATTGAATTCGAGTACTGTCAAATTTAATTACACATCCAATTTTCTTTGAAAGTACGAAATGGTTTTGGTTTTCAATTTATTTTTTCCGAACCAAAATTTCTTTATAAAAGTATATTTTTGTATTTTAATTAAAATAAATGTACGCTATAGAATTAGTAGAGCGCACAATGCAACACTTGGTTGACCTAATATCTTTAATTTCATTTTCTGATATGAAACAGTTTTGCTAAAAAATGGAAGATGAAATTTTACGTGATTTCGTGTGCACATATAATAGATGTAAATTTGTATAACGCGATTTAATCTAACGTTAAACGTTTAACATGTTCATTTAAGAAACTAAAATTTGTCTGTAAAATCATTAGCATAATAAGATCCTCGTGCGCGCAATATTCAAACAATATGTAGTTTTTAAAAAGCAACTTTAAAGTATGGGCATTACATACTACTTTACATAGTTATTTTTACATAAAACTTTCGCATTTTCTAATGCTGCTACATTATAACTGAACTCATTGAGCATGTAAGCATATGACTATCGCAACTTAGCGAATGTAATTATATGTTGTAGATTTTACACTTGTACAAGTGCTGTATTAAGTTGTGATAGAAAGATACATTTAAAGCCATTATCATAACAAATTTAACACGATAATACACGCGCAAGTACTTAAGAAATGCTTATTCAGATAAAAAACCATAAAACAATAATAGTAACTATTTCTTTTGAATGAAAAACTTGAATGAAATGAAATTGCTTCCACGTTCAAAATTTGATAAATTTATTATAAGAGGAATTTTTCTTCAAATGAATCGCCAACAAAATATTTCATTTAAAACAGAGTTTCATTCCTCTAAGGGAATAATTTTAATCAAAGATACAGCGTTTGATTCAAGGTTATTCTTCTTGAAACGTAAAGACCCCTTAAGTTGGTTATAACGCACTTAGACTCCCAGTGAATGTTTATTTTGATGATTCGCTCTTTCTTTCTCCCTCTTTCATTTATGATTCGTCTCCCCCAGAATTGGATCTTTATAATCCAGTCTATTACAAAGTTGGACCCCTCTCTAACTTTAATTTATTCTATTCACGGAGCAAAAGTGTCGTCCTAAAAACTTTGGAGTATATTGCATTACTTATCCCCGCGAAGGAAACGATTCCGCAAGGCTCGTGACTTTGCACTCCACGGTCATTCATCAAAGTCATTCAAAGACGGCAATCGATTGTTGGGCACGATCGATTCCCACGTACGCTACGACTGTCCTTCCGCGTGGATTCCTCCTCGAATCCCGACGCCGCGAGGATAGATGTAAACGACCCGAATGCTTATCTCGCGCGCTCTTGTACTCTACACGCACGCAGTGTCGGTAATCCGCGCACGTGAAACCTCGTACCCGGTGAGTCTTATCCAATTACCGTATCATTCCGTTACGCAACTCTCTCTCCTGCTCTCTGAATTCACGTCCAGCCAGGCGACTCCGTCTACCACGCAGCTATCCAATTAACTTCGTAATTACAAAACCGCTGGATTATTCTCATTAGGACTGGCGTATGCGCTTCTGTGGCTACGGTTAGCGGGACAAACGTTCGAGAGAAAGAGAGAGAGAGAGAGAGACAGACAGAGAGAGGATGAGAGATAGATGGCTTGTATGCAAAATCAAAACTAGAGTACAAAGCCATTGAGTTGGCGAGTTGTCACTATTCCAATGATGTACGTCCGCTCGTCTGAATCAATTGGAGGTTCTTTTGTCACTTAGTTTGGCATTTCAATCGGTTTTTCACTGTAACTGTGAAAAGTTGAATTTGGACGGATAATATCTTAATGCTTTCATTAAATGTCAGAGACTGAATACCTGAGTTTGGCTTATTCATAAAAAATATTTGATTTAAATGGATGTACATTATGTACATAATACTCATTTTAAGCCTTCGTCTTTGAAAAAGTATTGAGTATATATAGATATATTCTCATTATGAATCATAAACTCAAACATTTTAAAAACAAAATACATTTCAACAGACAAGACATCCTAAGTAAGTTCAGTCGATATAAGCCTTTATTGCAATTTCGATTGAATCGAATAAAAATCGTAAAAATTTCAAAATCACGTATAATTTTCTGTATTTCTAATATAACACGTATGAAAGGTCGTACTTTCTTCTATTCTTACACTTATTACATTCGTTTTAGAGTTTGTGAAAAGCAGTGGGATATAAAAAAATCGCAGAACCTCGTGAATTTGATGATCGGGACAGTTTCATTAATTAATTAGATCGTACATGACTTGTCAAAGGAAATATTACCTTTGTTTATGTTTCTCCTAGTATACCACGCTATAATTTAAAGATATGCATGCTCTAGTTACTAATTTGATGACAGCTTAATTTTTACTTTCTTTTAAGTCCGAAATAGGTGAATACTAAGTAATTAGAAACATTGATTATGAGTGCCGCCATCGTGGAAGCAGTATTATTTTTATCAAGCTTATAAAATTTAATTTTCATTAAAAAGGCAAATAAATTAATAATTTGTGTTATCATTATTATAAATTCACTATAGTACTTTTTAAAGTACATTATCTGTTCTTGTTTATTAAGGGACTTGCACAAAAAAATTGCACTTACATATGTACACTATAAACATATTCATTTTAAAAGCAGTGGATGTAAATTTATAAGTATCAAGTTTCTTCTTCTACGTTAGTAAACCTTTTGATTTACTAGAAATAGTCTAATACCTTCCGTAATAAAATGGTTATCATCAAATTGTCTTGAGTGACGTGAATTGACAATACTTGGTAATATATTACCAGAGATGTTTATTAATTAACGTCCACCTAAACGCATATACGGTTCGAACGTACTAACGAGTAGCTATTATTAATCTGAACAAACATCAATTATTAACATTTAAAAGAGCACAGCTAAGGAATTCAACGAGATGAATAAAAATTACGAAAAATAATGAGCTATCGGGAAAGATTGGCTATTGAATAATGAAAATCAGGTGTGATAATCAAGTCACGTACGGCAATGCACAGAAGCATTCCATATAGCCGGTAACACTTATCGCTGTACACGCTATGCCAGAGCTACCAAATTTCAACACTTTAACAGCCTCGACTATACCGACGCGTATTATTCTATAAGCGGAACGCAGTCGAGAGTCAGTCTCGACTCAGACCGCCCACACCTCCAAGCACTCCGACACCAGTGGAAATTTTACGCCCTCGCCGGGCGAAACTCCAGGTGACAGGATAATGCATCACACGCGATGCATATTGCTTATTACGAGTACGCCTGCGCTTAGAACTTCGTCGAACATACTTCGCAAAGACTCTGCAAAATCACGAGTGACCGCTCGTTCAGTTTTTCTCGATCGAAGGCACCTCGCGGCTATATACACAACTTTTAACCCGACGTGCATTTCTACAATTAGATCTTTCTATGAGGGCGAACGGGATCATGGAAAGCTGCGTTGCGGGCTTGACGAACTCGCTTCATCTTTAACTGGGATTCGTGCGTTTGTTACCAAGCGACGCAACAATACCGACACAAAAGCCTGGTTGATATATCGGTGATTCTTTGTATTAAAGCCTAAAAAATGACTTAAAAAACAGTTTCAATTAACAGAAATGTCAATAATGGCGACGAAGCCATTTTGTTAGTTAGCCATTCTGTAATGTTCGCGTAGACGACTTTTTGGAATTTTTCGTAATAGTCAATACTTGAAATTATAGATTTGCTGATGAACTGTTTAATCTAGTCAGATAACTTTCTCTTCGAAAATGGGATTTTTTAAAACTCTTTTTAGAACTTTACATAAAGTGCATGGTATACCTGGATTCTCATTACTTTGTAAAAGATAAGAAAAGTAATTTGTGAGCCTTTGTACGCGATCGGTAAATCGACCCCTTTCATTGAACCAAGACTCATAGATTTACTTTAACCTAAAGGAATTAAGCATGTCCTTTTCAATGATTTTGCTTCATTTTCGTAAGTGGTAGCTGTTTCTGTAAATTCGATGTCTTAAATAAGTACCTCATTTACTGCAAACCATTTTCTTTTATATTTTTTAATTTTAGAACGTCGCTATTTCATATCTTCGAAAGAAGTATTTGGCGCTTCAGGATGAACGTGAAAAAACAAAAACTTTCTTCTCGTTACTTTTATCAATCCAGTACTTTATGGGCAAACTTTTTTCAGATAATGCTACAATCAAGGTAAAAGAAATGTAGTCCAGGCTATACCAGATTTTCAGACTTTTGAATAATACTAATTTTGTATTGTGTAGGTACATCATTTTCGAAAGTGTCGCAAATGATTGTTTTTACAAGCTAATATTAGGTTAAGAATTTGCGAACGCAACATAGCCATGTACGATGAAAAAAAATTAGATAGACTTTCTTAATTCTTCCTTATCAAGCCGTTTTTGCCACTCTTGCTTTCATGCTTTTTCACAACAACAAGTAGATGTAACAAACTGTTCACTAAAAAACTAAAATCCTTATTAAAAGAGTGTTTATGACCATGCGATTATGTTGAAACTTATATTTGATGGAAATTTTGATTTATTCTGTGTCGTCATTAAAATATCTAAATTATCAAGTAATTGTACAAGCCATAAGAACTCTTCCCTTATCGCGTTTTACTTATTTTGTAATTGTATTAAAAATTTTATGTTGAATGACAGAGATATTGTATAATAGTTGAATTATTGAAATCGTTTATTATGTTTTGTTCTATTTGACTATTCGTAAACATGTAAATGTAAAAATTCGATGGTATTACTCATTTAGTCTCGTTCTGTCCAATATGAAGATAATAAATGAAAAGTAACTAAAATTATTTAAATTTAATCGCGAAAATCATGACATTTGAATCAAGACTATTATAAGCAACTGATTTATAAACAGTCTATTGTTTTATTGTTTATTTATTATAAACATCTTAATATTCTCATAATTTATCATTATATCATTTTCAATCAACGTATAAGGAAAAAATTCGAAGCGATGAAAATACTGTCTGATAAGCAGCACGCAATGGTAGAAATGATGAAAGACGTACGTTTTTCATCTTGTGTCTCTTGATATTTCGAAGATGCTGTACTTAATCATGAGCACTGAAGCATTTTCATTCGATAAGATAGCTTCGAGAAATTGAAACTTGCCTTTTTAATTTCTTAAAAAATGTTAACGAAATTTTGAAATTAGCTTTAATTTATTGAAAATAAAATATATTTATAACTAAGAAAGTGTTTACCGTCTTTATATACTGAAACATATTATGTAAGAAAAATATTAATGTAAATGTATTAATTTTAAATAAAGCTTAAATTGTTTCCTTGTTATGTGCTAATATTATTATATTTACGCTTGAATGCTAAGAGCTTGGACTTTTTTTCTGATCATTTCATGTTCGAATACCTCTTTCGCTAAGTTATGTGAACACGGATATTTCAATAAAACGAAGGATATTTGAAGATTTTCACGTAAGGTTTTTCTTCGCAACCTTATAATATAAAAGTCTCTTTGATGCGAGGCACTTAAATGACAAGCACCTTGAGTTTCTCATAGATTATTTTATAAAAATAATTTTCGTTATACGCTGCGTAACAGTCATTTCTTGTGATAACAATATCATTTTACTAGTTTTTCGTATTTTTATTAGTTTTTGAATAACCTTGCAAACACATTATAATACATAAAAATGATTATAATTAAAGCTTTTATTTCTAATATATTACTTTACTTATTACTAGGTTTTATTTTATTTTGAGGTTTTTAATGCTGATTAATAAGTCAAAATCATTTAAAACAGATGAACATGTCTCTATGATTTGGGTAAAGTAGCTTTAGTTGATTCAAATCTAAGCTGCTGATATCCACAGTAATTCTGATTACATGTAGATAAAGAAGACGTTCTTACATTCCTCTGTGATGGAGTCTACGCGGACTCACCAATTTCATATGTGTATAAACTTTCGAATGAATTCCGCGCACCAATAAATGTTGACAAATACGTAACGATAAGACAAGGTCAAAGACCTTGTAAGTCTATACTTTCAACTTACATATTTTTTGCTTTTCTTCTTATCAAGCTAATATTACATGAATGTCTCGACCGCTGAACTGAAAGTAGACGTATGCTTGAAGACAAGGTTTTGTTTTCAAATACATGTTGTTCATCTATTACATCGACTTTATTTTTTATATGCACTTAAATAAGCAAGTTTATTTTTTCTATGCAATAGAATATGTTTTTGTATATTTTCTACAATTTCTTGTTTCATTTTTATCTTATTTAATGTATTTAAAATCCTACATTTTTTAATATATAATTTAATATATGATTAATACTGGCTTTGAAATGAAATTTTTTTAATTTGAACTTGCCACGCCTATATTTCGAGACAATTACTAATAGCATACAAAAAACTTTGAAAACCTTATATTTTATTCAGATAATTTAGTGCAGGAATATATAATTTTAATAAGTATTCTTTAAGCTTGGAGTATTTTATGTTCAAAATGTTATACTTTCTCTTGTAAATACCTTCTGTATATGATTAAAATTTTTTTGGCATTGTATTTATCATAATAAACCTGATTGGATAAAGCTTTTCAATCTTCAAAACGGTTTCTTGTACTTGTTCAATTACTTAATATAATAATATATTACAGATACTATTTTTTATTCCATAAAGCATAAGATATTCTACTTTTTGGCTTTTCTCTCAATGTTGAAAGGCTCGATCGTACGCATTCTTAATTTTCGTAAACACGTGCATACTTTCGCTGTATAAATTTATGTTACATATTAAAGAGGCTCAAGCACATTTTATTATACTTACAGTTTTGATTTTGTTTACGATCGAAATTAAAATGCTTCCAAAGTACATTCTGAAGTTATTCAGCTAGATTCAACCGGAATTGCGATGAATTAGAATTTGCCCGGGGAGTCATCCCGTCGTAATTAAAGAGTCGAAATGAAAATTACTAAAAAAAGTATAAAAGAATAAAACAGATCACATAGGCAGATAGAGACGTAATCCTAAATTCTGTTTAGTGTAAGTAGATAAATCGCTCGATAAAGTTCGACTACACTCTTAAACTTTTTTTTTATCTAAAGTATTCCATTAGTAAAATCGTGCAGAAAACTAGTATCTATAAGGTATGAAAGACTAAAAGAGAGAAAAAAATAAACGAAGCAACATTCGCGTCCACACCGTTTCTCAATTTTTTCCTAGGATTGCGATAGTTTTACTACGGTACCGACCGCGACTCGTTCGTCCTTTACTTCTATTTTTATCTGTTCATCTCCTTCGCACTAATAAGAGAAACAGTTTAAAAACTCAAGGAGAGATATATTAAGATTTTATATGTTAAAAAAGGTGTATAAAGTTCGAGAGTTTTGTAAATCTTAATATTACTATCGTACAAGTTGATATTAAAATGTTTTCTCGTAAACTCAATTACATTTAATTAGATATATTAATATCATTTCCTTTTTGTGCATGAAGTAGGTGGATCTTCAGGATATCAGATTACTTACTTAGACAAGCAAACAAAATGTACGAAAGTATACAAATCATTTTCCTTGCAAGAATAACTTTCTTTCGTGACAAGTAGATATCGATATGGTAAAAAATTCTTGGGCTTAGTTGCAATTTGGAGTGAAAAACTTCAATGTTTACGCTACCAACATTTTTTGCTAAATTCGAATATTGTCCGAAAATCAGTATCTAATTGAGCATCGGCTCTGAAAACTCGTACATCCTTTCGGTACTAAATTTGTCCGACAAACTTTTTACAACATTCTGCAGAGTAATACTGCGCAATTTGTCGGTTATGTCGTAACTATTTTTACGCTAAGAAAAACTCGGGCTACCATCATTCTTCCAAGAGTACAGTGTCCAAGTAATCATACAGGTGCATCGATTTTCCGATGAAATTGGTGACACTAATCATGACTCGATAATTTTTTATAATTGTTTTCCTAAATCGCCGAGCGCAATTTACTTTAAACGAGCTTGTAATCGCCGAAGGAAATAAAAGTCTCGACTGGCTGCGAAGGAATTAAGATGCGGTTAAGATGTTAAAGAATTGAGTGGACGTCAATAAAAATAGCTCTAGAACACTAGAGTTCTGCAATAATTCGACATCGTTCTCATTATGCACGAAGCTTTTAAAGGAATAATTTCGGTTTAGCGCGGACTCGTAAAATTAGGCCATTGCCGAATCGAGCAGGGCAGAAGCCCAATTTAATTCCACAATGGATGCGTACACGGAGTGATCGGGGCAGGCAGGAAAGGTCATCGACTTTGCCGCGAATTGTTTCTCTGCGCAAAAGCAAATTCCCGGTAAACTGTATCATTACGCGACTCGAAACTCCGGAGAAATTCCCCAGCGGATTATTCGGATTCCAGCAGCAGCGCGCTCGCAAAAAATTACAAGCTCGGGAGGAGCCCTCGAGCGCGGAGTTAAGAAAGGTGATTGACACTCGGGGAGCAAGGAAAGCGTAGCGGAGGGAGAGAAGAGAAAGAGCCTCGGATGTACATGTGTTTTCACGCCTAACAGACGCACCTCTTTTTTTGCGGTGTCGCTGTGCATCGTCGAGAATTAATAAGATAATTAGCAATAAATCTTTGCTTTTCGAACACGGCTCACTTGTGACCTTCTCTCTCTCTCTCTCTCTCTCTCTATCGATATCTCTCTCTGCGTGCGTCATCCGCCGGTCGAAATCCCCACATCTCTCTGAGTCTTTTATGGGACAAGTGCCGCAAGTATCTGGGATACGTTGCATATATCACCGATGAACGACAGCAGCTCGTAACGCGCCAATGGTTTTCGCGTTCCCTCGCCGCCTTCGACTTTCCACGACGTCGTTTTTTCTCCCAACGCCTTGTATCGAGGAGATTCGCTCATTGGTAACCGACGGCTCATTCTTACGACCGATGTACTCATAAAACGACGTCCCCGAGGATGCCTCGTGTTTTTATTCATCTCGCTGTAAAGTCCTCCCATCTGCCCCCACTCATTTCACGCCGCGCGATTTTCCGATACGGGTCACGCTTTTTTCCTCTCCTGTTTAATAAATTGTCTGCTGCAATGACACGTAGGAGGATACTGTTCGAGGTGCGCCAAGAAAATTCGCATGGCAACAATTGCCTTCGGCAAAGAGTTGTACTTTAGGAGTCGGTGTGTTCGCGTCCAACGAGTCCAAGAGCGTCTTTACTCGGATGAGAATGAGACGTCTTGATATCCGAGTGATTATTCCATCGCGAATGTGGGAGTAGCGGTATATTCATGCTAAGCAATTTAGAAAGCACGTGTACTCGGTGAAATTGGAGATACGTGAGGACTGGAGTCGTAAAATTTGCTACGTGTGTACCCCGATGTATTAAAACCAATCGTCGGGCTAAAAATAAACGCGCCAAGCTACAACTTACAACTGTGTAAATTCGTATAGCCATACTCACTTTGCACCTTCGAGGAAGTTCATCTACGTTTAATTATTTATTTAAGATGCTGGAAAGGTGCGTGGAGTTATCGTAAAAATTTTAACGTTCTCGTTTCTGTAAACAGCAACACGATCTTCTATGCAGTTATAAATATTTATTTATAAACTTTAGCGACTTCAACTTTATAATTCGCCATAATTTATTGTTTATATAAAATTAATTATTTGACTACGATTCGCAAAATAATTTTTCCAAGGGAATGAATTACCTACGCAAAAGTAACTTGAAAAAATCGTCATTCGAACCGTTAATTTATAATTTGTAAGAAATATATACCATAAATACGGGACATTGCCAGGTAAAAAAGATCAGTAACCAAATACAAATAGACAAGGCCCATAAGTCTAAGGGGGATTTGAAAGAAGGGCAGTTCAGGAATGGAGTGAGCAAAAGTTCAGGTCTGTATGCGAGAAGTCGTTGATGGTCACATCCACGCACAAATGAAAAGAGAGAAAGAGAGAGCGCGATAATTTAACGCGTCAAGGCGTTATTTGGCACGCAATTATGCAAATGCAATGAGTTCTCAAACTCAATCAAAGTCTCCGCGCGAAACTCAATCGTAATTAACACTAGCAGGCGCATGTGTGTACCCACACATCCCTAGGGAGTCCCGAGAGGGTTATAAGTAAATTAGCCGGTCGCGATTATAGCCGTCATAATGAAATCAGCCGCTCGCCAAAGACAAATGGTAATCCGGCGAGCGAGGAAAAAGGTGCGTCGAAACCACGTAAATTATTGGAATATCTTCGCTGGAGTTGCCGCGTGGGATAAATGGGCAGCAGTGCTTTTTCACGGCGACTTGATTACTTTTCGCGCATTTCTTACAGTCAGCGCCTTATCTCGCAAGCTTTTGCGAGACGCTGCGTTTTGAGCAACGCGGAATTGCTCTTGCTCGGGATTCGCAATAGCCGGACGTGGCTATAAGTGTCGCTTTTCTGTCCGTTGATAAGAAACTTTGTTGGAAGATAAGACGTCCGCGAGCATCTAATGAGATTGAGTTGAATATGATAATGTACGAGCGAAAAGTACTTTTGAGGATTTCTTTTATTCTTCTTCTTTTTGCGCGCGCGTTGAATTTATCTGCTGAAATTATCCGAAGAGTAGTTGGTATATGAACAACTTGCCTATGACTTGTGCTAAATAATAATTATTTTTCTCGAACGGGCAGAGATTAGTTGATGCGTTGGAATATATTTTGCATATTTTGCTATAATTATCAGTGGTGGTTTAGAATTAATTATGCACATTATAGTTTTACATATTATTAATTAATTTGAGTCTTTGTAGCTTACTCTTTATTTCAGTTTCACAATCGCCTTGCCTTATAAAGTAATATATTTTTATTGGTATTACTTTCAATATTGTGAAGTTAAAAACTAAATGAAAACATAAATATACGCAAGATGAAACTTTTCACGTACAAAGTAATATTGACGTTCATAAGAAGGAATTATTGGATCATATTCAATTTATAAACACAATTTTTACAGAGAATTTCTTTACAAAAGAAATTTACAAGGGTTTATATACCATTAGAAAGATATCATTGTAAATAAAATTAAATTCTATTATGTAGTTGGATTTTAAAAATGTTTTCGAATAAAAAAGCATAATTTTTAATTTATAAACATATTAGTAATATATAAATAATATTTGAGGTAAGAAAGTATTTAATAGTAACTCATCTATAATAACGATATTTCATTACTTAACATAGTACTTGTATGTAAAATCTCAGTATAGAATTACAATTTAATCCAAAAATGAACGAAGCGCCATCAAATATTTTATATAAAATATTACAGAAATATGATATAAAATACAAGCTCTAGTCATGATACAATTTCAAAATAAAAAATTCCAAATTTTCAATTATTTATAAAGTAGAAACGTATCTGCTTTTATTAGATATCTATTTTAGGAGAAAAATTATAAAAATGTAAAGATAATAAAGACATCTACTTAAATATGCTGTTGGTACAAAAAATCTATAATATTTAATTTATTGAAACAAATTCTTTAATGGTATTATAATAAATATGGCGAATACAAATCACGAGTTTTACCCGGTATTCTTTATGATTTATCATCATTTATATTAATTTTTGTAAAATTTAATGATATTTCAAGAAGTGACTTACATAAATCGTACCAAAATAAAACATTCCAAAATATTTCAGTTATCCATTGCCTTAATAAATAAAATTTATTGATTACCTATATTCGTAAATATTTTATTTAAATAGAAAAGCAATATTGTAATATATGTATATATATGTATTTTAATATGTACATATATATATTTTAAGATATAATTCTTAAAAATGAATGTAAATAGTCTTGAAATTTAAATTTAGCAAGTAAATATGCTATAACTTATAAAAAATAGCAACATTTACGTACAAGGTTATAAATAATAGTTCGAGAAATATAAACATTTCAAGTAAAACGAGTTTAGTATAAGTTACCTAGATATATAAGTTTCTTTCTTCACTCTATTCATCTTATATAAATATTTGTGTAATTGTTCTTAAAACTAGTGCTCAAGAAAAAAACTTGCTTTATAAAATAAAGTAAATGAAAGTAAATTGTCAAATTAATACAAAATTTCCGGACCTCGATACCAATTTTCCGCAATGAACATGTTCCTTTCAAACAATAACATATGCCGATCTCATCGCATCGCCCACCAGAACGCCCATACCGCCAAAAACATTCTATCGGGCAGCGTGAAAAAAAATCATTTCCAATGGATAATGGTAGAAGCGGAAAGGCACACCTCTGAATGGAATATTTCACGCCAGCCCACTGTACAAAACTAACTGACGTGCAATTGGCACGTAAGTATTTAAAGACTCATTCTCTCTCTCTCTCTCTCTCACTCTCTCTCTCACTCTCTCTCTTTCTCTCCAGCGTATATCCACGTGCCCGGAACGAAACAAGAGAAAGAGGGAGAGAAAGAGAGAGAAAAGGATTGGCGTGCAATGTTTACGCGTTTCGGTCTGTGTGCGTTCGAATAGGCATTTGTACGTGTAGCCTCGGAGCGGGTCATCCGCGTCGGCGGTACGCGTTCTTGGTTCTGTCGACCGGCCGTTCACCATTCCCCTAGGGAAGAGGGAGCTTAAAAACGCCCCATAAATCACATTACGATGAGAAATGCCCAGGTCCTGGTGCCATCCGCCAGAACTCTCCTTTCCCCCCATCACTTACTCTTTCTCTCTCTCACTTCTCTGTGTTTCTCTTCCTCCAAGTTTCTTTATATATATATATATATATATATATATATATATACGTGTAGTGTCCACGAGATGCAGTCGTCCTTTTAGTCCGTGAGTCTCGTGTGGTATAGCACTCGACCGCTCCTTTCTATACTACGATATAGCGCTCTGCGGTGCGTTTGCCTCCATATCTTCCTCCTTGCTTTATCTTCTTCCCTCTTTATCTGCGAGTCCCTCGGCCACATAAGCTGCCACGGCGCGCACTTTCTCCCTTCACTCTCGTTTTTTCTGTACTTAGCGTGCCTTTTTCCAGTATTTCGTCTATCTTATGCCTCTGTTCGCAAAGCAGACGAGATTTGCCTCCTGTCAGACTTACGAGGAAGTAAAGCGGAAACTCATTTTTTCGAAAAATACTTACTTTTTTCCGCCTTCACGTACAGTTGTGTTACTTTCAACTATTCCTTTGCGTGCGATGAACTGTATTCGGTGTATTTGATGGCTAAATAAAATAGAACGTAAGTCTATGCATGTGTGTAAATTAATACATTAGTCAGCGTACGTGACTATTAATTTCAGTATTATTAAACGAACTGGAGCAAAAGTAAACGAGTAGATTTCATTTTTTGTCCTGTATTATTGATTTATGAATAGTAACATATTTATATAATCAAGTTCATTCAAATTGGAGCTAATTATGCCAAGACATGCTTTTTCTGGAAATCAGTTTATTTCCGCAGGTGGTCATTTTGTGAATAAATATGTAAGCAATGATGTTTACCCAATAACTTTACAATAAGTACAAAAAGGAAAGTTATGTATAGATTTTAAAGGTGATCAAAACGTGACGAATCTCTCAATAGTTAAAGGTGTATACAGTCAAAGCAGTAATTTTTCTTTTAATTCATTGGTTGTAAAATAAATATGTAACGCCACAAAGTGTTGGGAATAAAGGTACTCTTATATTGCACATACACACATATATATTGCTATTACTGTAAATAATTAATATTTATCCTAAACATCAACTAACAATAGATTAGACCTGATTAACTGATTTTTATTCGATATTTAGGATTTATGCATCAAAAAGACGACTTTTAAATTATTTATTAAACGAATTAAATGATGTTTTGGATTACAAAAAAAACCTAAAAAAGTTTCTTGAAAAATTTATAATACATGTTTTAAAACAATATTGAAAATAAAATTATTACAAGCAGTGCAAATTAGTGAAGGATCTATATGTACATAAAAAAAATTGTTAAATCTAAATTATTGTCTTTACGTGCTAAATTTTTATTTTAATTACTATAAAGGCTGCTATAAAAATACATATATATTGAAAAGATTTCAATATTCTTACTATTTACGACTACTTATTTAACTTTCTTGGTTCTCATTGTATTTAAGATTCTTATGCAGTGTAGTTGAGAATAAAATACTTTGAGGTCTATTATGAAAATAAAAATATATTATAAAAACTTGTACACTTAAAACTAAACATCTTCATAGAGTGAAAATTAAGAAACGAAAATTTGAAAAACAAAACAATAAAGATATTTATGATAACTTCGCAAGATGATATTTAAGAAAATTTTTAAAAAGAAATTTAATACTTTAAAATTGAAGTTTGTAAGATAAAAAGTAAAATTAAAAATAATATTTCATTGAAATCAATAAAATATTCTCCTAATGCAATAAATTCATGACAAATTCTAATTTTCAAGAAGATCATTTCGTGATTTTGAATGTTATTAATGGTGAGTATTCTACTTGCAAAAACTAGACAGTAACATATAAAAGTAAAGAAGGAGATCCAATAAAGAATGTATAGGAAATTAATATAAAAAGTATGCTTTTCTTCTACCAGGACCTAAAAATGTTGGCTTTACCACATTCTATGCCATAATAGATTAGGTACCACCAGTTGTGCAAAGTATTTATGAATCGATTAATGAACAACTAAGGGAAGTATATGAGACTATTGCAAAAAGTCGATAAAAGTAGCAGTTGTGCAAGAGAAGTTTTTGAAATGCCACTGAATAACCTTGGACTTGGCGATCTGATGATGGCTTTTAAAGAAAAAGCGGGTTTTCATCTCTTTGAGATAGGGCTAGTATAAGTAAGAGTGGAATTGGGTGGATGTGTTGGATAAGTGATGGATGTGTTGAACAAAAATAACTTTTATAAGAAATATAAATGCCAAGAATGGTATGAAAAGCATAAATATGCATTGTTTATAAAATAATAAAAATACTAAATAAACATGAAGCTTTACAGTACTGGTGAAATGCATTCAAGTTTACATAAAATAGAAAATCATTATTACATTGACATTATGGATGCTACAATTTCCTTATGCTTTGTCAAAAGCACGATTTTATGTTAAACAAAAAAATTCAATTGGCTTGAAAACGAGAAAATAATATCTTATTATTTATTAGAAAATGTTATTTAAAAGTGCCTTGATAGGCAGGTACTTTTTAAAAGAATTGGATAAAAAACAAAGACTAACTTTTCAAATAATAGACATCATGTCAATAATTTAGTTTCAAATATGTGAAATGCTATCTGGAAAACGTATTATCATAAGGAGTCAAGGGGTTAATAGTAGACATGCCCTAAAACCACTTGTGCTCTAAAGTACCGAGTAGGTTATACAAGTGGCAGAAATCTAAGGCACAAAGAAGACTTGAAA
This sequence comes from Wiebesia pumilae, assembly GCA_018907045.1. Taxonomy (NCBI): domain Eukaryota; kingdom Metazoa; phylum Arthropoda; class Insecta; order Hymenoptera; family Agaonidae; genus Wiebesia; species Wiebesia pumilae. The sequence continues at coordinate 658,759 of JACCHZ010000138.1, forward strand.
ATGTTAAACATAAATTTTCTACTTTACCTCCATCATGGGTATACCAAAAGACATTTATCAAGATTTATCAAGACCAAAGCGACTGGAAAGATACATTAGAGGTAACTTATAGAACAACAATGAAAGTTGTAACAAGTTCGCGTAAAAACTTGTACCAAAAGTATCATTTATTGGTCAGAGAGTTTTGAAAATATGTTTGCATATTTCTATCATCTGTTTCAACAATTGAAATTCTGCTGGCTCTTCGCATAATTCATAAAATCATTTACAGTTCAACATGAACAATTTGCCAGTCAATCGGTAAAAACCATTGATATCAAGATTTCTATTTTTTTAAATAGCACCAGAAATGAGGAAAGAAATTTAATAGCAGATAAAAACTATTTAATTCAGAGTTGAAATTTACTAAACTTTTAAAATAGCTTTAATTTTCATTTATTAATTTAATATATATATATATATATATATATATATATATATATATATATATATATATTATTAATCATTATGTCTAATATTTTATTGGATGAGTATAAAAGTTTTTATGTACCATACATTTTATGTACCATAACATACATCAAAATGAACCTTTATTATATTAAAATTTAAAGTAAAACTAATATAACAAGAACTATTGTGCATTGTGAATTTCTTGGATAGTACAAATATACTTACGAGATTTAAAACAAAAATATATTTATAAATAATATAAAAAGAAGCAATCGTGTGTGCTCAAGAGTATAAAACTTGGTAATATGGCATATAAATTAACAAAAGAATATATTTTTTATATAAAAAAATTGCTAAATTTTTTACACCTATATGATTGAATATATAAGTGATTGAAGTAAAAAATAAAATATAAAATGTACTAATATTGAACTAGAAGTGACGAAAATAATACAACACAATTTATGAAGACGATATAATACTATAGAGTAAAATTGCAAGATATAACTTCATTCCTTTCATTCCTCGACTAGAATTTCATAATAAATTCGTGTAAACCTAGCCCGAAGGATTTATATTTAAAAAAAAAGAAAATAAACAGAGATGGAACACAGCTATTTATTTTGCTCATAGAATAGCCAGTTGTCTATAACAAACCGCGTTAATTTTCATGCCAAACAACTCGAACTTCAAATTAAGCAGTAAATGTTAATCTTCTTGTAGAAGTCTTTCTCTATCCCAGGAAATTGCTGAGTTCGCAGTAAAAATGAATTTGTCGGGTAGCCCCAAACGACTACGCAAAAGGTCGCACAGCCACGGAGTTCATCGCGAGTCTTGTGCACTTGGTCTCATTGCAATCGGGCAATTTCCACGGCTTCTAGTGGTGCGTACGAATAATCCAAGGCGATGACATCGCTCGGACATGCCTTTCCCATGCGAGCGAGTGCGACGGTTTCGTGACCCCTTGGGACGAACTTGCGAGTACACAGAAAACGACAGAATAAAGAAAAATGGAGAGAGAGAGAGAGAAAGAGAGAGGAAACGCGTCATAAATTCGGGGTCATCGAGCCGACCACCGAACCTCTCGTTCCCGGTGGCCTGGACGTATCACAGTGGGGCGCCAACCACGGATAGTTACACCGAACATGCTCGGGAAAATATTTTCACGTGAAACGCGCGGGATACCGATTTGCAACTGTTTCTTCCTTTCTTGTCCCTTTTTCGGTAGTTTCGTGGTGCACACATTAAAGAGGCGTCCGAGAGTCAAGGGACGCAAATTTTATACGTACTTTTTTTCCTCCAGCTTTTACTTCCTTTACAATAGGGATGAGCATCTTTTCTCTTACTCCGATTGTTTACTTACTCGAGGAAAAGAAAGAGAAACTGAAAATGATGGGTCAAGAAGTGGGCGGTGGCTTTGACTAGTTTACACGTTTTAAATTAAAAAAAATTTTTTACGACTTGTTTGCTGATGGGTTTACAGTGCTTAGGAAAAATTGACCATATCGGTATTTTTTAAATTAGTTACTTTTTTTGAACAGCTACTGCTGGAAGTTTTACATTTTTTTTCAAGCATATACCTTTTCCGTCTTTTTTTAAAGACTGAACACCTTATTAAACGAGGAAATGATTTGCACCTTGGGCATTATGCGAAGTATTTAAGGATCCATGAAAATTGTTATAAAAAACTTTTGTTTCTAAAAAGCTCGTTAAACAAGTTCAGCGAAACATTCATTGGTGTTATGGATGCTTACGTATCATTTTAAAAAAGAGATATTTTATACAAAAAAACAATAAAATTCGAAGTTATGAAAAGTCGAGTGCGAAATTTTTCATTGTATGTAATAGATGTAAAAGTTTTAAGGAGTACTCAATTTTATCAGAGATTTCACAAAACTACTTTTCGCTTGATTCGTCGAAACTTGATAAAATAAAGAAATACATACAATACAATACTCAATCCATTTTCCAACAGTCGTATACTAACATCCGAAATAACTTCACTGCCATGTCCAGTTAGAACTCCAGTATTGTACAACCCAGTCATAGATTCGAACTTCTGATCGATTGTTTCCTGGTACATAAAAAGAGAACGGGGAGAAACGATCACCGGAATGAGCAAACGCAAGTTCATAACGCCAAAATATTTTTCCAGGCCTCGAGAAAACTCCGTTGTGCGCGCAAAATTTTCTCGGATGACGCGACATACGTCTGTATATGAAAATATCGGGTGTATCTTTCAATCGATATCATATCACATTCGATATATCAAAACAAGCCTGCCGCGTGCGTGGAAAAGGGAAGAATAATACTGTTAGGGGTAGCTTCATAATAGCTTCAACGCTATCCAGCATGTACCATATACATCCAGTGACATATGAAGCCGGTATGTAGCAGGAAGAAGTGGTTTTTCACTTCACTTCAGTATGCATACTAGTATACACACCCCCTTCCAAGTTCTTACGTATTTTCGCGTTGTTTTATTTCGTATTAGTTTCAACAATAAAATGTGAAGCAGATACTTTTCTTGTATTTAGTTCGATGTATATGCTTATTCTATATTTTTGTTAATCAATAACTGTGTGAAACACGGTCAACTGCATCAATAATCTAAAAGAATTTTCAATACGTTTTACATTAGATATCTCACATAAGACATTTTAATACATTTTAATACTTTCCTGAACATTATTTAAAGAATTTATATTATAATAAACTTTTGTTATTAATAGAAAGAAAAAGATAAAAATACAGATATGAAATAAATTTCTCTCGATGTTTTAACATTTCGTTTATTCAATGTTCTATGACCAAAACCAGCGAACAATTGAACCCATTTATTTCAAGCAGTACTAAATCCAAATACCTAGATTTCAGTAACTCCACATCTACCAAATGCTTCAACCGCTACTCTAGTTAGATTCGATTGTTTTCCTTAAAAATCAACCAAATTATCGTCAACATCTACATTCACCCTGGAGTGGCCGTTGTCAAAGCCAAGCGAATTCTGTCAAAACCGGCGACGATCACTCGATTCGCACCGGAGTTGCGTTGCAGTAGGGTTAGCTCGAGCAGGAAAGAACGGCTTTTCATTTTATTCGAAATCACAGCCATCCGAGCTGCAACCACTATTTCAGATGGGGAGAGGTGGACGAGATTCCCTGCAGCGGGAGCTACGACAACGTGATTATTGCGTTGGTGCTCGTGGCGCGTTCACCGGATTTTCGAGCGGGTGTGGCTAGGGCCATATGTCGGGATCGATTTTGCATTAATGCGAAAACTTCCGCTCAGTTCATATATAAAGGCCTTTCTATCTGACTCTGGATGCGTCGCACTGGATGTCCGTGATTGTGATACCCAAAGCGTACATACACGCGTGCACGTACGCGTGCACGTCATTGTGCGGCCAATCATCAGTACGCGAACGTGCACCTCGAAATATGGACGACCGCCACTCGTTGCTATTCTGCGAAAGCCAATCGAGTTTACTGGTAAGAAAACGAATGTTTTTTATACACTTAGAAAAAATGTATTTTTATTTAGGGAGGAAACTATCGAAGCACGTATTCGATGAAACATTTAGATGAAGTATGACTTCGACGAGTACTTTTGTGTGACAATTTCCTGATAATAAATATTCTGCTCGTTATAACTTAATACTGTACACTTATTCCTTTTTATTCTTCGTATTGGATCATAATAATGCTTATTAGAGCACACCTTTAGAAAAATTATTGCTTTTCTTGGATAAACGTCTACGATTTCGAAATTTAAAATGTCGATTTTACGAGACCTTTATTTGTCTTCTCTATTTAAATTATAGATAAATTCTTTATTTGAATTATAAATAAATTAAATTCCGTTAACTAACAGAAATAATTATTTATTTCATTTTATAATATGCATCGATGTAGTCTTCTTTCAGAAAATACTTTCTTTATTACTCAAGAATAAGAAACGAAATTATTGACTATTACTTTTTCAGTATTTATTTATGTATGTTGGTTGTGTATCTATGGCTATGATACAAATGGCTGAACCTAGACAGTTATTCGTAGCTGCGCGTAACGGTGTAAATGGAGCGGAAAAACAAAATGTACGTATGTATACACACGTGCGTGAAGACACGTGTGTCGAATTTCCGGAGTCGGAGCGCAAACGCGCTTTAGCCTTACACGAGTTTTACATCATGTCTGTAAGATTCTACGTCCTGTAATAAACCGTATTCATATTCAATTTTGTTCAAACTTCACTTACCAATGGACGAAAATGAAGGAATGTTCATGAGTAAATGATGAAAGGCGAACTTACCTACAACAACAAAAAATATGATCATTAATTCCTGTAAAAAATTATGTTTTGGTAATGTATTCTACGATGTTAAAAATATTTTTAGTTGCGGCTAATTGAAGTAACGCTTATTAATAAAGTCATTAGTTTACGAGGCAATGACAATTAAACACAACGAAGGGAAGTAAAATTTATAGTAATATTACAAAACTGTGTATTACAACCATAATAAATAAAATTTCCGCGATCACGTATTTAATAAATAGGATCTCTTGAATCTTTCTCATTTCTTGGCATAAAAAATTCTTTTCCTCGTCTACAGTTTCCTCGCTCACTCTCTCTCCTACCTTCATCACTCTTTTCCGCTCTGCCAAGATACTCGAAAAATACACACCTTCAGCGTTTGCAGTCTCGAAGCCAACATAGCTTATCACTCCGCATAAATCTAGGGGGTGGCGCGTACGATGTAATTGCATTTTGCTCGCTTTCTTCCTAATACTTCGCGACCCCGATTTTTTTATTTCGCCTCCTCGAGCCTACCGATTCATGTCTCCGCTCATTAAGTCTCTCTTAAGTATTCTCCCGGTCGCCGCGTTGCGGTAAATCAGGGCCTACGAGACTATACCACCCGCGGAAAAATAGCGGTAGTCGAAGAAATTGCCGTACCCGCGACTCGGTCGTCATTCCCTATTCGCGCTTTACGAGGTCGGCATTGTTCCTGTTTGCGACCGCACTTCCTTAGCGATTTATTAACGTTTCATTTGCAGCTTTTGTTTAATGCGCCATTGCGGTCTACGCAAAAGACGTTTATGGTCGAAATACTCGTATTTAGTTAATAACTTTGATTTAATTACGTCCCTCTAGGCGAACGCGCAATTTTAATTACACATCACTCGAACTCAAATGTAATGTCGAGGCTGAAAAACAGATATACGTTAGCTTATGCGTTGCTTCCGATGTCTATACGTACCTTTTATTTCAGACTTTCTCGAATTATTTATTAGATCTATTTTGAGGATGTTACAAGCCTCTTTTTTGTACTATTATTTTGTAATTCATTACGATACAATACGAGAATTGTAATATACTTAATTTTACGAAGAATCCTCAAGAAACAGTGCATCCCTATTTGGACGATCAAGTGTGGCAAGAGAAGATAAATATTTCCGTTTCCTATTGTACGATGATAAAACGCTTCTGGAATTTATTGTAAAATATGCAACAGTAAAATACGCATCTGCATTTACTTGTTTATTTAATTATAGAATAAATGTCTCTAAAAGTGTCAGTCAATAGTCATTGCCCGTAGATAACCACTACTTTTCAAATTGTTTTCTAGGTAGTGGACAAATAACCAATTACATTTTACAAACAAAATCCGTGAAAACGTTCCCCTGTACACAGTAAATGTCAAAATTATACTCGGAATCGTTATTTGATGCGCGGTATTTCTATCGTTTGTTTGTTTTACAAAACGTAGACCATCTCCCCATTAACCAGCCCGTTAAGATGGTTATGGTCGACCGATAAATCGCCAATAATCGCACGCCCCGCATTTGGCGCAGCTTATATTTTCGCGGGGATCGATTTAAATGCCCGGCAGAAGCTCGGGCCTTCGCGTAATCGCGAATATAAATTCTACACGCCGGCGATGCGATCGCTTACATAAAAACAAAAACGCGAGCGGAATCGCGCCAGTAAACGCGCGATCAAATTCGCCGATCGAATGTTTGCGCGCGCGCATCCCTCCCTTTCGCCCTACACTCCGTGCGTGTACTCGCGAGCATCGTAATTATACACATCCGTATTTAATGAAGGCCCTCGTGGACTCGCCGAGTCTAGGCTTTTCCATTAACTTTTCAATTCCGTCGTCCTTTTTTCAATGGTCCCGTGCATTAAGATAATTGCCGGCTCGTGCACATTAGCGCGAGCTTTTACAGACGATGCGTCTGTATTACAATCTCATGCGTATGGAAAGAGTACGCGCGTCATATGCCCGTAAAGACGTAATGCTGGGAACGAGGAATGAGGGAAGGAGAAATTAGCATACGCAGAGTCGCATCTCGCGCGCTATCCGGTTATTAGGTGCCCGAGGAACTTCTCTTCCTTCCTCTCCTTGTTATTCTCCGTCTGTCGTCTTCGGGTCCGGTCGACCCCTGCGCGCGCGCGCGCGACTGCGTACATTCCGATGAAGTTGAGCGAGCGTGTGTGTGTGTGTGTGCAGGGACCGCGATCGACGGCCTCGATAACCCGGGAGGACAATTGTTTTGCTAAACGACGAATACAAGTTGTGTAATTATGGGTCATACTTCTTGCATAAGATAATAAATAAAATAATATTACGCCAAATTGATTTTTTAAGAAAGCATTAAAATGTTATTTGCGGAATTTTAACGAGCAGCGGCACGACCTTTCAAATAAGAAATCGAAATTTCTTAAATTCAACAAGAATGACGTTTAAAAAATGCAAGGAATCACGGCGAGCATTGCGTCTAATGTTTTATGTTTTCCCAATTAAATACTCAGAAAAGATTTTAATTTCATAGTTACTGATTTTATTATAATTTTTAATTATCATTAAAAAAATATTTCAGTTACTTTTTTAAGGTAACGTTTGATTGGTTACGAGACGAATGATAATTAGTGTGCAACCTTATAGCGATATATTTCTCAATATTTGTGAATCATAAATAAATTTTTATTTAAAAATTATTATACAGCATAATTTACCAATTTCAAAGCGCTAAAAAAATTAATTTCATGGTTAATAATATTATTTTCATCTATAACGAGCAAAATTAAATACTTTATTATGAAAGATCTTTGTTGAATACTAAATTAATAATTAATGTGGACATTCAATATTAAAGTATTATAAAGAATATTTCACTATAGCCATACTTGAAATTTTATCTAAAAGTATAAAACTAATTTCATTGTCTTTAAATTGCATACGTGTTTAAATTAATTTGTAATGCGATAAGTAGTTTTTCAAACCATTTTTACCTGTTTTACCACTGAAATATGTTTCATTACTATCTCAAATAATTTATAATTGTATTAATATCTTAGATTAATATTTTTGTCTAGAAAATGCTTTCAACTGTGACACTTACGTTTTGATAATAAGTATGGGAAAAATAATAAAATTTGCATTCGTTCATTAAAGCAAAAGCAGATGTAGCGTATCGAACCTTAGGTTACTTATTTTATTTATTGAAAGCGAATGAGTCTACAATGGAGCATTTAACTTTTCCACTTTCCATTTTTTGCCCTACAACATAAAATTTCAACTGAACGATGGTCGCACAAAAAGTTTGATGTGCGCGGTACTTTCGGTGCACAATATTACTTCTCTTTTATTCTTTTATGTTTTATTATTAAAGAGCGGACACATATAACTATTATATGACTTTGTGCGAGATGACAGGTGTTAAGAAAAATGCTTGTCATAGCCCGTAAACCTTTCTATATAACAGGCGGTGTACTTTATTGTCGAAATGTATCTACTCAGTGGTATAAAGTATTTAATTTCGAGTCAACGTTGTCGAGTTTGTTTTTATTGCGGGTTAAATAACGGTTTCTTTCTTTGCTCACGCTAATTTTGTTATTTTTAACGCCCACTGCGAAACAAACTATAATTACTCTTCGTTCCAAAGACATTTATATAAAATTATATGTAGCCCATGACATCAATTTAATTATTATTGCACTAAAAATAAGACGCTCAAAATAAAACTTAAATTACTTACGTTTCAGGAAAAGAAATGATATTTCTCCCGATACTGCCTGAGTAAATAATTGCTCGAGTAAAGTTTATAAATGCGCTCAATTAATATAATAAAATACGAGTCAAGATTTTTTTATATATTATCATGTTATGTAAATGTAACCATCATTCAAGAACATATTTATTAAATATTATGAAAATAATTATGAATTGAATTAAAGTTCCTTTGAACTTCTTAAGATGAATATACCTTTTTGTTTAGTCTCCGTGAATAGCTTTGCTCGTTGCCAATTCTAAATCAACTCATGATTTAATTTGGAATTTCAAGCTGTAGTAAAAGACTTGATTCGCGAAGTACTTACACAAATCTCGTGGGATTTACGTTAGTTCACCAAGAAAAAACGCATTGCCGAGTGGATAAACGCAGGACGGTAGAGCGGCTATTTTTACTTTTTGTCAAAAACAATAAAACTTGAAAGATACATGCAACTCTCGCTTTTAGCACGAGTAATACAGAGGTTCGCGCTTCCATAAAAACTCGAAGACTCTTACCCTCGACAAGACAGCTTTTGCTCACAAGAAGAGAAAAAGGACAGCGGAAAGAACAGTAATTCACATGTGTGATGTGCGTGATACGCGTTCTATAAATAAATCCTTCAAACGGGCGTCGACGTCTAATAGCGACCCCCCGAAAATACGCGTTGCCTGAAACAAAAGAGGGCCAACATCTACATCATCATTTACGACTCTATTCCTCCTTCGAAAAATCAGACCATAGCACCGTATTTGTAGTTTTGAAGAGACTTTGACGGAAATCAGTCGACCGCTGTTTGCACTTTGCTCACGCGAGGGGCGATAGAGTATGAAAGTTGTTTTAAGAAAGGAAATTGATTAGAGCCTTAACTTTTGCAGATGCATACTACAAAGATTTCATAGTAATGGAATCTTTGGAAGTATTTAAGATGTTCTGCATCCTCGTGAAGCGGCCATTAGTCGCCTCTTATCGATATAATTTACATGTTACTTTAGATAAAAATAATTGCTTCAAACAATTGTTACAAACAATTAATTTGTTCCTTCCTTTGGTTTCAAATTATTTCCATTTAATTATAGTCAGAAATTTTAAACTGTGATAAAAATAAGCTTCAAAAACATTTTATAGTTGTTCATATTTATATTCACACTAATGAAAGTTACCCATCAAAGGACGAAGATTAACCGTTTTCGAATGATAAACAAAATTCGTCGAGCGAGATCTGGGAGACTGAGTAACATATTTGGTTCTTTTTTTTAAATCACACAAAGTTAGATAACTTGATTTATTGATCACAAATGCTGAAATCGGATATATCCAGAATTTTCTTTTCCGTGATTTTCATGGAAACATTTTTATCGTGCTTTCTCCACAACCATAGTATAGCTATTTTCAATCCATTAGAGAGCTTTATTGTAATACTAATATTTTTCTTCGTAACAATTAGGAGTATTTATTTGATAATAAAGTTCCTCGAATATAAAAAGGTTCTTTCAGAAGAAAGATTATTAGATAATAAGAAAAACCGAATATTCAAGACAATAGTTCGATCGATCGATCAACGTTATTCAAAAAGGTAAATTTTTAATAAAAGAATATAAAATATTTATTCATGAATGTTATAGATTCATTTCAATTTTAAATTCATAATTAACTGATAGTATTTTATGAACGTTATTTTACATTTTTTGTAATAAAACATATTTTTTATTCTAATTGTTGATTATTATTATTTCCTACGTTATTTTTCATTTATAAATAAAGTATATCGCAAGGGAATGAATGCAATTGCGCGATTTCCTCGATGATACAAGTTATTTCTCTTTAAATTAAATAAAAAGTCTAACAGACTAATGTATTAATAAATAATAATTATTATTTATTAATCCAATCCATATCCAATCATTATTTCACGAACTAATCATCATCAGTTGCTTTAAATTCAAGCAGGTCAGTCATTCTCTCCCATCTAGTACTTTTATTAAAAGTAATAAAAATTATCTCAATTTGCATTTTTAGCCTTTCCAAGCTCTTAATAGTTTCTTCAATTATTTATCGGTTCTCTTTCATACGATGAAAGCCCAGCCAAATCTTCTAACATCTGCGGAATCCATCTCTCTGCGCTCCTTCTACGTCCCCATTCTTTTCGACAAATGTGAAGCAAATGCCTGCGTGATTTCGCTGCATCTAGCAAACGACCTTAGATTTCTTTCAACTGACGTTCAGATGCTCGAAAGTAATGCGCACGCAAAGGAGTGTCAGAGTAACCCTAAGAATCGGACTGGCAGATGAATTCCGATTGCGAACGTTGGTGCACGAGATTCTCCTTCCGTTCTGGTACTCGTCGCTTTTAAAATTTGAATCCCTCGAGTCGTCAACTCATTAGATGTTCACGCCTACACCTCGAGAGCAATATTCGTCACTCGTCGGGCGGACGGGAAGCGATCGAGCGTCGCGCGTCGTCGCTTCTACTCGCGTGGCTCCCATTTTTTTAGGCATCCGAGGCGCGGGCCGCAGGCGATTTGTTTTCTTTTTGTCTGGCGCGAGGCATCTCTCCAAGGTAGTGATGGGTTTATTGCTGCCCTCGTGATGCGGGGGACGACGTTGGGAAATCGGCGAGGAACGGAAGCGGACCAATGATTTTTCAGGGAGTACGCTTGGCTTAATTTTTTCTTTTGATTTACGGATTGGATATTTTCGAATCGTCGGATGCCTGCAACGACTTTCTTCCATTACTTTGAGATTTATTTTGCTGAGCGAGTAAGAACGCTTGGGTTGACTATGGGATAAATTATTGAGAGAAATGAATCTTGTAATTTATTAATAGTGAGCTCGTATTTTATTCGAAATCAAGGATAATTGTGTAATCGATTATCGTTTAGTCAAAGGCTCCTTACCGTGTACAGGTGTAATGTAGCTTTTTGCTTTTTGAAGTAAACTATTCCAACTATTCTAACAATTTTAATCACATTTAAAAAGTCGATTACGTAATCTATTTGTTATTATCTAAAAGAGAATAGAAGCCTTTTAAAAGAAAAAAGAATAGAGCAGAGTTTACTATTTTTTAAAACATGAACAATAAAATTCCTACTTGATAGTAGAGTAAATAAAACGGAAATTTTAATTTACTACAACTTTCTCTATTACACATTCCCAAAATGATTATTTACTCGATAATCAAATTTTATTGTTATATTCAAATATACGTTTCGTTAGAATAACGAGTCAGTACTCCTAAAAGTAGTTTAAAGAAGACATTTAATTTTCGAACTGATTATTGTCGTTTACAAAAGTTATCTTTTATATATGTAAAATAATGGTTGATTCTGAATTGAAGTATCATTATCGAGTATCGTTATTGAATGTTCACATCCGAAGATATGACAATGACTTAAATTGTAATATGCTATTATTTAAAATTTTATTAAGATTATTGCCTTATGGCGTTGAATTTTAAGTACCATTTTGCGCAATCGAGCTATTTTACAATAAGGCGCCATTCTTTAAATAAATAATGCGCCGAGTGTTATTACGCGATCAAACGCTTCGACGTCCGGTCTAAAAACAGAAGATTTTTACCGTCTTTTGTAAGTAAAATTTGTCTTGAACTCCGCTGGGATTTTGGAGACTAACTTTTGCTCTTCTCCGGCTTACGACTTATTAAAGAACAAAAGCAGTCAAAGTATCATCGCTTGCCTCGTTACATTATCTTTTCAAGAAAAGAAGAAGCACGAGACTCGATTATAAGCGAAGAGGCAGTCGCCGGTGACGACTCGATAAGACGACTCATGCGGCTATTCTGGAGCCATGAAAAACGAGAACGAAGAGCAAAAAAAGACAAAGACCGTGGACGGTAAAGTAAGCCAATTAAAAGCTCGTAAGCGGTCCCTAGCCGCTTCTTTGACTATTGTTCCATTCGACGTCCTTAAAGGAGGGCTGCCACTTTTTCTTTTCCGTCTGTCATCCCGATCGCTCGTCTTCGTGTGCGAACGCACGCTGTACTAATGCGAATTTGTCGTATCGTGTGGGAGGGGTTGAAAGCCGTCAACGGAGTTCGCGACTCTCCATCGTGCACAGAATTTCAATTTGACGCGTCACGGTTGCTATATTTTTACATCCGCGAGTTCTCCCCCCCCCCAAGCGTTACTCGCGTGCTTACTTAATTGGCTGCGCTTCCCTTTTAATTTACGGCGACAGCAGCACGGATTTTTACACTCTAGCTTGACACTCTCTCCTCCTTCGACGTTCTATTAACTTTTCCTCTATAGGCTTCTCGGATTTTAAAACTGCGCGAGAAAGGAGAAAACGAAGCATTAATCCGTGCCCTCGTCGTTTCTAAGTAAGCGAAAATATTTTTGATTAAAATACTATTTTAGCCGGAAGAGAAGGGAAAAGTTCTGCGTTTAGTCTTCATGTGATAAATACCGAGATTCTCCTTAATCTTACGTAATGAGAAGCTTTTGATCGTCGTTGTCTTTTAACAGCTTAGAAAATCCGATTTCAAACATTTATTATTCGGAAGTTCTAATCTACTTTTTCTACACTTTTTACATCAGTTTCTATTTTTCTATAATTTATAACTTTTATAGATTATTCTTTCATTGACTGTTATACTTATAAATATTCGTTCATTATATAACAAATAAGACAAGTAAAGTATTTTTCATTAAAAACTTAACTTGAAGTTTAAATTAAATGCATTTAAATTAGTTGTGAAATAATTCTGTGTAAAACAACTTTAAAAATTATAATAATTATTATTCATTAAATATTAATTATGAAACGGTAATTTATTAAGTATTACATTTCAAATTAAAAAATATTTTAAGCGAAGTATTGCAAAATAAATTAAAGCTATCATTAGTACTGCAGTTTATCTCTCTTACATGCCTTAAAGCTAGCATTTTTAATTCTTTTTTAAATCTTCTTTCTTCTCTCTCCGTCTGGTTTTAGCTTTCTTTACCTCTATTTCTGTTTTAAAGTTAAAAGTGTGTATTAATCGCGCGTTTTGTAACGAAACCTTGAGATTTCTTGTCGAGTCTCTTTTCTTCTTTCTTTTTATTTTTTTAATTCTATTAGTCATTTCGGCGATAGAAGTTAAAGTGCCACTTATTCACACTTATAGCGGAAGCTTTATTATTTTATTGCGACTTAAAGTTTGTCATTTTATACGTTTGCATACGTTTGTAACTTCGAGATATTTAATTGCACATTGAGAAATAAACGTAAAAGGTTTATTTCTTGCAGTAATTAGGCCTTTACTTATACATTAATTCTTTGATAATTTTATAGTCAACTAATTTCTCTGATTCAATTCTGCAATTTTTACAACTTAGTTGACTAGTATACACAAATTTAATTTGATATTTCACAAAAATTAATTTTGAATTACTGTATTCGAGTTGACTATTCACGTAAATTAAATTATAAAAATAAGAAATCATTGAAATCCCCATTGAAATTCTATCAAATAAAAACCATTATAAAAAATAAATCCTAATGTACTAATTTAAATATTTAATGAAATCGTAAACACATATATGTTAGATTAATTCAAGAAAAATCATGGTAAATGAAATTCTAAGAGAATATTCCTCTAGACGTATTATTATTTTTACGAGATAAAAAAATTTTGTAGTAGAAATATTAAAAAATTCTAAAATACGTAAACCAAGAATAGTTGTTATATCAAGAAGTAATAATTTTACTTTATAATGGTTGTCATATTTTCCTATATTATTTAATCCTCTCGTAATAAAATACGAAGTGCGTTCGTGTATCTGTACCCATTGATTTAAGTTAGCATTTGTGTGGGAAAGTGTTTTCATTTTTATACTGTACTCCCTAGAGTGCCGATTAATACAGAAAAATATTGTCTTTTAAGAAGAAGTTTCTCCATTCATCTAGACTTGATTGTTTCTTATCGAATGGACAAATTGTTTCTCTAGAGAAGCTTATCGAAACACGTATCCGCGTCTGCCATTGAAAACGTAAATTCTTCTGAAGGAAAGGAGGAGACCGACGTCGGTGGGCCACAAAAACAACGCAATTCTTCTTTTATGCCTTGTTCGATATATACAGGACTATAACTAAAAGTGGCAAATGTCCGATTTAGCAGAACAAAAGGCACGTAGTCGTCGCACAAAGCGTCGGGCGAATCGAACCTTTTCATTCTCTCTCTTAATCTCTCTTACTCACTCACTTACTTTCTCTTTTTCTCTCAATCACTTTTCTCTCTCTCAAATTCTTTTCCACCGCGATACATAAACTCGGCCCCTCAGTTCTTTTGGATCTCGTGTATAACGGACCATCGGAGCTTTGGACCCTTTTGCCCCTCACCCCCGCCGTACCATCATCACTGTTTTTGTCTGTCTTGTCCACAAGAAAACGTCTGTAGTGCGGCGTGTAGTCCTCGCGAACGGGGACATTAAATGGCACGCGGACGAGAGCGAACAAGTGGACGTTGCGGCACATTAGTGGCTGAAAGAAGGAGAGAATGAAGACAGAAAGTAAGCGAGAAACGAGTACAAAAAAATGAGAATAAAAGAGCTGGCGAGCGAAAAAAAGTTAAAGAATGGCTTTTCACGTTATTCTCGAAATTTTGCAATTTTAAAAGAAAGAGAACCTTTTGACTTTTTGCTTTAACTTTCTGGTTATATTAAACCATTAGACTTCGTACCAACAGTTCCTTCCATGTAAGTTTTGGCCCTCGTGGGAATTATGCGAGTGTATAGCAAACAGACCAAAAACGACACTTTATTTTTATTTCTTTTTTATTCAGATTAAAATATTATTTGCTGTACATGCTGTAATATATTAAAGACTTTTTCTTAATATTGCGTAACCTAATTGAGAAATGGTTACTTTATTACGCTTTACATTTCAGTCTGGAATAAGCATACTTTCATTTCCGATCTCTTGCAATACAAATCATAACTTATTTGCGCCCGAAAGAGTCTTACAAAAAGAATTAAATACTTTGTCAACTACAATTAACATACTCAAGACTTTACAGATAATTCGAAAAATGTATTATTAAGCTACATACAAGGACCTTAAGTACGATTTTTATTTATAGATTCTAATTAAATAATACGTTACAATTAAAGAGTATTTTGATCTATATAAAATATGATATATACACTCATACAGTATATTTTTCCCATCATTTTATAAAATTTCAAATGACTGTCATATATTGAGCTTCCTACGTGATAAATGATTCTAAACTTCGTGAATTACGTGCAATAAATGTAACAGATAAATAAAACGTAATCAGAAAAACAATACTTATAGAGTTACGTGTTAACGAAGAAAAAACAAAAATAAGCTCAAGCGTCTTAAAAGCGCGACACACGGGAACACTGTCTGGTTAAATGCAAGAGCGGAATGACAAATGAGAGGAATAAGAAGGAGAATGACAGAGTTGTACTCTAAAAGAGAAGTGGAAAGAAATGAAATGTACCACAAGAAAACAAGTAAAAGAAAGCGTCGACAGTCCTTTGGAGAGAAGTAAGCAAGGCCCAAGTATGAGTCGACACGCGTACGTGGGAAGTGGAGAGAAAAGATAAAGTGTCCAGAGACATCGCGAGACAATTATCAATTTCATGCAGATTACTGAATAAATATCAATTTGCAACGCTTCCCCCCTCTAACATTATAATGCATGATTAAAAATTTCAATTCAAGTTATGTGCATTATAAATTATATGTACGAGTGCATAATTTTTATTGTAAATAATGTATAATGTGCTCAGGACATATGCGTAAAATATATAAAAGTCGTTATATTTTGATATTAACAGTGTGAAATGAAAAGAAACGATTAATTAACGATTAATCGTTACAAAAAATTATTTTCTAAATTAATTTTATGATTTACGATTTTTTTTAAATATATCTTCTTTGTTTAATTATAAGAAGTTTTGATATATATTTGATATATTTTTAAACGCGATAAAGTCTATAACGATATGCAAGTATAATTTTTAAAAGTTCAAAAGCCTTTAACGACACAATCGCCTTTTCGTCTTCAGTGAATACGATTCCATCAATCTTCGTATTTTACACAATTACATGATTCGACGACTCATGTTTTATAAAAGCAATTTCATTGCGCGTCATAATCTTCTACGAGATCTTAAAAACTTCGTACTCGTACATAAGGACTACAGCACAGAACAAAGGACAATTACGTGTCCTCGACTTCCCAAAACTGTTTAAAGATACGTCTCGCAAATATGATGAGTGTCAGGTCTGAGGAACGACGGCAAAACCTTCGTCGCAGCACATTCAGCCTCTTGAATGGAACTTCAAGTCTCAACGTCAATCAATCGCGTCTCAATGCCACCGAAATCCCACACCTGAATTTCGTACCTCTCGATTCTCGATGACGCATAATCAAATGTGAAGATCCATCTATCTCCCATATGGCTTCGGACAAATCGCAAATCTCCCTTCCATGATCCTTTCGTGAGCGTTAATCCGACGAAGCCTTGCAACGCCTCACCGGCGATGAAATTCTCCGCAACTCGCGAGAATTGAACGGCGATTCCCCGGATGCGTTCGTAAGGTCGCGTCGGCAATGATCGAGAATGATCTCGAAGTGTGCGGATTCTCTTTCGTAACATCTCACGCACGGATTAATCAATGGGATCGAATCGGTTAAAGCGCGTGACGCGGTCGCTAAGATGAAGAGCGAATAAGAGAGCAGACGAAGCTGGCGTTTCCTGGTGCATCTTGCACGTGCAACGCGACGCGGTCTTCATTAATAACAGTTCTAGGAAGCGTTTTTAATTACGCCGAGCAAATAGCCTTCCCCCGCTCACGAACGCTCTTCTAATATCAAATTTATAGATAGAGCCCGAATTCCGAGTGGCAGAGCCAAGCGCGTGACAAATGTCGTCGCGGAACAAGGATGAGAAAGTGAGCGAGTGTCGTTATAGATCATCCAGATAATTATATTATTCCAGCTCCACTGCGAGCGCTAGTATATTTATAGAGGAACGAGTACTGTTGCTGTTACTGCTACTGTTACTGTCGCTGCCCGCGGCTGCGTGGGCACATGGACGTGTGAATTCGCTTCGTCGTAATCGTCGTTTCTCTGCCTCTCTCTGTCTCTCTCTCACTCTCTCGAGCCTTTGAAGTGCTTTCACTAGTTCTCTAAATATAATCTTCTATGATTATAATATGTCGAGGTGTAGTTTTGACTTTTTTATCCACGTGCGAATACGCATGGGAGCTTGCAATGTTTGAACACAAGTTTCGGTTCAACGATTTTATTGTGTGGCAGCAGTGGGTGCAGTTTTTGAAATTTTCCTCGCTATTAATACACAAGGTCTCGCTTTTTCGCTTGTAATGACTCTATTTTTATATTTAAATATCCTATAAAACTTCTCAGCATAAGAGAACTACTTCCTCGGTCCCCGCGATATTGCTTTTTTACACGGAAATAGTAGTCGCGTGCTTTATAATTGATCTGCATTGATATTTTTCGAGCCAAATGTAATTTCCTTTGTCGGGATTCATTTTTTAGCAGTTCGAATGAAGAAAAAAAAAGAAAAAAAGTGGTAACCCGAGGCTTATGTTATAATTTTATTATTGATTAGTAGCTGAATATTCAAGATAGATTAAAATATTCCATGGCACAGGTCGTATTTTCGTAAAAGAGTCTATATTGGGATCTTTAATTACTTAAAAACATGATTAGTTTCTAAAAAAGCTTTCTAGGCGGGTATTGAATCGAACTTGAATGAGAGCTCACGAAATGCACGCGATTCATCGTTATGAAATGGAAACAAAGCCGGCCACCTGAAAGACACGTAACTCTGAAAGCAGCGGAGAATCTTCTACTCGGCCAGTACGATGTTTAATTACGACCGCGAAGGGGCGAAGAGGGATTGGACGATAAGAAATTGGCCGGCCGAGTGAGAATCACGACGGATGAATTGAAAAAGTTGGCTCGCCGCGAAAAGACGGTCGCCTCGCGATTCATCCGCTATATCTTATCTCGATTTAATTGTGAAACCCCTCGTGAAAAGCAGAGCTGGAACAAATCTAGATGTCCAATACCGACCCTGTGTGATACCTGTCCGCCTTTCGCGCATCCGGTGAGATTAAGAGGGAGTCGGCGCTTATCGAAATCTCCAACCGCAGCGACGCTAACACTATTACGGTGCATTTTTAAGCCACTCCGTTGTCTACTCATTACCTACCTCTCCTCACTCCACAGTGGCGCCGACGGCTACATATATATATATATGCTTTCTCCGTCGTGGTTAGAGATTAGATAATTTCCAACCCAGCTCTGTACCACTTTTCGTCTTATTTTAATCTTCTGTACGGAGATGAACCTTGTTATCGAATCAACTTAAACCCGCGGTTTAAATAATTGGTAGCTTCTTCCTGTTAATTCCTCTTTAATTCAAATGTTTCATAATTTATTGTAAAGTGATAACCAAGACATTTATTGAAATATTGAAAATTCTAGTTGGGCTAAATTGAAATACCGTACGATAATGGGAGTTGAAATGGATAATTAGGTCACGTACGCTCAAATTCCTGATTGGCCGATACACAAAGTAATCTACTTAATTAAAATTCATTTCCTTATAAAATTTTTATTCATATTGATTATTTAAAATCTAATTTACAGCATAGAGTAAATAATCATTTTATTAACGTTTTTAATTGGAACAAAGATTTACGTCAAAAATTTTAACATTTCCAAAACTCGTTGTAGTTGACTTTAGATACTTTGATGTAAGATGAGAATTCACCTTAATTGAAGCCGGGAAATCGATTCTTATTAACTCTTGTTAGTGTTCAATTCCAGTTAAAAAAGTTTAAAGAACATTAGTTCATTCAAACTGCAAAGTTACAAACAATAATTTGTAATGTTCAAATAGAAGAAAAATAAATCAAACAGTTTATTCTTCTGAAATGTTATATTTTATTTCAACATTTGTTTACCCTTTTAAATTAATACGTGCAATATGAATACTTACAGCATAAACTAAATGGTGATTAAAATTCTCTTCTCTTGGTCAAGTTTAGTGGTTTATTATATAATAAACGACTAATTATAATTGAATTGAAATGCAATACTAACAGGTGAGATTCGCAATTTTAAAATTAAAATCTTTTCTTATAAATATTTGCTTATTTATTATATAATTAATAATAATTGTGTTTTGCGAAAAAATTATAAAAAATAAAGTGATGATAAAAACTTTTTACGAAAGCACGCTTATAAAAAAAGATAAAGAGAAAAAAGAATTTGAAAACGTCGATTTCGTAAACTTTATGTATAAAATTAAAAGACTTAAAATTTACTTTTAATGTAACTAAAGCAAAACAACATGTATTTTTAGCGCATTGGCTTATTTTATGTTTAGAGGAACGGCAAATCATTCCTGATAAATAAACAAGACGTGACTACTGTCAGATTAACCTCCTTTCGTTTCAGTCAACAATCGAATTTTGCGACCGCGTGCCGCCTAAAAGGAAAAAAAAACGAAAAATAGGAACAGCACCGGCGCAGGAAAAAGCGTCGGGTCAGCCAATAAAGGCGAATAAAAGTCGATAACATCGCCTCCCTATCTCCTTTTCTCTCGCCTTTTGCACGAGGCTTTTTCCTTTTTTATCGTATTACTCGCTGGTTATCAGTACGAGCGAATCGGTCGCTCGAGTACTTCGGCACGGCAGCGGAAAATGCGAAGAAAAGGAAAGCAAAGAGAAATTCAGCATCAGGCAGAAACGCCGGCTCGGCAAAAAAAAGCACGTGGCCCAGGCATTGACGCGACAACGAATCGTGAGCCCGACAGCGAATGCGCGAGTTTCGAGAAAATTGCTTGAGTTCCTCAGTCGGCTGAACGTAAGCTTACGTCGAAAATTTTCAGATTATGTTGGAAGATAAGGTACAGCCGCCGAGTCGTTCAGCTATCGGCCATAGGAACAATGTGTGCAATTTTTCTGTCCCTTATTTTCCGGGATCTCAATTCCATTCCAATGCAAGAGCAGGTGTGATAAACGCAGAGGCATTTTCCTGCTTTTCGACGATGTGATTCACTATTTCCTCCGATCATCAAAATGAGCTTGATCGCACTCCTTTCGAATTGATTGGAATGAATTCAAAATTCGTAACAGCGTTTATTGGCATTGGAATATAAAATAATATCAAATAAGAGGCTGGATTTTTCTTTGGATCTTTCTTTAGAGTCACTGTGAATAGTGTTTGGAGTCGGGTCGCATATTTTCGTTTAACACCAAATTTCAAATAAAAATCCAATCATTAAAATATCTATAAAGTCTCTCAATATATATTCTCCCACTCTCTATACGACTATTTTTAAAATCAACGCACAATTTTTTGCACTGTATTATTCAAATTTAAGAGTGATAGTTTCGGAAAATTTACAAAACGTATGTACTATATCGTACTTCAGAGGAATACATGCAGTTGATAAAGAGAAAAATTATGAACAAGTTGAAAATCCTGGCGAAGCTGCATTTTCAACATATATAACATGAGAAGTCCATAAGCGAGCAGCAGAACGAGAAAGCGATCGAGGAACACCTTCTACTGGCGCCAGCATTAAATGGAGATAAAAAAAGAAAATCGCGTGGCCGAACGTAAAAATATACAGAACAAAAGAAGAGACAAAAAGAAAGAGGGTTGAAAAAGTAGAAGATCAGTATCCATCCAGCGTATCCTGAATTGTGTCACACGGCTGCGTCATATTTTTGTGTCACCCCTCTCCACGCCGTTCGTCAATATTCCTTCTTTTATCAACTCCTTCAAAGAAATACCGAACCGCGCCTCGGGCCCGAAATTAATCGAGCGCGAGTTTTAACAAGAGTCAAAAACAACACGAAGAATAGTAGGGAAGAACGAGTTACGATATTGGGGTCGCTCAGGTTTTCCATCGCTATGGGGAATCTTCGAGCGAAATTATCAGAAGAGGAAAACGGACTGTTAGAGAGAAAAGAAACACAACCGAGTTTAATTTTAAATATGTACAAGATTGTGTTTTTCTTAACGTTAATATTAAATGATTAAGATCATAAATTTGTTAAGATCAATAATTTGGTTCATGTTATACTAAAGATAAGAGATAATTTATTAATAAAATGTGAAAGTTAGAGATGAGGAATTTGCTTTAAATTTCTTATTAAATCTTAAGTATAAGAAACATTAAAGGTACGAGAAAAAATAAACATTTGAGTCACAATAGCGATGATGACAATGACGACGATAATCACAGAGAGAAAGAGAGAGAGAAAGAGAAAAAGAGAAAATACATATATCTTAAAAACTATTGTTCACGTTAAATTTTATTGTTTTCAAGGAATCTATGTTCTTTGCGATCCGGCTACGTATCGGTTAGATTCACGTACGATTATATAAATAACATAAACGAGAAATTACGAAATTACAATTTTTTTGTTGCAGATCGCAAAGTACATTTCTATTGCTGACATGTATATTTATGAATTGACGACTTCATGCGGATAGAAAAGATGATTTCACGATTTGTAAGACAATCGCAAATATACGAACAATTTCCATTGAATTTTCTTTTATAATAGTATTACGTAATGATATTTAAGAACAAAAGATTGATTACTCAAACTACAATATTATGTAACAATAATAATAAAAAAATAATAATAATTATTATTATTATTATAAGAAGCATTGAAATTTATTTACTACTTAAATTTTATTTGATCTTTTATGCTTGCATTAGCTTTTTCTATAAAAAGAAACTAATAATAATTTATATGGCTTTGCTTCTATAACTAAATATATTAAATTTACTTTAATTAAAATTAAAATATACGTTGTAATTTTAAGCTTTTGAATGAAAAATAGTTAAAAATATATATTATTTTTACCTTTAATTAACATTTAATAAATTCAATTTATATTTCTTAATTTTTATTTATGTTTTTTTCATATTAGTAGTGTAATACAAATAATTTATTTAATAATAGCCATCGTAGCATAAAATTGTTTTACGATAAGTAAATAAACCAAAACATTCTATTATTATAATAAACAAACAAATGAACTATGGATAATTTTATAAAAGTAAATTATTTTTTGCAATATTTTACACAAAAAATTAATTATTAATAAAGAATACTTATAATTATTAAAAGATTTTTTATTATTTATTTCCCTTTACTTTGATTAAATTCAATAAAAATAAATATAAATTAAATTAATAACTTTTTACGAATCAATGATATAAAAATATAAAAACCACATATTCATTCGAAATTATGGAGTATATCTTAATTATTAAAAAATCTTAATAAAAGTCGCAACTTAGAAATATTATAAAATTGAACTGTAATCACTATTGAGATCATTTATTAAAAAATTTTGATTCATCTTTGATATTGTATATCGCAACATTATCGTGCACTACTTGACAAGCAATCTGCAGTTCAGTTTATATAAATATATTTATCGTCAATTTTTTCTTATATAATTTGGTACTCTTGCGACATACTGAATCCCTATATAATATATGATTGAAATTTGTGAAGGCTATTATTAAGCGGCAGCAACTTTGCTAGAAACATAGTTATTATCCTCATCAAAATATTACGACAGTAAAAGTACTCAATAAAATATTTTTATGAATTTTGTTAAAATACGAGATTCAGTTTTATATTATTTAAAGTTATTCTAAAATAAATCATTGAACACCTTTATGTACTTATCGTTTCCACTTTCAAATTTTATATAAAATACACACAATCATTACAAGTTAACAGGAGAAAAGATCCAACTCATTATTATTATCAATTTACTATTATTTATATTGCTCTTTCAGATTTACAATATTACAGAAATAGAATTATACTTTGAAAAATGAATTAAAACATAATGAATTTCGAATATTACATGCTACAATTGCAGGTAACATATATATATTTTAATATGTTATACCGCTAGTTCAAATTTCTTGGGATTACAAAATAATTAAAAGAACAAAAAGTACATATATTTTATCTCAATTATAATTCCATTATTCACGTTAATAATTTGAAGGAAATAAGATACATGTGTATCTCAAATAGAATACGTGAAAAAAGCAATTTAAAAACAGAATGAATCCATGGATTTGTTTTTAACAGGTTTTCACGGAAAATGATTCAATATATTCGATAATTATATTGTAGAAGTTGAATATTAAATAAAAAATATAATTGATCTCATTACAACTCAAATAACGTTTCAGTTTAAAATATTTCAAAATATATCAATATATATTAAATTTTTAAATATAATTTTGGAGTTAAATAAATTTTTTCAAAGTTCAATGATTATATTAGCTAAAATACAATATTTTAATATTTGTACATCAGTTATGTAAAAATGTTTAAAAGTAAGATAATATATTAAATAATTATGTTACGACTTTTTGTAAAATTACAGAATATTAAGAAAAAACATTAAAATTATTTACCAATCATTTTTATTATATATGTATATGAACACGTAAATGAATTTTTATACTAATAGTACAGCATAATAAAATACCTAAAACTACATCCAGATAATTCTAGCGATAGTTAAAGAAGCTTTAATTGAAAAGAAAAAATTTTAAATGTAAACTTTTTCTGAATACTTTTTAATCGTAAATGTTTTTGTATTATATGAAATAATTCAGTTATATAAATATTAATAATATAAAATATCTTTACTAATGTTTTTATCTTCTCGCTAATAATAGATTACAGTTTTCTATTAATTTTTTATGTATTCAGTACTACTACTACAAAAAGTATTTCCTAGCCAACTATAATAATTTGGAACTAGAATTTCATGGTTGTACATTCAACACAGGACAGACTTGGAAAAATTTCAACTTCCTCGCATTTTGAATAACGCTATACATTTTTAAAATTATAATAAGTATTTATTACGTAGTTTTAAAATAAAGGACTGTAATATAAATTTATAAATCCTAAATATATTTTAAGTATTCATTAAATTTGCTGCTTATGTTAAATATTAAATGTCCACATTTCTAGTGGTACTAAAATAAGCGATCTTAGTAGTAATTACAAAATACGAAAGAAAGTTTATTAGTCGATTATAAAAATGTTAACGACAGCTACGTAATATACAATAACGTTTAATTTTCTAAAAATGACTCGCACACTACAAAATTATTTACGCAATATATTAGTCCGAATCGAAACCAATGTCTAGAGTAACACATACGATAAATAAATGACATACAATCGGTGTAAAAAAGGGCCAAGCCATCAACCACGCATCTTAGCTTAATTCTTGAACTGCGGGGCTCCGTCACTGATTTTCAACTCGGCCATTCATTACGGTCTCAATTAAAGTGAAGCTCTTGATACGAGGTGCCAAATTTTCGAGAAACGAAAACGCGACGCGTGTCGCTCGTGGTTGCACGAAAAGACCCGCGATAGAATTTCCACGCGTAGTATAGTTAATTCACTATGCTACACACTCCACCTTTAACGAGCGAACGAGAGCAAGATGAAATGGCTACTTTGCGAATAAAGACTGCCGGCGCTATACTAGAAAATCTGGGTCACAGATCATAGAGCCTCTCTCTTCTTTTTCTCTCTCGCTCTGATATCAGCTTTCTTATGAATCTCGTACTCTTTTAGTAGCAATTGCACGTGTCGCCTGGCTGATTGCTGCCGAGGCGAAAAAGTGATTTTTCGAATTGACGATTTTCCTCCACTAACCGACGACGAACGAAGCTGGAGCGGGTTATCGAACCGAGCCCTTGTCGATGGACTTCGCTTTGCAGAAGCATTTTCGAATAAGGGGATGCAATCACAACGAATCGAACGTTTCTCTGTTCTTTCAATTTGCGTGAAAATGTGTTTCTAGAAATTTCCTGCCAACCCGCTTACAAACCCAGAGGTTCAATTGTCAAGTAGAATTCCAAGGTACCAATTTTCACCAAAATATGATTATCGAGCACTTTCAAACGTCTATAATGCGCAATGAAGCGTGAAAAAATGTTGGGCAAACGTGATTGGTAAATTTTTAATTTTCCTTGTCGGATATTATTGCGGATTGAAGTTTAATAATAATAAATCATTTAAGAAGATGTTCTGATCATTATAAAACCAATATTCTTACACCTCTTGAATCATTACACTTAATCAGTCAACAAAATGGTTAAATAAAAAAAGTAATTAAATTTTAATGTATTATAAAGAAAACCGAACAAATAAATCAAAAATTATTTAAAATGTACGTGCAATATCTGAGATTATTTATATCTGTAATTTAATCAAGCAATCAACTAATTTGTACGATTAGTTTAGAAAACTTTAATAAACGAGACAAAGCAAACGTGTACAACGATAAATAAAATTAGACGATTGATCGTTTCTCTGAACTTAATTTAGAGTTGTTACAGAATTTATTAATTTAAAACTATATGAATTGGAGTGACGTAAATAGATATAGCGTACAAAGAATAGAAGTTTAACGTTCCTTTCACCAAAAAACTTTACTTGTAAATAGAAAACATATATTTTTTTAATAGGACAAACGTCGGTATATATTAAATTTATATCAATTGAAGCTTATACTCTATATCTAAATTAAATACTTTTAGGTAAAATATATATCGATGATTTATGCTGAGTTTTGAACGAAACAAATTTGAAATTTTTATAATTACCATGTCAATTTTTTCGATTAATATAATATATTTATTTGCTTTAGCGAGAAATAAATACATATTTTTGTGTTTAATCTTTATATATATAATTTATTTGTATACAAATTTTCTAAAATTAATGTTTTAATCTGTGCGTCGAATATTTACAAATACGCTATTATGCTTGCTTAATTTTTTAAATTGATAGCTATTTCAAATGAGTAAATTTATGCGTATACATCATCACGGGGGAGGGGAAGATGAAATTCGATGAATATATTACGATAATATATCGTAAGCAGAAGATGACATTTTAATTACCGAGAGGACAGAGAAGATTTTTAATCTGCAAAATCAGATGCCGAGTGTCGGCAAAATAAGCATAGGGTGAAATAGAGAGAAAATAGGAGAGGAGTGCAAGACAATAATGCATGATATCACGCAACCGAATGGGCACATGTCAGTTTCGCATAAATCCCGAACGATCATTCCGTTGCGCATAAGTACAGAGGAACAGTCTTACCAAGCATAAAATCCTCGAGGACATAAAAAGGACGCACATACGAACTTGAGTCAACGCTTCTCTCGCAGCTATTCAATTTTGTATGTTCGGCATGACGGCTTGTACGTGTATTTCTCTTTCTCTGTCTTAGATGTGTTCCCTGTTCGAGAGCACGCTGAAAACACAATCATTACCACGTGTATTAAATACAATTTTTAAGAAATGAAGTGCACGTTTGCTTTGATCAAAGGTTCTCGAGGGAAGTGCGCGACGAGAGGAAGAGAGAAATTTATTCGGTCGCCGGGAGGCTTAGATTCATCCCTACGTTGCTGTAGCCGAGAGGCCAAAAATGGCCTCGATCCATAATTTCAACCTTCCGAGGAATATGCCGCACTCGTGTGGATACAGTAATAAAACAGTTCGACTGACCGAAAGCGAATGAGTACTAACGACCGAATACAAATATTAGTATAGTTCAGTATGTGACTTTTGAGTTGATAGAAATAAAGTTTGATTATATTTGCAAATTGCTTTACAAAATCTACATAAATCTTTTTAGACATTTTTATTGCTGTCTTCATTAGATTTTTGCTTATTTAATATTTGTCATAAAATAATAAGGCGACTAGAGAAAAATTTTCTGTATACTTAATGTATATGAAAAAACTTACGAAAAATTGCTTAAATATAATATTGGAGTAACGTATATTAGAAATTTCAAGATGAAATTTCCAAGTATATGTACTATTCAAAAGACGTATTTTATTTCTTTACAAAATTGTAAAAACTCTATTTATCACTGAATTTTCTATGCAAATGTTTATCTCGTATTGAACTCATTTGAATTTTACAAGGTGAAATATTGATAATTAATTTAAAGATATCATAGGCCGTACTAGTTATAATAATTTAAATAATCTTGATAGTTATGATCTAATCCTCCTTTAGTTGAGTATTTCATCAAGATTATTTATTGCTTAGATGATAATGAATAATTAATAGTTTACATAATCGAATAATATGTACGAAATATTAATACGAAAATAATCAAATTGAAAAATTTATTTAATAGGCGATGTATCTTTCAATTAAAACAATTATAGGAATAACAATTTATATTTAAATGAATTAAAATTTGTTCAAAATTTAAAAAATATAGAAAAAATTGTAAATCAACGTATGAAATAAAATGAAATCAATTATCGATAGATTTTTTGACTTTTAAATAAATACTTTTTAAAAGTTTATAAACGTGATTTCATTGATAAAACAAATTTCACTATCAATAAAGTGTTAAAAGGAAACAATTGCCTTTTGCGATAAAGTTTACATTACTAATACAAGACAATTAGAATTCGTCCATTCAATTTACTGATAATTATAAATTTACAACTATTATTGTTTGTCATATACGCAATAACGGAGCCGATTATCTAATTGTGCATATATTCACGTATGCACGTGTATCGCGTTGCGTAATTAACGTTCTTCCGATTTTCATTCGTTGAAATTATTGCAAAGAAAGAAGATGATTTCTTACTAAATCGCTACAGCAACCATTCGACAATGGCGGATGCATTATGGTTCGATGCTTGAGGTTCCAGACGTGGAACACGTGTATTAGAATGGCAAGTGAATCGACAGTAAAAGCTTTCCTCACACCAAGGGAAAGCTTTAACAGTCGTTTATTCTCTCTGTTTTATCTTCGTAGAGTTCTTTATATTTTGTTTTGTTCTTACCGTAGATTCGTGGACACCGAAAATCGAAGCCACTGAATCGGGCAAGGAACTTTAGCTCAATCCGATGCTGTTCGACCTAAGCGCGGAATTCCGTTGGTATACGGTGAGACAAGAGCAAAAAGAATAAAGTGGGGAAGAGGGCGCGACTTTCATCTCGCGTCAACTCTTCGAATTCGAGTCGAAGGCTCATCCTCTTCTCGAGGTCCATCAATTCCCAGTGGTTGGAAAAGCAAGAGTAGGCGTGAACCCGAGTTTTCTTCTCTCGGTCAGACGGCTTTCCACTTCATCGCCCGAGCAATTTACTTTTTGTCTAGCACGCGATAACGTAGCTTTGCGTTTCGAATTTCGCGAATATCCTGCCGCACGCTCGTTATCCCGGTACATTTATAAAAGCGATCTCGCGTTTATGCTAGATACTTTTTATTGGATAATTAAAAAGAAAGCTAGAGGAAGTAAAATATTTGAATTGGCTCTCCTTTGTCCTCGCTCCATCACCTACGAACAACATAACGATGTCACTGGAAAAATATTCAAGTAGAATCTATACGCACGCTATTACGAAAATAAGAGCACTCAAAGAGAAAAGCAGGGACGCCTGAAAAGGAAAGACCAAGGATAATAAGACAGAAAAGGCGCGCGCACAAGGGCTAGAGAAATGTAAAAGACGCGAAAAGGGGAGCGCAGATGATAGAGAGGACGGAGATCGTGAAAGAGTAAACGTAGAAGACCAAAAGGCGCACTTACAAATTACGCCGAATAGAATTTAAATAGGTCGGGCACGGCAATTTGGCGGCGGGGCTGGATTAGGTCGCGTCAAAGACTGTCATTTCCCTTCGCAGGCGCGCGTCTTTTCTCATGGCATAGCAAATTATCATGAAATTATAAGGGACGCGACTGCGGCTATGAACACAACAAGAGTCCATCCCCTCCCGCCCCTACCAACCGAACCCAATTCCTACCGAGTCCGATCGTTGGCGAACCATGCCATGCAAATTACGAGCCATTCATTTATCTTCGGGATTTCCTAAAGTGGAAATTTGCATCTTTTTTCTCGATACAGGCGAGAGTTTGCATCTTGAATACCAATGATATATTTCTTTGCTAGGGTACAGGTTCCCGCCGAATGCACGCGCCTTGATTTCAGAGTCTTATACATGATATGAACTTGCCGCGTGTAGTGGTTGCATCGTATATGCGTATGCACTGGTGTGTACGTGTACATATGTATCGGTACTTGAGACCCTTATCGTTACATTCGTACTCTATACACACTGTTATATATGAATTTGAACGCACTCGCGAGATACGTGTATACATTTCATAACTTAACCTTAAACTTCTAATGACTATGTATATAAATGTATCTCGCTATACTTCAAAATTCCTGTTTTACATCTTATAGTGCAACACAATTGCTGACGTTTTGAGACTTTTTACCTATTGAGTTTGGTTACGTTTACCAGTTTATAGTATAGATAGTACATTTATCGAAAAATTGGATGTTAAGTGGGTCGGAATATGCTCTTTAAGAATGCATAAGCCTTGTCCTTTTCATTATAACGGAAATACAAAATTCATACGATACTATACTGCGGTCGTAATCGGATGCAATTAAATAATAATAAGACGCACGCATTGCACGATATAGATTTCTGAATAATTTAACGGTAAAACGTAATACTTCGAAGATAATGAAAATAGTTTATAATTATTTATGTAACTTTTAAAAATAGGACTTCGCCTCAAAGAAGCATTAAAAGCATATATATTAAATCGTAATTTTATGTAAATATACGATACGAATATTTTACGTATTCAAATTTGATGTATTAAAAATAATGTCATTGAGGTTTTTATTTGAAATAAAAAGAAAATCACGCTTTTTATGCTTTTCGCTCACATCGAGCTGAAGATAAGTAGCCTCGAGAGTTTCCGTTATCTCGATTCAATGCTGATGGTCGCCTTACACAAGTGATTATTCTCAAGATTTCCGCTGTTGCTGTTATCCTCGTAAAACCTCGAAGGAATGTCTGAGGATGTAGAACGAAAACGTGAGGCAATGGCAGACTTTGACTACTTTCGCAATTAAAACACTGAACTTTAAAAATAAATGTAAGTAAAAATACAATTACTGCCAATGTAAGATTGTTTCAAAATATAGACTCCGTTGTTTAATTTTAATTACTTCATTTTCTACTTTGGCTTACATTTGATTTAAAATCCATGAATTAACTTTCCTAAATATGCTCATATTATTGTTATTTAATCTCATTCTCGAAACAACACGATTTTTCGAATAAATTTTGCGAATATTTGAAATTTTAATAAAACATCCAAATACTGCCAAAGACTTTTTCAAATTCTTTTCATCACAATTAATTTTATGCTAATATAAATGTCACTATTATGAAGAATAATTTATTACATCTTATAGTATGTATTTATTTTAATAATATTACAAATTTAGTATGTTTATAATTATTTAACTTGAATTGTTACTTCTTCAATTAAATGCAAATGTAAAAAATTTATTGTGACCACTAGATCTTTTTATGTTAACTAAGTTTTATGCGTTAAAAAATTATAAAATTTTCTTATAAATATAATAGCTTACGAATGTATAAAAGAATAGTAATGGTTTGCAATTAGTTTCGAACTATTAAAATTATACGAATATTAGATCAGCATACGTTATTAACATGATGATATCAATGTTAATAATTAAATATAAACAAATACTGTACATTTGTTTTATCTTCATAAATGAACGCAAAGATTTCAGTACAAAGTAGAAGCGGAAATTTGTGTGACAAGTTCTTCCTCCTTATAGAGTAATTTTTTCAAAGCCAAATTTTCCGTTTGTAATTTTATTTTTTTAAATGTTTAATAATACAATTTAAAAAACTGTATAAAAGAATTTGCACATCATTGTACATCATTACACTAATGAAAATGAAATCTACCAATTCTTAAGTTTTAATTTCTCACCAATGAATAACGAACTCTTGAATATACATCCTCGATTCATATAGAAATGCACGCCGGCCTACATACACACGCACATAGAGAGATGCACACATTAGCCAATCGCGATTCTCATTAGCGAAAACAAATCGCGAAAGTCGTGAGGGAAAGAGAAATAGAGTAAAAGGCCAAGTTTCAAGAGGAAGGATCGCGAGAACTCGAGAACTCTTGCGGTAATTGTAAAATTCGTCACGAACGGAAGCAGGTAATCGCAAAACGATAGCGCGCGATCGTTTTAGATCGCTTTAGGATAATTAGGCTTTATGTGCGTTCGTTTCGTGCGCGGATTTCGAGCCCTCAATGGTGCGCGATGGGTTGCGGAGGTCAGGGGCGCTGGGAATTCCGCTAATTGGAATTAATGGACTCTGAAGGGATCAAAATTGTTTTAAACACTAATTGCCGTCGTTCTCTCGCAGCACGATTTCACCTGAAAACTACTATCGACCCGCCGAGCCACACTCCGATTTTTCCAATTGCACACCAGCGCAAAAAAGCACTTTCGGGGTGTTCGTGATATAGCGTTACATTTTCTTCCGCTCCTTTTTAACGGATGTGCGGGACTAAAAGCATGTTAAAAATTTAGGCAACTTGAATGACCGCGAACCAAACTTACGTCGTGGAAAAGGGAAGGGGAGCTAAATGCATACGTCACGGGGCACTTTGGTTAAGAGAGGACAATACACATGCTCTAACGGCGCAGCTGTAGAGTAAACAGAACTTTCCGCTTAGAGGCACTTTAATCTTTTAATTTAATACTATCGAGTTGCAGATGAATCCGAAAGAATTTCATACATATGCTCGTCTGCTTCGCCAGCGAAAAGGGTTGACCAGTGGAGGACGACTCTTTGCGACCAGTTAAAATTACCTTTGAGCGCAGTAAATTGCTTTTTTCACAAATAGAGCGACTTGCGGCTTCAAAAGGACGAGACTCCATCGGGAGAGCAATTCTTTTATCTGAGAGCAATTTTAAAAGAGCACCTTTAGCATTAAGAGGATTCGCTAGTCGTCGAAAGAATTACTTTTGAAGGGGGACGTTCGGCGTAATTATCGGCGCCCGGTAACGCGGAATTCAGAGACGTAAAGAGAAATCCATCAGTTTGTACAACTGCCGATTAACCACGTCATTACTTTCTGGGTAAAGAACTTTTTCAAGGACGCAAAATTCATTAACGAAACAATATTGTGAGAGTGCCATGGAAAAGCCAGAGGTGCTTCCAGAGCGCGTACTCCGAGAGACGACACGTTTAATCTGCTTAAAGTCTCGAAAATTCCAGGTTAGGCTTGTCGTGAGCCTCCCGATCTAGGCGAGGATCGCTGAGCCAAGCCGTACATGAGCTCCGGCACTTTTAATTTTACGAAATCCTTCTGTCGTTCAGCGCGCTTCTGTCTATTTCCTTTTATCAACTTTTGTAATGCTTTGGCGCCGCCCGCATTCACGGGTGCTCCTTTGATGTCTCGAGATTGTGGATTTAAGGTGATTCTCAAAAGATGGACGCTTAAGCTTCCTCGAACGATGTTCTATAGCGAATGTTACTAGTCGCTGTCAACTGCAAAATTCTTTTCATAATGAACTGAAAGACTGTCAGCAAAGTCTCTCGCGATTGTCTAAAATGTTTTGATTTAGCACACTTTGTGATTTATTTTCTTAATTGATTATCAAGATTAGCCTATATATACTTTAAGGAAAGTGGAAGTATAAATTCAATAAGAAAGCTGTATAAGTTGTAGTATAAATTATAAAACTTTGATCATTTTATAAAATTGTTTTGAGATACAACGTAAATGTATACGAATCAACGACTCCTATAGCTTAATTTGAATAAGAAATAATGCAAAACAACGAAAATCAATAATCAGCCTTTTGTCGTGTGAAAGTTAAGTTTGTATATTAATACATAAAAAGCAACGTTAACTTATTTTTATTTTCCCAATAAAACCAGAGCAGTTATTTAAATGAATGTTTATATTTTCAATTTGTCGTATTTTATTATGCTTGCTATAAAAAGTATTATACTCCGAGAATTTTTCTTTCGAAAAAAAGCGAACAATTTTTCATTTATACGTATTTTATCTACCGAAAGAATTTTTGAAATATTAATAAACTCTTTATGAGGAATGTGTCAAAATAAGATGAATCGTAATAAAAATTCCGTCTATGAACACTCATTTCATCGCCGCGATAAAAATTATATAAATATTTACCGAGTTAAAGAATGTATCATATATTTCTTATACATTTTGTCAATATTACTTTACCTCGGTATATCGTTCAAAAGCATTTCATTTATTCGAAGCTAACGAACGGTGCACTTAAAAATCAAAAAATTAGTCGGTCTTATAAAATAGTAGGTCTCTGAAAGTATGGAAAAGCATTCACGTAATGATAAAAGCCCTTAAAGTTTTTCTGAATGCACAATTTAATAAATATAATATGTTAAGGTACTAACAGTCTCTGATTACTGCGTGATTTTAATGCGTGGTTAAATCTATACAATATCCTTCTAATTTAAGTATGCAGTAACATTTGGTACACGCGGAACCTCCATCTCTTTTTATTTATATCTCTTGGTCTTTTTTTCGCTCTCTTTTCTTTCTCCGCTCTTTTACACTTTCTCTCTAGCAACAAAAAGCCACTACTTAAAGGGTTACGCTTGTGCGACGTTGTGAAATCCCCTTCCGTCTGTTTTCCTTTCGAAAAGGGAGAATTGAGATGAACGAGGAAGAAGGAACATACAAACGAACACACGAAAAGCATAATGTATTTCGAGCTGTGATGGGGACGAATGTCAACCACCTTTTCGGTCACTTATAATTGCGAATTTTTTTGACTATGTCAGAAACTTGAATACTTAAACTTTATTACAAGATTAATTTGTAGAACTAATCGTTAATACCCACTTTACGTGAATATAATAGATGTGGACGTAAGAAATAACGAATTAAAATATAAATCAATTAACACTATTTTAATACATAGTAACAATGGCCAAAAGAATCTACAAAATCAAATTGACAATATTCTAGAGTTTTTATGGAAATTTAACATTCAAATTCTAAAATTAAATTGAGTGAATTCTATTAAGATATAATTCAACTGGTGCTGGTAAAGACCTAAAAACAAAAATGTTTGTTTGAATAAAAAATAAAACTTTAAAATTAAATGAAATAGTTGAAATATCTGTTGTAAATTAAATATATATTATGTAATTTATTCTAACTTTGATTAAG
Source organism: Wiebesia pumilae (assembly GCA_018907045.1). Taxonomy (NCBI): domain Eukaryota; kingdom Metazoa; phylum Arthropoda; class Insecta; order Hymenoptera; family Agaonidae; genus Wiebesia; species Wiebesia pumilae. Next base: position 693,437 of record JACCHZ010000138.1, read on the forward strand.
TAATAATGTTTACAAAACATTAAATTTCGGTACTTTATATATTGTTCAATAGAGAGAATCAATAACTTGAAGATTAATTTTGTCTTTATTATAAATCTAAAGTGTTGCTATTTTTTTCTTCAATATTTAATTGCATTAGAATTCGAAATAATTAATTTATTAAAACTATAATGCAGACATAGTTCTAAAGTTTTTTAAGTAGCATTTTACTTTAAAGTGTACATAAAGTCATTTTGCAATGCATAAATCTGATAATTCAGAAAATGTGAAATTAAATACCTTTACATTTTAAATCTTCAAATGTTATGGTATTATTACCTGAGATAATTATTTAATTGGAAAATAAATATACGTATCAAATACACGAATGATTCATGCACGCTGTATGCGTAGTAAATATTGCTTACTATAATATCAAAATTGTAGCCAATAACAAATTAGAATCCTAAACTTCGTTATGGAAAACTTTATTATTTTGGAGCAACCATGTATGTTTTCAATTTAATATTTATGTGGTTCAGTAAAAATACTTTATTTAACTATGTTTTAGAGTTGCAGTCATAAATTATTGCATACGTATAATTGGGCAGTCGATTTTATGTTGTTTCAAATGGCGAGGAACGAGCTTGCAAAATGAATAGAATCAATTATTTCGAAATACATGTAACTTTCATAAAATGCAAACGCAACAGTCGCTCGAAAGGCAACGAAAATGATTTCCGAGTAGATTTCGAGATTCATTCCTCGTATAAAAATGTTGGCTCCGTTTTCAAAGATAGACCGTTCTTAATGCGCCTGGTGACGTAACGCGAGCGCGTCCAAAGAAACAGATATACCGAGAAACGCGACAAGGAAAATGAAAAGAGACGTCGACGAACATCACGGACATCAGCAGTGCCAACGAGGGGGATACGCTGGAAAATAAAAAAAAACGATGTATTTAAAGCAAGGCGGGCATTAGAGGCAGGATAGCTCGCGGATTCACCGGAAGAGATACAAAGTGCGATATTAATGAACGAATGAGAAGGAGAGAGTCGGCGAAGGGAAATGCGAAAGGGGCGGAAACGATTGGCTAACCCAGCGGCGGCAAAGGCTATGTACGTGAAAAGCAAGAGACGAAGATAAGGGAAAATGGAAGAGTTGCGGCAGCGGCAGCAGCAAAAACTTTAAAGGAGATATGCGCAAAAGTGACTACTGTATTTCGTTGATTCTCTCATGTAAACTGCGTTCTCTTGGTTATCGCAAGCACTCTCTTTCTCTCTCTCTCTCTTTCTCTATCCCCCTCTATAAAAAATTATTCGCAGAATGATGTTTGACGTTACAATAGAGATATTTTACTCGATTTTCTGTATAGTGTGAATTATTAAGCATTCCACGAAGACTTGATTCACGGTATTCTACATTTTAAAAACTGTTCTTTTTCTATGATCGAAAGCAATGTTTGACGTTTCAGAAAATGCTTTCGCGCATATTTCAATGTCTATCAGCTTTCTATTGACAGGAGTAAACTTAGATCGAACGAATTCTCCTATGTATGATCTAAAAAAAATACGTATAATGCGGCCCTGTCTCTCAATGCTGTCGCTTCAAAACTGTAAGAGAATAAATTACGCAGGAAAACAATACCCTTTCTGTAGCCCAAACTTATCTCGAAACAAATGAAAATTAACACACTCGATAGTTTCAATTTAATTTCCATAAGAATATAGTCCCATAAGTTACTCACGTATAAATATGCGTAATTTCAGTTATAACACGGGGAGTTGTACTACAAAAAGAGTTGTTTACGAAGAATTGTTATCTCAAAACTTATCTCCCTGACAGCTGGATGATGCTCAAATATAAATAAGGAAAAGCTGCACAATTGTGAAAGTACTAGCAGATGAGAGAGATGTATATCGATTTTAGAAAAGCAAGTTTAATTAAAAATTTAGTATCGTATAACAACGGAAGTATTCAATTACATTTTTTTAAATTATTCGTAGATTACCTCTTAAGTATTGGAATTACTTGTATTCGTAAAATAGTCGTGAAAAGGGAAATTACGTTATCGCTTTTTCGTCCATTCTTTTAAAATTATACTATAGAACAACTGTTTCACCTTATTTACATACATATAAATTATATATGCAATAAATAATACGTTCAGATAATTTGAATCTAATTAATAATTAAATTAAAAATAAAGTTTTTATTTATTTATCGTTTGATCTGTTTATGCATGTGCCTACACATACATTTACATATGCATATATTATTAGTTTATGAAATTATAATTAAAATAATGAAATTATTGAAAAAACTTCCTTTGGAAAAATAATTAGTAAAATAGATTAGATGTCTTAAATGCGAAGGAAATTGAATCATCAATATTATACTTTTTATCTTATACCAATAACTTTCCACTGTTATCTTGAAACATATATGTATTATAATATTATAAAGCATTAAACTATTACATTTTTTAAAAATTTTACATACTGCATGTAGACACTCCTTATCAGTAGTTAAACGGATAAAAAAAGTAGCCTAGTTGACAGAGTCTGATAAGTCTAGTGAAAAACTATCGTTTTTTGTAAGGTTTCCTCGAGTATTTCAGCCTCAATGCGTTTGTATGTGGTCTCTCTCTCTCTCACTCTCACTCTCTCTCTTTCTCTTTCTCTGTTGGCATACTGTAACGCATGGTGATTTCTCTACCAAGCGAGACACTTATTCGTCTGGGCACTTCCGATTTATGTCAAATGGCCTGTCAAGTCCTAAAGGCTTTTTCACTTTCGCTTACTCACACAATGTTGCGTCATCTCTATAATGCATATATATATGTATATTATTTTAGTTGCTTGTCAATCCACCGAACTACGTATTATTGTTAACACAATGTGGCCATTGTTCGACTGACATTTAACGTGTTGACTAAAACTTTAATTTCTTTTCTTTGCTATCTTTGTATGAATCAATTACGAATTTTATTTGATAGACGATCGTAGTCCTAGTGAACTTTGGCTCAACTTTATTTTATCAACGGTAACTCAAGTACGAGTTCATTATTATTCTTAACGATTAATGTGCAAAGTTGAATTAATATTAATGAAACGTATCATCGTAATGACAAGCTTATCTATAAAAGGTTAATACGAATAATTAAAAATATATTAATTAGTTATTAACACTGAATGTGCGTTAGTTAGATTATTATCAAGAATACAGGCATATAAAGTCAATTTTTCCAAGTTTTATCTGACAACATATAAATGATATTATTATAAAATCACATGAAGAATATAATTATATTTGTATTTGCAAAATTATCAAATTGAAACCACGATATCTTATAAAAATTTCAACGAACGCGATCGGAATATTTATTTGTGCTATCCGTCGCATTTATCAAGAGCATAAAGGAAATATGGATTTCCGTTTAGGTTGTCTTCTTCAAGACTTTTCTTATTTATTTAAGAATTAAGATAAGATTAAAACAGACATAAGGTCGCATATCGTCTAGCACAAAGCCCAAATGTACACATTGTGATTTCCCTTCGAGAATCGAGATATTTGCTCAGAAAATGTCGATGCAAGTGCGTCATGTCTAAAAAATGCACGCGATATGTAACATTCGTTAGTGCGTCTAACATCCGTAGCGAAGCAAACACAGCTATTTTCAAGTGAATATATGAAACACTAGAATGGAACGTTGGAATAAAATCCATTACATATGTCCGAAAAAATTAGAATTTATTGGGTTAAGTATTGAAAGTATGTTTCTAAGTTTGAAGTTATGCGATGAAAAATAGTTACGCGAGTCAGAGGATATTAACAAGAGACATTCCAAATCTGCGGTTTTAGGAAGCGATGAGCAAAATCTGCGGTATCAGTAAAATATTGAACGGGATGAAACTAATTGTTTATGTTCAAAAATAAATTTACAATTTGAAAAGGTAAATATGTGCCAAAACTTACAGGAGAAAGAAGACGTAGAAAATGGATGGCTGATATATCTTACCTGTAACATAAAACAATTCTTCGTTATTATGTATTATAAAATATAAACTAATATTATACATTTTATTCTATTATAATTGTATATTATAAAACTGGACATTTTTATTATATGCAGGAAATCGAAAGACTATCTGTAGTTAAACATCTTTCAATGCCATTTTTGTGTACTCGTGTTTAGTTCATTTTATTTTATTATCCACGTGAGTTTGAATACATGACTGCTATGATTAAATATTAATACGGTTGGATTATGTTAGAAGTATTGTTCGTTATGCGTATTCATTACTCGAAAAAATTAAAGCTTGTTTCCATTTAAGATAAGCAGGCGCGTTCACTTGATTCGGTTTCGCATTCAATTTACGAAAGATCCGTATTATATACGCAGTTTCTTAAGCCTTGCAGTTGTCAGAATAACTCGACCATTTGATCTACTTCCCCAAATGTTAAAAAATGCACGAAAACGATCATCTTTGTCTCGCCTCGTACATTTATTAAAAATTGACTCTTTGGTTTTTTCCCGTTATTTGGCAGCTTGCCGCGTCTATGGCATCGCACGAGCGATCTTTTCTCACTTTAAAGGACCGACCCGACCAGCTATTTTTCAACTTATGGAAATTGCGTCTTCCACCAATATATACATATATAAGCGCACGTGTATATTTATATCACGATGAACGAGGAAATAGAAAAGTACGAAGGGTTGAGGAAAGTACAAGTGTCTTCGAGAGTTCATGGCACCTGTCTGAGATTTCCTGGTGACTTTTTTTACCCTCACAGGCTCCTGTGCAGACTGTTCTATAACTCCTCGAACTTTTTGTTTCAGACTGCTCTCATTTTGTTTTCAAGCTCTCTTTTTTACTGTAGTTCGTATTAATGTCGGTATTATTTTTCCTCGTTTTATTATCATTTTTCAGGGATGTACGCCAGGTATGAATATTTTTCAGTCTATCCTTCTGGAAAGTTATAGTGGAGGTTAGATTGAATGTGTACGGTTCTATTAATCTAATTTACTGTTTAAATAAATGTGACTGCAGCTGAGGATCGCAGTGAAGTAGAGGTAATTTATTTGGGGAACATTTTCAAAGTAAACAGTACTTATTCAATGTTTCGAAATTCTTTCAACTCATAGTACCTCTCTTTATATCGCTTTTATTTTATTAACTTAAAGTTTAGCCATTTATTGTTGAAAACATACGTTATTGAAAATAAGGTTACGTAGAAAAGTTACGAACATTAATTTGATTATTAAAAGACTTTTTATAAAATTTTACTTTATTATTCTGGGAAATCATAGAGGTAAAAAATGGAATAGGTTTTGTTACATATATTATGATTTATAACTGCGAGTCACGTAACTTCTTACAGCAATAAATGTAATATGTGGTTTCAACAAAAAAATTAATTATTTCTTTTTTGTCTTTTTTGTTTTAAAGAACATCTCTGAAATAAATAAAATTCGGATTTTTTAGTCATAATATGTCTTAATTTATTAAACGTTGTTTTACATCAATGAAGATGACAAATAATTCTTTCAAGATAAAAAAATCAGTTTCATTTCTGGTATTTAAAAAGCTTTTATTACAAAAGTTTTTATTATTTTGTAAATAAATACAGACGTATATCATGTACGTAAATAAAGTTTTTGAAGTATAAACTCTCAGAATTTATTCTTTTTCAATTATAATATATTTATATATATTTATGTATATATATATATATATATATATATATATATATATATATATGTCTAAATATATTGTAATGTCTAAAAGTATATTGTAAGAAATCAACTTTTGCCCGTTTTTCTTAATCCCTAAGTCCTCTATGCTTAAGCGTGGCAAGAGAATCTAATGACTGTATACATTTTCACCGTTTCATTTGTTATAATTTCCTATATCTCAGCCAACGAATCCGTGTTTTACGGCTTAATACGAGTAAGAAACAAGGAAAAAGTCAAAATGAAGATTGTGATAAAAGATGCAAACGGCCAATTCCCACTGAAACAAAAAAAGCCGATTTACTGACAAATTTCCGCACTTTAGCGTCTCTGCTCCGCCAAAGTGACTTTCATAGAGGTAAGTCCCTCCCTCCAATCCCCGCTCTCCAGGCCTTCTTAAAATCCGCGCTCCAGCGCATCAATTCTCGCGTCCGCTTCCTCGGCAATTTCATTTCGCGCCCCTTTTTCCTCAACTCCTGACGCTCAGCACCGCCGCTTTTTCGAGCTACGCATCGAGGCTCCACTCTTTGTCTCCTAGAGGCCACCAGAAAATATGATATAAGGTACGAAGGCTCGTTCGCGTGCTTTCCATAAGATTTATAAGGGAGGGCGTCGTTCCCCCGTCAACATCTCGGCTAGTCGCGACGGCCGAGTGCCAGGTTTGAGCAAAATTCTCTCACAGTCGGTTGTCTCCAGTGCAGCTCTCGCATATTACGTCCCTCTTAGTCACCCTTATTCTTCCTACTGATGCTCCACTACTTTGCACTCGGATCTCGGATCTTCCGGCCTTTACGGCTTCTTCTTTCTTTTTCATTTTTTTCTTTCTTTCTCTTTTTCTATTTACCCAGCTTTCGCAAATGGGGTGAACGATATCGTTGGTGCTCGAGGGTTAAAAAACTTTCGGGCACGGCACGGATTACGTCCTGAAAGCTGTTATCATTTGTTTTAGCGCGACATTTCATCGGGTTTTCATGGTTTTTCGATGCGAACAACAATTGTCGAATAAAAATGGAAATCGTTAGGTTGTGGAGATAGGTTTTTGTGTTCCGTTACTCATTAAAAATTATCGAAATGGATGAAATGTGGCCGTAAAATGAATACGTTATAAATAAAAAATAAATAAACCCGTCTTAATAAAATACTTTTACTGAGTATTAAAATGGTCTTTTTCAAAATCATTGTTTTAGCTTACAGGAGATGAGCAATTCGATAACCATTCTCTTTTAACTACTCCAAGGTGAAACATTGGATCCTTTTGTACAATAATTTGGTGTTTAGAATGTTTGATAACAGTTAGTTATATATGAAATATTATTTTTTTGTGCAAAATTCAAAGTAAAATATAAGCAACTATATTAATCTATACAATATTGTAAAAGTATTCATCTATTTGATTGGAACGTATTTCTTTTATTTTTTATTGCTTTAGAAATGTTTCAGAAAATACTGATCGATACCTTATTTCCTTATTTTGCAAGACAAAAGCTTTCGAATGCATTATTATTAACAATCACATGAAACAAGAGTAAAATAGTAATTTTAGAAGAAGTTATTTAATTAAAAATACTAGTTTCGTGAACAAGTAAACTACTTAGTATCTTTAAGAAATCGTAGCATTTGAAATGAAGAACTTGAGACTGTATATATATGCACAACTTGAAGCCATTACTCCATTAAATTTGAGTTAACTGGTTTGAAAAATACTATTCTCTTACTTACTATATCGAGAAAAAGGTAATTTAAAGTTTTCGTACGCTATTACAGTAAGTTGAGTAATGCAGTTCAAATCGCTCTAGTTCAAGCAATTACAAGACTTTTTACTCGAATTAGGATTTCAAATATTCTTCCAAGTACATACTTTAAGAATGTGGAATAAAAATAAATTTATTCTGCCATTTTAACTAAGTAGAGAAACCCTCTTAATCAGTCGTATAGTTATAAAATATGCTTTTATATGTTTTTATATAACAGACACCGTTTTTACAGTACGTAGTAGAAGAACAACATTAAATGCAAAAACATTATCTTATTAAAATAGAAAATACTGCATAAGCACAAATCGTCAATTAAAAATGCCTCGATTTCTTAATAGTATAAATTTATTTTAATAGTAGTCGAATTATATTCTTTACAAGTTCATTTTTCAGATTCTTTAGAATAAATTATAACTTTTAAGTAAAGTTACTAAAGGCAACGAGAAACTTGTATCATTCATTACGCCAATTTTATTAAGTGCTTGTTAGTTTGTTCTAGCAACAAAAGATAATTCGTTAAACTAAGCATTAAATGAAACATTTATTGACATTATCCAGAAGATATTTCATACAAGCTTAGTTTGTAGATCTACGTGAGATTATATACGTTTGCATAATTTTACGTATATCTGTAAACTAGCGAAATATATTTAAATTGAAGTAGAATTTCGAACTCCACCATTTTAGAGATAAGAAGCTCACTCCAACAGAATGGAATGGTGCCGTAATTTATTTTCACTTATACACAGAATGAACATCTTTGTCTACAAATTTACGGAATATTATTAACTATTCGGTCGCCACTGTTTAATTAAGATGAACATAGGCTGTTTAAATGAAAAATAATAATTTGAAAAAGAAGTTTAGTTAAACCACAAAGCATCTTGTACAACGAGTGTCCTTTTCGATAAAACAAGAGCAGTATGAGCGGCAGAAATTTCACTTTTTACCAAGAGCAAACGAATAGTGACTAGAAATTTTCACTTTGAAAATAAATACAAAAAAGCTACAAGACTTTTCCGTACTTTCGCCGCCGTTTACTTTCCGTTGAGTCTCACTGCAGCAACTTCTCGCTTTATCTCGACACACGCGTGAGCGCTATGTTTTCTTATTTTTCCGGTGACACGACAATGCTCTTAATTTCGCCTGAACGCACGAGGACTTTGTCGTGGACGAAAACGTGGACGCTGGAAAATGAACGGCAGAGGCGAGTCTGACGAGATGTCGTGGCTAATAACAATCGCGGGGGGTTATCTCATATATCTCTCTCTCTCCCCTGCTTGTTAATTAATCGTGTCACGAATGAGCACATAAAAAACGGTCAAAGTGTGCCATTGTAGGACTCCTGCGACGACGGCGCTGTTATAGCGATCTAAATGAGGGTTTTGTCGAAGGAAAAAGACAAGATGGAAAATTAGCGAGTCAAAAAGGTATATCGATATTAGCGCACGGTGGATCATGTTACGATAATATACGGATAGAGGCCGAGGAATCTGGACTGTCGTTGGAATATATTTTGCGGTGTACATCTGCCACTTTATCGTTATGGGAATTAATTGCTGTGTGTATCTTTTGTAGTGGAGAAAGTACCGATCGTTACGAATTTTAAGCGACATAAATAATTATGTATTAGAAATTCGTTCCATTGCTTTTTATGTAAATAAGTCTTTTGATGAATTTGATTTGTTTGAATGCGTCATCAACGCTATATTTACATAATTGCATATTATTATACAAGAAGCTCTACGGAATATTACGTAATTAATTTTCAACCTATTACGCAACTACTTTTTAGCAATTATTTTAATTAAATGTTTTAAGTTCTTTATATATAATTACAAGCAAATATACCAAATTACAAATATTCCAAGAACAATATGTGAGGATTTTCATGAAATTGTATGTTATCCACAATGGTACATTTGTGCCGATAATTACAGTTAAATTTTTCCTATAATTATAATATATTACCAAGATCATACTATTTGAAAAAATACTTTTTGAATTCTTTTGCGTTTTCTTTCAATCTTTTTATTTTCTTGAGTTCAAAAGATTGCAATTCAAAGTTCAAAATAATATCAATGACAGCTTCTTTTTAAATATGTAACGGTGTTGTAAAATGCTAAGTACAAGGCATGAATATTTTACACATATTATAATAATATTTCAGAGATGCTAATCACTATAATGCTATAGTAATAAATTTATGCACAGACACTTTTAATTTCATATTTTCAAATTACCCAAAAGTATTTAAATGTAACGTAAAATAATAATTGTAATAAAGGTAACTTTCTACTTTATCTTGAATTTCCAGAAAGTTATAATATTACAAACTAATTAGAAAGGTAAGATTATTAATGATTAAGTAATCTATTAAGTAATTAAATCAATTAGAAAGATTTATAATAATATGAAAACCTGTTTGAAAAATGAGGATTTCATAATTTTAAATCTAGTGACCTTGCGATACATATTTGAAACTTCATTTCTTGCGTGGAATGATTCCAATTTGAATAATTTTTTTAATTTTTGACGTATTTTGACGTATATAAAAAATAAAATTCAATTCCTATTAAGTAATTATTCTATCGATCACTTTACTTATAAATAAGGAATTCTTTAATAATAATTAATCGAAGATTTCAATCGTGGACAAGTAATTGTTTATTATCTGTCTATATTGGAAAAGGAGCTCGATCCAGCGGTCAAAATTCATTAAAAATATTTAAAAATTTTCAAATCGAATTGAAATCAAAGGCTATAATTACTAATACAATGAAAAGAAAAGTTGAACTCCGGTAGTTCAACTGCTAAAAAAAAGGTTGCCAGTAGTACAACTCTTAGCCAAAGCTCTTTTCATCAGTGTGATTTAAAGCTTTTCTGAATTAATATTATTTTTAAATAAATAATGAATTCAATGTATTTTTTAAATTAAAATTTCTATCTATTAAATTAAATATAATTAAAACTATCTATCTATTTTGTCACTTATTAAAAATACAAAATTACATTTTCTTTCGAGTAGTCATATTTTTAATCTCATCACTTTTAAATCTGTTATTATTATTGCATTAAACAAATTTATAAAAATCAATGAAATATATGTATGGAAATATTAATAATTCAATTGTAAATTTTGTCGTAAATTTCGTAAAAAAGGGAATTAATTTCAACTTTATTATTTATTGGCAAGTACATGCTAATATTACACAGTAATATAAAATATACATTTTTCGAAATAGAATTAGTAAAAATTTACCCGGAATAACTTTCGTAACAATCCTAAGCTTCTAATATTATTAGAATATCTCAGATACAATGAAAATTCATTATTACAAACAAAAGTAATACTTTTGTTTTATCCTAATTACACGTATTTCAATAGATTGCGCTTGCTTATTACAATTATTTTTTAACCGGCGCAACTGATAATGACTTCGATAAGGTACTTATTTTACATAAAAATGTATTTATAATCATTATTTTTGTATCTAAAGTTTCCGAATTACGTATATCTAGCAAACACTGCCGTTTACTTGCCAAAACGATAATAATAATTCCGGTATATTACCAGGATTAAGAGAAAAATATGGATTCCATATGGAATTTGAACATCATTTCCGCGATGTAATCTTCGATTCGGTAACTATCTATACGTGGATTTGGGATCACGTACTCCGTATTCCAACGCGCACGAATACATCTCGCATCCTGGACCGTTCGTATGCAGAGCCGGAAATACTGGAAAAAAGAAAAAGGAGATGCATTCAATTTGCACGAAGTGTATCGTTGCTGCATCGAGACGCCGAATTATTTTTCTTTTCGGCATAAATCTCTGCACGGTGGAACCGCGCCTCTCCATCACGCTCACGCACCTCGTTCTTGAATCGAAGGGACCAGCGAGGGGGAGATTCCTTCCGAGCAGACGAGGCCCCGCGATCCTTTCTCTCCCTTCCTCACACTCTTGGGTTCCCGCTCCGAGGTCACGAGTCCTCGGCCCTTTACTTCCTCATTCGCGCACATCACCATTGCTACGAGGATGAGAGGCAGATTTTTATCGAGGAATTATGCGCCGACTGACCCAGGAGTATCTCTTCTTTGTTTTTATTTTCGCTTAATGCGGGGGAGACGCGCCTATATCCGCCGGTCGCGGAGATACGGATTCACTTGGACTGACGTATCATCACGTACACCGTAAATTTTTTACCGTGACGGAGGCGCAAATGAATAACGTCAATAGCAATCACATGGACTTCTCATGAGCCGTAAGAAATTCTACTAACTCATACGAATATTCCTTAAATTTGTTGAACTAATGGTTTATTAAGCATCGACTAACTTATTACGCGTTGTTAAAATAAATGTATTTGGATGATTAGCAATTACTAAACTAGAGATAGTTTTAGATTATAAATTAACATTTTAGCCAGAGTTAATAAATCCGTATAGTATTTATTTGAAAGTGATAATATTAAATAATTTGAAATATTTCTTGATTCAAAGCGAATATATGGTATCTTTGAAATTTTTACAAAGTTTTTTCGTGCTCTTAAATTTCTTTTTTCGTAATAAATTCATATGTGAATAATTGATATTGTAAAAAGTCGTAAATTAAATTACGTTTGAAAAGAAATAATGATTAGAAACCGGTATCTAAGCGCTGGCTATGAATTCGAGGTAAAGGTACAACAATAAAAGTCGACCCATTTAATGAAATTTGATATTCGTAGAGAAAAAACTACGCATAAAAACTGTACTAATAGACAAAAAAGCGATGACCGGAGCATTTTTTCTTTTTTTGTATTCAATAAAATTTTCCCAATAACGAAGATAGACCATCGATTACTGACAGCTATCATCGAGTGCTCTAGCGCGCAAACAATCCCGCAATCACAATACAGTCCTTCCTTTTTTCCTCGCTCCGTTCGTCAAACAAAGAATTCGTCAATTTCCGGAGTCCCATTGTCAAGGTCCACGCGTTTTTACGCCTCTGTACAGATATCGACGCGTAATTTTTTCTCTCCTTTAACATCGGCAAGCGCGCGCGAGGCACACCGAAATAGAGGGAAAAAGCAGCGCATTTGAAAGGACAAATGAAGCGGGTAAAACAGGTAGAAAAAAAGAAGGAAGGAAAAGCGCGAATGCAGGTACTCGAGACCAGAAATCATCGTTAAAAGCCTCTCATTTTTTCGCGAAGACTACCCATTTCGAAACGCCGATGTTCCTCAATAGATGTGACTTTGAAATACTTGGGGATCTACGGAATACAGGTTGATGAATCGGCGATACATCGATCCCGCTTTCTCTCTCTTTCTCTCTGTTCGCAAGGAAGACTTGCTTACCTTAATGTTCGCCCGCCGTTCTCGCTGAGCTCACCTTTATGAACTACCTCGAAACGATTAATTGAAATTGCGCGCCGGGAAACAGGAATTCCCTCACTGCATATGGAAACACACCTGTATATATATATATGTGTGCAAAGCAGCTAAACGTAAGAGTCGGGATTTGATGGATCTGCGAGCCACTTGAGAGAAACCATGTCTCTCTTTACTTTTGCGCTCGAGCTTCTTTTCTACTTTATGACGGGAAGTATTTAACGACTTATTGGGAGGATAGGACGTCATTTCATTGGGATTATTAGGCATTTTATGAGCGAACGAAACCGCTGATCGATGAAGAACGAACACAATTATTTAATTGGCATAAGTATTAATTTCCTGTAAACGAATGTTATACCTAACTAGAAACAGGTAACTAAGTTTTTTTGGATTTCTTCATGAAATGTAACAGTATATATCTATGAAGTTTATATCGGTGTATCAATATAGCGATTGAACTTATTGATGAATTCTAAAAATGGACACATTATCAATGTTATGTTCCAAAGGTGCATTTCATAAAATGTTTCTTTGAAGAAATATATAATTATTTATAATAGCTCATATTACTATTCAATTACCTGCATTCAATACTTGATATCTACTTCAAATACTGTTTGATATGTGATTACTAGCACAATTTAAGGAATGTGACTACACAGCTATACAAATTTGCCTAGCTCGTACAACGTGCACTACAAGTTTGAATACAAGTCATACTGCGTTTCATCTCTTAATATCCTTTAACTTTGGATCATTTTTTAATATAACATAATATTCATTCATGGTAACAGTTAGAGAAAATAATTTGACTATCATAAAACCTTCGGATTTATCAATCAATAAGAATAATTACAAAATTATAAGAATTATGAAATAATCATCGACACGAATTATACGCTAAAGCAGGATTACTTACGTAAGAATGTAAGTAGAAAAATTAATTTCGTACATTAAGCTAATCAGTGTAGTTTAAGTTTTTATTACTACCTACATCGCTTTGTGGTAGAAAATTAAACTCGTTTAAAATTTAGTTTTATCATTGATATAATTAACCTAGAATTTAGAAAGATATTTAGTATATAAAAAAAACTTGTTCCTTACGAAGCCTGAGTATATCAAAAGATTAAATGCAAATTACGACATTCTGCATTTATAATAAAATTGCACCAATACAACTTTAGAGAATGGTAAACCATAATGCACCCCCGGACAAAGCATCAAAGTATCAAAGTATGCCAGGTAAACGAGGAAGAAGCGACGACGGCAGCAGCAGCAGCAAAAATAAAATAAATTCTTAGCTCCGAATAAATTAAGGCATTATTGATAAAGTGCGAAATATGCGACGCAAGAGCGGAGAGCGGGTGCTTGTTAGTTTCTTAATCCATCTACTTTCAAAAGACATTTTTCAACATTTATTCAGAATACATTGGCGTAATTGATATTTTCCGTAGATATTTCGATGGGCTAAAGGGAATCGATGCAAAGGAGAAGGTAATGAATGTTTTTCTCGCAAAATAAATCTACTTTGTGCGCACCCCTCTGTGCGATATATAACGTCGAGATGTTATCGTGATATATACGCACGCGTATATATCCAACTCTCTCGCAGACGGACGCGCGTTTACACACTTTCGCATGACTCATTGATATTTAATCAATACAATGCAGCTTATTCTCTGATGCGCCCGTATTAGCACGAACACTTGCCTTGTCGGCAACTGACGGTACCCTCGTGCAGCTCCTTGGAGGTGCGCGCGGCGACTCCCGTCGTCATCGTTAATGCATCCGTCGGAGGTGGACCGAAGAACGCAGACGCTGACACAGGCGTCCATTGTGCGACTCGAATCGAACCACCATTTTCCACGTCTAATAACCGTCGATACGCTTGTGAGAGGCATTCCCTAATGGATCTTATGGACTTTATGGACGGCACGCGTTTATTAACAAGAGCCACGGTCTCGAATCTTATCCACCCGATCGTTTATAACCCGAGGCTCCAATCAGGACGAACGGATAATCAGGAATATTCGCGGTCCCGCTCACAACGGGAGCGCGCATGCACTTCCGCACCTGTGCAATGGGTTCGAGTTTTACGAGCGCCGACGGTTGACGGGGCAAGAATTAGTCCTACGTCCGGCTCCCCGATCGTGTTCTTCCTCTGTCGATAAAGAGCAATCAACTTTTTCATTAAGAAGCCACTCGAAAAGTGCGTCGGGCGTCGTAGACTCGCGTGCGCGTGTCCCCTCGAAAACTCGACACGAGTGGAAAATGAAAAAGCTCATCGGGTCGCTTCCTCAATAAAATCTCCTTAATGAGCTTTTCCGCGAAAGGTGGAGAGGCTGCGACGAGCAGTGGAACAAAATGGATGGATGCGTCGCGACGGATAAAAAAGTCGTAATCGATTCCAGCGATTTCGCGAACAACCGGTTGACTTACGATAGCTGAAGTCAAAGTGGCGCTTCTGTTGTTTTCTCATGCACAACAGCGCAATTATATTTTTGACCGGTTTTTAACCGGTCAGCTGTGCGTCTTCTTTTCTTGGGACTTTTTTTCGAATTTATACTTCGAGGCAAACTTTTTAAAAAAACTTACGTGTTTCCAGGCAATCGATACCAGTGCCATGTTTAGTTTTTGAAACACTTGTGGATTATTTTATATATTGTCAATGATATTATGAAACATACAATCAGAATTGTATTGTAGCACAATAATTCTCTTGAATGAAGGAATTGTTTCAGACAAGGGATATAATATATAAAATAATATATAATGTAAAGTATTAAAAAATCCACAAAATTAATGATGTCCCCATGTACAACAATACATTCTAAATACATCACTAAAATAAATTTTTGATTTTCATAAATCTTTCATAACTAGATATTTTAAAACTTCTAAAATTAAAAATTATTTAAATGAGCAGATGGTTTCTGTAAATATGTCATTAAAAATTGAATGTAAATGTGGTTGATAAAAATTGAAATTTCCCAACTTTTCATCATAAATAAACAATCATTAAAGGCTTGCATAGAAAAACCTTTTTTTCCTACTTTGTCTGAAAGATTGAAATTTGATAATAAAAAAGAAATTCCACTCTGTTTTTTGTATAATTAATTATCAGATAACCCTAGGTTTCTTAAATATTCCATCATTAAAAAACAAAAATTTAAATGTTAGTGATTGAAATCTATCTAAATATTTCAGGGAAATAAACTCACTTAAATATAAGTTTGACAACATGAATGGACAACTAACAATAAAATTAATATCGGTGTTATAAATAAAATTAATTAGAATAATATAATGCTTATTCGCTTTTGAAGTTATCGCTTATATGGCAAAATGTCTTACTTTATATGCGATAAATCAACCAGTCAATAATTTTCAATTCGAAACATCTATATTTATCAAAATAAAAAATATTAAATAAAACGTTCCGAATACATAATATAATAATAACTTCAAAGAATTATAAATGTATCTATTTCTTTTAATTAAGTCATTTATTTTCTTCACGTATATTATATAATGAATTATAAAATCTTTTGAATTTCAAAAATTCTGTTTGTACGTATTTGAACCAAACTTGAAAATTATATTATACCATGAAATAAGTATGTTTGGAAATCCATCAATCGGAATGGTTTATGGTTTGCAGGAAAATTGCTTTTAATGTTTATATATATATATTTATATATATATATATATATATATTCTTTTATAATATTATTAGTGTATCACTATCTTCAGTTGATTCATAAATAAAATCCGAAATATAACTTAAATTTATTTGTCAAGAACTTTATTTCTTGATGATTATTACGTAATGAAATTTTCTTAAAAGATTTCCCTATAAATTAATTTTGTTTTAATAATTGTTTTTACGTCCAAAATTTTTATTAAAATACCTATTTGCTTATATTTATGAACACATCAAGATCTTGCCTTTTTTTCAAATACATCGTAAGTTAAAGTTTATACATTTGAATTTATATTTCCTTCTTGCTAATGAAATTTCTAAATTATTTTATCACTGGATGATAACGTTACGTAATAACGCTTGATCTTTTGCACATTTGACTGGTATAAAGATTAAGCCATAAATCATTGCTGATTAAAATAAGTCGTTAACTATGACACTGAGTATTTCGTGCGAGAAAACAGATCCAGTTCTCCCCCTCACAAATTGTCCAATGAAGTCTCGCTCAAATTCCTCAGCGACGCTGTTGGTTTCCTCGCAATCGTGCATGTATTAGCGGTCGTTATTCCATTACTGTATTAGTGCAACTTATGTGCAAGTACACATCGGACCACGACAATAACGCGAAATAGGAAAATCGAGCGCCATACGGCGTTCGCTTACGCATCTGTCGGCGTGTAAGTTTTATTTAAAAAGCGGCTGAGTGCATGAATCTTCCCGCGAAGGCGCACGTAACTCGCGGGCAATTCGTTACGTGGGGGTCTCCTTTAATCGATTCACCGGAACTCGGCACTGCTACCAGGGTCGCAATTAACATTGCTCGTAAATCGCGCCGATCGATGGAAATCGCTCGATTATGAGCACGCAACCATCGCGAGGGAGAAGACGCACGACTACTCGGGGGGCTTATCCACGCCGAATCCCTCGCGCGTGTTTATGACTCGATGCGGGATCCCGGTTACGCTGACGGGTGACGCCGGTGATCGTCGCCGATGGGTTTTGCGCGAGTCTCGATTCTATGTCACGATAAGGCGAGTCCCCTTCCTTCGTGGAATTAAAAAATTGCGGGGCGTCCATCCGGAGTCAACGGCGCTCGTAGCGCGTGAATTAGACGCAGGAATAACGAAGAGCTTCAAGGGGAACAGGCATTTTAATTTTCAGATTAACCTCGCGGCACGTGGAAATGAAAACATAGTTTCACTTTTTCCTCATTTATTCAAGTATTTAAGCGTAATTACAGAAAATTTACACTTACGTACGCTACGAGAATGCACGTTAATTTTAGATAGAAATAAATATTACTTTAATAGAATAAAAGACCTATAAGATTCTTAATTCGAGAGATTGAAAAGAAATCTTTTGAAGTCCATTTTTCTAATTCAACTGCGCTTATTGTAATTTAATAATTATTTTCAGAAATTTTATGTACGACTCTTAACCTTAATACGTATGATTAGCCTGCCATATTATAGATTTTCTCCCGTTCACCTGGTAAAATCAATTATAATTACAGTTTAACTTTCTTATTGATGTTTGCTACGCATTTATATTATACAGCAATACTTTAATTAAATCTTTATTAACGGCACTGAAATATCTAATATATGGGGGAAATTTATTCACATGTCCGATAAATTACAATATTCATATTTATTTTATTTTAGTAAGCGATAATATCTTATGAATATTAATAATATGTTATGAAGAAAGGGTGAGCAGCAATAGCATTTTAAATATAGGGCTGAAAAAGGCTAGTAATAATAATTATTACAAGTAGTTTTGCAGTTTGTAAGAAACTCTGATTGACTACAGTATGATAAATGAAAAATTATTGTTTTGAAGCAAAAACCGATAAAATTATTCTAAACTTTATAATTTTAATGAAACTATTTACATCTTATATTCTGACTTTTATATTGGTGCAAGTACTTTAGATTAAAATTTCAATCAGTGAACTCATCAATTGCAGACTAAATTTCATATTTCTACTTTTCTGAGAAAGTTTCTTCTCATATTTTCAATTAAACTAAGGGAATAAACAATTTTAATATGTATCATAAAAATTTAAAAAATCTCTTGTAAATTTGATCGAATAAACTTGGTATTATATTAAAGATTCGTAATTATTTTATTGCTATTCATCGTAATTTAAAGTTCATTGATTTTGATCTTAAAAATAAATATTATATATCATGCTTATTCTTATCATTTCTATTTCGTTTTGCTATTCCAAAACATTTGTCCTCGCAAACATGGCGAAAGCTAAAAAATGACTTTTGTTGGAAAGGACGCATCCTTTTTCTGCGATATTTCCTCGTGATATTAACCAGACCTTTCGCAATACAACCCTACCGGTATTTCCTGTCTCTCCTTTAAGAAATACGTTGCATAAAAAAGTGCATGGGCGCATGCAACTACAATACTTAATAAGCTCCTATTCGATAAGCGGTAACGTTTTTATCACGACTACGGGTGATCGTTCCAAGTTCTTTTACTTTCCACTATAAAACATATAATTCGATTCACAAATGAAATGGCGACTTTCGGATAACTGATGGTAAAAAATGTATTTTTAGAAATTTTTTCTCTCAATAAGCAATCCGTTACTCGACCAATTTTATCAGTTTTCTGTATTAAGATGAAGAATGATATTGCCAATTTTAAATCGGTTCTTATTGAAATTTGTCTGAGGTGTAAACCTGTGCGATGAAATTTGAAATGCTTTTTACTCGTTACGTAAATGCGAATTGAGGCTCTATAGAAAGTTTACTTACTTCTTAAATGGCTGAAGTAAGCAATTAATACTTTATATAAATGTGATTCAGTTTTAACGTGCCTTTACGAAACCTTGGCGTGTGTAAACATAAAATTATCAAAATATCAAACTTTCAAATTATCATACAACATTGCTTTCTATTGATATTTATAAACAATTTTGCAAAAGAAACTATTTTTACGAAAGGATTATAAATATTTACTAATAATTCTCTGCATCGTTAATATAGAAATTAATAATCAATTTCAATTAGTTCAACATTTTATGTTTATACAGAATACACAAATGGGTATTTGACGGTGTTGCTTTTAGATAATTCTTTTGCTTGATTTTATAAAGTGAACCTGGGCCTCGTTGATTTATGTAAAATTTAGAGTATTCATTTTGTGTATTTATATTTAATTAAGTAATAATTGCTTAATTAAAATAATAGTATTCACCTTAATAATTTTAAGATTATAATAATAAAACACTTTAACCAGAAGGATTCTAAGCGGAACCATAAGGATTCCGCTGGATAACTACATAATGCGTATAAAAATCTATTTATTTATAAGTTTGTAAATTTAATTAACAAGTCTGATTGTTGGAACTGAGATAAAAATTACTTTGATATAATTGAATTAATTATTGTTCCAAAAGTAATCCAGAATGTGTAAATTGAAAGATAAGCAAATTAATGAAGACTTTTGGTATATTTTGTGGAGTAGGAACCGAAGGTGTAAAGGTCTTGAGGTTTTGCAGCGTGTTGGAAAAGTTACCGGCTTACATTAGCAGAACATTTCTGTTTAGGGAAGGCAGCTGCAAGGTCAATGAACTCAAATCTCATTTATACGTGAAAATCGAAGCTTTGTTCTTTACATAATGACTTAAAGCGAGAAAATGTCCATTTCCAGATAGCATCGACATCTCTATTCACGGAATACGTGAATTGCGGAGCACGATTTTAGCGCAAACCTTGAAGAATTTCTAAAACATGAAACAGGAGCGAGATTCGATAAAGTGTATCATTCGGTTCATAAATCTGAATTTCCAATCCAGGCGTGCGGACGCGATAAGCATATTTAAGCGGTCAACGTGGCCTCCTTATCCGGCTGATATCGCAACCAAGCATTGATCCTGCATCCATTCCAGCACGCGACGCCTGCTCAAGTACATCGAACCGCGACGCTACTCATTGCAATTATTCCGCAATCGTCGAAATTACACCTTATAGCTCAGTAAATGTTTCCTCGGTCACGAGAACGAGTTTTTCCGTCTGCGCTGTTCTCTTCCGCACGCACATCAATCTCCCGACGAAGGCCCGATCCGGAACCCGTCGTCTCTAGGTGCCATTGCCGCGCCGAAATCGTGAGATTTCATTTGCATGACACTGCTCGCGTGCTCGTAACAGCCAGCGGGTGTAACTCACCACTTTCGTGACGATGCCTCTCTCTCTCCTGCCGATATCGATGCACTCTCTCCCTTGTTCTCGGATCTCTCGGCACTCGCGCTCTTCGACACTTAGCACTCTTGGAGACGTATGCGGTGCCTTTATTGCGGCGAGGGGGACGATGTGTCCAGGGCAGCCGGGAAAGCTCGCGATAAGTTCTCTCGGTGGCTCGCGCGCCGTTACTGGTGCCGCTCGTCGAGGACGACGTATGCGTACGCGGTCGCCGTGGCAGTGGCCTCGTCGGCGTCCCGCTCTCTTATCGGCGCGCGCGCGCAGTCCCCACCATCACCGCCGCCGCGGAACCCCTTCGCGGCGCGTGCACCCACGATCGCGACCAACCCCTACCTTTCGCAGGAGCGCAGAATCGACAAACAGAGGTGCTAGCCTTCATCCTCCCTCCGCTCGTGACGAACTTCAACTCTCGGCGCTGCTCATCCACGGGGCCTCATCTTCAGGGCCTCGAATACGGAGACACGGTGCCTTTTGTGTGATTTCTCAACTGCTTATGCTCGCGAGTTTTCACATTCCTGCGGGAAATCGGTAGTTTTTGTTGAAGTGGCTTCTTAGAATTGCGGTATCGCCGGGAAATCCAGACAAGAAATAAATATCGATCCCGAGCGCAAATCTCTAACAGCCGCTTTTTTACTGAAACTTTCCAAGAAGAACAATTTTTAATTTGGTCTTTCGGATTTGACTGACAAATGAAACTCTCTTACTTACTTTGAAATATCATGTTATTCACACTATTTACATTCTTTTATTCTTGGCTTAACAATTTTTAGATTTTGTTTGAAAAAACGGCAGCAGTCCTCTCAATAGATTCTTGAGAGATGAGGTTTGATATTTTCTTCCAAACTTTTTATCTTACACTACTTAAATAAAATTATGTGAATTAAGCTATTAAAGTTGAGCTGAAAGACGAAACTTTAAACTTTTGTAATAAAAAGTTAAAGGGGTGCGAATATTAACAAAGCCAGAGATAAAAGGTTAAAGGTATTTATTTAGATTAATGCGTCAATCTTCCATTTTAATCAAAGGATTTTTTTGTTGCATTCTCTTTATTTTCCATTGCTTTTTGTTTAAATAAGATAGTCTATGTATCACTATCATAAAATTTTATTCATTTATGTATAATTTTTCTATATTTCGGTACAAAAATAATTCAATGAATCGTATATGCAAACGTATTTAATTTCCTTGCGTTTTAAACTTTTTACGTAACTATAAATATCCATTTACTAACTATTTTAATACTTTAATAAATATATTTATTTATTAGTTTAAGTAAATAGAAGTCAAGATATTATTGTATTAAATTATGAGACTTAAGAGTTATTAAAAATTCATTTAAAATACATTTTTAAAACTAACAATGTTAAATATAATCATTTGTTTCAATAAATTAATTCTAAAATATTTGTCAAAATCTCTACATAAAAATAGAAGTATCCTTAAAAATTTACTTAAGAAAATAAATACTCGTTGACGAAACTATTTTTAAAGAGAACAGTCAACTAAATTTTACCAAAATAAATGAAAAAATTATGTTTCTATTTAAAAAAACCTATAAGATTAAATCATCGTTTACTGTTTTTAAAAAATACGTTCGTCCTTTACTTGTTTTTCTTTATTTTTCTATTATTAATTTTTTCAGAATTATATAGCATACTGTCTCGAATGCTTCTTAATTACAGAATGTAGTTGACACTGTAACTGAATATAGATTATGTTGTATTAATATGAATTAATCTATATGCATAATTAATTTCATCATTGCAAAATTAAACAGAAAAACGTATTATATTAAATAGAATATTAAACAGAAAACTGTATTATATAATATATTTGAATCTTTTTAGTTTAAATATATTTTAGAATATGAATATTTATTTACACTATATTTTAGTTTCGTTATCAATAATAATTTTAACGTCACTAAAATTCCTAATAAAATTTTATTATTAAATGTACCAATATAAATTTTTAGTGCTACTGATAAAGCAATAAAAAAATGTGCAATTGTATTTAAACAGTTATCTTATTATTATAATTGTCAAGCTCATTTAATGCAGTGGTAAACTTTGACTTGTTTATATTCAGACCAGATAAATTATTCCCTATCTTATCAACATATTTCAAAAATTATAATAATATTTCAGTGACACTTTCATGTATATCAAACACATATAAATAATTATAAGTCATGAATATTTTGTCCCTTATCGTACATTTGCTTATAAGCAATAACCTTAACAATTCTACAGAATACCCAGCGATAAGAGCGTCAAATAAAAACAACCATACATTTCTCTAATTCTTTTAATATTCAATCTCACATATAACTGATTTAAACGTTTTACTATAAAAACTTGGTGCACTAAATGAATTTTTCCTAGGAGAGATAAAAAATAAATTTCTACTACCAACAACAAAGTGAAAGACTGCGATCTTTTCTTTTCCGACTGAGGGTGCCTTTGTCTCTTTAAATTTACTTTTTATTTGTTTTCTCGTTACTTTCTTCATTTTTGTCGAGAAAGAAGGAATAAAAAAAGAAAAAAAGAGAAAGAAGAGAAGAGCAAAGAAAAGAAGAGGAAAAATGAACCCAAACCCCTGGAGATGTACCCGAGCACTCGAATACTGCAGAAATCTCTTTTTGATTTCTTTTTTCCAATTCTCTTCGTTTCTCTCTTCTTCTATTTTTCCTTTTCTTACTTTGCTATTTAACTTTTATTTCATAACTTTTTATTACAATAATTTTCCAAATATATCGACTCTGACCATTCGCTAATTATACATAATTTCATATTTTATTACTTCCATATTTATTAAGTTATTACTACTTATTAACTAAAGCAAATTGATTAAATAAATACTGTTATATTTTTGTTGAATAACTAAATTAAAATGTGATAAAAATGATCACAGATTTTTAGATAATCATTAGAACTGGCTTTAAAATTGACTAAAGTACACTGAAATAAATGTGGATTTTACATTTTGATGTGTAATTATTTGAATAGCCTGAAAAGATAGAATATCTACATAGAAAATTCTGTAGACGATTGCTAACATAATTCAGTTTTAATCGAATGAATTGATGATATGTATTTCAATATCGCTCAAATAATTAATTACAACGCATTTTATATATTTTATTATAGAAATTTTTCTATTACATAACATTACATACTTAATTTCTTAATATATTTTACAACAATCACATTATAATTAAAGATATTTGAAGATTAAACATACAAGTGAAACATTAATCCGACATGTAAAAAGCTTTCCCATTAACTAAAGTACTACGCTATAATTCTAAATAATTAATTACAGAATAATTTACACTGTAATATTCTCGAAATAGATTCATATAAATATATTGCAAAAATGTATATTCCAAAACACAGTCTCACTATTTAAATCGCCAAGTTAACTTTTAAGTTCACAGAACTTTTTATTATTCAACAACAAACTTGTGACTCCCAACTAAACGTCTCATTTACCTTTTCCTATCTCTTAACTTTCATATGCTCTCATAGTTTTCTCCACCTCTTTCTCTCATTCACGCTTTTTTCTCCACTTCCTTACTTGCTAATGTTGGGCCTCTTTTTTAAAACAAACTACAAATGGTGTTACATGAAGCTACAGACAGGATTTTCGGTTTAGAATGCCAAGAAGCGTTTGTCGTGAGATTAATCAGGCTACCTTGAAATTGTCCGAAAGTGGCGAGCGTTGTAATATAGCAAATTGTGCGAGGGGTAAATTACGTCATTAACAGCGCATTAGGTCCTGTAATCGGTTCCGTAATAACCTCGGTATTTTCGCGCCGCTTTGAAGGAAGTGGATTATTTTTGAAATCATTCCATACATTCTGTTAAATAAGTAAGATAAATAAAAAATATGACGAGAGTAATGTAATGATTACGAGTTTAAGTAATTCTTATAAATTATTAAGATGTGACTATATAACATATTACATGAATATATATAACATACTCTACAAGCAGATATATTTCCTTGTAAAGAGCGATAATTAGTATAGAAATCACAACTTTCATGAATATTATTGATTTCTTCCTCTGTTATTTTCTGTGTTTATTTTACAATTTACCAATAAACTGAACTTGTATTATCTTATGTTGCTACTAATTGAATATCTCTCGTACCATAAAAATATTTATATTTAAGAAAATAAATTTTTTTACATAACCTAAAGTTGATCCAAATAAAATACGAATATAAAATTTTTCTTTTTGAAAATTATTCAAGGATTTTTTTTCTTAAAAAATTTAAATCTTAATTCTTCTATTATACATATTATTATTCTTCAATATGTTTATATTAAAATAATGTTATTACCTTGGCCTTAACACGATTATTTCAAAATACGCATTTCAATGTTATCCCACACTTTGTATGTGTAATAAGTACAGTAATTTCTATTTAGTATTTATAAAATTTTTTTAGTATAATTTATATTTATATAATTTATGATTAAGAAATCAGAGTTCTTAATTAGTTTGTCTATCATAAGTTTATTATTACAATGATCTTTTCGTAAATAAATAAAAATTCATAATCATTTTAGTACATTTAAAATGCTAAAGTAAGACATCTTTTATGTATATAAATATATTTTATGTATGTTTTGTTATTAAATTATTTAGAAATATTTATACACTAAGGAATATAAGTGTCCACATAACTTAGATTTAATTTGTACTGTAATATTTGACTTCTTCCGGCATATATTTACGTTTTAAAGACATGACAAAATTATTAAGCTTTAACTAAGTTTAAGTGAACTTCTAGCATATTTGAAAGATACACAACAATATTCAAACTTATAAAAAATTAAAAATATTTTCATATATTTTTATATTCTTCGACCCTAAATTATATCAACTGACATTTAAGTGCATACTAGAACCGTTATACTAAACTATATGATTCAGTGGAAAAATATTGCGTTCTATGAATACATTGTAGTAAAATATGTAACCATATTAATATTTTATTACTACTTATAAAAGAATTATTATTTTTCGTGATCTTCTGGTGCACTACGTTGAAACATATTATGAAAAATATTTGAATATCTTTTTATCTAAAAAATTAATAATATATAAAGATTGTGAGAGCGAAATTGTCACAAAAATTCTAAATATATTTCATGCAGTTTGCATTTATAAATAACTTTTGGAGTTTTGAAGTGAAAAACGAAAAAATATAATATTATAGTTTACGTCTTGTGGGTAATACCAAGAATATTATTTACTTCGTTGCACAATATACGTACACTTTAAGAAGAGATCTGACTAAATTATATTATATGTTAAGTAGAATTAAGAAATTCCTTTCCCAAAATTAAAATATTTCTTTAAAAAATCTACTTTACAGATAAACACGTTGATTATAAAATTAAAAATATTGGATAAACAAGCCACTAGGATTCGCGAATCACAGATGAAACATTTGAGGTAATTAAAATATATCAGGAATTGTAAACATCTTTGTCTATTAACAATCCTATTAAAAAAGGAAACGTCAGACGTAAGTATTTATAGCGAGTTATAACTATAGTGAGGTAGATTCAAATTTTAATTAACTATTTAACGATTTAACATGTCGGTATTAATACACGTCGACAGTTTCCGCTTTTGATCGCGTTCACGCCTGGTTTAAATATAAATAATGTACACAGACGGCACGTGTATTCTAGAAATTTAATGCAACGAGCTTATTTGAGGACTTGTAATGCAATCCTAATATAATTTACCAGAGTGTTACTACAAAATACGCGACGCGAACCTTCCTTGCGTGAAAGTGGCGTGAAAATTGAAAGAAATTACAAGGAAAATGACCATGGAGAAAAGGAAGACAGTGAGTCGATTATAGATGTGAAACACTTATATTGTTTCAGGAATAATGCAACACTCTAACTATCTATTATCCGATTAAATATTTTATTGAACCCACTCAATGCACAGATCTGATCCGCTTGAAAACAATGCTTTATTCTTAGGTGAAAATTTTAACTTGACGCATAAACACAATTAATACCAAATTTTTAGAAATATTTTAAGAACCGTTGTGAAAAAAGGTAAACCAACTATTCAAGTACAATATACTGTCTTTAACTGCATAATTTCAAAGGCTAAAAGTTCGAGAGTGCAACAGAATGAAAAAAGCGAATATTTGAATATTTGAATATTTGCGAAACACCGCATCGATTATGCACTTTCACTGTTACTACAAATCCCTTTCCTCGCGAGTACCTCGCGTTATCCATAATCCAGCATAAAAGAAATAATTAGGTAGATATATGCGTTGCATTTTCAGACAGACGTATTTCCATTAAGTAAGCAATTATGTACCTCCGTTTACGTACATATGCGTATTCCCAAAAAGTTTGCAGATAATTTCTGCAGAAAAAATAAGCGCGTATTCCACTTAATACGCAACAGTGGTTCCATTCGGACCATTATTTACAAAGCGCAGTATGAAAACTCGGAAAATATTGAATCACTCAAAGAAGTACATGGTAAATTATAGGGCTGCATTGGGTTTGCGCCAGTATTACGCACAACGAATGTGTGACTTCGTCTTCCGCAGACCCGGATCTTCGATGACGTTATCTCGCGTAATTAGTCGATGGAGTTGTCGCGTGTCTGTCACTGACATAAACCCAAAGGTAATTCGTTTGTTTCGTTAAATAACGGGAGGCACTGCTCTCGAAGAAGTTGAAAGCGGATGCACGAGGTCAGAGCGTATAATATTTCTCTTTGTGCGCTTTTTGCTGCTCAAGTTGCATTTACAGTTGACCGACCTACCGCCTACGCGGGTTAAATGTTTTCCATGCAAAAGGAGCTCATGAAAGATAAGGATACGCCGTTGTTGAGGAATAATGCGCCGCAAATAATTAATAATGACGTCTGCGGTCGAGTGTTTTCGTGTTTTTCATCAATTAAAAACATGAAATCAAATATGCCTGTCTTAGATATAATTCTGATTTCAGCCGCTCAGTTATTATGACTGTGGTGTGTTTAATTTGGTGGGTTAATGTTCTCATGTACATTTTACACGAATCAAATTTTACATGGTTTACGGTAGAAATACTAAAATATTCTCAGATATTTATTAACGTTCGAAATATATCACAGCAGACAGTCACATTTTGTGAAATAACGATTTTTCACGGGCAATAGTAAGAATATAAACGGTTATTTATATTTTAATATGATATTTGTGTCTATTCAGGAATTTTATTAATCATAGAATTAAAATAAAAATTTAATTAACATTCGGACATTTTTAGATATGATATGAATGAATAAATATAGTATTTTATTTTAATTCGTTTATATTGCTTTAAAAGGCTGCATGTACATTAACGTTATATCCATTAGTATGTTAACGGTGTATTTTTCTCGGAATGATTAATTAATTATCTACAAAACTTTATTAAATTAAATGGTATGGGAATATATTATGTGACATCTATTGTATGCTATATATTGGAACATTTTAAAAATTATTTTAATTCCATTCTTAAATGATTGATTGCATTCTAATAAAGTACACATTGATTACGACTGCAAATTATATTGATATTATACATATAGATAATATTAATGTAAAGTTTAAAATTAAATAACTTACGAAATACAAATATAATTCTGGTCAACAAGAATCAATTTCAATTATTTTCAAGATTATCAAAATATTTACATTTTAGTTGATTGAATATTATTGGTATTTCATTCAGAGAATACTATAAAGTCATCGATTTTAATAAACAAAATTATATTAAGTTCAATATTATTTTTCATTGTGCCATTATTTTTAATTAATAAAATGATTTCATGCGTAATTATGTTTAATATATGTTTAATATTGTTTTCAAAATAGTTGAATCTGGGAATATTTTTCAGTGCAAGATGAATTTATTTTTTGTCAAAGCCGTCTATGTTTAATACCTAGAAATACATCTTATTATTAAATATAAGAATTGATTAAAATACTTACTTTGAGATTAATTTTAAATTAATTATATAACAATTAATATAATTCTAATAAAAAAGCTTAAATAGTTTTATATGATTTGTACGATAGAGCATAGAATCAGCAGATACGATAATGATAATATGAACAATTTGCATAATAAAAGAAGTGGGACGATTATGTAATTGCCAAAGATTCAAAGAACATCTGAAGTATTTAAACACAATAACTTCAATAATAAATAGTTAAATCAGTCTGCAAAATACGACCAAACTAGATAGTACGAAAATAGAAGCTGTGTCAAGAGTAAGTACCACTCAGATATTTTCAAAAAGTATAATAAAGTAAGATTAAATGTTCATAGATAAGAAAATAAAATAAATACGAGTAAATATTGTTATAATATATACATTTCTACTGTTTAAATTTCACTTGGATAAAATAATTTAAGCATAATAAACTGGAATCGAAATTTTTTTTTAATTTATACAAGAAATTTAATTTTTAATGTTGATAACATTGCAGCTAATATATTAATTTGATAGAAATTTTTTTAAGTGAACTGTTAAAAAATAGAATTTAAACAGATAATAGTTTCCGTATTTTTGCAACATTTTAAGACAGAGCAATAAAAGCAATAATTTATTGATGATCAATAAAATTAATTTTCATGTTGCAAATATAGTTTCTTTAATAGAGAAATATTATTAATGTACTGTAATATTATTGATATTAAACGTTAGTTTATTGTATACATGATAATTTTAATTAATATTCAATGAAGATAATCATTATTCGTTATTAAAGAAACGTAGATAACGAATTCCATACTTATTTGCAAAATGAATTAAGACGAAAATAAAGTTACTTATTTGTCAATTAAAAATAAACAATACGACTTCTTTGTTATATCAAAACAAAGAATTTATATTAAAACCTTTCGATTAAAAATTTGCAGTATACTTTATTTGTTCAACGACGACCTTCATGATGGGAATATTGCAAGAATAAAAATCGCTTTTACATTTGCCTTATAATAGAAACTAGAAAAATAGAAAATAAAAAAAAATAGAAACATCAGAGATAACAAAAAATCCTTGTATCATACATTCCGATTTAACAACAGAAAGTGTAGGTCAAAATGTCATGCTCATATTTGCGAAAGGGCTTTGCAATGGTAAAATCGTCGTTTCATTATTCGAATCCAAAAAGGCGAACCAATCTATCGTGTGGATATATACCAATGACCTCCAAAATTGTAACTATGATCTCGGTAACTTCACCATAGATATATCAATTGAGTTCATTCAGAACATGTTAGTGATTGTTTCCTATCAAGATAATTTCGATATCTTCATAAAGAGCGAGATGTATTGTGATACCGATAGCATATGCAGTTTCAGATATAACGATAAATCGATACTCATCAGCAAGAATAAACCGGCGATTCCAAGTAATGTCGAGGGCTGGGACATAATTGCAACTCAGAACTACAATTCAACTATGGGTATATATTAATAACAATATTGCAATAGTAATGCTTTTTTTAATTGTTTTCCCTGATAAAATTAATTTTCGTTGAAAACGTTTTATATGTAATGACTTATATAGCAGAATATAAACCTAAATGAATCTTACTTTTTAACGCAAGTTCTTTTAAAAATTACATAATGAACAACGTATTTACCAAAGTATTTATTACATACTTACTATATTTTATTAGTTACACATTATACATGAATCTTAACGTTTTCACCAGGCTACTTATACATAGGGATGTCGAGCGAGACCAATAACACGATACTAAAGCTCGTGGACGAGAATTTTGAAATTATTCATAAAACTGAGCTAAACTACTCGGGTAGCGTAGCCTACTGGTACGGCGAAGTCAACATCATCAGCTTATGCTTCGGTATCTCGGTATCTTGGACCACAAAATTGAATGCATCCACTTGGATTCCGAAATGAAGATCATAGTCAAAAAAAGATTATCTTACAATATGTACGTAAACAACTACTCGATATTCCGGCTGAAGAACACCGATGCCGTTGTTTTAATACTCGAAAAAGATCTCCAAAGCTCGCATACCGCCACTTATGTTCAGCACCTGGGATTGAATGGAGAAGTTTCGTCTCCGAGATATTATAGTTGTTTGTTTGTGAGAGCACCGACGAGATGAGAATTTTTCGGATGAAGGATGGATTATTCTGCACGAGTTTGATATGCCAGAATATCATCAATATTAAGTGCATTAGTATCAATAGTAACAATTAATGTTAATATAATTACAGAAGTAATTCCTCGGGATTAATATTTGAATTCGGGCTAATAAATAATATAAATGTACATATTTTCAATAAAAAATTAATTTGTTAACAGTTGCGCCAAAGACTTGAAATAATTATTGTTAAGCATAATGAAATATTTAAATTCACTATATTCCACAAGCTTTGGATTTCAAAACTAGTTTCTGGTAACACTTTATAGTTATCCATGTAAAATTCACTTTCATTGTATATATATATATATGTTTAAGAAATCATTATTGTATGAAGGTATTTATAAATATAAGCTATTTTATATTTTCAACATTTATATTCGATTCTGACTCATTCACTACAGATTAATGATTTACTGATACAATTATCCAATTTATTTTTAGATTTTTATTGGAATGCAATTTTCTAAATTATTAATATAATATCTATCATTATTAAAAATTGTATTATACGTTAGTAGGTAATAAAAAGCGTGCAATGAAAATGATTTTTATTCGGTACATATATAGACATGATTAAATAAATTCATGGAGTGTTCTTGTTTTAGGCACCTAGAACAATTCTTTATCTATAATAACTAAATTAAATTTTTTTTCAATAAAACCAATAAATTGTTAACAGATGAATAAATATATTTTAGTTCATAACATATTCCTTTTTAATTTTATATTTTCATAAATCAAGCTTAAACATAAGCAAATAAAATACTTATCATCGTTACAGGTTTCATGCTGGAAAAAATGTAATTACTATTTATCTCACCTATTTAATTTACTATTAATCATTTATCTTTAAATGATGATAGAACTATATACGAAAGGATTATAAAATGAGGTATTACATAAAGACTAAATTGAAAAGTCAATAAATTCATATAAGACGAACTTCAAACGTTCTGTGGAATAAATGTGAATATGAACGGCACGTACAACTGCACTTCCCGTAATGCTTATTTAATGATCAGTTAGATATGTTGAGCATCATTAAATACCAAACTATATGTTAAATTTTCAAGTAAAAAATTTAGAAAGTTTTGATGTATTAGATACTATTCAGATCATTATTTTATTAGAGAAGATCAGTAACTTATAATGTTATACATGAAAGATTCTGCCATTTTTACATATATGAGTGAAATATTACGATTGTATTGGGGAGGATTTAAGGATTATAGACTTAAAAACAAAAGCTGAGAATTGTAAGTATAAAATATTCAATAAAATTTTATGAATACGACAAGAATACATTTATATAATATTCACTATAATTTGATAATATATAACTCAGAATTTTATTAGTCCGAAATTTCAATAAATTTAAAAGATACAAGAAATAATATGTATCACAAAACATAACTTAATTTAAGTTAGTTTTTTATTTTCTAACTAAAGGAGCGATCGCCATACTTTGTATTTTCCATGAGCCATTTATAATAATGAATATTTATTTGCTGGCTTAAAGAAATATTATAAAATAAAAAAACAAATAAAAGTAAGATAAAGATAGAGTGGAATTTTTAATTAAATATTTAGCAGTCTCAAGTAAGTAGGTAGTGTAACGGGTTTGATATCAATGTTTGACTCTAATGGTGAGCGAGACAACAATTCTTTTAAAAAGCTAAATAGCTCTCTATCTTAAAACTTAGAGAGGATTAAATTCAATTTCATTCTTTCGCTGTCAAGAGGAGATTTAGAGGAGTAGAAACTCCTTAGGAGACAAAAAGACGAAACACGAAGAAATACTTTTTAGTTGATATAAAATATCATGTATTGCGGTAAATTAATAATAAAGAATTATAAATAATAAAGAATTGAAATAATGTAACTGCACAAGGCTTAACATATTTAAAATATTTTATAAATTAATAATGTGCAATCGATTATTTATTACGATTCATTATTGAATTATCGATTATTTTAATACTAGTATTCACGGTCATAAAACGTTCGGGTAAAAGGCTTTAAGAAAATATAAAAATAGGGTTATCCAAGTTTTCATTTCTCCGAACAAAAAATATGTCATCTATAAATATTTGCGTATTTAAATAAGATAATTTAATAACTAAGCACGAAGGATACGCCAGTGACAACGTTCAAACAAAATTGGCTGATAACAATAGAGATAGAATGCATTTTTTCGCAATCTACCGAGCGTATATTTAGATAGGGCGGACTTTTAATTTAGAAAACTTTTTTATTCCCTTGAATGCGGAGGGAGTATAAGTCTACGTGTAAGTGAGTCGCGTTTACGAGTCCACAGTAAGTGGCAGCATTCCAGAACCAGCATGGACAAACATTATCTGGGTAAAGGAACGCGTGCCTATCTGTAGAACGGGTGTTTGGCAACTTGGGCACGGGTTTCCCCACTCTTCCACCCATGGCAATACGTTCGTGCATATTATTACGTCAGACGAAATGACGAGTCCATTTCCTCGCAATTACACGTCGAGGGATGCGTATAACACGGAGAAATGGCCCTGGGGATGTGAGACAATCATCTTTTGGCTAAATCTGGCATTAAACGCGAGAGACTTATTCCTGCTTTATAATTATAATTAGATTATCTTAAATATTTCTGTTATGATGCAAACTTTATTGGAGATATTGGAAATGTTTAAAAATAAATATCTTAGAAATTTGGTGGAATAAGGTAGAGCTAAGATAACGCAGAATATAGAAAACTGCATAATAATGGAATTGAGAAATTTCTCCCTTTACTGTAAATATAATAAAATCATGTAGATTAAGATAGGTAGGGTATGTTGTTGAAACAGGAAATAAAAGAGTAGCATGTAGGGTCTGCGTTGGAAGACCCACTTAAAAGCTAATTCAATAGTCGAAATTAAAAAATAGAGTAATATTTTTAATAATTCAATTTTATGTTAAGATAATATTATCGTAAAAAGTAACTTAAAAAATTAAAAAGCATACCAGTTTCTAGTGTCAATTCTCGTGAGAAAAATTTTAATGCATGTACACATGAATTAATTTGATGAAGAGACGTTCATTTTGAAAAACATTACTTTTATTGAAAAACAACAATGACATAAAAATAACAAAATACTTTAAAATTCTGAAAAATATTCATCCCTTAAATTACATTTTTTGAATGAGCTTTCTGAATAACCATCAGACTTTATTTAATTTTGAATATCTTTGATGTTTTTATTATGCAACCAACCTAAAATTATTTATACTTATTAGTAAACAAATGAATGTACTCTGATTTTCGTTTTTATACAGCTTACAAAATACAATTTCTTCATTATTTATCATAATAATTACTATTATCACAGAAAATAACAATGAACTGATATACCATGTATATATTGAGCATTTATATTTATATGTACGTGTAAATGCGTGCGCATATACAGGTATTTATAACATCATGCGCAATAGAATATATTATCACTAAGGCAATTTTGTTATTTTTGTAACTAATTTTTAAAAAAACTATATTAAATAATATTTTAAAAGAAAATCTAAAACGGAAGTTAAAGTAAAATTTTCAATCAGCGGCTCGAAAATTGTTACAATTTTCGAAAGACAAAAGATACTCAGCTTTTTGCTTTATTGTGCTTTGAATATGAAGGCCTTGAATATGAATCGAGTTTCTACTATATACAATACATGTTTTTAACATATTGTTTCTGAGATCAAATCAGTTAACAGCTTCATGCTTTCATAATTGTTGAAAAAAAGAAAATAAAATACACTTCATCAAATATCAATTTGTGCACTTCTGGACCTTTTCCTGGGTCAAAATCATAATAGCATGAATTTAAATATAATAGAAGTAATATCCTACTTAACAGAAATCTTCTAAAAATGAAAACTTGTTTGATTTTACTATCCACTCGAACAATAGAGACAATTTGTAATAATACATTGGGTACGTTCAGATACTGTTTTAATTAAATATCATTTATTACGATTCTTTTAAAAATAATAAATTAACACGTAACTTCCAATAATTGATTAAACTTGTGAGAGTTTTAAGGCAAATGTTATCTTTAAATTTTAAATACAAATTTTATACATGTTAGAGTGCTACAGATTAATAACAATTTTAAGATTTTGATGTAGTTAATATTTTTAGAAATACACAAATATACATTTTATTTATAAATAAAGTGTAAAAGTTGTCTCAATTATTGATGAGATTTTTTCTTAGAATTTGAATCTTATATACGTACAGTAGCTTTAAATGTTGAAAGCTTTTAAAGATCTTCTAGAACAACAAAAAATAAGTATTTTTGTAAATTTCTATCGAATATATATATAACAATCTCTTATCGCGTTTATATAAAATATTGCTGAGCACATTACAATGTGCAATTGCTTTATTGAGAGTTAAGATTTCTAAGCAAGATATTTACCCAGACAGTTAAAGATAAGTTTCGTCGACGGAAATAACAAGAAGATAGCGAAAGTAAGTGACTGTTTCCGAGATTAAGCATGGACCATCGACGGGAAGAAATCGTCCGCAGCTGAACCCATAATGAAATTACACAGAGTACCAAATCGAGAAAAATGTCATTGTTTACGCGTGAGAGAGATAAAAAGAAACGTCAGAAAAGGAATTTTCGTAGATAGTACGAAAAATACGACGGTAATAATAGTAATAACATATGGCATTAGTTCGAAATCAACAAAGTTATAAAATAAATTGAACATCAATTTCATGTTTAGTATAAAAATTGTGCGAATAACTATCGACTATCTAATGATCAGTAAGTTAACAAGAACATCAGAAACAAGACTATTTATTAAGATATTATTATACTCTTTTTTAACGAATTTTTTAAATATGAAATATTATTTTCTACAACAAATTTTTTATATATTACAAATAAAATTAGAAGTGTGCTGATTCATCCAAAGTAAGAAGTAGGTTTTGAGTTACCAAAGTTATTTTAAAAGTTATACACGTAATGTTTAATAAGCTTTATAATATCTTACGTACTATGTTTTATATAATTTGAAAAAGACTTACAAAAGTAAATATTATTATAAAACATAATTTAATTGTCAAGTTCCCAGAAAGTATGATTTACTTTTAAAATTAAAATTTGCTTTTATTTAGTAGACAACTAAAGTCGAACTACATTATAAATATTTAGTTTTAATTTCTGAACCGATAAGCATAATGTAAAATCCTTCAATGCGACATATATCTTATTATTTTTCTCGAATGAACGTCTCAGAGGATATATTATGTAATATCTGCAGCAACTGAACATAATTAAGTATCACAATTGTAATACTTGTATGAGCGTGGATATTTTTGATGCAGTATGCCAGATATTCTATTGTACAGAATTCAAGTGCGTACAGTATATTAAAAGCAGATAGTAGTAGGTCACTGAAAGAAAGCCTCTGATAAGGAACAGCCTTAAGCCAGTGCAGATACGCTGTTGAGATACTAGTCACTGACCTGTAGCTTAGCTTTTTGTCTTTCTGCGCTGCTTACACATGAGTACGTTTATACGCTGCTCGTGTAAATATAGCTATAAGCATTGTTGCTGATATTGGAGAACACAGATGATGGTTCTCAAAGATATCGCGGAAATCGGACATTGGCTAATTCAGCGACAGTTTTTGCAGAATATTTAGTTGGCCAGAACTGCTGGCCAAGTTCTTGAATAAATATGTCACCAATGCCAGATTTGTAGCTCGCTCTCACAAAGATTGTATTATAAGGATACCGCAGATAACGTTTGGCTTCATATGATGTGAGAATGACTCTTCCGAATACTGACGCGGAAGTAAAATAATATAATAAAGTCACATTTATTTGAATTGCAACCTGATGTATTGCGATTCGTAGATAAGAAGTTTTGGAAGCATCTTCCTTGAAGATAAGCTATAAAAATAAGCTTTCCTTGTTTTTTTCCTGTATTGGACTGTCTATTTGAATTTTATTATAAGAATTATAGATAAAAGAGCATACTATTTGTTTTAATTAAATCGTGAAATATAAATTTTATAAAAAGAGAGTAGCTATGAATATTTACATGCAGTATTATCAAACTTTTTGATATTTTAATAATAAGTGAAACATTTGTTTTTATGATTTCGGTCGGTTATTCAAATTTAATATCAATTCATGAGCAGCGAATTATTAACATCAACTGATAATTATATGTGATAAACGTGCTTATTTGAAAAAAAATTGGAACATTTAAAACATAGTAGATTATTCAACTAATGGATTGCAATTACAATGAAATCACGTTTATTCATTAAAATTAATAAAAGATAATCATATCTACTTCATAATATCATCATAAAATTATTTGAATTAAAAATAGTTTTTTATATTGATATTCATAAATGAAAGTCTTTTTATATAACATCTTCAATTTATCTTGCCAACTTTACACAATACATATATACAAGTATTATTTAATATTAACTATTCTCGCCACTTTAAAAAATCAAACTTTAATATAATTATATTTACAAAATGACTACTACTTTAAATGAAAAATATCACTTATTGTGTATTCTTGAGATAGAAAGAAAATGTAGAGTAAATGAGATTATTGAATGCTTCTAAAAGTAATGGGACAGAATAAAGCACCGATTCAAAGTCGTACTATTCCAAGGATTTGAAAAATACTTTTTCTCTATTTTATATTACCTACGTTTTCGATTTCTTTTCCAATCCGTTATATTCGCCCCTCATATATAACAGCATACGCACTCGCTCTTCGTTTTGCGCACGAAGGGTAAGCTGAAAATTACACGTTCCTAATGGTCGGAGAAGTGAAAGGTACGCCCTTGCACTACGTGGGTAAAAAGTTGAAGGGGTAAGAGAAAAAATCGCTTTTCTCCGTCTGTGTATTTCTACTTTCGGAGAGAGCGAAAATTGCGCGACATCGGAAGTGTTTTTAATGGCACGTGCAGAAAATGAAGGCGTCTGCTTGTTCGTCTGAAAAGGGAAAACTAAATAAAGAAGCTGATGCTTTCATTCTACTTATCTGAAATTTACTTATGACTAAGAAAAATGCCCCGAGAATTGCGTGGAAAAGCATTCAATTTCATAAAAGTTTAATTAATGAGAGATGACGAGTGTTGTGTATATTCGTAAATTGAATCTACTTATATTCGAGTTTCATTCTTACTAATTAGAGAAAAAGCGTTTACGAATAAATTTATCTAAAATTAATTTTCGCCGTATTAGACGTTTTATGTTTCGAATATAATTATGGATATAATGTTTAGTATTTGAAATACTGAAATCATTAAAATATTATGATTAACATAATGAGCGAACGTAATTAACGTATATTTATTGTAAAAGGAACAGCTGCTATGTATTTAAGCATATATATTGAAAAACAAAAGCAAGTGTTTCATATTTTCTCAATCATAGTTTTCATTGTGGCCTAGATAAGCGCTTAATATTGACGTCATGATACTTATCACAGTAAAAACTAAATTTATATCTCATTAATTTACTTGTATATCTTCATAAAATTCCAAATTAACTTTACTCGAAAATGTAGGACGTATTAAAATAAGATCATGATTAGTTAGGAAAATAACATTCCATAAATTTGGAGGTCCGCCTCTTTCGTCCTCTTCAATGTACGTTTGGGTAATATTTAATATTTTTTCAGGTGCGTGTGTGCAGCACATTATAAATGATCGTTTACACGCACATTTTTCATGATTCATTTGCAGAAACTCACCTTTTTCACCCACGTGGGAATTTATTTTGAAAAAGCTCACGACCACCTTCGGATTGATCACTTCGGGTTTTGATCGTTTCATCGAAAATTCAAAAATTGTTGAAAATTAATACGTACTTCTCTTTAACTTTTGCTTTATTATAATCTGTTTAATTAGAGAAGCCGATTATAATTACTATAAATGAGAAATTATATTATACTTTGTTGGACAGGGGACACAAACATTGTATTTCTTAAATTAAGGGGCATTTATTTACAAACGAGTGCACACAGATCAAGTAAATGAGTTGATTCAATCAAAAAATAGGTTTGGACAATTGAATCTTCAATTCTAAAATGATAATTTAGTTCTCTGACGTGCGAGTGAGTTTCTTTCAAGATAGAATGAACTTTTTTATATATCAAGAGTGCAAAAATATATACATTGCTAAAAATAATAAAAAACTTTTACACCGTATTACATCTCAGTTCGGCGGCGTAATATTCAAAATGCAGCTAAGTCATACAAATGGAGAAAATAAAAATTCACGAGGCTTTGCTCATGATTTAATCTATCGAAAGGAAAATCCAGTATGACGAAAGAGGAATATTACCAGTGTCTAGCGGTGAGCGATAGTCGTGATCCTCGTGGGTGATGTCAGCGCCGGGAAGGAATGCAGTCGAAGCCCGCGCACCTCCTCCATAAGAAATTACGACGAGGTTCACGGAGGTGAGCATTGGATCGTATGTTACGTACGCATACGCCCAACCATGACAAAAGAAAATGAAAAGAGAGCCACGGCGCACTTGCATTAATAATCAGTGTACGCGATGATCTCGGATCTCCTCTCTATTTTCTCGCAATTACGAATACATCGCATCGGGACACAACTCATTGTATCCTCGTGCTACTCCTACAACGGACTGTATTCTCTTTTAAGGGAATGGCTTAACCGAATTCGGGTACTGCGTTGTTCAATTTCTCGTAGGTCCTTTTATTGGAAGTTCCAGCTCGGCGTGTGTTCAAGATTTTACTTGCTTCTTATTCGGTACGACTGCGGAACGAATGGCCACTAATCACGTGATATTCAAGTTTATTTGTGACTTTACTTAGAAAAAGACCTGGAGTGCATTTGGCATTTTCATGACAGCCGTAAAATCTTGTTTTCTCTACTTGTTTTTCATCTTCAACTTATTCGGCGCATTTATGGCTGCAGTTGCCTTGTGCGTTCTCGTTTGCAATATAGCTTTGCCTTATATATTTTAATTAGATATGTTATCCAAAGGAAGCAGACTTACTAAACATTGCTGCTAAAGTCTATTATAATTATAACTAGCGCATAAAATAAACGAAGAATATGAATACCAGAAGTTGCATTTATTTTATAATTCATTTCAATGAATTTATTCGTACATATAATGAAGTTAATATTAAATTATATCTATTTTCTATAAAAAGTATTATTTTGTTCGTTTATTTATTAACGTTTAAGTACAGATTACATATAATTTTATAATAAGTTTTAATTCTTAAGAAATTATGAAATTATGCTAATAATAAAATACGATACATCTTAAGTATTATAACTTTATGTATTTTTTTAATCACTATAAATATTTTAATGAACCCAAACTCATCGACTTATAAATTAAAATTTAATTGCCTAAATATTTAACTATTGTAATATTCTTAAATAATGCTTGAACAGTCATTGTTTATGATTGTATACTGCTACATTCTAGATATTTGATGAAATTTATACTATAAAACGCAAAATAGTTGATATTTTCTTAAACACGTACTTAATAGAATTATAACTAGTTTATATAACATTACGTTTAACTCATAGTTAACTACGTGGATAATAATATTTTTCAAAATATCTGACAAATTTTTAACTTTCTTATTTTTTGTTGGACTTACTTAATTAAATGGTCATTGATAGTCGTAAAAGCATTTATTGTAGGCAGAGAAATTCGATTTTACAAAGAACTTCGATAAGATTTGTATTTACTTTTATAAAATAATCAGAAAATTTTCTTGAATTCGTTTTTAATACACTTAAATAAGTAAGTATAATGTTTCAAACATTGAAAACCGTCTTGCAGCTTTCATTCTTTTTAATATTTAATTCATAAATCTAGAATTAAGAAATTCTATGGCGCTATGTGACCTTTCACTTGTTTCACTTAAATAGTAATTATCTGGGAAGCCGGAGCCCATTAGAATAAGTTATGGCTCATCAGTTTCATCATTTAGTTCAGGAAGCAGCTTCAAGACTCTTTGAACTCGTATTCCAAAGAGACGTTATTTTCTCAAGCTAATTTTTCTCGATGCATCCAAACAAGAATTATCGGAATATTTAAATCACAACGCGACATCTAGAGTACGGATATCATATTTAATATCATACGTATCATATATAATATCGTATATAAGATATCATATTAAATATTCAATTACAGTAGTCCTGTAATTTTCAAGCATTAAAAATGGTCATAAGTAAGACTTAAAAATTGCGATCCTCCATCTTTGATATTGTGGAGGCAGCCTAAGAACGAAGAATAACCGAGAATAAATATGACGAGGTTGCAGAAAAAGAAGCTCTTTTCTGTTACTACTGCGTATTTTCTCGTGTGCAGGATGGAAAATGCGAGGGTGGACTTTGATTCATTCGCAAGGGGAAACCCCGATGGAGAGACGAAGGTGGAGAAGAAAAAAAATTTTCGAGGGATACGTGCCTTTGTGAGGCAGCGCGCGAGAGTTGTACCAAATTGGCGTTGTACGGACTTATATCTAAATGTCGCCCCGCACAAGGGGTCACTGAACTCTGTATCGAGCTCATTTTATTTCATTAGAGATACACTTTTTCGGAGCCTTCATGCCATGGGGTGAATAGCGTCTGGCGAACTAGACAATTGGCCAATGAGCGTTGTCGAATTAAGTAATTGCCTGTCATCTCTTTTATGAGACATTTCAACGACGGTGATTTGGTACCGTTGTCGTTTCGGTAATGCAGATTG
The DNA here is from genome assembly GCA_018907045.1 of Wiebesia pumilae. NCBI lineage: Eukaryota > Metazoa > Arthropoda > Insecta > Hymenoptera > Agaonidae > Wiebesia > Wiebesia pumilae. The sequence goes on from JACCHZ010000138.1 coordinate 735,191, forward strand.
ATCTAACAAAGTGTATCAATATCATCCGCAATATAATAAAAATTCTTTACGTCCTGCATTAATCCACGGGAGATGTGATATGGCCAAATGAAAATTTCTTCCTAGTTATTAAATCAGTTATTCTCTGATCCGTTTAGTTCGGAGTCCCCTGATATAGGTCACAAGTTGAGATTTATATCGATTTATAATGTATATATCATTTTAACTCTGTGTTTAAAAGTATAAACTATTAATTTGTTAGTCAATTGAAATTTCCATTAGGATTTCACTTGAAATTACTTATCATTCCATATAAAGCTACAACTATATACAGTCAAGGTAACTTACCAATAACAATTACAGTAACCAATTCTTACTTGCCATTGGCTAATTGATAATTCAATGGAAAATTTTATGAAAAATACATGTTTCCAGAATATTACAAAAGCTTTTCAACTTGGAGTTTCGATACTAACTGACATTTCTTATGTATTATAGAATAAGCATTCAAATGATAAAATCGCCTTAGCAAAATGCATTTAATACTAGTTAAGTTTGGCACATATAATTAATTCAGTAACGAAGAATGTTTAAATATATAAAGTGTACGAATTAATTAAATTAAATGGAATTAATATATTTTATAAGTACATTTATCTATTAATAAAACTGATTAAAAATGTTGATTAAAGAATAAATGAAAAATTAAATATTTTAGAAATATTTAAATATTCTGTTCAATTTAAATTATTTTAATACAGGATTTTTAATTGTGCAAGTCGATCATTTAATCCGTAGACGTATCGGTGACCCGATTATTGTTCTTCACAGTTAACATTTATTGACGACATTTTATGTTATCAAAAAAATTTATATAATTGTATAAAAAATTTCTTTTTTATACGAATTTTCTTTCATTATGAATGAACAACGCTCTTCAGTATTTATAATTGATCGAGGTGATTAATCTAAATCTAAGATTTAATTCGATGTTATAAAATTATAATTTTATAACATGTAAATAAAAATAAATATAAATGTTAGTTTTAAAAATAATGCTTAATTGTCTACATATCAGTGAATATTAGATTTTACTTTATTAGTGTAATTAAAATTTTTTATACTGCCTAAGTATTGTTAAACAGAGATAAAAGAACTAAAATACCTAATATAGTACTAGTCATATGTTGCCAAACAATTTATGATGTAATAGTAAAAAGTCAGTAATACAGCCGTTACTAGAATTCCTATGTGGGTAGTAGAAAAATCATTAGCTGAATTTTTACGTATAATTCACGAACTTCTTTTCCGGCAATATTACAAATTTCATCAATTAAAAAGTTTACAAACAGTTTAATAAATATTTAAATATTATGAGAGCTTTTGCTGTAAGGTAATGTCTCTAATTAGATATATTATGAGCACTAATAGCTTTAATAATTATAATTTTATTGTTATTTATTAATCAAAATACAGTTTTAATAATAGTAGATATTTGTTTGCTGTTTATTTCGACGTATGGCCTCAAATAATGACAAATACGTTATTACTTTATCGATTTCATCGTATTCATACCTTCACGCACGCGTAACAGATAAAAATTCTTTTTGCTTCAAGTTGTCTTATAATATGTGTATGTGTGTGTGTGTGTGTAGATCTGCCAATAATTAATTTATTTGAATGAAATAATCATCTTTTTTTTTAATTCCGAATATCTTATTTTCTTAATCAGTAATGACGAGTTGAGGTTAGAATCAACATTGAATAAATCGACATTCAAATATAAGGAAAAAGAAAAGTAAAGAAAAGAAAAAAACTCCAGGTAAACCTTACTTTTTCATTTTCCTTTTTCCTTTATTATCCGAAAGTTGCTCAAGTCTAAAGCACGTATTTATTTAGAATTCGTATTGAAAAAGGCGGAGTCCGTCAACGACATCGGGTGAACCATGCTTTGATTAAAACGACATTCCTGCGCCAAAGTTCGTGGTTAAACGGACACGAGCGCCCTAGCGTAACTTGGACGCCATTTCCGGGAGTCGTACTTAGAGGGAAAATATTGTGCGCCCTTCACGGACGATTGGGTTCCGTAATGTTTTGTAATATATTTAGACAACGGGGGTCGTTCGCGCCATATGGCCCAATATACAAGTTCGCCTCTCCTCTCCGCACAGCTACAGCCACAAGCCCTCGCGTACTCGCCTCTGCGCATTTGTATGCGCCACTTTCACTTTGGCACGTCCCAACCTCTCGTCTACACACGGATATCCACCTTTATACCCATCTCATTACACGCTTCCCTTGTGCGAAGACCGCGAGCTTCTTCTTTTTACTCGCTTCATCATTACTCTTTTACTCACTGCTGCTCTCTATGTATTTTCCATTTTTTATTGCCCTCCATATTATCCAGTTTCATTTTTGTTTTCATCCATCAGTGATTCCTTTCTGGGATGTCGCGACCCTGGCTGTATCGTGTCCTCGGGGCTAAACTACGATGGATCTTTCGGCTCTTTCCGAGACTTTCTTTACCGTATATTTTTTCTTTCATTTCCTCAACATTTATATATATATATTTCTGTTTAAGAATTCTCGTATCGTTTGAAATACATTCGTTTCATGTCTGCTTTGCTCACTATATCATTGTTTGATTATGTATATTTTTACGCAGATATAATGACGTTTACAATATTTCCTATGCTTGATCGTCATTACATTTTTGTTTTTTAGCATACGTATGAAAATTTTCAGTATTTGTATTTTACAAAGACCATTACAAATTAATAATCATTTTTTATTACCACGAGTTGAATCGTGCTAGTTTCAAACTAAATAATGCAATGAAAATATTCAATTGCAAATGAAGTAATGGTAAAATAGTGATAAGAACTTAACGATATATCATAATTTATATATGTGCTCATAATAGTTTTGAAAATTTATTCTTCTTTCAAATCGAATGTATCTTGAAATAATATAAATAAAATAAAATATGATTGATAATCCTATTTTGACAAAATAAGATAAAGACTCTTATGATTCATGGATAAGTGTAATAAGTTTGTATAAATAATGAGTAAACAGCCTAACGTTAATCTAATGATCGAAGAGCCAAAATCAACATACTCAAACAGATAAGCGTGATTTCCATACAAAAATGCATTAAATTGTTTCTCAAAATGAAATCTCTCAGACATGGCATCTCAAGCTCTATTTTATAAATTTGATAGCTAAAGAACAAATATCGACGTACACGGAACGGGAGAATAGAAAAATAAAACGATGTATGTGCATGTGATGTCATTAGCTTATGCAACACAACAAGATAGAATTCATAAGAAAAAAGGACAAAAAGCATTCTGATGTACTCTATAACGAATTTCATACAGTATTTTTTCAGTAAATTTGATTTACTTAAAGAGGCGCTGTTGTGAAGTAAGATAAACATCTACTAATGTACGTTTTATCTATACAAGTTGCTGATGCAATGTTTCTTCAAACGCAATCTTTTAGGAGATAAAATAATATTTTCATTTGATTGTAAATTGTAAATAATTATTTGCAAAATTATTGTGCATGCTCGAGGTGAAAGTGAATTCGAAAAAAAATTGACGATGTGAATCATTAAAAAGTAATGCTAGTTCTAAAGAATGGCATATCACGGTAAAAATTTTGAAACTTCGTAGCACAAACACAAGAGATTCTTCATGAATAAATCAACGCAACTCAACGAACGCGCCTCCAGTCACTCTTCAATCATGTCCGTACGAGGAAAAAACGGCCAACCTCGAAGATCCTTGGGCCGATAGGGCTTACCGCGCACTTACCGGAAATAACGAAGGCGAAACGAAAAAATTCCTCGCATTAACGAGCCAGCGCACAGTGGCGGCGTCCATCATTTTCGAGGGCGCCACTAATAAACGTTTGTTTGGCGGCCGTGAGATAAAGAGCCGCAGGGGAAGAGGTAAAATATCGGCGGGCCCGAGCACGTCGGCGATCGATCAGGTCGGACAATAAAGGAGCCTCCCAAGCGAGAAGCCGAGCGACGGAAGATCCATCCGAGGCGCCACTCGCGAATGTGGCATTGATAATGACGATAACGCGTGCGACGAGGCACCCATTAGCCGACGTGAACAGTCAAAGGGAATACCCGAGGGAGAGCTTCGCGCAGTCCCTTATAAATTCATGCCGGCTGACTTTGTGTGGGTAGAAGCGACGTTCGCGCGATACCGAAAGTAGGCTTTGAGTTCATCATGAAATCCTTGAGAGAGGCGCGGATCACAGCGAAACTTCCACTGCTTATCTACAAAGTCTTGAACGGATGCACAAGTAATATCTCAGACGATTATTTAAAGAGAATGCATCGCTTATTCAGAAGCCTGACTTGCAGAAGTCGATGCCAAGTAGTGAGCACTAAAAATTCTAGTGAGTGAGAGCGAAGTGACCAAACATCGAGAATAAAAGTAAACCGACACTTGGGAGGTGAAGCTAGTATTCGTTTTTTGTAAGTAAAAGTAAGCAGGACAAATGTGATATCTGTGTAACATCCACATCAAGAATATCATATTTTTGTATTTTACATGTATCATCTACATTTTTATGAAAAGCATAATTACTTGAAAATAATATATCTTGATTTGGATAGTAACTACATGTTAGTAGTTAATAAACGTACATTTATTTTTACAAAAATCAACTCTAAGAGAGTTTATCCGTAGTTTCATATTCTGTCCCCTTCACTATTCATCTTTTTAATACGTCGCTAACAAATTGTCTTATAAAATTTTCGTTTGTTTCGTATGCATATGAATGTGTCGATCTTCAAGAATAAATGTGTATCGAGAAATACAAATCCAATTATTTTCAACGCTGTGAAGCCATTCCAGGCATATATTTAATTATCAAAAATGAGCTTTATGCAATAAGATATGAATACGTCAGCGTAAATAAATTGTTTTCTTTTTACCAATGCAGGTAAGGAGCTATCGCTTTATTAGGCAATCGCTCAAATGAATAAAATTAAATACTGTAACATTAACGGACTTAAAAGAATTCTAAACATTTCACTTTGCTCCTCGTCTACGTTAATGAATATATAATTGAAACCAATGCAGAGGCAACTTCAAACAGAAAGCTCGTAAAGCTCGTCCGCAAAATCCGCGTTAATAATAATAAGCTTCCCGCATTAATTTTTGCGACTGCAAAACCGCCAAGAATTTGGCCGCTTTATGAGTATCCCAGAAAAACTAGCGCAATATCACGACTTAAGTATATCTCACCGAATAAATTCGCCAAAACGGATGCTCTGGCGCGATTTTTCCTCAAAATTCGCGCTTTTTCCGCTGCCGACGATACATCAAACCGTTGTCATAGAGCGCGGACTGCGGCGTCTGTCGGCGCTTCCATGCACGCGCGCGCGCGCTTATAGGGCACGTATGTAAGCATGTGGAAAGGGAGAAAACTTTCGTCCCTCTCAGAAAAACAATAAAATTTATCCCCGTTTATCTCGATGAGAAATTCGTATTGTAGGTGCATCAATGACCCACATAAAGCTATTGAAAGGCTTTTTCTACTGGTATGTTTCAACTCCAAGAATGAACAAAAGCTAGGAATTAATTTACAGCTGTTGACAAAATACGTTCATGTATCAAAGAAGTTAGACCAGAGAATTAAATGTACTCTTTTCACGTGTAAATTAAACAGTGATGAAACTTTATGTTTCCGATTTTCGTTTCATTTTTATAGAAGGTCAGAAGGTGCTGAAACCATAAAAATTACAATGCAATGCAAATAAATTATTTATAATGTTTTTAATGAATTATTTTAATACTAGCTAAAAATTAATAAATTGTAGATTACTGCCAGTGCTTTTTATAAGTTATATATATATATATATATATATATATATATATATATAAATTTATGGATACTTTTCTAAAAAGTTCAAATTGAAATAGAAAATTAAAAATGCTTTTTAAATTAAAAATATTATTTGTAAAAATGACTTTTAATTTTAATCCATATTTGTTTCATAAATATAGTAGAATATATTTAGTAGAAAATATGGAAAGCCTCTTAAATAAAGCACTTATATAAGGTAATTTAAAATATCGTACATGGAAAAGTTAAATAAAATGTTTCATGTTGCAAAATATAAAGCTGATTAATTACTAGGTATTTCTGATATTTATCAAATTTCGAATGGTTTTTTTTCGAAGGAACCTAAGTACTTACAAACTAGAATGTTTCATTATTTTTAAGTCATTAGAAAAAGAAAATTTTCTTTTTAATAATAATATTACACCTAATATATTAATTTCAATATTACAATGGTGTAAAAAGTACTTTACACATTATTATACACTTAAAACTATATGAATGTTATAACATTATAACAACGTATTTGTAAGTCTGAAATAAATGAGTTCACTAAATCTTTTAATACTCAAATATTTATATATAAAAACGTGAAATTAAATTTAAGGAAATGTTGAATATGAGAGAAAAATTAAACCTAGAGATAATACGTGCTTTCTGTGATGCATAACCGGATGTAGCCGATGTAGGGGAAAGTATATGATAAAATAGGAAGTTTCGAGAACCTGTTATGTGACCATACAACATTTATCCTGTGTTTTACTACAAACGTCAAAAACAGATTACGTGTTGCACAACTATTACGTAAGCGAAAGCTTCTTAATCGTAAAAACGTTCCTTTTATTTCTTTGGAAGCTACAAAATATAATGTACCATTATAATTTTATCGTTAACATTTCGGAATAATATTTATAGCTTAGAGAGTGTCATTAAAATGATGCTTTTGTTGAGTAAGTTCTAAGTTTATTTAATATCATCAGAAGAATAATTCTTTCCATTTAGAAATAAAAAACTATTTTTAATTCTTTTAAATTTCATTTTTTTTCTTTAGTCATCAACCTTAAGTATATCAATAAAATTTTTAGTATGAAGTTGAGATAATAGTATCTCTAAACATACATGATGATTTATAATATATTATATTATATTATATTATATTATATTATGATATGTTATATTATGATATATTATATTAAGCATATATTATATAAATATATAAATAATGTATTATATTTATATAATGTATTATATAAATTATATTATATTATAATTTTTATTATAATAATCAAATAATATACTTCAAATTCAATTTTTCATGACCACGTTCGATATTATATGGTGCGTCATTAAAGGAGTTGTTTGACGAATACTGGCAATGAATAAAAAAATCTGTTTCCAAATTACAACTTTCAAAGATAAATGTTGATGTTTCATGCGTACATTAATCTCATCAATATTTTGATGATGATGATGATCGCTAAGGTAAACGCAAACCAAACAATCATAAAAAGTAATATGATAGACCTGGTGAGCCCATTACTTTCTGAGGACTAAGCTAATCCCATTAATAAAAATCAATGCCCCGAGAGCGCACGAAAAATATCAGCATAAATTATTAATCGAAGAAAGCGGAAAAAACGAATCGCGTGACTCTCGTCTCGGTACTAGATAAAAAGTTTTTCGAGACGCCAAGCATTAATAAAGGCGCACGCGGAAACGTACATGGCATTTTAGAACGAAATCAGACGACATGACTAAACGGGCCATCATGGAAAAATATCGAATGGAAGCGACTCGGGGCGATCAGTCATCGCTGTGTCCGGGCGCAAAGGAAGCGCTAAGTCAATTTGTGGCGGCGACGACGACGATGACGACGACAACGGCGACAAGGATGAGAATACTCCTAGAAATAAACACATTTAATATTCATAGAGTGCGGGAAGGAAGCTTTGAGTAATCGCGGCAAAGTGACGCTTTCCTTTTATTTTATTCCTCCGGGTATTTATTAAACTACGCGTTCACTTCGATTTAACCCTCGATTTTTTCTATGTTTTTTTTCAAATTTAAATTTATTAACGGCTGCGCATTTATTCATGTACGTGCAAACTATACGTTGGAAAATGTCCTCAGGCTAATTTGAGGAAAAAAATTTCGTGTTATTCGGGCTGTTGTTTGAACGATTTTGGGATATTCCTCAATGTCGAAATAAGAAGAGCTTATAATATTTATGTCAAAATATTTAATGTATGTGTTCTCATCTGACTTTAATTTAATCTTCCGAGTCACCAGCATTAAGCATATATTTTCTACGTATCTGCCCATGAAGATGAATTGTATACTTTATTTCGAAGGTATCGAAATGTTCTCTTCAAAAAACGCGAGTATTTTATTGATGATAATGAAGAGTAGGTCAGAATTTGTTGAGTTCTAATTAAATATTTTTAATTGACAAAAGTACAGCAAATCAATTTTTGTAAAGAAGCGACAAATTTTACTTTAAGAACGAACTTTTTATAAGCTTTCACAAATTAAAATATCACCTTATTGATTGAGAGGAAAATACAGTTTTAGTACAAGTTCAATGAATCGAGCATTCTAACATTTTGATTTAAAACATTAATTCGGTAAAATCATATCTTCTGATTTATAAATATTATATAAATAGCTTGAATCAAATGTACCAGCAATAAATAAATAAAAAATTGGCTCCTAAATAACTTAACATTTTCTTAGATGATAGACTCATCTCAATTATGAAAAAAAATTTGCAATAGTGGAACTAATTTTGAATTTTTCGAAATAATTTTGATAATGGGAACGAGTCCAAAGTTATTGCACAAAATATATTCGCACTTACAATCTTACTGATTTACAACCTTAATTGGATGCATTTCGCTAAAAGAGCTTGAAGAGATAATCTCATCGTAACTTACTTAGTTTTAAAATTGTACAAAATTCTTAAGTATTTTCTATTATACAGTATATTCATTAATGATCTAATTAATGATAATTTAATTCCCTCGATTGAATTATGGTTGAATTCCTAAAAACGGCTTTTACGAAACACGTGAGGATGCTGCGATACTTAATGGATGATATTTGTGGAAACGTAAGTCTCCGGTATTAAGCGACATCTGTTTTTTACAACGCATAACATCGAATTAGGTATTTCTCGCGCTTGAACTCCAAGGGATTAACGCAACCGCTCGAACGCTGTATATGGAAACGGAGACTGGAATCGCAACGATATGTGTATGTTTTCACCCTAGAGCTGAGAATAAATTGAGGTGAAATTAAGAGGATGTACAATTCGCGGAAATCCATTAATTTTAATATTATGGATTTCCATTTGACCTAGTAACTTTCGCTATTTCGTCGATTTAACAGAATCTAGTGGTTCGAATGTGTAATCTTGATATAATTGATTTATTTCTATAATTATGGTTGCAGCTTTACGAGGTTCAGATAGGAAATTAAAATTGAATTGATAACTAGAAATAGCGCATGTCAAAATTCAAATATCCGTACAGATTTTAATTTGATAAACTAGACATAAATTCTCTTAGATCTAAAAGAATGGCTACCTTCTTAGTTGGAACCAATCTACATATACATAGTACTACCTTATGATATAGTTCTTTTACGAGTTAACTAAGTGTCATATATATAAGTTTACATTTACAGAAGTATTATATGAGAGTTAGTTATAAAATAAAACTTAATATTAATTAAATAAATATTGTTTATTCATTTTCACAGCTTATGAACAATAATTATGAATCATCGTTTTAATGGATAAAAAATTTTCGTACTAATATACAAGTATATTAAATTATTTCAGATTTTACCTGTTTATTATAATTTTACTTTTCTTCAAAGCTTGATATAATTACTGTATGATCATAATTGTTATTATTTTAAAACTATTATTCATATGCTAAATGTTGATTATAATAAGCGTATAAGAAGCAGCTGTTGATAATAGGTGTAATTTTACCAAGAGCTACTTTTCCTTTAATATTCAACTAAAGTATGAATAACATTTATTATGATGTCAACCATAAAATTCTCTAGCGATCTACAGAAATATATATGGTAGATATGCAGTAATAATACAGATAGTTTGATTTCAAGGATTACAAGGATGTAACAAATCTTTCGTCAAAACTTAATAAGTCATCGATAACTGAATAAATTTTAATCTATCTCTATAAATATATATGTGTGCGTGCGCATGCGTGGGTGTATGAGTATGTAAATATGTGTATTCAATAAAGTAAGTTTTTCACAAAATTATTTAATCTGATATTTTTTATAAAAACAATCGTTTTTATACAAATTTGTACTAAATATAACCACAATATACTTTAAAAACCATATCAGCAAAATTTTAAAGAAGTCTTTATGAAAAAATATAAAAGCTGATTCATAATAAAGTGGTCGAAAAATTAATTGAATTTTCATTCAATAGGAAATAACCATCAGAAAACAAACAAACTTCCATATAAACGCGTACACTTTAAAGTTGTAACTGTGATTTTTAAATTACATAAAGAGATTGATTACCTTTGGATTACATTCGTTTTGTGAAACGAAATCAAATTATGTATATAGCATAAGTTAGTGATCTTAAAACTAAAGCTTTAGAAATAATAAAAACTTTTAGATATAAAAGTATTATCAAATTAATTGCTAAATATAAAAACGGTATCACGAGTCATGATAATTTATTTCAAACAATGAATGAAATAATTTCTTATAGTACTATGATTTTTCGTAACGATTTATCCTTCTGTTGAAAATATTTCGCTAAATGAAATAAAAAATTATGTAGAGAATTATATACATTCATTTCAATACACTATTAGTATATTATTACTTTTTAAAGTTACTTTGCAAATAAAATTGTAATAATATATGTATTAAGTAGTTTCATTTATCAAAATATTTCAATTAGAATCAATTCAATGGAAATTTCTGTATCAGAAAATTATTCCTTTGTGTGAATTTCATATATTATTTATAAAGTAGTACAAGTTGTTCAGAATCTTTATTAACTAAATTTATTATCATATATTTCAATTATTTGTTTCATAAATAGATGTTTAGTGTTGATCATTTGTATGAATATATCCAAAATGATACTATTAATTAATAAATACTAACATGATTTATCGATATTTTTTAAATGCTGCTCTCATTTCTAGCATACTTTGTAAATATTCCGATATATTGGAAATAGAAATCCTGCAGTTATTATTTGAACTATTGATTTGGCCATTCATGAAAGTAGCTTTAAAGGAGAAACGGAATCAACTAAAAAATCTGCTGCTACTTTATTAAAAGTAATTTGAAACAATATTGTTAACAATTAGTTAAATTGTTAATTAATAATTAATTAAAAAATAATTAAAACATTATAGGTATTAGGAATTTAACAAACTAAATTATTGGATTCTTCTTGATCGCAATAATGAATTTAAGTATCTTTTGAATTACAGACTTGGAAATCTCATCTTTCATTTTACAATATTGCTTACAAAATTGATCAGGACTCTCAATTGTAGTCCTAGTCTTGATGCTTTATCCATTATATGCCTTTTAGCTAGAAATTTGTAAGAAGAAATGGAAGAAAAAAAGATAAAAAAGCTCGATCTTTTTTTCTTGAAAATCCTTATTGATTTTCGCGCTCGTTGAATAGACGTTCACGTTGTTCCTCCTAAAGAGAAACACTTGTTCGGCGAGCACCGGAGCACAGCTGACCCGGCATTTTCCGCAACTTGTCGGCATCGGTGGAAAAAAGTTTTAAGGGTCTTTTCAAAGCAGTAATGGCACTCGAGCTAATGACTATTTTTCATGCCGCTGGCCGACTGTACTATTTTTTATTCCTACCAGGTAGAGTACACGCAGTTTTTCCGGGCAATGGTTAACTACTGGTAAGGAGGACCATTAATCATGTGTCGGGAGTCGTTCGGCTTGTGTTAACGTCATTCCCAAGTTTTTTCGGGAAAAAGGTGGTTTGGGAAATAAAAAAAATCCCGTTTCTCATTTTTACGACCTAATTATGGAATTAAGCAGCCAGCGATGCTTGTAATTTCTCGACATTAGTCAAATCGCTCGAATCTTTTTTTATTACTTCGATAGAGAACATTGACATTCTTCGCAAATGCTCGAGATATTCTAACACTTTATCTTAAGTTATGAATGAAGAAAAAGAAAAATTGAAGCAACCTGTTTTCATTTGCATAAAATAAACCAAAAAATTTTGTAAATATTCTAATTAAATTTCATAAATAAGTACGTTTTTTCCAAATATTATGTCTCCGTATTTATGTTTCATTAGGTATTTATAATTGCTCTTTGATAATTACATAAATAATTAATATGTTAAGTATTTAAGTGTTTATAAATTAACTATAAATTAATTAATAAGAGCCTCAGATATGATTTTACAAAATTAATTAAATACAACAATCGTTTAACAATACTTTAATATATTTTAATCGCTTGTAATTCGTTTTACCAATGAATAATTTTACAATATTGAAATTCATTTAAGAAATTTATTTCTGAAATAAATATTTCTGAAGTATTATAGTATTTAAAACTGATATAATCGAAATAATGAATGAATAAAGTATGCTAAATGAATGAAAAGCGAGAACTGTGATAATAGTGTATTCAGAATTCTCTGCAAAATTGTGACATAATTTGTATATTACTTTGCTAGCGTATTTGGTTGTTATGTGTATTAAGTCAATTGTACTAATTCTGCAACCATTATTATGAAACTCTGAATACAATTTATATATATGAATAATAACAATCGTTCTGTGCACTTTCAGGATAAAGCTTATTCCGTTTTTAAAATAGATTTTAATGTGTGACTAAAGTAGGATTATTCAATAAAAAAATTTTTATTATAAAAGTTAAGATTTTAGTTTTCCCCCTTAAAGTTACCATTATTGTAAATATTTATTACAATTTACATACAGGTAATTGTCACCTTTTATAATTCACTGTAACTAAGGTTTGAACAGTTGATAACTTCTTTACAATTGATTTTCTCTTGGCCATTCTCACAACACTTAACGCAAGATTAACTGTGACTACTGTAGGTAATCCTTCAAGAATGGCAGACACTGCAAGACTAACGCTAAAGATAAACATTTCAAGAATTGCTATATTCTGAAACTAATCTAACAGTATAATATAATCCGTTTATGCAGAATCAATAAAAAGAAAGATTTGTATCAAGAATATCCATATTTCTTTGTAGTGGTGTTTTAGGGACTTCTTCAGCTGGCATCATTGCAAATACTTTTCTAATTAACTCTAGAATCCTGCATTTATAATAATCCTCTAAAACATTAACAAGCAAACAGTTAAAAATATTAAATTTTAAAATTTAAATTTTTAAACAAAATTCAACTAATATAATTTACTTTGCAATTTTCAGAACGAATAAATGCTTCCAAGAAGGCAATATTGTTTCTAATTACTTTTAATAAAGTAGCAGCAGATTTTTTAGTTGATTCCATTTCTCCTTTAAAGCTACTTTCATGAATGGCCAAATCAATAGTTCAAATAATAACTGCAGGATTTCTATTTCCAATATATCGGAATATTTACAAAGTATGCTAGAAATGAGAGCAGCATTTAAAAAATATCGATAAATCATGTTAGTATTTATTAATTAATAGTATCATTTTGGATATATTCATACAAATGATCAACACTAAACATCTATTTATGAAACAAATAATTGAAATATATGATAATAAATTTAGTTAATAAAGATTCTGAACAACTTGTACTACTTTATAAATAATATATGAAATTCACACAAAGGAATAATTTTCTGATACAGAAATTTCCATTGAATTGATTCTAATTGAAATATTTTGATAAATGAAACTACTTAATACATATATTATTACAATTTTATTTGCAAAGTAACTTTAAAAAGTAATAATATACTAATAGTGTATTGAAATGAATGTATATAATTCTCTACATAATTTTTTATTTCATTTAGCGAAATATTTTCAACAGAAGGATAAATCGTTACGAAAAATCATAGTACTATAAGAAATTATTTCATTCATTGTTTGAAATAAATTATCATGACTCGTGATACCGTTTTTATATTTAGCAATTAATTTGATAATACTTTTATATCTAAAAGTTTTTATTATTTCTAAAGCTTTAGTTTTAAGATCACTAACTTATGCTATATACATAATTTGATTTCGTTTCACAAAACGAATGTAATCCAAAGGTAATCAATCTCTTTATGTAATTTAAAAATCACAGTTACAACTTTAAAGTGTACGCGTTTATATGGAAGTTTGTTTGTTTTCTGATGGTTATTTCCTATTGAATGAAAATTCAATTAATTTTTCGACCACTTTATTATGAATCAGCTTTTATATTTTTTCATAAAGACTTCTTTAAAATTTTGCTGATATGGTTTTTAAAGTATATTGTGGTTATATTTAGTACAAATTTGTATAAAAACGATTGTTTTTATAAAAAATATCAGATTAAATAATTTTGTGAAAAACTTACTTTATTGAATACACATATTTACATACTCATACACCCACGCATGCGCACGCACACATATATATTTATAGAGATAGATTAAAATTTATTCAGTTATCGATGACTTATTAAGTTTTGACGAAAGATTTGTTACATCCTTGTAATCCTTGAAATCAAACTATCTGTATTATTACTGCATATCTACCATATATATTTCTGTAGATCGCTAGAGAATTTTATGGTTGACATCATAATAAATGTTATTCATACTTTAGTTGAATATTAAAGGAAAAGTAGCTTTTATATAATTTTACTCTAATTATAGCAGAAAATTTTAAGTTTAATATTAAATCTAATGTACATCAGGGAGCAAAAGTAATGTAACAGTTAATGTTTTTTAATAATTATATCATCAGTTATATATTTTTCGTTTATTTTATATTTCTTTATGAATTCAAATCCTTTTTTCCTCAAAGTGATATTATAAAATTATTCTCTTAAGAGCTTATTATGCAGACGATAAGCTTTCTAGGTAAAGTCTTACAATATGTGAATAAAAATTTTGGACATTTTGATGATACCCTTCTTTTTTATAAAAAAGAAGCGTATAGCTTTCATAATGAAACAATAACAAAGTGATTAGAGACCTTTGTTGATAATAAAGTTGAAAGCAAAATTTTCTAGTTTTACAATTAACATTTTACTTTAAATAATTACTTTAAGTTTATAAAGGCAAGCAAAATTCAGACAATGTTAAATTGATTTAAAAACCATCGATTATGAAATTTTTTTATATATTTTTTTATATTTATGTAGTTGTTAGTTTTATTCTGATTTGTTTTTTTACCGCTATTCGAGTATTTTTTATTAAAAATTCTATTTTAATTACGATAAACATATTTTCCACCAATTCTCTTACAGCACTTAAAATTAAGTAGCATATTTTAAGTTTTAGTACCTATTTGCATGCAAAGCAATGGATAATACTACGAATAATAAACATTGTAATAACCAAAAATTGAAATCTCTACAAACAAAATTATTAAATATCGTTGATAGAGCAATTTCTTAACTAAACTATGGTAAAATTCTTTATGATTCGTTAATCATAACAAAAATTGTAAGTCTAGTATCTAAACTGTTTCTAAAAATAGGTTTAGCAGAAAAAGTATCTTATTATTTTAAACTAGCCTGGTTCCATTTATTTCTCGTTGTATAATACTTACTTGCAGATATGAGTGCAAACTACCATGAATACATGAAAATTCAACTAGTAAAATTATTTCTTTTGCATATAGTTATCAGTTTTACAAAAATGAAAATTTATTTGAAATGGTATGAATAATAATTACAGAATATACATTTAGTCTTTTAAAAATATTAAACATCATAACAAAACAATAAGTACCGATAATATTAGCGAAATTATATAATTTTCTACAACGATGGTATATCTCAAAAAAGAGCAGACCTACCTATTAACTTGTCTGAGAAAGTATTCAACATTCCCTTATATTAATTATATACAACGAATACGGCTTAGTCATTCACTATATTAAAATCAATCGAGCTCTGAATCTTTAAACTATATTAAAGTCGTTTTATACTTCGACCTGTTAAATACCTTAAAAAATAAAATGTACTTGTCCAGAAAATATTAGAATATTTAAATGTCGCATACAAGGAAACAAAAACCGGTGGAAGCATAGGGTAAATTGCATCTCACAAGAAGAGAAAGTCCAATACCTTCTTAAAAGTACGAATAATTCTAATAAAGTCAGCATATAAGTCTCAAAGGAAACTTGATAATCTAGTGAAAATACTTTTTACATATCATTATCATCAGGCGATATTTTCTAAAAAATACGAGCCCTCGAGCTTTCGCACCACAAACAAATAACCATAACTTGTCTTGAAATTAGACGAACAAAGCAGACCTTTCAACGCATACATAAAAAATCCTCCACAAAAAAGTGACACCTGTAGTAAAGTCACCTCGAGATCCCACGTATTAAAAGAAAGCTGAGAATACAAGGAGACGTGAAAATAGGACTGAATTCACGGGAAACTTAATGTAAAATAATACTGTACTTAAAAATTAATGAAATTATAAAATTGTTATAATAAAAAAATGTAATGAAATTTACTACATAAAATGAATATTATATTATAATCGTAATATTATAGAAATCGTTCTAAATGTTTTAAAACTAATTTATTAAAGAAATTCTTCATCGATATCAATGCTAGAAAGAATTTGTTCATATGCTGAAAAACCGAAAATATTAACTTTTATTAATTAGAAATAAAACAATCTTATAAACTTTACATTTACATATAATTTAGTTCGTACGTTTTTAAGGTATATCTACTTGATGTTTCATGAACAACATATGTCTAATTCATACTAACACTATAATTTGCGCAACTGCTCAAATTAGTACTGTCAATCCAAGAAATTCGACGAATTCAAAAGGAAAAAATGTATTTCTACAGATACTATTATATATCCTACTACATATAAATGAATTAATTTTAAAATATTATCGATTGGTGCCTTTACAAACAACAGAGATGGAAACAGTTGCAAGTTATTGACGCAAATTGCCAATTAAACTCAAGAAATCTATATTTTGAAAAGAAATATTTCTCTATATTCATCTATTATTTACTACATACGTTTTTTCTTCGGTATCGAACTTCTTTCCGATTCTTAAATAGTGGTTTATTGAAAATTCCTGGAATATTCTTTTTTGGTAAGTATCTGCTTTATAATGAACATGTTTTATAATTTTAACATTTTAATATCAAATTTCAAACGAAAGAATATACATGGTATAATATATGGTAAATTTCCTTTTTACGCCTACATAAAATAAGAAACATTATACTTTGTATGTTTTTAAATATATACTGTATTGATTCAAAATTCAATGTTAGCTATGAAGTACATATTGTATTTATAAATAATAAAAAAGAACGATTCGTTAGCATTTAAATACACTAATTCAAATTAAATAAATTCTCAATACTAAAAATTAAAAATTTTTAATATATAAACAGTTACATATAACCTGCCATAATGAATAAAAATCGTTAAGTTTTCACATGTTATAATGATATAGAAAGGTACGAAATCTTATTCGATTTCATGGAAAGATTCACGCTTCCCGTTCATAATGTACACTGTAAATGATGTCATATATTTATAACCTATCAAGCTTAAATTTGACATTCATAAAAAAGAAAAAATAAAGTTGACACGACTGAATTCTTCCAATTTCATTTCTTTATTTAAAGCTGTTAAGTATCGCTTTACGTATAAGCTGTGCTGCATCTCAGAAATTAGAGAGTATAAAAAGACTGCGAATATACATAATTATAGAGAAATGATCGATCATCGAACACACGGAAAAATATCACTTACTTATGTTGGAATAGAAATCGAAGAGAAATCGAAAAGAGAGGGAGAGAAAGAGCGAGAGTGAGAGGCACTTGCTCACGTATTTTTTACGACTGCCACGTGGTAATAAAAATAGTATATGCATTTAGTTTTTCCGTACGTTCCATTCGTGTCATTGTCATCACTCTCTCTCTCTCTCTCTCTCTCTCTCTCTCAGCATAAATTTCACGTGCAACTTTACAATAACTAGTACGAAAATCCTGATTTAATGGGGTTTTATATGTTCGGTTGGAAATGTGATTTGGGGTGCAGCAGGATTCTACGGGGTGCGATATGTTTGACTATATATACGGTGACCAGTTAATATCTCCTGTAACATGTACTGTTTAAAAGGGAAAAGCCTAATATTTTCAGATTTTTTGACATCTAATCATATTAATAGCTTTATAGAAATAATGGTGACTGGTTCATATACTTAACACTGAATTGGAAGAAAAACAACTAAATACAATTGATCTTTTCATTACAATTTATACATTATATTATTTTTATTCAAATAAATCTTAATTTGATTAAACTAATACTTCACAAAACATCTTCAACCATTGTATTTAATCCGAATTCGAAATTTTGTTATTATTTATCAGCATAAGTCTCTTTATTATTGTCATTTTCTAGCTGTAAAAAAATATTTATATCATAGCTCAAAACTTATAATAAAAAACAGTTCAAGAATATAAATAAAAACGTGTAAAACAGTTTTTGTTATCAATCGATGTAAGCAAACCTCTTCCAATCATACAACTCGAATGAAAACATGTATATTTACAATGATTACAAAAAATGTACAATATTGTTTAACCGATCATATTTATGTAAATTAATAAACATCATTACGAAATTATATTTAATTTAAACTAAAGAGTATGTTTAAGAATATCGATAAGTTTAAAACTTTAAATATTTTTAAAACAGAAGTTTTTACTCATTGTAATAAATTTATTTTTAAAGATATAATTTGAAAATGTTTTCAGAAACGTAACTTGTATTTAAAAAAATAAGAAATGCAATAATTTTAATAATATTATACATGTGTTTGACTTAAGATTAATTTTAATAAAATATTGTATAAAAATTTATAATTCACTGTTTTAATATTAATTAAGAAATAAATATAAAACCTGTTATTTCTAATTTATCTATGAATTATTAACTATTTAATTAATAATTAATTAATTAAATTAAATTCATTTTAAGTCAATTAATTATGAATTATTAATATGAAGATAAATTACTTTAACCTATCTTAAAATTTCCATCTTTTAAATTCATAGTAAAACTGAAGTTTTTTGTTGAACAAAATCGCTACTACTGATATTAATACAATATTGTAGACACTGAATATTTTCATAAAATGTCTCAATATATTGACTATACTTTATTCAAAGCATGATGTTCCAATATAACTTCCTTTATTTTAAGTAACGTAGGGCAAGAAAGACTAGTGAATGCTATGTAATTGAAATGATAAATTAAAATTATAAAATATCAATTGAATAATAATTTAAAAATTAACATTATGTTTGAAATCGAATATCATTATCTTCGTTGTCTCAATTTTATAAACTACCATTCTTACGTATTTTTTACAAAGTAAAAATGAAATTTAAAAATTAGGTATAGGATGATGGCATATAAAATAAAAAAGGCTGCAAAGTTAATCAAAAGTAAGAAACAGAAAATCATAATGTTATGTGACATAAACTATCAGTGCTGCTCCAAGTATAATGTAGCATTCGTGATTAGCCATTTTTTGTTATGTTGGGTCGACAAAAATGATTTGCTAACAATTATATTGTTTATGGTAAAGTCCCTTAAATCCGTTGATATATGCAAATCACAGAGATAATCTCACGTGTTAAAGCGTAAAACGGGGGCATCTGGATACTTAGTTATGTGATTCCTAGCCAACGGATGCGATGTAAGTGCCAAGGAGTGAGCGAGAAAAATGAGAGGCGTCGCTCCCGGCAAACTAATACCGGCATTAGAGGTCACGTGAATGTTTCATTAGACACGCCGTCTCAAAGGCTACCTATGCTTCTTTTTTTATTATCTCCGCTATAGCGCGGCGCTCACAATTCATAGGGATTCGTAGCAGTTTCACTATGGTTCTTTTACCCCCTAAGCGAATAGACGATGACACGTGGCTGTATAAATGTCCTGCAACGTGTTGAATTACGGTTTTACATCGGTGTGCGAGAGAGTTACGGACGAATTCGTTCGCACACTAATTTTCTTCATCACGGATGAAAATATAGCTTGTGCCAGAACCTTTTGTACATGATGCTTGAAAGTTCTTTTTTTTTACTTTTTATTATTGACTTCGACTGTACATAAAATGGTGACGAGTGGGTTTGACGAGAATTGTCGATATTCTCGCAATTTGAAATCTTTATTGCATAAACAATAAATCAGGAGTCACTTTGTATGATTGAAAAATGATTAGGAATTCGTGTTAGTTCATTTTAATCTTGTCTCCGTTTTACGAACTGGCATAAATAATTAATGCCTTTATTGTAAAAATAAATTCAAATTTAGTTATCACCCGTCGATCCATAATCTACTATTAAACAAAATCATAGACGTAAATATTTAAAAGATTTTACAAATACAATTTACGAAATAGTTTTCAAACACTTAACAACATCAATTTTGTATAGTTTACTTGTATATCATTATAGAATAATTGATAATAATATACGACTAAAATTATGCACAACATAATTATTGACAAACGAAGAATAAAAAATGTATATTTCTAAATAATTTAGTCTTACAGAGATAAATGTACTTAGAGTAATTGTAAAATGCGATTATATATACCACATAAATATTAATATAAATATAATATATATTAACTTCTTACCACTAATGTATTTATTTATAAAAGAGTTACTTATACAACGCTTATTAATAATTGAAAAACGTCATTTGTATTTAAAATCTTATATAGAATTTAAACTTGTACTTGTGAATAAATTTATTATAGATTCAAGTGACGCGTACTTATTACCTCTTAGGATATTCCAAATGTCATTACTTATATTACTTGCATTCGTATTTACAAGTTAAATTTCGTGAACACAATATTTATAAATGATCTAAGCCAAATTGATGATCTCTGACATTGACATAAGTACACGCAATGAGAGAACCTGCAATTTTCTCAGAATATCATCTTGATCCGAAAACTGTAATAACTTTTTACCATCCCACCCAAGGTACACATGACAAGGGAGAAGAAGCGTCCCCAATTCTTATTGATGGTCGTTCTGTCAAACGCTCATGTTTACTAATGTAACCAAGAGACGGAGGTGGCGAAACTAACTTAGATAAAATTCAAACAACCAGAAGAAACTTTGTGAAATAAGACTTGTATGTACGTATCTTTTTCCCCGTACATAACCGTCACAACTAAAAAAAGAGAAACTCGAAATTGATATTTTTTCCAAAAATATCCGGTTATATAAAAAAATATACGGTTCAGCGCGTGCGAACGAGCAAAAAATTTCCACAACCAGAAGTTTGTCAACTCTGAAAAAATTTCCATAGTTTCACACTGCGAATATAAAGTTGCACAGATCGACCATTTTGCCGATGCAAAAAGACTATCCTACTGTTCCTCGAAAAAGTACGAGCGTAAAGAGTACTATCGAAAAAAGGAGATAAAAGAAAAAGCAAAATCCGATGTATGCGTACGTACTTTTCGTGTATTCCCCGACAGGAATAAGGCGGAACGGCCCGACTTGTCTGTTATTCGGCCAGCCGAGCAAATACGCACTCACGTAAAGTACGAAAAAGAAGTATCGATAGGAGAAACTGACAAATGGGCGTCATGTTTTTTCTTTTATGCCGAGGTGAGAGCGGCAGTTGGATTTAAGGCGTTGACTTGTATACCGCTGCTGAGTTCGGGCTATTTTTATGCACATAGAACGGTCCAAAAAAATCTAAATTATAATTTTGACCCCTGTTTATACAGCCCACTCATGCGAGACAAAGTGACCTCGAAGCAAAAATAGGAAAACCTTCATAATCAAGAACGCATGCATTACACCTACGCAGGCATATTTCTCTTTTAAAAAGTAAATGTGAAAAGTTAAACTACATTTTTTGTTTGATTTAAAAAGAACTTAAGGGAACCGTGACAGCTTGAACGTTTTCGCAAGAGGATAAATGACCGCGCAACTGAGCACATAACTTTCCAGACGCGTTTTCCACCGTTCACTTTGGCTGACTAAAGATTATCATAATTAACGAATGGCATTTAAAACACTGTTGGTTTGTTCACTTAGAATATTATAAATACATTATATTATTAAAGAATGCACTAGACGGGACCTTAAATGCGGGAGAAAAATGGTTGACCAATTATTAAGCGTGGGTGTGGAACAATAAAAACTGTTCATAATGTTACTCCAATTAGCATGTCATTTTATAAATTGATACTACATAGAACTTTAAATTATTATATTATCATACGTCTATTGTACGCATCCTACTTAAATTTACGTGCAAATGTCAGTTTACGTAAGCTTTAGGAAAATAAAGGATTATAAAGGCTTAAAAAGAGAGATTACCACCTCTGGGATACGGAGTTCGATAAAATTTGGAGATGTTTTCTTATACATAATGAAGTTTTATACTTGTAATTTTATTGTAATCTACATTTAAGCTATAACGATATTTCATTCCATAAATTCTATGTATGCACACTGTACATTTTTAAGGGCAAACTTACTATAGTAAGAATAAGATAAATGACACTTCTAGAGAAAGAGTGAACCCCTATTATGTTAAAGTGCATACTCATAATGCGGAGCTTTAAACATAGTTTGAAATGTTTATCCTTTCATTCTCTACATCGATTTACCAAACATTCGCATTTTGTTTTTCTCTAAAACTACTGGTAAACATTTTTCGCATAATATTCAAAAATTGTATGCCATAATAAATTTATGTAGTTAATGAGAAATAGAAATAGTAGATGAATATTTATCTGAAATAATTCATTCATTTATTCTCTAAAATGTGTCATTGAGATGATTCAAATAAAAATGAGTTTAATAATTCAAGTCGCATAAACTCTGTTTAAATATTTTACAAGCTTACTATGTATTTCATACTTCGGAACAACGTGTTTAAAAATGTATACAGGTATTTTATAATATTTTATTTTGATTAACTTACCACAAATTTTACACCCTAATATGTTTTATTATTAATTCCGTTGACGCTCGTAATCTAACAATGAAAACGAATATAAAATATTATTATTTACAATAACGACACGTTAAAGATTAATTAATATCTTTTAAATATTGTAAAAGCTTTACTTATTCTAAAGAAATTCATCGATGGCACATTTGATTTTATACATTAATTTTTAAGAATCCATTGTATGATTTATTCAGTATCTTTTATTTAGTTGAAATTTTTCTAGATGTATCTACGAAAAGTACATTAACAAACTATATTTTATTATGCATCTATCGAATTTTAAACGTCGTTCGGCAGCGCTTTTTCCAATAAAATGGTCATTAAGGTTCATTAATTATTAAATATTCAAGGTTCATTTACTTTCCAATGGCAGTAAAGTATGAGTTTAAAAAGAATTATTCACATGAATAATAATCATCGCAATATTTCTTAAAAATAGAACGTGCTTTTACTCAGTCCACTAATAAAAAAATCTCTCACTGCCTTATTAAATAACGTACTATCAACATTTTAATATAAAATAAATTTGTTGATGCTATTTGTAAATAAATGAGGAATATCGATAAGCAAAATATCAGACATACATACACAAATACACATGCAACCATACATAAGATAAGATACAGAAGGAGAAAAGCAGTAAAGGGAGATGGGGCTGACTCAGCTTTCGTAATGGATTTGCCAGGAACGATAGGAAAATTTCAATTACCCGCTCGGGAACACAATGTCGGGACAACATAAATATCGCTTTGACAAACCGGTAAATACGGATTTCAAATTCTAAAAACAAAAATATAAGCGGCGCAGTGACAATAAATAAAATTATACCGTTTTAATTCAATATACTTATCTTAGATCTGTGAGTTGTTCCTTTTACAAAAAGAAACTTATAACATATTTTTCTGATCAAACTCGTCAATCCGAATGTTTTCCGTAAAATGAAGCCTTTTGAAGCGTATATTGACATTTCAATATTTCACCATTTAATCAGTCATGAATACTTAAGATAGTAACTATCACAATTCGACCATTATTGAACGCGTACTTCTCTTCACTTTCTCTAATGTAATTTTTATTTCATGTATGTCATAAATTATAGAAAGAATAAGGTTACATGGGTTTTGCGGATCATGGTAGTATCATGAGAATTCAATTGCATGATAATCTTAGTAAACTCGTAAAAGTACATTAAGAAAATTTTATACTTTTCTGATGTAGAGTCAGACATGTTCATTTACTCATTTTTATGAATTTATACTCAAAAATTGCATGAATGATCTTTTATACTTGATGGTATGATAAAATACTTGGTACAAAATCTGAGCGTTATAGTTTTTCAAGTGATTTTTTTATAACTATTTTTATAGAAGAAATGCTCGATATACTTAATGAAATATTTTACACTCAATTGTCTTATAATTGATCGCGTTCCTAAAAACGAAACATTGATTAGATTTAAGATATTGATTAAAAAATTTGTTTTCTATTTATTCAACAACAGAATTTATTTGTATTCAATTTAAAATATTATTTACAAATATTTTTAATACATCATTTTTTGACTATTTATGTTGTTTTATTTAAAAGTATTAGCATTTATCGTTTATATTTTATTATTAGCATTAGTGTGTCGAAAACATTAATTTTACAGCTCTTATAATCTCTAATTTGAAAGCAAGAAACGTATTACGAAATATAAATAAATATTAATTCTCAAAATTGATATTTTTGATCCAATAATGAAATATTTGAATAAATGAATGAATAATATAGCTTTTATTGTCTTTTATTTTAATTATTCAAGAGTGTTGGATTCGCGTATTTTATTTTAAAAATGGAAAGATCGATTACATCGTGAGAATAAGGGATTTTCGTAAATTTCATTTAATACATATTTTATAACGGTTTATTTTATTTTGTCGATTACAGCATAAAAATATATACGCGAACAAGTATTGACTACATTATGATTTTCTAGCATAACTGTACCCAATGATCGACCATGTCGCTAGTACTAAATCGTATGATTATACAATATGATTAGGGCATATATTGCAATAATTATTGTATATGTGTAAATAAATAGCTTTGTTGATGCATAAAAACTATGTACAAGAATATAAATTATTTTACTTGTTGTTGCTCACGATTTGCGGGTATTGGATAACGACTCCCTTCGGATCGACGGCTTTTCTTTCTCCGCGTCCTCGAACCCTCGGGTCTACAAGCAGTGCAATAAAGGGCGGATCAAAGGAACTCGTGTATTTTGTCAAGTTCGCGTCTCTGCATGTTAAAGACAAATTGTGGCATACAGAATCTTTCAGAAAATATCGTAAAAAGAAAGTAAAAAAATATCGAAATGAAGTACACTTTCGAACCTGAAGCTCTTACGCGTCACGAAATCACGCGTGTCCTCGTGGCATTTTATCCGCCGAAGAAACACAGCTGCGAGGGTCCGTATGAGCGAACGGGACGAGACACATGTAATCGCGAACACGAGGATTAAGCTGATCGATAACGATGATTTATCCGACTAAGATGATGTACGAACGATAAGCCTCGTTTTCTCTCGATGCATGAATAGCGAGTTTCCGTGTACCGAGCAGGAGTGTCCTTTATCTTGTCCGATTTCAGCGAGCGACGACGACTCTTCCCCCGTCGATATTCTCGCACTCCGAGAAACTGCTCTCGGCCACACTTCGAGTACACTTATCGCACATCCGGTACTCCCCACTCGTAAAAAATGGTAGGAACAAACATAGAGGCAAGTACCGCGTGGGAAATCGATGTATAATTGAGAGTCCATTGAGAGTCGGATGGGAGGGTGAAAGAGAACTCGTCCGAGTCCACGGGTGTGCCGAAACTCGGGCTTTTAACGAGGCGACGGCACTTAGGCAGACGCGAAGAAAAAAATTGGAGGGCATACTTGCGCTTCACATGACCTTCCCTGACGGCCGTTTTCGTTAAGTGTGTTGTGTGCACAGAAGCTCAGGCGCTTTCGCGGAGAATCGAGTGAAGCTCGAAATTGTCGCGCTGCTTTTCGCGGCTTCTACGCCAGACGATTACCGAGAATTCCACACACGCGATGTCTCTTCTCTGTCGCATTTCTTGTGTATGATTCTCATGGAGGGAGAAAGATGGCGTGCTTGAGACGTCGACGGATTTGTTACTATGGCGGCGGGGGTTGTTCTAAGGTTAAAACAACCGCAATGAGTTTTCATTCATGGATAGAAAAGTACGTGCCGTCAACATGAATATTACACCGAATTCGCTTAAATTCGATAAATAAATAGGAAGCTCGGTGACAGTTCTTCTGTTTTGATGTTTCCAAACTATTATTAACTGACGAATCGATAAGGCTTCTTTGTTTCTAGTTTCTCATGTTGAGAGTCTATCGGACAGCTCGCACTAACTTATGAAATATCGTAATAATACATGCGGCAACTTAACTAACATGTAGTGCAGAGGATCTAAAGGCATTCGTTGAGCGACACTTTCATCGGAAGGCTTATAAAGAAACGTTTTTAATTTTCACATCGTATTAAAATATTTGAAAAATGTGTATATCGGTTAAATATAATACTTTTATTTTAGAAAGCTTAAAAGGGAGCAAACTTTAGATAAAAGAAAATTATAAAAGCAAGGGAGAAAGAAATAATATTAAAGTAGTTTTATAAAATTAATGGTATTTTGAATATTTTATTTCAAATGTACCTTTTTAGGTGCATTAAATCTAATTTAATTAATAAAAATGTTAAAAAAATTATCTACAAAAACAATGGAAAAACACGGGAAAGAAATAAATATTTTTTAATAGTGATATCATTTTAACCTCGAAATATACTTTTAAAAAATGTTTAATTAAATGCTGTATTCTTAAAAATAAAAAATTCTAAAATAAACAATATTCCATTTTGCTTATCGAATATATTTTATTCTATACATACGTATACTTTCTCAATAAAAGGATAATATTGTAAAATCGGCATAAAGATTGGTTTTAATATTTAGTATGCAAAAATGATCAATTACTAAATACAAAGCATCGTTTAATTTTCATTTTATTTTATTTGTGTTCATCAACTTAGATTTTATATTCGTATAAATTGACTCTACTTAGGAAACATAAGGTAATATTACTTCAAGCACGTAATGAAATTTAGTTTTACTCAAATAATTTGTAAGCACTTTATAACTTTTAAACAAAGTTTATAACTGTTAAATTTGTTTTAAATATTTTGAAAAGTAAAAAGTAAAAACATAATTGAAAAATTAATTTCTCTTTAATACTGCATATTGCAGTATTTATCTTTAATATTGCACAAAAAAATCGATTATTTACGTAACGAAATATTAAATATAAAATACATTTTAGCGTTTTTATCAATTTCTTGTTTCAACATACAATACTGATAATATATTGTTAAATCATTGAAAATTAATCAAACAATGAAATATACTTTTATAAACATTAGTAATCATCAACAGTAAAAGATGGAATTTATCACATCTCTCTAAACGAAATTTAACGGAAGTAATGGTATTTTTTATTAATTTGTAAAAACAGCAAAAAATTTGTAAATAAAAAACTCCTCTGAAGTTATACCAGTAACTTCCAAACGTCGAATAAACTTTTGAAAATTCAATCCCTTGAGCTTTCCAAAGGTTTACGTAATTCCATCGGAAACAAAATTTGCCAGATATATATTCGTAATTGAATGCTTTTCGAAATACAACAATATACACATATATGTTACATACCACTGAGGAGTACTTATAAATGACGCTAAGTCCAAGTTTATTAAAAAACTACATTACACAAAAGTAGGGAAAAAGAGAAATGAGTCGAAAGAGAGAAAGATTCAAAAAGCAAATAGAAAGCGAAAATGAAAGAAAGAAGAGAGACAGATAACAGAGGGTGAATACATCGTCATTGCCGATAACGAGTTTCGGATTTTCCGGTCGCTCATACTCGCGGAAGAGTCTCCACACGCGAACTATTCACCCTCCCCCCGGATAGGGGCTATCGATTTTTAACGATGCATTCGCTGCATCCGGACCCCTTGTTCTAGCTTCCGCTGTTGCGCAGCGGCATTTCTGGTTCGCGAGTAAGCCTTCGATAAACGAATAGCTCTCGCGGTTCGAAGAGTTACTTCAGTTAAGCAATACAAGAGCAATGACCTTATTGCGAAACAATCACTTTTTTACTTCTTCCTCCTTCCGCGTCTATTCGATATCTTCACTCATAGTTTATCGAGTAAACGGATTATATGTAAATTCATGCAAATGTCGTATCATTGACCAATGGATTTGATCAGCATTTAAATTTTCTATCTATTAAGAAATCGAAGTCGTGCTTGATGAAGCGAGGCTAAGTCAGAAGCATTCAAAGTTATGATTTACTAATTATAAAAGAATATTCACTTCGCGTGCCATAATCCTCGTGACTCCTTAGATAAGGTATCGCAACTTGTATGAAGAAAATCTTTTCTTGACTATGAAGATAAAAATTAGACTACATTGCATAATTAACGTGAATGTTTATATTTTTCATTGAATTACATTTACGTTTTCCTAAATAAAAAAATAAGATACGTGATAAATTTGAGGAGGTTTCAGTCTATAACGTCTAGTTTAGGAGCAACGCCAAATACGATATGGTCTTTCACTTTGTATCACATAAAGCTTAAAAGCCTTGTATTAATTATTTGCTTTTCTCAATGTTTTTAGCAAATGCCTTTCTTCTTACTTCTCCTTCCCTTTACCGTGCCATGTTCGTGACAAGATTGAAAGGATGAAATCATCTTACTAGCTCTCGACGATATCTATATTTAAAAATTTAAAAATTACAACTTCCAAAAACCAAGCATCAGGAATTCAAATTAATCCCAAGCTCACACTCGTTCTGTTTCGTCATTTTCATTTCGCTCTTATCGAAGTATCAGATCTTTTAAGATCAACGTACTGGCTTGAAAAGCTCGCCGTGTGTACGTAATCCGTGGGCGAGGGTCGCGCGTGTCGAAAAACAAAGGAAAATAAATAAAACCGTCGCGAAAAGGTAATGCGCTTCCAAATGCAGCTACGCCTCGTAACAAAAGTGTGATACTTACCCTTAATCCACTCGACCCTTCTTATCGCGCACGGTGAGCGAATCGAGGGGATTTTTGGTTTCCGGCTTTTCGCACGGATTCCGTCCCCCAGTTCCGATGTTGTTCGATTGTTCTTCGCGTACATAGATTTAGCCGGTGTCGGGAAAAGTAGCGTAATCAAGATTTAATCTCCTAATTAAGTGATCAGCTGGTTAAATTCATCGTAAGAGAAAATTGTGTTGAATTCATAGTTTCCATCTTCATTTTCAAAATTGTATAGCATAATTTAAGACGTTTGCTATTCGCAATTTTACTTTCAATTGTAACTTTATTAACCAGAAGATGAACTTTGGCATATTTGTTTGTCAAATAAATTGCAATTATGTTAGCATATTCGTTATCTTTGCTCGTAGTTATCTGAAACGAATATCTTTATTTAAAATTTGATAATATTGATTTTTAAAATTCTGAAAAAAACATAGAATTAGATTATGAAGAATAGAAAACAATTGCTTATTCATTAATGAAGTGCGTAATTATAATATTGATTGAGCTAAGTATTGTTTATCAATATTTAGGAATACTTTAATGTCAACATAAATTATCCATTTACAGTGATAATATTTATTATAGTTAATAAATTATAGATATTTATATTTCTAAGTTATTATTATCATTCAATAAAATCGATTTTTATATAGATTTTATAAAGACTATTATTCTTTTATTTACCAAAATTTTAAATGACAAAACTTAGTAAAAAATAAAGAAAAAAATCGCGCCATTAGGCAAGAAAAGTAATTACATATACCTTAGTAACATTCTTCATCTTGGTTAATTTTATTATAGAGCATTAGTGACTTCATACATAACCGCAAATTAAATTATGCAATTAAATCTCAACATTATACTCCTTCTAACGTTCAATCTTAAAGATCTACATTTTCTTTTATAAAAATAATACCGACTAAAATACCTAACATATTTTACACCAATTTAAGATATTCTGAATTAGAAATTATAACTTTAATTTATTCATCTAATTTGATAATTATCTTATGCCACTTTGTTAAGAATTAGTCGCAGAAG
Organism: Wiebesia pumilae; assembly: GCA_018907045.1. Classification (NCBI taxonomy): domain Eukaryota; kingdom Metazoa; phylum Arthropoda; class Insecta; order Hymenoptera; family Agaonidae; genus Wiebesia; species Wiebesia pumilae. Next base: position 765,446 of record JACCHZ010000138.1, read on the forward strand.
TAAATAACATACTTATTTTCAGCTTTTTTTCTAACCTAGTGGACTTTGAAATATTACTTTTACTTTTTATACAATTTTCCTCCTATTAATCTGCTGCTTCAATCTTGAACTTTATTTGATTTTGATTTCTTATAAAATTATGAAATTTTAGTAGACTTTAGATATAGGACTATATATTTTTCATTTTTTGCTTATCGAAAACCATAAGAAAATATGATTTCGTTGTGTCAATGTAAGAATAATAAAAATTAAATACAGAAAATTTTTGTGTAATGTCACGCGTAGAATTTTCAACAAATTCAGTTAATTAATTATTGTGCAGATGATTCTTTAAAAATAGATGCAGAAAAAAGACGAATGGAAAGATTACAAACGAGTAATTTGTAATAAGCATTTTATTTTTGTGTCTCTCTATCTCCTTACTTTTACTCCTCTTTTCTGCCTCCCTTGCCTTCATTTTCTTTAATAGCGAATAAAAAATCTTTCCCCTTTAAGGCCCATATCGGTTTGCGATGCTCTTATGTATAGTATACGCTATCATCCCTAAAACTTCTGTCTGGCTTTTTCCTGCATATAACGCGATGTCTTTTATTCGCCACGCATACGCTCATCCCGTACCAGAATCTTGTGCACGAGTCCGATTTCCGCTTCTACCCTCCTCCTCACTCACTCTCTCTCATTCTCTCTCGCTCATCTTAAATTTTATTGGTGAAGCCGATCATGTTCCTTTGTCGCGCTTAGAGAGACGCAGCAGTCCGCGTAAACGAAATTACCGGGGGTTGAAGAACGAGGAGGGTCCTTTTTTATGTGTCTCTCTCTTTCTCTGTCTCCCTTTAGACTCCAAACGACTTTTCGTAACTTACAACGAAAGTACGAGGATGAATATGGGAGAAGGAGAGAAAAATGATTGTTCTTGAAATTCCTTCGGAACGAAGAAGGTTGTCGTATTTCGGAGCGAAAAATCACCCTTTTACTACGAGCGGAAATAGCTCGGTGACGTTTCACTTTTTACAGCTGGCGGAACTTGGCTTAATTTAAGTTTTCAAATACTTCTAATGAAGAGTTGTTTCAACTTATAACCGATGGGAAAATTTGAAAGAAAAAAATTGTTGACAGAGGAATGCCGATGAAAAATAGAAAATTAAATTAGTTGTACATATGGACTTTCTGAAATGAATTAAATTTTATTTCAGTGCATGGAGATTTAATTTAATCTGTCAGGTGCCTTCGAAAGGATGCAATTTTTTCAAAGCTGCACTTTTTTCCTTAACTTTTTTTCAATATTATAAACGATGTTCAAGCTCAAGATATATAATTCTTTAGAAGCTAGTCTAGTATGATTTCTGTAATAGGTTAAATGACCTTTCACCCTATACATTATAGTAAAAGGTTACGTGCGTCGAATACCACAAAATCTTGTAAACTGTAGGCTGGTATTCATAGTCGATATATCTCGGTTTTTGTACTAATAAATTTGTCATATATTATAAAATGTATCATTTCATTATTAGCAATAAATGGTGGTTTTGAGCGACAGTATTGACAAAAAAAGGAGTTGACATTAAGTTTCGTTTCAAGCTAGACAAAGTAATTTATGAGTATTCGAAAAGATGCAAAATCTACGTGATTCCTAAGTACCAATATTTTATAAGAGGCAGATAAATGAAGCCATGGGGTGTTGGAAACAACTTGAAATGTTGCACGAAGAAACTAAAAAATTTCATTTAATTTAGCCTCGCAACAGGAAGCAATGTAAAACGCTTGTCGCACCCTTGGAACACTACGCCACGCCATGAGCCAAAATTTACTACATCGCGGTGAATAAAAAGGCGAAAAAAGAAAATCTAGCTAAAGTGCGCTACTTTGGTCCAATATCCCCTTCGATTTCTCTAATTCTCCCTTCTTTATTTCCCTTGGCAGTACGTAATCGTGGTGGTGCTAAGCAGGGAAGGGGCGAGAAGCCCCAAAAGCCACCGAGCACGCATCACCAATAACACAATAGAAACGGTATTCGGGCGTGACTAGGCCGGACGATTCGCCATAGCTATCGCTCTCCTTTTCACGGCTGCGTAAGCCTTGTTCGATGCCCTCTCAACCCCGTTTTACTCAATCTTTTGCCAAAGATCTCTCTCTCTCTCTCGACATCTATTTATCTTCTCGCTCTGACTTCTTGAAATCTAGCTGTTACCGTTCCGTGTTAGGGGAATGTCGAGTGCGACGTACTACGTCTGGATCATAAATTGCTTTTTTCTGATATAACAACCTTTTTTTTAACCGAGGGTCTCATGCTGCGCCGAATTGCTAAACTAATGTACTGCATTAAAGCACGTTTTATTAAAACTTACAGGAGCATCTGTATTTTATATTGTGTACTCTGAGGCGCATGCGGGTTCTAAATTTAGTGTGGAAAAACTATAGATGTTCTAGTAACCGCAAGATTGCGAGACAATGTTTAATAATGATGGAATTCTCAGTGAAATCACAAAAATAGTAATGCAGAGAAATTATTTTCATGAGCTGGAGTGTCAATTGGGAATATTTTTTTCGATCCTGACTGCATCAATAATTTGCTATATTTACTATTATTTGCTTAAAAAAAGAATGTAACATTTACTTTTTGTATGCTTTTATAATTAGATTAACATGCAATTTATCGCTACTACTCCAATCATAATTCAATGTTATTTATAAAGATTTGTATTAACGCAACGAATCATGAATCGTTGAAATAGTAATTATTTTTGTGATAATTTCTTACAAAAAGTAATTTTTTATAAAGTTAATATAATTGAGTAAATAAAAAAGAAGTAATAAAGTAAAAAGTCACTTTAAAACAATTTTACATGAAGATTTCTCATAATCTTCTATCAAACAAATTTCGATACATGATTATTCATCAATTTTTTTTACAACTGGTTAATTACAAAATAACCTTTTGAAATATCGGAAAAATTTTTAAAATGATTACATTTTGGTTAAGTGCTGTGTTTGAAGGTACAAACTGGGGAAACATTTTTGTTAGTCAAAAAAATCCGTGCATTAGAATCCCCATAAAAACTGATTTGTTTTTCTATGTTAAAGTGAGGGTGAATCGAGGGAAAAAACAAAATTTCTCAAAAATGCTACTATTATATCACTCCAGTTCTCGTGAATTCATGCTTATTGTTGAAACGGCAAACTACAAACAAAGGCTTTTCTTCTTACCCCGATAAGCGAATGGGCCATCAAATAAACAAATTCGGATGTTCCCACTATTACTGTCGCTGTTTCTCTCTTTAACCTATTCCCCGAAATACCCTCTCCCTCTTTCCGACTATCCACCCTATCTGACCGATACTTTTTCCTTCCCGTCGGATAGAGATCCGTGGCCAAAGTACCCTAATCGAGCGCCTCCCGTGCGCTTCTTCGCCTCTGTCTGGACAATGGTACGCGACAAATGGAAGGAATTTCTCGCAAGGGGTGGTCGATGGTTCGTACGTACGCGCGCACATACACTTAAGCTGGGGGAAGCACGTGGCGGCGCGTCTAATCGCAGCTCGTACACACGGCGATTTCTGATTTTCTGGTAGAATCTGCCTGGCAGTACTACCATCAGATGGTTATTTATGGCACCGGGCAGAGCGGAAAATTATATATATAGCGAGACGCTGATATTTGATGGACTTTGAAGCCCGATGTATGGGTATTTATCGTTAGTGGCCACTGTTCTGAGATTTGTGATGCGCGTGCCGCAGCGAAGATAATTCGAGGAGGTTCTTCTTTTATTGCTCGACGCCTTGTTATATTTATGCTTAATATTTTTCGAATTGATCCTACCAGTATTTATACGATGGAATTCAATATACGTATTTTATGTTGTCGGGCCGACAGAGGGATGACACTAAATCACCGTGCTGATATTTCTTTGGAAGAGAAATATTAGAACTAATAGTTCATCCAAAAGTGTTTAGCTTTCCTAATAAAAATTGATGAGTAGATTCACTAGCTGGATGAGTATCCCTATATTTGATGATTTCTAGAAGGATATAAAAACACTGTAGTTTCATTTCAGAATTCATTATATATATATATAATAGTGCAATCGTAGATCTTTTTAAACGCACGTCACTTCTGCTCGAAATTAAAGTATATCTTAGTATCCTGATTAAAATGCTAGTTCCCATTCAATAAAGGACAATATTTCTTCTAAATAAAATGCGTTTGATTTTGTCATTGAAATTGAAAAAGTACGACTCTATTTATAATGGTACTTCAACATATGTAAGCAATAGAGATGACATTTTTTCAAAAGAATTTTAAGGCTTATCGTATATTTCTATTATTTGTTGATTATTATTCAATTGTATAGTAAACACACGCTCCGACAGTTACATATGAGTAATTTCATTATCATAATACAACATTTTAAAACATCTATTTATTGAAAAAATTTGAATGTATCTTCTCGTTTTTATATTTGATTCAGTATAAAAAGTATAATACGTTAATATCATTAAATCAACGACGTTCGTCTGGTTAAAAGTTTTCAATTTAATTTTGCTCTGATTAAATGTTCACCGCACCTAAAATGACTTCTCTCTCTCTCTCTCTCTCTCTCTCTCTAACTCTATCTCTGCTCACTCACTCACTCTCCCTCTCTTACTCATGGAAATTCATTTGCCTCAACAAAGTAAGTTCAAAACAAAGCCACTCTGTATTTCAATCGTTAAATTTTTCATCCAAGTGTCACGCCCTTCTTCTCTCTTGCGTATTCTCAATTTCTCTCTTTGTCGCAAAAAAGAAAACGAAACAAGCACTAGTGCACGGAGGAAAGATAAACGAGGCCGCGCGCTGATGCACCGAAATGTAAAGTAAGAGGGAAGAAAATGCCTAATCGGAAGAAGAGAACGGAGGAGGGGAAAGGTGTGAGAAAAAGAGTTCCGTGAGCGGAACGCAAAAATAGAGGGACTGGGAGATAACTTCGGAAAAGCTTCCCCGGTATACTTCATTCTCGGCCACGCACACAAGAGTTGCCTGTGGGATTGCCGTGTAGCGGAGGAACAGAAGGGGGAGCGTTAGAGAGAAAAGCGACTCAGGTTTTGCCTCATTATTTATTATTCCAGTAGCGTCGATCGCCAACTTGTGGAAGTTTGGCGTTACGGCGCGACTATAGATACAGGTTTTATAATAAGGAAAAGCGTTGTTGCTTCTCGTTCTTCTTTGTTTTTAATCCCACCTATATGTACATCTATAAAATGCATTTTTATATGCCTTGCTCGACTTCTCTTATACTTTTCTTTTTTATGAAGAAGTTCACGATATATATATAAACATGTTCTTTTTTCACGGGGAAGTGTGTACACATTTGTTTAATCCACGTCAATGATTTTGTAAGACATTTAATAGTAATATTAAATTTAAAAAGAACTTTTAGTAATTTTGTAATAATCGCTCTATTAGGATGATTTAAATACAATAAATAAATGATTATAGATTTACGAGTGAATGACTTAATCACACATGAATTGCAAAATTTTAATTACGACTTATCGAATATTCATTCCAGGTAAGTTCCATTTATTAATATTTCAAAAGGATATAAAAGTTACAATTTCATTGCAATATTTTATAATTAAACGTCTGCATATAAAAGTTTTATAACTAATTATTTCAAAATTGAAATATAATTAATTCTATGTTAATTTAATCGAGTCATTCTTTTATATTCATGTATTTCAGCAAATATTTCAGATTAAGCTGAAAGTTTAGTACTAGATTTGTTTATTTGAGAGATAATTTTCATAATATTTTATGCATTTGTGTACTTACTATTTCTCAAATGTTTTGAGACTCTTTTATTATTTTGTACAGTTCTATATTAGGAAAAATAAAAACAATGTATAAAAGTAGAAAATTGAATTTTTTAAAATGTCTTTCTACAAAAATTAATGTTATATTATTTATTTAATAAGTTCAAACTTTTTGAACGTAGAGAAACCATTTTCTATGAATAATATTTTGCTGAATTGAATGTTCCATGCCTGAGGAAGAATATTGAATGGAATTCTTCAGATATAAAAATTTCTATTTGTCTTATAATCAAAATCAAAATCTTGAAAAAATATTTCTAATTTTTCAAAGCTTTTACGTTTGGATGCAAAAATAATCTAGAAACTTGGACTTACTTGGTATTGATTTGTATTTTTCATTGTTGATATCATGATAAGAGTTTACCTCATATTTTGAATTAACTGAAAGACAATTTTCATATTTTCGTATCTTGGTAGTTTTCGAAAGTGTCTAGTAAATCCTTATATTTTATAAGTCGTATGAAAAATTTCTTAGCTTGTTCAAAATATTAATCTTGTTCAAAATCTTAATATACAGAGAGGTATTTATAAAAAGGGTAATATAAAGTTTAATATAAAAAAATTTCGTTTGATACATAGCTTCTGATATGAATACATGAAAAAGGAATTTATTGTTGATCTATGGGTTAGTAATATCTAACAAATTTTATATGTGACTTGTTTTATGAAGTTTTTATTCTTTCTTAATTGTATATGTTTATAAAATTAAACATCCTATATTAACATCTTTTCTAAAACCATAACTTACGTAAGAAGTATTACTTAATTAGTTCTTAATACATTAGCTACACTTAATATCTATTCATGAAGTATAAGTACTTATAAATAATAAGTAACTGTAAATATTATACATCTTTGAAAGTATCTTTAATCTTCTTTATAACTTTTGTTTATAAACAGATAATTATATTTCGAATGGTTATTTAATTTACATTTAATTGTTAAATTAATTAATTCTTTTTTTTTATTAAAGAAATCTTTATAATATTAATTATAGAGATTAGGTCACTCGGATTATTCTTTACGATGTATCACATGTAATGAAATAAAATTCAACCAAAACTTTAACCAAAACAAGGATCTGAATAGTTTGATTTTATTACATACTAAAATGTTCAATTTAAATATTCGTACTTCATCATGTACTGCTCTTTTCTGCTCTTTATCTCAAACAAATTAGCTAAAAAGAATAGATAATATCTATTCTATAAAAAGTTATATATGCTTTTCAAAATAATTTCAAATCAAGCTGTTTCAAATTAAATAAGTATGATCAATAAAATTTACACAAAGTATTAACAAAACAAATAAATTTACCTATTAAGGTCTTTAAAATATTTGTTACCTTTCTCTCTTCTCGTTCTATTTACGAAATCCAAAGACTAGAATTCGACTTATTCTGGGATCTGTGTGTCGATAAGTTCGCTACGTTCATACCATTTTAACTTGAGACTTGTTCGTCTCAAAGTACCTACTGTACTTTACCAAAGTTAAAACTTTATGTAGGTAATACCCACTGTACCGAGAGTTACGAAGTTTGCGCATGTATTTTATACTGTAGAGAAGAATTCTTCGTGCAAGCTTGCAAATATGAATATGCCACGAGTTTCGATATGATTACCTCGTTAGGTTTGCAAAGTCAGTTATCACGATTTTCCGTAGAGACGAGGATCATAAGATACAAGTGCGATGAGCATACAGCTGTGTTCATCTTATTTAATAGAACTGGTACTTTCTCAAACGCTACTTAATCACACAACTGGTTAAGGTGTTTATCACGTAGTGTTGCAAGTACATAAAGAATTATTTTTGTCATTTCATAGCATACGTATTAAACGTGTTTTGTAAAGGAGTTTAAAACTTTTCTTTTTGATATCATTATTTAACATCATTATTTCGATTCATTTTTCAGACAAAGTATTTTTAAATTATATAAAATATACGTTGTTAAATTATGTTTCGTCATTTAAAAGTATATAAACTTTTATTTTAAAGCATCTACTTTATTATAATGGGCATTAAGACTTATACAATTTTTAACATTCTTCAAGATGTGAAACGATTCGTAATAAATGGAAATCAGCGAATAAAATATTACTCTAGAAGAAATACCATTTGGAAAATGAACTTAATATATGTTTTAATAAGGATTATGTATTTAAAACAGTTGAAATACTCAATTTTTTACGCGAATACAAATTTAAATTAAATATTTTTGCTTCTTGAATAATATCGAATATTAACATTGTATCAATAACAGTTTACAAAGTATCTCCGAATTATACTCTCCATTACTCGTCATTAAATCGAGATTAATGATTACATAACACCCTATAGCGTTTCCCTTACCACCTACTTAAAAAAAGTCCCAGGATATACGAGAAAGATATACGAGAGCCGCACTTGATAATATAAATCATGTCATTATTAACGTCCGCAGCTCGTCGTAATTATCGCAATCATTAAATTCCACTCCGTCATCATTGGCACTGGTTTCCAACTCTGTACGCATAATGCATACCTTTGCAGGACGGCGTGCTTGTGCACGACTTCGTGTGGGCGAAGGGTGATGGGAGAGGCAAATAAAAAGCGAGAGGGAGGGACACGACGATGCTCTTCTTCACAGCGAACTCGTGTAGTTTTCGCTTGCACCGTCAATTTAAGCCTCATTAACGGGTGAAAGCTTCAGCAGAACTCGTGTGTGCACTGGTTAGCTCACGCCTTTTTGCACCAATTACAACTGTTATTCTCGTCCACCCCCCTTACGTTTTTTTGACATATCCGCACGTTAATTTCGACCCCTATCTGCTGATTAAAATAGAGCGCGGCTGGGAGCAGCGAACATATTAAATTCGAATGTTGCTATTCGGATCACGAAGTAAATGGATTGACACATCGGTACAGACATTTGTCCAGCTTACACACTGGTAATTCACTAGATTCTTTTAATACATTATTGCTAGCAGAACTTCGCTTGACTAAAGTGTCAGCTTCATTCGTAGGTATGGGTTAATTGCGTTACATCTTCTTGTTGAGTGCGGCTCTTTTGAGTTAGTCGAAAAATGTTCGTAGAACTATTACACACATGGAACAGTGTTTGATAGTCTTCTGATTGACACGAATACGGTCAAATCTTTTTTTATGAAATAAGTACTATTGAGTGTATTCAGGCATCGAGATATTTTGTACTTGCCTTTTATATTACTTTTTATGGAATATGTTTTTGCTGGAATTCCAATTCGTTCCAAAATAAATATTTTATAATCAGATATTATGCTTCGCTTGTAAGTGTTTTAATTTTAAAATTACTTGAAGAGTTAACATTATACAGCACTTTAGATTATTCGTTTGCAAGTCTCTGAAAAATACGAATTCTAATTTAAAATACGCAAATACCTGTAGATCTTTTAGTTGCACAAGTCTTCAATGTTTGAAAAATTAGATTGGATTTTTTATAAGAGAAAATGTGGCATTTATGAAAATTCTAAAGCTTTTATAGTAACAATTTATAATTCTACAACAATATTACTATTAATGATAATATAATTAAAATATTTTTATATTACGACGTTTCTTTCTCTGGAATATTTTTATATATGAAATAAGTTTTTCTTTTTAATTTTAACTTTTCATCAATCGTACTGAGAAGTAATATAATTACCACCAAAGTCTGATATATCGAATTTTAAGTTAGCTTTATTATTGTTTATATCGTAAAATAATTTACTAATAAGAACATAATAACAGACTTATGTTATTCTTGAATAATGATTTATTATATAAAATTAATGATAATTTTATTTTGCTTGGAATTCGATAAACTATTACAGAAATTAACGTTTTATCGGATAATTCGTAATTTATAATAAATTATAGTAAAAAAGATCATCTATCTAAATATACTTTGAGATTATTAAGCAAAAATAGCAGAAAAATAAAAATATAAATTTATTCATATTATTATATAAAATAATGATCATTTGTATTTTAATAAATATTTATTGCATAACTGAAATTTAAATTCCTCTCTTTTAATCAATTTTCTCAGTATTAGATTTTTATTACTGCATAAAATATGTTGATGTAGTATTCTGTAGTTTAGCTTTCTTTAGTAAGTTTAGCTACATAAATAGATACGAAAATAATAGAAGTAAATGAGTTTCATTCAGTTTTATCAAAAGCATTATAAATGTTTATAATTTTATGGAAATTGAAGAAGTAGAATAAAGCAAACAAATGCGTAATCGCAGCAAAGAAAAGAAATTCTTGTGCCGTTAACGCAGCAGAGAAAATGAAATTCTTCAAACACATTTTGTCACATGATATGCATATAAGGTACTATATCAATTGTTAATTTTTAGTTTTTTCCATAACTTGTAGTGGTAAAATAAATAAGCATTTTTTAATTCCTTCTTCTTCTTTTTGTTTTTAGCGTATTACCACAAGTCATAGACGTGTCAAGACGATAATTTCGAGAAAATGGTTAAAATTAAAATGTTAAGCGGATTAAGCGTATATATTATTACGGTAGCAAATTTATAATCCTTCACTTTACAGTAGCTTTTAAGTGCTTTACATTCCCGACCCAAGTGCTGCAAGTGGCGCAGGAAGGACTTCCGACCTCGGCTGCGACTGTACCTCATTTTCTGAACTTTAAATATATTTATTTTCACTACGCTTCTAATGGACCGGAGTCAATTTTAAACAAAAGGCTCCCTCAACTGAAAGATTAAACGTTCCGATGGGGTAATTTTAACTCGTCCAGAAAGCTGCGTTCAAGGTAGCGAACTCGTTACTAGGATAGGGAAATAGCAAAGACCTACGATAGATGCAGTGCTAATGGCTTCTTTGTCGGCTGATCCTTTCAAATGCGCATAGGATTTTTCATGAAGTAAGGGTCGGCAGGATCTCAGGGCCAAACGAAGATGGACATAGTACGATCAGCCGAAATAAAGCTTGGATGCCTTAGACTGCCTGCGGTGCCCACGGGTTAATTCATCAAAAATCTTAGTTGTCGTAGTAGTAACATTGTATTTTTATTGAACCATAGTATAGTATTTTAAGAAATATTTAATTATGATTTTTTGAGAGCGTAATAATTAATGATGAAGCCAGTCTTAAAGAATTCTTGATGAGAGATACTTGAATTAATAATTACGCTATTATGTTTGTGTTTACGCTATTTCTTCATGCCGATTGTAAGAGGCATTATTCGATCCTGCAATATCAAATGTTTAAAATATTAAAAATCGTTTCTGAAATACATAACTTAAGAGTTATGAACATAAAAATATAACGTATAATGTTCAAATTCGTTTGAAAAAAGAATTTTAATTTTTGCATAATATAAACAATAGTTATTAGTTTACGAAAAGTAATATGAAACATGTACTACAAGTTAATAAAAATACTTAAATACATTAAAAGTCAAAATTGTGTTGTTTTTGATAACTCACGCAAGCATGTGTAAAAAACATAAGGAATATATTTTAATAAATTTTTACTTATACAGAAAAATGTTATAGATTTAAAGAAAGATTCGCTTCAAAATATTACAATCGTCGTAATTATTGTTATTATTATATATCATATATACTATAGACTACCTATATAAATTTAGTCTTCCTAAATAATCAAAACACCTTTATTTAAAAATTACTTAATACAACTATTAAGAAAAAAATAGTTAACTATAAATTTAGTCACTCGAGTTTAGTCAATCGAGTTTTTATGATTTATAGTAGATATAAAATGAAATTTTGGCAAATAATTTCATAAATAAATGCAGAACACGAAAGAATTTTTTCTATATTGTAATTACTTTTATGATTTGTTATGCGTGCATGCATGTGCGCACCGATTACATTTTTTAACGAATTCCTGTATGTGTCCGATTATCAGCTTGATTTCGTACCTGCGGCAACATTTAATATACGCAGGAATTATATCTTTTTGTAAATTATTTAATATTCGTTTAATATTTACTGAATATAAAGAAAAAATTCAAATTTCTATTATTTCATTTTTATTTACTTTTTATTATTGTATAAAGTAATCTTTGTTATCTATATTATAATAATATTTATACACATTCATTTATCTATAATAGGTTACTATATAATATATTTATGTATAATAATATTTATGAAGAACAGCAACTTCTTTTAAATAAGTATTATTTACTTAATGTGAAGATTAAATTGAAATAGAAATTAATAATTGCACGATTAAATATAAATATTAAAACGCAAGCTTAGGATTTGTTAATTTAATTCTGTGGTTATATTTTCTTATTGTAAGTGTTACTTAATTTAAAAAATGATTTCTACATTAAAAAAGAATATATTTTGAAAGGTAATATTTTGCATTAGAAATCTAGAAAATATATACATATAGTATATTACTTTTTCCTATATAAGCTTATACAAATGAGAAGTACGTAACGTATAATTTTGGATAGACGAAAATTACGTATAATATTATAATTAATATTCACTATAATAAATATGAAGAATAAAAATTAATAACTTTAATTCACGTATACATGAACACACACATAGTTTAACAAAATTAATCTAATATTTCTAAAAAAACAACTTATTCATATTGCTCAATATTTATAGCTTCTTTCGCATTTCTCGTTTCTATTATTACTTTACCTTCGACAACAAATTTTTCATCCTTATTTATTTTTATATACGTTCTAGTACTATTTCAATACGTACGATATTTCATTCTCCACAAAATAAGCGCAATTAAATTATGCGCGTACGTAATATTTTAGCACGGCCATGTACTTGGATCGTGAATTGCAGTTGATGAATATTAAGATTAATGAATCTAAAACGTGATAACATCTTCTTGTTTTCAGTACTACATTCTACATTTTATCTAGGAAAAATAAATGTTTCTCAGATTCTATTTATATGCTAATTTTATATGAAATTATTTTTTACGACTGTCCAGAATCCAAATTGACATTACTTGGGAGTGATTCAAGGTTCTGAATCATCAAAATATACTCATCGCAGTAACCTGTAAATTAAGCAAGAGCAAACACGTTTGTATGGTAATATTTGATATTTAATCTTTTCTTTCTCTTTTCCATAACCGACATAAATAATTTCAGATATCAGAATCCAATCCCACATTTTTACGGTATTAATGCGCCAAATCGAGATTATTTACACTCGTTAAGATTTTTTAACTATCGACTTACCGTTAAAATATATAAGCGAATATTTCTTCCGTGCTGGTAACTCACTTATCATTTGCTTCCAACTCAAAATCCCCATTTTCGAGTCTCTCAGTGTCACAAGTGCAGATACAACGATCCCAAAGAGCATCCAAGGCCCATAAGAAAATGGGCGACGTATATTATGGGTAAAAAGTTTGCGACAAACCGCGATAAATTCCTGCGACAATATGTTGAGGCGCTCGAGCGCAGTGCCGCATGAGTTACCGTTCGGTCATTTCCGGCTTCTTGTCCGAGACGCAAAAGCCGTCGACGTTGTCTGTTCACCCACCTCCGCGATTTTCTTATTCTCCTCTGCGGCACGATCCGCTCGCTCTCATCAATTCTCCCTTGTTTTCCCTGAATTCTACGCGTGCCTCGTTCACTTGATCGTTAATCTTACCCATATACCCTCTGCTCAATCTCCCAACCCTCCTTCGATAAATGCCCTTTGTATTTAAGAATTGCGAAATGAATTTCAGGCGTTTCGTTTTGTTTACTGAAGAAGCGAAAATTTGAAACTCGTTCGATTAAAACTAAACTTTCAACGGTAAGCGGTCGACATAGATAACTCAAGCGATAGGAGATAAGGATCGAGCTTCTTATTTTCGTTATCGCGCAACTAAATTAAAGCAGTATTGGAGAAAAGTACAAAATGGTTCGGTAAGGATTTCATCTGTTTATAAATCTATGCCTTAGATTCAATATCAGATATTCGAATAAAGAAATACCACTTTAAATGTTAATAATGCGCATTTAATGAAGATTCGAATTTAGATTTGAATAATGCCTTATGGATAATTTTTATTTTCATTCGGAAACAGCAGGATTATTCCTAAGAATAAGGATCGATGAAGTAACCGCTATTAATGTACAATTTGAAAATCTAATTTATACGTTAGTTTATAGGTGAAATAATAACGGTAGAGAAAAAATGTAGAAATAAAAATACTTGAAACATTCAAAAATAAATTAAACTTGCAATCAGTTAAGATGAAATTCGTTTGTACGTAGCTTATTGTAAAAATTAACTCCGAAGTTAAATGAAAGATACCAAAGACAATTTAGAATTTCACATTGGATGATTCACGTGGAAAATATAGTAAATCACAAGAAAACACGATAACATTACCCGCGACTCCAAGCCTAACTTGATTAAAATATTTAAATGTCGCATGTCAAAGAACGACTTTCAGTCCTACATTAAAACAAGATTTCCATTTCCGAGGTCTCATTAAGCTTAAATCAAGTACAGTGAAACGCCTACGCGGGGTAATTCTCCGACGTTCCAATTTAGCTGGGAAAATCACTAAAATTAGTCAGCCTCGTTACTGTGTCCCTCTTTTACCGGCGACAGTCAGCGAGGCCGCATGCGTGCGTGCGCTCGTCCTGGTGCAATATTTTACCTGTCGTAGCTTGGGGTGCGCGAGAATGCGTCTTACAAATGGCGTGCCATTCGTACTCGCCGTCTTTCGTTGATTCTGATTCATTCCTGGACGCTTCCTCTTATTACTCACTAGGGATAGGTCGTCAACGAAGGTGCGACGCCGTTTCTTTATTCCTGTCTGCTTTTCTCGCGTCCCATGCGAGTCAAAGCATCCCGTGTCGAAGATGAAAGGTAGACCCTGTGACAGCTTCTCTCAGTAATGCTAATCCGAAAGTTCCTTAAGCGAATGGAAAATGTGGAAAGTTTGGCGCGATGGGCGCGAGTACCTGACTCGTTACAAATGAACGATTTGCAAGCGGGACAGGAAACAGCTAAGAGCTGACATTGATAGCGGTTATTAAATGGCACAATTAGTATTCGCTGACCAACCGATCTTTACATTTTTACAAGAGACTCCAATATACACTCTTTCCAGGGGTTAATAGTGTGTATTGCACTATCATTATGAGATTTCACATCTTAGCATAAGTTCGTATTTATTAAGCCTTTTATCAAAGCTTATTTTATAAATAATAGATTAATAAATTTAAAATACATTGGGTTGAGAAAAGAAATATGCAGGAATCGTATGTACCTCTAAAATTCTTAAATGTTTGATCTACGCGCAGTAAAATGTATACTTACAAGATGAGTGTCGGGAATATGGGTTATAAATTTTCATAAAACTGCTGGAGACATTTTTATACAGAATATAATAAAATGCGTATTTTGTAGTTTTTCAGAATAGATCCTGGTTTTGAGAATAACTAAGGGATACTATTTACATGCGAAGCATGTGCAAATTTATCTGCATTCTTAAAAAAGAAAATATAATTGTCAATTATGGAGCTATTAGTTTTTTCATAGGACATTTTAGAAGTATAAGTAATTATAATTGTAGAATTATAAGTAATTTAAGTAGTCGACTGCTCTATCACGCATTTAAAATTTTTTCTATTGTATTTTTATTTGAAAATAATCCATTGTTCAGATATTAATAGGAATATCATTACCGCTTTCCTTCTTCGTAACCAAATATTGGAAGTAACGATCTTATAAATGATCTGATAACTCAGAAGGCAAAGCTCATTCAGAAGAAAAAGTGGAATTCAGTGTCATTCCTTTGTATAAAAACGTCTTTTGGAATTTTATGGAAATCTAAGAACCGTACCTCTAATACTGCACTCACTTGCTCAATATATCAACAAGAATTTTAATATATTAATCGAAATATATTAATGGATTGATTTTCAATAAATATAAAATTAACGAAAAAGGAGTAAATTAGTATTCATAGTTAAATTCAACTAATATTGTAACCAAGAGCTTTAATGTAGCGAAAAGAAATTTTTGTAAAGAAAAAGTGAAGAAATCCTTTAATATTACGATTTTCAGAGTACGCGCATAATTTAGAGATTAATAACGTATTTTAATTATTCTTATTCAAAAGCTTCGTGCTAACTTTTTTATTTAGTGATAACCATGAATTACAAATTTGCAATTGAAATGTTCGTGGCATCTTGAAACGCATCGAGCGAAAAACCACATTGTGCAATTGACCAAATAAAAAAATGTCTCGGTAATAATCTCGTTCGAAACGCGCGGCCTCACTTACGAAGCAAATAAATACAACTTGTACTTGCTCCGTTATGCAATCGGCGGGGAAAATTTCCCCTCCATAAAGCCTTGGCAACGTCACTGCAATTCCACAGGCTCGAACGCTAAAGTCGAAAACGTCGTATCCGTTGCCGCGGTGTCGCTTGTGCAACGGTTTATTGCTCTTTCGAGTAGAATCGAAGCAACGAAGGATTGGCGACAGTACACGCGCCCGACACTTATTGGCGTCGCGTCCACGATCACCAATAAAACTTTCAACCACGCACGAAGGAGCGAAGTTTCGCGCTCGTTGCGCCATTGTTATGTTATGATCATTTTGATCGCCGTGCTTTATTATTATTATTATTATTATTATGTGTGTACACGGACTGCTTTGTTTGTGAGAGGAACAGTAGGTCATGTCGGCCTTTTTTCTAATTCTTTGTAACGGTTGCGCGAAACTGCTTTGAAATAAGTATTACGCTTGTGTGCCTGGACGAATGTGTATAAAATAATGTGTTATGATGGGAAATAAAAATACGATAAACTTTTAATATTTTAATTAATTTATTATTCATTACGGAGTAGTAAATTAATAGTATCGCTGACTCTGGTTTTTGAAATATCGGAGGTATTTGTTATAAATATCATCGAAAACCTTTTGTTTTATCCATTTAAAAATAATACTCGAGACAGAGTTCGGCTAAAAACCTTTTCTTTCTATTTTCGTAATTGAAATGCAAATAAGAAAAAATATTTTATCATGCCTTGGATAAGGTTTTATTATCAATTTAATCATATTTTTATACGTAATTGAAAAAAGTGTTATTAAAAATTTGTTAATCGCTGATTACGTGTAAAACAAGTAATAAAATAAGATATCTGCTGAAAAACATTAAAGTAAAATTAATTTTTTTAATACACACTCGTTGTACATATGTAATTATAATATAGAGTTAGTTCATATATCAGAATCTTCATTTATTAAATATATATATGAAAGAATGTCTGGATTAAAATTACATCTTTCATATTTTATTATCAATGAGTCCTTGCACGTAACTACAAAGAGTGACATCCTCGTTATTTTTGAAAAGAATTATTTTGTAACATCGTTATCCATTACAGTATAATTCAACAGTATATTAACTAGAATAGAATATTTATGAAAAACTATCTCATAAACAGGAAATTGAATTTTACAATTTATATATGGTATTATAATATGTTATTATGGTTATTATAATGTGGTATTATAATATGTTCTATCAACGCTAATCAAAATTGGACTGAAATTATTTTTAACAACTGGAAACTCTTCATTCTTAATCTAACCGACATTATAATCGTGAAATTACTCGTACTAAAGACATTTCTGAGCTCGCAAAATGTTTTAAGCTCTCGTGTCTATACACTTTCCAATTAATTACGAAAACACGAAACAGTAATTTGTTCAAAATTAAGCTAAAAACTATGAAAAAGCAACAAATGGATGCCGATCGAACGAAAAACAAGAAGAAAATAAGCTAAATAGTAATAAACAAAGGCACAAATAACATTGACAAATAACATGAATAACCCCCTTGTGTAAACATCAAATGCAAACGAGCGATGTTCAATTGTCGCTAATTCTTTTAAGTGCGTTCTGGACACGCGTTGCGTGCTTGAAAAATGACAGAGCGAATCACACGTATGGGATTTATGGTCGCTCATTAGGTCACAAAACGCTCGCATTGAGGTAACATGAAAAATGTGCGCTACCGCCTACGTGGAAAAGGAAAAGGAGAATATAACCCAACTTGCCAAAACTCAATCAAGTCCTTCACCCAGTGGCGGCTTCCCACACGACCGATGCGAAATATAGATCTAATAATACGAGTACGCTTTCCTAATGACATTAGACCGTCTGTTGGATTGCAGTCTTCCTCCTTAGCCACGGGTCACACGGGCAGCAAACGTCGGAAAAAGCATGATCCTGAAACAAAAATACACCCGCGCAATTATACGCACGCGTACATGCGCTACAAGGACTTAACGAACGCTCCAGTCCGAGACCCCCAGGGGAAGGCTTAAGCCGTACGCGGTACACCGGAGTGCGTTATGCGATCCCACAAATGTTGACTCGCGAGTCACATTGTTTAGCGCGTTCCGACTTGTCCCTGGAGAGCATCTAACCACGTCCCCAGTGCGCCCGAAGAGTTGCGGGGAATCGCCTGGATGGTAAATCCGGAGTCGGTCTAGGAGGATCGAGATACTTCGGTTAGAAAGTACGTTTATCTTCAGAATCGATCACATTTACAAATTATGCTTCTTTGCTGTGTAAGAAATTCTATTGTAAATAACTATCTTTTTAACTTAATCGTTGCTTTGCGTATTGTGTTTTAGCTCGAGGCATTTGTTTTCTGACATTCTTGTTATATTTAGTTTTATTTCCAAAGGATATTGATACACTTTAGCACATTGAAGTAAATAATACTGGAGTTACATTGATATAAATTTTAACATAACACGTGTATTAGCAACATTACTTATAGATTTAAATAAATTTTATTTCAGTTGAGTTGAATAAAATGTTACGGAAATCCTTGGATCAACTTTACATAAAATTTACAGTCATTCTTGTCATTAACGAGATATTCATAAATTTTGTGATTATGCAAACTTATAATTATTATATATGATCTTTTTTATTACAGACGTATCGGCAGATGTAGTTCTACAGTCGCTTATTTCGTTCAAAAAGATAATTTCAAACTCGAGAATATCCTGTTTTTAATATGAAAATATTTAAGAATGATACATGCTTGTGATTTTAATTCAAAAATCTCCACATTCAAATTCATGATAATATTTAAAAAATAAAAAAGAATGAATATGTTCTGGAAGACTCAAATCCCTTTACCGGTTTTCCTTGAATTTTGCAGTACTCAACCAGACACATATATTTTTAAAAAACATTTTAATCTTTTGCCTTTATAATTCTATAATTTACGAAAATATATGTTATCATCTTTCTAAAACTGCTATAAATAAATGATTTCATTGTTAGCTTTATGAACGTCAAAATTTTACAGTTATCCATAAATTTATGTATTACTCCAGCACTTTTTAAAATATTATAATGAATTATTTATGCAAATCTATTGATATTTTATTGTTTTTCGTTTATTTGATCTCTCGAATTTGAACAAAATTAAACATTCCATTATTTTTACATAAAATAATTTCTTTAATAAGTTTACATTCAATGATATAATATATGATTTACAAAATTATATAAGTTTATAACGGCTCTATTAATTTTTACATTTTAATAGTTTCAAAATTGTAAGATAACACAGTTTTAAACTTTCCATATAAGATTAAATGTTTAAAAAGTCAAAACACATTTTAAAGACGTTAATTATACGCCGTAATGACAGGCATATTTACAGATGAATTACAATTTACATTTCCGTACGTTTTTGCGCCATTTCCACAGTGAATGCGAATACATCTAATTTTGCTTTTGTTTTACAAAAGCTTGTGCAATCTTATATTTATTATATGCTCAATTTAACATATATAATATTAAATTTTGTATCTAATATTTGTATCTTATTAATTATTAAATCGTATGAATTATTAAAGAAAGTAATTTTGATGTGCTTATTAGTACAGATTAAATGTACACGGGTAATCAAATATTTCAAATTTAGTATTAAATATGATGTAAGTTTCAATGTATTCAATGCAATACTTACAGAATGAATCGTAACAAATTTTTTCAAAATATAAATACAAATTTAAAGAAAATTAAATTCATACTTTTAAACATCTAATTTAGACGATATTCTTTTAAATTCACAAAATTTGACACTAGAAGAAGAACCTCAAAATAATTGTAATATTAAAAGGCAACGATTATATATTTCTATATTTTATAATTAAATATAATATAATTTTTAAAAAAATAAGCAAAAAATTCAGAACTGTAGAAAATGTATACGCATGTAGAAAATGACATAAATGAAGACATGATAATTTAATCTATTGTATAAATAAATTCATTTTTATCATATATATTTTGTATATATATTTTATATTTCTTAGCAAAATATAAAAGAAAATCGTCAAATTCCTTTCTAATATTAATTTAAATACGATAAGCATATTCAAAGATGATAATAAAATTTGTGTCTTATCCACTCATGGATTTATGGTTATAATTACATTAAAAAAATATTTCCAAAATATGAAATAGATTAATTCATTTGTATGAATATTTATGTACACTACATATTTCAGAAACATGTATATTTATTGAAAGACGAAAAATAGTTATACTCATTTATAAGTTTAAGGAATAATGAAATGTAAAAATTAAAAAATAAATAAATATGAAATAAAATTTAATTAATTGTAGAATATTTTATTTATTCATAGTTAATAAATCTATTATTAATTAATAATAGAAATTTAGCAACTAATAAAAGACCATCATAAAATTAATTGAGAACAAAAATGCTGTAAATTTTTTCTTAAATAATTCAATTATTAATTTCTAAAAACTGAAAAGGAAACGTTATCTAATTTATTAATATTTTCATGATGAAGAAACCGATTTGAAGCAACAATTTAATATAAAATCACGTTGGTGTTATGTCTTTCAATAAACCTATATATAAAGTTCACCATTACTTATTTAGAAAAAGAAGAAAAGAACTTTTCCTTAGCGATACAAATGGTAAAGGAAAAAAGAGAAGAGAAAAAGGAAAAAGAAACTAGCGCGGACAGGTATAGAGACTCTCCTACAGAAAGAAATGAACATAGCTTGCGGCGGACATCTCAAAATCTCATAAAAGTAACGTTTAGTCGAAATATTAATTCAGTATTTTCTTTTTACACATCAATACATTGCTTGCAACCATATCCTAAGGTTATATCAAGTTTATCTAGGTCGTGCTGGACCTCGAATTAATTTAAATTCTACTCTGTATCAACAAACTCTTTTTTATTTTGCAATCCGTTGACAAAATTTAAAAATAAAAATAAAAAAAGTATGCTGTCTAATAGGACCAATTATTAGTATAAGCTATACTTATATTTCATTAATTATCTATTTGAAATAAGTAAGTGTATATTGAGAAAAGAGTCTTTAAATCAAATCCCGTGTCATAATTATTAGTTCGGTAAATTTCCATTATGGAATAATAAATATTACGGATAAGATACCTTCAATTGCTTTAAAATGCTTTTATACAAGGGTTCAGGTTCAGCTAGATGCATTTCTTATAAAAGTGAAAATAGTTTTGTAGATAAGACTTCCTGTTTTCTCCGTATCTACATTAAAATTAATAACGTATTAGCTTATCGCGTTTATTTTTCAAAGATAATTTGATTCTCAAATTTTATATTGCATTTAAAGGCGATAAGACAAATAATAAGAATTATTATTTTTATTATCTTTCTTGCGTACTGTTAAAGATATGTTGAAAAAATGATTCACTAATTTTTTTTTATATTCATGTGAAAAGTTCGACATCTAACTTTTTGCTTTTGATTTGAAAAGTAATAAAAGAATAAATTAAAAAAGAGTTTGTAATTATAAAACATGTGTTGAAATATTAAGTATTATGTAAAATCACAGAAATATAATCAGTAGAATTCGAAAATTTTTTAGTTGACTTTAACATTTATCAATTGATCTACTTTTATTTAACACTTGTTTCAAGTAATTCATTAACATTAGTTTTTATTAAAAATAAAATAAATTATAAGAAACTATTGTGAAATAATTTATTTTAATAATATAACATGTCAATTTAAAGAATAATAATTTTAATTAAGTAAAAAATATTATTAATTTTTACATTAAAACTACTTTTGAATAAAACTATTCGGTTTTAAAAATTTAACGAAATTATGTTGTTTAATGATTTTTAAGTCCTGCATTATCACAAAACGACATTCAATTAAATAAAACAATGGTTTGCTTATTAGGTACTCTCTTTTTTTTATATAATACTTTCGTTTAATTGCATGCATTTTTCGTGATAAAGATAAACATACGCGAGTGGCCATTAAATGCTCATTACGTTCGCATGAAGCCAAGTAACAAATCTGTATAAGGTGGTGTGCTTTTAAAATTCACTGAATAATATTCCAAGTTGCATAAATTCAAATTGAAATACCCTGAAAGTCGAAATTTCGCCCCATGGAGCATATGCGCGAAGTACCTAAAATTAAATTATCGTCAGAAGCTCATACTACACTCCGCGATTTTTCTCCCCGGCGGCAGCTTTAAGTTCAAAAAAGAGCCTAAATCAGCCTCAGCCACAATGCTGGCCTTTTCCTCATCGAGGCACTACTTTATGACGTTGCTTCTCCGATACACCCACTGAAATACCCGAGAAACAAAAATGTCCGCGTTGACGTGCGGATAACGTCAGCTAATAGTCGGTGCCCCTCGAGCGCGCTTGCGTTAAGGTTGCGCAGCCTCCGTCAAAGATTATGACGCATAAAGGAAAGAAATTAGCGAAGAGACAATGGTCACGACGTCGGCGTCGGCGCGGTTTCAAATCTCAAAGCGCGATCACGGACACCCATGTCAAAAGGACGAGCGCAAGATACTGAAACGTTTTTCTTTTTCTTTATTGTTCCTCGCAGCACTTCATTATTGCCATAATTTACATGATAATAATATTCTTGGAATGTACTGAATAAACAAAGGGTCTAACTTGCGAAACATTACTCGAAGCTAATGAAACTATTCAAAGTGACCGATGAGGCCATGTATTCTGTTTTGTGGAATATACAATTAGAGACTGGTTAACAATTGCCACTTTACAGTCAGATCT
The DNA here is from genome assembly GCA_018907045.1 of Wiebesia pumilae. Classification (NCBI taxonomy): domain Eukaryota; kingdom Metazoa; phylum Arthropoda; class Insecta; order Hymenoptera; family Agaonidae; genus Wiebesia; species Wiebesia pumilae. The sequence goes on from JACCHZ010000138.1 coordinate 788,390, forward strand.
AATATTTACAGCTTTTACGTTAACTTTTATTAAATTTCACTAAGAGCAAAGAATTAAGTTTACTGGACTTTTTCGTATAAAACAAGATGCAAACATTACTGATGAGAGAAAAAAAAGCCAGAATTCAAAAGAAAGGTTAAACAGAACATTTTATTAGTTTTAAATTTATTATTATTTAAGTGTAGATGGAATAGCAAGATAGGAAGGCAAATAAATACAGTAGTATGTTGAAGCTTTTATTTTATGTCGAAGAAATAAAAAAACAATGAAAAGAGATTTGTAAACTGAAAAATGCATCAAAAACGAAATTGCAATTTTAATAAATAATGTAAAAAACTTGCGAACTTTAAAAGGTTATTAAAAGGATGCATTGAAAGTTCTATAAACTATCAAATGATTGACTTAAAAAACCTTTTAATTTGTATCTAAAATAAATTGCACAAACCTGTTACAGGATGTTTATTTATTGTTACTTTAATATTATTTAAGAATAACCTTGGTTTCACTCCTTTTGTTTGTAAAAGAAAAATTTTCAAATTTATCATATACTTAATTTATATTTGAAGAAAATTAACAAATAAACCGCTTATACGCAATAATATATTTGTAAATAACGGTACATTCTTAATTTCACTATTAACATGCGATTGAAATTTAGATAAGATAAAAATATCATAAATTTTTCGACACAGAATTTAACATTTTATGAACACGTCTCACAAGAAAAGTTATTTCCTTATTGTTGGAAATAATCCAAATACGTGTTTAGGTTACCATAACACATTTTTTTGTTCCATGTAAACATAAGAAAGCGTACTTCTTTGTTAACGCATAAATTTTATATTTTCTTACTTATTCATATTCGTAATATAAAATTTAAAAATTACACTGCGGTACTACGAAAAACAATATGTATGCATATGTAGTTGCATGAATGCTGCAACCAAAAATGAACATCGAGTATACATAATAAGTCCGCCTGCTTACACGTATCATATAGATAATTATCAGACATATTCATAATTTTTAAGAAACAAATACACATACTCACGTGGGATCGTACATCGGCAATGCATTCGGCAAATTCAATTTTCTCGTTAGTAAACAATAGCGGAACGCTACGTGTCAGGGTCGTTATCTACGAATCTAAAGTGACAACATCGTTTTCGTTTTGCAAGACACGCAATTCTCTTTTCTTCCCGAACCGAAAGCACAACCAAAATATAGTCACGCATTTGCACCGCACGCGTAGAAAACAGACAGTTTATTGCTCGGTTGAATGTCGTAGCCTATAAAACAGAATATAGAAAGGGGCATACTTCAAGAGAATGTCCGCGGCAAATGGGAGAAAGAGAGAAGTATTTCGTTATAAGGCCTCACCTGCCACTATTTATTATCCACCCTAAAACTGTCCATCTCTAGGAGCTTCGTAACGGCTGCTGAATAAGAAAGCGAACTTTATTGGTCGGCGTTTTTCAATTATGACGTTTTGAGCACACCGACTCGGTTCACGTCGAATGAAATGGATGGGAACAGAGGCCAAGGAATTTTCCCGAATTTTATTGAGGAATTTTTATGTTTTTATTTTTTTATTTCTTGATATAAAGTGGCTACTGAATGTAAAAATATGTGGAATTTTATGTAGGAGTAAGAAAGCTTATGAGATAAGAGAATGGAACGTCTGAACTTTATAACAATAGTATTCGTACGGAAATTCTTCATTTGATCCGTAATTTTTAATAAAAATGGAAAATTTTCATCATGTGATTGAATTTATAAAAGTTATTCAACGATTATTCATTCGATGTTACATTGATCGAATTATCTAACGAAAGGAATATTTTATTAGGAGAAATCGGTTGTTGTATCTCTAATGCCCTACATATACTCTTATCTCAATAAGAATTGTACTAAGACATTATTTACTATTTCATGTTAGACACACGAAAATTTATGTTTCAATTCGTAGCAATTCTGCCAAGATAAAAGAATCATTGGAATCTTAATTTTGGGTCTTGCTACATTTATGTATCGTAGCAATGATATTTAAAAGGTACTTTTAACGTCATTACATAGGCATCCGTGTCAGTCGTTGAAATATTTAAGATTTTTAGAATAAAATGCAAGAACATTAGATGAACGCTACGAGAAAATGTTGGTCACTTTTGAGTTAAAGTAACAGAATGAGGATAAAATAGTACAGGGTATATTTTATATTGTAAATAAAAATAGATAAGTCTTTTTGTAAGATGATTCGAATATTAAATAAAATACACAGTACCACGCAGCGAAAAATCTCAGTTTAAAGAATTTTCTGTAAAAATTAAGTGCTTTTACCAAAAACACAATGTAAATTTACTATAATATTTTATTATATTACAAGTCAAGTTGTAAAAATTATAATGCATGTATATGCATACTTTAAATACTACTTTTAAAGTTGTATACTAATAGTAGTATGATTTTAGCTTTCTCAAGGGGGAGGCGACATATGTTTTGGAATGTTTACCAAAAATATAAAATTTTATGATTGAGGATTATAAAGCCGACATAAACATAATCATAATCAAACATAATCAAACATAAAATAAACATAATCAAACAGATTTTCGAAAGTAGTCAAAATAAGTTATTCCAGAGCTTTACATTTTTATTGTTCGATGAATTACAGAGGAGATGAAATATGATTTACATATTCATCCATACGAATGACTATTTTCACGAATAGTTAGTAATACAAGTATGACAGTGAATAAACCCTATCTTAGCACTCAGTTGATGAACGAGCAGCTTCTAAAAAATTATCAAATGTAAAAAGTCAAAGAAATATATCCTGTTTGTGCCATTTAATCGAGCTGCCGACTCCCGCGACAATCGGATAATCTCAATTCTCAGCGAAACGCGAAGTAAAAATGTGGCATTCGGTGAAGGACGTGGGAGAGTTGCGGGACCTCGCCATTATCGTTGGGATCCAAGATTACGGCCCGTCCTGCGAACTCGGGACGAAAATAGAAAAAAAGGAAGCCACCCTCGCGCTCTCCAAAATCCCTCCTCCGAATGACTCGCAATTCGTGCTCTTCCTTCCCGGCGACTACGCGTATTTAAATAATTACAATCCAACCGTCGTTTGGCACGGATAATTTATAGGCTACACAAGGGCGAATTGAATTTCCAAAAGCCGCTCTTTGGTTTGCTTCTTTGATTTGCGCGACAGCCGAAAACGCGGGAAAGCTATTTACCTTGGCGATCTCACTTTGTCATCGGGATGCCCTGGCTTCTGGTTCCCGCGCTTTTGGCCCATTCATTACACCATTTTATTGGCAACCTTTTTGTACGCCAGCTCATCACTCGCTATAATTTCGGGAGTGTTTTCGCACGAGACGAGCAAACGACGGGTCCGTGACCATGTTTGTGCGTATTTGAAAGTACGAGCCTCGAAGAAAATGCATCTGTTAGGTTGTGACGACCAGTTGTTATGTGTGAGCGATTTAGAAAATACGAGACTTACTTGTCACCATGTAGTTCACACTGTGACGTTAATTTTTATAAACATTTTATTTGAATTTTCGGAAAGAACAACCTCTCACAATAATATTTTATCCATAAAGAAATAATAAAACGATAATTATTGTTAATATATAGTACTGTATCATAATATATCATAGCATTCGGTCAAATTAATCAAATATATTTTTAATAATATGTCATCGATGATTCATAAAATATTTTAGAATAATAACTTACATAATCCCCTCGTTAATAAAGGATTTTAGTTCTAAAAGCAATATTAATACAAGGATTTTACTTTTTACTTTTGTGGCAGAAAGTTATAGTACAAGTAAAGTATATTAACAATAATTTTTTTTATTATACAGATATTCAGTGAAAATTTGAATGTTTGAAACATCCGATAATAAGCGTAGATTTATGTAAATAAGATTAAAGTGTCATAACTTACAAAACCAATTATTGTTTAGATATCAATGAATGTGTACAATAATAATAATATACAAGGGCTTCAAATTAAAATGATTCTCTTTTAAAAACTATGAATTTGCTCATATAATTGTACAGTAAATACTTATTTCATTTTCGGAAAGTGCTCGAGTACTCCAGTATCGAAATTTCATAATATTGAAACTATTTAACGCTGTCACGTATTCCCATTAGCATTTTATAATAATAGCCATTTACTGAGTTCCTATAACACTGATCAGGAATTTTCATCTCGAAATTTCATTCTTCGTTTGTTCCACAAGTGACTATGAGAAAAAAGGCAAATAAACAAATTGAATTTCAGCCCTCGTAACTATTAAGATAAATCTTTTTCCCGTTTCTCCTAATGTAAAGCGCGCATGCAGCGATAACAGTATACCTGCTGCATTTTCCAGCGAAAATTCATTAGTCTCGTTATCGTATCTTCCTTTAATTCCAAGCGGCAACAATGACACTCAACGCTCGCACCGACATCGCAAAAATATCGCCTTTGCCCGCGCGACTTCGTTCGAGCTAGACAAAAAAGTAACGACGAAAAATAAAGAAAGACAAGAGGGGAAAAAAGTTCATTGAGGGTGCACGACGGCCGCGATCCATAAAATGGGAAGCCGGCGCATTATTCGCGATGGAGTTGGCCTGTATAGGATATTCGTGCACCGGTGCTGCTTGGATATTAATCCACGAATTATAATTAGAATGGCTCCATAATTGCAGTGCCTAATTAGCATGCGGTCAGTAGGGAACGACGCCGTTGAGGGGCTGAGGGGGGAGTTACTAGAGCCGGTCACGACGTAATCGGAACAATGGCACTCGACACCGCGACCGTCGCACTTTTCTGTTGACCCTCGATGTCTGCTGCGGTAGGAATCGCCTTCCGCTTCCCGTGCCCCGGATATCATAAAATCTGCCATTGCACGACCATGTCGGCGGATTCTTTCTATCTCTACTCACTCCTTTTTTCTACTTGTTCATTGTAATAACGAGGAAGAAAATGTGGTATAATGTGAAATGTCAAGAGAGTAAATTCGCTGAAGGACGCCAGACATGTCAGGATCGTATGTCGATCGACTATTTTTCTCAACATTGTTACGGAATAATATAAAATTCTTTTATACTGTGAACACAGATAATGAAATTACGGCACATTTAATTCTATTGAAAGAATATGCGCGCACATTCACTTGGTTTTCAAATGAAAACTTTATACGCATTCAATAACTTTTTGCGTGTAATTCTAAATGTAAAAGTAAACTAATAAAAGTGCAATAAAAAACATAGATTTTACAATATTTACATTATATGTATACGTGAAGATTGATTCGTGCATTCAATTTAAAATAGTTAAAATTTAAATTTTAAAATTATCAATATAATGAAAGTATTGCTGTTTGTTTAGTTTTTTATGAAGTTTATGTTCATTAACTTTATAAAAAACTTGTCAATAACTTCACAGTAATAATTTTACCTCAAAACCAATAAAAAAATGTATAATATTGTATAATGTATTCCAATATTTTTTGTATACTTTTTTCAATTTTATTTTACAGTTCTTAAACATAAAATTGCAGAGTAAATAAATTTTTAAAAGTTTTAAGTATTCAAAGGATCTCGAATTTCTGATCACAACAGAATTTTTATCGTAATATTATTTCATAAGATTACGCTTAAAGTAATGTATGTAAATTTAATTATGAAATAATTGATTAGTAATCAAGTTATAGTGAGAAAAAGTCTCCATACCGCTGTTAATGCAAATTTATGAATAAATATTTTAAGTACTGGATGTTAAGCACTGGTAGCCTTTTATTTTTACTCGAGAACTGGAAATATGCATCATTCAGTACTTACATGTTTGAAATTTATTCAAAATAAGTTGTTGCATTAGCATTAAATATTTTTCAAGAATGATTTGTGTGACCACCTATAAACTCAATCGATTATTCATTTGGTACGAAATCAAAGAAAACGTCTAAATCCGAAAACTGTCACTTAAAAGTGAATTGAACAGCCCATCACAACCCATTGAAGCTTACACACTAGATTTTCTGCAAATAGTGATTTTCCGAAAAGTGCGAGAGAGGTTAAAAAAGAAGGAAGAAGAATGAAAATGAAATGATCGATCAATCAGGAGGAGAATTTTCACGGCCGTACGCACGGCTAGGAATAGTCAAGTGAACTTCCACAGTCGAACGAGAAGAAAAGCAGTATAGAGAAAGAAGGGGTTTTCCGGGGTGGATTCAAAGGTTTTGTCCAAACACGTCCGCCTAATCCTAACAGATGAGATTCTTCCTTCGACTGTTTCCCCTGCGTAGCAGTGATTTATCTCGTTTTTATTGTGCACGCGTGTGTTTTCCGTGCGAGTTAAATTCGGCTTTGTTCTAAGGGTCCAATGCCGCGCGCGCGAGTCCCGGGAGGCATAGGGTTGTAACCGGGAAGACGAATACGCTTAGGGGACCGTTCGCTCTTAGAGATGTTCGGCGGTACCGATCGCGTCGCCTTGAAAGGCGCTGTTAAAGTGACAACGGAAAATACCTTTTCAACGAACTTTTTACAAGAATCTCCACCCTTTAATTCTTCTTAATCAGTCTTTCGTTTGGATGAAAACCATTTAAAGTGATTCGTCATTTCTAAGTTCAATGCGTGATTAGCTGTTCATTCTTATTTTCTTCAATATATCCCTCTTACCGCACGACTTATCCCGCTGGACAAAATTTCCTTGGAATTGCTGAAAAATCCTGAACTCTTTCAGTTGTTAACCTTTTGGGTAATTTTATTTACAAAATATTAAGCATTTTTTCCTTTCATGTTCACAGACTCGCTGTACAAATAATTTATTCATAATGCACCCAGTGAGACGGTTTTATTTAAAGCTACTTATATTTCTAAAATGTATGTATTTCTAAAACTTTCCTGAAAATGCATTTTAGATATCTTTAAAGTATAGCAGTACATTTGCATAGTTTTGTTCAAAAGTCACGAAGAATCATGTAGAAAATAAATTTCATAATAAATGACGATGTATTAGAATTCTTTTAAGAAATGAAAAACACATATACAGTTTCTATTAAGCATATACTAGATTCGATAAAAAAAGTTGCTTCTTAAAAATATTTCAAAAAAAGAACTTTAACCATTGACATATTCTTTAAATTAATAATTTTAATTTTATTAAAACTATAACTTAAAATTTCGCTGCCAGATCGTCGTTGTTTTTACGATAGCACTTTACGTGTTTGAAAATATTACTCGCGAATAATATCTTCGTGCACGGCTAATTTCGAGGTTAACATCGTGTATCTTCGTCGTAGTTAAGAAAATACCGGTATTTTACATCCTCCCGATACTTCAAAGCCACTCTGCGACGCCTCTTGTTTTCACCATTCAATGTCCTAATGGTTTTCCCAATGTACGGGACCTTCATCTCGGCATTCAAGGTCAGGAAAACGGTCCGACAGTGGGTCCAGCACCTTAATTTATTTTAGCGTCGACACAATTTGCCCTTTTATTAAGGGTAGTCAGGAGATACGTCCATGGCAAATCCGTCTGTCAGTAGTGGTGAGCGCTTATGTTCCTCCCTCGGGATCACGTAAAATAATATCGCCGGAACATTTCTTCCACACTCGATTTTTCAATCGCGATTGAGGCCGAATGCAATTTCCCAGCGATATTCCAATATTCCGCGAGTATATGTACCTCGGACAATGCGCTTTCGGTAGTTTTTAGGAATTCGTCTATTACGAGTACATACGAGAGTAAAATCTGAATAAAGCCGGGGGCGAACATATTAAATTTTTAAAGAAACCTTTTCAATTTAGCAAATCGTGGACACCGAGTTCACTAACGACGTCAACTGTTGTATTTTTATTCATTACGAAACTTTTTACGAGGAAAATCGATTTTGTTTATCTGTTCAAGTAAGTTTATTATCTGGTAAAATTTTTCTGCGGTATCTGATGAGACTTTTTCAGTAAGTATAAAGTACAGTTCACTACGTTCGGCTAAGTTCATTACATCCTATATTCCCTTGGTGAAACCCTAGGTCATCTCCCTTACACTGTAATGGAAAATATTCGTCCATATGTTGATTTTCATTTTACAGTAAGAAAACTAATGTTATATGATATTTATATAAACGATTCTCTTTATTTAATTTAATATTCACTGATAAAATTAATATCAAAATAAGAACATATTTTTGTAAAAATAAAAACTAGCTTCGACGTTGTTAATTTATTTTATAAAAATTTACGAGGTAAAAATTTAAGTTCTAATATATGTTCTGAACTCAAATATATAATTTGAAATTTTTTATTTTTACATTTATCTAGTAAATTATATTGTGACATCTGTATTTCCTATACGACCACTAATTATAATTGGCAAGAAAATAGCAATAAGAATATGCTTTAAAATTAATTCTTCTTTGTATTTTAAGTAATACAAAAATCAATAGTTACGTATTTGTATCCAATTATACTATCTGTGCAGCAGTCGGGCGATTTACCAAGGGAATAGACGCCGTAATGAACTTAGGTGAGTAACAAACCCTACATATAAGCTTCGAAAATCTACTAAAGATACGTACTGAAATAATTATTCAAAGTAATCAGCTTATATTTAGGAAATAAAAGGAGTTCTATCTCAGAATATTAAGTATTAAAAGGAAAGAGAAAAATATTACGTTTGTTTTAAATATAGATTATAAGTTATGAGCTCCATCTGATTATCATTGAATTTTACATATGCATACATGTATTTGTAAAATAAATCACATTCGGTGCAAAATATATTTAAAGAAGTCGTAATATACTATATTCGGAAAAGGTAAAGTATGAAATCTCTGAAATTATCATTATATACGAAAACTCGTAACTCCATTGTAGAATTTCTCGCTTCGATAAAATATAGCACTTAAACATAAATTTTGGAATAAAATTTAGAATTTATTGAAAAGTTTTACAAACTTTTAAATAATACAATGATATTACATGACTCACATTTTGTTTCACGTATTAATAAAATTAAAACTTATACCATTACAACTGTTAACATAATTAAAAATACTTGATATTTTTTATCAAAAATTCCATAAAGTTGTTTCGATTCATAAATATTTCACACTGCCACACAACTCACGTAATCTGTGTTACAAAGTTCCACGAAATTCATTATAAATCAATAGTAAATATCTACGACCACCACAATACCTCAGCATCATTAGAAAAAACATCCAATACTTCGGAATAGACTGCGAATTTCAGAAATAAAAAATTCCGTTTGCTTATTTTCACGGTGTTGGTATTCGATAATGTATACCCAAACGTCACCAACCATCGCAAAAAATGCAAATCGTTCTCCGCGCTTATGCATGGTTTATTCGACAAAACGAAGGAAAAATGCGCTGCCCATGATAGAAAATGCTCCCAAAAAGGAAAGAGGAATGAGCCGAGGGACGAAGAAAGTTGGCTGCAAAATGCGTATACCAGAATGATGAAAAGAGGCGGTTGAAATCAAATATTCATCGGACCAACAGGATTCCGCGGCCATTTTCCCCCGACTCCTAACACAATCGTCGTCGTTACATTCGACGGGGCGTATGACCAGCGGGTAAGTGTACACACGACCACACGGGACGATTTCTCGAGTTGCGAGGAAGCTCGGGTCAATTGGATGTTTTCCACTATGTCGGACGCCTCTGGGGGAGGGACACGGACCAGGAAGAAAGCAGCCGTAACGATGCTCACGGCACTAATTCCTCGCTAGCTGTTTCCTTCGGAATTTGATTTGACGAGTGAATCCTGACCGAACAAGAGCCGAGACAAATCCACTTTTTCCTCGCTTTGAATTTTAGTTCACTCCCAGTGCAATTGCAAATACAAATTATGAAAAGCTTCTTGAATTATTGGCGGCGACTTTGCAAGCCCAAGTGAGCTTGATCCATCAAATATTTCACGTGATCCTTTAAAATGATTCGAAATAATGAATGTTTTATCACTGGGTACGCACAAACGGGACAAGATTTCCTTGGTTGAGTTGAAATATTTTACGGCTAAATGATATTTTAATCCCATTTGTTTGAATTAGGTGCTCTTTTTAATTTAGTTCGATTTAAAAAGAGCTTAACGAGTAAACTTGAAGATTAATTTTGCAATTTTATCTGCGTTGTCACATTATTTTGCGAAATAAATAACTGCGTGCTTCAAATTCAAGTGTACATTTGTCAATAGAAAATAATTTTGATGCAACAAACATGAGAGCTTCGAGTAATACAGTCTACTTGTTAATAGTTCGCAGTCTATTGACTCATTTACAGTACACGCGCATAAAAAAGACTTAAAGGATCCTCCTGGTAATAAAAGCTTCACGAGCGAGGAACCGATAAGATACAATGCACAGTATGAGAGTAATAGTTGTTTTCTTAGATACTACTTATTTTCGCGAGTACAATCGCAAAAGGTGAAAGTATAGAAAATACAATATTATATTTATCACAAAAATCAAATATTTTCTTTTCAAAGCAAACATAACAAAATTTTTTATACTATTTAAAGATAAATGCTTTTTCTATCGTTGACAATAAATTGTCATCTGGTTTAATAATAAATATAACATATTCATTATATTTATCGTTATATACCGATGCTTTCAGAATATGAAAGAAGTTCGTCAATCATTTCTCAAAAATAAGCGAAACTCATAAAAAATGAATTATTTTTTATCATTTACTGTAAAAAAATTATATATTATTTCAAGAGTTTAAAGCAAAAATTTAAAAATATAAAAATTATAAAACACAAAGATAAAATAGTACTATTTTTTTATTCATATATTTAAATAGAATAATAGAATATAATAGAATATATAAACAATAGAATATTTAAAAATTATAAACTGCTTTTATGAACTCATTATAGTAAACGTCATAAGGACGATATTTATAACAAATATTTTATGTTTTGAAGTATTTCTGAATCAAGCTAAGGATCGAAAATAATTTTATTTATAAAATATCTTCTCATGAATAACGACATAATAACATTTAAGAATCATTTTTCTAAGTAAATATTTTTACTAATTTAAATAGTTACAAAATTTAAAAAAATATATTTTATTTTTAAATCAACAGTAATAAATAGAAACGACTAATAATCACGAATAAGAAAATAGATTATTTTGATAGAATGAAGAACCAAACTTTTTCTATTGCAAATAAAGTCCTAACTGCAATTTACCATATAATAATAATTAATGAAATTTAATTTAAATGATAATTTAAATGTTTAAATAGTTTAAAAGATAAATAGATTACAACATAATTTATCGACAACTTATCAATTGTCAATGTTTTAGAAATAAGTTATAACCAATTTGTTGATAATATTTTTGTCTTCTTTTCACTTAATTAAAAATTTAATATAAGTATTTTATCAAATATCAAAAATGTTTAAAGACATACAATCTTGTCTTTTTTTAGAAAAATCTGTCAATCAATTTATAATCTTTGAACTAAAAATTGACATAAAGTAAAATGAAATTGATTACCACATTCAGAACTTTTGATATATTAATTATTAAATTAGATTGATTATTAAACTATATTAAACTAAATTATAACTATTAAACGAACTTAGTTTCATTGTGTCATATGTTTTGTACCTCATATTAATTATTAATTAAAGTTTAACCATAACTTTAAAAATTTTAAAAAACGTTATAATCACAACGTTGTCCCCAATAAATAACTATATTTGACAGTAACAGCTGTAAGTCAATTAATATAACGATATTTAAATGATAATTATACACCAATTAATAAATAATCATTTGAAATATGCCTTTTTAATTTGTTGCGTACCGTTAGAATTTTCTATAAACGGCTATATACTTAAATTATGACAGGATAATTTATTGAGTGGAGTGCAAGTTTTAAAGAAACCTTTAAATATGAACACGAAAATACTAATTAAATATTCATAACAATATTAAATTTAGAAACAAAATTATCAGAGTAAATTTAAAAATAAATTATATATTTTTAAATTGAAAAATTTATTATCTTTCGTATATAAATCTCAAATATTCAACTTCGTTATTTCAGAATGTTATTAAATAATTTCATTTTTTCCTAGTTATATATCTTTCATGTCAAAAGATAACTGAATTCGTAAGTCATAAAAAATTCTATAACAAAAACCTTCATCAGTCTTGTTTCCGATTTCATTCAATGTTGAGAAGTTATTACGAGATATGTAATTTCATGTTTAAAAATGAATATTTAATACACAATTTCGTAGAAAATAAAAAGAAGATAAAAGTATTTAAATTTGTAAATTTAAAAGATGTCTTTCTTTTAAAAGACATGTTTGTATTATATTTAATATGTAAACTCAGGCCAATAATAGTTTCCATAAACAAAAAAGAAACTAATTTTCTTATCTAATTTATAGTTTTTCCATTTTCAAGACAATGCATTGTGTAATTTGTATTTTTTGCTATTAGTGATGTAAATTTTTTTAAATTATAATTATATTTAATAGAAATAATCTTCTCACTATGATTGTGTATCTTAAATTAAAAATGAATACTGCTTTCAAATGAATTTTTATGACAAAGAATTTATTTTTTTAAGTAAGAATTTTTAAAGAAAGCTTTTCTTTTAATCTGATAAATACTACCTACTATCACAATTAGTAATAGTGATCTATTTATATTACTGATGGATGAAAGAATAATTCAAACACGAGGCTTCTATGACTATGATCCATCGCTAATCAATAATTCGCAAGCCAACATATTCCCAATTAATGATGCCACAATAGAAAGATATGAACATTAAACATGCAATAGCTCCGAATGTTCAGAAATAAGCGATTAATGGTGGAAAATATCAAGGATAGGTAATATACGGTCAAAGATGACTCGTACTTCGAATCCATACATTTATTTTGTCGAATGAAACGAAACTACGTATATGCTGCCGTTTTGGATTTCTGCCTCCCCTTCGCTTATCCTACTACCGAATGTTAATTGGAATATATACGAGTATACATTCAAGCAGCTTATGAAACTTTGAGCATTTACAATAAATCTTACGTACAAAAGTATACTAATCTACTATTAAGATTTATCTTTATTTCCTTTGAAGGCAAAGTTTACTTTCTTTTTAAATTAGCTTTGTACGTCGACAAATTTAATGTTAAGTGCAAAAGAATGAAATGTACTCACTAATTTAAATCTTCTTAATATATTTAAATATTTTTAATATATTCTTAAATTTTCACAGAGCAAGGTCATAAGAGATGAAATTGTGTAAATGAAATTGAATTTACTAAAACTTCAATTATTTAATGTTTTGAAATTAAGACCCCGTTATCGAGTTACTCATTTGTTCAAATGAATCATTCGTCCATTTCTGACTATACAATTGCAGTACATAAAAATGTAAAATAAAACTTCAATTTATATTTTTATAAATGTATATCGTGTTGTAGAGTAACTTCTTACTATAATTTGTTAAATTGATTTCAAACATTTAAACTGAATATTTTCAGGATCTAAAATTATTGTTATAATTATAGTTAATGGTTAAAATTGAAAAGCTGTTGCTTCATATACATAATGTTAGAAGCTATTATATTATTAAATAAATAAATAGAATTAAGGTACAACTATATATATTTATAAGCGATAAATACTGTTATTCAATTAACATTATAGATTTTTAGATTTCTGAAATTACTGGTAGCAATAATAGACTGTATTACAAATTCTTATTTATCCAATAAAATCCAAAACTATAGATACAAAATAAGCTTCATTTTATTAATTTGATATTTAAACAGATTTTATTACAGGATATAAATACGTAAATGTGATTGTAATTAATTATAAAAAACTGAAATTAATTAAATTTCTTCTGATAATTCTGACGAAACCTGTCAAATGCATCATTGCATTTTGATGTTTAATTGAATACTCGTAATTTAAATGAAATGTAGTTTTATATACGAAAGTGCTTATAAAATTTAAATATATAATAATATAATACGATTTATTATTGTTTACTATTTTAATTATTTATGATTAATAAAGCAATAATATTAATTACTGTATTCATAAGTGGGCATCCAAGAATTACTGTAAAAAATAAATTAAAATCTCAAATAAATTATTTCTGAATCGTATTACAATAGGAATTAAAATATTATTTAATTACAATCTCATAGTGATATTAAGTTGTCCGTAAAAGTGTATATATCAAATTTCAAATTGTAAAAATTTTTTTGTAAAGCACTTTCAATATAAACTTTTTGTATAAAAAAAATGAAAAATGAATACTAAAAATAAACAACACTGAAAAATTTAATAATAATAAGTTTGAAATTATTAATTAAATTATAAAAATAATTAACAGGGCTTTATAGTAATTATGCCATTTGAATACTTTATACATAGTATTAAGTATGGTAAATACGTAATGCTCTTATTTACATTATGTTTATTTTATAATAAGTCCTTCGGAATAAGAGGAATTATGTAATGAATATAATCCAAAATTAGCAAAACATCTACCATAATGTGGTTCAACAGTCAAATATATAGATAACAATTCAAATACGGAATGTTGCCCTTCGTACAATAATAGTGTTTTCCAATTTTATTCTTTTCCGTTGAATGCCGTCTATCTACATTTTATAACATCATTAACCTCAAGGTTAATTTATTATCGTTTCAAGAATTAAGAATCGTTTGCTACATTAATAACATCCCAAAATATTTTTTCAAACGTTTAATTCATTGATTGACCTAAGTGAAGAAAGAAGGTCTAGTAATCTCAAATAGAAGAATGTGCAAGAAATATGCAGATCATTATTGATGAATCTAACTTATCCTGATCAATATATCGCAAGGATATTACGATAGGTCTGTATGAAGTCAAATGTAAACGCTAATGTTTACTTCATGCTTCGTCTACTATCAAAACCAATTTACATTGCGTCACAAAGGCAAGTACCCAGTGTACGCCCAAGAAAATTGCATCGGCAATGATTTATTAATATCACCAAGGATGGATTTGGGCGAAATTTTCTGAAAAGGGATAGATTTCTGAACTTACCTCTTCATTACTTCGGCGCACCCGACACACCACAAATTCATCCTACCAGTCACCCACATTCATGGAGTCCCAAGACATCTGGCTCTCAGACAAGCGTTATAACAAGCGCAATCGGCATCTCAATTTCGTATTAAGGAAAATGCGAGAGTCATGTTCGCTTATGAGCAGCCGTCAGGATTCCAGATCTTTACGGGCGAGAGAAGCTGAAGAATCGGTCCTCGTTATTGCTCATAATCGTTGGGGGAAAATTATACCGTTCGATTCTCTGGCCGGTGGCGCGCGAACATCACCGCCCCGATCCCCTTCCAAAGAAGTCGAGATTTTAAATCAAGCGAGAGGCCACGGGACGTGTAAACCCCGGCCGCCCAATTGATGAGAATGTAGTCCCGTCGATGTGGTTCAATGAAAGGGGTCTCGGCTGTACACCCGTATTGCAGTCGGGAAAATCCAATCGTAACAATCTTTTTAAATTTATTGGGCTAGCGTGTCAACTCCGGGAGGCGGCCGGGATTATCCTTTGCTCCACTTATTGTAAGCAAATTTTTATATTTCGCAAGACCCCGTCGGTCGTTGTTATATTCATGATAAATCGGTGGAGTTGATCAATGCTGTAGTTGTAATTGCTCTACCTTCTGTAAGTTCAGTGTGAACATTCTGGAGGAGTTAGGTTGGTAAATGGAAAAGTGCTAATTGGATGTCAGTTTTATCGATTGTTGTAAATTAATCCTGATAAAATTAAATTTGTATTGATTTTAAAAATGGTAAAATTAAAATGCAATTTCATAAAAAATCACTAATTTAGTCTTTAAAAAAGTTTTTCTTTCTGACACTTAAATGTCTCGATATTAATCGCCTCGAGTGTTTGTAATTTTGAATAACAAATCAAAATTTTATTCCTTTTGTAATGAAAGAACCTTTTCCATGAATTTAATTACTAATAATGATTTTAAATTGTAATGTTGTGCCTGTCAGTCTGAAAATAATTCATTGATAAAGAAAAGCAGTTTGTTAAGCATTTCATATTACTTTCGTATAATTCATTTAATATTAAAATATTTTATTCCGACACTATTGGAATACAATTTTAAGTCAGAATTCTAATATTGGGATTGCATTAAAGTATTCAAAATGAAATACTACTCATTCTAAGTGAAATTATACTCCAAGAATGTCAGAAATATTTTGAGTACATTTTTAGGATTATGAGCAGGAAATAAAGGTTAATAATGATTAATCAACAAGATAGATAAATGTTACGAATCGGATTTGTCTGTACATTTTATTGAAATTTTGAATGAAAATAGCAACACGTTGAGTGATATAACCACTCTACGATATTTTGTATCAATTAAAATTTTCCATGAAAAACAAATTTACATCGTTCCAGTATTCGAAGCTATAAATGATCAACATCAACATCCTATCCCTCCCATCTAGCTATTGCGCATTATCAATTCTCGATTTATTATTTCAGTAACACGCCTCCGTAAAAGCCATCGCTTGATTTTTCTTACGTAAATTGACTTCATTTGAAGGAACAGCCTGTATTAAAAAAGCCTTCAACTGTAATCCATTACCAGTGCACAGGGGTAAAACCCTCTCCATTTCAATCTGCCACGAAATCACGTTTACATGATTTGCCATTTGTAAGGTATCGAGCATTCATAATCTATCATAATCTGCAATAACACGAGCGCTTACTAACATCATAAACAATATTTTGATTACGAAAAAAGGGCTGCGCGAGTCGGAATTTTGGCAACAGTTAGCCGCGCGGCCGAAACGAGCGCAGTCACGAACGCACGCACACGCAAACTAAAGCGCTGACGCATCGCCTTTAATGCAGAGCGTGTTTGTGTGCACCTCTCCTTAATTCGGGGTTGCGCAAATCACCAGGGAGTCCATTCCCATCGTCCACGGAGCCGCGATCCCGTGGAGTCGTGTGCAATGCCCCCGTTGGATGCGCGGACCCATAACGCACACCGACCACCTCGCGAGAATCCGAATGCGCTCAGCTACCGGTCGCTGAATTAAATTCACTGCGCCGCGCCAACCTTCGAGAATCTCATACTTCTGTCTTCTTTATATTATCCTTATCTACAGGACTCTTGATTCGTACACGCGGGGTATCACCAACAGCCTACTTCGTTACTAAAGTGAAATTCCCGGCGCAGTTATTTTGGGTCTCTAGTTTCCGCGTGATTGATAGGACACACGAGCATAAAATCGCATTCCAACTCGTTACTCAGCGTCCCGAAAATCAAATCTTCAATTTATTCGGCTGTCTCGAACGATATTCCAGACATTACTGCATATTTTAAGTTTAATGAATACAGGTGCTGGGTTTGCCTATTTTTAGCTAACTGTTTTCGTGTGTGAAAAACCCTTGATATTTAATGTTCGAAAAACTAACGATGTAATTTTTATTTCATTTATACATATGCTTTTCTCTATTAAATACAATATAAATAGAGAACCGACAGACTTTTTATTTTATTGTTTGAATTATTTTGAGCTTCTATCCGACATACGCAATAGGGAGTTTTTTATTTAATTTGACTTAGTTCAGTTCATTATAGCTAGACTTTAGCAATGGCACATTAATTCAGCACATTGTGAATTATTCAGTATATTTTTCTGACAATTGTAAGTTGACTAGAAATTTGTTAAAGCATTAAAAATAACTTTGATTTTTGTATAGGTCGTTCAAATGTATGCATTAAGTATTTATATTTTACTCTTTATTCAAACGTTTTTACGAAATATTATAATTTATATTCTTTGTATTTAAAACATTTTAGTTGCACTCTGTAAGTAAAAATGACTTATCCGAAGCTACCTTTATATGCATCAATAAAAATAAAAGTGAATGTTCGACATGAATTTGTCAGTGAAAATTGTTTCCTAGAGGTAAGCAATGTATCGATTTTACTATTTTTGAAAAGCGCTGAAGAGTGAAATGTAAACACAAATAGGGTAAACGTTACTACGTGGAGTCTGAGTTCTTAAAAAGAAGGTAATAATCAAAACACGCCGAGATTTGCTGTAGATTTATGGTACATATGAAGTCCCACTACTGAATTGTATATTTAACGCTAAGGAAACATTGAGGAAATTCCATTAGAGAGAAAGAAAACAAGCGTAGATAAAGAAATTCAGCAGTACCCGTTTTCCATCGAACGAATAAATATTGTAAATTCTTTCCCGTTGTCTTGGCGTACGGCTCATTTCACTAAAACGCTCGATAAGCATAACGTCGATCGTCCGAGCTACACTTTGGAAGGGATGCGAGCGAAAGATTGAAAGGGAAAATTCGTACGCCTCTTCGTGTACTTGTTGAATGCGTAGGCAATTTTACGAGGCAGGCGCGTAACGTGGAATGCACGCCATGGGCGTTATTCAGCGTTCGATATGATGAAGAGCAGACGATGGATATCGCGCAAGAGCGATAACGTTTATTCCTTATGTCTTGCTCCAGTAGGCACGTGGTGAGTTATGGTCTTTGCGGTTTGGGCGATATGATTCTCCATCACAGGGAGAACAATGTCACTTACCAAAACCTCGAAAAGTTGCCTTGTCATTGGAACGCCGGCTCCGTCTTTCTTTGCCTCGAGCGCAATAACGTATTAATCTATACATGAAATAAACCCATTAAAGACACGCAACTTCCTGGGCCCCTATTGTTCCTTCTTTTTGACCGATCTGTACGTGTGCATATTATTGTCTTTCTGGTTGCGGTTCTGTTGTTAATTTTGAACGTTTATGCTTCGATAATTATAATGAAAATCATGCCATTTTATTTCTACAGAAGCACTTAATTACTGACATTATTAATACTGTGTTTGTCAAAAAATTGCGTTTTCTGCACATTAAAAGTCTCAAAAAATCGTCTAAGAAGAAGAATAAGAAGTGGTTGAATGGGTAGATTCCACTATTTCTAGCATGGAACGGAATAATTATAAGAAATAAACTGATGCGTGAAAATTATCTTCTCTCTTTTATTTTCTTCAATATCATATACACATATTATTATCTTTTAAATCCCGTAACTCTGGTGTCGAAAAATAAGAATAACGTCATTACCAATGATAATATCGATGATTTAAAAGAATTAATTGTAGATTCATGAATATATATTGAAATAATCCTCATAGCCATAAATATGTTGGTACAAAAATATTAAAATAATTTGTAAGAATATTCGATTAAATATATTATAAATTTATAATTTACTAATTATACGTATATGCATGTACAGAGTAATCTTACGAGTTTTATGTAATTACTAAATTGGATAGTGTACGTCAGAGTATCAAAAATATTGAAAGATTCTACAAGTTTAATTCTAATATTAAAAAACATAAATCCATATATGCTTTTTCTAATATTGACTCAATTACCAGAATATTTAATTTTTAAATAAAATATACAAAGTGAGATGTAATAATGTACGATTGAAATTATAAAATGTTAAAGAGAATTTAGAAAAGGCAACAAAATGATGAAACTTAAGCCTTTTCTAAAAATTTTAAATAAGTTAATAAAGTAACACATATATAGATTTACGTAAAAAATAAGGAACAACCGTATTTTTAAATTAATGTTTGTAATGTTCAATAAATTAACTAATTTTGTTTTAAATCATAAATAAAATCGAATGATATTTTTTGTTTCTAAAGAATTCAAAGAAATTTTACTTCAGTCATTTTTGTACGGAAGTATTAAATATTTCATAAAATTTAGAATTACATATATTCAAAATATTAATTTATTAAATTATTAAAAATTTGCGTACTAAACTTTTTATCGTAGAAAGTAGTTTCTAACCGTTAATTGATTTTATAATATTTGAGTTTCGCTTTAACAATATTATTTATCGATTTAAGATCATTCTTAAATCGTTTTTGTATTTTTTTTTACATTGTTTTTGTATTTTTCATTAAATTATTATATTATTACAGAAATTATAGATTATAGATTTCGGAATGTTTTATTTATAAATAGTATATTTTGCATGTTCTTAAGAAATATAACAAAACAAAATTAAAATTCTAAGCATATGCTGTACTTTAAATTATATTATCATACTACCACTAATGTAAATAACAAAAGAAATTACATTCAAAATGTTTAGGAATGTTTGAAAGACTTAGAAGCCTAATAGTTAAACTTATAAATTTATAAATTATAAAAAAGTAAAACTATGTATTTATAATTTTTATTGCAATAAAATATAGCAAAGATGCAGCAAAGACACTTGAACTATTACAAAAAAATTACAAAAATTTCTTTTGTTTGGCTTTAGCTATTTATGCGTTCGTATGTATTGTTCGTATGTATAGTATTTCAAAAAATGTAAAGTACGTAATTTTCTCTCATTCAGAATTTCTTATTAAATCCAAACTACATATATATATATATATATATATATATATCCATATATAGCTAACATCTATTTTATGTAAAGAGCTTAAACTTTGTAAAGAGCATAGGATAGAAAACAGTAGTTTCTGGTCTATCTACAATTACCCCGTGATTAAACCCCAGACACCTAATCTTTACGAAATCTTCCAGCGCTAACAATTTTTCCGAATTTCAAATTTCATACCCAGTGACTAAGCGGCGTTACAAGCGAATGTTGCCTGAACCTTAAAAGCGACATCGGTCATTATTTATAAGCGAAACGGTTCGGCGAAGTTTGCGGGGGACGTTTGAATTTATAAACAGTGTCATTTTTTATAGCGTTCGCTGGGGTTAGACGCAAGGGCTGGCTAGCCAGTCGATGTCTTGGTTCAGCGAATACGCCCAGTCGAGTAGAGCTGCGTTACCCCATCGATTCCTTCCCTTTCTCTCTTTCTCTCTCACAGTGGTTTTCGCCTCAGAAAACTGATGCCAACTCTAACGCGGTAAATAAAATGCTTGGAAGTAACTGCGCACCCGGTTTCTTGCTGAGTTGATTTTAAATGCTCCAATAATTTACGATGGTCGCTCGAGCCTTTGTCTTCGGCTTCGCACACTTGTATGTGCCTTAGGCTTCGGACGATCTGATGTTTCATAGAGATCAGCGCATTACGTGCCATTACAATAACCGTAGCTCCCTGAAAAACTGGACTGACTATTTCGTTGGGGGCGCGGCTTTTAATTAAGTTATTGCTCCTCAGATATTATTTCTAGAATTCTTTTCCTATAAAAACACTTATTTTTAGACGATTCGATACTCGTAATTTAGGCCAGGACAGTGGAAGGACTCGTGTAACTTTGTGCCATAATGTACCAAAGTTTTTCGTACACTATATCAAGCAATGCTAATATGCACGAGAAAGTTCTATCTATTATTATTTTTATATTTTTGTCTGCACTTAATCTGATTGTAGTTATTTCGATTTCAAGAAAATACTAATTTGGTCGAGCTTTATAATTAAAGGATTTATAATTTACAATGGTCCGTGCATTTTATGTAATTTTAACGATTTTAATCTAATTTTAATCGAATTTTGCCCAGTTGGAATGAAAAAAACAAATTGGTGACTAACGCTGTATTTTTCAAGATTAAAAAATTATCATTTCTACGGTTTAAAAACTAATTGACTTGTACTTAACTAATTAGTAGTATTTCTATAAATGTAATTTCCTAAACTGAAAATAATATTATCTAGAAAAAAACGACAGTATTAGTTGATAAATCAACGAACTTATTACTTATATTAAGATTTTAAGAATCTTGCTACTACTTTTCAACTAAAACTTGGTCCGACTGAAATATAAAAGAAAATTATATGAAAAATGTACTCGACGTGTCCTTTCGAACTGCGTGACAATTTTTATTAAGCCGAGTCTAGGACAAGCGCCTACAAAACTACAATAAATTTCAGTATACTTTAGCTGGCTTGCCTCTTTACATTGTTACATAAATTAGTCGTCCTAATGCAATTAATTAAAGAGTCCTGATACACCTTCCGTTCAATTATCCAGATTAATAAGCACTGATAAACTCGCAAAATCACTGGATTAGCCCTACACCCTCCACTTGTTTTTTACGATTTACTTTATTCTGCCTCCATCTGTTCGCGTAATATATTACATATATACGCGCGTGTATACACATGCAGTGGTGGACCATCACCGATGGAAATTGGAATTATAAACAACCAATTCTCCGCGCGTCCCTTCGCGCGCTAATTTCATCGGCGGACGACGGCGACGCGCCCGAAATTCTCTTTCTCTCCAAGTAGCGCACTATAGTAATTGATTTTTACGAAATCCTGATTTATATCGGCGCCGACAAGCCCGAAAAAAGCTCGTGTGATGCTGTACAGCTCACCGCAACGACTCGATGCAATTGGACGATCGCGTGGATTAGCTTTTGGTTGGGGTTGAGGCGCTGAATGGAGCAAGCGACCTCTACCCCCTCCCAACGTCACACAAACCCGTTTTCTAATTCTCGCAGCACAAGACACAAAAGTCCAGAAGCGATTGCGGGGGAGAGAATGCAAATCGGAGAAAAAGGTATTCGTCAGAATCGCTCAGCATACATGCAAATGACCCGAGCAATTTATAAATCATCTTAACGAGCATTTGATTGCGAAACTCTGTATATTGATAAACGAATACATTTAGATATGTACATGTATATACGAATGTTGTGCGTAACTCAGTGGGATGGGCATCTTTTTTTCGCTGGTTGCGCACTCTTTTTATATGCAACTTCCTCTTTTGTAGACCGTAAGCGATTAAATTGTCGCTAATTAAGATAATATTCAAATGCGAAATTTACTATCTACTGGAAATCATTACATGGATAATTAAACAGTAATTTTTTTATGTTGGGCTATTTCATTAAGATTCTTACAAATGATATTTTATTGTGTTGTAAACTAAAGTCATTGAAACAACGGTCTTCACTGGCAATTAATCTGATTTTAATACAGTTTGGCCAGGATTGAATATTTACAAGGGTTTCGTCCCACGGAATGATTTTGATATTAAAGAAAAGTAATGTTAAATCTAATGCTTACAGCTTGAAAGGAAAAATTAAATCTAACGCTCATAGCTTGAATCGTAAGCTCTGTATTTTGCGATCAAACCAATGCGCATCAAACTTTTCATTCTTGTACTTTTAGTAAATACTATTTTCCATCATTGGTTATTTAAAAGATTGATTTAAAAAATCATTCATTACAAGCATTTTAAACTTTAATTATAAAATAGTAACTTTAAGAATATTTATTATTTTTTTAAATAATTCTTAAAATTACAGTAAAAATTTATACGATATAAGTGATGTTACTTACAATATCATTCCATTTAAAAAGTGGAATAATTTACTTTAAAGTAATTTTAAGTCCGTAGTAAAAATAAATAAGTTTTTATGTTGAAGAACTTTTCCATTAAAGCATATTGTATCTACTTTAATTTTTGAGAGGAATTTTTAAGTGAAAAGTAGCAAAGTAATAACAGAGTAATAAGGTATATTAATTTAATTATTGAGAAATCTCGCAAAGTTTGATTGAAATCTGTATTGATATGAGAAATGCGAACTACCATTGCTATAATTATTTCCAAATAAATCATTTAATATAAACTGAAACAAAATTATATAAACTCCCATTTTCCAGAAGCTATATAAAAAATATAGCTTATATTTGTTTTTGCGAACGTTAACATTCGATACAAATTTTTTATATATTTTATACAATTAGTATTTTAAGTTTAGTAAAGTGAATTCAATATTTACGCTAAAATACGGTTGTTCGATTTATATAAAAAGAATAATTTATTTATTGTTACTGGTTGTTATTTTAGTATCATTATATTACAATA
The DNA here is from genome assembly GCA_018907045.1 of Wiebesia pumilae. NCBI lineage: Eukaryota > Metazoa > Arthropoda > Insecta > Hymenoptera > Agaonidae > Wiebesia > Wiebesia pumilae. The sequence continues at coordinate 812,322 of JACCHZ010000138.1, forward strand.
AGAAACATATTACAAGTATTTAATGATGTTTTTTTAATTCCCGAATGAATATGTATTCACTGGTAGGAAATTAAATCCTTAGAGAACAGAATTTTTGTATAATTTAGAAAATAAATAATAAATGGTGTACCTTCTTTCGAGTACATACTCGTAGTTGTAGAGTAAAATTTAATTCCTTTTTATCATCATAATTGTCGTTCGTATTTATTAATCCCTGAGTATATATATATATATATATATATACCTGTTTCAAAAGCAAAATATGACAAATTAAAAAATTTTTCAACCCGACCCGAATTCCGTTATCTCGATTAAAGTGAATAAAAAAAGCTATTATTTATATAACGACTTTTCCCTGAAGACAAAAAAAAAGTAAACTGAAAAACGAAGTTACGTACGGTTTTCATGTAATGCCTATAGAGTGGAATAGAAAAAGCAGAGAAGACGTAAAAGTTAAAAATTTTTAATATAAATTCGATTTACGCTAATTTAGAGTGGAACTAAGCAGCCAAGAGGTAGAAGTCGGGGTGAGGGAAGCCCTTGCTAAAATTATTACTACGTCCTTTGATCGAGTTACCGGATCGAGTTAGCAACATTTTCGAACTTCATACTTTGGACGAGCACAGTAAAGAGATTCGTCGTGTCTCGTTATAACGGCCACGGTGGAGACATCGCACTTATTTCGAAGACGAATAGCCCTTTCCTTCATCCCCTCTGTAGTCTTTTTCTTCCCTGGGTAGTCGTATAATACTCTTCTGGCTCTGCCACTGAGAAGTTTGATGGAGGACTAGTTATGGGATGAAAGTTGACGCAGTAGTCGTTTTAGGAAACGTACAGACGACGAGGAGCAACCGAAACTTACTTGCTTCGCAGAAAGTTTGCGCTAGCTATTCGATGCTGAAAGAAAGATCGAGATTAAATACGAGGATTGAGTGATTTCGTCGAGTTACCTACACTATTTATATTCATTACTCATATTCTCAACTCTTGAGTTGAGAAAACCATGCAGATTAAGAAAAATATGGAAACTGTAAATATATATTTAGGATTATGATTTAACATTGTTTGTAAAAAGTTAAGGGGTTTCCTTCTGTCTATATTCTCTAGCTATGTTTTATGTTGACAATTGAATTAATACTGTTTTTCTATTGAATTTCTATTCTGTAATGGAACTCTTAATGAGAAAAAATACTTTTACTTTATTTGATTGGATAATATACGTAAAATATTTTCGAATTATTGCCAATATTCAGTTTCATTAAAATTTTAAAGTAAACATGAAAATTTTCTCTGATATTTTTTTTCAACTGTTTTACATCGATTAATAATTTCATTTTAAAGACGCTAAAATCAATCTTTTCTACTATTGTAAAGAAAACAATACATAAATAAATCATTTGACTTAATATCTTATTAAATTGATATTTTTTAAAATAAATTGTTCAGATTTCGGTTTTGTTTTAAATAATTGAGATGCCTAATATTTGAAATTTAAAAAATGCACATAATAAATAATACTTTTTATACAAATCTACTTTTTTAATTTCATTCTATTATGCAAATAGTTTATAAAAAATTACACATTAGATCTATATTAACATAATCGGCTCATAAATTGGACACGAAATATCACATGAGACCTTAAAGGCACATTGATTTATGATAACATAAATCTAAAATCAGGTTTCCAAATGAGAATGGATAAAGAACACGTGTATTCATTAAAATTTAAGAAAAAACTATTAATAATTCTAGAATTGTATTAAATTATCGTCATTATTCAAGATAGACGGAGAGCATGTTAAAAAATAAAGTTCTTGATACAAAGCTATCGTAGATTGATAGTTCAATTAGTACTTTAACAATTTAGTTAATGTAATCAACTTATTATCGATAGTGTTGTTAATATTGCAAGTAGTAGAGGTAATTAAATTCTTCAATGTAATTTTTATTCTTAATTAATTCGTAATTAATTCTTAATTAATTCTGAATTAATTCTTCTATTTGTTTTTGCAAATTTTGGTATTTAGATTAATAACGTATATAAATAAATCGTTATTTAAATCGAGTAAATTATTGAAGTACTATTCCCTTTTTATACTAAATACATGAATTAAAAACCCTTTACAGATATAACATTATAAAATAGTATATTATAATATAGTATGATATAATATAGTATTTCCCCTAATGTTTTATTGCTTTTAAATAATATCCATTATTTTACCTTTCTATTCGAAGGAAGTCTCTTATAATACCAGTAATAAACTCCAAAAATTATGTTATAATAAGAGAAACGAAAGTACAAATCGGAAAAAGAGCAAAACACCATGAACGAAAGTATCCCAAATTTAATACACCGTTCGCCGTCTGTATAATAAACTCAAAGCCATCTCGCATCCTTTTCTATCTTTTTCTCTCTTCTTATCAACACTCAAAAATCAAATGTCTTACGTAACGTTGTTTTGTCGAGATAATGAAATCGGTAATTGCCAGTTCTCGTGGCTAGGAATTCTCGAAAATGGAAAGATTCGCTCACGGCGAAAAAAAGATAGCGAGCGAGAAAGAGAAACGGTATCTCCAAAAAGTCGAAGGTCGTCACAATGCGACTTGGACTCTCACATCCGAGGTTAAAAGCCAAATAGGCTTCTCTCTCCGCAGAGTTATAAATCAGCGCGGGTCAGGCTTAGGAACATCGCGAAAACGCCGAGTGCAAGCCGCATGGCACAATGCGTCCATGTGCTAAATGAAAAAAGAAAGAAGTTAGAGTTGCGGGTAACGCAATGCAAAACGCGCGAGCTTCTCCATATTTCACGCGGTGATCTTCGAGAAGCGAGAGAGCGAGAGAGATAGAGTTATGGCAAGTCTTACCGACCGCTCGGCGAATGATTTAGGTTTAATAAGGACTGCAGGGGGGAGACTCCCAACCACGAGACCCGCAGACCCCGACGAGCCCCTGCAGGTCACTCGGCCATTGTGGTGCTGTGCCGTGGAGATGCGACGCGTCCCGTATCTATGGATACACGCGAGGAGACCGGATTCCTTCTGTTCTCCGTCACTGACTGAGCGAACGACCGAGAGGATCGAAATCTTCGACTTTAAGGTGGACTTTCACTTTCCCATTTTTTCGACCGCTCTTTATTTGTTGTTCCTTCTTTTTAATAGCAGCCATTTTTCACGAGATGTTTTGAAAAATAAATTGGATTTACAGGCTGATTCGTGATAAAAGTTGTTGTGGATGATATTTATCAAAAAATCAAGCGACTGGTTGATTTTGTTGCTCCTAGACTCATTGATTTTATTAATATACACTGTTCCATTGTAGCTCCAAAAATCGTGAGCTCTGGTATCCGCTGCTATCTAGAATTACTTTAAAATTGTAGCTTCATTAATTACAACCGCGCGAGGGGAAATCAAAATACTTTAAACAAACAACGAGACCAATAACAAAACATCCGAGTGTATTTTTCTACATTGTAATTATGAGACAAATGCAATTGCGAATTTTATGAAATAATAAAAATTATTATTTTATGATCACTTTATAAACGCATACTTTTTGTATTTAGTTTGTTCAAATAACTTTTATATAAAATTCGTTTTGTTTTGGTCTACATTCTTTTACTTTCCAAATATACAACTAAGGTTTTATAATCTAAATTAAATTTGAATGCTCCTTTATGTACTTTTCTGATATTTTTTAATAATCCATACTTTACGTCACTGCAGGATTATCAAAGCTAATATACATTCTAAATCTTATTATTAAAATAGTGTAAAAACAGCGTACTGACAAATGCATACATTTTACAAATAACATTTTTTTAATTTCAACATGCTTATTATTACACCGTCATAATTAATTTTATTTTCTGTCGTTATTCTCAGAATGAATTTCTAATCTGCCTCTAAGCATATTTCTCTTCTTTGCCATAATATCACTTCTGTTTTCTTTCTTCGTAGCAGTTCTGCATTTTCAATCACAGTTTTTTATTATTACTTTAATGAATATAAATCACTATACATGCAAGTATTTTACTTATATAATTTGAATAAATACTTTTTACATTCTCTTGTATAAATTTAATGACGTATTCTAAAGCAAAATCGAATAAAAGAAGTAAAAGCGTGTCGTCTTCATTTATTCGTCTAAGATCAAGAATAATACTGATGTTTTATTTTCTACTCGTGCACTGCTGTCACTGCTATTCAGATACATCTCTGTCACTTTCACTATCTTATTTGGTAATTCTAAGTGAACTAGAAATTGATACATTTCAGTTCTCTTAGTGCATCATATGTCTTTTCTTCTTTTTCTTTTTAAAGATTCAAATAGTTGAAGTTTCATTTTACTTATATTTTTTCTGAATTAGCTATATGAGTATCATCTTTAGTTACTTATTGGCCTAATGCACCCACACATTTTCTGCACATTTTTGCTCACATAAATTGAATCAAATTGTGTACTAAATAATGAGTTCGAAATTATTCTTATAAATATTACAATCATTTAGTATTTATTTTTTAAATTCATAAGCAATGTATTTATAAATGAATAAAATTACTTTATCGGTACTGCATCGGTACCAATTACTCCAAATCATTTCATTTCAAGTTGCTTTAACTTTAAATGTATAAACTAGTTATAAATATTTTGGAAATTAAATTTTATTTAACCCGACTTTTTTTTAAGATAAAATCTATATTACATAATGCATTTAAGTTGAATAGAACTCTGAGTCTTACAAGCATCAATATATGTATATATTTATTGAAATAAAAACACAAACGCCTATTTCATGAATTTAATGTATTGCCTAATTGATATTTAAAAAAAATACAATTTCTTTACGTATATTTTCATCAATTCTTTTATAAATATTTCCCAAAAGATTACAATTGTATTTCTTATCTTCTTCAACTATAAGAATAAGAGAAACTTGAAGAATTTGAGTCTTAAGTAGGGAATTGAATCGTATACCCCAACTGTTTCAAACAATTAAATGTTAATAAAATTACAAAGAAATTAAAAATTCTCTAATTAAAATTTTTATATATGTTCTAACTAGGGATCAATTTGAAGCAATACCGTTTAAAACAAATTTATATGATCTTAGCAATTAAACACGACTTGTTAATATTTAATACTTATTTAATCCTTTTTACTTAAAAATCAGGGCAATGTATAATTACAATTAATAGTAAAATATATCAATTGTATTCAGTGGAGATTGACTAGGTCATTTCATTATACTCAATACAGCAATAATAGATTATGCAATATTATAGAATATAAATAGTAATATTTTTATTGTGGCACTTATATTACTTGGATTTATTATTTTAATAATTATTGATTTTTTCATTTTTACTATTTATTTATAGTATTCTTATCTATATTTTACGTCTGTTATTATTAACCTGTCCTAAAAATAATAAAATATAATAAAATTTTTATTTCTTTTGTTATCATAAACTTATATAGAGGAAGTTAGATAGAGAAAGATTTTTTATCAATTTAACTAATTTTGTAAAACAGTTTTTCAATTCTCAACATAAAATTAAGCAAAGGAATGAAGCTCATTTTATGAAATACAAATGAAATAAAATTGCATTTGTAGCTTATCTTTTTCAAAAATAAATACTAAATATTATAAAAATATTAAAGAAAGAGAAATTGTTTAATCTAAATAAGATGATATAGCAACGAAATTTTAAGTTTGAATTTAATTATGGATATTAAATTTCATTTCAAATTGTATTTTTATATACGTGATCTAATTTGATTAACGATTTATAGTGATTATTAACGATAACTTCATAATCTGTTTATAAAGTATTTTAAATTTTGTTTAGAATTAAAATTATATGAAATTAGACATCAAAATTTCCAAGTTCTATATTTAGTTTATACCTCAGCAGGTTTGTAATAATAAATCGATTAATGGGCGAACGAAAGTAGGTGAATATATAGTAATAGCATTAAAGCTTTACGATTATATGTATACATGACTGGACTAATTTCATATGAATCCTTCTCATGTTTTCATGCTATATTATAATTTTACGAGTTTTCGACAACAAGCACATATTTGAAAGTAAAAGGAGTGTTGGATCAAATGACACTTAACTCAGGCAATTTTTCAATTTCCTTACGTCCAAAATAAAAGAGCGAGACATTGAAACGTGCAGCCGTAGCCAAAAACGATTATAAACAAAAGAACTTTTTTTCGTCTTATTTAACTACCACTTTTCTTCAGTCACTCTTTACTTTTACTCTCTCTCTCTCTCTCTCTCTCTCTCTCTCCTTTGCTTTTCATGTACTGCTGTCCGAGTCTGGAAGCCCAGGTAGAGTTGCTCAGATGTCCATCAGTCTCTTAGACCTGCGCTACGCTGTGCGAATTGTAGACGAGACGAGCTCTAAATTTCAGTTTCATTACCACAGCTGGATTTCATGTCGCTTCTCTCGAGTGATTTACCTCGAGTGAGTTTCTGCCGTTTCTTCTGCTTTTTTACTACTCCACCCGTTCTCCTCCCTCCCTTGTCATAAGTTTCTCTCTTGCCAGTGATGATTCAGTGTATATTGAAAAGTAATTTCTGAATTTTAAATGCAAATTGCTTAGGTGAAATTATTTACTCATTTCTTTAAATGAATTGTATAAGACCTTTTATACCTTGACATAAAGCTGTGCGTTCTTTACCATTTTCGTCCTTGTACTTTTTTTGAGCTTGTAAATCATCGGGAGCTACTCGCACAAATAATTACATTATGCAAATTATGACTTCAAGGATTTTTACATTGTTACTTTGGCCTATAAATATTTGGAAATGGGTCGAATCAATCAGAATTTTGACTTACATTCATGTAAGTAAAGTAAAAACTATAGACGATCGACATTTTATTGGGCATGGGAAAAATGTTCTGCTTAGTGCATGCTTAAAACGTTACACGGAAAATTTATTTGCCAAATATTATTATTTGTTCCGGTAATAAAACATCTTCTGCAATTGAAAATGTCAAAAGCCAATTCCACTTGTTTTTACGAAAATATAGAAGCTAATGCAAATTTCAGATATTTTATAAGGCAGCCGATATTTTTGAATTTTTTCTTAAAAATGAAAAAAATCTTTGTAAATATACGAGTAGATATGCCGCAGCTCGAAACAGATATTTTCTGTAGACGGTACACCAGATATCTCCAATTTCCACAGAAGATCCACTTTGAGAATACGTCACTGGAACTTTAGTTATTCACAATAATGTCACATAATTTAATTTAGAAAGCTCACTCGTGTAGTAGTATTTAACGGTATCAACGCATTTACACAAATTACTCTTCTATATGTGGAAGACAGAATTCTCATCAGCTTATTTACGTCTCGCCGATGATAAAATTATAGGCTTGAAAGACACTCGTCTTCTGATAACTCGGCAAGACATTTTCCATTCCGCTTACAAAGTCCCGGTGTATGTAAGAGAATGTTTCGACTCAGTGCCATGGCATAAACTCAGCCTGATTTTTCAATATTTTCTTCGGCATTGTCCTGGCCTTTCGTAATTTGTCTCGTCGTTGTTGTCGTCTCCACGTCGTTGGCCCAAAAAAGCCCATAGTCTCGCGAATACTTTCAATAAATAACGAGTTGTTCATCCTTCTTTCTCTTACTTCTCTACTAGGATACAAGTGAACTTCGGATCCTCTCTGTTATTCCTTATTCTGTTTCTTTCTCTCCATTACTGTAAATTTCTATCTCCTTGGCATTTTCTTTTCTTTCTTCTCAATTCTCAGATTTTTCATTGCATCCGTCTTATTCTCAAGCTTATCATTTTGTACTGCATTTTCACTTTCAGCAATACACTTTTATGAGAAAACATGTATCTTAGATTAGTTTAATGAAATTTTCATTTAAATTTTATACATATTATTTTCTTCTTGGTTATTATAAATGGCCATTTTTATATTTACAAAAGTAATTTTTTATGCACATTCAAGCGATTTCTTTTATTAAATGATAAACAGATTTGACATTTTGAAAGAATATTTAATATTTTTTATAACATTATGTAAAAATTCAAAGCAAATATTTTTTGTTTTAATGATACTATTTACGTAATAATGTACAATGGAAGATATTGACATAAAGACAATTATAATTTATATTTTTCAATGCTGTTTAAGTATCGTTTTTATTTCTAGATGTTGTTTTATCAATAAATATGAAATATTTACATGTAAATATAATGAAGAAGTTATGAAGTAGTAGTAGGTTAATCTAAGTTGATCTTTCGATTGTCAGACGTTTACTTGTACCTGCGCAGTCGATTTTTTATCTTCAGTGCAAATAAGAATTACATAGTGGGTAAGCAGAGTCTATCTTACAATACTTAGCGAAAAATTATAAATTTTTTTTGTTATTAAGAAAATGCAATTGAAGATTTTGTAAGAGTTCTTTTCTCGCTTGAATGGTATTACCTACTTTACATCAATTACAACTTGTAAACTATACTAATGTAGTTTGATTTTCGTAGTATCATTACATACTTTTATTTAAATACGATAGATGATAGATATTATCCTAATAGTAATTTTTACAATAGTAAAAATTTGTTTGCAAGCAGTCATAAGATAAAGAAAATATTCATACTAGTATTCAGATATTGTAACGTATAATTTCTATTGATGTATATAACCAGGAAGCAATAATGTCTACTGCGTGCGTATGATACTTCAACTTAAACTACAAATTGCAAATTAAAAGGAATATATTATAAAGTATATCACCTCAGTGGAAATATAGAAGGAATAAGTAAGGAAAAACACGGTAGTCTCACTAGATCAAGTACATATTTAGATTCCTTTATCTAATAAAGTTTTAATTTCAAGTAATTTTTAGTCATTTATTTTGTAACTTGCGAAAGGCAACGGAACGGCCAATAACTCTACAAGCGATTTTCTAAAAAGAAAACAGAAGAAATGTAGCGCACATCGAGTAGAAAATTACCGTACATTTAAATGTCCCTGAAAAATTGAAAGCCACGATAAGGAGGCTATCCACTTAATACAAACAATCCCTTATAAATATAACTACTACAGCTCCTTTTCGCTCTGGTCATTTTCTTCTTTTATCTATACATTCAATAATCCCCCTCACCCTCCTGCTCTCACACATTCCCATTCTCCACGCCTATCTCCATTCCGTTTCTCTCGTTCCCGGCGCTTTTGGACAGCTCATACTTGTTTCAACTGTTTATAGGCTCACTGGAATTTCAGTTAGAAGCCTCTCAGCGGCTTCGTCCTCCCATGCGAGTGTGTCTACGCCGTCGGGTAGATAATGTAATTTCGTGCACGACGCTCGGCCGTATCTACATTATTGGGACCGGAGCTGCGACGCGCAACGTCTCGTAAACACTCTCGCTAATGTCTTGAGCCACTTTACTAGAGGTGCTTGCTTTCTTTTTTTAGTCCCACGTCTGCATGGGATCTTCGCTTTCTGGGCAATAATTGACGAAGCTCGCGGACGATTTAATTGCTCCGCGAGTCGCTTCGTCTTCGATTTGTATTCTTGGTGGCGAACGCTCGATCAATGGGTAGATTCTTTCTGAGTTGATTTTAGAAATGGGAATAGCGTCGACTATAGAACGAGACATCAAAAGCTCGCTTACACTTAAATATTTGCTTTCTGTACCTAATACTTTATGTACATTGAAACTTCAAACGAGGCTTCAATGTACAAGCTGAGAAAACAGCAATAATATGTGGGAAATGTTCTCGTGTTCATGAAATTTAAATCCATGAAAATCTTTACGTTCGTTTGTATAGCAAGCGATCTGTGCATCAGGAAACCACATTTTAATAAAGCTAATTTCTACTGAAGTTACAAGCTTTAAATAGAAAATTTAGAGTATGTCTTTAGTTCTGTTTCTTATAAGTTTAAAGCATTCTGACAAAAAGTAAACAATCTTAGTATTTACGTGTACTCACAGTTATACACCACATTTTTAAATTTTACATTAAAATGATTTGGAAAAACTTTACAATATTTTACTTTAACGACATTTTTATTTTAATAAAAATTTTTTTTTTATAAAAACGCGCGTTTCACATGTATATACATATTCATGTATGTTAGTATAATATGAGAAGGATTAAATAAACTTTTTATGCAGAAATTCTTATTTTGATAGAAATTGATAATTAAAAGTTACAATTGTAATATAATATGGTAATTTTATTAATGGTAATAACTCTATAAATTGACGCCTTTGAAATAAAGACGTTAAACATTATAAAAATCTATGCGGCAAGTAAATTAATCTTTATACATTCAGTTTCATTTACTAGGTATTGAAATATTTTTATTAAAATATAAATCTTATTTAATAATATGTAATAGGAATAATATATCGAAATGATCGATAAAATCATATTAGAAAAATAAGGTAAAAATAAACATATTTTAACGGACATAATTCTAAAAGTATTCACGATACTAATTAGAAATGCCATTTCAATAAAGATAAATCTAATACTTATAGTAAATTTCAGAATTTCATTTACATTTCATTTACAATAGGAAAATAATATAAAAAAATAATTAAAGAAGTAAAAAACAAGTAGTTGAGTGGCTTAAATAAATTTTTGAATCATGATTAATAATTAATTATTAATATGAATATATTATCATCTTTAATGTTATATTTAAATATAAGCTTTAATGGCAATTTCGAAATTTTTTTTTACGATGCAAAGAATCGTCATTAATTGCGTAGTAAAATTAAGAATTTTTCAGAAATAATATAGTCATAAAAATAAATTGTATGTTTAAAAGAAAATATAAATCAACTGTTCATTATTACGAATACCAATATTATTTGCATCGAAAATATATAATCTAGTCGATGTTTAACATGACAAATATTTTTATGACGTATCGAAAAGAAAAGGCGCTATTCAATAATTTAATTAATTGAATAAGAAACATTCAACAACACGGTCTCATAATTCTAACATAATTCTTTTAGTTAATTCTCATATCTTCATTAGCACTTTGCATATGATTTTGCTTTTCAGAAAACGCATTTAATAGTAAGTGGATTTATTTATATTTCATAGTTTTTTACAAATATGTTGTTTGTCGAGACAAATATGTCTATTTATAACATTCGATGTCAACAAAAATATCCACGAAAAATTTTTATAATTTAATAACTTGAAATAACATGTAAATTATAGTATCACAAAAGTTATGTTTCATCAATATACCAAATTGTTTTACATAAAATAAGTACTTAAATTGAATGTAAAACTTTGATTTCTGTCATTTGTATCTAAAAATAAATACTTTGCAAATGAAATATGTCTTTTTAATATTAAATAATTAAAAATAACATATAATATGTTTTCTCATTCGTGATATTATTTTTAGTTAAAATAAAAATTCTGTGGTATTCTTTTCTAATTAAATTAATTATTATTACATATAAATAATTAATATTATTCATTATGATGATCATAATAATAAAATCAATAAGGCTGCTAATATATAAAAAAAAAAAATGATAATGAAGTTAAATTTTAACGCAATTATAAGATTATTTATTTATTTGCCCTATAATATTTTAGGTTCTATTATCATATCAATTCAATTAGTATAATTATTAATATAATCACATTGCATGCATGTATAAATCGTTAATGTAAACTATGAATTCAGTAAAAACGCTAATAAAATGTGAAAGGAGTAATCGAAGTTCAGTAAGTAATCAAATTGTATGAAATTTCATTTAAAGTACACTTTTTCTGTATCTTGTCGACATGTAATACAGTTTTTATATATGTCATATGTATTGTAAGTCTTGAAATCGCGTCAACGTTCAAGAGACGTTGCACATTACAAAATGGACAAGACCATTTATCACTCGATCCTTGAAAAGCGAAAATAGCCTTGGAAGGTGCTCGTGTCACGTAATCTGGAAAATCGGAGGCGAGTGTCCTGATATGTGTAAAATTGAGAAAAATGTGAAGCCAAGGAGGCAATGAGAGTGATATGGAAAAGAGTCTTAAAGAATTGCGGACCTGGTGCTACGAGCAACTTCTCTCCTGCGAGCGCAAATCTCGAAGATGAAGACGGCGGAATCGTCCTCGTCGGCCAATGTCGCAATAGTACCAGCTCTTGCTGCTACTACTCTTGCCGACGTTCTCCGACGGCCATAACTTCTTCCGCTCGATTGTGTAATTTCGTGAAGATCACGGGAGCGGAAGAGAGCGGTGGGGGTCATTTAGAAAGTCAAGACGACGTCGGCGCCAGAGGGATGCCGACGCTCCGCCGAGTCTCGATTTAGCTCCTTTGAGCACACCCACAAAGACGAGAATCCCCTTATACGCTAGTATAACCTCCATTCCTCTGTTTCGTTCAGCCAGTGGCCGCGGAAAATTTCGTGATAGATTTTTGTGTCACATGAAAGCGAGGCGTCTTTTTCTTCAATGACCACTTTCAATTTTCAGGCCGAGCACAAGGATTGGCTTCTTTTGTAATGGTGGTTGATGAGTATCTTTGACCTGGAATGCTCGCTTCTATTTTTTAGTCGGCTTAATTGCAGATTTTACAAGCCTGTGACACGGGCCTGGACTCAGGAGCACTACACGGATTCCGCGGAAAAATCGAGCGTGCCATTACACGGCTACAGCTGACGAGGGTCCTTGGAGTGTGTAATATGCAGTTGATAGGTACGTTTAATTAATGGTGGTTATTTTTCGCTACATTGCGTCGTAAAAGCAGCCTCGGTAAGACGGACCTTTGATAGATTTCATTACTTCCTTAATACGCCGCTTGTAGAGTAGTTTGATCGCAATGAACGACCGTTAATACTAATAGTTAAACAATTATTTTTTTAACATTTATGAGTAGTAGTCTTGTAATTCAGCTATAGATTATAAATCCGATTTTGCGAGATGCAAATTTTTTAGGGCTTTACGTTGAACAATGATTCACCGCTTTCAATTTTTAATTGCTAGTCAGTAATAGTTGATGTATTTCAAAGCAGTTTTAAATTTCCACGGATTAATAATTTTTTTTTTATGTATCTTAAGTTGAAGCAATAGTATCGAGTTTTCAATTACTGCGTATAAATCGATCATTCTTTTACGAATTACTACTAATAATAAACTGCGTTTTGAAATAACTATAAAAAGATATTTTAATAGTAAATTAAACATTAAAAAGTCAAAAATGTTTACCAACACATCTTTCCCGTTTTGTATAACTATTTTTAGCGTTGCTGCAACGATAATGATTATTCAAAGGCAATTAAAATTTAAGAATATTTATTTCAGCAAAATACATTATTTCTCGTAATTTTGAATAGTAGTGGCTACTTATTCTTTTTCCAATTCTTTAAACAAAAACTTAGCTTACTATACACTAATTTAAATATTACAGCGGTAATTATTTCCTAAGGTGATTCACAAAGAATAATTTTCTTATTTAAGAATTTTAAAATAAATACCGCTAAACATCGTTAAAGTTTTATATCTTAATTCCTACGTATGATTACAGATTTTGCCTCATTTAAATTTTTAAACATAGACAAATAATGATTCAGGCGATATAGAAATATTGAGTTTATATTTAAGTTACCTTACACAGTTTTTCAATGATACTACAAAGCTGAAAAAAAGGATAACCAAATAAGCTAATATGTAACCTATAATTTATATAATAGTATAAATAATGGTATAAAATATATTTTCACTTTATACACTTGGATCTTTAAGTACATTTGGTTTGAGAATATACACATATATACTCTAATGGCTCTTATCTTGTAGGAAGCGAGCACTTGAAAACATTGAATTTCGAAAACGCTCGCATAAATTGATCATATTCTTGTCGCGCAGTTCATGCAACTTCAAAGCAAATAAAAAGCAAAGAGAATCAATCGTAACCTGCAGTATATAATATGGACTATAAACAGTGAGAACCGTAAAAGGTAGTCGAAGAAACTCACAGACGCAAGAGTCTCCGCATAATTATGAAGATCCGCATGAGATTCTGCCGTTGTTGCAGTTTTCGTAGAATTCCAATTATTCATACCAATTAAAAGTGCCTTACTCTGTATGTATCCGGGAGTTTACATATCCCTCACGTCAACCACTTTTATCGATTTCTTTTTACATCCTCTCTCATGTACCTTAACAGTTTCACTATTGATTTTTCCGTAAGCACGTTTTTATACCGGTTTATTTCGATGCAGATTTCAAGAAGGTATCGATATTGGATACTTATTATTCTTTCCTGCAATTAATAACTGTATTTGCAATGCATATACGGAGTTTACTGATCTTATAAAGTTATACATAAATTTCAATCTTACTCCATCATTTTCATAATCATGGATTATAAGATATGAGAAAATAATCTATTTGCAATAATAATGTGTTGGCGTGCATTAATTTTTATGTAGATGAATATTAATTAAGTAAATAATACTGAAAAATTCTGATTTTAAGAAAAGTAACCTTTCATACTCGTTTTATAGAATTCAAGTAGTTGTAAGTTAAAGGAGACAACATTAAAATTAAATATGCAATCTTGAAGAAGAAGATTAAATTGTAATGCTACCGTTAAAGAATAGTAAAGAGAATTACTTTCTAATATTGCATGTAGTTTGTTATTTGTCATAAATTAGATAATTTTTAATATATATTCAGATGATAAAATAAAAATTTTATAATCCATTGTCTTGAATATAAAAATTAATCGTTGAAGAGCTTGAGAATTTTCAATAATTTCAAATTATCCGAATTGGTATTTTTCATATATTCTAGTCAAACATTTATCGAGGTTTACTGATAATCCCATTTTTAATACATCGTACACAAGCTTTTCAGTTTTCCAAGTTTATCTATCTTTCTTAATAAAAGCTTTTCAAAATTTTAATCGAATAAAGCGACAATTGCGATGAAAGGGTATTATACAAATAAATAGAAGAGATACTCCGCGGCAAGTCGATAAAAGCGACGCATTCGCTGCATCCTCTCTCGGTCCAAAGCATCCATACACGCGGGCAAATTGCACGCGACACTTTATCTCTCTCCTGATTCGGTAATAACTGCGTGGCTTCGTAATTTATCGCAAATCCGTCCCGCAGCATCGCTCGCAGCTGAAAATCGTTCCCTTTGCGTGTTCGCCCCGCACCACGGGAGCATATTTCCGCCGTGACTTTACGGTCCGTCCGGGTGCGGTGTAAAGCCGCGCCATTCCCACGTGCGCGCAAGTTGCTTGTATGCAAATATCGCGGCTCGGCCTGACGCCCAAGCGGATTGGGAGAGGCGCTGCTGCATAATAGAAGCGGTCCCTTTCAAAAGTGCCGCGCAGGATGTTACGCGGCTCCGGAGGAAACTGGACTCTCATGCCGATTCGCGCACGCCGATAGGAATTTCTCTCGATATGGACGTCCATAGCTGTTCTCAACCCTTCCCTGCGAAAGTCCTTCTAGAGAAAAATTGGCCTTTTCGGGGCACGCAGTATTTGCTCTGACGTAAGCTGGATTTCGATTGTCCGTTTGTCCCTGGCGACTCGTCTTTTAAGACGACGAGCTTTCGCTTTATTAACGCGACTTCTAATTCGAGTTTTCTGGTTTGTTCTTTTTTGCGTCCTTCTTCATACTTGCGTGATTTTTGGCTAAGTATTTGAATTCATTGCGAATTTGCGTATAGTTTTCTGCGCTTTTAGATCGATAAAGTGATTTTCTCTTAAAAATGAAACTACGAAAAACATTCAGAGTAGTTCTGCTTACGAAAATTAATTCGAATTCAATAGATATTACTTTAATAAATTCTGATTCATTTTGCTGCTATGAAGACTTTATTATCATCATCACGGTTGAATCAATCTTTTGAGTTCACTTCGGGAAATTGCGTATCTCGCTGTATCATTTGATAGGTGCAGTGTTCGGTAAATCTCGAGCAAAGACAAAAAATCATCTCGAAAATGCACGAGTCGCTTTCGCTTGTCGCTGATTAATCGTACAAACAATGATAATGCACTTCGACGTCTCTCGATAAGCGCTTATCGTCGACGCGTATAGCAATGGCTTCATAAAACATGCGCACATGTGCAATTCGTTAGCTTTAGTCATTTAGGGCTCTAATAGGACGCCCGACTCCGGAAAACCGATGCTCGCACAATGAAAAGTCTTCCACTTTTTTCGCTCTCTCTTTCTCTCGCGTGTACGTCTTTTTTACTGCGAATCCCAATTCTGCGACAGGATCACGACGATCGAGCTGAAAACGGAGTCGAATCATGCCTTCCATGATTTTGCGCCCAGTTTCGCGAGCCTTAAATCGGAATGGCTTTTAAGCCAGCAAACAAAGGGAAACAAATGCAACGGACGTACACGATTGGCCATAATTGCCGTGGATTTTCGCGAATTCCGGGGAAACGAGCGGTGATTAAGAATGGCTTCTTTGAATTTGAAATTTGCGAACTAATAAGCGTGCAGTTGTGGTTGCCCTTGTTGGGCTGAATGATTATTTATACTTTTTTGAGTTTCAGTGAAATACGAACACTAGCAGACAAAATTATTAAAAATAACTACTAATTTAAAAAACTTATGAACTTGTAAAAGTACATTGTGAACAAATTTATACGTTTCTTATTTTAACGATAAGTTTAAGATAATACATTCGATTTTATTGTATTTCTTACTGAAAATTAATCACTGATAAAGAAATTTTAATTATTCATTATATGTTGTACATAAAATCCAGGAATATAAAAATTTTCTCATTAAATTCACAGAAATATTTTCGATTATTTTCCACAGTTTTAAGTATATATTTTTAAATAATCAAATGTAGTGCTGAATTTTTATAATTTTAAAGTTTCCATCTTTGAAATAATACTAATTATATTTCACTCAAGAAAGACAGCAATCTCTCAAATGCCATTCACTCAAATAACAGCATTTGATTTTTATACAGAAAATATTAATAATTATTATTCAATTTTTGCAAAGATATATTTTTTAAATATTGATAAAAATTCTATAACAATATTAAAAATTTCATAAATAATAGTTATGAGCATCATTTACTAGATCCTCTTTAATAATAAGGTATAATTATTTACTAAATTTATTTGTATAGCAATTACTTATCAATTGTATATAAACTTACCAAATCGCAGTAATAAGAGTAGAATAGTAAGATGTTTTCAATAATATTAGTACAATTTGTAAAGAAAAAAATATTATTTAAAATTGTCGTTATCTTAAACGTAAATGAATACAATTATTTGCAATAAATGCTCTTTTCAATAATTTCAAATAATACATAACATATAAAAAATGAAGTGATATATTTATTAAAACCAACTCTTATAGGTACTATATTATGTTAATTTAATATGGAAATATTTTGTAAAATCTTTTATATATTTTCAATAAAATGAAGTATAATTAAAATTTACTGATTAAAATAAATGTCCAAATTGAATAATTTCAAAAAAGCTAAAATAAGTATATTTTGCAAATAATTTTTTAAAATACAAAACCTTATTGGGAATTTATCATATATATCTACTTTAATAGCTACAAGGCCATATTTTTCTTTTAATTTTATTAATTACGCCTTCTAATAATAATAAAAAAAGCGCTAACACTCTTAGTTATTTTGTGTGACATATCGATTTGCTAGTTTATTGTAGCAAATATTAACACTGATTTTACGAATTCTCGATGAAATTAAGTTCCTTTATTTGTTTTAAAAGAGTAAAAGAAATGGTATAATAAATAATGGATAATAAACGTTAAAATACTTTTAAGATCTTCGTTGTCAAAATAGCTTAGATATAACTCTAATAGTTTGTTATAACTCCTAAAGTATGAAAATCTTATTTCCCGTAATCCTTGTAATTTACCGCAGCACTATCTTTGAATATACATAATTTTCCTCTCTTTTCATTTATAATCTGAATCAAATGAAATAGATTTTAAATTATCGACTTAAAAAAAGTAATTGGTTATCAATGTAAAATGTTTCGATTGTTGTTTCGATAATCAATTGATTTTTATTATTTATTGCTGTCATTTATGTATTACGGAATGCAAATATATGAAGAAATAAGATAAATTGCAACTATTTCATGAAATTTGAAATTTTATGTTTTAGGTACTCTTGTATATTTCTCTTTCAGAATTGGAAATTTACATATTCATTTTAGTAGCATAAATTGCAATATGAGTAATGTACATGTGTAATGGAATTAAAAGTTTTAAGTATAAATTTAAGATAAATATAGTTAAGTAACATATAATTTGTTCCTACTTTTTAATTTAGTTGTAGAATAAATCAATAGTTATTATTTATAAATTTATGCATACGAATGTTATATTACAAATTATATGGTAAAAGTTAAAATTAAATAACTTCAAAATGAGACATTGAAATATTTGTTTCATTACTTTATAAAGCAATTTTTGTTAATCAATATACAATTTATTCTAATTAACCGCTATTCCATAATTACTCCAAAATACCCACGTTCTTTTAAATAAAAATTTTTTTTTATAAACTTTTAATAAAAATTTGATTTGAATTTAACATAAATATTAAGTCGAAACTTTTCATGTTTATTAAGGTAGGAATTTCACATAAAATTTATATATAATTAATTTGAAAATATAGGTTTCTGCGTCATTATACATTAGATGGTATGTATAATGTAAATTTTCACATTTTTAGATAAGTTTAGTGTTTCGCAAACACTGAATATTTTTAAGAATTTTGTCAGAAATATTTGCATATATATTAAGCTCAGTGAACAATCATTTATATTAATGCTGAAAGCAACTTCTCTTCTTATAGGATTTAATTAATGTAATTATCGTTTAAATCTTTTACCAATCGACGATGTTTTTATCCAGCGTATTGAATCTCGAATCAATGTTTGCACATTTTAATATTTACTTCACATAAATTTGTATACATTATAGAATAGAATAGCACTTTGTTTAAAAATTTTGTAATAAGAAAAATCACGTAGATAATTTTTAAGTAATTGAATTGTCAAAAGACATTTACATTTGATATTGTTAAGGATAAGTGAAATTGATGATTATATATTTTTGAATAAAACCAAATAAGTAATAGATATTTAATGTTTTCATACGTCTTCATATATCATAATAAAATGTGGGATAGATTTCAGGCCTGAATAGATTGCTATATTGAAATGGAGGAGAGGGCAATATTCAAGCTTGATCAGGATGTTCTTTAATTCACTGCATTTCTTCTTTAGCGCCTGTATTTTTAAATTATTTTTCAAATTTTTTCCATAAGTAGTAATTACATAAGTACAAAGATTAGAAATCGTGCTGGAAATTTAATTAACAGACGTTTATTTAATTTGTATAGTTTTAACATTCTGAAAAATAAAACCAAAGAAACCAATATATTTGTGAGCGATGAGAAAGAGAAAGCGTGTTAAGTGTTGAATAAGAATGCCATTATATCAGCTTACGTGTTTCGTGTGCACAAATAGTTACAAAAAATCTATATTCGAAAGCTTCAAAATTAGATAGTCACATCTTTTTATTGCTTACATGCATGATGTTTAAGTAAAATATTACTACGTTAATGATCGTCTAAAAACTGATTATGCTAATTTTTCTTTTATTTTATAAATTAAGTCCGACTCATTTTTATTAAATTTTACCTATTGACTTGTTAATTCTTTTGCATGATTTGTAATAAGTAGTATTGGCAATAACTTTTAATGTTAGTAAACAAAATATATACCATGAGTTAATCTACAAATCTTAATGCATTGACTATATTCTAAATTTTTAAGGAGCATTTTTTTAATTAAATGAATGACAAATGCATCTCAGCGATCAGTCAACATTATCTTAATTACCAATAGTTAATGTTTTTAATTTACTTTTCATGCGTTTAAATATAAAAGAATTTTGAACTTTACATTTATTTACTTTATTATTAATGGCATTAACTTTGATAGCGTGTATTTTCTGATTTTCGATAAGATAATTAATATAAAATATAAGATATGTACGCGTTTCTTTTCAAGTATTTTTATGTATGTGATGTAAATTTGTTTCTCCATGAATGTATATAATTTGTATTTTAACGGATGACTTTCATTTCCTTTTAAATGCATGTTTGTAAAACAGTTATTATTCTCTATTATCTTTGAAAATATTCAGATAAGTATCATGTAAAAAGCAAATGCGTTTAAGAACGAATACAGTGTAAAATTTGGAACTCATGTACATTATAATAATGCTTCACCGCAAACTAAAAACTCACGTTTTTATACTTTATCAAGTTCAAAAAATCAATAGAAAAGGAGAGGATCGCTGAAGGCTGTCTTTCTAAACCAATAATTGTACCAATTGCAAATAAGAATTGTGAATTCATCGAAGGCAGCAGAGCCGTTAATCTTTGTCTTTCAACGCACTTAACCTCGAAACTCGTAGACTTCCCAGACGACGTGTCCCGACAATTCGTATCCGACGATTAGTTTACCTGTCTTTCGCGGGCCGACGCGTCCTGCAAACTCCGCCGCTGATTTATATGTATACGAGAATCCGCTATAATCCCTCATTCGTCTCTGCGTCTTCTCTTTCGTTTCTTCGTCCGAAGCGCGTAAAGTTGTTCGAAGAAGAAGATCCGATCGAGGGCGATTATTTCAAAATACGCGTCTAGTCCACCTCTTCGTAGATTTTTAATAATCGGGAGGATTAATGAGCCCCCGCCGACGGCCTACGACCTCGGCGAGCTGGATTTTTGCGTGGTTGCGTAACTTCATATTTTCTTTTCACGTGTGAGGTTGAAAGGGGCGGGAGGGTTAAGAAGCTTAGGTCTGCTTAAAGGAAGTCGCGCGTATGTGCAAAATTTTTCAACCTCGACTAGATGCAGCTTAACACATGTTGTAAATTAATCCGATAGCTTTATTGTTTATGGGGGTCGATATTATTGCAGCAATCGTCATTGTGACTTTTATTTCGGCGGCTCATCGTAAAAGCGCGTAATACAATTTTATAACGGTCGAAAAGTGCAAGAATCTGCAATTATACCATGTGGGCGTTGTAGAAAAATTATCTTTTTTCTAGGTAGTGATTTTGTTCTATTAATGTCTATATTGGAGATACACATGTTGTCTAATAATATCTTTGCACGGTATCAATAAATCTTTTTAAAAAATATACTTATATTTCCTAAGAGTTGACTATGATAAAAAATAGTCTTTGCATCAAATAAGCATTTCATAATTATAATCATTAACCTCCTTGTTATTTCTTGTTCGTAGAGATATTCGTAGAAAATCAATATATGTGGTGTTTTAAACTATTAAATGGTAGTCCTGGTAATAGGTGAATATGTTAAAAGCTGTCTTGCAAAAGATATTAATATGTATCGAACGAACAATTATAATCTGAGATGTAATAAAAAATTATATATACCTACTGCAAATTTGTCAGTAGTTTTAAATATATTTTTGGGATTTCTTAAAATTACAACACTTTCGTACATCTTAATACAAACTGATTCATTTGCGCTTCATTGAAAAGTAATATAGAATTTCACAATTCGTATACATTATTTCTTATTCTGATTATCATCTAATGAAATGTATACTACAGTGTATAATAATGAAATTATTTTCCTTTTCACAAATATTTATAAAAAATTCTTTCGTTACATTAATATCCTATAAGTTTTTTATTATTTTTGCACGTCCAAATAAGAGTTTTCCATTTTATTTCAGTATCGTTTTATCGCATTAGTTTTACCGCTCGAAGCGAGGTAAAAATTCGATTATTTAGAACAATAATTAATTAGAGTTACACCCTAAATCTAGTTTATTGAGAAATAGCAAAAATGCTTTCTACGAGTAATTTAAAAATAATTTGAAATTCGGTTAGTGGGAAGCGGACCGTTCGCGGCGTAATGCGAATTCCCTTAAACCCACGTGAAGTCACTCTTATTCAATCTCAAGACAGCGACGATTTAATTCTCATGCAAATCTTGTCGCCGTGGCTTCATCTGTCACTTTGCAAAAAACTTAATTTTACATAATGACCGAGAAATATAGGATCGGATAGGCCAAAAAAAACGAAACAGCGAAAGCACGCCGACAGAGCTCTTGCCTCTGCATTCCTAATTTCTCGTCTCTGATTTCAATTTAGCGAAACGTCGCCTCGCGGAAGCCTCTTAAAAAAGCGTCAAATAAAAACAGACGGAAAGAACGTCTGACAAGGTGGGGCTACGAGAGTCAGTAAAAGAGTGTGGGGGGAAGTAAGAAGTCTCCCGCGCCCCATCAAGATTTCTCGCTCCTCTGACAAATCGTCGGCGATCCACCTTCCGAGAAATAATACCGTCGTCGTCCCGACGCTTGGTAGCGGAGTACCCGAAGAACATCGTTCGCGCTTGGCCTGCGGAACAGGTAGGTATTGTAAATATGTGATGCCCGAAAAGTGGGACAGCGCGGGCTTCCCTCGACCTAGAAAGTGTTTGCTTTTTCTCGCTCGTGCTGCGTCGTCTCTCGAGGCTCATTTTCGAGAAACGAGCTGTCAGACTTTCTCCCCTTGAGTTAACCGAATTTTCTATGCCGACCGTGAAAACTCGGTCTTTGTGTCAGGGTCGCTCTTTCTTTTTGCCCTTTTCAGGTACTTCCTTCCGCAGAATCTAGGTGACCATCGAATGCACTAAACGCAGTTAATGAGGCCATTGCTAACGCGCTCTTAGTATCGAACACGTTTTTTCCGCCGGGTTTCTAGTATGAACAGCTGGTCATTCGAGAAGTTGCCCAAGCGTTCTTTTTATTATTGTTTCTGAAAAAAGAATGAGAATGTAGGCACTAATTCGGGTACCTAATCTTTCAGACCATGGGTAATAAGGGTCTCGAGATAACCTGCTAATTTTTCTTCTTTCAGTGACTTTATACTTATAGCGTTGATAGAAGTAGCATAAAAGTTCATTAAAGACATCAGTTTTTATGAAAATCAAGAATAACCTTGAACAAAAATATTATATTTTATATTCAGCATAATAAATAAATATTAATTGGTTAATAAATACTAGAAAGAATTCCCAATTTACTTTTCAAAATACAGCGTTAATTATAGTGTATCACATTCCACGTTTCTTTAATATTATAAATTTCGTTTACAACATATTTTTAAATTGACTATAAATTACATATGTGTTCATTTTATACAATTTATTTATACAAATTCAAAATTAAAGTACTGTCGGCTATAAGTGGCGAAAAAATCCTTTGAAATAAAATTTCGGTAAAATATCTTAAGTATAAATATTTTGTAAATAATTTATAATTATAGATTAGACAATAGTTATTTTACAAAAAAATAAACTTCAAATAATCTTTTTCCAGATAAAAAAGTAAATAGTAATGGTAATGAATATTCCAACCTTTTTGCACAAGCTTCTCGAAAATGAAAAATTTGGCGTAAACCATGCGAAAATGTTTCTAACACATGCATTCAATTTAGCGCTTGTCCATCGATATATTGAAAATTACTTCTTTCCAATCTTCTGTAGGAAGAATCTGGAAAACGTTGCATAGCAGTACAATAGCCCTTTGATGCATGGCGCATCATTACCAAGTGAATTCTCAAACAATACGAGTCGAACGGCCGCTGATGCGTATCCACGATTTTCTTCGGTAAACACGTCGTGAAAAAGAAAAGAACATCGTCGTACTCGACCACGTTCATTATTGACGACTAGGTCAGAAGTGCAAATTGCCAAAGTCTCATCTTACAGCAGACACATGTGCACTAGGCTAGCTTGTGCGACCGCTCAATAATTCGCCGTGAAGACGAACAAAAGGTCTCCTGAACCCGACGAGGACAAGCGCAAGCAGGAACTCGGTCTTGGTGCCACCGAGGGATGCTGGAACTCGTCCACGTCTTCTACATCGGTAGAGTACTGCTACAAACCCTAAATCATCTCGAAGATCCAAGGTCGCGAGACCTCTTCACCGGAGGGAGTCGTCCGATCGCGAAACCGGGATATGGGACTCAGCGGGAAGGTGGAAGACAAAATGAACAACGATGAGGAATAGAAGCTGGGGCACTATATTCGTGACTTGGGGATGGATGTATAGGTAGAGACATCGTTCGGCTTCCGTCCCTCCCTATTATCTTACCCGAAGAGCTGCGTATCCGGTGCATGATCCTCCGGGTTTTTCACAATTTGCCAAAGAACCTGAACAGAGGGAGCGTGAAAGCTGCTGGCAACGGAAGCCACTTATCCAATGGTTATTGCGTGGCAGATGACTTTTGGTTGGTCACCGATGTCCAATACTAGACCAATTGGCTCCCTGCTGGCCTTCAATACTCGCTAATAGTACAAAATCCAGGTCTTTCGATGGAACGAGACGTCGGCAACGGTCTAGCGTGTAACTTTGCGCACGAGACTTGTATGTCTAAATTAAAGAAGGGAAAGGAATGGAAGAGGTCGAGGGATGCCAGAGAGAAAGTTGTTGAATTTTTTCCTTTTGAATTTCAGTCTGATCTTAAGTTTCGTGTCAGTGGAATTTTGCTAGAAGCTGTGAGTTTCTCTTTTTTTATCTAGATTTCAGCATCAGACGCTGCAATTGGACTCGACCGTAGTGAAAATTGTAAACGAAATCTTTTGTAGATTCATCTTCCCAAAGAATTATAGCTCCCTACGTTGCCGAAGGAGAATGTTTGCATGAGGTTAAGAATCCGAGGGTTTTTAACCAAATATTACTTCTATGCACTAATTTGTCACCTGAAAAATATATCAGAAGGAAATATAGTTTATTATTATCCTTGATTATTGACCCTTCCAGATGAAATGTATTCAAAAGCGTTGTGAATTTTTTACTTCATGCATGTATTTTATTGTAATCAACGGCATTTGTCCTATTGTTTAATAATATAACATACCAAAGAGACTAGAAATATTTTAGAATAGAGTTAAGATGTTATGTATTTTTCAATTTCAAAACTGCTACGTCAGGAAAATAAATCATATAAGTTAGCCTTGTTATATTTTAAAGTCATTTATTTTTCATTAATAACGTACATTTAAAAGATACGAAGCAAAACAGATAACATATTTTTATTTATATAAGATTTGTCATTTTTAAATAATAAATGTGTAAAAAATAACAATAAATTCGAATGAAAGGATTATTACTCACAAATTGATTAAACTAATGTAATAAAAATTGTGAAAAATGAAAAGTCCATTCATTTACGAAAATTTCATACACTGTACTAATTTTAGAGTAAAAAATGCATTTTATAGATTTTTTCGTTTACTTAGAAACAAATAATAAAATTTATTTTTGAAGTTGATAAATTAAAAATCTAATTTAATTTTTTTCGATGCAGTTTCAAATAAACATAATTACTTATTTTTAAAGTGAAATTCTTATAAAATTCGCTAAAAATTATATTTGGCTAAAAGAAACGTGTTAAACTTTTTATTTTATTCTCACACGTATAAACAGAAACCGCGTGGCTCGAATTCGTTTTTAAGCAAACACGTATTCTAAGCTCACAGTTGTCTTTCCTTAATTAAGAAATACGATCTTCGCCGCAGGAGAAACTTTTATTGAGACAATGCAAAACTCTCTTCTAAATGATTTATTTATAAACGATTTCTGTTAAGTAACTCATTTTTAAAATGTATAATTGAAATAAATATGAGAAATTTGTTCACAAGTTTAATAGTTAAGAGAAGCTTAACCTACACAGTACATAACACCTATTCATTACAAATATCTTGATACGTATATTAATTATATAATAATTTTAACAACAGAAATAGAAATTTTTGTCATAATATTATACATGCAACTTGAGTCTAAAATATAAATGTTTTTAATTATTTATAAGATGTAAAATTGAAAGTCTCTACTTTATATGTGTATTTAATTGTTTTAATATGATTGATGGTTTAAACCAATAATTAACGAATAATACTTTGCTTAACGTATTATTCGAAAAAATAAATTTTTTAAATTTATTTCTACTAAATTTTTTACGTTAATAAATGTTAATAAAAATGTTAAAATTCAAATGTTAATAAATAATATAAAATTAATAGATTAAAAGCATTATTTTGGTACTAATTTAGATCGAGATTTATTTTTGATCAGATTTTTATTTGATTAAATGGAACAAATATGTTTATATAATTTTATAGCATATTAGAATAAAATTTAAAGGATTTTAATGATAAGGATCTTTATGTATTAAAAAAAATTCATATCAAATGAAAGTATAAAAAAATACCTTAAATTACTATTTGCATAACAAAACTTAAGACTTGATTTTATTCGATATAAATATTTTTACGTTAATAGTAATAAACAGTACCATATAAATTAGTAAGAACCTTTATTCGCATTAGCCGATTTTACCAAGAATAATCGTAAAATGTAGCTGAGAATCGAGAATCTCGGATGTCCCATAGAAGATATCAAATTTTACTAGTTAAAACGAGTAAAAATTACAGTGCCTGAAAAAAGTAACGAAAAACTTTTGACGGATTAGTCTTGTAATACTAACTCTCCTATCATACTTACAAGTAAATATAGTTATTGCCAACTTAAATATAGACAATTTATACAATAATTTATATTTTGTCTAAGATAATATTTTCTCGTTATTTAAAAGTTATACACTAAAATATGTCCAGTATTTCGTACCGGTTCCTTTAAATTTTACGATGGATTTCGGAGATGAGCGCGAGCAACTAATCTTGCAATCTCAATAAATTTGTTAATTTTGACAACGTGCGTTTGCTGCAAATAAAGAATTAAAGTAAGAATGGCTAATCCTTTAAGCAGTTACATTATCAAATTTCTTTCTCTTTCACATACATAAATGTTTAGTATTTTATTGAAAGGGAAGTATAAAAAAAGCTTTGCTTTAAAAAGGTATAATAACGGTGTTATATTTTTCTATTTCTAATACAGCAAATAGTATGGAGGAGTAATAAAATCGATGGAAAAATCTCAGACAGTTGTTGAACAATTTAAATCGACTGCATAAGACTTGGCGCGTATTACATCGTTGGACTTTGCGAGGAGCATAAATCTCGTAATTACAGTCACGTTTGCCGGTGCCCCAGGAATCCCGAGAAACAACGGCTGCGCATCTGTCTTCCCCTTTTCAAGCGATTCGTACTTTCGCGCGTCATCCTCCCTAACGGTCTCTCACAACGAAGTCCTCGAGCGCTCGGTATCGAGCCTCACGAAGGGTTGATCGACGCCCTTAGCTTCCTACGACTGGATAGATTCACGAGGGGGGTGTCAAGGAGTTTTCGTGAGAAGGGGGACGAGAGCCGCGTGTAAACAGGTAGGGAGTGCGAATTAATCCCGAAAGGTTGAGGATTAATTTCCGGACAAGGATTAGCGTCAGATATCCGACTACTAGGATCCGACGGCGAGGATCGCAAGACGAGAATCTATCGACACTTGCGCGGCAGATGCGCCGACGTTATAAACGAGGACGAAGCCAACGTTCGCAGGATTCGCCTCCATTATTCTGCAAATTTTATGAGGACTCGTCGTGTCGTTCTTACTTATTTACGTGGATCCGGGGTGGAAGTAAGGACGTGGGAAAGCTCCCTATGGGGGTTCTTTGTTTTCCGATGTCGCACACGACGCTCAACGCCATAATAGAAGCGTTAGATCGAACGAAATAACAAAGGGTATTCAATGTTATAATAGTGATTATTATATATAAGAAGCGAGAGTTTTGCGTCGCATAAGTTGTTTACAATTTATCTTGATGCTTTCATTATAATCCTGAAGTTATTGGAAACGGTCACTGCACGTAGCTTTCATTTTCTCAGCGGGCGCGACGTCAATCAATGGACATCAAAAATGGACGCGTCATTTAATCTAAACTTATCATCGAAATTTTATATTTGGATGTATTTCATACTTTGCTTTTTGTTGCTATCGATAAAGATAAGCTTAACACGTCGATTTCATAAATCATAACTATTTACTGTTGAACAGTTCACTAATAACTCTCAGCCGAGCGCCCCGAAACTTGTAAATAAATTGAGTAATGCGCAATTCCTTCGAGCAAACAAAATACCAACCACCAATGAAACCTTTGTTTCAAGTACGTACTAGGATCTATATAACCTTTAAATATGTAAGTAAAATAGCTAAAGGAATTGGTAAGTTTGCTAAAGCAGGGCGTGGGGCATTACTCGGTAGATACACGAATACGCGGACTTAAATGAAAAGCTATATATACATACGTGCCGTGGGGATGAAAAATAACTCTTTCATGCGAGTATCGGGAAAAGGAAATTAATAGTTACGTGGAAGAATTATGTTTACGGAAAACGAGGCCGCGAGGTAAGTACAAACAAAGATTCGTAGCGTGTGCAGTGATATTGAAAAGAGCGCGGGTATACACGCGGAGGTTGACGAGGTTCGGAAGGGTGTAAGGCAACTATTCGGGCTCATCGCATTGTCTCGCTATTGGATAAACACAAATATCGCTACCAGCTCCCGGACACGAACGATCTCAACGTCGAGGGAAGTGCCATCTCGGATGTATTTGTACGAGGCCCTGGGGCTAGTGATTTTAGAAGATTGTAGGTGACTTTTCAGTATCGCGTAAATGACTAATTCAGCAGATGTATAACATGATATCTTTAAGTGTGTGTCTGAATGCAAGAGTTTCGCCTTTTGCCATCTATAGCCCGAGGCTTTTAAATTTTTCAACTGGAGTTAAAGATGTGCGGGTGCTCAATAAAAGCTTACGGTATTATAAATAGACTTACCGTAATAAATGCTAAGCTATTTGAGCAACACTGATTTTCCATATGTTTTTGTTGACTTTTTACATATTTGAATTCTTTTACATAAAGGTTTTGCATACAGTTCGTTATTTCATCTGATCTTATAGACATATAATTGTACTTTTAATCGATTTTATAAGAATAAAAATAAAAATAACCTGTAGTTAAATCATTAATTTTGTCTTATTAAAAATTTAATTTCGAGTAAAAGAGTACTTTCTATTTAATTGTTTTTAATTCATCTGATTAACATACATTGTCTCTACATTTTAAATTGATCTATCAAAGATACAAGACTCAACTTAAATGATTTTTCTGCATTATAATATACAACAGAAATAAAAACGTCTATCAATAGGTATGTTTCGCTATGTTCTGTCCGAAGCTATTCCTTTCCAAAAGTATGATATTCATTAATTCGGAAACAATTTAATTAATGAAATTACTATATGACATAGAATCCGTGGCACAATATGACGTCCGCATTCTGTAGTGTCAACGCCAAGGAAAACAGAGCGAAAACAACGAGTGAAATAGCAACCGCGACACTGGAGGAGAAACAGGAAACAATGACTATCTCCTGCATAAAGAGGATACATACGCGATTATGAACGCACGGTGAGCGGCTGCAAAACTCGTTCATAGCTTGGGTCGACCCTTTGAAGCGGCTGGAGAAACACAGGACCGCGATACCAGCATCCGGACGACGTAACGTAAGCGCAGTGACGGAGAAGAGGGGAAAGCTCGTCCCTGTCATAACAGGCGGTCCCGACGAATTTCGTAAGTTCGGGGGCTTTTCGAGGTCGCCGCCCGCGAAATCGAGTCGGAATGCCTTTCAGTCGGGAGCTAATGGAATTATAAAAGGAAAACTAAGAACATCGTAGCTCTTAGGGGTTTTAATGCGCCAATTTCAGTATCGCCGACCGCGTTTATGCCAATTTCGGCTCCAGCCGAAAGACGCTTATTGCGAGACGCCAATGTGCGTGTGCCCACTTGGAAAGCTGCCGATGGCTCGATCCTAAGTTATCGAATTGAGCGTCAATTCCGCGATCCTCCGCTTTTTCGCTTACGGGAATTTGTGAAAGCTTTATGCGAGCTAGTTGTCGGTTTGGAATGGTCAATGAAAAGTGCATCAACGCTGTCCGGTTCATAATGGAATTTCGATTTTTGTAAAGTAAGAGAGGTAGAAGCATTTGAATATACCGTTCTTCTCGTTTTTATCCATAAATTTTGAAACAAATGTACAGGAATGTATTTTTTTTCTTTGGTATCTTTTGTAAATTTACATGTTATCGGTACACTTAAAGAGAATTTTCATATTTATTTATATTTGTATATTTGTTGTCCAACAATTTTGTAACTTGTTAATTAAAGTTTTATCAACTAATAATTAATCGAGTATTATTTCTAATATTTTTTTAATATAATTAATAAAGAATTCTTCTTTAGGGTTTGATTTTCTTCACTTGTTTCTGATTCAAATAAAAATTCGTAAATTGTATTGACATAAATTGTACGATTTTTTTATATATGTATTTATTCAAAATAATTAATATTTCAACTACTGTTCATATGTTTTATTATAATCTTATTTAAGGTTTCTAGTAGAAGCTAAGCTCTATTACAAATAATTGTATACAGATATTAATAATTTTGTTAAGAAAGACATATAATTTGAAAGAATAAATGAAACGAATAGGACAGTAAATCCATAATAAAAATGAATTCTTTTTGTCAATATGAGTCATTCTTGAATTATTAACAATAGTTTGATCTATATTTTAATATTGCTGTAGGACGAAATTTCTGTAAATTTCGCTACCTTACAATATTAAACGTAATTTGAATAATCAGCAATGTAGTGCATTAAACATTTATAATTGAAATGTCATTTTATAAAGTTGATATACGAATCACAAGTTATCTGTGTATCAGTTCTTTTTGTCAATATGCGTTATTCTTGAATTATTAACAATCGTTTGATCTATATTTTAATATTGCTGTAGGGTGAAATTTCTGTAGATCCATCAATTTCGCTTCATAACAATATTAAACGTAATTTGAATAATCAGCAATGTAGTGCATAAAACATTCATAATTGAAATGTCATTTTATAAAGTTGATATACGAATCACAAGTTATCTGTGTATCAGTGATCCTTACACTGACGCACTATCGTTGAATTTCATTAGCGCGTAAATACGCGTTACGAACATTTAGAATAAATGATCTTACATGGTAAAGTTTCACAAAGACCTACTTACTGAATATGCGTAGTTTTCTGTGACTGAGAACTTATTAAAAAGATTAGGAGTTCTCGTCGAATAATAAATAGCATACTCAAAATATGCGAAGCTTCTTTTCATTTCGCGAGATGTAAATGACCGCTTTCTTATTTCTTCAACTCTGTCATTCGAGCTACCGACGCAAATGAACCCAGAAATTTAGATCAAGCGATATCTGGGTGTTGGATCTCGGAGAACTATCTGCGTCTCGCAGTTGGCGACGTCAGCAATGACAAATAAACGGGGAGAATAGAAACCGAATATAAATGAGCTCGCGGTCCGGCTAGAAATAAAAACCATGTGTGTGCGCGCGCACGTGTAGGTCATCTTGATCAGATAATGACCGCACGACCACCTCTTCAACATCGTCTGAATAACAACACGAGGTTGACACCATGGAGAAGCTTGTCCTTCGGAGTCTCGGAGATCTTCATTGTTCCCTCAGCTCGGCATCTCTATCGCACTCGCGTTTTGTCTCGAAAAGTCGTCGAGCGACAGCGGCGCGCGCATATCGGGAAGAGCGTTGGAATTATACGGGCGGAGTAAACCCATAACGTATACAGCCGGCGTCTTATAAATTAACGAGGATAGTCAAGAAGTCTGGCAGCTTTTTTCTCGCGTCCGTCAGACGACGTTTCACCTCAACGGATGGCAACGCGCGTACGCGCATTTCGGAATGTAATCTCACGAGAAGTATCTTTAGCAGTTTTATACGGAACTGCCACTTCCGACTGCATCTCACGTACTTTAGCTTTTCAGCTCCGACGCGATTCCGCTTCATTTCTACATCGGCTGCGACGCGACATTGTTTTGCCTTGTTTCAGAATTGTATTGGTATGTAATTCGGATATTTTTTCTTGGGGAAATGGTACCTTATGCTCGATGCATTATGCATTTACGCGTTTATCAGATTAAGATTCGTATATTTATCGGGTGTAAAAAATCTGAAGAATATAGGAATATAAAATTATGGTAATAAATTACAAAATATGGATAGACTTTTCGAGTAATGTGAAGCTGCTTTCACGCGTAATATTACTATGTTTTAAGTTACATTATGTACTATTTGTTGATGTTTAGAAACGTTTCAAATATAGAATTTTATTACAAAATAGAAAAAATAATAAAGATTGACTACAAACTAGTTGGTTTCGTCGACATTTTTATGATATTCAGTTTACTAAAGTTTCTAGATCTATTAAATAAAAACGTATTTTTTAATAAATATATATTATTATCAGAAAATCTACATGACAAAATATTAGTGATTAATTTTTTTACTACTATGAACTAATAGAAAGATAAATGAAACTTGTACCGTAATAGTGAATATACTGGCTTTAGTTATAACTGTAAGAGAGAACATTTCTTGATAAAAGATATTTTTAAATATTAAACTTAACATTTATTTACGATGATAACGAGTTATCAATAAACGAACCTTCTTATATCATGCATTTTTTTAATGTATTATTTATATAATTTTATAAGATTTGTTAGCTTAGATTCTGAATGATAACAATAACAAATTTCTAATTAATGAAGTAATTGACATCAGCTTAAAAGGAAAATTTTATTTTTATGTAAAGATTGCTGTGCTAATTAAATACACAAAGTTGAATTATTTTTTATACATATAGTTTTCAAACAAAAAGGTTCTTTACATTTCAAATTGTTTGCCGAAATAAGTCTTCTTCGTTTAGAAATTTTTTTAGAAAGTTCAACGAGATTAAAACAATTACATTTCTTAATTTTTAACCAATAATATGTACTCAAATTATTTTTTGTTGTGAAACTGTCACATAATGATCGCAAAACTATAATCTTCGTACCGTGTAAACTTTTCAATATAACAAAATGCTGCAACGACTGCGGGTATCTTAATTTTAAAGTTGTACCAGTGAAAGGGGGCGACGGAGATTTTTTTTAGATAACATTAGGTTAGATAGAGAGATGTTTTTCTGCCAAATTGAAAGATCAAGGGATTAGGCTTATATACCAAACATTCTGCTCGTAAAGGTAATCTTTGTTTTCTTCGAAAGCTGCATCTTTCTCAGACTCCCGACGGTGATATCCAGACATGTCGTTTAGGATCATTAAAGGATAATGTTCGGAGTGCTGGCTCACATGATAAAAATAACATTGCTGCTGGTCAGACATTAACTGTACACGACACTTTTGTATTTATTTAATTTTTATTTCAGCTATAATACTGATTAAGCGTCTTTTAGTTTTTAGCCTGTACAAATTGTGAATATGCAACATATGTATACCATAGGACTCTCCAATGTTGTTAATGTATTTCAAATAAAATTAAATCAATTTGTATAGAATAGTCTTTTACAGTTGTAATTTATCTTTTATCCACTCTGTGTTAGTTGATGGACTATGTTCGATGAACATTTCAGATTCTGAATGAAAAAATTGTATTTAAAAATATAAATTGAACTAAAATTTAACGAAATATTATCAAAACGATTAACTTTCGATAATTTTAAATATTATTTGGTAATATTGAAATAGTATTTTGTTGGTGAAACGTCACGTTAAAAGAAGCAAGCGTAATCTTAAATTTATTCATAAGCTGTTCGATATATTTCAAAGACTTTATTTTACTCCAAGAAGTTAACATGAATATTCGTGAATTTAAAGCCAGCTTTTACTTATGAAACTTAAAGTATTTAAAAAAGATTTTCAAGGACTTTGCAAAATGGCACGCTGAATCGAGCGTTACAAATATATATATCGGTATACATTCATTTAATAAAAGAAAATTTTTATAAAGATCATCTTATAAAGAGCAACGGCCGAGCAGGAGGAAACACAAGTGCATCATGGCTTTTCATTGAAATGTGCCATAAATTGTAGCGCCGCAAGTCGAGAAGCCAAGTAAGAAGTGAAATTAAGCTCCTCGCGCTCTCATAACACATCCGTCATACGCTGCTTAATCCTACGTTACGTTTACACAAGAAATCACTAACCCCCTCATCCTTCCTCGCACGATCCTCCTTCCGATGAATAATATAATTTTAAGAAGCAACAAATCATCGAGGCTCGAGCTCGTGCCAAGTGCGCCATAGTGGTAAAGCCCCCGAAAGGTGTCCCTGATGTCTAATGTTATAATGCTATTAATATATAATGTTAGTGGTAGGTGAGTATCTTCGCGGAGTCGATGTACAGCTGCGACGGAGCCAGAGGAGTGTAACCGGGTGGTAAGGTACGAATGGAGCGTTTATCTAGCGAACCCCGAAAACAAGGGCTCACTCATTGTCGTCGAGGGGCTCGCCCGCGTGTGTGGAAACACAGGTATAATTGAAAGAGACGCCTCTACCTGTCGGAAACTTTCTCTTTCGTCGGTGGCCCCGTGGACGACGCCTCCGTCCCCAGGTCTACAGGCTTAGGTCTTAACTCGTCGTCGTAGATGACGCCTCCATTATTCTTCGTGAGTGGAGATAAAGATGCGTAGGAAAAACTCAGACCGTCACAAAGAAAAGTGAAATCGGTCTTCGCTGAAAACTCGTAAAAGACCAGAAGTGAAAGTTTGTTCGGGTTTTCGCCCGTCGGTTTTCTCTCATTTTTGTTCTCTTTTGTGGGGGCGGTCGAAGCTAACGATGCCCAGACTCGGAGGGCGGAGGCGAAATCATGGGTGCGATTGCCCCCTTAATTGACATCGGTGCGATCGCTTTTGTGCGCGGGAATTGACTCCTAACTGTTTTCCTTTTACTAATTTATATTTCCTATGCGGAGCAACTGCAGCGGCAACCCTCGTAAATTTCAAGGGAACTTTAACGCTCGCGCCGTTGCAGGTAAAACAATTCGCGAGCTCTTCTCTACAGATGATCACCTGAGAACTCAAAGAATATTTCCTCGAGATTTTATGAATGTGTCTGATCCGAACTACCAAACGGTTTGGAAAGGTATTGTTTCTTTGGTTTACGGACTGAAAATAGCATATCCTGTAATAAGTACAGCTGGGAAGAAAGGTACGCTTTATTGCAGATACAATTTTTATCCATTTAAATTAGCAAAAAATTTCTGTCGTCTTCTAATCATAAGTATTAAACTCATAAAGCAGAACCTCTCTTCTTCGACGTATCGAGGTATTATACTAACACTCATTTGTTGTTACACATCGTTACTGGGCAGAAATAACACGTGCACTTAATTATGATGCTCGTTACTTTCTATTTTTGCAAATCATAATTTCATCAACGTTGAAATTAATTTATTGCTAAAAAAGATCTACTTGCATTTTTATATGTAATCGAGACCTCAACTACAGTAACACTAAGTTAATTGTAGTATAATTCAAATAAATTTAAAATTTTTTTAAATTTATCTTAATTATAACTGAATTATATAAATAAATATTTAAAATAAAATTTATAAAAATTAATGAACTTCTAAAATATTATTTTTTAAATTAACCTGATTATTAATTATTTTGTTTTTTTTCCTTTGCTTTATACATAATTAGACGTTTCAGTTTGTCGTAAATATGTTCTTAAGTATATATATATAGTTAGTATTTCTATAAAAAGATTTTTAGTAGAGCAGTATAACCCTAGCATCTTTTCATTTAATATTGTCTATTCCCATATTTGAATAGTCAAGAATGTTGTTATGTAGAAAGTATCATCTGATAAACATTAATTTCATTCAGAAAATTATATTGCGAATAATGTCAAAATAATCTTATGTAAAATATAAAAAATGCTTAGAAATAAAATTTTCTATTTGACAATCGTATGCATAAGGTTACATTTAAAAAAAAATTTCGATATAAAACATTAGTGATGGTAAGTAAATTAAAAAAAAGGCATTCTATTCTAATTTTTTTGCCAAGCTAAAGTAATAACTATATAATGACTGCAAGCAATGTACTTTTTAATATACAACGTGTTCTTATTTATTGTATTTGGCGTAAGTGAATTACGTTTAAAATTAAATTACTTTGTCTGTACAGTTGCTCATTACCCATCTTCTACAGTTTTAGAAAGTTTGGGAAACTTAGAAAAGTATTGATTTCTGTGCACAAAAGAGATGCGAATAACAAAGTCTATCATAAAATTCGACAAAACTTTTATTTTTTTGATTTCATTGATAGCACTTAAACGGTTAAATACATGTAAAGATGGAGGAATTGAGAATTTAGAAAGCATAATAAATTTAAGCGAGTATTTTCGAATAATAGTAATAACGCAAACATATTTACGATTAACTATATTTGCGATTGAGAAACTTTTAAGATTTATATTTCAATTTATATATAGCTTTTATTTAGCACTTTAGTAATGCAAATAGTAGTAAATATATATATTTTAATAATATTATATTTCATATTTTATTTGAAAATGTCATTTTACTCGTGTAGAAATCATTCTAATAAGTCGAAATTTTAAAAATTAAAAAATTTCACTTCAGAAAAACATCTTGGAGTCGGATGCCAAGCGTTCGAAAATTACGAGGAAAAGGATTTTTATGCGTTTATGAGCCGCAAGTACTGAAGCCCGTCATAAACTCGAAAAGGTGCCTGATGATTTCTTTGATTGTAGTTAAACCATTAAAAAATGCGTGAGTTTTTGGAGGAATACTTCTTTTTTTATTTCATAATTTGCAAGTCACGGAGGCTGTCGTAAATTCAGAAACAGTCCAAAATATAAATGGAATTCTTTGGCCCGCCTTATAAAATGTTGGAAAAACTTTCAGTATTGATTATTTTAAAAATCCGTTCTAGTAAATTTTTAGAGAACATTATACAATATCAAAAAGAATAATTGTTGCATAAACTAATTTGTGGTGATAAAGATTTAAGTGACCCAAAAATGTAAGGTGTCTCATAACATCAATTTAGAACGAAAATTAATTTGAATGACTGCATTATAATAAAATATATTTCAAAAGTGTACAATGAATGCACCGGGACTTGATTGACTAAAATTTGATAATCATTTGAATATTGAAGAGAATATTAATCGCGCATAAGGCGGGGTTAGTATGGCGAATTTACATTTTATTAATCTAAGCAGAGAAAATATCCAGCAGGATGGAATAAGTTTCGCTGTAAAACGCAGTAAGTTTCGTGAAACTCAGCCGGAGTTTGTCCAACTCTGCCAAATATGAGAAATAATTACACGTTGACAGAGATCAGCATAGTTGAAGAAAGTTGGCCACGCAGCGACACGAAATCCATTTGCAGCATAGGGATACTTGGCGGGAATAATAATTCCTCGAGTCGTATAAAGCGAAGATGCTTGGGAAATTTTGAAGATGTCGTTCAACAGAGTCCAGGGGACATTTCCGCGATAAATCCGTGTGAAAATGAAATACGTTCCTTAAGAAAGACATTTTGAGTTAAAAAACCTGCTCGCGCTGAAGGAAAGTGCGGACGCAGATAGGGGGCGCATAAGGAAAAGTCGCGCTATCCGCCTCTCCAAAAGCAATAAATATCCTTTTATCATTTTATACGTCATTTAGCCGTTCCAACGGAGAATCACCAGGAGGCGAGAGTGGCCACTCGAAAACAGAGTCCCTGTGATATGGCGCGGGGCAGGAAAAAGCGAGAGTCGCGAGATCCCACTTTCCTCGGCTGCTGGAAAAATTTACATGTTGTTCTCGAGCCGTCGCATTTGTTTTGCGCGACTTTATTTCGGGATACTCTAATCTTCCACAAATGTGAGTGAGTTCGTAGTCGCGGTCATTTATTGCGCGTAAGCGATTACCTAGAGGAGCTAGACGGTTGATTTATAGTGATTGTTTACCCGGTAAATTTCTTACCTGGCCTACCTCTTATGAGTTACCCGCATCTCGTTGCCGTTACTTATGTTATTTTTGTATTCGATATACGCGAATTTCCGTACGCGGCTCGAGAGACGAGCGCATGATTTACGGCTCGTAATTTTCATAGCAGTAAACACGACAGCTACGGCCTCTCCCTACTCTCTGTCTTTTATTTATTCTCTTCTTGTCTTTCTTCAATTTACTTCCTTCTCTTGTCTCATCCTGTCCTATCCTGTCCTTTCTATTCTTTCTCAATTTTTTCTCTCCTCTTCCTTCTTCTCTTTCGTCTGAAGATTCTTTTTTCAGGTAGTTACGTTCTATGTTCGGTTTGCGTAGCTCAACTTGTCGATGAACTCATTCGTGCTAAGTGCTCAATCTTACATTTATTTATTTACCGATCATAAAATCACGAAAAAATTGTAGGCCCGGTATTATTTATTAATTTAAACAAATAATAAATGCCTGCAATTTATTTGCAGGCATTATATTTTATCTGCGTATAAAATATTAGTAAAACCATATTTTTAGCATAAATCACATATATTTAAAATGGCTAAAGAAAAATGTGTCCGAATGATATATGGTTTTTTCAAAAATATTTTTCGAAGAAATGTGGTTTTATCGTTGCAGATTTATTCCTTTAAAAATTCTATTTCTACAATTTAAGTAGGGAAAATTAAAAGAATTATCATTGCAACATATTAAAATGAAGTACGCGTATTCATTTATGATGTACTATACTAAATATTACAGGAAGTATTTTTAAAAAGGTTAGAGTTATTTTAGAATTTTCAGATATTATAAACCTCAGTATTATTAAATTTTATTTTGTAAGCTGAAACTACGCAACGAACAAGCCTTTTTAGATATCGTATTACTTTTTATTTTGTATCTTAGAAAAAGTGAGATTCAATTATACTCTTTCTTTCGCAAAAGATGATTTAAAGAAATGGAAGCTTTTTAGAAGATATAAATACGAAATTTCCAAAAATATAAGCTGTGATACATTATAAATCTGGAAATTAAGATGATTCGAAATTTATGTTACTTCTCTGCAACTGTCTACTGAACTCGTCAGTAAGGACAAATATTTCATATCCTGGAATACCAAAAGAAAATTATGATGTTGTGGTCGAGAATATATTGAAGTTTTACGTTAAGATTTAAAATTATAAAACTTTTTGTGAGAAAGAGCAAAACTGCATTTAGTGTAAAAATACGACTAGAGATTTACTATACTTAACTATGTATATGACTTCTGTATCTAATTAAAGTTACAATAATTTACGATGTATTAAAAACGAGGATTTGTGAAGTTTAAAAAAACATTGTGGAATTTAATGATAAGCTAAGCAAAACTTCTTTTAAGAGCTCATATTACGCTTTACACAAATACTCGAAGCAAACCAAATTAAATTTTAAATTTCTCTCTCTCTCGCTCTCTGATTCTTTTTTTAAACGGTATTCTTAACAAAGCTGACTTTGCTTCATACAGACATTATTTATGGCGTTAGCTATTATAAATCAACTGCTAAGCCAAAATTCAAAACTACGC
Source organism: Wiebesia pumilae (assembly GCA_018907045.1). Taxonomy (NCBI): domain Eukaryota; kingdom Metazoa; phylum Arthropoda; class Insecta; order Hymenoptera; family Agaonidae; genus Wiebesia; species Wiebesia pumilae. The sequence goes on from JACCHZ010000138.1 coordinate 851,795, forward strand.
ACTGTTTTCCTTTTTCAGATGATGTAAGAATTTAATGTAATAGTTAACAGGCGTAGTTTTATTGTAATTCTTATAATTGTTGTAGAATTTTAAGAACATACATTTAATAGAATAAGAGATAAATGTATGTGGCTATAGTTTGTATTTATTGTAAAATAAAATTTTATTCAAATGATCGGAGATTTTTTAAATTTTAGAGAAAAGAGTAAAGTTATTGGAGAGAAATTGTTGGTTAAAATTATATAAAGTTATTTATTAAGTGTGTATTTGTTTTGAACGGGTTCATCAAATATATTTTTATTCGAGTACCATAGAATTTAGTTATTGGTTCAACCCATTATTTTTGTTTTATCAGAAAAATTTAAAAAGCTAAAACAAATGTACTATTAATTGTTCATCATAATTTACTAAGCTTGCAAATTATAGCAAATATTTTGCGAGACTATTGTTAAAATCATATTGATAGTAAAAGAATTTACCACTTGAGCTGTAATCATAATATTATTATATAATATTAATTCTTTCACATTAAATCGAGAAAATAAAACATTTCATTTTTTATGCAGATTCTAGGAAGCACTTACTTCTGTTTAACATAAAATGTTGGCCACGTATATCATGAAATTAATTGTCTAAGACGGAAAAATTTTTAATCATGACGCAAGTATATGCATTTTTCTAATAGTATGCATGCATGTCATTAAATATGTTTTTCCTGCAGGTGCTATGAGGTGAGTGAAAAAATATAAATTTTTTCTCACAAACAATATGCAATTTGTATGGATTTCCTTCTTACTTTTCCTATCTCTTTTAAAGCGTCATATTGCTATCTGTAAATTGTACATGTTATGCGCGGAATGTCAACGTCGAGAGACGCCATTTTTACACGTACACGGTATCGACAGTACGTTCTGCAAATATGATAAAAAAATCGAGTAGAAGCCCGTAAGTTAGGAGTAAAATACGGCTGAGCATTTGTACTGTCGAGGATATTTTCATCTCATCTGCTATTCCGCTGTTGGTTCGTTTCTCTTTCTCTTCTCGACCACATGCCGCTTGGGTTGGCTGTATGGTTTACGCGTAAAACCGGACTCTTCCTTCGCGAGTCTCGTTACTGGCGAAAAATGGCCGATAGATCATACACGAAGCGCATCCGTACGGGCTCACGAGAATCTTAAAAATATTACTTTATGCGACGTCTTTACAACAAGTAATGAGATATAAAGCGGCGAAAGTGATGGCCGCTGTAAAGTCGTGCACAACTTTTTATTTCCAGCCGCACCTTTTATTCAACGTTCTTTTTGTCTTTCGCGCGCGTGTTTTTATATTCTCGCTCGTGGTCCCGCGGCGACGGACAAACCAACGGACTCAATACCCATGCGGGTACACATCTACGCATGTACATATATATATGTATGTATGCATGCATGTACATATGTATGTACCTCAGTGTCGCGCTTGGATCATGTAAGTCTGGAATAAAAACGAGGAATTTCCTTACACAAAGGATGTGTAGAAGAGGGATCTTTAGATGCGCAATGAAAAAGTTATTTTCGTCCGTGTTTATTGGCACTTATGATAATGATAAATGCCACTCTATTGGAACATTTAGTGAATATAGATTTTAATGCGTTCGAGCATTTAACAGATTTATTTATGTAAATAACTTCATATACCATTTAATTATATACAAATTAAACTGCAGAATAAATCTCATATATTTGAGATAATAAAAGCATCACTTCTGTTATATATATAGATAATACATTTTCCACTATATACTTGGATCATTGTCGGTAAATATGTCGGCGTTGAATGTTCTTAGAATTTTAAATACCACATTAAATTGAGCTTGTATTTTCATGTAATTATTTAATATCTTCTGTTATCTTAGAAACAAATTTTTTATAATTATATACGAAATTAAACGTCGGCAAAGAGAATTCATGAATTAAGAAGTAAAAAGATGCATTTATAACGCTTAATCCTGTTCTTACGTAGTATGGTATTTTCAGACACGCATATGAATATTATAAATTGAGAAATTGTAAATAAATGTTTGTACTTTAAATGTTTAAAGAAAAAAATGCATGCAATTCTTACCACATGATATATAATGAGAATCAATTGAACCAAGATAGATGTAGACTAGTATTTATACTACCAACGACAATGGGTTCCAAATAATGACAATTTATATTTTTGAAGTGTACTCGTGTTCTCATTGTAAAGAGATAATTACGTTAAACAAGTATAATTATATGAAAATGTAATTTTCCATTATACTAATATTTACATTATTAACTTTTATCATGAATCATTATCATCCAATAACCGAAAGTATTTCAATAATTAGATAAGGAATACTAAAGACTGATATTTTTTTATTTAAAAATTACATAATTGGATTAGATTAAAATACATTTAATTACGTCGAAATTAAAACTAAATTTAAGATAATATATAATATATTTATGTTTTACGAAGTCTTTCGTGTTGAAGTTATAGCTAATTAATTTTTAATCGTATGGTAATCGATCAAAGCATCATTCAAGTATTTTTCACTTAACTTATGTCAAATAGTAATATTTATTCTAAATAATAATCATATATTTCCCATTCTATCATTATATTTATGATTTATACTTTTTTTTTGGTATTTATGAATAATTTTTATAAGCAAGAAAAATTTAATTATCTATTATCTTCGTATTTAAGTTAATCTTTTGTAATAGACTAGATATTTTTTATATTTTTTACAGGAGAACTTTTAGTTATAAAAATAGTGCCTTTGAAATAGATGTCTAAAAAAGAAACTCAACTGTCGGTAAGAACGACTATTATTAAAATGAATATTATCAAAAACGGTCGTGTTACATTCAAAGACAAGGTCGTTACACGAAAATATTCAATTTGCTCGCGTACGCGAGTAAGAAACTCCAGAGGAAGGATCATCCCGAGTTCTGCAAACTTAGGACTTCCCCGGTGGAGGTTGAGCGACAGCTGCATCGGCATCCGCGGGAACGACCCCAAGAACACGAACCACTCGTACCCTTTCGCCTCTCGACGATTCTGTCGCACGTGTCCTCGTCTCTCTTCTGCTCCCCGGTCCTTTTCCAAGGGGACGCTGTCGAGGTAATGGAGCTCTTTTTTCTCCTCTCAATTTCGTTCCGTTAGCTCGATTCTACGCATCGAATTACGCAGCCTCGTATGAAATCCTCTCCAAATTCTCGGCAGTGAGTCGCAAAGATGAGTTCATTTTGTATCATTATTCAACGTGAAACAAGAGGAAATGTGTAAGTATATCTAAGAGATGGACTATTTTTCTTTTCTTATCGAACATGTTCCGTTATTATCGATGTTTTCAAGTTTAAAATCGTGAGTGAACGTTAAAGCTGATTTCATGCACGAATGTAAAAGTAGTTAGTGTATACCGACGAATCAAAAAGTTTATTAAAAACTCGTGTACTTTAATTAACAACTTGCCATAAAAAGTAATATCTGTACACGTATTAAATTTGAAATTAGTTTTGGAAAAGACGTGCCATTTGATGCCGGCGGTATTTCGTTTTAACCGTTTGAAAAAAAGTTCTTGCAGGGGATAACTAAGAGCGCGTGTTACTTTGGCGTATTTTTAGAATACCTAACACTGTGTCTCTTTTTTGTCACGTTTGTAAGCGATTACTCACGGGATTATAGAGGGAATCTGACACATCGAGATGTAACCCTTAAAGAGGTAAAATGTTCAGCCGAAGACAAATGTTTAAATGAGGAAATCACAAGAGATTTAAAAAATAATACAAATACGAAAACACTATAATTCAAATTTTATACAGTTATACTTTTTCTTGTTCGATTAGTATAAATATGCGTAAGATACCATGTATCACAGAAATAATTAATAAAATTTATTAATTCAAACATAGCGACTATAATGTTAAAATTATAGAAGTATTTTAGGTGTACTTATGCGTTAAAAAATGCGTAAATAAATACGCAAAATGAGCAGCGAGAATCTTCTAAGGGATCAATTCAATAAAATCCATCGATTGTACGAATGAACGAACCTCGTCGTTTCGATTCCTCTTAGTTTTGAAATGTAAGAACTCGTCCACAGCTCAGAACAAAGCCGAGCATTTCATAATGGAATACAGTTTTCCAAACTCTCGCGTACATTTTCACAAAACGTTCATTCTCCTTTTATAACTTCCGCGACTCACGAACGCGTCCGTGATCGCGGTCATCACCTTGGAAAAAAATTCCTGGGGAAACTCGAGCAATGCCGTAAATTCTCTGACGCACAAAGAAGGTTCGAGACGGTCACCGTCGCACCACTATCTTTTAGTAATTTTCTGGGTCATCGAGATAGTTTGCGAACGATTCGTTGATGAATGTGACTCGTTTCGTTGTTCTATTATTTTGCCAAAATGTCGAACAGATCACTGGCTCGACGTTTTGCGAGATTGCATTGCGATTGATATTTTAGTGCGTCATGCATCGCGCATGAATAACGCATCATTGGGAACTTGTCTAATAAATTAATAATAATAACGAGTAGCTTTGCGAGATTATTATGATATGACGTGCCTTATTTAAAAATTCGATTAAATGTAAAAAGTGCTTGATGTATAAGTTTTGATAAGTTTATTTAAAAATTGGTGCTCAAATGAGTTAATGAAAATATTAAATATACTATTTCTTGTTAACAAACAAAATATTGAAAATTTTAAATGTCCTACATCCTGGGAGTACTGCTTATAGATGGTGATTTAATGTTCGTTAAATATCTACTTTGTCAATTTAGTGAAGTATAATTAGTTTTTCGCATTAATTCAATGAATTATGCTTTCAAGTTACTTTATTATTATAAAATTAAATCCGGCAAAAGAAGCTTTAAACAGAAATATAAAATTGACAGTGCAATTGCAATCATAAAAAATAATATAATGTTTTCGTTCGAATTAGGAAGATTATTAGTTGTATAAAAATATTTGTATCAATAAAAAGTTTGAATCAAGCTTTATGTACTATTTTTCCAAAGTATTAAAAGTAGAATTTTCATTTTACTTCAGCAACAGGGCGAAAATGGAGGTAACAGATTAAGGATAATGATTACGCAGGTAATAAAAACAGTAGGTATTTCAAGTTTATGCAGGTTTTTACACCACATTCAAAGAAAACTTTGAGAACTTTTCAAAGTGAAATTTTCACTGTAATAACGCTTGTAATTTTATAGTTATTTAAAAGTAGATATCGACCTTGGGGATTTCTGGATGAAATTTTTGTTTTTCGCTTGCCTAGGAAGTACATACGTTGCTACAGTGAGTCGACATTAGCTGCTACTTTTAGCGACGCATATTAAACAAGCGTGAAACTATTCAAACATTTTTAGATCACTGATGTCGTGAACCGCTTCGTTCAGTGTTGCAACTGACGTTTCAGCGAGGTTGGAGCAACGAGCAAACCACACTGTAAATAAAGGACGTTCGCACGAGCGAAATTTAACGCGTATAAGCAGTGGCTTTGTGATATGACTTTGAAATCATTGATTTATCGAGGCGAGGCTTTGTGTTACGCGGTGAAATGTTCTTCAATAAGAAAACAGGAAAGATGAATGCGCGGAAGATAATGATCGGGAAGAAGTACATTTCATCTTTTCAAACTAGAAAACGATTATTTTAAGAAGTAGGAATATTATTTAAACATTTATTATATAAATTTATTGAATATACTTTTATATATAAAAATCTAAATAAAAATACATTATTGAATATTATAAACTTCATGATCAATTAAAAAAATAATCTTTCTTATTTGTGATTAATTAATTTATTCATTAAGTATATCATGATTTCAAGTACTTTTAAAGAAATTTTTAAAGGAACTTATTTAAAAATAAAGCTATTTCAGATAATTAACGAGTATATTTATATTAAGACGTAAAATTAATTGCAAATTTAAAAAAAGGTAATCTGAAATTTTTTTAATAAAATTCTCTTTATTTACTAAAAGTAGTGACCAAATGTAAGAAAAAAACGTACTTGTTTTCAACTAGTTATGCTGTGTTCTCTTATAATTATCTATGCTAAGCAGATTTTATTGAATAACATTTGAATGACGATCCTATTGCTAAAATTTTACTTAAATTAAGAACAACTTTTGTAATTACAATCTGGTTTAGCTTCACCAATTTTAAACAAATTTTTTTAAATTCTATTAATTTAATATATATTTTTTAAAAAAGCAACAGTCTTTTAATACTTGGTATGAATATAGAATACTTCAGAAACTTTTGGAGCAAAAATAGACTTATCTATACAAACTAAATAATAGATAACGTATGAAATGTGTTTTTAATCTATAAATTACTATTCACCTGTTCTAAACGAATTGCAGTTTCATTATTTTATAACTTTCTTGTTTATTGATTTTGAGATGTTTTCATAATTTATGATTGTATTAAAACAATTTTCTTAATGAACTCACAAGTGCTTTTCGTATTTGGCGTTTACGAGTCTATTGGCATCCAAAACGAAACTATTCAATTGCAGTATTGCGACCACCGCAGGAGTAATGCATGAGTAGCTCAATTATGTAGTGTCCAATATATCTTTTTCGCTTTTCATTATTATTTCTTCCTCTCTCTTCTCTCTCTCTCTCTCTCTTTCATTCTTCCTCTTGCTTTTTTGGATGTACATATACCAACATTGTATATTACTATTTGAAGTGCTTTATATACGCGGTTAAAACCGCGTATGCAAACTATTTAAAAACTTTCACTTGATAAACTCTTGTCTATTAAATTAATAAACAAATCTCACCTAAGCGAATACGTACACATACATACGTATACTCACGCACATATTTAAATATGTTAACTGATTGGCTAATATTTGCAATTCATTTTATATATACATCTATTAAAATTTTTACTCGTGTTTGCATCTCTTTTCTTCTCACATAATTATAATCGCTTTCAATGGCTTTTTTCTATTTACAATAAAGAAACTTTATGATTGCATTTAATTACTTTTTTTTTTTTTAATTTTATATCTGAAATGAACTGGTTTTCACTTAACTACAGGAGTTTGAACTAGATAAATTTCGAGAGCATACGAATATAATAACACACACAGATAATTAAAATTTGAATGTTTTCAAAGTTACGTGAAAATTTCAGCTTAAATATCACGCAATTATTTGAGCATATTTATCTTTTACGAATGAAAATAGGTTAACAAATAGTGAAATAAATCAATTTTTGAAGGTTGGTTATAACAATCACAATGAATATTCTGCGTTTTCATACCAGTGTTAGTTCTTTGAAAATGTAATTTTTTAATTATTCTTTTTTTTAAGTGCATTCGCCAGAATACAAGAATAATAATTTTACAAAATTCATTTTTAATAATAATATAAATTTAAAAAGTAAATTGATTCTTTTTATTATGATACTATACATATTAGTTTATATTATATGTAGATAGAAAAATTTTCTATTTATTTTTGCTAGCTTTTAACATTAATTTAAATATATATATATTGACTACCATTATATACTATATATATATATATATTACCACTTAGAAAATTATCTTAAGATTCTTAAATTTTATGGAATACGTTACAATTAAATTTATAGATTAAACTTGAGAGCTTTATAAAACGAAAATTTTATTACTGTTGTCGATAAATATTATTTCCTAATTTCAAAAGAACAACGTAATATGCTTCCAATTTTATATAGGAATCTTCAAATGAATCGAGCTATCGTAATTTTATCCTTTATCTAAACTCTTGTCTTTACAAGAATTTTCATTTTACTATATGGAATTATTGAAAAAATTTACTTATTTGACTCCGATAAAATGAACTGATATTCTCCAACGGTACTCTTCCATTTTTCTCACAATTTTATTAGAAAATTTATTTTCATTATTATATTTCAGTTAGTAACTCTATGAAATATTCAGAAGTACGGATATATTCCTTCGTATGAATCTAGGAGTAACTACTCTAAAACTTCAAATTTTATAAAACTTCATGGAATATTGTACAACTAAAGAAGTTTACTATAGGATTTAAAATACGAGAGACTCATACCAACTCAATAATCATAGAAAACTTCAAACTTATATTCATTTCATAAATACTTTTGCATACTTTCCCATCTCGTATAATATTCCATCTTACTCCCATGTGAATATGCTAGAATAACCATTTCTTGGTGGGATATTCTTTCGAGTAGCGCACGATGGAGAGCAGAACAATAGGCGTCGGCCAATCGAAACTTCAAATGATTCACAAGCAAAAACGCTTCCATTTTTAACGCACGTGTTTCCTAATTAAAAATGTTCGAAAAGACCTTCCTTAAACAAATTCTCAGTTCCTCATCTGATGAATTGATAATGTGTGTCGCGCGTTACGTATTCATCATCGTTCAAAGGAGTTTCACGAGTCCTAGCCCCTAGGTCCCTTACTCGTATAAATATCGCCATTGCGACAGTCGTCCTCCTTCCGCCCCACAAAATCTTTGTGCACATTTATCGGCGATGCTTCCAAATCGACGCGCGCGGTATTTGATACTCCTATGGGACTCAGGCGTCGATGGCAAATAAATCGGCACCCAGGAAACTTCTCTTTTCCGGCGTGTGCGTGTGCGCTGCACCGTCTACGTGAACCTTCCGCCCCATTTGCTCCTGCCGCGGGCGACGCGGCTTTCCGACGCGTAAATGCTACTGCCAGTCCCATCTCCGCTAAGGCTTAACCTCATACCTTCTCCTCAAGCTACGCAATTCAATGATGCAATATGTCGCATAGATTTTTAACGTGTCGGTGAGTATGCATTTATAGTTACGTGTCTTTATGCCGTATGTGTGCTGCTGTTCATATTACGTCTTGTATTTGCGTATGATTATGTGAGTGTAAATATAAATAGAAAATTTTTGTTATTGATTGTGTGGGTGGTTTTTCTGAGTTATTTCATATATTCAACTATCGGTCTCTGCATATAGTATACATCTGCGATAGCATCGCTAAAACGTTAAATATGAAAATGAAAATTATATAAAATTTAATGAATCTAAACTATTTTCGAAGATTGCAGTTTACTTTTAGAAATACGCTTGTGCAAATTTTCGTTTTAATTATAATTTGATGAATTTATTACTTCCAACAAAAAATTCCGTTTGAATTGAAAGTATTTCTTTTTAAGTAACAGCTCGCTGATTTATTTATAACACATTTTAACTTTGCAAATCAAATGAATGTAACGATTAAATATCTATGACAGGAAGTATCGACTACTAAGTTATAAATGGTCGATATAAATTTTTCTTGGAACGTTCATAAAAGGCAGAAATGACCTTCAGCCGAAGTTAGATTGTAGACTTTTGCATTGAATTGCAAAGTCATGGCATATAACTATACGCGTCAGTAAGCACACTTCACGAGAAGCCTATGAAAGTGTCGTTCAACAATCTTTTAAGCATTTTTTTTTACACGAACCAATCTTACTTTAGCGGTCCTAGGAAGACTGCAAGTGGCTCCTTTCATAAATGCTACAGCCATGGAAGCTTTTACAAGTAATTTGCGATTTGATTATTAAATCAGTAGGGACTGAGACGGAAAGTGTCCATATACATTGGGCAAAAGAGAAAACGTAAAATCACGTTTTCCTGAGTCGTTTCACTGTTGTGTTGAAGCAGGAAAAGAGCGCTGAGCCAATTCTCACTACAGTGAAAGCTAGCATTTGCGCAGGAATCCCTGTCTCTTGTGGAGATCTGCGGTCATAAAAATAATGCCGCCGATTTGCTGAACCGCAGGGTTTAGGTGCAAATTTCTGCCGACGTGCAGAACGTTTACTCGGGCGTGTTATGTTGATGCGTTTTAGTCTCGAAAGAAAGAACTTCGGCCATTTGCTCGGCTTGATTAGAGAAGAGAAGACTTAGGAGTCGGTAAAAGGATTTGCAGCAAAAATCGCGAATTTACGATGAGCCGGTCAACGAAAAATGCGAGAACTCCTCTTCCATTTTTCGACTTCTTGCTCGAGTCTTGCCATTATAAATAACAATTAAGTGTTCCGCTGGACTTTCGATATGTGGCTAAGTAGACTATTTGTAGAAACGCTTGAAACCAAGGTAGATATATTTCTTAAAACCTTTACCGGACTGCAATAATCAGTTTAAAAAACATATGTACATCACTTTCTCGCTATGTTTATTTACTTCTATCTGGATGAAAATTAAAACATTTAAATTTTCAAAGATAGAAATTGAAAAAGAATAGATATTTTGTATTATCATGATTTTATTCATATTTAAATTATATATATATATATATATATATATATATATATATATATATATATATATATATATATATATAATGTACGTAATTGAATCATAGAAATACAGAACTTATATACAAATTAATTATAAAATCTTTATGTAAGGGATTTATATAAGGTTTTTCAAATATTGAAACAAATATAACTTAAATAATAATTTACTCGAGAAAAAAATATTTTTTAACTAAATATAATTTTCATAGTGGACCTAATTATACTTGTAATAATAGGATTATCTCTTGTAGAATTTTCACTTTAAATGAAAGGTTATTTTTCTAAGGATAATATTTTGAGTATACAAAGTCTAGTTTATTTCCTTAGAAAAAAATTTATTTTAAGAAGAGAAAGCCCTTCTTTCATGTTTCTTATGCCGAGCATTAATGAAATATTATTGGAATAAATATTTTTTACTTGCAATTAAATAATTAATTTTCTCAAGGTCACTAATTTTTTCTATGTATAAAAAAAGTATAAAAGTATGTTTAAATAAGTGTTTCTCTTCGAATTAAACCTTTTATGTAATTACATATGTAGAATTTATTTTGAAACATTTTCAACTTTATGTAGACAATACACCTTTTTATAAACTTGACTGGACAAACATCTTTTAAATAATGAATTCTCTTTAATTAATCGTCTTAAGAAATTTATTAACTTTTTCCTTGATTTTAAATAATTTTTATATAAACTTTTCTAAAGTTTTAGAGCATTGTAATAAGAAATTTTCTATCAACAGAGTTTATTTTCATTCTAGTTACGTTTTCATTCCTAACTTAAAAACTACATTCAAGGTAAAATTTACTTTAACTCAAAGTGAACAGTAAGAAAAGCAAATGAACATTTATTCATTTACATATCTTATAAATATATTCAAGTTCATTTCTCAATCAGAGTAATTGTAAACTTTACGTACTTTAGCTTACGTAAAAATTGATTGTAGTATAAAGAAAAGATAATTTAATTGTAAATATTTTAAAAGCATTGAATTTGAATTATTTCAAATAGAGGTTTCATTTACATCATTCATTCGATGTGAGAACAACTTATACTACCTAATAATAAAAATTCATGAGAATAGAATACGTATAAATATAACAAAGTTATTTACTTATAGCGACATCATTATGAACGAAGGAATATCAAAACTTTGATTTTAAAACTCAGTAGAATAGTAATATTTAAGTAATATTTAAAAACTCAGAAAATAAACTGGCTCATATAAATAATTTCTAGAAATAAAAACAAGAATTATAGAAACGATAAAAATAAGTCAACTATATTCTTTACGTACTACAGTTTATTTATTTATTTTGGCTTTAAAATATTTTTATAAAATATTATTGTATATCTATTCACATTGAAAGATTAATATTAATCATTATCCTACTAAGAGATCGAAATTATTATTTTAATTTTAAAGTACACCGTCGTCCCAATTGTATTAATACAGTGAAAACCTTTTAATGTGCATTAAGTATTTAGGTTGTTTAAATAATTTAATTATTTTAAATTACTTCCAGTAGCTAAAAATGTAACTTTTCTTTAAAACATCAGATTTCTATAAATATTTAATCAAATTTAACTGTAGGTTGTAGACACTGCTCGATTTAGATATTTTACAAAAACAGTATTTTAAGTATTAAAAACTTATAATTTAAGTGCCTATGATAAAGCAATTTAAAGCATAAATAAAAATATTTTATTTATTTTTAGAACTAATTATACGAAATAAGTATTAATAAGAAACTGCATAATATTCCCTTTAATATTCGAAGTATTTAAGAAAAAAGTAAGCTAAATAATTTAACAGAACATTATAATGTAATGATTTCTTAGAAAATAAAATCATAATGTGAAAAAGCTAGCAAGTCTAGCACTTGAAAATAAACTTAATTCTTTAGATAGAATATTCATAAAGTAAATGTAAAAGTTATTATAGTAAAAATTGAGTCTTTGCATTTTTAACTCTACAGTAATTGACTCATAAAGTCTTTTATATTTGTAAAGAACTTACAAAGTTTTTACCATTTATTTGATTAACAATCTGATGATGGGATACTTAAGATAAAGCCAATTACTTTGAGGAGTGAAGAGGCCGTAACAATTATTATTCATTATTTTAAAAAACTTTAAAGTTTAACAGGGTCAGTAATTGGTATACATTTTCTCAATTTTTCAGAAATTGCAGTTGACTAACATATTTCATTTGTATTAAAAAATTCGTAATTTTGCTTTTCAACTTTATTCATTGAATTATATTTCAAAGAAAAATATTAATGTTCCCAAATCATAAACATTACAAAATTTCATAATAAGGTTCAAATGAAGGAGAGCAAAATATAATTTTGTTAGTTTTAATTTAACCGCTAGTTCTCATCATAATATGCAAATGAATCAAAACGTAACTAACTATTGTGGATATACTATTCGTTATTAATAGTAAACAATAATGTGGACATAAAGTTTGCTTTGCGTGAGACAATTATTATCTTTTGCAAAGTTTCTTTAGAAAATCAATAAAATATAATCGACTGTATGGCAAGGAAAACCCGTTGACGTTATTCGTGCTTCTTCTCGCACGTCGCCATTATTACAGGAGCTCGCATAAATAAGGCTGATTACGCTAGAAAAGTACAAGAGGAAAACAAGATCGTTCATATTTCATTTTGTAGGCGTATGCAGTGTTTCGAGTGTCCTATCTGAATCGATATTTAAAGCATATTCATGTCGAGTGCGAGAGCGAAGGAATCCCAGGAAGAAGCAGACTCCTTCTTGAGCGCAAATCGCTCGAGCAGTGCGTCGCGTTGCCTCATTAATTATGAGGAATGGACGACGGGAAGTGCGACACGCAGGAAATACTCGATATGTATGCGTCCATCGAAACGCTAGAGGGAAAATATGTTTTTTTTTTAAATGACCGCTCACGTACTGCTGTTACGGGAGAAGCGACGAAACTTATAAGGGAGTTTAACGTGGAAAAAAGAGAGTGGAATAAGGGGAGGAAATACAAGAGAAAAAAGCGGATGGACGCATTAGAAGCTTCATTAACATCTCCCTGGTACGTTTTTCTCAATTATTTACGCTAGTGTGACGACAGAATGGGGTTTCTTTTGTAACATAGTTCTGCACTGAGAAACATAATAATGTAGAAATTTTTATTTCTAACGGTGAAATACAGAAAGTCATTGTCTTAAATTGTCGGTTTTTAGAGTTTTTAGAAAAGTCCTCCCACGGACGATACCAAAAATTAAGGTGTAAGTTTCTCTTTAGTAAACAACAAATTTTTAGCACACAATCTTCCATAAAATATATATAAATTTGTTGAAAATTATTTTAATAATTTAGATTACATAATGAGATAGTTTAGGTTATGAGCATGAGGATACACTTTCTTTAGGAAGATTTCATGCAGCCATCATATATATAGTTTGTTTATATAAACTGTATTTAAATTTTTAAATATTATTAATTTATTTGATTAAAGATAAGTATACTCAAGATGATTATGTTTAAATCGGATATTTTTGTAAAAGAGTATGAAACAATTATAAACGTAAAATTTAATGAATATATATCAAGGAAATCTGTTAGCTTCAATATTACAATTACAAACGTTTAACATAAAAAGAAAATAAGTAATTATATTAATGTAATATTAAAATTTCTTTTTTAAAAATAATGCGTATTATAATGTTAATTAATCGAAACTATATTTTTTGTGTATTAAACAATTTTGAATTAAAATTAGTATATTTTTATAAATTATTCATAATTTTATTAAACAAAGTGCATGTCAAAATGCAATATTTTCTAATAAAATTGTGTAATGAAAGGTAAGATAATATTTTATCTTATCCATTACTTTTACCAAATTGTTTACCTAATCTTGATTTGATCTTTGAATCAATAAACTAGTGAATTATAATAAAGCTTATTTGTTATTCATTACAGAATAACATAATTTTAGAAAAGTAATATTTCTTTGCCAAGCAATATTAATAATGTACATTTTAAATAAAGACAATTTTTTGTATATTTTTGTGACATTATGTCCTCTTCTTTTTCACTTGAATTCCAGGCGCACATTTCAACTTATTTTCGAAACCTGCGTTCTTTTTATTAAATTAACGCAGAAAATATGCATTATGAAAATATGCACGTAACCATTAAAATATCAATGTAAAAGCATTAGTGCCATCCTTTCATCTCGAGATTCAGATCCATCGACTTCAGCGAGCATCCCGAAGTCCACAAGAACATTGTACTTGCGAGAATGACGAGCGCGACGATGGCGGTTCGTCTAACATAGGGTGGAGGTTGAAGCGACTCCGTGGGTAATGTATCGCCGGTCCCAAAAAAAAATCTCCCCGATTACTTTCATATTTTCTCCTTCAAGGCGGAGGAGGAAGCGCCCGCGGAATCTCCTGGGCCGGTAACCGCGGGTGGGGTCCCAAAAAAGTCAATCGTATACCGGATCCAGATTTAACGGTTTGTAAGGCCACGGGCCCCGTCCTGCAGTAGACTTTTGTCCGCGTGAATGGCGTTTTCCCCGACGGTCCACCGTCCTTTCGTACCCAATTTCCCAGCAGAATTTTTAATACACGACGAGCTGTGCAACACTGCCTGCGCCACGAGGCCTGAGAAGCCGAATTTCGATCTCAGTCCCTGGCCCAGGCTTTGTCCAGTTCATGGGTCTCGCGGTGCGACTTGCCCTGACAGAAGCATCGAACTCGAGATTTGTGTTGAACAGGCTCAATGCGCACTCGCATTGAAAATCATATTCACACAATATATTTTTCTGATTACAAGGGGTTTTATGGGTTCATTGGATTTCCCTTTTACGACGATTTATACGATCGCAGTGTGAGAAACTTGGCCTTATGTCTCGCGCGGTTTTGATTGATAGTCGCTTGCTTCGATTACTTAATTGATAAAATACGTGCTCTTCCGATAGCTCCTGTGCAACGTAGCTGACAAAATGTCTCAACTCTTTATCGAAATTAATCGATACTTTCTTTAATACGACGTCTTGTGTCGGGCGTAATTTATCGGTGAAAATCTATTGATTAGTTACAAAAGTTTAAAAAGCGATTCTAAATAAAAATTGTAAGTATAATTAATGAATTCTGTTATAGGTCATCTTTGTGCAATTTTTTAACAAAATATATTATTTGAGAGTGCTGTTTAGTTACGCTTCCCGCATTACGTATGATCACATCATAGTACGTAGTTTTATTGCCGTAGGACTGCTCAATTTATGTTTCAGATTAAAACAGCACAAGTCATTATTTTTTTCATCTGCTGATAAATGAAAAAATATTACTCTTATAAAACAAGGATTATTCATAAATCTTTGAATATTATCAATTTTTTAAGAATTTATTAAAATCAACGATTATCGTCACATAATGCATTATGTTCTTAAGTTCTAAATTTGTGGTTAAACATAGAACAGAAAGAGCTTATTTAAATACGAACAATAGTTTGTTAGATAAAGCGAAGCTTTTTTCATTGGTATTCAATATTCACAGCGTACGTTTATTCGTGTAAGCATGAAAGGTATATTTGTGTTCTGTGTCAAACCGAGAAAAGTTTTAACGGACTTTCGTAGTCAAGCTATTCGTAGACGCGTTTTAAATCGTGGAAATGTTGTTCCACATCAGTCGCTTTTGCGATAAAATCGAAGGATCGCATAAATGGAAGCGCGTCAAGCGAAGGTAAAGTGAGGTCAAGTGCGTGCCAGAGACACCGCGTTCAAAACCGTATAATTCCAGGTCAACCAATCACTCGGTGATGATTTTCGATCGTTACTCAGCTGCCGTAAATCGGATCATCCGATCAAGAAGCCACAGTTCGGTGAACGAGACACTCTTCGTCGCTCCAGATTCGATTGACTTCGTTAATCCCGAACTACGTCGGAAAGAGGAAAGTCGCCTGGTACTACTTCCGGTGGGAAGGCAAAAGCCAACACCGGCTTTCTCGGTCGACATAGTAGACAAGCATTTACTACTCTTGTCGACGAGCAAATCGTTACTAGTAATGCGCCACCTGATGCTAGGATACTTTTGTAAAATGCGAATATTCTACAAAATTTTTGAGCTCACTCGAAGTTTCGACGAAACTTCGTTACGATTGCATCGAGAGGGTAAATTTATTTTCTTGATTAATACTTGCATCGGTGCTGTTTGGCGATAAAGAAGCGAAGATGATTCGTGAAACGCTTTGAATTAGAAGTTCTTAATGGGATTTAATGATATTTTTTGATACTGTGTAAATTATTTTGCTACTCTGTAAACAAATAAAATCTGGGTCTTATAACATTATAAACACATGCCATACACAAGGTCTTGGAAATGCATATGTTGACTATATATTGGAACTGCGTTCCAATATTATTTTTGGTGACTTCCGTATGACCATTAATCAAAGTTGCTTGAGACCAAGAAAAGGTACGAGAGCATCAAGAACACATTTCAAGTAGAACTATAAAAGCGAGGTCTTGTTATCATAAATTTGTAAACCATTCGGATTGTTTCAGTCATCTTGGATAACTTTAATGAATTATTTAAAATATGGATAACGTTATTAAATTAACGATAAATTTTAACAAACTTTCTAGAGAAATTAAAAATTATGATTAATTGTCTTTCTTTTAAAACATTTATTTCGTTGCATTTTAAATCATCTACTGACGT
The DNA here is from genome assembly GCA_018907045.1 of Wiebesia pumilae. NCBI lineage: Eukaryota > Metazoa > Arthropoda > Insecta > Hymenoptera > Agaonidae > Wiebesia > Wiebesia pumilae. Next base: position 868,838 of record JACCHZ010000138.1, read on the forward strand.
AGGGAATAAATATGCCATTTAATAATGTTTTAAATAACCCTTAAAGCTTTTGTAAGGAATTTTGAATCAAAATACTTGCTAATAGTTTTGAACAATAGTGAAAGATTATTTCGATTCAAAGAAGTTTTGTTTTCCGCGACTTCAGACTTTTTCAATTTAATATTCCATTTTCAATAATTGAATGTTTATTTTAAAAAATTTCTAAGCCTATTGATATGTCAAATATGTGCACATATATGTTTATGAATATCGCAATGATTAAATAATGATTCTAAACGCAATTTCTAATTCATGCTTTTTCAAATCTTGGGAGAAGTATAGGATAAATTGATTCGCAGTTAATATAATTTTGTGAAAAAATCTCGTTTGAAAATAAGATTTTAAACAACTGAAGTTTCTTATACTCAAATTTCATTAACTTGATTCCCCTCACAGTGAAATAAGCAAGTATTTCAGACAAAATTAATAACTTTCCGAATAGATAATTTTCTGAAAAGTAGTCTCGACATCCTATAAAATCTAGATTAAGTCATGCAATAAAAGCAAAGTAGTTTTTAACAATTAATTCGACAAATCCAGTGTCGTATTATTCATGTGTTCAAGTGGCATCGTTTGGCTTTATTTCTCGCACCCTCTTGTAATTCAGTTGAAACTGATCGAAAGGACAATGAACAAATTACAAACGCAACTCGACTTGCGTCTACTCGATCCGGCCGCGTCTCTTATCTTCGGGACGCAATTCAGCTTGGCGCTAGTGCGTCACTCCTCCGCCCGTAATTTCGTCGTATTCAACGTCTGCATTTTACAATAAGCGCGAGCACCTCCAACAAAAAGCTCGCGTAACGAGAACTGGTCCTCGGAAATGTTGTCGAGGTCTGCGCGAGGCCATTAACCGTCCCGCTGGAGGTGGATGAGGTTCAAGTCGAGCGCTATAAAACGACGGCTGCCGCGATTGTCCCGAACTTCCAAATATTTTCCACGGCTGTGAAAGCGCAGGAAGCCCGCATTATACGGAAAATCTCCAGCGGCGGGCAGCCCGTCGTTTTCTTCTTCTTAGTCGCCTCTTCCTTCTGCAGAGGCAAGGGGGGAGAGATGGATGAAGCTCGCCCGGGTGTTCCTGCTATTACTGTGGCACCCCTGCAACAATGTAAGATGAGTCTCGCGCACTCGCCGAACTGTCGCGCGGAAAACTGTAATAATGCCGACCGACCGTATAACGACACAAACAATAATAATGGCCTGACCGCGCGCTCGCGCTTATACTGGTTTCGAATGTTTTCGTAATAACGTCCAAATGGGAGGGTCGAGAAAAGGTGACAACGACACAACGACGTACGTCTCAATGTTTTGCCCTCTCGTTTCAGCTGTCTCCCATTGTGGTCCGATGCATAGATTCGACAATGAGACTCCCAGGAAGGTGCGCTCGCGTGTGTGTACGTGTGCGCTTACACATGCCGGAGTCGCGGGCTACGTTCTTCTCCAAGATGTATCGCATGACGCCAAATAGTCTCGTTCAAAAATCATCCTCGCAGCATTTCTAAGCTTTTAATGTACCTAGTATTATATCTTTGATTATCTTTCTCGATCTCACCTTCGTTTACGATAATGCAACACGCGCAGTTTGCATTTGTGCGAACTGCATTTTCAATCCGCTATACTAATCCTTTCAGCTTTTCAAAGCAAATTTTGAAATCATAATGTCAATTATAGTCATTAGCAGGTCTCTTCTTATTCTGATGAATTTACGAATAATGCAAATGATTACGTCTCGTAAACATTTGTTTACGTAACAACAGTGCAACCGTTTCGTACACATTATCTCACATTATCTTATGTTATTGCGTATAATTATTTAATTAAGTGCAGTTTACTATAAATTAGGCCGTATTATCTGTTGTTATATGTACACTATTGACACTGTTTACCTATTTTATTATTTTCCATTTTACTCTTTTTGATTATTCTTCAGAAACAATTTTGCATTAGATTTTTCTACTTACAATTAGTGACTGAAGCGGTAATAAATATCCGTATGTTACATTATATCCTTCACATTTTCGACTTATTAAATATGAATTTTCAGAGAGTCTTCATGAAATGCAATATTTCCAGCTTGTAACATATATATTATATAAGATATTATTATTTTGGTGCAATTAATGATGCATAATGTATAATATAATGTACGAAGCAAAGATTAAAATACCAGTAACTGAAAATTATAAGAGTACATAGTAGAAAGAAAAATTAGAATTAAACTAGACGAAATATGAGAATAAACAAATGAATGATATAATATAAATTTATATTTAAGGAGCAACATCTATATTCTAAAAAAATAACGAACAGGTTGAAAGTTATGAGTGCAATGAAATTCGATACCACGATTGCATTGAGTAATTGTCGTTTCTCGTAATACCGGTATAAGATCTTGCGGTACTTTTCCCAATACTTATGAAATGTGCAAATTTTTCAACCCATCGTCCCAGTTCCGTTCCCGTTCGAACTTTTGGTTCACATTGTACCGTTGTTATATATCCTCAATATGTAAGCTCCGAGCATACGTATATACGTATGTGCTTAAGCCTCTTTCTATTCCGCTGTTTTTCTACCTACGGCAAACGCTTTACCTTCTCCACTGTCTTTCGGTCTATAGAAAAAGTTTGTTCTTTTGTCGAGCGCTTTAAAATCCGCGCAACCTGCGCGACAGTTGCGGCTGTAAGTGTACGCGCCCGAAAGAAAAGAAACGAGCTGACGCTTATACCTGATCGATCGACGATCCAGGGGATATTCTCGTGACAACTCGTGGAGCGGGAAGGAAAGAGAGACGACGGATAGAATGGAAAAAAGGCAGGTTGGCGTTCGATAGTTCTGGAAAGCTTGGGTGGTACGGGAGCGGAGGGAGGATAACCAAAACAAATATCACGCTTTGTTGGCCTGTGGATGAACAGAAGTAACGTGAAACTATACGGAAATGTGAAAATAATCATAGGATCGACCGCGCGTGTTGCGACATTGTACGTGATGAAAAAGAAACTCGGATAGTATTGAAAAAGTTGAGTTAACGCGTAATTTTATATTTAAATTATTGACGTTCTACTTGTTTTTCCATAAATTCATGGAGTAACATCGTTAGTTAATAATAACTACTGGTCCCTTGCTCGCAATCTCGCATTTATCTTCATTTATATTATTTTCGTGAAAACTTATGAATATTCATCATCCAAAAATTAAAATAATTTTTTCCGATATTGGCTTTATATTTAAAACGACCAGCAGAAAATATTTATAGCTATAATTATTAGCACAATTTTCAAAAAGCGAAATAAGTATTTCGCATTAATTATAGTAATTTGTATTACTATCAACGTTCAGACAATCAACGTTTTTCAAATTACTCAAATTACTCTTTTTATACCAACTATGGCTGTTTATTATTAGAATATTTCTTTTCGTACTTTCTATTATGATGTGCCTCCATCATTTATAAAGTAATAATAAATTGTCGTTTGTAATTTATGTAAATTCAAAGAATTCCAATATTATTGACTAAAACAGCGTGAATAATTAATATTTCAATAGGTAATGAAGAAGCACTAAAAGTCGATGTTAATAGAGATTCAATAATATCGCAAAGAAATTTTGAGGTTGAAATTCACGAGTAAGCGTATAACTAAAGCGTCAACACGACAAATTATAATATAAATGAAAATGGTAAATAATTTATAAGTCTACATTACATATCATAATACATTTTCGAACAAGAGAACGATTTACAACCGGAAATACTTTTGACTTTGAAAGAAAATTGCTTTTGTGAATGGACTAGGTAAATGGAAAAGTAAGCTTGGCACAAGGCTGTGATCTTATATTTATCACAGAAATATCCTTGGGAGCACATTAGAAAATAATTTAACGTCTTCAAATGAGAAGAGCACGAGTAATCATCAGAATTATGCAAAAGTCCAGTGGAAAAATGGACAGAGGCAGAGTTCGCTTGAAAAGTTCGTTTCACTAGAGGGTCAGCATCGGATGTCAAATACACTCTTTCGCCACATTTTCATAACAGTGTATATCAACAAAAAAAATGTATTTCTTCTGGAACGTTATTCATTGGGCAAATATGGGAGTCGTTCAGTATCGCCATAAAGGTGGAAAAATAAAGCAAGGGAAACCCGTTCCAGCGCGCCCGGATTTATCGAGCGCGCGCAAGGAAAAGAGCAAATGGGTCGCCTCTCGAGAGTGTAAGGAGAGAGTAGCGACGAGGATTTCGAGAATACATAGGCAAGTGTATGGGAACTAGTAAAGGATCAGAAAACGTGACGGGTTCTATTTATTCGAAGAGCTCGCGACGCCGTTACTTCTTGACGAGAAAACCAGTCGGGAAATATTTTACGCGTGAGCGCGAGTTCGCGTCCTCCGCCGTCCTCGCTGCTACCTTTTTTGTTACCGTCGTTTGTTTTCGTCGGCACATTCCGTGGAAGTGCGATCAGAACGTCGGAGGGCCTAGATGCGCGTGTTCTCGGGGCTCTAATATGAGTTTCCGTTGTATTTGATTTCGACGCGACGAGTCTTGTCTCCTTTCCTCTCCGCGCCATTGAGAGGATCCATTGTTGGGATAAACGCTTGGCTCTGTCTCATCAAGTGCACGGGATTCGTCACTTTTTTCTCTTTTGGACCCTCGGCACCGGGTATCTCGTTTCAACCCTTCGCTTGTGAGCTCTTCGAGCGTAACTAACACCAGAGCTTCCGTTTTCGAGAAATTTATTAATAGTGGCACATACTTCGAGACGCATACGAGCAAACGAGTAGAAATAGTCGTAAGACCGAGTTACCGTTAAATGAACAACCGTTTGATTGATTAATTGCAATCGCTTGCTTCTTTACAATAATGTTGGATTTCTTAATGCAGTTTAATTATCCGAAATGAACGTCGTTCTGCTAAAATTACAAGGTCAAATGCTTTACACAGTAACTCGTTTGATCTGATAAGTAATGCAGACATTCGAGTCGGAATATCAATTTACTGCTACTTTATTTCATCGTATGGTGTCAAAGAGAAACTCCTTATTGCCATTGCTCACTTCGATTTTCGATACGTAAACGTTGAAAACGAAAACGATACTAGAAAAAAAAGAAAAAAAATTTTGTTCTCACGCCCAGATCCTTCCACACATTTATTCTAATACACTTACGTTGCCTTACACTTTTTTTACAAACACTAATGCTACATCACTTCCATATTCAGCCAGAGTACTTATGATCTATCGCACTGGAAAAGTCTGTATTGAAGACCCAGTGAGAGAAAAAGCGTTAACGCGAAAGGAAAACTCATCGAGGGAGCGGCCGATGTGTTGGTATATTCGACTTTGGTGTTTATTACACATTCCACGGGCTTAAACAGCGAAGCCTTACTATTCCACACCTCCTGCTACTTTGTTAAATGACTAACATATTAAACGATCGCGTGAAGTTGCTTCGACGCAATGATATCGGGTTCCAGTCGCATCCAGTATTGCTTAAGCTTTGCCCATCGACAGAAGTAACGGCTTATACGCTACTACCCCCCTCTAAGCATCGCTTCTGCAATAAATATATGATTTTCCTGATATTGATAAATATGTATTTATCGTTAGTTTCATGTTTATAGGCGATGAACGAACCCGCATACTCGATTGGCAATTTTTTTTAGCAAAAATTACCATGGAAACGACTCTAACTGCAAGGCACGAACTATTTTCAGGAATCCTTACGTACTTTTTTCAGAAATTAATACTGTTCATGTAGAGATGATTATGTGCAGCGGCAAATTTTATGGACCTCATGATAAATTTGAGAATAAGATAATATTTATGAAAAATATAATAAGAAATATAAATGCATTAGAAAATTTTATCGTATAGTCACTATAAATTTTACCTTTAAGTCAGTTTGAAGTCGAGTTAAATGTTTATAACGATCGGGTCGCTAGAAATAATATGCGCACTTCCTATACAAAGTTATATAATGCATATACCGTAGCAATGACAATGTGTAATAATATAATTAGCTAAATTTGATGTTACAATTCGTAATTGAAAAGCATTTACAAGAATCAATATATTATAAGTAAATTAATTCTGTTTAATTTACTTATTTTTCAATAATATTGTAATTGTAAATACAAATTAATATTGGAAAAGTTTACAAATAAAAATAAAGTCTTTTCACTTTTCATTACTTTTTAATTAAGAAGAGTTATTTCGTAATAAAATTATTATTCATAAATCTTTTAGGTATAGAACCTCCTATATATAAAATAGATTTTATATATAGAAAATATAGAACCAAATAATATATGTAATTTTTCTAGCACATATATGAATACGTTTTTTATTCAGTAAATAATAAAAAGTGCTTATTTTTTGTTGTTTTAAGTGAACAGCGTTACTCTTTAGATATGTATTATTGCATACACTATTTCGTGTGACGCATTGAGACAACGTCTATAGATATGCGCATAGAGCGGCGTTACAAGTCAAGTAATCGAAAATCGATAGAAACTCTGATTCCTTAAATGTTGGCAATAATCCTTGAAAAGTTTCTCGAATCTTGCGATTGGCGTTTGGATTAATTGTCGAACTTCGTGACGCGCGACGCCCTACCAATAGCTAATTTTACGGACGGTAATTTCGCATATTTGCAGTCGTATTATAACTATGAAAGGTGAATGTAATAAACGTTCCATCGAGGTGTTATTAAATAATAGGAATAACTTGAAAGGCCAATCCTAATGACTGCTTATATACGATGTTTTTCTGTTTTCAAGAACTTTTGCATAAGTCTCGACGACTCGAAACGAGACGCAACAGTTCGCAATCGTGTAGAACTTTTAACGACTTTCTTAAGCTTTTCTAAAAACCCTGGACTCGGGGAAACACGTGTACGATGTCAACTCTAAAGTAACTCTATCGTATTACTCGCAGTTTAAATATCGAATAAACTTTGATTTTGAAATTGAAAGAAATTTTATTAACAAATATTTTTTATAAATTTAAATAGTAGATACATATAAGATCAGTACAAGTTTAATTTAAATTGATATTTTTATGGCAGAGAATCTTTTAAAGATAAAGTTTCTTTTAGCAATGTATAATATTTTGTTACTGTTAATTTAATTACTTATATATTATACATGTATAATTACATGGAAACGTCCATCATTTCACAAATAAGCGAATAAGACGTTTTTCTCCGTCTTATTGGTAAGTAAATTAAACTGAATACGTATAGTTATGTACGAACATCGTTAATAGAAAATTATTGCACTTCAATTAAAATTTAAGATATTTTATGGTGAGTGCATCAATAATATTTCAATATACCTATTATAGAATTTTGCATTATGACTTTTATTATTAATTTCAACGTGATATACGTAAAATAACTGTTGCCGTTATGAGGGAAAATTTGCTGTTATCGATAATATAATATTAATGTTATTGTATTGTTTTATACGAATCCGAATAAATCCATACGTTACAGAATTTTTAAAATAACCCTTGAAAGGATTATATGAATTAGAAATTATTTTATTATAATAGTGCTAATTTCATACAAGATTAAAGGCATTTCTTATACTTATGCTTTCTTCCTCATTCTTCTAAAAAACAGATAAATAAAATTTTTCTACTATTTGTGAACTAGTGTGCGTTAAATTTTTATTGTCAAGAAGTTCGACGATTTGTATTTGTTTAATTTTATGTAAAAGAACGTTGCAGGAATGTCGCCGCCACTAATTTTAGGAAATAAGTGTGTTCAGGGACAAATGTTGCGCGACAGCTCTTAGTCGGCCGTCAGTCGATCTCACTTTCAATATGTAAGCAAAGAATAGAGTTTTTTTTTCCACTCGATGAAAGTGTTTACTTTGAAAATAAAATCCTCCAACTAACCTTACAATCTCGAACTTTATTATTTTATCCGGATACAAATAGATATTTTTCTGTGCTTCCGACTTAATTTGTATACGCATATGCATCCAAACAGAACGACTCTTGTAACATATTATCTTGAAAAATATTTTCTATGTATAATCATAGAATATTTCAATAAATCATTAAAATATGTTATTGTATGACGAGCAGTGCGACGAATTTATAGTCGTACAAATTTTTATTCAACTCGTATAAATACGTGTGCGACTACCTGCACCTCCAAGACCGACACTACTTTAAGCCTTATGTACGAGTCCAAGTCAAATGGACGTGCAATAAATCGTTCGCTTTAATTACATATTAGTTTTTATGCTTAGAAAAATATTGAGATGATGATATGTAACGCTCTTTTTCTTATGTGCTAAGTCATCTTTATCGATAACAATTTCGTTTGTCTACTTAATACGTCAAAATGAATCAATGATGCTGAAAAGTAATTTTTTTCGCGAATTTAATTTCTACGCTTAAATTGAAACGAGAATAAAGTTAATTTGGAAAAAATTGTGATATTCAGTGTTCAAATATTGATTTTAGTTAGTAATTAAGTCAATGGTATCTACATATATATGCAAAGTAAATAGGAAGAAATATAAAAGACTGTTTGCTTTGTATTTTTGCAAGTAGGAATATTTATACTCTGCAAAATTAAGATTGTAATATAGAAGACTTATGTAAATACGTTCTTGAGATTTAGAAAAAACGTTTACGTATACAGCTAATAACAAGCAATAAAGTGAATTTTAAAACGTCACGTTAAAATCGAAATTGAGAGAAACTCTTGTATTTCAAATAAACAAAGACTCTCAATTAATCCTCGTATTCATGAAAATGGTCAGAGTTACTAGACTGAATAACGGTTTCTACTAAAAGATTTTAATTGTCATTCTGATTCTGATACTCTCCACTTGTTCATCGGTCGTTTCTCGAAGCATCGAAAAGTATAAACGTGTGTGTATCCGGCACTCGAGAGCGTTCGTTAAAAATCGACGCTGCCGATCTTGAATACACCCTTCCGAGGACTGACCCTTGGTAAGCTCACACAAGATCGTCTTAATACGTCAATCAAGTCATGGGACAACCGTATGTTTATGCTCCAAGTGGAAAATTACTGGCGTTTAAGACGTCCGACATGGAGTGTAGTCGAAAAACCAGTAATGACGACGCGATTAAATGCAGGTCCGTTTGTATCTCAACGGTCAGCCCACATAACAATTAACACCGAAAAGCAATGGGTTTTATTATTCCATAGCCCTTGTACGAGTTATCATTAATGAATATGTTGAAATGGTACCATTTCGTTCAAATAATTAATTAGTTTAATTTAATCGTCAAAATGAATGCGTGAAACTCTAGAGAAAGTTTTAAATTATTAAACTGAATTTGATTAGTTAATTTATCTACGAGAATTGAATTTAGTGATTGACGATACTGAAAAGATTATGGAAATATTGAGTTTCGATTCTAGGTGATGTGTTCTTTGAATATTCATTTATAATTATTTTATTATAAATTCGTATTATTTTATCAGTAATATTTATTAGAAAATGCCGATTGAAGTATTTTAAAAATGATTTTTTCATAGAGCAGTAATCTGTTAGACAAAATTAAACAAACCAATGTAAAAGAAATTAACATGTTTTTTTTTGAAATTACGAATAGACGTCTTTGAATGTGAATATTTAAGAAATTCGTATAACGTAAATTATTTGCTGCAGCGATTGAATTCGTTTTATTTTCCAACGTCATACGAATTTTTCTATTGTAAAAAACTACGCAACAGTATAATGTGATGCCCGGAAGACTCGCGATTATCAGAGTGAAACAATCGGATAACATTAATTATTTTTATTAAAAATGTTCCTTTTCGAATAACGTATTTTCCAAAGTTACAAGAGAAGAAATAAGTGCTGCGCGTGAGCGTGATTACGAGCTGTGAACGGTCTCATGGAATTACGAAACGAAAATGAAATAATCATCTTGTAACGAGCAAAATGTTTCGTTTAACGAGAGTCGCCTTTGTAACAAAAGAAAAGAAAGGAAAAGCAAAATCACGCACACGTCGCTTCGTTAAAGAGGCACAATATTCCGGCACATTTATCGTTATTAACGTCGGTTTTTGCAGGCGCGTCAACTGCCGCCCCCGAGTCGAGATCGGCGTACTGCCGTACGTCATCCTCGAGTGGAATAACGTGCCGGTATAATAGAACAGGTCTGGCGCGTCCGCGGAAATGCTCAATCAAAATAATTCGAATTAATTTCGTGAGGCCGGGCGGCCTCATCACTTTTGCGTACGCATCTTCCACATGCCGTTGCCCCCGACTGTCTTCCCTCCTTCTTTTCCTCCGCCGCCCTCGACGCTTTCTTTTGAGATCCCTCGCATCGTGAACCCTAAAGCACCTGTCACTCACGCCGGTGCTACAGTGTGTGTGCTTCGAGGAATTCATATCGGTTAATGAATTTGGGTAAAAGTTATCTAACCCGATGAAGGCAGCGATCGCACGGCACGTTGCACCAGTCGAAGGCAACATGATTTCTTCCTAGTCAGTGGGTCATTTTCAATTAATGCTGTTATCGTCATCTTTCATTCGTCAATCTCGCGTTTTGATTTTTGAAAATGTAGGAAAGACGTAGAGCTCGAGTGATATATTTCTTTTGCAGGGGTTCCGGGATGACTGTTAGACGTTTGGACTTTAGGAAACTATTAAATCTAGCTTGGAACAGAGGAAAGACTGTATTATTTCGAGTATGACTTGCATTTTTAGTAATGTTAATTGCATAAAATGTATCTGGAGAGTTTAAATAAAATTAAGAATATATGTGTTTGGATTCGTTCACGTATAATTTCCTCGTTCAAATTTTATGAATTATCACGATAACAACTGATCAATTAGATTATAATTTAATAATTTTGGAAATTTAATTGAATTCCGTCATTTTGTAAAAATTCTTACACGCTTCTTTTATGTTATACTTTATTATTTCACGGTAGTTTTCAGTATATCTATAACTCTTTCAAGTATTTGATTTAACTATTTGTTGTCAGTATCTTTTTTATTCTCGTGTATATTGTTTTAATTCAATATTTGGCAGTGATCCATACTTTTAACGTCTCAATATTTCTAGAGTATTGGCACGTAGACATTTCACCTATTTCTGTATGCAATTTAACACACTTTCAATATTGCATTTCTTAAAATCCAACGCATACTTCACTTGTATTTCAAATCTTTTCTCCTTGCCTTTTATCAAGTTTTTCGTACTGTTTTTCTTTACTCATCAACCACATTTATTCCCTTTTTATTTATTCTATGATATTCTCAATTACTTGAGAGTACTGTTCTTTCTTCTTTTATTTGTTGCTTATTTTTATTTTACTTTTTTATTCTCTAAATACTATCTCTTCAAGTTTTTTTTCCATCTTGTGCTTAGTTTTATCTCTCATCTTTCTTAGAATTTCTGCTTTCAATCTTACTTTGTGAACTTAACAGCTTCATTTCCAAGAAATTGCATGTATTACATGTATACATCTGGTATACGTCTATTTAATTAAAACATCTTAATAATGATTCCTGTTTTTATATTGCTAGCTTCTTCATTATAAAAATTATTTTATTAGTAATTGTTTAACAATTCATTAATTAATACCATTTTCATAAAAAATATCAAACTTATTAGTTAATTATTAATTTAATTTTTAAAAACTATATTTAATTCAGTGAAATTAAATGTTTCAAAGTCAATAAGTGGATCTATAAATTTGAAGAAAATACTGTCGAAAAGAAATTTTTTTTGATTGAATGTAAATTTATCGAATAATAAACAATGAATTTGAAAATCTATAAGTATATATATTACTAAAATTTAAAACGTATTGTAATTTTTAAAACGCTATGCAATTATATATTTCCAAATATGTATAACATAAGAGGATTCAATATATTAGAATTTTACTGTAATATAACATTCATCAAGCATCAATAATTAAGAAACTTGAACGAAGTTTCTAGAATTATAAGTCTTATAAAAGTCTTTTGAATACTTGATGTGGAGTATTTCAATTTAATTTTTACTATAGTTTCGATATTGTAGTTGATCAAAGAAATATAAAATATTTTTGGCTATAATAAATAGTAGTAAGGAATATAAGATATAAAATAATAGTATAATAAGATAGAATTACATAATTACAAATTTTATGATTGTATTAAAAAATGGTTTTCTTACATTATAATAAAACAAAGCAATATCTAAAAGGAATTTTTGTAGGAATGCAAATCGCTGTAATAATAAGAAATATATTTAGCTTCGAGTAGTATTTTACAATAAATATTTTGTACCAAAAAAATTCCAAATTAATAAAAGAATATTAATCAATAAAAATTTTTCCATTTAGCTGTATATTTTTGGAAAGAAAATATAATCCGCAGTAGATCAAAATCGGCTTATTCAATTTTGATATATGATAGCTTAGATACCTCATACATATGCGCATTACTCAGTGACATTTCATAAAAATAATATATTTTTATTTTTACTCTCTCAAATTCTATTCATGCAATGTATTCAAAAAAACTTTCACTAGCATTTCACATGTTCCACCATAAAAAAAATGTAATTTGGTTTATTTACAAGTTGAAAACTAAATAGTTCTTATTTACCTTGGATTAGATATTTTTGTATTTTTTAATAACTTTTTGTACTATGTATATATTATAATTATGTATTTGTTAATCATATGTATTTCTATTCTACTCAGAAATAAATATGCAGACTTTTTTATACTTTTAAATTAAAATACTTTAAATAAAACATAATTTAATACCAATTCCTCAATTAAATTATTTTCTTTAAGACTATTCAGTTCTTAGTTTACATTGCACTATAAGCTATACTTACTGGCCTTATAAATTTGATATTTTATGCATATTTTGATTCACGATTAATAAATAATACGAATATTTTAATATTGAAAACGAATATTGATTAAGATCTAATATGTAATATGTAAATATTTTACAAATATAATTTCTTTTAAATTTTTGAGCACAAATTATTAGAATTGACATTTTAAGAATTGAAATTACATTGAAATAATTTAGAAGAGACATCTTGTATTCGTGCAATTTTTTATTTGTTTAAAGTATTGGTAGATCTTGAAATAGGACTAAATAAATTTAAAATTTTTAAATTATCGTCGATTTCTAAGATTTTAAAAGAAAATAATTGATATCTTATAAAATAATAGAATATATCAAGCAATAGAAATATAAACTATTACATTTTGTTTCATATTACATTCTATGCTGTAACTAATACATTTTTATTCTTTAAATAATTTCGAAATTATAATTAAAGAATTTCAGTTTTTACTCTTGTTATTAAGTTCATAACCATTTAAAAGAAAAATAATCAAAAGTTTCTGATTATTACAAATAATTGAGAATACTTCGTTATATTAGATTCTTCGATTTGAATATTTAAAAAGAATATTTATAATGATAAGAACACATAAATCTAGCTCATAATATTCAATGAATTCTTTTGAAAATGAAAAATTTGTTCACATACAAGAATAATTACTATTTTACTGAATTGTTGAAGAAAATAGAACTACTAATAAAGTATGTAATTTGAAATTAAATACGAAATTAAATAAGTTGAAATTTCGAAAACAAAAAAATTAAATACAATTGAAATTTCGAATACAGTTTATAATATTTTTTCTTATTATAGGAAAACACAATAGTGATGGTTATAGCTGTTAACAAGCATCATGTACATGTTACAACCTCAAACTAAAACCACAAACGAATTCGCCGAATACGGTTATGTTGGTAGTTCTTGACTTATTGTTAGACGCAAATAGAGAAACATGCGGAATTAAACATATGCATGAGCGAACTCTAGCTCTGACCACTTGCGGATTTGTAGTAATCTATACATTACAACGAAACTTGTAGAGCTTCTGAATAATTCAGCAGTAGTATCATTGCAAACCACTTTTCAGCGAAAATTTGAACTCGTATAAATACTTTAATAATTATTAATAAATAATAAATACTTTACTAAATACTTTTAAAAACATTTATTAAAAGAATAGTTAAAATTTGAATTCTTAAACATTGAATAAAAAAAATCTGAAATATTTTTAAACAGAAATCTGATGTTTTTGAAAAGTTAAATGTTTTAAAAATTAAAAATAAAAAACACAAAAGAAAAAAGAAATAATAATTGATTTAATTGTTAATTGATATTTCTAACAAACGGTTATAATTAATTTATCTGACTCTATACATTACTTCTTTTTAAAAATATTATTCTGGATATTAATTTTTCAATATCAGTAACGTCATCATATGTTTAATTTTAAAGTAGATTGAAATTTTATTTTTACAATAGTTCTTTAAAAATATAATTATAAACGCTATAAATCCCCTTCATTTTAAAAACATGTGTTTGCAGAATCTATTATTTTCCCAAAAATTATATAGATTTCATAATTATGATTAATTTTGGAAACTGACTGCGATCATTATTAACAAATGCTGAGTCTTCAATTTCTAATAAACAAGCACTCGCACACACATGGTTATTAATAATCGATATAAGATTATTTAGGTAAATTAAACATGATAGAATATACTTACATTTAAATATATATTTACATATCTTTCTTTTTTTAAATTTAGAGTATAGTATTAATTTTTATTGTTTCATTTTTAATTTATTTAAACGTTAGATATCAAGAAATTATGATTTTTCTAAAAAACTTTTGTAATTATTCTTTGAGAATAAAATGAAATTCATAAAAGTAGTGCTACATATTTCTAAAAATATTTTTAAAATCATTGAATAAATTACGTAAGTTGAGTCTTTGTTAACAATTATTAACCCACATATGTATTACCTAGAACATATTGAAAAAATATATATTGTATTCATACGATAAAAATTAGTTTAAATGTTTTTAATTTTACGAAATACATTGTTTCCAAATTATTAAAAATATTAAGTATTATATAAAAATGAATCGTTTATACAATTTATTGCCTAACTTTACATATTATTCGTCATTTGTATGAGTTTTATATATATATATATATATATATGTTTTCATACATTCTGAGACAGATCCAGCAATTATACTTTTTTAATAAAAAAAGGATGCGTATATCATTATAAAATATAAGTTAGAAAGTCTGAACTTTAAAGGATATCGTGAAGAAAGATTTAAAGATAATATATAGTAAAATAGTAAATATTAAAGTGACATGAAAAGTCAATTATTGAATTTAAGATGTTAATATTTATTGATAATTCTATTTATTGATATTTGCAATATAAATTGTTTTTACCTTAGAAACTGCATAAAAATCAATGTATGACATGCTTATTTTACAATTTAATTCTACATTTTATGATATAATTAATAACCTAAATATGATAAACTAATTTTCTGGTGAAGTCAACCCGTGCTACTGTTTACGTTTTCTTAAAATATTCACACTATGTTTGTAGCATTTAACTGCATTGTAATTAGTCTTCAAGAACATTTTAAATTCGATAGAAATTTATGTTTTACACTCAAAAAATTTAATTTTACTTTGAAAATTTTTGCATTTATTTTATGAATATTTAGGAACTGCATAGATAAAAAGTATAAGAAGTTTTAAAATTTCTAAATAAACAAAAATAATTTCTAAATTGCTATTAATGACCTATTTGAAACATTTTACAATATTGTATTTTTTCACAAAAATTAATATGTAATTTATTGCACAACTTATGAGGTGTTAATTATAACACTAATAAAATGTACAATTAATTTTAAAATTGATTGAGAAAGACAAATCATTTTGATTATAAATTTAATTATCTTTTTTTACAATGACTGATGTTCACAATAATGAAAGAGTAAAAGAAAATGAGAAAGATTACGTAGTATATTTATTTATTGATTTTTTTATATATTATCTTTGTTCATGAGAAAAGATTACTATTAAGTAACATAAGTTTGTTACGAGAAGTTAAAAGATTAGTTAGTCTAAAAGAAGATTCATTAGGATATGTCTAATAAATGACATATAACACATATAACTAGTATAAAGTATATTTTAGTTAAAAAGATAGATATAAAAGAAGGAATAGATATAAAAAAAGATATTATGTTTTATTTAAAAGACAGTTTTATTTAAGAAGGAAAGTTGAAATAAATCATCAAAGCTTCAAGAAAGAATTAAAATGAATTATAATGTGGATTATTTTTTGGATTTTTTTCTGGATTTTATTGTTGATTAAGATTTTATCAGGGATCGAAAATGAGAAAGTAAAGTTTAGCGTATGGAACATGACAGAACACCACCAGTACAATAACCAGCATGACAGGTAATTTTTTTTATTTTATAGAAAATGAATAAATAAAATTATAGTGCTTCTGTAGATAAAACTACTATAGAGATCGAAATGAACGACAAGATAGTGATAAAATTTTACATCCATCAAAATCTCTCACACGTACAGCAAAAGCATACAATTTTAAGATTCTATATTTAGAAGAATATTATTTAAAAGAAGTTTATAGTAAAATTCTAAATAATTACGTTGCATCAAACATAAATTTCCCAATATCTTTGTCAAAAAATGTAATATTTAATGTAATTTATAAATACTAAAAGATTTACTTCACATTAAATTTTGATTTGATATTTTACCACTGATATTTTTTATTAGTAAGAAGACAACGCATTTATTTTATCATTTAAATTGTCCGATATCTATACTTTCTCCATTATATTTATAAACGTACAAACATGATTATAATATTTGTATAAAATATTTACGGTTAATTTAGAGAAATACTCGCGTTTGTTAGAAAATTATTATAATTTTTTTTATAAATAGGTTGTATTGTTTGTTATAAATATATTAATTTTCTTATGAAGATGGCAATTTATTCAAGTTGCAAGAAAATATAATTGTTATTATTTCTAACAAAATGCTTCCTGTGTAATATTTTACTTTGTTCAATTAAATCAAAATAAATGTAAATCATTCGGATTCGTCAGATTTTTAAATATTTTGCTTAGTTACTTAAGAACTTTATCGTATTATGAGGTCTGATGAATATTTATCTTTATTTGGAATCAAAAAAATTTTCAGAAAAGCCAATATTCAAGTATTATTGTTGATGTTTTGTGAAATACAAGGAAATCTGTTAAGTTAATATAAAGAACAAGTTTTACGAATAATAATTTAAAATAATATTTTAATAATTAATTCTTATTATTTTTCGAATCAATTATATTCTATCTTTCAAGCAAAGTATTTATTTAATCGGTATTTTTTAATTAGTTTGAAGCTTTGCACAAATATTTATTCACTTTCATGACTTTCATATGTAATTAATACGTTCCTCATTTTCAAAATCAACATTTTCTTTTTGGTTAATTTATAATTTATATTAATTATAATTAGATTGATTATATGATATGTATTAATATTAAGTATGAAAAGAGCTTGCAATTATTAATCTTGTTAGAAAGCAATTTTTTGTATTGGTGCTTAAAATATAAATAAGATTCATTGAACTTAAATTATTTCGAAAAATATATATACGGTAATTTATGTAATAAAATCCGAACGAATAAAATGCAAAGATAATATATTTGGATAATATCACAGTAATATATACGAGGATATTTATTAAAATAAAGCATGTGAATATTATGCACGTTAATTATTGAAAGTTTTTGTAAACAAAGTTCAATGTATATATTTTAAAATTAATCCATTATGTTGTAAAACGTATTTTAAAAACTTAATGTATCCGGTTTATAATATAAGTTGATGAATTGTATTGAATATCAAATATCTTTGCATGCTACAGATCAGTAATTCACATAATTACTTTGTATTAATTATATTTTTTAAAGACGAAGATAATTCCTCTTTAGTTTAATCTGTCAATGAATTTTGGTGTGGGTATATAAATATATCTCAATCGACTGAATGTAACAACTTTGACAGTTGCTTAGAGATATTTAAATTGAATGTTATGTGCGTTTCTCTGCAGTACTCATGTCAATTATAAAATTCATTTTATACAGGTAGCACTTGAACAAAACAGAAGTAAAGTAGATTGCAGGCCAGAAACAAGCCGCAAACGAAATCGCAAGAATGATCTACCCCACGTGACCGCTTTTGAAGTTTCCCATGGGAAGAAGAGAGCAGAATATCCTAAGATGAAACAGGACCACAAGGGAAAAAGACAGAGAATTAGTGTCTCCCTAGCGTATACATGCCTGGAAACGAACTGTTTATTATGGAAAAATGTGCGAGATTATTTCTTTTCCCTTGTTTTTTTGTTGATTTATTTTTTCTCTGTTTTCTACTATTGCTATACATTATTTAATAATTTGGTTTGCTCTTTCAGATGTAGAAAATACTGCACATTTAAATGAACAATTTTTTACACCAAATTTTTTACGAACTACAAGAGTCTACAAATGATAATTTCCTTATTAATTTATTTAATTTATAACATTATTTGAAAATGTAAAAATATTACAGATATCTTCATAGAAATAAGGGAATTTATTTTAAATTGTATTAAAATTATATACAATTAGAGGGTGGTATGCTTCAGTCTGGGGCATATTCATAATTGCCTCTAAATATTCCTCCAGATCTTTATTTTTACCCCAGTTTCTAGTTTTTATTAATTTTTAAATAACTTTTTATATTCCTTAATAATTAAAATAATTTTTATCTGATGTAATTTCATTTATTAGATAAATCTACAAAAAAGACTATTTAAATAGTTGCCATTTTGAGTAGATAGAATTTTGTCTTACTAATAATTTAAGAGTGAATATTTTTCTTTAAATAAAGAATTATTTATAATGGAAACATTATTTTCTTGATAATCTTATATAATTGCCAATAATTTATCAATCTGATAGATTAAAAATAGTTCTTAATTTTTAATTGACGGTTTACTATTATTTACTTTTTCACAAAAGATTTGGTTAATATAAGTTTTTAGCGAAGTTCTATTATCGATATTTAACATTATTTCAATAATCTGTATATAAGTCACTAGTTATCATTCATTAAAATTAAATAAAAAATTCCAGGCATAAAATATATACGTGCTTAGAGAATAGAAAATAAGAAGACTTACATGAATACGGAATTCTGATTGCGTTGAGAAGATTCTTTTATTGAGATAAGTTCCGGAATCTCAAACGCTTTCTCCTCAATAGCACGTTTCTTTGAATGTTTAGTTTCAAATATTCTACCCCACAAAGGACAAAATTGTCTATTCAAATACGTGTCATAACAATCGATAAGCATCGGTGCAAACAAAGAACACCTACAGATTCCATCCGCAATTATCTCCCGGCATCTCTAGGTCCTGCATTCTTTTCCGAACATTATTCACTCCCCCGCCTCTTTATTCCCATTCACTACCCGTCTTACGTTCTCTCGCATCCCTTGCTCTCTTTCATCGAATTCACTTGGATATATATACGCCAACGGGGATGCGTATTGGACTTGGGGAGCGTCGAATTTTGCTTTTGCCCGCGTTTTGACACCGAGACCCGGAAGAGACCGAAATACCAAATAGGCGTTCACTCACGCGCCGCATCACAAGTCTTCTCTTTCTTTTTCTTCCTCCTCTTTCTCCTTTTATTCTTCTTTTTGCTGCGCTTGCATTCTGATGCTCGGATGTACACACCTATCTTCTCATACGAGTGTGAGCCAAGTTCAGGGCCAGGGAGGAAGAAGAAGACCCTTCTAAACGACTTGGGGATTCAGACTTCTTCTATATACCTTACTCGTCAAAAGTAAGTTCCAGTTATGAACATTGTGTAAGTAAAAGCCGAGACTGATTATTTAATTATACCTTTCTTCGTTTCAAAAGAGATGCATTTCCTTATCTTTTTAATTGAATGCATATTCTTTATTATCATTATTAAGGCAACTGTTGCGAAAAATAAGTACAATGTATTGTAGATTTTTAAGTAAAAATAAAAAAATATTTTAAGTAAAAAGTATCGAAGCTTTCTACGTTATTTTATTGTTTAACTTCCTAATTTATTACAGACTATTTTTTAATAGAACTTCTACTAATTTTTCACATAATGAAATAATAAAAATGAATATATGTAAACATTAATTTGAACAAATTTCGAAAAAATTATAAAAAATAAGTTACTGTGTTTCAAGGTTACATATAAAATTATAAGAATACCTTTAAAGGAATACATTTAGGTTATTGAATGAAACGCTTCCATTTGATAATCAAATGATATTTATTCCGTATTGAAGATAATATTATCAGCATTTGATCAATTTTACAGATATAAACGAATGTATTATCGATTGTAAACACTGATATTTTTTACTTCTGCTAAGTTCAATACAAAAATTGAAAATAAATTCATTTCCTTTTAAAGAAAATAAAATAAAATGTTTACTATAACTAAGCTTCGTTATTTAATCATTAAAGAATTGCCAAAATATTCATTTCAATCTCTATAATCTCATTATCATTTTATATATATCATTAATCTAATCTTTAAAAATTGCGAGATATTAAATACTTTTGTCGGGGATTGTAGGTATATACGGAATCGGCCCACCCGCAGCACTCATCAGTCAGTATATATGTTTAAAAATTAGGGTGGCGGAATCGGATATTTTGTTTGCCTCAAAAACATCCGAGTAGAGATCACCGTCGTCTTGATGAAAGAATTTCTATTATAGGTTGAGAATGCACACTTTCTAGCTTTTGGATATTATGCCAAGCAATAGATAGTAGAACGAAGAGGTGGTCTGTTTAATTTAATTCTGTATTTGTGGAAGGAAGTGCTTGGAATCTCATATGGAGAGATGCGTTAATCCAGAGAGTTTATTTTCTTTTGAAATAGCTGGTATTAGGATGTATTATCAACAAAACTACTTCAACTGATAACTTATTTTATTAGACAGCTTTAAGAACTTGATAGTATGTGATTTAAAAGTAAGAGTATGACTTCTATCTCTGTTCTTTGAAAAAAGAAATGATCTAATCTGTTAGATTTTGGATATTCATACGCATAAGAGTGAGGTCATTCAATTGAAGGCAACACTTAACATAATTTATAGTATAAGCCTTTCAGTTTGAAAATTTTACATTAATCATTTATTAAAAATCGTAATGAAGATTGAGATGAACGAAACGCATAGTGTAATGTTTTAAAATTGAAAATATGAACTTAAATTAGAAACATTACATATTATTAATCGTTTCTCAGATCTTATTTGCTTATCATTTTAAATAACAATTATTAAATTAACTTTATCGGCATTTTAAAATAAAACTGGAATACACGTGGAAATAAAATAATTCTAAATTATAAATTTGAAAATTCTGATGAAGATTATAATAAAACTCAAATACACAAAAAAAGAGATGATTATTCTTATTCACTTAAAATAGTTAATTCATTATAATGCAATTGTCAATAAAAAATTGTCAATATAAACACTAGTAAGAAATTTTACAGAATGCTTTAACACAAATACAAATTTATTGCTACGACAATCTTATTATGTAATTTTCATAAAATGTTATCTTCTGTACTAAAAAAACTTTTAAATATTTCACAATGATTCGTCATTTCCATATTTTTACACGAAATTATATAATATTCAATGTTACATAAATTTTTCAAGTATATTTTTCTAGAAATTTTAAAGTAGAGCGTTAATTCTTAATTAAAAGTCGAGTTAACCAATGGATAAAAAGACTATTTCCTTTTTATTAAATTGGTATAAATCAAGTATTTCAAATGGATATTAATTATATTCAATAGTCATGTTTAAAAATTCTCATTTCTAAAAGGATCCTTAAAATTTTCTTAACTATGTTTAATATATTCTACAAAAATTCAATATCATTAAATAATTAAATTTTAATTATATGTATTTATAACACTATGAAACCTTCTATAAAAAACCTTTACTTTTATACCTAAGCATAAAGTATATTTTATAGAATCTAGTAAATATCAACGTAGACTTTAGAAGTTTGCTTTCAAATATATTATTTTTCACATCGACAGAGATTGGAATTTTCAGTTAATATTTTCCAAAGGTTCCGTAGCCCAGTCAAATATAATCATCAATGACACTTAATACAGTCAAGTTAATAGTACATGTGGTCTGTTGTTGGTATGCCCCCTCGTCTTTCCCTTATCCTTTGCATCTAAAATAAAAATACAGACTTTTTAAAAGCTAGGACTAAATCTTTTTTACTTAATTACCATAAAAAAAAATGAACGTCGCGACGACTAGTCGCTCTATTTGTGATTTTTCCCTCTTGGTTTTTCCGAGCCAACACGTCAGGGGGTAACACTCTCGACCATTAGGGATGAAAGAGACTTCACTTCTACCTTCTCTAAGGAATATTAATAGTGAAAACGTACTGTCGTCGTTGGTGACATGACCAATGCTTGGATAGAGAGAAAGAGAGAGAGAGAGAGAGGCAGATGGGATGAGAGACTGTAATTAATCATAGCCGAAAGAAATAATTCTGTCGTCATTTGTTTTCGAGGAAACATCAACCAAGTTGATTAAGTCTACTGGTCTGCTTATTTGCATTTTCAATAATATGTATACTCGTATACAAGAGCATACCAGAGTTCAGATGCCATCAAGAATCCCCCTCGAGGATTCATTAAAATGTTAATTGAGGTCTTCGGACTTTAGTTTGAGGGGTAACTTTGCTGGGTACAAAGGGCAACAATCAATTTATCGCGCGAAAATGAATACCGAGACGTACAAGAGCTAAACGTAATTGATTTTGCTTCTTTCGACGTCTTTCCGATCCCATTAATATACGATTAATATACATAAACGATCTATCGATTCTATGTAACATTTCGTCAACGATAATTTTTATCTGTTATTATTAATTTTTCTGTAAATATGCGTAATTAGAGAAATACTATATGTGTAATTAGAGAAGTAATTTTGATAACGACAAAATTTTATTTATTTTATAAGTTATTGATACCGTACGAAAGAGATTTTGTAGATTTCGTATATACGTTGAGTAAATTTTTGTACATATGAATGTACGAATATCAATTCAATAACTAATCTTTATAGATTTTATTTCAATTTATTAAGTTAAAGTTTAAATTGCTAAATATTTATAGTTATAAATTTCATACTAAGTTGAAAAGAATATCAACGTTTATTTATATTTTAATAATCAAGATATGAAATATAATAAATAATATGTACTTATAATGTATACTTTGTTAGTTTTTATTATAATTATTGTTATTACTTAAAGTAATACTAACAAATGATGCACAATTATTTATGTGATATTGAAGCCAATTTTAATTGCCTGAAATATATATATATATATATATATATATATATATATGATGTATAATGTGTACCCATTTATTTCTTTTCTTCTTTTACAATTAATAAATATTTCAAATATACATATATTTTTTAGATTATTGATGAGAGCAATCAATCTTTTGAATATGTACCTATGTTCAATATTTAATAAGATAACATTACTTTTCATATTAAAAAAGTACGTATAAATATATTTTAAATCTTGGAGGATATTTTATGAAGAATGGAAGATAGAAGAAACGTAGGGCTGCATGAAAGTTGAGAAAGGCCATTCCTCTATGTAACTTTTACGTGTTTAGGATTCACGATGGCATCGCTCAAGTAGTATTTTACAGTTTTATGAGTCTAGGTGTGATATTCGGGTATACTCGATGCCTACGTGTACGGGATCGTTGACGAGGTCGAGGTAAATTGCTCCTCGTCTTTACACATCCAGGTATATTATACGTATCTGGTACCAAAAACGATCTCTAGACTCTCGGATGGCGAGTTTTAGACTGGATCACTCTGCAATTTTGCAAATCTAGTAAAACTACGGTGCACTCTGTTTACCTCTCGTCATCTGCGACCTTTTACACGTCCGCACCGAGCACGAACAAATGCAATATTCAGACGGATAAAATTGCAGAATGGTACAGCTGGATCTCATCATCGGTTATCATGCAAGTGTGTCCGGTACGACTGCATGTCATCAATGGACTCGTAAGAGCTTCAAGTGATTTGGTTGAGCACCGTCGTCGATGAATTTATCTGTAAGGAGGTGAATTTCAGAAGTAAGTAAGTGTCAGTTTCCCGAGGATGATTCTTGGACGTTAAGTATATATAAAGAAAGGCAAGCTACTACCGGTGTCTGTAAAATCGTCACCTGTTGTTGCCATATTTCTATTTATTTTTAAATTAATCAAATAGGCAATAAAATCCTGACTTTCAGATTTGGAAACGTTATTCAAATAATTAAATTCATTGAATCTCACTAAATAGAGATATAGTTTTTATTTTCCTTAGAAAAGTGAGATGTATGCCTCATGTTACTTGAAACATAATTAGTATGAAGTAAATATGTGATGTAAAGTAGGTTTGTATGTGCAGTTTCAATTCGATATAAAAGATATATGTATAAAAATAAAAATCAACTTATTTCAATTGCTTTTGATTACAATATATATCCAATTCAACATCTATTGATGAGTCCAACTTGATAAAATATCTAGTTTCGTACAATTATGTTGATATCTACATATATATATTAGGCAAGTCTAACATGTAATTATTCGAGAATTTTAAAAGTATATTTAGGCAATTATGATTAATATATAATTGATTTCTCTTTATATCTGATAAAACTGTTTATGTCGAAATTATTATTAAGATTAAAATCTACATTAATCTTAAAGAATAGTTATTAACATTAATTTTCCATTACATTATTACTATTACGAATTACAAAACATCATTAGTCAAAGGTTATTGGTACCGGGTTTAATAAATCAGACACACGTTTCTTTAATACAGCAACTTACAGAATGGGTGATGAATTTAAATAATCATAATAATAAATTTGAGATGAGGTTTGTTATCCTAACAAACTAAAATTTTCTTTCTTTTTAATTAGTTTCCATGATTTTTCTGTTTCAACTTATTTAAAAAGTTTGTATACATTCTTTGTTTAATGTTTTAACTTTTCCAAAGCAATGAATTCGACGTATAAGAAAATACTTTTGCTTTAAATAAAAAAATATTAAAATTTCTTTTTAAGTTGATTCTGTATTATTTTAATATAAATATTTTACGAGCACTTGTACCGCCATGTTTTATTTTTTTGGTAACATATTCATTTCATTAAATCACAAATAAACGTATTAAAGATAATCTAATGAAAGTTTGAAGTTACGTCAATAAAGGATAATGCTTATAAGAATTTATACTGTAATTTAGGTAAATTTGTATCCTTTCTTGATTAGACTAGAAATTTCTAATCCGATCTTTGATTATCAAAAATGGCAAAATATTTTGCCATGTTCTGATGTATATAATAATTTATGGCATTAATATTTCTTTCTAATAATACTCCTATCTATAATGTCATTTGTTCATATAAAGAGAAATGTAAAATTGAGGTTTTATTCGCTGGTTTTATTTAGATTGCTGGTTTTATTCTCTCATCATAATGTATATACAAAATACGTAATGGGTCAATTTCATCGTACAGAGAGAAATTAGTGCTATTAATCACTTTTTTGTTGATTTCCTGCATCTTTTTCATAATGATATATACTTATTGTAATTTTTCATTTATCTTATAATTCATTTTTTATAATTTAAAACAATTTTTTAATTAAATCACAGAGACTAAGATAAAGAGATAAAGTTTCATTTTAATTTAATAATAATTATGAATTTAACTTTGATTCCTATATTATAAATTACCACATATGAAATTTTATACGTTTGTCCGCTTTTGCGGTTGTTATAAAAATACGTTGAAGTGAAGTAAAAAAATGAAAATTTAAGATCTATATATAAATCTTTAACTGGTCACTATGGTAGATGTTTAAAAATATTTAATGGAGTGAACATTTAATTTAACGAAATTTTAAAAAGAGTTTCAGGAATCTGTCTATGAATATTTCAGGAGGTTTTTACACATAGTTACCGAATGGAAAATATGAACAATGTACGTAACTAGAAATAATCCATTTTATGTCGTGTAATGAATTCTTAAAAAGTATGTACTATCCGAAGTTCGTTAAAGCGTTCATTATAGTTAAATGACATAAATTGTAGATAAAGATTAATAGAAAATTCTTATATTCCGACAAATATGCCAAGCTTCAATAATTAATTTAATGAGTATGTCGAATGTTAAATTAATATCTTGTCGTTGACACACCTTTACTGTCCTCAAATGAAATAAAAGCTTTGCATGGATTGTAAAAGAATTACATTGCAAAATTAAAAATAACGAGGTGGGATCGATGCGTGAGTACGAGTCACCGCATCGCATTTACGATTAGTAAAAACTCGTTAACGCGTAGCGCGAAAGAGTTTCTCTCTCCCTCTTTCAGGCCCTTTTTTCATTCTTTTAATATGCGGCAATCTCTTTCATCTTCTCGTAAAACTTGAGGCGGATTATGCGCGCTAAAGCCGCCGGGCCACGGCAGTTTAGTGGACGAGCAAACGAAAAGCGCTGCCTGAATATATATCTTGATCGTTCTCCTTTTTTTATCTTTTCCTTCATACATGCCTACACACACACACACACACACACACACACACACTGTTAGACGCACCAGTCACCTGCATAATAGTGGCCCTCGTGGTGCATCGCATTTGACGCTTATCTCTCTCCCGTAATTTTTCACGAGGGAAGAATTGTTATAGGTGTCGTTCTAAGTAAATTATTTTTGATTTGCATACCGGAAAATTATTTTTTACTGAAATAAGAGCATGACTGTAGATGGACTAAGTAAGATAAAACTATGTACATTGAAAAATTAACGATACTATAGACGTTTTTAGTGATACAGGTCTGATATTTGCGCTACAAATTTTTCATTTTTATAAAGTGCTGAGGCTATAAATCTTGATATTCAAATGTTTTTAGATTTATCATTCAATAATGAAGAAGACCTGTGAAGTAACTATGAGCTTATACTTTCACTGTAAACGTTATCATCAAATTCACACATTCTTTCTGTACTTTTTAAATACAAAATAATCTAATGTTAGATTTTTCACATATCATATTCATTTAAAGTCTATGAAGCTAATATATATGTGCATATATTATTTCAAATGTAGAGAAAAATTAATAAAATTAATAAATATATTAGCCATGTATACGAGGATGTTTCTTTTTAAAAATGTGAAGAATACTTACGAGTAGGTAATCATATTAACAAATATAAATATTGAATTTGTTTTCCATTTTTTATTAATATCCGTAATTAAAATTGAATTCAATAATATTTTATTTAACAGAAGTTATATTTCTCGTTCAGATTTGATTTGATCTAAAGCTTAGAAATAAAGCAAAGAATTTTATTACGGAAATCTTGCTGTTTTAAAAACAATCCATTTCATTTGCTTTAGGTGCGACACACGAGAACATGGAGATACGGAAGAGATAAAGATAGTTAAAACGAAAAAAATTAATAAAGGAAGAAAGTAATACGGGAGTCAAGCAACCTGACCTATGATTAAAATTTATTCATTGGTGGCTTGACTATCCCTTCTTTCTTTCGCTCTTTTTCTTTCCTTTTCTTTCATTTTTCTTTCTTGCTTTTCTGCGCACAGTCTGTAAGAGAAACAGAGAACGACATAGGGCGCGTGCACCTGTGTGGGAATTCGCAACAAGAGCAAGGAACGGGAGGGAAGGAAACGGGATTCTCGCGCGTCCCATCCAATTTGCCAGCGCTTTAACACGGCGTGCAAGAGATGAAATGAATGGAGAAACGCCCGCAAACATGACGACGACGAGGTCGAGGATGTCCATCCGGTTTACATATATACTCGTACTCGCCGACAGGCTCTTTTGCATAAGAGATTTTCCATTTTACGATGCGCGCTCGCGCCCACATTTTACCGTATACGCTTTTAAGGACGAATAAATATATGCGCACTGTGTACGCACAAATTCGTTGAGGATGAGCTAGCGATCACATATTATCAAGTGCACTGTAACGAATTTAGAGAAATAAAGAGAACGATATTGTGAGCGGTATAGAGCAGGTATAATAAAACTGATCCGGCTGAATTATTGGATCGATCAGTAAACCAAGTGGTGGGGGATATAATAATTTCTTTTAATGTACATCAATTATATCGCCTCTAAGTCGTAGATATTTTAAACTTGTACAAATCTACTTTGTCAATGTAAGTAATATTCGTAATTAAGGATTATGGCTCTTTAATATCGAATGAAATTCTAATGGTACTTTTCATTATTCAAGGTTTCACTATAGTCATTCATTGTAGTTTCTGGAGGAGGACAATGAGAAATTGAATATTAAACTTTGACTAAAAAATATAAAAATATAGAATACAGTTGAATATAAATATTATGAGTTGACAATTCAAAATTTTGAATAAAAAAAAGACGTTGTCAAAAAAATAATTACTTTCAGGATATAATAAATAATTTTATGATTAATACGTTGAATTATTAATGATGAAAAATAATAATTATTACATTTAAAAACAATTTAAAAACAAATAATAAATCGTATTATAAATATTATATTTATTAGGAAATTTTGTACATGTTTATGCACAAAATGTTTTATTAGCAGAACTTATTTTCTACGACAAATTGTTAGGAACACGTGTATTTGAATTGGATACTTTGCTTCCTTAAGCAAATGCATTATAATATCTAGAAAGGTACTAGAAAGGAAAAGAAGTCTTATCAAGGAGTACAGCAGCATTTATAAGTTAAAATTTTTCTTCTGATAGAACTAAAGTGTATGATGTGATTTAAGTACTTAAAAGTATCAACAAATTTTCATACTATTATAAATTATATTTATAAGTTAGAATATTTATAAAAAAGATTGAGTCGTGATTAATGAAGATTAAAAGAATAATTTTAATTAGCAAATTAAATCACATAAGAAGAAAAAGTCAGATTTTTTCGGTGATATAATGTGACGCCTTTAGTAGTTATATTCAAATTAATTAAAAAATAATTTTTCGTCCCTTTCCTAATATAGGTGTAATTGGATATAATAAAGATTTGTTTTTACAGGTATTAATATGGTATGTATGATTATTATTGTATTCGAATTATTGTATATTATTGTGTATTCGAACGCTTTATGAATTTTCTCTCATTAATTAAGTAAACTCAATAAATTTTGTTTTAATATATCATCTATTGTAGGATAATATAATGAAAAGGAATCGAATGGTTTCAATTAAGCACTTGCTCATAAAAATGATCCAGGTTTATTGTATAATAAGGAAATAATAATTACACGTGGACAAATTTTATTAAAATAATAGGAAGATTTTGTGTTAAAAATAAGCGTAATAAACTAAATGTATAACAACTGAGCAATCTAATATTTAATTATTACGACGTTATTTTAAAGTTTTCTAATAATATCTGTACATGATATAAATAATAAATAGTGAAAGAGGATATTAGCAAAGATTAAATTCAGGAAGTGCTTATTTTTTTCTATTAAAAAACTATTAAAATTTCGGTTAATGGTACCTATTTTGAGAGTTAGGAATAGTAAACCTTTATTATAAGTAATAGTTTTATATAGTTACGAAAAACGTTTATTCCAAAATACGAAATGGCGTTTAAAGTATTCGATAATGAAATGATTAGAAAAACATTCGGATAGAAATAGAATGAAGGGGGTCACAAGTATAGGATGTTACATTACTTGAGATAGATATATTCTATACTTCAAATGGTAAGACTAGCTAAATTGCGTACATAAGATAAGCCGGATATGTAGTGGAAATTCGCAATAAAAAATATCGTGTATAAGTTTCAAGTACTGAAATAGTAAAGCAAAATAATTCCTTGCGTAGATGAAAAGATAGATACAAGAACAATTCGGAAGATTGCGATCAACTATCCTAGATAATATTGGCGCAAAACCGAGAAAGAAACTACTTTGCTGTAAATGAACTGAGGTACTTTTAAGTTTTAAAAACAGTTAATAATAATAGCAATAATAAATTCACAGAAAAACTTAGATCGTGAATATTAAATAGAGTCGCTAGTTTCCTTATTAAAAAATGTTAATTTAAATTAATAAAAATTAAAAAATCGAAAGTTTAAAGAGTAAACAATTTTTTCTACTATCTTTTCATTTGATTATATTACATAAATAGAAATTTTAATTTTGATCAGAGATATCGTCAAAGTCACAACTCAAGTATTAATTTCACGCGGAGATAAATCGAGAATGCGTCGCTGCCGAATAACTAAAAGAGAATATTGTTAGTCACAATTAGAACTCGACGCGTAAAAGGCAACAGTAGAAGAGGAGTTTGCAGAAGAAATAAGCTAGAAGAAGATGCAGCCGAGAATTAGAGGAAAAGAAGGGGAGGAAAGAGAAACAAAACAAGAGAAAACGTACTCGTTCGTTCGAGCAAGCATCAAGATATGATGGATCACGCGTTAATGAAAAAGAAAAACAAAAAAGATGGAGAAGCCCTCTGAGGGCTCAGGTGAATAGCGAATCCCTGGGCATTAAGCCGTTTGGAAGGCCTGCCACATCTCACCCCGGACACGAGTGGCGGCGGCGCGTCTGGGGCTGCCCCGTAACGCTACAACACATCTCCAAAGCTCCTTGGCGGAAGTCGGAAATGGGCGGCGTTGGGCATCCACTGATGCAATATATGTTATTCGCTTAATTAAGTGCTCGTCCAAGAGGGGCAGAGCGAGGTGGGAAACTCGGCGAAAACACTCGTGCGAACTTCTCCCTGCCGCCGTGAGTGCACGCACACGTGCTCGAATATATGCGTGCGTTATACTGGGAGGGCCAGCGCGGGCAGTTTCCAAAGCTTCAAATTCCACGTCGAAATTCAGTCGTTGGCCGGGAGGTGACCCGATCCCTTCGTTTCCCTTGCGCGTAGTCTAATCTCCGAGTTAATTGGGAAATTAAATCCGTAACGAGATTTCCCCTCATTATTTACGAATGCACGTTGCGACGTTGGCTCCCGCTTAATTAACCGCGGGGGAAGTTTCTTTATTGAGGGATCGAGTCTGGGTCGCGAGCCACGCATATATATAGGCGCCTGCGACGTCGCGCGCCCCTTTAAATTCGAGGGGTCGCTCGCGTTTTTACTTTCAGGTGGAGAACGAAGGGATGTTTGGATTTTCGCGCGCCAACTGCGGATTAAGCATGATAGAAGATTTGCCGGCTGAGTAATTGCCGAGAAAGCAAAGGGGCTAGTTGTTGAATATTTCAATGAAGTTCGCGAGTGGATGTCATCACCGATATTTTATAAGGCTCGCTAAACCTCTCAGAGAGTTCTAAATCTCATTTTTGTGATTTAGAAAGCATGCTGAATCTATTTATTTTGCGGACTTTGAAATTCTAGTACGATTTCGAATGAAAGCAGTGACTGAAATAGATAATCGATTCTAATAGGAAACTACTTTATCGATCTGAAGTTGAAATATTTTATGTGCCACTGTAATTTTTTAATGATAAATTAAGTCTAAACTATGTATATAAATGAACAAATACACCAAAAATTTTCATCTTTTATTTCTCGCATTATTCATGTTTATTTAGAACGATGTTTCAATCAATATGATACAATATATAATTGTATTAGCTAATAATTTACGGTAACGTAGACACCTAATTATTTATTAATCATAATCTCAAAAGTAATTGTACTTTTCATCTAACCTTTACTAAGAGTAAAGATTATTTCTTTAACTTGTATTCGATAGAAATGATATTTAATATAATCTATATATGATATTTCATTTTTTGTTTGAAACTTGATGCTACTTAACTTAATATTCATTTTTAATATTTCGAGTATATTGCGATAAAAAAGCGATAGAACCACGTAATTAAATTGACTATTTCTTATTAATAATCTTGAACTGGACTTTAATTAAAGAAAGTTAATTAATTCGTCTTGATTAGTTTTATGTAGTAATTATTATTTTCATATTTACTTTAATAACGACTAATCAATAGACATAAATGTATAAGTAATGAAAAACGAAAATTTGTAGGTGATAAAACTATAAGTAATTGAAATTATAATTATATGCATCGGATAAGGATCTTAATTCATGTTGTTAGTTTAAGAACTGAAATATAATTAATATTTTATATATAACTAAAATTATTTTTCGCATTTTAGGGCACAGTTTTTATTTATTCTTGTTATTAACACAACTCTATTTTAAATATAATATTCGAAGTACAAGTGGTTCAAAAAAAAAAATTTCAATGGAATCTTAAATTATGTAAATAATTATTTTTATACACATACACATATTACGATATATAAATAAAGTATATATAATGTATGCAAATCAGTTTAATAATTTAACTGGTTTTATCTTAGCATACATAAAAGAATAGTTCGAGCTTTAAGTACATGCAATAAAAATGAGTGGATTTTTTAGATCTCAAGTTGAATTTCTTCCTTAATTAAAGTTGAAAAACCGGTTGAGGTTATTTGCGTTTATTTTATGCACATAATGAGATTACTGAAAATTGAGCTAAAGTAACATAGAAAAAAGCAGCTGGTAGCTATTCAATACGGTTACAGTGGCTAAGCTGCCATACTGAAAGAAATGGTTATTTGGTTTCCAGTGGAATAATCTTAAATAAGACGTTAAAACGAAATCTTCTTTTATATAGAATTACACCACCTATGAGAGGAGGAAAAGGAGAAGGATGGAGAAGGAGAGTCACTTGAAATAAAACGATTATATCTCGAAGTAAGAAAAACCTTATTAAGAAATTGTTAACTTTTGAAGAAGATAGTATCGCGTATTCCTTTCGTTGTAAAAAATTTATCCCAAGCATCGAAGAACATTCACAACTTTATTCTCGCAAATCCTCCCAATAAAAAACGATATAAGTCAAGTAGCATTGATTTTTCGAAATACATCCGCCCCAAATCTCCGCGTCCGTATCACGAAATCCAAAAGTTAGGATTCTTTCTTTGAAATAGAAGTTATGCGACACATACTTGTGCATGTGGTACTTGTCTACTTTTCGACTCGAATGATCTCTTCCGTATCGTTGGCTCATCCGCCTGCTTCGCGAATTTCGCTCGTACTTTTCGACTTTTGCCATTCCCTTGGAGCGCAGAATGTGCTTGTGTACTGCTGCCGTTGCGCGGGTTTAACGGGACGCCGTCGCTCTACTCCTTGGCTTACTGGCCAACTAATAAACGGCCGCAAGCTCGGTTTCATTACATTTCGCTTTCTGTATTTCATGTGATCTAGTTCTCCGTTCGACTTTTCTCTCATTAAGCACCTTCTCGATCCTCCCTATTTTCGACTCTCATTTTTACGGCGATACTTGCCCAGCTGTCTGTTCGCTCTCGGCCTCCTTTTTGTTTTCATTGTGTTCTTTACTGCTTTTCCTATATCTTATATACATCTTTTATATCTCGAACTATTTACCCATTTTGCTCGCTACTTTGCTCTTCGTTAAGAAGGATAAATTGACTTTTCTTTAATTTTAAAGATACACTTGACTGAGACTTAAATACCAACCTTATAAGTTCGGTGTTTATTGATTTATCTTGATAAAAAGAAGGCAAGGCTTGGCTTTTATAAGTAGCGATATAATTCATAGTCGCTAGGGCAGATAAAAAATCTATACATAAATATATACCAACGTTGATTATTTTGCTGATTTTAACTGTTTCAAATTAATTTTATACGAATTAATAATTCCTTTTATAATTTGGTAAACTTCAAATATTAATTTACGACTGAAGTATATTATGAAAAGTATAACATGCGTATTTCATGAACAATTATCTACATTATATTATATAACTAGGAAGTATGTTGTATAACAAAAATTTCATAAAATGAAAATTGTAAAACTCAAAGTAGTACAATACTATAGAAACTGGTAAACACACCTCTTGATATGAAGCTTCTTATTCAATTACATGATGTTAATTCTATTTAAAATTTATTATGACCGTAGAATAATACTGATAATAGGATACGAGGCACAACATTTCTCGAGCTCATAATTATATAATTTTCTCTATTCTCCACTACGCTAATTCTGTTTGGTCCCAAATATTTTCCTGGACACTTTATCATCGGAAACTTTCAACTAATTTTCTTGTTGTTTCTGAGAGCCCATATATCGCACTTATGTTTAATAATATTTCAAATTAAATTTTTGACT
This sequence comes from Wiebesia pumilae, assembly GCA_018907045.1. Lineage (NCBI taxonomy): Eukaryota > Metazoa > Arthropoda > Insecta > Hymenoptera > Agaonidae > Wiebesia > Wiebesia pumilae. The sequence goes on from JACCHZ010000138.1 coordinate 903,120, forward strand.
CTAATGGCGAGAGAACTAACAATTTTCTTCTCAGAAGCCACATCAGTCTTTATTGTAGAACTTGAAAAGTATGATATTCAATTTCACTTTTACTCTCTTAACGGAAAATTTAGAGAGGTAGAAGTTTCACAAGAAATAGAAAAATAAAATTTCAAAACACAGTTTCAAAATCATACAAGAGCTGCAATCAATTAATGATCTATATATTCAAATAACATGAATTTATAACGTTTTAACTTTTATTTTATCACAGCACTTTTTATTGAACTAGATGTAAAAGTATTTCTTGAAATTTCATCTTTTTATAACCTAAGAAGTTCTTACAGTCGTAAGTTTTACAAAAAAGATAAAAAGAAAGAGACTAATACTAAATTTGATCTTTTTCAAGTTTCGTTATAGATTCAGCTATATAAATTATTAATAGAATTGCTCGTTAGCTACCATTAAAACCAAAAATTTATTTTGAAATTTACGGCGAACGCTCAATTTTTAATATATTAAGTTTGAGTACTCAAACGAAAATGTCAGTGCAGAAAGTATTGGACATTAAAAGAATTCGGCTTTTCAATTACAATATGTCCGAAGAGCGAACTACTTTGATTGGTACACAACTACACATTTTGACGCTTCATCTCTATTGATTTATTTACTTTAAGTAGAAAAATTAATTAAAGTGTGTTTTCCATAATAATTAGGAAATACTTATTAAGAAAAGGTTGTATCAAAAGTATGATGATTAAGCGATAAAGGAAATAAAGTAAAATATAGATAACGAGGTACTGTTGAAATAAAGTAGAAATTAATATTACAGATAACTTTTATTTCAGTTAAATCGTCATTAAAAATACGTCAATTTAAAGCATTAATTAGCTTAAATAAAGTGATTGATAAGAAATATAAGATAATTTAATTGTTAAAATAGTGTGAAAATATTAGCTATGAAACATTAAGTCGAAGTTGTACTAAAATATCTTGGTTTTGAAAAAAATTCATGTAATTTCATTACATTTTAATATCTATATAATAGCTGTTTTCGATAATTTCGATAACGACCAATTACGTGTTTTGAGTCTGAAATTACATTTTTATGACGTAAAAGTAGTACAAAATTCTTTTGTCATAATTCGAATAATCTTATATGTGCTTCAATTTATTTGTATTCTTTAAAGATTATTTTGGAAATTGTGAATAAAGATATGTTTGCAAGTACTGCTACATGAAACATCTTCTGTTAACGAACATCTTGAGAAAGTATAGAAGAGTAAGGTTTCAATTTAGTTAACGAGGAAATACATTTAAATGTAAAGTACCTGCATGCGTTTTCTAGTAACTTCGAATAGTTTCTTAAGCATCGCATCATTACCTTCTTTAGTACATGCGATAACGAGATAATTCTTACCCTTCCTATCTGTTCTCTGTTTCTTTTTCTTTTTTCATTGAAATCATAAATTACTTGATACTTTGTGTCATATTATACGAAATTTTTGTACTTATCTATTTCCAATGCAATTTGCAAGTTAATTTCAATTTTTTAATAGTAAACCTCTATAAAAATGTCATTAAAGTTCATTTAAAATAGGAACATATTTCTACTTCAATTCCCTACGGATAACATAAATTATATTATCTCAGATATCTATTATTTATCGAATGATTAAATCATAAGGTATTAGTATTTTAATTGAATTAATGTTTATAAGTAGGTCAGATTATTTTTCAATGTCAATTCATATTTAAAATTGATTATGTAATAATTTATTGACTTCTTCATAGAGAAATTTAATTCTTTTAACTATTAATGACGATTATTTTTTATTTTTCAAATATTATTTATTGACATATTATTTTTCAAAAGACGAATGTTTGAAATTTATACTTACAAAGTTTTTAATATTTGGAAAATAATTTATTTAACCTTAACAGGATAATATAGATAGTAGATTTATATATATATCAATATATGTAAATATATCGAGTATGATCTAATGTAAACCTAAACAATCTTCCCAATTCCATGTAATGGACATTTCATTTTAAAAACTTTAGATTTATTAATCCAAGGTTTTCCGTGCTACATATGTACAATTTCCACCCTAATGGATTGTATATTTTATGTCTTATTTAACAATAAAGATTTTAAATGTTTACATTTAATAATTATCAAGGATGAATAAAATGTGCAAAATATGCATCTTATTTTAATTGATTGTTTTCTCTTGTAAAGCCTATGTATGTAAAAAGAAAAAAGAGCATATATTAAAGATTGCAAGAATTTTAATAATGAAAATTGACCTAAAAGTTAGCTTTATTTGTAAAGGAGTAAACCAGGTCATTCGAATTACGATATCCATTTTCTTCTTTGAATTTACTTGATGTTATGAATAAATTATCATTCAATAGATTGGTAGTTTTTCATATATATCCAAAAAGGACTAAATTATTTCATAAATTTAATATTAAATGATTTCGTAATACAATTTTCTTGTGTTTTTTTCAATTTTAATTGCTTATTTTAAACGACGTAAAATAAACCAATAATAACTTATTCTTGTATTGTTAACCATCTTTTATTATACTTATGAAATATTATTCTCCTTGATGAGAAGGATATCATAAATCGAGATACGTGCGAGAATTTTAATGATACTTTACAAATTAAAAGTCACAAGGAGAAAAATTATGTGTTTAAAATTTCGGTGAACCAAGTTTCTTAACAATTACTGTTTAATTTTAATTACATAAAAATAATTTTGAATTCAAGCATCGTTCTCAGAAACAAAATGAGTACTGGAACTTTTCCTTATTAAATTTTATATGAGTAAAAGAGTCTTTAATGTATGGTAATTTTTTATTTAAAAATAAACGGTACTCTTTACCAGTATAAAAAGCTTCATTTTTATAACTTCGCTTGTAAATTTAATTAACATAATAATTTTATAAAATTAATTTAAAAATTAATATTCTTTATTAATTAAACTAAATCTCATTTAAATAAACTAGCAATTTTATGCGTAAGCTTTTATATTAAAGTAAAATTATAATTTTCATATTATTTTTATAAATTTGTATACGTTAATTAAATATTATAAAATAAATCATATTAATATTAACGTGATATTGTAAATCGTATGACCATGAATTCAACATTTATTCGTTCACTGTTGTTCCTTAAGTATTATAATTTGCAATTTAGATTTACACGACACAATTTTCAGAGTGAAAGGAATGATCGTGTAAAATTTTAGGCATGCATGAAATAGGTGTATCAAAGTACATATTTAGCAACCCGTTAATTCAGCTAATAGAAATATTTTTTTAATTGTAACTAAATTTATCAAAATATTCTAATTTATTTTCGATACCAGATGCGAAATGAAAATATTATGTGGAGGTTGTGTTTATAAAATTAGTTATCCATTCCAGCGTTGCAATAAAGATTCTTTTGATCTAACATATGTATATTTAACGTACAGAGTCAACTAAAAATGGAAAATAATTTAATTATACATCTGGTATTTATGACATTGGAAGCAAGCTACTAAGAATTTATATGTTGAGTATACATACCGCGACATTCAATGATACTTTCTAATCTTTTAGACACTAACATGTATGGAATTAATAGATCATACAAATTACGAATTAAATAAATTGCATTTTTCTATTGAATACGGAGACGTCAAAAAGATAGTATACTCGAGAGTTAATGTAAAGAACAATTAAGCGAAAATGCGTATTTTCTCACGAAAGATCATTGAGAAAGAAAATGAAACAATGCAAGGAGAGTGTACAGAAAAGGCTACTGTCTGCATAAATTGTCCACAAAACAAGTTCTTTGGTGGTGAAAAGATCCCGAACTCGCGAAACAAAGGACGCAGGACAAATTTGGGAGAGAGATATTAACGAATCGAGAACGAATTTCGTTCGAAAAGCGAGGAGGATGAGTGCGAAATAGCGAGGGCTTTCTGCGAGAAAGAATTCAAGGCCATCGTTAGGAAACCGAGGACGATCACCGACAAAGCAAGTCACGAGGATGGTATGAATTACGCACTTATACCAGTAAGTGCCATTCTTACGTTCAGAAATGTCGCACTTACACGTTCCGTGCCTCCCTCACTGAGAAGCTCGTATTTTTATAGCTGGACCAAGTCTTACCGAACAGGAGTATTTTCAGAGATTCATGTTTATGCGCACGTCGTTGGACTTGTTTAAGAATAAATCTGGAAAGTTGCATAGGCGTTCGAAATCGTGCCTTTATACGCTTCTTTAATTGCTGTAAGAAGCGTGGTTGACGGCTTCTCGATTCAACCGTCACCGTTGCAAAAAGAATGTTACGCGACTGAAACCAGTCATTGCTGTGGTTTATGAAATTACGTAGTAGACTGTAAAAATGTAAGAGTTATCAGCATGGAAAATCAGTAAATAATTTTCCAATTTCCAGATTGTAATATTCATTACGCAATTTTCGTATCAACCAATATTGAAAAAATTTATATGCTCTCAGATAGAAGTACAAGTATAATAACGTGCTATTGAATTTGTCGAATTTAATTATTTTTAATTACTTAAGATTATCAATTCATTGTCATTCATAAAATTTCTTATCTATCAGTTCAAATAAATATAATTATAAAATTGAACAGTTTTTCAAAGTATTACTGATGCAACATTGCTTGAAATAAAATCTGGATTGCATATAGACAGATATGGTGAAATCTCACCATTCACGGCATATATTTAATAGGTATAATTGTAAGAATTTAGTTTAGAGACAATAAACTTTTTTCATAAAAGAGAAATAAATCTAAATATAATTCTAAAAATAAATATGAATTTATTTTTATTCATTTTTATTAGTGTATAAATGATGCAGCTTTTAAGAAATTATTTTAATTCTTATAATGTTCTTATAACTGTTAGATATTTTTAAATGATCAAGAACAACGCAATATTTACTTACATGTGGTAAAGTCTTATTTATATTATAATTAATTGTACAAAAATTACACGTTATATAAACTTTTCATTTATCAGACAAGTTAAATTATTACTTTACATAATGTATTAATAATTCTATTTCTTTAAGCGTCATCTTGTTATATATAGTTGTTATAAATAATGTAGAATTAATACCAAAATATATTTCGAAGTTTTTATTTTAATTTTTAGATATGTAATACATTTATAAAATAATGATTTGTAATTAGATTTTTATTTTGATTATTATGAATGATACAAATGGCAAGAATATATTCCGTAGCTAGATTGTGTCATTTATATCTATTGTCTTTATGATTTGTATATCAAAGATAACGTAAATACGTGGAAAGTCAAAATATACATCAGTATATTAGTTGGTTTACGTACAAAGAGTATTTGTTCTTAGAAATTCTTGAATGATTTTCTTTCTCATCTTTTGTAATAATAGGAGATATGTTGTTTCATATTCGTAAATGAAAATAAAATAATTATTTACTACCTTTAAACTGATTAAGCTATTTAACATATATTGTTTCAATAGTCTGTTATTTATCAAGCAATATTTTTCTTAGATAATACTAATTTATTTTGAATAATGTTATAAGTATTAATTCGAAGCATGTTAATTCAGAAAGTTATTCAAAATTTTAATGTTTTTTAATAAATCACAATTTATTGTTTATAATGATTATATTTGGATTTGTAATATGGTCGTTTGGTTCGTTTGAAAAACTTATACACTATCTAAAATTGTTACATTTCAGTATAAAATTGTTATAATTTTTATATAAGGTAAACAAATTTTTAGCATTGTCATCAAATTATATATAAATATTTTATTATATTATGTTCTATTGTATATGTATTATAAGTTTTTTATTCTTTATAGATGAAATTCGGTAGTTGAATATAACATACAATACTTTATTAAAAAATTCCGATTAATTTGAAAAAGAAATTATTAATATATTTTTTATTTTTCCAAGATATGATATTATTTTTATTAAAATATTTAGAATAATTTAATGCTAGTCTGATTTTAAACCAAGTAATGAGTTATTAATAAAAATTAGGAATTTTAATAGAAGTTTCAAATTTTTTCAATTAATATCAAAATTATCTCTAAATTGTGGTTGATAATATAAAGGTAGATAAAATTCGAATGATTCTAATAGATAATAAAAATTTTATAATGTAATAATGTAATAATGTAATATAGAAGATAAAATAAAAATTAATTTAATGGAAAATTGGAAAATTAATTTAAAGATACGCTGAATTATGCATCTTAAAATTATGAAAATTATTTAAGCAATCCTATAATGGATGAAATCGTTAATAAATCAGAATAAGAGACAATACACTATTAAATCACAGACTCTAAATTATTTGAAGTAAATAATTGGTTAGAAAATAGGAGTGTATTAATTACATGCATCCATGTGTCTAAATGGACCTGAAGCTCACCGCGTCTATCAGGTAAGTGAGCAGTGCATTACCGCTGTTTTACGTCGAATTAGCGCTTGGCCAACTTCTAAACTCAAGCAAATGGTTGAAAGCTCTAACGAGTCACAGTTAGGCGCGATTGTGCTTATTCATCCATTGATAAGTTATAACGACCATTAAAGGAGTAAACCGTAGGGTTAGACAGAGAGAAGAGAGACAGAATACGAGAGGAGAATGAGTGTGAGGTGGTGTATGTGAGAATGGGACAAGAAAGAGAAACAGAGTGAGAAGACACGTTAAAGTAATTTGAACTTTGTAAGGCAGAGGTATATAAGATGGGAATCGAAGTTCACGCCCTGGTGCTACGCGATTCTGTTCGAACGGTTGCGCTTTGTCAAGCGAGACGACTTCAACTTTGGCAGTCTTAACACGCTCACTGAGCTTGCAACTACTGCTACCTGTCTTAGTTGAGTTATATCTTGCGAATCCTTAGATAAGACTTCTTAGGCCAGAGAGTGTGCAAAAAAAATAAGTCATTATGAAGTATTGGATACGTTTGTCTTTAATCGAAAAAGTAATTAATATTTGCCAGTGAGACACTAGTGAAAAGTTTCGCACTCTTATTAGTTATTCACTCTCGTCAAACCAAATCAGTTATAAATTACATTTAATTGTAATTTGATGAATAACTGTAGATTCGAAAGTAGCAGATTAATATAACTTTGCAATAGTTGGTTGTACACCGTCTGATGACAGCGATCGAAACTAATTTCTTCCAAGTAGTTCTACAATAGAACTTTAAAACGAAGTTTATCTTTATCGTCAGTTTTTAATTATTTTTATTTGATTCTTCCAGTAACCCATTCTGAACTATTTTAAAATGTGATAACGAGAGTTGAATGAATAATTTAATGGTTGCAAAAGTTTGAAAACATCACAGCTGCTGAAATTACGAAAATAAAGTAAATATAAACATCCGCTATACTGTTTCTATTACTTTTAAAGTTCTACATAGCTAATTATCGTTTAATTAAAGCATTCTGAGGGATACAAAGTCCTCGTTGTATTCAGTAATAGTTATTTTATTTATGTTACACAAAATGCACTCACAGATCTGTTCTATGACTTCGTTCAATTATACTTTAACTAAATTTTGCAATGTATTCTCGATATTTATCGATTTTTCTCGGTTTTTTATTCGGGTAGACGCGAGTGCTTTAGTGATGATCGTTTGGTGGTAGCTTTTTTAACCCGCCCATATTGCTAGAAATTTTATGCATTCGATCATGCTGTTGGTGGATTTTCTCCGATTGTATAGTCGATTACACGCATTAATGAAATGTAATTTCTAATACCGTCTTTATTAGTTACATTTTTAATTTCTTAACCCTTTTTAAAATAAAGGTAATGTTTGAAAAATAGATTTTTTTTGTATGAAAAGTAACATTTTGAAAAATTTATTAACAGTGAAGGAGACATTAAGCCTAATTACTGCAAATTATTATTAATATATTTAATAAGATCAGAGCTCCTACTGCAATTTTGAAAATTAATAAATGTATTAGGATAAATATTAAGCCATTATTACTATTTAGAATGCGATATTGCACCAAAGATCAGCTCGAACTATAAATAATAAAGATAGTGAATAGGATTGAGCAAACTTTCATCTCTAAACAATACAGTTTAAAAGTTTATATTAAAGTTTATATCAACATCATTAACTCACCAAGTAATCAAACATAAAGATATAATTTTTATCTTGTATTATAATATTTAATAGTTATATTCTAACTTATTCGTAGCCTTTCTCATTGTCTGAGTAACTGTCAGATAGTTTTTATAGGATAAGATCCAAAGTCCTTCTAAACAAGCTTATTATATTATAATATTAAATGCATTAGTAATTGTTTCAAATCTACGAATTTGTTATTTTATCGTTACGCTTGTGTTACTTTTTCTCTATTTTGTATTAAATCTATTTAAAATATTTAATTGAATATATACACATATATTTTTTAAAAATAGTATTTAATATTACCTCCCATAGTCTACATTGACATGAAAATCACTTACTTTTCAATTTTTTAACAAATAGCCGATATATGATTGTTTTAATTCACTTTTTGATTACATATTCTCTTTATCTTAATATTGTAATTTAATTTGCTTTGCAAAGTGTAGTATGGGAATTTTACATCTCATGATTATGTAATTTCTAATAAAGTTTTTCTTTTTATTTTTATTCGAAAATTTTTCTAATTATTTTCTGACAGAATATTCCACAGATGCTAATTTTGTATATTATGAGAGTTTTTAGAAAATTCCGAACAATACAACCGATTTGTTGGTCTGTGACTATTAAGTTACACATTATTAATCGGAATTTTCATAACTAGTAAGTAGAAAAAAACACATTTCTTTTAATCTTCTGCTAGTTTTCTCTTTCACTTTGTTTGGATTATTTATTTGAATTTAGATATTTATATTTATCTACCGTTTCAGAATACATATTAGAAACCTTTGAAATGATATGAAAATAATTTAATATTATGCCCTTATTGGACATTTTTCCACTTACTTTTAACTCAACTTTTTATGCTTTTAACAGAAGTTTCAATTATGATTCCTTTGTACCTGTACGCGCAAGAACTTATTATACTATGCAAAATTTTCTAGATTAGGAGTTTTATATGAATTGAATAATGTATTCTAAAAATAAATTAATTGAATAAATAATGATTGTCCTAATTTGTTTTATTGAAAATATTAAATAATTTAAATAATTTAAATATATTATTGTTTAGTTTAAATTATTATATTTCCATAGACATAATAAATTTCCATAATTTTTTGGTAATTTGAAGAGAATTTCTTCAATTTTATACACGGAATGTATTGCTATGTAAAGTCTATAAATAGTAAATGTCTGATTCCATAAAATTACTTTTCTTTAACTAAATATGATTATATATAAATGATATTATTTAATATTTTCTATATAATGGGTATGTATCGCCAATAATTCGATAGAACTTATGATATGCTTATGGTAATTATTAGAATTGATGATATATATTATTATGGGATATGATATAATAATATTTGTTTATAAGGGTTGAATATCTTATCAAACTAGTTCCTCCATTTCGTAAGTAGAGCATTCCTTTCTAAACTAAGAATTGCATCAGATTCATTTTAACTTTAAAATCCTTCCTAAGCAAGTTTATATTTATGAATGGTAAGCAAGTGCTATTCTTCTTAATATTATTCTTTATATCTTATATTTTTCCTCTTTCATATTTCTTGACTTTGACGATAATTGGTGCTTCTTATTACTATGAATCTTTTTATGCTATATTTTCATTTTCATTGCTTAATTTATTTTCTTTTTATTTTACTGTAAATCATTATTTCAATAATTCTACATTTGCCATTAATCTATAATTTTTTTATTATTTTCAGAACGAATAATTATTTTTTTAATTATTTTGATCATGGTTGTGATATTTGCATTTTTAATTTTAATCCAAATGTTATACATCGTTTTTATATTATTAAGCTTTTAAAAATTATATTCACCTGATTTGAGGTGCTGGTCTTTATCGAAATAGAAATGCTTTATCTGCAAAGTTTTGACTAAAAGTATCTAAACTAAAACTCTTATGAATTATTATGTTTAAAATGCACGCTTTAAAATAAAATTGTCTTAAAAAGAAAGTTCGGTTGTTTTTAAAGAATCTTACATACCCACATTATATGAACTCCTTCAATGCATTATTAATTTGAAAAAATGTTTCCTTTATCTTTTGTATTAAATTTAATTAGAAGTCTTTTTGGATGATAAAAAATCACTAAGTGATGACTTTCTATTTTATTCTTATTAGATTTTGTAAATTAATAATAATTTTACAATGTATTTGAAATTAATAGTCAACTGCAATAAGTGTTGGTTTGTAATTAATTATTGTCATTGTTTGTCTAGTGATTAAGAAGTTAATTGTTCTTAATCTATATGCAGAGTATTTTACATGAAAAGAAAAAAAAATAGTTTATCGTAAACTTCTAACATGCTCTTGAACTACTTGAAAAGTTTTCATATTAATATTAACTAATCCATTTCATACATAATATTTGAAAACTCATCTACTCTAAAGAAGATATGAAAATGATGTACGTCTAAAGAAATTTGAGATATAATTCATTACTTCAAGATTCGCTCATCACTTTTAGTGTTCATCAACCATGTGATACTATTCACATGTTCACAGCTAACTTTCACATCTGGTTACACTCGCTTTCTGCAACTCCAAGAAGCTCTGGGCGAATTAGTGACATCGAACTAGTGAGTTTTGGAGAATTTCGTCGATGGAGATGCAAGTGAACTATGCGCATTGTACATGTTGAATTACTGAGCAAAGATTGCGTGCAACAGTATATGGCCTTGAAAGCACGGAAACATCAGGCGCATCTACGCGAACGCGCATAAGACATGCATAATTTAAGCGTGATATCCACAGTTTTTCATTTCTATAACAATGCGCTAAATAATGCTCATGTATATATAAGCCAAGCTTCCATTTGTCGAGTGATTCGACTTTCCTTTGGTTCGAGTCGCTTCGAAATGCTCACTTAAGGATCCTCAAACTTTATGTAGTTGACATGCTTTATAGGCTTTATGGTTGAATGTTTGCAATTTTTTGTCCGTTGATTCGCTTATATGAATAACTTTCCAGACAATTAAATTTTACGGCAAAAAGTATGTTTTCCGATATAGATCTCTTCTGGATTGTTTCTTTCTGTTTAATAGATTATGAATTCAAGTAGCGAACATTTATTTTTGAGAATAGAACAAATTGTTACATCTAATTTTACTTCAATATTTCATTATAAGGAATTACGGTCGAATAGTCTATTCTATTACAATCTAGTAAAGTATAGTACAATGAGATTATATATATTTTTTTATTACATTTTTTATTTGAAAAGAGAGATATCTACTTAATTAAATTATTTTACTAATTGTGATAATTTGCTTTAATGAAATGTATCTGATACTATAATTAGTTATACATTGTATATATCTTTTAAAGCCTTTTAATTTAATTTAATTGAAAACCTATAATTATTTTTAATCTTAGTTATGATTTTAAGGTAATTTTAATGTAATTTATGAACATACAATGCCTTAAAATATCAAATATTAAAAAGTATTCAATGAGTTTAAAACTTACCGAAACATGTACATTAAGATATAATATATTAAAATCCACACATCGGTTAACCAAATTCAAGGAATATATTTTAACAACGAAATTTGGGAAATGTTATCCAAGAAAAGAAGTTCGCACGTAATCCAGTGAAAGTTCTCAATTCTTTCACTGGCATGAATAATTCCTGAAAGGTTCATTATTACATAATGATGATGGAAATGCGAATCCCCTACAATTTACCGTCGTCTCGCAGAACTACAGAGAGTACGCGTTCTGGAGCGAACAGAGTCCGCGATTATCGCGCTCTGGGAGGTGCATCCCCAGTCGCACGCTCAAAGAATTTCCCGGTGGTGCTCCCACTCGAAACATCGGGGTGCGTTGCGCGTGACTGTATTTTATCGGTGTAAACGGAGGCTAGGGCGTCCATTTTGAATGTGCAAGGGCAGGTTGGCCGCCGTCGGTGCTGGAAGCTGCAGGAGCGCGGTCGTGAGGTTTGATGAAACGCAAAGAGATGGAGAGAGGAATCGATTCCCTCCTCAGCAGTTATCACGAACGATCCGCGGAGGGCAAGAGCCAAACAAGCCAAATAAAGGTATCAAAAACGCGCTGGAGAATCAAAATAACGAACTACCCGACTTGGTAAAGGACAGTCTTCGAGAGCATCTCTCCCACTCCTGTGCTTTTACTTTGCAGTATTTCGGTGCCTTCGAAGGTAAGCATAGCTAATCATTGTCGGTGCATCCACATGTGGCTTGGGTATCGGAAATATTTATGAGCTCGCTGCATCAAAGAAACTGGTATAATAAGCATTATGCACTACTGCTGGACTCTTCGCATTTCTCTATCCCATTCCTACTGCATGATGAATTATACGCTGCTGCGCAATCTCTGATCAAGAAATCGAGAATAGCTCGAATTTTCCTGGCGTCCATGGACGTCCAATTTTATCGTCGGCACACTCACTGAGGAATATTTACTATAGCGGTTAGCTAGACGGTAATCCTATTTAGGGTATTCCAAATTGGAAAGCTTTCCTGAAATGGCAGTCTTGCTATTCCTTGGTATACGGACTACGCAAGTATTTCGATGGTAATACTCTCTGCGGGGATTGACGGTTTAACAGTCGACGAGTAGACGAGATGTGTATGCAGATATAAAAATCACATTGTCCCTGATTCTCGTTTGAAGAATCAGATCTCATACGAACTGCTTTCATTTCTTTCTTACAATTAAGAATATCAAATTCGATGTGTGGTATATAAATTTCGAACATGAAATATATACTTACATTTTTATTATTATGTTGTGTACCTTTATTTGAAAATTAATTAAATATTTTACACTGTTAAATATTTACAATGCTTAAAACTTTATTTAAATTGTACTACGAAAATTTACGTTTTGCTATTTCAAAGAAACCTATTTATAATTATCGATAAAGAAAATTCCATTTGTTATATGATACTTTTATATGATTTCAATTCTATTCTATTGTAAGTCACTGTAGGTGCTTCGTTGAAGAATTAACGCGTATAAATAACAATTATTGTTCGCTTATGTACATGATAAAAACAAGAGTTAATATTCCTAATTTCATTCATCTTGTTTCTTCTTTTATTTTATTTTTAAATTAAATAATTACATAAATACACAAACATATCCCCAAAATAATCTATTCATATTCATCGTTGCTACTGTTGCTGAAATCAATATTACATATATATAGTTACAAACAGTATAAAAATTGTTTAAATATGTTTACATTTAAAAGTTTCCAATAATTTATAGTACGCGTATTTTAAAAGAAAAATCATTGTTTAAATATAGAGTAAAGATTTTCACTGTATATTAGATATTTTAGTCCATCCAATGTGGTATAATTGTCGTTGTGTTTTTATTAAACTTTATTTATTACTTGTATAATAAGAAAAAATGCTAGCATTCAAAGAAGAAATAATGAACAAGAAACGATTACGTGTCAATAAGTATTTCTGCAAAATTTTTGTAATAAACGTGGAAACGATATAAAAAATTATTATATGATTGTTGACCTTTTTGATGCTATTCCTGAGTCATTGAACATTAGCCAAAGATTAAAGATGTGCGCAACATAAATATGTTTTCATTATAAATAACGGAACAGTTGTATATCCGTTTTGTCATCATCATCTCTTTTATGCATAAAGGGACAATATCGTGCCATTAAAGTTTTGGATTAGTTATAATTTTCTAGTATTAAGCTGTTCAACCCTTCGAATTGTGTTTTAATTTTCTATGAATTTTCTAAGAAATATCAATATAATGAATAGTCCAGATGCATCACTGATGATTTAGCACCGAGTGATACGAATGTTGCGAAGCTGAATGCCGTCGAGGCCAGAAGTTTTGCAAGCGTCGTAACTCCATTCAAAATAAAAGCATAGTAGATCCAGAATTACAAAGAAATATCTGATGGGGAAACACAGAGACTTATATCAGAAGAGATTAAAATTTCTCAGACACGTGCAAAGTACTCTTGAATTTTCATATCTGTTAGAAAGGAAAAGGGATAAATCAGCCTTGATGTTCAAAACGCGAATTTCGAATTTTTCAAACAGATCCTTATCAAACAGACGCTGTGTATTTCACCTCGAAAAATCGAAATCAGCCAACACATAAAAGCTCGACTAGACATGGATTTAAAAAGGAGCAACGCCAGCACAGGATTGGCGTTCGAAATCGGGGGTGGAATATCAATGGACGCCGATCTCTCGCGGCAAACTCCAACAAGTCAAGCTTTTCAATCACGACTTCCTCCGTCTCCCTCTTCTCTTACTTTTATCTCCCTATTTCTCTCATCCGACCTCTTGCGTATCCCTTTTTGTCATATTTTACTTTTTTCAGTCCATTAAAATTGAATTTTACCTCTATTTATTTCTTACAATATCTTTTTATTTTCGTTAGTTACTTTTCCAAATATTTTATTCATATTACTAACCTAGTGTAGCCATTTGTGTTATTTGTGAATTTCTATTATTTTCTCTTTCCTATCTATTTAACTTATTGCTTTCGCGAATTTAATTAACGTTTTTTGATTTTTTAATAAAGATTATCTAAGTATTGTAAATTTTATTTACTGAAGGTTTATTTTATGAGAACATCATTTGAAATATTATGCTAGGATACAAAACTAAAGCTTATAATTAATATAAAATTAATTCTATGTAGAAGTAAAATATCTTCGGCATGTATATTTGTATTCTAACTATTTCTTATAATTACAATTGTACTCACATATTCTAATACACATCTATTCTAATTAAATAACTGTTTACATGTAAAAGTACAAATATTGTGAATTCAATCATTGAACTACGTAAATACATTTTATACCAAACAATATTCATGATACTAATTATTGACCGTTAAAACTATCAAAATGTAAATAATTATTAATTTTATGAAACAAAATAAAAAAAATAAAATAGGAATTAGAAATACAAAAAGATATTTATGCTCTTAGAAAGTATAGAAATGAAAACGCAAAGTTAATTAATCCATGAAATAATGAGTGATTGGTTGCTACAAAACATAGTACAACATTGTCAATTATATCCTCTTAGAAAATTCATTGGTACTTTATACGAATATAATACTTCAACGTATTTGAAAATAATATTTATTTTTAATTTTCTAGAATAGAATATTACTAGAGTTTTTTACTTGTTATTGGAATTTGATAATAACGATATAATAAAAACTAAGAACCATAATATTTGCTTTTATTAAACTAAATTTTGTAGTATGTCAATATTTATTTTAAAAATGTATCTTTTATTTCCTCTCTTTTTCATCTTCGTCGCAGTCTTGGATACTTATTATCCACCAATCTATTCCTTCTACTTCATCCTTTCGACATTTTCATTTACTTAATTTTGATCAGTGAGCTTTATCTAGGTTGCACGTAGTGATCCGAGGCGATATGGTGAAGAATATAAACGGAGGAAATCAGCGGTGAGCTTCTTATTCTTCAAGAGAAGCTCTTGCCATAAAACGTACGGCAACGAATAATTCAAGTAAGGAGTATGACCTTGACAAGGCAAAACAAATCTAGAGAATGAGAAAGACGACCTGACAATAAGTACACTTCGTCGTTCGAGTTTATTTTATTAATATAATCCAAGTTTATTCAACGTGACTTTAGTAATTGTACCATTTGATATGATAAATAACTTCAAGTCTTCTCAAGTTTCTTTGAAAATGTATATTTTTAGATATACATTTAAAGTTTTGTAAAAGAAATTAAAATGTTTAATTAATAATATTCGAAAAACTAATCCAAATGTTTTAATAATGTATTAAATAAATAAAAGAATACACAGTCCGATTTATTCAATTATATAATTTTACCAAACATGTTCCTTAGGAAGAGCTTAATACTTTCATTTTAAGAGATTGAAAATAAATCCCTGAATGAAAATGGCGTAATTTTATAGTTTTCTTTTAGAAAATTAATTGAATTTAATTAGTTACATTTAAGTTTTTTTAAAAAATGCATTTTTAAAATTATAATAAACTTAGCGATTCTTACCAGTTAGTAGTGAAACTTAATATATAATATTTAATCAGACGAAATATTTTTTTGGAGGTTAATTTTAAATACATAAATTTTTTTTAATTCTAAAATAGTAACTATTATGTAACGAATTGAATTTTAAAAATTGCAATTAATATATTTTTATGAATTAAATTCAGTTTTTGTATTATTTTTTAGATTTTCATTTTGAACCTAAGATTAATTATGAAATTATAATATAATCATCGTAATTTAATTATATTAAATCTAATTCCTATTTTTGTAAGATTTTCAGTGAGATTATTTTTCAATAATATTGTGATGATGAACATGAAATTGTAATTCTAGTTTAATTTTTAATTGAAAAAACTTTTAAATATCTTTATAAATCTTTACCACGTTAAAATTTAATAATTTTTTTATGATTTTTATTTATTTCGATAGGTTTCTAGAAGTTTATGTCTGAGATAATTTCAAAATATTTTCATGTAAAATTAATTCATTGAATGCAATTTTATTGCTGTTTTGAATACGACTAACGTTAATAGTTTTTATATGTTATAAAAAAAAAGACCGATTTTCTAATAAGTTTTTGTATTATCTAATGAAATAGTATAGGTGATTAAAAGGAATGAGAATGATATATATTTAGAATCAAAACATTTTACGTTATCATTCTCACTTTCTTTAAATAGTTAATTCGATATAATTTACTCTAGAAAATAAAATCTTATAAAAACTTTATTTATTGATTAAATGGATAGCATTCAAAATTCTTAAATAAAATAGAATAAAAGGTTTTAATATTATATGACATTTTCGAAAAATATTTTATAGGAGTTATCCCATTTTAAAATTTTGTTGTTGCAATTTAATTATTTGACTAAATAAACTTTATTGAAAACTATTTTACGTTAGTTACAAAAGGGATGTGAAAAAATATACTTATACGGAAAAACTGTGAAAGTAAAAAATAATTAAAAAAATACACGTTTTGCCATATGTATAATATTTATATGGAAAAGGAATTACAGGCTTGAGTAGAGCTTAATTTGCTGTAACGGAATTTACAATCTAAAATTAATTCTGGTAGTTTCATATAGTTCAAGTATTAACTTTCGTCTTTTATCTTTCGATATGTAAAAATTAAATGTGTTATTACGAGTTAATAAAAAATTTCTAATTTATTAGAATATAAGTTTTCGAATCGCTAAAAGTTCATAATATATACGATTATATCCTTGCAAAATAATCGCTTTACTTTATTAACATAATCTTCTTACAAGAATTAATATTTGGTCCATGATACTCAAGCTCTTTGATCCTATTCATATAATATGATTTAACAAGATTTTCAAAATAGGCAGTCATTTTGGTGATTATTTCATCATGTAATGTATATCTTTATCTTGCAAATCATCTTTTAATATTATCATACGATAATATATCAAGTGTATTAAATGTGGTGAATAGAAGAATGATATGTAAGGTTTTCGTAATGTAATTCAAACAATTTTAGTTTACTATCATGATAAAAAAGAAGTTCATTTTTAATGATATTATAATTATTTTTTATATAAATCAATAAAGATATAAGACATTTTTTAGCGATTTTTTTAATCAATTTAGTAAATTAATACAGATTATGTCATGAATGTTTCTGAAGATAGTAGCCATTACTTTTTCTTTTCGTGAAATGGATTTTACTTTTATTGGTGCAAATTCCTAATTTAGAAGAATGGCTATGAAATATCGAAAAAATTTCTTAGGATAACGTTGAAATAGTTTAACTCTTGCCAACAATGACTTATGGAGTCTTGCTTCCAAGTAATTGTTTCTTGTTTGTAAATCAAATTTGTATAAAATATTATACATTCTATTAATTTGAAATTAGTAGATTTAGCAAATCGATTTTTTCTTGGATTACTATATTACGGATGTATTTTTTTAGTTCTGATATTATTAAATATTCTGATACGATAGAATTATTTGCCTTTATAAATCCATTCAAAAATTTTAAAAACACTTAAAAACTTATCTAGTCGATGTAAAAATCATCAGAATATTTATTTCGTATAATTTTAGCTATCGATATTGATTTTTATATTTTAAAATTCACATCCTATCGTTTGATAAAATAATTTAAAAATTTTCACAAATCGTTATAGCTTATATCCATATGTCATTTCAAACTACTGCTGGCAATAGAATAATAAACTCATTTAACTAAAATTCGATGAGTTTGTACATGAGATGTGCAAATTTGAGAATATTTTGATATTCAACTGCGAACATCATCATTTAGATCTACATAAAATTACAAATGACTGATTTGCAATTTTGCAATTTTTACTGATTAAAGCAATTACGAAATACCACTCATAATTTTATTCTGTTTACTCTTTATAAATATTATTAAATCTCTTTGTGACTATACTAAATTTGGTGAAGATTAATTTAACAGTTGATATAATATTATTAAAATATAGAATTTAGCTTTAGCTGAAACAAGTAAATATGCTACTACATTGAACTATTGAATATAAAAGTGGTACAAACAGACAGAATTTAAGATCATTATAAAATCTCGTAAAATCTTATGATCTTATTAAATAGAGCGATTTTAATATTTCAATGTGAATTATTTCGTTATCATTTTTTTGAATATGAAAATATAAAAGTTGTATAGCTCAAAAATTACCGTTTAAATTCAATGGAGTATTATTTATAACATATTTATACAATCTTAAATAAATGATTTTATCTCCAACATAAAACCAATATTTGGGTATGGTGATGTTGGGCAAAATAAGTTTACGACTATCTTCCAATTTACAAGTTAAATTTTATACTTAATAACCCTCAGGACCACCAAAAATAAAGGTAACAAAAATTTTCAGTTTCAATTATTAGTAGCAATCTTGTAATAGGGGGAAGAGTGTGTAATTTGAATTTAATCTCGTGACATAAGCGATGAGCGTCTTCGTGGCAACCGAATTCTGTCTAAAAAATAATTTCTCAAAAAATTATACTTCAGGCCTGCAACTTAATTTGCCATTTAAGCTCATTTGCAATCATAAAAAAGAAGCGCGGGATGAGGACTCGCAAATTTTAGGAAGGCAAAAATCGCCAATGAAATAATGCACCTACATCGAATTTAAGAGGATCATCACCAAGCCGATGCTGCAGTCTTACCCGTGGCCAAGACAAAAAGATAAGCATAATTTTTATCGCGTATCGGCTTCGAGCGATTTCATCGTTTGGAATATCAAAAAGGTAGTAACCTCAAAAGGAGCCTTTAAAAGAGCATATCGATTTTACAGGATAAAAGTCTCGGAAAAAAGTACATTTTTATTCCTATACTTATATTTATCCGTCTTACTTTGCAATAAAATATTGTTTTTTTAATTATATTGTTTAGTCACAAGTATATATTTGATTATTGAATAGCTATTTCTATATATTTCGCAGCATGCATAATACGATTTAGTATTAAATATATATTAATTGTTCAAGAACTTTGAGCTGATTCAGATTTTATAATTCACCTTTTATCTACTGTTTAAGTACCTTTCAAACAATATAATTTAATAATAAATTGCTAAATTTATTATCATTTTAATTGTCATTGGTTTTATAAGTTTACTTAGAAATTTGGCTTATAAATAACGTAATAATCAATCACGTTTTAATAGACTGTTTGAATTCCTTTAGATACATAATAAATTTTCTCTAATATACAAGTTAAACATTACAGTAGAAGTTTTGACATGATTAAAAAAAAGTTTTTGATAAGATATCAAAATACCTCGTTTTCATGAGTTTTCGAAATAGAAATTCTATATTTGTTCACTCTCGGTCCTCCGAGAAATATTCAGATCAGCAAGATTCATTTAGTTATATTTAGATCAATTTATTATTAATAAAAACAAACCTTTGCAGATGAAAAGTGGGATTTGGTAAGTTGGCGAAATTACTGTTATCTGCTCTAATTCAGTATCTCGGAGTTAATCTCGAGCGACTGGTATTGAACAGTTTCCAAATTCAAGCAATCGAACGCACGAAAACGAGACATACTCGTACAAAAAAGTGCCGACTTGTACTGCCCTCTTGGTTTCCCCCCGAAAACTTCACGTCCGGTTCAACACACGCGCGTGAATCACTAGCACATCTCGGAGGCTCTAACGAAACATAATCCGGGGCGCGATTTCGCACACGCCTCGCAGCCCGAGATCCCGATAAACTTATCAAAAGAAGGAGCGCCGCTCTTGCAGGTGCAGAAAACGAGGCCCCCGCAGGCTTATTTAGGATGTATTTTGCATTAATTATTCAAATGAACCGGTGTAGCGATGCAAGCTACGAGATGCCGGGATTATCATAAATTCAACCAGGACTCGACGCTCGCGCACAGCAACGTCGTCGCCTTCTTATATTGTCAGACGGACACCTTCTCCTGGGCCCGGTTCGCGAATATAAGAGCCCCTGGTAAATAGAGCGTCGTACCGCTGGCGTTCAGAAATTAGATGAGCAGATCTGTCCGCACTTTTTCTTCCGGACGACGAATATTGGAATATTCGCGTCTTCTTATTTTCAAGCATGCCCCGCACTTTCGGTGGAGTGCCGCAATCAAGTGGAACGGCCTCGACCAATGAAATTACTTTTATGATGAAAAATTAATTAAATAAAGTGTAAAGTTAGCTCATCTGATGAAAGCGGTCCTTTATTTCTTTTTGCATTATCTCGATAGCGTAGAAGAACGAGGAAGAACTGGAGATGGAACATTTCGTCTACTTTCTCTGGCAAATGAATTCTGGCATCTTTCGTTTTCAAATTTAATATTTCTGGCTTTTACGCAAATTTACGCGATTACTTTATTCGTATATGCAATAGAGACCTTAATAACGAGGCATTCTTTCATGAATTATCGATACAAGATATATATAAAAGATTTTCTAATATTTTATTATTCACCATTTCAACCCCTTTTAAGATCATTTTTTTCTTTCAGATTACAATGCTTTATAATTAACAATGTACAGTTATAATATTAACTTTAGTTCATCCATATTCAAATATCAATGTACAAAATTTATTTAAATAGCGTAAAACGAAGGAAGTAAAATTATTAATGCTATTCAAAGCCATGCTTCGAACTTTCTAAACCATTAAATGATTTCAATTAAAAATAAATTAGATGTATTTAGAATAGAGATATTTATTTGTTCTTCGCAAAGTTGCGAGTTATAAATGTTCAAAGTTGTTAATAAATATTTAAAACTTCTTGAAGTACATCGACAAAATTGTCTGTGAGAGATTAGTTTGAAACTTCGTTGAATGTTCAAGAACTGCTGTATTTGAGTTTTCCATATACTTTGAATAAGTGCACAATTTATTTAATAGCATTAATTTGTTGATATGCGACTGATATCTAAGATTACGTGATAAAAGCAATTAAGAGGATTTTGGTATAGTTTGCAATATTGGATTAGTTCAGCTCATCTCTTGTTTCTTCAAGGATCGAAATTTTAATAAAACTTTTCTTACCTTGGTAAAAAACTCTTTGAAAAAGTGCTGCAGATACGTATTACAAACAATAAATATAATATAATTTAGGTTATTGTGATTTAAATCAAGCTGTGTTTATGGTAGAGACTACCTGTACATTACTGTTGATTCAAACAGGTAGTTTAAACACGGAATGTAGCTCCTTTTTCAAAATAAGTACTTCTATCTATCAAATGTCTTACTTTAAATTACATTTATAAATTATAGTCATCATGCTTACGTAACTTCTCAATTATGCCTTTTTTTTCTACTTCGGAGTTGCTTTTTTATAGGCACTTCTACAAATTATATCAGACAAATACTTTGAACTTTTGTTCTTTCAAAAAGAAAAAAGATCAGCGGTAAAAAATCCATTGCATATTATTTAAATAAAGAAGAAAAAGTAGTTTCTTCTTACCAAGATTTAATAATTTTTTAATAACGAATTTTTATATTTACGTTTGTATGCTATGTATTTGGTTTAAAATAAATTTTTTTATCATGTCATGTATGAAAGTACGAAAAAATATTAAAAAAAAGATATAATATAAAATGGAAAAGTTGTTCGTGCTTACATACTTTCATTATGCACACGTGAATGATATTTGATATAAAGTATAGGAATACATTTTATCGCTAAGTTTCACTACGGTTATTGAAATATAATAAAAAGAAAGTACGGAACGAAGGTATGAGGCATTTGCCTCACGAGTGATGCCCACTCAAAATAAATATTTTACCAAATTAAAGCATATGAGCAAAGGGAAGAATACTATAACGAAGGCCACGACGTTTCACGCGATCATCCGTAATAATCACCTCGGAGTTCGAAAGTTCTTCCACGTAGGCGAAAAAAAGTACATCTCGCCGAGGAGGTAGTGAACGCTCGCCCTTCAAAAAGTCCCGCATTGCACGAAAGACGATCAGCGGATCGCCTTTCAATTTAGTGGAGTGCAACGAGCCGAGATTAAAGACCACGCCGGGGAGGCGTTTTCTATGCTGCTGCTACCGTCGTCGTTCACCCAGGCTTTTTATATTTCGAACTGATGAGTGTGAGAGAGAAAAAGAAAGAGAGAGAGAGAGAGAAAAGATAGAGAGAAAAGATAGAGAGAAGAGGGTTTGATGAACTTGGTAGGACCGAGGTAAAAGCTCCGCATAATAGAGACGCGTAAATTTACATATTTCCTTCCTTTTCTTGTATTCCTACTTTTCTCATTTCTGTATTCAATTTGGTGGGAGAGCTCGCGAAAATGAGGAGTTTCTGAAATAATAAAGGCATGCTGTGCTCTAAGAGAGTCATTGCCATTTTTTATGAATAATGGAATGTGCATGTAGTGATAAAATCTCAGCGCTGACTCATTTTTTACTTTATCAATTTGGTTTTATTACTTTCAAAGATGTGATCGATTAATTAACATGTTAATGCCATGCATTTAATATTGTTTTAATTAAATTGCCCGGTGCTTCTGTTTATTCCAAATTGTGCAAATTATACAATGTTCAAAACACACATTCAAAACACACATATCAAAATACAGATGCACACATATGCATTTAGCCAAGAGCAAAAGTATTGAAGTTATGAAAGAGTATTTTTATCCTCGGGTGTCAATGAAAAAGATAAAATTTTAAATAATTCTTCTAGAATCATTGCTTCTGAACTAATAGTTATCGCAAGTTCAATATTTTAAAACACCCGTTAGTCGAAGTGCAATCTTTAATTTCAAAAGAACCGTGAATTTATAATATTAATTAGATTGTAATAAACGTGTGTGAATCAAGAAAATATATTTAAATGTACGTACTTTTAACATTATTTTCCATAATTTTATTATTTTAAATGTATTTTTTTCGTAATTAATTTCACCTCATTTTTGAAAATAAGTTTTTTTTTCATTGTAATATTAGAAAGAAAAAACTATTATGAACAGTTTTTCAAATTATTGTACCCTGAAAAGGTTTTTTTACTTTAAAAGTATTGTTAAATTTATTGTTGCCTACTTCTTCAAAGACTTGATAATACTAGACATCCTTATCTTCTGCAGACGTAATTCTTATTGAAAAAACCATGTAATTTTAATATTTCTTATTTGGAACTTGTAGTACAAAAATCCTCAAGAATTAAACAATTTCATATGTAATTATTATGTATATAAATTCTATATAATGGTTTCTTATTAGTATAATTTGAAAATGATATTTTTACTAAATATGACCAGGGTAAATGTCAATCTAGTTTTAAAATTAGTTTTGATCTAAAATTCTACTTGTGAAAACAATATTTTAATGTTTATAAATTGTTATTAATGAATACTTTACTTATAAATTGTTTTATTATTAAGATTACATCATTATAATTTTTCTGTAAAAGTTTTTTACTTATTAAAATGAATTTTATGGGTATTTATCCCATTAAAAGAATTTAACAAATACAAGAAAATTTTCTATAGTATTTAATAATTCTGGTTATGTTATAATTCTATAATTTCATATGTAAAGATCTCTATCATATTAACTATTTTTATAAATGTAAAATTCATTTTCATTTTAAAACCCTACTCATAAGCTTTTTATTTTTGTATCATTTTTTATATCACATTTTAAACAAAAGAAGGATTTGTACAAAGACTTCTATATAAAAATGATTTATTTAAATTACTTTAGCATACATCGAGATTTTCATATTTCTCTTATTCCATTTCGAGATTCTTTCTACTCTCGGCAAATTGAACATGCATAAAGAACTTTTTATATAGTACTAGTTTCTTTATACAAATAAACTAAAGATCAGAAAATGGTTTATATCATAAACTGTTCTTAAAAGCGTGACTTCAAAGTTTGTAAAATTTTCTTACAATACTATACATATATTTTCAACTTTAAATTTTCTAAAGAAATTGAACGAGAAAAGGGAATAGAAGTTTGCTTAATCTTTAACACAACACAAATGATCCATCGTTCTTATTTCGTTGTATAAATTGTCAGCAATATCATTTAAATCATTGATATAATAAAATACATAGAAACAAACAATTAAAAAGAACTTTTTAATACCTGATTGAAATTTTAAAGACAATGTATCATATTGAATTGACAAAAGATAATAATTAATACCACGTTAGGTGACTATAAAACTTAAAGTTTACGGTACTTTGAAAATAGTTAAATACGTAACATACATAAATATGTAATATAATCCGGTAAATAGAGAATTAGGTTAATTTACTCAAAAAATGATAAAATAAAGATGTCGAAGAAAATATCTTCATGTACTTTTATAGACTAATGAAATTGTTATTCCTTGATTTGCAGAAAAACGAAATGTAGGTAATACGTTTGTTTGAAACTCAACATACTCTGTTATATTAGAAAATACTTAACACGGACAATGGATAAATGAAACAGCAAAAATTATATAACCCATATTTTTGGTAAAATAGTTTTTAATTAATCTTTCAGATTTCATGCTACATAAATACGGTTCATAATAAAAAATAAATTGTAAAGCCGATTTTGATATTTGTAATTTGGCTGACTAATAAAATTCATTACAAGCGTACCAAAGTATAAGGATAGGTTTGATATTAAATAATACAAGAACATTTAAATAAGCTTCTAAAAATAAGTGTTATAGCCCTGCCGGTATTAATTAAACAGAAACTTCTTTAAAATTATACGTAATCAGTTGTATGAGTACCCATCAATGCTAGATATATGACTATACATTCAACGTAAAATTAATATAACATAACCTATGAAATCGGAGACAATACGATAGGGTATGCAAAATATCTAATAAAAGTAGTAAATCTAACGAGGTTCAAAGTAAACCACAAATAATAAAAAAAAATTGTACATCTGATTCTTATCATTCTTATTTTTTATTTAAAAGTGAAGAAAGTGAGAGAAAAAGTGAGAGAAAGACAGACAGCGAGAGAAAGAGAGAGAGAGAGAGAATTAAGGTCAATACAAAAAGTATTGGATACGTAATTGTTGAATTACAAAAGAAATCAAAAAGATATTATACTTTGATTTTTTTAACATTTATTAAGATTTTAAGTTTAAATAATTTTAAATGTAATATTTAATTTATTTATATTTCAAGTTTTTTTTATTTTTATTTTTGTTTATTTATTTCGTTGATTTATTTTAATTTTACTAAAATTTAATAAGAGTTTAGTTTAATTTAATAATACATTTTTAAAATGTATTCAAGGAATAAGTAGTTATAATTTTATATTTATTAAATTAAATTTTAACTTAATATATTAATTTTACCGGTGAACGTAACAGGTTAAAAATTAATTGAAGATCTTTAAATAATTTTGGTAATATTCACTTTTTCAACAACACTCACAAAAAAATTAATAAAATCTTATCTAAATGAGATAGATTCACATTTTTTGAAGTTATTAAGGAAAAGAGAAGAAAAAAACCGTAATTTTCGAAGTGTATCAGTAAGTTATTTTTATCAATTTTTCATAGCAATTATTGTTGAACTATTATAAAGAAAATAAAATGTTATTTATAATTTCTGTAATAAGAAAAAATCAATAGAGTAGAAGTATTCACAATTAATGTTTTTGTTTTGAGAAGCAAAGTTTATGATTGTACATATAATTAATTCTTGAATATATAATATTCTTCATCAAAGTATTACTCAAATATATTATACATTGATCTTATAATATTGAGTCTGGTAAAGAGTATACCGATTTTATAAGCTTAAAATTTAAAAAGAAAAAGAAAATTATCAATGAAGAAGACTAAAACTTAATTTCTGTATGTAATTATCAATAATTAGTACGAATTTTTAATCATTTTAATTAAGGATTTTCTAGAAAATTAAAAGTATTTTAGAATATTGATAATTGAATATTCTAACATATCTTCACAGATTTATAACTTTGTACACCACTTGTTTGTATCAATGTAAACGAAGCACGATACGTTTTACTGCAATTATTATACATAAGCTCTTGATAATTGGATTTTCTTTTATCTAGTTCGTTTTATTTATGCATCCGACTTAAATATTTATTAATTTTTATTAATAAATAAACTATATTTTAATTACTATAGAGTTTCAAAAAAGTTTTATTCATATTTTTTCAAATATTAATTATCTTTTTTTAACAAAGCTATTCATTAAATTTTAATACACGTCTAAACTTAAGCCAAGCAAAACTGAAATTTTGAATATTTAGTCTCAATATCTTAAAGAGATATTAAATAATATTCTTCGTTAGTGTTGAAAATTAAAACGTTTAATATATACTATGTTTGAATTATGAAAATCTTATAACCTTTATCAGAAAACTATTGAGGGTATTCACTGAAAGTTTTACCGATTTCCATAAAAAAGATGCAATTCATCTTTCGGAAGTTAGAAAAATTTGATTCAAGAAAATTCGTAATTATTATTCAAAATTTAAACGTAAATTGTCTATAGTGGAATGGAGGATAGAACAAATGTTCAGAAGAATTGGAAAATGAACAATCATTAAGTCGATAGTCTCAAATTGACAATTTTCTATTGGCTTAAAGACACAGTAAGGCAGCTGCTTTGAAAGTAGAAATTTTCAAGTTAACTGGAATGTTGAGTTTCCTATTTTTCGTTTTCTATAATTTAGAAAATTTGTTTAAGTATGAATTGTTGACTTAATGTATGAAAGAAAAGCGGTAAATTTTCAAAAAAATCTTTGTTCTTAATTAACTATTTTGAGGATACAAACTAGAATAAACTGCATTATCTCATCAACTTTTGTATTTTTGTCAAATGACGGTATTAGAAACCCTCCGTTTTTTAACAAAGTTAAAACAAGTTAAAACAAAGTTAAAAAACGGCATCGACGTAATTTTCCCATCTCTACTGTTGCTCACATCTTAGAATGATTAGAAAAATAAGAGTTGCTTCGCCCAAAGTTAGCAGAACGATTGCAAAAATGAATTGCTGGTAGCGGTGCAGATAAAGCACAGAATTCGTCGGACCAAGGCCGATGACGTGCACGAGGAATTTCGCAAGACGTTCCGGAACGTGATAATGAAATATCGCATTCTCGGATCGCGTCATTGTCGTTGAGACAAGTTGTCGTCTCGGCGCGAGTAGTCGTGGATCGCTTCCAGGAATAATCCGGCTACTCGACAATACAGATCCCCGAGATGCATCACGAAAGATGCCTGGGATGCGATGCGACTATGATAAGAGCAGGATGAATGTCGGGCTAAATTCTTGGGAACTGCAGGAATATAATCGTCGCTTCTTAATTACGTTACCTTCGCTAAGGTGCGCCGTAAGATTCTGCGACTGCAGCAAGCGTAACGACATCGGTGTACGATCCACGTAATGTTGCATCCGTTTATTGTTTCGCGCAATAACGAGCATTTTCCCCTCGAGTCTTTAGTTTTCGAGAGAGAAAAATTTACTCACGAGCGTAGGTTGGAAGGTGGCGAGATCGCGCCGACACGGGATCGTACAATTTGTATAGGCTGAGCATGAAAAAAATTCAGGGACCGGATGTTCTGTTTGTTAATATCTGAATAATTGCAGTATTATAATTATTTTTACAATTTTTTCATTAGTAATTATAAAATATTTTCCCTCGCTTCTTTCCTATTTTATCTTACCTATTTTATTTTTTAAAATACGTTTGACTTATCATTAATTATTCCGAAGCTCTTGAGTACATTTCAACAGTAACAAATAAGTACATTAGCTAATAATCCATATTTAATATCTAAGAATGTTACTTCTTAGATCACTATAATTGATCTATAATCAATTATACTCGTGATTTATATTAAACAAAAGAATGCTCTAAACGAGGGTACTGTAATGAAAAATATATTTACTTGTGTTAGAGTTATATCTTATAAAAATGAGTAAATATAATTTTGAAAATTTATTAAAATGATATTATAATCTCAAATATCTTGATCTCAAAAGATTAAAAATAACGTATTCTAGCGAACGTTTTCTTCAAACCAGTCAAGATAAATTAAAACTTAAAAAGAAATTCAAACTTCAAAATTAATTTTTAATTTCAGTGTAAATTTATTACCAAGAATGGTAATGATATCATTGTTTCTAGTATAGTTGAAATACATGATTAGTTTCTGCATTATACAAAAGTTCTCCAACTCAATAATTGTAATTATTAAACCTTTTTCAAATTTTATTAACAATCATTGAAATTCAATTATTTTATTTCTTATTTATGATTCCATCATTTCTGTCATAAAAATCGCTAATTAATAAATTATAACTTCTGATATATAATGCAGTAGTATACAATAGTATATAAACAAAGATAATATATAATAAAATAAATTATAATATTTTAATAAAAGATTATTTTTTAAATATTAATTAGAATAAGTATCTGAAAGTAGATAAATTAGTGCAATAATCAATGAGAAATTATTTTAATAAGTCGATTCAACTATTGTACTTACAATGGTCGGTTAGTCAACGAAATGAAACAGTTTCGTTCTATCAACTGATGTTCAATAAGACTTGATTTAAACTGATTTTACATAAAAGTAATATCTCGCTTTGAAATTATACAAAGTCTCCCGATTTTCAATTCTATTTGCTCCATTATATTTTAAATTGAGACTGCGTGACTAGATTATAAATAAGTATATTCTAATTCAAATAGTGAAATTAAAAGTAAAATAGAAATATTAATTATTATAATAAATTAAATAAATTACAAAATTCTACTTTCATTTCATAGTATTTCTTATTTGAGTTGATTATAAGTAATAATTTATACTAAAACTATGGATAGTATTATTATCAATTATGATTTCTCAATATTCGAAGTAAGTACTTAAAAGTTTTTACATTTGTAATAAAATATTATAACAGTATAACACTTACACGTTTTTACGCCAAGATATTGATACGTATAATTTATTAAAATTTTATTGTTTTACATATAAAATTTTTGGAATGCTTATCTATTGAAATAAATTAGGATAAAAATAATATTATGTTATGACCTAATTTGGGGTGAAAGAATTCGCAGAATATCTTAAATGAGATTAATTTAATATGATTATCACATGATTTCT
Organism: Wiebesia pumilae; assembly: GCA_018907045.1. Classification (NCBI taxonomy): domain Eukaryota; kingdom Metazoa; phylum Arthropoda; class Insecta; order Hymenoptera; family Agaonidae; genus Wiebesia; species Wiebesia pumilae. The sequence goes on from JACCHZ010000138.1 coordinate 932,937, forward strand.
TACATAACGTATCAAATAAATTTCTTCAAATGACTTTACACTATAATACTTTGCGGAATATAGTTTACCTGATATCGGTATTTAGGAATTATTACATGAAATTATAAATATATTCAGGAAAATACAACTCATTTTGTACTTTTTAGTTGATTCATAACGTGACTTAAAACATAAAGTTACTAATTCATTCATTCATTTAGAGTATTTTCTGCTTCAATTTCTAGTCGAAAAATTATCCGATTGTTGCAAATGGACAAAAATTAATACCATTCATTTAATAATATTCGTGTGATAATTCTCGATCAATCCCAAATGGAAATCCGAACCAAATTCCGGAGCTAGAGTTATCATATATAATTGTCTAATCAGTATTTGGTTATACATACTGTAACGAAATCGGAACATACGATCCCTATCAAGTTAGTTGCTGGAATATTATTTATTATATGATATGTCTAATTCATTCGTTAAAGACCATTGAAAAAATTTATATAAATTTTAATTACTTATACATTACAAAATTAATTAAAGTATATTATTTTGATGGTTTAATAATCCTGTAAACATTAATTATGTATTTTTATTTATATACTTTCAGAAAACTAAATGCACTTACATTTAATAAATTAAAATTTAATAAACTATTCGTGTTAAAATGAATTTCTTTGCCTTAATTTAATAATATATAAATGTTGTATTACAAATATTAGTTATTTCATCAGTTTAAACAAACACGCTACATAGTTATAATTATCAAAGATCAAAAAATTCATTTAATTTAAATATTAAAGTTGTTCGTAGATATGAGTGCACAATAACAATGTTACTAAAAATGTTATTCGTATACCGGAGCGTATCAAAGCATACGTAAACTACTAGAACTGTTGAGAAAATGTCTAATATATTCTATTCAAAATGTAAATATTTTTGTGTTGGGCTAAAAGTCTATTATTCAATATTTCTCGTTGGTAAGGACAATAAACCAAAGTCAAGATATTCGATAATGAACGGGCATTACTTCAAACGGCGTTCGTTCTTTTTTCAAGCGCACAAAAAAAATTTAATTTCACAGAAAGTTTGTACAGCGTATGCAGTTCGATTGCTCATCGATAGCTCGTAAAATAGCAATCCCATTTCGCGCTTCGAAACAAGTTGCATACGAGAGCCCGTGTACATACACGACGCATTATTTATCAGACTTATAAGTTTTACATCCCTCTGTCTGCTGCATGCGCTAAAAAGACTCATTCGCGTGCGCATCGACTCCGCTAAATAAAAAGGTAAGGCAAAAAGGGAGAAGCGCAAGAACGTTTCGATCTCTGAAGAGCAGTGCACGCAGGCTCCCTCGACTTTTGTCTTATCGTCCCACAGGATCTTACGACCTCTTCTCTCTCTTCCCCCCCATCTCGCGCTCTTTCTGGAGAATGAGATGGTTGTAAACATTTTAGCAAAAGAACGACGATGCAAGTATATCGGGAATACGATTGAGACATACTTGCTGCATTAGCATGAAACCGTTTTCGTCGCTTTTTTATTTTTTCCCGTTTTACCCTTCTTCTTTTCTCTTTTTATTTGCTCTGTGCAACCTTTTCATACTTTCTTCTGTATCTAATAATGCTTTAAATAAATCTTTTCTTCTTAACTAAATTAAAATTTGCAAACGTGCAAAATAACAATTGTACATAAATTTTTCGTCTTTATGAACTATTGATTTTAAGCAAATAGATACACTTCTTAATAATATTAGTTATGATCTTTATTATATTTATTAGCTGTAATTCATTTCATCTTTGAAAATAGGAGAAAAATAAATTTCGTTGGATACCTATATTTACATTAATAACAAGTGAGATTATGGATCAAGTTAAAGTATTATAAAACCATGTTAATCATGTTATGGTCACTATCTTACTGCAAAAGTTCATTTACACTTTCATAAATTCATTTCGAATTAAGAGTTATGAATAATTAAACTAGTTAATTTTTTATATTATAAAAATTGCAAACTTTGTATTTTAATTACAATATGAATTTTAAGATTACATTGTCAGTTTCAATTACAATTTTAATAGTATAAAAATATTAAAAAGGTACTATAAAAATTAAAATATGTATCAGAGTTACTTATTTTAGTAGCAAATGTTAATTTTATATTTAATTTTCAGAAAATTAAATTTAAGATATTTTTTACACTTCGAAGAGTAATTTTAAATACAATATTTATTCGGATTTCCCGTTGTTCGTAAATTATCTTTAAATGACTGTGATATTTTTCTTTTTGTTGAACCTAGTTTAAATAGTTCTTCAATATTATTCAAATAATATTTAAATGCTTTCAGAATTTAAGTTCATAAGTTGAAATATTGAACTGAGGTGACTCCGTTATCCATTGAATACATAACTCGAAAATTCGTATTTAAATTCTTTGATAACTCCTTCACACTGAATTTCTTACGATAGTGTCTCATTCTACAGCATTTTTATAGCAGTTATAGTCATTTGAAGTGCATTCTATAATCGTTCTAATTTTAAATAAATATATCAGTAATTTCTGCCATTAAATCTCAAAATACTTCATCATTTTATTGAAATATAACTTGAAGTGGTTATTTTACTTCAAATTTACTTACATATTTTTGTTTTTCAATGTTAATTTAATATAGCAATGAAATTATAAAATTTTGCAAATGCATATATATGTGTAGATTTATTAACTTGTAAAAAAATGGGAACTTCATTATTTGAATTCAATCATAAATAGTACAATTTCTGAAATATGAGAGATCGATTTTCTGAAATGACTACAGCATCAAGTCATGCCAATTTCTTAAGTGTTTTTCAATCATTAAAACTATAATTATTTATAAATTTAAGAATTTATATCATTATTTTATGCATTTCGTACTGTTTTATATTATTTGTCATTTTCATCTGAAATGTTTAATGTGTATGTTGATTTTTAAGAAAGAGACGTTAATCAACTTTTTTTCTTGTACATGAATGATTATCATAGCATAATAATCTTAATTTAATAAATGTTTTTCATTTCATTTCATTCAAATTAATGAATTTTAAAACCTATGGTTTAATTCTTGGATAATATAATATATTTTGTAAGAATTACTTGTATATGATTGATATACACAATCTATTTGTGTATGCATAATTAAATTTTCTTACAACTATTTTTAAATGCAAATCTATACTTGTAAATATTATTTTTTTAAAAAGTAATTAAATTTAAAAAATAAAAATAGTTATTCCACGATGTAGTACTACGGATATTTAATTAATAAAATAATGTTCTATACTAATTAAATTGTTAATAATATGTTTTTGTAAATATAAACGACTATCTACAAGAGTAACTTTTTCTATCAGTTTCGATAGAATTTTACTCTATCAATCGTGCCTATGCCATTCTTTCAACTATTCATGACACCTGCTTAAATCTTTTATTGAATCTAGCATTTTAAATCCATGTTTATGTTTAATAGAGATTTAATGATATTATTTATGAAGTTCAGTTATTTCTTTTGAAACCCTAAGTAAAGTGAAAAATAAATGAACTGTACGGAATGAAAATGATTCAAAAAATGATTTTAGTTCTTAAAGCATAAAAGTGAAATTTAGATATTATTAGACTTTACTATTTAATTTTCAATAAACTACGTGTAGATATATTTAATACTGAATAATTAATCATATAAATTTATAACACTCACGATTGTAAATTCTTATTATACTTGGATGTTATCTTTTCATCTTATTTGAGATGCTCATGAATAATTATTTTTCATATAGATTATATTTGTTAATCGAAACTAATTAGAATAGGAATATTAATCCAGAGGTTATTTCTGGATTATCTAGTAGTTGCACAATTTTTTTAAAATTGAAAAATATGTAAGAAAAAGTTAGAGTATGATAAAACTGCATTTCAGTTAACTTGAAATTTCTCATTCTACACGTAAAGAAACTTACAAAAAAGTAGAGTAAGGCATCAATTATTCGATTTAACGCGTTCAGTATTAATTGCAAAGTATTGGTAAATCCGTAGCTGAAAATGAAGGACATCCGTTTTCATCCACACGTACGAGAGGAGTATTTATTTGTTACGTTGCGCTCTGTCAATCCAAATTTAAAGGTACGCGTCCCGAGAATCCAAGCTTTCTCCTGAATATTCACGGGGAACCAGTTCCCGCACGAAGTTATTTCACTTGTTAAGAGCTCGCGCTAGTAGTGTCTCTCTCTCCCATGAATATGGATGGTAATCTAGGAGGAAGACGCGACAGATGCTTTGATAGGAGCTCCGAGTTTCGCGACTCTCAAATACATTAATAGACAAGCCCGATCGAGCGCACCGACGCAGCGCTTCCTCATATGACTGCGGACCTTTTGCGTCTTCGAGACGCGCTTCCGATGTTGCAGTAGTAGATCTTTGTACTACTTTGCAATATAAGGGGCTGCTATTGTTGTACGATGCACCGAGTGTGAGTTTTTACAGTTCGGGTAATGTTGTTTAGCAGGAGCACTACCTCCAGTTTTTTTATCGGAAAAGTTTAAATACTTATTTTCAACTTTGCATTATAGAAAACAATGGCGATGTATACTTTTTCCTTCGCAGAAATCGGATTATTTTTACACACACTTAATTATTTTACGGGTGACATGCCTGTAGGTGTTGTGTATGATTCTCTCGCATAGTAAATATGGTTATTACACCTTCCTTTTTCATTCGTTCTTATGATCTACTAAAAACTTTTGCATTCTTTTAAAACCTGTATAATTAGTTGTATGTAGGATAAAGCTTTTCTGAGATAGTGATGGAACTCATTTTAAACGATAAACTTCTTTCTTATTTTAAAGAATATTTCATTCAAAAGTAACATTTTAATGAGCTTATATTCATTGCAATATCTTCACAAAATGATATTAAACTCATAATTTAGAATTTTTTTTGAGCCTATTTTACATTTTCTTTGATTCGACAAAATTCAAAAGAACATATTTGCTAAAACGTAAGTTTGACTTTATTTGCAATTATTTTCCGTAAGACGATTATTTTACGTTAATTTTTGTTTTATCATTTGCTTCAAAATTTTCAATATTTTTCAATGATCCATTATTTCTACAATACTATACATCTTGTGTATTTTAATATTTTAGTCAGTGCACGATTAAATCAAATATTTAAATTAAATTAACTATACATACTGATTAATCATTTTAATTAAAAGTTAATTAATAATAAATTAAAAATTAGTAATTTTACATTTCGAATCAACGACTAGTTTATAATAAGATTTAATATCTCTTTTAATTAATTTTATTCAATCCAAAGAAATTTTAATGGTACTTTTTAATATTAAAATAAAATTACTGCTGCAATAATAAAAAAGAAATAATTATGAATTTATTCATGTGTAGTATAATTTAATATTTGTTCAATATATATTTTTCAATTATATTTTTATGAAACATAGAAATGCATGAATAATTCTGTGAAATGAGTACTTTGATGAATAAATTTGTTTTTTACAAAAAATATGCAAATAAACTTAATACTTTTGAAATATTACATAACTACTTTTTACAGTATCGGAACTTACATTTAAGCTTTACATTTTATTTTGAAATATGAAAACTGAAAGTTTAATTATTATTTTTAAAGTACATTTTTAGATAAAATATTATTGATTGTGGTATATTTACTATATTTATACAAAATAATATGCCTATTAAATTGACATACTATATATACTAAATGCTAAAAGATAATATTCATAAAATTTAAAACTAATAATATAACTTGAATAGCGTTAATTTCAAATTTTTAATTTTTATTAATAAAAATTATTATTTTTACAATAAATTTAATATTTTTGCGTTATTTTTTACAATAAAAATGAAAAGAATTTTATGCAGTTTTTATAATCTTTTATAGAATTTATAGCATCTAATTTTCAAGAAAAAATAATTCAAATTAGTATATGAAATATTTGGAAATTATAAATAAAATATTTTGGTTCGTCGATGAATATGCACAAAGGAGTTTATATGTAATATATGTTTTATTATATGACTTAAAATATTGTTTTAACAGGTACATTATCTACACTTTAGATGACTTTATATAATCAATTAAACTTTTGAAAATTACGACTTTAGAAATGTCAACATTTTTATTATATAAACAGTGCAAATCACCTTAGATAAAAAAAAACATTCACTGTTGTATAATAAGTGAGTATACTTTATCACATTTTTAATTAAATTCAAGTTTAAATTTAATATAAAATTTAATCTTAAATTCATATTCAAGTAAGGTATATAATGGATTATTATATAAGGTATATAGAGATTATATAAGGTTATATAAGGTATTTTAGAGAAAATAAAATCTAAGATATTGTATAACTACTGTCTTCTTTATATTGTATATTTATTGTATATGCATTGTATTTGCATTGTATATAAAAGAAAATTTATATTGTAATTTTTCATAAATATCGTTTTTAAGCATTTTTAAATTAGAAAATGATTTTAAATTCAGATATTAATAATATTTATTTTATCCATTTAAAGTTCGAGTCATAAAACGTAACGGAAGTTTGTCGTTTGAATATTATTACATGAAAAAGTTGGTTAAATATTATTTTATTGATTAATGCATAAAGTTCTATTTCCTTTTATAAATAATTATGAAACTAATTATAAATAAAGAAAATCTTTTATCATATTTGTATGTTAGTATAAGTAGAATAAATTGTATATTTAATTAGTAATTTAAAATTAATTAGTATTAAAAATAGACTTTTCTAATTAAGTTTCAACAATTTGATCAAGAGACCGAATAAACAACTAATTATCAGTTAAAGACATGTTGATTGACATTACCTGTGATATTTATTGATTGACGAGCGAATATCATGCCTTATTTATTTAGAAACTACAAGGAAATATGTTAATTGGCTGAGTCAAAGTAACTTTTACTATAAATTCATATGTAAAAGTCTACGAGTACTTAATAAAATACTGTCTTCGTAGTCGCATAAAACAAATAAAGGCTTAAAATAAAAAGATCCATCATAAAGTTCTATTATAAATAAATCCAAATGATAGCATAGGGAAACACCATTACATGGATTTTTCCTCGAATGCTCCATTAAAGAAGTTCTTTTCTCTTGTTTGCGACTCAGTTGTGGCGTATAGTTAAGCGAAAAAAGCTATTTTCGAAACTTTGCCTCATCTCCCGCGTATACAGAAGCTTTGGCTCAACAGCTGGAGTACAATTTCAGTGGTACGCTTGAAATTTCAAGACGTTCCGTGCCCCCTATAAGGCGATTTGGAGCTTCTTACATAACGCATAACAGTTATCAGAGGTTCAAAGGGTCGTTGCGCGCGCGTGCGTTTTGCCATTTTCAAAGTCAAAACTTTCGATACGTATAAACGAAATCCAAATTTACGAGATGAAAGGGAAGAGCTTCTTTTCATCCCCTCTAGCGATATACTATACTAAAATAAACTTCATTGTCATTTGTCTAACTTAATCGAATACGCGCAGTAACAATACGTGAGTTGCACAACGAATATCAATGTCTAACTGTACATATCAGTTATAATGTCAGTATTGTTTCTTACGAAATATATCAATACTTTGACTTTTTTATTTTATTTTTTATAAATATGCCATACATTATTAAAATATATTGATATGTTTCTTTTATACATTTAAATTACATTTTATATTTTTATATTTTTATATATATTTTTATACATTTTAATTTAAATATGCACAGGTTTTGCAATTTTAGTACAAATATTACAAAAATAAATTAAAAATTCGATAATAGAAACAGTAAATACCATTTAGTAGATAAGATTTCAAATTTGAGAAATTTTAACCATGAACAATCGAAGTATAAATAAATGTTGAATAATGCAATTTGTCTCTTATAAGTGCATGTGTGTGAAACATTAACATACGTTATTTCTTTTGAGATTTATATAAATTCATAATTATAAAATAAACTTTTCAATAACTAATATTTGAATATAGAAAAAAATATTACTATAATTATAATTCACCTTTTATAAATAAAAATTACACATATAATGTTTTAAATATTTATTAAGAATCTTACCATATTTTAATTTCCTATAATACTAAAATAAATATGGTCTTGTTTTTTTATTATAGTCTTGCTTATAATAAGAATAAATAATTGCTTATTATACATTAAGAAAATTAGATTAAAAAATGATATAAAATATTTTAATGTTTCTCTAATTACAATAAAATTTTTCTAAACTATATAAAAGATTTGTATCAGATTTACTTATATTTTTTAATCAAATTATATACTAAAATTGTAATGGTTACTTCATTAATTTTTATTTTTATGATATAATTTATTAATTTTTATGATACAATTTCAGAATACTTCTAATGAACTTATTTTTTACCATAAATTTATTGTGTAGATATCAAGAAATTAAATACTTAAATAAAAAAGAAATACAAATAAATTTTATAAAAAAAATAAAAAAATAAATTTTACCTATATTTAATTATAATTACATATCGAATTTTTAGGTTTTATCTTAAATTTTAATAAATATTTGCAACTGCTTCGTCAAATATGCGCTGTTAACTATGTTTAATAATAAACATAGTTAACTTAATTAATTTAATAATATCTTAGTTAAATTTAATAATAAACTTGAAATGAATTCAATTTAAAATTTATATGAAGTACTAGAAATTATTAACAAATACTAAGTTAATAAACAAACAATTTAATTGAAAATTATACCTTAATTTACGGTTTTAGCAATTAAGGTACAATTGCTTTATATTTGAATTACATATTGATAAGTATCAATTCAAAAATAGACTTAGTAAGCTGCAAGAGTTTATTTAATTAGCAATATTACCTAAAGCAAATTGGAATAGTTATAGTTAAAATTCAATTAAATGCTTATTAGTTGACTCAGATGCAGAAAGAAAAGGAAGATTATTAAACTACAATTAGAGTATTAAAAGATTTTTGTAAAACTGATGTAAGGCACTTTAGTACCTAATAATACATTTTTAATATGTGTGACAGTAATTTTTGTGAATTCATTTCATAAAATACACAACACTATTTTTCAGCATCTATACTTCTATTATCAATCCATGATAACAATAATTATTTAACTTATTATCAATTATTTATAAAATCACGAATAAATTGATAGCGGTTAAGCTTACTAGCTTTTTCGAATCATTTCTCAATAAATCTTTACGTCAGTAAAGCAATTTTTATCTTTTTTATTGAAATTAACAAAAATAATTTAATGAAATATTCGAGTTTTAAGAAAAAGGTACGCAAACGTTTCTATTCACATACATCCTCGAACGCAGGTGTATCTACAGTCATTGTGGGTCTTAATCAGCTTCGCATATCGAAAGAAGAAGAATGTTTTGATAATCATCAGCGACTTCACCTCCTTGTACAATTGGGTGGAGACGGAACTCCACTTATTTCCGACGCATTGAATGAAAGTAACTGAACATAGAGCCAAAAGATCGCAGAAAGCTGCCGAAAAAGGTAATCACGCAAACAACGGAGAAACAGTCGCGAAACTGATAAGGGCACTGATGTTGACGAGGCGAAGGAGGGAAATTGACAGAGGTATCAAGAGTCTCCATGCGTGTGTCGTGACTCTGTCCCTAGGTGAATTCGCTTTTCAATTTAATAGAAATTTCTCCGTAGCTCAGCGAAAAAAGCAAGAACGAAAGAGTGCAGTGCCTAGATCGATAGCTCTAATGCAATAAATGAGGTAATATATTGCGTTTTTGCCCTTATCTCGATAACTTGGTATAACGAGAGCTCGGGAATTAAAGTTGTCCTTTGCAATTTTACTTTTAAGTCTATTTTTATCGTAACAACAATTTTTTATTGCAATTTTCATAGATTACGAATAAAATGGCTGAATTTAAGATAAAAATCTGGAATGGAAAAATAATTTCATTAGCAATTTATTTCATTTCCCGTTATATTGTACGAGTCTTCGAACAATCTAATGACGTCATAGGAAGTGAAATATGTGATCATTTATTGATGATCTCAATTTAATTATACTCTCTATGAATAAAAAGCGAGTTCTAAAAGTTGGTGGCGGATCATATGCGTCTGTTTTAAACTAATTGTATTGTATTAATTTTACAAATTATAGAGAAACAAACTTTTTTTGAATTGATATAAAGCAAATTCATTTTTCAAAATAATCTTTACACAATATTCTTATATCTTTACACAATAAATATATAGGCCTTTCTCATTCTAAATATAATATTGGTTTTAAATTCAATATTTTATTTATTGTAAATAAACATATAGTCTTTAATCCGATAAAAATCAAATTAAATGTGAAATTAAACGGTGAAAATAAACATTGAAATGTAAATGAATATAATAATAATAGTCACAATTACTATATAATTGTTACTTATATAATTGTTATATATTATACTTATATATATATATATATATATATATATATATATAACAATATATATAACAAAAAGTTATAATATATACTTATATATTATATAATTGTTTATTATAATATCATGACTAAATATAATAAAAAATTTATCGTTATTATAAATAAACAAATAAACTATTAAATAATAATAATTAATATAAATAAGAAATATTTTTAGTACATAATTTTTCTGGTAATTAATAAAATATTAAAGTCAATTAATTTTCATTTATTTGGTTAGGTAAAAAATATGAGTTTCAACAGACATAAATAATTCAATTTATATAAGGTGTTTAAAAATGTTGATTAACAGAATGAAATAATTTAAATATGTAAGTAAATAACTTGATTTTTTTGTTATTTTTATTTTTATTATATTGATAATCAGTTTTTCTACAGAAAGTATGTAATCACAAAATTAAAATAAAAAGGTGAATGACAATTCAATGTGAAAAAGAATTTTTTGTTCAAAATGATTGAAAAGAATATTATAATAGTTCAAGAATGGTAGTATTATCGGAGTTCTAAATTTAAATGTCAGCTCTAAATCAAATTATAGTATTAATAAATATAAAAGGATTAATTGTAATTTTAAAAGACTCTAAAATAATTCTTCTTTCTATTATAGAAGATCAGTTTTATGCTTATTTTTTAGATTTTATAAATATTTGATAACAGAAATTGAATATCATTAACTATTAATTAATAACAAGAACTTTTTTCATAATATTATGAAGAATGGGAACAAACGTAAGAGATGTTATTAAATCAAGCCCCTTCGAACGTAAAAAGTAATTCTCGTCATTTTTAAAGGCTGTAAAATTTGGGATTTATTATTTTCAAAAAACAGGATCTATCAATCGCATAACATATATCGCATTCCACTCAATTTCAAATCGTAAAAGTTAATGTACAGAAATCGTAATATTTTTCAATAAATATTTTAACAGATTTTAAAGAATTTTACTAAATGTTAGTATATTATAATTGATCGTACATAAAATATGTCCTACTTGTACGATTTTAATTTTACGATGTAGCATTCTCATTGTTTGCAAAATAACATAAATAGAATGAAATGTACCATTTCTTATTCTTGGACGAAGTTGAAATTAAATTATTTATAGCCTTGTTTTTATCGTCTTACCATTAATGATTCGGTAAAAATTTAATTCGGCATTGTTCACTAAATAGAAATTATAAATTCTAAAAGATATAGTTATATATATATATACATATGAAAGGGCTTTTTCAACGCGAATTACATAAAGTTAAACCTTTGGTTTTACGAATACTTATTTTATATAATTATTAAAGAATTTGAATAATTTAAAATAATAAATTGGTTAATTAAAAATCAAAAATGAAAACGCAAACGATAAAAAATATTTTTTCGATTATAGATCATTCTATTGTGTATACGTTTATATTAACTACACGATCAACTTGTTCTAGCATATTAATTAAAGCTTAAACTCCAATACTTTTTTGTTTAATTGAGGATTATTATTTTAGAAATTGTCATCCAAGTTTCAAAAATTGACACAACTCATTTGATATAAAAGTTAAAGTTGAAAAGTTCGCGACATAATGAGAATTCTGTTACTTTAGACTAAACAAGAAAATTTATTTTTGTTCTTTTATATACCATCGTAACTCTTGAAATTTAAAGTTGACAATTTAAAACATAATAATTTTATTCCATTTTCATCATCTCATAAAATAAATCGTATACTTCAACAATATAGTAAAACAAGTAAATCATTTTTTAAACGTCGTTACTTTTATTACTGCTCTGTCAAATATAAATACGTCTGTGTGCGCAACGGAAAGTTGAGAAAAATTATTTATAGTCGAAAAATTATTTATAGTTGAAAAGACGTCATACTTCATTATTAGATACAGCGATTACAGGAAGAACCCGGACCTAAGTACACACATATGATCAACGGAGCATTGCGTCCTATGTTGTTTTTCGATGGCCTCGTCCAGGCACAAACAAATTGCGCGTTGACCTCTCAGCCGTGCTCGAGGTGCATTTCTCTCTCTGCGCGGACAGTGATCCACGGAGGGGTTGTAAAGAAGCCAGTAGCCGAGAACGACCCTCGAGAGGATGGTCGAGACGTCTGAGTTATCATCGTAGGAGCCTGCAATCGGCCCTCGATATGGCCCGACTCGCTTCTCGTCCTTGCAAGGATTCCTCGCATTCAATCCGTGTGGCTGTTTAGATTACGAGAAAGTTTGACCCTGTGATAAGTTTGTGTTTTTTATGGCAGTGAAGATCTGCGAGAGTCCAAGGAGCTGCTTTTCTCGGACTAGTAGTCACTTTTCAGAGGGTGATGTAATTCTTCTGCACTTAATGTCGATAATGATAATTCTCTAATATATTTTTACTTTTGAGAAACATACTACATGAATTTCAAGATTGCAAAACAATACATAAAAAGTTGGCGCTCGTTTATTCGTAAACTAAATTGTGCAACGTGGATATTGTAAAAATCTTCCTTTGAAATTCCGAGCGCAGCCCAACATGATAAAGGTAACGAAATTTCGAGCTTCCGTAAAATATTAGAACAATTTAATCCCGCATGAGTCGTAAAATATGTACACCATAATTTATAGATAAAATAAAATAATTTCAGGGCAGCCGTACCATCATCAATCTCATTGAAAAACTTATTTCGCAAAATAAAAAAGACGCACATAATAAAATCGGGCAAACAACTTGAAGGCGAATTTCAAATCTTAATCTGTAGCGCTCACCCCGATCAACCGATGATTTTCGTTGAGCTCCAACGAGTCTAGGCAGCCACTGTCATTCTATTAAACTGCATAAGGCCATAGCTCACCTTAACGCTTCAGTACATTTTGAATTCCAGCGGATTCAACTATCGCTGTCTCTAAATTTTCGATTCCTTGGCAATCGTATAAAAAACGAATAAAAATGGACGGACGATACGCCCAGTCAAGTACATGCTCGACTCCGTGCATACGTCTGTCGCTCCTTGGCTCTTCTCTTTTGAAAGGAAGCCACACGCGAATTGTTTTATCGACGTGGTTTTTCGTCCTGGGCTTGCCGTGATTTCGTTTTTCCCTTCGATGAAAAGCAGAGTTCGTTATTTCCTGCCCATCGACAAATTTATGAGATAATTTAGAGACTGGCGAAGTATCCGTTGGTATTTTTCCATTTACAAAACGAAATATTTTATTTTTGTTTTGATCCGCTTTGTTCATATTGGGAAACGGATTTGTGTTTTAATGCTTGATTCGCGTTGTAAGGATTTAAATGTACTTGCAAATGTGTAAAAACTTTTTTAAGTTAGGTTGTTTATAATTTTTCTTTCTCCAAAATCATGCTAAACCATTATACTAATCTTTGATGTATTGCAAACTTTGTTAACTCGAGTAAGCTTTATTGGATGTACTTTTATTTGCAAACTTTACTTCTACCAATATAAACAAGATTTAAATTAAAAAATATATAATATATAATAAAAATACCAGAAAAATATTTTAGGTTTATTACGTATATCATTAAAAATATAATAATAAAGATAAATAATAGAGTACAAAAGTTGTTTATTGGGAATTTTTTTTAATTTACAACAAATTTCGCTAAAGGATATTCAATTATATCTTTCACACTTATTTTATACAGTTTATTATTATCAAGATATATTAAAATCTATTATTAATCTTTTTGTTTCCAATAAAAGTATACTATAGGAGCATAAAACTCAATAATAAATCAATGAAATCAAAATAATTTATCGAAAAACTGCTTAATGCTTAATACTTAATAGATAAGTATAAAGTAAACAACTGTAATAAAAGTGATTATTTCTTACTCAAATACTTAAATTCATATATTGTACTCTTACAACCGAGAAACCACTAAAAACTTTTTAATGATTTTCGTAGAATTTCTGATATAAATCATATATAAAAGTAAAATATTAATTGAAGTAAGCCTTATCGATGATGTATGAAATCTTACAATTTTATCCTTAGTTTTGCTCAACACGAATTTTAATGAGCATCAGAAGCTCAAAATATACTCGGAAACCATTCAAAAAAACATACTGTTATATTTTACGTACTAATAAATACTGTCTGTCTTTGCAACAGAAGGTAAACTTTTATGTTTAAACTTGCATGTTTAAGTAAAAGATGCAAAAAATTTGTAAATTTACACTGAAACTCTTTGGTGGTACTTATGCAAATAAATTTAAAGAAAGCGACAATGTGCTGTTCTGACGTTTTGCATATTTTTGGCAAGCTTTCGAGGTTTGAAAGTACTCATTTTCATGGCTTGGAGATGTAGTATGCCAACTTCTGCACGCGAAGGATATTCATGATGAATAGTTTTTCGAATATTCCGTCTGTACTGTCTCCAATGTACTGTCAGTGTCTTCTTTAAGCAGTTTTTGTGATTTTAAGCATGGATTAATCGAAAGTATTTTATTTGTAGTCTGAATTTGTTTGTTTTTACTACAATATCGTTGGAAAAATCAGATATGAAAGCTACAATATAGAAAATGTAGCTATATATCAACCTACAATTGCGACATAGTAATGTTTTGACTTAAATATACAAATCGTGTAATTCGCTTACGAATTTATTAGGTTATGTAAAGAAATAAATAACATAAAGAAATTGATTTAATTTGAAGTATAGCAGCGCGTGGCCGACATCATTGCATTTTTTCAACAGAGCTAGAAAAAATGTTTTCCTCCGTTCATAAATCGCCGAGGCCATCGAATAAGTGCTAATGGCACTGAATTCAGACTCGTCGTTTCCATTGCGGTTTAGATGCGTTTGGATTTCCGGTCCGTGAACTGACGCCGAAATAAAGGTAACAAGGCTTATCTCACTTAAAGCGTCCAGCCGTCCTCTTCTTTGAATTGAAGTTTAGTCGCGAGTTTTCGCTAATGATTATATCAAAAAACGTTAGCTGACCAAGTGGCAGGTATCGTTTCTGATTGAAATGATTCCCGACGGAAATGCAGTGGCGACTGCTGCAAGAAAGATAACCAATTGATATGTTGTAGTCTCGCGGTCGTTCTATGATTTTTCGCAGCGATCGAGATGTAGGATGATTTAAGCACCCAATGTTTTGCTTTTACCGATGCATAAATTCTCTTCGTCCTTTGATTTTCAATCGTTTCAATATGTCTTTATTTATCGTACTTCAGTTTGCTCCTAAATGTGTTGTTTAACTTGCGCATTGAAATTTTCATCTGTCACAACAGCTTCATGTATGTTATTGCTTACGTATTTTGTAGACGCATTGTTCCAAAAATATTAGTACCATTTGTTATCTTTCAATAATTATTGCGTAAAAAATAATTATTAATACTTTATTTTCGATTCTTGTATAGTTTATTCTAATGATAACTTATCCAATGTTTAGAACGTACAATTATTATTGCATTTATGAGTATGGATTAATGTTAGTAATATAATAATCTAGCAATCTTAGTAAAATTAAAATTAAAATTAAATTCTATTTTTATTAGTTACCATTAAAGAACTAGTAATACTCAAGCAAAATTAATTTTCTTAAAAAGTTACTAAGCAATAGAAATATTATATTTAACAAGTTTTAATGATTAAATATTTTAGATATAAAATTAAAATTAATAAAGAATAAGTGTTCCCTATATTACTAAATTCTTTTTTTATTGATGATTATGTAGACCATTAAACTAACTACTTTCAGTTACATGTAGAGTAATTTGTAAGAATGCCTGCTATTTAGTAAAAACTATACATGAGAATTGTAATCATAAAAAATTATAAAATCAATTTATAAAATATATAAAATCAAATATAAAATATATTTCATATAATTTATAATTTAATTTCAATTTTTAGCATAAAATTTCTCGAGAGGCTAATATTATTTCGATTGACCGAACGTATCTAAATATAAAATAAATAAAAGTGATCCCTAATTTCAATAAATATAATCACTCTCGACTAATCCGTAATAAAGCTTCAAAAATATATTTATAAAGTAAAGAACATGTAAAAGTTTTAAATTGTACTTCATCTATCAAGACATTTAAGAGAAATACGTATAAAATAATCTTGACACATAAATTCAATCATTTAATATTTGCTAACCATTTAAATACAAAATAATATCTTTTTTCAGCAATGTAAGAAGACGAAGGACGAATAATTTAAAATTCTACTTCTATTTGTAGATGCATGTAATTATTAAATAATAACATTTTATATTTATTTATCAAACAATATATAAATTAAAATAATTCTACGTACATATAAGAAATATACGACAATGTTATTTTCTGATATTTGTAGAAAAAATTATGATGAAAACAATTATTTCTAAATAGTGAAAAAAACTTAATGGTAAAAATTTCGATATAATTTGAATTGTTATTTTTTATTTCAAGCATAAATATTTCTTATATGTAAACGAAGTTACATTTTTCCACTATAACATATTTCAGAGTGGAAGAGGTTAGAAACACCGGCTGCGTTTTCTTGTTATAAATGATTGTAGTAGAAAAGCTAATCCGAATTTCATTCTGAAAATAAAAAGTATATTTCTATAAGTTCGTACTTCCAAATAGGGTGAAACAAGTATATTTCTTGAAAGTATATAAATACAATGTTTCGTAAATATTTCATAATGTACTTACTTATTTAATACTGTCAAGAGTTCTGAATAATTATTTTAGTGTTCACGTAACTTGTTAATGTAAAAACGCTATTTATTTTAAAAATGAAGACGATGAGATATATTATTTCACGAAACTAATTAGTCTTTCTGTATTTTCGAGCACGTCTGGACGTCACTCACGTCTTACGTATATGTTCGGTACATCAGACAGCATGAAACACTTAAGTAAGCTACAAAAAAAAACAAAGACAGAGCAGATATAGGCTGCAAATTGAATCAGAAAAACGATCTGCATCATATAATCACTTTTTTTAGTTTGCTGTATAAGAAACATGGGAAAGCTTAAGATGAAACAAGTGTAATTTCGTACACATTCCAAATGTATTGATTTATCTAATTTTATCATTAACAATATAAGTGCGAGTAACGATAATTCTTATTATTATCAATTTAATTTTTTTACACTTAAATTTGTATTATGTATCATAATATATATAATATGAATTAGATTATATAGTTGTAAATTAATGGTAATAATTTAATTGAAATTTTCAAAAATTAGGCAAATTATCTAAAACATTTTGCTTTTATTAATATAGAAATTATTGTAAAGAAGTAACACTTAGGTTAAATATTTATTAATATATGGTACATTATGACACATATAAAAATTATTCATTTATTATCGCATCCGATCAAAGTTATTACGAAAAATTTTATAACATTCATTACATTTAATACTGCAGTGTTTTGACATAAATAAAAAAATAAGCTTATTTAAACTTGAATATAATAAATCTTATTGAATTACATTATTTAAATGATATAAATAGTGATTAATACTTTTTATGGTTAATACTGAAAAATTATTTTTTAAAACATTAGTTAATAATTCGGAAAACTTAAAAATATTGCTAAACATAAGAAGTATTTAATTTATTTCTGTTAATTTCAAAGCTAGTTAGATTCATGTTACATAAAAATAAAACAAAGAATATTTTTGGTAGCTTATGTATTCTTATAATATTAAAAACTCTACTAAGTTTAATAATGAATCAACTTATTATTAAGATGTTTCTGTACTTTGTTTATCTTCGAAATACAAAACTATGTACTAATTGTAGTGTAGAAAAAGGAAAAGTTTTAAAGAATTTCGAATTTAAAATTTTGTATTTATGATAGGAGCGTTTAATGAATTAAAAGAAACATAACGTAATCGGGGTGGTCCTTGGAGTGGTATCTTAAGTGTGGTCCGACGTGCTCCTTGTTCACAAAATTTATTGCGTCACCTTGAGTGTCGCTCCTCTTGAGGAAACCTTGTTCAACAAGCGCCTTTCTTTTCCCAACTAAGACTCGATGCCATGCATCGAAAATACCTCTTAAGTACTAATAAACATTTATAGTTATACTGTTATTTATTTTTCGATCGAACTCAATATTAGCATAAAGAACATTCGAAATGTTAAGAAAAAAAGAAATTACACTTTACATACATTAAGAAAACGAGCTTTTATATTTGTAGGTGTACCTTATTAAAAATATAATTGAAATTTGTTTTAAATAATAATCTGTTCTTTTTCTGCCATTAATAAGAAACTGTAACTAATTTATGAAGTATTCTTAGATTCTTTGTCACTGTAAAATACTTTCTTCTTGAAAATTACAAAGAAAATAATTCTTATTAAATAATAATATAATGAATTGTTAGCAAACATTAATTAAATAATAATGGACATTATTATGTATTACTAAAATTATATTTAATTTATTTTAGGAAATTCTTAACTTGACGAATTGACACTACGAATGTATTAATTACTTATGTACTATTTAACATTAATTCACCATTCACCATAGTTAAAATTTGTTAAATAATCTTGGGAATTTTTGTGCAAATACGAAATCAAAATATTATAAGAAAAGGATCTTTAGTTAAATGAGCCGCATTTTATGCATCACAAATTTACTTTACTCACTACAAATGTTGATGCTTATGTCATAATTTATTGTATAATAGAACAGTAAAAATGTAAAATTTTCTTTGAAATATTATATGAACCATTTCTCAAGTTGCAATAAACGTCTTAAGCACTGCCACATTGAAATTCATGAAGAATACTTGTTCTTGCATTGACTGCATTTTTATTGACACTACTTTGGTGATCTAAGTAAGTTTATTATATAAAATATCGATATTGTTTAACGATGCTTTATATTATTTAACAAATTAAATTTTCCAAATAAATATGATATAATTATTATATTATTAATTTATCAGTTGTTTTTTCTTCTTATTTTAATCTTATTACGGTTATTGTAAACACTAATAAACTTTTTTATTAATAAATTAGATATACTATGATAGATATACTAAAATTTTTGAATTTATTATGGCTTAAGTCTTTTAAGGGATATTTTTGAAGATATTCTTACGTAAATTCTATTAAATATTGAAGTAATAGTAAAATCATAAAAAGATATTTAAAATTATAATTAGTATTTGTAAATACTACGAGTAAGTTATTAGAGCATTTATAAAAAGCTTTCAGCATACGTTAAACTTTATTAAAAATTATACTAATATACTTATTAATAACTTTACGATTCAAAATAAATTAAGTTTTTTAAGAGAAAATCTACAAAATAATGTCATAGGAGAAGGTTTTTAAATTACAAGTTTTAAATTAAATTACATCATCTTTGTAAATCCATTTGTAGACGTTTGTACCATGCGAATGTTCGTTTTTTTTACTGGTGTTGGTATTAATACTAATATATTAATTAATGATTCAGTTCTTACTTCAAGTATAATGATGTCTGATTCTTCAAAATTAGTTTTCTTGTTTCAATTACTGGTAAATTAATCATTCATTGTATGTTTCAGAAATGTTAAATTTATTTTTTGCTTTGGCCAAGTGAAGCAATGTATCTCGTAATATATTATATAATATATTATCATTCATTCGTCAGACTGTGAAAATCTCATCTTCAACTTTATTATCCTGTTACAATTTCAATTAAAATTCAATTAAAATTTATTTATTACTAATAATAATGTGATAATGTAAAAATTAATAATTTTAAAACTTAATATAATTTAATTCATGTTCTAAACAAATAGGTTTATAATTTGAGTACAGTTTTTTCTACAAATGAATGAAAACAAATTTTGCTAATCGCAGCGGATAAACATAAATATTTTATGTCCATAGATCTTAACATCATAAATAAATTTATCAAGGTGATAAGTTTTTATGTTATAATATTATATATTTGGATATGCAGATTTAAAAAGTGACTAAACTATACAATGCCGTATCTGCTAATTTTTTATGCACGATAAAACTTAATTTTTTTTCACTTTCTTCATATATTTTTATTTTATTCTAACGTATTTTATTTTCCATTTCACCAAAGCGATTACTTTGTCTTTTATTCAGAATCACATTCTAATCTAAAAAAAAATGTATTCCGAAGATTTTAATCGTATCTCTTTTTCCGGACAATAATTTTCGAATTTAACTATGACATTTTTTTTATTCTGTAGAAAAACATTACTTTGTGATACAAGATTGTATCTCTCACGTGGATAAAGAAAATTTTTTTTTTCATGATCTTCTTTTTTTAATGAACTAACGATTTACGATAACGTTTTTATTATTTTTACAGTTAATTTTATAGAAATTATATATCCTGTACGATTTATTTTATGAGCGAGTTTGCGAAGCTGGAAAAGCTTCATACACACACGGACAGCGAATTAAAGAAAATATTTACCATAGAAATACTGGCCCGTGTAAATGAGAAGCTGGGATTAATTAAGTGTCACTGCGTGGTTTATAGATGTAATAATTGACACATCCAGCGAGGTTTTAAAAATCTTCGAAAATGTTGATAAAATAGCTGTTATTCGAAAAACCGGATCCCGCGAGTACCGACTTGGGCGGTGTGGGTCTCGCTCTATTCTAGCGCTTTCGAAATCCTCGAATACGAGTCTCTTCAATCCGCATACATAACCGTTATATACGACCTAGAGATTATAAAGAGAAAGAAAAAAAGGAAGGCATATCCATCGAAATATTATGCGAGCTATATCTCAGAATTCCAATAAAAGTCTATGTAAGCGCCGGCACGTGCATCAAGAAATCGACGATTGAAGCAGCCGCCTTAACGCCATTAATATGCGCGTTTCCTCTCTTAAGGAAAAGATGAGAGAGATGGGCGGACTGAAAATTTCCTGGTCAATAAATGATCCGCGTACCTGCTTGAAATGCAACGGGAAGCGTCAAATCTTTAGCACCTACAATTGCCCACTAATTAGTCTCTATCGTTCTCGAGGCACGTTCTTGATGCTCCATCTCTCTCTCTCTCTCTCTCTCTCATTCTTTCTCATACATCGTTTTCCACTACTTTATACACGTACGCCAGTACACTTACACTCTTTTTCGCCGCGTTTGAACAAAAGGTGAAATGTGAAAGCATACCAAATTGACCCCTTTAGATACAGTTATATATGAAATGCGAGAAAAGTAAAGCCGACATTCAACCCCTTTACCACCTTTAGAGTGGTGTACCG
This sequence comes from Wiebesia pumilae, assembly GCA_018907045.1. Taxonomy (NCBI): domain Eukaryota; kingdom Metazoa; phylum Arthropoda; class Insecta; order Hymenoptera; family Agaonidae; genus Wiebesia; species Wiebesia pumilae. The sequence continues at coordinate 954,708 of JACCHZ010000138.1, forward strand.
CGAAAAAGGTTAGGGGCAAGAGGGACAGTGAAAGAGAGGAGGACGAGCATTTTCCTCCAAGGAAGTTTGTATACTCGCGGTGCACCTCACACATGCTATTTACTCATACGGTTCACGAGTACGTTTTGAGGAAGAATGATCGAGCGATATACCGACTATTTTGAAAGAAATTGAGATTATAGTTTTGAGTTGTAAACAATGATACACAATTGAGATTGTTGCTGTCATTTTCAATTTGTAACAAGCATTTAAATACTACATATCTGGACTATTATATTTTTTATTATTTTCAATACGATTTTTTCTCTAAAAGTTCTTCAGAAGAAAGTGTTTGATGATAATGAGTTGAGTAAACAACTCGATTAATTTCACTCTTTCTTAATTTTTGGTATTTTCGATATTTTTTTGAAAAGATTTTGTTAATGAATATTAAGGTTATAATAGCAATATATGAAATTTAAATAGTTTCGAAAAACATTCTGGTGTCTTCATTAGAGATTAATTACTTAAAACTTTAGTAGTATCCTTTTAGCTTATTGCTAAATGATTATAAAAATCTTTCATTTTTCTTTGATTAATTAAGTATTACTTACTTAAGTATTAATTACTTATGAGTAACTTGACTGATATTCAAACAAATAGATGAACGTTACAGACTGATTAAATTTATTTAATAGGTTTTCCTTTTATTCTATAGAAAAAAAAATTACAATGATTTATACTTAATATACTCCATTTCATCGGTGAAAAAAATACTATAGATATCGTAAAATTAAAATATTAATATCGTATTCAAATAACATCTTTTCAAGTTTTTAGTACAGTATATAGAAAACTTTATAGAATGTTTATGAAAGTTCTACTAACATTCAAAGACAGAAAATAATGTGTTTAAAGTTTTAATTTTGCATGCAATAAAATGTTAATTATTCTAGTCGAAAGGCTATAATTTCGTAAATTTTCTTAATTTCAACATTTGTAAATCTTCAAAATACTCTCAAGATTACAACGATTAAGAAAATGTAATACAATTTTTTACGCTTTTGCTCAAGTATAATAAGATACCAAACTTGTAATATTTGTTGTATTTGTAACTAAAACTATGAATTCCTACAATGTCTCCATTTACTCTTTTAATTCTTTATTTGAATTAAAGATTAATTTTCGAATGTTGGAATTTTTAAAGTTTTTAAAAATGACTTTTGCAACATATTACTTATTAAAATCCATGAATTACAAGATTAGTATTTACGACGTTAACATCGAAATACGAAATTTATCATCTACGAAACACATTTGATGATAGATCTCATATCACGATTCACGTCTACCAAATAGCAAGTTCTAACACAAAAATCACAAGGTCTTTTAAGATCTCAGCAAATTTCGCTCTCGAATTCTGGATTCAAATTTCACATGCCATTTAAGTACCCGAAATCCGTAATGGCCCTCTCACTTTCTCTAACTACGTATTTAACTCTTTCTCCTTGTTTTCTCGTCCTCTACCTCTTTTCTTCTTATTCGTTTACCTCTCGTTTCTCTCCCGCACAATAAATAAAACGACGCTAATGCGTTTTATCGCGCGCTGGTCGAGGGTATCTCCTTTTTTTCTATCTTATATCCCTTAAAGAAGCGAAACGAGCACTAGGGCATAACCCCGAGGGTCTACGAAATGCTTTTAAGAGAGGACCGCGGCATAAATTGGTTGTCGCACCATTCTCACTCACACATACGCACAAATACGTAACCAGCTTATTCGCCTCATGATCCTCCCCTCCCGCAATCATTCGCTGTCTCTCTCACTCTCTTCCATAACCACATTCTTGAATTATCTACCTACATGTGTTTTGTTACATATTACGATTGGTGCTAGAATGGATAATTAAGGTGAATAACCAATCCTTCGGATCGTTTGGTTATTTATAATTTCTTTTTATGCAAAGATATATAAGCGTTAATTGGTTTCATTTTTCGAATTTAATTGATATTTCGAAAAATGCTGTTCATTTGATGAATATTGAAGAATCAATGCATGGTTGGAGAATCGTATTATGGTTGATTCTATTGTAATTTTATTGACGTTTTAATAATTTATTATAATCAAAACTATCAATAATATTACTGATTTACGACAATTTCATTTATTATGAACAGTTAGTTTATTCCTAATTACCCTCTTAATTTATTTATTAATTAGTTCTAATACGAACATGAATAATCTAATGATAACTAGAATACGTGTATAAAATATTTTAATAATTAATTTAATTTTAATAGTTTATAAATTAAATCAATATTAGTTACGAAAATACTACGAAATAAAAATGTTACAGATTTATATAAGTTTAGCTATATTTTATTATTATAATAAGTATCATAAAATATACTGAAAACAATTTCAATTAATTATTATTTTAAAAAATATAATTGAAGTTTTCAGTAACTTAGTTCTTAATATGTATTTCAATTAATAATATGATTATTATATTTTTGAGGCAGATTGTGTAAAATACGAAATCAGTATAAATACAAATTTTTAAATTATTAATTTCATGAAATTTGCAAAATATTCTGTGTTTTACGAATAATAACTGTTTGAAATATTAAAATAATTTTTATGACATGAAGAAATTTGTTTTTTTCAAAAAAATTTGTATAAGAATATGTTGTTTACTTGTTGAATAGATGTATAAAAGATTACTGGTTTAATGCCATAAAATAAATGATAAAATATTTTTGTTTAGAATATACAGAGGTGTAAATTGGTTGTATTTTACTTCAATACCATTAAAAATTCTATTGAAATTACGGTAATAAATAGATAGAGATTGTAGAATCGTGAATATAATGTTTTAATGGACAAGTTAACACTTTCTTAGTATGTCAGGTTAGGTAAATAATGCACGCATGATTAAAGAAATTTTCAACATTCAATTACATGTATAACGGTTTTAAATATTTTAAAAATATTATTTTGAAAAGATCAAGATAGAATATAATTTGAGTCGGTATTGATGTAAAATATGTATTAATACATTTGCTACAACTATTTTCTAAGGAAGAGTTAGACCACTTGATAATTTTTTGAAAAATATATTTGATATATAATTAACTACGAAATTTTTATTTAAAAGGTATATAAATAAAGATAATATAACAAGAAATTACAATTACGTAGTTTAGATGAATATTCTATTTAATCTTATATTACGAGAATATCAATGTATATACAATTTTGAATATGAAGATCCACATTTCGAAAAAAATTTTAAGTAACAGTAAAAAATAAAGTATCTGTAAATTTTAAATGCATTGTTTAAATATATGTGCATAAAATTGGATAGGTAAAGGCTCTTAGTTAGGTAAATTTTTAAAGTATTTAACGTTTACAATATATATTGTATTTCACTCTTAAGATACAGCAAATTTTGAACAAATGTGAATGTTTAGAGTTGCCATAAAATAATTTATTTAGAGTTTCTTTATATCTAAGAAGATAATGATCCGTTAATGATTATATAATTATTAAAATTGAAGTACCGTAATAGTATAGAAAATTTGTAATTTATGTAAGTACCAAGACAAGCGCTTCTTTGAAGATGATGATCTGAATAAAATTGACTACAATATTAAGATCTAGAAAAAATTTATTTCAATGATTTTCTGGAAAAGTATTAGATGAATTTAAGATGATCATCTTGGGCAAGAGTTTTTTAATAACAATATCAATAAAAATAATGGTAAACTGAACAGTTTCAAGAATTCTATGAGCACTATTCAATAATTATAACTTTATGTAGTGCCCATGAAAGGTTATTATAAATATTACCTTACTCTATGATTAATTTTGCAATAAACCAATTTTTTAACGATTGTGTATAAAAAATGTGTAAATGTATCATAAATTTTTGCCATAAAAATATGATAAATTTTACCTTAAAATTAGTTTCAAACTTTCGGAACGGTCGGTAAGGAAGAATTCCTACTGTTTCGTGTATGGAAAGAGTACGAGTATCCAATGGTAAAACTTGTACTAAAAACCTTAGTTTATTTTTTATACCGTAAAATAATTACCAATAATTTAAAAAACGAAATTCCTTTTTTTGTTACATAATAAGACTTTTTTTTAATTATAATGAATGTTGTAGATGGTAAATTTATAGGTTCGATTTCTAAAAATGATAAACCAAATAAAATTTAATTGTTACTTATTCTTATAGCTAATTATAAGTAATATTTGTAACATGTATTAAAATCCTGAAACATTTAATATTATTATTCGAATAACTAACAATGTTTTCATAATGTGTTGATTTGATACAAAGGATTTTTTACTTCAAACATTACAACGTTTTTACAAATAAGGATGCATTGATTTCAGACCAAATGTTTAAGTTATTATTGTAACATTTATTTTTAAATGAAAGATTAACAGTCACGTATCGATTTTGCTATAATTTTATATTTAATATTGAATAGCAGATATATTATTGTATCATTTAAAAATATTTAATTCAATTAATTTTCTGAAAGCACGATTTAAAAATATGGAACCTCATCAAATATTTTAAATCATTAAAAAAGAAATCTTAACATATAGAGTCATTTTTTATAAATTTATCATAACTATGATACATTCGATTAAAGATTTCTGTACAATTCGTGCATACATTACTTCTAATAACACTGTAAATCCATGCTCTTGTACATAATAAAGAAATATCTTTCTGAAAATACTTTAAAATTGATATAATTGAAGAAATTTATGTTTATAGTGTAGAAAATTATTTTACAGCATTCATAGTAAAATTGGTAGAAAAAATTTGCACATTATAAACATTAAACTCAATATTGATAAAAAATGTTTAATAATTTTTTTTAGTATAACATATTTTAGATAAGTTTATGGGTTAATAGATGAATATCTGTACAATTTATACTTATTTGAAAACCATCGTGAGGATAATTTTTTTACTCTGAAATTCTGCTAATATGAAAAATAAAATATATTTACTAATAGTTTACAGATTGTGTTGATATTTTAATATACTTTAACATACAAAATAATTTAATAAATACATACGTTCTTTTTAAAAGAGTACACTTTTACGTTATGACTGCTAATTATAAAATGTTTCAAATATTTATAATTATAACATGTCATTATAACTATAACATATTATTGTAACTATACATACATATTACAATACATATATATCATAAAATTTTAGATACATTGAAGTTATTATAAAATATTTGGTTTCATTTGATATTTAAATTCTTTATTCAGGATGAGAAATAATTATATCCTTTTCTAAATTATATTCATTTGAATAAATTAAGTATACATAGAATAATATTAAATATGAACAATAAATATTCTCAATTTTATAAAAAATATTTTCTTTTTTATTACAGTCGGTTGAAACAAATTATTGATAAGAACAATTTAATTGAATATTCATAAGCATATTTTCATAATATGTAACCAAAACACGTACATCCTTCAGTTTTCAAAATTGAATATTGTATTTAATAAAGGAAATAGGTATTGAAAATTATCTTGTTTTTATGAATAATTTTAATTTTTATTCTTAAATATTATACAAATGAAATACAAAATAAGACACAAATAAAATAATGCGGATCAATTATAATATTCTAATATTTTATATAAATTTATTGTTTAATGGATGATTTCTTTGTTAAAGAACTAATACATTATCATTGAAGAGAATAAGAATTTGACAAGACTAATGTAAGCATAAGTATGTTGTTGGTAGTTTATAGAATAACTCGAGTAAAATGATTCACAATCAAAATAATTACAAAGTTATGAAATCTGAAAGAAAATAATAAGAAAGAAGAAAAGCTATAGAAAAAGAAAACCAGACAGATAAACTTCTAAAAGTATTTCCATTCATTTTATCTCGTTTCTCTTTGTCGTACTACTAATTTTCGTGTGCAAAACAACGAAGACTTCCAATCACTGCGCAATAACGAAACAACAAACGAATATCTCCGAACTTTTTGATTGCGACTCTCTCATTTCCATAATCCAAAATGAGCTCAAACGCAAATTAGCGACGCGAAACGAGATACGCAACCCCAGTATAATGAGCTTCCCCCCGATGAGATTCGCGGCGGATTTCCCGCCACCAGCCAGACGTCGTCGCCGCTTCTTTGATTGGGCTACATTCGCCCGAGGCTCCGTTGCGAGGGTCCATAGATTTCCAGCGGTTAGCATCTTATTTCAGGTCTTTCCTCGTTTCCTATTCTGTTTACATTCGGGATTAAACTTTGGAAATTTCAGTGGTGAATAGATGCCTCGTATTACCGCGTCTTGTAGATCTCAATTATTTCTCTATCTTGCCGATCGCTCAAACTCTACTTTGGTCAATCATTGATAACTACGTTCAAAGCCCTAAGCATTAACCTTCTCTTATTCTAACGTACTAATTCTTAATAATTACCATTGCAGCTAATTTGAATTAAATGTGTGACTCTCATTATTAGTCTTCCTCGTTGTTATTCGGGTGAATTATTGGCTTACATCTTCTCCGAAATAAGTAGTGCATAATCAAATGTTGCAAATCTAAAGGTAACAAATTTTTAATTGGAAGTTTGTAGTTTTAATAAGTATTTTTTGAGGCACGGAGTGATTTAGAATATTTTTACGAAATAAAATTTAATAATTTACAAATTTAAATAGTGAACTTATTAGGCTCAACCTAAATTGTACAACGTGTATTAATTTTCATGTAACACAAAGCACTCCGAATCTTCGGGATAGTCGATCAAAATTGTCAAAGGGGTATCTGGATAATGAAATTCAAATTAGTAAACCTAATAAGTGTTTGAATTAAAACTTTTCCAAAATATTCAAATCTATTCAGAGTTTGAAGTATTAAACAATTTTTATCGAGAAACCGAGTAATTTAATTTGACTGTTATGTTTCTAATAAACGACTCATGAATTTAAAGAATTATCGATATAAAGAGATGGAAAATATGTTTGAATATCATTGGCATTATTTAGAAGTCATTTAGTGCAGTTGAATTGTAATAATTATTAGAACAGTTTATCTGTAGGTGTACAATATATTACTCATCATAATAACTTTTTTCATCTCCAAGTTCGTGCGAAGATTTACGCGCATTAAAAGTCCTAGTAAGTGTCAATTCTCTTAGCATTACTCATTTAAACAAGCTGTATTAAAAACTAGACTCGGTTATTTGGACACGAGTCATGAGTGGCAATGAAAACGCGTGTCGTAGTTCATGTGGAGCTTGGGTACAATTTCACGATTTTTGGAGCAAGATGCGAATTATCGGTGGACGCTATTGCAAAGCCAATGAGTTCTTTCTAGAGAATAAAGAGTGTAGTACATTTGCAACGAGAATCAACGGTCACTTGAGGCGAGCGACATTGATGATTTTTGAGAAGGAATGTGTTCGTACGATGTAGCTCTCGCCGGAGGGGCAAGAAACGTGAAATGCACGGCTCCTCTCCGCGATGCACCGCAAAATTATTCAGGACTAGTGGCTCGAGTACGAATTCGACGAGCCGTAATAAAGAATAAAGAAGAGTAGGAGAAAAACAAAAGCAAAACAAAGAACGAGTGAAAGACAGAGAGAGAGAGAGAGAGAGAGGAGAGAGAGAGAGAGGAGAGAGAGAGAGGAGAGAGAGAGAGAGAGGAGAAATCCAGGAGAAAAATGGACGCGAAGGGTACCAGCTGGCTTAATTGACGCTCCTCATTCTCTTCCCTTTTTTTCTCTGGGCTTTTGTCTAGTCTCGAGATTTATAGCAAAGAAGCACGAGACAGCTAGAGAAGGAGGATATGTGGGAGTGGAACGGGGCAGAAGCGAGAAATAGAGAGAAAAATACACGAGAGAGCGGCGCTCTTTGAAACGGGCTCCTCAGCAGGGGATCTTCTGGCGAAATCGCCGCGGCACACAGCCACCTTCTTCTTTGGCTCACTCTCCCCCCTCCCTCCGACCACTGTCTCATCAACTCGCCATCGCATGATCCTTCTGCCGCTCGTCATCGCTCCTCTTTACTTTTTATTCACCTTCTTCATTCTTTAAGCTTGCACATACACCGTCAAGGTTCTACAGCCCTTTCGTTCCGTTCGATGTTTTCCTTTCGCTTTGTCGTGTTGTGTATCGTTGGGTGTTCGCGACGTTTAGCCGCTGTCATGATCACTGATGGAGATCAGCCCCAGTTCTTAACGTTTGCGTTCAATAAGCCTCTTTCAGGAGCCTCTTTTAGCGGCCTTTTCATGCGCAACTGAATACGATTGCGCGCTCAGCCAGATCGTTGGAGTTGGATGATTGAGAAGAGACGGCACCTCTGTTTGTTGGATCTATTTTTCAACTATGAATAGAAGTTCTTATTGTGCCCAACCTGTTACCGACTCTGGCCTTCGAGTGCGTAATACAGTACGCCCTACATTTTTTCGACTGTTCCGTTTGAGAAAACGTGCTCGTTTCTTATTTCTGGAGTAACCTGGTACGGGTTCTAAGAGACTAATTGAACAGTCTTTTAAATTTGGTTTTTAAAAAAAGAATTTGTTAAGAGTGCGTTTACTTTGAAACATCTTCGTAACTGTATTGTATGGACTGAATTTCATAATATTTTGTAAAATGTGAAAGAAATTTAAATAATATATTCGCTGATTTTATAGCGAGGCAAAAATTTACATGTTTCTAAGTTCGAAATGGTCATGATTACATACATTTATATAAATTAAACTTCATTTATTTATCTCTATGATTACTTAAATTGAAACTTCATCTATTCTTCAAAATTACCATTGTTGCTGCGTAATTTAAATTTTTGTCCAAGCTTATTACTTTTTCAATCAGAATGTATTAACTGAAATAAAATTATAATTTTATTATAAAATATTACATTCTTATTATTATAATAATGACTTTAGCTATTTAACAGATAAGACTATAGTTCTACTGAATATAACTTTTAATTATTATATTGTAAATTTATTTCGGTGAATGAAAATGCATCGTTATAAAAGGTTGGAAACTTTGAATACAATATTAACGACCGTCTATTGTAAAGGCGCGCAATCATTTTCATTGTATGTGCCAGCTTCTAAGATAATTATTTAATATAATTTTCAATATTTCATCCTATTTTTATCTTTCATTTAATCGTATTTGTAATTTTTTTTTTATATGTCATAATAATAATTCAACGGTTATCTTGTTTTACTCGCTATTTCTTCTTTAGAATAGAAACATAAAACGTATAGTTTCTTGACGTATAAATTAAAAAAGAATCATTTATACTTATTAATATAATTAGGAAAAATGTGACATTTTCTTATTTGGATTAATGTATGACTCTAGTGTCTTTTTGATTTTCTTCTAGTATTTGTCATTATATTGTTAATATAAGCCTAATTCTATATTTATTAGTAGTATATATTTATAAAGAAATATCGATGCGAAGCCTCAATATCTAAAAATTATTTACCAAAAGAAACATTTCCTATATAATATTAGAATGACAATAATTCAACAAATTTTCAATTTGGCATTAATTTTTTAAGTTCTTATATAACTAAAGGTTTAAATTGTTTTCTGCAAAAAAGTAAAAGGGAATATTTTTGCAAAATAGAAAATTTCGAATATATATCTCATATATAATGTATAGTCTGGAATCAATTTCTGTATTGAATTTAGATATAAATAGATGTGCTTGTGCGCTCGCCTGTGTGCACAATCGCATCCGTACTTACATACAAATAGTGTAGATTAAGTTGAATGCCGAGGTCTACAATTATAAGCCTACAATTTTAATAGAAAAACATTTGTTAATGATACAAAGATTTACGACACAAGCAAAAAATAATAATAGTAATTATCTTCTCAACAAAATAAAGAATTTAGTCATTGCTTTTCCATAATTTAAACTAATAAAACTTTAAGAATAGTTAGACCAAAAGACAGTCCATAAATGTCAACAAACTGTCTTTTTGAAAATAATTAAATAGGTTATAAAAATAAAGAACATCAATTAAGGCATCGTATCATGTATATTTAGCCTCCTTAACTCTGTCCCTTAACTGATGTTGAATGATCTAAATTGATAAACTATTCGGAAAAACATTGAACCGTGTCTTTGATCATCGCAAATCTTCTCCTTAAAAAGCCAGAGAAAACTTCAGCCTCCTTTGCGTACCTAAGACGAAGGTTGGCATATAAACACAATTTTCGAATCTCGCATACTACTGTTGCTACAACTCATTCTGTGGTGGAATGAAAACGACGAATGAGAAAATACAAAGACTGAAAAGAAAACAGGATCGAAGTAGAAAGTCCGAAAGTAGTTTGCCCGTTACCATAGAAATCTGACAAGTGATTCTCGCAAATCAACGCTTAGAAGTAATAAAATTCTGTTCGGGATGTAATAAAATCTGGTTAACACACATCTACTTACCTTTTAAAATGAAAAAAAGAATATTAACATTTACAATAATTATATACGAACTTAAAATTAGTTTGATTCGAAGGCATGATAAGTCTACAAAGAGATTTTACATTTTCATCGTGAAAAATAAATTTGACGATAGCTATACTTAAATATAATAAAACAAATTTTATTACCAAAATAAATTAGTATAAAAGTCTCATGATTTCCATGGGTATTTCTCCTACATTTAAAGGAAGATAGGTCTGCAGTAATTTTTCACTTCTACACAAGCTGTATGTTACATCGTTTTATGCATTAAGATTTAACACCGTAAAATTGCTTAGAATGTCATTGCAATTAAATGCTAATTATATTTTACTAGATAGATACTATCATACCCGTATTATCTTACAAATGGTAAATTATCAGGAATTTATTTATTTATCTTTCAGGCTAATCAACATTATATATCTAAACACACCGGATTAGGAATTCAAGTAAAAAGGAGCTTTGTGGTATACTTAAAAACCATTAAATATTTATTATTTTCAACGAAATTCTAATATATGATTGCCTCGAAAAAATTCCTAATGAAAAAGTGAATTACAAGTATAATTTATCTATTTTATTAAAATTTTTCATTTTAAACATTATTTACCGCGCCAATTTTCATATAAATTACGAAGATCTCAATTATTATTTTCAAATATTTTTTATCAATTCTCTACACAAAAAGTTTCTATTAGAAAGATTATAAGTACCTGTCAGTTTTCTCTATCCAATAGAATAATAAATTATTTCATCGTAGAGAAATTTTTATTCTTTCGGATATATGTAGTATAAAATATTACGCGTTTAATTATACATTTATTTCATTAAAATATTGAATAAAAGATATCTAAAAAATATGATATGCAATAAAAAGTTTTGTAATAAAATTTTTTAATGTATGTTATAAAATATAATTTATTTCATTTTTAATAATTATATTATTTGATTATTGATATAAGCTAAAAAAAATTTATTTTTTATTGATGATCATTGCACACATATACATGTTTATTAAATTCAGAATACAAAACTGCTGTGCATGAAGACATTTCATATGGAATGCTAAATATTATTATGTTCGTAGTACAGTATTGAACAGGTAATGCATTCAAAGTCTTTGAACAGAGATCAAAGTTTAATTTTCATACGAGAATTCTATTAAATATATTATATGAATAAATATTTTTTAGAATTTTCTTATTCTGTCACATAAAATGTTTAATTTCGTTTGATTAAATGAAATTAAAACAATGCTAATTCATGCATAGATGGTTGGTTAATAATAAAATATTATTCTATGGAATTCTATTTTGAAGTGTTGGAAAGAAAAAATTTAAATGATTAACATTAATCATTACAGTTATACTTATGCGAGTGCATATACCATCGTATAATTGTAATTCGTGATCGTATATACAAATTTCATATTTTTTTATGTTTCTAAATGTGTTTTAAAGACGAAATGAGAAACTTCCAATTCAAACAAGCTAATCCTGCAATTGAATATTTTAATCAAGTAGTTTCCCATTTACCAAATGTATTTTAGGTACTTCTAATTCTCATGATTTTCATGTTTAAAAACTCCATAAAGACGTAGAAAATCATAGCGAGATCTCATAGAGAGTTTTGGTTGTAACTCGACACCTTCCTTCGACGAAGCCGCAGTCTTTCATGTAGGTACTTTATCTCCCTGGTTCGCCGCTTGTAATTAACGAGAAAGCTGTGAGATAAATCGACGTAACGGCAAATCTGTGTATGAAATTTACAGGTATAGAAAATAGAGATATAGAAAGAGTTTCTAAGACATCCGGGACGGCTTTTAGAACTCGAGGAAATTTTATGACGCGATCGGGCACGCGACACAAGTTATAAGAAAGAAGTTTTTATAGATAATGAAAAAAGAAATTTTCTCATCTAAGTGGATAGAGAATGAAGATATTTCACATATGTTGTATGTCGTATATAATGGTCCTCTACTTACAGGTAGTTTACGATGGTGAGAAAAATTTTGTAGCCATTTCTAACGGTTGTTTGAATAATTTTTCAATTAGTTTTTCGGGCGCATTCAAATACATAAATACGTACAAAAGGATATATAATAAATTTATCTATGAATTTAATTTCAAGATTGATAAATGCACTATTTTTAAATATTTTATCTATATCAAGACACAGAGTAATTATTGGAATAAATAATAAGTAAATGAAAAATTATATCTTCTCAAATTTTGAAGCAAATCGATTTTTTATTACAAAACTGTAGTAACAAAATTATTATTGTGTATGACTACATTACATAAAACGATAGGTTTAGATAAATGATATTGCAATTTTTCCTCGACTAAGTAAATCTAATACAAACATTCGTCAGGATGTTCACCATTTTGTATACGGCTTTTATTTTAAATAATATTAAGGTTATTTGATATTTTATTCAGAGCGATAATGTTAGTATGAAGATATATAAAATTTATTAAATATGTATATTTCAACATTAATTTGAGTAAATATAATTAACTTTTTATTTAATTAAATCTTGTATTCATCTTTTATATACATTAAAATTCCACTTTATTCAATCAATAAATTAGTTATACAATATTAATAATTCATTTATTATTGATTAACAAACTTTACAAAAGAAAAGTTAGGTAGTGCTGCGGGTAGATAATTGTATCTTGTGTTTGTTATACATAAATTCGTGAAAAAATAATACCTGCTTCAATGCTATTTTGTGTTCATTTACGAAAACGTCGCTACGTTTTATCGGGTGTCGGAGAGAATAAATATGCAATTTAGAGGTGAATCATATGATTATATAACTGTCACAAGTTTTAAAATATAATGATGATTTTCGTTGAAAAATCATTTTGATAGATATTTTTATGAAGATGTCAAACGCAAATTCAATGTTACGCTATTATTAACATAAGTAAAGTGTTTTTGAAAATATTAGTTTCAAAGAAATTGCATTCGACTCGTCACTTTATTATTTTATGAATTTATATAATTACGTAGCGAAAAGTTTGTAAGTCTTCTGAATACTAAGTTAGCAAAATAAGTGTATCAATTATAAATTACTGTCATTAATCAGTTTAGGATGATACTTTTTGAAATTCTTTTTTTAATGAAGAGTTCTTTATCAATATTTTCGATTTATTTCTCGAAAATATTAGTTGTTTAATTATTTGTAAAGTTAAACTAACTCATTACAAACATACTTTTCTAATATTTGTCCTGAATTTTTTTGTAAAACGACGAGACATGTTTTGTAATGTTTATTATTTGATATGTAATATTTTTACAAATGAAACATTTAAAATTACATGAGTTGCTTGTTTTAAAATATCTGAATAAAAATCAAGTAAAAGCTTATACAAAGAAAATAAACGTTATTAATTTATTGCTTACAATAGAAACAAAATCAATTAGAACCAACTGACGCATTAATAATCGGAAAGCGCCTATTAACTTTCGTTGGACGTTTAGTTTGTGTCTGTTGGAATGAAAAATCAAATAATTGTGAGACAAATTATACGCTTCATAATTATTCACTTTTTTTAATTAAATTAAATTTCTTATTCTATTAATGAAAATTTTATTCTTTTGAATATTATTTAGAATAATATTTTCTGAATTATAACGAATTATTAAAAAAATTTACAGAAATAATCAAAAGCATAATGCAAAAGTTACGAATAAAAAAGTAGTACTGTAGTACTAAACCAGTTGAATTTTTATAAAAAAAAGTTTTTTCAAATTATTAATTAAATATGTTAAGACTTGATTATACATATATGGATTTAGTAAAATTCCTAATAAAATTATAACACATTTGAAATTATGATTGTAAATAAACTCAATTTGAAAGTTTTGTCAAGAGAATAACTATAGTTACGTATCGTCAGAAAAATCGCACTTAAATATTTATATCTCAAATAGTTCGGTGACGTGCAAATATTTAGGTTAGTCTTACAAATTAACCTATAATAATTTTTTCTCTCCTATTGCGTGACGAGGGAAATGTTATGCGGTCCATTACAAGGGAAGGGGAGGGTTCGCGCTCCCTCAGACTCTGTGCTCCTTACTCAATAAAGCACGGAAGGCTTTGTTTGTTAACAGAAAAGCATCGTGCATCGTTTTTGTATCTTTCACGCCGACCTCGGGATGGTGCGAATTCACGGTTTTCTGAATACCTGCTTCTTCGTTGCTTCCTTATGAGCCCGCCTTTTTTATAAGCCGTAAGAGTCGTAGAGCGCTACCGCATTTCATTAAATTACAGATGCGGCCTCTACGAATAGTTAAACACCAGGGACTGTTTTTATTCAAACCCTTGCTTTTACTCGTTCCTACATCCGCGCCTAAGCAACTCTTGTTAGATCGAGTACTCAAGATGGTCTTCACTCGTAAAACTTCCTTAACAATGTGTGCAGTTGAATGTAGAGCAATGATGACGATTTCAGTCGTAATAGTAATAATACATATTAAATGAATAGGTATATTTTTACTATGAAACAATTAATAATTAGTATAATAAAAGTTAAAAGGGTTGTTTTTGTTAGCTCGAATGATTCTTTTGGTGCTTTCGAACAATTTGATTATATATACCTAGAATTTGTATATTAACAGATTATAATATGGAATATATCAAAATTCGTATATTGTAATTTATTTGAAACTCTGAATTAAAAATAACTTATTTACTACTTCAGAAAGTTATTTCTTACACATAATATAATAAATACTAGAAAGTAAAGTTAATATTTTAACTTACCTTCATAAACAATATTCAAATCGTAACGATAATTTATGCGTTCAAATTGTAGATATAAATTTGATATGAGTTATAAGGTTATATTATAATAAAGATTCATATTTTTCAATTAAATTATTCATTTAAAAATATGCTAAATATAATATTATACGCTTATACTCGGATTAATGAACTGTAGTTTTTATGTTCTTGTTATTCATTTGGAACAACTTGCAATAATTCTTAAGAAATAAAGCTATCTTTTATTTGGATAATGCAGTGACGTAACAAGTAAACTCAAGCGAATAATGGCTACGAAAGAATTAAAATTAATTTGTAGTATGAATTAAACTAAAGCTAAATCTTGATCATTTACTTTAAATTCAATGCTTCAAAAAACATTCCAGTCATTTAATAAGAATAGACCTTTAGATGTACTTCATGTCTCAGGGACTGAACTTATTAATCGACTAAAAAACACACCTGACGCATCAAAAATCTGAACCCTCCCACATTTCATCATCTCGACACTCTCTGATCACAGACTAGTGTAGAGACACCGATAGTTTATTAATGTTTCTGGCTGTTTCACGCTTGGATCCATACACAAACTTTTGTAGCTTTTGAAATGTACAGATGTTGTCGATCTTTGATCATCTGGTGAGCGACGAATCCTTCAAGCTCGTGTGATTGAAAAGATGTTAAGCTGGTTTTTTCACACTTTTTTGTTGTTTTGATATTTCAAAATATCGCTTGTTTCTTAAAAAGTTTTGTTCAATGTCTCTTAATTTGGAAAAACTTCTACTGTTCATGGGAGGGAACAGATGCTTAGTATAATACAATTATATCACGTAAAATTTCTTTTATTGATTGAAATTTAAATTTATGAAACTAATAAGCATCTATTTCATAGTTCTATTCAACCAAATAAAATCTTTATGATTTGGAACAGTGGTTCATCCATTTCTTAGATTAGAATTTTAAGTTAAAAAATATAAATATACTTTTCAATTATTTCTTTCTGTTAAAGTAGTTTTCTAATGTCAATATAATTAATAAAATAAAGATTCGAATTTAATTAAAACATTGAAGAGCATCGGAATAATGCCCTAATTAAATTAAATTTTGTACATAGTAATGTAAGATTATGCAGATTAGAAGCAATAGAAAGTCTCTTTTTGGTTCTTGAATTTTATAGATATAATCTAACGCAGTATAACATTTTCTTGCACGGTTTATGACAATATTTATGGACAAAGATCATGAAACAGCTTGATTCAGTTTAGTTAATATTACTCTGTTATTTTTCTAAATAATAAATTCTATTTCTAAAAGAAAATTTATTTTTATTCTTGAAAAAGAAAATCAAAAAATACTTCGTATGCTAGAATTATCTACGTATTTATGTATATTTTTATTTTAAATTTAGAAATTTATTCATAATAAAGACGATTTATTTAAAAGTGGTTATAGTTGATTTCCGATAAATCTAAATCATTGTTATTTAATTTATTATAAAAATAAATTTTAAGGCGAGAATAATAAACAATACTATTATCTATTAACACTACATTAACTTTAGAAAATTTTGATGACATAATATGATCTGAACTATATAAAAAAATTCTTATATATGTAACAAAAAACATAATTAAAATATTTATAAATAAAAATATGATCTTTATTATTCATTTAGTAACATTTTAATATGATTTCATTTGTGGATGGTATCAGAATTATAAAATACTTAACTCTTTCAAACCATGAGATATTTATGAGAATGATAGCGTTTGCTCATTTACCTACAATTCATAAGAATAATTTTATATTTAAAATGCACAATAACATAATATATGTGATTCAGTGAATTAATATTATTTATAGTATTATTTAAAATATCTATTGTTAAATGAATATTATTGATCATTCATTAGGATAATTTTTTTAACCAAAGCAGTAGTATCTATGTTTACAGTAAATAAACATGAAAGCTTTTAGTCCTTTTAAGAATTGTACAAAAAATAAGACTCGGTATCATTCAACGTATTCAATTAAAAACAGCTATAGAATAGAATTTTTATACATATATATAGATTGTTCAAGTTATCGACCGTTTGGTTAGAGGAGAATATTTATTAACTATTAAAGAAAAATTAAATATTGTTCGTGATTTCTTATATACCTAGTAATAAATAAAATATAGTGTTTTTTCTTTTCTATTAGATTTTCTTTAACAATTTCGGTACCTAAAATATAATATTATTTATGAAATACTTTCTAATCATTATTATTGTATGGAATGGTTGAAAATGTCAATTCTATAAATTCTTTCAAATGTTAATTAAATGTCAAACAACAAGCAGTAAATATGTCAAAAGTACGATTGCAGTGTAATATAGCTGAGGAAAAATTCAGCAGAAAAGCTCGAAGGATCTATTCGTCTTCGGTAGTACGTTGAGAAAATATGGGATACCACAGGAAACGTCGCATACCTTTCATTTGTGTACGATTTACCGTTGAGAGGAACACTACATGCGCAATTAAGTACGTATGTATTATTGAACAATTTGCATTCATCGGATTTTATTTATGATATTTTTGCCATATGTGCACCTAAAAAGAAGATAACTATTTTTATTATGGCCTAGAATTTTGAATGATGAATAAAAACTATTGTTCACAGTAGTTGAATCTTTCGCAAAATAACGTACAATCAGCAAAGCAAACTTCTGATGATACTGATTTTAGAGACTTTGCAAAGGCCTTATACGGAAAGTTTGCGAATTACGTGGAATGAGGTTGGCTTTATCAAAATTTAAGATAAATATTTTAGGGTCCTTGATCGGTAATTTCATGTTTGTTTTATTAAGACTAAAGTTTATTTCGGAATTTATAAATAAATTGTTAATTTTTTCTTTAATTATTTGTACATATAATACGTAAATATTTCGATATTCTTTCTTATATAAAAAATGATTTTCAATCAATTATGTTTAATTTTGTTCGGTCAAATTATGAATAACCCATAAGAACTAAAAATGTTTTTATTCATTGCAGTAAAGAAAAAAGTTACAAAGTATAAGAAATTTAATAACAACGATTAAGTGAATAGACTTCGAAATTATTACCAAAATCTTATTAGAACTACTGCAATAAATACCATATTCGACTAGAGGTCTTTCACAAATTATTATTAAGATCGTACTGGATATTATACCTTTTCTCTACGTATAATGAATGCAACATTTTAATAGATATTCCAATATGAGCAAATGCCATAAAAATCAGTTACTTGTGCTCATTTACCAAAGTTCACACAGTGCGCAGCTTAACGAAAATGAATTGTGGCTATAATTTAAATTGTGCCCTCTATTGTACATACAAATACACTGCGGCTTGTATTGACTTACTTAAGCCCCCAAATGATGGCGTAAATTTTCCTAATGAAATATACATGACTCCCTTGAATTTGATCTGACGAAAAATTCATCTACTTTTTCCTCCTCTTGCTGCGACTCATATGCACATATATACATGTATATATGTTATATATTTTCCGCCGAATCTCCGTTTCATTAATTTACATTTATTCGATTGGCCATTTAATTTAATTCGGATGTCAAGAATACGCGTGAGATCCTCGTAAGGACTCGCCTTCTTAGAAATTGGACTCGACACATCTACACGTCCGTGAGCACACGCGCATTTATATGTTCCCCTGCCGCCCATCTAACCACTCACTCACATACACATACACAAAGATTCTGTCAAACGCATAGAATTCCAGTGATTCTAGAGTTTACGATGTGTTTATAGAAGGAGAAGAATAATTTTATGCTGAGCCTCGAAATGTGCATGCGAGTGCAGTTCGTTCGCTAACGATAACATAGTTTCCATCAACGTTAACCATATAGCCATTCCGATGACGAGGATATAAACGCGATTCCTTCTTTAGTGGAATCTTCCTCATCGTCTTCGTCGATTATCGGAATTTAATACCTGAGAGGAAGATGTGTGTGTAAGAGAGAGAGAGAAAGAGAGAGAGAGAGAGGTAACACTTCGCTGCTTTCGCCAAATGCCGGCATTGTAAAGACACCATAAACAATTTTATTTTTTTTATTTTTACGTAGGTGTGAAAGTACGCCATCGTACCCGAGCAAATATATGTGTGCACATGCGTAAGTACAGTGATGTGTACTCTTGTTGCCTTTGTGTGCGTATGTGGGTGAATGCGTTCGAATTGAAAGAGCGCTTAATAGCCTGCAGAACATTGAAAAGCTCAAACGAGCTTGAATGAGTTATGCACGTGTTCAGCGCAAAAACCAATAGTGAATGCTAGCTACGCTCGAGATGGCGTGGCTGAATTAGATATAGAAGTAGTGCATAGAAATTGTATGATATAGACATAGAGATAGATGTAGACAGATAGATGGATGGATAGATGGAGATAAAGAGTGCAAGTTAAGAGCATCTTGGGAAGGTTATGGAAATATTGCTTGACGGATACCGCGTGTTGAAAAATAAAATTACATTTAAAATTTCAGAGATGAACATTTGTACGTTAGAAGGGAATATATTTGGATGAGGAACGATATTTAAGGCAAAGACATTTCAAGTGAATCAAAATCTATTTTTTATAATATATTAATGCACAATATAAATGTTTCTGTTTAGATATTAAACTCCTGTGAAAATCCAAGACTGTTCTACTTTCAAGTTCTATTTTAATTTAAGTATATGAAAATGTATTTTCTTAATTTAGCGTTTATTGTTATAACAAATTTTATGTTTAAATAAAAAAATTTTCATTATATAGATTGCGATATCACATGTTACAAATTTTTCATACTATTTATAAATTCTTTTTGATCACGTACTGCATTCTGTAAAAAATATAATTATTTATAAGAAATTTAATAATATTTTTTAAATTTGTTCTTGTCGATACTTGGAATATATTACCATTAATTAAATACAACTTACACGTTATTATCTCAGCTTAGTGATAGAATATATGTATATTTAATTCAAATACTGCAGTATCAAGTTACTCGTCAACTAGACTCCAAGTATTTCAGTTAAAGCTACAATTCCATAATTTGATATCCTGTAGAAACAATGATTTTGTTCATTTTTTTACGATTATTTTCTACGATTTATTGCAGTATTTTCAAGCAATTACCTTAATTTTCAGAAAAATTGCTATGTAAAAGGTATTATAAAAAAAATTAAATGAATTCGAAAAAAATCCGACTCGTATCACTCGTATCAAAGATAATTTACATTTAATAAGAAAAAATATAAGAATTTATTTTTATAAAAATTATAAAAGGACAACATCATATATAATCATAATTACATATATTCATAATAAATATTTCGGCTATTTGCTAAAATAGTTTATAACATTTATCTAGTTTTATATCAATATTTTATACAATCTTTTAAATAAGAAAATATAACCTTGAAATTAGTAATTAATGTGAATTAATGTAAGTTTATGTATCTTAAAACGTACAAATATAAAGTAAATAAATAACGTCTAAATGATAACAGTTGATTATAAGTTATTTCTTTTATTGCTTAATATATTTTTTATAATTAAAACTATCATAAAAATTCAAATATTCATTATCTGTAGTAAATGAGTAAATGTACTTAAAAATGTCATCATATCTTAATTAGTAAATCTAATTTATTATTTTATGATTATTTATAATATATTTATATATATTAAATATATATATATATTTAATTAAATATTAAATATTAAATATATATATTATATATATTATATATTATATTTCAACATATTTTACATTCAAATCTTTTTATTGAAATGTTGTATTTCCATTTTATTACTCATGATAATCCATTATATTTTTAGAATTTCAATTTCTTTGATAATATTGTTTAAAGCATAATTTCTCGATTCTAATTCATAATTATGTAATATCTTATATTGTCATACTTTGTTGCACACAATTTTCTTAATGGTTAATTTCCTTATGTATAAAATTTTAAGCTTTGCCTAAATAAAAAACTACTTAAAATATTATATTACTTTTTTAAACATAATTATAATCTGAATTTTATTAGCTTTTTAACAAAAAAATGCTTTTTCTTAAGCATAATTTTTTCATAATTTTCGGTTTCATTATATTTTTAGTGTCAATATCTGTCGTTTTGTTATGTTTATTATGTTTCTTATTACTAATTATTATTACTATATTTATATTAATTAATTTTTCAAACAGTTTCATTACAAATTTTTATGTCATGACGATTATAATATAATTCTATCTTCAGTGATCATGATTTTTTGGATCGTCTGCATTCACTTCTAATTTTACTTCTTCCCATGTTCTTAATAACATCACTGTACTATAAAAATACTTTAGCATACTACTATTTCAATTATGTCATTAGCCTCTTTTATCTAGTTATTTAATTCTCTCTACTTTTTCCTTGTGTTTTCCTATCTCGAATTTACCCGCAAAACTGATCTAATAATTTTTATTATTTATTCTATAGTGCATTTTAATAGTAATTTGAGAAATGACTAAAATAATAACGTACACTTTAAAGTACATAAATATAAAATGTTTTACGATACTTTTTATTGAATAAATAATGATTTATTTAGTTTTGGATAACCTTATATAAAATATTTAACTAACACATACTTGTATATATTTATTTTTCAATAGAGCTCTATTAATAATAGCAACATTTAAGCTAGAGAATCTTTTATCTTTCTATTACTTTTCTTATTAATATCGAGCAAATTATATTTGTATTATCATTAGTTGAAATTATACTTTTGACATTGCAATGTTAAAATTAACTATAAATACCTTTGTACTATGCGAAATGTTTCATTAATTATTGTTAAAATAATAAGCATTTACGTACAAACATTTTTTTTGTATTTCAACATTTCATTCCGTTTTATTCGATAATAAAGATTGATCTGTCTTTATAAGCACAATATTTATAATATTGACTATGATTTATTTGTATTAAGAAGTCTGTTTGTAGGCGAATTCAATTTTCTTAATACAGACAAAATCATCGCGACCCAAAGCTATTTGTTTCTTCATTACTTATTTCTATTTGTATTTGTATTAATAATATATCTTGGTATATCTTTTTGCGTTATTAATGATATCTACAAATATATACACTTTATAGAAAAAATAAATATTTTATATTGCGAACTGTGCTCATTATTTATTAAACTAAATTCTTGTCAGTCTTGCTGATATCTGAAATCTGACAACTTTAGCTTCAAAATATTTATAAAGAAATATATAGACGTATTTATGTTTCCTGTTAAAAGGTAGTTAGTTTTATTTGACTATCATGATTGTTTATTTATATATTCGTAATTATCTTTACATATAAATGTTTTACTTTTTATAGAGAACTAAAGATGTACTAAAAAGTGGTGGTAGAAATGTATCTTGAAAGTTTAATATTTTTACAATATAAAAATATTTGAACAAAATATTATTCGATATTTTATAATTAGTATGATACTTTTGAATTGAAATTTTTTAATAAATTGACGCAATTAATTTCAAAATTTATTACACGTTAGTTTTTCATTTTAATAAATATCAAATTAATTTGAAACAGTATAATCAATCACTTATTTATTATTTAAGACTAGCACGACAAGAATCTTCTTGAATAATTTCTAATTTATTTAAAAAATTATTTTTTTGTAGAGTAAAATAAATGTAATAAAATCATAATAAATTCTAATTTTTGTTTCTTCAATAGTAATTGTATTACATATTTTTATGTGAAAAAGACTTATAGAATAAACTAATTATAGTATTTTCAATTATTGAATATTAAAAAGGAATACTGTGTTTTAACATTACTTAGATAATTATTAGATTTTTTAAAACAGTGCAGTCAATAAAATGTATTCGAAAGATAATAAGTGGCTTCTTTATTTGTATCATTTTTAATTATCTTAATTTCTTTTAAAAGCCAAGTAATTATTAATACCGACCTATTGTTTTTAAATATTGTAAATTTAAATATGATTTTCATATTTATAATTCATATAAATAAATAAATTAATTGCTGATATATTTTCTGTTCATGTAGATTAAATTGTTATAAATTTTCGAGAGAATGTATTCCCTTCAATAATATATTATTCGTTGAAATAATATGGTGATAATAGTTTTATTATTTCAATTTTTCAATCAGATGAATATCAAGTATTTAAGTATTATCAATATAAGTATTTAAGTACCTATCATTGATTAATTAAAATGAAAAGTAAATAAATTAACAAAATCAGCTAGAACAGTAAAATAAACATACATTTTGACAAAATTCTCATGACATTCATTTTCTTTATTATTTTCTTATTTTTGAATAATATACATTATGAAGAATTGAAAATGACAGCCTATGTATACTTGCAATATTTAATAGATATCCAAGAATTTATTTAATCCATCTGTCTTGTAATTTGATCTCTGTTTACATGTCATCTCGACGTTAAATAGACAATTTCGTCGGATCAAAGTACAAACCATATCTTTTCTCTCAATTACAAGATATACGAGATTTATATAATTAAGATAAATTTTTTTATCTAAATAAAGTTTATGTAATTGATCAAATTTCAAATGAAGATAAGGAAATAAAATTTATGGACATACATTTTTATAATAAAATATTCTTTTGTAGATTTCTTTAAACAGACTTGTTTCGATGCGAGAAATCACTTTTATTTATTTTATTTTCTTGGATATAGTTAGTTGAAAAGATAATTTAATCTCAATAAAGTTTTTTTATATGAAGATTGTGAGAGGAAAATTTTTATGATAGAAAAATTTCGAATTAGTTCTTATCCTTTATCATAAGTTATACTGATAGTAGAAGATTAATGAAATAAAATTAATGAATTAATACAAATTATGTCTAAATTGTTGTTATGTTTGAAATACTCAAGAAAGGCTAATATTTTAATAACCAGAATTATCGTCATACCAAATCTTCTGTAAAACAGATGCCACTATTACTAGAAAAACTTTAAGTAGGTGTAATTAGAAAAAGAGGTTATAGTAATGAAAATTTTTTATAGAACTGTGACAAATACACGTCTATATGACGAGTTTTAAGAAAAACTTCCATCACTCAATAATGTACAAATACTATGATCTCACGATATCGAGTACAGATTTCCTATAAATAAAGTCCAGGGAAAGGTATTAAAGATATTTACACTTGTTCGAAACAGCATTCGAGTTGCATCAAAAAGTCGCGCGCATCAATTAAGATAAGGCAAAGCAGCTCCATTGAAGCATCGCTGGAAGTATAGCGGGGCAAATAGATTTTATCGAGAGAGAGGAAGAGAAAGTGAGAGAGAGAGAGAGAGAGAACGTAAAGAAGCGATCTTCCGGGTCAAGCTCGTCTGCCTAATACCTA
This sequence comes from Wiebesia pumilae, assembly GCA_018907045.1. Lineage (NCBI taxonomy): Eukaryota > Metazoa > Arthropoda > Insecta > Hymenoptera > Agaonidae > Wiebesia > Wiebesia pumilae. The sequence continues at coordinate 979,409 of JACCHZ010000138.1, forward strand.
TATGTATACACGTTTGGTTGCACGGCTCATGCATTTTCTCCTCTGCAATGTTATCCGCGGCAAAGGGGAAAAGGCTCTTAGGAGATACGCCGTGTTTGTGGTCTCTGAAGTTGGAAAGAAAGAGAGAGGAAATTGTAGGGAGAAAGGACAACCAGCAGTCACGTGAGATATGAGTCTTCTAACTCGTTGCCCCATGCAGAAACGCGTTAAGCTTGTCGTTGCGTCATGGCGGAGTGACGTATGACCACACTGCTGAGGCACGACTTACGTGTAAAAGAAGACTCAGAGAGAGAGAGAGAGAGAGAGAGAGAGAGAGTGAAAGAGAGATAACGATGCTCGCTCGAAAACTACATTTACATGCGATGTATAATTAAATTGAACGTTTGTCACTCTTAACCTCTTACTGCAAATTCTTTCTTCTTACTGCAAATATTACTTGCTAGTGTATTTCAATTATCATTTCACTAATGTTAGCTCTTTTTATATTTTACCCGATTAAATTTAACTGTTAGTAAATTAAGAGACAAATAATATTCATATGAATTGTTGTATCGGAAGTGTATTGAGACTAATTGTTATGCAGCAGTAAATAGAATTCAGCACTATTTTCTATTTAATTATTTTGCTTCTTTACAGAATTATTGTCATTTTCGAAATTTCTTTATAATTATCCATTGTTTTAGATCAGACTTATTTTAAATACAAAACCTCAAATATTATCAAAAGCTTTTAAAGTAAAACATAAATATATTAAGATTTTTTTTAATAATATTTCAGAACTAGAATTTTATAAATAATTTTAGCACATTTTTGAATTCTTATATTTTAAAATATGTAGGCATTATATTTGTTTCATTATAATTTTACGCTTATTTACTTGCAATCTCCTGAAATATAATTAAAGTTTGTTTTTTATTTTATAGACCTGCATCAAAGTTTTATACTGTTTCCATAGACCTTGTGCTGGAAATTTGGCACACTTTGAGAACACATTTTAAACTAATTTTGTTTGTAAGTTGTAAAAGGAAGTTCTCAAGTTTCTTCTTATTATCTACAATTTAGCAAATTTTGTACAGAATTTCGCGAAATTACATTGTAAAGTATATATCAAAATTATTGAATGTAAATTCTTTTTATAGGAAACACGTATGGAACTTTTATATAAAAATAAAATTCAACGAATAAAATTTATTCAATTAAGAATACTTTTAAACAAATTATTTCTATAACAAATATTTATTCAATATTTATTTAAGATCTTTTGAAAACATAGCGTTGCATATTAAAATTATAATTAATTGTTGACTTAAAGTACTACATGAAGCTAAAGAATGCATCATTCCATAGAGCGATATAATAGTTAACATGGTAAATTAATAAACAATAAGATCCTACATTATGGTAATTTTAAACTATATCTAAGAAATTCACATTGATACAAATATTTTTGCAATAAAAAGTAATGTTATACATGAAGGTGTACCAGTGAACTCTTCAGTGGTACACTGTAATGGATCGCAGTGTACATTCCTTATAAGCTTTTCGTGACATCTATAAAATTGAACAATATGATGCATCGCTATCATATTCCCGATCGCTATTACAATCCCGCTTCGCCGAAGAGAAGCAGTGGTTGCAACGTGGTACAAAGGTTCCTTCGTCCATCCACTTGTGCAATGACGGCTTACTTTGAAGCGGAGGACCTCGAGAGCGAACAAAAAAGGACAAATGCGAATAACTCGTCGTATTATATAATTGCAGCGTCCCGAATGAGTGTAGGAGTGTCGCGAACGTCGCTGTACGTCGAGATAAGGGTTCGTACCCTGTGACGTCGTCGCATTATTAATTACCACGGCTCGACATTTTATCGTTTGCGAGAATTCAATCGCCTTTTTTACTTATCGACAAGGCGTCGCTACAGTTCTCGACAAGCTCTTTTGCATTTTTAGACTGTTTTATTTTCCTATTTCTCTTCCTTTCGTTCTTTACGAGTCCACGTTCGATATTTATCAATAAGTCATACGTAAAGTTCTGTTGGTAAGTAAAAGAATTATGAGCCATGAAAAAAATGCATGCCTCGTTACTCATGAGCGAGAGAAGCTGAATACACGTACATAATCGATTTTAATCATTTGGCGATATAAAGTATTTTTATACGCTATTCTACATGCTTAAATCAGTAGATAATTAATTATTGACAAATAGCCATATACTAGAAAGTTTTGCGGATGATTATTATTCATATATTTCTATAATGATATTTTCTTGAAACTGGATATTTAATTCTTAATAGAATTCTTTAGTATATTAAACTTTTAATTTTCTATAGAAACATAAATAAGTTTTAATACTATTATTTTTAATAAGCAAACAAAATAAGCGAATATGTAAATGAAATATATTTATACGCTATTTTATTTTTGAAGTTTATAAGGTTTGGTGTGCATGAAAATGATGTACTTAACATTTTTTTATGAACTACACATATATCTAAGGTGCTATCATTACCAGAGAAAAGATCGTTTGACGCAAGTGTAATCCTTTCGATTACCAAGTGAAAAATAAGTTTCAGTAAAGTGCTAACATATATTTTATTTGATTAATGACTTCACCATGGGAAAACATGAGATTGTAAGAAAGATAAGTTCATTATTTTTAAAGTCGAAAGAATGATGGATTGCTGTTTGTGGTCTCACATTTCTAAGTACCTAACTATAAGTATATTCGGGTGTCTACTTAAAAGATAAAATATCTTGATGAAAAAATATAACTTTCTGAGTCTATTTTAAACGATTTCTTTCAGGTTTTAATACAAATCTTGTCTTCTAACTCCTTAATTGACAAATTGCCCATTAAAATAAACAAGATTTATGCGTCGTATAGATTCTGAAGATTACGCAACAGTCAGAATTTGTCTTTAACAGTTCTGCAAAGCTTATTTAAGTAAAATTATAGAAATTATTTACCATATAAGAATCTTTATTAATTTTTCAACTTCTTTTGTGATTAGTCAGTTATTATTTACTATTAATTATTTACTTAATTAATTACTAAATAATTAATTAATTACTAAATTATTAATTAATATAATTAATTACTAAATTATTAATTAATTACTAAATTATTAATTAATTACTAAATTATTAATTAATTACTAAATTGTTAATTAATTACTAAATTATTAATTAATTACTAAATTGTTAATTAATTACTAAATTATTAATTAAGTACTAAATTATTAATTAAGTACTAAATTATTAATTAAGTACTAAATTATTAATTAATTACTGAATATAATTAATTTCGGTATTTATTAAATACAAATTGTCTTACTATTGAAGAATTATTTTTATTAAATAGAGTTTTCTTCAATTATAATTTCATTAATGCTTCTGAATAAACAAGAAATATTTATTTTAAATGCTCATTTCATATAAATATTATGTATTTTTTCTTATGTAAATAAAAGAATTAAGAACCTCTTTATATATTTCGCATTTATGGAGATTTTGAATACATACACAAAAATTTATGTGCATTTTCCTTAGAAAAAAATAATTCATTTATATGTAAAAATTTTGAAATCTAGAACATAGTTTGCAATTTTAATACATTTATTTAAATAGCATTTCAATATACTAATTTAAATTTAAAAATTTATGTTTTTTGAAATTGTAGAATACGTTAGAATTTTAGTTGCGCGCGTTAACGACGAAAAGTACATTCTGTAATGAACATGTAAATATGACAGTTTCGTGTTTTAGCTTCATGAATAATACAAATTCTCAATAATACAGGGAAGATTTTCGAATAGTAATTTGCATTAATAAGTATTATTTAACGTTGAAAATATTACTTTAACTATGGAATTGAATTGCACAAACACATTATGAATGTTTAATAAACATTCTTACTTATAAAGGACGAAATTATAAATACTTAAATAAATACAATACTGCAACAGTTTTGGTAAGTTCGAAATCGATGTATTTAAGTAATTTTCGTAAGATATTAACAGTTTTTAAAATATTTTTAATTATTCGCACATTAAATGTTCATTTTTAACAAAAATCTTAATATGGTAACATTTCTAAAATAATTTTAAAATTAATTACAAACATTTAGACATACCTACGATATAATGAAAGGAAGACAATTCAATATTATTATACACTCTTGTCTATTTACTTTTATAAACTAATAATGTATACATGTACCTATTATGAGTATTATTAAAAAAATCATTATCAATAAGTATGATTAATATTGTATTGTTTTATTTAAAGGCCGAATTTTATAATTTATAATAATATTTAACATCGCTTCATTTCTACTTTCTCATCCGATGAAAGAATTTAAAATTTCCTAACATAACGGATTACATTAATCGAATTCCCAAATGCGTTAATTCTGTACCCGTTACTTCATCTTCTTACTTAGAATCTTATAAAAGTCATTTTGTTCATTTAACCGTCCGATAAGCGGATCAACATTTTTTTAAGGAGTTTAACGCGAAACGCTAAGAGTTAATCGCGCATCACGTCTACACTGAAAAAAAATGACCCAATTCTTTGGATCTAGGCACGTCCGTGTCATCAAATCGCATTAAAATTGACCAATTGCATCACCTTTCCTTCGTAAAGGTTTTAAATTCACCGCACTAGGAAATTCATTCCTCCTCAAAGCAACGGCGAAACTTACTAAAATCGAAGCTCCGCGTTTGCGCAACCAACTAATTACCCTTTCCCATTGACGCAATGCAATAATATAGATTCCTGCGCTACTAAAAGCAACGAGCTAATGCGTACGCTAAGCTTTAGGTACGAACGAACCCGACGTCATAATCGCCCCGCAATAATGGCAATTTGCAATGCGCTCGCATCATTGCCCAGTAGTTCGCGGTCGACGAGTGATCCGTGAAACTTCCACGAAACGACTTCCAATTATCTAAATAAGCGTCGGTACCGGCTGCTGTTATCGACCGGTTATATTGTTTTCACTTCACCATGGTGGTGGCGACAACGGCTCATCTTGGAGACACACCATCGTTTGAGCGTTACATATCCGCCCTGATGCCGGCATTTTCTCTTGCTCGCGTCATTTCGATTCATGAATGCATTCCCGAATGATGGCGCTCTTCTCTATTTGATGTTTGCGATTAATGCAGAAAGTCACAGATGAGTACGGATGCTATCCCGCATGGTTAAAAGTTTTCTTAATTCCGAACATGTCTTCTAGCCTCGCGTTGTGCGTTGTTTATTCGAATATGTATTTCGTGTATTCATTGACTGTGAGTGTAGTTACTTCTTATCCTTAGTTTGAATTCCTTTAAAAAATAAATACTTTCGTTTTGCCATTGCACTCCTTATTAATATTTACGTAATTAATCAAAGTTTTAGTTTTGAAAAAGTTATTGATTACTTTTTTAATTATTATTGTACATTTCGCTTTGAATCATTTATTAATAGTTATCGCTATAAGTTAAAGAAATTTATAAATATATGAGCAGTAATTCAATCCTTTGATGTACGACTTCGATCGCTACTGAGCATTACATGAAAAATTATCACTAATGGTTTATTGCGATATTCGCTTTACTTAGTAGTAATTAGATATTACGAAAAATTCTTTTTGTCATTTAAACAAGTAATGTATAATTTGCAAGCCTTAGTATAATATTATAAGGAAAATTATCTGCCATTTGAAATAAATTTATACTGGATGTTATAATAAACTGTGACTAATAAATCATTATTATTTATGATAATTAATTCTTGCGATGATAAATTTTGAAATTACATATAAGAAAATTTTTGAAAATTTAAATTACATGTAATGCATATTCAGAGCAAAGTAAAAAATAATAAAATTATTTTTAAATTCATTCTATGCATTCTAAAATTTTTATCAATTATAATTTATCAATTTATATAAAGTGCCATTCAGTGTTCACTATAAACCTGTTCTCTCAATCGTGTAAAATAAATGTCTATTATCGGTCTTAAATTCAATTACAAACGAGGGGTCTTTCGATTTTAGTTCCTTTGACTAATTTTGTAAAGGAAGCAAAATTATTACACAAAACGAAATTTAATCATTACAATTTTAATAATTTAGTATGAGTTTAAATTTTGCATAACTCATAATTTAAATATATTCTAAGAGGTAGACAAGGAAACAGATCATTATACAGAAATTAAAAAATACACTGAAGTAATAGTAATTAAATAAAATAGATTTAATATAATAAATTGAAGTAACATAAATTTAATCTTTACAAATTATTTTGTGGACTTTTGTTAAATTTATAAAAGCATCTGCATATATTTTACACTAATAAAAATAACACGAGAACTTTTCAATTGAATCATATTTTTATTCAAAAGGAAATCTGGAAAATTGTGAATAATGTACATTTTAAATGATTTAAAGCGAAATATTACTTAATGAATGAAGAAATTAATTTGAAATATATTGTGATGGTAGTTAAACTATATCAGGGTTCTATAAATAGAGAAATCTGAATACAAGATTTTATAGTTTAATGCAAACTAAATTTTCTATGTAGATGTATGCAAAGTGGGCATATATTAAATAGTTGATGATGAAATTCAAGTAGAGTATTTCATAGTTATCTTTTTAAAAGAGTTATTTAACTCTATTCTTTATGACGACTACGTATGAAAAGTGACTAATACATACGGCTGAATACATTATCTGGTTGTGGGAAAATATATAAGTACTTTTTGTATGAAGGCGATTATCTAGGTAGAGACATCTAATATAACAATATAGTATATTTATATTTGTCAAATATTGGACTGTTCTATCTAATCTTATTATCGATTCTTATTCACGTTTAAATATCAAGAATAATTAAACAGTACACGTTAATTCAGGACAAACTTTCCAGTGCTTTGTCTGAATTTTATTAAAGAATACCTTATTTATTATTATCTTGGATACTTTATTTAAATACGTAATACTAAATAGATATTATACTCATCTCTATTACCGATAACCTTCAATACGTTGTTGAGCTTGGAAATTATTCATAAGCTTAAAAATGACTTTTCTCTTCATAAATATTGTTTGCAATACTTCTATATTATTTTAAATATAAGTCAGGAAATATAATAAATCACAAATTTATAATTTACGATTTTATCAGTCTTCACTAAGTTTTATTATCTATTACACTAGTTTCTTTTATATTAAATATTTCCTATAAAAGTTGTTTATTATCCTGAAGTTAACGATATTAGTTTTTACACTTTATTGAGACTACTATGCCGGAAGGAAATAAAAAACTTCTATTTTGGAATTCTCTTAGACATACAAAATTAATACTTTAATTTAATGTTTGATCTGAAAAAAAAACAAAATTTATTTTAAAAGATTTCTTGTTGTAAAAAGTTGTACCATTATATGAGACTATACTAGTTTTTCAAGTATATCAATCAGAAATCAGCTACAAAATTAGAGTATATTTCATTTAAATGTATTCAATGATACGTCAAGAAAAAGAAATGTTGTATGACTATGCAAAGTGTCCAGTGCAAGGTCATGCGATCTTTATCTATACAATATTATACTGTATATTGTATATAATATCTATACAAATATTAATGAATTATGTGTCTAGTTGAAATAACAACGTAAAATTTGATAAGCGCCTCATGCACAAAAGTAATATCTGTATAGTGCTATTACTTGTCTTGATGAATTAATACGCCATTGAAGATATTGCATCAAGATTGCGACTTCTACGAGCTGAATGAATCGAGAACTTAAGCAAAAGTAAGTAAAAGGGACTAAAAGAGAGACTTTTTACTTGACTTACCATCAAATTAATTCCTCTCGGAGATACTGCAAGTGCAAGATTGGACAAGCCGGAAACGACGCCATAATTGCTCGTCGTGCGTCCCTTATTCCTTTTCTTGAAGCACGTATTTTCACCGTTTTCTCTATTTTGCGATGGGCATTAATGGACGACGTCGGTATGGAAACAGAGAAAGATAGAAAGAGGAAAAGAAATAAAGATAAAGAGAGATAGATAAATAGAAAGAGAACATGAGCTAGGAATTGCGTGACAGAGAGAGAGAGAGAGAGAGAGAGAGAGAGAGAGAAAGTGATAGAAAAAGCGCAATCGCCATTTTCTGGCATTAAATGCACGTCTTGCAACTTAACGCTCGGCTGCAGTCGATAGAGATTCGAGAAAATTCATCAAGCTTGTGCGAGCTAAGAATCTTTCATTTATTTTCTCTTTCACGCATATCGCAATTGTTTTCAAGAATAATCTATGAGCAAAATTTCGTATTTGATGAATTTCATCCATCGTACAACAGTACTTTTTGTTATCAACGACATCATCGAAAAATAACTTGACGTAGATTCGATCTATATGTTGTCCAAGTAAAAATATAACAGTATCAGTAAAAGTATTCACTTCATCTAATGAACTTGTAATATTATGTAAAAATTATTTCGTACTTTTTAATCAAAATCTATGAATATTAAAAGGAAAATAAATTTTTTAAATAGTTTAAGCTAACGCGATTATAATAAGAAAACTTGGCGGATGACTTTGCATCGATAATGCGATAAATAGTAAAAACTTTTTTCCAAAATAAACAATACAATGATTATATATTAATTTCTAACTATATTTTTATTTGCCGTAATACTAATTAGAAATCAAATTACTGACAAATAATAGTAATTTATTAAAATACGATGTTATCGCTGTTCTATAAGTGTTAGCTTTCTCTTGTAATGATATTATATTTAAAAAGATTTTGTAGAAATTGCTTGATGAATAATATATGAAATATAAGGCGTTTTCACTAAAATGTAAAATTTTAAATAATATTAAACTAAGGATAATAATTTTAAAGCTTAACAGAAATGATATATAATAGCTAGATTAAATATTAATATGAAATTTATTAGATTTTAATTATTCATTTTCTAGCTCACTACAAAATCTTGATTTTTACTATTTTAACTTTGAATTTTTTATTATTTAAAATCGTTTTAAATAGAGATTAACCGTTATTATTTTAGATATTTACCACTACATGGTAATTTCGATATTTACAAATTCTAGTATTAAGAAAATGCTGTTTAAAAAACGTAGAAAGGCTTATCACTTATTTACTGTTTTACAAAGTGATAATTCAGCACACATACACATGCATAAATAATACTTTTTAATTAATATTCATGAAAAAATAAATTTTGAATTACGTTGAAAAATGTTCCCAATACCAAATGATACGTTTGTACATTGGATACAAGATATTTATTACATTCTTGAATCTAATAATTTTATAACTAAACTTTTTATTTTTATATTAATAACTACACTCATTTATTATTACTTGAAAATACGTTGATTTACTTACATGTATAATTTAAAACAAATTCTTAATCAATTTATAATTTGGATAAGTATTTTAGAAAGAAATTGTACATATAACTATTTTAGATTTTTTATTTATATCCATAAATGATAGATACGGAATAACTGTATAGTGGTTAAATAGAAATTAAGATCTTGTACAAAATAATTTTATCATCGATAATTGTTATAAAAGTATCAAATAACCAGGAGTTCAAGACGACAAGAAATATAGTATATTCTTATTGTTTCATAAAGAATGAATCTCGAAGTATAAATATTTTGAAAGGCAATATTATTATTAAATTCATGAAGTTAAAATTTATTTATCGAATACGCGAAATTATATTTCTTATTTTGGCCATTTTGTATAAAATCCATCACGTATACGTAAACGCATTAAGAGATCGTCAAGGCAGGACTGCTCGAATTTTCTGGAAATTTTCGAGGCCTGACGCCATGAGGGATATATAACGTGCTTTTGAGTTTTGAAGTAAGTTAGCAAAGTTGAGAAATTCAGCTGGTGCTACGCTAATTACTCTAAACGTGATAAGTTTGATAACTCTTTAAAAATATTTACGGAGAGATTTACAAAAATTTAAAACTTTTTTCTTTATAAGTGGATTTTATCGCACTGAAATTTAGATTAATTAATATCCAATTTTTTTCTGCATATAAGCATTGGTGTAGTTTTCTTGTATAATACAGGCAATTCTTTATAAGACTTCATAATTTTTAATTATAATTTATCAACAAACTTTTTTGATACTTTTAGTCTTTCACGTGAGATTGCAAAAAGTGTAGACATAAAATTAAATTGATTATGAAATGTGAAAGGTACTATGTGAAGTTCATTGTACTATATTAGTTAATTAAATTTATAATGAAATTGAATTTTATTGTATTTTAAAATGAAAAGATGAATTTTCTACATGTTGAAAAATTCTAAATTTATTGAGAGCCACAGTTATAATGATGAAAAACTTTTAAATTAATTGATTATATCAATTTTTTTAATAATTATAGATGCATAAAAAATATAAAGTATCATAATAATTTGAAGGAAATCGGCAATTAAATTCATTAAAGCATCACGTTTATCAACACTGTACGCTCACAGATCATTGTAATAAATATGGATATTTCCATACAGTCTCATAACTCATCCCACTCAATAATATCTTTGCTACTACTTAATAATGTATGTCTAAAAAAATTCGTAGGCTGCCGATCTTCCCAGTCCCAAGCATCAAATTTAAATTTTGTACTTTGCCCAGTATTAGATGTCGTTGTAAGCAAAACCGAGTAATGCGTCCAAGGCATGAATTATTAAAAGAAAAGCAGAGAATTTCATCTGCCTGGCAATTATCGTTCACGCGATCTTGCGATTGTGGTTCGTATTAAAATTTGCTCTCTCTCTCTCTCTCGCTCTCTTTCTTCCCTCTCTTTTTAGATGTAAAAAAATAAAGAAAAGAAGATAGAGAGGGACCTCGCGGTGATTTTCAATTAAAAGCGCAACCAACGGGTGCAGGATATACGAAAGCCGTCAGCGCAGGAACATAATCGCATTAAGAATTTGCCTCTCCTCGACGTATAAAATAAAGTCATAAAAAGAAGCTCGCCACCGTCGTCGTAAATTTATCCCTTGCGTACACGAAATAAAGAGAAAAGAGGAGAAGATGCATACAAGATAAAAGGGGTACGAGGGTGAGAAAGGAGCAGAAGGATGAGGCAAAGGAGAAAAACACGTGTGATATCGTTATTAATACGCGGAGTGACTTACGGATGAATTACTGTTTACGGGTGTTTGGTCATATTTTAAGCTGTAGTGTTTTGTAGCATCGGGCACAAAATTCAGTCTGATACATTTCTACTTAAATTCACAAAATATTTTTAATTAGTTCTTTAGTCGGTAACACTTAATGCTACTCTTATTTAATCAGTATTTTATTACTATCAGTTACTCTAGCTTTCATGTAAATTTCATTTTATTAGATGAATCAATGTAAAATTTACGCTTTATAAATTTATAATATAAATCTTCTTCTCTGTTTATACAATTTAATACCACAGTTTGCCGAGTTTCTGTCCATAAAATTCTTTTTCTTCTCCACAAAATTTATGTATTTTCTTTGAAGCTACATTTTTTTTTATCTTGAAATAAAATACTTTTTAATTATTTATTCATTCAATTTTCTCTTTATTATAAACTATAAAATCAGTATAGAAACGTGACACTTAACGCAATTTTGTAGTCTCACTTTTGCAATAAATAATAATAATGCACAACACAGAATCTATATCGAATACTTTCAATTAATTATTGAATAAAAATTATTGCAATACTTACGGTACGCACAGTAGATTTTTATGTTTGAACATAAATATTTTATTAATTATAAATATTTATTCATTTATACAGCATTGGAAATCACATACTGGAAATTTCGAATAAAAAATCAAGCGCAAATTTTATGTCAATAAACAATCGACGCATTACTAATTTTGCATCTATATTAAAATCCCACACAGAAGAGCCCTAATTCTGTAGCGCATAAATCTAACAGTACCTGTTATAAATAATGCAGATTGCAGTTTATGACTTGTACCAAAAATTAAAATGTTTTAATTGAAAGGACAAGGTAAGTGCAATGGAGGGTTAATTACAAAACGATCACGCGCGAACTCCTACGTAGCCCAAAAATCCAATGGAGAAACCGCACGAGCGTATGAATTTGTGCAAAGTATATACAGCCGTTGGACTCGATATGAAAGCCAAAGCCCCAATCCCATTTTTGTTCTGTTAATAATGTGGGTTTCTCGTCCCGATGAGCGAGAACGCAAATTATTCATCTTGAATAATATCCAGCTGTTGCTCACGTGTCGGTCGACTTGTATCGCATGTTATCTTTATCTTTTTCTTCTTCTCTTACAATGTCTCTCTTCTTTCCTTCTCTCGCATTGTCTCTTTTGCATACGTAGCTTTATCTCAGCTTCACATTATTGAAGCTTTTCTAAACTTACATGCATGTATTAGAATCGGTGGGTTTAGAGCATCAATTGTATTGTATAAGTACTATTATTTTCATTCTTATTTGAAAAATTTACTCTTTTTACGTTTAATTTATTATTTTTATTTATGACATAGTAGCAAACTTTATTTCTTGAGTACTTTAGATCTGACAAATTGCATACGCTTAAATAAAGAAAAAAATATAAAAGCTATTTATAAAGAAGTTCGAAGAATTTATGAACTTACGCAGAAATATTCGTTTAATCTACATAACCCTTCTAGAGGTACAAGTTTTCTGCTTACTGGATTACTTCTATCTGCGGTTTATACGTAGATTTTTTTAGAATGCTAAGTACAAATTTTACATGAAAATTTCAAAATTAAACATCGCGAATATAATATTATTCCATTGATAAACTTTCATTATGCTGTTGATACAATACTCAAATACTTGGAATTATTTGAATTATATTTTCTAAACTGATATTACTTTGAGTAATATAGAATATACAATTATACGCACAAGCTATGAGAATTTTTAATTTTAGTAAATATGCAATAATTTATAATAATTTTTATTGAAATCTTATTAAAATTATACTTGTCTTTACTTTCATTACAAAGGAAATCTTTAATATCAAAATATTTTATTATTAAGGAAAATTATTGAATTACTAACACCCTTTAGATGAAACAATTAATAAAATTGTATTAAAAAGTAACACATTAGAAAAGTCAGTAGATCTACTTTTGTAAAAACAATAAATACGATGAAAATTTATATGTATTTAAGATATTTTTGTTACCAAAATTTATTGTACTGCACATGAAAATTTCTTTAACAAATATATTATGCGATATTTAATTATTTATTTAGACTTATGTACTTAATTTTGAAGTAACAATTTTAATATTACGTAAAAAATTCATGAGTATAAGCTATTGTAATAAGCTTGATTATAAACTAATAACACATATAAGAATTCCTGTTTTTCCGTGCTACAGGAAGCTTATTTCTTGTATAAATATGGATTTTAAATATAAATGCAAATATTTTGTAAACTCGATATTCATAAATACGAATACAAGTTCTATTTATAAAATATTGATTGAAAGAATGTTCAGTCATAAATTCTTGTGATCTAATATTAGGAAAATTAACACATTGTTATTTTATGTTTATTTCAGTATCGTTTACGTCTTATTTATGATAAGGATATCATAACGATATCAAAAAAATTGGCAAAATCTATTTATGGATACTATTAAAATAGTAATATATTTATTGATAATATGAATATTATTAATATAAGATGAGAATTATGAATATTATTAATATAAGATGAGAATTATGAATATTATTAATATAAGATGAGAATTATGAATATTGTTAATATATGATGAGAATTATGAATATTGTTAATATAAGATAAGAATTATGAATATTATTTAAGGAAAACTTTTATATATATATTCGACATATATAATATTTTCATTTTATGTTTTCAATAATAGTAGAATTCAAGCTATCTACGTACACATTTGGTACTGAATCTCGATATAGTTAGAACTGAAATAATATTCGTTTATATTATTAATCATATATTAAGAATTTAGATATTGAATAATATATTTACCTAATTACAATTTTAATTTATTCAAGAATATTAAAATTAATATTTATTGTATTGAAATATTGATAGATCTCGTGTATGAATAATCAACACTTAATTATTTAATTAATTCACAAAAAATATTGAGAATTAATTATTATTAGTTATTCATAGAACATCCAATGCATTTTTTTTTAATTTTATTCATAAAAATATTAACTAATACCAAATAATGTTAGAAAAATTTGAATAACAATTTAATTTAATTGTGTTTAATAAAATATTATCAAGAATTTTTAATAATAATTTCTTGAACAATTACGTAAGGTATTAAAATATATTTAAAAAATATCAAAATAGAATAAAAGATTTCTTTATAATTCTTTTATATGAATTTCAAATTTATTTTTGTAAGTTTATTATTGTTTGGAATTTGGATTAAATATTAATTATTAATAAGGTACATTGGAGATCCAACTGAAACTACTTATATAAGAATTCAATGATTGATTAACTGGACTAAAGCCAACCCAACGCTTTTTCTTAAGTCACATCAGTCATCCAGTTATGGTAATTAAGAATGTTGCATCATTGTATTAAAGGTCAGCGTTATTATCTCAAACCAATTATAATATATATCTTGTTATAAGAAAAATTGTATTATATTTTGAATGGTGTCAAATATCATGGCAATTACATCTATATTAAAGTAAAATATTTAAAGAATACCACATGTTAAAGCCTAGTAATAAGATTTGGTTTCTGAGTTTCAAAGTACTTAGATAATTCATAAATCAACAATCCACTAATTGTATGTTCTTCATTGTATGTTAGGTATTTGTGATGTCAATTACCTTCGGTGTCTTCGTAGAGAAGCTCACGTGATAAGAGTGGTGAAACTAATATTTGGTACCGCTGAATGAAATTAAAATGATTGATACTTATTCTATGTAATATAATATTTTGACGTAGTAAAATATCATACTATCGTTGCTTTTTGAAATACTGATAAAATTTTGGCCCAAATGTCAAAAAAAACCTAATTACCACAAACTGACCTTGAAAGTATTTATTTCTTTAATAATCTCTAAAAGCTTTTGCTTTCGACTTGATTCTTATATAAGCTACAAAAATTAT
This sequence comes from Wiebesia pumilae, assembly GCA_018907045.1. Lineage (NCBI taxonomy): Eukaryota > Metazoa > Arthropoda > Insecta > Hymenoptera > Agaonidae > Wiebesia > Wiebesia pumilae. Next base: position 994,575 of record JACCHZ010000138.1, read on the forward strand.
TTAGTTTTAGAATAAATTAGCACATGTAAAGAAATAGGTGTGATATAAAATAGAAACTCTGCTACTACGTATGGTATAATAGAATCACTCTCTTACTTCTTTTGATTAAGTAAATAATTAAAATATTAACTCTCTTCTTTTCATTTTACCTGGTTAGTTAAAAAGTTAAAAAATAAAATATTGTAAAAAATAATTAATAAAGCTCTGAATTTTTTTATTAAAGCATAATCGAATGTGTTTAATTGATAAAAAACCTTAATTTATATAATTGACGAAGCAAAATCACGAAATATCTTTTATTATTAGAAAATTTTTTATTATTTTATTTCTCTAAATTAATATAAGTACACATAAATATATTATAAAATGTACTAAAATTTTATTTAGTTTATTTTTAGATATTTGAAAAATTAAATCTGATTTATAATCTAATTTTCATTATATAATAAAACTACAAGATAATTAAGAAATTAATTACTTTTCTTAATACAAATTTAAATAAACCATAATTTTCTATTATATACCTTTTTGGATACATACTAAAGATGCATTTATAAAAACATTATACATACATACTATTGCGTCAAACTAAAGTCAATAAAAGTTCTATAAAGGGCAACGTTGGTATGAATATTTACTAATCTAGTATCAAAACCTGCATTAAGATTTGGACAATTTCCATTTATAACAGCAAGAAATATATTTTGGTAGTAAAGTGAACCATCGCTATTACCTTGTAAAATATTCAGAAGAAAGATGTACATGCTTATATTTCTAAATTCATGTGCACGCTATCATTACTTTATATTATATTAAATTGGTTTGTGTAAAAGACGTAAACAAATAGATAACAAATAGATTTTATTAAAATTTACATACACTGAAAATTTAGTTCCTTTATTTATTTAATAATATTTAATAGTTAATTTATTTAATAATTAATTAATTTAATAGTTAATGTAGAGTTATAATTTTATTAAAAAATAGAAAGAATCAAAAAACCTAGGAATAATTAGATATTCAGTTAAGGATTATTTGAGAAAATATTGTGCAGTATCTTGAAAAAGATCGAATACAATACTTGTATTGTAACTTTGACTACGTCTCCATTTCAGAGACGTGAAAGCTCCATTTCAGAGATTTACGATAGAATTGTACAAAAATCTAAACTATTGAAAAATTTTCAATATTATTATTCCATTTTTAATTTTATTTATGAATTTGATTTCTAACATTTTATCTTGCAATGTATTATTTTGAATTAGTGACAATCAATAGTTTGTAAGAGAGAAACAAAATTATGTATAATTATATTTCATGATTATAATTTAAATAAATTAAAATATACAATGAAACTATACATTTGAGAATATTTCCTTTTATTTATCGTACTATAAATATTCAAAGTTTATAATTTATTGCTAAACAACCTATACATTGCTGAAGAAACTTAGCTGATGCATCAAATTTTTTATAAATGATAACGTAGATAATTTAATAATGCGATCACAGATGCTTTTAAAATATAACAAAAAAATGTCATACAAGGCTCCTTTAATCGTCTGACAGTTCAATATTCTGAAATTTTTTATTTTAATTTGTTGTTATGATTTTTGAAACTTTTGTAACTGTAAGTGCAATACAACTGTTTTATAAATTATATCTTAACTAGCTAAAGATGTTGGCCGAAATAATCGAATGAAGCTTAATGTAGCTCTTCGCAGACATATGACAGAAAGAAACTCTCCATCTATGGCATTTTCAACATTATAACCAACTAATGCTTTTACATTTATAAAATTATACTTGCTACCTAAATAGTATACGTTTGTAGTCAAAGATTGTATTATATAATCCAGTATTAGTAAAATAAATTTACATTGTGTATTGCTACTTACAAAATCTTACGAATTGAATAAAAAAGAGGATAATTTTACGCTGCATGATGACAAACTAATACTATATATTCATAATTAAAAACTATTTTTTAGTAAATAAAAGCTAATATTACTCTATTTAAAAATTTTACTCTCTCTGATATAAAGCATGTCGTAAAAAACTCATAAAATTCTTAAAGTTCATACGTATAATTCTAAAATTTAATATATAATATATAGTGACTACACTCACTAAGCTTACTGAATTATGTCATTTTTATTTAATAATATAAAAGATATAATTTAATTAATACAATCAAATATTCTAAAATTGAACAATGTAATATTTTATTTATTTATTTATATAACATGTACCTAATTTGTTATGAAATAATCAATATATCTTGGTTTTTTCCTATTTATTTACTATTTGTATAAAGAAATTTAACATATAGAAACTATTATAATGAAACTCACTAATTTCTCTGACTAGAAAATTCTGAGGTGTCAACTTTAGTAAATAATTTCTAATTATTTAATGATTTTTAAAGCAAATATTTTATTTGCATATTGTTAAGTTCTTCATTTAATTATTATAAAAAAGTTTATATTAAAATAATTTATTTCTTTGCCATTTTAGTATTTTCATAGAGAATAAGGTACGTAGCAATGCAACCAATTTCATGAACTCTGAAAAACAGTTAATGATCATCAATTTTATATCATTTAATTTTCTTAACCGACTTTGCACACAATAGTACAAATACTCTATTTTTCAGTAAAATCCTATTATTTAAATATTTATTTAAATACATTCTATTATTAATATTCTCTACTATAATTTATTCCATTACAATATACTCTACTTATTTCTATATAAAATTGATACTTATTATTTATTTTATACGATTAGCTTGTAAATCACAATGATGGAATGATTTGTATATGTTAAATCGGTTTATATATCTAAAAAAATATCTTTAATCTCTTGTAAAATGTTATAAATATTTTATTCAATTTCATAAGATATATTTTTTCTTCTTAGTTAAAATTTTCAAGTAATCAACATAGGGTATATTTGGTCTATACGTTTGAATAAAAATTACACAAGAAGTTAATGAACGGTTTCAGTATAATTAAATTGAAAATTAGAAAATAATATAAAAATACTTAAAGAAACAAAAAGTCAAAAAATTTTTCGATAAATTAGAAAAGCAAAAGAAAGATCGATAAAATTAAAGTATATGTGCATTTCAGTTCCCTCGTCATATGTTCACAATTTCTAAAATTATGTATGTGCATACAGTCATACTCATACATACTCACACAACTAAAGATATATTTATCATGTACTGTAATCTCTTATAAAAAAAAACTAACAAAAATATTCATTAATAATGAATAGTTATTAATAATATCTTAATTAATTGGCATTCACTGATGAAATTATATTACGCCCTCAAAGTTCACTGAAAACGTTGCAGTAACTTTTTAAATTAGTTTTTGCAACTTTATTTAATAATCGTATATTTCTATTATATTTTAAATATTTCATTTCAAAATGTTGTTACTTATTTTTCGAAATCGCATTTAAAGTAGGATTGTTTTTTCCAGTTATTTTTAAATTCATAATTCTATTATAATTTAATAATTTACCATGTTCTTTTATTTTTTTCTACTTTTATACAATTGTTTTTATGATTTTCTTGTTGAAAACAGTATACCATGTTCGTAAGCATTGATATTTCTGAAAAAGTTTCATAAAAAATAATCTTCTTTAATTTAAGAATCTCAATATTTATAAATATAATATAAATTATAACATAAATAAAGATAACGAGAGAGTTATAGCTTATATATACTTTTTGTTAAAGTCAGTAAAGTAACTGGTAAGGATGTTAGTGATTTCAGAATATTGTTTAATACACAGATTCTAAGTATTCAGAATCTTCAAAGTGCGGAATCTTCAATGTAAATTTTTTAATATTTTTAAAGTTTATTCAGTCAAATAATTCTACTATATAATAATTACAAATAAATAATAAAATAAAATAATTATAAAAAATAAAAATGATTGCATGCGTTCCGTATAATACTAAAATTTTCTTATTACGAAGATACTCACACACACACGCGCATGCGCGCGTATACTATGTTCAGTTTTAATCTTCATCGAGTATCTTCATCAATCATTTAAATGCTTAAAGTTTTTAATGCACTTCTCTTAAATATATATATATATATATCTTCGTTTGTTCTTGACATGCGTTGTGAAGTTTGTCTTTTTGTTTTTATCACTTTTTTGAAGAATGAACTCTCTCTCTCTCTCTCTCTCTCTTTAATTTCTTTATGGTGCATGGAAACTTAACCTTCAGAGTTAATAATCAAGCTGAAAAATGTAATAAGACTATGTGAACAGCATTTGTTTAAGATACCGAATTAATTTTTAAAAAAATTTAAATAAATATAAAAAGATAAAATATAGTGCAGTTTAGATATATATTTTAAGTACACTATTATAATATTTGTAATATTATTTTTAAAAGAACAACACATTGTTTAAAACTAATGAATCATTGTAAATAACCATATATTTGTGCATTAAATGACTTCAAATATATTGTTGCAGAAATACTTTATATTATACTGATATAATAATTTATTTAAAAAAAGACCTGATGATAAAGGATAAATTATGAAATACTAAAGAAGAATTTATATATTAATGACTTATTTATTAATGATTTATTTTTTAATATTCTTTAGTAAATCGAATAAACTGATAGAGAATTTATAGATACTAATGATTATATATACAATCAACAAAAATTTAATATATGATAAAATATAAAATTTAATATACAGTATATAATATACAGTACTATAAATTTTTATAATACTTATAGATACATACATCGAATTGATTACTATTTTATAACGAATCAGTCGGTAAAGTTAATTTTATCAATGCTAATTTATTTTAATTTAAATTTAGTAATCAAGGAAAATTATATTTAATAGTTGATTTTACTATAGAACCTAGAAGCAATTTTTATACAAGAATATAAGATACCTTTTCTGGTAAGCGTAAATAGCAGTAATCAAACATCAAGTTTTGTTTATCTAAAAAATATAAATTATAAACTCTTTTATTATTAAGCTTCTAAATTAAAATAATACTAAATTACCAATGACTGTTTATATAAACATAATTACGTATTTAATATTCAAATAGTTCGGGTTAAAACGTGCTTCTCTTCTTTTATTGTATATATTGAATACTTGAAAGCTACAAGAGTTTAATATCGAAAATTTACAAGAAATATAAATTATTAATTTAATATAAAGTAAATAACAAAATAATATGCGAAAGAATAATATGTAAGTGTTCATTTAGAAAAAATATTGTATTAGTATAATTAAAAGTAAAGATAAATCAACTTTTTATTCTTTTTATTTAATACTAATTTAAGTTTAATTTTAATTAACAAACTTTTCACTCTTTCTTTTTAATCTGGATGTTTAATAAAATTGATTGGATTTGAAAATTTTATGAATAGAACCAACGAAATAATTAGTATATAGTAATATCGATATTAAATTTTTAATTAGTATTAATTGTTTATAAATAGTGTTTATTGCGTGTTTTTTACTAGTGTTTATAACTATTATTAGTTATTAATTAGTGTTTCTTTTTCTTTTACAAAACTTTCATAGCTAAGAAAATAATTCATTTTAAATTTATTTAGTCAAATAATTAAAATGATAGCACTTCACACTTTATAATAGATGGTCAAGTAATTTATGGATTATTGACCTTTATGTATAACTGGAGTCATCTATTTAGAATAAATTTCAGACACACGATGACATAAATAAATATGCTTATGTAGTTACAACATATAGATGAATAGATTCATTCTTTGTATAATAGATTATACGAAGTAGATACTTATGGATATCAAGAATAGAATTACACTTATGCTATTGAATGCTACATCGCATGCAGAATTATTAGCAATTTTTTACGAAATTTCTGGATTAGAGAAGAATTTTAGAAAGAACTAATTTTTAATAAAGTCAAATGAAGTTTAAAGTATTTACGCCTATATTTTCGCAAGTTCTAGGTATTGTAGAAAAGGTAAATGCCTTTCTTAAAAGGCTGTGAATGTTGAAAAAACATCTTAAAAATGAACAACTAAAAATTATTATATTTGTTATTATAACAAAGATATTAGTGTAAAATATTATAAAATACAGAATTTCTTTCTAATTTTTTTCAAGATTATCGTTTTTTTTAAATTCTAAATAATATAGCATGTGTGTTATTTTATTTAAGGTATACTGTAGAGTTTCATTCTTAAATATTTAAAAGGTATTGTTCAAAGTTTAGTCAATATTTTATTAGTACTGCTTTACGTATAGAACATAATATCTATTGCTATAGTTTTCTTAAAATATGTAAACGTAACAGAAACAAGTGTTTGTAATCAATATTTTGAGTTTTTAGATGAACACAGAATTTTAATAATTGTAACTATTGCTTATAATATTTTATAAATGTTGTTGATGAAGTTTCTATGGGAACATTTGCATAGTGATAAGCCTCATATTTTTAAATGAGAAGCCTCTTTCTATCGATATTGTTTTTCGTTACTACATTATTTTATATCATTGTCAAGCAATTAAAAATATTTTATATTTTATATTAATTAGAGTGAAATTCTGTATTTTTAAGTAATTGAAGAAATTTACTAAAAAGAAATTTTCTAAATTTGCTGAATGATTTTTACAGTCCTATGGGAATAGTAAATAGACCATCAACATATATGATTTTAATCGGATTCAAATAATTTCTTGATCTCTTTTTGATTTCTATTTAAAAAATATGATTTATTAAAGTGCATTTATAGCGATAAGAATATTATAGATATATAAGAATATATCTTTACAGCGATAAGAATATAATTTCTTGTTTATTTTAGTACATTTATTATTTGCATTTCTATCCATTAGTTTACTATAATATTGGTGCCTCAGTTCCACTGAACTCTCTATTTATGACTGTACTATTGCATTGAGAAAACAAACAGCATAATGATTAGTTTACAATACAGGATTTTTAGTCTCGTTAAGAAAGATATTAAAGTTTACATATTTAAAAGAATACTGTTGTTATATTTATTAAATGTAATTATAATAACTCTTGATAAAGCATTTATTTTTCTTTACATTTTTATTCTAGATTTAAGGTGTTTTTAGTTAGCTTACATTTTATGATTTTATAAGATCAATTTTTCGAATAATAGTTTTCTCAAAGCGAATAGAAATTTATTACACAAATTGTGAAATTATATAATGGTGTTTTATTGATATCTTTTTTTCTAATATTTAATAGAAATTATAAATCTTATGATTACAGATCTATAATAATTTTTGTTTCCAGTAAAATAATTGACTTTTATTTAAATTATATTTGTATTATTATAATACATTGTCAGTTGAGCATGTATTTGCATTACGTTATTTGTGTTAACGCTTACGTTGTAGTATTTGCGTGTTTGACTGTACTTAGATTGATTTGTTGATTTATTAGATACTGTTTCAGTATGCGACCAGCCTCTTTGCATATGAGAGGCATCCTGGAAACTGTACATGTAAGAATTTCATCATTATTATGTTATTTAATTACTTGAAACGATTAAAGTATTTTGACTGTGTAATTGGATTATAAGATAGCATTACAAAATAAAACTTAAAATATATAAGCATCCTTGTATTAGACTTCTCACTTATAAATGAAATATTTGTTCTGATTATTTTTGACCATCAATTAGCAATTTTTGTACTCTTATAAGATACTGTTTTTTGAATATTTCAAATAAAAGTACAGATGTTTTAAAAATTAGTGAGCGAATAGGTATACCTTTGCTTCTAAGGGTTATTCATAGCAGTAGTTATATACATGTAAATTGTATTGTTTGGAATTATTTTAATAAATCTAATACTTATCAGATTTTTTAACTTTAATCAGTATTTTATTAAATCTTTAATTATAGAATATTCGATAACATCTACCGGTATCGTTTGAACATGTTTGGGTAAGGAAATAATTGCTTGTATTATAAATAATTACTTGTGGGTATTAAAATATTGTTTTCTACATTATAAGCATGACTTATTACTGCAAATAATTAACTCTTGATTTTCATATAAAATGTTTTAATATCTGATATTTTAGTCAATATAAATGTATATTTGTTAGAAAATGTATGTGAAAATAAAAAAAATTTATTGTCGACATTGAAAATTATTAATATGAGTTTATATAAATTCCTTACATATTGATTTTTTATTTAATAAATTTGCATGTGTTAAATTATATATTAAATATAATAAATTTCAAATATAATAAACTGTATCTATGGACTTTATTACAATACTTATTTTGATATTAACCTTTTGTAAAATTACTTGATAATAGTGTTTAGACATTTTGTTTTTAGCAAAAATAAAAAGAAACAAGAAAAAAGCTTCGAAAAGGAATTTTATCTGATTATTCATCTAGCATCGTGCACAATACCCGTAGTTTACGTTCATAACACTAAATCTTTGAGACTTTTCTAAATCTTTGGAATCTCCTTACCTTCACCTTGTTCAAGATCATACCTCTAGTCGCAAGAGTAGTATATATGCTTATATACATACTTATACATGCTCAGGCATGCGACGTTGCAGTCGTGAGAGGAAGGACCAGTTGTGTAACCATGGGTGGCACAAACTATGTGACACTCATTGGCCTTTGAGAGGCAGATTCACGATTTAAACGCAGAGACAACGCAAGATTTTTCGTTCTCGCCATTGCCGACTTGCATCGCGTACTAATCAATCTTCTGCGGAAAATTGTGCATAACAACTCTCTCTCTTTCTCTATTTCTCTCTCTCCAATTTTGGTGTTTTTCTTTTTTTAATCAAATGCCGTCGTCATTGGTATAGTTACGGGTGTATAAACCAAGAGCTTAGATTTATCGTCGAAAAATTACCATGAATATTTATAATTTTTGTATATTGTCTAGCTTATAGCGTACTTGTGAAGTAAATATGTATAAGTTGGTAAATAATTTTGTAAAAAATTGTCAGAACTTGACAAATGTGAATGTTTCTCATTTTGTTTTGGATGGAAAGAAATGCGATGTTAATTTAAAGTTTGACATACAACAGCAAAGTGTACTCGAGTATACAAATAAGTTTTAAATTTGCATGTTATATGGAAAGATTTGTAATTGTGTTGTAGTATTATAACGATGAAAAAAATAAAATCATCATCAAATAAAAAAATTAGTTTTGAATGCTGTTAAACATTTAAATTCGAGCATATAAATAACGTAAAATAAAATTACTATAATATATTTTGCAATTTTCATAACACAATTTTTCTCGTTATACCCACGTGACAAATGAAAAAAAATGCAAATCAATCTTCGTTAAAAGATGTTAATTGAATTAAAAATATGGAAATGTATTTCATCGTGTATATAAATATTTGATTATAAAATCAACATAATATTTACATAGTAGTGTTTTTCTAATTTTAAATCTAGTTCTATTATTATTTTAATTACAGTAGTTCGGTTATATCGAGGTCCCTAAATAGGTTTTCCTTGGAAATGTCGACCTAAAATAAATAATAAATGAATGCACTATAAAATTATTTCCACATATTTTTTAATTATTCCTAATTGTCATTCAAATTTTCTCAGCAATATTTATAACACATATATTCAAGATTATGCATTTCGTTCGTTTAATTTTCTAGATAATTTCAAATGTATAAAATATTTAATTGAAGAAATGAAATAGTAATACTGCAAGAATTAAATGTTCCCTACAATTACTTTATTAAAGATTTAAATACATTTTCTTAGCATTACGTACTTTATTATTAATTATTATTTCAATATTTTACTATCTTTAATTTATCTTTAACTTTTCAAAATCGTATTTTCTAAAATGAAAATCTTGTTAACTTTACAGTTATATGTATTTCGAAGATAAAAAATTGTTGATAATAAAATTTAATAAAATTATTCACAAAAATTTTCAAACATTCATAAAGATTCTGAAAAGAATAAAGTTATTAAATTATTTATTTTAATGTTCATATTTATTTGTTACTTTTAATGTATCGTATAAATGATATAGAAGTTTTACATTTCAAAATATTTTACGACTTTTTCTTATGACATTTTTATTCATTAATACTAATAATACTATGTGTATACTTAATCCTCTTATTGTTTGTGGATCTAAATGACACCGTTGAGAAAAATTCATGTGTGGTTCAGTAGTTACCTCTTTTTTTTCGTTCTGCTAGCGAACTTAGTGTAGGAGAAGAATTTCAATTAGTATTTCTGCAGACAAGTAATTTAGATTAGTTTTCCTGGTAAGATTATAATGATATTCAATCAGATAATACTTCATTTTATTCCATTAATTACAAGTAAATAAGTATATATACGTATTCAAACTGTTTTTACATTCACGAATTTCAGATAATGTTTGGCGTTCCAAGTATACCTCCTATTATAAATATATACAGAAATAAATACTGAAATTTTAGTAAAATGTTTAGTAAAATAAAATTTTAATAAAAAATAAAAAACAATACGTAAAGCGTACCTTAGCCACGATTGAAACGTAAAACTTTATTTAATTAACAACTGCTCGTTAAAACTCTGCATTCGTCTGATTGTCTTATCAGATATTCTTATGTAAACAAACGCACCAGAGAAACGAAAGAAGGCTACACGTGCGCAAGCCGAATGAAAAATTTCCTGAGAGTAAGTCATTAAGTTGTCTCTTACTCGAAGGACTAAAATCACTTGGAGATCAACTGCTAGGCGTGTGCAAGATTAAGTTGTCCTGATCAATTAGATAAAATTCCGGAATACAAGGCGCGTACAATCATATGTACCATTGCACTTTGGAAGAGTGCTCAGCTTTCGTAATAAATGAACGTCAGAGTTAATTCTTCTGAGAATGGCGAGCATTACGCTTAGACGTATATTTTCGGAGTTACTGAGGAGTGGAATGAAAACGAATATTTATTAGTTGGAAAAACCGCTTGCTAAGATTCCCGTTGAACCCGAGTAAAAGCAAGCAAATAGAGATATACTCATTTGTTGCCTAGAATTTTATAAGGCGTTCATTTTCAGTGTAATGCTCTTGCTTTCCAGAGATATTTTAAGCTTTTACTCTACAATATTCAACGGATTATAAAGTAGAAAAACCTTAAATTTTCAACGTACACAATTATTTAACTTTTTAAAATGTTAATTTATGCACATATTTTTTAATTAGTTATGTAGTAAAATAAATTTATGTCTTGATTTCCTTTAATATTTATTTTATTGAATTGAACTCGTATATTTATATTATACAATGTATATATATACGTTTAAATTAGATACATATATTACTATTATTGTTGTTGTTGTTATTATTATTGTATAACTTACAAGGAAACTACCCGAGGTGTACCACACCAATTTTCTTGATATTTAGATATGTTGTAGCATATCAAAAAATATTAAACATATGTTAACTCGTCGATTTAAGGTGTGAAAAGCACTCTTAAAGTTTATCCGCGAAAATCGGTGCCGCATACCTCGGGTGGGTTTCTTCTAAGTTACTTCTAAATTATTGAAATTATTTCTAGATTAAATGTATATAATTGTGCACCTACGTACTACGATAAAAATTCAGAGGTATAGATGTAGAAACATATTCCTAAAACCACCTATGATTACGAAATTTTAATTACCATTTTATATGTATTTGCTTTTTCATTTATATTTTTATTTATATGGCAGACTATAATCTTCATTTTTAACATATTATTTATTGTACTAATATAAGACAATATAACTAATTACTTTTTATCGTACATTTAATATTATAAAGTCAGAGCTTGATTTATGAAGTGTCTGTAATGAATAATGTCAAAGTGTATATTTGCTTTACGTGCATGAAAAGTGCCATTATTGGCTGGAAAGTTTCCAATATTTATACCTACAAGTATCCTTCCATAGAAAAGTGGACCACCGCTATCACCCTAAAAAAGAACATTGTGTTTATTAAAAACATTAAATATGAACAGTATATATATCCTTTTAAATATGAATAGTATAAGCAATTGATTAGGGACTCATGTGTTTTATTCTAAAATTTTATTTTACTTAAAACTAGAGAAAACACAGGTTTCTAAATTCTTAACGAAAATGTGTAAACAGCATTGTTGATTAATTTATAAATGCATCAGAGAAATTTGAAAAATCGAAAAATTGATGTATATATATTTATTTACATTAATAATATTTGATAGCTCTGAATAAGTTGTGAATTAATAGAATATATTAATATTCGTACATTTTACAGATTACGAATTTTTCTAAATATTTTGAAATTTTTATAGAAGATAAAAATTAAGAACGTATGTAAATATATGTACAAATTAAGTATGTTAGACTTCGTAATGAATTTCTTTATAAATTTTTAGATTCTTAGTAACTACATAATTTTACTAAAATACTTTCTGCAACTTAAAAGTAATATTTCATGTAAAAAAAAACAGAAATTTATTTTAGAATTTGGTTCTAATATATCAATTTAATTTTTTCTGACTATTTAATATTGACACAAAAGAAAAATGTTGAATATATACGTATTTTTATCTACACGTAGTTTGTATTATACTACAGTTTGCGTATATCATGAATATCTGAAGTATCCAACTGATTCAATATATCCAAAGAATTCAATATAAATGGAAGATTAAATTTAGAATATATAAAATGTTCAGTTTTTATATATTTATATTCTATTTATTAGTACAAATTATCATCGTCATTATATATAACTAATGTTAAAAACTCATAAGTATATCGTTTTATGAAGTTTTCATTTTCCTTCATTTTGCTACAAATTCATTTATGATACTTATACTCAACCTATACTCAACTTATTTAATTTCAATTTAATATTTTATACTCATTTACATATAGCTTTATTCATCTCAATTTCTCCATTAAAATGTTATACAAACTGTCTTTATCTTCTATTTTTGCTGTTTTATTCATCTTTCTTAATGTATGATTATTTACTCGTGAGTTATATAAAAGAATTTAAAAAAAATTTTCCATTTATTTTAAGGGATATTTAAATTTTTTTCTACATATTGTAATAAATAATAAATATCTATTTATTTTGCCGTATTTTTTCTCGATGTTTTTATTCATATTTATAAGATATACAAATTCCTATGAAATTTGCAATCGATGTTTAATTACTTAAAAGTTAAATAAATTTACAATAAATTGTTAATACATAAAGGTTACGTTGGACCAATCCATTGCTAAGAAATCCAAGACAGAGTGTGTGTATGTGTTTGAAGAAACAAAGTGTGTAGGCACAAAATAGGAGTAAATGTAGGAGTTAATTTCTAAGAAAAAGATATAAGTAAGAAAATAATTTGTAAGAGCGAATGGTAGCGAACAAACGCGTCAAGCCACCGCTGTGTACCGTACTACCGTCTCGCTCGCACTTTCTCTCCACGCGGCGTGTCTAATCCCTCCACTGCCTCTCATGCTTCGCGTGCGCCTTCCACTCGCGCATCTTCCCTTTTGTGCCAGGACATAAGGAGGGTGAGCCCTACCAATGGCAAGAAAAGGGCCAGCGCGCAGCAAAAGAGGGTCGTTCTCTTCGACTTTCCAGACGAGTCGGACTATCAAGAAAAACTCATCTCTCGTCCCCTCGGTAACGCTAGCTATACAGAGTTTCGCTTCTTAACCCGATGACATTGTTTCATATACAGAGTCCCGTTCTCGGCAACGCTGATTAGCATGTCGAACCACGCTCTACCCCGGTGACGTTGCTTGACGCACCAAGTTCCAACTCCTCAATAATGCTGGTTGGTTTACCGAGTTCCGCTCCTTGCAAAGCTCGTTGTCTTGCTGAGCCCTGTATCATCCCGAGAAACCACCGTCACCACCACGAAAATATAAATTTAAAGTCGCGTTAAATCCTTTATTATAAACCTGCGCTATAAACATTCCTATAAAATACTTGTAGATCATTAACATAAGTTGCGTTAAAATACTTGTAGATCATTATATAAGTCTCGTTAAATTATCATGATTATAAGCCACGTTGAACTTTTGTAGACTGTTTCTTTATAAATAAATGAGTATTCCAAAAATATTTCCCTGTTCAAATGATTTCCACAAAACCAGATCCACCCGAAGAACCCCAGTCCAGCCCGAACTATCTAGGCAAGGATCTTTGTCTATAGCCACAATCGGATAAAGCGAGTTGTTGAAAGCGAAGCCGGTGAGGAAAGGGAGAAAAGGTAAGCAAAAATAGGAGAAAGAGTAACGAAGAATAAGACAAATCGAGAATAAAAATTATCAAAACGTTACGTCAGAAGCAAGAAAGAATATATAATATCAAACGTTACAAGGTAGAACATTGGATTTTTTTGATGCGTCAAATTAAATAATATAATTGATAACTTATTAAAATTTTATTCTAAAATTATTTTTTTATTCCTTTTCTCAACTATATTTTTCAAACAAATTTTAGGATTAAAAATTTTTAAAAACTAAAAATATAAACATTTTTTGAAAATACGATTAAAATAATTATCTATTTAATAATGAAACATAAGTCTTATGAATGGTATTTTTAATGTTTTATTTTTTGATTATTTATATAATATATTTTTCATTAAACTGAAAAAGGATATTATAATATCTTTTACAGAACAGATTTTATATTAATGGTATTGTTAGGTCCTATATTATATTTTATTCCGCTTCTTGCCTACGAACTTATAGAAACTAATAAACTAAGTTGTATTGAGCTTTAATTGTTCATGCAAATGTAAGTTATATAAAATTTTTAAAATATGAAATATATTTTCATTTATATTAAATTATATAAATAACTATATTATTTGCTTATATAAAATATAAATTAATAAAATATATTTATTAAATAATTATATTAAATTGGTTTATGAAACATAAATAAGAAAAAAGAATCAAAATTTTTCAAAATTTTAGATTTCATCCTTTAGATGAATGAGTCATAAAAAAGGTGATGCATCTAAATAGATAATGAAAATAGTTATGAAAAAAGGGTGCTGAAATCGGTTTATCTTTTTTCTTCTTTCTTTTGAATTATTTTTCTTATTAGCTTTTGAAGTATTAACTTATGATTTTCGTTACACCATAACCGTATTATAAAAAATTTCTTTTTAAATTCTTTATTTAATTTTCCTTTGTGAAATATTTTGATCAAGTTTTTGACTTACTATTGAACACACATTTATTGTTTTAAATTTATAATTATATAATTATATAATTATAGTAAATTATATACGTACATTATCTAGGAGTATATATGGATTTGCAACAGAACAAAATATTGATCTAGGTATATTATATATACGTCCTTCGATCATTTGGCTTAAAACATTGCACTGTTCATGGGTTATTATTCTTAAAATTCCCTGATGTAAAATTGTCGAATGTTGATCATCATTTATTACACCCCAACCCACTGCCACAACACTAACACCAAGATTGTATAGTTCGTTGTAAGAAACAGTTGAAAGAATCGGTAGCACAAGTTGATGGTTACACAGTTCTGCCTTAACAGTTGTAAGAAGCTAAAAGTATGTTAATGTCATCTTTTAACATAATATTTTCCATAGTTTTAAAACAATTGCTTATACAGAATTATTATTGACTTTCTTCTACAGTAATATATTTTCATTTAGTATAATTTAAAGTCAAACATATTTTTAAGAAAAATATTGATTTTCTGTTTGATACATGTAAATTAATTATTAAAAAATACTTTACTCTAATAATGGCAATGTCATCAAAATTTGATGTTTGAGTTACATTATTTAAAAGAGCCCAATGTTTATACGTTAACCACCAAAATATAGGGTAAGGTTCTCCATGCCGTATATCAATTGAACCAATGATTATTTGAACAGACACATTATCCAAACCATCAAAACAATGTGCAGCAGTTATACCATAATTCAATGTAAGAAGTATTCCAGTACACCAGATATTGTGCCTAATTTCATAATTTGCAGGATTAACTTTTAGAATACAAAAAACAGAAATATAATCATCCGACGCTATCATGACATTCTCACCAAGTAATGGAATCGCATGTATAAAATTACTTTTGTTATCTAGAACTTAACGATATCATATAATAAAATTCAGATATTTTACTAATACTATTAAGATCTTAAATATTTAATGTATTATTATTACTTACAAAGTATTACAGTATTAATAAAAAATGCAATCACTTTATTCTGCATGGTTAAAAATTAAAGTATTATATTGCAATATAATTGAATCTTTTTTATATAAAAAAATTGTTATAAAGTAAATTTATATGAAGTTTATTTGAGACAAGCGACGATTTAGACAAAAATAGTAAATTGTCATAATAGACAAAAAGTAATATTGTCATAAAAAATTATTCAATTTATAATATATTTGTTCATTATTTCATTATTAAATTCATTATTATTTAATATTCTTATCGTTTTCATGTATTTGTGTAAAATATTTTTTCAGCACATGTCTCAGAATTAATGAGGTTTGAATCATCAAAAAGATCATGCAAGCTGTACAATGAAAAATACAAAATTATAAATCATAGTGCACGTATCATAAAAGATATTTTACTAATAAATATTTCAAAGTATCTTGTAACATTTTTTTCTAAAAAACTACTAAAGTACTAATAATGCATTGTTGTAAATATATAATTGTATACATTTTTAATACTTTCACATTTTAGTAATATTTTTTCTTTATTCTAATCCTTTGTTTAAATTTATTGATAATAAATTTAGCGAGATTTAATTTTTCTTACCCTTACAAGTGTATAATTTAAGAACATATTGATACATCCAAATTTTTAATCAATATTTTTTAAAGCAAAATGAATACAAATAAATTCATTAAATAAAAAAAATGCATTAAATAAAAATAATAAAAAATAATAATAAAAAAAAAATTTTTGTACTAGATATATAAGAATATGATTACTAAGAATAAAGTTTTAAAGGTCCAAGTTTTGACTAATTTGCGACGGGAACACCCGTCGCGAAAATCCGGTGGAAACTATCACGGGTAAGAGGAGACGGCAGAATCCAAAAGCCGCCCTGTACGCCGCGATAGCTTAAAGAATAGATGAAAAGTAGTCCGTGCAAGTCATAAAAGGAATGAGTACGAAGTAGGGGTTACAGGTACGCTTCACAGCTGCAGCCCAGCCGGCCCAACGCGTCCTCCACGAGACTAATAAACCGTTGGCCAATGACAACAAGCTCGCGCCACGCTATAGGTATAAGTAAGGAAGTGATTCTATACTAGGCGGCGCAAAAAACACTTAGAAGAAATAGCTTCCTACAGAAGATAAGTAAAGTGGGCGGCCAAACATTGATGACATTCGGTGTATCGCGTTCAATCCTCGTATTAAGTTTTTAGTTTGAATTCATGAGTCACCAAGGTTCGCTAGATTAATTCAACCAACTTTATGTTGACAGGTGTGGTTTTCGTAGGTCCTGACCTCGATTTGCTTGAAAATCAATTTGAAATAGTCGTAACTGGCGGTTATAGTACTTTGCACTGTTCGACCATCGAATTGTTCTCGTAAGGGTCGAAA
Source organism: Wiebesia pumilae (assembly GCA_018907045.1). Lineage (NCBI taxonomy): Eukaryota > Metazoa > Arthropoda > Insecta > Hymenoptera > Agaonidae > Wiebesia > Wiebesia pumilae. Next base: position 1,012,214 of record JACCHZ010000138.1, read on the forward strand.
AGTAACTCTATATTATCGTGTACGGTCTTTGTACGGTCTGATATTAGAGTTACGCGCCGTAGGGTTTGTTATGCTACATAGTAAGTCGTTGTTGGTAGGTGCGCGAACCTTGTACGGCCAAACCGTAGTTACCCGTATTAATGAAGAAAACATCCTCTGAATGTTAGAGAAATGTTGCGTTCTTGACACTAGGATAAATCTACCGCCGCTAAGAAAGATTTATTGAAATATAAGTAAAATTAAAGCCGTAGAATGCGAATTATTTACAAGCAAAACCGTTCTTACTTTAAAGTCTGTCCGAAGAGCTAAAACTATCGTAACCGTCGTATACTGAGAAGCGAAATTTGTATGCAATGGCAGAAGATCGCTTCATGCCTGCCAAAATAAATAATACTTATAAAGTAAATCTGTCCCTACAACAGGACGTACTATATGGACTGGAATAAAGATTACACACAATCATGTGGTTACATCTGAGTTTTATATGTATGACTGCACTGTCCAGCAACTTATACACCTCGTAGGATGACCAAATTTAAGAGATGATAAAAAACGTAATATCTTATAGTAGATACATGCGACCAATGGGCACTACCTATGGCGTAACCATCTTCTAATTAATACAATAACATTTTCAAAGTAATCTATTTATTATGTTTAATTTCACTAAACGAAATTCACTTCGTAAAATAAATGACAAATTATAAATTGAACAAATCCTTTATAGCTAATTATGAAAGTTCTTTATCCCATCGCCTCTCTCTCATACACAAATTCTTCAAATGATTGGATGGAAAGTTATAGTTGCAGGTTGGAGTAAAGTCGAAAATGATCCATTCCCATTCCATTTAAGAAAGGCAACATTAACAATAATTTTCCATAATCAATGTAGTGAATTACCATCTAGTTCAGCGAAAATGCATTGATAGTTCCTGATACATGGTATTGTAGTATTGCAAATCCATAGTTTTTGTGCATTTATTTTTAATTAACATAAAGTAAATTAAAGTCAAATATTTTTTATTCTAATAAAACTTCCAACAAAACATTAAATTTATATTAAAATAATCTATCTTCATTGGGCAAGAAAACCTGATGATTCTAGTTCTTTCTTGATCCCTACATTTACCAATTAAATTTGCGTAGACAGCATTATTTAAAATTTATTATATGAGAAGTCTATGTGCATAGATTATATCATAAGCAATTCAGATGTTCTCAAATAAGTTAGTCGGATATTTTATTCTGTTAAATAGCAAATATACTTTTACGAAACTTCATATATACTTAAAAATAAATGCAATCTTACGTTACCAGTGTTAAATTATTTGTAAAGATAGATAAGTATCAATCAGACTAAGGTCCAGTACCCACCCACTACGTGAGAGTTAAGTGTCGAAAAGTTAAGGGAAAGGAATATACAGTACCCCATAAGTTGCAGTTTTGCCATCACCGTCATGTATAGTGACGAGAAGAGCGAAACACGTAGCATCAGCCGGTGAGATTTACCGTGCTTGTGCGAGCTGACATAAGCATGATCAAGAGCGAAGGGAAAAGAAAAGGCGGAGCCCACTGACGTACTGTGTTCGAGTGGGTGCAACTAAGCCAAGTTTCCCTATAAAAAAAAACGCAAGACATCACAAAAGAGTTCTTTAGCGATTGCTCGCTTACAAGAGTCCGAAGAACCCTAGCCTGACATTGGATCACCAGGACTGCAGCTACTCTGCTGCCTCCTCTCGCCGATGCCGCCATACCTATATTCGTAAACTTGGTTGCTCATTACTATCCATCCCATGCAGATTCTATGACACATTGCCATTTCATTCCAAACCCTGACTTCGTTTTCCAAGCTTGTCAGTCGACTTGCGAGTTTTCCTAGGTAATTGGTTATTTGTTGTGTTGCCCTTTCCTTCTTAACCCACACCCACCACATTTCGAACTAGGTAAATGGCAAGACACATCCAGAGGCCCGAAAGTTCGAGACAGTTTCGTTGATTCGTACAAAACGACCACACCACGACGTCGAAGCATTTTTTGACTAGTATTTTCGGTGCACCTTCAGCGCACTTCTTTATTTACAAGTCTGCTTTCACCGTACTGTGACTGCTCATGTAACCCTATTTTGTTACCCTAGATAATCGAAATCACAAAAGGGCTGCGTATCACTTGACATAATATCAAAGAAAATTCACGCACTAAACCAAGACTTTATAACAACACGAGAATGTAAATAATAAAATTCCGTATGTATAATGAATAAAATTATCACTTCTCGGATGTTCTCGGTCTGTTCTCGAAATAACCATGTCAGAACGTACAGGATAAATCCTAAACTGACAGTAAACCGCGATCGTCAGTACATAGAAAGCGGAAGTGCAGTGAGTTCTAATTCATAATAAATATTTTCTAATATATACGATAGAAATTGTTATACATTTTTTACGATTTATATTAAGTAAATATTCATTTATTACGTTCCAGTATTAATTATTAATACGTGACCTAACTCAAGTGAATTAATCATCTCAAATCCGACAAACTCATATAGTAATCAGTTCTTGAGTAATAAATAATTTAATGTATTACCGTTTATATAAAAAAAGAAATTCAGATTATTGGAAAATTTATAATACATTCCATTGCTAAAAATTCTATTTCATGATAAACTAAAATTTATTATGCTTTTTAACGATGTTTTTTATCATTGTTCTTATAACAGTCAATATATATTGTGCCGGATTTCATATTATGAAAAACACTTATGGCTTGGCAGGACATATCAATATTCTGAAAAGTCATTAGTTTCTCTATCATATAATCGTATAATTCCGAATCTTATTCTTTTGCTTTCTTCCTATATTGTAACAAATTACAGAATGTTAGATATGATTACTATATACAAATACTCAATAACTTAACTTGGAATTTTCAAATTTGAAAAACTTTTAATTAGACTTCTCTAGTAATTTACAATATAGCAGAATACGATGATGACAAATGTCTTGGAGACTTTGGCTATGTGACAGAGAAATCCACTCCAAATATAAACATCAGCTCTTACGCAGTAAGACTGCAGCCTGCTGTTACTCTACCTAGTTTTAACGTACGCATTAGGTTTTGTGCTAGAATTAAAAGCTCACGTTCAAAATTGTGTTATAGTTAAGATTCTCAGTCGATTTTCTGCTTATGGAACTGAATAATGTATTATTTAATCTATTACTATTTATATAAAAAGGACATTCAGATGATTGAAGAAAGTATATTTCAAATCAATAATAAGAATTTTATTTCGTAATAAACTAAAATTTATTATGCTATTTAACGATGCTTGTTATCAACGTTCTTATAACAATGAATATATATTGTGCTGATTTTTACATTATGGAAAATACATTCCTTCTGTTAAAACAATTCAGTTAAAACACTGAGAGTTTTTATACATATATAATTTACATGTAATGATTTTGCGTAACGTTAAATCGACTATTAATTTGTTTTTAATTGGAACAATATGGATTTGTAAGTCCGTTTTGAAAATGAAATCAAGACGCAGCATTTTCAATGAATATTTTAGTTTTTTTAAAAAGAATTTTTTTTAGATAATCAATCTAATTTACTTAATGCCAAAGCAATAATGGGTGAAAATGTTGGTCGTGTTCAACAAAATGAATATACAAGTATCGTAGCTCTTTTGGCATATTTCGACGTAACTGAATCTCCAGTAGGACGTGTTATATGTACTGGAACAATGGTTACACCCTTTCATGCTGTTACATCAGACCATTGCATTTACGGATATAATCAGCACCATCTGATATTCCTCGTAGGATCAAATAAATTAAGTCACGGTATACGACGTCATATCTTCTGGTGGATAACACACAACCAATGGGTTATTCGTTTTATGCAACAACCTGTTAATCATTACGATGACATAGCTATTATTAAAGTAATATACTTTTGATGTTTAAATTTTCTAGGTGAACATTATTTCGAATATGTTTTAAAATAATGTCAGCTTATATTCTGAAAAAAATATTTATAGCTTCTTAGGAAAGTTCCACATTTTGTTATCCTTTCTCCTCTCTCTCACACACTGATTCCTGATATGATTGGATGGGAAGTTACAATAGCAGGTTGGGGGAAAGTAGAAAATGATCGATTCCCATTGCACTTAAGAAAGGCAACTTTAAGAATCATTTCTCATAATGAATGTAATCAATTAGCAACTGCACTCCAAAGAAGCAGATATGTAGTTCCACCAACATGGGTTTGCTCTATTGTAAATCCTTTTGCTCTTCTAGAAACGGTAAATATTGTTTTATATTTTTATTAGTATTTACTAGACATATTATGCTATTAAACACAGATCTGTTACTCTGACTTATTTTAAAGCTTATCCGTTCACAAATAGGTGAACCTATTTTTTCATTTATTCATTAATTACCTTAATTAAACTAAATTTTGTTCTCCGATCCTCATCCTTTGTACTAAGTGAATGTTAAAATTGTTAACTAAATCTGATAAAGACTATCAGCCAGTTTATCATCTTAATCTTAATCCACAGAATTTATTTTACTACAATGTTTTTAATAGTAATATGTTTCACTATCTCATTTGAATCTTATATTTTTATATAAATTTTACTATTTAGGGCGATAGTGGTGGTCCTATATTTGACCGAAATAATACAATTCTAGGAGTAAATGTCGGAAACTGTCCACCAATGAACGGTACATTGCATCCAGGACAAGTGAACGTCCATGTTGCTGTTGCTTATTATACAAATTTCCTTTCATTTTCCATGCAAGAGTAGTACAAACTACGAAAACGATATTTGCTTAGAGTAAATTGAGAATGTACTTTTTGCTTACAATTGTACATTAATTTGAAAATAAAATTGTCTTTTAATTTTTGAAATTTAATCTAATATTGAATTATAGATTTTATTTTAACTGTATTTGTATTAAATAATTATTTAGTATATCAAACAAATGTCTTCAATTAAATAAAAGCATATGTTTTTACGACCATATAGATTAATATTAATTAAACATTAAGATAACAAATAGAATTGTACACTTTGACAACAATTAATAATTATATAAATATTTAAATCCTAATACATGCCTTATGCCACTGTTATTGTATTAATGATAACATGATCTGTTATTCCACTAAGGCATTGTTTCTTAGTAATTTTTATCAATTTCATTTACCCATTTTTACTACATTTACCAAATACACTCTTCGACGCTTCTTAAACATCGGTCATTGTTTGCATCTTGAACTAAAAGTTAAGTTGTGTAATATTCTCTTTATTCATGGACTGTAACTAAGATGATAAACTCAGTTTTGAGAATCTATATATATAACGTCACTTACCTGCTATGCCATATATCAACGTGCATGACAAAATACATGGGTACGACGTAAGTTGATGCACGAAGCATTATTTACGTATACGCCAACCAATATAACGATAGCGAAACTTTTGTCATAGAGCATCTGTCGGACATGCCACGAAGTCTAAACGGCCACGAGACCGAAATGGGAGTATCGAACAACACAAGGACCGTCACTGCCATGTATGTCGAGAAATTAAGGTAAAGGAATATACAGCACCCCATATGTGGCAGTTTTGTTATCACCGTCCTGTATCGAAACGAAATATGAAGCATCCGCCGTTGTGACTTACCGTGCTTGCGCGAGCTGACATAAGCATGATCAAGAGCGAGGGAAAAGAAAAGGCGAAGCCCACTGACGTACTGTGTTCGAGTGGGTGCAACTAAGCCACGTTTCCCTATAAAGAAAATCGCGCAAGACATCACAAAAGAGTTCTTTAGCGATTGCTCGCTTACAAGAATCCGAAGAACCCTAGCCTAACTTTGGATCACCAGGCCTGCAGCTACTTTGCTACCTCCTTTCGCCGATACCGCCATACCTATCCTCGTAAACTTGGTTGCTCATTACTGGCCGTCCCATGCAGATTCTATGACACGTTGCCATTTCATTCCAAACATTGGCATAACTTACTGCCTTCGTTTTCCAAGCTTGTCAATCGACTTGCCGATTTTCCTAGGTAATTGGTTATTTGTTGTGTTGCCATTTCCTTCTTAACCAACACCCTCCACATTTCGAACATGGTAAGTCGCAAGACACATCCAGAGGCACGAAAACGACCACTGTTGCAACCGATGATGGACGAATAAAACTAGCTTACATTGATGCTATTAATTAAAGCAAATTTCAAACAGAAAGATTGAAATGAAAGAGAATATTTCAATAATTATTAAGAATAAACTTTTTAACGTCCAGGTTTAGACTAATTTATGGAAAATATTCATATGCAAATATTGAAATTCATATTACTTTTAATATTAGGTAGGAAATTTAATTAAATTCTAAATTATTTTATTTTAGATTTGTTACTTTGAAATGTAAGTTCTTTAAAAGATTATGTAGCGAGATTTATATAAACGTTAATAGTTTAGGGCACAGAAAATAAGTTTTAACATAAGAGTCTGACTAATATGAAGTAGTTATATTTTAAGAAAGATCTGTACATTTCACATTCTTATTTCTTAGCTGGTAACGAGGAAAATAAGAAATTAACAAATAGTGAAAAATAATTTACACATTTTTATTTTCAAATTTTTCTACAAATGTAATCGTAAAATACATTTTCAATTATATGCAAGCAAGTAATATTTTGTAGTTTCTACTACTCTACCATGATATGTGTAAGAAAGTTTGTATAATAAGCAACAGCAACGTGGGCGTTTGATTGTTCTGGATGCATTGTGTCGTTCATTCGTGGACAGTTTCCGAAATTTACTCCAAGAATTGTATTATTTCGGTCAAATACAGGACCACCACTATCACCCTAAATAGTAAAATTTCTATAAAAATGTAAAATTCGAATGTGATAGTAAAACATATTGCTATTAAAAGCATTGTTTCCAAATAAATTTCGTAGATGAAGATTAAGATGATAAACAGGGTGATAGTCTTTATCAGATTTAGTTAACAATTTCAACATTAACTTAGTACAAATGATGTAGGATGAAGATCGGAGAACAAAATTTTGTTTAATTAATGTAATTAATGAATACATGAAAAAATATGTTCACCTATTTGTGTACGGATAAGCTTTAAAATAAGTAAGAGTAACAGATTTGTTTTTATTAGCATAATATATCTATTAAATCAAGAAAAACTAGGAAAAAGATAAAACATTATTTACCAAGTCTAGAAGAGCATAAGGATTTACAATAGTGCAAAACCATGTTTGAGGAATTACATATCTGCTTCTTTGGAGTGCAGTTGCTAATTGATTACATTCATTTTGGGAAATGATTCTTACAGTTGCCTTTCTCAAACTCCTTGGGGGTCGATTATTTGCTACCCTTCCCCATCCTACTATTGTAACTTCCCATCCAGTCAATTGAGGAATTAATATATTAGAAAGTTGTGACGGAATAATATTTTGTCCAACTGACCTAAGCAGCTGCGAAGGATTTTTTCAATATATAATATGTCAATTATTTTACGATATTTTTGAAATGAAGTGTGTTTAGAAAATTTAAAGATAAAAAGTAAATTACTTTGACAACAGCAATGTCATTATCTTGATAAGGATTGGGTTGCGAATGACGTTCAGTCCATTGATCATTTGACATCCACCAGAAGATAAATCGTCTTTTACCACCTCTTAAAGTATTTGATTCTGCGAGAATTAAAAGTGGTTCGTTAGCGTAATCATGAAAACAATGTGCAGATGTAACTGTATGATCGTGTGTAATCATTGTTCCAGTGCATATAGCATTTCCTGTTGGGGACTCATTTATTGCAAAATAAGTACAAATAGCTATGATACTTTCATACTCATGTTCTCCAACAATTTGAACATTTTGCCCAACAATTGCTTTGACATATGATAAATTATATTGATTACCTAAAAAATAAATAAATTTTTTTAGTATATATAAAGTACTAATTAAATGATGAGCATATTAAAATAATTTTTTGAATAGATTGAAATAACAATTAACTTACATATCAATATCAGTGGAATAAAAAACAGATTAACGTTCCATTTCATGTTATCTAATATTAAAACAATTGAATTATATAAGCATAATACTTGCAATGTCATTACTGGAATATACTTTCATACGAAAAATATTGTTTATAAAATAATAACCAGCACGATATATATTGACCGTACAGTATTTGTGATAAAAAGCATCGTTAAATAGCTTATTAAGTTGTTGTTTACCATGTAATAAAATTAAATAATATATATTTTACTTTTTTTCATTGACGTAGATTTCTATAGAGTAAGAAAATAGTAATATATTAAATAATATATTATTTTCTAAAAATAAATAATTACTGATGTCTATAGATGTTGGTTTTTCATAATATGAAATCCGGCACAATATATATTGACTGTTATAAGAACGATGATAAAAAACATCGTTAAAAAGCATAATAAATTTTAGTTTATCATGAAATAGAATTTTCAGCAATGGAATGTATTATAAATTTTCCAATAATCTGAATTTCTTTTTTTATATAAACGGTAATACATTAAATTATTTATTACTCAAGAACTGATTACTATATGAGTTTGTCGGATTTGAGATGATTAATTCACTTGAGTTAGGTCACGTATTAATAATTAATACTGGAACGTAATAAATGAATATTTACTCAATATAAATCGTAAAAAATGTATAACAATTTCTATCGTATATATTAGAAAATATTTATTATGAATAAGAACTCACTGCACTTCCGCTTTCTATGTACTGACGATCGCGGTTTACTGTCAGTTTAGGATTCATCCTGTACGTTCTGACATGGTTATTTCGAGATCAGACCGAGAACATCCGAGAAGTGATAATTTAATTCATTATACATACGGAATTTTATTATTTACATTCTCGTGTTGTTATAAAGTCTTGGTTTAGTTCGTGAATTTTCTTTGATATTATGTCAAGTGATACGCAGCCCTTGTGTGATTTAGATTGTCTAGGGTGACAAAATAGGGTTACATGAGCAGTCACAGTACGGTGAAAGCAGACTTGTAAATAAAGAAGTGCGCTGAAGGTGCACCGAAAATACAAGTCAAAAAATGCTTTGACGTCATGATGTGTGCTGAATGCAGCGTTTGCCGGTAAAAAGCCTTAGAGACTTTGGTCCCAATCATTGCTGCTTAGCAACCGCGGTCATAGTTTTTACATTTTCTCGGAGAAATTTCGGAAATTGTCCACGAATGAACGACACATTGCATCCAGAACAATCAAACGCCCACGTTGCTGTTGCTTATTATACAAACTTTCTTACACATATCATGGTAGAGTAGTAGAAACTACAAAATATTACTTGCTTGCATATAATTGAAAATGTATTTTACGATTACATTTGTAGAAAAATTTGAAAATAAAAATGTGTAAATTATTTTTCACTATTTGTTAATTTCTTATTTTCCTCGTTACCAGCTAAGAAATAAGAATGTGAAATGTACAGATCTTTCTTAAAATATAACTACTTCATATTAGTCAGACTCTTATGTTAAAACTTATTTTCTGTGCCCTAAACTATTAACGTTTATATAAATCTCGCTACATAATCTTTTAAAGAACTTACATTTCAAAGTAACAAATCTAAAATAAAATAATTTAGAATTTAATTAAATTTCCTACCTAATATTAAAAGTAATATGAATTTCAATATTTGCATATGAATATTTTCCATAAATTAGTCTAAACCGGGACGTTAAAAAGTTTATTCTTAATAATTATTGAAATATTCTCTTTCATTTCAATCTTTCTGTTTGAAATTTGCTTTAATTAATAGCATCAATGTAAGCTAGTTTTATTCGTCCATCATCGGCTGCAACAGTGGTCGTTTTCGTGCCTCTGGATGTATCTTGCGACTTACCATGTTCGAAATGTGGAGGGTGTTGGTTAAGAAGGAAATGGCAACACAACAAATAACCAATTACCTAGGAAAATCGGCAAAAGAAGAAATTGAAGCTTTTGAAATTATAAATTAGAATGTAGATAAGGAATATAGTAAATAACTTCTGCTTATATTTTTATTACGATAAATATTAAAATGCTTTTAATTTTAACTACTGTGAAATATATTAGTACCAGAAGGAAATCAAACAAATCAATCATATCGAATTCTACCAACTTATAACGTAGTCTGTCATTATTAAATATATATCTATTTTTATATAAATAGAAATCCAGATCATTGAAAAAAGTAAAATACATTCCGTTGCTAAGAAATATTTCATGATAAACTGAAATTTAATATGCTATTTAACGATGCCTTTTATCACAGTTCTTGAAATGATCTATATATATCGTGCTGGCTTTTATATTATGAAAAACACATTTGGCCTGGTAGGACATATTAGTTAAGCTATTGAAACTTTTTCATGCATATATTATTTAAATGTAATGATTTTACATAACAGTATATCGACTATTAACTTATTTTTAATTGGAACAATATTGATTTGTAAGTGCAAAGTTGAAAATTAAATCAATAAGCTGTAATATTGCTGATTACTTTAGTTTTTCTAATATTAAAATTTTTTTACTAGGTAATCAAAATAATTCAGCAAATGCCAGAGCAATTGTAGGTGAAAATGTTGGTCATGTTCAACAAAATGAATATAAAAGTATCGTAGCTATTTTGATATATCATGATGTAATTGAGTCTCCAACAGGACATGTTAGATGCACTGGAACAATGATTACATCCTTTCATGCGGTTGCATCTGAGCATTGTATTTATAAATATACTGAATATCAACTTATATTCCTCGTAGGATCAAATCAATTAAGTCACGGTATAAGACGTCGTATCTTCTGGTGGTTAACTCACGACCAATGGGCTACACGTACTTCGCAACTCCCTTCTTATAACCACAATGACATTGCCGTTATGACAGTAATTTACTATAGATATTTAATTCTCTAAACGAACATTATTTCGCACATATCACATAAGGATATCAACTTATATTAAGAAAATTTCTTTATAGCTAATTAGGAAAGTTCCACATTTTGTTATCCCGTCACCACTCTCTGATACACTGATTCCTCAAATGATTGGATGTGAAGTTACAATAGTTGGATGGGGATATGTTGCAAATAATCGACCCCCTAGTAACTTGAGAAAAGCAACTGTATCCATAATATCTAATAATCAATGCGATGAAATAACATCTGCACTCAACAGAAATGAATTGATACTTCCTGATACATGGTTTTGCAGTATTGCAAATCCTTATGCACTTTTAAGTAGGGTAAATATCGTTTCTCTTTTTTTATTAGTAGTTACTAAAAATATTATCCTATTAAATACAATACTGTTATTCTTGTGTATTTTAAAACTAATCTATATTTAATAAGTAACAATATTCATTTATTAAGTACGAATGAAATTCATACTATATTAAACATATTTAAACTTCATTTAAATTATCTTGATTATACTGAATTTTGTCCTCTGGTTCAAATCCCAAATCTTTTGAAATGTGTGTGTGTTAGAATTTTTAACTAAATCTGATAGAGAGTATGACCCTGTTTCTCATATTATTTTTAATCTATGTTAATTTAATTTCCTTTACAATGCCCTGAACCATTGTACCACAGCATAAAATACGTTCTTTGGAGACACAAACACATCACAATATATCAAAGTAGCTACGATTCTTTGATATTCATTTTCTTGAACACGTCCAACATTACATTAAATAATGACTGACTACCGTATAAGTTGGTCGGATTTAAGATGATTAATTTATTGGATTTATTCTGGTACTAATATATTTCACAGTGGTTAAAACTAAAAGCATCTTAAGGTTAATATAATTGTAATAATTGTAATATAAATACAAGCAGAAGTTATTTACTCTATTCTTTGTCTACATTTTAATTTATAAATTTCAAAGCTTCAATTTTTCTTTTTAAGAGTATGTCTATTTCAAATAATTATTATTTGAATATATATCAAATATTTTTTTATAATAAAATAAATGATGAAGTTTCACATGTAGGTATAAATTTTGTAAAATTTTTTGTAAATTGCATACTAAATTATTCAATATACAATAGTAAGTAATGAAAGTAGTTTCATGACTTGTATAAATTATCGTACATGATTTTGTAAATGTAAATAATATTTTTTCAAAAAATAATACTTTTTAGGGCGACAGTGGTGGTCCTGTATTTGACCGAAATAATACAATACTTGGAATAAATTTTGGGATCTGTCCGAGACTCAATGATATATTGCATCCAGGACAAGTGAACGTCCATGTTGCCGTTGCTTATTATAAAAACTTCCTTTCATTTTCAATGGGAGAGTAGTACAAATTACATAAACAATATTTGCTTTGATATATTTGTAAATAAATTTGGTTAAATTAAGTTGAATTTAATATATAACTGTATCCTAAACTAATAAAAAATTATAAATATAGTTAAAAGTAAAAGAATGTTAAGAATAATGTAATATAATTTCAATCACATGTTATTTATTCGGTTACTTATATACCTTTTACATTCTATTTTTCAAAACACGAATTGTCTGCATAAGTGTATATCTATTTTATTTAAATTATTATTAAGATGTAATTTGGAATTTAAGCAACGGTTGAAATGAAATTGTAGGTATTAATTTCAAATTTTTTATAATGTTCATTCTTAACAAATTATTTATCGAAAACAAATAACTCTGTAAAATATAAAACTAGATACTTGAATTCTATTTCAAATATCGTACAGGATTTGAAAATTTTGAATATTATTTTTTTTATAGAAATTTTACTATTTAGGGTGATAGTGGTGGTCCTGTATTTGACCAAAATAATACAATTCTTGGAGTAAATTTCGGAAGCTGTCCACGAATGAACGACACATTGCATCCAGGACAAGCGAACGTCCACGTTGCCGTTGCATATTATACAAATTTCCTTACAATTATCACGGAAGAATAATACAATTTATGAAAATAATATTTACTTACACAATATTATGAATGTACTTTACGTTAAATTTCGTACATAAATTTTATAATAAACTTGTGTTAATTATCTTACAGTTATTGAGATTTAATCACATTGATAATTTAGTAAATTATTTATTTAGTCATTATTTTTCTAATAATATATCTAATACAATTAATAAATTTAGAAATTTCCTTAAAATATGTAAGACTGAAGACCTAAATAAAGTTAAAATATTTTTATTTTTTAATTTAAGTAATAAAATAGAACTATATACGTGGATAACTAATGAAGAAATTGTAAATACAATATTTTAATTCACTTCGGCTTTTGGAGCTTTAATGAATTTATACATATAAGTTTCATGTTAAGCGAATATTAAATTATTTATGTTTTGCATAACATGCAGTAGAACGATATGATTACAGTGTTACTAAAGAAAAAACTGCTTTTCAGTTAAATGAATTCCAAATTGTCTTGAGCAATAGTCAGTTTACCTCTCTTATTGTATTAATGATAACATGATCTGTTATTCCACTAAGGCATTGTTTCTTAGTAATTTTTATCAATTTCATTTACCCATTTTTACTACATTTACCAAATACACTCTTCGACGCTTCTTAAACATCGGTCATTGTTTGCATCTTGAACTAAAAGTTAAGTTGTGTAATATTCTCTTTATTCATGGACTGTAACTAAGATGATAAACTCAGTTTTGAGAATCTATATATATAACGTCACTTACCTGCTATGCCATATATCAACGTGCATGACAAAATACATGGGTACGACGTAAGTTGATGCACGAAGCATTATTTACGTATACGCCAACCAATATAACGATAGCGAAACTTTTGTCATAGAGCATCTGTCGGACATGCCACGAAGTCTAAACGGCCACGAGACCGAAATGGGAGTATCGAACAACACAAGGACCGTCACTGCCATGTATGTCGAGAAATTAAGGTAAAGGAATATACAGCACCCCATATGTGGCAGTTTTGTTATCACCGTCCTGTATCGAAACGAAATATGAAGCATCCGCCGTTGTGACTTACCGTGCTTGCGCGAGCTGACATAAGCATGATCAAGAGCGAGGGAAAAGAAAAGGCGAAGCCCACTGACGTACTGTGTTCGAGTGGGTGCAACTAAGCCACGTTTCCCTATAAAGAAAATCGCGCAAGACATCACAAAAGAGTTCTTTAGCGATTGCTCGCTTACAAGAATCCGAAGAACCCTAGCCTAACTTTGGATCACCAGGCCTGCAGCTACTTTGCTACCTCCTTTCGCCGATACCGCCATACCTATCCTCGTAAACTTGGTTGCTCATTACTGGCCGTCCCATGCAGATTCTATGACACGTTGCCATTTCATTCCAAACATTGGCATAACTTACTGCCTTCGTTTTCCAAGCTTGTCAATCGACTTGCCGATTTTCCTAGGTAATTGGTTATTTGTTGTGTTGCCATTTCCTTCTTAACCAACACCCTCCACATTTCGAACATGGTAAGTCGCAAGACACATCCAGAGGCACGAAAACGACCACTGTTGCAACCGATGATGGACGAATAAAACTAGCTTACATTGATGCTATTAATTAAAGCAAATTTCAAACAGAAAGATTGAAATGAAAGAGAATATTTCAATAATTATTAAGAATAAACTTTTTAACGTCCAGGTTTAGACTAATTTATGGAAAATATTCATATGCAAATATTGAAATTCATATTACTTTTAATATTAGGTAGGAAATTTAATTAAATTCTAAATTATTTTATTTTAGATTTGTTACTTTGAAATGTAAGTTCTTTAAAAGATTATGTAGCGAGATTTATATAAACGTTAATAGTTTAGGGCACAGAAAATAAGTTTTAACATAAGAGTCTGACTAATATGAAGTAGTTATATTTTAAGAAAGATCTGTACATTTCACATTCTTATTTCTTAGCTGGTAACGAGGAAAATAAGAAATTAACAAATAGTGAAAAATAATTTACACATTTTTATTTTCAAATTTTTCTACAAATGTAATCGTAAAATACATTTTCAATTATATGCAAGCAAGTAATATTTTGTAGTTTCTACTACTCTACCATGATATGTGTAAGAAAGTTTGTATAATAAGCAACAGCAACGTGGGCGTTTGATTGTTCTGGATGCATTGTGTCGTTCATTCGTGGACAGTTTCCGATATTTATTCCAACAATCGTATTATTACGATCTAATACTGGACCACCACTATCGCCCTAAATAATAAAATTTCTATAAAATACTAAAATTCAAATTTCTCAAATCATGTACGATATTTCAAACACAATTCATTAATTTACTTTTTATTATTTATCTACTTTCAACCGTTACTGAAATTACATCTTAAAAATAATGAAATAATAAAAAATTATACTTATGCAGGAAATTCATATTTTCAAAATATAAAATACCAAGTAGATAAAAAATAAAGAAAATAATCTCTGTTTAAAATTATATTACAATTTGTTTTAACACACTTTTAGATTTAATTATTTTTTCCACTATAAATTCATTGGGGATAATGTTAAGTATTTAATTCTATTTATCTTATTAAAATTTAATATAACTTGGCCATGTTATTTATAAATTACATTTAATATACATAAAATTTTAATTTATAGAACTTTTGCAACCCTTTTTGTTAAACTATGTTTAGATATTTACTAATACATTTTTATTTTTATTTCTCTTGTCTAAAAGTATACGTATACATTCTTAAAATGTAGATATTCTTTTTTTTATACACTAGTATAACTACTTAATATCAAATATGACATCACTTCTTGGGTACAAACTTGCATCTGGTATATAAAATCCGTGTTGATGTTCCGGTGCTGCAT
This sequence comes from Wiebesia pumilae, assembly GCA_018907045.1. Lineage (NCBI taxonomy): Eukaryota > Metazoa > Arthropoda > Insecta > Hymenoptera > Agaonidae > Wiebesia > Wiebesia pumilae. The sequence continues at coordinate 1,028,123 of JACCHZ010000138.1, forward strand.
GTACATGATTTCCAAATATCTAAGGCAATAGTAACGCTACTTAAGCAGTACATGAAGTAGAACAACATCGCTGCAATAACACGCTAGAGCACTAAAAGAACAAAGTCTACCAACGCTCACGCTGAGTTGATCACAAAATTACGTACGTATACTTATGAAGCACGACACCTGTACGCTAGAATGACTATTTTAGGTTGACCGTCCTACAAATATCAGAGGATACTAAATGTAAGGAAAATTTACAAATCCTATTATGCCCATGGCAAGGCATGTCTCCTGCCTTTTTCAACATATATGTTAATAATAAATTTTCCCATTAAGTAGTGAATAAAATAAGAAGAAAGATTTTATTAACAGTAGTTTAAATTCAAAAAGTCCAAGTAATATTATTGAGTATTTTGGAATTTATAGACAGTAATCATAAATAATACTCTATAATATTTTATAACGCACCAAGAAAGAAAAGATTAACGTTCGAAATTATATGATTATGAGATAGTCAAACATATTACTATTAAAAGCATTGTAAAGCATTAAGATTAATATGAGAAAAAGGCTGATAGTCTTTATCAGATTAAGTTAACAATTTTAACATTCACTTAGTACAAAAGATGTAGGATAAGGATCGAAGAACAAAATTTAGTATAATTAAGATAATTAATGAGCAACTGAAAAAAATACGTCCACCTATTTGTAGTAAGAGTAACAGATCTGTGTTTAATAGCATAATATGTCTAGTAAAGACTAATAAAATAATAAAACTATATTTACCAATCCTAGAAGAGCATATGGATTTACAATAGTACAAAACCATGTTGGTGGAACTACATATCTGTTTCTTTGGAGTGCAGTTGCTAATTGATTACATTCATTATGAGAAATGATTCTTAAAGTTGCCTTTCTTAAGTGCAATGGGAATCGATCATTTTCTACTTTCCCCCAACCTGCTATTGTAACTTCCCATCCAATCATATCAGGAATCAGTGTGTGAGAGAGAGAAGAAAGGATAACAAAATGTGGAACTTTCCTAAGAAGCTATAAAAATTTTTTTCAGAATATAAGATGACATTATTTTAAAACATGTTCGAAATAATGTTAATCTAGAAAATTTAAACATCAAAGTAAATTACTTTAATAATAGCTATGTCATCGTAATAATTAACAGGTTGTTGCATAAAACGAATAGCCCATTGGTTGTGTGTTATCCACCACAAGATACGACGTCGTATACCGTGACTTAATTTATTTGATCCTACGAGGAATATAAGATGGTGCTGATTATATCCGTAAATGCAATGGTCTGATGTAACAGCATGAAAGGGTGTAACCATTGTTCCAGTACATATAACACGTTCTACTGGAGATTCAGTTACGTCGAAATATGCCAAAAGAGCTACGATACTTGTATATTCATTTTGTTGAACACGACCAACATTTTCACCCATTATTGGTTTGGCATTAAGTAAATTAGATTGATTATCTAAAAAAAATTCTTTTTAAAAAAACTAAAATATTCATTGAAAATGCTGCGTCTTGATTTCATTTTCAAAATGGACTTACAAATCCATATTGTTCCAATTAAAAACAAATTAATAGTCGATTTAACGTTACGCAAAATCATTACATGTAAATTATATATGTATAAAAACTCTCAGTGTTTTAACTGAATTGTTTTAACAGAAGGAATGTATTTTCCATAATGTAAAAATCAGCACAATATATATTCATTGTTATAAGAACGTTGATAACAAGCATCGTTAAATAGCATAATAAATTTTAGTTTATTACGAAATAAAATTCTTATTATTGATTTGAAATATACTTTCTTCAATCATCTGAATGTCCTTTTTATATAAATAGTAATAGATTAAATAATACATTATTCAGTTCCATAAGCAGAAAATCGACTGAGAATCTTAACTATAACACAATTTTGAACGTGAGCTTTTAATTCTAGCACAAAACCTAATGCGTACGTTAAAACTAGGTAGAGTAACAGCAGGCTGCAGTCTTACTGCGTAAGAGCTGATGTTTATATTTGGAATGGATTTCTCTGTCTCATAGCCAAAGTTTCCAAGACATTTGTCATCATCGTATTCTGCTGTATTGTAAATTACTAGAGAAGTCTAATTAAAAGTTTTTCAAATTTGAAAATTCCAAGTTAAGTTATTGAGTATTTGTATATAGTAATCATATCTAACATTCTGTAATTTGTTACAATATAGGAAGAAAGCAAAAGAATAAGATTCGGAATTATATGATTATATGATAGAGAAACTAATGACTTTTCAGAATATTGATATGTCCTGCCAAGCCATAAGTGTTTTTCATAATATGAAATCCGGCACAATATATATTGACTGTTATAAGAACAATGATAAAAAACATCGTTAAAAAGCATAATAAATTTTAGTTTATCATGAAATAGAATTTTTAGCAATGGAATGTATTATAAATTTTCCAATAATCTGAATTTCTTTTTTTATATAAACGGTAATACATTAAATTATTTATTACTCAAGAACTGATTACTATATGAGTTTGTCGGATTTGAGATGATTAATTCACTTGAGTTAGGTCACGTATTAATAATTAATACTGGAACGTAATAAATGAATATTTACTTAATATAAATCGTAAAAAATGTATAACAATTTCTATCGTATATATTAGAAAATATTTATTATGAATTAGAACTCACTGCACTTCCGCTTTCTATGTACTGACGATCGCGGTTTACTGTCAGTTTAGGATTTATCCTGTACGTTCTGACATGGTTATTTCGAGAACAGACCGAGAACATCCGAGAAGTGATAATTTTATTCATTATACATACGGAATTTTATTATTTACATTCTCGTGTTGTTATAAAGTCTTGGTTTAGTGCGTGAATTTTCTTTGATATTATGTCAAGTGATACGCAGCCCTTTTGTGATTTCGATTATCTAGGGTAACAAAATAGGGTTACATGAGCAGTCACAGTACGGTGAAAGCAGACTTGTAAATAAAGAAGTGCGCTGAAGGTGCACCGAAAATACTAGTCAAAAAATGCTTTGACGTCATGATGTGTGCTGAATGCAGCGTTTGCCGGTAAAAAGCCTTAGAGACTTTAGTCCCAATCATTGCTGCTTAGCAACCGCGGTCATAGTTTTTACATTTTCTCGGAGCAATTTCGGAAACTGTCCACGAATGTACGACACATTGCATCCAGGACAATCAAACGTCCACGTTACTGTTGCTTATTATACAAACTTCTTATCACATAACATTTATTTTCCTAACTACACGTTAACTTGATTATTTACTTTTATTACGCTAATATTAATTAATCTGAAACTCATCGTTTCTCTTAGTTCTAATACTCTAGATGTCGTGTTTCATCTACCATATTGGATAATCAATATTACCATCATTTATGTTGATCGATTGAATTACTACATGTAGATGTACGTATCTTAAATAGTCAAACAAATATTCAGCAGTTAACTCCTTTTCTAATATTATGAATAAGCCTGACAAACCAAATATTATTTTCCATTATTACTTCCATGTCGTAAGTTCTACTTTTAGGTCTATACAATTAAGTATACTAGCCTAGGATGGGCTACAATCCTAGTTTATCTAAAGTATCCCTGTCTATGAACATATACGATGATAAAATTGAGAATAATTGATAAAACTCAGTATGACATCTACCTTACAATTGTGTATATAATTAGATTAGATGCGTAATAGCGCCACCAGACATTTCGTCTAATCCGTAATTATGAATAAAAATATAAGAGAACAACTAATTAGATTTACATAAGGCAAGATCTTAGGGTAAGGAAAAAGAAAGGGTAGTTGTCAATTCTCTTTTAAAGAATAACTACATATTGAAATTTAAAAATAAAAGTATTTATTACTCATTTCTTAATACAAGTCAGTAGGTCAACTTCTAGGCAACAGGTATGAAGATGGATTCATTTTATAAGGAAAAAAATGTGCTCTTTCATACAAAATTTGAAGTACAGGTGGTATAGGCAATGAGGGGATTTTTATGGCTTTTCCCGTAAAAGACTATACAGCCTGTATACAATTTTCAATTTTACTAAATAATTAGCGTTTGTATTTAATTCATTATTTAACTGTTTATAAAATTCGATTCGCATTTTTCTTTTTCGCACATGTACAGATTTTGTTTTATAATTGTGTTAATATATAGCCTATTTTCATTAATATTAGCTAAATTAATAATAATTTTTGGTTACATTTAACTTTTCTTTAGGTTTAATAGTAGCTATTATTTAGTTATAACAATTATCATTATTTTATGTGTTAGTTTTATTAATATAATAATAATTATTATTATTTTCTTTGTTTAGTATTATTACTATAAGTCTTCTTTAATCGTACAAAAGTGTTATTAATAAGTATTTTTTTGTTAATATTTATTTATTTTACTTAGTTTTTCCTTTTCCCCCTTTTTTCTTATTTATTTCTCTTTTTGTTATAATTTTATATAAATATAAGAAACTAACAGTTAAAATAATGATAATAATTGTGGCGTTCAATTGAGACTTATACTTTTCCTTAATTTCGCTTATTAGTAATCAATTAGTAATTCAATTGTGACTTAGTAGGTTAATATTATTACTTAATTATATTAGACCTGTTTTATAATTATGCTTAGTAATTTATTATGTATGTAATTACAATTTTATTTTTTCCTTTTATTTGATTATTTACTGTTATTTTCTTTTTACCTTAATTAGTTATATATTCAACTAAAAATAATATCATATAAAAAAAAATAATTTTCTTCGTTAAACGTTATTGCGCAGTTGAAGATGTAGCTGTATGTATGTAGGTATATGTATATGGCGTTTGGCCGCTTACGGGTGCTGGCGCATATGCGAGTGTAAGCCTCTGGTTATTCAAAAATGCAGGCGCAGTCATAAACTTTTCAAGGTTGTCACTTCTTATATTGACATACCAGCTTTAGGTGTCGGTTTTTAATCTTTTAAAATTTTCTATATTAGAGGAAGAAAGAAAAAAGAAAAACTTTCTCTACAAAAAACTTTTTATCTCTTCTCTCTTATTTTCAATAGTTTCTATGAGACAGAGTCGTAACACCATTCTATCATTTTGATTATATAAACCTCAAATACAAAGAATCGAAATCATGTCATCTTTTCTAGCATATCTTACTTTCTGGCCAAGTATTGCTTTTGCTCCTATGAATACATATTGAGTGTCAAAATAAAGTAAACTTTACTCAATGCCGTTCAAATAATGTTTAATGCTTTTCAAATGCTGGCATTAAGTTTTCCTTTTATCGTGGAGTTCGGGCTTCTTCTCATATACTGGAATATTTGTTCACCTTCTTGGGCCAGTCGATGTTTTTGGCTTGATGCCTGGTAGACGACCTACACGGTACCTCGTTATCCGTTCCCCTTTCCCGTTGCTATTGACGGAATAATTCGTCAGACAGGGTTCGTTGTAAGTATACTGCAGTTAACTAACAAACGAAAAAGAAAGCTTCTTTTATTTGTCTCTGAAGGGTTTGACTGCAGGACGTTACAATTAACAAGAAAATAGAATAGAATTAATATAAAAGAATAATCTTAACTTAAATTGCTAACTTTAAACTAATTTACGATACGACAGAAAATATTAAAATATATTAATTAATTACATAATATTAGAAATGCTAACGGTGCATGAAACTCACATACAATTACCGCATACTATATTTCACATACTTAATATTTTATATAAACGCACGTCCATGCACACACACATGCACACATCGAACCAAGCGTTCACTCACGCTTCGATGCTACCGCTCGAAGTCGATGAATGCGAATCGCGTCACTCGCTAGACTGACAGGAACAGCATGGCATATTACAGCTACTTCTGTTGGAATCTAGGCTGAAAGAGTTTGCAGGCGGTTCGGTGGCTGCTGGTTCGCTACCAACCACGAATGCGGCGTGCACGACAATTTATTGCCAGTTGCTCCGCCCATTTTGCGCGGATCGATACGTGATCGATTATTCGCGACGTCGATCTGCGCGAGTCAATTTGATTGACTCATTCGGTCATCGTGGGGTCCAATCGTGCACCTCTAGTCCATCGTAGCCGCCAATGGCGCGGCGTACACACCATCTTGGTAAGTCAGTCAAGGGTCAGCAGTATGCACTCATGCCTTCTCTCTTAGATCTACATATTCAACATTGGACGAGCTCTGGAACGTACAGCTACGCTCGCCAGCTTCATACGTTGCACAAAGGCCACGACGTTTTCCGGCGCGGCGCCATCCATGTTTATTTTGTTTCCTTTCCTTACAGAAGAAATTTTTTTTATTTAGCGCAAAAGAGATTTTTGTCACAATATTAATTTAATTATTTTTTCATACAAAATTCAAAAAAGTATATTTTTTCATACAAAATTCAAAAAAGTATATTTTTTCATACAAAATTCAAAAAAGTATATTTTTTCATACAAAATTCAAAAAAGTATATTTTTTCGTACAAAAAAGGCAAATTGTATAATAAAAAGAATAGTTATACTAGTTACTTTGTAAGCAAAAGAATAATATTTTAACCTTACATTACTATCTGAATTTAAAGTTTTTGTAGAGCAAAAGTAAGTAGAGCTTTTACTTACTTGTGGATAATTTTGTAATTAAGTTGATAAACTATAAGTCTTTATTAAATTACGAAAAATTTTATGAAAATAATGTATCACTGACGATAATAATTGGATAACGTAATGCTTAAATAAATATAAATCTTTTATATTTATACTGAAAAATAAACATACTATAAGAAATAACTGAACATAAACTGATATAAATTTTTTTATATCATAAAAAATATTATTTACAGACATTTGACCAATATCATACAAGGATTACAAAGGATTAAAATAGAAATCTATATTCCAAATATATTATTAAATTTTAATTTAAATATAGATATTTAATAAAAAAATAAAAAACTTAACTTTAATGTTCTTTATTTTAATTCACACCATAACCAATGAAAAATTTTTTTTGCTCTCTTGAATTAAAAAAAATGTTAACATTTTTCTATTAGGACTTGAAATCTTGTTAACTAAGATCTAGAATACATTATGCCTATTTGATAATCATACGTAATGATCATATGCTACTGTTGGTAAAATTGACTTTGAAGAAAAAAGTTTCTCTAATATTTATGTACGAACTCTTCATTATAATTATTTTAAATGATTATATAAAGATACAATTATAAAGGCTAATATTTTTTCGTTGTACCTAAATATTTAAAAAAATTATAAAAAAATTATAAAAATTAGTATTTGATTGATTATTAAAATGATTATTAAAATTTTAAATATTCCGTAAATTTAATTGGAAATTTTCAAAAGAGAAGAGTTGTAAAAACAACGAAAATGATATTTGCTTACAAAAAATTGATAATGTACTTTACGTTTACATTTGTACATAAATTTAAAAATAAAATTGTGTCAATTATCTTTCAATGTTTTTTTATTTTCTATTTTTCTCTTTACTAGCTATGCCATAAAAATATGAATCTTTCAGAAGTAATTACTTTACATTACTCAGACTATTATATTTAAAGTTATTTTCTGAGCACTAAACTGTATCGTTCATATCGCACATCCTCTAGAAAAAATCTTGTTATATAATTTTTTAAAAACTTTATATTTAAAGGAAACTAATGTTAAGATAAATAAAGTAAAATTTAATAAAATTTCTCTTCTAATATTAAAAGTAATAAGAAATTCACTATTTACATATGAATATTATCCATAAATTAGTCGTAACTTGGATTAATAAACGCACATTATCTAAAATCTTGTATATATTGAAATAAATATTGTATATAAATTTATATATTTGTATATTTGTTTGTATATAAATTTGTATAATTGTATATTTGCTTGTATATAAATTTGTATAATTGTATATTTGCTTGTATATAAATTTGAAAATAAAACTATGTATGACTCGTTAATTGTTGTGATATAATTATTAATAAAATATTTTATCAATTCTGCTTAAAAAATCAAATACATAAGTTTAGTTAGGAAGAGAAGATCATTTTATTTATTATTTATTGTTATAATTTTAAAGTAAGTTCATAAAATTATTAAAAGCAGTTATTCAAATTTATAAGGATCATAAACCTCAATTAAATCTAAATGTTTTTATTTATTTGATTTTAATAATCATTAATATATCAAATAAAATCCAATACGTTAATTAGTATTGACACTTCGGTTTTTTTTAAATTATTTTAATTTAAACGAATAAATATATTTTAAGTAATTTTTGCAAAATATGCAAATAGCTAAAAATGATCATAGTGCTTTCGTAGAGAAAACTGCTTTTCAATTAAATCAATTCCAAAATGCCTTGAGCAATAGTAGTATGCTTCTATTCTTGTATTAATGATAACACGACCTATTACTGCACTAAAGGATTGTTTCTTAGTAATCTATCTCAATTATATTTACTACACCCAAAATCACTCTTCGACGCTTCTTCAACGTCGGTATTTGCATCTTTAATGTAAAGTCGAATTGAATGATACTCGTTTTAATTAGAAAATATATTTAAGGTAATAAACTGAGTTGCGAGATTCAAGATATATATTCGAAATATGTACAGTCATATTTATTTAAAATTTATTCACTAAATTATTTAAGTTTAAATTATGGATATATTTTATTCAGTGATTCTATTATTTAACTAATATTAAGATATTAAATTTCTTTTCAGTGTAAATGATTTGTCTAATAAATTTATATGGTCGTGTGTTTAATCAGTAGAATTAAATAGATATTTAAGATCAATTTAAAAATAAAAAAAAGCAGGAATACCTGAAAAAAGCTGTAAATATCCTTTATCTCTCTCCACTAGTAAATCTGATAAGAAATAAAATAAAGTTCTATCACTTCTAGACTACAAATTGCAATCTTGAATATCACCTTCTACATGATTTTAATAATTCTAGTAAAATTTTGGACCTCAGTAAAGGAAGAAAATTCTTTATTAGTTAACAAAAGCAACAGATAAAAAGGTAAAAAAGTAGTATTTAATAAAAATTTCGTAACACTATATTTCTTATCTATATGAAATCTATCAAAAAATTTAGTTATAATAATAATTTTAGAAATACACAATATTCACTCATGAATAATAAAAGCAATATTCCATAGCAATTATTACATTAACATTGTGTTGGCGTGAAATGCATTTTAAGAGAAAGGAGATGAAGCCAAAAAACTTGATAAAAAGGCAAAGAAGATCATGCCATCACAATTAGATTCATGAATAATTAGAAAACTTCAATTAAGACTGAATACGGAGTCAGAAAAAAATATTAATACTGTTCAAATATTAATAACAAAAATTATGTGTTCTTAGATACAGATGATATCACTATCAATGTCAACAGAAAATAATTAAAAATAATCGTGACCCTACATTTAAATTCACTAATTGATTAATTCACGGTGAACGTACTTTTTCCCCAATACGTAAACATTTTAAGATATAAACGATAATCAGCACGACATATATAATTTACTTCTACAATACAAGATATTAAAACTTAATTTGCAAATATAATTTAGTTATTATAATGTTTCTCAATATAAAACGTTACATTATTCTGTTTTTAATTCAATCGATATTAATTCATGAATATTTTGTTCTTTTAATTATTTAATTTTTATTTAATTCTTTTATATTTTATATAAATAAATTTATTTAATTTATTTAATTTAAATTTAATATTTAATGAAATAAAATAAATACACTGTACATTTGCTTAGTACTGTAATTATACTAATATAAAGATTTTATTTTGTAGGAAATCAATATAACTTACCATAACAATAGTAGGTGAAAATATGTTGCATATATAATCCAGAAAAAGTTTTTATATACTATCAAATCTAACTCATTGCAACAAAAACTTAGTTATTAATAAGTGATATTATATTAAAACTCTTAACTAGAAATCCTTCTTACAATTTGTTATATAATACAACAATGATAAACATAATTTATCATAACAATAGCAGGTGACAATGTTCTACATGCTAAACACAATGAGTATCAAAGTATCTTAATTGTTTTGTTATATTATGAAAAACCTGATCAATTAGAAAAAGATTTTATGTTCTAGAATACTGATCAAACAATTTCATGGTTTTCAAGTCTATATCTTGATTCTCATAACTCAGTTTATCGTCTGAGTTTGACACTCAGATTAAAGTGAACATTACTCAGTTTAAGTTTACATTAAAAAAACAAACAAAAATCAATGTTCGAAAATGTCGAAAAGGTCATTTGGTTGCAATAAATGAATTTGAAATAATTAGAATATCCTAATGCAAGAAAATATAATAATATGTATTTTTTATTTTATAAAAAGAATATAAATAGAGAGTGTGAATTAATTTATCTTAATTCTTAAAAAATTATAAAAATTTACGTGTGGTTATTTCATATCTGTTAGAATAATGCATATTTATTTTATATTTAATTTTAAACTTTTACGAAAAAATTGTCATTCGAAGTACATCCACTTGTTATAGAATTTATAAGAATATTTTGTATAATATCTGTTAAATTTTATTATTATAAATATAATAAAATCTCATATTATCCATAATATAAGAATAAAGCTATATTTAACAATTTGACTACTAATATAACTTAGAAGCATTTATATGTTTCAAAACACTGCAGTCATGTCAAGCTCCTTGCATATATTGCAAAATTTAAAATAGCTAAATATTTGTTGTACAAGAAACCTAGAAATTTTAATTTAATAAGCTTCAAAATCCGAAGTGAATTTATATTTTATAAAATACAATAATAAAAATTAAATAAATAATCGAACTAATTATAATTATATACTTGAAGGTTTTCGTAGAAATAATAAAGCTCATTTATTAATTATTTTATGCCAATCACTAATACATTTTAGATAGTTTTATTTTCGAATATATACACAATCATATTCTCTCAGTTTGAAATCAGTAAATCTTATTTTTATCATTATTTGTACTACTCTTCAATAGCAAATGAAAGGTAGTTTGTATATAAGGCAACTGCAATATGGATGTTTGCTTTTCCTGCATGAAATGTATCGTTGAGTTTTGGACAATTTCCGATATTTACTCCTAGAATCGTATTATTACGATCAAATACAGGACCACCACTATCGCCCTAAAATGTAGAAAAGATATAGAAAATACAATATTTAATAGAATAGATTTTATAGAAAAGATAATATTCAAATTTTTGCAAATCATGTACGAAATTTCAAATACAAATCAGGAATATACTTTTTTTGAATTACGATTATGGATGTGATAATGTATGAAAATATTATACGAAAACAATGATATCAAAATTAAGGTTCAATATTCATTAAATTATAACGAAATTCCTCCTTCGTTGTGTTGGTACCGGTCGTTAAGGTTTCATAATGTTCGGTGTGAATTCCTATCTCTAGTACGTCAAATAACGTGGAAAGAACAGGAAAAAGCGAAAGCCAAGTTGGCGTATGGCAGTGATGGTGAGCGGTATTCGTGATAAGGCAAGACGGTGTATTTATATATACATATGTATGTATGTAGCCGTTGGTGTCAAGTATCGTGTGGTAACGATAAGAGCCTAGACTGGCAATGATGAGGTTCATAAAGTTTATGAAGATTAAACTTGCACATTCTGCCAGTGACTAACCGCCAGCGTCTATTAAAGGAGTACAGTTTGAAACCGCGTTTCGCAGCCCTTTATATAGGAAGAGTAAGACTCAGTCTTGCCGATACTCCTATTACAGCAGTAGGCATTATGCTCATCCTATGCTAAGGCATAACTAGAGCTTTTATCCAATATAATTATTTGAAAAATCATTTTCCATAATAAGTAATTTATGAAAATATCTAGAGCTCTTATATCAAAGCAGTGACGTTTTCCATAATGAATTTGATAATATTGAGTACTTAAGTATTGAATATAGAAATCAAGTAGTGCTTAGGAAGTAAAATGTTTTATATTTATAAGGTGATAAACCTCTGAGTAAATAATAAACAAGAAAAGAAATATGATATTTACAAATTCTAAGAGAACATAAGGATTTGCGATACTGCAAAACCAATTTTCAGAAATTGCAATTGCTACTCCTTCGATTGCAGTTCCTATTTCATTGCACTGATTCTGGGAAATAACTGTTAAAGTTGCCTTTCTCATGTACTTTGGAAATTCAATATTATCTGTAACTCCCCATCCTGCTATTGTAACTTCCCATCCAATCATTTGAGGAATCAGTGTACGAGATAGTGGCGATGGAATAATAAAAAATGGAATTTGTCTATCTAGCTACAAAGAATTTTATTTGATATTAATGTGACAATCTTTGTACGATATGTTCGAAATTCGTGTATCGAATTTATGTATAAAAAAGCTTACTTTGACAACGGCAATGTCATTATCTTGGTATGTAATGGGATGGGAAAAGTGACTAGCCCATTGGGCATATGACATCCACCAAACGGGATAACGTCTCAAACTCTCTCTTATATCATCTGATCCGACAAGGAATAAAATAATCTCATTATTTCGCAAATAAAAGCAATGCTCTGCTGTAAGACAATGAAAGGACGTAATCATTGTTCCAGTGCATATAATATGCTCTTCTGGGTTTTCTATTACTTCAAAATATGTCGCAATTGCTATGACACTTCGATACTCATTGTATTGAACACGTGGAACATTTTGACCTAATATGGCTTTTGCGTATGTTGAGTTATATTGATCATCTAGAGAAAAAAATTATGTTGTTGATGTAACTGTATTTGTAAACAAATACATATGTCATTTATTAATTTCAAAATTGAATGATAATTTTCTCACAAATGAACATCCATGTAATTAAAAGCTGAATTTTATAAGGCAACGTAAGAATCATTCTAACAGCCGAGTTGTAAAAAACCTGAAATGTATATATCTTCTTAAAACAAGTAACTATTTCATCATTTAATCCATTATGTTTAAGCTTGTTTTCAAAGTAGTAAACCATGAAAGTTCAAATCGCATAACCTGTAAGTAATTTCAACTTATAATCTTCTAGAAAACTTTGTTTAATGAAGATTATAATATGATTCTTTCATTCTCGCATGACTAATATTTTTTGAATTTTTTATATAAAATAAATAAATATATAAAACGTATTAGATGTATAGTAGTGTCATTTATTATTATCCATTATGGTGGTTAAGATATATCTGGTCTATGAGATCTAATAGAACGATGAATTTTAGAACAAATGATACTTCTGTAATGAAAGTTAATGATCAATTTAATATTGTAGATAAGAAAATTAATGTTATTTACAGAGTAACGAATGATCATACAATAATTAATTATATTGTCCTACTTATCTATACTGATATAGTAAAACAAATTTATTTTACACACATATTTTTTAAATGCTTCGAAATAGAAAACTATTCCTTCCAGATACCTGAAAATATTTTACTTTAATGGTGAAAAGGTTTGTTGGTCAAATATATTATATCAAATGATAGTAAACTTATAAAAATCATAGAAAAAAGAAGCTTACTAATTAAAACACATGAACATTGCAATATAAATGTGCATTGTCTAGCACAAAGTCTCTGTTTAGCCATAATAAATGTACTTGAATATATGCTACAGTAGATTCTTTTGTAAGTTTAAATAAAGTAAATATTAATATTTAATAAATTATATTTATTTCTTTTCAAGAAATATTTAAAGATGAAACAAACAAGCTTTTCAACAACTCCAAATTAATTAAAGACTTTTATCGAGCGATTGTAAAAAAGATTTTAGTAATTTTGCTGAATATTCTTTTGATATTATTTCGCACGACAAGATTACTACAACCGAATTGAAGATATAACAATATTTTTATGATCTTTGTTAACTATCTTAATTTCCTAGTGCCGCCTGCAATTCATAATAAAAAAATGATTCTAAATATTAATATGAACAACTTAATTATTTCAAATCAGTAGAATAAGATAAATATGTACACTTTTACTTTTTTATATTTTTTTTTTCAGAAAATATCTAAAACATGTTCAAAACATGTTTTCCTTAGAGCACTTAGATATATTGTATACTTTTGTTCAGGATGATACTGGTGGCCCTAATTTTTATGGACATAATTTTATAATCGAAAATAATGGAAATTCTCCAAAGTAAAATGACGGAATTAACCCAGAAAAAATAAATATATATTCCAATATTACATTATATTCAAATTTCGTTGACTTTGCTAGACATGAGTAATAATTATATAAAATTAAACATATTTATTGAAAAAATTAATTATTAGTTTATAATATAATTAACAATAAATTAATTTGTAACGCGTCGCAACGTTCTCCTCCATGGGTCCCTTTCGGTCGCCATGCGACGTTTGGTACGTTTTACGTTGTTGCATCTTCGTCTCGGCTTACTCGTTCTTCTGATGATGGCGGCGACTCGGTTCTCCGTTCTCCCTGACTGTCCTGTCCCAGACGGCTCAATGTCGGACCAGGTTTGTGGCGGGAGGAGGAGGCGCGAAGAGACCGAGGCGAAATAAGCAAGGCGTTTATCTTTATGTTTAAAATCAGAACTTTGGATCATTTTTATTCAAGAAAATCTACAGAGGTTTTTATTTATTTTTGCGGTGCGCTCACCACTTACAAAGAAATGTTAACGGTTTACAGCGATGAATAATGATTGTATATTTTATAACTTTTCGGCAGATATTTAAACGACTGTGACACATGTGGTACTTCTTATGCACTAGATGGCGAGGTTTTACAGATATAAGTCAGTCGGTGGTGCGATTCCTTTTTCCATACTAGGCGACGAATTATAACAAAAACTAATAGATCGGCGGTGTGAAATTTTGCACATACGGTACGACAGGATTACAACAAAGATCAATAAACCGGTGATGCGACACTCTCGCATATACGGTACGGCGGAATTACAATACTTATTGAACGGCGGCGGTGTATCAACATGAGTTTACTCGGCGGGATTCCACTTACTATCACGGTTTAAGAATGAGGGGGGGGGGAGAGTCTAGCCCGGAGGCTGTGTCTTCGGATGCGAGACCGCGGACTTATGTCTATACCCGGGTTAGTGCGCCTAAAGTTAGCACGACCGGGAAATCTTCGCTTTCCGAACTCCAGTACCTAGAGTTTCCCAGTCCTCCTAAAGTCAGCACCAGGAGCCGTGCGCCTAAAGTTAGCACGACCGGGAAATCTTCGCTACCCGAACTCCACCTCAGTCTCTCAATTTTGCGTGAGCGCGGCCTTTTTATATGTTTCGCGGGCGCTTCCCCTCACGCGTTTGTACTCGTGGGCCTTGTAGAGGGGCCGCGCCGCCTAGCCAATGCCCTTACGGACGTGGGCCATGCTAGTGACGGGGAAATAGCGGCGGCAGTGGCGCAAGCGCGTCGCACTTGTTCGCGCATAGCCTAGCGTTGCACTAGCTAGGGCATAGCCAGGACTAGACGGATAGCCAAGGCTCCCCTCCACGGCCCCATACATTCTTTAACCCACTCAGTTATCTCTCCCTCGCATCTCACACGCATCTCAGATCGCATTCTCCCACTACGTGGGCATTCTCTCGCTCACTCATTTATCATTCTCTCACATTCGTACTCTCTACGGTCAACGCTATGTCGCACGCACGCTTTCTCACTCTCATTCACTCTTCCACGCACTTTCTCTTACTCGCAGTTACTAGTTCTTCGGACGTAGGGAGCCGGGCCTCCTCTTCATTTTCCTCCCGGCACTCGATCCCAGCACTGCTTACCCTTAGCGACAAAGGAATTCGTCGCAAATTAATAAAAATGAATTAATAGTTTCTTTATAATTACAAAGTATATAATACTTTGTAAATTTACAATTTTTATTGAAAATTTTGAATCAACTAGAGATACATTATTGTTACTGCGAAAAATCATCCTATTAATTTTTATTTATTACCCTCTAAATAAATGAAAAAATTATAAATAATTAATAAAAAACATTGGAATTTAATTTGCTTTATTTAAATAAATACTAAATCCGATGAACAAAATTCTTTTTAATCTAAGATAGTATTATAACATTTCTT
Organism: Wiebesia pumilae; assembly: GCA_018907045.1. Classification (NCBI taxonomy): domain Eukaryota; kingdom Metazoa; phylum Arthropoda; class Insecta; order Hymenoptera; family Agaonidae; genus Wiebesia; species Wiebesia pumilae. The sequence goes on from JACCHZ010000138.1 coordinate 1,044,295, forward strand.
ATCAGAACTTATTTTTTTATGAAGTTAATTTTAAAATAGATAATACCTATTTGAATATATATAATGAACATGCGTTACTTTTTTGTAACATGGACTTTTTTATTTAATAAAATAATGTATAGTCTTCCTTTGAATGGAAAAGAAGTGTTAAACGAAAATATTACATGCTGTTTATCATACGAATTGTATTCTATTTTTCAATTATTGCTATATTTAAAAAGAATTATTAAGAGAATATTAGATATACGTAATCATTCTGTAATCATTTTAATTTTCAAATAATTAAATTATAATAATTTATAACTATACAATATTCACTAGAAACCAATAAAGCTAAATGTCTAAGCTGTTATTAAATAGTAATTATCGTAGCATGAATATTTTAAAATAAATGACATGGAGCAGTCAATTTGATAATAAGAACAAAATATGTGGAACCAACTATAATTAGAATTATGAGTATTGAGAAAACTATAATTAAATTTAATACGATCATATGAAACCAAACTTTCCGATCAATTGGAGTGACATTAGGTACGTTCATATAGAATGTATATAATTATAAGAATTTGATTAACAAAATGCATTGAGATAACAGAAATTAAATGCAATCGGAATAGTAGCAGTTATAGTAGGCACTACAAACGCGTATCTCAAACCAGTTCGTGATAAAAGGCCGATAAAATTTATAGTATATTCTATACGGTATAGAAAATGGATTTAGTAAAGAGTTCATTCTGAGCACGGTAATAGAAAGGTAGATAAAAAATTAAATATTTATTAGGTTCAATCATTGTTACTATTAATTATACTTTACAGGAAATAATATCGCACCATTGAGTTTTACGTATAACTACGGCTGAATTTGACTGTGGCTACAATTCAATGGACAGAGTCAGCTTAGATTATAATATAGGATCGAGTAAACAGCGAGCGTGCGAATATTTGTGGATGAATGCGTCGTATAAAGCGAGTGTTCAGTTTGTGAAGTGTAAGACTACGTTAACTCGAACTAGAGTATATACTAGTGCGAATATGAGAAAGACCGTTCGTTATTGTTCAAAGCCATTACGTTTATTAGGGACGTATGCCCCGTTTTGAAGTCTCCTTCACGCCTGACTCGTGCGGTCACAATAAATTCTCTAAATAAATAAAGAGAAAAATAAATTGACGCTAAGATTAAAAAAAATTAATACTAAAATAAATCTAATAAAATAAAAAATAATTCGTTAATTTTATTCCGAATTTCCCATTTCCATCACCTCGCAAATCAACTCTGTCCAACTAAAAAAATAAATATTTTACTTTTATTCATAACTTTATATCATTTGACTTTAATATTTACAGAAAATTAAGTTGCACATAAAAATTCTTAGATTCTATATTCTGAAAATATACTTTACCTAAATACATAAAAAATAAATATATTGAATAATAATGAATTTAATTACAAAATAACGAACAGGTTTATAAAAGTTAGATAGTTTTGTATGACCATATTATTGTACTTAAAATAAACATTATTCTGTGTCTATCTTTTCAAATATACTTTACATAAATTTATTCTACAAAAATTTTTTATATACAACTGATTTATTCATAGTGCAAAATTACATTTCTATTTCTATGAAGCAGTATAAAGTAATTATATTTTTTATTATCAGAATAATACTTTGTAAAAAATAATAATATATTCATTTTTCAAGATCTTAATAGTATTATTAATTCAACTGAGTTCTTTTTTATAACTTTATCAATTTCTAGGTACCTAAAGTTATTTTATACGTGCTTGGTTTCGTTGATTGGTGAGAATATATGGTAGCGTCAGAAGATTGTATTTTCATTTTTTGTATCATAAGAGTCAGTCCTGAAAATGCTGAAATCGGACGAAATATCTGGTGTATTGGAACATTTCTTACACTCAAACATTGCATAACTGTGTGACGGTTTTGCTACCGCTTCCTTCGGTAAGTAGTCTTTGCCTCCTGCAGCTCCTGTCATCGGGTGAGCTGGAGGCCTAGTAGGACTCCCCGCGGCGCCTACTTACCCCTTTCTTCGCTCCTGTTTTTACCGGATTAGCTTGTTGGTCAGGGTTCGTTTGAGGCGGAACAGGAGTGGTTAGTGGGAAAAGATCGATAATTAATAACGACAATGTGGTTTCGTTATTTCTAGGGTTACGGTTTTAATTCTCAGTACGTTTTTACAATCTCGGTCTGAATTGTTAGTGGCTCCCATCTCGCGTTATTCCACTCTCCTAAGGCTGGTGTTCTTGCTATCCCTTTGGATAAGGAACGTGAGGATGATCCGGAGGAGAGAACAACGAGCGTACTCTCCGGGTGATCAGGATGGCGTAGCGAACCGCTTCCGCCCTGGACGGGAGAGCGCAAATCGCGTCACTCCCGGAACAGTCAGAGTGGCGTAGCAATTGCTATCGTCCTGGAGAGAAGTGTGCGAATCGCATCACTCCTGGTCCGGTAGGAGCGGCGTAGCGAACAGCATCCGCCAGGAAGAGAGGGCGCGAACCGCGTCTCCTTTGAATTGCTGTCAAAATGGCAATTCCAATTTCATATTTGGTTCAAACACGAACTTCTTTGACTGTGTCAGCCACCGGAGTACTCTCGAAAGTTTTCGGATACGTTGTCGGAGTCTGCGTCATTTCTTCTGGATCTGTTAGATTCCCTCGATGGTCGATTCTGTCTCCCAAGAAATCAGTTAGTCGTTATCGTAATTCCGCTACCTTTCACTCTGTTGAAAAACCGTGTTTATCTAGTTCTATTACGTGTTGCCGTCTATTTAGAACTTTGATCCACACGCTGGGATCCGCATCTCTTATTCGTTTTCGTCCCATTTCCTTATCGCTACCTAAATTAGTTTCCTATTATCGACTTTTTTCCTAGGCGCGAACTTTCGAGTTCCTATTCGAGAACTATAGGCGTAGCGAATCGCATCCGTCTAGGGTGAAAGAACACCAATCGCGTTACTCTCGGAGAGGTAAGAATGGCGTAGCGATTCGCATCCGTTAGAAAGAGAGAACGCGAATCGCGTTCACTTGGATCGGCAGGGCAGTTATCTAGATTATCTGCGTCGTACTTTGATATTTCGCCAACATTGGCGCTGCTGGGATACTGGTGTTTTTACTATAACACTCAGGCCTTTTCTTTTTCTTTACCACTTTCCGCTTTCTCGCTTTTTCACTTCTCGCTTTTTGCTTTTCGCCCTTCGTTTCCAATCATTCGTCCGTCTCTCTCTTTTGTAAAGCGAAAAAGGCTATCCCTCCTACGCTTTTTCCTTCGCCGCCTAGAGAGAGAGATTAATTTCTCCTCCTTCCATTAGGCGGCGACGGTTCGTTTGTGAAGGGGCTACGGTAAGGCGAGCGTTCGCTCTCGCCTTGGCTGCGCGTGGCTGCGCTCCCCTCTCATGCACTCGCTCACGCATTCACACCAGCCGTCGAATCGCGCTGCACGCTCTCGTGTCTTCCTTTAAATAAGACACCGGCCATATTGTTTGCGTACCATAGTATCAGACACACATGTGTTTAAATAAAAGTGTTTTTTGCTCAAAAAGGGGACTTTTCGTAACAATGTTTCGAAGGTTTAGATGAAGTGGATGTTTTAATTAAATTTGATTCAACTGATGTGCGACATGGAAAATGTTATCCGATATTTTGATGGTTAACGTATGTTAATTGGACTCGTTCAAATAATGTAATTCATACATTAACAATTAATGACATAACCGTAATAAAGGTAAATTGTTTTGCGAAATACGAAATTATTTGTTATTAACCTATGAACAATATTATAAAATTGCATAAAATATTTTTAGCTTCTTACAATTATTAAGACAGAACTGTGCAACCATCAACTAAATGATAAATGAAGACCTAATATTTATATTTCAATCTTTTGCACTGTTGCATATTCGTAACTACAGTTACATTATGCAAGTACTAAATATTGTTATACATTGTTTGTATATTTGATTGTCGCAGACTTGTTTAAAAATTATATTTAGGAAAACTATATGAGAATTTAAAAGAATTACGCATAATACCAATGAAAAAAAATTGTTCTATAAAGGACGTTCTGATATCCATTACAGTTGAATTCAGAATACATTATATAAATAGTCAAAAGATAAAATGTGATTCTCTTCACTATAGTTTCATTATTAGAAAAATCAGTATTTTAATAATATTTTCAAATTTGTTTGAAAAATAAAGTCAATTAATGGAATAAAATAATAATTTTAGAATAAAATATTTATGATTTCTCAATTGTATCATTTCATTGTGTGCATTAGTAAAATCCATCGTTGTAACTATACATTTTAATAGTTTATTATAAATATATTTAATTTTTAAAGTAATTATTATTAATAATTACTATATTTATTATTTAATATAGTAATTTTTTAAATAATAATTATTTAATTAGTAATTTAATAATTAACATTGACTGTACATTTCTCATTTCTATATTTATTAAAATAAAAATTTATTAGTTAATAATAATATGATTGCAAATATTAAAATATTTGTAAACTTTTTAAATTTGTAAATTTGAATTAGACTGTTGAGTCGGACTACCCACAACTGAAGAGGAATGTACACCGCTGCCGCAAAGAATAAAGGAAGGGACGATCTGCTTCTTCTTTTAACTGATCCAACATTCATCAATCTATTTAAATATTGTTACAGTCTAAATAGGGATCATTTCAATGATGTAATCAATCTCACTCCTGTAGCAGTAAATTTTCGTTACACATTCATATCTTTTCGTCTGAGTTCTTCATTCTATATTATTAAACCGAACATTGTATTCAATAATATTTCATTTCAAAGGTGCTTTTAAACACTTAAAACGAGTCATATGATACATTATTGTAAGTGTTATCATTATAATTTAAATAAGGATAAACTTATGTATAGTAAACGTAAGAGCGCGAAATTGAGTGGACCAAAGACGTCATAAAATGCTGGAATAGAAACGAAATTCATTTGTTGATATGAGAAGATGATGCGAAAAAACGATCGTCCTGAAATGTTTTGTCTTAGTATTGTAGAAGTAATATTTATCTGGATGTATATTTTTTGAAATATATAATAGTTTTCAAAAAATTGACGAATGTATTAAACACCATCTAGAAGATTATAGATCCACAAGTAAAGAAAAGATTTTTCAATTCCATGAAACAGATAGTATGAAAATATTTTCATATTTATTAGCTCATAACATCAAAAGAATTTCGAATAGACATATAGATAGAAAGAGATAATAACGTTACTCGACTCCTATTTTCAAATACACATTTATGCTTTTCTTCAATAAATAAAACACATCTACAATTTATAAATTATTAATTTACTAAAATCCTTTAGTAAGTATAATTCTACGTATTTCGATTATGGTCAATTATTTCGATCATATATAACTTGATTCTCATAACTCAGTTTATCGTCTGAGTTTGACACTCAGATTAAAGTGAACATTACTCAGTTTAAGTTTACATTAAAAAAACAAACAAAAATCAATGTTCGAAAATGTCGAAAAGGTCATTTGGTTGCAATAAATGAATTTGAAATAATTAGAATATCCTAATGCAAGAAAATATAATAATATGTATTTTTTATTTTATAAAAAGAATATAAATAGAGAGTGTGAATTAATTTATCTTAATTCTTAAAAAATTATAAAAATTTACGTGTGGTTATTTCATATCTGTTAGAATAATGCATATTTATTTTATATTTAATTTTAAACTTTTACGAAAAAATTGTCATTCGAAGTACATCCACTTGTTATAGAATTTATAAGAATATTTTGTATAATATCTGTTAAATTTTATTATTATAAATATAATAAAATCTCATATTATCCATAATATAAGAATAAAGCTATATTTAACAATTTGACTACTAATATAACTTAGAAGCATTTATATGTTTCAAAACACTGCAGTCATGTCAAGCTCCTTGCATATATTGCAAAATTTAAAATAGCTAAATATTTGTTGTACAAGAAACCTAGAAATTTTAATTTAATAAGCTTCAAAATCCGAAGTGAATTTATATTTTATAAAATACAATAATAAAAATTAAATAAATAATCGAACTAATTATAATTATATACTTGAAGGTTTTCGTAGAAATAATAAAGCTCATTTATTAATTATTTTATGCCAATCACTAATACATTTTAGATAGTTTTATTTTCGAATATATACACAATCATATTCTCTCAGTTTGAAATCAGTAAATCTTATTTTTATCATTATTTGTACTACTCTTCAATAGCAAATGAAAGGTAGTTTGTATATAAGGCAACTGCAATATGGATGTTTGCTTTTCCTGCATGAAATGTATCGTTGAGTTTTGGACAATTTCCGATATTTACTCCTAGAATCGTATTATTACGATCAAATACAGGACCACCACTATCGCCCTAAAATGTAGAAAAGATATAGAAAATACAATATTTAATAGAATAGATTTTATAGAAAAGATAATATTCAAATTTTTGCAAATCATGTACGAAATTTCAAATACAAATCAGGAATATACTTTTTTTGAATTACGATTATGGATGTGATAATGTATGAAAATATTATACGAAAACAATGATATCAAAATTAAGGTTCAATATTCATTAAATTATAACGAAATTCCTCCTTCGTTGTGTTGGTACCGGTCGTTAAGGTTTCATAATGTTCGGTGTGAATTCCTATCTCTAGTACGTCAAATAACGTGGAAAGAACAGGAAAAAGCGAAAGCCAAGTTGGCGTATGGCAGTGATGGTGAGCGGTATTCGTGATAAGGCAAGACGGTGTATTTATATATACATATGTATGTATGTAGCCGTTGGTGTCAAGTATCGTGTGGTAACGATAAGAGCCTAGACTGGCAATGATGAGGTTCATAAAGTTTATGAAGATTAAACTTGCACATTCTGCCAGTGACTAACCGCCAGCGTCTATTAAAGGAGTACAGTTTGAAACCGCGTTTCGCAGCCCTTTATATAGGAAGAGTAAGACTCAGTCTTGCCGATACTCCTATTACAGCAGTAGGCATTATGCTCATCCTATGCTAAGGCATAACTAGAGCTTTTATCCAATATAATTATTTGAAAAATCATTTTCCATAATAAGTAATTTATGAAAATATCTAGAGCTCTTATATCAAAGCAGTGACGTTTTCCATAATGAATTTGATAATATTGAGTACTTAAGTATTGAATATAGAAATCAAGTAGTGCTTAGGAAGTAAAATGTTTTATATTTATAAGGTGATAAACCTCTGAGTAAATAATAAACAAGAAAAGAAATATGATATTTACAAATTCTAAGAGAACATAAGGATTTGCGATACTGCAAAACCAATTTTCAGAAATTGCAATTGCTACTCCTTCGATTGCAGTTCCTATTTCATTGCACTGATTCTGGGAAATAACTGTTAAAGTTGCCTTTCTCATGTACTTTGGAAATTCAATATTATCTGTAACTCCCCATCCTGCTATTGTAACTTCCCATCCAATCATTTGAGGAATCAGTGTACGAGATAGTGGCGATGGAATAATAAAAAATGGAATTTGTCTATCTAGCTACAAAGAATTTTATTTGATATTAATGTGACAATCTTTGTACGATATGTTCGAAATTCGTGTATCGAATTTATGTATAAAAAAGCTTACTTTGACAACGGCAATGTCATTATCTTGGTATGTAATGGGATGGGAAAAGTGACTAGCCCATTGGGCATATGACATCCACCAAACGGGATAACGTCTCAAACTCTCTCTTATATCATCTGATCCGACAAGGAATAAAATAATCTCATTATTTCGCAAATAAAAGCAATGCTCTGCTGTAAGACAATGAAAGGACGTAATCATTGTTCCAGTGCATATAATATGCTCTTCTGGGTTTTCTATTACTTCAAAATATGTCGCAATTGCTATGACACTTCGATACTCATTGTATTGAACACGTGGAACATTTTGACCTAATATGGCTTTTGCGTATGTTGAGTTATATTGATCATCTAGAGAAAAAAATTATGTTGTTGATGTAACTGTATTTATTAATTTCAAAATTGAATGATAATTTTCTCACAAATGAACATCCATGTAATTAAAAGCTGAATTTTATAAGGCAACGTAAGAATCATTCTAACAGCCGAGTTGTAAAAACGAATTAGGTTCTACTATCTGGATTGGAAAGTACTACCACGTAAAAACTATTTCTCAATAACTAAACACCAGTATACTGTGTAGTAACAGTTATATAATCCGTGATAAGAATGTGCATATTATTTAAAAGATAATAATGTAATTAAATTTTATTTTGTTTTTTTCAAATAATCTAAATTGGTTAACAAATTGTTAATGTTTAATATTGCTAAGTATTACAAAAACTTTATTAAATTAGCTGTATTAAAGTTATCGGTGAAATTACTATATAAAAGGAATTTATAAACGTTCCTTTTGTATTTAGATTGTAGCAGAACTTATTTTCAATCGTTCAACCACTAAGAAAAATTGTGTTTGAAAATTGTCTGAAATGAACAAGTTTGATAGTAAAACAGCATTTTTATATGGAGAGATGCGCGATATTTTTAATTATTGGATGGTTTCGTGCTTCCGCATTTCTATTTCTCTAACGACTTACTTTCCAAGATTGATGCAGTAGTATGGTGAGATTGCCAGTCGCTCTGTATGAATTAATAGTTTTCTTTTCTATGTTTACCGACCAAGCGATTTTTTGTATTGGCCTTTCTTGAAGATCTATTATTCATATCTATATATATATTACCTTTAATATTGATCGCATATTTGGACGATTCCAAATTCAAGCTTTATAATTGCTAGCGATACAGGTGATGCGAATTACTAAGTGAATTAGATGATGGCAGCCTCGGGCACTTTAAAAGCGAATAGCGTAGTCTACATATGTTATAATATGTTATTATTGTATAACTAAGTTACTTCTAAATTATAGAAATTATTTCTGGATTAAATATATATAATTTGTTACCTATATACATTTATAAAGATCTAACGATATGAGTATATAAATATATTCCTGAAACCAACGATGATCTATTAAAAAGAAAAGATGGAAAAATTTTAAGAGCTCCTAATAGATATTGAAATATATCTGTAACAAGCAATTTAACACTTCTATTATAAGATGAATTTTTATTTTTACGACGAATTACATTGACCCTTTATAACGTATTATTTAATATGCTAATATAGCACAATATTAATAATTACTTTTATGGTATAATTAATATTAGCAAGTCAGAGTTTTATATATATTAATTTATATATATTATTAACATTGAAATATTATCGCTTCTTTTTTACCGGCATATAACACTTTAGACGGTGACTTTGGTCGGGCAAATTTGCTGAGTTCTCGTCTCTTGCCCTCTTCTTCTGGCGGCAGCTTATTCTTCGCGTTTATAGACTATCCGAGATGACTCGAGGTTAAGCTAGGGTTCGTTTCGGGTGGAGTGTGAAGAAAGGTAAGAATAAAGAAGTGAGATGTTCTTTTCAGTAAAAATTTATTTATATTCTTCGATAGTATTCTTTATCTTTACATCGGAATATTTTGGTTTGTCGTGACGTTCAAGCGGCTGTTCTCTATACGACATGATTTTCTATTCGCATTACATGATAAAAATGCAGCCCTTTCTTGTAAAATGGTGATATATTTTTTATATGACTCCGTAGCGCTTTCATAGATTCTTTTATTTCGTGGCTCAACTGGCGCCGAAGTTTCGTCCTAACTTATAGCTAACAACTCGGTCGCTAACAACAGTCAGGCCGTGTAAGTAACGCGCAAGCTAATAACGAGTTGCTTGTTTTATTCAGCGAACCTCAGCGGCTACCGTATCAGAGGACTCTAAGAAATTCCATTTTTGTTTCTGTATAAGATTGGTTTAGAAACTTGTCCGGTATGACGATTAGAACACCGCACCACAAACTGTATCAATGGTTGTCGGTTCGCCTTACTTATCTTTTATAGAAGGCTTTTTCTTCTAAGGTTCCCTTACGCCGCCTAGCGGAGGGACGCTTCCTTACTTACGCTTCTAGCGCGGCGCGAGCTCATTGGCATTGACCAACATAGGGGGGTGGCAGCGGGGTTGACGCGTTGGGCCGGTCGTGCCTCAGCTGTGCGTGTAGTTGAAACTCCCCTAACCCCTCATACTTTCTCACGCTCACACGATGCATTTTCCCTCTTACTCCGCTATTCCTCGCTCATATCCGGCGCTTTCTCATACACACGTATACAGTCGGGGTTGATGCTCGCCAGGGAAAATCATGCTATGTGTCCGTTATGCTATCGCCGTATAGAGAACGAATTTCTGGTACTGCTGTCTTTTCTTGCCCCGCGATAAAAGCCGACGGGCTTTTGCGACAGGTGTTCTCATCGCAACAATAACAATATTTCGAAAGTCTCTGATTAAACCAAGCATATATAGTTTACATTATCACTTTTACATATTGTAGATTAGGAATTTCTCTACATGTTGAAAATATAAAAATTAATTATTTGCAATTATTATGAAAGATAAAAAGTACATAAATGAATTTTATAAAATATATATGTATATATATTTATGTATATATATTTTATAGTCGGATTTAATGTACGAAACAATATGTAAAAAGAATAAATATACATTTTTTAATTAAAATTAAATTTTTATTCATATATTAAAGAAATTTTCATGATACTAAAATGAAATCTAGCATAATATTATAAATTTCTAATGTCAATAAAAAATTACCTTTATATCTATTACTTTTAACAACTAATTCAGAATTTTTTTCGTTTTATTATCTTTTCGCGTTATAATGGTATCTAATCACTTAAACTATTATTTTTGGGAAGTTTGTACATATATTTTATATAATATGTATATAATGTTTTTCTTCTCAAAAGAAAAACTTATGTTCATATATTCATTATAATAGGCACAATATATTTTAAAATTCACTAATAATAAAATATGTTATATTAAAAAACTAATTTGCTTTTAATAAAAAGATGTTTCTGTTCATCGTATTTATTTTTAATTAGAATAAAGATTAATTTATGAAGCAATTGACTGAAATATTTGATAGTAATAAATTTTTAAATATGATTTTTATCCTTTCTTAAGACTATATTCTGATCACTCAGAAAAACTCATTATGAATTATATCTTTGTGAAAATCTTTTATGTTTCAATCTCTTAATATACCTTCATCTTACTTTATCTAAAAATGCAAGAAATCTCGTTTAGTGCATATCATATGTCCAGGCAAATTTATTATGGCTGAATAGCGCTAGATACTATGCGACGAATAATTTCGTCGCGAAGGGGCAGCATTGCCGTGGGAGCCGGGCCGGCAGAAAAACAAAGAAGAGGTCCGGACTACAACGCCCGCAGACATAAGGTATGAGTGAGAGAGAGAAAGAACGAGCGGATGATTGTGAGAGCATGTGAGTGGTGGCGGAGGGGGGCGTGCGGCACGGCGTTGCCCATGAAGGCAGGGCGCGAGAGTGGGAGTGGAAGGGGGCACAGCGGTGCTGCGAGTGAGAGTTGAACGTGAGGGAGGAAGTGCGTGAGCGTGTGAGTGGGAATGGGAGGGGGCGTACGGCAAAACGTAATTATCGGGCGAGTGAGGGTCAGCATAGTGGGGACTGACGGTCCGAAATACCCACGAGAGGGAGGGAAGAAGAATGAATACAAAAACGTAGTATGGGGCCGGGGAGGGGAACCCTGCGTATAGCGCTGGCCAGGCTAACGCAGGGCAATCCGCGAGCAAGCGCGACGCGCTCGCTCCGCCACTATTTCCCCCCCCCCCAGCCTGGCCCACGAGAGCGGCTAGGCGGCGTGACCCCACCGCGAGGCCCGCGAGTTAAAACACGTGAGGGGAAGCGCGCCCGAGAACGATATAAAAAGGGCGCGCTCACGTGAAATAGGGAGACGGGGGTGGAGTTCGGGGAGCGAAGGCTCCCCGGTCGAGCGACTTTTGGCGCACGATCCCTTGGAGCGACTTTCGGCGCACCGGGGAACTCCAGGAGATGGAGTTCGGAAAGCGAAGGCTTCCCGGTCGAGCGACTTTCGGCGCACCGGGGAACTCCAGGAGGAAGAGCTCAGGGAGCACAGGCTCCCTGGTCGAGCGACTTTTGGCGCACGAGGGGCTCCCGGAGACACGACTCGTGTCGTACCTCCGGTGTAGGTTTAGGGCCGCGATCGCGCGCCTGGAGTCACAGCCATCGGGCTGGACTTCTCTCCGCCGCGTCAGCGTATCAGCGCAACGGTGGTGCGAAAGTGTCGCACCAGTAAGATAGATAATAAGACTATTTGTAAGCGGTGAGCGCACCGCAAAAGTGAATAACATAGGAAACGACTCCATTTGTAAACGATGAGCGCACCGCTATAAGTCGTAAATTGTAACCGTCATCTTTAACAAAGAAGCCTCCTTTGTAAGCGGTGAGCGCACCGCACGAGAAGAGGCTAATGTAAATTAAAATCAATAAAGACAAACAAGTACAGATTAGGAAACAAAAAAAGGCCTTGTTCATTTCGGCCCGGTCTCTCTGCACTTCCCTGCTTCTTTGGAGTGCAGTTGCTAATTGATTACATTCATTATGAGAAATGATTCTTAAAGTTGCCTTTCTTAAGCGCAATGGGAATCGATCATTTTCTACTTTCCCCCAACCTGCTATTGTAACTTCCCATCCAATCATATCAGGAATCAGTGTGTGAGAGAGAGGAGAAAGGATAACAAAATGTGGAACTTTCCTAAGAAGCTATAAATATTTTTTTCAGAATATAAGCTGACATTATTTTAAAACATATTCGAAATAATGTTCATCTAGAAAATTTAAACATCAAAAGTATATTACTTTAATAATAGCTATGTCATCGTAATGATTAACAGGTTGTTGCATAAAACGAATAACCCATTGGTTGTGTGTTATCCACCAGAAGATACGACGTCGTATACCGTGACTTAATTTATTTGATCCTACGAGGAATATCAGATGGTGCTGATTATATCCGTAAATGCAATGGTCTGATGTAACAGCATGAAAGGGTGTAACCATTGTTCCAGTACATATAACACGTCCTACTGGAGATTCAGTTACGTCGAAATATGCCAAAAGAGCTACGATACTTGTATATTCATTTTGTTGAACACGACCAACATTTTCACCCATTATTGGTTTGGCATTAAGTAAATTAGATTGATTATCTAAAAAAAATTCTTTTTAAAAAAACTAAAATATTCATTGAAAATGCTGCGTCTTGATTTCATTTTCAAAATGGACTTACAAATCCATATTGTTCCAATTAAAAACAAATTAATAGTCGATTTAACGTTACGCAAAATCATTACATGTAAATTATATATGTATAAAAACTCTCAGTGTTTTAACTGAATTGTTTTAACAGAAGGAATGTATTTTCCATAATGTAAAAATCAGCACAATATATATTCATTGTTATAAGAACGTTGATAACAAGCATCGTTAAATAGCATAATAAATTTTAGTTTATTACGAAATAAAATTCTTATTATTGATTTGAAATATACTTTCTTCAATCATCTGAATGTCCTTTTTATATAAATAGTAATAGATTAAATAATACATTATTCAGTTCCATAAGCAGAAAATCGACTGAGAATCTTAACTATAACACAATTTTGAACGTGAGCTTTTAATTCTAGCACAAAACCTAATGCGTACGTTAAAACTAGGTAGAGTAACAGCAGGCTGCAGTCTTACTGCGTAAGAGCTGATGTTTATATTTGGAATGGATTTCTCTGTCTCATAGCCAAAGTTTCCAAGACATTTGTCATCATCGTATTCTGCTGTATTGTAAATTACTAGAGAAGTCTAATTAAAAGTTTTTCAAATTTGAAAATTCCAAGTTAAGTTATTGAGTATTTGTATATAGTAATCATATCTAACATTCTGTAATTTGTTACAATATAGGAAGAAAGCAAAAGAATAAGATTCGGAATTATATGATTATATGATAGAGAAACTAATGACTTTTCAGAATATTGATATGTCCTGCCAAGCCATAAGTGTTTTTCATAATATGAAATCCGGCACAATATATATTGACTGTTATAAGAACAATGATAAAAAACATCGTTAAAAAGCATAATAAATTTTAGTTTATCATGAAATAGAATTTTTAGCAATGGAATGTATTATAAATTTTCCAATAATCTGAATTTCTTTTTTTATATAAACGGTAATACATTAAATTATTTATTACTCAAGAACTGATTACTATATGAGTTTGTCGGATTTGAGATGATTAATTCACTTGAGTTAGGTCACGTATTAATAATTAATACTGGAACGTAATAAATGAATATTTACTTAATATAAATCGTAAAAAATGTATAACAATTTCTATCGTATATATTAGAAAATATTTATTATGAATTAGAACTCACTGCACTTCCGCTTTCTATGTACTGACGATCGCGGTTTACTGTCAGTTTAGGATTTATCCTGTACGTTCTGACATGGTTATTTCGAGAACAGACCGAGAACATCCGAGAAGTGATAATTTTATTCATTATACATACGGAATTTTATTATTTACATTCTCGTGTTGTTATAAAGTCTTGGTTTAGTGCGTGAATTTTCTTTGATATTATGTCAAGTGATACGCAGCCCTTTTGTGATTTCGATTATCTAGGGTAACAAAATAGGGTTACATGAGCAGTCACAGTACGGTGAAAGCAGACTTGTAAATAAAGAAGTGCGCTGAAGGTGCACCGAAAATACTAGTCAAAAAATGCTTTGACGTCATGATGTGTGCTGAATGCAGCGTTTGCCGGTAAAAAGCCTTAGAGACTTTAGTCCCAATCATTGCTGCTTAGCAACCGCGGTCATAGTTTTTACATTTTCTCGGAGCAATTTCGGAAACTGTCCACGAATGTACGACACATTGCATCCAGGACAATCAAACGTCCACGTTACTGTTGCTTATTATACAAACTTCTTATCACATAACATTTATTTTCCTAACTACACGTTAACTTGATTATTTACTTTTATTACGCTAATATTAATTAATCTGAAACTCATCGTTTCTCTTAGTTCTAATACTCTAGATGTCGTGTTTCATCTACCATATTGGATAATCAATATTACCATCATTTATGTTGATCGATTGAATTACTACATGTAGATGTACGTATCTTAAATAGTCAAACAAATATTCAGCAGTTAACTCCTTTTCTAATATTATGAATAAGCCTGACAAACCAAATATTATTTTCCATTATTACTTCCATGTCGTAAGTTCTACTTTTAGGTCTATACAATTAAGTATACTAGCCTAGGATGGGCTACAATCCTAGTTTATCTAAAGTATCCCTGTCTATGAACATATACGATGATAAAATTGAGAATAATTGATAAAACTCAGTATGACATCTACCTTACAATTGTGTATATAATTAGATTAGATGCGTAATAGCGCCACCAGACATTTCGTCTAATCCGTAATTATGAATAAAAATATAAGAGAACAACTAATTAGATTTACATAAGGCAAGATCTTAGGGTAAGGAAAAAGAAAGGGTAGTTGTCAATTCTCTTTTAAAGAATAACTACATATTGAAATTTAAAAATAAAAGTATTTATTACTCATTTCTTAATACAAGTCAGTAGGTCAACTTCTAGGCAACAGGTATGAAGATGGATTCATTTTATAAGGAAAAAAATGTGCTCTTTCATACAAAATTTGAAGTACAGGTGGTATAGGCAATGAGGGGATTTTTATGGCTTTTCCCGTAAAAGACTATACAGCCTGTATACAATTTTCAATTTTACTAAATAATTAGCGTTTGTATTTAATTCATTATTTAACTGTTTATAAAATTCGATTCGCATTTTTCTTTTTCGCACATGTACAGATTTTGTTTTATAATTGTGTTAATATATAGCCTATTTTCATTAATATTAGCTAAATTAATAATAATTTTTGGTTACATTTAACTTTTCTTTAGGTTTAATAGTAGCTATTATTTAGTTATAACAATTATCATTATTTTATGTGTTAGTTTTATTAATATAATAATAATTATTATTATTTTCTTTGTTTAGTATTATTACTATAAGTCTTCTTTAATCGTACAAAAGTGTTATTAATAAGTATTTTTTTGTTAATATTTATTTATTTTACTTAGTTTTTCCTTTTCCCCCTTTTTTCTTATTTATTTCTCTTTTTGTTATAATTTTATATAAATATAAGAAACTAACAGTTAAAATAATGATAATAATTGTGGCGTTCAATTGAGACTTATACTTTTCCTTAATTTCGCTTATTAGTAATCAATTAGTAATTCAATTGTGACTTAGTAGGTTAATATTATTACTTAATTATATTAGACCTGTTTTATAATTATGCTTAGTAATTTATTATGTATGTAATTACAATTTTATTTTTTCCTTTTATTTGATTATTTACTGTTATTTTCTTTTTACCTTAATTAGTTATATATTCAACTAAAAATAATATCATATAAAAAAAAATAATTTTCTTCGTTAAACGTTATTGCGCAGTTGAAGATGTAGCTGTATGTATGTAGGTATATGTATATGGCGTTTGGCCGCTTACGGGTGCTGGCGCATATGCGAGTGTAAGCCTCTGGTTATTCAAAAATGCAGGCGCAGTCATAAACTTTTCAAGGTTGTCACTTCTTATATTGACATACCAGCTTTAGGTGTCGGTTTTTAATCTTTTAAAATTTTCTATATTAGAGGAAGAAAGAAAAAAGAAAAACTTTCTCTACAAAAAACTTTTTATCTCTTCTCTCTTATTTTCAATAGTTTCTATGAGACAGAGTCGTAACACCATTCTATCATTTTGATTATATAAACCTCAAATACAAAGAATCGAAATCATGTCATCTTTTCTAGCATATCTTACTTTCTGGCCAAGTATTGCTTTTGCTCCTATGAATACATATTGAGTGTCAAAATAAAGTAAACTTTACTCAATGCCGTTCAAATAATGTTTAATGCTTTTCAAATGCTGGCATTAAGTTTTCCTTTTATCGTGGAGTTCGGGCTTCTTCTCATATACTGGAATATTTGTTCACCTTCTTGGGCCAGTCGATGTTTTTGGCTTGATGCCTGGTAGACGACCTACACGGTACCTCGTTATCCGTTCCCCTTTCCCGTTGCTATTGACGGAATAATTCGTCAGACAGGGTTCGTTGTAAGTATACTGCAGTTAACTAACAAACGAAAAAGAAAGCTTCTTTTATTTGTCTCTGAAGGGTTTGACTGCAGGACGTTACAATTAACAAGAAAATAGAATAGAATTAATATAAAAGAATAATCTTAACTTAAATTGCTAACTTTAAACTAATTTACGATACGACAGAAAATATTAAAATATATTAATTAATTACATAATATTAGAAATGCTAACGGTGCATGAAACTCACATACAATTACCGCATACTATATTAGTATGCGGGAAGAGTAGTAAGGATTTTTATCCGAAGTCACTTTGATTGCTGCTATAAAATAAGATAATTTCAATATTATATTCAACTAATAAGGTAGGCTCATTCTAACACGAAGTGAACAACAATTGCGGCTACCGCACGTTTACACATGAAAATCTGATCAAATTGTTTTCGGCATTAGTATCAATTGGATTATTTGAAAAATTGATTGCCTTACTTAAAATAGTGATATTTATTAATTCTCTTTAAAAAAGGTGAGTCATATCTTGAAGATTAAAACTACAAATATAAAGTATTGAAGAGAATGATTAAATCGATTAAATAACGAATCACTTCCAATGTTTTAGTGCTAACCTTGGAAATGCATTCAAATTCTAGGAAAACTATATTTATAGAGATTTGATATTTATGGTTGGAAATTCTAAAAACTTGAAAAAATGAGTTGTTGTTTTAAATGTCAGATTTAACTATTATATATAGTGTCTATTTTACTTATAAAGGATTTAATAGAATTCGTATAATACACATTGTAGAATTTCAAGAACTCAGCAAACAAGGTGTTTTCTGAAAATTGTACAGTAATAATACTTATCTTTTGATAAGGTAATATGAGCAATAAAAATAAGCTATTTAAAATATTACTTAAAATAATTTAGAATTCGAAAAATTTAACAACACTTATTTGACTATATATTAAAAGATTTATTCCGGTTAAATTAAATTCAAATAATTAAAATAATTATTAAATTAAATGATTATTAATATATTATTAATTGAATTAAGCTATCGTTCATACTTTGTATCACTCTAAAATATTAATATATTATTTTAAACAGATTATTCGGGCATTCGAATGTTTACACAATATTAAATTTATCTTAAACTAATAAAAAATATTTTTATAAAATTACAAAATGTTGTTGTTATTAGCTTAACCTGATCCTTTGAAATTTTACTCATGACACTAATAATCAGTTTCATTTAATTCTGAATAGATTTAGAATTTACATGGATATAAGAATGCCTAATAAAGCAATATTTAGCAAATTGTGATTTGAAGCACAAACAATTCTTTCTAGGACTGCTTAGTGATTAGAGTACTCAGTTGCATTTCAACGGATATTCTTGAGACAGAATCCAATGTGTCAACGAGTCCGTCAACAAAAGAACTTGCGCAATGAATATATACAGCAATCATGGATAATATCTCTGGAAAAAAGAGGTGGGGGTATATACTGAATTATGAATGAGTATCAGTCGTCATGCAAATTATAAGAACAAAAACACCTTCCTTATATAAAGGAATGTAATATAAGATAATATAAGAAAGGCGAGTCGATATTTTTCACGACCTGCAATGACAGCACCGTGCGGGCCCGGACCGGAGAAGATGACTCATCGCGAGTCACGTAAACAAGTAAGATAAAGCATGGGAGAGAGGTCAAATTTTCCCGCCAGAATGCCACCGCGATAATTGGAGCGACGTGGCTTCGGTGGGAAGTGTCTTTCCGACGATTGGCGCGGCGTCGCTTTAGGTCGGTTTAAGTACGAATACATCAACGTTGACCGAGCGACGTCGCTTGTGATAGAGTGGCGGGAAATCGGTTTCCCGTTCATTAGCGCAGCGTGGCTTCGAGCCGAAAGGGTGGAAAAATGCTGTTAGGCGATTGGAACGACGATGCTCGGCATTTGGAGATTTGGGGAGCGCGCACGAGGGTGCCAGTTGAGTATTGCGCGAATACCGGAGCAGGGAGGAACTAGCTGACTTGTAGAAAGCAATATTTTAGTTTACTTCCTTTTTTGCATACCCCTTTTCCCTTTCATTTCCATCTATCCTTGTCAGGACGAGCGAGTAGGAATAAACAAACCAACGGAGAAACATTCCGTCTTTCACGATCCTGAAGATCTAAAAAAAGATCAACTCGGACACTTGAATCGCTAAAGGCATTAACCCCTAAATGGGATATTAGCTGTCCTTTATCAAAATGGACTTTTACCAAACTTAAGACCGTGTCAGGACTTTATGATCAGGTCAGGATGTGATCGTGTCAGAATGTGTGTACTTTTCTTTGGTTATGTTTACTCCGTGTACTTTTCCCTAGGTTAAAATTGTGTACTTTTTCATAGGTGTGCATATTAAATACTAGATTAACATTGCCAAGCTTTACAGTGCGCTGCCGCCCTGTTATGTCTTGATTGTACGTTTTTCTGCTATTTAATCGTTCGTTAAATTGATTTAAGTGGGAAAATGGTGACTACACACCGGCCACACTTTTCTTTTTGTAGTTTTGGAACAAAAATTTAATAAACAATAATGAATATATAATATATGTAAATATACATGTAAATAGAATAAATAAAAAAATCCGAATTTTATTTAACTCTATGGTCGTCATAACTTTGAATAACTGATTTAGAAAATTTATGAAACTTACTTAATATAAAAAAAAATCATTTGATAAAATAAAAATTAAATTTTATTTAAATTTTTAGGCAAAGATGATTAAACCAATTTATTAATAATTATATGTAAAAAATAGATAGATTATAAACATAGCTATATTTTCAAATTGATACACAAGCATAACTGTACATTATAAATGTACACAAAATGTACAGAAAATGTATGTTAAGAAGTATCATTTTACTTGTAGTTTGTACTACTCGTTTTTGGCAAATATAAAGAAGTTTTTATAATAAGTAACGAAAATGTGAATGTTCGCTTTTCCTGGATGAAAATTGTCATTAATTCTCGGACAGTTTCCAATATTAACTCCGAGAAGCGTATTATTTCGGTTAAATACAGGACCACCACTATCACCCTGAAAAATAACATTTTTATATAAAAAATTATATTCAAATTTGTGCAAACCGTGTTATATATTTTAGACACATTTCATGAATCCACTTTTTTACAATTGTAGATTTTAAAATTAAGTATAAACTTTAAAGATTTTGAAATTTATACTTGCATCGACTCTTCAACCTTTTTTCATTACAAAAAATACATCTTAATAATAATTAGTTAAATTGAACATATTCATTTATAGGATAATGTAAGTTCAAGAAGATAAAAAATAAACAGTAGATAAATAATATAGTAAATAACCTGAAATCATTTGCATATTTTATATAACGATTAATTTTAAGATGCTGTTGTTTTTATTATTTTTATTATTTACTACACGTTAATATATATTTCTCAGATTTACTTCGGGTATATAAAATTCTAGCTAATGTATATCGGTTGGCTCAAGTACTTGAATCCAAATAATTAAGACTAAAGTGAATAAAGCCCGGGAAGTGAAATAATATCACTAGAAGATCACACTAAAGTAGTGAAACTCATTGCAACAAAACTGTGAATGGAGGCTTATCAAAGACCTTCACATGAATGTTAAATTGACATTTTCAGGGTGTCCCGTACTAGAGGGCTCTAGTGGATACTAGATGTCAGGAGAGTTAAAAAATTCTATGATGTCCATGGCAAGACATTGTTATTTCAACATATTTGTAAATAATAATTATTCTCATTAAGTATTTAATGAAAATGACTAGAAAAGTTCTATTAACAGTAGTTCGAGTTTGAAAATTCCAAGTCAAGTTACTGAATATTTTAGTATTTTAGTATAATAATCATAACTAATACTCGGCAATTTTTTGACAACACACAACAAAGAAAAGAGGATAATATGGGAAATTACATGATTATAAGATAGAGAAAGTAATTACTATTCAGAGCATTGGAAAAATCATTAAATTAGGTAGATTAAAATAAAAATGAGAAACAAGGACACCGAATGTATGAGATTCATTTATAAATTCGAAAATTCACTCACTGCAATTGAATTAAAATCAGAATAAGAAGATAATATTCAACTCTTTAATTAAGGAAATGAAATAATAATTGGGTAGTAATATGATTAACTATTTAGGATGGGTCAATTGTCAATAAAAGTGAAAATTTTGTATTTATTTGATGATATAAGCTTTTCAGTCAAATATAATAATTAAAAAAAATATATTTACGAATTCTAAAAGAGCATATGGATTTATAATACTGCAGAACCGTTGTTCAGAAAGTTGAAATACAATTCCTTCGAGCATAGTTCCTAATTGATTACACTGATCAAGGGATATTATTGTTATTGTTGCTTTCTTTAAGTGCCTTGGATATCGATCATTATTTATTAATCCAAACCCTGCTATTGTAACTTCCCATCCAATTATTTCAGAATTCAGAGCATGAGAGAGTTGCGATGGAATAATAAAATTTTGTATAAGATATTTATTAATTATTAAAATTAAAAAAACAACGTACTCACAAATGAATATGGATTGAATTAAAAATAGAATAATGTGATGTAATGTAAGAAACATTATAACAATTGAATTATATATGTAAATTAAGTTTTAATGTCTTTACTGAAATATATTACAAGGTAAAAAGTATTTTTCATAAGATGAAAATCAGCACATTGTATATGGATTGTTATAAGACCTGTGAAAAAAGTATCATTAAATTACTTATTAAGTTAGAAATTATCATGAAATTAAAGTCTTAGCAATATAATCTATTCGATTTTTTTAATTATTTTAATTGCTTTTATTGTATAACAAAGTATAAGAAGAGATTCTAGTTAATATATTCTTAACATATTACGTTTTAATTATTAATAACTGACTTCTTCTGGAGTAGATTTGATAATATTACATCATTTTAATTAATGCAAGTATGAGTTTAGTAAAACATATATTTACTAATTTTAAATTTTATAAAAAATGTATAACATTTTCTAATAAATATGTTACAAAATATTTTTAAGAATTCGATAAAAAATGGATGTAATTCATTAGTCGATTTTTTCTTTAAAATTAAGAATTAAATATAAAATAAATATTTATCGTTCTACAGATATGAGATACACCCACATAAAATTTTTTGAATTTATAAAAATTGTTAAATTTAAAAGTTAAAAAGTTAAAAAATATTAAATTCTAAATATTTAATAATAAATTTATATTATTTTTTTCTGAATCTTTACAAAAATAAAAGTTTTGCTCTAGATATTATGATTAAAAATTTAATATATTCTATTCATATTCTATTTGGAACATACAAAATAGGTATCAAAATGAATGTTACAAATAATAAGAAATTATTGGACATGATTTAATTGTTCAAATATAATTATATATATATATATAATTTTATCATTGTTGCTATTATGAAACTATGATAAAAATATAAAAGAATTATGAAAATAAGAGTTCGATCTTGTTTTAATTGAAAGCAAAGGTAAAATAACGATACTAAATATATATAAATGTAGTCTTTTTTATAACATGCATGATTAAAGAGAATATTGACTTAGTTCAAAAATAATTTACAACTTAATATAAATTACTATATAAATATATATATATTGTATAACAATATATATACACATATAAATGATGTTAAATGTACTGTACAGTTATCCTTTAACATTTCATTTAACGAAACGTTTAGTTGAAATTAATTTATTAACGATTTAATAATTTCTTAGTCTTCTTTTATAGTTTTATATTTAATATATTTGTAGTTTTCAAATATGATATTAATTTATAAAATAAAGTGAACCCTGTATAAAGTCCAATAATCTGTTCTAATTATAAGAACGATGTTTATTATCTGTTTATGGTGTATGGAGAATTTCTATTTATGTTGTCACTTCTTTGAGAGGTAATAAACATGTATTCATCTATGGTCAGTATTAGCTCCACTTCATAATAGTGCTTTTTTAACTTATAGTTTTTCTTTTTCTTTTGTATGGCATTGAAAATTATTTTAAAGAGAAATCTCCACATATATAAATATATTAGTAAAAGTAATAAAATGATAGTCATAAAAAATCTCCATCTATTTAAATGGTAAGAGCTCAAAAAGTACTTTTTATACCATATTTTTTTCTATAGATCTAGAAATATTTGTACTCCCCTTCACTTTTACGTATCAATATTATTTAACTATTAAGTTTATGAATCATATTGAGTAACTTCTAATTTAGAAATAAAATATTGTTTTATGTATTTAACCTTCTATAATTTTATTTCAAGCAAATAAAATAACACTACATTTTTATTGTAATCTATATCAATAAATACCTGCCATACTACGTCTCTAAAAATCAACATTATTGCAACAAATATGAAGTTAGAAACATATTATCTCAAAACATTATCAATGCCATTAATCATTCTTAAAATAATTATTTTATAATAATTGTATAAATTTCTTTTGAAAAATAATAAAACTTAAGAAAAACTTTAAAGAAACTGCTTGTAAATAATTATATACTTATTGGTAATCAAACAATAAATAATATTATTATGTTGTATATTGAAAAACAGAGATAAAGTTATTTTTTGTAAAACATTCTTAAAGATTTACTATAAAGATTTTTAAAACAATATCTTAAGATAGAAAAACGTGATGTTTCCATTGAATATTTTAACACTTCTTATAAGTTATTGTAAAACATTCATCAATTTCTTTAAAAAGTTTCAGTTTAGTCAAAATATAAACTATAGAACATTTCAGAGCAATTAGATTTATTTTAAAATGTTTTATTTTAAAATTAACAAAGATAAAATCCTAAAAGAATTTCTTTTGGCAAAAAAAGTAATTTAAATTTTAATAATATATATAAAATGTTTAATTAATTCGTTTTTTAATACAAAGAAAAAATTATTTTTAATCTTATTTTTAATATATATGCTATATATGATATATGCTATGTTTAATATGTTTAAGTTTTTAATTTAAGTTTTTTATTTAACTGAAATTCGATTTTTATTCTGAGTCTTATGTGATCATAAATGAATGATTAATAACTAATTAAATTTTACTAATAATAATTAAGTTTTGCATGATAAAATATCTTATTAACTATTCATGTTTAGAAAGTAAATGTTGAGTGACTTATTCGGAATATATAATGTAAGCCCAAATAAAACTTATATTACTATGTAAAATGTAAGGACTTTTGAAAGTATTGAAATATTTGTCTAATTTAGTAGTTTTATTATTTATAAAACTTATGATTATTAAATGGAAGGAAAATTTGTCTTACTGGAGTTTTTATTGGTAACCATGATATTATTTTACTATAAATACGTAAACAAATAATAGATGATGCAATAGTTTAAATTATGTCAATATTATTTCCTTACATTCTCTCTCTCTTTCTCTCCCTTTTTCTTTCTCTCTATCCGAGTTCCTGTACAGCTATTATTTTGATTCAGTTATTCAAAATCACTTCAATTTTTAATATATTCGTAAAGATTATTCAATTGTATATATATATTGTAGCATTTTTAAAGGTCATACATACATTACTTATATTAATAATTTTTTTTTTAATTTTTCAATTTAAGTACAAAATACTCACAAATAACATTATAACTTAGTTTTGCTTCTTAATATTCTAATCTTGATAATATCACAATGCGGCTGAAAAACTCCTAAAAGAGGAGTTCACGCAAATTAAACGATTACGAAATACGAACAGTAAACGTTGAATATAATATATGTAACATAAATTATAATTAGATGCGTAATAATAAATTTACTGTTATTTATATGTTTGCTTTTGATAATTGGGATAATTTACACTTTATATCACACATACAAAGGTGAAATGTGTATCTTTCTAGTTATATGTTGAAAATACTTATGAATTTTAGAGAATCATGTTTAGTTTCAAATATCTTGCGACTTCATATTATTCAATTTGTATAGTTAGATAGAAAATTCTAACATTTTCATAATCAAGGACCATACAATCAAAAACTTAAATATTCAATTAATTATCGAAAATTAAAATTGATCGACTAAAGTGATCAGCATTGCAAGTATGAGGTTCGTTATGTAAATTTAATATTCACATAAGTAATCGTCCATAAATAACAAATTTGAGAAAAAAGATAGTTGAAATAAAATATTAGCATCTTAAATTCTAGAATTTAAAATTATCATAACTATAAAGTTTTCATAAATGTAACTTACATTTTTATCATATTTTCAACTAACGCAACTTTTTATACAGTTCATTCATAGACATAGTCATCTTTATATGTTTCATTTGTAATCTATCTTAACTTTAATTTACTTTATGTTCGTAGTGAATGTCCTTTATATAAAATCAGTAAGCTATATGCGAAATAAAATGATTATGTAGTTGTCAATCTACGACTTATCTATTCAATACAAAATTAATAAACAGATTTTCATAGCTATTTTCATGTATTCAGTTGTCATCGTGTTTATATATACCAATGTTCTTGTTTATTCTGGTAAAGAATTGATTATATACCATCTTTTTATTGTGCAATGACAGTTATGTGAATGATTAATCGGAGTTAGTTCACTCACTAGAACTGTTTTGACTCTTCTACGTTAATAAAATACATAATAAAAAAAGTCTACCACTAATAGTTCAAGAGTAATTTAATGAAGTATTGTGCTACGTAATATTACTTTTACGAATGTCACTTTAAGGTTCATTAAGTAAATATCGGTAGATTATTAGCATACAATTTATCGTGCTATTAATAAATTACCGTATAAATTAATAAATTAGCCGTATAACTTTATCTACTTAACACTTCTAATTCACTTCATTATTTAATTTTATTTTTATTAATATGACTATATCTATAGTCACACATTGATCTAATATTTATTTAATATGATTTATTTATTGTTGAATGACTATGTTATTATTACTAGTTTAATTTTATGATATTACATATTATAATCATGGTTTTTTTATACATTTCAATATAAAAAAAGACATATCAACTTTTAATTTTGAATGGATTATTAAATAATGAAATGAATTAAATTTTGAAAAATCTTTATAAGTTCAACGTAAAGATATAATTTAAAAGTTAGTATTCTAAATATTAATTGTATTGAACTATTACATTAATATATATGTATGTAATAATGTATAATGTATATAATAATGTATAATGTATATAATAATGTATAATGTATATAATAATGTATAATGTATATAATAATGTATAATGTATATAATAATGTATAATGTATATAATAATGTATAATGTATATAATAATGTATTATATATGTATATAATAACTATTACATTATTCATACATGTACTTTTTGTCATATATTATTGTTCCTTTTTGTCATATATTATTTATCAGGCTTCTAAAGCAAAATGAATAAAATTTTTATAATAAATAATACCAATATGAAGGTTTGCTTTATTTGGATGAAAATTTTGTTCAAATCTTGGTCAGTTTCCCACATTAACTTTAAGAAGAATCTCATTTATGGTAAAAAGTGTACAGCCACTATCATCCTAAAAAGCAATATGAATTATATTGAAAAGTAAATTTATTTTAATATAAATAAATGCAGCGCATTTATTCATCATATTTACTGAACTTACTATTTGATCGTGGTTTTAACATAAAAGAAAATATATATACTTTATTTTCTAATATAATTAATAAATAAATTTTTGATATTATTTAAGATTATGTATTTTACAAAAATTATGAAACCAGAACAAATGAACATAGAAGTTACAAGATCTTGAAAAATATACTGAAAACATTATTTTTATAAATATATGTATAATTCTAATAAAATATGTATAATGTATTTTGATTTTATGTAAATCTACATATTTATTTTTGTTTTACTATATGCGAATCTTCCTATTAATTAAATCAACAATATTTTTTTAAATTCTTACTCATATTCAATATCATAACTTTTATACAATACCTTCGTGTAAAAACCATCATATAAATATAAATAAAACTATTGGTAGATAAGATTTTACTAAAATAAGTTTGATTAGAACTTATCTCATTAATTTTTTAATTTAAAACAACAAATTTAAACAATATCTTAGCGTCATATTATGAATCAACTTATGTTTCTAGTTACTTCTAATAAAAAATATTTTTATACTTATAGCTTGTTCCTTTGTCAAAAATTATATATTTGCATAAATTTTATATAATATTGCATTCTTAATTTAAGTATATATTTTATTACCTAAATTCTATTTGAGTGCTAAATTCTGAGTTTATGCAAATAATTTCTAATTTTATTCTTATCCCATTCAATAAACTAAATTTCAAAAATATGTAGACATATAATAGCAAGTTTTATCATAAACTAATAAATAAAATGTTTACATTTAAACATTTTCTGAAATATGTGACAATAATTTACGATAAAAACTTTAAGATTTAATTAAGATAGTATTTTTCATTTCAAATGTTAGTTAAAAATGAATATAAAATTTGTTTTTTTAATATATAGTTAATGTTGTGACATCAGTTTAAAATCATTTCTTTGTAATTTTCGAAATAAATATTTTAAGAAAGTTTGAGAATATAATGTCAAATATTAATAGTAGTAAGTGTATTTAAAAAAAAAACTAAAAATTTTCTTCTAAAAATAAATTTATATCTTAAAGAGATTTTAGCGAATGAGCAAAGAATAAACAAAATAATAAATTAAAATTAATAAATAAATAATGTTCTGAAATTTTTCTATGCATTGGATATTGTGCAATTAAAAGTGAGTAGAATGATTAAAACCTTCAAATATATGAATAAAATATATTTTGGTATGTTGTATAATTTTAATGTCAGTACAGAAATTTAATTAAAAATTAGTAATACTATGTAATTTGATCGACAATAGTTCAATTTTGGTATTTTTAGTTTTATGATTAATTGATTTTATGAAATATTATGATACTATTATCCATTATAAATATTTAAAAATTTTTAATAAAATTAATTACAATATCTTGGTGCATATAAATATATATAGTTTGAAAAGTTACAAACCTGAAGCTCTGCGCTATTACTGATTCATTGAATATTGAGTATTTTCATGTAATGAAAGTTATTTAGTGGTTATAATAGGATTAATATTAGTATACCATTGAACTATTACTGATATAATAGCATTTCGACACGATTTTTAAATTTTTTATATAAAAATTTCTTAAGTATACATATGCATATATAATTTCAATTATATAATAAATTAGTACCTGTTATTCTAAATTTATATAGTAAATAAAAATGTATTTCAAACTTTTTAATATTCTTAAAGATATCCCGTGATTAACGTTAACGAAATTAATTATAACAATTTGACAATAAATGAAAATAAAAAATATATTTAAAAGATAATTATGCTAATAAACTAATACATCTATTACTACTAATATTAGATGTAATACAAAAAATATTATTAAAATAAAATATCACCTTAAAAAATGGAAAATCTATTAATGGACAGTGTATTTTATTTATGGAACATGTTAGAAAATATATTCTCCATAAAATTATATTAACAACTAAAAATGTAAAAGTATTAAAGATATTATGCGTTTTATAAAGAATGCATTTTAGGCAACATTTTTATAGAAATATAAGTATAATATAAGAAGTATATTATAAATATGAGGATAAAAAAATTCATGTAAAGAACGATAGTAAAAAATACTCAATTTAGTGAATATATTGATAAATAAATAAAATGTCTTGTACTTCAATTTATTTATTGAAAATATATCGATTGATGATTTGCAATTTTAATTTAAAATCTGAATATTTAATTTAATATTTGAACTTAATTTAATATTTGAAATTAATGAAAGATACTCACTTATATATGAATAAAAAATTATTTTTACATTATTATTTTAAATAATATTTTAATTATTGATAATCCAATTTTAGATTTATAAATTTTCAATTAAAATTCTCGGATATTTTAAATATAAAAATTCAATATAATGATTATAGAATAAAAAGAGATGATTAATAAATTAGTATAAGCTCGTATCTGTAAAAGCTTAATTTATTTGAAATTATTTACTCTTTTTTAAAAAAAATTTCAATTTTAAGAATTCATTTATGAAATTCTTTTTTTTTCAAAAGGTTTTATAAGACTCAGTTGAAATACTTTTATAAAAGTTGTGGGATAAGAGTAATTTTATTTACATTAAAAATATATAAAAAATTATTGTCAAGTAAATAACTGTTATATCTTCAAAAAATATTTTTATTTATACTATTATTTTTATAATATATTTTATAAATATTCATATAATAAATTGAATGTACGAACTGTATCATTTGCTTATTAGTTTTAAATAATTTTTACTATAAATTTATTATAACGATTAAGAACTGTTTCAAAAAATTAATTTCCAAAAATATATTTGATAAATATTATCAAAAGCCTGTATAGATTATTCCAAAATTTGGTCAAAATTTTGAATTTTAAAGTAGATATTTTATGAATAAAATGTCTTTGTGGAACTGATTATTAAAACGTATAGATATCTTTCTGGTTTTATTAAATAATTCCTGCAATTTAAACAGATGAATAAATCATAATAACCATTTCCAGAAGTATAGAAGAATTTGTATCACTACATAGCAAGTTGTCAGAAATAATAATTTGGCGTTGTTTGATATTACTTGCTAAACGATTGCACTCATTATTTGAAATTACTCCTACAAATCCAGTTTCCATAACCGTTGCATGTTTACCAAGATTTAATAATCTCTATCTTGTTATTATAACATCTAATCCAAAGTATCGGTGATACGATGACTGGAACAATATGCTCTGGTGCACTTTTAATTAACTAAAACAAATTCTAACGTATAATTTTGTACTTTAGATTTATTTTATTAGAATAAAAATTTTTAAGAAAATTTTATAAAATGAAATGTATTTTAATTATAACAAGATCATTTACTTTATATTGAAAAGATTGAAACTCTACTGTAATCTATTAATCGTGTGCCATCCATTAAATAATAAAACGTTTTTTACCATGTTTTAGACGATGCGATTCAATTATTACTAAAATAAACTCAGTCTAAATTATAAACATAGTGTTGAGTAATTACGACATGAAAGAGTGAAATAAGTGCTCTAGTGCATAAAATATTGTCTTGTTGTTGATTATTATTCTGTGCAACTTTTAGAATGCTTACGACATTGAATCGAATTCGTTACATTTAGATTGTTTAAGACCTTCACCAATTAGAGTTTTTGCAAATACATTGTCTAACAAAGGAAAATTTTATTTTTATTCAATGAGATTACAGTACTGAGAAAGCATTAATATTTTCGTATTACAAAATATGAAGAATTGTTTGTTACTTACATAGTAAAATACATTAGTAAAATACAGTTGTGTATATATTTAAACATATACATAAATTATTTTGTGTTATTCAAATACATGCCCATTATCATACTACAAAATTAAATATACCTCTTTTCATTGAATTAATTTGCACAGTTTCTTTTTCTTGATCAAAAAAAGAAAATATGTACTTTATATATTGTTAGTAAAATCGTGCATATATCACTATTTCAAATATTTCTAATATATAATGTTACATAATTTAAAGATCATTTGTTAATTCAAATTATTATAGATTATATTCAATTTCAAATTAGGTATCTATTTAAAATATTTAGCATAAATCTACATCTTACTGTGTAAGTACTTTGAATAATCAACATCTATAAGTTGCAAAATAATCCTAATTTTTTAAAGAAAATCACTTGAATTTGTACTATGTTTGCTATAAAATAACTTTTGTGCCAGCGTATATATCAAGAAATGATAAATGTGTAAGCAGTGTAAACAATGGAGTCGTGCGGTATATTTCCCTTTACAAAAGAAAAAGAAGTAGCAGAAGAAGAACAAACTCCGCTTATTATATCCGTGCTCGTGATGACATGCTTTTTGAGTCTAGCGGTTGTTACATTCCTTTTGGAAGATCCTGTGATCTCTTGATCGCTTAGATGAAAGAAAAGAGAGGATTGTCAAGAGAAGGATAAGATGGGACAGAAAAAAAGGTATGAAGTAAAAAGATATATAAGAGATGACCGACACAGATATGCTGTTATCATTCTCGGCGGGAATATAAAAGGAAGTGAATAAAGTATTGTAGTGACAAAATGAACAAAATAAGGTATATTGAAAAGATTAATTTAAATGGAGAAAAAATCGTCATCTTTTTACAAAAGAAGATGTTGAAAGTTTATACCTAATTTCTAAATAAGTATAGCAGTAGAGCAGTATAAAATATACACGAATTAGTGTAATATCTTGGAATTTAGATTTTTATCATTATACTAATAGGCAAACTATTATTTTCTACTTAAAGATATTTAAAAAATATTAAATTCAAAGTCGAAAAGCAATTCATAATATTAAATATTGTATTTTAGATTTTTTTCTTTATCTGAGTAATAATTTTTTAAATTTAACTTATATTTTGGCTATTTAAAAATGTACATACATACATAATACCAATGAAATAAATTTATCATATAAATATCGTCAATAATTCAAATATTGGTCAGCTAAAACTATTAATTATGTTTATTTCTTTATTTAAAAAGAAAAGGAAGAAAATACTCATCATAATACGAATGAGTATTAGAAAAAAGGAAATGTACAATTAAATATATTTTTAATTATTGTATCCGAATGAATGGAAGTTCGCTCCAGAAAATATTGTAGTTTACGTGAACAGTTGTTATTATTAATTCTATGGGTGGAAAATTCTTTCACTCTTGTGAAATAAAGATTTGTCAATCTACCGCGTAATATCAGAGGAATATAACGATATTTGCTTAGTGCACATTCAGTTTTATATTAATTTACATTAATATACATTAAGTTTACTTCTTACTTGAACTCTTGTACGCCTGCATGCATATGAAACTGTATTTGTTTGGTATACAGAAGTTATAGAAGCTCTAATTTTATACACGCATACTAGCGCATCAGTTTTATAGGGGTAGTGTAGGCGAAAGGAGGAATAAACACAGAGTCGCTAGGTGTACGATATGCGAGTGCACCAGTGCGTTCGCTTAGAACAAGCAAGTACGGAACGAACTGCTCTTAGTAGAGTTAGTATTGCTACATGGCCGTTTTGTGTATACATGCGTGTGTGAACGCACAAGGTATAAGTCCATTGTGTGTGCCTATGTCGCATTGCAAGATAGTTGACGTCGAATCTACAGACTTTGGCTACTGAGACTCAAGTTAGACCTTGCCTAACTACTTTATATTATCTTATTTTACATTTTTACAATCAACGAATTCAGCTGATTATTACACGAAAAAATTTATATATAAAAAATACCGTATTTAAGTTCACTTGCCTAACTTTATTTACTTACCTCTGAGTGCTTATACGTTGTTGTTTCTGTTACAATTTAAAAAATGTACGTAAGACACTCAAGTTTTCGCAATAAAACAGGTTAAGAAACTTGTAGATAATTATTTTTACCAAGTATAGATAAAAGTACATTTTTATTAGTAAATATGTTATTATTGTGTAGTAACTTTTATATTATGTAATATATTATGTTTATATTATATTATGTATATTATTTATATTACGTAGTCTTTATATTATGGATGATAATCTTCGTTAAGCTTTCTTGTATGTTAAATGTAATTTGAGTGTTAATTAAAGCTTTATAGACTGAGAATTAAACCGAATTAAATAATTATTCTTGAACACATTTGTCCAATAGTAAAGATCAACGTATTTGTTGATAGTCAATCAGCTGGGTTGAATAAATACTTCACAGTTTTACCGGTAGTTTACATATTCTTACGCTGCATATTAGCACTAGACGTTTCAATTAGATGCAAATATATAAACATACCTACAAATAGATAAAGCCTTTTACATCGTCTATTAAGATATTAGAGCAAATATTTTAACGTAAAACAATTACATGAATTGTCATGAGACTGTTCTTCATATGTTTTCAAAATTTGATATAAACAAAAATACTGCGATTTTTTGCTTTAAAGATTTATTTACTTCTTATCTTCTTTATAGGTTTTTAGAAAAAATAACATAAATTTTTTAAATTAAATCCAATAAAATCTTCATCACAGTACCAAATATTACCTATAATATTAACGATACCATTACTCAGTACCTGAATTAGAATTTTACTCTACTGTTTATTAGACTTTAAAACTTTTTACTGATTTTTCGGATTCTATTCCTTACAAATATATGTTCTAATAGTTTTAAAAGTCGTTATTGAAAACATCACATGTATCTTGTGTAACTTTTTCTTTTGTTTCGCATTACATGTATTAGAACCTCTCAATCTCATTAAAGTTTTATCTACAAATTTTTCTATTACCTATCTTAAACCTTTATTTGCTTCCTTTCGGTTTATACTATTTTATTTCGAATTTCCATCTTCGGATTTTTTAACCGATAGGATAATTCACTGGTGACTTCCACTTTTTCCAATTATCCAAACTATTTTGAAGCAATTGTCAAAAGAACCTGAAGGATTAGCAGCAATAATAGAGTTGACGACGATTGATTGACAAAAAATAACATGAAATAGATACATAAATTACTAGAGAAAGAAAAAAGGTGATATATTAGATTAAGTTTTTCATTATTCATAAGCTAAGCGAATTAAAATGAAACAACTTTTTGCGTATTGAATATTATATTTTGCAGTACTGATTTTAGAAAAACTTTATCATGTGAGTTTATTTAACAATATTTATAAAGAAACATAACTATTTAGATTCTTATAAATTAAGTGTTGTAATTTTTAGTTTAATCAAGAATTTATAATAAATAATTTTACTCAATTATCGATTATTTATAACTCTGAAAAATAAGAAATTTGTAATTTTAAAACTCTTTTAGAGCAAGTTTCTTTATAATCTAACAAATCCTTTTGTCAAATTAAATTAATAAATTTGAAATAATTAAATAATGTAATAGAGAATAATATTTTAAGCCTAACTTTGGACAATTAATGAAAATACTGTAATAAATATGATACAGCTTATAACACATGTTTTGTATCATTAGTGAAGCTATAAAGCTTATCTCTTACAATCGTTTCATTAATTCGCTAGATGTACATTAGAGAAAGAGAGAGAGAGAGAGAGAGGGAAAGCAAAAGAATTAAAAAATAAAATTGAAAATGAAGAAATAAATAGAATGAGAAAGAAAACGAAGAGAATAATGGGTAAAGAAAGAGCGAGAAAGGTGCAATAAAATGAAAGAGAAATAAAATTTAAAGAGAAGAGATAGAGAAAAGGGAGGAAAAAACAGGGTGAGAGAAAAAGATGTAGAGAGAGAGAGGACATTTTAGTTGTTCAAGCTGGAGGCGTTCCAATCAGAGATCTTACGTAGCTAGTCGCTCAACACGCTCTTAGCTTTATCGGTGATTGCGAAGGACCAAGACTAATTAACTCTTGCGAACGCGCATTAAATCAGCTGAAGCGTTCTCGCCGAATATCGTGTGAAAGACGAGAGATGAACAGACGCCGACTGGCTAGGGGGAGAGGGCGAAGGGATAAAAAGTAAAATTTATTAGAACCATATAGTTACGTTAATGGTTTCGATAGTCGAAACGTTATCCATAAGAACGAATACCAATTAACTAAAATGTGAGAGATGTGAAAAAAATTAGATAATAACGATAAAAGTAATAGCAGGAATGTCAGCAATTTTTAAATGTGTATTAAACTTAGAATAAGATATAGCAATTCGATTCAATGTATGTTCAAATTATATTTTCATTCAAATTAATTCAAGCTAATGTTGGAATAACTTTACTTTGGAATAAAATTCACGAAATAAATTCAATCAATGTAAGTGAAATATATTTATGGAAGCCAAAAAAATTACAATAATGCTCAAATTTCATATAAAAGAATAAACAAGCAGGTCCAATATTTCTAAACACAATTTTTTTACATTATTATAATTATGCAAGCTTTACTGTATAATAATAAGCAGATATAAAATTATAATAGAAAAAGATTATTTTCACGAAAAATATGGTAATAATTTGTAAATAACAAGATTGCTTTTTTACAAGGAAAGAAAAAAAGAAATATTGACTTACATTGTTTAACTTTTATTGTATCATAATAATTTGCATAATTATATTAAAATTAAATATTTTTTGAAGATTATAAAAAATGAAAATTGTAAAATACTGATAAATATTAATTATATCAAGTGCATAATTGTGTCATTAACATGCAGTGAATAAAATTCGATTATTTTTTTTTTCATGATTTATAACTTATTATATTTTTTATGCACAGAATTTTATCACACTTGCAGAGATTTAGTACTAGTAAAATCCATTATGTACAATATTTAAAATGTACAATAATTATTTCAAAGTCAGTTTTACAATATAATATATAATTTTTTAATATTAATAAAGATAAATGTAACTAAATATGTACTAATATAAAAATTCATGAAAATCGTTTGGCGAAGGTTTTAAAAATGTTTGAAAACATATTCATCATCAAATCATTATTATACATTTACTTTTTCACGCATACAAAATCATATAAAATTTTATTTATCAAAAGCTCTTTGCATAAGAATTATCGTACTAGGCGTTTTATATTTATCTAAATTATCTTTTTTCAGATTCATAATATAAAACGTGTTAATATTAGATAAACGATATTAGTTAATACGTTAATATTATTAATATTAGTTAATACGTAGCTTATGTGATGACATAGTACAAAATAAAACTGCGAAAAGTGGCTGAAAGATTGATATACTATTTTTTGTAAAGCTATCGTCGTAAAGTAAATAAACGTCTTTTTAATCCTTCTTATAACACTATTTTATTATTATTTAAAATGAAATAAACTTTATTTATGTTTCGCTTGTAATATATAGCATGATATTAAAATGTTTCATATCGGGATATATAAAAAGGATTAAAAAATTGAAAGTCACGAAGTCAGAGAAACGGATAGAGAGAGAGAAATAGTCTCCATACAGAATAGGTGTAGGTGTAGAGATGATTTACAACAAAGACTGCTACACGCTATTAATCGAATCTTTACGGGAATGACACCTGGGCGCAGTTTGCATGATTAACGATGAGGTTCTACAGCTTGTTTTGGATGAATAGGAAAGGTAAAACGGAATTGAATCGGCATTCGTTAAGAACGTATCGTTCAATGATTTCATTAGATTTAACGACAGTTTAAAATTTGTTATATGTAAGGTCATTTTAAATGAAAATAATAAATATTAGAATTTATTCATTAAACAATTTTTGTACTCAACATTGATTTGTACGTTTAATATAATTCAATAAAATTATTCAGATTTTAGAGAAAATTATCTTGTTTATAATAAGTAAATATAATAAATATATTTTTTCAATTTCTTCTATGACATTGTCTGATAATTAGCCTGAAATTAAATACTAAAATATACAATTTAAAATCAATTTTTTAGTCCCAGTATTCTACATTTATTACAGTAATTATTTAGCTTATCAGCTTTCTGTTGTTTTAGTAAAAAATCGTACTTAGTACCGTAAATTAACTTTTCCTTAAATTCAGTATTATAAAGCTGTATCAATTTTTAAAAAATGCCCCAGATTAATACGCATAATATATATACCTTTAAGATTCCATATCGACGATATAATTGCATAGTAAAATATAAAAAGCCAGCGATGAAATAAGTCGGCACGAATAATGTCTTTAATACGTCACCGTTATTATTCGCAAATGGCGCTTGGGTGTCTGGACTAAAAGCCCTGCAAGGAATTTCGATTGGTCGGCCGTAGGGAAATTCACCAGCGCTGGTGCTGCTACTCTGATACGATATCCTTAATGCCTGACGTTTAATAAATTTCGTTGAATTGCTGCAAAGAAGGAGGAATATCCATCCTTTTTCACCTCCTTCTCCTCTCCCTTCTCCACGAAGTCTCCAGGGACTTCCACTTCCGAAGAAGATCAGGCCCTCCTCGTGCTCGAGGCTCAACTATACTCATAAAAAAATCATAGAATCCCTCTCACGAATTACTTTTTATTCTTTTGTTCTTATTTCCTCTTCTTTATTCTATCTTATTACTTCTTCAAGAGGTACTATGTGTCGGCGGTACTCTTAAACATTTTAAATAAAGAATATTGACAAGGCGGTTTAAATACCCGAGCACTCAATTCAAATGGCACACGTATCTGACGTTCATCATATACGTGAAATTTTTTCATTTTATATGTGATTTTCATTGGATTTTCAAAGTATGCCTTAATATAGAATTCAAATTTATAAATTTATAATTAGAGCGGATATATAATAATTTGTTCAAGAGTAAAAAATCACGTAAAAGTTTCAATTTTTGCTACTTTATTAAATTCACTTTAGAATTAAAACTGTAAAAGTAATTATTTTAATAAATTACGAGTACCTAAAATACATTCTAAGCATAAAATAAGTAATATTATAGACTTGAAGTTTTAATTATAGAAATTTTTAAGAGTAAAATAAATTTATAAATTAAGATAATAGCATTTTAATTTAGTATTGCATAAAACAATGTTTTGAACGTGTACTGATTAAATGTTTAAAATTTTAATTCATGATTTATTTTAAAAATCATGTTTCATCGTCATCAGAACTATTTAGTTTCTTTTAATATAAAGTTTCAAGCAGTTGATTTAGAACAAGTTTAAAAAATATTTTTTCACCCTAATTATTTCTTTTTGAAATATCAGATTTAAAAACTGAGTAAATATATCGTAGTTTTTAAAATAAGGACTAATTTCAAAATTAATTTACTTTGAGTACAGCTTTAAAATAATTTTCTAGTATAATTAGACCTTATTCTTATTATTTAAAAATATTAGAATATTAGAATCAGTTATTTTACAAATTTTATTAAAGCTCTTAGACGTTTCAATATTTATTCAACAATGTGGTAGATGAATATAACTTCATGTTTATAAAATAGTAACATTTTTCATTATATAGAGTACCAACGAATGAAACCTAGATATAGTTTCTATATATTTTTATCAAATTGAAGTAATTGAATAAAATAAAATAACGTTTATCGATTAGTATATCCACTTGTTTTAGTTTTTTAACGAATTCAAATGAATAGGATTGCTAGAGACTCAATGAATAAATGCAATTTACAAATTTGTGTTCTAGAATATGAATTCATTTTATATTCATTTGTAACACGTATCATGAAATTGGATTTTGTTAAATTTTATCACCATTTTGCAAAGTTTTCAAAAGTTCGCACGGATTCCATTAGATAATAACATTCCTAATTTTAGCGGTTCAAAGATTCGTCTTTTCTTCTTTTTTGGGAATATTATCAGTGCCAGTGAATGAAACACAAACTAAGCAAAATTTTTTACACTCATCACTCTTTCTTTAAATTTCATAAAGGTAACACAACATTGAAAATTCCATCAATCATCCGCACTTACCTATGGCTATTCAATTCTTCATTTCCAATATGGCAGCGAAAGTGTAGTAGATGAGCATTTCTATATATTTGAGGGATACCTAGGGTGGTTAGTAGCTGACGTATCCGACGATGTATGTGGCCATAAGCTACATTGTCTGGCTTATTGGCGTGTACACGATGTATAGATTTAATTATTAGGATCGAACGCCAGCGAGCACATTTAATCGCTTGGGCGTGGACGTGTCGATCACTCGAACAAAGGACGGATTGCCGTGCTCGAGGCATGACGATTTTGACAAAATTGCGTTACACCGAGATGTTTGTGATCCCTGTAGTGCGATTCCAAGTAATAGCATTTTACGTGCTTAAGGGCTTCCATGGATATGTGGCTGATTAATTTTATTTTAGTGTACACAAAACTTCTCTGAATTGCGGATTATTGCGTAGCTACAGTGTTTCTTTTTCTTTAATGAAAAATTCAGGTTTTACAATAATTATGTAACGTAATATTTAGCAGTAAATTGATAAAAATATTAATGAAACTAAAAATTCAGAAATTATATGCTCTGTTGATGGTGAATCTAGTTTATTAATTTCTTTTTTAACGTTTGGAATAGTTTTAAATTATATTTTTTTCTTCATAACTCTAAATTAAATTAAATACGTTTAGCTTATGTATTTAGTTAGTAAAACCAGCTTTTAGAACTATTTATTTATTTTTCAAGTGGATAGTTTATTTTAAGTAAGTAAATTTTACCTATATTTTACAAACAATAAAAGTTGTATCGATTTTAAACGACAATTTGAAATGATTACTACTTTCCAAAAATTCATACAATTTTTATAACAAATATACTTAATGAATGAAATTTAAACAGATCGTAGCATACGTAATTTGTACTTTACACGTCAACTGTAATCACATGCTTAATTAAAGATATTAATTTTATTACGCCATAAACTATTAAAATTTTATACGGCTTTAGGTCCAACAAATAGAAAATTATTTTGAAAATAAAGCTTATTTTATGTTATGTCATGAAAACTAATTCTCAGTAATCGATACTTATTTTTTACTTATAGTTAACTCATATTCTTTGCTAGAAAGAATACACTTTTTATATATACAGTTTATTGAAAAAATTTCACGTTCATCTATTTCTTTTTTATTCGAAAACTGTTTGTCAGAGGATATTCACTTTCAGGAAATATTATTGGCGTTGTAAAAGAGCTGTTTAAAATTAAAATGAAGATTCAATATTAAATGATTGTAATTTAAAACAAATGTTCTTTAGGTAAGTCAACATTTTTATGATTACGTTTATAAGAATATATAAAGAAAGTAATAAATACGTATAAGATCAACAATAATTGTGAAAATGTTATGAATCTGAAATATACTGAAATATCCTTTGAAATACTACATTATCAGATATCTCTTGTGAGCTTGAGTTTTCCCATAAGCCACGATCGTAACTCAACTGTCATAGATGCGCGCGCAGGCCTTATACAAATACAACACAAAATACGAGCGTGTCATTCATTTGAAAAAAGGATTGTTGCATGTTCTCAAGATAAATAAATAACCCTTGCTGTGCGTAAAAGCGAAAGAGTAAATATACGACTACATGATTAAAAACAGGTAACTAAGTATTAAGATTGAAAATATACGTTCTTTTATAGCTTTAACTTAACACCATTACCATTAGTCACATTCGTATCAATGACGATATAAAAGATTATTTCCTGTCCTTTTTACCCAAAACTATTTAATTTTTAATTATACCAATGTAAAGATATCGCTACTAATCACTGAACATGAAATAAAGGTTATTTTTAAGACCGATTTTAAAAATAATTAGTGTTTTGTTACTTATGCACTGAAAATATTACAATAAATTAATAGTAATTAAATAATAATGTACAAAACTGTTATAACGCAAAATATACACATTCTATTCATTTAAATAAATTTGATTTATTCATAGAAATTTATTCAAATGATTGCAGTATTCCAAAAATTAAAAGAAATTTCAATTAGATCGTAGAAAAAGGAAATACAATAAGAAATGTGATTCGTGAAATTAAAGGATTCGTATTAATTCTTAAAAAATATAAATACGAAAAAATGAATATACATTTCTTTTCTATAATTTTTACGACGATGTAAAATATATATAAATTACGCTGATATAATATATATAATGAATCTCGTAATGAGTAATTTATATATACGTTATAAATTTATGTATATAATGTATAAGGTATCTCAATTACTTTATTAAATTCTTATTGATTTTTAATTCATAACCTTAAACAGAATACCTTATTAAAGAATTGATTAATTATTAAAGAAACTGTTACTTCGTAAAAATAAATTTTTTTTGTACTATATTAATAAATAATTGTTTAATAAAGAGCAAATTTTTAGTCAATATTTGATAAACTGCAGAAGTACGACATCAAAAAGTTCACTTTTATGAAATTATAAATTAAGATTTTATAAATACAAACATTTTAAACACCAGTTATTGTGTATATAGTTTATATTATTTTTATTATCACTTTTAATATAATTTCTTATTTTTCATAAAATCAGTGTTAGATATTTTTTAAAAATTCATGATTGGAAATAATTTATGTAATTAAATTTCAAATTAAATTAAAATCAAATTAAATATTAAATTAGAATTTTGTAACTTTGAACAAAATTTGTTTTAATTATATTTTCCATATTTTATGTACAATAAACATTAACTAACAGAGACAAATTGCATAGTAAATAAATAACTTTCTAAGTTTATCAATATCGTACAAATATTAGCAGACATTGCAATAAATAATTATAATTCAATTCTACAAAATCGAATTATATAACAACGTTTCTACCGAGAGAAATTCTTTTTCTACTTGGATCAGCCGAGTCAGTTTTATATCGTGAAAACTGCAACTAAATATTCTCTATCTTTGAGAGCGTCATATTGATAATCATTTCAACAATTGACATCCTTACTACTAGTACAGATCGAGACACTATATATCCCGTATTATCAAGCGATAAAAGTTCAGGACAGCAGCAAAGGAAAATATCTTCGGAAGTAATATCACAGCGAACTTTGATAGAGAAGAGTCAATTGCCTATTGAGATCATGAACTGATTTTAGCTTTTCCACTGTCATGGTTCTGACCAAAATACAGAAGTAGATTTTTTT
The DNA here is from genome assembly GCA_018907045.1 of Wiebesia pumilae. Classification (NCBI taxonomy): domain Eukaryota; kingdom Metazoa; phylum Arthropoda; class Insecta; order Hymenoptera; family Agaonidae; genus Wiebesia; species Wiebesia pumilae. The sequence goes on from JACCHZ010000138.1 coordinate 1,086,379, forward strand.
GTTGTTTCGCTGGTAGATTCATTTTATTACAGTAATTTTTTATGAATCTAATTACAGACCAATGCCTACACATATATAATAAAAGCTTATTTTTTATTTATTTTATTACTTTATAATCAATTTTTGCAATATACACATTTTATAGAATTGCTTTAAATCATTATTTTTTCATTGACAGTGGTGTGTATAGAATGTACATATGATTTTTGTAATAGGAGTTTAAGATTTTATCAACTTATACAGGCAATTCGTGGTATAGTTTAAGAAACTTAGGTTTACAAACGTCAGTTTCTGATAAACAATGGCGCAATAACAGCTGATCAATGGCGCACAAGTTCAATCGCTCCTATGTTTATGTTCAGTTAAAGTCGTTATACATCACAGTGCAGCAAAACTGACGAATATTAGTAGAGTGTTCGTAAAAGGATGAATAAGTGTACAAACAAAGGACCTTACTGTCGTTGATTTAACTAGTGAAGACGTAACAAACTCAGAATATATATCTATCAAATTTTGTTGTTATAATAGGTCGACATCTATCCCCTTGTTTTACCGTAAAATCTTTAGTGACACAAGAAGTTATGGCTCTACTAGAAGTATTTGTAGGATGCTTCCTTACAGACTGCGCAGTGGAAGAAGCCACAGCGGTTTTCATCCTCGTTTGGAAACTCTTAAGTGCACTATTAAAGCTGCTTATGCTTTTTCGAGTGCTACCAAGTTTCCATCCAAGTTAGCTACATTGAAAGAATCACAGGTGATTACTTACGTAGAGTCCTTCTGCCCATTGCCTTCTTTTAGATTGTTGATGGATAGAAATGAAGGGGGCCTTAACTTGGAGAAACTAGCACTAGAGTTTCAAATAAGTTCCGTCACCTAAAATATAGATTGAGAAATCAGTATGTGCAAAGTACGAAAAAATTCTGTGTTCAAGCACTTGTAATACGATGGGGTTATTCATTAATTTATTATATTCATTAATTACTTGAAAATCTAGTTCTTCATAATAATTTCTAAATATAATTTATATTAGCAAAATCATCTTATACATTACTTAAACATTTTATGCCTGTATCAAATGAAAGACTACTAATTGATAAATTAATTAATAAATAAAGTAAATTATAATCATATACATATTATTTGAAATCAGGCTTTCTCAGATAAGTTATAAATTCGTTCTTGCATATTCTAAACATATAATTTAAACGCATAGAATAGACAAAATTTTACCAATAATATGATATTCTTATTTTAGATTTATGTTTAACCATTTTTATTAATTTAATTAAATTAAACCTTCATTAATTAAAGTTTAATTAATTTTTAACAGTTTTGTTACAGTGGATATCTTGTTCAATAAAGAAAAACGTGTTACATATGTGTGATAATTTTGATTTTAATACACAAATATATTCAAGATTAAATTGGTTTGTTCTTGGCTAAAACTTATAATTTAAAATAGTTTTTACAAGAAGTACATATAATATCTAAATGTAAATCTAGTAAATAATTCTAATTTTATACGGAATAAAATCATTTTAACGAAATAGACGCAAAGGAAATATTAATAATTAAACTCGATTTTTAAAAAAGTACTTATTTCAAACATTAATAACAGTTTAAAATGATCATTTGTTCTTATAAACATTGAGCTCTATTTATTTTAAATATTGTACAAGTTATAAGCCGTTATTTAAATTTCCTACTTAAAAATTTGTAACTAAAAGACTACAAGATACGGACATTTAAAACTTGCATAATTACTTGTGTAAATAAAAAAGACGATTTCTTTTATGTCATGTTCCTTAATAAGTAACAAGTACCTTTCTCATATTTGCAAACTTTAATTAATTTCAATGAAGAAAGTCTAAACAATTTCAAAGACGGGGTCAAACTTTATAAGGAAAAGAGAATGAATGAGAGATAGATATATAGAAAGATAGATAAATACATAGGTAGATAGAAAAAGATAGCGAAAGTGACTGATTTATTATGTGTCTGAACAGTAAGTTAGCAATGTAGAATATTCTACTTAAAAAATAAATACACCACTTGCATACAAAATAATTTCAGAACTAGTAAACTGAAACTTATTCCTGACAGTATATTTTAGTGATATGCAAAGTATTAATGAGACTCTCCGATAAATCCAATAAGTTGAATAAATACAATTACGTCTTGCACATAGAGGATTGTTATGATCAAAGTAGAAAGTTACTTACAAATAAAATTATAATAAATTAATTAAATTAAATTTAACTACTATGAAATTAATGCAGTTTTAATATTATTTAAATATATTTACATAATTCGTCTAAAACAAGATTACTTTGAATGAGACTTTTCAAGTCTTTTAAATTTATCATTTAATACAAGTTTCTGTTATAAATAAATATATGATATTTAAATTTGAAAATTTTTAACACTCAACTCTCAGCATTTCGACAAAATTAGGAATTATTTTATAAAACTATTTTTATATTAGGAATAAATGTTTATATTATTATTAATTAAAAATAAGAACTAGAATTATATTAAATGATAATATGACGTCACTTGTAATTGATATAAAATTACATGTTTGAATAGTACAGTATTAGTTCAAAAAATTAATAAGACGTAAAACTAATAAACGTAAATATTTAGTAAATTTGCCGAAATTACTTCAGAAACTGCATATTTTAAAAATTGATTAATAAGTGATATTCTTACAGATTAAAAGATTTTCATTAAAGTAAAAAATATAAATAAGGAGAAGGTAAGTCCTATTAGAGCTACAATTGATGATTTTATCATTTGGAGAACTTCAAAGAATGCTAATCCTAAAGATTCATATGTTTAGTCTTAAATAATTACTAATTCAATATTGAACATTAGAAATGAGTGTACGTGATATATGTAACTAACAACACTTATATGACATTTAATTAATGCATGTAATGGTAACAATGCGAGTTAATAATTTTAGTGTCATTCGTTTATTTATGTAAAAAATCTATTAAACAGAATGGCTGTATTAATTAAAATTGAATCACACATCATGTTAAGTATGACATCGTAGCGAGCACTCATTAGTGCATGGTCCTTCATTTAGAAATAGTGCACACGGCGTTTCAGTATTTTCAGCTCTTGCTCAAAGGCGCGAAAAATTATCGTAAAAATGAAAGTAGGTATTGCGAATGGACGTAAAATGTAAAAGGAACTAGAAAGCGAGCGTCAAAGGGAATGTCAGGCTCACTCGTCGTGGATTTAAGCGATTAGACGAGTTAGAAAGAAAAAAGTCGGTGGTGGTGGAGCGAGTTCGCGATGGTGCATGAGGGAATGTAAAGTGCAGGAGGTCAGATTAAACGTAGCGTAAAGTACCGATCACCTTGAATCTCTATGAGGCTGCGGGGCTAAAAACTGAATAGTGATTAAGCTCGAAAGTCTCGTTGCGTTCCAAAGAGCAGCGAATGTCGAAAACCCTTTTTCAGGCATGATTGGGCGAAGGATCTGCGTAAGCGTTACCCTCTCCCTATCTCGTTAAGGCATCGAACGTTCATTGATTTTCCACAATCGAGGGTACATTTGGCGAGCTTTGTTTGCTCTGTCTGAGTCTTGATACTTCTTCAAATGGCTCCCGCTTTCATTTCTTTTTCGTGTGATTCTTAATACTTCTCACCCAACAAATGCTTGCTTTTTTATTATATCTGATCATCAATGAGTTATTGCTTTTCAGAAAAGACGATCATACGTTTTGAATAGGTAAATACTTTTATAAGACAGTTGTTAGTTTCTTATAAATTCATAATAAACTTTTGTAAAAATTTGTCTGCGTTAAATTATGGGATAATTCTTGTGACTTGAAAAATGTTCCTTGTTATAGCAAACTAAGATTACGTTCATTTAGAAATTTTGTCTAAGACAATATATTTTCAGGATTATTATTATTAAGCTGAAAGCTTTCTGCTTTAACTTAACGAAAATTAGAAGAAACTTTGGGTGTTGCAGTATAGAAATTATTGGACAAGCGAATTTGCTTAAGAATTTTGAAAAATATTATTATTCTAAGTCTTTGAATAAATTTCTTTTATCTTATTAATTAAAATAAAATTTTAATTTCACAAATTGTTCAAAATGAATATGTCATCTATTAAGCTATTTTAATTTAAAATTATATTTATCCAATAAAATAATGTACAAGTATTTCTCAACAATTTTTTTCTTTTTATTTAAATATTAGTATTACGAAGAAATTTCGTAGGACCTCCTTAAAATTGATTTGAACTTATAAATATAAATTCAAATATATAAATTCAAAAATATATATATTAGTTAATAATGTTAATAAAAATACTTCATGTACGATGTACATGTAAATAATATCACTGTATTTTTATTTATAAATTACTCTTTCGATATTATTGTTTCGTAGTAGATATTATGTAACTCATGTGACCGAATTAAAAGTTCACTGTTTCATTTTGTACTTAATCTGCTCAAGATATTCGATCCTACTCTGTTTCTTATAAATCTGGCTTAATATAATCTTCCAATCTTTATCTAGGTCTACTTATAGATTTTTTACTTTTTCATTTTTCTGGTCTTTTATGCTACATGTATTCTTTTACTTCATATTCTGCTTATTCACTCACACTATCTTGATTTATACGGCTTAATTACCTTGACAATATTAAGTGAAGTATAAAATTCTCATTTAATTTATTTAGATCTTTTTTATTAAATTAATATTTATTTTCATAATCAAATAGATTATATTAATATATTGAGTTTTATTTTTCTTTCTTTTCTTAATATATATAATTCTATTTATTAGATATTATTCATAAATATGATATGTTAATATAATATAATAACAAGCTAGCCATATTTGATAAATTTAATGCAATATTTACCTTAGAATATTTTTCTATAATTTGATGTTTTATTTAGTAGAATGATTATATAATTGTAATATCAACGATAATATATTTTTCACGATTACCAAGAAAAATATTCCTTGAATAATAATCTCTTTAAAATATTTTTTAATTTAATGAAAATCTTGAAAATATTTGAATTAACTTCTCGATACAACTTCTTGGTACTTTTTCAAAAGAGAAATTTTACGTTTCAATAACACAATTTTTATATTTCTTATCAAACTATATTAATAACAAGATAACTTAACTAAACAAGCAAATTACAACGCGGTGTAACTAAGTTTTAATTGTTTCGAAGTAACTTTTATAACTTTTCCTTATATTTTTGTTTTACCTATATCTTGTGAACTGCTTAATACTTTGACAGCCATGACTAGGGTAAAAATATAACTTTTATAATTACTTTTATAATTTGAAATTTTTAAATATCGACATTACGAACCTACCATATTTTACTTTATTACGAACTAATATTATTACTACAATATTAAATTTTTATTTTTAGTTTGCTGCATGAACTTTGCATAAGTTTACACTATAAAATAAATGTTGTTTTAAAATAACATATAAAAGTTAACTATAAAATTTTTAGTTGTATGGAAAATCGTTTTATTTGATCTCTACATAATATAAATTTTTCGTCTTTATTTTATTAAATGAGCCTTATCCTTCAAATATTTGTTTCTTCAATTTTTTATTCTAATATTTATTTAAAGAGACTTACTTACGTACGTGCTTATATCTTACATATTTTTCCAGTTCGTAAATTTAATACAATTGAATATTTTATAAAATAAACAAAAAGAGAAAATATAGTTTATTTTATAATGTACGTAATTTATTGACTTTCTACTTATTATAATTAAATTTCTTAATAACTATAAATAAATACTATGAGATATTAAGCACATAATTATTTTCGATATTGTTCATATACTCCTGGATAAATACAATATTGAGTTATTGATTTATTTGCAATTCTTATGAAAGCCAAGATAATATATATGTAATGTATATTTGTGTATCAAAATGTTTTTAAAAAATGTATAGAATGTAAAATTTAGTAAACTAAATATTTAGCTAAAAGAAATTTTTTCATATTCAGGCTCAAATATCTTAATTTATAAATTTTTTTATTTTTTGCATAAATACGAAATTATTATTGTACGAGTGTTTTAAATTGCTTGGAGAAAAATTAAATGTGAATAGATTGCAAACTTACATTTTCGACGTCAATAATAGTTGAATATAAAAATCATTTATAAATATTTCTTTTATTTTATATTACTTATAATTAAAATAATAAGCTTTTATTATGGAAAATCTAGTACAATAATTATAATCTAATTCTTTCTTTTATGAGGTATATCAGTTACGTTTTTAAATCCATCATATCAGTGACATAATTTAACTTCTTTTTTAATTTATATTTATATATTTTAATTAATATAATAATTTCAAGTGAATTATAAAAAATAATCTAATAAATTGCTAAATTTGAATGCATGATTACATTTAAAATAAAGTTACATTAAATAATATTGAATTATATTCAATACAAAAAGTGAAATGAAAAATTTTTGTATTATTGTGATTTATCATCTAATTGTTAATTATGATTTAAATCAAGTGATAATATGAATACACTTAAAAATTCAACAGTTAGTTATAATAATATATAATCCTAATCTTCTGTATTATTGAAATACAATTTAACTGAATTTTTGAAAAATATAAACTTTTGTTAAATATTCTTTTTGCAGTAATTTATAGTATAGTTCATTTTTAAAATGAGTTACTTATTTTTTTTAATTATTGGAGATTTTCTTTTATAATTCCATGAAAAACCTATGAAAAATAAGTTTTTGAAATCGGTTGATTAATTGAAATATTATAAATAATACATCTTTTAAGTGCATCAAGTGCATTTGAGTACATTGCAGTAATCTCTTATAAATAGAAAATTGTAAAATGAATCGTACAATTTTAAAATCCAATTCCAAAAAGCAATTAGGCGCAAAAGATTCGTCGCCACTGCAATTAACTGAAAAAGAGGCTATCTCATATATCTACGAAATGGAGGTGCATGGTATTACTAATCCGTGGAAAGGTGTTTGCACCGTAAATTTCTGAAAAAGGGTCGTAATTATACAAATCGAATTACATTCTAATTGGTTGAGATTCAAGCCCGTATGAACTTCTCAAATTTGAGAGCGACATGCATGTTGTGGATGTAATTTTTTTCTGCGCTTTTGTTTTACCAAATTTGTTTGAAAATTACTAGAATGCCTGCATTTGCCTGCTGTCTATTATTTGATTGGAATTTTCAACAAGGAAATATTGTTCTAGAGTGTTACGATTAATTAATTTGTCAAATATGTTCAATTTAATGAAAAAATTTATTATTAATTTTTAAAATTGACACGATTAATTAATGTTTAAAATATTTATTATTATATAAAATTGTAAATAACTTCAATTTTAATGTAAAGATATTGCTTATTAACAAACATGTACATGCATCATATAACTCGAACTATTGAAAATAAGTATCCCTTAATCAAAAGAAATAAGTTTATTATTTAATAAATGTCTTTATTATATAATTATATAGATTAAAGTTTTTAAATGGTTTTCATAACTACCTAGTAAATTTAAAATTGAAAAGTATAATAATGAAGTTTTCATAAAGATCAGACTATTATTTAAATTATATAATTGTAATACATTTTTTATCAAGTTAAGAAGTAAATTACTTATCATAAACATACATAACTATATTAATATAATTCATTTCTAATTGCTTTTCAATAAAATAATTGTTTTCAAAAATTAAAAAAGTTTAAACGGATCAGTCAAAAGAATTAATAACCATATTATTATTATATACTTAGTTTACTTCAACTTTTAAGCATAGACTTTAAAAATTTAAAAATGCATTAGTTGACATATTAAATATTACAATAACATTTTCTAAAAAATATAATTTTTTAAATTTGATTTAGTTTTATCAATAACCGTGAATATAGTTTCATCGATAAGATAAGGAAAATTAATAATGTTTTATACCAGAAGGCAAACAAAAGACCAAAATAAGTATGAATCAATTCACTGATAAAACTAATCTAATAATTGAAAAATTCTTATTTATTTGATATTATTATATCTCATAAGAAATAAGAGTCTCTTATTATATTGATTTATTATTACAATAGAATCCATTATTACTTAGTAATCGCTGCAAGCAAACTTTTTTGTTATGCAAAATAATGTTTTTCTATATGTAGAAAAATGTTTCTTCTAAAATTGATATTACTCTGCTCAGTCATCTTTCCAACTGCTTAGCTCTAAATTATGTATTTATACGAAATTGAGTATTTGTACTATATTATTAAATGTAGGATAAGGTAATGAAAAGGGTAACTTTCTAATAGTTAAGTTAAACGTTACTCTGCGTGAGATCAGCAGAAGCTTTTCATAGCAATAAAGTTAATGTGCTCTTGATACGCTTAAGTATAAAAATACAGTCATTATGAATAATGAGAGTAACTTAAAAAAGATGATTACTTACTCATAGTGAGTAATCTTTATAAAAGTATACACCCGGAAAAATAGGTCTGAACACGTAAACATAGTTTTATACATGTATAGCCATTCGCAACATAAAAATAGAAATACTGCACGAAGTCAGAGATTGCAATAAAATAAAATATGAAAAGGAAATAAAATAGCGTATCCATATATACACACAGTATAAACATTCATTCAAAATTCTTTACTCACTCTTTTTAGCTAGTATCATAACCAATCGACAACTAACTATCGAGTTAAATGCCTTTGAATACGTACATATGCATACATAAATATATACACGGTATTATTTTCCCATCAGAACCTCCAACTAATCCTATTATTTTGTCGTTCTTGTCGTTCATCGAGAATGAACGTTTTTTTTGCTTTTCTCTTAGGCCATTCTTAAGATTAATATATTTATCTCATGATGCATTAATCGTACCATAAATTTACATCCTCTTTTTTCATTTGCACTTTTGTTTTAGAATAAATTACAATTTAATGATTAAATCATTTTCAAAATTAGATAACAATAATTTGAAAGATTTTGGAACATAAGAAACTTCAGCCTCTCACTTGACAATTTACTCACTTGTTTCTTTATCTCAGGTTAAAATATTCTGAAATATAACATAAATTTCTTATATAATCAATAAGTAGATATGTAGATAATTACAAAACTACCATAGATAATTTATAAATATATGTAATATAGAATTAATTATTTTCATTTTTACATATAGAGAATGATGTCATGTAGTTTTCCTAAGTTTAACATTTATAAAAGAAATTGCAGATATTAGCAGACGATTATTAATCTTGAATAAAAAGTATAAATTTTATAAAAAGAATTAATTCAAACATTGTTTATTTTTCTATAAAATTGATTTTTATACAGTTTAAGAATTCTAAACCAATATCTAAAATTTTTATTTAAGCTTATAAATCTTAATATCAAATGTGTTTTATATTTATTTGTCTTAAAAATAATATTTCTCAAGGTAAATAATTTTTTCCTCAAATTTTAATCTTCAATAAGCTTTACATTTATAATAATTAAAACTGTAATAAAAATACATAAATGATGTTCCTGATAATAGAGATTTCTTCAACTATCCTTAATTTTGTAAGTTTTTTTTTACTACTGCTATTACTAATTTTCGAACAAGCAAGACATCTTGTGATGTTCTAATGGCAGTCAAATTATTTCAGTCGATTATATCATGCCCTTTCTATTTTATAAGAATTCCCAAATACTGGATTTAAAAGCTTAATTATAGTCGTAGTAAAATGCGAGAATGTCTTAGCTCTTTGTTCTTATAACTCCTCCTTCTCTTCCAAACTCATACCCATTTGCTTTATACTGATTACAATGAAGGACGGGTAATTTCTCGTGAGATAAACGGTAGTTCCTTCTTTATCACAGTGTAGCATTCACCCTTTTCTGCCACTCCAATCTTGCTAAAATAGTACATTAATGAAAAGTGTTCTACAGCGACCATCTTATTCATAGCTTTAGACAAGAACTAAGCTCTTTTTTATTTTAATATTTATCCTAAACTGAAACTAATACTTGATTGCCTAAATTTTAATCTTGTCATTTTCTATTAATCTTAAAATTTATCTTTTCTTTACTTTTACTATCAGGTTATGACCTGACACCACATTAGCTTATCTTTCTGCCTAAATATTACTTCGAAAATTAAAGAAACACGTCAATACTAGTAACTCAAAAATCAAGTAATATATATTGAATATATTAATATTTTAAATGCAGATACAAACTTATTCATAGATACGAAGTTATCTATACTCAAAGGGATCTATGTGCATCTGTATACGCGATAAGTATATTTGAATAAATCATACTTGGTTCCTGTTATGATTATTCTAGCTCTTTCATTCTTTTTAGATTTATACCTATATATCTGAGAAAAATATCATGCTTCTCGTTAAATTAGGTTTCTCTTATTCTGAATAAAACAATAAATTGATACGGTAAATGGACTCTCATAAAGTCTTGTACGCAATACGAAGATTCGTATTCTTCATTCAACCTGACTTTATCCTCTCACTTCATGCTTTTTCTGTTAGAGTAATTTTCTGTCTTTCATCTGCTATCTTTTGCCGCATACATGTGTAAAATTCGATAGGAGTCTGCTCATCATAAAAATAAACGTCAGTAATCGGTATTTTTTTATCTAGAGGAATGTTTCAGACTAAGCGGCCATCCAAATTACTGTTAACGAACAGATATAATAAGAATAAGTTTCTAAAATTTTGTAACGAAAATTAGTTACTTACAAAAGTCAACTACGTTTAAATGATCAAAATTATGTATAAATAAATTTTAAATATAATATTTTATATACATCTATTATTTTTTAGGTATTTTTATCCTTAATAAAAATAAAAATTTATTTATTGTATGCTTTAAAAGAAGTATAATCAATTTTTTAACTTTATCTGTAAAGATTCCAGAGACTACAGTAACTTTTTTAGTATCATTAAGAATTAATTAATTATAACAATGAATTAATTATAATTATAAATTAATTATTAAATTAAATTAAATTAATTCAAAGACCCTCCTCTTCTTCTCTATCATTTTCATGGCTACTTTTTTATTCACTTATTATTGGCAGTTCTTAACCAAATGGGTTAATATAGTTTTACCTATGCACTTGCTGAAGTTTTCTTTTGTGTGTGTCCGGTATAACATCTTCAGTCATTATACGTGACATTAGGAAGTATTACTTCTTCAATATGTTTTATTAGAAATAATGAAAAAATATTTTTTAAATCTATGATGAAAAATCGGAAAAGATAAAAACCTAGAAATATAAAATAATAAGAAAGATTTTCTGAAATAAATATATACACAGTATTCATTTTAGTCATGTATTTTTCTAAGATATTTACTTTAGCAATTTTAATTATGCTCTAATTTATTTGTCTTCTTATCCAATCTTTAGAGAATAATCTTATTTTAGAAGCATCATATTATTGTACTCATGATACAATAATAGCTTTGTGCTAAAGCTTGTGAATTTCATCAATCGCTAGTCCTGCGTCCATCTCTTTCTCTCTCTCTCTCTCTCTCTGTCTCTGTCTCTCTTTCTAACTATGTATATATAATTATTCTATTTAAAGATCTATACATATATAATCTCCGTTCATCCTCCTTTCATTATCACTAATTTATTTGCATCACTAGGACCTTTCTTTGTCATTCAGCATTTTATGGTGCATTAATATTATCCTGGATACATTATTTTTTAAAAATGAATTAGGATTATCCATATTCAAAAGCAGCTTAAAATTCGTAGTTATTTTATGCAGCATTTTATCATTATAAAGCGTCGAATAAAAATGCTTTTGTTAATATGGTTCTATAAAAGTTGAAATAATAAGCATACAATCAAAATTTAGATGTATATATGCAATTAATATTTTATCATTTATTTATGGTCAGTTATAAATATTAAAAGGCATAGACAATGTACTTTAAAATAAAATTATTACACATTTAATTCATAATTCTGTCCATTAACAAAAAAAATACTCTAAAATGAACCATACTGATTTTTATAAAAGGTTCAAAAGAGTTAAAATTATTTCAATTATTTAATAAGAAAACAAATAAATATTATTCAAAATATTGATTTTTAAAAAGAAAATATATACGATTCAAAATAATATATAAAAAGGCAGTAATTAATAAGTAATTAAAAGGAAAAAGGAAACTACCTAGAAAGAATTAAAAAATATATTAATAATGATTTAATGGCAAGATTTAGAAATATTGAATCGAATTACCACTAAACAGGTATATGAACACTACAAATTTAATTATGCGAATAATAAACTGGAAAGGAAACGTTACAAGGAACTCTACAAGGAAAAAGTGGGGAGAAAATATACAGGTGAAGATAGATTTCGTATTACAAAATGGTGTATGCATCATTACAAAGAAAGGGACATCATTATCTAGAAGTAAATATTTAAGACAAAACTATTGCTAAGAAAAGAATCAATAGGTTTAAGGCGAGACTAATTATTTGGAACTCCTTAAAGCATTGTATTAGTAAATATTATGATAAGAGTTTTTAAAACGTCCATAACAAGTGATCTATATTTTACGGCATCAGGGTAGAAAAATTAAATCGTTACATATTTTTATACAAAAACATTTTCTATATTATTAAGTGGAAAAAACAATTATACTTATTATAATTGTCTTACAATTTTAATTATCTGTAAGAATATTATAAAAACTAATTTTAAACGAGTAATTTTGTATATTACAAAGCGGAACGTTATATAAAATGAATTGTCATTACTATAAAACAAGTATTGATTTTGGTAGAGGAGTAAAAGCCGTAGGTCAATTTGACAGATACTATTCGAGCAAATAATAAAATATTTTTAAATATTGAGATCATTTTTTAGAAAAATAAATATATTTACAAATAAATTGATGGTTTGTCAAACGATTTGTTGAAATTTTAAATAAAATTAATTTTTTAAATTGATCTAGATTCTTAGCAATTTTCTAACAGTATGAGGATATTCAATATTAGTTTAATTTATCATTTTCTATATTTGTCTGTGCTATTTATATTTTGAAAATAATTATTTTGCCTTAAGATTTTTAATTATTTTATTTGGTACGCAGTTTCATTTATTATTTAGTTGATTTTTTATCATGTGTATATAAATTATAATAATTAATGAGGATATTTTAAAAATATTCCTTATTTTGGGAACGAATACTTTTGATTTATTTAAATCTTATACTTGAATTTTCTTATTTATGAAATTGTTCAAATACAATTAGTCTAGCACAATGATCTATAGTTTTTTATTTTTATTATAATAAAAGTCAACTATCATCACGTATTTATTAAATTAGCTTATATCAGATTTTAATTAATTGAACTTTATACGTTACATGTACAAAAAGAAACGATGTACTTTTATTATAATTGAATTCTTTTTTGTGAAATTAAATGTATATCTAAAATAATGATTATTAAATTCACATAGCATGGCAAATGCATTTTTTAAATATTTAGTGTATTATTTATACCTGATAGTGCTATACATATGTTAAGCGTAAATTCATATGCATCCTCTTTACTCACACTTTTGTAGATATCATCTAGTAAGAAGCTTATACAATGAAATACTCTTTCAAAAAGTAGATTATTATATTATATACATAAAGCAGGCTCTGTATTTGAAATTATTTAGTATAAAGTAATAATTCATCTAATTATATGAAACGAAATTTTGTTTCATCTACTTTGTACATATTAATACTACGTAGTTTCATAATTATGTTACGAAATAAATGCTAATTACATATTCTTTTATGTAATATTATAATATATACATTTATATATGTAATACTTTTGACGATTTATTAATTATTTTGCTTATAAATATATTAGTTTATATATTTAAAATAAATAAAATTTTGCAATAATATGTTATACATGTTGGATATATATATGACGCTTTGAAGTTATAGAATTATCTTCTAAAGAAACATTGAGTGTATTAAAAAGTTTTCTCTTCTTTTCATAATGTATAATAATTAAAACGAATATTTTAATATTTTTTAGATATTCTATTACTTGTACTACTAAGTATAGTATTATGTATTTCATTTTTCGTATGATTTGAATTAAATGCTTTTAAGATAATTATTTTAATTATTTCAATAAATGAGGAAACTATCTGGAATTACTAAGACTTTATGCTCAGTTAAAGTTCTTTTTTCAATATGATGACGTTCTGTGTTCTTGAAAATTACATTTAGTTTTATTAAATTAGATTAATATCTACATTAATTTATTTTTATTTTGTAAAATGATATAAGTATAGCTTGTATCTTGTCTAAACACTGTCGCTCGTTATTTAGTTATTTTACGTATCCAAGATACTCTTCGATTAGATCTTTTATTTCTGAATAGTTTTGTACAATTTTGCGAATCAATCGAGACATATCTTTCTTAAATCACTTTTTCACGAATTCTGAAATAAATTCTCTACAATATGATTCACTATTATACAAATCATAGTAAATCGACTTGAAATGGAATTATCTTCCTATATTGGTATGACTGCTCGACTCAACGTATCGCATCTACTCTCCGTTCCTCTTCAGCTATCGGATAATTATCGAGGATCCTCTATCGAATGAAGGAGGCAGTTTCGCTTCAAGGCACACGCAATGTCCGTCCGTCCGTGTCTGCTCCTGATTTCATGTCACGCAAATACCTTGTAATCTTCTGTGCGTTGTTTATCTCTCTCTTCCTCTGTGTCTATCTACCTCTTCGCTCTCAAATATAATCATATCACACATGACGTATAAGTACGTAAACATATTTCTACTTATTTATGTGGGGTAATTCTTGTCCATTTTCACTTTAAATATCGTTTCGTTTTTTATGCAGACTATATATAATTCTTTATTCTGTTCCGTACATTTTCAATGAGATAAGCTAATTTCACTTCCACTTACCAGATAACAGCGAAGAATTACGTTCTAAGATTCTAAAAGTCGTTTCAAAGTATTCTCAGATCTATCGATGTATTCAGCACTTTATTTTCAACTAGTTTCTACACAATAATACTAGCTTAACAAAGGATCATTTTTACTGAACAGAAAAGTGAAATAAAAGAGATATTAGACTCTTTTAATATTTTCATCTGTATTTATTATCAAATATAAAAGGTTTGAGTATTCAGAAATAGATTATACCTCGGTTATAATAAAAACAAAACTGAAATTGTTCTACTAAAAGGATTACAGTTAAAAATGAATTCGCTGTTTCACTCATGAGACACAATTAATTTGTTTTTCAAATATAAAAATTACAATATTTTTCACTACATTCATTTAATTAACTTATTTCATTGATGAATTATAATTTTTATGCTTTAAAATAGTCAAACTATATGTAGATAGAGAGAATTGGGAATCAATTTTTACAATTAAAAAGTGAGTAAGTCATTCTTTCAAATAAAAATATAAATGAAAATAAAAAAATTCTTTGGATTGACTTTTTCTAATAATAGTTATATAATTGAAATTTTATATTAAAAGCAATTTTAAATTCATTACTTGACTTCATTAGAAAAACTTCTAATTAACATAAGCTTTTTATATATATTATTGTAAGTTTGATTATTTTAAAAAATTATAATGACACATTATTATAATATAAATATTAAATGTCAGAATTATACATATGTTTCATTATCATTCATATATAATGTGAATATAATATAATTGTTTTTCATTTATTATATAATTATAGTAAAATATAAATTAATTGTGTTGTAATTGAGCCAAATTTATAACGATATTATTGTTTTAAATTACTTTTTATAAATTATTTTGTAATTATGAATTTACAAATAATTTTCTATAATGATTTTCTCAAGTTGATTAAACCTGTAAAGTTAATAATTAGTACATTTAGGCTGAGTCTATATAAAGTATCACAAAGTGAGTTAATTATTTGATATTGAAATTAAATGTAAATATCTTAATTATTTTTGATAACATTTTCAAATTTCATATATTATGTTTATAATCTTTTACTGTTTATTTTTAAAGGCGTTACTTACAATTATTGAAAACTTTAAGAAACTCATCAGCTAATTAAGTTGTTATCTCAGGTATAAACTTTTAAGTAATCATTCTACTGCGTATATTTAAACCAGCCTTTCTTACAACATTAATATTATCGAAGAATATACAAGTATATATATATATATATAATGTATATATAATGTAGTATATATAAGTATATATAATGAGAATCCAAATTGTATTCAACAGAAGCCATTAAGTACTTTCTATCTTATTTCAATCGACAGGTCTATTACTTTCGCGTACATTGCCTTTGAAATGCTCATTCCTCCTTTGATCCTTCTATCAAAGTCTCGGTGACTACTACCTCTGTTACTTTCGCATCATCAATTGTTCATTACGGGCATCCTAGAGTGTCATTATCCCCCAGCGTAAGGTGTACTTCGGATTGACCCGAAAGGATAGACGGAGATTTGCGTTCGTCAACGTCGTCTCTTTGAAATTTACACGCTCTCTCGACTACTCTCTTTCTCTCTATCTCTCTATTTCTTTATCTCCTTTTCTTACGTGAACATAAATCCATTCTATCGGAACGTAGACCGATCGATTGATATAGTGACGTATAATTGAACAGGACTCGAAGGACGAAGAAACAAATGAGAAGAAAAAGAACAAGGAAGAAAATTGAAAGGATTTGCCTGTGTCTATTGAAACGAGCAATCAGAGCCTCGATGCTTTGCGACGTACGATTATTTTTCTTTTTTCTATCTCCATGGCTTAAACGGCAACTCTACGTTAACTTTTCGTCACATTACTCTTTTTTGTAGATTTAATGAACGCAATGATGTAGTGAATCGACTTATTAGACACAATCATCATTTTTTTGTAAAATCTATAATTATTTCCAATGCGTCGTATTTATGTCACAAAATCTACGCATAATTATAATCTGATAAATTAATTTTAAAAAGAATATAATAAGGCGTAAGGATAACAAATATTATTTTTAAGTTTATAATTAATTTCATTATAACTAATTATGTTTATAATTAATTAATAATTATAATAGTTTCTTCGAAAACTATTTTTTTCTTATATTTTTAATATTTGTAAAACTTAATAAAAATAGCAAATACTTACAAATATTTTAATGGGCTAGATTAGAAATTGATATAAAACAAAGATATTACATTGCTTCAATACATATATTCATAAATATGAATTTCTAATACAAAACAGGATAAAAGAGCTAATAAATAATAAAATTACCGATAAATAAATGTGACTTATAATCTATAATAAAAAAATTTTCATAACTTTAGTATAAAATAATTCAGAAAATGTTATGATGAGAGATATTATGAGATAAGTAATATCTTACAAAATAAATAAAATATATGTAATACTTTACTATTTGTTACGCATTGTAATAAAAATAAGTTAATTCACAATGAGTTGAATTGTAAGACATAACGTTCTTATAATGTGCTGACGAAGCATCCTTATGAAAACTATTTTTCAATTTTCTTTATGTTTTGTTGTATCTACTTTTATACTGTTGTCAAAGATTTATAACAAGTTTTCGAAACTTAAATGAACACAATCATCAATAATAGCTTGTGAAAAGAAAATATTTTTCTGTCATTATATATATGTACACACACACACACACACACACACACACACACACACACACACACACACACACACACACACACATATATATATCTTGATTTCCATATCCCTTTATGTGTATGGTTATTTATCGTATTCACTTACCTGAGAAATAATATCAATTCAAAATCAAACGTTCAAACTCTTTACACTACAGATGGTTAAATATTATTCGATCAATTTTTTTCAATAGCACATGATGTCTTAAAATTGCTATACGTGCATAATACCATATTCAAAATATAAATAAAGTAAAATTTTTAATATGTACATAATTTTAATTATACAAGTATATATATAAATACATATATATAAAAGTATATTAATAGAAGGTATAATAAAAGAACCAATTATTTATATATTTATAAAATTTTATTATCTTACGTATGAATTTTTCCATAGATTGTTCATATTTTACACATTATAAAAAGAGAAATTCATTAAAATCTATAATAAATTATGGATTACTTATATTTAAATTTAATTTATGAAATTAAAGTATGAGAGTATTAATCTAAAATCCATTTTCAAATATATTTTTTGTAGACCTAAAATAATAATAATCTATACATCAAGGAAAATTATCATATTTCTATTAGATTTAGATATCAGTAAAAATTATATGGTATAAACTTAAGTTAGTAGTATTAAAAAAAATATCTTTTTCTTGAGATCACTCATCTTAATGTTCTAATGAATTCATAAATAACATTAATTTTTCAGTTTAAAAGTTATAAATTTATTATTTCAAGTTTAAATACAATTAACCTATTGCATTACGATACAAATGAAATATTCGATTATAGTTTTCAAAGATTGTATTGAATATTCCTTTAATTGAAAGATATTCGAATTGAACTATCTAAATTACTTAGTTATAAATTTTATTTCGCTTATTGAACAATTTAAATATAATCAATTTAAAATTTGTTTCCTTATCACTGTTGATAATTTTTTTCAAAAACTCATCTATTTTTCCGTAAGCCTTCATTTTATTTTATAAAATTACTTTTATCTTATACATATCAACACTTGAAATTTTTTAAATCTACGTATTCATATTCATTCTACATGCATTTACTTTAATATTGTTCTGAAGAATGTTAGTTGTTGTCAAATAGGCAACATGTTTTACTTATTTTTTTCGTGTGATTAATTGACACGTTGAGGCATCTATTAACTATGATTATTGACATAATGTGTAGATAAATAAACATGAATCTAAAAATTTTGAGTTTGTATTGTTTTATTCATGTGAATTGTAAGAGACCCTGGTTCAATGAAATTGCATATAACTCTCGAACACTATGGGAGAATTTCTTCGCGTAAAACCCCAAAAGTATCTATCTTTTATAAATCAAATGTTATATTTGTACGCTTATTCAAATACTCAATATAATGGATCTGGCACAAGTAGACCATAGAGATAGACGACTGAAAGGGAGCAGGAGCATTCGTTTACATAAAAAACTCTAAAGAAAAGATTAAACTGATTATTCTTTGAACATCTTTTATGTCTTAACCTAATCCATCTATTGTCTAAAATTATATAATAACGAAATATCGTCTATGGAAATTAATACAATATGAAAACTGCATAATAGAAAATCTTCTATGCGGGTACAAACTTGCGAGAAACTTTCGTTGAATTTAATATTTTATGTAATATAACTCTTAAATATACATAATGTCAGGAATTCTAATTTATCGCTGAAGAGTTTTATATAGTATTCATTATATACATTTTTCGCTAAAGAGTAATATAAGTAATTTGACAAATGTCACATAATCGTTAAGAACGAAACACTATTACCATTAATTTTGTGTTCCAATACTCAGTATCTATCCATGACTTGACGTTATGTTCATCTATTAAATAAATTAACAATAGCTCTTCGCTATATGTCTTTCTTTCTTTGTAACTTTCTCTCTTTATCTGTCTGTCTTTCCTTACTGCATGCATTCACTTTCGTTATAAAAAGGCAGAACTTACAAGCCCAATGTACGAATCATTAACCGCACAAAAAATGCTCACAAATATGCACGCACACGTTGCCCTTGGCCGAAGATCGTCGCTCAATGCGAAATGTCAAAGTCACGTTAGCCGAAGAAACACGTAACAGGCTCTCCGACAGCTGTCACTCATCGACGCACGAGTGTAACAAAAAGAATGCGCAAAAGCGGCGATCTAAGAGGGGAGATGAGGCCTTATAATTGTCTGGTGGTCTATCGCTTATTAATGAACCCACAAAGAGTTCCTTGGGGAGTCACGCCGCCTATCTTCTTTTCACACGGGCACCGCCTAAAAAGCTGTCGCCAGACAACGAGTCACGTATCCGCGACTCTCGAACTCAGGCACGCGCGTATCGTCCCTTTACTTATCCCCGGATATGAGTTTTTAATATGTTGAACTTACATGCGTCGAAGCTCGCAAGAATGAATACTTCTCCATCTGCCGATACGTAACGGTCTAAAATACGCTGCTGCACAGATAACGCACTGAGGTGGTGTTAGTGAATTGCGACGAACTAATAAGAAAAAAATGTATTGAATCATTAGTTTGATGAACCTCACCGTTAAGTGCTAGCATGTTTTTCTTTTCCCTTCGTTTGATCTTCCACAACGAGCAGACAGCACATTATTTCTAAGAAATTCGATTTTTTAATGTATCGATTATTGATTTTTATGGATAAACACATAGCCTGCAAAATATCACACGTCGATCAACTTGAACCTCGAATCTGTCATGCTTATATTAAATCGTTAATAATAGTTACAACATCTGCGTTTTAAAATTGAATGAGTTAACTATGAAGACATTCTTTCCTCGGTATATTGACGGCCGGAACTGATATAACCCGATGGCTATGCATGCATGTGTACATACGCATGAAACGATGGGAGGATTGATCGAGGTTGCTCCTATAAATATAAATCATAGAGCGTGTATATGTGAATAAATGATTGCACAGAACGAGGAATTTGCGATATGTTTACGAGGTAACGTATATAACTTGTCTTTATAGTGAAATTGTTTTGTATTGTGACATCGCAGACAAAATAATGTGAATAGATCGAAGATTGCAGCTTTTTAACGCTTATAATGATGTACGTTGCAGGACGAAAATGATGTGAGATATTATTCTGATACTTTTATATAGTTATAATCAGCAAATAATACTGGTAATTAATTTTATTATTTTATGTCAAATGTATATATTTGAAATACATAAGGATGGACTTTGGACTGCGATATTGTTGAAATAATAATGCTGAATATTTTAATAAATTATAAGTGATTATCAAGAGAAAAGCATGTAATATTTGGTATAATAGAATTATTCATTATGTTTTCGTTGTGTAATTTTCTTGCAATATAATTGATACTTTTAATTTAAAAAGACTTATGACAAAGTGCACGACAAATTTAGAAAAGTTTATATGGCATCTCACAAAGTATAATTTGAATGAATGATTAGTTATGCTTAATTAAGATGTAATATGTATTAATTTGTGTTTCGTATCTTTTTCTGAATTCAATAAAGTTAAAATAAAATCCATAAAACATTAGTAGTAATTAATAATAACAGAGTTACAGAATGCATTTGTATGCACTCAATCATATTCACATTTCTAAAATTTCGTGAATATATCTGGAGTATTATTATTAACCGAAAAATCAGACGTATTAATTGAAATTTGAGGATTAAAGCAATAAAACTAATCTAATAAATACTTTTGCTTAAGTTATTATAAAATAAAATCTTATATTTTTACGTAATATATATTATATATTATAACGAATCGCGTGATAATCACTGTCATTCATATTGTTGGGATAATTATAATGTACATATTACATGTATATATATTAATTTAATACTTTTATTTAATAGAAGTCGTTTAGCAAACTTTCTTTGAGCTATTTATATTCTGCAATATTTAATTTTAATTGTTTAGAAAATCAAACATTTATAATCTATATCAAGTTAAACTAGCTTTATTGTATATAAATCGAAATTTTAAAAATTTTGTAAATATATATATATATATATATAAACACGTTTATAAATTTCAATAGATCAAATAATCATAAACTTATTGTACTCACTCATATTTATAGAAAAACATATTTGCTTTAAATAAAAAAATGAAAAATTTATTCCTTCTGTTCAATTTGTAATTCGTTAAGAACGTTAAACTAATTTGTGAACGATTTTAATAAGCCTTCAATTCATGAAAAATATCTAGGAGATAAAGAATCTCTTTTAAAAAAAAAACTAACGACGATAATTATCCGAAATTCGATATATATTTTTTTTTGAAAAGCCATCTGTTGAAGACAGATTTCGTACGTCTAATTAAGAAAAATAATCAATGATTTATTCAATATTAACTATCTATAATTTTGTTTAAATTGACAATGTTACATTTTTTATTTCATTTTAGAATGCATTTTTGTTACTGTTTTGGTTACTTATTGAAGGTATGATTTCTCTGTTTAGCCATAATTTACTCATTTAAATATAAGAGAAAACATCAAGCAAAATTGTTTATTAGTACATTATCTTTTCTTTGATCCTCAACAAGGAAATTGTCGACACTATATGTACTTAATTAAACTTTTTTTAGGACATTATACAATAACTAGGTTATACAGATTATTAAAACGTCAAATATATAATTTGACTGTACTAAACATAATCTAAAAAATAAAAAGAGTGACAGGTACAATTGAAATTGTTAATATTATAAAAACAATTTTTTAAACGCATACACGATTTAAAATCTAAAAAAGAGCTTTAATAACTTCACGTTTGCTTGTAATATTGTACGATGTTGTAACGCGAGACGTGCTATATTAAATTGGCGCGTCAGATATTGAAGAAGATCGATTAGCTTCATTATAAAGGAGGTGAGCAGCACTGCAGCCGTTTCTCCTACGAGTCCTTTGCGGGTTTCTCGCGTTTCCTTGCAAGCAAATCAGTCCTTGGCTGATCAGTCAGATTTGGAAGATTGCGCATATCAAGAGCAGAAGTGACAGGACGTGGCGG
The DNA here is from genome assembly GCA_018907045.1 of Wiebesia pumilae. Classification (NCBI taxonomy): domain Eukaryota; kingdom Metazoa; phylum Arthropoda; class Insecta; order Hymenoptera; family Agaonidae; genus Wiebesia; species Wiebesia pumilae. The sequence continues at coordinate 1,109,211 of JACCHZ010000138.1, forward strand.
CGATACACCGGCAAATTGGAATTACTCGAAGATTTGGAGCGTCCGTCTTCTTGCCGGATGACTGGTATCCTCCACCCATATTCCGCAAACACCGCAACCATCCAATGTTCCCGAGTCAGGATTAATTTACAGAGATAAAGCGCAATTAGTCCTGCGCGTCACTTGACACAATTAATCGCAGAGCGTAGAATTACAATGCTACTAACTCCTTCCCCGCTTCAGTGCCTACGCTAGACGCTTCGAGGGGATGGACGAAGGCAAAGGTCACCAGCTCTTCCTGGCTTACGTTGATGCCCTCTGACTTCCAGTAAATCTTTAGACGCCTTCGAGCACTCCTCGTTCCTGACCCCTAAGTAACTTTCATCTCCTTACGAGCCATGCCTTGGCGATAGAGAAGGACGGTACTATAGCTGCATAACTGCACAGCTCTTTGGCATTTCGAGCGCATAACTGAAGAGCTATACGTATAATAAGCGTGCGTGAATATTAGGAGAGAAATATTTAAAGAATCCCGTAATAGATCATTGGATATTTTGTTGAGCGCCAAACGTAAATAACAGAAGAGTCGTTATTTTAATAAGAACTTGTAAATCCTTTCAACCTTATGCTTTTTAAAGCCATTGATGAGATCTGATAAATATTTCCTAATTAGCCATTAGCTGACAGGTACCATTACAATAGAAATAAAGAAACTAGTGTCTTGCATCTCAAGTCAGGAGCTTTAAGAAAGATGAGAAATTATTACATGATGAAATTTAAAATTTTAGATAAATATACGTAATCTTAAGATTTCATACTTATTAAAAGAAATGCGTATAATGCAACTTAAGAATTTTACATATTAATATTCAATGTTATCATGGGCTATATTAAAACTTAAGTCAGTCGTTAATTGGACTTATCATCACAAATATTTTTCATTTTATGGAAACCCTCTGAATATTTAAATAATAAATTTAAAACTTGCTCTATAAAATCTTTTACTTTTCTTTCTTCATATTATATATTAGGTTTAAATCTATAAATTATTCAATTATAACAAAAATACAATTTTATCAAATTAGAGAAATGAAAATCTTTTTAAACCAATTATAGAATATGAAACCAAAGAATAGAATATAAATTATTCTAAATTGAAATCGTTACATTTTCAAAATTTTTTTACAAATGATATTATGGTAATTTTTCAATAATGAGAATCATTACATGAAATCAAATAAAAAAAAGAGTGATTCAGAACTTTAATTTGTCTGTGTTATTCATAAATTAATGACATGCATTAATTCTAAATTAAAATATAATAAAATGTTTTTCTTAATAAAATAATATATATTATAGATCTATATATAATTCAAGAATTATTTGCTTAATATAAATTTAAATTTCGAAATAAAATATATGATTTAAAGAAGTAAATTAAGCTCTTTAAGAGGAATATAAAATTAGTTGAAAATAACACTTTCTTAGCATTAGATCCTAAAATTGAGTGATACAATTTTTAAAGCTTATCCTTTTTAAGAAGATGAAAAATAAACGATATGAATGTGAAATATTTAATTTTACTTAAAAAGAACATTATTCTATGTTTTTCTAATTTTAGAAACAAAGATTTTTAATTAAATATGTAAATTTAAATAAAATTTTTAACATAAATTTCAAAGATCGTTTCTTTTGTTCAAAGTTAAAAAATACTGAAAGTGTGTATAATTATAATTAATTACATAAGAACTTATATTATGCAAATATATAATTTATATACACATCTAGTTTTTATTTTTTATTTTATTTTATAAGATTTTATAAAATATAAAGAACCATTATAACTCATCCAGTTTTTTTAATACCATTTTTAAAAAATGTACCGGAAAACAATTCAAAGACTTAATCATTAAATAACATTACAAGTAATACAATCAGCAATCGTAGAGCTAAATTGTGATGTATAGACCAGACCTTCTCCATAGTACAAACAGTATTCTAAAGCAGTATATATTTCATGATAAACTAATTATATGTACAGCCTTCTGTAGAAATAATTTAAGTTTCTTAAATGGAGAAAATGATTCTTAACTTTTAAGATATGAATTTTTGTTGCATTCACATACGAAATCTGTTAAGCAAAAAAATATTGAATTTCTTTTGTACTTAGATACAAAGAACTTGATGTCATAGAAAAAAGCATAATTAAACTCAAAACTGTTTTCCTGTAACTGCAAAGATGGACCTCAATATCCAGGCGACTGATCGCTTCAAAATCTCATGAGTCGAGTTGCACGCTCAATTTTCCACTCTCTTCGTTCCTTTGTTACATAGTCTCACTCATTCTTTAACGAAAATCTCTTTTGTATGTTCTCATGACAACAAACGAATATACCATCTATGACGAAAGTCGATTTTTAAACAATATAACATGAAGAAGAAGAACAATCTCATTCACACACGCGAGTGAGAAAAGAAACAACTACATCGCAAGTTGCGAACCAAGATTACTGCTTACGTTTTCGAGCTCTTTACAAGTGCATTACCAAAGAAATGTTATATAAAGGAATAAAAAGGCACTTTATAGTATCATGATATCCATGGCATGGAATTTATATATGTGATAAGTCTAATCTGTATATTCTTTATTTTTCAGATTTTATCATTTAGCAACGCTATTAAGCAATAAAATATTAAAGACAATTTCAATAGTCTTTTATTCAATAAACAACAGAATTCATACATACCTTTTCTCTGTAATATAATCATGGACAATGAATACATCTTAATTATTATGATTATTCTGCAGTACAGTTTTAGCATTAAAGTATATGTTTAAGTGAATTCCATTTTTATTAATTTTCTTTATTTTTTATTGTTATTAATTTCAAATAATTACAAAACTCAATGCTGTTTATTCTACTTAAAAAGTAAATTATAAAAGCTAAGCTTGCATAAGTTTTATTGCAATATTCTTTACTAAGTTACTAAAAACGTACAAATTAACATAGCCTTTATAGATTCTATATTTACTTAAAATAAAGCATAATAAAGACTTATTTAATGGCTATTATTTTAAATTTAGGTGGTACATGAGAAATTATCTCGGAAATATCGGTGAATACAATATTCAGTTTTATCATTGATAATAACGTGCACAATTGTGAATTAGCGTCCCACGGTAAGTATATAGATATACCTGATATAATCAGGTATTCTCTAACACATTCTGTAGACATAGATATATTGTACGTGCAATCATGAGGCTGAAATATTTGTTTTAAATGAAATAAAACAAAATTTAACAAATGATGTTCATTTTGATTTCAAATATTTGTCTGGATATTGTTACAAATGTTATGAATAAAGATGAAAAGTCATAAAATTAAATACAGCTAGCTATTCTTATTTGAGAAATATATCGAAATATATCATACAATCGTAAAATATTAAGTGAAAAGAAAAGAATTTTTGTGCTTTAATTGCCAAATATTTTCTTAACAAATTACTAATCTAATAATTGAAATTTATAAAACTGTTAAAAGAAATGAAATTACTATTTATTGTAATTTAATTGATTAAATTTTTATATAAATGATAGTTCATGCAAACAAAATTTTATAAAAAAACTAAATCCATACTTATTTTCAATCATGATTTTCTATTAAAAATTATAAAAACAAGAAAAATTGTATTTAATCTATAAAGTCTTTCATTGTTTTTAATTATAAAATATATGACAAAGAAATTAACTAATTAAAACTAGTTTTATAATTATTACGTTTTTGCATGTTTATTAAGTTTACTTCTATTATTAATCTTATAATTATTTTTAATAACGTCTTTATCATTTTTGTATTACGTTTATATTTTAAGTTATATTTAATTAATTTTTTTTAAAGTAACTAAATTTTAATTATATATCCTTAATTATAATCTTATACATTCTCGAATTACATTATGAGTCAAATAAAAATATGTGATTTTAATAATTTAGTTAACAACTACTTTTTGGTATATTTACAATATATTTACAATAAATCGTATTTCGTAGAAGAAAATGAAATAAATTTATAAAATTTTTTACAAAGTCGTTAAGTCAATTCTATTAAAGACATATAATTGGCGATGATCAGCCAAATACTCTTGTTTACTCTTTGTATTGCGTCAACGGAAATTATTAAAACAAATTACTATGATTTTTCAAAATATATTTAATTTTGTGATAAAAAGACTTATTTATTCAGAAACAATAACGTATTTGTAATTACAAATAAATTAAGCTATTTGGCTATGTTGCAACTGCAATTGCAAAAGAATTAAAGCTATTACTAGCCATATAACTTTCTTTTCAAGTTTTCGTGTAATTTTATTCTAAATATATTTTTGATAATTTTAGAAAACTCAAAAATTTTACACTTTTACGTTTTACTTTGTTAGTTATATAATATACATATTTGTGATATTATTCTAATTTATGCTGATTAATCTGACACCTTTTTATTCTTCAATTTCTGATATTGTTAACCATATTTAACCAGATTTAAGTAAAATCGATAAAACAAACTAGAAACAAACTTTATATGTAATTGTTATCACCTATTATTATATTTTAAAATTCTTTTAATTTTATATTTTTTATTTATTATATATGTCAGAGTAATATAAAACTTAGTTACAAAACTCTTTTCAATCACTTTTTTAATTCTACCCTATTGAATGTGACTCTATCTGAATCTCTGAGTAGCAAGACCTACTAATTTCTATTAATCTTGTTATCACTAATTACTCTCATTATCTACGAAATAAAATAATAAAATACCGTACTTTTAATTATTATATTTAGAAATATTCTCTATTCATTCGGTCTTTAGAATTAAAATGGAAGATTAAGATTATTATAATGGATAATTATAATGGAAATTTACTCTATCAATACAATGTAAATGTCATATTAACTAATGCATATATATACATATATATATAAGTGGTCTCGACTTTTCACAACTTCTACGAAGATAGTCGGTCTAGCAAACTCTAGTTCGAGTGCATGCAACCTGTTAGTGTACGTAGGTTTATGCTCATCTGATTATGATTTCAACAGACTAATTTTATTATGCATGACTACAATCAATTATGTAGAATAATATATATTCTTATTTAATCATACGCACAATTGCAATCATCCAGATGTGATTATGAGAAGAAATAATTGATGATTTATGCACCTGCAATTATATATCCAATCACATATAAAGCATATTTTCACGTAAGTGTATGATATTTTGAGATTTTGTGTGGTCAATCAGACTAACAACAAATGAAGTGTTCACATTGAGCATCTGAATCGATTTAAATTTGTGCTGAAATCATACTTAAACCAGTATCTAAACAATTCTCTGAATTTATTCGGTAGAGAGAATATACATTTGGTTCTCTTCGATACAAGCTGAGATAGCTTGAAGTGCCAGATTTCAGTCACGAAGCTGCGCGCATCTTTTGAAGTTGCAAAGTTCTCGCTCGAGGGTGAAATCGCATATTAAATGCATTTTGTAACGTAGAATCCCCACTCAAACGTTAGAACGTAGCAGTCTGAAATGAAAGACAAAGAAATGTCATATAGTAACAACAGTAGCATCGAAAGTATAAATGGTATTAATAGTATCAATTCTATTAGTAGTAACAACAATTTATCAGTTTGTTTATTGCTTTAATCATAGTTGGGAAAGCTGTAACAATACTATAGTAATAATAGAAATTGTAACAGTGATCCCAATAACATAAACAGTACAACTGTAGTAGTAACGACATTGTTGTGGAATAGAATAGCACTAGCAATATATCAAATTTGATACCAATATAGAACATTATATTAGTTTCTTCTGTAATCATGTTTAAAATTACACAATACATTCATTATGTGAATTACTAAAAATTATAATATTATTATCAAGAATAATGCGTTCTGTAAAACTATATTGAATTGTAAATACCTTTTCTGTAGTTATAGTATCCCAAAATATATAAGTGCAGGTAAATGAAAACAGCCTGAAGCATTACACTTTAGTCACGAAGTATATTTATAATCGAAAAAGAATTTGTTTTAAAATCAGGTTTTATGTTCAAGATTCTTAAAAGCTTGAATATATTAAATGAAATATTATATTTATATGATTGAACAATTATTTTAACCGTTATCTACCTCTGACAATGATAATTTGTTCTATTGTAATATTAGTCTTTTAAATTAAATTTATTCAGTTCGTAAGATTTTATTAAGATTAAATATGACTTTACGTATATTCATAATTTACTACAAATATATTTAAAATATATAAAACATTGTTGTTATTAAAATTTCAAAAACATTCAGTGCCTTGAAACATGTAATTATAAAACAAAATGCACAATAATATTTTTTCATATATAAAATAAAATCTTTTAAATTTTACTACCACAATAATAATAATATATAATAATGGCATGGATAAGAATAAAATAGTATCATTTCTTCATTATATAACTTATATTTCTTCATTATCAATTTTATAACGTATAAGATGAAATACTCGCCTACGCGATGAAATTCATTTAGAAAATGAAATAAGTACCTGCAGTCAAACCGATTAAATTAGTTAATTTCTAATTTTTCAATATAATCTTATTATATACTCAGGTATATTAGTATAAAAAAACAACATAATTTGGTAAAGATATAAATTTATCGAGATAGATATTTATTTATTTATTTATTAAAGATATATATTTATTTCAAAGCTAAAGTATATTTAAATTTATTTTTCATTATTTGAATAATTAATTGAAACAGGGATTTTCAAATTTTTTTTCAAAATTGAAAATTTTTTTAAAACTTTATCTAAATTTACAAGTCATGCAGTCAAAAACAAATGTGCATACATATTTTGCCTATATATAAAAATGTAGTAAATATTAATAAATATAAGGTTTAAGCAGCTAAATAAATCAGTTTTATACAAATACATATTTGCCTAAAATTTATTTTTGAAACATGCAGTTTCGTAATAATAAATTAATTGGTACTTCTTAATCGAAATAACATTTAGGGTTGAATAAGTAATTCTCTCTATAAGTTATCAAAAATTTAATTAAAATTTAATAAATGTTTTACATTAAGTGCTTAATAATAAAGGATTATTTGAATATAATATCGTATTTGCTACTATTATATATGTAATATACTATTATATATGTGGATATAACACCTGTAAATAATTATTAAATTTAAAATTATTCTAACGTCAATTAATTGAATTGTAGTACACAATTAAGTAATTTTTCTAATATAATTAAAGTAACGCTATTAATTATAAAGTTACGTATTATGTATTTTTAGCAATTAACGTAAATTACAATAAGAACTGCTGAAGAAATTAATTTATAGTTTATAGTATTATGATCCATACAGTTATTTATAAATAAAATTGTTACAAACTGTCTATAATTGCAATATATATTCTAATATTTTAGTATATTCGAATATGCATAGATTCAAATTTCCAAAATTGAATCTAATTGAATTTTTATTAACTGTTTAATTTATGTGCAACTTTCTACTTAGATACCACATTAAAGAAACGCGTTTTCTTCCATAAAATAGTTAAAATAAGTTTGATTTTAAGTGCTACATGATATTATTTTTAAAGTGCCATTCAGAGGTGGCATATTGATAATAAAATATCGAATAAATGTCGAACAGGTCGTCTAGTCATGTCAATTCACCGCGATATCTAGATGCCATTAAGCAAATTCTTTCCAAATATATTGACGAAAAATATGTCCGTCTATATTGCAAGTAATTTTACCGAATACTGATAAAACGTCATTAAATGCAGGCTCCCACCTGCCAGTTCGCTAATAAGAAAGTTTTAAGTGGTTCATCTACAGCACTCTTATATGACAGAACGTTGCCTCAATAGATGTTAAAAGGAAAATGATATTGACCTTTTAGACAAGCGTCTTAGAACTAACATTCAACATAGATTACTAAAACACGAGAATCATTTAGCTTGACAAAACACAGTATCATCGATCGAGATTTATATTACTCCCGGCTGATTAGTGGGTGGTGCCACACACGTGGAACAAGGGCCCCCTCGGGAGGATCCCGTTTCTTCCCGAGTGAAGAAAAAGGCCTCTACCGAGATGAAAAAAGCAACAGCATAAGACAACGGAATTCAAAGTCTATATACATACGGCTTCTCGTCTTTTGTTCTTCATGCACGGCTGACGTTTCGTAAGGAACTTGCGGAAGGCATCGAGTCGCAACAATAAGCGCGCATGAGCAGCTGTGCTGCAACTATGAAAAATATAATTGCGTCGATCACCCGCTGGTATTTCACATCGCGTCTAGTCACGCTCTGGAATGATTCTGTCTCCTCGATCGCGAGATGATGAGGACGAGAGGAAGGAGGCGGCCGACAAAAGGACACGCGGACCCGCAATGTGCATGGAAAGGAACTTTAATTACCTCGCTCTGGCCTTTATTAATGCTCGAGTACAAAGGCGCGCGCCCGGACAAATTGCACTATATCTCGGATATTAATCGGGATTAGCGACGCCAGCCGCAACAAAGCGCCCGGGGCTACAGCTCACAACCGGTGTACCGCAGGAGTCGCCGACGTCCATTTTCGTGCCACGCGTCTCCGGTAATGTATTGTAATTTTTTATTTTTGGATCAGCTCAAGCTGCTCGATTGCTTACATTTTGTTTCATCAATAATCGTGGCTTTTTCGGCGCTTATGTGCAACGAGTTTAGCCAACAAATGAGATCGAGTGGGAATTCACTCTCTCTCCCTCCCGTCCCTCTTTCTCTCTCTCTATAAGCCACTGATTATCCATTCGATTGGACAAAAGTTAGTTAATACCATGAGTGAGACAGTGAAGGGACATATTTCGGAAAGGGTTTTAATATTCCTAGACTAAATAATATATATCAAATCTTAAATATATTAAAGTCATTGATATATATTACTTACAATTTCTAAGGAATTGAATGTGTCGCTATTTGTTTCAGAAAATATTCAAGAGGAGAACCAAATTCAGATTCAATATATTAAAATATAATAAAATATTTTAGTGATTAGAGAGCGTTTTAAAAATATAGTACTATTTTAATAATGAATAATTTACTTTGAAAATGTTTCTAACATTATTTACTTTGCTTTTAAATGCATGCAAATTTGAAATTTTCTTGGCATTAAAAACAAAATTTTTATATTCTTATTACTACGCTACTTGACATTACTCTAGTTAATTTAAGATACGTTATTTAAAATTTAATCTTTTTATTTTATAAGAACGTTAAATAATTTTATTTAATGAATTTCTAGTTCTTGAATATTAGGAAATATTCATTCGATTATAAGTATGTTGCTTTTTAAAATATTTTAAAATATTCATTCGATCATAAGTTGTTTTAATAAAATATTGTTTAGCACGCCTAGCCCAATACTCTTGAAAAATATGTCATTTGATTACATTCTATATCTAAACTAATAAGAAAATAATATTTTAAATACATATCCAGAGTTGGTCATCCACTTATCCATTATGAAATGAATTATGTATTTTGCATATAGGATTGAGAAATTAAACATGTATAACTCGACCAATAAGTAAGAATCATTAATCAAGAGCTGGTCGGCTCTATTGTACATTAGCTTGATCGACGTAATTAGAATTGCAACGTCAGGATAATATGAGCTTATTTTTTTTATCCGGCTTCATTCCTTTTCTTTCAAAGCGTCAGAATCTTATAATACAAAAAATAGCTAGATTGGATGGATATTTGAGAAAAATCTTAACCAGAATTAATGGATTTTATATTTCATCTTTGCAAATCAACGATCACTTCTAGATAATATGGCTTTCGTTATGGGTTTATAATGGACAACTGACTTTCATTTAAAACTTTTATAGCATTTGATCATTTCCTTTATATGCTGTCACGAAAAATATTTATTTCGATTTTTTTAAACGTGTTGAATACGTGCAGCTTCTTTTAAATTACATTGTTGTTGCACTTTGTTTCATTTTTTAAGTGGTTATAAATAACTACAATTTATGTTGTGCTCATAATAAAATTTCATAATTTTTATAATTTATTACATTATTTTTAAACTGAGTAGTTATTTTCTGCAATTTTACTGTTAATATAAATTCAATTTTTTATCGTATATTTGTTAAACATCATTTTATCCCATACTTCTATTAATATTAAGTAAAATATAAACAGAAATAAATCTACTATAGAAGGATTTAAATATTAAAATATAAAAGATTTATAAGATATTGAATAAAAATATGCAATTTAAAAAATAACTTAGAAAATAAATATATAGTACATCCATCTAATTATTAAATTTGGGTAGAAAAACTTTATGTATTCGTAGTATCCCAATTTAAATGTTTGTTTTTTCTTTCAATGTATAATATGATTTGTAATTTTATATTTTATTCATAAATATAGCAATTAAATACATGAACCCTTTATAATATATCAATAATTTTAATAAATTATATAAAATAAAATATTATTTTAAATTGCCTCATATATATTGAAATATTTATATATATATATATATAATTCATATTTTTTTTATTTTAAAAATATTTTTATGGATGAATAAAAATTTCATAGAAATAATATATTAACAAGTTTAACAGTTGTAAATCAATTATTTAACTTTATAAAACAAAAAATAGTCTTTTTTAAATTTATATTCATATACTCATATATTAATTTATATTTATATAATCCATGCATTTATATTCAATGAAATTACATAATATAATAATACGAATATAATAATAGGAGACTTTGTAATGATTGAATAATTTAGAATATATATAATAAATTGGCACGATAGTTTTAGTTTGAATAAGCTTAATATAATTCTTGGTAGTGCAGTTTTCTTCAAGCTTAAGGTCTGAAAATAAGTCATTTATCTTCTTTTTATGATTAAATTATAAGTTTGATTTACAATAAGTCAGTTGTATATTATAGTATAAAAAATTCAAATTTCGAACTTGAGCTTAATACGGAAGCCTTAATGTGTCTTTATTTTCTAAGCACTCAAAGGCTCGATAAGGCTCTTAACTCAATTAACTTCTTAGCTTTCATAAAGTCAACCACCTTAAAACAAATCATTTTTGTGATTTCAGTACACAATATCTAGTCATATTTGCTGATCGAGAATTTTGCTGGAGTAGTAAGCTTGTGGAAAATAGGGGTTGCGTTTCACAATTCCTCACAAGCACAATATGCACTCGTACCAACTGTGAGCCGGTTTCGTTCCGTTGCAGCCAAAGGTTTAACATCCAATATTCATAAATGCAACCCTGGATAAATAGGAATATATTCTACAGGAATATGTAGAGGCGGACGTGTGCGCGCAAACGCACACTTATGAACTCATATGTGTAATACAGCGAAGCATTAACTAAACAGACATTTCGCATTCTGACGAGATTCGCCTACACTGGCCCTTTGACGCCCAGATAAGTTTATTAGGTCGTACGCGTACACAATTAGTGAAGTTTCGTTGGGAATATTATTCAAGTTGTGTCGATAGTCTTATTGGCTCGTATGAAACAACGATGTATCGAAGGAGCATCTGGGTTCACAATTAAACTAATTTTTGTTTGGCTACAGAGGCAATATCAATTATTTTTATTTTCTTAAATCATGAAATAAATTTAATTTAACGTAAATGATATTATAAATTGCATATTCTAGGAAAACGTTTGTATTTTTTGAAATTTTATTTCACTCGAGGAGTAGTTTTTTAGTTATTTTATAAAAGCGTCTCTATATTTGTTTCCGATATGGAACTAAAAATTGTAAAGCTAAAACACATGAGAATAAATGGTAAAATTAATTTGGTTTATTTAAAAATAATTCTGTGTATATTAACAAAGTAAACAAAATTAATGCATTACATCGTTTTAATGCATATTGTTTAATGAATTTATTTTGTAATCAACAAGTTATGTATATAAATAAATATTATATAAAATTTGTATTCGGTATAAGTAGATAACCACAAATTATATAAACGAATATGAGAGTATCAAATTTATTCAATATCATTATTCTAATAACTCATAACGTTAATATATATATTAGTTCAGTATAATGATACATCCACGCAATCTAACAAGTTAATTACAAACTCATTAAATATGAATACGATTTAAAACTTATGTTATTAATGACATTAAAAATAAAGAAAATATATAAATAAAATTAATTCTTTTATATTGTATAATGTGATGATATAATAATAAACAAAGAAAAAAAGCTAGACATTTATATTGTTACATATTAAATTTTGTACTTAATAAATTACGCGTGTTATTAATCAGTTGATAAAAATTTGATTTTATAAAACTCAGTAAGATGTTATTTTTGACCGTATCTTAAACATATCGTTTCTTATAATTTTATTGTTCTGAATTTTATTGTTTCAGTATATGAATAAAAAAAGAGAAGCATTTGAGCTAACGCGACACTAAAGAAACGACAATCAAATGCACACAATTAAAATGCACTTTGAAATAATTGTATAAGCATGAAAATTATTATTGCGTGAACAGCGTCATCATTAATTAATTAATATGAAGAACCAGCGATACTTAGTCAAGGCTGAGCTCGCACATTGCTGTTACTGCCGTTGCTACTGCTGTTGCGGAAAGCCTAACTGTACGCACCCAAGCACATGGTAACGCATTTAGTGCAGAGCAGAGAAAATTAGGCTTCGAAGTACACTGGTTATTCCTTACTATTGCATTATGTCAGAGATAATTCCTATATTTTAACGAAAACTATACTTAGCTAAAAAGCAATTATTGTTGTAACAATATTTGAACTTGATGCTCTTTGAAACATAAGTAATATTTGTTTAGAAGATAATTATGTTATGTTATTGAAGTATTTAATATACATTAAAAACGATACGCATTTATTAAAAACCAAAATCTATACATTTTTACTGCTAAAAACAAAAGTTTATTATATATTCACAGCCATGTTATTTACATGGATAGAATAAGAAACACCTTTAATTCTATAATCAGGTAACTGACGATAAATGTCAAAAATCCAATTTGATGTATACAATACCAAGATGAGTGACATTATTTTAGGAAATTGCATAATTTTTACATTTTTATACATTTAAAACAAATCTGTTTGAATACTTCAACAGCAAAGTACGTCAAATTGAGAACTTAACTTTAAAAAATTAATAATAATTTTATTAATCTCAAAATAAAACTTTACCATGATGCAATATTCTATAAAATAAGTGCTTTTAACTATCTATTTTGCTCTAAAATAATTTTTTTCTTTTAATTGCAACAGAATGAAGTTTTCAATTATTTGATTTGACAATTAGTAGCTTAGAACTTTCTAATTAGCAAATGAGGCTTTACGCTGTTCAACTTAAAGCTAATTTTACATAATATATTCGAATAAAACCATAGTAGATAACGGTGATGAAAATATTTATTCATAAAATAGCTTGATTTGCATTAGGAAGCAGCAATTGTTGGTGAATTAAACCAAAAAAAGTATGAAACGAATAGTAGCGTATAATCAAGAATCTGTTTGAAAAAAATATGCGGTTAACTTTTCTTAAGCGTCATCTCCTTCAAAATGAGATAAATAATTTAAACACACTTTGAATTTCATGAAAACTCAATTTATTTATGTTATATAAAAAATTATAAAAATCAGTTGCTTTCCTTTGAATGATATTTTTAGATATAGTAATTAGGTTTAAATAAGTATGAAGACAAAAATATTAATGATGCTTTATTAAATAAACGATAATAGATAATAATATTAGATAAATATTACTCAATTTCCCAATTTATTAGTGCCAAATGGATTGGATTTCTAATTAAGATATTTTATTATTTATTAAAAAAAAATAAAACGCTGTTAAGTAAAATAACTAATAAAAACTATTTCTGATTAATGTCAATGTAGAGCTTCCAGTCTTTTTGCTTAATTTTGCTTTATGTGCAGATCATTAGGTATTTCGCAATAATACTTATTATAAAGAGCATCCTTGAATTCTGTGAAAATTTCACCTAAAAGCGCATTAAGATAAAATAAAAGTTAAGTTTTACAGATCTCATTGATAATTTAATATGGCAGATAAATTTGGAAATCTAATTTCAAATAATAAAACTTTAAAAAGTAAAAAAAATCCTATTTATATAATAATATATAAAATGAACTTTTTTATTAAAACCTATTTATTTTTCAAAGTTTTAAAAAATATGACAAAATTTCGTCATTAAATAATACTTAAATTGATATTTAAACACAATTTGAATAAAATATTTATATTGGTACATTTATAATTATGACACTCTTACACAATAAAAGTAGTTTCGATTATAATTTATGCAATTATTATATAGAAAAAATAAATAAAAATAATGCTAAGCATACATGTCAAATAAACGAAAATTTAAAGTGACTTTAAAGTCACTAAATTTAAAGTCACTTGAAACGAAGTTTCAGTTTCAGTATATTCGTTTGATAGTTAATTTATTGTTCAACCCATATTTACACACAACATATTAAAATAGAATAAATTTATAAAGTTTAAGGACATTTAATACATTCTCCTCTATTATTTATACTATCTACTTTATACTTTTTGTTCTGTACTTAACTCGATGTGTTGATAATATAATTATACAATTGTATTAAATTGTTACATGAAATACAAATTCATAATTCACTCTACCTTTTTCTTTACATGGATCTAAATATTCGTGCTTCCTTTCTTTTAATATTTCTCTTTTACGTACTAATTAATCACTTTAATATTAACATATTAATATATAATAAATATATATATACTATAGCATATAGGATTCTAAAATCTTTATATGCTAAATTTAGATTAAAAAAAATTGAGTACAATTATCAGTCAAACACGTAAAGTTTCTTGTAATTCGACATTTATAGAACATTAAAGGCCAATTATTGACAATTTAAAAGCCTTAGTAATTAAAACAAAATTTTCCCCTTGATCCGCAAACCCACTTCGAATATGTGCGTCATCAACTCTTATTCTTCTTAAAGCGTATATCCAATGACACCTGTTGTATCATCGCCGACGGTCTACGATTGCACTCACCAGCCTCTAGTGTTCAGTCATAACACCAGCTGGTATAAACAGTTGAAATAGTGTGTATGAGAGAGAAAGAGAGAGAGAGAGGAAAGACGGAAGAACCATGGCTCGTAGACAATTAAGAGCTTTTTGTAGTCACTCGCAGATTGTTAATTACCGCATTGTTTGCAGGGGTTGTTCGACAGCCCATCTAAAGACGATCAACTGTTGATGAGCTTGGAGTATTTTGATGCGCGTTCACAGTTATCAAACGAAAAAACAAAATTTTCTTCTTTTGATGTTTTGTAAAGTAAAGTTACCGTTAGCGAAGTTTATGTAAACTTTGGTTGTTATACGATTTGCAATGATTAATTCAGAAAAATATTCCCATTATATTCATTCGTAAATTTTTTACAAAATTTAACTCAAATTAAATATATTTTACTATTATATGCATACTGTATCTACATACTAATACGACAATTTTGTAATTTATCAATACTTAATGGTTTCATATTTATTATCATAGTTAATTTTTATGTTAAATCGTTTAGAATTTATCAAAATAATTACTTCATAATTCATTCAAAGAAAAATGCAACGATTGTTTGTAATTTTTATTGATCGAAAATTTAATTAAATCTCGATAAAATTTTTCACTATAATTGGTTATAAATTAATAAAATTTTGTAAATTTTTTTACTTAATATAAATATTAAAGAAAGAGTAAAGTTTAAAGATAAGATATTAAATGCACGTTAATAGTTGAAAGTATCTGCGCTTAATCTCTAAACATCTTGTTATGAATGATGCTATTATAGATTAAATATTTCTGAGTAAGCTGAAAAGATAATGGGATCATTACACTACGAAACGTATACAAAAATAATAATAGAAATATTGTAAATATAAAGAAGAACGAATGCAAAATAAATGAATCCTTTATCAGAGCTAATTTAAAAGCTAAAAGAATTTTTCTTGATAATAATCTAAACACTATAGCTATTTTACTGAGAGATAATAAAATAATAAATCCAACAAATGAATAGAGAATGTAAAATACCCAGGGAATGTGAAAGAATTTTTAATACCATCAAATACTACGACTACGTAATATTTAAACTCTGATTATTTATTATTTTTATTTCCATTCATGTTGCCTCAATGGCGCTTCTTCTATGCTTTCTATTTACGAAGAATATTTTATATTTTTGTTCTTTGATTTATTTTAATTAGAAATTTTATTAAAATATGTACGATTTAATATTATTCATCAATTGGTAATATAGGTATTGTATTTTTCTACATTACTTTTAATCTCACAAAGTAATTTCATGAAAAATATATTTTTATTAATGCCTTCTTTCTGTTAACTACTATTATCATTAACGTTCATATCATACAATTCGAATAAATCTGTATTATAATAATTTATATATTTTAAAATATTTCCTGTTTATATAAAGACTTTTATTTGTTAGGTTTTTTAATTTAATAAATGTGAATTAAAAGTATACATTAAAATAACTAGCTTAAATATATTACGAATTTGAATTTCTCTCACTTCAGCTTTTGAAGTGTGCTCTCTTTTACATTGCTCTCTACATTCTTCAGATATACGTATCAATTAAATTCTGTTATAACAGCATTTCTTACTTTGTATAGTTTAAGTAAGAGTTAAAATTAATTTGAAGTAAATGGTGGTAATTAATGAATATCAATAAATACAAAACTTAACTTGTGTTTATGATGTAAATGTGCATAATTAACACTAACAGAAAGATTTCTCGCTTATATTTCTACTATATAATAATATTCTATTTGTGAATGATAGTATTTATCAGATACATCATGAAATATTAATTTCAAGTACAACATATGCATTTTAATTCATCATTTTAAAACTAATTTAACGAATACCTTGATGTACTTTATTTATTTAATTAGGTCCACGAGTAATATTTTATCTTATACTTTTTAAATTTTTAATACTTATAAATACTTTATTTACTTGAATAATTGCAATATAACTTTTGAATTTAATAATTAAGTAATTACATGGTTTTTTAATATTTTATTATAATATTTATTATAATAGCAATTTTAAATATATTTAAATTTTTTAATAATTTAATAAAATTGAGTTCTAATAATTATTACTTAATTTGAGTATCATTTCTTTAAATTATTACTTTAAGTAATGTATATATAAATAAATGAAACACGTTTTACAAAAGGAATTTGAATTTGTAATAATACATTTGTAACTTTCAAAAGAGTCGCATGTTATAGAAATTAAAAAAATACGATTACACATATTTATTTAATTCTCTCGATTTAAAAATATCTAAATCTTTTTTGGACGCGGGAGCTATTAAAAATGATTAAAATAATCTTACGTTTTCGAAAAAGAGTAGATTAACTTAATTGAGCGCTTTGAATTTTCGTCCTTATTATAGATGGGAAGACCTTTATAATGTCGAATAATAATATAAATTTGTAGCAATACCTGTTACATAATAGCAATGACAAACATTAACTTCTTCGCGTATAATAAACTTTTATGTAGGTAACATTGTAAATTTTATAATAGCATATAAGACCGTGCTTTCTTCAAGATAGGAGATATTCACTCTTTGTTCAGATTTTATATTGCAAAGTCTATTGAATTTATTGAAAATGAATACTATTGAACTTTATATAGTAATCTAAATTCAGTAGAAATTGTATTCACTATTGTTCAGATGTAAGATATTTATTTCAACTGTAAATTGCTTTGTAAATACATTGTATAAAAACATTATTTTACAAATTTGATTTCTTAATTAGAATAATTATTCGCACCGATAAACATGCTCTTAGGCAAAGTGAACTTAAAGAAAGTTTCATTCTCTTTAATAAAAAAACATTAGTTCACGTTCGAACAATATTGATAGTAATATTGATTTACAGAATATAACAGAAATTGTTAACGAAATCGCCAAAGACATTAAGAAAAAGAATCTATTCAACTCACTTCCTAGTTATATGCAACTTATGTCTAATTGGTTCGCATCTTTGCATTTTTATATCCAAAGAATTCCAAATAGCCCATAAACAAACGTTCATGAGCAATGGGAAATCTTCGAAGGAAAAAAGAATCGAAAATTCCTCCATTCCTCGGCATGTTGTAAGATCATCCTTTCCTTACCCTTTTCTAATTCACCGTGAAAACCCGCCTGCATTTTTATCCGCGCACGTTGATACCTACAAGAGATGGATTTTTCTAGGCCATCCACGCGCAGCTTATGTATTCCGGGGCACGTGAATGAAAAAATATACCGGGTCAAGCGCTGCACACATGCACCGACGTGAATCATCGAAAAGGAAAAGCTGGTCGCCGCGAGCCGACGGTAATGACTCGAAAAATCTTGCTCGCTGTACGTCCCGTAGTGCCAGTGATTCCCGTTGCTATCTGAAAAAAGACGGCGAGTGCAAGTATATGAGATTGTTCTCTGACAGCATACCTCACACGGGGTTAAAGCGATTGGGGGTGAAAACGCCGTATAATTTTTAAGCAATTAGAAGTATCAGGCGAGCGTACCGAACGACTTAGGCTAAGAATGAAAGCGGGGAATTGTTATGATAAAGCGCGTACATCTTTTGACAGTTACTGAGAAAGAAAGAGATGAGAGGATTTGAGCGAATGGTAAGCTAGGAGGATCAATCGAAAATGAGAAAGCGAGAAGGTCCGGAGAAAGAGTATAAAAAAAAGAAAGATGACAAGAAAATTGCAGTGGCCTCGCGAGTTCTTTCTTTTTTTTATCGATTTATCATATTGAGACCAGCGGATAATTTCGATGGGATAAATGTTAGTTTAATATAATTTTTGGTGGTATACGTGTATAACTCAGATAGAACGGATCAAAAAGATTGACGTTTTCTGTTCAAAGCAATTGTTGCGTGATTTCGACAAGAAATTCACACAGTTTGTAATCGTTTCTCATATAAAGATTGAATGGCCTCTTATTTTAAACGGTTTCATATAAAATGATAATAGGAACTAATTTTCTTAAAACAAAGTATAATTGTGCCTGAGGCGATCGAATAATAATTCATTTTTTTAAATAATATGTAAAACAATAAGTAATAGTTCCTGTTATGCGTAGAACATAAAAAATCATATTTTTTAAAGTTTAATTTCGAAAACCATTTCTTTATAAATATAATCTTAGGATTTTATATATTCAATACGTATAAAACTGATAACATAAATTAGTACTACTTTATTCATAGGTACATAATATATTATATTATACACAATGTATTCTTGGCATTTTTATTCATAATTAATGGTTTAAAAGAAAATATTGGAATATTGGGAAAAAAATGTAACCATTGTAAGTGATTGTCAAAACATGCACATTTAAATACTATATTCATGAAAAATATGTTTTTAACGTCTACTCCATTTTGATTATTATTTAGATTCTAATCAATATGATGTTTCTAACATTCGTTTTTAACATGGTTTTTTGAAATTCTATTTTACCTAATTAAATTTTATAAAACTGCACTTATGAGTAAGACTTTTATATAAATATTACATAAATCATATTACCATTAGCCTTTATAACTACAAATAATTTCTTAAATGCAAAAGCTAGTTACACTCTAGATTTACTTATATCTACAAATACATGAGAGACTGAAAAAGGTACATATGCAACAGCATTTATTAGATAAATATAAATGAGTGTATCTCAGTAGTAAATAAACTAATAATAAAGATCGAGGTCAAAATATTTCATTAAATATTCCATTAAAAATTGCAACAACGAATAAATTAATAAAATTAGAAAAATACTTAAAATTAAAAAATTGTAAAAACATATTTCTAAAAACATGGTTCCTAAAAAATTTAAACTTAAAAAATCTTTTATCATGAATAGATGAATTAATAATATTTAGAATTTATTAAGATCATTTAGCTTGTTTTTAAAATGAGTTGAAATTATTTTTATAAAAATTATAAAATATATAAATTTTATAAAAACATTAGCATACATAAATTCAAATATCCTGCAATATACTAATCGATATTTGAGAAAGTATAAATGTATGAGTTCTTAACACTGCGTACACAGATTAAATAAAATGTATAAAGTCAGCTAATACTACAAAGTAAATTCTTTAATATTTTAATTCGAAATATTCAAAAAATTTCCAATAGCATTGCAATTATAAGTTTAGTTAATTTGCGAAAAATACGCAAAACGTTTTATTATATTCATTTTTATCAGATTTTTTAAAAAGAAAATAAATATTACAGAAAATCATTAAAAACGTATAAAATAGCAGAAATTTTATTTTTATGGGTAAATATTAAATTACATTTTCGGCAATTACAATAAATATATTTTGAGAAAGTAATAATCGTGCCTTGAAATGTATTAAGAGTATTTTAAATTCAAAAGTAAAGAGAATAAAAATATCAACAAACATAAATGTAAACAACACTAACGAATGTTTTTTATAAATTTTTCATTTTTAATTAAAAATGATAAAAATCTATTGACAATGAAATACCAGAAACTTTTATAATAGTTAAAATTATCCTGAATATTCGTTTTAATAATAGATGATAAAACTTTAATAATAGATTTTACCAAATCTAGTTACACAATCTATCTATTTTAATAAATTAACATTAAATAATTATTTTTAAAGATTATTAATAACTTAACAAATTTGAGTTTATGTTACCTATTTTCTTATTTATAAATTACTTGAGAAATATAATCAATTAATTTACTGTATTATATTAATTATAAAATTGCTCTTTAAAAAAGTTTAGTTTAGTTTTTTACTTAAAATCGAAAAAACTATAACATTCAGAACAGTATAAAATACAAATTCCACTCACTATGAACATTATTTCAGCGAGTTACAGATAAGAAGAGTAAAAACGAGAAAAACATTCAACAAATAAATTGTAAAATGCAATCGTAAGCTGACACCTAGTGAATGTTTTTTCGGTAACTCACGTAACTTCAATCGCGTGAAAATTTCTAGTACTTTGTTGGCGAACAAGTCATTTTAAGGCTATTCTCTCTCCTCGCTGACTCGCGTGCCAATTATCACACAGTCACGGCGCTCCCTTGTAATTACAAATAATTGGATAGGAAAGCCTAGAGGACGATGCAACAGGCGGCGGCGCGACGTGTGTTGACAGAGAATGGAATAACGGTCGAGGGAAGAGTGAAAATTTTTTTTCCAATTTAAAGAAACAGAAAGAGTAATGTCAAGCTTGGTTTTTGTGGTTGGAAACTCCGGCACTATGCCGCCGCACTGATGGCTTTTCCTGTCCTTGTTATCTACAATTGTAAACCTGCATATTTGATGAAGAGAAGGAATGCATTACGTGCTCGTTAAGTCTAGATGCTAGCTCGTTAGCTTAATACAGAATTTAAAGTTGGGAAAAATGTTCCGAATAGAAATGTACTTATTTTCGTAAAAAGTTACATAATTGCACTTTTCCTTTATCATTTGCATTACATTGCGTAAGCAGGACTGTATTTTCTTATTAAATGTAGAAAACCACGCAAAGTCTAATTTCAAGCATGATAAATGAATCATTGCTTGGCATTTTTTTAATTTAGGCCTTTATATGACAGATTCATCGATTCGACTTCTCAATACAAATATCTTTCTAGTTTTTTTCCCTGAAATATTTTGTTTATGGTAAAATAACAAATAACAACCTTAAGTATTTCTGCGTAATTCTAATATTCTAATTTTTAAACCTTGCAATATAGATAACTTTTTTGGACATTCAACGTAAATTGTTTCTTATCGAATATTTACACACAAGCATAAATCTAAAAATTTCGATAGAGAATGTACGTACACATCAAGTTGAATCATTTAAAGCGACCACAAGATATAATATAGAATTCCTTTTGACAGTATTTACATAGTTTTTAATTTATTAAAGTTATAAATAGTTTAATAAACAGAATTATTATAATAAAATATAAATATTATAATAAATATATAAAATATAAATATACAAAAAATATAAAAATTAAAATTATTGGATACATAAGTTGCTTAATATACATTAAGCAACTTCTTATATATAATTTCATAAAACATATTGAAAAAATAAAACATAAAACAAGTTGATATTACTATTTAATTTAATATTATAGTTTATTAATAAATAAACGTTTTTCTGTTCTACATTCAGGTAAAATTATTATTTTCAAATGTAAAAGTAAATATACACGAGATTTCATATCTTGCGATTGATAAAAATATATTAACTAAAATTTCATTATTAATATTTATATTAGTTAGATAATCAGAATATAAATAATAAAGAAGAGATTCGATACATAGAAAGTTATTTTCTTACATATTTAACTAAAAACACACATAATAATTGAATTCACGTAATAGTATTAAAGTAAAAACTCTTTGAATTATAAACACCATTACTAAAAATAAGTTATAAGTATTTTACTAATGCGTGCAAATTTAATCTTATTAATGGGATAATTATATTTATAATCTTATGACTCTAATCTTCACGTTATAATATTTTTACACGAATGTAATTTATTTTTTCAAAAAAGCGATTTCCAATTTTAAGATTCCATGAATATTTTCTATATACTATGGGTACTCTAAAAATGCTCTATAGCCCGATATTCAATAGTATTAAATGAATTCTTAACTTGATTGTATAAGCGATTATTAAAATTGAAAAGTATCTATCTTAAGCAAAATACATATCTTATATTAGTTATTAATTTTATTTCAGTAACTTTAATTATTAATATGCATATATTCATGGATTAAATACTTAGTTATATGTGCTTTTGTGTTCAATAATAGTTCTATCTAAAAAGTATTTTATGTATCACGTATATATTCTGATAATGATTAAGTATCTTCTAAAAATGTTTTAAATTTATATAATATTTTTGCACACAGATATGAAATACTACATTCTTTATATTATTATATTTCTGAATATTTTTTATATTTAAAAATTATTTTTACAAAACTTTTACAAAATTTTTACAAAATTTTTACAAATAAAATTATTCATTTTTTCTTCTTCCAAACAAATTCTAAAATTAATAGAATACATAAATTTATTCAAAAATTTTATAAGAATGTTATATTGTTGACAATAAATTACTATTGTAAATAAAAATTTTCTTTCTATTACACAATTCTATTACAAAAAGTCTTTAAATTTGTTTTAAATATTATCAATTAAATGAAAAACTAGAGTCTTTCATAGTTATCATTTGTTTAGCCGTTTACGAAAATAAACAATTTTATTATTTTTTTTTATTAGAGAACACTAGAGAAAATCCTATTGTGTTGGAAAGGGATGGCAGAAAAATTCGCTACCTCCACATAGTCACGCAACAAGCAGTCAACATTTGTTTTGTTATTTATTTGTACGTAAAAAATAGTTGCCAAATGCAAGTTAGACGTGTTTATATTTGAGATTTTCGCTTTTTCAGCAAAATGTGTGTATTTTCGAAAAGCAAAAAATTCTAATTTTCATTAAGTATACGGCGAACTGTAAAACAAAATACAGGATTTGACTATCCCCTAAAAATGCACTCTGTTTATTCAACGTTGTATAAACGCAGAACGATGTAAGTATTTTTATCATTTTCTCGATATTTGTTTCACATACACAAATCGAGAAAAAATGTAGAGCCATATGTCACGATTTTGTAGATAAAATAGTTTTTAGTTCTGATACTTCTTTGCAGATTTATTAATTTGAGTAAGAGAAGAATCATAGTTTCTATAAAAAAACTGAATAAAAAGATGTGTATAGCTATTAGGTATCTGTTTATTAGTATTTTAGTTTGAAAAATCAAAAGATTAGAGATATTTGAGAGCATTGAAATGTAGGATAGATACTTTCAAATTCCCAAATACTATTTCTTGTAAAAATATATTTCTTTATATTGTTATGTTTTTCAATTTTCTTTAGAAATTCATATTTTTTTTAAATCATGAATTAATTTTTTTATGATACATCTGTAAATACTTGTTTAAAGAAGTTGTACAATAGTCAACATCAAGATTCTTTTTAAATTTAATTAATTAATTATGGAGACTTACAAAATATATTTCATTTCAATACTTCAGATAATTATTTCCCAAAAGTAGATTCATTATTAATAAAAAATATTTTTCGAAAGCAATTTAATTGAAGTAAAATGAAAATTTAATTTAATAGTAATGATAAAATAAATAAACATTGTGTTTAATTTTATGGAATAGTTAAAAGTACCGACTTACATTAATTGACACTATAAATTTGCCAATTAATTTTTGAACTTAAAATAGCGTGAAATATGAAAATTAATGTTGCTTGAAAACATGTATTTGTACAAGAAATAATTTGATTTCTAAAAATATATGTAACAGCAAGTCTGAAGAAAGATCTTTATTTTATAATTAAGAACTTAAAAACTGTCAAATATAACGTAACAAACGTAGAGCTAGAAAATGTAAATAATAAATGGGAATGATGTTTGTAAAATAAAGATAAAATTACAAAATAAAATAACTGTCAAAAGTATCGACATATAAATACCACATATTGGCTTTAATTTTTCTCAAAACTTTACAACTTTAATTTTTGATAAAATTTGAACGTTGAAGTAGCATTAGGAAGGAATGCGGTGGCATAATAGTCGCTTTGACAGTATTTCCATTACATACTTCTTTGTCACGCCTTCATTAAATTTGTCATTCCATGAGAAAATGTCAGTGGAATCGAGAGAGTTGTTCAAAAGCGTAAGAATTCTCTTAAAATTTCTTCTACTACACGTACAGTATTAAGAGCGAGTATCAAGAAGTGCGCACGGAGAATAGCAGGAGGTAAAGAGACTCTCATACATATAATTCACGTTTCATTGCCCCATTGTTTAAAATAATTGTCGCATAAATTCCCGTGCCCCGGTCGCTGTCCAGCTCACCATGGAGGCGAAAAGACTAAACGAGGTATAATTCGCGGCGAGGCGCGTTATTTACGATATGATTGATTTCCCCGCGCACAACCTCCTCCCCCTCCGCCCTAGTCCTCCCGTGTACACGCCCCTCGGCAAATCACTTTCAAAGGTGTGCGAGCAGATGCAATGACGGTAGTGCAACAGTTGGTGGGCCCGGGACCTGTCCTCGGGCGCGGCTTCATTTTCACGCAAAAAGTAAACGGCTCAAGCCACTCGAGCGAAGGTGAGCCGTCGGCAATGCTCCCTTTATCGGGGAATTTCCGACTGGGCCGAATTTTCGACTTGATGAAGGGCCTGAGGTTGAATAGAAAGATCCCGTGCAGATTTACGAGCGCCGTCGATTTCAATGAGGCTCTTGGCTCTCCGGATGTTTTTAACGGAATGTCGCACTTTCTAAGTTCTCGCTTCGCATATTAAATACAATTATCTATCAATGACATGTTACGGTCTATTGTTTTCTTTTTTCTTTTCTAATTTTCAATTCATTCTATCACTCCATCATTGTGAAAGAGCTAAATGTACCATTTTTTACCACGAAATTCTTTTCCCAAATTTCAACTTCAACAAAATTTGTTTGTTACCAAATATATTACAGTTGTATTAGGTTTGGTAAGAAATAGTCTTTCATTAGTATTTATTGACTGTTACATATGAACGAGGCAAAGGCTATAAACTACATCATCATGCATTAACAATCTTTTAAATGATGTTCGATAACAAATATAAAATACTTTTGCATAAACAAGATTTATTAATATCTATTTTCTTTGTATAATAATTTTGTCAAAATGTAGATTTTACATTGTATCAAGTTATTCAATTTTTATTTATGATTAATAATATAGTTGCTATAATATGACGTTTCTAAATCTATTCCTTAGCTCAATATTCAATATTAAAATTATAGTTACCTAATTAGAAGCAACAGCTCAAAATTTTGAAAATAATGATATTCTGTTTCGGCAACTTGCTCAGATTATACCAATTTAATTTTTTTCAGTTATTCGCACAAAATTATCATATCCAAACCATGCATAATTTGAAATAGATTTCAAAGACATGGAAATATTTAGTCCTCTTGTCAATGCTACAAGTGAAGGTATTTAGAAAAATAGGTACCCCGGAGTAAAATAGCATATGGAGAGATGAGAAAAGGTTATAATTAGCGAGAGACGAGTAAGAAAGACAGCAGTAACAACAGCAGCTACACATCACTTCGTGCATTTCAGATCTCGACAACGATTAAGGTAATAACCATATGGAATCCGCCAGAGGAGGGCTAAGCTCCAAAAAACCTAGCTGCGTAACCACTGGCATTATCCGTATGGGTCATGGTCATGATTTAGGATGGGATAGTCGAAAATGGTCTCGAGAATCTAATAGCTGACGTGCTATAGAAAATTCGCTTTTACGCGCGTGCAATCTAGATTACAGACGTAGTTACGTGTGTGTGAGTACGCGCGCAATTATGTCTGTCGTTTCGCGAAGTTACGGGTGCTACGAATCAAACGCCAGGATCCATCTCAAGTGTCGAATCGAAAGTACATGATTATACCGTGTATCGTATCTATGCATGACTGTGAATTGTAATTCTTAATTTAGTGCGACTATTTGGGTTAATTGGATACGTGCTGGAGATTATTTTTTTGACAGATTATGGCTTGACTGAGTCGTGGATCTTATGTATTATGAAACATTCGTAATGAAAACTTCGGCAGTATCAGTTACCGAAATGAGTTTCAATACGTAGTTGTAGGAAATCAATTTGTTGATTCCAAAGTAGATAATAATTTAAATGGTCAGAAAAATAAATTTACATATTTATTACGTATGTATAATAATAAAGCGACCTAATATTTGTTTCAAGATAATTAGTAACTGTATGTAACGAAATTAGAATTTACTATTTCATTTTTACAGAATTAACGAAACAAAATCTAAAAGAGTTTTATGATATGAGAAAAAAATCATTTGTTTTAATTAATTTTTTATTGGTTAAAAGTAATATAAAACACATAATATTATGCTTCAAAATGTTATTTATTTTAAGAGCAGATGTTTATATTTTAATATACTTATCGTTTTCTTTTTACGTAACGTTAATCCCATAAAATAGAGGAACATAAATGAATAGGAATCTTAGAACGAATTTTTTTGGCAGTCTTAATTTACATGAATAATATTATTTAAAATATTGAAAATAAAGTTTTTTTAAGTGAATACTAGGTATTTAATAGAAGTTAAATTAGTATTAGATACTCTAATCGTCTTTCCGCAACAATCATATCTTCATTAAATGTTATGAAAATTATTAACTTTGTTATTAATTATTAATTTTTTTATTTTTTATTGTTTTAGACTGTAAAAAATATTTGTCATATTATATAAAATATTTATAATGTATTATTTATAATATATATAATATTAGTCACATTATTTTTAAATATTTATCAAATCATAGAATGCTAATTTATCTAATATTTTTTATTTTTCTTTATTTTACATTTACATTTTCTTCTATATTTATTAATTTCTGTTAAGATGCTCAGTAAGATTTATTTCTGATTAATCCTTTGTATTTATAAATTACACATAATTTTCACTTTTTATGTAAATTAGTATCAATATTCTATCAATATAATAATGTCTTATTAAGTAGTAATTTCATTACTTTCCTTAGTTTATTTATTATTTCACTTATAATATTTTATTATATACTAAAGAATAAATATAACATATTTGTTTATTTGAAATTATTTTAAATAAGACATTCTTAGTAGTTCTATATCATCATTTCATAACGGTTTTTCAAATACGGATCCAGGTTATGACTTTTAAATGTGAAGAGTAACTGTACATGTACGTACAAATAACAAATAAGTGGTCGCTCATATTCAGTGAGTACCATAAGATAATGATAAGATACAATGCAAATATTCTCGAATACTTATAATGAGACTACTCGATGAAAATTATGGATAAATATAAATAAGGAAATTAAAGTTTTTACGTAAATTGCTTTTATTTCATTAAATGTAAGTGCATTTTTATAAGTTCTAATTGAGATAAACAAAATGTGGTTTTGACATAGCAGTAGTTCAGAAAACAAATTTATACCGCAAAATAAAGTGATTTCACTTAAAAGCAAGTCTCTGAATAAATTAAAAAATAATATCTATGATCAGAGAAATTATGTTTCTCAATCAATATCATCACTAAATATCATAATGAATTAATGGAGTAAATATGTTATTATCAATATATTGTTTTGTAAATCAATGGTAAAACATAAAAAATTAAGTGTCATTAGTGATGAGAATGGAAAAAATAAAACGGTTAAGACTTTAGATTCAAGAAACAATGTAAACCGAAAATCTTTTCCATAAAAAACAGAACAACATTTTTAAATTTTTATATATGTACGTTTATATGTAAATATGAAAAAATTTGATAAAAAAATGAATACTAAGTTAAATCTGATAGAAGACGAGAACAGTCTCATGAGGACATAATATGAATAGGAAATAATTTATTTTAACCATTTACTGTATATAATATATTTAAAAAATATTAAACTTTATTCTTTTTTCTAGTAAACTAAATTGTAATTTATATAAAACATTTTCATACAAAACTTTTAATTATTTACATTTTTATGTGTATTGTCTTATAAAGTTTTCTTATAAAGTTAATATGATTATATTAATAATAAAAAAATATGACAAAATACATACATTCTATTGATAGCAAATTCGAATTAGATAATAAGATTATTATTCCGGTAGTTTTTATAATTTCTATACTGCAATTTAAATCTAAAAATCAAATTAAAATATTAAGGAAATTGCATGTCTATATTCTACTAACATGATAAGAAAATTAGTTAGAAAATTTCAAATTATGATTTTATAATATTAATATATCATATACCGAGATAAAATATGAGCTACTATCGGACACAACAAAATAAAATGAAAGTTATAAAAATATTTTAAATCAATTCAATCTAAATTAATAGCACAAATATAAAATTGAATGATTATAGAATGAAGTCTATATTCCAACTAATGTTAAGAAGATAATTAAATTACCAAGATGAAGATGGAGTATAAAGGTTAAAGAAAAATGATAGAGTAGCATATTAAGTATTTGTAAGAAAACGAAAAAGTAATAGACTCTTAGGTAGATAACAGTAGAATGTGGAGATAATAGTAAATGAAAATGAAGTTAAATAGTGCATGACAAAATATTCTAAATAAATTTATCGCAAAATAAAGAAAAATGATGCTATTGTACTGTTATGATAATCAACTTTAAAATTTCTAATATCAAAATAGAACATTGAAGTAAAATTTAACAGAGTGGATTCACTCTACATTTAATTTTATTTGTGTACGTTACGAAACGAAATTATATGAATAATTCTTAGGCATTATTAAGTTGGTTGCATAATTATGAATATTTAGAGAAATAATGCCTATTAATTGTTTTAATTTTTTCATTTGCGCTTAATATATTCAGTTCCATTCTGTAAATTATATTATACTAATTTCATAATTAAAAAATACTATTCTGATAAAATTAGTATTCAAGTTAAAGTACATAAAACAATTTTAATGTAAGTAGTGCAAACAAATTTTAGTTAACTATAGTTCAGGAAGTTATTATATTAGCCTCTTTAACAAAATGAGGTTATACATTAATTATATTAGGTTTCTAATTATGAATTTTTCACAATGAATTTTAAGTTTCACCGTAACCTCGTCAATTTACAAAAGCTTATTAGATGAAAATAATTATTACATAGTTCATCTTTACTTATGTAATTTATTAGCATATATCTTAGTTTTATAAAAAGTAAATTGTTATACTAACTGATATACTTTTAGAGCACATTATCATTTCTTCAAATATTAAAGTGTTTTTATTTTAATTTTTTTTAATTTTTTTAAATTTTCTAGAAAATTTATAGAAAACTTAAATACTCCTCATGCTCTTACTAGAAAATATTCAATTACTGCAATTGACATAAAACGATATTTTGATTCCACAAGTATATTGCTAACTTGACTGAAACTGTCATTGATTAAACCTATAAACATTTACTCTATAATAATTTTTAAGTATAATTGTATTAATCAAAATTATTAAATATTTGATATCTTAGTAATTATATCCTTTAAAACAGATTCATGCATAGAATTTAATTTATTTACTCTAAAACCTCTTATATAAACAAATTTTTTATATAATTTATATATACTTTGTTATTAACTTTATTTTAATTTTATTTTTATGATAATCAAAAATGTTAAAAGTTTTTTAGGTAGTATTGTATATGCAAGTTTGTTAAGCATAAAATACTTATTTTATTATATTTAATATTTACAAAATAGATAAGCTTTAAATAATAAATAGTTAGAAATATAACTAGAAAAAATTCTAATTTTATTTACCTTTGATATACCCACCAATTTTAGAAGTCTATTTAATTATTTCATGAAAATCTAATACTAATATATCGATAACAAAAGAAATTTTTATTATTTTTTTTATTGAAATTTTATTTTGTATTTTTAAAGTAACCTCTTATAAATTATGTTAATTTATTTCATCTTAAATGAAAGTAAAGCTTATCAAAGATATTCATCCTTCCCTTGGCCATCTTCTTTCCTAAACTACCACGACATCAAGAGCATACCTATCTACCTCACTAACGATTCCTCTAAGCATATCTACCCTGAAGAACTACGAATATTCTACGTAGTTAACTTAATACCTTTACTTTTTTTTATTCACCCATGATTTCTACCACATACTCCCAACGCAGATAGCCGGATCAAGGCTTATTTTACGGCTCAGAGTATTACTTTACTTTACCTAAAAGTTTATAATCGTTTTTCTGTTTTCTATTAATATGATTAAACTTTATAATTGTAAGTTTGCCGTACTATTTTTATCTTCACAGGTATTATTAAACTATTAAGGCTTTATCATTTATTCTAAATCAAAAAACGCGTTTCAAAGTAGTACAATGGATACATTGAACACTCGTGCAAAATATACTATTAAAAGAATTATAAATTCACCGATATATATATATATATATATATATATATATATATATATATATGTTTGAAGTTGCTATTCGCTATACATTGATTTATAAATAAATGCATTTTATCGAGTAAATAAATTACTAACAACAATAATAGAAGTAAATTCAAACAAATTTAAGATAGAATTGTACTTTGATAAGAAAGCATTCGTGCATATTGATATTTTATGAGTATAAAAACAGGCTTACATAAATAAAATAGAAAACTTTGTAAATATCTAAAATGACAAAGGATAGATAACTTTATTTCCTTTAAGAATTTATTAACATCAATGTAGTGAGTTTAATTTCACAGACTCTATTTTGTCATTTTTTCAACTTTATTCTTACGTATAGTTTCAAATATTTACATTTTAAAGATATACAAATGCTTATATCATTGAATAATATAATATCAAACGATTAATAATTTTACAAAAATAAAAATTTTTATAATATGTTTCATAATATACAAGTATAAAATAGAAACATACTACAAAAATGCAAGTTAAAACATGACATAAAAAATAATCTATTTATACTGAGAATCATGTTTTTAATAATCATAATAACAATAATAGTAGTGGTGGTAGTAGTAGTAGTAGTAGTAGTAGTAGTAGTAGTAGTAGTAGTAGTAGTAGTAGTAGTGGTGGTGGTAATCTGATAATAAGTTGAAGAACAAGATTTGATTCAGAAGCCCTTCCAATTTCTGGTATTCTAAAGTAACTAATACGTCATATCTTAGCAAGTGTAACCTCTTACACTTGCTTAAGATAAATAAATAATAACAATAGTATAATAATTCAAATATATATATATATATATATACAGGAATATCAAAGATTTAAAGGATTATAGATAAGACTTGATGTACAGTTCCGAGAAAACTTCCTACTTTCAAATCGCAAACTGTTTCTTCTTTAAGTCCCTGATCTACACAAAGTTTTCTTTTCATGAAAAGTATAAAATCATTGCGAATGTTGTATGTAACTTGAGAGAACGCACATAGAAAAATCAGAAGTTGAAACTGCTTTATTCAAGAGAAACGAAAAAGAACAATCCACATCACGACGACGCATGTGCTGAAAATATCTTGTATAAACTCGCAATGAGCCACGCAACTATTTTACGTTTCGCGCACATTTCGTCCATTGTGTGTAGATTTGCGAAAGAAAAATACTACATGAAGAGCGTGTTAAAGATGAATATGTCAAATGAGTGGAATAATGACTGTAGGAACTACGAGGAAAACCAGGATGGAGTCTGTTTATAAAATTCAATATTTCGAGAAAAATTATTTTATATACTTTGTTGTTTTAAATAAAATAAAAGTTAAAATTTTTTTCTATTTCAATTAATTTGTATAAAACTGCACGAAGTAAGTGTTTATAATTTATTTATAATGTTCAAAAAAAGGTTAGTATTTCAAATCTTTATATGGTACTTGAGACACGTAGGCTTACTGTAAAATATATATAAACTATAAAAGCTGTAATATAATAATGTAATTTTTTGTGTATACTATTTTTCTAACAAAATCTATTAAAAGTAAAAGTTTTCTCATGCAGTGGAATATTCTTCGGCCATACTTTTTGGCTGTACACATAATATGGAGCACGAAAAGAAAGAGAAAGATGCCGAGAATTGAAACGAAACAGTGAGAGTCAAAAGGCTTTTCTCCCAGCGGTGAAATAACCGAGCGAGTCATTCTCTTAAATTTGATTTAGCTGCCCACCACTACTTTACAAGCCTGCACACATGCCTGTCAACGTTTTATCTCTTTTTACTTGCCAGTCTCTATGTCAGTCTTTTGTTGCTTATTTTTCAGGGACTTATTTTTTATTCCCAATGGACTCTGAGCATATACTTCTTAACTCAAATTAATTCTTATCAACAAAACTTCTCTATATTTGAAGCATTTGTTATGTCATCGTGTTACACAGTAGATGAGTGACTAACGATGATTTTAGGCAGAACTTAGAAATAAATGTGACGCCTACGCAAAGATTTATCATTATTTATGATGCACATTATAATACTAACAATACGGTTTATTTTATAAGAACAATCTATTAAAAGTTATTTACTGTAATTGTATCAAATTAAAAGTAATAAGTGTCGGCTTTTATGAACTGAAAACATATAAATTTAATTAAAACAAATTTTAACTAAATCTTTAATTTAACTGATTGACCAGCTTAAATAAGATCTACCAAGCATTTTACTATGACTTTCATAATATAACAGTTAAATAAATTACATTTATATTATATTTATATAAGCCTTTATAAGATTTTACATACAAATATGTATTGAGATTATCAATAATAGTAGTAAAATAAAATATTAATTGAAAATAAACTTTGATATAATTGAATACAGACTGAAGAATTTGATAGTATAAATTTCCGACATTATATTTCTATCAGATGTAGTAAAAATTAGGTTATTAAATTAAAGTTAGTTATTATTTATTAAAAAATATTGAAGAATGATCGTAAGAAATAGGACTAAATAGTCTATAAATAGCATTAAAAATTAGGTCACATTTATCATACAAATATTATACATTTGATCTATTGTGTTGAATACTTGTGTTGAAAAAATTCACACAAAGTTATTCATATCAGCTCTTACTAACGCTGTCGTAATCAAAACTAAACAAACTCCACAATTGACATAAGAAATTCTCAATTTTACCAAAGTATTACGACGTGTTCAACGAACAATAAATCCAAATGAAAGAAACTAATCCTGCCTCGGCAATATTCATGACAATCCTATCGATGATGATAAATGCCTCGTTCCGCTCGC
Organism: Wiebesia pumilae; assembly: GCA_018907045.1. Classification (NCBI taxonomy): domain Eukaryota; kingdom Metazoa; phylum Arthropoda; class Insecta; order Hymenoptera; family Agaonidae; genus Wiebesia; species Wiebesia pumilae. Next base: position 1,143,314 of record JACCHZ010000138.1, read on the forward strand.
TCTCGTGTATAATCAACCAGCTCAGTACAAATAAGGCTGCATCGAAAAAAGAAACTCCTGGGGGCTCGGGAAATCAATCTCCTTTCAATTCACGTATCCCAGTGTACGATGTACGTATGCCTATCATTGTGCAATCGCGCAACTGAATGTAGAATCGTGTCAACAGTACAGTCGTTGCGCTGCGATAAGGGATGAAAATGGATTTCGCGGAGGGGTTTTGTATCCTCCATTTCTCATATTTTTATCTCGCTCGAAATTCTTGACAGGCAAACAAGTGCTAAAGACGTCTGATTTTGTTCCAGTACTCTTAAAAAAATGTAAAGTAAGCGCCACGTAAAAACTGTATTAGTAATCCAGCCAAATAAATAAAGAATGGATAAAACAGTTTGATTATTTCACTTATAAATAATTATGATTACTAAAAATTCTTTTACAAATATTGATGCTTGTTCTATTAACGGTTATTATTTTATGGATTAAAAATTTTAAGTTTCAATTAATTAATAATAAGAATTTGTGAAAAAAAACTTCAATCTCAAAAGTCACGGACTCTTTTGATATCTTAAAACTTTTTTTACAAGAGCTTTATTTATTATATTTACTTAAGTTCTAATAAACTTTAATTTAAATTATTATTCAATGTATTAATTAGGATTCAACTAGGGAGAATTAATAAAAATAATTAAACCTTTATCTTAATATTCGACAAGATAAAATCTGATTATATTTTTCAAATATATATTCTTTAATCATTTCATTTATTCTTAAGTGAAGCATTATATATCACTTACAACACTTGTAGCTACTGTAAAATTTGAATTACTTGGAATAAGATTTTAAACTGACAGAATTCATGATATTTTCACAGGCATCAGTTATTATTTGTACATTATAAATCGATTTGGACGCATGGATGCCCGTTCAGCTGAAGCTACCAATTATTAAATAGTTTTCTATTAAGATAAATAAATATTTGTAATAAAGTAACTGGCTTATTTCTATTTTCGAAAAGAACTCGGGCATACGGTTGAGAATAATTGCTATAAATGCTATAGCCAACGGGATTTGAAACATTTTCATCAAAAAAATATTCTTTCATAAAGTAAATATATTAGACCACAACTTAATATCCTTGAGTCAATGGCATTTGTAAAACATTAATACAGATCCTCAACATTCTACTTTCCCCTATTTCCTGTTCCCTTTTATCTGTAAGCTACAAACAGTAAAAGTAAACTAGATATCAAAAACTTCGTGCGCAAAGAAGGAAAGAAAGGCAGAAACGATGAAAAAAAAACTCACCATAAATCAATCGATAAATTTCTTTCTAATGCCCTTCGATTACTCCTCACACTTTCAATTTCTCCATTCTTTGTCATACGTCCCGCGCCGAATATTATAATCTCCAAATCTCCAAATCTCGCTGAACTGCTCTGCCTGCGTCGAGATCCAGGGATTATCATACACGACACGTAGTTTCACGTACGTCAGAGACGCGCCCGCGTACACACGAGCACGCGATCACACGAACCCTTGCTACGCGCGACTGGGGGATGTATATACGAGCTTTTCCGACTGGCTACAATGGGGAAAACAGGCGGTATGCGAGCGGTTTGTGTAAGTGCTTCGGATATGTGCCCATATAAAAATTAATTGTGTAGTCCGTAGAAATCGCGAGAACTTCTCTCTCTCTCTCTCTTGCGAGTAGTGAATCTTTGAACGACTGCTTCTACTACCCCTCGAACCGGATTAGGGGTTCTCTTGGTTTTTGTTGGATTTGCACAACAATAACCGGATCAGTCGTGGCATGTGCGAGCAAGCCTGTCTCGCTTGCCCGCACTGCTTATTCCCTGAGTCCCTACCCCCTCAACCACTTAGCTCTTTCATCTTCTCTCTCACTCTCTTTAAATTAATGTCACTTTGAATTAGATTATTTTTTCGTTACCTCATATTTTATTCTGAAATTAGAAATCTATCAATCGCTAACTAGTACATTTATTTTGCATAATAATGCAAAACGGTTTCTCTTCAACCATAATCTCAAATACCATTTGCTTCAAATTACAAAAAGTAGAATATATTTCGTGACTTTTCGAAATAATTTATATACAAATTCTCGAATTATACAGATTCATGCTCAGTACATATCTTATAATATAAATCTGTCTTTTATAGTAAAAGGTATAGTAGGGTAGGTTTTAGAATGAAATTATAACAGAAGATATAAACGAAGATCCTATCAGGGACTATTGCATTCTGCATCGTAGGAAAATTCATATTTTCAAATACTTGAAAACAATCGATTCGCTATCCATCGCTAGAAATAATTTTAAATTAGTTACTAATCTAAAATCTAAAAACAGTTTCTGTAAGTATAAAAATAAATGTAAAAATTATATTCGTGAAATAAAATATCTGAATTAGTTCAAGTAAAGAAACGTATTATAAAATTATTTAAAAAGGCATCATTTATTTAAAACTCAATCAAATTATTTTCAACTGTTTGTTATAAATTGACCATAAAATTTAATTTAAATTTTATAGTCTTTAGATGCAAATGTTAAAAAGATTATTATATCGTTTAGATACTCTTTTACGAAACAAATATTCGACTAGTTTGGGTTTGCTGAATTTAACCACGATAAGTGTTTCTTTAGAAATATTGAAACCTAATTCATGGAATTCAAACCTCGTAATATTAAAAAGTGGTATTAAGACGGAAAAAATGTTAAAAAACAATGCTATCTTAAATGAATTCGAAAACCATAAATTTACTAACTTAGATAATGGAAGAAATATTAATGATTTATTGTTTGTAAATGAGACATCAAATTGCCTTACTAATATTTGAAAATTCGTAGGAGTCTTCGCAGGACTTCTTATTATTGTACATAATAAGAAGAAAATGCCCGAATGATAAATCTCATTTACATCTGGATTCATGGTCACGCTATAGCACCAGTAGCGTAAATTTAAATATGTAAAGTAACTTTAGACAAATTATTAGTCGAACCCCATACACGACTCCATTGGTCCCTGAAAATAAAAAATTGATATCAAAACAAAATCTGTCTCTGCTGCCTCTTTCATGCGGTACTTGAACGTACGCCTGCGTCATTGTCGCACTTGGCGAACCACTGGCGCAACGATCGAGGGTCTTTGCAAGACAGAAAGGAAAAGAGAGTTTGCCTAATCCAACCGATGCTCTCTCCAATACGATACATTTCTCTTTCGTTGCACTCTATAGATATATTTTTTCGTTTCCCTCTTTTCAAGCGATTCTTTATCTCTGCCATCCGGATACATACTGGATACGCGTCCCTATGTGCGCCCCTACTCGAGCCTGATTATGTGTACGCGCATGGCACGGTTTTCGGTCAACCCTCGAGTGTACTTTTGTTCGATATGACGCTGATGGATGCGCGTCTCTGTGCATGTATACATTTATATATATACACGTAGGTGATCAGGATTGATTTTTTTGCTCCTTTCTTCAAGGATTTAAGAAAATCCGACTATTCACTCGGAAATTGTTAAATGTACCTAATAGTTAATAACTTTTCTGAAGTAAGTATCAGAATTTGAATATTATTTCTTCAGTAGCATATGTCTTGCATTAAATATAATAATAAAATCTTTTTCAAGTACCCGTCCTTGTCGAATTTCTGGAATTTTATATTAATTGTCTGTTAGGTGAATTTTATGAATATACATAAATGAGTTTCTACGCAATAGAATAACATAATTATATTAATAATCTTTTGGATTATAAAGTTTTGACTTTAAGAGTTTAAGAGTGTTGCTAATTCCGGTTAAAACTTAGCTTGTTAAATAAATCAACGAAGTTGGCTTGAACAAATGTTTTTATAACAACAGCTACCATCTGTTTCCAAGAAGTTTTTACGTTCTAATTTCTAAGATAGCTTGGAGTTAAAATTTGTATGAATGAGTAAATATTTTTACATTATACAACGGAAAGTGTACGATATTGTTTACATTATTAAGAAAAACCTTACAAATCTCATCTGAAATTAGGACATATTAAAAAAAATAAAGGGATAATTTAGATAATATTTTGCGCAAACTAAGACCTAATGTTTAAATTATTATAAGGTGTGTTTAGAAATGATCAGTGACAAGACCTTCTTATTGTTCAAATTTATAAAATTAATAGTAATAAAAGAATTTTGGCAATGATTAAATATCCAGTGAATTTAATATTGAAAAAAGTTGAAACTAGTATTTGGTCCAAATAGAAATGAAGCGGATTGTATTTAAGAAAGGCAATATCTAATATCTCCATTGGAAGATACAACGGATTCTACTTAATATTCACGAGCCCTCAATGTAGCCTCTAACGGTAACGAAGCAAGAGCCTCCCATTTTTACGCGTTAGAAAAGACGGCGCACATATTTCCTCCAACGCGAATCCCAGAAATCTCCTTGGAATCCAAGGCATCTCATGCGAGGGCCCTTATCTTCCCGTAATGGACCGCACGTTAAATAATAAGACAACGAAGAAATCCAGGGGCGATGGCGCGGCATTCCGCGGGTCCTTCGACACGCAGCTGCGTTCCATGGGCCTCTCGATTATAATAGTTCCGCTTCGGCGTTCCGCGTTCCATTCTACGCGGGAATACAGGTTTGGTGGATGTGCACACGTTCCAGGATATGCACGGCTCGTTACTTATCCCACAATTCCTGGAATATAGGATCTTGCGCTTGCATTGGAATGAAGGGATTCGCGAGATTCGCGGCTTTTAAGTGGACAACTACGAAATCATTATAGTCAATATTTGGATTCCCATCGATAGATAGGCTCTGCTTAATATTATTTCAATTTGAAGGATTTAGTTGAGAAAGTATGGTTTTTATGTTTCCACAGATTACTCGGTTATCATATTTTAATCTTATTTTTAGTAAATTATTACGTTAACGATACTTCTACTCTTACTGGAAATATTACAAATTGAGTGATTTTGATTGATTAGCATAAATAAAATCACAATCACATTAAATAAGCGTACTTGTAATAATCCATTTTTATCGATAGTTCTCTTTTTGATTATATTTAAATTACTGATAAATTGATGTCTTTATATTTAAATAACACAAATAAAAATAAAAATTATAAAGATTATTCAATGTAACTTTTTTAATGTTATTATGTGTTATTTATATCGATCAATTAGGAAGATAATACAGCCATATATTCTGCTTAAAATTATTACATTCATCGTCTTGCATCGATCTTCATATTGAGTGTATATAATTTCATTTATGTAACTGATTTTTACTAATGTTTAATACAGTAACTGGTTCCTTGGCAATTTATGTAATTTTTGTAAAATGCTTTCCGTTTTTATCATTTATTTTTACCTTGAGATAATTCCTATAATTTAGAGTCATAGAAACATACTAATGATGTAGAATATTCATAATTTCTATTTAATCTTTCTCTATTAAATTAAATAAAACAATTATTTATTTGTTGTTATACTCATTATTGCTTTATTGCTGCCTTCAGCTCAGTTTATCTACATTAATTACAATATGTTACTTTAGATCATATCGCCAATACTTTTGAAACTAATAAAGACATCTATATTGAAAGCTTTTCGTTAAAATTTTAACAAGGATTTTTTTATGTAAGTTACTTCCGTTTATCGCGGCATTAAGCAATATTCACTGTTAAAATTATATCTTAAATTATTCAACTGAAAATTACTCGGAACTTAATTTTTTTTTATAAAATTTTTTTTCTTTAAATTTTTAAAATTCAAATGATATTAGTAAAATTTCTTTCAAAAAATAAATTATGATTACTCAATATCACTATATTTATATAGTATTGAAATCTATATATTAAATATTCTTGATAAAAACAATAACATTCTGAAGTTTTATTAGATACGTAATTATAATACATTTCGACGTATTCTATCAAATATATTTTCTATACAATTTATATTCAAGTATTGATTTCTTCTAAGAAATTATTTTATTTTGTTATTACAAGTAAATTTGTAATTATTGATTTTCTTCATATAATCCTTGATTTCTAAAGTATTTTTAATAAAAGTTATCTTATTTTTACAGGCACATTGGAAGTAACTACATTTACTTATTATTTGATTATTTATCTATACAAATCAAGAACGTTTATAGAGTGCCAAGATCACATGAAAAATTTATTCACACGTGTATAAACTTACATGATGTATATAAACTACACACTCTAAAAAATTGGACTGGTTGGTATGAGTTTGTTTATAATATAAAATTTTTATAAATCAACCTCACTTAAGTAATATAATATATATATTTTATAATGTTTTAGTTGACAAATATATCCTGTTACGTAATAATCCCAAATATGATTTAATAATTATTTCAATATCTTACATTCTCAGTCCTTCGTAGATATAATAAAAGTAGGGATAATTATTTATAATAACTAAGATAACTAATATAGATTTCTATCATTAGTACTTCATTTCGCAAGGGTCATTACCATTATTATTTCTTACTTAAAATTTTTTTTAAATTTATTTATTATAATGATTCATTAATATTTTTCTCTTTTATTGTAAATGAATACAATTATGAACATAACAGTATTTTGTCATTGCAATTCACACTTAAGAAAACAGTGGGTTTGATTCACTTTAATTCGATTTTGCTTTAATATAGAGGAAATATTTAATCAATTTATTAAACGAAAAATATTACAAAAAGTTACACCAATTCTCTTAAAAATGTCAAATATAATCACAAATTAAAGAAAACTTTAAAATGTTTGAATTGTGAAAAACTTATTGATATATCTCAAGTGAAAAATGAACTACGATTCATAAGAAACAATTAAAGAAATTATTTATAAACAACAAAATATAATTACATTTTGGAAAAAGACTTTCTGTTACATAGCACTTCAACATTTCACTATTACTTTTTAACTAATTTGATAAATTTATATTTTTAAAAATTAAAATGATATTAATAATATTTCGTGAGATACATATATATTCAACTTTATAAATTTGAAAAGCTATTTAATATATAATATTGCAAAGAATTATTAACATTGTAAAAATACATGTAAAATATCATTAATTAATTTAATACAACTTTTGATATAAAGTATGAAAAAATATATTATAAAAAAAGTATATCCTTAATAATTTTATTTCTAAAATGTATTTAAATTAAGCAAAATCAATGTATTTGCCTAGAAAATAATTCTGTATACTGTAAATAAAATTACTTTTATATGATCATAACTTCAATTATAGTATAAAAGTTTCAAATACTTTACACCTAAAAATTTTAATAATATTGCTACTGTATTGTTTAATCTAATACTATATTATTATATAATAAACAAATGACATATATAAAAACATATTACAATATATTATAAAGAATTAATTTCTTTACCACAGCATAGGAACATCTACATGTGCAATATGTTTATTACATTGCACATTTAAAGTATATTATTAAGAATAAAATATTAAATATTAAGGTAATAATTTATTTCATTTTTCTAGATACTGCATCCATTTTAGCAGTCTTCTTTTGTGTAGATAACAAATTACTTAAAAGCAAATTTTTTCAATACATTTATAGTGAGTGTACGAGTTACATACAGTTACCAAAATTAATAAACCGGATTTACGAATAAGAACATCAAAACCTGACAAGCACAAGGTACCTAATTGGCTCGTCTAACACTTTTGGTGGTCATCGCAAAATTAAATTGTTCTCGAATTTCCGGTCAAGTTTATAAGCTCTTCTGTTATTCAAAAATAACTACGTTTTCGTGTACTGGTTAAGAGAAGTAGCTTAATTCTTATTGATATCTCAATAATTCAAATGAGATAATTTATTTGTGCCATTTTATTTCTTACACCTAAGTTTATGTAATTTATTTCAGTAATTAGAAATTAAAATGTTATTTATATAACAATTTTTGTTTACCATATACTACAAAAAACAATTAATTATTTCTCCAATGTCAATTAAGAAATAGTTGCTGTTTTGTTATGGTTATTATTTAAAAAATTCTTTCGGTTTTATTTGTAAATTCTGAACTCACTAATCATCTTAGTTAATTAAAGTTTTTGTATTACAATTTTACATCATCATATCAATGCATTTATATATTTTGCAGTGATAAAGTAATTCTTATGAAATTGATTTAAATTTAAAGAATTAATTGAAAGATTAAAAAGGTAAATCTTGACAATAAAAAATTAAAAAATTCTTTTAAGAAATCTTCAAAAGAGAATTAGAAAACTTGATGGTTCATTTAACAAATAAAAATACATTCACTGTATTTCATATATTTCATAAAATAAATTATATATTACCCATTTATTAAATTTAATTAACTTATATGATAGCATTACTTATATTTTGTAAAGTGATAATTAATATTTTTGTCTTAACTTAATTTATTTTTGATTTTTTATATACATTCGAAAAGATTTAAAAACATCGGTTTATACACATATTATTCATTATTAAATAGTGCATGTATTTATGAATTATTTCAGCTATGAATAATCACATTTATGAATATTACATACTAAAGTAGCAATAACTATCAACTATTAATAAATATGTACAATTGTTATATTTGTGTTAATTTTAATAAATTTTTAATCATAAATTTACATAAAATAATATTCAGTAGTACTATTTTCATACCATAATTAATATGATTCTGAAAATATGACATTCTTATAGAATCGTAAATAAGATAATAATATTATATATCCAATACCCGTGACTGATTCTAACTGGTGTAACTACTACACCGTTAAAAAATCATTTAACGTGGTGAATATTTATATATTGCAATTGGTATAAAAGTATGCTGAATTGTATAATTTTTTTATTTAATTGCGAATAAATTCAATTACTAATTATATGTTGATCATTTCTGTCATTAAAACAATCTAAAATTTAATTAATTTTAATAGTGAATTACACAGAGTTATAAGTATGTCAGTTAAAATGGATTTTATAAATCAAAGAAAGGTTTTCCATATGTTCATTTCAAAGGTCTTGATAATCATATTTCTCCTTTACTAATAAATTTTGCGCATGCACGAGCTATTATTAATTGCGCTCGTTGATTGAAACATACGCATATCGAAATGACAGCCGATCACGAAAAACGTTGTTATTTTTCAAGAAATTGACAGTTTGACAATGAAAAAGTGCATTTTCATGATACTCGTTAATTTTTGTAATTATTTTATGCTACTAATATAACCACTTTAAAGAATCAAGGCACACGAATTGATTGATAATTTTTAGCCAGAATGCTAGGAAAATTAATCGAACGATATTCATGTAAATAGTTTGATCTATTAAAGCATTAATAATGTCTTTGAAATTAAGAATTTATAATAAAATTTTTAAATGAATATATTCTAATTGTAGAAGAATATTCGTTTAGCTTTAATGATTCTATTTGATACATAGTATAATATAGTTGTAGTACATCGATAACTTAAGAATCAGTAATATCTCTTTAATTGTTATAAAATAAATAAAAGAAAACTAAAATAAACAACAACAATAGTCTAAAAAGAAGTTTTAAAGATAACTAAATAATGATTTATTATTCAGAATGATGTGTGTTATATCAGTAATTATTCTATTAATTACTGTAATTTAATAAGTATTTATGTATTATTAGTATTTATATATTATATATTTATATATTATAGTATTATGAGTTTCTCATAAATAGTTATATGCACAATACTAATAACGTATTAAATTTTTTAAATAATGTAATGTGTTTTTAGTTCTGTCTTTGAAAGTATCGTTATATTTAGACAACTAATAATTATTTATGAAATTAAGTAAATTAGAAATAAAAACTCGTATCTGTTAAAATTATAATTATAGATTAAAAAAATATAACATCCTTCAATTTTGATCATAGATCAAACATAAATTACTTAGTAGTATCTTCTTTCTTACTGATTTAATTTGAAATAGTCGTTCCTATCAGCTATTGATCTTAATGAGTTAAATTATTGTATGAATTAATTTTCTACTTTACGAACTATTATTTGCAACTTTAGAACGTATTTAACGAGAGAATTTGTAAAATGTTTTCGTATTCTTATAACCAAATCGGCTTATGCAAAATTCATATACAATTTAAATTTGTTGTATCAGTTTTAATAAAAATTACCTTCAAAATATATAGCGAATGTGACATTTTAATTTGTAAAATAAAGGAAAATCATAATGTAATAACAAAAGAAATCAGAAATCAATAAACATTGCGCTAAACGAGAATTAATTCATTAAAGTTTCCAAATCGAATCACCCTTTCGGTACACAAAGAATCATTGGACAAACAAAATGTATGAATTGAATCTTCCACCATTTTCCTCTAAGATTCTCGTTTGCCGTTTAAATTCCAAGTAATAAAAATTCAGATGCAACAAGCAATTGTGCACTTTCTCCTTAGCTCTTTCATTGTATTTTCTGTAAAGGAAAATAAAGCTAAAAAGATTACAGCACTCGAAAGAATAAATTCATAATATTTATTAGTTCCGTTCTTTCGTATACTTTCACAATAAAAACGAGAGTTTATACTTCGAAGATTCAGCACATCTAAGAAGTTGCTTAGATAGAAACTATACTTGTTTTCTTTATATATATAGAAATTTTTCTCTAAATATCAATATTATACATTAATGTGCATGCATACATTACTTTCTGAATTAATTAAAAAACTTGACTAAACTTTGCAATGTTCTCTTTTACATACAAAGGCTTTTTTTAGAAAAATCTAGATATCTTACTTAAAATAAAATCAGAAATTCTTTAGATAATGCAGTTTTATAGATTTTATAAACACAAAATACTTAACAAGTGATAAAAATAATCTCGCTTTTTATAAAATTAATTTTTTATTCTTACCAACATTTATCATTATACTTTTAGTGTCAAAAATTTAACTAGTCATGACATTGATAATTTTGTACTACTAATATTCTTATTTTGAAAAACTCATTGTTAAGCTAATTCATTTTCATATAATCATTCATTCATTTTCATAATAATCTATATAAAAATGTTTAGCAAATGTATAATTATTTTATTTTTTTGTATGCTTAATTTAATTTAAAGACATATGAACGCTCATATTTTACATTTACAATAATCCCTATTTCGTTCTCTCGTTTAACGATTTCAAATATCATCTAAAAATAAAACCCAAGTTTTATCGAGAATTTTTATACGAACTTTATAGGTTGAATTAAAATTAAAATTAAAAATTAATTAAAATAACATATAACAAAATATACATCCTATTTCAAATTTTATCTACAAAATCCATAATGCTAAACAATAATATGTAATGAAACTTGGTAATCTTTCAATATCACACACCCCTCGCGTTTCTTCAATTTCTTTTAAAATGGCAGGCGTTAGCTAAAATAACCACGTAGAAATAGCCTCGACGAATAGATGAGCAGTGGAAACGTTAAACCTACAAATAAGTGAAGTTACGCGCCGTTCGTAAACCTCACTCTTGAGGTGGAGACGAAATGTAAACGGGGTACGATGCTCTTGATCTTTCGCCTTCCTGCCTCCCTTTCTATGGACCGAAAGGACTCGCCTATCGACGGAAGCCAATACAACGAAAACGTCACTTCTGCATCGCATGTGTACAGTCATCGACGCGGGAAGGTGAGGCGCTAAATGGCCCTTAGAGTAAGCACGCGTGTGTATGTACAGGATGAGGTGATGGGTTCCTGAACAAATAACAGTCGAGCAATTGTGTTTACAACTGACCCGATGTCGGATTCACTTGTATAGTGCACTCAATAGACGAGAACATTAGCAAGAAAATCGCAGTGAAAGAACGAATTACTGTGGGCGATGAAGTGAAATATACGCACATTTCGAATGTAGGTGAAGCTTGTGAGCAAACTTGGAATTTATGGTTCCTTTTTTGTTTTTCTTGAAAAATCATATAGGATTTATTGAAAAAATATTCAGCAAATACATGGTAAAAATAAATTTTAAGAAAAATTTATAAGAATGAAAAATATATTTTATTATTACCGAATTAATCAAACATATGTTTCGGTGGGAAAAATGTCGGATTAATAGTTTAAATAGCTTTGATTAATGGTTAAATATAAGGATATTTTAAAAAGGGATGAAATTTTAATACTGAACAAAAAAGAACATTGTATGACATTCTTAAAATTATGATTTGGTATATTCTCTTATATATAAATATATACTCTTCTTTTGTTCCCATTTACTCCTACAATACGATAAAGCTAAATGTATTTCTAGGCAAATACAAACGCTTAAAAATATTTAAAAGTATACTTATATGGATGCGTATAAAAATACACTTTAATATTTCATAATATTTAATAAATGGTGGCATACATATAAGTATACTTAAATATGATTTATTATTTAAAAATATGTATTTATAGATAATAAGTAGAATATAAATATTGATTATCTCCTAAGTTATAAAAATGAAAAATCGAAAACTTATAACGAATGGACCAATTAAGAATTTCTATATTCCGCAGCTTCTACATTATAGAATACTAAAGATTAAGTTTAATAAAATGATATACAATGAATACAAAAAATGACAGTAATGAAAATCATTTCAAATAAAATAAATAAAAATCAAATAAAGTCTTCTTTATAATTAAATAAATTTATTCACGGTTCAAATATAGAAACTCTAAATACTTTATATATATATTAACGGTGAAATAATAAAATAATATTTTTAATATTCTTTAATATAGTTATCCAAGAATAAAAATCATCCAAAATGTAGCATTTAGAATGATTTAAAATTCCTAGTATAAAAAAATCCAATATAATTGTGATTGAAATTACTGGCATTAAAATCAAAATCGATCGATCCTCAAATAATAAACAAAATTATTAATAATTCATACTTCTCTCTTTGTCAAAACCTGTCGATGATATTTAATTCTTATCCAATTTTCAGGCACTTTAAATACCTTGTAATAGTTATGAAACAAAATTGAACAAGAATACGTGCATGACATTCATTATTTAACAATCGAGCCCTTGGGCTACAATGTGATGACCCCCGCAATATCACCCCTTCAGCGTTTGATTGCGTCACGACAGCGCCAGCGGCTAGTTCCTTTCACAGTCATCAGCTTCAACGTTACATCCCGGATTTCATGCGCTCGATATACCAATATTTCCCATCGAATTATACGTAAATTTGTTATGCACCTTTCAAGTTAACGTCACAGATTACGAATATGTAATATATTACTTGGATCGTCTTTAAGTGTTCAATGTAGATTTTCAATTTTCTACAATTCACGTGCATATAGGTCAACGTGAAAAAATTTGTCGAAAAAATTTGTCGAAATAATTGTATTACGAATTTATACATATGTATAAAAATACATATTAAATATAGAATTTTCATTTATAATACTTTCGTTTAATATTGCGAAGTATATCCTAGATTTCATTTAATTAAAACTAAGCATTGGCTCTTTCATCATATTGACCTACAATTCCATACTTTTTTGCAATACCTCTATTGTTAATAGAACAAAGTTTGTGTAATAAGTCGAAAATTAATAGTCACTTTTATATTAGTAATGTTTAAAAAGTAGAAAGAATTTTAAAAAACAGTTTATACATGTATTATTATTATCAAGCTAAATAAAAATTCATTAAAAACATACATATTTATAAAATTCTACAGAAGTTTCTTTAAAATAATAATTTCAATCATTTTTAATAATAATATGATAAAGTTAAATTATTTAATCAATGCGATTTTACAGCGTAACGTAATATATTAATATTTGCTACTGTTATTTATGTAATGTAATTTTATACAATTATCTATTAATAGTGTGTTAACTTTAAGAAATTTTAAAAGAGCTTAGAAAATTTCATTTTCGTAAATCTTCATTCTAATGAAAAAATAAAACTTTATTTACCACTGCAAAAGTATCATTTTAAATTTTAAGATTAAAAAATGTAATTGAGTAATTTTAGTAATAAATTAATATTAAGATGTAATATTAATAGCAAAAATAATATAGTATTTATTTAAATTATATAAAATTATATACATTTTTGATGTATCAATAATTACAGTATGAATAGTATTATAAGAATTTGAAATTTATTAATTCACTTAAATAAGTGATATTAGCACTTAAAAATTTGGTTAAATAATCACCCCGACGATGATGAAACATTCAATCATAAAATTTATAGAAACTTAATATAGCTCTATAATGTTGTTTACATATATGATTGATATAATAGTAAAAACATTTTTACGGATTTAAGATACAAGAATTTCATTATTTAAAAGATAATTAACTCTCCAATCTCTTTCAATCTTCCAAATAAGCATTAAATATTTATCCGTGAGTAACGAAGGTTTCTACAATTACCTGGAAGAAAATCACTCTGAAGCACTTCAACTGACAATGCATTGTAAACCGATCGAAAATTAGTCAATAACCATTATAAACATTATTAAGCTTTAGCAATTGAAAGTTAATAAATGAAGTGTTCGTGGCATATCCTGGAATTGAAATCAAAACTGCTGATTGTAACACAAGAACAGAAAGTGGATTACCGTAGATTATTGTTGCGTAGGAGTAGCTGAATATTCGCTGTGACGCATTAAATACCTATTATTGTTAACGAAATGAAATGCACGTACGTAGCCGTAGCAGCTCATCAATACCAAGTGGATTAAAAGTGCCACTCGACTTGCGGATGGAATAGTGGCGGGCGACTGACAATTCAATGTCCTTTATTAGCAATATTAAATATTTGCGCTGACAGTCACAGTCAGTTTTTCATCACCAAGTTTTTAATCGACTTTCTCCCAGTGATAAAAGTAACTGCTATTGGCGACTGGATCATATACTATTTGAATATTCGCGTCTTTTCTTCAAATTGTATCGTAATTTTTCGATAGAGTAAGATAAGAAAGAAAAATAATTAATAATTTTTTTCATGGTTAAGTTATGAACTAATGAGTGTTATTCTCAGTGCAATATAATATTCATAGAATTTATAACTGAAAATTATTGATAATATATAGAGGTAGATTGTATAACATATATTTTTTAATGCAACACCGTAAGATTCATGTTTTTATTTAAAACATAACCTATTAAAACGTATTGTGATGTATGTGTAATAAAATATCAAGGCCTATACCTAACCAATATATCTATCATATAAACGAATGACTTTTACAATTGTAGCTATCGTATAGATCCTTCATACTTTATAACCTCGTCGAAGAACTCAACAGATTATATCTCTATTAAACTATATAAGTCATTAATAAATCTCTATGGTCGTTATTTCAATGGCCACATATTTAACGATCATCGTGTATTTATACACAAGCATCGAAGTAAATTTATATGTGGATGAAAAACAGTAGCATCATTAACAATAAAAATAACAACAACAACAACAATAATCTTTATGAAATTGTCATGGTAATATTCACAAGGCTAACACCTACAACGAAATTATGGTAATTGACGCCCATCAGACATATCAATTACGTGGGAACATCAACCACCAACAAGGATTTAGAAGCCTTTGATCTAGTCAAACTATGTGTAACCGAATTTGTACGCAATATCGTAATCTCTTAATTTCCTCTACCGTATCTATCTAATTTCGAAATAGAATTGGCTGATGGATAGATGCTTGGAACTGGAAAATCAAAAATCTTCATGAATTTAAATAGCGGTTCTTTTTACTACTATGCGACTGAATAAAGTAGCATCTTTTTGCATTTATAAGCTCTTATAAGATAACTAATTTAATAAATCCGTTTTTCGCGAAAGTTTTCACACTTTGAAAATGTATTACGTAATGTTTAACAAATTGTTCGTTAATTTAAAATTTCAGTATTTCGCATCGAATCTATGAACGAAACTTTAACTGAGCTCGATTTTTTATTTCATATTGCTTATTTTTTATAGCTTTCAAATTTTATAGTAAATTTTAACAAATTTATTATTATTTAAATTATAATAATTCATTATTAATTTATCTGACTACCTCAGATAAAACAAGAAAAACAATGGTTTAATGCCTGTTAAAACATTTTTAAAAACATGCTTGTCGAAGCATATAGCCATATTGGCATTATTTTTAGATTAACATAGAAGAGTATAAAGACAATATCAGAGACTATGATTCCTGGATTTTGTTAAAATTCTAAAGAGCCTTTTTATATACAAAATGTAGAATTGATCTTTCTCTGAAAGGGTTTAGATTTGAACTTAATGGTCGAATAGATAGTATAATAAATATACATAAAGTATATCTATAATTTAATATAAATATAATATAATATATATATAATATAATATATATAATATAATATAAATATAATATTATATATATATATATATATATATATATATAATATAATATTATATATATAAGCTAGAATTTAATTTTTATTTGATAAAAAAAAGAGTTTCACTTTGAAAATCCAAGACTTTTATTTGTAATATGTTTCATTCATTTAAATCCAAATAATTCTGACAATTGACTAATTCAGTCTTATAAATTGAAACTATTATATACTATAACTTCCTTATTACTGTCATTCAGCAAAATTAATTAAAATATAAGCAAACTTATGTAGTGGTATTTTTTAAATATTAATTCGGACACTAGCTTCTAGTTAAAATAATGGCAACGTAAAATAAAACTGAAAATAATATATAAAATAAATGCATTACATTTATCTAAATTTTATATTTTATTAATTATAAAGTCATTCTCAAATTCTTAGTTCAAAAATATTTTACTAAATTTTTTTTATATAATATATAGTCAAAAGAAGTAGTTATAATTAAATAAAACATAGCTTTCATTGAAAATGATATAACCTTATTGATCTTTAATAAATTCAGCTAAATAGCATAATTTTTTATTTTAGATAAAACGTATATATATAATATATCAAATACGTATGTCTGTTAAGCGATTTTTAAAAGCTATATTTATGTAAAGTGCTTGGAAGTACCGAAACCATCTTTGATCTAGATCGTGACGGAGAAGCCGAACATTTTCCAAAAAGATTCAAATATACAGAGTTTCCAAACAAGTATGATATATTTTTGCCTCAAGAAAATGTTGATGTTTTCAAAAGAAGAAATTTGTGTGTTCAGGAGTATCAGACGAACTGAATCGATGTATAGCCAACTACTTGGGAACCTCGTGATTGGTGAGCAAATAGGTATTCTAGTAAGGAAATTCGTTGAAAATTATGCACTGAAAAAGTCGAATATATTCAACACTTTTGTAAAAAAAAGCCTAAAAAGAGATGTTCTTGATCCTTATTTTATTAGACAATTTTCATAAGTGGGGTATAATAAATAATTTTTAAGAGAATTAATTAATTATGTACCTCTTTGAAGAAAAATATTGACCATATACGAAATTCTGTATTTAGAGAATTTTTTTTGTTCAATATCAACAAAATATATATATAATATATAACTTTGTACGACATTAGTTTCAACATATATTTTTCTTAAAGTTTCATGTTGAAATTATACCTTTAAAGAAGTATTATATTTTTTATTTTATTTTATTATATTTTTATTTATTATGTATCGAATTACTCCAAAATTACTTTATACAATCGTTTTTCGACTTATACTACTAAAAAGGATGGTTCAATCACAAATTATTAAATATAATACTTGTGAAAAATATTGACAATTTAAAAAAACTACTTTGTGTTTCCATTCGTATTCTGTTTATTTAAAAGTAATTGATAAAAGTTTAAATACCTTTGGATAAAAATGAACAAATTTTATATAGGCTTGTGAATAATGTAGATTACTTAGAAAAAATTTTGAAATTACATTATCTCGAATTAAAAATTAATACAAAAACATATTCCTTGCTTATAAAAATTCAAATAATCAAGTAAAAAATGTTCTAAAATTACATTTATCATTTTTTAAAAATCCAGCGCTTTAGCTTTTCCTTATATGACTAGCAGAATTCAGTAAAATACTCATTTAAAAGAAAATGAATACAATTATTGTATTATTATATACTGATACCAAAAAAATTTTATTAGATATCCTATGATCACAAAAATATTATGATCTACAAACAAATTCAAGCAAAAAATATTACATATAGTTTTCCTTACTAAAGATAATTAATTAAATTGAATTTGATATTAAGCTTTTTTTAACTTTAAATGAAATGTAATACATTTACAGTTTCTTAATTTTTTCATTCTTTCTAAATAAATAAAATATTAGAAATAAAATTAATTTTTAAAGTTCACAAAAATATAAATTGTATTTTGTTGTTAATAAAATTTGTAGTCTGTTAATGTATTATATTATAATTCTTTATTTCGATAAAATGTACATGTTCAGTTTAATATACAAGATGATAAACTAATATTATACTTTATCTTTATATCCATGTTTACTACAAATTTAATTCATTGGAGACAATAATTAATTCACATAAATTAATACATTCTGCAAAATTCCATAATATATTTCTATAATTTTATAAATATTAAACATAAGAATTTAACTATTTCTTTTAGATCGAATATTTTCTAAAACATTAATTACTTTTTTTATATAATGTAGTGAATAATTAATATACTGTGTATTTAAAAATGAGTAAGTTTATGTTGTACAGCTTTCACTCATTGTTATAGTATAATATAAACTATAAACTAACTTACTCATGTATATGAAACTTTATAGAATAATTAATAAATAATTAACAATAAAGAACAAAATGTTTACATCATTATGCATGTATATACAAAAAATTTTTTTGAGTTCACAATTATTAATTTTATTTATAATGAATAAGAATATTCGAAACGATTATAATAACCTTCGAGTATTAAATTTTAACATAAAATGTCATCAAAATAATTTATTCAGTTTTTAAAATTATTGATTAAAAAATAAATATTAAAATATATTAATTTGTTAATTTGATAACATATTTAAAGTTTGACATTTGTTGAGCATGTTGGCATTTAATATAATTTGATATGTTTGAAATTTAAATAACAAATTTAAACTACATCTATTTTAAAATATTATTTCTAGATTTGTAAATGCAGTTTTACCTTATATTTATGATAAATTAAATACCTTTCATCTTTAAAGACATATGTACATGCTTAAAAATATATAGAAAACATAAATAATATTTATTTATTAATATTATTAATATTAATTTTATTCTTAGATAAAATATATTATCAATGTTATAAATTTTATTCTAGATACTAATTAATCTTATTATTTAGTTATTTTAAATGTTTTGTCTGAAAAAAGCAAAAATAAATGTTTTATATTTTATTTATAAACTAAATAATATCCAATTTCAAATTTATGAATTGTTCAAAAATTTCAAAAACTTTACAACTAGTTGAAATATTTAGTATATCAATAATTTGACGTAATAGTTTTGTAATAACATTTTGTAATAATAGTTTTGTAATTGTTTTGTAAACAAATCTATTTCAATTGTATTAAAGTGAGTGACTTGGTGAAGAATATTTTAGTGATTTTTTAGTTATGTCTTTCCTATTACATTTTTCTCCTCTTACCTATTTGCTTATAGACCAACATGCTTTCCCGAAGCTTGGAAAATAATCTCTTAAAATGGATGTAGACGTTGCTTTTTTGGGGCTATATATTCATGCGGGTGAACGCAACAGAATTTTATTTAAGTAAATATATTAAAATTTCAAGTCCATTTTCTCTTTTCTCAAAGGTAATTTGTAAAAGTCGATCAGAAATACCTTATAGAAATAATACTATAAGATTTTTATTTATGTTCAAAACGATTTTTCAACGAAAAGAATGAATTTTAAGATTAGATTAATTTCAAAGAGAATGATAAACTGTGCACGTTTATTGATAATTGTATTTACTTTCAGATGGCTGACGAATTTACTGTTTGAAGGTGGTTTCAAATTATTTATTTTATGAAATGTATTAAGAAATTAAGTTAGTAAAGAGAATTCACGTATAATTCAAGAAATTTTATGTTTTAAACAGAACTAGTTATTATTTTCTATGCGCGAATTATTGCAAATTATTAATTAAAAACAGATAATAAATTTCACTTACTATTAATATAATTACTTAAACATTTAATTTAGAATTATCTGGGAAAAATTACAAGATAAAAAGTTAAAAAAATTTAGTTATCTACTATTATTAAATAATATTAAAATGTTATAAATTTCAAAAATTTCTTGACGATAATTTATAATATAGATAATAATAACATATTATTTATATATATTAAAATTTGTTAATAAGAACTCTAATAAGAATTTTAAACAATGTCGTTACATTGAAATTCCTTATATAATTATATCCATACTTCAGAAAATATAAAATTGCATAAAATGCATTACATTAGCACTAATTTACATGCAAATGTTTCAAATTATATAAATTAAATTTTTTCAAAAATACTTTTTATAAATATAAAAATATGTAAGATAACATAAAAAGTACATAAGGTATATAAAGAAGTGCATACGGTAAGTATGCATTATATATACAAAAAGACTATGTAGAAAGTTCTTTTAAATAAATTTCAAATGATTTATAACTAAAGTATGATACATATTTACTTTTGTTCACCAAGTATTAGATACTCAATGCAAAATTTAAAAATATTTTCTGTTGTGTTGGTTATCATTGAAAAAATAGTTATTCAACACGTTTAATCAACAATAATTTCTTTAGATAAAAAAAGTCTTATAAAATTTAAAAAACGAGAAATAATTTCATCAAGCATTAATACAAAAGTTTCTTTAATAAGAAACTTTATCTTTAATAAAATTGGAATTAAAATATAAAAAGAAATTTTGATTAATCTGTATTTGTAATGGCAAATATCAATATCATTTCATAAATAACAATTATGTAAGTTATAAAAATATCAATTCATGTAAGAATATTAATACTATAGGAAGACTACAATTAAGAGCAACAATTAATAAATTAATCCATATAAACTCTTAAATTTTTATTTGTGAGAAAATAATTCTGTCTGAAATAACTCAATCCGCTTTAAAATATTACAATATATTACTAAATATAAAATTATTATTATAATAAATTTTATATAAATATTAACTGTAAAAATTAGGTATAAATGGGTTAGAAATGTACAATACTATTCATTAATTTTGGTATTGTTATAGTATAACATTTATAATAATTTGTTATAGTATAACAAATCACAAAATAACAAGATTTTTCATTTATATTTAAATGAATACATATATTAATCTAGGAAATACAGAAAAATAAAAGAATTTGATATTTATTATAGAATATAGCAGTTATTATTTTTATAGTTATAAATGTAAATGGAACGTCGCAAAGTCTTATTATAATTATAATCTTATTATAATTATAAGTATTTATAACTATATCATTACTTAATTTATACGTAATTAAAAATCCTTTAATTTAATATGTAAAAAGTATAAAATCAAAATGATTTGCGTAATTATATTGAAATATTTCACAACATAAAATAGGATCTAAATTAGATCAGACTGATAAAAAAAGTAATTTTCTAATTATTAATAATGATTATTTAATCTAAAATATTATCTTTTATATTTTGAGTTTCATATAACAAAAATTCATAACTACTTAGATTTTCTACCAACAGAAACCATGTTAATAATTATTATAACTACTTAGATTTTCTACCAACAGAAACCATGTTAATAATTATTTTACATGTAAAATAAAATTACTTCAAGATACTCAATTCGTATCGACCTAATTAAAAACATGACTAACCTAAGTACTATATACGTATATATCCCCACAATTTTCAATGATCTACCGAAATCAAAGTTTATTTGCTTGCTACTTTTATCTCAGTAAATTCCGTATCTCACAAAGATGACACGTACGCGATAAATAGATATAGATACGATCGCTTTGGAGATCAGTTAGACCGATAATCACCAATATCGTCGAACAAACTTTCGATATAGAAGAGAAATGCTTCTCTCGCTCTTTACGTTTCGAGGCAATTGAGTAAAAGAGCCATAATGGAAAAAAAGCAAGACAAGATAAGCCTCTAATGCAGATGCCAGTTGAATAGCAATTCAATGTGCATTTTAAAATTTATATTCGTACTATTTATTGCTTATATCACTGCATCAGACATTGAATGACATGTGCATTTTTTCATTTTTTATTTTACATTTTTGTCATAGTAATAATCGTACAATTGAATTATTTGTGAATAAAATTATATTATCTAGTAAATAATTCTAAAGTAAATATCAGCACGGTTGGGGTATAGTGCAGATTATTACGTTTCCACTATTTAAGATATATTTACGTATCTTTGCAGAATTTTAAGTAATATTGAGATTTAAAAATTACTAGATTAGGATGTATAGGATTGGGATGACGTATAATTTTCAAATTTGGTTGCAGAGCAGAGAGCGATGAGAAATGACTTTGTAACGATTTAATCTTCTTTTCTTTGGTGTCCTGCATCCTTTGCGGCGACGGCTTAGTCTCTTGCTCCCTTACTGTCCCGTCCCGGATGGCTTGAGGTTGGACCGGGTTGTAGCGGGAGGAGAAGGCGCGAGGATACCGGGGCGAATAAGGACGACGGCGGTGTTTTAAATAGAATAAACTAATTTATTGATAATGTCTGAATAATGTATGTCGGTGGTTTACGTGGTTGAAATCATACTTTTTTACAGTGAATCGTACAGCGTTTCTGGCGATCGGCGCATTACTGCGACGGACTTACCTGAAGTTCTTAACGGCGGTTTACTTTACAATTTAGTCGCGGCAGAAGTTAATCACGAGCGAGTCACGGCGGGGGTGCGTCGAGCGACTACACCCACTGGATTCCTGGTGCGCCGAAAGACTACACCAGGGACTGCTCGACCAAGTGAGACCTCCAACTCCCAACCAACTCTCCTTTCCACGCAAATTCACCTCTTTTATGAAATAAAGAAAGCTGTCAAGCGGATGAAGCATTCCTTTACACTTGCTGGGTCTCGTGGAAGTTGCGACCCCGCTTAGCCCTTTGCCCTCACAATCCGTCGACAAACGTTAGCGGTGGCGACGGTGCAAGCGCGTCGCTCTTGCTTGAGTAAGACCTAGCATAGCATTGCGCCGACTAAGGCCTAACGCATAGCCAAAACTCCATCCCATAGTCCCATTCACTCTCTCACTTACTCCACATTGTTCCTTGAACTCACACTACGTAGCATCCTTCCACTACAGGACATACTTGCGCTCTATCACTCACTTACACAATTGCGGGCGACGCTATACCGTGCATGCGTCACGCACACAAACACTCACTTATAAGTTCACAATTGACTTTTCCGTCGCAACTTTGTTATCGCCAACGAAATAAATTATCATGTAAAAACATTACTGCTTCTACTCATTGTCATAGTACCAGTGGCAACGTGAAATGAAGCGTTACATTTTTGCGTTCCTCTGCTTCATCTTCGTGCTGTCGACGAAGAAGAGTTTAGCCGCGGGTAAGTAGAATCACTTATTAACTTACTCTAATGAATTTTTCTGACTTGAAAATCGGTAATGTAATAATAAACATAACAAAGGAAGTCATGAAGTTAAATAAAAAAATAAACTATCGAAAATTACAATCTGATACTGTCATTTTATGAATGAAAAAATAAAATATAATGAGTACTGTATGTATTATTATTTGTAATTGTTGTATAAAACTCGCGATTATAAATTTCCATATCTTGAACGATTTTATTAATTCAAACTACAAAAAAATACCTCCTACTCAATTAACCATCTGAATAATGTAAATATTTATTAAAATGTTATAGAAAATACTCACTTTCACATTAAAATTAAAAATATTGATTTTTTTCATTAATTACTAATTGTATTATTTATTCTGTGAAAGTTTACAGATGTATTCTACGATAAATAAATATTTTAGAACACATTATAATATTATAAATCAATTATTGTCTGAAATGAGGAATGCTTGATAAATAAAATTAATTTGATATTGTGAACAAATTAATTATTTGCATTATTATGAAACATTTTTTTAATTTAGTAGCATTGTATAATGACAACTCGTTTACAGATAGAATGTAAGAATTCGGTTGTAACAATTTTCTTTTTATAACTATGGTTTAAAAAACTAAATAGAATAATTCAAAATTAAACATAATTTAAAAAACTAAAAAATTATAGTATTTACATTACTAAATTAAACAATGATTTAAAAAATTAAAAACTTAAACACCTAGAAAATGCATAACTTTTAATATGAACCTTATGTAAATATAAAAAGTCATCGACAGAAGCAATTTTTTAGCAGAATTTTTTAAGTAGCAAGTATCTAATTTACTTTCAGTTAACACTTATAGTTGTAAATCAATTAAGATTATTATTCACAAATTTTCATAAAATTCTAAAGAAATACATAACAATTATTAAAATTATACATCTATTTGTCTCAGTCATGATTCAGTCTTTTATGTAGAATAGGAAAAATGTACAATTATAACTACAATATAAGAAATAGATTAAATAAAATCAGATTATATGCATCATCAGATAATTATATATTATATTTTGTTATCGATATAATCAGTTTTTATTTATATACCTCTGACAGCGACGATATCGCACTAAGTGCATATTTCAATAAATAAAACAATAATATACATAAAAGTGTTTGACTGACAAAGATTTAAAGCGAATTATTAACAAGAACTACAGAAAATCCTTATTACTGTTAAGAAAATATTATACTTATAGTTTTCACGTGGACGTATTTGATGAATATATATATATATATATATTCTATTAGTATATTAAATGCATACCTCTATTTAAACAGAGCTATAGTTAATGTATTCAATAGAAATCGAACATATTTGAAATTTTCATAATAAATTGCAGAAATTATAATAATAGACATCCATAAATCTTTACAGAAAAATTTATAATTAAAAAATAACAAATAAAATTATTAAATTGAAAAGAAAATCCATTTTATAAAAGTTTATATTTAAAAACTAGTAAGTTGTTAGCAATTCTCTTGGTATAAATATTGTAAATTTGAAAGTAGAATTCATTCTACTAATTAATAATTTAATTAAAATTTTTCAAAAATAGATTACTGTAATGTAATATAATTAATAAATTTCAAATGAAGAAAATTTATTTTTTTATATAAAAATATATGTTTTTTATAATAAAGTACAAATAAGCATAAGTTTGATAAGATTTATTAAGATAAAAAATTAATTTAATTATATTTAAAAGATCCACCATTGATTTTTATGACTTATCCACCATGGATTTATATACAATTTCAATGATAATATAATAGTAATAATAATATATATTATATAATAGTAATAATAATATATATTATATAATAGTAATAATAATATATAATATATAATAGTAATAATAATAATAGTAATCAATTCTGTCTACCTATTAAATTTTAGTGCAGACGTTATATGTAAATAGTGGTACGAACTTGGAACTGGGACCAATAGAATCTTCTAATCAATTTGATGTTAGATCTTGTGAAATAACAACTAATTATGGTACCAAAATCATCCTATATCCGCAACCAGAAGATAAAGAAAAAAACGATAGATTCTGGTTGAAATCATGGATAACATGTAGAACCAATATTTACAGAATGACCGAGAAAGACACAGGAAAATGGGAATTACGATCCTCTGTGAATAGGACAAGCGGGAAAAAACTTGGAGTTGAGATTTCTGTTTACTCTTATAATGTGAAAGTTAGACAGGTTAGTTTAATTCTAATTAGTACCTCTTGAAATCCTTAATAAAATTATACTCTTAAATAACATATATTCATTATAAATGGCATAATATAGTATTTATTATAACATAGAGAAATTAATATAAATATGCCAATAAAATATAATTTGTCAATTAATTATATAATTAAATTAATCATGGAATTTTGTTAATGTACATATTATATCATAAATCCTTTCAATTGTTCGCCCTATAATTAATATAATTAATCATCTAAAGTACTTTGATATATTAATCTCAATTATAAAAGTAGATTTTCTAATGTCTAATATATGCCTATATATTAGATCATACTTATGCCTATCTATATTGCCAATAGATTTACCAGCAAACGAAATCAATTCCTACATCAAGAATTTGGGTATATCCTAATAAACAAGTTTCAGCTCATTTTAATCAGCATTTTCATAATTTAGCTTCATGCAAACTTTTAAACCTTCAGGTAATTATTTCTTTAAATTCACTTAATCGTACATTTTTTTATTTACTCTAGAATATTTATAATTAGTTACAATAATGCTTCCTTACCTTTAAGCAAATAGAATATGATCTTAACTCTAACAAACTAGCAGATATTAAATTATCAGGACAATGTGGTTTCAAAATGATCGTAAAGGAAGAATTCGAAGGTGAATGGACATTAATTGCTGATCTAAAGAATAATACCGCATTTTACTCCGTCTTTCGTATCTTGGTAAGAGATGAAGAAGAACTTAATCTCAAGCAAGTAAGTTCATATTAGCCAACAAAATTTATTAGTATAAAAGATAAAAATTATGATTAAGTTTACATATTTTTTATTTTTTTGCAAATAATTTTCAAATTATTTAAAAATTAATTACAAATTATTTACAAGTTATTTACAAGTTATTTACAAATTATTTACAAATTATTTGCAAATTATTTACATTTACATTTACAATTGTAAATTGTAAATTAAATTGTAAGATATTGCTAATATCTCGTAAATTATATCATATTTACAATAATGTAATTTATATTTAATTTACAAGACATTTACAAATTATTATTAAAATAATTATTTAATAAAGATGAAAGATAAGCAAAAACTTACATTCTGAATTTTACGTTATAAAAATGCTAAGTAAGTTATTATTGCATATATTACAGGTGCCATTTGTATAATTTGTATTCGTACATCCATGTAATCATTCTAAGTTTAGTTACTGTTTACGGAATTGAAAGTGTACTTAATTTAACATAATTGAATATACTTTTGTTAATATATAGTATAGAGATAACATTATTAATTAACCTTATTAATAAAAACGATGAATATATCTTTGAAGTGACAAATTTATTCAGATACGTTATTAAGATAAAAATTAATTTAATTATATTTAAAGATCCACCATGGATTTTTATGAATACAATTTCAATGATAATATAATAGTAATAATAATATATAGATATATAGTATATAACAATAATATACAGGTATAGAACACGTTAAATTATCTTTATAATAAACAAATATTGAAAAAGATATAAAACTTATTCTTTCTAGAAAATAAAAATATCTATTATTTTCAAGAAAATTAATTTTACGTAGTCGTTATACAAATAATTTTCAATCGCATACACTATTTCTCAAATGATTACATAGCAAATATTCGTAATCTATACTAATTTACTGCTTAAAATATTTAATAAAAATCTTCTTATAGTATAATAAAGTTTACTTTTTTAAGTTTACGTACTACTACCTTATTCCTGCAAATAAAATGTAACAATTGATTAGGTATCCGTTACTTTGAGAAAGTATAGTTATTAAGTCGTCTGTTTAACTTATTTAATCATTAATTAAAAAAACATAATTAGAATATAATTCAAAATATATATTACTTTAATTATATTATTTTTATTAGACTACATTGTTGTTAAAACGAGGTGAAGAAGGTATTATAAGTGGTGGAAATCAACTAGAAAATATAAAAATGTGCATTTTAGAAGATCCGTATGGTGTTAAATTTCCGATTTACACTGGCTTTTGTAATTATAAAACAATAATAACACGTCATCATGAAGGTACTTGGAAAGCTTATTATGGCCTTGAAGGAAAAGTTGGACTTGTGAAGCAGGAAATTATTATCAAAACTTATGGTAAAAATTGAATAATCATTGACTAAAATTATTCTTTCATTTGTTGTGAATTTTGTTTCGAATAAAAGATTCATGTAGATTTGTTTAATATAAAATGATGTAATATTTTTATAAAATTTTAAAGATATTTTTTATATTTTATATTTTTCCATATTTTAAAGATATGGAAAAATTATTATATCTAAATGTTGTTTTCAAAAATATTTTTACTAGGCAGCCATTTTTATCGAAAAAAACTTCTTAATTCGATTGTAAAAAATCCAAGTATGTTTAGAGACATCTCATTATCTAGTATTTATCATTATTGTATGTATGAAAAAAAATTTAAAAGTTATATCTTATTTCAATTTTTTAC
Organism: Wiebesia pumilae; assembly: GCA_018907045.1. Classification (NCBI taxonomy): domain Eukaryota; kingdom Metazoa; phylum Arthropoda; class Insecta; order Hymenoptera; family Agaonidae; genus Wiebesia; species Wiebesia pumilae. The sequence goes on from JACCHZ010000138.1 coordinate 1,171,765, forward strand.
TAATCTAAAATTAAAAAATTTATTTGTAAAAATATTTTATACATAATTTTCCTCTGTACATTGCAAGTTAACAGATTGAACAGTCAAAGAAAAAGTTAAAAAAATTAGAAAATTGTATAAATTGAAATAAAAATTTCTTGACTGAAATAAAAATTTCATTCTATTTCTTGACTGCCTAGTTTCCTTAAAAATTATATAAATATCTCTAAAGTTGAAGTTTCTGATGCATTAATATATAATGTAAAAATTAAATTAAAAAAAAAATTTAATTATTTTCATAATTTATTATTTTATGGTTTCGTTACGCAGGCATACTTAAATCTTATTTCAATTAAAGAAATATATTAAAAACTTTATTTTACATAATTTTATTTTAGATATAAGTTCGTTCAATAGCAGTGTAACTTACTTACCAAATGGTGATGTTAATCTTCTCTGTCAAGCTAGAAGTCAATCAATGAAATTCTGCAGTTTTATAAGACCTGATGGGAAAATATTGCACGTAACTTTTGGAGTCGGCAATAATAAGTATATAAATTAATTTAATATATTCTATTGCATTAAGTAATACGTATTCTTTATAAATTCGACATGTATTAATAATGAATATTTATATTCAATAAGAGATATAAAATAATATTTTGTTATCAATTTCTCTTTAGGTTTAAATTATAGCTCTATGTATATATTTTCATTGGTAAACATTCTTATTAAATTAAAATTGTTGTTCCAACAGTTTGAATTATTCAAAAAACCAGATCAATATTTAAAATAAAATATTAGAATCCACTTTAAAATTTGATAGAGAGTTTCGTTAATTTTAATTCTGAGCAAACGTTTAAACACGAAAAATATGAAAGAAAATTGAAATTGCTTTTGTTGCAACATAAATTGTAAACTGTATCTGTTAAAAATATATCATTAGCATTTATTTGAAGTCATTTTTTGTTCTTTATAATTATAATTCTAATAACGAATGATAAGCAGTATTATCTAAAAATAATTGATTTTTATAAGAAACTATTAAAAACTACTGTTTGATCATTTTCGTTTTTTTACCTTTTAAAGCATAGAAGTTTAAAGAAAGAAATTTTTCAGATATCAATATTATGGTAATGGAACACACAGTCACGAATATTATATAATGGGAAGTTATGCAATAAATGATTGTGGTATAACGATTCATAAGCCTAGTATTGCCGACTTCGGTTCATGGAAATGCTTGGTTAGGATTGGCTCATCGGAAACATTAGGAAGAATCCTAAAAGTGCCTCCACCTACAAATAGTAACATAGTTTTTAAATCTCTAGCTACGGAAAACATTGCGTACGTAAAACGAGGTGAACCTTTTAAGGTTAGTGTTATCCTTTTTCGTATTTTTTAAAAGAAAATTTTTAGTTTTGTTCTCAGTTGCATTTTGTAATAACGAACTTTTTTCTTAGTTTTTGCAATTGTAAGGCGTTTTAGATTTTTTAGTTGAACAATAATTAGTTTTTAATTTATTTAATTCATCTTCATCTTTTATTCAGACTTTTAATACAAATATTTTACAATCTGTTTAAAATTTGAAAAATATATCTGATTTTATATTTATAAAATGCTTTCAAAGATTTTCATAATTAAACTGTACCATATCTTATTAAACATTGTATCGAAATAAACAAAAAATTAATGTTTTGAATATTTAAATGAAGTAAAGTTTAATATTTCTCAAAAGATAAAAATTATGCAAATTTTCGTATTATAAAAATTTACTGCTTCAATGTTAAATTACAGTGATTTCTAATAAATATAGAGATTTTAATAAATTGAAGTACGACACTTAATAATTGAAGATAAAGAAAGCACCCGAAAATACAATCCCTTTGATAATAACGCAAAAATCTTCTATCAGTCTGAAATTACGCTCATTCAAACTTATCGATCCCATCCGCTTGGAATTTGATTGTCCAGTCAAGCGATACACGCCTGTTCTTTCCGTGTGTCGTAGATAAAATGCACCGTTGGCGAGGTTCTGAGCTACTGCTGGCTGCGCAGTCCCAATGGCACGGTGCATACCGTACTTCCGGAACTAACTTACGAAGGTTCCGGTCTCGAGCTTGGCGATTGCACAGCCCTCATTGAAACGGCGAACGAGTCGGACGCTGGCAAGTGGACCTGTCACATGGGCGTCGCCGATGGACCAGAACTCGAGACCAACTTTCGCGTTGTCATGAAAGGTAAGCGTATAGAAGTATGTCGATGTTTGAAAATGTAATCTTCCTCCTTGCGCGGATTCCGAAAAATTTTCGTACCAACAATGCTTTTATATGTGAAAATCTTCGGGTCGGTACTTACGACATAAAAAGACTGAGTTTGTATGGATTGTAGAAGGATAAAGTCAATTTTCGATTTCTTATACTTCAATGCGATTCCTTCGTAAATTATTTCTTTCGATAAAATATGCTTTTACTTATTTATTTCTCAATAAGTAATTTAAAAAATACCTTTTACAGATTTCAAACACTATAACTAAAACAAAATTATACACTTGCAATAATCATATGAATTTAATTAGGAATTATAAATAAAGTATTTGAGTGAAAAGCATTAAGTAACCAATATTATTACTTATTAGTATGCTAGGATTTGTAATACTTATAATAATACTATAATTATACTTTCATTATGTAATTACAGTTATTCCACTTATGGTTATTTATATATCTAAAAATGAAACCGTTTCTTCTAGTTTCATATAAAATATACTTTAATTTAGCATATTTAATGGTACATTGTTTTGAAATTCTAAGATATTTTCTTAATAAATATTAGAAAATGGCAGTATTATTAATGATGAATAAATGTCATTGTGCTAGCTCTCATTATCTTTATATTAAAGAATATTTCAATAAGCATTATATTTTTTCATCTGAGAATCATAACTTGATGTTATTATATCCAAGGCAAATAATAACATCAAATTATAGAATTTGTAATTCTGAAGGAGGATATTGAAGAAACGTTAAAAATTCAAGTTGTATTGTATAATAAAGCATTTTTTATGCTCTATAAATACATTCTAATAAATCATAAAATTTTATGATTTATTCGAGAAAAATTAGTGCAAAAACACAGAAATCCAGAAAATAAAATGTATGTTATTTGATGGTAAGTATCAAATAGTCAATATTTTAAAAATCCTTACCTAACTAAAGAAAAAATTTTTAAACAAATTATTGACTTTCGAAAAAATAAGATAGTAAACCTTTTACGGGTTATAGCGTTTGTATTGTTGATTTTTGTTTACTCATTTTATAAAAAATAAACTTTCTGTCAAATAATCAAAGTCGTTCGAATGTACATATTTTTATCTTTTTCTTTATTGCTAGATTATGAAATACTGAAAGAATCAAAGAAAATAACATGAATCTAAAATATACGTTGAAATTAAAAAAAAATTTTTAAATTTAAATTTTAAAATTTTAAAATAATTTTTCAAAAATACACATGTCAAACTAGAAATTTTAAACTATTTTAATTCAATTCATAAGCTATATTTGAGAATTATTTCAAATTATCTGTGAGGCTCTAATTTATGTAATTGGTTTAGAATATATTTTTTATGAATTATATACATATGGAAAGCGTTTAATAATTTAACAGTTGATTCATTTTAAGATTTTAATTTTTTCATTGTTGTTCTGACAAACTATATTTCCACATTAAGAATAAGTAATAAAAATACGTATTTTATAACGTAATAACATTACAAAAAAATGGAACAGTTAAGCAAGTCGGGCGAAAATATCAAACAAAATCCGTAAACTCCCATGCATGCTCGTTAATTCACAATTTTTTGTGATACGTCTGCTCCTTGAACGCGAACTATATCCATAAGCAAGCCATTATGAATAGACAACGCATGCAGAGAAGCGAGACTAGTAAAGACTAAGAAGGGGTTGAGATTTTACGTAGTCGGATCTGAGAGGGGCGAAGAGAGGCGAAGGAAGAACGCAAGTAAAGTGGAACTTCGCAAGAGCGCTCTAATTGCTAAACTAATATCCGGGCGTACCGCTTATTGGATTAAATAGAATCGTCTAGCGTATTACCAACTCCTTCATTACTCAGACTTAATAACTCAACCCCCTCTACGTTCGCGAGGAGCTCGCTAAATCGAGGATAGTAATGCAATACTTTCGCCGATTGCAATCATTTTAGCACAAATCTGCAATATTTCGATTCGGCTGTTTATTATTTGACAAACTGGAGAAATTTATAGATTAATACAGGTACATACTTTGCAGGAAAGCAATACTTGCATTTTTATTTATTACCAGATATATTGTCAATGAATGCTAGATACTAGACTTGTGAATGTTAAATTATATGCATACGTAAAATAGAATAATTTTTATTTGTAAAATCGTAACGATGAACCTTAAAGCTAAGTTTTTTCTTAACTTATCATCTTGTTTATTTGACATAGGTATCTATATTAATGCTAATGTATGCCATTTGAAAGCATTAAAATACTAAATTTTACAAATTATTTTACAGTTCAGTATTCAAAATCTTATCTTATATAAATTCGTGTTTCCACTGTCTCGAAAAAATTATTCTACATATGCAGAATTTGATTAATAGTGCATTACCTTATCAATCATTTGCTATTATTAAGATACTCACCTGATGGCAGCCCAAGATATGGTTGTCTTCAAGAGCAACGAAAAAACAAATCTCATCTGCCGACCGCTGCCTGAGTCAGGCAAAATCATTGAAGCCTGTCGATGGGTTAATCCCAGGGGTCATGGAATCAACGTCGATCATCAGGGACGATATTTCACTGAAACGAAAAGCACCCACTGCAGACTCTCCATACAGGGTAAGTTTTGTCCTTTCTACAATATATAATATGATATTATAAATTGAACGTTTAAAACTTTAAATTCACTTACATCACATCTTTAATGAAAAAGGTGGAATAAAATGCATTTTTACTTCATAAGTGAAATAGTATTTCTGAAAAATTGGATCTATTTCGAATCAGTTTTATTATTTATGGAATTAGTTTATTACATGTTTGTTAGATAAATTTGACATAGCTAATTTCAAGATTCAAAATTTTTTATTATGATTAATATTATTGATTAATCTCGTTAATTTGTGACTGTAATTATTGTATTTATCAATATATATATATTAAATAATTCTATAGCTGGAAAATTCCTTATAAACGTATATATTGTATAATTATATTATGTTAGAGTCAAAAATACGATTAAAAAATCATCAACTTACAAGATATAAATAATATAATAAGTATTTTACGAAAAATTAAAAGGGGCTAAACATGAGTCCGATATCAATTATTTTGAAAAACTGAATTTTCATCATATCATCGAAATCTAATAATTTATCTCAGTTAATCAAACGCAACGTTCGTTATATCGTTTAAAAATTTGTTTAAAATTATCTACCATTGATTTTACTTTTAAAAAAATGAGTTTTTCAATACACGTAAAGTGGCTTTTTATCTAAAAGGTTGAAAAATAATGCTTCAAGTTCTCTCCTTAAAGTTAATATGAATAAGAAATAAAATGATTATTAGTAATCAGAGACGTCAAATATTGTCTCTAGTCGGCACCAGGGCTTACTCTTCTTTTTATTTACCCCTTCGCCACCTATCGAAAATAAAATGCCTAAAGCAATATTTTTCTTCGGCAAAAAGTCATCTAACCAATTGGACCGCTCTCCCGCCTTGAGATTCGATCCCTGGTGTCGTAATGGCGGCACGGCGTCGCCGCCACGATGAAAAGACAAAGTCGAGCGAGAAAGTAAAGCATTTCCTCGCCGTCTCTGTGAACGCGAAAGAAGTCTGGCGGCTGTCGTTTCGCGTCGTTTGTCTTTTGATGAAAAGTCCAGGGCGACGCTTCGAGACGTGCGACGGGTTTGTTTGCCCCCGTCGCCATCGACGTCGACGCCGACGCCGCAACCGCCGCCACACCCCCGCACCCGTAGCGCAGGTTTTGTACTTTGACTTGGCTCTTTCTTTTGCACTTTTATTGCACCGGAGTTTCCGCAGAAGTTCATTTTTGAGGCTTGTTTACCGCGCACGCGCTGATAATTTGCGCAGTTGAGGATGGCAATGAACCGTCTAATCTCATAAGGAAGTAAGTAGTTTTTACTGACTAAGCTCGTACTGTAAATTGACAGTACAATCAGTTTGAAATCAGTTAAATGGTAAAATGTTTGTATGTACTTGAAAAATTATTTAGATAGCATACTTCGACTACAATTTTCATAAGATTAACCTTTACATGGCTTTAAAAATGTAAAATTTAATCCGATTCTTACTGATAAAGTATAAAAAGTATAAAATTTGAATACATAACGAACTATAAATGTTTCAACAATTTTTTCGATTTCAAAGAAATATCTATGTAAACCAAATAAGTGAGAAATACATATTCTATTCTTTTTAATTTTGTTGAAGAGTTGAAGAGTATAGAGTTATGATTTAAAATGAAGTAAAACTCATATATTTCATATCTATAAACGATATCAATTATTTATTAATATTCTTATTAAAAAATATTTATTCATAATAATCGTTTATAGACAATATTTTTAATGAATATGCATATATAAATTTATTATTTTATTTTAAATTTAATTTTAAAATAGTAATTATAATTTATAAATAAATAATAATTTAAAATAGTAATGTGTTACACTTACGACAGTTTTTTATGTTCGTCGTATTTATATTAATATACTATGTATAAAGAAGTTTTTACTTAAGATAATCTTAAATAGGTTATATTAAAAAAAAATTCAGAATATTAATGTTACATAATATCATTTGTAAGATATTAATAAAATAACCTGAAATTATAAAATTTAAATATTAACATATTCTGAAAATTTTAATAATTAATTAGATAAATAAAAATGAAACTATTCAATAATTTCTTTTATGTTTGTCTTTTTCCTAACAAGAACACTGTACAATAATCTTATCTGAAATTTTTTACTTTAATTACTTTATCAGAAGATATTGAATAATGTAAAAGATAAAATCTTATTAATATTGATAAATTTTTATTCCGAAACGCAAATATAAAATTTTTAAGATATACCTAAAAAAACTAAATATTAGAATAATTTTAGTAAGATATAATTTTGAATTCATTTGTCAAATTTTAAAAGATAATATTTAATAAAATACTTATTTTTTATAAAGTTATAAGCAGACTAAAATATTCATAAAAATGACAAAAAAGTGACGATTTAAAGGCAGTGATGCTTAAGCCGATGTTCTTTTTAACATTTGTTTATTATTCCAGAAAATATGTTAAATGAATAATTTAGATTTGTAGTATCAGTTACAGGAATTCCAATTTTATCTCGATAATGTACCTCAATAATACAGTATTTTCTTTATTGATTTTGAAGATTATGTTTTTTGTAGTACTTGATTTTACAGAATAAATAATCATACTCTCGAATGTAAACTTTTCATAAATCTCGAGTTTATTAAAACCATCAATTTTAGTGATCAACTTTAACGAAGACTTGGGCAAATGGTTTTGCTACGCCCGTTTCAGCGATAGTCAGGCAGAGGAAAATGCACAAATAATCGTCATACGTCTAAGCATGAATGCTGGCAGTTTCCTCTCGAACATCCTAGTCATTAGTATACTCAGTTATGCAAGCATCTGTCTCGTGATTTTTATCATACGCAAGCATAGGTTGATCTCAGTTTTGCCGAATGAGAAGATTGGAAAGCCGCCGCCTAAGTATCCGTGAATGAAATGTGAAGAACAATTTGGACGTCAATATGCTCTCGTCGTAATTTTCCACCAAAAAAATACATACCTTTGCTATTAAAAATCTTTTAAAAATGTATTACTTTTATACTTTACAGACAATTAACTTTATTTTAATGTACTTTGAAGAAATTTAATATTGTTTTCAGTGAACTATCATGCTCTTATATATTATTGACATTATTATATTCTAGAAAGAGCAAAATTCGACGAACAATCTATACAATAAGTGTTCTTTTACAATTTGTAGATCTACCCAATTATCTTTTATTACTCTGTATTTATTAATTTATAAATTTAATACAAATTTTAAAAATATATCGATTCCTCTTATTCCAAACAAACCAATAAACTGTAATTAAGATATTAATGAATGAGCATATTTGAAAGTTAATGGATTCTTGCAAAAATATTATACGATAGAAAATTATATACTTTTAAAATTGTCAATATCCAAAACCATACAGACATTTATATTTTTAAAACAAAGACGAAATTTTGAATAAAAAACCAAACTAATATTAATAAATATTTTATTAATTTTTAAATATTTACAATATTTTGAGATGTCATAAAAATCTTTTAAAATATTTATAATTTTCCAATATAAACATTTAACAGATTTCTTTTAATAACGAATACATCAAAAGATAGACTTGAAATATGCTTATTCTTTTTTATCGAGAAAATATCAAATTTCTGTAGGATAATAATTATTTTATTTAAAACATTTTACTTAATGCCTAAAAAGCAACATAAGATAATTGCACATGTAAAAATAACAATACAGTTCCTCTATACAATATTTACATAAACGTCAAAAGTTGAATGAAAATTTAAATATTTGTATTGAATCATGGTTGGATAATTTAAAAACTAATTCTAATATTAGAAAATCTAGAAAAGATGAAAGATGAAATATCATATTTGAAAAATTGTAAAGCATATACTTTACTTTTAGTTTTAATGAAATCTGCTAGTCTCTCCTTTTTCATATTTCTTCACCCTCTTTATTTGTTTACTCTATCTCTCTCACGCTTTTTTGGTTTCTTGCAGACTCTTTTATCTTCTGCTTTATCTATCTGTTAGTTTATTTCTTTCCTACTTCTACATTATCTCTTTCTCCCTTACACTTTTCATACAGTTTTAAGACTTTACTTTTTTCATAAAAGAAACATAGCAGCGATTAAATTTAAGTTGTTACATTCTACAAATCGTCATATTCTAGTTACCATCTAGTATTAAAATTTTTATCAAGATAAATTGTTATTTTGATGTAAGATAGAAGATATATGCGATATATTATAGTTTTGCGATATATACTAGTTTAAAAAGATTTCTAAGTCACTTTTGAATGCTACATAGAAAACTCAAAAATTTAAAGAATTATGCTTCATAATACTTAAAAGTATGATTTTAATTATAATGATGATTTTTGAATAATGCTTTCAGTATGATACTTTTTCTTCGTTGAAGCAAAACCTTTTAATGTTACTTGATAAATTTTAAAGTATATCAGTCTCACACATACGTGTCTATTACATATATATTTCGAAACTGCTAATAATACTGTAAGAAGTTAATATTTCTTACCTTAGTATTTTATTATTTTTTTATACTGTTATAAGTTATTGTACTATCGTTATTTAAATAGTTGTAGGTAAAAATATTCTTTTGAATACGCAACTTATTTTGAATAATATTTACAATATGAACAATTACATATTGAATTTTAAATTTCACGGATTTAAAATGATCTCTATGGTTTACTTTTAAGATCTAAAAAAATTTGAAATAATGAAATGCTGTAATTAATAATAAAACTTTAAGGTAGTTATTGACCTACTTTGCATAAATGGCTTCTAGCAGCTGTACATGAATAATACTCTAAATCTAATTAGTTGAGAATGGCAGGTGAAGTGCCTTAAGGAGCCTGCTTGAGTCTCTATTATTCTCAATTTTTATAAATGATCTGCCCAAAGTACAAAGCCTTATGACTGCATGATATACGCACACTGTATTAACATCCATCGCGCTTACTATCCGAATGATTTACGTGCAGATTTAACAGCAATAATTTTGCAGTCAAGATTTTTAGAAGTCAAAATTTCATATCACTTATTAATCTTCGTGTCTCATCTAAAATAAAAGTTGGAGATCATAACTAAAAACTTTGACGATAGATTTTATTTCTTTATAAAATGGAAAAGATATATCGGACATATCGTGCGTAAAGGCTTCGGATTGCTGTTTAATTTTTCTATTGTTATTATAATCACTTTTATACAAGAGGCAAAATAATTCTGTTACATATTTGAAATTTTTGTATTTTTATTATATTTGAATAATATATTAGAACCACTATTTAAGGCCAAACCTGAAAATGTATCGCACTCTAAACATGTATGTTCGTTTTGTACACATACGAAAACATACCTATGCGCAGTCACGTAAATCAACCGATCTTTATACTTGACTATATGTCAGTTATAAATCATCCAGAGTATCTTATTGACTTTGCAACCTATAACATCTTAGCAGATTAGAATTTTGACTACTTGGCATCTAAATTCTCAATACTCAACGCACGCTTGATTTATTGTTGATCGAAACTACTTGAACTTTGAAATTTGATATTTGCTTCTCCTTATATTGAAATAACGATAAGTAGTTTTCAAATCTGTACTTTTTATGCAACAAGTTAAATTCCCTTTCATCTTAAAATGTAAATTTAATCTTGCTTACATTTTACTAATACTATTTTAAAAAATAATATCTTCCAACTACTTTTTAATACTTCCTTCCCCTATAAACTTTAAGTTAAGGGTCTTTTGTTGCTTTATATTATTATATTATTATATTATTATAATAATTGATTTTATCCATCGTACTGATCAATTTTTTTATTTATAAACTTAATTACGCTACTTTCTCTATAATTATATTTTTACACAGTTACAAACTCATGCTACATTATTCATATCGTAATTTTATAACAGTGCTTATTATTGAATCATACACATTACTTAGATTTTTTTATTTTGTTTATATTTCGAATTATCAGGTATAATTAAGTGTATTTTCATAACTAATTACATCATTACATATAATATATATATATACGCTTACTACTAACCGCTTACGGTTTACTATATATATATATATATATATATGAACAGGAAGGCATAATTAATTGGATGCTTATATATTGAATTTTAAGAAAATGTAAATGGTTAACTTTATTGTTCCTCTGTCTTTTTAGATATATTAACTATTTCTATTGCAGCGAAAAAATATCTACAAAAACTTGATATAATTAATACAACAGGAAATCTAAAGGAAAAATTACAACACATGACGAAATTTTAGCTACATGATTATTATTCTGATAAACTTGTAATAGTTCAAAAATCAAATATCGCGCACAGAAGACAAGTACATTTGCAAGCTGACGCTCGATCTTAAAATATATCTTACAATCAGTCAAGTCCATCAATCATAGCTTCTCGTCAATACGTCCAGCGGCACCTGACGTAATGTAAGCAGTCTCGAGCTCTAATAACGCCATCTCGCTGTCGGTGCCCATTTTCATTCACCCATTTCGGAGTCGCACGTATCGCCTTGTGCCTCATACATTTCTAACGCACGATCCGTCACATCCATGTGAAATCAAAGTGTGTCATCGATTTGGAAAATCGCTCTCGCAATCGTCGGCTAGCAAACAAAGAAACTATTAAAAAAAATGAAAAATAAACTGTGCATGTGCACGTCTTCTAGTAACGCGCTAATCTCTTTTCCATTGTATGTATAGACATGCCAAGGCTTTGTATGCACGATTGAGGCCTTTCATTGCAAAATCTCCATGGAAGTATTTCGAATGGCTCATCACTAGAGATGAATCAAGCTCTCGCTCTAACGCCTGTAATCCTCACAGATACATGCATTTATGCACAATCGTACGCACATATCAATGTACACATATGCACGTGTGTGTTGTACATGCACATGTATAATAGGTGCAATCACAGATTCTTTGAAACGTATAAAATAGGTCGTTCGGCTGTTATTTCATTGATGCACGAATTAATGTGGTGGCGCGTGTTTCCCTATGTATATATTGTGCGAGTTAATGATCCTTACCACCTGTTCCAACCTGTTAACTTTTTTGTGGATTTACATTTCAGCTTCTGGAATACTAGCTGAGGATTTATGTTCTTCGAACGCAGCTTTGACAATTTAATGATTTTGTATAATTTTTATAATATTTAGAAATAATGTATCAAATAATGACCCATATTTTGCAATGAACTAAAAGGATGTTGATAAGAAAACATTTTTTTAATTACGATAACTCTTACTACAATCTTTAATAAATCAACAAATTTGTTATCAATTTCGAATGGTTATAAAAAAAAATATTTTAATATCGAAGAAGAGAAATAAACACTAATGCTCTGCTTTAAATAGGGATTTTTCATTTTTAGAAGTAGAGCTGAAATATAATTTATACATGATAAAACTTACATAAAAATTAAAATGATTCCATTTTTTATTAATATTCAAATAAAAATAGAAATACATTTAATTACTTAAATGTACTGAATAAACAAAAATATTAATTTAAAAATATATAATAATATGACGAATAAAAGATAAATAAAGTTCTTAAACGCGGAAAGATAAATTGTAATAAAATTTCTTTATATTGTGAAATTATTCATTTTTACAAAACTTCAATTTTTATTGAGAGTCAACCAGTAGAACCTCAGATACGTATGTAATGATTCATTCCGTGGACATCTAATCCTAATACATATTTTACTATTTCTCATAAAATATAGTTTCACCTAGGATCAATATTATATCAATGTTGACGTTTTGTGTAGAAGTAAATTTTATATAAACGTCGTCTGTCTCAATTTATAAATAAGACCCAATAAAACATTGATAGTGAACATTTAAGTTACTGTAATTACTACAATATATAATTTTAATTTTAAAATAATTGTCGATTTCAATTTCTAAATTGAGATAGTTATTTATCTGAGTGTGTATCCAAATTCATCCTCGATTCATGAAGATTATGTTATTGACTACGGGTATTGCAGTTGTTTAAAAATATCATTGTACAAACATTAATTCAGATTTTAAAATATCTAATTATATTTAAAATAGATATTATAACTTATTATCGGATTTAAACTGATTATCACTTTAAAATAAGAAATAGTTTAATGCAATAATATCCTTAGTAATATTAAATGTGTTTTTTCTATGTAAAAACTTAATAATCATCAATATAGCAATTCATAGCTTTGAGAAAAGTGGTAATTCGATTAAATTATAATAAATTTAAATTATTTAAGTTTTATAAGTTTCAGTCATCATACATATTTTTAAAAGCTTTATAATTCATGTCGACCCAAGTTGAAATTAAATTTTCGTTTAGGCACAAATAATGTAATTGACTTATACTTCTACGTGTTAAAGTTGAGCAATTATCGATGCTAAATGTTAGTATAGTTTTATTAAATAAAGTAAATAGAGCACAATTACATTTTAGCTAGCTAGTTTTTCTCCTCCATCTACAAAATTTACTATCGATTCTTAATACATGTACTTGAATAATTACTCCTGCATCTGTACATGAATATTTCCATTCATTATAATATTAATAATCCATTACATGGTGTAATTAGAGTAAATTAAATTTCTATCATTTAAATTGAATAATATCTCCTTTTAATTTATAAGCATATAATTATAACATTAAATTCCCAAAAAATAGTTATTATAACGTTATTAATTGTAATAATATTTTAGTAGAGTTGTACAACTTTTTTCAATTCTACAAAGATAATTATTCTCATTTTCCAAATTTAAATCATAATTCTCCATTTGAAATTTATAATACATAGATTTGAATAATTCTAATATAATATTGTAAGATGAGATATTTTTTATCGTTTCATTATTTTATGCAAAACAAAATGTATACTTCTTAATATAATTACGTTAATATATAATGAAGTGATTCATTTATTCATTTATAGTTATTCATTTATCAATCTTCTAAATGATATTTTATGAAAAAGTATTATATTATTCTATTACACATAAATTTGGATTTAATTAATCTATAAACATATTTTTATTATTAAAAAGTTTGCAATTAATTTCATTTTTATTTATTAATTATATTTTTTTCCCTTTCCTATTATAATAATAATAAGATGAAACAATTTTCATTGCTATTGTTGAATTTAATCTACTGGACTAAATTTCAATGAGCTCATATAAGCTCGCAAAAATGAGAACAAATATGGATGAGCTTTTGTCAGTCATGAGAATTGAACTACAATAAGAAGTCTTTAATATCAGAAAAGTAAAAACGAGCAAAATGACAGTACAATCTACGAAATTATATTTAATGTTATTTATAATAATTAATATTAGTCATTAATATATGATAATGAAACATTTCAGAGCAATAAACAATTTATTGAAAATAAATATATATATATATAAGTAATATTAAATATATAAAAGCTTTTATTTTAATTATAATGAAACTTATAAAATAATGCGATATTTATCAATCAAAAAATCATACTTTTTATTTAAACTTACTCTTAAATAAAATTTTACCTTTAATTAATAATTTATTAGTTACAACTGAATCAAGCAATTATTAATTTTAAAAATTAATAATGTTTAAACAGAAAAGAAAAAGTTACCACACAAGTAAATAATATTATTATAAAGCTAACTATTGAAAAATATATGTAGTACTATCGTAGAAATCCACCGTATTAAATATTAATTATATATAAATAATATATTTTTCTAATTATAAATATGTTTATAATCGTATTATAAAATTTTATAATATAGGAGTAAAACAATCGTATATTATTAATTCAATTATTTTAATAATTAATTCCTGTACAAATTCCACCGAAAAAGTAATCATGTGCTGGAAAACGATTTTTTGTCTCGTAACTGAACATTTTGTAATTTTTTCGTTTCCTAAAAATAACATACATATTCTTTGGGATGTTTTGATACAGTGATGTTCTCATATAAGTGCAATTTTCTACTAAAACAGGAAAAAACATCGAAGTAACACTAAACAACGACGAAACTAAAGGTCTTGAGAAAAACATCAAGATAAACTCCAAAGAGCACCAATAATTTTGCTGGATTAATGTTTAATAATCCAGAGGAAAGAAAATCGCTTGGGATTTTTCGTTTGCGAATGAACTTTCAGAACTAACAAAACCATCATTGATCTATACTCTTACTAAAACGTTGTCTATGACAAAAATTTCGAGTTAATATTGCTGATGCTAAGCTTAATATACTAATGTTGTTGCATTGATTATAAAAAGCAATAATATACAACTTCAAAGTCGAAATCACCGATCGACCAAGTTTTTTCAGTATTTTGATGTATTTGTTTCCTCTTTATTGACACCTGTATTCAAATTCTGTACTAAGATAGATTTCTTAATTTTGAATAGATTTTTTAACGTGGTTTTTGATTTACAGTTATTTTACTTCTTAATTTAAGAAAATAGTCGCATACGTTACATTTTCAACAACGAAACGTACGATTGATATGTTGTAAATATACGTAAATAAAAGTGTATTTTAATTAACAATGGCACAAATTGTTTGTTTATAGTTTTTAATAGAATCATATTTCAAATAGTGCTTGTTAACATGAATATTAAATAAAGTAAGAATTATTCTGACAAATTCGAGATAATTATTTCATAAATATATTCGCTACAATTAATTTTTTAATTCAGTTTTATAAATATAATAATTTATACTAAGTTATTGTATGTTCAACGTTGTAAAAATTCGAGCTTCAACAATTTTAGCCTTTATTAAACTAGGCAATAAATTCAGAGATAAGTTATATTAAAAGTTTATAAAAATGACTTAGCATTCAAAACTTTATAGAACATAATAAAAATTTATGACTAATATTTCATGATGTATTTTTTATTGAAAGATTAAAAACTTTTAAAATAGACATATTATAGACTAATTAGATTTCAATGAAAATTAATCCTACAAAATTTTTATCCTACAAAGTTTATTGTATTCGTTCTTAAAATGATAATTTATAATATTGCAATTATTTTTATGGATATTTACAATAAATTGTAATAATAAAAATGTATATTAATGCTTCATACTTATCCATGGAATTTTAATTCATAACATAATAGTTCTTAAATTTATTATTTAAAGTGAAATTCAAAATATTACTCTCATTGCGTTTATATTTTAATATTCTATTCTATTTTAATATTCTATTTGAAAAAAGCGATTACAAAAATTCCTCCAAAACAATAATATTATATTATTATTTTAGGATTATTCTGAAGATAACAATGATTTTAAAGAGTAAAATTATTCATCGTGACAAGAAAACATATCTTTTAAATATCCTTTACTCTCAATCTCTGTTTTCCCTCCTTCCGATCCCGTACACCTTAAAACTTTTCCATCTATCGCCCTTTGTCCTATTTTCTCGATCTCCTATAAGTCATATCCGTTTTTGCCGTGCACTGATGCTGAAACAGTACATCCATACTATATATTTTGCGGGATTCTTTATAGTTGGCTCTTGCAAGTTCTTTTTCTTTCCGGTATTCAGAGCAGTTCAGCCATCTCACGCAGAAGCGATCTCTAATTCGACCCTCTTCGAGACGGAGCAGAAGGTCACGAGGAAGCGAGTGTCAGAAAAAAAGAGCGAATGAATGCGAGAGAGAAGAGCGAAAAAAGAGCAAGACCAATGAAGAGTAATCTAGGCGCTGGATTAACCCTTAGCTCAAGATATCTCTCGAAGCTTTGCGTTACGAGCTACTCTTCCTCAGTTTTGTACATGCAGTGCCATGCACCAGACTTAGAAATATGTATACGCATTTCAACGTCTGCGAGAAAGTACAAGATAAAATGAATCTTTATACGTATATATGCACGCATGAATAGTGCGGATGAAACGTAAAAACACATCAAGAGAAATAACGAAGGTAAATTGGTGAATAGAAGCAAGTGATTTGCACGCTTGAAACGAACATAAGTATGTACGACGGCTGCAAAGTTCAAGTTTCCTGTGGAAAAATTTTATGATTTATAATTGAACCTATGCGGTCATTCTATATCATCTTTATAAACAGGAAATAAGACTTTATTAAAATATCCAAGATAAAGAAAACATCAAAACTAATTATTGCTGCAGACTCGATATGAAACTTCATATTTATTAAGATAAATTTATTAAACGAAAGATTTCTAAATTACTGAAACAGCATGTCGAAGAAGTACTTACTTATATAGTTTGCTAAATACTAAATATTTCGCTCTTATAATGAACAATAGGAATGTTTAACATATTCAACGACATAAAACTACGCTTTTCAAAGAATTTTTAATTGTAAAATCATTTTAAAAGAAAGACTATTTGTAATACAATTTACATTGACAAATTTCAAAGAAGTAGGTTCTGTTAGAAAAAAAGTTCCTATTACTTTTCGATTTATATTATATCTACAATGTAATATTATATTATATATATTATATCTACAGTGTATTTACATTCAAAATCTTTGAAAATCAACAATTATACGTAATAATATAGTGTAAATGTTTGCACGCCATTGTTGATAAAATAAAAGCGTAAGATTTCAAATATCATTATAAATAGAATATTGTAAAGTTTACGTTATAAATTGTCTTTTAATTGAAACAGAGCAATCCAATGAGTTGGTCACTTAAAATTATATTACAAGATATTACTATAGGTATCATAAAGTAAAGTGAACTCATATCATAGAAAATATCTTGATATTTCAATGATTACACCTGACATAAACTTTAAATTAATTTTCAACACGATGTACTTGTTACTTCATATGTACACAAAAAAGTAGTGAATCTGAAGAAATAAGAAGCAAAAGAAAACTATCCATGTATTCGGCAAGACACTGCTTTTTTTTTTCTTACTTCATCTTATTTTTCTATTTTTTTTAAGCTTCAATTGTGAATGAGTAGAATTTTCCATGTAATCAACGAGACACTACTCTATGGTTACTTAATTTCGACTGTCAACCAAGGCAAATTCCTTAAATTATTAAATTTCGATAAATTAAACATTTATATAATAAATTTATTTATTAACCCTTAATATAATTATAAATTCTGTTGAATTATACAGAAGAACTATACAGAAAAGGATATTACTAAAACAAAAAATTATCGAAAAATGTTATTAAATGTAAGATTTATAAATTTATTGTCTTTATTGATACCTACATTAAAAATAGAATATAATAATTATGCTATTTAATAAATGTCAAAAATAGAAAAAATCCATTGAAAGTTAGTATAAGTACTTTTAAGAAAAAGTTCTTTAAAAAATTTTGAATTATGATATTTATACGTAAAGTGTTATAATCATAGAAAAAATTATTAAAAATGTTTCTAACAAATATAAGCCTACAGTTATAAGATTGTATTTTATTATCCAGTATTTTAATAATTGCTTTTATTAAATTTTATTATGTTAGTTGTTATAGAATATTTGCATACTCTCTCAATTTCAACATACAAATACATAATCGTGAAGTATTTCTTGACCATGTGTTATATATCATCTATTTTATAGATTATTTTATACCTACTTTTCTCTAACTAATGTATTAGAACATATCATTTATTTAATTAATTAAGAAAATCCATGTTTAAACTCTTAATTCAAAGGAACAGAATTTTCACTTTGACGAAAAATTTCAAGTTGTAATTTGCTAAACCAGGATAACCTGATTGACCAAATATTAGCTTCATAGTTTTTCTTGCAACGTAAGATAATATTGTTTGATAATAGTAATCATCTAACAAAGACTGGTTTTCTAATTCAGAGAATCTACGTAATAAAAACTTCAAGCAGTCATTGTAGGGGTCCCACGTAGCTCGTATTTTAAAAGAATTTAACCATCACAACTTTTTGTCCCTCATTTACCCTGAAGTTTCATTAACTAAATTTAATTTAAGAAGTGCCATATTCTTGACTGGTGTTTAATTTTAGAACCTTTATTACATATTAAACATTCCACAGCTATGAAATCGTAAAATACGTTTGTTTTTTAGCTGAGTGTTTATTTCGTGAATCAAAAATCGACCTAATTTCACGTGATATTTTTAATATTGAAAATATTGAAATTACTTTGAAATTACTTTATAGACTTTAAATTTATATAAGAATTAAAAATTTATCATTTCTTACAAATTATCAATATTTGAACTTCTGGTATATGTATATATATATATTTATTTATTTATCATAATTAACAAAATTTTAACAAATGCATTTAAGTCAATTTTATCCTATAAATTGCGAATAAAACTATCCAAATAAGCAAGTATCTCATACCAGTATTTTCAAATAGAGTCATAGACGTACGTTCCTACGAAAAGACTAATAACGCTGCTGCTAGATAACGAGCGAAAACTGGAACAAATACACCTTCATGACAACGAATGTGACTTTTGAAAGTTTTAATAATTTCTCTTCATTGAGAATAATTATTCAAAATTTGTACATTCTAATGAAATAATTATGTATTATATTAAATTGATATATCTGAAGAAGAATACATTTCAATCACTTATTATTCCGGACGAATAATTCAAGATATTACATCTTAGGAAAAATGCTTCCTATTAAAATATAAATTCTTATAAAATAATTTTAAAAACAAATCGATTTCGTTCTATGAAATTATTGAAAAAGTACTGAACTTTTTGAAAAATATTTTTTATTTATAAAATCTTATTATAATATCAAAAGATAAACAAAGTTTATCTAATGTTCATTTAATCGCTATTATCTATCATTAATAAGAGTTTAAATATAATATAAAACAGACTCATAAAAGAAAGTAAAACCATCAATTAAAAATAAAAGAGATAAAGTTAGAAAATATATTTTAATAAAACATTGTGATAAGTTAGTTATATTATAAATAGTATAAAAATTATATTTTCAAATAATTTCTATAAATTTATAATTTAAGGAAAAATTAAAAATTAAAAATTACAATGCTCTCATTTTCTATATAAGATAATTTTCGATTTGATTTTCTTTGAAGATTAATTAATTTGTGTATTGTATATACTATTTGGTATAATATTATGCATACTCAAACTTAGAGTGTGCAAATTATTTTATTTCTGTATAATCTTTACATACTTTCTTACTCAAGTAAATAAAATTCTATAGATAAATAATGTATTTAGATTTTAAATTGTTATTATGTTCTTTAAATATATTATAATATAATATTACATATTATTATAATAATATATTATATTATGTTACAATATAATATAATATTTATTAAAAATCTGAAAGATAAACATAAAAATTATTTAATTTTCGATTAATTATATGGTGCATTTTTTACTATTAAAAATAAACGTACATAAAATAAATAAAAATAATAAACGTACATTGTAAAATGAAGTTCAATTTTTCATTCATAAGTAATAATATATTTTGAAACTGAACTAATAATTTTATTATGACTTTTTAATGAAAAAGTTCAGTTTTATATATAATTTCAATAAATAAAAATTACATTCACATTTAAAAATTTATTTGTTATTCATTGTAATAAAATTTACATATAAATAATTATGTATGTATTTTTACATGAAATTGTAACATTTTGATCAAGTAAAGTAATCATTTATATATCCGGCATATAATTCATAAAAATATTTATTATTAATATTTCGTATCGAATACTAGAAAATTCTTTAAATATCACCATGAATCAAAATATAAATATTACATATTAAACTAAAATCGAATATTGTTAATGAAATAATTAGTCCTATTTTTAACATTAACATTTAAAATGTAACAAGAAATTGTGAAATTATACTGTTCATTATAAATATATCTCTGAGGTAAGGACAGTGATAGAGTCAATAAAATTATTTCACTATGTCTACTATACGTATGAATTGATGTAAAAAAGTTCACTCTAAGTCAAATATATATCTATGAAGTAATTTTAATATATGTTGAATTTTAATCCAGTTCAATATTTTAATGATGTCATAACCAGCAGTGATAAAATATAAAAACTTATATGTATATAAAATTTGTTAAAGATTTTATGAATAAAAATAAAAATAAATATAATCAATTATAAATTTATTTTTATAATAATTTATAAGTTAATAATATTTGAAATATAAAGAACACATTATTGTATTAAAAATTTAATTATTTAAATACATATGATTAATTTTCAATATATATTTAAAATATAAATATCTTGCAGCTAATATAGCTTATATGGTTAATATTCATTTTTCAAAAATTATTTTAATAAAAAAAATGGTTCTGTGCTTTATTTAAGTACTAGACGACTTTTGAAATATGATAAGGTCTTATTCATTTGTAAAAATATTTTCTTATTAAATTATGTATCAAAAAGTATTAGCAAACCTTCCAATTTTTTGGGCTAACTTTATGTTTTTATTTTATTTTTATTGGATGCAAAAAAATATTGATTATAGCATTTTCAAATATAAATACGATAAGTTAATAGTTTTTTCCATAATAAAAGTTTCTTTTAGAAAATTGGCAATTTTAATTACAATATTATCTTAAATTCTATTATAAGTATGAGATTATATGTATGTCTTATATAATTTAGTAATCGGTTTCATTCAAGAAAGTTTTTCTTTTGACTTCTATAGAAGAGTTCAAATACTTGTTCAAGAGTTCAAATATTTTGTTGCTTATTATTTTGCATTATTTTTATTTAGAAAATCTTTATAAATGTAACACAGTTTTTATTTCAACTGGAAAAGATAATAACTAACATCTTTATGATATTTAAAAGTAATATCTAACCTAAAATTTTGTTTTAAATTTAAAAGCGAGTATAAACTATTTTTTCTTTAATGACTAATGTTTTATTTAATAAAATATTATTAAAAAGTAAGAGCCTTATAAAATATAAATTAAATATTTAATGATAATATTTCGAGAGTGAATGGGTCCAGAGTAAAATATCTTCACAAGTGTACGCTTATGTGCACAAAATTTTTTTGTTCAATATTTCGATCGGCGGACCAAACTCGGTTTCGCTACATTCCATAGGTGACAAAAATATCAAGAAAGTTTCTTCAGAATTAGGAATAAAAACACAAGTCGTTGGAGATGATCATTGTGTAGAGCATGTTTAACACGCTTAAGCACCAGGTAGTGGCTTTTAGGAGTTTCTATAGAATCGGAAGCAAAAATTAAGCTTAAGTATTGAGCAATCACTTGCTTATACATCAAATGTACAATTTCATATCTGTACCATGTAATAATTCTGACAAGTTGAATTAGATTCAAAAGGTCAAAAGTATCTCCGGTCAAGATTTGATTAAACTACAAGTGTGTAAATGTTTCGTTCTTCTCTCTCTCTCTCTCTCTCTCTCTCTCTCTCTCTCGGTGTGTGTGTTTGTTTTTTTTTATTCCAGAAGAGATTTTCACAAATCATGCAAGCAATAATGCTCTGTGAGTCACATGTCTGTAGTCGTATCGACACTAGATGTGGCTCAACCAAGCGCGTTTTTATCATTCTAAAGCAGCCGTAACTAGCGCGAATCGATAAGATGTAAGCCACTCGGAAATCCAAGCGAGCGCAGCTTTGAAAATCAAGCTCCGCGAAATAGATCTCTAGAAACGAAAAACGACAAAGGGTCACTATAGAAGCAGCGGCAGCCTCAAGAAGGTAGAACTGCGGTTGCTGCACCAAGGAACCTTCATAACACAAGTTAAAGGGAGAAAGAACAAATGCGTAATCGGAAAATATGGCGAAATACAATAAGGAAAATTGGATTCGAAGCAATAATAAAGCTCTGACTTTGTGTATTGCACTGGCACTCTATAATTACAATCTAAACTGAAAAAAAATCAAAAACTAATAAAGAAAACGTCAAACAGATGAATGACAATATTATTAGAATAAGGGATTTTTTATAAAATACAGTCAGTGTAAGCTGACGGTTTATTTTTTTGTAAAACTATACTCAATCAAAATATTTCTAAAGCAAACATTTATCTTTTAAGTCAATAAAGAACATGCATTGAATATAATTATTAAAAGTATTGTTTCAAAGTAAACTTGTCTTTTCTTGATAAAAAGTAATTTCATTCTGAAATGAAAATAATAACTTTAGATTTAATAATCAATATTTGCACCCAGTTTTCTTGAATACTCACTCGAGTGAATAATGAAAAAAGAATGGCGTGAAATTATTCACTTATTATAACTAAACCAGATGTTTATTTTTTAATATGACAAGAACATGTATCGCTTTCACAATCATTTATCAATAACCTTATACCGTTTATGTTTTAATTTTATGTAAAATAATTACAAAAAATGGAATGGAAAAAATATGAATGAGGACTTACCATAAAATTTTAATATTTTATATGTTGATAATACACCATCTGATAATAAAAATATTTATAATTTTCTAATATAGTAATTATCTAAATTTTTTAAAAATAATTTATTTTGTTTCTAAAATAATTTAAAATTCTTTATTTTTTGATCACTTTTATATTTTTTCCTTCTCAGATTTATGATGCTTTTATAATTAATGAAACTTTCTCGAACATTTTGCAAAGTTTTTCACTTTTTACACTTCTTACACTTATGTGCATATACATATAAATACAGATATAAATTTTTTATAATTATATTATCTATTTGTTTATAGCTACATTATTATTTTGTCACTTCAGTGTTACTGCACCAATAACATACATATACATATAAATAAATAAACAAAATCGTTACAATTTAATTAAATAATAAACAATGTCTATTATATTCTTTAACTTTTTGAAATTATAAATTTTTCTTTATTTAAAACGAAACACCTATTATGTATTGTTATTATATTATGACTCTGGTTCTTTGAAACAAAATTACTGAAATTATGTAGAATGAATCTATAATTTTAACAAGATTATAAGGATGTAAACCTAAATTCTTCATTTTTAATTAGAATTTTATTTAATCTGATATCGTTTTTTTTATGTTGCTATTGCACTATTCAATTAATTGTTCTTTATAAATTTGGAATTAGTTGAATGTTTTCAACTCTTATTTCTGGTATTTTTTACAAAGCTTCATCAAAGTATATTCAACTTGAGTAATTATGTTTTAATATTTAAAATACTTTTGAATTTGTGTGCAATCATTTTGTAAACGTTAAATTGTTTTATATATATAGATTTTTGAAAAATATTTATAGAAATATGAAAAATTTTTTTGGATTTAAATTTTGAAAATACCGAGGGTATGATATTGCATCATTAATAAAATATTAATAGTATAAAACTTATATAAATAAAAGATCTCATCATTATTTTCTAATTTATATATATATATATATATATATATATATATATATATGTCTTGAAGTGTATTTCTTAAATTAGCAACAAATATTAAAAATAATTTTTTAAAATATAAAAATATTTAATACTTTTAATCTTTAGATAAAAAAAATAATTTTATCTATACATTACACAATTTTAAAATGCCCAATTAAAATGACCTATTATTTCAAGCCTTTATTATTTAATCTTAAACAGATATAAAAAAATTCTATTAATTATATTCTTTTCTTAAATAAATATACATTTCCATTTGTATTTTTTACGTAAAACATTTTTAATTATTTTTTCTGTACTATTAATAAAAAATACTTATAAAATACTAATAAAAGATTCATATTTTTAAATTCCATGGTATTTTTATGTTTGCAAGATATTATCATATAAATTTAATCAATTCTTTAATGTTTTTATTATAATTATAATTATATTTTGTATATAAAAAGAACTTATGTTTAATCTAATTTTAATACTATACAATATTTTCAAAACAAATAATTTATTTTTATACCTCTATAATATATTACAAATCTTCTAAATATTATATTCTAAAATTATTTCTAAATATTACAGAGAAAGTTTCGAAAATAGCAACAGACTTTTTTTAGGGTAATTAAAGTGAAGAACATTAATAAATACAAATTGAATAGTTCGAATAATTATTTATATCCAAATTTGATGTATATGGATAATATACGATTATTGTTCTGCATATCTGTTCTACTTATGTAGACATTATTAATATTATTTGCATTATGTGGCACCAAAAGGTTTTAAAATAGAATATTAAATAAAATATGAAATACTACGAAATAAATGTAAAGATTATCTGATTTGATTAAAGAAGTTAATTTTTAATAATCGATTGTATTCAGCTATTTAATAGTTTAAAACTAATTATTAATATAAGAAAAAAGTATAAATCTTTTGTTCGAGATGATTATTAATTTTAGATATTTCACTGAAACTTTAAAAATATGTAATAAATATTTAATTTATTCTTATTTGTTATGTTTTTCCAAAAATCCACTAAAATTAATTCAGTCAATACTGAAATCAGTACATTACATATTTGAATAGAGGTTACTTTACGTGTAAGAGAATCTTGCCAAGAAATAAAAAACATGAAAAGAAAATGAATAGAAGATTCTCTGACTTTTAAAATATCCAAAAGAATGTTAAAGGAAATTCAATTGAAAGTCTTATAAAAGTAATAATAAATATTCAAGTATGTTCAAGTATTAATAATAAATTCTTGCTCAATTAAAAATTTTAAAATTTAAATAATAAATTAACATAACTTTCAATTCTATTATAACAACAAATATTTTTCTAAATTATGAATAATTATTGAAAAAACTCATTACAGATTATTTATATTTTTATGTTTAACTATTAATTAAATTAGTATTTTTAGTAATTTGAAACTATTTTAACTTCAAATATTAGAAAATTGTAAAATTTGAAAATAATAAGAATTAAATGAATTTTAAAACAATAAATACATAATAATTAATTAAGAACAGAATTCATCAATGGGGTAAAGTTCTTATGTCTGTCTAATTTTTACGTATAAATTTCAATTGATTATGATATTACTAAAAATATATAATAATATAAACGACAAATTAATGAGATAAGTTCTCAAGAATTTTAATAAGTATTTTTGTATATATTGTGATTCAAGTAAGATAGAGTAACAAGAATAAATTTGATTCATAGTATAACATTCATATATGATCTAATATTCTTCTAAGTAAATGTTATATAAACGTAAAGAAGTAATTTTATATTATACACTATTATAAATTAATAATATAACTATTTTATAAATTATGTAGTTAAAAAATACAATATACTACAATGCAATTGTCAATAGAAAAAAATTATTTGTATGTAAAAAAGAAATCAATAAAATTTATCAATAAATATATCTATATAAAGATTATAAATAAAAAATAGTTTATATTTTGAAATAAATTAAACTTAGTTTTTATTAAAAATAATTAATAATAAAAAATAATATTCTAAAAAAATTAAATATTTATATTCAATGAAATAGAACATGTTTAGAAGAACGAAGTAACTTACTTTGACAATACTTCTAAAATAGATAATTATTATATAACAAAACTTAAATTTTATTTAGAAAACTGTAAGTGATACTAAATATTACATATAAATTAAAAATAACATTACAACGCATAGAGTTTCAAGAAATCTAACTTTTTATTTATAATGTATTTTATTATGTTTTATTCAAACATAATATTTTAAAACTTTGATTATTAATTATTTTAAAAATCTTTTAGAAACGAACCTTTATTAAATTAAACCTTTCTGAGTTTATATACATTTGATGGATTGAGTCTCTATACTTTCATCCATTACTATATAACTGAAACTACTAGCTAAAATATAAAATAATCTACCTTAAAAAATTTTTATGAAACAGAATTTATGTTTGGCAAAAAATTGTATACGATATTTTATTTAGAGCCAAACTAAGAGAAAAATGAATTTAAATTAAATTCTAAACTACTTATATAACTTTAAAAACATTTCTCTTCAATGAAAAATTTAAAATAAAAAAATAAAAACTAGGATTTTGTATTTTACTGTATTCAAAAATTAATATTTGTTCATATTATTGTAGATGTAGTTTTACTTAATTAAATTCTGTTTTAGGTATTTTTTCTTCATTTCATTCAATCGTATATTCAAAAAGTTCGTATGAAATAGTTAGGGAATAAATAAATAATAATATTTGTATTATATTCTATTATTATTAATACTGAAAACCAATGAAAAAATTACTGTTCTTAGCTCTTTTTAATTAAAAGTACAAAAAATATATTTGTATATGTAGTAAAATCAGTTTCATACAAAGCCAGATTAAAAAATTATATAGAATTATTCACTATTGATGATTGTAGATTTTGTAATATATAACGTATTCTAATAATTAATTATATACATCACAATACTTCCTAAATATTTTATCTGTATTAACTGTACATATTCTTGATGTATAATTTATAGATTCTGAAAATAAAATTTACTACTTAGAAAATGTAAACTTCGCGAATTCTCAACTTCACTTTATGATTTTCACTAGTACAGTTTGATAGCCTTCATAAAAAGTTATATTACATTATGCAGTACTATTTTTTATTTTTAACAAACGAACCTTTCCAAAATAATTTACTTTATAATCAATTATTATACATAAAATGATTATTTATATTATTTAAATTTATATTATTTTAATATTTAATACAAGAAAATTCTATATAGTTATTATTGGTGAAGTGAGTATTACACTAATTTTAATATTATTGTGTTTGCGTTGAAAAATTAATTAATTATTACTATATAAAATTACTATAAGCTATTCATTAATTATTAATATATATAAATACTATGTGTAATATATATACAATAAATTTATCTTTAATATATCTTGAATAATTAATTTAATAGATTACTAAGTTTTTCTTATTATATAAATACTAAATACAAAAACAGAAATTATTACGTGAAAGTAATTATTTTATTATTGTATTTTTATTATAAATTCTCGAGATTGCTTTTCAAATGCTTCTGTAATATTTATCCAATTATTAGCAAAATAATTTTTCATATAAAATATTTCCTTTATATCTTTATAATTATTTATTTATAAATTTAAGTTTAACTTACTATCAGGCTTAAAATTAATCAAGAAATAGATAATATGGTAAAATATTATCCTGATGATTTTGACCATTAGTGATTGGGAATGAGTTTTTGAATATTTTAAAAATCTTAAAATTCTTTTAAAAACTTTTGGTGAATCATTAAAAAGAATTGTAGTTATATTATAAAGATATAAAACGTTTTAATTATTTTACGAAACCGTGTAGTTTTTTCTGGATTATTTTAACTTGAATTCCTTGCAGAGTTTATTTAGGATAACTCAAAATACAAAGATCTAACCCTTCATCATTCATTCAAGGTAAAATTTATGCTTGGTATTTCCGAAGAAATGCCAACTATATGTATTCTGTGTGATATAAATATCATGTTTAGAGAAAATTGTATATGTTACCATAGTTTAATATGCTGCAAACTTCTTAACAAAATCAATTCATGATTTTGAATTCATCAGATGACTATGAACACTTTCAATTTTGTGAATTTTATGTTAAACTCTGTTGAACTCTTCTTGGTAATATGATCACAATTATATAGTTTTATTTGCGAAAGATAATTAATTACTGATTTATAAAAAAATCTTATCTTATAAATAATATGTAATATTCTTACAATGAAAAATCAAATATTTCGTAGAAAAAACTATACTAAATTAGATACACACATAATGAAATTCAATAAAGGTAAATTATATATTATACAATATATAATTCGATTTTTGAACTCATCTTTCCTAAAACAAACAAATTAGTTGTATATCATAATAGTACTATAGTCTAAAATTTTATATATGAAACATTTATATTATTTCTAAGAACGTAGTACTTTTTATTCTAGATAAATTAGGTTAGTAAAAACATTAGAAAAAGACTATATTTTTTTAAACAGTTTTACTCTATCAACAAATTATTTAAATTTTAGTTATCGTTAAATAATTTAAAAACAAAACTTTATTAAAAAATATTGCTTTAATATAAAATACGAAACCTTTAGAAAATATAAAAATATAAATATTTATTACATTTGAGGACAAAAACTTAAAAAAAGATTTAGGGCTATATCATTTATATACTACTTAATAAAGAAAATTATAATCATAAACCATAAATAATTAGAGCATCACTCAAATTTAACATAATAATTAAATCACCTAAATTCAAATGAACTCCATATGTAGCACTTGAAATGCAAATCAATGAGGAGTAAAAAATATAATATTGAGCTAAATTTAAGTGAAAAAAAAGTCAAAAAAAACTTTATTTGGTGTGTCTTTTTTAAAATATTTCAGTAAAGATTTTCAAAATTTTTATGTAACGTGATAATAATTATTAAATTTATAAAGTCATTTTTTAACAATAATACATAATATTCTACATAATATACTATCTATAGCATTAATTTTTCTTTGATTATTATTAATTAGGAATATCAAATTGTAGTATAAATATAAAAAATATTTTATAAATAAGGAATTATATTTATGATTATACTATAATTATTTTTTTTTATTAATTATCATAAATATTCAAAAGTTAACAAGAATTATTTTGTAACTATATATTAATAGATATTTTTGAAAATTCTACATTAATTACTAAATAAGTTACTAAAAGATACTAAATAGTAAAAAATGTTCCAAATAAAATGGTAATCATTATTTTAATATTTCAAAAGAGAAAATGATTTTTGATGATGCATTAGTTACATTTTATACTACATTTTGAAGTATTTTTTTGCACATAAAAAATTCGTGGATCTGTAATTATAAAACTTCTATAAAATTATGTAATTTTACTGTGTCTAATAAAATGATAACCTTAAATACTCTATATTTTCTATTAAAAGACTATAATTCATTTATATAGAGTCAAGATATAGATTCTGCATCATTAAAAAATAAAATAACGGAAACGAGAACAAACTATTTTTATAATCGTATAAAACATAAAAAAATAAGGTGTTAACATCGAGATGAAAAATAAAAAGGGAGAGAAATAATCATAGACAAAGATACTAGATGGAGAAATCGAAAAAATAGGACAAATAGAAAAGTAGAAGTCGAAAGCGCAAAAGGTTTTCCCTGTCTTATGTCTGCAACACATTGACGGATCATTTCGTCATATGAGTTTCTATATTGATTAGACGAAAATTTTAACACACTTTTGCATCTGTGTGTAACTATGCACTTGGTGCAGCTAGAATGTAGCTCTCAGTAGTCAAAAGTTACAAATAAGAGTGTTCACTTTCAGTCCATTAAGGGCCGTCTATTTATGAAAAATAAAAAATAAGATGCTCGTTTTGACTACATGATATACTAAAAGATATCTTTACAAAATAAAAGGAAATCATAAAGATTAAAATAAAAGAATTTCAAAATATTACAGAAATAATTTAAGTTTATCATAATATTATTTATTTATTTCAAGGAGTGCAAATTAAAAATCTTACAATATGTAATGTATAAAAAGATATATATTTAGTTGATGTAGTCAATATGTAAATTATTAACTATACATATTGGGTTGATTGGTAAATTTCTAAATTATAATAATAAAAATTAGCATTCTTACACAATAAATATTTATTAAAATATACTTTAAAATAATTAACTTTTTTGTAGTTAAGACATTAGTTAAGTATTCATAATATTGAATTATCCAAAATTACTATTCAGGCTAATAAAAGTTGTACTTTGTAATGTATAAAAAATGTATAATATTTATATATAATATTTTGTATATAATGAATATTATTATTCAAATATAATGTGTAATATTTCATAAAAATATATATAAAAATAGCGTATAAAAATAAAAACACTTATATATTAAGATTCATAATCAATATTCATCATCTTTAAATTAGGATTATTCATAAAAGTAAGCATACTTTGAATTTTCTATTTAAAATTTTGTTATGCTTCCCACAATTGAAATTATAAATATTAAAAAAAAGAAATTTTATAAAAATTATTCATTATTTTATAATTTATTTATAAAATTTATTATAATTTATTCATAATATTTATTATAATTTATAAAAAATTGTTACCTTTTACTAGGTATAATTTTGTATCTTTCGTCAGAATTATAATATAATTTTTTTTAATTAATGAAACTTAAATTGGAATATTATATTCCAATACATCATTCCCACAGTATATAAATAAATTTATAAATAAATATAGATTTCTACAAACAATACAAAAAATTTAAATTTTTAAATAAAAAAGCGCAACAAATGAAATATTCAAATATTTAAATTTCAATTATAAAAACTACGAATTATATAATTAAATAATCGCTAACTGGAAATTTAAAATTTTTATTTTAAATTTGAAATTCTAGTCTATGCACCAAAAAATATTGTATTTTAAGAACTTTATCTTTTACAGTGTTTTTTTTGCAATAGTCACATATATAATCTGATTTTAACATTATTACAAAATTTTTAAATCGTAAACTTATAATAAACAAGTTCATCATAAATGGAAATGAAATACCAATCAACGTAAAATGTAAATAGAAATTAACAATCGACAGGAGTAACATATATTTGTAGAAGAACCAAAGAAATTAATCAAAATTCCGAATAATAGGGATCACCAATTATACCGAATAGTTCCCTGTTCGTAGATGTACTTCATCCTTTATTTGAATGAGCACAGAATTTTCACTCATACACTTACACATGTGTAGGTGCTTAAGCCAATATAATGGTTTATTTACAAGCAAATTCTGGACTGCACTTATTTTTCCGTCATTGTATTCCATAATCTATGCATTATAATAAGTGCATATAAAAAGACGTACCGAATATAGTTAGCCACTGTATCCTTTTTTAGCTTTGATGAATAGATTCTAAAATTTCTTATTACTTACTATTAGTTCTTGGTCTAAATTCTTTTGTATATATCAAAGAAAATTTCTGGTTATTGAAAATAAATTCTATTCTAAAAATGATAAGAATATTTAGAGCTACTTTTGTAATTATTTATAATAAAGAAACGCTACTACAGAATTAAATTACTAACTATTATCGATTAATTATCTTCCTACATCGAACAATTTCATTTGAATTTAAAGTGATAGTAAATCTATAATATATATGTATTCTACAATTCAAAAAAAAATATCTTACTCTCAGCTTCTAGTAGTCGATAGTCAACCTACATAAAGATGTTTTTAATAATTGGTATAAAATTATTTTCTTTAATTTGTGGACTAATATTAATATAATAGCCTATATTTCTAAAGAAAACTATATTTTTATAGAAAGAAACAATTAATATTTACAATCTCTATATTTTAGTTATAAAAGTATTGATTTTTTTAAATGAATATTTTTGCTAATAGAGCAGAAGAGCTTAGAATTTTTAATCAATCATTAATTAAATATCTAAAAAATTTTAAAAATAAAATTGCTAAAAAAAGAATAAGTGAAGAAATATTTGAAAGATGTGTAATGATTTATTTTAGTTCCTTCTTACATCAATTTTAAATCTATAAATTTTTAAGAGAAAATTTTTAGATAAAAATATCATTCATAAAACGAATGTTAAAATTAAATATAAAATTATCAAATCTATTTCATTGAATGTAACATGTAAAAATTAGGTATGTTCTCAAAATCATTAATTTTCAAAATCTACAAACTATTTATATATAAACAATTTATATATTACATTATTAAGTATACTATAATGTTGAACTAATCATAGAATAAATATCATTGCAAATATATTGAAGAAGGGGATAATAGATAATATATAATATTATATATTATATATTATATCATATATTATATTATAAAATATATTATATTATATCATATATTATATTATATAGTTATATTATATAAGTATTTTCAAAGCAATTTTGCCAAATCATAACGAAGATCATTCTCAATAACTCCAAGATTCTGATTTTAAATGTAATATCAAATATTATTCTTCTAGAAATGGTATTTGATATTAACTGCATAATGCGATTTAGAACATCTGGACATTACATTGATATGATTACTTATATAACACATGAAACAGTTATCTAGCGACTTACTTATTCATATAAAACTTATGGATTGGTTTTTGTGTCACTATGAAGAAAAAATAATTTATATTTGTGAATAAAAAATAATATTCAATTATTGTTATTATTATATATAAACAAGTAAAAAATATTCTATTTATTACTAATTAAAAAACGTCATTTAGTGAGGATAAGTATTTTCTTTGACTCAACAGTGAACTCTAAAACTATATTTCATTATAATAGATGATAATTGTTATTTGAAAGAAATATGAAAAAATATAAATTTATTAATTTAATAAGTTTATTAGTGCAAATTTGTTGTAAAATATAAAAAAATCCAAATTTCATTATATTTATAAAAATATTACACAATAATAATTAGAGATCAATGCAACGTATACTTGTCAGTAGGAAATACCCAACAATTTTCAATGTTCAAGTTAAGTTTAATATTGAATAAAATAGTACTTGACATTTTCATTTTAAATTAATAAATTTATTACTCATATTGTTTCTTTATCTTTTCTTATTTATTACAAATTGTTAAAAATTAGATTTTAAAAACATGCATTCTTATCTGTTTGTATTTACCCTATTTCAATATCAATTATGTCACTACTTAGAACCGAGTAAGAAATCTGGTAAATCTATGTTTCCTACTTAAATATTACATATTCAATTACAAATAAAAGTGATAAAAAACTAAAGATTTACAAAATAATATTTAATTATAAAATTTGTTTTAAAAATATACATTAAAACGCGTTGATCCGCATGTTAGGAAATATATGTAACAAATCCATGTAATCCGCATGTAACAAAAAGTACGGAAACGTTGTTATGAATAACCTCATGTTCTTAAATTTTATATTCACAGAAACTATTATAACAATTGTAATTTTAAGTATAAATAATATTGTAATATAAAATTAGTAATATATACTGTATACTTGATTTATTTTCTTCTATTTCACTAAATTAATTAATTCTTTTATTGAATTCATAGATATATTATGTATATGACATAGCTATTTAAAATATAATATTTGATAGGAATTAGAAGATTTTAGTAAAAAAATGAATAGAAACCATTTAAATACTATAAAAATTAATTTTTCTAAACTTATAAAACTGAATTGTTTATTTTCTATTTTTAAAAATGAAGGAATTATAAAATGAATGCATTTTTTATATTTCAAATTTTCACATTTATCTAATATTTTAAAAATATGAATACAGACGGTAATATAATTTTTTCATAAAAATTAAATAAAACCTCTATTTATATACATATCGATAGCTTCTACAAAAATAAACTTCAAAGTAAAAGGAAAATTAAAAAATATTTAATGAAATTCATTAAAATTACATACTTCTTATAAAAATATGTATCAAATAAAGTATAATAGATCAAATTTAAAAATAATATTAGAATAAGAATTTAAAATTAAAATCCACATACTGAGGGAAAACGAATTGTCCATCACTCGTAGACGTGAACGTCGTGACTCGTTTTCTTACAGTAAGAAGGAAGTGAAGCGAAGACACGTAGCAAAGGAAAAGAAATCGATCTTCGGTTGATTTCTGACGATTGCGTTCCTTCATAATCCGGCGAGGAAATGAGTTTTGGCGACATTAGCATGGGTGTTGCGTGAGCGGATCTCCCTTGAGAGCTCATCCACTCTGTATATATATACACGACTACCTCGTATCCTAGTGCATGAAGGAAGGAGATTGTAATTCAAACTGGCATGACGCCTCAATTGACAGTCAAACAGAGACACCAGATGAAAAAAGTAAGTTTAGTAGATTAGAAATGATACAAATAAAAAAAGAAGGAATTCGCTTTGTAGCTGGTAAATTGTAGTTTTTATTTATACAGGATTTGAATACACAAGAGACTTTTGTACTATTGTGTATTTAGAATTATTTACCGAGGAAATTTTAATCTTACCATTTACAAAATGACGTTCTAGATATTTACATTTTTTAACATTTCAAGTTATTGTTGAAACGTTAAGTTGAAAGCGAGTCAACTTTGCACTTTTCTAATGATGAATACATTGTTACACGCAATTATATAGTTTGAGAGACTAGGGATGCAGCGACATCTATTGAAATTGTCTCTAAGCATAGACAATTGGAAAAATTGTAGTCGGTCAGTGCTAGAGTAAGTCAGTTTGTATATTTTTTATAATTTATAGTCAATAAACTCATGTTCGATTATTATTTCACGTACAATTCCTGGCGTAAAAACGCATAAGGTGGCTTATCAGTAGGTAAGAACGACGGAAAAGTGAAGTACGTACGAAAGTACTACACTTAGTAACGGGATGTGTGAATGTAAGAGCTTCATAAATCGATCACCGTTGATAAGAAATAAAAAATATTTTTAATTTGTGCGTATTCGCTTATTTTAGTGGAAAAACGGATATTTAGTTTATGCCTTCACTTGAGTGAAAATTTTAATTTTTAATTCAGAAAAAAGAGAATTTTTCAAAATAATTTGATTAAATCGTATGTTGAGTAATTGAATAAGAAAATCAGGTATATAATTACTAAGTATATTATACTTTGAACGTAAAATTGAACGTTATATACTAAATAAATGATAACTGAAGTTCGGATAAAATTCTTCCAAGAATATAGAGTATTGAAAAAAATTTCTCTAATTACTGTATAATAAATTTTATACTTGTATTTTATCCACAGTCATTGAAATTGATGAGCTAAAATCTAATAAATGCTTATAAATCAATCCGTTAAAGATTAATTAATTTTAAAACTTTTCAATTGAAAAAAATCTACTGTAAAATCTGTTAGTGACGAGGCATAATTTTATTCGTTTTCGAGATCTAGAGATAACTAGTGCTACGTTAAAAAACGAAGTACCTGAACTTCTACTGTTTTATATAAAAAACGAATCTTATCTTTTGAATCCCTTATCAATATCCAATACTTATGAGAAAAAAATTATTGTCACGGGAGTTTTTTTTCTTCGATGAAAGGACAGGGATATCGAATATTTAAGTGCGTCGATCAACAAACAAATAGGGCTGCTGCATTAAATATGACTACGTAATTTCCATCAGCGTTTAATATCAAGAAGCGAAGTATGCAAGTCTCCGAGAGTTCGACGACTAGACACGACTCACTCGCCTTGAGAGCCCTAGGATTTGAGCAGCGGAGCGTACAGAAGAGAGAAAGAGGCGTTGCTTATACTAATGTCGTTATTGAATCATCTCGAGAAGCAGTTTTACGTGTGCGAAGCTGTACGCGTGGGGACTAAACCTCCGGATTATCGTAGCCCTTACAGATGGAGTAGGCGTGGCTACTCGGCGCCGCTGCTACCGGAGATTCCCCGGACTACACGCGCCCGCCGAATCGCTTTCCCGGGCAATGCACGCAGGCACTCGTGTATACAACACGTATAAAGGCGAGAGATGAGATTACGATTCAAGGGGGCTCGTCAATCCAGGACAATTAGATGCGACTAGACGTAGGGATGACGAACTCATCTCGCGGCGCGCTTCGCTTTTCTACGGAGTTGAGCTTCCGGGACATTTGCCCCGTCACGCTTGCTCCCTGTTTGGCTTGGGGAACAAAATTGGAGAAGACGGATGCTGCCTGCCTGGGATGTAAGGCTTGAATTAATCGAGACACTCTTATACTTTTTTCGTACTATTCAAATGAAGGCCAACGTCGTTGGTGAACTATAAATTTACAGCAAATATGCATTATACCACGTCTCTACTTTGTCTTGTTAAAGAACAGAATGCATTATACGAATAATTTTCGTAGATAAAAGTAGGTTACTTCCACTAATTGGTGATCCTACTAAAACATATATACGAGTAAATAGTCAATTTTTAAATATTTCGAAACAATTCTGTTTAATTAGATATTTTTGAAAAAGTGAAATAAGGTTGTAACTAAACTCATAGATGATTCATATATCGAGTTCATATCGGATTTTCATGTCGAGTACTGAACATAATATTTTGAAAGCTAAGTTTATTTCAAGTTTACTAAGTTTTTATTATTTTTTTTAAAGAAAATTACGTACCATACAAATCTTCTATTTTTTAAAATATAGCGTATAATGGCAAAATATGTAAATTGTTGTTTCAAAGAATTAATTGAAAATGTTTTTAAAAGAATTAAAAAATCATCTAAAAAAATAATCTTTACGGTCTTTATCTATACATCGTAATTTAAAGATCAACATTAAATCTATGAATACAATTATTTTAGAATAATATGAATCTAAGAAATTTTTATGCGCTCTTTAATTATCAGAATGAAATTTATGTAGAAAGAAAGTCGTATAATTGTTATATATTAAATTATATTAGATATAAACATTTTCGAGAAGAAAAATGAAAAATATCAAAATTAAGTATTATTATTATATTAGTGGAATTTAAGTATTATTATTTTAGAAAATACTTTAGAAGGAATAATCAAGTAATATTTTACTAAAATTTATCAAAATTTATCTATAAAATATATACAACGAATTATTTTTGTTCGTACAGCAATAAAATGATCAGTTATTAAAAAGTAATTAAGTGTATAAATACAAATATACAATTGTTAGCAATCCTATTAGTGAAATTAATTTTCGCACAGTTTAAATTTATGAAAACATAAACAGCTAATATTAATATTGGTCTCACTTATTGGATTTTGAATTTATTTGATAATACCGTAATACATTTTTTATTTCAGTTTTTTTATCGAAAAAGATGACATTGTAAAAGATATTAATATATTTTCGATCCATTAAAAATAATAATCGTTACATCTAATCTAACCTTCCCATATAACTTTTAATCAGGCTTCAATAAAATATCAAATTTTTGCACACAGATACTTTGCACCAAACTTTTCACAAATTATGCAAAATTCATTGCCGTTGGCTGTAAATTAAGCTTCTCTAAAAATTATATTTAACAGTGAATTTTTCACGGCTCTGCTCTTTAGCATAATAATAAAGTGAAAATCGATGAATCCTTAAAGCGAGAACTTTTCTCTCAAAACTGTCGTGTTTCGCCCCCAGCAATCACGTATTCCTTGGCCTGTGCAAAAAAAAAGGAATCATAGAGAGGATCCCTCGGAAGTAGATCAAACTAAAAGAAGGAAAAAATAAGCGATTAAAAAGAGCAAAGAGTGACAAAGAAGGGTTGAGTCGAGAAGTAAAGCAAAGAAGGGGCGCGGAAAGTGAAAAGAAAGGGGAGAAATATATAGAGGCATAAGAAGCGAAACGAGAATTTCGTACTTGGACGCGCTAATACGGCAATACAGGAGCAGAGCGTCTGAAATAGAATCCAATTTACTGCAAGCACTCGCCCACCCCCAAGTCCGTCTCTTTCGTTCTTCCACTCTTTCTCACCCGCGCCTCATTCCCGCAGCTACGCTCGGACGCACAATATTATTGAACGACGATGTAGCATCACACAGAGAATATCCGCGGCGAGGTGCCTTTAGTACGGGAAGCGCAAGTGGCAAGCTTTCCGAGGATTTTAGAAAATTGGAGAATCTCTTGAGGCGCTCGCGCAACCGTAACAAATCTGTTAGAAACAATAGCGTACCGTGAGGATCCGACACATTTTCCTTCCAAGGCTTCGTTGCGTGACACTGTTTCTGTGTACGCGAGGGTGAATTGTCAGGGAAGACGAGCGGTAGGACTGCACGCAAAATTACAAGGAAAAGAAAAAGATGCTGTCACGCACTACATACAAATACGCCGCAAATGGACTCAACAGAATTCAACATTGTATACCACAAAAGCCGTCAATCTTTCACCAAGTTAATTCTTCACGTATCGATGTTACTCGATGGTTTTATACGCTTATATATAAATGTTTATTCGGTAATTCCTGTTTTAAAGCAAGAATATATATGAATCGAGATTTATTTTTGTAAATTATTTATTTTCCATCATATAATACATCTGATACATTATCTCAACAGAGATAAAGTATCATTCATTTAGGAATTTCATAAAGTTAACAAATATTTGCAAAACTGATTATCGGAAAAGCCCTACATGAACATTATTTTTCGACAAAATATAAAGAAAACTGAAACAAATCAATAATATTACACATAACAAATCTCTAATTTATACTCTAATTTATGTTCATGGATTTTCATAGAGTATATACTTTTCATAAGTACTTTAAAAAACTTTTTTTCCTTCTGAAGAAACTATCTATCCAATGTATTGATTTGATACTCGAATGAATCCAAATGAAATCTAACTTTTCTTAGAGGGATAGATTATCTAAATATGCTATTAATAGACAAATATCCTTTAGGGAAAAAGAAATTTGTGTTCCAATTTCGAGCTGAGATTATGTATTTTAATTATTTATTTATCTATGATTGGCAATTTGATTTTTATACAGTTTTTCATACAATTTTATTTGAAAATATTTTTAAAATATTTACTAACTGTAGAGAGAATGTAATTATTGATAAAAGATTTTATTTCAACATTGATATCGACGAATAATACATATTTTTTAATTATTCTTTTATAAAATGCGACTTAATTATTTAAGTACATTTTAAAGAATTGTAATTATCAAAAATATAACAGAGAGAAAATTTAAAATT
Organism: Wiebesia pumilae; assembly: GCA_018907045.1. NCBI lineage: Eukaryota > Metazoa > Arthropoda > Insecta > Hymenoptera > Agaonidae > Wiebesia > Wiebesia pumilae. The sequence goes on from JACCHZ010000138.1 coordinate 1,211,430, forward strand.
TATACGTGTATATAATGAAAAATAATTTATGATTAATGTAGAGAAAAATATTTTATTTGTACATATTATTTTACAACACAATCATTTTGGTTTTTGTAACTATTAAAAAGTTGTTTAATTTTTATAAATATTTATATAGATATAGTAATATAATTAGAAAATCTCATAAAACGATATATAGGTGTATAACATAGGTGTAATTTTTTAATTGATTTTTTAAATTGATTCATTTTCTGTATTTCGTTCATTGGATTTATCTATACTGTACATTAATTAAGCGAAAATATTAAACAGTCATACTAAATATTTCACGGAAACATTTAAGACTTTAGTGGCTTCGAAACCAGTTGCTCATTACTAATAAGCAGCGTTCACTCCGTTAAATACTTGGATGAACGCTCGCATAATATTCTTGAAGTTTTTAAATGCTGATCAGGAAAAACAAGAGCAAAATAACTTGAGTGCTTTTAAACGATTTTATGATGAGATTCGGGATTAGGATTCATCTGGTTTTTATGGGTTTTCAAGAATCCCGAGGATCCTCAAAATTCATACATATTGTTTTATTTTAAAGGTTATCTCTTATACAAACTATTGTAAAAATAGGTTTTCCGATTACATTTTTTCTATACCACGTATATTATTTTATGCGAACGCTTAAATAAATAGTCTAATTAGTAGAAAAATACAAAATAAATAAAATTATAAAATCAGTTACACAATGAAATTAATAATATCCTCATTAGAATTCTGATGAGTATTCTCAAATAACTGATTAATACTTGTGTACTACCAAAACATTTCTATTCAATAAAAATGTAAATTTATAAAAATATTAAACTATCTGTGTCATTTTTATAAAAACATTTTTATAAAAAATTGTAAAAAATAAGAAAGTTAAGATGAAAAGAAAGAAATTGTCGTTAACTTTAAACTTATTGAAATATTTCATTATTGTACGAGATCTTTTTGATAATATATTATAATTAAATTATAAAATACTATTCTAATTAAAAATACTAGCTTCATGAAAATGTTACAAAGAATTATATTAAAAAAATAGTACTGAGTTACTAATATAAATTAATTTATGTTTTTCAAACTTATTGAATTTATTTTAATGAATACATAAACAAAATTGAACATAAGTGTAAAATAATATTTAATACGTAAATAGATTTTTAACATAATTATTAAAATTATTATATAATTAAAATTATTAAAATTCTAAGGAATCGAACTAAATATGACGAAATATTTAATGCGAAGTTATAAGGCATGTGATTATCAAAAAAATAGTTAGTACGACATTAATTTATGTACCTTAGGAAGTACTCACCTCATGTACGCCATGCGTGTTTTATTAGACTAAGAAGTGTAGCCGACATGATACATAATTTCTACTTTACCTTTTATAAAATAGTAAAATACTGTTCTGATATGTAATTATAAATGTAATACGTAAGACATCTTTCTTATGTACCATTTTTTTACATTAAGTTATCTCTTGAAATACAAGGTTTAATTATGTAAAAGTGTATATATAAGAAATTGAACAATAGAGGCATTATTAAAAATATATCATATAATAATCTTTTATTGAATTTTCAAAAAACTGAACACAAAGTTTTAGTCGAATCAATGCGATAAGACAGTAGTTATTTATGAAAAAGCATTAAGTTAAAGAAAGCTGCAATGAATTCATATATTTTATATTTATACATATTACCATTTCGAAAAGAGACACTAATTAAAGAAACAATTATTAAAGTTATACATCCACATTTTATAGTATTAACAGCAAATAGAAAAAACTTATTGTATAAAATAAATATCTATCCATAATTTAATTTAAACATTTTTTAGATTTTTTAATTTTTCATCTTGTATTCACTCTTGACAACTTTTCGAAATATATGTATATCATTAAAATTGTCAAGATATACTAATATTTATAAGTACTAATCTTTATAGGTGAATTTCAAATGAATTAAAAAACAGCCCAATATATTGGTTTACATATTTTGACCCCATTTCAAGTGCGGCTTTTCTAGATACACTTTTGTTTGAGTGTATAATGGTAAACATGAGAAATTATATTTACGATCCATATTATTAAGTTTGTATTACATAAACGTAAAGTAAACTAAATTAATTAACAAGACTAAAATTAATAATATGTTACTTTACATATAATAAGAATATATGTTGTATTAAAACCTTCTGAATATTTGACAGATATTCTCAATATTTGTCAGATTCCTCTAAAATTACGAAATATTACCAAATAAACTATGTAAGCTAAATCATGTATAATATTATCATTTAATTCATGTAATAAATGTAGTAAGTTATAAATTACTTTCATTAGAAATCCCTTTTCATATACATTAAACCTAAAATACATAAGGATAAACTTAAAATATATTAAGGAATAGAGTAGAAAAGAAACACTAAAAAAATATAAACTAAAAATTTTTAAATAAGTTGTAATAAAAAATAATTTCACGACTGAAATTTATTACATAAATAATTATCTTGGAGACAAATTCTTGCTAATACCTCAACATTCTTAATATTCTTATAATAATTTATTTATTTTCAATTTAAAGTGTTCAACCACTCCTCCCCTACCGATAGTCTATATATTAGATAAGAGGGTACTTTCAACATGAATAAGTGTATGTAGGCGTAGGAACTTTCTATTTTGACAGGGTAGTGTCAACTGCTTTTACATAAATATAAATTAAAAAACACTTTATAAATAAATCATATATATTAAACAACATTACATGAAATTTAACCAACTACAAAATAAAAGCTGAAAAAGTCTTTTAGCTAAAAAAGCTGAAAAGCTGAAAAATTTCATAATGTACATTTTTTTATATAATTAATTCAAAACAATAATACAATTATTAAAAAATAACAAATTTTACTTTAATAAGTTTGAATAGTGATAAATTTAACGTAATATCCCTAATCATAAAATAAGTCTATATAAAAATAACATCAAATCGTAATAATTCATAAAATAATAATCAATAAACTAATAAATATAAATAAATGTAAAATTAATTTCAGATAATTTTCTTTTTGTAATTTTTTGAGATTTGTAAATAATATAAAATATCAGACATACTTTTAAGGATCAAATTAAAATAGCATTTGTATTTGATATAACACTGTCTAAATTAAAATGTTCATTCTTATATATGTAAGTTAAAAGAATAATAAATATGACGGATAAACTTCTATTCTGAACTAATTGTCAGCAGTTAAAGAAAAGAATAATTTTGCAACTTTTTAACATGATCTGGTGTTTTATTATACAGAACTTGTGAAGATTTCTTATGACGTAGCCCCTCATATCAGTGCATAAAGTCATCGTGAGTTTTGGTTCAGTCAGGTTATCTAGCACTTTTTTCCTTGCGAAGTCAAGCAGAAATGTCAGAAAACTTTACTAATTTAAATTTATCTTTTCAATGATCATAGTTTTACCTCTAGTAAAATATTGTTGAACTGTGTTAATTTTTGTTTAATAGAAGAATATCACATTATAAAGTTTTATTAATTTATCGATAAAAAAATATACAGTCCTTATATTAAATTCTTAACAGATTAAATCATTTGTTAAAATTAATTAAGCGAGAGCAATGTTTTAATAAATTTATGCACTTTGTTATTAATAGTACGTTTAGAATGTTTACATCTATTTATCTAGATACTACGTATGTATGATAGATATAATTTAATATAAATTTAACAAGACGATTTATACGCTTTTTAACATTTAAAAAAATTTAAATGAGTTGTAAAGAAAAATATTTAAGAATATCTTTAATGAATAGCAATAAATAAACAGAAGTAATAATACTTTGTAGTTTTGTATTTTAAAAGTAATAATAAAATATCATTTTTTATAATATTTATCAACATTTAATTAATTTTACAAAAATAGGCAATAATAAAAATAACGTATATATTATCTTAATACCATTCAGTTAAAAATGATGTATGATGACTGAATATACTATTATAATTGTTTTATTACGTACTTGCAAATATTTTATTTTATAAGACTATAATTTATAGAAATAAATTTATACAAATTTTTGTATTACTAAACTTATATTTGATTTAGATTTACTAAGACCTTTATAAATCGTAATAATTCTTATTCTTCACTGATGTTATTTAGATTTTATTTCTTTTTGATTGAACAGTAAATCGAAGGTCATAAAAATGGTCATACTTACTTTATCATATCTATACAGTATGTAGTATATAAATTGCATTCTTCTTCGACATTCATTATATATAATTTACGTTGTCATAATAACTATTGATTTGTCTGACCTGTTTTTTACGCTTAACAGTAGAAAATTTTTACAAAGCTATAACCTTCAAACTCAAAATATTGAGCAGATATTTATTATAAATCTAATATATTTTCATCATTTATCATTTTATATAATGAATAAATCTATTACTTACCATAAGTAGACACTGCTGTGTTAAAATATTTTTAATATTTAAATAATTTTTGATATTTTGAAAAACGTTTGATTACTAAAAAATCAAAAAAAATATTAATTACAGATTATAGTAATATTTTTAATTAAACTTTAAGAGAGAATATTGTCACTAATGCATAATTATATATATATATATATATATATATTAAATTTAAGTGTGAAAACGTAAAATTATTTATTTCAGTAGATTTTTATTATATCAATAATTTCATAAATTATATTATCTCTTTTATTATATGATAATTTTAATAAATACTGAACCTACGGCTTATACATTATTCTTAAGTAGCTAATATTTTATTCTTTTCGTCTTTTCCATGTGTATTTGATAAGAATTCGTTATATACGGAAAAACTGCATTTTAACTTTAAACAAAATTCGCCTCATTTTTTGTACTTAGCTAAAGCAATTTTGTAAAATAATTTCATTCACTGACATAAGAGATTCAATAAACTCAACCAAGCTAACACTATATTTTCATTCGGTAACTCTAGAAATTTACTGAGCTTCACACAAATCGTGTAAAAGAAATCAACACACGCATTTCTCCTAAATGTAGCCTTCGATCCACTCGTTTTCTTGACGAAGCAACACCGACAGCTGATTGTGAACACGAACATATAGGCTGTTCTTCTACAACGTCAAGCAGAGGCGTTAACGCAGATTGGCTCTGTATTGCGATACGATTGGTTTTCTTTAGACTATTTGTCCCCTGATTACAAATACTCCAACAACTTTTACTTTTTGATTCCTCGTAGTTATGTCATAAACACAATTACAGATCCACATTGTGATGGGCTCGTTCGGGAATAAAATTTTTAATTACTTCAACGATAAACATTAAATTAAATAGAATATAATTATTAGAAGATTTTAACTATTTCAATAATTTGATGTTAAAATAAAAACAAATTTATCTTAATTTTAAAACAGACTTTACGCTTATACTCTCTGTTACGTTAAAAATTTATTTAGTTTTACAATCATAACTTTGATACATAGTTTTCAAACTAAATGTCTTTTAAGTTATATTACTTTAACATTGACGGATAAAAATATAACGGACGTATTAAAATCATTTTCTGAAACTTTGCATCCACATGATCGTCTGTCAAATAAGCGAAGAATTTCAGACCAACGTCGATCTGCCGGTAAGTACCATCATCAACAACGCACGACACGTACTCCTGGTTTCCTTTATATCGTTCCATTATCACCAGACCTTCTCGAATTCGTTCTTCCGTTCTTGCAACACAGCAACGATAGAGTCGTCATTACATACACCTGTCCTTAGGAAAGTGATCCAGCATCCATCCAGCATCTGCCCACTCGATATCGTACCTTGTTAGGCTTAAACTACACGTTTTTTCCGTCTTATTGATCGTTGCAGGCAGTGGTACTCGACGCATATAACCGGATAACCACAATTCACTGAAGAAGAACGTCCCTCAAATATCGATATGGGTACGTGAATTTACTGCGATTAATCCGAAGGCAAAATTAAATATCGAATTCAGATAACCTTATAATTAGCCAAGAATCTTGTCTCTTTAAGAGAATAGGAATAAAGAAACGTTAATCCAATGTCTTTTATAAGATATCTTAAAAAAAGATATTAAGTTTTTTGGCAAATATTTTTCGCTAGTTCTATAATTCTTTTTCAATAATCTTAGATTTTAGATTTTTTAGAGAATGAATGAAAATATTATTAGATGATTCAAATCAAAATTATAATATTTAATTGGAATACATAAGAATTGAAAAGTTTTGATGATAAAATCTACTTAGCAATCAAACACAAACTTCTTAATAAGATAAATAAAATCCTTCCAAATAAGTAAAACTTTGTCTAACAGCTAATTACACTCAATCGAATTAAGATTTTTCAAATGACTTGTAAAATCATATTAATATACTAATAAAGACTATACTGATCTAATTATGCAATCTTCCATCACTTCTAAAAATTATTAAAATATAGAGTCTAAATTTTTAGTTACTACATTTTTAAGATAATAATAAAATACTATCCAAGTTACTTTTTAAATCAACAAGAAAAAATTGTAAGGAAATATGTATATTTGAAGTTCTTATACTTTCACTTTAAAGTAAAATAATAAAATAAGATCAATCTGATTTATTTATGAAAATTCAATTGTTTCAAACTCTGCTTTATAGATATAAAGTAATTGTCTTAAATTTTGTTCTTGTATATGGACGTTAAACTATATAAATTAAAATTGAAGCTTTATAATTTAATAGTTAAATATGATAGAATATAATTACAATTTAAAAGTTATCTTGGTATATTATTATTTATAACAATTTTTATTTTCATCGATAAACTTGTTTTTACTCACTTTACTTTAGTTTGATCTATTCCAAAAGAGTTTCTTTTACTAAAATTTAAAGTACTGTTTATATACGAATCTTGTAAAAAAATAAATAATTGATATTTTTTATTTATTCCTTTACTTTGCGTGATATACTTTATTCGTCTGTATATAAAATTTTTATATTCGGGATACATAAAAAATGCATAATATTATAAAAATACATTTATGCATTAGGTTACGTATAATTTTTTAAAAAGGAATTATTTTTGCATAAGAATAAACAATATTAAATTTATCTTCGATTTACTAATATCATGTTAATTAAACATTTTTTAGATTTATTATATACATTTATTTATTATAATTTTTATTATACATATCTATTTATTATATTTATATTAATTTGTATTATTTACCAAATATTTATATATTATAATTTACAAATGCTTGTTTATAGTTAAGAGATCAAAGGTAAATATGATGTCAACTAATAATAATAGATGGATTGCAAATAATTAATAACAATCTATTGTAATGATATCCATTCTTATAAGATCTCTGTAACATAATATCTAACTTTTATTTAAATGAAAAAATTCAAATTAATTGAATATATTAAGAAATTATTTTCATTTGTAACTTTAAATAAAATATATACAAAGGGAATTATTCGTATTAAATACAAAATCTCGAAATCTTCCTTTCGAGTATTAAAATTCTTAAATATTAATACTTGAATATTTATATCAGTCGTAATAAAGTTTTTTTGATAAATATCAATTAATCTCTATCTCTATTTAGTTACTAATGCCAAGATATGCTCCAATTTATCATAGTTACATTAATATTTCCTTAATCTTTTGTTCAATGTTAAGTTTTCAATTTAAAGTTACATACCTTTATATATGAAAATTGGCTCAGCAACTTTCATGATATATACAGTGAATGGAAAGAGTAAGGTATGATCCTACTTTAGCTATGAAGGTACCATCACAAGAGAGAAACATTTTTTGCGGAATTTCACTTTGTAGTACTGCTAGCACTCCGAAAGAATATTTTAAAGTAAGTAGAATATAAAAATTTTTTGAATTATTTTCAGTATAGATGAACGATTTTTTTATTAAATTTAAAATTCTAACTAAACTACATTTTATGTACATTAAGATATGCTTTGGTAAATGTAATAAAATTTATAATTCATCCAAAGTTTCAAAATTTTGTACATACCCTTTTTCAGCTTCAATAACATGAATTTCATAAAAATAAAAAAAGATGTAAAACAATAAATAGTAAATATTAAAATATTATATTATAAATTAATATTAGAAATATAACCCACAAGTCTTTATCCTTAAAAATTATAATTTCATATTTAAAAAAAATATTAGTGATTAAATAAAAAAAATCTTTTAATTAAAAATTATAATAAATAAAAATAAATACTTTTTTATTAGTATTTATTAGTATTATATTTATTAATTAGTATTTAGTATAATTAATATATATTATTATGTTTATTATTACTATGTAAGAAGTAATTGCTTTTATGAAACTGATTGATCAATAAAATAAACTTTCAAACATATTACATAGGATCTATTACTTCAATTTCGAAATTTAACATGTAAAAAATTAAGTTAAATTAAGATTTTAGAAATCAAAGAATAAAAATATCTGAAATAGATACTTAAATCTTTAAAAAAATGAGTTTATATTCTTTCAATTAATTCTTATTGCTATAACAATATTTTATTTTTGTTCAATAAGTAATAGTTACAACAAAAATGCTTTTCATCTAAATAAAAAATATCTAATATAAATATTAATATACATATCTTACTTTTAAGATAATTTTTAAACATTGCCTTTAAATATTAAATATAACATAAAAATAGACTATGAACTCTTACACGTATATTAATTTAGTTATTAATAGTTATATTTTGTTAACACTTAAATTATAATTGAATTTTAAATAGGTTACCTGATTCTAGATATATTCTTTTTATTCAAATAACTTTAAAATTTTATCAATACTTAGGACTTATTTCTCAATATTCTAAACTAATAACGCTAAATTTTACAAAACCAACAGTCTTAAATTGCTTATTTAATAATACATTTGAATATAAATATAAAACATATGATTGATGCCTATGCACTTCATAGTAACAACTGTCATTTTATCTTTAAACAATTTAAGTTGATAATAATAAATAATTTCAGAATATTTTGTAGGTCTAGTTTATAATAAATAATATTAATCTTTTCTCGAAAATTGTCTTAAAATACAAAGTTGTTTCGTTTAATAAGGACAACTAAGATAGATAATAAATTATTTCATTACTTTAACACAACTATTAATTAATCAATTATTATAAATAAAAATAATTTTCAGTATAATAATTATCCGAAAATTATGCAGCATAAAAAAATATCCAATAATGTCTGACGTACGATCAGGAATCTTGAATATACTTTGCTAATATCCTACTTGTCTTCATAATATAATATAATCCAATATATTATAGCAATTAGCATGCAAATAGTCAGATTATTCAGATTCTCTTTAATTTCCTGAGCACCATGCATGATTATGATGGATCATAGTCGAATTAAGTCGATGTAGTCGAATCAAGCATCAATTATGGATGACCGGAGAACGCTCTGCTTAGCTTTACGCTGCATCTACGCTGTGAAGCTCACACTTTGATGGTTACCTATTTTGGTGAAATTTGACTCGAACTTATTCTCTATGATGTCTACGTTTTCATTACGATGCTTCTCGATGACGATTGTAAGCCGATATGAGCATGTCTCATTTTTTCAGATTACCGAAATTGAAAGTGAGGGAATTACGTTTCACTTGATGATCTGTTGAAAACTTACTCACTCTTCGTGTTTTTAACTCAGGCTTCATTAGAATAAAGTACACAAAAATCTTTTTCTAATTTTATTTGAAATCATATTTAAAATCTGTTAATACAGAAACAGTTACATAAATAATTTTAACAATACTTAGAAGTACTAGATAGCAAAATAGGGCTTTCAATTTTATTGATTTTCATTTTAATATTAACATCATATATTTAAATTTTATGTTTACTACTAAGTGTATAAAATGAATTTAATTTATTATTAATACATCATATTTGAAGACAGTCTATTGGATAGAATACTAATGAATCAAAAAGTAAGATACAAAGAAAATTTAACTTTATTACATAGTACAAAATGTTAAATTGTTGTCTAATTTCTGCCAACAACTATGATATACTAACATTAATAAACTCTATCGAGAAATAAATAGATAGATTCTTATAAAATATCATTATATTATAAGTTTCAAAATTTCATGATTTTAACTTATGCAATAACAATAAATTTTTACTTTCTGTTTCATACACAATTAACACTCCATTTTGCAGATAATATTACAGATAATTAATATTGCCGTAATATTTCATTTTCTTCAAATTATTCTAAAATTTTCATTAAAAATTCTTCTAATTAATAGAATTTAAAGTTCATTCTTCTATCTTCAATTTCATTTTCAAATCTATTCTATAAGATTTGTCACAATAGAGATAATTGAAAACATCTAACTTTTACAATTAAATGACAGTGATCGATAAAGTAACGTTGAAAATATGAAAAAAAGAATAAAAATTATATCGAATTGGTAATTCAAGTTGAAAATGTACTATTTAAAGCCTCATTGAAGTTTTATAATACCTATTTAGACTAGACGAGAGGTATCGCACTTCACAGATAAGCTAAGCTTTAAAGATTGAAATTATGAATTCTGAGCATACAACAGACATTAAATAAAAAGGAAATTATGAATTTTTTTAGAACTTCAAAATCTCATCTTAGAAAATTTGTACAGAAACGATCAATAAAGAAAATGAAAGCTTAAAAGATAAACTTTCTTGTTATATACCACTTAAGGAAAATCATTCCTTTATTGTAATTTCTAGTAAATTTTTTAAATGCAATTGCTTGAATCTCAAAAGGTATAATAACATGATTTTAAATGAGTTTAAAGAATGTAGTTTTTATATTATAGACAATCTGAAATGAGATTAATTTTAATTAGCTTCAAATTTCGCCTAGCATTGTTTACAAATGTTTTAGTAATTTTAATGAAATTACGTAACAAAAATTTAAAAAAAATAAAGAAAGAATGATATTAGAATATGATACAATATAATACAATGTGATGTATTTACTTTATAAAGATTAATTGTTTTATTTTATTTATCATTTGACATACCAGTTCAAAGTGGTTAAAGTTGAAATCCACTTTGAACATTAATTTGAAAAGAAATAATTAACTAATTGTCCTTATTAACTTAATGCAAAAATAATTGAACATTCACAACATTTATTATCTCTATGTAAGAAAAAGGGTACTTCAATAATTTTACATTCACGTATTCAAACATTAATAAAATAAAAAATGTTATAGATAGTATTATTTGTTCAATAGTACAATTGTTATTATCATTTTAAGGATTTTGTAACACAATAATTAATTCATTAGGATGCAAGGTTCTTTTATTTAAAGTATAGAAAAGTTATTCAATTAATAAATACTATATAAAAAAGTTATGCATATTATTTAAAAATAAAATCATTTTTATATTATATCTTTGATATTAGTTATTCAATTATGGTGCTCGGATACAAAAGATGTTTATTTGGTCATATAAAATTATGTTAGTATGTATTATGTATTAAATTTTGCGAGAGACTTCTAGTTTAACGTGTTTGATCATATACAATAATGTTTAATTAGGCATGATTATGAGAACTTAAAGGCTTTTGTACTTTGAATATATTTATAAATTAACGTATAGTTTGATATGTTTATATAAAGTCATATGTATAAGCAGCTATGAAAATAAATATATATAAAATCATCCTTTAACTCGCTTTAATTGTCGAACATTAAAAAAATGTATTTAAGTACATTGTAAAACGTTCAAATACAATATTATAGCGTGCTATAGAATAATAGCGTTATAAAAGAAATCTGTTGTTAACAGGAATAAAAAATAACGCCTTTGCTGTAATCTACAGTGTTTTTTTTTATATAATTTATAGAGAGAATGTTACCAAAATATGGTGAAAGTAACTTCAAATATAATAAACGTTAAATCACCCTAACTTCAGAACTTTCTTCTCATCGAGCTAGAAGATGTCTCGAGCATCAATTAAAACTCCATCGCGATTATAAGAGCTGGAGCTCGAACGCAATTGTAACTAGAACCGCACTGGTGAACAGCGATTAAGACGCGATTCCGGGAATCCCCCGGGTCAAAATAAATCAATTAAAGAGGCAATGAAGCCTTGCCAAATGATTTATCGGTTGATTAACCTTGTGTGCATGGTATAATTTAGAGCTAAAATAAACTGTATATCTTTTCTGAATACTTTCTGGAAAAAGTTTGAAGGCTAACAAAACTAGCATAAATATTAGCTGATTTCAACCTTTAGAACGCGAATTGTGTCACAATAGAAATATAATGTACTACTAAAAGGCTTTACATTAATAAAAAAAAAATAATATTATACCTAAAATTACATACTTCTTAGACTAAAAGCAGACAAAAAATTCTATAACTATGTTTTCTTGTCGTTGTTTACTTTAGCAACCTTAATTTACTTTTAAAATTAAGCATATTAAACGATATTTAATATTTACAGGAATATATGTTCAATAATTAATTATTAATTATTTTAATAATTTGTTAAAGATATTTTAAATACGATTTCTTTAATAAAAATTTTTCTTACGTGTATTCAGATATTTAATTTAAAAATATGCTAAGAAGTCAATCATGTAAATAACATTATTTAAAATTTATTTAATTTTTCATTTCTACGTACAATAGGTAGATTGAAATGAAAATTTATTATAAACTTCGAATCATCTATAGTGTATTTGTTAGATATAATAATAAAATCTTTAAAAGTAAACTGATAATGAAGAAAATTTGGAAACAAATTATTTTATTTCATATTAAAAAATCATTTATTAAATAAATAATATAAAATTTTAATATAATATAAGTAATTTCTGCATTAAGCTTTTCATTGAAAAATTAGAACATCATCTTAACAAGAACTAATAATGAAAAAACGTAAAAAGATTTACACAATGTATACTCATAATATTATCAATTCTTTCAATCTTCTCGAACTGATTCATTCAATATATAATTAGTAATATAGTGAAAAAATAATTCAGTGAATAAATTATTAAATTCAATTGAACTGTGGTAAAATATACAGAATAAATGTAAAATACTAAGAAATCTAAAATTGTTTTTAATAAATTTACTAAACAATACACAAGCATGAATTGTATACATATAATGTAATCTAAGTAAAATTATATACTTTTAATGAACTTTTAATTCAATTTTATGGTTATCTTAATATGAAAACATAACGATGAAAGAGTAGAGCACTTATAATAATTTTGAATAAACTCAAGTAAGTAACATATTAAAGCAAAATGTTATTTATCAAAACGCTACAATTGAATAATATTTCAAAAATCATAGCGATTGTACCATTCGTTATAATTACTCTAACATGAAAATATCAGTAATTTGATAATTCATAAATTATGTATATTAACTTTGCAACGAATTTTTCAGATTTACTTTTAAACAATTGAATAAGAAATTAAAGTGTACTATGTTAAAAATAATATTTTATTGTATTATCAAACCTTTCTTTTATATTGTATTTATTATATTTTGCATTTTTTAACTTTCAAACGCTGTTATTAAAAAAAATTAGTTTAATGAATCCGTTTAAAATCATATCATGAACCATGATTTCATGGTTCATGAATATATTCTCAAGTAATATATTGTGATCATTAATTAAATAAAACATGTTACTTTTGCACAAATAATGATTTTATTACTGCAAATAGATGTATAAGGAAAGAAAAGTTTATTTAATTTTCTTTAATTTAATAAATTCTTTTTCGAAATTCATTATTTTACTATAAACTTTCATTTAATAATAGATAAAATGTGTTTAACCAACAAGTATAATACATTCCACTCAATAAATATCTATAGTAGTTACATTGTACTATCATTGGTAATAATTATTTAGTCTAATTCAAGAAAAAAATATTACTATTATAAAAGAATTAACCAGTAAAAAGCGTTTAACCGTTTAAAGGAATTACTGTTGCGATTGCAATTTTGTCCAAGAATATTCGATTACTAAATATTTGACGTCGTTATTCGATTTATTTTCTTTATATGATAATATGCTAAAGTTTTATTATATGATTCAAAAAGATATGCAAATCGATAATTTATTATAATGTCTGTCGTAAAAGTAAAAAATTAACGTCACATGAAAATTAGAAAATGAAAAGAGCGCTTTCAAAAAAAAATTGTATGAATCCGTCATTAAAGGGTTTGCACTAAAAATTGAAAAACGTTATACCTTTTCACTGTATTTAAAATTCTTTGAACATAAAAATTAAAGGGTAGTATGATTTAATTATTTTAAAAAAAGATAATTATAAATGTTTTTCTCTTCGACTAAGGAACTATAATGGTCTGGCTCTAATGACGCATTTGATAATTAGAGAAAATATTAATAGAAAAACTCCTATTAGTAACGAAATTTCTTTAGACTTTTAATCTTTGATTTAATTAGATATTTTGCTTAATATATAAATAATATCGGATGTTAACAGGCTCTTAGAAGAAACAAGAACTGAAAATTGGTTATGTAAATGTAATTTACAATATCAATCAGCTATGATATTACTATCAATTAATTAGAGTGACGCATGGTGAATGAACTGTGACTTATAAATTATGTATATTATAAATGCTCATAATTATGAAATACTAACGATTATCAACTCATAATGTTCATTAAGGTAATGAAAATGTAATATTTGATAACTTTTTCCATAAAATAATTATAAGATGAGCTTTGCCCGGTGATATATATTATCTAATAATGTTCATCAATGAGTGTAAAAAGTAGTTTCTGTGATGTCTGTGTTAACGAGCTGCTTTTTGAAAAAATATTTTTTATTATATAAGAAATAAACAAAGTAATTTATTAACTTTATAGAAAATATATTATTTTTCAATATTATTAATATTTGACTACCGAAATGATTACACTTAATTTATAATAAAAATTTACGAGAAAATTAGCTTCTTTGTATGAAAATTAAAAAGAAATTTTTTGTAAATGCTTTATCTCTACTATTAATTATTTTTTTAAGCTTAGGTGCTTTAATTATAATTTTTATATGAAAGAAATTATACTGACAAGCATACATTATCTTTTTTCATACATTATTTTCTTAAAATAATTAATAGAAAGTCCATTAGGTGGTGTGCTGTTAAAGTACTATAACTTATTTTCATAAATTATATTTGATAAATTATTAAATATTCAAATTGTTAATACTTAAGACATCTGACTTAAATATCAAATTAAATTTTAAAAAATTATCGTTTATTACTTGATATTTCGAGACTATACTTTAATATTTTAATAATTTTGAATTTAATATTTAAGAACCTAAAGTTACCATATTTTCTTTTATAAAAAGATCGTTATTAATAAATTATATGTCTCCCTCAACATCTTACTGAGCTGATTGTCACTCTTATCAAGTTTTAATTAACGTTGTATATGCATCGTCATATTTCATTGTCATAGATTTGATTAATATTGATTAGAAATTATGATGATGCATATACAATGTTAATCAAAACTTGATAAGGATGATGATCAAGTGATCTAAATCTCTTGTTAATACATACAATTAATACAATAGAATAGATTTATGAATTTCTTTTACTCTATCGTATCAAAAAATTGTAAAAAAAATTGTAAAATATTATGTCTCTTAAATTCGAAGCAAAAGTATCAAATTGTGAAATGAAAATACCTTTTTACTTCAAAATTTCTTTACAAAAAATGTATGATATTTGTTCAAAATATATAAATTCAGAATATATAAATTCATTGCCAATTAATACTAACTAAATTTATTAAAAATCAAATGTAAAATTAATGCAATAAGTGAAGTTTGAATATAAACAAATAACTAACTTCTACGTATAAAAGCTAGAGAAAGATTGTATTATTAACAGTATATTTTTAGTAAAATATTGAGCTAGCAGAAGCTATTTCGCGAAGTTGAACTAAATTTAAATCATTGTGTTATTAAAATTTATGATATTGCTGTATAAAGGAAAATAGTTAAATCGGATAAATTATGTTCACACGCTATACAGAGAATCTAGTTGAGAGGAAATTAATTTGTCCTCAATTCTATCGGATTTTGATGGAGCAACAAATAGCAGTTGCACAAGCCAGGAAACTTCGTGCCGTTCTGATATGCAGCCTCGTTCGCATCAGTTATTTAAACTTGCGTACTTGTCTTTACTTGCGAAGATGTAAGGTAACTCATCGGGGACTTATTTACGTATAAACGTGCATGTCCGACGGTTACTGCCGCTGGGGACGCGTCGTCTTTTCGCGACTTACGCGTTTCGACGCGCGTTATCGCGGCGCATCGGAGCGCGAGTGTCGGGCCTCACGGGAGTCGAAATACCCTCTCGAAATGCGTGCGAGAGTCCCCGAAAGAGATAAGCACGCCAGAATTCAAAAGCAGCACGCGCCGGCTGGTCTTTTGGTAATTAAGACCTTAGCCAGTCCATTACCAGGAGCACCGAAGTACGCGGACACCTTATCGAAAGGTGCTTATATTTCCTTGGATCGCTCTCACCGTTCTCATTATGCGGCAGCGGTCGGCGGGGTTTGGGGACTGAGGGGAAACCCATTGGCGCCGACGAGATGAGGAACCAAATGGCGGATTTTATTATGAAATACGGGATCGTTATTTTTATGAATAGGATCGTTCTTAGTGACGAACTAGGAACACGGTGTTGAAATTATGGGAGATAAGATAGTGAGATGGAAAGTGAAGGAAAGAAGTAATCAAACTTATTTATTTCGCAATTTAATACGTATGGAAAAAGTGGCAATGTTCAGTCGGTAAATGTTAACTTGCAAATTGATCTCGTAAAGTAGTATCGAGCTTGAATGCTTACCTTAACCAATGCCGATGACATGTATGTACTACATTTTAAAAAATATTTATGTCATGATGAATTTTTAACGTTTTTAAACATTTTAAAAAAAATTTTAGAAATTGTATTTTGTTCAGTCTTTTGTGAGCTTATTTCTCACAGACATCTTCGTAGTTCGCAATTCGCATTACTTTTAACATCTTTCTATATGAGACATCTTGGACACTAATTTCTAACTTATTCAGCAGCTAAAGAGACATTATAAAGGAAACTCCTCTTTAATGCAATAAATTGGTTGTAAAATATATGAAATCGAAATAAAATGTAAAGCATTTAATTGTATGTAAAGCATAAAATTTTAAGTAAAAATTTATTTACTTGGAAGAAAAAAGGAAGAGACATAACTATAAATTGAAGTACAGGTTAAGTTAAGAAAACATTTAGAGAATTTAAAGAACTAAAATTTAAATATTACAGTGATTATCAGGACTTTCTTATTTAGCATTTAAAGTTTCTAAATCGATTCAGAATACTTAATTTTTATTCAATTTTTATATTGTATAATATCCTTTTTTAAGATTGGTTATCTACCAATTTTAAAGAATAATTTTTATTGAATTGCATTGAATTAAATTGTTTTTCTAATATACTTATATATACTCTGTGTATTGGTTTAAAAAGATTTTTCCTAATGTTTGTTATATAACCATAATAAAATTTATTACTTATTTCTCGCTCTTAAAAATAAATATTTGTACATATTCAATTGAATTATATAAGATTGGAAGTGGTCCCTGTCAATATTCGTCATTTATTCAATCATCTTCAAAAAGAAATATATATTTACAATTTATCATCTTATATATCAATTACTTTGGGTCAATAATTAAAAGAAACATATATGAAATTATAAATAGTAGCTAAAAACGGCTGATTTTTATACAGCTTATAAACTTTTTGAGAATTAACTGTAAGTTTCCTCATTTATTAGTAATATCCATAAAATATTAAGCAATACTATGATATTTAAAATAATAAACTAGGTAAATAGTAAAATATTAAAATAGGTAACTATAAGTGAATATTTATATATTAGAAATTTCTTAAGTATCCAGTATTTTTAATAATTTAAATCATAGCCACTAAATATTAATCATGATAAGTCTCAGACTAAATTCTATTCTTTACTTCTATAAGTTAGTCACAGCTGTTGACTATCGAAAAAACATGAAACAAGCACAGAAACTTGCACTCATACATTTAGTATGTGCAAATGAGACTTTAATTTATTGGAGAATTTAAAGATAAATATATATAAATGCCTATGAGATATTGAAATTTAAACAATGAATTATATTAAATATATAATTAATACTTATATGTTTTAATTTTCTATAAAACAACATTTTCATACGTACAAATATCAATATTTATTATTAGTTGATATATTAATTAATCTAAGACTAAAGTTTATTGATTATTCTATCAAAATATTAAATTAAACATATACTTTAATACTTTTTTCAACATTCAATAATTAAAAATCCCTCTATTAACAATTAATAATATGAAATGTAATATAATAAATTTATTTTAATTTACTTGATAGAATTATTTATAAAAAATTTTAATATGTTCCTTATATTCGTGATTTATAATTTTTAAAATTATAGTTAATTTAATGATGGGTCAAAGTAAATATAAAATATTATAATACTAATAATTTATTTAATTGATAATATATTTTAAAAAACGTAATAAATATTTATTTCGAATTTTTCGACATGCACAGAGTTATTCATTTCTTTGTAAAAATATTTAAATAAAATTATCTAAATTAAATTTATTTTCGAGTATTATAATTATTTTTTATCTTTCTATTCTATTGTTAGTACTTAATTATGAATGAATTGAAAGTGATTTTAAAGCAAGTTTTATATGAACGCATATACATATTTTTAACTCTGCATATCTCTAATTGATATGTTTTGATGATTCAAAAAAAAAGTATAAAATACCTTCTACATATATATTGCTCCTTTATAGCCGTCATCTTCGTTAAAAATTAACAGATTTATTATGTAATTCAATTTAAATATTTGATTCAAAATTTGTTTACGGTCATTTTTTAATTTTATTTTCTTAATAAATTATTTTATAAAATAACTAATTAAATTCAATGAAGTCATTTAATAATTGATCGACTACTACTTATTACTTTACTGTATTATTGCTTATTGCTTTACTGTACATATTCTAATGGATCAAAAATTGTACAATTTATGATGTATTATAATAGTTATATACTTTTAAACAAATTTATTAATATATTTATTTTAAACAACGAGTGAATAATGTTATAATATATTAATAATACGATTTTATTTTATTTTTCAGTTGTAAATTTTTATATATTTCAGTATATTTTTGCATTAGTTCTCGATATATTTTCCTTATTATAATATTCTTCATAGCTGAATGCATTATAAAATTTCCTCATCGCAAAAACACATACTTTTTTACTTTTATATTTACGGTTACTATATTTCTTCTAAATTCAAAAGAAAATATAAAGTATAAAAAGACTTTAAGTGTGAATATCACTTTAGTTCAAATTGATAGTCACTTTTTATTTCTTATGATTGAGTATACCTTCTCCTGCATAAAATACATATAGAAATTCGAATTGAGAGATACAATGTGATCAAAGGCTCGATGTCCTTTCCCTGCACGGTAGCGTTATCCGTTGGATTACATACGGCGAGTGCCTACTTAGTTAACCTGATGAAACAAGCCGATCAGAAGGATTCTGCCTGGTTTTGTTCACCTTTTTCCAAGCATACGTATGCACGCAATTACACATGTCTTCGTCAATGAACGAAAAATTGTTTTGGTACCATGAACTTTTTATTCAGTGTGCGATAACAGGCACTTAAAATTCCAATGTCCACCTTGAGACTTAAAAATGGAGAAGAGAGCTAGTAGTTAAGTAAAAAACCGAATACATTAATCCCTTTCATGAGAGACGTTGATAACTAAATAAAACAAATGTGACTACATAACATACTTAATTAAATTTTGATTAAAGTCATTAAATTCTAACTTCATGAAGAGTTATATACTTGAATTCGTTTTCACTCGAACTAGATATATAAGATAGTAAACTAATAATCTTTTCATTATTAAATTGTTTAATTTTATGTTTCGATGACAATATAATTTTCTCTATATTCGTACCTTTAGTTTAAAATCGATTTTTTATTTTTTATAAACAATCAATTCAATGTTCCATAAATAAAATCAATTTTTTAAATTATTAATAGCAAATTTTAGTGAGCAACTCATATGAAGTAATAAAATAAACATTAATAAATTTGTGTTGAAAAGAAGATTTAATTGAAGTTAAGTTTTAGATACTGTTATGTATGCGTACTCATATGTATGCGTTACTTTTCGTATTTATGATAAAGATAAATAATAATTTTACAATAAAATATACATTTTTATTAATTTGACTTTACCAGCATGAGAATCTTGTTAAATGGTTAAAATTTGAATTCAATATTTCAATAAAAAAGGTATTACAAAAAAATAGTTGTTACTTTATTTATTTCAATGGTTTGTTATTTTTATATTTTGCTTTTAATTTTTTTTAAATTTCATTCAATTAAAAACTTTAATTATTAATAATAAAAATTTATTATTAAAATAATAAACATATGGTTTATTAAAATGTATTTAAATTTATGTATAAAATTTTTGTATTCATTTTATTGAAGAGTAGTGATAAATTGATCTTGGAATATTATAAATAAAAGATCATTTGTCTAGCTAAATTTCGAATTTCTGTATCATCATCTTATAACAATTAATCTTTGAACATTTCATAATTTATTAATCATATTGGGCAACATTAAAATATATAAGATCCCAGACTTTGACTTGTAATAAAGGAAGTTTTAATTTCATTTTAAAAGAGTAAGTTTGTATGTTTCCAAGTAATTAATATACGAGACTTAAAGATCTATCTCTCGGATCGTAGATGTACTGCATTATTCATGCATAATACGCAATAATATTTTTAAAAGAATTAATCTAGACTTGCAAATAACGTATGACGTGACGAACCTTCGAGAAACTAGACATAACAATATATTAATCCTACATATGCATTGTGCTATACAGTATGATATTTCCGATCAGGGGGAATGAATTATCGTATCTGTAGCGCTGCCTACGTCGCAGAAATGAATATTCGCATGGCGAACGCTTCACCTCTCGTGGAGTCACATGCAGACTTTAGTCACTCCGGAATTTACATAGGCGAATCGTATACCATATTCATAATGAATGTATTCGTGCGTGCCCCCACACGCACGCACAGGCTGACAGATACAGACTGATAGTTATAATCCTGGATAGTGAGGCCCTTAAATGCGGATTGTATTTGCTTCCGGAAGAACGAACCGGTAGCAGCACCGTTGATGGCATCTATCACACGTGCGCTTCCATGTATTTAGGCATACCTGATAGTGAGAGATGTTATAACGGTGCATCCGGTGTCAAATGGCACAGCACTGAGCGAGTCATTCGCTTAAAGTTGGTGCGATTGTCCGTGCCCATTTGCAGTTATTGGCCTATTATGTTATTACACGTCTATAGGTCGCACGATCACACATCCGTTTTGCGCTCTCTAGTCTGGATACAACGGGGTGATTTTTGGCATGACAACGGACATTGAACGTGAATTCAATAGTGTAATTCCATGAATGTGCACACCAAAAGATGTGTACAAAATGTTACGACGAAAGTGATCGTAAAAATACTTTTACCGCTCTGAAGAGTAAAAGGAAGAAATCCTTTTTTACTTCATAATAATATGCATCTTATTACTTTGTTTGGCTTAATCTAAAATATAACTTTTACCGAACCTCGTCTTTACTACATTTTTATCTTATATTCTACATTTATGCGTTATGTACTAGTTGATAAATTAGCTTAATAATCAAAATTATTTCATACATTTTCTATAAAACATATAAAAACAGTGATTGGTTTCAAATACTTAAATAAGAAAAGAGAAACAGAAATGAAGCTTGAAAAAGAAATTATGAACAACTTACACTCAAAAAACCAACTTATTTACTAAACTAAGTAATAGTAATACTTATATAAATATAAAAACGACATACTGATCTTGATGTAATAAAAACTATAGGAAGTAAGAAATAGTTATACTATATAAATAGGCAAAAATTGTAGAAAATTAGAAAAAATATAACTAAAATGAATATAATCTTTGCAAAAGAAAAGTGAAGTATTACTATACATCTTATTTTGTTAGATATAATAAATTATGAAAGTTTAAGTAAAAAAAAAATAATAATATAAAGTGAATAAAATTTTTCAGAGAAATCTTCAAAATATCTAATTAATTGAAATATTTCCTTATAATACACACAATTATTACAGATATTTGTCACTTAAATATTATCGATCTGTAATATTAAATTCATAAGTAATTATTTTTATTGTAAAAATCTACAATTGACTTTATAATTCTAAAAGATAAATGATTACATTTATTATATTGTATGAAAAATAATTTACAAAAGAATCTTAAGATTTCATATCAATTAATGTCTTTTAAAACAAAACAAATTTATAGAAAATTCTTATGCTTGACAATGATATTGATCTTACCTCCCGAACGATAAATAATTAAAAATCGATTTCGTGATAATTAAATGAAACACTATGTCATAAAAATGACATAATAAAACTATTCATTTAAAAACAGAATATAATAAATCATTAAATATCAATAATTTAATAAAAATAATCATCATAAGAACAACGGGTGTTAAATATTATTAAGTTAGAAAGTGATATAAAAATGTTAAAGATTCATTCAAATATAATGTAAAAAATTGTATAGCATAAAATGTTGATATATTCAAATTGTTAAGAGCAAGAAAGACAATAATATTATTATAAAATTTATCGATTAGAAGATTTAAGCGAAATATAACATAAAAATGTATGTAAGATTTATAAATTAATATATCAAAAATAATAGAATTAATTTAATATTAAAAATAGAAGCAATAAACGTTTAAAAATTTTATGCAAATGTAAAAACTGTATATAATATATGAGTTATAATTTAGAAACCGTCTGATCATTATATTAGCGTAAAAAGTAATAATAATAAAATATACATTAATCATTAAACTAGAACTACATTAAAAAATTATCGTATACTAAAAGTAGCAAATTCAGTACACTATAATAAACTAATAATTATTTAATTATTCGTTACATAGTAGAAAATACGCATAATTATGAAATTTTCAAATATAAAATAAACGATATCATTATTTTTTAAACTATTTTTATAGTTTATGGACACGCGAATAGTAAAAATAAAAGAGGAGAAAAAATAATTTATTTACTGCGATAATTTTGAAATATACTAATAATAGATGGTAAATATTATTTTCTATTACCTATGAAATATAATACAGATAAATAAGATAATTGAAATAATGAATGATACATGATTTTATGAATTTATTTTAGTAATATTTATTGCTATTAATTGAATACAAATATATATTAAATTTCAAAAATAAACTGATGTTTATAATTATAAAAAGTAACAGTAGGAATTGAACAAAATACTTTAATAACTGCAATTCATATCGATATTAAAAATTTGAATAGAAATATTAACAATATAAAAGTTCTTATTGAAAACTTATAGATAGAAATTGACATAATAATGAGTTTAAAATCTTGATAATTATTGATTGCAACTTATAAACTTCAAGAATATTGCATGCATTATAACGGTAGCATGATTAATCATATAGATAACATTATAATAGCTAGTAAAACGATTTTGAATATCATTTTCTTACTAAGTTGAATAGCTTTTCGATAATATGATTATGATTGTTACGCTGATGGTCAACAATTCAATATTATTAAAATTACTGCTTTTTCAAATATTAAAATAGAAAAAATTTTTCTTTTACAAGGCTATATTTTACATCCAATAATAATATAATAATCCGTTTATTGTGAATTTAATCTAAATAGAAATTATATAATCTTAAATAAACAATTATTCCATTATGTTTTTATGGTTCTTTTATGGTTTTATGGTTCTTTTATGGTCTTTTTATGGTTTTTATGGTTATTATGGTTCCAATATTTGGCCCAGAATATTTTTACAAAAATATTAATCAATTCTTAACTTCATTGGAGAACAAAAGACGCATAACAGCTTTTAGTATATGCATATTTCTAAATCTAATTACGGCGAATCACGGTTGTACGTAATTGTAATATATATTTTATTATTTTATAGGAGCAATTAATTTATGGGACATATCTGCGTATAATTTATATCGACAATAAATTGTATACTTATTTTAATGATCATAAAATATAACATTTACACATGTCGTACGATATATTACACATTTTATTTTCTATCATTTTTAATTTAGTTGTAAGAACAATTCAAAATTTAATATATGGAAACAATTATAAATATTTATTAAATATCTTAATTTTGTTATATTTATTTATAATGAGATATAATAATATTATTGATGTATATATATTAATTTTCAAAATCAGTTTTTTACTACAGGTGGAGTGCCAATTGTTTTTAATTAAATAAATAGGCAAGACTTAACTCAAAAAAATTTGAAAAGAAATTTAAAAAATATACATTTATGTAAAGACTTATTTTCAAATACAATAAATTTCTTAAATGTTGAATATATAAAATTCCTTTACAATAATTTTTTATTTTTGTCAAAATTTTAAATTACGCTTATTTATATTTAATTGATTGTTCATTCTCTCAGATAGATATTAAAATTAAAACTTATTTTAATTATTTTTAAGTTAAGATAAAGAAAATTTTATCTACATTTGACACTTAAAAAATCCAATTTCGTAAAAATATTAAATCGGATATAAGTGCTGATGAAGCAAATGTTAGGTTCAGAAACATTTACTTTAAAATAATTGTGGTAATTTACTCTTCAGATATTTTTAATAATAGTATTTAGAAAAAAAAGTACTTTTTGGATAATATAGTTACAAAAGATAATCGTTCAGCATATAATTAAAAATTTTTTAATTTATTCTGATATTAGTTTGATGATCCTGTATTCAATTAAAAAAAGATATTCCTGCAAACCAGTAGGATCAAAGTAGTATTTTTAATAAATATTAATAGAAGGCTCCAAAACTATTTTCTATAGTGAACAATTTAATAGATTGAACATATGATAAATAGTAATAATCCATCTATTATAGAGAAACATATACTAACTTATAGCTATCGAGAACATAAAAGAAAATTCGAGATGAAATCAATGAACTGGCCTGAATAACATTTTTTTGCTTATTTATTTTTGGAACATATATATCTGCAGATACGATTTCAATAATGAAAAAGGAGTGTAAATATATTGATAAAAAAAGAAAGAAAGAGCAAGAGAAAAACTACACGTAGACAGATGTAGGATGAAAGGGAGAAAAGTGATAACCAGCATGAGAACATCAACTTATTGGCAAAGAAAAATACAATGGCATGAATTTGTACATGGGTGGTACAAATTTTTATGCGCACAAACTATAAAAATATAACTAAATTTTAATTTAATTTTAATATTTATTAGAAATTATTAAGTACTATATTTAAAAAATACTAAAAATAATTATGTATACTTTTACTAAATTTTCAAACATCAAGTTTAACCAATAATAAAGTACAAAAGAAAAAAAATTGTAATTAAAATGCTCATAAAAATGAAAAGTTATAGTTTAATAAAGATTTATCAAGATTAACATATTTTAGTAATAATTACAATAGCTTTCACCATATTAAATATATTGTTTAATTTTTAGAGATTTAATTGAAAATTGAAAATTGAAAGTTTAATAATTATTTGTCTTGATAGTTCTAGTTTCTATCAATATGTATTTGAATATAGTTCATGGTACGTGTACGAGTTTGAGTATATTTTGTAAACTAATTCATATGCAAAACCAAGAGATAATTCCAAAATTTTAATAATTTTTACACTTACGAGGATACTGTAAAAATTATGATTGACAAACGTATTTTGTAAAAAAAATTGCGAAACTAAAATTGAAATTCATTCTGAGTTCCATATAAAAAAAAATTTTTGTATTGAACAATTTTTATTTGTCTTTGAATTCCTTCTGATGTTAAATTTTATAAAATTTATAAAAATAATAATTTCAGGATTTTCACAGATTAGACCTTATACATTACTCATAGTTATTCATTTTTAATTGATTCCAGGCTTATAGAAAACACAAGTTGGTCTAATCTTTATTATATCGATGTAGAGTTAAATATAATAGACCTTTAAGCCCTGCATTTCCCTGTTTACAATTTTCCATTCTTCTAGTATCATTCAGACGTCAAAGCAAATCGTTATAAAAGCCATAGAGTCAAAAATTCCCGTGGGAATGAGAAGAAGCGATATTTTCGAAAGCGGGTAGTGAACCGGGCGAAGAAAGGCGGTTATAATATAAAGCATATGAGTAGATATACAGGAACTGACGATGGCACGTCGACCGCGGCACTCGATCTCGATTGCCAATTCGACAGACAAGGCCACATATGGTGATCCCGAGATATAATGATAGGCTCCCCGCGAGCCATATACGCGCGCGCTCGCGCTCAATATCGTATTTAACAGCACCCCATACGCCTCTTCCCCCTTTTTCACCGCCATCCGCGCGCCATTGTCGTCCATTCAACGTTATTTTGCAAATGGTCCAGAGCAAACGTCCCGATGTGTGCTGTTGTATCCACACCTAGACGCCCGGCCGTAAACGACCTGGATATGTCGCCCTCCGCAAATTAGCAGTTTATGCCCGTGTCCGCTCGCCCGTAACTAGGATCGAATACTAATGCCGTGGTCTATTTGCGCACCGAGAGCGATACTCCTCGTTCTGGAAAATCGTATATCCTAGATGCGGTACCCGTACTTTGCGACTTCTGGCCTATGTGGTGCACTTTGTCACGTGCACGTTAGTGCACCGATGCGCCCTTAATAGGGTTTCTTCGCGCAGAGACGTGAACCGCCCGCATATGAACCTTGCGTACATAATAGTCCACGTTTCACGGAAACGAATATGAGCTGTGAATCGATTCTATCAAATTTTATCACAAAAAGAGGGCGCCCTATAAAGAGTAAAATATTAATGCTTCGTTTTCCATTCATGCAAGGACATTTCGTACCGTCGTGCCATTTTTTGACGAATTTATCAATTACTATTTTCCATAATTTTTATTCCTCCGATGAATTTCTTCTGACGTTAAATGGAGTTTCCCTTTCTTCCGATACATATAATATCATGTATTATTATTACGCTAATCAATTGTCTTTAAAGAATTAAAATTTAAATTGTCTTTTAATTAAAATTAACAATGGAATTTTTAAATTCCTCCTCGGGAATTTTGTATATTTATCAAGGCGTTGTTTAAAATTTTACATGCATACATGGCTTTTTATTCAAATAGTTACATAAATAATAAAAATTGTTTAACTTATTTATATATTTTACGTAAATTAATGCTTTAGCTTTATATTTTATAGAGATCTCTTAATATGTACCATTTAACAAATTACTACAAATACCTTAATTGTACTTCATTTATACTTGAGTAGATATGCGAAAAATTGATATATTATACTAATATGATTCTGATGTACTTGAAAATAATAGATTTTAATCCGTTCAATTTATTATTATATTAATAAAAATTACTTTCGAGTATGAGTATATCCTATTACTCAATTATAAAATTTCAAATATTTATATTATTTAAAGTTATTGATATAAAATAATGAAATAAATGTTATTTATGCATTCGAATTTATTTAAGAATCACTAATAGTTGTTTAAAACTAAATTGCTTTATCGACAATACATTTGATTTATTAAAATCTATGAACAAGAAACATTCAATTTGGTATAATATCAGTTTTATACAAATATATCTTGTAATTTAAAAAAGGCAGCTAATCAAATTAATTAAATCAGTGCAATTTAACGGCAGCAATTATTCTTCATTTATTTCCAGGAAACTTTTCTAAATTGGAAATTTAATTAAAAAAAAAAAAAAAAAAAAAAAAAAAAATAAAAAAAAAAAAAAAAAAAAAAAAAAAAAAAAAAAAAAAAAAAAAAAAAAAAAAAAAAAAAAAAAAAAAAAAAAAAAAAAAAAAAAAAAAAAAAAAAAAAAAAAAAAAAAAAAAAAAAAAAAAAAAAAAAAAAAAAAAAAAAAAAAAAAAAAAAAAAAAAAAAAAAAAAAAAAAAAAAAAAAAAAAAAAAAAAAAAAAAAAAAAAAAAAAAAAAAAAAAAAAAAAAAAAAAAAAAAAAAAAAAAAAAAAAAAAAAAAAAAAAAAAAAAAAAAAAAAAAAAAAAAAAAAAAAAAAAAAAAAAAAAAAAAAAAAAAAAAAATAAAAAAAAAAAAAAAAAAAAAAATTTAAAATAAAAAAATAAAAAAAAAAATAAAAAAAAAAAAAAAAAAATTTAAATAAAATAAATAAATTTAAAATAAATAAATAAATTTAAAATAAAATAAATAAATTTAAAATAAAATAAATAAATTTAAAATAAAATAAATAAATTAAAATAAATAATAAATTTAAAATAAAATAAATAAATTTAAAATAAAATCTATCACATTTATAATAGTAAATACAAAATGAAAATCTAATATTGAATCAAATTAATAAAGGCTTAATTAAATTAACAAATTCAACTACTATTTTATTTTAACAGAAATTTCATTATAAATTGCAGTTTATTAAATATTTTATGTGTTTTTAGAGATACATTTTAAATCTTATTTTGAGACTCACAAGTTTTGACATTTTGATCGGTGTTAACCCGAATATGGAGTTTCTACAACTTATATGAGCAGCTGTGGTATGTGAGGATAAGCCGTCACCTGGACTTTTTCGAATCAACGCGTATCAAGTCCGTTTCTTTTTTTCGAATTTTTCATTGTATTGTTATAACTTACGCTCATAACTTACGCTTATTCATCCGAATATATTAGTTGTTATGAAAATAAATTATTCTTAGAAGAAATTCTATAGACAAATTTTTATACCTGCAATGAAGTGTTCCGGCAGTAAATAGACGTGACAGATTATTGTGTAATGAGGATTTGGATTACCGATATCAATAGGCGTTTTTATTAAAGTATGGAAAAATATGAAAAAAATCTTTTGTCCTTGACATGCTTGAATTTATTAATACATTAATTATTCAAAATTAAGCCACACTTTGAATAATAATCTTCTGTATAATTTTAAAGAAAGAACTTTCAGTCTAAATATTATCGATAAAATCACAATAATATATAAAACCCTTTACAATTTGTCTACAATTTATCAAAAACTTTATGAGATTTTTGTAAACCGATAAGAACAACTTTAATATATAAACTATTAAAAAGTGCTATAACTATTACAATATATTTTAATAAATACAATTGAATAAGAATAAAAATAAGGACATTTAACGTAAAACAAAGTTATTCTAAGTATTACGAAATTTTATTCATAATCTGAATTATTGTAAATTATATTGAATAATTTTAATAGACATACTAATTAATTTAATGCAATAGTTTTAACGTTACTATTCCAACGTTTCAAATAGAAGTTTTTGATATCTTGTTCAATCCAAATTATAAATTTGAAGACATTATGCTGCAAATTTTATATTTATTTTCAAACTTTCCTCGCATTTTTATATTATAATAATTAATATAATAATCATCTTATTATAAGTACTTAGTTAAAATTAAAATGTATCATAATTCAGTTTTATTATTAAACATAAATTAATGTTTTTCGTTTTTTCGTATGATCTAACGGTCTTATTAGATATAAATGTAAGTTACCGGTCTATGAGAAAAATGTATTATTTAAAGATAATATATAAAAGCCGATTTTCCCTACAATTTTATATTACAGGATATTAAGGTCAAGATTATTTAAAAGAAACTTCCCACTTTTTCTCATATAATATACATATGAATTCTAATATGAACAACAACAATAAATTTATAAAACTTCGTTTCGCAAAATATCGTTCTCACGTTTCCAAAATATTGTAATTTAACCTCTTTATAACTGCAATCGACGATTATATCTAAATCTGCTATTGGCAAAAACATTTACCTCGAATATATTCTACTTATATCTTTAGCTTCTTTTTGCTTTCACGCAGAAGGTCAAGGGTTGAATTGCTCTTTGATCTTTGCCAACACATAGACAATGAGTTTCGTGAACTACGAACGCGTGTACATGGATGGAAGAAATATCCCCTTTTGAGGCAACGGTGATTTCATTGCTGAGTTTCTTTATCCATATATATGCTTCACAACGCAAAATTGATTATAGCCGAATGTTCTTTAACAAAATTTGATTTTCCATCGTATTGGGAGGCACTTGCACGACGTTCCCGAGGGATCACTGAGATCCAGAAGTAAGTCTGGCTATTTTCAAAGTGGAACTGTTATACATTGTTTAATGAAATATTAGATTAATGTTTGTTAATATAAGAGACTATATTTCTTTAAAAAATTTAATTTGTGTCATTCTCATCGACGTTTATACAATTACATTGTAATGTATATAACTATTGATTTTTGCAGTCTCTTCAAAGTAAAAGCGATAATATAATTAAGTTAAGAATATATTCATATGCAATATGAAATTGTTAATTTCAAAAGTACTTATATATTTTAACTATTTTTAAAGGGTATAAAAACAATTTTTATAGTGTAAATATTAATAATGCAAATAAGAAAGGACAAATAAATTTTAAGAATCATATTTAAAATATATTTAAAAATATATTATAATGCATTTTAAGCTGTCTGTAAAATATTTGTAATTCTCTACTTCATATATCAATAATTACGTTAACGTAAAACCATTATCTTAAAGATACAAGCTAATAAATCCACCTATTCTGAGGACGAAAGCACTTCTGGAAGCATGTAAGTTTACTTATGTTATAATAAAATAGCTAGTCTCTGTAACGAATACACCCATACATTATACTTTAATAAAATTTGACGAAAGTTAAAGAGAAAATTACTCTTAATGAACCAGCTAAGGATCATAAAGTTTCAATTTAACACTTCAATTTAAATTAAAAAGTTGCTATTTGTTATATAAAAATAAATGTTCGTCTGAAAATTAAAAATATCATTTCGATATTAAATCGCCTTATATGATTAGTGAATACTTATATTGATCTATTAATTTACTTTTAAAATTAATTAAAAATAAATACATCATGAAATATATTGTGTCACCACTTTTATCGCGTTTCTTCTTTTCTAGACATTTTCTCGAAAAATCTATGTGCCTACTTCGTTTTTTCCATGCAATATTGACTTTCCGTAGAGATAAACTTTATATTTATCACAAATAGACAAAACATAAATGAAGCCAAAATGTAATTTCACAAAATTCAAACATATTTGAGCGAAATACATAGTAAATAATGATAATTATAAAAATTATTTAAAAATTATTTAAAGAACAATGTCGTAATCGCTATTTTTAGATAATTAAATTTATATTTTATGTTTAAAAAGTAAACATAGTAAAGATTTAAGTTAAATAACCCGAAAGAAGTACTTTATTTATACTTATACCGACTACATTAATATTGTCGTATTGATAATTATAACGAAAATTCATGTCAAATATGAAAGAACATTTACTTTACGTAAAGATTAATTTATGCTAATATATTAAATAATATTCCTTGGATAAATTATTTCTGCAATATTTAACTGAAAAAATAAATTTAAAATAGTCCATAAAAATATAAGCAAATAAAGTGACTGTATTTGTAGTCTTTTATAAAATTTTTCACGTATATTTCTCTTGTTTACACTTTATTGTACTTTCCTGTACTATTTTGCATATTTTTTCTTTTTCCTTTTTTATTTTCTTCCCGTTATTTTTACTGATTTTGTCAAAGCTTTATAAAAACAAGCCAAGAAAGCAAATCTTTGTTACCATGTCATTGTAATACGCTGTAAAACATTATACAAAAGCGCAAAAAAATGTAAAAAAATGTAAAAATATGTAAAAATATGTAAACTAGTCCGTAGTCAGATACAAAGTAGTGATTTACAAATTTTAAGATCATTTTACACGTTATTGTATTTTTTCATGGTTATTGCGTATTCTTAAAATTTTCGAAAGTGGCTCCTTTACTCGGAGCATTTTACGGAATATTACGAAAATGACTTTCTCTGAATGCACGTATCGATTTTCCCTACACGCGCCATATTTAAGCAATCGATTTTCGCTATTGTACTGTCCATTAACATTTGCTTCAGGGGACTGACAATTCCTCCCATAATATCATCTTAAGAATATTCCTACAGGCACCAATATAAAGTAAATATCCACTTAAATTACAAGGCGCTCGCTTCATCGGCACACATTTCGAGGCCACGTGTGAATCGATTGCATCCTTAAAGGTGGAGGATCCTCGCTGCGTCCACACCATGAATCCCGCAGAGCGATATCGCGGATCCACGCGGATAATCGTGTCCAGCTGATCACCGAAGCGCACGACTTTTTCCTCGACTGACTACCCAAAATGCGTCGGCGACCCTCTAACGCGATCATTGCCCGCACGCCCCGATAGCGATAGCGCATAATGCATGCTCCGGAAGTTTAAGTAAGGGATCCCCGAGAAATCACACGATCGTTGCACAGAGGCAAGGTGACCCAACCTCGGCTCTCCTTTCAGCCTGTCGAAGCCGCGCGGGTGTGTGAGCGTGCGCTCACGGCGATCACTGCAACAAGAACGAGGACAATAACGTATCCAACAAACGTACGCCCAAGGAAACCGAGAATGTAACCCTATGCTACGAACGACCTCCATCTCTCCTTTGTCGAGGCCTTTACCACCTAAGCTTTTATTCTACGATCTCTTTCCTTTATCATTTATTTGACAATTTTATGCATATTTTATTCAATTTTTGTAAGGCGCGAAGTTGAACCAAGTCAAGAAAAATTCTACTTTTCATGTTTTCGAAATGCAATTTATTCCCAAATTACTTGTTTTACTTGTTGATGTCTATTATTATAATCACGCTTCGTTTTCATAAGTCTGAAAAATTCACTTTTTATGTCACTTTTTATTAGTAGCGATAGATTCGATTCTAAATATTACATTTATCATCGTTTAAATATATATTGACGTTTATTTAATTATTAAATAACTCAAAATCAATAATAACAAAATAAAATTCATCAAGACGCTAGTAATTTACAAAGTTATTCTTACACAATGTGATACACAATATCAAATCAAATAACAAACTCTGAAACCAACGTGCAACACTTGTTAAAATAGTGACTACTGGTGTATTTTAAAAAAAATAAACTCTATTCACGAAATGATCTTTATTCCTAATATAAAAGAAATATTAAGAAAAAATAGGATCCTTTGCATTGTATACAATATTTTCTTATTTACTAAAATAACATTCTTATATACTTGCTAATATGAATAAAAGAAGCGCATAAAAATAATGGCAAAATTATAAATATTTTAGCTGAAACAAATTTCTTTTATAGTTTAGGTAAAAGCTTTAAATTATGATGAGAAAAATTCTTATACGATAAAATAGTGCATCAAATATTGAAAAAAATATTTTAAATCAGCAAGGAGCTCATTCGTTAAAGGTAACTACATGATAAAAGGGAGTACGTCATTTTGTTGAATTGCTGCCTTTTACAATATTGCAATATTGAAACAATGATGGATTACATATAACTCTAAAATTCTTTTAAATTCTGTTTATAGTTTAAAGTTGAAAAATAATCTTACAAGCAGCAAAGTATATTATTATCCCATGTAGTTCGTGTTTTTTTATGTTCAATTTCGAAATGAATTCTATAAAACAAAATAAAACAAAATAAAATAAAATAATAAAACAATAATGGTATTTGGGATCACTTTTTGTGAAGCAGGTATAACTACGTTTTGGAAATCATCTTAAAGCTCCACAAGTACTTTCGAATGCGTAAAAAATTTGAGGTTAAGGCTTTTACAAATACATTAAATACAGAGTATGAAAGGAAACTCGGAAATACTGTGTAAATAACGTAGAACATGACAAAGCCGCATAGCAAGGGCTTCGCACAAGTACGCACATAGCATCCCGAAATAACTAAGTATCCAGGACTCATTCTTTTCTCAGCCGCATCTCGAGCGAAGCCTAATGCTCAAAGATAGCGGCGCGTCTCGGTGCGTGCGAAAGAAACCAAATTCGATCGCACCCTTTTCCTCCACGAGAACTATAATATCATATACGAGAAAAAGAAATGAAGGAAAAAGTAAAAGAAAGAAAAAGAAAGCAAAGCCCCGACTCCCGCTCGCACTCCCGAACTTCCGACAAGCAAACTCAGAGTTCACGCGTATATACCAAGCTCGTGAATATATCTTCGTCGCCATGCTTTTCACGCCCTGACGAACTCATTCGCGCGCGAGCGTCTGCAGCAGCATCCGGATTTCAGTTCATTCAATGCTCCCCATATGTGTACACTCGCATTCTTCGATTTCTTTCTTTTCTACGAACGGATCAGAGAACACCTTCAACGACTCAGCGCGGCCGGGATTTTAGTATGTATTTTGTATGTACGCCAAAATATTGTGGTTAGTCGGTCTATTGTGCACTCGAGGTTGCAGAGAGTTAAAGAGAGAGAGAGAGAGAGAGTCCTTTGCCTTTTCAACAAGGAGAATAATGGAGCCGTATTAAATGTAAAGACTATTACACCAAACTCACCACGCTCATATTCTGCATCGCCACGTGACTACATGAACGAGGACAGGTATCGGAGGGATAGAATGAAGGAGGGAGAGAGAGAGAGAGGCAAAGAGTGACTTTGTGCAGAGTGTGGAAGAAAGAGGGGTATAAAAGAATTTTAAAAAGAAAGAACTACCGCCACGAACAAATTTTATTGGAACTCGATTTTTGATCGGTTTATTGTTGTAATCGATATGTTAAATTTATTATTGAAAATTTTAATTAAATAATAACTATTGACTTGTAAAATTGAAATTCCATTTATAAAATATTTTCTTAAGACAATAAAATCGAAAGTTTTGCTGTGTTATTATTGTGAAAGAATGCATCATATTATTTTCTTTTTATTTTATTAGCTATTAGAAACTAAGTTTTATTTAATTCGTTAACTTAATTATTTATTATTCAATAAAAGATTGATTGATAATTTACATAATTAATTTAGAAAATAACTAACATTTATACAAAAAATTTCTAATATTAAAACACCACACTTAAAAAGATCATAATAATAATCAGTGAAGCACAACTTGCAGAAAAATCATAAAAATGTAAAAGACTTTTCAGTCCAAAAAAATTTATAAATACAATTCTCTAATTATATTTCAGCACTTAATACATTTATTTGATTAAGAATTTGATCATGGTTTAATAAAAAAAATTACATGCCAATGCAGTTTTAAGTAATAATATATATCGCTTATTTTCCGATTTCTATTATAATAACTGTATTAAAAGTTAATTTATAATAATCCTTACACAAAAAGTTTCTAATTTATATTATTTTAAATTTTTCAAATTAAAGTAATAAATCAACTTAACCGTAATAAATTATAATTTATTTTATCTCTAATTTTTCATATCTAACGAAGATGTTTAAAGCTAACAAGCAAAATCACGTTAAAAAATTGCAGAATTCCATAATTAATGAAAACGTTACTTCTTTGTTCAATCAAATAAATAAATGCATCACAAAAGTATTGATTTCTAGCAAAATAATAATTACTATTTGATCATATTATTTATTTTTTTAAATAATGAAGCTTTGAGAATTATAAAAAAAAGAATTACTTATTAAAATTATTTTTATTATTTACATGAAAACGGAAAATATACTGTAATATTTTTATTTTATTATTAATAATGCGAAAAAATTTCGTTGAACTCATTTTAAAATACTACTTTTATTACTACTACTACTGAGAAGAAAATGATTTATTTCTTTTGTATAAGTAAATGTACAATTAAAATAATGTACATTTAAAATAATTATAATAAAATATTCTATAATACTTATTATTTGTTGTTGTTATTGTTGTTATTATTTCAATAATTTGTACACAGCACTGTATTGTATAATACGATAAACTACTTTACTTATTGTATACAAATTAAAAAATAATATTCTATTAAAATATAAAACATATATATATATATAAAATCCGAAACAAAAATAATGCATACAATACGACCTAATATTTTCAAGCAAGCTTAAGGGCAAAAAAAGCATTTTAAAAAGAGGTCAAACTAAAATGGAATAACCAATAAAATACAGTATAAAAATATGAAAAATTGCTATGAATTAACATTAACAATGCAATATAAAGGGAACAATTAAGATAAAGAAAGTTTTTAATGTACATAAATTCAAAAACGTGCCTAACAGAAAATAGTAGTTTAACTTTAAATAAACATTATTCTCAAAACTATGAATTTAATAAAGCATACTACATAATAGTGTGACCTACAATTATTCATAAAAGCTATACGATGAAGTTTATGTATCAATAGAAAGAATAATGCTTGTTTAAATTATGTTTGGAAAAGGCATAAGTAATTTTGAGAAGATCACATATGTACTGATAAAAAGTTAAATAAAAATTACCTTAAAAGATATTTCTACGACTGATAAAAGAGTTAACCTAAATTTCCTATTTGTGAAATCTATATGGGAATGTATGAATAAATAAAATAAAGATGTACGGTGTCTGTTTAGTTTTTAATAAAAATATTTTATTATAAATGTGTTCTCATTTGATCCTTAAGAAGCCTCTTTCAAATTTCTTATGTGAAATAATTTAAACAATTAATTACAACTAAACTTTATCTTTTGAAAAATAATGATTAGACATTTACAGATAAAAATATTGTGTAACAAGTAAAACGGGTGATTGCAATTAATTGACGAAAAAAGAGATGTGATTAATAAAGTACTCAATTTTCACTGTAGATAAAACTTCGAACTCATTTCCGGCCGATCACTTATTTACCATCTATAACTTCTTCGTCCTCTGACGTATAAGATAATATCCACACACGCAATATATCAAATAATTTTTGTTTTAGAGGTAAGAGAGAGACTTATTACTCGTTCTGTGATATTTTTTAATAAAATATATCTTTTCGTTTTCTTTTTTATTTTTCATTTTTACAATATGATAAAACACAAAAAATCAATAATTTTTTTGTAATTTATTTTTCCTTCATTCATTTATTTTCGTTAAATTAACTTTGATAATATATCTTATACTTCGTTCCATACATGTGTTTAAGAGAGTGGACTTTTGAATACAGTTTTTCTTTCTTTACAAAATATTTTCAGTATGAAATTATATTTATAAAAAATTTTATTCAAAATGTATATTTATTTAATATTATTTTTAAATAATTTAATTTTAGAATATAGAAATAAACTTATTTGGAATATATTAATAATTAAAATAACTTAAAAAAATGTTTATGTACCTAAATTATATCTTTTAGTTAATAAACTTAATGAAAATATCTTATGCTGCTACGTAGGGATGTTTCATCTCTAAGAAATCTATTTTCTTATATAAAACTTTAGATTTTATAAATTATTTCTTTATAAAATTTCAAGAAGTTTTTCAATAAAAACAAGTATTTTAATATACTTTTCATATAAATTCTGCAGTTTACTAATTTCTATCTATAAATAACTATTTATTTGGCAACTAAAGTTTTACCTACATTATTCATATATTTAAACATCTTACATCAGTTCTGTCTTTACTATACTACAAATGAAAAAGTACACTCTGAATCTTAAAAATGTACTATGTCTAAAGGAGAAAAGATCTATTCTTAAAGAGGTATTATCTAAAACGATTGCCATAAGAAACCCGTGAGAGAACAAATCCAGCTAGCCAATTAGGCGAAAAAAAAAGTTCATTGAACTTCTCAATAAAAACTTTGTTTACTTTTGTTTAAATAAAGTTTTATTAAAACAGAAACCACGATTACTAGAAGTTTCATTTTTAATACATTACCTCATTAATAATAAAAATAATATAAGATCAAACCATTTCCAAATATTTGTTCAATATAATGATTCGCATACACGATAAATAAAATTTATTCAAAAAATAATAGAATGCATAAAATATAAAATATAAAATAAAATGATCTTTTTTAGAAAAACAAACTTATTTACAGATATGATAGTAAATTATTTAAGAAAAATTTATTATGTAAATTATAAATTATATCAATGCTATCTATCACAATTATAAATTAACAGCTCCAACTTATTTTTAAAAATTATTCAAAAAGTAAATATGTTTATTCGTCTGTTTTTGAATAAATTAAATTAAATAAAAAAATTGGGTTAAAACAGAATTGAAAAAACTAAAAGTAAGCAATCTTTTTATAATATATAATGATCAATCTGTAGGTGACCCAAATTACAATGATGTGTGATGATTTCTTTATCTTATCTTATGTTTTTACCTTGCTATCTTTATATCATCTTTATTTCTCCTCTTCTTTCTTATTTCTGGAACTTACTATTATCATACTTCTTTCTATCGCTCGGCGACGGCTCGTTCTCTCACGCTTCCTATCTATCCAGGCCCGTATAGCTCGACGTCGGAACGGGGTACCTTACGGGAAGAGGAGGCATGAAGAGAAAGAAAAGAGATGAGAAATAAGGACGCGAGAATCACGGTAGACTATTAATTTATTCTAGATTTAAATATAACTATTATTCATTTTGGCAGGCATGCAGCGATCTCTTGCCATTACATACAAATTTCGCTTCTTGGTATACGACGGTTACAGCAGTTTAAGCTCTTCGGACGGGCTTTAAAGCAAGAACGGTTTTGCTCGTAACTAATTCGCATTCTACGACGGAAATTTTGATTTATCTTTCAATAAATCTTTCTTAGCGGCGGTATATTTATCCTAGTGTCAAGAACGCAACATTCCTCTAACATTCAGAGGATGTTTTCTTCATTAATACGGGTAACTACGGTTGGGCCGTACAAGGTTCGCGCACCTACCAACAACGACTTACTATGTAGCATAACAAACCCTACGGCGCGTAACTCGAATGTCAGAGTGTTAATAGAGAGTTACTTTTCGACCCTTACGAGAACAACTCGAAGGTCGAACAGTGCAAAGTACCATAACCGCCAGTTACGACTACTTCAAATTGATTTTCAAGCAAATCGAGGTCAGAGGACCTACGAAAACCACACCTGTCAACATAAAGTTGATTGAATTAATCTAGCGAGCCTTGGTGACTCATGAATTCAAACTAAAAACTTACTTAATACAAGGATTGAACGCGATAAACCAATTGTTTGGCCGCCCATTTTACTTATCTTCTGTAGGAGGCTATTTCTTCTAAGTGTTCTTTGCGCCGCCTAGTGTAGAATCGCTTCCTTACTTATACCTATAGCGTGGCGCGAGCTTGTTGTCATTGGCCAACGGTTTATTAGTCTCGTGGAGGACGCGTTGGGTCGGCTGGGCCGCAGCTGTGAAGTGAAGCGTACCTATAACCCCTACTCCGTACTCATTCCTTTTCTGACTTGCACGGACTACTTTTCATCTGTTCTTTACGCTATCGCAGCGTACAGGGCGACTTTTGTATTCTGCCGTCTCCTCTTACCCGTGATAGTGGCCGCCTGATTTTCGCTATGAGTATTCCCGTCCTAATGTTATTAAAAAAATGTAATCTTATAAAACGAAAATCATTATTTATTAACTTTCGAAAAAAGTTTGATAATTAATTTTGATAAATTGAAATTAAACTTGATAGAATTTTAAAAGATAATCATTGACCTATCCAAACAAGTACGAATACATCTATTATGTTAATTTTGAGATACGCTTCATTAGTTAAAATTTTATGTAAACGAAATGATTAAAAATATATTTTCTCAATTAATGCGTAATTTCTTAATAGTAAATAGTAAATAAATAAGCAACAAAAATTTAGAATATATACATAAAAGAGTTCAATTTCTTTATAAATTCATTGAGAATGCTTGTAAAAAGTAACATTTATTTTATGGTACAATTTATAGCAAAAAAAGATCGTTAGCTTTAAATACCTTATAATTCTGATAGTTATTTGAACAATAAAAGCGAGTTTTCGTATATACAAGCTATATACCATAATTATCCTATCGTTGAATTCATCTTTCTCCTAGGTTATTCTATTGTAAAAAGGGACATTCAATATTTAGAATGGATCTAAAAGAGTAACTTCTTTCGAATCATCTCAAATCATCTGCATCGCAATTCTTAATAGCTAAGCAATCAAGAAGAAAATTTATATTCATTTTTACCAAAAACTTGGCTACAAATATTTTGAAAAAGTTGGAATAATTCATAAAATTAATAATAATAATTTTATTATTATTATTATATAGTCCTTTTTCATCAGACTTCTAGCATGAAGCAAATGATAAAGTCAGCAAATTGCAGTAAAAAATGTTTTTGTTTTAACGATGAAAATATTATAACAAGATGTTTTAAATTATTTTTTTAAAATATTTCAACAGGTATATTACTTTTAAAATAATAAATATAATATTTCATAAATTGATTTTTATTACATTTCATTGATATTATTACAAACAATTTATATAATTCTGGCGTATTACTCACACATTTTTTGAGTTATTTTAAAATAGCAAACATGATAGCCTATTATACTTATGCTCAAATATAACTTATATCAACTATATATTTTTAATGAATAAGATTGTTTAAATGCGTACCTTCGGTATGCACACAAAAATATTCATTTACTCAAGATGAACCTAAATCCACTATTCATATTTTCCTCAAGGTAAATTGCGAGGCATTTCACATACAATTTGCAAATATAACCTAACAAACTGTAGTGACTGACTTATAAAGAAATAATTGCTTCTAATCCTTTAAACGCAACATGGCTTTTAAAAATAGAAAAAAAGTGAAAATTTATAAATCAAAAAAGAAACGTACACCAGAGAATAAATTAATTGAAGATCTTAAAACAAAATATGATAATGTAAGTTTAAAATATGTTTTATACATCACTTTAAATTGTTTTAATTAAATGTCTATCTTTAAATTTTATTCAATTATATTTGAATAATTTTAAATATGAGTTGTTAAAAATTAGATTGATGAAACAAAAATCAAAACCTTTTTTGATTTACCATTGTCAATGCAAACAGTCAAAGGATTAAAGGAAAGTGAATACGTTGATCTTACCGATATTCAAAGACAAAGTATAGGCTTAGCATTAAAAGGAAATGACATTTTAGGAGCTGCTAAAACTGGCAGTGGAAAAACGTTAGCATTTCTTATACCAGTATGTTTTTAAAATATTGTTCATTTTATTGTTATAAATTATAAAAAATTCAAATTTCTATAATTATAATCTATATTAAGGTTATAGAGAATTTATATTGTAAGCAATGGACACGACTTGATGGAGTTGGTGCATTAATTATAACTCCAACTCGAGAGCTTGCTTATCAAATATATGAAACACTTCGTAAGGTAGGAAAATATCATGACATATCTGCTGGATTGATTATTGGAGGTAAAGATTTATACTTTGAAAAGAAAAGAATGGATCAGTGCAATGTTATAATATGTACCCCTGGTCGCTTATTACAACATATGGATGAAAATCCATTATTTAATTGTATAAACATGAAGGTAAGTTTGTCAGTATATTAAATTATTCTATTATGAACTTTAAATTGTAAAAGGTACAAATAAATTTTCTAAAAAAATTAAAATATAATAGATTTTAGTTTTGGATGAAGCTGATCGATGTTTAGATATGGGATTTGAAAAAACAATGAATTCTATTATTGAAAATTTACCACCAGAACGTCAAACACTTTTATTTTCTGCAACACAAACAAAGTACTTATTTGGATAACATTAAAAAAAAAACTTTTAGGAGATATTGATTGAAAGAAAATTTTTGTTTGTTTAATCTGTTAAAAAGTATTTTAGTATATTTTATATCATTTTTTCATAGATCAGTACGAGACTTAGCCAGACTTAGTTTAAAAGATCCACTTTATGTATCTGTTCATGAACATGCAACTCATACAACACCGGAAGGACTTCAACAAAATTACATTGTGTGTGAATTAGAAGAGAAAATGTCAGTGCTATGGTCTTTTATTCGTAATCATCTTAATAAAAAAATCATAGTATTTTTTTCAAGTTGTAAACAGGTATGTAATTTTAGGAAGTCAATACAAATAATTATATTATATTTAAAAATATTATTAGATTTATATTAATATAAAGTTTTTTACAATTTGAATATTTTTAAAATTATTGATACAAGTAATCATTCTGTAGTGCTATAAATTTCTTAATAAAATTATTCAAAAATATATTTAGTAATAATTTTTTTTACAATCATATTGCATAAATATGTACTATTGAAAAGTACACTAATTAAATTTGAAAATATGTATAATATAATAATATACACAGCTAAATAATTCACTAAAAGAATTTGTGTAAATTTAGGTGAAATATATATTTGAAGCATTTTGTCGAATGAGACCTGGTATTAGTCTTTTATCACTTTATGGAACATTGCATCAACTAAAAAGAATGAATATTTATGAATCGTTTTGTAGAAAACAACATGCAGTTTTATTTGCTACTGATATTGCTGCAAGAGGGTTAGGTAGGATTAAAATAATTTTATAAAAGTATTTTTATTACGTTGATATATTAAAGTTTAATTTTTAATAATAGATTTTCCAGATATTAATTGGGTCATACAAATGGATTGTCCAGAGGATGTAAACGGTTATATTCATAGAGCAGGAAGAACTGCTAGATTTAAAAGTGGTGGGGAATCCTTATTAGTTCTTTTACCTAGTGAAGAAAGCATAGTAGATCAGCTAAAGGAGCGAAAAATACCTATTAACATGATAAAGTTTGTAATTTAAACCTCACTATTTATTATATTTGTTTCCTACAATATTAAATTTATTTTAGTACAAAATTTAATAAAAAAAAATGTAAAAATATTGCAAATAATTTTATTTTGCATTCTATAATAAGATTTTTATTTACATTAATAACATCAGAACATTCAATATTTTATTACATATAATTTTAATATTGGACTAAAATTTACCAGTTTTTATTTATAGGATTAATTCAAGAAAACTATTTTCTCCACATATAAAATTGGAAGCTTTACTTGCTCGAGATGTAGCACTTAAAGAAAGTGCTCAACGAGCCTTTGTTGCTTATGTAAAATCAGTATTCTTGATGAAAGACAAAAACATATTTAATGTACACGTATTAAATACAGATGCATTTGCTAGGTACTTAAAAATATATTTATTTATCTATCGAAAAATGTATTAAAACATTTTAAAATTCAAATCTGAGATAATAACTAAATATGTCTACATAATTTTTATAATTACAAAAAATTTTACAATGTTTACATGCATTTAAAGTATTTTAATATTTCATATAATAAAAACAAATAAAATATAATATTATTTAACCAATAAATTTATTTGTAACTGAAGATCTTACTTTATAGATCACTAGGATTAGCCATTCCTCCAAGAATTCGATTCTTACAACGTATACAAAAAAATTTAAACCAAAATCAAAGCATAAAAAATAATCCAGAAGAAAATAAATATTCAAGTGATAGTGAAACTTATTATGATGAACAAGAGAAAAATGAAAATAATACAAATAAAAAATTTATTCAAAATAAATACACATTATCGCAAAGTGGAAATCATTTTATAAAAAGTAAAAAAATAAAATTACTTTAACAACAAGAGTTTTAAATACCGAAATATAAATATTAATTTTTCTTATTTTAGATAATATTGATAATGACGATGATGAGGGTGATATTTTAACTATAAAAAGAAAAAATATTGATATCGATGTATCGTCGGAAGAAACTGAAAATTCTAATATTGAAACATTAAAATTGAAACAGAAAAAAGTAGTTACAAAAGCAGCCTTAGCAAAAAAAATTCTTAAGAAGAAAATTATTCCAAACA
Source organism: Wiebesia pumilae (assembly GCA_018907045.1). Lineage (NCBI taxonomy): Eukaryota > Metazoa > Arthropoda > Insecta > Hymenoptera > Agaonidae > Wiebesia > Wiebesia pumilae. Next base: position 1,255,665 of record JACCHZ010000138.1, read on the forward strand.
AAAAAATTAATTTTGATGAAGAAGGACAGGTATTTTTATTGTAATTTTTATTCTAATAAAAAATTATTAACTTTTTAATTTTAATTCAGGAAGTAATTAATCCAACAAAATCAAAAGTCTCAGACTTAGCTAAACAATATGAGAATGAAGAAGCTTCTGGTATAAATATAGAAGTTGCTAAACAAGTTTTAAGAGAAGAAGACCAATTTGATAAACAACGATTTAAAGAAAAAATTAAAGAAAAACATAGGGAAGAAAAAAGAAAATTGAAATCACAAAAGAATGCGGAGAGAAACAAGAAGAAAGAAGAAGCTGAGTCAGTGGAAGAAATCAGCGAAAGTGACGATTCGTACGAACCAGATTTATCCTGGTTGCCAGATCCAGATAAGATTTATGGGAAACTTAATGAATCTGATAAAGAAAAAAGTATTAGCGATGAAGAAAATTCTAATAATAGTAATGAAGAAAAGGATGAAAACAAAATTCATCGGTAAGATATTACTTTTATGTTACATAAAAGAATTCAATACTTGATATTTATAATTCAAATGAAACAACACGTTATTGATAAACTTGCTAGATATAGTGGATTTTTCTAAATCAATTGATTTAGTTTTTAAGTGATAAATAAATAAAATACAAATTTTATTGAAAACGATTAATTTAAAAATTTTTAATTACTGCAGAGCAACAAAAAGAAAATTAGCACAAAGTGAACATACTAAGAAAAAGAAGAAACATTCATTATCAACTTCTGACTACAGTGATTTAGAAGCAGATGAAGAGCTTGCTTTGCAGCTTTTACGTAATTGATAAAGATATTTTATATTAAATTTTGTTATATAAACTATGAAAGTTATAATTATGTATAATTATATTCTTAATATAGCTAGTAAAAACGTTTGTTTTTAATTTTAAACCATAAAATATAATACTAGTACATCAAACGTATTCTTTTTAAACATCTTGATTACATTTTTTTTATATATTTTATCAATAAAATAATAGAAAAAGCTTATACGTATGCATAATTCAAAATTCAAGAGACTAACTCTTTAGTCAGCATTTTAAAATAACAATTATCTTTGTATAATTTCAAAGAATATAATAAGCTTATTCTGTTATAAATATAAAATAAAAAAATTAAATATTTCATTTTACATAACTTAATTAACATTATAAAATATATAGGTTATTTCACTTATTAAACTTTAAATTTAATTTATACATATAATAAATAATCACAGTGATGCTATATCAGAGTTTCGTCTTTGTTTACATCCAAAATATCTAACAACTTGCAGATAAAAAATTTGTGGAAAAAACTACAAAATTACGAAAATATTATTAATGCAATTTTCCGGAAACCTGCAAAACAATTTAAAAAATGATTACAATCAAAATGAATCAAATACAAATCATATAAAAATTACAAAATATAAATACGAATATTTTTGTATAAAATAATGTATAAGAAAAATATGCTTGTTAAGTTTATATATAAATTAAACAGTAAATGTAGCATAAAATTTAATTACTAATTGTAAGTACGTTTATTAAACTATTTTGATAGGATAAAAAATGATTTCTATCAAATCTTAATTTATTTAACATTAAATAATGACGACAAAAATTGAAACTCCCGTTTAGTAATTATAATTTATTAATTTAGTTCGACCGAACCAGTTTTCACTCTCTTTCCAACCAGTGAATTCTGTTTTCAAAAAGAGACTAATAATTGTTGGCCTCGCATTTATGCATTCATCTACCCTTTTCCACCGTTGATTCCACCAGAAGATCTCCTTGTGATGTATAATTATATAAAGTTACAAAAATATGCACAATTTACTGTTATGTGAGCCAAACGATCTCCGATAATTTCAAAATTGTTCAAATTTGTTACTAAATTTACGCCAAAGTTCTTAAAAATTCTTAGCGTTACGTATCATTGACATTTTAATGATTTAAGGATCCTGACCTGTATCTGACAATCCTAAACAGCGTAACGAATAAAAGGTATGATAATGCTCTAAGAAGTGTAGGCAAAACCACATGTGTGTCAAGGCTTCAACAAATGCCATTTATCATATGTCGTAAGTTTGGAAAAACTTGTGCTTGTAAAGGTTTGATAAATTCTATCCATTGTGAATAATTTATAATGCGCGCGAGAATATCGACCAATGAACGCTAAGCAGTTCTACGCAGTCTCACGATAGTTTCATCTCTGCATGTGAATTGTGATCAAACTATCCTATGGATGTGAATGTCGATCTAGTAGTTAGCTGCAAAATTTCAGAATTGGTGTAACTGAAATTACTAAGGCTTTGTAGGTAATTGTTAAAAAAGATTCTAATAGCTATTGACAATAAAAGATCATCTTATAGCTAAATTATAACGAATCTTTGAATTATTAAATAATTTTATTTTAATAATTATAATATTCAAAATGGCAAGTAAATGTGTCTTTAGATACATTCAACCAAAATATGTTATACCTCACATGCACCTTCGTTGTATTTCATCACAGTCTGGCTTTGAAATACAGCACAAAACTCCAACTATTAAAAAAGTTATGCCTATTCCAAAAGCTCACTATGGTGGACGTCACACTGTTACTCTTCTACCTGGTGCTGGTATTGGACCTGAACTGATGGATTATGTAAAAGAGGTAATATTTTACTTTGAAATATGGTAATATTTATTTTAAATTCACAAAATGTCACTGACGTTATTAAGGAATACAAAAATAATTTTATAAATCATTGTATAATAGCTATATTGTTAATAAAATTATGAAATTACAATAAATTATGATTTCAAATATTTCATAAATACTATTTATTAATATATCAAAATTTTAAATCTATGATTTATTAGAAATTCTTGAGTGTATTAAAGATATAGTAACCATAAAATGATTTACAATATTATGCTGTCAATTTTTCATTCAAAATCAGACCAAATAATGTATGATAAATAATTTAGAAACATTTTAAAAAGCAGTTATACTTTTGTAAAAAATTAAAGATAAGTCTATTGTTGAATAAAAAAATTTAATTGATTATTAGCAATGCCCTAAACATTAGCATTTTAAATATATAAAAATCATAAATCAAAAAATTATTATTTAATTTGAAAAATCTTTGGTTAATTATAATAGTATATGGATATCTTATTTAAAAAGTATATTAAAATTACTAATGATATCACAATTCAGTATTTATAATTAATAAATAATAAAAATCTATAAAAGTACAGTTTTTAAATAGGTTTTTTTCATAACTTGAAATTATAAACAAAACAAGTAGTTCATAAATATTAATTTCAATAAATAAAAATAATAAACAATTTTTCAATATTTTATTTGATATTCAGCTAACCATTTTAATTAATATATTGTGTATAATAATTAAAATAATACATCATAGAAAACAGATTAATAATTTTTCTTATAGATTTTTAAATATGCTGGTGTACCAATAGATTTCGAAGAAATAGATATTGATCCAAATGCTGATAATAATGATGATCTTAATTATGCGATTACATCAATTCGCAGAAATGGTGTTGCTTTAAAAGGTAACATTGAAACTCGCAGTAAGGAAATTGGTGTTTTATCACGAAATGTAGCATTACGTAATCAGTTAGATCTTTATGTTAATGCCTTGCATTGTGTTTCGTATGTTGGTGTAATTTCACGTCAGAAAAATATTGATGTTGTTATTATAAGGCAAAATACAGAAGGAGAATATGCTATGCTTGAGCATGAGAGTGTCAGTGGTGTAGTAGAAAGTATGAAAGTCATTACACGATCAAATTCTGAAAGAGTTGCCCGTTATGCATTCGAATATGCTAGAAGACATGGAAGAAAGAAGGTAAGAACAAAGTATTAAAAATTTTTTTATTTTTTAAAAAGTTAAATCAACAATTACTTTTAAACTTTTTAAAAAATAAAATAAAATAATTTATAATATTATTTGTATTTTTTAATAAAATAATTTATATTTGTTAAATTTTTCATACAACTTATCAATTAATGGTGTTTATTCTTAAATTTTTTTATGTAGATTACAATAATTCATAAAGCAAATATTATGAAATTGTCAGATGGTCTTTTCTTAGAAACTTCACGAAGGATAGCAAAAGATTACCCAGATATTACTCACAATGATATGATTATAGACAATACTTGCATGCAGTTGGTTTCAAATCCACATCAATTTGATATCATATTGACAACAAACTTGTATGGTGCCATTGTTTCAAATGTTGTTTGTGGTCTGTTAGGTGGAGCTGGTCTATTAGCTGGCAAAAATTATGGTGACCATTACACAATATTTGAACCAGCAACACGCAATACAGGTGCTAGCATAGCAAAAAAAAATATTGCTAATCCAATTGCCATGTTAAATGCAGCTGTTGATATGTTACGTCATCTTGGACATAAACATCATGCAATTATTATTCAAAATGCTATCAACAAAACAGTCAATGGTGGAATTCAAACTAAAGATCTTGGAGGAACTGCTTCTAGTAGGGATATCATAGACAGTATTTTGAAATTCATTAAAATAGCAACAAATTAAAAAGACTGAAAGTCATAATAAAATTTTAGTACTTTAATTGTATTTATATATTGTATTACAAAAAATAATCGCACAAAACTGTTGATAAAATCTTTAAAAAAATTTATTTTTACATTACATTTAAATATTTATTAACACTCAATTAATTTTATATCTTACATATTTGTATGCAGTCTACATAAATTATCCAAAGCTAAAATTATGTAAGACAATTTTATTGCAAAACTATATTTATTTTTAAATATAGAATAAGTAAAAATTCGTTATAAAACGATAATTTTTTAAATAAATTTCAATTATTGAAGAAGTTCTGCAAATTTATTGCAAAAAAGAGAAAATCATTATATATATAGTGCATTATATATTGTATTATGTGCAATCTGTAGTTTTTTAATTTTTATTTATAATTTATAATAAATTTACAAAGTTTTTATTATATTATATTATATTATAAATTTAAAATACTAATTTTGACAATGATCTGTACTTTATTTTATACATTTTTCTCTTCAGAACTTATTAATTTTTTAAAATCATGTAATAAAGTAATTTCAATAATAATTATATAATGTAAAGTTTTATGACAAGAAATTAGTATGTATATGTAATTTTATTGATTATATTGCAGATTTTATTTAAATTACTCAAGAAATAAAAATAAGAGCTTTTAGAAGGAAATGTAAAACAAGTATTTTATGCATAGTTAAAATATATGCACTATTAAATATATAAAATACGTAAATATTTAAATGTAGTAAAAATATTTTAATAAAGTGTAAATATTTTTTGTAATACGTACTATCTTGAATTAATCAATATTTCAGAACACTGCTAAAATTAATCTTAAATAGTATTTATTTTTAAAAAATCTAAACTTCTAAAGAGTTTGAATTTAAAACAAAAATTTATTTTGAATCAATCTTTCATGCAAAGAACTGTATTATCTCACTGGCATCTAATTAAAATACTTTCATTATTTGATGTATTGTTTCACAAAGCAGTGACGTTAATTGAATTATGGAAAACTAAAATTTATTATAATATAAAGAAATTAATATGAAGTAAAACGAATGTACAATATTTATTAGTTATGTCAAAAAATGTATATATTTTATTTCATTAATTTACGTTATTTATTGATATTATTTGAAGCCAAAATTGAACATCAGCATTATTTACAAGATATTAAATGTTCTATTTATGTGAAAAATAAAATATTCTTGAGTATGCAATATTTTTATATTATCTTCTTTACTATTGTATGTATATGTATATATATATATATTAAAAAGATGGATAATTAATGCCAATATGGTTTTGAAAATATATAAATTTATAAAATAAAAGGATAAATATATAAAATTATCTATTAAAAAAACTTTTCCATAAAATTAATTTGTTATTAGTTCTTAAAGTATATAATTTTTTTATTAACATTTTTTAATTTTTAATACTTTATTTATGTTGATGGTTTTTGAAAAAACAAAAGATAATAAGAATCTATAATTTTATCTTATTTTCTATTTAAACGTTATTATGATATTCCCAAAATAATTAATTAAAATATTAATAAAATCAATATTTGACTCAAAAACATTTTTAAATCAATAACATCTTATAAGATTATACAAATTAGTATCTGAAAGTAATAAAAAATTTTGTAGTTTGGTAGAAAAAAAAATTTATTTTATAAAGTTTTCTAATCTACTATAGTAAATTTAGGAAATCGAAAGGAAAACGTTAATCAAATAAAAAATTAAAGGAATCAAAAGTGCATGGATAAAATTTTATATATAACTTTCTTCATTGGTGGCGCTAATGTGCAGCCAAGTAGATTGTATACAATAAGTTGATTGTCACTGTCATCAGTAACAATAATAAACTGGTGAAATAAGGATTAAGATATTCTCAGGTAGAAATAATCAATTAAAAACAGCAATATTTTTAATTTATAAAAACGTTTCACTAATTTATATGGTCTGCTTTATTCCTAGAAAATGATTTTTCAAATAATTTAATTAGAAAATCACTGCTTAATTAAAAAACGATAAAAACATCATTGTAACATAATAATTCATTCTCAAGTAATCTTTGTAAAATTAAACGTCAGCAACGTTTAACTTGTTATTTGGAATTCGAAAATATAAAAATGAGCTCAAGATTTATTTCGGAAGCTGAAATTACTGAGCAGCGAAAATTAAGACAAGAAGAATGGGAAAAAGTGAGATCAGCTGATCAACCTATAGGTTATAATTAACAATTTTTATTTTAAAATAAATGATTATTATTCTGTTCAAAGTATATTTAACTTTCTTGTGTGTACAGAGGCACCTGAGCAAGCTTATGATCCAAGATGTTTATATGATCGGTTACAAGAACAGAAAAATAAAAGAGATTCAGAATATGAAGAAGCCCACAAACTTAGTATGCTATAAATCTTTATTTTCTTATATTAGTTTTGATATTTTTGTTTTGGATAATTAATTTACATAACATAAAAAAATTTACATCATAAAAGTTTAAGTTAAAGTTATCATTTTTGTATCATTAATATCATAGACAGTTTTAACTTTGAAAGCCTATTATTATTTTGAAAAATCTATTTTTATAATATTTAGCAATTTTAATTTTAATTTTAAGCATTATATATAAATATTTAATTTAACCTATTAATGGAATAATTATTTAAATCATTAAATTTATTAATAATTATTATTATTATTATTAATTAAATATTTATTCCATTAAATTTATTAATGGAAAAATTATTTAAACATTTTATTACAATGAATCATTTATAATTTATATACGTATGTATATATATTAATTCTTAATTATCAATTAGTTAATTTTGAATGAACAATTAAATTTTGAGTAGTTTGTGTATTTTTATTATAGCTTTTTGACGTAGATGTTAATATTTTAATTAATTTAATTCCTTATGTATAATGGTGACTATATCAATTAATACCATGACTGTGATATTTTATTTTCTTTACTCAACAATTTATTTTACATATTAGATTTAACAAATTCAGTTTAACATATTTCATTTAAATATATAATATATAAAAAAAATATTAGATAACTTTAAAATAATTCATTGTTAAAAATTAATAAGAGAAAAGTATTCAAAAAACTGTCAATTTAATATTATTATATAAAATATATTTTCATTATTATAGAAAATATGATAAAAGGTCTTGATGATGATGAAGTAGAATTCCTTGATTTAGTAGATAGAACAAAAATGGAAGAAGAACGTAAAAAAAATTTGGAAGATGAAAAAGAAATGCGAGATTTCAAAGCAGCTGTTGCATCTTTACAAGAAAAATCTTTAGATGAAAGGTTAAAGCAAGAATTAAAACAACCTCAAATTAGTAATAAATTTACAACTTCTGGGTAAATTATAATAAATATATAAATAAATAATTGTTAAATATCAATAAAATGTTTTTATTTAATTTTAGAAGTAAAAATTCTCAATTAAGGTTATTGGCTGGAGTAGTCAAAAAATCTACTAAAACTGAAAATAGTAAGTTTTTACATATTCTTTTGGCTTATAATCAACTTAATGTATAAAATATAAAAGCCAGTGTTGCTAAAAATTTTTTAGATTTTAGTTGAAATTTTAAACGCAATCTTAGAAGCTTTAAATATTTTCTTTGATTATATATCTCTTTTATAGTATTTTTATGATTTATCATTGATATTAACTAACATCAAAATATTATTGCTTAAATAAATATATCAGAAAATATATGAAATTCGTTTTCAAATATTGCAGTCATTTTAAAAAATAGAAATTATTTAATAGAATTTATTTATGAATTAATTATTACTAATAACTGATTAATATTAAAATAATGTCATATAGAATCTATTGTACAAGGAATAAAAAGAAAGCTATCGGAAACTGAAGATAGTATTGCAGAAAGTAAACAAGATCCTTCAGAAAAAATAGCAAAAGAAGATAATAATACTAAAGTGCTTCTGCCTGTTGAAAATACTCAATTACAAACTGGTGCTCTTAAATGTATAGCAATTTTGCCAGGACTAGGTTCTTATGATGATTCAAGTGATAGTGATTGCAGTTCAGATGAACAGGAATCAGAATGTAAGCAAAGGAAATTAGACATTTTAGGACGTCAAATTGTGGAGCCTAAAAGTAAAGAGGAAAATTAATTATCTATTAAAACTTATTATTCACAATTTAAAGATTTATTATTAAAAAACAAATTATAAGATTTTTTTTATTTTGAACTTTATAAGTATTTAATACCTTAAAAAGAATAAAATTAATTCATTTTTTATTTAATAAATATCGAAATTTATGATATACTTTTAAATCTAACAATATATAAATTCGTTAAACAATATATTTCACGTAAGAATTTATGCTTTCTAAAAAATATATCTCTAAATTTTAATTTAACTATATTTATACATAAATAATTAATGTATTTCTTGGCCCAAAAGAGACAATTGTTTAAGAAATTGTCTAGCATTTGTAAGTGTAGTTGAACCGTATACAACACGTTTACTTGTTCCACCTCCATTCTTTTGCTGAAATAATTAAAAATTGCTTAAATGATACTTAATTTTAAAGACTTAATTTTAGATAACAATGTTACTTTGTCAATATATAAAATATTATTTAGTATAATATTTGACTAATTTAATGGTTAAATAGTTATGTTAAAACTTTATATAGAGTTTTCACGAATTAAAGAAATAAATTATCTAATAATGTCAATTTCAACTATTTAAATAAAATTAATCTTCACCATTGATTTTTTAAAATAATTACCTTCACATAATCCGTTAAATTTTGATATTCTATATAATTACCACCTCCTACAATAAAGACTATAGCATCTTGAAAAACTGTCCGATTTTTTGGAACTTGTTCTGAATGTTTTAATAGTTTAGGATCAAAATAATAGTAGTCATCAGTTTGTACAGATTGTTTCATTTCTATGAGTTCGTCAACTATTCTAGTAACAGGTAAATTCTGAAGATAATATATTTAGATTAATAAAAAAATTTTTTTACTTTTTATTTCATAAAAAAGTAGATAATTATGGGAATAAGCCAGTTTTATTTGTTTATTTTACAAATGGATTTACTATACTATTGTAACTTACATGTCTTTTCACAACAAGATTTTTAACTCCTTCCATTACAAAAGAAGATCCCTGATTCATTAGCTTAGAAAACATACTAACAGTTTTTGTGCCACCACCTTCATAACTATTTTGAACTCCTGCCATTTTCATATAATTCCTACAAATTCATAGTTTTACTTGATAATTTTCAAAAATATATAGATTAAAAATAATTTTAATATTTACCTCCATCTTCTAAGATAAGTTAAGGGACTTAGATCACAACCAATATTTGATAACGCTGCTTCATGTTTATTGTACTCTGCATCTGATAAATTTGTACAAAGATAATAAATAATAAAAAGACGTAATTTATCTTCAGGTAAACCACACTCTGGATCATTTATAATATCTAAGACACTTCTATCTAGAGTTTGCTTACTCATTATTTTTTCTTCAAGCTCAAAAAAAGTATCTAACCGTCGAGATTTTATCGAATTTAATATACCTGTAATAATTAAATTAAATTAATATATAAAAAATGTTTCGTAATAACTAATATTATTTTAAATTTACCAGTAGCTATAGTTGTATGCATATCAATTAAACGTTTCATTTCCAATAATTGTGGTAAAGAATTAACTGCACTACTTAGTTTAGCTGTGTTATCCGATACCATTGATACTGCTGCATCGCTTTCATTATCAATACCCTACAAAAAATATTTTTTTTTAATTAAAAAAAAAGAAATTCTTTTCTTATTTCCAACTTTCAATATAAAAATAAAACAAATATTGTAGTTAAAATACTTATTTGTTCATTATGAAATTCTTTTGAAAAAATTTAATGTAAATGTATGTACATAATATAATAGTTCTGTATTAAAAAAAAATAAAAAACTGTTCTGTATGTTTTAAAAATTTATACTAATGAGAGAATACAAACAAATATATAATTAAAATAAATTTTATAAATGTCCTCAAAATGCTCAATTTTATAACAAAATATATCAAGTTTCCTTGCTTTAATTAAAAACAAAAATCATAAAAAATAAATTATAAGAAAATGTTATTTATGCATAAATAAATAATTATAAAACTATCGTTAAATTATAAATACATATAATAATAATCTGAAAAAAATTTATACATGTGTACTACCTAAGTACATAAATACCGATTTATTTTTAAATATATCTTACCTCGACCAATCGTCTTTTTTTAATATATCATATTTCGAAAATTAAAAATCCGATGTTTCATTTTTAAATGTTAATTGGTTAGTATAAAATATAATGCCAATAATAATTACGTTTAAAATATAACCGTAATTTAAAAATTTTATATAATTATAAAATAATTAAAAATGTTTTTAAGAATGGATTTTAGAAATTATAAATCTTGTACTCATATAAAGTATTAGATTATCTAAAAAATAATTAGGTAATAATTTTTTCATGATCAGCAATATATTTGAAAGAAAATTGATACAATGTATCAAAAATACTTTCTTTATTAATTTAATCTAAATACATTTTTAATATCATTTTTTAAAAATTGTAATTTGTTACAAAACTAAAAAAATATATATAATCCAAATATAAAATAATAATAAAAAATATTATTGTAAATTTTCTGTCCCTACTTTTCAAAACTTGTTTATTAAATAAAACAGTAAACTTTGTTTTATTAATTTATGCATACCATAGATGTTTTTAGCTTTTTAACTTCCTGCTCAAAAGTTCGATAATGTTCTAATTCTTCCTGAATGGCTTCGGCAACGCGCGGAAACGGACTACCTTTGTGCACTGACCAGAATTTGTCTGAGCTATCGAGTTCACAGGCTCGTGTTTTAGAACGTGCCCCTCCGACAGATGATTTACTAACACTTTCTTCTACAACAAGCCTATTTAGAGACAATTCCAACACATCATGAGCCAGTGCCTGATAAGTCCATGTATGATGAAATGCAGTTGCCATATCTACATTCCGATCTAAAATGATCAGCAATGGTCTCTGAAAGCTAAGCAGGAAAGTGAATTTTTACTGTAATAATAACTCAGAATATATAGTATATCTTAATTTACTTATTAATGAATGTAATAATAATGTAATAATAATAAAATATCAATAATAAATATATGAATAAAGAATTTCAACATATCAATACAAATATTAATAAGATATTTGTATTTCGACTTTTTAATAGATAATAAAAATATATTTAACAAATTAATTTTAGCTCTAGTAATTAATCATTATTTTAAAACATAAAACATAAAATAATAGTGTAATAAAATGCATAGTTACTCTTAATGAAATCATATTTAATATTCCTTTATATACTTTAGATATTTTTCTTACCTGAAATGGTTAGACCTAATTCCTTCCCCTTGAAATAATGTATTTCTAGAGTCCCAGACATTTTCTCTTAATTTTGTATCAAGCTTTCTTGATACCATTTCTGCAGCATTACCTCTAGGACATCTAATAATTGGTACAGTTCCTAATGTTACAAAGACTGAAAAAAGACTGTCAACAATTATATCCATTATTAGATCCATTTCAATATCCTTTATTTCTCCTCGATTTAAGGCTACATAAAACATGATTTTAATTATTAATACTAAATTTACATTTAATAAATGATTTAATAATATATTTGTTGTGATAACATAATTTAAATTATTAATTTCAAATGTGAAATTTATTTTTAATAAACATATTCTTATGTTTAATATTACTATTGTTTTAATTGATCTTACCATGGTAAGAAATGATATCACTGCTTTGATGGCGTAAGATAAAAAGATCATCTTCTAATGTAATAAAATCAAGATATTGGTCAAATACCTGTAATAAAGTATAAAAATTAAAAGTTGCAAGTATTATAATTCTTTTTATACAATGATACCTTATGGATATTAGCTACAGCTCCAGCCATTAAAGCAGCAGTAGCTAAATCTTCCATTTTATGTCTTAAAATTGGTGATATAAAATTCATATGATACACGTCATATAAATTATTTTGTAAATCTTGACCGATGCGTCCAATGTTTTCATCAGTTGGAGCACAAAAATAAATTGCTGGAACTTCAGGTATTGCATCTCTATCTGTGTGCAATTGCCTAAATAAAAGATTAAAAATCACATTATTTATAAAAAAATTATTATTAAAATTTGAAAATCACAATAACAGATAAAAAATGTTTATTATTATATTAGTTAAATAAACTTTTATTTTAATCATACATATGAAGTGTAACTCCAAGTTCCCTAAGTTCCTTAATTGATATTAATGGTGAAATAATATCTTGTCCTAGTCTATCATAAATTAAAACTTTCCAAATTGGTATTGCTCCTTCTGGTTTTGGTTCAGGTTGATTCAAATTTATCATTTGCTTTAAAGCCGCTATAATAATATTAAATAGTTGATATAAAATAATAAAATATTTCAAATAAAATATATTCTGATCTTTTAATGATGTAAATGGAATAAAAAAATATTTTTTTAATAAATTCACCTATTTTTTTATTCAGTTTATTTAAGAACATAATGAAACATTTAAATTTATTGTATTTAGTGTAATGATTGCCTTGTGGATGTCATAAAATATGTTTGTATAATATTTTTTAAATCAACTTTTATTACAAGACGGTAAAGGTAATTTTTTATTTATATTAATAAAATTCTTTATACATAAAATATCAATAGTATGAATATGTGAACATAATTATATTTATTATAGGTATAATATCAAAATCAATAGTTGTTAATTGAACATAAAATAGCAAGAAAATTATTGCAATGCATTTTTACCTATTTGTTTTACTCTAAGACTCGCCATTTTTTTATGAACTTAATATTATAAACAAATTTTAAACAATATAACACAAATTAAAACACATGGAACATAAATAATAATTCCATGGTACAGTGGCCCTGAAAGCCTATGACGTTGCAGCCATCGACTATAAAGTAACTTAAGATAAGACTCAATTTAATAAAATTTCATAAAATTTTATATACAGTTTAACAAATTTTCTGTTTAGCAAAATATTTTATTTTATTTCTATTAAAAGTTTATCATCGGTAAAAATGATATAAATTATTAATTCGACAAATAATTTTTACGTATTTTACTATGATCTCTTAGTGACGTAATTTACAAACGCCAAAAATAGTTTTTGACACTCCTTAATCGGAAGTATCGACTTTTCATTTGCGCTATATATCTATTTGGTCTAATTTGCCTCTGATTTTCACACCTAAGAGATTATTTCTTTAACCCTTCTGTCTACACGATCCTCCTTTTAACCTCTTTCTGTAATTTTTTTTAAAAAAGTAAAAATAAGAAAAAAATAACTTTTTTGGCACTTTAATGCTTAAAATTAAACATTGAGAATCAAAATGTGGAGATAATAAATTCATGAAAAAAATGGATGTGCGTGTGTGATGTGAATTTAACAGGTAAATCACAAATTTACATTACAGTCAACATTGTACATGCTCTTGTATTTGAGAGTAAGAAATGGCAGAGAATCTGGGTAAGCGTCCCTCTAAGAGTATTCTCAAAACATCTAGTAGTTTTGACAACCAAGAAACTCCTAGGTAATTTCTTTTTATAGTCACTATATGTGCCTTATTTCATTGCGATAATTTATTTATTAAAAGATATCTTTTATGTAATAATTTTTTATTAATTATCTGATAATACATTACTTAATTATTTTTATATACTTAATTATATTATTACTTATGAAAGCATTTTGTACAAACATTACATTTTTAATAATCAATACAAGTTATTCGTAGTTCAATCATAATGTTATCATAAGATTGCTTACTAATTTAAAAGAATTATAAAATGAATTATTAGTTTTATCAAATCTATTATACTATTAATAAAAAAATTAATGTTACGCTAAAGTTAAGTTCCTACATGTAAACAATTAATAATTTATTGAAGAACTAATTACTTTAAATATCTTTTACTTAATTCTTCTAATAACTAAACTAAAAATTTAAACTTTTTAAATTAATTCTACTAATATTTCTAAAGGGCAACAAAAGAGACAAAATGGGATGAAATGAATATTATAGCAACATTACATCCAGCAGACAAAGATTATGGCCATATGAAAATTGAAGAACCGAAAACTCCGTATAACTTTGAAGGTATCAAAAATGAAGATGATCATCTAGATTCTTCAGCTGTTGCATCAAAGTAGGTTTTATAATAAAATTATATACAAATATTTTAGCTTTTAAAGCATAATAAATACAAAATTTTCAATTCATTATATACGTTTAATAAATAAAATCGTTATAATTTATATTATTTCATTAATTTTGTATAAATAAGATATGCTTACTAACTAAATATTTTACACAAATTTGGCAAAAATAATTTAAGTTGAAAACATTTTAAAATCAATTTTAAAATGAAATTTTATAATTTGTAATTTGTATCATTAAACATTCAAAATATGAATATATTTATTAATTCATATATTGCTTCTTACTTTAGATTAGCAGAAAATATAGTACCAAAAATATTTGAAGAATCAAGTGAAGAAGATGACGAAGAATCACCAGAAGAAAAAGGTAAATTATTTTTAATTATATTATGTCAATATAAAAATATAATGATGAATAAAAATATTATTATTAAAGATATATTTTATTATAAATAATAAAAATACTTTTTCTTTAGAAAGGAGGAAAGCATTTGAAGCAAAAAGAAAAGGTCATTATCGGGAGTGGGAAGCTGTTCAACTTGCACGTAAAAAATTTTTAGAAGAGGAAGAGGAAGATGAGGAAGTTGAAGATGAAAGAGATGAAGATGAAGGAATAGAAAAAGAAGATGAAGATGGAGATGATGAGCAAAAGGAAAGTGATAAAACAAGTGTGAACATAAACAAGTGCGTGCCATTAAATGACTAGGAAAGTAATTTAGGATGACTGCTATGGCAATAATCAAACAATATCAACAGTCATAACCAAATCGTCTAATGAGATTGATATTTTTAAATATAAAATATCTAAATTTTTGTGATTTTTTTCTGCTTTTTTATCTATTATATTATTCATATATATTTTTTTTACAAAATTGGAGAAAAATTGTATATAACTTTTTTTTAATTTATTTGATTCAGAAATTCTACTTATATTTAAAGTGAGATTCTTTAATATACAATTAAATTAAAATACTTCTTAATACCATCTATATACTACTGCTAAAAAGTTCAAATTTTCTGCCAAGGTGTGCCAAAAAGTTTTTTTATTTCAATAATAATATTTTTATAAAATTAATATTGATTTTTAAAAAGATTTTTAATTATGTTGTTAATTTGGTAAAAAGACTTAAATTATTGCAATTAATTAAACTAAAAATAATATAAAAATATATTAAATTTGTTTTTAGGACAAATTCAAATTAATACTATTTTTATAATTTAATAAGTGTTACAATAATAAAATTTGAATAAATCTTATTTTTTAATTATATGATGGTAGTGTATATATTTATACGAAATTTTTGAATATATTTGTTCATATGTTGTCAGATGTACTTATATAATCATATGAATCATATATAATATATGATTATATAAAAATAAAATAATTCATATACAATTAGATAAATACTTTCTCCAAGAGAGAAAACTCTTTAACTTTACGCTTACTTGTAACATACAATAATCTCTTTTATTTATTTTTTTTTTTTGTTAAATACAAATTTAGATAAAAATATTACTACTAACTCAGATCTATATCATGTTAGGTTCACTGATTATATTTATATGATAACAAAATATAATATATTTATAATAGAGAATTCGTCCATTAGAAATAAAAATGTATATACTCATTTGGAATCTTCCAAATAAACTAGAAAACAACACCAAGTAAATTCTATTTTAGTTGAAAAACTTTCAAAATTTTACAGTATTTGTACTAAAACATAATTTTGAAATGACGAAAATATAGTATAAAATATTTTATTGTTTTTGTTGTAATAATTAATAGTATATTTTTGTGTTGTAAATAATAAGATTTCAAACCCCATTATAAGTACCTAATGTTAAGATAAAGTTTAGACAATATACTGGTCCATTTAAAAATAATAATATTTATATCATAAACAGATAAAACTTTTATGACTAATTTTTTTGTTAAAAAACGAGAACATTTGTAATTAAGTGATTAAAATATTTGTGAAAATGTAATTGTATTTTAAAATTTTTTAAAGCCTATTTATAGTTTTTAAAATTAATACTTATTAAAATATTCATTATATTTTAGCAAAATGAATTATAATATCAATCATTTACAAGATACTGGAGCCAATTACAAAAATGATTATTGTCTATGTGTAAAGAAGAAAATCAAGAAAACATGATTAAATTTATATGTAATATTGAACTGTGAAAATTTTGAGAATCAAAATACATATAACAAATAAAATTTTTTTAAAAAATATAATTTTAATGACTATAGTGCAATTAAAAACAGAGTAAAAAATTATATTTTTAAGTAGTTAAAAAATTTTATAAACTCTTAATCAACTACATAAATATTTACAAATAAAAGAATTCAATTTTTTATTCGTTCTTTTTTTATAAGTCTTCTCTAGAGTTCAATTTTTTGAAAAACCAAATCTATTTTCCTTTTATACTTCATCTTGTCTTGCTTATTTATCTACTGAAATTTCTGAGTCAAATGCTTGTACTTCATCTTTAAGGTTTAATTCATTACTACTTTCTTCTAGAATTTTAGCATCTTTTTTTTCAGTATTTTCCAAAGATGTTTCACATGCACAATCTGGTTCTATTGGTAGACGATCGCCCCACCCAGTTTTTTTAGCACACTGGTATAATGTTCTAAAAAAATGAAATACACATTTTAAGAAATATTTTTAAAATTAGACACACATAAAAATTCTTTAATTTTAATTCTTAAATAATTCATATTTACATTTTTAATACTAAACATATTTATGTATTACTTTATTTCTTTTCTTTTAAAATTATAACAATTACTTACTGGTGTTTCTTTGAAAAGGTTACATTTTCCAATTTTCCACTGGTTGTACAAATATTAAAGTTGACTTGCCTTGAACGAGCAATACTTGATCGCACTATGCGACTCCAATTATCGGTTTCTGTAGGTTCACCTATTGTAAGTACTCACGATCATTAAAAAATTTGATAGATTTGAAAACTTTAATATAAAATATTATAAATTTGATAAAAATTCTAGATCTTAAAATAAAATATTTGAATGTTACAATTTGTCCTAGCTTTAAAATTACATAAACTTATTATTGCAAAAATTATAATTAAAAAGATTATGCAAATGTGACAACACTCAATACTTTCACTTTATTGACAAGATATTATTTTATTTAAAAAATGTTAAGATTATGTATAATTCTTAACGTTTCACTAAAAACTTCAAATATTTTATAAGCATATAAGTAACAAAGATGAAATAATAAACCATATAATAAATAATATAACAAATAAAATTAAATAAAACTGATAAATACAAACCTTTTTTAAAAACCAAATATGAAAAAAGTTCAGTGTTGTGTTTAGAGGATTTAAAAAATGGTAATATGTATTGGGATATGAAATTACATGGCGTTTGACCTTCTGCAAACCTGGGACATCCCATTTTATGTGGACACTAAAAAATATATTTAATATAATACTACTTAATTATTCACTAGTTTGATAAACTAATATATTAAAATGATTATTAAAAAAAGAGTATATTAATTTAAGAAACATTTGTATTAACCCTTTCATAATCAACTTTGTCTTTTCACAGTACGTAATTAATTCAAATCATTATGATTATGCATATATGTTGATTAATAAATAATAATAAATTCGATTATCAAATTAATTAATTTAAATAATAAAATGTAGATTTCAAACCTAATTTAATTTATTCATAATATTAAACTTTTTAAAAATATAATTTCTATGTGATTAATTTATAACATTCATGTATTCCAAATATCTGTAATTAATATGTGTAATAAAATTTAGATAATATATAAGTAAAAACGTATTTTACATATTACAATTCCAAAATTGCATCCGATTTACAATTTTATTATCTAAAAATAATACATATGGTAAATAGATTCAATATTTTAAATTTATTCAATAAAGTAATAGTTTAGTTTATGCATCACCTTACAAATTTTTAATAATAAATAAATTACGTTAAATATCATTTAAATAAAATTCTCACATGTATTGTATACAAAAATACTTCAAAATATAAGAAATTTTTTAGAAAACAATTTTTAACAGATATGAATACATTAATATCATGGAATTAATTAAAAATACATTCACCCTATTAAAACTTTTACTTTTTCTGTTTAAATAATTCATAATGAAGAAATAGTTTAAAATTATAATCAGATTTAAGAAAAACATTAAAAAATTTAATTAATCATCAATTTTTATTGTACTATAGTTAATATTAAAATATTAAAATAAAGTAAGTGTACAGTTATTTATGAAATAATAATATTTATCAATTACAATCCTTTAAGTAGTACCTCATATTATTTATATAACTGAATTAGAAATATTTATTAGTTGATTTTTTTAAATCGATAATTTTCAAAAATTCAAATAACTATACAGTTAAGGAAGTCAAAAATATACTTTCAATTAAAAAATTATGAGTAACAAATTACAATAATATACAGACTTTAATGTACTCAGTCAAATAAATGAAAATATATATAGTGAGGTTACACAACTTTATATAAAATTATTAACTTCCTTCAAGAACATATATAAAAATATAAATAAATAAATAACTAAATAAAGATAATATAATTATTACATAATATAATTATTGCAAATTATCTAATACAAATATATTATTACTCTTAAATTAACATTCTAAAGTGAATTTAAATTCAATAAGTTAAAATCATGTATACTATGTGAATAATTTTATCCCTTAAAAATTGGATTATTAACAATTATTTTGGGATTATTGGATTATTAAAAATTATTAAATAATTTGTAAATAAAATATATTTTAAATAAATGAATGAGAACAACATTTTCTCTTGATATTAAGACAGTATTTTTTCTTATAAAAAAAATACTGTCACGAATAAAAAATTTAATTTATGTTGATTTTTATGTACATTTATTTATAATAAGTTTGTTAGTATATTATTGATTTATTTTTTAATAGTGCTCTTTACTATAATTTAAAAAAATAATAGTATTTGAAAACATATTATAAAGGATAAAGAAAAAGATTTGAACTAAACTTAGTATTTTTCTATTGCATTAATATATATATAAATTAGTTTTATATATTTTTAATAAAGTTTAATTATTAAAAATTAGAGAGGATTAATGAACTTACAGGAGCAAATATAAAGTAGTTTGACTTGAATTTAGTATTTTGTGTCATATATTTTATAATTTCTCGAGCTTCATTCATCACCTATTTAAACAAAACATAATTAATTTCCTTAGTTTACAAATGAAAAATAAATTTATATAAAAGTTACTTTCCCTAAAACCAGCATTTGTTCCTTGTTCAATAATAACTAAGTATTTATTGGTTTTTTTCCACAATCTACATATAATTTCTAAACGTTGTGTTATATTTGGCAATTCCATAAAAGAATATGCACTTACAACAATATCATAACTAATCTAAAATTTGTGTTAAATATATATTAATCATTTTAAATTATTTACAACTTATATTTTTTAGTTAATATTTAATATATATTTAAACTTACATTTGACATAGGAAGATATTGTCGATGAAAAATGCCTTTAACTTTTAGTGGTGATTGACTTATAATTTTTTGGCAAAGATCGTTTATATCATTAGAAATATCTATACCCATGTATTCATTAATGTTATTCCAAGTGTTAGTTGCAGCCCTTCATAAAATAATTTTACAACAATTGAATAGCTTAAATTTATTAACTAATAGTAATTAAATATAATTTTTATTAAAATAAAAAAAAACAATTATCTTATATAAGCTAAAAAAAATTCAGAATTATTCTAAATATTAACATTTTCATTAATTATTATCATAAATATATTTTATATAATTATTTTTGTAATTTACGTTTATAAATTAAAATATATTTATTGCAGTTAAAATTGAAGCATATAATATCTATAATGATTTTTAAAAATATTTATATCTGAGAGTGTAAGTAAAATGTTTATGAATTTAAAAAAATTATTTTTTATAATTATATAAAAGTAAAATTATGTATTTAAAAACTTTTAAATGTATAATTTCAGAAAAAATTAATAATTAGTTAAAATTAATAAAGTTGAAAAAATATTTTTACCTGATAATTTTTTATTTAAATCTACTTTTATTAGTTTAGATACATGGCATATATTTATTACAAAATAATTTTTATTTAAAATAACTATTTGATGACCTAAATTGTTGATTCTTTTTTTCAAATAAATATTCTAAATTTATATTTTATATATTTATAATTACATTTAAATATTTATTTACTCACCAAAAAACACTTCCAACACCAGATCCAAAATCAAATAATGTTTGTGGATTAAAATCTTTATCTCTAGTTTTTATTTCATTAAAAATTGTCATTAATACAGAATACTCTGGTGCACTCCGGCTATACATATGTAATATACTATTCATTTTATTATATTCTATTGGCTTCCAACGATACGCCTTATTCTTTAAAGCATTTAAAGTAGTATGTTTAGATAATTGATTTTTTGTTTGAATCTCATCTTTTGACAAATCTAATTTATGTTGTAATACAGATTTCTTGACATTTAAGTCAGTTTCTTGAAGTTTATTGTCTTCTAATGGTAAGTGTCTACTATGTAAATAATTTGAATATTTTAAACTTTTTTGCTTAAAATCAGTTGTATCAACGCCTGTAATATCAAATATTCCAGAATTGAAATTTATTATTTTATAACATTTTTTAAAATTTAAATAATAAAATATAAATTAAGTTATTGTTATACTTTTTAAATGCTTAACCATTTCTGTAATAATCCATTTGGGTAAATTAGATTCTTTATAAGGAATAATTCCTGGGTGTTTTTTTGGTTTAATTATTTGTCGATCAATTAATTCTTTTATGTTGTCTTGAAGTTTATACTTTACAGATGAAGTCTAAATAAACACTGAATTTTAATAAAGATGTACATATGATTATAAGCTATATTTTGTAATTGCTTAGATTACCCATCTCACTTGTAAACTGGAAAATAATCGTTTTTTTAACAAATATGAGCCTTTCATTATTATAACATCCAACGTTTTATTTGATAAATATAAAATATCATTGACTAATCATTTTCTTAAAAATCAGAACTAAAATCAATATAACTTTTTAAATTAATTTATATATCACTGTATTAAAAACTTTAAATTATATGTATATTATAACCTAACAACAATTCTACATGTTTTGACACACTGGATAATATCTGCTGCATACGAGATATCTTAAAAATATCTGCATTATACGATTTTATCAATAAGTTGCAAAAAATAAATTATTCAATATATGAATTATGGACTGATCATAATTAAAAAAACAATAATGCAAAATCCGTATAATATATTATTTACATATAATATTATTAATAATTCAGTACAATAATCTTTCAGCAGTAATTATTGAAACGCGGATTTGTGTCTATCTGTATAAACTTTACATTTTTTCCTAAATACGTGATTACGTACATAATATATATACATATATATATATAATATAAAATAACCAGTAAATAAGCTAACAATTATTTCAAACATTTTTCATATAATTCTAAAACGAAGGAAAGTTTTAATTATACTTTAAATATATAAATTAAAACATAAATTTTTTAAAAATTTCAGAATTTCATTGCGTGTGTGTGTATGGTGTATGGTATATGTATGAGTTTAGTGTAAGCTTAATATAAAATATTACATTTACACATGTGTACACATACATATTATGTCAATTACCAATGCAAATTTTTGCAAAACTATAAAATTTAAAAATGGAACAAGTGTCGCTAATTGAGTGCCCCGGTTAAAGAGTTATCCGCTATGACATTGCGAAGATTCGATCTTCCTTTATAAGATATTGATGTGATATTTTAATTTTTATTAGACGTAAAGTTAAAAGATACTCGAAAATAAAGCCGTACTAATTCGTAAAAATAGCGATAATTATATCATAAAATATAAAACATAGAACAAGAAAATTCTAATCAGTTCTACCTTTAAGAAGATTAACGATTTTGTAATAAAATATTTTTACTGCTGTTTTATTGCAAGTCAGCAATTTGCGAATCACATTGAAATTCATTAATGGACGAGCGTCAGAAAGATATAAACTATGAAAAGGAACTCTTTTCTCTTTTAAATTGTAAAAGTATTATAAAATCTAGACCGTTTCTTCGTTTTCAAACAAAAAAATTAATTTAATGTAGAATGTCCTTTCTTAGCTACTCTTCAAAATTCGCGCTCGCTCTGAGCTCCTTGTTACGCTACGTAAAAAAGCTGTCTGTTACACATAGTTTCAAACTTGAATTTCGGTAATTGGAATAATCGCGGTTCCAATTATTACTTAATTAAGACAGTCAACGCTCGGCATTTAGTATATTCTTCAGCCAAGAAGGTTTCTTAGGATTATACAGTGCCTGAAAAATGACGTCGATAAAGTTGTATTAATTTATTTGGTTTCAAAATAGGAATTGTTTTTTGCATTTATTGTAGAAATTTAAAAAAATAACTCAATACAATGCATAAAGTAGCAAAAAAATCTCAATATGCAATGAAAACAAATAGAATTGATCATCTAACCTAAATATTTCCAGGATATTCTCGAAGAACATAAATATAATAAAATCTAAATAGACATATGATTTTGGGAGCACTGTGGGTGCATTGATAGGTTCCATAAACTTGGATCTATTGAAAGTTTCAATTAAGTTTCAATATATAGTTAACCTATAAGAATACATTGCGTATGCAAGTTCTTATTACTGAGATGGTTATTGCAAATGAATTGGCCTATTCTTTAAACCACAAGTGAGTACAATAACTCGTGAATAATTGTGCTACTATAAGGATGCACGAGATTACATGCTTACTACATACTACATAGTGATCTTAGATTCTACACAAAATCGTCGCATGTGCAATAAAAGATCTAAGCTTATCAGCCACGATTAATGCATGTAATAGGAGGATAAAACTATAAATTTTTGTTTTAAAAAAAGCAAAAAAAAATTAATATTATTTCTGAAAGAAATATTTGTATTTATTGTATCTAATCCTCTTGTAATATAAATAGCTGAGATTAAAGTCTATAAAAGTAAAAAACTACATGAATGTTTTAATACAATACAATTTTAAATTATACTAAAGTTAGCACCAATAAATCTAAATTGCTTTAAAAAATAATGTTCGTCTGCTGTTTCTTCTTGAAATACCGCGTTTAATAAATATATACAGACAGCTCAACTGTTGGGTACGTGCGCAAGGGTCTATAAGCTTAAATTGTTAGTGCGCATGCTTACGAAGTTTTGGTACTTCTTCGCTTACTGTAATTGTACCCTTAGTACAAGAGACTTAAACCCATACCACCTAGGAGTTGTAATGGGAACTGCGAGTCTGAAGCGGCACGCATAGTGCAGCGAGTTGGCGAGTATGTACATGCATGTGTTTATGGTGTGGGCCAAGCCGCTTTGCGTATGTAACATAGCCGCTTCAGTTCATTGACAATAAATCATTGAAATGGCAGACTCAGACGAGGAGAATGATAGGGAATTAGAAACAGAGATGAATTTGGCTGGGTTTATGTTTGGTAATATCGATGAAAATGGCCAGCTCGAGGATGACATTCTTGACTCCAATGCAAAGCAGCACTTGGCCTCACTGTGTCAGTTAGGCTTCAGTTCATTTCTCCATGAAATTATGTCAGAAAATACAGAAAATAATAAAAATGAAGATGACAAGTCGAAGAAAGATGAAAACAGCGAAGAATCAGTGGAGAATGGAGAAGTAACTCAAAATAAAACAGAGGACATAGATTATCTTACAAAAGATCCAACTGCTCTTGATTTTTCAGACATCAATGAATTAGCAGAGGACTGTAATGAAGAAGTTGTAGGTGAGTAATAAAAGTAAAACTAGACAAACACTGAAAGATTGTAAGCTTTAAAACCTAATTTTTCAAATGCAAAAATTAGAATTTAAAGAGGTACTTTAGTTGTAATTAAATTTATTAATAATAATTTATTTTTTATATATTTTATTTCATAAAACTCTATAAAACTATGTACTATTAGAGTCTTTAAATTGAAAATTATGTTATAAATCAAACAAGTAAATTTGTATAGAAAAATAAATAAAAATAAATTTAGATAATTAATTCATAATTCATTTTAGAAGCTTCACAAGAAATCAAAACAGAAAAGGAAACTGGTTACGATGCTGATGATGAAGAAGTAGAACATAAACTAGATATTCAATTAATGCCTCCTCCACCTATTCCTGAAGAAAAAGAAATACTCACACCGGAAGAAGCTGAAGCAGCTTTAAAAAGAAAACTTGAGACTCCGCTTGCCTCTATGTTACCATCTAAATATGCTAATGTCAAGGTTACCGAACTTTTTCCTGATTTTCGTCCAAATAAAGTCCTTAGGTTTTCAAAATTATTTGGTCCTGGAAAACCTAGTAGTTTGCCACAAATTTGGAGAGGGGTTAGAAAAAGACGTAAGAGAAAACGACATCACGATCTAAAAGATTCAGATTCTGGGTCGGATCAAGATAACAGAAAACCAAAATTTAAGGTAAAAACAATTGTTTGCCTTTAAATTGATTTTATTTAAATAATTAATTGTAAGATAATAACATTCAAATGTATATGCTTCATATATTTAGGGTTGGATAATGAATTATTTATCAGAACCTGCTACAGATCAATTGTGTGAAGATGATGAAGATAAATTGTTAATGCCTGTTAAAGATAAAGAGCAAACAGGAAAAAGTGGAGAAATTGGAGAGAATGGTGATATGGGTCCAAAAGTTGCTGATTGGCGATTTGGACCGGCACAAATTTGGTATGATATTTTAGAAGTACCTGAAACAGGGGAAGGTTTTAATTATGGATTCAAATTAGCTGAAAAGGTATATTTAAGCTTAATTTTATAAATATTATTTTTTAGTCTCTTATAATTAATGTTTTTTTCTTTTCCAGATTGATGAAGAAAAATTACGTATGAATGATTGTGCCGAAGATGCATTTCTAATGGTTTCTCAGTTACATTGGGAAGATGATGTTATATGGAATGGGGATGATATAAAACATAAAGTAAGTAAGATTTTTAACATGTACATTATTAAGTTTTGTTTTAAAAACTAACAGTTTAATCAAAATATATAAAATTTAAATGTATAGTTTTGAGTTAAAAATTTCATTGTATCATTTTTAATTATTTAACAAATGAATATAAAATAAAAATATAGTAAATAATAACATTGTTAATAATATTAAATCTATCATATCAATTGTATGTTGGTAAACAGATTTAATTAAAAAATATGTTTTAATTTATTTTAATTTATTTATAAATCAAAATATAATAGAAATATCATTTTTGTAAGTTTTTGAAAAAAAAAATTTTTTATTAAACCAATAGTTCTTATTCTAACAAATTTAAAAGTAATATTTTTGCTCATATATTGTATATAGATATATTTATTTAACAATAAAATAAAACAGTAAATTTAAATTGCACAAATATTATTTTAATTAAAATAATTTATACTGTATGTACCTTTAAGTTATCAGTAAATATTTTCTCTTTTTAGGCAAGACATAAATTGAATACAAAAAATAATGCTGCTGGTTGGGTTCCCTCAAGTGATAATAGAACTGCTCAAGCCTTCAGTCAACCTGGTAAAGGTGTACCTGTTCCAGTTGCTCCAAATGTCCGATTAGCTACATCACAAATTTCCACTCCTATGCATTTGCAGTCACAAAAAAATAAAATGTAAGTTTTACATTAACATTATTAAAACATATTTTGGTACTGTAAATCAATTTGAAAATTTTTAAAAATTTAATTATATATTTTAAATAATTAAATGTACATAAATATTTTTATAAAAAATAATATATATGCATTATAAGCACCTTGAAATAAAAAACATAATGAATAGTATTGATAAAAATTTTACTATAATTCAGCTCAAGCAATAATTTTAATAATAACAAATTTCAACAACTTATAATACACTAAATAAATACTGTAAATAAATACTTATAATACACTAAAATATTTTTTGCTTATTTACTGTAATTTCATTACTTTTTAATTTTGCCTAGGAGTAATGCAAAGGGTCAACATCAACACTCCGAATATCATGATGACACATGGTACTCAATCTTCCCCGTAGAAAATGAGGAATTGGTTTATGGATTATGGGAGGAAGAGATTATTTGGGATGCAGAAAGAATGAGGAAAATACCAAAACCAAAGATACTCACATTAGATCCCAATGATGAAAATATTATCCTTGGTATTCCTGATGATATAGATCCAGCTCTGTTACATAAGGACAATGGACCTCAACCCAAAGTTAAGATACCCCACCCTCATGTGAAAAAAAGTAAACTATTGCTAGGTAAAGCAGGAGTGATCAATGTTTTGGAAGAGGATACACCTCCACCACCACCAAAGTCCCCTGATAGAGACCCCTTTAATATTTCGAATGATACGTGAGTTACCTTTCTTTTTCTTTCTTAATTTTTAATATCAATTAATAAAAGTGTAAAGTTGAATTTGTATTTAGATAATTAAACATAAATATTATATATAACTTTACATAATTTCATTCACATTTTACTCAGTTATTATAAATATATTCAAATTCTAAAGATATATTAAAATTCTAAAATATGTGAATAATATCTATGTCTATTTTTCATTATACATTACAAATTGGATATTTTTTTATTTAGTTTTTAGATTAAAGACTAAAAAATGCATAATGTGAAATTGTATAAAGCTATAATTCTTGTTTACATAAATAAAATATGAGAATTTATGTAAGTAGTCATGCTAATAATATTTATGTAAAAAATTGTGAATATTCTTGGTCTAATTATATCTATTGTTAAGAATAATATTTGGTAGGTTTTTACTAGATTAAGAGATTACACCAACCTGTTATAATTGTTATATACATTTAAATCATTCAAAAGTATTTTTAAAAATGTTCATTTTAGATTAAAACTAAAATTGACAAAATCAATTATTTTCACAATTTTTATTATTATTTTTGGAAACGACTTGCATAGTATATATTATTTTTAACTACTTTTTGACATTTATAAATTCTTATACTTTACATTTCTGATTTTTGTTTTTAAAAATATAGAAAAATGTAAATTTTCGGAGAATTTTGCCTCTCCAGTTTATTTACTTTATAATTGATTAAGTGGAAAAGAAATTGAATTATTATGGTTAATGTATTATAATAATGATAATTTATTTTGTATTGAAATATTTATGAATTTATTTTAAGATTTAAAAATACTAAGATGTTTAGTTAAGGAACTACGATTGTAATATTGATTAATTAAATATTAACATGTTGTTTCAGATATTATCTGCCAAGATCTTCAGAAACAACGCTAAGACTGAAAGTCGGTGGTGGAAATCTTATTCAACACAGTACTCCTGTAGTTGAATTACGTTCTCCATTTGTGCAAACTCATATGGGTCAGATGCGTTTGAGAAATTTCCACAGACCACCACTAAAACGATATAGTCATGGTCCTTTATCACACACAGGTCCACATGGGGTACTACCCTTGTTAAAACACATCAAGAAAAAGTCAAAGGTGATAGTTTTTCACGTTAACTCTGAAAATTACCATAGAAATAATTCGTTCTTATTACAGTATATTGTTCATCAATTTAGTTTAATTTACTAAATGATATATATACAAATATTATTATTTAATATTTGTAATATTTGACTAAGATATAAGTATAGAATTAATTTGTAGTAGAAGTTATAAAAAGAACAACAAAGACTTTAGAACTACAAATAATTTACAACTTTTTACTGAAGTCGAAATATAACAAAAAATAAAAGATGAAATATTCATAAATTTGAATGTAATTGTTTATTTTAATCTGTTACTAAAAGCAAAAGTAACTGTATTAGGATTCTATACACATTGTTAATAATTATCTACAGTCTATATGAAAATAATTATTCCATGAATTTAAATTATATATTAAGTAAAATAAATATATTTTTTTAATTTTTCAGATACGAGAGCAGGAAAGAATAGCCTCAGGTGGAGGTGACGTTTTCTTTATGCGCACTGCAGAGGACCTTACAGGTCGCGATGGAGAATTAGTGCTTGTTGAGTTTTCAGAAGAGCATCCACCTTTGATGAACCAGGTGGGCATGTGTTCAAAGATGAAGAACTACTATAAACGTAAGGCAGGCAAAGATCAAGGTCCACCTAAATATAAATATGGTGAAACAGCTTATGCACATACTAGTCCATTCCTGGGTATACTGACACCTGGACAAAGTATACAAGTTGTAGAAAACAATATGTATAGAGCACCAATTTACGAACATAATGTAGTGAGCACCGATTTTATTGTCATCAGGTCAAGGTGAGTATTTTCTGTTAGATGCTTACATTTTTATGCAATAAGGGTATAAAATATTTCTGCCTTTTTTTAGATTTAGTCATTTTTAAACAAATTCTAATTTTTATTGTTAGATTTAAACTAGAAATTTCTATGAATTTTTTACATAACATTCTAGATACATAAGTAAAATTAACTTTAATTATATTTCAGAAAATTTTTGATAAATTGTAATCACAGTTTTTTTCAGAGTATTTCTCGAAATATTTATTCAAACTTTTAATATCAACATTTTAAAGTATTTTATTAGAAATTAAATTTATAGTTTTGGCAGAACATTTTTTCATACTTTTGTTATAAAATAACTCTTGATAATCATTTATTTTATTTTTTGTATTTTTTATACTTAATATTTAAAAAGTATAATTAAATTAAGAAAATATGCTGTTTATAATTATATTAATTAAATTTTTTACATAATAATATACTTTTTTATACAAATTTTATCTTTATTGAAGTTCAAGTATGGTTCATCATTTTTAGTATGAGTTAAGGACAAGTGATCTAGAAAAACAAATAATTTCTTAACCTACTTAGTTAATTTTTTTACAGGCAACAGTATTATATTCGAGAAATAGATGCACTTTTTGTAGCTGGACAAGAATGTCCTCTCTATGAAGTACCTGGTCCAAACTCCAAAAGAGCAAATAATTTTGTGCGAGATTTTCTTCAAGTTTTTATATACAGATTATTCTGGAAATCAAGGGATACACCTCGGAGGATAAAAATGGATGATATCAAAAAAGCATTTCCTTCACATAGTGAAAGCAGCATTAGGAAGCGATTAAAACTTTGCGCTGA
Source organism: Wiebesia pumilae (assembly GCA_018907045.1). Lineage (NCBI taxonomy): Eukaryota > Metazoa > Arthropoda > Insecta > Hymenoptera > Agaonidae > Wiebesia > Wiebesia pumilae. The sequence goes on from JACCHZ010000138.1 coordinate 1,285,924, forward strand.
TTTTAAGAGAACAGGTAAATATCATGAATTTTTATCAAATCTGTTCTATGAAATACTTCTAATACTTTATATTCATCGTAATATAAACTTCAAAATTAATTTATTTAGAGCATACAATTAGTAATTATAATGATTGGAAACTTTTAAACATACTTAACAACTTAAAAAATAAATCATTTAAAATAGGTTTAAGAATTATTAATAATGTTGTAATTAATATATCCATAACTTAAAAAATATCAAGTTAAATGTTTATATTTTAAAATCTGAATTAAACTTAGAAATAATATAGTACAAAAAACCTACAAAACTAAAGAAAAAAGATTTTGGATAATAATATGTTGTCTGTGACCTAGTAAAATTAATAAAAGTTCGAATAAAATTCATTAAAAACTACGTTTTTACTCGAATTGTTTCTTATTTAGACTTATGTTTTCTTGATATTGTAAATTTTTTAATTCAAATATTTTTATTCTAAGTAACCAAATAGTTTTTACAGATTTCATTTTAAGGTATAAAATATTTTGTTTTTAAGGTACTCCTTAAAAATGTTTACTCCCCATTGCATATACTATTGTATATACTATATACTTATTGTATTTAATAATTAATGAAGAAGTCACTGCTAATTATTTTAATATAATAAAAAAAATCTCTTCACTCAGGAATGGATTCAAATTGGTGGGTAATAAAGCCAGACTTCCGTCTACCCACGGAGGAAGAGATACGAGCAATGGTCTCTCCTGAGCAATGCTGCGCCTACTTCAGTATGATAGCAGCAGAGCAAAGGTTAAAAGATGCTGGTTACGGAGAAAAGTTTTTATTTACACCACAGGACGACGATGACGAAGAAATGCAACTAAAAATGGATGATGAAGTTAAGGTTGCACCATGGAACACGACGCGCGCTTACATACAAGCGATGAAAGGCAAATGTCTTCTACAATTGGCTGGTCCGGCTGATCCCACGGGATGTGGAGAAGGATTCTCTTATGTTCGAGTACCAAATAAACCAACCATTAGCAAGGTAAATAGTTCGAAAGATCTTTTACGAAATTCGATTACAATACAGATTTTCTTCTATAAAGAATACATTTCAGACTTAATAAAATTAAAAATTAATCAAGTATTATTATATGATTAATGAAACAATATTAAAATATATTTTTAGATTTAGTACTGAAAATAACAAAACACAAATATTTTAAATAAAATATTTTGAAGTTTTATTTTACTAATAAATTAATGTAATATTTTATATTATATAATAAAATATTTTTAAGTAAAATAATATTTGTTGAATTACAATTATAATAGGTTAATGTAATCTCTTAATCTAATAAAAACTTACCGAATAGTATTCTTAACAATAGTATCTACTTAGGTTTCTTTGAAAAATATCAAGTGATCGACTTTCTAAATCCACCTAATTTATCATCTATAAATCATTTTATTTGTAAATGCCTTAGGAAGAACAAGAGGCTCAACCAAAGCGTACTGTTACGGGTACAGACGCAGACTTACGTCGTCTCTCTTTAAACAATGCTAAAGCTCTGCTACGTAAATTTGGCGTACCCGAGGAAGACATCAAAAAGCTCTCACGGTGGGAAGTCATAGATGTGGTGCGTACCCTGTCAACCGAGAAAGCTAAGGCTGGTGAGGAAGGCATGACCAAATTCTCACGTGGTAATCGGTTTTCGATAGCTGAGCACCAAGAGCGCTACAAGGAAGAGTGTCAACGCATCTTCGACTTGCAAAACCGTGTGCTATCGTCAAACGAAGTACTCAGTACTGACGAAGGGGAAAGCTCCGAGGAGGACAGCTCGGATATTGAGGAAATGGGAAAGAATATTGAAAATATGCTTAGCAACAAAAAGACGAGCACGCAACTAAGTCTTGAGAGGGAGGAGCAACAAAGGCACGAGCTAAGGAAGATGCTTATGAATGATACGCCAGGTAGGTTGTCTCTTATTTACTCATAAGTTGTCTTCGCGTAAATAACGCCGAATTTTAGTTTATAACGTAAAAAAGTTTGTGGATTCAATAGTATATTAATTGAAAATGTGTGAAAATACTACCAATAAGAAATCTAAAGTTTCTAACAAAAGAAAAACAATGAAACAGGTCCGCATGACGATAAAAAACTGAAGGATAAGAAGAAAGATGATGAAGATGAAAACTCAGCTTCAAATTACAACTCGCAGCTGGGTCGCGTTTTAAAAATTCACCGGACATTCCGTAACCCTGAAGGTAAAGAATTCACTCGCGTGGAGATAGTGCGCAAACCCGCTGTTATTGACACGTATATCAAGATTCGCAATTCGAAGGATGAAAGCTTTATCAAGCAATTTGCCACGCTAGACGAGGCTCAAAAGGAAGAGATGAAGCGCGAGAAACGCCGCATCCAGGAGCAGTTGCGACGTATCAAGCGTAACCAGGAGCGCGAGCGAATGTTGACAGGTGGTGTGTCTACTATGTCTGGCACAAATCTCGCTCTGGAGCGAACCCTGAGCACTGGAAACCTTAATGGTGCCAGTAACAACTCGACGAGCAGTCAGCACTTTATGCCCCAGAGCAACTTCGATAGGAGCGGCGCTTCAACGCCCGTCGCTGCGGGAATCAACGGCTCGGGTCTAATGTCCATGAGCAGCTTTGCTTCCGCGGGTCTTCAGCAGCTTGGCTCATCCTCAGGGTTCGGCGCTCAGCAGCAGTATCACGGTAGTAGACAGCGACACTCCAACCACGAGCAGTTCGCCAATGCCTCATCGCCGAACAAGCGTAAAAAATCTAAGCTCAAGCCTGATCTCAAGCTCAAGTGTGGCGCTTGTGGCAACGTAGGTCACATGCGCACGAACAAAGCCTGCCCTCTTTACCAGAACAGCATGGGCAACGCCGCACCCATGAATGTCGCGATGACCGAGGAGCAGGAAGAAGAAATCGAAAAGCAACTTAACACCGAGGATCAGGACCTAGTCAACGTCGACGGTACCAAGGTTAAGCTGTCCTCGAAACTTATCAAGGTATGGAATATTATAAGACTATCGCTAAAATAAATATCTCTAAGGATAAAACGGATGGATTATATTACTACTTAGTGTTGATAAATATATTTTAGAGATGTTTGATAAAACCATGTTCTACATAGTTTCAATAAATTCCTAATAAAGTTTTTATATAATATTTCAATTGAATTTTAACCATACATAGATCATAAATACGTGTTTACGAGCAATCTGTTAAATTTGAAAGACATTCTGAAGAAAGGAGAAATGATGATTAAACTGGAGCATCCTTAGTTTTAAAAATCCCGTCTATCCATTTCGAATCGAAAAATGATAACAATTGTGCAGCACGCTGAGGAGATGAAGCGGCGTACGCTACTGCTGAAAGTGCCAAAGGACGCGGTCTCAGCAAGGAAGCGTAAACGACCAACCGGCGATGATCATTGCGATTACCTTAAACGGTATCAAAGGCCAGCAGGCGCTAATCGACGACGCACGGATCCTGTCGTCGTATTGTCGACGATTCTCGAAAGCATCCTCAATGACATGAGGGATCTACCCGATGTTCAGCCGTTCCTCTTCCCCGTCAATGCTAAGGTAGAATTCTTAACTTTTCTTACCTTAAAGTATAATAAAAGAATGAACGTGAAATAAAATGAAACAATTCAATACTCTTGTATAAAAGAAATTTTATTATTTGTGATTATGCAGTGATATATTATTACAACGAAATAATTATGTGTATACAGTGAACATTCATTCTTGTTGATTTATTATTAAATAAAATTCAAAATAATGCAATACAAACAGTAATTTTACTAAAATTACTGTAAAAGAAAAAATTACTGAATTCAAAAAAATTAAATAAAATCATTGTTTTTATTAGATTGTTTTATGTGAATTTGATTAGAATAGAATAAACATAATATGCATTTTTTAAATTTTTAAAATGACATACGTTTATTATAATTATATCCATTTAATGCGATATGCCCTAATAATATCTTATACACATATTTAAGTAGTTTTGAACTACATATAATTTCAAAATGTAAATAGATATTAATGTAAATATATAAAAATGTTTAAATGCCTTATACTAGGTTTAATATTAAGTGTATTTTATCCTTTTTTATTCTTTGACGAAAAAATAAACATTCTTTTACAAATTGTCGGTTAAAAAAAAATAAAAAATAAAGAGATTTAAACATTATAAATATCTATAAAATTGCGATATAACAAACATTTGTTATATTTCACAGATAGTGCCCGATTATCCGCGAATTATAAGCAGACCAATGGATCTTCAAACTATACGTGATAATCTTCGCCAAAAAAAATATCAGAGTCGCGAAGAGTTCCTTGCCGATGTTAATCAGATCAAGGAAAACAGTTCACTGTACAACGGACCGAAGAATCCGTTAACAGAAGCAGCGCAACGTATGCTCGATTTTTGCGTTAATCAAATCGCCGAGAAAGAGGATAGGATAATGAGATTGGAGAAGGCCATCAATCCACTCCTCGATGACGACGATCAAGTTGCGCTCTCATACATCCTTAACACAGTAGTGAATGATAGACTGAAAGCCATGCAGGAAGCTACGCAGTTTCTTAAACCCGTTAACAAAAAGATTATTAAGGATTATTACAACATTGTTAAAAGACCGATGGATCTCGAGACTGTGTCGAACAAGATTGCTGGTGAGCCATCCGTTTTTTGTTGTTCCTTTTTTCTACTTACACAACTATTTAATTATAACTTTGAGATAAGTCATTCTACTATAAGTAGAATAGAAATGAAGATTTCCTCAAGTCAACCATAATTTAGAATTTAGAAGTGATGTAATAATATTTTTAATATTAAATTTTAATATTATGTCGATATGTAATTGAAATTTTGATCTTTCTTAAATCTGGCAAATTACAGCTCTAAATCAGTTATAAATGTAAGATTAAAAATATATTTAAAAATAATATTTACATATATGCTACGCAATAAGAATTTACTAAAACCAGTGTATGTTTAAAGACGAGATAAACAAATTACGTGCAATTGATTTCTTTTTAAAAAGCTAATCATACAAATTAACTTAATTATAAATTTATTTACTTAAAACTTATCTGCATATAAATATTGAAAAAGCGCTCATTATTAACATGTTTTAATATATTTTTATACTTCTAGATCCATTTATTTAAAATAATAAATTATAATTTTTTTATAATTATTGGTTTTTATTTCTGTACTAATTCTTGTAATAGACGATAGTATTGTTTGTTTGATAACTTAATGTTTAAGTATTTTATATACCATTAATTTTGTAGAAACAGTTAGGTTTTATACAAATAAATAATTTTAAAATATGATATTGGAACAATAAATTTATTTGTTTTACTAAATATTTATTACTTAATTTTATTTACAAAATTTATAATATTAAATTTACGGTTTGCAATACTCAATGCTCGAGTATCAGAATATTTTGATTATTATTTGTGTCATTATTATTTATACACACTGGTATATAAAATTTAGATAATAACAACAATATATAATTACAACATGGTTTTAAATTTTTCTCTATGCACACCAACTTGGCTAGATCAAGGATCCATGAGTAGATGAATAAATTAAACTAATATTTATAATTTATAATATAATAATATTAAATATATAATATAATAAAATAATATTAAATAATATTAATATAATAATAATATAATATAAATAATATTAAATATAATAAAATAATATTAATTATAATATAATATTTATAATTTAATTAATTATTATTACTAGTTTGTCAATAACTTTACTAAATTTCCATAAATAATAAATTATGTTACGAATTAAAAATGAAATTATCGCGTATTACTTGATACAGATTTATATACAAGTATGTTACTAATAATCTTCAGTTATTATTATTACTACTAGTCATTATGAATATATGAGTTGTACATTCTTCAAAATGATTGTTTTATCTACTTCACTTTATAGCTCATAAATACCATAGTCGTGCAGAATTTATGAGAGACATCCAACAAATAGTAGATAATTGTGTACTTTACAATGGTGATAAATCACCTTTAACTGCAAAGGCTGAAGTTTTGCTGAAAGTATCTAAAGACACTCTAAGTGAGGTATGGTGTTTTTTTATATGCACACACATATACAAATATTACTTTCTGAAAAAATTTTGTTATTTAAATATTTCATCTTATTTCATCAAATATAATATAATAGATTAAAATGTGTGCTGCGATTTTAATGCGTTTGATTTGCAGTACGATGAGCATCTTTCACAGCTGGAAAAGAACATTTCTCTTGTACAGCAGCGTGCTATGGAGCAAGCCGATATCGATACTTCTTGGATTGGCGATGGTAACTACGAAGAAAATTACACTATTGTTGAACCAGAATTTAGAGGGGTAAGAACTCATACTTAATTGTCATCGTATTATTTAATTCATAAAAAAATTAAAAATTTTCGCAACTTATACTGTATATTTAGAGTCAAACTAGTTCTCCAGAACATCCTTTCGGAAAATCCAGTATGGATGACTACGATTTCGTGGATGTTGAAGGGGATATAGATGCTGAATTAAACAGTTCTGCTTTGAAAAAAAAAGATGTACTTGAAGAAGGTAAAGTATTGTAGTTTTTCAATTTATCTCATTTTTATCTCATTATAATATATTTATTTTCTTTAGTTTAAAAATTTATAAATTCTAAAAAACAATAATCCTTAAATAATTTTAACTGATGTCATGTATTAATGTTTTTTTTATCCACTTAATTACATATCAATAGTATCAAAGCGTCATTTTACAAATCAATATCAAAAACGTAAATGTCATCTAAAGTAATAATTAAAGTAATTATTATAAATAAAATAATTTAAAAAACTAATGTATACGTATGTAGTGAAAAAATATCTAAAATTAGCAAGTATTTAATGTAAATTATGTAATACAAGAAAATTCTTTTTGAGATATTTAAAAAGTATATGTGTGTGTGTATATATATATATATAATTAAAAATTAATATTACTTAATATTTAACCAAATTAAAAATTCATGTTGTTACTGCAAATAATGATATAAATCTACAATACCATGTAATAAAGGTATAAACTGTTATGAAATATTACTTTTTAACAACTATGAATTAATTTAACAATGATGTAACCATCTTAAAATCTTAAAATTCATCAGGTAAACAATTATATTTTATATTCCTTATTATAGAAAAATTAAAAAAATTAAATAATATAATGGTTTTAAGATTTTCATATTTATTGGTAAAATATTTGGTATTACTTATTTATTATTGTATTATTTTAATATTATCGTATACTGGAGAAACTAAAAATAATTGATAAAAAAGACTTTATACATTAGATTAACTTGTTCAATAATTAATTTTAATATTTGATGTGATATTATATATTATGACTTTAATATTCATTTATATTGAATTTTCATTTTTAACTTAATAAATAAAAATGTAAATGTGTTAAAAATTTTGAAATAATTATTACTTGATTTCATTGATGATTTTAATTACGTTATTTCATAATTCTAGACTTACAATTTTCAAGTGAAGATGAATTCGACGAAGTACCATTTAGTGTTGACGATGCGTTCGAGACTACGGAACTAAAACCACTCGTGCCAGTGGATGTGAGACCTGATGAATTGCCTGCAGATGATGACAGTCAACAGGTAGCCGAAGCAATGATTCAACTCGGCAATGCTAGATCTTACTTAGAAGAACCATCAGTGCAACAGCATGGTAAATATTACAGTCGAATAATATCGAAAGTATTGCATACAAGTCATATTTACCATCTTTATTCAGTCAAGTTACTTTTAATTCTTAACTTAAATAAAAAACACTTTAAGATATACATCCAAATTGATGCTTTGTAATGAACCAACTAATGTAATTTAATTTGATAGATTTTATTTAAATTATTTATTTGCTAATTACTTAAAAAACTTTGTATTATTACAATTAATTATGATCAATATTATATGTATTTAATAAGAAATAATCCTGGTAAATAATTTAAGTGTTATCATTTAACAAATAATATAATCTTATTTTATGGACTAAAAAAATTCAACATATTATTATTATTATTGTTGTTATTATACATATTGTTTTATCATACACATTAATATTATATTTCAAATATTTTATATTGTATACATGATTAATTTAGTCCATTTAAATGTTATAAATAAATCTTATATAGTATTTATCACTATATAACATATAAATTATTGATACATTTAATTACACTTATAATAAAATCTATTTATTATAAATGAAATATAAAATAAAGTAATAATAAAGTCTATTAATCCATTAATAAATTATATTTTAATTTGTTCAAAATTGAAATATAAATATAATTAATAGATCTCGTGAAAAACTAATATGCTATATAATAATGTAATGTTCAATGAATTTCTTACGTTTACAGAAGAAAGTGTTGATTCGAATTATGATCCTTCAGACTCTTTCTTTACTACTTTACCAGTGAGGAAGAATGAGGGAGAATGTAAAATTCAAGAGGATTTGGCTGTTTCTGAAAGCGATGAGGAAGAACAAAAGTCTGATATAAAAAATGAAGTACAACAACCTCCATCAACAACGGAAGAAGAATTGGGAAGTGTATGGTTCTAAATAAAAATCATCTTTTCAAATACAATATTGTTTAGAATCAAAGTGTAATGTAAACAAACTATGTTAGTGAGATATACTCTATATAAATATGTATTTATACTTTCGCATAGTGTACCATATTTTTCACAAATTAAATTTGTAATAAAAAGTTGTTTCACATTGTTTGTAAATAAATGTTTACATAAAAATCTCCAAAATTAATTATACTAAAATAATAGAAATAAAAGTTCGTTATTAAAAATAATATAATAATATGTATGAATGTGTACTTTCGATTTAAATATGATTTATTTAACTATTTCTAAATAGATAATATATTTATTTAAATAAATATATTAAAGCTATGCAAAGTTGTTTACTAAATTCTTTTACTTATTTTACTAAAGTTAGTTGATTCTCTGAAAATGTTGTTTAACGAATTTTCTTATTGGATGCAAATTTCAACATTTACAACACATCAATTATAAATAAATTGTTTATAAAATAGAAAAAAAAGTATTATACATTATAACTGCTTTTCAATTCAATTAAAATTAATACTAAGTTTTATGAAATCCATATCTTTACAATACTTTTTATTTATTTTTTTATTATTAAGTATATTTGGTATAATTAAAAAAAATGTTGATGCTATAATAATATTAATATATTTTGCTCATTTTTTGAGATAAATTTCGTTTAAAAAATTTACAATAAAAGCTTAATTATATGAACATGTTATGTGCTCAAACTTTTACTTTATTTCTAAAATTCAATTTTAAATTATTAAATTTTATGTTTCTTACATTAAAGTGTTTGAAAAATAGAATTATATTGTATTGTACTTTTTTAAGAGCCAATGTTTCAATCATTATATTTAATTGATAGATTTGGTAGATTCGTTTAATCTGAAACGTTTCCAAAGTCCATAACGAACTTCCCAGTCAATGAGGAATAGCTCAGGCTTATTCCAAAGGACGTGATGCTCCGCAAAGTTATAATATGATTGTATAGGTGGATTAAGATGAGGCGCCCATTGAGCTCTCTCCATTACAACCTTATTTACATACATATGAAAATCTTTGGCATTGTGAATCCAGCATATGACAGATAGTACAGAAATAATGATTGCATGGATATGATAAAATTCCTTCTTACCTATTAAAGGATATACATAAACATTGAAAAAATGTTTCTGATATGAGTTTTTTATGTAATTTAAATTAAAATTAATTATATTTTTACAAGTTTATCATAATATTTTTAATTCAAATCAAAGTATTTGGTATGTATTTTCAATTGTACATTTAATAAATGTATGCTTCTTTTATGCAAAGTTTAAAAAATAAACTTGTAATGGAGTTTGAATATGCTCACGAATTAATAATAAATGTATATATAAATATTTTAATAATATTAATATATTCATGTAAATATAAAAAATATTTACACGAAACTTCCTGTTTTCAAAAATGAGCATCTTATTTATTTAAAAGATTTATAATATCAAAAAAAGAAATATTCTAAATGCTTATCACAAAACTTTTAAGTATAAATATTATAAATTAATATTTATGCATTTTAAAGTACTTATTTAATGCTTTTTTAAAATTCAATTTAAATCTTAAAATTAATTTAAAAAATTTTTGAAAAATTCAGTTACTAAAATATCTATATTTTATGGCATATTTCAGAAATTTTAAACTTTATAGTGAATATCATAAAATGAATTTAAAAATCCATGAAATATGAAAAATTGTAATAAAGCTTTACAATTAAAATTAAATTGTATACAATTTAATTATACCAACCAAATTGTTTGTTATCACAACCAAATTTTGGAATATATCTTAAAATAGAACTGCTGATTTAAATCATAAAATTTTTATTCAAAATATCCTTTAATACCAATACTTAATTTTATCAAATTCATTTACTTATTAAATTATTATTAAATGATTATAATGATAGATATTCACTGGATATATGTGTGATGATTTATTAGATTAATAAATATCATAAATCATAAAAGTATTTATATTATATTAGATAAAGTTTTCTAACCAAGATGATCTGGTTCTTTTTTAATACGTTCTTGAAGATTCATCATAAGACAAGATAAAGCAGCTGCAGTGAAGCCACAAGGTACTTCTATGGCCAATAAACAAATTGTACAATATGTAGTTTCTATATTTAAGCGATTATATCTATGATTAATGAAACTCTTCATTAAACTATCATGTATAATTTCTCTGTGTGTCATTAGAAATTTTTCATTTTCTTTATAGTATTTGTTCACTTTTATTTTTAACTTTACATCTTCAAAAAATATTTTTGGAGTATTGAATAGTTTGAAATTGTTACCTCTATCAATAAGATGTTGTAATACACGATTTCCTAATAAAGATACAAATGGAACAGATGATTTAATCATATGCATTAATAAAGAGAAAACACCAAAAGTTAGAGTATTGTAAAGGAAATCTTCTTTATACATATAAGCAGCATAAACCAATGTACTACTATAGTTTAGGATGATAGTATCATTTATATTTACATCAGTTGTCCAAGAACTCATGTGCTGAATTATAATAAGGAGATGGTTATTTGATACATTTTGAATGATATGTTTAACACATAATTCTAAGTTACTTCTTAACTTAAAAAAGAATGATTTTTCTGACTTTTCGGAAGTATCATATAAACTATTGTAATAGAGATTAAGAAATCTTTTTAGAAAAATTACAGTTTCTTCAGTTTCTAACCAATTATAAGCATCCAGTAAATCATGTAGTACTTTAACAATAAATTTGATTTTTGTATCCACAGAAGTTTCATAAAATTCAATTTTGTTACATATCTTATGATATACTAATATTCCATTATATCCATAATCAAAAAGAGTTCTGATTAAAAAAACGCAAACTCTTCTAACATGCCAAAACTTTTCTTTGTGTATTGTATTAATGACAATATTTATAATTTCTCCTTGTGTTTCTGCTTTAAAGAGTTTTAATAACTTATCATAATTAGCTTTCGCCTTCAGATATCTTCTATTACATTTTCTTTTTAATGCTAGAGAACTGAAATAAAATGGAATTTTTGCATACTTTATTAAAATTTCAATTGTACAAGTTATTAATTTATAACAATTTTGAGATTGCAATTGAAACTGTGAACTTCTGTAAATAATTTCTGTTATTAACTTTAGTTCCTTGTCACTTTTTAATTTTCTAAATTCACTGACTGAAAACTGGCTTACATTCAAATTATTTAATTCATCTAATTTTGTAGCCAATTCTGCATCGGTAATACGATGAAAAACTCGTGAAACACAAAATTTCATTTTTTACTTACATTAATTTAATTTATTTATTAAACCAAACATTAAAAATTATCTTATTAAATCATCATTCATTTGTTAATAATCTAAGCAACCTAATTTTTATTTACAATGCTTCATAATAATAAACATTTATTTTTAAAAATACAGTTTTTCGATAACACATAATATATAAAAAAATTTAAGTTTCAAATTCTTAGATTTTTAAACGATTTATAAACTTAGATTTATATTTATAAAAATATAAAAAATATATATATATATATTTATAAATATAAAAATTAAAATTATTCAAACTTATGCTCAGATTAATAATTAAAATAATAATATAAATTACAATATAAATTACAAATAAAAATACAAAAAATAATTAAAAAACTGTCAAAAATAAAAATGTAATATTTGATTGTACTAACAACAAATTTTCTATTCAGTGGATAAAATATATAATTATATTATTTTCTTAATTACTAACAAAATTCTCCTTCATTAATTTTAATTAAATGAATGCATGAACTTTTTAGAAAAACCGCAATTACTCATTTCGATAGTCGAGTGCATGCAAGATCGTATGTAAGACGTACAAACGCCCATACATTGCGCAAATAATTATTTCTGAATTATTTATATGTCTTTTTATAATTACACATTACTTTACATCGCGTAAAGTAAGTCAAGGAAACTGTCAAAGTCGATTTTTACACTATATTAGAAATTAGAACTTGAATTTTGTTAAGTGCTACTTCGCTCGGGAAAGGAAACAAATCAGATCTACTTCAAGGTTACGTATTTACATACATACATGTACGTTTTATTTGTACACTTAAGTACATGTTATGCACAGTAGCGGCGACTCTGAAGCTTAGCATAGTTGCGCCATAGGTATGGGTTTCGTGTGTAATCCTTAATCTCCTTTGTAGCTAATAGAAGAGAAATTGAATAAAAAAAGTCATAAAAAATTCGCGAAGGATCGAATCGATTGTATCAACAGGAGCGTTGAGACGCTGTCGAATGAAAAAGGAAAAAAATGCTTCGCTACAAGATTCAGCGAGATAACATTTATTACCATGATATCCTTATAGTATGTAACAATAAATATTTAAAAAAATTTTAGTGCATTGTTTTCTTTCATAACTCTCATTCATGCAGTCAAATATTCGTGTGTAGTTTTGAACTTTTATTATTTACATTTTAAACTACTTGAATTTTAATTGTTAAATTGAATTAATTTTAATTATGAGAAGGTGATTGTGTAGTGTCATATAGTTTAAGAATAGATTATACTTGATATAAAAATAGCGTTCAATTATATTAAATTTCAGTAATATTAAAATGAATTCTGATTTAAGAATATTTTCAATATAAATTTCCAAAATAATTTTATTTTATTTAACTACATCACCAACTTTATGGATTTTCTTAAAAATATTGTTTATTATGTAATTGTTACATTAATAATAAATTATATTTATTTTTTAGCTGCAGTTTGAGCAAATAGTAACACGAAAGGTTATAAAGAATGTTGGTAACTCAGGAATATAAGCATCATGTAGAATTCTGTAACAAAAATGACCAACCACGTCATGACACTCACTCCATCTCGCAAACGGTGGCTTATTGTACTATTGATCATATTAGTACCGTGTGTTATTTTAAATTTCTCATCTGCCCCAGATATATATGAGGAGACACTGCTTCAAAATAGTATTGCCGAATTACAAGTAAAATTGGAACACCTGCATTCTAAATACATAACAAGTCAAGAGGAGATACAACTTCTCACTTACCAATTGATTCAAATGACAGATGGAATTCACTTGCTACCTGAAGTTCAAATTTTCTTCAACAATTCTGGTTATAATGCCACAAACATAAAATTACCATCAGCTTATAATTTTTTGCCACATTTACTCAATGATCCAAACAGTCTACGTCCAGCTTTTATTCACAGCAAAGGAAGAACTGGTGTAAGCATTGTCTTGGGGATTCCTACAGTCAAGAGAGAGGTACAGAGCTACTTAATAGCAACTCTAAGAAATTTATTAAGTCGTATGAATCCTTTGGAAACTGCTGACACTCTTATTGTAGTTTTTATAGCTGAGGTTTGTAGAAAATTAATATATTATATTATATATTATATTTATTATATTATATTATAATAATTAAATAGTTAAAATATAGCATAAGTACTGTTATTAATCAACTATATTTTTCATTTTTCAGATTGATATTGAGTATGTAACGTATGTAGCAAAACAAATAGAGGTGCAGTAAGTAATACTATACTATAATAATAGATAACTTCTTACATAAATTTAACTGTTTATATCATTACTACAAATTAAATAACAATAAAATGAGTAATTGATTTATAAGAACAATTTAAAATCTTTTCCCTTAAAGAACATGTATGTAACATCTTATCTTATGTAAATATAAATTTTAAGAGTAAAATTTCCAATCTTAATTTAATATATTATTGGAATTGGTATTTAATTTATTAACTTTGTAATTAATAAAGATAATTAATTAAATTTAATTAAATTTATTTAAAATATGTCATACATTAAATTTTTTGTATTTATATTTACCAAAATTTATTTATTACAATTGTTTATAAACAAATTGTGTGTTTTTTGTAAATATGTCTGATTACTTTAATTAATTTACTATTTACAGATTCCCTAGTGAGTTTGAAACTGGTATAATTGACATAATATCACCTCATCCAGCATATTATCCTGATTTTACAAAATTACGAGATACTTTAGGGGACAATCATCAACGAGTAATATGGAGATCAAAACAAAACTTAGATTTTGCTTTTCTCATGTCCTATGCTCAAACAAAAGGAACCTTTTATGTACAATTAGAAGATGATATACTAGCTAAAAAAAATTTTATTACTACAATGAAATCTTTTGCTTTACGAAAAGTAAGTCAGAAAGAAAACTGGCTTGTACTTGATTTTTGTCAACTTGGATTTATTGGTATAAATTAATATCACTGTTATAATTGCCTAATTTAATTCTTAATGTATATTTGAAATTATATTTTTTATAGGAAAAATGTTTAAATGTGTAGATTTACCTGCATTAGTTCAATTCTTTTTAATGTTTTATAATGATAAGCCAGTGGATTGGCTTTTAGACCATTTGATATTTACGAAAGTTTGTACTCTTGATATGGATTATGTGAGTAGAAATATTATTATTAACATATTTTTTATAAATAATTTTTAATAAAATATATCATGTTATAGAAACGCTGTAGAATAGCCAAAACAGAATTATGGTTACATTATAAGCCTTCATTATTCCAACATGTTGGTACTCATTCTTCATTAAAAGGAAAAATACAGAAATTGAAGGTAAACGTAAATAAATATACTATTTTAGTTCACATGCAATAGATTAAATTTTAATATAATTTTTAGGATAAACAATTTGGTAAAATAACATTACATTATGGTCATACAAATCCAGATGCTATTGTTGAATCAGAAATTAAGCCCTACAAACAGTTTACACTTAGTAAAGCTTATAAAGGAGATACATTCTTTTGGGGTCTTTTGCCGCAATCAGGAGATCATCTCAGATTTAAATTTATTCATCCTCTTTATATAAAAAGGTAAAAAAAATTTTTATTTGAATATATTCTTTTCTTTTGTAGTATATAAATTACTTTTACACTTGTTTATTTTAAATTACAGATATTTATTTAGAAGTGGAAATGCTGAA
Organism: Wiebesia pumilae; assembly: GCA_018907045.1. Lineage (NCBI taxonomy): Eukaryota > Metazoa > Arthropoda > Insecta > Hymenoptera > Agaonidae > Wiebesia > Wiebesia pumilae. The sequence continues at coordinate 1,301,687 of JACCHZ010000138.1, forward strand.
CATCCATGTGATAAATTTTACAATACAACTGTTGAGGTTTTACCACAATTAATTAATTCTGTTGATAGAAATCACAAAAACGTTTCAGAAGATGGTTACATTATTATAGGTAAATAAATAATTTTTAAAGTTACTCGTAAGTTTACTCATAGCATTATTCGTTGTTTCTTCCATTTTCTTTATTTTTAATTAGGTAAATTTGATCCTCTTGGTATTGCTCGAGGAACTGTGGATAAAATATTAGGAAAAATTTCAATACTTCGTTTAAATGTACACAGTGAAAGTGAGAATTGGGCGATTTTATCTGAAGTAAGTAAATTGTATAGAAAAAATTATAATAAAATATAAAAAGGTATTAAAAATTAAATTTACTTACATAACACATATTTATTATTAGTTTAGTTTTCTATCTCATAATTTAAATAAATTATAAAATATATTCTACTATACACTGTATTAATCTTCTTGCTCACTAATTTTATTTTTCTCCTAATAGATTCATATAGAGGAGGATGTGAATAGCTGACAAAAAGTTATACAAATGTGAAAGACTCGTTTAACGTCGTTTTCATCATGCATGAGGATTTGCTATTTATGATATTTTTCATCTGTAAATATATCCATTTATTATTTATTGTGCCTTCTTATGAAAGCCAACTTGCAGTTGTAAGCCTTTCTACATAATAAGAGTATTCATGTATTTGGACAGTGGCATATCATATTTATTCAATCTTGTGAATCTGATTGTCATTTAATATATCCTGTTCTATCTTATCTATTTTTAATCATCATACATTGTACTTTAGCTCAAGTATTATAATAATGGTTACAATACAATTAATTCAATTTGAGTCCAAGTGGCATTTAAATTTTGTGATAAAAAAGAAAAAAATTATGATATATTTAGCGTGTAACTGTACTAAACTTGTTAATTTCTAAACGTAATTTTAAATAAGGGGGATTTTCAGTTAAACTAATTAATACGCAAAATTGATATTAGAATTAAAGTTTAAAATAAATACATAAAGTAATACTATCCAAAACATTAAAAAAGAACTACATGACTAATTTATATGAAATTTCTCATCTGAAATTTAATAACTAAAAAGATTTTTAAAGTTATGATAATTATTAACCTTTTTTAAACATTAAAAATTAAAAAATTAATATATGACATTAAGAAAATGGAAATGTATTTTAAATATTTTCTTTAAGGTACATTAAATCATTCATACGAATATTATCACCCTTATAACTAATAAGCATTTGTATTTTAAGGATGCTAATATTTTTTGAAATAATTTCAAATAAGTTCTTGAGATTGTGCTTCTAGTTAAATTATTTAATTCTATTATTCAGTATTATTATAGATACTATTACATTTGGTAGTGGTTTTTATATTTGATATTAATACAATGTTTATCATGAATGGTTTTATTTGTTACAATCAGTTGTATAAGATATAAATTTAAATAAGCTGTTATGCCTAGCACTATTAGTTAGTATAAAATTAACTAATTTTTTGTGATTTATGTGTGTTTGATAATATGAAATTAAACATTAAATCTTCAAATTTTAAATTTTAAATAAATTTAATATAAGTATCTTTTAATTTTATTAACGTGTTTCCTTGAAGTAGTTTAAAAATTTTTTCTTTACTGATGAGTTAAGTTTTATTTATTTTAAAAATTAATTCATTGGTAAACGTGAAACAATTCCAAATAATTTCAAATAACAAGCACTGATAAAAAATTTTTACAATTATATTTGGTGTTTAATTCTATTTTAATTCGTCGGGGTTGCTTTTTTATTTATTGTATAAGATATCAAGAATAAATTATTTTTTATTTGCAATATTTATAAGAGAATGTACACAGTTAAAATTATTCTGAAAGTAAATTAATATATTCTATGCGGGAGTTTGCCCGAATATTTTTGTTTCTTTCCTTATAGTAAATTCTGTATTCAAAAGGCGATTGTCTTGCTACAATATTTCTCTTTTTCGTAAAGATTTTCGTATTTAAGTTGTTGGTGTAGTTAATTGAATATGAAATTGGATTAGATACGACCGTCGCTACAAACAAGTTTTCCAAATTTGGCTTTCCGAATTGTTATCTATATAAATCTCTTTATTTTCTAATGCACTGCTCAGAGTTTACTATGCAAGAACATTTCTGCTTACATTTTAGTAATCGGTAATACTTGTAGAAATAAGTTGTACTTGAACATTAGACGAATTAGATTTTATTTAAAATTTAGAGTTAATAAACAGCAATTCGTTGAAATTTTGATTGTAAAAATTTTCTAAATATTACATATGACGCTCATGGTTTTCCAGACTAGCAATATAAAGTTGTGGCAAATATCTAAAGCACTTAGATACTGTATTTATGTCATTGGAATACACAAATGTGCATGTAGACCTCTGAAGGATTTCATTTCGAGCGCAAAAAGAACAAATTTAATCTTTGATGCATCCAAACACAGATAATGTATGTATAAGACGTGTGTAGTAGCATTGACACATCCAAACCAAACTATTTTGTTTGTTTGTCAGTATTGTTATGCTCGGACTTGCGAAATCCCGCAGATATAATGCGACCGGCGTCTAAATTAATTTGTCCGAATCAAGCGAGATACAATGCAAGATATTTAGGAGATCTAACACTTTGCAAAACTAATGAACGATGACTAATCTTATGTTAAGGATCGACAAGTAACAGATTCCGTCATGTATAAGCAACACATATGCGCAATAATACGGAAAATGCTAACAGTGGTACAACCTTTCAAAACTGTCTTTATGCTAAGAGCATCTTTCATACAGAACAGGAATCAATACTTTCAAGTTATGAAAATTTGGGACAACCAGTTGAAACTCGAAGTATGTGTATGCGGTCCAATGAGAATTATTTAAGCCACTGGTCGTTTGCCTTGGGGAAAAGGTCTTTTTGGACTTTTCGATTGTCTTTCAACTATTTGACAATGATCCCGAATTCGACCAAAGCAAAATATATAATAGATGTATAAGCGTGGAATACCAGACTATACATATATAGAATAGTATGTTATTACGCTTTCTTTTAGCTTTATATTTTATTTAAGAGAGAGGAGCGATAGATAAGACACGGCAATTGAAATGGTAGAATAGTCAGAATTTATTTTCCCTTCATCTATTTATAGCCGCCAAGACGCGACTGCCTATCTTTTCTTTTATCCAAAATTATCTAGCCACTACAAATGTAAAGGTCGTAGGAACATTATAGTCCTCCCTGCGATGTCTGTCTTCGTCATCCCTTGCCTATTCATTCAACTTGTACATAGGAAGATTTAAAGGGGCTGCCATAAATCCTAACTTTCGACAAATTCATTATACTTTGTATATGAAAATTTCTTTTGTTAAAATGATCTGAACGAAAAAGAACTTAAAGGATATTCAACAAAAACGAAGAAATTCTTTAGTTATTAGACTGTTTTATTAGTTATTAGACTTTAGTTATTAGATAGTTATTAGAATATTTATTTTCCTGGCTACATCATTCATTGCCTGCACTTTATTCGCACTTTTGCCTTTTCTACATTAATTTTACTTTTCCGAAGAACTCGTCTGAGCAGTGTAATAGTTCTTACGCTTTATTTCATTAAAACAAATTTATTAAAATTCAATTAATTTTATTATATGATATTGCTTTGTACTGTCCGTTTCTTATGAATATTGATGTCATTATCATATTTTTGTAAGTTTCTTTATTCAAGAAGTTTCTTTATTCCTAAAGAAATATATAAATTATATACAAATATATAAATATATACATATATATATTTTATTAATTATTATCAATAAGGTATTTTATAAATGCAGTCATTATTATTTTTCCAAAATATATTTTAATTTTCATATATGAAATAACAGAGTCATAATTATATAAATCCCTATTTTAAATTATATACTAAGATAATTCAAAAGTCCATATTCTTAAGAAAAGAATATCCATATTAATGAAAAATCCTACATTTTTTGAAGAAATGAAAAATAAGTTTAGTTCAAAAGAATTTTTTAATTTTCATAATGTATTTTATAAATTTATAATAGATATTTTTATGTTACAATGTGTGTAAAAATGTATTATATTGTTTCGATATTATTACTACAGATTTAATTTACATGGCTCTAAATTTTTAGAATTTTCAAGGAATGTTGATGAAAATACGGTTTAAATACATATACTGGAAATATTTTACTTTTTTAAAGTTTTTTTTTTAGATTCAAATAAGATTGTTAATTTAGTGTGTATTAATTAGGCGTTGTTATCTGCTATTAATTTTAGAATACATAAAATAAAACTAATCAAGAAGTTGGTTTAATAAATTTGCGAACTTAGTTAATTAGGCGTCCTTAGTTATAAGTATAAATGATATAAATTATGTATAATATTTTGAATAACTTAATCTTTACATGAAAAGAGAATGTGATTTTATTTTATTCTATTAAGTTTTTAATTGTTATTTCAAATGTCTATTACCTAAAGTTTTCAATGTTATACAATAATATCACGGAACTATAGTTTGAAGTCTTTAAAAGATTTTTACGCAATCTCTTATGTAAATGACACTAAAGTTGAATATTATTTTCAATATTTAACTAAACATAAATATTATCATCACAGTTGTACAAATATATTCAAATTTACTTATATATTTGAAATAATACATAATTATTGTAAGTTTATACGATAAAGATATTTATTATTATAAATAAGCAGACATTTACGATTCATTTAACTTACCTATCGGTTTTTTAAATATGCATATCAACTATGTTTGATTGGAACGGTGTTGTATTAATAGTTATTAAATATTTAATTTTATAAATCTCTCTCTTAAACTTCCTTATTTTACTTTTAAAATATTTTATTGTAAATAAGAAAGAAAAAATAAACTTTTTAACTTAAAATTCCCCTTAATATTAGCTGTAAAACATATAATTAATGAAAATAAATGTATTATAATATTGGTAACAAAATTTTGTTTTATTTTTTAATTTTTTAAAAAGAAAGATTTATTCCTACTTCTTTTACAATCTTTTTAAACTGCCTTTAATAAATGTTTATTAAATGTATTTTGCAAGAAATACATCATAATATTTTAAAATTATATACTATCTTAAGAATTTGTCTTTTATTTTATACTATACTTCCATTTATTAAAAATTAAAATAAAATTCGAATAATTTTTTAATTCATAAATTTTTATATTTCACGGGTAAATTAACCTTACTGATCATATTTGTTTTACAGAAATGCATATTTAATTATTTTATTCTGAAATACATTACATGTTTAAAATGATCTAGTTTATTTAGTTAATAAATTTGAGTAATGAATTCTAATAAAATGTTTTACTGCGTTGATGTATATCATAACAGCTGATCATTATGTGAGTTACTGCTAATCAGCTGATTTGGATAGTGAAAATAAACATAATAAATCAGCCTAGCACTAACTGGTGAAATGCTTAGTTAATTGTGTTTTGCTTGAATTTTCATAGGAAAAATTTGAAATTCAAGAAGTGATCAACAAAAATCTTTTCAAGCGATGCCGAAAATAAAACTTAGTCTTGTCTCTCTTTTAGGTATTTTTTTGCTAACAATTTTTGGAGTACATTTTTTTTCTATGTTACAGTGCTCTAGTACGAATAAACAACTCATAAATAAACCGAGATTTCGCTTGATAATATTAGTGCTAAGTGGTCCAGATAATACTGAACGAAGAGACGCTATTCGCAACACTTGGCTGTTACATAAGCAGAGTGAAGTGAAAAGCTTCTTCCCCATTGGTATGACAAAGCTTAGACCAGATCAGAAACAAACTATAAAGTTAGAGAATCAAAAATATAATGATTTGCTGCTATTACCAAAGCTGTATGATTCTTATGGAATTATAACTAAAAAGGTTCTACAGTCATTTATACATGTGTATGAGAATTATGATTTTGACTATTTATTAAAAGGGGATGATGACAGTTTTGTATTAGTTGATCAAATTTTAAAGGATCTAAATAAATGGCAAAATAAAGGTTCAAGAAAAGAACTTTATTGGGGCTATTTTAATGGAAGAGCTAGAGTAAAGAAAAGTGGACCCTGGAAGGAAACAGATTGGTTTCTTTGTGATTATTATTTGCCTTATGCTTTAGGGGGTGGATACGTTCTATCCTATAATCTTGTAAAATTCATTGCTGAGAATGCTGATATTTTAAAGTAATCATATTTTAATTTTTCTACAATATTCAGAAATATTTTCTAAGTTTCATTAATAAATTATTATAAATAATATCTGTAAAGTGAAAAATGAGTTTTAACTAAAATTTGTTTCCATGGACAATTTTATATTAATTATTCTAATTAACTTTATTTTTCTTTTCATAAAATTATTAATTTTTTTCTCAGACTACAGATTTCTGAAGATGTCTCAGTTGGCCTGTGGTTATCACCAATAGCAAATATTGACAGACGACATGACACACGTTTTGATACCGAATATAGCTCTCGTGGATGTTCAAATCAATACCTAATTACTCATAAGCAAAGTATTCAAGATATGAAAATAATTCATGAATTTTACACAAGAACTGGAAATCTATGTGCGCAAGAAGTGAGCAATATCTTAGGATACCAATATAACTGGACAGTTCCACCTAGTCAATGTTGTAATAGACAATCAGGAATTTCTTGAACATCTTTTCAAAAATAATCAAGATAAAGACAATTAAATTTAAGCATATTTACAGTATTAAGAAACGTCTTAAATAACTAAGCATTTTTTATCTTGTCAGCTTATTTTTGAACAGCTCTAAACAAAATAGTTGTAAGATTAGTTAAATTATTTGTTTCTAAAATGTTAGTTTTAAAAATAAGGTTGAAATTATTTGCAATGTTTTATGCAATATATAGTTATAATATTTAGTTATAATATTGATAAAAATAGCAAATCTTAATAATATTTTCATTGACAATTTTAATCAAGAATTTTTATAAGAAGTTTATATCTAAAAAAAATCTTGTGCCTGTGTCTTATAAGCATTTTGTATATTATTTGTACATATGTATACACATCTCTATATTTATAAAGGTAGCATGTATTAAGAAATCGCCTTATTGCATAATCAAATATATTTATTAATTACAATATATATTAATAACTACAGTGTATTGATTTACATTATCTATTTCAACAGTACAAGTCTTGTCATTATACAACAGTGAATTGAGTAATGTTTTAATTCTAAAGTGAAAAAGAAAGCATTTTAAATGCATAAAAATTTACAATAATTTTTGTGTTGTATATTAAAAGTTACAATTTCACCTGTACAAATGTACAAATTAATTTTACAAGACTATAAAATATAAAACTTTTAAAAATCTAAAATATCGACAATTACGATCCGTAATTATCATCCGACAATTAGGTTTAAAATAATCGACATTGACGTCTTGAAATTGGCTATAAAATATATGTAAAAGGCAACAAAAGATGTCTTTTAATAATATAAATGAAAACGATAAAATTTTTTTTCTCAATAGAGATTATTTTAATTAAGAAGATTTGCCAATTTCAAGATATCTAATCTTAATAAGTCTAATCACTGTTCACATTATTAATTTATCTAATGATTTACAGCAATACTTTCTGTGTTGTTCAATGAACATAGAATGTTAATGCTCATGGAGAACAATACAAAGTGTAAAAGTTACATAGGACGGTTCAAATCTTTGTTACAAAGATTTGACATTGCTTTATCTTATTTCTTTTTTCGATCTTGAGTACATTTTGGACAGAACCATTTTCCTTTAGGTTTTGTTGTGAGTCCAACACATGCAAAATGAAACCATTCGATACCGCACTGAAAAAATATTTTTGATTTATTAAAATCTAACTTTGCTTTTAAGTAGCTTTTACTTCAGTAAAAAAAGAATAAATATATTTTATTTTATTTTACCTATAACTTTCATATTCGATCAAGATTTTCATTCCTTATATAAGATATGAATTTAAAAATGATATACTTACATCAGGATTATCACAACCAATCATTTCTCCATATGAAACTTGGTTGCATACACAGTAAGTAGGTTCATTAGGGTCAACAGGCATATCTAAAACATCAGCTGGATGACTTAGTGTGTTTGTATCTCCTTGAGATCCACTACTTGCTGCTCCAGCTATAGCAGCTGATGCAATAGAGCCACCTTTTTTCTGTTTCTTTCTAGCACCTTTAGCTTCATCTTCACTACTAGCAGTTCCTAATTAAAAAATCAATTAAATATTTTGAAAATTATTTTAATGCAAAATTTAACAAATACATAAGAGTAAATATTATTATTTTTCTTTAAAATAATATTTTGAAAATATTTTTCAAAATAATATAATTGAATTTTAAATATTAATTTTTATGCATACAAATTCAATACATAAAATTCATTGATATGATTTCTATATGGATCATATCAGTTTACCTTTTTTTCTTTTTTCTTTTTCTTTAAGCTTTTTTCTTCCCTTTTTACTGGCTCCACTTTCTTCTTGTGCTCTATTACTACTCAGTGCTTTATCTTGAATCTCTGCCTCAAACCTCATCAAGTCAGAATCTAACCTTCGTATATGTTTATCAACAAGTTCATAAGTTTGTATAGCAAGTTGTACTTTGTCATCACCGTACTCCTTTGCTTTATTAAATAAATTTTGTATACGAGTTAATTGTTCATTTTTCTTATCAGATGACTCTTTTTTCATATTTTTCAAATAATCGTCGGCTAATTTATCAATGTCTTTCATTAAAACTTGTGCTCTAGCATCAAGATCTCTCATTAAGTTAAAATTTCTTCTCAATTCAGTAGGAAGATGTTCCAAACCTTAAAACGTATATAATTGTAATTATGATTAAAAATTAAAATAACATGCCAAACGATTTTAAAATAGTCAGTTATACAATTACTATGCATTCTACATAAAAGAGTTTAAATTTGATTAAGATGATCAATATTTAAAATTTTCTCATTAAACCTCATATTATTAATAACTGCAATAATTAAAATCATTATAATCTATTAAATATTTAAACAAATGTAATTAAATATATTATTTTAAACACAAATAAAGTTTTTATCAATACAAAAAAAAATGCACATTTATATGCATTAAATAATAAAAAATACATTTCTAATTAAATGAATAAATTAGAAATGACAATGGTATATAACGTTATTTAATTATAATTTATAGTTTTTCATTTTTTTGCTTAGAAAATAAGAATTATTTGTTTACCCAAAATTTTGTGTTCATCAAATAATTAAAATTTGTAAATAATTAAACTTTTATAATTTCTTGTTGCTTTAACGATATAATTAAAAAGTTTTTAATTTGTTTTTCATAACAAATTATGAAATTGTTTGAAAATCTCTTAAATAGTCATGTATACAACTCCTACTGAAATACAAGATTCCTTCCTTATGCAAAGGGTTAGACACGTGTTAAATACCTATATACTTGTGAATTTTATAAAACTACATCTTCTAATTTAAAACGGTAGCTATAACAATCCAATAAATATTGATTATTACTGTAAATCAACGGAATGAATGAAGTAGCAGTTAGATTGTTTACATTTTTAAAAATCGTACTTACTGTCCAAGTAATGCTCCAGATAGAAAGCGGTCGTCATTATTACAGAGTTGGAACTTTTCTTTTGAATTAAAAACGTTCGTAAACTTTTGCCTTAATTTAATGCATTCGAGCCTTTAATAAATACATGAGTTTTTGCCGCCTTGAAGGGAAAAACAACAAAACGTCAAATCGATCCTTTTTACATGATGGCGTACTAATCAACTACTAGTTTATACTTCTGTGTTCGCCATTAATAATATTTTTTGACAGTTACGCATGCGTAATTCTATAATTTTAAGGGCGCGACATTTTAAATAAAAATATTGTAAAAAATATTTTAAAGCCATAATTATTGAATAATAGTTATATATGTGTGTGTATATATATATATATACACACATATTATTTTTTATAATATCTAAAGGAATTCAAACAGTATGTTAAAACGTGATTTATTATTACGTTATTTATAAGCCAAATTTCTAAGTAAACCTATAAAACCAATGACAAATTAAAATGATAATAAATTTAGCAATTTATTATTAAATTATATTGTTTGAAAGGTACTTAAACAGTAGATAAAAGGTGAATTATAAAATCTGAATCAGCTCAAAGTTCTTGAACAATTAATATATATTTAATACTAAATCGTATTATGCATGCTGCGAAATATATAGAAATAGCTATTCAATAATCAAATATATACTTGTGACTAAACAATATAATTAAAAAAACAATATTTTATTGCAAAGTAAGACGGATAAATATAAGTATAGGAATAAAAATGTACTTTTTTCCGAGACTTTTATCCTGTAAAATCGATATGCTCTTTTAAAGGCTCCTTTTGAGGTTACTACCTTTTTGATATTCCAAACGATGAAATCGCTCGAAGCCGATACGCGATAAAAATTATGCTTATCTTTTTGTCTTGGCCACGGGTAAGACTGCAGCATCGGCTTGGTGATGATCCTCTTAAATTCGATGTAGGTGCATTATTTCATTGGCGATTTTTGCCTTCCTAAAATTTGCGAGTCCTCATCCCGTGCTTCTTTTTTATGATTGCTAAATGAGCTTAAATGGCAAATTAAATTGCAGGCCTGAAGTATAATTTTTTGAGAAATTATTTTTTAGACAGAATTCGGTTGCCACAAAGACGCTCATCGCTTATGTCACGAGATTAAATTCAAATTACACACTCTTCCCCCTATTACAAGATTGCTACGAATAATTAAAACTGAAAATTTTTGTTACCTTTATTTTTGGTGGTCCTGAGGGTTATTAAGTATAAAATTTAACTTGTAAATTGGAAGATAGTCTTAAACTTATTTTGCCCAACATCACCATACCCAAATATTGGTTTTATGTTGAGGATAAAATTATTTTTTTAAGATTGTATAAATATGTTATAAATAATACTCCGTTGAATTTAAAAGGTAATTTTTGAGCTATACAACTTTTATATTTTCATATTCAAAAAAATGATAACGAAATAATTCACATTGAAATATTAAAATCGCTCTATTTAATAAGATCATAAGATTTTACGAGATTTTATAATGATCTTAAATTCTGTCTGTTTGTACCACTTTTATATTCAATAGTTCAATGTAGTAGCATATTTACTTGTTTCAGCTAAAGCTAAATTCTATATTTTAATAATATTATATCAACTGTTAAATTAATCTTCACCAAATTTAGTATAGTCATAAAGAGATATAATAATATTTATAAAGAGTAAACAGAATAAAATTATGAGTGGTATTTCGTAATTGCTTTAATCAGTAAAAATTGCAAAATTGCAAATCAGTCATTTGTAATTTTTTGTAGATCTAAATGATGATGTTCGCAGTAGAATATCAAAATATTCTCGAATTTCCACATTTCATGTACAAACTCATCGAATTTTAGTTAAATGAGTTTATTATTCTATTGCCAGCAGTAGATTGAAATGACATATGGATATAAGCTATAACGATTTGTGAAAATTTTAAAGTTATTTTATCAAACGATAGGACGTAAATTTTAAAATATAAAAATCAATATCGATAGCTAAAATTATACGAAATAAATATTATGATGATTTTTACATCGACTATAATAATCTACTAGTAATATAATAATCCAAGAAAAAATCAGTTTGCTAAATCTACTAATTTCAAATTAATAGAATGTATAATATTTTATACAAATTTGATTTACAAACAAGAAACAATTACTTGGAAGCAAGACTCCACAAGTCATTGTTGGCAAGAGTTAAACTATTTCAACGTTATCCTAAAAATTTTTTTCGATATTTCATAGCCATTCTTCTAAATTAGGAATTTGCACCAAAAAAAGTAAAATCCATTTCACGAAAAGAAAAAGTAATGGCTACTATCTTCAGAAACATTCATGACATAATCTGTATTAATTTACTAAATTGATTAAAAAAATCGCTAAAAAATGTCTTATATCTTTATTGATTTATATAAAAAATAATTATAATATCATTAAAAATGAACTTCTTTTTTATCATGATAATAAACCAAAATTGTTTGATTTACATTACGAAAACCTTACATATCATTTTTCTATTCACCACATTTAATACACTTGATATATTATCGTATGATAATATTAAAAGATGATTTGCAAGATAAAGATATACATTACATGATGAAATAATCACCAAAATGACTGCCTATTTTGAAAATCTTGTTAAATCATATTATATGAATAGGATAAAAGAGCTTGAGTATCATGGACCAAATATTAATTCTTGTAAGAAGATTATGTTAATAAAGTAGATCGATTATTCATGAAACATTGAATATTTTTTATTTTGCAAGGATTTATTGAACAGCTTTTATAATCGTATATATTATGAACTTTTAGCGATTCGAAAACTTATATAATAACACATTTAATTTTTCATATAGAAAGACAGAAGACGAAAGTTAATACTTGAACTATATGAAACTACCAGAATTAATTTTAGATTGTAAATTCCGTTACAGCAAATTAAGCTCTACTCAAGCCTGTAATTTCTTTTCCATATAAATATTATACATATAGCAAAACGTGTATTTTTTAAATTATTTTTTACTTTCACAGTTTTACCGTTTTTTTCACATCCCTTTTGTAACTAACGTAAAATAGTTTTCAATCAAGTTTATTTGGTCAAATAATTAAATTGCAACAACAAAATTTTAAAATGAGATAACTCCTATAAAATATTTTTTGAAAATGTCGTATAATATTAAAACCTTTTACTCTTTTATTTAGGAAACGAAATTACGATTCCGTTATCATATAATTAAAGTAATTAAAGAATAGCTAAAAAATATAGCATTTGAAATCTTTTTAACGAAAAAAAAAACAATTATTATAGTTATAAAATGATAAATATTATATTGTATTATTGATTAAATTTATCTTTATTGATATTTTTAATGATAAAATACAAAACATTTTAAGACTTTAATATAAATTTAATATAAAAATCGTTTTTAGAAAAACTCAAAAATATTTGCACTATGTCATATTATTATATAAAATTTCATATAAATTTATCAACGATACCTGAAGCAATTATTAAGAAAAACTTATAAAATTCTTATAAATTTTTTTTCTATAAATAATAATTATTAAATAATAATATAATAAGTATAGTTTAACTGAAATATTAAAAGTAAACTGGCATATCTACTTAAAACAGTATTCTGATATCATTATGACTTACCACTCATAAAATTCTAACGAGTTTTTTAAAATTTTAGGTCTCAATTTCATTTTCCAATAAGAATTATTATTATTCGTATTCATCTGCCTTACCTACAAATTTCTTTTTAAAACTATTGAAAATGAAAGGAAGTAGGCAACACGTCAAACTCATTACTTTTCATGCCTAAGAGACAAGGAGCTAGAAGTTTTTCATAGTTAGAAAAATGTTACAGTTTTAAACTTTACACAACCGGATAAATGGCGGTTGCAGCAATGCCGCAATGATTATCTCGATTACGGGCAATTTTGAAGTAGCCGTCTTCACCCCATGTCTTGCCCCAGCTATTCTTTACCAACCAATAATCTTGATTTTGGTCATCCGTGCCGTAGCCTACTATTAGGATTGCGTGATCTAAATCATGTTCGTTGCACTCCTGCTGAAAGTAGATACCTGTAAAGTACATTCAATGTATGTAGAATTTTCTTATATTAAATTTTCAATATACTATTGTTCTTGCGAATTTGTAATATAAATAAAGTTTATGATACAGAAAATCAGGCTTATTATTTAATTGTACTACTTTGAGTTCCCTCCTATTTTAGAAATCAAACCGTTTCATAAATTATTATTACATAATTTTAATATTTCAAGACTTAGAAATTGTAACTAGATTCTACATGTATGTTGACATTTCTTAAATTTTTTATTCTAAGTAAATTTAAAAACAGAATGTTTGTGATGGGCTACATGCCACGCAACCGTCGTAAAAACGGGGATATAATGGCGCGCATGCGATGGTTTTCGCCGCGTCTCATCCACGAGGTTTCAAGTCTAATAGTTACAAAAATAAAAGTCATAATTTATAAACTATGACGTACACGGATTTAGGAAATCAATATCTCAAGAATAAACATTAAAAGAAATAATAAATAAAAGATTCTAATATTGAGTAACTACATTAACATATGTCGATTATAGAGATCACTAATTCATTCAATTTTTTAATTATGATGAAATATTGATCGTATTAGTTTAATTAAATTTGCGTATAATCAAAATAAAAAAACGTATATGATAAACTGCAGTTTTATAACAAATTGCATTCAATAAATATATACCGAAACTCAAAAATATAAAAGCATATATTTATTACAAGCCACGTTTGAGGAATTCTTTTAATTGTTTCGATATTTTAAAAAGATAAAACAATGTCATTAATTGAATTGCATAGAATAAAATTGATGAGCTTTTGTAAATTATTTTATTATGGTTATCTTTTGATAACCATAATAAAATCTGGTATAAAACTGCTGTATAAAAATATTTTAGTGACTATAAAATCAGTTTCTATATCATATCATATACAATGTATCATATCATCTATATCAAAATGTAAGAAAATGTTAAATAAATATTTTGTTTTATCATTTTTATTAAGCTTTATTTAATAAATATAAATATATAATAATATAAATACATATTATCTTTTATAAATTTAAATTAAATTTATTGTAATTTTCAAGAATTATATACATATATTTATAATAATAATATAATATTAATATATCTTAAATATATTTTAAGAGTTAAACGCCAAAGCAGATCCCAATAGATGAATTTCTTCTTTTATCCGTACTTTATATTTATTCCAATGTTACGAAGTGTAGTTTTTAATATATGTAAATCGTGCAAGTCCGGCGATTGGATGTAAATATTCAATTTTCATTTTAAAGTTAAATACTTTTTACTATTAACTGAATCTTACCTTCTGAATAAAATCTGAACGTATCATGTGATCCATCGATGGCCGCGGATAATGGCCCGACGGTGGCTACGGCAATCTTGAGATTGTTCTCATCTCCATAATTAACATAAACAAAGCTGGTACTCGAGTAATCATCCACATCGTTGCTAAAATTGAATGGACACTCTTTTACCGTACCCTCATATGAGTAGTTTGCTTCGGGTTCAAGGCCCTTACGGTCGACAACAAATTGAAAAGAGAGCGCAGCGCTTCCACCACCGCACCCTAGGTTTCCATAATCTTTAGTGCAGTCTATAAGGTTTTGAGCACTAAGGGGTGTGAGAATATCGGTCTTCTTGAAATACTGCCCTTCCAAGGCTCCAGTCTGTTAAAACCGCAAGTAATATTTCATAAATTTAACGCATTAATTTTATTCCGTTAGATACAACATTTCCAACTTTATAAGAATGGTCAGAAGAATAACGTTTAAAACAATAATCGATTCTACTTTTCTATAAGTTTTGGATATTATTGTAAATACTTGTATTATCATAATTCTCTTTAATATTAAGAATAATGCGTATTTTTAACGTATAAATTTTTCCTTTCTTTCACTATTTATACTTTAGTTTGAAATTTTTATAATTTTGAAATGATAAGTAATAAAATAATATTTATGTGAATATCAAAACTACTTAAAAAAATAACCTATTAGTAATGATTTTGTTAGATTACTTAAAATAATAATGACTCATTCCTGCTTAAAATAAAGTTTAATTAAGTCTGAATGGATTCTTTTTGATCAAAATTAACATTTTTTACCACAAGTTGAAATTAGAACCAGATATTATATATTTTTATAATAGAACGATATTCGGCGAGTAAAGTATTTTTCTAAAATTTTAATTTTTTCAATTAATACGATTATCAGTATTATACAACTGAAATTATTAAAAATCAATTAATTTCAAATGTAAAATAAATTAAAAAAAGGAACGCAGATAGATACATCTAAAAACTAGTAGATATATACGAATATAGTCAGCCAAACTATATTTTATATGTAGATTTTCATATTATATTTTATCAAAATCATTATATTTACTCATTTAAAATACAATCCAATCCATAACATTTTAATTTTGAATGCAAAGTAATAGTTCGTGAATTTATAACTGCTAAATATACTATAATAAAATATCTCAAGAAAACTTAATCCAAAATGTAGACTTGAGACTGAAAATTTGTTATTGTGATGTCACTATAAGTTTTAAAGAATACTTATTAGTCCAGAAAATCACTTTTCGAATTATTTATGATGAATTCAATTTTATAAATTAAATCGTTTTATAATTTAAAAACTTTTAAGTAACAGTAATCGAGAATATTTTTATTCAGAAAATAATATTCATTGTAAATATATTTCTTGAACTTTGAGTTTTAGAATCGTAACTTCGTTAAAATTACTCATGTCAATTCCTTCTTTTCCATGTCAATCTCCTTTTTTTAAATTAAATTCTTTAGAAGATTAAAATTTTTCAAAAAACGCTTTTTTCATTCTCTTGTTCTCTTTTTCATTCTCTTACAACGCTAATAAACGCCACTAAAAATTATATTTGACATTATAAGTTATTTTGGTTCAAACGATTTCAGATATTAAATGATAACTGGACATCTTTCTTAAAGGTATTTTATTTTATTCAGATTGCATATTTAAGGTCGATTATATTTTCTTCTGTTTATTAAATTATAATAATCTAACAAGCCTTAACTTACAGCTGAGAAAGCCCAACATGACCCACAAGTTAGGCCTTGATCTTGGACTGGTGTTACCGCACCCTTTTTTCTCCAATCGATGAAATCAGGTACCTCAAAACTATAGTTCGGCATAAGAAATCTCTCACCTCGTGGTAAACGTTTAAATTTCATTATGGTCTTATTAGCAACGTGCATATAGTTTTTATATTCATCAAACAGCTAAAAGAAGCAAACATTTTTTAATAAGTTATTTCTATTAAATTCAGATAAGTATATTTCTTATAATACTCTAGTGAAAAAACGTTTATTAAAACTATAACAAAAGATTATTAAGATTATTTTTAATTATATAAATATTATATTCTAAACATACTAGGTAATATCATTTAATAGAAAACCCTCATTGACAAAACTTTAAATTTAAATTATGTTGAAAATAAAATAACAGATTTAATATCTACAGAAATACTAAATTTATTATTTTAAGAGTATATGTATTAATTATTATTTTATTCATAAAAAAGAATTATTTATACTTTTTTAAGCATTATTCTATAATGTTATGTTATGGTATTATAATTGTATTAAATTTTTGCAATTCTTATAGTCTTTCCAAATTGAATCTAAATATTCAGTTATAAGATTTATTTAGAATATACTTAAACTAAATAATATCCTAAAATAATGTATTATTAAAGTTCAATAGAATATTATTATTTTATAATATATTTCACGAAATTATTCTTTTTTTAATTATACTTGAAAAAATAAAAATTAAAAGCAGTAATAGTAAAGAAAAATTATAAGAAAAATAAATATAGAATATCTAGAATAAAATTGTTTTGAATTTTTTTTTTATCATATTACAATGATGTAAATTAGAAATTCCAAGTAATTTTATTTACTTACTTTAAGAATAAAATAATCATCTAATAGACTTACCATATCGCCGAACTGATTCATTTTTATTTTATATGAGAATAGGCCAAGCTTATATTTTTCATTGTGCTCGATAATTTTCCGGTGATTTTCACGAAAAACAAATCTTCTAAAGTTTTCTTCCTCTTCATTTTTATAACTTTTTTTATAATTATTCTGTAAAACAAATTTTTTAAATCATATAATTTTCCTTGTATAGAATAAATTCATTATGTGAATATTTGAAACTTTGTTTACAATTAAATATTCTTAATTATTTAAACAATAAAGGCTTGTATTTTTATGTATTTGATTTCTGGTTAAATTTTAGAAACTTTTTGTTGAATCAATGTATAAAGTAATAATAAAAGATTTAACAAAATCGCTACAATTAATAAATCTAAAAACCATATTCTACTCTAATACTACTAATTATCACCTATTTAAATAAAAAACAATAACAAAACCTTACCTATGTTTAAATATCGCTCAAAAATTTCATGTAAGTTTTGAAAAATATTTACTAATATTAATAAAAAACATGAAAATGTTTTTATTATGTATTAATTAGGATAATATTCAAAGCCTAGAAAAATATATTATAAATATAAACTTTTATTTTTTACATAACAATATTAATAAATGTTTAAATGTTCTGATTTGGATTTAAAATGTGCGCATTTAAATCATTCCTATATTTGTAATATATCGTATATCTCTTAATATTTCGATCAGATAAGTTTTTCTAAACTATTTTATTATAATATTTCGACAAATTTTACATATGATATAAGATGATCATTAAAAACCATTATAAATTTTGTATTCACTCCTTACTCACAGAGTCAAGGCATTAAGAAATAATACGGATTTTAGAAGAAAAGATTAATATAAATTTATAGATATGTTTTATATCAACATAAGTACATTATAATATTAGTATAACATTTAGATTCATTTTTATATTTAGTATTGTAATGGAAAATATGGTAACTTAACTAAACTATGTATTTTATCTTTGATTATGCGTTCAAATATAATTATTAGAAATATAAAATTTATCTTTATTCATTTTCTGAATGCAATTAGTTGTTATGTATATGGGTACTTATACATGTAGTATTAACCACGAGCAATCTTGATTAATATTTAAAATAATTTGTAAAATATTCTTATTATATTAAATTTAGTTAAGAATGCTCTGAAAATATAATTAAGTAAAAAATAAAACGGTGGCATTCATTTGTCAAATACTTGATTTGAGAAGTCTTAAAGTTTTAAATTGCGTTTAAAAATGACCACTTAGATATAAGACAAGCCATTATAAGTTTGATAAATATAGATTTCATAAATGCATTTAAGCAAACGGAAATGGTGTTCATTTCTTATGTACATAAAATAAATCAGATTAAAAGATTGTAAATAATCAAGGCTTGATTAAACGAAATTAAAATTCTTGAGCCTAATAAAAATCATAGATAAATTGATAATTCCTTATTTCAAACGTATAAGATAGTTTTATTGTACAATTTTTTAGTGATGTAGTAATTTTAATACAGTACAGGATTTTCTTAATTATTTACAATGTTACGTTTTCATCTTAAATTTTTTAAGAACAAATATTTTAAAAAAAAATTGGTCTCACTCCAATATAATTATCGAAATAATCTGAATATTTATCTATGCAAACTGACATGCAATACATTGGGAGTAGAAAAAAAAGTTCATGTTGATTATAAAAATGTCAAAGATATATTTTAGGATTTGCTTATTGTTTTAAGAATATATAAAAATTTTATATATAATTTTAAGAAATCCACTCGAAGATATAAAACAGAATCGTACTAAAATAGATTTTACATTATTTTATTTATATCTCAAATAAAAAAAAATACGTCAAACATAGTAAAAAACTTGTTTGACTTTTAAAACAAAAAATTATTATAATTAGAACTATACTACTAAACTGGATTGAAGGAAATAAAAGTAAATAAAAATGGAATTTTAAATATAAATATAAACAAAAGATTAACTTTTGATTACGTAGATTCTATTATTTCTGTAT
The DNA here is from genome assembly GCA_018907045.1 of Wiebesia pumilae. NCBI lineage: Eukaryota > Metazoa > Arthropoda > Insecta > Hymenoptera > Agaonidae > Wiebesia > Wiebesia pumilae. The sequence continues at coordinate 1,321,531 of JACCHZ010000138.1, forward strand.
TTTTATTTTTGAATCATTTATATAATTAACTTCATCATATAACTATATTTTTATTATTATTAAATTATTATAATTTTGTTATTTTGTAATATATTGTATATTATATCATTGTTAAATTCAACCAACTATATTTTTGCCTGAATTTCTTTTTTCTTTATATATTTGTTTTCATATTTTATTCAGTTATTACACATATAGTTCCATCTACAATTAGCTTCTTTTACATTTATTTATTATTTACATATAGGAATTAATGCTGTGTAATTTTTCTATTGATCTCATTTAAAAATATTACTGTATGTTGTTTAAAATTTTGTAAAATTATGTAAAATAAAACTTTACTGTGCAAAAGTATATGCTTTTGCAAAAATAATTTATAAGAATATATGCATTTAATTTTATTATTTTAACTATTGTGAAAAATTAAAAAAATTGTTCTAAATTAAATACGCATAAGTAATTTGAAACATTCTTTAATTGAATTTTAATCAAATAAGTTTTAATATTTTACAAATGCTTTTTAATTTTTTAATTTAATAATTTAATTATTCTAAAATTATGAAGATATGAAAAAAAAATGAAAAAACAGTCATAATTATAAAAATCATTTTTCTACTTACTAATAGTTACTCTTTCAATATTTATATTTAATAAATACACTAATATAACTGATAAAGAATGTCGATACACGACGGATACAATAATCATTTACTTTTATCATTAATATACGTACTTATAAAATATAAACATTTATTATTAAATAATTTTTGACTTTTTCGACCATGCTTTTATCAGTTAACTTTTTTGATAAATAAATACCTGAAATAAATTGAAAACTTAATTGAAAAAAATTAAGATTTATGAAAGCATTATGAAATAAAGGATAAAATTAAAATAATAAAATTTTCATGTATAACAAATGAAAATATATTTTATTATTGTTTATAAATATATTTCACTCGAATTATTTTGAAAAAATATAGTAAATATAATATAATTAAATAGGAGCCTAAATACCTACAAATGAAGAGATTATACGCATGTTGCAGCTACAGTAATACAAAAGTGATCAATACTTAATAACATATTTGGAAATTTCTTGCATCTTCATATACAACGAATTTAATAACGATAGATGTATTTTACGAAACCGTTATTGCAGTGAAATAGTTAACATAGCCGTAATAATGCATAAGAATAAAGTTGACCCTGAAGTTCGGATCAACGCTATAGACAACAATAAGGTAAAATCTAGGCTTCGAAAAGCACTGTTCTCGTTGAATATTGCATTTGCACGTAGCTGATAAAAAGTTGAAGAGTCTCTAATGTGTTGAGATATTCTGAATAAATTCAGAAACGGATGTATTCCTGGATATATAATTACCATCTCGAATCGAAACTGCAGTCAAGAAGGTACTTCATAAATGCGCGCAAAGTACCGAAAAATCAACGGTACCTTCATTCTTTCGGAAAAGGGGTCATACAGCATTTGTTCTGTCAAGAGATCAGTATGTCATTCAGTTCCAAGTGACACGTGGTATAGTGCCCGTCAAAAGTTTTTGTACTTGAGCCTCTATACATTCAAATTTTGTCGATTAATCGCTTACTTCGCTAAAAGATTAATAGAGTTTCTTCACGAAGATAATTGTTTAACGAGTTTTCTTGATTTGTTGTTGCAGCATTTTACGTTTTTGACGAATATTAAATAAAAATTTCATATAAATCGCTTTGAAATATCTGACGCAGTAATTACATTTTTTAAATTCTTAAGTTCGAATATTAAAGTCGTATAATGATGATCTCAAGGTTACCGGTGCTAAATTATAGTATCACATCAAAATTCAGCAGAAGCTTGTTGACTACAAAATTTTTAATTCTCTTTCTCAATATCTCGTTCTCTGTTTTACTACTAAATTTGGCTTCATTGACTTTCACGATGCAGTTTGTAGCAAAAAGTTCCCACTACTATTAAAAGAAAAAGAATAGGATAAAAAATATCCTAAAAATATCCCTTTTAAAACACTATAGCAACGATTATTTTTATTAAATTAAACAACACTACACAGCTGCTCCTATTACGTATTTCAACATATTAACATGTAAAAACATGCACAAAATTTATAAATCTATCACGAACTTTTAAATACACTTATTACCATTCAAGATAAACGCCAAAGAATAAAATGCGTTGAACAAAGCTATAAAGTTTTATTATGAAACAAATTAATTTTAATGAAATAGATGTTAACTGAATATCTTAATATTCAATTTTTAAGTTAGACTTAAAAAATATATGAATCTGATTCGTGTTTAGTGTTTTGATAAAATAAACAAGACAACTTCTAGGTTAAGCACCTAGATTTTAAATCTTAAAATTTCCAAGAAAAGAAGAAATATTTTAACATCAATTAAATTGTGTTACGATTAATATTATTAAATACTCAATCAAAGGCGAAAAAGTTTTTAAAGCAGTGGCTGAGAGAAAAGTATTCTTGGGTCTAATCCAGTTCATTGAGTACTCCAAGTGTGCAATCGATAAAAATCGCTCAAGAATGGAGAAAAGTAAGCGACTAAAAAGCCTTGTACATTAAAAAAGTCAATTTTAAACAAATGACGTTCATGTACCGCGTATATTATGGAGAACTTACTTTGAAAGAGGTCCAGCCGTTATCGTCGTCGGTTATTGGATTATCAACGGCCGTTGCTACCGCGACAACAGCCATAATAATCAGCGCTCCGGACAGGCGTACCTTCCTCGTCATTGCGCTCTGGAGTTCTCAAGCACCTGTGCAAGCCTCCTTGTATCACAAATGCGCTCTCGACGAGCGGTATCGTCGTCGCCACATACTGACACCACTGAGCGATTCCTCTATCATAAGCGTCCCTTTTATACACGTATGGCACGCGCTTTTCTTGTTCAAGAGCGAGTGATCGTTTCCTTCTCGTCTCCGGTAGTAAGGTAAAAGCACTGATGACTGTCAGCTTGAGCAACAAATTCTGTTGTTCCTTCATACCTATAAGTTGCCGATTACAAGCTATATCTTTATAAAAATATGACAATTACTTATAAAATAAAAATTATTAGAAATTCTAAATTGATAAAATACACTTTCTAAATAATCAGGAAACACGATTTATGGCTTAATTTCACAAGAAGAAAATTTACTGACACATTAGTAATTATTATTAATGATTCCTTTATGTATAACTATAAGTAATGTCATTTTATTTATTTTCGAAGCTCTTATAAACAATTTTAGTCTCTAAGGTAACTCGGTAGTTGATCATTTTTTTAACTGTGTCAGTAATTATAATAATATTTAATTCATTATATGTATATATTTCATAGTAATTATAATAATATTTAATTCATTATATGTATATATTTCAATATTCAAATGTGAATAATAAATTTAAGCTAGTAAATATAAAGTTTATTTGTACTGGGAACATATTGAGAAACCTTATTCTTAATCTATTTATGTTACATAGATTGACAATATTTAAAAACATTGCAAATTCAAAAAAATTTTATTATATCTTATTAAAGTACTTCTTTATTTCAATTTTTAAAAAAGATTTTGTCGATGCTGACTTCGTTTATTTAATTTTTAGATTTTATTTTTACGACTGTGTACTTTTTCCTAATTATCTATTTATCAATTATCTTATTATCATTACATTAAGCAAAAAATACGTAAAAAGTTTATCCGTTATAATGACTTTACAACTAATTCAATTTTGACAGAGTAAATAACTACATATATTTTTAAAAAAATATTTCTGGATTATATTACGGAGTCATATAAATATATTTAATAATAATTGGTCGCTTAATGATGCTGAAAAAGATTGTAAAAGGATGTAAATTTCCAGTTATTTATAAGAAAAGAATACAGTGAATATTATAAGCTAAAGTTAGAATATAATAGAGTTATATTATAATAGAATATAGTAGAATATAATAAAGTTAGAAATAATGTTATAAATAAATAGAAATTTTTCAAAAATACTTAATGAGAATTGCATTACTTAATTCTAGTAACTTTTATATAAATTCAGTTATTGCTTTTTTCATATAGATTTATTAATTGGACTTGTATTTTCTATCTGAATTAAGTATTAAATGACTTTAATTAAGTATTTGAAAAGATACTTAATTAAAGTATTATTAGAGTAAAAATATATTTCATGGATCACATAATGTAGAAAAATATAAAAATTTAATTAAAATTCTTGTTTCTTTCAAAAAAATAAAATTGGAAAATTATGAAAAACGCTAAAATATTGAAGTATTAAATTCAGAAATGTTATCTTATAAGATTAAATGTTTATTATTGGAAAATAATAAAAATAAATAATAAAAATTCGGAATCCCTTATTATTAAAAAGTATTAATCTATATAATTATTACTTAAATTAATTATTTGGAAAATATTCGCTATATTCTTAGGTGTATAAGATGTTTTTGTCGCTTAGGCGAATTTATCGGAAAAAATAAGAAGGCAAAAAGATGAAAAGGAACAGGCAAGGGATGACGAAGACAGACATCGCAGGGAGGACTATAATGTTCCTACGACCTTTACATTTGTAGTGGCTAGATAATTTTGGATAAAAGAAAAGATAGGCAGTCGCGTCTTGGCAGCTATAAATAGGTGAAGGGAAAATAAATTCTGACTATACTACCATTTCAATTGTCGTGTCTTATCTAGCGCTCCTCTCTTAAATTAAATATAAAGCTAATATTAATTTCATCAATTAAATCGTCTGTTATATAAATTTCTTTCAAAGGAATATATTTTTCTTTTGAATTAAAGCTTTTTCTTTTGGTTATTTGCTTCCAACTACTTTATTTTTTTTAATATGATCGGTTAATTAAAAAAAATTGGAAATATAAAAAAAAGGAAAAGTCTTCAAAATATGAATAATTTTTTAGCCTATTATAATGGTCACACACCCTTTTCTAAGAAAACTTATCAAGGAAATAGCATAAAAATGAACATGGGGAAGGTAAAAACATCGTTTGCTTTTAGATTCTCATTTGTATTTTCATATTAAGCTCGTAAGTAAAATAATATGAACATAAGATATTTCCGAAGAAGAAAATAAGAAGAAAGAAAGAATTATTTCCTTTTCATTTACTGTTTTTAGACATCTTTATTGTTAAAAAAGATTTTGAAAATTGCCGAAGTTAAATCTAAAAATGATAAATATATAATAATGAAAACTAATGAAACAAAATTATATAAATGATAATTCTAGTAATGATGAAATTTTAGCGATAAATGTAACTACTATTAGTCTGATTGAAGTAATTACTATAAAACTTATTACATATATACATATTCTAAGCATAATATGTTATTATTAAATTATTTTCTTATTATATTTCAAATATAAAGATAAGTACTGAAATTCCAATTCTACGTTTATTTTTATATATTTATATATTTACATTTTTATCTGTGCTGAATGTTTTAATTTCAATAAAGTATTCTAGTTTGTACATTTAATAAAATTTACTGAAGAGTATGTTAAGCAATTTTTGTTATTGAAAAGCTAATTCACATGAGGCAGTTTTAACACTGATCTAATGCCTTGTATGCATTTATTTTATTAAAGACACCGAGCAGTCAAGCATAACTAAGGTTTCTCTACTTCTCTTCAATTTTCTTTTTTAGTAGAAAAAGAATTTTAATAAATGAGTAGTCCAAATTATTGTATTTTAATTCTTCACGACTTAAATTATTATGTTTACTCCATGTAATCGATAAGACTAATAAATTTCGTTGATATTCTATTCTATTAAATTTCGAAGAAATGTAATTAATAAAATGATGTACATTTTCTATTTCCTAATTATTATAGAAAAATAATTTAATTTAATAATACATTTAATAAAAGATTTTCTTCCTTGATTTTTTGATCGTACCTTAAATATTATAATGTAGTAATCAATTTAGTTATTCGTTTTATATTGCAGTTGTAAATAATAAAATCATATTTTATATATAATAAATTATTATAAATTAATAATACACATTACAATTGATTAGTCTAAACCGTATAATTATTTTTTATATGAAAAATTAAAAGAATTTCTGTTGAATTATTGTACACATTTTTTAATAAATTCTAAGCGAACCTGTAACGTTAAAGTCTTTTTATTAGCTTTACAGCTGGTTTGTATGAAACCTTACTAAAAGCAAAAGACTAGTTCAATAAAAGCTTAAAATTGAAAAATAGTCGACAACTCGGGCATGCATAAGTTCTCCTTTACTCATCTCATATATTCGTATTTAATATGTATCACACGAATTACACGTAATATACGTTAAATGATCTTACTACAAAAATGCGCGCGTATACAAATATAAACTTTTTTAAATGCGATTTTTTATGATTTTATTATTTATTAATAAAAATTTTACCTTTACTTTATATATATTTATATTATTATTTCTATTTAAAGTATAGTGATGCGCATTGATTATGTCAGTCATACAGTTTTTCTTAATAGTTAACTTTTACGATTGGAGCCTACGTAAATTTTCCTTATACTTATTCAAATGTTATGTCATATACGATAATCATTAAAATCATTTAAATATAATTTACATTTATTTAAAAAATTTTTTAATTTTATTAAAAACATTAGGCATATATTTATTCCAATAATATACGCGAACACAGCACTACGTACATACAATGGTAAATAAACTTAAGTGCTAATGTACATTAATCTGAATATGTAATATAAGCAACAAAACAGCATACGTATAGACTAGTAAACACCCACATACATCCACGAAAATGCATAAAGAGGAAAAGAAATCCATTGATACCTTTTACATCTCCCCTTTCCGCCCCGCAATCTCGCGCAATCGCGCTCTTTCTCTCTGTGGGAATAGTAGATACATAGTAGTATATTTGAGGTTCGTTGGGACTTAGGTTAGCAGCAGTAGTACTTGGCAGTGGGAGTATCAGTAACATTGTGTCCGCAGTTCTGTGGAGAGTTTTTGAATATCAGCTGATTCGACAAATGTATGATCATCGGCGCCTCGACTCTAAAAGCACGCTAAATATTTTCCGGTTTTCTGACGCGCTTACATTATTGTTTTCGTATCAGTTTCTTCAATCTCTCTTTCCCCGTTAGTCGAACGTGTATGAAGAAGCGGAATAATACATATAATATATATTCACGAAGAGATCGTGATTGGTGCCAGTGCGTGCAAAAAGAACGTACGCATGATACTGAGGATTCGACGTCTCTCGAGGGTAAAATATTATTGCTTAATTTTCAGAATTTGAGCCGCGTGGGCGACTAATTTGGTCTTTACACCTGGTCAAAAACGTTAAGTGCGTCTCGTCTGATGAACGAGGTATGCATGTGGGTGTTTTGCCTCCTTCGCGTGCGGCACTGTCCTTCAATCAACTTTCAGTTCTTGTCTACTTTGGAGCCAGTTATAATTAATATTATTAGATCATTTGTAAAATCAATTTTTATTTTAAATTTAAATAAAATTTATTTAAAATAAAATTTTTATTTTATTTTAAATTATTATTTCTAATAGTTTACATTATTAAATTATTAAATTAGATAAATTAATCCTTCTGTTTTGAAGGATTAATCGATATACGTTGATTAACTTACCTTTTAAGGTTTTGGTTATTCAAGTTACAAGTATGACACAGCTTGTTTGTTTTTCTTAGTTGGCCACTTTAGAATTTGTCCTACATAGTAGATACTTGAAGCCGTACTGTTGTAGAATTGTTTACTAATATATAATATTACTTGTATTATTTGAAATGTCTTGTTACTTTTATAATTTTAGATATCACTAAAGATAGTTATGAAGCATTTAATTGACTTACTTAATGTTTCTGGTGTATGATTTAAGAATAACTACCAAATTATAACTGTCTTCTACAAATATTATTATTACAAATAAAATTAACAGTTATTTACCAATAGATTGCTAATAAGGCCAATTTATGTAATATATTTACTTGGTAGTGTACTTACTATTAATATTTTATTTTTCAATTTGACTAATTTTATTTCTAAGATAGTAATATTCGATGATACGATTTTTCATTGATAGATGTCGGATTTTCATAAATATAATTTACAAGGTACTTTCAAGGATGGACAATACAATAAATATAATTGAACTTTTCTTTACTGTTATATATTTTCATGAATTTATTTGTATATCAAGATCTTATAATTCTTGTCTTATTTTCATTGTTGCTTTATTTACAGTGATCTTTTATAATATACACGATAATACTATTTATGATTAAGGTTGAAATTTAATAAATGTGTACAATGATTTTGTGATTTTGTTGCTGCATGTCAATCTGGTAACATAATTTGATGATTACTACCCAACCTATCAATGATTCGATTATTGTTTTTATAATAAATAGCAAATATATGTGATGAAATATTTAAAAAAATTACTCTATACTTATTAGAATATGATAAATTAATAAATTATAGTTTAAACTTGTAAATCTACAATTGACAATTTGAATACATGGATAAAATTTATTTAGGTGTTCAGAAAGTTGCAGTTTTGACGCCAAGCAGAAATCGGAGAAAGGCATGAGATGGAGGAAGAGCCCAGTGATCCACATGAGCAACAACTTTTTGCCGTTTTTAAGAGCTGCCTAATAGAGGGACATAGTGAACTAGATAAAGATGGTCTATTAGCTCTTTGTAGCAAGCTTGAACTTGGGGAAAATCATAAAGATGCAATACTTGAGCTGCTGGAAATAAATGTAGTTCAGAGATCAGTTTCATTTTATGAATTTAGAGATAGTTTTCTTGCATTATTAGGAAAATCTCAAGAGGCACCTGTAAATGGGCCAGAGAAGGAAATCAATAGTGAATCACAGACATTATGCAAGAATAACGCAATGTGTACATTATATCATGATCAGTCAGAAGAGAAGAAAGAGTCAGAGGCCATGAACTGTCAACAAATTCAAACTGGTACATATTTTGAATGAAATTTATTATTTACTTAGGGAGTTTGAATTATTGTGTACTTAAGTCATTATAAAATTGAGTTATTCAAATATTTTAATAATTGTTCAGAGTAGGATTATTTTTTATATTGTATTAAGTCTATATTTTACACATAAAATTAAAATTATCATTTATAAAAATATATTTGATGTTCAATATTTAAAAGAATTCTCAATGCATAACAAAATAAATGTTATTTTTTAATCTTCCTTGTGGATATCATTTTTGTTGAAATCTTTGAATTTGAAATCAATTGAAATCAAACGTTTGAAATCTTTCTTTATAATTTTTAATTTAACGAATATATATTAGACTTAGCAAAACTATTTTATTTAAAATAATTAAGATTTTTAAAATAAAAGTTTCTTATTTTTACAACTTTATAGTTAAAAGACTAATGTAATATTTTTAATTAAATATTTTTGTTATTTTAGGCAAAATTTTTGATCAGCAAAGATTGCAGGAAACATGGAGCAATCAAAACTCTCTCACAATAGAAGATGTAAATAGTTTTTGTAATAGAGGATTTGTTCTGCCAAAACAAGTAAGCTGATAGTTTTTATGAAAAATCACATTATTTTTACATAATTTTTTAAAACATAAATAATCTATTTTACATCAGTGTTGATTTAGTTTATTCAAAAGATGATTTTACTATGGATTTGATTAAATATATTTTATTTTTATTATTTTTATTATAATTAAATCAATTTTAATTATTAAGTCATGAAAAAAGAATCAATAGGAAAATTTTAAAAACAGTTATTTTTTAAAAATTGTATACGTTTATTTTTTTAGACAATCGAAATTATTTTTGAAAAACTCGATATAAACTGCGATGGCTTAATTAATCTTGATGAATTCTTGCATTTTTTTCAAAGTGCTAATAGTAAATTTCACGAACAGTCAAATTTAAATTGGTCTACTCATTTAAATAGAGATCATAGTAAGTCAAATTGTAAGGATTTTGCTTATCATCAAAATGGGTAAGAAAATAATAAAAGATCATCATTTTGATACAAAATTTTCACAGTATATTTTATTGTTGATTAGACATGTTTTAAGAAGTGTTATTATTGAGCTATGGGAAGTTGCTGGAGTGTCAGAAGCTAATTCTCTACTGCTTGACTTGGGATTTGCTGCCTCGACAATTAATCTTATTGATTTATCAAATGCCTTATCATCCGAGCTTAAGTTACGTCATGATGTATCTCATCCTGGAGGTATAGGGGAATATGCACGTTTATTAAAAGGAGCATTGACTCTCTATCAAGAAGAAGTGAGGAATCTAAAGTAAGTGCTAATGTTTGTTTTTCTTAAAGAAGGTTCACTACAAAGAATTTTAAATTTAGTTCCCTCCATAAATAATTATTTGAAGAAATCACTTAGTAAATAATAACATAAAATATAATGATTCTTTGAATTTGTTGATCAAATTTTAAAAGTTGAAATGTTAAGAAAAATTAGATGTATATTTCAATATTTATTATTATCGCGTAATAAAAATTTCCTAACGAAACTTTTATTTCACATTATTTGTTCAATATTCTTTACTTGCTTGTAGCGTTAGTAGAATATAGTAAAAATGGTCATATTTTTACTTGATCTATAACATTTTAGAATGTAAAATAAAAATCCTTGTGATCAGTACTTTTTGAACTTAATTAAATTGCATATTATTTAGAAAGTAATACATTGATAAGTTATTTATTGAACTTAAAAACGAATTTAATAAATCATCAAAATTATAAACAAATCAAATAAATTTGTCCATGTCCTCATAGAATCTGATTTGTCTTTACACAATTTATGATAAGAGACATATAATAGAGGCAAAAATATGAATATAAATGGTTTGATTTTAGATAAATTGAAAAAATTTGGTTTGATAAAACTATCAAACAAGGTAAAAATAATCTTAAATATTTCGATTAACAATTCTCATTAAAAATATTTAAAATACCAACCGATTAAAGTTACTAATGAACAATTCATAAAAAAAGTCTACTGTGTGCTAAAGTAATTTAATTTTATTGAGAACTTGTGTAAATCTACTGAAATCGAATGAAAAACTCTTTCATTTCAAAGTATATCATCTTTATTTTTCATCTCACTTTTCGTAATCGTTTTTCAATACAATTATTCCTCGTTTTATCGAATCCTTTGGGTACGCGCGCAGTATATCGGTGGAGCATCTGTGCTGCGAGCGTGACAAGTTGCGCGCAGACATCAGCGAGGCAAACGAGCGAGCGAACCTTCTCGCTCAGGAGATCGACGAACACCAGGCGCGGATGGACAAATCCCGTCAAGAGCAACTCCGACAGCTGGAACTGAAGCACACCGAAGCTCTCAAAGATCTGACGAACCAATTGCACCTCGAGCGCGAGCGGAGCACGAACGGCTTTAGGTCTATGGAGGAACAGCTGTTCGCCTCCCAACTGGAGGAACAGAGGATCAGGGACGAGCTCACGACAGTTCTGCAGGAGCTCAAGCTACTCGAGACCGAAAATCAATGTCAGAACGAGGAGATAGGAAAGCTTAAGTCTTGTAATGGGCAATTGTCGTTACAGATTCGGCAACTAGCTGCTGCAGATGATCAGGTGAGACGGTGCACAATCTTTTTTTTATCCTTTGAGATATTTTTAATTTTTCTTGAAATATAAAATAAGTATAAATCTAAACTTTCGAGTTAGCTTTATCACAGCTAGTTCCATTTTTTAAAAATAAAAATAAGATTATGCATGGTCTTTACATATTATATTAACAGAAAAATGTAAAAATATATGTATTCGTTTTGAATTGTGAAAAAATTCAATCTTGAGTATTCATTAATGGCATCTTAATATCAGATATTGAAGTTAAATCGTATTTCCTATCATTTCAAATAAATTGATATATGAAATGTGCAAGTTGAAATATTTTTTCATCTGGAATTTTATAATTATGTTACTTTAGTTTTCTTATTTTATCTGTAAATATTCTAAAATATTTTTTGAATTGTTATGTGTTTTTAAATATATGAAGTTCTTGCATCTCTTCAGCTTAAAAATTATTGTTAAGAAACAATTTAAATGTATTCAATAGGAATTCTCTTAGACTCTTTTATATGATTTGAATATTTTTATGATGCAGATTATTTACTCGTTATTTATCGTTGTAAGTACATATGACGTAACAAACCAATTTTTTATAATATAATGTTATCGATTAAAATTTCATAATACTGCTTCTATTTTCTTTAAAATATAAAAAACGAAACGTAAATGAATTAATAAAAAAAGAAAGGAAGAATAATTACCAGTATCTAGCAATTCTTAAATATTAAAAGCCATTTTTATGGCTAATTTTTATAAAAAATTTTAGTATTAATAATTTTATTCTTACATTATATAAATTTTAATGTCAACTTAATTACATATATTTATACAGAGTTTGCGTTGATTTAAAAAAAATGTATTAAATAAATAGCCTTTAAAATATTAACTTTTTAAAAACCATATTTCATGCATAATAAATACTGTTAATACACTAAGGAAGTCCCACAAAAGATTTCATTTTTTTGTCTTTCATTAAAATGGGAATTCTAATATTAAAAAAAATCTAATTTTTACTATTAAAAAATTTTCCAAAATTAAAATTATATTATTAAATTAATAATATAGAAATATATTTTAGAACAGTATGTACCAGTAAATATTCTTCTTTTAATGAGCTCCTTTGTATATTACTATTATATGCTCAATTAACTTTAAAGAATTTAAAATTGTTACTAGAAAATAATGGCCTGTAAGTAGTTTTATTTTTCAATAAATATTCATAAAAAAATTTTTTAGTTCTATGAATTCTCGTAAATAATTCCAATGCAATATAATTATTCCAATTATATATAACTACGTCTTTGCAAACTATGAAAAATAAAATTTAAACTCGTAGGTTTTAATAAAATATCTACTGCACTTCTAATTAATTGTTATAAATAAAAATTAATACTCTATTATCTCGTTCGCTAGGTAAAAGTTAGCACTAATACGTATAGGACATCTACTTAGGAGTAATGTTATTTCACTAATATAAGTGACTTTATATTAAAATGTATTTAATTATTCTGAAATATGCTTAAATATTTTCAAATACGTTGAGTTATTCGGAAATGTGCCAAGGAATCATAGTGAAACGTCTCAAAGTCTAATGATAAATCAGACCAACGTGAGCTAGGAAATAATGTATGTCAAGTTATTCCAAAATGTGTTAAAATGTGTCAAGTGTCAGAATAATATATTTTGGTATACCTTGAAATATTTTACACATTTTGTCAGACTTTCTGTTTTCTTTATGATTTTTCAACAGCTAACTGGTTTATAATATATATTTATATTTTTTCAAAAAATTTGACACTGCAATTGACAAAATATTTTAGTATTTTGGAATTTTAGGATAGTCTCGTTTGTCAATTTCGGACGTGTTTCCGTCTTGTATTAAAATCTGGATTTTATATAAACAAAAAGATTTTTTATTTTTCCTTTATGAATTTAAAATTAAATTTGAAGAAATTTGAAGAAATCTGAATTTCTTAGAGATAAATATTTTTATTTGTAATTTAAAGTGTAATTATTAATAAGTTTTCTTTAACTTTTTAAAAATATAAAATATCATATTTTTTATCAATATAAATTGAGTAAAATGATATTTAAAAAAATATATTTAATAGTATAATCATAACTTTAAACACAAACACCGACACAGTATAGTGATTTTCAGTGTTTGAGCGTTATTTAAAGCATTTATATCTCATAAAAACATTTACTATACCGTTTTATCGTGAAATCTCGAGACAATAATAAAATTAAATGAAAACTCACTGCTGATTCTGCAACATCGGGGTAACGCCCGAAATAAGTGTTCAACGCGTTCTATTCGCGGGGCTTGACGAGTCATTAAAGGGGCAGTTGTTTTACATATGTCTTTTCATCTATCCGTCCGAGTAATGCTCCCGGAAATCTCAGTGCAAAATTGAAACGCGAAGCTGCAAACACGCTTATTAGTACGTAGTAAATTTTATGCTTCATTGTTGAATATCTTTTGTTATTAAATTCATTAATATAAAATCATACAAATATTGTTATTATACAATCACTATGTGAGAATTGCATAAAGAATTTTAAATAAATTTACAAACTTTTCGATTTATTTATTTGTAAACAGAATTTTAAAGTAATCCAAAGTATTACATAATGTAATAAAAACCATAAAAGGTATTTCTAATATTAATAAGTCTGCCTTAAATTTCGATTTATTTAATCTATGTCACTAGTAAATGTTTAGCATTGGGCTATAGTCTTTAAATGCATATTTTTAGAATAAATTTCAATGTAATAATTTATTAGAAACCTGAAGAATATTCATTCAATCTATAAATTAATTAATTGTTTCCTACAATTATATTTGTTTATCATTATTTAATTATTAAATACTTTTTAGTTATATAATTTCTACTATATTCTTCGATTATCACGAAATTACTATTTAATCCTAAATGGCGCAAATGATGTTAATTAATGCAAAAGCTTATCTGTTATACAGGTGGAAAGCATTGAAACAAGAGAAAATGAACAACTTTCCGATTTAATGTCTCATAACAAACGTCTCCAAGTGGAGATGAAAATCTTAAGAGATCATAATGATGAGCTTACAACTGAATTAGAAATGTTGAAACATCGAGACAACGATGTAAAGAGTATTGTATCGAGCGTGGAAATTAGATCTACGATATCTGATGAAAATGATGGTATATTGTTTTTTGTTTGTTATATTGCACGTTTTACTATATATTAAGATAAATTTAATATATTAAATTTAATAAACATAAAAAGATATCTTCAGCTTGCTCAAATAATGAAAATAAATAATGTATTATTTACATTAGTTAATTTCGGACAAATAATAATTATGTTTAACCTTTGGTTTTTTTCAAATTTTTTAGAAAAATTAATAAAGTACTGCAAAATTAAACGTTTAATAAATTAAATTTTTTTGTAATATCTATTTCATATTTAACTGAAAGATTTGGAAAATTTGTTTTTTAACATACTTTACACGATTCTGACTCAGAATCTAATTTTCATCTATCTTTTATTAGAGCAGTGAATTATATTAACTTTGCTTATTACATTGTTTATTATTGATTGTTTTTTTTAAGGTTTAATAGTTAAGGAATGAAAAAGAAAAATAGAACTTTAATACAAATTAAAAATCTAATTCCATTTCTGTTTCATTTTATGATACGTTTTGCAAGAAATTTTCAGTGTTCTTCGCTTATCTTTTTTTCATGCTAAAAATTATGTTGAAATTGCATTCAATACTCTGATATTATAATTAATATGATTACCTACAAAACAAAACTTATGCATATATTAGAAATCTCAACACATTCTGATAGATATAAAACAGTAATTTATTTTTTATTATAATCTAAAACTATTTTTTACTTTTCATTTAAAATCTTAATTGTTCAATACATTTACTTTTAACTCAAGAGAAACATTGATAACAGAATAAGACTGTAAAATTAAACAGCCTTTGCATATACATTATTTGTCATATAAAAACTTTACAAAAATGTTATCATTAATTTTAATATAAATATAATAAAATATAATTTTTTATCAATACACAATACTTATTTAAGTTAGAAAACATTTCATATTTAAGCCAGTAAATAATTGTTTTAATAAAATTTATAACTACAATAATATTTTATGCCTTTTATATACAAAAGGTTGCATGTAACTTAAAATTTGGATACATTTTTTTTTTTTTTTTTAAATAGACCTCCCTTTACATATAATAATTTTTTATTATAATTTAAATTTTTTTTATACTCTATTTAATAATATGTTATTTTCATTAAAATATTTTTATTACTATTACTGAACTATTTTAAGGAAGATCATATTCACAAACGAATGTTTCTTATTTATTTTGCCGAAAACTATGAGAAAATATTTTAAAAATAGTTTTAAGTTCGGTATACTTTTATAGATTATTAAACTAAATTTAGAAGTTGAAAAAAATAAGTATTTTCTTTAATTGAAGTATCGTTACGAATGATGAATCATAATTATACTGTTTCTATATAAAGATCATATTTTTAAGTAAGTCAAATATTTAAGAAATTATATTATTATAAATACTTTATACTGTTCAAATAAAATAACAAAGCAAATTTTCTATTCATAACAGGTCTAATAAGTATTCCGACAACTGAAGTAAGCGATACAGAAGATGAAGACAAGCAGCAACAACAGTATAAATTTGCTGATCATTCCAAAACGAATAAAGTTACCAATGCGACTAGACGGAAAATTGTTGTAGATGATAGTAGTAATGGTAACTGTATTAACAAGTTGACCGAGATTATTCAAGAATTCCGAAATTTTCTTACTGGTGCGAAATTCTGTGTGGAATGTTCTATACTTAGGAATGAAGTGTCTTCTTTAATTAGCGAATTAGAATTGTATCAATCCAACGTACCAACAGCTTCAATAGCGCCAAAATTCAACAAAAGAAGGAAGCACCTTAAGAATTTAGCAAATGAATTAGGTAATAATATAATTTGAGTTTAACTTTATTCTTTGTAAAATTTGTTTTTAATAAATTTTAGTCTTATTCATTTTTCCGAAAATAAAATTTATAAAATATAAAAATTGATAATTAAGGATTTTTACAATCTATTTAAGAAAAAAAATTTTTTTTTTTCATAATTAATAAAATTTTATTTTTATCCGTATATTTTATTCTATTCAAGTACGCTTTTAACTAAATTTTTTAAAAAAGAAACAACAATTGTGAATTTATTTTGTATTTCATTTGATTAGATATTTTGTAAAATATTTGATAAAATCAATTTTAAGAATTGAAAAGAAGTTGTCTGAATATTGATAAATATTGGTTAAAAAACTTTTATTTAATTATACGTAAATACTTATAACAAACATGGGTACTAAAAATACAAACTATTCTTAAAATAAAATAAAATTATGACATATAAAATCAATTTTAATTAAGATTTTGTAATTATTCGCGTCAATAATAATAAAAGTATTAAACTTTAAAGTAAACTCTCGTATATTAAAAATTATTTTGTAAAGTAATAAGAATACTTTAAGTTCAATAAAATTCACAAAACTATTCTTACGAAGAAAAACTATGATAAATACATTTTTTCTGTCAAATTAGAAGCGGAATGCAAGAATAATGAGCGCTTAAGTGAATCTTGCCGCGACTTAGTTGTCGCCAGGAATGAAAAATTCAAACATTATAAAAGAATCTCTAGCAGCGACGATACGTTACATGATCTACTAGATGATAATCTTGATAATTCAGACGTAAAATGCATCGCTAAAAACAAGTTATCAGGGTTGAGGGATTATCCACCTCGCAAAGATTTGGAAAGGGATAGAAATGCTGGAAAATCAGATGCTACAAATAATTTAGATATTAAGAAACAAAACTTTGATGCGACAGAGTTATTGAGAGAAGAAGAACTGAAGCACGCAGCTGAGAAAAAACAGTTAAATGACAGGTACATATAGAAAAGATGTTCTCTGTCCATGAAAAAATACGTAAGAAGGATAATCCACTATTTTCAAAAAGTCCAATTATTCCTTTTTATCGCGACAGAATTCACGTTTTAAATTTTTATTTAGTCGATTATTTATAATTTTCAAAGTTTAAAAATAGTAAGTTGGAAATAAAGAAGCTTAAGGCTTTGCTATCGTTGATTGTGAATTCTTTGAATTATTTGTAAAATAATTCGTTACTAATTATAAAAGTTAATAACGGATGAAACAACAACAGCTAGAAAATATTGTGCTAGATAATAATATATTAATTATTAAAAAAAATAATTATCTCCCACTTCACTTATTGGTATGATCATTAAACGTATTATTAATAAAATAGGAATTTAAAACACTTTAAATCGAGCCCTTCGTGTAAACATTAATCTACTACTTTTAAGCTTGTTCAAATATGTTTCTTTTATAACGTAATCCAATTAAAATAAATCGCTGAATTAGTAAAAAACATTGATGAATTAGATGTAGCGAGTTAGAGAAAAGCCTGGAGATGCTGAAAGCTGAGTACGAACAGTGTGAGGACTACTGGACGGCAACACTTGAAGAGGAGCGCCAGATTTTCGAACAGGAGCAGAAAATAAGCGACAAAAAGTTCACGGAATTAATTTCGAAGATGTCCGAGTACGAAGAGCTGTTCAGTGGAGGTGATAAATCTCATGACGATGGCCGGCTTTCACCAATCGAGGAGCGACTCAACCTCGAGCAGCAGTACAACGATCTCGAGGATGAGTTCGAGCGTTGGCGCGCCGATGCTCAGGATGAGCTCTTGAATAGAGATAGGGAAATAGAGGAGCTTAAAACAAAGTTACATAGCGAAAAGTTCACATCGCTCGCTGATTTCTCGATGCAATTTCCTGACGAGCAGATATGTTTGCATTCGGAAAATAGTCCTACGAAGCCTAGCAGTTCGGACAAGGATGAGTCACAGCTACTTAATGAGACGAGAGTCAATCTGACGCGATATTGTCCACAGGTTAGGCCTGTATTTGAATTTTCTAAATTTTATTATACGAAAAATATATATTATAAATAAATTTAATAAATTTCTTAAATGATAAATAAATAGAATAAATTTGATTAGTGTGATCGAAGAAAATTTGAGTTAATACAAATATTTTCTTTAATATTAAACTATGCACTGTCAATATTTTGGTATCTACTTTTACAACATTTATTTAAATACTTAATATGTATTATTTATTTTTATATAGTGCCATAAATTGATGATGAAAAGTAGTTGTGATTGCCATATTAATATTCAACGACATCAGCTGCAGCAGCATCTAGGGGAAATAAAAAATCGAAAGAGCGAGGGCAAAGGTAAACACCATCATCATCACCATCAAAGGCATATAGATGTAGAGTGTAGTAATCTTATAAAAGAGAAGGAAAAACTTAAGCAAGAAATAATGAAACTACAGAGCCTTAAGACTATAAATGCAAATAATATATATCCTTTGATCGGGACTGAAGATCAGAATATGTTTTCAAATTTATGTGCAAAGTTGTGTGCTCAAGAGCAAAAGCACAAGAATCTACAAATATTCTATCAAACACAGCAAAAGGAAAATGAACGAATTTTACAAGGTAAAATATTATCTTAGGTTTTATGAAAAAATTTAATTTAAAATAAATTTCAATTTATTTTAAAACTTAATTATGTTCACGAAACACGTTTCTGCAGCAATAGTAGTTTTATTTGAATACTTTTAACCAAATTTCATTATGTTTAAAAAATATATTGATTAAAATTATATTATAGATGCATAAAATAAAATTTACTATAAGTATAATTTAAATCTTACGTATATTCTTTAATTTATTGTTTTAATTACTCGTTATTATTAAGAATTATCAAAAAATATTCATGGTATCATTTTTTATAAAATTCCTTAATTTCCTTAATTTAGGTATAATTATAAAAGCATGTAGCTTTTTAAAAATGTTTTAATTGAAATTTTTCTACACGATGTTTTTAATATAATCTTGTTTAGGAATGTGGAAACAACATCTTTTAGAAACAATAGATTTACGATTTGTTATCAAGACAACTGAAGAAAAACTTAATGAGCAAATAAAATTAAATAAAGAGCAGGTAGGTTTATTTTAAATTGAATCATTATATTAATTCTACAAGTTATCAATTTCATACTGAAATTTCTACATTTTTTATTTAAAGAACAAAAATGTAAAATTTAATCTAAAGTTATTTATGAAATTTAAACATAATTTAAAACTAATAAATAATTTCAGTCTTGTCGAAAATTTTATAAATGTCTTGGGTATTACTCTGCAGAATAAATAAGAGTTTATTATAATAAAATTATCCAATTGATTAAAAAACAATATATATAAAGTATATTAAATTAATCTATTATTGTGCATTTTTTAAATCCTTCAGTTGGATTTTTCCATACAAGGAAACAAATAATTTTATTTTATAAAAATAATCAAATACTTTTAATTTACTTAATAATTATTTTTATATTATTAAATGTAAATAATTCTTAATCATAATTGTTTATTCAATATTTAATATATTTAACAATTCAGAATTAAAAGAAAATAATACGAATTTAATAGTCTTAGAAAACTAAATCAAATTATTTTTAACTTTGAAGCTAAAATTGATTAAAATCATTATTTATTTTATTGATTTTTTTCTGTGTAATATAGTGAATGTATAATAAAAAATATTTATTTTATCTTATAGAGTGAAAAATTGACCAAAGCAGATTTTCTAACCAAGGAATTGTATGTCGAAAATGCTCAGCTGTCAGAGACAATTAAACGTCTAGACCAGCACTGCCAAATTTTGACACAAAATCATATTGAGCCATCATCAGCATAACTGTCTTAAATGAAAATTTTCGTCTAACAATATATTCTTATACAGTAGTTCGTTGAGAAGTACAACTCAGGGATTTAGAGATTTAGAGAGGACAACTCACGAATGATTTAGAGATATCTAAAAGACAAAGAAAAAAAATATTTAATAATTTAATGGTAGTTTCCGTTCATCGATTTATCGATATATATATCTGATAATGTATACATAAAAATAATCTTTTTAAGAATGTTAATTTTTTATAAATTGAAAAGCGAAAACAATCCAATTCTTGATAAAATTTTCTTAAGATTTTGTTTTCGGCAAGGTATTAATGATCGCACTGAACGTTTGTACAATAAATAATTTATACAATTATAAGTCTAATTGTTCGTTTAAAAATGAACACAATTTGCCTTGTTAGTTCACTCCGTAATAGATATAAAAGATGAATGAGTTATATTTTAAGATGCTTGCAATAAATAAAATTTAGTATTAAGTTCATAGAGCAGCTTTAAAAATTAATTTGTCGATTTATTTAATGAAAAGCGTTGAACAATATATCTCTTTATAGTTTATTTATTGATATTTTAATTAAGAGATTAGGAAATTACAATCATTTATTGAAAATTTATTCCAACGCAATAAATGAATATTTGGATAGGATTAATTTTTTAATTTTCATATAGTCATCTAAGCTATAGTCATATAGCTTATCTAAGCATCATAATTTAATGTCAAAGAAGTGCGGTGTATATAAAAAATTCCTTCAAAATAATTCCATGTTTAAATAACGCGGCACTAGTGCGAGCATATTGAATAGTTCACAGCTGTGATATGATAATAACGCTTGCTTTCAAATTAGTGCTAGTACACTAATTTTCTTTTGCAAGTTTAATACAATTTTTCCGCTTTGTATACACATCATTGAAGAAATAATTTCATAGTAATTGTATTATTAGTGATGAATAATTTGATTTAAATAAGTATCCAATTATTTTCTCTTTATTAAGTATTGAAACCTGAACTTCATTCATACTTTAGTATTTTTTCTTAAGTATAGTGCAAAAATTAACATTACGTTGAGTTTTCACAAAATAAAAATAATATCATGAACGAAAATATATTTGTAAGCGTAATAAGACAGAAATGGTGTTGAATATACTTGCATACATATTATTAAATACGAAAATAGTTTCTTATAAAGAAAATATGATAATTATTTATTATGAATAGAATTTTTTTCTATTGTAAAGAAATATTAAATGAATAATATGAGTGAACAATTAATAAATTAATAATGTCAATGTTAAGAAAAACGTATCTGCTGTATTTGTTTCATATAAATTTTTAGAATATTATGAACTGAAGTAGAATATTAGTTTTTTTTTTAATTTTCGAAAATTAATTAATTTTGATATTTACAAAAATAATATTTTCTTATTATATGCATTCATAAGATATATTTGTCATTATCATTGTTCATTATTGTTCATAGAAATGATTTTAATTATTTTTAAATTTACCGCGTTAAAATCGCCATATTTTTTCACATAGTAAGGTTAGTATTATATTATCAAATAATAAAGATTAAAACAATGTCTTTTCATAAAACAAAATTTGTATTTTTAAATATAATATTACATTTATTATTTAGAAGTGTTAAAGCTTTGCAGTTAATATAAATTATAAAATCCATTCTTCTTATTACTTTGTTTGCCTTCGTAAATTATGTTAACTAATTTTTCATAGACATTATTAAGATGATCGATTTTGGAGCAAATGTGATTCACGCATTAGCGTCTGCACAAATGTCAATTGCAAATACTTTGCATCCTTGAACATTAGTCGGATTAAATGTTTACTTCATCAAACAATGAAAAGTAAAAAGTGAACGTCAACAAACGTAAGATTTTTATATAACAATTACTAAATTTATATGATAATTATCGGTTTTACATTCATACAAGCTTCTAGTTTTAATAGATACATTGTAAAACAAACAAAAATTAGTAAGAATATGTTTTATAGTTAAGATTGCCTTTGTCATGGCACAATCATCTTCAACCAGTGGTACTTCGTCTCGAAGACACTTAAGGGAGCATGATGCCAGTTCACCAGGTTCACCTCGCTATGTTGACCCTGAATGGGAGAGTAAAGAGGTTAGAGGAATTTATTTCCAAGTCATTTGTTTTTTAAAAAAGTATTAGTATTGAATATCCAAAAATTAATAAATTGATTTAAATTGAATACATGCTGCAGAGTTTATTGTTACTTTTAAATGATGATATTGATCTAATGAAAATCTTTAAACAAAAATAGTAGCATTATAACTTTTATCATAAATTTTTTATTGATACATTTTATTACTTTTAATTAACTGGTTATATTATTAATTTTTTTCTTTTATAATTTTGAATAAAATTATAAAGATAGAAATTTCTATTAATAAGTAAATAATATGTAATTTTTAATTTTTTGTCATACATTTTGATAATAGGATCACATTTATTTTTATTTTATATCAATAAAAATTATGAATATAAATTGTAAAAGTTTATTTTTATGTTTATAGTTTATTCAATGTTTTAAAAAAAGTAATTTAATAAATTTTTCATTTTTATATTTTATTATATTTTAACCAGCTTTTTATTATTTTATAATATATTAATAATAATTGAGATGATTCATAGAACATCATTAAGAATATATTAATTCCCTATTTAAAGGTAATGTAATAAGTTGTTAAATAATAAATAATAAATATATAATTCTAAAAATATAATAAGTAATTAATGCTGTCATTTACATTCTGTACATTGATTTTAATAAAATTCTTAATTTTAATAATTCTAAATTTCTAAATCATAAGTTATTCTTTTCACTTCAAATTACTGTTATATTACACGATGTACATAAACATTTCAACAATGATGTTCTATATAAAAAAAAGAATTCCTATTATTTTTTAAATATACTAACATTGGAAAAGATTCTTTATATGTTGTCAACAAAAGAATTTATGCAAATTTAACATTATGCCAATAATTTGAATTTCGAAAATACATTGTGTAAAATAATGAGTTTAGAAATCAAATATAATTTTTATTTTATTTAATTTATTAATAAAAATATATTTTTTAGATAAATTTTTTCCAACAAAATTATATATGTTTAATATATATGACTTGTAAATTAATCAATCATTTAAAAATGTAATCATTGTAGAATGTTAAATAATAAATATACATATTAACATATAAAGATACATTTCTTTTTTGTAATTTTTTAAACAAAAAATTGACATTTAACCCTAACACTTAAAAGTGTGTTATGGTACAATGTAACATAATAAAATAAGATTTAAAAATAGTGAATGACTTTTAAAACGTTATAGCGCGAAATCTTATAAAACTTATGAACACTTAAAATTATGTACACAGTAACATTTCCTTTTAATTTCTTTTTAAAATTTAGTTATAATTATAAAACTTTATATAATATTAGTTGTAAAATATTAATTATATTATAAGCCTTTATTATTACACTAAATTCATTAAGAGTCCTTTTTAAATTTTTGTAAATGATCATTTACAGAGGCGTACGTCATTCAATGAAGGTAAATTAGATGAAACTAAACTGCGTATTCCGCACGTGTTCCAGGCAATAATGCACAGGGAGTTAGACGAGGCTAAGGCAAGAGCCGCACAAATGGAAAAGACAATGCGATGGTGGTCTGATTGTACAGCAAACTGGCGCGAAAAATGGTGCGAAGTCCGCGATGAACGAAACAAGGCCAAGAAGGAGACAAAAGCTCTTAAAGCCAAATTAGAAGCTACGATGAAAGATCTGAATGCACGCAACAACGAGTCCCGAGAGCTTGAAGTACAAAATGCTCTGTTAAGGAAGGAGGTGAAGAAGGTGCTTGCATCGCTTCCAAATGACGTAGAGCATACAAAAGATTTACTAGCCGTGTTGTCTGAAAAAGGGCGCATCGAACGTACTGCCCTTCCTGAAGAAAACACGGACCAGGAGGATAACTCCCGCCAAAAACAAGGAGCTTTGCCTAAGCTAGATCTGGAAGTGCACGAGGACTCCCCTAATAAGCGACACTCAAGAATCGATATAGCGAATGAAGAAGTGCTCGTGCAGAAGATATCGATGCTTCATTTGAAACTCGAAGAGGCTACAAAGACTATAATCGCTGAAAGAGAGTAGGTTCCGAGAATAAATAATATACTTTTCAATTATCTTTCAAAATAATTATTTCATTACGATAAGTAAAAACGTAAATTTGCAAAGGGTTAATACTAAACTTATAATTTTTATAATATTTCAGAGAAAAATCTTCATTACACCGAGGCATTGAGAAATTGAGAAATAAAATAATTCAGTTAAAAGATAGATGCGAAGAACTGCAAGACAGCCGAGCAGATGCGCTGAAAGAATTACTGGAAATAAAGAGTCGTTTCCAAGGAGAACTAAATGCTGCCCAAGCTGATCTCATTGATGAAGCTACTAATCGAGAAGGGATGGATCGCCGATTATCAGAGCTGCGAACGGAGGTAATATTATTTTCCACTACGAAAAATAGCAGTGTAAAAGAGAATGGAAATCAATCTTAGTAAAAATACTCAGTATCTTATAATTTACAAACTTATTTTATTAATTCAACAATTTTTAATAAGTTTCCCAAATTGACCTATTCCACTAATTTTCAATGGAATGCCTGTTTATCATTAAAAATGTATTTTAATATATGCCAAGCTGTAATACAGGACTCTTCAACTGTATACCATTTTAATATAAAAAAAGCAGAGTAAAAGTATGAATATTACAGTAAATATTAAGTTTTTAGATAAAGGAAACAATAATCTATTCATATATCTAATTTAGTCGTAGATTTTTTACCTCCATATCCGTATAATAAATGATCGAACACATTTGAGATATTCAAGACTTAATATTAGATTATCTTGTCATTGAAACGAGCATAAGTATTTTTACTATTTTCAGTATCGTAATAATTTTTCTAATTAGTGCTTCAAAGTGATTCAAAGTACTACTTTAAAAATTTTTAAAGTAGCGCGTTAAAAAAGCCTCTGGTAAAATGATTTTGAGTTGCTCCGAATTGCAAGTTAAATTCTACTAATCGCTATTTAAATAAAATTTTAATCGTTACAGCTGGAAAGGCTTCAAGCTGAGAACGCGGCCGAGTGGGGCAAACGTGAGCGTCTCGAGACGGAAAAGATCTCACTTGAACGCGAGAACAAGCAATTGCGCAGCGAATTACGTGAGCTCCAGGAACGCGCCGAATGTCGACGTGTGAGGCCTACATCCAGCTGCGACGCCGACTCCAAGCAGCTGCAGCTCGAGCTGCTCGAGCGCAACAAAGAGCTGGTCGATCTCAAACACTCGCATGCTAAATTGAAGAAGATGCTCGCTGAGAAGGCAACGGAGTTGTCGCATGCAACGAGACGCTCCGATCAGTACGAGACTGAAGTTAGGAGGATCAGGGCGAGGGTCGAAGAGCTCAAGAAGGAGCTCACATTGTCCCAGGACGAGCTCGACGCGGCTAATAATGGTGCGAGGAGGCTGCAGAGGACTAATGACGATCTCAATGAACAGTTCGAAACCACCCGCGCACAACTTGAGCACTACAGGAACAGGTTAAAATAATTAAAATTATACTTAATAATTAATTATTTTATAAATAATTTATTATTTTATAAATAATTCATTATTTTATAAATAATTCATTATTTTATAAATAATTTATTATTTTATAAATAATTCATTATTTTATAAATAATTTATTATTTTATAAATAATTCATTATTTATAAATTCATATTCAATATATTCATTATTTCAATATTTGTAAAACGTTTCACTGAGCTCGATTTCAGAGAAAGAATATAGCTCGACAATTTTTATTAGTTCAATATAATGAATTAATTTTTTTCAAAAACTTTAAGTACTCTTATTAGTAATAGTTTATTATGTACTATGACAGCTTAATTAATGAATTCATGCATTATTAATTATTTAGAAATATTTCTACACAAAATGTTCATATTCTCATAAAATTATTTATTGTACTTCATTTATTTAAATATTTAAAATACAATTTTATATTAAAGCAATTTAGATAATATATCGTAATAATTTAAAATTTGGTAGAAATTTGGCGTAAACATTACTAACTAGCACTAAAAGTAATAAATATTATTCTTATTATTTAAAAAAATGATTAAATATAATTTTTCGGCAGTAAGAAATAATAACTGTACAGCTCTAACTGCATAACCACATTTTTAGAAATAAATTAATAAAAAATGATATTTTAGTAGTTGTAATAAAGTTTAACTAAAATAAATAAACGATTTATTTATTTAAAAAAAATAAAACGATATCGAAAGATAAAAAATATATATTTTTTATTATAGTATTTCTGAAAACCGAGCACCAGACGTAGTTGCAGAAATTATAGATGATAAGAACCGTGATGTCAATGAAGATGAAAAGGCTGAAACTTAAAATCAGCCAAAAATTCTTATAATATAAGTTTATATTATAATATATCAACAGAGAAGAAAGAGAGAACAGTTAATATCGGGACCGAAGATACAGAAAGAAGGAAGAAAAGAATTAATGGGAGAAGAAGGAGAGAGAATTAATTTTACAGCGACTTACTTTCTTGAAGTTCATGAAAAAAATTGCTTAGTACCTGTACTTCATTTTGTGTGTGTGGGTGTGTGCACGCGCGCACGCATGTGATGTGTATATGCGTATATGTATACATTATATAAACTTCCACAGTATTAGAACAAAAATATGAGAAAAAAATAGAGAACTATATAGAAATGTATAAAAAGAAACAACAATTATTCTTCACGATTAAATTGACAAATTAATATTATAATAAAAATCTCACTGCTGTTTCTGTAAATGTGTATAACAGTTTTTCCAAACGTATAGAAAAAAAGCAAATTTATGACACATAGTTAATACTTGTAGGGAATATATATTTCTTGAAATAGATTAATTTTATTTGAAAATCTTAGATATGTAATTGTAAGTGTACGATGATACACATGAAAATGAGTTGCAATCTTTATGACTGTTGTATTTTATTTGTGACGCTTATTGTATATTTACTCATTTAAAGTATATTTAACTCACACGTTTTTTTATGTTTTCATGTACTTCCGTTGTGTGTGATATATATTTCTTTGTTATTTTATTGTTTAAGGAAACTGAGATATACTAAAAAATTTTTAAATCATGTCGTTTAATCCTGAATTTGAATATAAAATTTATAAAAAGAATAATAATAAGTACATATTTTCCAACATATTCTTAATAGTTTCTATTATAACATCAATTTACATAGAAATAAAAAAACTTCAATAAAATTCAATATGATGCATATGTGAAAAGGTATATTCTATCATAAGTAAATTAATATCTAAGTAATAAGAATACTCATCTTCTTTAATTTTAATTTTCTAGAAATTTTGTTCAAATGCCATTTTTAAAAATGCTAAAATGCTAGTGTATATTTTTAAATCCGTCGCATTATTTGCTTTATTTTATTTATTTTATTATTATTTTATGTTATATACATAACTAAGTACTTGTACATACGAAAAATTCAGAACATTTGTGAGAATTTTAAAAGACTTTTATATAAACGATACCTCAAACTTACCAAAATGACTGACTCGCGTAGTAATTATATACAACTGGAGATCCTTTCAAAGCTTCATCTCCAGATTTTCGCAAATGTATTAAATAACGTTAAGGTCAATAACAATATTGCGAAATAAAGTGTAGTTTATGAATATACA
Organism: Wiebesia pumilae; assembly: GCA_018907045.1. NCBI lineage: Eukaryota > Metazoa > Arthropoda > Insecta > Hymenoptera > Agaonidae > Wiebesia > Wiebesia pumilae. The sequence goes on from JACCHZ010000138.1 coordinate 1,349,883, forward strand.
GTCGTAAGCAATAATACATGACGCTATAGCAAATCTTAAGGTACCTTAATTAACTCAGTGAACATGATTATAAGCATAAGAAATACAATACGTAGTCACTTTAAACGTTCAACATTTACGAATAAAGTTGAAATCTCTAAACAATGTATCAAAATTTCTCTTTTTACCGTAATACGCGATCTTTTCCTGCATTCATTTACACTGTAGGAAATAATTTTTAAGACATAATTTATTCAACTTTTTTATTTAAAAATTAATGTATAAACATATTTTATTTATATAAATAATACACATTGGAATGAAATATTAAATGTTGTATAATTTTGTTATTATATTATTTTAAAAGCTTTATAACAGTCTATATTTTTTCTTCCTATTAATCCAGTCTTTAGTAAAGTGGCAGTGTTGCGTATGTTAGTAATGCAATATTTATTCTTTATAAGTAAAAATCAGACATTTTAAAACTTGAAAAAATAAATTTTTGTCATTTTCAACATTATACTACTTTATTCCGACAGCCAAGAGACATCAAAATTGACCGCAAATGCATTTCATGATCAGACTATTTTTCGATTTTTGTTTCATTTTATATTTATTATAAATATTATACAAAAAATATACCTAGGAATAAAGAAAAATAATTCCATTTTATTTCTTTAAATAAGAATTATTTAAAAACTTTGCTTTTTAATACTTAAATTTGATATATCTTCTTTTTTTGTGTAGATATATATATACAGATTTATTTGTAAACATACAGTTTAATTGTACACAATTAAAAATTTTTATCTTAAAGATATATTTTTTTGTGAACGATTCATCGAAAACATTTTAGCTAGACCTTTCTTCTACAGAATTATATTTTTCAATCCACAGTGCACACACATAAACTTGAAAAATCATATAAGCGTCGGAATGTTTTTTATAAGATTTTTCTTATCATGTTTTAAAATGCCTCTGTTCTTATGAATACTAATTCTACAAAAATCAATCAATCAAAAGCCTCCTATAAATCTATAGCATTAATAAAATTTGAAAATCTTATAAAATCACTAAAGGTTTGGATTATATTCAGCATTTAGGCGTTCCATCAGAATACGTGGGCATTTTGGGTTTACATATCTTTCTTCGACCATTAGAACCATAAACTACATTACAAGAGAAAGTAAAGTAGCCGCAGGTTGAGCTTTTCGTGTAATACCTATGTTCATATTTCTTCGTGATATTCTTATCGTCGATTTTACCTGCTATACTATTTGAAACTGAAACAAAATTTGTTTTTGGTGACGAGGATTCCTCCTGGACTTCAGAATTTTTCAGTCCTCCATAATAAATACCTCCAACGCGATTAGGATGTAAGGATCTGGTGTCGGATAAGGGTTTCGAGACTGTAGTTCGATTCTCTGATGAAATTATAGTCTTACTTTGGGCTGTATTGTTTTCGTGAATAATCTTTTTTCCAATTGTAGATGTCATCTTTCTCTTATCGACTGATGCTATATATCCTGGTAATGAAAGTCTGTTAGTTTTCTCCGTCTTCTCCTCGTGTTTAACGTTGACATCATATCCGTTAGTAAAAAACCGCATCCTTTGCTTTATCTGATCCGATCCAGAAGTTGGTTGCATAAACTCGGAATCTCCGTAATCTACATCCTCGTACTCTTCATACTCATCATCGGTATTACCAATATCATAAGATTGTGTCTGCGATTGTTCCGGCTTATTCTTTTTTTCAAAATGCTTGTTCCTTGGAGTGATGGCAATTACAGTCTGTCTTAAACTTGTACCCGAGGTTTCTAATTGTTCTTTTGATACAGCTTCGGTTGTCGTTTCTTTTTTTTCGTTTTCATCTAACTTAAAGATCTTGAATAAATTTGGATCACTATTGGTGAAGTTAAAGGGTTTTCTTAAGGCAGTGGAACCCGATCCAGATCCGGCTTGAGCAGCACCGGAATATGAGATACCGTAATGAAAGGAACCTTGAAGTTGGGATTGAGATTGACCTCTGAAAGTGCCACTTTGAGCTGAAGCAGTTCCACTACCGCGAAATGGTTGTTCCAGCTTTTCAAGTTTTTCATTTCGATTGATGTAGGGTTGAAAACCAACTTGCGCCTGACTCGAGGTTTGTCCTTCACCATTTGCCTGAGCATCAGCCATACCACCCTTTGCACTAGCTTGTACTTGAGAATTTGTGCCATGATTCCAACCATTGCTTTGAGCGTTGGTAGAAGTCGCTCCAGAATCAGAGTCTAACTGAACTTGAGTCTGGCTTTTACCAAGACCTCCGCTACCTTGAGCACTACTCTTGGCTCCTTCTTTACCTCCACTCACCTATTTAAAAAATTATCATAAATATGAATGTTAATAAAAAGTGTAAATTTCTTAATATGAGAAATTATATGTTGATTTTTTAATGAATTTGAACTTTACATATTTAATTCAAACTTTACAGTACACTGACTAACTCTACAATTATTTACCGAAACAACTTTATTTATTAGTTAATTCAAATTTATTAAATGTTTATAAATCTGTATTATTTATTTTTAGTAATCATTTCCATATTTCATACAAAAAATGATAACATGAAAAAGTAATATTATTTACCATATTTCATTTAAAACTAAAAAGTCTAGTATTTAAATATCATTCAACGAATATAATTTCGTTTTACCTTTTTTAACAAATGTGGTTACATTTTCATTTATGATTTAATCTCTCAAAAATTAAATATAATATATTTATATATAATATCAGCTAATAAAATTTAAATTAGATATTTAATCAAAATTAAAAAATTTTAATCTAATTTTAATTAGCGAATAAAAATTAAATATGTAATATATATTTATTATTCTTATTACCAATAAGAGTAGCATACTTAAGTTTATTTAAAATAAATATTTATTACAAAAAAATTAACGTTATTCAAAAGTTAGCGTACAATCGATACAAACTTTATATGATATGTAGACAAAACTAGATTTCAAAGAAAAAATATTCAATTTTATTTGAAGATTCGATTCTTGTTAATTTCTTTATCTAAATTTGATTTTTAAATTGCAAATTTAAACTGTTTTTTTAAATAAAGTAAAATACGTTTTTATTTACATGAAATATTTTATATCTTCAGAATATTTTTATATTTTAAACTATTTTTTAATTATTTAACATACTTCGTATGTAAAAAAATTGTTTTAAAATATAAAAAAATAATTTTTTATTCTGATTATTTTTGTATGAATATTAATAATATTTAAAAGACAATTAGATAAATATTCTGAGATCGGGATTAAGGTTCACGGTCATTTTTTAAAAAGAATTTAAGCCTTTTTTTCTTTTTCACTTCATTATGTTGCTTTTTACTATAAGGCTTGACTTTATTGCAAGGTATTATCGAAAAATATTTTTATTAAATTTCTTAAATATATGGAGTTTTAAAAATTCAGAAAACATTAAAAATATTTTAATACAAATCAGCAGTTTAGTCAATTTATTTAAATTATATTTAACTCATTATAAATGTTTAAACTAGCTTCTGATTTTAATTCTTATGATACATTCTTTTTTCATACTCTACCTGCGTTTGAGCACTTTTGGTATCATCACTAGTACCAGCTTGGGCAGAAAATGATCCATTGCCATTGTATATTCCGCTAACTTGTGATTTAGCACTTCCATGGCCGTGTTTTCCCTCTGCTGATGCACTTGCAAGCGTTCCAGACTTATCTTGTTTTACTGAACTCATAGCCTGCGAGTCGGAACTATCATTTAACCCGAGAACTGCGTTCGTTGATTGATTCGTTACTGTGCTTTGTACTCCGGTACCAATTGTTCCAGTAGAACCTTCTTGAACGTTTACATTAGATGCTGGTGCCTCACCTTTTAGACCAGGAACCGAGATCGTCCCTCCTCCTGGATACTGCTGTGATTCAATTACACCAGGGTATTGTCCGGAACTCCCAGTATTAACATTGATATCTGGATATCTTGCTTGACCAGTTGAGCTAGGTGAATATCCTCCCCCTAAAATAAAATATTGTAAATATGAATAGTTAATTTTACATACATAACTGGTAATACTACTAATTATAATTCTGGAAGTGTTTAAATAAAATTCAATATATATGAAACAATACCTGCTACAATAGTAGGAATAACGCTTTCTGATGTTCCAGATTGAGTAGGTGCATTTGGTTGCAATCCTAGATAAGTGACTGTTCCAGGTATATCACCTCGCGTAGTGGGCTTTAGAGATTTTCCTGTTGTAGTATTACTTGAACCACCTATCAATAATTAATGTATGTGATACTGAACAAAAATGAAAAATAATCTTTTAAAATCATTATATAAATATAAAGATTTTGTTATATTAAATGTACTATCTATTGTAATGATACCGATATTTGGAACATTTTCAATATAAGTTATGGTTGGTGAGCTAACGTCACCTGTAAACAAAAAAATAGCCATGTTTAACATTAAGTAACATGTATCAATTATAACACATTTAAGATTAAAAATAGGCTACTTTGTAACCTATTTTTATAATTAGAGTAAATAGAGTATTAGTAATGTATATATTTATCCTATAAATTAAATTATTTATTTTGAAAAATAGGAGTAAAGTTTTCATATATAAATTATTGGATAAATTTTACTAAATATAATTAAGAAATTTAAACAAAACTATTGTTGCAAATATTTACGTATTTAAAACTGGAAGCTTATAAGGTCTTCCTATTGTTTAAGAATAATTATTTTTTATAATTATTCGTACTTGAATCGATTATACTATTCCAACATGGTAATTTATACTAAATATGTAAAATTACATATTTTTAATATGATATCATACAAATATGTAATTAGAAATTTAAAGTTATTAAATATTACGTCTTAATACGGATTAATTATTTTCTATATATTATCTTTTACACAAAATATTTAACAATAATCAGTATATTTTAATATAGATTTAATCTTTAAACAGTTTCAATATAATATAATATCAGATATTTTTTTATTAAAACTAAAATGAACAAAATGCAGGTGAAAAATCAGTAGAAATGAAAACAATTAAATCCAGTATTATATTAGTAAAATTTAAATTAACTATATTATATCTGTAAACATTCTAATTACTTATATAGATAGATTAGATAACAGAAGTTTTCAACAATATTTGTTTAATTTCATAATAAATTTACCTGATATGACTCCTCCAGGATATATTCCACCAATTGAATTTTGAGATCCTAATGTACCAATTGGAATGTAAGTTCTTCCTGATATTTGTACTCCTGGTGTATTTGTTAATTTATTATCACCATACGTACCACTTGATGTACGTGGACCTGAAAGATAAACACTTCCTTAATATTTATTTCTTGTATAATTCCATCAAGCTGTTTTTCTCATACCTGAGGATTGCAAGTTTCCTTCTTGCTTTGGATTTTCTGGTGTACCACTTTCTATCATTAGTATACCCGGTGAATATATTCTTCCTGTAGGTATTTGAGTTTCTAAAGTACTACTTGGGGGTATTTGCATTCCTGGACTACTACCCGTTACAATTTGTGTGTCTGGTGGATATAAATCTCTTCCTGGTATTCCCATTCCAGAAGAACCACTTCCTACTACTTGAGTAGCAGGCGAATATGAAATTTGTCCTGGTATTTGGGTACTTGGAGAGCTACCTCTTATCATTTGTATACCTGAAGGATATACTATTCCGCTTATTAACTGAGTTCTTGGTACCATACCTTCTACTACTTGTTTATTTGGCGAATATACTGTTCCTCCTGAAATTTGATTTCCTGGCATACCACTTCCTACTACTTGTGAGTTTGATGAATATATGACTCCTTGAGGAATTTGTATTCTTGGAGTATTAGAACCTGTAATTTGTGTGCCTACTGGATATATGCTTTCTCCTGGAACTTGAGTGCCTAATGTACCACTTCCTGCTGTTTGCGCATTTGGTAGATATGTAATTTGTTCGGGTATCGGAGAATCTATATTACTACCTGCTACCACTTGTGTATTTGGTGGATATGCCGTTTCTCCTTGTGACCGCGTATTTGTATGACTACTTCCTATAACTTGAATACTTGGTGGATAATTTTTTCCTCCTGATATTTGTGCTTCGGAAACACTATCTGCTAGTCGTTGCAGCTGCGGTGAATAGAAGTTTCCTTCTGGTATTTGTACCCCTGGAACCCTACCTCTTACAATTGGGGGGATTAGTGAATATGCTACATTTTCTCTTGGGGTTTGAATTCCTATTGTACCATCTTCTATCGCTGGTGTAGCTGGTGGATATGTCAATTGTCCAGGAGTTTGAGTTCTAGGTATAGTACCTTCTAAAATTTGTGTACCTGGAGGGTATACATTTCTTTCTGGTATTTGTGTACCTAAAGAATATATATTTCCTCCTGGTGTGTGTGTACCTTGAAAATACATATTTTCTCTTGGTATTTGTGTACCTGGAGAATATATATTTTCTCCTCGTGTTTGTGTACCTAGAGAATACATATTTCTTCCTGGTATTTGTGTACCTGGAACACAATCTTCAACTATTTGTGCACCTGGAGGATATATATTTTCTCCTACTAGTCGATTTTCTGGTGTAAGACTTTCCACTATTTGTCTGTCTGATATATATGTATTTCCTGCCGGTATTTGAGTACCTGATGCACGACCTCTCATTATTTGTATGTTTGGTGAATATAAATTTACTCCTGGAATTTGAATACCTCGACGACCTCCAACAATTTCTGTAACTGGAGGATACATAACTCCTCTATGTATTTGCATATCTGGTGTTTGACCTCTTACTATTTGTGTACCTGAAGGATTTACAATTCCTCCTGATATTTGGGTATCTGGTACATAACTTGCCATTATTTGTGTACCTGGAGAATATGAGTTTTCTTCTGGTATTTGAATACCTGGCATACGACCTGTACCTGAGGAATATACATTTTCTACTGGTATTTGAATACTTGGATCGCGATCTCCAACTATTTGTGTAACCGGAGGATAGAAATTTTCTCCTGGTGTTTGAGTACCTGTTTGAGTACTACGACTTTCCACCACAGGTGTTCCAGGTGAATATACTCTAGCACCTGGTATCTGAGTTATAATATCTGTTCCTCCAACTTGATTACCTGTTCTTTGATTTGTTGGATTAGAAGTTTCTGTAATTTGTATATATGCTGTAGTATTAGAGAAATAAGTACGACTTACTATTTAGAAATCTGGAATAGTTGATAAGGAATAAATACCTGAAATATATTGTTTATCTCTTGAAGTTTGTGTATCTCGTGGAGAACTTACACCTCCTAATAAATGTTTTTCTGGCGTTCTTCCTATTACTTTTGTACCTTGCGTGGTCGCTGAAATATCATACTACTATTTATCATACATTAAACTTATTAATTCATCCCTATATACATAAATGGTAATGTTATTTTAAATATACGAACTATTGCTTCTAGTTTTCTACGTATATTGCATGCATCGTAACAAGTTTTCTTATAAATTCTTAAAACTTTATATAATTATTAGGAAATATTTATTATTAAGACATATTTAAAACATACAATTAGAATATAAATAATATTATTTGATATACTTATAATTTTACATTTTTGTACCTGGTCTAACTGCACTAGGGTATGATCCTCCTGGTATTATTGTACCTGGTATAGTTCCTAGATAAGTTCCAGCTGATCCTCTTCTACTCCCTTTGAAATATTTATATTAATACTTTATCAATAAATTTTTAATTACATTTAATATATATCATATTTTTACCTGAAGATATTCCTTGAGGATAAACTTCTACTCCTTGAATACTTGGAGTAGCTCCTCTTGACGGCTGTGATCCTATTACATCTTCTATGAAATATACATTTGTAAATAAATTATGGTAGTTGCAATTAAACATGAATACGGACCTTTACCTCGTATAATTTCAGTATTAGGTAGAATTCCTCTTTGTATATCTGCGCCTATTCCAGTAGTTTGTATTCTGGTTCCAAAACCAGAAGGATAAGATCCAACTGGTATTTGTGGAGCTCTAATTATATCTGGTATTATTCCTGATTGAGTATCACTAGGATAAGTTACTGTTCCAGGTCTAGTCTCAGTTGTGATTGATCCGGAATGGATTCTTGTTGGATACAATCCAGATGTACCGCCTATTTATGCAACTTTATTATAATTTGCTTCTTTATATCGAAGCTTAGATTTTCAAACAAATTTTACAATATATTATTGTACCTGCAGTGCATTTTAAGGAATTTTATTAGTGGTTTGGATTAGGGATAGTGCATCCTAGGAAAGATAATAAAAATACAAAAACTTCTATAGAATAGTTTTTATTTTAAATACATTTTTAATTTTGTTAAAAATGTGTAAAGTCATTGCACAAGATTATTTTAATTATAATATTAGTAACGTGCACAATTTTATGATGAGATCGTCATATACTCATTTCATAATAGATATTATTAGTACATTTTATTGGAATAAAGTCAAGCATACATTAATTTATTCATTAAGAAGTTTTAGACTAAAGCATTATTTTAATTGTTCTTCACACCTGTTGGTTGACCTTGTTGTGATCCTAGGATACCTTGTATACTTCCAGGTACATTTTCTATTTTGTTGTATCCCAGACACCCCTCGCATCCATCAAACGCAGATGACATACTTTGAGCTTGACCCATTCCACTACTTCCGCCTAGAATACATTAAAGTTTTTATTTAAAGTATATAAGTAATTTAAAAGTTATTAATATATGGTTAAATATGTACATAGCTATAAAAAGAAGATAATAATGCTTAATGAAATATAATAAATATTCGATAAGCATGCCGGTTTGCAAATATTACAAATCTACGTAAGATACAATTTGTGAAATATTTTAATATCCATTGGTTTTTCAAATTCTTAAATCCATATTTCAAATAGCAGTCTAAATAATGATTATTATTGATACGATAATATTATTTTTATTTACTATTCTTAACATATTAACTTTAATCATTCTTGAAAAGAAAAATTATTTAGTATAATGACCACACCATATATCTTGAATAACTAATTATTATTTCAAAATCTTTTACAGTAGAATTATCTTCATCGTATTAATATAATTTAATATAACTCCATATTCAATTAAAATATTAATGCAATATTCTGTTTTTGTAACGTATTTGATTAAAATTTTAACAATTATAATTGTACATTAGATGAAAAATAAAAAATTAATTTACAATATTAAAACATTCACTTTGTAATGCGATCACGTTAATTTAAATATTTAAAACTTTGATCGAATAATAAAAATAATTAAAATTATAAATGTAATAAGACAAACAAAAAACTGCCATGACATTTTCATTACATTCCTTAAGTATTGTTTTTCTAATATACAATTTAATATTTGTTTTACATCGGAACTGATATTTATTCGTTCAAATACTAAGTTTGATGAATTATCTCATGCTTAAAAATTAATTAAAATTGTAGTAAAAATTTTAATAAAGTCCCTTTTAAATCCCTTTTTAAATACAAAGTAAATTTTTTAAATTCAATCTTGTACGTATATCATAGCTCCTGATAAATTGAAAAAAATATAAAATAATTTATTATAAAAGCAATACATGCTAACTTTAAGGTAAACTATAATTCTTCTACTATTCTTACTAAAGAGTACTTGAAATTTAAAAATAATATAGATGTAAAAATGCATTTCGAACTGCCTAATGAATTAAATGTGTATAGTGCTATTTACAAATATAATGTAGATATAAAATTATCTTATTTAGCTGAATTCTAGCTTCATAGTTTTGCATAATATTTGATGGTAAGATTTACAGTAATTGACAGCTTAAAAATCAAACAGAATTTTGATTTAATAGATCTCAAATAAACGTATATGGCACTCTTTTAATTTTCTTTTAAATATTGATCAAATGTTGTATTCACAATTATTAAATCGAGACCTTCAGAAAAATTGTAGTTATTATCAGTTTCCTAAGTATTAATTAAAATACGTAACCTGAGAAAAACCGAGGGGAAAATGTGCTCTCCTCAGATTCTTATAAAAAAATCCTCAACTCCGTCGCCTACACACTGGCGGAGTGTATTGGATTGTTGCTCTGAAAAGGGCAAATTATTTTTTAAATGTACTTTTTCACGTGATAAAATATATTTAACGCAAATAATGAAATATTCTAACTATTTTCTTAAATTTTCTTAAATTTATAAATTTTTAATTAAATTAATTGTTCAATCACATATAAGATTTTATACATCATTCACAAAATCTAATAATTCTATTAGTTTAGCATTTATTACGTCAGCTACAATTTTAATGATTTAAATGAAAAACATAAAATTATTCAGACAATCATAGATATACTTTCAGTTACAGATTAATTAATTCTACATATTAATACGGAGACCCCGCAGTTGAATTAATATAGTAAAAAACATACTCACTGACAACAGCTCGAGAAGATTGTTGAGTCGCTTCAGCCTCTGCTTTTCCCTCCTTCTGTCCTTCTGTACCGACGTTAAGATATTGCGATTGCGTTTGTCCTCGGAATCTGCCCAAGAGTGGTGAAGTCTCTCGTTTCCTGCGCGCCAAACTTCCAAATCTATTCTCATTAAGCTTCTCATGCATGCTCTTAAAGATACGTCGCTTAGCGCGTATTTTGATCGGCCTAAGCTTATCGATGACTGTGCTTTTACGGAAAATATTGTCCTCATCCTCTGGTAGTTCATTGTAGAAGGGATTGTCAACATCATCGGGTACAGGTCGAGTCTCCTGCATTAGGATTATCGACATGCCTCTACAGAAATTCATGACTCGTTCTCCAGCTATGTTCCACGCCTGGGAAGAAAAATTATATAACGCTTTTCGTCCTTTCGAACGTAAAACTGATTATATTTTTACATATCAAATTCTTTACTTACAAATATAAAGAAGGTACTATAATATAAATCTAGGAATTTTATTGCTGACCTTTGATAAATTATACATTTAAAACATACTCATTTCTCATTTTATACTATATTATCGTCTTTGGAAAGTGATATTCACTTTACCGCTTTGAATGTTTTAAAAGTATCAATTATATTTAATAGAAAAAATAATTTCATGCAATATTTATTATGAATAGTTAAAATGTATTTATTCTGAATAGTTAAAATTTATTAGTTTATAAATTTTTTTTCCGTAGAAAAGCTATTTATTACATCTTTATCATCTCAATTTCAATGATATTTAATTTTATATTTAAAATATGAGATCTTGAATTATTTATATATAAACTTAATTTAAAAAAAAATAATTACTTTTTTTTGGTTACGGTACACGTATGTAATAGGAAAGTATATGCAACTTTAATAAATACTAAAAAAAAGTATGATATATTTTATTACTGTTTATTATATTGATATTTGTTGATCTAATTTTTAAATATTTTGTTAGAGATGTTCAAATAAAGAGTAATTATTTATTTTGCGAAAATTATTCTACTTTATGAAATAGTTATCAAATTCTAATTTTATTCTCATCAATAGATATTATTGAAATTACTAAATATTACCTCTAAATAAGAAAAAAATTAAAATTTTATATAAAATTTAGTAAACTGTTTGTAAATTATTTATACTTTTACACAGCATGTACTTTAGAATTAGATAATAATGTTCATAGACTTATGTGAGATAAACGTTTACACATTATTGAAATTATTATATTCTTAAGAATTAAATATAATGCGATTTTGTTCATTGTAAGAAATATTTATTCTTACTGTAAAAATTGTATTTTTATTAATATCTAATAATATTTTGGTAAATTTTTATATACACATAAAATACTATATTTGACTTTTTTCTTCAATCTGAAATAACTGTTATATTGAGATTTCAATACGAATAAATAATTATATAAAGTTTTTGTATAAATTTAAGCCATATATACGAGTATTACAAATTTACTGAAAATTTCAAAACTAATGAAAATATATTACAAATTTTATAAAAAAATATAAACTATTATTTTAACTTGCTATGACTAATCAATTATTCATTATGCCATAATTATCTAATTTGATAATAATAAATAATAAGTAATAATATTATTTTTCTCGTAACTGTACAAAAATATTACTGACAACGTTATAATAATTATTATATAATAATAATAATAATTTATCGTCGAGGTTTATACTAAAACAAGATTGGCAACATCAAATTCAATGTGATATTTTCAATTTGATATTATATGATAATTTCTATTTATTTGGAAATGAAATCTGTAAATCAGTTTGAATATAAGATTATGGATTAGAAATTACCTCAATGTCCGTCAAATAAACGGCTGTAACGAGTTCTCTACTATAGTGTTTTACATTCTCCAGATAACAAAAGCCCTCTTTTTCCAGTTTGTAGGCTCTAACATGCTGTAAGATAAAAGGAAGATACACATGCAAGGCTTATGACATATATTCTTTTTACAGAGCTTAAAAATTTTTTAATTTTGTAATATACCGATTTCAAATCATATAAAACCATTGGATTCTTGTACTGTAAAATATAGTCCTTTGTGACATTTTCTATTTCACGATTTATCGAACGATCAAATCGCGTCTTTTCCTGCAACAATGAAAAATCAAATTATGTTCAAAGTTTCGCTTTTTAAGCATACATTACATTCAGACTGCCAAACTTCAGTACATTGTCATATAAGCACGTAATCAAATATTATAAAAATATACGAGAATATTTTTTGGACGTAATACACATGCGTACAATTCCTTACATGTATGTTTTTACAGTTCTTTTTATTCTGTTTCAAAAACTTAAAATTATAAAATATAAAAAAGTTGTGATCCATATTCTATACTTTATTATTTATAAATATAGTTATATTACAAATATATATGAAATACATATATAATATATAATTATATTACAAATATTCAATCCTTTATATGCATTTAACACAAAAGCTTTTAATGCCAAAAGATTATATTAAAAGAATAATGACCTATTTTATCTAAATATTACGAAATCAAATGCGGGTTGTCATTACTATCATGAGTTTTGCGATGTTGCAATAAGAACGAGTATAATCGGATACTATAGGATACATAAACGAACTTGGAATTTATTAGCTCATGTCTAGTATAAGAAAATAGATTGATATAAAATGAAATTTATATAGAAAAGAAACGACGCGAGGAGAAGCGTCTTATTGCTCTCCTATCGCCGTATTTATCCGATGAACTTTGAACTTCAAGAATTTCCTTAAAAATACCTTACAGTATTCGGGAATCGTAGAAATGTGGAATTGCCATCTTTATTCAGTAACTTGTAAGCATTGCTAACACATTACTTATGTTAGCGGGTAACACTTTGAGATTCGATGTGATTTTAGCTTAATATAGCTTGCGCATTTAAGATTTTGTGTTATGATACAAATTTAGATATTTTTGTAAATAATCATGTAACTTAAACCCTACGAACTGAAATATAGTACGCAGTGGCTTAAAATTTTCATTTAAAGATAATGCAAAAGCATAAAACAATCAGACATTGTAATCGGAATTAGATCAAAGCTCGATATAAATCACGACAGCATTGCGACGCTTGTATGTTTAAGATCCGAGGATTAACTTTGTGATTTTTTTTACATAATACTTATAACAATTTTGCACAATTTTAAATAAGCCATTTTTTTGAAAATATATAGTTTAACATGTACTAAATTTCTTCGTCAGCTTTTTATACTGTCAGCAAGAAATACAATCTCCCATGATGTGCAATCTTGCGAATGCTTAAGATATCTTAATGTAAGCTAAATGAAAACCTTTCTAGTCTTGAAAGAGTATATGGAATTGATATTTTAGTAATCATAACATAATAAATATTGATAAAAATATTAATCTAAGTTAAAATTTACTTCTTTACTTAAAATAAAAGTTCAAGTTTATGACTGAGTGACATTTAAATGTTGAATACATATTGCAAAAATACACTTTGTTCTTGTAAAATCAATGTTATTATTAAAATAAACCATTAATTATAAGAAAGATATTTGAGAAATAACGAAACAAAAACTACATTTTAGTGATTAAAATCACGATGAACCTAAAATTACTTATCTAGATCATATTATATTCTAACTGTAATTTTAGAAAAGAAAAAAGAGCAAAAGTACAGTATGCTAAAAAATTTAAGATTTTTTAATATTATAAAATATTATAAAATGTTCGATATATTTAAAAATTATCAATGTAAACCCTAAATTTTAGTAATTTTGAATATTCTAAATTATGATCTTATAACTATTATTTATTAAATGCCGTTTCATAATATTAATGTAAATCAAACTGGCACTTATTGTATTAAATTACGCGATTGTAACTGTTGATTAATTTTTGTGAAGAATTAATACAAACGCATTATTCAAATAAACTTTACAAATTACATTAAATACTAACGTTAAGCATTGTTTATATCAAAACACGTTTTTAATTCCCTTTACAAAAAAAGTAGAGTTCTTATTTTGAATATTCTGATTATATCGACGTGTAATGACTAGTTTAAGCAAGATGTATAAAAATATTTAGCGATTAATTTTGTTATCTAGACGTTAAACTTCCATACTAAAAATATTATACAGCAGAGACGGAAGTTATATTCGTATCTTTGGAATAAATAAACTATTTTCGAAACTTATATTTGTACAGTATTTATCTATATTTACAATATACTAAAATTAATTGAAACGTGAATATAATTTGTTATCATTCAGAATTAGAGTGTCTCATTCGTTATGTGTGCCATAACAGTATTTTAGTATGTTTTATAATTTGAAGTTTATCGTATGTCAGACGCAAATAAAATATTAATCTGATGCTCAATCAAAATCTAAATTGAAATAAATGAAAAGTAAATTATTTATTGAATTAAAATTTAAATTAAATTAAAAGAAATATTAACGAACGATTGTTATTTTTACTTATATCACTGAATAATTAAATATTAAAGAGTTTTAAAATTTAGCTGACTATTACAAATATTAATTCAATTATTTTCGTTATTATTGCTAGAGATAATAAGGAATAATTCATAAATAAATTAAAATTTTTATAAAGATTTGAAGAGTCTATGAATCTCATAACTATATATATATATATATATATCAGCACGTAATAAAATTAAGTAACATACAGAAAAAAAATCATGTATATCTGAGGTTTATAAATATACATTAAATGAAATGACTTTTATACTTTTTATGAATTTTCATAAAAAAATTTAATAAGTAATATATGTCTGTGCATATATATTTATAAATATACGTATGCATGCGTATCAACGTGTATGACATATCAACGTGTATGAAATATATAATAATGTATTATAAAAGAAAGAGCGCTATATTATACAATTCACCTTAATTTTCAATAAAAAAAACTTAATTTGTACTCAGTTTTAAATATTGTACAAAATTCAAGTATTAATTAATTTTTATTTTTATTTTATTATTAGTTTTAATTTTAATTCTTAATTCAAATTTTGCATATTTCACTTCAATAAATTATACTTTGATTATTTTAAGTAGAAGAGTCACTCTTAAATTCTTTACTGTTACTTCTCAACAGCTGTCTTAAAAAAGAAGATTAAATTTATCTTATATCTAATTAAACGCCCAATCGTATATTTAAGAACCTAAATTTTAATATGTGTGGCACAAAATTTTACTTATAATTATAATTTTTAAACTTCAGTCAAGATATTAGGTAATAAACTTTCATTGAATAAGGATTATTTTAATTAATAAAGTCATTATATTTAATTTATAACTGTACAAAATGAAACCTTATTAATATTGAAAAAAATATTTTTTATTTTTACTAAATCATAACCAAATATTTATGTTTCGAATAACACAAATAAATTTAATGTAATTTAATTAATAATTTAATTAATAATTTAATTAAAATTTCGAATCAAAATGATTTTAAATTAAAATTTGATTAACCTGTTATCTAAGTTTAAATCTAAATTTATATTTAAAAATTAATTCATAAATCTAGTCTAATAGAGTACAGATACAACAAAAAAACCACAGTTATCACCTGAGTAAATACAATATAATATTATATAATGTGACACTTTACAAGAACAACAATACATTAAATGCAATAAATTTCTCGTTTAAAGGTGAAAATAAGCTATTTATTTTTATTTCGTTATGCTAAAATCAAATATGTTAAAGCCAATCGAGTATTATAAATTACATGATAAATGAGTGATAAATGATCTGTATACATTTTTATACGTATACGTGTGTACGTTGGTACTTATAAACTTAGTAAACATTTTAAACTTATTTAGAATTAATGACCATGTTTTAAACTATTACATAATTTTAATGAAATACATAAAATGTGAACTAGTGAGTGAACAAGTTTGTTGTTTTTAATAATTTTTTTGTTCAATAAAAGACTATTTGGTTTACCTTTTTAACAGTTACGTATTGGGAAAGTTATTATTATTAAATATACAGAGCATTACTAAATATCCTATATAATTAAAATTTAAGTAATTTAATTAACGATTTACTGACTATCAATGAAATGTTTAATTTACCATATTAAAATCCTTTCAAGCTAATAAGTAGTTAAATTTATAATAGATAAGTATCAATTCATTTTTTTCAAGTAACATTATCAAAATACTACATGTTCATTCTTTTTGAAACTTTTTCCTCATTGAACAATTTTATCAAGATTTATAAATTTTTATTTTAAAAGTATTTTGAAGTTATGTAAGTTGTTTAGAACTATTTTACATTAAACATATCACATATATAGAGATTACTATACTAATAATTATATTGGTTGACAAGTGTCAGTAACACTTAATAAAACGCATGATGTTAAAAAATATGAGTTATACAATTTTCAGGGGTAATTAAGCATACGAAGAATTAAAATACGAATTTTAATAACTATCAACCTCGTTATCAACTATTCTGAGATCTATATCTTTAGAGTATTGAAAATATTAATTTCTAGCTGGGATGTGAATTTTATATCTGAGGAATATCTAAAATTTTAGCAAGCTGACAACTCTAAAAAAATGTATACAATTGAATGACAAAAGCTAACTCTCAACTGCAAGTTTCAATGTAAATTTTGTACTTAGCGGAAATCTGTCCGTTGAGTTATGTTCGCGTATTAGCCAAGTCGCTGGGAACGTGATATAAAACTTAAAAGCACGACGTGAGACAGTTTCAACCTCCAAACCACGATTTAACGAGAGCAAGTGAAATAAGAGAATTCGTATTTCCAGAGTCCTTTCAATCGCGAATCCCCAGAATAAGAATTTGCAGGCTCACATGGTAGCGCTGGGCTAGAGACGAACCCAGGCAGCAGCAGCAAGCGATGATATACACAGCCAGATGCATCGTTAACTGTACTGAGACTTCGGATTTAGCGAGGGCGCGCACGGCCAGACTCACTCGCTTACTGGCGGATACGACGGACAGGCCGATGGAAAAAGACGATGAGAAAGAGACGGAACGACGCCTCGTCGCTCCTCGTCACTCTTATCCTCGCGCACTGGAAGTCGATGTACCGCCTGCTTCCACTGCAGGCGACGTTTGCCTTTGGGACACGATCCATCGTTTAAGCTTTCGATCGGCTTTACAGAACTTTAGTTGCGACCTTGGATGATATCTGCTCAAAAGATGGGACGACCCTTACCCAATTCGTGTCCAGCACGAATGTTCCAATACTACTTTGAACTGGAATATCGAATTTGAGTACTGAATAACAACTCTGGCTTTGGTATTCCAAAGATTTAAGCGACTCATCTCCTTACTTAAGCTTTTTTATATCTTGTTTCTTTTATGTAATATATATATAAAATTTGATCTTTTCTTTATTAAAATAACTAATACATACATTTATGTATATTCTACAATAAGTAATTGCTAAATCCAAACACCTGCTTCATAAACGATAAGAACTTGTATAATTGTATAATTAAAATACACGCACTTTTTTAGATCGAATTTCATTACCTTTTTCCTTTCCAACTTGGTCTTATTGACACGTCGACCATTATATTACATCTACGTAAGAATGGCTTTGATATTGAGAACAATATAATACCCATTGTAATAAGTTTAGATGGTATCGAACGAAAATAAATTTTTTTAATATAAATTATATTATTTGCTGTCAGAACATGTTAAGACAGAACACTCTTACATTGCCAAAGAGATCATCAACCTCAGTTGCTTTATCTTTTCGAATAATATATTTAAAATCTTGTGAATTATTTTTAAGAGATTTGATATTATTGATGATAGCTATTGATTAACTAATATACGCTAAATATTACCAATATTTAAGAATAATAAATAAAAAATAAAAAAATTTCACTAAGCAAACTAAAAGAAAATAATAAGTGCAATATAGTCTTCTCTAATTATTATAAAACTCTATCTTGTCATCACAATGAACATCACTCTTCTTTATTCTAAGTATCCATCCAGGATACTTGGTCATACTCTACTTCTCTTACGTGTAATTTGATATTATCTTCACGTCATTGTTTTGGACTTCTTTTAATGTCTCTAACATTTAAATTTCCCTACTGGAATCTTAGACGATGTTTTTTCACTTCCTGTTCTAATTTTATGCATAATGTATCGTTATATACTTCATTAGTTTGAGAGTACTGGACCGAACACAGAGTTTTCTCATCCTATAAATATCTTATTTTCTATATACTTCGCTTTTGTCAGCCTTGTTTATTTTAAATTTGCTTACAATTACTTTTAAGTTCTTAATTATTCCACGGCGTATAATAGTGACTTATCTGCTCAAACTTTGAAGACCATAAAATATGTCCCTGTATTAAAACTAAATTTGAATTTCGCTGAAATATTTTGTAGATATAAATTTATATGCACTAAAATTTTATGAATTTGTTTGTAATCTTTGATGTTTAATACGTTTTCTTTAAATATAAGAAAAAGAAAAGGAACTTAACATCAAATTTAAGATTATTTTTATGTGCAAGCACATAAATTCTTTACATTTGCTCTAAATTTAAAATATCTATAAGATCTTACATTTTATTGAATTTTATATTTGAAATATTCACTTTTATAAAACTATAAAATCAGCAAAAATATATTTTAATTACAATAAATTTATAATTTTATTTAAAATACTTAATTCGTTAGCACAAATCTATATTTGTCTTTATCTCATAAAACTATACATGAAAACAATAGAATTTGTAAATTCTATAAATAAAATAACAATTAGTTTATTTCCTGATAGTTTTGTTTTATGCGAATTTACATGAATAAATATGGAGTATAGAGTTATAATACTAATTTTTCACATGATTATTTATTATATTATGTACATGTATATTTATACAAATAAATTTTTTCTTTTAGTAAATATACAAAGTAAATATAGCTTATGTAATCAAAGTGTAATTTGGAACATCTAAATATCTAAAATTTTGAAAGCTCGATACGTATTGTATATAAATCTATTTAAGGATTATTACATTTTATATAATTATACTTTCTCTAATTCTGAGATGCAAATATATTAAAAGAATGTTCACTTATATTATTCTAAATACAACAAATAAATTATTTATTTAATAATAATAATGTGTATACAAAGTAGCTATAAATTAAATGAATCTGAATGCTAAAATTAAATACTGTTAAAGTATTATAGATATAATCAATAATTTTCAAATAAGTTTGGATGGCATAACTGGTCAATAACAACAGATTCAATTCCTTAAAGAATTTCTATGACAAAAGAAACTAATTACATATTAGCACCTTCGTCTGTTTTCATAATTAGTATTCAACTAAATTTATTAATGGATTTACGAATTATCTTGCTAGCGATTAGTCGATTATGATATTATCGAGCATCAGTACGCACTTACCCTCATTTTTCTGTCACAATATGTCATTTCCACATCGCGATCCGCTCGAAGAGTCACGGCAAGGGCGGATGGCGAATAGTAAGCCAGGTCATCCGGAGCAAAGCCTGGCTAAGCCAAGGTTCTCTATTTCTCTGTTTTAATTTCGAAGCAACTATGGCCCAATTACGATCTTCTTAAATGATTTGTAAGACACAGCATCTGGGCTGTTCCCGTGGTTCAGGATAAGATAATGCGACGATTGCTCCCTTTGCAATCTGAAACTTATGCCTAACCCCACAACACTTACCATTATTACTATTGGAAAGACTCAACAACTTTTTCTAACTGAAAGAGAGAGAGAGAGAGAGAGACACTAATTGCTATATTTTTTGTTGGAATGCAAACTCGACTAATTCATACCTCCTCGAATAATTTTCAATATTAGAGTAAATGTACGTTAACGTTTTATGTTTCTCATTACAAAAATTTATATTCTTTTATTAAATAATTTTCATAAATCGTGAATCTTCAACAATATGTAGATTTACTGTTTCAATTATCGATAATTGAAATTGAATAATTGAATACACTAAGATCTTTCTATATCTGATAAAATGTAAAATATAACCAAATTTTGTATTTGATTATATATCAATTTAAATTTTAATTCTAATTATTTAAAACATATTTTTATATCCTTGAATAAGTTAGATGGAAAAAGATTCAATTATATATGAATTTTATAAAGATACAGTATACTTTCTACCTTAAATAAATTAGGTTTTTAAGAACTTTCTAACCTTAAAATACATTTTTTTGTTTTCTTTCTAAAATTATATACGTGTATATATTTATATATAATTTTATAAAAATATAAAACAACAAATATTAAAAAACAGTAATTAAGAATAAGCGTTTCATAAAAACTAAATTATAATTATTAATATCGTGAATTATTTATCAGTTAAACTAAAAATTATATTAGCTATACTACTATATTCCATACAGCTACATATCTACGTTTTCCTTTAATAGTATTTTTATTGTTATGTATCATGTATGAAAAAAATATTATTTCAAGAATAAGTGTATAATAAGTAAAATTTGAATACCATGATGATTTTTCAACTGCTGCAGAAGCTCATGTATTTTAAGTTTCGAATGTTCTATTCCAGATTCAAATAAAACAACAAACCTGCTTTCTTGGTAAGCTTTTAAGCAATTAACACAATAGTTAAGGTTTACGTTTTTATCAAATTTCTTTTACATTAATTATTACACAGTAATTTCAGAAATTAAATTTTTAAAATATACGTTGTTCATATATTATTTTATTTTTGAGATAACTCTTTCATTGTGATAAATTTGCACTCTAATTGTAAGTCAAACTAATAAAATAATAGTATTTTACTAGTATACTCCTATACATACTTTATATGTACCTTGAAATTAATTAGTAAAAGTCAACTGTAATTATATTACTCTTCTTAATAGTAAAGAAAAGGATACTTCGTTAGCTGATTTTTTTAATTATTGACATATATGCTCTATATCAAATTGTACAGTGCACAATTTTAAACTATACGTGAAAATTGCTTGTACCTTACGTCTCAATAAAACAAGAGACTAATGTTTGTAACGCATCGTAAATAATCTATATCTATATATAAGTTTTGAACATGATTAGACTTCGTCTGACCAGACTTAGCACATGTTATGTATATAAATATATATACTACCGATCTTAGTATGCAAAATTGCAATCTACTTGTCTCAGTTTCTCATGTCATTGTAATATTTTTGAAATTCATGGAATAAATAATCATCTGACTTATGAAAATATAGATATAACATCTTTACTTTTTTCTAAAAAGTTTTTGATAATTTAACAAAGATAATTTTTAAAGTGGTTTTAAAATCAAATAGTGAGTTGAATTAAGTTGATAACCAAAGTAGATCAGTGTATAACAAAATAATGCTAAATTACAAAATAAAGGAGTCCATTTCTAATTATGTACTCAAAAAAATACGAAACTTTTCTTTTTTAATTTAAATTATATGTAGCAAAAATTACTTTTCATAAGATTTTAATTTATTTTTTCATTTTTGAATAATTAAATCGAACATTAAGATCAAAATTAATAAAAATTCAAATTTTATTTGGCGCTAAAACAGCACTTAATTGTGATCCACTAGATGTTCTTACTGTTGTAAAATGCATAAACGTTAGGTTCAAACTGAAGTTTACTGCGATTTAACTCGGATATTTATGGAACGTTTTCGGTCATTTATAAATAGGCATTTCCTTAAACTTTACTTACTCCTTTAATTTAAATTATTTTTTTAATTATTGAAAGATTAGTTTGTACAGCACCATAAAGTATACGTAACTTACTAAAATTTAGTTTGTAACTTAAAATTGAAAGTTTTATTACTTTTTATTAATGATCTATTTAAATAAGCAATGTTTGCTTAAATTTAAAACTTTAATGACATACGTAATTTCATAAACAAGACTGTACAAGCTTTATTTACATCATACGGAATGTGTTTGTGCTGGTTGAATAACGGCAAAAAAATAAGCAATGGCACACGTAAGAAATTCTGGTAATAGAACAGCTAGAAATAGAATAACTTAAAATGACGGAAAATCGAGTAAACTCGAAAGTATCCAACTGTAGTAAAAGCTACAGTATAAACTAAAATTTTCAATTAAACAAATTATTTCTATATGTTTATAGTTTACGAAGAAAACTTTGAATGTGTCTACAGTTGTTATACTAATAAATTTTTATTTTTTCAAGCTGCGAATTAATAGTGTAAAGAGCACTAAATATTCTTTTAATTTCAAATATCAAGTTTTCTTGTTACAATTTTTTTTCAATATTTTTAACAGTGTATATATATATATTAGGTTTAGTTAAAAAATTTTTAAAAACTGGCACAATTAGAGTATTCAGAATGATATATTGAAAGGTATGAGTATTAATTTGTAAATGAAAATTTTCGGTCAGGTAAAAATAGTTTATAATTTTGCTACCTAATGAGTAATTTTCTAGAAGAATTACTATTTTTCGTAAATTAAATATTTAGTGAAAAATTCATTTACTAACTTTCTTTGATATAAATAAAAAATTTGCACAAAGAACTTAATAAAAATTAAATTAAATTGGTACCTATAGTTTTTAAAGAATGCTACTATATAATTAAAATTTTTAAATAATTAGAACATCTTTTTAATTATAAAAAGTATAACTAACGACACAAAGTTTCTTGTCAATTTCGATAATGTTTTCTTGAGTAAATCACTTGAAAATTACCTTAAATAATATTATGTATCTAAAATGATGATTCTCCGTTATAAATTTTTTGTTACATGTATCCGCCATTTTGTTATTCAGTGTCGATCAAAAATTTTATAAGTTTAATTTAATAAGGGAGTAACTTTTTTAAATTCTTCATATATCATGAACAATATTTTAATGGTATTTAAAATTTTATATTCAAAATAATATTGAAAATATTTTTTACATATTTTACATGAACTCCTATTATTAATCATTACTATATTACCTAAAAAATAGTTATAAAATATTGAACAGCTTTAATTAATTCTATCAATTTTTTAAGAGAAGAATTTTAGTTGATAATTCAACATACCTTTTAATTATTTTAATTCATATTTATAGATATATAATAAAAATTATAATATGTTAAAATTTAGAAAAATTAGTTTTTACATTTAATCGATAGTTCGAGGTTACTTAATCGAGATTTCAGAAATCCTTTTATTTTGAGTAAAATATTTTTACCTTTATACATTTTTGTTTCACTAACTTGTTTTTTTTACTTACAAGATATTGAAAACTTCAAAGAAAATCAATAATCCATACTTTCACTATTCGATAACTTGAAATTTTCAAACTGTCTTTACTGTTTATTGGTCCATAAAAATTATAGGCAACATTTCTTTTCTCTTCATTTTTATGCTTATCTTATTTGTAGCAAATAAATATTTTCGGAATAACATCATGTACAGAAAAATCGATATTTTTGATAAATTGTTTCTCGCTATTAGAAATTGTAGTCATCCATCTGCAGAAAGTAAATAGTTTTATTCTATCTAAAAAGTCTGACCTCTAATTGCCACCGAATGATCTTTGAATGTTATACATCAATAACTTATGATTTTGAGCTCATAATATGAATAGGATGTGCTAAAATATTTACAAATATTTCTAGAATACTCTTTATAGTGATGAATTACAAACATGATTATTAAAAAAAATTATACAGGTTTAAATAAGGTAAAAAAATTCTGACTAAGATTAAATTTTCTGAATGTTAGAAATCTGTATTAACTATAATTTCTTATTCTTTGTATCTAATTTCTCAGACAGTTTCAAATATTGTAAATAAAATAATTTTGTGAATATCATATGTAAACGTTTGTTACAAGGACCAGCTTTTAATTGTTATTATAGGCTTCTTTTAAACTTGAGTAATAATTCATTATTTATTAAGTCTTAATGTTGGAAAATAATTATGCATTGTTAGGCATTAAAGTACGCATTAATAGGTTTGAGTAAATAAATACAGCATTTTTTAAGGCATATATACACATTTATGTACATACATACATTTTTTTATATATATATATTCTCTTTATCTAATCATTGTTTTCATATTTCTCGCAATTCATAAGTTAGCGAAAATCTATATGCACTCTGTGGTTATAAATGTACGTATGTATAATTGAAATAACATTACAACTGAGAAAATTCTATTGAACAACTGTATGGTGCTATTGTTTATGGGCTATATTTAAAAGGGAATGCTATTTACATTCAGGTGCTAGGTAGAGCTAAATTAAAAAATTTTTTTTATCAAAATCATATATAACATTATCAATAAAGAACCTACATAAATCTACCTTCTTCAATTCCGTTGTTGAAAAAATTTTAATGTATAAAATTTTAATTCTACACTAAAAGATCGATTTAAGTTATTTGAATCAACAGAAATTAAATATAATACACATAAATATGGGGTTTATGCAAAATTTCATCTTGTTTCTTGCGTTTGATAGCTTTGCATCAGAAAATCAAGGTGTGATCTATTGCACACATTTAAATGTTGATTTGATGTTTTTAACAAAAAAAATCTCAGCAAACACATAAGAAAAAGATTTTGTTATTTGGTTGTGTTTTAAATTTTGTTAAGTATTAGGTATAACATAAAGCATTTACGACATAACATGCTTTTCATTTGTCGAAAAGATAAGAAGAAAAGGTATTTCACACATGAAAAATAAAATGATATGGATTCCGTTAAGAAACAAAATAAAAACAACAAAAAAGAAAAGAAATAAAAAAATTTTATTAGTACAGCCAAATAACACAGTTTTTTCCAAGAAATTCTGCCTGTCAAATAATATCAAAATGTTACCCATGTGCAAAAGATAATATTTTCGTTCTATGATACAATTCCATCTCTTACAAAATACGAGATGAATAGTTCAAGCAAATAAAAAAACTTAAAAATAATTTGTTTCAAAATGTTATGTATACTGAACTTTCATTTTGTTCATTTTATAATTTATAAAGCAAGTTTAAATATCATCTATTCTTTTTACTCATAAACAATAGAATGAGAATTTATAAATTGAACTTTATTTAACTGACATTATTCCTAACTTATATAATAATTGATCTAATTATAGTAGGAAATTATAAGTATAATATATACCGTTGGTTAAACATTACAACGTAAAGTGCAGATCCATCTTCTAACTTTCCTTTTCGTTGCTTGCGACTAAGGAATTATAACAGAAAACATAAACCGTCGCTTAACAATGACTAGGATACGCAGACCATTATCTTGTGACAAAATTTTTCGGATCATATAAAATATAAACATCTCGCATACTTGGATACAAAAATTGCCTTCATCTTACGATATACGGTGCGAGATTTTCTAATTTCCCGCACACTTCAATCGCATGCCTACTTGACTTTGCCGGTCAAGTGGATATTGATACCTTTTAAGATACACTTGTTGACATTATTCATTTTAAAATCGATAACTTATGAATTATTATGAATATCTGCAGCTGATACTGTGTAATAACTGCAAATAAATAGCTGGATAATAATAACTGATAATAATAATAATAATAATAAATAACTGGAAAAATTTACCTAGCTAATAGATATTTTTTGTTTTGCATTCGTTATAATTTAAATTATTATTTTGGTGATTCGATAACGTGAATAATATACATATTTTAAAAAATATTTACAATCAAAATATATATTTATCTTGACATGTGATTTACAAAATGTTGATATCTTTTGAAAATTCACTCGAAAATTTTTACTTTTCTTTTGGCAAATTTAAACTTTGAACGATTTTGGCATCAAAAGTTCGTAAAATTAGTTCGACTAGCTCACACACTCGATTGAGTTACCCTAGAGGGCGACTTTAATGAAAATAAAGACAAAAGACAGAAAAAAGAACTTAAAGTGTATTGCAGATTTATGTGCCCGCTGGCTTGAAAAGCACCAAAAAGGACGCGAAAATTCGAAATTCAAATTTGCACGGTTTTTGGTATGCTGATATAATATTAATTTTTAAGCTGCTAAAATATGGGCAAATTTGAAAAAAGAAGCTTTGCGATGATGTAAAGTTACTTTATAATTATTAATGACACTTTAAATCGATCCATTCTGGTGATGAATATTATATATTATATACTTATTAAGATAAGCGAAATTGGGCGCTTGCGATTATTTACAGATAGTGAAGCTTAAAATGTCGAAAGTACAGTAAATATTTAGTTATTCTGAAGACATGTACTTTTAACATGCTGAACTTTAGTTATTTTTGAAGGACAACCAAAAGAAACGGTAATTTTCGGAACATGTTCAAATTTTAATCCACATAGTATTGCTAGATATGTACATTATATAAATATATCTCACTCAAATTAAAATTTAATATGTTTCGATTATTCCTATTTTTCTGGATATACATTTCAGTACATTGACATTATTCTTAAAACTTTAATAGGCACTTATTAACTTAGATTTATCATGTTAAGTTTATTGTTACTGTATTCTCTAAATGGTCCCTATTAGGAAAATATATTTGGAATATAATATTTCTTGCAGTATCTTTCAATCATTTCTTTACAAGAATACATACGTTTCTCATTATCCGAAAATATCTACAGTATTTCTATGTTGTTAAAATTTAGAAAACTGTAGAAAATTTAAAAAGAAATCTTACAATGTTTAGGACCTTTTAAGTACTTCTCCTGCATTCATTCTATATACATTTTGTTTTACCAAACATCATAAAAACATACTGTTCAGAAAAGCTTTGGAAACTGAATATTATTAGACGCTTGATAGCACATAATTTAGATACTAATAAAATTGTTTCTCGATATTGTTTATGTGAACTCTTTCACGCATTTTATATTTTTGTATTATATAATTGTTATATGTTTGATCAGTGTATTAAATCTTTGAGATCTACATGGAAAACTGTACTCCGTTAACTTCGATTAATATTCGATAGCTTTAATAATAATAAATTTAATAAATTTTAATAATTCAAAACAATATTTCGAATAGAAACAGGTATGAGATATCGATCAATTGTTACTGATATTTATAAAGCCTCACAGAAATAATTATTTTTGAATAAAATGTTTCTAGATAATATTTAATACGATATAAACATGATATAAGCTTTTGGATGTATACTCATGATCTTAATGAACGAGAGCAACCTTATAAATGTAAATAATTTAAGTGAAATCTTTTCAAAACTATCAGAATAACCGACTTACTATTCGAATTCCTTATTGAAATTTAAAAACTACTCCATCTATGAGCATACATAAAAAACTGGTACACAAATTTCTTGATACTACAAGGAATCGTATGATCATTAACAGATTCATTTGGAAAGCAATAGATTTATTTTTCGCGTAATAGAGTATATTTTTATCATCAAATCACCACATTAGCATCACTATTTAATGATTTTTTCAATTGTTTCACTCACGAGTGAGAAATTAAGCTATAGCTAAGTTAAGCGTCATTGGTTGTGGCCTTGAGAAAGCAGACACTCGAGTAGGATCGTTGAAATCAAAGGCTTGATGGGTCTGTTGAGGCTGTTGTTGTCCCTTTGAATATGCCATTTTCTTCTCGTTGTACCTAACTAAGTGTTCAGGATTCGGCGATATTACTGACGTTCTTATAACCATTCTCGACAACAAACCATTATTCTGCTGGGCTTCGCACTTCATCTCATTGACTCTACAATTCAGTTCTTTAGGTGCTAGGTCCTGATTTATTCTATCAGGTGTTGTCCTCGTATGTTTAATAATCGCTGAAAAAGCTGAATTTTGTCGTGCCTGCTGTTCCAAATGGTGCAAATTGCGTGGAGGAACTATCACACTCGTCGGTGATGCTGTTGGCTGAGCGCTCGTTGCAGTCGTACTGACGGACGATAATCTGACAGCAGGAGGTTGGTTTGACAAAGTGGGGCTAGCAGATGTTTCGCGTTTATCGACCGTGCGCTGCTGGTGGTGATGTGCCCGCATGCAGGATGATTCCTCGTGTTTGTACAGGTAGGATTTCAGAGCGAAGGCTTTGCCACATCGAGAGCAAACATGAGGCTTAGTATTCGAGTGGGTCTGAATGTGGGCACGAAGGTTAGACTTGTCTGCGAATGCCTTATCGCAGATTGTACACTTAAATGGCTTTTCACCTATTAAAATAATGAACCTTCATTACTCTAACTTCATTAGGCAAAATAAAGATTACGTACATCATTGATGTCCGTAACATCAATACGTAACATCAATGATGTTTGATGGTCGGTTTTCACATTTAGCAATATAAGCTTCATAGAAATTTAAATAAACAACCAATGAAAGAAACTATGTCAATCGTGTAAGGGATCAATGTGATTATACTAACTTTTAGTAGAGAAAACACTTTTTATGTTATTTGTTATTTTTTCAAACAAATTAATTGAATTTGTACGGTAGTGAGATATAACATAGTTTTATAAGATCACAATTTAAAATAAAATGTTATAATATCACAATTTAAAAATAGAGTTCTGAATATTGTTTACAAAAAGAATACAAATAAACAGATGGACTTTTAGATTAAAAATTGAAAATTTGACTTACTTAAAATAATTGAGTAATATCAATTGTAATCAATTATTGATACATTTTTATATTATTCTAATAATTAATTATATTGTAATTTTTTAATGACTCTTTATGTACTACACTTCTCAATAATTCTCATAATAAATGCTGCTTCCGATAATTTATTCATTTCGAAAATTGAATTTATTAGAATGAGTGATAAATTATAGATTTTATCAAAAACAAAATTAAACTGAAAAAAAGAAATATTAAAAACGAACGATTACCTGGTAATTAAAAATGTTAAAAATAATGTAAATACACTATCATTATTATAGTATGAATAAAATGATAAGAAATTCGAATCTATATCTAAAATTAGATACTTAATTATGCAAGATATCAAATTCCAATTTTTGCATAACTATAAAATACTAGCAGTTTGTATTGGTAATATATATTTGCAAAGTAAGTCATGCAATTCTCTTTAGCATGATATATTTTATGCGACCGACAGAGTAAATATATAGTTGTCGATTAGAAGTATTCACTTTATTTTGTATTTTGAAAATGTTCTTTTATACAACTGTTCAATAAATTTACCTGTATGAGTACGAATGTGACCCTGCAAGAGCCAAGGCCTAGAGAAGCATTTACCACAGTAATGGCACTTGCAGCCCTGATTGTGAGTCCTCACATGCATGCTAAAAGCAGGTATGCTAACGTAAACCTTATCGCAATGGGGACAGCGACGAGCTTTTTTGTCACCCAATGAGCGATGGGTCTGACGATGGCGGGCGAGGTTTGATGAAGTCGAGTACTTCTTGCCGCAATCCGGGCACTCGTGTTCCTCTGTACCATCTTGTTGCTCGGTTCTGTCATTCATTGGGTTGCTTTTGCCATCTGTGGATGCCACAGTTGTCGTTGCTATCGTTGTCGTTTCCATCGGAGTATTATCGTCGGACTGTAAGTGAAAATTATGTCGATTAACCACATAATCATTTTTTTAACTTTTTCTTTGCATTTGTTTTCATCTAATTTGAAATAAAATAGTTTATGAATTATTTTGTATTAATTTATGTTAATAGTTTTAAATATATTTAAACTAACTTCAAAAACCAAATAAAAATGTAATTTTTAGAAAATATATGCTCTTCTTGTTAGCGTAGTCAAGAATTGAAAATCAATTATGTAATATATTAGTATAAGTAACTATTCCAAAGCAAATAAAATCGCTAAAAAACATTTGTCAACGACTTAATGATTTCATGGATAAGGATTGTAACAATGTTTTTCATAGGATTCGTATTTATTTTTTATATTGTTTTATAAATTAATTGAATGACTATCGTCTTGATCTTCTAATGATCTTCTAACGTTAAATTTAAATTAAAATTTAATCACTAAGGAATAATTCATGAGTGAATTAGAGAAGAATATTATTCAAGTAAATAAGCAATAAATATAAAAATAAAGTAACGTTAAGGTGCTGCTTCTTCTGTATCAAGTGACATTAGTTATAATAGATCACTTTCGGCTTGTAAGAAAGTGACACTTTATTTTTGAAACTTCTAAAATTATTTCTCATTGATAAAAAAGAAAAACTATTTTCTTTCATTGCTTATTTATCAAGTATCTTAGAAGAAGAGAAAATAACAAGATCCGCAGTGATTAATTACTCAGCTGGGAGAGAAAACGCCAAACGTTTGGTCGGTACTTACCTTCAGCTGGACGGCGTAACGCGCGGCCTCAAGGAGGGACTCGTCGCCGATCCTTCTCGACTCGAGCTCCAGGAGACCCGCGCGCTCGGAGCCAATTGTGCCGAAGAAGAGCCTCGAGGTGCCAGTCTCGCGGAGACTCGCTGAGGCCGGGTGTACGAGGGTACCGGCCGCTGCGGCTAGGCTCACCTCTGCGAGTTTCGTTAGATTGTAAAGCTCCTCGGGGCACTCGTTGGAGCTTTCGCTGCCGCACTCACTTGCCCCATCTGAAGTCTGCTGCTGACCCCCGCCGTACTCTGCCAATCGTACCCCACGTTCTGGACTACATTCTGTAACAGATGATGCGAGTCTCCTTATATTGTCAATATTCTAAGCAATAAGAAAAAGTACTATTTTTATACGAAATCTTTAAACACACGGACAAAATCAAAGTTCTAATAAATATTGTAATTTTTCTTTTAAGATTGTCAAATATCTTTACAATATTTTTCGTAAGTAAATGATGGTTATAATTGTAATATTGCAATAATCTGACTTGTATTTACATATAAGTTTCAAAGTTATTTTATATTTTCTAAACACTCGTTATTTTATAAGTACCTTTAGACATTGAAAATAATAACCATTAGTAAAATTAGATTTAGCCATAACGTGCAGGGATAAATACATTTTCTTCGAAAACTATTTCTTATTTATAAAAACATCATTTCATATAATAATTTATCAAATTACAAAATTAAGAGACTGATTATGGCTTTATGCAGGGGTATATAATGAAGTTTCATTGTATGAATTTTATATTAGTTACAATATTTATAATAAATTATAATATATTTTTGCAGTATTTTCTGATTTTTAGTAAAACTAAAACATTTTGCATGAATGTTATCAATTCTTATATAAATAATTAGTATGTATAGTAATACAATATTTTTTAGCATCAACTTTTTTCAATTTAAATCTGTACTTAATAAATTTAAGAATGAATTTACTCTTTATTTTTCAATCAATATTTTATTTCTTTATCTGTATACTAATAAATTTTTATTAAAAACAAATATCGATTTATGAAAAATACAGAATTCATCGATCTGGATCAACTAAGTAGAATATTTTGACGTTGTTTTATAAATTATTTGAAATTTATTATCATTGCTTATACAATTATTAATAAATATTAACTTAATTATTAGAGTTTCTATACATATTGGTACTATAAATATACATTTTTAATCTATGTATTAATTTTACAGCAATATAAAATATATATTTTCTATATTTGCTAAAATTTTTATTCTAAAAATAAAGATTTTTTAAAATATTTACTCAAGAATCTATATGAGAAAAATTAAAACATAGTCTGAAAAAATCAAAAGTAAATGTTATTTACTTTTTTTACTAAAATCCAGTGTTATAATATTTTTAGCTAAAACATTTTTCAATCGTCAAAATCATTTGTATACCCATAAGTTATGTTAATTCTTTTGCTGAAATTGAAATAAATTCAATTTATTTTTAAACATTAAATGAATATTATACAGTTCAATAAAAATATTTATATTCTATTGTCGATTTGGTGTCAGCTTTTTTAAGAATAAAAGTATGAAATTTAAAAATAATTAAATTCATAACTTTGTTTATTTTCTGAATTAAATAACTATTTCGGAAAATATGTTAACGATATTATTTTACAATTAATAATAAAATATAAATATTTTGATTATTTGGTAAAAGAAAAATCTTTACTACCCTCTTAAATTTCATAGAATGATAAGGATGAATATGCAGTTTTTTGAACTCATTTTAATATATCGTAAAAAGACAATAAAACGACAGTGAATTATGCAAAAGTGTATATTAAACAATATGATTCATGGTAAATATGAACATAAAACATTTTTTTAGATTATTGATTAGACATTGTTATTAGAGGAAGAAAATGTAAATTTTTCATTTTTATTTGTATTACCATAAGTCTTCTTAAAATATTATGTACAAATAAAGTTAGTGATTAAAGATTTAGAGCCAATTTAAAGCTTCTATTATATAAAAAAAGATCCTTAACTACTGCAAGGTGGTTGCGAATAGATTTTAATATGTCTGAGCTAAAGAACCAAAGTCGAAGGTCTTTGTCGTTTGGCATTATTCCAAAAGTATCTTTACCACGAATTTAAAAAATGATTTCAGAACTAGTCAATCGTTTAATTGTTTATAATAATATAACTGTTTCATCGGTACTTTCTTTAAGTTAGCATAAATTTTTCTAAATAATAAAATGTAACGATATAATAATGAATTAAACTTTTTACAAATTAAA
The DNA here is from genome assembly GCA_018907045.1 of Wiebesia pumilae. Taxonomy (NCBI): domain Eukaryota; kingdom Metazoa; phylum Arthropoda; class Insecta; order Hymenoptera; family Agaonidae; genus Wiebesia; species Wiebesia pumilae. The sequence continues at coordinate 1,383,116 of JACCHZ010000138.1, forward strand.
AGTAAACTATTAGAAAAAATTTTATTTTCGCTGGTAATTGAAAAAAATAATTTAATACTCTTGATATTCATGTATGAAAAATCATGTAAGTGTAAGTAATGTACTATGTTTTTAGAATTGTGCATCTTTAAATAACTACATACTTATCTATACATTAAATATACTATACAAGCACCATACGGTCTCGTAAAGCAATTAATATATATTATAAGATTTTAAATTATCACATTTCTTTAACACATACAAAGATAAAGGAACTGTACTTAAGGTAGGCATTGAAATATATAAATAATAAAATATCAAAGAATTGAGAATTAGTACGAAAATTAAGAGTATCATACTGAAACATAAAAAAAAGCTGCAATTGAAGCTTTTAATATCATTCTGGTTCTCGTGACAAGTACCCATTTATTCATTAAAATCTTCTCGTTATAAAAGTTTTCGGCACTTGCGATATTTTTAGGCAGTTTTCAGGCTCTGCCGATAAGTGCAATGATCCGAATGAGCCTAAATGGGCCTAGAGATCTGTCCTCTTAGGCTCCTAAGACACGCGTGTGACACACGTTTAGAATATCACGAAAATCAAAGGGCGCTGAAGCTTCGGTGCCGCCTTCCCTCGTAAGTACGAGTGCTGGTATACATGGGCTTCGCGTAAAGGCGCACATCCTCGAGAGGCTGGCGACGACGACGGTCGATGCTCGTCTTCAGATAGGAACGGAAATAGAAGGAATGAGCGGCTGCCCGAGACGTTGACGCGTGCTTTCTCAACGTTATGTCGGCGTGTATACATAATGCGATGCGCGAGCCTAGGGGTGAATGGCATCGCCGTGCGCAGCTTTCGAGCTTTTCCGGTGCACGCGCGATTTTGTCCCTTTACCGATCTGGCGAACGAGCGACGCTCCTTTTATATTGTCCGCTCACGAGAACTTCTCGTCGTTGAATATCATCCACGAAATTGTGCAGTTATAAAAGTCACATCCAAGACTGCACTTGGATGTGCGCGAGGTTCGAGTGGACTCGCGCATTTTCGTTCATACAAACATAACCGTTGGACTTGCTTACGAAACTTGGATTAAAATTGATGACAAAATTAAATCAGTAATTTATGTTAGATACACTTATTACTTTTGACTATGTCAGCGAACGTAACAATTTTTCGAGGATATGGTTTCGGATCTTATTTCAAATAAAAAGGTTTACATAAGGTATGTAAGCGATTTAGTTTCTGTTTGTAAAAGATGCTTCGAAATAAATCTGAGTTAATAATAATTATTATACATTAATAGAAGAATTTGTTAAAATCAAAATATTTTTCTTATTATGTAGAATAAGAAAAGCATTTGCACCTGTTTATTAATTTATTTAATAAGTATGATAGTAAAAACAACTTCTTCTTTAAAAAAATACTTCTACTATTATTAGTATCTTGAAGTAAATAGTTGATATAATATTCATAAATAGAACTGAGTATTGGTGTATATTGAAACAAGATTCGTTTAATTTTTAAAAATTAATCTTTCATTTATATTATTGTTGGTAATCGAAGTATCAATTATAATTTAATAATGAAGTAATTAATAATATAATTGCATCTAATTGTAACTAGTGATAATTTTATTTGTATAATTTATTTATTTAATGATCTATTATTATCTAATTGAATTAATACAATATTCATTCCTTATTTTCGTTATTTTTATCAAATACCTTTAACAGCTATTTATTCTGTTTTTCTTTTAGGTCACACGCTGTGGAACGCTTAAAAGATTTCGTATTTTCTCCCTCGAATTCCAAAGTTTTCGAAATATTATTTTACGACACTCGAAACGACGGAAAAAATGTCCCTCACACTTTGCTCTTCCGTCTTCTGATTTCTTACGAGCTCTATACTTTCCTGTCTTTTTTCCTACATCACGTTTCATTTTTTTCCCGATGATGCAGCTTCCGAGGTCGAAAACCTCTCCGACATTAATTTACAGGTGGATATTTTTAATCATTTTCATCATTACCGAAATTCTTAGGTTCTATTAAAAAAAAAAATACGGTATTGTTTTCAAATGTTCCGTACAACAGTCTTTCCAAGAAACACATTTTATTGCATAGTAACAATATTTTGAGTAGTTAAAAAATATTTTTGGCAAAGAATTTTTCTCTAATATAATAATAATAATATTGATAGAGACTTTCAAAATATATAATTTTATTGCGTAGATTGTAAATCGATGTTTTTTTAATATAATCTTGTGTACCTTTGAAAAGACTATATATTATAAAATTTGAAAAACTGAAGACATATGTTTAAAAAATTTGCAGGTAAGGTTTGAGATCATTTTCTAATAGCGTTTAAACACACTAGAGATAAAGATTTATAAATTGAATGCTCAAGTCATTAACAGAGAACTATTTGAACTGGTTCTTTTTTCCGGTATCTTCAAAATATGAAAATTGATAACGTAACCTAAACGATTCTCACCCCTTCCATTCTCCTCGAATTGACCGGTGCCATTAAAACGGCGTCTCGTGATAAGGAAGGCTCTCGGCATGTCGGTGTACTCCTAATACCAACTGTGCTCGTTCGTAATTTTTCTTCGTGTTAATCTCTCTCTCTCTCTCTCTCTCTCTCTCTCCCTTTATTGTCCACTTCCCTCGTATGTAACCTACACTATTTTCTTTCCACTTAGTTTCTGTTCTTGAAATCGCGAGAGATAAGTCCTAGAGATTCGGACAGCCTCGACGCTTACGTTCCGCCCTCACCCGGCGTCAACAGGAAAGTCAGGCTTCGATAGTTTTCCTTTTCCCCCGGGGCTTAGCTCGCCGATGAGCGAATAAGGGAGTACGTGCGGGCGCGCGATACGTACGCGGCGCGTGCCTCGGGCGCAGTGGTGGCGGCGCCGGTGATTCGGGGCTACATATAGCACTCGCTTGGATGTGAGCAGGAGGCAGCGACGAGGCAGCCTCCGCTCTCCCCCCCCCTCGGGATTTTTCATCCGTTCCCCGCCAGGCGAGCGAGCAAACAACGTCGACGACGACGACGACGACGACGACGACGACGACGACGACGACGACCACGACGACGACCACGACGACGACCACGACGACAACCACGATCAAGACTGCGACTCGCCATCCTCCACTCTGCCCACCACCACCACGGATTCCTACGCACGCAAGCACGTGCGCTTTTTCTGTGCCGCGTGATTTTTCAGCCGGCGTGACCCCACCCCGACCACCGCCGCTCGTTTTTTGGCTCTGCCAAATGCTCCACGAACGCAACAGAGTCAAACTCGAGCCAGGGTGCATCGGCCATTTGGTTATTGAATGCTGAGCGTATTCGAAACTTCGCGCAATTAAGTTACTGCCTCGGCGCTAATTAAATTTACAATGCGATACGTCGCTTTTGTAGTTCGAAATTTAATATTCTCCCAGAAAGAATGGCTTGCATCTTGCATATCTGAGCCTCGAATTCAGCGGCTGAACGATTTAAATAGTTCGATCGAAACGATCTTCTGTTGTGAACGTTCAGGTGGCGGTATTCTTATGCCGAGATATAAGAAAACTAAAGAGTTATATCGATCTAAGTAATGTGACACTTCCATTTGTAACTTCCTCAATGATAGAGAATTTATTATTTACTTTTAATAATTTCACTTTCGTTTACTTCGCATTACCATTAATTTTATTGTTATAATTGAACAGTGCTTCGTAGAAAAATGAAGCCTACGTGATCATTACAATGTAACAAAAATAACCTTACCAGATTAGTTAATGTATTATTTACTCCAAAACAAGTTAAGAAAAACGATTTTTTTACTTCGTTAATAGGCACACTATCAATATAATCGTTAATTCAAACCACGTAATCTTATCTATTGAAATATATAAGATTGCAAATACTTAATTATTATTATTATTAAATTTATAGCCTTTATATCATCTAACTATTTTTTTAATTCACCTTGATAATTAAATAAAGTCTCGGTTACAAAATATATTTACTTCCATAAGAATTTACTGAATAAACATAGATATATCTGTTACTTCATAGTACGTCGAAGCAACAGGTAGCCAGGTAATACCGTTCTTATCCAACTAAACCGACTGATGTGAAAAATTCAATAGATCAGAAAATAGGATTTTGAAAATAAAACAACGAAAGTATTTTTCAAATAATAATTTTTCTTATATTTTTTGACGTTCCCATTAATTACTGTTTTTGTCGTTTACGCACTCTCGTTTACGCACAACGAAGCATTCATCGCGATTTGTAATTCAGAGAATATTAACATCCATCGACCAAAAATTTTGAAATAAAACTTTTGATACGTAATTAATATATTTAACATAATATAATAGAAATGAGCTATTTAGTGTATGACTGCAACACCAAATATGCTTTTTTTCAATCATTTTTCAATTCAATAATAATCTAACTTTAGAAACTACTTATTATTTACATTTACTTATATTTTCTGCATGTCTGCGTGATAATAAAGTCAAATTCTTATTTCCCTAACTCTCTAACAATATATATTATTATTGAACATTTATTTATAAAGTTGCAAATTAATATTTACATTTTTCAGCTGCAATGCGATATATTTTATTTTTCACACAAGCGATTCCACGAAAAATACGAAACTGCAGATTTATTCTCTCGACAACAATATAAAGCAAACATGTTATCAGTAAGAATTGAATAATTGTCTTTTCGGTAAAAATAGCACGTTACATCTTATGCGCAACGCTCAACTGGACTTAAAATACTTCTCGTTTTCACGAAATGAAAAATACGCAATTGTTGCACTTGGTGTTAATTGGTCATAGCGCCCAAAATTATCCGAGGTCCCGACTTCGATCAGCCTCCGAGCTCGGACGTTAGCAACAAGTTAGTAACGCCGAGAATCAATCTTACGGCTAAAGGAGACGAACTGTACGATATTGACGACGACGTTCTATTTTCGAAGACAGGAAAATCCGCCTCCGCCCTTTTTATCCAGAGCGGCCGTAACAGCGGATATTCGGATTTTCTGATTTGATGGTTTACGCACACCTCGCCGACTTTGCATCGTGTTTTGTTATAATTGCACGCGAGGCCCTCGTGATTCTTTGAATGTCTTAATGCAGAGTTTTTGTTTGCTTGTGATCCAATTGACCTTTGTAATTTTTTAACAATTTAGAAACGTGACTAGGATCGTCTGATTTGATTATCGGTTGATTTTATATTACAAATATTTATTTGTAACGTTCGATAGAATAATATATATGATTCTTAAAGTTCAGATATGAGCTTTAATTATTTGACATACTGCATTTAAAAGAATATAAATTTCCAAATGTAACTCATCTTGATTCAGAGTTACTTGTATTTACTCTATTTACCAATATACTTTACATTAACTGAATATTATTCGAGGAATTATACTCATTTAATGTATGGCGAAGAAAAGTTACAATTGAAAATTTTGACTTGCACAGTATTTCAATTAAAACTTTTCAAGAAACAAAATTATTATTAAAAAATTGTTTTTAATAAAAAGACTTGTTTCTTGATATCGTTTCTTATAAAAAATATTGAAATATTTTATATAATCTAGTGAAAAAGTCAATTATAAATAATTAATTGCAATGAAATTTAAAACCTTTTATTACTTATCTACTCGAGTCTAAATAAATTACGTAATTCAAAATTATTATTCTTTTAATTTATACATTTATCAATTCAAAGAAATGCCGATTTAATTAAAATTTAAAAAATATATATGTACATTATTTTATACATGAACATAAATTGAATATATATATATATATATATATATATATATATATATATATATATATATTCTCTATTTGTAATAAAATTAAAATCGTTAAATGATTTTTTATTATAAAAACACTACTAGCAGATAATCAAACATAATACTGTCATTTGTACAAGTGATAAATACTGTATTTAACGCGACGCCGTGTTTTCGACGCTGTAAACATTTTGACTGCGAATTAACAACGACGATTCTAAACTTATATATATTCATTAGTTCTTTATTGTTATAGAAAAATAAAAAATTTAATTAAATTTATTCTTTGAATTTATGAATTAATTTAGAAATTAAGCATTTTAATTTGTACTCTGAAAGGTAAAAATGAAAGTCAAAACTGTTTAGTTAATTTCCAAATTTAACAAGCATAAGACAAATTTAATATTGTTTTACAAATTAGATAATTTTAACATATTTAATATTATAAATATTTAAATTAAACTAATTGTAAAAATATATATTTATATATTTAAATTTTGAAAAAAATTGATATAAATGAAAATGAAACTATTAATTATTGAACTAATCAACCAGAAATTAAGCTAATATTAAAACCATAACATTAATATGTAAAAAACTTGATTTATAATCAAACCACACAGTGGGAAAAAGGGTATTAATCATAACTATTAAGATATAAAAGAAGAAAGTAAGCAAGTAAAAATAGAAGATATTACACATATATAACCAAAAGAAAGTGTAATTTACTAGCAAATATGATTCATCGCAGCTTCGGCTAAGTTACTTTCATCACACGTAACGCCTTACGTAGAATTACATATCCTTAATTTCAAATTTCATCAATCGCCTTCATTAGTAATGCTGATTGAACAACAAAATAATATATCTGGTTTTTTTATAAAATTTATTTTTTCAGTTTTAAATAAAGATAAATAATCGAATTTATCAGTCTGGATTTTGAAATTGTTCGCTTCGTTTATTTTTGCAGATTAAGAATGTTATCAATGTAAAATAATCCTGTTAGATTGTTCGATCAACGAAAATAGAAAATTTCTTGCTTTCTAAAAAAGTTCGATGTATAAATTCCTTATATTTTAAGAATTACGGGTAAAATTATTCCTATGTAAAGTAAAAAAATCTTGCATAATAGAGTACAATAAGATATAATTTAGAAATAATAATCAAATATTATTATGAAATCTTTATTACTTTAATAATCAAAGCACTTTATAATTAGCAATACATTTAAGATTATAATTGAATTTTAACTATAAGTAATTGAGATTTTTATTATTTTACCAAAATACTGACATTAGAAGTTCAAAAGTTCTTTACCTCATCAAAATAAGAACGGCATTACGCTCTAGTTATTGATAAATTTATCCATGATATTCGATTATAGTCTATATCTCTCATGCTTCTTATTACTTCTTTAGTCATTTCTTATCAATCTTAATAATTGGAGATAATATTTTTCGGTTTATTATTAATAAATAGTCGTCTAACATTTATAAAAGAAACTGAAAGTTAAATATATATAATAATAATTAACCACCTGAGAATCAATTAAATATAAAAAATTTTTATCTAAAAAATCATATTTGTTACTTTCTGAAATAATTTTATATTTTATTAATATGAAATAATAGTACTGCTGCATACTTACAAATTTATATTATCATAATAAAATAATTGTAAACCCTATGCGTATCCGAATGAAAGTAAAAAATATTCGTTTAAACACAGCTTACAGCTATTCATAGATTTTTAAGTAGTTCGATTATTAATAATCAACAATTGAACAAAAAATTTATATTTAGAATATAAGCAAGAGACTTTTGCTTACGTTTACAATTTATCAGTTTACAGTTTACAATTGATTTATTGATGAATCGTAACAGTTTATCAATATAACTGTCAGTCATTATAATACTAAATATTATTATGTTTATTTATGAGTAGTTAATATACAATGTATTTTAAACTATAATTATTCTATATTTACATTTAGCTCAAAGCATCTAATCAAATTAAACGTAGCCTTATAATATAAGCAATATAAACGTTATCTCAAATACATCAATATATTCCAATTTAGTAATATATTTAGATACATCGAAGAAATATGGCTCATTTTCACTTGAGTAAAATATCAATCATAATTTGAATTCTTTTTATGAATCTAATAACACCTATATAAGTTTTTATATGTTTGGTCTATACTTGTCCAAAGACTTACAATGTTACAAGAATATATAAAGCGATTTCAAACAAATTTATGAATAATCATTCATGTGACAGCGTCGAACATAAGAAATTTTTTTGCAAATGACCGTTTAAGAAAGTCGCCTACTCTTACATCACATAAATGAGTTTCTTCTATGTACTTAACTCCATATAGTAATACTATATATAAATAATGTGTTTTCAAATTCTAACGTTTTTAATTACAATTAAAATAATCTATACTTCAGTTGTTTCTACTAATAGACGTAATACACAAATATAGTAATTTTAAAATAATAATTTTTACTTTCCACTAGGTAATTTGACTTGTCAGAGAGATATAATTTCTACTGATAGTAATTAATGGGATTGATTCGATCATTCTGTTTAGAAAAAATACAGTAACGAGAAAATCTACAAGTTAAATGTTTCAATGAGTTCGAAAAATGAAGATTACTGGTATTTTTCATTACAATTATTAGTTTATTTTTCAATAAATTTAAGTAATAAAGATTTTGAAGTCCACCTTTTTGTATTGTACAAATCTTTAATGTTGATCTTATTCGAAAAAATATATAAAAAATGTATAATGCATTTCTTAATATAGAATAAAATATATAATTTAATCTGAAATTTTCTCAATCTTTGATTGATTTGTTGAAAGCGTTTCCATTCGATAAACATTAAATTAACGAGGAATATCGATTATTAATTAAATATGACGAGAAGAAATGTAAAAAGATATGACGCCTGTCAAACATAACTATTCAAACAAAATAATAGCAATTGTATTTTCTTATGCTTATCTAGGCTCATGTAAGCTAGAGAAAATGCAGATTATATTGCTTTTCCGACAAACATCTCTCTTCCAACTTGTCCGTGTAAGTCTAGGTTACATTGCAGATGTTCTTCGTTCTTAAAATCCTCAATAACTCCTCTCGCGTTTCCAAACGCCGACGATATACACCTTCAAGAACATCCGTAACTCCATCAAGTCCACTAAGATCAATAGGCTTTTTATATTTTCCAAAGTAATTTGGAACGGCGAAATTCGGAAAGCCATCCACTAAAAGCTACTAATTGCACCGAAGGTAAGGCTTCAACTGTGTGTTCAAGTGTGAACCTAAAATATAATGGGGATAATAGTCGGCGTGTATAAGGGCCGCTTTGGTGCGCGCTCTTCAATTCTATCGGGTACATTAGCCGGGCAGCAGCAGCACTTGGGCAACGAGCGTCTCATGCCAAAGAGCAGAAAACCCGTGGAGTTGATCTCCACGGCGGTATATGTACTCGTGTGCGATTCTGTGCGAACGCGCGCGCGCGAACGATTGAATGAATGCCTCGCGGCTTAGTCAGCGTCGCGATGCTAAATCCGACCGGTACAGCCGACGCCTGGCGTCGGGCCAACACACGAAAGAACCACCACCCGGCATCGCACCAACCTGCTTCTTCTTGGCTCTTTACGATTTGCTCGGCCAACGAAGACGACGACGAAGACGACGACGAAGACGACGACTAAGGCGCGCGCACACTCTCTGTGCCTTTGTAAATGAGTAATTTATTTGTGTGTATGTAAATGTGCGTAAGTGTGGTTACATAAAGCGTGGAAGATGAATATTAGGTATGCGGCATGTGATATCAGTAAACAAGACGGCAATGTTATGTACAGTTGCTGTACAAGCGATTAATTATTGTATTTATACACACTCTCTTTCTAGGTATTTATTAATTTTAGTTGTCCAATTTGGTTAATGGTTCGTGTACATTCGCTTAAAAATATTTATTTTCGTTAGAACCAGATGTTTTCCCTCTTGGTCGATTTAATTTAAAAGAAAATATTAATAAGAATTTTAATAGTATAAAAAAAAGCTTATTCAATTTAAAAAAAAAAACAAATTTATCGAGTATATCAACGTTATATTTCTTTTGTGTAAGAAGATTTAATTTGAGAATTTGGTTTTGATAATATATCAGATACAATTCTTCTTCTTCTTCTTCTTGTCATACCGTACTTGTCTATCTTTCTTCTATATTTTTAAATAAAACATTTTTTTGTTACGAAATCGAGATTTAGGACGATGCCAAAGACTTGCAGAATAATAGAACCTATTGAACAGGACTTCGGATGTGTTGTTTGTTCACGTATATACGTAAGTAAATCTGACGTACATATATTTAATGTGTAATATTTAAATCTCTCTCTTTTTTCGCTTTGATGGTTGATTGCAGAGTCTATGATGCAGGATCTATGGCGTTGAGTACATATCTATTTTAGTGCTACAAAAGGAAAAAGAGAAAAATTAGCTAGATTATTGCTATCATGTAAAATGGCAATATAAAAGTATAGTTTAATGTACTCGCAGTGAATTTTATAGTCAACTGTATTTTTAAACTCTCCCTCAATATATGAAAAAATATAAAAATTCGCGGATAAGACTTTACTTTTTAAAATAGCCGATGTAAAAGATAAGGGATTTACATTTTCTATACATTACTTGTATTTCTGACTTAATGACAGTTTTTGGTTATTAAAATTTTCAGTATAATAAAGGTTGTTCACGAATATTCAATTAGGTCATTTGTATAAATTTTACTATTGTTTTGCATTTAAAAGCCAAGTACTAAATACGAATCATTTAAATCTACGTATGACTGAGGATACATTACGTATTTTAGTAAGACCATTATATGGCGGTAGAAAATAATGCATATTATAACATATCACATAGATACTGAATGTTAATACTTGAACATTTATTCTATTAAAAAAGAATTAACTTCTTAAGGGTAAAATAAAAATAAAAAATTTGCAGTAAACATTTTAGAATTTTGTAATAGTGATTACTATAAAAGGTTTATTCATGATTGCTCAAAACTAACTAGAGACCATTCTAATTAAATATTGCTGAATTAAATTTGAACTTTGTTATAATTAAACATAAAAAACGTACGTAGAAGTTTGTAATTTTTGTATTATATGACATGAAATATGTAAACAACACTTTTTAAAGTTTGTGATAAATATTTACAACAATTGGATAAATATTGTATAAATATAAAACTGATGAAACAAACATAAATCGGAGAATAAAAAAAATAATAAAACATTTCGATAAAATTAATTGTTAACTATGCTCACATAGAAAAAGAAAAATTTATCCTTATGAAAATTTCACTAAAGTATACAAAATGAACAAGTCATAGTTATCGTCAACAACACTCACTACTAAAGTATATAAAATAATACGTACGCATAGAGTTTACGTAAAGAAGTAAACCATTTTTCGACTCTGCCAAGGATCAATCAACGAGTTTTTATACACTTGCAGTTTTCACATTGAATCTAATCAAGTATTACATTACGATTGAGTGAAATTTATAGTACACATATATTGACTACTATCACAAAATTTTCCAAGCATGTACTTTTTCAAAGTGTTACAGTAAATTTGACCTTCACGAAGGTTTAAAATTATTACGAACTAAAATATTTTTTTAAACTAAATAAAGATCATTATGAAACGTTCATTTAAAGATGGTGTATTAATACTACTTTTAACAAAAGTAGTTAAATTTCTATATTAAAAATGATTTAAATTATTTTGTTTTTTACACTAGTTATCTTATATTAAAATTTATATTTTATATTACCGTAGTTAAAACAATGAAAATATTTTTTCTACTCTACCTCTAAAGCCTTTGACAATTAAAACGAATTAAAACGATAATGTGCGCGTTTTCATCGAAAGAAATAAATTATATACCAATAGATTATTTCTATTATTATAACAATCCTAGATATCTACTATATAATACAATTCTTTCGTACATCACGTTCACTAAACGCAACTGAACCTCTTCCAGTCTTTATCCAATCACATTCCTTATTTAAAAAATTTCGCAGCCTCGAAGACGCTTACGTTTCAATTGTCAATTAAGGTAGCGATGATTTCAACCTTTTTCTTTTTTAAAGGTCTCGAGTCGAGGACAATGTATATCGTAAAAACGCCCGAAAACCGTGATTTCGTTCGACGAGGAGTCGAACTCAAACAGGTGTTTGCCTTTCCTGCTCTAGCTGGCGTCCAAGTCTTCTTCCAAGTCCCTCTTCTCTCTTACTCCGACTCCTCACCACCGTTTTGCGATGTCCGAAAATAAAGTTTCCATAGCAACGAGAGGCCCGCGGTGACGTAAGTTCGCAAGCACAACTTCTTCGGCGGCTGTCGTGGCCGCGCCCACCTTTTGCTTGCCCTCTTCCTCGGCTTCGCACGTGGTATCTCTGACACAGACATCACGGGGGCTCTTCACACTCATGATGGGATTTTCGTATCAAAGAATTATGTAAGCGCTTTGAGACACTTTGGAACAAATTATTATCTATACGATCAGTACATTCAATCTTCAAGTGAAGGAGAGCGTATACTTCATTTACAAAAAACAGTAAGCGTGTTACTTCTAGAATCAGTTAAAGGAATATATAACAGGGAATTATTTATTTTTCTTTTTGAGAAAATTTAAATTCATTTTTAGAATACTTGAATACGTATGTATATTTGAATATATTTGAATAGTTGGATACAGCAAGATCATATGTACTAAAATTAACATCCAATTATACTTGAATACGAAGTAATATTACGCCTTTTTGTAAATGACAGAATTCTGTGTGATAAATTTATAAATAAAAATTTATAAATTATATTTCAGTGAATTACGCCATATTTATTTGATAGTAGGTCATCACTCCATTTTATTAAACGTCGTATATAAGAAAAAACACTAACTTCCTTATAAAAACTTCAGGAATAAAAATTTCTATAGAAGTTTTTATCTATTAAACAGATGTAAAAGTATAAATGTACGTTGGTATACAATCGCGTACTATCTAAAAATATCATATTTTGACTTATAAAGTTTCAAAATGTTCTGTTTTAAATTATTACTTTACTTTATCATTAGGGTTCTACCTTTATAAGAAAACAGTATTTATAAATAATATAAATTTATTTTCTGAAAGCTTTAAATAATTCTAATATTATGTATATTCTTATTTTATTATTTATCTATGATAAAAATTAATACTTACCTAATTTTATTTAAATTATTAATTTTCTATAATTATAAAATTTAAATGAATTTAAAACTTCAATATGAATTATGGATCTGTGCGTGATAGAAATACTAAACAGAACTAAGTTTTTGTTTAATCATATAATAATAAATATCATTCTAAATAATAAAATATCTGTAAAAGATTACATGTTAAATGTTGAATAAAATCTTTTACGCAAATTTTAAGTAATTTCTTTTATTCTATAAACTTTTATTCTTCTTCTTAATAAATCATCCAGTATCATACTTATTCCCAATAATGGCATAATTACTTTTTTCTCTCGGTCTTTGTGACGAAATGATTCTTTTATACTTGCATATGCAATGTCTTTCTTTGACATCCTATTCCTTTACTATTATAAAAAATTTTCAGTTGTACACTTTTTAAAAATTCTATTCTTACATTCTATATTTTAAGAAATCTCAATTTAATATTAAAGGAGAGTACTAAGGAAAAACTTCTTTGGGTGGATAATGAAATTTTGAAATTTTAATTTTAAATTCTAATTTGTAAAAATTATCAATTAAGATATAATTTAAATCATATTCTTTTCTAACGGAAAGAAAATAATAATATCTTAAATTATGAATTTAGTATACAAATATATTTATATAAAAATGACTATTTTTCTCAAAAATTTACAAGAAAAATTTTTTCTTCTGCAAAACATAATATTGAAATTTTTATATTTCGTTCGAAAATTGCATAAAAATCGTGCTGCTCGTTAACAAGAACAAGATGGAATTAAGGATGGGTAAGTAAGTAAGAATAATCAATGGAATTAAGCGTGGGTTTTATCTTTAAAGGAAGCATCCGCTCTACTTGTTTTATTTATTTTCTTTTAGAGTTATCTCATGAAGTATATAATCCAATATAATTTTTATAAATTATTTATATATCCACGTAATTTTCAGATAGAAAATACTCAAATACATTCCAAATAAATTATATTTCTAAAAATTTTTATATTTGCTATAGACATATGTAAATGACTTACGTAAACCTATTAAGGATATAAGTAAAATAAAAAAATATAAATATTTCAATAGTTTCTTCCTTAAATGAGCTGTTTTTCTTTTAATAGAAACATATGTATAGCAAATGTACACCTATTCATATATATATATATATATATATATATATATATATATAGATTTATTATATTTTGCTAATGATACTACATAAAAATACTTACTATGTAGATTTGTACAAATATTAAAGCGCACTGCAAATTTTTAAACCAAATAATCGTCAGTTATAAAATATTTCCAATACAAATATATCGTGTATTTTATGACTACATTCTGTTTGTTCAAATAAATATTTATAGTACTACATTAATCGTGTAAGTTTTTAATAATGTTATTCTCTGTTATATTAGAAAATAAATAGAAATTCTTTGCCATGAATTAATAAACATATAAGCGTAAGAAAATAAGAAAGTGATCTTTATTGCTATTTAAAATAAAATGCTAGTTTCTGACATTCCTAATAATATAAAAATAATAAGCTAATTAAAATGTCGAACTTGCAATTTTTATCTTTTTATCTACTATTACGCAGCAAATACCTCACATTATTCCACAAGTAATCGATGCACCCACATTCTTTTCCTCGCAATCAACTTTGAATGTGTCGTGCAGTCGACAAGAAAAACGGGCCGCCTTTTAATACACGAGAAAGGGATCTTCTCCCCCTATACCACCATCCCGATGATATTTGTCGCGTGCTCGGCTTCGGTCGGTCACGTGTCGGTAATCGGAAGGAAGAGGCGCAACGGGGGAAAAAACTCTTATGCATTCCGAAAGAAAAGATAAAGATGGAAGGAATCAGTGCCGTAGAAATATTTTAATTACTAGGCAACAAAAAACCTGCAGTAATAAGTTTGTCTATGACTCAAAATAGTAATTAGTAAAATTTCTTCAACAATTATAAACTTTATTTTTAAATGCATGTTCTTTGAATTTCAGATTTTATAAATTTTATGTATTAAATCCGTGATTCAACTATTTAATCTTTATTAAAAATTTTATTTTAAAATTTTATATATATATTATAGTGCCTTATAATTTTCATTTGTGTCTCTATCGTAATAAAAGCTCAAGCTCCATTTCTTCGTATTACTTACATTAAGTTACACAACCGCATACGACGTAAATTTTAAGATATTTAGCACTAGTTTTTATAAATATATAATTATTATAAATATAAATCTGAAATTTTGTTGTTAAAACACATAACCTAAACTATTATTTTAATATTACATTATTATTTAAGATATATATGTATATATTTAAAAAAATGTATTTAAAAAAATTAAATAGAAAGTGTATAGAAAAATTTAACAAATAATTATAACAATAATTTAAAAAATGTATAAATTCTGGATTGCCTTTTTGAACCTAGTAAAAGATGCACGTACAAACTAAAGCAAAGGACGCTAAAATAATTAAAATCCCTATAAATAATTCAACTTTAGACTTTAAGTTGAATATTTGATTTTCAATAAATTATCAAATTTAAATATTCTACAAAATTTTATCTGCAACTCGATACTGAAACTGAGAGTAGAGTTACTCACTTAAATTTGAGTGCATGCAGTTTTTTTAATAATTATACATAAATATTGGCAATTAATTATGAATGTATTCATAATATTTTTATATTGACTATTGCACAGATATTTTCTAAAAAATTTTTGATAGCAACTTTCTTTCATTAGTACGGCAATACAGATAGCGTTACTCGAAGAGTTAGTATGGTTATAACTAAACTAAAATAAAACAACTGAAAATAGATTTAATTTGCTGACATTCAGTTTCATGAGAACTTATAAATTTAGTTGATGTCACTTTAATGTGTTCCATTATTCACGAAAACATGAATTGTTACCCTTCCCTAATTGAACCCTTGTATTAAAAAATGATTTTTCAAATAAAGTGCAAGAACTCCTTTTTCGTAGAAAATAAATAACTTGAGTATAAAACAAAATCATACTCTATTACTTCGTTTTCACGCTTATTTTTAAAAAGAAATTCCATTCTAGAATTGTATCATTCTGATTATGCGTGTTGTATGTATACACACCTAATATAGACAGAGTATTATAGAGAACACATTGAATTCTTACATCATGAATATCAACTATGAAATAAAATCGGAAATACAAAAACTGAGCGACATCGGCAAATGTAGCTTCTTAAATTAGTTAATAACTAATGCTGTTATTTAATGAAAATTTCATTAAATCAAACCTCATGTACGTTGCACCATAATATAGCTTTAAACGAGTTGCGAATGAAAATGCGTGAATGCGGTAGGTCGTAGGGTTAACGAGTCAAGATCGGTAATAAGTTCCGTCACGTGGCGTTTCAGCCCGAATGCAATATTCAAAGGAAAACATACGCGCACGCACACCTCGAAATGAAAAGTATAGAAAGGTGAAGCACAGCGTGCCTATTTGAAAAGTGCCCGGAAACGCCTGGTTCCTCCTTCCAAGTTACAAACGGCTGTCCCCCTCGCGACTGACGCCCGATGTTTTTCGTCTCCTCCCTTACTTTCCCTGGCGTTACTACCACAGTGAGAAAAGAGAAAAATCACGCATTTCATGGCATTTAAAAAGCGTGAAACGAAACGTAGATAGATCGGGGGAAAGCCATACGATGAGTGGAAAAACGATGTGTGCATCTGCCTATGAACATTGTAACCTGAAATACTCGTTAGAATGGACCAAATGGTTGTTATTTGATAAATAAAAAACTATGTCGTATGGTCACTTTTAAATTCCAAGTTTTTACGAGCAATTTGATTTTTTTATATAATTTTTTGCATTATTAGATGTTTTCATGTATAATTACTTTTTAGGAAGATCTCACTTTGTAAAGTGAGTCATTAGGATGATTCTATGAATTATTTATTTATTCTTTATTGATTCTTCATTCGTTGCTTATTTATTAACAGTTGTGAATATTATAATGATAATGACGTACTTCCAAGTAACGACTCTTATATTTCGAGTGAAAATGAATAAAGTTTTAATGTAGTTAATTATGAATTTTAACTTTTACTTCTCGCATTTAAAAGAAGTGTTGAAATGGAATGAAAAAAAATATAGAAAATTCTAATCTAAGCTTTTTAGATTATTCTATTTTTAATAAAAATTAACAAAAAAATCTATTTCTAACTTTAGAAACATTACTTCTTATGCTTCACAATATTTTTCATGATATGTCACATAAACTTATTGAAACTATGCATCTCTTTTTATTATATTTGTTAATAAATATAATCTTTCGATTTGACATAATTCTTTCTTATGTACAATGAAATAAAGTTTAGCTTTAAATCAATTCGTACGAAAATATTATTTATTTCGATTAAGATTGGATTACTTCTAAATAAAAATGCCGTAGTCATCAATCATATTATGTGAAATATTTTAAAAATAAACAATTGTTTTATAATTTATTCCATATCTTATACGATTGAATATTTACATTTAATTTTTCTTTATTTTAAATAATAATTTTATATTTAAAAATTACGAATAATTTCAATTTTTGTTAGTTAATAACTGTATATATATTGTTAAGAATTCATTGTATAATTCTAAAGTAAAGGGTAATCATTAAACTATTAAATCTTAGTTGAAGTAATTTGTGAATACATTATATTAATAGAAAAATATAACTAATAAATTAAGTTCTATTTAAAAGTTATTTGTATAAGCATGTAGCTCTTTAATTGCTTATTTAATTTATCGGTTTCATAAATTCAATCCTGAATTGGATTAATTTTTTTCTTATAAATTTCAAATCTTTTACTTACAGTAACATTATTTATACACTACACACTAAGTTTATACTATAAACTGCTAGGATAAATATAACAAACATTAATTTATTAAAATGACAGTTTGAAATGTATTAATATTTGATAATATTATCGATTATTATTATAAAGTATATAGTTTGGCATCAATTATCATATTATATAGTTTACTGCATAGATTATTAAATTTTATTTGAGTTGTAGCATGTCAACTTTTTGCTTTAGTAATCAACGACTAAAAAGTAGAATTAAATATTTTCATATCTTAAAAGTCAGTTTCAAATGTGTTGTTATTTATCTCTTGAAGTATGAGTCCGTAAATACTAAAGCAGATGCGCACAATGACGAATAAAAAAAGATGAAAAGGAAGAAAAATAAAATAATAAGAAGCGAAACTCCAAGCAGACAGAAAAGGGAAAACGAGAATAGGAAAGATAACGAGATAGATGGAGATAAAAATAGGTGCGACAAGAGAGAGAATAAAAAGACTCAAAGAAAACAGAGTTAAGTGAAGAAGATAATGAGATAGACTGGAATAGAAGAAGGGCACACACGCAGACTCATCTAACTATAAAAGAAGTGAATATGAGAAGGATTTAAATTTAATCAATTAAGATTAAAGTTTGACATTGAAGAATCAGTTTTGAGGACAAATAGAATTTTCAACTATGGCTATAATAATTTAGGAATAAATTTTATGAGATCGAGTTCATTGATTTATCCTTAATTCAGAGTAATGATCAAAATTACATGGTTGAATATATTTGAAATTAACGCTTGTAATTTATCAACATTATTATTTTTGTGACATCGATAGCAAATTTCACTCGTGCGACATTCATCGTCAAATTTACTTCATATATTTTTCGAATACAGGATAATATTATCTTATATAACCAAAGAAACTTAATGTTCTTAATTTTATCTTCTTGTCAAACACATATCAGAACTTTAGTTTTATAAAAACATAATATAATACAAATATCTTTACATAGATTTTAAAATGAAACATAAATGTAAGCAATTCACTTAACGTGCTTAAGACAAAATAAATTTATGCATTGGTAAACAAAATAATGATCAATTTTAAATTTACTGTAAATTAATTGATATATGTAGATATTGAGGGAAAAGCACTTTCGATAAATTTGCAAATTGATCCCTTAGATATATAATCTCCTTCGCATTGAGCTTTGAATAGATTTATAGTCAACGTGATGCTAACTATTAATATATACATGTGGAAACTTATCTAAGTAAACTCACAGATTTGTATGTGAACTCTTTCAAATATTCAATATTTTGCGATCTTCATATCTCTACCTGCGAAAATCAATAAAAATGAATAAGAGATGAAATTTCTATGAAAATAAATCAATCAAGAGTGCGTTAAAGAAGATTAGATGAAACAAGATAGAATAAACGAACATTAGAAAATGTTTAAAGTTAACCTCTGTAAAACTAATAGATAATATGTTCATTATTAGTACATAACTATTCACTGTCAGTCTTTTAGGAACATACCGTATATGTTATATTAACGTAATGAATATAAATTATGAAGGAAACTATATTTTCTGATTACATATGTAAAAGAAAAAAAGCTTTGCATCAATTACTATTAGTTTTTAAACCTTGTAAATCCAAAAACTTGTAAATACTCCATCTTTAATGTTCAATTATTTTTAGAATCTGTTACGTAACGGTATTTTATGAATTTTATTTGACAGTTTCAGTCTCTCCTAGCAAATTCTAAAATAAATTATTTAAATGATAATCATTAAAGATGAAGAGATAAACAAATCTTAACTTCTCTTATGCGGCGTAAAGCCAAAGGGAATCAGAATAGAATGAAATGAAATTCTAAGATTTAGAGCTACAATTTACTAATTAGAAAAAAAAACACACTACAAAGTATAAGAACCTTCATGGTTTAATAGCTATAGAATAAAATTAAGGAATAAATTTTTCTTCTGGTGCATACGATTGTCGTACAATGCAATTAATCTAGGAGTACGTTTGTCAGCTCATTTGAACGATACGCTGCTCTCCTCTTTCACTTTCTCTCTATTTCTCGTACTTAACTTTAGTTTAGAATAAAAAAAGCGCAGAGCTCGGAAGATCAACGAAACCATGAAAACAAACGTAGGCGGTAAATGCCACGAAAAGACAGGAGAGCATCTCCCAAGCGGATGGGCAAAAAAGGCCCTCGGTACAGCGATCGAGTATCAGTCCCGGCGAAGAAAACACACACGAGTGTAAAGAAGGGAGAATAGCGACGTAAATGAAGATAAAGCGAGAAGGAGAGACGGTGAGTTTGCCAAAGGGTCGAAGGAATATCGCGCTCGACTCGCTGGCCTCGGCATGGGGTTGCCGAGAGGCTATTTTCGAGTCGCTGCTGCAGCTGTCGACTCTCCTCTATTCTTTCTCTCTTACTCCGAGTAAACCACCTCCCAGTTCGGTGCGCACTACGATTCAGCCATCCCAGCCGTCGGCAGACGTAGTCGTCGTCGACTGATGCCCCTAGAGCGCAAGGCGGTGGGTTGGGATGGAGGGAGGTGCGTTTGGATTCTGTGAGCTATACGAGGTGAATTTCTGGCACGATGGGTACGACGACCTCGCTGCGCGGTTCTGAGTCGCCGGTACGCCGCTAATATATAGCTGTATGAGCGACGAAACAACCAAGACTCGAACTACATCGGACTGCTGGGACAGAGACGATTTGTACAAGTAAAGCTATCGGCGAACGCTTGTCTTCACTGGAGCTTTCTGCGGTCGAAGGAAGTAATAATCGAGTAATAAATCAAAAAGGCGCTGTTCACTATTGAACAAGAGCTTATATTTATTAAACAAATTAACGAAAATGAACTTATCCTTTAGATAAACGATATTTAGATAAACGAAAAGCTCGATCAAAATACATCGTGCAGATTAAGTAATGTCGATCAATATATAATATTCGTTGTACATAATTTTTATATGCAAATGAAAGTTGTGGAAACACTTTTTAACTCTGCAAAAATATCGAAAATATTAAATATTTGATTGACGAAGAAACACGTTTCTAAAAGGTAAGAAGAGACTGATTTACTAAAGCGTACAGTACTTGTAGTACAGGTCTGAACTATTAAGTACAGAATCATTCGATATGATTCGAGAATTATTTTTTAGTATAAGTATGTTTTATAGATAAATTTATGCACATAATATTACAAATGGCAAGTTTTATTATCTCCTTATCTCCTTTTCAATAAAATCCTTTTAAGCTTTAGTTATAAACATATTTTAAACTTAGGTAACTGTCATAATTTAAATTAATTAGATATCTTTTATTGGTCAAGTCACTATACACTTTAAAAGACTAAAGATATTTTTTCCGAATAAAATATGCAATTTCAGAAGAGTTTGATTATAGCCTGTCACAATTTTAAGTTATTTTCGTTATCATAGCTCAAAACCCCATTTAAGCTTTTTTTATTTTTCTATATTTACTAGAATAATAATAGGAACATAGTTATTGGTACGAAATTTCATTAAAATATTCATACTACATTTCTTGACATAAAATTCATAGGCTAAATCACATGAATGTAATTATTTTTTCTTTGAGTTAAAAAAAACAATTATCTATTTTTATAAATTTTTATCAATTTTTATAAACGAGCGATTAACGATATTTCAAATTGTACACTTTCTAATATCAAGCAATTCTTCAGAAACGTTTGACTGCATCATTTAGTAGTCAGTGAAATAATTAAATGACAGACATTTTTTTAAATATACTACAATGTTCATACTGCAGATACCTGAAAGCACGGCATAAATTAATTAATTTTATACGAAGAAATAACTGCAGATAGAAAAATTCGAGGTTGAATATCATGTGGGTGAGCTAATGGGTATTTTATTGTAACGAAATATAAAACAAAGTTAACTCTATTAATCTAAACTACGCATTTTAATAACTGAAATCAAACGAGAATGAAAATTCTCAAAAGTTTGAGAAGATTAGTAAAATTAATATCCGTTCGAAAGAGTCCAAGTATACCTTGTTACTCTCTATAGCTTTTGAATTATCTGGAGCTTTCTCGGATTCCCATAAGCCCACTGATTCGACTATTCAAAATTGGACGAACTATTTTACTGTTTTGATTAGTTTCTCAACTAAAAACTTTTGTTTCACGTGGTACATCTGAACAACACTAATATATGGGCTATATAACTACAAACCATTGTCTTAAATTACATAATTATTATGGAATTTTTGAACGTACTTATATCTCTATCAATTTTCAATAACATTTGTGAGTATTCAAGAGAGTATGAAATTAAACCAGCTTGTAATTATTGTAACTATATTGTAATTATAAGATTATAGATAAGATTCTCTAAATAAAGTGAGAATAGCGAATAGCTACATTCGCATTACTCAATACAATTGCTAAACAAAAGTTTCTTTCCCTATTACAGTTGAGCGCGTGAATCAGTCCAATATAATCAATATGTGCCCAATGGCGATCGATTTTTTTTCGTTGCACACGTGCGTTGCAACTGTGGTGCATCAGTGCCGTTCTCGAGTCCCGAAGAGTTGAAAGACAAGGAAAATACGCACGCGAAGCGCTGGGGGAAAATGAAAATACTGGCAGAGCGCCAACGGGATTTCCAGAAGTGTGCAACCACCGTTGCTCCTTTGCTACGCTCTTATTCGGCGGCGTCGCGCCTTGCATCCGGCGTAATGTCATCGGAGGTGTTCCAAAGATATATGCACTCTCTGTTCAGCTCGTAAAGTCCACTGCAAATTGCTGGACTCACTGCTACACCATATATGCATAAACGCCGTATATCTGCCCTTCTGAACCCATACTCTTGATTTTATTTACGTAATTTATCTACATAGAGGCAATACGTACTGTCAAACTTATCAAAATAACCATAAAACTATAGAGATGGCTTCTTAAAATTATCTCAGTATTGTTGAACGAATATAAAGCGCTAAGAAGAAAAGGTCGACTAAACTAGCCGCTAAAATGTCATATAAAATCATACATTTCAATTTATCATTAGCTCGGTGAGAAAATTGATAGAACTAAATTTTATTACCGAGAAATTTCACGCACTATAGTACACTAAACATTACTCTTTAGGCTTAAATGGTAACTATTTAACATCTAATAGTTAAACTTGTATCCTACTTTTTTTAAAAATATACTATTTATTTCATTACAAAGAATATGTAAAATTTTTTCAGAAATTTTTCAAAATAAAACTTAATATTTTTACAGAGTACAAAAATATTCTTTACATATACATTTTTAATGTAATACATGATTTAAAATAATAATTTCCCATGTAAGAATAGTCTTTTTAGGTAGACAGTTATTAAATATTGTATATAAGTCATATTAAAATGTGCTTACCAATATCGCTACAAAATAAAAATTTAATGTTATATTTTAATATTTTAAGAGCATTTTATCTTCGCAGGCTTTAAATTTCCTAAAGATTTTGTATACATCTAATATCACACGTTACTAATATTTTTTTTAGAGACATTCAGTTAGAATCATTATAAAAATCGATAATTGTTTTTACGACAATGCAGTTGGAATAAATAAGTTATTAGTTATTTATCGGCAATAAAATAGCTATTGGTATTGGCAAATGGCGATCAATTATAGCACTTCTACAATTGTTCCAGAAAGAGAATAAATTAAATATCCAACTTCAACTTTTCAGCAGTAACTATATATATGAAAGCTACAAATTTTTCTAATAATTAAAATTATTAATACTAATAAAATATAAAGTCAAAACTGAATCCTTTAATTTTTAATTTGTAATATTTAATATGTTCGGGTTGTCGTTTGCTTCAAGTTTAATTAATTAAGAACAATATATTTTTCGATATTTATCTTTTTCTTTTTGATATTTGTAATATTGGTAAATCACAAAGCACTTATTTCTAAGAAAGAAAAATACAATGAAGAACATCGAGAAAAGAAACTCATCGTGATAAAAAAATAAGTTTTTGATGAAAAAACCTCGGAAAAAATTTCACTAAACTTCTACTAATGCAGCTCTTAATTTAGTTTCTGCTTTGCTCTTACGGAGAAAACAGAATAAGTGGAAGAAATAAAAATAGTTGAATGTTAAAACATCAATTACGCACTTGTTTTTTCTCAAAGCCACAATTTACGTTGCTTAATTTTTTTTTAATCTGGTATATTCTAATTAAGAATTAGTTAAAATTACTTACGGAAATTACAATTGAATGTTATGAATTACACAACTATAAGTTTATTTATTGGCTTACAATTGTTCACAAAGTTTTTCGAAACAACGTACAGTATTTCAGGATATGTTCTACGTCTAAAACATATTAAAGTAATTTTTTGTATAATTTTAGTTTAATTACAATTGTAATTATATTTAATATTCAATAATGGCAGAAGTTTGCCTACCCGCGTTTCTTGCCTCAATGCTATAATTTTTCTAATTTCCGAATTAATTTAGCCTAAAACTCTATTACTATTTACAACAGTTACAACTGAAATTACTGTTGCAATATTGTAACATATTGTAACATATTGTAACATATTGTAACGCCCTATATTTACTTGTAGACGTTCGATAATTAGTTTAATCATTTACCATTAGAAAGTGAAATTCAACTTCAGAAAATGTCTAGATATTCCAAAATTAATGATTTGATATTCAAAATAATACGTGTTTTCACTTTATCATAATATATTATTTCAATTTACCAAACAATCTTCAGAACGCTAGTAAACGACGTTTAATCAAAGTCTATGTCACCTATTAAAATTATATCGTGTAATTACATAATATCAATTAATAATGAAAAAACACAAATTAATAAAATTAGGACATTATCTATATGTTAAATTGTAATATAAAACTATAGAAGTACATATCTTTGTTATTTTAAATAATGAAGATGTTTTTTGAAACTTAAATTTCGAATAATGAAATAAAAATACAATTGTAAATAAGTTATAATAAAAATGAAAATAAAAATTATAGCTTTTGGTGTACCTCGTTTTAAAACTTTAAACTTAAAATATTATAATATTTAAAAAAAATTTTTTGAATTTTAAATTTAAGTAATTTGCAAAATTGCAATTTTATATAATTATTTCAAGATTTGTTTTGAATGAATAATATTATGTGAAAGAAATAGTTTTATGTAAAATGATTTGGCAAAAAAATTTCTTGAATTCTTCAGTGAAGTATAAATTTTATTTGCATGCATTAAATTGACAACATTCAACGAATGACGAAACTCGCGTAATTAGTAATAGAAAAATCGCATCTTACGTTGAACTTTAAGACGATCCGGTTCTAGTGTGATCAAAATTAAAAGTAGCGCTGCTGCATACGGTTGACCCTAGCATACATGACTTGTGATATCGAACAGCCATTATACCCGAAGAGCAACCGAAGAGCTCGTAATTCTGACAAGAGCGACACATTTTTACCAAGTGGAGAGTATAGATAAAAAAAAGTCCAAAAAATCCGTAACGCTTCACAAGAGGGTTGAAGGGAAGAGACGCAACTTCCGGAAAAGAAGGAGCGGCAGCCGTTCTCTGTGTTCCCTTTTCTTCCTTCTCTGTACCCCTCCCCCTCCGCCCAACGCGCCAAGGAAGCTTTTCTTAGACTTTGCGCGAAACGCGATGCAAAGCCCGATGCAAAGCCACTTGCGGCTCGTATCTGCATACGTTATTATGGCAGCCGCGTGCTCGTGCGTATAAACCACTCGGCGCGTAATCGACGAGACTCTCTTTCTCTTTCTATCTCTCCCTTTCTCTCGATTTATATCATCACCCCGACGACGTCTGAGTTCTCGACGATGCCGGTGGGAGTTCTTGGACTCATTTTTTCTTCTTTATAACGAAGAGAACCAACATCTTCTATGCAGAGCACGAAGAAAGCATTTTGTCGAATTTAATGAAGGAAGATACTTCGTTACTATCTTGCCGGCCCTTTATTTCTATTTATTATATGTTTAATTTACACAAAAGTAATTAATGTTTTTTATCCGAACAAGCTCATAAATAATAAGTTTTTATAAATTGATATACCAGAGAGGAATTTTATGAAAATCTGTTGACACTTAAGGGCGTTTACTTACACACAAAGGTAAAACACACAAAGGTATAAAAGTAAATAAATAAGAAATAATTATTTTACTGCTAAGCGAAAAGTCAATTGACCAATGGTATGCACGAATTTGTCTTTTAGGATTTAATCGGAATCGATCTTATATAAGTGTATCTCATATAAGCGATCTTATATAGAGTGTATAGTTTTAAGGAGTATTCATTCAACTTGATATTTCAAGTTTTCACCTTTGAAAATTATTAACAGCATATTCACTACATTTTACAGACTAATAAGTTTTTAACTAATGCGCTAAAAAGTTGCAGATAAAAGATATTTTTAAGTAAGATTACATTTTAGATGCACTGTGCATTACAGCGACTAACGTGTTGACAAGAAACATGTAAATGGCATGTTTGGGTGTTCAAAAATCTCTTCACGTCTTGAAATGAAGTTTAAACTGAAGTTATTCAGAATGGGCATTCTGAGTAATAGGAAGCACGTCAGTGATACACATATTTTAAGAATCTCTTTTATTTTGAGAAGCGCTTACTACAAATTTCTTGACAGATAAAGAAAAATATTCCGATGATAAATATCTATAAGAGTTGCTGCAGAAATTTGCAATTAAAAAAAATACGAGACTGTAATACTAGATTACGTACGAAAATAAACAGTTAAATGCGGTAAAAAACCTCCTATCCTCTTAAATACTATCTTACTTCCAATATACATTAAAGTGATACCTTAATTTTAAAAGACATTTGAAGTTATGTAAAGGTTTTATCGAAGAGATTGAACAAGATTAAATAGATTAATAGAATACAAGAAATTCATTATTCACGATATGAGATTCATTCATAAAAAATACCTCCAAGTATTCGGAACATGTTTAGTTAAACAAAAGTTTAATCATAGTCCAACATCAATATGATATGTTATTTTGTAATATTTGAATACACATATTTTATAATCAAGTGAATTAATTTAATCATAGTGACTGAATCATGAGTTCATATAACTTCGTTTAATGCTGTAACATTATCAACCGCAATAGTATATAATCTTAAAGTACTCAAGTACAAAAAATCTTAGTAAAATACACATAATCTTATTACCAATTTATGAATTCGCAACAAAATCGCAACATTTGCAATTCGCAACTTAAAAAATTAGAATTTAGATTTAAATTTTTTCTTTATTTTATACAGATTATAGATTTTTATTAATCCCCAGAGACATTGTAGGGTCAAGTATAGCCGTCGGAATTTCACGACAAAATAAAGCAGTCTCGGGGAAAAAAATTTGTGAACATCTGCAATTAAACAAAAGTAATTCTTCAGCATCGTTTTTTGTCGTTTAACCCACAATAGCGAGCGAGCGTTGAACGCGAAGCAGAGAATCGAGTTTGAAATCAAAGAAGAACGAGTAAGAAGCTCGGCGGAACGAAGGAAAGAACAAGAAAGAAGTAAGCAGTTCTGAGAGCTTTTTAAGTTTCGGGTACACGTCGCCAGCCAGATCGACGAGCAATTGTTAACGAAGAATTCACAGGTAGCAGAATACGTAACGCGTGTTGCGCAGACAGATTTGCGCGCGACTCTAATGGACACGACACCGACAACGACAAAGGAAGCCACGAGGTCGATCAGCTGGTCGCTCGTATACCGGTTCTCCTCGCCTCCCTCTGGTATCGGCATCAACCTGGAAAAGACGTGATTTACCCGGGCTACATGTCTTCAAGTTTTTACTTCCGGTTTCGATTAGATTCTCTGAGACAAATATCTTGTCCATTTAACTTTTGTTAAGCAATGAACTTGTTATGATTTTTATACTTTGTCGTTATTTAATGAGATTTATGACCCATTCGAGCATCCATATTCTAAAAAGTATAAAAATAATGATTAGGCGAATTGTTAATGTTTATTTTATACTTGTATACAAATAGTTATAAGCATTATAATGTAAAAAGTAATTTCAAATTTTTTTATTGTATAATTCATTGAAATGTTTCAAGTATTTATTTAAAAAATCTTACTATAATATATAAGAACAATTAATAATAAATATGTATAATACAACCGTATTTTAGGCTAGATTTAAGCAATATTACAAGGATGAAAATTTCTTTTTTCTAAGGCTTTTATCTTAAGATGCTATTTGCACTGTTTATATAATCGATGAAAATTTTCTTTGTTAATTAAGTTGGTTTGCTAAAATTAAAGATATCAATGACACTTGATTCGCATTGGAAGAAAAACGATTTGAATTTATTAATGAGGCCTAATATCGAAAATTCTATTTAACAAAAATCAGACTCCCGATATCAAGAATAATGAATCATGAAAATTTTTAAATAAACCTATAAGTTTTATACACGATTACCTCTGCGAGTATTTGCCTAATCTATTAACTTACAAAAATGTTATTAGACAAAAACATTAATTGTTTAAAATATATTTAAAATAGTAGAAGCTTTTATGTTAGCATACTTTGTTTCAAAGAATGCCAGGTAAAAAATTGAATGAAAGTATTGGTTGAATAGTTTTTTTTTTAATATATGAGCATTTAATGAAAATTAGTTAATTCGCATAATTCTTTTTTAATTGCCACAAATGTGTGCCATAACGAAGGTCATCTATGAACTTAAGAGTTCCGTGGAATTCGATCCGATCGCAATAGCCTTGTATTAAAATATTTAATGAATATTTTCCTATTTTATACTATTATTTACACTTTATAATTTAATATTCAGATATCTATCGTTTTATGTAAACTAATTATTGAAATAATTTAGAATGGAAATTTTCCAACTATTGGTTCATTTACGCCATTAATTAAGTTAAAACCGTATAATAGAACATTATTAATAAATTTCATTTAAATGATTTTGAAAGTTAATTACACCAGAAAAACATAAATAATGATAAAATGCTTGTAAAGTTAGAATACTCATTAACAAAAATAAATGTGTACTTTGATTATTGAATATCAACTAGAAGTACTGTAGTTGGTAAACGCTTTTCTTAAAGATCCGAATGTATATTTCATTTCTTAAGACGCAGCGTATTCTTCTTTCGTCTTAAGTAAAGTCATGGATTCATTCAAGATTCATTTATTTGTTCATCCAGGAATCGGAAATTCTTCGATGTCGATTTTGAAATAGCCAATGTCAATGACTCATGCACTCTCAGCTGCAGGCATTTCTTTCTTTGTAATCTTTTTCTTAGAGGTTTTATTCTATTCTCTATAGTTGTCGATAGTACAAGAGATCTATACAAGAGATTTATTATCTGTATTGTATTTATTATTGTATCTCACTGTGACATTTAGGAATTTAATTTAACAACAAATTTATTAAGGTCAGCTTACTAAAAATTACAAAAAGATTCACATCTACGAGAATATTCGGAAAACGAAATGTTTGTTATATATTGTAAAATAACCCAGAATATTAAATGTTTATTTATTACTGTTGCACTATTATATAACACCCATATTTCTGAAAATGAAGATTATTATCTACCGAATCTGATTTACCCGATTCGCGCAGATTTCACTAAGAATGCGTAATTATTATCTACATTAAAAAATATAGAAGAAAAAGAAGCACAACCTCGAAAACGAAAAAAAAAATCACATCCGTGCGCTTAGTTTTGCTGGGTCCTTTGTAAGAATCAAATATAAGAAGAAACCGCTGTACCGGTGTAGGTGCAGTGCGCAAGAAAAAGAGGAAGTAGATCCGTCAAAGGGCGCAGACCGAAAAACGAAGAAGGCAAAGCAACAAGGCAGAAGGAGACAGACACGTACCGCAGGATCGGAAGAACGTGCAGGAGGAGGTACAAAAGAGGGACATCGAGACACCGAGTCAGCGCGAACAGCCAACGGCACGCGACCGACACGCGCCCTTCGTTTCGTCCCTTTTCTCCCTTCCCTTACCGCCGACGCCACCGCACACTTTCTCTTCCACTGCTACCCAACTCCGTGCCCCTTGTTCGCTGCACCACCACTCTCACTTTTTCATTCGATGGGTAATTGTACTACAAAGCCGGGCACAGTCATTCTTCGAGTACGCTACGGTTAAGTACGCTCTTACGTATCTATTTAAGATCGATTATGCGCACTATTTACGGGCAAAGTTAACTTCTGTTTCGGCGGCCGATAATTTTCAAGTTGCGCCTCGTTGTATTTTCCATTTAATAGATTCATAGCTGCTAGGATGACAGCTAATATTGTCCATTAATAAATTTTAGCACGTAATCCTATTAAAATATCCAAACGTGCAGGAATGCTTTCTTAGATAATGACATCTGTTAAGGTTTGCTGAGGTATTTAATTACACTTTAAATAAACTTTAAATTAAGCTCCTCGCGTAAATAAACTTATTATTTTTAAGTGTATATTTATACTCTGCTTTAAAAGGCATGTCAATTGTTGGGTCCTAATTGTTAGATTTAAAATTCAAACATCTATAAACCAATTGCATTTTTAAAGAAAAAAATATATTAACTAGAGTGAAAAAGAACGAAATTTATTAAAGAATCGTAAATTTTTAAATGAAGTTGTCGATCTATGTGATCAATATTAAAATGCGATCATTTTCAATCATTTCCTAGCAAAAATATTTTTTATGTACAACTTTTAGTCGCATCATATTAATTTAATCATGTTTTTTATTCATTGGTAAATGTTTATCAATTTAATATTCATAATAGCAATAAATGAAAAATAAGAATTAATGCTTATCACAGTCAAATTTTAAATTATGAATTTGGTAGAATAAGTCACTTTATTATATAAATAAAAATGCAACTCTATGTCAATAACGATGAACGAACACAAACTTTCTCTTATTTTATTGAAATTTTATTTAAACTTCAATTTCAAATGTTGAACATAATCTCAATCGAATAAATACGTTGAAAATTCTTATAAATATTAAATCCTTAATATATTTAACGTTAAAATACATCATTTTAAAGATGATACGTAAAATAATTACACATTGTAAGATTGAATATAAATTGAAAATAAAATGGTAAATCGTAAGATAATCATTGGAAAATCAAATAAATGAAATGATATATTCATTTTAATTCAACAAAGCATTCGCATGGATTAAAAGAATTAGCTATAGCAAAATATGAATTTTCATAACATTTTGACAGTATTAAACAGTAAATGGCATGATTTTTCTTATAAATTTGCAATCGTTAATTACAAAATTCTTCAAATTACTGTTTACATGAAGTTCTTCGTCATTTTATTCTTTTACTTATTTTTCGTTTCCCCCTCTTGTTTTTTCATTCACTCGTTCTCTGCTACATTAGTACTTTCCTCTAATGCAGACGCATGTGCTCCGCTTTTATGAATGAAACCGATACCGCTTTGCATCTTAAGTGCCTCTCGTATACAATACGAGTTTTACTAGATGTTCTTTTTATTGTCCTTGGGTTATTTTTAGCTTAATTTGCCACACGTCGAGAAATAATGGTTCGGTTATTATCACTAACGAGAAATGACATTGTATTAATTATATTCGAATTATTATTTTTGAGTTTCTCAAATAAATTTAAAATTTAATAACTTTCAAATTCACTATTACAGATTATAGTGCGCAAATAGGCGAGTATGTTTATGTTATGAAAGTAAATAAATAAATTAAACATACTAAATTTTGCTAAATTTAATCTTTAATATGAATATCGTGAAAGCTAATACATCAATACATCTCATCTTCGCTTAATAATGCTCATTGTGAAATTATTTATTAACACCAGAATTAAAAGTACAATTTTTAATTTTTATAAATCATTGATAAAAATTTAGTATACAATTTTGAAATATATATTTTTGTAAGTACTACTTTCAAAAATTGGACTTGGGCAAATAAAGAGAGTAGTGGATTGTATATTAAAAACGCATATTTTTTAAAAAACCTTTCGGCCTACTCGGCACAAATTCAAAAGGCACACTGGCGCTTCACCGTGGGCCAAATATTTTATTACTCTACACGCCTTTTGACTCTAATATATATAATACGTGACGCGCGTGCTCCTCAACTATGTTTCTCAGGAAGTGCGACCTCACAGTACCATATTCTTTTTCTTTAGTTGCCTAACAAACGTGATTCTGAAATTAAAAATGAAGATGCATCTATTTTGAATATAAGAAGCACTATAGCTATGTGTGAAATGTATAAGTATTAAGTTTCTTTCATTACTCGATTAATACTCACATGTAGTTAGAACACATAATTACCTAAAGAGAAACTTTTTTAATGACATTTTTTAATCACCTTTTACTAACAGTATAAAATAACAGAATAACATAACAGTTTAATAATAATCGATAAAAAGCATTTTTTACAACTGATTACAACTCAGTATAATCAATGGTTCAGCATGAATTAAATCCATTAAAACATAATAATCTAATCGATAATTTTAATAATTTCTTTTATTATTTCGTTGATATATCATTTAATAATTTCGATAAATTGGGTATTAGATTTCGCGTAATTTTTCATAAATTTGATATAAATTAACACTTTGATATAAACAGCATTTCATTATCGTATCTTGAAGCATATAATTAATAAAGTAGTCACAAGAAATAGTTTTAAAAAGCTATGTTAAATGATTAAAATTATTTTTAAAAATTTACCTCGTAGGTGTAAATTAAATATGTGTATTTCTACCGCACAATAAGTAAATATGTATCCACGCTGAATTTTAATACCGATATAACGAACTATTTCATTAAAAATATTTTAACGATTGTAATTCATATGTTTATAACGTCGGCTGCAAATTAATATTTCAAATTCCAATTTTACGCACGCTCACAAAAGTAAAAAATTTGTTAAGGACATTTAAAATTACTGGTATTAAACGAAGAAGCTATAAATTATAAAGACTTAAAGAGCGCTTGGCAACTTACCTATAAATGTATAATGTACACAACCATTGATAAGATAATTTTATAAATCGCAATGTATAAATATTAGAACTCTTCTAGTTTTAATTTCAAACAGGACAGATTTCAATAGATTTTATTTTACGGCGGATGACTTTGTTCTGTTATAAAATAATTATATATTGTAATCGAAGGCCTATAATAAAATTACAAAGAATAGACTATATTGAGAAAGTATCAAAATCCTTAATAAAATAAGAGTTCGAAAAATGTGAGATATTCGTATTAAGTACTAAAAATTAAAAATAACATTAATACAAGAAAGTAGATAAACCCTGAAAAATGAGAATATAAATCATAATCAAACGAAATACTTCTTCGATTTCAAATGAATACCTATAAGTACATATAATTTTTTTAGGTGAAAAATTACAATGCTTATTCATAAAGAGGACTAATTTAGAAGCTCTTTTTAAACAACGTACATTAACAACATTGTTATCTATAAGATTAGCAACAAAATTTAAACGGAATGTCTTCGACTAGCTGAAAAACTCTCAATCTCGTGTCAAAGAACACGAACGGTTTCAGGATATTATTCATGCGAGTGTTTACCGTTGAAGGTAACGTCTAGATTCATCTTGTAAGATAAAAATCGACGGAAAGATACTGAGCTTACTCTCGATAAACGAGTGAAATCGGACGGACGCTAAGTTTAGCTTGCCACGGAACGCGCCGTTTACGAACTTGGCAAAGGTAACAAACACGACAATGTTGTCGACGTCGTGGAGATGAGCTTACACATTGCATAAGATTACCTCGCCCAGGTGGTTTGTAGCGCGTTTCCACCCTAGAGACTCTGCCACTGCCTGTCAATCTTTATCTGTCGATGACTAAATGTGTGCTTGTTTGTTTCCACACTGCTGCGACAAACGTGTGTCGAAAGAAGAATTCCCTTTCAATTCGCAGTGTTAAAATTAAAACATTTGTTTATAAATCATTATTGTTATTTTCATAAATTAATTATTACGCTAGAAATCGCTATTAATTTAACAGACAGTTTGGTATTGTTCTTTTTAAATATTTTGGACACTTTACGCATACTAATTTAACAGTTACAATTTAACTAGATATTTATAAAAAAATTCTTAAAAAATATTTCTACTTAAAATGGTATCATATTCGCTTAATTATGAATTATTTGACATAATTTACGTTCTTTATTTACAACTTTTTATACATAGAACTACAAATAATACATCTTTATCTTCGGACATGTATATGCTGATATAAAAATATTTCCACTATTTTTCTAAGATATATTTATATCTTTATATACGTACATTATAATCAAAAATTAATTATTGTTAAAAAATTATCTGCAACGTACTTTATTTAATTATTTATATGCACAAAAAGATTTTATTAAAATATAAAATATATATATCAAAAGAAAGATTTTTCTTACTCAAATTATTAATCAGAAATTAGATTTTCATTTTATTTAAATAGCTGTACATGAAAGAATCGTAGTAAAAACCACCATGGAATTCTCGTTAAAAATCATCCTGTACATAGTATATGTTATATCGTTTCAAAAATTATTTTTGATGAAGCAGTAAATTTTTTACCATAAAACGTGACAAAATTTATTCCCATTATTGACCATTGTTGAAACTTTTATTATAATTTTTAACTACTTTAGAAATTGATATACAATTTAGCTGACAATTGAAGATTTATACCTTGATATATAGAATTATTTTATCACATGATAGATTTAATATATAAAATCGAAATTATTTATATATTCCTTGCAAACTGTTTTCATAGTCACATACTTACTTTTAAATTATTATTTTTTTAAAACTTGAAGTTTACTTGTTATTAAAGTTTTACATTTTCTTCAATTAAACAACAATAATATTTTACAGTAAATATTTACTCTTTAAAATGTAGTTTTAGAGTAAAAAGTAAAAAGTTTTGATTTTAACAATCTGTACTTCAAACTTTAATGTTTTAAAAGAATCTATAGTTTTATTACTTTTACTTAAAGTTCACTATAATTTACCTAAATAATGCACTTAATACATTTATATAAAATGTATAGAAATTTCAGCTCATTATGAATAGGAATTTACTACAAATAAGACAAAAGTGACGTTAATTATCATATCTTTATGATCACATGGCAAAATTACACCCAAAATGTAACTTTTCAGAAATACTTTTAAACACATATATACTATTAATATTCGCAATTCCAATCATATGATATTTGATATGTGATATATCCACATGGATTTCGATGTAGTTTTCTTCATTTTCATTTCATATTTATAAAATCACAATGGACAATGTATTTTTCTATATAAATTCCGTATAATGTATGCGTAATATGTAATTTATAATATATAATCTTATAATATAAATAAATAAATTTTGATAAAATTGAAATTAGAATTTTAATTTATAGAGTTAATTTTTAAAATAAATAAATTATTATCAATGCTTTTTAATGACAAATCATCTGCCATTATTATAAACTTACATTATAATGAAGAAATGATAAACAAAATTATCATTGACATGATTCAAAGATAGTAAAGTAAAAATAGTAAATTGGAAAAGCAAATATATATATATTAATCAGACGATTAAAAAATCTGTAGATTTCGACCTCACAAATAGATCGAGGCGCAATCCCCGATGCACTCGTTGCGCAAATCACTCAGAGGCACTCATTGCATGTGACAGAATCGCCACAGGCGTCGCTCTCAATCCCGATGTGCACTAGTCCACTTAAGGTATTTGCAATGAAACCTAGTCAACTTCAAAGGACTTTCAAATAAGCGCGAAGTTGATTCACTTGTAATTTGGATTTTAAAATTCAATACACATGACAAAGACTTTTAATTAGATGAATTTTAGTGTAATTTCTGAATGTGACTTTACTAAATGTAATCTCAAAGTATTGCATACGTCATTACAAAAATTATAATTATGTAATTAAAAAGAAATGAATGAATGTCTTGTTGAACCTTATATACTACGATTTCCTATGGAATATTAGATTTTTCACAAATTCCTTTATAAAATTAAGTCGTCGTAAATAATAATAATGCCATGCGTCAGCAAAGGCTTTTTATCGCTGTTAAAAATATATGCGTAAGCTATTAAAATTTTCGCTCTTCAAAATATTGCCTGTAAAATTGAAAATAAACAAATATATGACAATTTAAAATGAATTTAAGTATAAGGAAAGAAATCTAATGCATACAATTACGTATTGTTTACAAGGGAAATAATCACTTTTAGATTATATTTAATTCATTTACAAGAATTTTACTTGAGTCTAGACGCATTTCAGTTATAAAATAAAAATTCTAAAAACAATAA
Organism: Wiebesia pumilae; assembly: GCA_018907045.1. Lineage (NCBI taxonomy): Eukaryota > Metazoa > Arthropoda > Insecta > Hymenoptera > Agaonidae > Wiebesia > Wiebesia pumilae. The sequence goes on from JACCHZ010000138.1 coordinate 1,419,494, forward strand.
TACCTATTTATATTTTAAATGAGTATTAATTGATTAAAATGACATTTTAACGTTCGCGTAAGCCATAATATTTACAATTTTAATATCTAATATTTGTTTTAACAATTTTACAAATCATAAAGGTTTCGTATAAAAGTTATTGAATATTTTCATGCAACAAATTTATCATAAAATTAGAAATACACAGCTGATAAGAGGGATTTTTTGTTCATACTTTCGTAGTTTGTTGCATTAGATTCTGTGTTCGAATTTTTGAAGGATTAACATAAAAATTTAAGCTGACATATGAATCTATCATTTTAAATCCACTCTTTGGAAAATGAAAATATCCTTAAAATTATAATCTTCAATACTGAATGTCCTAATAGAGTTAAACTAATAAAAAATAAAAAAAGATATTTTGTAAAGAAACAGCTTTTTCAATAATGATAAATAATCAATATCAATAAAGGTATTTCATATATTTATATAACTATGATGATTACAATTAAGCAATTACATGGAAAATTGATCTAAACTATTGTTATATTAAACTTAAAGTAATCAACAGTAATTGTATAAGCGATTGGAATAAACATTAACCAATGCTTTAAACCCAAAGCTTCTGAGCTTTAAGTTTAAAAATTAATTGTATAGTGAATTTGTGAAGTTATTATAAATTGAAATTATATTAATTCTTGAAGATGAAATATTATTGAATGTTAATAAATGTAAATGACTTTAACAAAAAGTAATTACAAAAATTGTGGTACAATTTTATATTTATCGATTGATAAATCACACGCTAGTGTACTCAGACAGAATTTATTGGCAGACTAAAATTATCTGTAAGAGTTATTTATCTTAACTGATATAAGCTATTTAATTGATTATCAATTAAAAAAGGAACTTAAATTAATGATAGCTTCGATTAAAACATCGCGAAAAGAATAATAGAATTTGTATAGTGAAAATAAAATAAATCGGAACACGTGTATTATATTACATTTATTTAAAACTGAAAATTTACTTTATTCTTTCGATGACACTGGCGAATTTTATGTGTAAGAAAAATAGAAACGGTTGACTTCAGAAAAATACTTGACTTAAGAAAAGAAGAATTTGTCTTCCGAAATTACGTTTGTAGCCTTATCAAATATTAGATAATGCTTTTCTTAAAGAACATTTCAATTTTAAACATGAACATAACTTTGATGATACGTAGGAAAGGCATTTTTTCTAAAGAATAACTTTGCCACATATCCCTTATATCGATGTTAAAATTATAACATGTTTTCATTAATTGCAGCTAATAATTCAGCATTTATTTTATTTCAAATATTTATAAATTATTTCAATATAAGTAATTTGAAATTTTCGATAAAACTTTTCTAAAATTTAATGTTAAAAGAGACGTAGTGCCAAGCGAAGTGAAAGTAGCAAATAACAAAGAGAATGAAATTGAAGAAAAAATACAATGGACATTCTAGTAATAGAAATTTTAGCATATTCGTTTCTACGTTCTTGGTCATTCATTTATAACTGTTTTATTATTATAATTTTATTCTTTAATTATATTTCTTATTACTTTTTAATACTTAATATTTCATTCGCAACTTTATCCTCGATTGTTTAATACTTTGTCTAAATGTTATCGTAACATATTACTTTTTACACGAGACATTATTTAGTTGCAAATATTTTGCTGAAAAAACATTGCGAATATCATTTAAAGTACGATAAATGATGCAAATTTGCAAAGACTTTTATGTAAGTACAAATTCAATCGATCCGATAAATATCGAAAATAAAATTCATGTGCTTTTTAAACTTTGATGAACTGTTTATTAACTCCGCCTACTTCTTTCTACACTTCGCGTATACAGAGTTTCCATTTTTATACATTGAACAAGAAGCCTATAAAAAGTATTACTCTCCCTGGGGAGTATAAGAAAAAAGAAAGAGGGAGTTGAGTAATACACGTACACATACCTATAAAGAGAAGGGAGGGAGAAAGAAAGATAGGGTGTGAGTGCGGGTGTACGCAGGAGTAATGAGAATAGGTTCGTCACTCGTGCATTGGGGGCCCATAAAATGTGCAGCCTGCATCCGCTCTCTCTTCGCGGGGCGCAGATGTGAGAACCAACATAGTTCCTCTCTCGTTTGGTTTTATGGGCCTAAGGGATCGAACTGCCCCTTCCTCGCTGTCTCCCTCCCTTTCTTGCGAGTTCTCGCAAAGCCGAAAGGAGTGCGCGATTTGCGTCTACCGGGGGAGTGACACGCTACACCAGGACAATGAACCTCTGACCCGTGCGACGTGCGAGGGGCGAAAAACGGAAGCTGGTTACACGTGATGCCGAGAAGAACCGAGGAAAAAAGTTACGTCCAACAGCCTCGGCCGTTTATCGCTGAATTAATCGTCAGATTTGTTTCTGCGTTTAACGCGCACCTCCTTTCTCTTCATTTCCGATTATGAAACGTAACTAGAGGAAAGTCTAATAGAAATTCGAGAAATAACGAGAATTTGCATTTTTAGGGTTACGTGATTTTTTAGGTCCGTTCAAATTTTATAAATAATTGAAATAATTGTTGAATTTTGAGTATAATTTATAATTTTGAATATAAATTTTGAAATAATTGTTTCTTTTCCTTATAAAGCGAGAGGAATCGTTGAGGTGAGTTTTTTATAACAACGTCTAAATCTGTTATATCGAACGTGCATATCGAACAAGCATATGAAAATATGCTTGTTACCTGAATAATGCATATTTGAAAAGAAAGAATTTATTAACAAGAATGATTTCGCTTGAAGAATCTCGCTATTGTCTTGTCTTACACACTACTTTGTATAAACAAAAATTTGTAATAACATATACAATATTCTAATTCTTTGAGGACATTTAAAGTGCCTAATGATCATTATAAAAATATCAGCGAATTTTTTATTACAAAACGTGTATGTATTTCCGTCTATAAATGTTCACGTTTCCACATTGTTATTTAATACTTCATAGATTTCAAGTGATCGATAACAAGTCGATCATTGTCGATCTGAGATCAATATTCCAAGCGACTCTTTACTGAGTTCACAAACCAAAGTTCACAAACTTTTTATAATTGGTAAAAACACTTATAACTCTCTAACGTCTTTATTACCTTATCGACTTATATCTTTGCACGAATTATGTTATGCTCTATAAGAACGCAAAAATTATTTCTCTATGAATGTTTTAAAGTAAAACCTTTTGTATAAAACAATATACGAATAAATATTGATTTATAATAAATTCTTCGATGCAAACCGAATGTTTGAGATAATATGTAAAAATCAACTTTTATAAAGCTAAAATAGCTGAAAACTTATGAAAACGTGCTTTTAATAAATTGAAAAATGTGAGAAAAATTTTTAATTTGTTTGTACTGTTGTACGTATATGCATTCGATGACTGATGACTGGCTGATAAATACAGAGGAGATTGTAGTCAAGACGTTATCCAGCAATCGCCTTCTTATCTCCTAACCCAATGAAATATCATAATTGTAATCCACCTAATAGGGATTACAGGTGTCTCGGTCTCATCTTAGATGTCACGAGAGAAAAAAATGTCGAACAGCTCCAGACTGAAAAACCATGTTCCCTCAAAGTTGGGAATTTGGCGTCCAGTGATCGCGGGTGGGATCCTCTGGAACGAGTGCCGAACGCGGATCGCGTATTAGAGGCTACGCATTGAGCAGGTGGGGGTGCGCGCACTCGCTAATTTTAGAACCGCTTCGCCTTCGTCTTCGCCGTCGTCGTGATCCGGAGGCTCGGGGCAGAGGGCGACGACGACAAGAGGGGGAGGGAGTGGGTGGGCGCAGTCCTACTCGTGCGCGGCGAATCGGCAGCTGTTGCTGCCCCACAGAGGAATAACGGCCGCGCCTGTGTGCGCGGCTCGCGCACTTAATGCGTGTACACCTCGGTAAACGCACGATTAATCACATTGACATATCAATGTAACGCCGTGTCAGGATTTAAACGCACTGTTAAAAAGGTACATGATTTTTCGGCCTCTCAAAACTGATTCCGTTTTAACGAGACTGCTTCTAGATTTTCAATTATCTCGGAGGCTCGACAATTCATGTTGGACGACTATCTATGAGTACAACTGTAGTGGAATTTCATGCTTCGTTTAATTTTTTTAGCGTTATTTATTACAAAGAGAAGGTACGTAATGTTCACAAGATTCAAAAAACAAGAAAGGAAAAATTAATATCCCCTATGTTTCATTAATATAATGATTCATTGGAATAAAATTTTGTCTGTCGAAACGATATTACTTTTCATTAATAATCATCACCGTGCAAATAAAAAGTGGTTCAAACATTGCAATGGACGTTATTCAAATAGAGTACTTATTTTATAAATTAACAACTTTTAAATTTAATACAGAGTTACTTTAAAGAAAAATTTTAAAAGAAATTGTTCTTTTAATTTCCGTCCAGTAACATTAATAAACTAATTCAGTAAAGACGAGACCTTTTCTACTTATAAAGATATTCTTGACAATTTTACAAGTATCTATTGCTTGATTAAGAAAAATTTATTTCTACAAATTTTAAGACTCAGTTCTAAAATCAAATTGAAAATATTATTCCTTTGAAATATAAAATTGAAAGTATTTTTAGAGTTTTCTATGACATAAGGCATACAAATTTTAAAACTAATATTAGCAAAAAACAACATCTGATTTTAAAATATTAAAAAAATTTATGAATTATTATTAAAGAAAAAACTAAAAATAGTGTTTAATTAAAAATATATTTATATTAAAAACTTCAATAACATTAAAAAATTAAACATGTTACATGGTATATTAAATATTAATATATTTTTATGTTTACATTACAATAGTCCAATAATATATTACGATTTTACTACGTGACGAACTAAAATACTGTGATATATAAAAAGATTTAAAAACATAAGACATATTTTAATGAAAAATAGTGTAATATAAGCAGATTAAATTGCTTATATTACACCATCAAAAAGTATTAATATAACAATCTGCTGCTATTAGATTCAAAAGAGAACCAAAAAGTGTTATCAAGTAAACGAAGAAATTTATAAATAGCTCATATACAGTATAAATTATACAGTTATTTCACTTTCTCTGATGATTGATGAGTTAATATTAATACTGACTTTAGTAATATAAGTATAAGTAAATAAAAAATTGGTTATGCTTTAAGACCGTTTAAAATTCACATTGCTTCTTTAATTATTTTTAAGAAGATTTGTGTTTATCACGAAATATTACAAATTAAATAAATTCATAAGAATTTAAAATAGAATGCTTAAACATGTATCCAAATTATTTATACAAATAATGAGGCAAAGTAAAATGCAAATCCATAAATAATTCAAATAACATTATAACTATGTTTAATAACTACGTTATTAACACAGCTGTTTTTAAATGTTTGTATTCTTTTTATTTAAAAAAGAATTCTTTCAAGTAAAATTAATGGCTAGATTAATTTTTTCAGATACAGGCATTTATTTTTCTTCGTCCAATTAAAATATATAAATTTCTATCCAAAGGAGCATAAACTAAAGACACATCACTTAAATATTATTCATTTTAGCGAATAACGCTAAACTAGTGTACTGTAAGCTTCTAATATTCATAAATAATAAATATCTTTTTTTCTAATTGTTATAATCAGTTTTGCAATTGATATTAAATTATTAAAGTACAATATTTAAAAAAATTTTATGCTTAATTTTACATGCCATTAGCTTGAAATAAAATACTACCTAATATAATTAAAATAAATATTTTTCATATAACACTATATTATCAACCTGAAAAGATATTTCTATTATTTAAGATACATAAAATGTACATCGAGTCTCTGCTACTTGTACGTAAAAGTAATTTCAACGTTGAACTTAATTATAAATAAAAGTACAAAGAAGCTTCACTTTTAAAAATTTTAAATCCTTAGTAATCACAATAAATCCAATTATTTAAGAAAAAATAGAGATTTTATTTTGTAAAGTAAATTCATAACTTAGAAATTGTCTTTTCTACAATTGAATTTTACAAAATAAAAAAAATACGTTTTCATTTATTTCACATTGTAACAATTATGGAAAAAACAGCTTATTGACTAATAGGTATGTTGCAACAGAAGAAATATTATATTTATGAAGATCAAGTCTTAAACAAAAAAATGTTTTCTTTTCGTACATTGTATGATAAGTTATGTAACATTTTTTAAAATTCATTTTAGAAGATTAATAATTTCAGTTCAATTATCTTGGACATGTCTTTTATACGACCAATGCAATAATTATATTATAGTTTTTTTTTTATTTTAAAACATAATTTAAAATTAATATTTATATTTCCTAGAAAATTATATTCTATTTATGTAGTAAATTAATTTTTAGACTTGCAATTAACTATTTAATGGCGTAATTATGTCAATTCTATTTTAATCTAAATTTCACATAACGGTGGATTTTACTTCTTCCAAATATAATTTAATATCTTCTCATCTTCGGTTCTCTATCCGTGCACAGTTCATCATACTAAAATACTGTAGCTTCTTCTCCATTCACTATTCTACATACTTACTTAAATCCACGCACGTTTGCTTAATGAAATTACTGTTAAAACATAATGTAAAGAGATTTAATATTTCAGGCTTATACAATTCCATGTATTACTAATTTCTTTTATCTTATTCGACTCAAAATATCTTCAAATCATGTTATCTGTTAATATTAATAATTATTTCTTTATTTTACTGATGTTTTACAAAAGTATATATGACATAAAAACAGAATCATTAGAAATATTAAAATATTATGAATTATTTTAATTAATTAAACTGAACTATTTCATGACAACACATTCGGGCTTAATGTTTCATATATGATATTCATTATTTTAACGACAAAATATGAAAACTTTTAAAAAAGATTTTAATTCTAAATTGTTCTTCAAATGTTTCTTTAGTTTCACTTATTTTTAAACAGTACTTTTAGCAAGTAATATCATGCCTTGAACCTGTTTTTCGCAATAATCTATATAAAATTATTCATAACAGTCAACATTTTATAACATTCTTTATGCTTTAATTTAATATATTATATAACTTTCATTATAATTTATAATATTTTTCTTATTTACTTTAACACTGTAAATTCTAATTATTCTTTTAAAATAACGTCAATCGGGAATAAATCTAAGAAAATTAGTTTTTGCTTTCATATTAGATTTTCTTTTCGCTAACTGTTATTACGTGCTCTTGAGTAAAATAGAGTTTTTAGATCACACAGTTGTAAAAGGATTAGCTCGGTGACAATTAAGGTATCACAAGTGCAACTAATATCAGGAAGAATGATAAACCGAGTTTTAAATGTATAAATTAAAAGAAAATTAAAACTGGGCTAAAAAGAGTGAAATAAAGAGTCAAAATGAGCTGATGATCACATTTGAAGTCGCTATTATGTTCAACGCTATATATATTAAAGCAGTGAACGTAGTATTCAACACAATTAATAAAGTCATGTGATAAAAATTTACGAATAAATTTTACATTTTCCACACAACAGTCAGCCCAGTCCCTATCACCATTTTGCTTTAATATAGTAATTTAAAAGTTTTGACCTCCGCAATTGCATTTTAAACGATGCATACATTTCATTTAATCTGAAAATAATATTATTTTTATATAGATTACCTATCCACCTAAGCTAACGAATAATTTCTTTGAAAGAATCGAAGCAATTAAATGAGTTTAAAGCTGCAAACGTGTCGTTATAGAGTATCTAAGAATGTTGGATGATAAATTAATAAGTTACCTCAAGATTTCATAATAAATGTTCACCTTTAATAAACCCTTTAGAAATTCTTTTTTAATTATCGCGTTGTGTGAACTTGATCACCTTGAGCCAAACCATCTCATTTTGTTAAGCAAGAAGAAGTAAAGGAAAAAATAACAGTGCACCACGTGCACGAAGGTACGTGTCAACGTGCAATAATAATTAAAGCCGAGAAAACCTCGTTTCCATTATTATAATAATATACGAATGAATTATAATTCACGCGTTACGCCAATGCTACATAGCCAGCAGATCAGTAGTAATAGTAGTAGTAGTAGTGGTGATGGTAGCACTTTTTGTATGGTAGCACCTACTCTTTCCGTCATCGTCGTCAACGTAGGAGAGTTAAAACATTTAGCATACGTTCACGTGAAAACGGTGTGTGTGTGTGTGTGTGTGTTGCGTGCGTAAAAATCACGGCGGCCACGCGCGCCAGATGCGTTTCGCGTGCGCGACGCATGCTTTAAAAACTTTCCTCCCTCCCTCGAACCGCTCCAACCCCTTCATCATCCATCGCTTCCTTTTGACGTCTTCTTTTTTTAGGTTTGCCCATTGCTTTGGCGTTTTTGGCGGAAACGTCGTTTCGCCTTTACGAGGGCCAGCCGTTGCGAAGCCACGAACATTTCGTTACCCTCGCACATATTACAGCGACCTCTGCAGACTCTGTACGCTGAGAAAAGGATTTATTTATAGTTGACGTGTGTGCAGTTATTAGGGTGTGATATAGATATGTAGTGGTAGTATTGTGAAAAATCCTTTGTTTAAGAATCCTTTTGAATGTAAATAATTGCTGCAGAAATTTAATTCTGCATTTCTGGGTATTTTTAACATTAGCTTTTAGATTCAGAGTACATCTCAAAGAAGATACTGACTGGAGCAATGAAACAATCGCAAACTGTAATAAAGAAGTAGAGTGTTGATGTCCGAACATCAACCGTCAAAATAAATAACGTATATTTTCAAAGTTATCACATAAATTACTTTTTGGTTATAAATTGAAATTATTTCATTACCCAATCACTCTGGAAGATAAAAATAATTTCGAAGCCGAAAGCTTAGAATATATAAAGATTATCTTATAATCTTACAGTTGAACAATATATAGCATGAAATATGTAGTAGACATATTATCAAATTATTCATGTAATAAATTGTCTGTGCATAAGAAGCTTGTTTAAATTTGCTAATAAATTAATAAAATTAAATTCTTTTCCAAACATTTGTAATTGAATTTAGTGTGCTTTAAATTTATTTTATGAGTGAATATGTAAAAACGCCATTGTTTGAATTTTTTAAATTAAATTTGTATTTACATTTACCCGTTAAACTTATAGAAAAAAAGTAACTCTTTCCTATTTAGAAAAGGAATTATCTAAAAATATAAAATGTATATTTTATTATTAGAGAAAATTTTATTGGATAAATATGAGACAACCAATTATTAAGGCAATTCATTTGATAAAAACGAATTTTAGAATATATGATATAATTAAATTTAATATATGGGCTTACTTATGAATAGATACGGCATTCCACTATTTTGCAAGACTATCTTACCTTACACAACGTTTACGAGGTGACCATTAACAAAATAATTTTCTTTTTGAATTTTGTGGGCAACAAAAATATCATATTTATTAAAATTAATATAGTCAAAGGAAATTTTTTGCTTTATTTGTTTATAAAATTGAACGTATTTTAATTATTTATTGTATTTAATTTAACCTTTGACACAGTGAAGAATTCATTTATTTACTATTTCTCAATCAATTAAAAAGACTTTCTACGAAAATATTTACAAATCAATGTGTACGCGATAACAACGAAGTTATGTTTTTTATTAATTTTACGATTATTAATGTTTATTTTCAACAAGTACTTATTTTCCTTCAACAATTAATTTATTCAACACGAATAAATTCATTGTTGTGTAAGATTAACGTCGTGTATTAGAAAAAAATAATAAAGTTTTAATTCCACAATGTACTTTCATAAAACGTATATTGTCAAGAAAATGAGAAGATCCATAAAAAAATTAAAAAAGAAAAAGTCTCTATGTGGCGAACAGTATGGAACCGATACAAGTGGCCGTATTCAGAGTAAACAATCACTCTTCGCGTGAATAAAGAAAAATAAACAGATGGTAACGCCGGGAAAATTCAGCAGTCGTAGTAGCAACGGATGTTTGAAAGAAGCGCATATATTAGGCAGTGGCGTAAGGCACAAGGATCGAGGCGGAATCAGAGGTTCGTCCTCTTCTAGTAGCCTAAGGAAATCTTCCCGGTCATCTTCATGCGAGAAATGCACGGGTGAAAACAACCGAATGTAATGTTTCAGTATAGCATGCACGAAGATGCAAAGACCTCTTTGCTTTGTCTCTTTCTCTCGCTCGCTCACTTGTCTTTAAATAAAAGTTTACATGTATACTTGTATATACCTAAGAATGACAGCGGTTGTCGAAGAAAGTTTCAAAGATCATTGTTAAGTGATTGTAAATGAAGTCTGTCTGCCTTTTTATTTGTTTAAAAAAAGGTTTACATAAACTGGTGATATGCTGGGGGAACTTTTTGATAGCTTTTACACAGACTCAGATTTCGTTGTGGTTAGTTTAAGTTTAAGAAGGGTAAATGTTGTATTATGTAGTTAATAAAATCGATAAATTTTACATTCAAATTCATTTGGATTTATCATATTTATAATTATATTTTATAATTATATTTATAATATTCGAGTACTGTCATAGATAATCATGGTATCTTTTGTTAACTTTGATTTTATAATTTAAAGTTAATATTATGTTCATTATTCTTTATTTGATATGTATAAATATATATATATACTAATAAGGTCGATAATTTATCTGAGAATATTATTGTAAAATGTCAACTTTCATTTTAAAAACGAATAAATAACTTAAACGACGATTTGGAAGCGATTTAAATTTTGATAATTATTACGTAATTCGAATGTTGTAATTTGAAAAATCAATATTACCATATTCTGTGCTAATATAAAAATTCAGCTCCTGCAAAAATTAAAAAATACGGGAAAAAATCAAATGTCTTCCATCAAACGTATTGTAAGGATAATTAAACCAGACTTATTACGATAGAGTGGGCACATACGGGATCTTACATAAAAAATAAAAAGAAAATAGGTTTCGAAACTTAAAGCTAAAGATGGGAAGTTAAAATAAATTTTGATTTCGAAGAAGTATTTTAAAAATATCGAATAATATCTTGGTTATATTAAATAGATAATGTTAGAAAGTGAGAGTCTGTTAATAAGTCTGTAATTAGTTTTCGAGATTTAAACCTTAAATAAATATAAAAATTTAAAACGCATGAAGAAATTCAGAATTAACTACAAAGAACTAAATAAACAAAGATTTTCTCCTTTAATAGAGAAGCATAAATTATAAAAAAAATTTGTATCTTTATAAGTAATCTTAGCAATTAACAAAATTAGTTTCGTCAAAAAGTCTTGTGACATGGATAAATATAGCATATTTATAAATAGTGCATATAAATAAATGAATTGCTATTTTACAGGTAAATTAAATTATGTACAATTTTGTATTTATTTTTTTCCCTCTCTATCCAATAATATATAACAAGATGAAATTATAATTGTCATTTAAACTTTTTGAATTAACATACGAAATCTAATTGAATGAGTATTTCTTTCTTAATTTTCTTAATTTGGTTAACTTAAAATTAAGATTAATACTTATATTGAAATTTCTGGTTTAAAAAAGTGTTTAAAACAAGATCTAAACTAATATAAATAAACAAACGTATTGGGTTAATTTAACATGAAAAATTAATTGATTAATAATACTGATATAACTTTAAATTTACAACTGCTTATAATTTTAATAAAAAATAGAATCTTTAAAATACTTGTTAAAAAATAGCCAGTAATTATACTACCAAGAAATGTAAAAACTGGTCAATATGCTACCCAAATATTTTTAAATGTCAACTTGTACACAGTTCTAAGGAAATGATACGTTATTTTATCTATCTTATATGAATGTTGTGTTAATTCTTATAAAATTTTGAAAATTTTATAAGAAATTTGTTGCCTAAAATGATTTAAAATGTACGAAAATACATAAATGATAATATTTGAATACTCCTGGCTTAGTTTTTCATACATTTATTCCGTGCAACAATTCTTAATTTTTTAATCGACACAGAGTTGCAAGCACGCAAATAAGTAGTTGAGTGACTAAAAGAAAAGAGAGACAGAGAGAGCCTGAATGAGTGCGTTAATGTACAAGGGACGCAGTGGACAAATGTTTTGTGCGCTTGTTTTTCGCCAAAAAAAATCATTATTATATAATTGAGAAATTAATATCATTGTCAGAATCACAGAGGATACAATGATGTATATTCTTAATGAAAAAGTATTTCTTTGTCAATCTACTTTAGGATATATTATAACGAATGAGTGTACCATCAACATGATTGCCAAAACAGTGTGCCATAAATATTAATTTCTAAAAAGTATTGTAGTTTATTAAGAAATTTTTAAAAGTTTGTTTTTTATACCTAATATATAAAATATACATCACATTTTTAGATCTTTTCTAGTAAAACAAGAAATGCTATAAATGAATTTTCATATAATTTGTATTAAATATTGTAAATTTGAATGGTCATGTACACGCAAATGTTAAAAATATCATTTTAAATTATAAGATAAAAGCAATTGAAAATAAATCACAATCCAAACTTTTATAATAAGAAGATATTGCTACATACTTATGTTCGACAAAAAATTGTGCTTTTAGTACATGCTACTTTTAATCACTTTAAATTTTAGTAGCAAGTTACTTCAGTATAGGTTAATTCATTACAAAATTTACAGTTTCCCTACCTTTACAAACTTATTTTCTTTCACAGTGTAGCATTGAGTTGCATCCTAACATCCTTTTCACATTAACCATTTTGCAGAAGCGGCTACTTCTATTCTGAGTTTTCGTGTATTTGTTAAATAATAAAAACAGGAATTCTACGCACATCATAACATCCTAGTCCTTAAATATCGTTTCTCCAATTTACAATCAAAGAAAATACGAACGTCATCTGAAAGAGTATTGTGATAGATATGAATAGATTGTAAGAACTTTTCCATTTCATATTGATATATTGCAACGAATTATGCTTTACCAATTAGTAACAATTACAATAATCGTAATGACAACATCAAATAAGGAGACAGCAAGAGTTTATTCTAATCTATAAACACCAAATAAGAACAAAAGTAACAAATTATTTTTAAGCAATTAAAACTAATGGAATAAAGTATCAAATAAATTTTTCATAGAAAATATTGCGTAAATTAGGTAATAAATAAATCTTATGTTTTCAATAGTTTTATTAAACATCGTATCTTACTTTTGCTTTTACTTCCTCTTTCTCTCTCTCAGAAATTCACACACCAAAATGCTTAATCTTTATCGATGTTTTCGTTTTTTTTCAAAATACAGACCAGTGAAAATATTATTAACAATTTACATATTTCAAAATAAAATTTGATGAATTCAAAAAAATTTCTAGTACGTTTGAAAATTTTATGAAAAATAAAAGAAAAAAAGTAAACAGACTTTGTACTGCAAAAGAAATAATCTAGAAAAATTTTGCAAGCTTAAATAAATATGAGTAACAAGGCCAAAAAAGAGGCGCTTATAAGAGTTGATGAGGTGGAAGTCGAAGTATTCCCTCAACTTCATGATCGAGCACGAGTTTATCGCGAGAAAATATTCGCTACGGGTTAACGCTGAGAAACCGTGAAATTATAGCTTCTGTCGATCTCTCCCACATAGCGCGTTTAGTCTATAACAGAAACCCTTTCTCTAAATCTTGTAGAAAGGTATTTCTAAACGATTTAGAAATATATTAAAAACATTAAACTACTGATCTGTTAATGTTTAAAATAGACGTATCCCAACAAAGTTTTTTCCAGCTGGTGATATTCTGTCGCCAGACATAGAGAATTGATTGAAATTTTTTATTACGCATATATAATATAATGACAGAATACGATGTAAATAACAGAAGAATTTTTCGGAGTAACTAATTGATAAACTGACCATTTAACTAACATATTATTAAATACAATACAAATTATAGGAAGTGTACCTTGCTATTTCATTAAACACATATCACTAAATATTTATAGTACAAACAACGCACATAACGATTTAATAATTTCAAAGTCATAAATCGCATTTTATTTAAATATCCACTTACACCAATATTGTTCTTTATTTTGTATTATTAAAAATTTTAGAGTGTGTTTGAAAATAACATTATTTTGTAACGACATTATAAGCTTTACAAATAATGAAAAAAGAGTAAATGTAAACTTTGAACTAAAACAAATATATTGCCGAAAATAGATTTTGACAATCAGTTGTAAAAAAATTTGTTCATTTTAAAATTAATCACAACTGATAAGTTTTTTCTACCTTTCTCAGGATTCTCCAAAAAAAAACATAATCAACAAAATGTTGACGTTCCTGTAACGCCCTTGAACTTGCACGCATTGAGATAATCCGTGGTCAAATAATAGCCCTTGAATTTGTAGAACTCGTAGTTCAAAAGAAAGAAGGAAATAGCAAGGTGCAATAGTTTTAACGAAAATGGACCAGTTTGTGGCATATCAGTTGTCTAACAGACCAATGCGTCGGTGTTTGCCTGTTTTCCCTCCACTCTTTCGCTCTCTCCTTCTGTTGTTAAAAACAATTTCTGTACTGTCGCTAGATGCATGGCATAAATAGATGCGAACACCCATTTCTTTCCTTAAACGTCTTTACAGGAAATGAAAGAAAAGAAATTTAACGAAACCATATATGTGTGAATTCCTTAATTGGTGAGCGTTATTTGAATTCATATTTTTAAAGATTAGCTTATATGTAATCCAAAAATGTGGGTTAGTATCTATTATGCTGTACCATATCAATAAGTATAAAATAATAACAATTTTCACTATTAACCAAGTGCAATTTCAATAATAGTGAATGTTTATAATATCCGTATCACTGAAACATTAACGCATGTTTATCAAAATCTTGAAAAATATTTAATTGAGAATTAACGATTCAGCCTTTTGTGTGCATTAAATTGTAAACAATAATTTTAGTAGTATAAAATTCAAAACAAAGCAAAAAATAAAAATTTTTATTACATTCTTTGATTACCTTGGAACTGTTTTAGTCATCAATCGTATGATATTACCGTTATTAAATTATATCATGAGCGCTTTTGGATAATTTCTTTAAAACTATCTAATTTTTTAAAAAAAATAAATGTATGGATAGATAAATCATAATTTTATATGATCTAGTTCATCCGTTAATATTTGTTCTAGATTTGTCATCTAAAAATAATACATGGCAAATAATTCCTTGCCGAACATATTTTGTATATGCGACTCTTTGTATAACTTTTTTTTTGAAAATGATAAAAATCACGAAAGAAATAACAAAAGTAAAAAATATTCATAAAAAATTGCTAATCGAATCAGTAGTTCTCTAAAAAAAAGCACTCAAAAAGTGTTTTAAGAGACGATAAAATCGTTGATGTAAAAAATTTTAGAGTAAAAAACATAAATTTCATGGAAAATGCGAGAATTACTTAAACTTTTTTATTAAACGTCGCCCACAAACTATTATTTTTATAGCTGCATTGACATACAAATGACATAATTTTTCATCAGTTCGTGCAATTAAAGATGATAAACATTGAAGACGGAATTACGCCTTGAATTTCAAATGTTTCCGCATTTGGCTAACTGCCTCACGGGAATACATTTACCTTTCCCTCGTAGCAGACGAGCGATATCACCTGCTCTCAATTGTTTCGTGGCGATTTCGCCTCGACGACTCATGGTAATCCGACACCCCTTCAACATTTAACGACACTGCGCCTGCCGAGGAAAATTCCATTACGGGTGCCAATATAATGTATTTTTGACAGTAGGCACATGTACCATAAAGGTATTTCTTACTTGTTACTTTTGTTTTTCTTAACCAATTAGGATGAATTGTTTTAAGAACAAGTAGTTTAATGATTAATTTCCTAAAAATTGAAAAAGCTTTTTTCAATTCCATTATTCGTAATTTTCTGTAATATTATATGGTGGATATATCGAAAGCTATTAGTTTCGTTTCGAATATATTTAAATAGATTTTACATAGAACCAATTATTGGAATACGACTTTATTGATATACGGATAACATCTATATTACCATCCTTACATCATAAAGATTAATATATTCTTTTTTATGTAAAAGTTATATTCTATATTTCATACAGTGAACATCAAAAATTTAAAGATGAATTAATGTAAAAACTACCGATGATAATAAACAAATTCATATCAATTGCATCATCGAATATCAGTTTGATTCCTAGCAAGGCTAATGTTTTTGGTTAAGTATTTTCCAAATATAATAAAAAAATAATCAATATGTATTAAAATCACCGTCAATCACAATCAAATTCATATCTACTATACAATGCACCAACTATTTTGGTTTAATTTTATACAATTCTTGAAATCATATTCAATAGAAAATAATGACGTTATTTGGAGAATATATAAAATATACTAAATTATACTTGGTACAGCATTTTTTTATGATATCAAAAAATCTCTTTTTCTATTACTTAAATTTCATTACTTTTATTTTTACAATAAATTTTTTACGAAAAGGTCAACAGATAAGTTTTGATAATATACACAAATTGTGATATGCATATGAAATATAATTGATTACGTGTATAAATATATATTTTTAATTTCATGCATTAATAATAAAAATAAAAAAATTTTAATGCAATTTATAATGCAATAAGAGTGATAAATAAAAAAATAATTTCAAGCAAATACTAGCATCTAAAAAATATTAATTTTAGTTTTGCATTATCAATATCAAAATTGGAAAAAATACTCATAGTATGAAATAATTATAACAGCTGAATCATTAATTATATTCTCTATTATGTATACAATTTTTCAGGATTAAAATTTTTATAATCAAATTATAATATTTTTACAGAGTATAAGAAATAAAGTTATCTTAAAAGCAAATTATAATTATACAGTAATGAAAATAAAAAATATAAATTATATTATAGAAAACTATTCATTTATTTTATCCATAAGCTCTTTAAGGTATTTAAAAATTGTATACATTTATTTAATTCAATATTTATAACAATTTTGTCCTATTATCTTGAAAAATAAGTTTTAATTAATTAAATCATACCTGTTCAACTATAGGTATTTAAGCAGATCCTGGCAACTTTTATACCATTATTGATTTAACATTTGATCTGATTCAATTGAAAGTTAACCAAATGTTTACAATTAAACAATTTACTACATTATAATTTCCATAACAATAAACTAAAGACCATTCGAAAACTGATTAAAAATATATTTAAATACTTAAACAGAAGTATCTTTAAATATAGCTCCAATGACAGGTCCTTCTTGATGTATTAGGCATTGTCTGAGGAAAATATTGATATTATATTAATTAAATAGATTCCACAAAATATAAATACTACATGTTATTACATTTATATTCATATGTAAATATATTTTTAGTAAAATACGTTGTTTTTTGCAAATAATATAGTAAAAAGTTATCAAAATATTAATTATTATTAGATATTTTCGAAAATATTATAAATAATATTAAAAAATATATATTAATGGAATATACACATATTTTTATTCTTTTTCAGAGCTATATAAGCTAATGCTCTTCAATATTCTTTTAATTAAAAATTTGTAATTGTGAATAATAATAACATCCATTAAAAAATATTATTGATTTACTTCGGTTACAGACATAAACTCATAATTTATAACATTGATAATTAGGAAATATTTTTCTTTAGATTGTTCTTTATTGTCGACATTTTATTTGCATAAATATTATATTTATGCAAAATCCAGTTTTTGGTGCTACATAGCAGCAGATCGCAAAGTTGAAGTATTATATACTCAATGTGTGTAAAATTTAGATGTTATTGGGCAGAAAGAATTTCGTTAAGTACATGAGAAAAAATTATTATTTAACTGTGTTCTAATTAATATGAAACTTAGTTTCATTTTATTTATTCATCAACCACACCCTTACCAACACACAGCACATATCTAATTCTGCATTTTTAAAGCATTTTATTTTGTTTTTGTGATATTCACAAAAATTCATTATGTAAAAGAACTTTGAATATGAAGTCTTTCTTTCTGATAGATATATAATATATTTCAGTTTTGCAATGTAATGCATCGAACACTCAAAAAAGAACAAACATGCATTAATCCAATAGAAATTCAAAATGAATAATTTTGTTCATTGTATTATCTTTAATTAAATACTTTGTGTTTAAAGTCTTACATAAAAAAAATCTTTTGACTCCAAATATAAATAATATTTATGTATAATTTATTTTATTTCTTTTATTTTTTATTGAATTTCATATGAAATTATTATTGTAAGTTTTAATTTTAACAATTCTAATATAAGTATTCTAAATAACCAATGAAAATTTAATTTAACCGGAAGAAAAAATATATTTTCTCCTTAAAATGTGAATGCAAATGTAACATTTAAATATCATTTGTATTTATAAAAATATTTATAGAATAATTAATTGCTTGTTCTTTTGTTAGATAGAATGAAAACATATTAAGTGATATGCAACAAAATATATATTATAATGAATCAAACTTTATAAAATAGTTACCTTGTTTCACTTTGAAAAGAAATTATTGGAGGTTTGGAACCAGGCTCTATTTTTGTTACTACATCAGCCATTGCTGCAAGAACTCCAGCACTGACACTTGATGCATTTCCTTGAACTACAAATAATTTATTTGTATGAAAATAGTTTAGAAAACTTATGATAAAAATAAAGTATTGTTTTATTATACATCAAGTATTTATTGTAGTGTTTTGAAGTAATTCAACCTATTTTACAACTAAATAAGTATATTTACCTCCCAAACAAAGTCCAGATTTATCTGTTACAATGCATCCTACAACGCTTTCACTGTTGTGTCTAAAAAGAATATTTATATACAAAAATTTTTAAAACATAATAAAAAAAATAACCTCAAAAATACTGCGCTTACACTTCATCCATGCATTTATGAAAACTTTGTTCCATCTTCGTTGAATAATAAATAGCTTAGAGAAAAAATAATTATACGTGGTTTACTTATAGTCCAATAATTGAGTAATTTGTTTAACTTTGTTTTTTCGAAATGGCTTATTTGCAAACAGCTGATGTATTATTGATTTTCGTTTACTTTTTCACTTATTAGCAATAACAACTGACAACTGATAAGGCGTGATATTTAGTTTTACCCAATTAGAATTAATAATATACGTCATTCTTTATTCATGTAGTTATTACAATACTCGTGTGTGTGTGTATGTGTGTGTGTAAATAAATAAATATGTAAATAAATATATATATATATATATATTTATTTATTTATTTATTTATTTATGATTTACAGATTTTAAAATAACTTTTTAGTCAAATTAATCTACTATTTTTTTAATTCTTTAAATTTTTAATGTACCTATTATTGTATTTTCAATTTAATAATAAAATTTAAATATATTTCTTAGTCTTCATTTAAATTTATAAACATTTTATTTAATTTTTACTACATTTATATATATATAATATTAATAATGATTAACCATATCCCAAACAATTAAAAAATAAATATTTTATACATTTTTTTTATGATTTTCATTAATAAAAATTATTATATAGAAACATAAATGTAACAATTTTACAATAACTTGAATATCTGTTTAAATGAATTTATTAATTTGAAACGTTTTTGCAGCATATGTATATATGTATACATATAAATATGTACATAGATAAATTCCAACAAAATTATTCATGAAATATTACAAAACAGTAAAATTATTTAGAACAGAGATCGCATTTTTGTTTAAAAAAAATCAAAATTTATTAAATACTTAAGAACTCATATGCAACTATATGCTACAATTGAAATTCATTATAAAATTGTATAGAATGTAATCTTTTTAAATACATTATTATTAAATGGCAATTTTAATTACACTAAAAATTTAAAAAAAATAAATTTTGCAGCGATATTCATACAAATATATAAACATTATGCCATATATATTTAAAATCAGTTTTAATATAAATTTGTAATGTAAACACTATTTTTAATTTGGTTAGATAATATTTAACATGTACCTACAGTTTCTCAAATTCAATTTGTAGTATTTATTTAAAATAAATAAATAAATAAATAAAAATCGTTTAAATGCCAAGTATTTGTATTTCATTTTCATTTATTGAATTATTATTCAATAACTTAACATATTCAAAATCATTAGAATCACTTGGTTTTAATGCAACTGGAAATATTGACTCTTTTTTTTCTGATACATTTACATTAAAAAACGTTTGCTTTGCATTGCCTTTTATTACTGTATTTAATAAATTTTTATGTTGCCCTTTAGAATGTGGTTGTACTAAAATATGATGCTGTGGTACTATATCAAAATTTTGTTGCTTTTTTATAGAATCTACCTTAACAAATTTCGTTTTAATTATTAATGGATTAGTATTAATTATAATTGGCTTTGGTTGCAAAAAAATAGGTTGTGATAGAATCACAGGTTTTTGTTGAATTGGAGTAAATTTAGATCGATAGGGTGTAGGTTTGGGCTTAATTGGTTTAAAAGGAACTTTTTGTATAGGTGTGGATACGTTTGATATTGCAGGCATTTGTTGCTTAACAGCTTGTTGTTGAACAATAATTGAATTTCCATTATTAATATTGACTTTCTCTGGTACTAATATAAATGGTTGTTGAATATTTTTATGTGACTCATAAATTTGCTTTTCACTAGCTACTTGTACAACCAATGATTTATTATTCATTGGATTTAATGATATACTTTCAACTGCACATTTATTTTTTTCAATTTCATCTGACTTTGCTTTCTTTAAATTGTTATTAGAAGATTCATTATTATGTAGTACTTTTTTATTTTTGTTATTTACAGATTGTACTATATTTACGTTTTTATTTTTTTCATTTAAAGTCAAATAATCTTGTAACTCAGCTATAATTCGGTCCCGAACAATAGCTGTTTTATCTACTTTAAAATCGATAACAGTTTGATTAGCACTATTCGAATTTGGATTTAATTGTAAATTGGAATCTAGATAAATTATCCTATTTGGTTTTGGTTGATGATCAAAGTCATCTTTTTGATATTTAACTCTTTTTATTTCTTTATAAACATGTTCATAATTTTGTTCATTTGGTTGGGATTTGATATTTTGTTCAAGTAATAACTTGTATTCATCATCACACATCTTAAACATTATGCGGTGTAATTGTTTTTTTACAATCTGTGTAGGTCGTGTAAATCGTACATGAGATCTTTTGTTATACCCTAAATAACGTCGTCCCATAATATATTTATATATTCAACTCATCTGAAACGAGAAAGTATGCAAAAGACATATACGACATAGTCTGTTAAATAATACTTCATCGTGTTAAAATACGCTTACCTACTTATTTCACAATACCAAAATATTTTTTAATATTTTTTAACTTAACCTTATATTTTTTCTTTATATTAATTACAGTTTATTTTACTGTATAAATGAGATATTTTTCAATTGTATAATTTTGTTGTTAGGTTATCTAAATGTAAAGACTTGTTAAATTAGTTTAAAAATTAGATAACTTTCACAATTGTACTTCACTTGTTTAAGTCAGATTTTATAAATTAACAAATAAGGAAGAAACTAATCGAAATACTATCGATACTAGAAAAAACTAACGATTTATTGTCGATAAGTTTCAGCCATTACAAATCGTTTAATCTCGAATATTTTTCTGAATATCAAAAATATCTCGAAGTTCGAGAATTTTTTAGAAACTTGGAACTGTGGATTGTGCCAGCTAAAGTGTACTACGCTGTTTCAATATAAAACTGAGAAACCACTATAATGTTTTTCTGCAACTTATAAAAGTTCCGACACCTTAGACTTCAAACATTAACCGATTATTAAACTAATTGCAATAAAAATTTTGTTTATCTTCGCGTTTTATTTGTACAAAATAAAAGTACTTTTATAATTCACAAATTTTCAACGTGTATTAAATATTAATTATCCATTCAAATGGATAATTAATTGCTAGTATTTCAGTTACAAATAATAATTAAAATCATTAAAAATTTCTTTATTATTTGGAACTGTCAGGATAATGCTTGTATTTATACATGATAATGCCTATAATTTAGATCAGACTGACATTAAAAATGTGATTGTAACAAATATTCTGAGTATTTACACTTTAGAAATATCTTAATAATAAAATCTAAATTATAATAGGTTAAATTAAATACTTCTCTTCAATATCTAATGCTCCAACAAATAAATCTATACTGACCGTTCAATATGTAGATCACACCAGAGAACTAAACTTTTTAGCCATGATTTGCTGTGCTCCTTTGAAATAAATAAAATTCCTTTCACCTTTACTGGCTTGGTAATATAAGTGACAATTTTCCATCTAAGCAGACAATTTCTGCCAAACTAAGTCAGTACCTGTTTTCTTCTAAAGAAACCATAAGCCTGTTTTATCAAAGTAGTAATTTACTTCATTTGGTGAAATGAAACTATTACACCAAATATTTGGAGTTGTCCTTAACAGAAAACTCACTAGGTACAAGCAAATCAAAACGTGACTAGATAAAAAATCTTGGGATCTGTTCAGTCCCTCTGCCCTTTATTTGCAAATAATGACATCTTGCAAAGAACAAAACTCTATACCTTCCATGTCATCATTCACAGCATTAATACCTTGCAATTCCCATAGGGGAACCATAGATCCAAGGTTTATTATCCATTAATATCAGTTTTAATAAACTGCAAGATACTTAAATCAGAATCCTTAGATCAAATACTAAACTCTCCTTGGTTCATCTGAAACACAAATTCTCAAGGAAGCTGGATTAATTACCCTCACTCAAATCACAAATTGGTGTGCCTCCAATCTACATTTCTTGCTCTTGAGTCACCTGACCCTAACATCTAAACCCTATTCCTTTACACACCAAAGATACCGGGCCAAAAACCTTGCTTTCTGGTTACCTTATTTCTCCTCTCCTAACCTTGCCACTCCAACCAAGCTTCATAAAGCGAATTTATTCATAAGCTCCACTTATATGCTTATCCTACTATTAAATAGATTAAAAACCAATGGTTAACAAAGTTTATGGTTAAAAAATTTTCCTCTAAAGTTGGACATCAAGATCTGTCACCGAAGGAATAATACTCTGCTAAAATACTCCAGTCCTCTTTGTACAACGTAGTTATTAATAACGTAGAATATTATACTTCCCCAAATCACCCTTTCTTCGATGGCCAGCTATCTAGGCTCTCTCGGGAAAAGTACCACCTTAACAAGAAGCTCAACTTTGTTGCAGTACTATATTGTTATACATTATAAATTCAATAAATTTGAAGTGAATTGACTAAATATAATAAATAATTTTTTTTTCTGATATTTATAGAAGACAAACATTTTAGAAATTGCGTAATGCAGAAGAAGATAATAAAAACATACGTAATTCTCTTAAACATTAAACTAATAAAGCTATTTTACAATTACATATCGAGCAAAATTATTAATTACAGTTTGTTTTTTTTTCTTTATTGCATTATTAATATTTGAAAATAGTACTTTCAAATATCAACTTGATGTTATTATTTTTTGAGTTATAGATTGAATAAATTACATCACATATTTGTCATATATCACATAATATAATCACTTTAAAAGAATCCATTTACTTTAATTTGTTATGAAGACAAATTAAATTAATTAAGTAATTAAGTAATTTAACGAAATTTGTCACTTATATTTTTATGCTATACAAAAAATAGGAACGAGATTTTTATACTTATAAACGTATATTAAGAAAAGTAATAATGTACAACATCTGGTTTTTTACAAGTTTTCAAATTAATATTATTTCATTATTTATTCGATTGTAAATAATACCAAAAATAATTGAAAAGTTTATAATCTATTAAAATCGTATTAATATCCGTATTCTATAATATGTTTTTATTCACTAAGGCTGCATTTATTTTCAACCATCTAATTAAATACAATAATGATTAAAAAAGCTTATGACAAAAATTATGGTATGTATATTTATTGAAACGAACATATGAAAGAATATTTATAGATTAGAAAATACTTTTTTTAGAAATAAATTTCATAAAATATTACATTAACTTATCTCTCCCGAAAACTATGTATGATAAAAGTTCTTATCTTTTATATGACATAAGCATTACCGATTTAATGTTATTTCTTAAATTAATATTAATTAATTTTCTATGAATATCGCTATTACAAATATCAATGGTTGTACGATTTCAAGATTGAACTCAATATTTCAGTGTATCGTGGCTATGTAATTTTTATAATTTTATTTCGAATTCATACTTAAGCTTACTGTAAAAAGTATATTAATTAGCTTAAAACGTAAACATTGTTAATTGGTACAATATTACATTGATGTAACTATACAAATTAACATTTATTCTCAAATTTACGAAACATAAATAGCATATATCCAAAATAATGTGCTATTGTTGAATTTTAAATATTTTAAAGTGTAGAAGTTTTATTTTGAATTATTATAAAAATGTAAATACTAAATTAAAAATACTAAAATTCACTCTCCACTTTATTAACTAAAAATTTAATTTAGATAATTCAATTTACTGAATTGATACAAATTACAAAAGCGGTTTACGTTGGAATTAGTTTCAAAATGAATCAAAAAGATGATTTTATCTTTCAACAAGAAGAAAATTTATAAGAAAAAATGGACTTTGAATAATAATAAAATATAATATATAACTTGAGCAATATCAAAGTTACAATAATAAATCAAAGAAAAACAAATTAAAAGCAAAAAGCAAAACTTTTATTAAGTATGATTTTAATAAATATCTAACATCTATAAATTAATCACTTATAAATGATTAGTTATTAAAATTTATTAAATTTTTTTCATTTTTGTATAATGCATAAACTAAAAAATGTACATTTTTCCTTATTTTATAAAATCTTTCCTAAAATACACAATTTATTAACATTTTAGCTAAAAACTAACAAAATAGGATGTTATTAATAAATAAAAAATATTTCTTTTATAAAAATGCAATTAATTTTTTATTAATTTTCTTCTACGTATTTTAAGACGACGTATTCGCCGACATTATTTTTATTAGTATACACGTTTTGTACATAAAGCGCACTTGTACAATAATTAAGAAAATTTTAATGCATAGTTATCGAAAAAAGTCGTTGCTAAAACTATCTTTGAATATCGCATTAGCAGTCTACCTTTGAGTAATTTGAATGCTCAATTTGAATTCTTAAAGCTTTTGTATAAGTCTCCAAATTTGTCACAGCAGCCAAAACTCGAAAGAGACTCTCCATCAGTCTACCGAACGTTTCGGACATGTCATCTTCGCTCCTTGTTACTACAAAAATATCTGCAA
Organism: Wiebesia pumilae; assembly: GCA_018907045.1. Classification (NCBI taxonomy): domain Eukaryota; kingdom Metazoa; phylum Arthropoda; class Insecta; order Hymenoptera; family Agaonidae; genus Wiebesia; species Wiebesia pumilae. The sequence continues at coordinate 1,444,998 of JACCHZ010000138.1, forward strand.
CACAATAAGTACAAAAAATAACAAATAGATCATGCAATGAAATTGTAATTATTGTTGAATAAATTTAATTTTTAATTTTTGTACATAATGTTATTAGTAAACCTATTAATGAAATGATTTTATTTTAATTATTGAAAAATTAAATATAAAAACAATAATTTAAAAATCTTGTAAGTGTTATTACTTTTGCTAGATTGTATACAATTTAAAATTTGAATATTTTAATTATTCAAATATTTGAACTGAGTGTTTGATGCCTACGAAAGTAACTCTAGTTAAATTTTTAATATTTTCTTTAAATAATTGTGAAACTATTCAATTCTCTGTAAAGAAATAAAATCCTTTGGTCTTAAATGAAATATGATGTAAAACTGTAAGCATTGGTTTGCCTTTACACATGACTTATTAAAATAGGTATTTTCAATTTATTTTATTTTAAGGAAGAATATAGAATGTTTTAATGAGAATTAGTATTGGAATATTCATACATACAGATTTATGTATTTTTTTCACAGAACTATTTTTTTATTTGAAACTTTCAACACATTGTACACGTTTTCGCGTACACTGTATAAAAATCTATCAAGAATTTAATTTTTTTCCTCAATCATATAATAAATTCTATAGACTTTTAAAATTAGGCAGTTCATATAAAACTTTTAATACTAACTTATAATTTGTAAGTGAATATGTCGGATATTTTATAGGTAATCTTTTTTTCATTATTTCAATCATCCACAACAGGAATGACAACTTATAGAATTATAACTCTTTTATTACTTCAATTATAGCTGATTAAATTTTAAAAAAATGTTAAAAATGTAAAATTTTCATAAAAAGATTTGTAATTTAACAAGGAGAATATCAAAATGAAATTAAATTTGATTTACCTAATTATTTTAACTGAATAATGAAATTTTTATAATATTAAAATTCTAATATTGTTTGAATATACCAAACTTTTGTTTACCAATCATCTATTACTTAATAAATTCGTTTATACTTTTTTCTTTATTACGAAAACAGAACAATAGATTTAATTATTCTTTAATTAAATCTATCTCATACTATAAATAATTAATTATAAAAAATCTTCACATTGTGTAATATATAGTAAAATCAATATAATAGTATTTTTACCGGCTCTATCTTGGCCAAGATGTCTACAGAACATATTAACGGCAGTAGTGACGTCATCGTCGTCATGGAAAGGATCATTAACCCAATGGGTTCTGTGCATCCTGACGATTTCCAGAGCAGCAGTCCATTTAGCGGCTTTTAGTAGCTCTGCTACCCTTGTGAGCTCTTCATTTCCACAACCACTATTACCAGTCTGCAAACAAATGTGAATTTTACTTTAACGTGGAAATTATTTCAAAGCTCAAAATGAATAGAATTCGTGTAGTGTAAAATATTTTACTAACTTATAGATAATAAAATATTTGATTAATTACACCATATTAATCTACAGTTAGATAAAATTAACATAAAAGTTAAAATAAAATTAATCTAATTTTTATTTTACTTGAAATATGTATTTCAATAGTTAAATATACTTTTATTATAAATATAAAAATAGTAGTAACCGATTATACTACTGTTTTAAATTACAAATTTTCTTATTAAAAATTAAAACATAAAAGTTTTATATTTAGTATTTTAATTCAGAATAATTTATAGGCTTTTATCAGGAAAGAAGTGTATTTAATAAGATATTATAGCTTCATAAACAAAAAGAAGATAATTTTCTTAACTAAATATAAAATTTCATCAGTACTAATGCATACATCTATATATATATATAAATGAGTAGCACAATACACTATTTACATTATATTAATGTACACTTTAGTATTATTTTACTGCTAAGTAATCACAAAATAAGACTGCTATATTATTTACAAAATTTGCAAATATATAAAATATTAAAATGATATAAAATGTAATAATTAAAATTTTAAATCAATTGAACTTTTTGTTATTTTAAAAATAAACTGAAAATATTTCAATTCAAGATACATATAAACCATATATTGATATTAGTAGATGAATCTTAAGATTGATTCTATAAAGTCTAATGTTATAATATGAAATATATCTAAGAAGAAATTTAACATCCAGCAATAAATGTATATATAAATAGATTAACATAAAAAAACACGTTTAACTCATCATTCCAAACATAAAAATGCTTAAACTTGGTCAGTTACCTCTGGTAGAGGGCTAGGACTCGGAGTGGGTGTGCCCCTGTCGCTCTCCGTGCTATCGATCTCAAGTGATCGTGTCAACGACTGTCGCATACTCGCAATCTCTGCAGACATATCTTGAAGGTTCGCCTGTGAATTTCTCGCTGCACTGGTCAGGGCACTGACCATCTTGTTTGAGGCTTCGATAAGCAATAAAAGCTGAAAGTGAAGCTTGTAGAGCGCACGGCCGAGATCAAGAAGCATTTCCTCGAGGCCGTTTTCCGTGTGCGAATGCGATTCTCCAAGGGAGTGTAGTTTATTTGCTGTTTTCATGACTTCTAAACACTGTAGGTTTTTATCATAAGATTAGGCTTTAAAAAGGATATACAATAATTAAATCGATTATGTATGTTAATTGATATTAAAAGAAAATTTGAATATTTTAAATCGACAATTACATTACACTTTAGTAAAAAAAATTAAAAAATACAATTATTTCAGCCATTCTTTAGATTTAATAAATACATTTTTTCAACTTTCACAAGCCTTATATATAAGCAATAAATTAAAATTAATTTACTCAAATTAATTCTTTTGACAAATACATAGAAATAAAAGAAACAAATATTAAAAAGTTATTTATTTGAAATTGTATACGTAGTAAATATAAAATAGTCAATTTATGAATTATGTTTTATTTTTGTCAGATAATTAAAATAAAACAAGTAGCCTAAATAAGTTAAAATTACGAACAGAAAAGTACCTCAACAGAATGATCTTTTTTATCTAGAAAAGTTTCCAGATGCTCCTGAATTTCTAACAATCCGAATCGCAAGATTTCATACAGCCTTTGATTTGCAAAAACTGGAGAAGCGAACCATACTATTGGTGGTTCGGCCTTCCTGGCTAATAATTCAGCGTGACTAGATAAGTGCGATGCTAATTGTGCAGAGGCGGCACTTCCATTGTTCAACAGAGAACTTGCCTCATGAGTAAGGCCAACGGATTTCCCAAAAACATCCTAAAGTAAAAATTGCTTTTTATCTATTTAATTATTATTATGTATTTTTTAAAACATCTTATTCGTTGTTACAAATATAGTTTAAAAAATTATGACGAATAAGTAAAAAATATTAATATAAATTTAAATATTTTTTTTATGTTGAAACCTCAATAAAGATAATTCACGTAACACTCACTCTCAAAATTTTACTAAGAAGCTGAAAAACGTCCAAAGGATTACAAGGATTTTGTGCTATTAAGTTCTGTACGTGTTGCCTCCAGATTTCTTCAGCGTCATCGCGAACTGTTTGTCTAAAGGGCATTAGAGCGGATAGATTCGGTGAGGCATTGCATGGTGTCACATCACCCAAATCTCCAGCACTTGAACCTCTATAATATATATATATATATAAAATTTAAAATTACATACGTATATAATCGTTTAAATTAAAAAGAAATTTATTATCGCATAAAACTTACGATGTATCAGATCTTGTTGAAGAGTCATGTCTACTTCGACTTGGTATCAACGACAACGAAGACGGCGGGAAAATACCAGGGATACTATTTGCCTCTTGTCCGATTCCTGATCCACCTGGAACTTCATCTAGTGGTGATTCTGAACCAATCTCATCATCCGAAGACTCCTCGACAACTCCTCGCTGTTTAAACATATGCTTTATTAAAATGTACAGTTTTAAAACGCTTGTAAAAAAATTATAAATTATATTCTAAAAAAATAATTTTTACGATTTCATTAAAAAAATTTATTGAAATATATTGTACATTGAAACATTATAAAACCTATAGAATTTACTCAAATTATTATTAACCTTAACTTAACAATCGTACAATTTTAGCAAACTTTGAACTAATTAGAATATTGTGTATTACTATTATCAATAATATTAATATTAGTACTAACATTGTTATTATTATTATCATCAAACAACATGACGTGCGCCGTTAAATCTGATACGACTCGCATTGACCGCGCCGTGCGGTTTCGGACCGGAGTGGATGACTCACCATGAGACACCCAATGCAAATGAAAACCTGCCGAGGAAAGGTGGCCCGGGATTTTCGGTTAGGGCGTCGCTACAGCGGAAGGCGCCCTTTCTGTAATTGATGCGGCGTGGCTTCAGCGGGAAGCGTCCCTATTGCGATTGGCGCAGCGCTACTTCGGGCCGGTATAGTTGTGAACGCCCCCACGTCGACAGAGCGGCGTCGCTTGGGTGAATTGGTGGGAAATCGCTTTCCCATGCATTGGCGTGGCGCGGAGTCAGCTAAGAGTGGGAGGAAGTGCCGCGCAGCGAGGACATCCGGCGGCGGTCCTCGAGCGTAAGGGATGTAAGGAGGCACCGCGGAGAGAGAAGAGATAGTCATGTTGGCAGCGGGGAAGGGGCAGGACATAGCTGGCTGGCCGTAAAGAGAACTAATTACAATTTTTTTCCTTCTTTCTTCGCGACCTAAAATGGCGCGTCTTTCCCAAATACAAATCATCCTTTTAAGGACGAGCAGTTGAAACAAATAAATAAAAAAAATAACGTAGTGACAAACTGCCCTTGTTAGGACTACTTGAACGCGAGGCTGATAAGCTAAAAAAAGGTCAACCGAACTAATCGCCAGAGGACCTTCTTCATCAAGCATAAACTGAAGAAATTTTCCAAAAATATTTTAAATAATTTGAACCTTTATGTAACTCGTATTAAATTATTTACATTTATGTAATTTTTCTCACTTGAATAGTTTGTTTGCTCGAAGAGATTGTCTTCTCACTCAGACTTTCTTCAAATGTCCGCAGACTTGGCTCTCGCTCCTCTCCTTCGCTAAGTGGACGACGTCTGACACCCCAATTAAAGTTATCCGTGCTCTCGCCCTTAAAAATATAAAATTGTTATAATTGTAAATATTTACAGTAATTACTCATTACAGTTAATCAATAATAAAATAAAGTTTTATGATACCATTTGAGTCAATTTTTTAAAATATATATTCAATATAGAAAGAAAATCTAGTTTTAAATCTTGTTTATGTATATTGAAAATCATAGTGTTTGCTTTTATTCGTAATATTTTTAAAAACATTTTTAATTTATTTATTCATGTGTTGATTTTTTTAAACAATAAATACCTAAAAAACAGTTTAGTTTCACTTCAAAAAGTTAAAGTTAATAATTCATTGGTATAAATATTTAAATAAGAATGTCAATTTTAACAATTACTATTTATTGAAAAATTCAGTTGAATTATCTGAAGGTAAATTCATTCAAATTTATCATTTGCGTGTACATACTGCTTAAAACTCAATTTTTAAATGGCTAATAATGAAAAATAAATGTACTTCAACACTTTCACTTTCATATTCCAAAAAGTCGAAGTCCTTAAATACACCAAATTGCTCGTCATCTCGTCGAGATCCTCCACTCAGATCATTATTTGCACCAGAAACTTCCTCTGTAGACGAGGCCATCGACGACTGCCTCTCCATTAAATCTGAACTTTGACTAAATATCACCTGTGTAAAATAAATGCATCAATATTTTGCATAATTTCTATCTATTTAAATTATTTTTGTTAATAATTAACACAATAAATGTTAGAAAATCAATGTAAAAAAGATGATATAAAATCAGCACTGCAAAAACATTATCTTAGTTTATCTTGGAAATATATATTTTAATTCCTTTTTTATAAAATAAAGTAATTTTAATTTATATAATAAAAATTATTATCTTAAAAGCAGTTTAAAAATACGTTACAATAATTCGAGAAAATTTTATGATATAGTATAACATAAGTGCATTTTTAATTTTCAAACGCATTTGATAATAAAATATTTATTTATCCATATGCGTATTTATCCATCAGTTACTATATTAAAATAAAAAGTAATATTAATTGTCTTGGTATGTTTCTTTAATTGCAAAATATTTAATACTATATCTTATTGCGAAAGGTAAAAAGATAAAAATATCTTAACTATTTTTTACTCCATTACAAATATAATATCAAATTACAAAAAGAAATATTCTTTTAATCTCTTTCTTTAAGATACAAATAAGATAATTTACAACATTATATATATTACTAAATTGATTTTTAATAAGATAAAAAGCTAATCCGATCTTAATAACACTTTTGCAATGTTTATTATTCTAACATTTAAGATATATATATTATTTTTGAAAGTTTGTTTAATTATTATCATAAAATTCAAAATTTTAACTTAGATTAAAAATTTTTTTTATATTAAGACCGAATTAAAAATAAATCGTGGTCCGACGGGATGAAAAAAAATTTGAAGTAATATATGTCGATTTGTAATCTCATGCGCAATGGCTGAAATTCGTCAAAGCTATTAAAAGAAAGCGTGAAATATTATTTATGAAACATGTGCTGTGATGATGACTGATATGTGATGACGGTGTGCAACATCGGCTTTTCTTTTTCTTTTTATAGAATCTATTTACCTTACTGTACAATGTCATTGAACTAATGTGTTCATCCTAAAAACGAGTCAAAAAACTAGAGTCAATGGTAAAATTTGCTTTTTTTGTCACATTTATGGTACATTCATATTAAGACGAAATTAAGATAAAAATATGATAATGTTTTACATCTAAATAACTAAACTACCTGTAATGAAACTTACAGATGGACTCTTTGGTAATCCAACTCGCTGACCACAGGTCGTCAGTAAATTTACTAAACATTCTCTCACTCGACCCTATAACAAAAGTATTTACATTTATTAAAAATCAGTGTAATGGTTTATAATATTTTAAAATATTTAAATAATTTTATTTTCATAATTATATTTTTTAATATCGTCATGAAAGGAAAATTTGCTTATAAAATACAATAATCAATGAAAAATTATTTTTTTCTTAAAAAAATATTTGAACACAAAATCAATTAAATTAGAACAATTTAAATTATATTATGTTGAAATAAAATTATACTATTCTACAGTTTGTTGTTAAAAAAAGAATTATTTAAATAACAATTGCATATTCTAAGTAAATTGTATTTTTTTGTACACTCACTTGAGACATCCATGGCCTCTTCCATCCAGAAATAGGACCATTATCTGCTGGTGATAAAGATATGGATCTTCGTGGTGAATTTGCATTTTTTTCTTCATTTATTTGACGAATCAACCAACGTTTACCGATGACTGGTGTTTGTGATAAATCAAATGTGAAGTCCATAGTTCTACCTGCTCATGAAAATAATAAAACTTAATGATACTTTGTTTTAATACAGATTGTCAAAAATGAAATACATTTCCTTTTAATTACTTTTATATATCTACATAGTATTTTGCATTCTAAAATTTGTTACTAATATTTAAATATTCAAAAGAAATTTGTATAAGTAGTAGGTAAGAAAGCAACAGGAAATGCAATAAGAATAAACAAGATGAAATTAGCAAAATAATTATTTTCTTTGTTCGAAAAATATACTACAATTTAGCATTGTTATTTTTATTGCAACCGATGATTTTGTATGCACAATCCATTAAAAACAAGTCAGTCCATGCGATGTGGGAAACAAAACAATACATTATTATAAAAACAAAAATTCCTCGTGTAAATAAAAAATACTGTCTTACTGGCTAAGAAATATTGTAAATAAACTGCAAAATTTTTCACCAACTAAATTCCTTAATGTAATTTATATTTATTAAAAATAAAAATAATGATAAACAGTTTTTTGTAGATGACATATAATAGTATAGTTTTGTAATAGTATTGATTTTTACTAAAAACTGGTATATCTTATTTCCACTTATTAAGCATTTATATAATAACTATTTATTTTTATAACAACTTTAATGAAATTATTTTTACAAAATTTCTTGGTCAACGTGACAAATCAGTTCACAAAAATATATAATAAAACTGACCAGGTAATTCTTTTTTAGTGAAAATTTCATTATCATTAAAACTTGGATGAGGTGAAGCTATTGAAGATTCCCAAGTTGAAGCATGAATAGTTGTTGGTGGTGCTACTAAAGTTGACGACCGAGTTACGACGAGTTTTAAAATTTTTAAGGCTTCTTTCCAGTGTGGACCCTTTAAAAAATTTTTATTACTTTATAATGTTACGTCGAAACGTATTTTAAAATTGGGCGCCGTATGTCAAGCATACATAATCCGAAAAAGACGCGACAATTAATGTATAAGACTGTCAAAACTATGCTTCGGTAACGATCTTAAATCCGTGAATCGAAACACTATATGCATAATATTTACTACAGCAAAAAAACAAAAGCTCGCGCCAGTGCAGTTCGTTGCTCAATTTGTAAAATTTAAGTTTCAATAATAAAGAGGAGTAAAAAATTACGATCGATTTTTTAAAATATTAATAATAATAATTTTATTGTTAGGCTCAAATTTTTTCTAATCTTTTGATTCTTTTCAGCCTAATTTAATAACGAATTTTAAACAATCTACAAAGATTGTATTCCAAAAATGTTATATGCATCTGTTGTTATTAATTATAGACATAAAAATTAATGATTTTATATTAGAATATATGGTTTGATCCTTGTATATAAATAGCTATGTATAGAATAATACGACGACATAAATTAAAAACAGGCATTTACCTCGACATATTTTGATATGACTCTGAGCAATTCGATGTTGGTGGGTTGCGCGGCTTGCGATGAAATATCGATATAATGCAACATGCAGTGGATAATGCTCAGCACTGGTAGAGCTACATTAGATGGACCCTTTTCAAGGACTTCGACAAGAAATGCGAGCATATTGAAACTAAGATGGGCGTAAGTATCATATAGATATTTTACAACACATTTCGTCCATTGAAAGCTTTCCTTACTAAAGGTGCGACGGCTATATAAGGTCATGACGGTCCCCAAGTTCTCCAGCTTCTTTCCTTTCTCCGCACTTACCTGCATAAGGAATATAAAATAATACATCTTATTTTGCACAGTAAGAACCTTGACTAAACTTCATATTGAATAAAAACTTTTGAAGAAAGGTAATTGTACATAATGTAGTATGTTATTTGAATATTGTATATTTATTTTAATATTAATTTGTCTTAAAGAGAAGATAAAATGAGGAAATTTAAAGCTTAAATTATTGTGTAGTGCCTGCTTTAATTATTGTTATAAATTCATGCTATTATTAAAATTTTAATTTTAATTGGACATAAATGAGTTGGATTAAATACAAATTAATTAATCATGTATTGCAAAAGGAATAAATGAATAAATAAAAATATTTATAACACATTTATATAATTATTATTATATTATAATGTAATAAATTTATATAAATTTATTTATAACAATAAATAAATATAAATAAATAAAGAAAAAATAATTTTTTAAAACATTTTTTATGTAAATATTAGATAAGCTAATATTAGTAAAGTAAAATATCAGAGACAGTGCTGTATAAATTTAAAGATTAGAAATTACCTGAGCAATGTTCTCGGCGCTCCTGATGCACAGTTCGTTCGCGTCTTCATAATTCAATAGCATGTAGGGTAATAACGAAACAACATTCATTGGAAAAGCCAAACTCTGCGTCGGATCAACTACTGGTAAATCCAGCAACAAGGTAAACTGCGATAATAATGTTACAACTGACTCGTGCGTATTCTGACTCGTACATCCCTTAAATAAAAATATTACTGCAAATATTATATCAGGGAAACAATTCATTTTACTGCTGATTCAAATTATTGGAATTTAACATATTGTTTTTCTTCACTAATAATACGAATAGAAAATAATACATGATACGCGTATTCTTTTATTCCCAAATGTCACTTTTCACTATAGTATCGCTGTTTGTATTTATTTCAGGAAACGAAAGTATTTTTTACATTGAAACGTACGTAAAAGCTAAAACAATTCGAATAAAAAATGCCTACCATTTTTAAATTGAAATAATTAACATTTTTAATATTGTTACTTTTGATGTAGAGCAAGAAATAATTTTTAAATACTTAAATACTATTTAGACATTGATTTCTTAAATGGATCATTTCAGTCCGACTGTATCTGCTTAATAAAGAGTTATAAAATGTATTTATCCACATTTTTATTTTAATAATTTAATAAATAATTTAATAAAACAATAACCATGTAATGTATTGATATGTACGTAATTATTTACAAGTTAATAAGTAAATTATTTCTTCTTTGTCTTCGGATATAAGTTTGGTAATTATTTACTATCACCACAGATGCAGTTCAAAAAATTTTTATTGTACATGATTTCCAAAGATATTTTGAGAACAATTACACAAAAATATGAATTTTTAAAACAAACTTCCACGAGAGCGCAACAATTAAATTTTTTCTGCATTTGCAATTACATATTTACATAGAGTCATAATTATGAAGACGTAATTTTATTAACGTGAAAAAATACTGTTAACTTGAATTTAATTTTTAAAATGAATTAATTGTTTTAAAATTTAATTTTTATACCTTGAGCAACAATGCGTGAACACCAGGGAACGATGTCCACCTGAGCTGCTGTTGAAGTTTTTCGACTTTGTCGCGGGCATCCGGACGATCCAATGGCAATCGATGTAACACTCGATCGAGGAGTCGCAGAGCCAAAAGAAATTCGTGTTCATAGTCGGACTCAAGAAGTGATACGGATAACCAGAAAAGCTGTGCTAGAATCGTCATCTTATCATCCTGAGTTGCAGAGTCGCTGAGAAGTTTCAGGGATTGAGCCGAACGGGAGCGAGAGAGATTCGAATTCGCGTATTTGGCACCCCCTATGCGATTTTCCAATTCTGTGAAAGAAGCAATGAAAGAAAGAAATTTTTTCGATTAATTTATTTAGATATAATAAATAATGTTGTATAAATTAATTAATTAAATTTCTTGAAAATAGTTTGAATTGAAATTGTACAAATACTTGTATATTAATACATTACTACAAGGAAGCCTTACAGATTAATTGCCATATGTACAAGACTATTTTTAAATGACATTACAATTTGTTTACCATATTTGTTGTCCAAAAATTTTTCTTCGAGAAACATTGTTTCGACAGTTTTTCAAAGTTCGTAAAGTTTCTTACAAGAAATTCTTTTAAATCAAGAAAGAACATTTTTGACAAATTCAAAAATTTCATTATAGAAAATTCATTTTTATAATTATATTATATAGTTTTTACATTCTTACAAAGGCCTTATAATTTAATTTTAAGCAGTAATCTTATACATAACATTATCGAAAATGTATATTTTACAATTGTATCTATAAATATTACGTTTTTCTTAACTAAAATATTATTCAACAAACTAAAATATTATTAGCCTTAATCTTAGCTTATACTTTAGAATAATAAATTTTTTATTATAAATGTATCAATTCCTTTCTTTAATTAATTTTCGAATTTTTGAATAAATTAAAAAAATTTTTTGTAAGTTTAAAGTTTCATAATATATACACATATGACACTAATGTTTAATCTATTAAAATATATACAGACTTATGAAACGAAATTGGAACCCCATTATCGCGATATACAATATTTCTTTTAGAAAAACAAATCATTTAGTTCGGCAAAGTAATTATAGCCCAAAGTAATCTATTATACCTTTAGCTTCGCTAACTGCTGTATTGGCAGCAGCAGACTTTCTCATAGAATAACTGACGGAGTAACTGGTGCTGCGCATGTGGCCATGCTGATTTAAATGAGAGAATATTTGGGGGCCGGGTGGATAATAACCTGTCGCTCCCGCTGAGCATCGTTTTGCCATATTCGTAGCTCCATCCTTGTTATTTAGATTCGGCGTTGACTTAAAGATTTCCTTCATAAAGTCCAACGGACGGAAGTCAGATTCGAGAGAGTCAACCGCGGCCTCAAGTGTCAGAAGAAGTTCGGTGACGTAACCCTTATTAAAATGAAAACATTTATATACCAACTTAATTTGTATTATACCATTTATAAGGCAGTGTTCGTCCCTGAGACCGATGTGAAATTAACACATGCAATGCATATTTCATGAGAAAAAGGAGCTCATTCACTGCATATATTTGATAAAGATATTTTTCATTTCCTATAAATCTCTAGTTCCGCAGTAAATATATTAATAAAGCAAGATGTAAGATGAAAAGAAAATTTTTCTAAAGTTATTTGAAGAGCTCAAATGCTCCATAAAAAATTTATTCGTTAATTTCGAATGCGGTATGTTGGTACGTAGCCGTGCATACTATCTAATAACTCCAATTTTGAAATATTTGATCTGACTCTTATTCATTTGATCTTTCCTTTATTCATTGCAAAACGGAATCCACATTATTTTTACTAAAAGAATATAAAGAGAAATTTATGAAAGTGTAATGAAGAGAAAAGTATTAGCTTTGTTAAATATTTGTTTTGATATACGAATGTAGAAACTGCAAAACATTATCTTTTTTTAAAAAATACTGCTCAATTAAAATAGAAATTTTTTAAATTAAAGATTTCTTGTTTTCTACATGAAAGTACAAACAATATATTTTCTTTAAAAACCAAACTTTTCAACTTATAGTTTCCAGAATAAATTTTTACAGTAAAATTATACAGTATCTTTAATAAACATTATCTCTAATACTTAAAATTCATTTATACTACGCATTAGAAAAATGTAATTAACTTAATTTTCAATTTCGCTCTTTTAATATGCTTATTTTATAATTAAGCAAGCTTAACTTATATTATTAGCATATTTATATCCTCATATGAAATACAATAAAAACGTATCAGAATGAACATAAAAATTCCTAAAATTATAATTTTATTTACAGTTTATAATTTTAAGAATAGAATAGAAAAAAATTCTTTTGTGACATGCATTTTATGTTTCCTGAAATAATATTTTTAGATTTAAAAATTGTTGAGGTGATTCGTTGCTCAATACATTTTGAAATGAACCTCAAATATTCTCAAAAGTTTTAGATCATAATATCGATTTAATAAAAACATCATATTTTAAAGGTATCCGTAAATAAACCATCAGTTATTTAGTCAAGTTTTATCCCATATTAATTATTATTAATTTACTATAAATTATTTTAGCTGAATAACAGAAGATTTTCTAATGTTTACATATACATATTTTTAAAGAATCAAAACTAATTACTATCAAATTACCTCTTACAACTTTGTAATAATGCTAATACAATGTTAATACAAATATTTAACAAAGTAAATAAAAAACTACAAAACTGAAGTAGACTCAGAAACAAATAAAAGCTTAATTAATCGAGAAGCTGATATTAAAAATTCTAGTTGCTGTTAAAGTTACATTGTAAAAGAACGAATAAAATATTTCTCTTTTATAAATTTTTTCTTCGCATTACATTGCAATTAAGGTAAAATAGAAACTTTAAAAAAATTTTTCTTTTACATATACATTTACAGATCATTTCTATTTCATAGATAGTCACATTTTTTTTATTTTGACTGTTACTTTTATTAATTTTAATACGAACGCTTATTAATCAGATTGTGTAAAATTTTATGATTAGGAGATATAAAAATGTATAATTATATATTAGGCAGGAGAATATCATTACATAAAATAAAGTACTTTTAATAATAACATTACTGCCTGAAAATTTTTAATACTGAATAAGATTGCGTAGTCGAACACAACAAACAGTTACAGTGTCATAACATTACCAATACCAATTTATAATTTACCATTCAGACATAAATTAATTATGGAACTTCATTCACTATTATTAATAAATTATATATTCTTATTATAATATAGATTAATATATTATCCACATAAATTAAGTTTGGTATAATATATATTATAATATATATTATATAATAATTAATCAGGATTTAAATAATACAATGTTCGAACAGTACAATTAATGTAATTGATATAAAAGATATAAAAGATATAAAAGAAAACATTGATTTCTTATGTAATATTTGAACTCATAAAAAATAAATAATAATTCCTATAATACATATAAATAACGTTAAGACCTAAGGTGGATCATATTTTCCTTATATCGCAATTTTAAATCTGCTGACTAAAATGTTGAAGCATCGGTTATTCTTCCATGGTACAAAAAAAATACTGGATCAAAACGAAACGAGATAAGACAGAGACCTACTGTCATACTAATTCTTTATTTAATGTTCATTACTCATTACTTAAACAAATGCGCTATACCTGCATGTCTTCCCCTTGTTCAGCTACTGTTTCTACGAGTCTCGACAAAATGTCGGAGAGCATTCGCGAGGTTATCGGAACCCTCAGGGCCCTGAATACTTGCAGTGATCTACCAGCGTAGTGTCGGGACGAGCAGGACAGGCCCAGTTGCAGAGCGGTTTGGGCCCAACGCTGATTCACTAAAGCATGTGGTAGTGAGTCTCTGAAGACCCTGAGCACGTGTCGCAATAAGATCGTCAACTGTTCAGCGCTGCGCACCCACCAGACCTTTGCCGTCATATCTTCATAATTCCACAGTGGCTGGTTCATTCTATAAAAATTGTTTAAGCATCACTAATTTGCAAGATCTAGTATTTTGGAATTTTTCTTTGAAGTGTGAATTCTCAAACGTGCCATTAAGAACGCAAAGGTGTGAAAAAAATTTTTATGTAACATTTGCTTTGACAATATATTATGTTTTCTCGCTTACAAAAAACACAAAAAAAAAACATTTAAAAAATTCACATGTATTTAAAAAATGTATTTTACATTATATTTCACCTATTGAGTAAGTGGGCCAAAATATTAATAAATAATCGAACAATATAATATGTAGCGAATATAAAGACGATAAATATGTCGTAGGTTGCATTTTCAGCCGAACGACGTGTGTATGCATGAAGGCCGAGAGTCATGCCATATATAACTACAACCTCTCTTACAGGGTCGACACATAATATATACATAATACCCCTGTACAATAAGAAGCTGACTGCAATGCACCAGTGGAACAATCGCTTGAGAATTGCATAGCGACGCATTATACTCTCCGTCGTGTGCGTGCGTCTAAACCACCACACGACTCGCGACTGATCAACTGATTTATTATTTGTTTCGTGATTTTTATACTGATAATAAAGTTTTATTGTTCCGGTGTTAAACCAAGACCATTTATTACATCCTGCGCCGTACTCTTCACATATTCTCAAATTGGTGACCCCGACATGATCGATGGAAAACGCATGTATTTATGAGAATGCAGTGGAAA
Source organism: Wiebesia pumilae (assembly GCA_018907045.1). NCBI lineage: Eukaryota > Metazoa > Arthropoda > Insecta > Hymenoptera > Agaonidae > Wiebesia > Wiebesia pumilae. The sequence goes on from JACCHZ010000138.1 coordinate 1,460,402, forward strand.
AATAGAACAAAGAAATTGACGACTCGAAGTGAAACCTCTGAACTGGTGGAGTTATATGCATATATGTAATAGTCGTATTAATAATAAATGTTAATGAATAACGGTGTTCGAAATGTTTTTTCAAATACTCTAACACCATATTTAATATATAAATAATTTAATTATGCTTAAATTATTAGCTAACGGCTTACTATATACAAAATAAGTGTAGCATAGTTGAACAGTTTTTAATATAACAATTTTCTGGTTTTTCATAAATGGTCAGAACATAAAATTTTTCTAGTGGGCATCGATGAAATTTTTATATCTATAAATTCAAAAATGAGGATCCTATAATAATATCATAATAAATTATCTATGATAAAATGTTTTCTAAAAGTATAAAAAATTTTTATTTTAAAAAGAGAATAATTTTTATTCTTATTGAATAATATTTATTCAAGTAATCAATAATAAAGTTTTCAAATAAAAACTGAAAAACTTTATATTTAGATAGATAACTTCTATGAATTCTGCAGAATAAATTTTGTAGAAGCAATTAAATTGAAAATAATAAAAACATAAATATATTCCGTATGTGAATCGTTTATCATGATCAGCCCTTTTTCAAGAACATACACGAGTGCCATTAAATTATCAGTAATCCCGGATGTATAAATTACTCTGAAAATTAATTTAATTGTGCGTTATAATTTCCTTAAAAATACCTAGTAACAGTTTTTTAATTTTTACCACCGCATAATTCATTATAGTTAAGATTTACATATTTACGTTTAAGTTTAAGCGTCTGATTAAGTACATAAAGTAAAAAAGAACTGTTAACTATAACTAAAATTTAAAAAAATATGAACAATACTACTCTACAAAAATTCAATCAATTATTCAAGATTTTTGTAAAAACTTCTTAGGTTTCCATTAGTAAAAAATAATCCGCCAATTAGTAAAGAATAAAGGAGTTTTAAATGTATATAAATTAACAATAAAGTATTTTTTTGCTACAACATAATTTAACGCTATTTTGTTATATATTTCTTCAAATTAGTCGAATACCAAAGCAATTATAATTTGAAAAATTATATTTGGACTCAGTATTTTAGTACTTTGAATCTAATATGCTGAAATTATTACAACGTGAAAAATCGAAAATCTAAAAATCCATTTCTACCTTGATGCAAGAAAACTGATTAATGACTTGATAACATCCTGAATCAACATATTAGATCCAGGTTGAGGTCCATTCCAATTCGCTCCATCTTCTCGAGTAATAATAACGGGTGGTACGATGGTGGTCACTCTGGTACCCGTAGTCCAGTTTCCATGTTGACACGAAGTATCTTAAAGTAAATTTATAATATTAAAATTAAATTCAGATAAATAGTTCTTTTTACAATAAAGTAATTAAAAAACAACAATTTATGCTTGTTCAACTTTAAACCACACACAAAGTAAATTACGTAAGTATAACGATATTAAATACAAGAATTTATGGATTGAATCAACTAGGAAGGTTAAAAATATTAGACTTTTCTAACAGCCACTAGACCGATGCAGTAAGAATAATCAAATAGAAATTTATAACACAATGTATCAAATTACAGTTTCCGTGATTTTTCTTAAATTATTGTGTAACATAATACTTTGTGAAATGATATATAAGAATATTAGAAATGAGCTTCGAATATCAGTTTTAAATAAATCAATGCATAACTTAATTGAAACAAATTATTTAAATCTGTACTGATTTATTTAGAATAAATAAACGAATTTGATGTTTACAACGAAAAGAAATTTGTGAATAACAACTAGTAGAAAAAAAATACATTTTTCTTTTAAAATCACTCCTTAAAACGAAACGAAACGAAACGAACTTCTATACATTATGACTTTCAATTGATAATTATAATTAAAAATGTAGAATTCAATAAATTACAAAATTCAATATTAAATAAATGATGGAAATAACGTTTTTTAGTGTTTGAGTATGTAGAAAAGCCGGATCACGTAAAAGGACAATGAAAAAAAATTTTTTAATTGGTATCTAAGGGAAACACAATTTCCCTGGTCGAGAACCGCAATAAAATAATTTTGAAATGTCATTGGCCAACACATCCTCCTTAACATCGATGAGGCAGTAAACCCGTTACGCTTTTTTCGAAGCACAGCAACAACGCATAATCTATTTATCCCATGTCCATACAGTAACTGTCTTAAAATCAAGGGAGGCTTACCCCTATCAGTATTGTTACAAAAAACGCTCTTGAAAAAAGGTCTAAGGGCATCGCAACCAACATCGAACCGCATAAAATCATGCAACTATCGTATAGCAAATATATATATAAATACTACGTGTTCAAGAATCAGCATTTATTTACACACGCGCGCACGCACGCACGCACGCACACACACACACACACACACACATTTATATGGCATATACGCAATTATTTATAACCAAAAACTTCTTTTAATTTCACGAATTTTTCTTGTAGAATTTTATTTGTATTTTATATAATTTTATATAAAAATCTATTGTAAAATCGATTTTCAATATAAAATTCAATTCTCAACATATATTAAAACGGCGTAATGGCTCTTTCCCTCTCTATCTCTGTCTTACATTTTAAACAACTTTCCCTTTCCTTTATGCTTCATTCGTTATACGTCTCTTTACTCTTCTTTACATACACTTGTTAAATATGCTCTTTCTTATTCCGTATCTTTATCTTTCTTTTAATAATTTTGTTTGTTCTTTTACTAATGTTTTATACTTTGTGGTGGAGTATAACTTGTATCATATGCGATACGAACACTCTTGTATCACTTAAAAGATATAATAATTGCATATGCGTCGGGATATAATAATATTTTTTAAATATTATATGTATATATACACATATATGACAATTGTTATATAAACATAATATCTTTCAAATGAAAAATCTAATTATAATATTTATTTAATTAGATTATATCCAATTGTTCACATACATATTATAATTATTATTTATATTTTATAAATTTAATTATAATTAATAAATATATTTATTACGTGATATTTTACCTAATTTTGGTAAATAATAATAATAATATTATACCTAATTTTATAAGCGTAAAATTATAGATAATAAAATTTTATGTTCACGCGTACATTATGGAACTTCCATTCCCTGCGAAACACTCCACCCCCTCCTCCACAATCATTCAAACTGTTATCCCAATTACACTATGTAATTAGCATTTTTTTTTTCATTTGATAGGTGTACGCATGTGCGCGGGCGTACACGAAAGAGAGAAAAAGGGAAGGAATAATGCGACTATTATTCCCTGATCTATAGTCAAGGTACCATATTAAAATCAACAATATACATGTGCATATATATGTATATAAAGCAATTTTAATTTTTTTGAACTTAACCATTTCATGTGAAAATTAGTGGTGGTCCGCTGAGAGAAAAATCGAGTATTTCAGAAGGTTCAAAAGTAATCGTCACATTTTTCGAAGGTAAGAAAGAGTTTTCACGCTTGAAACAAAACTAAAACATAAACGTCGTCGGATAAAGAAACGATCAAGTGATTGAAGTTCGGCAGAAGCGCAGTGGAGTAGTTGCATAGATTGTACATAAATACAACGTTTCCTTCATGTCAATTGGCTTTTTATAATTTTTCAGCACCTTGTTTTATCCTCTTTTTTGTTTAAGAAATGAATGACAGGATGCGGCGTCATTTAAATTATTATCGCTGACACATTATGTGAATAAAAGTATAACAAAAAACGAATTCGTGTTTCAAGTGTTTATTAAAAAAAATTACTGGTAACGCGTACGACTGAATTTATTTCAACAGCTCGAAAGTTGTGATGCCTTTCTTCGCGTAAACACAGAAATATATCTCATATTTACATATTAGTCCTTAAATTTACATGGATATTCTAGCGCTTGCTATAAGTGATTTAAAATAGGTAGGCGGTATAGATGGAATGGATTGAAGGGAGCGGAGTTGTACGTGTAAGTATGAGAAAACAGGGTACGATTAATTATAAGTCAAACATTTATAATGTCTTAACCTAATCTTTTTATTGACTAAACTTATAGTATGACGAAGTATCGTCCAGAGAAATAATATAGTATTAAAAACAACCTTTAAGAAAATCTTCACAAGATTGTACTCGTTTCATTATTATAACTTTTAATAATTATGAAACGAAAATAACGAAACTAAAAATTGAAAATCGATAAAATACAGATTGTTGTGTTGTCAGATTCGGGACAACTTAAGAATTATTGTTATGTAAGGTGAAATATTATTCTATAAATGGGTAAACTTATTAATATAATATCTTATTATTCTATAAATGTTAACAAGAGTAAGGTTAGTTATTTATTAAATATCACAATTTCACCGTGAAAGTATGCACGTGTGTGATATATTTATATTTATTATATTATCATAAATTATAATTTTTATTAAATCCGCACTTATAAAAAAATTAATTAATAAATTAATTTCATAAACATACAGATTGTTTACGTTCAATTTTATTCAACTAATAATAATAATTTGGTCAACACGACTATTCATTGAAATACTATATTATAGCATTGTATTAAACAGGGGGCGTAGCTCAGATGGTAGAGCGCTCGCTTAGCATGCGAGAGGTACCGGGATCGATACCCGGCGCCTCCATTTTATTTTTTATGAATTTAAAAAAAACGTTTTAAATTAAAAAATGTAAAAAAGTTCGTGAAATTCACGATTATTAAAAACTTCTTAATACTAAATAAATTTAAATTTTATTTTTTATGACTCTTAAACAAAACGTTTAGAATTAAAAAATGTAAAAAAGTTCGTGAAATTCACGATTATTAAAAACTTCTTAATACTAAATAAATTTAAATTTTATTTTTTATGACTCTTAAACAAAACGTTTAAAATTAAAAAATGTAAAAAAAAGTTCGTGAAATTCACGATTATTAGAAACTTCTTAATACTAAATAAATTTAAGGACATTAAAGTACTTATTAACTCGACTGGAGAAATAGATTTCGTTAATGTAAAAAAGAAACGAAATATAAAATTGTAAGGTAATATTCAATAAATGTTAGCATTATATTTTATGTTAACAATATATATATATATAATATATATATATATATATATATATATTTTAAATTATAAATATATGTTAAAAATTAGTTTTACTAAGGTATTTTAAGCACGTTAAAAATGAGTGAAGTTTCCAACGTTGGAAGTCCAACAAAAAATCAAATTTTTCAAACCTTGAAATTTTTTCAAAAAAACTACGTAAACCATAAAACTATGATACAATATTAACAAAAAAACGATTTTACACTAAAAACACCCAGAAAAACAACCCTTATTAGGGGATGAAAAATTTTAAAAATAAAAAATTGAAAAATTTCAAATTTTCACTAATTATCATAAAAACAATCATTATCAACCACAAGAAAAAATAAAAAAAAAATTTTTATTGCGCATAGAAACTTATTACAAACAAAAAGATGTTGCGCCGTGTAAGAGTAATCGCAGAAGACCGCCTCATACAATAGACTATAAATACAAAAATTATTAATATTTTGACAAAAAAAAGTGCATAATTCTAATGCTCAAATTCTAATCTCAAAAAAGAAACGAAACTTAGAAACCGGTAATTTTTTATAAACATACCATCTAAATTTATTTAAATCGTGTAGGTGCTATAATCACGTTTTTTCAAACACTAATAAAATAAATTGAAAGATAACTTAATATATTTCCAAAAAGTTTCCAAGAAAGTAAAATACGTTACAAATAAAAAAAGAAAATACATCACTGGCCAAAATCGTTATAATTAATACTTTATAAGTACAAATTTTCAAGGTATGTCGTAAGTACGTGAATGCAGAGTGCGACACTGATGAATACATCGAAGCGTGAACATATCAAACGTTACACGCGCAGTACAGGTGCATTGTCATAGAATTTCATTGCCTTTCACCCATAAGTAGACTAGATGGACCCCGGAAAATCTCAGCATAGCAATCGATGCGTATCATGGGACGTAGCTCAGATGGTAGAGCGCTCGCTTAGCATGCGAGAGGAGGTACCGGGATCGATACCCGGCGCCTCCATTTTACTGTTTGCAACTCAGTCATCATTACATATTTTAGACAAATTTATGCTAGGATTGAACTTTTTATTCTAATAAGATTCAAATTCAACGTTACTAGTTAACAAAAAAGATAACGCAAGGTGAAAGTTCTTTTCATGTATCTGTTATTAAGAAAATCCAATTTTGATTTTCTGTTATTGAAATTCTGTTCATCGTAATATGAATCTATCGTAACATAATGAAATCGTGACACTCAAAAATGTCAATCATATTTATGTAGATACTGCTGCACGTATTCGTACGGCAAATACTCTCAAGATAACTAGATCTTATAATAATGTAGATTTAATAAAATAACAATTTTAATGATCTTCGAAAATCTTTTCATGAAAATATCCTGCAGTTTATTAAATCAGAGAAGCATTATCTAAATGAAATAAATAAAAAAAGTTAGAATAATTTCGATCTCACCGTAAGTATATATAGTCGCCGGAGTTTTGGTTTCGTCGCCAAGGTTGAGCGCAACATGCCTGATGGTAGCCGGTGGTGTGTTGCCTGTGTTAACGGGTGAATGCACCGGGCTGGCGTTATTTGACGAGGACGACTGCGACGAGGACAGCGTCGGTGAAGATGATGTCTCGACCGGTGGCAGTGGCAGCAGCGGTAGCGGTGGTGGAGGGGGCGGAGGCGGCGGTGGCGAAGGTGACGAAGGTGACGAAGGTGGCATACACGGAGGCGGCGGTGATTGCGACTGGGGCGACGTTGGTACCACCATGGCTCTGATCAACATGAAGAAAGTAAAAAAGTAAAAAGTATTAATTAGATACTTTGTAGCTACTTTTCATGATTTACATTAAACTTTATGCATAAGTGCTCGTATTTTGATATTTGAATATTAATTGGAATTAGATAATTATATCTTAAAGTTTAAATACGTAGGATAGAATCATTTTTACTGCTATATTGAGTTGGACAATATTTATTGAAAAAATCTTATTTAACATTGATTTTGAATCCATATGATGATGATGATGATGATGATGATGATGATGATGATGATGATGATGATGATGATCATGTTATAATCATATTCAAATCATAATCATAATCATCATTCTTTGGCCCAAATTTATTAACATAATCTCAAATAATATTACGTAAATTTATTAATTTTATACATTTAATTACAAGCTTATTTTGATGTAACGGACCTTTGACACTACGTTTTTTCATTTGTATACTAATAAGTTGTAAATTGAAAATATGCAATTTTTACGAAATAAAATTAATAAATTTATTTATTATTTATTACAAAGTCTTTCCATAAAAAGCTTGTGATTATTTTAAGTAAGTATATCAACAATACTTTCTAAAAATTATACCTTATTAAATTCATGAGTTAATCAATTCGTTTCCGAATTCGTAAATGTCTACATTCACTTTTCATTTTAAAATTTGTGAAGTTCATATATCATCAAAAAAAAAGTGTAAAAAAGCATTATTTTGAGATGTCGGATGTAAGCTTTACTCAAAGCCAATCTTAACTATTACTTGAAAAAATTCTTAAACATTCGATCGAAAAAGTTGCAGTGATAAGAATAAATGCTTTCACCTTCTTCAGTAATTTTTATAAAATTTGTAAAAATCTTAAACCCTGGCACATTTTTTTTTGGAATAATAGTAGTTTACCGTTGCACTTACGAACTATTAACTTGGGGAGGCGGAAGCGGGTGCGAGGGTGGTGGTCCGTACAAATAACTGTCGAATTCAGGATCGACCTCCGTGAAGTTGTGTTCAATGACTGGTAGGGGCGGTGTAGACAACCCAAGACCCAACAGGTCGGTCTTACTGGCGAGAAGAACACGGGCGACTCCGAGGTGATCACGATGATCGCCAAGGACGACGAGCATATTGAGGAGCAAGAGGCGGCAGTGATCACGCACAAGAGGCCGCGAATGATCCAGACCAAGGAAGACAATGTGAAGCATCAAAGGCACATGAATAGCCCAGTCTAGCTGGATGCCATCGACCACCACGTCGGTCAGTAACATCACTGCTATGTTACATCTAAAATCAAGTGCCCATATTTTATTAGTGATTTAAAGAGGAAAAGTGCTAAAATACTTTTTTATCAATCAAGGAGGGTCGAGATTCCATTTAAGTATAAAATTCCTTTTATTCGAGTGAATCATTGTTTAAGTCGCAAAGACCATATCTAAAAAATGTATTCTCCATCAAAAGATTCCAGTAAAAATATTCTACTTATTTACATAAATCTTACCGTAACTCTTTATTATAAAATTTATAGTTTATATTTCAAATGCCATTATATTAGATGATACTTTTAAAATTTTCATTTAAATTATCTCGATCGAATAATGTACACAACGGCAAAATTTTATATTCGCAGCCTTTTTATTACAACGAAGTTTTATAAAAAATAATAAAGTATTAAGAATGTAAACAGTATAAAAATGTAATTAGATTATCAATAAATATACTTTTATTTCATGGAATATTATCATTTTTGTTTAAAAGAATCATTGTTTAAGATCATGCTTCACTTTTAAATTTTATAAAATAATACGATAACGAATGAAAAATCAGTAATTGAAAAAACTTTTCCGAAAGCTGCTTTACCCTACTCTGTTCGTTTATTCAAAGTGGAATCAACTCATAAATTTGAGGGCTCTCGAGTTGAAGTTGAATTCTAAAATATCCATATTATAACATAATAACGAAATTACTTAAACACAGGAGCATCTTTTGCCTCGATGTGTCGAAGCGGTGTTACCTGTGAAAGCCGCTGATTGGTTGCGAACTGTCGGGCAGATATTCGGTGAGTGGCGCAAAGTATCCCCCGTACTCGGGCATCGGTAAGGGATGCGGCTGTGGAACGTCGAGCTTCTCACCTGCATTGGGTACTGGTCGCCCATTGAACACCACAGGGACGTTGCGAATATAGTAGGCGTCCTCCGATGTCAACTGAAAATCAAAGAACTGTAAAGGAGTGCATTAAAACATCGGTGAAACATCTATGGGCGGTTGTGAGAGTGTGTGTCGAATGCCGATGCTGCACCCTTACCTCTGCCTCGGTTAGAGAGGCGGAAAGCTCGTCCAGGAGTAGAGGTGGTCCGCTAGTTGTGCGCGACTTCTCCGTCCGGGGACAGGAAAAACCGACAAGGGTGCGTAGCGCCGAGTCGGATTTTGAACCCCTATAGGAATAAACAGACCGTTAAGTCGGTATTATCATCTTTGACTTCTTAGCAAAGGATATTTTCTATTCTTGTTTCATTATTCTTGTTCCACGTTTGTACAGGGTATATTTCTGATTGTATCGTTTATATGGTTATTATTTTTAAATAAGGAAAAAAAAAACCGTAACAGCAAATACATTTCGTTGTTTTTTCATTACAATCGTTCATAATAAATTCGTATTTTTTCCCATTCTGTTTTTCTTCTTTTTCTAGAGAATTTAGATTTTGCAATGGTATTCTTAAAATATAATTTTATATCATAGAATATTTGCATTACATTCAGTTATGTAGTTACTTAGAGAATATTCTTGTGTTAATTAATTTAATATTGGTTTAAAAAGATTTCTTTATTTATAAAACTTGGAAAATCAATAGATTATTTTCACAAGATTTGGATATTTTCAAATAATTTCGAATTTACACATATGTACATATATACTAGCCAAGATATGCAAGTTATGAGTTTAATTTATGATTTTCACAAGTTATAAAAAGCAAAATTAAAAGAATGTTACCTTAAAAATGACATTTTTAAGTTATTTCGAAAAATTCGCATCAATTTCTTTCAGATATAAATTACTTATGTATATATGCACGTAATAATAAAACTGAGAATGATATAAATTTTTAATGTATGGATTATAATAATAATTTAATACAATAATAATATAATAATAATATAATATAATATCCATTATAAGAATAGTGGAATAATGTATTAATGAACATTTTAACAGGACTTAATTGATTTTGGATCAATTTTGGAATATGCACTTTATTATGAAACTTCAGTATTCAATAATGTTTAATTTTAAGAACAAGTAATTTCAGTATAGCACTTTTAATAACATAACCGCAGAAAAATGAATTACTCGATCTATATGAAAGTCTAGCGGTAAAAGCAAGACTTACAAATAACGATTCGTAACAATCTCCTCAAACGAAATATGAAAAAGTTACGTTTAACTTGCCCGCTTTTTATCGGATCCTCGCCGGAGTGCCTTTTGGTGTGTATAGTACCCTTCTCGACTCCTAAATCCTTGGTCGGGTTGCCAGGATCCGCGGCTGGTGCGTCGCTGTGCGAAGAAGCCTTACGCATGCTTGTCAACCGATAGAACGGCGGCGTCTCCGTCCTCTCGATAAGACAATTAAGCGTCTCCACTGTTTGCAATTCCGACATCATTTCATCCACAAGACGATCTGGTCGTGCTCGAGCCAAGTAAAGCACCACACGCTTAGCCTGCGAATCCAATATAAATTAATGTCAAAGTCTTCAGTGGGATATCGATACCTTATTTAAAAGAAGATCCGATAAAAGCTGGTTTACAGGGCTCAAAGGAACATTGAATGGCTGCAATGTCTGGACGGATTGAACAAGTAATAATCCGTCTAAATCATTGCAAGGACAAGCTCTACTCTTCATTTTAACGTAAACCAGTGCAGAATATTTGTGTCATCAGTCTCAAATTAAAAACGCCCAAAGACAACAAGATTATTAAACGTAATTTCGAAAAATATTGTGAATTATCTATAATCACATTTGAACCCCACATTTTTGTTAACAAAGTTTTGTTGTTTTGTCAGAAGTAAATTTTCTAAAAGTGCATAAACTCACTGGACCAATTCAAAAGAGAAATCATTAGCTAATGGAAAGTATATGAGGGCAAATGTTTATTGGACTTGAAAAAATATCGATAGGATTATAAAAATTAGTTTATTAATGCGATTCTTTTCATGCTATTATCCAATGAATCTGGCATAAAAAGTCGAAGCTTACGCTAAATATATCGAAATTACGTTGTTACTCAGAATAACAACTCAACGGGTTGGAGATATATACAGATACTTTCGACACTAAAAATAGTTTGTTTTTAAAGAATATTCGATCACAAACAAGGATGCAATAATGTAAAATATCAAAGTGCGCTTTATTCTGAGAATAAAAAGCATTATTGACGATATTTAAGGCAGTGTAAAGTATACATTGGAGATTTCATTTTATTTTTTCGATAATTTCAATTTATTAATGATGTATTTGTATTACGGTTCTAATAGAAAAGAATATAATTATGAGCTTTAAAATTTTTTTTCTCATTAATCTGGAAAACTTCTTTTTCTTACTTAATACTTATAATGTATATGCCTAGAATATATATTTATAAGTTTAATTTTCGTCTATTATTAATTTAAAAAATAACACTGAATTTCACAATAGATACAATCTCAATATTTTATAACAATATTTTATAGACATATTATGATTTGTGAATATATTCAAACGTTCTAACGCATAATCACTTTTGAATATAAAATTTTAGATATTTGGTTGAAACAGCGTTGTCATACCTTAACGAGTGGTTTTCTATAACGAATGATAAAAACGATAAATTCGAATTTACATATTTCTCAAATTTTATATTTGAAATAAAAGTATTTTACTTTCAAATAGCTCATATAATAAAGAAAATTCTCATGAAGTACAGAATATGCAATTTAATAAAAGTTCTACGTTAAATATTCTCTTGCTTGTAAATATTCTCATAAGAAATATTTGTAAAACTTGTCAGAATAGCGAAAATCTTTATTATACGTATAAAAACTAATTTTTTATTAATTAAGAAATTAAAAAATTTGAATATAAAATATAGCTTTTGAAAATTTGTTATGTTTACATTAATCTTTAATATAATACCGCTTGGAAAACATTCTCGTATTAATGCATTTGAAGAAAAGTTGCTGTAAAGAAAAAATTTTACTGATTAACTTTATTCATAATAATGCTATATTATAAAAAAACAACTTATTTTAAAAACTTAATTTTAAAAAATATTTCATTTTATTTTAGCAAGTAATTTTATACAATTAACATTTACTTTCGGAAAACTCATGGTTAAATTTCATTTAAGAAAAACAATTTTAAGGATAACTTGAATATTTCTTTAGCTCCAAGACGTAACTAAACGTATTTTTATTCTGATATACAATTGCAAAAAAGATTAATGATTTAATAATTAATAGTATAATTGACTAAAACCAAGACAATTTACATTAATATAAACTTACTGAATCGGTAGAAAGGTAAGCGATAACGTCAAAGAAATTTACAATCATAATATTAATTACACTTTCTCGTATTTTATGAGTAAATGAATTCTGAAGAATTTTCTCTATTTATAAAGTCAGATTACTGTTGAGTATATTACACATATCCAACTCATTATTTGACTAATGATTTCAGGCAGGAATTAATTATAGCAGGTAAATTTGCTTTTAAAAGCAAACGCTCGATAGTTTTAGGCTTATTTATAATGGAGATCGCTATCCTTTATACATTGGGCATTCAACAGTCTTGAATAATGGGAAAGGTTCTACTTTTTGAACATAAGCCTACAAACGCAGAAGGTAATGCAAACTTTGTATCGATAATTCAACTGCAATATCAAGGTGCACACCCGCGCGCATACTCACATACGGCAGAAGTTCCTGCGGGGCCATGCCTGACACGATGATGAGGTACCGGATGATAACTTTCAGATTGTTTGGCCAACAACTACACAGAGTTGCCCACAGCTCCTCGATCTCCTTCGGGTGCTCGTCGGAGAACTGAAAAACAGCCGAATTCAAACATATTTCTCTTAGAATAGTATTTAATTTCTTTTTACTATGACTCTCGAAAATTTCCCGTAAGATACAATAGTTTTAAAATAAGATAAATTAGAAATCAGTGTCTTTATATCTTTATATTAGAAACAGACCTTTATTATAAAAAATACATGAAAAAATATTAAATGTTCATTTTTGCGAGAGCAATATTAAAAAATAGATTTTATGTACTTTTAAACGTTCATCGGTTTATGTAAAACTTTAAACAATCTGTCACTGAACGGTTACCCTTGTTATATGTGAAGAATTTTTACGAATTTTATTAAATCAATACAAGAATGATTTTTTAATATTAATCTGTAGTTTTTGTAACAACAGTTTTTTATATACGAGCTTTTTCTTTTACGTATTAATCGTATTATTGCTTGTATGTTAATAAATAAATATTGTTAAATTTGTTTAAGCTTTACAAATTTTGTTGAAATGTGTAGTTTCTTTTGAGACAGATACTAGTTATTAATTAAATCTAAATACAGTTATTTGATAAAAAATCATGAATCTTTTCCGATTCGTACCGGATATTAATTTTTCAAAAATAAATTTTTTTGCGCATTATGTTTATGCACATGTACTTTTCCCAGCAGATCAATATCATTAATTAATGCCATTAGGTACAACAATTTTTTCCTATCAATAGCTATTTTCATCTTAAATTGAAATATCCTCAAACTACTGTCTGATATAAATTTTAAAAAGGTGCTTAAATGACAGAAAATATTTTTAGTATTGTAATAATTATTAAGAAATAAAGTAATTAATGGAAGTACATTAACTGATATTGTTTAATAATGTGACCTGATGGAAAACAAATAATTTGTATACAATCCGTATTTTGTTACGTTAGTCAATAAATTCGATAGTTAACGAAAGTAACTAAGAGTTTAACTTAAATAAGATTGATTTTCTTTTCAAATGTATAAAATGTTGTACATTTTATAGTACAACAGTATGTACTTTCATTTGCGAAGGGAAACGAATTAAAAAGTTAGTATTTCTAAGCTACTTCGTATTTTTTAAGCTAAAGATACTTGATAAAATTGTCCTCTGTCAACATCTTCCGAGATGATGGAAGAATTATGTTATAAATTAGTATTGAAGTTTCCTTTACCGTTTACGCAATGAAAGAGGACGTTAACTCAAATTACTTACCTTAGCCGTTATATAAAATAGATTGTTAAGAACCATTTCGGTTGCTTCGGCGCTCCCCCAACCTTCGCGACGTGGACCTCCACGTGTTACATCGTTCCCGTAGCACTGCAATCAATCAGAAATCTTATGTCAAGCAAACTGCTTCGCAAATACACCTAAATGACCGAGAAAGGGAGTGGAGTGGATTTTCCTTTTTTTCATAATCAGAACATTGACAGACGTATTTCAACATATTTCAAACATATTTTTTTTCTTACACGATTAACAAACATTGTTTTCAAATATTAGCATAATCATTCTGCAATCTGTAATGTAAATTACATAAATTACTTAACTGAATACATACTAGAATTATAGAATCAGGACGTAAGCGATAGGTAAATAAAGAACGCATTTCGATTCTGATGGATAGGAAGTTTGCAAACAATATTTAAGTTTTTAGAATCTAAAATCAACAAAAATTCGTTAAAAAATAATATTTTTTGCAAAATACTGTATTCTCGGCATATTTTGAACTATGATGCATGCCTTTATCAGAGGTTAAAATTTTAAAACGGAGTATTTGTTGTTCTATATAAATAGGAAAATAATTTAAACTATATTTTCTAAATTAGTCTTTAGAAATATAATATCATAGAATTTGTTAATTAGTTTAAATGAAACGCAAAAATATACGAAAAAACTGAGGTATTACAAAAGTATAGTGGCGGATCTAATTAATTAAAATGTATTAAATAAGTGAAAATAAACGAAAGTAAATAAATTTTTAAAACTTCCACATACTATTATTTTGATAACATTTGATTTGAGACAGCTGAAATGTCTAGCTAAGTTTTATCAATCTTATCACCGCATAGGTCCATGGACAAGGCTGCATTTAGCTAGGACCGTTGCCCATCCCAGGCTAGTATACTTAACTGTATAGGGCTAAAAGAAGCGTTTACATGGACGTAACAATAAATTTAAATTTAAAATTTGACTTCATTTGAATGTATGAAAATTTATCACTTCATAATTATTTTAGATGTTACATTTTTCTTAAACAAATTTAAAAATTGTTCATAACTGATTTTTATTTTCTATATAATAATAAGAATTTTAATTTTAATTTTAATTTTAATTCTAATTTAATTAATTATATAATAACAATATAATAACAATTTTTTACATATAATTCTAAATTACATTATACAATAAGACAATAAGCTATTAAGAGTATTACATTAATTAAATTGTATTATTCAGTATACGTTGTAAGGAATTAATTACACCATTAAGTACAGAAGTATATTCTGAAAATTTGAACTTTACATTAAATTAGCTAAATAACGAAACTATTAACGATTTTTAATATTTATACTTTTTATAATCTACCTTCTTTTTTTCAAAGTATAAATTCTACATTTACAAATAATTATCTGAATACTTAATGTTTACAATGTAAAGTATTCCACTTAATGGTAACAGTATATATTTACGAGTATCATAGCTTATGATTGTGGATATTTTATTAATTTTATCGCAAAATACAATAAAACTTAAGCATTAAAACATTTTTAAATTATGTATTTTCCCTTCTATAAAAGAGTTACAAAGTCTTTGTTATATTTCATTATGTTATGAGAAAGAACCCTTTCTAAGTTATACATCGCTTTACTTTTTCAATATTAACTTTATTTCTTTGTTACGTGACTTAGAAAATTATTACAGATATAGAATATTAGAATATTAGAAAATTAAATTTTCTCTACATTTGCGAAAATTAAAATATTATAATTTTTGTTACATTGAAAAAATATATTAAATGTTACAAAACAACCGCTAAAAATCATATTGTTCTATAAATTATGTTTTTATTAAAATGATTTAAAAGAATAGTTAAACATGATTTTTTAGGATTCACTATACTCTCCTATCAGCCGATAAATGCATAGGAAATATGGTATTTCATTGATGGAATCTACTTTTGATACTGAAGTTTTGCCTTATCTAAATTAGATTATCAAGAGTTCAAAATAGTATAATGGAACTCTTGCGGTATGGTCTCAAATATTTTGGAATATTAATGTTGATACGAATAAAGAATTAAGAGATTTTTATTTTTTTGTTCGGTATTATTCTAAAAAGGCTTTCTTTCGTGTACAATTTTGCGCGGAAATAAAATCAAATTGCCTAAGTACAATAGACAGCATGTGAACTACGACCTTGGTGTTTATCGCATGATCGTATAGGAAGCTATGGAAGTTAGCAACGACGGACTCGTTACACTCGGTAGTCATTCTATTGACCCAGGCTCTTCGGTGACGTAACATCAAACAGCATCGACTCTGCTATGTAATTTACAACTTGTGTAGTCCTGGCCATTTCACCGCAAAACTCCCTTGCTCGACCCATCACTTTACGAGTGCACTCAATTACAGAGAGGTTCAGCAAAGAAGTGAGACATATTTTATTTAAGTGCTCCCTTTTACAACTAGATAAACTTCTCAACATACAAAGATAACGATTCATTTTTTTACGATGTACTTCCAGGACTTTTACTCATCTATGGTCACGGATCATTCATAATGCATAACGTAAATATGTGCGACCTTTTCGGAAGCCTAATTTAGCGTTCTCGAAAAAATATTCGAATTTCCCGTCACAGATCCGTGTTTATTTCATGGGGTTCACAGGCGTTCCTGGGCATGGTTTTTCATTAAGTAGTGTGTTGTAAGAATCATCTGTATTTTTCTATTTTTTTCCTTTCCGTCGCGAATCCAACCGCCAAATAAAACGCAAAATCCATCACCGAATACTCTAATCGCGTCTACGCTAATCTTGTAATTAAATATAAAGCTCAAAATTTAGTTTCTTTAATCTTGACTGTTAGTATTATAACACGAAAATATACAACTGTCGATGAACAATCTGATCGTCATCTGAACAGACGACGTCCAAATGTATGCCAAATTTGGTAATTTCCGTTTTAAAAACTTATTTACACCTCTACTCGCAATATAATAACGATGACTGAGTTTATGCACAGGACTGACATGAGTAGACAAAGTCAACCTCCAACAGACGACACGTCTTTTAAGTTTGTAATATGGAATTATCGGGCAAACTCCCGAGTCGTCCTTAAAGACGCAAATTCCACTCTTTAAAAAACATAATTTGTAAATAGTGAGCTCTGTATCGCATGTAAAATAATAGAGATTTAAAAACCGAACTTCGTTATCTTTACTTGTACTTTACATTCCAATTATGGCAATCCATCACAAAGTTTAAACACGGTTGGCTCTTAAGACTACTCTATTGCATAATAAATTACGGTTATTCTCTAGATACAATCAGACTATAAATCTAAATCAAATCAAATCACAAATATAGAATCGATTACAATGGTAAAAATTGAAATTGAAAAAAATTTTTTTCTTGAAATCCATCATGTTGGATTTTGAAAAAGCGTTCGTTTTGATAAAAGAAACTTGGGAACAGCTTGAATGAGTACTTACCTATACATCCTATTTTTCGTAAAATATACTGAATTGAATCTTGAAATCTTTGTAAATTTATTTTAACTAGTACCGAATTGCAGTTTAATGCAAGGAAGAAATTCACGAACCTGTCCGAATTGTAAAAATGCAGATGAATAATGGCGTCGCGAAGATTGCACATGTTCAACATCTCGCTCTTATCTCTGTTATTCATGCGGAGAAATGAAAAAAAAGCTCACGAGGATTGACGAGCCTTTACAATAGGTGAAGGAAGTGAATTATACCAATGGTCGTCGCTTCACTTTCTTTCCTACAGAATTTTTATTAGCTCAATCGTGTCATCAAAGTTTCAATATTTTTCAGTTTTATTGTTAGTCGTAAGTAATTGAGACAATATTGAGATTTACTATTTTTTAAAGACTTGTAAGGAAATATTAATGTTTTTCTTTAAATTAAAGATAATACGACTATCCTATAAAATAAAACTCCTTTATTTAGTTGATTAAAGTAGTTTAGAGCTGAGTAAAATTAAAGAATGACTTATTGCTATTTAAAGCAGGAATATTTTTAATTCCACAGTTTTTTTCTAAATTTAATTTGATCTATTGTAAATACTAAGCCTGAAGGGTTTTTAATTAATATAATTGAATGCGAAGATAAAACTGCCAGTCACAGCAGAAGTATATTTTCAAATGGATCACATGATTTTAATTTTATTTTATCGAAAATTATGTTAAAAATGTTAATATTAGGTTTCAATTAAATGAAAACATTTTAAATTGAAATAGTGATTTCAATAATTTTCAAATGTTTTTTATAACAGACTTCGTACTCGCAGTATATTAGTTATTTAAACATTCATATACGTGATTCATATTGTTTTGTGCAAAAATTATTAATGTGGAAAATAAATATTTCTGTACAGAAAATTTTATTAAATGAATAACGTTTTTGATAAATTACCACTAAAAGAATACAATTAGAAAAAAATTAAATATTTGTTAAAATTAGGGTGTTTTAATGATGTTACGGCGTAACGAAAATTAAAATAAAATTTTACCTTTGACACTGATAGGAAAACAAATCAGAAGGGAAGAAGAGAAATGAAAGAATAATTGAAATCTCATCATTCTGATTACTTTGTCCATCTATTTACTTAGATACATCTCCTTGTTTTTCATGGTGTTTTTTTACCTACAAGATACAACACCATTTTTTTCTCTTATCAGACTATTATTCTTTTGGATATAAAATGTGGGATATGCATGTATGTTTGTATGCGTGTGTGTGAAATATATACATACATACATATACACATGCATTTGTATGAATATATTTCTATTTAATAATATAAAAATACGAACTTTATATAAATTTGACTTAGTACCTAATTTAGGATATTAAAAAAATAATATCATGACTATGCAATGAATTATAAGAAAAAATAGTAATACAAATTATAGCATACAAATTAAATAGCAAAGTACAATCTATAATATAAACGACATAATTAATCAAATCACAAAAACACAATATATTCAGCTTAACATTATTAGGTTGTCATTATCTATTAATGACATAAAATGAAAATACATTCCTTATAAGTGTACAGAAAGAAAAAATCAATCAAATGTAAACATTAAACAAAAATTAATTAGCAAGAATAGCGTTCACGAGGAGCGGTGCGACGAGATGCTGCGGAGGTCGTCCGCTAGGCTTCAAGCCACTCGAAACAACATTTGGCTTCGGAGGCAAAAACGACAACGGAAAAGAGACTATTTTTTATCACACGTTAATATAATAACAAGGTAGAGATAATTATGAATATGCATTTATAAATTTATTATATCAGAACGTACGCGTATAATTATATAAAAAAAAGCAAAACAATGTGTCTTTTCTGCAACACTAAGCAGTACATTATTCTCAGTGTGAACTATTAAAAATGTAGGAATTTTTCTCGCATCATATTTAAAATAAATTAACAAAATAATTAATTTAAAATGTTTTAAGAACCTATTTTCCAATGAAATTTTTGAAATATTTGTAATTATATGATAAATAGTTCTAGTTCAAATTGACGGCAATGTATGTTATGCAAGCATGCTATATATTACAAGTGGTATAATTAAGATTAATTTTATTCAAGTTTTATTACTAAGTTCTTACATATGATGTAGCTACGCTAAGCTTTCCTACACAGTATTTCATAAGTTAAACAAATTCTTTTTTTGTATTTCTTATAAATTTTTATTAAAAAAATATGTGTACGAAGCCGTTTAGCAAAATTATCTGATATATAAATGTTCGAAGGTCTCGCATTTAAAGTAGAACGTTAACTTAAATTATGGTTAGGCAAGCTTCTAGAAAAGCTTATTTGTTTCTTTTTATTTTCAAAAACTCGTTTTTCAAGACAAGGATCCTGATATCTCAAGAATCTTGAATGAATCGAATACAAACCTTAGGGATATATTAAGGAATAAACGATATATTCTTATAATATTCTTATACTAAATACTCTCGCAATTTCGTATCAAATATCAAATCACTTTTTTCAAACTGCTAAAATTTGAGACTTTGTTTACATACACATAAGAAGTTAATGCTATTTTGGATTTCGATTTTCATAATTCTACAAATGCGTCTGCTAATAAACTGTTTGAAAAGGTTGACTTATTTTGATGAAATGACTACTATTTCCAGTGTATCTTATTAGTACGTACACGATAAAGACTAAATTTGAGTAAATAACAGATTCTTTTTGAAAAATTCACATACAGCATAAAAAATATCGATCTCTTTTAACGTCCGTAATAAAAAGTTGTATCCTTTTCGCTTAAAAATATGGTTAATTTGTGGCTTCAAAACATAAGAAATTCAATACGCGGTTCATCTGTATTTCTGCGTACAACTCGATTAACGTGTACTCGGTCACCGCGTAAATAATTAATTTTATTTGGGCGAATGGGAAAGAGTACCGAAAGCACGTGTTGATCGCAGACGCGAAGTGACTTCTATACGGCGCACCATCCGCCATCATTGGCACGTGTAGACTTAAGCGTCACGGAGAAGAGTTGCTTTCTACCGCTACTTATCCGATTATGTTGGTGCACGTAGAGGATCGTTAGGTGTCCAACTTCTGGCGCAGAGAAGACGCATTTTATTTTATTTTTCTCTTAGCGAAGGTGCGAAACCGGTACATCAAGTTTAAATTCTAATTCTAGGCTTCTTTGTCGATCCAACGCTCTATTAAATTATAGGTACTTCTGTCTTGGGCCAAATAATTTTTATTTAATATATTGCTCCGTAAAATAAAATAATATTTTCATCGCTTAATATTTATTAAGCGTACATTTTGTTAAGTTGATTTATGGGCATTAAATTTTTTTTTTTAATAGCAAAGAAAAATTTTACAAATAAATCAGGAACAAAATATTTATTTTATTACTTTTATTCAATCATTTATTTCGTAAAAAATATATGTATATGTGAGGCTCACGTTGTTTAATGGATCACTCATGTCCATAAAAAGTGGCGGACCTTTAAGATTTTCTTTAAGAATTAAATTTCTTTATTTTGTACGACACGTATAAAAATAAAACAGAATAACAGTTTCACGACTGTCACGTTAAATAAAAATTGTATAATAATTAAATACCTAATGCGTCATTTGAAACGTACGTAAAATAACTCCATTTATTGTGAATTCTATGAAACTTGATAATCGACAGTTTTTCAAGTCGTTGATTACGAAAATCACTAATGAAATTTCATAAAAAAATAATGAATTATGTTCAAAGAAAATTATGTTATTGATTAAAAGTTGCGATGAATGAGATGAATTCTGACATTAATGCAACTTCACCAATAATACCGTTGTTCCAATAAATATCATTAGATTATATTTCATGGATGAATTTTGTAAAGTGCTGGAATATTTAGATAGGTATGTTACATAATATTGCCTACTGAACTTCAAATGTATTGCAGTCGAGGAATAATTAATATTATATTTCAAAAAATTTTTATCTAAATGTGCAAAGTACCTTTATTTTATTATAAATCTATTTAGATTCTCAGTATTATTATTGCATTTTAAATTATATAAATTCTTGTTATTTAATGTTTTAATATTTTTAAATCTTAATATTTTCAAGTCTTACTTATGTCTTACACTTACTTTCTTCTCAATAATGATAATACACGTAGACTCATATTAATGTGAAAAAATATATAAGTTTTTATGTTTTACTATATTATTATTATGTTTAAATAATTTCCATATGTTCAAAATAAAGAATACTGTATTTTTATTTATTAATAAAAAACATGATTGAACAAGCAAGTATTCCATAATTAAACTAAAAAATTTTGTAATATATCTAATAAGTATTACGCGGAAAATATTACAAGTACTTATGATAGTTGATATTTTATATTTTTAAGATAATTTCCAACTTTATTTTCATAAGAATTCATCTTTTTATCATGGAAATACTTTTAAGCTTGAAAGTTAAACGCTTTTTGTGTCAGATATTTCGCAAAGAATGTATATAAGTCGTATCTTTGAATTATTTATTTAACTTACAGTTGAAACTGATACCAATACATGTCAACACATTCTATATAATACATTAAAAGATGCTATTTTATTTGCTAGAAGGTAATGCGTAAATCATTGCAATATAATATATATATAGAGTTTATATTTTTAAATTGGATATAATATAAAGGGTTGATTCTGAATAGATTTCAATCGCGCATCTTCTTTAAATTAATTTGTTTTAGATTATTGGTTGATGTTTTAGTACTTTTATATTTAGTATATTTTTAGATTTATTTATATATTCTTTTATACATATTTAGTACTTTTATAAGCTGCATTATATGAGTTATTGGAAACTATAAATTAAATATAGAAGCAAATACATTCGAAATTTCTCTAGTAAAATTTCTATAATTTAATTTCGCTATCAACTTTGATGTAATAATTAAATATAGTATCGGATAATAGGACTTAAGTAACAATAGGAATTTACGTCACCGGTTGCTAAAATCAATATATATTATGTTGAAATAATTGATTACATAATTTTCTAAATTTTTATCAACTTTCTGACCAAATCATTAAAAGCACAAATATTACCATTTTGTAAATGTGTAAACATTTAATATTAAAAAATATTAAATTAGCTACTTATGATTTAATTAAGACCAAAATTATTTCACAAACTCGATAAATGAATAATTAGATAACTTTAATTTTTTCTATGTTATTATATATGAAACGAATATTCTGGTTTTAATATTAATGCTTGTTTTACATCACACGAATATTTAAGAAAAATGAAAAGGTAAAGAGTTAAATTCACAAAAGTTGATGAAATATCAAGAAAAATGTTACTGTAAAAACTTATGCATAAAAATTCATTTAATAATAAATTTGATATCATACATTGTAATATACACATATTTTTATTTTGAAGATTCCGATAGATGTCAAAAATAATAAAATAGTGCAATCTTCTATTGATTAATAACAGATTAGTAATTTTATTTTAAAAAACAATATTAAACCAATTTTTAAAATGCGAATAACTATAGCAATAATTTTTAAGCAAGAAGTACAATACAAACTTATCTGTGATCTCATTCAACTTTCAAAATGTTTAAATGAACATGCATCAAGATTTACGAAAAGTATACAACAAAAATGCGAGGAAATAGCAAGTTCAGTAAAGATTTACAAAATTCTTAAGACAGAAGTAGCAGCGAAATATACAAATTTTACCTGATAATAGCTAAGAGGATTTGAAGGCGGTGGTACATTAGAATCAACGAGTTCCATGTTATGTAGCCATGGGAGTAAATATTGCAGCAGCAGCTGACGAACCTCCCGACGTGCTGTTTGAAATCTGTGAGTAATTTCTGTAAAGAAAAATTAAAACTTAATTTGATGTAACATTATGTTTATTAATATTCCAAATTTGTAATGATTAAAAAGGTGAAATTTCTTTTTTATTTCTTCTCATGCATTTGTTTTTAATGTAAAAGACGCTTTTACAAATTATTAAAAGAATTTTCAAGAAAAACTTTTATACACTTTTGGACTAAAATTAAAACAGCTATTTATGTTGTATGAAAAATTAAATCTGTAGAGATTTCATAAAGCTTTGCTCGAATAATTATTCTTTAAGAAATTACTTTATGAACATAATTAAAAGGAACAATAAGATTGGAGATTATCTATTCCAAAGTTCAATCCATGAATTTCAAGATCGCAATAAAGAAATATTATAATGTACAGTATATGTTAGTGAGTTTCTTTTTAAATTTATAAAAATGTTTATTCCTTTTATGTCACACACTTGTTGATAATAATTTTGAGTCTAAAATAAACGTAGATTAGAATTTGGGTATAACTAATTATAGACGACGCAAAAAAAAAATATCAAAATGTTTTACTGAAATTTCTACAGCTTAATTAAGGAATTAAGAATTTATTAATTTAATAAAAAAAAATAAATTTCATTTGAAAAAAAATGTTAATTTTAAAATATAGCTCTTGAATAGGATCCAGAATGATATTTATTTAGACTTCTATAATTTACATCTGATTTAGTGAGATATGTGGTACTTATAATTTTTCACCTTCCCATCGTGAATGCAAGACAACGCGATCTTTGCTTTTTAATACGCAAACACTCTTTGCTTTAGCAAAAAGTGTAATAATTTTGTACGTTTTAAATTCTACGATCGTATTTAATTAAAATTTAATATAAAATACACGAGAGAAAAAGAGAAAGAGAAATGCGCGATATTTCTACTTATCGAATGTATTAGTGCTTCGGTAGTTCTCTGACGGCTCGCTTTATAAGATTAATGCTGTAGTTCAGGTGAGATTGACCGTTCTTGATGTGCTCATATTTATTTATATCTTTTGGAATTATATTTTGGAAGATGTCGCGCATTAATTGTCGCAGTGTTCTCCTTGTAGTTTATTGTACCGATTTATTCAATGGTTGATCTTTTGTCGCAATACTTATTTCTTGGGTCGAGGGATATTTGGACGATTCTAAATTCAAGCGTTATAATTGCGAACGATACAGATGATGCGAATTACTAAGTGAATTAGATGTTGGCAGCCTCGGGCACTCTAAAAGCGAATAGCGTAGTCGACATACGGCCATTAATATTGTCTATGCGTATACACGATTATCGACATGGCAATTGGTAGTATTCTATGGGTGTACCATAAAACTGTAAAATGCTCTATCTAAATTTTACCAACACTTATAATGCGATTGACTTCATAAATATACCAAATAGTGTACGTAAAATTCTCCACTGATAATTCAATATATGTACCATCATATAATACAATCATAATTTCGTAAAATTATGAAGCATTGTATTTGAAACACGTTAACAGATACTTAAAAACACATGAATATAAAAAATTGTAAACTATTATTTAAAAAAAAAACATATTAGTTAAATTTAATCCATTATATATGCATAAAAATTAAAAAAAAAGTAAGTTCTTTTTCTTAACATGTACATATCTTTTACGCCACGTATGTATTATATAGACAAAAAATAAATATTTCACGTCTAAGCATAAAAATGCTTAAATTTAAAATAATAAACATTACTGCTATTCAATACATAGAATATTAAGTAACACTTACAACTTGTGATCGTATTTTAATTTTCTTTTAGTAATTTTAGTTATTAACCTAATTATAAATAATGAAAAACTTAAGTATATGCTTTAAGAAAATGATTACTAAAGCTTGAACAATTAATACGCTAATTGCGTTTTAAATATCGCAATGCAATATAACGATGAATACTATATGTAATTAGTTTCTATGTGCATTCCATTCTTAATTTGAGTAAAAAACGATAATTGAGTAAATTTACAAGTTCTACGATAGAAAGAACACGTTAATATTTGAAACGTCCTCAAACGTCTTCAATTTTAAAACACTGCAAATATAATATTATTTATAAGATTGTTTACGAATAATAATAAATCATGAGTATAATATTTATTTTTGAAATGTTTCTTCTAATTCGTTTTTATCTTCGTACACATCTAACATTACAAGAACATTTATGTAAGTTAATGCTGTTTATTAGTATGAATGGAAATTTAAAATTTTATAATCTTAAGTTTAACATATATTTAACTTTATTACACGAATGTAATAAAACAAGCAAACTGTAGATATTCAAAAATTGTAAAAATTACTTAGTTTTTTATCAAAACGCTGCTCCAGCTGCATAGTTAAATAGTTAACGACTACTTTAAATGTCCAATAATGTTAATTATTATAATACAACTATTATTAGTAAGTTTTACTTGAATATACCTTATATGTAAGAAAATTATAATGTACAAAAAATGGGTTAATTAAAAAAAATGTATTTTTAATTTTTATGGACGAGTTCAAAAAAATACTTTGAGTTAAATTAAGTTCATTCAAAAATTTAATTATACTTTTGACACCCAATTTTTTTTACTAAATATAATTATACTTTAAAAATCAACAAATACTATTAAAGTATAATTTTAATTTTATACAAATTTTCTTTTGCAAAATATACAAAAATTATAAAGTAATTCATAAAAACGAGAGTAAGAATATAGCGATAAAATAGTAATATTATGGTGTTGACGTTCATGATGCGCGTGTGACTGTGCCTCTGCACTCGTGTACTCAAGCGATAGAAATAACTTTTCATTAGTATATCGATGAGGTTGTCGGATTACCTCTCATGTACATAAAGCAAAATCAGTCTACATAGCCTTACCAAAAAATAAAGAAGACCAATCAGGTAATAAACGTGTACACATAGAGTCTTGTATGAACTACTTAATCGCATCAAAAAGTTCAACATAAAAAGTTAATATATAAGATAAAATATACATTTTCAAGTGCATAAAATTCATAGCAATTGGCCACAAAATGTTTAATTGAATACAAATACGTCATTGTATGATAATATATACTTATAAATAGATTCTGTAACGAGCATTCAAAAAAATTTTAGTATTATTGAGATAGATTACTGAAATTTTAAATTTACATTATTAATAGCGTTATTAAATAGAATATAAAATATAAATAAGTTCGTCAATTCTACAAAAAATGTATTTATAAAAATAATAGGCATCACGCTATATAATGATGTAGTTTAAGAAAATGTACGCTTTTCGACGGATGTAAATAGAGTTTATTTTCAGATATAAATTGAGAATAGAGAGTAAAACATAAACCCTCGCTTATTTTCATAATTTTTTCCACATTCGAGGAAAGTTGATTTAATCATCATCCAATCGTTACAATACTTACTTAACAAGCAGATAAATCATATTATTTTAACATCCTTATTGATAACATCCAAATTGGTCGAATATTTAATTATGGATTTGGAAGAGGTGATATAGATCTTGGAAGAGGTGCATAGATTTGCCAGTTATGATGATTAAAGACTTTTTTTCTTTCCTTCGGTTAGAAGGTTTAGCGTTATTTTAGGAAAACTCATGAAAAACAAACGTAGAAAAACAACTAATCAAAAAAAATAAATTTACCTTTTCTAAATAGTTTATAAATAAAATAAAACTACTATAAAATTAAAAATTATATTCATTAATAGTTTTATATGGTTTTATAAGTCAATAATAACGTCCGTGATACAACTGAAATTAGTAAAGTTCTTTTCAAAAGAGGCTAAACTATGTTTCTTTTAGCTAAATTGACAATGACATTTGAAAGTAAGGCATCTTCCGTACTATCTTGTTTCATTTCGTGTGCTGTTTTTTTATCATAAGCTAGCAGCGAAGATCCATAAATTGACGTTGATTGTAATGGGTACATCTTAATGAAGTTAATTTTTTACTTGACGTCTACTAAAGTACAACTACATTACTATTACACGAAAACAAACTTTTGCGAATATTCTTGTCAAATTGGTGTTTCTCTGGTGTTTCAATCGTACTCCTGCGCTAAATTATGAATATTTACCAACTGCCAAGTAAAACGAAAAAAGGAATACGTGTTTAATTCCTGACACGTCTTCTTCTTTTACTTTTGGGTTACTTGTGTAAAATATTCTATTTTGTGTTCTTGCATAAATCTTCTTAAGCCAGGAAACTTTTTTGTGTGTTAACTGTATTTTTACACACAAAAATCATAACGTTATACCTAATTATAAGCATTGTAGATTAAGTGTCCTCGAAAAACTTTTAAAAACCAAAAAGTTTGAATAATAATTGTCCCGACGTCTCCGTTCCAGTGGGATAAGTTTAGAATGTTGTATTGGCAGCAGTAGCTGTTGCGACACAGTAGCTGTGAGCAAAGTTTGAATTGACGTGATTGCCGTTAATAGGGCAGATCAAGTTTATTGGGTTCCCTTTGACGGCTGCTGAAGGGAACGTTATCCAAAAGTCCTAATCTTGTTTCCTTTCTCTTTTTCTCTTCTCTTTCCTCGAGGAGCACTGTGCGTCCCTATTTATATCCTTTGGAGAAGCAACGCCGCTACAATAGCGATGTTGTTCTACCGTCTCTAATATTTTTATCGGGAGGAAGCGCCACCGCTCTAAACGCGTTGAGCGCCCGATTTCTCTCACTCCTCATTATTGAGTTAGACAGGTATGCACAAAGCGAGATGGGAATAGAAGGAACGTCGGAATGAAGGCGAACCTCAGCATTTATACACTAATAATTATAAAGGAAATTATATATTTAATTAATTGAAACCTAAATTTTAATTGAGATAGGTATTCATGAATCTCAACAAAATTAATAAATTATACCTCAATAAATTGAGTTAATTAGCGATTATAATTCTTACTAATTATATAATATGCAGAGTTAATAAGGGTTTTTTTAAATTGTTTAAAATATTAACGCTTTCGTGCTTTTTTATAGTGAAAATTAGAGGGTATTGTCGCAAATCTTAATTATGTCAACTCAATGAGATTAGTGGATTTTATCCAAATACTATAAGAGTTTAAGTTTGATGCATCAGAAGGTAGTATGCAGATCATTACATTAAATATTATATATTATTCACCTTCACTATTTCGATTCTGTCACTTTCTTAATCAATTTACGATTTTTTTATTACACTCGTATTTCAGAAGACCTACAATTTTTCATATTAACTCTCGGTACAATAAATAAATTATTCACGCGATTAATTATTACAATAATTATTACTAATTATTAGGTTGACGTATCGAACAAGTGCATTCTTTACACGTAATTCATGAGTCTAAATAACAGTCAATGGGTTTCATGATATTTATTGCAGTTTTTGAAAATTCTACGGCGCAAATATTTTCACTAAATATTAAACAGATGTGACAATTCAGGCTAGTAATATAAACTTCTGTTCCATATTAAGAAGCTTAAAATCTACAAGTTTGCATTCATTCTTCATCATTTTGTCGTAAATAGCATTATCAAAAAATTATAAAGCATTGTCTAGAGTTCATAATTTGCATTTCTCTATTTTCGCTATTAAGTTCTAAGTAATATTTCAACCAGGATACTGGTTGACTACTGGACCAACTATCTAGTAGTCCATTAGATAACGCTCTTTGTTATAAAGTTGTCATTGACTTCTGCAGTTTAGATTTTAGTATATTTACAGATTCTTCGTTCTCTATACCAATCATGGATGTCTTCAGGATACTCTAGACTTACTTCAAGAATATAGCTAATTCGATGATTATCTAGTATATTAGAAAATGAAAGAATATCAGTATGTTCACATCATTGAAGGAATAGTTAGCATAACATAATAATTGTATCATTTTCTACCCATAAAGATTATTAATATCATTATATTAGATAATTCTTTTCTTAATGAGGTTTACAGTTGTCACTCATATATAAATTATTAGTTTTAATACCACGTTTCATAAATAATAATACATCATAAATAATGATAAATAAATCATCATAAATAAATAATAATACATATCTGTAAGGTGTCCTAACTGAATTTTAGTCAATATTAACATCACGCTTCATTTCATACCAAGAATATTTTAGCAATAGACTGGATCAAGTCCACAAAGCTTAAGATAATTATGATCTTAAAAGCTGATCTTTAAAATCAGCTAATACGACTATATCAGTTTTCAAGCATAAATCAAAGAATTCTCTAAGGTTTTTTTATATTAAAATCATTTTATATATTTATATATCATTTATTTAACATCGCAAGATATTTTGCTATTGTTTAGCTGTTGTTAAACTATTTTTATCGGATAAATTTAAGACTATCAGAAAACGAACAAAATCATAAAGAGAAACGCCTTTACATTTATATACATTTATATTACATTGCATAATTATTTTTCTTAAATACACTTCTTCTAAAGTTGAATTGATTGATATAAGACGATATTGTATCTAACAATTAAACCATTAAGCAAAGAATTCGATATAACTAATGTTAATACACTTCTTTCATTATACCTAGTAAATAAAACATAATCCCCCTTTGTCTGAGAAAGAAATGAAGCCTACAGTTATTTTCTTAATAAATAAATTTGAGTCATGAACTCTCAAGTTGTAGAAAGTAACTCCTATAATTCGAGAATCATGGTAGTTGATATTGCACTCATTATGTGCAGGACCTTAATATCTACAATAGAAACAATATATATCGTCAATGTTTACCATTCTCACGGTGAATATTGCATTTAGCTGGTTCACTTAAAGTTTTTTAGAAAAGTGACAAGGTAAACAAATTTATATCCTTAAATGTTTCAGAGTACTTCGCCTAAAATAGGGGAGCCTAACATCTCATGCTATAAAAGTCCTAGGTACGCATGTTTATTCACTCTTACTTTCTCTCACCGGCGCTCATTTTGTAAAATCTTGTAGATCTTTTTAAATTCTATAGTAATAAGATAATTATTATATAGTATTATTTATGTACGATAATATATGTTATAATATTTTGAGTTTTTTCTCATTTATAAAATTTTATAAAGTGAATTTTAGCTCACTCCACCTGAACCGGAATTCACATAAACATACTTGCTCATTGAACCGATACTCAACTATTTTAACTCAACTATTTTAACAAATATTTACAGGTTTATCTTTTAATTAAATTTAATTGCATGTATAGAAGTTGAATTTTATAAGTTTACAAATTCAAAGGATTTGATTTATTACTGTATAAATCATGGAATGCTATTTTTATTTATTTATGTCTGCTTATACTTTTAACTATAAATAATATTACTTTATTTGAATAAAGTATTGTATTAAACTTATAAAAGTGGAATTACTAGGTTTAGAATTAAATAAATGTCTCGTGGAATACAATATTCATTTTAAAAAGTTCTAACACATGCAAAGTTAGTAAACCATTATTTGGTTTGATTATTGTAACAATGTTACGATGATATAAATTAAGTAGATTTATTTCATCTAATAACTAGTCAAATCAAATTGATTGGATGATTTAATTCAAAGAATTTATTCTTAAATATAAGAACGTATAGTTTTTTCACATGTAATTTACAAGTTAATATTGACTTAGGTAGAAGTTCTTTTAAAAACTTTTCATAGTGTAAAATGTCTTACACAAAAATCGTGATATTTGGAATAACTATGTATATTATTTTTATTTCTTCTATCTGCATATTGAATGAAGCAGTTTGTTCGAATTGAATTAGAATACTATGAAATTAAAAAGTGTACTTAAAAATAAATTATAAAACTAAATTATCTTATTAAATCTTTAATGAAACAAAAATATTTAGATTTAATATTATAATTTAATTTTATAAAAAATATATTTTTTACTGATTTTGGATCTTAAAACCAATTTTTATCAAAACCAAAAATCAAAAACAGTTATGCTTCTTAAAAAGTATTGCTTTTTATCACTAGTAATGAAAAGTTTAAGTGAACCAAATAAAAAACCGGTTGAATATTATTTTACTATTCAAATTGGTTCATTGAACTGAAATTATTCGTGTACCATCTAGATCTTTTTACGTACAAAATAAAAAATATATCATTATCTCTTAATTCCTTAATTTATAGATTTCGTTTTATGAACATTGTAGTACATGCACGTATTTACGCATTTTCGCTGTTTGAGGGATTCCTTCAACACTGATAGACTAATAAAATCCGAAAGGTGAATCGAGTGAGAAACTCCTACGCCAAAATTCCATGTAGGAAGAAGAATAAAGGGGAGAAAACAAGACTGCTAAACGATTTCGTATGTCCGCACATATTTATATACACACGCGAACATGAAAATTCGAAGGATAGAGAACTGCTACTTTAAAAAATAGTAATCCAAGTTATAAATGGATGATCATGAATATCGCGAAAAAGGTCTGCCTATAAAGATATCGAAAACGCAACTCAAAGAATGATATAACGATCCTTCTTCTTCAAATCTAAGAATTTTACGAATATTGTGTAACATAAAAGAAATCTTACGTTAAATGCTTCTTTATTTCACAGGAATTACGATTTATCATGAATTGTCGAGATCAATCTGTAAAAAAAATAATTTTCCTGCTTTTATTAGTTTTAGAAGTATAAAATTAGAAGCAATTTCTTTTGACGTGTAATATGAAAACTGTATTCCTCTATATCAAATTTTTAATATAAAATTACGAAGCAACTATTTAAAAAAAAATACTTTTATATAAATATTGCAGAAAAATAAAATAATTCTTTTAGCTAGATAATACTTTAAGCTAGATAATAATAAAAAATAAAGATATCTCTTTCTAAAATGTAATTAATAACCACTAAGTAGCAATTAATAATATTTTTATAATTGTAAATTACAAAGTTTTGGCGAAGCACACTATAATATAATCATTTGTGTATCAAAATTATATTTTATTACAGGATACCAATATTTAAAAGTTGATATGGAAATTTATTAAACTCGTAGCTTCCGTATAAAGGTCACATCTAAAAAAGGTTATCAACGTTTAAGAATATTAAAAAATATTTGAATAAAAAATATACAAAATACTTTTTGTTTTAAAAATAAAAATAATAATCTTGTAATAAAAATTAAGTTTTTATAAGTCTTTCACTTCACCTAATCTCAAAAAAGAAATAAAGTTTATACTATTTATATTATATATTATATTATATTATATTATAAAACATTGCAATTGCAAATATAAAATTAACTTATTGCATTTCAATTTTCGTCAAAAAATATTTTCTTAGATTACGGTGCAATCCTGAATTAAATTTTTTGTTAAAAACTATGATATGTTAAAATTCATTTGAATCTATGAATTAAATATTCATTCAATTTAAATATTAGTAAATATTAGAAATTCAAGATCAAGCATATTTGTATTATATGTAGAAATAAATACATCTATAGATTAAAAATGTGATTTTGATGGTTTTTATACAAGTTTTTTATTATTTTTTACTATTTCATTACTAAATATCGAAAGTCTATCATTTTATAAATGACGTAACGTCTAATATTTAAAAAGTCATCATTTTAAACAACTATTAATTTTATTAATACTATTTGTAATATTATTTTACGTATTCTCTTAGAAAATTTTTTCTTGCTAATAATTTAATTTTTATATTAATAGATATTAATAAATAAAAAAATGCATTTATCATGACAATTTTTTACATTTAAATAATTTAAATAATTATTAAATGAAAGTTATTTAAAATTGTAATGGTATTTGGTAAATATCCAAAATTTAACGTTGACTGCGTCTATTTGGACCCGATACATGTAAATTTATTTCTTTTGACTCTCTTTCTATTCTACGTTTTCCAAAAAGGTTTCTCTTTTCGATACGCACCCGTAATACAATGTCTTGTATAGAGTACATCCTCTTGTACAAAAATAAAAGAAAGCAACTGAGCTAGCGATTGATGCATTCAAACTCCGAGCAGCAATATGAGTGAAGGCACGTTGAACATTCATAAGATATAAGCACCGTGACACATCATTCAAAAGAAAGATAACCGAGATCCAACCCGAGGAGAAGCTACCGATACCAGATACTAATGTATACTAGCCCAAATTAACATTTTCAAAAAGAAAATTTTTCCTTTGATTTCTCTATTACACTGCTACATATCCATTCATTTAAAGGCAACCCACGAGACAAATCGATCCGCTCTTCCTAAAGTTCCGCTAGCATTGTAAAGTTGGATTGCTGTATATGATTTCTTTGAAAGTATTCTTATACGTGAAAATCGGTCATTTCTTGTATATTTATTGAACTCAACGTGTGCTTGGGCTCCGCAGCTGTGAAAATATTGAAAATACGAGTTTTATTCTCTCATTTCCGATTTTAAATTTAATATAAAATTTATAAAGATTACATAACATTAACTTTTTTCAAAAATGCTGACCGGTGCGTCATTAAACACATACGATTATTTATCGTATGTTGCTTATACGATATAATAACATACGATTATTTACGATTATCCAAATAAAATGACTTAACCAAAATTATGATTGAGGCTGCCAAAATCTATCTTTTTCAGATTTGGCGATGACGAGATACCATTTTTATATACATAGACGCTTGAATGCACTAATTTTTCTACGACCATGAAATTTTAGTGCAACGGTTAAAAACAAAACTTTCTTTAAACTAATTTTTGCATTAATATTATTTGTTCTATAATCTCTGTACTATTCCTACATACGTTGTTCGTTATTATAATTAGTTATTCCTTTATCTCTTGACGTTGAACGTAAAAAGTCATCGTCCGTTAAGTAAATGATTTATCAATAACATAAATATACTAATGACCACATAAGGTATGAATTGTAATAGCATAATGAGATCTATCTACCCTTTTTTTAAATATATTTTTACATATTATATATATATATAATATTATTTATTGTTGATTGTACTTACGAAAATGTTCTTTTTGTACATCTAATAAATTTTGCTGTTATCAGGTTTAAAGACAGGAGAATTTTTACTAATTAATTGCAACGTACCCATTGTTCTGTATTTGAATATTTTTTCCTTAATATAAAGTTAAAAATTCCATTTTTCTTAAGACATTTCTTAATTAAAAATTAATTATAGAACTTTCGAAAAATTATATAAATTGAAATTAATTTATGATAATATTAAATGCTTTTAATTTTTATGACTTATGAATATTAAATCAATAAAACGCAAAGTGAGATAGTTTTATATAATCCTTTCTTATATATAACATATCTTATATATAAAATATCTTTCTTATATACAAGTTCTTTAATAAATTTTCATTTGAGAATTTCAATTTCGAAAATCCCATAAGATTTATTATTAGATTCTTTATTAGATTATTAGAATTGGTAATTAAAAAAAATTTAAACTTTCTTAATTTAAACTTATTTGTTTATTATACTTCTCACCAAATATTTGAAGATCCACTTTTATTTCAGAACTTTTCTCTCTATTACTCTCGACATGTCGGTTAGTTGTAACTTTGTTATTCTCTCGGGAAACTCTAACTTGATATTGATATAATTCTACTTTATTTATTTGAAGCGTTTCTTCCATTATTTAGAAAGATGACGACAAATTAATTTTTAATAATTTTTAATATATATATATATATACATGTATGTATGTATGTACACGTATACGCATTTCCCTTTTATTTGTATGCAAAGCTAATTGGTTCTTGATTTGTAGTCTTACACTTTAAAAAATATTGAAAATCTTTGTTTCCAAAATGAGTTTGGAAATCATTATGTAATAATATTCAATTAACTTTTATAACATTGTCAATCAGATAAGCACTTGATAGATTTTTGTTTAACAGCTATTATTATAGTTTTACAATATAAGTGAATATTAACAGAGAATTATTAAGCTTGCAAAATAAGCTTTCCTTTGCACCGGTTAGAGCATAAATGTGCATTTCACAAAAGTGTAATGCTTAATGAACAGTTTCATTGAAGTAATAACTTGAATATTTATAAAATTAAAGTTTACACGTCTTTAATAATATACTACAAAAATATTGTACTGTTATATTCAAATTTACAAATTAAATAAAATTAAATAATTTTGTATAAATTCTTTTCTACTTATTTTTAAATTCTTCTAGCAATTTATTGTATTAATTATTTTCTTTAGTACTGCTTATTTTGTGTCAGATATTCTAGTTTTCATATTTTTTTCTTTAATAAACTACGAAGTAACGTGACTCATCGTCACAGAAAACATTAATAAAGTAAAACAGTCTGTAACTGATTTATTTACGCATACAAGTTTAAAAATATGTCAAAATCAATATGCAGAAAAACGTAGGTAGAAAATCAAATACCCGGACATATATGCATGTATTCCAATGGCATTCATTTGTAAATAAAATTAACCTCAATATTCTGTTTAATTTTTACTTTATATTCGTTAACAGATATTACATTACTTTTCATATCTCTTCCAATCACTTATAAAATCGTTTTAAAATTGAAACTCATAACATTTTGATCATTATAATCTACAACATGTTTATTGAAAATCTTTGTTTATTGAAAAATCCTTTAATTTAACACAATTTAATTAATTATTTTTTATTTTAATTTATATACATTTAGTTCCTTTTACCAAAAGTCTTCTTAATATTTACAGATTTTCATTTTCGCTAAATAATTTTATAAATATTTTTACTTCATATTTTATGAAAATTATAAATATTGCTGAAAAAAATTTTTATGTATTAAAAAGGGTGATTAAATAAAAATTAATTTCATATTAATGAATTAATATAAATAAATTTATATCCGATATTATATAATAGTAGACTAAATCTCTTTTCAAGACTTTCTTATTTTCACCTTATTTATTATGTACTCGAAAATTTCTTTTATTCTAATATAGTTTCATTTTTTATGTATAATACTTAATTATAATTTTAATGAAATTTAAACATTTCTATTTAAATAAGTATAAAATGAAAACGACTATTTACGAAGCATTTTTTTTTTCTAAAGCAGTCTCTTTTCATGAAGCTTTTATTATAACATAAAAATGATGAAAATAATTCTGTAGGAAGATTCAAAAGAAAACGGCACGTTATTTTATTCATCCAGCAGTCGAATTTAGGATCTTCCATTTTTGCAATAAAAACACTTCCAAATACCGATGCAAATGCATTTCTTTCTTCAAGTCATCCTCATATCAAAATTGTAGCACGAAATTCGAAACTGCGTTGAGTCACGTATGTAATACTATCCATTTAGAAGTGCATAAAAATATAAAATCTATGAATTGCTTGCTATATTTTAATAAAATTGTAAAATAAATAACAAATTCATATTAAAAAGGATAATCATAATATTCATTATGAAAATAAGGCATTTAGCTTATTGAATATCGTTAAATCATATAAATACTCCGAATATTAATATATCAGTATGCATAGGGGGTGGAATTATTTAACTTTGTTTACAAGTATGGCGAGATTCTCTGATCTCCGATTTTGTTGATATTCGGAGTATTTGTAGCTTTTGATATGATTAACAATATTCAATAATAAAACGTTGCGGAATGCCTCGGGAAGACATTTTTATTAATAACAAACTGCTGAGTTACAAGGTGTACATATACGTACGGTGTCATTTAAACAATGTTTTAACTATGACAAGAGTCTGATTTTTTCGTAAAAATCTGTTTATTTGTTAATTGTTATGTGAGTAACGTAATGCATCGATAAAAAGTTGTCGAATCCTAATAGCAGGACTTTGTTAAACAGTTACGTGGTAGTCGCATATACTTATCGGTAGCGTATAGGACGTGTTGTTTGCGGATGTTTTTCGCAATATTCCTAAATATTTTTTTCTGATTCTTTATTATTATTCCTATCGTTTGTTTATTTATTTATCCTATCGTTTGTTTATTTATTTATCCTATCGTTTGTTTATTTATTTATCCTATCGTTTGTTTATTTATTTATCCTATCGTTTGTTTATTTATTTATCCTATCGTTTGTTTATTTATTTATTCTTCATCGCTAAAATTTTCTAATTTTATCAGTAAAATATTAAATAAATATTGTATTTACAGAGTATTCTCCAAGGCGATCTACTGCATGTACTCTTACGCGCCGCAACTTCTATTTATTTATAATAAGTTTCTATATGCAATATAATTTTTTTTTTGGTAGTTGGTAATGATTGTTGTGTATGATAGTTTGTGAAGAATTCAAATTTTTCAATTTTGTTATTTTTCAATTTTTCATCCCCTAATAAGGAATGTTTTTCGGGGTGTTTTTAGAGTTAAATCGTTTTTTTATTAATATTGTATCATAGTTACGTAGTTTACGTAGTTTTTTTAAAAGAAATTTCAAGTTTTAAAAAGTTTGACGTTTTGTTGGAGCTAAAACGTTGGAAACTTCAGACTCATTTAATAAATGCTTTAAATTCATTAACTTTAATTCATTTTACCCTCTAAAGTACTTCAACTTACCACTAAACATAGGCATGGTGAGTTCAGGATGTAGATGGGCCAGCTGTCGCGATAGGTACTTCTGGTTGCGGCAGTAGGTCGTGGTGAGAAGGGCGTCGAGGGTACCGCCGCGTAAGGCGTCTCCTGGCCCGGAAAGTGCCGACGATGTTGCGGTCGTGCTGGTGACTGTCGTCATCGTCGCCGTTATTGGATCTTCTGGACCTATTTCGGAACGGAATTTTGATAAGAACGGTCACCCACTCAATAGCCGTGGAAGAGAGCAATTACAAATGTTCATTTGTATCAAAGGATAAAAAGAGCATTTCATTCTTGCGAAAGAAATCTAAGTAGTTTTATAACTGACTAAACGTTGAAGCACGTATTGCGATTTCGTATATGAAAATTCTAACTTGTCATCGAGGTAATTACAGATCCGATAGTTTTGATTTATAGTTATTAAACTTCTTGACTTATGATATCACAATTACCGCAAAGAAACTTATACTCCCACCCTCGTAAATTTAAACCAACAAATGTATTTATATTATTTAAAATTTATTATTTTTCGATGTAAATTTTCTCTTATCTGCTATGCGTGAATAATTTTTCCAAAGCAGTTTATACACGTGACCAGATCAAAGTATCATTATTTATACTCGTATCTCTTCGCAAAACATTTGTAGCCATACAATATTACAAATATACGCAAAGCAAATCAAAATAAATAGAAATTAAAAAATTCATTAAATTCTGAACAAATAAAAGAAAATTCATCGAATTCCTTGTAAATAAGGGTATCCGTGGCTATAATTAAAAATATGCAGTACATGTTTGTATATATAATGAAATAAATCACATAATAATTGAATCTTAATTAAAAGAATATATAAGTAAATTACAATTTACGTTGTTTTACATTAATTTTAAAGTTTTTATCGCAAAAAATAAACTTTCTTTTTATACATGTCATAACCATGTCTTCATTTTGAGCTTCAAATAGGAGATTTTTTGTTTTTACTTGTTCATTATGTTAACAAGCAATTTTAGTTTTACTTTAAATTATAATAAAGTTCAAACTTCTTGTTATTTTTGTATTATTTACGATACTGACTTTTTACATTCATTCAAAAGAGCATCGCTTTCACATATGGTTACTTATATTAAATTAATTAGTAACAGATAAAATATCAAATTTTCAAAAATCGAACTAAGTTCTTAAAACCTACTGCTATGTCGATGATATAATTACCGGGCATTTTCGTTCGTTATTACACTATCTTATATGAGTTTTATCAAAAGTTATAAAAGAAATCTTACTTAGTTTTCATATTTTACACGAATTTTTTATTCTATTGTATACTAGAGTTTGAAATGAACATTTGCATTAATTAATATTTTAAATCCAAATGCACGATTTTTTAATATATCGACCTCTTCCTGAACGTGGATTTCGAATTGATTTCTATTATAAGTGATATTATGCATCGTCCATCTTCTTTTTGATTTTTCCCAATTTTAAAAATTTCTTCTTCTTTTCTTTTTATGCATAAAACATTTACGTTGTTCTATTCTATTCTGCTCTATTCTATATTCTACTAACTGCTTAAACAGTGATTCTATCAAGAACAATTTTGAAAGACATTTTTAGAATTTTAAATAAATTTACTAGTTCATATTTAAATATTAAATTTATATATTTAGAATTTATTATATATTTTTATACTTATTTTATATGTAATTATTGAAAATTTTTAATAAACTTGCGAATTCATATGTAGATAAATATGTACATTTTATTCTTTAAATAAACCAGATGTATTATTTATTATTTTTTTCACTTTTTTAGATAACAACATAAATCCTTTATATGTATACTTTATATAGTATACATATAAAATACTAAATAGCGATAATTGAAGAAAAATTACGTGGGCAACTATGTTAACAATCTTGATGCACATACTTCTGCACATTCTAGCCATTTATCAACTTAACTTCTCGATCATGTATAAATTGATTTTATTGAATTATCGAGTAGAAAAAAGATATAGCAACAAAGAAATATTTATCAACTCTTATCCGCTTTATTGGAAAATTCGAATAACGAGTCTTACACGAATGAAGCTAAATAAATTATTCAACGGTATATTTTCAGAATTCGATTTTAATTATTAATTTAATCCACAAGTTAGTTGATTTTTCCATAAATAAAAAGTAAAATTCATACCTTATCAAGAAAACTGTTTTAAAACCTACACAAATGATAATATAAAAATTAGTTGATCTAGTTTGTTTCTAATACTTCTAGAGTATATTTTATAAATATACTCTA
This sequence comes from Wiebesia pumilae, assembly GCA_018907045.1. Taxonomy (NCBI): domain Eukaryota; kingdom Metazoa; phylum Arthropoda; class Insecta; order Hymenoptera; family Agaonidae; genus Wiebesia; species Wiebesia pumilae. Next base: position 1,500,867 of record JACCHZ010000138.1, read on the forward strand.
GAAATTTATAAAAATCTCAGAATGGGGTCAAAAAATTACTTTTCAATATTAAGCATTAAACGGGAAGTACTCATTTACTTTATTTATAGAGAAAAATAAAAATGAAGAAAAGAAAAAATCTTGCTAAATCTATATAATGTAATGTGACTTAGCTCTTAAAAAAATTAAGAATGATATTAAGTTTATTAATTTTTCGCTAATATTGCGTTTGAACAAGTAAAAATAATCTACGATCTAAGTGTGTAATTAAAATTAAATTCGTAACTTCCGTATCTGAGGGCTTCTAATATTTATTAATCTTAGAAACACTTATATTAAACAAAATAACAAAGATGAATTTCGTTTCAAATTAATGTTTAACGGCTACTAAATAATAATGATAATAAATAAAAAGAAAAAGTTAATAATAATATATAAATAATAATATCTTGCCTAATGTTAATATTGCGTCAAAATTACAATGCTTTTATCAATGATAATATTGAAAATAGACTTAATTGTTATTAATATTTTATATAAGCAATAATTTAATACCTCACTTTATTTTTAAGTTATTAATATATATTGTTATAATTGTGAGTAATATTAATAAAAGTAGGTAAATAAAAATAATAGTGTTAACATTAAAGCATTCATAATAATTCTACCGTTAATAGTAATCATAACATTACTGATATTATTATTAAAAATAACGGTAATAAAAACATTCATAACATTAAAAATAATAATATTTTGTTCTATGTACTATTAACCAATTTATATTCTAAATTATGTTGCATTTAATTTATATTGTATAAAGTATTATTCATTGAATATTAAAATAAATAAAAAAATAATAAGTAAAATATAAATAAATCAGAAATGTAATGCCTTAGAAAAGGTATATTGTAGATTTTCATTTTCAGAAATATGCAAAGTATATTTCAAAGAATTATGAATCAATTTCAATTCCTAAAATTCAAATGTCCTTAGGAATAAACATTGAGTGATATCTCTCAGTGCTAAGAACGATAATGTTTATGGCATGAACATGAATAATCATATATAAAGAACAACTATTTGAAAGGCGTAGATAACGTTAAAAGATTTTAACTTGAAACACATTTTAGCAACTTCATAAGATGACGTATGACTTAGAAAAGGATATATGTAAAATGACATAATAACAGTAATCATTAAAGAAAATGGTACGCATATGCATATATTACTCCAGATAATATACAGTGATTACTGATTAGGCTATACTCGCTGTCATTATAATTTAATAACTGATGAAATAAAAGTTGACAATGTGTTCTATTAATTAAAATCACAATATAAGCTACTATTTGTTTACGTTCAAATTTATCAAAAGAATACTTAACAACGTTCAAAATGAAATATTAAATTGTTCTGCTAAAGGCTAAATATTTCTGACAGTTGATAATGAATTAGCGAAAGTTATTTAATGGATGGAAGTACTAAAAATAACGTAACTACTTTTGTAGCTTATATTTAATTAGATCAAACAATTTTATTGTACATGACTTATTCCCATATAATAATTCTACCATAGACTATCAGAACTTTAAAAAAAATTCCAGCATTACATATTCATGTACGTTTTATACTATTAGTATTATAAAAAATATATAATATTTTAATATTAATTATATTAAATTTTAGATAATTATACTATATATATAATAATTATACTATATTATATTTTAGATTAATTATACTATATTTTATATTATGTATGTATATACTATACACGTATGTATATCTATACAGATTTAGTAAACATTTACTTAACAAAATGTAAAACTTAACAAACAATACGTATGTTACCATAAGATGTTTCTTTTTTTATCTTCTTTACCCAAAAAAGGTCAGAAATTAAATAATTATCGATTTCCTTTGTACTTTTGATGAATCCATATAGTAATTATTCCACTCAAGAATCCCTTTCTATATCTTTGAAATCCATATTCTTGTTTATTTGGTGGCGTTCTGTCGCGGGTAGATGGCCAATAAGCTTTTTAAATAATAAAAATAATTTTAATAAACGTGACAAAATTTAGTTTGTCAACAGAATAACAATGTGATAGAAAAAGAAAAAATGAATGGTTTTATAAAATGATGGTCTTGCTTAAAAACATATAGAAAATTTTACTCAATGTTTCACTAACATTTATATTAATTGCAAACATTTATATTAATTTATTAGCCGAGTAACCAATTATTAAATTTTATGCTTGATTATTCAGGGCATTCACCGCATTTTCAAGGTATTTTTATGATAAATCACAATCAAATACTATATGTTTACCAATTATATTTATCAAATATTATATATTTGTAAACGTAATTTCTGTAAGAATGTGTAGTGTTATAAATGTTAAATATAATTAAATAAGCCAAATGGTATAAATTGTAAAAAATCTATAATTTTCTTTCTTTATAGAAACTTAAGATGACTGCATTAATAAATCAATATCTTTTTGATTAGATCTTCTTCATTAGTTGCAATGTAAAAACTTCTTTGAATTTAACTATATATTTTTGTAAGAAAATATCTTCCATAAACATATCATAGGATTTACTAACCATTTAAGATTAATAAAATTATGATGTAAATAACTTTTTCCAAAGTTAAGTAGAGCTTGCCGAACGAAACAAAATACTAATTTAGAATCCAAAGAGTGAAAATTTTTACTGTTATAAACTTACAAAATATTATTATATTAATAAAGTAATATTACGGCCGTAAGGGCAATGGCTAGGTGTCGTGGTCCCTCCACGAGGCCCGCGAATACGAACGCGTGAAGGTAAACGCCCACGAAAACATATAAAAAGGCCGCGCTCACGCAAAATTGAGAGACTGAGGTGGAGTTCGGGTAGCGAAGATTTCCCGGTCGTGCTAACTTTAGGCGCACGGCTCCTGGTGCTGACTTTAGGAGGACTGGGAAACTCTAGGTACTGGAGTTCGGAAAGCGAAGATTTCCCGGTCGTGCTAACTTTAGGCGCACTAACCCGGGTATAGACATAAGTCCGCGGTCTCGCATCCGAAGACACAGCCTCCGGGCTAGACTCTCCCCCCCCCTCATTCTTAAACCGAGATAGTAAGTGGAATCCCGCCGAGTAAACTCATGTTGATACACCGCCGCCGTTCAATAAGTATTGTAATTCCGCCGTACCGTATATGCGAGAGTGTCGCATCGCCGGTTTATTGATCTTTGTTGTAATCCTGTCGTACCGTATGTGCAAAATTTCACACCGCCGATCTATTAGTTTTTGTTATAATTCGTCGCCTAGTATGGAAAAAGGAATCGCACCACCGACTGACTTATATCTGTAAAACCTCGCCATCTAGTGCATAAGAAGTACCACATGTGTCACAGTCGTTTAAATATCTGCCGAAAAGTTATAAAATATACAATCATTATTCATCGCTGTAAACCGTTAACATTTCTTTGTAAGTGGTGAGCGCACCGCAAAAATAAATAAAAACCTCTGTAGATTTTCTTGAATAAAAATGATCCAAAGTTCTGATTTTAAACATAAAGATAAACGCCTTGCTTATTTCGCCTCGGTCTCTTCGCGCCTCCTCCTCCCGCCACAAACCTGGTCCGACATTGAGCCGTCTGGGACAGGACAGTCAGGGAGAACGGAGAACCGAGTCGCCGCCATCATCAGAAGAACGAGTAAGCCGAGACGAAGATGCAACAACGTAAAACGTACCAAACGTCGCATGGCGACCGAAAGGGACCCATGGAGGAGAACGTTGCGACGCGTTACATAAGAATAATCGAAATGAAATAATTTTGCTGATTTTACTCAATAACGTTGTAATCTTTTGATGATAAATTAATAGAAAATATTTTTAAAAAATAATAATCTTTAGTTAATATCGTTTCCAACATAATATGAAAAAACTACTACAGCTTTTCATAATATTGAAAAATAAAATGCAATACATGATTTAGCGGTATTTATTAACGAAGAATCATAATTTACCATTTTTCTGGTAATACCACTTTTCTTATTTTTTAAAATATAAATGAACACGATGCATACTTATAATGAAAGCAGGTAAATGAATCACATTGGAGTAAATACTGTATGAGCTAAAGTTACCCATTTGTATAGATTAATTTTATGATGAAAAAAGAAAATGAAAAACAATGATCAATTTCCCTATTTATCTAAAATGTATTAGAATAACGATCTCAGGAATAATTTCTATGAAAATGATTCCGAGGTGTTCGCTTTTTCATATTCTGATTGATTTAAAGAAATTCCTTATTTATTGCTCTACGATTATTATTACTACTATTAATAATTAACCAAGTTTTTCTTTTCTTTTTTCTCATGAAAAGCAATTTAAATGTACGAAGTTAATGATTCAAGACTGTACTTAGTTGCGATGTTAAGAAAAAATTAATATCAATATATCAATTATAGTTTCTCTTTAATTCCTAGTTTTTAAGAGTTTATCAGATAAGTTTAGTAAAATATCGCGTTTAGTAAATTGCCTTCAATACTGTATTCCAATTCCTCGTAAGTAGTTCAATAGACTGAAGAGTAAACTAACTTAAACTATCTTCAAGCCGTAACAACAGCCACGAAATATAACTAAACATAGAACAAGAATCGGTATATGATGAAACAAAGTACAATTATATTGGAGATTTAACTTCAAGACGCTGAAAATGTAATTGATTATCCAAGCTTCTATTAATTAGAAAACAACGATTTTACATAACTACTAGTTTATCAAAAGAACAATTTACTATTATAAATATAATATAATTGAGCTTCATAAATATTTCATCCTCCTTTTTATTTAATGTATGAAAACGTTTATTCTATTTATAAGAAACGTATTTTCATTCTTTAGCACAAGTTAAACTGCAGGAGCTCTTGAAGAAACTTTGGATTTATAATCTTATGTCGCTTATGTATTTTCTTTCACAGAATTAATTAATAACAGAAATTTTATCAATAATCTTTAATAAGTTCTGCGAAAGTACATTTTCCAATTTTTACTTTAAAAGAATATTAACTATCTCAAGAAACAATAACAAGAAATTTTAATAATGTAACAAATCTAGTAATTAACTAATTATTTTTATCAAGTTTTTGTATAGGGTACTTCTAGAATATAGTTTATCGTGACACTGCAAATAATATGTAAATCATGATATATATTCAATCTATTGTTACGACATCGTCTCACTGAAATTATCGAAAGTAAAAAGAATTTTCTTTTTCATAAAAGAAATATTTAACCCCTTTTCTTTCTCTCTTTCTCCAGTAAGAAAATTTTAAAGATTCGAAATTCGACACCTAGGCCTGGAATGTCAGGGCGAAAAGTCATAACCATGACATGTTTATGACTATACCTGCATTTTTTTGGAGCCAGCCAGAAGCCTACACTCACACGCGTATTGAGTAGTTGCACTCGCAAGTAGCCGAACGCCGTACACATATATACACAACGACATTTTTTTTCTCAATGCGTATTTGTATCTGCGAACAGCTGCGCACCCACACATGCACACATGTACATTCTGCGACCGTAAAATTAAACAAAAATAAGGGAATTATATTTTTCATATATACTATTTTAAATTTTATTACATAATTAATTAAGGTAAAATTTAAATAATCGAAAAGGAAAGAAAAACAAAATAAAATTATAAAACTATAGTCATAATAAATTACTATTATTAAATAAACATAATATAGTTAATATAGTTAATAACATGGAAATTTTTATTGAAGCAAATATAAGTAATACTACAAGGTTAAATTAAATGCCACAATTATTATCATTTCTCACTGATTATTTGTGTTATATTTATATACAAAATAAAAACAAAAGGGGAAGTAAAATAGAAAAAGGGGAGGAAAATAAAAATTGAAATAAGTAAATATTAACAAAATAAAGAAAACCATTATTAATAACGTTTTCTATACAATTAAAGAGATTGAAATAGTAAACAAAGAAAATAGTATTAATAATAATAATAATAATAATAATAACAATGATAATTCTAATATGAAAATTAGTAAAAATCAATATAACAAAAATAATAGCTACTACAAAATCCGAAGAAAATTTAAATGTAACTACGAATTATTGTTAATTTAACTAATATCACTAAAAACAGGTTAAATATTAATAAATTTATAAATTAAAAACTGTACAATTACGGAAAAGGAGACTACGAACCGAATTTTATAAGCAGTTAAGTAATTAATTAAATATAATCGCTAAGAAATTAATAAAAGTGAAAATTGTATACAGGCTGTATAGACTTTTCCGAGAAAAGCCATAAAAATCCCTTCTTTGCCTATACCGCCTGTGCTTTAAATTTTGTATAAAAAGGACGCATTTCTCCATGCAAAACAGAGTTTACTTTTAAATCTTGTGCCTGGCCGCTGACCTACTGATCTGTATTAAGTGAGTAATATATACCTTTCTTTTAAATTAAAATATGTAACATATTTTTTGGGGGGGATTCATCCCCTACCATTTTCCCCAATGCTTTATCCTACTAATCCTTTTTCCATATTAATGGGCGTGACGAAAGTCTACGCTGCAATATAGGAATCCTAAAAATCCTTTTTCCATATTAATGGGCGTAACGAAAGTCTACGCTGCAATAAGGGCATCCTACTCCCTTTTTCTCCATATTAACGGACGTGATGAATGTCTACGTTGCATTATGGAGAATCCATGCTAGCATCCCTTTTCTTTATGAGATCTTAATAATATCAATACCGTCAATACCAATAATCTAATAACATTGAGAAATTATCAAATAACCACCGAATTAAATAGGACCGTTGCCCTTCCCAGGCTAGTTTACTTAACTGTATAGGCCTAAAAGGGGGATTTACGTCATGGACGTAACACGTCATTTGGTATATGCAAGCAAGCAAGTGCAAGTCAAGAGAGAGAGAGCGCGAGTGTGGTCCTATGGAAAGGAGCCATGGTTATGCGTTAAGCCTCGGCTATGCGTTAGGTCTATCGCGAACAAGCGCGACGCGCTTGCACCGTCACCGACGGATTGTGAGGGCAAAGGGCTAAGCGGGGTCGCAACTTCCACGAGACCCAGCAAGTGTAAAGGAATGTTTCATCCACTAGATGGCTTTCTTTATTTCATAAAAGAGGTGAATTTGCGTGGAAAGGAGAGTTGGTTGGGAGTTGGAGGTCTCACTTGGTCGAGCAGTCCCTGGTGTAGTCTTTCGGCGCACCAGGAATCCCGTGGGTGTAGTCGCTCGACGCACCCCCGCCGTGACTCGCTCGTGATTATCTTCTGTCGCGACTAAATTGTAAAATAAACCGCCGTTAAGAACTTCAGGTAAGTCCGTCGCAGTAATGCGCCGATCGCCAGAAACGCTGTACGATTCACTGTAAAAAAGTATGATTTCAACCACGTAAACCACCGACATACATTATTCAGACATTATCAATAAATTAGTTTATTCTATTTAAAACACCGCCGACGTCCTTATTCGCCCCGGTCCAACCCCGAGCCATCCGGGCCGGGTCAACTAGGAAGCAAAAGAGACTAAGCCGCTTCTGCTGGCGCAAAGGACATACGCCGACAACAGAAAGAAGAAATATAATGAAAATAGTTACCTGGCGCCCCTGCGTGGGGAGCGATAAAATAACTAAATTGCTACAATCTATAAATATGCGAAAACAAATGACCGTAAAAGAGTTATTATTATTAAAACCTACACAAAGTACACGATTAAATTCGGTTAGTATTTCCTTTCGTTAAAAAAATGAAATTCTTAATTCTGTATAGCTTTTCTAATATTAAAATGTATGATATAGATACATATTGTATTATATTAACACATATATTAAATACTATTAATATTTAATACATTAATAATTAATAATTAATATATTAAATAAATCTATTTCTCTCTTTGTGAAATACATTATCTAAAGAGAATCTTTTAAAACAAATTAAGAAAAACGATATCGTTTAAAAGTAATGGAAACTTTGTTTAAAACAATGTGTATTTAAAACTAGCCATGGCATTATGGATTCCTCTAAAAAAATTCCTTACTTCCTCATATTTATTATATTTGTTTGCCTCAATAACTAGTTTAATCATAAGTTAAAGTGTTCAACTATTAAAAATGTATTCACTTTCATCTATTTTAAGTAGCAAAATTTACTGCGTTCGTTATTAACAGAATAAATTCTGTGAATTTGAGTAAACTTTATACTATCTATTCTTACATGAAGTTCCCTTTTTTTTAAGTAAAAAGTATAAAATCAACGAATAATTTTAAATTAAAACTCATTCGATTAATTCTTTACTTTCGACAACTGCACAACAGTGTAAGTTGGTTATATAAAATACGCTTACAGAGACTTATTAATTACAATGTTGCTATATTAGGCTGTAAATATGAAACAGAATCATCTAGCTTTAATTAATTTATTTTTACTATTTAAACTTAATAATTTTGAAAGATTCTGTATTAAAGTAAATAAAAGTCAAATTTTTTTTCCTGCTTTTATTATTATCTATCCATTATTACAAATTGTTTAGTAAAATCGTTCGATTGTTTCTCAAACTAATGTAGTGTAATAAATGATATAATCTCTTAATTTTAAATTGTAAATATATCGTTAATTAATTACTCCAGTTTTTTATATCTGAATTTTATTTGTAAACGCATTTTAATGACAGGAAGGAGAAGTAGGAAAGGGAGAGAGAGAGAGAGAGAGAGAGATGAAACTTACGATAACAGCTACTTATCGGAGACAGAGACGAAACATAGGTGTCGACGTCGGCGTCATGGTGCCTGCTAGGACTATCTTTCTCTTATTAACTCGTCACATACACACACCTTCTCTTTCCACTCTTTCTCTCTCATCTTCACTTCATCAATCCGTTTTATGGAAATGAGTAGCAGTTGATCAAGCACGAGCACAACGCTCGGCGCGTTTCATGCGTACGGACGTGATAAGTAGCTGCTGTGCATTAGTGCACCCAAATCTACTTTCTTTTGTCTCTCGCAAGCTTATATTCTTCTACGTGCGCTTCTCTTATTTTCCCTTTGTAAATGATTATTTAAAACGAAACTGCAGTTGAGTTTGTGTAATATAGATGCTAAGAGAATGGATACGAAATTTTCGTAGTTTTATTACTTGGCAAAGGACGCAGGCATTAAAGAAATAAATTTGAAACGGTGATACGCGAGTGTAAGTGTATCAAAGAAACAAGTGTTGAGTTTTGTTTTCAATATCATGAAAATGTTTAATCAAACATTTTCAATTCTCGATGTGACGTTAAATCTTCAGATATAAAATTATAAGGATAAAATGATAATTATGATGAATGTGAAATACGAACTTGATTCTCTTACGTCTTCCAAAGGAATTAAAATCGATAGTTAAATATTAGCTTTATTCGTGAAAAAAGGATTAATTATTTTTCATTAAAATAAATGTAAATGGATAAAAATATATTTTCAAAAATTTTTCTTAAGTCTGACAATAAACATGTTCGTTGTTTAGTTCGAAATGTTAATATTATGTATAAAAAATTTTAGTTTTACAGAACTTATGAAATTTGGAAATTGAATTTGAATTACATAATATGTTAATGCAGTACTACATACATCAAATTTAAAGTACTTTTTTATTCTAGGAGCAATAAAATTAATAAAATAAAATATCGTCCACTAAGTCAAATACATATACTTTTAACAAAAATTTATTAGATATAAATTATTTAGACTAAGTAAATCAAAATATTTATAGCGTATAATTACGGACCAAGATAAATAATATTTTCAAAAACCAAATTTCACATATATATCAAAGAAGCTAAGTAATCAGAAAATTACTTGTTTATTGTATTTTTCGAAATTAAAATTTGTAAAGTATAACATTATTAAATTTAAATGAAAATTCTAAATTGTATGTTTACTAACATATATTTTATCTCTCCGTATTTACATCTTAACTTATGAATGAAGGCTGAAATTGATTTGAAGAAAATTCGAAGAAATTTGAAGTAAAAGAGAATACGTAAAAGCTTTATAGTAAGAAGACCTGTGAAAACTCGCGTTTAAAAAAAAAAAGTAAGCCACAAAAATTTTCTATAAAAGCTCATACATTATAACTTCGAAATTTCATTTTGAACAAAAAATCGCTATTTTTGGTTACGAATTTTATAATTTTCTACCGTTTTCTTTTTTAGGTTTTGCTATGTAACACTACATTTGTAGGAAAAAATACCTCACAAAGATGTTAAAAAAAACGCGTAGTACTTATAATCATATAACTGTATATTATCTATCATTTTCTTTCACTAAATATGGTAAGAATGATAAACAGTTGAGAAGATACATTTATTTGTTTTGAATTGTTATAATTGAATTTTAAAGTAATCATATTTTTCGATAAAAACGATTATTAAAAACGGTTATATTAGTTCATAAAATTAGTTTTTCTTTCGCCTTTACATCTGAGTTACTTGAGTGAAATAAGATTTTAAATAAACATTACGTTTTTATTCGGTAGAATGTAAGTGAACTTTTATTGGAACTAATTATCAATTCATTACATGAAATTTTATTCATATAAACTAACATAATCTATTTTACTTACATAATATGTTTGGATCGTTTAATTTAAGGATTCAGAAATTTTTTACAACTCAAATAATTGTATCCGATACAACTAACTAGAGTATTAGTTAGACTATTTTTGACAATTAAATTAATACTAACATCCGCATGTCTTGTAAAGTTGGTTCAGAAATAAACGCATGTTGAGGCAGAAAGAATAAGAAATCGCACTCTTCAGGAACATTACATCCATTTGAATTCAGATTAATATAGCAGTTTTCGTTACCCTGCTGCAGAATTATATAAAAAATTTCACTGTAATGAAATTAATAATGAGAGACTCTTTATCTTATATTAATGTAAGTAAACTAAACGTAAAATGAAACTATAAACTAATTTTATAAATAAAAAGACAGTGATTAAAGATACGTCTTATTAATTTGTTTAAATCAAACTTATTTCTTATTCACATAAAAACATACATGCTTATAAGTGAAAATGTATAATATTTTCAATTTAAAATGTATAATGGAATGTACGTAACAAATCTACTATTCTACTCTATTTTTATGCACGTAATATATACTCCACTTTTTAACTTAAAAATATATAAAAATATAGAAAAATAAAAAGGAAAATATAATAAACAATTTCAAAAGTTTAATAATATATATTGAAATGAAATTCAATATTGATAGTTATGGATATTTGTTTTTATTTAAAAATTAAATTATAGTTACAATTTATATATACATTAAATTAATAAATGTTATTAATCATAAATGAAAAACAATCAACTAAAGATTTTTTTCTCAATTACAGATTTTACATTGAATATAGTAACTGCGTGAAAATATATAAAAGAAATATATAGTTCGGTTGTTTACATAAAAAAGCTAATTTCATTTGAAATAAATTATTCTGTAACGCCAATGAAAATATATTTATAACAGAAAGATAGATCAAATGATCTTTTTAGCACTAATAAGGAGAATTAAACCCCTATTATACTTATACTTATAGTAATGAAAATGTGTATTACTCGGAGACATAATGAAATACAGTATATTATCGTTTGAAAACAATAAAAATAAAGCTATTCGTTGTTGTTAAGGACAAGTGATAAATGAAATTTATATATATGATATATATATATATATAATATCTATAATTATAGAAAAATCAATGATTTCTATTTATTCAATTATTGAAGTTAGTGAAGAAAATGTTTTTATAATTATTTAAATAATGCTTTTAAATTTAAATAATAATTTATTTAAATAAAATTTAAATAATAATTTTTGTACTTTCTATCTAACTACGACATCGCTATCTAATTTATCCAATTTTCGCCTAGATATTATAAAGTAAATATTACTAAACGTAGATATTTGTTGCATTTTTCAAAGTTCCTTTTCAATCAAAAAATTAATTAAACAGTTTCGTGCTATTTAGGCAGATTTTTTAATCCTTACAAAATGTACGCTAACACATGAGTCGACAATGTGGATCTTTGTATAATATTTTGATATTATTATTATTATTATTATTATTATTATTATTATTATTATTATTATTATTATTATTATTATTATTATTATATTATTATTATTATTATTATTATTATTATTATTATTATTATTATTATTATTATATGGCACTGATAAGTCACTTTTATTTTTAAAAAAATCAAGAACCTTGAGTGCCGTGTAACCATTTTTCGAAATAAAAATAACATCCAACACTTACAGTAACACTTGCACGATAAACAATGCAGTTTTATACGCCAGAAAAGTGACAACGATTCCAAGCCCATCCTTAAGTACAACTAATCACGTCAATTTGTGTCACGATATTTCTCATTCTGAAGTATAACTTGATTTATTGCGTAAAAAACGCAAAAGGGTCTCTAATCCACATTTTCTAGCAACGCGTCTTTTTTAATCGTCTTGAGAAAATAATTACAATTGTCTTTCGTTGCAGCTTAATAAGTAATCGCGAAAATGAAGCAACAGAGGACATCGATCGTATCAGCGAATTCGCTGGAAGAAAATTGCGCTTGTGAAGTATGCAACAAAAGATAAGAAACTTACCGAAATAGAAAATCACGGGAGTCCAGGTGTGATACAGCGAATACCGATATCACGCGCAGCCAACGCCATAAACGAATAGACGAGGCGGCGGCGATCGAATAATCACTCGAGATGACGGACAGTGAAATCAAAATCTGTCATCCATTCGCGTGGAATTTGATAAACGGTCTGGAGAAGTACTACGTTCCGGCCCTTATCGTCTTCGGCTCCTTTGGAAATTGTCTCTCCGTCTATGTTATCTTCGCCACGAAGATGCGCCTCACCCCGTCGAACTTTTATCTCGCGGCCCTGGCTCTCAGCGACACCGGATTCTTGATGGCTTTATTCTTAGCTTGGTTGGGAGTGATCAACATCAACCTCATCAATCAGCAGGGTTTCTGCCAATTCTTCGTCTATATCACCAATGTTTTCAGCTTCCTCAGCGCTTGGTGCGTCTTTGCACAATAATGCGAGTGTGTTTTTTGTTTTTTATTTATCTTTCTTTTTCGTTTCATTCATACAATAAGCAGCCTTAATGATGACTACATAGGCGATAAATTATTTATTTATTCACCCATGTAAAGTTATATTTCTATTGAGTGCAGATCGTATGAAATTATGCATTTCAATTTCTCTTGTCAATGAGCAACTTTTCATGAAAAGCGAAGACTAATTTACAACACATTGCAAATATCGAGACAACTATTCGCGCGAAGATAATTAAAATTCTATGGATAGAGAGGAAAAGTATCTTAGATTTAGTATCATTGACTGAAGAAAACTAGAAGATTTTATTGACGACCTCGTCGGTTACCCTTTTGATTTTATGCGGTTTTCTACTCTACTTCGTATCACCTTAAGGAAAATAATACTCCAAATAACATATAAATTCAGAAAACGGATAAATCTAATATGCTACCGTAGAAAGTTTTAAATATTTTTACATTTTTCAAAAACATTCAAATTACTGTTTCAAACTCATCTAATTTCGTGCTTCGGAAAATTTCTTTTAAACTTAACGAGAAACAAAACATATTTACCTCAAAAACGGTTGTAATAGATTAAAACGAGAAAAATATAAAAATATTCAATATAATGGAATATTTGCACTTTTTTGTATCAATATATATATATATACATATACATATGGTGTAAAGTATTATATAGTAATAGGAAATATTGAGCAATGTATTAATTTCAATGTAAATACACAAGAACTTTGTATTAAAAATAAAAATTATTTCTAATTTAATTTGCTAATATGTATAATTAATTTATAATATATAATTAATAGTATTGTAAAGTTATAGAATCACCTAATTTAATGCAAGAAATATTGAATGATATAATATCTATCATACGATGATCTGATTAGATTTATTTTCTTTGTAACAAATGTATAACTACTAATAATTTCAAGAAATTCATCGAAATTAGAGATTAGAAATAGACCCAATTAATATCAAATTTCATATATTAAATAATACCTTTATGAACGAAAGACTACAAATTTGTGCACAAAATCAAATGGTCGTGTTAAATTTTTATATATTTATTTATGAATTTAATGAATAAAATGACAAATCAATATTTAAATTTTGAATTATTATTTACGATCATTCTAAGTAGAAAAATGAAAGATAAATATTTTAGCTATAATTTCTACATTTTTTTACGAATATAAGATTACCGTGGATATATTTCAAATTGGTAATATCAATTTATAATTGAAATTGTAGTACAGATTTTGACATAAAAATTTACATAAATTTATTAATGTAATTGAAAAACTGAAATACGTCAAGTAAAAATGGAATGCATCATTTTACAGAAATTAAACATTCTCTTTAGGTTGAGTAATTTTTTTACATTTATCATCGTCATTGCTTTATTTGTTATAAAAATTATAAAATTATTTGGCTCAACATTTTTTTAATTTAAATTACATGTACAATGCATGTTCTTTTTAATATGTAAGTCCTATTCTATCCACTTTTTATTACAGAAACACACATACAATAAATTATCTGCGTTTTTATTTATGTATTAGTAATAAGTAGATTAATTACAATTTTTATTTGATTAAAATTATTTGTTAATTATAAATATTTTTACTTTAAAGATAATATAATTAATAGAAAGATCTAATTTTAATAGTAAATAGAAATTTGAAACTTGATTTTTCTAAAGGAATGAAATATAAAAGTTAAAAATTGTAAGTACAAATGTTTGAATTTGGTAAAGATTGTTATAGCTCGAAAATATAAGAATCTACGTAAGCATCATCCCATTAATACAAGCTTTTACTAAAGGTATATGCAAATATTATAAAATTTATTATATTTAACTACTTAATTTAATAATATTTGGAAATCATTACCTTACATACTAATGAATTTATATAATATTTATACAATTTCAACATTTATGACTGATGCTTTAAAAAACTATATAAAAATACGCATATAATTAAACTCAACATAATTATCGTAATAAAATTATTTTAAAATAATTTCAATATATAATAATAATAATAAAATATTTATTTTATAAGGATCATGCTTTCATTTCGAAATTACATAATTAATTTTTTTCATTCAACAATATATTCCAAAATATTTTTAAAGAAAATTCAGTATTAACGAACTATTTTATTTAATCCAAGGACTCATTGATATTTATGAAATTTAATAATACATTTTAATTTTTAAATAATTAATTAAAATTATTCTTACAAAGGTATAAAATGTGAAGGTTTAGTGAGATAAATTATTTCACATATCAACAAATTAAAATTAATTCTAAAATAGATAAAAATGAAGATATCGTAAAGTTCCTTATTGCGTAACTCCTAACAAAATTATTTTCTTACAATACTCCAAATATAAAAAGTGAGAAAAATATTCAAATATGATATTTTCTACTGTAGATATAGTTCCATTTTAATTTAATGATGAACATGACACAATGTCTAAAGTTAATTTTAATACATAGTAGAGTAATCAATGATACGAAATTAATAACTGAAATTAAATAATATTTTATCAAGGACTTAAAAATATTATAATTGTTTTTTAAACAAATCAAAGTCAGTTACTAAAATCATTCCATGAAGAAATACCCACTTTACGTTTAAAAGCAATAAATGCGAACTTATTTATGTGTTTGAAGAGAGAATCTTAGTTGCATTTATAGTATACATTTGCTAAATTACTAGTTTATTATCCTAAGAATAATTGTCATTTTCCAGTTTATTTGCTATATATTACTTTTCTCATAAAGACTTGACATAATCTACTACAATGATACGAAAAACATCACTTTATACAGAATCATCAATAGTTATTATAACTAGCGTAAGTACTTTGATTTTTCATCACAAAGCCCTATGTTCCATTTAAAAAATAATTCATTCGTTCAGATTTTATTATAAAGTATTTATTTATTTATTTGGAAGCTATTTTAGTTAGTGTTAAACTATCTTCTTTTCATATATAGTTACCAATATAGCTACAATTGTTGTTTCTCTTAATTGACATATATTTCTTTAAATTTTAGAAAGAAATTACAAATTTTTAATTATTAACTTCTATGACAAGATTAAATAAGAATAACAAATTTTGTTATACTATTTTATCTGATAGAATACATGTGATTTTGCTAGCTAGAATGAAAAGTTTATTCTTAGCTATAAGATATAATTTTTAACAAATGTAAATTGCAAATGAAAGATAATATTATATTTTTGAAGCTCCTAGAATATATACGCGCTGAAATTATTGATTTTTTTACTGATATTAAAATAAAGAAAAAAGATAGAAAGGTTAATTTTAATTTAAAAGAAATTTAAAGATTAAATTTTAATCAATACGTTACATTTTAATATTTTCAGTTCTAGCATTAAGGTGTATAATATAATTTTTATATTTTCAAATAAAATTCTAATAAGTATAGTCAATATAAAAAATTATATTATAAATTATTTACATAAATTTGGAAAAAATTTATATTATTCTGAAGATGCTTACATTAAAATTTAAAATAATGTAAATTGAGATGGATAAATCATATAAGTTATTAGAAAAAATATTTATCAATGAAAATATGAATTACAAAAAATGACAGTACTAGAATTTAATTTAATGTATCTTGTCTGTTACATTTTAATATACTCGCTATATATTTTTTATAACATGCACTACACTTTGTTTTATACAATATTCAGTAAATCCCTAATATATATGCTGTAATTAGTTAATGTGAAAAACAATTACAATGAAAAAACATAACTAATGTGCTCTTAATATAAAAGGTTTGGCAATATTAAAATAAATTCGAAAATATAATCCCTCTTTTATAGTAAGAACTTCGAAAAATAACTTATTAGAAGTTAAGAATACAAAAAATTAATAGACAAAAAGAATAATTCTACTTATCTTTATATTAAAAGAATACGCTTTACTAAATAATTATTCTAAAAGTAGTAAAATCCGAAAAAAGTTTTTGGGTAAGAGATTAACAAAAATTTATTATATTTTTCATGTCCACGAACACATTTTTATGAAGATCAGAGTTATATATTTTAGGAGATTTTAAGCTTTTAAGTTTACTACTGCAATTACATAAAATAAATATAGTTGAATTTATTATGGAAACAATACAATTATCAGTACTTACTTATTTATGACTTATATAAAAATAGACTGATGTAACTTTTCTTTTCACTCATTTTCTTGACGTTTTAATAAATAATAATCATTATCAAAGTCACATCTAAATCATAATTTTACTTAATTACTTAATTTTATCTACTTTAATTGATTTATTAATTGATTTAACCTTTTTTTATTTTTTATTAGTGAATATTCCACAAGTATAATTTTTTCTTAGTACAAGACTATTATCCGAGATCGAATTGATAATTTAATATTTCTTATAGTCCCAGTATGATCTCCAAACGAAATTCATAATATTTTGAGAGTTGCAAATAACTACTGTAATTATTAATAGTCAATAAAAAGCATAATTATATAAATTAGGATAAGTAGTATATAAAAAGATCGATGTAATCAATTTTATTTACAAAAGTACAATTATACGTATTATACAATAGCCATTCCAAATCAGCCATAAAAGTCATTAACTATGAAAATGATTGTATACTAAGAATATAATTTAATCTAATATCAGAAGAATAATAGTCCATATACGTCTTCTAATGTATTTGATAAATAATTATATCAATTTCATAAGATATTTAACGAAATTTTTTATAAGAAACAAAGTGAATTATAAATTATTTTCTGGTGATAAAAACCCACTTTTAATTATATAGTATACGATATAATATACAATAGGAAACGATCATTGATTAAAAGTTTTTTATATAATTCAAAAAATTAAGTACTTCTTTAAAATGTCTTAGTTCATTTTTTATAATTATGATTACTGATTTTCTGTAAAAATAAAAATGTTTACGAAATATAATATGTAAATAACACAAAAGAGGTTTTGAAATAATCCATAATTTATTTTAAACTAATAAAATTAACTCAGTTAATTAACTTGCTTTTTTTAAATTAAAGATTGAACCAATTTTTTATTTGAATCATTCGTAATAGTTATCGATTTTTCTTGAATATCTCTTTAAATAATGTAATATGTCGAAAATCTTGTCCTTGTAAATTTGAAAAAGATATAAATTACAAAAATTTAAGGTATGTTTATATCCTAATATTAAAATCATAATGAATAGTTTTTTTCATTATTATTAATAAATTTCATGAATCTCAATATTCCCTTTTCTTAACAATTTCTTGAAAAATTTACTTTTTTGTTAAACCAATTCCAAATTCGAAACTGTATTCTTTATATTTTTAAAATAAGATAAATTGACTTATTTCATTTTCAATTGTCCATTATAACTTAATTATTAATGTAGAGATTATTTTTAGAGTAAAGATCTCGGTAGTGGTGTAAGTTCTGCGTGTAAAAATGAAACACTCGATGAAAAGACAAATTAACTTTATAAATTATTTTAGGAATCTGCATTACCTTAACACTAAGAAAATGTCAGTCGTTTCCTTCATAAAAAGTCAATGTCGTGCTGATTGCATCGGTTTTATGGAAGCAAAGCGTATTATATACAGCGAACGGGTCGTTGTCAATAACATATTGCAATTTTATTGCGATCTCTTCAACGTCCATTACTATGTATTAAATATTACATTAAGAGAAAATTGAATGAGTAGCAAATAATTACGAAATTGTATACTTTAAATATTTAGCTAAATATAATTCCGAAACAAGCGTAATGAATATAATCCAAATCAGAACTTGGAAGATTTATGGACTTGATGGCCAGTTACTCCTGCGTATATATGTTTTATTTTAATAACTTGTATATGGAAAAATTACAAGTTCTAAAAACTATCGGAGATTAATAAACATATTTAATTACGTTATTGACTACATTTTTAACATATATACAAAAGAGCTTAAAGGTTATGTATTCTTTTAGATTTAAACATAAATATTGACTACTTGAATATCATTTTTATTAGAGTTAAATTTAAAATAAATCTAAATCCATATTTTACGCCTATGCAGAAACTGTAATCTTACTCTAACGAAAAAGAATATTGTAATTGTAATTACCACTCTGATCTCAATTGCAGTTTGCACTCGAACATATTATTTTTAAAAGCTTTGTTTTTAATGTTTCGTTTATGAATCTTTTGTAATCAGAAAGAAAAGGCCGAGAATCGTGGTAATACTACTGATAATCGCGTAACGAGTAATAACGATTCAATCATTTTTCTCGCCAGGTTTGTTGTAGCATTTACGGTGGACCGCTTCATAGCTGTGTGTTATCCTCTTCGCCGGCAATGGATGTGCACTGTAAACCGAGCCAAGATCCTGATAAGATGCGTGATAGGTGCGAGTCTATTGCTGTGTAGTCCCGTTTTTCTGTATTCACAGAGCATACTGAACGAAGACGACAGCTGTGAGATGTGCAGCATCTCCAAGGGTTGGGAGAAGATTGCCAGTGTCCTGAACATTATGGACACCATCCTCACCTTCGTGATTCCCTTCTTAGTCATCATCACTTTCAACTCGCTCATCATCAAGTCGATATGGCAAGTGAACAGCGTGGTAAGTTCGTTAAAGGCACACGTGTCGACCAATGACTCGTCATCAGCTGCTCATAAGGCAAGGATTACAAAAATGCTGCTTGTCGTCTCCAGCGTCTTCTTCTGCCTCAACTTGCCAGCGTACGCGATGCGAATCTACGTCTACCTTCAGGTAAGATAGACTCACGATATGTTAAAAGCGAAAAAGTATTACTGCGGTTATCTCGAATCATATATCAAAGATGATTTTCACTTCTATTTAGCGCTTGATATCTGCTCGAGTTGTACATAATATTGCATGCCATAATTATTGCACCGAATCAAATAAATAACGTAGACAGGAAAGGTAATGCAATAGTATGGAGGACAATATTTTTTACTAATAAGTATTGCTTTTCTCAAGTTAGTTCAGATGTACTCATGCTCTTCAAATAAATATATTTTTATAATCAGGTGTAAAAAGGTATTTATATGTTGCCCAATAGATGATGTATTTATTGGCGTATTTTTAATTTACTCAATTACGGTTAAGATATCGTGAAATTTTATCAATAACTTGTAAGTTTTTTATAAAATTATAAATAAGCACATACATTATATTTTAAATACAAATTAATCTTTGTATTAATTATGATCAAAAGTTTGCTATTAATATAATTAATATGGATATTAATTAGCTTTTTCTAGACCCTTTACATATTTAAATACCAATGAATATACTCTGAAAATATGTTTTGTGTCATCTGCATATTATTTGTAAATTTAAATGGAAATTTTGGAACTATTATAGAATTTGATTTATATGAAACATGTAATTAATTGTAAAAAATATGCTACTATATTTCTTAAGAACTTTAAATCAGAAGAATTAAGCTGGATGAGTAATTATCTCGACATTATTATCAAAGGTTAGAAATAAAAGAACAAATTTTACGTATACCAATCAGGTGCATAAGATTTGATATTTAATTAATATCATTACGTATTAAAAATTATCATTATATGAAAATATGTTTTCATGATGTCTGATGATAGTTTTTAGTTTCTCGTAGTTGCTATAATTTATATACATCTTTTATTTAATCTAATATTGGTACAAGATTTTTTTTTTATTTTCTCTTTTATTATTATTCATAGACAACGTTCATTATAAATAGAATACTTTTACGCAAAACAAAATAGATTTCTTTAAAATGCAATATTAACTTGTTCAAGTTTTCGAATAAATTAATTTAAAGTGATATACAATTTGAAACATTAATTATGAAAATAATTTTCATTTTGTAGGGCCAACTATATCCGAATCTGAAATAATATTTTATTGGTATAGTACCGTGATCGAAAAAGTTCCGTAAACAAGAGAAAGTAAATCAACTGGCAAACAATGTAAAGCGTATTCTTCAAAGAGAATAATTGGTTTATGGTATATGTCAATAGTTTCTTAATAGGGATAATTACTCCTTTGAATATTTCAAAGGGATTTGTGTTTTCAAAAACTCCTAGATACGTTAATTATAAATCTCAATATCGTTCGTATTATAATAAGTTTTAATGAAATTGAATCTGTTTGAAAATTTCTGGGTGAAAAAAGAAAAAAGTCATATGTACCCTTATGAAAAACCCTGAGAATAAAGGCGATTACTATAAAAGCGTAGTTTTATAAAAAATAAAATGGCGTTGGTTTCAATGGAAAATTTCAATTTTTTTTCGAGACCCTAAGAGAATCATTTTTCAAGGATGAACTATAAAGGTGTTTTTTACCCGTCAAATTGTCGTATAATTATCTACAAAAATATTTCTTATATATTTTTATTTTAAGGTACATATCAGGAGACTCTTGTTAGGTGTAGTTACCTGTTTTTATTATATTTTTTTCAAAAACCCCAAGACCCGTCAACTTTACATCTCAATATTATTTATCATCGAATGATTTTTCATGAGATTCGTTCAATTACAAAATTTCTGGAGAAAAAAGTCTATTATAAATTTCCCTTATAAAAATAGGGGATACAACCCTTTGGAATAAAAGTAATTTTCACATTAATGTTTTTCAAAAGAAATGAATTGACGTTGGTTTTATTCCAAAATTTAAATTTGTTTTTGAGATATAAAAAAAAAACAATTTTCGAGGGTAAACTTTAAAGGTGCTTTTCACCCCATAAATCGAGAAAATCGGTGAGATATACCTCAGGATGTTTACTTATTAGACGGTGATTGAAATTCTTAATATCAATTTAAAAAAGGTCAAGTTATTTGCGTGAATGTTATTAACCGAAAATAGAAAAAGAAAAATATATTATGGTGAATAAAGGAGATAATGGGAGTAATGTCATATTAAATTTGAATTTTAAATGCTAGCTGCAACTTGAAGCGGTTTAAAAGTGCAGGCTCATCTTAATTGTATCAGTAAAATTTTTAAATAATGCTAAAGCTTCTTTGAGAGTACGCGCTTACATTTTTAACGATGAATTTAAAACACTTTTTAATATTACATTTCTTAACTTTGTTTCATAGATATATAAGTTGTATAATGCATTAAATCTATTTACGCCTGCAAAAAGTATTAATGTTTCATTTATATATTAAATTTGACGTAATATAAAATATTTTAAAATATCAGTTATGAAATGCAATATTTTCTATATTCCTAATACAAAATATAAAATCATAATTATAATATATAAAATCACGATAATTTTATAATAATTATTAATTTTATTAATATTAAACGCATTAAAAAATTCATCTTTAAAAGAAAATATTTTAAGAACAACTGTAAATAATACAATTTAAATTTAAATAATAAACTCTAAAAATGCATTCACATAAATTTTCTAAAATTATCGATTTAGTCATTTCATATATTTTAAAATGAAAAAGTAATTAATTAGTGCACATTAATAAAAGTGCAATTATAAATTGTTATTAAAAGGATGTATATATGTTTTTGAAAAATGTATTATTGATCAACAGAGTAATAGTGTTTTATTACTTATTTTCTATTTCAATTCACGCAATACAACTATCCAATATGAAGAATTGATTAAGAAATACATATCTGTATTAAATCAGTATTAAAATTCAATATTTCTCTCAAATTGTAATTAAATAAATAAATTTTAAAATTTGTTTAAATAGTTGATATAATTTCTTAGCGTACGATTAAAATCACTTAAAAAAAATTACAATTAAATTCAAAGATATTATTGTTTATTTAAATAATTTTTAACTCAAGGTGATTATTCCATTGTTAAAAAAAAATAGAAGTTACCGACCATAATATATTTACTATTAATGTATGTGATTAAAAAAATTATTTTATTAATAAGTTTCAAGTATTCGTAGATAGCATAACTCAAAGGTCAACAAGAAAAATATTCTACTACTTTTAATAAAATAAGATTTATTTTAAAAGAAAAATTATCTATGTACATATACAAGACATCACAAATTAAAATTATGGAAGCTACAAACTGCTTGATTAATCCACTGCTGTTATATTTAATCTAAGACATTAACTTTTATTACAATAATAATTTTATTATTATTGTAATAATAAAGTAAAATAGTAAAGTGTAAAGTAAAGTGTAAAGTAAAGTGTAATAATATTGTAAAATAAAATAATAAAACTGTATTTAAGATACAGCTTATGTACAATTAAAAACATTTACATATAATTTGCTTAAATGAAATCGATGCTTCGTATTGTCTTCGTAATTAGTTCACTTTACTCAAGCTAGTCAAGTTAAACGCGTGCGTAACATTATTGCATAACTCGATTACGTTTAAATTGAAAATTTTTTTCACGATTAAAAAAATAATAAATGCGTCGGCAAAAATCACAGAAAATTCCGACGGAGAGAAGGAGCTCGAGACATTTTTATAACCATGACCCAAGGGCATCCTTAGGCGGAAAGCGAATCTTCTTCTTTAAAATGTTTACAATAGAACCTTCCTGAGTCGGGATCTGTTTAAGAATTCAAAGAGGTCAGAAAAGTGTCACATAAAGGCAGCCAAGACAATCGAATTGTCTTGGCAATCGCCCGAATTTTGCTGAACGAGCAATAGATTGTTTTTGATAGCTATTTATCGAGTCTCTTAGATGCTAAATAAAATTATGCAACTCAAGAACAGTATTCAACTAAAAAATAGTACCCTTTAAATGAAGAATATATATTTTAGTACGAAACAAATGTACAAAGATTTCTGCTAATACGGGTTAAAACGACAAATCTGCTCATAACATAAAATTCCTAACTAGATATCTACTATTGCTACTGAAAAAATATACAAGATATTTTTAAATAATATAACAAGATTATTTGATTAAAATTATTTTCCACTTTTATTAAGATCTAGTGATTAATATACATCAATATACATAACATTAATTACATAATAAATTAATGTACATAAAATAGTGATTAATAGACATCTTTCTGAACAGAAAATTTTCATAAATTAAAACCTAGTTGAGACGACTAAAATAAAGCACATAAATTAGATAAAATAATACAATTTCCATTCTTGTCTCTTTTCATAAAATACTAATTTTAAATTTCCAACATTATCTTCACAAGTTATTGTATATTATAAATGATTTTTTCGCAAAAGATTAATTCATTATAATATTTCTTCATTGTAGAAATATTGTCTTATTTTAAAATTATTATAAATATATATAAATGTGCATATATTTATATTTTTGTAAAACACAGTATTTAAAACAACACGTTTAAAATTTGTGTTAAGACGCTGTTTTTAAAATAAAATAAAAGTTTTGGTTCACGTATTTTTGAAATTTCAAGATTCAATCATTTAAAAGTATAGATTTTATTATATATTTTAATACATATTGACAAAAATTTTGAAAAACTACTAGTAATTTTCCAAATATAACGCATGGAAAATATGTGCAAAAAAAAGTGCAATGTTAAATTAAATTTATGCCATTATATCTGAAAAACCATTAATTTTTTTATTCAGGGTCATTTACACGAAAAATCACACATATAATCTATTAACAACTATTTTCTCAACAATCAATATTTCGTTAAAAAACGCAGAATCATATTTACATTTGATAAAGTTAAGTTAATCAATTTAATTTTTGTTGAGAGTCAATTGGTCAAGATTTCAGACATTAATAAATGATAATTTTTCAATTTTTGAAGACATTTTATTTTAAAAAATTATTTCTAGTTTTACTTGAATTAATGATACAATAAATTTCCTGCAGAATCAGAAATGTTTCCCATCCGTTATTATGTAATTTTTAACCGGTAGAATAATTATGCATTATTTTATGACCATTTACTTCGTACATATTTTCTTAATTTATATATTAATTATCTCATCAGTTTTCAAGATATTAGTTGTGACTTAAAAGAAAAGAAAATATTGTAATCGTAGAGATTGATAAATCTTTATTTAATTGAGACTTGTTATAACTATAAAGTAAAATTTTAAAAATATATTTATTATTTTTTAAGAATTTATGCGCATTCTACTCAAAGAAAGAATTATACTATATAAATGTTTAAATCGTCACTTCACTTAAGATTCTCATTTTCTTTTATATTTATAATTTTAAAATTCACAAATGAAGGATAAATTGACGGTAGATTAATATATCATCATTAATCTAATTAAATTATAAACAAGTTGCTTACATTAAATCTTGATAAATATATTTTTAATATATTAAGTACTTAAGTTATTTTTATTAAAAAAATTTATTAAATTTGTTTTTTTTATGGAAAACGCAGAACACATGCGAATCTCATCTTATGAATCATATAACTATAAGGTAAATTGAAGTAAGATGTTGTAACTGTAATACAAATTTGGGACTTTTTCCTTGAAATTATATAACATGTATATTGTTGCAAAATAATTAAGTATGAGAAATTAGCAAAATAAAATTCAATTAAGAATTACACTTTTAAAATTTATTAAACTTTATTACATTTATTACATTTTTATTACATTAAAATTACACTTTATTAAAATTCAATTACACTTTTTAATATAATTAAATAGATAACTAATTAACAATTCATTTTGATGTTTTGATGTACATTTTGTTGTACATTAACAAATAATTACATGTGAAAATAGAACATTATATATTATTACGTTAGTTAAGTTACGAAACAAATTAATAGTTATGCTCTACGGACATTAATAATTTTCAGCAATTTATGTATGGATAGTTTAAATTGATACCCGAAATTTTAGATTTTATAACGATATTCTATCAATGAGGTTGAGGCTACAAACGTTAAATTATAAATGCAACCCTGAACTCACTTAGAGCTTTCATGTACCTTTTTATTTTTATTTTATTTTAATACCTTTTTATTTCGAACTGCTTCTAATTAATAAATATATAGTTATTATTGATTGATTTAGTAAGAGATTATGCTTTGGGGATTTCGGAATTATGTGAGAATTTTACTTCGCTTTTAATGTTTATTATAATTCACAGAAAGTATTTCATCATCGTTAACAAACACAAAACATATGTAATCCTCTGAAACAAACAAATTATAATTTCAAAGACAAAGAATATATTAAATGAATAAATTCTCAAATGTAATAAGTATGAACAACCAACGAAGCTTTATAAATTCCTATTAATTAGTATATATAATTACATTTTATTATATTTTTAAAAGAGAAGTAAATATTAAGAATACATTAAGAACAAGGTAAAAGGTTTATATCGATTGCTGTTTTTATTACTTATTTAAAAATTACTTATTTAATACATACTAATGGCGATTAAATTTACTTCTTTATCATTTTATTGCTTTTAAGAAGACAAAGCCTTTGAAATGTTAGTAATTAATCCGATACTGATAATAAACTTATGATAATTTACAGGAGTTCATTTATTCAGCTAATACCTTTTAATTCTAAAAACAGTTTTATACAAGAATTTATCATTCTTATGAAAAGAAAAATGTAAAATTGAAGCAAATATCGGTTAATTAAATTTTGTAAATCATTGTTAACGAAATTTCTTTATTAAAACTGTAAGATTACAAAAAAAATAAAGAATACAGATTCACTTAATTATCCTTAAATGTAAAAACTTAATCTAAGAGTTAAATAAATGATTTTCTTATTTATAAATCTGTATTAAAAAAAAATCGACACAAAACAAAAAAAGAAACAATTTTATATTATTTACTCAGTGTTTAGTCAGTGAGAACTAATAGCAGCACCACCAATAACAACAAAAATAAAAAATATGTACAATGAAAAAAGCATACTAAATCGACTCTATATTATTTTATGTTTTCTAGATTTTTTATTTTCTTAAAGAATAATATACAGTTTCGACTTGCTTAATTTGAGGCTTTGGTGCATATAAATGAAGATAAATTATATTTATTTTGAATAAATATACTATAACTTAATATAAGTCTACAGTTTATAAGTAAAAATTATTGTTAAAAACATATCACTATCGAATCGAATTTCTAAAAGTCTACTAGTTTCTATTTAATTATAATTTTCACTGTGATTGTAAAATTTTGTTTCAATTTATTATTCGTTTTCAATATAATTACCTATAATAAATATTGAAAAAATATAAAAAAAATGTAGATTCATATTAGAATTGCACTAAAATCTGAAACCAGACAACTAGTGGATATTGATTGAGTAGTAATACCGGTATCCTATAAACAAATTACGTTTTTAATAAACGGTACTCTATGAAAGATAAACACTATTCGCATCGCACAGTGTTTTTTATTCGTATGATACATTTATCAAGAAACTCAATCAAAAAAGATGTAAAAGTATTTTGAACAACACCGTTTCGACTTTTGTAACACTTCCTTCCACTTTATTATACGTACATACACTAAGATTGCTAATTTCTCGATACCTCACAATGGGTGCGTACAACTAAATTTACAGTGCTATGTATTTATATTACTTCCTTGTACTTCAGGCAAAAGACACGGCAACGGAACTAGAATATTTGATCCAGAAGGTCTGTAACTTATTGTTTAACACGAACTTCGGAATCAACTTCGGACTTTATTGCACTAGTGGACAGAATTTTCGGTTAGCGGTGGCACAACAATTCCACTGCCTACAGCAACACCCAATAGCTAACGAACAGTTACAAAAATCTACTACTAAACAAACTATTCAACGCGGTAGTACATAAGATACTCTTTCTATTTATGCCGTTGTATTAATTGAATTTAATTCTAATAGAATAATAGTTAAGTTGTATTTTATGTTCATGCGCGCAATCAAATATCTTAAAGATATTTCGAAAAGCAACTTGATAGAAAGCCAAGTGTATAGTGTTCTTGATTAATGAATTTGACATGACATGATAAATGTATAAGTCATCAATTGCCATGACTATTTGTAAATTTCTCGACCGACTGAACAATCAATTGTTCGCAAACAATATATATATATATATATATATATATATATATATATATATATATATATAAACTTACAAAAAACTCAATAATAAAAATAATTACCCTTAGTACATAATTGATATATTTTGCAAAAGTATAATTGTCAAAATTCTATACAGTGAATATCAATTTTAAATAAATATTTGCATATTACATATAAAGCTGTCTTAATAACTAAGTAATGAAACTCTTAAATAATTTATTAAATTAAATCAAATATTTTGTTCAAAGCTCTTTTAAATATTTATTTTAATTCGATGATGCACGATTTTAATAAAAATACTTCTGAAACACTAAAATGCTTTTATATACATGAAATTTAATGAAAAATTGAAATAATACAATGGAATATAAATGGACAAAAAATATTTTACATCGAAATTATTTAATACTCGAATAACCTGTGCATTAAATGTAGGTACTGAAACGATAAGAAAAAGCGGAATGACGTCGCTCGGTCACGTATTTTTCGATAAACCATGGGAGGATTCATTATAACTGCACCCGTATCCAGGGTCACAACGAGCAGACGAAGATGCAGATGACACCAATGAAATTAGACACTTAGAAATATAAATAAGTCGTAAACGAACCTAAAAGAGAAAAAGTTTGTCTTACGAATACCGTGAAGAATATGCATGTAATCTGATGAAACTTTCCTTTTAAAATTTCAAAAAAGCGAGAGTGGGAAGCGACAGTAAATTAACCATAGCTTAATTGTATGTGCTTTCAACTATCAAAACATATAGAAAAAGATCCTATAATTTGTAAAAAGTTAATGTATATTTGAGTAATTTATTGGTCAATTTTTAACAAGAATAATTTTAATGAAGAAACATTTTTACTTTCATAAACACATTATTTGTAAGATTTTTTAGTAATATTGATTATTTTGTAAAATTTGTAAGATAAAATATGTAACAATTATTTGAGATAAGATTTAACGCGTAATCTTTGTTAACTTCGAAAAAACTTTTAAATTGATATTAAGAAAATGAAAATATTCTTATTTATAACAATATTCATGATAATAATATTAATTAATAATATAAAACTCAAATTTTCTTATAAATAATACCAATATCTTTCTAAAATATCAACTTAATAAATTATGAAAATAATTAATTCTACTTATTATGCAATGTCTACTTTGTCATTTTTTAATATTTTATAAAACACTATATATCTTTAATGCAATAAAAAAGTTTAACTTTTCTCAAATATCAGAAGTAAAAAAGTAAGTTATCAGTTTTCGATTAGTGACAATAAAATTTCTTTAAAAACTATATTTTAAAGTTTTTGAAGTTTTACTCTAATATAGCAAAATTGCTAGATAATGCGGGCTTTATATTTTATCGGAATTAATAAATTTGTATGTAATATTTCTTTTAAATTTTTTTCAACAAGTCAAACAACTGCTCTTTTCATTTATTCTGATGAAAGAATACGTTACATATATACTTAAGGTATTTAATTTCTTCAAGAAATAATAATGGTTAGCTATTATACATGAAAGGAAAATATTTACTTAAGGTTCACATGTAATAATTAATTTACATTTATAATATTAATAATATTTGATTATGTAAAAATGATGAAGATTAGCAGCTTCATTTACAACACATATAATGTATTCTTATTTCGATTGATACTTGCCTACGTAACAGATGTCAGAATAAAAAAGACAAAAACGGCTCTTCATTAATGCTATGATAAAATGATAATTTCTAAAATATATGTTTTGAGTTCGAAATTAGATTCAATAAGAATAGAGTAGTTAATGTATTGTAGTCTAGTCCAAATATTTCTCAAAAAAAAAAAAAAGAAACATGATTATATGTCATTTAAGCTCTGTAACAAACATAATATATTATACAGCTGTTCAATATACGAGTCAGAAAATTTTTAACAAATAATAGATAATGAAACACAATGTAAACTTTCAATCTGAATGATATTTCGTTGTATATCGTAAACTATATTAAATGTATACAATAGCTGTATTTTTCAATTAAAATGATGCATAATTCTCATTTTCATTGAATAATTTAAAGAATGTGTTTGGTAATTAATTGACATATCAGATTTCAAATAATTTTGTTTCAATTTACTGAGATATATTAAAAAATGATACATCAACAGGTGTCTTATTTGAAAATATATTGAAGAGTCAATGCAAATACTTATTTTATTGAAATATATGTAGAATTTGTAGAAATCCTAAACTGATTTTATACTCGAAAATAGTGACTAAGAAATCTGAGATTCAACAACTGCTCTTTTCATTTATTCTGTTTATATACCTTACCTCATTGCATTATTATAAGAAAAATTACTTATTGCTTTACAATGAAATACATAAAGCTATTATACTTTTTACTATACGTATACCATGATTGTGTTTAAATATAAACGTATTTGAAATTTTTAATATACTATTTTTAATGTATTTTTAGTGTACTAATAAATAAACATACTTATGTGAGTAATCGTAAAAATTTCTTTATGAATAATAAAATAAAACAATAATATAACTAATTTTTCCTTCGGATAAGAATTATGTTTTTATTATGTATGAAAATAGAATAAAAAAGTTATTTATACCAGATTTATGTTGCTTAAATTAGGTAATAATAACTTAATTTCATTTGTTTATTATTTATTGTTGGTGAAAATTGCTATTATGAGTTAGCTGATGATGAAATTAGTAGAAATTACCTTTCTAAAGTGCCTATGACTTAGAATTTCCTGCACCATGTTAAAATTTCTACAAGAAACAGAATGCATCAAATAAAATCCGCGTCAGCTGGGAGGAATTGCATTGTTGGGTGCAGGTGATTTGGAACAATCGTGCTCTTGGATACTATGGTATTATTCGATTCAGTTGGGAACACTGGCTGAATGAGCCAGAGATGCGATACATGAGCGAAAGAGAGTGACTTACAGTTATCAGGATCTGGGACTGGAATCGGGCGCACATTTCCAAAAAAACGCTGATCAAGCAGCTGCAATAGTTGGAGAGCAGCATCGTGTACAGGAGCTCGAGGACAGCCGGTGTTCATAAGCGTCACATTAATGATGCTCGTGTAATGATCGCAAGGATATTCGCTGAAACAAAAAGAGATAAATTGAAGATCAAATCAATATTAGTATTTGAATTATTCTTGAAAACTACATAATACTATTGGAATAATATTGGATAGTATTGCTTTATTAAATAAGCTGAAACTTATTTTCAAAAAGAATGATAATTCGTAAATTACACAAAGGTTTAGAGTAACAAAAACTGAAAAATCTAGAAGTAGCTACCTAAAATAGTTCAATTAGATCAATAAATAGCAATTACAATTAGCTGATGCAAATTCTATTTGAAATACAATGACATGCATTAATCAGAAACTTTACGAAAGATGAATATTCATTTTGTACCCGTCACGTATAAATGGCACATGAATTTAATGTTGTAAATTCCTTCTAATTTGCTTCGATTTAATATTTGTGTGTATTATAATTTTTTTTTAATAACGCAATTATATTACTTTCTAATTAGATAAATTACAGATATATAAAATTTTCTTTTTTTACTCGTTCTTAAACTTCAAGAGTAAATACAATAATATAAACATTTTCTTTCAGTTTCAGATTTACTTTTACTTATTTCGATAGCGCAAATAAATTACGTTTACAGATAATTTAATATTTTCCTTCTATTATATTAAATTTTTATACAGAATATTATTTAAAATTTAAGTTATTGAATAAGAGCATTACCAATTATTGCGATGATTTAATTTTTTTAATGTTTTTTTTCTACCATTTCTAACTTAGTTTCCTTGTATCGACTACTCAATATTATTTAAAAAATTAACTACAATAAAGTCGTTTAACTGGATCATTGCTTAATCTGTCGCAAATTAAATTGAAAATTTAATAACTATGAACCTATGGCTTACGTATTTGATAAAATTAAACCATAACAGGAAAAATAATATATACACAGGGATCCAATAAGTTGAATTAAATTTAACAATTAATTCCATTTCTTTCAAAAAGTTTCCAAAATATTAATAATTTATTATAATACTACAATGGAAACTGACATATGTAATTACAAAAATTGTTTTATATTATAAGAAAATTTTGAGCCTTTTTAAAATTTTTACAACACGATATTAAATCGTACATTTCGAATAATAGAAATGTCTCATTACATCAAAGTTTTAAATTTATCGTAAAAACATCATTTTAATAAGAGGTATGATATACGTAAATTTAATGATTTATATGTATCAAGTAAATAAAGTTATATAATTATATTTGTTTTTAATCAATATCTTAAAAGCATAATTATACTTGTTGTTTAAATGGAAAATCAAACATGCATTTTGACTTAAGAGAACGGAAGAAAGGTAGGATATAAAAAAATTACACGATTTCAATTGCTACTTAAAGGGAGAGATTTTTCAATAATGTAAAAAATATGACTCACCGAGCACTGAAAATGGTCGCCAGAGCGAGGAAACACCCATCGGCAACTTCTGGCAATCCTGTGTAACATCGGTCAACAACCCAATCAAGAAGCGCACCGATATCAGGATTACCCTCAAGCAGCAACACAATTGTTTCTCGAACAAGACCGTATATCTAAGATAAAAAAAAAGAAAATATGAACAGTGAATGTTTAAGTTTATTTTAAAATATGCCGTTGAACATGCAATAATTGAAATCTTAGTATTAAAACCATTTTTTATCTTTAAATATTTTTTCCTCTTTATAAATACCAATGAATCGAGTTAGTATTATAATTTTTGTGATTTTTAATGAACGTTAAGCCATTAAAGAGGCTAAATAATAAAGTCTTTGATTCTATTTTAATTTTAAATTTCATCGCAATCACTGAGTCACATTCATAAATTACTCATTCATTAAATTAAAACGTAACTTGTTTTATACAATGTTAATTATAATTAATATTTTACAGTATCGCTTTATCATAATATTATCATAATAATATGAACCTTTCATTTTATTTATATTGATCTAATCAATAAAATGAATAGATTCTCAAATAATATGAAATTAAAAATTACATCCTCGATGCAACGAAAAACTATATTAAAGCATATATTAAAAAATGTGCGACGAATACCTTTGTCGCGAGAGGCAAACACTGCCGTGGATTATGAGCCGGGAGGATCGCGAGGAAGAGATTCAGCCCCCAACACCCGAGAAACTAAGGTGCAAACGTGTGAATGCGTGCGGCACAGCGATGGCCGTAGAGTGGAAGCACGAGAGAGAGAGAGAGAGAGTGCACGAACGTGCGAGTATGAGTGAGAAAGCGTGCGTGCGGCATAGCGTTGGCCGCAGAGTGGAAGGTTGAGTGAGTGAGCGAGAGTATGCCCGCGTAGTAGGAGTAGGCGGCCCGAGATGCGTATGAGAGAGAAAGATGAATCAATGAACTAAAGAATGCATGGGACCGAGGAGAGGAGCCTTGGCTATTCGTCTAGCCCTGGCTATGCCCTAGCTAGTGCAACGCTAGGCTATACGCGAGCAAGCACGACGCGCTTGCGCCACCACCGTCGCTATTTCCCCGCCACCAGCCTGGCCCACGGCAGTAAGGGCAATGGCTAGGTGGCGTGGTCCCTCCACGAGGCTCGCGAATACGACCGAGGGGAAGCGTCCGCGAAAACATATAAAAAGAGCGCGCTCACGCGGAATTGAGAAACGGAGGTGGAGTTCGGGAAGCGCAGGTTTCCTGGTCGAGCGACTTTTGGCGCACTATGGG
The DNA here is from genome assembly GCA_018907045.1 of Wiebesia pumilae. NCBI lineage: Eukaryota > Metazoa > Arthropoda > Insecta > Hymenoptera > Agaonidae > Wiebesia > Wiebesia pumilae. The sequence continues at coordinate 1,534,919 of JACCHZ010000138.1, forward strand.
CTCCAGGAGGAGCGACTTTTGGTGCACCTCCCGGGTATAAGAATAGGACCGCGATCGTGTATCCGGAGACACAGCCTTCGGACTAGGCTATCCCCCACGCTATCTTCCACCCCGATAGTAAGTGAAATCCCGCCGATTAAATGCACGTGATCAGCCGTCATCAAAATAAAACATTGTAATCCCGCCGCACCGGCCTTTGTTGTGATCTCGCCGTATCGTGTGTGCGAAAATGTCGCACAGTCAAGCCATTATGTCCTTGCTAAAATCCGCCGCCTAAAATATAAAAAGCGCACGTCACCGAACGACGGATATCTGTAATGAACCCGCATTGTTTAATATATAAGGAATGTCGTGTAACCATAGACTGTTAAGAATCCTTTGTAAGCGGCGAGCGCACCGCAAAAATAAACGTCATTGTAGTTTTATCTAAATAAAAATAATCTTAAGTTTAGATTTTCAAAAAGATAAAATAAAAACGCCTTTGTTCATTTCGTCCCGGTCTCTCCGCGCTTCCTCCTCCCGCCGCGAACCTGGTCCGACCTCGAGCCGTCCGGGACGGGACAGACAGAGAGCACGGGGAACCGAGTCGCAGCCACCATCAGAAGGACGAATAGACAGGGATGGAGCCGCACGAAACTTAAAACACGTCGAACGTCGCACGGCGTCCGAAGGGACACGCGTTGGGGACGGGACGAAGCGTTACAAATGTTGCCATCAAAATAAAAATGAAATTTAGAAGCAATTTTTATTTTAAATGAAATTGAATCATACATAAAAATCACAGGTCATTAACGTGGAGTAAAAGAAAGAAGTTATGCATCGTGGATTTAATCTGTAATTTTATACTTAAATTCATAATTAAACAAAATCTGAATTTCGCAACTCAAAGAAGAATATTTAAGTTTTAATAAGAATATTTAGCTTCTACATCATAATTTCTTATATTTATTATTAAAAATGTATATTTTGAAAATATTACATTATTTTAATTTATTATTAAAGAATAAAATTAATAATATACATAACAAGGTACAAAATATCAATAATAGGTTTTCATAATTATGCAAGTCATAAAATTGCTAAGGGTAGTACTTTTAACTTTGTTCAAATAAAATTAGCCATGTTATCGCTTATACAAACAAAATATAATTTTTGTATTAATATTTCTTTTTATTTTCAAAAATATAATTTTTTTAGTTTCTAATTTAGAAAATGTAAAATCATTGATTTGACTCGATGAATAAATTAAATAGAATAGAATTGTATTGAATAAAAGTTTTTAATAACGAAACCTAATTTCAAAAAGAACAGTATTAACTGTTGGTGCATTCAAGAATTAACCAATGGAAGTCTCATTCGATGACATGTGTTCGTCTGAGCACTGAAAAGAATCCTTATTTTATGAGAAGATTTCCAAATGTTGTTCATAAATAAATATCAACAAGTATACGCGGTAGAACATCTTGAAGCTTTCCACATTATCCTCACCAATGTCGAGACTCACCTTCTCATCTTTGCTTGCCAGCAAAAGATCCAGCCACTGATAGAGTATCGAGCCCTCCTCGGACAAGCTCTGGGGATTGAAACAAGGTCCGCAACATAGCAAACCGCTCATCGCCTGGAGGGCCGATAGTTGGAGCTCTGAGCACAAGCACTTCTCATCCTCGTGAGCAAACGAAACGCTCGTCAAAGGCTTACCGTATGAACCGGCCCAGCTAGCGAACAGCGTAAATAGATTGCGTCGCAAATCACGTTTCAGTAGTGTGTGGCAGACCTCCACTAGAAGGAATGAATAAAAATAAAGAAATATTCCATTACTATCGTTTGATATTCGAAAAATTGCTAATCGATTACTTTTTGTATATAGGGGTTAAAAGAATTATCCGCGTGGGTAAATCATTTGGATTTTTAGCTTGATTAAAATTGATTTTCAATTTTCCGAGTCAGTATCGACGTTTTTGTGTCATTGTGCATATATATATATATATATATATATATATATCAATTTTATAAAATAATGAAAGCTTCATTTACAAGAATAAAATTCAGAGTAAAACTTACGCTAAATAACCAATATGTGAAAAGAAATAAAATATTTTTATAACCACTACGTTCAAAACATAAATAATAAAAATACAATAATATGAAACGTTAAGATTGTCAGAAATTTATTGTACATATTTAAAGCAATTAAAATGTATATATACACAGTTTACCATCATCCATGAGAGTTAGTAATGTTAAGAAAAAAAAACAATCTACTCTGTAAGCGATCTACTTTTTAAATGCAACTAGATATTATACGAAACGCCTGTCTGCACTTCATAAGGAAATACATACATATACAATTTTTAAAGCCAGTGGCTATGTGGGATGAAGACAGATAAATAGATAATGAAAGAATGATACGGAATATACGTAAAAGAAGGACAAACGAGGGAGCGCGGATAATATCAAGCCGAATGGAAAAAGGAAACTACAAATCACCCACAAAAAATAGGGATGGCCCCGTGTTTAAAGAAATAAAAGTAAATAGAGCAGACAAGAGTAAATAAGATTTAATAAATAACAGTAAATAAGCGTCCTTATTTGAAGCCACGATAGGATATTTTGTGATTATGATTAACTGCTATATGTCTAAATATAGTTCATTTAATCCAACTTCTCTTGTTATAAAACTCACTACCCCCACAGTTAATTACATACATTAATTCCGAAACATGTAAGTAAAAATAGCCAATTCACTTTGAATATTAATTCTGCAACATTAAGTTAATTCTAATTTATCATATAAACATACATGAAAAGCTCTTGAGCATTTTTCTTATAAAATTACAGAAATGTAATTTAATATCCCTCACTGCTGGTGCTTCTTTATCAGTTTCATTTTCGAGATACAAACGAGCACCGTCGATGTATTCCACAAATGTGGGGTGAAGGGATTGAGTCTCTCGATCGAGTACCGCGGGGCTGAAAAATAAATAAAATAAATTACTAGAGTATTGATTAAACATTGTTTATTTTGACTAACACAAGCATTAACTTTCTCAAGACTAATAAAATGCTAGAATTCTGCTGTACGTAAATTTAATTTAATTCAATATTATTATTTTATATCTTTGTTCAAATAATAAAAGTTAAACATTTATTTGGGCAATAAAATTAATAATTATTTATCGATAAAATAATTCCCTGAAAAAATTTGCAACAAAATATTCATAAATCAATAATTCAAAAGAGCTTATAAAAAAAAAACATTTTTTATTTGAAAACTCCTTACCAAATTCCAAAGGTGCCGTATTCAGCAATTAATTCTAAAAGACGTACTAGTTGAAGCCTTAAAGCGTCGCGTCTTCTGCGTCTCCTCATATTCTCCTGCTTGCGATCTACGGCTTCGCGAATGTAAGGTACCAGTTCCTCCATCAAATCCCTGCAATCATTCACGGTAACGTGTTCCACTTAAAATGGTATTTGGCATACACTGACTAAAAATGTACTCATAATAATGTCATTTTTCAACATTCTTTTGGATTGTTCATAATTCACACATGATATTATTCATGATATTATTCAAATACACATTGAAATAATTTAAATTAATATAATGATTATTAAGAAATAAGGAATAATCAATATTAAGGAATAATAAATATGATCGTGCATAACTCGATGTATATCATAGGATATTATAGATAGTTATAGCGTATGCAATAAAATTCAATAAGAAAATGTATAATGAAATATCCTCGCTCGATTAAATATTATATACGGCATCCTAAAATGTAAATATATCTTTAATGTACCATTAGAACCCTTCAATATTTCTAAACCGAACGATATTTTATGGAAAAGCTTAAATATTACTTTTTATCATACATGTTATTTACTTATAAAATTTAACCTATTAAATATGATAAATGGAAGTTACAAACATCAGTTTTGTAGGTGATATTCGAATATTAATTTTCATGTACGTATTTTAATTATTGAAGAATAATAGAATAAAATGGTCAAGATTATTGAAATTTTTCGATTTTTTAATTTTGTAATTCCGATGTAAGTAGCGAATAGAAATCGAAGAATCATTTATTTTATTTAACGTACATAATAATTGAATTTTGCATAAATTTTTTATTTTGTATTCAATATTATTAAATAAAAAATTTCTTCGTACCCATAGTTCTAGGTTTATAAGGATTCCTTGTGAATCTGCTATTAGTGATTTTCTAAATTTTATACATTTTATGAATTAAGAATTCTAGTATCAGTTACTTTTATTCCTTGTTGGATGAAAATATAAAACTAAGGAAATTATAATGCAAAATGCAATTATAAACTAAATTGCAAACGCTTTTCAAAATATAAAGTATGTTCTGCACTCAATGTATTTATTACTTAAGTTATTACACGCAACTTTGGTTATACTTTTTTTTTCAGTAAAGAAATTTATTGTCTCTGTCATCAGTTCTTCATTTGCATCTTCGTACTAGCTTTTTTATTTTCAAGAACAAATGAAAAATAATAAAATAGAGATGTTCGTCGTTACACGACACCGCATATCATTAATAAGCCTTACTTGAGCGCGTCAGCGTTGACTTTGCCAATCGCGTGAACTGCGGCATCGCGTATGTCAGTGGTCTCGCATCTAAGTAATGGTATTGTCAGCTTGTAGAGGGCCGACGGACTGGCGTTTGTCCCGGGCGACTTACTGTCACCACGTTCTGCCGATAAACTATCGGGGGAGGAGCTGCAAAAGTAAGAATACAATTTTCATCCATTTTTCTCCTCCTTTCTTTGTTTTCTCAAGAATGTAAGACGCCCATTACCGATCAAGCAACTTTATGCGATAGTGTACTGGCAGAGCCTAGATGGTGAGAAAAATGAAAAATGTGTAACAATTGTTTTCTGAAAACCGAACGATTGAAAGATTCCTGGTATCCCGTGGAGTGTTCAGCAGCACGATTTCGTTGACGTTTGAATAATTGGAATTGAGCGAAGAATTTGAAGTAAACATTTTAAAAATTTCTATGATACTTTTAATTTAATTTAATTTAAAATTATGTTGCACTAATTTTTATAGAAAAATTAAAAATATTATCTTCAAATTTTTCATAAAAAAAAGATAATTATTTTTATAACAAGTAAACCAATTTTAAGATATTTAAATATAATATAATATTTAAATATAATATGAAAGAGTCGATTAATAATAAACTAACTACGTTACCGTAATCGTACAATCATTTTAAGGATTTAATCATTGTTCCATGACTAATATTTTTCGAATTCTCAATAATTTTTAATACTTCAAGTGTTTATTTATATTATCTAATTAGGTAAAAAACACTTGATAGATTTGCATAGCATCCTAAAGATAATGAATCAATACAATGAAAATATTTTAAACATTGCCATGTCTAGTTGTAAAACTAATGAAAATGTATTTTATAAGTGAAAATAGATAAAGCAGTTAGGAATGATTGCAGAATATTGAACTAAGCAAGCAGGCCTTGCGCTTAAACCACGTGCAAAGGTCCAAAGGTTCAATAAAACAAAATAAAGAACTTCTCATGCAATCTAATGCATTAACTGACATACCAGTATTAAAACCTATTCTTAATTAAACGAACGCAAATTACATAATCTTAACCTTCAAATATTTTCCCATTAAATTTAATGCAAACATTAAATTGATATTTATACAATACGATAAAGTTAAAAAATATAATACTATAATAGGTTTTAATCAAGGTTTGTAGACAACTGCAAATATATAACATAATGCTAAATAATTACTTGATGTGGTTACTCAAAACGAAAAGTGTTTTCTTCAACTTTTAGAAATTAATTAGTCATTTATCGACTAGGCAATGGATATAATTATCTAGTCAAGATTTATTTTAACGATAACTTCATAATCATAATCATTTATTATAATTGGATAAATTTTGAAAATTTATAATATTATTACGCATGATAAAGAATATATTAAACTTTTTAAGGTAACAAATATTTTAATTAACAAAAACAACAGGTTAAAATAATTATTTCATATGGCCAAATCTGGAAAAAATAGAATAAATAATATGCTTTTTATCTATCAACATATCATACTTTATTTCTTCTTATTTAAGGGACGAAGTGTCATATTTCCTAAAATAGAAAAGTAGATATACCTAGAAAGATTAAACACTTTCTAGGCGATTACGCTTGGATTTAAATGATCTATTCATAAAATTTTACATTCTTCTATAATATTAAACATTCTTTTACATAAATTAAACATGTGTATTTGTAATATATTATTTATATGCATCATATAAATTAAAGTTGTTGCTGAAGATCTTTTTGTTTAAAATAGGATTGATTTGTCGATCTCTCCGAGCTACCAACATCCACAAGTCCACTTTTCTATTTGAGTATGTGAAAAAATGGTACACCATGTGTATTGTTTATACTCTGTACAATTGTTCTCTGAGAATCCCTTAAAGAGCTGATGTGCATTTTTTAGCCGAAGCAGCATCGAATTTTTTTTTTTTTTTTGTTCTCAATTAGTTAGAGCTCACCTGGTCCGCTTGTGCCTGGTGTAGATGCCGGATATGGACGGTACGGAGAATCGGCCCGGTAGGGTCTGGGCCCCACCGAGGTTCTCCAGGCTCTGACTCAACTCCTTACTCATGCACAACACACCAAACTCCACCGTATGCTGACCACTATATTTAGAGTATGCAATACAGTGTACCACCAAAATCTTTCTTCGATTTTAAATGTAATCGAAAAAGCCGCTTTTAACGGAAGTACAATTTAAATTATGCTAATATATCGCCCGTTTACGCACATAGAAAGATGATTTGGCATATGTGGAAGCTAAGTTTCGTCATTGTATTAAGAAATGCGATAAAGATGCTTTCGACCACTTATCTTTTTACGATATAATACTTTGTTAATAAATAATATTTAAATTAGCTTCCAATTTTTACAAATACCTTTTATAATAATTTTATGAAAATATTTTTAAATTACTCAAGTAAAATATTTCACCTATCGGAAATCACAGTGTAAACTAATAATTTTAACTAGTCTTTAACGCTAATATTTTCATTTGTCAACAAATTTCAATTTATTATAAATATAACTAGTCAAATATTATTGAATTACCGTTAGTGTTTAAATAATTCTTTTTAAACACGAAAGTTTATAAATTCACTTCAAATATTAAGGCAAAAACCTTAGCAAAATATATAGAAACTACTTTAAGTTTTGTTAAAAATAAAATGCACTCTTTTTAAACGAAATAAATTTTATAATTTCTAATTGTTATAATGAAAACTTATTGTTCCAAGAAAGTCATTAAAACAAAAAATGTATAATATAAAACATAACAATTAAAGAAAAAATGTTAATTGTTTTCATAACAAAAAATAATAAAAGAAATCTAAATAGTATTAACATCGACAAAAGCATCGTTTTCATACCACATTGGTAAAAAAATATGAATAGTATTTTTTTAAAACGACAACTGTTATGCGATGTTAACGAAGAAAACTGCAAGTGAAAAAGCAATGAATACTTATATTCTTCAAGAAACAAATTTGCATAATGAGAATTTTATAACGTGTATTTATACTTTTATTTTAGCACTGCCTTTTTAATGTACTACGTAAAATAATTTTATGTAAAAATTTTATTAAATTATATGAGGAATTGTATTGTTTAAAAAAATTGTTACATTGGAAGAATATCGAATAAACTAGAATAGTAAAAAAAATTTAAAAAAAAAAGATTTAATTAGTGAAAGTTAAGATTTATATCATAATATCTTAACATAAATATTTTTGAAAAAATCTGCCCAATGTCTATCTTTCTACTGTTTTAATTGATAAACTTAAAAATACTTTAAAAGTAGTTATCCTGTGAAAAATGACATGATTTCATCATTATATATGATTCTAGTTATTCTTATCTTTATAAAATTCTCTTGATGCTATTAAATATATGAAATTATAAGTGTTTTTTATTTTATTGTCGATAATTAAATTGTATTTCAAGCTAAAAGCATTATATCTATTATAAATTTCTTACTCCTCTATAAAATGAACTTTACTACACTTTTCAAATTTTATTCTACAATACAGATCATTATTTAAAAAAAACATACATTTGAATATTAACGTCACTTAATAAATAGTATCAGAATTATTTTTTTTCAAATTATTTCTAAAAATTTTGTAATGTAAAAATGCACAAAAATATTTTCAAAAATTATTAGTAATGCAAGGAAATTATTAAATGAAACAAGCACACAAGAACCATTCTTAGTTAGAAATGAAATCATATAAATAGATGGCGCTATATTTTCAATAAAACTAACATCGATTTTTTATCAAACACAATCAAATGTTAAGGGATCGGAGTTATATTATAGTATAATATAACAATTCCAACAAAATGCTATCAATTTATACCTTTCAAATTTATATCAATTGTTTTGTTAATTTTACGTAATATTTAACATAATTATTACTTAAAATTAACTGTACTACATATAATTTTTTTTATAATTTGTATAATTTCAACATATTTTTGTTTACCTTAAACTAAGATCTGGACTCGCACAACGAATTATTGGGCTCGGAATAGGTGGTACAACACGATAACCAAAAGTCAAATAATTCTTCCATACATGCATATAAACATCTCTCTCATTAACCGGCTTACGAATGGCTGTAGAACTTCTCAATAGGGATGCTCTATTATCATTCACTGGTCTGAAATTATTGAAAATTAATGCATTATTTCGTTTTTAAAATCAATAAGAAGTCAAATTAATTATTTCATTTTTAAATAAGTGAATATGAATTAATTTGAAAAGTTTTAGATAATTATTATTTCAATAATATTATTTCAAATATACAATGTTATGAAAAAAATATTGAAATATCTTTAAATTAATACAACTAAATAATAACTTACGTAGGATCAACAACGGTAAATAAAGAATTTATACGATTGAAAACAATAGGCCATGAATGTGCAACAGCATTCGGACACAGTGTTAAAACTCTATCCTTTTCTAAAAATGCAAATAAGCAACTACTCCAAGGATCAGTTCCATTTAAATTCAATAACGAGGAACTTTTTGTACTGTTTTCATCATGAAATCCTAAAATATCAAACGGTATTAATCAATACTATTAAAGCATATCTCCTATCATAGAAGCAAATAAAACAAAATACAAACCAGCTGTCCAAACACAACTACTTCTATCTGCAATCCACTGTAAATCAACATTAGATGTCGATGCAGCTGCTGCTTTTTCTGCAGGAGGAAGCATGTAGTAATACTTTTCTAAAACTGCTGGACAGTGGGCATCAATCACATCGATCACTGGCTGATCATCTTCTAAACTAGCTAAAATATGTAACGTAATATTAGTATAAAATGCAAAATATGATACTCTATTTCACAAATATTAACCTAATTTTTAAGTTATTACTCAACTTAACTTAATATAAATATGTATTGAATTTTTATATTTTATATCAATTGGAATAATATAGTAAGTTTATAATGTAAAACCATCTTATATTTCGTTTAATATTTTCAACTATATCAATTATTAGCATTTTATTATACATCAATTAAAAATACGTTGTAAATTAAAAAAAAATTTTTAATTTTAACTTGTTTATTATAAGTAATATACATAAGATTCAAACTGCTAAGCATCGTATTTATCAAGAATTTATAAAGGTGTTATTCAGAAATTATTTATTTATAAAAAGTAAATATAAATGGATAAGGAATACATCTGGATAAAGAAAACTAAGATACTGAAAATTTTATTAAAAAGTAAGAAACTGTTAAAAAAATTAATGGGTGCTTTATGAACTTTAAAAAAGAATCTATTTTCTATAGTACTGTATTAGTTAAAAATAATAATTTATTTAATAATAATAATAAAGCATAAAAAGTTAATTTATTTGTAATAAGTAAAATTAATCGATGAATTAATTTATTCAAATCTATAGGTTATAAGTAGTTAAATTACTAATTGTATATCCCAATATTCGAAACCAATTATTCATTATTATAAATAAAGGAATAATATTATACAGCTTAACGTAACTCTCCTGATTTCTTTTACTACCACATCTTAATCAGTATACACACCAGAACAAAAGGAAAGTGGGTTACATATCTGCATAATATACTTACCGTAAAATATCAATGTTATTCAATGTTAATATATTAAACAATAATACAATAACTCGATAAAAAAATTAAGGAAATAAAAAATTACCAAACGTCTTGAGTAAAAGCTTGATTTCCCTTAAAATGTGGACGGCAAGACGTCGTGGATATAGTCGACAATTGCAAAGCATTACGAGAGCAAAGCCCTCAACGTGATGGAAAATGCTCGACACAGGCTCAACTTTCTGGCCTGTGGCTTCGCTCTTCTTCACTCCGACGTCGACAATCATCCGAGAATTCAATCTTACACCTTCGACCGGCTGTTCCTTTGCCTTAGCGCTTGGATTTGCCAGGGCATTTTTCCAACAGGTCAGTAGTTGTAGCAACATGCGCAGCCCGTTGTCGAGTAGCTGGAGAAATGTGTCCTAAACACAAGCATCTTTAATGTTTAAGTTACCGAATAAATTCATATTTTTAATTAACTACACAACGTATGCCTGACTAATCCCTCGTGGAACTATATGCTCCATAATGAATTTATGAAAATATGGACTTACCTGCACGTCTCGGGCTAGGAACTGCGTGAACCCGAGCACGACGTCCTGTCGCCAATCTGGAAAGTCAAGAACGAGTGTCTGCAGACTCTGATAGGCCAGACCTCTCAGTTCCTCATCCATGTGGACGGTGAGTCTCGACAGCATATCGACAAGTTCGGCCCCGGTCATGCCATCGGGTATGAGACGCGGTACGGCCGCCACGCAGGTACGAAACAGATCGATGCGTGGCTTGCGCTCACCTGTTATCATCTCGTCGGGTTCTTTGTTCACATTTTGCGTGCTCGTCATCATAAGAGGACGCCCATAATGAACATCCAGAGCCCGCAGAATGTCAACGAAAACTCGGCGCACATGAGGGAAATATGAAGACATACCTATACTTTTTGCCGTGTCCTCCGTCAGCATCTACATGCGAAACGATTTCATTTTTAAATTCATTATTGTTTAACTTCTTTATGTTTAAAGAAGTATTATTTCCTTTTTCAGCTTTTAGTTTGTGCTTTTACAAAATGAAGTAGATTTTTTTTAATCACTTGTTTTTAATTTAACGTTATATAAGAATTATTACAAATATTTTCTTATAAAAAATGAATGTTTTATTCAAAGAATGATTTTGTTTAAAATTATTGTCTTTTAAAATCATGATAATATCGATTTAAAAAACTAAGTATTCGAAAAACTCTTAAATTAAAATATTTAATTATATTAAATGGTAATTAATATAATTAATAATTAGTCTTCTCAAGTACCGGCTATCGATAGAAATAATATCAATAACAATTGTCTAGAATGTAAAGCGGTTTCGAAAATCATAACATTCCGGAAAATTTCTAAGTTATTTATTAAACCATTCCAAGACACAAAGAAACAATCACTCATCTCAATAAAAACAAATCATTTAAATTCAATGTGAGATTTTATTTAAAAAAACGTTGAAGTGAAAGAAAAAATTTAAAAAGCTATATTTGCAGTTTCATATAAACACAAAAAATATTATATAAAAAACATGAATAATAATAATGTAGAGATATCGAGTAGATATATATAATTATAAAAATGAAAAATTGACTTCCCACAGTCTTAAAAACGTTATGTTACACGTGAATACTAATTCTTATAATTAAACTTAAAAATTTTGATTAAACAAATCGATCTGACATATATTTCTGATGTAAAAATTTAAGTGAAAAGTATTTGTAGAAAGTACTTTACAGAAAAAAGCTTAATTTTTTTAGTTTTCAAACATACCTTGTTCAAGTAAGTTTTCTTCACGCGCATTGTATTTCCGCTCGGTAAAACACCCATAGTTCTTGGCATTGGTGGTTCACCCTCCTTCTGTTGTAAACTGTCGGCAACGACAAGGAATGCACGCAACCCAATACTCATACGCTCAGGAGTGAGAATAATTTTAACAGGACGACCAACAGATAATAGATCGAATACAATTTCGCGCATCGCGAAATCCAGTCTCTCCTGCGCTATAAACTGAATAATTTTGACGAAAATGTTAAGGGGTGTGTCGCGTGGCACCACAGCTTTCGAGCCTTTCGGGAACAATGAATTCACAATGCTCTGTAGACGGCTTTGTGTTGCCGAATTGCTCTCGCATTTTATACGGATCATATATACCCATAACAGACGGTATAGAGCCTCTGTGGAATAAAACACAAGAAAATAACGAATTAATCGAGTATTTCAGATTTTTGTAAATAAATTTTATGATTCAAAGAAAATTTAATTATTACTCCTTACTAAATTCATGTGTAATTTGAAGATTGAAGAATAAGATTTCGGCTTTAATTTATTTTAAAAACAAGAACGTATATAGAGTAAATTAAAATAAAATAAAAAATAATTAAATGTATGACATAATTCGATATTTACATTAATTATAGAATAAACAGTATAGAAAGTAAACAGTATAGATAGAAAGAACAGTATATTTGTATATTTTAAAATAATAATTTTTCAAAATTTCGATCATTCAATTTTAATACTGTTCAAAATGATATTTTTATTGTATTTGCATTTTTATTTTTTAATAGTGTATTGATTTAACAGAAACGTATAAACAAACTAGTTAAAAAATACAATGAATGCATATGCTTCAATAGATTAAATAAAAATTGTTGTAAAACTTCATCGATTGAAAAATTTCAATAATCAAACTATATTTATTAAATTTTCCTTAGAAAATTATACAAAAAGTCATACTTACCTAGAGCAACACGACACATTTTAGGATCTCGATTTTTTAAATGAGAGAGACACATCGCTAAAAAGTAGTGCCAATTTTGTAAAAAGAAAGTCTTTTGACTAACACATAAAAGACAAGTAACCAGTGGAAAAAGTGCAAGACGATGTTTATTTTTTGTACACATATCTAATGTTGTAGAATATAACATTTCCACAAAATTTTTCAAGCAAGGAACGTTAACTTCATTTTTTACAGCCTGCATATAAAAAGTTAGATAAATAAAGAGATCAAGACAATTATTCATAATAATATTTTACATACGGCTGCAACAGGTACGAGAATTTCTACAAATAAACCAGCAAGCGCGTGTTTCACATCTTTGTCTTTTACTTCTAAAAAATATTGAGCGCACTCTTGCATAAATTGAAAGGATGCTTCAAACTCTTCTATTGGCACCATCTGAAATACAGTTATTCAAATGTACTATGAAATTTGTTTATAGGGTTTCTGATTGAAAAACTAAAATCATAATTTACCTTAACTCTGAAAAATTTCATACCCATCAATAAAGAAATTATACTCTGAGTTGTGTGTGGTCCAGGTTCCTTAGCTCGCAAATCCTTTAATTCATCTACAAAACGTTTACGAACAGACACAAATCGAGACTGTGCAAGAACACCTATTACTTCAGCATATAAATCTGCTATTATATGGATATTTCCAGCGTTTGGCTCATTTTGAATTCTATAAAAATTGCATAATTATTAATTTCTACGGTTTTAAAATAAATAAGTTTAATAATAATTAAATATTAACCCTTCTCTATATTTAAAATGTTTAAAAGCAATATTTTCAATGTACAAAACTAAATCTTCATGACCTGGATGGAATGGTAATTGTTTCAATATTTCAATTAACATTAAGCAAAAGATAAACTCCACTGCCAAATCTCTTCTTTCTTGAAGTAAATCTCCTTCGCTTTTTTCAACTGTTTCTACACTTCCTGATACTATTGTATACATGATGCTGAAATTAAAATTATAAATGTTTTTGAAAATAAAATTACTATCCATTTCAATATGTAAATTACAATTTTATTTATTTACCTTTTGCCCTTTTGATCTTCTTTTGCAGCAGCAAGTTTTTTTTGATCTGTTCCATGGTCTACAAGTTGTCTTTCATACCAATTAAAAAGAGCCCGCAATATCGATGGTAAACAATGTTCAGCAACAGATCCAAAAGCTGATAAAAGTTGATCAAATTGAAGATCCTCACCTCTTTGCAAAACTTTAGAAAGTGGCTTTTCCTGAAAAGAAAGGATTAAAGTTGCATCGTCATGTAATTATACTTTTAAATTTAAATATAAAAATAAAAAAGCGACATTATAATCAAATAACTATCATATTTTTAATATTTTTATATTGTTCAAATAAGAAATTATTTATTGAATGAAAAAAATTTCTTTTACTGTTTCTGTCATGACAGCTTCCATTTTCTTTTCCGCTTGAATTGTAAAATCTGCAAATAAAGATCGCATCACAAATTCTCCTGGTCTAAGATCTATATCCATTTGTTGAGGTTTCATTGTTTCTTTTTCAGCACCCCAAGGAAATACAACAGTCACAATGCTTACTCTACTAGAATGAGATTCTGTAACAATATATGTTTATTTTAAAATTATTTTAATGTAATAAAATCTCTTTAGTGTAACTTAATAATTTTACAACTTATTTGAAATTTTATATAATTATGTAATCAAATATGAAATATTACTAATTAATCAGAAATAGATGCACATTTATAAACAACAAAAGAACTTAATACATGTTCATAACAAAATACGTATGGTAAAAAATTCCCAGTATCTTAAAATTGTTTTAAATACATAAATTATACTTCTAAAAAATTCAATAAACACGTTTAAAACATTATTTACTTCGGTTTTTTTACTATATTTAAAAATGGATATATTAAATAAACATAAAACATAACTACGATTACATCCATGTTAAAAAAGTATATTCTTTACAAATTATATTTAATTATATTTAAGATAAAATTCTCCCGAAAATTAATTTTATATTCTCATATTATAATAGTGTATTATTTAATTAATATTTATTGAAAAATTAAACTAACCATTGCCTGATACGGAGGTACTAGCAGTACGAATGCTTGCAACATCACTGCTTACTCCTTGTCCTAGTCCATGAATTAATAAAGTGTCTTGACAGGATCCTGAAAAGCCCGTTATTTCTGTTGTTCCTTCATGAAGACCTTCACCTTGAACAACTCGCGATTCAGCAGATTCTAAAGAAAAAAAATAGTCTCTAGCTTAGATTGATATAGAAGAAAAAATAAATTCCATTAATTATTCCATTAATTATTTTATAGTAAATAAATTAATAAAATATGAATAAAGTCAGCACTTTCTATTTCAAAACATTAAAACCAACTAAGAAATGAAGCCCCATTTTGTAACATAACAGATGCCTACAGTGAACCTTAATTTAATTAAATGAAGTTAGATACCTGACTTTGACCGCATACTAAAGCTTATATATAGATATAGGGATAAAGGCTTAAATTAGAGTACAGTTGCAGAATAAGCTTCCTTTTTTTATACTAACAGAACTTAATGTATTTAATACCTTCACTATTCTATATCATAATTATAAAGAAATATAATGTCTTTTAAAATTTGTAATTTAAAGCTGATTTTTAAAAAATACATTTTGTTTTAACTTTTGTAACATTACGAATTTTAATAATTATTAGAATTTATTTAAGAATGTTTGTTACTTTAACATGTTTTCACTCAAAAAAGAATTAAATAATAACTGTTTTTATAGTACAATATTATATAACAAAATAGTAAAGAGGATATAAATTTTATTTAAAATGTTATAATTGTGCATGATTAAAATAAAATATTTTTTGTCTGAATTATAATATATTATTGAGAATAAACTAATTAATTACAAGTTACTAACTATTAAATGATTGCTATAAAATTATTATGAAATTAAGTTTATGAAGTTAAACTAAGTTTATGAAAAGATATTTACCATTTTGTATTCCACCCTCACAAACAGGTTGATTTTCACCTCCTATAAAATTACAAATTATATTTTTCTCAACGCAGCAGTTTCATATATACTTTTTTATTATAAAAGGCAGATTGTATAATTCAATTACAATTATAAATCTTTTCTTTTTTTTCAAATATAATATTGTATTGAGCATGTTTTTTTTATATTTCTATAAATCATATTGCATTATAAACATAATGCAAAAAATGTATCAAACAAAATACTTTACCATTAAAATAATTATTTTTTAGTATGAATTTTAAAGTTGTTTTTATTTACTGTATACTGATAATCTATTTATGAATAAGTTATTCATAAATAGATTATCTAACTTGGTTCAGTTAACAAATTTACAAACCTTCTGTCATGTCTTCAATGTTTGCCTCTGTTTCAGGCAACATTTCTGAACTTTGTTGTCAAATCATTTCTGCAAAAGATTGAAAAATATTACTTTATTATTCTTGTTACTTAATTAAATTATTAAATTATATTATTTTTTAATTATGTGAAAATTTAATATCAATTATCTTTATGAACAAAATATAAATTTCTTAACATCAATCACAATCTTCTTTTGTAAAGACACAATTTTATTTAATATACACTAATATAAAATTAAATCATTTTTTAAAGAAAACAATTCAGTTTGATATTATAATCTGTAATAAAAATATGTTAGCAATTTAAATATATTTAAGCAAGTATCTCATGCATATTTTAAGGAGTGTACTAAGTTATGAGTCACCCATGTTTCCTATTCTTATATAAATATAGCATCAATTTTTTATTATTATAATTTCTAAGATAACAAATGAAATTATAAATTTTACAAATTTATAATTTGAAAATAATATATATATATATATATATATATATAGTATAAATACAATAATTTAATATGTAGTTTATTATTAAATAAATCACATATATATATTATTTTTAATGAATGACAGTAATGATTTTAATTCTTTACTTATAAAGTAGTGGTAAAAAAGGTAAAACCTTTATATTAATCTCCTCATTATTTATAATTAATAAAATTCAATAAACCAAGTCATTTTAATAAAACTAAACAAAATAAGAACACATTTTAACATAACTTGAATAAGTAAATTAAGATTAAGAAGAATGTTGGTCTTATAATGTATACAATATAATTACAATAACATTTTTTTTTAGACACAGAAATACTAGATACAAAAATACGAAAATTATTAATTCTAAATTTAGACAATAGTACATATTTGTAATTGTGCTATATATATATATATATATATATATATATATTGCTCTATCTTATACGTTAAGTGTATCGATATTTTGCAACTGAATCCAAATAAAACTTATTTTTATAAAAATAATGATATGTAACTATCAAGTCAAAATAATCTAAGAAATTATATGTATTGATAATACCTAAATCACACTCTATGCAATTAAAATGACTAAAATAAAAAAATATGTAAGATTATTATAATATTTATTTTATTTGTTTTTAATAACGCTATTTAGAATATATTTTACATGAAAATTGAGAAATTTGAATTTTACTTTTAACAACAAATTTTAAAAGCATTATCATAAATTGCAAAATGTTAAATACAAATCTATCAATACATTTTTATAAAAAACCAAAATGGCATTACATTTAAATTTTGAAAAGCAAATGAAATGAAAGTTAAGCAAAACTTTTAACAAATTTTCGCGCAAAAAACCCATTAAACAAAACTCGAAAATTAGGTTTTATGATGAAGAACGGATTATGCCCAAAACAATTATTTTGCTCTTTGACAGCAAGTAACATAACTGCATGAACAGAAAAAGCCATTACTTTGTCAATCAACAGTTCGCAGTTGAAAAACAATCATTTAAACTTGTGAAAGATCTGAAAATGCTTATGTATAAAATTGTACAACGAAGCAACAAAAAATCCTTTGCGCATTTGCTTCCATAACCTCAAAAACGTCTAAAACACTACACAAATACACAAAAATAACATATACTGCACTTTCTTAATTTTAAGTGTATAAAAAACAAGCAGCTGAAAGGCACTTAAATTAGCAATGACAACAAAAAACAATACATAAAGAAGCTAGAAAAAATTATTGCACCTTGAAGGTTAAAGTTTGCCCTGAGTCCACTGTTATAAATAATTTTCAAGTTAATAAAAAGTTTATTGTTAATAGAATTACCGTGATGCATCACTTTATTTTACGCCTTCGATGTCTAAAGCGAAAAATTTCCAGCTTCTATCATTGCGTATTATTGCTCCCATTCGTCTTTTTTGCCTCTCCTTTTACATATATCTTTATCTTTTTTACTTCTGTTTGCTGTGTTATGCGTCATTCATATGTATTTAAAATGCCTTAAGATGGCGCCACGCAATTTAATTTTAGGATGACTTGACCTAGGTCAAGTGTTTTAAAAGTCTTTTAAATTTAAAAACCTTATGTTCCTTCCCCTTATTTACGTAATAACTATAGTTATAGTTTGCCATGTAGTAATGATTATACGCGGTCTATATTACTCATTAGTTTATTACTTAACTTAATCATTCTTATATTACTGCTTTGAGTACGTTAATTAAACAATTAGAAAAACATTAAAATTTTTTTTAACTAAAATATTTCATTGTCTTAATTTTATATGGAAAAGTACTACTTTAAAATGTGATAATACATTATATAATTTTATGTTATGTTTAATTTATATTAATTTTAAAAAATACTTCATTGAACCTCAAGAAATTTAAATACCATAACTTTATTTGTCATTTATAGATATGGTGTAATTTCTGAAGGCATTTTTAATACTTTAAATATACTTGATAAACAACATTTAAAAAATATATTCTTTACTATATACATAAGAATTTTTATTTTGCTAAAGCTGAAAATGATCGAAATATTAAATTTTAGAAAATATAGCATAACACCTTACACTATAAACATTTTTTACATGGATGTCTACTGTTAATTTTATATAATTATCCCTGTATATCCCTAATATCATTAAAACATATTAAAGTAACGATATATTATTCTTAAAAGTAAAAATAAAACATTTTACTTTAATTTACTCCACTAAGGTAACTAACAAATTAAAGTAATATTATCTTATGTATTTTTTACATAGACACATTGTACTAATTAAAATAAATAACTGATCTTTGATTTCATCTTAAAACTTCAATGTTAACTCTTGTGAATGTAGTTTTTATCTAGTAGATTTTTTCTAAGTTTTTACATAATAAAAAAGTTTATTAATACTTTGTTGTCACTTTAATAGGTCGTCATTAAACGAGATGTATTTTGATTACAGGGAAAACTAAGCAACTGTGTTTTATAACTTAAAAGTAAAATTTCTTTAATTAATATAAATTGTTAGAGTTATTTCAATTATCTTTTTAAATTTTACAAGCGCCGTTAACATGCATCGATCTCTCATGATACTATCTTTAACATAAAAAAAGTTGAAAATAATTTATTTAAATATTTTAAAACTGTAAATTATAATATAAATTTACTTAAGTTAAATTTTATATTTATGAAAACTTTTTTCATTTTAAAACATTTAGTTTTTTACATTAAAAGATTAATTAAATTTTATTTTATGCTTAAAATTATAATTAAGATATACATTATGGTTTTTCTATAATTAATACAACAGTTTCTCGGTTATATATTTTACAAATGAAGCTCAAGAATAAGATATTTGAGTTAAAGATAAATTTTTTTATACAACTGGACTTTAATTATGTAAAATAACGTTTGTGTATATTGAATATACATTAAACATTAATATTTCTTATTAATATAATAGCAAACAATTGAAAATTTATTTTAATTGTAAAAGTAAACAACACTGTCATTTTATTTTTTAATCAATTAATATTAATTAATAGCATTTGTTTATAAAATATTTCATTTTATTCCTATGATATTTTTATGTTAGCTAGAATAAACAATTTCAATTAAAATTAAAGTATGATATGTAATACCGATTGTTCCTGTGCAACCTACGATACCGACAGTAAATTATCAAGAAACAAGAATATCATTGAATTACATTTGTTGAAAATTTTAAAACAATAAATTAAATACATGACTTGTATTTAAGAAAGCATGTATATACGATCTCTAATGATGTATTAATATGTTAAGATGACTTAAGATATTAATTTATCATAATTTTGCAATACAATTTATTACCTCTATTTACTTTTTCCTTTGTATAGTAAAAAATTAAAAACTAGTCTTAATTTTTTCTCAATTCTTATAAAAAAAAACATTTACTCACATACACACACACACACACACACACACACACACACGCGCGTAATTAATTGAGGAAGTAATTAAATTCAAATGCAATCTTTGCTCAAAATATAAATTTATTAACTTTTAAAATCACAAATCTTTTTTAAAAACTCTAATTTTTATTCATAAATTTATTTTAAACGTTGAAATTACGCATGAAATCTGTTTGTTAAAATTGTTTCAAAATTACAGTACTTTCCTTTTAATTTAAATGAAAGCTTAAAATTTTTTCAGGGGGGATTTAATAATATGCGATTAGAAATTCATATTGACGAATGCGTTAACTATACATTCATCAATTTATTATAACTTATTACTTTTAAGAATATCGTATATAAATCTATACTACTTTAAATCTGAATTCACAAATTAAGCTATATAATTACAAGAATTTATTAGAAATTTTTTATTTCTGTTTCAAAAAATCTTTTCTTTTTTTGTACAATGTTGACAGAACTCTACTTAAATACGTATAAAAATACATACATAATAATGAGTAAAATATAGAAAAAATAATTTTATAAAATATAATACCAATATTCATTTAAAATTTTTGAAAGTTAGATAAAAAATTTAATTAGCATATCGTACATTTGTTACTAGTATAAATTTTTGTTATTAGTATAAAAAATTGGTGATTGATTGAACTTTCTTTAAATCTTTTTCTAATTATTTATATTCTGAGACATCTCTCTCTGTCTGTTTGTCTCTCTCTCTCTCTCTCTCTCTCTCTCTCTCTCTCTCTCTGTGTCAAAATAGAGCTACATATATATTCAATTAAATGCATACCATTTTTCGAGAACTGTATAGAATTTGTATTATGTAATATAATAGATGAATGCCAATGAGCAACACCTATGTACACCTATTTTACTGCTTGCATTGGTTTAGTAAAATTAAAAAAGCAATTAAATTGAAATTCAATTGAAGTTACATTTTAATTTACATTAATTTTATACTTTAAATATGAATTTTCTTACTTGAAAAAATTTAAAACGTATATTTTTGCCAAATGTATGAAATAAAATTTAAAATAATTTTAAAACTACTTTTAAAAGACGTATACTTTTTATATGTTTTTTATAATTTTACATATTATTTTTCCCGATATTTTAATAAAATTGCAAGTTTTAGTGTTCCCAATCTGCTCTAAGTAAAGTGAAAATTGAATATTTTTAATTATTCATAAACTATTACTCAGAATAAATGGGTTTTTATGTAAAATATTTAAACAAATTACAAATGAATAATTTACATAAATAAATCAATTTTGGTACAATTTTACTAATAAGCTGCTCTAAAATATTTTTCAGTAGGCTTCATTTGCAAAGTGAAATGAGAAAGATAGAAAAAAAAGAAAAAATATATATGAATTCCTATAAGTTTCCTATAAACTGAGTATCACCTTCAAGATGTGAAATATCCCTGACATTGAATTGCTTTGCATCTTGCCCTTGGAATCAGAGGGTCATCGTGAAGCTTTTTTAAAACGACATTTCATACGCATCCACAGCTTCATAAGTGATCGTTTTACCCATGTTGCTTATTTATTTGAGAATATATTACAGATTATGCGTTAATATTAATTGATTATTGTACATATATGATTACGTATATTATTATATATTTCCGGAAATGTATGTTTTGAAACGATGAAAAAATGAGGAGTCTCTTTCAGCCATAAAATTGCTATATACAGTCTTTTTAAACCAAATAATAAAAGTTATAAAAATATAATTTCATTTTAATAATAGCAAAATATTTAATTCAAAATATCAGAAATGCAAATTCTGTGTTGTAGAATAGAATATGGAAGGAATATTGTTATGGAAGAATTTTTTAATTCTTGAAATAGTAATCAATTCTACGAAAAATAAAATAATATAATTATTTTATTTTTTTGAGAAAGAAAATAAATGTATATTTATTTATTAATAAGTATAAGAAATGCATAAAAATACCTAATAATATAGTATTTATTATAAGTGAAACGCTAACTAACAAGCATTTACATTTGTAATCGAATAAAAAACAAAAGGTTATATTGAATTACATAATAATAAACAAATACAATTCTCAAATCTTTAACTAATTTTTAAACATATTTTGAATTTTTATTGTAAAAAAATCAGAAAACATTAAGCTATACTTTCTAAAATTATTTTTTATATATGTCTACGTTTTGGAAAAAGTAACAATTGCATAAAAGAATATTTTAAATAATATAATTTGTTTATTTTACTATTATATTCTATTTCTACAGCATAATGTACACATTCACATAATTTATATTGAACATAATGAATACATTTAATATAATAGTTCTTGTAGTTGCACATGATTATACCTTTATAATACATATATTATAAATATTATATGTAAACATATTATACGAAGGCATTCATTAAACGAAGGTGTAGTTAGACAAAAGTATGATATTCAGATTTTAAATTCATTTTATCCTTTATTGGTTGTTTAAGGAACTGCATTAAAACATCGATAGAATCTTGACATGTTTCGATATTTCAAGATCAAATTGATCATATGCCTTTGAACATTACTAGTGATTCTTGCCCAATGACTCTTCATAGTAGCAAAACAAAATGATGAATTTAGATTTAAGAAGTGAAAATATATTGTGAAATTTCCAAAGGACGCGTACATTATTTTTAGTTAAATATTCTTCTTTAAAATATGTTAAATAAAAAAAATTTTGATGTACCGAATTTATTATTGACCTCTTCTCTATGAAAAACTTAAAAATAATAAAAAAAACGTAACCTAATGTTTAGAACTTTTAAATTAACAAAATTTATCAAATAGATTTTAAATAAAGTTTACATATAAATATGAGAAATAAAATAATATTAATATAAAAAATCACAGTTCTTAGAGTTTATGAGAATATTCATAATAAATTTAAGGGTAAATTTAAATTTATCAATTTTTTTATAATAAAATACAGTAGCTTGAATAGGTATAACGAATAGTATACGAAACAGAGATTTACTCGCGTCAGTTATTAGAACGAATATGATGATTTCTAATTTTGATGTTGAAGATGTCTAAAAAAATGCAGCGCTACATTTCAAAAGTATTCTAAAAGTAATCTAAGTTATATTTCAAAATAATTATCAGTATATAATTTATAGATTTCCAACGATCTGTACTAAACTTCAATTTTTAGTTGTTCCGTAATTTGATAAAAATTTATTTACCAAAAAAACAAATCAATCTAAAAATAAAATATTTCAACTTATAATACCAATTAAAAAATTTGTAAAACCAAAGTTAATTGTACGTGATTGAGCTCATTGACCGAGATCGGAAAGACGTGTTCCTTACACAATGTACATTTTTTGCTTACTGTCGCGCACAACTCGATAATGGAAGTCGATAATTTTCATTTGATCTCCAATATATTCTATTTTTTTCAAACTGTAATACATATACGGTCATCCATTGAACATGCTATAACAAGAAGATAAATTTTTATCTTTTATTGACTTGGTAATGCTTCGCTAAATTTAGTATTAACTTTTAGCGAACCAATTATTATTGAAATTACTTTGCAATAATTGTGCAATTTTAAAGTGTATAATATATAATGCATTATTTGGATTAGCATTAGTAATATTAATATTAATCTCCATCACAGTAACGAGCATTTTTATGATCTAATGTAAATAAAAAGATGAGTTTTTAATAATTTTTAATTATTCATTAAAATTATTGAGACAGTATGTACTTATAATTTCGTAAAAAATATTGTTTTGATATTAATTAACATGATTAATAAAACATATATTTTATACTTATCTCGTCTGAGAAATATCTGTTAAAGTATCTGTCATCAATTTCAAAGTCCAAATGCAAAATCTATAAATAAAAAAAATAATTAGACAAAACAATTCTTAATAATATTTAAAATCTCATATTATATAATTGATTTACTTATACATAAAGTTTGCCGTTTTACCTTTTTATTGTATTTTAATGTCAGAGATTTAATAGCATAAAATTTATGTATACTTAAGTTTATATTAAAGCTTGTATTAAATAAATGTTAATATATATATAATATTTAATATATATTTTATAATATATATTTATTTAATATATATCATAAGATATTATAAGATATAAAAATGAAGTAAAAAAATGGTATTTAAACTTTTAAATGCTGCTTTTTATCTAAATTTTATTTAAATAGTTTAAAAAACAATCTTTTTTATTCTAAATTAATTTCTTATCTGAAGACAAGCAAAGAAAAACTTCAATTTTAATTTGAAAATCATGATTGAATACTTGCTTACGTTCTATAAAACATTATCACGAAATGACATTAGTAGACACAATGTTTTTTAACTCGGTCCTTAGTTATCGCTTAAACAAATTTAGATCCCAACTTAGTCTGTGAAAAAAAAGATAAATGTCTAGCTAAGTTCACAATCGCAAGTATATTTTTTTTCATATATCTATGATATGCAAGTTAAAAACTTTTACTTAATCAATAGCCTGTACTAAGAGAAATTATAATTTAAAAAAGCAACAAATTATTACTGATATTTTCATTAAATTTAACAGCTTAAAGGAATACATTTTTAAAGAATATATACAATTATTAAATACGTGTATGCAAACGATTGAAAAAATTGTAGAAAATTTAATAAATAATTAATCCATTTTATTTGTAAATATTTTAGTAGAAAAAATTATTTATAAATATTATAAATTATTTACTTATTATATTAATATTATTTACTTAATTAATATTATTTACTCAAATAATATTAAGTACATACAACGGAAATTACAATTTAAGTACGTAATCACTAACACTATTTCTTAGTTTATACATGAACATTATTCTCGATTAATTAGTTTCTAAACATTTTTATCGTCAAAATCTTCTTAAGCGGAATCAACAGTGAATTCTTGAATTTTAGCAGGTAATAAAAGGTAAAAATTTTTTATTAATCATGTTCAAAGCATAATAATACAATTATTTTGTCTATGTTAGATAAATAATCGGTAATATTACATAGTTATAAAAAATAATGGAAAGTAAATGCATAATACACAAATTGATATATTACTAGCAATTATTTCTGTAGAGGATAAGTTTTTTACGGTAAAACATATTCATTCTTTACTGATATTTCAAATTAATGAGTATTAAAAAATTTTTGTAAGTACTACGATATGAAATTATGCGTTCTTTAAATTCAATTTTAAATGTATTTATGTCTCGTTACATGTTTTCTCCATTAATAAAAAATATTAAATAGTAAATCGCATGCTTATAAAATTAACCAAAACGAAAAAGCTTTTACTAGTCAAAGTCACGAGAAAAACCGTAAGAACTTATTCTGCGTTACAAAATTGAAACATCATCGTCAGTGCCAACGTCTGCCGTGCACACGTGTATTTTTAAATGTTCGCCGACGATTTAAATAGTATAAAAAATAGACTCGTGAAAGGTAACTTTTACAACCCTACAAAAAAATTGTATATACACTTTAGATGAAATGTATGGGTTGCGACTAAAAATCCATTTAATTATGTATTACTGTAAGCTGAAGTATTCGTATATTATATACACAATAAAATATTATTGAAAATTGTTTAATTTTTTAAAATTGTTGAATTTTAAGATAGTTATTTTATTATGTTATTTTATTTATTATTATATTATTATATTATATATTACATAACACTAAGCGAACACAATTGAGCACCACTTGAACACAATTTTAATACTTTAAACGCAAAATAAATTAAACATTGTGCAATATATTTTAAATATTTGAATACCTATTAACATTGTCTGAAATTTTTGCTTGTAAGAATAAAATACTATATATTATATAGTAACGAAATATTTATATCTCTAATAAATCAAATTTATTGAAACCTTTTTAATGTATTCACTTTTCAGATTTGTATATTAGAAAATTAATAAATTGCAACTTATTTTTATTGAACTAGATATCCGATGCAAATTTTCAAATTGCTTAAGCATCTAATCAATATTTCTATAAAATTCTATATTAATAGAAACATATAACTTAGACGTGTTATAATTTTAATTAAAAATAATTTTTAAAATATTATAATATATTTTTTCACAAGCTTATTCGTATTGAATATATAATAAAAATTTTCACTTATTCACATTTTTACCCTTATATTATTAAACAACATTCGGTATTTGCTTATTTGCTTATGAAAATTCTTGAATATATTACTTTTATCAAATACACTTGAAAAATGAACAATAAAAATATGATATCAAATATTTAAAGTAGTTTAGAAGATAACGATTTTGTAAAAGTAACATACTTAAATGATGTAAAAGCCACATGAATATCTTGAAATTCAAATCAGTATTTTTAATTCAATGTTTTTAATTCAATGTCAAGTGATTTATCTATCGATTAAACATTTTAAATTCACTTTCAAAACTCTAATTTATTTATTCGTTAATTAATTACAATTATGTTTGATTGATTTTTTATTATATTGATGGAATATATGGGTTGTTTATGTTTTCCTTAAGTTATTATATAGTTGTGAATAATTTGGTCGCAACGATAGAAGTCAACTGATCATTTATTGGATTGGAATTTAATTTTAGTCGAAAAACTAAATTATAAGTGCACAATTTTTGATAACAATAGAATTTCTGATAACATTCTTTTTATATTTTTAAATATTATTTTAATACGCCTACGAAAACATCTTAAAAATTGTCATAATATTTTCGATTATCAGGATTTAATTATAAAATTATTCTTTGATAAATAGGTTAGACCTGTATAGAAAAAAATTATGTTTAACTAGTTCACTTTTCTTAATGATTCACTAAATACAACTATATAAGGATGATCCTTAAAGTATTTATAATAAATAAAATAAGATAAAAATAAATAAAAAGTAAGAGTATATTTTCAGGTATGTAATATCTATATGTAACTTGTCTTACAAAAAAGAAAAAGATTTAAATTTTATTGTAAAAAATCTTTTTTCTAATTAATTCAATAAACTGTATGTTTACTTGAACGAGGAGGTAGTCGAACAAAATATTATCTACTTGAAATAAACAGGACAATTATTACTATTGTAATTATTCGTCACTTTCATCTTATTTAAGTACTTATCAATTCACTGCACGAGACGTTGAAGTAATTAAAAATTCATTCTATAAAGATGCGCTCGAATAGGAGAAAAAGAATGCACGTATCTGTTAACTATAGATAAGTAACATATTGCAAGCCTGTAAAAAGCGATATGAAGTGAGTGTTGAGTTTCAAATGAGCTTTTCTCAGTGATATGTCAAGCAGATAAATGACGCCTTGGCATTATGTATACATTAGAGGACACGTTATAGTTATACTTTTTTGACACTATCGGTTACCTCATATTTCTATTAGTACTCAGACGAGCGAAAGTCCCAATTAATACGTTATCGCTTTTTTGTAATGCATATTTTTTAACGATAGAAGTCTAAACTTTGAGCTTCGATGTTTATTCAAAGAAAATTTGAGAAGTTCTCGTTTATAAAATTTCAAAATATTTGTATAGATATTATATTTTTAAAAACTACGTATACATTTTATTTATGTATTTATATGTATTTATGTGTAGTTATGTAAATAACTACATATTATATTTTAAGTAATTACATATACATAGTTGAACAACTATTAGAAAATTCATAATGAATGTGCCATTTTTATTCGTGTTACTGTATTGGTTAATACAGAAGGATTTAAAAACCAATGCTAAAATTATATGGAATAATCGACCAAAATTTCAGATTAAAGGTCTTATATAATCTGATCTCAAAATGTTCTTCAGATCTTAAGCTGTAATAGAGGAAGATGTAACGATCAATTTTCTTTCCAAACGCTGATGTAAGTTATTGGATATCGAACTTATCTAAACGCCATAACAATAAAATTTTCTAATTGGAAATGGATAAAAGTGAGTACTTTTTTGACGTACAACGGGACCTTTTTAAAAAGCACAATTACTTAATGTCTCGTACGATCAATGGGCTCATGGTTCAGTCAGACAGTGGCAAGGTCCGACATTCACACGCACATTAACGCGGAAAGTGTCGGTAAAAATCAGGTCAACAACATGAGATATACGCGCAAAATACCACACTCCGAAGCTTCTCGTGGCTATTATAATGACGTAGCCCACTCGTATGCAATCAGCTGTTTTACTGTCTCAATTACATGTCTATACGTATATGACGATATTTGAGTTACGGTTTATCTTCGTACATTATTCTTGTTATCGCTTTGTTATGCTTCTTCAAATCGCCCGTGGCTTACGAGATAACTAGAGTAGAAATCAATAAGAAAATTGTAAAATATTTTTTATTAGTTAAAGATGTCAAAGAAAACTAATTCTGAGGAGCAGAGATTTAGAATTTTAAATTCTAGAAATATAAATTACTATGAAATAATAAACACTGGTATAATAATTATTATAATACATAAGATGATTGATTTTAAGAGTCGACAAAACTTTATACTTAATTACGATAGCATCACGTATGTATGACAGTATTTTAAATATTAATGCTCGCAATAATGTAAATATTTCAGATGAAAATTGTAAGCTCTCGTGTAACGCATCCAAAGCCGTTCCTATTGCGTATGAATTAATTTTCTTTCTTTAAAAAAAAGCGCCATTTTTATTCTAAATTTATATCTAATACGCTTAAAACAATGTTATTTATTGGACTGCACTTTTCGAGTCAGTGATTATTTATTGTAAGAATAAATTAAATAATCTTAGTTGAACTTCTCTGACATTTTATTGATATAATTATGTAAATATCAATCAGCATAAAACTCATTAGATTGCACATTATTTGTCGATGCTAGCGGCGCTTTGATTCACGACTTTTTACTACGTTCTAATCTTATTAATCTGTTATTGACAATAATTTGTCAATAACAGATCAACAAATAATAACAATAAAAATATTTAGAAATTATGCAAATGCATATTAAGAAATAAATATCTAATAATTAAGGCTTATCTATTTAATTTTTACAATATTAGATCAATTGTAAAAATTAAAATTTTGTGTTCGAATGTATTTACCTAGGTAATTAAAAATGTAATCATAACCAATTTTGATTAAAACATAGTCTTTAATTAAGTGCATTATAAAACCAATGAAAACTAAATAAATATTATAAAATAATAATAAAATTGACCTTATGATTAGTCTCAATAAATAGAATATATAATGGGAATAATAGTTTTGTTTGCTGTGTTAAGTTGCCCTATCGTTTGCTTTTTGTTTATAATATAACATTTAGATTAAATATAGAATAATATAGAAATTTCACCTGCTATTCATTATTGACTTAAGCTTCTTAAATATATCAATTATTTATAAAAACAAACTTTATGAATAAATGACATTAATAATAACAATGTAATCTTTTAATATATCTATATATTATCAGAATTTTCAATCTTTATATGTTTTTAATAATCGGCTTGGAATAATTTACAAAATAATAAATTTTCATGAGCACAGTAGATTATCGAGTGTATCGTATTGAATTATTGGCATATTTCACTACTACTGTCAATTTTTTACATCGATTCACTAGAATTAATTATCGCTTCTAAATTTTATAAGATAGGTGTTGGTTTTAAGTTTTGTAATTTGAAAATACACAAAGTTAAAAATTGAAAAGTCATTACCAACGGGCTACTGAATAACTTTGTTCTGTTTGTGTAACCTTATTTAACTTGTTA
Organism: Wiebesia pumilae; assembly: GCA_018907045.1. NCBI lineage: Eukaryota > Metazoa > Arthropoda > Insecta > Hymenoptera > Agaonidae > Wiebesia > Wiebesia pumilae. The sequence goes on from JACCHZ010000138.1 coordinate 1,565,077, forward strand.
CGATATGTACTATCACTATTAAGGTACTTAACTATTAACGCTTCGTTAAACGTCATTTAACGTTAAATAAAATATGGTTCTTTTATCTGTATATTCATTTTAAATCCAAGTTAAACACTATGCGAGATCGTATATTACAATTAACATTTGAAAACCTATTACTTCTTTTTCCCTTATTTGTAGTGGTTTCGTCTTATCGGCAACGTAAAACTGCCTCTGAAAGATGTAATTTGTGCATCAAATTCAAATGAGGTCGATACTAAAACAACGTATCGAGATAACGGTATAAATCGACATCAGACGTGGATAAAGAAGTAAAAGCGTAAAAACAATGGGCGGCCAAAAGGATCCGCGAATAAGTTGAACATAACATCTCCGTCTCTTCCGCGATCCACGCGTCTTTTGGCATGAACACTTGTTATACGATTTCACGTAGGCACATGTGGCAAGTTCTATACAGCTATCATATAAATACACGCAAATTTCGCGCAAGTCGCGACAACATTGCTCCATTGAACTTTGGCGGGACTATGCATTTATGCATCTGATCAAATGGTCCTGGAGCGGCGCCAGGGGCGTTTATGCAATTCTCGACTTCGCGTCCCGTTAACCCGCTTACTCTTCATCTTTATCTCGCTTTTGTCTCTCTAGACCATTACTTCCGACTAAACCAAAGGGGAGTGCACGCGCTCGAAAAATAAGGCAAATGTAAAAGAAGATTGAAGGGCAATGGTTAAATGAGTTGAAAATTAGTAGTAAAAAAGTCCATTAGAATGAATGAAGAAAGGACGTGACGTGGAAAGTAAATAGAAATACATGATGCCTACGATATTTAACGAAAAACATTAGAATAAAAAAATACGAACAACAAATACGTAAAAATATTCACTTAAAATAAAGAACCAGTCAAGTGAATGTTGCTTTAGTCGACCAATTAAAAATCGATGTATTACGAAAATTATAAAATATTTAGTTAATTTAGATAAATTATATTATTATTAATTTTCGCGCGCGCGCGTGTGTGTGTGTAGAGAGAGAGAGAGAGAGAGAGAGAGAGAGAGAGAGAGAGAGAGAGAGAGAGAGAGAGTAAAAACAGAAGAGACGATAAAATATTATGACGATAAGGTACAGTCGTGATTTTCATAAAGAATAGAAATGATTAAAAAAAATCGCAAGTTATCAAGATACGTGTAAGTATAGTAAAAATAAACAGGAATAGAGGGAAAGTTAACTTGCTTGCGAGTTAACTTTCGTGCATGTACAATCTCATCAATATTTAATTTATTACAATAATTTGTCATAATGATCACTAATAAAAATCTGTATTCTTATCAAAAATTCAAGAGTCGCACAATAATCAGCAGCTTAGAAAAAGCATTTTTTTCATTTCTGCTGTAAAAAGTTTCAAAGCGATTACAAAACTAAAACTTCCAAGATAATTTGTTACTTAGTATCACCAACTATTTATCTAGCCACTTTTAAACATTTTAGAAGTTAAATATTGATAAATAATTTTTCCTAAAAATTTAAAGTTTTCGAATACAATCAATTATTAGATTCAATAAATATATTAATCATCAAACATGTTTATGACTCGAAATAATTTTTTATTTTAAATTATATATATTTAATAATGACTGTTACATACTTTTTATTTGCAGTTATAAATATTTAGCGACATAGTCATTTAGTCATTTGCAACTATATTCATAATTACTACTAGTCTTTTATTGAAGTAAAAAGCAGCAATTATACAAATTACCAAATGAAAATTTGCTCAAATAAAAGTAACTTTATATATTTTAAGATAAAAGTTTGATTTTAAAATGTACGCATTCTTAACAGAAATTATTTTTGCTTTAATACATTAAATAAAATTAACTCTAATGCGGCAGATTTTTAACAAGCAAAACTAATTTTAAAAGCGTTTAATTTACAATATAACTTTTTCAACTATCAGAGTTATCTCTGAAGTATTTAAAAATCTGATTTCTCAATAAATTATGTTCGTGCTCATATATCTAAGATATGTAATATATCTTATTCTATTTTGTTAAGTATTAAAAATTGAGGATTTTTTATATATTCTGATCTTTTATTTTTATTTCGAAAAAATAAGGATGCTTTGTAGCCTTAAAAGAAGATTTGCACTGTGAACGATGAAGGTGTCGTTGACGAAAACAAAAAGAATTTTCTATTTTCAAAACAACCAAATTGAACCATTTTTAGCCAAATACTCCCTGGAATATATTTTGTCAAACAATATCAAAACTGAACAGTGTGTCACAGATAACATTTTGGTTTTGCCCTACAATGATATCCATCCCGAAAAACTAGACGAACTTTTGCATCAACTCAATAGCAAGTTACGTAATAAGTCAATCGATTCTTAAACATGATATTTATGTCCAAGTTCTTCATTTCATAAATTTAGAAATATTTGGATATTATAAGCCTAAAGATATTTTTAAACATACTTTTACATTTTTCTTATTTCAAATTTTAATTTGTTATAATTAAAAATAGTTTCCATATGAATGTTTGGTAAATATTAGAACGTTATTTATAAATAAAAAAATACTTTTGCTTCAATATACCAAGTTTACGAATATTCAAAATTTGTTACAAGTATTAACACTTAAACTCTTATTTTTAGTATTTAATGGAAATCTATGAATTAAAAAAAAATTTAAGTTAGAAAATTATTAAAATTAAACGAAATTTCTGCCCATCTGTATGTTTGTAGACGCTCTTTTTCCGAGTATTGTTTCGCCTTCTATTTATATTATAAATGCTCTTTAATTTTAATATACAATATAAGATGCACATTAAATAGTTTCGAAAATTGAATGCGTAAATATAAATATATACAAAGTAATACAAATATCTTAATATAAATAAAACATAACGAGAATATGCTTTGAATAATTAAAGATATTGAAATAAATGTGTAAGATACAAGTAACGCATTAGGTAAATAACTACTATAAATAACTACTTAATATACGAATATACATCTCTAATGAAATTATATATACGAAGCCCGCGTGACGTAAAGGCCGTTACGAACTTGGTTACTGTATATCATTGATCGAGAAGAGAATGCAAAAGCGCGCGTGACTCTTACTCTCAAGCGCACGTATGCAACTACACTTATGTATAACAAGTAGTACACCGATGCACGATCTGAACTGAATGCGGACAATCGGATACTCGCTTTTTCGTGTATGTAGGTTCCGTAAAGAAAAAAATATCTCGGTCAGGAGTGTGTTGTCCTTAATCATTTAAGTACACCGCCGCCCTCGTGGGTAGAGAAAGAACTGGCAACTCTGTGCGCCATTGTCCCAATAATCTCCAAAATTTACTCAGCCTTAAACAAGTTCCTCTTTCTCGCACTGATTTAGTTGATAATTTTGTTGACAACGAATAACATTTCTCTAACGAAATTCCCGTTGCTTTACCCTTATATCAGATTCTGTTAAAATTTCAGAACATGTATTGTAGCTATTGAAGTATGCAGCGTTGCCAATTCTCCATTCAAAGGATTTCCAGCTTTATACCTCCAGTAGACTGGATGATCTTAAAAAGCGGAAGATTCAAAAATCGGTATATTTTTTAGCGAAGATCCGACAAAGCATTGCCTATTATTGTACAATGCAAATATACGATAGCAGCACAAAAATGCATCAACGTAACTAATAAAAAAAGAAACGTATTCTGCATATACATAGGTACAACGCGTCTTGCCAATATACCTCCACTCTAGAATGTATCCTCGACTATAGTAGCCCTTCGATTGGCCCATCCAAACCGGAAGCTCCGCCAGTCATGCACATTTGAATCTTCACTTGCCGTGGAATGCCCGGAGAGAGCGAGGAAACCGTTTAAATTCATCGGCAACTTACGAGACGGAATTCTCCTCGACATTGAAAGGGGTTGAGAAGCGTCAGGGTTACCGTCAACGAGATCTCGGTGTCCTTAACGATCTCCTCTGGCGAGCGAAGAACGACAGGCGTGACCGGGGACTGCGCAGAAGTCAGCCACGTGACCTGCGCGTCTATTCTTAGCGGAGGCTCCGTCAGCCCAGAAGAACTCTGCCTCGATCACTCGTCGTCCGGCGCGCGTCCGATACAGGAGTCAAGACTCTCCTCTCTTCCTCTCGTTTTTTAACCCGTTTTAACTCTTCTCACACCAACTACCCAACACACAAAATGTCTAGTCTAACGGATCCCGTGGCGTTCGCCAAAGATTTCCTCGCCGGTGGTATTGCCGCCGCTGTTTCCAAAACCGCTGTAGCGCCCATTGAGCGTGTCAAACTATTGCTCCAGGTCCAGCATATCTCCAAGCAAATTGCCGAGGATCAGCGTTACAAGGGTAAGTTTGTTTAATTACGCGCTATATTCTTCAATTGGCAAAATATGAAAGTTCAAACACGATATTCGAACTTTCAAACCGATCTTCCATTGGTCGATGTCAACTTGATTTGAAAATTTTGAATTCGAATGGCTGCCTCGTGTACGATTCGGTGCCACGCGTAAGTGTGCATTAGCGGAGATAAGGGAATGAGAGAGAGAGAGAGAGAGAGAGAGAGAGAGAAAGAAAGAAAGAGATAATAGAGAAGGAATCTTGCATAGTGTTAGTGTGCATATGTAAAATGATAGTAGTACAGTGATTAGGAAAGTAGGGAATGAGAGATTAAGAAAATAAGTGACAGTTTATAAGGAAAAGTGTAAGAGGCATCGGGCTTTCGTTTGTTTCCCCCTTGTCAAGATTCTCGTCGCCCTTTCTAGAAGTCAAAAGACGCGAACAAGATATTAAATCAATTATGCATTACATAACAAATGTAGAAAAATAATATCTCATTCTTTTATGTAATGGCGCTTCAATGCGACTTCGACGCGCGCCAGATTTCTCTTACATAAGCGAGGTGTCGCATCGCGACAAATACCGACGAAGACATCGGCGTCGAGGCTTACGTACGGGTCGATAAAGGTCGCGAGGAGGGAGTCGAACGAGAATGTCGATGGGGAAAAGAGAGGGAGAGATGCCGATTTAGTGTCTGCTTTAGAAAAAGAACTCAAATGAAATAGCAAATTACGTTAAACGAAAGACAAAGTCTGTGAAAAATCACAAATGAACCGAATGTAATTGAAAGAGTAAAAAATTCGATGAACAAATATAAGATAGAGAGCAGGTAGCACACGCGTGGCTGGTCGTGTGCAGTCCAAGATCGATGACGATGCGAGCCAACATGGCGGATTTCCGCCACTGTCGAATTAAATTATATACTTTTTATAAAGCTGGTTTATCATCGAAAAAAGCCGATCTTGGAATTTAATTATTCTCAAACGGAAAAATTACTTATACTAATTAAACGTCATTCTCACTTGTTACGTAATACGCGTTTAGAGATTAGACATTAACAAATTGAACACTGAAAAAAAATACTTTTTAAACGATGTACGACAACATATTCAATTTACTGAATAAGATGCGAAAATAATTTGCCCAATTTGCATATTATAATAATTCTTATTTTATCGTTTAAATAATCTATTTAATATAGTTTTGACACCAACCGCAAAAAATGGTACGGCTTAGTACATCCTGATTCGTATTCGGATACTAAATTCACGACTGCATATTACACCACATTATAAAGATTAAAATTGCAATATAAAATAAGCCTACGAGTTGAAATTAGTCTAATTTATATTGTGTTCGGATTGTTAATTAAATGCCTTTGAATTTTTATGAAAAAATAAATAAATATGGAACTTTTGATTGTTAGTTAGCAAGGCAGAATCGCACAGTGGCTTCGGTTTGTCTGCATCACATCTGTTAGGTTAGACCGTGACCTTGGAACTTTAAAACGCGTACGCGCCTGTTTAACGCCAGCAACTATGTCACGAAAGTACAAGCTTGGACTTTATCCAAACCGTTTTTCTGGGTTACAGAGTTATCGCTTCGGTCGAACACGCGCAAGCGCTCTTTAGAATCTCCCATTTTTAGGTTTTTTCTTTTTTTTTTTTTTCTTTTGTACGGTGATATGAAAAATTGAAAGAAAATTCTTTTAGTAGTAAACATATTATAAATTGCTTTCTTTTACAAATAAGAAGTAATCTGATTATCCCGAAATTTATTTTTATATTCTTCTTTATATTATATATACTTATATTCTTATATCTTAGAGTATTCTTTATTACTCTTGTATAATTCAGAAGTTTTGAAGTAATATATGTTAACTAATCCAAATGTGTAAATTTATATTATTCTAGTATTCAAGAAACTGATTTATTATGTTAATAATACTGTAAAAATCTTATGTTGACTATCGTTGTTGTCAAAAAATCTAAACGTAAATTTTAAATAAGCATTTAATGTATTAAAAACGTTACACCACCATGCATTATGAAAAATAAATTAAAACGTTTGGAATGTATTATTTTCAAAAATATATTAATAATATGTATGAAGGTATGCATCAGTTTACCATAGTCTCCTTTGCTGCTTTTACGTATGATCAATAAATAATTATATGTTTGTATACTGGTATCAAAACAAATGGACTATAATAATTAGTTAGAATGGTGTAGATTTTTTAATATCTGATTGGCAAAAATTACATTAATGAAATTATTGCTTTAAAAGTATAACAATTTAAATATGTTGTGAAAGTGGACATTTTTTAAATATAATGACAAAGATTTTTTTTCTTTTTTAATATAATTAATTAAATCAAAGACATCTCTATTAATAAATTATCATTGTAGATGCATAGATACATCCAGAAAAAATTTTTTTTTATTGCAAAAGACTTGTTTTAGCCTTCAGAATCTATTTTGCACTGACTAACAATACATGTGTCAAATTAAATCTTTGTTTGCACTAGAAAATATTTTTAAATTTTTAAAATAAAATGATATTTATTGTAATGAATTTACTGCTCAGATAAATTTCGATTTTTAAGTAAAAAATAATTTATATTAATATTACTTTCATTTTTGGTTTCATAGAAATGCGAAATTTTCTAAAAAATATATTAACTATTTTTTTATTATAAGTAGTAAGGAATATAAGATATTAAAAACTGATTAATGTATCATGTCATAAACACATTTTAGATAAAAAATGTACTTAAACTACCAATAAGAATGTATCTTAGTAATGGAGAAATAAATGTGTAATTCTAATTTAAGTTAGATCATCCCTAAAATTTCAATATTTTCATATATTGTATAAGCAATATCAACAACTTTTATAAATTTAGGTATCACTTGAATAATTACATGGGTTTCATTGTTTACAAATATTTTTTGTAAATTATTAATTTTTAAATAATTAGAAAACATTAATAATGACAATAATAAATACATTTAAATGTAATTAATTTTCAAATGCCTCGAACATTTTACAGTTCATAAAAGATCATAAATTTTACAACTTTTTTAATAAATATTACATTTGAAATATTTTTAAAAAACATTACTTTAATAAATATCTTTTTGTGAAACAAAACTAGAACCAACTTTAAAGGTTGAGTGTAAAATAATTAATATTAATCATAACAAATATTAAACTATAAATTGTAATTAAATCACAAATTTTATTCAGAAAGATGTTTTTAAACTTGATTTTTATACAATTATTATAAACATATATATATTTATAAATTATTGCACCTTTTTTAATGAGTATTATTTTGAGATTACCCAAAACAATGTATGACTAGGAAATTAAATTGAATGTATTGAAAGTACAAGTTAACTATTCTATACATATATATCCCGTGAGGTAAAATGTAATTAACGAGTATTTCAAACAAGATTAAAGCAGTGACATGGTTACATCACTCCTATGATCTTCATTTTGTGAATATAAACGTTTAAGTTTAATTGAAAGATATGAACAATTCCTTTTGTTATTCGTGGATTTGTTAATAATCGATCACTAATATAACATCATTTTATATTAAAAGGAAGAAACGACCTTATTAACTTTGATCAATATCTTGAATTTTCATTTCAAATAATTTCTAATTTTCGGAGAAAGTCTAGTATCGAAAAATTTTCTTAAATAATTATATAATTTACTTTAAATTGAATTTGAGCATAGGATTATACCCTCAGAAATACAAATAATTATAATGACCTGTCTAAAGTGTATTATGGCAATTGTAAACGTGCCATTGTACTATTTTTTCAGAAACGAGGATAAGATATTGGTTGAATTATAATAAATATTAATAATCAACGATATAAGACACTTTATTTATAATTACCATTATTACTTTAACGATTATATTCCATTTTTAGTGAGCCAATAACGTTTACGAGCATCGTGATATTTTTCTTCTTAATGTAGAATTACATATATTTGGAATCAAATTAATTTTAATCAGTATAGTTATTTCTGGATAAAATTGATAACTTATAAAACAAAATTGTAACGTAATAATAACCTTTTATAAAAAGCAACAAAAAATTAAGCAAAAATTGTGAATATTTGGACGATTTTTTGAAGGATAAAGTTTAGTATTATATAGGTATCGTTTTATTCATACAATATGGAAACAGATAAAGAATATGGAACATACAAAGAAACAGAAATAAATAAAGTAAGTAGTTCTTTAAGAAATTATAAACGATTGTCATCGAATCCACCAGTTTGCAAAAGCTTGTGCCAATGAGGATTTTTGATAGAACGCAAAACAAAATGAAGTATCTTGTCTTTTCGATCATATAAGAACGATGGTACATTGGTGAATATTGTCAGAGAGTCAGTTTTCTTTTGGTGTTTTCTAAGAGAATTAAAAATATTAAAAAAATTTTGCGAATTTTAATGTATATATGTTGTTGTTGCTTTTATTTTATTGTTTACATATTTACTTAAAAACAGAATTAAAAATGTTATAATAGTGCATACCTTTGCACCTACGAAAAATCAATGTCAACGAATTTAATTTATGCAGGCACAATTTAGATTAAATTTTATGTTTTATTAAATAAATAGATTGCTCAAGTATTGAATTTATTATAGAATAGTAGAAAAAGTAGAAAATTTAGAAGGTAAAAATTAATATTTCTACCTTCTAAATATTTATGAATCACAAAATTTTTATTACAATTTTCAATTATTTATAACTTGTATGCTATCAATATCAATAATATAAATATGAAATCTATACCCGTCTTTACCGCTGATATTGTTTTTTACTCAACTAAGTCTTCTCTCTTTCCATTAGGTATGATTGATTGTTTCATCCGTATTCCCAGGGAACAAGGATTTTTCAGTTTCTGGCGTGGAAACTTAGCCAACGTCATTCGTTATTTCCCCACACAGGCGCTTAATTTCGCCTTCAAGGACAAGTACAAGTCAGTATTCCTTGGTGGAGTCGACAAAAACACTCAGTTCGGACGTTATTTCCTTGGTAATCTTGCGTCCGGTGGTGCTGCTGGAGCTACATCTCTGTGCTTTGTCTACCCACTTGACTTCGCCAGAACCAGGTAACGTATTATATTACTTTATTGCTGAGCATTAATTACACCTGACTAATTTGAAATCCAAATATGCCAAACTGGCATATTTCGAATCTTTGACATAACATTCACTTGGGAATTGAATATTTATCATTTCAGTCAAAGCCTACTTGCTTTAAAGAGATTTTCTTTAATAAATGTTTTAATAAACCACTCTTCTTTCGTAGGGTGTAGAAATATAACATTTTGTGCTTTAAATATGAGGAAAAGGAAACGTTTGAAAAGTTATTAATTTTTTATTTTTATTTTTTTTTTTTTTCTGAACGTGAACTCGTTACTATAGTACTTTTGTTAGCACTTTCGCTAGCTAATGATAAAACACCGCGTTATAATAATCTCTTGAAATTAAATAGTAATTGTCTCTTGTAATTCGTAGTAACTAATATTACATAACTTATTTATAAATATACGAATGATTTCCTGATGCATTTATAGTGCGCCAGAATCTAACAATTTTAACATAATTACTTAATATTATCAATTTTTGCATCTTTTTATATTAAAGAAATAGAAAATTTTTTAAAATTATCTTCATACGTTTTCTTCTTACTGAGATAGACTACTTGTCTCAAAATTATTTATTTTAAAGTATTTTTTCATAATAAATAAATAAATTTTCATAATTTTATTTTTGGAATATGTGGTTGTGATAAATAATGGTAAGGGCAATTTAAAAAATGTTTTTGGGTCAGGTTTCGAAAAAATTCAATAACTTAATTTCCATGCAAGTAAGTACTTTTGTCTAAAGATCCTTTATAAAAGTATGTGAAAATTGTGTTTAAATTTAATTAACTATCTCTGTGTCCACATATGATTAACGAGTTCATGTTCTTCAGAATAAAGAACTAAGAAAAATGCTCAATAAGTTTTCACTGTTTTAAAAATCCTTACGTTTAGGTGGGTGCACTTGGGTTGAATTGATCCCTGTGTAAAATGAATAATACTAACTGCATAAGTGTAATCGTAAATTCAAATTTCTGTTAGTGCTGTCAAACGTTGATATCTAAAACAAATATTTTACAGTGCTAGTTTTTATATTTTATAATTTTTTTCTTTTTTTCCTTTTCTTCTACTTCTTCAAAGTTTATAATAAACAGTTATTCAAGGCTTTAAATGTAACTAACTTAATTTAGTAATTTTTATTGTACAAAAAAACTTCAGTTATTATCTACAAATATATACGTAAATTGAAAGGACATTTTAATATTTTAATAAATATTTAAATATAAAATATAAAAATGGGTAAAACTTTAACAAAATTGTGTTCTGCGAATCCAGGTTGGCTGCAGATGTCGGTAAAGCTGGTGGAGAACGAGAATTTACAGGTCTTGGTAACTGCTTAAAAAAAATCTTCGTCCATGATGGTATTACGGGTCTCTACAGAGGATTCGGTGTATCCGTTCAGGGTATTATTATCTACCGTGCCTCGTACTTCGGTTTCTACGATACGGCTCGTGGTATGCTTCCTGACCCGAAGAAGACTCCATTCCTCGTCTCCTGGGGTATTGCACAGGTGAGTTACCAACTGCTGACTTGAAAGTATAGGCGTTAATGAAATGCTTGTTCTCTTTTAGTTAAGAACATGTTCCTTCAAGTTTACCTTTTTAATAAGTTTGATATACATAAGAAACTTTTGTATAATAAATTGTTAAAATTCGGTTTATATATATTATTTAAGTCATGCTTTATATAATTATTAACAATTATCTTAGTTAATAAAGTGAACTTGTCACATTTGCTTAAAATAAGACTTAGAAAAATAAGTGTTTAGTACGCATTAGTTAAATTGACATAATTTTTAGCTTCACCATTTTAAGCTTTTTGTAACTCTAAGTATGCTTATTTCGTGTATATTTATTGGATATACCCACTATTAAGACTTCTTATTTAAGTCAGGATTCACAAAAAAAAATTTTTTTTTTTTCAACAATTTTACGTATAAAATGAATTTTATAATCTCTTCATTTTGAGCTTAGATAATTATTGAAACCGAGACATTAAAAAAATTAATAATATACCATAAATCATACTAGTTCAGAAAGCAAAATTTATATTAAAAAATCCACATTTAAAAGTATTAAAATAATTTTAAACATAAGACTTTTAAAAACGAATATTCTAACTTTTATTCTTTCTAATGATACTTTTTACGTAACACTTATATTAAAGTAACTTTTAATTTACAGGTCGTCACCACCGTTGCCGGTATCATCTCTTATCCCTTCGATACTGTTCGTAGGCGTATGATGATGCAGTCCGGTCGTGCCAAATCCGAAATTCTGTACAAAAGTACTGCCCACTGCTGGGCTACCATCTACAAGAGCGAAGGTAGTGGTGCCTTCTTCAAGGGTGCTTTCTCCAACGTGCTCCGTGGTACTGGTGGCGCTCTTGTACTCGTACTTTACGATGAGATTAAGAAACTTCTTTAAGAACCCTTTTTAAAAAAAAAAAAAAATAATCAAACTAACAGGAACAAAATAACTATCAGATAGTCTATACCACCGACAAGCGTTAAGAAATTAAAAAAAAAGTTTAAAAACGAACCACAACACGGTCTTCACGTCATTGCTACACGATTTATGAAACGTATATATATATATATACAAAAAATGTGAAAAAAATGGGAAAAAGTCATGTTACACTTTTCATAATTTAAACTGCCTCACATTTCATTCCCACGTCATCATGTCCGGTATATAAAGTATTAAAAAAATAAAAAAAAAAACTTAAGTAAAGTCTCGAACACACCGACTGACACGACTTTATCAATCTTTGAAAAGAAAAAAATATATATGTAGACACGCTCGTCTCGACAATTTCATAAATAAACTCGCGAAAAACTAAAAACGGTATGCGAGCGAGATTATACTACGTACATTCGGTAGGCGCAGAATAACTAACGTATAAGAACGAAAGGTAATGTTCAATCATTAAATTTGCATGACTTATTACCGGATACAGTATTCACTCATTCTGCGCTACCATTCCACTACCATTCTCCTTGCTGACCGTTCGTGTAAACTATTTCATTAAATACCGAATAAAGAGAAAAAAATGAATAAGAAAATGAAGACACATGTCAGACATGTGCACGACGCTAGGATGAATATTTAAATATAATAATAAAAAATATAAATATTAAAAGGAGGGGAGGTGAGTAAAAAAGACGCATTTCAGCGACTTTATTCTCATTTTTTCATAACTTCTTTTCAATAATGCGCGCGTGATTACGCGTCTAGTTGAATTACATGTTATTTAAATGCAAGTAATAAAATAATAATCGCCAAGCACCAACAATCGAGAGCGTATTTGTGAAATTGAGCTATGTACATACATTAACTACGCGAAACATCGTCATTATTCGCAATCACCTACCAGATTCATAGGCGGAAAAACTATCGAATTCTGGTATGTAGTATACTGGCTTAAAAGTCGGGAAAACTGACACGTTCATATAATTAACCGAAGAAATGTTTCGTTGTATTGCTCGGTGATAATGCGAAACCAAACATCAAAAAGAGCTTCGAGTTCGCGTAAAACGAGAAAGCGTAATTGATAAGTACGAACGAGAGAAAGAGTCGAAGCAATCAAAATGTACGCGCGACATAAGATCATGTTAAAATAAAGAACAAACAAAAATAAACGGAACGGCGATGGCGGGGCGCGTAGACGTGGGCCGCCCCCCGCCCTTAAGTTTTTCGGCCCATTGTAGATAATTAATGAAAGAAAAAAAAAACTTAACTCAAATAAATCAATTTTTTGTCAAGAAGAAAAACACGAATAGGTAAACCAACCAAGGAAGAAAATAAGTAGATACGGATAAATGACTCAAATTAATTTAATTTCGCACTGATAATGCAGAGATGATTATGATTGTAAAATATGAAATATGAAAAAACGTAAAACTGGAAATGTAATGTATACATCTAATTTGTTCGTGTTAGGATGTATGCAGAAATGACATCAATAAAAATCGAAACAAAAACTTGACCTGTCTAAATGTGTATTGTTTCTTTTTTCATACATTATAAATCATCGGAAATATGATTTCCATTGTTACTCGATAATTATGATAGTTATTAGAATATTTTTTATAAAAATACCAAAAGATTTTGTTTTTTTTTATTAATTTGCTCATTACATTATTATTTTCAAATGTTTTCAACATCTGAATATACTTACAGAATAAAGAAGGTTATAGTTTTAATTACAAATGAACATTAAAAAAAATTTTAAATTCTTTTTAACCTTATGCACGCCAGAATAAGAATCCTGTTATTATTTTAATTAATTATAGTATTGTATTATTTTTAATAAGCTGTGTTTATTACTTTATTTATAAAAAACACCATTTCCATTCTAAATCCATTTTTCCTTTTACATGATATTCTTGTTTGATAAATTAATGGCATAATAAACATTCTGTAATTGCCAATGTTAAAAATAGTATCTATTAAAAATAATGGAATGGGTACACGTTTTGTACTGTTCCTTTTTTTAATTATAATCTTCAACTTGTAGTATAACCACTTATAAATGAACAAATAGTGTACGTATGTAATTATTTTTATGCGCGCTTATTAACACTTATTTATATATAAATCTGTGTACTTTGCCGCAGATAATTATCGTCAAACCACAAATTTACATCAAGTTAACAAATCACACTTGCATTTGCACATAGAAAAATTGCTTATGGAATGACGCGGGAAAAAGAACAAAGTTCAATGAAGGATACACTAATTAATGAGTTATATGTACAGTTGAATAGTGGCACAATGAATGATTCATTTTAATGAGGTCATACTCTTGTCCTGTTTGAATCTCCTGCCAACATGTCAAGAATTCGACTAATAATAGGCATATTTAGTAAAGTTCCAAGAACTGGAACTCTCCGTAGGAAGTTTATAGCCACTGGCAGAAATCCACTAAACATACAAAATTAAATTATAAATTATTTTATAAATTAATAGGTCTATGAAAAAATTTTGAAAATTCTGTTTTTTTACAATGTTTCATTTAAAATCAACAAAATGAATAAGTTATGAATAAAATCAACAAATAAATAAAAATAAAAAATAAACATGAAATAAATTAAAATTCAAGCAAAAATTTATCTCTGTACTTCATGACTACTAAGTAAGTATTAAGTAAACTATTAAATAAAGAATTAAAAACATATTTAAATATTTTATAAAAATTTTGTTTCATGTATATAAACAAATGAGCCATTGAATTTTATTTTATTTATAATTTAGAACATGTTTTGAAGATCATCATTTTCTATTAACAACAATTTTTTACTTTTAAAATTTATAAAATATAACTGTTTTTTTTAATACTCGATCAATTCATTATTCATTAATTATATTTTGTTTAAACACATATATTCATAACATTGTTCATTCATTCAACTCGGATTTGTCTGTTCATTATTTAGCTTAAAAATATTTATCAAAATAAGAATAATCAATTAGTTGACTGTGACTTTCAAAAATTATGACTTACCTAAAAAGAAGAATAAATCCATAAGTCTCAAAAATCATGCCAACAATGGGCCATCCCACTAATACAATAATTATGCCACTTATAAATGATATGCTGCCTTTAATCTTGTGCCTTTGGAAGAAAAAACAAAATGTTCTTCTTGGACCAATAACGCATCCTAAACCTGATATAAATAGAATCTAAAAGAATAATTACATTATAAAGTCAATTTTATTAAATATTATTTTAATTTAAACTAATGATTTTGTAATATTTTAACCTTTAATACACTTTAACACAAATAGATGAAACTTACATTGCCTATTGCAAGAAGTCCTTTATCGAATAAAAGTAGAGTTCCAAGAAATAAAAATGTTATACCAAATCCAGCAAGGCCAACACCAATTTCTTTTAAAAAATAAAAAAAAACATAGTGCACAGTAATTAACGAGTATTAAATTTTTTTGTTATTCTAAAACTTAACACCGTATTTATTACACGTGTATACTTACTTTGCGTATCTGTGATTTCGAACATATTTACAACGTATCAATTAATCTAATAGAGTTTTTACAAAATAAAATAATATCCGAATATCAATACGGCGCGAAAATCTTCACAATTCTGCTACACCTAACCTATTTCCACGTCATCTTTTTTGTACGATAAAAATGTTAAACAAAAATGGCATTAATTTTATTATTCTTATACAAAATAGAACATTAAAAGTATAAAAAATATTTATTACTTAATTATATAAGTTATAATATTTTCCCATGAAGTTTTATTTAAATGTTCCACTTTTATGTCAACTTTGTACGACAAAAGTTTATTTTGAAAAATTTGAATTTGTAGTTCTGAATATTATCTACTTTTTCATCTTTGTACAGTGTGAAATTGCAATGTATTCGAGTAAAGAGCAGGATATTTTACATATTTTTTAAATATTTTAATTAAAATATAAATTAATCATAATAAACTGCACATTTAGTAATTTTTTATAATAAATTAATCAGACGTTTCATTAAAAAAAAACAAGAAATTTATTCATTTTATTAATGATCATAGTAATTAATAAAATAAAATTTACAATTATTTTTAAATATTATTTTAAATTATATTTAAAATTATATTTAAAATTATAATAAATTATCTCCATAATTTATCTTTAGGTACAATTCGAAAGTCGAAATTCGAACATCTATGCATTTATAATTAATATTTTCTAAATTTTATCCAAACATGAAGCGAAAATTTAACAGTGGAAAAAGCTACCCTTTGTTATAAGACCAGAGTTGAATAGATAGTACTTCTCAATCTAAAAATCGCCTTTAACTTATCAATAAAATATTTGACTCTTTAGTGTTTAACATTTAAAGATAACACGAACTTCCATGGTATAATAAATAATTAGTATAAATAAGAAATTCGAAAAACATGCTTTCTAAGAGAAGGAAAAGGTCAGAAACTTTTAAAAAATAATTAAAAAAAACAATCTTTTTTTAATAATATAATGAATAATTAAATAAAATGAAAGACTTTTCCTAGAAATATTATGTTTAACATATCCTATCCCCAATAATCATAACTTTCATAACTATGATTTTTAATACAGTTATTTTGTAGAAAATTAGAAATAGCAACCGTGTTTTCTTTTCTCGATATAGCTTCATTGTATTTTGTATACCTTAAATTTTACGAATATTCCTTCATATGTTGCTGCCTATTTCTTGCTTGCCCCTTCTTTTCTCGGTTTTTATCTTTTCTCTCCTTCTATCTAGACAAAGGCATTGTGTTGAGTTAATAATCGCCGCTTCGGAGGTTCAGATTCAGTTTTACTTTCAAGTGATTAAATTAGTAGGTCTACAGATGATATCGAAATTAATTTTACTGCATATCAATACAAGTCACGATGCAAGATTTTATTGAAATTTATTATAAATCATTGTAGCATTATTAATGTTTTTATTGGTAAATATAATTTGGTAAAGAAATAGACAAAAAATTAGTGAAAAATTTACTCTTCATTAAATAACTCTCTTAAAAATTTACAGAAGAAAATCAGCGTTTTTTTAAGAATTTTTAAAATTAATGTAAGAATTGACAAAATTAAAATGAGTTCTAACGTACATAAAATTGACACGTTTGTGTTTTTTGACTTGGAAACATCAGATTTAATCAAAGGAAAGAAAATGCCAAAAATTTTAGAACTCTCCATGGTTGCTGTAGCCAGAAATTCTATTAAACCTGATTCAAGTAATAAGTTGGCTTTACCAAGAATCATGCATAAATTAACTATTCCAGTCTGTCCAAAGCAAGCTATTAATTTTGAATCTTCTAAAGTTTCTGGTAAGTTCTCCTATATTAATTGTATAATGTTATTTTAATTTGACATTGCTTTTTTTATAGATTTATGGAATAGTACTCTTGAAGATGTTAAGCCTTTTGATGAACGCACCTATAATTTGATTCTTCATTTTATTGAAAGGTTACCTGGAATAGTTTGTTTTGTTGCACATAATGGAAATCGTTTTGATTATCCAATATTATTGTCAGAACTTAAACAGCTCAATAAGGTACTTTGTTAAAATATTAATCATTGTATTACTTTAACTAAATAGTCCCTTTTTATTATGAATTACTATTTCAGAAAATTAAAAAGATTTGACTGATTAAAATTGATTAATATTTAATTATGTTCTTATAAAAGTCATCGCTAAATTATGTTTTAGATGTTTCCAAACAATATTTTATGCCTTGACACATTACTGGCATTCCAAGAAATTTTAAGTAAAATACAACCAGAGGTTGTACAACAAATTCAAATTATTCCTGAAGGTTACGATGAGGTTGACACAAAGTCATTAAAAATTCTTGAGAAAAAGGAATCAAAGGTACCACTGGACGATGATTGGAATAATGCTTTATCTTCAATTATGGATAAATACGAGAAAGATAGTAAAAGAGAAAATGAACATCTACCCGAGTCACAATTACTTTGTGAAGCTAGTACAGATGTTTTAGATACAGTACAGAATAAGAATCAAGAAACAAATTGTAGCCTTAGCAGACCCAGTACACCAGATAATAATGTTAAGCTAATGCAAGCGATTAATGAAAAAACACCAGAGAATCAAATTATTAGGAGTTCTCATCCAGAAACTATAAGTAAAACTTATAAAAATTTGAATATTGTTAAAAGACGATTAATTACTGTTAATCAAAAGCCAAAAAATTATAAACTATCTACAATCTACAAATATATGATAGGATTAGATGCTGAAAATTTACATTGTGCAGAAGCTGATTGTATAGCTATGTTACGATGCGTTTGTCAGATAGCTCCTCATTTTCTAGAATGGGCTGATTGTAATGCAAAACCACTAAACAACTTCAAGTGATAAATTTTTAATGAGTAAACAGCATGCATTAGATAAACTATTGAATATAAAGTAATATTGTAAAAAATATTGACAACATTTTTATTTCGACGTTTTTATTACAATTCATACAATTTTTCTCTTGTAATCAATTTTTAAATTTATAACTCTCTCTTGTTTTGTAAACAGTTCATTAATTTTAATATTTCCATTTAATTTCCTAAACTTAAAGCAAAGTTGTAAATGAAAATTAGGATTTTACTTTGTAAAATATTAAATAAAGTGAGCAAGTAAAATTAAAATTTCAAAATTTAATGTTTAATATCAGTCAAATCTGTATAACTTAATATATAACTATTTATACTAATTGAATGATAAATTCACTTTAAATAAATTAATTTGAATATGATACAATAAGATGATAGAGAAAGCTATTAATTAAATTTTCTACCGTATTATACGTTATTTTAAGACTATAAATGCACGTGTATAAACTAATTTAATATTAAAATTTTAATATACTGCTAGGAAACAAACTGTCATTAATAAAAATGACAGTGAGAAAATTTTTGTAAACTTTATTACTCATTGTTTTAAAAGACTGTATATCAGTGATTAATAGTATTAATATTATTAAAAAGATTAATAAGTAAAAGAATAAAACTGTGATAATAGTATTTATTAATATTATTATTGTTATCATTTTTATTTACTATATATTTTACTTACTGTACGTATGAATATATATTTATTATTTCTACATTTCTGTATACATATTAGTCTAATAAAAATGTTTAAATATTGATATAAAATAAACTATCACTTATAAGAATGATAGATGAGTGTGTTCTGGATTGTCTGCATGTGACATAGTTGATAGTGCATACTGTATAAAAATGTATAGATTTTAATGCATTAATCTTAGACAATTGTATGATCCTAAAACTACTTTGTTTCACACAATATAATTTAAATAACCACAGTTTTCGAAATAGCAAATCGGGTATATATATCTTCCTGATATAATGTCATAGTAGTGTTAGGTGTCTAATATTTTGAATAAACATCTATGAAATTAACATATTAGAAAAAATTAAAGAACTCATGAATGCAGTAACTAATGTTGATAAAGTGGATTCAACATTATAGCATCAGATCTAGTATTACACTGATAGAATTTATATTGTTAGTCAACAAGTTAATTGATTATCTTATTTCTGCTATCTTGAGTATTAATGGCAAGTGTGTCTCTATCTGATATTTATTTTATTGTGTTATTAAGATGTTTACTAAAAGACTATTTTACAATACATAAATATTCATCTATGAGGGTGCATATAAAATATAATCTGTCTACAGTCTTTTACATGAAAAATCAGCAATGAATAAGAATGTACCTAAATAAAAATAAACTGTTCTAAATAAAGAAATAGAATTTCCGGAGTTTACATGAATTATATATTAAAAATTCTTATAAGTACTATAGGCACATACGGAGAATTTTAAGCTTATACTTAATAAAATATATAAGAAACAATTACAGAATCATATTATGCAATCTTTGTTACTGATTATTATACCTCATTCGTACCACTCCTTTTACTAAAAGTATATTTAAAACATGTAAATTTACTGCTTCTTAAGGATTATTGAATGAGGTAATGTTGTATAATAAGTGGTGTGATATAGTTTAAAAAATCATACATTAAAAGTATTAAAATACACTAGTTTTTTTGTAGTTTGAGAACATTTAAATTTTATTTCTTGACGTATGAACATTTTTTGTAGTTATCTTACTTCTAATTTTATCATACTAATTAACTTATGAACCATTATTATATCTTGTATGGATATTGAGCAATATATTACTTTATAATGAATTAATAAAAGTAATATTGCTCATTGGAAATATAGCACTTTCTCAGAAATGTCTCAATTGGATGACTAACTTACTAGGAACTCCTTATTATTATTTCATACATCTATCTGATATTACTATCTAGTAAACTACTATCTAGCTTCTTTCACGCTGAGAAGAGTGACTATTGCTGTTTCTATATGCTCTCTTTCTCTCTCTAATTCTTACAAGAATGTATCACTTCCTATGCAACGTCCTGAGAACGGCAATTCGGTTTTATTCTACGTTTTCTCTGAGAAGGGAAGTTGTTAGCAAAAGGACGCGGTTTTGTTTCTTAACTGGAAATATTGACGGTGGTACCAAAGAAAGAGAGAGCGAAAAATGGATGGTACGCTTCCTGGTGGCTGGTTCTGATTCGTCCGTCGGGGATTGCATCCCAAAGCGGCATCGTTCCTTCTGGATCTCCTCGCCTCTGTCCTTCCTTCAGAGGGGCACCCTAATTTATTCGGTCCGAGAGAACTGTAAAGTATCAGTCACCTGACCACTTTACGGGTAGGTATAAGCACGGGTGCTCTTGTGCTTATATGCACGAAATGTCGGCGACAATTTGAATATGCGGCGGGCGTATGTCAAATCTGTACTTGTCTTTTGACGAAAATCTATTCTTACTGAAAGGCCCTTCAAAAAGATGCTACCTTTACCTTTAGTACTGATGGTAGGGTGGCGTCGGGACGAGCATTTATCTTTCGTTTTGCTCTTTGTTTCTCCTTTTCTTCCCTAGTTTATCAAACTTTAAAATTTTTTTATTCATCTTTTTCTAGCTCTGCCTCCGGCTCACTTAATGTTTGTTTTTTTCTTGCAACATTTTTCTCAAAATGATTTTTTTCTGGCTTGTCCTCATCGATATTTTTCCCAAGCCAGTCTCTGGACCATCTATGAGGCAGAAGTTTCCCCTTTCTCCCATTGGTTTTTTCTTGCTTGTCATCCTTCAACTTTGTATCTCTCAATTTTTTCTATAGAAGGGAGTAAAGTACAATTGGTGTATATGTGTCCCGTGTAAAGGACAATTGGTGATGTTCAGCTACATGGAAAAGTATCTCAGCAGCTGGTATATATGCAGGACATTCAGCAATATAACGAGATTGGATGAGAAAAGCTTTTATCAAGTTGTTCGACTCGATTAGAGCAACGTTACTTCTCCAAACAATTGAAAAAGAGTTTTTTTGCCTTACAGAGCAGAGAAGAAGAGAAGTTCAGGAATTGAATAATCACCGAGCTACAACAGCGTCAGCTGTGGGAAGGGGAACCAACAACATAAACTGACCTGTCCTTCTCAATTGGTCAGGGCGACTGTCTATACTCGTCTTGTCGGTTACGTAAACAGCGGTACGAAGGCAGTAAATCTGAGAACCGGGGGAAAATTCAAACACCACCTCCCTCGAACCACTTCACAGTTAAAAGAAGAGAGAAAACCGAAACGTAATACGAGCTAGTGTATCTCTTTGTCTCTCTCTCTCTCTCTCTCTCTCTCTCTCATACATTGCAATTTCAAATAGTAATTAAACCAGTATTAATACAATAATTGAGTTTCGATTATTTTGCAATCTTTGTATAAAATCAACTCGAAAATCTTACCACTGTCATAATAATCGATTAGCGCTTACAATAATACGTAAAGACAAGCAACTGAATATTCGTAACATTATAATCAACTATCAACTTGTCATCTACTTTTACTGCAACACTATAAATATATTTTGGAAAAAATTTTAGTGGTATATCTTTAACAAAATTACTTTTAATGATTTAATAATTTAACTAAAGTTACTTTTAGTGAGGTAAAAGTCTAACATTTTTTCAGATATACATTTTCAATAAAATATGTTGACGTATGTATCTGTGTTAAAAATGCATATGATAACATAATTCTAAAAAGAATTGATTTACAGATATATTTTTTGAAAATTTGTTAGATTACTTACACTATGTGATTTACTCAATGAGATTTACTCAATTAGTAAGGAAAAAAATTGAAGTTTTCCTATGAAATTTAATTATAAAAAACTATTATTTTCTTAACTACGAAAAATGCCAGAAGCTTTATTTATAATATAAACTTGTGCTTTATTATGCATTCATTATTATTGTGTATAATTATTCTATAGTTTCAGATTAATCGCTACATTGATTCTGAAATTTATAATTCTACTATAGTAAGTCAAGGTACTGTAAAGAACTGAAATAAATATGAATAGAAAGACAAGAAAATTGGAATAATGTGTACAATAATTATTACTAATTTTTATCAAATGAATATTAAATGTTACACTTTTGAAAATTATTAGAGTCGCATAGTTAGGAGTTAAATTAACGAATAGTTATCAATAATTTAAGTTCATTAATTTTATGAATTTTAAACAAATATTTTAAATGTTCTAATTTGCTGTATAATTATATTATTTTTGAGATCATCTATTCATTTTAAACTATTTATTTTATTCAATACTTTACATAAAAGCATCAAAGAATTTGGAAAGTACAAGATCTGTTTTACACTAAAGATTTAACCATGTTTTAATTTCTTTTTTAAATTACGAATCTTGTTGTAATTGTAATATAAACATTTTCTTTTACAATTTATCTACAACATATCTTGAAATATCTGTAAAATATGATTATGTTGAAAAAATAGTAACGTGAACAAAATTCAGATAAAATGAAGAAATAATCGATTGATAATTTGCTTGCAATTTTTATGAAATGCAATTTTAATGAAATTTATACACTTTCGGTTAAATTAATATATTTTCATCTTAGATACATATGTTAAAATAATAGAAATATTCTTTTGCAATGATTAGTCTTTAAATAAAATTTATTATTTAGAAAGTATTAAATATCTATGGTGTAACAAAAAATTTTGTACGACATCCCTTCATTTTTTAACAATAATTATTGTGTCAATAGCTTACATTGTGATTATATTAAAGTTAACGTTAAAACTGATGAACATAATAGTTGCGAAGAAAATGAAAACAATAACGGTTATTTATAAAATATTCGATTTTCTTCACTGCGAACTTCTCCACTTATTTAGCCTTGTATACTTTTACAAGGGTGAAAGTGCAGCACTTGTACTAGACTAACAAGGCCGTCCTAATTTATGGTTATAATGATTGTTACCTGAGTGATACCGTAAAGGACGTCTGCGGAATAATACAGACGAGAAGCTCTGACACCGATAGTAGCGGGTTATGAGGTAAAAAACTTCGTATGATTTTTTCAGTGTAGTTCTTTTGATATCGCAATAAAAATCGAAAATAAATACCTATAAGTTCTTGAAAAATTATAAATCTATAAAAATATTAATTCATAGATAGAATAATTTCTATAAGAGTGTAAATATGCCTTTGTCGCTTTGTGTTTATAATCGCTAATATCAAATGCGGTTTAATTCGAAAGATTTGGCTTTCTAGAATAGTAAATTATTAATTTATTACTAAATATAGTTACATGACATATATTTATAATTTATTTAGTTGCATCAAATAGTCTTTAAATTATTGTAAAGGTGTATACTCTAAAATATTATGAAAATAAGAAAATTAACCTCATTCGTTGATTTAAATGATAAGTACAGCAAATAATACTACATAAGGCATATTGAAATAATTACTTATCTATGAAAAGTTGATAAATAATTACAAATGATACTTTTCACGGTACATAAATGTTTCCATAAATTATTAACTCCTATAAGTGTTGTATGATCTGTATTACATAAATATTTATTAAATAACTAATTTACTTGAAATTAAATTAAGCTTTCCTCGTGGTTATTCTTATAAAAATGATTAAACCTAATTAAACTTAAAGTATTTAATCAGTACAGTCGTGTATATCATGCCCTTTCGTTTATTCTAAGCTATAATATTATTAACCTTTTGTTCAAATGAATCGATCCTCAAATTCTCTGTTCTGCTTAGCAGACTTCTTGAAAAGTTATTCATCGTAGTTTTCATACTTAGATCAACTTTTCTCGTAATTACCCCTATTTCTTATCATCGAATGCATAACTTTTCTCGATGCTAAGTAACGACCAATACTATTATTATTATTATTTAAATCACTTTGAAATATATATGTCTGGATAGGTGGAATATATATTGTCCGAAATAAAGAGTATTTCTTGTATGTATAATCTAGTGCTTTTGAAACGCCTTATTCTCTTATCCCTTCTCAATATAAATTAAATAATAAAAAATTAAGTAATTAAACACATGGCATTTTAGCTAATGAATTAATACGTAGATACTTATTCATTTAATAACTTTCTTGAGAAAAGTACTCCTCTAGGTAAGTTAATAAATCTCGTTATTATTTCGCTGATTAGTAAACTTGACTTCATGTATGCATTCGTTTATTGAAGCAAAAGCTTTTTAAGTTTATTAAAAACCCATCCGTGGCAATAATACTTAGGGCTTCGGTTAAAGCTCTTATTTTCTATTTCTCTCTTCCATATTTTTTATTTTCTATTGGCTTAATTTATAATCACATTAAGTACTTTTAATATTGAATTTCAAACAAATAATTATTAACGACGCATTCGTAATAATTCTTAATCATAAACTTTAATTGTATAATCTTGCATAAAATTAAAAATAACCGAGTCAGTTCAAAGAAGCAAAAGCAGATTTTTTGTAATATTGATCATCGTGTTTATTAACTTTTATGAATATCATACAACTAATAGAGTATTTTGATAATAATAAATTATCTTAAATGTTTATTTTAAATCTTAGATGTTTATTTTACATGCAAATCGTATATAAATAAAGTAGCTATTTTTATAATAAATAAGAAATATATATTAGAAACAGTTATGAAATGATTATTAAATTAAAGTGCAAATAATATTTTCAATAAAAATGTTGAAACAAATGCTTATCCAAACATTCAGTAGTACATAATATGTAAATTTATTAATAAAAGAAACTTGATTATTTCATAACATCATTTTCTTCTCAAAAATAATACAGACCTTGATTACTGTATTTCATCGATTGATACAAAGGAATTACTAAGTTCGAAGAATAAGAATAAACTACCATTTCTTGTTAACAAACCAACAATATATAGCAAAAAATTCTCAAAAGAATCGATATCCTTTTATTTAAATTTGTTTTCTAAATTATTACTCTATGTAAATTGAAAAGTATAGCACAAAATTAAGATTTTTATAAGTGTCATATGACCGTTTTAAAAAAATTTAGTGAAAAAATAAATAAATCTCTTGTTCTCTTATCGGGAATCAAAGAAAAATAACCATCTGGTCATCTTAAACGCACCAGTTGAATGTAAACTAAAATGAAGTAAACTCTTTGCACATGGTTTCTAGTATTGTCATTGTCAATATCGATATACATTTTCATAATACCTTTATCTTCTACATTTTTAGCATTGATATAATTTTGTACGAATAACTAATTACACATCTTTTCTATTTAGGTGATAAAAATGTACTTTCTAATTGCTATCATTGTTATCTATTTTGTTATATAGTATCTATGCTATATAATATCACGATAACTGTATGACAGTGATTATATTTATAGATAAATTATCAAAAAAACGCATTGGCAGAAAGGATAAAGAATAAAGTTATAGAAGGGCAAAGCAAATAATAAGAGAATACTTTCAAAGCTTTTGCCTTTAGTTTTTTAGGCTTTCTTGCTTTTGGGTCATCGGGGAGTCTTTTTCGTTGGTGCTAACGCAAATGTAGCACCTACAACTCTAGACAATTGTTTTCATTTACGAATCCTTAAATTATACTTCAAGGGATTTTTTTTACACAAGCTTACACGCGAATAAGAAACGAACCTGAACCCATATTCTAGTGAAAGTAAATTGACGTGGCGTTTATTCAATATTGTTATTGCAGGTGAAAAATTAAGAAATAAATGACAAATTTGATTAAAAATCGAATAATTTATGGAAAATCTTTACAATTGTTTTAGTGTGCATTCTTAAGATTACCGAGAAACAAAAATTAAAAGATTAAGAAATACTACGAGTATACTTAAAAAAGTTACGATTAAACCATTATGTAAATACTTTGTATGCAGGTGGTGAATAAATACAAATTAAACTTATGCATAAAAAATTACCACATAAGAATTGATTTATCTTTACATATTTAAATGTAATCAAGTTGTTAACAAACGTATGAAAATGTAAATATTAAATTTCAATGATTTTCAAGTCTATGTGCAATATACTTACAACCGCCCATCGTGTTCACTTTTACCCATGTAGTTAGTTTGGATCTGAGTGCCTCGGAATAGTCGTAGATTCACAAGATCTTTCATCGTGTGCGTCATCATTAATGGATTAGCCGTACGACCACACTATATGTGTGTGTGTGTGTGTGTGTGTATATATATATATGTATATTTACATATGCGTGGCAAACATTAGAGCAAATAACGTGTTATCACGAGTAAAGTCTGCGAACGCGCCCACTGCAAGTGCATCAATTTCATTAACGACATGAAAAAATAGTACAATAGTGTGTCATTAACCCCTTGTACGTACAGCGTTGTCAGCAGTCATTGTAACGTCAGTTATACTATTTTATCTCTATTATCAATTTTCCACATTGCAGGATTAAATGTATTAATATTACATTTAAAATTTTGCCGTTTATAATATTATTAATTTATCTAATAAATTAAATAAGTGAATTTAAAGATAAAAATATCGCATCGGAAAAAGGTAAATTTTAACTTATTTCATTTTCTACCTTAAAATGATTATATTTTTATCAATTTTTACATCGAAGAACTTTATCCACTATGTAATACAGATTCTTTATCTTTATTAAGCTTAAGAAACCATAAAATTGTATAATAGAATATGAGGCAGAGAATGTCAATATTAATTCATTAATTTATAATAAAATTAATAGATGTGATTAAAATTGCGAGTTTTTTTTAGAATTAGAATATTATCAAAGCCGTATTACATTTCATAAGTTCGAGTTTAAAGAAATGATTCGGTGCAGTTTAAAATCACTGCAATTGTAAACTATATTTTTATCGACGTATTCGGCGGTGTTCAAACGAATTATATATTGATATTACAATTATATATTGTAATTCACTGCAGTGACTTCAATGATTTAATTCGAGAAATGTCATAATGTTCAGACAAATGATCAAATAATACTATTAATGGTTTCACTTAATAAAATATATCCACTAGATAAACTTATTTACCTATCGGATTACAAACAAGTGTCGTTTATTCATATTGACATAATATCCATTCATTATATGTATTAAAAAGCAAAGGTCAAAGAGTAGTTTTGTTTTACTTAAATTTTCATTCCAGTAAAAATAAAATTCAACTTTATGAAAATTGTATTTAATTTGTAAATAAATTAGAATCTTGTTCGGTATGTATTCAATTAATACGTAAAACAAGTTCATTGGCTTTTATAAACTATCTTCCTTTTAAAATAAATATTAAAATACTGATATTTTTAGGTGAATATAAAAGATATCACGATATACGTAATATTATTTCATAATAGGGGAATACGTGCGATATCTATTAAAATTATTTAGTAGCTTTTTAATTTTACAAAAATATTCGAATTGTTATCTCATATTTTAATTAAGATGCCGAGCTATTTCCAATTTTAAATCAATTAATCTTAAATCAGCTTAGTGAATTTTGTTTTATACGAACATAGTATTTTTCCTCATACTTGTTAATAGGTAAGGTAGACACAAGTTGCTTAAAACCTGTAATTCTTATTAATATTAAGATTTATCAACATTCATTGTTCACTTCAAATGGTACGGCGTTATTAGTCCTTTTGACTAGTTTCATTTCCCTTTGTTTGCAGCTTCAACAAGTTCAATCCTGAGCTTGATAACTTATTTGTAAATTTTGTACCTATCACCCAATTTCTTGTGCAAATGAAATATGAAATGACGGGGCGCAAAACACATAGAATCAGAGCACTGAACTTGCACACCTACTAGATTCTTTTATGCGTGAGTTGTACAGACACAAGACGCCATCGTCATCTGTCACTGAAAGCGAAGACGGCGTCCGGCGACTAAGTGAAAAGAAGCATACGTATATGCAGAAAAGTGCATCGCGCGCGTCACTGCGCTCATTATGTCCTCGCTCTTCTCTCATTCATGGGCACCGTGTGGGCAGCTGCGGTTATTAGGTTATTTTTATGGCGTGTCGCCTTAGTCCTGAAGTGCGAGTTTGTAATATGAGTCTGCACTGGAGACGATTGTTTCGCGAGTGCATTAACCGCAGGTGACACTTCCATGAGTGACAGTTGCTGGAAGAGAGGAAACGTCGAGGAAACATGACGTAGCCTCGGATGTTAATGATTTTGGGATGTATAATCGTGCGGTATGTACATGGAATTGAAGAGCGTCATTCGAGAAGAAGAAACTTATGCGAAGAAAATGTCGTATACGCGTATAACAAGGAAGAAAGGAGAAAAAATATTATCTCTAATTAAATAGTGGTGGTGTATTATTAGCTTATAATTCATGCTAGTAGTTACTCGAATCGATTCTGCTATTTTTAAACATACATTGGAAAACTGAGTTCAGTCAAAATTAATAGATAGTAAAATTAGTTTCCTAGATTTCTGTGATGTGTATCTGACGGGTTTTAGAATGTAGTTATCCAAGTACAGCATTTTAAAAAATCTCATTGACTTTCAGTCGTAAAATTTGATGAATACGAAATTCAAATTATGTATGCGAGAAGTTAATGTGCAAGCGATGAGTTCAAAGAGCGTAACAACGATTTCTCTTATATTGACGATTCGAAGTAAATTAAAATGACATCAATGAATATAATTAAGTACAATCTTTACATTTTAATAACTTTCACAAATCATAATATTTTATAATGTTTGATTGACGAAAGTTTATTATGACTGTGTATCGCAATGTCGTTTATTATCTCAGTTTTAACGCATTTATAAATCTTTTTATCTGTATTTATATTATCTATTTATACATAATTTTTATATAATCTATTTATCTGTAGGTAAATTTTCATTCTGTATCATTCTGGCAGCGCTACATTTCCATGTTCTCTAAGCAATAAACAGACAGATAAACTCGTAACTTCTTCGTAAGTTATTTAAAAGTGATAATTAGGATAATATTACTAGAAAAGGTGGCTAAAAGTATTTTCAAAATTAGGTTAATAAATAAATATTACTGTTAATAGCCTTGTAATCACTTTAATCTACCACTGTACTTAAACATTATAAATAAATTGCTTAATATGCTGTTAAATAACGATAAATTCTGAATCGCCATAATCTACATTGCTTTTCTGCAATTTAGTGAAGTTTATAGATAAGCAATTGTTAACACAGAAGCTTGAATGGTATTATCGTCGACGTGTATGTTAATTACTTGCAACTTGTCTTGATTGATAGGATAAACATCCGCACATCTAAATATTCATGAACTGTCAGCCGACACTGAAATACATTTTTATAATTATGGTAATCTTTTATCTCTAAAATATGTTTGTGTAGTGTTAAATTGATGAGTCGTCGAGTACAAGACTTTTATAACAAATTTCATTATCAAGACAGACTACATAATACATTGCTTCCTTTTTCAAATACAGATATTATTTACAAGTTGCTATCTGAATGTTTATATTACTTCCTTGTCAATTGTATGTTGACATCATGCACAGTTTTGCTAAAGTCCAAAGATTATAATCAAATTCATACTGGGTGTGTTTACTTTTATTAAATGAATAATTTTATTACTTTATATATTTTTTAAATGAATCTGCTTCAGATTTCATATTATTCATTAATGAACACTTCATCTAGACTTATTTCACCTTACATATTATCAGTAAGCGCAAACTACTGATGTTTAGAAAATTAATTTTTTTATTAAAAGATTGTCAGTCGCAAAAATTAAATTTATTTTACTAAAATATGATACCAATAAAAAGGTTTTCTGTTTATTTTAAACGAGTATTGCATATGATATTTTGCATTTAATTAATGTATTTATACTTTTCATGCGTAACCATCTTATTATCTAATTTTTCTCAAAAAATATCATCTTCATAGATAAACTTGCAGTTTTCTTCATTTCAAAATATACTGTGATTAATTGCATATCACTTTTTTGCTTTTTTTCTCCGTGTTTCTCATTTTAAATGAACTCAACGCCTAATATTTTATTATTATCCTTAGTCTTTTGGTCCTAGTTTGTTAAAAATTTAAGAAATTTATGAATGCCATTAATAAAAATCCCTATAGATATACTCTAAATTTATTTAACATCTTGACAATGACGACGAATTTTTATTAAATACTTTATTATTAAATAACAACTTTTTAGCAGACCTAAGTTCATTACATTAAAATACTTTATTCACGATCTCTGCTTTGTTCGTATAAAACTTTATCCACTTGCTATATACTATGAAACTAAAATAAGGATTTTTTTATTCATGTTTTCTTAAAATCGTGGCATTTTTTATACTGGTTTTCTGAAGTTTTTTGGGAAAACTGTTAAGCTTGTAATGTATTCCATATTTCCATTTATAAATTTTTAAATTTATATTCTTTATTATTTATATATATATATATATATATATATCTTTATTATATATATAATTTATATTATTAAATTTAAATTTATATAAAATTAAATTTATTATATTTATAAAATATAATAAAAAAATATAAAATATACTTATATTGTAATTCAATAAAAATTATTGCAATTTACTACATTCGATAAAATTCATCAGTGGTACCGTATTTCCCGTGAATAATTTTATGCTTTTCTTCAATTAAATGTTTGGTTTATTGTACTTTGGTTTAAATAAGCTTGCCACCCCGCTAATTAATATAACGATACGTCTTATCAGTGACATGCTGTACATTGTCAGATGTTGTTTATAATTTTTGAACAAAATAATTTGTTGTTTAAATCGATTTTAAAAATATTAGCAACTTGAATAACTTACATATAATAACATTGATAAAATCAATGATTATCTATATATCAATATTTGCTCTCTTATTATGACACCTTTTATAACTAAGCAATCAAAATCGCTCCTTTTTTAGTCATTCTTTTCTTGTAAAGCATATTTTTTACTTGTTTCTGCACATGTCAGTTTGTTGCACCTAATGAGTGCCTAAATCTTCAAAAGCATCTTCATTTATTCTGATAAATTTTTGGAATATTTGAATTACATATCTTGACAAGAGATTCGCAGAATATTAAATTTAATTTTCTAGAGAGATACTTGTACTTAGTTATGCATTTGTGCAGGTAAATGTTAGTAATTTGATTTGTTGTGAGATCAGTTTGGCTATATCTTAAATAAAAAATACATGAAAATATTGCGATCATGACCATAAGCAAAACTGTATACTTTGAGTAAACCTATAGGTTTGAATGATTTGTAACTTGATGGAAATCGTTTGTTCATTAGTAAGCTCACGAAAGGTCTAACTTTAATTTTAATTTAACCATAAAAAAACATGCTTAATTTGTTATAAAATAAACAAAACTTAATGTATTTCTAATGTAAACTTTCTTTCTTTAAATTTATGCTACCAGTGTAAGACCATTTACTGTTAAGGAAAATTTGTTAAACGAACTGTATGTATTAAAAAAGTATATCATAAAAATGAAATAAAAAGTTAAGTATTCGCAGCATGAATAATCCTGCGATAAGAGACAATCATCCTAGCCATTCGAGAGCTTCCCTTTTAATTAAAGTGCTCATGCACACGCATGCATCAACCTGTACTGTTATTATTTATGGCAACTTACCTGCATCGCGTTGATGAAGGTCATGAAAATGTGGCCACATAAAGTTTCACACACAATCATACAAAAATAGCCTACTTCCGCTAAGCCAGAATTAATTAAAAGAGCACTTCTCCAATCGATGTAAGTGAATTAGTATACGAAAATTATTACATGAGCTGGATACATTTAGAGTCGACTTTCAAGTTCACATTGATAATCTGAATTACCGCGCATAAAAAATATGGGCTTCGAGTACAGTATGTACGATCAGAGACTGAAAATCCTTTGAAATTCATAAGTTAAAATCTAGCGATGAAGTAAAATTAAAATTAATTTGTATTATATAATTAAAAATACTTTCGGATTTATATGGACAAGTAATGGAGTTCATCATAAAGTTATCGTGCGTAATACAACTGCTAGAATACATCAAATATTTTATTTTCTATGTATAATCTATTTGAATAATAATTAGTGCGTTAAAAGAAAAATTAATCTGGAAAGAGAAGGAAAGAAGAACAATTTGCATGAAAAGTTAGTCAAGCCAAGTGACAACGTCACGTTTCATACAAGCAGTGGGTACTTTAATTTTAATAATTTTAGTACACGCACGAAAGAAGGTGGATTATCCATC
Source organism: Wiebesia pumilae (assembly GCA_018907045.1). Lineage (NCBI taxonomy): Eukaryota > Metazoa > Arthropoda > Insecta > Hymenoptera > Agaonidae > Wiebesia > Wiebesia pumilae. Next base: position 1,597,830 of record JACCHZ010000138.1, read on the forward strand.
AAGGATATGGATAATTCATCAACACCGAAAACCAGTTCAATAAAAATTTACATTTTTGTTATAAACGTTTACTCCTTCTTTCATCGAATACCTAAGTGTTAAGTATTTGTAAAAAGTGCTTAAAAATAAGCAAAATAATCTATATTTTTAGGTAAGTCGTTGTAGGGAAAATTAGAAAGTTACGAGAGCCTTTAAATGTGTACACGCGTAAAAAAGGACGAAATCGACATTCAACTTAGAGCTCTCGCCTGGCTGACTCGACAAAACGCAGCAATACGGATTATTCCGCATCGAATTTCGCTATCCGATTAAAAATTCGATCTGATCGCCTGAGCCTCGTGAATTATCGAATTTTTTCCATTATTTAATAAGATTACGCTGCACAAACTGGGCTGCAAATAAAATACATAAAATAAAATAAATTTTCAATTGAAAGCTTATGTTGTACCGTGCATTTATAATATACTGAAGATTCAGCGATATTAATTAAAATGGTTTTTCACTAATTCGCAAGGCCATTTATTCATTGCACCGCATATTTATATCGGAATGACAAAGAAGTGACCCAAAAGCATTAAAGATAAGTGAATTGTTAAGAGAATTTAAATCCTCGTTTGCTAAGGAAAAAAATAAAAGCAGCGAAGGAACCGGAACCTCGAAAGATAGCCGATGACTCTCTGAAACAAAGGTAAGCGAAAGTGAGAGGAGCGAAGGAATGAAGAAGAGAATAAAACGAAGGGGAAATAACGATTGACGGTGGAGAACGAAAGAGAGGAAAAAAAGGAAACTTCAATTTGCAAGAAGGCGCGCCGACGTGCTGCGCTGCACCATCGCTGACGTCTTGGCAAAGTCTTGCTGTGGATGACATCGTTGTTGAAATGAGACCTTTTCTTTCTCTTTCTCTCCACGTCACGAGTGTTGCGCTGCAAACACTGATCTGCATTCCATACTTCGTATTATTGCCTTGCGATGCCTACGCACTACTTGTCGCTTATCTGTCATCTGCGCATTTCAAAATAATATGGGATTTTTTTCTCTCTCCACTAAATCTCCGGCTAAAATCATGAAATATATGTTAATTCGCATCTAATTAACTTTCATTTTTAAATTTAAATTAAAGGTACCGATATAAGTACCAAATAATATAAGTGTACGAATTGGTGATTAATAAATTGTGATCAAATTAACGAAAGAGCATTGCTCAAGTAACAAAATCAATTTATGCTCTAACAACTTAATTAATAAAAGCTCTCAAAACAATAACGAGATAAATCAATTAAACGTATCAAAAATTGTTATTCATTTGCTGCAACTAATATTGAATGGATTAGGTATTTAGAGTTAAATTTTTATATTCGCTAAGAAATCGAAGTAAATTATGTCGTAATTAAAAATCCTTATTTTAATCGTTTACATAATAAATCATTGATAAAGTATTTTAATATAATTTCATTTCTTAAATGAAATATTCTTCTATATAAAATAATAACTTATATTATTTTATAATTCACAGAATAGATTTAACATTTAATATGTATGCTAAAACGTTTGATTACAACAAAAACATAAAGCAGATTAGTGTACAGAAATTTACATACTCTAAGATAAGGATATAAACTGTCAAATTAAAATTTCATTCATTATTAGGCGATAGTCTATCGAATTTGACTCCATTTATTTAAACGTCACTTCAACGGCATTTATTCACATTTAGATGAATCCGAATATTTATTTTTATTATTCATGAATTCTGCGATGCGATATATCAACTATAAAAGCACGAAATATTGCAAAATAAAGTTTTTTATCTGAATATCATGTTTTCATTTCCAATACTCATTTGATAAAATGCTTAAAATTAATATTTCATGCAGCAAAGAGATTTTAGCTTATATATTTCATCTTATTAATTAATTTTCCTTGCCAAGAATACGTATTTCTCAAAAGTAACTTAGAAACGTATTAATCTTATAAAATTTTATTTTATTTTATTTTATTTTATACAAAAAATATGTATTTCACTTTTTAAATATATGATTAAAGCTTCAATAATATTTTATCGTAAACTATATATGCACGCAAAAAGGAACAAATTTTATTATTAAATACTTCTTATACAAGAAAAATAAAAAAAATTTGAAAACTCGCGTGCGTCCTAGCATAGTTTAGTTTGACGCTAAATATCAATATTAGCGTCGTTCTTATAAAATAGGAAAATTGATCTTGTATTTACGTAAAATATATTATTATCGTCAAACAATAATTACCGTGATTAAATTGCACTTCATTATTTTTAAATATCACCTTTTCATGATTAACATTATTAACGCTATTCCTTATAGAGGTGAATTCAGTTATACAGTGATTGTCGTAATATATATTTCTCGATATTTTGTAAACTAGTTTTCTTTAATTTTAAGTACATTTAATTTTTTAATCGTTAGAAGCACTATTAAAATTTTTTTTATGCTATTCTCTTTGTCATCAACTACCTTTACATCGGTTAATTCATATATACATTTTAAAATAAGAAAGCATTTTTCTGAAAATTGTAATGATTCAACAAATTAAAAATATTGTTCTTTCTTTAGAGCTTAATTTTTCAGCAATGTTTACATAAATATGGAACTTTTTGAAACTAAGTATTGGAAATTAACAGTTGTTTTGCAAAAAATTGTTGAATTTTACGTTTTTCCAAGTGCATGGAAGAATTATATTTTATGGTGTTTTACATATTTCAATACATTTTCATTCATACTTGCTACGGCGAGATATAAATGAGACTCAATAAGCTTATACATTTCTTGGAATTTTTGATTTTGTAAAAAATATATTTTGAATATTATATATTATGAAATATATAAAGATATATTTCAGTTGGCGCAAAGTGTAAATTGATTTTTCCTCCACAAGTATAGTAATAAAATTATTACATCTATTAGAATTTTGTAAGTTGATACCTAATATAGAAACTGACGGTGTCTGGAAATAAACTATTATTATCAGAAAGAAGCTATAAACGAATTTCAACTAAAAACTTCACTTAATATGTAAAATTTTTTATTTAAATTTATTATATATATTCAAATAAATTATATTCGTGTTCACTTGGTGATGTGAAAATCATTTTAAAATTGATTAAATTTATAGATAAACATATAAGTTATTTATCAAAAGTTTTTTACATATTATACCATAGATATATAGTATATTAAATTTATCTTCAATAAGATAGCTTTCTTAAGTCTTTTATCTGAAAAAGTATTTTATACAGATGAGTTATGTGAATTAAAAAAATAGAAATTAAATATATAACATAAGTCGGTCAAAATTCAATGATTCTCACTTGAAATTTCTAGATAAAATGAAAAAATGTATTTTATTAATTGAAAAACCTACATATACTACCAGCGCAGACACGAAGACACAGAATATGATGGTTGCAAAGAAGAACGCAGAAGACTTAAAAGTAATACATAAGTACATGGAAACTGGTCGTACATGAATTTATTTAGGTTTTATTCGAGCATTATTAGATTCGAGCATTAAAGAATTTTATTTATTTAGTCCTATTTAATTAATTTTAATTAATTTTATAAAAATATTAAACGTAATAAATAAGTAATAAATTATCTAATAACATATTTATGATAAAATTATTTTATACGTAAATGAATTCATATGCGACTAAGATTTGTGCCAAAATGAAACACGTTCATAGAACTAATATTATATAGTTTTATTCAGAAATATTATTCAAAACTGATTAAAAATATTAATAAATTAATTAATAATATTAATAATTAACAAATAGTTATTAATAAATTATTGTAATACAAATCAATTTTAAAAGTTAATTTTAGAACCTATTAAGCATAAAGGTCATCTTTGATAATATATCATTATAAAATTTAAGTGTTTATGTGAAGACATTCATATATTCAGAATATATATTTATACACTCATTCTTGAAAACAGGTCAATACAAAGATATTTATTTGCATTCATTTGTATAATCGGGTATGCATATCCAAATATATGCCCATATGACAATGTATATTATATTTATATTATTACAACTTACTAGGTATCTAATCTTCAGTGCCCTAAGGTTCACTATCTGAATAGAATAATGCAATTTTTCTGCTCTATATTAAATACCACATATTTGCTTAAATCTTACATTTTGAAACTTTTTCACAAATACAAACTTTATTTTATCACTTTGATGTCGATCTGTTAGAAGCTCGGAAATTTTACGTTACATCTTCTCCAGTGAAACTGTATGCCTCTTTCTTTTATTGCCTATTTTATTAATATGCAATAATTACATTGATTTTTGTAAAATGAATAAAAATTATAATATTTATTTATATTAGTTTTCCATACCTATTCACCTTACCCATTAAATTTTGAAAGTTCTTCATTTCATTTTATTCCGATTTTTTTAATACATTATGAAAAAAAAATTTTATAAAACGTGTTAACTTCGCAGTTAATTATTAGAGTGAAAATGTAAAAATCTCAAGTGTAATCACTGCGGTACTTCCTTTATTATAATACAATTAAACGGAAAAATTTTTCAGCATTGATTCTGTTTATAAATTTAATATATGCGTTGAGTACTGTAATATTGTAATTAATGCTAATCCTTTCATTAACAAAGTCGATGAAAACAGTATGCTCTATTTTCACATTTATTTCAACAAAATGTAAAGAAATACATCGAACAGCTTAACGTTTTTTCTTTAAATTATCATAAAGGTTAGAAACAACGGCTCTCAAACATAATAAATTCTTTATGTAGACGAGGTATTTGTATATTACCTAGTATTTGTGCTTTTCTTATATTATTTATAAGAACCTTGTATTAAAAATGAGGTTACAACTGAGGAAATCTTGCATACTCGAAAAATCGGCTAACTTTACAGAACCGTTGTACAACACTCGTAAGATGTGAACTCGTAAGTGTACCTGAGTATATTACACAAACATGGATATATTTGTATTTTGCGTATATAAGCGTAAATATATCTACACATTGCAGGAAAATTTTTAGCAATATACGACAATCAAAATCATAAAATTTTTTTCTTCACAGACTCCGCAGACTCGGATAGAATACCACTAATGGATGCGTGCAGCAGTGGAAGAAACTAAAGCCTCGCCGTGGATCGCCATTATATGATGCTCATGGATCATGGTAGTAATCATCATCGCGGAACGATAGGCAGGATACAGAGACGATTAACCCAGATAAAAGTGTGGTGCACGACTACGCGTACACAGAGTTGCAAGTCATACCCCGGCATCACATTCTTCCTCTTTCTCCCGGCGGCGCAGATCGCGATAATGTGCTCGAGCATCGCATTATCCGTCTATTGTCATTCGCTGCGTTTTCGTGGTCGATTTTGTTGCTACTTGCCTGCCTGGATGCCTTTACATTACTACACGCGACTACTTCCCAGTCGTAGGAACCTTCATTATTTCTCTCGAGTACGCCTCGCTTGTTTTTTCTTTTGACTTTGCGCTTGCTATGCGCGTAATTTCGTAAGCCTTTGTTTTACTTTCGTTACCCGTCCGGAGAATTGAACTGAAAAAATTGTTTATCTGTTAAGCGCCTGAAATGGGTTAAGGGGCTCGAATAACAAAATTATTGTCACAAGAAAAATATTCAATGTTACGCTCTTGCGGTTCGTTTTATGCGATCACAGCCGAAGATTGCCCTCGACATAAACGACACGGTCTTACTATGTGGGAAAGTTTAGTTGTAAAAGTTTAATGAAAAATGTAGGTAAGTAAAAATGTTGGTATATTCTTTAGTTGGTATATTCTAAATATTGGATAGGGTATGCTTATTTGTTTCAGTGTATTTAATAGAAATGACCTAAAATGGACCTAATGCAAACATCCTGAGTGGATTCATCGAATTGAAAATTCTCTTATAATTCATAATTTGCTTCTTCACGATAAGCAAATATTATTTCATTGGTTTGGAAATAAAGGGGACCATTGCAAGTCCAGTTCAATGAAACAAAAAAAAAGTAGTATTCTAAATGTAATATCATACAAATATTTCTTGCATTTTTACATTAAAAAATAATGTTCAACTGTCGAAAAGCTTCTCACACACACACACACACACAAAATATGACACACGATATTGTTTTGGTAAAACAAATAAAACTTTATTTTCGGTTGCAATTTTTTATTCTGGCTATAGTTTAGAAATTACTTTTTACACCATTTTATTTATAACTAATTTTGTAATCTAATCGATAGTTGTGATCGCTTCCCGCAAATAAAAGTTTGGAATATTTTTAAATTTATTTATTAAGTTTTTCTCAAATTAATTTGCCAGCCTCTTAATCTGTGGTATCCTATATGTCTCCCTCTCACATCTAGCAAATTTTATATTTCACAAGCAGCTTAAAGTCAATGATTCACGGCTGTGTTTTGCAAGCCCAAGATTTTCCGCACGATAACAGAGCTCAGTTATATATACAAAGGTTCTGTACTTAGTGCCAGAACATTTCAACATAATTCCTCTTTTTTATATATTTATGTTTTGTTGTCAAAAATATTTTACTACTGCAGGTAATGATTGACGATGTTACCATTTTTTTTAACGAAGCAGAATATGTTAAATGTTTAATTGCACCTAAATGTGTACAATTTATACGTACATAATTCATGGCGCGCGTTTATGTGATTTTCTCTTATATATTAAATCTTATCACATTGTAAAAGTACCATTTATTAGCTTTAAAATAAAATTAAGCTTGTTATAATAAAATTCTTTTCTAAAATAAATACCATTAAAGACATATATTTTTCACGTTTAGTGTATATAGATTTTGAATAAGATACATTAAATCTAATGTTAACGAACATTAACACAATTAACAAAATAATTAAATAACACAATCAATTTTTTCATAATTAAGGTTGGCCCACTAAACACGACAATATATTTTATTTATACTACTGTTAAATATTTCGTTAACTTTTAAGTCAACAGTTATTTCCATATGGTTTTTATAGATTATAATTTTACATTTTTGCATGTGTACGAATTTTGAATATATTAAATATTGAATATATTGAATATATATCGTACATCTTAACAGGAAATAATAGTACTTCGACATAGTGATACAGAAAATGAATAAGAAAAATATCTGTTTCTTGTTACAATTTCATGAATATAATATGTAAAATCATTTTTTTAAATATTTCATCTTATTATTTGCAAAAATTTGCAATAATATAATAAATTTTTTTTAAAAAAGTTTTACAAGTCTGTGTAATAATTAACTAGTACATAGTGATTGATAGTAATTTTTATGCGTTAAATTATTATAACTAATTTGTCAAATATTTTCCATTCCTATGTTGTAGCTTTTATCTATCGTCTAGATAATATGATTTCTATAACATATTAAATATATGTTAAATAAAGTAGTTTAGAATTGGAACGAAGTCTCTTGTCTATCATCCATTTCTTTAGATTTTGAAAAAGTAAAAGTTACCAAATGATAAATTTAAAAAATATAATATGAATCAATCAAAAGCACGACTTTTTTCATTTAGTAGCTTTTAGCGGATACACATACGTGTGTGTGACAACATTAATGTGATCAACGATTGCAAAATAATTTTTTATTGAAAAACAATATTTTATTACAAGGGCATCGTGTGAAAATTCTAATAATTTTGTACAATACTTTTGTCTAATGTTTTTACCTTTTGATAGATGAACTATAACATCATGAATTAGTTACTATTATCTTCTGACGTATAAAACTCTGTTTTTACTTTTTTTTTTAAAACTTCTGTTCACTTATATTTAACCTTTTCTCTGTTACTTACTTTTTTGAGCCTAGCAATGAATATATATTTTATTAATACAAATTGAATGCAACAAAATTTTATTTGATTATATTCAAATAACTGAAAACACTCTATAGAAAGATTTGTGCGAATACCTTGTTTATCGACTTTTGCCAAACATCTCTCTCTCTCTCTCTCTCTCGTTACTCTATTAACTGTTTCGTATGACACTACACCTTAAAGATATTATAATATCAGCTTTGTGAAGTGTGTTTAATATCAGCAAGTTGATGCACTTTCACTTAAGCTGATATTATTGGATATTTTAATGATTTTATCCATTAGATTTATCCAACTTTTTAAATAAACTATTCAAATTTAGTTTCTTATATAAGCATTTGAAATTATGATAATGACTTCTACAGAGCTGAATTAAACCCCTATTTTATTTTTAATAATATTAAGGCTCTTAACTTTTTCTAATCGTTGAGCTATATGCAACTTTATACAGTGAAGATTAAAAATTAAAGTTGTTTGCTTTAGATGTATTATAAAACTTTATAATCATGCGTAAACATTTCTAAGAATTCTATGAAAATCATTCTTATGATTCATTTTGGCGAAAACTAAAGTGTTCTCACACTTTTAATATTATCTTAGAGTTAAGCTGCAAAATTCTCGTAACAAGTATAATATTTTGAGTTGGCGTTCTAAAAATCAATTCTAATTGTATTGTGTATTCGTATTTTTAATAGCATAATTTACAATTTTCAAATAATATATATTTACTGATATTAATTTATTTATACTGCACAGTTATTAGTAAAAACACTAAATGAAAAATAGAAATGAAAAATAGAAATGAAAAATGAGAACGTTATTATAATAATTATTGTCTTTTATCATAAATAAATCACGCATTAATAAATGTTCGAAATATGTATTAGTATAACTTTAAACGTGACAGTTGTAATTGAAAAAAATGGCATCCTTTTATTTGCAGAATACATTAAACAAAAGTAATTATACATTCCCATCATATTGTTTGGATCGAAGTTAAACAATTAACTATATATGTTACTGTATTAAAAATTTATTTACTTTATTGTAGTTAAAATAATTATCTTTTATAATTGCACTTATTAGAATGGGACAAAGCATTGTAATGTACGAAAATGAAATAATTTAGTGTCAAAAGAATAAATTTAAAATGTAAGGATTTTGAGATTTAAAAAAGCTTCTTTGAAATTAAAATATGAACTTTTTACCGCTTTTAAGAAATGTTATTCATTTTTGGTAAATAAGTTTTAAGAGATTTCTTTTTCTTTGAAATAACATAATCAGCTATTCAAAAATTCCTGTTTTAAGATTTTAATATATTTTTATAATTGTGAAATTTTATCTCCGATGCGTTTATTTTAAATATAAAATGTAAACGCACAATGAACAACCTTGACAGGAGGCTACATACGAACACCACACAAGATTGACTGGCCTGTATTTGTCAGTATTCGTTTGCAACACAATTTTCATTATGGCTGTGAGCAAATTTCTGCTCTGAAATGACAGACTACTTTTAACATTCTGTTGATATCGCGATGAAGTTGTTTATTTAGAGTTCATATTTTTGCTTAAGATATATTCTTTTTCATATTTTTTTATGACTATTTTTTTTATCTTTCTTTAATGCCAAAATGGAATATATTTCACTTTAAGACTGTACATAAAGAATTAGTCGTATACTAGATAAAATTAATATAGTTTATTTTATCAAAACAGAGGCTTAATTTGTTAAAATACCAATAACTTAATTTAACAAATAAAATAAACGGATTAAGATTTTACAATTTTATTCACTTATTTTTATAGTATACTTTAGATAAGTAGGAGAAATAACAGTAATCGTAAATTGTAGTTTTTAATTAGTGTTTAGTTAATTTAAGTAAATTGTAGCTAAAGATTGTATTCTTTTATCAATATTCAATGAATTGAAATTGAACGTAGTAGTCGGTATGGAGATTAAAAAATCAAAGATAGCGTAGATAAAATATTTATATTAATTAGGATATCATTAAAAAAGTAACCTGAAAATAGTCTACGAATAGAATAGAGTTTTTTATGATTTTAATTTTGTTTAACAAAGTGTAGATAATTATGTGAAAAACGTACGTTCATTAATTTATTATTTGTACTTATATTTTAGCTATAAAAATATAATTTCAAAATCAATTAAAGTATATTCTTCTTATTTTATGACATAAACATAAGAATATTAATATAATATTTGATTAATAATTGAAAACACTTTTGAGTATAAACTTTTTAGAATTTCCGTTCAAAGTGTCACTTTTATATTACTTGTTCTTGAATAAGTAATTTGAATAGGAGAAATAAGTACAGCTTTATTATCTTAATTACAATCCTATTAATAAATATTTGCCTTTTACACTAATTTCATATAAATAGACATCAAGTGAATTTTATGGTAATTATATCATTTTTAATACACAAGTGAATTAAATTCCTTTTATTTCTAAGTAAATGTACTGTTTTTATTGAAATTAATTTTTCTTGAAAAACATTATGATGAATTTTCATCTATTTACAAAAACAATATACTAATTTTATAATATAAAAACTTATATTAAATTGTTAACTGTTTTTTATAAATTTGTAATTCGGGGGTTTCTTGTATCTTTTTAATGTCCTGAAGAGTCGTAATTCCCAGTTCCTGTATTATAATATTAAAAATAAAGATATTACTATTATAAGATATGTTTAAACTACAGCTAATTAAATTCTTTTTACTCACTTGAAATTCTTTCCATTTCTCATAATTTTGTTTCATATTCCCAATAATTTCTGGCATATTGATGAATGCTAACAAAAACATTTTCATTTATTTTATCTAAAATATTCATCCATAAATTGTATTGTTATATTTATTATAAAAACGTAAAAATAATATTAAAACAAATTCTTTGGATATATAAAACATTAATGTAATGCAATATTTAGATATAAATTTTAACGATATGTATCCAGAAAATTAACTAATAAATTGAATACAATATTTTTAAATATTTTCCTAAATTTAAATACCGGATGAATATACTTTTATTAAAAAAAAAAAAAAACTAATAAAATATAAGATATTATACCGAAGCTCTTTTAAGAATTTATGTATTTGTAAAGCTGATCGAAACCTTTTACATCGCGAACTTCTCAGTCCTTAACTGAAATACATGCTTTAACAGTTTTTAAGTTTTTAAATATTACATTCAAGAACGTGAAATTGTAAATTAATAATCGCATCTTACTTCTTTTAATAGTACGTCATTAACACGAGGTTTTGACGTTCTAGAAAATTCCTCATTAAGCATGCATGTATTAGAAAAAATTATTATTATAATTTCTTTCTTTCTTCTTTTTTTATGAGAAAAATAACGTTCAGGTACCAACGTAGAAAGAAGAGCGCACTCACCATCCCACGCCTCCATCATGTCGTTGATAATGTAATCAACGAATCCAATTTGCAATTTTGGTATAGAACAGCTAGCTTTGTCGAACATCGGCATCACGACGGGCATATTTTTCCTTTTCTCCTCATCGGTCTATTCATATGAAAAGAGCAGATGCAGCGTAAGACTTACTCGGCAAATTTTCTTTCACTCAAAAAGGATCTTTATACTTTTAATGAATGCTTCATCGTTGATCGAACTTTGTTTTTTATATTTTTGTCGCATTTCGAAAGGGAAAATCGCTTTTAAAAAGTAAGAGCTTTAAGCTAGTGACAAACAAGCGAGATATTATGCAGTACGTAAAATTCAAGCACAATCTCAAGGTAATCGACCACGTAAATAATCAAAACACCTTTTCAAATAACTCCATATATCAAGTTCATGTTTAATTTAATCCTGTGAGAGAGGTATTTTTAAAAAAATTACTTAAAATCGAGTAAATAAATTCGAATGTATTTACCATTGATAAAAAAAAGAAAACTAAGAATTGAATCAAAACGATCATCCGTAATTATTCTCTAATTATATTTTTTGTGTTTGTGCAGGCATCAGTTGTTATTGTTATTCTTTGGTTACAATGATCTGTTACTTTTTGCGCCGTTCATTTATCATCTATAACGCGCTTAAGTATTTGTATGGAATTTATTTTGAACTCAGTTTCGGAAGCTGGTTGATAGAACTTTCAGGATTCAATTTTAACCGAAAACGTTCCACGCTATGAAAATATAAAAATATATCAAATAAGTTATGAAATAAAAAAATGAAGGTCGAAAATTATTTTGAAACGTTTCGTTCTATCACTGTAAAAATATACTTCTTATTACATTCATTAGTGTTATATCACTGAACAATAATTTCCCTATTCGCAGCGCTTGTCAGAAAATAAAACACTAGCCAAGTGTTTTATTGTAATTTGTAAAAGGTAGACATAATGTTATTGTTTCTGCTCCAAGAGAGTACAAGGAAAACAGATAAAAGTACAAGGGTCGGCAACGCGAAAAGGAAAGGATTCAACATTAAGAAAGTAAAAGTCACATAAGATCCGTAAGAGTAGACGGAGGTAAAAGAGGACAAATGAGGGTGGATAATCCTTACCTGGTTGAAGTATTCCTCAGCTATGCGCTTTGTCCATTCTACATAGAACCTGAAAGGCCGCGTGGGATTTGTAACGTCGGCGCACTTGAGCATCATTCGCTTTGTCAGAGCCACGTTCTCCGGAAGCAAAAACAGTGGCGTATCTGTCGCGTCTTCAATAAAATCCTGCAACAAAAATGTCGTGCTCTTTCAATCTTCAGATTCAATTTCGGTTATCATTAGCGAATATTATCAAAGGAATTTGTAACGCGAATGAAGGCGACGATGGACAGACATGTATTTGCCCTGGTTATACTGTTTGATATTACAAAAATCTATGCATACCTTATATTACATCTGATATTAAAAAAAACATATGCCTACGCAAATGTTGCTTTCAATATGACAAGTACTTGAATGACTTCTTAATTGTACAAGCATTTATTGTTGGAATGTGTACAGCTTCTTCGAAATAAAAATTAATAAATAAATAAAAAGTAAAAATTAATCATTTGTAATATATGAATTAAAGTTATCGTATATATATACTTACATAAAAAATGTAGTAATTTCATTACTAGATGGCCTTTATGTCAATGAACAGTAGATAAAAAATTAGACTAAAAATTACACGATATATGCAGTAGTAGCAGTTAATAATTAAGTTATTAGCAGCTTTGTATAAAAGAAACGAATGAGTTTAAAAAGTATGTAGAATAATTGCGGTGAAATTTAAAATTGGTTTTTGGGTTTACAATTAACGAAACAGTCATTCCACTAAAAATCACCATCTATTTTATAACATATGACAATATTTGCGATTTATTTGAAGCGATTATCAAAAAAACTAATTCAAAAAATCTTTTCTTACAATAATTTTTTAATAATCATAAAATAATTAATATTGTTTTTCTTCAAATATCGTGTGGCACATTGGCTTAATATATCAAAAATGCTTGTAATTCTATTTTGCAGAAAAATACGAGTTTTCGTAATGAATATGTTTAAATATTACACTTTCACTCTCACGATATCGAGCATTTCAAATTATTTTTAAATATCTAAGTATAAATATCCTTAGATGTATTTATATTTAGCCTTTTGATAAGAGCCAAAAAGGATTTTTCTCTAATACTTAATACAGTCATTATAATAAACAAAAGAGTAGAAACAATTGCGTATAACAATAATGCGTATAACAATAACGAAGCATCTTAGTCCAACCATTTTTTTTCTTTTAGTCTGTAACCACGGATCTTCATGTGATATAATTTCTGATAAAATTTTATAATTTTCTGAGAAAATTATAAAAGAAGCTGTAATCTTGTCCTATAAGAAGCTGCTGTCATATCAATGCATTGATATCAGGTGGTATTAAACAATGATTTAGTTCGAGTAGATTATATAGTAAATTACACTAGTAAGTACCTCATTTTCGACATGTAGCGTATTGCCGAAAATATTAACGAATTTGGCGAGATGCTCGAAGTGCTTTGTCATCTCAGTCGCTAAAATCATGTCTATTATATCGTGCCTTATTGACTTATACACATCTCTCTTCAGATTCTGTAACATTGATACTTAATAAATAAGGCGTTGCAATTATATTGTTGTTTTCAAGGGATTTGTAAAACAATGAAATTCGTAAGATATATCCATCGTTTGGCAAATTTATTGCAAAATCACTGAATTAATTAATTAAGAATTAATATTCGTATATAAAATATAGTGGTGATGATTTTAATTCACTTTTAACAGAATAATTTATTTTAGAATCTATCCAGGAATATTGTTTTACATGGGATAGATATTATAAAACGGTATAATTTACCTTAAAAATATTAACGTTATCATCCGATAGCGTTAGTTTAAAGGTAAGAGCCGAATGATGAGACTCAAGAACCGATAAATCATTGTAAAGAATGGCCAACTTGTTATTTGCATTGCAAAGAAACTGACTGTAATATGAATAAGTGAACATAAATTTCTAAGAGGGAACAACGAGAAACAAGATTTAAGAAATAACTTTTATTTTAACAAAATAAAAATAAACGAAAGTAGTTTTTAAAATAAATATTACTTCTCTAGAATTGTTGATAAACTAATTGTTAATAAAACGAATGGATTTTATGCTGAAGTATTTTAAAAAGAAAAAACTTGTTATTGTCATAATTTTTATATGTAATAAGAATTTTCTGATTAAAATTATTAAAAAGATAATTGCACATAACTACATTTATATAGATTATTTTGTATTCAAGAACTTTAGCTCTTGAACGAAATTATTTTCAATAGAAATTTATTTTATAATACATTTTCTCACGTTCACCTTTCAATAATGTAAGAGCTTATACTAATGTAACATATTTTAATATAAATCGAATCTCTTTAATAGAAAATCCAAAATGAAATTATCGTTAAATTCAAACTCTTCAGCATTTAAAACAGTGGCCTTACTTTTTGACCATCACTAAAGTACCGGTTCGTGACACTCGACGCGATAATTGTTTTTCCTTATTATTCACATTTTATACGTGCATACATATATACATACACACATGTATACATAAGTACGCGCGCGCGCGTGTGTGTATGCCGATAAATTACTAACATCCGAACGTACATGTACGTTAATCGAGGGAGAAAAACAATCATCGTGCTGTAAATGTAAAGCTGTTACCACGAAAGCGGATCAGTGTGAATTACATTATCATTTGTGATATTTACATTTTATATCCCGATTGAAATGCTTTCGAATTATTTTATGAATCAAAGTTGAAAAATCGGACAAATATGAAAAATCTCGTTTAATTTGATCTTTTCCTACGTTTACATTTCATTTAAATGAAATTGTTTAATTTATCGTATAAACTTGCCTATTTAATAATTTTCAATGACACCCTAATTAAACTGATTAAGAAATATATTATCTAAGGCTAATGTATTATACAAACATATCACTTATATCTTAATCAGCTACATGCGTAACAAACCAAAAGCTGGTAAACAAGTGGCAATAATCTTGTTTATATCGATGCTATCATCAAATAAAAAGTATCCGAGACTTCGAGGTCGGATAATTATGGTTGTCCGCAATTATCCCTTAGAGAGATCCCAACGTCGTAAACGTTGACCTGCTTGTCAAGACAACCACTTCATATTCGACATCTCTACCTCGATTTTCCCGGATGGCCGATGTCGTGGCTGACTGCAGCGAGCAGTGCTGCCACCTCATCCAGGGGATCTAGCATCTTCTGAAGTCTTTTTGAGCGCATGAAGCAGGCAATGGCCTGGAGCACGTCGGTCGCGTGCGTCGAATTGTGATAGCTGATATGGACGTTGTAATTGGCCTCAATTATCATCAGCCAATTCTGCAGCGTCTTCTCGTCACACTCGAGCTTTTCCGCAACTCTGTAATGACTCATCAGCGCCATACCAAGGAAGAATAGCGGCCTGATTAGAACGAAGCGCGAGTAACTCTGTTAGATTTATTTTATCTGTATGGATTTCATTAGAAATAGAAAGTCAAGCAAAGGTATTTCAATAATATAGTACTATGTTTATGAGAGAAAAACTGCCGAGACAAATATTTAAACCGTTCAGACGCCTTCGTCGACATTAACATATTCAACTTAATATGAACATTGTCATTAAACAGTTTAAACTCTCTTAACTTTTT
Organism: Wiebesia pumilae; assembly: GCA_018907045.1. Lineage (NCBI taxonomy): Eukaryota > Metazoa > Arthropoda > Insecta > Hymenoptera > Agaonidae > Wiebesia > Wiebesia pumilae. The sequence goes on from JACCHZ010000138.1 coordinate 1,613,937, forward strand.
GAGTATTACAGTGTTTTGAGAATTATATTTTGCGTATGGAATTGAAATGTTTTCGTGAATAGTATTATCGCAATAACAAATTACGATAACAAAATGCTATCTACTTTCAAAGGTGAGGCGAGTAATTTAAATTAACAAAGCACGTATTTTCATTACAGAATTGCTAAGTTTTCGAAACTTCATATATTTAATTATTCATAATTATTATATGTGTTTCGTGTTATGCACGCTGTTTTGAGTAATAAAACTAATCCACATTCTATATTATAATAGATCTTGACTGTGCATGGGCTCGGCGTCTCAGTGGTCTAAATTTACTTATAATGATTTATTTAAGGGTTGATTTTTAAACGTTATGTGCTAAAAAAAGTAAAATCAAAAGGAAAATCATAACTGAATTAATTAGCCGTCAGCTTACATATCAATTGTAATTTATACTCTTTCAAAAAGCAAGCATGTAATTCTCAAAGAAAAGACTAAAACGGAAACAAGCTCTATAAAATATTTTATATAATGCAAGTCATTAATGCAGAGAGCTTGATGTTATAAAAATTACTGTACAGTATGAGCGTTGTGTTTTGAACTCCCGTTTTTGTGTATTCACTTGAAGGTAAAAAAACCTAATTTTGTATTGTCAATAAATGCAACGTAAACAGTAATATTTAATAAGCAAATTGGTAGGATATCAAACAGAATCAAAAGTAGTCGATGACTTGCTAGAAAATTTCATTCCGATAAAAGGACTTAGTTTTCATTACACACACACACACACACACACACACACACACACACACACACACACACACACACTTGAACTTCTAATAATAAAATTAAAATGCATTGCAATTGCTGAGTGATATTTAAAAAAAAAATTTCGAAATGAAAACAAACTATGGACTTAATACAATGATAATAAATTTAAACATTAGATTATTTAACTTCGCCCCATTAAAATAAAATATATATAATTATAAAATGTTATATAAATAATTTATAGTAACGTTTATTTTTTAATAAAATTTTACCGAGATTTATAACTGACTTTATTAAAAAGTTAATTTTTCAAAAAAAACGAACTTAAAATTATCTACAAATAGTTAAATTATAAATTTAATAAGAATTTAAAAAAGAGCTTCTTAACTAATTATAATGCTTAAAATAATATAGAAATAAGTCAAAATAAATATTTATCATTAATAAAATATGATTTCATTATTTCTTAATAATATGAATTTCACAAATATTACTAATCGATACACAATTCTTAATTTAGTGTTTAAAATATCTATCAATTTTTCACACACGTAAAAAACTTTCGATTAAAAACCAAGACCTTATAACATCGATGTACAGCATAGAATTACACCTCACCACGTATTCGAACTAAAAACCAAATCTATTTATAAAGGAATGCGTGTCGCAAAGTAATGTTAGAATATATGTGTGGGCTAAAATTATGTTTTTAGTTTAAAAACTTCTGCATAATGAATACAATTTCGATTATTACACGTATTAGTGTAGGTAATATGTACTGTCATTATTGATCGATAAAATTGAATAATATAAATACTTTTATTTATGTACCTTCGATTAGTTAAGATTTCTAACTTGAAAATATCAAAATTCCAATTAAAATTGCTTTCTAATAACTCTTGTATTTCTTGTGGTTCTTGAGGATATTTGAATAATTTTTCCTGCGTGTAATACTGTGATAAATAGGGAACCTTCGAGGTTGTCGATAGTTTTCTTACGGATGTATTCGATGATTTGTTTGTATCATTAGTTGAAACCTACATAAATATAAATATTATTGCTAAGAACATATTAGTGTCCACATATTGTTTGACTTATTAATTATATTGTTTTTTTAAACTTTAAATGATATATTTAAATGGGCATGGATTTTGAATTCACCCACACTATAATTGTATCTCATGTATTTATATTTCATATTTTTTGTCCTTGCATGCATGATTGGAAGTAAGATTTTAATTAAAACGGAATTCAAGTTAAATTTAAATAAAAGAAATTAAAATAAATCAAAATTGAAAAATGTCAAATGTACATTTAAATTTAAATATAAACTTTATCTCAATTCTATTCAATACAAGGAGTATTTAGAGGTATAATCAAAACTTACTCTGATTAGTGACTCTAGTAAACATGATATAATTGGATTAGACACGGGGAGCGGATCGTCTTCTCTAAGTTGTGGCGTATATAGTTCAGTGTTTGTTAATATTTGTATTGCCTACATTCAAATATATTTTACATTACTTTCATTACTATCTGAACAAAAAGGCATTACGCAGATTTTACGTTTAACTAAATAATCTCATATAATAAGTTTCTAATACTGACTGCTTCTATTTTCGCAGAAACATCCCGATCAACGGAACGCTGACCAGCACTCGAAAGTAGCGAAATAACTTTTGTTATCGGAGAATCCAATAGTAAATTATGTAACTTTGATACAGTAGATCTTCTTGGCTCTATTTAATAATGAAGAGAAATTATAAGAATACGAAACATCGATAAGCGGTACATTATTGTTAACAATATTAAAGTTACTCTGCAATGTTTTCAATTCGAATGATTGTCGCTCGTGTGTTTGATTATTCTCGTGTCCGGTAAAATTATGAAAGCTTACACTTGATGAAATCGATTCGTATTTTCTTGTGATATCACATCTATATACGTAATATGTACTTGCGCTGGAAACATACACACATTAACCTAATTACTGATATATAATTATGATTCCTCAACCTATTTAAAAGACATAAATTGAACATAACTTTATTTCAATCTAATGTAAGCGTTTACTACATTCTATTAAGTAGATTATCTTGAATTGATTGTATTTTTATGACGAGGTGGAAAAACCTAAGACCAAAATTGACTAAGTCCTTAATAGAAGCTACGTGCATATTGTCACGTCTGGTTAATTGTTCGTGCTCATTATTTTACAAGAAATATTTCAAAGTTGAAAAGCTTACGAAATAAGTCTAAGGATCTTATTAACGCGAGGCAAATCGACCGTATAAAGAAATTGTAGTTATTATTAAAAAGTTATTATTGAACTCTCGAGGCCTTACCTTACTGGGATGTTGAACGGTACAACCCTACATTTTATATTCAGTGACCCCTTAGGCTTTTTTTTGTAGTAAACGTTACCTCGGTATTCCCTGCCCCTCCGCAGATGCTCGTATACCAGTGCAAAGTTTTCAAACGTCATAACTTCCTGGATTTTCCTGCCTATGATTTCTTGCTGGTTAAATCCAAGTAGCGTCTCGCTGGCCTTATTCACGTACTTGTGAAACAAAATGAACGGTTGAGACCTCGATACCCATTTAGAGGCTCGTAGTACGATTCTTTGCGGTAATCTCGACTTTCCTCTCGGTTATCAGGATCGGGAATGAATACGCGCCCAGGAGTACAGAATTGCAACCTACCTGCACAATGTGCTGATCGTTAGTCACGTGGATGATATCTTGACACTTATCAACGATGAGGTACAATAACTGCGCGGCGGCTAGTTGGCTTTTCGGCTGAGCCTGTTTCGTGTAGATACCGATGAGTTCATTCATCAAGATTCCCTTGTGCGAGCATTCCATTAGCGCCTTTTGAAAATATGCCCAATGCAAGGAGAGTCAATGTCGACATAGCGCCAGAAGCTTGTTAGCTTGTTGTGCTCTTTTTTTTGTGCAATTGAATTTCGCGTATTTTGAGGTCGATGCACTCAGGAAAATGATTGCTACTAGGATGGAAACGGTAGTGCTATGCGAATGAATCAAAGTTTCTCGATTGTTACGATGACGGTGAGAAATGAATCGACTTGAATGAAATTTTGTATGAATAGATTGCAGTAGCACAGAGTACTTGATGATGTTAGCTATACATCCGCAATATATGCAAAACTGGGATGTACACAAATAACTGTATAAAGCTTCGAATTGTTCAAATGACTTAAAATCAAAATTTTAGTCAGACAGTAGATGTGTTTGGAATTCGGCAAAACTATGAAAGCATTTACCTCGATAATATCCATTTATTATAGAAATTTTCAGTTTATCTAGCTTCATCGGTCATTGGATCGCTAAAGAATACTTTTTCCAACCTATGCTTCTCTGAGCACATCGAAAGAATTGCATTTTTTAAATTAATATAAAACAAAGGAAAATATATACCTTGTTGTATCCAATGTTCAATAAATACAGCATTGGTTCTTCGTCATTTTTGACTATTGTAAAAAATCTGTAGAACGTATTAAATTTATAAATCAAAATACCGATGTTTAAGAAGTTCAGTATAATGATTTGTAACTTACGTTTTCTTAACCAGAGCTATAATATTATAACTCCTTGAATTATTTCTTTCAATTAAGATCCTGTGCAGATAATAAATGTTTCTTATAAATAATACCAAAGTAAGTTTAAAAATATTTTAAAAACATATATATATATATATATATATATATATATACACACATACATACATACACATATATACGTGTGTATGTATATACACGTCGATTTGTAATTGCATGAAATACCCATTGTACAAATATTTAATGTTATTTTATGTATTAAAGCGCAAAACAAATTTTTCTAAATTTTCTTTAAACAAATTTTTAGATATAAAGCTACGATCATATTATATTAATATGATATCTACAGAAATTTTTTCTTCAAAAAATTATAGAGCTCATATTTATCTTTACACAGTAATAAAATATTTTATCCACTGCATGAAAACTACAATTGAAAACATGTGAAAAATTTCAATAAAAAATGATACTAAACCGAAACTATCTCATCACAAGTATCTTCAACTCAATCAATTTTCAGCATCAACTTTACTGTCATATCTTAGTAGTTTAAAGTTATATCGATATTTATTTGAAATAGCTATAAAATCATTAAATAAATAATACAAATATACACGGATGGACTTACTTTTTTCTTATTTTTATTGTCATTGTTATCGCAGTTGCAAATTAAGGAATTTTTAATCAATGAACTTTAATTTAATGTAACTTACATTATTTCTCTGTCAGTGGTATTTTACAACGTTTACCTATTTAAAAAATAAAAATAAATATTTGAAGCTCCGATTAAATGAACTTTATCTTCCCATGATTTGTAAGAAAAAAGATTTTAAAACATTAAGTTTAGCATATTGTCAAAGATAAAATACATAAGTCAATAGTTTAATCGTTAACAAAATTTTATAGAAATACGTATCCAAACATTTGTACGTTAATACACGATATAAGTTCACACGTTGTTTTCTAATAGAATTAAATTTAGTCAACTTATTAAACTATTTAAACTATTTAAACCCGACTAAATTCCAATTTAATAATGACGAAGGCTGTTATGCAGTTGAAATTCAATGCACCTGAGTCTCCGTAAATTTACAAATATTAATTATTCCTGAGAAGGAATAAGTAACAACAATTCAGACTGGAGGCGCAACAAGAAGAAAAACAATCGAACACTTTCGTAATCGCGTTAATCCCTTAACTTTTGAAATCCCCGAAATAAATGGTAAGAGCATCAAAAATGTAGGGGAAAGATGGAAAAGCGGAGAGAGAGAGAGAGAGAGAGAGAGAGAGAGAACAAACAATCGAGAAATATTAATATGTACGACCTGCAAATTTCATCGGCTTCTTGACTACGGGCTATGCTTCTGCGGTCGATGATCACCAGATCGTAATAATACGAGAGAAAGAATTCACTGGCCTCTTCCGCATTCCTCGCCACCGAGACGCTCCAGCCAAATTTTCGCACGAGATATATGAGTATTTCGAACTGCTGGTCCTTCCATGGGAACACCAGCAGAACCTACGGCAAATAGAAAAGACAGGCGCTGTGAAATCAGGCGTTTAACGCGCATGCGCGACGCTAACCGGGAAGATAAACCGGAGCGGCATCGCGACGACGCTGCGACGCTTGTTGCACAACGCGATAAACAGTCAAGATCAGCCGTTCAGGATCAAGGACGAACATTGCTCGCGTTATTCATTGTAATCCCGCGAATTGCGAAAGCCGTCTTGCTCGTGACGTCGTCGTTATTGCGTGCGATGCACCGCAAAAGCATTTGTCAACGGACATGTTTATTGATTGTTGCTTGGACGACTTTTTCAAAAAAGGTTTTAATTTTGTCTAGTAGTCGACACCCATTGAACTGCCAATATCGCGTTGAAGAGAGAGAGAGAGAGAGCTTTAGCTTTGATGCTTTTAATCGTTTATTTAGAAACATATTTTAATACGTTTTCTGCATTTCGATATAAGCAATATAAAAGATAAAACAAAATATTGTTTTAAAGTATTTATATAAGTTTGTTCAAAATATCCACACCGAAAATCCGTTTGAACCGGATTTCCCGACAGTGCGTGTATTTTATAATTATAAATGATAAAAAGGTAATTTTAGAACTTAATAAGGTGCATGATTAACCTTGAAAACTTTTGACATTCCCCTGGAAGTCAGCCAACTAAAGTCGAGTTCTTCATTTTCCTGAAAAAAGTATTGTGTAAAAAAATTACAACATAAATATAAAAAAACGTGAATACTTCAATGGGTTGAATTAAGATAAACATTATTTTCTTTTTGCAATAGTTTTACAACCTCACTCACTAAATTTTTATCAATGTTCGATTCATTTGAAAATTTATTACAATGCCTTTCGACTTCTGAACTTTCATCCTTTATTGCATGGCATGTAACTGATGATCTGTAACCCTTCATTTGATCTTACTAGGGAATGCTTCAAATGTCTTCTTCTTTCTTTGCGTTTGTCGCTTTCAATACGCAATAATACTTAACTATTTTGCTAAAAAATTTGAAAATCAATATCTTAATGTCATGTAAAGTTCGTATGATTCTACTTTATCAACCTATACAGTTTTGTACAAATAAGCATCTTACAATAATGCCCGATCATTTATATTATGAAAAGTTTATATTACGGGATTTTTACATGGTAAGTTGAAATGAAATTTACAAATATTAGTATCAGAAGAGTTTAAGGAATAAAATGTATTTTTAATAATAAGAACAATTAATGACTAGTACTCTTTTTACCTTTTAAAATTCACGTTACCATATGACATTAATTTGCACATTAATGTTTAATAAGCTCTTAAATGGAGCATGGAATATTGTTTCATTAGTATTCTACGTGGTTTTGAAAGAAATTCTGTTTAAAATATTTAAAACACTGTATTTAATAGCTGTAACAAAATAAATAATATTTTATAATAACCTCCCAGAAGTGCGAAAAAAGATGTAACCAGAAATGAAAGTAAGTACGCAGGCGCACATGCACACTTCTGCTTATGCGCACGTGCGCATATACATGAAATATTACGCAAATGCTCGCACGTACACATGCTTGTCCGCTCAAGCGCATGCGCGAATAAACAAATTCGTGTACGCGCATGCACACATTCTTATAAACAGGCGCATTTACAAGCACGCACGGAGGCTTAGCGACCAAGTTAAATTTTTCAAAACATATTCAATTGCATTGAGATAATAAATAGGAACTAATTTTGTGATTGGCAATGTTTTATAAAAATGTGTTTGAATTTTCTAACTATTGAATTAAAATTAAAAAATTTAAATACTCCAACGGCTAACAACCACATTTCAGAATTCGTTGATAGAAAGTATTGAAATTACGATAAGAGGTACATAATTGAATAAATATTTTAGTATCTCACTGCTGGATAGAATAGTTTATCTGGTATGGGAAATTGTAGTTAAATTCAATGTACGAGAGCTTTATTCTTTTGAATTGAATTCTTTTACAGAAAAAAATTATTCGTTTTATTCGGCACCTTTAAGAAATACGAAAACTTATTGCACGTTTAAAAAAATTTTGTTGCATGAGAAAGGATTAGTCCCCACTTCAAGGAGGTATATTTCAGTAATTTTCTATTCTCATTAACTATGTAAACATTTTGATTATTAAATTCATTGAAATAAGTGGCTTTACACTGTAACTTTAAATTTTAAGCACATCAATTGAGCGAAGAAAGAGTGAAATTTAGGGAAAAAAGTATAATTCACGTTCATCGGTTAGAACAGATTGCTTTAGAATTCGCTTAGATGGACGAATCTAAAGTTTGAATCGTCATAAATATCTGTAAAAATATTGTATCACCTGCAAAATATTTCAATGATGAATTTTCTATCGCACTAGTCAACGCTATTCTTACACTTGATTTTTCACTCTAGATACTATTTTTACTCTATACTAAATCTACTTAGGATGTACAGTCTGAAATAACCCAACCAGAGTGGAATGTATTATTTGTTTTTCTTTTTAATAGAATGAAAACTCACTCTCCATGTCGCTCTAACTCTACACTGGAATTTCACCGGATGAACAGAATTCCGTTCTCAAAGATTAAGCACGCAATTAAAGAGGCATATCTGTCAGTGTCTGCATTCCGGTTTAGTGGGAGGACCCGCGAGCCCAATCGGCACCGTGACTCGTCTCCATCAGTGGCTCACATTTAGAGGAAAGCAAGAACCGCACTAAGAGTCAATCGACCCCAGAACCGAAAATATGAGCCAAGCCTCATCTTACTAATTACCGTCTCGAGCATCTCACTCGGCGTCGCACTCCGGTTGGGTGTGTGCCATTTTTCGCAACGGCCACTGCAGCGCAGGAGTCGAACGGCGGTGCCGAGCCACGACCGCGAGGATGCGATGCCCGAAGCGGATGCCTCGTCGCCGTTGGTGTCGTATCCATCGTTGCTCCCGCGTGTAGGCAAGGCCGTCTTCGTCAACTGCCTCGAGCTGCTCATTTTTCAAATCCTCCGGCTCACGCGTGCTCGATTTCCTTAGTCGAACCGAGTGAGCCTGGGCTCATCTTCTTTGTATTCTTTTCTTCTCTAATTTTCGTCTGGCAATGTGGAGTACACTTAATAGGGCTGAAACAGAAACGTCATGCTCTTTAGAAAGTGCTGATTTTCGATATTTCATAATTTTAAAAACTTGACGGATTAAAATTGTACCATGTAGCGAGTAATGCTACGCGGGTTAACTCTTTAAATTGCACGCTTTTTGCGCATTTATTTTCACAAGCTTATCGAATTTCAAATAAAAAAGATCCTGCAATATTGCGATAGAGTAGAATAGCATTATGAAAATGGCTTTATGGAGATAGTTTTTCGATTGCACTAACAATTACAAAAAAGAATAACGAAAGCAATGAACGCCTAATACACATACTGCGATTTATTCACGTTTCATTGCTACTTTTCATTTTAAAGTAATTCCAGTCTTCCTTATTTACGTATATGCGAATAATTGCCAATGAAAACGATTTAATTATTATAACTGGTGTTTTTGCACATTATAAAACAATTACTTTGCACAAAATAATTTTATCACTGATGTTTATGCACTAAGCAAGGAAAATTCTCCGATTGATTGTAAGCGACGTACTTTTTATGCGTAATTTTTATATTAGAAGGATTAATTTGTAATTTTTGATTAGCTGTAATTATTTCGTATTAGGATTCAAAAGACTCGCAAGTGTGAAGATTTTAGTTTTTGAGAACAGTGTACATTTATTATGCAGAACGGTTGTAATTCTGGCTTTTTCAAGTACAATTGTGATTTTGGTCCACGTTTGTCAAATTATGAAAGAGATAAATCCGCTTTCATAAAACAGTCTTGAGCAAACTCAAGATTATTGTTCAATATTTTTACGAAAAATTTATTTGTAAAAAAGAGAGGTAAATACATGTTGGTGTTGACGTCATGTAAATCATTCATGACTTGTTTTGGCATTGTCTGTATATCTGCCTCAGTTATACGTGCGCAGCTAATCTTTAATGAAGGTTGAAACTGCAACATGTGAAAGCAGAATCGTTCGTGTCGACAGCAGTGGTTTCAACCGAACAATTGAACTTTGTAAAATGATATTAAACTCGGCAAATCAACCTCTTATGAAATGGCACTCAGAAACTCGAAACGTTTTTAAGATTTTCATTATTTCTTATACTTGATATTTAGATACTAATGCAAGTCTCTACCAAGATTCTTTATTTCGTGTTTAGTAATTGGAAAAAATTCCTTGCTGTTATTTTATTTAACAGCACAATTATCAATATCAAGCTTAAAAACAACGTAATTGTATACTATCATTGCATTGCAGTAGCCGCATGATATTTCATTTGTCGTTAAAGATAATTAGCTGCAACCTGTGTTTTTCTCATCTTATCTTCACGATAAGTGACTTAAATTTGTTTTCAAACAGATTTATCAGAACCACGAATGCTTCTTATAAACATTTAGTTTGAACACGTGTCTGTTATGTGTTGTTTGATTAAAAAAAAAAAAACTTTTACCTTATCGCCCTACCCAAATGAATAAAATTCATTGAAATGAAGGCATTGTTATACAAACGACTGATCATATCAAGTCTAAAAAAACATTTTTTTTAATATTTTATACAACAGTGGTACTGAGTATTAATCGAAATTCTTTCGAGTGCAATTAAATTAATATAAAGAACACAATTTTAAAGTATAATCTCATGAGCAAAGGTCTGGCAGATATATTATGTCTTAGCTTTGGAGAAATAAATAATTATCAATATTGGAAAATTCATTTAAAAATATTGTTTCTTAAAAATTAATATTAATAATCGCTTAGAAATTAAATTACGAGTTATCATTCGTGAAAATAATAATGTATGAAGATATTATTTAAAATGCAGCATTATTATATTAGGGCTGTGCAAAATATTTGTTAGTTAAGTAGTGCAAAATTACGAATACCTAACTACAACAAAATTCTCAGGAAGAAAACACTTTATCATATTGGATAAGTGCATTTCAAATAAAATTATCTGAATTATAAAAATTAGTTCTGTACAATTCGGCTATTACCGGTAAAATACTTTAGTCTCTTACAGTATTACTTCGATACATTATGCTTACAAATTTTCTTTCTCTTTACTTCCATACACGAGTATACTTCACTACATCACTTAACAGTAATCAACTTCTTTGATTTAAATGGGAGTGAAATCACTTATTCAAGTTTCTCCAATAACGAAATAAGAAAATGAGAAACTTTGGACGTTGGTAATTAAAAATAAAATAAAGACAGTAAGGAAATGCTCGAGTGCGCGCGTGAACGAACCTGTCGTCTTGAGATCTGCGATACTGATTACCGATCGAAATCCCCGCTAAGATTACCTAGGCTGATAAGGTGCGCTAGCATAAAAAGAAAAATCTGGCAAGCTGATAATCGATAAGACGAGCGTACTTGGCTTTTTCTTTACGCGTGTATACCCAGTGAGCATAATATTTAGATACCTTTACCTTGTCCTTTTACATTTGTCCCATAGACTCACATTCGTACAGGAAGCTAGATGTAATATGAAATTTGGAAAACGCCTACCAAAAGTTGACGTGACTTCAAATCTACATCACAAGCGAATAACGATGAGAAACATTAATTTAATTAATAATTCAATTGAAGTAAATGATCACTTTGGTAAAATATTTCAATTTGGGATTTCATTAATGTGACGCATTATATTGTCGCTGATATCGCTGAATGTGTGCAATTTTTAAACGTGTATGTATATATTTTAGTAAATTATATAATGTATATTTTTTTAATTCTCAATAACAATTAAATGAGAAATTTTTCATTGTTAAATTCTTTTATAAATTGACTTTAGTAAGTCTTAGAAATATTTAAAAAAAATAGAGCTATTTTATAAATATTCAAAACAGTTATACAAATATTTTCAGTTAATTATCTGGTTCAGTTGAATAAGCTGAATAGAAACAAGATTTTAGTTAAACGAAATAGAGAAAGGTATATTTAGGATTCATAATTGAATTATATCCAATGAAAAGACCAAAGAACATATTGCAAATACAGCAAAACTTGTGCAATGTAATCGGAATCTCACTGTGAGTCCAATAGATTTAACTTAAACTATGTTTTTAATGTAAAAAATTATTCGCATGACAATGTCGACAATGATCTTCATCTGTAAGGTGCTTTTCAATGTGCAGATTTGAATACTGTACTCGATCGTTATTGCAGACATCGGAAACAACCGTACAGTACACAGTTGTATAGGATATCTATGTACATAGGATCCTAGATTACAAGCTACAAGTAAAACTCTTTGAAGTTTCATGTATTAAGTTATATGGTCTCTGGTTGTATTTCATGTTTTCATCATTAGATTACAAAGTAGTCTTCTTGACGTCGACAATGGACATCCAATGTACGAAAAGATCTAGCTCAACTAGATATCAGAGCTAGATTTGTAAGATCACGGTATGACCTGGACTTTATGCATTCAAAAATAGAATATAACTAGATATCAGATATAGATTTGTTAAAGTACGGAGCGGTCAACCTGGGTCTCGTCGATAATGACTGTAGGCAACCAAGCATTGAGTATGACTAGATAACACAATTTTACTTCATAACTACAAATAGCTGTATTCATTTCTTATCGTCAGTAATTTCTTATAGCTAAACCTAATTTATTATGACGGAATACACTTACACTTGCAAGAATGCCAAATGCGCATAACTAAATTTATCGCCATCAATCTCTGAAACGAATACCTTTAACTTCAATCTCAAAATACACTTTAATATTAATGATCGGTCGCCCAGCTCTTTTCATTTATGAAAAACGATCGAGATAAAAGTATAATATACATAGTACGATATTTTTAGGTTATTCTCATATGTTTACATTAATTATAAATTATTTCAGAAATTATAATATAGGTAGATTCAAAATTTATGAAAGTTCTCAATCAATTGATTGCAAAATATACGTCTGTTCACAGATGTTTAACTGGTTACTAAAATTGAAATAGTCGACAGATTCTAAATAACTGAGATAAACTAACTGGTTATGCATCTTGCAGGATTGAAAATGTGTTTACAAATATTTAAAGACAATTTTAAGATGCAGTTTAAGCGTGAATTAGTATTAAGCCATTAGAGAACGTACTTTCAATTTTATATGTCCAATATGGAAAAGTAGTTCTTATCTTATTCAAGATATAAGATATAAGATATATTTAAGGCGTCATTTAGATATCTTCGTGTTAACTGGGTCGGAGGTGCAACCTATACACGATCGTTTCTGACTCAGAGGTGGAAGTTGCGCTGTAATAAACGAAGTAAAGGACTGTTTAATGGTTGAGGGCAACTCATTTAATCTTCTTTGCAAGCTGTTTCGAAGTGTCATCTTTACCTTTGGTACATATGTCGATGAACTCCACCGTAAGCATAAAAATGTTTGCGTAAAAATGCAATTACATTATTTTTTATTACTGAATATTTAGTATTTCTAAGGCAGTGGAATCTTTATGAAAATCTCTAAATATTTTTGGAAATTCTCTGAATGCTTATTTTTGCTTTGATTTAAAAGTGAAATATTTGCAAAATGTTAGAAAAACTTGTATCCACATCTCAAATTTTCTGGCAAGTACTTTAATAAGGTAATGTGCAAGTAATAGCTTATATTTGTAATTTTAAAAAGCTTGCGCTTAAAAATCTAGGTTTTACCTAATCGAACCAATTGACATAAACGTGAAATAAAGCTTGAAGAAAAATAAATTTTTATTTGAATACATAAGAGCGTATAATGTTTGGAATAATATTACAAATTTCTTATTTTTATAATATTATTACAATATGATTATATAAATTTGTTTTATGAAACCTGTTTTACATAACCTCATTATCGTCAATTTCTTATTCAATATCATTGAACATGTTTTTTATATCAGGATAAGCTTTGCCTATATAAATAACATTAAAGTTTCATCATAAAAGTGCTATTTTAATTTGCATATGAAGACAGTGACCAGATATTTGAGTCCTGTTGTCTCCGTGGTGTCATAAATTGTGTAGCAAATCATATTTCTCTCTGTTTCTTCCTCTCTCTCTCTCTCTCTCTCTCTCTCTCTCTCTCTCTCTTCTATCAAATTCCATGATGGAAATATTAATTCTACATAACTGTCTTACACACTCGTAATAAATTTATTATAACATATGCACTCACTACACGCATCTCGCTGCATCGCTAATCTCACGAAACATATACAATGAATTATGCAGTCGTGTTTTAGTGGTGCTGCTGTTCACACCTGTCCTTGTGATACATCACATGATCTTCATTGCCTTTACGTTTCATCATAATATTCTCCGCCTGTGAGATATGTACCACAATGTAATCCGACGTCGCTCGTAGTAGATTGGTTTCATGCATGAGTATGTAATGAAAACAGTATTTAAAAGAAAATGATTATGAGACAAGGTCAGTATATTATATACATAAATGTATATAAATAATGTTAAAACGAATGATATAGAGGGATAAGATCCTTATTGTTGTCTGTCTATGTAGATAACGGACATTCCTGATTTTATGTACTGGTTTAATTAAAGTCAAGTAACAAATTAAATTACTTAGACTTTATAATCATACACTGTACTCTTTCCTTTCATAAAGTATTCGCAAAAATATTTTCGGAAAATAGAATCTTCAAGTATTTTGCAAATACGTACATGATAACGTCTCATTGTAAAGAAAATACGTCAATTCAAATACAAACTTTTCATACTGCTATTAGTACATTGATTGTAAGTCTATCAAATCTACTTATAAGTTAGTTGAAATAAAAAATATTTTATACTTAGTTTCAAATACTAATGAATGTTATCATATCAATGTAATGTTAAATATCGACATTTATGATTTCATACTGATTAAATAAAAGCGACTTTACAAGTATATCCATTGCTCAAGAAAATGTAATTTTCCACATTATTATCGTTCAGCTGAAAACTGATATATTTTATAAAAAAAATTTTTACGTTTATTATTTATAGCTAATTAAATATTAATATTTTCTGACGAAATCAATTATTATTATCAATTATTTTAAATAATGCACTGCAATATGAAAAGAAGTCTTTAAATACTTTTTTATGGTATATTTTATTTTCATTTATTACGTTAAATTTTTCATGTACATGACTAAATACAATAAATGTAATTGTAACTTATTAATATCCGTAATGAACTCCTTAATGATAAATAATGTGATTGATTAGATATGTGAACCATTTATCTGGGTATCTGTGTACAACAAAAACTCAAAACACAAGTATATAATAATTATTATAATTATTATATCTAATTATTATATCTAATTATTAATAATAGATATAATTATTAATTATATCTAATTATTAATTATATCTAATTATTATCTAGAGTTTGAGAATTATTCAAAGAATATAAAAGCAAATGAATTCCTTGGACTAAGTATCTCGCGTGCTGTTTGTGCATTCCATACTCAAAATACTTATTCAATGAGATCTCGTGCCAGAATTTACATGAAATTTAATTCAATTCAATATACAATTTATTTTATTTTTAATAATTATACTTCAAAATTTATGGTAATATACATTGTGTACATTATTATTATACGTTGTGCAAAAAGTACGTTTATAAAAAATACTAAATTTAATTTATGAAAATAACGCGCATTATCGTTTTTCTCCTATAATTTGAAAGTTCTTACGAGAACATCTAACTGGTTTTCTTACACGATTTAACTTACTCTGATATATTTCTAATATATTTAAAATAATCAAAAGATTATTGTCATTCCAATCGTATAATTCTTTAAAGTTTAAAATTTGCAGTCACTTAATACACTGGAATTGATGCACATAGGATTCTTAACTGCAAGACACAAGTAAAACTCTTTAAAATGTTATAATATACATAATTTAAAATCATCGTTAAATATACTAATGTGAGTGTCATATGGAATTAGAAACGGGATGAACGACTAGATCTTTTGAATAATTTTGAATTTTGAACAAAACTAACTTTTAATTTTATTCATTTTCATTATTAAAGAAAGAATTTTGAATATATAATCAATAATTAAATGTATAATGAAGGAATTATCAGGATTCGGTCTGAAAAAATGTTGTAAAATGTCTTGTCTATTATATAAGACTAAAACTCGAATATATTTACAGTCCAAGGATTAGATATTTATTTATATTTATATTGATAAATAGTTTTCGTTAGAATTTGCGTTGTTTGAAATCTAGTTTATAGTAATATATATATATATATATATATAATGTTAATGATATACAAATATTAACAAAAATTTATAAAAAAACCTAAATATATAATCTACGAATAATTTCAAAGAAATCTTGATTATTAGAGAGTTTTTTTAGAGGAAATATAATTTCTATAATTTGATCTAAGGATATATATACGTAAAACAATTTTTTTTATAACATTAGATAATGATTTTGATATTCTACACGGTTTATAAAACGAGGTCAGTACATTTTATCAATGATTTCAATAAAACGAAGTTTCGGAATTATTCGATCAATCTATAGAATCTTTAAAATGTTGTTTCTTTACTGTACGAATGAATGTTAAAAATGATAATGAAGTATCAGTTTATCAGATAAGTGGGTTATATAAACATTTTCATAAAAAATCACGTTGAGTTTGATACGTTATCATCGTTATCGAGTACCTTGCATAAAACACATTTCACATTTAAATCTAAAATTTTATGAGACATGTTAATAGGATTATATATATTTCATTTGAATTTACCTTGAATATATAAATATGAAAAATTTCATAATCCGTCTGTGATTGTCGATGATCCGATGCACGTCAATGTCTGAGTTGACGTAATCTTTCAATAACACATCGAAAATAAACGCTATCTCTTAAAAATGACGATTATATTACAAGATGCACGTGTAAAGATTCTATCGCTAATTCAATGGCGATCTGGGTTAAATATAACAGTTATACTGACAAGTCATGTATGTCCTTATGCATTACAATGCAATATTTTATCATAAGGACAAAGTGTTTCAATTAGTATTTAGAATGAATTTTAGAATGAATTTTCACTTTAAGCGCCTTAGAGTCGTAGCTAGAGAAGGTAAAGCTAACTTTCATTTATCGTGCAATGATATAATACGTGTATTATACATTAGAGGGTCAATGTCGATCGTACTTTCATTTACGCGTACATAAAAGTTTTTCGCCAAGAATCGATAGTCGTCAATTGTAGCGCAAAACTTTGCATTCGAGCATAACAGTTAAGGACAACCTAGCGTACGCGCTATCGATGATTTACGATACAGTTTCCCCTCTGCACTTCCAAGCATCGTATAAAGGTTCATTTAACTCCCCCGCAGTAAAAAAGGAAAAAGAAAAGAACGAGGCAAAAAAGATGTCTTGTCTCCGTCGCTTCCTCCTTCTTTCCTTTTTCTTTCACTTTCTCTTTTTGTTTCATCCGTCTCCAGAAACACACCGCGATGTGCCCTTGCGCAGGTACTCGGGCAAAGGGGTTAGACGCGGCTCGCACGGCGAACTCTCGTCGAGGGTGCTCGTACGATACCCGGCATCGACTCCTCCATTGTCCGTTGGCTTTTCGTGTCTGAGGCGAACGCCGATGGCGCGCGGGTGTTCGATTTCCCGGAATTCGAAGGTGCGCGAGGTGGCAGGGAGGGGCGGTTACGTCGAAACACACCCAGAGTCGAGCCCAAAGTAATATTTTAGGCAAGCTGATGGATTCGCCCGACAGTCGGGAGTTTCGAATAGTTTTTATTTCGCTTTACAATTACATTTCGGCGAACGCTTGCGCCACTCCGAGTTCTTATTGCGACGAGCGCTGAAAAGTATCGTGAAAAATCGATTGTCATCGCCGATTTTCACTTTTCATTTAAATGCGCTTGCTTTCAATGGTGTTCTCTTCGTTCGTACGGATGGTCGATGAAATTACATAAGACACATACGCGTTGAAGAGCGGAGCAACTTGACGCAATCGCTGAAAATTTACTCTTCGCAAACGTTGATAAATCATTTACAGTAGCGCATGCAAACGTCGAAAAATATGCTACTAAACACAAATCTCGTGCAAGTGATAGATTGAAATATTATAAGTTTTACATATTGAACCGCAACTGATCCGTCAATTGCTCGTTATCTCTTCTGCTTAATAATATCCTTATGCACGTTATTACTCGAGGTGCGCTCGTATCGCTGAAAATTACGTAAAAAACTACGTAAGAGATTATGGAGTCGTCGAGCTTAAGGCTATACAAGCATTATCAATGCTTGTATAAGAATTTGGTGACAAAATTTTCATTATCTTTTGGTTCGGCGTGTCTCACGCGGCTTACGTAACTGCATTTCAGATAAATTACAAATAATTGGTAACTCGGTGTCAAATTGCACATCTGTCGACTCATATTACGTTTCCTTACTTCCGAACTTCCGGAGTCCAAGATAATGCAAGTGTAAATTCACAAGAGAAAAATGTTTATATCGATTTTGTAGCAGGACGCTTCATGTTTCATTAAAAAGCGCAAAGAGTCTCCGCATTCCGACAATTTTTTCCGCTACTACCACTTGCAACCAGTTAAAAAGGACAAACAGCCAGGTTTGAGTACGTTTATGCGTATCGGCATCACACACGGAGTTTTGGTCCCCGCGAAACATTTACCGCGTTATTATTCAGCGTACGAGAGGCGGGAAAATATGCGGGTGAATGCCACCGTTGCAGAATATTGAAGAAAACACTAGGCGAAGGAAGAGCAAAAGGTGATGGGTAAGTACGATGCTAGTCGGGAAGAGGGGAAATATCGGGTCTCGACGTTCGAAATATTCGTTCTTCATTTTCTCCAGGTTTCCCATCGTTTCCTTTTTGTTTTCTGCCTATCGTTTTGTCTTGCAGCAGGTCTCGGAAGAACGAAACCCGCCCTTAATATTTCCGGCGATAGAGCGACTCTTAAATACCGAATACCGATAACGTACATGTTACAAGCGATAATAAATTCAGATTGTTTTATAAAAATGAAATACGTTATATGTGAGTATTTATGCAACAACATAGTTCGTAAAACATTTTAAACTTTTACTTTAAAATCAATGAAATAATAACTAGTTTTCGAGTCATTATTAATGAAAAAATACAATGTACCTATTGTTTCATAAAGTTATATAATTTTCAGATTTATTACCTACGCGAGTTCCAATGAGAAAAGTATTAAAGTTTTTAATTTTAATGGAAAATGATGATACAGACTTGGAACTTTGGCGATCGCTTTATTTTTGAACATCCAGCGTGGTGAATAGATCGAATCGAAAACAGCGTTTTATTCGCTTTAGTTGAAGAACTAGCAAGATTTCATGAGACATTGGAAGAAGAAACGCGAGCCAAATCGTAACAATCGAGTCTTTCACATGGCTACAATAGTTCCTGCTTACGTTTGAAATTTTATTAGCGAGTAAAGTATAAGGCGCAGTTACATATGCAAAGTCTACGCATTATTTTACGATAACTAAAACCATTATATACGAGCATCGCAAATACAGATAAGTTTTTTAATATACGAGTAAGACAATGTAGCAACTGTTTTATTTTGCCATAAAGAGAAGGAGCTGTTCATGATCTTCTAATCTCAGGTATTCGGTGAATCGGAATTTTTTTCCGCGTTTCTTTTTTTTTTGCTTACAATCGCCAGAATGTCAAATGAATCACAACTAACTCGTCTAGTTCAAAATTAATTGTACAGCACTGTGCTCTTTTGTACAATCGTTAAGCGAAGTTAACAGTAAGGTTCATCGAAAATGCGCCTGCACGTCTACATTTATACTTCTTAAAACTACCGAATAAATGTCACGAATAATCTCGGTATCGTTGCAATTACATTTAAATTTATTTACAATTCTGAAATGCCAGCATATTCTTCTTATGTGCACACTCAACTATTATGGCTACTGAACGTCATAAAAATTTATACGTGAAATTCCTCGAGCCTAACGAGCATTTGGAATTTTCAAGCCCACCGTAATTAGTCGGAGCATCCAAAGATGTTGCAGCGACGGTAAAGAAGGAGGCCACCAGAAACGAATGCGACATTCATTGGAATAACGCTTTTATGCAAATCTAATCCCTTATTAGTAGGTATCTGAAAAACATCGGCATTCAGTGCTCCCATAAAGACAAAATGCTCCATTCAGGACTATCCGGATGCTTGGCAATCGTAGAACTGGTTGAGTAAGCTCCAACGTCGCGTCATTATTACTAGACGTGCTCGGATCGCGTGGACCCGGATGGGGGGATGCGCTCGCACCGTCGAGGAGTCCAGGTCCCGCTTCCGATTGCGCAACGCTCGCACGGATGTCCGAGTCCGCGATGGCATTAGAATTCGCAAAAATCTCGGTGACTGACTCCTGGCCGAATCGCGAAGGAGAAAAGCAAATTGGCGCGCGAAGAGCGAGCGCGAATCTCTGCCCCCGCGTGCCCACTGAAACAAAGCCAACGAAAAACGAAAAACAGGAGCGCCCGTGGAGAGAAACACGAAGAAGTCGAGGAGCGGTGGCGGCGGCGGCGACGACGGCAGCGGTGGCGGTGGCGGCGCGGCATCTCCGCGGGGCAAAAGGCGGAGGAGGAAAAGAAGGAATCCGGTGTGCGCGCGAACGCGGATTCTAGTCTCCGCGAACCTTCCGGCGCAGCTCCTCTCCAACAGGTCGCGTCCGTTCCCCTCGTCGACGTTCCGGCGCTAGCATAGTCCGCTCTCTCTCTCTCTCTCTCTCTCTCTCTCTCTCTCTCTCTCTCTCTCTCTCACCGCTGCGGGAGTGCGCCGGCGTGTCGGTTGCGTGTGTTGCATTGTCAGTTATTTCCCGGCAGCGACTGCCGCCGCGCGCACTTACCGAGGACTCGGTCCGCGCACAAAGGAGGGCACACACACACGCACGCGCGCGCGCGTGCCGTCGGCGAAGAGGGCGAGGGACTCCGGAGGAGTATTTTGGCGGGAACTCGAGGGGATAGTGCCAACCGGGAATGAAAGTGAGAATTGGCGCGAGCTAGTGAAGCTCGGATTGCGACCTGGGGATAGCGCGCGAGCAATATACTTTGTGAATCCCCTTGTGCTGTGCTGTTTGCTGGTCGCGTTGAAACAGTCTCGTTGAACAGTTTCCTTTGCTTTATGCCGGGACGTAAATCCATTGGTTTTTCTTAAATACTTGCAACCGCGACGTAAGATTCAGCTCGGATGCTTTAAATTGCTTTGAAGCGTTAAGCTTATGCCGAGCTCGTTATGAAGCTCGCCGTATGAATTTATTGAAAGGCTAAGCGAGTCGCAACGTTAAAACGCTCGTTCGAAGTGCTCACGGTTAATGCTAAAATCAAAGATGAGAAATTGGGTGTAATCCGTGATTGGAATAATTTCTTTCAAATTTGAGCTCCATACATCGCTCATTCTTTATTCGTTAACTCGTTTGCCGGCTCGCGCATGCGCCTCGTATCATACCTGGAGCTTTGAAAGCCAGCATCGCGTATTACGGTGCGCGAGCGTCGATGGGCGCCAGTATTTTTTTGTGCTTTTGTTTTTTCGGAATAGCCGAGAGTTGAAGTTAATTTTTTCAAGCTTTTAATCACTGGCGTGAAAATCTTGTCAACGGTGGCAAACGAAGGGCGACACGCGAGCACCGACTGATTACGAAAGATGTTCCCGTGAGTTTCGCAATTATCAGTGTAAAATGTTATCATGTTAAAAGTGATTGCTTTTCGTATGTTTTACTTGCCGGCAGAGTCTTGTGCATTCGTTATTTCGGAATGACGTATTTGAAATTGCCGAGTACAATTTTTCAATACAACGCGTAATTTATATCCTTTTTGAAATATAATAATTTTTTATCGCGGAAATCTTATAAAAAGAAATACAGTTACGAATGAACGTAGTTTTTTGGGCAATACCAGCGACGAGCGAAACTTCTGGTTCTTTTACATGGACAATAGGATAATCGTTAGTTCGTTGCTCTTATACGTAAAGAATGTATAGGATCTTGTGAATAAAAGAAAGTTGAAATAAAGAAATGATGAAAAGGCATTCGCTCCTACATTCTTTGTGTATAAAATGAAAACTTTTGTCTCGATCACGTATAACTATGACCTTGTATATACATCATCCATCTGCAACGACGCAACGATATTTGACATGGACAAGGGCGTGTACATAAACATTGAGTCTTAAAAAATTGCTGCTTCCTTTCTGCTGATTCGCATCTGCGATCGTACCATAATGGGCACAATAATAGCTACAGTTAAATTTATACGCGGAACAAGTGCCATTTCCTAGAAATGGTACAAGAAAATAATTTCAAATAACTGAAATCTATTGAAAAAAGGTCGAACCTTTTCTCTATTTACATAGTTATAGATTTCTCATAATTTCACAGGGCTATTTCCTAATAATTGTTTGTTGTTTAAATTTTGATAAAATTTGAAAGATTTTGTAAACGTATAAAACATTTAAATTGTGAACTAATTTTATATAATTCTCCGACTTCGTTCTTGTCGTAATTAAAGTATTTTTTTTTTACTACACTCCCAAGTGTGCGCAAAGAATTCCTAATATCTGCGAACGAAGACTTGCATTTTTTATTTTTATTAATTTTCAGTAGCTAATGTAATTACTTTTATTGCCTTGGCTAATTTTTTTGTACTTATTATGTTTGTACTTATTACGCCTCTTCGCAAAAGTAACTAAATATCATTATTTCAAACTTTGTACCATAACTAGTGATAAGTATAAACATTGACCTGTAATTATATTTAATTTAAAGTTAATGAAGCACATTTTCTACAAAATACTTGCGTGCAATAATTATAATAACCTTATCTCGAAGGAAAAACTGTTTAAATTATATACCGAAAGCAAACTCCAAAGATAATTCACGGTGTATAAATATTTATGCTAGCAAAGATATTAAATTTTAAGAATATCCTTACGACTATGCTCTGTAAAAAACATTATAATTATGTTTAAGACTAGAAATTGTTGACAAGGAAGCGTAACGTGTGTAATAAAAATGACATGGTATAATACAAGGACTTGTACCATTTTTCAATATCATGTTCATAAACATTTATTATTCAGCTAATATGATTGGCTTTTGGTTCGAAAACATTTGAGCAATAAGAGGAATATACCTGCACAGTGTATCATTATTGCTTTCTCGGTTTACATTTATCCCTATTGTTATGTCGGATACACGGGTTACTTTCTGATCTCTATTAAGCCGAACATCGTTAAAATCATGAAAATCCACTGCGTGTACACGCGTCCAGTATAGATTTTGCATAATATTCTTCACGAAAACGCAATTCACGTTCCATTTATACACGGCTGACAACGTAATTGTTTACAGTAGCGAATGACTCGCTGATCTTAAATTTTAATAAGATCATAAAGAATGCCGACAACGAATGCATATATCGTCCGAAATTCAAAAGGCAGATTAGATTTGTTGAAACTAATCGGTAATGATAATTTCAACCGCTCGATAATTCAAATGATAATACTCTCGGTGGAATTGTCTTGAAAATACAATTGAACATGACGATGATTACATCTAAATCGGGACATTACCTTTACCCTATAGGCTAGAGCATATATAACGAAACACCTAGGCAAGGACCGATCGACGTGCAAATGAGAAATCCTCGAAATATCTCTCATGCAACCATTTCGTATACGACAGAATCTTTCGAAGGCATTTCGTCTGCTTAAAAATCAACGATTCAGCTCCAATTAAAGCACCGATATCGAAAGTGCAATAGAGACATTATTGTTTCATTAGGCTACTGATAGATGCATATTCTAAATTATTAAAGGAAGGATCGAAACTCTATAGGTGCGGTCTTCTCATCGGCGTGTCTACATTAAGATATCGGTGCACAAATGTCGGCGAGTACTCGTCGAACCGACCGCCACGACTATTCGGTCCCTGAGAAATTGACGCGAAGAAAGAGCCATTAAACTAAAACCCAAAAGGAATAAAAATATCCAATAGACTCAACAAAGGGAGATGCACGTAGCGAAGAAGATAAATAAATGGAATATCGTTATCGAATTATCGTTAAAAATAAACTTCTTATCCTTCAGCCTTCGTTACGAAATCTGTCGGTTGTACGACTGCATCGCAATAAATTTTCGAATATACGGAGCATTCATATTTTACTTTCGAATTGTTACAGATTATTTTTACCGCTTGCACATACCTGACCACCGTATAAGGAATTATTTGTGTGAAATTTCCTAACTTGCTCGTAATTTGCTTATTATTAAAAGTTCGAGGTACTTTAATCGAGATGTTTTGCTTAATCGCGCGTTATGGTTAATCGTCTCTTGTTGCAAAAGCTAATACGAATTTACGAATAAAATAACGTTCAAAAAAATGAGACTCGTTTAATAATGCGTGTCGTCGGATCCTGCTTGTTACGCAACAACCGGTTTGCACTCCGCCTGGAAAAGATCGCGAGTTCCTCTATCAGCAGTTTGTAAAAAGTAACGACTCAACTGTCACGCCATTTTCGTCCTTTTTTCCCCTTTATTCAGAAGATTCGAGAATTTGGCTGCGATAACAATCCCGACGTATTCGCCGCAGTCCTCGATCATTCGCGACACTTGAGCAGCGGCGAATAATGAACATCGAATGTAATTAAGTAATTACGTCGATACAGCCGATTGAAAATAGCGGATAAACGCCGTAGTAACCGTAAGCCGTAGGACACGTAAGAAAAAAAGCAGAGTGCCAAATTTGAGGAAACGCGTGCAAAGTAAAATCTTAAAAGTCACCTTAAAAGTTCCTCCCTTTTATACGGCTAATACATTGCTCTCGTCAAATGCGAGTATCGTAAAGTATCCGATGAAAAAGTAGGCCCTACGAAGACACGCGTTAACAGTGTAAGTTTGCGAACGAATGTCTGCCCCAACCTTCAGCTCGGAGTGCGTGCAAATGTAAATACAGGCCCAGGCACGAAAGTACATTGAGAAGGAGATGTTCGCGAAGCTCGTGCACGAGGAAAGCGAAAGTCCCAGACTGACTCCCCGTATTTTTGCTCGCAGTACGAGCGCCCGCAGCGGAGGGATTCGCGGAGCAAGAGCCGCTCGCTCCAGGAAGGGCGCGCGTCCAGGTCCACAGGGTAGCCGCGGATACGTTTGAGTGGGCCAGGTAGACGAGCCAGTCCCTCGACGAGCACCGGGTCGGCGCGTTGTCGCGAAGGAGGCAACACGGCTCGGCCCTTTTTTCTCCTCCGGCGCTGCGGCAGAGGAGGGCAGGGTTCAAGGTGACGACGACCGCGAGAATCGGCGAGTGCCCGGCCGATGCATCGGATCGACGTGACGGCGAGGCGAGGGGATGTGACGAGTGGAAGCTGAGGAACCTAGCCGAGAGAAAGATTGAATAACGAAATCCGTGAGCGGTTCCTTTCTCTCCTCCCGGCCGAGCAGCGACATGGCCTACGTTCTTTGGAGGGTTCTGATGAAGAAGTACTCCAAGGTGCGCCTCGGCATAAGAAACTTTCCGGTGAGTGATGCACACGCTAGCTCTGATTTTTGTATGCACGGCTATGGCTTTCACTGTTTCTGTCTTGGAGGAAAGCGAGCTTGGCGATAAAGTGTTTTAACGCGAGCGAGCCGAGCGAGAGTTACAGAATGTAGATGAGAGTCAAGACCGGAGGTACCCGC
This sequence comes from Wiebesia pumilae, assembly GCA_018907045.1. Taxonomy (NCBI): domain Eukaryota; kingdom Metazoa; phylum Arthropoda; class Insecta; order Hymenoptera; family Agaonidae; genus Wiebesia; species Wiebesia pumilae. Next base: position 1,639,575 of record JACCHZ010000138.1, read on the forward strand.
AGAGGAAAGTTGGCAGTGTTTTTGCCGAAGAGGTTACTTTTTGCTCCGCCAGACGTAAAAGTCATTAGGAAAATGTTAAAAGTCGGTTATGATTCAGAGAAGGTATTCAAATGGATAGGATTTCTGTGCATTAGTTGATGCAAAGTTTAATCGTTGATCTCCTTCGCGACCTTCTATTCAACATTCAATCGGACGAACGAGTGTAATGTTAGCTCGTGGTGGAGTAATAAGGAACGTAATAGCAACATCGATTGTTGGAACAGCTATTCGCTTATAAAGATGGAAAGCAGAAAGCACTGTTCAGTTGAAATATATATACAAAATAATATACGATATCATCGGTCAATACATATACATGTGCATACACGCGCGTGCTCGCGCAAACACATTACTTTTAATAGAAATAAAATAAAATTCGCTACACATTTAAACAATAAAATGACTCTAGACTAAAATAGCTTCCCACAGAGCTTTACTTAACTTTTTTATTTATGTTTATCTTTTTATATTTAATGCAAAAATTTGAACAAAAATTTGACGCCTAAATAAAGTTCAGAATTTGGATGATTAATTTTACGTTTGAAAAATATTTTTGTTGATAATTGGTACGTGGAGACAACCGGCATCGATGTCTCGAGTAATGGTGCTGCGTAAAATGCTTGTAACGTTACGTATCGCCAAATTTTTTGACCGCGTCGAACATCCTTCGACGCTTTTATCCCTTAGAATTTTTCAAATTTTATTTTCGTTTACATCCTCGCCAAAGGACTGACAATATGGTCGTCCAATTTAATTATGCAATAGAAAGATTTATCGAAAAGCATACAATTTAGAAAATTTATAATTATTTTTCATTCGTCGTTTAGATCTACTCTATCAACGTACATGAGGATATGATTTATTATATAGATAAATACAGGTCGACATTCCTATGAAATATTTTCGTACACTTCTAATGCTTGTGTGTTGCATAAACGAATATAATCCTTGGCTAATAAATGATTGGAATATTATCAAAGAATGACGTTCATTTACTTGACGAAAACAAGAAAAGTACGAAAAGTTGACTTTTATTCGTGTGACACTTTCTTAAAAATTACATGGCTCTTGTCCAATAGTGAATAATAAGAGTTGTAGCAAAGAGCAGTTATGTAGTTTTCTTCCGAGACGCGGCAGCGGCCTCTAGACTAGAAAGATACATACGCATGTACGTATGTACGTACATGCTACATATGTTATATCTTCTCATTAGCGGAGCATCGGAAATAAATTCCGTCCGATATGCCTACGGCGGAGATTTACGCCACGTGCAATAACGATCCTGAGCGAGAGAGAGAGCGAGCGAGAGAGAGAGAGAGAGAGAGACTGAGTGAGAAAATCCAAGGGGGCAGTTTTGTTTTGAAGTGCAACGCAGCGCTTGATGCATCGCCGCGTAGTTTCTTCTGGATGATATTTTCCTTTAGACTTGTACGGGAACACGTCCCATTCAAAAGCTATTTTTTGTAACCGATCGTACCGTGCTGAGCTTCGGCTGTTCTTTTTCCCCGTAGAAAACATGTTGTTGGTTTTTGTCCAACTGTCTGTATAAATGATACATGCGCTGAAGTTATTTTACGCTAGGGTTGACTTTGATGATGAATACATAAACGGCGTTAGAAATATTCGTTTCTTTTATAATTTATCTCGACTAAAGTGCATGTCCGGCTTTCAAGTCGGAAAACTTATAAGACTGATTGGATGCTAACATTTATCTAAATTATAAGCGCAAACTGCACCACATTTACATAAGTACGCGATTAATCTAATGGATGCTCGTTCATGACATACTTAATATAGTAGTGAACGGCTACGCTCACCTGCGTCCGATACCTCGTGTTTACTCGCATCTATTCACACTCGTTAAAAATACGCAATGACGTTTTAATTTGAAATACATCCAATTTTTCAGAACGAGCTTACGACTTTAGACACCTCTGACGCTTTTAATATCACTGTTAACTTTATTATTGTATTTGTTGACATTATGATTCATGACAGTTCACGAATGCATCTATTATCGAGAGACCAGTATCAAGAAACGAAAATACGACGATGGTTGTCGAGGGGCATGAATCTTCGTGCGAACAAAACAATAATATAAAAATTACAGTGTGGAACAATAATTTGCTATTAGGATTATATTGAGCAGTGCTGTAACTATCCGATTCACGCTAGCTACACAATGATGATATACAATGGATACGATTTTACAATGAAATTTGACGGTATGTAGTGGTAATAGAGAGATAGAGTCACGTAATAATATATTCAAATTGTAAGCCTTTAGTCAAGCTTAAGTTTCGCCTTTCCCGAAGTAAATCGATAAATTACTCCAAACCTGCGATCCTCCAAACCAGATATTTCAGAATTCCCAACTTACGTTGCTATTATTTTTAACCCGCACCATGCGGAAAGAAAATAGCCATATCGCGCATCCGGGCGCTGATCAGCTGATCACTCGAGCAATTGCTGCCATCTCCAAGACGATATTTCTTCCTTTATCAACCGTGCATCTCCGTAAAATATCACTATTGCACGCTTCAACTTTTAAGCTGTTATAGGAAATTAATTGAACCAACAGCGATCAACGCATTGTTTACCGTAAAACAAAGTAAGAACAATAATTGTCGTGCAATGAAGCACTTAAAACCACTCCCAATCCAATAGCAAATGTCTTTTACACGTCGAGTCAATAACTCTAAATATTTTTCTTCTTTTACTTACACCATTAAGTAAGTATTTTAGATTATCCATTGTGCATTCTTACACGTTGTACCGTTCTCTCGTGTAATTCGCTGAAGCCTCTTTAAACAAAAACTCATTGAAAGTTTTTCCTACGCTTATCTGCTCTAGGATTAATAGTTACCTATTTGTTACCGTACCATTGCATCCTCCTCGGTATAATGTCTACGCTGAGCTCAAAAGCAAATTGCCCTCTGAACGTACGGAAAATAAGGTCATCGATTTTCGTGACTTTTTATCACACCGATTCTCGACACATCTAACGTCCTACCCGATTCGCCTGTTAATTACAAACACGGATTTCTCAAATCAATGATATTCAATGGCCAAGGCATCGATTACTTCCAGCCTCACTGTTACTTCCACAATACTGTTCGTCGTGCAATCTTCCTCCTAAAGTTCGCACTGTGGAAAAGAATGCGCTTGCGACTCTGCGGACGCGAAGCCCCAAAATACTCGCACGAATCCTCGCAAAATAGACGAGGCACGTCTATTTTAAATTTTCCACTCTCGGCTTGGAAAATCTTTTCGCTGCGGTCGCGGGGAGAGTGGAAAAGAAACATAACTCCCTAGAAGTGTCAAAGGCTCTTAGTTCTACAACGAGCAGCTCGGGCATCTTTCTCGCGACGACGGAAACTAAGAACCGAAGCGAGCGAGCACAAATCGTTTGACGATTTGAACCAAGCGTTTGACGAGCGTAATTTACGCGACGTCTGTTTCTAGGCACCTTGGCGCGTTAAAACGTCCCGTGCCGAGCATCTTCTAGACGCGTAGCCGATGGGTCCCGGGGCCCGTTCGCTTTTTCGCGATTTCGCGCTCTGCGCGTTGTTCCGCGTTGGTTAGCATCTCCTTCCACTTGCAAATGATATGCAGATTGACCGGTAGTTTTGCGCCGGCAGACTGCGGCATCGGGATCTTAGGATGTCGGTAATTGGCTGTGTCGCCGTTGCTGCTTCTGCTGCAACCGTCGCCGTTTCCTCCGATGGTTAATGTCCGAGGGATCGCGAAAGCGCGAACGCGTGCGCGACCGTGAGATCGATCAAGAGAGTTCAGGATCGACTGCAGAGACGTCCGCTCGGCTTCTTTATCCTCTTCGGCTGTTAATTTTACTCACGACTTTCTCGCACTAGGCTGCTACGATAGGTTAGCTACATAACCTAACATTGCGAGGCCTTTTTCCAACGTCGTTCTGGTGACGTTCGAGAGAAATGTGCGCGAGTCTCCGGATGAACGTAGAATACCTCAATTTTCTTCTGGGACGTTTAACGTGGATGTGCTAACGGAGTTCTTCCACGCAAGATATATTTACGTATATGCATACACACGCATTGCTATATACAAGATATATATATATATATATATATATATACACACACACACACCATTAGGCGCATCTAATCTTAGCTTAGATTTAATTAGATTTAAAGTGCGCTTGATTATTTTGCCACTGCTACTTACACTCGTTCAGCGAGTGCACTTTTTCACAATCTATGTTGCAAATTAATGAAATGAAAACCTAAGGTCTCAAATGTTACTTTAGAAAATTACTTCGCTTTTCGATATAAATGCGTAGAGTGCAAACTTGTCATAAATTGCAAGCATTTTTTGCTTCTTTTGCATTTTCCTTTACATAATTTAATAAAACCAATGTCTTCGGAAATTTGAAAGTTAAATGTTAACTTGTATCATATTAATTTTACTTGAATTCTCTTTCTGGTGAAGTTGAAATCAATGAGAATTGTCGTGGATTATTCAATTCTCGTCGAGACTGGCATTTTTGTTACATTAATTCGTAATAATTAGATCGAATCATAAAATGTTCTCTTATTTATATTGTTAGTAGTACTTTTTCCCTTATTTTTCTACTTTTATGTGCATTCATATATTCATCTCATATACATATATATGCATGTATTTTGTAGGTTTCAAAACTGTCAATAACTTTTCCAAATCAGCAAAATATACATCATTAGGACTTTAATTTATAAAACTTCAATGTACTACTCTACAAAAGCCTTTAAAAAACCGAATATTTTGTGCATGAATCCGTATAGGTAAGATAAATTTATGCGTATAGTCAAATAAAAAATTATGTAAAAAAATTATATAAAATATTATTTAAAATCATATGAGCTTCTTTTTCCTATTTTATTTCTGTATTTTTCTGTATTATTTTTCATGAGTTTTTGACGAATAATTTTTTTTTCACGCAGTTATCAAAGTTAATAAAATATTATTTTTATCTTTTACTGGGGCTACTTGAAAATTCAATATATCAGGTAAAAGGATATTTTACGCCTTTTGCATACATTTGAGACAAATGACTCTCGAATGATTATTTTTTTCATTCCACAACACTTAGCTTATAATTGGAGCATATACAAGAAATACAAGAACGGGTAATGCGATCGACAGTGAGATTTTCTGAACAATGGCACCGATTCTGTAATGTTCTTTTGGACAATTGGATGAGCATTCCCATGCTCTGCACCGAAGGTGTATAATCAACAAGAAGAAGGAGGGTACGATTTTACTACGGCCAACCTAATGGAAAGATTGCACGGGCAGGGAGGAAAAGTAGCCATGTGCGCGAACAAATTGAAAATTCTTCAAGAACGAATCCCCGAGTCCGACCTCTGAGGAAAATCAGTCAGGTCTTTTAAACCCCTTCGTGGTTTACAGTGCATTAACATTGATTCCTAACGGCCTTGTTATACAACGTGTTATTACACAATCGCTTTCGGAATTGTTGAGTTTTGTTCCGCTACAATACAAGGCCAATTTGTGGAAAGTTAGGGATGTATTGCTAGTTTGTGCCCTTGTATTAGAAGATTCAGGGACACGCACACTTAGTACTTGAGAGTTCAATAACTTGGTCAGCTGCCTAGGAAAAATAATTTAAAAGTATTATTTTTCGAAATAGTTTAAGACGTATAGTCGTCAACGTTTTTGTTCGGCAAAGGTTCGGCAAATAATTTAACACGAAAAAGCTCGTTATGGTTATTATGTCAGATGGTATTAATAATCCGTTTGTTTTTAAAGTGTACTGTACAATTTGCGAACAAGGGCTGTTTTTAAATTTTTAAACTTTGTACGTGGAATATAGATAAGACAGCAATAAAATAGAATTTCATTTTAATTAGCGTTTATAACTTTCGTTTTTTTTTATTTGTCGGAATTATATCCTATAATTTAAAATAAAGGCTCATGTACTTCCAAATTAGATATAAGAGATTTGCTAGCAACTTTCACGGTATAAAATATAAAGTAGTTAATATTGCATGAGTAAGTTTTGCAAAAAATAATTTTAAATGTCCAGATAATAAGAACGTAAAAATAATACATCAAAATTAGTTGTCGAGTAATAATGATAAAGATAAAAATACCGCAGGGTAGAGAGCAGAGTTGGTTTTCATGAGAAACATGCGAAATATATTAAAGTGTTTTAAAGTTTAAAATACACTTAATTTAAAAAGTTTAACCTTTCAACCAGTAGATAAAGTGGAGAACGATACAATTAACGTAAGTTCGCTGAAAACTAGTGCTTTACTAAATTCATTCCCTATCTACTTCCACACATTTAATGTCACGTAAAATTTGATCAGACTTTTATTCAACTTTCCCTTCAAGTTTTTCGGGATGATACGGATTTTCCGTGGTAGATGAAGTTCGTATGTTCAGATATTTCACGAGAAGTAAATTTTGAATAAGGCGCCAAATAAGAAAGCTGCAATCAGTTGATTGTATTTTTGGTTCACATATCACTTTGAGCTCCATCAATCGAAAATTGTTGATACTGGTTCTTATATTTCGCTCTAGTTGTCAGGCATAATTTCCTTAACGGAAAAATATTTTATTTAAAATAAAGTGAATTACAGAATTGGATGAATTCTGAATTCCATTCGGACGCTTTACCCAGAAGTCAGCGACCGTATTTAACATACATATGAGAGCAAAAATAGTGTGTTACACTGGAACAATGACCTTGAACCCATATTTAAAAGTAAGCTCGTGTATGTACATATCGTAAACAATATCTAGGCTATTGATGCTAAAGAGACACGTTACTTATATAAATTCTTTTTCGTGTACTTTCCGAATAAGATACTTTACAAGTATCCCCAGTAATTGAATATTCAAGAAATTCATTTACTTTATCTTTACCTGGTATAATTGTAATATAATGCAAGCCGTTCGACTGCATTTAAGAACTCGTATGACTAGGGCAGCGTCAAAGTTAATTTGAAATTTGAAATTTCGATATATATATATATATATATATATATATATATATATATATATATATATATATATATAAAGATTGAATTTTCAATAATAAGCCTTAACAATTCCAATATTTGAACGCACAAAAAAACGCACTGGAAGTTAAATTATGATTATGAAAAAGATCATATCGCCCTTTTTCTTTTTCGTAACATTTTTAACAATGAGTAATGATTTATTACGTCTCTGCAATGTAAGAATAAAAATCGCGAGGCACAAAGTCTAAAGGAAAAGATTTACAACATTTTAAAGGATTACGGCACATAAGACCACCCGTGCGTTTTTTCTCTCCAGATGCAATTGGAGCGCTCGCGAGCCAAATGCATAGGTATCCCTGAAAATTCGAAAGTCGGACATTGCCACAGTCCCGGGAGATAAAGTCGGCGTACCCCCTCGCTAATTGGATAATTGTCCTCGAGAGGGTGGCGGACTTTGACGCCGCGGCGCGAATCTTCGTACCGAGAGGCAATTACTCGCTCCCGAGCACACCGACTTACTCTTAGCGCACGTCTCCGTCCGTTCGGGCTATTATTGAGCTTTCGGTCGAGACGCGGCGCCCCGTTGCTTTTCGCGATGTTGTTTAGCCGACGGGGACGAGGGACTTTGGTTGGGTAAGAGTCGCTCGGGCGCTGTTTTGTTTGAGATTGCAAGTGCCACGGGCCGGACTGTCGATGGACATAAATAGAAATGGATTATTTGTTAACTGCTCTTGCACTGGATTACGACTCGTTGAGATAATATCTGCGTACGTTAGCTGAGATCGTAATTCGCAAAAATTATGAGTTGTTGCGAAGATACGGGCGAAATGACGGATGTTCACCGTAAATGAAAATTTTCATAGGAGCTTGTAGCTAGCGATTTTGTAAATCGTGAAATTCTTGCTTTTCCTTCGTTACCATTGTTAAAGTCATGTATTTCCTGGATATTTTTGAAGGTCTCATCTAATGAAAATGCACCTGGATTTTATTTATTCATATGATCACGTACATGCAATTAGTGATACGTTGATTTAATTTACGAAATTGAATAATTAATAAACCCTGTTAGTGTTAGGTATAAATTTGACAATGTGAAACCAGTTGTATGAACCTATTAGTCCATAACTTGCACATATTAGATTGACTCAGCCGTTTTACTTCTAATTGCTTTCGTTACATTTAACAGACTGTTAAAATTACCTTAAACAGACTTTAAAATTCACATTCGGTTAGAATGTGAATAATATAATTTACCGTTAATTTACCGTTAATCTGCGCATTAATCATTAGTGAACTTTTATAGTTATTGCATTTACAAATTTTCAATCGATAGGAAAACGTTGCTTATCTAATTAAAAAAATAATTATTTTTTTTTCGTATATTATTTATAATTTTTTAATGCATCTTAAATTACAATTTTCTTAAAAAATGTATATGTTTTTAGAAACGTTTAACTAATACATTTTAGCAATTGTACATGTAGGAAGATGCATACTAATAAACAAGTATTCTTGTATATGTGTACATATAAATACTTGTATATAAACTCATTTATATGAAACAGTAATTAAATGTTTATGCAGAATCAATTTTTATTAAACTTAAAATATTACGTAAAGCTAATATAAACATATGCTTATAATAGTAACAGCCAATAAATTAATGATCTTATACGCATCACGTGCAGATACGTTTCACCTGCATTTAAATACTGCATCGCATGCACGTATATGCATCGGATGTAGTTGTATGCACTAGCTTCATACAAGAGAGAAAGAAAAAAGTTAGCAGAAGAAATAGAGTGTGGGAAAAATCTAAAGAAAGCCTGAATGAGAGAGAGAGAGAGAGAGATAAAAAGGGAGTCAGAGGTAGAGGTAAAGTCAGGAAGGTAGGAAGACAAGCATCGGACAGCTACACGAATAACATTTTCGTAATATCAGCTTAAGTATGTGTGTATGCATGTGCATATACATAAACTTGTGTGCAGTGTATGATTTATATCCTTAAAATTTTTTATGCGCAAACTTAAAAAATTTTGAGTAAAATATTTTCAAATAAGCTATTAACGTGCTGCAAAATTTCGAAATAATACTTTGGTTTTTAGATACTCTGAGTTATATCAACGGATATAAAAAAAACATATTAGTCTTTGGCAATATTTTAATATTTAATATTTATATCATACGATGGAACTTAAACAAATTTTATGCAGCTTTGGCCTTTTTTTAAAATTAGATATGGTCTTTATTTGTTTGTTGAAATAAAATCTTTTTTAAACAAGATTTTTTCTCAATTTCTTTCTTTTAGTGACAGTTAAAATTTGCATTCATAAGAGATTTTTTTGTAGGCCTTGAAACAAGTGATTACTGGCTAAATAGTTTGCTGGAAGTTAGTTTACAATGGAAAGAAGAGTAAGAAATCTTTATATAAAGATAAGACTTTATATTTTGTTTACTTTATGGGTTACGTTGAATTATCCATGCAAATTCACTTGCACTTCTTTGCATAATGTGCCGGATTTTCTCATCTGGGAGCTTTATCAAAGGAAGAAAAATATTATTTAACTGCAACAATTATTTTATTATCATTCATTTTAAAACTGTTAACATTATGATATATTTGTTGTGCTTGACATAATAAAATTTTTATTAATCATGCATGATAGCCTATCGTATGTGTATTGAATTAACTAACAAGCATTCATATTAAAAAAAATTTTATTTTTAAAACCTTATCGAATGAATAAAAATATAATTTCTGATTGCTTTATATTTTAAATTGCTAGATATTCCAATATCAGACAGACTTCATTGCCATGTTTTTCATACATGTTTTTCAAGCAAATTCTTGTTTAATAAATGGCATAATTTCATTTAAATATTATGCACAATATTAATGAAAAAATCATAAAGAATTAAGACATTGTTTTTCTCGTTTATTTCTAATACATTGTTTACTTATCATTTGAAAATCATTGTTTTCACACATTTCCTATAAAAATGCTACAACTAAGTAATATCGATTAGTAGAATTGAAATGTTACTCCAACGTTCATTTTGTTAAGTTTTGTTAGTAATTTGCTCGAGATAACGATTACAGCGTATCGTTTAATTTAAATAAAGAAGAAGATAGAAGAGATACGAGAGAAGCAAAATAAATAAAAAAGATGTACAAAATTCTTTCAAATGATCCTTACGTAATATCATGCCCTGGTATCTTGGTTATTAAATTTAATCTCGGTGACACGACTAATTCTGCTGTAATACAAAATTAAAGATGACTGGCGGAGGGTGCAATTTAACGTTATGATATATCAGTATTTATTTCTTTTTTCTTTTTTATGCACTTTTTCTTGTTCTCATATCTTTCGTTGCCTTCTGCTTTAAAACAATATTTTATTTATAATATGCAATTTGAATGCATAACATTTAATGTAATATTATCTCTTCTTTCGTGTGGGTTCTTCAGATACTCGTTTCTTTCATTACTTATAAGTGGAAGTGTTTATGTTCTATATTATCTTTCTCTAGTAATTCTGTATATAAGTGACTATTATATGACCTGAAGTGCTTTTTGAATTTTACTACTACAGTTCATTGTTCTATTAATGAACAATTCATAAAAGAAAAATTCCAATATAAATAAAAGAGCTCAAGAACGGATACATTCAAGAAGATTAAGTTTTGTTTAATTTCGCGCGCATAAACGTAGACTTCTGGAAAATAATTGAGCTTAGTGAAATAAAGACGCGATTCACTTATTTTCTATTCGGTTCTAACTGAATATGAAAACTTCAAATTCAGAATAAAACAACAAACCTATTTACAAAGAATTTACAAAGAATTTACAAAGAATTTACAAAGAATTTCTCATAGACGAGTTAAAAAAGTGGAGAATATTAAATGCACAGGTTGTTGAAATTAAATCGGAGGAACCAATAAATAAAATTCATTAAATTCTCAATGCTTCATTTGTGTAACTAGTAAAACATTTTAAAGCTCTTTATAATAACCTAATTTTGTATTACAACGTTTCATCAACAATATTTCAACTCGAATATCTTTTTCAGTCCTAGAGATATTGAAACGTTTGGAAATCGAGAAATAAAACTTCCATTCTCAATAGCACATCAACAGCGTTTTAACCACACAGACACCGTGTCATCTTTTTCTCTTCTTGCAATATATTCAATCGCATGACTCAGGTGCAACTTGACATTAATGAAGTATTTATTTATCGATCTTCTCTCCTCCCTTCTTACGTACACGCCCAAGCAGATCTTCACACACAGACAGGGAGAGAATGCAAGAGAGAGAGAGAGAGAGAGACTTGCTCGCATCCCATTCTATTCTCTCTCCCGCCCATGAAATCGGTGGTCGGTTATACGAACTACCTCCAGTCCCCGCGTGCGCGTGACCGTGAACCGTCTTGCTGACCTGCGTCACACAACACACAGGACGGGGGAGGCCGACTGGGCCCGCGGTCTCCCCTCCATCCCTCATAAATCTACCTGCGCGCCATGCATCGCGTCGCGAAACTCACGTGTGTGTACGTGAGCTCCTCTCGTTCTCTCCCTTGGCTACTTCTCTCCGTTCTTACCCGGGGCTTGACTCGACTTCGGTCTGAAAGGTGGAGGTGGAGAGGCCCTGCCGATACTTACGATGCGTTTAACCCGCACTCGGAATATGGAAGTGACTTGGGCAAAGAGAGCGAGATAGTGAGGGGGTGGGGGCTCGACAAAAAATGAGTAAATCGGTGATGCAGCGAGCGCGGGCGGATTATAGAAAAGGAAAAGACTGAGAGAAAACAAAAGTAGATAGATGTATAGCTATATAAATACAGAGAGAGAGAGAGAGAGAGAGAGAGAGAGAGAGAGAGAGACCGAATAATGAGATTCAGTACGGTAACTGCTTCCCCCATCGATTTATTTTATAATATTAGTACTCGGTAGGCAAATTAGCAAGCAAAGGTCGATTCCATAGAAAAGAATTAAGTTTAAAATTATTTTTTTCTATACTTTTGTACTTTTATATTGAAGAATCTCTATCGTTGAATGCGAATGAAGAGAAACAATTTAAGAGATAAAATTCTCCCTCTTGAACAAAAGCAACGAACATTGTTTAAATTAAAATAATATGATAGGCTTCATTTCGTCTCCTCTGCTATTACAAATCGTATATTTTCCATTCTTTTAACACAACATTTAGCATGTACCTAGATATCTATAAGATATCACTTTATTTCTTATTGAAAATACTACGTCGAGGAGTATTTTTGTTTCGGAAAATAGATATTTTATCTATATCAGTTTAAAACATTCTCTATTTAAAATTATTCTACATATTCTCAAATCATACACGCAATCGAATATTTACATAAAATAATAATTTTATAAATTTAATTAAACGCAAATTTATTACATTTTCGAAACGTAAATTAATTGATAGTAATGACAAAAGTCTGGGTGTCTTATATCTCTGTATGAGTAAAACATTATAATATAATTATGATTATTCGTAGTTTTTTTTATTTCGACAGCTAAATACGCATACAAAAATATCGAATACAACGATTTAAAGAAATACGAATTTTTAGATTGGCCGTAAATAAACAGTCTAAACGTTGAATTGTATATCGTTAGGATTTAAATATTAATTATTCTAAATAATAAAATGCATCGGAGATAAAGCATTTTTAAAATAACTTTAGGAACTGCTAACTTTGTTTGCTCTTTGTTTCGGAGAGGGAAAACTAGAGTATTGCATGTATGCTATCGCACAATCGTACACGTATGTTTCATATGCTTCGAAATTCGTAATAAGATACTCGTAAATAAGATGCACAGACAAGGGCAGAAAAAATACAAATTTAGTCATAAAAGTTATTTGCACAGGTACACGCATAAAAAGAAAATTTGGATTGAGATTTTGTATGTAATAAGCCTTTTCGATCTTTAATTTTTTATTAATTAAGCAATATAATGAAGTTGAAATAAATTATTAGTATGATTTTAAGAAGGTCATCATATTTCGGAAGGGACGAACATGTTTGGGTGGGTCCACTTCTGTTATAAATTTCTTATTTGTTACGTCCAGATGATGTATACACTAGTATTCGAATGCTGTTGAACCAAACGTATTTTAATGGATAATAAGCTTCGAAATTCTAATTTATATGTTTCATGATTTTAAAAGATTTGTACGCTAATCGTTTGGACTTCCTTGGTAAGCGATGCATCATCTGTAATCAGTATCTCTTATTCAGAAATGTACGTTTTTTATGTTGATCAAATACACGTTAAATTACGATGGGAAACCGAATGAAATCTGTGTATTGGAATTAATAGATACGAAAAAATTTATCATATCAGTGCACATTAAGTAGTGGTCATTCAATTGTATTATTAGCAAGAAAGACTTTAGAAAGATAATGGTCCGTTAATTTTTTGTAATAACACATAAAACTGACCATTACACTTTCATGCGAATAAAAACTCTAAAATGTACTAAATTTATCCAGTCACGGTTATAGCAATAGTTTCCTAATAAGTGCATCTGCATAACAATACTATTCATTCGTTTTTCGTAGATCATTTATCAGGTTCTTAGTTTTTGATATCCTATAAATCAATGTATATCACCTTCAGTCAAAGTGACAGTAAATCTACGTCAAGTTGATGATACGCATGTCACTGCGAATCTTCTTGTTAGAGTCGTTAAAGATGATTCTACAAACAGAAACCATATAAGTTTTATAGTATGTAATATCCCTCACCCATTGCGTAATATATTAAACTCTATAAATAGAGAAACCTTTCTAGAATGTGCCTTCGCATATTAATAAAAATTATTTAATGATTTTCGGGAAATAAAACGTTTTACGTTCTTATTTGAAGAAAAGTTTTCAAAATAATATGTTATACTGAAAACGCGAGAATAAATTTAAAGATCATGTATTTGTAGAATATATTAGAATGATCGTAGAATGAACTCATCGAATATGATATTGTGAAAGTGATCTTATTCTGCTTAGAATCTGCCTATCTTCATCGTTATCACATTCATCGATCATTGCAATTTTTCAAATAATTATTTTTTAATAATGATGATAATAAATTTTATAACAACAACGACGACGACAACAGCAACAATAATAATAATAGCAATGACAATAACAATAGCAGAAGATCGATGCATTAACACGCATCACACGTAAACCATGTTTGATTTTTTCACGATTTTTCTAAACAAGCACTGTTGCGTTTGAGCGCACGTAATTCGAAAGAGACGAAAGGATAATTTTGAAAATTCGAAGAATAAGTGTCTCAACGTGGAACAAACTTTTTGCCCTCAACGATGCCTACGCGGGCAATTTCAAATTCTCCTTGTCTTCGAAGTCCTTCTTCGGCATGTAAAAGTGACGAATAACCGATGAGGACTCCTTTAAAGTCTCTGCACAATGTGAATTTATTTACACAGAGTGCACTCGATTCAGCGAAACCTCTAGAGAGAAGAAAGAAAGAAATAAAGAAAAAAATAAAGAAAAAAGTAAAGGGAAAAAAAGGGCGCGGAGCTCTCGCACGTTATCCGGAAAGCAAGAGATGCATTAGCTCGTCTAATTGAAAAACCTTAATACCACCGACCGCGGACACTCGCCCGGAATATAAAAGCCTTGTGGCAATTTCATGCACGTTGCGGGAGGACGGTAAAAACGTCTTGGCTTCTCTCTCGCTCTGTTTTAGAATTCAGTGCCCACCGGAGAGGCGATCACAATGACGTGTGTGTAAAGGCGATCGTGCGAGTCGCGAGGTGGATACGATGCGACCGATACTACCGGCGAATACGTGCTTACTGTGAATATACGAACGCTTAAATAGTGAGGTTCAAACAGATTTCGACATTTACATCACACTCACGTGGATGACTCATTATATTATTAGAATTTTCACTGAAGCTGTTTATAAGTTCGAGTAAGATGTCTCGAGGGCTTTATAGGATGTCGGGATAATGATCTTTTTCGAAGAGGTCGCGCCATTTCAAGATTAGAGTCATACTACACTGGTCCCTTCGCATCTGCTTTAAATTAGCTAGGCAGCTCACTTTTCAATTATAAATCCATTTAAAACAGTACTGTATTACTGATTTTTTCAATAATAAATAAATTCGTAATGATCTTATTACTGAAATTTATTGATTAACCGATATAGACCTCTAAATCCTTAAAGATGCTGATTGAGTATACAATTGCTCGATAATCGTTATATTGTGATTTGGGGAAAATTTGTTTAATTTGTTTATTTGTTTTATTTGTTTTATTTGTTTTATTTGTTTATTTGTTTATTTGATTTTTGGTCGTTTTTTATTTCGTTTGAAAGTATCAGGTGTTCATTGTTGATGTTTGCAAGATTTTCATCTTGAAGGCGGCAAGATTGCATCCAGTAGCAAATCTTGTATAAATTAAGCAACTGCTACAAATTTTCGTCCAATTAGGATTTTACCGCGATAGCAGTTAGAGAAAATAATAAAGCCCTTTTTATACGATGATTAACGATTAATTTAATTGTTCAAGATTGCTCAAACAATGCTCAAACGTGATTTGGCATTGTTTTTCTTGACCGCATTATTAGTGTGATTTCCAAATAAATTCTCTACCTTTCCCTCCCGTCTCGCGCATTATTCACAGATGTGTCTGTATTTTTCCGTCATTCAAAAGTAGATCACGTATTCGTCGACAGTTGAACAAGTAACGGCATCAATAGCTGCCGCCACAGCAATTTTTCGTTACATCCTTTTTCTCTCTCTCAGTCCGGTAGAAATTCACCCGGTAAAAGTACCACGTAGGCGGACGCGGATTGATCGATCGTTCGTTAATTGTCATTGTTGACGTTCAGGGTTGATACAAATTCGATTAATCGAATGATTTGAGGCCTTGACGCGGTTGCGAGAATTGGAATGCGCGTCTATGCCGACGCCGCACCGACGAGGGTATAAATATTGCGCTGTTGCGCTTCGTGTGGTTGTGAAACAGTGTGAAGCAGGCAGCACGACTCCTAAGTGGAATGCAATTTTTTTGTCTTGTATTAATTTAATCGTCTTTAGAGGGCACTATTTTAGATATATTTTTCGATGTTGTTTTTCATTGCGAAAGGTCCGACTGTAAATTTAGAGAATAGCGTGGAAAGGGGTCAGCGAGTGATTTATAAATTTCTCCATGGAACTAGAAGAATATAATAACATGTGGCTTTCGCGAATAGATAAGATATTCTAAAGTGGACCTTTTAATTATTTCTATTAATCTTAGTGTCTCGATTGTTTTATTTGGCATACTGTTTAGATATCATAAATTTGCAGTTCCACTTTTTTTTTTTCATTTTTCTTTCTGGTTTCCCAGTCTTTGCGAAGATCGTGTTTGTATTTTTGCATCTGCAAAATGTTCGGTGCTGACCTAAAGTGCTTATTTAGAGAAAAATTAAAAAAAATATCTTTAATCAAACAAAGGAAAGATATTCAATAAGCAATTTACACGATAATTGCACTTCATATGTAAGGAAGCCGAGACAAATTGAACCCTGGAGCGAAGAAAGCTTTGTTGTTTTATTGCATGATCTTGTGAAGCTGTAAGTAAACCAAAAAGAATTATACCCGCGTGCGTTACCGCTTGTGCACAAAATAATAACACATTTAAATTGAATTTTTGTACATGTTTCTGTTTTTATCGTACCGAATGATCATTTTCAAGCGTGATCGTATTGTCTGCAACATTGTAGTCAAATCGTCAATTTACAAAAGAGACATTTTTAATTCTAGTTAGATGCAAAGGAAGCTTTATTCCTTGCTAACTAAACATTGTTAATATTTATTCGTTTAGGTTACTAGTTCTGCAAACAACCTGATGAGAACATACAAAGTGCGATCCGTTGACTTACTCGCACTCTCCATTGAATTTGCATGAACATGTGCGTTGCTCTCGTTGCTCCCAACTTAAAACGCAAAACGTAAAAAATGAAAGGCCCACAGGATGCAATCTCGTTTAACCACAGTCTCCCTTATAATCTAATTCAGCACAATGATCAGAATTCTTTCACCCTGCCTCTCGTTAGCCTGTCAGTCCCCAAGCCGAGTTTTTTTTTCTCTTAGTTTTTTCGTTACCCGTTCTCCTCGTTTTCAAGGCGATTAGCAGCTAACACACGTAGACAATCAGGTTTCGCGTTTCCCGAGAACCGAGGAGACATTAAACACTTCCAATTAATTAGAAGCGAAAGTTAAGTGAAATTGTGCAGCGACTTGCGGTCGCTGCTGCCACTTCGCGAGAGACAAGCCATTGTCTAACCAACGTCGCCAAGAGTTCGCAAATCGTGGAAGCGGTGGAAGCGACTCGAGGAAAGACAAGGCGAGCAGGACCTCGGCCGCATCCGTTCGCGTGTCGACGTCGCGCTCGTCGCCGTCGTTCGCTGGCCCACATACCCGGGATTCCCTTTCCACGCGCTTTTTGCCACCGCCGGAAGAGCGAGTCGGAGGTGGAGACCTGAATATCCTAATCCGTCGTTCGTTTTTCAAGGTTGAGGTTAGGAAGTCCCAGTTTCGCGCGTGAGAGATCGTCGAACACTTACAAAGGACTCGATTTTTCATTCCGATGACCGTGATTGACAGTCGCGGGGGCCGCGGTGATGTTCGCTCGACTTTGCGCTACCACGATCACCTCCGATGATTGCGGGCGCGTAGTCGATTGGTCGGTACTTCGTGCTTTCAGACTTTTCTTTATGGAGCTTCTGGGTGTCGCATAAGCGGCTTTTGCTTATGCGAAAACGTTGCGTAACGTAAAACGGCAGCCCTCGGTTGTTTCACAAGGGAAAATCCGCGGAAAATTCAAGCCGAATTTCAATCGATTCTACTAGACGGGTATGATACTTTTGTTAGTACGGAGCCCAGGATTCCATTGCTATCGGCAACGAAAGGACGTCAGTCTCGTTAACCGTTCGTGCAATTGTAAGTATGAATTATTTTTTGTTCTAAAACTCTCAGTGTCATCGATCAAGTGAATCAAATTATTTATATGTAGACGATTCAACGTATCTTCTTTAAAAAATTTCGATAAACAACGAATGATACATTACGAATGGTAAAAAACGTCTCTTGATTTGACTTCGTACTTGCAAATTGTGTTAAATTTGCGAGAAATTTCTTTCAAGGCGCGTAAAAGTAAAATGAAAAGGTTTTTTATCCGAAGTTCCAATAAATTTTTTCACTTGATTATAATAAAGCGCCATTTTTTAGCAATTTATCGTAAACACCGCAAATCTTCTAAAGAGATTATTACGGCAAATGTTTTATATAAAACAAAGTCTTTAGAAAAGTAATAAAAAATTTCTATACATTATGATTCCTTGGAGATAGTAATACACTTTAAATGCACACTACGTATATTTGTAGAGTTAAATCACTTTTGATAATCAATATTTTTATCTTCATTTCTTCGCGACCGAATGAGCAATAAATGTACTCTGTGCGTTATAATGAACGTAATATCTAGTTCAAATAGATCAGATTAGATTAAAAGAAATATATCGTTGCTTTTCCTAAAATTATTAATACTACCGTAACCACACAATACACATTTTTAGAAAATAATATTACATCGTATTGTCATGTTTTATAAGAATAAACATACGAAAGTGAGCATATGCGTAAAATAGAGGAAGGCATTTATTTCCATTGAAAGTGCTTTTCAATGGAATTTTCAGCTCTAGCAATCTTAAACAGGAACAATTAATCTTGAAACAGGATTAATTACATTTGAATTTCTTCGAATTTATGTAAATTGATATGATATAAGAACGATTCCTCGCATAAAACGAAGAAAAAAAATACTAAACTCATTGCTTTATTAGAAAGGTGTAAAATTACAATGACTACGAATTTCGCGGTTGGTTGTCTCGCTTAAACATCTTAATTGGTTCGATCGCAGGTGACAAAAAATCTGAAAGGGTTCGTGAAGTAAGAAACGGATCAAGTGAATCGAACGGACAGATGCTCCATTGTCCATCTTTGGGAGAAAGCAGGTGTTTTTCCTCTTCGTGCAGCGTTATTAAGGAGTGATTAAACTGTATTTTCACTTCCAAGAGATGGCACGTCCCTATTGAGCGATTGACCTTGGCAGCAGTCGTCTCACTGGCATTGAAATCGAAAGCCGCTCGAGTAGGTCAAGATTCTCTTGGTTTCTTCCTTCGAAAAGGCGAACGAGTCATGGAGCATCTACATTCTTTTAATGGCTAATCTTTTAGCAAAATGCAGAATACTGTATTAGTTGTGTCATTAAAGCTATCCTTTCACTTTATTCATCTTTATAATCCTATTTTTCGTTTTAATACAATTTGCAATAGATTTTATGCAGCTCTTAAGAATTTGAATGATTAACAATAGTAGAAAAGCAATAGCACAGGGTGCTAAAATTAAATAGTTTAACTAAAGCTAATATATATAAATATAATATAAATTTTACTACGTCATTATTGTGTCACGTGTGCTATTCCCGTACTGTTGTACGTGTTATCAGTCCAAAATGCCTTGTTTAAGCAACATCCACAGAATTGAAGGCAATGTATGCCGGGTGAAATAACGTACATCGCTACGCGTGACGTATTAAAATATTTTAAACATCATAAGTGCACATCATAAAGTGCACTAAGATCTAAATTTCTGAATTAATTTACCTTAGATCGATTAGAGTTATTGACGATAAACGAATGAAAAACAAACTCGATCGTCTTCTCAAGAGAGTCAACTTTTTTTAAACGTGTTATCAATTCTCTTCGACTCATATTACATACGTTACATTTTCGTACGCAATACAAATAGATTTTACGCAACATTAACTTTATCATAACAAGACAAAAGAGTGCAATTACACGCCTATAATACGGAAGTTCCACAGACCTAGATATTTCGTAACTCATCAGGAAGCAAAAGTGAACAACGCACACAACGACAGGCGTACTACGCGAAGAAAAAAAAATATAAACTGCCCCGAGCAGTGAGTCGTATGTTATGTACTACCGCATGCGTTTGATTCACTGAATTTTAATGAGGCCAGCACCACTTACTTCTTACTTCGGGTTTTCCGCATAATTCGGACATCAGTCACGATTCACTCACTGCCTCACCTCCACGTAGTGCGACTCGCGGAAGTCCTTGCAAGAGCAATGTATATCGGCCTTTTTACTCATTTCACCTTTTCGTCCGATCGTACGCATATATTCCGAAGTCTTATAGCGTTTTACGGGTGTAGAAGGACCACCGCGGGCAATTAAGCGCGTTTCGCTGTTCGAATGGCTATTGTTTAACGATTGGGTTCACGAGCGCAGCGCTTAACGCACGTTCATTAATTTCCCTTGACTAGTCTTATACGTATAATTGTTCCTTTTTGAAATATATTCTCAGCGCCAACATTTTTATTGGCTTCCCTCGAAACTGCCCACAGCCCTTACAGGTAAATTATTTGTTGCGCGTGGAATTTTCGTATACTGTTACACTTCGATCACTATTAACGGCTGTTTCGAAGCTCTTGAACGTCGGTTAACCTGCCTTATCTAGCATAATGCAGGTATAATGAATTTTTGTTTTCGATGGTAGATACGCAGCGGTGTGTTGATGACGATTTTCATTTCGGTTCTTCCATTATAAAAGAACCGAAGAACGGCGTTAATGTAGCGTGTAAGAAAGTAGACAGACCTATGACTATGACATTTGCTTTCCAAGAGAAATCATCTTTTCAACTCGCGAAATATCGTAGAGTGATAACTTAATAATCTGCTGCTTGCAGTAACTAACTCACTTTACATAAAAAACAAATGTTGTATTAAAATTCAAGAGATATCGAGATATTCAAGATTATTTTGTTCTGGGTTTTATTATCAGAAACATTATTAGAGATGTTTGTTATATTAATGCAATAATATCCGTATAATAAAATACATCAGCTTTCTCTAAACCATTCTGTTCTAGGTGACTTAAATTAATAGATTAAATTGACAGATTAGTCTACCGAACGCAATAATATCACCGGGATAAATTGATCGACCAAGAAGACATCAAAGTAAACATACGAACAGAATATGTTGGTCATATTCTTTGATAGCAGCGCTTTTGCCTTTAATGCTTTTAATGCATTTTTTCATTTATCTATACTTTTTTGTACTAATATTCATTTTTTATGAATTATAGAGGCCTAGAAACATGACAATTGTACATATTTTTAATACATCGCGTTAATGACGTTTTTCTTTTAGCAAAAAAGAATTCACAAACACATTTTATTTGCGAAGCGAATAATAAACGCAGAATTATCTATTTAAAGAAACATGAACGATGAGTGTAGTCAACGCTGAAAATATCGTAAGATATTCTCCCATGTCATCGCGTCGCTAAGGAGAACGTACATAAATCACCCGAGACAATTCTTTTCAGAACATGACTGAAAGTTCAATTAAAAATCCTTCATGCCATGATTTACGCAAATTATTTATACCATTTAAACGGCGCGATTTATATGAAAATAGCGCAACCTTTCGTGTACCGAGACAAACATTTGCCTAGGAAGCCATGGTGAGCGTCTCTTCAAGTCGCGGAGAACAATGACCAAGTGCAATTAGCCTCAGGCATCAGATATTTTTATTATTCGTTTTTCTCCTTTCTTACAAATTATGTAAAAGCAAAGATGCGTAGAATGTATCTATCAAGCTTGCATGCATCGCAATGTTGCGTGCTACACGTGCCGAAGATTCTAAGGAAAAATACGAAAGACTACTCGGTACTTTACGAATATTCTAGTTTTCCGTTGTTCATTACGTCAATTTCTGCGATTTACCGTTATACAAATTATTAATACTTTACAATTAAATAATTAAGGATGAGAAAAAATTCTTTGTTCTTATTAGGATAACGTTCGTAGTTGTAGGCTTCTAAGGCTTATTAGATTACAAAATTACCTTTATTAAGCAATAAGAGCTTTAACTTTTTCATTTGTACTCAAGAAAGAGTAGTACACGTACGTAGCTTAACTTTCAAAAAATTACGAACACTTTCAAACATATTTAAATATTTGAATATTTCCAAACTAGTAATTTCAGTGATCTATCAAATGTTAATCAAATTTAAAAAGTAAGTTTAATTGTCAATATGATTTTTTCGGGTTCAAAAGATGTCCTAAATGTTTCAAATTATGTTATATTTCTGAACGTTACGTCTAATACTGTGCACTCGTGAGATTTAATAAAATTGATATCGTGTATTTCCCCTCTAAATTCCAACATTAAATGTATTTGGTATAATAAAACTAGTACAATAATAAAGGCGCAAGTTGTAAACAACTTATTGCAAATCATATTTCATGACTGTTTGCCAGATACATGTGTGTGAGCATGACTTAGGGGCATGATTTAAAACACAACATTACTTCTTTACTAAGTTAATTAAAATGAAGTATTAAATTATCGGTCAAGCATGAACCTTTATTTTTCTAGACAACCCTCGTATCATTATAAAAATATTAAGTTGTTTCTAATTAAAAGAATATTGAATTCTCATTCTATTGAAGAATTCTCATTCTTGATTGAAAAGCCAGGGTTGCTATAAGAACTTCTTGCTTTATTGTTATTAATAACAGAAACTGAGTGAAACCTCATTAAAATATGCGTCGAAGCAATAGATCACTTAAGACTTGAGAAAATTGAACGACTACTTAAGGAAAGAAATATCAATCAACCATGAATATTCAATGCGTGTGACGCGTAGATTAGTCCATATATGGAGCAAAAAAAGTCAAGGCTATTTGCATATGTCAATTGGTGTACGTGTGCACTTTAATAAATATTAATTTTCCCAGGTGAGGTCCATTTTATCGTAAAATACTCGAGCGAGTTAACCACTTCCAGAGCCAAGCTTTCGTGGAGGCGTGGGATGGTTTCGGTTTGCTTTTTGTAATTCCCCATTCTTTCACATCGTTTGATGTTGTGACGTTCTGCTTTCGTTTCGCATTATTTTATGCACGAATCAGTTATTTATTCATGATTTTCAGCTCAATAAATAGATGGTTTTGTCCGACGCATGTACTAGCAAAACGAGATCAAAGTATTGCAATTTTCTCAACTTGTGTGAAATAATATTGTTATTTATTGATAATTGTATCTCAAAAGTTATTAATAATTATTGTTCATAAATTATTTGTTTGTGTAATTCAGTATTCATTTCCATATTAGAAAAAACACTATTTCTAATAATCCAGTGCAATTTTTTTAAACTTTAAAACATTATAAAAATTTAAGTATCTAAAACGTAGAGTACTCAATTTATTACATAATTTCAATGAATTATGTAAATTGTGAAAAAATGAAAAATGTTGATCCGTACCAAAGTATAATAAAATCACTAATACTTCTTTCATAAAGAGTGAAAATAAGTTTTTCAATAATATAAACGTATTCCAAAGTCAAACGTATGTCACCAAGTTAACTTTCTTCCTTTATGTTTTATGTGCATTCTTATTTTTTGTCAGACATAATGAGATATTAAGTATTTTCCGTCTATAATTCTTGCAAGTTTAATGGATATTAATTAATTAATGTGAGTTTTGGAATTGATATGAAATCGCAAATATGTGAACACCAGTTTAGATATTCTCAAAGATGAAACGTGATATTGATATTGAAAAGATGATCAAAAATGAAACGTTTGAAATTAATCAGAAATAAATTTAACACGTGCAATTGATTGTTATATTAGCTATACCGAAAGAAAGAAATAAAATACGAGGTTTTGATATTCAGTTGTTGACGTTCTAGGATATGCTAGCTACTTTTCTCTACAATAAATTAATGACAATACTTAGGTAGTGTATAAAATTATTGAAAAGTATTAATTTCTTAGAAATGAATTTTCATATGCCATGTTAAAAATAACTGTAAATTAGCATATTCTTTATTACTATTAAAAAATAATTAGTTTAAAATGCAAATAAAGCTTTGTATTAATTGTGAAATGTAATACAAGTGAAATTACGAGCTTTCAAATAAATAAGGTCTGTCAAAGGTTCAACGTAAAACAAGAATATCATACTTTTTATATTTGTCGAAGTCATTAAGCGGCATTTAGACATTATGCCAACTATGAATTTTAGTTTTTCGATACAATTTCATTTGCATAAAATATACTTTACAAGTTATTAAGGATAACACTTTACAGAACGAAGCGTCGGTGAATGCAACAAATTCTTGTTCACCTTTATCAACATATTCATTTTAAATTATTCCTTCATGCACGAAATATTTTTCTTTTATTATTAAATATTTGAATTGAATTTTTAATTATGTAATATCTCGAGGAGAGAATATTCGATAATGCGGAATTCATTTGAACCTAAGTTTCAAATGAATAATGATATATTTATCGTTACTAAAATATTAAATTACTGATAATTACTGAAAAGTAGAAAATAAGACGTTTTTTTTAAATATATCACTTTTAATTCAACTTTACTTGAAAGGTGATGCAATTGAGTATCGCGAGATGGTCCGATTACAATTTTAAATGTTTTGCTTCGCGCTTAGAAAAGTATTCGTACATAATATGTGCGCATTATAAAATTAGCGCAACAATTCATTAGGTGATAAACCACGTTAACTCAACTACCTATTTTTTACCTTTGCTTTACGCCATTAAGAGATAATAAAAGAATCTCTCACCTTAAAGTATTTTCCAAACATAAATACAACATTTGAAGACGAGTTGTATAAGATGTAGAATAAGCGAATATTTCAGAAGTACATTCTTTCATATTAAATCGCAAATTTATGCAGATTGAGACCTCCCTTTACAATTACGATGAAAATATATTTTTTCCACAATAGTTTGCTACTGCACAATGGAAGCAGAAAACCTCGCTAACGCCACATAAAAAGCGGAGTAACTCAGGTACAAGAGAGGAGTTAATAATAAAAAAGGAACTATGTTGAAGCGTCACAGTATACACAGTAATGATGCCCGAGTGTTAGAAAGATCGAGACGGCGATGCTCATCTCTGTTTATTATGTTATTAAGCCAGACTCGTTCGCGCGCATCTCTAACTGTGCACACACTTATGTGCTGCGTTCCATCCGCGTTACTAGAATAATCGCTCGTACACGTGCAATACGCTTATTCCAAACTATACGTACTTAAGCACACTCAAGACTCAGGCGCACGAGGTGTTCGTGAAATTACCTTATGCGAAAGGCACTATTGAACGGCAAAAAATAAACTGTGAACATATTTATCGTATCTGAATCCTACGCAGAAAAAGCTAATTTGCTAATATTACACATTATATTGTAATTATTAGCTTCATTTTTCTCCCATCAGCGATTGGGCGCTTGTTATTTCGATAAGTGCTATTGTAAAAGACCGTTATGGAAAAGAGAATGGCTTTATCCGTACTAAATATTTTTCAAAAGGCTCACTGTCGGGTCAGAAATTTTGATTCTCTTGAATATCGAGTAATCTATTGCAAAATTGGGTTCAATTGAATCAAAAAAGCTCTCTAGTTATACGAATAAAAAGCAAATAATTAAATTTCTATAAGAACAGATCTTTCACTATTTCTTAAAAATCTCTCTCCCTAAAATTTATACCGAAATATTTTACCAATTTTTTACTCATAAATATATATATATATATATCAAATTTGGAAATGCATACATGCGTACGTACAGAGAGAGAGAGAGAGAGAGAGAGAGAGAAAGAGTCTCAAGGTAGCTTGTACGAATAATAGAAAAGGTATAATTATAACAGGCCTTATTAACTGGAGAGAATCAAACTTTCTGAAAATTGTAGTACGAAACGAAATCATAGTAAAGGAGCCTTTAACCGGGTATTTATTACAAATCAGTAGCTTCAATTTGTCGAAAAGTTATTAGAAATGCAATGCCGAGATCGAGGATAAAAAGATGATCGTCAATTAAGCGAGCGAAGTAATATGATTGTTACAGAAAATTAGGTTTACTTAAACAGTAGGCAATTAAATTTCATTCGTTTTAAATTAAAGCAAAATGGGCACACTTCGAAAATTGAACGCGTGTTCAACTACACAAGCAAACTCCATCGATCAGCGGAACTTTATCTATCGAGTAGCAACAGATAAATTATAAGTCTAAGCCTTGAATAACTACCGATTATTGGGCGTAATATTATTTTCTTGCCCCAGCGACGGAATGGAAACCGAGTAAACAAGTGTACGCGTCTCGTTCAAGTACTTACAATATTTCAATTTGAATTTAAGAATGCGAGAAAGCACGTATTCATCACTGGATAACATTCGCACGCTCGCAGTTCCCCGGCGTGCGTCGCGTATCGAGGTCTACAAGAGAAAGACCTTTCTCCGACATGCGTATTTATAAGCAAGAAGAGGTGACAAATCGCGGGAGGACGAAAGAGACCTTAAAGCTCTCTACCTCGGCCTGCAGCTCGCGCTGTTTATGGTTGCACGTATAATGCACAAGGCGGCGTCGGCTAATTACCGACCGGCTTTTGTAGGCTGTGCGGTTCCGTCACGCCTTCCGTTTACGCGTTTTCCTGGGCGCGCACGTATCACCGGCTGCGTTTCCCATTACGTGCTCGCGGCTTCTTAGAGTGTGGCATTTCACGAAATCGACGCGTTTGCAGTGAAATGCCACGAAGGGACCTCGTCGCAGCCAGGCGACGGCCCACCTCTTGTAAATCTGATTACGATTGTCGTACAATACAAAATCTTGTCCCCTCCTGGTGATATTTGAGAGTGTAACGTTAGTACGAATCGGCATACTGTTATCCTGTATCGCTTCGATACCACTGGCAATATTCGTTATTCCATAACGGATAATTTCCGAACGACGATCAACGCGCGGCAATAACTACATAAAAAATTATCGTCCTTGATATTTATTTTTGCTTTTAATCAATGGCTGATAAATGTCAATGTACAATTTCTCGAGATAGCAAATATAAATTCGACATAGGGATTTCAAAATTGCAAAAGAGAATGTTTGACAAATTTAATGTACTCCATCTTTCAAGCGATTTATTTTGTAATACGTTCTGAGGAGTAAACAATTCTTGAATTTATTTGAAGCCTGTGTAATAGCTTTTTCTTGCGCGCGCACACACACGCGCGCGCACACACGCGCGCACACACACACATTCTCAACGAAGTTAATTTTGTTAATCAATCGTTATTGATAAAAATATCTAATTACATTTTCGTTATGTAAAACAATTTCGTATTTCACATACGAATAAAAATGTTCTAGGCATTTACGCATACGAAATTTGCTTCTTCAACGAAGACGTTTGCTCATTAGCTTTTTAATTTTTTTAAATTTATAAAAAGTTTATAAACTTTTTATCTCGAACGATAAACATATTTGCTAATGCTCCGATAAGCTGCTAATGAAAGAGCGATTATTTATCCATATAACTAAAGCTAACTAACTTAAATTAAAGCTCTTTTAATTCATGCTACGCCTGAAATATTAGGTAATGTACTTGAGTACAAAAAATTTATAAATATGACAGAGATAATTTTCTAGTTGTTTCCTGATACTTTTTAATTCCCTTTATGAATAAATGATATCATAATTGCAGCGAACCGTTTAAAGTAAATTTTTTAGAATGAAAAAAACAACGTGTCCTAATTAATTTGAATAATATATCGAATTTCCATGTACAAGATTGTACGTATACATGCATAAGGTCTCACGTGCGTGCACTGAATAATGCTCAATAATGCATATATCTCGCGATTTATCTTACCAACATCCATGAATGCACGTAAGACTATAAGTCTTTCGTCATGAAACTGCAGTATTGAAGCATAACAAAGACTGACAGAGTGGGTGAGAGGGGGGAGAAAGCGAAGGCTGTTAGGCGCTAAACTGCGAAGCGCTCCAGCGAGTTTCCAAAAAGGTGGTTGAAGGCATAACGACACTCACTCTCCGTACATCCGCCCTGGAACTCAAAAAGAAGTCCTTGGGTCCTCCAGCGGCGCTTCTCTAGCGTGCACCGACGGCGCCTCGGACGCACTACCCGGGCACCTGCGGCACGTCCTCCTCGGCAAATTGAGCGTGAAATTCAATCGCGACCCTCCTCGTCGCCGATGGGCTTTTGTCTCGCGCGAGCGCGATAAACTGCGCGATCCCAGACTTCCCAGAGAGAAAGGGCGAGCCGTTTGTTTGCCGTGGGAGGGGTCCCCGAGCGTCGCGCGGGTTACGAAAGGACTGACTGCTTGAACTGCTCCTATCGGCGAAAAATTAATGCGTGCTCCGCATACGTGAATCACCGAGTCGCTTGTTTATCGATCGCGCGTACTCCCCGATAATGGATCGAGATCAGATGTCGTTCGCTTTTTGGCGCTTGGGGCCTCTCGCGTGACGACCTCATTATAGCGATTGCGATCGTTTGCCTAGAACTGCTGGAGCACACGTCGGTTTCGTTCGAGCCCTTGAACTTTTGGTAACGTAAGCGTACGAATAGGATTGCAGCGAATTACCGCTTTTACGTTGCTTTTCGTAAGCGTTGCTCACCGACCGCCTAGTGAAACTTTGTATCCGTCTTTTTTAATCGTAACAAAGCGCTTTCCTAAGCATTTGTTGTTCTAATTTAAATTACGGCTTCTACGTCATTGTCCATTGGCGTTCAGTTTTGCCTCGAGCACTGCTTATTGATACGCATGGCTCATGCTTATCAAACGCAAACAAAATTTGTGATTGGAATTTCAGATATTTTATTACAAGGCATCAACACTATGGAGCTTTACTGTCCAATGTGTCCACTGTATGCGCGTATGTAGTATGAGTAATACTTGAATTATATTTAATTATAATTGTCTCAGTTTGCTGACTGTTAGAAAACACGTACGAGTGAAGGGGCTTCACTTTTTTGACTTGAATAGACGACAAACGCATTCGCTTAATATCCAATAACGTAAAAGTTTGCTCTTTTCTACAAATTAGCTAGCTCGACACGATACGAGAAGAATAACATTTGTGACTAATTTAAAAATAAATGAATGCCGACTAGCATGAACAATGCGTGCAAAATGATACATTGAATGGATCAATTAGACTCGAACACACGATGAAAAATGTTTTAATTATCCAATTGCAATCTAATAAATAAGAATTAAGATTTTTCAAACTTAACCACAGAGAACAATAGTTTCACTTTGGAAAGATTAATTGTAATACTATCGAAACGTTCGTATGATTAATTAAGTAAACTTCATCCCAATCCAAGAGTCATTAGAACAGTCTGAAATAGAATTATTTTCAACTTACAGCTGCTTAAGAGATTTTGAAATTAACATCTCAATCTTGCTCGAATGTAGTGGTCGCAAGATTAATTTATCGATTAAATTAAAAAAAGCTGTAGTAGCAAAAGCCAAAGAATCGTGTAACTGCATAAATGGCGTAGAGAACAACAATTGCAGAAGAAAACCGCAGAAGGTACGCGCGCAACATACTAATTCGGATAATACGCTTCGCCTAATCGGTATTGCGATAAATGTTGCACAGAGCTTCGGTTCAGGTAACAATCAAATTGTCTATTTCCTTTATAGAAGCACAAATCATTCGATTCTTAGTGTGATGCAAACGTATACGGAGAAGAAATACTAATACAAGTTAAAATATCTGCTGGATTTGATTAATCCCACGTTGGGTAATATTATCTTAAGCATTGTTCGTAAATCCCCTGAAACTAGAATTTTATCTAAATCACAAGTAAACTTAATTTTAACGTGTGTACATAAATATATATATATTAAAAAGCACTTTCTCTTTCGATGAAAGTTTGTTTACGATTTTTATGCAATGCAATAAACATAAATTTACGAATTTTTATAAATTATTTATTTATACACATAATACCGTGAATTCTTCAGGTATAATTGTAGAAAAAATAATGGCATTTTTAAATTATGCATTAATCTAGTTGAGTTGAGAAATTGTTTCTTATAATTTTGAAAACTTCTAATTTCTTTTCTTTATTGCAATAAAAAGAAAGTCGTTGCACTAATGCAGCCTCGTTTCTTACATTATTTACGTAGAAATACCGATGTAAATATTCATCGCCTTGCGTACAAGACATTGTTTCATTCGCGAGCGACAATTTCATTGTGTTTCTAGACTCGGAAAAAGAAAAATCACGCGCTACTTCTTAATCTCATAGAAATTACCGCTACATTCATGTTTTTACGTAAGGAAAAATTTCGCAGAGGTCCTCGATGTCTCGAGTCGATAGCGTATTTATCTTTTAGAATCGGATCCATTCGCATCGTTTTTCCGACATAAAATTGAGAAGCGTCGACTTAACTGAACCTACAATTATTCGTAATCGTAAGGCTTATCACACAGGTGTATTAGCATATGTAATTGATACTTGCATTCCTTGCATAAATTACTCCACATTTAGCTACCGAAGAGAATGTAATTTACTCTCCGAGCACCAAAATTCACAGAAATGGGTTATTTCATTACGTCGGTAAATATATTTTAGAATTTAGTTTCTTTTTATGTATTTAAAAAAAGTAACTACCAACATTCTTCGATACTTCGGATGCTACCTTGAATTTGTTTATAATGTGTAAATAAAACTTAAGGAATGAAATTGTGTTGCTGAAAAAACAGTTGTTTTTTCATTCAAAATTGAAACTATGATTTTTAGACAATTCGAATTTAAATAACTATATATCGGTTATTTTATTTTTTTCTCTGATTAACTATTTTATCATTTAAATTTAAGAAATCTAAATTCTAGAAAGATAAACAATGAATAGATTTTCAACGTGAACGATTTTTTATTATCTCGGAAATTTAAAAATTAAGTGAAAATTTTTCTACGGTAAACACTCTACTTATACCTACAAACTATGTTCATTAATAAGTAAAATAGTAAACTCAGAAAACGTTGATTTTATTATTATTCTTATGTACGCACGCTTTGTACCAATTGAATATCATTATTAAATCATAACATAATATCTTACGATTTCACAATAATTTTCTGTAATTTATAAATATGAATCACGTTTGTTTCAAGCAGTGGAAAAATGATACATTATCTTTTACGTTGTCATTAATAATAACCACGAATTCCAGAATAGAAATTACTTGTGACTCAGTCACACGATAATACACGAAATCACGAATATCGTCTTTGCTCACTCCGGATGTCCGATTCGTATTCGACGATGCAGTTGCCATCGTCGTTTTTACTGCCTCCATGGATTTTGTATTCTATCTTCAAGAAGGAACGCGTTAGAGTAGTTGTGCTGCACGCGAATTCGGACTTTCTCTTATGAAAAAAATGTAGCAGGAAAAGGCTTTGTAGAAGGCAATTTTCGCAGATAGAATCGCGCTGTTTCTACAATAATTTCCTGTAATAACTTGTTTACTTAGCGAATAATTGTTCATTTATCAGACATCTAGTCTAGCATAGAGTCCTTATGAGAAAAATGTACGCGTAAATACACATGCTTCATTGTATAATGGCAATCGAATGGTATTATTTTTATATTGCAATTTGTTTCAAAACTGAAGAATTAGAACATTTTAGAATTATCATTTTTGCTGAAAAAGCTACTAAATAAGTATTTAACAAAATTTTTGAACTTTAAAGATCAATTTTTATTGGACATTGTTTTACCACAATAAAATGTATTCTTTCGTAAACAAAGTCAAAGGTAAGGGATAATAGAAATTATGTTTTTTTTTTTTTTCTTCTATTTATTTGACAATATAATAGTTAAAAATAATATATAAGTCTTATATAAGTAAAATATTTAATATGCACACACGTAAATAATAATGAAATTAAACTTTTATTTTATAGGGAAAAAATATTATAAAAAATAATAGTCAAAATGCATTTTTCCGATCAATTTCTTTTTAAATTCAAGACAATGTTTTCAACTTAATTACTAACTTCATAAATCTTAACATATTTATCTTGATTTATCCATGTCTTTAATTTCTTCATTTATCAACATGCCCCACCCATTTTAATTTGCTTTAATTACCCGTGCGATATTAAATGAAATATAGTACTTTTCTTACACGCCTATGTAACTCTTTTTATCCATCGCTTTCCATAATTCTGTTTTACTTCAAATTTCATTACGTTTACTTTATTTTCATTTTATTATATTTTACTTTATTTATACATAATAAGATAATGATTTATTTATTATTTCATCGATCAGTTGTATTGTTTTATAAATCCAAACTATTGAATTTCAAAATAATGGGTAAGACTTTAGAAGTTTATTAACAACGTAAAAATAAATTTTGAAATAACTGTATAACTCAAAATTTAGAAAAGTAACCTTCATAAATTATTATCGATTCAGCTTTTGTTAGTAAGTGAGCGTTATTAGTAGTTGAATAAATATTCATAGTAGATTAAAATGCTCGTTTTCGTTTCCTTTTCGTTAATAAAAGTCTAATAATGTAGGTATTAGAATTTTCAAGTAAGAATAGTCTCTATATGTAATCAATTTTATAATTATTCCTGTATTCGTTTGAAAGGAGCTTTAAATTTTTTAAAAACAAATATGAGTGTAATATTTTAAATATTTTTATCATAATGATCTTAAATTCTATAAAAGAAAGCCAATTTTTTACTGAGGGTTAATGAAACTAATTTAAAACTAAAATCTTACTTAATTACGAGTTGCGACAACTCATAATGTAAATACTATCCATTTGTTCTTGTCACCTTGAACTGAACATAAAACGATTATTCGTGTTATTTAGCATTTTCATCAGACTGCTTTTTCATGAAATTGTGTCTTTCCGCTTAAAAACCGAAACGTTAAGGGGACGAACGCACGTGCGCGTTTAGATACGCGCTGGAGCGAATAATTTGTGATGTAATTGTAATGGATCCTATTAAAGGAATTGGACAAATCGGCGGTGGCTTAGCCTAAAATGAAATCGATCAAGTCTAATCGTAAGCATAACGGAAATCGGAAGTTTGATGATTCATCAACGCCAATGAAAATAATTTGAAGACTATTCGTTTTTGAAGGTGATAATGGCATTTAGCTGCGTCTACCTTTCATTGGAATCAATAATGTAATGCAGGCTTTATTTATAGAGACGTGCCAATCAAATAATTTTGTTTAAAGTAAAGAAATATCATTTCTTAAAATATGGAAATTTAATATATATATATACAGAATTTGACGTAACTAATTTTATAGAAAAGTTAGCGTCGTAAGCAAAACAGTAATATTCTATATTTCTTGATCAGCTTCAATTGTACGCCAAAATTGCATAATAATTTGCTTGCAATATTTTATTACAATTAATTTCATTGGGTAGTAGTAAGTAAGTTGCAAGGTAAGTAAATATTTACTTTTGTTGTTGTACCTTTAAATACAAGCAGTAACTAAATATTTAATCTAATAGTAAATGATGTAGACCAGTATATGATTAATGGAGGTTAACAAATTAAACGTTTAAACCAAAGAAATCTGTTTGCGTTTTATGTAGTTCTATAGGAAGTAAAACACATAATATCAAGTGTAAATTATGCGGTGGACGGGTTGCCATATTAATTAGAACTAGTTTATCGATTCGGTTAAAAATCCTTAATCTTTTAAAAAATGTTCGTATCTGCTTTATTATTTATTTATTATAAATTAATGTTTAATTTACGTAGATTGAAAAAATTATCTTGTTTTACTTTTTACAAAGCACTCTTCTCTTCCGATAAACGCATATGCTTTTAATGAAAAATGTACTTCTCCGAGAGCTTACGAAAGTATCGTCGACTCCAACGAGAAAGTTACGATCGTGTACTGAAGGATGGTAAAAACGTATCATGAAGAGTTCCGCGAGTGTTCAAGTTGCTATCGTAAGATGACGCTAGCATTATAAAAAGGCAACAACATTAACAACGTTACAATTGGTATTTACAATCAACTATGAAATTTTTCTCGGATTAGATTCCCGAATAATTATTCTGTGACAATATTTGGTAATCATATATTGATTTCGGCTACTCGCGTATATTTTACTACTTACTATACGTATATAATAATCGCCGTAAAGACTTTTAATGCAAAAAAAAAAAAAAAAAAAAAAAAATTCACTCTATTCTTGTATCAGAAAAAACTACATCTATTTGATTGCATTCGTTATTTATCTTGTTAATCATGGGATCTTATTATATTAAATCGTAGGTATATTACTCTTATACCTATTTATAAATTGCAAAATGAATGTAGGAAAAAGTAGATTTAATTAAAAATTTAAAATAAAATTTAAATTTTGCGAGTTTTAAAAAGTCACGTGATCTCGAATCTTTATAAAATACTACCTTTTATAAAGTTCCCAGCAAGAATGTTCGTCTTATGCATATACTTTCAGAGTTTGTTTTACACGTGGTTTTACACGTGATTTTACACAATCAATAATTTACTATTTTTATTAAATTTTTTCTCTTAAATAATTTCTAAATTTCACTCTTTTGAAATTGCACATGTACGTATGAGATGGTGAGAGAGATAGATATAATAGGTAAAATATTAAACATAGATTTTTAACTTGCATAAAATATTAATACAAAAAGTTAATTTACTCCACTAACTCGAATGCTTTAATAAGGTTTTTCAGCCTATTAAATGCATTTGACTGCGCAATTTAGAACTCGCTTGAACTAAGCTTCTGCTCGTATAGTTCAAACAACGTTTTTAAGACTTCCTTTATGTTAAGCAATTTTTTTCATCTGCTTTTTATAGATTCTTTTTAAAAAAGGTCACAAAATAATCTTATTGTAAACTATGAATTTAACATTCTATAAATTAATTGCACGATTTTTTACCATTTTATTATTTATAATTTTCAAAAATAGTGCTTCTTTCGCGTACTTTTAAGATATATTTCCATTTATTTACTTATTTACCATTTATGAATCCAACTGAACGTCTAAATAGCGAAAGTAATAATAACTGGCTTTTATGTATTATTTCAAAACCGTTGTGATTCAAAACAGTGGCACTACTCGCGACAAGATACTAGATACTAAGAACTATGTACTTTTTTATCATTGTCAACGTCAATTTAAAGTAAGCGAATTATGCCTATTCTCTTTTTATGTTACTAATAAATAAAATAGAGCCATAAAGTGAAAAAATTGTACATGTGTTACACGTCTTTATACGCAGGAGTTAATAATCGAAAATACCTATGCTCTTCATTGAGAACAGTCATACGACATAATGTCCGAGTGCATCGCTCGCTCAATTACCCCAACCTCGACCAGTTCACGCTATCCTCTCGCTAATGTAATAAACGATACAAATGCACCCTACAACCGTTCTCGTGTCACCGCTCTAGAACTATATCCTTTTTTCGTTCTTTCCTCTTTCATCCTTCTATTTATACATCTCCAATTTTTATTTTAACTTAATGTATTTAAGTCTTGTTAACGATTGGCTTATATATATTTTTTTTTCTTTAAATCACTCTTATTCGCGAAAATAACTAATAAAACCTTTAAAATGACAATTATAATTGAAAAATAAGTCAAAAAATCATTTGTTTTATTTAATTTTTTCTTTGTCGTATAACAGAGAATACTTGAAGGGTACCCAGATAAATTGTTATTTTGAGGAATATATTTTTATACAAGTAATGCGTTATATATTAATCTCTGGGTTATATAATTATGTGGTTGCTCGCGTTCTAAGAAAAATATTCGGAATTATTCATTTCCATGAACATTAATGACTGTAACTTAGTCATATCAATAGAATACACGCATCATATTTTATAATCGAGTTATATCTATTCACTCAACAAGAATTCCAATTTCGAACAATGCCATCTATAACTATTACATGTTGATTCAGAAAAACGTGATTGCGCCTAATGCTTGCAAGTAAAATGATGAAATAATTAAAAAGTTTCAACAACAAACCCGAATCAATAAGGTTTATATCCTTTTTTAAAATGTCAATAATTGCTCCAGAAAATATACAGAAAAATCACGCGAGGATACCTTGAATCCCATAAACATTTTTACTGCACTTTTGAATTTATCTATGACTAACCTTGAATTCGTTCTTTTAAGTGTACACTCTCCTTCTCTCCATTTCATACCTCTTTTGCACTCACGCAAGCATTTCGCGTACACTCCTCGTTCTCTCTTGCTCCCACACAAGCGCATCGTATCTTCGTCTGGCATATCCCCTCCCTCCCATCTCATCGATACACGACCGCTACTTCAGAGCGTCCCGACACCCTCGCATTTATCACGCATGCTCGTGTACGCCGTTCGACCCGTGCGCCAATCTCTCGATTCCGTCGACCTGCCGTGTCTCTCTCTCTCTCTCTCTCTCTCTCTCTCTCTCTCGCTCTATCCCTCGCTCAAACTTACACTGAGACAGGCGCGGGTGCGACGACGCGGACGCCCGGGAAGCCGGGCAGTCGGTAGCGGCAGCAGTCACCCAGAGCGAGAGACGCTCACCCTCGTCGTGGCGTGCAGCTCTTTCTCGGTTCGTACTTCCTCGCTAACATCCTGTGCACAATAACGATCCGTCGGCCTTTCCCCACCTCCATGGACACCTCTAGCGACGTGGCGTGCAGCTGTTCTTATCAGAAGACCGCCCTGGATCGGGGTCAGTCGATATACAGCGCGTGCCCTGGTCGTGTTTCCTCGTTCCTGCGCCTGCGTTCATCCCCGTGTACACAAACACAGAGGCATTCCTCGCGCCAAAGGCATAGCCAGCAGACCCAGTTGTCCATGGTCAGTGTCATCGGCGCATCGGTGCATCGTCGGGGTTGAGACCGTGTGCGCGTCCTCGTGTCAGTGTTGGTGTATGCTTTGGTGATGTCGTCGACGCCCTAGTCGCGCCCGGCGCTGCGAGCACCGACTGCGTGGGTGGTCTAGTGTATTTTACCACTAGAGTGGTGCCTTTCCGAGTAAGAATCCGAATGTTCCGCGAGATGCGTGTACTCGTTTGGGCTTGGGATGCGAGTACGAGGTCAAGTGCGTATAACACGTGTCGTTGAGGCATTGCCGGGGAAAATAATCAGCAAGGGTTTGACCACTTTGTATTATTTACGAACGAGTGACTCACAAACGCGGTGGACAAATATAATCTGAATTCGTCGCAAGGTAAGCGATACCGTGGTTTTGAAAATGCTTAGTGATACAACGAGACACGGAAAAATGCATTTCGGGTACGACGAAATTTCTCGTGATTTTAGGTTTCAGGCGTATCCGATAAAAGGTATTCGCCACTGAAAGTAATGCCATTGCACTAAAAATATTTGCTGCATCAACGGAAAAAAATGACACTTCGGCAAACGTAGACAAAATTTACGAGAGACACGCGAGCTGAATAATAAATGACAAAATGGCACAACGCTAGTTTATACAATGGCTCTGTATAAACGATTTTCCAATCACTACTGATTGGAAAATCACCACTTACGGACAACGAAAAAGGAGTTTCAGACGAAAACATTGAATAAGTAAAGAAAGAAGTTCAAAAGTTGTTTCACATTCAATGACCGGTTCGAATACCTTGATTAAAATTAGTACATAACGATGTGGAAGTTATCAAAGGAAGAGAAAATGTCTCACAATCGAAGCTGGAATATAGAAGAAAGCCACAGCGACTATTCCGGAGAACATCGGGATATGAGAAAAGATTCTTGAAGTTAGTTTTATTGTTTCGTTTCGTAACTTCGGCCACCAGCAAAATTTACCGCAGAATTGAACGAAGGAGAAGAGGAAGGAAAAAGTAAAGTACGAAAGTGACAAACGGAATGAGTCACTTTGACTGGAAGTTACTTCGCCGGAAGAAGGTACACATATATTATGGACTCACTAAATGATTTTGCAAATGGCATCTCGAAATTTATTTTCAGCATTCTGCTTTTGAACGTATTGGTTGATTCACCCTAAATTTGCACTTTTCATCGACAATAGCTTCTTGCTTCTTTGCTTATAAAATTTGAAGTTTCGTATTAATATGATTATTTTATTATTAAACGGTTCGACGACAGAATAAATATGCAGGCTGAACTATTATTTCCACAAAGCATTAGCGTTACTTTTTAATTTTTACACAAAAATAGATGATGGGTATTTGCGCTACTTTTCGTACTACAGTTCCTTTTCATGTCCGACTGCCTATATTGTAACAATTGACTTATAGTAAATGACTCGATTCATTGTCTTAGAAAATTCGAGTGTAAAGTGACGTCTAACATGTTTCAATCAATAGATATCATTATCATAATAAAATTTCAAATTAATTTTCAATTCGATCTAAAATGTACTTGTCTTTGCCTCGTAAATATTTTATCATACTTTAACCATCTTTGGAACATTCCTTCTTTTACAATTTCGAAAGACTGTACATCTAGTATTCACTCGACTGGAACAATTTTTATTATATCTTAAATTTCAAAGAGCTTATATCGATGTAACGTAATTGTTTTCTGAATTAAATTAATTTATAATTATTTTATACATATTCTAGAAATTAGCACGAAAATAGTTTAAATCTTAAGTACTAGCGATAAAGTGTCACTTCACCTAGAGTAGGATGATCAGATCTATCAAGTTCACTTATCATTAAATTCTGCATACCTTTGAAAAGGACATACGAACGAAACGAATTACGTATGTGATTGTTACATAGGAAATCCAGATATTTAGATCATACCTTATACATCATCTTCTTTAGCTATGTAACATCGAGCTGTACGACAGACTTTTTCTGTGCCCTCTTTCCGAGCGCATAGCATTCACGACATCACGAAAAGATGATTTTACTCAATCGATGTTCCACCGGTTCTCTTGGTTGATAGTTGCATTATCCTGGAATGAAAATACTTGCTGCTGCTTTATCAAATTTATTTCCAATGGTAATTCCAAAGGTAAATACAATTGTGTGTAGAAGTTAAACAAAATCAGTGAATATCGACGACGCTAATTTCTACCTATTAAGGTATACATTTTAACGAATATTTTTTTTAAATAATAAATAAAAAATTTCGCTTATTGAAAAATTTTTCACTTTGGACAATATGAAAAATCTTAAAGTTACTTCACCTTTTAGATTTACCGATTGGAATCAGGCTTTTTTTATTTTATATACAGGTGTAAACAATTATTCAACAAATCAAACGATATTTGTTATAAATATTTAAAAAATTTGTAAAAGATACATTTTAGTTAATTCATTTCATAATATTCGAGTAATTCAAAAAGGTTCATATTAATAAAAATTCTTTAACCATGATTTTTGTAAGAAATAATTAAAGCAAAATCATGCACTCGTTTTATACTACATAAAATAATTTTCAATAACCTCACTTTCTAAATGTGTGTGTGTGTGTGTGTGTGTGTGTGTGTGTGTGTGTGTGTGTGTGTGTGTGTATATATTTATTTATTTAATTAACGAAGGTATTCTAAGTATAAGATAAATTAAAAATAATATATTAAATAAACATCAACTCAATGAATTACATTTAAAGAGAGTTTTATCAATACATCTTCTTAAATGTTAAGTTCTACCAATATTCTTCTTCAAATGACGCATTTTACAATATAATATTCGAATAGTCAACTCAAATTTATATACTTATTCAAGAATCGGTAGTATTACAATAATCGAGATCAACCACACAAATGCACAAGCTAAATGATCATTTTTATAAGTAATTATCGTTTTTCTGTTCCCGTGGATTAAATAGTTTCTTAAATGAAGTTAATTTTATTTTCATTCTTAATAAATCATACTCGCTAAAATAATTAATTTTCATTATATCTTTTAAACGGTTTTATAAATTATAAGGTACAAGCAGAAATTCATTTTAAAATACAACTTTCCAAATTCTTAAGTGTAACATGTTTATCGCTTGTTCTTATAATTATAAACAATGTTCGAAAGTCGATTAACAAAAATTTACCTCTTCTTTGTGTATTTTTATCTGAGCCTATACGCGAACATTAACGAGGTACTATTTTTTAGTTCCTTAAATCTTTCATTAGTGTGCACACAATATGTGAATTAGCATCTTCAAACATTTTAATTAAATATCTGCTATATATAATGCCTCATTCATAAAAGCTGCTCTTTTTACATTTAGGCTAATTCATTATACCTTAACATAAGCTTGAACGTGTTTCATTGAACATTAAAACATTAAAATACTTTTTGTTTATTGTCTAATTACATAATTAAATAATCAAATAATCGAAAATAAAGTAACTGCATTATTAAATAATTCTGGTCTATATTGCAACCCTAAATTGTAACAAACCCTTCCAAAGTAATTATTTAGTTATTCTAGCATTAATCAGTTTAATAAAGAAATATTTTCTTAGCGATACATTTAAATTGTGAAATTACGTAGATTTTACTCTCCACGTTAAGAGTATTACCTTATATTCTAAAATGTTCAATTTCAACTACATAAAATAATACGCAGGTGCAAATTCATGCTAAACTTTTTTAGGGTAGATCTAATCAGCTCAAATTGTAAACGAGTTCTTTGAATAAAATCTTACATCCGGAGAAAAAATTGTCTCACTCCAACTAAAGTAATTTGTTAAGCGGTTTTTATTGTTACAACTTGAGATTTTGTTTCGCAAACTTAAACTTTTCCTTCTTAACGACTGATGTAATTTTAGATGGATACGTAGTCACGCGAAATAAATAACGATCTTTCGTATTATATTTTTTTCCTACTTTCTTATTCATAAATAGTGTTTCTTGAATAAAATGGCACGTTTATTAAGTAAGGTAGCATGTTCCTTATTTTTAGCAAATTTTTCTGATAATAAATTAAAATTCGTATTTTCAATTATTTTTTAAAGGAATTTTAAATTTTAAATAACAAAAAAAATAGCAAACAATTTCTTAGTCTACTTAATTGTAATAAGTAAACTTGTATCAAATTGAAAAGCACGAAAAAATTCCTGTTAATGAATTCAGGGAAAAACTCGCATGCACACTAATTGAAAAAGTGTTGTTGCCGTAACTTTTTGGTTGTGTCTTTTTTCAATCTTCAATATGCATTCAAGTCCTTTGCATGATTACAAACCAGTAATTTCCGTTGAACAATCGGTCGATCCGATCGATTAAGATTACGTAAAGCGCGTGCGAATCGATGCTTCTCCCGTTAAACTTTGGCTTGAAGTAAGAAAGAGTTAATGCACACGGACAATGATTACAAATCTACATTCGGTGGTTTTTGTGAGGCGGTTGTACCTCTTTCATTCACCTCTCATAGCGTGCATGCAATCAAGTCTCTAGTACACGTAACAGTTTTGTACTCAAAGATTCTGCATTCTGAAGGATTGTCCGAGATTGGTTTAATTTCCACCAAATTATCAACGAAGATCAAGTCAACGTCAAAATGTATGTGTTATTTTTATATTCTTTCTCTTGTGGCTGTATTATCCAGTTCTTTCTCTTTCCGCATGACAAGAACTAATTAAAAGTCATATGTTATAATTAAAAATCATATACTATATGTTATTTGTATTTTTTACATAGTCTATATATATATATATATATATATATATATATATATATATATATATATATATATCTCGCTTATTCTTATTATTTTATTTAGTCAGGAGAGGTTAGTTGACTATACAAATCATCTTTATTGTTAGCAAAAAAAAAAATTTATTCTTTGTAGAGTAAAAACCATTGAAACGGACAAACAAAAGAAGTTCCGAGTAACATCGACACTTAAATGCCGTACTGACTGCCCGTACAAGTGATAAAAGTAAAAAAGGTGTGCTAGCTACGCATATTTTCTAGCTACTTTCTGTGTTCAAATGTACGAGAAAAAATATAATTTTGAACAACAATTAGGTTTAAAAAATGAAGTCTCAAAAACATTAAATTAAATTAAAAATTAAATTACTTGTATATTAAATAATTATAAAATAATTATTGTATATTAAATATGTGCGTTAAATAATCGACAAAAAAAGCATTTAAATTTGTATTTATTATACGATGTAACAGTTTATTTATATTAATATCCATTCTAATTGAAATTATATTAAGTATAATTAAATACTTGGGGAGAAACTAATCGGTGAAGATATTATAATTGTAAGCAACTAAGACTGGTAATCCCACCGCAGAATGATTACAAGTGAAGCATACGTAAATAATGTATGTTAAGACAGATGGGATGTCGTTTTATTATTATTCTTTTATTATTATTATTATATTTTTATATATTATTATTATTATTATATAATACTCTCAATCAGTATTAGATTTCCTCAATCACATTTGGTTCGCTTCTTATTTTATCTTAAAGCTCTTATTTACGAGAAGGAATACACAGAAAGAAGAATACAAATTAGGAACAAGAGATCTCTAACCAGTTACACCTTTACATTATGACCCAAGCTTTCAATATGACCTTGGATTAGGAATTCATTCTATTTGTTAGATTTCTTTTTTCTACGAAATCTTGTAACCTGCGTTTAAATTTGAATAATCCAAATAATTTAGGTAAGAATATATAATTTAGGTAATACTTGTAGGTAAGAATATTGAGAGATAAATATGTTTGATTGATTAACAGTTTGCTTTGAAAATAGTTGCCAAATATCTAAAAAGCCTTACTTACGTGTTTACTTCTACGTCTTTACAAATTATCTCAGTATTATCAATGGTAATTTCGACCGCGATCTAGTCCGAAGTATATTTTACAGTCGTTGCGATTCGATCAGCCTGCACAGCAACAGCCTCGTAGGTAAAATTAAAAGTAACAGAGAATTTAACCTAGCAACCCTTGCATACCATAAAACTGGAGTACAAACTTCGAACAACGTACAGAAAATGTCCTAAACTTTTGTATACTTTATTACACGTAGTAGTAAAGTATTCTAGTTATCATAAACTATCCTAGATAGCTGCCACTTTTACGAGAATACGTTACGAGAATCGTAACACGTGTAGATTGGAGTACATAAACGTCAGTGATGATAAAAGTTTTGTATTTACTTCGACAATTTTTCATGTCATTAAAAGAAAGTAATGTAGTATTATTATCGTATGTAATTAGAAATAGGATTATAACGAAATCTCTGAAACATTTCGTCCTTCTTTCAAATAATTTTAAAATTATGTGACAGTGTTAGGATCATTTATATTACTTTGGTACAATTTATCATTAGAAATAAATTTAATGAACTAGTTAAGTGCTGTTACTTATTTAAACATTTTTCATTTTTTTTGCTTCAGAAAATAGAATTTTTGTTTAAAGTTAACATCAATCCGTGAGAATGTCTGACTTCGTAACACGAGTAAATGTAAAAAAAATAAAAATTTGAATCGACAATTAGAGAAGAAGACACTTAAAGAAGAAACTCACGTAATAATAAAAAAATGTTAAAACTTTATATTCTTTTAAACAATGAAATTAATAGCTTAGGAATTGGTCTACGCTATTTGTTATCGAAATCGAGTTTAGATTTGTTATTTCTGAATTCTTTCCGACGACGAAGGAAATTTTGGACTAGTTGGTAATATACTAATGTTACTCTTATAAGTTATCTTAAACAACTTTGTATATTGCACAGTAAATTTATCCAAATAAACGATCACCGATAAAAATACCAGTCCGCGAATAAGCACATTATATTTGAAATAATTATTCACTTGTATTCGTAAG
This sequence comes from Wiebesia pumilae, assembly GCA_018907045.1. Taxonomy (NCBI): domain Eukaryota; kingdom Metazoa; phylum Arthropoda; class Insecta; order Hymenoptera; family Agaonidae; genus Wiebesia; species Wiebesia pumilae. Next base: position 1,683,358 of record JACCHZ010000138.1, read on the forward strand.
CATTTGTAAACCGATAAGATAATTCTTATCGCTGATTCCGTACAACAATTAAGCGAGAAAATACACGCTTTTCGTACTGCTACTTAGCCAACGTAATTGCTCGCACAAGGGTGTGATACGCCGGTCTCTTTCACTATCACAAACAATTGTATCTTGCGCAATAGTTCTTAATTCGCAGAAAACGTACAACCACACTATTAAACAATGCTTGAGATTAGAGACACTTAGTACGTAAAGAAGTTTTTGCTAGTACAGGAACAACGAAGCTCACGAGTTATTGAGAATGAAATTTAAACGCTTTGTGATAGCATTAGCCTCCATCGTTTACGTTAATTTGTAATCCTCAACGACACCGAGGTTAATCATAATTTCAGTGATAGAAAGATAAACACCGACCTTTAATTCAACGCCCTGCGAGATCGACCTCGGTCTTTGTTTGATGTTGTAATTTGAACCAAAGATTATCGCTTTAGCCTTGTTAGCTTCGAAATACAGAGCGGCCCATTATCCCACGCTGACGCTGCAGTGATTAGTAAGTATATTTAAATCATTTACATAATCTACGTACACATATCACGAAGTTCACGAAGTTCACGAAGATCTGTGAGTTGAACAGATCTTAGCAATGAAAGCAGGACTGTACCGCAGACGTTATATTAAGGGCTAGATTTTCACTCATTTGGACCCAACAATGCACCCGTAACACTGTAATGTTTGCCTGATAAATTATTCGATCCAGAGTACAGGAATATTCGGCGAAATTAGAAAGAGTTTTCGAATTGTAATTGTGCTAGAGGACGCTTATGAATTGCCTCTAAAGTAAAATTTTTGCCACTCTGTTTCTCAAGTTAAATTCAACATACTTGTACGTAGATTAATTACGACGAGATCTGCGGAGCGTTGCGACAATTCTTCAGTATTTACCGAATAATTAACTGGACGTCACATTTTTAAAATAGCAGATCGACCGATACTGCCTTCGCAGAAGAAACTGAGCGAGAATATGGAGAAGGCCAAAGACAGAGATCCAAAGGATCCGTACGCGTACCGCGCAAAATATTTCCCAACTGTGAACTCCTATATCCTTTGGTCGTAAGATTGTCTCGAGACGCAGAGCCTTAATTTTCAAGCCTGAATTTTCTCCTCGGAAAAGATAACCCCTTGCGGAGCATACAACCACTTCTCGGTTGAAACACGCGTCGAAATCACTTACCCGCGAGCTCGAGAGAGTGATGACTTTTTGCTGGTCGATCACTCGCTCCGCGAGAGTTGCTGCCCCTCTCCCTCTTCTCCCGCGTGTCACGAGACGACGACGCGCGCGACGATAGAATCCTCAACGTTGTTTGGAACGTTGCACATAAATTACACGCGGGTACAATGCTGATGTACCGAGTTTAAAGATGCGAGTTCGAGAAACGTGTTTCCTCTCTTTGCAGGATGCGAGGAGTCGAGAAACATTAACAATTACATTAATAATTACATCGTTAGCTTCGATTTTTCCGACGAATAGACAGTCAGACAGTCCCGATAACTTCGGTTTTATGAGTACGTTAAAGTAGTTCATGACGAACGAATAAGACTTATCAAAAATACGACTTTAAAATGCGCCCAATTGTTTTTGACTCCTCGAAAGGTGTGTCACGCACAACGTTTTAATGTTCACGCAGGAAATAATAAATTTCATTCGAAATGGAGGACGCCAAGCAAGTCTAGCTTTTAATATTCAGTCTTATCCTTTAATTGAATTTATTTAAGATTTCAATTTGTAAGAAATCTACCCGAAGAAGGCACTTTGTAGCTTTCAACAAAATTTCACCAGCCACGACGAGTCGTATAAAACTTAAAATCCAGGCAGTTTAACTCTAACCGCAAAAATTTGTAAATATATAGTCCTGCATTTGCGCGACAGTGTAATATTTCGCGACAGAGGCGCAGGAACGCACAAGACGACGACGGGACACCAAGGAGCCGTAAAAAGCATTTCCAACGCTCCCACGAGGCGACTTCGCCATTGCCTTTGCCGTGCGCATTCCCTTCGTTGTAAGGACTAAAGACGCCCCGCTTTTATAAGTATTCAACGTGTATTCGCGAACAACCGCATCGCTGGATGAACGCGTAAATGGACGCCGATCGCGATCGTACATTGAGTAAAGCGCTTGTAAAACGCCGAATGAGTAGCAAATCTGGTATTTGAAGGAGACTTGCAAACTCTTGTATGTTCGCTGCTTTTTAATGGTTGTTCCTTAAGACAATTATAAAATGACAGTAGTAAAATATTGCAACTTTTATTGTAACTTAAATGTGGAATAGCTTTTCGAATATTTTCTCCTTTACGGCGATTGCCATTTTACATAATAAATACCTGAATATTGCAGACGATTCACTGTCCTCTATAATAAAATGTGGGCAATTTAGCCTTTTAATTTTTTTATTCCAACCAGATAGTAGTTTGCGATTTTTTTCTGTACGACTTTAATAATGAAAACATTGTTTCTGAAGAGAAGGATTTGAAAAATCATGCATTTGTCCATGAATCTTCCGTAAAGGATTAAGTGCTTTAGCTCAAGCCAGCACAAGGAATAACTTTAAATCTGGAAAAGATTGTGTTTTTGATAAAAGTGAATTGCATCCAGTAAAAATCTTAATTTTATCAAAGCAACAGTTACAAAAATTGTACAATACTTTATAAATAAAACTCTGGCACTGCATCTTTTTAATTAGCTCTTTTCTCGATTTCTAATAAGATATCATTGCTTGGATTTTTATCGGCTACTTTTGCTGGAGTTTTGAACTTGTGTTTGCTGCTTGTATTTGCTTAATTACATTTTATACGATGAATTGAAAAATATAAATCTTGTGAGTTTCGAATTAAATTGTTTAATTCTCTTTCTTTCCATTCCTTTCTTTTAACCCAATCGATTAAAATTTAAAGCATCACAAGCTTCAGGAACAAAATAAATCTCAAGATATTGGAAATTTATTGCTTTTTCCGTGTAATTAATGCGTTTGATTAATCATGCAGAGGAACAAAAGAAAGTAAGAAATAAAATAGCTTGCAAGGGAGCAGTGCATCGATAACATTGATCCAAAATAACTCAACGCGTACTCACAAGTAGTTACATTAAGGTTAAGTATCAAATATCATTTATAAATGACTTTAGTAATAAAGCCAGAATCGATATTACGATTAAATTGATCGCAAGGGAAAAGATGTGCTGGGAACGAGAAAAGATTCGAGGTCGTCCAAGTATTCTGAAGAAACTAGCTTGGACTAAAAAAGCATTTGCAAACAGTAGCAAGTCATGAAATAACCACCCCTTAGCGACTGTACGAGTGTAACCAGTTAATCATCGTTAACCCTCTTAATTTGTAATAATGTTGGTCCGAGCATAAAGAAAGTATTTTAGTCGTATGTAAGCACAGGTGCTGCTGCCGTATGTGAACGCATGAACGCTCTCAGTCGTTAAAGTAGGACGATCGAAGACTGTCGGCACCGAAAGCTGTGTAATTGATAGGTATGCACATGTTGCGGAACTGCATGTGCAAGAATCCACAGGAAGCGAGGAAGTCCTTTGGGGAATTACTACTGCGGTCGCGCTCATTTTTTCTCACCTTTCTTTCTTCCTTCCTAGCAATGCGATTTGTAACGCTGATAGAGTACATTTTAACGAAACTGCTGTTGCCGCTACTGCCGAGGTTATAATGATTTAGCGCGAGCGACTGGTTGACCCTAATAAAGAAGGCTTTGCCATTTTTTTTCTCTGGGTAAAAGTATCCACTATCGTATGTGAAAAATAGCATGTAAAAGTCGTGTGCCTTTACATGCTATTGGCGCTGATGTAGTATAAAGTTATGTTTGACTGAAATGTAAACACGTTATTTTATTACCTTATCTGTTAGCTTAATACAAAAGCGAACATTTTTGCTCCTCCTATAAAAATACTATAAAATAATGTTAAATTAACGAGTACAATTTTACAAAGTGCTGATTTGAAAGCTTCGTTATTAGGTTTTGTAATAAATTTAGAAGGATGAGCAAAATTTTAAGATATAAACTAGAACTTATAACACGCCTACGTATTATTCAAAGCTGCATTTAAAATGCAATAAAAGATGTTGCATTTACATCGACACGCGTGTGAAAACAAATAGTTTTATGAGTATGTACGTGGTGAATAACGAAATGAAATCATAGCATTTATAAAGCCTTATACTCTATTTTATTAGCATCATTCTGCATTTTCTTACACGAACACGCGTATCCAGTTTCATAATGTGATAATTTTACAATATTACTTAAAAATTATAAGCCGAATGTCGCATGCTTATCGTATTCAAATTATAAAGCTTAAAAGCTTTTTATTTCCGATTAAAACTAAACCTGAAGCCCCATAAATGCTTGGCCTCGTGTGCGAATAACTGACTGATTTTATCAATCGTAATTAAAGCCTCTGGTTCGTTGAAAAATATTATTTAGATTTTTTTCAATCCATTGTTTTATCTGACAGTTATTGCAGATGGAGTTTAACGGTGTGAACGTTGATGATTATTTTTACTTTATACATTTTTTTTTATAAAAATATTTAAAATATGACGTAGGTATTCCTACAAGTTAATATTTTATAGACATAATTGTGCTTAACTCTGAATAAACAGTTGAAATTTGCATAACATTAGATTTTCGATCGATTGCAAAATATCGCTTTTGTTTAATTCGGATAAGCTTTCGTTTACGACATTCTCAGCTTAAAATTCCTAGTAACAATATGGTCGATATTGCGAATGATTTAATCAACAACTTTCCACGAATTCTCTACCGAACAACAGACGAAAAGAATACTTACTCCATGCCTCACGGTTTCCACCAGTACAATAAAAAATAAAACATAGTCTTTGAATTTTCTATCAGTAGATGGAAAGTCTCGCTATTCACCCCGTGCAGTCTATCTAATTTAATGCTCGTCGAACGTGACGCATCTAAGTTAGTTAGTAAATTATCTGCTAGATTTAGGATTTAACGTATAACCGCTGGTTTATCATTAAGTCGACAAGTTTCGTTTCAATTGTTACCTTTTAATGTTATAAAAGGCTTAAATGCACATGTCTTTATATAAATGAATAAGTTTTTCGACAACGCCCAGTGTATTTCTGTAGTTTTTTCTCTGGATCTTGAACAGCGAGCGAAAACACGTTCTCATGGCTTTCGGAAGTTCTTCATCGCATGATCTTTCTTTGATAGAAGCCTGATCGAGATAAATGCAATAATCATTTTTTAATCCGAAGCTGAAGAAAGTCTGCAAGCACTAAAAAAAAAAAAATCGACGATAAAGTCACGTCATGATGCAAAAAGAAAACAAGGCAGTTCCCAGTTTTGTTTTGAGTTTCGGGTGGTCGTATGATGGACGAACGAACGCGGATCGCATAAGTCGCCCCAAAAATGGGATGCGAACGACGTCGTCGGCCCGTTAATCCGACTTGGTTTCGAAGTAAACTGTACGCGTGATGACGTTTCAAAGTTTGACGCTGCGTGTAGCCGTCCGTTTTCGGGTTTGAAGTCGCAGTTGAATACGTGTGCGCTGAAATGAGAAAGGAAAGTACTGAGGCTTATTTATTCGACAGGTACCGCAGGAAGGCAAGCTTGAAGTTCTGGATACATTTTAAATTTAGTTTGAAGGAAGGGAGCAATTTTTACTTCGTCAACTACTTTCGAGCGATTTCACCCTACTTACATTTCAGAATTTCGATCATCTGTGTGAAAAATTTATTTACCACTTGGTGCGCGTAAAACAATTCTGGATGAATAGAATTTTTAATCTTTAGCTTTAGACTGTAATTTTCTCGCTTATTTTATTTCACTGGCAAAATATTCAACAAGAATTCCAAAGTTAATATCATTTTCTCCCTCGTGCTGCACATGACTAAGAAAAAGAAGTTATTTTCACTTTTATTGCTTGAATATAAATTGACTATAAAGTGGCTAAACTCGATATCAAATTTTAATTTATATTCTAAAATAAATAACATAAACTACATAATAAAATAGTTATAAAAAATCCACGAGAAAAATTCGCTCGATCGAGGAAAAAGACGAAAAAGACGAAAAACACGAAAAAGACGAATAGGGAGAGGAAAACTCGGAATTCACTTACGGATTTCAAGGCTTCATGAGCTTTGGTCAATACGACCACAATTTTCAAAATGGCACTGCCAACGTGATTTTTGAAAGCAGCACAGCGTCTGTATACTCACGCAGGCACTTGCGAATACAAAGAATAACGGGGCAGCACTCCGTGCAATATTTCATATATTGGCAAAGATTGATAAGGGTAAATTGTGCTAACAGATTACTATTCACAGGAACTTTCCTCTACAACTTACATTCGTATTATTGAGTCAAACAATTGCTTGGATTCTCTACCCATTCTGTGCAGTTGAAAAGCTTGTATATTTAGAAGAAATGCACTAGTTTGAAAATTCTTAAGCAGACGAACTCGCTTGCGTATCGTGAAAACTAATAAAATGAAATATTTCATTAAAACTGTTGCAAACAAAAACAAAAGAATTTTTTGTATCACATGCTTCACACATTTTCGTAATATTTTTAGTAATACTTTAATACGTAATAAAACTTTTTAATAAGGATAAAAGTTTAATTGCGTATACGTTTTTACTAAAATATTGTTATCATAATATTATAATATTGTTATCATAAAGAATCATAAAGTAATTGCCTTGATGCTCAGTAATTACATAATTATTGATTACGAATTACCTTAAGTAATTATTCGTTGAGAATTACTTCCTAATGTACTTTCACACAGTGGTTATCGAGTGGTTATTCAATCGGCTGGCTGCTCTATTAAGAGTTACATATGAATTGAAAAACTGTTGTTAGGCAATGAAAATAATTTTCAATTAAATGCAAGATCTTCCTTTCGCTCTGAATTTACATCATGGCTTGTCGAGCGAGACAAGTTCGTTCCTCGATGCATACATTCGTATTCCAGATACAAAAGTGACGAATCGAGAGATACGTTAAAACCAAAGACCATTATGCTTTTGACTTTCATCATTTCCGAGGCGTCGCTTGCACTTTTCAGTCGGGCGAACTACACCCTTTGTTCGTTTTAGAGGCCGCAGCGGCAGTCGCTCTCGGTTGTACTCTTTCCTACGAAGCCTTTTCCTTTTGCTCTTTGCGGATGCTGAACGACTGACTCTCTCTCTCTCTCTCTCTCTCTCTCTTCCTCTTTTTGTAAGCTCGTAGAGTAATACGAGTGTTGCTCTTTCTATTGTGTTGTAGTCGAGAAACTTGAAACGTTCGGACTGGGAGGAGAGGAGAGGAATTCGCTAAATTGATGAGAACAAAAACAAGCTTTCTTATTCACAGTCCCTTTAATAACTTCTTTTGGGCGTTGACAAACTTTTGTAGTATTGTTGGAAATCAAAGACATTTTGCAAGTGTATTTTTAGATGATCTTTCTTTTTTTAATAATGAATAATTGTTATTTTACAATTTAGGTTAAAATTCGCTACTTTAAATAAGCGAAAGCCTCGATTTTAGGATAAGGTGAAGGTTTTCTTTGTAATATGTTTCTTAAAATTTCAGAAAGAATCAACGAAATAAAAGTGATACTATAACATTCCAAAGTTAATTCAAATAATCGCTGCTATAAAAGGCCAATTTACAAATGAAAAAACTTAAGCGCTGTGAAATTCTTATTTTTATTAATCTAATAACAGCCGATCATTCGTCGTATTCAGATCATATTCAGATCATTCGTAACAATATCATTACGGTTTTACATTTGAGATTATCATTTTATTAAATATAAAATTCTTACCAAAACCTCCAATGGTTAGAATATTTTTAAAATTCCGAAACCTTTATTAATTATTCTGCAAACATTCCCGTTATTTTGAGTACGTTTAGATGAATTAATTTTTGTATGAAATGGTATTGTTAAAATACACGGGATATTTTGGTCCTGAACCAATTAAAGATTTTATCTCTTTTTCTACAATGTCAGCATAAAATACCGACATAATAATCTTGCGGCGCAGAGTGAACGTCTTGATACGCTCTCTTTTTTTCTTCTCTTCTGCTTCGTTATTTTCTGTTTGGCTTTAGTTTCATTCTTTCTCTTTTGTTCGGAATAGCTTTATAAACTAACTGTGATTACAAAGTCTATTGCCTTTAATAATTACTCTTTTGCGATCGCTGTATTTAATTTGCCTCGCTGACTTATATTTTCAATGCAAAATCAGTAAGTTCAAACCATTGAAATTAAAGAGACGCTTGTGTACGAAAAAGGTCCTTTTCTTTTTTTTTTTTTTTTTTTTTTTACGTAATATATAAAATCATACAAATTGGAGTTACAGTTATAGGCATTCATGTTATTCTTATCTGTACTCTATTTCTAATAAAAAAGATATTATAAAACTAAACAATTCAAATTCCAACTTACTTATTAGTGAGAGTTCATTTGTAAATATTTTGTTCATAATTACAAAGTACTTTAAACAGTCACTGATTTCTTCACGCCTTTTATCGCCAATCGCAAACTTTCTCTTATACTTCTGCTCAAGATCTATTTTTACTTATTCCAAACTTTTGAACCTGCAATGTTGATGTTTGAGGTTCTCTTTTAATTTCTTTTCATTTCGCTCATTTTCTAAGAGCGAGTTCTGTATTACTTGAAAATGCAACATGCAGCATACGCACGCTTATTGACACAACGATGCCCTCCGCGCCCCTTCGAAAACCACGGTTGTGTGTATAGTAGAGTGGTTGCGCGCCACCTTCCACCTTATGACGCTTTCTCTGCCTCCGAAAAGATATATCTGAGAGAAGCGAGAAGCGAGAAGAGTTGCCTGGTAGTAGGTGGGTATGACGTTGTTAGAGCAAAGGAAAAGAGAGATACGGTTTATAGCAGGCAGGATCCCGAGGATATATATACACATATATTTTGAGAGAGAGAGAGACTGTATATAAGAGGCCAGACGAGGGCACTGCCTTCGTTACTATCGTCTGCACTCACACAAACGCACACGGTCGAGGTTTGCTGCTACTGCTTCTGGCTGTGAGAGGGTTGCAATCGATCGGGCTGCTTTCCTCCTTCCACTTACCACCATTCATTCCGCTCCTCTTCCCTTTTCTCTTTTTTTTATTCACTCGCAATTTTCTGCACTTCTTACTATCCTTCTCTCTCACACACTGTCATCTCGTTACTTCGATCCGTTTTTATTCATGCTATCTCTCTTCATCTTATCATTATCTTATCTTATCAATATTGACGAACTATCTTAATTTTTCTTCGTAATATTTTTTTAATGACTTTATCCGTTGCACTTTTTTGACTCTCTCATTTGTTTTGCTTGTAGCATACTCTTGCTCTCGCTCCAATTGATCCAGACGCCAACCAGCTTCCAATGTCGGTAGCTCGTTCCTTCTTCTCTCGTTTTGTTTGTCGCTAACATGAAAAGGGAGAACAAAGGGGAGAGAAAAAGAGAGGAATAACCCACTTTTACCGTTCTTTTACGCTGGTTAAACCTCATTGTGTTATGTGGTTTGATTCAGCAGCAATTTTATTAAGTATAGGACTCTCGTTCTCGTTCTCTTTCACTTTCACTTGTTCTTTAATTATATGAAACTGATTACTCTATCAAAAGTATTGATATGAAAGAACTTTGTATTTTTTTTCCCATTTTTTTTTTTCATTTTTTCATTTTTTTTTTTTTTTTTTTTTTTCATGCATTTACCATTTTATAAAGTAACAACCGATTGTAATTAAGTTCTTCTTTTCATCCTCTACCGAGCAACGTTAATTAATTTCATAGATTAGCTAGAAAATCATCAAATTTTAAGGAAAGCGTAAAAAAATCTATTTCGTTTTATCAACTACTAGACGTTGAAAAAAGGCTATTAAAGTTCTTAAGTAAGTTTTAAAATACATGAAGTAAAGCACAGAATCTTCTTAAATAAATATTTTATATTGTAGAAGGTGACTTTGAAATGCAATAAGGACGTATAAATGTGTGTTGTACATGTTTCCAAATCAGACAGCATTCTTTAAGTTATTTAAATTCTTGTTGCTTGAAATGAACAATGATGAATATGAAAATTTTTCTCCTTTTATAGCGTACTACTTTAAAGCTTTTAAAACTTTTCAAAGCTTGTCGAATGAAATATGATAGAGTAGAGTCGTAAATTTCAGAGAACCTAGTTCGGCTAAGTTAAAGTCACACTTAAACAAATGTACAATAATAAAGATGTTAAATAAAATTGCAGGTATTTAAAAGGTATTCGCTAAAGAATTTTTTCAATATACTCACTACTTTTTATCCGTTTATTTAATATGAAATTACCTTATATTCGCATAAAATGCTAATTAAATCTTCATTTTCTTATATATATATATATATATATATATATATATATATATATATGTATGTATGTATGTATGTATGTAAATCTCAGCGATAGAAACTATCTGAATAATAATTTCTCTACTACGCAAGTCATTTATTAGTTGTAGTATTTGATAAATGATATATTTCTCGATATAGACACATAATTTATTATCGTTTATATATTAATTTATTTACAGTTAGAACTTTTCATCAAAGGATGCATAATAAAATAATATTGAAATTTATATACAATTTACGTACACGAGAAGTTTCTATTTGAATTAAGAATTATAAAAAACGTATTTCTATCAGTACAATATTCAATAGCACGTTTATTTTCCTTTTATCCATTTTTGCATTATCGATCTTGTTAGATCAAGTCAGATTAATACGTAATGTGAATGTGTAGTTTACGCAAATAAGAAAAAAGTAAAACCGACTGACAATCATTAATAAAATTAATTTTTTTACCTTTCAATCAATTTGAATGCATACTATGCTTAACTATGCATCCGTATGATATTATCGAACATTCATTATCTAGGACTCTCATCGCGTAGGTACCATCACGAATTTAGCTTATCGTTTTCGCTAAAATAAAATGTACGATAAGGTTTAGTGCTATAGACCACGTAACATTTACTACGTTGTTTCATCATCCTTTCATTTTTCTTAGTGTAACTATTACTTTCATTATTTTATTTTCTTAATGTTCACAGCTGCATTTTTACACTTTCTTAATTTTTAGGTTTGATTTTATTTTCAGCAGCGTGCCAATTTCATTACAAATTTACCTTTGATCTTCATTTTATTTTATTTTATTTTAAATTTGTTTTGTAACGTAACTACTATTTACAAATCTACATTTCGATTCGTCTGACAAATAATCTTACGTTTTCGAATAAAAGTCCGATAATCTTGTTAATACCAAAGCAGACAAGTACTACACCGCTCTAATGATTACATTTCGACTTAATTGCGCCAAAATCGGTACAGTTATAAAACGCGTATCCGCTTAACAATAATTTTTGTTAACGGGAGCTTCCAAATTTCATATAATTTCGCATTGAATCACGATAAGAAGCAAAATTAAAATTCATTGTAACGATTATAATAAATTGAAAGTTTTGTTTAATCTTAACTTGTAATTAGTACTTAACATTTATCAATATTATTCGCTATCGTACAATTCTTTCAATAATCTTGCATCTTAATGTAATAATTAAGAATAAATCTCTCACACCCTCTTCCCTGTCTACACATTTTCAACTTTTTTTTTTTTTTTTTTTTTTTTTTCTCTCTTCTTCTTACCACTAACTGTTTCTTTGCCTGCTCCTTCGTCTCGTCCCTTTCTCTCGTTCTGTATCGTAATCTTACTCTTATATTTTCTCCCTTTTATCTTGTTTCTCTCTATCTCTGTCTCTTTTCTCTCATGCGATGCACATCGGGATAACCTCGTTTCCGCGATCGACTTCGTGAGCGACGTCTCGATGGGCTTTGGGTGAAATTTCGGATCGGATTACATCGCCAGCCGCCTTCTCGCAAACGATCCGCGCCGCCCGTTTAGGTTATCGCATGTACCCGGGACTTTTTTGACTCTTCGCCAGACTCTATGTTCATTAATTGCCGTCTCGACGTTGCTCTTGAATTTATTGTCCTTAAGCCCATTAGATAGAAGCGAGACACTGGCTCTGCTTGATTTTTGCATCGTGAAGCAACAAGCTTACACGACTCAAAGCTTTCTTTAAAAAGGATGGTTTTGATGTAATGTGTGATTGCTGTAAATAATAGTTCGAGCTTACGTAATTGTTTAGAAATTAAAGAGCGGACTTTAAACATTTTCTCTTGGATCTTACTTAAGATTAACGCGAATTCTATTATATCGAGTGCATTGGTTAACTATTTTGGAGAAGGGCGTTTCGATTCGAGAACAACGCATAACGTCGACTCATAACGTACATTCGTATATTCTTTTGAAAGAAATGCTTCAAATAAGTTTGAATTACAACCTAATCTAACGCATTCACTCGTTCGTACGGTTCTTTCATAAAGTGCATAATGACCGATTTGAGGGCTTTTATTTTTTCTCTACTTCGTTCCCTAAAGAATTAAGCGGCAATAAATGAGGAGAGCACGAAAGAGTGGGTAACCGCGAGGGGCAAGGGAGTTAAAGACAGTACTGAACGAAACAGTAAAATAAGTCCCTGGCGCCCAGCGAACTTTACTTTTCCGTTGATTAAATCGCTTATTGAAGCTCACGTGGTGCAACGCCCCCGCGAATTGTCCGACGATCAACGTTACCGTCGACCTCTTCGTTTTCATCTTCCTCAATCTCTCTCTTTTATTCCCTTATTATTTATTTGTCCGTCTTTCTTTTATTAATGTTCCCTCCTTTTATAATCGATGCACTTTGTATATATGGAAAATCGTTGTCCGAGTTTCATTCGAAAAAGTTTCATTCCAGAATTTTATTTGCTCCGACGATTATAAATTATTGTGCACAAAGAGTGGTTTATTAGCTAATAATCGTAATTTATGCATTGTAAAATAAGTGCGACTTAGCTACATGTACTACTGGTTTAAAGCTGACCTTCGTTAAATTAATATAATATACACGATAAAAAATACAAATTACAACAGTCGAAATGAACTGCAAAAAATAAATTAAATAACGGTTAAATTAATACAAAGCTACTGTATTATTAAACAAAAGTCCGGATATTCAATTTGAGAATATTTGAACAACATTTATAGACAATTTAATCCAACTATCTAATTATTAAAAGATGTATCAGAATCAGAATCAATCAATCCATCTAAAATTTTAGCCTCGTACTCTACGCAGGCAAAATTTGTCCAATAAACGATATTTATCTATCCGAATGTTTATTTATAATGCGCAATTTACACTCGCAGTGTTAATAAATGAAAGCCATTGCTATTAACGCGTACCAATCATTACGATTAGGCCAGTCACAGTTCCATAATTTTGACATTATTATTATTACAATAATCCAGTGACACTGTACAAGGATGTTCGCATTTTAATACACAAATAACCATTGATTGGAATTTCTATTCAATGATTTTATCACTCATCATAACCAACGTATAGAATACGATTCGAAATAAGCAGTATGCCAATTCAACTTCCACTTAAATTGCAGAGATGATCTGTTCGATCTCACAAAAGTTTGCCGTTAAACAACCGATACGTAATAACGAATCCAACATTTCCAATGACACTTGCAAGCTCTTCTATACACCATTAAACTCTCTTTCTCTGTCTCTTACTCATTCGAGGTGGCACAAATCAAACTCCGATAAATTACTCGCCCGTCGTCCCGTGTAATAAAGTGGTCCTGGGCCTTATAATGTATTCCCTGGGCGGTGCAGCCGCAGCATCGGTGCATCCTTCAGTCGATATGGCGCTCGGGCTCCTTCATTATTTTCGATACATCGTTCGCCGAGAGTTACGTTAAGCATAAACACGTGACTCAGGGGTTGGCTGTTACCCGAGTACGAACGATGACCGATTATTATTCGACGCCTCTGCTAGATTGTTCTTCTTTTCCATGCTCTTCTACTTGTTAACTGGAGCCGATTGGAAATCGTTTTTCTTTTTTAGTAGGTTCGTTAGTTCGGAAGTTATGATTCGATGAGTAAAATTACGTTGGGGTTTATCTCTATTTCACTTTTTATTGCTCGAGCAGTAATTACTCGCGCATCGTTTGAAGGAAACGCTAATTGATGGAAAACACTAAATTTAAAAGCGTGAGGTGTGCGCTAATCGATTTTCTTCGATATCGCTTTATTCGATTTAATGTTAAATTTTTTATATAAATCGCAAGTACTGTTTGTACACGTTGCTTCTCTTACAACGCTACTAAATATAAGGTAACGAGAATTTATTGCAAACGATGTTGAATCAGCGTTATTCCTCAGCAATTTTTGAAATCAAAAGAGAACCTTACACTCAATTCAATTAGTAAATTTCAAGGGGCAAAGTGAGCTTCTAATGTTAGATTTTGATTGTGACAAATAGTTTTTACTACAAATTGAATATTTTCTCAATTAAAAATAACGAAAGGTGCATGCATATTAATCAACTATTGAAATGCCTTTCTATTAATTGCTTCTTTTTATGATTTATTTGCAAAAATATCCTTTGGTCAAATACTCGTAGATACTCAACAATTATACTTATTGTTCGATCTCCATCTTACATAAATGTTAGTTTTTATTTTATTTGTACTTATATTTATACATATTTGTGTACCATCCATCTTGTTGAAATGTAACATGTACGTCACATTTACATCACGGTTACTTAACCATGATATACAGAGCATAAAACTAAGAATAATGTAATACTTCAATAGCAAAATATTTTCTTTATTAATTCTATGTAATTCCTTACAAATTTTTTGCAGTAAAATGTAAGCAATAATATAAAGGTAAAATTTATTGCAACGCCCATTGAAAAACTTCAATTCAGAAATATCGTTTTTTTTTTTTTTTTTTTTTGTAAATATTTGTAAAACGTAACCATTCATTTCATTGCATCGCCAATCATAATTCTGAAGTACAAGCAGCATAAAAAGTGCGCGCTAAAATAACGTATCAAACGGGTTAAAAAAATAAATCTAGTCTTGACCTTCAATCGTAAAGTATCGGAGTCGTTGAAGGTAGGCACCCGTTTAGCGTTTGCTCGCGCGTTTACTTACCCTTTTCTTCTCCCCTCGCGTACTTCGATATAAGTCACCCTTTTTATCTCAAGGCTCTGTGAAGCAATAGAATGCTGACGTAGGCACATTGTGTTAACAGTGCGCATGCGAGCGTGCGTGCGTGCGTGCGTGCGTGCGTGCGTGACTACGCGCGTTCTGAACACTTGCATAGTAGCGCGGTAAAATCGTCTTAAGCTCTCGTTTCGGCTCGAGAGGTTTATTAAAAGTGAACTGCTAAAATTTATTCAAACGAAGCTATTCTGTATGCCGAATGAATACTTTACTTACCTTCGTTTATAATTAAAAGCACGTCAGCGAGAAGTCGGTCGTTCATTTACTTAAAACGTTTGTATAATAACTGCTTACGTATACCGTCACCTATTGTTTTCTCATTAACGTGTTTTTGTTCAGTGTAAAAATTCTAAATAAAACAAATTCGATCTTGAGTACTGGGGTAAATATCAAAGTTATGTAATTAAATTTCTTCGATTGTAAATCAGACGAACACTATCTATATATATCAAGCTAAATTGTGTCTGACCAGTTTCGACTATTTTCTACTTATAATGCAAACTTCTGGCCTTTGAGCTACGAATTCAACAACATTCTAGGAGGTGCTTTTTAGGTCCAATGATAAATAATAGAATTCCCAGAGTGATATTCTTAAAATTCTACACTTTGCAAAAGAAATGTGTAACACTTTGAAAGAAATTATTCATTATACTTATTTACTATGTCTGAAACGATGAATGTAAAAATACAAAAAATTAATAATCTATACAGAAGTGAGAGTAATAAATTTTTAATTTTTTTCAACCTAAAATATAGTAATTTATCAATATAAATAATAAATGTATTATGTCTGTCAATCTCGTACTATTTATTATATTACTTTGCTTATTTCTTTAAATACATTATTATGATTTACTCATTGAAACTATAACTGACCAAACTCCTGTGAAAACAACTTCAAATAAATTAATCTTCCTGATGAAAACGTCTCTTGTGCCACTGAAATGCTTTTGCAATACAAGGACACGTTACCATATCCCCTTACAACACACGCAGCGCATGCGCATACGTTCAGTCGACCGCCTCTTTCGCGTGATTTACCACAGGTGCCGGCGTTGTCGCATAATTTAGCAAGGATATAGAGACGGCACTACCTTTCCACCTCCTTGCTTTCCTTTGACGGAGACACGTAATGTATGAAAACAGTCTTTGTCTCCCTTTTTTGTGTGTTGCTTCGTTTCCTGAAAAATAGTAAAAAAGGAGATGCGTTAGGGACGAAATTTATTTCTGTCTCACCGTTCTATATATACATTCTCTAAATTAAACTTTGAACGTCTTGCCTTTATCCTCTAAGTTTGATTATAAGTTATACGGACCCTGGATTCGTTTTTCTTTCCACAAGTATACAACAAACTTAATCGAGTAAATTTATACGTAAATACAGAGATTATACAAAAAAACCAGCAATTTTATAAAAAGGTATAAAAGAGTTCGATTGTTCGTAAATACATTGTTCATTTATAAGTTTTTATCCAAACAAAAGATTAATTATATGAATTATTGCGGTCGTATGGTTGAAAAGTTTTTAAGGCGCCTAATGAAAGTCTGCAAATTAAAGTTAAAATTAAAATTTTTCTTATAAAGAAAATATGTTTACTTTTGCCCATCTGCCTCAATTGTAAAATAAACTTTAATAAATATGTGTTTTTAATATGTATTCAATCGTATGAAAAATAATTTCAGTTGCTTATTAGATAATTTTAACTATAACAATGATTATAATTACAAGGTATTGAACAAGATCTTTATCAACGATAAAAATGCTGTACTATTACTAATATAGTAAATCATTTACACATGTAAAATAAATCTTAACTATAATTCAATATTCGTTCTTACTTTTTTCTACATATTTAATCCTCATCATTGGAAGCATTAAAATTGGGAGCTGTAATATATATAATACATCAGAAAAATTATATTTTAATATTCATAACTAATTAGATATTTACTTATGATGATTTGAGTTTGCGTATTATTGACTATTCCTATTCAAAATCTAATTGTTCGGAAACTTAATTACAAATTTAAATTTATTAACATCACGCGTTATTGGCTTAAAACACTTAATTTATATAGACGTATATATAATTGTGCATTAGTCAGGTGTACATTAAGTAATCTCTATTAAAAATAGTAAGACCAGTACACATAAATGTATTGCCAATATAATTTACGGCACTTTATAGTCTCAATATTTTAAATCATTTAAATGAAAAGAAAATTTCTTTTCGTATATTAATCGCTATTTGTATATGACAAAAAGGATATTCATCCTCATAAACTGAAGAGTTGTTTATTTTATAAATTTTATAATTCTTTACGGTGAATTAAACTATTTCTATCATTAATACCTTAATGATGTAATCACAAATTCACTTCGCCGATAAATTAACATTTCATTCGCCAATAGAACTTGGCGAATAATATTCAATAACGTTATTCAAGAAACAAACGAGTATTTGGAAGTAATAATATTGAAACGGCATTTATCAGGTACAGTTACTACAAAGCAAAATGCAAAATTCAGCTAATCATTTAGATGTATGGAGATTTCACGTACTCCCAGCTAAAATACGCAAGAGCTTAGCGATGAAAGCACTAAATATCATTAACAATCCTTCCTCTCGATTCTCCATCCATCCCTCTTCCTCCTTAATCCTCCACATTACATGCTCACCCTCCGCATCTCCACCACCTCCTCCTCCCGCCCCTGCTATTCTGCTACTCGTTCCCTCGTTGCCCTCGACTCACGGTCTCTCTCGCCTTCGGCTTATCTTCATCTACCTCTGATTCCCTGGCTGATAAAGCCGCGATCGGCTTCGTCGATTTTATATACCCGCCCGCTCGCGGTTACGTCAGCGCATGCGCCGCCGCGCCGCTGTTGTAAATTGCGCCTCGCGCGAACCCGGAGAGAGAAGACGCACGTGCTGATTAATGTGCGAACGGCTTCGATCCTTTTTCTATATCGCCTTATCTGTGGCGCTTGTTCTTTTTCATATTATTTTTGCTTTCCTTTAGCGAGCTTAAATATCGTTACTTTTGCCAGATGCGCGGCCGCGTTGATTTATAAACTGGATGCTCATAATTTCATAGTCCGCTCTAGATCATTTCGCGTCAAATCTTTTTCTCTGTGCGCCGTAGCTTTTATGCCGTAGCCTGTGCTCAAGTGCGCCTACTCGGTTCTAGAAAGACCTATTGACACCCCTATCCATCGTTTCTTTACGTGGGTCGTGTTTTTAACTTTAATTAACTTTTTCACAATCGAAGCTTCAAAGCTTATTATTATCAAGCGCATGTCCAATTGACAGGTAATGAGGCCGTAAAGAAGCGACTAATTTTTCTATACATATCAAAGTCTAGTTGCGAGAAAAATCAGCTTATAGTCTGCAGTTGGATGCCGTTAACTGCGCATGCAGCAGTAATTTCGTTATCGAATGGATTATAATTTGTTATTATGTAGCGTTGATTACAAGTAATGATGTAAATAATTCGTAAACGTGTAAGTCCAATTAAATATTTCATAATGGGCAAAGTCTAAGCATTACCATTGAAACGTAAATTTTGCAAATAAGCTGCTTTGAGCAGTGATTCAGTCCGTAACGAAATTATATGGTAGAAATTTTTGGGACTTAAAATTACCGTACGTATTATACATTACACGTGCATAACTTTTATTTTACAATATTTCACGACTTAAACCCAAGGGAAAATAAATAAGAATACACCGATAATACTCGAGGATTAATAAAAATTCAAAACGTATTCAATCTTGTACGAAAAATTTAATAACCTACCCGAATAAGTGTTTCGGCATGAAATATTGTGAATACTATAGAGCGCAATGTCATTTTGATACATAAATTGCACGGATTCAGAAGCTCTGAAAGATTTCGAATGCATTTATTCTGGATGTGCCGTTGCGGCGCAAGTAAGAAATTCCTTTCCCCTTAACAACGAGAGCAACCGCAAAAGTGCAAAAAAAAATTTCCGAAATAATTTCGCAGCCTCGCGTATACACACCCGGTCTGCAGTTTACCCTTTTCCCAACCCGGGCACTCCTAAAAGTAATGACCGGTAAAATCGTCGTAATTAAGCTTGGCCGACGGATAAATCAACAAAGAATTAAACTTTCATTACAAGAGAAGAACGAGGGTGAGTAAAAGGAAAAAGCAAGCAAATTCAAAAAACCAATTCTCATCTCCATTAGTCATCATCAGCTTTCACTCTTCAAACCGCGAAACCACGTATATGGCATACATAACGCTTGGCGTTTCGAAGAAAGCCAAAGTGCGCGTCGTCTTGTATCTGGTTCTGTATCGCAGACGTCGTTTTCTTGGACGTTCGCACAAGGTGATTAATTAGCGTTAATCCCGGACGCGCACAATGCCAGACCAGCGACGCAAAGCTTAATACGAAAGTAAAGGCAGTTCTCTTACAAGTGGACCGCACCTGTCGAAAATGAATTGAAGTTGCATTTACGGAATTGGAATAATAGCTCTATCTTGCGATATACACGCCCAGCCTGAACTTCGTACCTGTATTTCCAAGACCGAAGTGAACGCTTGAGAATTAATGAGAAATCAAAAGTCTTTTTCAAGATTCAAAACACGTACGTATAGATAAATTAACTGCAATATTATTTAAAGGTTCTAGGCAGGTTTTATTTTATTTGCGTTCAGTAAAATTTACTGAACCAGTTTACTGAAAGTTTACTCAACCTGTCGAGCGATTTTCGTACAGTCCAAGTCGCAGCTGTGAATGTTTATAGAATAAATAGCACGTGATTAGAATATTAAATCGAAGCCATGAATAATTTAACCAAGGAAATTGAAATTCTTGAGGATTTCACGCGTTTTTCACGCGTTATAATTACATTAAAAAACAATCAAAGTCGAATATCGTATTAAACTAGTCTTGCCATTCGATCGTCAAACTTATACTGTCATTTACTGTGTTCAAGTACGTAAAATTATTGTTTATAATTGAGAAAATATACGCCAAGAAATATCGGTGCAAATTGCTAATATTACAATCATGCTAAATGAAAAGAGATTTCTCCATGGAAATACACTGATGTGACTTAACAACAGTTTTAACAGACGGCACATGATATATTTTCTAGTCGTGTGAGTCACGAACATCCGCGAAACATTCTTTAAGAATTCTTTTAACGTTCAATTCTGCACTTTATGATATATACCATCCCATCCATTCGTTTTATTGTTTTCGCATTAAAAGATTATTTCCTCAAGCCCTCTGCAAATAAAATAATTATCTTCTGTTTGTTCAGCAGTTATAACGTCGGTATTCGGTAAATGAACCATGCATATCAGTGTTAAGAAAATATTTTATCCCGACAATGAAAATTGTCCTGCAGTAAAAAATCTAAAGTTCATAAAATTTTCGCAATAAAATGTAATAAATGTTAAATATAAAAATAAATATCTCTGTAGCAATTTTCACACCTTACTTCGAAATATCGTCTTTAAGTTTGTTTATGTGGTAACTAACTAGTATAATTTAATACTATATAATTGGATGCAACATCAGAGCTAAATGAGATGAAACGTTACGCACTCGAAAGTTTTTAATTCTTTCAAATGCATGTGTACAAGAACCGTTTACATACTCTTTATTGTAGATAATTTTGCATTTAAAATTTTCAGAACATTTTTACGAAAATCGATAACTGTTTAGCTCGTCTCCAAGAAAGCTCAGTATCGACAAGCGGAGGCTGAAGTCATTTAGGAGATGTAAATCATTCCGATGAAAGCTATTCGAAGCGTCAGAAAACTTTTTAATCAATTCTTTATATTGGAACACTTGTTTTTTACTCGAGTCGCTGATGAATCTAAGGCATTAGGAGGAAAAGCTTTGCCTTATTCTGAACCGGGATATAAAGGGAACAGGAACTTTTTGAATAAATAATGATAATGTCTAATAAAAAGGTCGACTATGTTTTTACATAGATATATTAATAATAATATAAAAAAAAAGTGTGCGTTTCCTAAGTTAATATCTTTGCTCAAATATTATTTATTACAAAGATTTACATTTCAGGAAATTGAACGTTCTACAAACTTTCAAAGCAATTTATAAAACTTATTACATTATTCTTTTTACGAATTCTTCACTCCGAAACTTTACCTAGATATTCTGAATTTCATAAGCAAATAAACTAATGGTGAAGTAGAAAACTAAACTTTATAAGAAAACGACCTATCGCATGAACTTCATTACCGAGTTTAAATAGCTCATAAATTCTTTGGCAACTTCTTGAAAATTGTTAACAGTTTTCAGACACTGATACATAAATTCTCTAAAACATTCTTCCCGTATTTGTCATCGCAAGATTTCCTGAGTAAAAGGAAAAAATCCTTACGAGTTCAACTCGGTTCTTCGCAACATTCCGTTACCACAACGGAAAATCAATAATAATATTGACCCTCCATATGGAATTCCAAAAGGAAGAAACGACGAAGTGAGCAGTCGAGGGAATTTCTTTTGGTGGAAAAGAGCGAGCGGTGACAGTTTTCACATTCTTTTTTCTCTTCCCTACCTCTTCTCGCCGTACACGACATTTGTGCTTTTCATCTCGTCGTCTAACGCTCAACTTCCACCGAGTTAAATGAATGCGTTCGCAAGCAATTTCCACTTTTCATTATCGCCGCTGTCCGAACAAAACTGGCGGAACATCGCGAAGAAGCGAAAATATGAAAAGAAAGATGGGGAGTCTCTCCGAGCTTATGTTCAGTGTATACGTGAAACTTCGGTTCGACGGAATGAAAAGTTTCGGCGATTTCGTACCACGACAGTGCGCCGAGAATGCGTGATTTTTCACGGGGAGGTCGTGACTCGAATTACGGGGACTGTTTCGTAGCATCTCTTTTTTCACGTGTTTTTTTACGGATTTGCGGATGCATATTGTAATAGTTTTCATCAGAATTCAATGAAATAAGGTTTGCTTCGAAGCGTACAATTTTTAAAAACATTGCTTTATGGTGTCAAATTTATTGGTTAGGAAAATACTTCCTCTTCTTAAATACTGTATGCTGCGATAAAAAAAAACATGTAGCGATATTATCAGTACATTGTCGTTAAAGTAAATTGAGCTCTTAAATAAGTACTATCATACTTATAAAGTATATGTACCGAGTTGAAAACTTCATTAAAATGCATAAATTTGTATTGAGTATTAGTATTAAAACTAAAAAAAAGAAAACGATGATATATCCTATAAAAATAGTTTTTAAATACATTATTAATTATTAGTCTCCGACAAGAAAATGGAATATTTTATGATTGTAATGTACATTTTTCAGCACATGCGCAGTTTCGAATAGAAATTATTTCCTAGGATATCTTGAGCAAATACTTATATTTCTTATGGGATTTTTATTTTGAGTAAAATTCTTCAGATTCATTGCGTCTCGTAGACATTTGTTAATGAGCCAAATGATTGGATTTTAATTAGATTAGGTTGCCAACAGAATTGCCCTTATCTAGTCTTACCATTTATACGAATGCGTAGAATAAAGAAAAAATTAATTTATATGTATTTCTATTTTATTATCCAACAAAATTTCTGAATAATAGTTAAATCATATTCTGTAAATTATAAGCGCATTAAAAACATCGGCATAATACTTATTAATGTACGTAAGAAGTTCTTATTAAAATTAAAATGATATATTAACTTCCACGTCTACAGTATTAAAAATTATCGAATGCAATTATGTCATTATAAAAGTCTTGTAACAAGTTAAATACAAACTCATATTGCTGAGTTGAGAAGTACATAAGAGCCGATTAATAATTAAAAAGATTCGTCTAAATAACGTTATATCACATCAGAGAGATCTCATCTGTGGATATAAGCAAACTCTTACATTGGGTAAATTAAGTACCGTCAATCAACTTTCAGCTTGAATCGAGATAATTTCCTTATCGGTAGTCTATTAGAGAAGTAAAGAAGGAAGGAAGGAAGCAAATCGAATCATTCGCTGACTCGAGAGCGTAAACTCTCTATTTCTATTTCTCGCCGCAAAATACCAAGAGAACTTCACCTCACACTGTTTTGAATCCCACGCCTCTCGGCTATCGCTCTCATCGACCAAGATTCAATCTGACCTTTTATCTCTTTCTATCTCTTTCTCGCGAGATCTTTCTTCTTCTCTTTAAATTATGCCAGGAAGGCCATTTCTCCTATACAAATTTTGGTCACATCGAATTCTTTATTTTTTAAACGTTATACCCTCTGAGTTATATTTAAAAAATTTTAAGGAAAGTAGCATTACTTTTCGAGAGCAAATAGTCAATTCCAACTCACAATCAGAATGCAGTTTTATTCGAAACAATGACTCAACTTCATTTTCATTTATCTCAACTGACTTTAATTATGAAATTAAAACAACGAATTGGAAAAGGCAACCCTAAGCTACGTCTAACTTACGTATTTACAAATCAATAATCTGCATAAAGTAATTCAATATATTGTTCGGATCGAAGTCAAAATTCAAGTGAAACATTTAAAATTACTTCTACATAAATTCGTCCGATAATTTTCAAGAATATTACCGTTATCTGGGAGGTATCTTTAACCTTAATGAAAGTGTGAGATATTTTATATCGTACATTGAAACTCTGGCAAATGAGTCGAAGTACATATAATATATTTATGGAACAGAGCTTACATTAACCGTTGTTATTCAAACGTAGTCGAAAGCTTCAGTCACTGGTTCAATATTGCCAAGTGCTTCAAAAGTTGCGAAAACTTTATGAAAGTCATACTTTACAAATCATTTTTATTTAATGGCTAAGAAATTAATAAATATAAAGTTAAGCTACATCTACGTGATGTCGCTTTTAAATCTAAAATAAAACTTTAGATATTTATCCACCGAAAGCGATTGTAAATCGACGTAGAAATCGATTGCACGGAAAAGTACATTGTTTCCAATTTCAATGGATAAACAGAACGGGTAAAGAGTACATACATGCCATGTGAGCATCTCCTGAACGACACTTCATCCTAACAAAACCAACTTCCCTCTCTGAACCAAATACAGCGACGTATTTCAGCCAAAATAAAAGTGCCAAAATATAATTGCAGTGTCTGCACACCTATTACGTATTTCCTCCACGACTGCAATACGACACGCCGAAGACACCCTAATCCTCCCGGTCGCTGTCTTGACTTACCCATAGAATGTAGCGTCATTTCCGGCACAAGACAAACGGCTTGCAGACTCGTTTTCTATCTCGCGTTAAACGCCACTTCGCTCTCGTGATGTTTCACTCCTCTGGCCCAAGCTCAGCGGCAAGGACACGCGACCAAGTTACGCGCATCTCAAATTTCTAATCGAGCTCTCTAAAGCGGAATCGCTTTCATCTGCAGGCGCTTGAAGATGCCATGGAAATAGTATCTTCCGTCGATCTTCGCTACATCAAATTGAAAGTGATTCAGGACTAATGCATACGGAGGAAAATACGGAATCCTTTAGCGCGTACAGTACTGCGTCGACTTTTATTCAAACGCATCCTCTTTTTGCAAGTCAAATGCATCGAAGTGCTTTTCTAAATTGTAGAGGAGAATTTTCAAATGTGTTTTTAACGACGACGTGAAACAATTATAATGTTATTATAGTAATTCGATGGCCATCGAAGCATTTTTAATCTTCGCCTTTTAAGCGGTTTTGATACAAAACGTCCGCTTCACAATTAGTAAATCTAAATTGTATATCTAAATGCCAGAAAATTTTGTCGCATATATATCAAAGTAAAATGACTGTTTCCTGAATAGTGAAAACTACATTACGAAATAAGCGTAACGAAATTATTTTTAACATTAAGTATCCCCGAATTTAAAATTAAATAGCGACGAAGCTGATATGGGGTAAACAACTCGTCAACCTAACAACTAAACGTCTTTCCATCGTTGTTTCAGGTAATTCCGGCGGATCGACGTGCACTAGGTGACAAGGACGGCGATACATGGAGCCTGGCTGTCGAACAACAGCAGCAGCAGCAACAGCAGCAGCAGCCCGACTGTTCAACCGGTGACAACAGCAACGATCCTGTCGGGTCCTTGAAGGTTCCAGACGACAAACCTCCGGAATCGGCCGAAGCTGTTAATGCAGATCAGTTGACGTGCCGTAACCATGAGACCCGCAAGAGTAAAAGTAAACGCGTTAAGAGTTACCTGAAGAGGTGCAAAGGCGCCCTCACGAAGAGCGACGAGGGCTCCTGCGAGAGGAAGAAGAGCGACCAGCAACAGCAGCAGCAGCAGCAGCAGCAGCAGAGTACGTCCGCGTGGTACGTCGAGGGCAAGAAGGAAGTAACCACCGTCTCGGTCGTCGTGCCCGAGAAGTCGGAGGAGGAGCACGACGTGGAGCAAGTGGCGGGTAAGGATGACAGACCGGAGGAGATTTTCCAGATGTGCAAAAGGGACTGCACCAACAACGCGGGCAGTAGAGGAACCTTGTACGAAGACGCGACCGATGAGGTCGAGCCCGTGCCCGAGGAAATCGGAAGTCTGAACAAGTGCGACTCCAGCAACACGCTCATCGCCGAGGTACAGGAGTCGAAAGAGGACAGCGAAGATGATGCCGTCGACCCGTCCACACCTACCATCATACCTAACGCAGTGGTGAGTCCGAATTTATTATCGCACTTGAAAAGAAGCATATTCGCGAACCTCCAGAGGTAATTATCCTTTCTCGCTGTGTAATTTCTTCTGATAAATTACAACTTGCACAGAAGAAATCAATTATTTTAAGACAATTTACTGCTTTTGCTTTTTCTTTTCCGGAATGCGTAGAAAGAACATTTATTAGAATCTAATAAGTGTTTTTACCGAATTTATTACCAGATTTTTCACGTATTGTATCTTGCAGCTGGTGGAAATTTTACGAAAACGTTGTTATAAAACTATGCTCATTTTCATATGCTCATTATATGCAGTAATTTCGTCAGCGCACTTGAAATATTAGTTCTCGAATTATTTCTTATAAAAAATGCATTGTATTTTTTATTTATGTATTACATAATGAAGTCTAAATACAAATTATAATATCTGATGTAGCAATGATCGACTAATATAATGTGCAAATTTGTAAGAATATTTTCACCAATTTACACGCAATTTTCCATTTATAAGAAAATTAAAGCAATGAGACGATAAATAATGAAAGATATTTTGCGACTAATAAACTAGCCAGATTGTTTTAATTTCACTAAAATCTACGTTGGGATATACTTTTATATTTGAAGATATCTTATTTTGACCGTTGCATTACTAGTCTAAGTAAATTCCAAATTAATGAACTAAAATCCTGGGGATAAATATTAATATTTTAATAATTATAAGGATATATCGATAAATCGATAAATCATGATGTACGCGTAGAGAAAGTACTTTAAAACGTTATTACGATATAATAAAAATTTCAGCGTACCATCGAATTAAGAATGTCCTTGAAATAACAATTATTGTAAAAAATCATTGTCCAGATAAGTTTAACAGGTAACAAGTTATTACTAATATCGATAATATTAATATTGGAAAATATAAGATAATATTACAAAGCTGATGTTACAAAATGATTGTCAATAGATTCGCATGAATACGTCGATGCTCATTTCTTACTATTCTTATCTATTTCTAGCATTACCAAAGCATATTCTATTGCACGTAAATTTTAGAATATTCTTAGCAACTTATTGTCAAGGATGTTGTTATATGAAACGTAAAATTAACGGGTTAACAACATTCGTGGCTACCGCCAATTATACTCAGGATTTTGACATGAGAACGTCTCTAAAATTGGATAACATTTTAAGAAGCTCATCCATTTATTTAAAGAAGAATTAATTTGATGCATTCAACGGCAACAGGTAATTCGAAAATAGTCATTGAAAGTCTTCGCTCAGAGTTGCAGAATTTTATCAAATGCTCAATCCAATTGAACAATAAGCCAGTACTATTATCGCATCTGCATCACTTGCAAAAAGTCGTGTACCAGACTTGCATTTACTACCGATTAGAAATTCAAATGCTCGATGTCACACGTATCACTTGCGTCGATCAAAGCAACACAAGGGAAGATTCAGTGTGCCATCGTGTGTCGCACAGCACGTCACCTGGACCATTGAAGCCCGAGGTACGCTATTTATCTGGGAAAGCTACAGAGCTCGAGCTGCATTGTCTCGATATTCATCGTCTAACCTAGCCATCGTGGGCTTTTACGTCGCGACTCTCTTGCCTGCAATAGTTCATACACAGGCGCTTGCCTCGCGCGATAATTGGGGTTTTTCACTCGTGCGCGCACGTGCGCGAGCCGTTGTCGAGGTGTGCGCGCACTCTCACCCGCGCACAATGAAAATGAAACTCTCTCCGGCCAGACGGAAAAATGTTAGTCAGCTGTTGTTGTCGTCGGCGTTGTGGTCGTCTCTTTGCCTCGTCTCGCCGTTGTTGTGCATCCGGCGAGAGTTCGGTAGCAGAGGTTAAGAGGCTGCCCCCGTGTGCATGTGTGGGTCGGTTTTGCAGGAGTTACGTGCTAGGGCGCGTAGACGCGCGTGCCGTCCGAAAGCCATGGAGAAGAGAAAGAGCAACCCGTGTATTTCGTGCTTGAGCTTCTAAAGGCTACTCCATTCTTCTAGCGCCGAGAGAAAACGTTAACATAATTTCCCGTGACGTCAAACGTGCAATGTGCTTTTGTAAGCGTTATTTAGAAAAATTGTCCGACGCATTCATGCCTTCTGATGGTTCCAGATAGTTACTTACTTGGTAAGTATTGCTATATTCTGGATGGCTTTTTTATTAATTTTAGAAAAGAATTTTAATACGGAACCTGTTTGTTCATTGACAGAATGAATTGGGTTCATATGAAAAATGCTTTGCTATGAATTCAAACGATAATACTCGGGAAGATGTTCGGTCTTTATTGTTAATAACTAAAGAGCACGCCATAATTATAGAATAATGAGTTTTGGTTATAAAAGAAGATATTATTTATGGACATCCTGATATGGAGACTGATATGGTTTGTTGTTTCTGCATCAATTGAACATACTCTTAAATAAAATTTAGGACCATAATTTTTGTGACTAAATTAAATTAAGTACCTGTTTACTTAGAAATAAATAAACAATAGGTAGATAATTTAACAGAGTGTACATTATATTTCAAGCTAAAATTAAGTTCTTTGAAAATATTTGAAAATTTTATTGAAAGTATTAACTAATATTTATTATACATCGCTGTAATTCCGTTAGTAATAATTCTGTAGTTTATTTTGTTGCTTTGAAAAATACTGTTAATACTATAGTAAATATTTACTGTATTCTGTGCTCTAAAAAGTTATAGTGCATGTACTAGAAAATAAGAGAAATTCTTTAATCCCTTATGTGTTATGCCTAGTTGTAATGAAGTTCAATGGCTCTAGTATATTTCAATTTGGAGATTAAATCTTTGCCATAAATCAACCTCTATGCTAAGAAGTTCTGTATTTTATTAAGTAATAATGCTTTTCTGCACACTTACTGAAACTATAGCGAAATTATAATTTAACATATTGTCGTAGAAAACTGCGACATATGAAAATAGATGAAACTTTTTCGATACGTCAACAGTTAAATAGTTGTAATAAAAATGATGAAATATTTCCTCGATTATTTACATCATCTAAAGATATTTTTGATTTGCCATCGAATGGCAAAAACAAAGGCAAACATTTCTTATGAAGTGTAATGTAATGTTACTTGAAAGCTAAAAATTAAATCAATGAACAAATGATGAAGATTTAAAAAATGGAAAGGCAATTTACGATGACGACACGACAAGAAATATTCAAAACTTGTGACAAAAACTACTCACAATTAACTATACAATCGAAAGCTCTCTGGACTTTCACGTTTTAAGCTACATCAATCCAAGATATTGTCAGAAAGGTCGAGGAGTCATGTTGGGATGTTAGAACTGCGATCGAATGCAGCGAAAGATGCAATCGATCAATTATGGACTTAATTGAAATTTAGCTACGATCATATACAAGTTTAGGCAAACAAGAAAACGATAAAAGTATTATAATAAATATCGAATTCTTTTTAGCTAAATTAGTTTTGGCTATTAAATACCTTAAATTTTTCAGTCGTAATTTAATTATCGATTTGGACAAGAGGACGTATCTTTACTTTTTCTTTACTTTTCTGCAAATAAAAGTAACTTACCATAATTAAAATACCAATATAAAATTACTGGATTATTCGGTATATCATGGACTTTCAAATTAAATTAAATGTTTTTAAAATAATTCATCCGAAAGTTAATTTTTAATTTACTTTTATATTATTCGTATATACTGTATTTAAATATTATGTATAGACAATATCTGAAAGATATATGGAAAATATAGATTATAAACGCGTATTTCGAAATTAATGTTATATAATCGTTTTACTTCTCGAATCCTTGATTACTCTTATGTCATTCATTTTTTAATACAAAACCATGGCTTGGTATCAAACTTTGAAGTTTTCGGAAGCTCGTTATATAATTATATTATGCTAATACTATCAACGTTTTTCAAATGAAAATTTAATTTTTGACACATGGGTGAATAAATTTACTAGACTTTACAAAAAACTTTCAAAATTAAATGATTATTATTTGCATGCGCGCAACGATATGTATCAACAATGTTGATACAAAAATTAATAAATTATTTCGAAGAAAGCTGATGTTCGAAATAACTAATAGCTTCTTGATACGTGTTTAAAAAAACTTCTATTTTTAAAGGAATAAACGTAAATTGTATACTGGCTTTTCATTTCAAGTTCATATCTGTACAGTAAATATGTAGATATATGAGAAATACGAAAAAACGTGAATATATTTGTATTTCTAGATTTATTACTATATCTGATGCTATGTACACTACTCTAAATCATTCAAACAGAAATGTTATTATACTCACTGGCTACTACAGTATACTATTTTTCTTCAGAAATTCTAAATTTGACACGAAACAAAGAACAAATGTCATTAAAGATAAGACACAAACTTCACAAATTTAGTTAAAACATTGACTGATAGTAAAATGAAAGTCTTCTATATTTCAATGCTCTGAGTATTACGAAGAAGTGATTGCGTTGGTACGCTTATGAATCCAAGGCAATATGTTAAGATACCTTTCACAAATATAAAAGAATTTGACTTGAAATTAGTAAGACTCGAGATAAAATTGTAAAGCAATGCTTTGCTAAAGGTTTGGTTTGTTTAAAAAATGGAAAAAATAGAACGAACGAAAAGCTTAGCTAATAAGAAATCATTACGCGAAATCATATCAACGATTAACAAATGCAAATTAGGTCATAGCAATCTAATATTTTCCCTCGCACATACAGGTATAACGAATAATACAAAAAGTTATTACGGTTATTAATCCAAGATAATGACCCTGATTTTTCGTAATATTCTTTCTTTGAAAACAATGAATTAAACTAGTCAAAAATCTAAGTAAATTAAATTTACTTATTTGATTCTGTCACGTTTATAATGTATTGCTTTTGACAAAACTGCACGCGAGTATTATTTAATTTTAGAAAATAAAATTCGTGATATTCGACGATCGATTTAATCCTCGACAATTATCAGAAATATAAGAAAGTAAATAAATACAAATTGATACCTAATACTATTTTAATTTTAATTTTTAATTAAAAAAATTATTAAGCGTACTAACTCAGTATATTCAACTTCGATTTTTAAAAAACTTTATATTACTCAGTATAACACAGAAAAACATATAATAAATATGCTGTGAAACAACTATTTAATGAGCTGTCGGAGAGAGGCAGATGATGCCACATTTTTTCGTACCATATTATCAATTACTGCGAGTTTTATACAAGGTACTGTAGTACATGATGCAAATTACTTTACTACTTAGCTTAGCCATACATTCATGGATATGATCGTTGGCTATTTTTGCTGTGCTCTGTCGCTCTTGCCGACATAGGAGGATTTTAAGACAGTCCACTAGTAATTGCACTTTGCAATTGTGCTGCAGTTTATTATTTAAACTTCGTAGTATAAACAAGTGTTTCCTATTGCCGACAATCGCCGTGAAACTTGAGAAATTACTTAGACCGCAAGGTGTTCATTTTCACAACTTTAGTGCAGTTTATTGTCCACTCATTCACAGTCATAATTAATCTAAAGGAAGAATAAGTTTTATTACCCGTTGTGTGTGGATGTGTTAATTGATTCAGAGTTATTTTCGTAAATCACGAAATAAGTAAAATTATTTTATCAGACACCGATTAACAAAGAGCAAATGATACAAACATGAAAATGTGAAAATACGTTGTAAAACCTTTTCGCTTATTTAGTTTGGTATGGTGGTATTTTCACACTTAAAACTTGGAACTGCCAATATAAATAGTTAATATAATACGTATTATTGATTTTTTAGTTGAACTAAAAGCGCCAAATGGCTATAAATTTATAAACAGGAAGTAAAATGGGAATCATAGGTCGTACTAGTTAATTGTATAAAAGCTCGATCCATTTAAATCATCGACGCCAAAGGCTTACACATTAGATGTAATAGCAAGTACTTATCCGTACTTATGCACACTTAGTACACATGCTCTACGTATAAAAGCAAGTAGAAATTTGCTGCCGTTCAAACTGCATAAGAATAATATAAAGAATATAATAGAATTTACATTGGTGCATCTACTTATTTACGTGTAATTTCAGAAACAAAATTCATTATTATCAATTTTATTCGACTCATCGAGAACTTATTCCCCTTGTGTTATTTACGGATAAAATAAATAAGATCATAAATTATATCTTATGTCTCGGATTTGCTGGCGACTTTAACTTTTTATAACAATTAATTCACCGCTCGAGGCTCCAAGATTACAACATGCAATTACAGTGATTTAAATCTAGATTTAGCCATGTGCACTTTTATATCGTTCATGAAAATGAATGTGTTTCCGTTCCGATGTAAAATGAATGACATTAAAATTCGTGCACATGCACGACGGATCTAGGTCTTTCAATCGATACTACTTAAAACCAGTTACGGATTACGATTTATAAGCTGCTTAACAATGTGCATTATAAATTCAGTGGATTTATATTGATTTTAGAGCATCAGTGTGCACATAAATTCTAGAAATTCGGAAGACGTACTTCCTGTAAGTGAGAATGATGCTTCTCGTTGCTTCTACCTCTTACGAATGTACTATAGAATGTGCAGAATGTGTGGAATTCAATATAAAAAAACTTTAATTGAATATTTGTTGAAATAACTGAAACTATTCGTTTCGACATGTAATAATGAAGAGATTATTATCTTGTAACTTATATTATTCACTAATTAAATCTTTGATTACTCCGAAGAGAATTATACATTATAAAACGTAACTTTTTTGTTGTTTTTATATACATAAATATCAGAAAAGATCATAGACTTTAAAACAAATATACGATTCGAAAAATACATTACACATTCGTTAGTCCTAAGATATTTTTGTTCCAAATAAAAGTAGGATTGCAAGATGGCATATATATAGTAAGTGAAATTCAGTTTCAAATGACTTAGTATCAAAAATATAAAATTAGTATTACCTATCAGAAATTTAAATTAAGAACGACTGTATTAGTTAAAAATTAAAAGATAGCATTGATTAATGAATTTTTTTGAACTAGAAAGTTGCTGTATTAAGACAATATCGATAACAACCAAATGATACAATTACGCATTTACTAATCTTTCTAGGCACTTGTACATATCTTTTTACAGGTGTCGTATAAAACAATTCGATAAAATTGTATAGATTACATAATTTTACATTTAAAATTAAACGAACTCCCCTGTAAGCTTACGCGTATGTGCCTTGGCTTAAGATAATATGTTATCTCAAACTGCTATGAACGAGCGTTAATTATTTGTAAATAAAGTTGAATAAGCACCAGTAAGATTAATATCGAAGAATTTACTTGAAAAGTTTGACAAAGTTTAACGTGTTCACTAAAATACTTAAAAGCTGAAAGATAATTTATTGGAGGTTATGAATTATAATTACCTGATTAATAAGTAGTAATCCATGAGTTTACTTTTTCTATTCTCAATATTACACGTCTTTATACTATATTACACGTCCTTCAAAATCGGTGCGCTGTGTAGGAGTTTATACTTTTTTACTTTTATTTAAAATTAACGGAGCTTATTTTTAACGACGACTGCATAATGTTTAACAATGAATAATTATAACGCATGTATAGAAGTAGTAATTATTATAAGATAATAATATAACAATAATAAATGCTAACCACAATGAGTTAGTACAAATTACTACCAAATATTGTTTTAGAATGAAATAATGGAAGTTTCAGCATTATATTAAAAGAATTTTTACAGACGCTAAAATATTTATTACCTTTTTCAGACATAAGAAAAAAAAATATGTTTTTATAATTTATGCAAAATATTTCTTATAAAAATTGTTATTTCCATAGATTATATAAAAACTTATACAACTACTACCAGTATATTAAAATAAAAACAAGTCGTAAGCGGGACACAAAAATAGGATACAAAAAAGTTTTGTATTCATATTTTGTTTCTTCATTGTTGAGCTTACTAAAATACAATGGACTGAAACGTTATTGCTTTCCGCGAAGTTTCGACATCGTATTTGTTCGTGCAGTGTAATTAGGCATGTGGTCCTTCGCTCTCAAGTCTCAATGTTCGTCAAGCGTCCTTCGAGTTTCCTGCAGGCGTTAACTGTGTTCCCAGGCTAATCGGTCACTCTTATTTTAAATAAGATTTCCTTTACGTTTAGTGGAATGCATCGGGTTCTAGCCTACACTTGAAATTGTAAAATAATTCGATAAAATAGTACTTTTACCAGTTAGCTGATTTTAATAAATTAATTTTAATTCAGGTGTCATTATTAATGCTATTATACAGTCACAAAAATGTTCAAGGAATTATATTGAAACTGACAACGAGGAATAGCGAATTGAAAATAAGCAGATAAATCTATAATGAACATTTGCTTTATCTCGATTAAAGGTAAAAAATAATTTTTGTTTAATACCCACACGAATTATTAGAAGTTATAGTTGCAATACCTAATGAATGTAGACTAAAAAACACGAGTTTCTGCAATAAATTTTCCATTGTTACTTTATTAAAACATTCTTATACACAAATAATATTTCTAAATTATGTCGAAAAGGCATTATGTATGTTACTATTGTGTTATGCGCAAACATTTAATGAAAACATCGGGAATAGTGAAAATATTTGAAAAGTGATCCGTAATTTTCATTAATAAGCTGTACAAGTGAGTGTGTGTGTGTGTGCGTGCGTGCGTGCGTGCGTGCGTGTTTGTGTGTGCGCGCGCGCGTGTAATGCATTTAATTAGGGAAATATTAATCACTTATAAATTACGATGTGAAAAAATCGTAATAGATAATTAATCGAGTAGACTTTAAGTTTTAAATATATAATTACTGTAATTATAAGTTTATTGTTATTCTAAGTTTACAAACCTTCACTTATTTACAACTACTATTAGAAACAGCATAATACGTAAATTCTACCAACTAAATTTACCAACACACGCAATATGACTAATCATGTCTTTTGTTCTGTCTTAAGTTTATAAAGTCGTTTTCCTAAGATTTTTCATAGCAGTTTTTTATCCAAGACTTAAACAAACGAATATTTAAGAATGAATTTTTGACTAAACTAATGCTATCTTATCTTTAAAATGTGCGCTATTTTTAAAAGCTTATTGCACGTACAAAAATGTTCTACAAATGAATAATTTTTCAAAATACTACGAAAAAGTGCATTGCTATTCACGAGCGTCAACATTCAATTACAATCGTTTTCTTAATTTTAGAATTTAAACTGAAATATATTGACTGCACTTGTAGAAGGCGTAACATTTATTGAATGCGATGATTGCATCAGATGTATCGTAATACAACCACGTTTTCACAGAATATCCAACGCACTCGCCACACGTTTCTCTCAATGGCTCATTGTTCGCATCCTTACTCTCGATAATCAATTGGGAAAAAAACTCAATCTCAAAATCCACGTTGTCGAGGGCTGTGCACGAGCGCTCGTTACAAGTTCCTCCCCATGAAAGGAAGCAAGAGCGAAGAATCGACGAAACGAAAAGTTTTTCGCAAAATCGACGCTTGTAATTATGCATCTCCATACGCTTCGGGTCCTCGCAGAGCGCGAGCGAGAGGCCATTAATTTTCCGACGATCATCATTGTGCCTTGATGACTGCTCATTAGAATAATAGCACATCGACGCGCTTGCGCGGCGACAGTAATTTATTATTCGTGAGTCTCCGGCATTGTTTTTTCGACTGCTTCTATCTTACTTTTTCCTCCCTTCGGCTTTTCCCCGCGAGCTTTTTTGCGCGCTGCGTCGTGTTATTTAGTATTTAGTTGTATCCCCGGCAAGTTATTTATCGCGATCATTCGCGGTCGCAACCCAAAGGCGCCGAAGCCTCCCGGCATAAATTCAAACTGTACAAAAATCCCAGCTCGAGTACCATCTTCGTAAGAAAGCGAAAACATATTCGGAAACTCTTTCGAACTGGATACGATTGCTTTTCGCCGCTTGAACGTGATATTACTGATCCATTACCGCAATGACGTTTTCACGGTCGAAACCAGTAAAGAAACACTGGCGCTCGCGCAATTAGGATGTACTGCACAATCCCGTTACTCGGTTTAATTACATCTTAATGCAACATTTATTTAACGTACCGTATATTATGATTGAATTGGTGTAAATCCTTATAAAAATGTACACCCTATAGACGTGTTTTTCCATAGTAAAGATTAATTTGGATACGAGTCTAACTGAATGTATTAATGGTTCGATTCAGTCGATAGTATTAATCATTATTATTGAAACTTGTGGCTAATTAATATCTTGAGTTGAAAATTATTTCTAATATTCAATACGATTATTTACATATTGCAGACTCGAGTTATTGTGTTGATGTTAACATAACAACCACAATAACTTAATACGAATATCAGAGTATCAAAATTCAAATGCATCAAAAAAGGATATTTCTTTTCATCCTGTCAAGCTCTAATTTATAATTTCAAAATTTTCGACGTCTCGTACATTAAAACTAAATTTATGACAGTCGATCGTGACTTCATTTCACAGATAATTCCATTAATCATTGCCTTTTTACCTCAGCCGCACCTTTGTACTTATTTGCAGACGTTCTACGTACTCTTCGCTTTTTATCACGTTTATCTTATGCAATTTCATAGAATGTAAATACTTGGAATGCAAATTGTTGCCTTTTTTTAATTACGGAAAACTAGATCTAATTTCATTCTAATTCCTTTTCTAGCGTATATTCAGCGCCACATCGTACGCAATGTAAACGATTTTGAGAATGATTGACACTTTCAAAAGCGTTAAAAAGTACGTACGTTTAATATTCTTTATTTACAAATAAAGAATATTTTCCTAAGTAGATTACATAGTTATTCAAAATAATTGCAAGCCTTTGAAGTATTCTATGAATACAAAATAATATTGCAATCGTTCCATAATCCCTTTTGGCGATTGAACCGTCAACTTCTATTCATTTACATCAGCCGCGCCTGCTTATTTCACCATCCATTCCTTTGATCTTCCTTCGTCCTTTATTTCCCTATCGCTCTTCCATTCTCAGCATTTTACTGACTTGTACGTACTCGATGTGGCCAGCGTTTGTCATGACTCTCCATGGGAATGTAAGAAGTATATAAGTAATACAATACCATAAGTTTCGCAAACGAAAATTCATGATTCATATAGTGAGATCTTGGATGATTTTGAAACATTCATTCTGACAAATTAGATTCAACTCCTTTAAAACGAATATCACTGAATTACATTTAATTTGTATTGTATTTTATACTTGATCTCGAAATTTTTACCAGAAAAATTACATTTAAAATTCTTCGTAGGAACTTTGTGTGAAACTAGTTTGCATAAATCTATAAACGGGACCCGTAATATTATAATAAACGAAATATTCATACAAAAACGGTATGGATCTTATAATAAATACAAGGACTTCGTAGTCTTGGCGAATATTCATAATATAATTTAAATTTTGGATTTTTTCATTACGTAATTTGCTAAATTGGAATAAATGTCGCTTATATATCTTATTATAATTATTTCTAGTAATTAAATATTACATTAGATTGCAATAGTATGCGAAATTGTAATGCGACAATTCATAAATAAATTATCTTAGAGATTAAAAAGATAACGTTTTTATTTGAGCTTACTTTCACCAATTCGTAACATTACAGTTGTGTATTTACAGCAATTAAATTGTAAGGAAATAAGTGAAGCCACTTTTTAGTCACAAGGTTACACATCTAGAAAACGGAAACATGTTTTAGCGGATAAATAAAAAAGTAACTAAGAGTTACGGCCTCGAATGCCAGATTCTCAGCTAAAAGTAACAAGAGAATCGTGTCCAGTCATTTATACATTAGTTGGCTAAAAAATCTCGTAATTGCAAGGGAAAGATGGATTAGTTTTAAGCCTTCTTTATGCATTTTCCTGTCGGCGGAATCCAAAACGTATTCTTCAAATTCTTCCAACATAATTCTTTAAGTGCGCTCCAAATGATCCACTGTAATGTCTCGAAGTCGAAGTTTAACTTCCATTGCGTACTACTTTGCACCATCCCTTACGTGCATCGCAAAAGAAATTTGCAAATTTTTTTCAGTACTCTTCACTGCAAAAACTAGAGTATTTTTGAAAAATGAAAGCAACAGTTACGTTACCTGTTAAATTTAGGAAGAAGCATGAGTAGTGATCTTTGGCGAGTCAAGAAAGCATCGGAATATCGAACATATCCAATAACGATAGGAAGAAAAACGAAAAGATTATCTATGAAAACGTATAATCTCGCTGTTACTTTCAAAGGAGCTTATTTAAAGAAAGCAATTATGCTCCGTAAACTCTTATTTAGACTTTCGTAATGTTAAATTCTAGAACTGTGTCTAAGCTTCCGTAGGACACGACAATTTTTTAAATATTAATTTTCAGCATAATGCAGTACATAAATTAAACGAAAATCAATATTTTGTGCCGTAAGCGCGTGCTTTATCTGCGCTCAATTTTCTTATTTAAAATAAACTTCCTTAAAGAATACCTTCCGTAATTTAATTCAAGCTATAACGTAGCTCTAAGATTAAAGCACATCCTTATTAGATTAAAACAGAAGAAGGAGAGAGTGAGCGAAAAAGCCGATGTTTGCAACCGCATTATTAATATAACGTTTGTATTCCTACCTTGTATACATTTATTCTTAATTAAAACCAATTTAAAGCATTATCTACTTGGCTTTATGAAAGCAGATCATGTGCAGCCAGGAAATAAGCCTATGAACATTCTCAAGTACCGGGCATAAGGTAGAAAAACGTTAGATTACAAAGCGCCTTAACGTCAAGTGAATTTGCTTTAATTCCATCAATCTTTGAGTGAAATCTCACTTATCTCGAGTGGAGTTTTACTCGAACGGGGGTTGCCGCTCCCATGCGGCTTCGCACCCGCGCGTAACCAGGAATACGTGGCAGCACGAGCGGAATCCATCGCAATCAGCTGTAATGACGGTTCGAAATGGGAAACACCCGCCGCGAGCTACCGTAAGTCATTCGGGACTCGCGCAGTGACTCTTATCAAGACGTGAAACGCTTGAAAGTTCGGAAACGCCCTGATAGTACGAGTAGCCGAGAAAATATGCCCTAGGTGATGGACAGGACTCGAGCGCGCTGAGCAAACACGACGTTTTCTCTTTGCGAGAAAGCGAGGTAGGAAGGACCGATTTACAAGGAAGGTTTACAAGAGGATGGAGCTGGTGATTTCTCGTTGGATCGTCCGAATAACCCAGGACGCCTTGTCGAGTCGCCTTGGGTTACGATGGAATCGGCGGGCGCGCGCGTCTTTCTCGTAAAAGTATTAACCGTAAAAGTGGCTGATCTAGCCACTTTGACTGTGAACGGACCAAAAAGTTCCTGCTTCAGTGGAAAGCAGCCGAGCGCAGTGCTTATCAAGGCCTGGTATCGTTGTATTCTGATAAAAGCGAAGCACTAAGGTTGCCAACGATATTGTTAATCCAACGATAAGTGAAAAAAGTGAGCGGCCAATGTGCTCTTGCAGGAAGAAATGTAACTGCTCAGAGGTCAATGATGTAGAGAAATATCGAAAATAGTTGTTAATGTAGCGTTAGTCGAAATAAATGCAAAATATTTTTCGATACAACAACTGCCATCGTAACTGGTCGTAACTAAATCGCGTCCAAATCTGCGTTTGGATATTTGCGTTTAGAGTGAAGAAATTTACATGAAATTCATTACAAGAAGTTTTAGAAACGCAAAGTTAAGGAGACGCAAGATTAAGAGTAAAGGCCTTTCAGTCGAAGGAGTCACTCGATAAATTGTGAAAATTGCGTTTGTTGATTATTTTTGATATTTATTGAACTCGCCTGAGCGACCTTTACCGATTGAGAGGTCGCGAAAAATCTCCACCTAATCCTTGAGTAAATTTCGCTTGCTTTTAGCGTCTTTTTCCACGAACATATTTCAATCGCCGAGGATTCATCGATTACAACGCGTGTACACAACACGTCGTTAGTGTAACACGACTCACCATGAAGTATATAACGTCTCCCACGAGGAAGCAGCGATTAACAAATAAGCCATCTTTACGAACCACGTTGCGAACTTATCTCTCGTCTTGTAAATAATATTCTCGTCCGTCGAAAAGAAGTACACGTGTACCGGTTATATTTATTTCCCACAAATCGCCGAGGAGGTCAAGCTAATGGGAAAGGATCTTGCAGTCGCACGTATATGCACATCGCGATACGTAATTGCTCGGAGTAACGACGTGATTTCGGACGTCAATTAACCAGCGGCTCGATTCATAAGGTCGCCGCGCACCGTCCTACGTATCCGTATACATCAGCGAGGGTTGATCGTGCGAATGAACGTAGCCTAGACGATTTGTCACATCCATCGGAAGAATCGAGTGAATCCTGTTGAGAGAGAAGGAATGGCTGTATTCGTGACTCTCGCTTTTGCGTTAGTAACGTTCATCTCGTATTTCTCTTTTCCTAGCCGACACTATTTTCCTCTCTCGATTTTCTGTGTTTGATCGTTGATAAAGGTCGGAGTACCTTAGTCGAGTTTGTTTCCTTATCTATGTCAATTTTTGCGCGGTCTACGAGTACTTTCCAATGTTTAGAGGGAGATGTTCATTTTTTCAATGACGACAATTTAAATTGGAGATCCAATAGGTTTCTCCGTTTGACGTACTACAAAACGTAAAATCCGAATTGCAAAGAAAAAATATGCATTTCTAATAGGGCATACGAGTTCTCTCTGAATCTACTTTATTTATTTATTTATTTATTTATTTATTTATTTATTTTGTGTTTAGAACTACCGAGAGAAATATTACACAAATTCTAATTAAATCAAACGTTTAAATGTAGTATACAACCATTGTCGAAGAAAATATTACAAATAAAATGTAGAATAACATTTAATCGAAAACTAATTATCTTACTCTTAAATATGTAATAAATAAAAATCTTCGTGATTTAGTAAATGTAAATCTTTTTCGTTATCCGAGCGTATATCCAATAACTTTCACTATTTAACTTAATGAAGCTTACAGCTTGCGTGTGGACGGTCGGACGACGAAAATAAGATTTATTGATTATTGGTTTTTACACGTTGCATTAGAAACTAATGCAGCTAATGTATTATTGTTCGTTTTGCGATGTTACGATTACAAAAAGCTGTGTTTTTTATTTATTGTAAGATATTGTAAAATATTGTAAAATATTTGAAAGCACATAAATGCGATTTACTTGGATGGTCACTTCTCTTCCGTCCGCTTAGTTTCTCTGATTGAATCATCAATCGCTCGGTCGGTACTTAAAATTTCACAATGACTCTCTTGTAAAGGAAATAATAACTGAAATAATAACCGTTCGTCCGTACAGCCAGTAAATCCGCGCTCGTCTAAACGGAGGAAACATTCTTTTATAAAGGCACGTACGCGTTTGAAATTCGCCCTGTCCGCAACTTTGTTGACCGGAAGGTGTCTCTCTCTCTCTCTCTCTCTCTCTCTCTCTCTCTCTCATTATTAAGTTCTCGCCCTCGTTTCGGCTCCTTTTCTCCTTTCAGCGCATTCCACAAATCCCACCAGCTAATTTAGGGCTTCTCTCCACCGACACGATAAATCATGCGTGGAGCTTCGTTTCCCCGACGCGAAAATACGCGTCCTCGTCTCACTTTGGCACGCGCGATCGTAACTTCATTAAGGCTTTCGGCGAGCGCCGACACTCGTGATTTACCGAATGAGCCTTCGATTTTGAGCTTCGAATTTCTTCCTCGCTCGGATCGCGCAACCAATTCTCTTGCTCGAGGTCGTTGCCAGAACGACAATGAAAAAAAGGAAGAGCACTATCGTCGTTAATATGGGTATTACTTGCCCTTTAGGAGCTGTACTATTGGCACCCCGTAAATCAGCTTTCTCTTTATTACTTTATTATTATAGCTCGAATGATATCGTGAGAGGACTGTGGATTTTTTATTTTGCATTATTCGCAGTCTTTTCTACTGTGATTTATAAGAAGTCAATTTTAAAAAGCGCCTAGTCTCAATGAATAAGAGCTTTCTCTTGCAGATAACGGGGCGATAACGCTGTGAAACTTATACCTGAATATGGAAGTAAGATATAAATTTGAAAAACGGACTTGTCGTATCAAATTTAGTTCAACTTGTAGCTGCAAATGAAACTGAAAGTGGCTACGCACCCCTGAATCTGCAGCATGAATATCTATGTGCTTACGTGCTTAAGCGTGAATACTATTTTATCTGTTATTCGTTTTGTCCGATAGTAAGATTAGTAAGATTTTGTTTTGCCTCGCTACACGTACATTGGCTTCAATTTTACTATTGCGTAAGGTATTCGCAATATTAATATCTCTAGATCCATAAATTAAACGCGTATGGATTATTGAAAAATACACTTTAATATAATATTATTTCTCGAATAGATTTCTTAAGTGGCCGAGATCAATTTTTGTTTAAGCGGTAAATTATTGCATTCAATCATTGCAAATTTCAAAGGATTAATGAAAAGATTAATGAAAAGTTAAACTTTCTGTTAAACGAAGAATTAATATAGTTTATTACGAAAGTTAATTTTTATACGTAGTGTTACTATTTTTCAGACTTCGTAATAAACATCGTGATCACCAAGCTTACGTTGCTTCATAATGTCCATTTGTCATTTGCAAGTATCTGCCATTTTAATCGTGACCACTTCTGCTTCCTCATGGAGAAAGTTTCACGATTGTGAAAAATGGTGGTGCGACGTTGTGTCATTTTGTGCTTAGTTACAATCACAAATCATAATTTAAAATCTATTATTCGATAAATTTACGAAAATTCATCGAACATCGTTATAATTTACATTAGTAATTTATGCATCGAAGCTCCTCTAATCTCTGTTATTTCTGCCATTTGAATTTTCTCGACGATGAATTGGTAAAGGAAATTTTATCGAAACCGCAATACCAAAGCGTAATAAGTAAGTCATCGCGAGCCTTATCGTACGGAGAGTGTCTAGATTTTAAAACCATGAGAGTCGTTTTTATCTTGTAATAAAAATGCAACGGATTCTATTACTCTGAAAAATAATGCGGTAGACTTTCTTTTAGCGTATTTTTCTCCACCGAAGCAATAGAATAATCCGCGATAATTCTGCCCCCTTTGGCAGCTTCTCAATAAGATCAAAGAGCCGATGGGAGAAAAATAATCTGGAACCTTAAATTCAATTCCTGGAAGTTTTTGAAAACGCGACGCAGTCAAAATGATTTCCTGAAACCCGAGAATACTACCGCGCTCGAACTTTCCGAAAGTCAAAGTCGGAGATTGTGAAGAAAAAGTAAAAATGTGCAGAAAACGCAGTCAGAGATAAATCTCTTCACGTCGTTACGTTCTCCGTCGGAGGATAAGATGTTGAATATTGCACGGAGATTCGATCGCCGCTGTACTTGGTAAGTATATATATTATGCACCCAGTGAGGAGACAGTA
This sequence comes from Wiebesia pumilae, assembly GCA_018907045.1. Classification (NCBI taxonomy): domain Eukaryota; kingdom Metazoa; phylum Arthropoda; class Insecta; order Hymenoptera; family Agaonidae; genus Wiebesia; species Wiebesia pumilae. The sequence continues at coordinate 1,726,773 of JACCHZ010000138.1, forward strand.
GAATAGTTACTTATATATTATGTAACGGTCAAGACGAGGAGAAGAGAATGACTTGATGCTTTCTTACGAGATGTGACACGCGAGTACAAGGGTTTAATGTACTGTAATGACACATTACGTCTTTTGAATTGTCTTTCGCGATCCTTTCCTTTCGGACTCTCCGTAATTGGCCTTTCGATATTTTTCTTATCGCTGTGAAATTCAAACTGATGATTTTCACCTGCGGAGAAAAAAAACATATGTGTGGCTCTTGTGTGTGTATATCGTAGCCTGTCGGTCACTGAATTTGTTTCGCGTGTTGATTTGTGTGCATCCCCCTTGAATTAATACGCTTAAGTATAGTATCCATCGTTTCAAATAAAAGTCCTAGGCAATTTATCACGTGGCTTTTACGTCACTGTGAGAAAAATAGCAGAAGCGAATATATAACATAAGCTTCTTAACAAGAAGGAGCAAGATAAAATGAAGCGATTTTGAGCAGTTACATAGAAATTCTAAAATTAACCGTTAGCATTTCAAATAAATGTTATATCGAAACTATCGTTTACTCATACGAATACGATATTTTTAAAGGCACTGTTGTTAACATTATGAACATTATTAAGCGCTATTCTAATTATAAAATTGTCATACGTGACGTAATTTTGTCCAGAAAAGAGTAGGTAATTAATTAATGGTTAATTTTTGATGTTTGCAAATGCAAAGAACCATGAGTTTCGAGTTGTATTATACAAATACATGAATCGCATTAAATCGTAATTTAAAAATACAATTAACTTGAAAGAAAGAAGTAGAGACTGTTATTCGTGTATGAATTGGACCGTGTATCGTTGAAACGACTGATAAATAATAATCGCTGTTTAACTATAATTTTGTATTACCGAAGTGTTCCTTCCGAATATTCAACGTCTTGTACCCTTTGTATTAAAACAATATGTAATAATTGATATGTAAGTGACACGTGAAATTAATAGGCAAATATACGGACGAAAACGTAATGGGAACGAGTCCTTCGTTATCGATGCTTTTCTCAATGTTACTTGCTAATGCAAACTCATTTATTACCTAATCTTATTAACATTGTCATCCACCTTAATTGTAATGTCAACGTGTAATATCACTGTAGTGATAAATAAAGCAATTTGACTTTATTGCAAATTTTCAGTTCTCTAATTAAAAAAGCCACTATCTCGCGATGCTTTAGAATTTAATCAGCGAAACGAGTTTTTAAATACCACAGAAACAATATGAAATGGAATTAATCCTAGTACGACTCAGACAGAGTTCATCATTCTCATTATAATGCAGAATGAGTAAACTTCTTTTTCTCCTTACGCCATTAAAACAAACACGTAAAAAGACAACATTAGGTCTCGGAGATGGAAAAGGTACGTAGAGAGGATCGTCGCGGTGCCTTTGAAAGGGAGAAATAAAGAGAAAGATCGCACAAGGAGAAGGGGCGAGGATGCGAAAGGGCTAAGAAGGAAAAGAGGCAAGAGGAGGAATCAGTACGTGGCGGTGCTCGTAACGCGACACCGTTGGCCAATGTAGGCTTATTGGACGTTTCCCCGCTCGCGTTTTATACGTCGGGCGTTAAGGCGTCCCTTTCGCCGAAAAGCGACCCCCCGACCTTTCGCTCTCGTTCCGCGCATTAATGCATCGCGCGAAATTGAATTTTCGCCTCGATACGGGCGAAAATTCAACGGCCCTCAACTTTCGTTTCGTCCTCCAAGATCCGCGTAACTCCGACCCAATCCTGGCAACACACGCATGCGAATGGTATCGGACGTTGATACGCTCGTAGGCGACGCTCGTGCATTCGCTCGCGGTGCACAACCGATGTAATAACCGGGGCTTGTTTTGAGAGCGAGACGCGTTCCAGGACCCGCGTTCGCTTTAATGTGCCTGAAAATTACGCCTATCTGAATGCCGCTCGTAAATAATGAGCCTGATGAGGTCTGACGTTCCATTTTTCGGCATGTTTACTTATTCATTTTTTGCGTAGCGTCACGCGACTCGAAAGCTGGGGAACGAAGGTGCTTACGTCGCTCGACGTAAATTGGAGAGTGATAAAATTAACATTAGATAAGGATCTTAGAATATACGCAGAGACGCAAGCTCGGAAGTTTTGCGAGGCTGTCGATGCCGCCGTTGAAAGATTAAAAACGTGATTGCGAGCAACGCAAAATTTATCGGAACGACGAGCGATACTCTGCGTGCGTCTTCGAGTGAGTATCGACTATTGGAAAAGCGATAGTAATAATAATCGTAAAAGTGTGTGCCTTGCGATATTATTAGCTTTTAGCGAGGACAAAAAGAATGTTCACGCGAAAGTGAACATTCTGGAAATAAATTATTCCGCGTTGCATTTTCGATTATATATCTTCGATTACTCTTGAGACAATAATCTTAAAATGCTTCAGAGAATCGTGGGTTGCTAAGAGGAAAGTGCAGCGCGGTTTCAACAACGCTCGAGTCTAAATCTGAAAAATGATAAAAGAAAGGAAGGAAACGAAGCGCGCCTCACTGAGCCCTGATTTTCAAAAAGCGCTTCAAAATATTCTCTTGTTATTGCTCACACGACGTTCTCCCGTTATGCACTGTACCATTGACGAAATGTGCCGTAAGCCCGTGGTTTCAAGCAATATTCAAGACTACCTCGAGCGGAATGGCAAAAGAAGTCTAGGAGAGAGAATTTTCGGCCGGCAACAACGAAGAAACATAAAGCAAAGCCCAAGTAAACGTACCCAAGTAGAATTACACGATCGTATAATTGCAAAAAAATGGGCGACAGTAGCTGCGGCACCCGTTGTCGATCGAAAGGGACACACCGGCCACGATTTTCGTTTTTTCCTCCCGCGTCCGTTGATCTTGTTTAAGGGCATTACGTAAAGACAAGTAATTAGAAACGTCTTCGCGCGGTACACACATACGCCACTGCAGTTAATTTTCGTGCACACCAATGGTAGCGTGCCTTGGCTCTTATCGCCTCCCTTGATCGCTACGACACGGTGGCGTTCCTCCGATATTCCTCTTTGTGCGCTCACTTTCGCCGGTTCTCGTACACGTCGCGCGCACTTTCCAGCACTCGCTCGCTCTCCTTCCCTCTACTCCTCTCCTCGTGTCCGTGCGTTATTTTAAAATGAATCGCTCGATAACCGCGTTAGCCCGCGATCAATATTAACGGTCGAAGGATTCGAATTGCACGGGTTCTCGTACTGCACAAATTTCGAATTCGTTCTAGACAATTTCAAGTCTAGCTTTCTATACCGACGGTTTAACCGCACGAAAGTCTGAAGGCAGTTATTGGGAATGCGATAATTGCTCGAGCTAAGTGAAACTAATAACCTCGACGTTTCTTTAAATTTTGAATTGCACATAAATTCGATTAAGTTTATCGTCGCCCACGGAATTAGAAAAATGTTCACCTCTCTTGAGTCTCAATTCGACGTTATCTTTTTGAAGAAAAAAAAAAGATAACGAAGGCGGCATCCGTAATCGTTATGATCCTTTCCGTAATGTGTACTTGAATAAGAAGGAAGTTTATTAATCTTCCATAAATTCAACCAAGACTGAATTTTAGCAGCTTCGGGAAACTAAAGGAAACGAGGCGCAACCACTTTCGCAGGAATAAATACTGCGCTACATCAGAGATTTCGATGATTTCGCGCCTGATAAACATTTTCAATTTCAAAATCTTTTTGCCTGATGCACGTTAATTTTTCGTCCGTATCAATGCGTGTAAGCAAACCAGTGCTTTTAATTCCTCGATATTATTCCATCGCGAGGTACAATTGTGCGTTATTAATGCGCATTTTTCTACGCACACAAAAGGAACGTAAAACTTGTTATCCGAATACTCGAACGAGCATTTCGTAACTAACTAAAAAAGAGATTCCGCACTACACCTCCTCGAGTGTGCACTGAACATTCTTTGTAGAAAGTAAAGAGCCCGTACATACGTCACCCCTCAACCTCGATTCAACCCTGACGCATTTACGACCATTTCGCTCGCTCCAACACTGGCAAAATGTCAAGTCCAAGACAGAAAGATCCTCCCACCTTGCAACAAGGATTCCCTCGCGTCGCCGACGACACGGGACCAACAACGACGTCGTCGCCGTTGCGCCATCGCAGCTTTTCACATACTCAATCCGCGACTCGCTCTATTTATCCGGCTGAACTTTGCCGTCATCTTACGAGCCTACGGCAGTGCGTACATAGGCCACAATTTTCGAGATTCAGAAGGAGAACTTTACGACGCTCTTGATGACGACAACAATCCTTTCTTACTTCGTTCTTGAGATTCGGCGTGTAAGCTAATTCGCACGAGGTTTCAATTCATAGCCAGAGATTTCGAATTTGATTTGACTTCTGCTTCCGTAAACTAATTTAGTGTACAATTGTATACTGGATATAATCTGGATTACGGTTTCATGCATCGCTGTCGATCGAACTATTTTGTTTAATTCTATCGAAAACAGTGATAAGAATCCGTTTGTTTCCGGCAAAAGCTACATTTCCATTCGAATGCAATTACAATTTTGTGGCTCTATAATTTATAGAATTTTAACTTTTTCAAAGTCGACCGAGTCTAAATAGTTTATTATTATTATTACTATTACTTTCGGTTGGAGTTGCTTCTACGAATAATGTAAACTCGGTTCCATGATATTCGCACGAATATAAAAAATATTCCCAAAATTTTATAGTTTACCAAATGATTTATTTTTTGTATGTAGAAAAGTCTTGACCGAATATTTTGAAAATACATTTAATTTCTATCTCGAGAAATCTAAACAATTTCCTTAACTCGAGATAATAATAACTTTGTAATGATAACTTACCATTTTACTACTAGAAATACAATAGTGTTGTTTGATAATACGCGACACGTATTCATTAAGTCCTAATTTTCAAACTGAGATATTTGAAATTACTCGGTATGTAAATGGCGAGCCAAAAGCTTATCAAAAGCAATGTAGTAAGTCGAGTGTCGAGCAATTATTTTGAAACACTGCGGTCGGCGCAATTTCAAAAGGCATTTCAAAATCTCGAACTTTTATACGATATCAAAATCTGCCATAAATCCGCTCGGCAATAACGTCAGCAATTCCGCCAACTCACCGTAACAACAAATCCGTCCAATAAAACACATTAAGAACCTTTTCCCGCCTCCGACAACAGCTTCCGCGAATGATCGCAGCACACGTTTGTTTGTTCCTTTCTCTGTTTCTCTCTCTCTCTCTCTCTCTCTCTCTCTCTCTCTCTCTCTCTCTGCCATTGCTTACAATGACCCGCAAGACCGTAACCCTTGGAATTATCAACAATCTTCGTTTCTTCATAAAGAAAACAACTGTGTGACGATAAAAAACCTTTTAAGGATAACATTACAGAAATATATGTCAGATTCGTGATTTTCAATTTTATATAATTACAAATTTTTTGATAATTATCTATTCGTAATTTTACAAGCAAGTCTCTAATTTTATTTTAGATCGACATGTCTGTATTGATATTTGTTGTGGAACGATCTTGCTGTTATTAATTACATAAGTTTATTCAACGACGAAATTGAATTTTCTGCGTTAAATATCAGTCTTATATTTATTAAAACTTTAACTGCTGGTTAAATATAATAAACTTTTACGTGGAGTTGTTACATTTGAAAACTCCCTTTTATAACAGAATTTAAGTTCAAAAGTAGATTTACTCGAGGAAACTAAATAAGCCTTGAATTTGAACTTATTGGAAAATTGAATTTTATCATGAAAACGTACAAATGAAGTTAGGAGTTGCAAGTTAACCCATCAATTTTAAGTTACTCGATATAAGGCACTTTTTCATACGTGTTCGTGGAAAATAATGGAAAAACCCTTGAATATTGCCTCTACGCTTTGCTCGTCGACGAGTTAATTTCAAGTTATACATCTTGATAAATTAGGTTAATGACGAACTCTGGTTAGTTTCATTACATGCGAAACCTTCTGAATGCAGTTTTAAGATATATTTACGAAATGACAAACTGAAATTCGAGTGAAAAATAAAATGAACTAAAAAGAAAAACAATTTTTATTTCACCAAACTTTCACATCGTCCTTAATATTAAATAATAAAACTACAAGCCTTATAAAACAATATGAAAGTGGACTGTGTTTACATCTTGCCCTGTTGAGCCACTTCTACGAGCGCATAACTCACATTATTCATTGAATTTCATTCTCATCTCTCTCGGCTTTCCCAGAGAGTACAAGAAGAGCATTTTACATTTGATTCTCGCTGTTATATGTTCTAAACAATGGTACAAGCTTCTTCTTGAACGTGGAATTCCAATGTCCCACGCTGATCACCTCGCAAGCGAGCGCACAATGCCGTTCTCCCGTTCTCGCTTAATCTCCCTCAAAAGCGTCCGGACGAAACAAGCCAGGACCCCGCCTCGGATACGGTCCCAACTAGCGGCCAAGTCCTTATCGCATCCCGAGATCGTTGCGTGCGAAGGCGCGTAACGAGCGAAGCCGCCGGCGTTACGCAAGTCGGGCGTCGCGGCGCCGTTCCCTCCCGCCCCCGACCCACGCAAGCGCCACCGCGGCTTATCGCGATCCAGTTTTATTTTCTTCAAAAGTCGATGAGGCATTTTGGGGGTTGTCGCTCGCGTTTCAGGGTAAATTTCAGGATAAATTTCAGGATAAATCTTTGTATTGGTCGCGAGAAACTGCGTCAGGTTGAGAAAGTTGTGGACCTGGAGCGATAAATTCTGATCTCTCAGGGCTGGGCGGATAAGGAAACATTTTCGTACCGGCGACGTACACGAGGGCAAAAGCTCGGCGTGAAAAATTACTGCTAACTAACGATCAGAAACTTGACGCGGAGTAGCGATTTTTCACGAATGTACGAACCGACGTTGTGCGTGCAGACCTTCTTTTGCGAATTACGCATTTTTACGTACTTTATTTGCTCGAGGCTTTTGTTCCGCTCGGTTCATCGCGCGAACATTAAGAGTCCTTACCAAAGTGGTGAGCTGCGTAGCTCGGAAAATACGCGTCTGCAACGATTAATTAACCGCGCTTAATTAACCAAATGGTCAAATCCGATCGAGGACGTCCTTCAAATTTTAACATTCTTATCTCGTCCGTGCTCGTTTATAAAGTAGGAGAACCCACGCGTATTCCTTAAGTATTTTTCTCTAAACGCGATTCCTAACGACTTTGCTTTATTCGCGAACGTCTCGTACAAGCACGGATACAGACATAATTCATATTATACAAGCGTGCAATGACAGCGATTCAGTCTTCATTAATTAATTAAGCGGCGTCGTTAAGCGGATCAGTGGCATTTCGCTTTCACCGACTCGGAAAAATCACGCATGACGTAAAAGTAAAAAGCTGACAGCCATATCTAGCAAAGTCACTCGCCTCGACCTCTCGCGCGCGCATATTGACACAAAGCGTAACCTTAATCGGCGGCGACATCGCGAGCCAAGTCACTTAAACCCCATTTTACTTCTGCATTTTTGCTCCTTTCTTTTCTCCTCTCGTATCATAATCGTATCACAGTCTCCGCGAAGAAAGTCTCGGATTAAAGCGATTCGTTAAAATGAAAGAAGGAAGAGAGCTACGTGCACGCGGACCTCTTTCACCTCGGTCGGCGAACGGCGGCGCGCCTCTCCGACGATTAAGCCACCTGATAAATTGTCCGGGTCCGCCTAGTGGAACTCGCGCGTGCTTACGCACGCGGAAATCGGCTCCCCGCGACCGGCGCCGAGGAGACAAACGCTACCGGCGCCGCGTCGTCCACGTTCGCCTGCCCACGCGACGTGTCTACGTCCCCCTTCCCCGCCTCTCGCGACACTCATTACTCATCCGGACGTACCCCGACGCCCGGACCTCACGCGACGCGCGAGACTCTGTTTCACGAAGTGACCTAATCGACCGAAATTCATTGCCGGAGATTTGATGATTATTGCTGGCGCAGCGCATCAGTCGAGTAAGTGTGTTCGATGTCTTTGCTTCGGCACTGTGCTAAATTATTTTGTTCAAGGCCGGATTAGTATCTTCTCATTGGTGCAAGTTATTGCACAATACATATTTCAGAGCTGTATATCGACTAGTAGTGAAGTGTCGCTTCATGCGTACGCCTGTGTGCCGGTAGATTTCTCGACTTTGAGGAAGTGAAATAAAAAATAAATGCATGACTTTTTACGAGCACACATTGTGTAGTAACCGTCAATGATATCCAGATTATTAATTAACGAATACTTAGGATAAGCCTGTGCTCTTATAACTTGATAACATTATTGTGCCGATGGTGCCCGTATCGATAAAAATCTGTTTAAATTATAATGATACGAAGCCTGAAATAAATGCCCGTTAATTTTCAGAGTAATTTGGATCAATGATCGTTCGTGAAAAATAATGATTTGTCACACGTAAAAGCTGTCCTCGTATTCTTTCATTTGTCATACCTTATGATGTATCGTTGCACACCATTCATAAACAAATGTATTATTATCATAATCATGGATTTACGTAGCATTAAACGTCTCGACAATTTTTACATTCTCTCATGCACACGCATGAGAGTACCTAACGAATCGCGGAACCTAAGTGATTAACGATAGCAAAGTTCTCTGGTGCTCAAAATTACAATAGTGCATCCAAGATATAATTACAAAATTCTTGCAGAGCAAAATTAATTCGACACTATTGAATTTTTCGTCACTGAGTCAACTCATAAATCAACTCATCCAACTGCGGTAAAAACTTGGGTACATTTCAATCGCACTTTTCAGAAAATAAACCGTTGATTCAAATCGACCGTTTTCGCGTTTCGATACAAAAGCACGCGCCTAACATTGACCATTTGATGACCTATTTTAGGCTGGTTCTTCAACATGTACGCCGCTGTCCACGCACGCGTGTCTGCACGCGGAAAAATGTGCAATCCGATAAGGAAATGCGGAGCAATCTAGTCCTTTCAATCGCGGCTGCTGTTGCACTGGATAGGGAGAGTTTTTGTTCGATCTCTACGCCGCGCGCAGGCGCGACCATGTGATATCTTTATCTCGGCGGGTTTCGGGCCCCCGAGTTGTGCATTTCGAAAGAGGCACTTTATCAGGAGATTGTAAATGGTCTTGTAGTCGCGGCTGAAATCTGATGGCTCTTTATTGTTCAGTAATTGCGGATTTTGACGGAGCAAGCGCGCTTTGGATAAGGCTGATCGCCGATCCCCGTGGAATTTCTTTTAGGACCGCGTTTGTTTATCATTGCCTAATGACTTCATTCTTAATGTTGCGATTTCTATCGTAAAATGTATAAAATTAAGGTCGTCCACGTATTAAACGTGGCCGATGCCACCTACATAAATTGTACATTTTCATTTGTACACTTACGGTATCGTATCCGAAAACTGAAATTCAGCTCGTGTTGATGCAATAAGAATGAACACGTTGTTGCATTCGAAGCAGGTAATTAATTCTGCTTTTTCACGTCTACATATTGTATCGCAAACACAAGAGAAAAAAATATATGTATGTATGTATGTATGTATATACATATATATATATATATATATATATATATATATATATATATGTATATATGTATGTATGTATATATATATATATATCTGCGTTTATCGAATTGCTATTTTCAAATACATTGGTACGATGAATAAATGCAACGTGCATTTCGACATTCTTATTCGGCTGTATGCAACTATTTCTCAGCATTAAGTATTTCAAGGCTTAAAACTGCAAAAATATAATTAGCTCATCGACAAATTGCCATTTTCTCGGTGTCGCGTACTTTGTTGGACACGCATAACGAACGAAATTTGTATTTCATTTTTTGTTTATTTATTCATTTACTTCCTTTTAATCCGAATACGAGCAACTAGATAGGAATTGAGTAATGGGAAAAAATGTCTGGTTTGCTTCGTTGGCTTCTCCGTTTTCACGCCGCTCGAGAATATTCGAGCGCACGTGGGGGCTCCCTCGATCAAGGTGTACAACTTCCCGATTACTTTCGCCGATTGCGATCGATTACTCCCGGTGCTGCACACGTGTGCGCAAATCTCCCGGTATTATCCCGCAGGCGAGTCGTATGACACGAGTTGACTCGAAAAGCTAAGCATGTAAGAATTACACGCGCCTATACAATGTACATAACGTGGCCGAAGAAAGATTAACAGGCATGTAATCCGTTCGCCATAGTCTTTATGGAGGAATATTCATGGGCGACTTATTACGAGGAACTGAAATTGGTGAGTTGCTAGAAAATTTATGACACGTTTCTGTAATATTTTGACTAAAATTGTTTCACATTATCCGCAGCTGTAAATAAATGTTTCCACTCCGAGGCAGGACGTAATTTGTAATGTTTGTATGGAATTTGTAAAGGAAACCAATTCACTTATTCTTTAATTCGTATTGCGATCACTTCGTTGTTAACTCGTGTTACACAACAGCGTGGGGATATGGATATGGATATAGATATGGAGGACAATTAAGAATATGATTTTCACGAACAAAAGTAATAGAGCGTAAATGAAAATTATAAAAATTCCGAGCCGACATTCGGTAAACTCGAGAAGCCGAAACGCGATAGCGAATCCGCAATGTAATTGATCATCTTGTTCGGAAAAGCGCTTGCAATGACTCCAAGTCGAGATGGACTCAAACGCGGAAACTACGTGCTTCCCGAACTTACTTTTCAATAACAATGGAAGTTAGACGTTGAAAAGGCGATCCGTCGAATTGATCGGCGGTTACCGAACTGTCGCGAAATTTCGCGAGGCAGCCGAGAGGAAGAAAGTTGAAACGTTGAAGAACACTCGTTGACGGTAAAATAGAGGAAAAGGAATGACAGGCAGACGAGAAAATCGAGTGGCTTAGAAGAGGCATTGATCGGCTACAGATTCACGGCCTCGTGATTTCGACTTGTGACACGAATTCATAGACAAGATTTCTTCAAAGCGTTTTCGAAAAAAATAATATTAAATATTTGGCACAAGAATTTTGGAAATTATTTCAATTAGTAAATTAGTTTCTTATCGTTATCCTAGCGTTGTTATCTATTTATTACAATACATGAAGCTCTACTCACTGGATTACGATGAATTTCATAACTGTTAATTATTTTACAAATAAAGTAATGGAATAAACTAAGTGTATCATTATTTTTTAATAACATTTTTCTACTGATGTATCGACTCTTTTATGATTGGATGACACTCTAGTAATGTTTATAACATATGTTTATCTCCAATTATAATGCATCAAATTGAAATTATTACATTGTTAACGTATTGTGGTCACTAGATTTTATCGACTTAGCCGAATGAAATAATTATAAGCACTGCTGATAATTGCCTTTTTTAAAATTTAACATTAATATTTGTGATACAACTTGTATTGCAGAAGAATGAAACATTTAGCTATATTTAAAAGCGGTATTCTTCTATAGATGAGCCTATTGAATTTAAATTCGCCAAACGTCTATGAGATGAGTTGTTAATTCTAATAACTTTAGTAACTCTTAATACACGATGCTTAAAGTTGCTCATTATTATAAAGAAGCTTAATTAAAAATTAATTAAATGTCAATATGATTAATGATCTAAATTTTCATAGCAATACTTCGTGGGTTTTGGTTAATCTTAAGACGTGCAGCCAACGATTTTTATAAAATTAATCATCGTTAATAATTTATGGCGAATTTATCCAAGGTTACTTTGACCTTATACTTTCAGAAGCGAACTGTTTGGCACGTGTGGCGTGAAAATAGTTGTTTACCGATTCATACGAATATGTATTGGTGTGATTTTGGCAGTTCCAAAGTCACTTTCACAGCAAATAAGATACTTAAAAAGCAGTTGAGAAATCGTTTAACTATTGCCTGTTGATATCAATTTCTGATTTATTGTCCAATTAGGTCGATTTCAGTATCACAAACGTAAATCAAGATCGCCCGCTTTCTTTTCCACCCTCTGGCGCACAAGTATATACAAATTTTGACATTGTCCCAGCGACGGTTTACACGCTTCCACGCGCACTTCTCTCTCTCTCTCTCTCTCTCTCTCTCTCTCTCTCTCTCTCTCTTTCGGAATCTGTCAAAAGTAGTGCATGCACACTTGCACGTGTATGCAAAGAGATAGATCGGGTAATACGAACTCGCTACGGAGAAACGAAGGCGTATATACACTCGCGTGCTTTCATGGATCGCCGTGGCGGATCCGCGTTCGATAACCGAGGACGAGCGGCGAATCCGAAAGAACGTCGCCCGCGGCGAAGAGGTTCGTAGTACACATCGACAGAGGCGGAGCTTCGCCTAGCGGTCGAGACCCTGTCTACGAGGATTTTCCTCGTGCGAACGCTAGAGCCCGATCTGCCGTTCGGTACACGAAGGATGAAAAGAGCGAGCAAGTGTTTATTCATCCGGAAAATCCCATATGGCCTTTCGAATATCGCGGATGATCCTAATGGCATCGAAGATGTAAACATAATATTAACGTAATTTGAAAAATTTTCAGATGTAACGAGTGCCATTGAAAAAACGAGCGACACGAAAAGCTCGAAAGCGCCATCTTCACAGGTTGTTGGCTCTGTGCATAATGCAAGTTCTTCCGTCTGTCGCTGGAAAGCTTCGGTAATCGTCGAAGATGAAGAGCATGTTTATTTTGCACCTGTGTGCTGACTTCACATCTAACGAAATGATCGCGGAATAATAATCTAGTCACACCGGATGAAATGAACAGTTAATGTACACGCTAAGTCTTTACTGACGAGATCACGTCGTTACAATTGAAAAAATCTGAAAAGGGCGTTCTAATCCCCCCACCGACTCATTCGTGAGCGTTGTATTCACGCTCACGAATTGGTTTGGCTCGGCCGTGACCAATGTTAAAGCGATAAGGGCAACTACGTCTACTTTCGCCTACGATTCCTCGAATGTTTATGTTACTATTATTTTCAAGAATGAAATGTTCGATCTGCTCGGGCATGATTTCGCTAAGTAGCGTGGTTATTTAGCGAGCGGTAGAAGAAACTCTAGATGTGAACTTGAAGGCTAGACAGGGGGAGGCGTAAAATACAGAAGAAAATGAGAGCGATACGAGAAGCGCGGTGTGTTTCTGTTATATGCAACGCGCCGGATTAAAGCCCTTCGTCACGGCCACACCCACCTTCATACGTATACCGTCACTTAATGTCTTCCGCGTTTAGAATGATGAGTTCGTTAGTTAGCGAGGGGCGTGATTGTGATCATCAGCGCTGTCGAAGAATTTTTGCCTCGACTACGTCCTCGACGTAGCCTTGTTACTCGTTGCTTGCCATTTTCACTTGCTGCCGACACGTTGTTAAAAAATTCTACTGTAATTGTAAGAACATTTTAAGTGGCTAGAGCTAAACGCAGCAGTGGCTTTCAATTATTGCCCTGTGAATATTATCTACGTTATAATTTTTATCAAAAGAACGTTTTGCTTTTTAGCATATTTTAATTAAATTAATTAATCGCTTCAAAATTAATGATGGGATTTTTTTTGTCAATGTGTAATTTAAATAGAAGTCGATAATTGAAGTCACGAATTATGGCAAGGCAAGCCCCTGCATTTTAAAACAAGTTGTGTAATTTGCTTAAAGATGGTGATCAATCATTAGATAAGTATTGCGTAAGATGTTCTTCAATGATTAGTCAATCCGCTTCGAAACCGTCTTAATTGGAAAATAATTTTAAGCAAAGGAAGGGGAGAAAACGTGAAATCCTTCTACTGTTCGGTACTTAAATTTTCTTCTGATAATTATGTTTCAAAGTCGTACAAATACTTTAAACGTAAATAACCTTGATTATTGATGCAAATGTACGAGGGCGATATTTTGTGGATATATATAAAATTATGTACCTTATATTCTCGGTATAATAGCGTACATTCGATGCAATATTACATCTTTCATTTATAGGTTGTTACACGTTCATCAAATGGTTAACTACGAAGTTGAAGATCAACTTTACAAATCAGCGCTTCGTAAACCCATGAATTGTCTCTTATTCGAAGTAAGGGATTGAGAAAGCCGGGTTTTTCGGCTCCTCGACGACGTCCTTTCCGATTTAAGGTTGAACTTTTCCGCTGGATGTCGCGCTCGCCCATCCCCCGTAAATCGCGGCAGTAACGTCGGCGAGCGATCCAATCGAGACTCCCGACTTTTACCGGGGATAAGTAACAAGCCAGTGTCCGCAAGCCATAAACAAGGATCTCGCGCTCCGCAGCGGGCGACACGTCTGGGGTCCTGGCGTTTGTCGCTAATAAACGAAGTCAATTTGCGTCCGCGTTTATATACGCATGCCACACGCGGCGCGATAACGGCCGCGCGGAAATTGATTACACGCACCGACATCCAATATCGTCCTCCAGTTGTTTCTGCTCCCCATCCCCTCGCGCCCCTCGGCCCGACCCGTGCGATGGCAGAGAAAAATAGAAGAAACGGAAACAGCCACCCGCGGAGCGCGGCACAAACATCATCCTTATCCCGGTCCATTAACGCCGCCATTACTTAAGCCTCCACTCGACATTCCTGTTGCTGCGGAGAGTGAGTTACTTCTTTTCTGCCGCAACGGGCCTTAATTCATCCGCATTGTTTGCACGAGCTCAAAAGTGGGGGTGGAGAATGTGACGGCGGTGCCGCTTAATCCGAGTTCTTATCGTCGCTTGATTGGCTTGGGATTAACGAGCTTTTTCAAGTAGATGAGAACGGAATTGAGCGTTTGAGCTTTCGTTGGGATGTAGTTTTATGACTCGGCGGCTTCGTCGCTGTGCCATAAAGCGAGGAAATTGGGAGCAGCTCAGAAAATTGGATTGCCGCTTTCAAGCGTTCTCACGCTTTTCGCGCTATCGATTTTGAGAAGTTTATCAAAATAGATCTTGCGTGTTTAAAAAATCATATAACTTCAATAATTTTATTGAACAGGCGTTGACATTCGCAGAATGATAACGCCGGTGCGCTCTTTTTTTTTTTTTTTTTTTTTTTTTTTTTTTTTTTTTTTTTTTTTTTTTAAATGTACGATTTAAATTGTACGTGTCTACAGTAATGTTTGAAATTGTGCTAGTCCGAGAAGAATTTGCTTAAAAAATGAAAAGTACGAATTAAACGATGTTCGTATGATTACGGTTACATCACTACCATAAATGAAAGAAGAAGAAAAAACGAGCACAAAACCTTGCGATATAGAAATTTATTCGAGTCATGATACGTAAAGTAGCTGTTATTACGTGAACTATCTGTGAATAAAACAAATATACGTTTATATGCAATATTAAATATCAAGTTTATGTAAAATATAATTTCTTCTCTAAAGCCTAATGTTTCTAGAAGGTAAATTTGATATGAAATATGACGTTATCGTTTGATCATTAAAAAATGAATCGTTCGTTAAATATAGTGTAAGGTAAAAAAAGTTGTGCGAGCATAAATAAATAAAATCAATAAACTATCATGAAATTGAAAGCCTATCGCCTTAAAAATACCCGAACCGTCGTCGTTGCCAAATATTCTAATATTTATGAATCCGGATAAATAGGAGTGAGTTAATTTTGCTACCTTTGTTCAGCAGTAATTCAGCAGTAATATATTTCATATATTTCGATATATTTATGACATGAGATATTTATCATATTTATTAATGAAATAATTAAGCGAGTGTAACGCTTAATGCAACTGCTAGGGTGTTCAGAAATATCAATAAATAACGCCTGTGATTTCGGAATAAAAGATGAATCTTTGTCATTTTTCATAACGGAGACAATGAAGGCGGAGAACTTAAATAAATCAAAAATTCAACCAGTGGAAACTCGGTTAAGAAACGATCCTTGCACGTTTTCGCGCGTTTAACAAAATAAATGGTTGTTTATGACCAACGGCAAAACCACCCATTCGCTTTACCCACATAAATTCATTCATGCGTTCGTGGGCATTTAAATGCGAATAAGAATTATAAGGAGAAGCACTGCCTATTTACATATGAACGGATGGACGCGCGCGGCTAAATAAAGGCGCTATCGCTCGGAATATTCGGATCCACCGAAAATCGCGACGACCGACGCTTTAATGAGCTTAACTGGCGGGGGGAAAAACCTCGTCGACGAGACCGCGCTAGAGGAGACAAGGATCTGTGCGCCCGGAGAAAGTGACGGGTTCTCAGCTGTTGGGAGCCGCCGGTGACCGAGAGCCGCGTACAGGAGGGAAAACGTCGGGTCGCCGTGTGTTGTGCCTTGACAAAAAGGAGCTGAGGCTAAGGCACCCGACCTGGCCTTAATGATAAACGTGTCCTGTCGCGTCTCTCCTCCGGGGAGCGGTGAATTTTACGATCTCGACGCCGATCTCGGCCATTGTTCGTTAAGTCGAGGGGCACTAGACCAACGCTCCGCGATATTGCTTTTGCCAGATCAACTCTTCTTTAGGCTCCTTTTGGAATTTTCCGTTTCACGCTCTTTCATAAGACGAGTACACCACCCGGTGTTGGATACGCTTTTAAAACGGTAAGTCGAGTAAATTCGCGTAGCTCTAATTTTTGAAATAATTACCCCTTCCTTTGTTAGCATTTCACTTTATGTTCTCGTTATGTTCGAATGAACATGGTTTGTTCCGATATATCAATTTCGAACGGTTGAGTAACAGTAGTACTCGTATTTGCTAGAAATGTGTAAGAGTTAGCGTTGCGTAATGATGCAACTGTATCGAGAATATAATTTGCAAATTGTTTTCTCAAGATTTTAAATTAAGACCTTCTCTAAAAGATGGAGCCATTATTAACTGCATATAATTCACACGTAATTATTGTTATTTAATCAGTTTAATTACTTTTATAGGTAATCTTCACTCTTTATTCATATAACATCAAGGAAATAGAAATATTCCCATGTCGCACTATTGTAAATATCTACGTAGATTTCTGCGGGATACCAATTTAAATTAATTAATTTTCAAGAATTCCATTAGACTATTCATTTTAAAAATATAATACTTTAATTAATGGAAAAAGTTCCATTACAGCGTGTTTAATATACTTGAAAATTTAAATATAACATAATAAATTATGAACAAAGGAAATATAATTGGTTACACGCACACAATGCTATTTTAAAGGTTCTTAATCTTTAGGATTTTATTCCAATTTTTGCCAAGAGATATTGCAAGTAATACTGAATCTCCTAAGAGCGAAATCAAGATATTTATTCCTAGTTCTTCTTTTACGCTTTATTTTTGAATCTTATAATAACGGTGACAAAATTATTTTGTCACCGAATAAATAGTTTTAAATGAATTTCGACTTACTAAAACTATAGTGAGCGATGATCATGCACAATATTAAGTCGTAAGATGTACATACGTACATGTAGATCTAAACGAGTACAATAATACCAGAACTTCAATGTACAACCTATGAATACAAAGTTTTAGGTTTTAACGATTCATTTGCGATGGCTATGTTGCAATTATAAAAATTATTTACTTCGATATCAAATTAAAAAATAGGAGACTGAATTACGTAATCCGTATGTGTAGGCAAGTATCAAATATTACATCTTTGCGTACTCACTAAAGCAGTTTATATAAAAATTTTAAAACAATGAATATTTATCATTAAGTGAAATATTGAATTTTCAACATTTTCAATCAATTTCACTTTTGCAAATCCTTTTCGTTTCTGCAAAGGATAACATATTGATGTTTCTTTCTTTTACAATTGAAACTCTTGAGATCTTTTTAAAGATATTCGTACAATTTAAGCTCAAGAGCATATTTGAAGAAATTAGTATTGTTTGATCGTCGATGAAACCGATGAATTTTTATGTTTAATTAGTTGTATTATTTAAGTGAAAAAATGTTGCACGACTTTTCATTGCTGAGAATGTATAAAATTTACCGATAAAAAAATTTTGCAAAAAAAAAAAAGGAAGAAAAGACAAGAAAAAGCTTCGTCGTGTACATTTACTACGCGAACTGCCTACCTTTGATGTTTCGACATCGTTGACGCCAAAAACTTCTCTCTCGTTGATTTATTGCAGGTAAAAGCCCGTAGATTTGATTTTTACACATGGTAAATCGGAGAAAAACATCAAATTCAGTAACTGATTAAGATGTAAATGAATTGTAAAGCCTCTTCCGGCATCCGTAAACAAGCAAACGCATCTTTGTTAAGAGAGACGGGCGACGCTCCCGCGAATCATTTCGTGCAATCAAAGACTAGAAAGAGAATAGCAAGACAGTAATAAATCAAAGATCGATAAATCAAAGAGTGAGAAAGAGGGGCAGTGTGAGAGAGAAGCAGTTGAAGAAGTTGGGTCCTTTAAAGTGTCCGCGCAATGCTTACTTATCGTGGATATGAGAAAATGCATGCTTATGCATTTATATCCTTGATCCGAGACGATCGTCCATCATTTGTTTCTACGTCTGACAATCAATAATATTAAATTAATTGTGATGTGGGTTCACTTTTTAAAATGTCACGACAAAAGTTGAGACCTTGTATTCAAATCGCTTATCATTGTAAGACTTATGTAACTTGGTATCATAACGAGAATATGATTTCTTTGTTGTAAATAAGCAGATATACTTATAAAATTATTAACAATTACATTTCGCAAACGTTAGGATGTCTTAACTATTGAAGATTGTATGAAGCAAGATTAATTTGAAAGCATTGTATTACAGAAAGAGTCATCATTTATCAACCTTATAGAACTATTTATTTTAACTAATCACACTGTCGTTGTGGTATAATTCATTATGGATTTAATAAAAGTAGACGGTCGAATGAACTATAAGAATTTAATCAGACTCTTATTTATATTATTTGAAAAATAAATTTGTATTTTCTAAAGCAACTATACTTCAATATAGCTAAGTTAAAAATATTGCACGGCTGATGTCAATTATAAGTGATGAGGAAATTATGGGTTCGCGAGGCTTTTGTACATGTTTTGCGTTTTCAAAAGTGAAACATATGATTCGTTGATGTAACGTACGATGATAAATAAGTTAATTAGTTAGCGATAATGCATTCGAAGCAAAAACATATCTATATTCATGCGTTCATAAATAGTATCATCGTTGTGAGTGGAAGTCTTTAAGAAGATATAGCCAAGCGGCGTGTGACAACAGCACATGATTCAAACACACAAGTGCAACAAACGTTCTAGAAGATTTTTCTGACTGCGTAAGCTTACCGGAACGTCCATTGTTCGAGCACGAAATAAAACTCATCCTTGCATCGCCCATGTACCGTTTTTTCCTTGCCTAGGACCCCGGCCACAGACAGGCAGACATGCAAACTCACAGACAAAAAGAAGGACGTGCAGAAATAGCTTAGATAGACACAAGTCAAGAGAAGAATCGAGATCGAGGATCTCTTGCCTCTCTTGACTTCAGTAGAGAAAGTGACGGAGCCCGGCTTCGGACTACGAGGACTTGGAGTCGTCCCCGACGACTGCGACGAAACGCCGTTCCCCTTCTCCTTCTCAAAGGTTCACCTAGATCCGTGATAATCATGATCGGCAAGAGGGATAGACAGAGATCGCTAACCTAGCAGCGTCTGGGTCACGTTTCCGGTAATTAATGACTCGCGTCATCGGTGGTAGAGGATACGAGGAGCTAAGTGGTAGTAACGGTTACATCTGTCGATTGTTCGTCGAGGGTCTTTTTCTACAGGTCCCGTCTTCTCTCCTTTGGAGAGATCTGCCGCTTATCTTCTGGGTGTCTCTTGGGGCTGCAGCGATCATAATCATCGCGATCTCATGATCCGCCATTATTGTCATTATCGTTGTCGTGGAGCGCGGTCACTATCCTTGCCACGATCTTTTCTGTTCCGAGTCTAACAGGCTTCCAATGCCTTTGCTGTTAAGATGAAAATTTGAATAAATATATATATATATATTATTTACTTCATCATGCGTACCATCCTGAACATTAGAATATGATGCGGTTGACTGCTAATACAGTTAAGGTGACACGAAGTATTCGTAACCGGTGATTTTTGGCTGTGATTTCAGTTCTTAATTACGTATGCACAAGTGGACGAAACAAATTATTCTTGTCAAACGATTAAATAATATATTACATATGGAATAAAATAAAAATTTTCTGCTAATATTCGTAAAAAATGTTCCCATGACTCCATAAATACTTCAAAGCACTTTCATAATCGACATTCCTTTAATTCGTAATATTTCTCAAAGGAAATTAAATTGTGTCGAGCTGAAACTTTATTTGCAGTATCTGATCTTGACTAATAATAATATATACGTAAATTTATTTATTCAGTACATTAAGTGTGAATGAGAAAGTAATCCTACTATAATTGTTAGATATCTGTCTAAGAAATTAATTGTCTTAAGTATATATAGTCTTAAGGTACCCATTGATTAAAATACTTTATTGCGTTTTCTATTCAGTTTCATTTATTTTGCTAAAATTTGTATGCTTACATTCAACTTTTTGTCTAAATGTATTTTTTGAATAAGAAGACAATCAACCTCTTACGCGTTGAAACAAAGAAATTTAGCAATAATTGCTGAATAATGAAGTCATTTTTTGTAAAACCAATGTTTTTAATTTGCATTGCTAAAATAATGCCTAAAATTAGTACTAATGTGTATATTTATTAGGAATTACAAAGAGAAAACATTTATAACTAGTGGCTAGAAATGTTTAAAATAAAGAATGAAAAATCATTCTTCTTAACGTAAAGATTTCTCAATTTAATGAATTAACTGTAATGTTATCCGTTGTTGCGATACAGATTTTCTTATTGTACAGGTACTTATCTCAAACTATAATTTAGAGGCGAAATTTAGACAGGCGATAAATATTCAGAGTTTTTCAGAGCTAAATTTATGTAGGAACACCTTCATTTCTGTTTTGATAGCTTATTGCTTCATTAAAATATTGAGCTTTTAATTATGAAAGTTGTTGTAGTTCAGCGCAGCCCGAATAATTTACAGTAAAATGACTTGAGCCATGACAAAGCAATATGTCATTACATAAAAAGTCAACAAAAGTTAGTACAATCCTTTAGTTTTCTAGTGTCAAGTGATTACATTAACCTAGAGGAATACACGCATCTCCAATACTTTCACGCAATCACCCATATTTTCAAAACTTCTCCTACCCGCTCCTCGATCCTGATCTAACCATATATTGTACTCCGATTGTATCTTTACGCCGCGGACTTATTTGCAGGCGCTGCCAATAGAACGAAAGTTCCAAACGCGCTTGGCCAGATCGTTCCTTTCCATTTTTCGTACCGAGCTCGACGGAATTATTAGCTTTTTCACGGCTGATATCATCATTACACGTATCATCCATCGCGCTTACTCGCAACCGACGCGATTCGTGTAAAACAGCCTTTCATTTGTTCCCTACAGCGGGAATCCAAGTCCCTCGTGTTTTCATCGTTCCACGCGTGCGTTCACGAGTTCCCGATGTGCTTTACTACCATTCTTCGACTGTATCGCACTCGCGGCGTTATCTCCGTCCCATCGACATCTCGAAATTTGAATGATGGCATGCATAAACCTGGATACTGCACACGCGGAATGGAACTCGACGGGGGAAGGAGAGAAACCCCCACCAACATCGGTTACTCCGTAACCTTTCCCGAGTATTACACGCGCGTTTTTTCGCGTGTGAAAATCGATATGCACGGATCGAAGAGCCATAACTTGGCGCACCGTAGAAAAGGAGTAAGTATTCGGATAGGAGGAATAAAGCAAAAGTCGGGCTTGTACGACCTTTAGCAGTGTTTTATATCATGTAAAGTGTAACGCTCAACGGTTTACGGATATTAAATTTAAGAAATCCTTATTGCCAGCCACCAACGCTTTCCCGTTCAAAATATATGAATTTTCTTTCGCTTATTTTTCTTTGTTTTGCTCGTATATTGCAACTCGTATATTCGTCCAATTTAAACAAAAGCTATGGGACAGATTGCTTATTTATCATCGAAATTGCGTACAAATATTACGATCAATCTTTAGAAATTATCAAATTTCATAGAAAAAGTTTGCTTAAGCATGGATGTAGTTTGTTGCTTCTATAATTATCGATCCCTCTCTTCCATTACTTTATCCTATCCTTTTATAATTCTTTTCCTTATCTATATTAGCTTATGGATGTTGATTAATGTTATTGCTAAATTGTAAGAAAAGTCTAACTGGACTGTTCCCTCGCAAGTTCAATTATCTGCCACATTCATCTTGCACACAAAGGATAAAACAAGAATACTCGTGGGATGCTAAAAAATTTAACTGGAAAAGGTAAGTAAGAGGCAGTAGCAACAATTAATTAAATAATGTAGACTATTCCTCTCGCTATAAGCGAGTCGTTCTACTTAAATCCAAGGCTTCCTATCCTGATTAATCAACCACAACCGCATTTCCCTGAATCTCTCTTACGGATGAAAATGCCCCACTTTTCAACCTCCGCACCTTCCACACTCCGAATAGTTATATGGGTTACTGATATTTCATCCTTCCTCCATTATAAATTGACCCTTAGACAATTTTTTCCCTCTCACCTCGGTCTCACTGCAGAGTGCGAGCAACCCGTAGTTTCATGCGACTACGGCGAACTTTATCGCGGACAATATCTGAGCTCAGATAGACGGTCAACTGGTACATGTACGCTGTCGCAAAAACGGTTATAAGGCTATCGTTCGCGCGAATATTGAAGGTTTTAGTGGCGTACGTATTTGCATTGTGTACGGTTTGTCTAGTAAGACCGAAGGTCGTACCTTAGTCGTACCTTAGTCGTGTTCGACATCCTTCTCTAGATCACTTAGGATCGATTACCAATTATTCGTGCTGATATGCAACATTGTAACTCTTTGCTGGCCGTTCGCAATTTCACGTTGCACTTCCAAACTTGTATTTGTTGCAGAGTCGTGGCAATTAAGTAGAGTGTAGAAATCAATGATAAATAAATGTTTTATACAAATTTTTCATTGATCACTGTATGTCCGTAGTTTTAAAATTTGATGTGATTTACAGATTGCTTATGTCCATTACTTAGATTAACAGGTCTGAGTAGAAAAAATTTTTCCGAGATTGTATTTGTTTCTCTAATGATATGCTTATGTCCATCCACTTCACGGGCAGAATTTTTCATGTTTTTATTTATTTATTAGAAACATTCTACGGACGTGAAAATACTTTTTTGTCGTATTTATTCGTGTGCTTAACTTCTTTGTTAAATCGTTAAGACAACCACGTGTGCAAATTTCCATCTTATTGTTATAAATTATATATCCTAATGTAACGCTGGATTAAAAAAATACAATAATATCGTGTAATTATATGGCCACTGGAGAAAAGATCTTACAGCATTATCGTACAATATCTATATATTTGTCGTAATTTCTTACGCGTATACAGATGTTGACTTTAAACGATGGAATTGTAAAAGCTTTATCACATTTGCAGAACTTGTAATTTAAAAAGTCACCAAAAATTTCTTTTCGAAGAGTAGTTTATAAGGTTGGGAAAAATTTACCTAGTGTGCAGCGTTTTTAATGATTTGACGCTCGCCAATGGCATAAGTTTCATTAGAAATGGCTATTTGTACAAATAGCAACTAAGGAAATATTAAACTTTCTTCTTCCCGGGCCCATTTGGTCGTCTCCATTAGAATGCAAAGATGTTTAAATTCGTTTAGAAAGTGCAACAAATACAACGTCATGCATTCTTCGAATGCATCATGTGAAAACTTGTCGTAAATGTCGATCTTTTATAAGAAACAACTGACATTTCGTACGTAATGTATTATTACTTTTCGTATCGAAAGATCGTTATATTCGAGGTACATTTTACACTTTTTCGTTAAAATTAAATTTTATACAAGAACTGTAAAATATGTCGACTACATTTAAAGCAATCAAGAGTCGATCGTACAAAACATGGAGAATTTATAAGATTTTAACTGGCGTCGTAATTCCGTGCGCTACTTTGTTAAAATTACAAAGTTTCATTTGGTTTTTTTTTTTAAAGTACGTGGAAAAGTATAAATGTTAATTACTGACTCACTTTATGCGTTTATTTCTGCGCGTGAATCTAATTTGTAATAGATTAGAGTAAGTATTAGAAATTATGCGTTTAAAACTAATGGCTTTATGAACTTATCATTTTCATTGACCAGCGCCAAAAAATAGATAAACATTAAATGAATCCCATGAACAATATTAAAAATTCATGTTTTTACAGGGAACAACGTGTTTTCTTCTTTCCGTAATGGACGTTCATATTTTTCACTAATCAACTGGAGGTAACAGCTAGTATAGCGTAAATAGAAAATACGAAACCCAGACATCAAACACAAGATAATCGAGAAGAAAGTCGCTCGCGCGGGAGATACGAGTAAAGAGCAAAAGTACGAGTCTCCGGAAGATCTCGCGCGCAAGACTAGGAGAAAGAAAAAGAAAAATATCAACAATTGCATCACTGGGTGATCGTAGTAACGCAGCCATGTGCGTGACAGGAGGAACGTGACCGTGTGTGCGCGCGGGTCCTTCGGTCCCGTATTAATTCGAGTCGTGGGCCAGACCGATGCTTCCAGGGCACCGATCGCGTAGACGTCGCACGAGTGCCGTTTTTGCCTTCGCCGAGAGATGCACTAGGAACGCAGTATTACCCTAAGTGGCTTAAGCGCCGACCATAGCTAAAGTGAATTTAGAATAAAGCGAATGATTAGCTTCGTTGGTAGTGGCTCTTAATTTCTCCACGTATCTTCCTCTTTTCAACGTCGCGCCGGACTTGCTTTGAACTCTGAATTTACGTATATTCCAGAGAGTCGTAGTTACGAAGATATCCATTTTTTATGAATAGAGTCAAGTTTAGCGCGTACGATTGCAACTTTTAAATGTTTAAATGTAACCTGTCAGAAAATTCTTATTTATTTACACAGTATTTTTTACGAGGGATTAAGTTTTGCCTATACTTCACTATTAAACTTGCAAGGATGTGGAAAATCTATCTAATAAGATATTCGCTCTGCTACGTAAATAGCGAAAGTTAATTGAGACTATACGTTTTGATACTTAAAGAACGTCGATGTCAATAATTATACTGACGATAATTCTACAGTTATTATAAGCGGTATTTTAATGACTAAACGGTAATCGGCCTAAGAACTTCAATACGTAATAAGTTATAAATTATTTTACAAACATTAATAATTCAAATAATTTCACTCGAATTGATATAATGTTACATTATCAGTTATTATTTTTATTATCCAAGTATATTTATCTTATTCATAGTAATTTAATCATGTAATTTATAATATAAATAGCTTTATCCAGTAATTTATACTGCTTTTTGTATTTATCGCCATTAGAATGAGCCCAGGAAATTAAAACCATAGGTGTACATAAATCTGGAACTTATAACAATACATTAGAGAAAGTAGTACTCAATGATTTAAAAAATTTTTTGTAAAATAATTAAAATTTGAGTTACCTATCGTTATTTATAAGTAGTACTTATCTATAATAATCTTTATAATTTACTCAATTGTCATTTTTCTTTTCATTTCAGATTAGTACAGACATTCTTAAATCTCTAACTCATCCTTACCATGTAAGTTTTAATTGACATTTTATCGCATTTATATTTTAATAATTGCTTCACGTGTTGTTGCAAGTAATTCCGATTTTACTTATTCACATTACATATTATTATGAGCATATTTATTACATTAATCGAAGCAAAAGCATTACAGAAGACATTATTTAGTTTCATATTGATATGCATGTACGAGCTTTAAAGGTAACGCAATACCTTTGGTAAACGAGCCATTAAATTTCGGACGGGACAAGATCGCGCGAGGGCGATAATTATCTTTCAAGTACTTTCAGATCATAGTACACATTGTTTTCAAGATAGACAATCACATCTACAGTATAGAGTAAAAACATGACTAATCAGGAGATTTGACTCCGGTGCAACACTTACCGCAATTACTTTTAGTGATTTTAAAGTAGAGTATTGACATAATTATATATCACAGTACTCGCATTAAACAGCGTAATGGAAAACTCATAGGTTATTAACTTTTCCACACATTATACAGTGCACCTATGAATTACTAAATTAAATTATTTTATTTAATGCCGTAATAATAAGTTTCAAATACGTGAAAACGGTACTCTACATATTTAAATTACTTAGCATTTTATCGGCCTAAAGCAAATGACTTCTTATATTTGATTATTTTGCCATTTATAATCTACATCAATTTTTCAAATTTTCCACTTTTGAAAACTAGAATTTATTTATTCAACGACATTTTACATGAAAAATAATGTAATGTAATTTTAAGATTTTTAATTTCAAGATATTTTGCTTGGAAATGTTTAACTAACTGATAATTATAATTATTTTGATGTATTTATTGTATTAAGAAACCTTAATTAAACATTTCCTCTTACTTTATTATTCTTGACGTTCCTCCTTTGTTTAAATTATTTTACATAAATTTCCATTTCCTTCAATACAATGTTTACGAGCACGCACGCTTTATAATTACGGGTCCAACTGTTCGTTGGTTGACATTAGAAGTAAATAAATAAATTATCGGAACAACTGCTTCTCTAGAATAGGCTTAAAGTTAATCAATCTTTCGTAGGCTTTGGTCACTTTAATCATCCGTAATCATCTCACGTGAATTTTAAAAATAATAGCTTTAGATTCGAAATGATGTTAAAAATGTTCGCTGTATGCAAGTACATCGAGAAGGAACGAAGGAGAAGAAAAACGTCGTAAGGTGGTAATCGCTGACAGCATTGTAAGCGTAAGCTTGGTATTTAAATACCAAGCTTACGCTTAGAAGAATAGTCAATGCCGTATATAAGACCGAAAAGGATGTAGTCAAATGTCTTATGATGCATTGCCATTTTGTTCCAAAAATGAAAGCGGCTAGTCATTCATCATAAATGCCTTAAAAAGCTTCGTTTGCTTTTATGATAATTTTGGTAGGCTGCGTTGACTTAAATTTTCTTGTTACTGCCAGGCCCACTATCTAAATAATAAATAAAAAAATGCAAACAAATGAGCTTAAGTACTCCACTCGACACCTCGTGTATTTGCCCAACGGCGTAATCTAAGATCCAGCCTAAACTCGAAAAGCAGTCAAGAAAGAAAAGTGATCGTAATACCCGATAAATCGTCGAACTAAAGGCCAGTTGGCGAGGCACATCTTGATTCGCGACAACCGATGGCGTTCTCGTAGCTGACAGCGACTACATCGCTCGAGCCAAGTTACAACTTGGCCGGTCGTTCCCTCGCGGACAATCGACAAGTTCACGGAGCGCGGCCGGATTATTACGAAGGTCCGCGTACGTAAACTACACGAAGTTTTTCCATTCGAGAGGCGACGCTCACACCCACGAATGCAGGAACGCGCGCGCGACCCAAATCCCACGGGGGAAACATCCTCGGGTCGAGCTTCTTTCGTCACGAGCGCGACATTTTCTTGGCTCCGGGGCTGGAGTCGTTCCCGTGATTTACCGCGATTTCCCGCCTGGCGAAAAGCGTCGTGAGGACGTTCTTGGCCAGCGAATCGAGCTCGCAACCAAGGCCGGTGTACTTCTCATTCGTGTCTGCAAGAAGCAGTTGCTGTTATTGAGATGTAACGAGTCGGCTAATGGTGGTCGGCTTTTCTCCGTTCATTCCTGAACAAAATCAAATGGATACGGTATTTCGTAGCTTTTACCCGCCCGCCTCCCCCGCGCCCCTCTCCCGGGATAACGTTAGTTCGCTTATTTAATTGCAAATAATTGTAAGACGCTCGAAAATTTATTGTTTTCCAGTCCGGCTTGGTATGTCATTGTACAGCCTACGCGATTCCGTTCCAAATGGCAGAATACAACGAAAGATCAATAGTTTGTTCAATAAAAGACGGATGTAAAGAAGCGTATTTAATATCTTAAATTGCAAAATCTCTTTCCGAATCCATATTTATTTAAATGACGATGAAATTTTATGCGAATGGTGCAGCTTTTAATGCATAATAAAATTGATATGGATTTTGTACACAGGAATGTGTGCAACGTTTATGCGAAAACATTAACAGTCTATGCTAAAACGCTCCTCGATAAACTCAGCTATGAAGTACATATGCGCAAGATTAATACAAAACTCAATATAACAAGTTTCGTGCTCCTAAGCATAATGTACGCGAGGGAAATGAAGTTGAGCAATTTATCTATATGTTGAAATAATTCTGATTTATGTGCCCAAACTTTGTACACTAATCATTGAGTTATAAAAAAATCTCCAGCTTCTCACGAGCGAAATAAATAAATACTAAAATAAATACACAGATTATACTTTGCGTTGAATTAAAATGAAACGAAAGTATAAAAATTAATACATAAATTAAATTACTGTTCATATATTAGAAGATTTGACGTACTTTTATAGTTGCTTTCATTTTGTTTTGTTGCCCAATAGGTTACTGCATTTCTTCACATCTTTGTACAAATGACTTGAATTTTTTCAGAAAACAAACGTAAATAAAATTTTTTTTCATTTTTCTTTTTAAATTTTCTACCTCTACAAATTTTATGTACACGTAGGTGGTTGAATGTGGGTCGCTTTAATATTTTCATTTTATTCGCAATCTGTTCCATTAAACGAAGCGTAAAAATATTTTCTTATTTTACATATTTATTACGCATTTATTTTTATACCATAGTGTACGGGAATTGTTCAAAAGATGGGGCCATTATTTCATTACAGACTGTCGATCGAGCATTAAAAAAAATATAAAAAATTATAAAAATATAAAATATAAAAATTAAGTACGTTTGAAATTGGCTTTAGAATTCAGCAGTCTAAAGCCTTTTTTCAAATACGTACATACCTATGTACGTATTTACAGTGACGCTTGCGGTATAAACTGAAAGTGCCGCTCAGTGGTTACTCGCGAGCAAATAAATAAATCAGAAATAATTTAATTACTTTGTAATAATTGTTTGCATAAGCCAAGCAAGCAAGATCATTTTTTAAAAGAGTTTTTGAAATAAACAACGGTAAGACTGTCTTAACCAAACCGTTAGCCAATGTGATACTTTAAATCATTGTTATAATTTCAATCGCCAACATTATTGCTAAAATCGCTAGGAACTTGATATGCAAGTCGAATTTCAGAGTATCGGCGCGCTTTAACATCAAATGAGTACATTCGTTAAAGCAAATTGGAAGCAGCGAAAAAGTCCTTACAAAAATCATCGCAACGAACGACAAAATATCCACGGACAATTGAACATAATTTTAAAGCGCGCGTATTAAGCGCCGCAGCGGGACAATAGCTCCCTAATCATACGTAACGTGCTCATTCCGAAAGCGGCATCGCACGCCATGGAAGAAAAAGCGAAGCACCGTTCAAAGCCCGGCGCGATTTACTCGGCTGCGGTAAACCTGAGGAAGGTGTGCGCGTACGGCTTGCGACGTCTCCCTCCGTCGGTACTTGAAGCCGGACAACGCGCGTCTCTCTTCATTAACGGATGCCCAGAACCGCCAACGCGAGACTCCCTCTTCCGGTCGACGTCAGTCGATGTGCGCCACCCGGAGCTGTTAATACTCCCCGAGATCTTCGATGCTGTGTGTAACATCGGGCGCTGAAAGGCGGATAGCGAGAGTCTGTCAGCTGCGACTCGTAGAAATTGTGACGCGCGTGCGAATTATTTTGCGTCTGCGTCGAGGGGGGAGAGAGAGAGAGAGAGAGAGAGAGAGTTGTATAAGAAGGCCTTATTGTTAACGGGCTTATATTTTCATTTTACTTATCGCTTGATAAGGCTCGCACTTTTTCCTCTGGCGACACTCGACTCGTACTCGTACGGTATTCTTTGATTTAATCAAACGCCGGAAACACGAATTCACACATGCACAGCGAACGCTAACGAACAACGTAAATAATTATGCAATCGTAAGCGCAGTCCAGCGAATGAGAAAACAAAGAACAAGGCGCAGCTTCCACGTTCGTCACTTAATGAAATCACTTTCTATAGCTTCTCGAGGGACGACCTCGAGTCTTTGAAAGGATACGTTAAACAAAGCATCGAAACGAGAATTATCGAATGACGAATGGCATTTCTGTTCGGAAATCCAACGTCACCTGGACAGTCACATGGGTAAACCTGAAAAATACGAGGAGACATATGTTCCGGAATAAAAACTTTTCAAATGCTAGATCTGCAGCCTCGATCGTTCCAAATTTAATAAGCTAATAAACTAGGGATTGTCGAATTCTCTCGGAGCGCCTCTTGGAAATAACTTGGCGCACGTGCGCATCTTGAGTTTGCATCGCCGTTGTTAGCATTCGCTCCGGGACAATGGACCGAGGTGCCGTCGGACTGAGCTTACGTTGCTCTGTCGTCTCCTCTGTCGTTCGGGACATCGAAACTACACGAGTGGGATCTGGATCTTCTACCATCCACCACTGCGAGTGCACAACGGACTTGGGCGTTTGTTACGTCCTGGTGAATTATGGGCGTAAGTTCGTCGGTGTACACGGTAACTTTGAAATTAAGGATATTATTTCAGTTTATGTTGCGTGAATACGATACGCAACAGTGCATGTGTTTTCGCTCAATACGGAATACACGACGAGTTCGACGTGTGTGGTTCGCGTTCGATTTTTCTTTCCCTCTTCCTCTTCCGATGAGTCGAGTTTGAGTTTGTTAGTTTTATAATGGGTTATTTATCTCAGGGGACAATCGAAAACTAATTTAGTGACAGTTTGTTGTGTTTATCCTTGGTCTTCGAGGATCAAATACTTTGTTTAAAATATTTTTTGCATTTATCAATGTTATCGTGAACTTATTTTTCATAGTTACTTCAGCCCTTTGATTCGGAAAACACGCAATGATCGCGTATTCGGATATTTTGATTTTATCATTCTGACAATTAACCGAATGAACCTCGAACAATATTTGTAAGTGTTCGTATCGTAAATATCATTTTGTTGCATTATGCGAATATCGGTAAATTACAAAGGAATTTTCGATAAAATAACAACGTAATTTAAATCCCGCGTTAAAACTAATTAAACTATATCATAAATCAATGTTTTCTCAATATTGTCGAAACCAACGGTAATGTAAAATTATATAAAAATTACGGTGAGATGCTTGAACCATGATAAATAATCGAAGATACCAAAGACGATCATATCGAATATACGTATGAACCTTTTACCGTAAACTTTCGTCGGTAACTCTTTTTAATCGAGAAAAATATATATATTTTTTAAATACTTTAGCGTTAATTATAATGGAACTTCAACTATAAAAAATACGAGAAAATTTTTTTGGAAAAATTATTTAAACTAAACCACGTCTCTTAAATCAATATTTTTCAGTTTAGCTTAATATTCAACAAGCGTTAAAATTCGACAAGGCTAACAAATTTATGCTGTTATGGCGTTGCTTAATGCCTGCCGAGGACAAACTGATTCTTTTTCCGCCGGGAAGACGATTCGTATTGGAAAGCGTTAAGTCGATACACGTGCTCGCTAAAAAAAACATACCGTTCTTGATTACTTGTATGTCTCGTCCTTGCCAACACTAGCCAACAAAGCGCGCCTACCTTTCCAAAACAAAGTCCACCCAGATACGTGATTCTCGAGGCTCCAAAAGCAAATGCACGCCGATAAGCTGAAAGGACCTTTGCCTTTCAGCCGGGAACAGCTGTCGCGGGTCGCGACTCGCCAGCGGCACCGGGAAATTCGAGAAGCTCCGAGGAGATTCGCGCGATCCACGAAAATCCGTAATGACGATCGGCGGACCACTTAAGTCGAACAAAGCCGCATAAAAGAAGGTAAAAAAAAAGCTCGCGGTCGGAGGCTGAGGGAAGAGGCGCTCACGCGTTCTCCATGGAGGCTATTTGTCATCGTGGGACTTTATGCGCTTTTCGCCTCGGTGATCCTCGCAGATAGCGCAGCTCGAATTGTTCGCGCGGGGGCCTCCACTTCTCATTCTCATTTCCCGGCAGCGGCGCGAGTATTTTATTAGTGGCGGCCGCAGTTCGCCGCGGCAAAAGTGGATTGTTCGGTATTCAAATGGAATTGGATTTTTAGCGGCGAGTCCGCGAGGGCAAAACGCCGTCGGGGCCTGCGCTTTCCGAGGGACCAGGGGGGGATATCTTTCTGCGAATGGCTTGTCTCGCGCTGTCTCCCCTCGAGCGGGAGACGCACGAGTCGCTTGGATTTATGTGCGATATTGTGTGGCTCTCGCGCGTGACTTTGACGTGACTTCGCCCTGGCGGACGCGCGGTATTTTTTGCCTTCGTTCGCCGGCCGATTTTACTCCTCTTCTTGCGAGCGGTAATCGAGATTCGTCGGTCGACCTCGGCGCATGACCCGCGCTCAACCTGTCGACCGATGCGACTGCGTTCTATTTTCTTCTTGTTCTTTCTTCGCGCTTACCTCGAGGATGTGCTTCTCGTGATGCTGCGTTGGAGTGATATGCTACTGCGCCTCGGGATGATTGTTTGTATTTTAATTTGAGATCTTCAGAATGAAACTTTCGAATAAATCACTGATGTTGGTTCATCATTTCAGAATAGGAATTATGTAATAAACTATAGATTTCATAGATAGATCAACTAGACGGAATTATGTACGTATGAGAAGGGAGTACAACCAACGACGTGTATGAATGCTTAATTTGTAATTAGACTTGACGGGAACGGAAAATTTCAAAATTAAATTACCTTCCGAATAATGAAAAAAGGATCATTAATCGATAAGTTCTAGTTTCACTCAAGGAAGCGCTACTTTTTTACATTTGCGCACGAGCGGTATCTGTAACGATATCTGTAGTAGTAAGTCTGCTTTAGGTTATGCTCGGTTAGTACTTCAAATTTCTCTCAAAATCAATTTAACTTTCTAAGCGATGATCGTTTGACATTTGATATCAATTGGGACTCATTAATCATTAATTAGTTTCGTAATTGGCGTCGCTAAAATATCTAGAATCCTTGGTTCAATGCTAACGTATCCGAGAAAATATCTTTCACCTAATATTTCGACACGTGGACGCAATTTCGAAAAGTAGCGATAAATGCCTTCATCCCCAACTTAATGACTCCTTTTCAAAATACATCATGTGTAGTAAGCTCGGCAAATAAAAGTTCAACACAGGCGTAACGGCGCATAAAGTACAAAGCTGAACAAAGGAAAGAGTATCTTCGTTAATTCACTTAGGATGTACCGATGCAGCGCAGATTCACGCCAGGTTTTTGTCAGAATAAATCAGATTTATCTATATCCCTGGGAGCGCAAACCCTTTTCTTGAGCGTCCGCAGCTCCATCCTCTTTGTCCAGTCGACTGGCGCCTATGTGGAGAAGAGGCGCACGCAGCTGAAGAAGTGGAAAAGGAAGAATGAAAAAACAGTTGAATCGGCCGGGAAAGGCGGAAGAGAGGAGTTTCCATCTCTTCCCTCGGCGGTCGCCGTAACGGAACCCTAATAAAGGTAAACGCGCGCCACGCACAAGTGCGGGTCACTAACGATTTCTCTAAGCCTCGGGGATGCTCGTTTACGATAAAGAGGACTCCGCCGAAGATCGACCACGATAAGGATGCACTCGCGCGTGCCTCGGCGGCTTTTTTTATCCGACTTTATGAAGCCTACGGGCTCTTTTTCGTGGATTCTGTTCCGAGTGCAAATGGTAAGTTCGCGCGGTCTCGACGAAAATTTCGTTTCGCGGTATTCAGTGTGAATTCGAATTTATGATATTCATTCGATCGAACAAAAATAAGTTCATCGAATGGATGCTTTTACGTAGATTGTACTGCCTCAAAAGAGTCGTGAATTGCAATCGAAATTCAGTCTAAGCAACGACGAACAAAAATAATAATAATAATAATAATAATAATAATAATAATAATAATAATAATAATAAAAGAAATACAAGATATACTTATTGTACGCAAATTTGTATGCGCCACCTATGAATTACATAATGAATTACGATAGTCGCTGAACTCGGATTAACGCTTTCCTCGATCGAAAGCGTCTTACCGACCTCCACATTGCCATCTGTCGGCTTCCATAAACATAAGCAATTTTAACCATTTTGAGACAACACTTAATAACAACGTAAAATTCGCATACTTCCATAGAAAAATGAATAGATTACTAATTGAAGTGAGTGGCCACATTATCAACGCGAGTGTTTCTGAACTAGCAGTTACTGGTATCAATGCACATTACAAGTAAATAATGGATCAAGTAAGGAAAGCTCCAACAAGTTAAAAACTTCAAAGCAGAAGAATGATTCGAGCAATACCAAGTTGTTTCAAAGGAATTATTAGCCGGAAGACGAAGAGAGAAATTGGAGAGACTACGATCCCATCGTTCATATTTTATAAGAAACCAGCAAGAAACTTTAAGGATACGGTCAATTTCTGCGCCTCAAATCGTTAAACGAGTCTTTGGAGAAGAAGCCAAATCTCCTGCAGCTTGTCGCTTGGATATTATTGAGATTTAGAGAAAATGACAGGGATAATTTCAAATATTGCAAAAGCGTTAGTTTAAACGCGAAAGAAGCTATTTATTTTTCTTAAGAATTGAGGTCCAGGGTCATATCATTTTCGGACGTTGATGGATATTTTTTGGAATTTCCTTTATTTATAATTATGAAAATGAATCATGCTTAAGTTTGTAGAATACAATATCTTAAAATTATCAGAGTTTCTTTTGGGAATGGTTGTACCACTAACGCTGCACGACCAATGAATCCAAGTCTTTTATTTCCAATACAAAGGCAGTCCTGAAGTCCGCAGGCTTAGATCTCGGAACACGAACATTTCACAATGACAACTCTCTGAAAAATGTATATGGAATTAAAACAATACTTTCTAAATCCTTAAATGAGATTAGATCGAGGCAAATATAACAAATGAACATGCATATTTGTAACTCATCGCCTTAACGAATCATTACGTTTGACGTGTCTTCGATGTGTCTTATTTTCTCAATGTCGCTATCTATGCTACAAGAAATTTTAGGTAAAAAAATATAGTGGAACGAAGCAATTGGCCAAGACGTTAAAAATAAATTTTATAAATGGAGAAGTGATGAAAACGAATAAATAAAGTGCGTAATAGCCCATGATTTTATGTAAGATATTAGACAGAAATGAATTACGTCGAGCTGAAACGTCAATTACACTGATAGTATATCGCGAATAGAGATATTAGTAGCAACTGTGGGGGCGAAATTGAGAACTGAGCTGCTATTTAAGAAGCACGCAATTTTTATTTTGCTGATAGAAAAATATATCATTGGACGGATTCTTCTACTGTTCTACCGCGGATACAAAAACAATTTAATTGGTCAACTTTTATTTCGAATCGTATAAGAGATTCGGGAACTATCGAACTATAGACAATGGAGGCATATTTCCGATCACTGCTGTCGTAAAGGGGATGTACAGCTCTCGAAATAGGGGAGTGAACTGGAATAGTTATATTTAGCGGAAAGAAAATGGCCTGATGGTAACTTAACTCAAACTAAAAAAAAATTATAAATGAAATAAAAATACATTCATCCAGAATGTATATAATTGCACATATGCAAAGAATTTGATCCTTTATATATATATATATATATATATATATATATATATATATATATATATATATTGTCAACATTTTGAATACCTTAAGTACATTCTTACAGACAAATCAATAAATTCGGAAAAAGATTACTTGGTAGTTCATACAGTGCTGCACATTTACATTTAATATCAAAAACTGACACCAACTAATAATAATACCACGTTGTAAAAAATCATTAACCGGCTTTAAAACATTGATTAATTGATAAAAAGTAAAAAAATCGTAAAGAAAATAATTAAATATGAAGTTTCGAGAGTAACTAATGTCGTACTCCACGCCACGGAAGAAAGCGTTTGATTCAATGTGCCGATTTACAAATTGACGGAAAAATTGAGCAAGCCGATATTAATTACCCCGAACGCCATTATAACCATATTCACGTAAAGTAGCGTTTAAGAAAGCATCGCGAATTTCTCACGCGTCCAGCTGCCGACGAGGCGATCATTCGTCTATTTAAAAACCTTCACTACTCGCTCTCTTTCACCCCGGAAACGAATTCCCAGTGGGTGACGGGGTGCACCAGACGGCTTATCTCCACACGCAAAGATAAGGGTGAATTAATTAAAACATCGCGACGCGCGTGCGCAAACCCGAGCTACTTATCCGGTTAAACGAATATTCGCATAACCAGAGGTGCATATCGACGATGCGACGAGCATCGAGCGGTGAGAGCGCGTTTATCTGGGATTTCCAGATAACCTGGAAATTTATTCGCTTTCTGCGCATTGCTATTTTACATTTATTTTACAATAATGAGCGACAGCGCGTTCAGGTGTTATCTTTTCCATTGTCTTCACCGAATGAAATTGTATTTAAAATGACGGCAGAGACTATACTCGGATTAAGTATCGTTGCTTCTATAGTGAAATGAGAGCGCAATCAGATTACGACGTTATTTATTCTCTTCATTTTGCTTTTTGTTAAAACTTTATCAGAATTTAATAGGTGAACCTTGATAAAATTCAGAAATAATAGGTTGCAATTAGATCTTATGCTTCAAACAAAATAGCATTAATATCATTGTTCAAGTTGTGTAATTTTTGTGATTGTGAAAACGTTGTAATTACAATTATGGATTAATAAAATTCTGAACTGTGCTTAATATTTATACCAATCGTTATATTTCTACTAAAATTAAATTTATTAATTTTAAGCGCTAAATTTTCAACACAATGGTTTATTGCACAATTAAATAAATAATATACCAGTATAAACAATATAATGCATCCACCTAAACATTTATCACGATTATCTAGTATTTTAGTTATTTATGATTTCTACAATATTCATATATTTATCTTTTAAATTGAATCCACGTATTGACGTGTGATTAATACATCAGCGGAAAATAATGCATCAGTTATAAAGATCGATATTATACATTGCGTCGATTTTATTTCTTTGCTAAAAGTATTCGAGTATTAAGTTATAACTTACTTTATCAAATGTCACATAAATTTCTTTTGATAGATGCAGTGATATTACTGAAACCTGAATTCGGTTTATTATACTTCAATTAAGAAGAAAGTTCTTACATTTCTTATTGATATCAATTAAAGCACCGTGCAGAATAAACAGTTACGCGTAATTAATCATAAAATAAAGCAACTATTAAGTACATTTTATATTCATAATAATTGTTTAATTACTTGTATGAGAATATGTTTGAAACCAGTCGAACGTGTTACTTTAATTTACTTGTGTAAAATTAATTTATAAATAAACGTAATTTTTTCATTCCGAAGTAATATTTGTACGGAAGCTCTTAATATTTTAATAATTTCTTTTCAATTACGCAATTGTAGTTCTATTCATGGTTGGCCAATTTCATTTACCAATTACAATTAAAAATTGAGAAAAACAGACTAGGCGTACGATACAAATTACTAATGAAACATGTTTTCGCGAATGTTAATTCGGTAATGACAGAAGCTAACAAATAAGGCAAATAAATTAATCAAAAAATTAATGGTAGTAATTAATGTAAGTAAAATTGTAGCGCGATGAACTATCGATTAAGTTTTGAGAAAACGCTAGTTATTACAAGCATGGAATTAAAAGTTTAAAAATTTTATAAAAAGGTATGCAGAGTGAAGGGTTTTGATTGCTAAAAAATTCATGTCTCGCATACATTAACTCGTTCAAGTATACAATAATGAAATCAATGAGTAATGATGAATAGATACAGGGATCAGAAGAAATGTCAATTTAACAGAATGATATACATAATGTATGCATAAGAAATTAAACGAATTTTACATCTTTGAGAACACCAAATTCAAAAAGAGACTGTTTTAATGTACTTTGTAAGTGCATATACAAAATAAATGCGTGGATCCCACGACCGCGTAAGAATACAAAAGAAATTTGCATTATTTATATTATTAAAACAAATCGTAAAAGTGACCACTAATTTGCAGTACTCTGATGGATGGTGTACAAAAATTTTATCATTTAACTATCACTTTAAATGGTTTTAGCGATGTTTCGCTATTTTTTACAAACGCTTCTGACTCTTACCTCGTGTACATGAAAGATGATGATCATAGTCAAGAGGCATTAGCCAGTAAAATTCTGCTTTTGCGTTTAAACTTTTCCAGAAAAGAGAAAATCTACAACATTTTGAAAATTATGGCTTCGATCGATGCCTCCCCCGACTTTGTCCGTCGAATACAAATACGCGTTTACTGAAAAGTGGAATAGAAAGTGACGCATTCATCTAGAAGCTTTTTTTACTCTAAGCTTTTGTTACTCTAGCTTTCATATTTTAACTAGTATTTTGTAGTCTCGAAAACTGAATCTTAATACTCGAAAGTTACGTTCTTAAATGTAAATTTACCTTTTTAAAAGTTATTCGCTCTATCCGCGATCATTTACAATACATCACATAAACACTCCCCGTTATCCTCCAAACTTGTACCTCGTCATTCAACATCCTCGCAACCTAAAATCTCTCCCACATCGTCCGTGATACATATTTTTGGGTCGATATCGTCGTCTAATCCGAATAACCCGGTCGTCTACCGGCAAAAAAGAGAAAGCAAGCGAACGCGGGCTTGGCGAACTCAGAAGCGAGGTTCCCATTCTTCCTTTGTTCCTTGAAATTAGCCTCCGAAGAGAGAAGCAGACGGTAGATCGGGGGCTTAATTATTCGCGCGATATCCGTACATGCGCGCGCGCGTGTGCAAGTATATCGGGAGTCAGCGGACGTAGAGCACGACGCTACGGCCGACAAAGTCGCGGCAACCCGACGCCGACTTCATGTTGTTACCGGCTGTCCGCGGCGAGGGGAGTCCGGCCTTTTGTACGCGCGACAAGCACCGATAAAACAGAGAAATCTCTCCCTCCCGCCGTTGGTCCCGTCCGCGTCCTGCGTTTATTATTCTGCGCCCGAATAGAGTCGCCGCGGCGAATATTAGCATGAACCGGGGTGGCTAAAATCGAGGGGAAGGAGTTGGGAAACCGCGAGTACTTTATTAAATAGGCAATGCGAGCTTGCTTGTACGTGGAGCGACACGAGCCGACGCTCATGCGCCACGCTAACATTTTCCCTCTTTGTTTTAATGGACTTTTCCCTTTTCGTCCTCTCGCCGACTCGGTATAGGTGGTCTTTTAGCATTTTTATCAGGGCGCTGTCATTGTGCACTTTGAAGTACGTGGGAATGTCTGCCTTGGAGGTGTCGCGACTTCAAGGTTTGAGTTGTGTTTTGTTATGGATTTGAGATTATTCACAGATATCTGCATGATACCTGTGTTATTTATGGTCATATAATATGTGGTATTGCGTGTGATACTTGCTTAAGCGGACATTCAGAACGATAATTATGCTTTGTGGTGAAGAACGTAACCCTATGCTCGTGTTCCGTAAGTTTGAGCATTAAGATATTGCAATTAAGTGTTACGCTTATTACTCACACTCTTATAATTTCGCTCGCGGAAGCTTGTAGCGAATATTTCAACTAAACAAACAATCGCTATTTATACCCGAGAGCCGAGACAATGACACGTCATTACCCATGCGCTTGCGCATGTACCGGACTCATGGATACATTTAATACTCAACCTGATCATATAAATCATTTCATTCTTCACAATCCTACTTTATATAAATAAATATTGATCCATAAATTGTCCACAAATGCATTTGCATCAGACACGCAATGACTTGCAATTACTTCGGAACAGTTTCGGTTTACAAATTTCGACTAATAAGTTTTTGTAAT
Organism: Wiebesia pumilae; assembly: GCA_018907045.1. NCBI lineage: Eukaryota > Metazoa > Arthropoda > Insecta > Hymenoptera > Agaonidae > Wiebesia > Wiebesia pumilae. Next base: position 1,766,665 of record JACCHZ010000138.1, read on the forward strand.
CATTCACGTGTTTAAACGATATTCTGCTTTTAATTTATTCAAACTTTCGAAATAATCATGTCTCTAATATTGCGAGGCATGCGATTCCAAATAAGAAGGAATTACTTTTTATTTTTTCTCAAAATAGTATTATCAAGTATTATCACTTTGTGAAGTTTCTAGTTAGAAGTTCATAGGAACTAGAATAATTTTATATTTGTGAAATGATGAGAATTTCATATTTTGAATCTACATGTCCAGTTGAAAAATATACATTATTTAGAAAGTTTAATACCTTTATTATGTAAAGTTTAAGGCTCTTGAATTGATGAATTTGCAACGCAAATGCAAATTTATGATTTAACCACCAACTATTATCGAGATTACTTTGTTAGAGGGAAGCAGACGTCAAAGCCAATTTGATTGAGTAACTTGTTTATTGTAACCCAGAAATATACATTTAATTCATAAACAATAATATCCTTAATAAGCAAAGGACTTAATGTTTTACAAAGTTTCTTAGGACCGATGGCTGATATAAATACAGCTCGCACGGTTTTGTGGTAACATGTTAGTTTGATATAAGAATCAATACAATTTCATTTATTTTTATTTGATCCGGAAAATGGAATTTATGATAAGATACTGTATAATCTTTTTTCATCGGATTTACATAATTAAACGAAATTATTTACAATACTTTACAATACTTTACAGACCTTCCGTGATTGATTCAACGACAAGTATTTTTTTATGTTACTTCTACGATTACCTTTTTTATCCCTTTGGACAAGTGCCATGTTATATCTCCACAAAGTATTGTCTTTATTTCCATTAAGTTTGACGTGATATATTATTGGGAGTAAAATAATTCTTTTAATTTCCAATATATTTCTTTTTATTCTATCTATTTGTATTTTGTATGGTTTAAGAATTTTAGATTATGGTCCAAGTTAATGCCTGAATATTTTACCGAAGATTTGTAAGGCATTTTTCGTTCCGTGCTTGAATAATCTTAAAATTAAAATAATTTGATATTTATTCTGTTTTAATTATTCATTTCACTAGGCCAAAGCCATATTTCATCAAAGATGTAGATAACAAAATACGAATAAAGAGAGAAAATCCTGAATAAGGTTGCCGATACGAAACAAATTCTGTCAACAAATTTCCACTGGATCAGAGGATGACGAGTAGACGATTGCGGACGTCTCTCGCTCTATCCTTCGAGGATCGAGACAACCAAGTTCGCTACAGGACGATTCGGGAGTAGGATTATCGCGAAAAACGGTTCTGACGAGAATGTGGTACAGGTTAGTGCGGTATCAGTTGCACGACGACAACGGCGTACAGGTGCGATCGGTAAATGGTACAAGCACGTATAATGATGAAGAAAAAAAAAACAATTAATTCGCTAATTTTCTTCTGAATTTATTGAAGTAAACACATTTATTTACTACAAAATTTAGTTGGTCTCTTGCAACTATTTGCATAAATCAACGATTTTCTGAATAAATTCTAATAATAATTAGACATGCGTATTTATAATTATATACATAGTCGAAAATAAATAATTTTGATATCTTTTCAAGGCAGGATATTTCATTCGCGGTCGAAAATAATCAGAAATCAATATTTTCTTTATTTTTCCGTTCAGTGGAATTTCAAAATCACAAATTAACAAAAAATATTGGTTAACCATTCACATTTAAAGAAGCTGGCAGTATTAAGATTTATATCAAACTAAAGGCCTGATAACCAACTGTTTTTAATAATTTCCAAATCAGTTGCTTCTAATCCAAAATCACACCTACAAATAATCTTATTTAAACTATGTAAAAATATATTAATTTTAGCTTTTTGATTATAAATTGCATTCTCATAATACACCTGAGAAAAGACGTTTTACAAGAAATATAAATATTTTACGACAAGAACAATTGTGTTATTTTCCCGTTCGATTTTTCTTTAAAAGTCGATAATTTTATTGCAATATGGTACAGTCTAGACGTGAAAAATATTTATAATAACTTTCAATAAAACGGAAATTCAGAAAATTATTAAAATTTTCATTATTTATGTATATACATACACACATCTGTGTACAATAATGTTTTAAGTCCATAAGTTATGAAATAGATGCATAATGAATACGACCGCGAATTAACCGTTCTTCAACTAACTAATAAACAATTATTGCATCATATAATTTTCAGCAAACGATCAAGCTTGTTCAAAAGCATATCTCAATATATTTATATATAGATTTTACATTTATCATTGCGGAGTATGCAACTTTAAAGCCGTGCACCAACGTGCACAACAACCTAAAGTTTTCATAAATGGAAAACACACTATCGAAAATTACTTTATTTCGACTATCAAAATCTTCGATAAAACAACAATAAATCATATTAATTCAGAATTTCTGTGAAATTATCGCTCGTACGATATACAAAGAGCCGAGTGTCTGCGCTGCTCACAGGAGATGATCCTCCATAATTCAAAATGCAAGCTCGGAAAGTATCATTCTTCATTACATAATATAAGCGAGCACTTGGCACGAAAAAAAATAAAATTTAGAGCGTTCCTCTCTCACTCTCTCTCTCTCTCTCTCTCTCTCTCTCTCTCTCTCTCTCTCTCTCTCAACTCTTTTGTATCAGCGGGGTACAGCGCGTGTGCGGTAACACACGGACAAAAGAAACAGCAAAGCCGCAGACGAGGGCTCTAGTAATATCACTTTCCCTCCCTCTTTTTCTCTCACTCTCTCTCTCTCTCTCTCTCTCTCTCTCCCGTTGTGCCTACGTGCGAACCTTACGAGCATCCCGCATCGCGACAAAAGCGCACCCGGGAGTCCTTGCATGCGAGACGTCCATGAGGGGCGTGTGCAACGCGAGGATATACCGACTCGTACGATCGACGGCGATGATCCCGCAGGTGGGATGTTTCGACCGGGAAGGGGAAAAGTCAAAGTTCGTGGGAGCTTCATGTATGCTCTTGGTACGCGTCTTCGGTCGTCCTAACGGTACGACTCTTCGCGCTGGAAACTTATTGGAGATTTCAAAATCTGGAATTTAAACGAGCAAACGCGGTAATGACTTCATTTCGAGATCAAATATACTCGCACGCTGCCACAGTGTCGTGTCTCGAGATGTGATGAAAATAGCAGAATAAATATTTATCGATGATCCTATCATTTACTGTTTACGTGCTTGAATTCTTTTATGTCTCAACGCCCGTTTCACGATTATGCAACTCCAGCCAGAGACGATCTACCAACTGGTTAGAGAGTATTACTTTCAACGATTATGACTGGGCGTTTCGTTCGAAAAACTACGAGAGAAAAGCGGTGCGCAGTGCATTTCGAAAGCCTTGGAGCATGCGCAAAGCTCTCTTGCAAACCGTTAAATAAGTTATTATCCGAGAGCGATCGGGGCGCGATTCTTCAAATGTTTTCCCACCGCTTGAATTCCTGGAGGAGCCGTTCTCGCGAGCGTCAAACTTTCAGTTGGCGAGCACGACATCGGAATTAACATACGCGCCTACGTCGCAGCCAAGCGATACACTTACGATTCAACCGCGCATGGCCCGAGAGCGTGAAAAGCGGCACTTTGTTCTACTGCGCGCGATGGGGCAATTCTGACGAGGAGGAAAGAAGGAAATATCGTTCGAAAGGGAGGACCTCCTCGTGCTCGGTGCTTTCAATGAAATCACAATCGCGGGTGGAAAACGCTTCTCTCTCTCTCTCTCTCTCTCTCTCTCGTCTGCACATACACAGGTACACTTTTCTGCAACGATGTTGGACATCCGTCGCCCGGGGGTAAAGCGAATGGCTGGAGAGTAAAGAGAAGCGGACTCGTCTCTCCCGGCACGACTTTGTCGAAAGATAGAGAGATGGAAACGAGGGAGATGGGCTCGGCTCTCGCTCAAATCCGACGTTTTTATTGGCACATTTAACGCAACGCGACGTTCGAGATTTTCTATGCTTCAGATATTTTACTTGGACCCGCTGCGTTCATGTGCAGCATCCCGGATATGACACGGAGGTTTTACATTCGAGATTTTATGGGCTCCGTCGAGTGCACAGGTGGCGTTCGCCTCAAACGCTCAGTGATTTATATTATTATGGTGCTGAGCCGAAACAATTTATTGAAATTAAAATTGTACATTTTTAAGTTAACGAAGCGGCATTTGATAATAAATACGGTGAGAGTACACGCGATCTCGAGTATTGCTAAGGAAATTGTAATTGAAATAAATATGGCACTAGCAGTTGTGAAAGAAATTTTTTTCCAAAATGTTTGCGTTTGTAATAATTGAGATACATTCAAACATACAAATTCGTAACTAAAGAGAAACTTAATCAAATAAATTATGTAAGTGTATTCTATCAAAGTGTATTCTGGGTATTTTCAGTATTTCCTTGACATCGAAATTAAAATTGAAAATCTCTTCGAACACTCGTAATATATAGAACTTCAATATACTATAGGTAATAATAACTAACGTAATCAAATTAACTCTAAGTGAATAGTATTTTTTTCTTTTTTGTATTAATCATAAATAACACCATCATTTTCTTTGTGTTTATGTAACAAACTTTAAAGAATATTTAATGCATTTATTTGATTGAAATTTTACCAAAATATAAACTGAGTTAAGGGATTAGCAACGAGGATGTACTTTCATTATTATTCGTTACTGAATTAAAATGAATAATAACAGACCAATTTTCTGTGCGCGAGCACAAGATCTTAAATTATCAAATAGACTTAAGATAACAAAATAATATTCAAAAAATGATAATTCCACCTCTTGTTTGAGAGATTTAATAGTACGTAAGATATCCAGCAAGTGTTATTTGATAAAAAAAAACTTTATTCTGTTTTTTGCGAAGATAGATTTGGATTAGTAATTGTTGAGTGTCATGATAGATATACGAATTAAAATTAGAAGGAAATTAAAAACCAAGAAAATGTATTATGAAATATTGTATACGTTCACGAGTAACCATTACAACTCCTTGCAACTCTTATTTTCAGTGAATTTTCAGGATAAAATGCCGACATATCGATGCAGATACAAGAATTATTTTATAAACAGTACCGTACTATTTAATCAAAATATTAATTTATCCTTCAAATACAAATTCATGAAATTTAAAGTGTGAGTTACACAAGCTGTTTAAAATCTTTATAAAAGCAAAATGAATTATCTCTGATTGAAAAACAGTAATCATTTTGTAATTTAGTTTTTCCATTACGCTATTCTTAAAATTTCTAATAATTGTCATTTTAAATATTAGGCCTACAGTAAATGATATGCAAATAATAAATGCTAATAAATATTCATAAAAATTACGTAATATATACTGTACACAGAAAAGATATCCTTTTCCAAACACAAATTAAGAGAAAAAATTAATTTTAGTTTCCTTACCGTTTATCGGATACATTGTATATCTTTTTTACCGGCGGTTTTGTTAATAGAATAGAAACTTTATTGGCAGGCAAATTTAATGTAATTATGTGTAAATACGTAATAAGTAAAAATTTGATCTTATTAAATGTTAGTGGATGATTACTGTGAAACATTTGCTTTTGATAAAGCATTGTTGAAAAAATCAATACAGTGACGTAAGAAAACCTTGTTCTCAAATACAAACGAAATTATCGTTTTTTACCATAAATTGTATTAATTATTTGTCAATTTTTCCAATTGAATATGTATCGAGCTATGCCTTCTATATTTCATAAATGAAATATATTTTTGTTTCTGTCTTTATTACTTTTATAAAAGATTTATCTAGTTTTTGCAAATTAAAAATCATATATTTACTATTCCTGTAAACAGATATTACATTTATAGATATTTCTTATGTGTTATAATTAGCGTATTGAAAAATACACTAATCTATAATAGTAAAGTAATGAAATTAGTATGATTTTAAAATTTAAATTTAAATTATTTAAATTAACCTTTTAAATGTTTCATGAAAGTGACCGTTTATTTGACGAAAGAGAAAGTACTATTTTCATAATGGACCACCTAATCAGAAATAAGCAAGTTTATGTTATAGGTAAAATTAAAATAATATTGGTTTTTAATTTTCTAAGAATCCAAACGCTTCTGCATGATACAATCTATACAACTTATGAAATAACTGTAGATAAAACATTATCAATATTGTACGTAAAATAATTTTATTAAAGATCTGAAAATACCAATACTTTTAATAATGGCTGCTCTAAAAGAAGCTTCAAAAGAAGAAATTTTATCAACAGGATAGATTGCGGACTTCAAACTCATGTTTTACAAAAATTACACAGAAAATTGTTGATCCACGTGAGAACGTATTTCGCCGGTCTTATATTTAGCCTTTTGTATCGAAATTTAATAAAATGGCGGACGTGCATAAAAAGATAACTACTATTTTCAACTTTCGGCCTCAAAAATATATGAAATTATCAACTGACCAATTTAAGTCTGTTACGGGATATAGTCAATGGTTAGTAAAGTAACGGCAACAAATTTCAGCTTGATTGGTTGAATATTTGGTTTATTTTTATCCCGCGGGCCAAAACCTCATTTTGAGGAAAACACACTTCAAATTTTCGTTGACGTATCATCACTTCGCAATTCGTTTCATGTTCAAAGTACTTTTAATACTTTTATTTTAGCTGAGATACATAAAAAGTAGAAATTTTTATTTGAATATATAACTATAGATGTATACTATATCTTGTGACATTCATCATATGATTTATAATACTTTAATCAAGGAAAATATTATCAAAAAATTTTAATGAGACGTAACTACACTCTGTTTCTTTCGAATAGTAAAAAATGAACGTAGAACTGATATTGTAAACAAAAGTATAAAGAATTGAGGGTAAGATGTATATGTATCTAAGTGTAGAAAAATATTCTGAAAGCTATCGTTGTATATTTTCATGATAAGGGTAAAAAATGTTATTATTTGAGAACTGACTTAAAATTATGCAAACGCTTACGTATATAAATTCACGAATGTTGGATAACAATTGCATTGAATAATTGTATTAGATTTATGAACATTTTTTATTTTGAAATTTAAGTTTTACCTAGTTAGAAGGTGGATATTGTAAATAGAAATAGTAAAAAAGAAAACTGGAATAACTTTTATTGTCTGTATAAAATGAAAACTCTTTAATACTATTTGACGAGCATAATCCTTTTATGATTTATATTGTTGTAGAAGAAAATCCAACTCCGCTTTCTATCTAAGCACATCTTTTGCATTAGCAGTCAATAAGAAGAGGGTAGAGATTGAAATTACTATCATCCATTTGCCGCGATAAGAGAGAATGATATAAATTATAATAAGATTTAGTTGGAGGAATCGAGGTATATGTCATTCGATTATTTATATCGCATACATTAAGATCGTCAAGAATGACAATCAATTTTCTCAATTTTCCTCACTGATCTGAAAAGAGGCGATATCAATAGAAAATAAAAAAAGAAAAATGCTGAATCAGCAAAGTCGCTGCTCCTTTCCATACACGTGCCTCACAATGAGTTCGTATCATATTTCCGCCGTTCCTCCTCTCGTTATGTTCTTTTGTCACAAATGCCGACACGCTCTCATCTCGAGCCATTGGAGCTTTAATCGTCCGTCATTGCACTCCCATATCATATATACATACGCACGTATAAAGCTATAATGCAGAAGCAGAACGCCAGGACAGGCACTGACTCTCGGTTTTAATCCCGCGCGAGAGGAGAAAGTCATCGCTCTTCATATGTGCCGTTGTTGCTCATACCACGGGCGAAAGTTTTTTGCACTTTTTTCCTTTATTCTTTCGTGCATACTGTATCTTTTACTTTTAGATAGCATATATGCAATGCGCATACGCGTGCACGCGTACGTGAATATAAGAAAAGGAAGTAGATAGAGAAATGTAATTTATAATTAAAATAAAATGTTCACGAGCAAAAGGACAGACATTTTGTATTACAAAACATTGATGCATATACGAATTGCTATTGCTACTATTACTATGCATTATGCTTTGTAATTATTTTATTTAAGTTTATTATCCAAAATTCTCCGTTAGCGGAAGAAATTTTTACGCCAATTCTTTGTTTCGGTAATAAATCTAAAGCATTGGACTAATTCATCAAAACTGGAGAAACTTCACTTTCTTAGTACTCTTTGACATATTTCATATCAATTATGAATTCGTATGAATTGATAATGACATTTTACATTTGCAACAGAAATATATATTCGCTGCATCATTAATAATTACAAAATATACAATGAAGTAAAAGGATTTTTGTTTGTGAACTCACATACAAATTCAAGAATGTGAAACGTAACTACATTAAGCAAGTAAAATAAATTAGGGACTTAAGGTTATCGTAATATTACAGTTAGACATAGAGTGAGTGAGCAAGAGAGAGAGAGAGAGAGAGAGAATTGTTAGTGCGTGGGAGTAGACAGTTAGCGAGGTCAAGTGCAACAGCAAGTGGTATTGACTTCGGTATTTGCATTTGCGGAATTTACAGATGATTTATTTGCCGTGCGATAATCAGTAGCTGATAGGTACAGTTTCGCACATACTCTTGGGAGAAATAAGCCTTTACGCGTTCAAGTTCCATTGCTGTATATAAATATATAATCATTTCTGTAACAGTTTTCTTTTTCACTTTTACGCTTATTGATCGCTATTGATTTTTTGCGCAAACAATAATATTTTCTAAAATGAATACATGATTTATTCTGCTAGTTATAATATACTAGCGGTATAAAATCCTACAAGGATTTTTATGGAAATATTGTATTTATTTCATAAATGGATTATTTCAGATTAAGCTGATTAATTGGAAATGATTAAGAATTTGAAAAGAAAACGATAATTATACGGAAGAAATAACACACCGATGTTAAATAAATTACTACTGCAAATAAATTAATACATCAATATTTAATAGAAAAAGTGAATAAATAATACTGAGTCCCAAATAGTCTATCAAATTACTTGTTAATTAAGCTTCGGTGTAGTTTCAATGAATCAAACTTGCGTTGGTCTCTAAAAAGCTTACGTTTTTATGATTGCGGATCATGAGATTGACATTGACATTGACCAAATTGTTTTGAAAAATACAAGCTTACACAGTTAAGTTAAAATATATAATATTTATAGATACGTAATATATTTATTATATAAGTTAAATCTTTGATAATAAAGCTGCACTTAGACTTTCAATGTGACATCTATTAATCTTGCTATTTCTCCGAAGAGGAAACCAGTTTTTCTAACTTGTCTAATTTGAGTTTAAATTTTAACTGCGTATTAACAAAATATTACATATGCCGCATGATTGTAATGAATATTACGCCTAACAAGAACAACGAATATTAAATAAATATGTAAGCGAATAACATACTGGTCAAAGAAACTATACTTACGTCAGTGTAAAAATCAGCAATATTAAATACATGGTACCCTACTTAAACTGCACTAATTGCAGTACCTTTTGTGCAACCGTCATTAAAGTGACTCGTATAAATTAAATATTGGACGGTAAATTAGAAATCACGTATTTTATTTATTGCCCTTGGCGCAAAATGTACAAAATACTCGTTTCACAATGAAGTCTTATCCTGCGCATGCATTGTTCAGAATCACAAACTAAGGCAGCGACGCTGAACATATAATTTACGTTGTAAAAAGCCAACGACAAATATTGTGATGGCAAATGTGAATTTCAATGATATAAAGTGAGTTGAGTCCTTATTTACAGAGGCAAATTTAATGAACGCTGTTGACAGATTTTATAGCGACTGTTGATCGTAATTACAGCTTCGAATCGATCTGATACGGCATTAATGTTCAACGATATCCAATTGTGGATGCGCTAAAATAAATCAACAGTTTTTAATTCGGTAAATTAGTCGTTCTTAGTGTAAGTCAAGCATAATTGACTTATTTGAAGATTATCATTTTTCCTTTTAAATGTAATATAAGAAAGAAGACTGCATTCGTTTGTCAAAGCATCGTTACCAGGCTCTCGTCAGTTACAGTCGAAGTCAAATAAATTAAAGGCTGATATTAATACTGACCGTTCCAGTGTGTCAAAGCACGTTTTATGTGACAACATTGTACATTTGTTAGCAACTTATTAAGACCATTAAAGAAGGATAAAGGCACGAAAAATGTCGAGTAAAATTTAATGACAATCAGTATCTCATAATCTCCAGTAATCTCCTTAAATATCCGTTCCTCGCTCATTTGCCTTTCGTTAAATCCACACAAGCGCCGAATACCACCACGAACATTTTTGTTCATTTTCGTCTCTTGTTCGTAGCAACACTGTTTTAACTTTTTACCTCTCGGTCATATTTGTTTCGCCGTGCGCAAATGAACTTGTACATGTGTAACGTAATCATGTAACCCAACCACCAAAACCACAGGTACAAAGACTCAAGCGTCACGCGATTTGTCGTGTAGTGTAAATTAAGCGTGTAATTATCCATTAGGAGCGAGGAATTCGAGAGGGAGGAAAGGGTCGCCGGAGAAGAAAGAGAGCGTCGGACCTTCTCGATTAGGGTCCATTTTATTTTTTTGTGGCTTTTGTAATATCGCCTGGAAATTTAAAGTGGACAGTACCCGTAAATTTTTCGCGCGTAAAAAATACAATATAGTATTCGGAAGTTTTGAGCTTGATTAAAGTATGTATAAGGAAAAATCAAGAAACTTTGTAAAATTAAGAGTGACTTTCTGCAAATCCGCCGAATCGGTTAAAAAAACTTTACTTACGAGATGCTTAAAATTTAATAACGGTTCGATAAAAAATATCAATAACCAAGCGAAATATTGGAAGGAAATGGTCCAATCAACATTTTCGAGAAAAATGTGCATCTGAGTTACGTTATTTATACCTTACTGGCGAGTAATAAGTGTACCAATAATAAATGATGATGCACAATATTACTTTGCAACTAATTTTTTGTTGAAAATGTAAAAATTTCTTTCCCTTTACATAAAATGATTCCGTAAACGAGAAATTATTTCACGCCCGTCGAATCTTAATCTGTACTATCAACTTGACATTGTATTCATAAATGTAGGTATTAAAAAAATTAAATTTATTGCTTTTTCTTTTCATCAAACTAACTGTAGCACTTATTTTATATTAAAGAAAAATGGCGATTTTCTCAAATCTTCTAATAATACTGGTTTTTAAATCTCTGATTTATTTCATTTACTACAATATTTTTTATCCAATTATCGTGGTTCAAAGAAATGCTGCTTTGAATATTCTTTGAATTCTTTGAAGTGATATTATATAATAATATCGCACAAAAACACTTAAAGCAAATTTAATCAAATTTTCAACAATTAATAGGAATAATAAGAACTACGAATCATTTTGTATGCAATTATGCAGTTGTTGCATGTGATCCGATCAATGAAGCAAATATATACAAATTTCAAAATTATCAAAATTCAGTGCAGATATCTATCAAACAATTTATTGCTAACATATTTATTAAACTGTAATGAAGCTTTAAAACTTTTATTTATAAATAAATTTTTAATGAACTATCGATCTAATTATTACAAGTAATTATTTTTAAAGTTAATTTTTATACTCTGTAAAATATTACATATTTATAGCTAAATTAGTATTGGTTCATACAAAATTCATTTTTCACTTGTAAAAAAGCATGCGTCCATTTAAAAAAGGATGCATTTTTATTCTATAAAGTATTGAAATTTCATATAATTCAAGTTTGTATGGAAATAAAATTTACAAAATAATTGTATATTACACCATTAAACTGCACTAATAAAATACTGCATAGGTAGAATTTTATAAGGTTCTTTAAAATCATTCTACTGTTTTTAAATTACATAAAGTTTTACTATTCCAATGTTTACTTCAATCAAAAGAATTTTAAAAAGTAGTAACTTTGATGAGAAGGTGTTTATGTACTTCGTAAGTATTTGTAGTGTTATCCCAAATTGCTTTAAAAGATTCATACTCAAAATACTAAAATAAATAAATCTATATACTATTCAAATTTTATGATTATGGATCGTAAATGCCGACTATTTACAGATACGCAGATACGATGAGTAAGTGGCTTAGTAAATGTTATAATTTAGATTTACTTCACCAACTTCAATTTACCGCTATAAATGATGAATTTTCATGAATATTTCATTGGTCGAAATACTTAATCATAATTTTATATATATTTTTTAAGAAATATGACGCTTATTTTTCTGATATAAATGAAGCAATTACCATAATCATGTTTAAAGTTGTTTAATAATTCAAATAATGTATAAAATTTTAAAGAAATGTCTACTAACGATAACTATAATAAATTTCAATGCAAAACGTCAAGTTCGATTTAATCACGTGATAATACGTGAGTCGTAGCTTTTACAATGCTCATCTAATCGAATTAAAATTAATCTTTTATTACTGTAAAAGAATCGAAACTGAAGTAAGAATAATTGGATGAAAATAAAATTTCCACAAAATTAGTATATTATAAAGTATGAGCGAATTGCATTTCATAGCAGAACATAAAATAATATTATCAGCTTCAATCTTTATAATACGACCTATTAAGATTAGAAGTCGAACACTAATTTTATTAGTACGTGTATTATTCATTATTTTGAAGCACGTGTAATATGCTTTGATTCTCACGCTAAAATAAAAAATGTATGGATTTCGGTTATTTATATTCGATAGCATTAAATATCATAAAAGATCAGTTTCGTAATACCTGAATAAAATATTCTCACCATCTTAAGAAATGGCGTTTTACCGTTAGTATTAAAATTTATATCAATTATAAAAAAAAGATATTTACAGCTACTTTTAACAATAAATATATTTCACATGATCGTTGGTTTGGGAAATGATAATTTCTTAAGATAATTTAACAATGTGGATGATAATTTCATAGGCATATAATTACGTACTTTTAGAATCTAGAACTTTACATATCTTATCAGTTGAACTACAAATACACTTATTTTTCGTCATTCATATTTTAAATGAATTACAACTTAACAAAAGAGTTATTATTTGGTATGAAATATGTTTGTATTTTGTTTTCTACAATACTATTATATTTTCCGTGAAAAGGCACTTCACGTATCACCAATTTTTTCGAAAAGTATACGCACGTGTATTCTGAAATTTTTATAAACACACATAAATCCATGTAGATTGTTTAATTTTTCCATTACAACGATGACTTTACAGAGCTTTCGAGTTCATCGGAAAATATTATTTGAACTGACAACTACATAACTGTACGTAAAAGACAATTTACCACTCCAAATTATAATAAATATAGTTTTTAATACAGTTAGAATTTTAAAGTAAAATTAGTTACGAGGATCATCGTGATAAAATATGACCGCACCGTTAACACATTCTTAATTAAAAATAATATAAAGCAACTACGAATGAAATTTCATTAGCCGGGCGTCCCCTTTTAAGTCATACTTATAATGTCTTTGTGATTACTGTACACATTCTAACAAATATATCACTCAATCGCATACTTTATTAACTTTGTAACCTGCTTCTCTTCCTCCTTCTCGCACACATCCTCTTTCCCCGTCGCTCGCCAGGCGAATATTACCTAATTGTCTCGACGACGCGAGGGATTTTAGCTCTGGAAAATTCACGCACGTGATGCATCTTCTTCCTTTTGCTCCATGTTTGTAGCCCCTGGCTTGGTTTTATTTCTCACACTGGTAGTGCTGGTCTGATCGATGTCATGCAGCGCCGCTTTTAAATTATTCCGGTAAAAAAATACCTCGCTTCAGACGGCTGAATGCTCAGGCAAATTTTTGCGCTTGGAATTACCGAGTCTTTAATTTACTTACCCCTTTCGTGAGGAAATTTAAAATTTAAAATCAACCGCTACTTAATGAGGCTTGTATGCTGTATCAACCCGCAGCATACGCGAGCTTCACCGATTGAAAGCCTGAAAGCGTAATTCATTCGTAATTGATAATAAAACAAAGTTACTATAAAAACTTTGGCAACAGTATTTCTTTACGTATTTCTTTTATTTTTAGCCATAATTGGAAAGTCTGCGTGAATACGTTTACAATAAATATATGTATCAAATATATGTAATGTAAACATATCAAAGAATACATTTTATTGTGTGCATCTTCTTTGCAGTACTTTATTAGTTCTCACTAGCATACATAATGCACCTGTAAGTAGACGCTTAATCGTCGCAAAGTCTAATGGTTATCCCGAGAAAGTAATTTAATTTAAAATTCGTGTCGATAGATGACACCTAAAGTTAAAGTAAGCGATCATCGCTCACGTTGACAGTGTTTTGCAATTGTTTTGAAAATTATTATACACGAGTTTAATATCTCACACAATTCAAGCGAACGCTAAGTAATAAACAAAAGTAGATTTTGAAATTATTAGAACTGTATTTGTACGCGCATACTTTGATTGTTACAAAAAAGAGTAAGAAAATAATTTTAATATTACGTACTGAATATTTGCGGAGCTCCCTACATGAGATTAAAAAAGTACGTTACGATTACAAGATTAGAAATCGCCCGCACCTTACCTGTCTGAATTTCGGATATATGAATTTCGTGAAAAAATAAATGGAAAACAGTAATTGGCGTGAAACTTAATAAAGCTCCTCGGAATATTGCGTGTCAGACAAGCTGCAGCGTGAAGTGCGACTATACGTGCACCAATTAATTAATCAGAGCGAAGCGTGATAATTCGTAATCAAAGAACCAGAGAGACAGGTCACGGCTATGAAGCTCCGACAATATAAGCGACTTCATCTCGCGCTTGTGGTGTGAGAAAGAAATATAAAAAGTATCCGGTGCTTCTCAAAGTATCCATACGCTTTGCAATTGCTCGCGAACGTTCGCGAGCAACGTTACCGGCAGGAATGCGCGAGCCCTTGCATCTGTGAATGCGCCTTTAAATAAACAAACAAATAAGTAAATAAATGCGTTAAGTGAAAACATAAAAACGTACATAATACCGTGTACGTATCGATCAAAGCCCCGGCACATGCCGCCTACACTTGCCGACACACGCATACCCTCGGCCGTAGGTTCAATTATAATTACTCGGCGATTATAACAATTTTCCGGTCTTGCAAGGGAAGCTACTTTTGCGACGCTACTTCTCCTACTTAAGCGTACGTGTGTGCAATGTATCGGATATGCGCGTTCTTAAGGATTACCTGGTCAAATCACGAGCGAGCGTCAGCCTCGCCATTCTCTACTCGCTTCCAGACCTGAACTTCTCGAAAAGAAACTTGTCGTTCGATTTGCGCTTCAGATTTATATTCCGAGTGGCCATGTTAGTAGGTACGTATGATTGCGGGTCGTGCGGCTTTTCATCGCAGTGCTGAAGGAGATACGTTATCTGGCGACGATTAATTGATGTTCACCTGATTAACAGCCATTCTATTCGTTCGTCCTTACTTTTTTCACTTTCCTTCTCATAACGCATGATCCAGAATTTTTTGAATATAATTTGCGCTTGATACATTTTCGGAAAGCGATGATATGTATCAAGTGGATTCGAGAGCAAACGAATTCAGTCACGCGTTGACGTTCGTAACACAAGTTGTATTGTGCATACGGTAAAACGGTTGATTTTTATTTTTTAATTCACTTTGTATTCGTTTTACAAAATTAATTAGCTTCCTTGCAGTGCCGCCTACTCGTAACACGAGATTTGGTTCAATAAAATAATGACTATTATTTGCGTTGTGGTTTGACATTCATTATTATTAACGGGATTAAACCTGAGTATCGTAATATGATGACGAAATCAGTTTGTTACACCTCATAATTCAATTTGAATAAAGAATATCATTAATTGAGTTTGGTCGTTAAAATGAAGACGAGTACTGTGTATTTTTTGGTAAAAATGTTTTCACTGCAATAGCCTTAATTACGATTTCGATGCAGAAACGGATTTTATGTATTTACTTAATTAATGTATCGTGAGATGCAATAGGAGTTATCGATAAAGAATTCATTTGCAATTTAAACGTTTTTAATAGAGTTTTGATCGAGTGCCACAAAACAGGACACACAGGGAAATGATCGTTTGCAATTTTTCTGAAACTTTGAAATATTATGAGTCTGAAGTTTCCAACGTTGGAAATCCAACAAAAAATGAAATTTTTCAAAACTTGAAGTTTCTTCAAAAAAACTGCGTACACCATACAACTATGATACAGTATGAACAAAAAAACGATATAACCCAATAACCCAAAAAACAATCCTTATTAGGGGATGAACAATTGAAAAAATTCAAATTTCTACTAACAATCATATACAATAATCATTATCAACCACAAAAGAAAACTAAAATAAAGTTTTAGCGCGCATAGAAACTTATTATAAACAAAAAGAAGTTGCGCCGCGTAAGAGAATTCGCAGAAGACCGCCTCATATAATAGACTATAAATACAAAAATTATTAATATTTTGACAAAAAAATGCATAATTCTAATGCTCAAGAACCAAAGATAGGAATAATAAAAAAAATCTCCAACAAATAATATTGCCATAAATATCCGCAAATAACACGTCCATTACGCTACCGATAAGCATATGCGTTGTAACACTTAACTGTTAATTAACATGTGTTTTAACTAAATGTGTCAATAGTAGATGTGACGATAAATAGTTTATATGTTTGCATTGTTTATTCTAATCTTTCACATTTTTCGTAGGGTGGTAGACTATGAGAATTAGATAATACGTAAACATAATGCGGTGTTGCCGCGACGCAAAGTCATGGAGTTACGTTTTCGACTTGACAAAATCGTGAATCTACGATTTTCGCTAATTCGGACGTCGTACGTACAACTGCATATGTAATGTACAACTGTACATTTGTACATATGCAATACGTGTGACTACATGTGTCTCGCTCGCTTGCAGTGTTTGACTCGGAAATTTCTTTGGAACGGACCATCTTATATATATACATTTAATTCTTAATTATGCTTAATATAATAGTTATTATAATAGTTTCAGTATTTAGATTAAAATTATGAATTAGATTGACATTTAATAATGATTTTCAACTGGAATTCGAACTTATCTCGGTTATAATTTTTTACTTTTTCCTACTAAAAATCTATAAAAGTTAATAAGTAAATTTCACGAACTAACCAAATAATTAAATATAAGAGTAATGCACTCAAATTTGAAATAGTAAAGCTGACATTTAAAACATTGAAATCAGTTACTATTTCATCCTGTTTTTGTGATTATGCTACGCAACCCATTCCTTATTATAAAATGACTGAATAATTGCTAATAAAATTTTTTTTTCTGTATTTTTATCTTAATCATTTCATATTTCTTTGTATATAGATTTATAAAAAAATATAAACTTGAATTTTTCTGAACTTTATTGAACATTTATTTTATATAATCGATGTGTATTTGCACTATTTATTAGTAAACACAGAAATCATAGAAATTAATTTCGACAGAACATTTTTCTTAGAAAACCTTTTTTCTAGCTCAATAAAAAATTTCTTTACTTAGCATATGTTATTATTGCGGAAATTAATGCTTTGAAATATTATGAACATATTTATAAATTCTTTCATAATTAATTTGTTACTAATGAAATTCTAGTTATATTGCAAGAATAAGGCTTATGAGGAAATTTTTATAATTAGCGAGTGGCCTAATAGAGAGAAAAAGAGTAAAATGACATAGAGATTTGTAGAGTGAGTGAGTCTTACATTTGTACATTACATCTTATTGTAAATTTCGTAAAATTTTCTATTCTTTGAGCAATTAAATATTAGATAGTTATATCAACATCAGTTTTTTAATTCTATGATTATACTTTTATATAGTTATTTTTTATATGTTTATATTTTTTATAAGGTAAGAATTCAATGTAAATTTGATATGCGTGTTTGGAAAATAAAAGAAGCCATTGACGCTCTGTCATTCGTAGGGTAAAACCTAGATTTGACTGACCTTGGGAAGTTCGTTGGCGTCTGTAAGGTCTATCTATGTGTGCTTAATACGTGTGATTGCTTGTAGGAAGAACTTAAAGTAGTGTCCGACCGAAATCTCGGGAGGCCGACAAAATGTAAACAATCGAACATTTGGATTTTACCTCATATGATCTTATCTTGTTATATTTTTTTTATTATAAGCATTAGAAATCAATACTTTTATAAATCTTATCGACAATTGATAATATCTGAACAGAAATTCTTTTAAACATAAATACAAGTTTTAAATGTTAAACGTCTACATTAATAATAATTAATATAGTAATTGTTGTGAATTACAGTAATTTGCTGTAAATTACGGGACACGTGGCAATAGTTCTAAATTGTCAATTTCAGTTCTATAATATTCAAAAACTTTTTATTAAATGTATATTATTAACAGAAAATTCTCAAATCAATAACAATATAACAAATAAAGATAATTTCACTGCTGTAATTAAAACGCAATTGTATTTTCATAACCCAAGAAACGTTATCTTTTTAAGTATATTCATGTATTTCGTGTACACACATGAAAACGCAACCTTTTTTCACAAACTCACTCTTCCACAATCGCTTTTTTTCTGTTGACAAATATGAGATATTACATCTTCTAAAATCTTATAAACACAAAGTACATTATTTTGATGGATCAAGCCTAAAGCAAAGGTACCATATTAAAATCAACAAAATTCATATACATATATAGTAGTTTACTTTTTAGAAATCTATTTCATGTAAAAATTAGTGGTGGTCTGCTGAGAGAAATTTTAGAAGCTCCAAAAGCAATCGTCACATTTTTCAAAAAGAAGAAAGAATTTATACACTCGAAAGAAAATCAAATCATAAACGCCGTCGAATAGAATTGATCAGATTGCAGTTCGGTAGTAATGTAGTGGAGTACTTGTATAGATTATAAATAAACAGAGAGTTTCTTTCATGTTAGTTGTCTTATTTTAATTTTTATTATTAACAATAAACTGTGGCGGCATATGAATACTCATAATGTGTAAGCATACGAGATTAATTTGTTTAATTTGTTGAAAGCTATGACGAAAACCTCTTATATTGTTGCTATTCGATTAATTTGTTCTATTTCATATCATCAATGATATTCATAAATAAAATGATATAAAATAGTAATATTCAATAACAAAGAGAAAAAAAAAAAAAATTAAGTTCATAATATTTCCTATATATATCTATTTTCAAAATATTTCAAAAAATATAAGGATAAAATATAATTGATAGTTGAAAAAAATGTATATATATAAGATGGTCCGTTCCAAAGAAATTTCCGAGTCAAACACTGCAAGCGAGCGAGACACATGTAGTCACACGTATTGCATATGTACAAATGTACAGTTGTACATTACATATGCAGTTGTACGTACGACGTCCGAATTAGCGAAAATCGTAGATTCACGATTTTGTCAAGTCGAAAACGTAACTCCATGACTTTGCGTCGCGGCAACACCGCATTATGTTTACGTATTATCTAATTCTCATAGTCTACCACCCTACGAAAAATGTGAAAGATTAGAATAAACAATGCAAACATATAAACTATTTATCGTCACATCTACTATTGACACATTTAGTTAAAACACATGTTAATTAACAGTTAAGTGTTACAACGCATATGCTTATCGGTAGCGTAATGGACGTGTTATTTGCGGATATTTATGGCAATATTATTTGTTGGAGATTTTTTTTATTATTCCTATCTTTGGTTCTTGAGCATTAGAATTATGCATTTTTTTGTCAAAATATTAATAATTTTTGTATTTATAGTCTATTATATGAGGCGGTCTTCTGCGAATTCTCTTACGCGGCGCAACTTCTTTTTGTTTATAATAAGTTTCTATGCGCGCTAAAACTTTATTTTAGTTTTCTTTTGTGGTTGATAATGATTATTGTATATGATTGTTAGTAGAAATTTGAATTTTTTCAATTGTTCATCCCCTAATAAGGATTGTTTTTTGGGTTATTGGGTTATATCGTTTTTTTGTTCATACTGTATCATAGTTGTATGGTGTACGCAGTTTTTTTGAAGAAACTTCAAGTTTTGAAAAATTTCATTTTTTGTTGGATTTCCAACGTTGGAAACTTCAGACTCATGAAATATTAATCTATGTAAATCTTATCACCAAAAGAAAACAATAATTTTTTGTGAAACATTTAGCATTTGAAACTTTCTAAAGTTGCTGAGTTGTTTACATTTTTCAAAAAAATATTTTTATAAATTTAATGATGATACTTTTATAGATTTTTCAAACGATTAACTTTTTATTACCAGGCTTTTCAAAATCAAATAAATGGTATTTATGGTTTATATGTTAACTCACTGATTTTTTAAATTCTAACAAAGTTAAAAATTTATTGAAATTAATATGATTTTATAAATATATTAATGTTACGTACAATAATTATTATTCGATATTTAAAAAAATACACAATGTTCTATAATGAAAATATTTTTAACAATAACCCTATTCATACAAATATTTTCTATTTGTGTATTGTCACTATTTCGGTACAATGAATTAGATTATTATATTGTTTTATGACATGTTGTATATTTTTATATATAACCCTAGATATATAAATAATAAGATATGTCCAAATTGAGGACATTTTTTAAATAGAATATCTAAAAGTGAGTGAAGTTTGCAATATTGGAACTCCAACAACAAATGAAATTATAAAAACTAGATAATTCTTTTAAAAAACCATGAAAACTTTATAATTATCATGTAGTATTATTAAAAAATGATATAACCCTAAAACATTCCCAAAAAATACCTTTTTTAGAGGATGACAAAGGAAATTTCGAAAATTTCGAAATTAAACTTTTCAACACTTTACGAATTGTGTTTTGTTATAATCATTACTAATTACTAAAGAAAATTTTAGGAACGTTTTATTGTAGATAGAAACTTATTCTTAAGCAAATAATGTTGCAGCATGTGTGAGCACATAGAGTAAATTGCCTGGAACACTACAAACACGTTAATTATTGATATTTTGTCGTTAGAGTTGCAAAATCCCAGTGTCCGGGAACAAAGGATAGGAATAGTAAAAAAAAATGAAAATACATATTTATTTAAGAATATTGCAAAAAGAAGCTTTAAATAAACATGCCGTGTAACGTACAAATGAGCATTTGCGCCTCTCATATAAAATTACTTATATTAAACACAATGCTATTAGGATTCCACAACTATTTACGAATAATTATTGTCACTAGTATGATAGCCAACAAATAATTTAAGTCATAGTTAAAACGTTATTTAATTCACTCCTTACGTATATGTAAACCGTATAGCTTAGTAGTTTATTGTTAATAACAATGCGTTGCCGTGGAATTCGACAACATTTCATTATTGATTTCATTAACATTTCATTAATCATATCAAAATGAAATAATAAGCCGAATAGCAACAAAATCAGAGAATCTCGTCAGAGTCAATAGCAACGTTAAAACAAGACCATTGCATGTATATACGGCATATATGTATTCGTGCACCCCGGCAGTTTATTATTGATAAAAGTATGTTGCCGACGGCAAACATCAATTTTTCATGTATTGTATAGTCTATTTATTACAACTTGATATATTACATATCTCTCTTAATAAAAAACATAATTTTTCACTTGATTCATAAAGACAGTTGTAAATTGTCAATAAAATACCAAATGACTATTAATAACCAAGAATAACATTCACAATGTTGCATTTACAATAAATTAAACAAAAAAATCGTGTTTTCATAATGTAAAGTTGATCATTTTTAAATAAAATAAGACACACATTGTGAAGTACAAAAAAGAATATTTATATCGAAAAAATCTACAAAATCTGTACATTATTCGCGATACAAATTCTAAATCTTAAAACAAATAATCAGTCTACATTGAAGTATTCTTAATTAATTTCAGTCAGTAATTGAAAAGAAAAATTATAGTGATATAAATAATTATGTATGAAAAATTAACTTCATAAAGAACACTTTTAACTGGGAAAGGTAGAAATTAGAAACTTTAATTTGAAATATCAAATATGTTAATAACTTAATTAATTCTATTCATACACACGATCAGAGATTATTACAAAATTGTTCACAAAAATCCAGTATTTTCACTGTCTTCAACATGTTGACTTTGAGATGCATCTCGTCATTAATTTCCAATTCACGTAACATTGAATCAGACATCAACTTGCTTAACATCGCAACTTAAAGCTTCACTTGCTACTTTTACTTTCTAACGAAGAAAAGTTTTATACAGTATTCAGCTTCTATCACATCACTAATTACGACATCATCTTTCTCTTTTGAAACATCTATCCATTTGATTACAAGTGTCATGAATTAGCTGTTATTTCAAAACAACAGCATCATTCAAATAAATGACTAAACATGAGCCTCATTATTTTACACATAAAAACATCTTGTGGAGTTCCATCAAAGTCCGTCACGTTAATCGGACATCATATTGTCTCTTTCATCTCTGCATCAATATCCTCATTTGATCACAATATCTCATACTATCACTGACCACAATGAAGTATTCGATTAATCGATATCCGCTTTCATCGAGCTCGATCCGCATTCCAGAATTCATCTCCTTAACTCACAATTATAAATGCCAGCGTAACTGCGCATTAAGTTGTTATTAATGCGTAAATCTGACTACTAGTACGCCGCTATTCAATTGATAAGTAAATTTTCGAAATAAAGGAATACCTCTATTTGAACATGCGACGGTTGGCACAGATGGTGAGTTTCCAATCTTGCTGAAGATTTTATTTTCCCGATAGACTCCTGTTATGTATATATGTTGCTTAGTATGCGATTATGATTTTGTTAAAATACTTTACAAAGCTTCGATGCTAATGGATGCCAATGGATGCCAATGGATGCCAATGGCTAAAGGTGCGTTTGAAAAAATGTTTCTACTTTTTTCAAACTAATTAATTCCAGTTGGTTAATTGAAACATTTATAAGAGTACGTAAACCTAGAAAGTATGTTTTAAAGCTATTCAAGAGTTTATTTCAGCACTACAATGTTCCATTGATCTTGAATGCAGGCAAAATTAATTTTGCATGAAATGATTAAAAAATTACGTTACCTGCTAGCAAGTATATCGTTTATAGGAATATACGATTTATCTGCACTCCACCTTAATCATACTTGTAAGTTACTTTTGGTCGATCACGTGACAACTATTTTTTTCATCGAAAACACCGTGTTTTCCGTCTAAATAGAGCGTTGGATTAAATCTTTTTTTCATCAACAAAGTATAAATTCATCGTTATTTAATCCATATTTGTTGACAATTTATAAATATTTTCACGTATAAGACATTTTTAATCTCCGAATGGTTCATAAGAGATGCGTTGTTGGACAAGCGATTTGCAGGTGTTTCATCAATATGCAAAATTTTAAACACGTTATGTATATCACATCTTTATTTAAAATAGCTGTCACGGTAATTCAAGATCCAGTCAACTAAATTACTTAATACTACGTATGTATATTCACCAGTGTCGCAATAAGTTTTTATTTATGAAATTTATTTATTTTTGGGAGTTTTATTGATTTTCACTTCATCCTCAATCGTTACGTTAGAGGAGTTGAAATACTGAAAACCTAGCCAACTTATCATCACTTAAGATTTTCTATTACGTTCGAGTAAAGGATACAGTTGTCCACATAATATTTAAAAAATTTTAAACAATATTTAGGCGCTTTCGTAAAATTTTCATAACCTTCCAAGCGAATCAGACTAAATGTTGATCAAAAGGCCTCTAGATAAATCCATCGACAAACCTTAAAAGTTACTTACGTCACGTGCGTCAATAAGGCGTTCGTCACAGTGATAAATAAAAATTGCACTTTTACGTTCTCTCGAAAGAACGAAACGAACATTCGACATTTTTGTCGCTAGTTCCATGCAACACTAACGAACATTGTAGGCTTCGCATAAAGTCAATCGCAGAGACAAGTTCCGATTACCAAATTCCAAAAGGTAATCCCCGACGACAACAGAGTCGAGAATATCGACAAGAGGAAACATTTCCATTATGGAGGAAACATTGCGATCCTCTCGCTTTTCATTTCGCGTCAGTACGGACAAGTCGCCGAGGCACGTGCGCATACTTTCTCCTCGATCGGGCCTCGGCTGCAGTAAATCGCCCGTGAACGCGGTTCCTTCAACAGTCGAACCGCCGGAATCGTACACTCGAACGCCCGCGACCGCCATTGTTCCTGGCTCTCGCAATTAGCCGTAAGTCATCCTCGCGGGTGGTAATTACGATCCACGGCGGATAATTAACCGCGACCGAATGGCATCCCCTCTGGGCCTCGTGCGCCCGGAGGCGCTCAAGAAGCAACGCCGATAAAATTGCGTTTCCCGCTACGACACCTCGGGGCTGAGTAACGGGCGATTTCAATTGCACGCCGTACGCCATGGGGAATGAATTTATCCGAGCGTTGGCGCGCGCCGTAAATTCCGCACACGGACAAGAGGGAAAGACAATGGCGGGCAAGAGCTCGGTATCGGTGGTTGACGGACATGGGAGTGACGAGAAATAAAGAAGCTCGAGCTCGACGGCGGCGCGGGTTGGAAAGGGAGTTGGCGGAAATCGAAAAACTCGCGTCTTTCAATGCGCGGGAAGCGCCCACGTGGACGTGGCTTGGACGTGTGTCAGCGCGATTTCCTGATTTCCAGCTGAGTACCGAGAAAGTTATGCCCAGATTGATACGCGATCAATCATTTCCTCGCTACTTGAAACTTCCAAGCTTGGCGCTTGTGAAAATGTCTACTCCCAACGAGCGAACGAACGATGAAAATAAAATTTAGACATTCAGTGGAAATCTGGACGTAGACGCTCAGCTAAAATCATCGTACAGTCTGTTTAACGTACGTCCTTGCGTTTCTTCACTTTTAGAGTTCCCTTTTGGAGAATGTTTGCCCTGCTTCCTCCTCCACGCGTAAATAACGTTGGTTAAACTTGAAACTCGCACGTTTGCTCGATGCGTCCATTGAATTGGCAAAATAAATTGCATCAGATTTTCTCCCTTATCCTCCGTATTCTCCTTCCAATATTTCCATTAAGCATTTTACTTTTGCAGCCAATTTCGGGGTGCCAGTTATTTCAACCCAGTCTAATGGGTTTCCATTCCAGCCGGACTCCCCGAGCACTTCCAAGATGATTTTCGCGATCCCAACCGGTCGCGCAATTACAGACAACTCTATTACTTAACAGAAAGCCGAGGATATCGGTTGCTCTCGGAGCGCGCAGTTAAAATCCGGCCTTAGAAGTAACGAAAGCGCATAAAGAGCGTTTAAAATCTTGCGTGCTCCCGAGATGCCGCTTGGCCCGTCGACAAAAGAAAGCAGTGCAACCAGCGGTGCGCGCGACGTCGCGCAAACAACAGCGGCAAAGCCAAGGCCAAGGGAAAAGATGGCCGGGGAGAAAGGCGACTAAACGAAACTATAACAATGCCATTACTAGGGCGCTCTCGTAAAACGGTAATAGGCCTCGATGCACATGGGCATGTTGGAATCGAATGGAATCGAGTGAGCAAGTGACGGACGCGGAGGTTTTCGCGCGTCGCCCCGTCAACATCGGCCCACGTCGGCCCACGTCGGCCCACGTCGGCCCACGTCGGACCACGTCGGCCCACGTCGGCCCACGTCGGCCCACGTCGGACCACGTCGGACCACATCGGACCACGTCGGATAGTGTATGAAAATCGCCACGATAATGTCAAACGTCAAGAGCGATCGGCCGCCTTCGATGACGGATATCGCGCGAGGAAGGCGTTCCTCTGTGGCTTCGCGAAGCGACCCGCCTGAGGAAATACTCGCGGGCCTCTTTTTCTTTGTTCACCCCGATTCGCGCTCCGTGGCTCGTCGTTTTCGTGGACTGAGTTTTTGAGCAAATGATGGAGAGTTCGTTGAGCCAGCCACTTGGAATATACCGCGTTCAAGACGATGTTGTCATTTATTTGCGAATCGCTTGATCATTCGTAAGAATCGGTGCTTCGGGTGGATTGCAAATAAGTCATCGAAACATCTTATTGCGAAAGCTAATGTACGAGAGCTGAATCGTTGAATCACTCGACAGCTTCCAATCTAAGCGTATTACGAAAGCGACCGGCCGAGGCAATTACACCGTGAATTTAATTTAAGCAGAAAAATGAACGCTGCAATCGCATTATTTGCCCCGTGCAAGTACCGAAGAGTCCGCAAAGTTGATCTTTGAATTTCGCACCACTTACCATACGAGCTGTTCTGGGCAAAGGTAAACCCACGGATTTAGCGAGTGAAGGGGATTATTTAGGAGACGCGGTCTTAACTGCGTGTACCTACACGCGTACGAAAGTGTGGATCGTCCGCATTTAGTATTCGTTAGGTGGCTTTTAAACAAAGCCGTACGAAGGGAGGTACTGTAAGGAAGAAACGCGCGGCGAGTGAGAGGAAGAGAGCGTTAATCAAGAGTTCGTTCCCCTTATCATTCGTCCAGTCTCGCGCTTCCTCGATCACTTGTTCGCTGCGACTTGGTTCTGGAGAGTCGTCGGCTTTGCTTCCCATTTTCGTGTGATGGGTTTATTTTTTATTGGATAGTGCGATAAAAGTCAGGTGTCATTCGATTAGCGAGGGAGGATAGAGCGCAAAAGATTAAGGCCAACCGTAACGGCTGTAAGCGTAAAAATTCACTCCTGAAAGTACTTGAAAAGTTTCCAATGAAAATTATAAAGTTTATACGTATCGGCTGTTGAACATTTAAAATTTAAATGTTCTTACTTATTCGGATAGGCAATAATTTAGACTACGCGTTCATCGGGTCGCTCGTTTAAACAGACAGTGACACGATTAGCGAAGCATTGGCTTTGCGATTTGTTAGCATGTGCTAAGTTTTAATGAAATTTAAAGGGAAGAGAAGCTGAAACTCCCGTAATTTCCTCCTCAATATGAAGAAAGTACAAGGTTAAAAAGCAAGTGAAAAGCTTTTTAAAAGTGAATGTTTGTGCTACGACACAACCGTGTCATGAATTAATCCCAATCGAAGAATTAATTTTCTTATTTCGTCTCTTCTCTTCTCTTCTCTTTCATTTCTCCCATTTGAGATACCACAGATAACCTGCGTCTGTCATGTATCGTAAATAATTAAAAGTCCACCAAGATACCAAGACGCAAGAGTTGCCAAAGGTTTTCTTTCGACGTGCTTCATCAATCCTCGTTAATAACCTCATTTAATATTTTAATATCTCGAAAGATAACATTAACTGACCATAATTTAATTACACGCGTGTATTATAAAAGAATTAATCGAGGATATCACTTTTAATCATTTGTACGATTAAATAAAAGTAATGGAAGATTTCTTGTGTGTGCGAAAAATATACTTGAAGAAAACAAGCGTATTATCTACATTCGTGTTTTTTACAAGCATAAAAGCTTCAGCTATAAAAGTAACATTCGCAAAATCTGTACGATGCTCTTCGTATGTTTTTGAAAGTACATTAATTGAGAAAGAAAACGTAATTAAAAATTGAACGTCTAAAAATATTATCTATTTAGTAACAATTAGAAATACTAAATTTAATTGGTGAAAAGCGTATTGAAATTAGAAAATACCCGAAGCTATATTTACTTAGCGCTGAGAAATATTCTCACAGATCTACCAGAATGTTCGTGATCTAACCGTCAACCATTTGTATTTTATGAAAAGAAGCTCCTTTTGAAATTTCAAATCCTAGGCGCTAAGTTGAAATCCACGAATCTCAACATGTAATATAATAGCCGAGCCTGGGGTTATTTTTCAACGCTCGAGCGGAAGTCGCTGCCGGGAATCACCGCCAATGCGAACGGGAAAAACGGTAAAATTTCCATTCTTTGTAAAGGCATGAGCACGATCGCGCGAGTTCTCCTCGGTGGCGGATAACATCCCCCTCGAGCGATTTTCTCTCGCGCGAGCGCATGCGCAGCTCGTGCAAAAAGACAGACGCATCAAAGGTTATTAGTTTGTTTACGCTATTGTACGCGAACGATGCGTGACGAGGATTTTTTATTTGTCGGGCTGTTTATGGCACTTCTAAAATATGATTTACTGAATTTACTGATTTATTGATTTATTGAAAGAGCGTATTGAAATTTCGAACGACGATGTTGCTTGTCTTTTCTCTTGGATAACAATTTTGATTCAACCACATTGTTTTTCTTTCCTTCCTTTTCTTTTCCCCTTGAAAGAATTTGAAAGAATGAACAAAAATTTAAAAATTATTCTCAATAATTGCGATTGCGTGGAGTTAATTTTCAATTTGCGAAATACTTCTTTGGAATATGAAATTTAATTTGCAGTTAATTAACTACTGATTCAGTGGAACTAATATTTAAGCATTTCAGACAGCTTTCATTAAAGTCCGTCGTAAATTTGATTTGCAACATTTTATATTCAATAAAAATATCATTTCAACTCGATTTCGCAAATATATCGTTGTTTTCTCCTATTGACCCAATATATCAATATTCCGTAGCTGTTTATCTGTAAGCGATCGGATAATAAGTATTGGGAATGTTCACGCATGAAAATAAATAAGAGAAGGAATATGAATATAAATAAAGTAGGAGATACGGAACTGAAGGGAAAAAACTGCGCTACAATTCTCTCACTTTGTCAGATCAGCGTAGAACTGCGTACTTCAACAAAGTTCGCCCGAAGTCATCGAATAACTGTTATTTAACTTCATTTTCACTTGATTTGCACAGGCATTATAAGTACATATATCTGAAAGAAATTCTTTATTTTCATCGAGACCGTGAAAGTGATCGTTACTTAAATTTAAATTATATACGATGGTTGAAATTTCTTGCATCTTACTTTTATGACAAGTGAATGAAATATGTGACATAAATATTATGCATTTAGGTGTATAATAGCAAGTTTTTATCTTAAATGCATCCCGTTTCGTCATTACGGATATATTGTAATATCAGGATTAAGAATTCAGTCAATCACTAAGTGTTACGAATATTTATTAATTACTGAATGTGAACGAAGTATCTTTTTCTCACAAATGCAAATACGCTTACTGATACGTCACATTATATATATATATATAATTTGTTTTTTCAAATAGATTTTCAATTTTTACAATTTAATAAACAGAAGGTATATGTAATTTGAAAAATACTACCGAAATTCACCTGATAATCCTGAAAACTAATTCTTAAATTTTTAAATATTTAAGCTATTTTCCTTGTGAAGCTGTACGTCATAAATCTTATGAAAAGAATATCTATTCCCACAGACTTATTTTTTTTTAGCGGTATATTCGGTGTACGTATATCGCGAAATCTATCACGTGTGAAAAATCCAAGCACGGATCAAATAAATGTATTTGTGCTTCGTACAAAGTACGTTCATACGCATTCGAAAGAAGCGTTGGTAAGGAGGACATTTACTCGAAACTGCAACCCAAACAAGTAGACGCGATGCACGTCCAACTAATCATGCAGTTCTCATTCTATCAAGACTTTTCACACGCACCGCTAACTGAAATGGTGCGACCTTTCGCGATCATAAATTCGTGCGTGGTTTTATCCTTTCCTAAATCATCGTAGTCCCGATGCACTAACCAATAAGAGCCACGTCGTTATTCACGCGTGCGGAAATCACAGTTATACAACTGAAAATGCGCGGCGACTACGACTTTTTCCCATCGAATAAATCACCAGCATTAGATTGCATCCTAGCCACGAGAGCGAGGGGGGGTAAGCAAGGAATCGCATTAATGTATAGTGCAGGAGGTCGTCATCCATCCGCCTCGCGCCCCCCGATAGAGCTCGTAATTTATGTCCGCGCGCGTATTTGGGCGCCTCTCCCCTCCCACCCCCGGCGACTTGCCGCCTCATTGTTTGCCGGCGGCTGCAACGCGAGCCTTCGCTCTCCTTCACCCCTTCGTTGCCTAACGAGTCCTTTATTTGCGAATAAAGAAACGACGCGCCCATAAATTACGTTCTGCTCAAATATTGATACGGAGAGATGCACCGCGAACAAACCCTTGCGAGCCGATATGGCCTTTTACATTTGGATACGCATGTGTTGCGAGTCGAGCGGCTCGTATTTGGCTTGTTATCGTCCTGCGTATAATTAATTTTCTTTTATATTTATTGCGCGCGATCGTTCTCTTTCATGCCCTTAATGAATATTTCTTTGTCTAGCTTTACCACTCGGGATAATGCGAAAGCCGAGTATTTTATTTGAAATGCATTATGTCCCTAGCGATTTTATTATTAATAAGAAAGTCAACTGAGCGCACACGAATCACGCGACTACAAGAGTTTCATTAATTCGATCTTTCCAAGCCTAGATAGCCGTGGACATAATAACGTGATGATTTTTTAATTTAAAATGCGTTTTCAATTTAAATGCGTAACTTTTATTAGGACTTCGTTTATGAAGTATTTGTTATCGACGTAAGTGGATGCCGCTTGACGCTAAGATTGTACACTCTCTTGTATGTAGCATCGCCTGTTAAACGTAAATGTAAGTAAATTTGGATCTCTTAACTTAACACTTAACTCTTTGAAATCAAGCGCGGAGATTTTTGTGATCACGAGCGATCGTTAAGTATTGACTTGACTACATTTCGTTTTCCTACTTACGGTATCGGAGATTTCTCCCGTCGGATCTAATGAAACATATACCATGTAAATTCAATTAAATGTACGTTACTATGGGAAGGTGCACATTAATTGATAGAACTATAATTAAACGAGTACAAAAATAATATTATCAGTCGGCAGTACCATCAGATTTTAGTAAATTAAAGCTTACAATAAAGTACTCCAACTTACCAAACGCAGTATGAAAAAATCAAGCACACATCCGAGTCCGCGTAACTAAATAACTATTCATTTGCCATGCACGGTATGATCCCCTTTCCGCTCTCCCTTTCTCTTTCCTCTTTTATCCTTTTTCCACGTCTCTCTGCGAATGGGGTCTTTTAAATTATGAAGTGAGAGTTCACGGCTCGATGCTCCGGGGAAATATGTGCGTCCGGTGTAGTACAGTATGCGTATGCAACTAATCGCATTGTTCGCGAATCTCACTGGCCATACGTCCAGCCAATATCTTTGGCTGTTGTTTTTCTCGTGTTGTGCACAATGCTTTGGCTCACGCGTGCTTTTTTTGCAAGTTTTCTTGTTCCTTTAAACCTTGAGCGAGGTATATAATTACTGGAACTTCTTTTACTTAACGGAAAATATTCCACGGTAATATTAATTTTTGCTACGATTATTTTTATTACTCGCGGCCTTGCGAGTCCCGGATAATCGATGCTCACGCTATTTATAACGCTAAGATTATTTCAAGAAGTTGGTCATTATAAAATTTATTAAGATAAAAGAAATTGTAACACGACAATAACGTCTGTTGATGTTGAACAAGAAATTCCAGTATTATTGTGCTCGAGTTATTTTTAAGATGCGCAGGTGTTGAGATGATAGAAAACAGCGTAACATTTATGTAATCAGAGGCTTTTAGCTTAAAAACGATTGGCTTTCGTATCATTCATAAATTTGTTCAAAATCGCAGCATTTGATCTACTAATACAATAAATACGATTTCGAACAAATTTAATAAAAAGCAGATCCAAGGCTGCATTTTTTCCGTGTTTTGGTTTGTCCGTGGAGAATAAGTATTATGAAATGCACCGTGACATTGTCCATTTTAGCAAGAGAAAAAGGAAGACGAAAAAGAAGAAGTAAGAAGAGAAAAAGAGGAGCGGTGTACGGCTCCATCGTAATACCGAGGGAAAGCAAAAGCTCTCGCCGATGCTCTGTCTCGTCTCGTATCATCGACGTCGCTGCGTATCATCTACGTCGGCGCCTTCTATTTTCTTCGTAAATCCCATAGGAAGTCCCTTCGGGCGCCGATCGTTCATCCACCCTGTACTGCTGCACCACGTATATGCGCAAGAGTTACTCCTCGCCTATATCCGGTTACACGCGGCGATCCGACCCTCCAGGTCCTTTTCGTTTCGGTATCTCCTACTCGTGCTATTCCCTTTCATCTCTCTTTCTCTTTCTTCCACAGTCTTTCTGTACGCTCGATGAAATTGATGTATTCCTGATCTTATAATTCGCACGTTGTTGAAAAATTTGTTAAGCTGCGACAAGGCGATGAACGTCTCTGATAAACAGCCATAAAAAATAGCGTTCTATTGTAACCGTGTAAGTCTTTTAAACTAAAATAGGATCGGAATTTATCGATAACAAAAAAATCGATGTTATGCCCATCAAATTAAATCAATAATTAATAAGACTAAATATTTTAATTAATTGGTATTATTTTCATGGTTCGATAATCGATTTTCATGATTAAATCTGCCACAAAACTATCAATAAGTAGAAAAAATCAAAAGTTTTGAACAGCCCTCAGATAATTCAGAACGTTTTCCAAATTTCAATCTTCATTTTTCATCGCTGCGGTAAAATATATTAATCTCCATAGTAGTTTCTTAATCATTTATACGTAGAATAAATGATCTCGTCATGCAGAACGTTCGAGCAAATTTTAACAATTTTATCAACATTCGCTACGCTATACCTGTAATGTTCCATTGGCAGCTTTTCTTCGTAAATATTAATTTTGGCGTACAAAGTGATTGATATTTCCGTCACATATCTAAATGAGAAAAATTTTATGCCAATTTTATACAAACGTTTGGGCACTGAATCAACTGAACATGATTACATAAAAACAAATAAAATGTTAAAATGTCTAGTTCTTTTCAGATCTGTTAACCGTTTCTTTTTTCAGTCATGGTCAATTTAATTTAATGACAGCTATGACAGAATATGAATAGAAAACAATCTGCTGGATAATTTCTGGAAATCTAAATTAATAGAAAAAGATGATGCTGCATCGCCTGAGTTTTTCAAAATGTTAATAAATTTGTTGAATGCAAAATTACAGATTTTTGCTAACTTTATCAATTTTATATAAGACTTGATTTTTTAAATTGTGCGACCTTCATTGTCAACGGTTAAAAAATAAAAGAATAAAAGATGCATTCAAAAGGAAAAATTATGCTTATTATTATTAGTCTGTTAAGTTTACTATTACTATTAAGTTTACTCTGACTCAATAATTTCGAATAAGAACGTGTTTCAAATAATATTCTTACCGAGAACAATTTTTGCTGATAAACCATTAGAATGTCATTGAGTATTTTAAAATTCAAGATATATGATAATATTTTAGATGAATATGCCAAAATAAAATGTTTAGCAAACATTAATTGTAAAATGGATTAACTAACTTTACATTTCAATTTCTTACTAAAATCATACGTCTTGTTTTTATTTCAAACATTGGTTACATAACTAAATCGAACCATATCTAAGTGATTAAAAAGCTCCATAATTATTATTATAGAATTATACAGAAGAAATTGCAAATATACCTAGAGGCACATAAGAAGATAATATTAAAGTGGATTTAAAAATATTTTGGTAGGGTAAAGTATTCTACACAGATTTCGAGAGATTCATTAAGTAATGGATTTTACTGCAATTATCAAAACTAATAATAACAGGAATAGTAATAACGACGTTGATAAAAAGTAACAAAAATAAAATAATGAGATTAGTAATACTTGGGATTAGACTTTGGAAATTAGAACTTACAAGAGTCTTTGAGTTTGTAAAATGATGCTCCGTTTTTAGAACGAGTTTTGCCTATTTCTGAATATATAATTCACTTTGAAGTCCGTACAATTAGTTAAACGATGTAATTTCTTTCCTCATTGGTTAAGTATAATTTATTCCACTCTTAAAACATAAAGCCTCTTCAGTAATGGCTCCGTTATTTGATATAAATCTTTTTCTCGCTAGTTATTTTGTCGTATTAGCAAATAGATAGTAGTTCTATAGTACTAAATGTGGCAAGTATTGGAGATGCGCGTATTGTGTAATGTAATTTGAACAATTTCGCATTCGTAATTGAAGAAAACTCTTATCATCGTGAAAGAGAGCCTTCCAGTTAGCATTCAAATGACTTAGTAAATGTGTATAATATTGCTCATTTTCACTCTTATTTAAAATACCAATGAAGATTATACTAAAAGGATTTCAAAAACAGTGGCCACAATCTTCTATGCTAATGACACGATTTTTCTACAAAATTTTACGCAGCTTTTTACTGTAATAAATGAACGCTCGCCTTATCTTACAAACAGTTTTCCACAATTTTAAGAGAACACCTAAACAGTCTCATTCATTTTCAAACATTTGCTCTTTATTGCGAAATCTGCAATTTTATGACTTCTGCACTTGCACATCAATAAACCATCTGCAGCATGATTTATGCTCATACGATCACTTAAAAGATTATCAAAGATTACTGATAGACTCTTCTACTCGATATTCAAAGACTTATGAAAATACTTATGTAGCTTCATTTTTAAATGGTTTTTCTTGGAAATAACAATGTTTGATTTCTACGTGCGCCTTACTTTTATTCGCGTTCGGCAAGTCTGAATACTTAATCGATTTAAACAACTATAAAAAATAAAATAGTCAGCACCTCTGACTGAAACTTGATGTGCGTTCAAGCAAGGGATGCTGACAACTGAGAATGTCGTTAACACTATTTTAAAGATGGAACCTCTTGGCGTTGCAAGAACCAATCGAACAACCTTCGCAATATTAAATTAACCGATAAAGGAATAATGTCCTCGTTTAATTTTGCAAAATAAACAGATAATAAACAGATATTTACATAATTGATTTTGATCTGCTTGATTGGAAATTCATACAACAACCTTTACGTTAAAAATATATATTTACGTGAATAATTATTCGAATGTATTTCAAATTTCAAATAATATCATTCATATTTCGTTCAACCAACGAATGAAACATTTTGTAGAATATAAATATTTAGAAACGAAGATGAATTTAAAAATAGGTTTCGAAATATTAACACGCATCATGTTTCTTTTACAAGTGTTAAAAGCTCATTCAGTACCGAGGAAACGTTATTTTCATATTCGAAAATCAGCACCAGTCCCGCTTCTCTTCATTCTGACAGAACGATCGATGTACTTTGGAGACAACTCGCGTCGCAAGTCCCTCTGTCGATCTTTCCCCTCCCTACATTCATTCTTTTTCTCCATATCTCTCTCTCTCTCTCTCTCTCTCTCTCCATCTCTCTCTCTCTCTCTCTCATGCTCAACATGAGGGCGGAAGCACGTGGGCGCGTACTCCACGGATATAATGGTTACATTGGCCCTCTCTTGCGTCTCCACCCCTTCTTCCCGTTAGGATGACACTGTCACTGCTCCCTGTTCCACTGAAGCGCAATGTTTATGCACTCGAAATCGATGCACAATGCACCCACATTTTCTTGGAATTCTCCTCGTGTTTTTTCATTATATTTTAAGCTTTCATATACTTTTTTAGCTCTCACTCTTACATCTGACTTGTGCTAACCCTCAACCAATGTTTAAACCCATTTACTTGTCACATGTTTTCGTTATGTTCTGCTCATCGTTACACCTACAGTATATTGGCTGAATACTTAGGTAATTGAGTTTCGAAGTTAAGATTTATTTAACTTTAATAATTAATTGCGATTCATCTTCGAGTAATGCGAGTTTATGAATAGGCTACAAAATACTATAAAATACTTTTACACCATCAACCAATGAAATTTGTAAATGTTGACTGTGTTCTTATTTTTAAGTGCTATTATATATAAGTGAAACTTGCGTAATCAATAAATTTGCTTTAAAGACGCAATAAAGTCAATTATATTTATTTGTCGGACTTATTTTGGTTTTTCTGCAGAAGACAAATATCTCTCAAGAAATAATGTTTTTATTCTTCTGAAAGAAATTGAGATGAGAATGTAGTCAAATAAATCAATACGTAAATATATATTTACAATTAAGGAATTAAATTATCACTTTCTTATTATTATATTATTATTATAAATTCACGCATATTTAATTATATGTATATATTAGAGAATACTCGTATAAGCAAAAGTATTGTAATACATTCAAATTAAAAAATTATGATAAATCTAGAAAATAATTAAGGCCAAATTTTTGTCTCAATTCCCCTATGAGTAATCGAAGCTCCTATAAAAAAGCAGATTTATATTATTAAAATATTAAATAGAAGTTTTCGCGCGAATAACTCGACCGACCGATACCATTATTTCAATTGCCATGCACTCTCTTTTAGTAGAAATTAATATCTAATGTATTTATAGATAAATGCTTAATTATTTTTAATTCTAACGTTATCCGATTGAAAACAACATTTTAGGTTAATTCCAAGTTGCCATAAACATATTTAATTTTTAACGCTCTCAATCGGTACGTATATCTTATTGTTTTTTTTTTCTACGCCAAGATTATAATACGTAATAGAAGCAAGGCTCTGATTTACAACAACGGAAAAAGCTTAAAATAGAAAAGTATTTACAAACATTAATGGCTTCCCGTTCGCCGAAAAAATATAAACAAAACGGGGTGGGTAATGCATATCACAGATAAACTACCGGCTAACTTTCATCTGGTTTGCAATATGCATGTAAATCGAAAGTATACACTTATAATAAATACAAGATGTAGATAAAGTGATATGCAGCGCGATGGTGCTGAATGGAAAGCGAACATTATTAATATACGAGAGCGTTCTGCGTTGTGTCCACGATAGCCGTGCGACTTTAAAGTAGCAGCGGTGCTCGAGCAATGGAAATCAAAAAGATAATTCGTCAAGCTCGGCAATTTATTTACAGCTGCAATGAGGTAACTGTGCCGGTCATTGGCCACGTCTCGATACCGAATAATCATTTGCATAGTACTTCATGCGTCCCGATATTCAAGTATTCTTTCGATACACCAATATGATCGTTTGGCCGAATAAATTGAAACTATAATTATGTATGTAGTATTTAATTTATATTAGGAAAATGATTTATTACAATATTCATTCCGCGTCTCGCTCTGCCTTTGAACGGGCATATTTAAATTTATCGTTTAACGTTTAAACAGTTCACCGATTGCGAACGAAAAATAAACCGATTGACACTACCGCATCGTAAAGCAAAAAGGCGCTATACACGACCACTTTTAATTTAATTTCGGTACTGATATTGTGCTACTATAAGAAAAATCCTACTTTCTCTTACGTAATTAAGTACCGAGCGACCATTTCTCATAATTTTTTGTTTTACAAAATGTCAATGCGATCTTGCAGCATTCGATCACTACCAATGTGCAACGAATACTATATTCTTGAAATATTATGAAACTGACCGAAAATAAGTACTCAACTTGGAATACTAAATTACTCCGTGCTTCAAAAAGTCAATAATTCGGTATTAAAAATGCGCCATCGCCCAGTCCTAAAGTCAATCGGTTACCGACTGATCATAACGGACAACGAGCTACATTATTTCGACTGCATGAAAATGTATTGTATTAGGCAGGCGCTATTAATCTTCTCCGCACAATTGTGCAATGCGATTGGAATCTGCGCGGCCCACCCGTTAAATCGATCTCTTTGTGCGACTGAAGCACCATTTGAAAACCCCGCGGCACATTGAGCCCTACGAGTGTTTCACTTGATTTCGCCTCCGTCCGCAGTAGTCCAACGCACTTGTCCCGTAGGTTTCGGCGAGTAGATACGCGCTCGCTTTGTCATGTCGCTTTTCTCGCTTCTCCGATCGCAATTTACTATTTGCACGATGTATCGCACCCGGTTTGTGTACGGTGTGCGTACGCGCACTCGCCACGACTCCTTGTTCACTCCCCTCAGTGGTGTCTGTTCCACAGCGAGGGGTCGGTTACATAACGATTCTCATTAGTTCTCCCCTCCCACCCGCGGTTTGCTCCAAGTGCTTTTAATAAACCACGATGTTTTTTTCTCACACATCTATTTCCTAAGATATCGTTCGATCTTCTCGACAATAATTAAGCGATACCTGGTATCGCGAGTGCTAGTTTTCATACGAGTCAGCTTTAAGTATTCTCAAACTTAGTTAATACTTTAAGTAGTCATCTGTTCTTGTTTACGATATTGATTATCCAAATTATGACTACGTTAGTGTTAATGCCAACGTAAAAATACGTTTATAGACGTACAGTAATGTTGCTTACCGATTATTAACACGAGATAATAATGCTTTCAATCCTAGCACTGTTAAATAACAAGCTGACTAAATTCTTTTTAAATTCTCAAAAGGAGTACACGTGTTTTTTACACATTTTTAGAAGCCAACGCATACCTTTCAAAGTGAAAAAGACTTTCAATTTTTGCTCGCGTATCTACACGCGCATTGCAACACTGGTCGTCACTTACCCTGTGTGAGATCAACGAGCGATCAACCGCGAAGGCAGAATGCGAAATATTCTAAATGAAAATTTAAGTATAAAAATTCTGATGTATATGCCACCAAACGTTATCTTCGAGGGTGCATATTCGATCCTTCATTACCACTTGGCTCGTGCGATACATTTGCTCTGCCTGCCCTTGTAAGTTGTAAGTGCCTGAGCCGTGGCACTGCCAGATAACGTCTATCGCTTGACTGTTTCAACCTAAGCACTTTCAACCCCATCGTGACGTATACGCATTTTGTCGAGACTCCGCGTGTTACCCGTTCTCGTTTTCTCGTTACGCCTGCCTCGTCAAGGACGATTCGGTTGCGGTTCCTTTACCAACCCCTGGTCGAGACCAAAAATTAAACTCGCAATAATGTCCGATACCCCCTTTCCCTTTCCCGTTCATACACATCAATACACATCAGCACTTCGCTGTCGTGAGGAATTATTGTCGCAAAGAGCGCACCAACCAGTTGAGCGGAGAACTTGTCATTGATGTCGTTTACCTGCTGATCTCCGCGCCATTAGATTGATTTTCAATTTGTCTAGCTGCTTTTTTTCGACATCCCTCTTGTTCGATTCATGAGATTTATCGACGATACGATTAAGGAGCGATCGAGCTGAGGTTTGCCGTCGTGGACGCGCGACAGCGAACATTTACAAGTAGACAGTGACAGAAGTTCAATTTCGCTCGCTGCGAATGTTGAATTGTTAGGCAACGTTTAATCGTTCAAATTCTAATAATCAACTGCAAAATCAAATTGAACAATAATTAGTTGATGACAACTTATCGAAATGAGAAGTAAACTGAGAAATACCCTTGATTTGAGCCAATAGAGCTAAAACTTTCGGTGGTGGGAAATAACGAAATCGCTTCGACTTAAAAGCCGAATCAAAACAGAAAGGAGAAAAATTTCGTAAAAGAAAGTTTTAACTGCAAGCACGATTATTTGTATTAACGTAAAAAGTTTTGACCACGTGTTCCTTTCAACGGAATATAGCGAGCTATAAGTTATTTAAATGTAAAAGGAGCTTAGAGTACAGGCTAAACATTTTGAGACTCTCAAGATCGATTAATCTTCGCAAGAATTTTATTCCATTAAAAAAGTATTTCAGCATTCTCGAGCTATTTTTTCCATTCGGCAGTTGACTTATATCCAGTTACAATGATATAAAACTATCAACTAATCTAAATTTAATACCATTACCAGATAATACAGCGAAGATATATTTCGTGGCTTGCGACACATGCATGTGGTCAAATTAATGTACGTTATAAGAGAAAAATAAATCTTTATTTATTTTACAGCTAAATAGAACAGGATTTACTTTCTTTCTTACTCACTTTCTTCTTTCTCCGATAAGGAAAAGTTAACGTACTTGAAAAACTTATGCAACTGGATATGTACTGATATTTCGTTGTACCAGTATCACAAAATTATTGAATGCTGTTCAATTATTGAAACGATACTCGCCGATATCAATTATCTTATTGCAAATTGAGTTTTCGGAATATCTGAAAACTACGTAAATAAGTATTTTAAGAAACTATTTTAATCCCACGTGTATCAAATTTCTTAGGTTTACAGCTCATAAATGCCCATATGTTTTGCAATTTCAGGTGCGGGGAGATGCCGCTTCGCTGATTCGAAGTTACCTAGGGCCGATTTACGGTGAAAATGTACTCGACATCTTAACGCGGCAGGCACGCGACATTCTTGTCTGTGCTTATCACGGAAACTTGGAGAATTTCGTCAAGTCCTATCTATCACCAGCCGTCAAACTGCTTAGCGAAGTCAAGCGCATCGCTTCGAAAAAGGTGAGAGTTCACTTTTAGTGTAATTAAATATCATTGGCTATCTTTACACCTATCATTACAAGGCAAATATTCAACATTTTATAAAACTGGCATTAGCGCTATATCTGCGTATATTTCTCGTTTATCTTTAGGTTTATCGTAGAATTTAACAATAATTTGCAGACAATTTTCTATGCGTTAAATTCCAATGTTAAACTTTTATTCCTCTTAGAAAGTCATCGATTAACTTTCATTTTCAGCACTAGGGAAGAACACCCAATTACTGACACCTTAATGGTTATAACTATCGTATATTAAATTAGCTAGTGCTAAATACTCGGTCGTTAATTCAATTTCTTATATTGAGTGCTGTAAGTTCCTCACATTAGCTGTAACATTTTTATACGAAGATTTCAAAGTACATATCCCTGCTTGAGTGAATAAAAAATTAACAACTACGATGAAAATTCACGATGGTAATTCACGATGGTAATTCACGGTAATTCAGCTGTTTCGTGTTTGCACACCTGGGCAGCGACAAAAATAACATCAATGTTTCTCCAATTTCTTCAATTGACGCTTCAGTAAAAGAAATTAAAATAAAATATTCCTCATGAATTTAAGTGGCGCTTCAAAGCAATGGAACATACGTCATGTTTTCATTTATATCGCAAGTAATAAAAGATCGTGATATACCTGAAAATGTGCATACAAACGGACTGGCCAACCACTCTAATCGAAATACATATAAAATAGTTCGGTCAAATTCACATTTCGTCCATTCGATAAATATAAATTCAGCGGAATGTATCATTCCGCAACCTCGAAATAATATTTATGAACCGCATCAACTGATGCGGTAAACTTTACCTATACCTTCTATAATCATGCAATACTGTTAATTCGCAAGAAATTATCACTTCGGAAACGCACACACTCTACATTCCCAACATCCCGAGTCGAATGAATCTCCTGCGTCTCGATTATCGCACAACACGCCCCATCCTTAAAAAAACAAAGAAGGAAGAGTGGAAAACACAAGATTCCTGGCCTATCGATACAGGCGGTAAGGCCACAATCAATTAGTAACCGCCTTTACTATATATGTAATCTCGCGAGAGCGACCGCTCATTGTTGAATCACCATCGCGGAAGGGGATCGGCGTAATGATCCTGTCGCATGAAAATTTCACTCGCGTTTATCGCTCCGAAAAATGGTGTGGTCGTGACGCAATTGAACGTAGCAGCTCTACGTATATATATCGAATCGACGGACAGACGATTAATAAAATGCCCCGCAGTCACGACTGCTAAGATCTCAACGCTCGATAAAACGCACCGTCCGAGCTATGCATATATAATACATATGCAGACAGTACGAGAGAGTAATGATGGAAAACAAAAGGTAGAAGTCGAATGAGGAGAGCTATTGTGGTTGAAAATTCAGTTCTTTCTTGCACTAAGGAAACATCGATCAGCGGGACTGAAAACTTGACACACGGCACATTTTGGAAAACGCGTCTTTTCGGAAAATTCACAAACAAACGTAAGCATAGTAATAACGTACTCTACGTATGATCGGTGAGTTATTATTAAAAGTTATTATTGAATTATGATGCAGTAACACGAACATTCTCTTAAAGTTGATAGAACATTACATGATTGAGCAGACACACTTCGAATGTAACTTTTATGTTTCCAACTTTAATGCAGATATTTTAAATTTAATGACTTAATTACATTTAAAAACTTAGCAAATGAATGATCCTAGCAAGTTCATTTGTGATAATATATAAATGCTTCGTAATATTTCGATAAGAGAATTATTTGATTAAAAGTGAAACTTTTAATCGTCGAAAATCTATTGAAGTTTCACGAATGAAAGCCAGTGTTAAATAATTGAAATACATAAATATTTTGTGCATTAACGACTTATTTTCCGTAAGCAATAGATTTACAGTTTTTTCTTGAAAAATGGTATATTTGAAAGTTATTCACGTTAGCGTAAATTTAATTAATTATGCGTCACATATCTTGATATAAAAACTTGAATATCTAACCGTTTGATACTTTAAATACCTAATTTGTAAGCCATCGAGAAGCTTTTGGTATTTTAGCAATTTTCAAAAGAAGAACATTTCTTTTAATTTTTCTCTTACTTTTTCACTTCTTTTTACTCAGGAATCAGAAAAATCTGTTTAGCAGAAATTCTAAAAGCAGATGCGTTAAAACTCATTGTCATTTTGAATCAACCCTGTAAGTCGTTTGTCATCAACTGTGATTCACCAAGGCCATTGCACATTGCTTTAATTTGTTCCATTAAAGTTGATGGAATGTTAATCTTGTATATGAGGCCTTGAAACTTTCATTCTAATTTTACACGTAATTTTAGCACATAGTTTTTTCCCTTAGATATTCGAAATCTTTATTTACCTGTACTTTTTCTTTAAAGAGTCTTTGTTCGTGTATTTTTCTTGATATATCTTAACCAAGCAATCAACTTCTTTTAAATAGAGACAATATAATTTATTTATTTACTGTGTGCTCATTATCGGTTGATTTATGTTAAAAAAATGAAATGAATATTCTAAAGTTTACATTACATAGAGAATGACGATTTTTTACATCATAAGGTATTTCTTGCACGATACTAACCATGTTGGGTCATAAAATACTGACATATAATTCTAATTCTGATTTCGCCATCTTCTA
This sequence comes from Wiebesia pumilae, assembly GCA_018907045.1. Taxonomy (NCBI): domain Eukaryota; kingdom Metazoa; phylum Arthropoda; class Insecta; order Hymenoptera; family Agaonidae; genus Wiebesia; species Wiebesia pumilae. Next base: position 1,809,637 of record JACCHZ010000138.1, read on the forward strand.
GTGTTGCGCATTGATGTTTTCTTGTAGAAAATGAGTTCCTGGATTTTTTAAAGCTTAGAGCTCGTTGTCTTTATTTGTAAATCACGTTTTCACTCTTTAAAACTTCCAATTGTTTTTTATACGTATAACCATAAAATCCTCGTGTGACCACGCAAATTGACATGTTTACCAGTATTGAGGCATTCGTACTAAATATGTATTTATAGGTAATATAAAATATTTTAGACAATGGATATTGATAAGTAATAGTTCATTAGCAAATAAAATAAAATTTCAAAAGTATAGAAAGCTTGATTATCATTTTTAAACCTTTAAAACTTTTTAAAACCTTAGATTAATTTGTAAATATGTGTTTAAATCCATAAAAGGTACACTTAATAATAATCATAATCATAAGAATAAATAGTATTATTGTTGATGTACAATTAAAATTTATGTTTCATAGGACAGGTTTCATATGACCAAGATGTGTTTAACTTTAAAAATACTGAAAATACAATGATTAAAGAATTAAATTAAAATTAAAAATTGAAATAATATAAAAGCAATAATAATAAAAATTAAATCTTCTTATATTAAATAATAAAGAAAGATAATCTATGTAATAAAATTACTTAAGAATGAATAGGACATACTAAGCTTTTTGATTAATTTATTTGGAATACAAAATACGTACGCATTTTTAAAATACTGTGCATCATATTCAATTTATTATTCACGTATAGCAGCTATATATATATATATATATATATATATATATATATATATATATATGTAAACATAAAATTTCAAGATTGAAAATTATTAATAATCAACATCTTTCTAATTACGAGTAAAAAGAACTGTAGAACCTAAAGCAGTCTTACAAACTATGCAAAAAATTTTATTCATATTCAGTAAACTATCCCAATCGTGCTATACATTACTGAGATTTCCATTTTTTGTCAATTGTAATATTAATTTTCATTCGCTTTAGAATATTTTAAGTATTATCAATATTTTACATCTAGTATTTCATTACATTATTACGCCTGTTGCACTATTATATTGCTTTCTGCTACTTTTCTCTTCAATAGTCGCAATTATTTGAATATTTGTTTACCTTTCGGTTTGCCAAGAATTAACGAGTAAGATAATGTAATATTCACGTTGCTAAAGAATTATTGGTACAAATAGGTGAATTCCAATTCTCTATGAGACTGTAATTATTCTGTTTTAAACGTGAGTAATCACAAAAATAAATTGACTAATCTCGGACTTCAAAAAATTACGTGTATTTCGTTATTCATTATGAAATATTTGTTCATTTCATATTCAATACTTGTGTACAAGAGTAGTAATCTTTAAATAGGACATAACGTGCAACAAAGAGTAGTTTTTTTGTACACATAAAAATTAATTATATTATATTTAATGTACAGAAATTAAAATTTTGTTTAAATAATTATATTTATTGTCGCGCATAGTGCATCATTATGTTCGACACACGTTGAAAAGATAGTACAATAAAAACGATTAAAAAGATTAATTTTCTGTACAAATCTCAAATAAACGATACAGATAAGTACACGGTGCAAAAAGAAAATTGACACGTTAGATAATTTCTCTGTTTGAAAAGGAAACAATAATGTTCGCATTTTAATGAGAAGCGCAGTACGCGCTTAGAAATAACGACACAAGTCACACGATCTATGATCTTCTTCCCTATCGTAAGCTATTTACGACTGTTTCTTAAGCAGCTAAAATTCAGAGGTTGAGTTCTTAATGATCATAAAGTAATATCTACTGACAAAAACTTACAGCACTAATTTGTTTCGTTCTTCCTTACAATCACCAGCTTTACGGCTGCGTTATTTTCCAAAAGGAACAGCGAAAATAAGGAAGCGAGAGAATGAGATATAGCGGGGTGTGTCGCAGGTGAAATGGCGATTTATTACCATTTAGAAATGTGTAATTACGATAAAGCCTGTCTCTCCCTCTTTCTCACTCGTTCTTTCAATACTTCTTAATCTCGCTAATACTAATCGTCAATATCTTTATTCAATATCCAAAGTTCAATTTCTTACTTCTATATATGTACTTGTAGAGCTGTATAGTCGACGTTTCAGATATAACGTTCGATATTGCTTTGTAATTTGACTTTTCACATATTAATTATGAAAGCGTTTATTCTCTTGAACAATTATAAGTTGCCTTTTTATTCCCGATAAATGCACGTGTTTCGACATTTTTTAACGCAGCATTTTACATATATTATTAATTAATTTACAAATAATATTAAAAAAAAAAAAAAAAAAAAGAAATTTCAAATCGTTTCATGATTAAACTTCAAAATTTGTTTGCATAAGAATTTTGATATCTTAAATCACATTTGATATTTAATTATTCGAGAAACAGCTTCTAGAAATGATAATAGTGAGAAAATTTTAAAAAATGTATTGCAGAATATGTAAAAGAAATCAGAAAATCAATCGACAACCCAAATCGTACATACTCTGATATTATCGAATGATAATTATTAAAGCATGTGAACAAAGTGGATAATTAAATATTAGCACGCAATAATACAGTTGAACAAACCTGCGTTGGACATTATCAAATCTTCCACATTATCTAATAATAACATTTTCAAAACTTTTATTAAATGATAACCTCAGATCTTTGTGATTAAATTACTGCTTATATAATTTTCTCATACCAAAAGAATTAAATGATGATTTAATATTTCTTTTGTTATAAATTTGAAAATTGCATTATAAATGGAAAACAATTATTTTAAAAAAATTAGTTTTAAATCTAAATTTTTTTAATTCACTTACACGTCTTCGTGAAATAAAATAGGTAAAAGTGAATGAAACAAGCCGTTTCATTCGCATTATGACGTAATTTGCAAATAATTGTGTAGTTTCATCAACTACATCAAACATGAAGGAATATTATGTAAAATAATACATAAATGTGAATTAAATATGTTTAATAAGCTCAAAGTGAATCTAGGGTTTAAATTTTAATTTATTAGGTATTATTATTAATCAAAAATTTGTTCAATTTATTGAAATATTTATAGACCGCTAACAATGATAAATTTCATAAGAAATAAAATATATATTTTTTATTTCTCTCAAAATTATTCCTACAAACTTAATAGCAACGAAAGAAATTAACGATTCGATTGAAAATTATATTAAAATAGGTTTATATGAAAATAAGGTAAATTTCATCCTTATTTCTGGGTCAAAATCTATCATTTTAATTTAATTTTATTTTATATTAATGAAATGTACGGCTTAGAACCATACATTACTCAAATCATAAATTGTACTGATAGCTCATTCAAATAAATAGCTCGCGTAAAAAATTCTATGTATTGATATATCAGATAAATTATAAAACTTGAAGAAGGAGGTCAACTCGTCGTCGAAATGTTGATCTTATAAAAATCGATTGGCTCATTAAGCTAATCGATTAAATTTTACAAAAGTAATCTGTACAATGAGAAATGAAATAAATGATTGCACGGGTAATAAATAAGTATAATAAATATTTTTACTTGGTTTAATTATAATATAAAATCTTAGTACGTTATGCTTATAAAACTATACAAAATTAGTTTTCTCTTAAATTAACGACATACGAAATCTAAGATAGTATATTTTTTAATTTATAATATTAAACTAAAGTGCGTGTGAATGTGTGCATGCGGTATTGTATGTACGTATTATAATGTATTACAGAAAATATTGTACAGTTGCCCTCCCCCCAGTTGTCTGTAATGTTTTTTATATATGTACGACAACTTCAAAACTGCCCTATTTTACATCTGTCAACATTTAATAATCATGTTTATTAATCATGTAATTTAATCATATTTTGTTACGAAGTGAGGGAAGCCCTAAAGAACGTTCCAGCACTTTCCGAAATAATCCAGGCCATAATGAAGTATATATTTCTTTTCGAACGTTCTTGTTGATTTACACGATCTATCATTCATTAATTGCGTTGTTATTTTAATTTTCTGCGTGATTCTTGGTGATCCACGGTTTTAGAATCGTATTTTCTTAACTCTGTACCTTATATATAATCTACACTAAGTGGCTTAATATACACACGTACACGCCTGCACGCTCGCACGCTCGCACACTCGCACGCGCACGCACGTACATCACCGCATACAAGGCTTCTACAGATGTGTAATTAACGACAGTTTTTATTTTTCAAATTTTTAATTATTAGAAATATATGCTCAATATAAAGCGTCAAATAAAAATGAATTTTTATGAAATTGTCGGAGATATTTTTTAATAGTGAATCAGACACATTGAAATCTTTCTAACCTGGATTTGAGCTTCTAATATTTTTTTCGCGCATGTGCGTACATATTTTTATTCGTAACTCTTAATAAGTAAAAGAGAATTACGACAACGATTTTCCTCCGACTCTTCGCGTTTTTTCACTACATTATTTTTTGTATTTTTCTACTTTATTGAAGTGACACATATCTTAACAGAATCGCATTTAATATGTTCATCAAAGTCACCGTTCTGACGGGTTCGTGTTTTTCTGGTTGGTTATAAGAATTGAACAAGACACCTCTTGAACATCGTCTTCTACAAATTCCAATTCACTTAACAACGATCGAATCAATTGCTTCGTTCGGCTAGCGCTAACTGCAATAAGATAAGATGTAATCCCATATGCGCTAGTAAGTGAATCGAAGTTGCATGAAAAAATGTTAGCAAGCGACGCAAAAATGTTGCGTTTTCAAACGATGGTTCGCTTACAAACAAAGCGACGATTCGATAATTCTACGGCACAAATAAGAATTAAGCGAAGGATCGGTTTCTCTCGTTCTCCTATACGATCTCCCGCGCCACTGACAATAATTAATAATTATCCTTCGATATCGCTGCTGCGAAACAATTTCTCGATCAGGAACGATCGCGCCGTAAACCAGGGAGAATAACGATCGCGTCATCGCCGCTCGCGTACAGGGCATTCATTCCGTTTAATTACGAAATCCCAAACGAGAAGTTATTATTAAAGCCGACAATTTCATCCTCACCGGGGGTCTTTGCGATGATACCAAATCCTCGGGGCGGCGGCGGTGGCGGCGGCGACGGGGGGGGGGCGAAGAAAAAAGCGCGCACTGGTCGAAAAGTTATCCAAGGAGCTTGGCAAGTTTTACAAAAGGAACGGGAAGGCGTGCGCGTGTCGAATCGCCACGTAACTCGACGGACGCGCGCCCGCGAGTCCTTGTACCCCGACGTTGCGGAGCTGGACTTGGCAGGCGCGTGCTTGTGTAATATTCGCACATGTAACCGACTTAATTCGATCTCTTTGTAAACGCGCCGAGCACTTTCGGCACCCTTTGTGTACCGTTCATCTCCCTTCTTTATCTTCTTCGCCACCCTTCGCTCGCTTTCAGTCGTTTGCTGCGAGCCGAGCGTCCTCTCCCCCTCCCCCATCACCGCGCGTCTTTCTTTCTTTGCACAACTTCTTTTATTGCAGCCATCTTGGTTCGTTACTTTTATTCTTTTCTTCCTTTATTGTTATTGAAAATGTCAAGCGCCGGTGTTTTAGAATTCCCTCGCCATTTCCGTATTGCCAGTTGCCACTAAATAAGGCAAGATAGTGGAGTTATGGGCGATTTGGAGTAGAGAACGGCTTATCAAATTTAAAAAAGAATGGGCACTGAAAGTATTGGTAGGAGCGTTGCGGGTAAATTTGCATGAGAAATTACGGGACTTTTCATCCAAGGCGAAATAATGTAATTAACGTTGTAGGATGAATGTTAAAACTGCTAGTACGTTTAATAAACATTTTTCATTTGTAATTGATAAATAATTGATAAATTTTATGATAATATCGTTGGATCGGTATTTATGCGAAACTTACTTAAAATATACTGAAAACATGCAAATTTTACAATAAAACAATTTAGTATTTCTCTCGCAAGAATTTTACAATTTTACAATATTTCTAAAATTTATTTCTAAAATTTAGAAAACGTGAAAATCAAACTTACTGCTTGTCAGAAATAGTCTAGCACTTCAATGTACTCGATTTGTCTGTAATTTATGAGCTTTAATTAGTTTTGACACTGGGAATGATTCATGTTATTTTTATGCTAACGAATACTTAGGAGTAAATAGATAATAATTAAATTATTGATTTAATAGTACGTTTCAACTAATTTAAGATCTAAATAAAATTACTAAATTTCACCGAGTCCGATTATGCCATTTATTGAATAGATTTAACTGTTTTTCATTGCGTTTACAGCATACGCTGAGTCATATCTAAATAGTTTTTCATTCGGAATTTTGTATTTTCTTAATACGGTTGGCTTTGTTTTTTCTATTGTTAATTTGATAGAGACTTGATTGGAAATCGCTGACCGCAGCTTGTCATGTTCTTAATCGTGTAACCTCTAATAACAAACTCTGTATTTTTGAATAGTATTTAAACAGAAGCAACTTTCTAGATTTCGTTTTAGTTTTTGCTAATCACATTTTAAATTATTATTAAAATTGTTGTTTTTAAATGGAACTCATTAGAAAGTCGTAACAGCAAAGGAATATTTAGATTGCGTGTTTTTTTTTTTTTTTAAAGAACTAAAGCTAAGTTCAAGATAAAATATCCTCGTACAGGACTCAATTAAGTACACAATATTACGTTAATCAAACGAGAAAGATAATTTCTTGCCGATCGGTATATCGCCGTCGATGCCCTCCCATACCCCGTCGCCCTTAAAATCTCCTCTTAAATCCTAAATATTTATAGCTGCACGAAATGATGGAAAGTCTATTCAAATAGATTCATTAAAAAAAATTCCCTCCACCAAAAGGAAAAAGCCACCGTTTCGGCTGATTCGAAGTATCGATCAGTCCGTAAGATATAATTCTCACGCGATGTTCGTAAACGACAAGTTACTATTACCCAGCTGGGATATTAGGCCTTTGCGGTGTAATTTCTCTCTATCCGTCTATTCGACGGGCGAGGCTCGTAATCTCAGCCCAGGAAAATCGAATTAACGCACCGAGAGGAGCCCAAGAGAACTCCACGCGTTGCTCCAAGACGAGCGCGCGGTTATCCATAAGAGTGAATTGGCGCACAGAGGGTCGGGACCGAAAACGCTTTTAATTGGACGGGGTGCGGCGCCCCAATATGATAAATTGACTTCGGGTCGAGGGAGTGCAAGCCTGCGCGGAGGGTGATACAGCAAATTCCGAGGGTGCGTCGGCTTTGATAAGTCTCCCGTATCCATCTTTCGATTGGCACGAGTAGCGGAGCTTTCGTCCCGATATTACAAGTATGATCCCCTCGACTCTATTTTTGTTTGCTCGGGCTTAATTGCTTTCCGAGGTACATTGTTTCGCGGATCCTTGAACCGACTGTGGACGTAACTGTTAAGCTCGACATTCATTATAATTTGCTAACGTTACTCTGCAGTGTTTTCGTTACGACAGGCCATTATGGTTTCTTCGAACTTGTCTGTTGATCATTATTGGATTATCCGTAATGTAATTGTAAATCCGTAATTCGCTGTAACACGTATGTCTGATTGTAAAATTGTACAGTATGACGAATATACAATAACGTTATTTATAATAATGATGCAATTTTCAATGACTGCCAACTTTCGGAGTAAATTTAATACAGTACATGCGTTATTACATAACAAATTTTAATCGTTGGAAGTAGACTGCGCAATTTACAAAAATTTAGAAACTGGCTCGAATTGAAATCTTGCATACGTTGTTTTGCACGTCATCGCTTTTCGAAATTTTGGGTAATTCAGTTTTGGCATCGAGATCTCCGAAATGTACTTTGGATTTGCCGACACTGCACTTACAATTATCATGCAATTAATCTTTGCAAACAAAACTTGCTGGACTTTACGTAAAAGTACAGACGATATATTTTAGAATAATTGTTATTACAGAGAAATTAATCATTAATGCGACAATTAGCTTTTGTTCTGGTACTGACACTGATGGTCTAATACGGACAGTGGGATAGATAACTATTCGTCAAATGCCAAAAGCGATCTCAATAAAAAGCGCGTAAGAAAGTATATTCCAGTTGTTGCATCTAATTATTTTCAATAGGTATGCGAGTGCATGCATATGAAAATATTATGTATATTTAGAATGTTCAGAAAGAGTCAGCATCTGTACATTAAAATGTACAAAATCTTCTAAATTCAAATAAAATAAGGTTAATAAATATACTCTTGATGAATTTAAGAAACTAAATGAATTAAAAAAGGGTGTAAATTCTGTTACTTGAAGTACAAATTGTTTGGATTAAGCGGAACTGTGATTCCCGTCCCAAAATGTTACGTAAGGCTTTTACCCTTACTGACAATCCAATATGTCCTTTGAGTTTACATCGAATACCTCCCACATCTGCCAATCCTTATGAGTGACGGTATCTTTTATTGTAATCGTTATAACGCATTTTGAATTGGCCTCCCAATTAAAATATTTCAGAACGCGAAACCCGACAATGAGAAAAAACGAGCGCGCAAAGCAAAACACCTTAATTCCGCGTTATAATATCCTACTTAAGTTGAATAAAACCGAACGAGAGAAGGAGACGATGGCTTTTTGTCTCCGTCTCGGTTGACCCGAATCTCGCACGCAAAACGAACAAGTCAAAAGAAGAGTAAATAAAGGCCGCGCCGATCGTGTCACAATCACGCGCGCGCATTAAATCCCGAATGCAGCATTATTCATACAAGGGGGAGAAGAGGCGAGTGCGCGCATCGGCGCAACGATAAAGGAGAAACGAGATCGCGATTGCATAAACACGCATCTCGAGAAATGAAAAGGCGTAAAAAAGGTTCCGCGCGCTCGCCCGAACAATCCGAGAGTCGAGCAAAAAATATACGGCGCACGCGCGAGTCGCGTTGACCATTCGTGGCACCCCTGCTTGGATTATTTGTCGACATACTCGCGTTTGCACTCGCCCGCACCCAGTGAGAAAAAAGTCGTACGCAAGCGCACCTATAACTCGGAGTCGTGAGTGCGGGTCGGTTTTCAGTACAGCTAGGAGGCGACATTTCTCGGTCCTCGACGTCGTCGTCGTCGTCGTCGGCGGCGGCGGCGCCACCCACGACATGTTGGCTCGCGCCGCGCGATAAATTCTCTCCTTCTCGCTCTTTCTTCTTACACTCGCACTTTTTCCCATCTCCTTTTTGCTCGCTCTGTCTCGAGCGCACGCAGTCCTGGAAAAACTTGTAATTGCAGCATTCCACGATTCTTGCTTTAAGTTTTAATTTTCTCTTGCCTTTCATTGTCGTCCGATTTCCCGTTGTCGAAGCGTTCAGCGCAATTTTCAAAATTCGCGAGGATCCAGTGGTTATACGTGTATTGTAATTATGAAATGGAAGATTTATCCGAGAATAAAGCTTTTGTCAATGACTAATTATTTGACATTCAAATAAAAAAATCTTTGTTTTAATTTTGTACATTATGAATTACGCTACATTTTGATTTTCATCTGACGATTAATTACTACCTGATAATGAAAATACTACATTTTGCCGGTAATCATGAACCAATAAAACTGTCTAAAAACCATTACTATAAAAAATGCTATTTTATGCACTTCATAAAGCATGTTGTAGTACGTGTACACTTTATGATGCATTGTATTATTCATTGTAAAAAGTGAATCATAGCGGTATATATTATAAAATTTTCATGCACATAATGCTTTTGTAGTACACAAAATTACGTATACGATAATATCGTCTTTAGGTAGTAATTTCAAAGATTTGTTACATTTAAATGATTTATCTCACCCGCAGCTTTAGATGTGCGACACTAATGCTTTTTATTATTTAAAATACGTTGTGAGTAGACTACTATTTTTAAGAATAGTATTATTCTTTACTTTTTATAAAATATATCATTGTTTATTATACGGCTACATAGCTAAGTTAATTCAATGCATAAAATTCAATGTGCACTTGTGAATAATAGCGAACGCTAACATTGTGACAGTTGTGATGATTAATAAGAGTTCAACTATTGATTATACAGTTTTCTATAGTAATATTCTTATTATTTGTTATCGTACAGGATGACTTAATTTTTTTTAACGTTTAAATACAAATCTTAATATTTTATTAATGTTCTCGTCTTTATTAAACAATATGCCAATAAACGGCGAGTTAAAAATTAAATATTACCCACGATATGTACGATGTAAAATAAAAAACAACGAAAAAACTTGTCAGTTATGATTATGTGACTTACTTATGCATGTTTATTGTCGAATTTACAAAAGTTAGTTGAGCAATTCGAAATACTTAGTCATTTTAATAGTCATTTTAAGTTTTGAAATTTCGAGCAAAAATTATTCGAGCGATATTTTTATATATTATTTGTAATGTGCAATTTAATGTGCAATTGGAAAGAAAATTTTTTCTCTTTGAAATTACCGAACGTCAGAGAATAAGAAACAGAAACAATATTATTCGTGCTTTAATTCACAATCATACAATAGTTTGACTTGAATAGTTAATTTAGAAAGCTTTACGCGAGGTGTTTCTCTGAAGATATTGCATGAAAAGCTGGTATTTTTTAATGCACATGATTGTACAGCTTCGTAAAATTTTGTGCATTATATTTGTAATTGCTTAAATGATATAACGTAATATTTATAAAATGTAATAAATTCCTGTATTTATTATGTTTGTAATAACTTTCGTTAGGGAAGAGTCAACATATCAAATAACCTTCCCTTGAGTACAAACTAATTACTTAACTACGTAACTACATAACTACATAAATAAATGCGACTTTTACCGTAAGAAGAAAAACGCATGCATCGCATAATGTTTACCTGAAGGCAAAGCGATGTAGTAATTTTCGAAATCGCGCTAAAAAGATAAATTTAAAAACTCGCTAATTTCTTACGCTCTGTACCGCTCGTTTGCATAGAATATAAAACCGAGACTTTCACAAGGCACTCATCATCACCTGCCGATATCGATTTATTTAGCGAACGCTTTGGTAGGAGACAGTAGCCATTACCGCGTGTAATAACAAATGTGGAAACGTCAGCAGCTACCGAATGCTATTAGCCGCGTGCATTAATAATTGGAGAAATCCCTCGAATAATAAGCCTGAAGAAATTGCCTTGTATGAGCTTTTCGAAAATCTAAATACTGCGAACAGATCATGAGAAGTGCGTAGGCTTTTGGTGAGAATCGAGTGTACGGGATATCGCATTAATCACGAGAAAATTAAAATTACGATTTCGTTGAATTTTCTGCTACCGTTTTCAAAGTCTTGTCCACAATGATATTGCTTCTGACTTTTTATGTCACAAGTAAAGAATACGAACAAATAAAGGATTTTGTCATTTGAATCGCTGATAGATCGAAATAGTCCGATTCAATTGGTATCGTTTAATTTGCCTACTGCGGAAATCGTAAGGATCTAACAATTCCAAGTCTATGAATTTAACAGGCATGCACGTTGCAATGCACAGCCTTAAGCTTGGAATTCAATTTTAATTAGTATCGATTCCCTCATCTCTTACAACTGGTAACATCGAATATCAGCTACGATGAGAAAAGTCCGGTAATTGTTCGCAAGTGCGGTGTAAGCACGTAGCATCGTCTCGATCGAGAGACGACGATCTTGCAAGGAAGCGCACGCAAATACTTGCCAATGAAAAAAGTCCGATACCACTCGAATAATCGCTAGAAGCATCCCTAGCATTCAGCTGCTTTCGCTAAAAAGCAACATCTCGCACTACCGCCAGGGACTTCACAATGGGAATCGTTCGACGTCGACACGCGAACCCGATTTTCGCGCCGGATAACAAAGTTTCGTAATCGGACGCGGCGCCGACCAGAGGCTACCGACGTAGATCTCAAGTTCGAACGGCGCGCGTCTCAAGGCCACGGGTAGAGGCCGATGTACGCCAGCCTCCCGTGAGAAGCGAGCGCTAACGAGGCGCGCGGGTGACGCTTTGCTTTCCATCAACGTGTAGCCGCATTGACCCATATCCGCGGTATCGTCCCCGAGAGTCGAGCGCACGCGACGCGGCCTCGAAGACGGATTGCCAGAGACCCGAAGAATAATCCTTCGCGTCCCTTCCAAAAGAAAACGGAGCTTCGATGAAGGGACTCTCCGCGAACCTTCGACGTATTCCAAGTCGATCCGTGCTTGGAACCCTCGAGTGCTTTTAATACGTACTTTCGTGGTTATTTTTACGTAGAATTACATCAATGACGGTGTTTGCTCTCGATCTTATATTAGTATTGTAGGTGAGGCAGTTTCAATACAGAATTAGTTTTTACTATTTCAGTTTTTGGATATTTGTTACGCAGTCGAAAGATTTAAAATGATCTTCTGTTTTCATGAAGATTAAAGTTACCTAAGAAAGTTTTTTCACGAGAGCTTAAGCTAAATGCTGGGGATGATTAACTTCGGCTGAATCTCGAAATTAATGCTAATGCTTTTTTAAGAAAATAAAAAGTTTTTACCAATTACGTAGAGGTCTAGGCATTATACTATGGAAAAATGTTCCCATATATTTTACGAGATAGTATTCATTAGTAATTTGCATCGAATTAGCCTTCATTAACGAATATTGATGAATGAAATTTACAACTGAAATAATTAAAATACCTAATACTTACTTATAATGCTCATTACAAATTCAGAGTCTTGAGGATCATTTATCAATCTAATTTTCCTTGTGCATATTTATCCCTATGGAATATATAAGCGCGTAACCTCAACCAAAATTAAAATGTTAATTATAAAAGCCTTAGAACGAATCGGTAAAAACGCAAACCTCCTTCTAGACTCCAACTGCGGATGTGTTCTATTTTAGACGCATGCTCCTACCAATTACATACCTCGCTACATTTCATTAAACTCATGAACGAAATAACAAAATCCCATAACCATTATAATCATCATTGGCTAACGTTGGATTTTGTACATTTAGGAATTCACGTTTTATGACCATTTGTTCTTGTTAACATCGATTAGATCAAGGGATAAAAGGATTAATGTTCAGGCAACGCAACTGCTAAAATCATCAGGGATCACTCCAGTTTTATTCAGCATCAAATTTCAGTCGTTGAGACCAAAGTTCACGCTTCTTCATTTACATTTAGTTCACGTTTTTTTTAAATGTTTTATGGGTTAATTGAATTTTTAAAGTTAAATGCCAAACTGAGTATTTGTAAAGGAACTACTTTTCACGGGTAATCGCTATTTATCAACGGAAACCTATGATAAATAAAAAAGCGAAGTTTAAGTTCACTAAAAATTGAAAGATACGTATATTAAAACGAGTTAATTCTTTCATTACTTATTTTTTAATTCGTGTAATTGAATTTCTCGCGAGCCGCAAATTAAATACATAGTTTCTAATGAAAATTAACCAAGGCAGCTATTTTCATTATCGGTATGTCGTACAATTCAGTAGTTTCGCATTTGCACGGTTGCAGAAATTCTCGAGATTAATTTTAAAAATTGCATTCATTCCTCTTGATTTTATATTTTCGCTATGCATCGAACGCGATCTACAGAGAAATTTTTCCGTGAGCTCTCGCTGTTAACCGCGACAATAATCATCATTTTTTGCGTAATAACGATGTTAAATTGTTAAATTGTTACATAAAATGTTAAATTGCAATACTAAAGAATGTTAATAATGACTTTTTTAATGCTTGTGTGGTGTTTTTCCAAGTTAATTCAATTATTCAAATAAATCCAAAACAAAAATAGTAAGAAAATTAATGAATACTTCTTCGCTTAAGAATATCAAGAAATAATTACGCAGATATAATTCATGAATGATGATTGCCTACCCGAAGGAAAGAAAACGATATTTCATCTAAAAATATTCTAATCGCAACGAATCACTATTGTTCAATTAATAAATGTTTATGATAAATTCGTAAAAATCTTTATATTACTTCTATTAAAACTAGTGCACGCGTATACATATATTACTGATTGATTCGGTTGAATTAAACACGCAGCGAAAAAGAAATAAATTACCTTTTTAAACGCTTCTCCGCATAAAATAAAACACATTTCTGTTGCTCCCATAACTTTAAATTCTGCAGCTATAATCGAGAAAAAATGAAAAATTATAAAAGGCGCACCCCAGTCATGCGAGCTCTTAAAATACCAAATACTAGTGCAAATATCGTAAAGAGCCAGGAAACACGAAATTAAACGAAAGAGAAATAATGTTCCACGCCTCCACGAAAGCACGGAACGGGAAAGGAAGATAAACGTGGAAGGATAAACGTTAAGAGGCGTTTGGTGTTGGGCATCGCTCTTCATTCGGCTACTTAATATATTAGCAATAATCGTGTATACGCGCATGGACGCAAAGGTGTCAGAGATGTTAGTGACCGAGAAACTCTTGTCGAGATAGGCAATGAGAGAGAGAGTTATAACGGTGAAACCCCGAGAGCGTAAAACGTTGCAGGAGCACGACGCAAATACGAATCCATCCTTCCATGAATCGCGCCTTAGTCATGATTCATTTTTCAGGGATCGCATCTGTAATAAATTGTTAGCGTCTTCGGTGCATCGAACTTGGCGCTGGTTATGTGTATATATATAAGCATAATAAAGGACAACAAACATTAAAACGTATTCGTTTAGGTTTTGAATAAATGTAAAGAATAAAAGCTATTAATTGTTTAAATTCTGACGTATTGTTTGTATAAAAAATGTAAGCTACAGAAAGTATGAAGAAGGCATGTTGGAAGTTCGTAATTCAAGTAGTTATACATAATAATAATATAAAGTAAAAACGTCGGAGTCCATAGTTTGCTGCTATAGTAAAACCCAAAATCTCTTTTATAATAGTCTTCTGAGGCTTTACTTCGCAAAAAAAGGACTTACACACACGCACGCACGCGCGCGCGCACGCACGCACGTTGCAATCGCATGAGTAATGCAATTGCTTTAAAGTACAGTTCATGATATAACGTATACTATGAAGAGGCCTAAAAAGAGGACCTCGAATGAGATTCCATGACATTCCTCTTTAGTTTACAAGCGGTACGCGCATCGCAGTTCACCGAATTGCACTTTTTTTGTTACTAGAAGTTGCGCGTGAAAGATGGATAACCACGATGATGGCGTTCAATACTATCGCTTTAACTCATGTGGCAAGGAAACTACGTTCATTGATGTCATTGTGGCTTGACGTAGATACTTATATGGGTATTTAGAATTTTCCTCTCTCCCCGCACCGTCGCACAAACACGGTTCCTGCATTAATCGAGTAATTTCGTGACGGAATAGATGCTCTCTTTTCTTTCAAAACGGCAAGTTCGCCTTACACGGTTACAAGGTTCTTTCTTGACAAATTAACCATATTTTCAAAACATGATTCAATGCTTTGTACTTTATTATGTAAATGTTCCTTTTTTAAATCACTGACCTCGTTTCCAGACAATTTTACTTAATGATTTTTTATGATTTATCTGTAGCATTATAATGTAAGTAATGATGATATTATTTATTAAATTTTAAACTTCCTTCAATAAATATTATTCTTTTAATTGAGATTTCCTTAATATTCTCCTCTGTTTGGCATTATAGCAATTTTTAAACAGGTACCGAATTCTTTCGTGAAAAAAATTATGTATGGTGTAAATGTTGACGTACTGATTACCTGTCATATTTTATAAAAGATTAATCATAGTACTCTACTTTTTCTCCAATAAATAATTACAGTAACATTTGTTTTTATTTTATCTCTACCAGATAAAAGAAATGTACGATATAGTTGAATTGGGTATAGATATGTAGGCATAGTACGTTGTAAAATTAATCGAGGGTCGAATAATTCAAAATGATTTTTCTTTTTGCCAGATCAGAGGGTAAGGAAATTAAAATACTTTCCTTAAATAATTTCATTTCAAATTAACTCGATTAAATTCAAATTAAATTCATAAATAGATAAAATACGTAAAAATTGATAATGTATCTTTCTTTATATAAACGTAACTATTGCATTTACAACAGAAACAGTAATTTAAATAGTTTCAAGTTTCATTCAGTCACAATTATCTCAAGTTGGAGGGAATTTAATCAAATATTTAAAGCATTTTCATGTACTTAAAGAGGAAAAGTTATTGGCACCAGCCTTGATGCGCAAAGCTAATATCGAGCTCAAAAATATTCTTAGTAAGTTATTTTTTAATATTTGAAGTTGGCAGTTTTACTTGTAATAAAGAACAAGAGTTAAGAATTTTGCTTTTAAGGACTGGAATAGTTTTCGCAAAACATTTTATTCCATTTATAAAATTTATTTTAAAAAAGTCCGATGCAATTCGGTACTTTTATACCGATATATCGCAATACACGCTACAGACGTACGCGTTGTATTGTACACCTTGAACTTATTTTTCTCAACTTTTTAACGGATTAATGTTTTTTTTAATATATTGCGCTGTTGGGCGTAAACCGGGCTTAGAGGGATTATTATTCCTGTCTATCTCGAAAAGGCAAGATCAAAGTAACTTTTGCACTCAAATTTACACGTTGTTTGCCTAAATAGAAATGAGAAGAATGAGGACGGAATCCAGGCGATTAAAAGCGAACAATTATCGAGGCATTTTCTCTGCTTTTTTCCGAACGACTGTCGCCCTAGTTCAAGTATGTCAGCGCAACAATTAATAGCGCTCCGAGCGTAAAGTAATTACTCGGTACGCCGAACGAGGAGGCAAATAAAGGAATAGGAAAAAGGCGGAGTGGCATCATCGCAACTCGCGCGACAGTGAGAAGCTTCTCAGAAGTCTCCGGCGATTCCCATTCGGTGCGAAAGAGTTTTATTCGCGGTGCTCCTTACGAATCAGATTTAATCGCTTCCTCCCGCGCGAGTTGCATACCGCGCAAAGCCAAACGCACGCACATGCGTTCGCGTGATTGACAATGATTGAAGCGCGCCAAGTTTTCGCGAGACCGGCGCCACAGCGCGATTCACGATACCTGCCAGGCCTTTTATATCTCTCCTCTCTCTTTTCAATGCATTAATCGTACAGTCTCACGCAGAGACTTACACTCGCCAGTTGTTTTGTGAAATAATTCTCTTGGGTTGGTACGCGGGAGAAAAGTATAACGGTAGAAGGATACTGTGAGAAAAGTATCGAGCTGCTATTCGCGAGGTGAATTCTGAAGTGACAAATTCGTGCTAATCACATTCGTTTCCAGCGTTGGATGCACACGTGACAATTCGTTATAAAATATCATATTTACGAAAAGTAGTCTGAAATTGGGCCGATGGTTCTAGAAATATCCTATCAACGTGATATTTCGTTGAGGAACTCCGCGTGAGGACTCTCACTCGGTAATCTATTTTATTTACTTTAAAGATGAAAAATATATATGACACTCCTGAAAGAAACTCTATAATAGTGCGTCGTACACGTTATCTTAGTTTTTTTCTTTTGTATTTGCGTTCCCCAAAAGTAAAGTAATCATTTTTGCTTAGGTAGTCGATAAATATCCTTTTGTAATATTTATCATTAAATACCGTTTACATTACAAAATGACGTCCTTCAATATCAAATAAGTAATAAATACCTCGGCTCGTTAAATTTCTCACGCATAACCGTACTACTACTTTTATAAGCCCATTCGCATTTTTTAATCTGAAACTTCTAAAAGCCTTAAAGTGAAATGTTATAAATGTTAATGTATACCCTTGCAAAGTTATCAGTATCAGCATTTCGTGTAATAAAATTTGAGCGTCCTAATGTAAAGTCTTATTTTTCATAATAAGACGCTCGATTTATCTCTTTCAGAAATATCAGGTATTAAAAATATGATGTGTTTCTAAGATATTAGCGACACAGCGTGTTATTCTGACTAAGCAAAATGCTAAAACGATCTGAATTTTAATGCGGAATTTCATGTGTATTAATGAAGCTTTACCGGAACGCTTGTTATCCTGATAATGATTTGTAATTTTTTTTTTTTCTTGCGACATATTACATTTGCAGTCGATTAGCCCGTGATATGTTATTTGAGATGACGTCATGCTGGCATATTAATCGCGATTTCATTACTTAATCGATAATTCATTTTTAGTTACACAAGTACCGCTCGATTATACTGCAATGGTAAATAATAGAAAACGTTTTAAAATCTTTAAAAAAAAAAAAAAAATAAAATAAAATAAAATAAAGTATTGAGAAATCCTACTATACGATCGAAAATTTTCCAAGACTTTTTTTCAATTTAAATGCGAGAATTCTCATCCTTTGTTAAAGCTCTTTTAGCAAAACTGCTGAATACGAAAAGCGACACGTTCCGTCCTTCCATTGTCCGTTTCATCTTAGGCTGTACATCCCTCTCGTCTTTTAATCTACCGGCGCATATCAGCTCGTCGTCTCTCGATTTCCATTTCCCCGCTCGTCGTCGCGCCAGCATCTTTCCTCTTCTCTCTCCCCCTACAACAGTCGAAACTCTGGAATTCCCGACTCTCGAATCTGCCGAAGATCTTTCGCGGCTCTTTCACCTTCGCTCTTCCCTCGTTCTCTTCTTCTTATTCCTCCCCTTGACTTATTCTCACAGGGCGTTTCTCTTAACGCCTGACTCTTGTGCTTACGTCGTTTGTCGCCAACGTTTCCTCCTTTTTTTCCTTCTGCTTTTTAAACGGACTCGCTCATTCCTTGGACCCTTCCCCGGAGTTCCTTGCCGCGTAGCGTAGCATTTTCCGGTTTCCAGTTGTCCCGCGCGTACGTAAAACGATTGTCCTTAAATCTTCTCCTGGGTCGCTCCTTCGCCGGCTGATGATTTCTCGATGGCTTTGCTTCCTTTGAGATTGTAAAAACATGAAATCACTATTTCAATCATATTTATACAGTGGTTTTAGTTTGTGAGGGTTTGTATTAAGATGTGCAATGATATTTTCATAAACGCTTAAACGTTCGCAAGTTTAAATAATTAAAAGAAATTTTTTTTAATAAGCAGATGATATCGCGGAAATTCATTATATTAGTTTATTACCAGTTTCACTGAACTAAATACATGCGTTTTGCATACATACATTTAGCAATTTGTTAAATGGGTTAAACGAGTTTTAAGTTCATTCATATATAGACATTATATTTCAAATTTATACGTTTATTTAACAATTACGTTCAACTTCTCTATATATTCTTAAATCCATTACAATATATACCCTTACTTGTATTATAACTCCAAGAGAAAGTCACCGAAAAAATCATATTTACCGTAACGACCAATATAAAACCTTACTTTACTTCACTTACTTTACCGACTCGCTATACTTCAATAATATATGTGTGTGATTCAAATAATTATTACAATTATTCAAATAATCTTTTCTTTAAGGTCCGTTTAAACTTTGCATTAACGAATAAATAAATGCACTCTCGCTTATACAACTGAATATCTACAAAGACAACAAATATTAGCAAGACTCTGCCATTTAAGTATTGATTGACTGATCAATAACGGGAGTGAAAGTATTAGAAACCGAAGACACAAACGTTATTTTGAAAAAATTATATTGGTGCATAATGCAGACATATACGCCTTTCAATCGAATAGATCATAAGCATACAATGTGCATTTATCGTATTGTCACCGATAGTTTTACACTGTATCTAGAACTCAGACGAAACGAGATAGTACGAAAGATTAAATGAATAAGATTAAATTTACATAAAAAAAAAATACAATTATATTGCATAGAAACTTTTTAATGTGCACAGTTATTATAAATTTATATTGTTGATTAAAAATAATAATTCACTTTCCATTTGGCATTTAATATTCTTCGTTGACTGAAACATTACGCTTACCAATGGCCAATAATAAAATTAAACGAATATTCTTTGCATGAAACTGCGTAATAAAATAATATGACTAAAACAATTCTTTTCTTATGTAGAGTAGATATAAGTGTGTCATTAAATATCCAAACATATTGATATAAAACTTTTTCAAAAAACCTTTAGAAATGAATGTAAATTAATGTTATTATTCATAATTTAATTTAACACTTTACATATATTTAATAAGAATGTCGGAAATTTTACGATGAGAATCTTGAAAATACAAAAATTCAGCAAGTGAATTCTTGTATGTTCAATTCTTTAACCCTATTTAAAAGTATAAAATATGATGTTCACTAAAGAAAATACGATGTCGAAGCTCAGTTTTTTGCAACCCTTCTCGTTACTTCGTAAATTTATTAACCAACAAACGGCCTCGAGTCTCTTGCGGTTGCACTTCAAAGGATACGCATAAGTAAGAAGCGTAAAATTTGTAAGGAGAGCAAAACACTCACTTTCTCCAAGGACCATACAATACATAATTAATAGGTGTTCAGATGCCAATTTCAAGGATCCGCGCATAATTTAAATAAAGGAGGTTCCTTGTATGGAAATAAGAGATATTTCCCGAAAGGATTTTACGTTGCAAAGATAGAAACATCAACAACATATAATTATTTTAATAATTCTCTCTCTCTCTCTTCGACATAATCCGGATTTATGATATTATTGCACAAGCTCGGACTCTTCTATTAGAATAGGGCATTGAATTTTTTCAATAAACAAGTTTTAGTTGTAGTTAATTTACTATAAGAAAACCTTTAACTCGTATTAATTCTCTTATTAATGAAAAAGTATAAATGTGAACGGAACAAAGATAAAGATCAGGTATTCGATAGGATAAAGTAATTACATGAAAGAATTGAAATAATACACTAAAAATTACAACTTTAACTAGTTAAGCATTTTAAATTTACTCGTGTTACAAGATTGTACAGTTATTAACATGCATTTGTCGTAATGAAATAAATAGTGGTCTTATTTTATGAAACATCGTTCAGTCATAAAATCTTTAGAATTTCATTACGCTCGTGTGTCTAGTTATTTCAAGTCAATAAATATAAAAATATTTCAACCACACAAGTTCTAGGTTCATTTTCTTATATAAATAATGAATTTTTAGAACAAATTTATAAAAATTTCATGTCCAATGGTTAGGCTGAATCGCACAATTTATCTTAAAGAAAATAATTGTAATGAGTTACAACATTATTATTCAAATATAATTTTGGTCAAAAACAGAGTACACTTGGTGAACTTATCTTTATATTGCAAGAATAGATTTATATTTTCCATATAATAAATTCACCGTAAATTTCAAAGTCCATTGAATAAGTATTTCATTAGAAAAATTTGGTGAAAGCTCTCACCAAAACCAAAAAACATACTGCACTTATTTGTTCGCTTCTTATCTGTTTAGTTGAACCGCTTTTTTTTAAATTAGAGTCGTATTTAATATATCAAACATAATTTTAAGATTAGGATTCTTTTGGCTTAATTAATCATTGATATTTTAATGCGGAAAAATCGAACCTAATTTATAATTATTTGCTTGTACATTCGACTATTAATATGTACGTGGCTCTCTTGCTTTAATATTCTTATATCATCTGCCTAGGAGTCGTATCGCTGAATTTATAGATTTAGTATTAGCAAAGTACATAATCTACAAGATCTTGACTAATGGTTCGATTGCTAAAACTTGTTACGCATTTCTTTCTTAATGTTTAAATTCACTTCTAGAAATGTAACGCTAATATCAGATAGTAAACGTCTTTATTAAATAATTTAAAACAAAATGGCTCGCAGTTGTAAATCCGGATAAGATGAAAAATGCTGCTTGGAGTTTTCCTCGGAGAAAAAAGTAAATAAATATATTTTTGAATATTCCCTACCACCGAAATACAATTTCCAAGATAAAGTGTTGCATCCGGAAATAGTAACTCCTCTGCGCAGATGTCGATAGTACGATTTAAATTGTTCGCGTTGCGAGAGCGTCAGCATATCCGGCGTGCATTTACGACAAGTGGTACCGACTCTATCTAATCGTGATCTGCCATCGTGATGGTAGCGGGTATGAAGTATATTGTACCCGCATCAACGCGCCTCTAATATACAATCTGCGATTACGTCTGGGACGGATAAAGAGGTGAGAAAAACAATTAAAAAATTGATCGTCAAGTAAAAGACAGTCTAGTTTGCAACCAGACTTCATTCCAAGTATAGATATCGTGCGCTTGTGTAGTGTAAGAATTTACTCTTGTTACATTTTAATATTTTCTGCTACTATACGAATGTTGTAGGCCTCAATTCTTATGGAAACTAACTGAAAATTTCTTGGAATTATAAAAATATGAAAACGTCCAATTCACAGTTACGTCCGAGATGTTTAATTAATATTACAGTTCACCTGTCTTAACTGCCGGATGAATATTTTTCCTAAGTGTTTTCAATGTGCCGACGTTTTGGAAGTTGTTTATGGCAATTTTCAATGGGAGGAAGAATTTACTGTGGTATAAGTACGTACACGTATACTCTTAATTTCTCGTTTTCATTTATTTTAACTATACGTAATATTTGATTTTGAAGAAGGGCTTAGAGAAATGAGATGTTTGTACAGTGCAAATATTAATAAACTATTGCTCATAAACTTGATCTTCTTGTAATTAGACAGCGCATTGAACAATAAAGTTGAAATTTGCCGATTTCGTTTTATTTATTATCACTTTTTAAACGTGCGACTTTTACAATTAACTGGAAATATTTATATCCAGCGAAATAATTTTTTCCAAATATTTTTAAACTTTCGAATATTGTGACGATTTTGGTGTAATTGACTGTAAGGCTCGTGTTTAACGTTTCATTTACATAATAGTAAGGTAGTTATTTACAACAATATGACCTTTAAAAATATAGCCCTTATTTAGCTATAACACTGTGTGTATGTGTGTGTTATATTTTTTTATATTAAAAAATAATTTATGTTTTTCAACTATACAGTAAATAAGTAGTACTATAATCAACATTATCTTTATATCTATTTTTTATACCTACTTCTTTTCCTTGTTTATTGTATTCATACAATAAATATAAATATATTACCTTTAACATTGTGGATTTATTTTTACCAAACTATTTTCAAGTTTGTTTCCAACTACATAATAATATATGCATGCTGTTAGTTTCATCAGTAATTATTTTGAATACTCTGATAGTAAGAGGAACATTTAATATATAACTTTAAGAAAAACATTTTACATAAACATATAATTTATATGTAACGTAATTCTATTTTTTGCGCTTACACTACTAGTAAAATGTATATAAAAAAATTAGGTATAAACCAAATTTCATCTAAAAAAAATTTCTCATATCTTTCATAGTACTACTATTTCTTAACATATTTTTTTCCTTTATATAAAATAAAATATAATAAAATATTTAATTTTTTGTTCTACATAAATTTAATACTGTAATAATATCCATAAGTACTTTCATAATAACAATTATATATCGATTAACTACTGTTGAATCAAATGTAATAATTATGAAATTTTGCTTTTAATAAAAGGCATGCACGGAAATTTTGAAACGTACAACTGGACTAATAAAAAATATAACAATAATATAACAATAATAATTGACGGTTAATTGAATAAAGATAAAATATTAATCTATAATAATATATAATAATTTTAGCTTTTATATTATAAATGCTATCGGGAAAAGTTGTTTTTATATTGTCATGTAATATGGAGAATATGGTTTTCGAAACCTATATTTTATGAGCATTTTAGTTTTCTTTTTCATGGTAAATATGAGACTGAAGATTTCGAAATAACTCCTCACTATTTATAGTTTATAGCGATGTTCGTAACAGACGGTTAATAAAATCCGAACTCTGGTTAATCTCAAATATGATATTACGCCAATCGAATTACTTCCATCAAAATTGTTGTAAAGGTTCTTCTCTGCAATTAAAAAGAAACTTGTCCATTGTCAAACGATAGTAAATGTTTTAAATATATTTCAATGCAAGCATAATTGATTATTATATTCCTCTAATCATACTAAAAAATTTCATTATTTTAAAACATTAATAACCGCACATAATATAAAGAAAAATATGTATTCACCAATGTAACATAAATACAAAAAGAGACTAATCGACGTGAAAAGGGTGTGAGTCAATGTCGAAATTCGTCTAATCATCGAGGAAAAAGCTGCACAGAAAATATATAGGCGTTACAGCAAAGTCATTAATTACAAAGACTCTTTTATAGTGCAGGGTGTATCAGAAATCTTAATTGAAAGTGAAGCCTCCTCCCCACGTCGCACTTGCTTTCATCATTGCAGCCATTTCAAAACTTGGAGCAAACAAGAATTAAGGGTGAAAGGGACAGGAATCGTATAGTATGCACACGGCCCTTTAAGATAGTTAATTGTACGTGAATTATTTTTGTGGATTTATATAAGTACGCATACAGAATTTCGGCGCAGTATATAGGCTTTGAGTCTACGTAGTTTTAATAAGAAGTTAATAGTCAAATTAGTATCCAAGTGCGTTGAGCAGTGGCAAATTGTAGTTTGCAATTTTCATGTCTCAATATTATGATTATTACTGTCATGCTCAAACAAAATCTATCTTTAGGGAGTTACTAAGTGTTCCGAAGTATTTATTACACTGTCTTATAAGACTTTTTCAGCCTCAGCGTTAAATTTGTTACTTTACACACAATACGCAATAAGAAAATTTTATCATGTAAAATTTTCCAATACTTTCATTATTAAAAGCTTACGGTTACTCATGAAGATGCTGAAAGGAAAGTTCCTTGAAAAGATTATGGTTATTTTGTGAAAAGAGAAATTTTTTATGTAATTTATGGAATCTCAATTTAAGTCTTGGCAAATCGGAGAAAATTCTTTTTATTTGAAAATTGGTAAATATGTGGCTTTAAAAGCTAGAAATTCGATTTTACTTACTTGTTTCAAGAACCAGCGATTTCTAGCAGCTTAGAAATAAGTTCTCTCAGCTGAGTAATAATTTTATCCTAAAGATTCTGCTGAACTTTTAAATCCTGTGCTTCAAGTTACATCGCACTATACAGATATTTTTTATCAATCACTTGCAAAAAAATGTTCCATAGCAATTTTCATTTACATTACAAAGTTATAGAAGTTCTCTGCCTTTATAGGTTCTGCACAAATTAGAATGCATACGAAACATTGTTATCCAGGTTGTTATCCTGATTTTAATAAAGCTGTAGCGACGAAATCTTATAAGCTCTCAAAGAAATTTTCTAAAGCAACCTCAACTTTTGTATTACCGCGGACTCAAAGATCCAGAATATTTAAGGAATATCTACCATAAATAATATAGTTCAAAAAGACATTAGATCTTCTTGGATAAAACTAATCACTAATAAGTAAAATCTTTACGCGATACGAGGCCGGTAAAAGTATTTTTAGTATCTTAAATTGTAAATAAGAGTTAAAAATAACAGCATCAGTTATTTTTACGCAATATAAAAATATATTGCGTAAAATACCGATAGTAACTTAATCCGCAAAATGTCCAAAATATCATGCTCGGATATCAAAGGAACCCTCAGCTTTGCATTGCCATCAATCTGCCTTGAAGCCATGGAAAAAGAAAGTGTGCACCAACGAACAATATTCCACAAAAGAAAAGTAACCCCGACAAGAACACGAAGAAAAAAGAAAAGTCCTGTTGCGTCAAATCGTTACAATGTAGCGCGGCGCATGTAATGCGCTCTTGAATTTTGTCTCGCGTTTTTCCACGAAGGAGAAGACGCATGACTCTTATTGCGCAATCCCGGAAGCGCTGCTAATGACGCATGCGCGCATAATAAGCACCCGAGCGAGAAGCTCGGTAAGTACGTTGCGTTACTTTAATGAGCCTCCATGTGACAATATTGCGTGGATCGCGCGGAATGAAATCGCTATCCCGGGAAGTGTTTATACGAGACGAAGGGCTCGTATTGGTGCTCGTCTTACTTTCATTGATTATTTATTCCGTTGTTGATCGCTTCTTTTATCGGGATTATTTTTCTATCCATTGTCATAATGCACCAGACGAATATTCTTCTGAGTTTTGAGCTTTGCAGAAAACTAGATCTGCGACCTCTTGTTTTCGTGTATAAATCCTTTTGGAACTATTAATTATAAATAAATGGGGAAGCTTTTGTACACTTATGAACTGTTTTTTGCATTTTTATGTAATAAAAATGTTTATATTACACGGTTTGAATTTTTTATAAACAGTTGATGTTTTGGAATCATTAAATTATTATACGTTGATCTAATTCGTAAAATTCTCTTTTTCGTTTTGTTTTTAGAAAAATTGTTTTTAGAAATGTTCGTTTACATGTTCAAAATGCATTCTAAATGGAATTTAATTCTCTCAGAAAGTTTCATTAATAACAAACACCACCACAGAAAAAAGTAAAGATATAACTTAACTTATGTTAAGTTAAAATACTTTCACGCTAATTTGTAGATATAATATAGATGTAAAGAATATCATGTGAAGTTGTGTATAACAAATGACGCGATTTTATTATGCATGAGTTTAAGAAATAGTCATAGCAAATGTAGATTTGTTAAATACCCGATACACCTAACAATAAGTACCTGCTAAGTACCTACATTCAAATACAAAACTTGATCTTCAAATAATAAGAAACGACACGATTACCATATTTTCGTACTAACGAGTGACATTACGTAAAATAATCTCGTTAAATCCATACAAACCTATAAAAACGGTCCTCTCCACACTCTCAATCACAAAATCACAAAAAAGTCGAATTCTCAATGGTGCACCTGCTCAATGTTCCCCTTGTCCTCGGCAAAGAGTCATAGACGGAATTAAAAATTTATTGTCCGTACGTTCGTTTCCGAAACGAGAGGAAAACTCCAGGTGATGTTGAGAAGAAGTCGTGTTTCGCGATAGAAAGTGGAAGCGCGCACTCCCACGCATACACGTGTGTAGGTGCGCGGGGGTCGCCGATCGTGGATCACGTTTCTGGATCGCGGTAAATCATTTCCTCGAGGACGGGGCTCCGCTGGTTTTAATTGGAGGGACCCGTCGTTCGCGACCCAGTTGCCTGCATCTGGCCCTTACCTGGAGGCACTTCGTTCTTTTTTTCCGCGCATGGAGTCGCGCACGCGAAGGTCGATTTGTCCCACGCTCGCGAAAGTCTTGTCTCCCCCCGCTACCCCCTCTCACTTACCCTTTAGTTAGGTGTGTCACCGCGTACTTTGCTTCCTCTTTTCGGAGCGGACACGTGTTCGTTCGACTACGTCTCGGCTCCGATAATGATTTTGTACGATGAGGTATTATTTTGCTTGTTTTCCTCTGCTACTTAAGGATTTAAGGCGCTTTCGTTTGTGTTTAAGAGTAAACCTTTTTTTTTAAATCAGATGTATTATCGTACAAGAGTGTTTGGAAACTTTGTTTATAGGTGAATCTGTACAGTCTCTCCTTAGATTTGTACGTTTATTATTAAGCAACGTATCAGGATGTAACATGATAATACTATGAATCTTATTCAACCAATAAAGAATAGTCAAATACTGTAGTTATAAATATGAAATCGTGACTACGAAAAATACAAGAATAATTGATTTTATAAATATTTAATGTATTTTATAAAATCAGTATAGCTAATGGTAATTAAAGTGTATCTTTGTAATATCAGTGAATGAACTAAATGAAATTGGTTTCACGACTCAGCTAGAATCTTTATTTACTAAATGCGTTAAGAAAAAAAAGTTCTATTTTATAAAAAGCTAAGTTACATTTAAAAAAATTTTAAAATTGATAATAAATAAACGAATGACTTGTAAGATCATCATATTGTATCAAATATGCATTCAATAGTTCATTTTGTTACAAATATTTGAATAATAATTTTCAACGTGTAAGTTTTCTTTTTAATTTACAAGAATAATGTTGTTATATCTTCTATTGTGAAGCAGCAAATGAACGTTTATCTTAGCTTTGTAAATTCGAAACGTCAATATTTGCCTTAAAATGTCTCAAAAGAAAGTCCAATATGAAGCGTCGATAAAGCAGATTTTTATTTTATAATTTTCTTAAAAAGTTTTAATTATAAAGTTAAGTACGAATCTAAAGAATGTTTATTAGTCAGTTATTAGAAATTGGTATGTCAAAATGTCAAATTGAGCTTACATTCGCGTTGACTGAATTGTCAATTTTTATTATTTCGATCAAAACATTAAGAAACTTTATGATATTGAATAAACGATGAAGTCATTTTAGCTGTTGTTTTTTTTTTTTTTTTTTTCCAATTTTATACGTGTATATCTTCGTACACGAGTACTAAAAATTCTTAGCTGTACAAAGAAAAAACAAAAGACTCAAAGATCGATGAAATTTAAAATTAGCAGCCAATTAACATAACCCAGAAAAACCACGTAGTCAGTACAAGCGACTTAATTAAACGCAAAACTTGCCCCCTTAAATAAGTGTGACGTTGATGCTCCCTCTCCTGCACCCCCTCCCCCTTGCCGTCGTCCAACGAAAAACGAACAACAGCTTCGAATCGTTGCACTACCAAGTCAACTTCATCCGTACCTCCGACTTCTCCATTTTTTACAAGCAGCGCAAGAGATACAATCATCTTGTTCAAAGTTTCGCGGCACGTTCGACATCTTCCGGAACACCGACCTGCATATATAACGAGCGCAAATGACGGAGATGACGACGACGTTGAATACGACGAAGGCAAAACACCGGCTCGCTAACTGTACGCTGCAGATTCTTTTAATACCGTTTTCCGTGAATTGTACGGACGTGCGAATGCTCGATCGAATGTATTGCGCTCTTCGAGGCCTTGCAACTGCGCATTGTACGTAAGTGCACATTCGAAGACTGACGCGTACTGAAAATGCTTGTAAGAGTTTGCATGAATTTCAAGAGTTTTAAGCAACGAATTTTTCTTTTTCGACAATAATCTCATATGGTATAGTATACCGACTTTTCTAAAGGAATCTGTCTTATCGATTGTACAGAAATTAACAATTATATCAAGGAAGGTGCTTTGTAAGATATATTCTTATATTATATCGGTATCGTATGATTCTTTATCTATATCTTTCTATTCGTTCAAATCTTACTAAGTTGATCACGTGGAACACTTAAGAAATAAGAATTTTTATAACATATATTTCACATTATTCACAAAAATTTTCACAGTTATGCTCAATTTTTTTACGTTTTTTTACACACACATTTTCCTCATTTTATAACGTGCTATATATAAAATTAATTAGATAACAAAATTTGTTTAATTCTTTAGATATCTAGATATAATTTATTCGTGCTAATCTATGTTTACGTTTACGAATCATCGTTATATTATCGCTTTATAAATTGCCTTGATTAACAAATATTTGCGTTTAAAAAATATAACTGAGAGGTGCTTTTAAAGGTAAAGTTTTAAATAGTTTTATGCGTAAATCCTATAAATTGTTAATATTCACGACGAGATATCATTTTCATTTAATCAAGATGAACGTAGTTGAAAGCATATACAAAATTGGTTCAAATGCATTAAAAGAATCATAATTGTACATTGAAAAATAATGACGATTTCGGTACATTGATTCACAATATACCGAAAAGATTTTAAAAATAAACATTAAAACAAATCTGTTTATGCGTTCTGTTACGTAACACTTTATCTAATTATATTCACTAGATTTCGGATTTTTTATTTTAATCATTCCAAAATTTTAATAAAATAAAAGATTAATATGCATTCGCTCTTAAGTCAAATTATTCTATAATGTATTTATCTCGAAAAATATAAGCAGGTTTGAAGTTATGCCGGTCAGAGCATTAACGTATCAGCGCTCGTAAACGAAGTGTAGTTACGCAGGTCTTGAGTTATATTTCAAATCAAGAAACCTGTGGATATATTGTAAGTCTATTCGTAAATCCATAACTCGACAAACATCGGCAATGCAAAAATTAAAATGGAAATTAAGTTATTTATACGTATGACTTTTTGAATTGATTAGATTTATTAGTCTTAATTATTCTTACATTAAATAATAAATCGGCCTGTGCATTTTTTATTTAACTTACGATTCGTGTATTTTTTTACAACTAATACACAATATTATTAAGAATTATTGGAAGTTTAGAGAATAACAGTTAAGAATTGTAGCATTTAAGATGCACTAAAAATATGATCATGTGAAGCGATACGCCTGAAATATCTTTTTTACCGTATTAATGTATACGTTAATTCTTAACAACGTTACATATCTATTATAATAAAAATTATGAAAACCAATTGAAATTTTTTTCTCAATCTCAAGAAAATTTAACACAGGCAAAGAAAAGAGAAACTTTAAGGAAAATTCGGATTGAGTTGCTAAATCTTCGATGAGAAAATATAGAAGTCTATATAGAGACACACGTTTTGTAACACTTTTATTTAATTCATACGATTCAAAAACAATTCAGTATTCATGATCATTACATTTATTATACATTTATTATACAGATTAAAAATATTTAAGGGAAAGTAAAAACCGTTCACTGAAAAGAACGACTCCGCTAATTGAAGGAGTTTACTAAAGAATATTTGCAATCAAATTATTAAACCCATCGGTAGATTAAGATGTAAACGCGAGAAATGTTTCATTGGAGATACGTGAAATGAACTTGAAGGAAACATTGAAGTCAACGTATGCTCAAAACAAGATTAACGGCATAAACTCGCGCGATACCGCGGACTCGTTCGCTCGTTCACTTTCTTCTGCCTTGCCGACTTTAAATTTACAGTCCCAAGCTCCACTGGATCAGTAACGAAATGTGTCGCTGCTTAATCAAAAAACAATTTTCCAGGTATTGCGTAAGTGTAAAAACACGTATATACCAGGTGTTTATTGTTACGACTATAAATAATACTGGGTGTGGACGTGAATACGATAAAGTGTAAAAAATACAATTTCGAAAGTGAAAATTAATGCATACCAACGATAGTCAGACTATTGACTAACCTTATGTACAAAATTACTGCTTTCAAATATTCATAAAGAAGTAATATTTTGGAAAATTCGTGTAATTGCAAATAATTATTTTAACAATAATTACCGATAACGTTATAATAATTTCAATATTATTAAAAAAACTTTGATATTCCAACAAATGTTATTTTCATTTTATAAATAGACGCAAAAGAATGTAATATTAACTTTCATACAATGATTAATCAATTAAACGCTATTCCCGTATTTCCTAATAATAGTAACAAAGAACTACGAACGATTCAACAAGAAAATATTCGCCCTAGTTTTAGTCGGTATCTTAGAGATACTTGAAAGTAGCGCCGTTGAGATGCGGTCGGATGCGCATGCGCGAGGCGCTTCTTCGATTTTACACTTAGTCGAATTTAGCGCGACGACCGCCAGGTGGCTACGATCCTTCTTCCGACAATGCTATAGCGTAAAACGATTGCCGAGGATATTTATACAGGCTCGTGCGGTGACTCGAGTTAGCTTTGCGCAGTGGCGATATCGTAACCAATGAGGTTCTACCGAGGTGCGATTATTGCTAGTTGAAAACTTTTACCAATACCCCGCCAAGACGATGTGAAATACCATCGGCTACGGCAATTTTTGCCGACCCTTACGAGGGTCATAAATAATTTTAATGAGAAAGTTTTCTTTAATTTTCGTAGTGTAAATGATTAATGAATTTTGGAATTTCTGCGTTAACTGCGAGAATACATAAGCTTTTATTACAGGAGAGTTATTTAAACATTGTATAATATGTTATCGTTGTATCGTGAATTATCATTGAATAAGCTTATTATTTTTAAAGTTCTTAACGAGAGGTGGTATGTTGTTGTATCCCAATATGTTTAATTGAACAAATATTTCAGTTAATGCCACAACTGACATTCGAAATAAGTTCAGAATTAATCTAGAATAATTATCTTTTGTGAGCGAAGTCTGTCGAAAATTCATTTGGGTAACATGTGAACTTTTCTAAATTTAAATAACTATAGTATACTAAACACAATTTTTTTTCGAATTGTAATTCCATTAATTGTCTCTAACAAATAACTTTATTATATTTTAATAAGATTTTTAACATCGATATTGTTTGTGTAAATTTCGTTTTTTAATCTTTTTGTTAGAGTAAGAATGCAAATAAATCATTTTGTTACGAAGCTAAGGAATGTTGTTATGATTAACGTTCGATATTACCTTATTACAGTACGCATTGATAATTTTTATTTTTATTTGATTTTCTTTTCTACTTGTCAAGTCGTTACGTTTTTTCATAAAAGTTTTACTTTTTTGCCATTATTCTTCTGTTTTTTTTTTTATACACATTTTTCTGTACGAATGTTTGGTGATTTAATTGCAACATTTTACGAATTGGTACGCGTAATAATATTTTTAATGGTTTTTATGCGCAGTCGATTAAAAGTTTCATGGTGATTTTCTTTCATTTACAGCAATCAGTCAATGACTGCCTGCATCTTATGCACAAGTACTAATCATAAAAAATGTATCATTAAAAAAAAAATAAAAATGAATGATGAAACTTATGGAATTGCACGAAACAGTTTTAAATCAATCATGCGTAAATAAAAAGATTAATAAAACATTTATTACGCAATCCAAAATAAATTATGTTAAACGATTGCATACTCAGCGACATATTCACAATAAAACGCATCTAATGATAATTTGTAAATCTTTTGTTTTGACAACTAATTAAATAGATTATAATAATAATAATAGTATAAATTTACTATTATTGTAAGTAGTGAAGAAAAATACTAACAAAGTAGGTGTTGAATATTTTCAGACTAATCTCTTGACATTCGGTTACTTAGAATTATTTTCTAAAAAAGAGTAATTCGAGGTAAGAAAATGCCGTTGCCAGGTGTTTCTAGTCCCAACGAACAAATTCTCCCTTATATTTCGCTTTCGCTTCGCAAGTCCTGAAGTCTTTGCAGATGTTAAGACTTGGTTCTTGGTTACGCGTTTGCAGTTGTAACCGAGGTATATGCATAAATTAAGTGACAAATTTAATTGTCATAATTACTGTAAATAAAAAAACAGGAAAATCAAATATAAACTTGGCTATTCCCTCAATTGTTCGAGAAGAGATGATTTTTTCATAACGAAATTCTTTGATTGGTTAATCAGTAATTTCGCCCACTTGATGTTCGTTGTATTGCGGTTGGAAAAGATTTTTCTTTTTATACATATTTACAGCTAAATAGCATTATATTCATCGTCTAGACTGTGTTTACTGCCTTTACATCTAAAACGTTCTTTTAACTAAAGACAAATGTAATTTGCACACTTTGAAATTTTTTCACTTAACGATGAAAGAAAAAACGGAAACGATTTTTATCGAAAATCGTGAAATTTTTAAAATTTTTTCCTTAAAATGTATAATTCTAGTGCGGTTGGCACATGCTTGATGAGTAACAAAACTAAAACCATCTCTCCCAACGGATTAAAAAATATATTCACACACACACACACACACACACACACACACACACACACACACACACACACACACATATATTGCAACAATAATAAATAAATATCGTATACGCAAAATACCGAAGAAGAAAATATTAAAGGTAGATAACATAGCACTACTTATTAAATTAAAGCAACGGCATTTTTGAAGAATTTACGATGAACTCGAGCACGTCATGGGAAAAGTCGAAAACAAATTGTAGAGAGTCATGATAACTCAAGTTTCGAAAGAGCAGGAAAAGGCCTTAGCTAACATTTTTCTACCTCCCCGTGGCGTTTAAAGGGACATCCACGGGGTTATATATAGAGGTCGATGGATCGTGTGTTATTTTTAGAAGCAGCAGGCGGGCACATTTGATAAATAAGCTCGAGCGTCTCGGTTAAAGTGCCGAGGACTCAATAGCTTGATCGAATGTCGGTGTGCCGGTAGTTTTCTTCGCTGACTGTGCGTTCGGCTACTTTATGGAGATGAGGGTTATTTGGCCTATTATTTGGGGGAAAAGAGGAACGTGAGAGTATTGAAGCCGCTCGTTGCATGCGCACCAACGCTTTGATTTCTTGCGCCGAACCCGGATAGATTGCAATTTTTCATCGC
Source organism: Wiebesia pumilae (assembly GCA_018907045.1). NCBI lineage: Eukaryota > Metazoa > Arthropoda > Insecta > Hymenoptera > Agaonidae > Wiebesia > Wiebesia pumilae. Next base: position 1,843,686 of record JACCHZ010000138.1, read on the forward strand.
CTCCATCGGGCATCTTATTCTACCGTATTTTCGGCGTCGGTCCATCATTACCGCGGTCGCGTCATATCAGTTGCACGTGGTGCAGCTGCTCGTGGTTTCTGCTCGAAGAATCATTTCGAGTAGTCCGTGTAATTACGCAACGCTTAACGATATTCTGATCCTAACGATATACGTCTCGCAATGAATCCGCTTGAAAGGTTCAATGATTCATGATACACGCATGGGTTTACTTAATTTTTCGGGATCGAGTTAAGACTTCTTTTCACCTACGATATATTTCCGTCCCTTTCGCAGGCTTATCCGCTGCGTGGCAGTCGGACATTTCTCGTCTCAATAACCTTAAATATCAGAAGGGCAGCTTTAGCAGCTTCGGAGATCGCACAGTAACAGAGGCGCGAATAAACATAACAAAGAGAAAGAAAATGAATGAAGCGACGATAATGCGCGACGATTGCCGAGGCTCGATCAGACTCGCCTATACTCACTTATACGCGTTCAACGGTCAATGGCCGCGGGAAATCGGCCGCAACTGGTGCGCAGTGCGATTGGCCTGTGTAAACGAGAGCCGCGGGCCCTAGAGACGTTGTTTACCCATATGTTTCACGTGGGGAAGCTTAGCTTTTGAGCAACGATGGGATCACGGGGACCCTCGACCATTTTCCAACGTAGGGCGCCGTTTACGTTTCGCGCGCTCGAGAGACTGGAGAGTCGATCGTTCCTATTCGCACGTTCGTTTTACGCATTTGTACGAAGCTCGTCTAATTAAAATCGTTTTCGTCGCGTCGGATTCTAGGAGGTCGCAACGAGCCCGCGTAATCGATTGCTTATGACTTCACATTTTTTTTAAAAAATTCCATTTTCACGTTTAAGAATTTCGGTTGTACCGCATTTTGCAAAGTTTACTTTACAATTCATTATTTTCTACAAATTCTCTCTATTTTCATTCAATGGAATATATTCCTATAATGTAACGAATTTTCATTTAAAATTGTATCGTTGCGGCTGCCTGCTATTCACATTACAATCATTTAAATTTCGCTATTATTTAGCTATTAATGTGACTGATTGTGGCATCGGAGATTATGAAACGTTTAGCATTATAACCGACTTGCAGAGAAACGTAAAAATACTTGAGGTACAAGAACCTCTAGGTTAGTTAAAAGATAATTTTTAGTTCGTAAATTTACCGTTTTAATTGTAAAGTTTGTGTCGCGGTATGATTGAACATTGAACATTGAACATTGAACATTGAACATTGAACTCGGTAGCTTTGCACTCGCTGTACTTAAAGTTGCATCGGTATTGAACGTTGTTGGCAATGGTCGTAATATTTGGCGCGCCGCTAAAGGTACATTTTGCATTTGCTAGTAATCCATCGAAACCCCTGCTTTAGAATTTCCAAAGAGCTGACAAAAATTTTTTTAATTTACCCATTACAGCAAAATAAAAGTTGTAAGATGATTGTTTGCGCGCGAGTTCGTCGCCCAGTAATCTTTTTGTAGAAGCGCCTTAGCATCGAAGAGTACATTTAAACGCGTGTCGATGTAAAAAGAAAGGGGGAAAAAAAAAAAGAAAAGAAAAATGATATTCACAGCCCGTGACCTAAGTGCACATCGAGAGCAAAGAACCAGGAACTCGCGACCATCGACGCGTTCGATCGAATGTTCGGAACTGCTTAATACGCGTCGATTTGAGTCGAGAATGAGGTAGAGAGGGAAATAACTTCTCTTGTTTTGTATTTGTTTGTTTTCTTTCTTTCTTATTCCGTCTGTTCGGCCCTCGCCGATCGGGTGAAATCGAACGGGAATGCGGCGAGCTGCGGCACGCGAATGGGGAAGACCGGATGAAGGAGTAACTGTAAATTGTTTGGAGATTGTTACTTTAAATTGATAGCGACGAATTTATAGCTCGCGCTTTAGGTCGGTATACTTTTTTAATCGAAAGTTCTCCCCTGTTCCCTCTCTCTTTCTCGCTTACTTCATTTGCAGACATGGAACGTGCAAATTATGTAGATGATTTAATGTAATTTCCGTTGGACAATTAAAAATTATTTATTTTATGGGAATACTTGAAACACTGTACATTCTTTTACGGCAAATTTATTACGCTTACTTTCGTACCATTCCTTCATTGGCAAATTTTTGCCGCACAAATCTTTTAAGAATTTGAAATTTTTGAATTTGAGAAAACAAAACTCCTGTACTAATGCACGGGCGCACGCGCACGCACGCTATAAAATTAATTTATTGTTACCATAATGGTATTACTTCTGATAATGTCTAATATAATTTTTTTGTAAATTACTTTTATTATCATTTATATGGTAGCGTATCAAAGGCTGAAAATAATATTTGATAGGTATTTTTTTTTTTAATTGAATTATCCAATTTACAGGGCTAATAGACACATTTCATTTATAAATAAGAAATTTGTAGCTTGTGCATTTCAATTCTGTATTACGATAAATTAATTATGTCAACCTCTACGAGTTGAATGAACAATCTAAATATCTTTTCGTACATTTTTGTTTCGGGTAATTTCAAGGACCGTTTGATTTTATTTTAATCAGCTTGAACGGTGCGTACTGTTTACCGTAATTTATATTCTAATTTATATAGCTTATTTTGCATCAGCCGTATAAATTTATTGGGTTATTGGAGCAACCTTCATGCACGAGAAATTAAACGGGTTATTAACATTAGTAATCAAGAATATAAAAAAAGACTAATGAAAAAAGCCTTGCGCTGAAAATTTTACAGGCAATAATATTGTGTACCTTCAATCGCGAATTCATGTTTGTTTGAAGAGTATGACTATCGCAAACTCATTATTTCGAGCCCGATCCCGTAACAGCGGCAGGAAACTTTCCGAAACGAAATTAATTCTCGCGGAAGTATCTTTTCCCAAGAAAATTGTTCAAAATTGCAAAATTGCCAAATTCAACGTCTTGGAGTCAAACTCAAAAAACCAAAGGAAAAAAGCATTTGACGACGCGAGGAAATGAAAAAAAGAAAAATGTTAAGAAAACATCAGAAAAGAGAAAAGTGCGATGCTCGAGGCGCGTCCAAAGTTCGACTTACTTTTAATTGCTCTTGGCATCGCGAACGATTCGTTGCACGAGACAAGGCGCGCGAAATTCGCGAGATAAGAACGAGACTTGGGCACGCGGAAGTCGCTACAACTTTTTATCGCGCGATGGGGAAAAAGGCGAAAATCCGAGCGTTGGCAAATCCGAGGCACGCCAGTCGCTCGTTTTCGGATGCGCCTTAACGGATAACATCGGCAGTCTAAAAATCAAAGGAGAAATAAAAATTAAACGCCCTAACTTCTCGCGCGCACGCGTATTTCCTTTTATTTTTTTTACCTCGTCGTTTTACCTCGGCTGATTCATTGTTATTGCAGTTGCCGACTGATAAGGTCCCGATTGGAGGTCTTACGGGCGGCGGTGTTTTCTCATACGTATATTGTTTTGCCATTATTAAGTGCTACTTGTGCACATGACCGTTAACGTGGCTTCCCTAATTTTCTCACATACAGTTTTTACCAACCGTTTTGGAATTGTTTGTCGTCGTGTATTATTAATCTAGATTTATTATGTGCCGTAGAAAGATTAATTGGCTTAACGGTAATGAATAACAGTTAAATTTATAGAAAATAATTTGTGTGATTTGGAAACGAAGAGCTTCGCCATTACTAAACTATTTTTACACATATCACGTACGGCAGTTGCAAAAAAGTGGAATCGATAAAATAGACTTTGGAGTATTGCGAATAATGATAATACGATAATATCCGTAGACTATAGTGTGTAACTTATTATCGCTGTATTCGCATCAGAGTTCAAATATTTCATTTTACGGGCCTATTCTAAGTAACACGATGCTAAGGCTTTATATTTGGTCGGAAGTCTACAAAGACATTTTAAGCTCGTACTTATGAACATGCGGGTTTCGTGTTCTTCAAAACGTGTGGCTAATATCGAGCATTAGCAAACTATTAATTTTGCACTCAGAAAATGACTTCGGGTTAAATCTGACTCTTATTAACCTCAAAGATCGTACTAAAAGATAAGTTTACAGTCCGAATGAAAGTAAACAAGCAGGTTCACATTCAAAGCTTAACTGGATAAAATATACAACAAAGAGAATTTCGTTAATTAGAAGGTAGTTTGGGAAAGTATTTTTCATTTTCTCGAAAACTGCTAGCAAATGCCAACTTGAGAAAGTCTGAGCAAAGTCGGGCAATATGACAGAAATGAAATCATTTCGTCTTGGATAATAAGGACGTATCTCAAAACGAGCGACGCGCACTTCGACTCGACGTCATTCCGTTGAAAAAAAATTCGTTTTCGTAAATTTGTAGTGTTTTTTCCGATTTCCCAATGAGCGCGTGATTAACTTCTCGTCGACAATGATCGTCGATTATCGCGCGGTACAAATTAAAACTAGAACGCAGACATGTGAAGCCGGCGAACTTTTCCACGAATGTCGTACGCAAAGCGTTGCTCGCTTACGAGGGCGCGCACGAATTCTTATTGTTGCAATTGTGTCGCTGTGCTATACAATGGCTCGCGATCCAAGATCCCATCGCATCGATCATACATTTTATCGGCGTCATTACTCGATCGACGCTTTCTGCCTACCTGAGCATTAGCGCGGAAGAGAGTATAGTAATCGGGTGAGGCAGAAGCACGACGGCTAGTAAAAAAGGTGAAAAAGGCGCGCCCCTCTCTCACTCTCTCTCTCTCTCTCTCTCTCTCTCTCTCTCTCTCTCTACTCACACACGGGCATAGATGAATATATTCTTTTCCATATCCAAGAATCTCAGCAGCACCGCTCCGCATTAAAATTTGAAAACGAAATTTTTGTGTACTTCATAAATCGTTAGCAGAAATAATAGTCCAAACGCGCACCATAAACTTTTAGTTAAGACGGCAGTACTTTAATAAGCTTCCAGGAATATTCGTGTTTTCTAGCACGTTTTTATTAACAATATTTTTATAAGCATTTTAGTTGAGCAATTTATTACTGTATTTTTTAATTTTACACAAGTTTTACTAATCCATGAATGCAGGTGATGCCTAACACGAAATAAGTTTTTTCTTTATATATATTATTGATATATTTTGGAATAAGAAAAGTTTCTTTTAGGTGTTAAATACTTTTATTGTAAAATATGTAATTATTCGTAATGAAGTATTACATTTTTTTATCCTGAACGTATATAATAATTTATGATACAAGTGATACATAGAAAATAATTTTACCTTAATATTCAAAAAATGATAAACATCATGAAAACCGTAAAAAAATTGAATGGTCCAATTTTTTAAATGTATTTTGATTATACATCATGAAATGATGTATTTATGTGTGTCATTATTTACACGTAAATTAAATATTTGGGTACTGGCTACTTTATAACCTTAATGCGTTGAAAACAAATAGAAAAGAGGCATAAACTGGTTATGCTATTGCAATAAATATTTAAATTGTTAAAAATATTTATATTAAGAAAACTTTTGACAAATAATTTCATATAGTTTTAATCGTGTAAGACAATTTTGTAAAAAAGAAACGAAGGAAAAATCAGGGTAATAATTGCCGTTGCTTTGTGTTATTGCGAATGTTATTGGCTGTTGAAAAAACGCGTATTTTTTAGCGAGTTTCGCGTATCGATTACCGATGTATATTTAATTATTACCTGCATTAATGTATACAAATGAAACAGTAGTACAAATAAATAATTAAAATGTAAAGACTTTCAACAAATTAGTGTATATTTATCAATACAATAACATTTCGAAATAGGTTTTGAAAAGTACATTAAAATTAAAACAGCTGAAAGTTACCTTATGTCACTGTAAGAGATTATGTAAAATATAAAAGTAACATAATGGTCATTGTAAGAAATATTGATTTCAAAGATTTAAGCATAAGGTGCTTGGAAATGCAAAATCTTACTTTTCTGTTTTCTCAGAGCATGAGACATCGTTAAAAAGAATCGATTGAAGTACAAACACCGCAAGAGGAGGCGTAATTGTCAAACAAAAAATGCATTCGATTTTATTAAGGTTAACTTTAAAAGCCGAAACTTGCTTCAAAATTTTTCAACACTCGACACTCGAATTCAGCAGTAATTCAAGTACGGTTCGGAGTGTTTGTCGCATGCAAAGTGAAATAACGCTGAAGAAACTTTCACCGTGCATTAAAAGCGAGTGCTGAGCATTCGTATTCCGTGATATCGTCGGTCGCGATCGAAATTTCAGCAACGCGTTTTCATCGGCATAATTCGCCGGGGCAGTTTAGAAGCTTTTCGGGAGCGTCTAATGCGCAGCATCAACCGTAAGATAAATCGATTATTATTGGAGGTGGTTTTGTTTGCAGCCAAGGGGTCGGGAGCCATGGGATATCGTTCGCAGATAGGAATCTGGTCGAGGATTTCACGCGAAAGCAATGATTCAATGCTAAGCGCCGATCCTCGAACGTGTTTACGTTGTAATTGCGGTAGTCGTAGCTCGTATTTTATCCGCGTCTAATACAGGAGCGTGAGATTTTCGATCGCGACCGGTAAGAAGACAATTCGTAATCGGTATCGCGTAAAATTTTCGTCGCCACCATTGTGCGCTTCGGCTGACATGAATATCGTTATATAATTAAATGGACTTGTGTAAACTGCGCGTATAAAATAGTTTTATAAAATTATGAAATCATTGATCATTGTCAAGATAGTACAGACGACGCTTGAGCACCTCGTTTTAGTACTTTATCTTCATCGAACTAGCAGAAAACTTATTTTTACGTTGATAGTTTTAAAGCGTAATATTGATTGTACGCAAGTTTCAAGTTTCATTTAGTCTACTCAGTGTATGAGATATCGCGATCAAATAGATTCTCCATCGTAACTTGCACACGCGTGACAAAAATTTCTAGAAGTGCACACTTCCTCGTTTAAAGGCTTGACAACTAAATATTACCATCATATATTTTGCAGGGCGTTGCACGCAACACTCCTCCGTTATTAATAATTATACAAAGGACAATCGTAATTCTTTGATTCCTCGAATAGGCGTTGCGACGTCATTCGCCTCGACAAACGATCTTAACTTTAAAAAAGAGGAACTTAGTACTTGTGCGGAGCACGAGCATCATTGCACCTCGCGCAGCAGCGATCCATCAGTGTAAAAGTACGTTAACGCTTCGAGAAATACGATTAAAGCGACGTCTCTCGTGGATGCGAGGCTTTTCCTTTCCTTTTGGCACGCGAGCCACTCGATCATAAGCCGTCACCATGATGCCAAACCTGCGAAGTTAAGCTTAAGCCACCGACCGCCGTGACTGACTTTTTCACGTGGAGCAGCTTTAATCCCCTCCGGCTACGGGAAATCGTGCACCGAGTGGGAATCGGACGAGTCCGGTCGGGGAAACACGTGGGCGACAGTGGCGTCGGCTTCCTATTGTGCCACTCGGCAGCGGCATTTAAAATTGGAACGACGCCGCAATGATGCAATTTCTAGCGGATACCCAAGGAAAGACTCCATCGTGTCAGGAGTCGTGCGAGGTTACGCTCGGGCCGCTGGGAAAATTTGCCAGCGAGAAAAAAGTAGGCAATATTATGCACTCCTCTGCGACTCTGATGATAAAGTTTCGTAGTTTCGTGAAAGCGAGCGCCTTAGGCTCGCCTGTTCGTAAATCTTTAAATGCCTTTACAGCCATTTTATTACACGTGAAAGTTTCTATACAACCCTTTTATAGCTCGCGATACTACCGGACCTACTGTAACAAATTTATTTCACGCGCCTTATGTGCTTTGTTATTCACGCGTGTACGATATCGTTGATATACTTTGTAGGATTTCTTCTACGAACGTCCGTGTCACTGCGAAAAAAGGTTCTCTCAAGTATCTAGGAAAAGCGAAGAAAGTAATAGCGAATAGTAGACGAGAATCAGACTTAGTTTCTCGCAATTGTACATCCGCAAATGAAAGTTGTATCGAATATGTACAAGATTGTGAAATGCCCTAGACTGAAATACTTTCGCGTGAAATCCTAAGTAGATCTTTCGTCGGTTTTGTGCAGAAATTAATTGCACTCTTCTATTTTCAATGCTTGCCAATCCCACGAACGAGTGACAATCTAATTCCTGACGTCCGAAGAGCAAACGCTAACCCCGCGCACTCGATAAGAAAGACTCGAGCCTCGTACGAAAGTCGCGGACAAGAACGACCTCGTCCATATTCTCAATCGTGCATCGAGGATAAGCCCGGATCTCTCTCGGCAGCATCTCCTCGGCGAGCACCTGGACCCTCGTGCAAGAAGCGCCGCGGGAGCCCGTGGTTGCATAATAACCGCATTGCAGCGGCACATCGGTGACGCGGCTTCGAGCTCCTAACCCACTTAAAATGTTCAGCTGACACGCGAGCGCCGCTCCTCCGTCTAAATACCGGCGATTTCGCCCCGAGAGATTTATACGCGTCGGACACGTGCGCGCAAAGTGAATATCGAGGCGGAACCGGTATATCGCGCGCGCGCACACTTGTGCCTGCTGCAGTGGGTTCGTCGTGGTTCTTCTCCGCCTCCCTCCGCGGAACCGAAACGAACTCCGCTCGGACGTAGTGCCGCGCGACGCACGAGGCCTTTCGAATATCCCGCGGTGTCATCGGCGAAAGTTACGAGCTTATTAGGACGCTCGAGTAGAGGTGCTCTCTCTCTCTCTCTCTCTCTTCCTCTCTCTCTCTCTTCCACTCTCCTCCTCGCTGGCTGTTGTCTTTATCGAGAAAATGAGACGTTAGACATTTCGTTTGGGTTATTATATTACGATTGGTTGCATTCTCCGCTTGGGACGTTGGTCAAGTGACACCCCGACCAATTGTGATCGAGGCACTCGAGAAACAGTATGACACGGACCCACGGTGCAGTCGTAAGGGAAACACCAGAAACTGGAAACAACTGCTGGTTAGATTTATCAGTAGTTTGGCTCACAAGTCAAGTATTCCCTGAATGCGACAATACAAGTATATAATCGAAAAATAAAAATGCATTAGCGAAACTGAAGGAAGTTAATTATCTAATAGTTAAAGCAACGTAAGCAACGTAAGCAACGCAGAAGATGAACCAATATAATATAATTGAAAAATGTTAAAATGTCGTAAATCAATCTTATAATATTTATCGCGTGAAAGATTAACGCGTTGTCAATTCGTGTTTCCAAGTACTGGCATGAAAATAGCGGGGATTGAACGAGGTACAAGTACGCGGCACGTTAAAGAAAAATAAGAATTTTCACCTTCTTATTCCGATTCATCGCTTCTGTCATTTACTCGACTTTCATAAAAATAAATTAATTACCGAATAAATCAGCTCCATCTAAAGCAATTATTGAAACGGTAATTTTTATCTTGGATAAAATGTGCATCACCGTCGCATAAATCTGTTTAGAATAAATCAATATTCTATTCGGTCTTATGAAATTAGAAGAGGCGTGGCAATGATTTTTATTTCACATCCGTCAAAAAACTTAATAATTTAATTACGTTCCGAGAGCGTTAAAACAAAAATTTCCAGTAAAAAGTGCCTGTAAAACAAAAATTAGCTGATAATGGATCACGCGAGGATTCTATATGCGCTTAACAACGGGTGGTCCCAACGATCGCATCGTTACGCATCCTGTTAAGGATCTCAGCAGTAACCATTTGAGATTTGTGCGCTGTTGGAGCCTAACGTATCTAATTTCATCTCAGATGTCAAAGGTCTCCAGGTCAAAATTTAACAAGTCAATCTTAATCGCGTAATTAATAATCCTATGCCTTCGTAGTGGTACAATTTTTACTCGAGCCCAATAAAGGTGGTAATAACATAGGGAAAACTAACGAAATTCCGTGTAAACTGGTGTTACGGTAATTTTCTGCGCTCGAGAGTCACATTCTTAAAAAATTTTCTACGTTTTCCATACAATAGTCCGTTAAAAGCTCTTTTTTATAACGTTTATAGCTATAGTTAGAAATGGAAACGAGCGAATTTATAACGTTATGCCCGTAAAATCATTATTATTTATTTACGTAATGATGTACGCGAGTGCAATTTTTTCGCTGTGAAATTGAAGTTTATTTAAATAGACGTACATTATTAGCGGTGGACAAGACGCAAGGGAGCGCGATAAATAATTACCGTCTGTCTATAATTGAAGGCGCACAAATGCGCCATGAAGTATCTGCTCGAACGGTGCATCGGATGTATCGCCGAAAAACAATAAAACGCATCACCTGCGAACCTGGAACCTTTGATCTCGGATTTCCCTCCCAAAGGCTTTCATCCTGTCCGGTGGAATTTACTGCTCGATCATTTTTTTCCCGACAATGCGCGCCTCGAGCGTACGTTGAAATAGACGCTGAAATGGCAGATCTTATGAGAATATCCGCGTCCCGTCCCCCACTTGCTCCTCGCCACTTAGCACTCGTTAGATATCTTATCGGATTTTCTGCCAGTGTCGTTATTGTTATGTTTGCGTTAACTTTTATAATCGCTCGTTGCCGGTAAAATCATTTTAGCGTTAATTTTCAAAATTGAAAATTCGCAAAAAACGGCAAAGCTCTCGTGGTTCTCATGGGAACGCTTCGCCCGAGGCTGTCGTTACGTAAAGCGCGAGAGCCGCTTAAATAATACAAAACAAATGTCTTACGGTAAATGCATTTCTCATAGTCCGTGACTCCGGTCTTAGGTGTCAACGGCGACTCCTCCCGCGGGAAAGTGAGAGACATTCGTCCGAGTAAAAGCTCCGACTCGTATGAAATTCATAAATGCCACCGTGCGCAATCGTTGGGGCCTCGTTAAAAGTCAGAGGACTTTATAGTAGAGGGAGACGCTCTTCTAACAAAATAATCGATTACCGGCGATCGACGTTGATCAATAACGCAGCGAGTCGAAGGTCGGCATCGCCGCCTCGATGCTACTCGACACCTCGCGCCTGCTCAGCGAAGCAGTAAACGCCCTGGTGAACGTTTCCACCCTCCCCCCCCACCACCACCACCACCACCCCCCACCCCCACCCCACTGCGATAAATCAACGGCGGCCCGATAGGTTACGCGTCGGGACGACGTCTGGCGTCTTCCTCGTTCACCGCGGGCGGAACGCGAGCGACGCACGATGGATTAATTGCGTATCAGGCGCGGGTGCGCGCGATATGCATCCTCCAGGGCAGAATACGAGGCGCGTTTCCGCCCCGATGATACCCGCCCCCCGCCTACGATAGATTGAGTTTTAGTCGCGAAAGTGCTGGATGTGCCTTCGCGAGGGGAGAACAGCGGACTGACGGCTTTTCCATTACGCCGGGAAGCGTGAAAGTCCGATCAACGCACCTCTATTTTCTCTCTCGCCTTTAACTCGCGGTTGAGCCACATTTTTCGGACCTCCCCGCGCGTCTATTTTCTTTAATTGCCGGTGCGCTCGCGTCGCTTCGATGGAGAAAGTTACGGCGACCGCTGGAAATTTCTGTCCGCTTAAGATTACGAAAAAAACGCAGGAGTGATTTGTGTTGACTCGGGTTACGCTGCGCCCGCTTATCAACTGTTTAATAAGTTGTAACAGTGTTGCGCGCGTTGGATAGAGTGTAAAGCACGTAATAATAATAAATATTCGTTCGAAGTGCCTGAGAATTTCATTGTTACTGCGCCGTTAAAGCAATGCCCTAGCGGATTTCGATTTCAGCTTTATAACAAAAGATAACTCATTGGATGACGGATTACTCGTATGTGAACGTAAAATCTGCATAAACCGATTCTACCATGCTTGTCTCGAGATTTCGCTTTTAAGAACGTAGTGCTGATAATCGTGACAATGAGCGTAGACGATAAAAAATTAGAGTTTTCATGCGGGCTTCAGTTTGATATATCTGTTTAGATATCAGCTTTGAGGAGCCTCATAAATTGGTCATTTTCTTACCACGGGACAAGCAAGACGTGCCATGTCAGTTTCTAATCAACGCTTGTAGGCACTTTCACGTGTAACGCATACGTTGGTTTAATGTGATGCGTATTATGTAAAAATTGGAAAAATTACAAAAGACGAGCAAATTACAAAAGCAAGCTAAAATGTACGATACATTTTCTCCTTACTACATTGTCTTTTAGTACAGCCTTTAAAGTGTCTCAAGGCGCGTTTGCCCTTTCGTACATTTGACTCTCTTTAATGAGATATTACACGCTTAGGTGGTATAAATTACCATTTATTTCAGCATCGTTCAATGGTGCAAGCATGATTCTTCGAACATTAAATCCTCGCCTTATGGCGTACAAATACTCATAATTACGGAAAATCTTATTTAGCAAGAAAAAACATAACGAGAAGTTGTTTTTTCTTGCGCCGTTCGTTTAATGGTGTATGCTAGGCAGTGCATGTACATATGTAAATAATTTTTGAAGATTTTATTAGTCGGTTCGTTGTGTAGTGTGTTGATAACCGTTAGTTCATAGTGTCTTGTTTTATGTAAATCTATATTTTTTCCCTTGGTCTTACATTCTCAAGAGGAACAGTTACATAGAAGTAGAAGAAGTGTTAGATGGATACATGTTGTGACCTATGAAGAATATATAAATATATAATGACCGTTTTTATAATTTCCTAACATTAATAATTTACCGCTGAATTTATAGTTCTTTCCTCGTGCACACGTTACTTTTTATCGCGTAATAAAATTTTTCGAATACATTAAAAAAACAATATTAATAAACAAGGATTGCATTATCTCGTGTCCATGTGACCTTTTTTCGCAATGGAAATCGTCCGCTGGAAATTAAGTGTCGAGCAGCTCGAGCGCGCTACGCCTCACTGTCAAACTCATCAACCACGTACGTTATTCGAAAACCATGCTGCGATCGTTCTTCAACGGTGAGTTGTAATCTTATCCACACCACAACATCGTTTTCTTATCGGAAAAAATGGCCCGTAGGAAGCGAGGAAAGCTCAAAATCTCAGGAGACTCGGCTCATCGTAAAGGCGTGGCTCGAGTTTTCAAATTACTTTAATTTAGTGTCTCCCGTAAATAACTACAGCCCTCGCACGTCAAGTCCTGCCTCGTTCATTTACGTCCTGTCCACTCAGCGTCGCAGCGACGACGACGAGGGGAGCAAAAAATGATAAGAACCGCTCCGGTAGAGATCGGGACTTTATCTCTCGCTCGCACGCACGCGGCAAAAACCTCGACGACCGCAGAAGGTAATTGAAGGTGCGTACAGTTCGCACGTGCTAACGAACCGCGGCCGACTTTGCGAATTCGATCGAGCTGACGGAGAGATAGAATCCGTCTCCTTTCTTTTTACCTCACCGACTCCCTCTTCGTGGGGTCCAACTACGAAAAGTGGATTTTTCACAATGGCGGGCGGTCGAAAAGCCAAATCGCGAGTATTTGGAAGCAATTTTTATCTGTGAAAGAAACTGATTAGATTTTTTGTCGGGCAACGTTCTTCCATGTACTGCAAGTTATGGTGGAAATTTGATTGTTAAAACCGTACGATAGAGTAATGTATGATTCTGTGGCTGTGCTACAGTGATGTATCACTCTTAAAGTGAACACGTTGACGTGTAACGAGTTGTAGTATGAATAGTTAACTACAGTATTACATTCACTTAAGCGGAAAAGATTTTTAGAAGACAACAACTTTAAGTTGTAAGATAACGTTCTCTTAGAATATTCATTATTGGAGTACAGAAAATTTTTTACAAATAATTGAAAAGGCAATCGCTTTGTTTAATGTACTTAATGGAGAAAATTTTTCAATATACCACCATATTTTCAGCGTAGAAATTCAAAGCCGGTTATTTACTCACACATGCGTAAATGACTGTTTTTTGTTGTTGTTGTTGTTGTTGTTGTTGTTGTTTGTTTGTTTTGAATAAAATGTTTTAAATAAAAAAAATTAAATAAAAATGTTGTTTTAAAAGCTGTGCGCAAAAAATTAGCTGTTTTCTTAAATATCGGTAGTAAATTCGTATTAATGTTTATTTTATTTTAGCTACTTGATAAACATCATGTATAAAATACATAAAAGAATTAATTTTTCATTATTATACTTGAGATTGACACAGAGCAGTCAAATTTTTTACAAGTCAACCACTTTTATAAATTAGTTTTATAGATGAGGAAAGCTGTAATCAAAATCGATTGATACGTGTTTTCATAAATAACTCAATGATACGAACCCTCGAAGCAAATCTTCTATACGATCTGCATTTCTTATTACATATTTGAATCTGTGCGTATCGTATTATTCATTCAAGATACGAAATATGATTTACGCTTGGAATTTCAATTACTTGAATTAGAATTATTTATTAAATGAACGATTAAATTTTTTCACAAGTAATTATTCAAATTATAAGCATCGGTCTTACAGTTGCACTTACATATTCTACATGAGCGTGATATACATATAGAATAATAAATAATAAGCACATATAGAAGTTAGCATAAGATTAAATTATATATTTCTATGGAGAGTAACACTAAAATTAATACAAGTGTACACTATAATTACATTCGTGAATACCGGTAATGCAAAAATCGTTCAAGTGTATCAAAAGCCACATTGAGCTCTATAAATGTCTACATGTCTATTTACCAACAGTTGAATCTCAAAGAATGAAATGTTTTTCAAATGTAAATTATATTCTGACTCTCGTTGAGTAATAAATCAAAGTCACAGTAATTAGACATCGAGTCGGCTTAGAACTTTATTAATAAGAAAAATTACACTCGACTCGTTCGATCGCATCAATTCTATTCAACTCTTGATTTGATGAAATAAACAGTAAAATCACGTGCTCAAGCTCGTACATCGCTCACAGATGACTTAACGTACATTATGCAAAAGTTAGGGTTCCCAAATTGAATAACAATGTAAAAACGCGTAAGAATTCTCCACTTCGTTCCGTAAGCTCCAGCTTGTGGATCATTAATAGGAAAATCCATTGTGTATTTTTCGCTTCTCTCTATTTAGTCTAAGCGAAAGATTGTAGCGTTGAATTTCGCGCTCCCAGTGGAGGCTTCATAACCCTCTTTCCTGGGGGGTTTTTTTTTCTTTTTCTTTTTTTTTTCTTTGTCCGCCAAGGCGCGGGTCAGTCGCGTGTATATAAATATGCGGCACCGCCTAGTACGGGGTTGCGCCAACGACCGAAAGTGCCTGCGTTAAAAAAAAGAAAAGGATTCGTCGGTGGAACGGAATGTACGTACTTTGAGGAAAAAAGTTGATCCGAAGCCTTCGGGGGTCGCTTGGCTCGCGATACCGGCGAAACTTTTCTTTGCGTACTCGTTTCGGGATCGATTGGTGTAGTACAACTGCGAGGAGTGATTGCACGTGCAAACGCGACTTGTGCGAGTTGCCGATCTTTTTAAAACTGAGTTACGAAAGTATAAATCACTGGCATTTCTCTAAAAAGTTTTTGCAATCTCTAAGCTGTTTTTGCAAATCGATTCTGCGATTCTTAAATAAAACTAGGCAATTATTAAAAATAATATTTTCTATCATTTGCATCGCGTCGCGTAAATTTACTTTTCAAACATGAAAGCTTTGTCGGTTTTTCGTGTTGAGTAAGTAATTCTGAGCGACGGGATAATCTGTCTGCAGTAACCTACGGTATTGACGTAAGGAGTCGATAAAAATTTGATATCTTAATCCCTTCTGAAAGTCGAGGAAAGTGCAATTGAAATTCATGACGCGAAGCCAAGAGTAGACATTTGTATTTAGTTATCTCAGCGTACTAGATTACTTTTCCTCGGGATATGTGCATTAATATGCGTTAAACGTTATTGAACAAACTTCAAACTGATCTTCACGCGCGTCCCGTAAGAGAAAGTTTTTTCAATATTCTAAATGCTGGTATTGATTTTATGATACTTGTGCCCTTAAGGTAACTTCCTAAAACTTTAACCGAAGGTATTTGTAGGTTTGTTTGTTCTTTTTAATTTCGTTAGTTTCTTATTTACATCACCGTTAATATTAAAATTAATGATCGTGTACCCTGTATAAATAAAAATGTAGATTGCTTCGAAATTTGAGATAGCAGTCCTGTTTTATCATAGAGAATGTATGTTTTGAAACCTCGAGCCAGCAGTAAGATCCTTAAATAGCACACATTAAAAGAAATTATAAACTATATTTCAGATAGAAGGTACATTGGATTTTCGTGATTCAATAAATTTACTTAATACGCGTGTTGCGCACTCTGTAATTTTTCATTACCTTTAGGAATACTTATGATAATTGATATGCTTGAAGATTTCGAAAGACTCGTAACCGACGCACGCATATTCCTAGAATGAATTGGTACGAAATACACGCAACATTGTCAGAGCTATTAAATTAAAGATACACAATACTTGCGGCCATAAGTGCAACTGACGAGGAATAATCCATCAAAATTCGAAAATACAGCTACGCAAGCGAGCGGGAATAAACGCGTCCTTGCCTCTGTCGAGTTCATCGGCTTTTCCATACGGCGAAGCAGTCTTTCACCTCTTTAACGCGAAAGAGCAATGCATCTCCGAAACTCAGCATCTGCCTACTTTACACCAACTCCCAAGCCTCCATCTCTCTCTCTCTCTCTCTCTCTCTCTCTCTCTCGCAGAAAGAGTTTTCACTCACGCTCGACGTCCGAGTGTTATTTCAACGGAGTGAACAAAAATCCCTTCCCCTCGGGCCGCATAAATACACGGACGAGGAAGTGCGCGCGAGTATGCGCGAGTATGCGCGAGTAGAGAATGGCCAATTCGGCAATCGGAGTTGAGGCGGATTTCGTCGAGTTCCCTTGGTTCGATTCTTTTTTCTTATTATACAGCGTGTCTCTCTCCCTTTCGAGGCGACCGGAAACATTAGCATATGAAAAACGCCCTCTCATCCTGTACTCCGCTCGAGTACTCATCGGTCTCAATTCCTTAAGGTACTTCTGCAACGGCGCAGTTATACACTTCGCACCGCTAAAAATGAGGTGTTAAATTTATTTTTATTTTATCGGCGAACCAAAATATTCAGAATACCGTAAGCGCGGTATTAAGGAAGAAATGTTGAGCTCCGGTGATCTGAAATTGTTTCGCATTCCATTGGTTGTTTTGGCAAAATCGAATTTGATCGACGCTTGTACAGTATAAATGCATTTCACGTCTTTAATTATATCCCGAGTATTACGCACAATCACGATAGCATTATATTTTAATATGACAAAATACTGTTACACCTCGCACACGTTTAATCGACTAAGGAGAGAGTTTTTTTCTAAACAATCAATAAATTATTCTACCAATTTGTATATATTTTTCTTATCGATGGAACCTGTTTTTAAACTGATAAAAGGCCTGAAAACTGTGTACAAATTAATTCTTACTCTTTGTTGAATAGGCCAGTTTTTATCTCTTACCTCTAATCTTAATCCGCTAGTCATGAGTACGTTATATATCTAATGACTTTCTTATACCGGTCAAGACAAAGTCCAAACTGCTTTGCAGTAGTTCAATTGTTCAAACTCCGTGAAAAAAACGCTTCCCTAATCAGCTCGCAATAGCTTTACAACAGTCTTCGTTACGCGCTATCAGTTTTCATGCGTAAGACTCATTGTCGGACAATTGTACAAATTGTACGTAAAACTCGTTGTCTTGCAAGCATGTGCATCTTTATGGGGGCGCCTTCGTCGTTGCTCCAATTCGCTCGTGCTGCACACCTCTAGTCTCTTTTCGCGGCATTTCATTTCACAAAACAGCGGCTCATTTCGCGAGCGTATGCGTACGCGCGCGCACGAGATGAGCGGCGGATGACGGTGTCGTCGGGGGACAGAAGGGATTATATTTAAGGCTAAATATGGTCGGGTGTTGACAATGGGAAAGAAGGGAGATATAAAGTACGAGGAAGTTAAAAGTACAGCAGCGAAACTGATTATTAAAGGAGAGAGGGGACTTGTTGAGGGAGGAAGATGGTTTATACGTGGCAATTTTTTTTGCATTGTATTAAGAGTACAAAAGACATTAGCTGTTATTTACATTAGTCATTTTAATGAAAACAGATTGATATAAAAAAGTATGATATTAATCTTAATTAATAGCAATTTAAATAAAAAATAAAAACACCTTGTCATTGGAAATATTGTTGCATAAGCATCTGTAGAACGAAATAGAAGAAAAGTGAAAAAAAGCGTTAAGGAAATTTTAGCAATGTAGTCGTCATTTAAAATTCACATATACACAAATTAATCAATGGATATTAAATGAAATTAATAGTTGCACGATTTAACTTTAGTTTCCTGTATTACAAAAAACCAAGGTAACGAATAAACATATTTATATGATTGTTTCTTTTTATAAGGATTGGATGTTATTTAAATTTATTCTTATGTACATATTAATTCAAGAAAAGTCTAATTATTTAGTTATCTCAGCGTACTAGATTACTTTTCCTCGGGATATGTGCATTAATATGCGTTAAACGTTATTGAACATTATGTATTTGAAAAAAAAATACGCGTAAACAAAATGTATTTGTTTACACGTGTAATAAAATTAAGTAAGCGCTTAAAAGCTGCTCTAATTTTACGTAATAAATTAATATTTGTGCTCACTATATTCCAGTAATGAAGTAAATAAACGAAACGATAAAGTAACAGAAAACAGTAATAATTTCATGTGATGAAATTAATTTTAAGTAAATAATTACCTTTTAAATGTTACAGTGCAATATACTAAATTCACGAAATACGTTGTTAATCTCATCGAGCGCACAACATTTGTAATAAATCAAAACAAAATTTCTATAATTTTATGGGCAGTCTGTTGTCTGTTCCTTGATTTATCTTAGTATCGATGCGACAATATATGTATTAAAACTGAAGATAGCATTATATTTTCTTAAAGGTGACCAAATAACAATGTATTTTATGTTGCTTGATCGAGGTAGACGCGAGATGCTTGGACGCGCGGACGACGTTGCAAATGGGACCCGTGACACTCGTAATCCAGTTTCGCTTGTGTCGCATTTGCGAAACCAGCGGGGACACTATGGCCTTTTAACGATGTCGAGACGCGCGCACTACCGACGAAACGCGAGACCGGGATGTTGCATAAGAGCCTGAGAACCGACGGAGACCCGGTGAATTTATGCCCGCGCTTACGGGGACACCGATTCAGAGGTCTCTTCCTCCCATTTACATACATACGTGCACGTTCGAAGGAATACTTGAATTTCGAAGACAAGTTTCACAGTTACCTGTGAACTTCGAGACCCGCTCTATCCACTTTCGTGTTTTTATTTATAATTTTGTCCCCTCTAGTTTTGCGACCCTTGCGCATCCCGTCATTTTGCGCGACGCTTCTTAGCTTCTTTATGATCAACGTTTTTCGATTGTATTCGACGTTGTTGCGGAAAGGAGCAGCATGTTCTCTATTTTCGATCAATGTCGTTTTATATAGAATAAAAAAAACTGGAAACTTTTTCATTTGTTAAAAATGTTATCGTTGCTGCAAAATATTCCTGGTTACTTATTCCTAGGCCTAGTGTATAAGCAGTATAGGTACGAGAGGAAAGTAAAACTTGCCGATTCGCTTGAATGAAAAGTTAAAAGTAATAGAAAGAAAATACGTACATAAATCTATTTTATGCTTCAAGAGGTTACGATCAAATAAAACTATGGATTAGTTGACTATTAATTTGCTGAACACCGGATTTCTTAGGAGCTACGCACACGCATACGCATATTCATTTTCAACGACTTAAGATCTACGTCAGTGCCAAATTCCATTAATTCCAAAAGTTCAATCATCGTTATAAGTCACTTTCACAACTGTGGTAAGGATGACTAATTTGTGATCTAATAGTTTATTTTCAAATCTCAATTTAGATATAAATAAACTTTATTACACAAGTTTAAAAAATCCATAAAGTATGTATAAACAAAATGGATACAATTGAGTATAGATTGAAAAGATTAAAATTATTTTTATTAAAATACTAATTGTAATTAAGTTATTAAAAATTCATCACCGAATAACTAGCGAATACACTTTAAATAAAACAATTACAATCTTTACAAAACATATCGTATAAATATTGATTTAATTTAACGTGTAGTCGTACGCATTGTTTTTTATTCTAAAGTTTTGAAAATACTTACAAGTAAACAGTTAGTGCCATTAATATTGTTGAATCGTGTAAAAAGAAAAAAGTGCGTTGTCATTGAAGTTAAAATAAAAGTACTACATCCATTATGGTGAGAGAATACATTTAATGTAAGATTATCGATAATTTTCACGTGCACTAATCCAATATCAAATTCGATATTAAAAAATATTTATTTATTTTTGTTATTAGATTTCTTTACCAATATCTAAGTTGTTTAATATAAACAAGAATTATATGAAATCGTTTTGATACTTAATTATATATTCGGTATATACAAATTCGCATTCATTGAACTAATATTGCAATTGTCCGTTATTGAACTTAAATACAATATCGTGTAATACATTAAATTAAAATATTGCCAATCGTTAAATATTAAATATTAATCATTTGCTTATGTGTGCACCATGAATATTGGATCAACTGTTTTTTTCCTAAGATCGTTTTTAAAAAAATTTTTTATTATTTCTGTACTTTACGTCTTTCTTATTTTACACATAAACATGCCTGTGAAATATATTAATGAATATATATATATATATATATATATATATATATATATATTGAAAAAAAAATTTGGCATTGAAGTATCGTACAAATGCGAATGAATATCCAACACGTGAAAATCGTACGTGAATGTATTTTGAGAAATATTTGTAATCATGTTCATATTTTTGTTACTTAAGTTCTCATACAACGTATTTAAACACTCGAATGAAATTAATCGATACTATCTATTAGTAATGTATATATATATATACATATATATATATATAATATAATATAATATAATAGATAAATTGAACCTTGTACATGACTACGTGGTAAGAAAAAAGGTATCCAAGTGAAATATTTGGAGTTTTACATTTAGGAATGACTAAGCAACTATTAGACATCTTTGGAATTGTGCACGTTATATTAATTGATTATTTTGATCGGTACGTCAATTATGGAATGATTCAATGAACTATCTGAAAACTTAGCCAATTTAAAGTTTAACGAGGGTATAGTTCACGTGAAGAATGCGTCTTTAAAAATCTTACGTAAGTATTATATATTACAAGATCATTATAAAGATTTATTATATACTTCCATGGCGGAAAATTTAATTTAATTTTGATTTTCTACTTTTTTATGGATACATTGCTGTATATAATCAACCGATTACTGCTGAAATTATAGATAAAAATTATTGATAAAATATCTTTAAAAAATAACGTCTCCCTTGTCTACTGCTATAAATACTTTGATGTGTGTGTACACGATGCCGAAAGAGAAATAAATTATCTAATATAATGTTTTCTTCAACCATATAACTCATATCATATAAATTGAGCTGCCTTTGAAAATTTAATTGATTTTAGCCAAGTCGAGTTCGCTAGCAGACACTGACAATCGATTTTTAAAAGACCGCTTCAATAATCCTCTCAATTCTCTGAAAGCAAATTAATTCTTTTACATAACACTGACAAGCAACTCTTCTTCATTGTAAATAAATGCGTGAAAGCGATTCATAATGGTAAATAAATCTATGGATTCTCCTCTAATTGACCATTTCGTTACCAAATAAAATTCTTGGAAGTTCAAGTTATGCTAATCAAAAGAGAATCTAACGTGTAAAAAATCCTTTATTGATAAGCCAAGAGGAGGAAGATGCATCGAGACAGTGAAAAAAGGACGAAGAAGAGAGTTACAACAAAGACGAACCGAAACAATGTCCAGAACGCGGAAAAGCCATAGACGACGCACAGCTGACTGGCGAAGCGGCCGTGCGACTACTACGAGTCATCCGTAGCCTCTTCTCTGAGAGAGAGAGAGAGAGAGAGAGAGAGAGAGAGAGAGGAGAGATCATCTTCCCTTCCAAACCTTCGCCGCCCGAGAATACACCAACAGTCTCTGGAAAAAGAGAGACGGCGGAACGAGCGAGACATAACGAGAGAAAGATGGTGGTACGTTACGGGGGTGGTGATCGTTATGCGACGGGACCGTAATACGTGTATTCGAGTGGGTCACAAGGAGAACGGATGTCTCGTTTATTTAGTATAGTTTCCATGGGGTTTTAGCTCGATCGCGTGCATCGTAAAGCGGAACAAGCGTTAGTCATTAATACGATTATCGATGAATTTATAAAGAAAATCTTCGGATAATCATTTACTTTGTTACGATTATTTCGACATTCATTGCCACCAAGTTGTGGTAATTTTTTTTTAAGGCAGTGCCACGATGACGTTTATTTTTCATTCTTGCTGTTAGGTGGCGCATTTAGGATGATCGCAAATGGCTGTTAGTATACGCAAAGAAGTTAAGATTATGCCATTTTTTCTATTAGCCTAATTACTTATTATTAGCGTATCAGTTAAATATTATCTCAGATGATTTAATTTATTGACATATATTAAATGCTGAAAGTAGTATTAGTAAATGAGAAAAATGCCAATTACGTACCAATTTTCGTTTTGCTAAATTTTCCGTTACATAAGTTAAAAAAGGAGCTTATTAGTACTTCTTAGTGGCAATTAAATAAGTTCCTTCATAACCCAAAGTAATAAAATTCTTTGTATTTACGATCTGTTGCATAAGCAATGAAGGCCAGATAGGCTATAATAAGTTAGAAAAACTTGTAATCGCTGAAATATAATTCAAATTTAAATAAACTGTCTTGCTGAATCGTTTAATAGTCTGAATAATTTAGAGTTCGTATAATTCTGGTCTTGATAATATGGGCAACGGTAATTCGAATTACATTTATATGTTTATGTAATATTTATTCGATGAAAAAATTGTAGGCGGACGCTCTCTTTCGTCCGTTTAATAATGCGTCAAATTTCCCACCCGGAGTTTTTGAAAAAACCGAGGAGGGTGCGAGTCCGGGGTCCACCGACGCCAAGGAGACGCTTCCGCCCGGGCCCACGGAACGCGACGGAGTGCGAGCGATCCAGCGAGAGAGAGAGGGAGCAACGGGCCCCTGGGGGAAGGGATCGCCGGGGTTCCCGACCGCTCGTCGCGCCGCCGAGGCCGTCGATGCGCGCGCCGGGGCATTGCCGTCGTCCGCGGACCGGCGGCCGCGATACCAACGACTACTCGACCGCAGTCGGTGCAACGGCGGCGACAGTACCCGATCTCCGCTCGGCGCGCGCGCACCGCCTTAGACCCTTGAGACTCTCCTCTCTATCGCTATATCTCCATCTCTCCATATCTCTATCTCTCTCTCGGCCTCCACGCGCAGGTGGTGCTGAACGCGGGCCGGCCCGTGGCGCGTGTGCTCTTGTGTGCCCTGGTGGCTCAGTGCCGGCCGGATTTTCCTTCCGAGCTCCGTTTGTCCGAGGAGTCGGACTGGAGATTGCGCTTGAACCCCCGAGGAGTTTGAGTGGCGACCCTGCCCGGGAGTGTGGATGACACCTTGTCCGAGAAACTACGACTGTGCTAAGCCGCTTTGTAAACATCCTGGGGGAACTGGACTCTCGGGTCGCGAGTCGCTCATCGAGTGCGATATCCTTGGTAAAGACATTTTCATAAAGTTGTGGAGCATCGAAACCTCTTTGGGGGCGATCGCTAATGCGGGATTAATCATGATGTGTTTATTATTTGGGCGATGCAACGCTCGCAAGACAAATGTATAGTGCTCGTTGCAATATTTTTGGGTGTGTGTGTGTGTGTGTGTGTGTGTGTGTGTATCACGCGGTTGTTCGCCGTGATCAGTACCAATGTTAAATAAATAAATTAACTTTCAAACAGCGCTTTCATTAAATGCTTAATAAATCATAGTATTTCATATCTGCTTTGTACCGATTAATAATTTATGAGAATGTCAATAACAACAAATTATTTACCCCGTCTGATATGACATGTTTCTGTCGCTAACGATGATTCGAAAGTTTTGCAATCGTCTTCTAAAAGCTGTTGTGCTTCAAATTGGAAGCGAATACGTTTCATTTCAGAAAAAGCTCGGACAAATTCCCAAGATCGAGATCCCTCTTTTTTTACCTCGTACTCTTCAAAACTACACTTTGAAAAATAACGTACGTTCTACTTTGTATATGAATATCTGTAATCAGTTTAAGTAGAGCGTTTATAAGGAAATAACGTGTTATTATTACAATTATCCATAAGATCTTGAAACCTGTTACAATCAATTGTCTTTTTTTAATCCCGTAAGATAGACTAAAAGTCGTATTTTTGAAAGTTGCGTAGTTATTGATGGTCGCGATAAAAGCAGAAAAAAGTGTTGCAAAAAGTGTTACTCGGCATAATATCGGGCGCAGTTATTATTAACGACATTTCTTCGACCTACGCGTAATAATACGTGCATCGTATTTTCGAAACAATATTTTCTTGAATTTTTCTTAACTTAGCTGCCTCATAACTCTCAGATAATTCGCGTAAATCACTTCTTTATTCCTCTAACGTTTTATTCGATTCCCACTTATAGTCGCAAACAAAGACCCTTCCCCAGTACTTTTATGCCCAAGCTGCGACCGACGCTCCTGCAGAAATTCGCTTATTTCCACCTTTACGTAGTAGCGGACGAGGAGAGCGCGAATTCCCTCGCGCAGCTCTTGTACTTCCTATCGTTGTCCGGAAATTCAAATTCCAAAATACGCTGGTATCGATTCATCCGGTGGCTCGTGCATTTGGCGGTAAATGCCTCCCACGCTTTTCGGACGAGTCGCGCTTATTCGTTCGTACGACTGAAATTTATGGTCTCGCAGCCTTAAAGCGGAGTCGGTCTTATCGCGCCACCGCGTCGACTTATTACGTCCTAACGCCAACGCCAAGCGCTTGGTATTTTCGCGCTGCTCGCGAATGGCCGGAAAAATTGTGACGGCCATGCATCAACGATCCGGTAATTTACAAACAGTCGAAATTCTAAGGCGATTTCGGCGACGACTCTTGTGCCGGAATTCATTTCATCTCGATGGATCAACCGCTCCGAGCGCGCATAAATTATCTTTCGACTCTTCTATGCGCGTTATTATGTGCTCGCGCATTAATTCTGAAAGCACACGATCAAATCGGTTCTAATGCGTGCACGCGAAGTTTGCGTCATCCCGTAAGCACTGGAATGGGTTCGTTCGCGACGCTGAACAAGCTTTCACACCACGAAAACGCGCTTTCACACCAACCAGCGCATCGCTAAAAAGGGAAGGGGCCCGGAGCCAGCTGATCGAGATCGACCTTAACCTTCGGCGCGCGTCGACCACGAGGTGCGGACGCCCCTTTCGTCGACCGTAACGGGGAAGCGGAACTGCGTCGGTTCTTGCGCGGCGAACCGCGTTCGCTCGCATCGCGGAATAATCGTTACCGACGAGCAGTGCGTCACGCGCACGACAACGACGCGCGGGGAATGCGTTTTTCCTTTTCTTGCCGAAGCTACGACTGCGCCGCGGAGTACCTGAGGTGATTGCCCGACGTCCGCATGAGGAGATACGCCGTGATTTTTCAAGCGCTCAAGGGCGTTTTACGCGAATCTGGAGCCGAACGTCGCAATTAATGCAATTAATTGGTTTTATTTGGACGGGCGCTTCTGTACCCGCAGTTCTCTCCGTTCCTTTTTTTTATTTCCTTTGAGAGCTGTTTTGGCTTTTTTAATAAGAGAGTTATCAAGACCGTGTTTGGATTTTTCGATGACTCGAGCATCGAACGTGACGTACGTACAATGTGCGAAGGTAAAAAGGTGAAGTCGCACTGCGCCGAGGCACGAACCGATGCGTATTTCGTAGTGGGCAGTTTTATAATTTCTTAAATTTCTCATTACGAGGACTCGTTTGAACTGAAACGGATTTATGTCGGTGAAACGTAAGCGAAAAAATTAATTTAAACATTTCACGAGTGTGTTTTACATCATATTTAACGGACATTTAATTTGTTTCACTTTTCTCAATTCGTACAACGATATAAGCTTGATTCGATTTTCAATCGCGATATTTCCGAATTCGCTTTTATAAGATATACTTATATTTAAATTTGCATCCCATTATTAACGCGCTTGTGTAATCTTGTTTGTCAACCGATTTTTATTGAAAATATTTTTACTTATTTTCATCGCGTAAAAGAGAGTCTTGGTTGTCGCCTGTGCATCTTATGCAATGAACGAATAGAATTCGCGGATTGAAGCCAACTCCTTTTGTCCGAGTGATTGTTTTATTTCTTAAATATTATTCACGAGTCAATATTGATTTAGGTTGTGCCGTATTTCTGCTCTATGTCGTCGAGTTTCACTTGTCTTTCTTGTGAATCTTAAAAGTTCTTTTCTCAAAGTCACAGGATCTTTTTAAAGTCAACAAGAGTATCACTTTTCCATTATTATTGCAGTATATTTTTAAGAGAAGCTCCGTGTAAAAGAGAATAGAACTAAATGAAAGATAAATTCCAACGTTGGGCAGTAATTTCTCTTACGCATATTTAAGGCTCCTTAATTGATCGATCACGTGAATTGTTAGCCCCTATTATTAAATAAACTTTTTCAAAGATATTTATCGGTAATGAGCTACCAGTCGTAGCTTACCAAAAATAAAAATAACCTTGCATCCGTTGCAGCAGCAAACAAACATTCACTTGAGCAGAATTTATGGTGATGAAAGATATCGCCAAAACTTTGAATAAAACCTATGAGACGTGGAATTATCGAGAAAGCGCTCATTCGGATCATTGAAATATCTTTAGAAATCTCAGCGAATGAGCATTGCGCGACGAGTCAACTTAAAAGCTGGAACGCGGATTGAAATTGCCAGGAAGCTTGTCAAAGCGCAAACGCAGCAGTAAACAACTTCTCGATATTGCAGAATCGCCCTTTCTCTCGATACATTTTTTTCAGTGGCGCATTTTTCGCGCGTCGCCATTAATTAAGAGTCAAGTCTGGTCATAGGCATCTTGCGCAAAGGGAAAAGCAATAATTAGGTCTGTCAAACGGGTTATGGTCAGTTTAGCTTCTTTTAATCCTTCTCTGTATTTGTATTTGTATTTAAAAGAATTTTTTTTCCAATACCTACCTTTCATTCTTCATCGCGCAGTTGCATAGGACTATTTTTAAATCGAAACATCCTATTACGATGCGCCGATATAATTATGCTTCTTTCAACGATTGTCGATTTACAACGAATTCTTTGATCTTTTCTACAACTCGATTTGTCCGCGCGTTTATCTTTCATTCTCCATTTTTTCCTTTCCGACGTATTTTTCTCTCGCATCATTCATCTTCCGGTACTATATCTTCCCTTCCTTTTGATATCTCTTTATCTCTATTATTGCATATCTTATCTCCTTTGTTATTCCTCAACGACTCGACTTTTTCACCACTGCCAGTCGACCGTTGCTTCTCTATCGCAGCGTTGAAGTAGGCGAAGCTGATGTTTCTCGTTCGAACAAGATATCGACAATCATCAAATTACGGACAAATATACAAATGCCGCCCGCTTTTTCAAAGCAAACGGTTTTCAAAAAGGTGGACTCGAGCGCTGCAGAAGCAGTAGAAGTTAACGAGCGCTAAATTTACGTCAATTATTTCTCAGAAACGCAAAAGAAATCGTTCGACCCTCTTTTTTCATAATTTCTTCATCTCCGCTTTCCTGTCCACGCCACGTTTCTCCGTTCCCGTCGCTTCACCCGACAGACTACTTACATTATTACACTCCCCGACAACTCATCCTGTTTCTTTATATAGATCGCTCTGCTCTTCCTCCGTTGAGAAAGCACCTTGCGAGCGCTCGAGGACGAGTGTCAGTCTCCTCGAGGTGTTTTCCGCGCGTATCATCGCGACCCAACAAGTCGCTGAGCAGCGTATAAAATAAGTATCGCGCGTTTCTCCGTCTCTCCGCTTCACGAGTGCGCCGCGAGAGGTCGAAGGTACGTCCAGGAGGCAGATGCAGCGATGTAGCCTCCGCCTCATGACCCACAATTCCGAGACGCGTCCGTCGCCAAGTCTGCATTTTCTCCTCGCCCACCGTTCACCATCTCATCGCGCTCTCCCAAGAATGCGAAAACTCGATATTATCTATGCGCGCTCTCTGGAGCGCTTCACCGCGCCCCTCCCTCTCGGACGCGGCGAAGCGACCGGTCGCTCTCCGGTCGGTAAACAGCCCCCCGCGAGAGAGTTACGCGAGAACGAGTTTGGCGGGTCGCGCAGGTTCGCGCAGGTTCGCGCAGGTTCGCGCAGGTTCGCGCAGGTTCGCGCAGGTAATCGCGCATAATCGCGCATAATCGCGCATAATCGCTAGCGGGAGTCGCGCCGAGCTTCTTTCGCAATATCGATATCTGCCGGGTGTGTCGAGTGGCCGCCGTTCCGAGCTGCGATTATTCCGAAGAGCGAGGGGGGCTCCTTAGATCGTGCAACGATTTTTAACGGCTGTGGAAATTGAAAATTAAGCGAACTCAATTACGGGATACTACTGTACTTACGTTCGCGTAAACGTAATCGATAATACGTTCTTTTTTCGCTCTTACCTCCAGTGCGCTGATATTATTATTCTTTACTTTCTCGCGAAATTAACAACGCCTGCCAGAGTCTTTGTGACTACGCTCCTGAGTTATCGGCTCATTTTCGGACGTATTCTTTCCTTTTTATCGTCTTGAAGAAAATTGAAATTTTTTCATTTGGATCGGCCAAGTTCATTGCCATCGCCACAATGCTTTTTACGTTGATAATCTGCTAATGAAAGATAGGATTTACGGCTGTAAGACATTTTCAATAAAAGTAGTGATTACTTTTGCGCCTTGTAAATTTTTATTCTCCTACTGGTGCACCTTACGACTTTATTCCATGCTGCTTTTAATCTTTAGTAATTTTCTACGGATGGTAGGATACTTTACTCCAAAAAGCCACCCCGAGCATTCGAATGTTTGTTTAGTGTAAATTTCTCACGAATTAACTTGTATGCAGTACGCGTTTAAGATTAGTTCGTGCTATCCAACAACTAGCTCATGTATTCGATAAGCTTCGAAGCTTCCAAGTGCTTAATTTCTTTTAGTATTGCTTCGCGACTCTCGAAGCTACGTTGAAACAATTTCTTCGCGTATATGTTCCATATGATGTGCGAGATCCCATTGCCTCTAAAGCGTTTTTTATTTCTTCTTGAGAAGAAATATTCTCCGCGCGTGCCCTCCTAAATACTTTATTATATTATTAAAGCATCTTAAAAGTTTTACTAACTTCTTATTGGAGTACGCTTTACGTTGTATTTTTTGATCGTTAATCGTCGGTTTCATACGTTCATTTTACGTAAAGTAAAGTCAACGGCGTAAAATCAAGCTTGTGTACCCTTTTACGTAACGGTGCGTGTTTCGCCGCAAATCATTAGTTTCTGCTTTAAAAAATGTTTCACATACTCTTTCCCGTAAAATGAGAAATTAATCTCTACGTTTTTGTCATGTACGAATTACGCGAAGTCGTCTATCCTCAAACATAAGGAATTTCGTCCCTCTGCTACGTTAAAAAGACGTTGAAATGCAGAAAATAAAATTTTGCAGTTCATCGCGTCGTCCTCTAATTAATTTTTACAAGATATTGGCAATAGTTGTATAAAAACATACACTTCTCAAGCAGTAAATACACAGCATCATCATTGTAAAGAATACAAAATGTGAAAAGAAAAAGTGAAAAGAAGGGACGTTTAATATGCGACGCTTTTTTTGAAACTTTACCATACGAAATGCCTTTATAAAGTATGGTACACCGACTACGTGCTGAGCTAATGCCTCTCGCCGAACGCAAGTCACGTATAAGAAGAAATGTTCTGCTCTATAGATGTATTAAGCATAGCAGTTGGTACTGTCTCCAAAACAGGTCTTCTTCTCTCAGTGACTACAAGCAGAAATCATTCTTTTTTCCTTTTAATTCGGTTAAAGCTATAAAAAATAATATACGATTTTACGAAACTGAAAAGGCCCTCGGTCTACTTGAAATATTTATTTGCCTTCTGCAGTCTTTTGGAAAAGTTGAATATTGTTAATCGAACTAATTGTGATTACGTTGATATGTTGTAATGATGAATGGAAGGGCCGCAGAATTTCAGCATAAGGAGAACGTATACGGAAGCAATAAATCTGCATATCCTGTACTGGGCATCAGTTTTCGTCAGAATTCACGGCCTTTAAGATTCTTCGTGAATTTCAGGATCGCGAATATAGTGACTTCGTCGGAGGTATTTAATTATTGCAAGCTTGGGCTGCACTTACCCCAATGGCTTACCTCAAAAGTTTCTTGTACGCGGCGGGTCTCAAGAATTTCGCTAATCGCTTAATTTTTACGATCGTCGAATAAAAGGAAGGGAAAAAAATTTGGCGTACGAAGGCTTAATTACGTTTTCAAAAACAATCCTTACGGGTCTCACCACGACGCACGAATACACGCGCTATTGTTAAAGCCCGTTTAATAATTGCTCGGTTCTCTTTAGTTATCCATAAACATGTTCGATTTCGGTCCATTGACCCGTATAAGCTGTGCGCTAATCACGAGTAACTGCTTTTTGTTTTTTTTACATCGCTCTGCAACGAAAATTTATTTTTGTCCAACAGAATTTCAGAGGTTCTTAACCCAATCGAACCGGCAACTGTTCAGGGCCATCTGTGCAAGATAGTAGGAATAGAGCCTAGAGAAAGTATATGAAAAAATGCTTTAACGAAAATTACTTGATAAGCCGCCCTTCCGTTTGAGGCGCTCGGTAATCGTTGTATTATACAATAGGCAGTGGATGGTCTAATAAATTTTACTTGCGTTTGTCTTATACGCCTCGAGATTGTTAAGTCATAATCATTTTTCACTTGAGATGATTCACTTGGAGGGTCATATCTGTTTTTGAAATACGCATAGATTCTAATATTAACGTATTATCGAAGTTGTGTCAAATGTACACCATTGATCAATATTGCAATGAATAAAAAAAAGTAAAATGCAGCAAAATGAATACCGACATCTAATGTGAATTTCGTCTGATAATACAGATGTATTTGCAAATGAAATATATTTCTATTGATTATGAAAGCTGCGAGAGCAAATTATCTCGACAAATGAAATAAATTATAGAAATAAAAAAGACACTAACGGTAGAAATTCATTGGAATTAAGCATTTAATGATAGAAAAACTCCTATGCAATTATATCAAGTAAAAATATACAAGATCATTGTACGTTAAGAAAAATAGTTATATCAAATTTTTGTACAGTTGTTTAATTATCAAGTCAATAGCCGATAAAGCCGCATTTTTTAATGATATGTCGTGCAGCTGTAAGATTGCATCCTAAGAGAACATTACGCTTATAGTTTCTCGATCTGCGCTCGCAAACGCGAAATTGCATATTTTATCTGGCATACATTCAGGCGTACGAGACATCTAATCGGTATTTTTTTCGTTGAAAAAACAAAACCGTCTATCGATATTCGTATATTCGGTTCACCTGCTAAACTCGAGAAGACTGCGCGCGCGCGCGCGCGTACACCCGCGATATTCAAAGGCTCATAGCAGAAGCAGTTTAAGGGCAGCTCGTAAAATTCTGAAACTACATTTGCGTTCATACGCAATAACAGTAATTTCGCGAGCGCTTAAAAAATGAGCGCCGAGAGGGAGAATCTTTGATGTTGGCGTTCGAACGTTCATACGCGAGGAAAAAAGGAAACGCAAAGTCGATTCCCGAAAGCGCCGCGAAATTACAAGGATTCGTGTTCCGGTGTCGAGGTTTTGGCGAATTGAAATGTCTTGCGTTTATTGGATACGCGTTTCATTTTCCTTTCCGGGCGGTCTGTGCACGACGATAGTATTTTCTATACTAATTACAAAATATTTACGTTGATGTATACTTTTAGCCCGCGAAGTTTGTTATTAATGCACTACCAGTGCTACGTAGAAGCACGAGATATACTTTTTTATTCTAGCTTGTAAAACGAGGCATTTATACCAATGTTTCGCTTTTATATTATATACGCGCAGAATGTAATTCTCTCGTTGTACGTCGCGAGCAACTTTTATGACTTTACGACAACATTCAAAACTCAATTACAACTTAAAATTCAACTAAACAACTTTGTCCTGTAGATTATGTTAGATTTCTATAATAAAAGGTACAAAATTGGTGCATTCATCGTCGATGTCGTGTGAAATCATCATTTTCAAGGTTATGCATAATTCAGAACCTCAAGTATGTATTTGAAGTTACCGATGACGGAGATCCTGGTGGAATCTACCGTAGCATTACGTGTTCATGTATGGTATCCGGTCGTAGCCAACAGATACGTGTGTAGAGTCTCCGATGACTGGGTGGAAGTAAAATGCCTTGTACTTGAACATCATCATCGGCGATCCTATACACGTACGCATTATCTATAATTGAATGCTACACCTAGACTCGAAAAACTACGGTGCGCCCTACGTCGATCTCATCATCTCGACTCTGTACACGTATGTATTGGCCACGACCGGATGCGGCACCTAATCTTGTAAATCTGCAAATTATGAATTTGAATGTCTTCATCGTTCGAAAAAAAATCTTTTGTTTTTCATAAAATTACAACTGCAATTTTAATTTAAATATCTTGTTTTCCTCAAAAAAGCAACGTTGATGCAATATTCGCAGTAAAAGTCGTTCTTCTCTTGTACTTGTTGCTGTTTTAGATTAGCTCTAATGAAACTTTATTTTCAATTAGTTTTCGAAATTACAATATCAATTTACATAAGCTCTCGCGCTGTGTAATTATATAAACAAATACTGCTAAACAGTATTTACTTTTACGTATTGATATATAATTGATACAACTGATACACATGAAAGTTAAAAGTGAAAGAACAGTTTTCATTAGCAGCTAATTAATTTGCATTTTCCTATTTATAAAGGCTTTTCCCATTAAATGCAGTAACCTTTGGTTTTTAATAGAATTATTCTTTCCACAAATTTCTATTAAATTTAAATCATCCGTTATTAAATTATATTCGTGTTACCACTTAATATATTTAGAGGGTAAAACATTTTATTCCAAAGTAAAATGGCATATTATATATATTAAATTGTTCGTCTTACATTTATTATAATCTCAATTTCGCTGAGTTACAAACTTATATTTCCGAGAATTCGAAATTGCCAATTTTTTTATCATCATCAAAATTAATGGAGATAATGTACCTACACATTGACCAGTAAAAATAATAAATATTATCGAATAAAATTATTAAATTGTGTATAGTGTACGTAATAATATTGAATAATGATCGTTTATGTCAACGGTTTGCCAATTATTCAAATGCAAATGCAAATGCAAATGCAAATGCAAATGCAAATGCAAATGCAACTGCAAATAACATCAAGTCACAGTATTGTTCTGCCTTTATGGTTTATCAAAGCATATAAAACACTTCAAAGACGATACTCGCTGCATTTTAAAAAATTGAATATTCAGAAAAATTTTCAATGTTCAAAAAGATAATAGTGTGGATTTAATCCAATCATCCGTTTAGTTGATAAACCGACAGGAAATATATGTACTCACTTGTTATGCAAACAATTCTTTCCTTAAACATGGAAAGTAGTTGAATACCCATTTTGAATTTTTATGAGTATTCGGTTGCCCGTGGCCGAAGGCATTCGTTTTTACTTTTACTCCAACCGAAGAGAAACGATGAAACCAATTGTACTTCTTTGCGATACCTCCACTCGGTCAGCCATACGTATTTTATATAAAAATCCGTTTGTCGGTTCATTATTGTCGGTAATTCGGTCGTTAGTACATTACATCCTTGGAATATCTAACATCATAAACATTGCGTGCGTATTCTCGCGTATCATACGGCACAAAATTCATTTAAATTATAAATAGCTCGCATCGAAATTTTTAACGAGCAGCCAAGCACATCCGAGCGCTACGTTTCGTTGCCGATGATTCGATCGAGGGCGGAGCACCACGATCCCGAGCTTCGATGATTCGGCAAGAAAGTGCCCGGGCATCTTCGACGACTATCATTGGGATCGAGCGGCTCTGGGAAATCTCGTTCGTCTTGGGCAAAAACTCCTCGAAAAAAGCATCCACCGTAAACTTCTAATTACAGAGATAGAGCGTAAGTCCTGACAGGGGGACGAGGAGCATCCGGATGGTCTCCGCCCAACGCGTGCACAGATTGGCAATCGACTGCCACGGGGAATTGGTAGCTGCGAGGCGTGTGCGTGCAGTGGGTGGCCGAGGTTGGGACTCGGAATCGAGAGCGCGACATCCGATATCGCGCTCTGGACGGCGACGTTCTTACATCGCGTCTTTTAGTATTAAACGCGGGATTTCCGTCAATTTTCTCCAAAATTGGCTGCATTTGGATCGACGGAATTTCGCAAAGCAGGATAATCTCCACGTTCTTCTTTCCATTTGCTTGTACAGTGTGTGAAATTGTTCAAGTTAATACGGTATAACTCGGCTGGAATCTTGCTGTACCGAAGGTAATACCGGCTGTTCGATTGGAATTTACCGGCTCTCTATCTTTTCTGTCGTTACTCTGGGTATTAAATTTGACTCGAGATGTTTCGGTGTATAACATTTATAAGAAAGTACTGTTTAACACGTATTCCGCCTTATCGATGTGGCTGCAACGCAAATGACGCTGGTAGAACATTTGTACAAGTCCATCAAATCGCATCATTACTACGCATCTGACGACTCGAATATCCTATTAAACGTGTTGCGCTCGAAAGCGATTAGGAAGGAGGGGACCGACCAAGCATTCAAAATCCCCTGATTCGGAGTTAAGATTGGGAATGTTTCCGAAGCATCGGTCATCGTTTGCAAACTTGGCCTAATCATCAACGTAACATCGGCTCCGGACAGATTTCTCGACGCACACTTGCACTTATCCGCGTGGGCTTCGCACTCGTCGCTATGCGAGTATCGATCCAGTCCCAGCGATTCCGGGTACCTCATTAGCATCCATAGAACCATCGAATTCCACGAGAGCGGGAGTGGGAGAAACGCCAGCGTCAGTAGAGGCGCAAATAAATCAGAAAGCCAACTGAGCCCACCGGCGGTCATCAACCGATGCGAACAGCTCCCCCAACGAGCCGCATTGTAAACGACGACGCCCACTATTGCAATACTCAATTCCTCGTCCGATGAACGCGATCGACTTTCTCATCCCCCGACGCGACCTCTGCCACACTGTCGCTCGCTCCGCGTGTTTAGCAAAGTTCATTCGATTTCGGCCCGAACGCCCGCGGTAGCGGTAGACGAATGCGACCGGGAGGACTGTATGTCACCGACGATGCGTAACGAAACGACGCCGCTGATCGACCGGAGTTGGAGGAGAACGTGGAATTGATGCGCGCGGATCGCGTCACTTACTTCCTTCGCTGAATTCCGTTCTTTTCACGCGAAAGCGATTAGTATATATTATCGTGTTTGCCGCCGTTGAATTTCGTTGAATATCGTGCATTAATTTTTGCTAATGATGTATTTCTAATTTTTGTTTCAGGTGAGTCTTGAAGGCTGTCGGTGTTACTTGCGTACGCAAGATTACAGCATTCGTAAGTGAAATCATTGTTCGTCGAAGACGAGTTTGTGTTTTGGGTTTATGCCGCAGCTACGCGCATTCACGATTGCTTAGTTACAAAATTTTTAATTTTATCCAATCACGAACTTCAGGCTTTCTATGCGAAATTTCTTATTCATCGCTCAAATCGTTTAATCGCGTGTGCTCGAATACTCGAACTACTTCACGAAAGCTAAAGGTATTATCTGTTTTTAATAATTTTAATAATGTCAAAAATGTGAAACTAGTTTCCGCATCATAAATTGAAAGAGCGTTAATATTTAAAAGTGTTCATGGGAAATAGTTTTTTTGGTAGCTTTCAGTGAATGTACTGTTTTTTCCTTAACTGGAAACAATAGGGTATATTTAACCGTGCATCTTAAGGCTACTAGCTTTGATCTAAATCGAAAAACAAACATTGTACTCTGTATTCATAACTGAAATTGATAATGTATATCATGACTTTCAATGCATTATAAATCTTTTACAAATAATGGCTTAATAGCCTTTAAATTTATCAGTTTAGTAAGTATAAAATATAAATTCTTTTCGCGTCCTACGTACATAAGTTATCGAGCTAATAATACTTTTCAAATTTAGGATTTTCTTTCAAGCGAACACTTTATCTTCCATTCGGCGGAGCTACGATTTCTAAAAATTTGTCACGAAAAAATCAGTAAATGTATATATTGCTTTAATAAAACGCCTTAAGAAGACCCAAATAATATTAATATTTAGCGAAACTTCGCGTTTCGAAATACGTGTTTCCCAGCGTATTTCCAAATTGTCTTCCTTTTAAAAAGAATCTCCCACGATCGAATTAGTTCGATCGAAGTAACCAACAGTTGGATCGGTATAATCGTAGATAGTCTCCTATTTTAATAACTTGAAATAGCGCACATGTTAAAGATTAAAGTGACGGTAATGTCGTTTAAGAAATTAACACCATTATCTAGGCTGATTTCTTAAAATTCCATTCTTATAAATTAACATTTAAAAATTGGTAAAATAAACAATCATTCCAGTTTGGTTTAACTCAAGTCAGTCGCCACTTCTGCATTAATAAGCGCTCGTAAATAACCAACGCGTGTGCCTTATTAAGTGGCCTAATTTAAATGAGAAGCCTCGTCGGGTAGGGAAACTCGAGCGCCGGTGTAAGTATTGCGCCCCTGCGTCGCGACGTTGGATCGGTAAATTGAAAGCGTGCGATTTTCTATTAAAACGTTGGCATCGAGAAGCAAATCGAGTCCGACTGGTCCCGTGATCCCCGCGACTCCTTATCTTATCGGGATGCGAATAATCGAATTACGCGTATGCGAATACTCGTGGATTGTGACCTGGCGTTTCGGAAATGTTTACGGAACACCTGGGGAGCGATTCCCATGCGTAGGCACAAAAGCGCGTCTCCTGCAGAGCGCTACGACGGCAAAACTACACCGGCAAATGCTCTCTGAGTAGTTAAATAGATATTCTCGATCGGTGAGCGCGGGAAAATTAAGTGGATTCAAATTTCACTCTAGTGAAGCAAGCTTTTATTGCTTAACTAGTCCAATGAAAACTCTCACTTTAATTGAATTAAAACATAACTGAACTTTCATGTGTTCTTCGTGAGTGTGCGTAATTGCACTCGCATTTGCGTGCTAAATCTGAAAAAGACCACGGTTATCATCCATAATAATGCGTTTTTTATGTGGAATTCATTTTATTGAAAAGTTCCTTGCATTACAAGTGAATTTTAATTCTTGTTGGAATCAAATTATAAAAATATTATTTCAGTTATAACACCTGATATTCTTGTATTAGTCTTTGTCGCTAGAAGCTTTAGTAATTATAAAACGAGTTTAAATCGTGTCATAACTAAGCAAGAATTAGAGATACCAGCGAGAACAAATTAATCTTATTTCTTTCGCATTTATAAAATCAATAAAAGTCATTTGTTGCATGTGTGAATGATAAAAAATGAACTATTACGTATCGTATGCTTGTTCGCATTTCAAATGTTTTAACGTTTTACCTGTGAACGTTTGATTTCTCAAATTAAGAATAAAATATCTATTCATTGTACAATAGAATACACTTATACTTCACGTATTTCACCGTAAAACTATTTGTGAAACAGAAGAATTTCAACACGTCTACAAACCGTTGTAGCACTGCATTATATAAAGTTTCTAAATATAAGTTTTCTCGAACAAGACCAAAATAATAAATTTAAGTGTATTATTCAAAGAATCATAAATGCTGAAACTAATTGCATAAACTCATAAAAATTGTTTCATTTGTATAAAACTATCGAGTTAGCTTTATTGAAATCGTAGAACAAATACTTAATGTTTATCGCAAATATTCAAATAACGTCCATTGAAACAGTGAAACTGTTTAATACAAACTATCTCGTGGTGCTAACAACTGGTGCTAATAACAGCGTGAGTTATCGCACGCATAAAAGTGCATGTACTTACGTGCGTAATTCTATGGCTAATGTTTCAATAAAAATAATTAATCGAACATTTACTGCGTGTGAATAAAAGAGTATTAATGATAAAGCATTTTGATAACACACAACGTACGGAAG
This sequence comes from Wiebesia pumilae, assembly GCA_018907045.1. Lineage (NCBI taxonomy): Eukaryota > Metazoa > Arthropoda > Insecta > Hymenoptera > Agaonidae > Wiebesia > Wiebesia pumilae. The sequence continues at coordinate 1,881,896 of JACCHZ010000138.1, forward strand.
TACGTTTTCACTCATATAATTAATCTTCGTATCATATTTTACGTACATTTTAAAATCTTATTAAGTAACGAATGCAATACAATACTTTTTAAGTAAAAAGAAAATAAATATATCAATGGGGTCAAATGGATTTTATTAGTAACTCTTTGAACGTATAAAAACGCATCACATTAGAGTCGAATAATAATTCTATAGTTTATTTCAGTGATTTTTATGAGTGTTTGAATCGGAGGTGACGTGAGTTTTCATTTGAAGCTGGTATATTTCTCTCAGAAAGCCCATTATTTACTTTTAATGCGTTTGAAAGGAAAAATCTTATGGGCCAAGTTAAATCTGATTTTGAAGTCGAGATTTTTCGTTTTAGTTTACAATTCAGTTTATTTTTCAATTATGGATTTATGAAACGGTACTGTTTCTTCAATTATTCTTACAGTAAAAGCGTGAACATTTAATTCACATTTTTAGCACGTTTATAAGAGGTACATCTTGTATTATAAATTGAACGTACGATGATACAATATTTGTAATAATTTTTTTGAACATATATTTTTCAACTATTAAAAAATGAATATTCATATACATAAAGTAATTGAAAAATATATATTCTCGCACATGAAATACTTAGCTTGTCGATCGTGACAGATATGAAATAAAGTTCTTTTTTATGCATGTGGTGACAATGTTCAAACTATGTTCAGAGAGCTACAAAAGTATTGCTTAATTGTACTGTGACATCACAAAAAATTTTGCATTTGATTGTTAAATGTTCGTTTTATTACAGTATTTATTGTTGCAGTTAACGCGGTTAATACGCCTTCGGTCTCTTTGCTTGATTGCATTAATTTTATAAAAAACACTCTTTTTCTGGAGCAAGTACTGATAATACAAATTATTAGATGCCGATGATGATGATAATAGTAGTAGTAATAATAATAATAATAATAATAATAATAATAATAAATCTTATAATTTATAGGTTGTTTCAAAATGTAATTACAAAGATATTAGTTAAACATTTTAATTGCGCAAATTTGCATCCCTTTCATGAGCGCGAGTTAATTTGTAGATACATATAAATTAAAATATATAACAATTTAACTCGACATGTAAATACAATTACAAGAGTGTGTACCGATGGGTACACACTCTAAAGCGTTTGTAAAAGTACGCAAAACTTAACCAATGCACGTTAGCTCGGCTGCAAAAAGTAAGCTTTCCTCGAACGATCTTCACTGTGAGTTATCGAGGCTTCGATTAAAGTATCGAAAGCCATTGCGGATAAAAAAGGAAATCATTCACTTACGACCAGGTAGCGAGGAGCACGAGCGTTCTTATGCAACAAATTATTTAAAGCATCGGTACGTCATTAGATGAAAGTACAAGCCAGTGGAAAAAAAGAAGAAGAAGACGAAGGAGAAGACGATGAAGTAGATGAAGGAGAAGTCGAAGAAGAAGACGAAGAAGGAGGAGGTAAGAGGCTGGAAAAAGGGCAATAGGAGGGAGAAAATAAAAGGAAAGGCTCGTCCATAACATCACGCAGTAAAGCCCCTCTTTTACGACAAGCCGAGCTCTCTCGGCTCCTCTCGCGCGAGCAGCTGCCGCAAGTGCATCCGTCTAATAACATACTCTATTAAGTGGCCAGGCCGGAGTGCGTCCGACTGCTTAATCAAAGCCTTAAAATATTCAAACAACCCTCGCGAACAGTGTTTCGCGCGCGCGCGGCGGCGGTGATCCTCGATGTTCCCTCCCCCGCCGTCCCTCGGCCCTCGTTTCAACACGACTCCCATCGGCGCGACCAACGCACACGCACGCGGCGCTCCGCATAATGCGACGCGGGTTCGCTGCCTCGCGCAATATCAGCGATATGAATTATCCGGACGGGAGCGGGATCGCGTGGGCAGTGCGCAGACTGCCTACCGGGAAAACATGCCCAAGGCGGTTCTCTCGAGAGCACTCGATTTTCCCTGGCGGGCCCCTTTTCCCCTTTTCCCCTTTACGCGACAGTCCCCCGACAGTCCCCCGCCGACAGCTATAATTTAATTAAAGCGCCTTTGCCCGTCCGGGCGGGATCGGATTCGCGATTTTTACGGGGTGTTGCGCAACTTGACGTGTCCGGCCGAGATCCTCGGGGCGCGCTGCATTTTCATGCAAATACACAAGCGGGATTATTCGCGCGGCGACGATGATATTGAAAGCGCGATTCGAGAGCGATTGAAATTTGTAATTACCTCGCGTACCACCGACCGACGGGGATTAAGTCTCGTTTAATCTTAACGCTTGAAGAGGTTGCTCCTTGGAATTTAGAAAATAATAAACGATAACGAGATTTGCGCCTATCACTATACGCCACTAATAAGATTTTAATTAACATGAGATGTACACGCGCTTTTCGAAGTTGGCACTTCTATTACGATATAAATGACGAAGTGATACATACTACGCGGATTCTCAGGAAGCAAACTAGTTTCCTATCCCGCAGGACGAAGACCGCGTGGCTATGATGTTAGATCTTCTTACGTATTCTCGTATGTACATAAATCAACATAGAAGCAGATGTTTTTGCGATAAGAAATGTCTAGCAGGTATTTCTAACTTATATATGTGGAACTAGGCGCGGTAATTGTACCAGGAGCTTTATAAACCGAAGCAAGACCAAATATTAGAGTCGAGCGTTCAGCCTCCGTGTTCGAGCCCAGTTTTTCACGTTGCGCGCAACAAATTTTAACAGCCATACCTAGAACTAACTACTTTATACTTTATACAGCAAGAGCAGCACCGAAGCAAAATCCTCCGACGCCAAGTCTCACGGGCATTACGAGCAACTTTCGTGACGCGGAATAAAAGATCGCGGATGCTGCCCATGCGCGCAGTGATCGATAGCACTAAAATTCTAACGAAGCTGCGCTTGGTAATGGTGGACACGCCTCCAACAAGGACCAGTCCATCTACGGGAGTTTACGCGCGACCCCTCGCACGCGCACTCCGTTATCGGCCCGAGAGCGCGTCATCGCGCGTAACGCCAATGTAGTCGTCGACCGCAGAACCACTCCAGGGCCGAAGCGGAACGTCACCGCGCGCACCCCCTGCCGATAAAGACGCGCGTGCAACAGCCTCCGACGATAATGCGCGCGTTCCGGCGCTGCCCACGTACGCGTGCTCCCAGGTTGCCCATTGCACCTAGTTCTATTTATTCAGCGGCAGCCGCGCAAAAATAAGGAGAGAAATGCCGTCGGTGTCGCGGGGCGGGGCAGAGCGCGGAAATTCGAAAAGGAATCCGGTCGGTCCGCAACGAAAATCGTACCTTCATTTGTATCGCCTCGTGCTTGTATCGCTCGAAAGCCTGTGCTCACCGCTGTTGCACCGTTGTCGCACCGTTGTCGCACCGTTGTTGCACTTCTCGCTCGGATTACACCACGGCGAACCGTGTTTACGGAGATGTTTGAAAGTGCGCTTTTGCGTTTCGATTCCCTCCGCGTGGAAAGCCGCGTAATTTATAAGCGAATAATTACGATTGCAGCATTTGTATCGGATCGGTACTTGCTCTGTTCGATGCACAAATGTCATTGACGATGATGCTTGAACAAGTGTGGGAATCGCGTATTCGAATTAAGTTTTAGCCTACGAACGAATGCGTCACAAAGTCCTTAATAACCGATTTATGCATACGCTTTCAACTCGACAAATACGTTGAAACTGTTTCGCGTTCGCCATTTATGTCGGATTTCTTCTAATCTTCTCTCTTCTTTACAACGAACGCCTTTCAGCGCAGATTTTATCCCGAATAATACTAGAATTCATACTTTCTGTGCGAATGTTCCTTTTACGAACCGTAAATTTCAGTTCGAGTATTTCGAGATTATAAAATGCGATGTAATGTCGCTGGCGTCGGAAACTCCAAGTCAATAAAACATTGCCTTTACGAATAAGTATTGATATTTCGGTGCATCGCGTCGCGGACTGTTATGGTGCAATAAATTTTGAAAACCAACATAAGCAAAAGAATCCTCGAAAACTTCGACCCTGTAATCCTTCCGACTGCAGATTTTGGCACATAAAGTACGCTAATAAAAATGCGCTCCACTCAAACTCAGAAATCGCAATAACCGAACAAAGAAAATACACACGCCTCGGCCTCTTAGACGTAAATAAAACGTGCCGCGGCTAATTTCGTCAGACCCTCTCGACGTATTCGACTCTCCGCCGCCTCGTAACCCATTGAAAGGTCCACCGCGCACGAGTGAAGCTCCAAAGGGAAAAAAAGTAATCCCCATAATCGTAAAACCGATAAATATATAACTCGTCCACTCGAATCTTTTGTAAGGCCCCGCTCCCTCCGTACTCCTGTCCCTCGTTCGCCCATGTGCCCTCGGGGATATCGTCAAAGGGACCAGGTGCTGGGCACCCGCTCGGTTGGCCCACCGATTAGGATCGGACTTTCCATCGAGGGAGATGGAGAGTCCGATTGATATTTATTATCCCGTGATGCAGTTTAGTCGCGCGACGAACGTCAAACGACTGCACCTCTCAACGTAGCATTAATCGTCGTGCTTGAGCGGTAACTCGATCCGCCTGGTACAATTAAGCGATACGTGTTCTATGATGTATCTACGTACGCTTTTTACCTTGAATCGACTCACTTTGGTAGTAACCTTGAGGCGGCAAATTTGTTTCGTACAAAATCCACTTACATATTAAACGCGAAAGATATTTACTCGAAGCCGAATCAATAATTATTAATCATTGCTTCGCGCGATAACTCATCGAAGGCGTCTCGTCCTTTTCGAACGTAAAGCAACATCTGCTCCCATCGAATAAGCGCACGCTTATGCAAACGCCTTACGTCGATGTTTAACCATTATCCGATAGAAAATCTGACAGATCTATGTTACAGTGCGATGCTATCTGCATCGCACGGCAAATACAAGATTGTACGAATATAAAATACAAATAAAGCTCCCGACGGATCATTACCGGTGTCACCGAATGCAGCAGTTAAGAGCCCTACGGTAACTTTACGGTCAAGGCGTACGTCAAGGCGCGAGTTTGAGAAATTGTAGCGATACAAGGGACACGCGTCGAAAAATCCTAATGCGCAACGCGTAATTTAAAATTAAACAGCGTTAATGCGAAACAAACGCACTTTTTACGACGAACGACGATTTATGTGATGTGGGAGAGGCACACGTCGTCGAACCAGTAAAACATAGTTATACGCACAAGAGCGCGAGCATAGCGGGACAATAACTCGGTTGAACGACGGATGTATTTGGCGTTTTGGCTTTTCCGCGAGGCGTTTCGCGAGTTTCGCGTGTTTCGCGTGACACAAGAGCCGTCACCCACGCCTTGGCATTCGATCGATCGCCCGTCGCTAATACGCCCGTGTTAATTCCTTTTTCCTCTCTCCCGTGGCGAACGCTCGGAGCTGCGCTTACCTTGCATTACTTACCTACGCGAGTTCGCTTTCCGTTCGAGCCGCCGTCGTCGAAATTCCAATTGCGCGAGTCTAAAATTGTCCGATAACGCAATGGAAGCTTGAATTACGGTCGCGATGTTGCAGGTGCACCGAGACGCGCTTCTTTTCCAGCAGACCGATCGTTAATTGATCGCTATATCGATTCAACAATTACCGTTTTATTCGAATAATAACGGAATATCATTGTGCGTTATTCTCGGCTTCAGCTGTACACTTATCGTTACTCATACGCAGAATAACGAGTAACTCTATTCTACAATTTTCTACTTAATACATGCACGTGCAAGAGTGACAAAGTTAACAGTTGGGCGTGATTTAAAAGGCAACTTATGTGCGCGCCGTTGAAAAGGGATTTTACTATAAGACCGTTTCACGCTGATATTCCGAGAAGTGTGAACTTAACGGAGCTGGATTTTTTTCTTTACACTTGGCTGATACTCGCGCGGAGATTCTTTAAAAACGAAAATTACCTATACGCTAGAACAACCGGTTCCCGCATTCGATTTCAGAGGTTCTGTTTGTACGCTTATGTAAATATAGCGCAACATTTGCTTCGAGAGCTTTTCTGACGCGCACTTGTCCCTTCCTCGAACACGCGCGCTTTTAAATGTCCGATTCCCGAGGTGCATACTCGACGCGCTCGCTAAACTTACAAAACCTCGAGCGGCTTACGTGATTTTTTGTACTGCGCGGCTCGAATGCACTCCTAGGCGCTGTTGCTAAGCCTTTTTTCTATTAATCTGTTAATGAAACAAGAGGCAGGCAAGATACCGTGAGTTATGCCGCGAGTTATACCGTGAGTTATACCGCGAGAAGAAGATTATTCTCTGCACAGTTTTTTACAACTTTTCTTTAAAATCATATTTGCTCTTCCTCGATTTTTTCCAGTCCGTTCTAAAGAACAATAGAATAACATAAGCTCTCGGGAAAAAACGATATCTGCATTAAGATACGGCATTATTTATCATTTCGCTATTTCGTTATTCGCGCCACAAATTTTCTAATTGTCCACGATATAAAGTTTGATTCTCCATATTGGTTCAGGAGTTAATGAATTAACAACGAACAGTGAGTTGCGAAAGATTATAAGTTGTATTGAGATGTACACGTGTTCGACCTATTCCTTAGAATTGTTATTAACAATAGACAAGAATAACTTTTTATATAACCGCTTGTATATTTAAAGCGCGCCGCGTGCTTTGATGTACTTTGATCGGATACTCAATATATACGGTTTAATTAGATAATTATTTTTAGTGCAACGTAGCTTACTTTATTTTGCCATGTGTTTTTAATGCTAATGAATTTGTGATGATGAGCGTATTTACGTACTCGGTAACGAATATCACACATTTCTCGTAAAATGTACAAACTACAATACAAAAACAATTTTTTACAATATGCGTAGTTATTTAACGCGCGATAAAATTGTTAAAAATATTGGCTAAAATTTGACAGCTTAAAGTTAATTCGGCCGTCATTACCCCTGATCGTTCGTATTACAACTTTTAATGATACTATTTTTGAAAAATCAGGACTCGAATTATTTTTTATAGTCGATAAATAAATGCCCACGTTCAAAAACGTCGTTAATTTCTTGAAATTAGTAGTGAATCCCGGATCACGAAAATATGTAAACGCGTACATCACAAAGGAAGAACAGTGCGCGCGCCTCTTCCATAAAAAGAATCCGCGTCTTGAATTAACAAGGAACAAAAAGTATCAAGGAGGAGAAGCAGCGTTATTTCGCCGAAAGTCGTTGATCTATATCGTCAAAGAACTTTCGACTAACTTCCCGTTCACGTAAAAAAAAAGTCTCTAAAACTACTCGAAAAATTTCTCTCGTTAACCTCTTCATCTTTACAAATGTAGCGAGTGCGACAGAGAGATTCCGCCTGTCCCGATAACGCGAAAATATACGCATTTGCGTTTTATTATTTCGACGTTGTGAACGCGATGCCAATTTCAGGATGCGGATCTATTGTTGATGTCGTTGGCGACGCTTATGACGACGACGATGGTAACGATGGCGGACCAAACTCTTTCATCGCGCACTTGCTTATTTTGCTTTCGTCCTCTCTTCGATACGTTTCCTTTTGGGGAAGGTTCGATGAGAATCATTTTTTCGACGCGCTGAGAAAATCCTTGATTATCGAATTATCAATTTTAATGGAGAGGCTTCCATTGATTACTATAGCTGTATCCGATGTATATCTCGGGAGAAGACCTCAACGATTTTATATAATGATCGTCAAAGCGGCGGATTCCTTCTTCTTCGCGAGGTATTTCACTTTCGTTACTTTCCGTTGGTTAACGTGATATTGCTTTGTAGGACATCCGTGAAAGCTTCAAATATAGGTGGCTCCAACAGTCCTTTGTGCATTAACGCTTAATAGTTCTGCATATACTAACGAGATTCATTTTACACGTATCGAAACAACGATAATAAAGAAAATGATGGCTGCCATTCATCTCTTTCCCGATATCTTATTTATCCTTACTGATATTTTGGAGTAAGCTCAACTAATGTAGCAATGTTGAAAAAGCAACCGTTGCAACTATTACATCATCATAATAATCGCTAAAAATCATTGCACACAAGATCTAGAATACTTAACTCGCATTTGGAAATGGAAATTTATCGACGTCTTATTCCTTGTATTGTATTTATATTGTACAGGATCTTTTACAGCCGAATTAAAAGCAACTGCGGAAAGAGTTGAGCAAACGTTTCAACAGTATGTGAAATTTTTTTTTGAGAAAAATAGCATAGGAACTATGAATTTTTATTTTTTCATTTGTTCAGCATTGCTTTGATACGTTATAAGTAAATGGTGAATCATTCATTGAATGCCTCAGGGAATCCTGCCTACTTGGAGGATCGAGAAAACATGATTATTTGTCTTATCGTAATTTTGTAAACTAAAAGACTAACGGCTACTCTCTGGGAGGCCATCATTTTAAAGGCAGTGCGTACCGATCACTGCTGTTGGGAGCCGGATTAAGTGCAATAAAATGCAGAGAAAACGTTTTTAATCTGTTAAATTATTTCTAGTTCTGAAATTAAACAAAAGTTAAAGACGAAAAATTAAATTGAATACCATTATATGCCGTATAATGCTAATGTGTACCCATTTTCCATTCGAGAATGGCAACTTTTCCGTAATGAAATAAAAATTATTCATTGGGAGTATTGTTTTTTGCAAGGACTGGTTTGTTATGCATCAGATGAAAAGTGTAAAATATCAAGTGAATCAATACCACGCGTCTGGAGATATTTTGTCCATTAATTTTGAAATGTGATTTTACCGAAAACTCGTTTGAATGGCCAAACGCCATTTTTGGTCTATTACTCGACCACTTAACAATTTTATTTTTCTTCGCCTAACGACTTTTATTATTAATACATTTCTTTCGATTCAGGCACAATTAAATATGCTCGAGTAATTGCCTGAAAGCAGACTGCATTTCGAACTGGAAGCTTCGGCGGAAGATAAATTCCATATATTTAAATTATTGAATCATTACTAGACCATTACGCGATGCATTAAACATTGCATTTGCGTAATAATGTAATTGCCTAATCAAGCGAAAGTGCTCGACTGAAATCGATAAAAGAAGCGGTGCTGAAGAAACGTGTAATTCGAAAGAAAAGAAAAATAAACTAAACAAACAAGCTAAACTGCCCAACGAGTTTCGTTATGATATTTATTTCCACTGTTTATCGCGGAATTCGAATAAATTGTAAAATTTCCATCTGCGAGTTATTCTCTTGTTTTAAAAGCTCTTAGGCTGCTCCTCACTCAAGTTCCCTTTCGTCTACACAGTTTCTAGTGCAAGTAATGCTAAGCAGCTGAAAGTATATCCGAAAAGATAAGCGAAAGCGATATTCTTCTGAATCGTCTCTTCGGCACATTTACGAGCCGATTTGTACTTACTCCTACTAGCGCCGCAAGTGTTATTACGTCTTAAAAAGTTGCGAAAATCTAACTCTCTTGAATCCCATTTGGCGAGCACGAACGTGCGTCAATGACAAGCCTCGATGAAGTGTCGAGTTGAGTTTTACGATGATTGGAAGCGAAATTATTTTTACCGCGAGATCGGTCGCTAAGTAGCGAACCAGCGTCCGGAAGCGGTTAAAAAAGAATAAAACAAATCGAGTTAAAAACGGGAGTACCGCTGATTGCCGTGTTACACTTCAAGCGGCATATGCATGCGCGAGTGCATTCGTCACCGTCAAGAGTCAAACGTCGCCTTATGCACGTGATTTCCCATCTGCGAGCTATTAACCTCCATATGTGTGATTGTTTGCGTTCGCGTGTGTTTTATCGTTTGTGAAGGTTCTTTGACTCCGTTTCCCGTGTTTTATTGTCATGTAAAAGCGGTCGTCGTTTCTGCCACGTGAAACTTAGGGGTGTAGATGACTAGCTAGTTAATTCGTTTTTAAATATGTTTGATTTACTTTAATGCAGGTATGAATGTAGGTTCATATGCAATGAAAAATTAATTGAAAGCACTTGGACGTTGCGATTGATAAAAGAAGGCTCTCTTGAGCGCAAAAAGGCGCTGGCCAATGGACTATATATATATATATATATATAGTGTGCGGCTGTGGAGTACGCGTAAGTATTAGTTTGCTAGACGATCGCAAACTCGATAGATTATAATGCGAGGAAATCTTTTATTTTTATAGGAGCGTTACGATTATAGAGATATCGCTCGAAGAGTTAGATATTGAAGGAATAATTGAACGTATTTATCGGTTTAGAAATTAATTTTTCGATATTTTACTCAGTCCAATGCTTCACATGTTCACTTTGTTCACATGTTCAATTTTCAATAAGGATATTCAGTTAAGTATTTTACTTACCTAGCTGTCATAAGTTTAATTTGCATCTCGGATATATTTCATAATACTTCGTAATTATATATTTATAACACTTTGTTGTTACTTACTCGCAATTGTTGACATTGCACATTAGAAATTTATCATTTCTAATGTGCCTCATACTTTTTCTTCGGGTAAGTGCATTTGCATGGAAATATTGTTTTCATTAATTTAAGTGAGTACAATTCGTGCGTTTAACAATTAATAATGATAACGAGAAGTGAAAGTACATTTATATCGGTTTATTATTTTCTAAACATGAACGAGCTATCGCAAACTTTTACAATTATTATTTAGTTACTTTGGAAAACTTGATTGTACCTTTCTCCTGATAAATACTATAATAATACTTATAATAAATTAATTTCATCCAATCTCATCGGTAACCTTTGGGATTTCTTTTGCGTTTTGTCAGTTTACTAGTTTTATCAGATTTTATAAGACAATAACTCACGTGAAAAATATTCTGCCTTTTGAAGCAGAAAAATTGATAAAGGATAATTAAAATTAAGCGAAATTTTAACCCTCTTACGTTTCAAAATCGTGATTGAAACAGCTCCCACCTGTTAAGTAAAATTTGTCTTATCCATAAGACGAGATATATAATAATGCTAAATTATCTGTGAGTAAATGTATGAAAATTTAAAGAAAAATTCACAATACATTATAGCGATGTTCAGGTCTGTAATCAAACGAATTTCATATTAACTTGCGCGATACGTAGGAAACAACAAATGATAGAAAAGAATCGTAATAAATAAAACGTAAAGTGTACTAATTGCACGATGTAAACGTTTGTAAACGCGACGATTAATATAACGAATGGCTTTCCAAGTTATCAATAAATTGTATGGTAGTTACGCCATAGTATCGAATCGAATTCAATTTAATCAGCCCCTCGCTAGATCTAATAAACTGCCGTTCTTCTTTAAATTGCAAACAAACCTCAAGAGAGTAGAGAGCGATATGTTAAATCGATAAGCGGTACGTCCAGTAGCCACTCCAAGTGCTACAAATATTGAAACTCGTTAAAGAATGGAGGACAAGATTGTTCACGAAGACTTTCGAGCACAATTCCGCTCACAGGTCCCTGATCGATGTGCGACCTAAGGTCAGAGGTTGCGGTCAGCTGGCAGAAGCATCGCGGACTCAACTGACGGCGACGGTTCTTCATAAATTAATCAGCAAGCGACAACCGTTCGGATAAGTCACGCGTTTCTTCAATTTCCTCGACTCCGTCTTTTCTGCAATCTTCGTTCTCGTATTGATGATTTTAAAAGGACGCGAGATCTTTATTAAAGTATTCGTAATGATTGGTAAGCTACGTAACCCTAGTGGATTACGTACTCCAAAGAAATATAACGAGTGTCCAAATTTTTCGCTGTACTTACACTAAGATTACATTACAGAATTACCCTGCGGCTTTCTAATACGTGATATTGATAAACTAAAATATTGATCTACGCCAACGATTCAGCTACGGTATTAAGATTTCAATTACAGTTGGATAGTGTGAAATAAAAATTATGTTTTTTTATTGCTATCAATTATTCGGATTAATGTTCAGTGTCATGATAGTGTAAAAAGATTATGTCGAGGAAAGAAAGGGATGTATTTTGAAAATTTCAAGTCATTATTATTTCTTGATCGTTATTTCTTTATCATTATTATGAAGTTACTTTGTACGTGTATTTTGAAACTTTCAACTGTTGAGCCTCTGTGTTTTGTACATTCCAAAGTATTCGAGGCAAAATTAACATTAAGTGGCAGCAGTTGAGATTCTGTGGAATGAAAAGTCTTGAGCTAAATTTTAATTTTGGCCTCCACTTTGATGCGACACAAATGACACGTAATAGCTCGAGTTCGTTAATTAATTAATAAAATTGATAAAATAATCACTGCTTTTTGAAAGATTGATTTGATTTGCTTAGTTGTTGACTCATTGATATATTGGATTGATTACGGAATAAATGTGAACAAATTAAACTGTAAACATGAATATGTAAAAAGGACGAGACACAAGTAGGATACTATATTTTACGTACGCGTACAGAGATTCGGTACATACTGTCGAAGGTTGTCAAAACGGTTTTCTACTACCTCTCAAGTAGCATTCATCGATCGTATATTAATTTCTTGTGAACGCAATCTGTCGTTGGCTGATTAGGTTATTTTATATCGCTGATACGTATATTTATACTTTGTATTCAGAGACGCGAGAGTAGCGCGTTGATATGGCATTTCTCAACTTGATTAACAGGAAAGTTTTTTTTTTCTTTTACGAATATTAGAAAGTGTATCGATATAAATGCAGTGTTTAATTTGTAAAACTCGTATCAAAATTTAATGAATATTTCTCACCTCGGGTAGTATTTCGAACTATACGTACAAATTTATTATTGAGATAAACTTTTTTCAAAGTCGATGACGGGATATGGTGAAAACATTATTTATTTATTTCTTTATTTATATATTTAACACTTTGTGACAACTTTCAACTTTATATGTAAATCTCAAGTTTCCTTCTTTAACGCTAAAGGTTTAGCTCATGTCATACGTCAGAGTTGATTTTCATACTGATTTTAAAGTTAATACACAAAAGTATCAATTCATAAATAAACCTGACTTATCTAGTCATTGGGTAATAGTTAATGCGTAATTTTTTATATAAAATTCTACTACAATTTAGACTGTTTCGTCTGAAATTTTATTACGGACACAAAATTAATTACTCCATGTATTTCAGAATGAAATAATGTAATAAACGATTACAGAAAGTTTTCTTTGATAATATTCGAAAGAGATAGATAAACTTTTTAATTTTGTGTTATTCATAAGGAGATGTTTTCCTATTGAGAACAATGAAATTAAAATATAAATATAAACATGAATACCAATAATAATACAATTTTTATGAAAGTTTACAAAATTTATCCGACTTGTTAATTTTTTCAATTTTACGGATATTATAAATTAAATAAATACTTTATGAATTATGAACTTGAAATGAAAATACATGTTATAAAATAAATAAAATTTTATCCGAGCCTATTGGTGTAATACTGTATAAACGAATAATTATATTACAAGCCTGAGTTAATCAGCTTACAAATACGTCACGCAGCAAAGGAAATCGATATCGTATATATTATTGTCGCCATAAATTTTAATGCTCGGATCGGTACTTGTATATAATACCTTTTTATGCATTATCAAAGTAGACAGACAAACACTGTGAAAACTAAATGTTCTAGAAATAATATTTGCGACTTGGTAGGATTTAAAAAAATGATCTATAAGTAGATGTAATGACGTTTTTAAGGAAGTACCCATAACATTAATACGAATCTAAACAGTGAATATCGTAATTAAACCTGAACAGCGTATAATCTAAATGTAAGTGGAAAGATATAGAAGTAGAAAATAACTTTGCAGCGGGAAATCATAAAAGAAGAGCAGCCGTATAACGCCGGAAACGAGCTGAGTAATTAAGCCGTTACTTGCAGAGTGAGCAACCCGTGAATCGTTACAAAGATTTTCCATGCAATTTTTAAGAAACTAATGGCTTGATTTTGTAATTCGTATTCATTAAGCTTATCAGTCCGATAGTTTAATGGGATTATACGAAGGTAAATCGTCTTTATTGGTGATTTGCTTGCGAGCATGGCTCATAATATGTATTTATTTTCAAGGATAATTTCTATTTCTGTTGATATTAGCTTTATAAGTTAAGGTATAATGAAATAAAATGAAATAAGCTCTTACTATTTACTAGGAGCGTAAAAATTAAATTATATTAGTGACTAATAAATGTTAACGATATGATCCGACGATAAACTTGAAAATTTACCAACCGAAAAAGCCTTTTCAAACAACTGCAGTCAACTGTTGCATTACTTTCTAATTTGAAAAAATTCTCACGGCTTGAATTTCACTTCGATGTGACTCTAAATTTATCATCATTCATTATTATTATTTAAAGTTAAAATTTATTTTAATATTCCGGCGAAGTAGACGGAAATATTTTATCTTATCACTGCTTTATATAAATGATTGAATTGAATATAAATATATTCTCAATCCAAACTTATTCCAAGTACGACTTTATTTATCAATTACTTCAGACGATTAATCACACCGTTCGTTCATGATTTTCAGAGCTATTTCTAAGAATACATTTATAATTTTAAGAGGAAACTGTACCCATTTGCTCGTTGCTGAAAGCCACGTTGACACTTTGTTCCCTCTCTAAACAACCGAAAATTACTTCTACGAGATTGAAGACTTCACGGTTATCATGAAATGTAAGTAATACGTAAACCAAAGCACCCGCGACAGTTTTGCACTCCCCCATACTTACCCCCTCTTAACCATCGATCGCTCCCTTCCTTCCGAAGGGAAAAGCTTAAAAAATGCCGTGAATTAAATAACGCGCAACTCCCCGAGCGATTTTTACCTGCGACTGAGCCGTGGTCGGGCGCTTCCGGAGATGAAGGACCGTCGCGACGCGCCGTTAATTTATATCCAAGAGACGGATAAAAGAAAACAGACGCCTAACGGTGCAGCGACGCCCGCGGCTTTCGAGCTTTCGCCGTCTGGCGGGGCAGAGATAACGGCGTCTGGCGGGGCAGAGATAACGGCGTCTGGCGGAGGGGATGTCGATGTCGATTATCGACTGCCTTGAACGAGCGGAAGTCCCATTACCGTCGGAGTCGATTTCCATTCGTGCTTCGATCGATTTATCTTAAAATCTTTTTGTATTTATGTTTGCGAAGCTCTGCGCTCTTTTCGCTCATTTATCTTCATTCGAACAGACGTCGGTGCCTGCATCCAATATTTACCGAAACAAATTTAAATGACACCTTCTTCCGACATCGTTTCTTATTATTCTATTGCGCTAAATGTGTTTCTGTGTCTTTGCCAAATAATTATTCAGGATGCTTTACTAAGTACCGCATTAATGCGTTTGCAAAAATGGTCTGTGACCAAGCAATTGCTTTACTTGCAAGTAATATTCATTGTGAACAAGAATCTTGTTTGATGAACTGTTTAAGTTTTTTTCTAGGCCGATGTTTGCAATTTCACTTGCTTTTATTCAGCAGATAAAATATTGCGAAAAAACGCTTGGATTAAGGTTTGATTAAAATTTCTATATCAACGTAAATAAATAATACAATATTATTTCAATGAATTCAAATGTAATAGGCTAAATAATATTGGCTTATTGGTACAATTTAATTTTTACAATTTGATAAATAATAATTACATCTTTTAAAATTACACTTATTTGGTAGATCTTTATTCTCTTTTTGTTAACGTTATTTCAACTTATAACAATTGATTCGTTTGATTCGTGAAATTATATTTCACGCGCAACTTTAGAAATCTCACTTACTTCTTTATCGAGCAATTTTTCGAATAAAGTGTATGTAAATTCTGAAGCATTTACCAGCATGTATAATCATTTGGCGAGAACAAACATCATCATTTATTACAATTATGCAATGATACTTTGTACTCCGCAGTTTCCCCTCATCCGTACAAGACTGTGCGCAGAGATAAGCTCGACTTGTTCCGTCGTGCGATTGCCTAATCATCGCGACGAATTCACAGTCGTTCTCGTATAACAAAAAGTTCTTTGTGACTAAATTGAATTCTTTCCAACGAGTTCCGGTCGTCGATAGCAAAGATAAGGATAGGAATAAACTTTTTAAAATAAATTCTTCCGGAAGACAATTTATTACAAGTTTTCTCGCATTTGAATATGCGTATTTGCAAAACTCAGGCAAATATGAATATCATTAAGATGAGAAGTCAACAAAGAAGTGTCGTCGAACCTCCAAAAACTGTTTTTTTTTTTTTTCTTTCTTTCTTTCTTTAAAATTTCCGCGATTCGTGATCAAAAGCTTTCCATAAAGTTCGCTCCGAGCCATCGAACTCGCGACAATAAACGTCGGTACTGTGAGCATCATCGAGAAAAGTTCCACTACGAGACCGCGAGAACACTTAACTTCCCTCTCTTCCCCTCATTCCCTCTCTCGCTCGCTCTCTCGCTCTCTCGGAAAGCATTTAAAGCCCTTAGAGACCGATGGATTCCCTCTCGACAAAAAGAAAAACTACGGGTGAACAAAGTCGCGGTGGCAGTGCCTCGGTTACTTCGCGAGAATGGCGCGCATGTCCGTGAACATATGATCCCCGGAGAACAAAGACTCGCCTGTTGCGGCGAGTTCGGTTTCTCTCGCCAAGGCGGCCCGAGATTTTCAAGCGCCATTTTTCGCCGGTCGCGCGATACATAAGACGACTCGCTGCCGTAATTTATTTATAATCGCGAGGCGATAAACTGCCTTTACAAATTACCGGATAAGCCGCGACCGCAGCCGCCCGACCGTTTTTTACGCTTTGATGCGCCCGAGAGATTAACGCTCGCGTATTTTATTTTTATCGCTCTAATGAAAACTCGCGAACGTTTAAGTTGTCGCTAAATGCGTTTATAATGACGTTTTTATACGCTCGTCGTGCGATTCGGAAGAGCGTTTCTTGATATACCATTTAGCGCTTCAATAAGTCGAAATTATTAACTATTTTTAGTCGCCTCTTTATCGATTGCAGGTGATTCCGTTTATTTTCACTTGCATCGCCCGATATTATCGTTCATTAGACTTTGGCGAGGGTTTGCTGCTAAAGCAGTTCTTTTACACTTATCATTCGAAAATGTGAAATTGTCTCGAGAAATTCCACGATATTGCATTACAGTCTCGTATGTTATCCTTAGCGTTTTATTACCAAAATAATATTAAAGTAGATAAGAACTTAACGGTCACATTATCTAAAACATCATACGAGCCTCGTGAAGTTGCAATGCAGAACATTTCAGAGAAAGTTTAAAATTGAAGTTTTAATTTGTATATTAAAAGATTTTTCTACAAAGACGTTTGTTGCAATTTAAGCCATTTGGAATTGTTTGGTTTTTTATAAGCTACGGAATTACACGGAAACTTACAAAATTACGTGCACAACTAAACACTGCACGTCTAGCATTTAATTACAATCTAGCATTCCACACTGCGAATAAAGTGCGCGTTCACTCAAACCGTACGAACCCAAAGGAGCACTTCCGCCCGGTTAAAGGCCATTGCGTAAACTTGGTTTTCGAAACGAGAAAACTATCGATAGCACCTTGGCGGTAGTTCGTTTGCCGAAAAACCAGCTTGACTACGTTTCCAAGCGATTCCCACGTGCGGGAATTCAAATCTCGTATTATCGAATCCCGGCCACGCAGAAAATTTCTAATAGTTTAGCTTATGCAAGTAGATGTCGTCGATTCGTTTCGGAATCTAACGAAAATTGCAATAGACGTTGAAGTAAGCGTACGGTGACGAGCCTAATTTCTCATCGTTTAAAAGTGATTTCGGTTTTTCCGTGCACTACTCCATCAGTATTATCAAACACGCGCAAAGACTCTTATAATTTTCCAGCCCCGCTGTCACACCTCGTACACGTTGATCGCATTTTCTTTTTCGGACAGCCACATCTATATGTCCCGTCGATACTTGAGTGATGAAAAAGTTACTTTGCCCATGAATTTCAATTGCAAATTAAGTATTAATTATTGCGCATTTACCTTGAGCTAATTCAAGAGGAACCGCGATGAAGGAATGGTTTCTTTGGAAAACCATTCGTAAGTATCCAAATGATAATTTAACAATATCGTTGTTTGCTGCGTTATTTTGCAAAGTTATGTTTCTATTGGTTGGTACAGACGCGAAGAAAATTCTACAAAGTTATTTGTCGAATTTCAAAAAAGTCAAAAGCAAGTTAAAGATCCTTTTGTATATTTCCTTTGTACTTTGTACTCTTACTCGTTACACGGAGCCACATCGATCCAGATGAGTAATCAAAATTATCGAGCGATGATACCTGACTTTCGACTTCTCTCGTCATTGTATTCGACTGTACTCTTCCAGCGTGTGTTCCTCGTTGCAGAAAGAGTCCGAATGTCCGACGTCGGCTATAATGTCCGGTTGCCTGTACTTGGATTGGATACTTAATCAACGAGGTGGCAGTGCCGGCTTTTCATTTCGCAAAGGCAGAGCTTTGAAGTCGGTGTCGGTATCGTTCATTACGCGCGTGGGTCGCGTAACTTTTTTCGCCCGCGCTATTTGCGGTGGAGATTAAAGTGTTGATCGCGCGTGTTCCAGCCGTTCGTTCGTTTCTTATTCTAATTTTGAGTTACGGAAGTAGCGATTTGACGCGGAACATGTGACGCAGCGACACTCGCGGAATCATTTGATTCCCGATGCGGGGGATACGCGGACGACGGCTATCGTTGGTCGGGACTCGGACAAAAGAAAAGCGACCGGGAAAAGGGAAAGACGACGAGCAGCCGCAAATTGGCATCGTTCGCCGCTGCGCCTTAAACAGCTCGCCCGCGTTTTTCTCCTCCTCGTCGCTTCGCTAAAATAGAGCCGCGTTTTCACTGAGTTTCCTTCTCGCGGTGCGCGTCTTCTTTTTTTGACGTCCACTCGAAGACGCCTGGAGTGTCCCGTGGATGCGACAGACGCCTAGAATATACCTCGCGAAACGCGGAACTTTACGATATCCGGCCCACTTTTAGCTTTTCGACGGCTCTGCGCATCGCGAACGTGTACGTCTGCATTGCTAATGCAGACGTAATGAAAGTGTTTCGACTCGGAGTATAACGACCTGCCGAAGCGCGCATTAGTTCCTTGGCGAATTCGGACTTCGCGATCGTGAAATCTTAAAGTCTCGAGATCTCGTCGACCTTGAAGCTTCAATTTTGGAGCTCCCGCTGTTTGACGACGTCCGTAGATAAAGAAATTGAAATATTGCGCAGGGTATTTCGAGAATGTGTTTAAGAGATTTTAAAAGAAACAACACAGCGTGATGTTTTTATTACTAAGTTTTATTCGTGCTTAATGGCTTCTGGAAGGAATTTTGTTTACGTTTAAGCTGCGTTCCACGTGAAAAATGTATGCGAAAAATTAACAATTTTATTGTACGCAACAGCGAAATCATGTTTAAAATGGAACGAGACGTGTAAATAGTTCAATCGCTTTGAGCGCGATTTTTTCGTGTGCACGTTGTTCTAGATATCAGTTTATAAAAGTTTTTCAAAAAGTTACCTTTACATTTTACGATGTATTGGAACTGTCCTTCCTAGTCTGGAATGCCATATAAACGCAAAGTGACTTTTAGCACTTATTATCTAATATTTAAGCGTGCCAAGTGTACCCTACATTTCATATCGTTTTTGACAAGATCATGCGCAAAGTAATGCATCTTCCATGACGTTGACGTACGATTAAACGGAAATATTTGCTTTTCATCCTTTTCGAAATATACGTGTTGTACAAGGCATTTATGTGCGTATACATCTCGCTTCCATGACAATTTAATGCACTTTAAAGTATGGCCAATCTTTTAGGTTATATTCCCTAAGGTTTTTCTCGTAAGATACTTATCTTACAGCTACTGACTTCGACTTAGCGCAGTCATTCTTATCTTTTAAAAAACGTTCGGTTCCAGAATTCTTACATCAGCTTTTCTCTCGAAATAATTCGTACTCTTAAGAAATTATTGTAATTAACACGGTAACTGCAGAGCTAATGTTTTCTTCAGCTTCCTCTGTGCCAAATTTTTATTAAAGCTAATGAAGCACATTGGCTAAGGGTCATGAAAAATTCGCCTTCCAATCTACTAATTGAGCACCTGTCACTTACGCAAAGGTCGACATTTCACTTTTTCAAAACAAGAAACACCTGTTCAATTTTATTAACACGACTCGGTCAACGAGGTTGGAAAAATTAGATTTATTTGCAATTGTAGTTCACGCCTTATGGTAATGCGCTAGTTTATCTTAATTATATAAATAACAAACACGCTTGCGTGGATATAAATGGAGAACCGTATGTGCTGAAGACCGCAAATTCAAAAACATTCGTAAACGTTATTTAATCTCGGTTGCACGACCAAGATTAAACTACGAGGCTATAAAATTTAATGCCATCGAGCGTCGCTAAATACGTTCGGAGTGTCAATTATAAATAAGCATTTGCATGAAACTTTATTAACTAACTTCTTATGTTGCACTTTACGTATCCGAGACCTTAGAAATTTTTGAAAATGGAAAATGTTATCTGAGGCACCCGTGTAATACATTCCTGAATAAAATGCCTACTTTCGAATCGCATTTGCGGCGTTTTCGTACCACAAATTCCCGCTCCTCCTCCTCCTCTTGCGTTTTGCGATCGAGCAGCAAAGTTCGCCACCAAAAATATCGAAGACTCAACCGCAACAACAGCGAACGCTATCACCGCGATAAATAGAAAAAAGGCGTCGGTCCTACGTCGTAGCGGTCGCGCTTTCATCGAGCGTTTCTAGATTAAACGGATAAGCGCACGTTTATTATACGTATAATGCATGCTCTGGTCGCATCGTTTAATTTTGCACTTACTAAGCGCAGGCGTCGTCCGCGAATCTTTTGGATACGTCATCTTTCCATTTGCTCATGGAAATGAGATTGTTGTTTAGTAGTGGGATCGCGGAGAACTCGCCCGCCAATTGGCTCGAAGCGATGTAATTACACCAGTGAGTGTGCATAATTGTCATTTAAATACTGTATTTTACAAGTAGAGAGCTTGCGCCTAAAATATGCTCGTTTGAATTACAAGTATTACATCAGGTGATCCGTTAGTCCTAAGGTACACTAAGTGCCTCGTAGGTTTTTGCAAATGCTTATACGATTTATTGATATCGTTATTTAAAGTTCTCGTTATTGTCCCATGACCATATAAGGCATATATTCCTTCTAACAGGGGTTTGAGAACGGTTAAGTCAAAGTTAAGGTTTCTCAACCATTCCGAGGTATTTGTAAAGTAGACCGAAGCGTGGCTAAAACAGTTAAAACCTAAATAATCGTATCTCTTAGCTGTAAAGAAATATCAATCTATTCTAATCCCGTGCATTAATATTTAATACAGCCATCATATGGCAAAACTTTCTTTTCGCAATGAACTGCAGAGAAAATAATCCATCAGCTCGTCTGAAAAGGAGGAAATGATCTTTAATTCTAGAGATTAGACATAAATGATATAATATACAAACTTTATAATATGATATTTTCACAAAATGTGCCTTCAAGAATAAATTAAATAAAAAATTTTATCTGCTTGGGAAACGCATACGTGCATTTCGCCCGCTAAATATCAGCACAGAAAAATCAATCAGTAGTACAAATACGTAGCTCGTGCCGAGCAAACGAGTACGTCCGTAAAGAGTAATTGTAACGCTAAAAGTCGTTGAAATTTCCAATCGCCTAATGGGAGTAATCGCGCGACGTCAAAAGTCATTAAGCTTCCTGGGAAGTAGGCTGTAAATATAAATCATCCACGACTTTCCAATTCCCCTTCAGATCTCATCTGTCTCGAGGTTCAGGCCGAAACTTTTGGTGAGCATCTTTGGCGTGGATGACGTGAAAATCAAGTAAGAGCTTCCCGGTGCCGCAGCGCGATCGTATTTCCCCGGGTGCTGCATACCTATCGCAACGATAAAGTTGCTCGGCGTTCAAAATGGCATTTTCCAAGGAGTCATCGATGGGATTTCGCTTGCTCGAATTACTTCTCTTCTTGTTCTTGTTCTTGTTCTTGTTCTTGTTCATTCTCTCGCCGAATAACGAGAGAATGAGAGAGCCAAATTGTTTGCGTGTACGCGCTCGATTGGCTCGATTGGCTCGATTGGCTCGATTGGCTCGAATGGCTCGATTCTCCGTGGCGATTATTCGTCGACAGGTGAAAACGGACGCACGCGAAGCGCTAACGTTGGTATTATGTTCGTCGTAAGCTCGGAAGGTTATGGGAGAAATTGTAATGTGATTACTATAATGAATTTTAGTGCGCTTTTCTTGTAGGCTCGATGCGCGCGTCTGTGCAGGCGTCGGAAAATATGGCGGTATCGTAGATTGCTGCCTTGTGATAAATTATCATTTGAATTTCACTACGTTATCTGTTTACCTTACCTTTTGCGGCTTTTTTGTTTAAACTTGCTCTATCCTTAGTAGCGTATAAATTCTCGGAAGATAGACATTGTGAGAGCGGCAAGACCTTGGGAAATGTATATTAAGCTTTTGCTTTCTTTAGAATTCGAATCAATAATTGAAGAATAGGCTTTGGCGAGAAAAATTGTCAGAAGCCGCTGAGATTTCGAAATGAAAATTTATGTATAATGTATAAAGCTACTCATAATATTTCAAGGAAGAAAAATCTGAAAATGGTCTCGCGAAAGTGTGGTAACTCTTTTTACTCTTTTACATCCGAGCTTATTCATTGTAATGCAGGTGTATAATTTACGCGGAGGAAAACAAAATTCATGATCATTATTAAACATTTAAGACTTATTAGTACGATAACATTACATACATATTTACAGCTTCGTGTAGCACCTGCTTAAAAAATTGTTTATAAAATTGAACACTATATAAGTTTATTCTCACCATAAAATACTTTCACTTTCAATTTTGCTGTAAAGAAAATTTGAATGATTTTACGAATCGAAAGTTAATCATATTCATACACATTCCAGTTTTCTCCACTGAATGTTGCCCATTACAATTGATTATCATTTAAATTTATTCAGTTTATAAATCAAGTCGCTTAAATCAATAGTAATTTGAGTAGTTTGTCTTTAAATGATTTTATTACTGAAATATACGCGAAAGATATTATCTAGCTGAAACGTAACTTGCATTTGTTAATTTTCGTCTAAAAAAAAAGGTATAGTTCAAGCTTTGTTTTATAGAATAATAATTAAGGCAGATTTTTATTATCGGGTACATTAATAATAAAACGTAAAAGAACATGCAAGCATTTCCGTTAATTCTCTTGCTTATATAAATATCGTGTCTAGTTGAGACTTTTTTCAAATTCACTCGATTCACCCATCAATTATTTCTTTATTACTCGTATTTGTAAGGACATTACACGTTTCAACGGCCAAAGGAAATAACTGAAAATTTTACATTTTTTATCGGGTCCATCAATATCGCGCCTCAGTGAAATCAGTCGAAATTCTTCCGCGCAGCAATCACGGAGAGCGTTGTACAGTGTTGTTAAAATCAGAATTCTTTTAATACGCAGGTATAAAACTTAGTATCGTGGAAGTTAATAGCATTGAGCATAACTTCCAGATCCATCAGATTTCTCGCGTCTGCGCTATGAGCCGCGACGCTCATTGACCACCGCGTATGTGTTACATTCAAAATACTTAAGGAATGAAAAGCTGTTTCGATAATTTCTGAAGACTCTTTTGTAACATTAATTTTACAAAAGGTAGACGAATGAATTTCAAATTTTGTTCCATTAACTTGAATGTAATTTTTCTTTTATTTTTTTTTTTTTTAAATACGATACACCTTTATATCCTTTCATTCGCATCGTGTATTACTTTAAGTACGTTATTTTGAAAGGAAATTTGGAAAATTAGTATCATTACCATTAAGTGGGTAACGGAGATTTTTATTTATCTTTTTACTTAAGACAGATAAAAGTAAAAGTAGGTGGTTTGCGTCAAGTTTGAATTCATCGAGTATTCTGCGATTTCTTTGTTACAACACACACACGCGCGCGCGCGCGCGCGCGTAGTACAGGATGATGTATTTATTTGAATAATCATATTGATTCATATGCTTAAACCCTCCAGAACAATTCTCACTTATATCTAATTACGATGACATATCGACATTCCTTGAAAATATTTTAAAACAAGCATTATTATTCAGTTTGATGTTTATTAATGTTTATTTGGTGAATCCACTATTAACATTCGATACATTTTTTATCGCAACGTTAAAACGATAAATATGTATTGCAAAGTTCCTTTTTGTAATTCTCTGGTCTTTTGAAATTAGTCTGGGCTATTTTATACATTTGTATAATTATTTTTTTCCTTAAAAAATACATCATCATCAATATTTAGTTGGCGTTATAAATCACGTGCATCCACCACGTACATAATAAAAAAGGTGAAAATACAACGATATTCAACATATACTCCATAGTTTTACTTTGTAGATTTATAAGGAGAATGAGCAAAAAGTATCGACTTTTTCGATACTTTTCCGAAAAGGAAAAAGCTTTCCTTTTCAAAGTAACGTCAATGTCAGCGCAACAGTTGCCGCTGTCAGTTGCGTTAACCTCCACGCTTCGTAAATTGCAAATACGGCTCGGACAAATATTCCGGATTCGAACGGGATCCGTGACTGCGCCACTTTTAGGAATGTTACGAGAGGCGCGAATCGAAAGTCCTTGTGGCAAGCCGAACGCACACGAGAGCCGATCCGCCCTCGCATCTTTGATAAACATGTCTCTCGAAGCCTTTTACGTGCACCTTTGCTCGGATTGTGCGCGTGTCTCTTTCTCGCCTCTTACATCGGCACCAATGAGTTTCGGTGTTTCGAAAGAGAGAGAGAGAGAGAGAGAGAGAGAGAGAGATAGAGAGAGAGAGAGCGTTACACGCGCATTTATATAATTTTTCGTGGCAAGTCATCGATTCGAAGGCCGGATAAGTGCGCGGTTTTTTATAAAGCAGACGCTCGCTCGACGTAAGTGGTACAGCGCGACGTGTGCGTAGCTAAGTTTTCGAATAACGAGAGTGCGTTATTTGCAGTGTGCATCGGACAAACTCATGCTGTCCGATATTGAGTTTGAATGAAATAAAAATACACTATCAATGGCGGGAGATCTGCGGTCTTTTTCGCGCGAGACGCTCTTGTTGCCCCTCCGTATTTCGTTATTTCAAATGCAGGGAAAGTAACGCAGGCAATCGCTCAACGCTTGCGCACGTTGCACGAAACGCACAAGAGCGCGAGTTTATTAACTGCAGTTATTGTATACTTGTCGGATATTCGAGTTCTGGCGTTGTTACGCAGTTGTGAATTAATGACAATATATCGAGGATTTAAAAAACTTTTAAGTTTGGATGCGAGTGCGACGCTTACCTCGATAATTTGCACTTGGAGATGTTTTCAAACGGTCGTTACGCGCATGCAAATGATATAATCGACGATTCGTTGCAATTTTTCGGATTTTCTTCCAGAGCGCAAGAGAGCAGCTGCTAATACGGACTACTACGATTTCTCGCAACGCGTCCAACGGCCGATCGGTCACGCAAATTAATCCATCCTCGCTTCGGTGAATTTTATTAAAAACGCATTTATATAAACTGCAACGCATGAAAAAAGGAAAAAGAAACGCAAACTCGACGACTCCGACATTCGTATTCTTTGGTAATAATAAGCAGTACGTATAATTTCGCAGCGAGCGATAAATTGCTCCGAGTGCTATATTATTGAACAAAGGCTAATATACGCATGACTTATGTGCCGCTCCGAGGTATTTGGCCCCGCGAGCACAGGCATTTCTTCATCCGTCACTTGCGCGGAACTCGTTTTTCGCGACAAAATCGAAGAAAAACCAACAATTCCATCCCATGTTAGACGCTCGCCGATCTTTACGATTTCGCGGGGGCAGGCAATGATAACGAGGCCCTCACCCACTGCCCTTCGCGTGACACCGGTTAATGAAAATCGCGCGCGACTTCGCTTCCATTCCCATGGGTTCGTTCGCCCGCGTATCGCAGACGAAGAGTTCGCGCGAATTTATCGAGGCTGATTTGCGAGGCTTGCAATGGGGGCGCGTTTGTTGCCCCGCGCGCTTACTCTCGATAATATTGAATTAATGAGCTCCGGAGTCTTGCGCTGCGTGCTGATATTTCATATTTACGATATCGTCCGCGTTAATTTGTGTACTGTCGACTCTCGCAGCGCACTGTCCTTTCTTCGTTTTTTCATTTCCTTTCTTTCTCGCTTCTAGCCTTTTTTTGCGGTTGCGCGTCTGTGCGTGGCTGTTGGTCCGCTCTGAAAATATTATTATTCATTGTTATCGGCTCTTTTAAATGCTCTCCCCGACGAACGATAAAATTTTGAAATTTATCTTTATTGATTTATTGAAACCTCGCGTAATCAGATGCATTGGTTCATTATAAAATTATCGGAGTGCTGATTTAATAGCACCGCCTCGCGAGCACAGTAATGTGCTTAGTAAAAAGAGCTTAATAACGAGGAGAGCGTTATTCGTTAAACGGAGTAGAGCGCGATAATTATTAATTATCGTTCGACGAGTACTTGACCCGCGACACCAAATCTTTATTACGGAGGATCGCTTTGCGCAATAGACGCGCCGCGTTATCCGCATTAATATATCGCGCGAGTCGCGCGAGTCGCGCCGAATTCACAAAGAGCGATTTGCATAACGAGCGATCGAGGCCCGATTACGCCGCTTACGCAATACTCGCGTCGCGCGCCCACGCCCCTGAGAAAAGGAATTGGGGATCGCGGGGAGGATCCCGTTGCAGGATCAAGGTGCTCGAGGTTGGGCAACGCGAGGCGTGAAGTCATCTGTCACGGCTTCATCGGCAAAGTCGCGCGATTGCGACGTCGATGCGTAAGCGTATCGCGAGGGCGGCCGCGACTCGGCGCCTCGCATCCGGTGAACTTCGACGGATATTTCGCGTCGACTGGGTTTAGTCAATGACGGACTGCTTTCTTTTGCCAGAGTTGATAATTACGCTTTTCACGCAGATGTCATTGCCGTCAAAGATCGCGGTTAACCTTCGGTTATTCCTTGCTTTTCAGGTAAACATTGTTCGCGCGATTTTCAATAACATCCCCTAACGATCAATATCTCGAGTGAACATCTCGGTTCCGAGGAGATACGCTCGTTTGGGAATTTTCAATTAGAAAATTATAAAATTAAAATTTACGGCAAAAAGAACAGGGCGCGCGCGTTCAAACAACTGAATATTGTTTATATACACTTGTAAAGATCGAGGATAAATGTGGTTAACCAGCGCCTCCTACGCACTGTATATCTTAAACTTTGAATTGGGTCATAAATATTTGAAAGCTCTTGTGCATTGTTGGTTCATTTTCATATACATAAAATTATGCACCTGAATATTTTTAAAAATTACGACACCGTTAAATTCTTGTGCAGGCTGCCTGTGAATGATATTAGTTTTGAGCCGTTTTGAACCGTCTAACTTTAGATTAAGTGGAACAGGTTATTTAGTAAGTAGCTATTCATGAATAAACGATACCCGGTTCAGTCGGTTTCACCAAATGAACTTATTTACGGATCCCATGATCGAAACGTAAGCTTTATTACGGGTTGTAATCTTTGACTAATCGTTCCTATAGGAACTAAAGGATTTTTTATACAATAGGTACAGAAAATTTGTCACTCGAACAGTCAAGTTATTCTTTCGAGTTAGTCTCCAATGTATTCGTGCTCCTTAAAGCCACATTAATTGCAATCAAATAAGCATCCTGATAAATTAATCGATATAAGAGCCTGTCACACATAAGTTACGTTAAAGCGGCTGCTTCTCCTTCCTTATTGAACTTGCTCGAATGCTCGTTCAGAGTCCAGTTAACGTAGCGCTCGTGCAATGCCATCTTCTCGCTCGAAGGAGGGCATTGTAAAAAAAAGGGGACAAACACAAAAATGCCACTGTACACTCCGAGGAAGAGTAAATATTACGATCGACCATTGTGTATCAGTCGCGCCGTACGGCGAATTCAAACGACACTTTAACAATCCTTGGTCGGGAGACTTCAGTATTTCATGGGGCGCAAACGAACGCCATCCAATTGAACGTTGCGCCGCGAAAAAGCAAGGCAATAAACGTCGCGGTAACGCACACTTATAAATTCGTTCGCGTCGGGGCATTGAAAACGGGCGGTGGTGGAGAGCGGAGAACATCAGAAAACGAGAGAGAGAGAGAGAGAGAGAGAGAGAGAGAGAGAGAGAGAGAAGGAGGCGAAAATATCGTCCCCCTCGCCAGCCCGCGGCCACCGCAGCAAATGTTTATATCCGGTGCAATGAGGTGCACGGCCCACCTGCACGCCTGCAAAACACGATCTGCAACGACACCCGCGCCATATATCATCCGCGCGTAAGGGCGTCGCGCTCGGCTATTTTTAACGGACATACGTCCGCCTGGGTCAGATCGGTTGCATCGCCGCGGGATGAGCCGATGAGAATCGGCACGAAGTTGCGGATCGCGGCTCGAGCCCCCGGTGCTCGCATCTTGCGACATTTTACCCGATTTTACCCCATTTTACCCGATTATACCCGATTAGTTGTCTTTTTTCAGCAACTCGTAATATTGCGGACGCGTTTTCGAAATGTTGCTGATTACACTTTCTCGAATAGTTCGAGAATGCACGCTTGCACGTAGCTAATCAGCGGAAGTCGTATTTGAACATTTGTAAATACGTTTTTAAATACATCCAACTACAGCGAGAGAAAGAGACTTACCGAGTAAATGTCATTACTTGGGAAGAATACGTTTTACAATCGCTAAACATGAAGTATTCGACATATAACTGCTGTGACTTTAAAAAGATCATTACGACATTACGCTACTCGCGGGCATTTGAAAAGTCGGCACACTGGAATCCTAAAGTCTTTTTTCCGAATAATACTAAATTTTGAATATTCCAAAGTGGTAGCTGCGAAATCGTTATGAAAGAGCTTTTTAAAAAGGAAATAAAAGCCATTTATTACGCACGTAGAATAAATCCCGTACCAATGTAGGATTATGTATATAGTGAAAATCTTAGAAACAAGTTTGCAGAGCTGAAAAAATTGTTTTTCGTTACGCTGCAGCGCTATAATCTCCAAGATCATTGATATTAATAATATGTTAAAATGTTGCAGAGGCAAATAATGTCTACGTCGTTATCAAGGGAAATACTCATTTTCCTCGTTTCGTTTCTCTTCAAATATTATACCGTTTGACACGAATGATTCGTAAACATCGTTCGATTAGCTCGTTGAAATCCCCGTTTGAAAGAAGTTAAAACGAAATCCAAAGGGCCATTAAGTCCTGTCAAAAGCCCCCCATCTAAAAGACAATGGGAGTAGAGACACTCCTAAGTAACGAAATTGTTTTTCAGTCGAGCTTTAAGCATCATCGAGCCGGATAGTTATCGTTTTTTAGGGTCCGACGTCGTGCGCCGGACAATGTAGTGTAAACGAAACGAAAAGGAAAGTTCCGTTGCTAAAAGCAAATAGTCGATGCGTACACGTGTTCATACCACTTTCGGATCTATAAATAAACATCGATGCAACTCAATTGAACTGCATTTTTACTTGGAATAATATACAATATCCGAAGAAAGGATGACTCGAAGAGCAAATGCACACGGTCACCGAGTCACTTTATTCTACTGTCGGTACGTAATTGGATTCTCACACATTTTCAACCGCGTGTAATTGCGTTTCATTTTTTACGAGATTTCACTTATTCAAACAAACTTCAAACGAAGCGTAATTTTTTATTGCAATAATAACTTAAAAAGAAGCTTTAAAATCGACGGCATTTTTTTAACAAGTGCAAGTGTCACATCCCAAAGTAAACTAAATCAAAATAAACTAACTACTTTCGCGCGATTTTAGGCATTTATCCGACCACGTTGTTTACAGTGGTATTTCTAACGGTAAACTCAAATTACTGAAGTACGTTAAGAGTTATACTCTCCTCATCGCCTATTCGTCGTCGTTCGAGGAAACTTTTCTCTCAACATAATTATTTCTTTGCCGACGGTTCTGTTCTTATCATTTCCTTAAATGACATCACGAAACCCGCAATGCAAACGCACTTTCAAACAATCTCCAATCCCACAGATTCAACGAGTCTCGATTAGCACAAGTCTACGTTTAAATAGTCTACGATCTAAGAAAGAACCCAACTGTTTCCACTAGGAAACTGCAACTTACGAGGCACATCGGTTTAATCGGAAAAAGAAATAAAAATAATTTTTCATTTCCCCCATCGAATGCCCTTGAAGGGGTAAATGAAATCAAAGACAAAAGACGATTATTATCCTAGGATAATCGGCGAAACAAATCTTGCGAGCGCGTCGGCATTCGCGTCGCACGCGACACGCGTTTCAAGGAGTGAAAAAAACTGCACTCGAGAGCAATGGACTCGGAAGGGGAGGGGGCATATCCGAGCAGCTCGTACATCGAAATCGCAAGGGCGGGGCGTCGAGACAATGCTCGTTACGTATGGCGCGCGCACAACCGATTTCGCGGCTCTCGCCCCCGACGTGAGCGCAAGTGCGCCTCGGGGACGGTTTTTTCAAGGCGTTCTTACCGGACCGTTAATTAAGCGCGCAGCCACGAGTATTCGGTTTAGCACCGGACGTTGGACCGAGCGATCCTCCAACCACAACGGACGACCTTATGTTTTTTTCTCTTTTTGCGTGGGCCATGGCAGGATGTCAAAAAACGAGCAGAGCTATTTACTTTTCTTTGGCTTCGCGTCACTTTGACGCGTTCGGAGCGGTTAATTCGATCGGAGAAGACAACCTCTTGGGCTTTTTGTGCCTGTGATATTTTTGTATTCGACAGAGTACGGGAAAAAGTTTTCTGTTTGCTTTTAGAGGACGCATGCGTAAATGATTTTAATTCGACATGTTTAAACGTGCTGTTGCAACGAGCGATCTAATGGAAATAATAATTTAAAAATCGTTTGTTTTGTTTAAACAGTCGATGACATTGTCTGCAGTTGTGCATCAGCAAGGCAGTTTTACTTTAATCTATTGTAGTCATAAATTCGTAAACAGTGATGGCAGTTTGAATACTTATAGACCTCCGTTGAGCACAAACGGTTGCTGCAACAGTTTAGTAAATAAACGTTTAGTGCGATAATTTGAGCTCAGCTACAGCTATTCATCCTGTGAGAAAAGCATACGAGTATTTTTCAAAATGGATATTTTCCAAATCTGTGTATTTTATGCGATTATTGTGTAACTCTTTTTTCTAAAGACTACCTTTTAAAATGAATCGGTAACTGAAATTAAGATTTATTCTTATTAGACTCTTGAAAAACCGTGCATTTCAATAAAGAGCTAAATATAGAAAGACTCACCCTTGCTACACCCAAACCGGCTGCAGCAATTGTAAAAACAAAAAAGCAGTCCAAACTTAAAGTTGAGACTTCTTTCGTTATTGGCTGTTCGATTATTTTCCGGCAACACGTGCTCCCGGTGCGGAAAGAACGGCGTCAGCTTGGGCCGAGGGTCACGAGTTAATCGGCGCCTTCCGTCAATGAAGCGCGCGCAAGTCGGACAATGCGCAATGCGCATGGGTACAAGATCGCCAGCGCCGGCCGTTGTATAATATTTCGCGCGTATAACGGCTTCGGTAATTACGCTTATTATCGCATCGATTCTCGGGCACGATACGCGTCTATCCTTGATTCCGCGCATAGGCGCACCGCCACTTTCCTTTTTCCATTCACGAAACGCGAGGCGCGCAGGTTAATTGCGTACCTGAGGGGGGACAAGACGGTTTTATGCTCGATTGGCTCGCCGCTAAACTGGTTTCGTCGTTTCATTGGGAATGCAGTTCTATCATTGACAATACCGCCACGTGGTTGTCACGATGGTTTGATGAAAATGAGTTTATTATCGGTTCTTTTTGAGACGGAAGTTCGCGGAACGTCCGTGCCATTCGATTGCGATGAATGGCATATGGTCTTGTTGTTGCGCGAAAAGCGTAGCTTTACTTTGAGGCTCCGAAAACGTTCGTTTCTATCAAGAATTGTAATTAAATGTTTCTGGTAAATGGTAGGTTCCCTTGTCGTTCACCGAAGGAACATCTTTGCTAAAACCGCAAGTTTCTCTGTAACGAGAAATGCATAAAGCTCTGCACCACACGCATTCGATAATTTAATTCACTTTTCGAACGTGAAAAAGAAAATCAAGTATCGGCTTACATCGCACTTACTCTTACTTTCTTAAATGCGTGGACATACACCAGGAAAACAATGAATCCAGTAGGGCTTGTCGGTGCGAAGCATTCATACCGCGCATAAAACGTCGTTACCACTTCAAATTTGTAATCGTTCATAAAATAGTGTAACAAGCTTTCTGTTCGATCAGAAGAAAACGAAGCGTAGCCTGGATAATGTCAGTTCGCATTTATGCGCAGATAATCTCAACGTTTCGAGAGTACACTGTATCTACAAATGTGTCTCGCAGTTGCGATGAGTCATTAAGTTGCAACTAGCGCTTGCGACTTCGTGAAACGACCATTTCGCACGA
Source organism: Wiebesia pumilae (assembly GCA_018907045.1). Lineage (NCBI taxonomy): Eukaryota > Metazoa > Arthropoda > Insecta > Hymenoptera > Agaonidae > Wiebesia > Wiebesia pumilae. The sequence continues at coordinate 1,914,446 of JACCHZ010000138.1, forward strand.
GCCTTGCATAAGTAAAATCAATCGAATTAGCAACGTCATTGCGTACGGATAGAGGAGCGACGTGTCTGATGATCATCCAAAGATGGCGTACTTTTTATCTTTAAATAAACACTTTTCCTTGTGTTCTTTTATTAAATTCTTTAAATGAAATGTTTTCTTTGATTTATTTATTTATCCATGCATAATTACTCCAATTACTCTAATTATGCATTACGTGAAAATTCGTTTAAAGTATCTATTAGTTGAACGAATATGAAATGTTTTGACTGAGTTATATATCATATGTGTGTACTCCAATTGAAATTTATTACAATGAAATAAATTCAAACTCATTTTAGCCATTTAAACAAAGTATTTGATATATATATATATATATATATATATATATATATATATATGTATATATATAAAGTATCTATTTTACAAGACTAGTAATACAATAAGCATGATTATCCATGTATCAAGAGTAAATTGAATATTTAACGAATAATTTTGTACTGTTGGTGAAAGGAAATTGTACATGTAATTTATATCTTCGTTACTTGATATGAGACTACATTTATGAGTAATTAACGAAAATCGCTATGCAGTAGTTAGATAAATAATACTTTTACGAAAAACAATAAGTAATTAACGTCGAAAAAAATTTAATTTTTTCTAGCATAAGTCACCCTGATGAAAAAAAAAAATACCGTTCAATTTATGATACAACAATTTACATATAAGTGATCATTAAAAGAACTGTAATTATAGATAGATTGTGTAAAGTAAGAATACATGTTAACTATCTTGCAAAATTTCTCATTTCATTGTAATTTATAAGAAAGAATTACGAAATAACAAGAGTGTCAATTGTTAGACAAAGAAACGATAGCAATTTTTTTATCGAGTTTATCAATAAGTTCTTATCGGTACAGTAGGATATATCAATTCAAGGAATGCGAATGATAATGAAAAATGGAATTCTCGCTTAGTTCGTCATTCTCGAAACTAGTTCATCGGCCTCATCGTAAGTAACGAATTTATAATTTACCGCAAAATATCGAAACGTGTTTCGTAAGCTTCCCTCGCGTACGTTCAATTTATTATACATGCAAGTGTAAATCTGTTAGTTTGCAGCAAGTATGAAGAAATAATTAAAGTATCGTCCATTGAAATTCGTCATAATTATAAATTACAAATTGCTTATTTATTGTCAAGTTACATTCTTACATTAAACAAGTTGTAAACGTTCCTAGAAGCGCCGCTGTAAGCCACCAATTTTGATCCGGTGATAAGTGATTATTCGGATAATTAGCGAGGAATCGTACTCATCGATTGATCGATACGTTTCCGCGACTCCACACAAGCTCGTGAAATTCGAGCGGATGATTAATCGCGAAAAATCCGCTGCTCGATGTGGAGCAGAGCGGGAGCCCAGATACTCGAGGAACGAAACGGGGAGGAAAAATCACGTCAGAGGAGGAACAAAGCCGCGTAGTAACCGAAGACACTCGCTTCGGGTGTACATAACGGTACAACCGCGCGCGAACTTCCCGTAACTGGAAATATCGGGGTGCGCGGCAACACGTGAAGATACGAGGATGCGGCGGAGGCGTCTTCGCGGAACGAACTCGATATCCGATGCATGCACTCCCTCCCTCCCTACCTCCCCGCCCCCGCCACCGCCCCCTCCCCCTCCTCCGCCGCCAACCCCCACCCCCTCCCGGCCGCCCAAGTGGCGGTTCCTGAATATATCGCGCGCAACGCGATACAGCACCCGTAGCCGCTTCTTTCTCGCGCCCTGTGGCACCTTCTGTATTACACGCTACGTGCCGTGCGGCATGGCATTCCTTGGGAGTTCCGGAAGCTCGATCTCGGGATATGACGTTCGTCGGCGAGGGGCTCGCGCGCGAGACTTTACACGAGTTCCGGGTAAACCCTTGGCGGAGGGATTAGCTCGAGAAAACGTCTTTGTCGCGTTGCTACTCGAACGCGAATTGCATTAGCACTATGGGAGTGTCACGGTGAAACACACGCTTATAACAACTTAGAACGTGTGCTCGGTGACTCGCTATGAGCGTAACATTTTATGTATTTTCACCGCTGCCCTATTGATAAATATTTCATTGTTGGCGTGCTCTTATCATTCGCGCGTTGCGACAATCAAATGCGCCTCTAAGTAAGAAACGCAGAGTAACGGATCTGATTTAAAAGTGGAATTGCGGAATTTAGATCAAAGTAACTTACGAAATTACATTTTCCTAAGGATTAAGAGAGCTAGTCGAACAAATTGTATAACGGCCTTTTTTTACGTGCAATGCTTTCAACGATAACCTGCAATTCCAGTGTCTTTTCTCCCACAATGTGTGTCTTTATGCTAAATTGCTCGTGTCATTAAATCGCGTTCACATAAAAATATGCGTGTTTTAAATGAAAATATTTGAAGGATGTACGCATACAAATGCACGTATAAGCTTTCGTGATATAAAGTTAGTTATTAATCGCGAAAAGGGTATTCCTGTATTTTCATCTTAGCGGTATAATATTCCTGGCGGTTACATGCCAAAATCAGGTAGAAATATTTTTACGAATGCGCGTATCATGCTACATCGTAAAAAGTTCAGCTTTCTTGTAACTCGTCGTTTCATGTTACAAGTTGGATACTTGGCTCGGTAGGAATGTTTCTAATGATTATGATGGACTAAACGTGGAATCGATGTGAAACGCCGTGCTTAATCCGACCGCTTGAGTTAGTCATTCCTCGAGTCCCATAATCAAATATATGAACGAGAGCTGCAATAACGAATCACATGAACGTTTATTAATCACCGAATGTTTTACAAATGTAAGGTACAGTTGTAAGGTAACCTTCAAAGTTTCTCATGCTTTGTACGAGTAATCCTTGGGAACGGTTAATAAAGTTTGAAATGCAGGATATTTGGGAGGTTCGTTTCAAGCCCTCGAAAAGTTGGATTCGAATAACTGCACAAGAGATCGGAGCAAAGACAATTTGGGAAAATGTCAAAGAAACGTTGGGTTTCGAAAAAGGTGAAAAATAGAATACAAAGTGTCAAGGGATTGCGGTATCTGGGATTTACTTCTCAGGGGTAAATGGCGTTCCCCGTATATAAATAATCGGGATCGTGCGAAAGTAGCTTATCGTGGAAATCGTGCATGAACGCGTAAAGCATCGCATGTGTGCGCGGTAACCTAAAAGGTATATCGCACGCCTTCGTTATAACGAACGTAAGCCCCAGCTTTTTACATACACGCGAGAGACGACGTGACATTAGCTTGACATTTGGCTGCTACTATCCGTCTGTTTGCTGAAATCGCAAACGGATCGCGATGCTTTTAGCTTGGAAATAATTGATTTATCTATGAGAAAGCGTACGCTGATGAAACAAGGAGCCATTTGAGCGATCGATTAAGCGATGCAAAGAGAAACGGCTCTGCTCTGAACGTCGCAGCATTATTTAGCAGATCTTGTAAAAAGTTGCTCATTTGACGGCACTTTTACATTTGTTTACATGTTTCAGTGTTCATTAAAACCGATATCATCGTCGTAACATGTACATTTCGGAATTAATTAAATCATGATTTTACTATTTTCGAAATATTTCACCGCCCTCCGTTATAACGTCAATTGTAATTTTAAATTAATAAGACCGCTCTTTTTATGGAGCTGTTAATGCATTAAGTAAGAATTTCAAAAGTCATTGTTTTCATCAAAAGCCACGAGTTAATATTATTTTATATAATTAAAGTGTTGCTGAACCTTCTACATTTGCAATTAAACATTAATATTAAAATTATAAAAATCGTGTTAATAAACTACAGACTTATCATATATAAAACTAATGGACTTTTGGACTTGTATAATACCAATATTTATATGTTGCTTTGTCCTGTTACATATAATTAGTAATATCGAGATTTCTATTAAATATTCAGTTGCGTTTACACGTGGCGGCACTTTGTAAATAAATTGCTAAATACGCGTAAATATTGTCTACCTACGTAAAAGAAATTCAAAATAATTAAAAAAATTAATTCCTTTCAAATTCCTCAAATGAACCGAGTACATCATGTTGGTATAATTTACCTTTTCGATGAAAAAGTAATCTTTACACTCGATTACGGGTACGCGCATTATTTAAGCCTTATATTTCGTATATATACATGTCGCGTCGCGGGTACGAGGCAATGAGTTATAATTATAATTTGTATCGTGAAAATATTAAGAGATTCTACTTAGTTTATTAATGCGGTCAACTACGGCTCTGGTTCTTTCGTGGGAATATTGCGCGTTGTCGCTGATTTGCTCCTTAGTACCTGAGAAACAAAGTATCTGGACGATAAAGCAATCTATTCACATTTGCTACGTTTTGAATTTTTAAGTGAAAATGAAATTTTCGTAAATGCATCCTTACGCTATTTTTTTTTGCAAAAGTGGTGTGAGGTATACAAGAATAAGAGTTAAACGCGAGTCTTGTCTCTAAAGCAAATAAGTCTTGAGGTGTAATTCAGCCCACTACCATCACTCCCTCTTCCTTTACGAACGTCATCACAATGAGTTCTCACGGAAGACGCGAGAGTCTGAGAGCCTTCTTTTATAGCGAACGATTAAGCGAGCATCAACTCCCGACGAGTCAATTGCTATTACTGTTCAGCGTAGTCTGAAAGTAGACATGGTGGCAATACCTGATTTACTCGAGGAAAAGGAAATATTCGGTTTACGCGTGCGTGTGAGCGCATCACGTACACCTGTAAAAACCGAAAAGCATGACGACGATACCCTCGTTACCAGCTCCAGATATGCTAACGACATTTTTTGAGATTGTCCGTGTCATTGACAATGGAAACATACGCCCTATGGAAGATCTTGTTAGCGTCATGAAAGATTTGGATCTATGAAATTAACACACGAGCGTTCCTAAGAACTGATTAAATAGCGAATTACACTAATGACGTCAACACAAGTCAATCGACTATGGAACTTGCCAAATGGAAAGGGACCAACAATTTGGGTACATAACGAGGAATCTTTTGGATCGACCCTCAACAGATTCAGATTTCAGTGAATCCAAGAAATACTCTTGATGTAGTTGAATCATTTCATGAAAATTTTCATTCTTGTACTGAACAAGAATGAAATGGCCTTGGTAGATGTGACAATATGATGTTGGGAGCTTTTACGAAATATAACGAAAGGACACGAAGCAAAACTTTAATTGGCTAGAATGGCCAATAGGTAGAACTAAGGGCACCGAGTTCGTACATCTAGCCTCTACCGAAGCATATAAGATAAGTATTTTGTGTACATTTTCCTATGCGCCACATATGAGGCGCGTGGCGAACCACAAGTGCCAAATCTAGGTCGAGACTCTCCACGGTTGAATATAGCTGCTTGTGGTTCAACCAAATCTCTTCGTTAGAATTCTACGTATTTCAATAAAAACAAAGCTTACAAAAACGGAAAAGGTGCCTATTTATTAGAAGCATTTAATTTAAACAATTCAATTACATGCGAAGAAAAACATACGAGCATCAGAGAGAGTTAAATTTAAGAAAAGTCTCGATGGGAAAGAAATGCACCAACTCCTACGAACATTTTTCACCCATTAAAATCGTCGCGTCGTCAAGGAAATTAATTTCCAATAATTCCGGTGGACGTCGCCTGTGAAAATTAGTATGCGTGCGCGATCGGCGACAACGTATCCAAGAGCAAACACAGTGGTGCGCAGCTGCGTTGCGTCGTTGTTAAACGCCTCAGGATTCGCTCGCTATTAACCGTACCAAATTTGCCTGACTATCCACCCCCCGCCCGCCCCTCTCCGAGCGTTTATCATCGCGATGTTTCGAGAGAATTTGGTTCACGAACGCGCCGAAGTAAACGAGGAATTTCGCGAACTCGCGAGTCTCGCGGGAAATCGCAAACGAAATTGTTCGACTTGTTGTTACAACGCGACGATGTTTCGTACACGGGGATACGCGCTTGGGAAAGAAGATGCACGCGCGAAGTTTAAGTTTATCGAGCTCCGCGACAGGAATGCGTTACTTGTATTATCTTTCGCGTGTAAATGCATGAGTTTTAAAGCGAATTTAGGTTTCCTTGCCATTACGGAGAAAGTTTTACGAAATTTAATTAAACTTTTGAAAATGCATAGGTCGGATAATAAATCTAAATGTACATGTGCCTTATGACAACAAAGTAACGAGTACTTTAATGTAAATAGATTACTTATCATAATACTTCTTGGTAATCCTGATAACTAATCTTATAGCGAATTACATTTTTTGTATTTATTATTTTATAACGGACTTGGTGCTGTTTTTTAAGTTAAAATACCAACATTTGATTTATATTACTTACCGAAAAAATTATTCAGTTTTGATTTACGTTCGAGCATTAATCTAGTTTTACGACGTTCGTTCGTTTAAATTCGTATTCACGCGTCAATTAGATTATTTTAAGATTTTTTCTTCGTTGCATACGGAGAAATTTAATAAATACGGGAAATTTTGATCACTAACTATTAATTATTATGAATATTGGGATAAAAGAATGTCCTTAAATCTTAAAATTAACGATATTTTACCTCTCGGTTGTTCCACATCTCTCGAGAAATAAGCTTCAAGGAAATGACTTTCCTTCGAGTAAGTAGTACACAATCAAAACAATTACATTTTGCGTGCAGTATTCGTAATTACAAATTTACGTCAGTGAGCGTAAGTCTTTTGAGACACGAAGAAAATTTAATAATAAATTCGAGAAGAATATTCTCATACGAGATTTCGTCTCTTAAAATATAGATCATTTAATCGGAAGCCCCGAAGTACATAAATATATCTGACTGTCACGCGTTAACTGTACTATTCGAATTTTTCACCGGAGAATACACGCGACGTAAAACGAAGAGCACAGACTCGCGAAAACGTTTAAGATCGCATAACAGCACGGGATGATATCGGAGCTCTGCATCGGATACCAATAATCCATTGAACCAAAACGACTGGGGTAAAAGGAAACGTTGATCGGTTATTCGGTTGATCGGAACCGCGACAGTAAATAATTAATCGTAGTCTTGACAAGGCGTCAGCACAAGCTACAATCCGAATAAACTGTCGGAAATCGTAATCAGATAATGTCTCAATCCGCGTCCTGTTAATGTCGTCCAGCCCGGGAACGCGGCCCCGAATAATCACCTATAAATAAAAACCGCGACCGAAAAGGCAGCAATCCTTGCCCAAGTATTATTTTCGGATTAGCCAGTGACGTCGGCAGTGCACCGGCCGCGTTAATTTACGACGGCGGCTCGGATTGCGGTTTTCCCTTCATCCCGAACGCGCTCAGCTTTCGATGCGAGCTTCGTCTACGTAATCAGGTTAATGCTGGCACTGCCGTAAGGTAGTGATTCGCGGAATTTGCCAGGGCTCATTTACTAGTAATTGTGCCGTTTTTCCCAATATTATCCCAAAGGCTCGTTATGCGCTTTGCATGGAAATCCGTCTCGGAAAATTGGAACTCGTCGTCGTGCGCCCAGGAAGCTCGGCCTTCTGGGTCGAATGTCGTCTCGGCAGACCCTTGATTGTTTGCGAATTGCATTTTGCACGCGCGAACCGCGCCAGTGGCATCCCCTTATCATCCCGTAAACCTACGGTCATCGAGTCGAGCCCCATTCTCCCGGGACATTGGTATTTCGAGATAAATAACGATGATAAGCGCGATACGAGCACGAGGACAATCAATTTGAAAGACCAATAGTGCGGCTCTTCGCGAGAGAGAGAAGAGGAAAGGACGATCCTCGAGTGCGCGGCAGCGAATAGGAAGGAGGTAAATGAACGCGGGACACGCGACTGTCTTTTACCTATTAGCGCGCCTTACGACGAAACAAATTATTACTCATAACGACTGTACCGGGGTGGAAGCTAATTACCCACGGGCGAGGCGCGATCGGTGTTGCGACCGACGTTTCGTTAACATCGTGGCTTCTTCGCGGTCATCTTGGTGAGGTAAGAGCAACGCCTCACCTTACTTGTAATACCTCACTTGTGAACATGCGTTTATTCTTATTTTAAGGATACGATTATTTTTAAGTAACGACGTTCGAGGGAGTCGTTAACGTAAGCAATTTTCTTTTGTTGCGGTGCTTCCTTTTCGTCGAGTTACGTGTAATTAGGCCGTATTCGAATAGAAACGTGCGCTCGGGAAAAAAGATCTCATTCTTGTGCGACTGTATGAAAAGAGCAGTGATGTTTTTTTGCTGTAAATAAATGTTTACCGTAAATTTTTTATCCGCGATAATACCTCTTGATTATCGTGGAACATTTATGATTTCTCGTAAAGTCTTTTCAGATTAAGAGGAGTTTGGGTTTTACAAGTTTTTGCACTGCGTATTTTTCGGACAATGTTGTAGATTTTGAAGTTCGTTACCGAATTCGCATTAACCGACAGAGTTCTGGAGCAGCTTCTGCAAGTCGCAAAAGAAGGTTCTGATACACTTCGCTCAACTTGGACACCCTTTTTAAAAATTATCCCGGGAATTAGTTTGAGTTGTAATACACCATTTACATTTCTTCGAGCCAAAAGCCGTTCGCGCTCCAAGTTTAAGAACAAATTTATAAACTTAAGGTATAGAAATTCAGTATTTAAGACTGAATTTACTTTTTATTGCATTGAAATTATCTCTAATAATCAGTAAAACGATTCGACTGAAATGAAATGTTGAAAGCGATTAAAAGTATGATTTATCCAGTTGTATTTAAAACTAAATTTTAATTCTGATTAAATTCTTATACATCGATGCATTAACTATTATCGTATAAGTCTTAATTATATTAGAAACTAAGCTTTCCGTACATCTTTTATAATTCTCTATTCCCCAGAGGAGAAATTATTTTACATTATAGACCTTTGGAAACATAATCAGTATAAAAAATGTATAATCTTTTCGATATCCTAATTAGGTGTTTACATTTATGAAAGCTATCGTTCCTTACTACACGTATTTGTATCATTACGGTAATATTAATAGTTTTAATTTACTTTAAAATTAACTACTACTATTTGACATACCTCCAAGCAATAAAAGGAAAGTATATTAAAAATGGATTAAAAATGTCATGAAAATCATTAAACTTAATTGAAATAATTTTCATCGTTATAAATCGTAAAACTCTATTTTCAAATGTAGAAAAAAGAAACAATCTCACATTGAAAAGTAAATACTTTGGAAACTCATCGCACCGACAGTTTGATATTTGTGTTGTTCTTTATATTTGAAACATGCCCTAAATAATTACAATTTTCAACCATTGTAATTTTTCTTTGTAAAGGACGTAGATTTTTATTTTTCATTTGTGATTTCTTTTATAACGTCAGTCATAAAACCAGAAAACTCGATAATTACAAATTAAATTCAACGACTAAATATTATTTCCTCGAATTTCATGTAATATCATTTACAGATTTCTGGTACACAATATTACAGAAATTCCATTTTTTTGAAGATACGAAATTCGGATGCTCGCGTACTTTGCACCTTGGAAGTTGAGTACAGTGTTATAAGGCAACATTTTGTCATCGCAACATTTCGATTGCACAAATTTTAATCAGCCGTACGTTTCCTACTTTTCGACAGAAATAAAATCTTTCTAAACTCAATTACCTCGTACCTCACGATTAATGGATATATATAAAAAATTGACTCAAGTCTTAATCTCAACTGGCCTCTATCGATGTTTCACAAATTTACCGATATCCCGAACGTATACGCAATAAAGCGTGATCCTTTTCAGGGTAAATCAACTAATAACCTAGTACGTATACTCTTCAAGTGTCCTATCGTAATTAGTCGTTGAAAAGAGCTTTAATTTTAAATGTTACTCGTTCGCATTGAGTTTTTCAACTAAAGTTATTAAAACTCAGAACCATAGTTCCGTGTTAAATGAAGCCGCGTCAGAAACGTGATGAACGTAAACTCTATTTTATTGGCTACCAAGTCTTCTAGAGGAGCGTATTTATTATACGTTCAAAGGGTTGGCAATTTTGTGGATGAGTAATTGGAGTTTGTTTATAAAATTGCAAAAATTTCACACTAGACTTGAGCCGTAATCCGGGTAAAGCTGAAGTACAATCTTGTTAGATTACTGATAGGAGATCTTGATCCGAGATCTTGACCCCTTTCGTATCAGGTCGTCAATATTATACTCGACAATGTAACACCTCCTCCCGTAATCAAAATATAATAATAACATAGCGTATTCTGATTAAAAATTGTAGGTGCATTTGCACGGTCTTGCCGTAACTGCGGATAATATTGCAGGTGCATTGCGTTGACGAGGCGTAATAGCGGCAGTCCGATGCGCGGTGAAGTGCCGGCGACTCGGCGACCGGGTGCAGCATAAGAAAAGTGTCGCGAAAATCGATTCACCGATCGCGGCGAGTGCCCGCGGGAAAGAGGAAAAATGTTGCGGCAACCGGTGGAAAAGAAAAGGAGAAAGACGGCGTTCCGCGGGGTCCGGTTTTCACGAGCGCGCCGGCGCCGACGCGCTCCAGCTTTTCTTCATTATGCAACGGGAGTTTTTCCTGGAAAGACGCGGGAAGATCGGCCTGATAGGAGGCGCATTTTATCGCCCGAGGTACGGGGCGGTCGCGCGCGATTTACGGCGCGAGGATGCGCTCGCCCCGAGAGGCAGATACTAATTAACCGCGTGATTTGTTAACTTCGATATTATTTACTTTTGTTTTTTCCTCCGACAACCGCCGCGTCCGCTCGAAAATACGCTCGAGCCGCTTTTTCCGTGTGCGGGTATTTCAAAAAGCTGCGACTGCAGCGAGAAGGTGATCGATGCTCCAGTTTGTATGTGTACGCGTACCGCGAGTAAAAGCTAATTGGAAGACACCGAGAGTCCTACTGCAGAAGCTTTTGTGAGTATTTGCTCGAGAGTCGTTGCCTTAGTCGATAAACTGGTTAATGTATTTTCGGAAAAAACACTTTTCATACGCCTCTGCAGTCTATTCCATTCATCAATCGATGCTTTCACGGTGATAACGAGTATAAATTCAAGCCTGAAGCTATCAGTGCCTAACTGACAAAAGTTACAGAAGAAGAAGTTACGTCGAACTTAGTAAAGGGATCCGGCATTGTGACTCAGGCACTTTGACTTTACATCGATAGGAACACGCGAAACGTTTAGTGTAGGAACAAACGACGTTACGGGTTAAACAACAATTTTTTAAGAACTAATATCAATGTATTTATAATTCCGTTCGTTATAACATTTGGTCATGAAACAGTTTCTTTCATTTTTTGCAATCTTTCTCGTTTATATCTACGATTTATGTAAGCCAACCGGTTCTCGGTATCAACCTATACGCAAGTGCATTATTGCGATATTTGTGATTTCTTGCCTCTTTCCATACTTTTCTCTTCTTGCTTTAGCCGCATTAATGATAATGTCTTTGGTAGGACTTCAACATATGTACGCGTACATTTCCATTAAAGGAGCTTTGAGTATTCATTGCTCTATTAAAAACTAGCGGGGAAACATTATTGTTTATTTTTAGAATAATAGCTTTTTGCCTTATAGTGCGTGTTCTAAAAAGGTTTGTCCGAACGAAAGTTTCGAAAAACATTTCATCTATGAAATTATACCAAGTTTCATTCCACCGTTTTCTTTTTATGAAATAATAACCTTTTCTCATTTCGGTCATTAATACCCGTTGGCAAAGTCTGATATACTCGTGTATTTAGAATTGATAGAATTGATGTATTTGGACATTTCTGAAAACATTCGACATATTATTATTATTATTTAGCTACGTAGATTTTAAGTATGCGTACGTAATCGCAAATTTCTTTGCAATGAACGTAAATTATGGAATATAAATAGTATAAGTTCAAAGTGCATAATTGTTATTCGTGCATTACTAGGATATCGATCGTACATAGTATTATTAAAATGATGCAGTGTAGTTGGAAATGGTAGTATGATGTATTCTGCGTTTATTTTTAGTCAAAACATGACGAAAGATCGTTCGAATATCACGTTATTACGAAATGGCCACGGATAAGAAGCAACTTTCTTGTAGTTATGCGCAGGAAATTTTTAATAAATCGTTTCGAAGCCCGGAAAATATTATTTTTCCGTCAGCTAAAGAAATCTGCAGCACGTTTTATCGGTAAAGAACTTTTTTCGCGCATCTTGTCCATGCTTAACTGGTGATTTTTTTAAAACATGTTTACCACTATTATTCGTAACGGAATGCTTTGCGTTTTTGCCTCGAGGTAAATGAAATTACTAGTTTATTATCATCGGCATCTCTGCCCAATTGATGAAAAATCGAGATAAAAATGTCCCCAGTTGAATGTAAGTTGACTGTAAGTGGCAAGAGTAGCGTTTTCGCGCGCATCTTTGCTGTTTTCCGTTGCTGCTTTCGCTGAACTTCGCCCCAACTCGATTCGCTGAAAAAACGAAAGCGAAGAGTCGAGCCAAGAGCGCGCGACGCCGACTTAAAGAAAAGATCACCAGCTCCACCAGCGCAATAAGAAGCAGCAGCTTCCTTGTCTAGAAAGTCTATTAACGTTCGGTCGAAGGTCGTTCGACTTCCGAGGGAAAAGTTTCGACCAGGTGTCCCCCATAGGAGCGGGCGCGACTTCCGTGGGTCCCAAGGCCAGGGCCGGAAGACGAGGTGCCCGGTCTCTCTGGCGCATTATTGTTATCTGCTTGGTGCCATTGACCCGCTATCGATGCGCGCTTGCCCTCCTTCGTCACGGTTCGAATCGCGAGAGAGGGACTTTTATGCGCGCTTACGAGTCAAGCCCGCTCTTGATGTATCCGGTATGTACTTTCCTCCTCCTCTTCCTCTTGTCGTACGCGTATCCGAAGACGAAAGAGCGGGAGCAACGAGACGCGTGACCGCTTACGCGGAAAGCCAACCTATTGTACCCGTAGACGTTGCGAAAAAATGCCTCGGGTGCGATATTCTAATGGAAATAAGTGTGTGTTTTAGTTATCTTCGACGGGGCTCTTATTTTACTAAGCGCGTTTTATAAGAGCGTTGCTTAACGCCCAACGACGTAATCGCTGCCCGGAGTTTGAAAAATAGTGCAGCCAACGGGAGATTATTACTTCATAAATATTCGGATGAACAATGACGTTGATGTTAAAATAACTTTTTTATCATATCGATTACTAATAATAAAGGATTCGCAGTCGGGTATATTTCATCAGTCGAAAGTTCTCTGAAGCGCAGCTGTAAAAAGTCGCTTGCGCAAGAGAAGTGACACGAAGAGGTTGGCGCACACCAACGGGATATGCTCAGCAAAATTTTATTAACGTATTTAATAAACATTTGACCGTAGTTTGCTAAACGAACTTCAGACGGTTGATTGGAAAGAGTTTCATCGAGATTTCGAAATGTGGAAAAGGCTTTAAAAAATGTTTCCCGTGACTTACGAACAATCGTTATTCTGGAATCGCAAATACTGTATAATACGCCGAACAATTGTAGAATAAATTGCAAATATTCGGAGAGTCAAATTGTATTCAAAAGAAAATCATAACATTGTACATATCTTCATGTACGACAAAAGACAATCTAAATATACCGCAGGACTGCATTTCCTCGAGAAATTCGTATATCGGTTCAGATTTGCAGGGCTCCGTTTACAGTCTCAACGTTATGATTGATAAGAACTGCAAAATTCCGTGGGACCCCAAGAAATTCTGAGCATCTAGCGCAGAATAGAAGAGAGAGAGAGAGAGAGAGAGAGAGAGAGAGAGAGAGAGAAGATCGGAAAAGTGAATCGCGAGCTATTTAGAGAAGCTCGTACGAGTGAGAGAACGAGATACGAAGAAAAGACTACACACACGAGAATCCGATTAACATACAATAAGGACATAATTCTTTGGGTGCTTCCACACACACACACATGCGTGCGCAGCACTTACACACGTAGATTCGCATATATATGAGCGAATCTTATGGCAGACCGATGCTCGATGCCCATGTTGGCCCTTTTCTTTCTCTCTTTATCCCCTTCCCTTTGTCTTCCTGTCCCTCTCCGTCCTTCTCTCTCAAACCGCGGACTTCTCTTCTTTTTATCCTTGCAAACACAAGGAAAAAGATATTCTGCGTTTCGAAAATTCTCTTTCTTCCTCCCTCCCTCAACCTCCCCTCCCCCCGCCACCCGCTGAGAATCGAACGAGCTTTCAGTCAATCGTAATTCTTAGCTGCAGCTTCGGTTTATTTGGAATAGTTAATTCCTGCGCTTTCACGTTACAAATTTAATTTATATACCGACAGACAAGTGAGCACTTAAAATAAACTTTAAATTTAGAATGAAGAAAAATGTAGCTTTCGATACATTGACATGCGACTACTTCGTGTCTTATCGCTTCAAAAAGTTAATTCATCTAAAATTGTGCTGTAAAATGTAAATCTAAAATTAAACGATGATTCGGAGTTTCCGCCCAAAGGATATTTTAAATGCGAATCAAAGTCGCAGTATTTACTAATAAAGGCCACATATTTTATTAAATTTTACACCACGAATTCTAGTATTTCACATTATGAATAATACTTTAAAGATCGATGAAAATAACTTTCTGTGCAAGAGTCGAGTTAACAAATATTTTAATAATTTTAAAATTGATTAAATAGAATATGATATATAATGAGCTATCAACTCTTTCTGTTACGCATTAGTAAGTTACTTTTAGACATTTACATTTGATGTTTACTTGTAATTCTAAAATATTTCTAATACAATTAATGTAATAGTTATAATTTTCTTCGGGCGTTCAGATGATTCCTCGTTCCAGCTAATGTAAAAAAAGCTTTGTTCGCATACGTAGAGTAAGTTACGTATTTACGTGAAAAGCAAAAAAAGGGCAGGCAAGTTAAGTTTTAATGGAAACGACGCGGTTAAGGAGTGCAAAGAAGATTTGTTTTCTGCGTTTGTTGTTTCTTAATAAATAATTTTGTAAATACTTTTGACAAACAGCGTTTCTATGCAAACACAAGTTAGAGAGATGAAATTCGACGAAGCTTATCAAGCGTATCAAGTAAGAGAAAGACCGAAAGTCTCGTAAAAGAAAAGTGGCCAATTTTCCTTCTCGACAACTGACCGGAATAAAAAGGAAGCGAGCCAACGATTCTTTTTCCCGAAACATCCGAAAGACGGATGCGCGCAACCGAGGCGACGTACTCGTACAGCTGCTCGCTCTCCCGATTTCGACGATTTATTCGGTTGTCGTTCGCGTTATTCCGCCTCGAATTTTTCATTCGTGCCGCAACAACTTGTAAACTCGATGTCGTGGCGTCGTCGCGGGGGAAACGCAGGGCTTTGTGAGAACGCTCTTGCGGGTCTTGTCGTG
Source organism: Wiebesia pumilae (assembly GCA_018907045.1). NCBI lineage: Eukaryota > Metazoa > Arthropoda > Insecta > Hymenoptera > Agaonidae > Wiebesia > Wiebesia pumilae. The sequence continues at coordinate 1,929,815 of JACCHZ010000138.1, forward strand.
TCTCCTAAGCGTCATTAGAATCATGCCGCGTACGCTGCCTTTGCGGTTACTTTCACTGCATGAGCGAAAAATGGTAATGCGCCTCTCGGCATCTCGTATGTAGTACCGCGCTAACAATGACAATACACAAGTACACGAACGGAGATTTGTTTATGATAAAATGATTCGTCCTTTTTAGCCTTTTATATTTATACACGCCCAATGTAAATGTGTTTAATCGAAAGAAACGCTAATGCTTTGTCTCTTTTGTTCGCGGCTCGAATTCCTTTGCTTCTGCGAACGAGTTCGTTATCATTCTTTTCTTTTTACTTTAAATTTTAACCGATATCGGGCATTCGTACGCGTGAATTGGCTCGAATCGGTAATTCCGCTTAAGAATTAATCGACATTCTTAGACGATTTTGCCTTACGAGTGTCCCTTCAAGAATTTAGAGACGACAACGTCGTCTTCAGCGAGAATGTATTGCTCGCTGAATTTTCATTCGGTATTGCTATCGGCGGTCAATAAAAGCGAATTATACGTTCATTTGACGTGACATTTCCAGGGCGTAATCGTAGTCTTTATTAAGTCCTAACTACCATTGCATATGGCTCGTTGTAACTCTTGGCGACTTATATTCATCGCTCGCGGTGTCGTCGCTTTTCCGCTTTCCCTTCGTTATACGTTACGGACGTTTTCATAAAAAACCGAAGACAATGAACTGAGACAACGATGTGGCGATGGCAAGCCGAAAATTCAATGAAAATAAAAAGATCGCTTATTTGATCGACAGGCAATGTGAGGTAGACAATCAAAGCAATGAAAGCGAGAGAGATAGGTAGATCGCGAGCTACGTGTAAGATCTAATAATATTTACGACAAATCGTTACAAACAACGTTAAGTAGAACTTGATAAGGAAGACGATCGCGTCGTTCCAGGGATATGTAATGAGTTTTCATCGAACTCACTAGCATCGATGGCCTCGATGAATCGAAGCGCCTGGATAATATATCGTGTACGTAGGAAACGTATTGCCTTGACGATCGAATTACGTTACTTTGAAGGTAGCTTAGCTGAATTAAAAATACCCGAGACTACTTCTCGCAATTAATTTCACAGACTCTTCGCCAGCTAAACGAAATCGGCTGTGAAGCTTCATCCTTATCAAAGTGAGCCGAAACGCATCTTTGTATTATCCAATGATAATTACACCGATAGAACACCTATTAGCGTATAAAGCGTAAACTCCGACCGAGGCATTGAAAAATAAAATATTTATCATTTACCTGGGGAGTTGAGTTTATCATTTATTGCGCGCTCTCGGCTACTTTCTATTGGAACGGCGGTGCGCGGGAAGCTCGTAAGCATCTCCGGGAGATCGCTTCTAAAAGCTGTAATTCCAGGCGGCACCGCACGAGAATATACAATTTCAAATACTTTTCGTCGCTATAATGCACTCTTATGTATGGCGCCGGCGTCCCTCATTAACGCGGTGAAAACGATCGAGCAACTGCAAAAGCCTCGGCCGCAAAAATCGCGGTCTCCGCGCATAAAGAAAAAGGGAAAAAGAGGGACCGCCGAGCTAAGCGATCGAGGTTCTCTTCGAAGACACTTATTTAAAGCGACGGTTCGCGGTGGCGGCGACCAACAACGAGCCACGCCATTAAAACCAACCAATTTACAGCGTTTCCAGTGCGATAAAACTGGCGAGCGGAGCGTCAAGCGAGCGAAAAACCCACAGGCGCGTGCGCTCGAGGTGATAATTTGCGAGACGCGCGCATTCAGCCTCCGTCGATCAATCGCGATTTTACGGACGCGCGCGGGACCGTTCGAGGGTGTGGAAAGCGACGCGGAAAGATCGGCTCTAGGGGGTCGCGACGATAGCGATTTTCTCAGGAGCGGCGTTAAGCAACGTCTCAGCGCGAAATGGTAGGCGCTTGTAATGCGCGTTGCTCGCGTAAAGTCCGTCCGTAAAGTGATTTTCATGAATTAAGATGAGGTAGATGTGGTTTCGATGTCGTTCTCGCATTGTGTGCAGCTTCTGCGAGGTCGTGCGTTAAGTACGTAACTGCGAGCGAGCAGTCTGACTGTCTGAGCAGTTTCGACAGCATTATCCGAAAGCCAGAAATTATGAGAATGTTTCCGCATAAGTCGACGTGCCTCGCTCATTTGTACCTCATTTGTACCTCATTTGTACATAAGGAATGCTTTAAGGCAGCGACGAGGAAAAAGGTCGAGGGAGTCGCGAGTGGCGGCTAGTTATGTCAAATCGTGCTTATACCAGATAGTGCCGCCATCTGGTATTTAGTTCGAGCATTTATGCAGGTAATTGCACATCAACGCAATTGTTACATCGCTACAAATGACGTTTATAAGACTACGTGACCACTGCTGAAGCGTAAAATCGAGAGTGGATTATTTAGTTTGAACTTAAAATGAAGCGCACGTGTGCGAGTTACGGTATTTGCGCTTAAATTCTTTTACGGAAGAAACAAATGTACTCCCCTCGTGTCAGAAAATGCAACCGCACGAAAATCTGTTTGCAATTTTAAGTTAAAGTACGGCGGAAATTCGTAGACACGGGATCGGTGACCGTCGCCTTTGCAAGATAAACGACGACGAGGTTCCTCGCGCCGGGACATTAAATCAAGTCAACTACATATATAAAATTAGATAAACGGTCTAAATCGCAGTTCGGTAACGCTCGCGAGCACTCGGTGAGTCGTGCAAAAAATTACGCGCTCGAAAATAAATTCGCGCAATAGGCACTCGTCAAAGCTACGGCCGCGAATTTATTTCCCAGGCAGTCGACTCGCATTTTTGTCTCGACAGTAACGGTACAAGTGCGCTGAATCGCGTGTAATTTGACGCCCAGGCATTCGCATCTCCGCGCGAGGCCCCGAGAATTTTTACGATCGGCAACTCAGCACCGCTTAATGATCCTTTCTTTACATGCGCCGCGGTCAGGGGGCGACGGGGGTGGACATCATCGCCGAAAAGAATCAGGGACGCGACGTTGGTCCGGTCATTGAAACTTTTACGAGATATGATATTCCTCGAGTCGAAGAGGATGCACTGCTCGTTAACAGCTGTTGTTCACTCCGAGCTTCGTCGGCGTCGTTTTGGCTCCGTGAACTTAGATGTCGCGGAGGGGATAATCGACGACGAAGAATTTGAGGATGAAAGAGAAAAGGAACGATAGGAGGATGAGAAAGTAGTGTACGTAGTGATGGGAAAGAGGATTTTTAGTCGAGTAATTGCGTGTCTTTAATTTAAATAGAGCTTGAGATAAGCGAGGTTAAAGAATAAAGAAGAAATTACGGTAACGTATACAATTTTCGGAATTTTATACGATGTTGGAATGCTGTTTACGAATTGAAAGCACTATAAAATAGAATAAAGCATTTGGCATATGCACCGGATAAGTAAGGATTGTAGCGAGTAAGAAAGAAAAGAAGGAATGCAGTGCACAAAGACTAAATACAAAATCCCGAGAAGGGAAGAGGAAGGGGGAAAGAATGAGAGAGCGAGAGAGCACGAAGGAGGGGCGGGGGATTTAGTTGTTTATCGCAGGTGCGAAACAATAATCGCGTTTACATATATATATATATATATATATATATATATATATATATATGTACAGAGGGTTGCTCTTGTAAGCGCATGGGCGGATCGTTAAGCTGCGAGTTCTTCACCTCGTGGCTCTTAAATCGCGTAATGAACGCACCGGTAAAGCGAGGAAAATACTCGAGCAATGCAAGATCCAGAGAGAAATAGAAGGAAGTTATTTGCTTTGTAGTCGCTCTGGATATTTCTTTGTGCTACCATGCGTTTATTGGCTGTTTTGCAGCTTTAACCGCGCTCTAAGTGAAAAACAAGGACTTTAGCGCGCGCGCGTGCTGTGACAATCGCATAATGGAATTCTTTTATAATATATACTTGTAAAATTTAATACTCTTATGTAAAGGTACGTATTGAGCTGTAAGCGTTCGACATTTTATTGCATCACAACTTGCTCGCGGCATCAAAATTATTCTTTACGATTTTTAATTCGTCTATACTTGACAATGCGAATATTTGAATTTTCAAATATGGTTGAATGTTTCAAAATAGCGAATCTATTTAACTGATTTTTTGTTTTATTCGTGCGTTCGTTAATTTCTTCCGTTGAGGAAAAGATTCGTACGTGTGAGAATACGTGCCAAGGCTTTAAATGCTCAACTGTAGAGTTTGGAGTGAATGTATTTATAAATGTACGCGTACGTACTTCTTCACAGTTCGTAAACTACTCAAAATATCCGAACGAAACTTTGTGTCGCTGTTTAGTTTAGTTTACCTCGAGAAGACCTACGAATTTTTGCGAAATTATTCAATGCAGTTTTGAGTTGTAGTCATATTTCAAATTCTTGTCACATAAATGTTTCATTCATAGTTTCATTAGGCGCAGACAAATGCGCCTAATGAATGGGGGATACATTTTTCAAAATGAACGTTTTACATATGGAAACAACTTTGATATCAATAATGAGTCTAATTATAATAAAAATTATCTTTTAGCAAGGATTCACATTTGTATATTATATTTGTGAATTTTTCAAGAAATTAAGATCGTCTCAAGATCCAAAGTTCTGAGTTGGCTAAAATGGGCTGGATTTGGTAACATTTTCACACAATGATTTGCGAGTAATTTTCTCTTTAACGTGCAATGTTACTTGTAATAAGAATTCGCCAACTCGTAAAAGTAGGAATGCAAAGTAATAAAAAGTTATGAAATTTAACGATGAAGAAGTAAAAACAAACGTTTTTCGATAATTATCATTCTTTGCTTTAAGCTTTCTTTGAAGAGGAACGAAACTATATTAGCGCCATAGTGATGATTTAATTAATTGCATACGCTGCAGCAATCGTATTCGCGCTTTATTTCATAGCAGCTTACGTATAGTAACTTTATGTTGCTGCATCATGAATGCTTGCTACATATCAAGACCGAACCACTAGAATATGCTAACTATAAATGCCAACATCTGACATTGTTATTTTATTTTCTCAAGAAATTACAGGATATTTTCATAAATAATGAATACCCACATTATATGCAAATAATATAAAGAACTTGAAGGAATTTCAAGTTGCCAGATGGTAGTTGATTCGAAATACGTCGAATGCATTATAATTGAATATACATGCGAGATAAGTACACGATATATGTAGATGCACTCAAAGCTTGGAACTAAAATGTCAATTTGCACAAAGTAAAATAGACCTTATACACGTGGTAGGCATAGTAGGCAAAATTATTGGGTCACTTTCGCAGAAGCATCTAATTAATAAGTCCTACAAAGCAAAGGTCGAAAGCATTCCGTTAACTTAAACGAAGGCATCTCTCGTCTCATTGGCCGTTCGCGGCGAACACGTGCAGCGAACTAAATGCAAGCCAAAGCACGAACAAAAGATCTCGACCAGACGAAATCTCCGCACGCGTGTATATAAATTAGTCGAACTTCCGCAATTAACTACGTAAGCCCCGCGAATTGAGAAACGCACCCATAGAATATCCCGAAAAGTTGGCATTGCCGAGTTACGGTACCCTTAACGGTCGCGCCACTCCTCGTTAAATAAGCGAAACAAACGAGATACAAATACGTATAAATCGAACCCTCGCGCCCGATACTCGTTTTCGGCGCGACGATTAAGGCTTCGTTTTTCCCTTTTTCCCTTTTTCCCTTTTTCCCTTTTTCCTTTCACGCCGCCCTTCGCTTCCTGTTACTTTCCATTGGCGAGGCAGGCAAACTTCGCTCCGTATCTTTAACTTCCGTATCACTTTTCCTCGGAGAGCGAGGAGTCGCCGACAAATGAGCTTTTTTCTTTTCTTCGCTTTGCGACGAGGCGCGCAAAAAAGCCTCTTAAAACTAAATATCGCGCTTTTAAGCCAAACGCATTAATGCTGTCTTTTATATTATTGTTTCACGCGCTGACTCGCGATCCCCTTCTTCTTTTTATTTGATGAACGTGTGCCGACTTTTACGGTATCGTAAAAGTGACTGTTTATTTTGCGTTATGAATTTATATTAGCTTAATGAATTACTACTAGCAATAAAGCGAAACATAGTAGACGTTTTATTCCTTCGGAGATGTTTGCATTGAAAAGAGTTGAAATTTAATTTAAATATTTGTCCGTAATAGCGAAACTCAATTTCTCTTCGGCGCAAAAGGACAGGATTTTTTAAAAGCTGTTCACGCAAACAATGCGTTTATATTGGGGTAGATTTTCTTTAAATTCGCAATATGGAAATAAATATGCTTACGAGCATTTTTTACAATTCCAAATTATTTTCGACGATTATTTTTCGTTTACATAGACTGTTCTTCGCTCGGAATTCCAGGTAATGAGACTTTGCACGTTTAAACATTTGTACGCGAGTAATACCAACGCGAAGTAAGTCAATAATTTCAATTTCGCTTCGTAAGCTTTCGTAAGCTAAAGATTAGGAGAAAAAATTCCAAATCCCATTTGCATGGCGCGGTGAGCGCTTATTCGATCGGTCCTTCGAATGCGATCTCGACCCTCGATCCAGCGGGGAATCATCGCCTTGGACCGGAGTGCACTGTCCTCAAGGCTAACTAATGCGCACGCGCGTACTATCTTTAGCCTCCGGCTGCGCTCGAGATTACGCTTCCCTGGTCGCTTCCCTGGTCGCGTCCCTCCGTCGCCCTCCGTCGCCCTCCGTCGACAACTGGAAATAGACTGTGTCGAGGGGTAAATTGGATTTTTCAGCCCCCGATCTCCGATGGACGGGTCGACTGGTCGCTCCCGAGGGAAAGTTCCCGTAGATTTGAAAAGTATGCGCGTACGAATGTGAGGGAGATCCTGGCTGCACGTACAAACTCCTACGGAAGCTGTATTTTTTTCGTTTTGTAAGCGCTCGATAACAGTGCGCGAGCGTGCTTTAGTGGTTTTTCAAGGATGAAGGACACGGAGACAAGGATTTTTCAATCAAGATCTAGGATTTCGGCCTACTGTGCGATAGGATCAGGATCAACATAATCCAAATAATTACGTTGGCTGTATTTCGTGGCAATGAACTGGAATTATATTTTTAAGCGCGTGTCGTTATTGTAAACTAAATTTTAACCATAAATATTGAAAGGTGCACCTTTCGTAATTGAAGAATGCGAGGTACTTATAGATTTCATCTTGGTACAAGTGTGTACTCTCTTATTGTGTGCTGCTGTAATACGAAAAGACCATCGATGCCTTTTTTACTTGCTATGATAATCTCATTTGCAGCACAATCGTGTCAATTAGATTAGATGTTCTCATAATTTTTATATAAAGCATCTTATCCAGTGATATTCTTAATTGTTAATAGTGCACGTTTTAATACTTCCATTTACAAAAATCCTCGTAAATCTCCTCGTAAAAGTTACATTAAGCAACCGTAATTGCTGACCATTTATAATAAATGTGCATATCCTTACGTTTGCCGACGAAAAGAATCGTCGAATTCCATTTCACATCGAAGAAATCTTTTGATACAGGTATTTTTCCTCAATAATGGAAAAGGCCAAAGTATTCCAGAAGGCTTATCAAACTTAAGTGGAATATCTCGTTCCTGTCGAGTTTCGTGCCTTAAAAGGCCAAGAGCCAGGACAAGAGACAACGGCATCGACGTAAACGCGGAATTAGGAGCGTAAAGCAATGCACTTTGTGAGAGAAGCTCGTCAGATTGGTTCTTCTTCCTGACTCATTCTCGAGCATCACTCGCTCTTCTGTTTACGATCTTTTTTCGCACTTTTCTTGTAAATTATTTAACAGTCTCTTAAGTTTATATACAGTCAATTTGGCTGATAGTGCGTTAATTTAAGTTAATTATCTAGTTATTTTTGCCTTAACGGAAGAGCTTTGCTCGGAATCTTGTTGTCTCGGAGAGCTGTGAAACAGTTGAACGCGATTGGTAGGGAACAAAAAAGTCGTATTTAAATTTTATATTATTCACAACTATTGCAATAAAATTGACACACTAATTAGAGTATCAATAACTCCAAAATATTATAGACGGGATATTTTGACTTGATACAACCTACAGCTTCATCAAAGCATGGATTTGATATTTGTCAGTTAATATATCCGCTTTAAGAGAACATTTTTTAAACACTTACGATAATAAAGAATAGTTAAGCTTATAGTTGATTTTTATTATAATGCCGGAATAATTAATTTAGCGACCTTAATTTAGTGAAATAGAGTGAAAAAAATTTGAAAGGTTTTAGTTTGTCCAAATTTGTATAACGTATTAAGGCTTTTATGAATTATGAAAAGAACCTACTGGAACATTCAAACAAAATAACCTGCTTTATTCCATGAGCTCTGCGTAGGTGCATAATGAAACTATAAAAGTAATTTAAAGGTATCGTTTAGAAATTTCAATAAATATTTAAGTCTGCATAGCTCCATTAACATATACTTTCAGCGGATCAAGCTTGAGAATTCTGTATTCAATTTTTGAACATTGGAGTTGTAAAATTGTTGGTTTTCAGTTGTTCTTCTTTCCTCCTCTTCAAAAATCCGTGCATAAATATCGTAACTAAATTTTAAAGGAAGGTGGCAAAATTCTTAAATAAATTAATATCCAAGAATCGGTTGGATAAGAAATATTAATAGCAACTGCTACATCAAAACGCTCGAGAAGAAGTTAATAGAGCCCGAGCAAACATTTCGAGACCTTATCAAGCATCAAAATATGACAAGCAAAGGAATTAAAAGACACTCTACGAGCGTTCATCGCAGCGTGCAAATAAAAAGATTCCACGTTATGTTTTACACGGAGAAATCGAATCTCGCAGTCGGTAAATATGCAGAAAACGGAAAAAAACCGAAATGATAGTAAATAAAATCCATCGCTCAAGAACCTCGTGAACCAAAAATAGTCGCTTTCAGCCTGTCGTCTACCAATTTCTCTTTCTCTCCGGCTTCACTTTCTCGCATCCTTGTTTCTCTCGCGTCGCCTTTCCCTCTTCCCTCCACTGGTTTCCTTTTACCGTTTTCCTACTCGCGGCGGACAAGCGATCAGTCTCGGGTCAACGGCAGCAACGGCAGCAACGGCAGCAACAGCAGCAACAGCAGCAGTCCTTTGATCTTTTACGGAGCTGGCCGATTGATTTCCGAGTAAGACGCAAAGTCGCGACATCCTTTCGCCTCGCGGCGGGTCCTTTATTTGCTCGCGAAGCGGAAAAATCCGCGCGGCAATGTTGCTTCAAAGGAGGACTTGCTTTAAAGATGTATTCATCGGCTGCTTAAGCAGAATATTTTGATGAGAAACTTGGTGCGCGTTTCTCCGCCGTTTGTTTATCTTTGTTGGCGGGCGAAGGGGGGATGCGATCGCCGTGTTTCAAGGAAGGTTTTCAAAGATTAAACTTTACATAACGTATTTAACTTACTTTTGTTATTGAGATAGTTTTAAGGGATTAGAGGCCTTTAATCGTATGGCAATCGCTTGTGCCGTTAATGCTAATATTTTATTTTATTTTCTGTTTTAGGTAAGCCATTGGAGATAAACTTTGTTTAAGGAAAATTTCACTCTACGCGTTAACAACTTAAATGTGAGTGATTTTGTTGATAACAGCTTACTACTCTGAAGTACCGATTACACACTAATCGCGGATTCAAGACTTTTGAATGAATTACTTCGGATGCTACAAACTCTTGCACAAGCCTATTTTATTATAATTTCAAATTGCTATTAATGAATTAATCTCTATACATTTAGTTGAAATAATATTACGTTCTTGCTGTGATATATCACTTGAATATATTCCGGTAATATTATAATTTCAGAAGGTCCTTTGTAATTGCTGTACTTTTAAACAAATATCTCTATTTAATATCCTAGTCTCTGATAACATCGTTGTACGCGAGATATTAAATAAATACTTCCGTACACCGATATCGTATATAAATTAATTTACTCTTGTGCGCCTTTTTGTACCTTATTTTAATTTAATAACTCGATATCTCGACCAGATTGAATTATATAAATTAATAATATCCTACGTTATGATGTGCAAATCGACGTTTCCTCCGTAAGCATCATTTCATTTAAATTCATAGAAAAACGGTCGGTACGTACTGGAGATAAATTTGCATTTGTAATCTACTATTACCAGTATACAGCAAATGTCAGTTCTAAAGAATTAGCCATTTCATGGATATAAATGTAAGCTACACGAGTTTGAAGATGTACCTATCCGATTTTCTCTTAATATTTTTTTATCCTCTTATATTTACCGTATATAATTACTAGTGGTAGCATTTTATGCGCATATTTTTCTTTAATAACGTGTAGGATCAAGTTCTACTTATCAATTTTGTTTTTCTTAATAATAACTTCATTACAATAGAGCCACTTTTTAAATATTATGCACGAAACTCATCATTTTAAATCTTATTAAAAATCTCATGGATGTAAAACTGTGACTCGATTGAATTGGGTAAATAAGTCGTGATAATTCCATTTAAAATTCGTACAATTGTATCTTTATTAAGCTCAGTAATAAGATATTAAAATATAATATATTATCAATCTTTGAAACATGTGTGCACATTTCGTTACTTACATATTTACATTAAAATGTGAACATAAGAAAAATTCCTTTAAAAAATTCGAGAACAAATATACTTTGTATTATTTTAAATCAAACAAGTTTTACGAATAATAAAATCTGAGTTTTGTTTTATAATTCTTCAGCTGATTCGACTTTTTTTCGTCTGGAAAAGGGTACATTATTGGCTCTTATATTTTCCTTTTGGGTATTTGGGTATCTTGTTTTCTTTTCCTCCCTTCCTTATTTATTGAAATCTACTACCTCTCTCTCTCTCTCTCTCTCTCTCTCTCTCTCTCTCTCTCTCGACAAATTGAACAATTGTCGACAATAGATTGACTACTATTCTTAACACCTCCGATGCTCCGCGTTTCTTCCCACGTGTAATTCGCGCGTAAGAGACTACTGCATAAGTAATTGCATATTTACAATCGACTCTTCGATGCTCGAGGCTTGCGCCTCAATCACTTTAATGAAACGACATTATCGATTTTTCCGCGCAAGTTGTATGATTTTCTTCGTTATTGTTGTGCTTAATTTTTATCTCTTTCTTCCCGATTATCGCGAACTCGATGCATTGAAAAATCCTTTTTTTAAGCAGACGTTAAGAAGACGAAAAAAATAATCCTTGAAAAGATTTTTAATTAAAATAATAGAAACACAAGAAGAATCACAAAGGCTTTAGAAGGAAATGAGCCACGCACTTTTCATAAATATTTTTTATTCGAACGGGTGAAATCATGTCTTCCTGCAATTAATTACTTAATAATTATTTTTTTACATTTTTTTGGATAATCGTAGGAAAATTAAATTTCAATTTTTCCTATTATTTAATGTTCACATTCGTATCGCGTGTTTCTTTATTGAAAAATTTTCAGAAGATGCGTCCTCGTGCAAGAAACTGACATAACGGAGAGGCTCGCGAATACACGTTGTTTAAGAGCGAAACAAAACGCGTTTTATCAGTTTGATGAAAAGACCACTTGCTCACGTATTTTCATTATTTTAACGGCGTTTTAACACTTTACGAAAGAAGTACGAAGTTTTAACTTTGAATTCCGTTTTCCGTTGGTGCAAAGTTCGGAGTGCACTCGAAGCGAGTAGACGCTTTTGTTTTCCCATCGTTCACAATAAGCGAAAGCAGCAATTCAGCGGCAAGCGGTGACCGACAAAAAGCCGTATTACACGTGCGTCGACATTGGCGCGCCAGACGTCAGCAATTTCCATATTCATAGAAAAGGCAGGAGCGAACGGGTTGCCGCAAGAACGAGAGTCGAAGACGGAGGCCCTCCGTATTAATTCCTATTCTCGGAATGCCATAAACGAAGCACCCGAGCGCCTAGACGCTGTAAAGCGTTGCTCATCGACGGCGTCGGGGTTGAGCGCGGGGACACGTGGAATGGAAAAGGGGGTTAACGCGATGAGACGCTGCCAATCGCGTGGTTCTCAGCAAATGGGATTCAGCCATGAATATGTATCGCCGGCCTCTCCTTTGCGCATAACTGAATTCATACGTGCATTACGTGCGCATGTGGAAATAAGACGGGACCCCGACAACAGCATCACGGAAATGGGATTCTTTCGTGGACCGAGACCGGAAAGCTCTTCTTTAACCGGCACCGCGTTTGCGATTTGCTCCTTTTCCTCGAGCACGAGGGAAGACATTGTTCCAGGAGCAAAACCTCGATCGTTCGCTCTTCGTCAGCTTCTTTTCCGCCTTTTGGCGTTACGATTTCGAAGGCGAATTCTTCTTTTATAACACGCGATCTTTTGCCTCAACCTTTCTAATACTCCCAGTTATTTCCCCTGTGTATTCGCTTTGCGAAATTGCTTATTTACAATACAAAACTTATAATACACGCGCGCGCGAACACACAAACGCGCACACACGCATGCACATTGACTTTTAGAAAGCTCTGCTCATTGTCAAGGATGAGCGCTGCAGATTTAGAAGGTCGAGAACATAACGTGTTTCCCAAAGCCATAATCCTAAATCTGCAATGTCAAACGACGTACTTTCGATCTTCGAAATTCAGATTCCGCGACGAATTACAAGTATAAAACCCTTTAAGTAGGAAAGTGGCTTGGCCATTCGAAAATTTAGCGCAGCGCAAGTCGTTACACAAGAGGACGCGAGAAAGCTCTTCGTAAAAAAATATGCGTGCAAGTTGGATAAGATCGAGAGATCGTTCGTTGCAACCCGTTTCACGCAACGTCTTCACTTCCGCCGTATATTGCTAATGACGAAAAGGACCGTATGCGCGGCGACGATACCGGAAAAACTATTTTCTCCTCTCCTCTCCTCCTTATGGGTTGACCGGGGTCACTCGAACGTCGTGTCTCTGCTTTGCAATACGTAATTATCTCCATTCGCCGCTCAGCGGCAAGGGGAGAGGAGATGGCGTCCCGTTCCACGGTGCTACCGAGCCTAATCATCGGCCCGTCCCGTAAGGTCGCCTCCATTTTTATGCAGCTGAAGAAAGTGAGATGGGTAACGAAGTCAGGGCGGAAGGCAACTTTGCATATCTGTGGGCGGGCTGGAGATCGCCGCACTCCGTCACGCGCGTCCAACAGGAAAACGATGGTAGGTTTTCGAAAGTTTCTGAAACGAAAGGAAGTTGGACTTTTAGTTCGAATGGGGGGTATGTTGGGGATTAGAGAATAGCTTCCGAATCTTTGATTCGCAAGGAGAGTATTTTTAAAAGTGCGAAGAAGATGTGTAAGATGCATCGGTTTGGAAAATAACGAAATTTTGGGAGGTTATAACGACTTATTTGCGTCTATAAGTTTCATAAACCTGTATTTCATAAGCTAATTTCAATTGTTTTTTAAAAGTTATCAATGATCCTGAAACGTAACTTTTATGCTTAAGCATATTTTGAGCCCAGGGATAATTACGTTCAGGTTCCAAAAGGTATTATTGTTATTAGAAGATAACAACAATTTCGTCAATATTAGTGGTAAAATTAATGCGATATGCACAAGCGACGTATGTATCGTTGAATACTTAATAGAGTATTTCGTAACGGTTTCGCTTAAGGTGAGTAAAGCAATTTCCAAATAAAGCTGGAAAAAGGCGTTCCAAGTTTGCTGCTCATTTGACATGTACACTGGCATCCTCGTATCTGACTAATTATTCTTGTCCGGATCCAGATACGCTGCTCCATTTACTCATACGACTTCCAGTATTTTTTAAAACGAGGAAGTCAAGCGTTAATCGATCAACGTTTCGCGATACTCGATGACCGGGCGAAGGTTCGCGCGCGTATTCGGTCGCTTCCTAACAAAATATGATACCCGCACTTGCGCGCAAAATTGCATCGCAACCGCGTGAATGACGCTGACCCGCACCCAAGAAATCGGTGACGCCGGGTGTCTCCAGGAAGGAAATGGAACGTGTCGTTTAATTACAGAACTGGCGCAGTTTATTATATACGAAGCGTCCGTCGTCGATGATCATCGGCGGTTGTACCGACGCTAATCAGATACGCGCGTCACTCGAATGAAAGAATTAAGAGCAAAACGTATGGAATCGGATGTTGCGGTTGGTTGGCTCTTCTATGTTTAGATGTAATGTACGGAAGATAGGTTATTGCGCGCAAACAAGCGACTTATCAGGGATGTGCTTTAAAAACATGCTTTTATTTAATCGCGGTTTTTGATGTTAGGCATAGTGAAAGAGTTTCATGGAATGCATTTTCATTGTAGTCTACGTTTTAAAGTAACCCAAAATTTCTAACGTAGTATCGTTTCGTTGGGGGAAAAAAAAAAAAAAAAAAAAAAAAATTGTTAACGGATGAAAAGTTTACTCGCTGAATTAAACAATTGCCGTCGAGTATACCAGTATTTTCAACAATATCAAGAATTCACTACGCATAACCTCTATGACCAATCTCGCGTTAAGGCACTGCAATCAAATTTCTTTCCAATTATAAAAGTACGCGACTACATTCAAAGTACACAACTAAAGTATTTACCGATTAAATTAGACTGACCTAAGTTTCTCATGCTTCTCTCGGCAATTAAACTGCGCGCGTTAAGGATTAGCATTACATTATGTTTGCTTTCCGAAGTGAAAGTGCCAAAAAAGATAACTGCTGACCGATAACATTTAATTTAATTAATAAGAGTATCGTATGCCTCGGTAGCATTCTACTTGTAAAACCACTTTTGCCTTTCCACTCGTGTCTCCGTTTTTACCAAGTTCGAAAAATCACGTGAGATAAAAGGAAGAGACAGAGAGGGCAAGAAAATTTCCGCGAAAGCTACGGGAAATAGGTTGATCGGAAGCGACGATTGGTTCACGAGGACTCGTTTTGCCTGGACGTCGAACGCTGTGCAGATGGAATCTTTGCATATTGTCGTCGTCGTCCTCCTCCTCCTCCTACAAGACACGCCGCATAAAAGATCGACGCTACTAGCGCTAACGACACTTCGTACGCGTTCGCTCGCGCTCGATTCGCACCGCGCGATGCGACGTTCAGTAATCAGTGGGTTTCAGTAGTCTCGGAAGGACTTTACTCGGTCATCCCGGGACTATTTAAATCGATGGAATTTGCCTTTATTGCTGTTCGTTGTAACAAATGTTCCAGTTTTTACTTTGGGCGTGTAATCGTTATCCGTGTTTTAATAAGATAATCAAAAAGTGCGCATGAAACGTAGCCGAGGTACGGAAGTCCGACATTTAAACTCGGTAAGTTTATTAGCATCGAGAGATCGTTAAGAAGCACCTACTAGCGCACGCAGTACTTTATCTCTCATGGGGCTAATAGTCGATGACTCGTCTCTTATTTTAAAATAGGTACATCGAGTCGATTTTCAAACCGATTCCCGCTCAGAATGTGCGACATCCAGCGGCTCTGTATAAAAAGTACAAATGCCTACCGGATGCACCGCGTCGACTACCGAGGAGTCGCGCAGCTTGTCCCCGCCTGCTGAATTAACATTCTCACGCATCTTCTCGTTGGCGTCGCGTCACCCGAAGCCCCTTGTAAACAGATCCTTACCATCGCAGAGTTCATCGAATCCCCGTCAACGTCGCGCTCCCTGCACTTTCTATCGAGAGCGCGACGATTCTCGATTTCCGGCGCGACGCAGGTAGCAGTCGCTTTTATCGATTCGAAGAATCGCTTAAATCGGCCAACGCGGACCAGTTTCCTTGTGTATGAGAATGAGCGAGAGAGTGAGCGAGTGAGAGCCGCGACGGTCCGGGGAGAAGATGTAAGCAGATAAGCGAAGGAGAATGTTGGCTAAGGAAAATTAAAGAGACGAGTGGATGTAGTGTAAGAAAAGGACTGCACAAGGACTTCATTGGTGGGTTTATTATCGCGCTCTAGAATTTAGAAATTCTTATGTTGATTTATAGCAATGTAAATGAATTTTTTTAATAAATAACGGGAAGGATCGTAGCGATCTATTTAGTTTAATCGTGCGCGTTGAATTTCGTTTTCGCTTCACACACGTGACTAATTATTCGCGCACTGCGCCCGACCAGGAACCACCAATAACGAACAAATAATTAATCAAATAATTGGCGCTCAGGGTGTAATTTCCGAATCGAGAATCCGACCGACGGTATAATTGTAACGCTATCGCTCTGTCGCTGTACTTTGGCTGCGAAAGCATACACTGTACGCCCGTCATCGAGGGCTTACGGGCTCTTGTCATCGGCGTACCAATAAAACAACCGATCCGATCCGACAAATAACCAATGTCAAGACACTCAGGCTTAAAGTGACGTACGTACGCGCGCCATCCGCAAACTTTCGATCACGGCGCAGGAGAAGCGCGAGGCGAACCGGTTTCCCCGGAGGCCTTCCACGAGTGCGCATTCGCGATTCCCCAGGGGACGACGCCGTGCGCGTTTACCGTAAGCCGAGCAACGCTTCTCGGATCCTCGGGGAAGCCTGTCTCGTTGACGGCCTCTCGAAATCGCGTGACCAAGACGACGGCGGCGGCTCTTGGACCGGACGCTTCTACTCTCGTCTTCGGTCACTCGGAACACGACTTTCGGCTCGTTGTCGCCAGGCGCTCGGTCTATTGCTCAACTTCGTTCAAGAATGACTGCTTTTTATATTGGCGACAAATATAAATTATCGCAAGACTCGCGAAACAGGCTCCGTGTGTTTTATACGAGTTTTGACAAGTTGCGTGGTTAGATAGAAAAATCGATGGAGGAAGATTTATTTCTGAGCAGCTGTTATAAGGTAAAAGGTAAAATTTTTTGAAAATTCGACTCTTTTTCATAACAAATATTTTACTCGATAACATTTCTCTTCGAATAGTCTATCCTTTGTAACTCTCGTAAATAAATTATTAATGAAACGGGTAATATCCAATGTATAATTTTCAATCTAAACTACATTCTTTCTCTAATTAAGAACTTTTTCACGTGAGGTAAATAAGTGAAAAATACAAGTAAACTCGGATCAATGATAAAAATTCCCACAAATAAAAGAAATTCAATTTCATTGAAGAAGTAAGTAACAAAGAAAAATATACATGTGTTCGAGTTAAAGTAAGTAGTTACATTTTTCTTAAGTAGTTACATTATTCTTATATTGAACGCGCGTACACCTACAAACGAAGCAATACGAAAACAAAAGTTATTGAAAAATCCAGTCAACTTTCAAATATACTGTAAATATTTATTTCCTCGAGCATCTTTATTACATTTACGAGTTGTAACGATTTATCGTGATTAGCAAATATTAACGGTTATTATTAATTTCCCAGGCTATCTGACATCAATCGCATCGGCTTCGACAGCAAATACGATGATGTAGATAATTTTTGGCGCTATCAAGCCCGTTATCAAGAAATACAAATAAAACTGTATTTTTGCTTGCAACATTCTGATTATCTCGACTGCAGATCAACAGATTTTTATTGAATATTTTTACGTCATTTACCTACGGACGAATGTTCACTTGAACGGGCAATCAAGTACAAAGGAACCAACAAAAATGCTTAAGATTTATGAATGACATAAATGATGTCAATGTTTACGCCAATCAAAGATGGATTAGGATTGAAGAGATACGACTCAAAATGATGCCAAATATTTTTATTGCGCAGAAGATACGTGTAAATTATGCACCCGAAAGAATATACGATAATGAAAGGAATATATTATAAATCACAGACTTAGTAAATCCTTACCTACAATACTCCATTATCACAATTACCCGTTTACAGAACGAGTGAAAACTTTTCGATTGTATTTCTTCTACATTACATCCCATAATTTCCACAGACAACTGCAAAATAAACGATAAACACAAGGGTGATGAAAATAACAAAAATACACAAGATACCAATGAAAAAACTACCAGTGTCGTACACAACGAAAATCTCTCTCTCTCTCTCTCTCTCTCTCTCTCTCTCTCTCTCTCTCTCTCTCTCCCTCCCTCTATCTTAGTCTTCGATAAATCATCAGAGGCTCGCTGAAAATGTCCTCGTCCCGCGTCCCGCTGCATGCAAACGTCCGCGAACAGCTGAGACGCTCAGCGCTGCGGCGTCATTGTGTTTGTGGGTCTTCACTTAAGCCTCCGTTCCAGTTTTCCCTTGCGGCCGATTCCGATCAACTTCGCTGTCTCCTATTACATTGTCGTCCATGTTCTAGTCTTTTAAGCCCATGAGAACTACGCGAAACTCGATTATCTATCTAGCACCGAGATACATATGTGCATTTGCGCGTCTCTCCGAGTGTATGATTAGCATTAGTCGAGTACTTGAATTTTCATGCAGCCTTTTTACCAAACTCTCGTACTTGCAAATGATTAGGTAGACTGTGCAATTACTTTAAACTTAATATCTTGGACTGTTTCGAGGCCATTTTAATATATGCATTAAACATCAAAGCTGTGATTGCTATCATTTGTGCTAAATGCTATTGGTTCGCTTGCTTTGGAATATTTTATTTACGGTGTTTAAGATTCATTTAGTATTTAGACATAAGAACTTGAGGTAATAAGAGTGGCGACCTTAATTAGTTATTCGCGCACCTAGCTATTGAGATATAATAATTCTTTCAAATTATACGTTAAGCGAAACAATAAAGCGAGGCAAGTTAAACGAAGAACGTATTCTCATTTAAATACATTTTGATTAATTGAGATATCTCTATTTTTATCAAACTTTCGAATTTCAAAACCAGTTTACGAAATTTCGTAGTCCAACGTAACCGTGTTCGTAAATTTCTTCTTACTTCCGTCGCTCGTCTTATCTACTGCCCCCCAATTTTTCATCCTTCCTCTTTTTCCTACACTGACGTCGCGCGCTTCGCACACGTGCGGCTTTGCGTATGTTCGTGCACGTACTCTCGATAAATTGGACCGATATTGAAATAGTTGAAAAGTGGGTAGGACAAGTGGGCCAGTGCTGCAGTAGTCGAGTCGAACGCGCGCATGTTCAAATACGTGTCGGTGCGAGTAAAGGAAGTTTTGTCTTTGAAAACCGAGCGAAAGTCTGGTTAGATCTGTATCGACAGCCTCCCTCTTCTTCTCAATTTTCCTCTCTCTTGCTTCTCGACAATGTTGATTCAGGTTTTTCTGCGATTGTCTCGTTCGGATATTCTCAGATATTCTCAGAGATTTGGCAGATTAGGCAGATTAGGCATTTCATGGACCCGCTGGTCGTTGGCGCTTAGCTTGCGATCGAGTGACTGACGCAACTCATTAGTGACAAGAGCTTCGAGATCGCGAATGCGTCTTTTTGGGTGTGGACCGTATATTATGGGAAAATAAACGTCTTTTGATGTTGTGTAATTGGCGTTACCTAAACCGAATTACTCACTTCTTGTCCCTTAAACAATTGAGCCGTTATCTTTTCTTCAAATCAACGAACAGCTGTACAGTTGATGTATTTCTTCGATCACCGATTAAGATACATACCACAATTAAAAGTTAAGGAGGTGCCGCAACGCTGAACGAAGCATTATTTCGAATTCAACATCGAGCATTTAATCCTCGACTTTTATCCAGTCAAGTAATTAACGTACAAAGGAAAAGCTAAAAAAATTGCAGTAACTTCGTATTAACAACTAAAAGACACAGGCATCTCTACAACGCGCAAACTAAGTTAACTCGCGACAACGATTTCACGTTCCCAAAGCAAATTCTCAAAGTGTAAATTTTTTCAAACGGTATTTAGTACAGTTCGGTCTACACAAAAACTTACTTATTCGGTCAAATATTCAACAAGTTCAAGAGCCATCGCGATCGCGTTTAATTTCAAAACGAAGTAACTTTTATCCTGAATTTCAAACAATGTAATCGTTTAGAAATTGTCATTTCGGTAATAACGTATATTATCGATATAATATGTATAATAAAATTAGACGCGCAGACGTATGCTCGACGAAATCTGCGACCCAGCGATCAGTGTTTAAAATCGTGAAAAAATAAAGCGGACTTTTCAAAGCGCATGACAACCCGATGTAGGGAAAAAATCCGAGCAGAAGGGCAATATTTTTTCGATCCGCGCGTATCACGTTACCGCCGCCAACCTCGAGCCCACGATATCGAGAAAGCAACAAAAGCGCACTTGCTTCCCTCCGTCTCTCTCTCTCTCTCTCTCTCTCTCACTCACTCACTCACTCACTCACTCACTCACTCACTCACTCTCTCTGCTCCATCACCGACATAACGCATTCATGTATTCGAGCGGCTTTTTGCCGCTTCTCGGAACGGCGCGTGGCATTAGAAGTCAAGGCGCTTTAAAGACTCGAAGTACGTGGCTCGTGCACAGGGAACGAAGGAGAGAGAAGAAAGAGCGAAAGCGAGGAGTCGCGGTGAAGAAGGCGTTGAAAACGCTTCTACGGGAAATTCGTGAGAAATTGTAGGAAGATCTAGTAGTTTTACGATGAAATAAATTTATCGGATACGATGCGATGTTTTTAAAGCTTTATATTGCCGTTTGAGGTAAACTTACAGTTGCACGTATGAGAAAAATCATGGACTAGTGCTTAGTCAGCGAGAGATTATAATTTACATATTACATATTTCAGTTATCAGGCAATATTAATTCATTGTAATTTTTAATAAACATTAATAGCTTATACTTGGCACTTCGTATAACGTACATTTTTATCAAGAGATTTCGCATATTACCGTAATTGAATATTCATTGATAATAGTTGTTTGTATCTACTCCAACTATTAATGTTTTTTTTATCTTTCAATGAATTTGAATAATTAAACGTGTAGATAATACGACACATCTGCTTATCCGTCCGTCCGTGATTTTTTAATCTACAAATTAAGCTTTCGATAGCCAACATTTACATTCGATGGCATCGTACGCATGAAAATGATCAATAGGATATTTGAAGTCGTCAAATTAAAATGATAACAAACTGTCTGTCATCTTAAAGCATCCGGTTGAAAGAAAAAGCACTCATTGCTTTCCAATCGCAAAGCTGGATTTTTCGAATGTGCATTTTCGGACCCTTTTGTACTCTGCTGATGCATTTATACAAGACGCTTGGGAGAGGCGAAAATGCTAAAATTCAGCGGCGTGACAAGTCGAGTCACCCTCCCAAGTACAGCACTCGACGCTCGGTCTACTCTTTCTCCTCCACTGGGGGTCAAAGGACGTAAGGAACCACCGTGGGATCCGGAGCCAGCACGGATGTAATAACCATGTAGGTTGGCGGCAGGAACACTTCTGCCGAGAGTACGACATCGCGCTCAACTAGGGAAACTTTAGTTCTCTTTTGTAATCCCGGCTTTTCTGTAGCGAGTCGTTGTCCCCCGTCTTGTACATTTGCCTTTTCTTCGTGAAAGATCTTCTTATTTTACGTGATGGATACTTTCGAGATTTGTGAGATTTATTTTGTTGTGCTAAAAATTGATGAAAAATTGCTTGTGTGAATTTAAATATTATGTTATTGCAGTAACCAAAATTTGTTACAGGGATAAAAGCCTGTCTCTTGTTACGATCGTTAAAGTTACGCAACTTTATAGTACAGAGATTTTCCAATTTTTTCGTTAAAAGAACTCTAATAACGAAAGAGTAAATTTAAACAAAGACAGCTTATTAGTTATGTTATTACAAACAGGCGATCGATCTTGACACCATACCGGAAAATCAGAATAATGTCAATAATTCGTATTTGTGATTGAAAATTGAGATTACGTTAACAGTGTTTTAGCTATTGTTGATCCTGATAGAACGATAGCCATGCTAAACCAACTATGCCCGAGTAAATCATGTCCACCAGGTACGCCATAATACGTTCGTCGTTTTCTATCAAGCCGTAATTCTCATGGTCCCTCTTAGGTGGCGCGCGATTACTAAAAATGTCAGGTAACACCTTCCATCGCATGCAGTCGAAACGGAGGACCATTGCACTCGTTATTATTCCGTACCCTAATTAGAGCCTTTAACTTTTCGAGTATTTTTCCACGTCATTTCAACGTTTATGTTCCGCAACGTTTAGTAATACGTTATCGAACATTTATACAAGCATAATAAATAATATATTAGTTACCTAACAACAGAAAATATATTCTTTTTTTATTGTAACATTTAAAGCACTACGATGTTTATTATTAAAAAACAAATGTATTCGTAAAAAGAACTGTGCGAGCTAAGAAATTTGTCTTGCGCTTACGTCTTTTATAAAATTTAATCGCAACAAGTTATTGTTTCAGAATGAGCATATTAACATAATCATTTCATCGTATAACAATGTACTAACTTCAATATTTTGCAAAGAACAAATTTTAATTTGCTGATATTCTTTTTATTGACTTACTTAACAATCCTGCCCACTACTATAAGATACTCATTCAAGAAATGTAACAATGATTAATTTTGAATGATTGCAACGTAAATTATAGTTAATCCTTAAGCTTCAAGTATTTAAATTTATCAATATTTTTTTCTTGAATAAATACATTCATATCTTTGTCATAAATACTATTGAAACAGATAAAAACTTTTACGTTAAAAGTTAAAAGTTTAAAAGTTAAGCTAATAATGATATTTTTGTAAAATCAGCGTAAATATATACAATTATGAATAATAATATACGGCTCCAAAAATGAACTAACTACAACAACTATATTTGAATATGATAATAAAAATTATGTCATAAAAAGTTATTTAGATTAGATATTATTAAATGTTATTATTATCAAACATTATCAGAGAGAGAAAATATTTTCTTACGATATATTTCAGGCAATTTTATTTCACGTACATATTTAAACAGATGCATTTTCCCCCAATTAAATATCTACTAAGTTGTTTCAATGTAGTTACAATTTACACTATCAAATTTACATTTTATTAAATAAATAAATTATTAATTAAATTGTAATGAAATATTGTCATTTGTATTATTCAGTATAAATATGAAAATAATTTAATAAATCTTGGATTTTATATATTTGATTATTTTCTCAATTCAAAACATTATTACAAATCATTTATTATATCAAGGATCTTTAATTGTGTGAACTGGTATTCGACAATAAAAAATGTATATATAAAAATGTATAGACAATAAATAATGTTGATATTTTTATTCCACTATGAACGTAGAATATTTTGTGTAATAAAGTAATTATTTATAAATACCTAAAATAATTAAACAGATCAATAAACTCGTATAATCTATAGTTTCAAGTTTTCTAAGAATATTAAAGAGTTAGATTGCATTCGTCGTACGCGAAGAAATTAATTTTGATAATACTGATAAGATAATCGTTCGGTTATTACGTGATAAGAAGATCACCTCTATAAAAGCCTGTGTACTATCACCTTAGACCAGTTCTCTGTTTGATCAGTGTCATGATCACTGCTACTTTTATCGATCAACATATTATTTTCACTATGAAAGGTAATTACAAAAAGAGCAATTTTTTAATTTTAAAATCAAAGCTATAAACTTTTTATATAATTAATATTATAATGTGTTTTGGTATGGTGACTAATATATGTTCGTATGTATTTTCAGTTTTTGTCTTCTTTAATTTATTATTAAGTACATTAGCGATTAATATTGACGCAGAAGGCAATACAAATAATGGATCTAAGGAATTAAATAAAAAGTGGTCAACTTCAAAACCTTTTAAATGTCCAAAAGATTTCGAGAACGCAATTTTAGGCACTATACCGCACGAAACAGACTGCGATAAATATTACGTTTGCATTAATGGTAAAAAGGTTTTAAAACAATGTCCTGAAGGCCTATCTTATAATGCAGATAAGGGGATATGTGATTGGTTATCGTTAACTAAATGTAAATTAACAACTACAACAGAAGAAACTATAATACCGTCAACTGCTACCACTAGCGAATATACTACAGCAGTAACTACAAAATCACCGACTACAACCCACTCAATATTTAAGTGTCCTGCAAATGACACTAGCGAATTTTTAGTGACGTTACCTCATGAAACGGATTGTACCAAGTATTATCTTTGTGTTGATGGTGAAAAAATTTTAGAATATTGCCCTGACGGACAGTATTTTAATTCCAAAAAAGGAAAATGCGAATTTGAAGTACCTGCCGATTGTGAATTAACGACATTTAGTCATACAACAACTACCTCAAAATGGACGACTTCTACTTCCAAAAAACCATCTTCAACAACCAGTAAATATCCAACTTGGCCAATAACTACAATATCTACTACTATTTCTTCATCGGAAAGTACTACTTCGGAATCAACAACGACTGAAAGTACTCCATTACCAACGACGACTACTTCTAAGCCCTCTTCAACAACTAGCGAATATCCAACTTGGCCAACAACCACGATATCTACTACTACTTCGGAATCGTCAACGACTTTGACAACCGAACCAACCACTGAAAGTACTCCATTACCAACGACGACTACTTCTAAGCCCTCTTCAACAACTAGTGAATATCCAACTTGGCCAACAACCACGACACCTACTACAACTACTACTACTTCATCAGAAAGTACAACTTCGGAATCATCAACGACTTTGACAACCGAACCAACCACTGAAAGTACTCCATTACCAACGACGACTACTTCTAAGCCCTCTTCAACAACTAGCGAATATCCAACTTGGCCAACAACCACGATATCTACTACTACTTCGGAATCGTCAACGACTTTGACAACCGAACCAACCACTGAAAGTACTCCATTACCAACGACGACTACTTCTAAGCCCTCATCAACAACTAGTGAATATCCAACTTGGCCAACAACCACGATACCTACTACTACTACTACTTCATCAGGAAGTACTACTTCGGAATCATCAACGACTTTGACAACCGAACCAACCACTGAAAGTACTCCATTACCAACGACGACTACTTCTAAGCCCTCTTCAACAACTAGCGAATATCCAACTTGGCCAACAACCACGATACCTACTACTACTACTACTTCATCAGGAAGTACTACTTCGGAATCATCAACGACTTTGACAACCGAACCAACCACTGAAAGTACTCCATTACCAACGACGACTACTTCTAAGCCCTCTTCAACAACTAGCGAATATCCAACTTGGCCAACAACCACGATATCTACTACTACTTCAGAATCGTCAACGACTTTGACAACCGAACCAACCACTGAAAGTACTCCATTACCAACGACGACTACTTCTAAGCCCTCTTCAACAACTAGTGAATATCCAACTTGGCCAACAACCACGACACCTACTACAACTACTACTACTTCATCAGAATGTACAACTTCGGAATCGTCAACGACTTTGACAACCGAACCAACTACGGAAATTACTCCATTACCAACGACGACTACTTCTAAACCCTCTTCAACAAATAGCGAATATCCAACTTGGCCAACAACCACGATACCTACTACTACTTCGGAATCGTCAACGACTTTGACAACCGAACCAACGACAACTACTTCTAAACCATCTTCAACAACTACAATATCTACTACTACTACTTCATCAGAAAGTACTTCTCCATCATCCACCATAACTACTACCTATAGACCAACTTCAACTGAAAGTACTTCTCCGTCATCTTCAACTTCTGTTACTACCTTACAACCGTCCACTTCAACGACAAATCCAAGTAGGTCCCATATAATATCTGTTTACAATTAAAATGTTATTAAATTGTTTTTAAGAATATTAATAACTACAAAATTTGTTCAATTAAATGAATATCTATGATCGAAAATAAGATACTATTGAATTTTTTAAACATTTTAAAACAGCATGAAAGGATTTTACTAAATTATTATATTTTTTCAGTATTCCCAGCGTCTTGTCCGAAAAAGATTACGATTAAACCAATCTTTTTAGCCCATGAGTGTGTGTGCAGTAAATTCTATGTCTGCATTTTTGGTATACAAATTGCTAAAGAATGCCCTCATGGCTTACATTTTAATGCGGCCTCTAAATTATGTGATTTGCCCGAATCAGCTGGCTGTAATACGATTACAACTACACCTAAACCCACTGAATCTACTACAGTACCAGCATTCGAATGTCCACCATTGGGTGGCTCTGGCGGAGCTGTTCATATACCTCATGAAACAGATTGTTCTTTATTCTACACATGCACGAGTGCTGGAAAAATAATACGAAAGTGTCCTAAGGGATTACACTTCAATCCAGTAATTCAAGTTTGTGATTGGCCTTGGAATGTAGATTGCAAAGATAAAGTGGAAACAACAACCAAAGTTACTGGTACGACAGAAAAACCAAGTCATTGTCCTCAGTATAAAACGAAAATTCCACACGAGAGTCATTGCTCTCTCTATTATATATGTAGCCATGGCAGAGCAACATTGCGAAAATGTGGACATCATTTATTCTTTAATCCTGTTAGACAGATTTGTGATCGCCGTGAAAATGTCCAATGTTTTAATGAAGATGAATCGAATGAGATTTATTTTAGTGAAAATTCTGTAAAATCAACAAGAACAAGAGGTATTGCATCATTTATTAAAAATTGGTTCGATTTATCGCGAATAATGTAATTTATAAGACTGTACAGTAGGAGTAAATAAATTATAATAGCTTCTACTTAATGAATATTATTTGAGTTTCAATTTATATCATATCTTAATTTACATGTAAATAATAGAATATGTATTGATTAAGTCAATAAAAAAATAATCATTTCCTTGCTGTACATAATTAAATCCTAGCTTTATATTAAGTTGCTTATCAAATAATATTACGGCATATTTTATATAAATAACTTATGTGGAGAAGAGTGGTTAAATGTTTTAGAAAAGTTAGAAGAATTAGAAAAATACAGATCGAAAATGTATATGAATAAAAATACGAGTAGTAATGTATACCAAGAAATAGAAAACAAGTGTTCGTATAGTAATAATGATGAAGGAATGACTCGAGCTAAATACACGAAGACGTTCAGGGTCGAGAAGGTTGAGACGCTCGTTGGAATCTTCAGATGTCTAGATCCGTTTCTTAAGCCACCGTTGTATCTCGCAAAGATAAACGAACATATAATGTTTTATTTTGTAAAAAGTTGATCTTCTCTGGAGTTTCTGGAATATCATTTTCTCGTAAAAACCACTTTTCTTCGAAAAATCAATAAATCATGGCGTCATCATGATGATGAACCATGGTCACAAAATACTATCTTAAAAAAATTGAGTGACTATCGTTAAAGACACGAGAATTTGAAAATCGATTTAATTTTATGTAATAAGAAATTAATTAACAGATATTTTATATATTCGTTGTATCTAAAAATTGACCTTACATTTTATGCTTCGAATAAACGTTTAATATGCTCGTGGTAAATTCTGCGTTTTTTTTTTCAACATACCCAAAAAGTACCGCGGTTGATAAGCGATCGTCATATATATGGAAATTATCTTGTTAAATTGCATTTACTTGGTAAACCGTGATTAAAATTGAAAGAAAAAGTATTGGCGAAAAAAATTGGCGAAAACACGAGCACGAATTTCTTGTGAACATTTCTTCCTGAGCAGATCGTTAAACTTGTGCGGAGAATTACACGGGTCTCTGCGAAAATCGAGATGTTGCGGTATCATCGTCATTATCGCGGGTATCGACAATAATTATTCCTCTTGCCGTGGAGATGTCATTACAACTGGGCTACGAGAGTACTAGATACGCGATGCGCTCAAGATTGCCAGGGTGCAAGGGGGACGGCAAAGTGCTTGGAGAAAGCAAGCACAGGACCAATATCGCGGTGAGTTCCGTCCCGAGGTGACCCGATATGAAAACGATGCGAGATACGACCGGTGGATCACGAGATTCACCGAGCTGACCTTGTCGATTGCCCACGTAGATTGGCAACGCCATGCCGATTAGCCATAAATTAAAAGCTGCACTACCATCTGGGTCACTCGCAACGAGGTTCTGCTTCGCCCGACGACTTCATTCCTCGCACGGGCGTTCCGTGACCCTCTATAACTCCTCTCCTCCTGGTGAGAGGAGTTTCCGTCGAGGGATTTGACGATGATACGCGCGTAGTCCGATGTCGGGACTTACAGTTTGAGCGGCTGCGATATTTAAGTAAAATTAACGGCTGTGTAACACGGATTGCATTTTACTCTATGTTACTCGGCGTCGTCGTGATGGATCGTTGGTGGCTCCCGGTTATCGCACTCGTAGCATCGATTTGCGTTACGTGCGTTTACTGTACGGCTGTAAATTAATAGTAAAATATTTTTATTGGCTTTACGTTTAGTTGTCGAAGATTAGTTTTTAATTTTTTGTTACGATAACCAAATAATTTATTTGTTCGTTAGTTGGCAAATCCAACGAAATTTAATTATTATTAAATTATTAAATCAAGGTACAGTGAAATGAAACGAATGTCTTTTCTCTTTTAGTCGCAATAACACTGCGCGTTTAAAAGTTAATTTGATTATATCTAATATAGTGGCATATATTAGATAGTAGTAGATAAAATGTACGATGATGATCTAGTTTATCGAAATATTATCGAAGTATGTATCTTTATACGTTGAGTGGTGGACTAGTCAATTACGATAACTGCAACTTACAAGATTGCTTTCGTTATTTGATAAAGTATAATTTTAAATAATTACTAATATTAATTCTCCACTGGTAAATACATCAGAATATAAGCACTTAACGGGTAAAGTAAGTGAAATTTCGATGTTGGAAATTAATTTGCGAGCATAATTGCTTTTGTTTACATGTAATACGTAGATCCTCTATTATTGTTTTAGAGTCGGAGAAGAATCAAATTTTAAATAAAAGAAGCACTGAGAGTAAAATTAAATCACGTCTTATTTTGCGGCTTCGAATGAAAAATTGGCAAGCAATTAACCTTTTGCGCTAAGCTTACCTTTACCAACTACAGCTGCAATGTCGCTACATATCCCCACCATTCGATGAATATCTTTTGAACATTCGAAAACGCCAACACTCCCACTAGTCCTTCCAGTTTGCTAAGCGTCTCTTCCTTCTTAATTATTCCTTCCTTATCCGTCTGTATAACGTAAAAAGCACTTTAATCTTTCACCACCTCTCCCGCCCCTTCCACTTTCTATTTATCGTTCTTCCTTTTTCTTTCTCATCCTCCCTCTTTCTCTACCTTGCTTTTGAAGCAGCTAATTGAGGCTTACGGTGCTCGCTCACATGCACCCCTACACTGACAATTCGACAATTGCCTCGGGGGCGTATTTGAAAGGCAATTCCTACGACTGGTTGGCTAATGCTATTTTTGAATCAATTTGTTGGCGAGTTTGGTTTCGCTGGAAGATAAAAAGAAACGTTAAAGTCAATATGGTTCGCTTAACTTTTTTTTAAACTCTGTATTTCTTAACTTTAAATTAAATATTCGACCCTTCTATGTCCAAGATGTCCGTTTTATGCTTTTTGTACAATACTTTTTTAAATTTACGAAATTAAAGCTCGTAAAACAGCGTTAAAAATAGCAGCATCTTCGATTTATTGAGCTAATTCATTAAGGGATCGATAAAGTTAAAGGAAAATATTCGTTACTTGTATTATTGAACTATTGCATCAACGAGCAGAGTGTAATGCTTAGAAACTCTAGACAAAATTTCGTTTTGACAAAATAAAGTAACTGATTATTTCGATTTGCTGAAAAAAGAAAACATTTGGAACGTGTTTTTAGGATGCGCTTAAGCATACCAGGATTCCCCATAAATATTCCATGACAACATATACCATATTAATCATAGCCTTTGTTTCTATACAAATAATTTCCATAAAAATTTAAAATTTTAATGTTTCTTCTACGAATTTCGTTCTCGATCTTTCTCTCATTGTAAATCATCAATGGCAGTATCTTTCTTACTCGTATACGCGTTTCTCTTTTTTGTATCGTCGTATAATTTCTACGAGACTTAATAATCCTTACAAGCATCACTTGTATCCGTCTCTTTGAATGACAAATTTTTGTCAAGAACATAAGCTTCAACAGCGTTCAACAGCGTACACTTTAATAAATAAAACTTACGTATGTAATTGAGAAGACTGACAAGGGCATCTTCAGAAAATAAAACAGCGTTGTTTTTCTCTATTGCAAAATATCTCATTCGTCTTCGAATAATTATATTAAGGTACGTTCTTATTGCGTTCTTATACGTATTGAACACGTATTGAAACATCATTTGCTTCGAAGTAATACGGAAACAAGTATGTATTCGATCAAGCACTCGGATACTCCGCCGAGTTATCTTATAGGCGACAAAGTAAAAGTAGCGAGTCTGCGACCGTGGAAAAAGCGCACGGTAAAAAGTATTGGACTTTTCAATCATCCGCGGCATTATCCGGTCGTCGCACGGCCTTCCCATGAAGCCCATGGAAATGCCGACTAATCGCACGATTATTTCGATTAGCTACGAAAGGCACTAATTGTAACGCGAACATCGTCGATCCCCGTGCGCATGGTGTCATACCGGCAAACGCGCACACGCCGCCGATAAACGTATATCGTTCTCTTCGTTCTCGCATTCTCTCTCTTGGTCGCCCTCCGAGAAAACTCGATTCTCAACCGCGGCACGCATCATGCGATTCACGTCGAAGGCCAGGGCAGGAGGCGCCCCGCTGCCATGCGCGTACCTCTGGCCTCAACCTCCGGTCGACTCGTCTCCTTCTTCTTCTTCGCGGTTCTTTTATTATACGCGCAACGGCTTGTCCCTTTTTTTTCCTGCGTCGCGACACGTTTTGCTCTTTTCTCGTGGAGCATCCCGTGGTCGTCACGACTACGGTACCGGAGTGCGTTGGATCCCAAAGCGGGATTTCGAGTATTCCATGCTACCGCGCACTTGGCTCGCTTGAATTGCGGCTATTGGTAATTTTCAGCAGCTGCCTTTTGTTCGATACCCATTTTAACGGAAGACCTTTGTAATTTTAAGTCGGTGCTTGGTAAATTTAGTCGTCTCTTCCACTCTTTCTTTGAGAGTTATTCCGGATGTTGAGCGCCGGTGCAAATGAAA
This sequence comes from Wiebesia pumilae, assembly GCA_018907045.1. Taxonomy (NCBI): domain Eukaryota; kingdom Metazoa; phylum Arthropoda; class Insecta; order Hymenoptera; family Agaonidae; genus Wiebesia; species Wiebesia pumilae. Next base: position 1,960,824 of record JACCHZ010000138.1, read on the forward strand.
GGTGGCATTACTGTCGTTACGCGACTTCCACGGGGCAGAGTTGGCCATCCGTTTATCGACACTCGGAAAAATGTATTCGTTGCAGAAGCTACTTGGTACACGGGAAAACGAAAAAGAAAATAAAGTAACCGCACGACTCACCGCGCTTGAGAATGTAAGCGGTCCCATCGCGGTCCCATCGCGGTCCCATCGCGGTCCCATCGCGGCCCCGTCGTAAATATTCGACTCGAATAAATTATGCGAAGTCGAATAAAAATAAAGCGAAGCTTATCGGAGCACAGCACCTCTTCTGACGGTAAACACCGAGGCACCATTCATAAAAACGGACGAGTTAACGACAGGTCAAAAGAGGTGTCGCTCTTGCGCCCGTTGCGCTGTCAATATGCACAATCGGTAACGCGATTACCGTGAGCTGCGCCCTAACCTCTGGTAGCTAGTGGCTCCCACCGCGATCACGCGATGAATATCTGCGCGTTTCACCTCAGTCGCGTGATCCCGATCTCGATCTTTATTGTCGGCTGGACGCAGCCTACGTCGATACCGCCTGTGTGGCCGTACGTGTTCAAGGGCACCGCCTCGCTTTCCACGTGTGGGTCCAGTGCGCGCGAGCGCACCGCGGGGTTGTGAAAGTACCGATACTCCATCGATCAATAATGCAATAAAACAATCGGAGCCGAGTAAATTGTATTTTTCGAGTCGCGCTTATTATTTCGTTCGCCCGTTCCGTGTTTATTGCGAATCAATACGGTCTTACTCTTTTTTTTTTTTTTTTTTTTTTTTTTTTTTTTTTTTATCTTTTATCGTAGTTCGCGAGGTTGCCGGGAGGGGAAAGCTGCGGGAAGAATCAACATGTTTAATTAAAATTATATCGCTTTAACTACTTTCTCGATACGTCGAAGCGGAAAAGTAGTTTTCCTTTCGTGCAATTTGATCGTTGATTGGCAAAAATTGTTTCTGTGTCTTCGTACGGTGCATAAACAATTAAATAAAAATGCGTTCGTTTAATTTAGCTTGCAACATAATTGAATACTAAGTATAATGTCCGTTTCTAGAAGGTATTGTAAATTTTACTCTTTCATTCGAGCGGAAATCAGCGATGGTAATTTTGTAAATTTTTTTATTCTCAGTAGTAGCGATTCTCGAGTGTTATTCTCCGGATCGTAATTACGAGAAATACTGAAAAAATATTTACTTTCTTGATAAGAACATTAATGTCATTCTCTTTAGAATATATTCATTGATATTTGCTTCGATCAAATCTTGAAGATTACTTTTACTTTTTAAGATACATATTACACGAACCTTAAGTCTCTAAAATTAGCTAAAATAAGCCTCAAGAATTAGCAACCATGCATTAATTGCAAACGATTATTTGGAAAGACTATTAAAGTAAATGTTTGATGCTCAGGTATGAAAGATACGATTGAGAAGAAAATGTCTATTTTTTTTTTCTATTTTTTCAGTCCATGAAAAAATTTTAATTTAATTTCTTCGCAAATTTGCCCGAGGCAAGCGTGGAGTCTCCTTAATCGGTATTAGAATTCCAAATAGTTCCAAAGAGAATTTATGGCGCGATAGTAAAAGCGATTCGCTGACTTCTCCATGTCCATCGGGTACTCATCGAGTTACTCAGCCGTTATGCATTGCCCAATGGACGTACGCTCGAGACGCTCGAAAATTCGTTCGATTACAGTAGTCGAGTCGCGATGAGAGCCGACCACGGACTTTTGTGATTGATCGCCCTCTCGTGTAAGTTCTTTCCGCGTGTCAATGATAAATGGAGAAAAGAAGAGACACCGTGATTGACTAGCGGAGAGTGAACTGGACGGCGACGATTCATCATGAGCGGCGAACCTTCGACTTTTCATTGCATGTGTTTCGCCGCGCGGCGCTGAATTCGTCGTACGATTAATTTTCCCAAGGCGACGTCGTTGAAAATCGTGTATAATATCGCGAGAGTCGCTAGGAACTGCGGGCAATTAAAAGCCCCGATGGACTCCGCGCACGGTGAAAGTGAAGTAGCGAAGGTTGTAATTCAATTACACGATGAATCAATTCTGTTTGTTTATTATTGTGAATTGGTGTTTATCGAGGACATTAAACTGAGATTAGTAGAAACTTATGCTTAAATGATCACTCTGTCAAGACGTATATTGCATACATTTTATTTACTTTCGTGCATAATGAACCAACACTTGTTTAGAAACATATATCTCGTAAGGTTAGATTTAACCGATACTTTGCTCCTTTAGGAACGATTTTCTCGATTATCACAAATCATGATTATTTCTTACATCGTTGAGAAAATGATGGCATTGCCTAAATATTCGAATAAGAATAACGAGTTAAATCTAACGGTTTTGTAGTTTTCACATTTTCAAAACCTAATGTTGCGTATACCCTCTTGGCTTTTTAATGCAAACAAATAAGAATTACTTCGACTGATCAACGTCGACTGGTTAAACTGCCATACCTTGTAAAACTATCAAAATAAATTTTATGCAATGTAAACTGTCGATAAATTATTGAGCTTAATGACTGAATTAATGAAATTTGTAAATAGATGTTAAAAAGTTCGAATGACGTACGTGAAATAAGCTTGATTAATTACATTTGATCAACGTAAATAGCAGACCTATATTCGGGATTAATGTTCCATAATCCAAGGTTGATTAAAATATTAATTATCGATTAGTTATCAATTAAATGAAAGAACTCGTGTAAACGTTGTAATAGCCATTTTACACCGTTTAATAAACGTATCAACAATTTTGCAACCGTCGGCTTTAGAACGAAATATCCAGCAGAGTTGAAGAATAAAAGAAACGCATGCATCGAAATAACTGAGAAAATTGCGTTTCTTTAGTACCATGTGCATTGCGACGCAGAATTAACTGCGCGATAAGCGACGTACAATCGCGAATTCTAACGAACGAATGATAACTGCCAATAACGCAGCCGTTAAAATTTCAGCCGAAACGTCAGAGGTCGGTTAAGAAGTTGCTTGTTGCCTTTCTTTTTGTCGTGTTATTTTTAAGTGAGCTACACGTGTATTTTCGCTACAGCATGTCAAAGAGTAATTTCACCGACGTGTTTATATTCGGGCGCGAGCGCGATTCATTAATTACGGGACGTCGAGAGGCTGCCGCCTTGTAAAGCTTTCGCACGATCACCGAGTCTTTCTCCGCCTTTTTTGCAAATCCTTCCTTATTCTGCTCTCTTATTTCCTACTTTCTTACTTGCCGCAGTTGTGAGTATAACGCATGAAATATGACCTGCTTATAGCTATCGCGCGTTAAGCACCATTTTTCCTCTTAATTTTCTCTCTCCCTCTCCCAATCTTTCGATCCTTAAGCATCGCTCGTTCGTAAAAATTCTACTCGTGCTTAAAGAATTTATCATTGTTATAAATTGTTTTTTACAACTAATGCGTGCCACTTTAACGCGCTTTTGTGTTTCTCCTTTTATGCAGAGCGCGCAATTCTATAAGCACTGCGAATACGCGAAGGGTTATAAATATTATGAATTTCAAAGTATTTTACTGCAAATCACACGTTATTTGTAAGCAGCCCCAACTCAATTAATTTTATTAATCATTTAAGCCGCTAAAAAGAACCAACTTTGAATCGTTATGGCAATATTCTTCGGGATAAGATCTTTTAAATAAAATCGTACAATTTAAACTTTAATATAAAATTAATTTATCATAATTACAATCAGTCTGCTAATCGCCGCTTATTATACTTCCAGTTAAAGTGGAGCATTTAAATACGATAAACCGCTCCGTAATATAATAGATTTTTGTATCTTCTAATAAATTAGAAGATACGTAAAATAAGATTAGAAGATACGCGCAACAAGATACATAACGTAAGAATTTACATCACTTCTTCGTCGACTGTAGTTATTGATGTTTCACGCGAGAGTGAGAAAAAAGAAGCGAGCAGAAAAAAATTTGCCAATTTTAAATTCTAAGTAGAAAATACGTTATGTGTACCGGATCTCTTTTCAATTCCTTATTCTCTCTTTGCAGCTTTTCAAAGTCTAAATCTCTCGCTCAAGACTCGTCGCGTTTCCCTAATCGGATTTAGCTTGTACGCGTGTATATGTACGCGTCAGTCAGGTGTCAAGTTGAACTCGGGACACATCACAGGAAGCCGACGCGCAAGAATTAGAGACTCTTTCTTCATTTCTTTTTGTTTTCGCGCCCTGAATTTGTTCGGTGTACGTGCGCGCGCCGTCGATCTTCGGGATGCCTGCGCCTATGATAATCGCGGCGTAAAATATATTGGAACACGGACGCGTGGTTTTTTCCTTTTGCTGTAAACGGTAATCGCGATTATCGACGCGACATGGCGCTTGTAAAAAAGAGAAAATGGATTGAGATTCGCGTAGCTCGTCTGTGTAGATTCCTCAGTCAGATATCCTTTGGATGAATTCGTGTATATTTATGTAGGATGGTTTCCGCGACTCGTACGGTTACTTTCTCGTAAACGTTTAATCGAAGTTGAAGGGTAAATTCGATTTCGAGTTTCTAATAGAAATGAAAGGACGTAATTGTAGAAGAACCTAAGCATCTTATACGGATGGAAATTTAAGTGCGTGCGCGCGCGCGTATATGTGTAATCCGATTATGTTAATAACCTGTTTGAGCTTTTTTATTATTCACAAACACGTCTATAAAATTATACTACTATTTAAGAGCTTGTTTTAAGCCTGTTAGAATACCGATGCAGGTAGCGAATGCGTTTTAATCTAATTAATTACAACAAAATATATCTCAAATAAAGGGAAAGATCTCGAAATTTGTAAGGTTTTAATTGGTTCTCTACTTTTGTATGCAGTACTTATAGTTTGATAATAATGGTCAGAGAAGCGGAAGGAGGGTCGGTGTCAATCTGAGAAACTGGTATAAAGCGTATCCGTGAGGCGTCGATCAAGGGAGGCGATGTCAGAAGGGAAGCACTTGGGGTCGGCGACTCTCCTCTTGCCCCCTGCCTCGGTTCGACGTTCGACGGTCAGCGATCGGGAACTTATCGCGCGCACGGACCCGCCGTTTCAACTCCCGGGACTCGAGGCCGCCAATGAAATTTATTATCCGAGCACCGGCCACACCGCGGAAAGCCTCCCGCGCGAGATCGGCATCGGTCGCGCCGAAAGGCAGCATCAGGAGCGAGGTCCTACTCATTAGCGGCAACGGGGGTCCCGGCGTCTTCGGCGTCCTCCGCGTCCTCGGCGTCCTCGGCGTCCTCGACTTCCGCGTCCGAGGCGTTCGCCACGACGTCCCTCAGGAATGCGGCCGCGCGCGCTTCCGCCGTCGTGAGCCTCGTGCCACACGGTCGTCACCTACGGGCCCCTCAAGCGCTAATTAAGTGATCGGGCCCTCGGGTGGCCCCAGGCGCCCGCTAATTAAGAGGGAACGCGCGTAATCGTGCGCGTAATCGTGCGCGTAATCGTGCGCGTGTGCGTGCGCGGGGAGAACTTGATTACTCGGCCGACTAACGCTTGGGGATGTTGATCGGTTGGGACCGTTCGCTTGGAGCAGTAGTAACTTTCATTGGAGCACCGTAACTTGCGAGTGTTCAACGCTGGTATTTAAGCGTTTGTAATGGACTTTTCCGTTGTTCTTTTAGCGCTGGTTCACGTTGAAATTACGTGAATATTAAATTATTCTAAGAGATACATCTGTGTTCGTGAAAAGCTTACCTTATCTTTATCGCTAATCTAAGCTTCAATTCCTTAACATTATTTAGCTTTTAGTTTTTTACGAACATTTTGCTCTGTTCTAATTGTGACTCTTGAATGTTTGTTGCAGGTAAGCCATTTTACGGTAACATAGATAGCACCGTTTACTTTCCACACCGTGTAAGTACTTATCGATACAGTTTTCAGTTGCACGAAAAAGGCATTAAAGTACAATTATTAGGTTTATATACGTATAGAGATTAGCTTATTTCAATTTATGGATAAAAAGGAAAAAGTGGCTCAAAAAGTAAACTCGCATTTTGTTTTTTATAAATTTTAAAATTACCGAGAGGCACTGTTACTTTGCTGTCTTAAACTAATTGCTGAAAATATATTTCAAAAAAAGGCTTGTATTTTTATGTACATATTAATTTAAATAAACACTATTGTCTGAACTGGTTATATTATATTTTCTGTGATTTAACGAGAGATGGATGTTACTATTGAAAAATAATAATTTTTATAACGATTAGTCGATGCTCAAGTTGATTGATTATATTCTCGAAACAGGTTATAAATTATAAAAGCAGTTGTTAATTATGTAACAAATAATCTAAATTAATCTTCTATATTTATCAACTAAATATCACAATAATGAAAATTAACTAAAAGAACAACGTCCACTATTACTTGAAATTTAATTTTCATTACAGTTTCAACAAGATTAATCCGCTAATTATATTCTAGATATTCTTCTGGAATCTAATCGGTTTATAATAAGTTTTATAATCGTAAGTAGCGTTTTTATGCCTACGAATCATATTTCATTGGACGGATAAATATTTGCACGAATCATTTTCAGATTTTTAAATTTTTACAAATTAGTAATCACACAAAAGACGACAATTGGCAAAATCGTAAAACAAAACAGAGACGCGAGAGTTCTATCCAAGTATTTGAGAATCAATTTTTCGAGGGAAAAAAAAAAAAAAAAAAAAAAAAAAAAAAAAAAAAAAAACGACAAATTATGAAAGCAATTACACAAAATGTAGTTCCATTATATCTGTATCTTTTTCAATTTTGCGATTCTAATTTTTATATATCTAAACTTTATATATTGTTCTTTCGTCAGACATTCGCGCGAGCATTAAAAATCAAAGGCACCTGTACACTATTTAGTGCAGCGTCTACAAAGGAAATCGGAAAATCACCGCAGTCGTAGCTGATTTTTTCCGCGGCCCCCGTTATTCGACCTCTCAACGCATAAACGTATTATAACAGCAGCCGTAAGAGTCGGTCTCCTTTTCGCTTTTTCTCTCCCTCCCTCCGCTTCTACACGAAAAGCCAACGACTCGATTAGAACGCCCGTCTATTACCGGCTGGTGCGTTAACAACGCTCCTCTTTATCGCCTTTCGTGCCCATTTGTATACGCGAGAGAACGAGAGAACGAGAGAGAGAGAGAGAGAGAGAGCGAGTGACTGAGCGAGAGGGCGGGGGGGGAAGTAGTTGCTGCAACTGCAGCGTCATCCCGCCGGCGAATTTCGACGGCACGACTGTTAAATGGCCGCGACGCAATTCTTCCGCGGAAGAAAAAGCGATTGTCTCGTGGTGCGCCGCTTGTCTTCAACGGCGATCGGTGAAATCGGACGTGCGCCCGATAATTTTTCATTTGTAAGCGGCCAAGATTTGCCTTCGCATCGGTACCTGCACTCGCGGCTCCACTTAGAGTTCACGCGACGCCTCCTGTCGCGTAACAGTAACGCTCGTTTATCAAGATATTATCGGTTTTTCGATATCGCACCAAACGCTTTTTAACCAAACATGCGTGTTCGCTAGTGTTTGTTACATTCGTTGCGCGTTGCACTAATTATAGCGTCGAGTGCTTGTGTTTAATCGAAGATTTAATTGATCGATTTAATGCTAATTTCGATAAATTCGATATAACCTCTGAACGTCTATTGTTCGTAGCATCGTATTCTATGCATCGCTTTATAACTCATCGATATGAACTATTTGCTAAAGTAATCGAGTAATGCAAATCGCAAACGTTGAAATGTACGAGTGAGGTCTGAAAAGTAAGTTCAAGTATATTCAATGGTAAATCAAAAGAGAACCGTGAAACGTCATGTACGCATTGAAGCGAGCCACTTATGCGGTAAAATAACGGAGTCACTGCACCCTCGACTTGCTCCCGCTTGCGGCACAGCCGTGCAAGCTTTTAAGCCTGGAACAAGGCTCCCAGGAAGCTTCCCAGCGAACAACTCCGGACCTTCGTGGAAGTGTGTTCATTTGTGCTCGCAGTTTCGGATTATTCGGATTATCGTGGTGCAAGCGCGGAAACGATATTCGATGCTCTCCCTGGAACCAGAGGACCCGTGGAGGTATTACTCTCGAATAAAATTCATGTACTCGCATTTATGACGCTGAAACGCGCATGATTGACTGTCGTATATAAAGCTGCACATCTAATGGTTGCATTGGTTGGGATGATAACACGACGATGACTGATCGTGTAACGCAAAGGTGGCGCGGTATCGTGGATTCGTATCGCGCGAGAAAAATTCAGTTTGAAAAATTTTAATTTATTCGATTGTGCGCGATAACGGACGAATTTATATCATTCGTAGGTATTCCGTGGTGGATACGAATGAAAGGACCTCGTTCGTATTTATGATTTGAAATTCGCACGCGTACGAAAGCGCGCCTGCCGTTATAATTCACGTCTACGTAGAATGTTATAATAACTAAATAACTCGTTCGATGACTCGGGAACAATAATTTCCTCGCGTCGTTTAATCGTAAATCATCGGCAGTCGCGCATGCGCCACGAAAAAGATTCGAATCGCGCGCGAGTAATAATTCGCGAAAGCCCACGTTGTACGAAACGCGCGAGGGTGGCATTGCGAAACTCACTCGCCACCCCCGTTTAAAGTTCTCGCACAAAAACGGAGAAATACATTTCGCGTAATTTGTTGCAACTCAACAAGTGGTAGCGCGATTCGTTCGTTATCTCGATCGCCACTCGTTAGTCCGAATGTTTCGATGCTTTTCTACGTCATTTGGCTCTCGAAACCGTAAACGAATGCGAACTTGGTTCTCACGTAGGTGATATTATAGACTTGTTTATAGATTTTGGAAAAAGTCCAAGCTATGCTTCTTTCGATTATCGTCCTCCTTCGTGCTCCCGTACTTCTGTATCGAGGATTCAATCTTTGTGGTAAGGTTCAGCAAAGTTTCGAGTAGGTTCGAAAAAATGTAACGAATGGTGTTGCTTTGATACAATTTTGTTATTGGAATTAATTTAACAATAAAATAAAATAACGCGGCAACTTATGGAAGTTTGTCTTTAATAAAAGGACTTTCAAAATTATTTGAAAGAATGAACTATAACTCGTACCGAATTTTACGCCGAATTTTTCGCTTAAGTGTTTATAAACAAGTGTACACAATATAAAGTGTTTGGATAAACAAGTCAGAGTCCATTTTTTTGATAGTCAATAACAAATGAATTCATTGTACAATCGTCCCAATGGGAAATAAGATCTAATTCAAAGTCTGTATATAATAATTACGAGGTAAAATTGGTATTGTACAAAAAAAGGTATCATGTTCGTAATATTACAGTGTATGTAAATAACGATTACTCGATCGATTAGTAGTTAAATTACATGGCATTCTCGCAATTCTCCCAACTAGTTCTGCAAAGTCCAGTTGTGTTTCTGTTCAATTTTCCAATGAATGCATCAGCATCACTTTTTCTTTTATTAGTACTTAGATTAAGGCGATTACGGCTATAAAAGCGTTTGCGTTGCATTTTAACGTTTATATATCCGAATACTAGAATGCTAAAGATGTAGAATACGAGGTTAATGTTGTATTTTAAACGCTCGTGGAAATTAATGTTACCTGTTTTGAACTTTCATTAGAAGTTGTAGCGTTTTATAATAGAGAAGTATTTTATCATTAAATTAATTGATGACTCGCAATGCTGTACGTCTAACGGAATGCGTTTTCCTTTCTTTCTAATAAGCAAATAAAAGTACGCGACACGGTAACAACTGGTAAATTTAATCTAATTTATTTCAAATTAATTCAAATTGTTTATGAATTTGTTAACGTACGTTTTTCTCTCCCGTATGAGCTTGCAATCGGAATCGAATATATTACTTACTATTCATAACGCACTGTTATCTACGTTTACTTAACACCACGTGTGGTCGTTATTTCTTTTTCCGGCGATATACGATATCAAAAGTGTTCGGTAAGTATTCGGAAAGAATTGCGACAGGGAAGCGGATGTCGCGCAACTTAATATTAAAGCGAAATCTGTCTCAAAATCCAAGTTGTACTTCACTCGCGGCGAGCTTTAGAAAAACAAAGCAATGAACGAGAAACAAAAAACGCTCAGCAATAGGGAAACGAGTTTTGCCTTTGTTTTCGTTTTCATTTGACGAAAGGCTAGTTATACTTCCTCGCTAATGAATCAACAGGATTTAAATTGCGTAGCATTTAACGTACTGGGAAGCTCTGAAATATGCAGCGCATGTAACTCAGCGCGTACACAAGAGAAAATAAAAAGGAGGCGCACATTACCCAGGGCTTAAGGCGTAAGCCTTTAAGCGTAGTTATTACAGTTGTCGCGAGGGGGCAAAGACGTTCTCGCTACTAAGTAGGCAGCCGAAGATTCATATAATTGGCTCGCGCCTCGCTCGATAATGTACATTTTCGGGTAGAATTATTTTGCATCGTTGTTTTGTCTTTCTCTCTCAGGCATGGATACAGAGGTGAATGTTTACTTGTTTTTTTTTCTCCTCTCTCTCTCTCTCTCTCTCTCTCTCTCTCTCTCTCTCTCTCTCTCGATTGCTTGCTTTTCTAGTTGGTTGATCGATATTTTTTGTTTACGGTATTATCTTTCTCATTTCCACGTGACGATTTCCCAGGCTTCGGACGTAGAAAATATCACGACAAGGGAGACGAACGTTTGTTGGTTGCAGCCGCGCTCACTGACGCAGGAGGAAATTTTGCGACTCGCGAGAGCTCAGGCGTACGCGGCTCATATTACCGGGGATAAAGAAAAATCTGACGAGGAGAAGCAAGACATAACTTCGTCGGTTCCTAACGGTGCAGCGGATGATAAGGTGCGCGAGCTGAAAATGAGATAAGTTGAAAATCGTGGGTAATATGTTTTCCTCTTTTTTTTCTTTCTTAGGCGTTGGATGAGCTGGAAGAATTGCCCGTTAATGACGAAGATACCGAGCCGTCGTGATGTAATATTTTAGCTTTAGCTGCTAGTGTGAATACTTGTGTAAATTATAAGGATTAAAGATAAATAAATTTGTATCTATTTAATAATATCAAAATATTAACAGTAAATAGCACGTGGGATGCCGGGGGATATATTTATTTGACGTACGCACAGTGTAAGAAACTCGTGTAACGATGTATACAAATTCTAATAATTTAATTGTAAACACATAACGTACGCGCAACATCCATTTCTAACTAGCGAACTACATTCTTGACAGTTGCTACGCCAATTTGACTGTTGCTACGATTTTTAATCAAAATAGTTGCGCGTCAAATACGCGTCGGAGCTCGTGAATCTCGCCTTCGTGAGCCGATTTTGCGGAAACGTACTTCCGGAATGAAAATAGGTTTGTTTCGTATGCGCTGGTAAGTAAGGCATCGGAAACTCATTGTCGGACCGCTGACTTTTCCCGTGCTCGTGAGTACAAAACCAAAGCATATCTTAATACACCGATACGCTCGTAAGGTAATAATTGCAACTGCCCAAGCCGTAATTGTATTTGCGATCGTAGTAATGAAATTTCTAAAGCGAGTTGCGTGGCGCAACCAGTTCTGCGATTCTTTCAGCGATTCTTTCCGCGATTCTTTTTGCGAACTTGCACATACAAAGACAATAGGTTAAAAATGCACCAAACGAAATCCTTGGAGATTATATTAAGTACATCGATCTTTGGCGACCGCACAGCTTCGCGTTCGTGTAAGTATAATTAGTATACACTATTAATCGAGTAAATAAGATTACTCGGCGCACTCGAAAGGTCGGCACGAGGATCAACACGTGCGTACATTTACCGGAAGTCTGTATCTAGAAAATGCAGTGACAATACGAACAAGTGTAATTTATATGGTATTTAGGTTTGACCAGTCCACGAAGAAGCCCTAGGTATCGACGTTCTCGTTACGTGCGCACGATTTGAAAAATGACCGACGACGATAGGAACGCGGTTGTTGTTCGCTCGATGTGCCCTGATATAAAAAGCGCGTGCGTGCGTAAGCCATTTCTCATCGGCAAGCGAAGCGATAACTAATTAAGAAGAATGCGCGCCCGCAGCCTCGTACGTCGCCTGAATCCGACGCAACGACGGGCCGGGGTGGGGGGTAATTAGAATTATTACACGGCGACCCCCGGCCGCGCGGACACAAAAGCAGGAAGTCGTGCGCCGGGGCGTCGTCGTGCAGATAAGGCGCGATACTCTTCCGCCGATGTAAAAAGCGGCGCCGGGGAAGGACCCGGACGACGACATAACGAGCACGCGCGCGGGCACACGCCCTGATAAATCACGCTTTTCCCATGGGTGCACACCCGCTATCCGCGGCCCGATCGTCGCTCCTTCTTCGGCTTTTCCTCGCGGTCCGTTGGTCGTTAGATATTCTAGCGCGGCGGGTGTCGCCTTTTCTCTTCCCCTTCGTTCTGTGCCTTCTCCGGCCCGCTCTCCCTTTCCTTGCCCTTGCCCCCACCCCCCACCACACCCAACCACATGACCCGACCCCGCGACTTTGGAGAGTCAATTATTTATTGCGCATGCTTATATGCTCGATCGCTATTGCGCCGTTCTCTCGAGCTGCCAGAGACGTTGACCACAACGAAAACCTGTGGGTGATGGGATTTTTCTTTGGGGAATAATTCTGTTTTAGCGTTTGCTACGGCGAGGTAATCGTATTTGAAGGATAAATATATGGCGAATATCGATTATCGCAGAGCCATTCTACAATAATTAGTATCTTTGAGTTTGTTACGCATTCTGTAAATTGTGTAAACGCGGATCCTTGAGAGTACTGTACGAAACGTGTTGGGTCATTTAGTCTCTGTTTATACAAACGTATTTCTTTCATTCGTAGCCAAATGGGTATAAAATGTATCTATAGCGCGTAATCCATCTAACGATGCTTCCAAGAGCTTCAGAATATATTAAAATGGGAACCAAATTCTTGAATGACAAATCAATATTAAATTTCATTTAATATGTGTACATTTGCCAGTACATGCGCGTGCATACTTATATATACATATATAGACACACACATATACACGCGCGCGCGCGCGCGTGTGTCTATCGTTAATCCTTCATTAAATGTAGACATAATTTTCGAAACAAGCAATGCAAAAGATGCTGCACTTCAAAATTAATGAAAATCGTATTTTCCTTTCAAAATGATTCCTTATGCATCGATAGCGCGAGGGCAGATCATACGATCACCAATTACACCGACACGAAGTTTTCATTTTATTTGATTCGCAACAGTGAAAGAAACTTATTAACTTTTATGATCCTTACTTTCGGCTAATAACCGGTTTTCGCGCTTAGATTGGTACTTCTAGTGTGCATTTTCAATGATCGCTCCGTGGGAGTGGTTTATCGCTCCTTTTCTCGAAATCCTTTGTCGTGTGCAATGGCACACGCTCGTAGCTCGATTTTTCTTTTCGAATGACTGCGGGACTTTCTAACATTAATTTAAAATACATTCGTTCTCTTTGAAGCGCAACAAATTAAACTCGGATTCTTTATTCATTCCTTATCGCCCGAGAATCAATAAGAGATAACGCTTTTGTTAAAAATGCGGACACATGTAAATATTAATCAATACGGTATGCGTTTACAGTAATATTCGTTTAGGTTTGACTTTGCGAATAATTCTGTAAGCCTCGTTCTCAAACGTCCTTTATTTTTATTTGCGTCGAACTTAAAGTGTTTATTGTACAATTAACAATTTTCTTTTTTAAGAGATTTAATATTTTGTACTATTTCGCGCGAGTGCTTGTACTTTATTGCGTCATTTTTATGCATTTAGACAACTCTAAATAGGCGCATAAAGTTGCAAATGTAATGCGGAATGGGAATAGAATAAGTATTTGTAAGAACTCGTAATAAATGTTGACAACTTTCGTTGAAATATAGAGGAAATTTAACGAAGAATAAAATAGAAGTTTCAAGTAATGATTTATTAAAATTTCTCTTTAAGCCGAGTTTAATCGACAAATCACTTTCGGATAAAAAAGCCAGATTAATAATCATAAAATACCATTAATATGTTTATTTAATAGTACGTTTGAAGTAGCTTGTTCGAAGTGTAAAATATATCATTCCATTAGAAGTGTTTGTGCACGATGAAAACCGTAGGTATAAGTGTAAATATTTTTGTCTGTCAAAATTTTGTCCGTTAAATTATCGGACAAGTGCACGTAAATTTCATACGAGACCATTTCTACGTATATAATCCTTACTCATCACGCAAACGTCAAAGCAACAGACAACTGTCTATCATTCGTTTTTAACAGATAAAACCTGTTGGGATTTCTAGCCGCGTCGCTTATTTGCGCAACAAAGTTTGTACAATCTGAAAAGTGTACGCCATAATTATAACGTTTGGAATGAAACCGCGCAAAAGCAGATTTAGAGATGCAGCGCGATAAGGCGCACTTTCATCCACGGCCGATGAAATATCGCGGTATCCTTGAGACATAAAAAGCGCGGGAAGGAAGGGCGGCGCGAACGGGAATTAAATTTTCAAGTTCGGCGCTCAACCGACGGGCATAAAAGCGAACGAAACGCCTCCAACGCGAGCAAAGCGGAGAAACTCCGGCACACCTGCGAGTCCCCGGGCCCAGCGCCAATCGGCACTCGTCCTCGGGCCTCGAACTTTGAACCTTCGCTCGCGATAGGAAAGTAACGGTAACGTCATCCTCCTCCCCCTTCCTCCCGCCCCCACCCATCCCAGACGCGCTACTCAAATGCAGTTCATCGTACGATATTCCGCGACGCAACTCTTTTATTCCCGACCGGGCAAGGCGGGAGGAAGAGGATTTCGCGTCAGAGGGTACCGAGAGTTTTATTTCGCTTGAGTCGCCTGTCGTGGTGAGCCTCGATCGAAACGGCGGTCACTTTGGAGTTGCTCCGGAGCTCCGTTATTAAATTTGCAGGACTCTCATTGGATCTTCATCGAGCGACGAGCGACGAGCGCCATGTTACGGATTCGACGGCGTTCGTTAGGCCTCATTTGCAGCTTTACTCTGCCTATGTATGCGAGATAATTGCGAGATACCCTCGAATACATTACCTTTCAATTATTCGAACGAATAAAAGCTAAAGGCTACCAATTGTTCTACACCGTCATAGTTTTCTTTGCTTTTTATGAATATTATAGTTTTGTTCGCAATTTTTTACGATACGAAGAAAACGATCTCCTAATAGGAAAATTTTGAGAGTCACGATAAGCACTTTCACCGTATGATCGGCTGACTTCTTTCACGATGTTGACCATAATGCTGACACATTTCCTTTAAAACTTGCTCCTGCATTAAGGATTTTCCGTTTCATTAGGATTCGCTTTTAATAAATGGCACTTGCCGAGTACTTCCGAGTATTTCAATATCGAGCATTTCTATTATCGTTAATGTTCTAATGCGTAGGTTATCACAATAACTATTTACATGCTCTGGTACATTAGTACCATAAATTAGTATTTGCATTAAGTCGAAGATAAATTATCATTAAATTAAATGGCGTTTTTACATCTTTTTGAAAACTGTCCGTCGTAACTGCCTTGTAAATTACGTTTTTCAAAGACTAAATCTTTATATAAAAAGGTTAAGTGTAAGGAAATTTGTTCCGACCGTTGACGCGAGAAAATCGTTTTGTTGCACTTTAAAATAACTTTCATGGATATTTAGTTCTGATTGTATTTTACAATTATTCGGTAAATATCGTCTTCTCTTATAAAACTCTATAATTAATGATCCGCATTGTTAATATTGGTGAAAGTACATTCAATCAGTTACAACATTTTAAAGTGTATCAGTTTACAGGATTGTCTTTCAATGAAAGTTGTAACTTGAATTTTCGTCTGATTTATAAAAGTAAGAGTAAAAATTTGTGCAAATTATAATAGTCAAGGAGGAGTTATGTGGCGCGCACACATTTATCTAGATAAGTAGAAAAAGGAAAAATCGCCAAGTCACGTAGACATTTTAAAATTAATCGTAGATTCAAACTTTTCCATATTTTATTCAATGGATTAAATTGATAATATCATCGGCAGTATATTACGTAACTCTTCAATTAGTTAGGCAAATAACATGCAGCCTTGTAGTATCTTACAAGTGATTGCACGAGTCGCGAACGTTTTCACACTGTTATATCATTCTGGTTCTGCTGCCAACGAGCCTTAGAAGCATGAATTAATTAAGCTCGTAGTTGGCGAATAAGTACAAGAACGCATAATGATGCTAAAGTGCACCTATTTACAATTTAACTTTCCAAATTGATTCGGTCCAATTGATCAGAAACCGCCTTCTGTGCAAAAGTCTCAAGAAACGAATCACGAAACCGAATCATTCGTTTGTTTAAAGTCTATTTTCTGCAGCACAAACGAATTTTGTCTCCTGTTCTCGGGAGGAGGAAAACGATATTAAATAAAAGTGCAGGCGATCGTGTTGCTCTCGAGTCTTGTCCTCGATGATTTTATTATCTACGTTGTTCCTTCAGAAGCTTCTCGTGCGGGCGTTTTGAATGAAACCGCCAATTGACGATACACAAATCGATCAGATGCTTTACATCCATCATCCGCGGGTCATCTCACTTCCTCTCACTTCCTCGATTATAAAGGGCATCGAGGGTTGGTCGGAGTGAACCATAACTTTCCCCGTTAGATTCATCGCTGACCCGAGCATCGATGAATTTGCTCCTCGACGAAATTCCGCTGCTCGTTGGCATCTAAATGTTGCTATCGATACCTGACGGGGACCCGCACGATCCACACATCGCCACGCACACGAGAAATGCGGCAATTTAACGAGCGCGGGTTTACTATTTTTCTTTTTGCTTTTCATGGAACGGCACAAAAAGTAAATAGAGCTCTTTGTAAAATAAGAAAGTGAGCAGTAGACGATTAAGGCATTGGCTTACAAATTGAATTTAATACTGTTGTACCCGATAATACCGTGCACGTGTTGCTTCATGAAAATCAGCGATAAGAACCTTTTTTCTGTTTTCCAAGATAAAATCAACATCAAAGATACCAGGGTATTTCATTTTCGCGAATCATTTTACGTGGTTGTAATTACAAGTTGCGCTGCCCTTTTGGACGTTAATTTTTTAAACGAACCACTCTGTGGCCGAATGAAATTATTTAAATTTTAATAATTTGAAAATGGAACTGTACAAATGTTTACTCGTTTACTCTTTTATAGTAAACCTATTTTCAACGTATTATTCATGATGAGATTATAAATCGAATGGACGATTTATTCTGTGAATTGTGAATAGTTGGGCTAAAAACGAAATTTATAAATTTTTAACAGGAAAGAGTTATACCGAATTCTAAAATATTATTTAAATAATCAGCGGATATTCCGAGATAAAGAACAAGATTATACCTAATAAGTCACACTTTTACAAATTTCTCAACTGTAATTAAATAACTCTCTAATTTAATAAAATATTCTGTTTCTTATTATCAATTTATTCTGAAGTACCGTTGCGTGAAAGTGTGAACTTTACATTATATATTTATAATTAAAATGAAAAATCGGGAATACAATACTAATTATCACTTATGACAATTAATTTTTGTCACCTTCGTTATTACAACCAATGTATTCCGTTGCATTTTTATACAAATAGACTTGTATTATACAGATGTTTCAACATTTTAACATGTTTACATCTCTTGGCTGATTAATTTGACTCTTCGTAATGTAGAATTATGTTATTCTTATTGGCCAGAAAATTAATTAAAGGTTAAATAATTAACAGGATTTCACATTACAAATAAAAATATGTAAAAAGTTAATTTTGTAAATATTGACGTAACTTAGACTGTACATATAAAAGATAGTAGATTGACTCCAAATGATGTATGTGAGTTTCTAATTATTTATTTACACTTAGTTATTAATTTGAAGTGGATTGAAACGTTCTCTCTATATATAAAAATAGAAAGTTGCATAAATATTCTGTACTTTATAAAAAAGTAAAATAATTAAGTGTACTAGAAAAATTGAGATGACCTGCGCGATTTATATTGTATAGCGAATTTATAAAGAAAGCGTTTTACAGTGCCACGCATGTATGGGTAAAACAAGAAATAATAGTCACGACAATTTGCCAATTAAATACTTTCATATTTATTTCCAACTTACTTTTTTCACCATAGTTCATTAATATTAATTACGTTATGCGTGAAATAGCAAAATCGAAGTAGTTGTAACAAACTGTACAATTTTGTATGTAAATACAAGAGTACTTGTAAGATAACTAAGAACCAATTATTAAGCGTAATCGATAAACCAATTCATTAAACCAAAATAATTTTAAATATTGTAATTAATTCTGGTGATCTTTACAAAAGTCTGGGGCATTTCAGTGGTGATGCTTCTGTAGTGATGTAGTGTAGGTACTTCAGTTTATTATGAACTATCACGACCACGTAATTACGACAGACATCGACAAATTTCCGTAATTGTCATTATATTAAAGGTATTGTATAATAAAAAATTCAAATTTCTTAATTGATATTCTTTCAAAAAAGAAGTTTTATCTTGTTGCAATATAACGTTTTAACTGTAATCCTGAGCTCAAGAAAATGAGCAGAATTTATTTTCACGTCAAAACATATTCCGAATGAAAAAGTATTGAAACTTCTGTTTCCAGGCTTAGTATTTTGTTTCAGGGACCCATACATTTTTCAAAGATTAATTTGAAACATTAACGAATAATTATTAAAAATTGCAAATGAAGTTCCAAGGAATCTTTAATTCCTAAAATCTTTTATAAAAATCTACATACAAATTGAGGATTGCTTTGCAGGACACAGAGTTTTACATATAATCGGTATTATTTATTTTCATATTTAACATATATGTGTCACGACATTTTAATCACATTTCTCTAAAATTAATGAAAAATATAATCTGCACATGGTAATTTAGATTACAGAATCTTATGTTAAATGGAATATCAAGACAAATTTATGGAAAAGTGTCTTAGAGTACTATCGCGACAAATATTTTGTTTTTGAGCAAAAAATTAGTTATCATATTTGCACAAACTCATTGCAGAATATAACCGAGCAGTAAAATATCCAGAATACGGTCGTACAAATGCATCAATAACTGCTACCCGGGGGCTGAACCACTCAAGTCAACCGAATATTTCTCATTAATGAATGAAAAGCATAAGAGAAAAAAATTCACTGCGACTCGACCATTTGATGAACAATTCCACTGCAGCTTTCGCGAAAATAAAAATGCCGAGCCCTAATAAAGAAGAGAGGCGCCAAAGAAAGCGTCTCATGAGATGAGACGTAGATCGTGCCGTGGAAACGGCTGCAGAAGTCGGCAACACAATAATGTTTTTGATAAGTGCCCGCGCATATTTCCTCTTGCGCGAAGATTTTATCAGCCTTGTTACGCGCCATCCTTATTCATTGCCGGTCGTGCGAGTCCGAGTACGAGTGCGAGTGCGAGAGAGAAAGCACGGCGGAAGCGCGGGTGTGTAGGTGCGGAGGGAAGAGGAAAGTATCATCCCTCTCGGTTTAATCGTGGCGGATAATCGCACGATGGGGCCTCCGTTTAAGAAGCTAATGAAGAGGGCCGGCACGTACGTGTAGCGCATTATGCGCGAAAGAGAAAGAGAGTGTGAAAGGCATCGACGGCCGATTTATGCTAATACACAGATGGTCAGATCTGCATCCGTGAGTCTCATTCCATTTGCCACTCGTGGACTTACGTGTATGTGTGTAAGTGGGTACATACGCGGCATTATTATCAAAAACCTCGCGCGATAGATAACCTCGTTGTGCGTGTTATTACGTATATGAATAATTTACGGCTTTTCACGAGTAGACAATTTTTTATTTGCTCGTTTATTTTTTTCTTTTTGTTTTTTTCTTCTTTTGTAGAATTCGCTAATGAATCCTTATTGGAATGTAGGTATACCACGCGTATTTCAATTTTCCGCAACGAACAAACTTGTTCGCTGAGGTAATAGATTTCGTATTGAAATCAAACGAATACACTAGGAGCATTAAAGTAATTTTAATTTGTTTAGTTTTTAATTCATGGCTCGAGTGTAGTTAGCGTGTCACGTTCATGTGTGCTCTTGAGTTTTTAAGTAATTTCAGGTGAAAGCTTATTATTGTGAGATACATTACCGAGATTTTTTAGGCACTCCTACACAAGTTGTTCTGTCTTATTATTATTCAAGCTATGTTTTTAAGAAGAAATATCTTTGCTTTCTTCCAAATTACTTAGGATTTGTTAGCGTTTAAATGTTACCTTTTTTTCCTTATTGCTAACAAACCATGACTGACTAATTATGAGAAAAATTTTACTCAATTGATTCTGAACGTTTATCACCTTTGCAGCTTATAAGCCTTTATACAAACTTTCATGTAAGCAATAAATCAAACGCTATGCTAAACAATTTTACATCTTAAAATAAATACAGGTTTTAGCTGTTTTTAAATTACCTCTCAAAATCTTAACTCCTCCTCGAAGTCTAAAAATACGTTTACATTTTAAAAATAGATTTACTCGTTAACCCCGTTACGTATTATACTTTTATATACTTAAAACTAAAAAGAAAAAATTCATAAACTTGTAGTTTTGAGTTATAAATTTAGATCGACTTTGTTTTATAAGATTATACTATTACTCAACGTAGGTTGTGATTTTTATTTTATTTTATTCTCGATTCTCAATACTTTTAATAATAAATTACTATTTATTATTCATATTCGAAAGAACAGTATATTCAATATCCTTTCGATAAAGTACTTAAGGATAGGTCGAATTAATTATTGGTACAAATATTAACATTCATTTTCTTATATTTCATTTCTAGACTTGAAGTATTTTTCCTTTTCCGTTTAAGTATTTATAAGACAGAGTAATAAATATATGTTTACATAAAAGTTTAATTAACATTTTTCCTATACTTTTCATTTAACACCAATTACATTTATAATTTAAAGATAAGAGAACAAACATGAATACGTAAGATATGTTTTTAAAAGGCAGTAATTGAGATAAAATTTAACGGTTTCTTAATTTCTTTATCATATAAAGTTATTTTATTATTTACTTAATGTATATGCTACTTATTCATTATTATTGTCGATTATTTATCAAAGCAAAAATATGATTCACAAATTTCGAGAAAATATATCTATAAATATACCATAAAGGAAGAAAATTAACAAAGTCATTATATAAGTAATTTAACTGTAAATGTAAGTAAAAAATTGCCAAGCAGTTATAAAATCATTAAAAAATAATATTTTTCTATTTGAACATGCCTTTTCCCATTTAAATTTCTTCTGGAATTTTAAATAAAATACATGTTGATATAATGCTAATATCAACACAAACATTTCTTAAATATGAATTGTAATATAATAAACAAGTGAAATCATATTGCTTTAAAAGAAATTTTCAGACATTTTGTCTTTCCATCTCGAAGGCGCTTACGTGTTAAAACTAGAATTCGCAAATTAAATATAAAAGTGACGAGGAGAGACTAGGAACTATACTTACATTCTAAGCTGCAAATGTGTGTAATTCTAGTTAAGTCAAGGATTATCTAACACAGTTGTAAAAGAGATTTTTACATGAGGTAAGTTTTACACTTTTACAAAAAATATGTATATTAAAAGGTAAATATATAACTTAGATGGAATACATATTAAGAAAAGTAAAAGTAGTATAAATTTACAAAACGTAACTACATATTAAAATAATATTTATATATTCAGCTTTAAATGAAATGAAGTACAGGAGGTACTGGAGATAACAGTCTCCGAAGATGAGTTAAAGCTCGCTCGTAACGTTAAGATGAGAACAAAGGGATTTTCAAAGGTAACGCGGGTTAGCGTGAGATATTTAAAAGTTCGTAAAGTTAAACTAGTGTTTTTAAATAAATAGAATTGTAAATAGAGGTATGCGTTTGCAAATGGAATTGTTAGATTGATACATACATAATATATGAATTATGTGAAAACAGTCGACGTTGAGACAAATAATGTACTATAGCCGCATTTAATAATTTCTATTAAATTGTTATATAGCAAAATAATATAAGTTCACAAAATTAATGTTCTCGATTTTGCTTTTAGATATAAGGGAATCATTAAGTTGGAGAAGGAATCTTAATACGACGGGCTTTCGATCAGCCAGAATCATAATATTTTGATTATCATAATACGATCATTTGCGAGAGCTTTTTTCAACGCAAATTGCCGTTAGCGATTTAACAATAGATCATCATCGATTGTAATATAATACAAGTGCTTTGAGCAACTTAGAATGCAATTGACTGCTTGTCATAGAATGCACGTACTACAATAGTTATAAAATATCCAATAAATGGACCAACTTAATGAAATAAAAGAATAACATTTATTAATAATTTACGTATAAATTATAAGAATTTTGTAAGACTTTCACAAAAATTGAGTTTTATATCGACACTGGTTTGGACACCCATTAACAACCGTCAACAAAAATGACTCCCCTTTAGAAAGGACTTTTTTTCGCGTCCCCTAATACCAATTTATGCGTTGCCCTGATTAAGAAAACCTGCAAGTATTTGGGGTCACTGTCATCGCAAAGTCTAGTGTGCGAAGCCCATTGGAAGAGTTCAAACAGATGATTGGACCAATGAAAAACAACAGCCGTTCTAACCACAACGAGTCACCCCATCACCGATCGCCCGAACTTTCAATCACAATTACGAGTGGAATACCGCGTAGCCGCGCATTCTTATGCTCCACTAGATCCAAGAAAATTAACGACACCCTTGAAAAATATTAGCTGAAGCCATCGGCGGTAATGTGCCATCGAAATATCTCCACCTATAAAATGCCAACAGCGTACATAACTCATAATTAACGCGGCGCTAGAGAGGGCAAGAGAACGGTAAGGGAGAATGGGCCGCGGGACTTTTTTCCGTTTCTAATTCTCCCTCTGTCTCTGTAAATCTCCTTCTCTATCCGTTTCGCGAGTGCATCTTATGGCGCTCGTTCCCTGCCGGCGGGCGCATCGTAAACGCTCCGGACGGAATTTGCCGCGTTTTTGCATAAATCAAGCATCGGTGCGTGCGTTTTTCGTTACTCCCGAGGTGGAGTTTACATTCGGCAGGAGCTCTCGTCCCTTTTATTACGCGAAGGCATCCGCGAGCGGCGAGGATCGCCCGGGACTCTTACCTCAGTCGATGACCAATTAGCGCCGATATTTCGCGAGCACTCCGCGTGTCCATTGGATTTACGATGGGAGCTGACCTTAGCGCGGTCGCGCCTCGAATGCTACGGAAACGAGGCCTCGCGATCACTCCACTCGCTCATTCGAATCGGCTTCGTACTTGTGTCCATTACGAGGGGAAGGACACTTTTATCGGTCGCACCTTAAAAACTGACCAAGTGAATTGTTATTATTATTCTGCATTGCGTATTAATATCGTCGTGTTGGTTCTGTTATTAAAATAGCATGTATTCTGCATTGCGCATGCCTCTGAGATACTTATTTGCCACGGAAGCTTCGATAGCGCACCATTAAATACTACGTTTTATTGCTCAACTAGTCTCCGTGTCTCCTAATGGCGCTTAAGATGTCCAGCTATTTGTTTATCGATGAAAAAGTCGCGCAAAGCCATCGAGAACTCGTTCAATATTTAATTTACCACCGATAGCTCAGACATTTGTCAGCTTGTATAAGAGAAGTGGAATTGACAAGTTGGAAATGACAAGTCTTATTGCATCTTCAATTAAAAGCTGGAGTTGCACCCCCAAATCCGAGTTCGATAAACGCCAACGTATATCTCGACTATTACTACTATTAATTAACGTATTAATTAACGGCCGTCGCGACCGATCGACTAATTTAAGACTCAAATGATATAAGTTGCACATTTAAATATTCGCGATTACGGGCCTTGGCCTCTATTCTGCGCCTTTTTTCGCCGAAAAACTCGCGTCTCTTCCGTTATCCTTTGATTCGCTAATCATAAGTTATCGAAAATCTGAAAATGCCTCCCTTCCGAGGTGCTCCTACAGCCCTTGTTGCGTATATTTTTCGTATGAATTTTTATACCGTTTTAAATATTATTCATAGCGCGATGTCGCACGGACCAATAGCTGGATTGTTCGTCTATTAGAGTATTTTATTAGTTATTCGCGTAAAAAGGAATAAATCCTGCGACGTTCCTGCGAACTAAGGAAAACTAACCTGCGCAAAGTAAACATTAATTGTTAGTATTAAGTTACGTATTCATTTGTATTGCAGCACCGAATGGCATATTTATTTGAGATTAGCTATCATTGCAAATGCGTCGTTGTTTAATATACGCACGTGTATCGATCTTTAAGATGCAGAGCTAGATAAATTTTTAAATTTCAGCTCGTAGTTGAACGTCATTAAGGCGGATTAAAAAACGGGAAATTAATTTCTGCGTTCGAATGTTTATTATTGCCGATGCGAGTAAATAATGCGCATAGCACTTTGCTTTGAGTCTTTACGTCGCTTGGTAAAAATACCGACATCCCGAGCAATTAACCGCTCTGCTACAATTCCGTATTAATGAAATGACGAGGTAGCTTTTCTCTCCCTGCGTCAATAGCAATCTTAATATTGCCCGGGACTTCGTGAAAACGACAGGCGCGATTAATCCTGTCCTTTCCCGATACGCCAACAGGGGAGAGAGTTGAAAATAAGCGCTTCACCTTGTTTTTGCCGTGGGCAAATCATGTTGACATTGTATCGATGTTGGATCGCAGCGAGGCTTATAAATTAATTATACGATCAGCGCCACGATTATTGGGAAAGCAGGGCCCTATAATTATCCTGGGAGGATCGACTGAAATGGTTGTGAAACGGCATTAGCCGCGATGCGATTGTAAGTGCATCAGTGGTCCATTGCGTTCGATCGAGCGCCGTTTTTCATCGGCAATTGCATATCCGAGATTTTGTATTTTATTAGGCGTACTTTTCTATCAGCCGAGACCTTTGTTCCATCTACTCGTGCTTTTGTTTCTCTCAATCTTATTATTGCTATTGTTTTCTAAGCTCTTGCACAATTGATTTATATATCTATTGGTCAAATAATTTACGCTTTGATAATTATTTACATATTTATATAATCTTTCGTGAATTTCTTTTCTCATTCTCGCTTTCATCTGTGGACTTTTAACCGACTGTTTTATTCCTTAATAAAATACGAGTTGATTTCGTATGATATTCGATATCTGAACAAATACAGATTTTACAACACAATTACGTTAAAGTCACCGATGCATCAAAGAGCAAGAGCAGCTTTATTTTCTTCGTCTCTGCGTTATTTGTAATGGTACTTTAATGTCGCTTTTCAGTAGTTGACTCGAGCGCGTCGGCTTTCTTTTGGTAAATTACGAGTTGCGATTAAAGCGGAAAACGGCAATAGCGCGCATCAACAGACGTAAGACGAACGAGCGCAATTTCGTGTTTTAAGAGCGTCGCCGAAAGAGAATAATGTATCTCGTAACGAAGCCGATTTTAAGGATAAAGTAGTGGATTAAGTAAGATAAGATCAACCACTGCGAATCCTTTATTGACTTGCACCTTGTACATTATCGAATAATATCCACTAAACAGTTTGTAGCTTGCGGGATTGAAGATTTACGCGCGATTAGGAGTAATGTAATTTTTCTTCGGATATTTTATCGCGAAAGTAATTGTTTACGTTTATCCCGTTTCAGAAGCTTATATGATTTTTCCGATGATATACTTAATTTTCTTTTGCGATCCTTGTAATTAATTTACATCGATAGCCATGTATAATTTCATTATTTTATTTTAATATCTAAAGGCGCTCATTTACGCGATACACCATTCGATTAAATCACATAGAATTATCACATAAAATTATAATGGATAAAAGTACCGGACAATGTATTAAGTTGCAGTAGATATTTGTTTCGACGTAAAAACCTTTTGAGTTACAATGAATTTAGTTTATAATAAGAAGAATGAATCTGTCAGCATCTTTCAAGAACTTCATTACCACACGTCAAATACAGGAAGAATCAACATTTCGCTGACGTATCTAACATACATTTCTACAACAAAACACATTATAATTCAAATTGAAGGAATAATCTGAAAGTTTTCCCTATCTTAACCTTTCGTACCTCATATTTGTATGAATGTACCATTTTCTCTATTCACTTGTAAGTCATTTAAGATCCTTCATAAAGTGTGCCAAAAGTTGCTCTTTTCCTTAAAAACAAAGTGTTACACAAATTATGAACTTCATTATTTTAAACGAAAATGAAAGGAAATAATAATGATTGCAAACAAAATTATAGCAACTTGAATTTTAAAGTGTAAAGAAGTGTCATTAACGTAGTAATCAAAGTTCTTCCCCTGCAGACAAATAAAACTAATGACTCGATGGAAATGCAAGCTATTTTCCAACGTACAATTGCTGTTTGCAAATATAGTAGAAAATTCATTTTCCGGTTAATTCTTCGAGCAATTTTTTCGGATTCGCGAGCGTTGAAATCCAAATGGAAGATAGTCTAAATGAATAATTCGCGTTATAATAGTGAGGGTCCCTTTCACTCTAAATAAAAATTATCGTTCTTCGCCTGTTTCTAACATCTAGGCTTTAACCCAAGTCAGCGTTACGCGTAATTCCAAGTTTGGAAGTGCCAATGTTACAAGACGGACGTTGTAAAATACGTTATCGCCCTTCTGCAAACGTAAGGGAACTTTTTACATCTTACCGATAAATATATATATATATATATATATATATAGAAAATCATTCCGTCATTAAGCTGTAGATGTAATCTAATAATACATTTCGAGGGAACAGTTAGAAGTATCGATATTAAGGACGTCTACGGTACTTATCCGTTACGGTGGACCTACGTTTTCTCTTCGCTTTTCCATCTTCTCGGCGTGATTGACAGTTCACCAACCGAGATTCTTCCGGTTTTCTCGCGGAAATGTAAAGTTGAACACATACTTAGGCATTTTTGCTTCAACGCGAAGATTTTTATGAAGTGCGTTGCATGTTAAGTTAAGATATATTGAGTTTAAATTACCTTGGGGGTAGATGATATTTAGGAGAGTCACGAACTACGCTGATGGTACGTTCTTCGATAAGTACGTAATGACGAGAGTTCATTTTTCAATAAACGGCTTGAATTTTTAACAACTTTTATTTTAATTTAACTAAGCGTTCGTATACGAGCCACGGAAGTATGTTTGAAAGTGAGAAACTAAACGCGTAACTTTATATCACGAAAAGTCTGAAAGAAAAAGTGATCGCATAAAAATTGGTAATTCTTCAGAGCCCTTATCCAATGGTTTCAAAAGGCGCTTACAAGCTTAAGAAGGTAAAGCTGGTTTTAACTACATTCAAAAATTGTATTAATTGCATACTCGTGGGCATAAACGCCACTGATAATTTTGACACTGAGCGAACAGCAACTTTATACATTGCGTATCCGCATGAAAAAGTGTAAGTAGACTAACAGATGAAACACGCGATACGTCATCCCATCGGTTCTTTCATTGAAAAATAATTCAGCGAAATAGCTAAACGATCAAGAATCTTCATACGTGTCAGTCCGCTCGAACTTTCATCTCAATTTATCCAACCATGGCATTTCAAACTCGCGACCGAAAAAAGGTGCAGCTGCCTATTAATATTTAATAAGTGCCGGACTTTAAATATTTAAATTTAATGAATTTCACTCGTGAAATACTTGAGAACTTGGTGAGAAATAGAAAATAAACGCAACGTCGAGGGTAAGATCCTCGATCAGCTCGTTGCAAGTGTGACACCCCAATCGCGTCCTGCGCGGTTTTACATAATTTTTCCCGTCGCTCTCTCACGCTTTCCATCGTTCGAGCTTCAGTCGATGCACGTCGATTGATCTACGTCCAGTTGATTTCGTCGTATCCCACCTATCTTACCTACGATCATCGAACCACCATCCCTCGAAACTCTGCTCCCTGGACTCTGCTCATTTCCTCTTGCTTCTGGATTACATTCTCGCGCGCGTTTTATGTTACCGATCGTTCGATTTCTCGAAATGAGAAATATCTGTCGAACGCCGGAGAACGAACAATTCCTGAAATATTAATTGTCTTTCTTGTAATATTAATTATTACGCATAACTGTGGGTACTTTCGCCTAGTTGTTTCGTTTTTTTTATTTTTCCATCGAATAATAATGTATATAATTAATATGTACGGCTTGATAAGAGATAAGTAATTTATCGATTGTAAAGCTTTCATTTCTTCAGGAGTTGGATTTCAAATTGAAAGTATTAACGTCTAGATTTGAATTTATATTGTAGCAATTAGAAGTAAAGCATTGATTAATTTGATTTGTAGGTTAATTGTAGTTGTCGATCAATTAGATTCGTCGATCTTTTCGATCGAGGTAAAAAGAAATTAAAATACATACTCGTTTGCGCGTTGAACGTTGAACGTTTTGAAAGATAATGCCGCAGTGAAATCTCTAATCATTTATTTTTCACTTTGATTTAGAAGCTCACTAGCAAACGTACGTACGAATAATTTTTTGTAACTTGTTACATATCCGTTGTAAATCACCTCGGTTTTTTTCTCGACTCTATTGTTCACGTGTATTTGACTACGCATCTACCGGTTTCCAACCATTGCTAGGTTTATTTATTTCTTCATCGTTTACCAATTTCATTATACATCTGTATTGCTCTTCTTATTGTTTTTAATAATCTCGGAATGCATTGTATTCGTATTTTCACGACGGTGGATTCATTGTCAGTCTTTGATTTGTAAAAGTATAACTGTCTTGAATATGTCAGACACGCATTAAACGGTTATCTATTTTAAATGTGGATGTACAATAACGGTTCGTAAATTGTCGCCTTAAGTGCTGATTCATTTTCACAATGATGACTCTACCATTTAGATATTATTTGTGTTGGAGAAAGTATCGTAACTGGATGCTAAAATGCTCCAAGACTAAAAGATCCACAGCATTTGTGTTGTAAATATTTTTATATCTTTAAGAGCCTTTCGTTCTTTAATTAATTATGAAAATTTTATTCGACAAATTATTAAAGTTCATATTGAGTTTAATGTTACATTATTTTATTCTAGCAGTTTCTTAAAACGACACGCAGAATAATCTCAAGAATAATCGTATATTTAAAATCCATATACGCTCCAAATCATTTTCAGTAGAATGTAGAAGCCTAATCAATTGCCAATATAAATTTGCCAGATCTAATTTATTTCACACGAATATCGCAAGATAGTCAAGATTACATTCCGTGTGCATGCGTACTTCAATTACTCACGCAAATTGCAAAAGGCAAAGTAGATAAAATTGAGCGCGAACCGTAACTAGTTGCGGTCCCAGGATTGGGCTACGACGACGCGCTTCGATCGCCAGCTCTTACTCTTACTCTTACTCTTACTTAAAAATAAAAGCACACACCCTCGAACGTGAATTTGGGAATTTGGCGCAAGAACCCGCGTCCGTTAGCTTTGATGTACCCATCAAAGCATGATAAATGTCGGCGATGAGCCCCGAGTGAGATTTATTCAGGCCGAGGTATGCCACCTAGATTCTCGTCGGGGGCGCGCGCGCGCGCACCTCATAAACAAAAGCTCAATTAAAGGCGCTCGTTGTAAACAAGCCGATCAATCACGATCCGGCCGGCGAGTCGCGCTCATTACCCACGCGTCGTCGATCGCTCTCTCCTTTTCGCAGGCGAAAAAGGAACGGCGCGCGTAGGCGCGCACGCGAAAATTCGCTGCGGAGCGCAAACACCTCGGGCAGTCGGCCTTCGTTCTTACTCGTATCTCCATTTCGTTGGTTGCTCTCCTTTTCCGTCGATGCTTTCCTTGCCCCGATCTCCGATATGCCCCTGGTGCAGGTTCCCGGTTCGCCGAGCGATTCATTTTAGAATAGGCGAGGGTCCTATCGCCGAGTATATCCTCGGTATAAATACTGGAATCATCGCTTTATAACCGTTTTTATAAATGTCGACTGGTGTCTCGAGTAGGCGCTTCCTCTCTCCTTCTCTCTCGGAGAGAGAGATCGGATCTAACGATCGCTTGCGCGCCTCTCCAACTCTCGTTGGATTTCGCGCGAGCACCGATTTTCCCATGCGTTCGGTGCCGCCGATGTCCATTGCGAGCTAATTGAACGCGATTCCGTACCTCCGTTTTCATCGTCGGTTCGTTTCATTGTCTAGCTGCGTCGGTTTGAACCGAGCGGTGGGACATCGGTACCGCTCCGAGGCTTTACCTCTCATTCTATTGTTACGGTAATATTATACGTGCATTTGACCTATTTGTACGTACTTATCAGTAGCAGGAACAGATTGCTTACGATGCAGCCTGTGTTCCAATGATAACCTCCTTGTAAGCGATCTCGCTTTTTTCAGTTTCTTTGTGTCAAAATAGATTTTTTCGTTACAGAAAGTTACTGTTTATACGGGACTATAATTTTCCGTGTAGTATACGTTTAGTAATATTGAAATTACACGTGCAAGCCTCCTAGAAATCGCTGAAACTACTAGTATCGCATCGTTGAAAAATTATTACCTTATATTATATCGTAGTCTTTATTAAATTGTCTTTACTATGATCATTTGTCACGTATACCCGATATGTGATTCCTAAAGTTAATATTGGAATTTACTCGAAAGCTAGGGATTTTATTATATTTATTTATTGTAATTTACTACTGTAACGCATTATTCAGCTAGATAACTAAATGCAGTCAATTTTATACAAATGTAAAGCATTTGCTTTTTTCGCCATTTCGTCATTGGACAATCTTTTAAAACTTTGAATTAAATATCGTTATCTACTGCTACGCGAACTCTTCTAATAATAATGCTTATTTTATCGACAAGTTGTATCGATCGCTTTACAATTTCTCATTTTTTATTAAAGTAAATCTGCTCGAATCATTACGCTCGACAAATTATTTAAGGCAACGGTGCGACTACAGTGGGTTTAGGAATTGAAATAAAAGGAATGGATAGTAACGTTGCTTAAATTAATTCAAAAACAGTTGAAATGGCGATTAAAATGCATCTATAAGAATGCAGTAGCGAACAATCGCGGTAAATGTAATTTATAAAAAATAAATTCAAAAAGTGTAATCGTAAAAGAGAGAATTGATAATTGAATAACATTGATAAATTGATCTTTAAATAAAATTTGTTTTTTTTTTTTTTTTTTTTTTTTTTTATTTACACGTTAACAACGAGTTTTTAAATCCTGGACTATTCATAACGTATAAAACTTACAGGTATATAAGGGATAATATTCAAATTTCTTTCTAAAAATTTGAAAAACGTAGATTATACCTTGTAAAATGCGGATCAAAAGAAGGAGTATCAACGTTGAAAATGAAGAGTGAACGCGAAATTCGAAACTGAAAGCATCAATCTCGCCTTACCTTCATCAGCGTCTGTGATCCCTACCTTAAATCGGATCGATTTTATTCGAATGTAAAGGAAAAGCCACGTACAACCGCTTACTCTTCCATCTATCGGATTTTCCTTCATTGGCTCTGCACCTGATTCTAATGTGGTTCCCAATGAGCGCATTTGTAAGAAGACACGAAAAAATATTTACTCAGCGCGAGCGAGATTGGAGTTTCTTTTCTGCCCTTTGATAATTGAAACGGAGGTCCACCTGCAGTCTTTAAAAGCTCCTACAGAATTCTTGCGATAAGTCTGGTTTATTTGAATTAAGATCACTGACTTGACGTAATTATGACAATGTATTTTGTGCATCACTGTAGGTTACTGGGAAACCAGTTTCGTTTACTCACTCGATAATACCCGAAGTGATACTCCACGCGCCTATTTTCTAATTTATGTTTAAAAAAAAAAAAAGATAATTAAAACACATTCATTAGCGTAGAAAATTTATATTATGTTTATTAATGAAGTTACAGCAACGCTCGTCATTAATTGACCGCGAGCTGTCGCGTAGCATATTGTTTTCTACAAAGCAAATGCAAAAAATGTAACGTTCTCGGAGATTCGTCGCAACACAAGTTTCCTCAGTTTTCGTATTTATACTTTACTTCACCCCAACCAAAAGGAACAACAGAGAGAACGCACACCCCTCCTTTACAGAGGAGCACAGCGCATCTCGTCGCCCGAGGTTTCTCTTCTCAATTTAGCATCGAGACATTGTCATGGACGGGTCGCGGCTTTCTTTGCGTGCGCTACGCGTGCGACACGCGTGCGACGCTAATTGACGCCGCAATGCGAGTCGGTCGGATTAGGCTCGATCGAAAATCGTCGAAGAAATTCATCGAGGAAGCTGATTAGATCGCTTTTCTCTC
The DNA here is from genome assembly GCA_018907045.1 of Wiebesia pumilae. NCBI lineage: Eukaryota > Metazoa > Arthropoda > Insecta > Hymenoptera > Agaonidae > Wiebesia > Wiebesia pumilae. Next base: position 1,993,167 of record JACCHZ010000138.1, read on the forward strand.
GCCGGTAGGTAGGAGAGACTCGCGAGCCAAAGCCACGCGTTTCATATGCAGCATCGTCACGCGTTCGCTGACGTGAACGCGATTGAGTTCACTCAGATGACCACGTTGATTCGCTTTAATTAAGAACTAATGAATGCACCTCTTGATGCTGATTTTAAGCACGCAAAGAAAAGGAAACTGTTATCTGGCTAATGACGTGATTATTCTCTTCGAGCATTATGCAGGAAATACAACTAGTCGCTTTAATTACTCGTGCGACTAAAATCACTAAATGACAAATTGAACCGAATACATATTTTTACTTTCGGGATTAATTAGCCTACTTATCGTTCCTAAATTTAACGAGAATTAGACGCATCTGTTGTTCATTAAAAGTGCATTGGCTGGGCTGCATTGGCTAAACAAAATTACGTTGCTCTTAAATCTGACTCCGCATCCGTTGTTGGATAATCCAGAGTCATTTCAATAACTTAAATGGTTTCATCTAGCGAATAATAAATAAGTTGCGCATAACTAGAGTACGAATGAAACAAAAAAATATTTTTTTAAAGATTAAAATCTTGCGATATTTGCGTACGTTATTTATTCGAAATGTATCGTTGTAAATGCATTATCGAATTCAGCGATCTGATTCTGGTCTGCGATATCTTCGGGAAAATAAAGACATACCTAGCGGCATTTTCAAATTTACCGTGCAATTTCAATTTAACTTTTAATACAAGGTACTTTTGAGCTCCGAATAACGAATAACCATTTGAGCCAAAGTTCTATAAAATCGATCGAAATTTCGGCCAACGATTATTCGCCATATAACCGTACTTAACTCGATGGGATTCCCGTTCGTTGAAATTATTATCCCAAAAGGCACGGGAAGTTCAAATGGTAGTTGAGAAAAAAAACGTCGAGCGTCGCCCGGCATTGCCCTTGGGATCGAGCGCAGCGTATGAATTTCGACGCTTCGCCCGGAGCATCGCATTGGGTGACGAGAAAAGAGTTGGCGAAGCGTCGCGACGCTTCTTCTCTTGGGACGACGCTATTCTGCGACTCGCATTCCCGCGTGTCTACTTTGTCGAGCGCGAGTTGCGAAACACCGACAACTGTTGTCCATTTCCCATCTGCCGTTCTTCCCGCTTTCCATCCCAACGAATACTGACTGACGCACGCGATTCGTTACTACAGCAGATTTCCCGCGGTGCCTATTGGACGTCGACTTTTTACATGTCGTTTTCGTGCGGAGAAATTTATGACCGGTTTCTAATTAAATACCTTCGAGAGACGAAATTCGGTTGCGCGTAATAGGACGTTTTCAGTATTCCGTGGACTGGATTTCCGAGCGAAGTAATTATGTGAAGATGTTTAGTAATGCGATTTAATGGAATAATGGTTAATATCAAAATAATTAATTTAAATAAATTAAATGCGAGAAGACAAAAATCGACGATAGGATAAATTAAATTAACACGACTTCAAGCTTATAAATACTAGAACTGATGTACGTGTTAAAAGGACAATCAAACGAGAATTGTCCACTCTTATTTGTAAGGAATGAAATAGTGTCTACTTAACGGTAGAAATTGTAATAATTTGATTAAATTGTAGCATATTTGGCTACGATTAAAGCAAAACTGAAGAAGCCTTCCCAATTATCAGTCTGTTGAAAAGGAAAAAATTAAAATATTAATATATATATATATATATATATATATATATATATATATAATTAAGACTAATTTCTATGTAGTAATTCACTATGCTGCTTTATTTATATTCGTATGCAAATTTAATTGAACGTACATACGTGTATCGAGTAGCGTATAACGTTCAACGTCATACATCATACGTGTTCCTCTTTCCACTTTCTATGCGTTTTTCTCTCTCGTTCACTATGAGAATAAATTTTGACACACTTTTCTCGAAGATGTTTAAAAGGAAAAATAGACGTTTTTTGTACAATGGGTGCTTTTTGAGCAGTCGATGCTAGACCACTGTAATTACGGGAGAATTATTTCTCGAGCAGACGTTTGAGGGAAAAATGGCCGATTATATGAAAAGGCGATAATTACGATGATTAGACTCGTAGCGTGACTCGACGTTTCCTTTTAGCGCCGCCGCAAAGTGTTGAAGTAGTCGGTTCGCAAATGAAGAGAAAATTTAGATGTAATGGCAGCTTAATAACACGTGTTATGCTGGAAAAATCAACGTAATGTTTAAAATATGCGACTATAGATAAAACATAAATATATTAAAAACATACACATGACTTTATTAGATAATTTTTCTTCGATATTCGCCGCTAGACTGAGAATATCGAAAATATCTCTTATAGAATATTTAGTGTGTATTTATGGCAGGCAATGCTCAGTAATATTTTTTCTTTTATAATATCACAAATTAAATGACTTTCGTGCGTGAAAGATATAAACGAAACATTGTGATATTCAAGTTTATGGCAAAAATGGCCGTTGGCGCAAATATTGACAATAATCACGTCGATAAAGTTTAAATTACTCTTTAGAGTTTCATAAGATTTTTTGTTAATTTTTAGTCTCATCTCGTTGCTCTTCTCGCCTTGAGAAGAAAATTACGTCGAATATTAATTGGATATCTGATACGAATTTTAAAAACGTCCGAACTTGATAACTGCCCATTTAATAGGCAGATTAAACTATAGATGTTTAATTTCACACCGAGGATTATCCGATACAATTGCTTTTGTACCAGTTACACAATTCTTAAAGAACTCCTATTTACGAGGGAAAATCGGTCATTCGAGTCGCGTTTGATGCGGTCGCTGCTTTCGGCTGCATTCGGCTGCGACCGCATCACTTTTAATTGTGAAAAAGCGCTTATCGGGCGTCATTCAAGGATCGCGCGTGCGCGTCCGTCACTTAGCGTCAGCTAAAATCAGGAGAGCCGAGCAAATGAGAAATCGGTTGGCAATATTCAATTAAAGTCGTGTCGGACGCTCGTAGCTCGCGGGAAATAAAGAGGAATGAATTATTGCAGGGACGGCGATCGCCACGAATCGATATCGCGAGCAATTCGCGTTGCCTCGATTCACGCCGATATTGGCTGTAAGCCCTTCCTCCTGTTCGAAAGCGTCCCAATTTTTTTCCTCGGACCTTTTCGTTTGTTTGCTCCTGCCCTCACCCCCAGGGTGACGCCGGTGCAATCGGGAGTCCCCCTCTCGCCCCCGTTCGCTCGTACAGCGAGTGAAATATCGATTTCAAGGGAGAGATAAGTGTTACACATTCGCGGCCACTCGACAAAATCGATCGATCGATCGATCGCTCGGATGTTAAGGTTAATTTCGTCGGAACGAGGTGACGACCTCGGGCATACGTGCTTTTGCAAAATTTTTCGATGCAAACCCGTTACCGCTTGGGAAGATTAAGTGCATTTGCGTCGTGCGTCGTATCTTTTAATCGGAAACGTGATTTCTTTCTTGAGTCCTGGGGTTCAAAGTGTGTTATATTAATCGGTAGTGAACTAGTTAGTTAAAAAGATCTTGGATTTTGCAACTCATACACTTAACATCGGAAGCATGAAACTGAAGGCTTTTGTTGTGTACTAGTAGTGAACCAACAGTATTGCATTCGCATAAGCATGTTCTAGAAAATGTTTCATTGATCCAAGGATGACTTCCTTGTGAGCGAAAAAATTACTTGTTTCGTTCAAAGATACATACATTGATATGAAAAAAAGAAAAAACACTTTAGCCTATCAGTCGATCGACTCGGACAATATTTTTTAAACTCGATAAGGGTATCGATGAATGAAAATGTTGTTCTACCTGCCTCGTAACATTTTTCTTTCGAGAACATTATTCTCGATAAAAACACAAGTAATTTTTTGTTAGAGTTTTACGAATATAGACATGCATTTAATTAAAAATTTATGTATGTAAAGTTTACAAATTTCCAATTAGATATCGAACCATAATATATATATGTATATATTGTTATCAGTGATACGACACAATTATCACTAAACGTATTGATTCGATGTTAAATATAAAAAGACACGTATCGAAAGAATTTTTTTTACAATATTCAAAATTTTTACACAAATAGCGTACCGGCCTTATTAAAAAGATAATCGTTATCTTACATTAAAAATGTTTTATTATAATTGCTAAAATACAAGTTTATACAAGTTACTCATGTAAATATATGCCTTACCTAATTTACGCAATATTGACTATACGTTTAATTTACAACATTTACTTTAGACGTCTTAAAATATGTTGTAAATATAGATCGATTTAAAGTATTTCATGTCATTACGTTGATATGGAATCAGATACTTTATTAATTTTTCGAGAATATCTGTGGTGAATTTTGTAACTTCTACCTCCAACAGGAATTTCAGATTATTAAATTCCAATATACCGTTATGTACGTTATCACTACAATTATTAATTAACCGTGATTTTTATTTTATTTTACTATAAGTATTTACCTTCGAATATAAATCTATGAATTTGTATTCCTAATTAAAATTTTTCTCTTTGTTGTAGGTAATGTCCTGGATTACGATCTATACGATTAAGTAGTAAGTTAATAAAAATCTTGAATATTCCGTTGGTATACTTATTTGTAATAAACTTACGAATAAAAAGTGGCAAAATCACGATACTCTATTTCTCCTCAACCGAATACGAGTTACTTTGAATAGTGTCCAGTTAACTCTAGATTTATCAGCAACAATACACGATATGGAGAAAAATTTTGCTGATACGATTAATGGCACATATAAATCTTAACCTCGATTAACTTTCAACTGCGAGAAAGCGCATGCTTACCGTAATCTGGTCGTTTAGCAAAAAGTGAACAATGTCCCAAAGGACGAATAACATTTTTATACGATCCGCAAAGAGAATTTGAAGGTAATGTGATCGATGAACGAAAAATATACGCGACTGCGGCACACTTATCGAGCGATTTTACGGTAGTCGAATATATCCTTGTAAATGTATCGCGCAAACGCTTGCAGAAAGAAAACATATTTCGCACAGTTTATACTTGTCAATATCGGCCGCGTCCGTCGAAAAAAGTATGTCGCGCGCGCCACGAGCGCATGCGCGATGGATCATCGACCATTTGCGCGCGCGCGCGCGCGTGCGCTCTCCGCGAATTATGCAAAAACGATTTTTCGCTCCTTATACGCACGCGCACAATTACCCAGCAATGCCCGCCTCGTGTGCGCGCGTCTCCCGAAAGTCGAGCACCTCGAGATGATGGCTTCTACTTTTTTCTCTCCGCGGCCCCTTCCTCGTTGCTTCTTCGTACAGTTACGTCGTTATCGGTCGCCTTGCGCCGATATGCCAATTTATTACTAATTTATACGGCGGGGACGGAAGAGGGCGACGTTATACGTAGACGTATTAAGCCCAGGTGAATCGCGATCCGACTTTTTTCGGCTGCCGTCCCCAAAAATCGCGATTCGCGCGTATTTCGTGGTCAGAAATTGGATGTAAATTGTATACGAATCGAATATAAATTGCTTTATATTTTCAACGTTCAAAATTTACCTACGGCCGCCACAATTATCACGCCGAACGTCATTAAGTTGCTGTAATTAGGAAACAACGAAAAATAAATATCGTTTCGCGCGATGGTTGAATGGTGATTTTCAACGAACCGTATATTGAACCGTTAATAAATTAGGTAATCAATTTCGAAATTGGCATTGTGGTATCATTCCAAAATCACCTCATAGTTTTGGGCTTCTAGACGAATATTAAAGTCGCAATAATTATGTAAAAAGTCAGATATTTAAAGTGTTGTTTTCCCAAGATTCTTTTTGGATATCGTTACGTTAAATTTAAATATTATACGTGCTTAGTTAGAATTACAATACCACTTATACCTTAACTGCCATTTAAAAACCTTAATTTTATAATAGCAATTGCTTAGCAGCATACATTTATCATTATTAAGAATCAATACGTTTAATTAAAAAATCTAGAAAATGAAAGAATTGCCACGAGGATTAGGAATACTTATATATAATCAGGTAAGATCGTGTCATCATCGACCATTTGCAGGTGGTAGTCTGTAATTACTTAACGAAATCGTCTTTCATGTTGAACGCGAATTTCGAACAGGACGAATGTAAAAGTTCGCCCCACAAATTAAATGCTCATTTGCAACGGTTGAACAAGACTTACGTGCTCTTAATAAGCTTGTACCTCGATTCGTGATATATACATACATATATATATATATATATATATATATATATATATATGTATGTATATGCATATTTCACACCACCTTCTCACATCTTTAATTGTCCATAAAAAGTGAAGTAAAAAGAGTAACATTACAACTGAAGGCCCATGCCAACCTACATTGTAAAACACAAACGAAGAGATTCTTCAAAAAAAGACAAAGGAAGGAGAAGCTGCAGAGAGAAGGGATTATTGACCCTTAGTGGACCGACTAGTAAACCGAGACCAATAAACTAACTGCCAAGATATCCTAGGTTTTCCAGCCGACGCTCGATAAAGCAGGGGTGGGTGGGGGGGGGACTCCGGTGGCTATCTTTCCTCGCAGTCCTTACCAGCGCTCTTTATCCTCCTCGATTTACTAGATAGTGCACTAATCGCCGTGACTTTTCCGTTGGCCGCGACGATTAGCAGCAGCCATTACGCGATCCCGTAAAGTACTTTGAAACACGGTCCACGAAATCTAAGCGCTCCAGCAAATGTGACGGAAAAAAGCGTTTTCCTGGATGTTGCATAAGTAATGGAACGCTCTGGCCAGGACATTTACTCCACGAACTTTTCTCGCCAGTAGGTGACGCAACATCGCGCTTTAGTACCTCGAGGCTCGAACTTTTTCTCCGATCGCGAAATATGACTCCAGGGTCTCGAGTCCCGCTCGAGATCTCCTCTAGTTTTCGCAATATCGGCGACGCGCGTTTCCCCGTTCGATATTAAATTGATTTACGCCCCGGGGAATCGTCGACTTTGTCGAGGCGATTGAAAGCGCGGAATTCCCCGCGCACGAGATTTACGGGCCTCGCAAAGCGGAGTAGGGAAAGAGCGACCGAGAGTGAGAAACGCGCGGGGGTGGATAGCGAAAGAGAAACGTCCTGTCACTCGAAGATCATCCGCGAAAAGAAGATCGAGCTGATTGATTTACACAAAGGAGCGCAGCCCTCCTCTCTCGAGGGTGATAATCGAGTTTGGCTTTTACGAGCGCACCTCGGAGGACTCGAGGGGACGAAAAACGTCGGGGTGCGCGAAAAGTTATGGCCAAAGAGCGGAAAAGGGGACTTTCTGCTTTTTTATGTTTATGATGTTTTTTGCTCTCGCACAGGCAAACGCACGTTCCTCCTGAGGTCGCTACCCGAGTCGCGCTCTCTCAGCTCGTCAGTATGCCCGGTATGTTGTTTCTTTTTTTTTCCTCTTTCGGCTCTTCGCGAAAATTGATTTAAGCACTTCGCACTCCTCGCGCGAGTCCTTGCACAAAGCCCAGGAATTGGGCTTTGTGCCTTTTGACAATGCTAATTAATTTATTTTTACTTTTTGTACTTTTACTTTTAAAGTGGTATGTTTCTGCATTGTACTTTCATCGCTTTTTACCCTGATGTCTTTCTTTTTCTCGTTCTTTCGATCTCGTTTTGCCCGACACTAAGTAAAGTTCTTCCAAATACTCCATTTCTATTCGTTCAAATTTCTCAACTGTTACCAAGTCCAAGGTCGACTTTCGTAAGTTGAATCAACGGCTGAAGTATTTTTTACAGATATACTTGTTTTGCAGACGACAAACCTTGTGATTTAATAGACTCGTATTTTTAATGATAATTTGCAAGTGTGTGGGTAATATGGTTGACGTATGCAGTAACTTTTATCGTTAGTAGAATTTAATATACTCTTTTTAAAAATGCATTGCGCATGCTAGAGATAATTATTTTCCCACGTAATTACGAGGAAATATTCATTTCGTTATATCCCAATGTCTTTGATTGAATATGTGCAAAGTATACTTGCTTTTTTATGTACTCCAACTTGTGCGCGAAAATATCGACGAGTATATCGACTGTATAACTAAGTGGCTTACGTAGAGAAAGACCCATCATTAATGTACTTAGGAACCCATTTATTCCGAGTTAAGATAATATTCCTGCGAGAAAAATACTTCGTCTAAAATAGCAGTAAGGGATGTTATATAAGGTAAAATTAATTACCCAGCGGTGAAAAGATATATCTCGTCACTGCAAACCGAAATCAAATTGTCAATAATAATATTCGTTCGCAATAACGAGCTCAATACACTCTTTCAACAGTTTATTTCGATTTTCGGCATTCCGAACGTTTGCACAATAGAGTACTTAAGTCCTCGCAAATCATGGCTATTAATTTTCCATCTTTCCATCATCGTCGTCTTTCCCTCTCGACGTTTTCGTTTAAAAAGAAATACATTCTTCAAATACGAAGCGATGATGTAACAAAATATTTTAAAATATCGTTAAACGGCTAACTAAATTTCGAATCGTAAAATATTTTTATGTAATTCGAAAGATTTGCGCGACTTTTTTGACTGAAGCAAAGGCTAATCGAACCTTACTATTGCAAACCTAATTATTGCAAACGAGTTCTTGAATAAAACGAAGCCTATCACGAACATCTAAACACTTTCATTCGAAAACTTCATAACCAGTTTTTCAATTATTTTCCCATCGTTCAAAGTCATATTTCGTCACGGAAATAGAATGGCCGCTAGAAACGGACCGAAATAAATTTGTCACAACTCTCAGCGATCACGCGACGACGTGAAAAATCAACGATCACTCCCATTGTGCGTAATTCATAATTCGCAGCTCGTTATTAAAACGAAGCAACGTCTCTCCCCTTCAAGCAACTTAAAGATATGAAACACGAGCGAAATAAGACAATCCCATTCCCAGTGGGCGAACCTCGGGCGCGTCTTCCCGGAGGCAGGAAACGGTATTACCCAAGGGGCGGCGAAAATGCGCATGCGCTAATGACACTCCTTACGCATGCGCGTGAAGCGTTTATCGGAGAGCCGTAAACACGCGCGTGCACGAGCCTGCCGATGTAACGGCCGTTTTACCGATTTGATCGCGTGGAAACACGAGCTAACCCACATTATATGTACGATGCTGGGAGCGATGCGCGCGAGTTGTTGAAAGCTGAGTGATTTCGTGGCGTCTATTAGATTTGCGAGGACGTAACGATAGCTCTCGAGGACTCGCAGGGAGATGAGTCAGTTTTATCGCTTATCACGATTGTACCGGTAATTTTTTCATTAATCAATCGCGAATTAAATCAGGGTAATTCACCAAGAGTATTTTTACGCGCGGCTCCTACATTAGTTTTCAAATTTCGTTCTTTGCTCCATTTGATTCGTCTAAGCGGATCGCCAATATCTCCCACTTTTTGATTTATCGGTACACTTCTCTTCACGTTTCCAAAACCAAGTAAAACGTCGCCAAAGAAAAGCTCGGAAAGTTCGTGCAATTAAAAGCCAGTAGCACTACGCCGAAAAACTTTCATTAATTTACGCGTCGAGCCTTGAAGTAAAAAAACACACGCCAAAGTTATTCGCGAGATATAAAAAAAAAACATTGCTTACTTTATCCTGCCGCTAGAAACTAACAGCAGGAGTACGCTGTTCGTAATACTTGGGCTGCCCGCAATTTCGCGGATTCGCAGGAAGCGAGAGGGACACCGATGTCCTTGATTGACGTCATCGTTAATGGACCGCTGCTCGGCAAGGCGAAGAGGGGAAGGAAGAAAAGAGAGGCCGATGCGCCCTGACCGGGGACGGGGCGTTTTTCGACGATCCTCGGCTCTCCGAGCGCGAGTGACGAATCGTCGGGACCCCTTCTTGCGTAAAAAACCTCCCGACGGCTCAGCCGGACGCGGCTGATTTCGCCTTGAGATTACGAGTATCGGGACGATCGAAGAGATTCTACGAAGCCCACCGAACCAAAGGCTTAGCCCATTGTCCGGAAGATGGGCGCGGACTTCGTCTAGCCGTCTATTTTCGTAGTACACGAGTTCGTTATGTATTTGCGAATGTCTAGAGATTGTGATGTGTGACGAACCGATGTAGTTTTATGGATTGTTCCCGGTCCATTGTGCGAACGCGTATAAAAGGGGTTTACGTTATTACTTTATTTTTAAGTCTATATTAGCTTTAATTGAAAAGTAAAATTATGAAATGAGAAATGTCGTGAGAAATCGAGATACAAGTATTAGTAGTTTGATATGAATTTATGGTACACAATTATTATTGTTTGACACATTTTTAACTTTTGTCTATTATCTTGAGTATATCTACTTATTATGTTCACTGTTGGGAAAAAGATTTTCATTTATTAATAAAGTTGCAAATGGGATAATGAGATATTTAGGACGGTAAATACAGTGTACATTGTTTATTATTATCATATCGTAATTGATAATCGCGCAAGAACATAATTAAGCAATTTCTATAATCGCGTTACCACACTCCCTCGAAATTTTAAATCAGTACCTACTGTTGTTCGACAAATATGTTATACCTAATATTCTAAATCACTTACTTAACGTACTTGACTTTAAGACTTGCATGCAGAGCTCATATTGGATAAAAAGTAAGGTACTTAAAAATATATCGGTTAATTCAAGAACTGGTAAAAAAAATTCCCAGTTTCGATAACATCTTTCAAAAAAAATTCTCCGACGGGGACACAAAGGATATTCGTCTGAAGAGCACGTTTATAAAGTACGTATATGTATATGAGTGTGAACCTGCCTTTATTTACCTCCCACTGCACCTTTATCACTGCCTCACCAATTAAACCAAAATGTAAGCTCATCGTAATATTTCAGAAAAATTTCTACGAATACTAATTGCATACTCGATGCTAAGGTCTAGATATAATGAAATAACAACTTTGGTATAATATTGTACGATAGATCTGCTTGAACGTGAAGCCGATGACTTAAAGCCATTGGACAGATGATTTAAAAATGTAGAGTTACAGGCTCATTTTATTTATTACAAATTTTCCGTTCGTATCTAGATTTCCTATGCTTTTGAATATTAAAGCTCAGGTAATGTTTTACCAACAATTTTACGTAAGCACGATTTATTTTATTAATGCTTGGCTTATAATACGCGTCAGACCTATTTTAATGAATAATTTTTCGTGCAATGTAGCTCATATCTTAAATAAGAATGAACGAAATTCTATTAGCAGTTTTATTCGTAATACCAATTTTGGACACTGGAGTTACCACTGTGCACGTTAACAAAACTTTACAAACAAACATTACAAAAAGTGATATTGCCACAAATACCTATACCACACAGAGTATAGGTAATTAAATCGTTTAATGGCGCTCGCGTATGAACTCTTCCTGTGTCGCTTAAATACGCGACAACGGTACGTCGAATTTTCTCTCTTAAAAGATAATTTAAAACGACAATGAAAATTTCACGAGCGGCTATTGGTCGACTTCTTTCCAAACTCAAAAATAATGTACACAAGAAGAAGGTAATAAATGGTGAAATTGAATTTCTAGAATGCTCCTAGTAAATCCTAATGGCGAAGTACGACAATGGCTGTTAAAGCATGCGGTACCGCATTCATGAACTTAATGACGCAATCATAATTTTCCAAAATAGTTAGAAGCAGTTTAAGCTTCTCAAATTAGCTTCAGTCTATCAATGAATAAATTTAATTAGCCTGTAAATCAATGAAACTTGTCAGTTGACTCCACTTTGGTCGATCCATTTTCATGCACATCGCATTTATGGGCAAAATAATTCATAATATTACGTTAAGGTATATTGCCTTATTAAATGATAAGTTAAAATATCTTAACTTTTAGCTGGAAAAAGTTTCTGCAAACTTTTTTTACTAGACTTTTAGAATAATGGCATTTGGAGCAAATTTAAGATTACTAAGCTCTCAATGCAAAGCGCGTATGTTGACTTTTAATTCTAAAAACTGTCTAATATACATCAAGAGTTTTCTCCAATTAAATTACATAGACTTTTTGAGGTTTATTTTAATATTAACAATCGTCGCGCGAGTAGCTTTTAGAAAATTATGTAGCCAAACGTATAAATTATTTACTTGACACATTTTGCTTCTTAAACAATTACTGTTTATTATTTACATTCATCAAAAGAACGTCATTCATTTTATAAATGTCGGGTATAAAACATCGGGTATAAAAAATCATTTATTCCGTGCATAGTATTGCAGTTCAATTGTTTAAGCATCGCGTTAATTTTCTCAATAGCTTGTAATTGCGATCTTCAATTTAAATCTCGCATTAAAATATTCAACATTTACATCTACGTGGGTCAAGTTACAAAATATTCGCTACGAACAATGTAAAGCTTAAGACCTGTACACATACACTACCCCGCGTGCACACTCATGCACGCAAAATGGATTTTTCAACCGTACCGCGATTTTTTACGATTCCTTTCGCATAATATCACAAAACAAAAACGTAAAGTGCTCTCTTTCGAAAAGTGCCCTCGAGAAGATCATCCGGAACGCACGTCATACCTCGAATGAGGTGTGAAAAATAAAAACGCCTTAAGCACATTGGCAAACACTTAACCGTGAATAATGTTAGGTGCAATCGTGGGGACAAATGGAAATGATATTTGTATCAATGGTTGGTGCGAAGTCTCGCTTTTCTCACTCGGCGGCTCTCATTTCTCAAAACGAATGAATAACGTTAATCCTCTTTTGGTCTCGTTGTAGCTAAGAATTTCACGCGACTGGCGATATAAAATCGAAAATATCTCGGATGGAATGTTAATTTGACGCGCATCACTCGACTTTTAATCCAATATACTTGTACACCGTGGTTTCTCCCGCCAAGTGGATTCATTTCGAATACTTAATACTTAAAAGCGTTAAGATCTGCATTATGCAATGGATGAATTATACGTACACGAAATATTAGTATTTTATGACACGTGCGTGATATGACGAAAAGAGCAAAAGAAAATTAAACGCGATTGCCACTGTGTCATCGTCGCTCGACAGTTTTTTCGTTAACACTTTGTAAGTTTAAAAAAATAAATCCCGTTACAATTACAAATCTGCCGTAAGTATGCGATGAAAGGAAAAACGAAATCCCGCGCCAAAAGATCCTTGGAACTCGAAAGATCGTTGTCAACCTGAGAACGATAACGATACCGAAAGGAAGTAAAGTGGTGGGGGAAGACAACGAAGAGGAGAAGGAAAAAAACTATAAATGTCAGTCAGGCAAGCCTGTCCAATTATTTTCAGCATGGGTACGATCCCGACGATAAAAGCAAAGGCAGAGCATCGGAGAAATCATAATTATGATTGGCGTAGCTCGTGGAATTGGCAACCCAGCGGAAAATAAACAGGCTTTGGCTTTCTGCTCGCAGTCCGTTAAAACCTGAGCAAGAGGGGGAGAGAGAGAGAGAGAGAGAGCGAGCGAGAGAGAGAGAGAGAGCTGCATCATGCCAGGCTTTGTGTCCTTGAAAACGAGTTCTACAGTATCTATGCACAGTAGTCCAGGCCAAGTGGACAATGCGTGTACGCCATAGTTGGGCGGGAATTTCGTAAACGCGCACGCGTACAGAAACCAGGATAATAATTCTTTAAAAGGAGAGATCGAGCACTGCCAGTTGATTTTTTTTCGACGCGAGAAGCTGTTCACTTATTTTTCTTTGTTTTCAAGCGTCTGTTTAGTGCCTCAAGAGACTGACTTTAATTAATATGAAAATGTGAATTAGTTTTTACGTTGGAAGACCTAAAGGATATAAACATTGGAACATGATACGTCAAAATAGTTTTCATTCGTTTGATAAAATTAATGAAATTAACTGTCACAGACGTTTTTAAGCAGTTTGTAATGGACTTTATACTGTTATATTTGGCATTACTAATGACGGCGAAAAAAAATAATTTACGAAAAGATGATTCTGTGTACCAATGAAACTTTTCTTTAATTAATTAAATCGTAGGAACTTTCTTATCACGAAAAATGAGAATGAAATATCAAGGACATCCGCTTCATTATTATAAATTGAATACAACAATTAGAAATGTGTAAGCATTAAATGTTGCGAAACTTTAAATTAAATATATAAAAGTCTGAGAAGTTCAACTCGTAAATCTGCATTTGATCCTTAATTTATTCTCTTTCGTGTATTACGTTACGCCAATTAAAAAAATATTCAGATGCAAATTGAAAGCGTGTATTTAAAACACTTTCGATAGCATAAAATTATGCGCGACGAATAATAGCATTCATTCCTACAGGTTCCCATCGTAAAATCCATGCAGTGGGTTCATGAATATTCTTTGCAGAATATGCAGAATGAAACTTCTCTTTTGTGTACGTAGAACCGCCTATAGTTTTTACTGTATAAAAAGTACTGAAAAAAAGAAAGAAACCGTTCGCACATCGACGTCGAATCGAAGAAACGAATGTAGCGTCGATAAGAAAGCGCTCGGTAGCCAAGGGAGCCAAACAATAAACAAACAATAAGACCATCGTGTAATCTCCGTGTTATGGAGGAAGCAAAGCTGTTCTAACAATCGGAATGCGCGGAGTGAGAAAAATAAAAAATGGCGAAAAAGGGAGGTGGAAAGTCAACGAGCGCTTATCAGCGACACTCCCGCGCAGTCCAGTGCACGCGTACGGAGTCGCAGATGCATCTCGAGTCGGCAAGTGCATAGAAGCGAACGAGGATGGCAAGGAAGAGAAGGAGAAAATCGTCCCGATCGGTCCGCGTGCAGAATACGGCGCAATCAAACCCGGAACACGCGCACCGTGCACAAGGAAAGGGGCAAGAGAGAGAACTAACTGGCCGCCTGCATAATAATCTTCCGATTCTTAGCGACTAGGAAAACTGGAATCCTCCTTCTTTTTTCATGTTTTTCTCCTCGTGGCAGAAATAAGCCCTTAACGGTATGTGAAAGCTATTGAATGTGTTCTGCCTAGCTTAGGCTCCGAGTCTTTCGCTGGTGTGCGTTCCTCGAGAATACGTACTGCAATTAACCATTTTTCACTTTCAAATTGTAATAGACAATGACAATTCGTGTTGTATTCACGAAGCTCGATTTTTGAGTTGAAACCTAGGACAAAATCTATTGAATTTCGAGTTGATCGAGCATTATGCTCAAATGGACGGTGTTTTGGAATTTTTAAGGATAACGAAGATCTTCGATTGTTTCGAGGACGTATTACACAATGGAGGGAGCATGCGTGCTCGCTATAAAATTTATGATTATAAACATTACTTGCCTTAACTATTTATTAGTTAAAGTCAGTTGTAAGGTTAGAAAGGTAGTTATTGAAAATTGACTGTACTGCATGAAGAAGACAATTTTTTAATGCGCTTTAAGTTTTAATTTATCGTATCTCTATATTGTCGTTGTATTTGAATTTTTGTTTAGCCAGTTAAAAAAGCGTAAAATCATTTTGCATTGCGCATCATCTTCAACACACGCGTATGTACGTGCGCATGTACGTACGTATATATAAAACAGATCTTTTTGATTTAAGTTTATTATCTGCAAAACTTATGATGAAATATTTTTTAGTAGCCGGATACGTGTAATGAATTTAACCCATTAAGGTCTTATCTCCATTCCTCTGCATCAAAAATAACTGTAAGTCAAAAAGAATGTTCGGGCCATAAAAATGAAAACTTTTTAAAATGACCTGCGGCAAATACGAAGTCTAAAATTTACGTTAATTTTTTGTTCTACGTTTCTTAATATTAATAAAATTGATAATAATATTCACAAATAGTACATTTGGATGTCGTGCACGTTATATACATTATAATGAAGAAGACTAAAAAATAAATAATGATAAAATTATTACGAAATTGCTCTCGTATAAAACAAAGAGTATTTACAGTTTCTTATTTCTCAGGGCAATTAAGGAAAAATTTTCTTAAGCGTAAAGCGATTTCATATTTTTCTTCGATATTTGAATGTGCAATGATTACTAATGTACTAGTAACACGTTCTTCAAGAAACGATTGAAGCGGCTTACACTAAACTTTCTGATTTCATGATTATTTGTTTTCTTTACAAGGTTTGCAATTTATGCTAAAATCAGATAAACACCATACTTATGTACCGTCTTCATTTCAATTTACCTTTAATCATTTTATAAATTAACCACACTCAAAAACAAATTCGGCCTGAAAATTCGGAATGTGTATAAAATAGACCGATCGATTGTAAAATAATTTCCTTTTCACTGAAAAAAACTCGAAGATTGAATAAAAAATTAAAAGAAGCGATTGCATTTTTACTTTTAATAAAAAAATAACACAAGGGTACGGAACTCGTTAAACTTTGCCGTTTTATTGTACGCGCTAATAACAATTATTAACGAAAATATCAAGTCTCGCACTGCTTACTGTTTATCCTTGTTTATCTTCTTCTCGTGCTTGTACTCGGAAGCTCCGAGTCCCGTGCATTGAAAAAACAGAAAGGGACAAAAAAGACGTCGCATGATGATATTACGTGTACGGGCCAATGGACGAGTAGTGCGCCTGAAATCTATATCTCGGGAGCTCGTCTGAATTTTCTTCGGCCAATTTGTGTCCGTGTGTGCGTACAAGTGATCTAATCGACGCCCGTGTGCTAATTCTTGTGCCGCATCCGATCTGCATCGTAGATAAGGATGCAAGATCTTGTACAAAGACGTATCCCCCTTTCCCCGGGTCCTTTCTTTTCCCTGGGGAAGGTAACGATGCGTAATTGAGGCCTCATACGAGCCACTGTTTCGAGCTTTTTACTGCTCTTGATAAATGTGTTTTGCGCAGGTGCTTCTTATAAAATGGCAATTATAATAATTTAAGAGCCTTTTGGAGTTAATTGTATCATAAGCAACGGGACGCAGAAAGTTCATTGTAGCCGGAATCGTTGCGATAAAAGTAAATAGATCGCGGCTCGCTTTCAGCTGAGTGAAATACTCTCCCATCGTTCGTAGGATGGTGGACCAATTCGTTAAACTGCTTTAACATTTTTCCACGGCCATTAAACTCCTTGGACGAATAACAAACATTTATTAACAAATCTACTTATAACGTAATTATAGAAAGTTTGAAAAATCATCGACAATGCTTAATTAATCAGCGCTTAAAGTTGATCAAGCGAAGTCATTAAGTCCTATGCCCGACTGTTTATAATTAAAGCTATTGAGTTGAAAATACTTCGACGAGTCCGTACACTTTAAGCCAATGACTGGCAGACGAATAATTATACGAAAGCTTTATTGAGTGTACGGACGCGCCGTCAGAATCACCCAGACGATTACAAAGCTAACCATGCAGAAAGATTCCCTATCGCGCTGTTTTCGCTTTTAGAAGGACAGGGAGATAGAATGTATGTGCATTGAAATGTGTTAATCGAAAATTTTAATGCGAACGTAATTCGCCGATGCGTATTTTTAAATATTTCGAGTAATGGAACATATCAAGTGCTTGCTCCCAGCTTCCAACTTTCACTTGGAATATTAACTTTGCGTTTAATTACGAGCCACTTGAAACGTTTTCGACCGGATTGAAAAAATATATGAAAAGTCATTTCTTTCTATTTGGCGGCGTTCGGGTGGGGGAGGGGAGAGAGAGAGAGAGAGGGAAATTATACATAAGTAATATTTGTCTTGGGCGATGATTAGAAAAAGTGCTAGTTTATTTTATCGATTGATTTTACGAATCCGATTGATACCAAAAATGTACAATCGACCGTATTCGGTGTAACGCTTCGATGTAGAATAATAGTTTATTTTATGAAACCACCTCTAGTTGTGGCAATAGTTACTTAACTTTGAGAAACTGACAAGGAACAGATAAGAATAAAAAATTTTTATTATTTTCTTCCTGAATATTCAGAAAACAATGAATTATTGAAAATGTAACAAATGTCAGAAGTTTGTTTTTTTTTCTTGGCATACTCGAGGAAACCTCCGAGAAATGTCTCATCTTAAAAAAGGCCTTGAGAAATATTTTAAGTGACTTTAAATCCAAACGCACTGAAAGTGTCATACGTAATAACAGTACCAAATAGATAATAATACCGCAATATTTCTCACCTCGGCACAGACGTCCAACCTCTGCGCGGGATAACAATCGGGACAATTAACGTTGCTGAGAACGACAATTACTATTCTTGTGTGCACTTGTATGTGGCCCGCGTAGCGAAAGTGCATACACCACTATAATGGATAATGATGGCGGTTCAAGCGTCTCGTCACAATTTTTGCCCCCGGTTTTTTTTTTACAAAACGTCACATCTGATATAAGGCCGCGCGACTTCAATCGATTCTCCACGTCGTGCCAATGTACACACGTTGGATATAGCTGTCTATTTATGATCGGTTTGTCATGATAGCGAATGGCTGAATTTTCAAACGCTGAGGTAAGGTAATTCAATTGTTGAAAAAAGCGAGAAGGAGTGAAACGCTTGACGCGTACATTGCAAACAGTTTCTTTAGTCGTGACAATGGTGTACAGGATTTTTATTTCGCTTATGTAAATACTCACTCGAATAAAATGGGAACAGCGATATTTGCATTTGCAAAAATAGTCATTTTTTCAAGGCTCGGAACGAACTCTTTTAACGGCTCTTTAAAAGAAGTCCTGTAGAATTCACTTTTCGAAACAGCAAAATCGTGCAATAAACCTTAAGCGACAATTACTTGGCTGATGTAAATGTCATTGTGTGTTAAATAAATTATTTTCGCAATTTTACCCCAAGTTTCTCCAAGTTAAGATAAGTAGACTTCAGTCCAATTTTGCAATAAAAATTATTTTACAAACTTTTAATTTTAATTAAACTTAAAGAAGGCTAATTGAAATCTTTATACGATTTTAAAAATATCTATATGAATGTATATTATGCCGACCAAGGGTTTGAATTGTTCGCCGAATACTTCCATGTTTCCGTGCTTTTGTTGTACTGGATTAATACAACTGATAATATAGTTTAAAATGGCGGCTTTTGTACCAAGAAAAAGCGTGAAACTGTTATAAGAATGGGGACTAATTTAAACGAAATTTTATTTTTCGTAGTTTAGCTTAAAACAAGCTCACAGTTGTTTCTGAAATTCTTATTGGTTTTGCTTCTGTTAATTGAGAAAAAACTAATGTTCATTCGCATAAAAAAAAAAAAAAAAAAAAAAAAAAAAAAAAAAAAACGATATAAACTATTTTTAATTAAAAAAAAACTTTTTGGCAATGACAATAAAATCGTAAAATCAATTAAATACAACTATTTTAATAGCTTGAATAAAGTATTTAATTATACTACAGATGAATTGCAATGCAAACCGACCTTTTTAAATATCCGTTAAATACCTCAAAAAGTTTTCATAAATTTCTTTTCTCTTATAATGTAATTGTACTTTCGTAGCGCATACTCATCGCTGTAGTTTAATATCACGAGTCTTTTAGGAACTTTTAGGAACATCATCAAAGATGAAAAAAGTCACAAACTGAGCATAGAACGCTCTTCGTTGTTAAGCAAACTTTCTAGCTCGAAGTTGACAGGCAACGACCCGAGTACGTCGCACCGAAAGACATTCGCAACGCGAAATAAAAGAGCTGCGAGTAAGCGAGATGAGAAAGAATCCCGCGACTTCAACAAAAGAAGGGTAAAGGTAGACAGGCGGCATTTTTATATGCGCTAGGCTGACTTGGAAAATACTAAAAGACAACCCCTTCCGCTTGAGGCGGTAATGCAATTCATTATCGTGGCATCTGCGCCTCCGACGATCCTTCCATGAATTACGTGAACACGCATTCCCGACACGTGTACCCGCATTTGAGATTGGGGTTAAATGGCTTGCTCCGACCCTTTGATAACAAGCGTTACTTTTGACGAGGAAGCTCGAGCACGCTAGACATTTTTAACGACCTCTACAATCGCTCCTTTTTTCCATTGTTAAGCGCGACGAGTGATCGCTGTGTCGGATCTACCTGAGCGATACGCAATTTCGAGAGTGCGACATGGAACCATTTACAGCATTCACTCCTGCGAATGCGCTTTTTCTCTTTTACTCGTCTTCTTACACTCGAGGCTAACGTTAGTAACAATTAAGATTAAAGTTATAAATTTGACAACTTCGTTTGCCTAATGCCGTGTAATTTTTCACACTTATCGCAAAAAACGTGATTTTACGATTAAATGAATTTATTATAAGGTACAGCTGACAGCGACAAGATTGTCAGCCTCTTATAAATATACGCGCTGAAATGCTCAATATTAATACATTTCTATTTACGCGAAAGAGAAATAACCGAAGATGGAACGACGGCTGGAAGTTAAGGCACAACTGCACGTATCACAAGAAAGATTGCTAGATTTTAATTCTGATTGAATAGGTACTTTAGACTGTAAACAGTTAACGCATTACTTTTGATCATTTTTAGCATAAATTGTCCGTCGGAATAAATAATTAACAGTACCTCGGCTTTAAAACGTTGTTCTTTATCCGAAGGATGAAATACGCCGCACTAAACGATAATCGAAGAATGTTAAAATAATATCGATAAACTCAAATTTCAGGTGTGCTCAATTGCCCCTTACATCTCGCGGACAGATGCAATGCATTCGCGTACTTTAATTTAAATTTCTCCGGACGGAGTGACGCGAGGTTAAAGCACGGCTGCTTAGAAATCCGATGGTCACAAATTATTCCCTCATTGGAAACCAGCCCCAACGCTTTGACGCGAGGGAAAGAAGGGTAAGTCGGAGCTTCCGCAAGAAAGCGTGAACTTGGATGTACGAGGAAAAGAGGTCGCATGGCTACCGCGGCGAAGAGGTACAAGTTCGAGTCCCGTTTTCCTCTCGCATCGCGGTGATATTAACGCGCGTATGCATAAGCGACTCGCGATCCTCTGCTGTGATTAACGCGTCGCTTATCGAGATGCCGCCGTCTACCGCCTTTTCCACTAGACATAACGGCTAATCCGCTATCCCTTATCGGCTGCCCTCGCCCCTCTCACTCTCTCTCTCTCTCTCTCTCTCTCTCTCTCTCTCTCTCTCTCTTGCGGCAGGCTTGATGCGCAATTACTATTTCCGTAGGAAAAATTTCTTGTGAGATTATGTGTCCACCGTAGGATACGTGTAAAGTGTTTTTTTTTCGCTGTACTCAAGTGGAAATTCGTAATATCGCCAGAGTTCACTTCTGTTCGGTTACTTATTCATTTTGCACTGGATAAACGACGATAACATTTATTTGAAGCACTTCAAGTTTATGCACCGGCAAATTATATCTAATCGATTATATTTGCACGCTTATATGAATTCAATTGATTTAAGTTTGTGATTAAAGCTTGCCGAAGGTTAAAAGCGAAATTCTATTCAAAATCCTGTAAACTCTTATATTTAAAGGTAATAGAAGTGATTTTACTGTAATATCGCGTATTTTCTGAATAATGTTAAAGAGTATGGGAATAGATATTGTACCTTATAAATGTAAAATAAATGTAGTCTTTCTTAATTTAGTACAACGCTACTTTTATTTCGTACCGGTGAAATATTTTATAGGTTTTTAACAGACTATTTCGATATTATTATTATTATCATTATTGTTATTATTGTCATTTATAAAGGCAAAAATTTAAAAACAACCAATTTTATGAATTTCATATCACGAAATACTTGTCGCAGTCTTTTTTCTCGTTGCTACATACTTTCTGTTACTAAATTAAATTAATCTCATGTAAAATTCCAATTCGTTGAAATTTAAATGTTATCCTTATTGAAAGTTACGCGTTATTTAAATTTTTTTTTTTTTTTTTTTGTAATAATCGATCGAAGAATAAGCTCCTATTATTAAGATATAACAAAAAATAGTCATTCAAAGGAAAGCTGTCATTTGTAGTCCTCCGACAATAATAAAGCACCTTACTCTCGGAACGTAACGCGTAAAAAAATGTCTCTAACGAAAGGGAATCCCCGATGCCGTTCGATAAATTACGCTACAAGGCTAAGCAGCGCCCTCGCGCGTTCGCTTAGCGAGGCTCCGATTTGTCTTGAGCGCACGCGCACGAATCGAAAAACGAAACAAAGGAAAAGATCGACTTCCCTCTCCGTGGAGGCCGAGGGTGTCGCGCGAAAGAAAAGCCCATTAAAATTAGCCAGTCCAAAGGGCACCGCCGCGCCGGTTAACGAAGTCGCTGTTATCGGATACCGACGCAGAAAAGCGGTCGCTATTGTTGACGGTATCGTTGCTTTTCTCGGGGCCGAGGTGCGAGCCAATTAAAGCGCGAGGCTACGCGGACGTCCCTCGTTAATTAAAGTCGTTCCGGATGCACCGCGGGCGAATCGTTTGTCACCGGCAAGCGATCGTCGCTATCGCGTTTCTCGCAAAATCGAAGCGCTTCTTCATCAGTTTTTCACCGGTTTCACTTGCCCGCGAGTCACGCGGCCTTTGCAGTTCCGCGCGAGCCGCAGTTTTTCTTTCGAGCCGCTATTCTCGAGTGTCATTGTATCGACATGTAGTCTCGACGAAAGAATCCAGTCTTTCTTGTATTTAAGATTTTAATATTCGACCGCTGGGGCAGCATAATAATGCGTTGACGGCGGTTAAATTTCAATTAATAACCATTGTCCAATGTTTCGCTTTTACGAGGATACTTGTTTACTCTCTCTCTCTCTCTCTCTCTCTCTCTCGTAAACAAATGCTCGCGGTATCGTTATTTGTAGAAATTTCATTTCGCTTCGAGTCTACCGAATAACATTATGGACAATTCGGCCCCTCTTTGGCAATGGCTCTCGAATCGCCGGCAAATAAAAGGAAAAGCTAAATAAAAAGTTGGAACGACGTTGAAAGAACGCTAACTCTAAGGAAGGTGTCTTTCGAGTCCTATTAAACCCGTGTTTTACGCGAGACGTAAAGAGGGCGAAGGCTTACGCATACCGGTGAAAATTTGAAACCAATTACTCTGAAACCCAATCGCGGAACGCTCTGAAAGTTTACACCGCATTATACGCTAGGGGCAGGAGATAAATGGCATATTTCTGCGACTGTCGGTCGCGTCGATTTATCAGCCTTGCCTCCTGGATGCCGAGCACCTGCAACGCCTACGCGTCGCGCATAATACCTGCGACGTAATTCGCGCGCGAATCGATTGTCGTCCGCGGCTAATATTCGTGGAGGCGGAAAAGCAGCGGCTTACGAGGCTCCGCACACCGCGATCGCGATTTCCTTACAAAAGCCCGTTGCGCTTGTTGGGCGCGCGTTGTTCATTGACCGGTGGATCTTTTTTCTCGTCGTTCCTTTTCGCTTCTGTTTGGGCGTCGTAGTATTGCGCGACAGCGGCATCGGCAATTGTTTGGCTTTGAATTACGTGTAGAAATCGATGTTCTTTCTATTTCTTCTTGTTGCTGTCGTTGTTGCTTGAGTCATGTGGTCGATGTAGTCATAGTGAATTCATTCTTAAAAGTCGTCTCTTAATTATTATTGTGGGCCATTGGGCAAATTTCGCTTAATCTTTTGTCAAGATATTTCGTGGCGATGAATGCCTCGTTAAATTAGGAGGTATCGTAACCGCGGTGCTTTATTGCACTCCTGGCTTTTAAAACAATAAAGGCTAGGTCTAATAACTTCTTAGGCTACTTACGAACCGATTGATTACTGATAACTCCCTTCTTCGGAGAAGGTAAGAGTTGAAAATTATTGGCCGCTGTCCTCTGAGATTATTCAATTATACGAACAGAAGATACCATTACTGGAATAAAAAATGTAGTACGCATGTAATTGCTGATATTAATCTTTGCCATTCGCTTTAAAATATTCTTAAAAAAACTTATGCTGGCTTATCGTCGTCGTTATCTTTTGTCAATCTGCAGTAATAGCGTATCGTACAGTTTCTGCTGAATCATCGATGCATACGGTACTCGATATCGAATGGGTTGACTATCGATAACAGCTGTGCAATTTAGTCTATTACGGAAAAGGGGCGAAAAACCAAAAGAGGTAGACGTACGCGAGATCTCTATTCTTCTCTCCTTCGTGCACCAACTCGCGAGACATGTTTTCAGTTATGGCTCGATCTTCGACAATCGGAACCGTAAGACTTTCGCATCCCACGGTGTTATATTGTATATTGAGAACGTGAAATTGGAGTCATTTACAAACCAAGTACTTTTATCAAGTGGATGGACATGTATTTTAAAGAACGTGAAAAATATTCAACCGGTTGCTGTCGGTTTCAATGCCTCGAAGTGGAATGTAGTTTACGAGGATACAGTCGATTTAATATAAATCCAATTAGTATAACTGGCATTTTTCCCTTCTCCTTGATTCGCTAAAAGTAAAAGAAGGTGCAATCATCGTTAAATTGTGAACAGCGCATTCCCTTTTGCGCATGTCCCAAGTGTCTAGAAAAAATTGATAATCCACCGTTGCTGCGTAGTATTTTATTTGAAAGTAGTCTTAACGGTATTAATGGACAAAAACGGCTGATGATCTATTGCGGCGTGACTCGGTGTAAAAATAGAGAGAAAAAATGATAAGCGCGTAGGGAGAATGTAATAGAATCGAAAGAGAAAGGTTTCAAATATCTTCTGTGAAACTATTCGACACCTTTCCCGTGCATATGATTTAGCGAAGGAACCTTTGTTGTTCGAAAATCACGTGGAAAGTATTACTTGCTTGGGCGCGCGAGTCCGCGATAAATGAAACTCTTCTTTAAGTTCGTTGTATCGTCGCGAAACCAAAGCGATCCTCGATAATGGAGTACAATAGTACAGCGAGACGCCAAGCATGCGGTAAAAGTACATTTTTCGGAACTACATCAGCGGGCAAGAAAGCGCACGCTTTTACGTACACCTGGAATGCAAAAAAAGATGACGATCGGTATAGACTTTGCGCTAGTGGAAGGCAGAGTCGGACATCGATCACTTGCGTTATTCGTTACTGGCGCTTCGTGCGAATCCCATCGAAAATATTATAACGAATTTTAATATTTTAACGGAAGCTTCGTAGAGGACAAATATTCAATTTAAGACAGTTACCTCGAGAGATATACCGTTCGTCGGATATGTAAATCGCTTATGCACGAATACGCTGTCAATTTAGCGCAAATCTTGCTTAGAAGATGTCAGGCAATTATAGATTTCGCTAGCAACTGAAAGGACTATTAGCGTAATTGTAGCTTAACTTTCGTTGAATAGAACTTGTATGCGAATATTGACATTTTAGTAAATGAGTTTTTCTGGAAATGAGGCCGATCGCGTTCTTTGCAAATTTACAATTTAAATGAAAACTGGCTATACAAAGTTGCGACTTCCTTTGGACATTTCAAAAGGAGCGCGAATGAAACAAGGGGGGTTATAGAGTCAATGCTTTCTTCTTAATAAATAAAATTATCCTTCTTCAGAGGAGCGCTAAAATCGTACGACATTTAGTGGGAGCATCTTTTCGAAAGATACCACACCAGGACCGAAGGAAATTTGTTTTCGATAATTGTAACGTTTCACATTAATGGGCGGCGGTGTGCCTTCCAAAGGTAGAGTATCACCATATACGTCGCGAAAGCGTTGCGCACGTGAAGAAAAAGTCCTTCGATTATAAAAGAGCGCAGTTGACGCGGTTACAAATCGCGCGGCCTTCGCTGCAATAAGATTAAAGCTCGCGAGAAGAGCTTTAAACGCGTGGGTGCACTTAAGCGCATTCCTCGATAAGGCCACGAATCTCCGTTATATTAGAGAGAAAAGCGCTTTCCGCTTTTATCATCAAATCTAGTATCCCCCGTAGACCTTTACAGCGTTCGTGCTTGCCTTCGTACTTCTATTGAAAATTTGAAAAACAATATGTGATTTCGATATTTGAAAATAAGCGTTACACTTGCGTAATATTCAGCTATTCGTATGAAATATTTCGAAATTCATGCGATGCAGTCATTCGATATTTAAGATATAATTATATAATGCGAATACCGAATGGCATCGAGTTTTTACGAAGAATTTAAATTTGGAAGCTTTTTAGGATGCCGATTTTGTAGTGTGCGTGTCGGTAAAAGGATATTAAAAGATCGTTAGTACCTCTTTAATATTTAAATCATTCCTGCCACATTATTTTATTTACTTCGCATGTATATGCATTAGAGCCGTACTTTATTTTATATAAATTGAGAGTAAAGAGGAAATTACACATTTTAGTTATATGAAATATCGACTCGACTTTTTACAAGAACGTGCTTAATTCGTTAAGCTTATTAAATGTGCAACGATCGTGGATATTAAGATACTTCAGCGCTTAATATTGCGATGAAGTACATTTTTGCCGTTGCGTAATAAAAACTACCTACTTGCCTCAGCTAACATTGAATTGTAGTGAAACTTAACGAAGTATCCCTAAATCATTGGATAATAAGTAGGTTAACTTCTGTAATTTATGTATGTATAAACGCTACAAACTAGTATTACAAATGATTCAAAATATAAAAATTCTATTGCGATTAGATTATCGTGTTACTTGAGTATTCTTGAGAAATATTTTATACGTAATTATCAAGTAATTTAATCTATATCTTATCGCGTTCCTTCTTTATACTCAAAATCAAATACGCATTACCAAGCAACATCAAGCACTCAGATATATGGTAATATATCCCGCCCACAATAAGATTTCCTATACGTTCTTTTACCTTCCTCAATGCCTCTCGATAAAAACCCAAATATACCAAAGTGCCCATTCCGACAAGTTATAATCGATGCAGAAGCTGAAAAAAATCAAGTCCAAAAGTATCCGTCCGAGGAGAACTAATAAATCGCGTATAAATTGCACAAAAGCCGAGAGCACCCACGACATCTGAAGTAAAAATATCGAGCACCGATTCCTTTCATCGGGACAAGCGACAAGCGCGACTGATTAGGCCGCTGAGGGTCGCGGGGAACAGCCGGTTCGCGAAATTCAATTGCGCCGTTGAATCGGTCGAATGCTCTTGCCAGTCTCGCGTTAAATTCGCAGAGGAACTGAATCGCTAATCACGAACACGCCGCAGAAGAAAGCGTCCCGCTAGCGCGTGGCGACGTGTACGCGGCGCGTTTACAGTTAGCCGTCCGCGGCTTTATCTCGGGCCATTGTTCCTCGGGCTGATAACCCACAAATGCTCCCTCTGAATGGGCGATTGTGCGACCGGTAGCCGGACTGGAGTTGGCCCTCCGCGAGAGGGTCGCCCGCTCTACTGTTATGCGCTTTTCGAGCCTATTTAGCGCGCGTTTATAGTTTATATTTGCATGAGAAACGCTCGTCGCGCGGAATGCGCACGTGGATTATGCGAGGCGTGCGTCCCTTTGAAAGGAGAACTTTGCCGCCCGGAGAAAGTCAGTGGAGATCGCTGCTAGTCGGCTGCTAGTTTCCTCCTTCTCGTCTTTTCTTTTTACGTTCGTTTCGCTAAGTGCGCGTGTAGGAGGCGTTGTTGTTTTGATCGGGAGAATCGGCGAGACGTACGATCAATCGGGGCCTCCTCCGACTCACGGATTTAACTTATTACAACCTCATTAATGTATTTCGATCATCCGGGAATCCTTTGCCGTTATTTATTTTACGTGCGCCGAATAATCAAGCAATTATCCGCTGCTACACACGCGTACCGTTTGCATTCTCCGGAGTGCGTCGAACGAGACAAGTAGATCACAATTCGTAGGATAGGTGGTGTTTATTTAATTTGATTGCAAGTTGCCGCGAAGAAAAATCTGAAGGCCTCTCAAGAGGTTTCATTATTATCGAGGAGAGCTTTTATGTAAATTCAAATAGAGTGGCTAATTCATCGGTAAACTAAATTACCGACGATCAAAATTATTAGCGAAGTCATGGTACTCGCCGATAGAGTCCTTGGCTTTGATAAATAAGACATTTGACTCGCGACCTCGCGCATCCCGTTCATCACAGTCGGACTTTCATTGCATCCGTCAGAATAAAACAATGTGCCATAGGCGTATTCATCGCGGCCTTAACTATCAAAAAAGTAATTCGAGATGAAGCGCACGACGAATGACTGATGGCTTCTTTAGAAAGTCAACGAGACGCCTCTCGATGCCTCTCAATGCCGCTGATACCGGAAAATAAACAAAGTACCGCTGTCTTGTATCTCATTCTCGCCTTCCTCTTGATAATAGGAAACCGAGGATGAGGTACGCGTGTCGTGTGCTTTAATTTGGCTTTCGCTCGGCCGCGTATTCCGTCCTCGGGACGCCGATATATCGCGAACTTTCATCGGACGAGAGTAAGAAAATCGCTGCGCGTTATTTGCATCGTATGAGTCGACATTCTCCCCTCTTTTCTTTGTCTTGTTTGATCATTCGAATGCGACATCATCATTTTATATATTATTCTATACCACTGAAGCATTGGTATTAATTCGTTTCCTCCTTTGAGGATAATAATAGGGCGGTCCTTGTTGTAAACTCGAGTTTTTAACGTCGGTTTCAGTCTTTTTTACTCCAAGGCTGTCCTCTCCCACTTTAAGCATATTTTATCCACAATTCCGTTTTATTTCCGTTTTATTTCCGTTTTATTTCCGTTTTATTTCCGTTTTATTTCCGTTTTATTTCGTTTTATTTCGTTTTATTTCGTTTTATTTCGTTTTATTTCGTTTTATTTCGTTTTATTTCGTTTTATTTCCTTCGACGTACTCCCACAATAATCATCTTGGTCTACTTGAACGTGTTTTGCTATCTAGTTTTCGAACCTCGATGCTGGCTATTCATTTCCACTCTTACCTGCACTTCCAGGCCATCTTAACATACGTGACTTAATTACCCTTATAATATTTAAATGCCGATATGTTTGCAAAAAAGTGAACCACTTATTAAAACGTGTTCCAACATAGGAATGAGTAATAGGTCTACTACGTTTTTGTCACTTTGACGAATGGCTTTCCGTTACATTAAGTGATTATTATTATCAAAATTAAATTTTTAGTCGATAATAGGCGAGAAAAGAGAAAACGTTCGTCTTAAAAAATACTTTTTACAAAATATAGTCTCTTCGTAGAGATACAAAGTTTTAATAGATGTTCTTTTTCTTCTTTTTTTATTGTACTGATACATAAGTGGCCTAAGTTATATATACAAATTTACACGCGACTGATCGATTTGACTTTTAGTAACTACAACTCAATATGTACGTAATATGCTTTATTGCAATGTAAGTTACACCTGAAGAATTTCGTTATAAAAATAACTGCTACTGCACCTAAGAATCTTTGGTAAAACACGTCGACCTTTTCCGTACCATTACGGTGCTTTTAATTAAACGTTATCGTCATTTGACCTCCGCCATTAAAATCAAAATAATTATTTAGGATAAAAATGAACTCTATTAAATAATTCTTTAATCAGCGACTCGAGAGCATTTCAAAGCTACAACTGTTAATTTTAATTGCAAATATCAAACAAGCCTCAATAATTTCCTTAAGTTGCGAAATACAGGAAGAAAAAAACAAGAAAATCATTCTACGGTGCAACGTCACGAATGTCCACTCGATATCAACGCTTCCGTCTGAAATAGCAAAGCAGATAAATGTCGGTTTAATTGCGCACACGGAATCATCCTGTGTCCCGCATAAAATTTATCTAATCCGATTCCCAGTCACGAATTACGAGCCCATCTCGTATCCCTTGGCATATATTTGCGCTCCTACTCGGGCTGCGCGAACTTAATAAACTGCCGGTACAGATTTCCACGTATCGTTCTCAGCCTCATGAGAACGAGAGCATCGTCGTCACCCGAGACGCTTGTAATATCAATAGGGCTATTTTCGGTCTACATCTAATTATCTATTCGACTTGCTTTCGGTTCGGCCGAAGCTTCGATCGCGATGACGTTAATATTGATGACGCACGGTCTCGACTCAAAGTTGCACATCGGCAGGAAAAAGCGAGATAGAGCGATAAAAGAGAAAAAGTAATAGGTGCCGAAGCTTGTTTTGCTATCAGTACACGGTTCTCCCGCTATATAAGTACGGATTGGGCGCGAGACAGCCCGGTTGTGGTTGTTGTTAGGGTGTGCACCTGAACGTCCGCTCGTCTACTTGTCCCGAGATGCTGCGTCTCACGTGACTTACGCCGAGGAAAGCCGGTGGGGTAAGACAGCGAGAAAAAGACGGCGAGCCAAGTATTTTATGCTTCATCTAGTCGAAATCGTGAGGGAGTAATGCCGTCAGTGGTTAAGGACTGAGTTGTCTTTGAAACTCGTGGATATTTACATGGGAAAGAGCGCGTGAGTAGCATTCTTGAGATTGTATGACAAACTTTCTTGCGAGGGGAAATCTTCGTGCGGTGTATGCATTAGCTTCACTCATTTGCTACGGGCTTGTGGAATAATGTTACAAGCACTGTGCCACTGTAATTCAAACCAAGAAGTTATGTTGGAAATGATCGAGCTGAATTCAGATTTCAAATCATTTGGCTTTCTAATTCTCGAGTTGTTTTAACGGACGTTTTATCTCCGTTGGAATTTTCGCAACGTTTTCAACGTGATAATCGACGTGACGTCGACAGGATGATTGTATCGAGAAGCGTCGTTTTAAAGTAATTTTTAAAGCATTATATTCGGATACGGAATTGTAAAAGGGTAGATTTTTAATTCATTGTGCGCAAATTTTAAAAATGGCTTTTGCTTTTCGTCAATATACGTCCTAATCGAGATGTTACAGGCGAAGCAATATTTCGTTTGTAAGTATCCATTATTCGTTAGGATTAGTTCACTAGGGTATTTGCATTAATTCTCCATCTATCGCTTGACCATGGACTGATGAAAATTTTTAATCGATTAAAATGATAGCTTAAAATTACAAAAAGGATAATTTTTTATACGTGGAAAAACTTCGGTCTTAGATTGCGATGACACTTTTTAAAGCGCTCATTTTTATATCAACACGCCCATTCACAAGTTATTCGGATAACAATAGGTTTTACTTCAAAAGAAAATAAAATGACAATAAAACGCGAAGCGATTATTCGCTTTTTATCGATAAAATAAATTCAAATGCACTCGAAGCTACAATTTATAAAAATAGTTGGCAACTGTTGGTCGGTAAATGTTCATTGTCGCAGATAAATAATACAAAAAACACGGGGATGCTTGCAATTGCGATCGACTCATCGGTACGAGAGAGAAAAACTCCTTGCAGCTTTTAATCCTCCGTTAATCCTCGAACTGTCGCAGCGAGTTGCAGCCAAAAAGAAAAACCACCCTCCCCCTGCCGTCCCGCTCAACTCGGCCATCCAGAGAACACGTATTTTCACTTCTGTCGAGCACCGGTCCTGGTAAATCGCATCGGCGGGTCCGCTTTTCGGATTTCACCGCGTCCGGATCACACGTCGCGCTGGAAATACCCGGGGATTTTTCCGAGTCCGCATCCAATCGCGCTTTTATTTCGCTCGCCTGTACAGCACCAACACGCTGCTGAAGAGAGAATGCCGAAGAGAGCGCGCACCTGCATTCTCTGGCTCTTTTGCATCCGCGAACGGATGCAGGATTAAATTCCGAGGACGCATCGGCGCTCTTTCCCCAGGACGTCAACGTCGTCTGGCTCGTTAAATCGTACTTACTTTTTCTCGTTCGGCTGCCTTACCGAAGTTTCCATTGCTCGCTTACTATAAATGAAAAGAAAAGTTTCATTCTCCTGCACTTTACCGTCACTTTTTACCGTCGCAGGAAAATTATTTTACGCTTATCCGTTTCTTAGAATGTCGTTGCGTTAATTACCGCTTTTAAGTTTATTCGAACGCTTCGTCTTGTTACCGTGGAACGAGACCGAGGGATCAATTTATAAAATTACTCGACTGGTATAAATTAGAATATTCTTCGATTCGATGTCTTCGATTAAGTGACATTACAAGTACTCGTGCATAAAGTCGATAAAGTATTCGCATGACAAGCACGTGCATAATTACATTATATATGATAATAAGATCGGAGCCCGCTGATTATGCAATTAACGGCTTAGTTCGCACATCTTGCGTTATTATCGTATTATTTAAAAGGATAACGTTGATTTTTACAACACTGCATAATTTTGCTTCTACTATCGTTAAAGATAAGATCGCTCTCAGTCTAAACGTTGATTCGAATGTCTAATTTTCAAGTTTACCACTATGAAAATTACGTATACCTCCTTAATAATATATCGTTCGTGTTTTCTTTTTTACAATTGTTTTCGCATGCACTCAAAAAAATCATAACAAACTCTACATACAATAGATCGGCTTGAGTCATCGAACACTTTATATTAAATTGTATTTTGTTTTGGTCGCTCATTTTATTTATTTTATAAATACGTATAATCGTATGAGCCTATGTTGTATTTGATATTTAGATAAGACATGTCCTAATAGATTGTGAACATGAAGTAGTATAACTGATAAAATTCATTTTCCAAATATAAATGAAAGTTTGTTCGATATCATTGATACATTTACGTAGGATTACTTAATGTACATGTCGTAGATATAAGTTAATAGGCATTCTTTCAGAGACTGCATGTTTTACATCGAGATTTTTAGAATTAAAGTTTTCGTAAAATGTTAAGGACTTCTTTATAATATTTTGAGATATTTAAAATATGTTTATTTACTTATCAATAACCATTTTACATCTTATTAAAAATTTTATCCATGTTTTAGAGTATATTACCATTGCGTTTAATTTATACTGAAAAATATAATTGCTTTATTGTTCAACTTGATTTATTGAATAATTTACATTTTATGAACCAAAACGGCAAATAACGAGACGAAAGATAATCGAATTTGTGTATTATTTATATATAATTATATATATATATATACAAATTAAGCTTATAAATGAATATATAAGGCTTAACGAGTATCCGAGTATTACACTCGATGTTATCATATGTTTGGTTAAGTGCCTAATTTTGTACCTGCGCGAAATGTTTTATATTTGCTCATTAAATTCTTGATCTATATATAAATATTATCTATATAACCACAATACATTATCGTTTACATCTGAGATATTTCCCGGTTTCTATATATCAGATAATGGTAATTTTGTTCAATTAAAAACAGCCATGTTTTCAATATCTAACAGCTCTGTCGTACAGTACGCGAATGATATTTCAAAAAAGAAACGTGGTGCCGTATTAATCGTTTCATACTTGTAACAAACCAACGAACGAATTAACATATAACCTTTAATTTGCAATTACAGGGCAACGAATTCGTGATACCAAAAGGTTGGCCTCTGACCCTCGGCGGTCACGGGCTTGTCCTGAGGCTCGGCGAATTGGAGGCCTCGGCGCTTCGTCTCGGGGAATGCTACCTGTGCGTGCGCAGCGCGGCTGCGAGCACGATCGCGACCACTACCCTGGCGTCGACGGCACAGCAAGCCAACGCCCCGGGTGCCGCTGCTAACGCGCACGAGAGGAATACCGTCGAGGTGAGTTTCGCTCCCATCCCTTGGCTTGTAACTTACTTACACCAGTACTTTTCGTCGAAATTCTCGTTATACCCGGTGTGCACGATTTTATACGACGTGATGCTGCTTGGTAACTCTCACCATTTCTTAGGGTGAGTGGATGAATATTAGGGCGCGACTGGCACTTTTGAGACGAAAGCTTTGCAGTAGTTGAACTGTGCGAGTTTGATAGATCATAACGACTTTTTAATTTCGATGCGAATTGTATTAATTGAGTAGTAGCCCCTATTGAAGCAACTACTACATTAACGAGATGACGCTGAATACGTACATCGATCAATATTCATAGTATACTAGCTTTAAGCGCTGGACATTCGCTTTGCCGATATATTTTATACGTAGCATGACAATAACGCAAATGAACGAAGTGTTTAGTTTCACAACAATATTGCAATTTATACGCGTTCAAATTTGTAAAATTGTGTCACATTCTCAAATTGTTCATGGGAATTTAATGATATGCGCGCATGTTAAATCAATAAGACGCGTGGATGATTTCGAATATTTTTACAAGAGGAAACACAACTCCAGAGCTGTCATTGTACGTGAGTTTTTTGCGAAAGTCCGTCTTTTTCTGCAAAGAAAATGCTAATTATTTTGTCTCTACATATATGTATATCAAATGAATAAAAAAAACGCTCTCTTTTGTCTAAGAGCAAGAAAGCTACGTACATTCGTCTCTTCTTAAAAAAAAAAAAAAATAATAAAAAAAAAAATAAAAGAAAAACATTTGAAAGGAATGAGTAGTGGGAACGGATGTACCTGCTCTTACAAAAAAATAACTTATACTTCATTTTTATGATAATACCACTGCTTTATATTTATTTTTTGTTCTCATTTCAAATCAGAACAATACACGTACACTGTCAGGGTAATTAACGTACCAAATAATGTACCAAACTGCAAACAAAATACGAAACCAGCATAAATTAGGTTATACTATGTTCATCCTTGTGAAATATAGAAGATTAAAAGTAGGTCTGCAAATATTTAATATTTAATCCAATCTATTTAGCAGTAATATCAGTACATATGCTTATCAGTATTGTTTCTGTACTTCAGCAATATTGAACGAGGCTCTATCAAGCTGCGTGAAAATTTCTGTTTGCTACTAATTTTTTAATTGGTTTACATGCTACAATTCGTACTCTTTCAATTACGCTATGAAGACCTTTCATTCTGTTCGGACTTTCTAAAAACATTTTGAAATGCTTTTTAAAATGGAAAACACGTGTAAAGGTATCGACAGAAAATAATTATTCCTGTTACTGCTTCATGCAGTAATGCAATTTTGCAAATACTTCACTATATCATTGTCTGAATTTTCGGCGAAGAACAATTGTTCATTGAATACCAATCAATCCTAACAAATGATTCTGACGACAGGATATATTTTTGATAGCACCTTTAATTGGGTACATACCCAACCCAAGTTGATTTTATCAACTGAAAAGATATGAATTATCGCAGGTGAAAATTAACAGTTGGAAGGTTAATTGCGATCCAAAATTGAGAAGTCATTTTCAACTCTGTTAATGTATATACGAGAGGTATTAAAGTTTATCGGAGGTCCGAATTTATGCATTAAGTACATTATAGTATACGATTGTCTATAGAGATTTTATATTAATTATCGTTAAAAGGTCCTGAGCTAAATGAGATTCGTAAAGTACATTATAAAACCAAGTATTAAAAGTATTATAAGTATGTAAAACAATAAATTAAAAATATTAATATTATGGTTTGGACATTAAACGAAAACGATTACGTTACAGAACTTGTAGAATTTTATCATAATAAATTTAAGTATAAAAAGTACTACTTAATTTAAAACAATAGCTTCAAAATTGAATTTAAATCTAAATATTTCTATTTAAAACAGTAGGGGTTTATATGTTTTAAATTAAAAATCAACTTATTTATTCAATTAAAAGGCCGAGATTAATTTTTCTATTAGTTGTTTCCATTCTATGAAATAGTATGTACCATATTAAATCAAATCAGATACAGGGAATATTAACGTAAAATCATAATTTGAAATGCAGAAAGTTGTAGTACACATGAAACTTGAACGTATCTACATTTTAGGCCTTTACTTATATTTTTCGATATCTTACAAAACTGCTTCAGTTTTTGTTCGCGAGACTTTATAGAATAACTTTACAAAGTTAAGTCTCATGCATGCCAAAGAAATAAAGAAGAGAATATACGGAATAAGAGTCGGTAGGTAATAGAGAATAAATTTTCAGTAGATTATACGTAGAAGAAAAAGCATAATCTAGTTGAGGTTTGTCATCTATTGGCCATTATATTTCGTATCTTATATTCTATGTGCTGTGCCTTTAGCTTGTACGGTGCTCTATAATAATTTTAGACGAAGGAAGAAAAAATTTGTTTGTACTCACTTACATGGTCAATTAGAAATTCAAAGTAGGGTATTTGCTTGGATTGCTGGTCTTTATATTTTGTAAGGACTTTAATAATTAACTATGCAGATGAAAATTCAAGCACACTTGTGTAAAAACTGAAGAAGATACCTCCAGTATTAGGTACCTCATTCAGCAATAAATCACTCATTTATCTCGCCCATCGGCACAAGCTTGGTGCAATTGTCCGTTTAATTATTCATCGGTCTACGAAGGATTACGTTCCAATTACATAATGATGCGGGTACATTAAAGCCTCTCAACTGGGCCTTGCAGATAGCCCTGGTGTGGCGAGCGACGCCGATGCGGGCCCCGGGGATACTCGGTTGGGACCGGGAGGACGAGTTCATGGACTGGCGCGATCCGACCTCCAGCTCCCAGAAAGCATCGTCCGGTTCCGGCTCCTCGAGCCTCTCATCTTCTTCGTCGGCATCCTCGACATCTCAGTTCGTGGCGGAGTCGTCGACCGCTAGGTGGCGCCACGACTACCGGCATCGCCAACCTCAGAATCAGCTGCAGCAGCAGCAGCAGCAACAGCAGCGCGGCGATCAGCATCGGCAGCATCACCGGGCGCACCACGAGAGCCGCTCCACGGAAAGGCACAACTACAACGGTGGCGAGCTGCAGATAAGCGACATCGGCCACGACGTCGTCAAATCCAAGTCGTCCTCGAGTGTGGATGCTTGGGCGGAGGAGGTACGAGCCGCGAGCGAGCGCAGATCGACGAGCTCTGGTAGATGTGCAAGCAGAAACTTCGAGGCCCGCGGCCTTTCTCTAAACGGTGAGCTTTTTCTTACGTTACGCGATGGCTTTGTATTTATGAACTTTGTTCTCGCTGACGTTAAAGACGCCGCGAAAATGACAACGGATGATAAGTTCGTGCAATGTTTGCAAAGTTAGCTTACCACGGTACTTTAGGTTTAACAAAAATTTATTCAAATACCAAATCGTAGTTAGTTCACCATTATTTGCTGAGATATGTATTTCTAAGCAAACATATTTTACAAAAGTATACACTAATCGATACTAGAAACGCACCATCTCGTTACAATGGAGTTTGAACATTCGAATATAATTCTTGTACCTACAAATTCATAGAACATGTGAAAATTTGAGTATCGATAACGTGATATATACATGATTTATTGAGTAATATCGTTGAAAATGATTTAGATCTTTCTTCAAAAAGCTATATCGTAAGATAAATCTAAGCTTTAATCTATTTATTATTTATTTATTTATTTATTTATTTATTTATTATTTATTTATTTATTTATTTATTTATTTATTTATTTATTTATTTATTTATTTATTTATTTATTATTTATTTATTTATTTATTTATTTATTTATTTATTTATTTATTTAGTTACCGATTACACGCAGGATAAGTTTTCGATAAGTTTTTTTAATACGCACAAGAAAGAGGCAAAGGATCTAATCTCAGACTGTGCGGTTACTCGAAATGAGAGAAATCTTGAAATATTAGTATTTAAAAATGAAAAACGTATGACTTTTAACGTAACCAACAATAATAATGTATTCAAGCGGAACTTAGTTTGCTTGGAAAACAAGTATTTTATGAAACTTCACCGTAGTAAGATAAAAAATTCATAATTATACGGCTAAGATTTATTATAAGTTATAATAAAAGAATTCGGCATATAACGCATGTAATGCAGTTCGTTTACTTTTGAGAAAGTTTCACCTTTAAGGCTGGTAATATTGAATTTGAAATGCATCTCTGAAACGAGATTCTTTCACTCGTTCTCGTACACCTTTTATTTCCTCTTTACATGATGCACTTTTATCGTCTTTAAATCCATTCATTCAAAAGTCACCGGACGCAGTCAATAAAAAAACGAGGTACAAAGGCTTAGATTTATCCAAAGTAAATGAGCAGCAAAGTTCGATCGCGAATACAAGATTAAAGGCGTAATTATTAATAACGTATTGCGGCGATCGAGAGCGTTGCTTTATTTAACGCTTATCGAACGCAGAGAAAAAAGTCGTTGCACCTCGTCTTGCCCAGAGCGCGAACAAACGAGTGCATCCGCAGTGATAAGAACCTGCGGATTCGTCCCCGAGTCTAATCCCGCACTTTGTCTTCCCAGCAGCAGCAGCCTCGGCGTCTGAGACGAGGAACAAGCTGAAGCGAGGTACGCGCGTCGTCTCGCCCGCGGCTATGGAGAAGTGGAAGGAGACGACGCGCTGCGAGACCCGCAGTCGCGTGCTAGCGCCCCGCGATCTCGCGAGCCCCGTCGGCCTCGAGTCCGTCGCCGTCCAGCAGCAGCAGCAGCAGGAGCGCTTCACGGACCGGCAGCTGAACGGCGAGCAGCGCTTCGACGGGGTCTCGAGACCCGACGAGGTCTCGGATCTCGAGCTGCCCGCCTACATCAGCGCCCTCCTCGTCACCGTCGAGCGCAAGATCGAGAGGGTCTCCATCGACGACCTCACCTTCCCCTGCACCGCCTGCCGCAACATCGACACCGACGACCCTCTCCTTGGCTGCAAGTGCGCCGGCGACAGCTGCGCCTGCGGCAACGAGAACAGCTGCGAGTGCGCCGCCGAACAAGGCAAGCCCGAGGTGCGCAGCTTCGAGGTCGCCGGTATCAAGCACATCGACAGCGACGACGAGGAGGAAGTTCGCATGGGCTTCGGTGAGTTGCCACTTTGTCCGTCTATCCGAGTTCGCACCTGCTTTTTCCGCTTTATTCGATGGTTCTCGTTGCGCGGGACCAAACTCCAAGCAAATGAATCCAATGAAATAGCGATCGCCTCTCGACCTTAAGTCATCGTAATTTGTAATAAACGTGTACGCGATATTAACGACTCTGAATTTCTCGTGTTCGTAAGCTCATTGGCTAATGCTTTTCAATAATTCAATAACGCGTCTAGAAATTTTTTATCATTTGGGTTGTATGTTACCGCGAGTGATCGATAGTTGTCGCTTTATTAGAATATTATACCGCGTGGTACCTTGTACATTTTCAAGGCCAATCGCGCGATCAGTCTTCCTTTTATTCAACTCTATTGAATGACTGCACGCCATTCAAGCAGTGCATATTAAATTTAAAACGGCAAGCATTTATTTTCGATTGACTTGGACATTAACATTTTGACTAGTACAAGCTTAACAATTCCGTGGCTTAACGTGCATGATTAACGAAACATGTGGTGCCATTTTATCTCACGAGTATCCTAAGTAAAGATACACTTTATTTACCACGCGATAAATATAAGTTTAAAGAATGGCATTCATTGTATAGAAAATACATAAATATATTTGCCCGACAATTAATAATAAATTTTGTTCTTAAGCGTTTATTTTATAGCTTCCGTAGTATAAAGTTCCTTTTCTAAGGAGCAGTCTATTTGCAAAAACCAGATAGAAAATGAAAATCCCCTTTCGAAATATCCATGTGTCATCGAAGTCTACCTTTTTCCGAATCTTCTTTTACAAATACTTATCACAAAGGTTCAATCGTCGTTTTAAGGAATTGAACCCCCAACTATTCAACAACGCGATCGGTAAATTGACAAATAATCTCCACTGGTGGACGAGATCGGCGAACGAGATCGGCGAACGAGACAACAGACGGGAAAAACGACTATAAATTCGAGCGCTTTGAATACTCGACTATCGAAATAGAATGATAAAATATCGACAGAGTCACGGAAAGCTTAGGAGCAGCCAGAGTCCTGATTAGTAATATCTCGACCCACAACAGATACAACGATTCGCTTTCCTGCGAGCGGCAACGAAGCACCTTCCAGACAAAAGTAGCGCAGCGTTCGCGCGCTCCCTTTACAGGATAAACGCAAAAACAACTGGGCACGCACGCGCGCCAATATACCTGCGAAAATGAGGAATTACCCGCAGGTCGGTGCAGGGGCAAGAGCTGGAAAAAGAGGCAAGGCAGAGGCAAGGCAGAGGCAAGGCAGAGGCAAGGCAGAGGCAAGGCAGTGGCAAGGCA
This sequence comes from Wiebesia pumilae, assembly GCA_018907045.1. Lineage (NCBI taxonomy): Eukaryota > Metazoa > Arthropoda > Insecta > Hymenoptera > Agaonidae > Wiebesia > Wiebesia pumilae. Next base: position 2,033,026 of record JACCHZ010000138.1, read on the forward strand.
GTGGCAAGGCAGTGGCAAGGCAGTGGCAAGGCAGTGGCAAGGCAGAGGCAAGGCGCAACGGATCGTCGACTTTAATAGAGACACGAGAGAGTCAGATTGCTTTCCAAACGCGTTTCCAGCGTTATTAAATCGCGCTTTACGACCGAGCGTTTTCCTTTTCAAAAGCCCGATGACATAATTACCGGAGCACCAATTAGCGCGATCGCCGTCCCGGGGGCGTTTATACGAGCCAGCGTGTAATTCAATTTGCGCGTTGGGGTAAGATAGCGACCGCACCCAACGAATCCGCACGGAGGAGCGAAGAAACGGTAACGCGCGCTTTTCTTCCATTGTCCACCCGTTTCGCCTCGCTTTATTTCGTCTCGCGGATTTGTCGTGCCGAGTGAAACCGCGTCGGCCGTTAGTGCAAAGCGGCCTTTGAATCCCCGATGTTCCGTATTATCCGAGTGAAAACGTATTGTTGCTTCGACGCCGCGGTAAACAGAACATCTCTGCAGCGATAATTTATTATGGACGGTGATTATTAAATAAAAGAGTTGACAACGGTAAACGCTCGCCGACCTAATATTCTAACGAACATACGGGCTCAGGAGGTCGCGTTGCGAACAAAGAGGTGCACGCCTTTCTCAAAACCATCGCGTGTACGAGTGCGCGTTGGGAAAAATGGCGTTACTATAAAATCGCTCGGCTACGTCGAGTTTATCCAGAAATAAAGTAAAGCAAATCGCTGGAAGGTGCTCGATGTTTAAGGATATCGCGTTGATGTTGCGTTGATGTTGCGAAACGTCTTATATGCAAAATTGTGTCCGAAGCTTAATTTTACTTGACAAGCGGCTCCGACGATTTTACTCTAGTGCTGTAATTTAGACATTTTTGAAATTACCATAAACTAAGAAGAAATGCGTTAAAACGAAGGGTTTCACCTTTTATAGAAGAAAGCAATTAGGAAAGGTTGATAACGGCGCCGTTAAGAAAATGTCTATCTCGTGTACATTCGATGCATCACTACTGAATGTCCATGACTTTTATACGCACGTGAATCGTCGAAAATGCAGTAAACGCATTTCAGCGTCGAGGTTGAATACCCGGGATTGGCTGATGCCTACGCGAACGACGTTCACGGATTCCAGGGCGATTTACGAAGATGGTGTTTCGCGAACAATGTCCGTAGGGCGGTTTTTTTGCATTCGCTGCATGAGCGCAGGCCTCGCTAATCCGCTCGATAAGAGATCCTTTATTGAGAGGAAACTCGGGAATTGGCGAGTCCACGACCGGGAGACTTTACGACCTTTCGTTCCCAGCGCTGCATAAACAATGAGATTCACAGGACGCCTAACTAAACCCTGTTTAGTTGGGCGAATAATAGAATGAAACTGTTTGTTATTTAAAAGGTTCGGTCGATTCAACATTCCTATAAACTCTTTTATACCCACGTGAAACGTTTTCATACCTTTTCTTTTTTCGTGATCGCTTGATTTGTCAGCTGCAATGAAAAGTTTACGAAACTGAATTCTTTAGCTTTACTAAGTACATATCCATAGCTCCATAAATAAGTAATGTTAATTCATTTTAAGTGCGAAGTAAGGAATGTCAGTTATCTACGAGAGGTTTAGAATGACAAAAGTTTCCCTTACAGCACTGTTTCTCAGTTTATAATTCATGACACTTGGATGAAACCGAATGCTCCGGCTTGATCGCTGCATGGGCGCAACAAAAGAGTTTCCGTAAATAAAACAATAATCCACGTTGATAAAAATTAAGGCAGGTTATCGCCACATAGTCGCCAAAAGAACTTTCTGTAAAATAAAACGCTCTCGTTATAAAAGCTGCAAGACAAGTACTCTTGAGCTTGTGCTGCTAGCCGCACAAGAAGAGAAACTAATCCATCGATCGGTTCATTGTAAAAAAAAGTGGGTACAAGGATGCTTTCCTACATTCCACATTCAAGGAGGAAACGGCCGGAGTCTAAAAACAAAGAAGAAAGCGAGTTGCGGGCGTGCCGCGAGGCGTTGGCGATCGACCGGAAAAGTGAAAAACAACCTCAGCGCGGGGAATGCGACCCGACGACATTCGCGTACGGGAAATTTTTGATCACGTGGGGGAGTGCGATGCCCGAAAGAAGCAAGTGCCCGTGAAAGTCTAGGATCCCGAAGCATCGGCGTTTCTTGGAAAATACCTTAAAGTGACCTTTAAAGATCGGATCTTTGAACGAACCGACCCTCGGAAAAATCGTCGGGATTCCTACATCTATTAGGACAACTAAGACGTCAGCCATCGTTCGCCGAAAGTTACGAGTTTGTATCTTCATTTTTTCTAGTTCACGCAGCAACATTCCAGTGGAAATGGGGGAAAAAAAATGAAATACGAACTGCAGCCAATGATTCATCGTTTTTCAGACTACTATCTCTCTTTGGGCTTTGACGCTCCTGTTACAACATCAGAATTCACGTGTGCGTCCACATTTTTCACTGCGAATTTTGTTTCTTCGCTTTTCTTTTAATAATGGAACTATTCGAAATTAAACGAGACTCATATTTTGGAGAGAACAGCTATTACAAATGCAAATACAAAAATAATAAAACATTCAAGCCTTGAGATTCGTCGACATTCACCAGGTCACGAAGTACAACATTTTATAAAGTCGATATTTATACTTGAGCACTTATGTGAAACTAGGGAATATTTCTAAGGTGTTAGGAAAGCAATTTTGCACGTGAATAAAATCCTGTCTGCTAATAAAAGTTCCCGTGTTGCAGATGTTAAAAAATAAATAATTTCTTTGGGCACAAAAATTATTTATCGCTTAATGATAATTTAATCGAGCGAGGCCAATAAATCAAATTGTTTACTAAAATTGTTAGCACGCAATATTTTATACCTACAATAAAAATACATTAAAAATTTTTATGTCTTGGAATATTTGTGTACTATTTCGCAGCAAAAACGTTCAGTCGATATAAATAATCAACGGACAACGTAAAATGCTAAAACGAATTTCAAGTTATCATCTCAACGTATTATTGAGTTTTCAAGTAATGTCGGGAAATTGCTTTTCGGTAGCGCTTAACTGTGCGCACATAAAGCTTACTTTTTTCCTTTCACGCTTAGCGAAATTTACAATTGTTTGGAAGCACAAGTTTAAAGTCTTGATTCGGTCGCTTCCTAAATTATAATTAACGAATGCACAACCAGTTCCTCGAATCGCGCACTTAACGCGAGAGAGGCTTTGCCGTAAACTCCCGATAAACTTCTTACCTGCGCTTTGTTCAAGGCCAGGAGATTTGGCATGTGCATACATTCCGAACAATCAGGTAAAATAAGTATGCACCGCGGACGTATCAGAAGCCAGGATGAATAGTACTTTGTTGCACGGATTACGAATCGGTCGTCGCCCGACAAATCATTCCCCCCAGACGAGAAACGGAGCGCAATCTTTCACGGAACCGACGAGTCGCCACCCACGCGCACGACGAAGCCGCTAATCGGCCGCGATGTAAGGACCCGGAGAACCGCCCGGACGGCGGAAGATAGTCACGCGTCCCGGTGCACCGGACCGTTGACGGGCGACCACTTGTCGCCCAAGACCGTTGACCGTCCCGCTCATCCGGAAAAATACTCGTTCGCCAGCAATGGAGCAACATTTTGGTTTGTGACTCCGAAGCTGCTAGGATCCCTCGTGCAGATAAGTCGCTAGGAAAGTGACGTTCACTTGATTATGGAATCCTGTGGCTTTGAGGAGAGGTCGTCTCCTGACAGAAACGTCGGATATCCAACTACATTGTCCACCTCGGAGGGGATTTCGATTCTAAAAATAGAATTATTGTGTTGTTAAGTAAGGCCAGACGGTTGTCTTTTAGTTTTTAAAATGAATTATTATTCCTTCTTCTCAGGCGAGTTATTACTTTATGCGCATTAATATTATCGAATGAGATGCATTTTACGTCAACAGACGTGATATTGTCAATTTGATCGACAGTTGACGTTAAGTGTAATTGTAAGGAAAATGGACGACAGGTGGTCTAACTGAAGTGAATTTCAAATGAAATAAAAACTGCTCTGGAATTAATTATGTTGCGCGGTTACAGCTTGTTCTGAAATATACCTATTGCGCTTAGTAAGCGGTTTTTCTGAAGATAAAATAGTTGTCATTTGGGAAAATAATCGCGCGTTGGCATTTATCGTACTGACATTATACGAGTGAACTTTGAATTGTCATGTTTTCAAATTGCTGGTTTTAAACGTTGTACAAATTGTATTACTCGCATAACCTACAAAATAATAAGTGATGTCAAAGTATCCTATGAAAACGTAAAACACTAATTAAGTTATAGTTAAGATAAAAATATTGCAATGTATTATGATACTCGACGGAAAAAGTTAAACGATTTTCCACGCGTTCTTATTACTAATTTCGGTTGTTCGATCGCACCGCTACAAGAAAACCAAATAGTCATTATGTGTGCGGATCGTGAAGAAAAAACAATCTCAATACTCATACTCCGTACCGATCGACAATCACAAGCTGTTCCATCCATTTGTTACACTCGCTATAAAATCAATTCGTTCAAGAGGAGCGAATACTCGTGTTTGACAATCACCTTGATCGGGTATGAAACAGTCGCTTTCTTGAAAACAATATCTTGATCGACGGAATTCGCGAACAATGAGGGTAGGCAGCGTTGCGTCGTCTTTGTAAAAACGCTCATTTTGTAAAAACGCTCGCCGACAGCCAAATCCCAAAGGAACAGAGCAGGGATAAGGAGACAAAAGACACCACGGTTTTAATTAGGCTCGGCTCACCCGCGTCGCCGTCACTTTCACGCTCACGCGATCTCACGCGATCTCACGCCTCTCGTGTCTCGCGCAATTTCGCTATTGGCCGAGTATTAGCCGCAGGGCCTCGAGGCCAACGAACCTTGCGTGGACCTACACGTCTTGTGTTCGCCTCGGTGACGAGGTAATGGTCGCCCCTTCTGCTTCGATTCGTCGAGAATTCACCTGTTTTGCGCGCTTGTGTTCGACTCGATCACTCGGGTCGATGTTGTTTCCGTTCGTTTCAGTTTCAGTTTGATTCGCCTGAAAATGCAAGGCCCAGCCGTTGGTTAGAGAGAGGGGTGGGTACCACGTATGAATCCAGGTTATTTATGGGTACGTGTGCTGCTCATGATTAGCGAAGAAAGTCGAACGTCGATTGCCCGAATGAATACGGATTTTATCATATGGATCAGCCAAATGTTTACATTACTATGATAAAATTACTAAATTTTTACGAGTAACGCACGAGCAGCTTTGATTTTTATCAATGATAAGCATTACAGCTTTTTAGAGAAAAAAGAAACCTCGGCGATAGCTTTTATTGCATTCGATCGATCGATCATGTTTTTATTTGCTAATTATTAGTGAAAAGTATTGGAATCCAAACCGAGAAAACGGTTTCTTCCAGTGAAATCTCAACGTCTATGGCAAGTCCTTATTAGACGAGGGTTTACGGAGTAATAAATAAAGTGGCCAAAAGAGGGGATGAGCAAGAGACGAAGCGAACGCAGTAGTAAAACAGTTCTGGATATAAGTCTTTACTTTTCTTTTATTTCCAAGGAGCAGTTACTAGATTTTTATTGCGTAAGTTTTGCTATTTCGAGTGAGCATTTTTCCGTTTCGTTTTTAGCTCTCATTAAAATAAATTAGAGAAAAATTAAATTGGCGTAAAAATAGGCGTAAAGAGTACTATTAGAATATTAGGCGATGAATATCTGGATACTGGAATTATATTGCGCGGCAGAATCGTGACACTGGCTGAGACGATCGAGTTAAGGCAGCAGTTAGAGCTTTCAGAAAAGCATTAGATAAAAAGGTTTTTTCCGTTCTTCCAAACCTCCGTAAATTCAACAACCTCCGATACAATTAATAAAGAACATTCGAATCGCATTAAATGCGTTTATTGGAATTCGTGTACTTGCGCGTCAACAAAAATAACTTTTCTAATAAAACCCCCATCCAATAAAGCTTGCTTCTATTCTTCACTTGCAAGAGCCAACAAACTATCCCCGAAGGCAGTTCCACTTGACTCGGAGCTTGCAAACCTCGGCGCAGAGGAAGAAAGAAAGATAGAGCGAAAGGAGGGAAAGTCAGAAAGAAAGGAGGTACGGAGTCTGGCAATCGGCAGAGTTGCGCGCGATTCGAGAGATTTGCGAGCCGACGTCACGAGTGCGTTGTTTCCTCGTCGATCCCGCGTTAAGTATGATTGAGGGAGAGCAACGCTCGCCTTTAGCCATGATCAATCGGTTACGACGACGACCGAGAATCGCCTTCTTTTTCTGCTCCAACTTATTCTCCTCTTCTTCTTCTCCTCCTCCTCCTCCTCCTCCTCCTCCTCCTCCTCCTCCTCCTCCTCCTTCTTCTTCTTCTTTTCTCTCGAGACGGGAGACGCTTTAATTCGATTAAGTCTCACTTGTCTAATTCTCCTTTCCACTCTTTGCATTTATTTTTTTGTAGCATTGCGGTTGAACGATTTTCTTCGTGTATGCGTTTACCAAAGGAACTTTTATTTTTCTCTCGCTGGGTGGGTTGTTTGCACTTTCGGATGTAATACTTTGTAAATGATTTTCGTTGTAACTAACTCCCGACAATTTCGGGACCACGTAAAGAGCAGATATTTCCATTTTTTCTGATATCGTTTTACCATTATGAAACGTTTACTCTGGCAAAGCAATATCAGACTAATATCATTGAATCTACCTTCAGAGTGAAGAACATGCGCTAAAAATGTGTCAAACGCACGTTCATCTAAAAAATGTATTTTAATCATAATAGTGAAAATGAATTTTAATATCATTTTCCAAAGTCGCTAGATAGTCGGTTCTTCTGATTTCGAGCGATAAGAAATTTCTATGTTATGGCAATCGAGGTGTAGTTATCTTAAACGTAATACTAGAATCACGGTTGAACTTAGCCGACTATTATTCAACATCTATAAATGAGTAAGACGGGGTTGTAAACTGAAATAATTTCCTAATATTGGATAAGGAAAATTTCAATCTGAAAAAAAGTTGATCGTAATAATTCGTTTTAATAATTTTACAAATATTAGCCTCTTAGAACCATAAATATAGCCATATTTACAAATTGAAATTCCGGTTTTATAGGTTAGGCATCTTAAGAATTCATACTCAATAGCTTTAAATTTATGAACCTGCAGCTTAGTGATCACATTAAAAGTATATATATAAAAATGAATTATATTAATTTTATATAGATAAGTAAATGCTTCAGTACTTTCAAATATTCTAATAGATTTAATAATAAACTTAATTGCTCGAAGCGTCTTGGATGATACGAAACTAATAACATTACTAAAGAATAAAAGCTGCAAAAAGGAATTCATAAATCCCTAATTTACGTAACTGTGTCACTTTTATGATTATTTATCATGTAATTCAAATCATGACAACTTAATTTATCTAAAAATAAAGAAATTAATATTTTTCAATATATCAATTTTGTGTAGCTTATGTAACTGTAAACTATTACACGTAAGGGTAATAATAATAATAATAATAAATTTCGTATTCATCGATGAAAAAGTCTTTTTATTTATCATTAACATTTTGTTAAAGTATTATTTTAATTATTATTTCGCTCATTAATGTAATATTGCTTATGAATATGTTAATGCAGAAAAATCTGGACTTGATCGTAATGAATGGAAAACCCGCAGGCAATGAAAACATCGATATAACGTACTTTTCAATAGCAAGATGATAAATAAATAACGACATTATCGATTTCATGAACGTTACGTTTTTCTCGCGCTTCTCAATTGGCCTCCTTTTTTTTCCATAGCACTTAAATTTTCTTCGCGATACACTAAAATTCATTATTTTCCTCTATCTTATTTGGATGGAATTTTTTTCATTAAACGACGATGAAAAATATGATCTACGATGGATCGTTCATTTGTGCTAGTAAAATAATTTTATCCTGCTCAATTGATTGTACGAAACGCTTTTATTCGATTAAGTTTCTCTTGGTTTTATCCGATTATCTTTCGTGTTTGTACTCTATTGTCTACTCCATTGTCTTCGTTTACTTTCCTTTACCGGCTCTTCTATTCCCACTATTATTAACCATTTAATATTTGACCAATATTATTTCACTACTTCCAATTAACTTTGTAACTAATTGAGTTTTCTATTTAGATTAGATACTCACTTATTTTTTAAAATTTTTACAGTTTAAAGCTTGTTTAGATAATCTAATTATGCTACATTATCCTAAGTTAGTTTATGTAAATTCACGTTGCCGATCGTACAAAAGATTGACGAATTATTCTGACTTAATTATATATCATTGCAAGTTAATATTGTTAAGTTCTTATTTAAATGAAAAAAGTTATCGCTTATCAAAATTCTAATTAGTTTAATTCCTTTTAGTTTCGCAGAGTTCATAATAAATGTACGAACGAAAATATCAATTAAACGTGATTATTAATCGTGAACGCGCGTTACTCGTAATAATTTTAATCTAAAATAATATCGGACGTACGTTTAAAGTTTGTAGTCCCGAAATATCACATGCTCGTTGCAAAGAATATTTCCAAGAACTGTTTAACTTAAGAAATTAATCAACGAGCTGAGAAAAGCAGAGCCAGCAAACGCGTACAATACAATAACTTGTCTATTCGGCAAACACCAGAGTCGGCCTAATATTCCTTGAAGGTCATCCATGTTCATCAAGTATTTCACATGGAAAGGGTAATGCAACAAAAGAGACAAGGAGAGATTATATGGCCGAGTGCAGCTCAGCGTCGCATCTCTTAAATTATCGTTCACGTCGAGCGCCAACGCGCGCTTCTCCTAATTACCGGAACTGCTTAATAGACCGCCGCGGCCTTCGTCCTAAAGTCGTTCGCGATCGATGCACGGAGGGTCTAAATGCACTCGCGATCAACGAGCCGTGAAATTTCGCGGCGTTTGCATATCCGGAATGACGCCGCCGCCTTTTGCCGACTGTAAAACATCTCATCGGCTGTGTAAGTCCAATCGTTACTTTGTTTGTAACAGTTACTGCGCACGAAGAAAGAAAGGAGTGAAGGCTTTGGTATAGGTATCGAAGGATTTCTAAGGTATACTACTGTAATTGATGGTAAGGATCTATTTGGCCAGTGGGCGAAACGATCGGTAGTGCGCCAGTGGCAAATTAATTGAATTTCGTTACATAGTACATAACTGTTTTTAAATTCGCATCGAAAAGAGGAGTATTATTGAATGAGTCGTAATAGTGACAAAGGAATTTCATTATCCGCATTGGCCTAATTAAAGTACATTATATACATAGTTACTGGGCATTTTCTTAATATTCTCTTTTTATCTTACTTCTATAAATGTATTACTGCTCCTGTTTATGAAGCTGTTCTTTACGTCGATCATGTAAATCGTTAGATTATTAATATTTAATACTAGAGTTCTTTTATTAAGAATTTTTCATTATTTTCACTCGGCAAATGTAATTATTTTAACATGTAAGTGTTTTAAATACTTTTCATCGACTCGAACACGCATAGAAACCGAAGCTAACGTACAGGTATTAAGTACTTCCGGCGATTAGCCAAAGACAATTCCAGAAGCGATGGAGATGCGCACATCCATACTTTCAAACTTTGAATACACCAGTTGTTGGGATTTCTTTTTGTACATCCTGGGTGCATGCACCCAGTGTAATGCACCGGATTATCGATATTACGGGCACCGCGTTTATTGTCTGTTTTCATAAGAACTAGTAATTGTTAATTGTTGTTTTCGCTTTCGTAAATTTATCGACCTTAACTGAAAAACGTTATTTAATTTATTTCTAAAATTAAATAACTTTTGTACAATTCGATTACTCGATGAATCTTCTTTAGCGGTAAGTTTCATTAAAAGATCTCACGCGTGAACGATAGTCTGTACGTATAAGACATCGTTCTCAAGAGCCATTCGATGAATAATATGGCACACGGCAACATTATAATTTAATACATCATAACGCTAAATTTGAAAAACTTGGCCAAGTAATTACACTATCTAATTCTGCATTCCAAACTTAATAGCAACGTATTTAAATCCGTTTCACCTGAATTTGCTCTCCCCATTAGCAACGCCATTGCGGAACATATACGTTAAAGTACTTTTGCAACACAGAGAAACCGATAGAAATCTCAACAAACCATAAAGCGAACGAAGCATCTTACTAATGAAGTAATTTTCCAGCGACGAGATATCGACAATTCATTAAGTCAGAAATAAGCGAGAGGACAAAAATCAAAAGAAAAGATGCACCGACAGAGAAAAAATGATCTATCGACGACCCTGACCTCTATATCCTGCCCTTCAACCAAGAAAATGGTGCGTGAGAGCCTGAGCATACGAACAAGCGAGAGAGAGAGAGAGAGAGAGAGATGGAGAGAGAGAGAGAGAGAGAGAGATGGAGAGAGATGGAGAGAGAGAGAGAGAGAGAGAGAGAGATGGAGCATCGATCTCACGCGAGTTACACTCGCGTGAGATCGAAGTCCGCGCTCCCCTTTTCACGATCGCCGGATCCCGATAAACGCGCGAGGTTTTCGTCACGCCGACGCATGCGCGCGACCGAATCGGTTCCGCTTGTGTTTACTCGCGCGACTCGATCCTCGCGATTTTCAAGGCTACGAGTCTGTACTCACACCCATCGAGGCAGTTTGTGCGGCGCGTATTAAAGAAAGGGATCGATCCTTTTCCGCCGCGATGTTGAAGGATCTACTGGCTGTTTAATCTTTTGCGAGGAAAACAATGCACTCGAGCGTTGTCCTCTTTCGATTTACGGATCAATTAAGCCGGCGCGAGCACGAATATCGACCTTTGAAGAAAATTTCTTTTATGACGCGAGGTGTATTCACTTGTAGCTAAATGAAGTTTGAATTTTAATCGAGCACGTCCCCGTACAACTTAAATGTTAAATAAATCTTATTTATGTCGTTGAGTATTCCAATAAATCGAGGCTACGATTTCGAATGACTATTTACTCGCTAATCGCTAGAAATCAAATATCGAATGACACGATAAAAGTCATTATCTTTAAACGACGAACACTTAAGTCAACTCAAGTAGAGCAAAACAATCGATCCTTATTTTATATTAAACATTGATTCGTATAATGTGTCTCGTAGGGCTTTGCATAAACATAAAATTATACGCACGTGCATAAATAAATATTTTATAAAAGAAATTTGTGCTACGTTCGTCGTAAAAAGCGATTTTCTCTTTCACGCAAGAATTGTACAATTATATAAAATAAAAAATTGGTAGTGTTCGTTTATAATTTACGCACAATCTGCATACTTTGCACAAAGTATTCTACGTAATACTTAATTTATGGGAAATTTCTATTTTTCATGATTTCTTAACCGAATGTAAAAAAAAAAAAAAAAAAAAAAAAAAAAAAAAAAAAACTGTACATAAAACATAAAATTTTATCTTCCATACTTTAACAACACATTTACGATAGAATGAAGTATTTTCAATAAGATTCGAAAGTTTTTTGATATTTTTACGAAGCAAAATTGTATTCTTCGAAACGAGCTTCTGATTAATTTTACATTAGCGAGCCTAACTAATAAGATAATTAAAAAATGATCGATACAGCATTTGCCGTATGCAAAGAAACTTTATTAGCGACGATAGCACTGCAGCGTATTCAATATTAAAGAAAAAAGAGAAAAGCGTCTACACGCTACACCTCCGAACGGACCAAAGTAAAGCGAATCAGAATACCATTTAAAGTAATAAAAAAGAAGCACTCGATAATTAGTAGAGGCAAAAGCGTAAGTGACAAAAGTACTTAATCACAGCTCGTAACATTCGAATTGGTCGCTAATGGCGTAAGATGAATTTCCAGTGGGAAAAAAGCGGCGAGTCGGCAAATAAACCGATAGCAGTAAAGCGTAACAAGACGCTCGGAGCTTGAACCACGGACGCGCTCGTTCGCCTTCTGAAATGGCACCTATTAAATTTCAATGAAGCCTTGAAAAGCCGTTGAATAAAGGCCGTAAAAGCTCTGGCGAAAAGGCCAAGTATAACGCTTGCGCAGCTCTGGTAATTGCCGCGCTGGGGAAAAGAGGCGCGACCGGGCGAGCCGGAAGAAAGGCTCGTCGTAAATCATTGCCGGCGCGACGCGTTGTCGATTCGCGAAACGACGGAAAATCGTGGCGACGCTCGGCCAATGGGAGCGGCGGTTATGTGGGCCGATGGACGCGGACAATGGGGAAAACGGAACAGTCCGGAAAATCTTGGTTGACGCGGCCTCCTTCGCGGATGATGCGGCTCTTTCGCTTCAAGGACGGAGGCTCCACCGGAGGACGCATCGTCTGCATCGACCTTTGCACGTGAAATCCGAGTTATTATACTTATTTGTGCTTGCTCAAGTCCAGTTATCCTTACGATCTAATCCAAGGTGGATGTGTTTGAATTATGTCTCTCCGTTTGATTCTTCGTAGTAGGCTGGAATTGCGCGATCTAGACGAAATAAACGCCACGCAAGCGAATTGAAAAATAAAAGGGACAATAACATTTCGGAATTTCGGAAAATAGGTGGATCGCTTGAGTTGGTAACTCAAGAATTCAACGAAAGCTTCTAGATCGAAACCATTTTTCCATTGCGTACTACGCAATAATGCATAATCTATTTTATTTCACAACGCGATTAATAACGCGCATAAGGGATATTTGGTATCGAATCAGAATTAAGTTTCCTTCTCATTTTCAAGGAACTGAAATTACGCATACACGCCTAATCTTTAATTACGACTTACCATTATTACTGCGTTATGCACCGTAATATTACTATTGTTGAAAATTATTAATACCATTGATAAAGGACTTTGTAGCCGAGACGAGAAATTAATCAAGACATTATTCGTATAAACAATGTGTACGCGTCGATTCAGAATTCAAGCCCCGAAGTTACGTTTTCAGCAAAACAACGCGCAGCCTCTTATTTACACGAGGAAGAAAAATTACAGAACAAGATGCTCTTTTATAGTTGATGAAAATTACAGTAGAAAGCCACTTCTTAAGTAAAGCAAGAAAAATAAAAACTACGAGCCGGAGATTAGCTACGCGCGTATACTTAAACATCCTCGTCTGCGTTCGGGGCCTCAACGACGGAGTCATTCTTTGCCCCTTCCGATTCTATCCCTCCGCCGATGTCCACGACGATGCAACAACCTCGCATGCAACGCCTCATCTCCAACGTCTCATCGAGCCGCGCGAGAAAAATCCAGAATATAGAGCGACGCAGACGATCGTGTGCACGCGCATTATCATATCTCGTTTCTCCACGTGCCAGTGAACCGGGAGCTCATCTCGCCCGCACGTGCCCCTCCCACTCCCCGGGCCACCCGAAAAACACGAGTCCGCACCATTATCCGGTCCATTTACGCCGCGAGCCCTTGAAATCTGGCACGTTCCACGCACGCTCGAGCGGCGGAAGCAATTAAAGTCGCAAATGGAAACTGGATTCCAGCCTCTTCGGATTCCCGCGAAGAGCCGCGGTTACATGCCTCGAATGCGAATTATCGTCTGGTACACGCGCGCGAGGAGCGGAGCGGAGGCGCTTGTTCCCGGCCGGCGAGGAGTCGACTTTTCTCGGCAATTAAATGCTGGTTATACGCTATGTGTCTAATTGCGGCCGCGACGATTGTCCGATAATGAGAGTATGGTACTGGGGAAGTAGGTGAACACTTTTCGGTGCTCTTTCTCCTTTGCGGATTCCCCAAGTCCAATCGCGCGCGCCTCGAAGCGGATCTCGCGTTGTTTAAGCAACGACCGTAGCGACGGTACGGATGGTCACTAGCCGTGGACCATCTTTTCCATTTTATTCTCAGTTTACGTATTTCTTTTGCCGGTAGAGCCGTGAACGCGACCGAAACCATTTACCGGCGCTAAAACTTTAGCACTGGACAGGAATAGACACGAGCTGGATAAACAATCGGATCAAGATATCGGGGGCCCAAAGTCCCCGTAAATCATCGGCTTGGGAATCAGTACTCGTTGCGCTCGCGAGCGGTAATTCAATTTCAGCGAGTCGCAACGCACGCGAAGCCGCGTACGTAGCTTACGTACGTAGTCAGCCCGCTGTCTGATCGTGAATCGGTCGCGCGAGAAGCCGCCAATCATCTTACGTCATCGCTAAATCCGATCCCACGAGCGCATCTCGTTGAGACGCCGCGGAGCCCCTCGATCGCTTTGATTTATGCCGCGTAAGGTCACACGACGCGACAATGGCCGTCACTCGTGAGCGCATTCAAATCCAATGATTTGCGCGTAACATTGTTCATTCGGCTTTTGTGCCGCGAACTTTGTACGTACCCGCGCTTCTAATTAGCCCGGCAATGTACCCGGCGGACGCTCCCTTCCTTTGTCCGCGTCTGACCCTCGGCTTTTGTACACGAGGAGTTACCGTTAACGGATTATGATTTGTCGCTGGTATCGGCAATAAATTCTCCGATTAGAGGGATTCCATAGGTGCGAGTTACCTCAACCGATCTTGATTTACGATTTCTCCTTCAGCGAAATGTGATCTCGAGTAATTAAAACCTAACGACAGTTCGGCGACGGTCGTAAACGAGTAACATTGACACTCGATTAGCAGGAATCGAGGTTTAGAAAGCCACAGAGAGCCGTTGATGCCAGTCGTAATGAAGAAATAACGTTGGCGCACCGACGAAACTTCCCATTTATTCGCATTCCCAATCCCATTGTGATAACCGATAACGCACATTTGCGCAGAGAATGTACGCACCTCGATCGTATTCCGCGCGTCAAAAAACAAATGAAATCGCTATCGTCGCCATCGAATCGAATTTCGTCGAAGGCGCTCTAACGCATTTCAGTAAGTCGTGTGATAATTTTCGTTATTAGTTACCGTATGCCGTGGTGCGAAACCATACGGCACACCAACCACCACCGGGTGCTCGAATCCCTCGGGGTGAGTCGAAACGTTCCGTAAAGAGTAACTGCTCCAGTAAAGAGCGTCGCATTCCGACTCGATTCGACGGACTCGCGACCGTGATAAAATGTTGCGCGAGCTGCGGTAATTATAATAAGCCACATCGGGAACGTCTCGTACGGGCGCACTCGTCTACTCTTCCCGACACCTGTCGCGATCCCTTCCGGCTCCTTTTTTCCCGCTCTTTTGACAACGTCGTCGTGTCCTCGAGTGAAACGCCTCTATCGTAAGAGCCTCGACGAGCGTAAGTCCTTCGATGGGATAAGGATCAGTCTTTCTTCGAATGTTTGCCTCGTGATTGACGGGGACGGGCGATGGAAAGAAAATGATCCGATCTGTCGGCATTTTGGTTTGCGTGCCTTGTACGATCAGCTACGTTATCAGCAATAACTACGGTTTTCCTTTCATTAGTGTCTGCTCTTTTCCTTTTTCAAGGACAATATGAATGCACTCCTTTTCAGATGGACATTTATCGTTGAATTTTGCTTCTCCTCCTGTAACATTATTGTTAAATTGTTTTTAATTAGAAAATACTGAATATTCGATGTATCTGTATGAGTGTTCGAGCCATCCTATAAAATTGAAATACTAAGTTTCACACAGTGCAGTGTACTTTATACAGAGTATTTTATTTGCCGTAATTGCATTTTCACGCTATAATAAAAGTAGAATTGTACGTTAAAGTGACTCGCAATATACGTAATGATACATTATACGATTCTCGTATCGGTACAAGAAGTGCAGGTAATCGTATACTTTGAACTCGTGTAAATTAACGAATAACCTTGCATTCACGCTTAATGAAATTTTCATAATATACGTGTAAGCACACGATCTTGTAATTAACAATATAGCATCGAGAACGAGCGACAATTAATCGTCGTATTTACATCACATCGAGCTTAACGCGTAAAATGCATTGCTGCGTCTCGAGCAGCGATAAGAAATAATTCTCGGAAGATCTGCAGTCGTCGTTTTATCCTCGAACGGAGCCGAACAGCTAATTTCAAGCGCAATCGTAATTCGTTGAAATCAATTATTTCATTCAAACCAATTTTCGCTAATAACCGCACGCTTAAATATTAGAAAAATGTTCCACCGCTAAAAGGAAGCAGAAGGCATATTCGGAGACACACATAAAGTACAAAAGCACGTTGACGGGGTTAATATTTTTTCTCCTCCAACGCGAGGACTATTAAAGCGGCCATTGTGCGCGTACTTTACGACGTCGCGTCATACGGGTCATTGAACAGGTACCGATTCGGCAGCAGCCCCGTCACTTTCTCGACTCGTCGAAAAAGATTTGCGGTCGCGCTATGCGCGTGCAAGTGATTCCGCGAGCGCACACGAATGAGTCGTAAAGCCGATTTTTATTTTCGCTCGGGCGCAGGCAGATGGTAACTTCCTTCGATCCTTCGTCCGATACCTTCCGAGAAAAATTCCACCCACGAAAGATGAACAGTCGTGGCGTCAGCAGTTGGTCGTTGTTGACGTGCAATTTCGAGTACTCCTGACTCGGGGAGCTTGAATCGGCGACGCGTGAGCGGTTCTCTGTCGATTAACGAGGGAAATGAACAACGATGTATCGCTCGACTCTGGCAAATAAGCTCCGATGAGAGATCTGTGCTAAATTTAGCTGGACACTTCTCACGGGGGCACCGAGCATACGTTCATTTACGAGTCCTGGCTGCATACTTAATTGACATTCACTTGGAAGAACATCTTTTCACAATCATTGAATGCAACGTTAACTACTTAGGGGAATACGAATATACCTTTTGAATATTGTCGAAATTGTAATTTTTCAAGACACGTTTTACCACCCAAGAAGACGTGTAACGTAAAGCATGCCCGCACCTCTAATATTACTTGGAAAGCTCTGCGTCACTTTCCATGATTCGCTACATCGCGTCACAAATTTCATTCAACCTTTTCGCATTAAACGTATTTTTAGAGAATTAAGGGCCCTATATATGTATATATACATCTAAATTTGTAGCCCACGTATCAATTGTAGAACCTCCGAAGTATAATCTCTAAATATTCGACGTCGTTTTGTTTATTTTCAATCGTATTGCGTAACTGAAACAAAATTTATCAAACCATGTAAGTATGCTCTAGGCAGTGATGCAATTGATCTTCACAGTACGTAAGGCCAAACTTTTAAGAAACAAATTTTTAGAATACTTTTAAATAGTTATCTTCTTCATTGAAGAGGGACCTGATTAATTTCGATAACTCGCTATAAGGAAACAACGTAATCCACGTGTAATATAAAACTTCGTAACGCTACAAAATACAAAACAAAGTGCTCTTAGTGCACAAGCAAAAACTGATTAGATTTTAAAGCGTACGCGATGACGACGAATTTCGCACAAGTTGCCTTGCTTAAAATAAAATCCACGGCTCGTTACGTAATAGCTGCTCTCTCCGGAACAGACGAAGAAACGCATTTTCTGCCGCTACGTAATTTTACAGCCGAATCTCTTGTAACTTCTTGCCATTAATAAAATTCCTTCGTAGGATGACACCCGCATGGGATAAAAAGAAAATCGATCCTTTTATTTTCGCCGAATCTTTGAGGTCGCAGTCCGACAACGCTAAAGAGAATAAACGGAGAATCGGCGATTCGGGTTTTTTGGTTTCCCATGCTGAATTAATCGTATCGCTTCCGTAAAGAGTGCGCTAGTTTACGGTGATGTTTATGGGAGAAAGAATGCATGTTGTCAAACACGAGGATGAAAGCGAATTGACGTTCCCAATAGGAGGAAAAAGGAGGAACGGCGATATGACGAAAGTCAGGGTGCGAAGTAACGATGATCATTTGGGTTAAGGGCGAACCGGTTCGCACTATTACACGTGTACAATACTGTTTTTATAGGCTGAGCCTTTATGTTACGCTCGGTCATTGTATGAATTTTTAGAGTATTTTAAATGTGATTTAGCATAGAGCACTTTGCATTGTTTGCTCGGTGGCTGACGTAACTCGTAAAAGTTCCTGTTTTTATATTGATTGTTTCAAATACGCTCTATTGTGACGTTACTATTGGGTGAATTATCGATTGTGACATCCAACTCTCTTATTATAATTTTAGACCGCATTTAAAACGTACAAAATGATCGTATTAAATGAAATTGTAAATATTTAGTAACGCGTAACAAATTTCAATCAGTTTTAAGTAAATCTCTATAAATGGTAATTTATGTACTTACGACAAACGTGGATTGAAGGAAATTGATCACCACTTCGATATCGTAATAGTTTAAAAATTATATTTCACAAAAAATGGAATCTAATTGTACGATTTAATCGTTTTATCTGAAAGTTATTGTCATACTTATATTGGTAAATGAATGAATTATATGTTGATGATATATTGTGCGACGATGATACGTTATAATTTATTCTCCTTCGTGAAGCAGTGGACTTTCGTTTAAAATCAATGTTAAACAAAATTGAAATATTGAAAGAATAAGAGGATTTTAAAAGAATTTCCATAGTTTCTCTTTGCAGTCATTTGTTAACTATGTACCTCGTAATATTAACAACAATCACGGAACGTTTCTGCAATAAAACGTGTACGCGCATGTCGTACTTTGAAATAAAAATAAAAAATAAAAAAGAAGCGAAAGATAAAAAGTTTACAAATGCTCTGAATTGAGTAAGATAACCTGCATTTCGAACAAAAGAATAAAAGAACAAGAAATGAGAGAGAGAGAGAGAGAGAGAGAGAGAGAGAGAGAGAGAGAGAATAAGAAAAAACAGTGAAGAAGATAGACTTTGTCGTCAAAGTAGGCATTGAAGTAGATTTATGGAATCGTATATCAGAAGTTGCATTGATTGTGTAAATCTTGGAAACTCTAGGAAACCGATCAACTTTTCTACTTTATCTAATGTGTTTATTCAGCAATCGCGGAGCGATTGTTTTATCCGTTTTGTGAATTATGGGTTCAGCGACTTTAGTAGTCTAACTAAATTATCGAGAACGTATTTTTATGCTCCTTAACGATAAGCACGTATTATTTGTCACTAATTTCTTTAGTTTACCGACTATTAATCAGCCTTTAATTGCAAATGTGTCCGACATTTAACGCTGACTGACTCACTATCTGTACATTTTTTTACGTAAAACTTATACGAAACGTATTTATTTTGAACTAAAAATATTAAAAATATTATCTTCTTTAATGGGCACGGAGATTGTTCTCTACGCAAGGCCAAGATATATTATCTTACATTCGATCTATTACTGGCTTACCCTTTAGCAAATTGTTATTTTTACACCGATCCAGCAGCAACTGGTATGTAAATGTTATCGGGAATGCTTTGAAGTACTTAAGTGCGACTTGAAATTAGCGCTTCAAGTTTATTAACTTAACGAACCACAACACCCTAAAAAAAAGATTTTTTAAACGATCGAGTGCACATTCGTGATATTGGGAGCATAAATTAAAGTACCGATCACCGTTCTCGTAACTCATCTCAGTTCTGAGCAAGAAAAGTAATTGCCAGAAGAAAGGTAGGGCCGCGTGAAATTATTTCGTCAATATGATCGAGAAAATAAGTAGCGAAGGATCCACAGCGACAGATCGATTAGCCACCGATGAAAGCTCGAGTGACAATATTAATCGTTATACCGCTTCCATAATTCGCGATCCGAGCGCGATAAGCGACTGGTGGCAAAAAAGGCTTTTTTGCCACGCCAGACCCGCTTTTCGTCGGACGCATTGGTGCATATAACGATTCGCCAATCGCGCAACTATTGCATCGCCGAATTTAAAATAACGCACACGCGCGTCGAAGACATCGATGACCTCGAATGGCCCCTCCCATCGCGAATATCATTCGCCATTATGTCAGCGATCAGGCAGCGCCCCGATATTGCATTCCACGACGTCGAACGACTGGAGGATTTCCTACGGAGGCGGAGGATAGTGAGAATTAAGGAGAAATAAACGTCAGACGAACACATCCATGGACGACTTTCAATATCGCGGCGTTATAAAGCGGGACGATTATGCGAGAGAACGCGGAGAGATTTATCATCTCATAGGGGGATTGTGAACTTCCTCGTGGACAGCGGCCTCGTGTGCGCAGCCGAGCGCGACGTTCGTAAACCTGAAAACCTAGAAAATTTTCAGGTACCCGATTCTATGCCGGTCGAGGGTGTCACTCGGCATTTTCTTCCATTGTCTGGATACCGCAGTCAAACGAGCACGGAGATTTATTTTCATAGCCAGACAAGCTGGACAAGCGCTTTTACCGTAAATTCGTAAGCAGTGTATCGTTCATTAATGGAGATATACCCCTTAACCGTTTGCGTGGTTTCTATTCCCGACTTTTCAATTATGAGCCGTTATCGTATTTTCGGCTTCGGAATGTTGTCGTAGTTCGACTTCCTAGTTAGACTTCCTTCGTAGTTCATCCAAGCGACAACAGCCAAAGCACATTTTCATAACGCGAGGACTTTTAAAATTGTTCGCAATTACCGGGGCTATTGTTCGATAGAAAAAAAAAAGGAAGATTCCGGTGAAACATTACACAAGCAGCGATTTTCGACACAAATTCTTAGCTCGAGACGATAAAAAGCCGATTTCGATTCGTTATCGGCGCTCGACAAACGACATGCGCATAATAACGAATATACGTACTCAAAGCGGGATGAGGTAAAAAGTACTTATTGGGTTAATTAGCGCGCTCTCTTAGATTCTCTCGCCGCGTTCCTTCACTTCACTTGGCGGAGATTCGCGTACAGGGATATAATGTCATTATTATCGATCGCGAATCTGAATCACGTGTATAGGCGGCGACGAGGCGACGACGACGAAGCGACGACGACGAGGCGACGACGAGGCGGCCTTTATAAATTCCCAATAGAACCAGGATAAAAGCCGCGAGCATACGTACACACAATCACGTCCCGGGGAGAGATATGGACTTGGCGAAACAAAGTAAGCGGTATTCGTGATCAGAGTCAATTCACTGATTCCCGCGCGCCACGTACACACGTACGCGCGCCGGTCACGATGACTAATGAAGCTCGTTAGAAGGGAAACACGGACGTGTGCGGGGCTGCGCATTGGTGCATTCAGCGGCGTATAACCTTATTTAGGTTACGTCGAAATAGAAAACAGGCAGCACGTGTCGCAGCCGCGGTCCATCGTATGTCGTCCCACAGTCGGCTATCGAACGTTTCAAGAGCAATTTTCGAATAGTAGGTTACCGCCGCCTAATGCAAACTCCCTTTCGTGCTCTTTCGCTGAGAACTGTGTTCGCGAGATTATTTCACGACGTACACTTGGCTTTTATTTCAGTGTACCTTGCGATACTTTATTCTTATTTCGTGCCTCATCTTGCTGCCTCCGAATGCCGCAAGCGAGGATCTCAATAATCTTATATTTTGATAATTCCAAAGTGTAATATGTTGGTTGGGCGCAGCCATTGTTAGTAGCTCATTGTTAGATCAGCGTATTTGTTTTTATGCCAAACGCATTTAAAACTACAAAATGAATTTTGATCGCGCACCTTTTTCATTGCAATTATTGAATAATTAAATAGAGCGAAAACGGCTTTCAAGTGGGTTAGTGCGTAATAAGCAACCTACGAAGTCTCTACTCTTATGGTTGATGGATTTTTTAAAGAGCGCGTTATGGTGTGCTTGAAAATTTGCAAAGGTTTCGCAACCTTATTTTGCAGTTTACCGATCCCTGGGAAATGCAAGAATTCTTACAGAAATGTTTTCTGGAAGTGGTTTCACTTAATGTCATCGTTAAAAACTCCGTAAAATGTATTTATTAGTAATTAGTTGGATAAGTACGTAGGGAGAACTTTTTGTCTCGATGTGAAGTCAACTTGTTTATTTTCACTTATTTATTTTAACTTCATTACGTTTTTTGCGTAATTGTAAAATAGATTCGCATTACTTCTAGAGAACGCGTAAACGTAAACATAAGACTCTTGGAAGATTGAATTTCAGTGCAAACGTTTTCATGCGAAAATTGAAATATTATAGTTATTCGATGTAAATCTGTAAATAAGGTATCAACGTAGAAAACGCACTGGTAAACACTTTGTTGAGTTCCTCACAAAGAACCAAATCATCGATTGTCTTTAAATAAAACACTAGACGTAAAGAAGTTCCCAAAGAAAGGCAAAAGAAATGCTTGTTGTATAACGCTTCGAAGGCTTGAAAATATCGTCAAAATTTGCGCGAACAACGAGTAAATGGAAAACCTTGCATTCGTGCCTCCGCGTATCGTAAACTCCTTTATTTTCCAGTCATTATTTTTTTCTCCTTCTCTCCATTTGTACAATGTATTTCCAATATACCCGCAAGGTAACAGTAATAACTACCTGTGCAATATTTATCTCAGCAATTGATGTAGCTACGAACACTTTAAGAATTAGAAATTTAAAAAGTTCGTGGAGATTCTTAGGCTGTTCGAATATATGGATATTTTTATAGAATCGTCCAACCGAATAATTTTCTTTAATATTTTTCCGGAAGTTTTAACTCGAAAACAATACTTTGTTAAGTGATTTTTTCAGATTTTTAAATTTTTACCAAAAATTTTGAATAATCTCTCGAGTCAACATTGCCGATATTTTTTCACTCAACGTAATTTTCACTCAAAATTTTCACTTCGAATTTCCCTCTTGGTCGGTACTGGACGTTCGTCAACTCTGCCCAGCAAGTGCAAACCAGCTGTATTGTATTTCTTTGGGAACACCAGTGCTAGGACGCGTTCGTCGCATCTCTGAAACGTCGACACTCCTCCTTGACGTTGACTCCTGATGTCAACGTCAGGATCGCTCGACATCAGGACAGCGTCGGCGAGCGGTAACAAGTCCCAGGTCCAGCGTCGGGCTCGTCAGGATGCTGGCGATCGGTCGGTTTCGTGAGACGCTGGTAGCGCGTGGCGCGAGATCGAAGACGAGGTGAGCCCGGGGCGCTGTTCACCTTTTTTGCGAAATTGGCCCGATCTCGCGGCGCAACGTGCAATTACGAATAATGTTGCGCGCCGTACGGGAGCGTGCGAAAGGGGCAATTCCAATGTGGGGGTCTTTCGGCTCTCGATCTGCCCTTTCTTCGTTCGCCCCTGCGTGCGCGGATGAAGACGTGAAAGTTTTAAGTTATGGGTCCTCGCGCCCATTAGCGTGGGCAATGAGACGGTACTAGCGAGGCTCTCCTTTTTTTCTTTGTTCGTCCTTTTTTCGTCTTCTTTGAGTGGAATTTAGCGAAGCTCTTCATTTTGCGCACGTGCGCCATGGTGTTTACGTGGAATATGTCCGGTGGGCAGACGATCGATCGTTAAACGTTAATCGATGCACCAACGTTGCTTGTGCTCGTGAAATCTTAGAGGACGTTCTTTTCAAAAGCTAATTACGTATGAAATACGATGAATATTATTCATTCGCAAAATATAAAGGTAATTAATTTCTGCAATTAAATTAGTCTCGAATAACAATTACAAGCACCTCATTTACAATTCAAATCGAGTATTAGAATGAACTTGGCGAAAGATAAAGGAATTAAAATTGTTGCTGTTAATCAATAAGCATATGGAGAAACAACAAGGAAGAGAAGCGCTTATAACGTTACCATTGCAAGTATGCTTTTCGTTGCCAATAACAACTAATTTCCCATCTAGGCCGCATCGTAATTCATACATGGCGGGCTTATTTGTCGTGTACGCCCACTTTGCATTACATGCACGCAGTTTTTCAATATGCCTCGGATAAACTACTTTGTGCCGAGGAAATATCTCAATCGATGTAAATCAGTCGACCAAAATCGAACCACTTGCAAGTCAATATACGCGTATAAATGCGTTCTCCTCTTGAGTCAGCGCAATAATTCCATACAATGTATTAAATGTATGGCTACATATTCGCAAACCTGCCCATATATATGTAAGAGGTAGCTCTCCCTCCCTCTCCCACCCTCTCCCACCCTCTCACTCTCTCACACTCTCTCTCTCTCTCTCTCTCTCTCTCTCTCTCGTTCATCTTATAATTCTACCAAAATAAGTAAGTAATGTGAATTCAAAATAAAAAAGAGAAAGTAAATGAAATTTACAAAGATGTATTTCTTGCTTTAAATGCAGTTATAATATTTTCGCTAATATGCTTTCGCAATCCTTGAAGAAATTTTTCGAAATAAACATTACAATATAAAAGAAATAAGACGATTATATCTATCGATTTACAGTGGTAAATCCATTTATAACTTTATAGAATTATAAATATATCAAGAGAGTACAAAACAACGTTACTTGCTCTGATATAAATTTGTAAAGGATTCTCGCAAAAAACTTATTGATTTTAAAGTACGACTTTCAGATTAAATAAAAACAAAGACAACGTGAACATTCGTAAAAAGAAGTACCTTTAATTATGGCGAACTTTTGAACTGTATCGATACACCTAAATGTTTTATTTCTTCACCAGGAGTCTCTAATGCAAATCTTCCCATTGCACAACTCGAACTTTGGTGCTCGTAAATGTTGCTCGTTTAAAAGAAAAGCTTAGAGACGAGGATACGCGGCCAAGCGCAAGAACGACAGAGAGAAAGAGAGAGAGAGAGAGAGAGAGAAATGCAAAAAATGCAAAAAATGCAAATTATTATTCGCGACCTCTGCCGCGACCCCATTGTTTCTCCCGTGCGTCATCGGCTCACTCGTCCGACTACTTTTTTTAGCAATCTTGATATTTGACCGCGATGCGAGATTTACAATGAGCGTGTTTAAGTGGATTTACTTCACCGCACGCCGAGAAATCTCTGAAATCGTTCGGAAGCGAACGATTGAAGTTCCCGATATTGTATCCGACAAAAAGTGAAGTTTGCGCTGTCGATTTGGGAGAAAACGAAATTTACGGTGACATTTTTGTCGATATACCTGGAACGGGACTCTTCTCAGTAGGGCAATGCTACATCTTTTGCTTTTATTGGTCAGTCTATGGAAAAAATAAATTATTTTACATTTTTTAAATATTACCTCGGGTGCACTCTACGCGTCTATTCGCTCGTAAGAAACTGTTAGAATATTTATGAAAGTTTATCGCGGTTGAAATACAATCGAGAATATGACCATTTATATGTGTCAATATGCTCGTAATTAATTTTGTAAGATTGCACAGTTAAACAAACATTTAGTATCGAGTGAAAAACTTAATTGTCATTATTTGACTGTACTTTTAAAGACTTATTTCATTGGCATGAATCCAGCTAAGATTGACTTTTTTAGAAGCGCCTTCTGTATTCGATAACTCCAGTAAAGAGACTTGGTACAGCATTAGTTGTTGTTGCATCCTTGTGAATTAAATCAGATTCCGTGGGATCAAGATAATGAACATTTCAAAATATGAGTCTAAAACACATTTACTAGCGCTAATATCAATGAGAGATAACAAAAATGCTTTAATAAATTTCTAATGGATCGTTTAAATGAAAACATTATTAAAAAGCTACCAAGTTCGTAATATTTAACGTAATGAAAAAACGCCGAGAGACCCGTTAAAGTGGAATTAAATTTCATTAAAGTTGCATCCTTGCAAATGATTGCATCTCGCGGGTATTCCCGTGAAAACTACGTACTTGACTTTTTCACGGTAAACTCGTGCCTCGCGTAACCCATTCGCGCAACCCATTCGCGCAACCCATTCGCGCACCCATACGGCGCCGCGTGCTTTTCCTTTCCCCCCTCGATAATGCCCCGTTAGCATCTTGTTCGCTTTTAATGAGTACGGCTGTTTAATTAGCTGGGAAATTACGCGAGCGCATGCGCCTCAGACCCTAAAATTGAGTCGTTTTTAGGATAATTGAATGTAGCCAAGTTAATGTTGCACTTCGAATTCGAGCAACCGTAATTAGTTATTAATTTCTTTTTCTTTCAATTAATATTACTCTGTAGGCACTTTTCACAAAGCTATATTTATCGAAATATAACAATTACTTACATTGCAAGCTAATAATTACGGAGTGGTGAATAAGTATTGGTGGAATTTCTCAATAGATGTCGATTATAGTGCACGTTTTTTTGGTTATGGATCATACAAATAAAAATTGTTTATATCATAGTTTTAAAAATAAAAGAATTTAAATGAATTCTCATGCAATTCAATTACTTCTCCTACCTTTTGATAGCACGTACGTGATATTTAGAAATAAGACAGGAGTGGATAATGCGAATGATCTATCCTTGCGTTATTTGTTTGCACACGCGATCGTGAAAGGTGGGAATATTTATTTTTAATAGTCAATTTTAATAACATTACACTCAAATATTCTAAAATATATGTATTTCTGTCAATATAACTTAACGGGAAAACGCATAGCTTTATCAAATCTTTTTTTCCGTAGTGGATCGATAAATTTTGTACGAATAGTCGATCGATCATTACTCATGCCGTATCGTATTACAAGGTCATTTTACATATATTTGAGCACATATAAAAAATGAAGAAAAAGTCAATCCTAATGATACATCGTATTTCATAAGTTGATATTTGTTTATTATTAAAAGTGCATGATCATGTTCTCGAATCATTATTTCAAGTGGTTTGTCGTGAAAGTCTAGCGCCTGTCTTCAAGATTTCAGTGAAAACAGTATTTCTGCAAAGTAAATGGAAAGTTAATGGAAATTACAACAAAACTCGATTCTAATTGACATCTATTTGGACTGAAATATTGAAATATTGAAATATTGAAATATGAAACAAAAAGAAGTGAAAATTAATGGCTTAAAAGAAAATCACGCCCGTGCACGGGGTTTCCTGCTGAGTGAAACTCGCTTAGATCGGTAAATGCGTAGCAAAGTAAAAAAGGCGGCTAACTATTCTAGGCGCTGCCATAGCTATTCTATGTTAGATCTGGAATTCACTTTATTATGAATAGAGTCCCGTGTTAAAACATTTACAAAGTTCCTAGAAAAAATAATCGGGCGCGAAGACACGATGAGACCGGAAAATCTAGTTCTATATGTCGGCAACAGTAATCGCGGCACCGTCGGATCGACACTTAATCGGATCTCAAACAAGAAGGACATTCGGCCCTTCCACTGGGCAATTGATGTGACCATAATGTCACCTGTTCGTCGTGCTGCCCGAGCGCTCGTGCACCGACGTCACGAAGATCTTGGGAGAAAATAGCGGAAGCCTCGACGTGTAAGTTATTATGCGAACTTTGTCTTCGTCCTCGGTTGACAATGACAACGACGACGACGACGACGACGACGACGACGACGACGCGCCCGTGAGCAGCCACCCTGACCCAGTTCCACATATGTGCATCTAAGCTAGTGGACCATAAGATTGATGGTGGTCGATTCCCTTTGCTTAGCATCTGCATCTGAAATCGACGTGACATCGACTTAGTTTATGCTTACTTATTTGCGTTACGAACGAATGCGCTATATATGCTTAAGCGAATTGTTCGAGATTGCATTTGAGAGACGTTTATCTGCTTCGTTACTTCGGTGTAAAACTAAATGATAAAGGATTGCAAATTATTGGATATTTTATAATTCTTTCGGATTAAGCTTTCTTAAGCTCCTGCATCGTAGCGATAAGATCACTTGCAAGTTTTTCAACCAATTGATTTACTTAATCTAGTTGAATAAACAACATCTGCTGGACTAATTTTTCAATTCAAGCAATTTAAAGGTCAGTTTAATCGTTAACGTATATAATTTTCTTGCATTATTCAACAGGATTGAATAGATTTTATGTTAGAATTATGTCGATGTGCGCTAATATTAATTTTGTTTTCCAACGCTTTTATTAAGGATTAGTGGGTATAAAAGTTACAGGTAATTTCAGCTTTTATGAAACGTAATTAAATTTCTAACATTTGAAATCATAAATTCTAATTGACTCATTCATTATCAAAGGAAAATTACATTCGAATAATAAGTAGCAAGAGTATTGTAGTTCAGATACTTATTCTAATAACAATTGATCGCCACTCTGCCTGTACTACACAAAACTTCATTAATTAAATGATATACTGCATATTTTTATTTATAATTAAATATTCGTGTATTTTATAAATTGAAACTTGGATTCGATGCTTCATCATTTTCGAAGTAGAGATTCAGAGCGTAACTTTTGTAGAATTAGCCTGATAAAAATTTACTCTCTATCTACTTAATTCACGTACAACCTATAATGCATGTACATAAATTCCTTCGAATTTATTTCAATTTAAAGTACAATTCATTTCATGTATTAATTGTGAAGAAAAATTTAAGTTATAAAAATGATTTTTTTCTAGTTAAATATAAATGCGTTAAGTATCAAGAGTAATGTAATTGATGATTTTAATTTTACATAGGGTTTATAGCTCTTATAATTTCTATTCTAGAAAATAGAATGTAATGTAACGGTACGAAATATGATTGTGAATTTGCTTTAAATACGAAGATAACTCAACAATTTTATACGTTCTTATTCAACAATTATAGCTTTATTATAATGCTGTTAAATTTCTATGCTATCGCAAGAAATAAGAATAAAAACTTTCTATTCGCAGTAACATATAAATATTATATTGTATAAACTTAAATTAACAATTTTGAGCCTCGTCATCATGCATTACTTTATCATTTCAAATACTTCCTAAATTTTTTATATAATTTCTAACTAAAACTAAAATTATTGTCATTTTAACTCTTTTGTTAAAATGTTGTTTCAGAATATTTTTCTTAATTCATAATTTTCACCGACATAATAACGATGAGCATGATTTAGCTATATTTCAGATGTTTTTGGAACTTTGTCACTAGCCTAACTACCTTGGTAAAGCGGTAGATGTAAAAATACAAAAGAAGACATTTCGAGATTAAAGTTATTCTCGTTGTATTTTCAAGCTTTAACTTCGTGAAATTCGCTTTGCCTCGAACAAAAATACATTACTGGTACAAAGAAAATAATTCACAAGAAAAGCCAAGATGTACGAAGGCTTGCGTGTTCGAAATGCTAAATGCAAATGAGTCGCGTTTGCTTGTTTGATTCTCTTAAAGGTTACTCGGAATTAAAAGTTACTTTTTCGAGTCCTGGAGCGAGGATTATAGGAAGCGAGTTGCGGTAAAGCGCAGTGATTAGAAATCGATGTGGGGCTTCTGTTCGTAAACTTCGAAGACTCGGAGTAAGAAGATTTCGAGAAGTATTTTTATGAGGCGTAACGAATTTTAATGTCCTTACTCGTTAGCCCTCAATACGTTTCCGTTATGTTATGCCTGCTCGGAATAAATAACTTTTATCTGCACCTTTAATCTTTAATAATGTATAAATAATCTTTAATAATGTATAAAGTAATTGTATTTTATTTTGTCCTCGATAACAGATGTAATACAAATGAAATTTACTGAACTAAGTTTTTAAGGTATGCAGTAATTTACTGTTTAAAGCGTTATCGTAGTTTTTGATACTCGTTCTTTTTTTTAAGCTTCTTTCTTTCTAGAATACGAGGAATAAGTATTTTCATGTCTCGGAAACCTAGATTAAACTTGACATGTATCTTCTAATGGGGTAATAATATTCATTATTTTCATTGGATTATTATCGATTAATTCTTTGAATTGGTCTAGCTCATTAAATCTTCGAATATGCCAATTAGGCTTCTAATAATAACTTTCTATAAATTCATTGATAAGAATCCATGAAGTAGCTTGACAAATTAAAAGTACATCAAACGTTTAAATAAGTTATCTCCCGTTTTTACGATCGTTTGAAAAATTCTTACCGCATAAAAGCATAAATTACGTCACGCGAAAGCATATTAAATCCGAATCTAAAAATAAAAATAACCTCCAATAAATTCCTTGGCGGCATAATTAATCATAGACATTGAAAGTCTTTCATTCCTGATTACCAAGCAGGTTTCACCTCGTATACATTTCGAGCGCACGCTCACGTTCGAGTCAATCATCCGTTGCACCTCGCAACAAACAGAGAAAGATGTTATCGAGGGCAGGCGGAGTCCTCGCGACCACGTAAAACGAATGTCCAGCAATCGATAGGACGCGATCCCCGGCACTCCATCCAAGGACATTTAAGACGTCGTTGCGTATTGTCGCATTATGCGCGTTTGGACGTTAAGCCACGAATTACCGAGTATAAAATCGCGGTGCTTCGAGAGCGCGTGCGATTAGCCCTTCGACGGGGCAAAAGAAGGCATTGGTAAAGAGGGGGAAGCCGAGATAAAAAAAGACCTCCAAGCTTGGGGTCGTCGTTGGGGCAAATCACACAGCCGCGGGATGTAAGGACGTGGCAAGAACCCGCGAAGGCGATTCGCGCACGCGAAAACGGCCCCGGGATGTTTAAATCTCGCGCGCACGCGAAAACGGCCCCAGGATGTTTAAATCTCGCGCGCACGCGCGCGCGCCCCGATCGATTATGCCGTCGATCAGACTGTCGAGGAGTCGTGATCGGAGTACGTTAAGTGAGGAGGGTGCCGGAGACTGGGGGAGACGAGGGATGCGGAAAAATGCTCAGCGCACAAGAAGCCAAATTCAAGGTTTCCACGAGAATCCGCGAAGGCTAATACGAGGCGATGGCGGAGACGATGCCGCTTCTCCGAGGAGAAAGGATGAAGGGGGTGAAATTATTACCGGCGCGTTACGTATGGATCTCGCTTAGCCTTTTTGCGATGGAGCGCGATGCACTCGTGGGTTTTTCTTCAGTTAAGTTGAATGTTCGACGGGAAGACTTTGGAAAACCGTAGTTAATGTTTAAATGAGCAAAATGAAGAGTCTAATGCGATGGCGTTTGACATTTGTAAAAATATGGGCTTCGCCTGACACTAATAACCGTAATTAGATAAAAAACGATATGAAAATTAATGCCTTACGATTGTGGATTTTTATGTTGCCGAAGTAAAGCTCTTAACATAATTACTAAAATAAGAGTAATTGCGAGTAGCTGTAGAGGTCTACTAATACGTAAGGATTTTATTACGTGTAGGGCTGCTCGAATGAAAAATTATATTTGAACATTTGAAAACTCATTATAGGAATTCTTGAAATAACCTTATGTAAACTTTGCTTCAGAAACTTTACATGTAACTACATAATACCGACGTAGACGTCTAATAATTATTTCTCTACCGAGATAAAAACCAACATCTCTATCTAAAAAATCTCTATAAACGTATAGTATATCCATCCATCAACTTCCGAAAACTTAATTGAGTGCTCTCGATCGAGTCGCGTCTCGTTATCTTTTGTAATCTCTGCATGCATAATATAAACATCTGCCGTCGCTGTTGGCCAAACGAGGTAACGCCTGAAAATCATCGTTCACGTAACCGTAAGATCTTTGTACACAATCGGCTTTCGTTCACTGCCGCGCAACAGAGGAAAACGTAATTTGACCCGCAGCTCCTATACTACATTTTTTTTACCAATTTACTTGCTTCCTTCACCCGTTGTGCATCGATCCATATCTCTATCGCTTCGGAAAAATAACGGAGAGAGAGACAGAAGACGGATGAGTCGAGCCAAGTAGTAAGAACCAACACGTTTTCTGTTTCAGGTTCGAAGAAGCGAATCGACGAAGTGACAGTCCCGAGGACCATCCACGAGATATCGGATCGCGCGCTCAACTGCGGCCTCACGCTACCTGGTAAGTAATCTGGCGACTCTTATTGGGTTACCCGGGCCTTAAACTCGTTGCGCTTGGATTGACGTCGTTTTTTGGAAGAAATCTGTTTTGCGAAGAAATGTTTCTTCCGTTATTTTGCATATTGTGGTAATTGTAGATGGACTACAAAATTATACGTTTGAAGTGGCCTTTCTCGTTGCGGGTAAAAAATTTATTTGCGTTATTTTACGAGTGCTCGGCAATAAAAAAATAGTTCATTCTTCGCATAAATCCAATCGCGTCACTCGATCTCTCGCGAATGATATACAGTCCTTATTGGCGAACATTTTGTATGGAAATGATGCCATGATTGAGCAGAAATGTATCGATCTCGTAGGTGGTGTAATACATTGTTTTCTCGATATCAACTTTTAATAACGATGGTAATGTTTTTCATTTACCAACGAATTAGCATTTACAACATTATTCGGAATTCGATACTATGTCGAAGAAAACAAGTGGTACGTTGTATTTGAATAATTAGTATTACTGCTTGTATTAAACCATTTGTATTTGCAACGAAAGTGTCATTTTAAAACAACTGTCCTAATTAATTACCACATAAACTATAGATTTAAACGGTAAAAGTTTATGTACTTGCACAATCAATAAGTGGATTTGCAGGAATAACGTTGATTCATTTGAAATATAATATACTTGTTAATATAATATAATATAATAGTAACGCAATTACAATTAAAAACTTAAAAGATCCTTGATAACATCAAGAACACCATCATTTCCTATTTCGCGATAAACGTATTCAAGGTACTCAGTTGCACTCTTTCAATTTTCATCTTTGCCTAGGTTAAGTTTTTTACTTTCCAATTTCTCTATTGAAAATCTGTGCGCTTATGTTCAATTTTTTATTCTTTTTAAGTGCTCCGCTTATTCCAATTTTCGTGATTTACAATCGTTCCCAAGTAAACAGTTTATATTATCGTATTACTCTCGTATTGGTCAATCAAAACTATTTCATAGACTCTATTGTAAAACACTAGTTCTCTACCGCGAAATTCCAATAAGTAAATAATTATATTCTCAATAATTAAATTCTCATATTTTTAATACCGCCACCTTCTCAGCTCTGCACTTATGAAAACTTCATTGCTTTCCATCGCGACTTTCTTCCTACTCCTCGTTGTATCTAGATAATCCACGCGCATTAACGCATTTCTCGCAAGTTCGCCATCCACAGTATCGCCGTAAAGAACCGAAAAAAATCCCTTTTGCCGCAGCAGCAACGATGTCGAGCCTTCGATGCGGTTACACGTTGCACGGCTGTCGGAGTGCCGAGCACGTAGTTCCCGAGGTCACAATGCCAGGAACTCGTCGCTCGCGAGGCACGTCGCGCCCGACAATCGCCATTTCTCATCGTGGCGCGCCGCGAAAGATGATTAGACGCTTTACAGAAGATCGCGATCAAAGACACCTACGTTTTGCTCGCGAAAATCTATCGAGTTACCTGGTGGCCTCGATTTATTCACCCACAGGCTTCCTTTCCTACATTTCCGCTTTTCATTTCAAATCTACACAGATGCACATTCGCGTTGATTCGCGTGAAGCTGCGCACCTTTCGATACATACACGAAGCGGACGTGAAACGTTGCGCGCACGTACACTTTGAGTAAAAATTGTGTGTAAAACGTGTGTCAGCTTCGTAGCACCTCTGCTCCGAGTAATTTTTGTCTTAGCATGAACGTTGGACAAGTGCGCAGAACAAACAACTACGGCCAAGTATATTTACCCCCATAAGATTAACACAGAATTCGTATTCCGTATGAAAATTTAACAAAATACTTGTAGCGAGAGAATAGGTATCTTCTTGTATTTCACGTATTTGCAAGCAAGTATCATTTTAGAAGGATGTAAAGTTATGAGACAGAGAGAGAGAGAGAGAGAGAGATTTTTATGAAGCAGAAAAAATTCGGATCAGTAAGAGAGACAATTATACGTGTAAAAGCATCGTTTTACATCTTTACTTTCCCCGAAAAGTCATGCTTCTCATACAAAACATTTCCTTTGCATTGCAAGTTATTCCTTCTCAAAGTAATGCCTCTTCTCGCCAGCTGCTCCTATTTTCAAAAGATACGCAAGAAAAGCGCACCAAATGCTCGGGAATGCTCGGGAATGCTCGGGATTGCTCGAATTAACGACGTCAGCCTTGCTTTCTCGACAGCGTTCGTGTACAGTTACGTACTCAGAAAATGACTCGCATCTTACGACATCCTCGTTCTGTACTCTATAAGTACATACATAATGAGAACAGAAGCGAATATTAACTCCACGCAATCGGGAGGAGCACTCGTTCGGATATTCAGGCGGGGGGTTAATGCGTGAGAGCGTACACGGAAGCCGCAGTACTTGGCCGCGCCTCGCCGTAAGAGAGGTTCGCACGCCCCCGTATTCGCTCGACGCACGCGAGCACTGCTTCGTCTGCCCGGGTGCGGTGGGCTTTACGACCTCGTCCAGGAGTTCTTCATTTTCCCCCGTTGCTCTGGGACCTTTTGCACCGTGGGTGTGGTAGCGAGACTCGCCTTGTCCCCCAAGTTCATCGCTCTCGGTGACGATGCTTTACGCGCTCCCGATCGCGCGAATCAGCCAACCACTGATTTTAACGTTATTGAAGCGCTGTTTCGGGGAAGCGCGAAGGAGGCGCCGTCGAAACGGGGTCGAAACGGGCCTCGCGCTGCTTTGCATCTCCGGGAAAATCTGGACGGCAGGACAAAAATACGATATTATCCGCGCCCGCGGCAGCCGAGCTCGTACGGCAATTTTCGTTGGGATCGCGTAGCGTCGTGCACTTTTTGCAGGGCGTACCGATTTTCGACTTGCGATCGTATCTTCCGTCTGGGCGTTTACAGTTGTATCCGATCGACGAGTTTTTGTGCGACAGGAACGGAAGGGGGAGGTTAATAAACGAGCTCGGCCGTTCCGTAACGACGTTCCGTAAATTTCCGCAACGCTTGATTTACGATGTCCGACGTCGATGTGTCGCAGACGCTATGCAGCACTGCCTCGGGGTAATTTGAATTTGGGTTAAGTTGGACGGGGGAAAAGTGGCTTCTTGTTTTTCGCGACAATGAAAAGCGCGGTTACGCTTGCGGTCGAATAAATTCTAAATAATTTTCTGGGAGTTTGCGCGGAGTCAAATCTGTTTTCTCTCAAGATCGAGTACGCCAACGGATCCCGGATGTTCGAGCGGTTTCTGCACAGGAGGATAAACTAAACTTTATCTAAATCATTTTCGAGTCGTCCGTAATTATTCCATCGCTAGTTTCGGTAATGTCTTCCATGCGACGCTCGCCTGATCGCCGACGTATCCAATAATGGTTCGACAAACCTTGTACAAATAAAACATTTCGTTGACGAACAGCTTTGCAAAACGAAGAGAAACCGAGCCGTTCATTAGGCAGTCGGCGAGTTGTCCGGAGCTAAACTTAGTCCTTACGCATTTCCCGTTAAACCCCAATCCTCGTTGCTTTTTAACGTCTTCCCGGCAGCTACGAATTACATGCACTGGCGTTGAACGCGAACACGCGAGCGCAATAAGTCTCGCGAGCAATTTCACGCCGCAGCGAGTCGTAACAATTCCGCGAGTCCTATCGGCTCTCCGGATAAATCGCGCCGGGAGCTCGTCGAACGAATAAATAAAAACCCGGGAAAACGAAAGCCGCGCGGGATAAAAAGCCGTCGGATAAGTAATCGCGGCTGGGTTAATGCGGCGGATAAAAATCTCGCCACCCTGCGCTCGTAATTTCGATAAAGTACCGTTCGCCATAAAGAACCGCGCGCGTAATTCAGCCCCCGAGAGCCACTTTTCGATAAAGATGTTTCTTCTCTGCATCCGTTATGCGCAAAAGAGATAACCGAGGCACTTTTTCCCGCGGTAGCGACATTCGTCATATCGAGTTTTGCAGGACTCTTAACGGGACGCAGGCGTTCGCGTTTTAATGGTCAATCGACGTCCCCGATATTGCACATCTCTTTGTTTTTTTTGGCTGACCGTCGCCTTTTTAAGCGTTTATTGCGTAAGCCGCATACTTATAATTATTAGATGTGCCCGACTGTGGAGCTTGCGACTTTTAATAACCGATGTTGCTGAGAATGTTAAATATTGCATTATAGTTACAGTTACGAGGTGATGTTGTTAATGAACGTGATAAGGACGATGAAACTATGTACGGAATGATAAACTTGAATCTTTAGCCACGTAGACTTTTACTTGTAGTATTAACTAAGTACCGCTCTCAACGGAACTTTGCAATGAAAATTAATTGCCGATATTCGTATAATACATTTTTTGGATAGATCTTTATGCAATATCTGTTCGATCTAAGCAATATTTATTTACGCGATATCGATGACAAGCGCATTAAATAATCGGGTACATATTTAGTCGATGAATAATTAATTAAAGAACTGGACATAATTTATACGAAATGTGCCAGCAAAGTAACATCATACATCTTAATCATAAAATATAATCAAAAGAAACCTCTCGATAATAATTTCTAATCTTCGCCTACTTAATCTTCAATATCTCGAAATAAATTACAAGTAGCACGTAAACATTGATTCTTTGATCATGAGATTTTGCGTATACCTAGTAAAAATGTGAAAATTTACATGACAACGTTGACACGAGCTATTTGAAAATCCACACATGTATCACTAATTTCGAGTTAATCCTCGTACACTGTATACAACAAATGGGCACAATTTATAAGACAACTTTTGGGAAATAAAAATCACTCCCTCTAAATGTGTAAGATCTAAAGAAAAACCAAGAGATGAGCCCGGTATCAATGGAATTACATTACAAATATGTGCGGAAAATTTACGTATTTGTAACCGACACCTAGACACGCTTCTTTACTTGGCGAGCCTTCAAATATATGACTGTATGCGTAAAAATTTTCATGTGGAAATTCAAAATTTTCTGTTCTTTTTCATTTCGTTCGCGAACATCCGGATATCTTTTATTCTGATCACATAAAATGTTCGATGCACGCATAAAAGACTAGGCTGTATTGGCAATATTTATTTATAATATCGTAATTTCATAAATGTAAAGCGTAAACATCAATTTGTTTAATACATTTGTAAAATTTTTAACAAGTCCTTACTGCATTTTAAGTATTCAGTATTAATTACTCAATAAAGAATACATGAAAATATGTTCTATTTCAATAATACTTGATTTAGATCGAGCGAAATCTATTTTATAATCTAAATATTTTATCGAGAGAAACACGCGCGAAAAATAGTAAAAAATTATAAACAGTATATCGAACAGAGTTAAAAGCCTTGTGAAAAATATAAATTTCCTTTTTGGTATTTAACTTCTTATAATTAAACTTTCAATCACATGGATGTTAAGTAAATCGTACGATCTTGGCTTATAAACTGAACGTAATAAAATGAACGAGATCTTAAGTATAACAATTTTTCATTCTTTTAATAAATCACTTAGGAGTAAGATTTTGCATTACTTTTTTTTAATACTTTAATAGTATCTTCTTAATCTGACTGTGGTTAAGCTTACGCTCCTTTGGCAATTAGTTATTGATTGCAGTTTCTTCTCCACTATTTGGTGAAAAATTCTGCCTCGCAATCATGGAGCGTATAAAGTCACGTAGATCGTAAACCTTTACGCGAGCAGCTGCTGTTCATGGAGATCTGAAGAAGCACGACGCAGTCGATCAAGAATCACGCGCAATCGAATCATCCATAGGCTCCATCCCAAAATTAAATTTTAAATTTCGAACGATTTCAATTGCAAAATCCTTTGACTAAATTGGTCATAAATTTTGGCTTTTGCGTAACTTTTTTTCGTGTAAAATTGTCGTGTACTCATCTGCCTT
The DNA here is from genome assembly GCA_018907045.1 of Wiebesia pumilae. Classification (NCBI taxonomy): domain Eukaryota; kingdom Metazoa; phylum Arthropoda; class Insecta; order Hymenoptera; family Agaonidae; genus Wiebesia; species Wiebesia pumilae. The sequence goes on from JACCHZ010000138.1 coordinate 2,070,550, forward strand.
CGATAAAAATATAAAATATCCGGATTCATAATTGGTTTAGGCGTAATTATAAAATCGATGTCGTTGCTTTAATCCGTCATTCTCAGAAATCAGTTATATTTCCCGATGTTTCCTAATTACTTAATCTTAACTTGAACATTGACTATCTCGCTATTTTAAAACAAGTATCCCTATCTCGTCTGCAAAGTCGTTCGATAGAATGTTTCTTGAATGCGTTGCTTGAAACTTGAAATTCAAATTTTTAATATTCATTTTAACATTACCGATCGTTTAATTGTGCAATTAATTGTGCAAATCTGAGATTAAATTCAAAAACGGAATTCATTCATCGAAAATTCAAAAAATTGTTAGATGGTATAATAATAATAACGATAACGATAATGGTATAATTCTGATAAAAATTTGAACACGATCTCGTTATTTGTCTATTACATAAGCTCTACAGGAATATCAGAAATGTCCGTTCCATGATTGAAATTTCACGTTTGTACACTCCCAAACAGACATATAGTATGTTCGTTTACATGACTGTATTTTTTATTTTAGTGCAACTTTCGTACAAAGAATTCTGAAACATTTTTAAGCACATTTATAAAAAAACAAATGCAAATTTGTTTTCATTGTATTCACTAATATGTACCTAAGTTTTTCTTTTAATCTTTAAAAATCTATTGCATCTTTATAGTCGTTATTTAATTGCTTCGCGTACTCCTATTCGTTAATTATCCTCTCGTGTATCCCGCAAAATAACTTTACGTGAAGCGAAAACACAAACACTCGATTTAATCTTCTACGCGATTTCGGCGATTTCGGCGATTTCACAACTACATACTTACTTTCGCGCAATAGCCGGTTCACATGCGTCACGCTTTTTATCTTTTGCTCGAGTAAACTGCAAAAAACCATTTATCAGTGACTCATTATGAAGCAAAGCTCGGTCTCAAGAACTTGCATATTTTACGTGTGAGCAATTTTTACGAGTCTTCTAAGTGGATTAAATGCACGTTTAGTAATTAGCGTAATCTTTTCGCATCTTGTTTATGACATAAAAGGCTCGATGATCCGTTACTATTGATTGATTTCACCTCTAATCCTTTTTGAAAACTTTGTAAGTATTCTCGAGACTTACTATAGTACGAAGAATCATTAAAGGTCCACTGAACTGATAAGTTTTGTAAAATGTTTTAAAGAATGCGTCTTACGAGTCGTCAATAATACCGAGTGTGAAAAGGAAATATTTAGTTTTCCATTCCGATGATATTTTTTTTGTACATTATCTAATTTTATATTTCATTATTTTCATAACTTGAATGAATTTAATATAAACATTAAATGTATGAATATAAATCTATAATGTAATATATTATACTTCGATAATAATTCGTAAAATGATGATGAAAAGTTGTATGAATGAACATAACGTTCATAAATTGTTAACTATATTATTTCATAGTTTATTACTCGTAGTCGTAACACTCACCATTATTCGATCTTGAACTCAATCTACGTACACGCATTCTCTCAAATAAAGTTTTAAATGGCTTCTATTTATTTAAGTACAGTAATATTAAATTTCGACATATTACTACCAAAAATCAACGATTGTGGCATTTACTTTTTATCTAAAAAAAATTTAAGCCGATCTATACTATTGCAAGCGATCTCCCGTATAATCCGCTTAGATTATGAGCCAGGAAATGACTTTTTACTCTTCTCAATCGTTACTCTCTTACGTATTGAAATATAGACTTACATTATCTGATCTAAGCCGAACATGCGAGATAAGGAAATTTGTGGGATCATTTAGAACGAATAGTGCGCACTGCAATAATCGCTATTTTCTGCAATAAAAACAATCTGAAACTTTATGAAATTGAAATACTTTTACGAAATTTGGTGATTAGCTTTAACATGACACGGAGATTTAGAATTAAAAAACATTAATAACACAAGATTCTGATTCTGAATTAAGATTCGTCTTGCGCATTCGATATATGCTATTATACTCCAGGAATTATATTAGAAATTTGTTATTACGGTGATTCGGAACTTCAGTTGTCCTATTCAATAATTTTCGCTAAAATTTTAGATAGTAAGGTTATTGCCTTAAAACTTGATTCAGCGCAATTTTCGCATAGAGTTAAACATGTCTAAAATAATATATATGATGAAAAATAGAATCAGTTTATTTATTACTTTTTCAGAATCTCAAGTTATTCTTAAATATTCCTACTCGTTGATTTTTCTTTTACTATAAACATAATGTTGACACAGAGTATTTAATTAGAGCAATAATTAGATTTTACATTTATGATTATGTTAGAGAATTTCAGATTCCAGTGTTCCAGCATAATCTTAATTACAGAGAAATTTTTTGCAGCTAAAAAGTATTCGTTAAATGACTATTCAAATGTGTAATATCTAGTATAAATCATAAGTCTGATCGCTTATAAAACTCTTTACACCCGGATTTTTCTTCTAAAATAATCGTTTTCAAAATTTTTACTTTTTCATAAGTAAGAATCTCAGTATATAAAATTAAAGATAATGATCGATGTTGCGAAAATTTTAAGCACTTTCTTTCCTTAAATTACATAATAATTAAATAATAATGAATTGCATATACGAATAAAAAATTTGTAGTGTACGTTGTTAAGTAGTGAAAATATAATCACAATGTGTTTTAATGTATGAATTATTCATATACAGCCGCGAAAATAACATTCCTAACGCAATTTCAGAATTACGTAGCTTTTAAAAAATAAACGTCGGTATCACATAGTTCCATTAAGATTTGTAAAATAACACCAAATTTTTTACTTTGACAAATGCTTACGTACAACTTAAAATTTAAAGATAATAATACCATTACAATGCGATTAAAAAAATATTTTGAATAAATTTGAAAATAATGAAATAATTGGTTTAGTGAAAAGTTCTTTGATGCTAGAAAACTAGCCTTACCTTACATATCCACCGAGTAAAATTTCAAAAATTCAAAGAATGCATGAATGTGTAGCGAACTGTTTCACCCTGGAAAAAATAATATATAGTTAAAATAATAATAGTGATAGATTATTATTGAATTGATTAATTGAAAATATAATTTTTATGAGTCCATTTCCTACAGACCAGAAATATTTACTAATAAATCCATTGGTGCGAAGATGACGCTTTGTAAAGGAATATTTCGCTTCACACAATTACGACGACGCGTTTTTAATGTATCGTAAATCATCGATAATTCTAACCCAACTACAATCTCAAGGTACAATTATCATATAAAAGCTTAATGTTCCTCATAAAGTAAAATATATACTCATAAATTTCAATGATTCTTTGAGTCTTTCACAAAAAAGCTACGTAACCTGTATTAAAGAAAAGAATGAAGAAAAAAAAAAAAAAAAATCGGTGAATAATTTTTTGACTTTTTTGATCCTTTTGGTGATCATTAACGTATCGATCATGAAAATGATTTATGTGAAATGCGTTTCCTACATGACGAGAAAAAGCAATCACAAACGGATGACGGATACAACTTTTACTCGATAATTATATTTGTTAACAAAATATTGATTCATGCAATGTAAAATATTCATGTATATAAATACTTAAATCAACATCTGTTACGCCAGTAACCAATCTCAAGAAGTAAAAGGTCTTATGTTAAAATAAAATAAATATAATCTTCACTGACACGATATTAAAGACTTTTACGGTCCAGAAATTGTATTAAAAAATATCCTATAACTTATTTTGTATTCATAAAAAATTAAACTCTCGATTAATTTTCCTTGGAAATTTTAAGCAAAGAAGCATTCAAAGTATAATAAATAAAATACAATTTTAAATTTCCTTTATTTTCTACGCTATCGAATAAATTATTTTTAATAAAACATTTTCGGTGCGCCAATACTCCAGTGTCAAATAAAAAATACAAAATTATTGAATTTTTTCATATTTACAGAAGTAATGATTTACATTATAAGCAATATAATTGTAACCTGCACTGAAATTCTTCTAAAATTGTCCAAATAATTAACACGTTTATTTGTATTTATGAAATGTGAAATAACGCATTTCTATTAATTTACATTGTTCTCAACACATAAGGAACAAACAGCCGTAAAAAAAAAAACTTGAAACCGCATAAGCGTCATATTTTTATAAATAAAGTATTATCCTTTCTCTTTTTTGGTTTAATTATTTACAAACTTGCGAAAAAATATTTTTTACTTTTTAAAGTCCAGATTTCATGGAATTGGTTATCATTGTTTAAATATACTCGTATCGTTGTATTTAAAATCGTCCAATGTAATACTCATAAAATTCCCAAACTAGTCGCTATCGGATATTGACTCATTACACCGAGAATCAATATTTCGTGCAAAATGCATACCTAAATCGGAATATAACGAATGAAAAAATTAACGTACATTTACCCCGGAAGGAATAAGAATTCTCACAAAGGTATGTAAATGAAACATACTTCGAACGAAATAGACTTATCGCAGTATTACGTGCGTAACGAGAAGCCAATTTAAAAGATCTTGAAAAATCCACTTATGCCACGGACGTTTTGCTCGTGCATCACGAGAGTTCAATAAAAATCAAAACAACCTCCCGAAGTAAATCGGCGGTCCCACGTTCCCAGACTTGGCGCTTCTTTCGCCTAGTTTCTGCAATTCAAAAAGCCCAAAGTCGATTTCTCGAATTATGCTGCCGTTCAGCTAAATCGTGTCCAAGGAAACGCGTGGGAGCACTAGTGGCCCGTGGCTCGTGAGAAAAGTGCCAATAACTTTCGAGAGCGGTAATCGCGACGGTTTTGCAAATCCAAAATCAAGTCGAGGACGTTGGGGTGCTTCTTTCGTTAGAGACTTCTTGGTTCTTCTTTTTAACAATGGTTGTAGTCTTATTAGGAATGCACGAGGTATAAATGTGTTATTGTATTATTTCTTATTTGGTTTTATTAGATTCGTGTGTGTTCGGCTATTATTCTGAACTGTATGTGATGATTTTTATTAGCCATTTTATAGAGTACAATGTATTGTCATCGCTGGCTAAGGTATTAGGCTTACAATTTCATTTGGATTTTTATATTAGCTTAGAAAATATCGTTATAATTGGATCATCTCTTCACGATCTTATTCTCCGTAATTTTATATTTGCTACTCTCAGCTTGTACCTCCTTATCTAATTTATAGACTGTTAATCTAGGTTTATTCTCAAGACTACGTAGTTTCTGAATATTTTCCTCTTTCTCTTTCTCTTTCTCTGACATATACACACGCACACGCGCCCAGGCTCTTTATTGCTTTCTTTCGGTGCTTATAGCTAGAGCTCTGCATTAGATTATTTTTCCGTATTTAGTTTATTATTTTATATATATATATATATATATATATATATATATATATATATATATATATATATAGAAAAGCATAGTTGGCTAAAATATTTCTCATCAATTAGCTATATTTTTAATGAAGTGAATGGTTTAGTATCTAGATTAGCTACATTTTAAATTGAAAATATTGTAGCGCTTTCATTTTATTATAGAATCTAAATTTGCCTCGTACCAATTCCATTTTTATCGTATAAACTTTAGTTATTTATATTTTAGTCTTATACTTTCTTCGCTAGTTAAAAATTATCTTCGATTTTGAAATGGTGTTTTCTAATACATGAAAATTAATTTACGAACTTATTATTTAAATATTAGACGGTCTCGATATAAACATAATTTATGACGCATAAATTAAAATAAAAATACCCTTTAATAATTTAATATTACAAATTTTTTAACCCACACACTAAAAAGATTGTGTACAAAATATCAATTATTTTTTTAAATGTTGAAACGCTACTTAATATATAATTATGCAGTTTCTTTTGAAAATTTTCACTTTGCAATTTTTCTAACGTAAGATCATATACTTTTGACAGATAAATATTCTCAAATGTCGGATCTAGGACAATTTACATATTCTATTCCAGAAGTAATACAAATTTTTATTAAAAATCACAATTTATAAGTTCTTATTACGATAGCGAATCGCCAGATTCAAACTTTCCGAATTGTTATCCAGGATTCTATTTCAGAAAATAGAATTATATATTATTGTAAAGACTATTTTATTCCGAAATTAAGGATTCTAAATAAATAAAAAATAAACTTGAAAACGGTAGAAAGTCTCTTTGTGTTTACAAGAAATAAGTTTCGTTGCACAAAACATGAAGGTTTTACTGATTGAAGATAAATTTCAAGTCTTATAAAAACAAGTTTTAAATTTCTTTTAACAAGCTTTTCTCGTTATTTAAGATTGAATTAAGTGCGTAACGCATGACGTTATTTATGTAGGAACAATACTAATGAGATGCATAAATGTAAAGTTGGCGGTGGTGAGAAAATTATATTGCTACGAAATCAAGAAAATAAAAATAAAAAAGGTAGTGCAAAGAAAGCAGGGAGTCCGGCATTTTATATTTGGGAAGCGAAACAATATAGAATTCGAAAATAAAGAGACAGCGAAGAAGGTAACAAAGCAACAATATAGATGCACGTAATGCCAAGGCCACCGAATATAACAAAATAAAAGTAAGACAAACTCGCTGAAAAGCTGACATATTTTTACATTGCTATAAGCATTGTTATAAGCATCTTACGTAAGCACGTACATAATAAAATAACAATAAAATAAATCTTAATTAAAGTTCCAAGCGCATTAAAAGGTATTTTCTTAAATTCTATAACTTAATGTATATTACTCATATTGCGTAATGTGCTTTTACTTTATGCCTAGGTATATTGTACATTTATTTATCGGTAGTAAATTTAGGGACATTTTAGGGCTTTGCGCAAGTGCATAAGCCACAGTATATAAATATTAATTCTGAAAACTCCAGTAGGATGAAAGCGAGAATTCGATACAAGGGTTTCGTTAAATTTATAAAATCTAATAATTTGATAAACTTTGGGTTGAAAAATATCGAAAGCATTCGACCGAATATTTGTTATTAAAAGTTGGATTGATCGAGTAGAGAAAAATAATGCACGCTTCGAAGCGTTTAGAGCTACGAGTTGAGCCGCTCATCGTTTCACTAGTCATGGTCCCACCAGAGCTCGTTTGCTCGTTTGCTCGAATCGCAAACGAAAACGAAAAATGGGAGCACAACTACTGCGCTGTACATTAGCGATAAGTAGAAAAAGTCCCGATAAGAGGCGGCCGAGCGCGCGAAGGTGTGAGAAACCGACGGAGAAAACAAGGCCGCTTTATATGAAAGGCGATATAATGCACACGCGCAGATAAAGAAAGAGAAAGTGACAAGAGTTGAGCTGAGCCGCATGTGTACGCGCGGTAAGAGAAAACGCTCCTATTGATAAGGGAAGCCGCGGTCAGGGGAGTTTTTTCTACCGGCGCGGCGCTTCTCTGCGATAATAAAGCGACGCCCGTTATGCAGAAGCGACGAAAAGGCAAAGGGAAGGAGGAAGATATTACGTGGATCTAAGAGGGACAGTGTTCGAGTAAATTTTTAACGAGCCGAGTGCTCCTGCAATGCTTCCAGCGACTCTAACTTTTTAGCCAGTATATTTGGTTGGGTTTTAAAATTGCGTCCGCGGCGTTTTTAGGGAACGTAAAAGAAGTTGTTTTGACCCTCCGCTTGGTTTTATAGGGCCAGTATACGAGATGATAAAAATACCGAATTAATGAAATTCCGTAAAAGAAAGGCGTAAGAAGGTTTTCCTTATTATTTCAATGCGCAAGATAAAAGCATGTATCGCCCAAACGCGTCGGGCAATCGAAGCGTATTAACGACGACTATTATTTAACCTATAATTACAACTTGTATTCCGTATATAATTATAACATTTACCTAGTAATCTATTTGTAAAATTTATTTAACAATAGAAGTTGTCGGTAAAAATTGACAGTCTAATAAGCAGGTGTCTGCAGCGCACTTTTGCCGTATTTATCTGATTCTTCCTTTTCCTGCGTTTAAAATACTATCATTAATTATATTAATGAGTAAGCAAATTTTTACGCAAACAAGTCAAGAGATACCGGGCGTAAGATTTAGCCACGGGTTTCTTTAGTCCTTATTATCTAACATTTAAGTTATGCGCTCTCCCCCCAAAATATCAAGGATATACAGGCACTCCTCACTTTTTAAGAATAATCGAGCGTTCGGTTTAGTTATTAATATCGATAATGGTTATTAAATTTTCGATTAATATCCTTGTATACTCGTTATATTAAAAAATATTTTGTACTTTGATGGAATCTTGTTTTAAGAATTCAAATCAATAGACATTTCTGATTTATTTATTCCACGGCAGCGGGGAGGAAAAACCAATAATGCAATTATCCCTCGCAGCAATTACAGTGCAATTAAAAACGACAGCCCATAACCAGACTAAAAGAGTTTATGAAATAAAGAAAAAATACATTCGGATATCAGAGGGAAAATCATCTGCGGATAATTTCCGTCCGTAAAAAGATGTCATTACGTCGGGGCGGTAACGAAATAAAAAAAGGATTTCTTTCGTACGCAAGCCATTTCTTTCCTATGTCGTAAAATTTAAAGGGGATCCATTGTGCCGTTGGTCGCTCGACTCGCGATTGTGCTTGTACCGCTGCCCGGTTAATTAATATCTCACGTTCGTAACGGCGCAGCAACCGGTGACACGGAATCTCGAGAGTAAGGCTGGAGGGCAGTGCGAAGGTGGCTCGAAAATTCAATTTTATGGATTGTAAATCACGATGGAGTATCGTGTTTGGTGGGCGGGGAGGCCAAGGGAGGGTGAGGAGACGTTGAGATATTTTGTCCCCTTCCGGGGTCACAGCTTGTCGGCGTACGATTTTCCAATTTTATGCATCCAGATTTTTTGCTCGCCAAATTGTAAATTGCTCGATAAATCGTTGTAAATTGATGCACACGCGCATCTACTTGTTACGTTTAACAGGATTTAGAGGCCTTTTTAAACGAACGTTACGGTCACTTCAGCAGCAAAGCTCAAAACAAAGCTCCGTGATCAACGTATGCAACAGCCTTAAATGTTTTACTTCGAACGCTTCGAGAATCTACGAAAAATAACAAGAGAAATTTACTTTCCCTATTACTAACGTAAAACGAACAACTTTGGCCGATAACGCCAATTGAAATATCAAAGATATATTCCGTGTACGCGTAGCCACAATATTTACATAGGTTTTAGTAAACGAAACCCGTAACAAACTTTTTCAGTGATACTGCACATTCGTTGCGTTTCACAGGATTCAAGATAATACGTATCAACGGTGTCAGTCACGCCGTTAAAATTAACTTAAAAAACAAAATTCACGCCTATACATTCCGAAAAAAATAAGAAACGCAACCGCCAGTCTTGAATGCAAGGAAGTACATTCTACTAATGACATTTAGGATTTACGTAGGTGAAAATAAATTGTTTTTAAAACTTTTCTCCTTAGCATGCCATGCATATTTATGCAATTGATTTATTACTTTATTTGTGTTCCTTTTAAACCCACAAATCAATATAAGCATTTTATCCTTATCTTTCAAGTATGTGATATTTATTTGCAGTTACTTTTATTTTTTGTTAATTAAATATATTATTGCGAGTCACGAGACTTAACAATGCGTTGTTTACGCAAATGGATATGAAAGATCTATTTTTGGCAAAAAAACTTTCCTTACCGAACACTTAACAATCGTGTGTTAATGATGGAAAGGACATTTGTTCATTGTCACCGACCTACGCTACCCAAGAATAAGCCCACATTCCTGTCGATCGCACGATATCAAAGATCCTCCGCATCCCAAGAGAAGGCATCAATCGTGTCGGCGTCGCTTAAGCCTCAGGCGTCGCGCTCGGAAAGCAGAGATAAGAAAAAAGGACGATACGCAGTTAATCGCGACGCCCCGTAAAAATGCCGGAAACTGCAGCGCACGGATGTTTAATGGGCCAATGGGGTACGAGCGTAGTCGGACGAACCCGGGGTTAATCGAGGTGCCGCTGTTTTACCTGTATTACGTGCCGCCTTCGCCAACTCCCTGGCGCGCGTTTACGTCGCGCTGCTCCTCGAATATAATTACGATATCTCGCTTTTCGTTATTCTCGCCCGTCTATGGCTATTTTTCGCTGCCCTCCACCAGGAAGTTACCGTTAATTTCACGTTTCGCAGGAGCTGAGCATAATTTCACTTGCCAGGCGATTCGTTGATTGTTGCGTATCGGAATTAATTATACGAACGAGAGGCCCAGGCCTTAGATATGAAAAAAGAGTGTTTTTTCTAGGTCATCGGTGTCCATCGGGGATAAAAAATTAAACGTGCATAATCAAAATTAGAATTAACGTCGAATACTTGGAAAGTTGTTGAAGTGTAATAGTGATATACGCGCTGCTATGTATTATTCCTCTGCTTCCTCTGGTTTCATTTCCACTTGCGTATGAACTGCCATTAATAAGTTTATCTTATAGATTTAAATAGACGTTATAAGAACGTAGAAAGCTGTTGATTACTAGCAGAACAATTATAATAAAGAAAATGCTACGAAGGCGAATGTATGTGTCAAATGCTGATGATCTTAATGTGTGTTGTTATATCAGAATCGTAAAAAAGATAAGCGATAAATTCGGATCTTCTAAGCTCGCTTACTACTTGATAATACGTAACATTTTACACATTATAAAGATATGACGGCACTTTGAAAAATACGTTAAAAAAAAAAAAAAAAAAAAAAAACGGCTTAAACCACGTGTTCAATTCACCATCTCGACAAAGTGTTTAATTGGTTTTGTGCGCGAAATATGGAAAAAATGACGAGGATCAAATTAAAATTGAAACACGGTATTATATTATAAGATAACACAAGCTATTATTCTGTATTAAGAGAATAAGCTAAGGCTAATTTTAATTATTATTTATATGCTCTATAATCACTGACATTAACAATTTCTAAGGCAGTCACTGAATAATGTAAGAATAATTTATTTAATTTTTACTCAATCACTGAGCTTGGATTAAGCGCAGACGCTATGACAACCTGAAATTATAAACGAACAGCCAATAAACGAAATTGTACCGCGTTAATTTCGTGACAAGAGTTATTTACTCCCACCAATGATTACGAAAGCTTCGAGTCTATAATAAAATTCAATGCTACACTATCGGTATCCTAGAATGTCGGATCACTCGCGAGTCAGTCATATAAAACTACCGGACGCATAGCGTCGCTCACTGTTGCTGACCTTAAAGGAGCAAAGCAAACATAAACAAGTATTGTCGAGCAATGGGAATTAGTTTGTTCGTGAAAAATCCAAGATCCAGCGTCGCGCGGATGAGAAAGTAATCGAATCCGTCGAGCCGACGACGATGACGACCAAGCCTAACTGTTTTCCCCATCTCCCGAGGCAACTGAAAAGCGGCGGGGCGAAATCATAACTGTAAATGCATTGTTAGAATCTCGCGTGAGCCCGTCACAACATTGACGGCGCATGCGCGCGTCTAATCGCAATATTTATCGGGCCGGTGCCGCGATCGCGAGCGTCGCGTGCATTATGTTCGTATTTTTCGATTAGCGCCCGTTGACGCCACCGCATTGTTTGACAACGCCGTGACAAATCGCGCGCGGCAAAAGCCGATCCCCGTCCTGGCCTACGACGAGCGCATCCGGATAAGGAGAGCCGGGACACCGCGATGACGTTGGCGGACTCGTTGCTAGGCTGAAGAAGTCGGGTGCACATTTCTTTCGGATTTTCGCAGCTTCGCGAGAGCGAACGTTCTTACGCGATCTGATGTTTAGATGGGAATTGCAAAAACGCGTTTTGTAAACATTGGAAATGTACTAAATTAGCACTTTTACCACGTGAAAAATGCTGACCTGCGTTGAAAAACTTTATTTTAAGTTAGTCAAACCTCCTTCGCGGCCTCCCGAATTAATAAACTTCAAATTAAATTCATGGAAATAGTAATAAAGGTAATACACTCGATCTACTTTTCTTAAATAGAATCAGTTTAACGCGCAAATGCCGCTCGAAACGAATACGTAGATATTGTTTTTTAATTATTAGTAATTTTTATCTTTACTCGAAACCAGCATAAACTATTTTATTTTTATACTAAACAAATCATATGCATTACTCAAATTTGCATAAAAATTGTATTTGAAAAAAGAGTAAATTGCACTCGAATGAACGATTGTAAAAAGCTAAATAGAAAATAATACTTGCTCCTAATGGTAAACTTAAATTTTGTTTTCGAATTAAGAATTCTTTTATCTAGGCTATTCTTCGTCCATCGATGGACGAACTTAAATTTATTTTACAAAATGTACTTATCGCTCCTAAGCGAGGAGGAAATGATTATTAATATATGATACTTCGAAAAAATTCATACGATTAGTGGTACAATAAGAAGCTGTTAAGCAATAAAATTGTTTGGCTTTATAATTGCAAATAACATTTTCACGAGTGAATATTATAATTTTGACCACTTATGAATGCATTCGCGCACTAATCTATTTTACTCGAATAACTCTGTACCGCAACATAAATTTAAACGGAACCAATCCATCGAAATCAGTCCATCGCCTTTATTTATAGTTGTGACTGTCACTTCGATCTATTAATTTATACTGTTGATGTAAACGAGACGAACATCGAAATCTCTCTGGTTATGTACTAATCACGAGATTATCTTTATTACTTCACACTTCACGTTTCCGCTATTTAACTAAGCAACACTGTGAATTTATTTGGTACTTAAACACGAAACTGTTGAAACGAAATTTATCTATTTCAGTAGTTACTTCTACAAACGATGAAATCAGCTCAGCTACTTTTAAATTGCTTTAATTTTTTTATAAACACTTTTGCTTCGGTTCTTCTCGGGGAACATGAAACATCGACCGCTTTCTAATTCTGGGTAAAGATAAAATGATTCATTTGTAAATAAAAAATCAAGAACATCATCGTATAAGCAAAAGTTCATCCGTGCTGTCTAGGACAATAAAAAATAATACCCTCCAGTCTTTCAGATCAACTGACGATGTGCATTTCCTAACTCTTGCTAGGCAATAATGATTATTGCTCTAACGTATTTAGAGACTTTAAGCGCGAATCTATCCACGCGACGCTCTATACTCCTTTTCATAAAGATCTGAGGATCAATCTATCGCGCGAACTGCACTCTAATGATAATTGATTCTAGCGCACTATATATTATCCGGGCAATTACAGCCATGGCGATGCGATAATTCGTCCCGGCATTCCCGATGTAACGGCTTGTGCGCGTATACGCATGTATAATTACGAATCTAACATTTCCCGATTATCTGCACGAGATACGAAAGTGGCGAGCTGGATTTTTCTATTCCTCGACTCCCATCCTCCAATCCAGAAAGGGTGGGCGAAGCTTGACGATTTGCACGCGCATTTGTTGGTGCATAAACTCGTGCGAGGAAATGCATGTTGTGTCCTCTTGATCGTATTGAAGTTTCTTCTCCAGTATCGAAGATAAGACTGATTTTGTAATAAATTATTAGATTGATTGATTTATTGTCTGTCACTTCTGCTGATTCTTGTCGTACTTCATTAACGCAAAATTAGTCATTTAAGTGTTCATCGTGGATTAATGACGATAAAGTGGAAAATTAAATGTACAAGATAATCTCTCCGTCTTCGCTTGAAGTTTTCATTGATACGAATCTGTTTTTCCTTCAGCATATCACGATACATTTTTGAAGAGATAATCTTAGAGTACATCCAGTGTATATATAGCTTGTACTTTGAAGAGATAAGGAAATTAAAATTATGTGTTATATTTAGTTTGCAAGATCGTCGTGAATTAAAAGTCACTTACGATTTTTTAAAGTCTAAAGTCGGCGATTTAAAGAATCTCTTTTTTATCAAACAATATTTATCAGCGATTAAGCTCCTTGATGGTCTACTTAGAATATTAATTGATAATTGTTGGCTATTACCGATATTTAATAAATACATGATACATTTATTACAGAAAAATATAGTTCAGTGCTAAAGCTTCTTTACTCTTGAAAGTATATGACAAGTTACGTATCATCGTCATTATTTAGCAAAATCGATCGTACAATATCTGTATCGTTCACCGCTATTTATAATGTAACAATAAAAGTTTTGTTTGAGGTGGAAGTAGAAGCAAATACAAGATTAACATTAAACAGAGGTAGCTGAAACTCTTATATCATTACGAGTTAAATTAATTATGTTAAATATTAAAGAGGAAGATTTATTTATTTTTAGATAAAGCGAATGAATCATTTGTATGAAATAAAAGAACTTTATTATAAAATTTATTAGAATCATTTATTAAAAGTATTTAAATTTTTATCGTAATGACTATTTATTACAGTACGGTAGACTTGATGCACAATCATATTGAGTATTTAAAAATAAATTAAACATTTAAGCATCATGTAATCGAAGTATCAATCGATCATAACATCGGGATAAGAAATGATCGGAGTGACGTGTCATAATAGTAATAGCGACGATGATAACAATCATGAAGATAATATGACTATACTAGTTCGTTGGTTGTATATCAAAATTGATATTGATCGATGTGTAATAGGAATGGGTTCTTTCCAATTTTCTCATTATATCCAATAAAATTTTAAAGTCCTCATATAAAAATGACACCGAACATGTCCGAATTTTTATGTCCTTGTTTAACGGAAACAAAAGCAAATTTCTACCGTTGCAATTACTTATCTTTAAAAACTTTATAAACATGATATAATCGCCTTTAATATATATTTATGATTCATTCTCCTATATACATTTATTTGTCATTTATTTCTAGAGATAATTCAAACGAAAATTCTGGTGCATTCTGCAGCAAAAAAAAAAAATAAGCAAAATTATATAATAGTACTCGTGCAAACGCCATTGCCATTGTCGATAAATTAAAAATTTGCAACGATGCCGACTGCATCAGCCATTTTGAAAGGTTTCGATTTTGGCAAAATATCGCAATTAGCAGGTCGAGAAATTTGTGGCCACCGTATAAAAAAAAAGCCAACACTTGAATGGCTCACAAATGCATCTTACCCTTCCCCTTTCTTCTACCCCACCCGCCGGCCAACTAAGATCCATTTGGAAGTCCTCCATCGGCTACCCGCATTCTCTCGGCGGGCAAAAACGTGCAATCGGATTAAATGCTTCAATTATGATTTTGCAGGCTACACGGACATCGCGGGCAGGCCGATCCTGGAATTCGACGGGAGCTCGGCGCGCCGTGACGTCGTCTCCTCCCGGGAAATGGCCTCCCTCCTCCTGTACCTCGCGCGCCTGCCAAGGTGAGTTCTTTGCGTCGCATTCCCGGCGACGCGGACGCCCTTTTCTCGATGTGCGCATACGGCCACGCACCCTGAATACTGATGCACGGCCAAGAGGCCTCGGAGTCGCTATGATACTTCACTGCGCCAACTGCTCCAACAGCTCCACTCATTCGGACTCTTTATCGGATTTCAGGCTCTTTTTTCTTAAGGACGCACGTGGGAAGCTGGAATTTTGAGATTTCGATGCCTGCGGAGTTCAGTGTCACGCAATTGTCCACAAAATTTTTATGGATTTTGCAAAGAATAATATTAATAATCGCGTTTCTTCGCGATGATGCATAATTGAAAATGAGGCGGACGTTGTGGTTGAAAATAGCAGCTGCGACAAATGCGTTTATTTATTATTCACGATTCGATCGATCGTTCGTATTTTAATTACAATTTCATTTGGACATTGATTTAATATCATAAAAACATTAGGGAATAACTTTGCATTTTCTTCTCAATGGGATACACCAATGCTCGTACGAACCATTTATAAATCTACTTAATTGGGCTTTAATCAGAACAGAACAATGCAATTCTCACGTTTATAAACGTAATGAAGATATGAAGATTTGTATAATAATTAGTATAGCTTTAGCTTACCAATTGTAAATGATACAGGCTCTCGCGGAATATAATAACAGGTTTTACGTAGTCAATATTATAATTCACATCGAGCCGTTATCAATTAGAGAAATACATTAAATAGCTCAAACTGGATATTAATAGAAATTTTAAATTATTACGCTTTCAAACTTGCATATATACTGTACTCTCAAAGTACGAAGGCAAAGTACGATATTATTCACGTACGAGTTGAGAAGAAAAAAGCATTTTATTTATGAAGTAACTTCGAAAGGTTCTTTAAGGGATACTAATATCCACTTTAAATTATTTGAAACCAATTTTCAAGTGTAAATTAATTAGCGAAATGAAATCTGTACATACGTACCGCATCTGTGTACGATTAAGATAAAACGCACACCAAGAAATGGGTGAAGTATTATGTATATGCAGCTTATGTATATCTTCGATGTCTTTGATGTTTTTAAAGAACGTTAATATATTTTTAATATACATGTGAATCTATTTAAATGATGTATAAGTCTTTCTCCGGAATATTTTTCCTTTGATAATAAAATTGATAATAAAATAAAAATTACTTTTTTACCGATATACCGTCTGGCAAAAAATTGAAAATCTTACGTCTATATTTACTCTAATTTAATGTAATCACACGAGTAATACAAAATAAGAAGGAACTTTGTAATTTAAATTTCTTACATGTCCATAGAAAAATAGAAACATTTCAGACTAGAAGATGAAATATTAAATAACATATAAATGTCACTAAATTCAGAATTAATCAAGAAAGTAATCTAAATACTAAAATACCGTTAATACTGGTCACATTTTATGAATTTTTTCAGAAAAAATTTCAAATCAATTACATTCAACTACATATATTTATTTACACCTATTAAATACGTTAATAATATTTATATTTTCAGAATTATTCTTTGCTTTTCCAAGTAATGAGTTTCCAAGGGTCCTGATACTTAATAAATTAAGACAAGTTCAAACTACTTTGGTTAATATATATATATAAAAACGAAACTTGAAGTTTACAAGATTGAGCAAGGGAAATGTACTTTATAAATAATGATTAATTATTTATTGATTTCTTGTATTGTAATGGAGGAAAAACATAAATAATGCACGGCAGATAATATTGGTTGAGATCTATTGATATATATATTTAATTTCTTCCACTTTATAATTTATTAATTAAATATATCGACGTAAAATCGTCTAACGTAATAAAGTTAGGGGGATCATTTAAGAATGCTCTAGGCAAATCTCCATTAAAATGATTATTCATGTTCTTTGTTAGTTTATAATGAAATAGAGGTAATAATATATTGCATTCCTCGAAAGATTTCCTGATAAAATTTATCGTACTATTAGAATAATATACAATAAGTACAAGCCTTAATAAATAGAAAATGGATTTTATAAGAAAATAAAAGTAACGACGATAAATGCGTAGCAGAATACATGCCAAAAAGTGAACTACACGACAATTGTATAAAAAATGCATTGCGATCAATACTAAATGATATTGTTACGAGAATTAAAGATCATTAGAAAACGTAAGTAGGCTCCTGCTTAGCGAGTCTGCATAAATGAGCATAAATAATCTCAATAAATTTCACTGCGCGCGATTCGGTAATTTTATTATTTGCCAAGAGTTATTCGTTACACATATTCAATTCAAATATTATTTATGCCGACTATTTACTATGATTTTGACATTGAATGATAATCAATTGAACCAACTAAATGATAATTATTGGACCAACTTTTACTGCAATTATTATATGCATTAAATTGAATTATTTTCTTATTTAAAACGTCTTATTTAAACGGCCGTACCGTCGCTTTTTGTCGATATTTGCGATTTGTCGATACATAAACAAATTACGCAAATAAGCACCGAGCACAGTGGATCGATAATTCTTGCAGGTATCGTGTCGCTACGTGGTGCCACATTAAATTCGCTAAAGTTTTCATAATCTATAATCTGTACCATATAGCAATTTAACTTTCACCTTAAATCTTATTATTTAAGTACTTGTATAAGCACAGAGTCGTATCTGGCTGTTATTATAGTAAGCCATAAAAATAGTCGAACATATACTTGAAATCAATACGAAGACCATCCGAATTATTATCGTAAGCACATTTCCGCGGATTCGCATAAAGTAAAAGGGATCGAATTTACGATCAAACTCTCGTACCACGTCGTTACCAAATTGTTCTTGGTCGCGAGAATGATTAATCGGTTGGTGACCGAAAGTCACGCACGACCGTCAATAAAGTAGCCTCCCCCGCCTGCCTCTATCGCAGTCTCACGGGCACGCGTGTCCCCTTCCTCTTTCCCCGCGTTCTTCACGCACGCGGACCCGTATCGTACATCGCGGGACTTTATGGTCACCCATGGACTCACGACTCGCGCTACTTGGCTCGCGCCGTTTTCCCAGGCGTGACTTTCTTTTCTCGCCCCACCTCTCGTAGCCGAGATTCGCGCGCACTTTTCCCATACCAACCAAGGAAGAGCTGGAGACCATTTCCTTTTGATTTCACTTTTTGCGCTGCTCGCGACCTTTCTCGTATCCTGACGATTTTTCGCGCGCGTCGACCTCCGCGGTGGTGGCTAACGAGGATTGAACTTATCGCAACGACGCTTCGTACAAGACCTCTGGCTCAATGCTCGGGAGTTCAAGTGCTACCGAATGTAAGACTCTTCTGAGTCATGAATAATTGTGCATCGGTTTTTCATTGTTAACAAGCAGAAATAGGTCAGCAGTTGATATATGCGATATTGCACGAAAGAGAAAAATTGAGCTCTATGATAACAATGACGTCCCCGTGTGGCATTAAGAGTACGCGGATGCTATTTTGAATATTATATACTTTAAATTCCGTGCTTGAAATCGGAGAGCTTTTATTAGCTCGTAAACGCTCTCCCCTGAAAAAATGTCACATTTGTATAGTCGCGCCATCCCAATCATACTGTAATACACATTCTCCGGAATAACGTTTGAAACTCAATCACCATAAACTAGACATAACCATTGGTCGCAATAGAGAAAGCTCCTAAGCCCATAACCCCGCACATTAAATTAAATATACCAATAATTCATGGCGTCTGGTCGCCCATAACGCTGGAAAAGAGTCCCGATGCTTTAAAGCATCTTCGAGTATAATAAGCCACTAATAAGTCCTTATCCAGTACGTCTGCGAGTCCCTCGGTACGACTCTCCGAGGTTAAAAGATGAGGAAGAAGAAGAAGAAGAAAAATACAAAGCGCGTTTACGCACGACCTCGCGAAATTGGTATCCACGTTGCGCGAATACGAAGCGCATCTGGAATTATGCACAAATGGAGGATGCGCGACGCCGCCACTTTAATAGAGACATCTTGCGCCGGTAATACCATATAAATCTACGTACGCACTCACTTTGAGCGCCTTTACGACACTTTCCGATCCGCAAGTCGGACACCCTGGAACTGTTCCTCGAATTCGTTGCTCCTTGAAAAATGTGGCAGGAGTGGCGCCGCACGCGCTTTCTTTGTGCTCAGTGCGCACACATCTACACGAGTTTCGCAAAGTTATGATTCGATCGCATCGTTCGTTATCATGAGAAATGTTTACAATATTCGCATTATACGGTTTAAAAATGGAATGGTGCACGCGAGTCACGAAAATTTCTGATTACACGTTGTAATGGTACGAGGTCGTGCACCATGCACGTATTTAGTGAATGCAAATTAATAAACATACATTTGCAAGTATCGTTTAAAAGGAAAGCTCGTTTGTCTTTATCGTTTCTTATTGAAAGTATGAGATCGGGTTATTTCTTATCCGTCTTATAGCGCTAAACTTATTCGCTTCTGTTAAAAGTTAAACTTTTAAATTACTGTTAAAGGTTCTGTTAAAACGTTCGGAGACATTTCGAGTTTAACGACGTCAAGCTTAGCTGCAATCGAAGTACGTTTATCCGACAAAAGTAAAATTTTGTTTCCAGATTAGAGGATATTTCACCGAATTATTTCAGCCAATGAAACTTAAGCTCACGTTACTTAACTGAACTTATTCAACTTTCGATTGAGTAATCTCTTACGTCGAGTCAATACAAATTTAACGTAATTTCAATGATTTCTCTATAAAACAAAAGAAGCTCGGGTACTTATGTTCGGTTCGCGAAAAGTCTCGAAATAACACAATCAAATATACACGTCCGCAATATTTTTTTCTTCGCAATAAGAAGCCGTAAGAAATACAAGGATAAGGATATAAAATACGCATGGACAGACCTAGAGATAAGTAGCAAGGAAGAGGCAACGAATAAAAAACAAACGGACAAAGTGAGAAGAGCCTAGCGTCCAGATAATTATCCGGGATGGCCGAGTCGAAGCGTTCAAAGCCTTAGGAGGCACTTGGCTCTCTCCTCTTGCCGCCCTTATTCTTTCGCTAAGCGCAAGTAAGTCCCACAGCTATACTCGTTTGACGAGCTTCCCCCTCGTGGCAGCGTTCGGCTCTAGCCGAGCACATCCTGCGTAACGAGAAATCGCTTGGGCTCTCTTAAAATATGACATTCGGCGACTTAAACGGCCCCTCGTTACTCGCTCCGCGATTTATGCGCCTGAGCGGTAATGGCGCGATAATGGCGCGATCGTGATGAATTTTAATCCGCTGGAGTTCGGCGAGGCGGCGGCGAAACTTTGCCCAGACCGAGTAATTAAATCTGGCGCGAATTTCCGCAGGTGTACTTCAGCGGAACGAAATTCGACGGAGGTGCGTCGGTGGAAAGACGCTGCGTTCGATTACTTTACATCGGCGAGCTCGACGGATGCGTTCCTATGTAATTTATCTTGTCGGAGTTGCCGTAGTAAATTGTCGGGAAGGTTGCGCTGGCTTGTCGGACGTAGTAAGCGTAGGTCTCGCTCAAAAGTACGCTCCTTTTCATACGAATGCAGATTAATTCCCCGGTATTTATTCGCGCTCGTCCGCGTGCGTATCGGGTACCCGACGATTAGCGACCGCAAAGCCGCGCGCATTTCCGTGCAAATAATTCTCGATCGAGTGTAATTGCGAAATCGAAACAAAGTCCGCGCGATCGATCCGATCGGGTAAGCTTCGATTTATAAGGCGAAATTGCCCGAGAGCGCATCCCCGCGCTAACGCGACGGTCTCGTAAACTCGCTCTAGATTGTGGGGGGAAAGTACCTGGCGACCGATAAATTTCGCGTCGTTTAGCGTCGGGGGGAAAAGCAGCGATTGGCCCGAGGTGGAAGCGGAAGCGCGCGGCTTTCTAGCCAACTTAATTATCGCTCATGCAAATCTGGAACTCGGCGAGTTGTTTGCGCCGACGTCGCCACCGAGTCACAGGGGGAGGAGGGTCTACCGGACGAGTTTCCGATGAGAGCGTGAAAGCCCGAAAAACGCCCCGAGGTTCAACAAGGCATACGCGTCTCGATCGTATTCGTCACGGATACTTTTCTTTGTTTTTCCCTTACTGTTGCGCAGTTGGTTTTGTCGAGTTGAAACGCCAGTGGAACACTATTCTTAAGGCTTTTCAATACTCGGCCGTTATCATTTATCCCGTATTCCCTGTTGTACGCGATACGGGACTAAATTGTCCGTTCTAACGCGAGTTTCGAAGGAGTCTAACACGAGCAGCGCCTGATGAATTAACGTCTTGATAATGAATTTAACCAACTTCGTATCAGCTGCATAGTTAGACGGTACGACCGAATACAGTGTCGAGATGAAGCTGAGCTACTTTCTTTGGTACGATTTGTGATCTCTTCGAATCGTCTTCGAATTGTACATAACTCTTGTCGTTGATTAAAATACGCTTTGAAATCAACTGGACTAGTAAAATTAATATTTCCAAAATAATTGTAAAAGATGAAAATTCTATAGATGAAAAAGCTCTTGAACGTTTACTTGCAAGTTATTCCATTCCTCGTCTTTTCTCGTGAAATCGTTTGTAGCCCAATGGGGCGCATTTTAATGCGCGAGCAAAGTTGTTTTACACTTGATTGAGGCTTGCCAGTCGGTGTACTTGCGGGTGGATTAATGATCTCGAAAAACCTGTACGAGAGCGTGGCCATTGCTTCTGATTCTAGTAGTGCAACCCACGAGAAAATTGACTTGTGCCTGACGTGCCGATATCAAGATCCACAATTTCCTTATGCTACCTCTTGAATTCTTCTTAAATCCAAATGCAAAAGAAAATTGTCAAATATCTAATTCTACTTATTTATAAAGGAGAGCTATAACTCTGGCAATAAATGTCTAAGTTGTGCTTGTTATATTGCATCGTGTGTACTAGGCTTGTACGTCAAATAGGCAGCTTTCAACGCTTGGCTATCAATATACAAAATTCGCCATTTGTAACTTAACCCTGCACGCGCTAGTGTATGGGACTATACGCTACGTGTGTCGCTACGGGACTTTTAACGCTTTTTTAATATGGAATTATAATAATAGCCGTATCATTCGTTATGTAGAGTATGTCGTATTAAAATGACAAATTACAAATTCGTCATCCCTATGAATATATAAAACCAACGTGGTGTAGTTAACTACTTGATAAATAGCCATTCTTACAAAACATTGCTTGTGAAGATTATGATCTTCAATCTTCGACCCAATCTACTTGAAGCGAAATTCATCTTCTCGGATTTTTGCAGATGGTTTGATGCTTTGATGGTTTTGATGCAGCAATTTCGAAAGATAGAAAGACACTTTATTATTATACGGTCATTAATATCAAGCATCGTTTCTCAAAACACTGATCTATAACCTTTAATACTAGCAGCTCCTAGCAATGCTCATCAACAACAATTGCCTTGGACACTTTTGATAAAGTGTGCACGGTACCGTTAGCTAAGAGCACCTTTTGTTGAATAAGTCAACTTGTTTCACCATACATGGCTCGCCTGCTTTAAATTCGTGAAAGAATTCCAGCCCGATCAGCAACTTTATGCGTGGCCATCAATCCCAAACGTATAACTTCAGATAACGCAACCTTTAATCCGATAGACTTGGAGTTGGGGTTCATCAGCAACGCCATTTTCAGATCCCCTTTCGCTAGGTTTTCCTGAACGCGAGCGCGTTTTAGGCGCGAGTCTCCGGGGCGGGTGTCGTGCATTCAATTACAAATCTGCGTCTCTCTCTCTCTCTCTCTCCTAAATCAAGAGTCGCGATACAAAGTTTCGACTCGCGGCAGGAGTGTCGGCGCGACTTTCCCCGCTGCAAACAAATAAATAGTATCCACGGCCAGACGTATATCCCCTATTCATAAATTAAAATCCTCTAAAATCTCGCGTGCAGTCGAGAGGCTCGGCGCGCAAAAGTTATTAATATCTTTGCGCGCGCGCGGGAATGCGACAGGTTCGCAACCTCGGGGAAACGCTGTGGCGAACATCCTCGCGCCTGTGTGTCGTATATCATATTGCACGCGTGTGTACGTATGCATGCGAGGAGACGCGTATACCTGAGGTATCCCAACGAGATAAAATCAGAGGAGGCCGCCGCCGTCGATGATCCAGTTGTGCACCTGACCGCGTTTCTGCATGCGCGCATGAGTTATGACCACGCATCAATATTCCTACCTTGGGCTTCTTCTTCTTCTTCTTCTTCTTCTTCTTTTTCTTCTTCTTCTTCCTCTTCTTCTTCTTCGTCTACTTTTTCATCTCCTTATGCTTCGTCTTCTTCGTAGCGTACGTGGGCTCGTACGTCTCATTGTTTAGCCTCGTAAAGAGGCATACCTGGACTCCAATTATTTCGCGATTGTTGAGAGCTTTTTTCAAAGTGCTTCTGTTGTTCAATCTCTCACTTTCTCTCTCTCTCTCTCTCTCTCTCTCTCTCTCTCTCTCACTGACTCTCGCTTACCTCTCTTTTGTCTCGAGCCTTTCCTTTGGTTTTTTTCTTCTACTTATGGTGGCTCTTTTTCAAAAGAGGCTAGGAAGGAGGAAAAAGGAGGTTTGGTACTAAGATGGGCGTAAATTTCGCTTTTAAAGGCTTTGAAGGGAAAGTTTTTACTCGGAGATGCTGGATGGATGTATGTATAGTTTCTTTTGCAAAGATTTTATGGTAGGTATCGTAGAGCGTATATTTTAAGGAATTTTTGCTCCCATCGATGTTTGCTTTTATTTAAGAAAATACTTTAGCCAACTCTTTTATCGGATTAACTTCGTATCAACGAGAAACCTACGACGCTTTGCACGTTAGTGCACGTGTGTAAGATGAAAAAGTGAAAATACTTTTCCAGTCAGGTATTAATCTTTCAAATGGCTATGTCTAATGCTTTATTATATAGTTGAATTGAGCGATCATTATTACATATCAATTCTACCTATACCACTTCGTTCTTTAGATAACAGTCAACATCTATTAAAATTAACAAACGCTTTATATATTCTTAAGCCAGACATCGTTTTTTACTTCTCCATACTTTTATATACAGATGGCTTTATGCAAACCGACTCATTCATTGTGATTGCCTCTTAAATTTCATAAATAAATAAATCGTCTTTCTCGTATTATTTTGATACCTTGAATTTTGTGTTTCTTCAATGATTTCACGCGATCCAAGCTTATTAATCGTACGTTTACTTTATATTTTTGGAAAAGCTTCGGAATTAATAATCCCGCTGTATTACGATTAATTAAATGTAAAAAATTGAATGTAAAAAAAAAGATAGACATAATTGAAAAATCGTATAATTATATTCAAGAAGACAGTTACACAGGCGGAAGTATCAAATTTATTTACAGAGTGTAATTATAAAAATCTTTATAATATTGCACTTACTTAGGAAAGATAATTTTTAATCCAATGCTGAAAATTCTTCTCAAAACATTCTTCCTCGTCATAATGACCAAAATGATTACTTTCGAGTAGAGTGCATAGATGCGAAGCGAACATTTGATCTTATCAGGTGTCTTAAGAACAATTTTAATTTGAAAATAGTTTCCCCTTTATCGGTTATTTAAAATAATTCCTTTCATACGCGCGTCTTTTACGATACTGACAATTTTCATTAAAAGAGGCACTTTTATAAATTAAAATTAGAAATGATGCTAACGGCGAGATGATCGATGAAAATACAATGCGTTCACTCTGTAATTGAAACTATTTCTTTTCATAGCTAAAATTTATTATAACAACAATGTACGAATTAATTTGAATGTCCACGAAATTTTCCTGAATTTCACGGTCGCATCGTTATTTTTGTACAAAACTACTTGTCGCTTAAATAGTGTCGTTCCAACTAAAAAATCTTAGAAAAAATATACCATTAGCTTAAATAGGAACGAAAACATTTCGATCTGAGCGCAAGTCACGATTAATTCGACTACGAAGGAACTTCCTCCGTAATAATCGAGGATTATTACCGCTCCTGCGAGGACAAGAACGACTACTCGTGGTGGAGCGTGTAAACAAAGCCCTTGTTGACCACAGAAATGCTCCCTGTGCTTAACGCTCATTACGGGATATCGCTAGGCAGAAAATGCGATACGACAAAGGGAATAATAATCTCGTTGCGGGCAATTTCGTAGCCGAAGCGCGCAATTTTCGCTGAGCGATGGGAAGCCAAGGCAAAGGGCCGCGTCGACCTTCGTTGGCTTCCAAACTCAGCGATCCTCTTGAGGCGTGTCGTAAACCCGAGCCTCGTCAAAGCGGATCCACGGAGGATCCCGGCAGGTTTATGAGCTCGCGGGATACGTGGGCGTCACCGTGACGTCGTTTTCTCACGCGTTTAGCAGCGCCGAGTTCCCGTCCGCGTAATTGACACGTCGGGATCCTCGCTAACAATCCGCGTTTTCGGTCGGTTAACTGTCACTGGTTGCGAAAATCCTCAGCTGAGCTTCCGGAGTACGAGCGAAAAGGTTTCGCGCTACTGTACGGTGAGATCGATCGATGGTTGGATTTCGACGGATTTGATGATTCGTTGACCACGAATATGGAGAAATATGGAATCTTGGGCATCGTAGCTCATTGATTAAAAGGGATATCTCGGCTATCGTTACTCACAGATTTTGTAAATTAGCCAGTGCGTTTAGAAATAATAAATCTGTAATACCGTATCTAATTGAAAATATTTCTTTACATTTTCAGCTCTTTTAAATTTAAATTCTTTAAAATAACGAAGTATGATAAAATGTCTCGGTTTAATGTAAAACACACAAGAGCCCTGATAATTTTAATTTTATAATATCGTATAAAATATATTCTCATTTCCCTTGTTTTACAATCAATACTGATTTTCATGTAATTTACTCGAACATTTAATTGCATGGACCCTTTACTTAAACTTATACTTGCGTCAACTTTGCGCGAATTTTTAATTATAACAACAGATCATTGGTTAAAAACTTAACGGAATATATTCATAGGACAAACGACTTCGATAAAAGAGACAAGGCAATTCTAACTTTTGTTCGGCGATAAATAACTATATTTTGATAAAAATATTTCATCAGGAATAAAAGGAATAATTCACTGCGATCGCTGTTACGTTAAATACGTTAAATACGTTAAATACGTTAAAAGTTTAGCTTAAAATGATGTCGTCAGATTTTGGAATGGAAAGATTATAAAATGTTGAACAGTTATTTAAATAATAAAACTAAAAATTATAGCCCTATAGAAAAGTATGTCTATTCATGTAATTTCATAAATGTTATGTAGGGCGCGCAATCATCTGCACGCGAACGCAATAATTATGAGATTACCTTTAATTCTTTGCATCGTATTCATCAAGCGTAACATTACAGTTCTGCATCGTCGTGGACAACAATAACGTTCCAAATTTTCCTCGAGCGCGTCTCCTTGCTTAAATCGACGATTCTTCGTGAAAAAATTGATAAATTTCAGCGATCGATGTACTATCCATCGCGTGCATAATTTCCGGAGAATCGGAAGCCTAGTAAATGACCGCGTTGAGCCTCGCGCTCTATTTCCTCTCCCCTTCGTACATTCTTCCTCTTTCGCGTACGAATTTTACATTTTCCTAATGCCTCGATCACGATCCTCGCCAGGCGCTAAAGTGTGGCGAGTTCCTTGACGTGGATCTGAAATACGCGCTTATCTCGATCGTTGATCGTGATCGTTCGGGCCCACGATCGATGAACGCGCGCAATTAGCTGGATTCGATGGATAAAGGAGGCGATCGACTATTCATCAGGAGAACTTTGCGATGGCTCGCGATGATACAACACGAATGTGTGATCGCAATTTACAACGCAAATACCTTTGCGGTATTTATATATTCTGGAAGATTATCGCTACTCGTGCGGCTGTTAAATGTAAATTTGTTTAGCCTGAGAAATTCAGATTGTTTTTTCGCTACTTCAGAATGTTGTGGCATGTCGAAAAATTTGTTCAAATTACGAGATTTTGTTGCCAATAGATTACTGAAATTGATTCTTTGCAACACGTCACAAATTGCTAAAGCATTTCGTCGTTCATCAATATGGTTTACTTACGTTGAAAATTATAATTCAAATACCGTATTTCAACAAACGTTTAACAAATAGAGTTTTAAATAAACTTTCGCACTAATTATTCATACACATCTTTTTGGAATAATGATAAGTTTTAAAAAATTGCAATAGCATAAGTGACTTCCCTTAGAAAATAGCAGCATTAGAATTTGTTTAATAATGAATTACACAAGTATATCAAGAAAATGTATTCCTTTACCATGTCATGTCAGCATTTATATTTGATTTTACATATAAACAAGAAGCTCCGAAAACGTATCGCAATGCGAGATATTAATAAATAAATTAATTAAAACTAGTAATGAAAGAATCAAATGTTATTGCAATTTTACGTTTTTTAACGTTATTGACAATTTAAACGGTTATCGATAATATTTATTAATTGCCATTATAAGAAAAGAATATTAGCGATCACAAAAAATACAGCTGAAAAGGCTCACGAATGATTGATTACCTATTAATCTCGATAACAACCATTAACTTTCGGTTTACGAATACAATGCGACAAATTTATTATAATTATTCCAAAATTTTAATAATCTTGAAATTCATTTGAATGAGTGCAGACTACGGAAAAGACTAAAAATTACAATTTGCAAATATAATGTAAATACGAAGCAGTGAAGATAAAATACAATTGTACAATAATTCCTCTTTGCGAATAATCAAATTTGAAATTCTTACTCTATTTTGCAGAAAATCAACGGGTTTGAAAACGTAAAATATTAATAATTCTAATAAATAAACGTGGAGAGTGTCTAGGTACACGAAGAGCTCAGCAATCTCCTTCGACTTGTTAACGAAATGAAGGAAGTTGAGAAATCCATAGTCTCCAGGGGCGGAAAAGCGAATAATTAGAAATACGCCGCGAGTCCACCGCTAATATTGCAAACCATCTAAAAGTCGAGGGAAAATCATGTTGCTTAGCGGTCACCGGTAGCTTATTATGCCCCTATTCCAACCCCCGTTGGAAGAGGAAGCGCATTGCGGTGGCGTGGAAACGTGGGAAGGCGAGGGACGACGCTCCTCTCGTTAGTCGACACGCGCCTCGACAACTTTTCGAGGGGACGCCATTCCTCTCGAGGCGGAGAAATCCAAATAAGCCGGAGGATCGGATACATTCAACGCTCGGGAAAATTCGCGGCAGGTTGAGCATGCGCTTGTATTATTATAATGCCGTTGACCGCGAGCAGCGTCGAGCTCTTTAATCGCATTATGCGCGCGCTTTTACATCTGCAGGATAAAGTTTCAATGTAGAATCGCACGCGCGTGAGGAGCTGAGAGAGAGAGAGAGAGAGAGAGAACTCGAGTTATTGAGACTGCAGTTCTTTAAGATAGACTGGTATTGACGACGCTCATATTTTGTATTTTAAAGAAAGAAATTATTGCCAGAACGATACACGCTATCGGTTAGTTGTATTAGACCAGATGAGGTAATTCGTAGTTTGCGCATTGAATATTGTTCTGGAACTTTCAGTTTTCTTTTTTATCTCCTATCGAACTTTCTTTAGCGTCGAAGAAGCTGACAATTTGATTTTCAATTTCAAATAAACGAGAATAGCTGTGAATGAAGATACGAAGGAAGATACTTTTCTTTTATTTTTTTTACACACAGAATTCTATTTTAAAATTGTAATATTATAATATTGGCCTCTACAAAAAACATATACGGAATAAAGTTGAGTAAAATTACTAGAGTGTATCTTAATTAGAGTCCATTTTCTAATATAGTCTATTTTCACTGTATAAATTAGAGGAAAACTGCAAGGCATACAAATACAACGTATGCAAAAAGTTTATTCGTATAAATTTATACTTATCATTACATTCTTTCGTATAAATTTTGTTTTTCATACCGGATATTCTTGTTATTCTTATAATTGGATTTTTCTACAAGTAATGGAATTTAATTTCAATAGTCTCCAATGTGAAAAATAATAGCATTATTTATTGTTAACAATGAAACATTGCTAACATTTCTCGAAAAATACAATGTAATACTTTAAAATATTGTATTTAACGAAACGGATTTTATTTTTCTTTATTTTTCTCGAATTTATGATGCAATTATATTTTTTGTATATTAGATCACAGTTATAACTATATTTTTAGTAGAATTTCAGTACTATATTTATTCTGAAACTGTAAAGATGCTGTAGTATTGACTTGTTCTATAAGTAGTTTTACATTGAAGCAATTAGATTTACGTCACCGAAAGTCTCTACACTAAATTTTTCAAAATAATATTCCTGTCGATCACAATTAATCCATTATTTCAGTCAAATATATTATTATTGCATTGGAAGATTAAATGCAATTTTATTGATTTAATTTAAATGGTGGTAAAAGAAAATATGCTTAACACGTTTATAAAAATCTAATATAATTCAGTTTATGATTAAATGAAATAAATGTATTATAGTCAATTCTAAATCTCGAAAATGTGCCGGAGTAAAAATATTTACTGCTAAAAATGAAACAAAGTATTGGTTTAATTTGGTTGGTCGAGTTCTTTTAAATGTAAACTATACGTTAAAAAAGGCCTGCGTCAAACCACAAAGAAATAAACATTTTGGAATATTTTATCTAACGAAAAAATAGTATGTATCAAAAATATGTATCGAACTCTTTATATCAATACCAAAAGCATAAATTATATTTATTTAGTATTATTAATACAGTTATTTGAGCGTATAATGAAACTGCAATTTAAATACTTATATGAAATATTTAGGTGCTGAACAATGAGAATGATCCAGTAATATTAAAAATATGTTTTTTACATTTGTTACAGTGTCGAATGTACAAAAGACGGATTCGCGCTACTTGTTAACGCAAACTTGAAAGAGGAGGTAGATACTTTGGATCGAGCCCTCCATCTTTTAAAAGTAAGTATAATTCTTTTGTCAACGTAGTTTTATAAAAATCGTAATATCGTTCAAATCAGTTCTTTTAAGTATAAAATTCAAATATAACATTTAGAAGTACAGTAGTTTAATAAATAATGAAAATTATAGGATACAATGGGTGTTAAATATTTATTAGAGTTTTAGTGTGTATCTTACTGCATCTGATAAATCCTAGTATAAATCATAAAAGAATTTATAAATTTTTAATGGTGAGTAATGTATAATATTGGATATTATACTTTCATTGTAACCGAAGAAATTAATCGGGAATTGTTTCTTCATACGTGATCGGTTAAGCCCGATGAATATGAACTTCCTAATAAAATCTATTGTTTGTTCATTAAATTACATTTATCTATGTCCAATTAGGTTATAAGATATTTGCATAAAATCCTTAAATATCTCATTATACATAGTTTTCTAATTTTTCAGGTACATATATCTGTATATATATATATATACATCCAATGTATAAAAACATGCAAATATCTTGCGATAGCAATTTTCAAGGATATCGATCGATAACTTAAACTTTTTAGCAACAACTTGATTAATCGGCAACTTAATCAACAATTGTCGTAAAAGTAATGTTGTAAATTACAAATGCGTAAATGTATGTGTTCTCAGGGTAAAGTCAAAGTACCTCAGGCGTACCTTCTGCGAAACTCACCGGAAGTCAGGACGCCCGACCTCTTTCCACGCAGTCACATCAAGGTAAGTCTTCAATGCGATCCGGTTGTTTAATCCAATTCTAGATCGCTCCCAAGTGCCATTCATTACGTACTCACTGCTTCACTCGTGTTCTCGAGCACACAACGAAAGTCTTCCGTTGCGCGTTCCAAAATAACAGCCCCAAGCATCAACGCGTAGATATTCCCTTACATCCAACTACGAACTGGTCGATGCAAGTTGAAGCGGCGATGACTGTTAATTTTCAACACAAGGAACAGAGGCGTGCGTTTTATCGAGACGATCGCCATTCTGAATTTCGCTTCTACGCGCTACGTGATTGCATGCCGTACACATATTTTTGTGTACTACTCGCCGATTCTACCAAGTAAACGTCGCTGTAGTCGCTCATTTAAGCAGTAGTAAACGTCATCCGCAACAACGAGCGAATCCGCTCGCTCATTACCGGGACAATACCGCGGATTTCGGGCCCCTTAGCGGTGGCAATAAAGCCGCGGGTCAGCCTCGGGTCAGCCTCGGGTCAGCCTCGGGTCAGCCTCGGGTCAGCCTTGGTAACGGCTCTGTTTAGTCTTGGGACCCTCGCGACGAAACGTAGAAACGGGAGCTCTCGGCTTTGTTGTGACTGCGCCCCGGGCACCTCAAAACGCGCGC
The DNA here is from genome assembly GCA_018907045.1 of Wiebesia pumilae. Classification (NCBI taxonomy): domain Eukaryota; kingdom Metazoa; phylum Arthropoda; class Insecta; order Hymenoptera; family Agaonidae; genus Wiebesia; species Wiebesia pumilae. The sequence continues at coordinate 2,102,257 of JACCHZ010000138.1, forward strand.
GCAATTAAAGCGACTCATTTCGCATTTAACGCGCTGATGCTTAAACGGCTCACCTGCCCGCCCCTGGTTTACCTCCTTACGGCCCTCTCGCTCTTACCTTTTGCTCCTTACCCTCTGCGATGCGAGCCCTACGCGTACGTCGGCTCTTGTTCGCGCACCCCGCCTTTGGCGCTTTTAACGCGGTTAATAACACAAGGAGTGGGGGAACTAGTGCGCTATTGCTGTTTAGCAGGCTTTGCGGGGTCCTTAAAAAACGTCGATACACCGTTATGTATGAGTGCATTAAAGTACTCTCGACGTTTGAAGGAAGGAAAAGAACAAAAAAACAGCCCGGCGCGAGATAATGGCGAGTAACGTATCGCTCTCCTAACGTATTCTAATGGAACAGTAAGGCAGACGAAAGAGATCGATAAAAGAAGGAAGCTGCTAATGAAATATAAAGAGGAATAATCACGGTGCAATATCGTGAAAGATGTTTGTTTTTTTTATTCGCAATACTGCAACGAGTCCAAAGAGTAATACCGTTTATTGCACGTAACGAAGGCTTTGACTAATCCTAACGCATCCCATACACTTATTTGAATAGACGCGGTGATACTCTTAGCCGTAATCGTTTGCCCGTGAAAGCGTTATTCTACTCTAGTCACAACAATGGAAGTAAGACGTGGCACTCGCGCGCCATACGGCAAGTGTCTTTTTTGTTGCATCAGCTGAAAACTCGTTGAAAAAATAATGCGATACATCGGCTCTACTTTCTGATTACAGACCGTCAGCGTGGATGAGAATACGCTGGAGAAACACATCCCCAGGCGAACGACTGATAACAACCACGAGCACTACATCGCCTACTACAAGGTAAAATCACTTTGCATGCACGCACACGAAGGCGATACGATCGGAGGATGAAAATCACTCCCTTCGGTGTATGATGCCTCGCGTTTAATGCCAACGGAGAGAATCGTGCAATAGTTCCGTATCGTTAGAAATGCACTCTTACACTTTTTTCGGTACTCCCCTGAAAATTACTTACGGCTGACTTCCTTGAATTAATCCCGAGAGTTTTGTAGCCGATGAGTCGAAAGCGTGGGAAGTGGAAAAAATGCGTCCGAGTATTGTGAATACTGTTACGGAATTTCAAGTGCACTCGTGAAATTGCGCTTCTTTTTCGCGTACCGGTTTTTGCGCGACACTCGACCCGTTAGTCACTTATAAGCTTATATCGTAATTGTTTTAAATCTCGCATGTAAATTAAATATGCTTGTGTTGCAAAGGCATCGTGGAAGACGATAACGTTAGCCTCGTTTCACGAGGCTAATTCAAAGGGATAAAAGCCCAGGAAATCTTCTCTATTCGTACACATTACGAGACCCTTTCTAATCGCAACGTTGATGCCGGAGCTCACCGTAATAGATTATTCCATTGTATTCAAAATCCATCGCGAGTTCTGTCCTGCTTATTTTAGGTACAGTTCGTTGCACTGCCTCCCTATGTATTATTGGCTCTTGAAAAGCGATCGATGCAGGCGGGACGAAAATAAAAATAGGCAGGATAGACAGAGATGAGCGATTCGCTGCAAGAGTTCGACGCTTGTCAAGTCCCGACGATTCGACGACAATTTTCGCCTGGAATTCCGCGCGTGTAAATATTTTCGTGCGGCTCTGCAATGCTGCGAAATTGGCGCCAATTGCCTAAAGGCGCGCATGAGCAACGATGTCCAATCGGAAATTGAAACTTCACGGTCCGAAAAATAGGGTACGCGTAGTTCGGTTGGAGAGGACGTGAACTTTTCCGTTGGCTATTATATAACGTAGCATCGTTGTGAAAGAGCCTCGCACGCGCACGTGGACGTCGTTCTCGCGGTAAATCGCATCCGTGGATACACATTCGATTTCCGCGAGTTTCGCAAGTAATTTTTTGTTCTTTTTTTTTCTGTTTTTGTTTGGCGAGAGCAGGTGTTTAAAGAGCTAATTATGACTTCCTCGTGTACGCCATTTTTTATCATGCAGTTACGTGTGTTGTACAAGTAAATTGAGGCCGTGTACGGCTCGCGTCTACCTTAAGATTTTTCCTTGCTTGCAAATGTTGACACTGAGATTGTTTACCGTTCACAGAGATAATTTATTGCACTATTAACTTGTGAACGAGATTAGAATACACTTTACGCGAATGAAAGTTTCAAAGTTAAAACATTAACGTCGATGCCTTATTATTCGCAGCGTCGTTATGGATGTAAAATTAACTTTATAGGCGCATTTTTGACAAAAACTCATTAATGGTTTTCTCATTGGTGGCTTGGAAATAAAACTCGTTAAACAGAAATTCAGAAATAATTTGCAAAAATGAACATTTCTTTTTAAGCGATCAATTTGAGAAAATATGAAAATGCTAATTAGCATCACTATCCAATTAACAGTTCATGTGTTACCCCGCAATATTTAAAAATGAATGCTAATTTCAATTAGAATATTCATGAAAGTGCCACGCATTAAAAAACTAAAGTATAATAAATGCTGCGGAACGATGTGTTCGAGGAATTACTGTTATGCTTCGTACTTGAGTGCTAATGTATTACGATTGTCCGTAGAGTCACTCATCGCACGCTTGAGACCGTTACCCGTGTTCCATTCGTTCAAGACCATTTCCCGGAATTCTTTTTGAAACTTCGTTAATTATCCAACATTCGTGTACGGCTGCACTTTTATAAAACGAACCTTGAAGCATCTTAAGATAATACATGTCGGGCATTGCGCTAGCCAAGCTATAGAACAGAGACGGACGTGATTGTCAAAATGAGCGTAACTAGGGACACGAGTAAGGGAGGAACTTTTGAATCCCCGGAGAGATACGGACAGATATACGAAAATGTCTCTCAGAGATCGCGTAAACGAACGAAAAACTCGTAGTCGTCGTCGTCGTCGTCGTTGTCGTCGTCGTCGTCGTCCTCCCACCCCACCAGAGTGACCGCGACCATAACAGCGGTAGACTTCATTTTCCGGATGACCGATCCACTGTGACGGATTCGGCGGGTTCGCCGAACTTGAGCCGAGTTCGCCAAGGTGAAATTATTACCAATCGGTTAACGCCAGCCGAACAATCGGGAGCGAGAACTGGTCTATACAAGCCGCTCGATGAAAACGAAGTCAACCTTGTCCGTGAACTTTTATTTGCAATTGGAACTTTACCTTCGGGACAAAGATACTTCCACGTATTCTGCGCGTGTTCTCGCTTTTTTCCCTATCGCTTTGCAAAAAGATTTTTTTTATTTTAAAGTTTGCTTGGTATCATTAAGCGTTTTTTCAACCGTTGGAATAATTGCTATGTCACTAAGATTAAACGCTTTGAACGCCAATTATCGAATGAGAGACGAATGAGTATTTTTGATTGCCGTCTCTAGTCTGTAAAACTATTGAACACGATAGGCAAATTTTTTATTCGATCACGATTACTCATATTCGTACAGCTAAATTTCGTATAAAGAGCATGCAGATACGACTGGAATTTAACACGAAAGTATTCAAATAATCGAGTAATGACGAGGTGATTAGATTTTTAAACAGATTCAATATTTATATCTATTCAATATTTTATCTTAAATAAATGCCCGTTAACGAAAGCTTTTTTTATTTGTTACAAGTTCTTGCATTCTACCAAAACTTTCTCAAAGCAATGGGTTAATCGGGATTTATTTCAAGTTTTCTGAGATATAGTATTTAACGCTCAGTCTTATTCTATTATAATCGCTGGACTTAAATCCCGTTTGTCTATTCTGTTGAACATTTTATATATTAAGCTTTCGAAAGAGCCATTTGTCAAAGCACAAGGTTGAGATGATATTTAACGAAACGTATTTTGGTCTTCATAATTTAAAATATCTTACAATATCTTTAAAAATTTTCTTACGCATTATCTTCTATTAAATAACATCGTACCATTTCACATTAATTGTACAATTGACATACTTTTTTTAAAGAGTGAGCATTTTGGGCTTTATGTAAATGCTTTGTATTTTCTTTAGTATTAATGTGTAAATTGAAATGCGTTAAAGTGAAAACAGATCGTTCGACAAGTAATGGAACTTGTCGCTGGTAAAGTCTAACGATTCGATGATGCTTGCGAGGGTAGAGTATATTTTCATGGATAACGACTGAAGGAGCAAGTCCTGAACTCATAAAACGTCATTAGTTCAAAAGTCGAGCACGAAACTATCGCACGTATTCTCGGGACGCCACGACGCGCTCCGCTGATTCTCGTTTACATTTCTTTTTTCGATAAAAAATTCATTGAATTATTCATTATTGGGAAAGTCAATGCTTGCATCCATATTTTTCCTCTCTTATAGTCCGTTATTGATTATCAACATTGTCAATGCGTTATTGTGTTGGGTACCGAGCGTTTACATAATTACGGAAGTGCAAAATCGTTAACAAGTGATGCGTGAATTCATGTTTACATTGGAAAATTTACTCGTGCAATAATGCTGTTCGAAACTTTCGAATTTTGTACGGAAACGGTAGTTGAAGTGCTTACTTTATAGTCTGTAAAGAATCTGAATTATCCATTATGAAAAATTTATATGAATTTGATGGTGTTTAATCGATTTAAAAATATATCGATAAATCATAATTATGAATACCAGTCGCAATCTAGAAATGCTACTTTCCTTTATACGTCTACTAAACGTTTAATCTTCGTGAGTGCACAAGTGAAAATATTCATTCTCATACGAAACTTAAGTTTTTCACATCGTTATATAAAGATATGGGCGTGCATTTATATTTCGTGCAAATAAATAAATGTTCGTATTATACCTCAAAATATGGATTGTAAAAATATTTTTCGATCTAAGACTTTATTCATTAATGATTATTATTTTAAACAATTTATTGCAAAAATCGATAACTCTTTAATTTTTTAATTCTGCAACGTAACTTACCCCTTTAAGGAATACGTAATGTCAGACTTTTTAACAACGTGCCTAACTAAAAATTATTCACCATTATTGTGCACCTGGTTTACTTGATATTTCATCGATATTTACGACTGTGTTTGAACCGAAAGTTAATACGAACATTTCGAAGATCTCCACGGTCGCTTAAAAAATATTCTTTTGTACGAAATATACATATTTTTATATCACAATAGCAAATGTCGCAATTTTATTTTGATTTAGTAAAGAAATTTGTGTAAAAAAATAAAAATAAAAAAAAAAAAAAGCAACTGTGTTTAAAAATCAACAGACTGTCTCAGTAAAATGCTAAAATGCGAACGCAAAATATTTCTGAATGCTCAATCAGCAGTACCGCATGGGATTAATAATGAAAAAGGTGCACGTACTCTCGCACATTATCGGGTGCATGTCTCAATGGACTACGTTTGCCATCGGTAGCTCTTCCATATTCAAAAATTTCCAATTCCGACCAGCAGCTCAATTACGTGTTGGAATACTTGCGATACCGATGCAATCAGGCGCCACTTTGTCGTAATTTCAATGAGAATACAATGTATCAATCATTTGATTTTATCGTAGGATCAATTCTCACTGGGAATTTCAATTTAAATAGTAAATCTAAACTTTCATTTGTGTTTTAGAGCGTATTTTCTTCGGCATAAAAGTTTCAATTCCAAAGTAAAATATGTACATTGCATATAAGCAAATACGTGGTATTTTTACACGTATAAATGCGCTATAAATCTCATGGTACTTGTATAAATCGAAAAGAAAAATTAATTTAAAAGAAATTCGAAGCGAGGGCTTACACCAAATGAAAGAAGTAGTAGCAACATGATTTCCTTAATTTATAATAAAATGCTTACTTTGAGAAGAAAAGAAATTAAGTTTTTGTACAATGTATTCGATATATTTTTGTCGAAATTGACTTTTATACATTTGATTACCGTAGAAAGTACATAAAGGCAATTTCAAAAAGATTTCTTTTTGTCATTTCTTTTAGTCATTTCTTCGTATGTAACTTGTAAGGAAAGCATACTTTCACAATCACTTGGACTTTATTGGCAAAATAGGATATATTTTTCAATTTCCGAACGAACGCACGACGAACTAATGTACTTGTTTCAATTAACCTCAGATGTACCGAAAAGCTGATTTTTCAGAAATTTCTTTACTCTTACAAAGGTGCTTTGCCGTTTATCGCATTAATGGCTAAATAAATGACCAATATTGACAATAGGTTTCCATTAGACGCACATTTAATACAATCTCATTACCAACAAAGTAATCATCGGTTAACAAAGCCCCAGCATTAGAGAAGGACCGATTTACAGGATAATTCTGCTTTGAAAATCGACGCTCGGTTTAAAATCAAACATACATCAGCCAGACAAAGCGTTAACGAAGCGACGAAACTTGTCTTGGATTCGATTCGCTTACGTCCACGTTTTGATTTACTTCTGTTGCGTCGTTATCGCGCCTCGTTTCGCTTTTTAACGCAATCGTTGCGTGGCTTATCGGATGTCAATTAGGTTTTAGGTATTGCGGACTAAGACTGTTCTTCGTTGCTCCATATTGATTCGATTATCTTGTATAAACGCCTGGTATTCGCATTACTTTTTATTTCGGCGAGCTTCACTCGCGCCCTTATTTCGCAATATATATGTACGTATGTAGGTATGTATGTATATTCACGATTGTTGATTGCGATGTACATAAATACTGGTTGGGACATTACGCGGACTTCGTGTAAATTGCTTTCGATAAATTTATTTATCGAATAAAGAGAAATTTTCATTTCGTTTCTGGATTTCAAAATTGAACCTGTAATAATAACTATAAGATAATATTAACGAAAAGTATAATTCTAATATTTACTAGGAATTAGCTCCTTTATTTCAATCATTTTTACACGCAAAGTATTATTAGTACAGAAACGCCTGTAATTCTAAAGATCGGTAAATTTCGTTTCCTATAAAAGTTTTATTCCGTAATAGTTCGGCTAATGATCGTAATTTTGTGCAATATACTTTCTAAGTTTCGGAACTAAAGTCTTTAAGTAATTATCATTTATAAGTGTGATTATAGTTTTAACCCATGTTCTAGTGATTTATTAAAAATCTTAATAGCAAATGAAGATTTAGTATGTATTTCTGAAACATATCTGTTTTTCCTGTGCTTAGACTTGTGGTAAGATCGGTATCAGCAACTTATTTGGTACGCTAATTGCTTTATTATTAACAGCCAAATAAATATTTTAAAGAATTTGAATTTGTTTTCTATTTTGTATCCGTGTAACAAAACGCGTGGATAAGCAAATTCACCGTGCAGTTTTATCAATGTGAAAAGTGAAAGTAACAACAATACACATTTCTTATTTTCTTGTAATATCGAGCGCAATTTCAGCACATTATTGTAACTGTACAAGATATCGGTAAAATGGCGATCTGTTCGATATACCAGCTATATCTCATCTTTTTCACAAAAATTCTAAGAAAACCGTATTATTATTATTCATACAAGAATACCGATTAATTATAATATCTAAGGAAAGGAAGATCTTATTGAACACTGATGGTCCAACCGTTTATTAAATTAAAAATACATTTTTTGTACAATTTTGAATTGAAGTGTTGTTTTCGACAGATATTTATAAATAAGTAGTGTAAGTGTAATGTTTGTGTTTTATTAACGAAAGAGTGAGCACGAATTTTATCAGAATTGCTACACCAATGAAAAGTGTTAATCTCTAAAATTGAAATTCAAATCCATTCTTCGTGTATCGCCATTAAAAGAAAAACACAAGCTTACAAGTATCTGATACAGAAATTAAGCGTATTTCGATGCGCGTTCGCGAATAAATCCGTGGTCTGTCGAGGAAGCGCGCGAATCGCCTAAAACATTGCCTTCTCATCCCCAGGAGTACGACAGCGTGATGGCAGAATGGCAGGCCGCCGGTCGCAGACTCGCCCTGGAGATGTCGGAGCTGAAGGAGTGCACCAGCCTCTCGGGCAGTCTCACGCCACTCAATCGACTGCTCGCGGATCCGACGCTCAGGCGGACGGCGAGGGATGCCGAGGAGGCCATGGCCGCCCTCGAGGAAAGGGCTGCGCCCCTCCTGCACCTCGAGCACGTCAGGTGAGTAAGCCGAGTCATTCGGGATGGCTTTTCAACGCTCTTTGGCTCTTGCAAGTTGCTTTACGATACGAGGCTCAAGCTGTTCGCCATCTTAAGAAATTCTACTTTTTTATCGAGAAAAATGTACAAGTTTCCTCTTCTTTTTTTTTTTTCTGCGTTGAATGTACGCGTCTCGATAACGCAAAAGTTTTCTATTTTGTTATCAATAATTGTCAGTCGGTTTTACGAACTTCGATTTACGAAAAATTTTTTTTTTTAATCTATTATGCTGCCGCGTTGACTTAATTTCTTTGTAAGATGCACCGATACCGTTAATACGTTCCTTTTTAGCCTCGCTGTTATAATCGATAATTGTTTCGCTAGGGTAAATATCTGTGTAGTTCAAAAGTAAAGCTTGATTAAATTTTTTGGACCTCGAGTAACATCGGTAGGTCGTTGTATGCTGTAATAGAGCCTGACGAGCCATTATTTAAAAGAAAAGTTTAGCACCAAATGCACGATATAGCCGACGATTTTAATTGGTGAAAAGAGACATCAAGAGAATGTCTCGCGACGCTCTTACCCCGGGGGTAATCAAAGTCGTTTTGAATCTTTCGAAACAGGCTATCCTTGGAGCGGGCGCGAATGCTCGTGGAGGAGGTCGGCAACGCAGCGACGAGGCTCGAGTCGTCCTTCGAGTCCAGACGCGCCACCATTCGTAACCTCGCCGTCCTAAGGAGCATCGAGGACCAGGCGCGAGAGGTGAGTCCATCATCAGCTGTTGTTTATGCTTTCACGCTGCGTGGGAACGTGGCACGTTGGTGTCCATTAAAAGTCAAGCGCGGTTAATATTGTCGAATCGTAAATAGGGCAGAGGCGCTTACTTTTTTTTATTTCACGTTTTTACGCTGCTTTCTCGAGCCGAATGAACGGAAGGTGGGGCGAGTGGTTAAACACACGGGGATAAGCATCTGACTTTACGAGATAAGAAGGACTCCTCCGCATCATCGGCCGAGACAAATTGTATGCTCGTGACAATGTGTCCTTGATTTTTCCCGTTTAACCGTGAATTTCACGTTGCGCAAAGTCTATAATCGGACAAATTTTTCTTTCGATATTTACTTTTTAATTCAGAGAAAACGCAATTTTTTTTAAAAAAAATCATCATTTAACTTGGTTGCGAAAAGAGCTCGAGTGTTTTATTGCGAAAGGTGAGCAAACGTGAAATAAAATAAATCATTGGGTGAAACTTTTATAGCGTAACGTTGAATCGCGAGGAATTTAAATTTCTTTACTTAAAGTAAAAACCAAACTTTATATGATTTGCGAATAAGTGATTCTGGATATAAAAGTTCTTTTATTTTTCAGACAGATTTCAACGCTTTTGATCAAATGAGAACGTATTTTAAATTAGCTTGTTCTTTTATTTCGAATAAAACAGCAAGTAGACAATCATGAAATGAGGATATCGTCGAAGGTAACGAATGTCCCATTGACTAATACGAAAGCCCTCGATGGCGCAATTACTCAAGTTTTAAGAAATTTTTTCACGAAAGAGTAGGCAATAAACGTCCTTACAAATGGCGAATAAGACACCAGCACATAAGGCTATAACGAGCACGACAAAGTTTATTGTGCAAAGAAAAATACTTTACGACGTTTAAGCTTAAACAAAGCAAGAGAAAAATACGTTTCACAACATGTTTTTGCGGAGGCACGAAATATCGGACAACCGCCGCGTCCCTCGGCCTCCTTCGACTCCCTGAAAAAAAAATTGCGCAAAAAGCATCGGGAGAAATAAAAAATATCGAGTTCTCGCCCACGGTATCGCCTCGTCGACATCATTGGGCACTAATCGGTTAGCATCGATTTACTCGGGAGAGGTCAGATGTCTGCGGGCGAAAGAGGCCTCCAAACGAGGTCACGGTGCGGAAAACCGCAGGACGTGGCACAGGAAGATTACTGCAAATTGATTCGAGGAAGTGGGTGGGGGAGGCGCGCGCCGGCGAAAACTCATCGATACGACGAGAGGCCGCGCGTCAAGGCGCATTATCGACCCGAGAGAAATTTCCGTAATATCGCTCGGGACTCGGGGCTTTTTCAAAAAGCACCACCACGGGCTTAATCGCAGGCGATGTCGAGGAAATCGCTCGGAGACGCCCTGGGCAGAGGCGTAAGGCGATCTCTTTATCGGATGCGTATCGATTGCGCCTTTTTACGCGTCTTGCGTAAAGATATTTATTTTTCCCTGGTACTAGGCTGTACGTTTCATTGTATACGCCCGCCGCTTAGGAGTACCGGACATACCGCGGATCTTAATTACCGACTCTGTTTTGACAGGCGCGCACTCGAAAATCTCGTCCCCGACTCCTACTTCTGCATTTCTCCCTGCAAAACACTTTCGTTAATAATCCAATTACCGAATTCATCATTTTGAGCATTTCATTAATAAAATCGGCAATTCGATATAAAGTCTTGATGTATCGTAAGAACCGAAAGAAAAACGGAATCCGAGAGATCGCAATAAACTAAGAAATCATTCGCAAATACTAGGCATTCCAATTTATTTATTGGATATTTAAGAAAAACAATAAATTTCAAAATGAAAACAAGCGATGGTAATATCTATTAACCTGGATTAAAGTACTCTATGAATGTTCATAGGCTTGCTGAGAATGTTGACTGATTAATGTAAATATTAATATTGAACTCATTATCTATTGTAATTTGACAAATACTAAAGCTTGTAATGACACGTGTACGACACTTATGTCAATGGTAATGATGTAGTTAAAAGGGCGGCCGCGATGCTCAATATAAAACGGCAGTAATAAGCGTAGTAACTAATACGATGGATTATTTTTTGCAGCGAGTACCTCAGCAACTCTTCATCACTTCTCCGAATCTCGTATCTCTGTGAACTCGCCCTGTCCATCATCGATGGACAGTTGGTACGAAAATTCAGCGAGAAAAGTTTCCGATGGCTAACGTTCGGAACGCACGGTCGGCTTACATCCACGGCACAAAGCATTCCACGCTAATTAGATGTGTGTGCCGTCCCGTTTTTCTCCTTTCAGCTTTTTTCCTTGCCTATGAAAGGGCGAGAGGACGCTGTAGGAGGAGAAGGAGGGAGGATCGCGAGGACCCCGCGATCGTAAAGCGCGACGCGATCCGCGCCCGAGGCCTTGCGCAAAAGAAACACATCGCGAGAAAAATTCCCGACCGGAAGCGCGCGCGTAAAAAGTTTTATGCCCGGCGAATATGTAATTGCCGCGGGGACGACGCGCACGCGCAATTACGCCTCCGATGTACGCGGACCGCGCATCTGCCGCGGCACGGAAAAACGATTCCTCGTGCAGAGCCGAGGGCAACTCCTTCGCGACAACCGCGATCGCCTGTGTCTCGGCCACACCGTAATTTTACTTCCAACCCCTGATTTATTTAACGTCGATGCGCACTACGAGAGAGCGTATTTAGCGCAATTTAGCGTACGCGCGCGATAAGACGCTTACGTATATAGTTATTTATTTTATTACGCGGGCTTCGTAGAATTCGTCCGATTCCATATACCATTCCAATAGACTTTTTTTGATGGCATTTAATCTTGAATATTTGAGCAAGTTGTATTTACTTGCGATAAGTGTCTTTACGATAGATACTCTTTACTAATTGCCCTCGTACATTGTAGGAGCTTCTGGCGAATAATACAATGATCCTTTTCGGTTCTCATCGGTGATTTTAACTTGAAAAATTAATCTAGTCACTGTTACGTTTGCACGACATTCGTCTCGCCTTACCTTATTATGCATTGTGCTTCCGAAACTTGAATTATAAAACCGTAAATTTGCCTCAGTTTGAAAATGTACATTAATTCTGACAAGCGATATTACTTTTACGAACGTCATTTTACAGAACGTAAACTAGGATACTTTGTGGCATTTTCATTCTGAGAAACCTATTACGCACTTCGGGTCTTCGAGGACAATAGCGAACATTGTATCATAAAATGAGAACGTGTCTAATGCTAATTAGTTTGCGACACACCGTTTCTTATTAAAATATATCAGTGTCGCTTGTCAGAGTCCGGCTACAAGTAGTTGCAATATTTCTCCGATACTGGTAAAAGCCCATAAATATTGAAAAAATAATGATCGAATCACGTGCCGAGAACGAAAACTCCTAGGCTTCGAATGAAAGCTTAATCAGTCGTTATCCAAAGGCGATCGGTCCCATCGTCTCCCATTTGCATTCGGAGTGTCTCTCCGAGGCACTCCCGAAGGAGTCGGTGATTTTCTGACTTTCAAGGCACGAGCGCAACTGTAGGCCGTCGGTCCCAAATGCTACGCGAGGGGGCGCATCGTGAAACAAAATCCCTGGACGCGTGGTAGCCGTGATCCCGGGCGCTCGTTAATCAATGGACCGCTGGTATCAGCCCACACGAGGCGTCGCCGTCGCTCTTTGTTACGCGATAGCGGCTTGGCTCTTACGCGTCGTTTATGTCACCGCGCTAACGCTCGTCCCTCCCATCAGTCCCGGGCTTTTCCCGAGCGGTCTATTGTCAACGGGACGCCCGGCGCTTTTCGTTTCTCGCGCGGTGCATAATAACGTCATAATTCTCGGATCGCGCTCGCGGACGCACCAAGACGCTCGAGTCGCCCGATGGAAAGCCGTAATTTATGCGAACGTGGAGTCGTTCGCTCAATTATGCGTGATTTATCCAGCGTATTTACATAAAACGGATGTGTCCGGTGCTGTCGCGTTTTATAAACAATCGATATCCCCTGGATCGGCCGGGGATCGCTTAACCATAGTTCTCGTAACGCGCGCTCACATCCGCAACAGTACCTTAAGTTCGTTTCGTAATTGATATTTCGATTCCCACGTGCTGATCCATTTTACGAGCTGCGATTAAAATGCACGTAATCGTGGCACGTAATCATCGTTCGACGACGAAAGGTTGTTGAAACGGGACGAGATAAGACGCGCGGCTCGTTGCGAGGCACCTTTATCTTCCTAGGATTTTCCATGGTTTTCCGGTGGCGCGCGGGGATGAGATGACGATTTTAACGAGCGCTCGGACGCGGGGACACGCATTCGAAATTTCCAAATCGATCGGGTCGATAAGACTAACGCAGCCGCTATTTTGAAAGGCCAACTTCCGTAAATGGCGCGTTAACCGAGAGCTCGTCAGTCAGTTTTATTGACGCGGCGCTGCCGTTGCTCAGCCGAACCTTCAGTTTTCGTTTACAGAGGCGCACGTAGGTCGAACGAACCGGTCGAATCGCATTTTTTCAGGACTTCCTTTTGCTTTTTTCCGACGAAAACTCGTAAAGCGTGTAAATTGGAATGTCGCGAAGTCCCTCGATACTTTTTATCGTTGTTTAGCAAGCAGTGGAACTTTACTCATTTCGAACGCTACCTTTACAAAAGGGTTTCGTTACAAAGAGAATCGAAAATTTGTAAATTTTTTTCGGTTTCTAGTCGAATATTCAAGGCTATTGCTGCATTCGATATAATTCTCTTTGTCATTCTTGTCGAATCTTTGTTCGTTTGATCGAGAGCATTTGTAGGTAATTTATTCGTCGGTAAATGTCCTACTTTCTTTTAATTTACATCGGTTATATTCAAAAAATAATAAGATGCTAAACCAACGACCTCGCAATCCAAATACAAAGAAGAACGGTATATGAAACAAAATTCTCGTAAAAGATCTCTCGAAGTTCGGCATAAAAATCGAACACCGTTCTCCAATTACCTTAGCAAGCATCCAGTCGGACGCGCGCGCGCAACGTACAATGTTCGCATGGACGCGGCCCATTGGGCAAACATTAGCAGCACCGTGGAAGCGTATTTCCAGGGCGATCAGCTCGGAAAGGCATCGCGCGTGTCCCTCCCGTGCGGGCGCACCTTCGGGAGAAATGAAAACACGGACGAGGCGTCGGCAACGAGAACCTCGGTGACTTACGCGCGGCGCATATCAAAGGCCACGGCGGTACGACTCGAGGTTTACACACGGCCTCCCGGGTACCGTTAGAGTCTGCGAGTGTACGCAACGGGTGCCGCCCTCGACGCCGAGAACAGGTCGCTCGCGCGACGCCTAAATCCTCGGTGCGTGCGTTCGCCGATTTTCGCGACCACGGTTGCGCCTCTTGATTAGGAACTTGCGCGGGCGTTTTTACGATGACTCGACGTTTCGCTCGCGGATGACTTTTGCTTTTGACCTTCCGAAAGTCGATTCAATTAGTCGCGTTGACTGACACGTCGAAACACTGACAATGTTTATCAAAGTCAATTTGTATTTACAAGCTTGACGTATCTAAATGTTGTACCGAACTTTCAACTTCATTTAGGTTTACTCGATCCTTAAACGGCCTCCTTGCGTTGGTTTAATCGATTTGAAATTAGAGTTGTACGCCATTGCGTGCTCGTTGCATTAGCTTGACAAACAAACGTGTCTTTCTTCGAGTTCGTGGATTTTTTATCTACAATCTAGAAACAATTTTAAAGATTTTACGCACATTCTGCGAGGCATTGATCAGAATAAAGTTCGTATAGAAATAAGAGAGGAATAAGGATTATCGCAGTTTGGTATTACTTTACAGGAGAACTTTCACGGATAATTACAGACATTTAATGCTGGTAATTAATTATACGATAAGGAAAATAGGCTGCAATTAATAATCGATGGGAAAACAAGAATACACGGCTTGTCCGCGCAAAGAAGTCACGATAACCTCGTATTCTATTTCATCTAATACAACAGCACGACAAGTTCGTGAGCTATTACTGGAAAGAGTGAACTAAACAAGTCGTGCAACGAATTCCCGACATTCCCGCCGTGAACGCTAATTAATTTCGCTTACATCTTTCTGTGCTCGCTGGTCGCGGCGGATCCGCGATAAATCCGCGAGAGCCTTGGCGCGAGTGCAAAAAAGGCCGCTCGAGGACGACATCCTTAAAGAAAAGCTTGTCGTGCGCGAACGCGAGGGTACGCCGGGGCGGGGGGGGGGAATGGTAAAACAGGAGAAGAGCAAATTCTCGAACGAAAAACCTGGGCGGCTCGCGTGCAGGGAAACGCGCACGAGGAGCACGTGAATTGCGTGGCGACGCGGACGCCTCGGGCGTCGCTGGATTCTTCGTACGAGCGACGCGGACGTTCCACTTTGATCGGCCACTCGCGAGAGCCACGGAAAAAAGATCCGGGGGATACGCGATGCAGGAGGAGCCGAGGCACCGAGAATTTTTATCGAGCGTTATTCAGTAATAATGGATTTATAATAATAGGTGTTATTACTATACTGCCGCGCTGTTATTTATGCCTGTGTGCCTGGGTACTGTTATACGTGTGTTTTAAAGGAAGAGCGGGTAGAAATTCGGTGTTAATATAAATGCCTTTTTTATTTCATGCCTTTCTGCTTCGATGCGTTATTCTCCTCCTTGTGTGTTACTTTTGAAATTTTTAAATATCTGTTAAATCGAGAAAAATATCGCACTCTCGAGATCTGTTTGTAAAACAAGGTCGTAATGATGTTTCTTGTAAAATATTTTTAAGATTGATTTCTACACGTTTTTGAATATCTCGAATGATGCCTTCTTTTTACAAATGAGTATAATTTTTTAAATCTTGTGCGGACTTCTCGAGAACTCGAGGCTCAAATCGTTCAATAATCTATTCCAATATTTCAAAGTTATTGATCAATATTGTTATGAGCAATAAGACTAATTAATTTATACGTAGTCAAAGAAATTTGTAAAAGATGATAAATAGTTTCCAGCGATATTTCGTCACCCGTAGCAACCGTTTATTCCTGAATCTAAATATTGCGAGACTAAAGCGTACGTTATTTTCTTGAGGGAATGTAAGAAAATAATTATATTGATAAGCAACAAGATGGACACGTTTAAGGACGAAAATTATGCATTAATTTCAAACAAACGTAAAAGGGCTCACATGATTAAAATGGCCTTATTGGGTGGAAAAAAAGCAAAAGCAGAAAACGAAGGTCGAGAGAAAAGGGCGGGAGGGAGAAAGTGAGTGAGAGAGAGAGAGAGAGAGAGAGAGAGAGAGAGAGAGGAGAGAAAAGTCCATGCGCGGGTTCAATTAATTTATAACACTCGTGCGTGTATCGGTTCCGCCACCTGTCAGAGCGTCCAAGAACACAAAAGAAGCCGCGTGCGCATGTCGAATCGATCGCGCGGGCCCGATAAGCCGTAAAATCGATCGCGCACGATTATTAGGATTAATAAAGCATTGGTCGAAACAAATACGAGCCTGACCGATTCTTTGTGACACGTTTCGATTAAATGTGCGTCGATACCGTAACGAGGGAAGTGACTTTTTTTATTTTACTGGGTTGTTACACTTGGATGTGTTGTAAACAACACATTTTGCCATTGTTGCAAACGATTTCTATGCGCATCTGTGAGTATTTGGATTTCTTGTTTCCAACAGTAATTATAATTATAAATAGTAACTAAGGCGTATAATTGCATTCACGAAAATCAGAATGCCACCATAACATATCTATATATACATTTTACATTTTATAAAACCGTAGCTCCTGATCTACGGCGCAAAAGTGTAATGTTTGCTTATCAAGGAATAGTTTCGTGAATAAGCTCGTACAGCTACAGCTCTAAATTATTGGAAATAAAAATAAATGTGATTGCTATAATAAAATTGAAGAAAATCAGTTTTTTAACTTGTATATTTTGCCATTACTACCACATAATAAACCGTTTAAAATAAATATTATGATTTGTAAATAATTTCAGTCGCTTCGTATTATAATGTCGCATTGTTTCTTGATAATAGAACATTACTCGTGAGATTTCATGATAAAATTAGATACTCTGACGACTATCTTTTACATATCAATTTACTTTCTCTGCTGAACAAGGCTCCCTTGGACGAAAATATCTTTATTTATCGCTATACCGAGTACTTAACTTGCACACACGGGAAGTAAAAGTGCATAATATTTCTAAATGCTTGGTTTTCCCTTCTCTCGTCTCACAGGCACGAGCGAAAAATTCGTCTACATAACCTTATCGGTTTCCTAGATTCTGACTGCTCTATTACCCGAACTAATACTTATTTCATTCGTTTATCTAGCTTTTTTAAATCCAATTTAGCACTCGAGATTAATGTTATTTTCATCTTTTAAATGCGCGATAATCTTGGAAATGGTGTTATTAATCTTTATTGCGCAAATTTATATTACAAAGTTTCCTTAGCTTGTACCGCTGTCATTCTTGTATATAAACAACCTATCCAACGTCACTTTTTATTTCACGGACGAATCTATCGTGAGGTCTATTTTTCTGGTTTAATTTCTCCAATAATACAGCAATTTTTGTTGCATCGTTGTCTCGTTACGCGTATCAATGAAAAATTCAAATATACAAAATACTCTCGGCTTGCGTGTTTGCGCATAATTTAGCAGAGCTAAATTAATGCGGTGTAAGAAGCAAAAAAAAACAAAAAAATAAAAAATAGACTTACCATTGAAATGTAACGAGTGTAATAAGTATAAATCTAACATCGGCAACTTCGAGTCGAATTAAATTTGCTTTGATTTATGCGCAATGTGAATTTTTTCCACGGCTAAGTGAAGTGTGCATAACCTCAATTGGTGTAAATAAATTTGACGTAGTCCGAGCTGCTCATTATTTTTAACTAACTTGGCTTTCAGGAATTTTCATGTGTACATTAACGCATTCAAACGTATCTTAAAACATCGCTAAACGATTTTAATATTAATTTGCTAAATACTATTTCATCGAAGCATAGTTCTTTCGCTACGGGATATATTTCGACTCGAATGCGTGAAATACTCACGCATTCGAACATAAATTCAAGAGTCAAGAGTCAAAATGCAGTTGTGCTTCTCAAAGGAGGCGTATGTCGTAATATAGTAAAAAGTTGGGTTTTATCCATGTCTAGTGTAATCGTCAAGCACGAACGGCCGATCGGCAATGCCGGAGTTCGTTTGCACGATGTTTCTCATTCTAAAACATACATTACGTTGTCTTCGTAAAATGGAAGAGAAATGTGATTAGAAAAGAGGAGAAGCGTCGGCAAAAGTGGCGCTTCGTTATATCAAAAGCGTTTATCCATTCGCGCGCTTAGCCCGGCGTTTCTGTATTTTTATTTTCCACTCGGGCTATTACGGCTCCTTAGGTGCGGCACATTGGCCGCGTTGCTCCTCCCTCGATATCGTTGAATCCGGTGAAAGAGCATCTTCGAAAGGCTCCTTCATTATCCCCACTGGCCGCTGACATCAACTTCTCCGATCGAAACCACATCACGATTTAGATTCAAGCCGACTTTCCACTAACTACCGCCTCTTTTACACGAGTCTACCGCTTCGAGCGACAGCCCCCAGTACTTTAGTATTTTAGTATTTTAGTATTTTAGTATTTTAGTATTTTAGTATTTTAGTATTTTAGTTTGCTTTTCAAACGCTCCGCGGATGCCACATTTTATGTCTTGATTAGTCTTGAATGCTGATGTTTTCTTTTTTTTACCACCAATTCTCGGCCCTTCGCGCGTTTTTCCAACCTCGATTTTCGCACTGTCATTTTTATGGTAATTCGCCGTATCGATTATGCGGACGGTACTTTGCTGCTATGCTCACTGTTCAATTTGGAATGACGCCTGACTCTCGCGTAATTGAAAATTCTGTAACCGTGCGGTATTACGTGCGAACGATATTGGTATCTTTAGTTTTCGATTACACAATGTACTTTTCCCAAATTTCTAAAGATTTGTCGACATCCTTTCTTACAAGTATAGGCATTTATGGTTTCCATTGAAATTTATTTATTCGCCGGCTGCATTTAGTACGTCTTTCGTTAAGACGTACAGAATTCTCTTGGTATGACATTTCGGCGAAATGCACTGGGCATTTACATTTTAAACGAGTTCTTAAATTTCTAAATACTTCGGTTAGAAGAAAATCCATAAAGAATTGTCATTCAAAGATAGCTCGTTCTTAAAATTGAACTTGTTCAAATTTATCGCGATTTTATTATAAATAATTGTCTTTACTCGCGTACCTTTCCCAATGACTTTTTCATAAATTCCTCATTCGCGTAATTGTTTGTCTTGATTTTTCCCCATTAATTACAGTCCATTAATCCTCATATACAAGAAATTGAGATATTGCTTACTTTGGAATTAATTACCAGAGTTTCGAAATTTCTATCGCTTCGCTCAAATGTATTTACCTGTAATGAGTTCTAGAAGTATGGGAAAACTATAAATCTTCGTTCTAATGTAGCTCTATGCGGTTGAATGCAATCAAAAGCGCATAGCTCTTGAGCGCGACTGTACTCAAACGTAAACTAGTAAGCATCGATGTCGCCGCGTCTTTTAACACGAGCTGCCAAGTATTTTCGACAAAAATACTCAATTAGAATGACAAATTCAGGAAAAAGCGACAATCGGCGAGCGTGCGATAATGCCGACGATTAACTCGGAGCATTTCGAGGAGATAACGGGCGCAATTTCCAAAGCCGTCTCCAACCTACAAAGCGGCATCGCGATCCGCGGCGCGGAAACGTAAAAACGAGAATAACGAGAGGCGCAATCCTATGCATATTACCGTGGCGCGCATTAAGTGCACTCGGATCGCCGATGAATCACGTGCGATCGATCGGATCTCGGGGTGCGCGCGCGCGCCGACACGTACGAGCGTAACTCTACCGGCGGCCGTGTTAAGGCGGAAAAAAGGGGAAAAGGCTGCGGGCGTTCATTGTCATTAATCCACGGCCGGGAAAGTGCTAAATCGACAGTTTCTCCATTCCTCTAGTCCACGCCTAGGCGCAACGAATTAATCTCAATTTGCCCTGCGCCGAGGTCGCCACGTTCTACCTTACGCGTATTAAAGTTGCGATCAAAAACATCGCCTACTTCTCACGGGTGCCAAGACCAGCGACCTTCTTGCTACTCTCTTCCATGGATCCAACGACCACTAGTTTTATGAATTGTACGATATTGCGATAAACAAATTTTCCCTACTGCGCCATATTTAGTTTAGAATTTTAGTTGCAAGAATTGTTATCTTACCAATGGCACAACTGACTGACTTTTGAGTATTCCGTTCTTATGTACTATAAATGATCGCGGATCTAATGAGCACGGACGGATTAACAGTCCACAAGGATCTCCTCTCCCAAGCTTACACTACGAAAGCAGTGTAATAAAAGTAATAAAAGTGGCCTCTCTGTGGAGAGCGAAACGAGCGATTGGTCTCGCACTTTTTGAAATCTGGCTTTCGAGGCTAGACCGTAAACTCTTGGGCGTTCTTATACTCTACAGGCGGTAACGCGGTACTTTTCAGGGAAAGTCCAATTGAATTATTCGATTCGCCGCTTCTCGCGGGTCTCGGTCTGGCATCATCCGTGCGACTTTTCCACGATTATCCGGTAATAACGACGATGTTCCACCCCCCACCCCCCACCCCACCCTTCCCCCGCCATTACAGTCGGCGGGGTTGTTAGCGGTCAGTCGCGCGTGTCAATACGCGTCTCTGCAATTAGCCAGACACAAGACATCCTCGGGATCGTTTCTCTCGTATTTTCATCGGTCCCGGGGAAATATCGCGGCCTCGACGATTGTTTGGACGCGATGCTTTTGACGCGCGCAAGGTGATTGAATTCGTTGCCACGAGTAAACGCCCGCCGATCGAGATGAGATATAAAATGGAGAGAACTTGGCGTTATTATCCGAAGATTTAACAGTCGCGCTCGAACGAGGACGTGGGTAATTGACCTCTGCATTTCGTGTGTGCGGCTCGCCTTATCTCGTACTTAAAAAAAGTGATTCGAAACTTAAAATAAGTATGGACATTGGAAAATCGATAATAGAGAAGGGAAAGAAGGTTTTATCGGACGCAATGCATATTGACTTAACATCGTTCGAAGAGATCAATGATTCTTCATATATATTTAGTACCTTTTTGTCGAGGCTCTTCTTTTTTAGTCAACTATTCAACGCTTTCAACGCTTTCAACGCTTTCAACGCTTTCAACGCTTTCCACGCTTTCCACGCTTTCCACGCGCAGAAGTTTGAACGAGCTAATTTTATACGTTCTTTCGGAAGCGATAAATAAACGTATCTAAATATTAAATTATTAATCGCCAATCTTGTTCCATACGCAGTTGAGGAAATTCTCATTTAGATTCTAAGCAATATGGAAGTTTTTGGAATATTATTTGCTTTCTTAATCGGTGAAACTGTCCGAGATCGAGTAACAAGTATACCATCGATTTAAATCAGTAATATACTTATAACTAATATTCAATTAAAAACCACTAACTTTCAATTAGAATCATGCAGTTTTCTCTCGCGAGTATTTAAACATTTCATCTGCAGTATACATTTTAAATATCACGGCAGTTGCACGGAAATACGGGATACAGCAAAGCCTTGTTAATTGCGTCGAAAGATTTAATTTAGAATGTTAAGAAGTACCGGAGAGCTCATAAATTTCGAATCTAACTTAAATGGATGAAAGCTTAGAAAGAGAAGAAGCAAGAGCATTCATATTCGGAGCATGTCACGGCACATTCGGCTTGCCCCCTTCGACGAAAAGCAGCAGCTCGAGGACACGACCCTTGCGGACGCGCAAGGGTCGCGTCAGTAATCGGCGGGATAAGAGGCGGAAAAGGGTCCAGGGGTGAGATAAGGTCCGCCGCCGATTAAGCGCGAAGCTCTTAATACGGGGGTGACGACGGAGGCGAAAGGTGTTCGCCCTCGTTGCCAGCGCTCGGTGCATCTCTTATCTGATGGAAAGGCACCGCCTCGTGTGTACACGTACACGCTTCTTCTCTCGGCTTCGAGAGGAGCTAGACGATGGAAAGTCCGAGCTCTCACTCACTCACTCTCTCTCTCTCTCTCTCTCTCTCTCTCTATCTATCTATCTCTCTATCTATCTATCTCTCGATCTCTCTTCTTTTTGCTTTTTTAACGTATTGTCGTGCTTTGGTATTTCGTTGCGTTGTTTGAGCGTTCCTTCCCATGTCATTGCTTTCTTAAGCTTCTTTCTACTGGACCTAAATTCCTTCTTATTGATACAAGTTTTTTTTCGTTGTTTTTTCTTTCGCCTAGTTGCCGCTGTCGTTATTTTTAGAAAATCTTTTACAATATACAATCACCGCATTGAGCGTGATCGAACTTAACTCACCTAGTTTTCACGTGGACATTAAATGCTTTAGATAACTGAGATTTGTATCGTCAATGATGAACTTTAAATACGTGTTTATTAATCGATTAAGTTGCCTTTTTAAGTTTTCTATTCTTTGTCCTGATGGGTTCTTTCAAATGTCCGAAACATTTGAAAAATTTATTTTCTTACATTTTAGGTTTATTCTCTTCGTGATCTCATTACGCAAATTGTGCCTTTTTAATTTTCTTTACACTTAGTTTTCATTTACCTCTGCAGTTACCAATTTCCTTGGTAATAAGTAAATGAGTATTTAACTTTCACAAAAACATAAATAAAAATCTTAAATGACAATTTAATATAATCAATTACGGTTAGACTCCAGCACGTTAATGTAGAATTATAATTTTAACTACAAGAAAAAATGTTAAGAATAATTTGAACAAGAATTAATAATTATAAAAGAAAAGTAATATTAAGGTACGTTATTATTTTAACACACTTATTAAAGTATTGGAAGCTTTAATAGTTTCCCATACTTCATCGTGTATTATACGGAAATCGCGGATCAATATTACACCCACTAATTACTGTCATTTTTGTATTGTAATTTCATCGACACACATCTTGTATGATAAAATTTCTTTTAAAGGCAATTACTTTAAAAATTCTCTTACTTATACCGACGTCTATAAGGCTTTCTCGTTCTCTCTCTCTCTCTCTCTCTCTCTCTCTCTCTCTCTCTCTCTCTCTTCCTCATTCACTGTTTCTCTTGCGGTAGTTGTTTATAGAATCAGCGCATCAACCTCGTTCTGCACCAATAATGATCAGCGCACGCCGTCTCGCCGTTAAAATCGCCATTTATACGAGACGGACAGTGAAATTCACTCTCGTCTAGTACTTCCGTTAGCGCCGGGAAAAGAACTTTTCCCGGTGACCTTCATGGCTTTACGACGATATTGAATCGGTTCGCCTGGATTTCGTTCAGGTACCCAACCACGCAATTTATGCTCGAGCGACAATCTTCTCGTTTATCCTTCTGCGAATGACGCCGATTTATGTTCGTGGAGTTCTGTTGCTACTCGTAATGTAAATGAATGACTGGGGACGCGTTTCGTTTTTGTATGGAGATTTTATGCTTTCGCATGTTTTCGCGTGCATTCGATCATTCGGATTCTTAATTCTGCCGACGCTGGCATTTTTGCAAGTAAATTGGAAAAAAGGCAATTCAATAGTTACTTAGATAATAATATACCCAAGCGTTGCTACCATTGCTACAATGTAGTTTACAAATTACTACAGTTTCACTTTTAATCACTTAATCACAAAGCCCATAAAGTCTAATTATGTTTTCCAAAGTTTAATGAATTTTTAATGTAGTATTCAATTTGAATATTGTTCATAAATCTTTATTGTGTATAATTCAGGTTTTACTAACTACTATTTAACTTTCTTCGTTAAACTACAAATTGCAGTCAGTGCATTCGTTCTTATTAATGGAGTTTTTTGGCAAAATTAACTTTAGTAATGCTCTTGACTCCTCAGATTGCATGTGTGAGATGCAATCAATTTGAAAAATATTCTGTTCGTAAAACGAGAACAGCAAAATCTTGTTGTAAAAAGTACATTTTCTTTTTTAATACAAATAAATATTTCGTAAGTGATGCACGATCTCGCACATAAGTAGACGTTGAGGCACTAAATTTGTAGGCTTTCTTTTCTTATAAATATTAAAAGTGCAATACATAATTATAAACTTCGAAGCTTACTTATATATCTTATATATCAAAATTTTCCTTTTGTAATTGAAGTTTATATTCTTGATATTAATTGAAATATCCAGCCAACTCGTTGTGTACATTCCATGTACATCGTTGTGTACATTCTCTGAAATAAAAAGGAATATCATTACATGCTTAATTCTAATAATAATAAAGTCATCATTTTTCTTCATATAACCTTATTTTAACGTGCCCTGCAATTCAATATTGCCGGATGGTTAAAACTTATACAAACTGTATTTTTAAGCATCTGTCCATTGCAATGCTAAAACGTAATTTTCACCCTTAAAATACTGCCGATTCTGCAATAAAATATTTTTACGCTTTTCCTTCAGACTGTCCATTAGTGTATCCTTCTTAAAATCCGTTAGTATTCCGCAAAGCAACTTCTGCTTCCATTCGGCATTCGAAATAAAACACAAAAATAAAGAAAACAATGATATCGACTCTTATTTATTACGACGTGAAAGGGGATCTTACTGTAACGAGTTCGCGGCTCTGGTTAGAAACCAAGAGGCTGGATCGTAAAGTAGTTCCGATTGCCCAGGCCCAGTTTAAAAGACCGGCTGAAAATTTCTCCGAGATGATAATGACGATCGGCTCCGAAAAGCGAAGCGAGAAATAGAAAGGGACGCACGCGCGTCATTCCTTCAAGTGATAAAAGTGAGACTTGGACATACGGCAATTCAAAGTAAATGCACCCGGATGTGATTACAGGAAACTAAGTCGTTGTGCAACATCTTATTAAACATTATTATGGAAAATATGAAGAGCTTAGAAATAAAGATGTAGGAATACCCCGGAATACCCCGTAAAGGGAAGCACAGCTAAGATGGAGACCGAGACAGCGATATTTGTAATTTCCTAGACGATGGAAATTATTGATCAAGCTCGCGTTTGCGAAAATTGAAGAAAACCTGACTTTTTGTTCGTCGCGTCTTTCCACTGATCGGTTGGACTGATTTTCTAGAATTTCTAGATTCTCTGGGTGGTTTACTTTTGTTCTTAAAAAGTTTGCAAAATCAGAACCGATGGAGCAGCATCAGCCATTACCGTTCATTGGGAATACGTTTCGATTTCCGCTAATCAAGGAAACCTGTAGTTTTAAGGTTGTATTTGAAATAGTAACCTATCTGGAAAGTAATTTACTATTACACTACTAGTTTTTCCCGTTTGTGCATATCTGATGTAAGTAGGTCAGTCTCACTTATCTCCTAATGGTCTCAATGTTTTTATAAGAGGTGGTATTTGATGATCTTACCTAATAGAGACTTATTACGTCTTTTATTCTATGAGATATTTTTATTAAGTATACGAACTGACTCTAAAAATCCTGCTCTAATGGTTCACTGTATTTATAAATATCACCAAAATGAATAATAATAACAATAACAACAACAACAACAACAACAAGAACAACAACAACAACAACAACAACAACAATAATAATCGTAATAATAAAGAGAATAATTAGATTTTATCCGCATCGTAATTTTATAGTTACGCTAAAAATTTAACTAATTATTGCTTGTGGAAAATCCCACAATGGAATATGTCGATCGTATAATTATAATTTTAAATATAATATGTGTAAAAGTACTTAATATTTTTATCGAATAAAATGTTGAAATGCTCAAAGACGTCAAATAATTGTCAAATCAAATAATCGATCGCTTTCCTTTTTTCACCGTTAATATTCCAAGGGCAATATTGAAAGAATCGATAAATTCGTAGTCACCCGGTGCGAAGACACGAAAAACGTCCATCTTTTGATAACATACATTTACAGATGTAAAAAGTGACAATTGTTGAAGTGGTAATTGAATTAAAAAATGTACTCTTTAGTTGTTTGAAACTTATCGGTATGAATTCGTTTAATTCAAAGTCCTCTCAATAATTGTAACGATAAATGACCAAGATTTGCTTCTCGTTATAAGCCTTCATGGTATGCTTTGTTAATTTATCAGCTGCCGGATTCAATTCGAAAAGCAATCCCCCTAAAAAATTCCGAGAGTAATGAACGAGTAATGAATGAAGAGAGCTAGAGAGATCGCTAAAGGCTCGGCCATTATTATCGCAGCATTATGGCGCAGCAATTTTATCCGGATAGTACGAAAAGTCAGAGAGGTCGCGATGCATCATGAACGAGTGCCCGACCGAAATGCAGCCGAGAAATTTGGCGCTCGTTACAAATGATCGTCCGATTGCATCAGCGACAGCTTCAACGTCGCCTCCGCCCTAATGAATAAGCGCCGATACCGAGAAGCCGCTCGTCGAAACCGAAAAGCACGAGCTCCGCGCGATTAGAATCGCAAACAATGCCGACGCGCGTATTATTGCGATCGCCTCGAAAATTAAAACGCGCCCGATCACGATAATGGCCGCGAGTACCGGTACGCGTGTGTGCGCGCATCGTCTCGACGGGCGGATCAAACCGTTTAGCGGCGACGCACGAACTCCAGTCGAGGGACTCCAGCCGATGTCGCGTACGAACTGAGCGAGAGAGAAAGGAGAGGAACTAACGGTGAAAGTGAGGCAAACGGCTAAATCGGCGGCTCGCGCGGACTCTGCCTCTTGCCGCCAGAGGAATTTCCTCTCGCGGATCAACGCAGGTGTCCCGAAGGATTTACTTTCGACGGACGTCGAGTTGCATTCCTTTTGCTACGATCGACGAGATAATCTTGGGACGAGATCTTATGGATGACATGCGCGAAGACAATTTCCGGAGATGCGAGATCGCCTCGCATGGGTGGCGCAATTGACAATCGCCGTGACTAATATTTGTCAAGTCGAGTGCTCTGCATAATTTGCAATTGATTTTCGACTTTGGGTCTTTGCCATTTGTTCGTAAGAAGTCGTTGATAAATTAATAAAATCTAGCTTTTACTGTTTCTCGTAGTATTTTTTTAACTACTTTTTGCAACTTTGATATCAGAAAGAAAGTATTTTTTTGACATTGGCTGTTTGATCGGAGCACTTATCGAGTACGGAAAATTAGTTCTTTTCGAAGCTTTTGGAAGCTACATTCTTAAACGTAAAAATGATAAAAAAATGCCTTTAATTTTGGCAAACTCACACTTGCTGTAATGCTGTAAAGCCTGTAAAATCCGGTAAAGCCGAATTTTTTATAGGCGGTTTATAAAACTGAAATTCACCTTAATTGCACTTTTTAATTCGTACGAAACAATCGCGAAGGACTTAAAACTCGGATAATTGTAGAAATTTAATTATTTTCACCGAAATTCAGGTGCGTACATATATTTTCGGTATAAATGCATAAATCAATTTTAATTATGTGTGCTCAGTCGGTAAATAAACGGGCGCGCATCGGCCTAAGAGAGAGAGCGAGAGAGAGAGAGAGAGAGAGAGAGAGAGAGAGAGAGAGAGAGAGAGCGCGAGGGATGTGGTGGAAAAACAAGGAGGAAGTTCCAGCGTCGCGACGATTCTTTATTGCATGTGGCTTATCGTGTTTTCTCAGTACGTATAGATAAACACAATTAAACAGAAAGCAAGCCAAGACGATAAATAACGAGGGTGTGAGAAAGGGACGATTCGAGATAAGGAAGCTCGCTTCGTTCAAAGGAAAAACGGCGCGCAAAGGAGTGGTCGGGAAGGGGAAGACAATTAAAAAGAAATTGAAGATTCACGTACGCTCGATTTTCCAGTCCGAGTGCAAGGAATGAGTTCGAAAGGAATGAGTTGAAAAATGGAAATAATTCCGCGCGTCCCCAAAGGGTCGATTTACATAATTTTTGGGGTCGACGACTATAACTGTGGCCGATGGAAAGTCTCCGGGCTAATGAACTTCCGTGAATTGTACTTTTCGAGTGACTGCGATTATCGGTGTCTTGCGTATAAAGAAGAAGGGATATGGCTGCGAGAGCATTCGGGTCGCTTTCAATTCATTACGCCATTTTTGGCTTATTTATTGCGCGCTCCAATTCTTCCGCCCATGCCGCGCGACGATGGAACCGCCGTCGGTGCGGGGCGGAGGGAGGGGGCAGTCGCTCGAGATTCGCGTAATTGTGCCCGTGGCAAAATGGCTCTCGGTGATTACAACTCTGACGTGTGATTAATAACATTGTACTGTAAAAAATTCGGTGCCAAGTTTAAGCGGGAGTTCGGAATTCCCGGAGTCGAGAGAGGATCCGTTCCGTATTTCGATGCCGACATTGACGAGACCCTGGAAATGAGCCTCGGAAAGTTTGGATACTGCATCTCGTAAGTGGCGAACTTCACGTGCATTCGACGAGCGCGTTACACTTTATTAACAGGGGGAGCATTTCACTCGGCACTACTCGCATATACCAACAAGGACAATAGGTTCCTTCGGACAGCGTAAAATATTACGAAGAAAATGCGTCGTTGTTTGAAGGATACAAATTGTAGAACGATCGAAACATGTCTTATCTCGATGGCGCGTATACAAACAATGAACGAATGCGATTCGATCATTAATTCTAATTAAAAGCTCGGGCTTTAGAAATGATTTTAAAACGTAGAGATATCGATGCAAGTCGAATGCACAGTTCAAATCGATGTATTAAATGGCATTAAAATTCTCGAATGCAAAAAATATTCATGATAAATATAATGACGTTTGTACATAAATCTAATAATTTCGTAACATCAATTTTATATATCCCGGGTCAAAAAGTGAACACTACTGTACGCTCTCGGAAGAAAGCAGTTTTCCCATTAATTTAAAAACCGTTTCAGACGTATTTTTATTCCAACGTTGAGAGGATACTTGTTTATCCACCTTCCTCTTGAGACTGGTTTTAAGAACCTTCGGACAAATGATATTAGATAATAAAAGAGTCGAACACAGCTATTCAATTTATTTGTCACTTAGGACAATAAAGTACAGTTAATCGGTCGATCACGCTTAAGCAGGAGTGAAAAATCGAGTGAAATTCGGAGTGATCGGTAGCTAAGGTCGAGTCGCGCGCGTCGAGATTCGGGGCTGAAATTTTTCAGTGGCGCATTATCGTCCGCGCAGTAGGCAGGATGTCATTTATCCTGGCACCGGCGCCAGCGGACCTGGAAAATCGAGGCAGAAGCACTCGCGGTGCGACTCGCGGACGCTCCCGCGCCGATGGAAAGGCCCATCGCCGTTATCAGCGGGGCATCATTAGTCAGCCCGTGGTGATCGCGGGCGAAGGCAAGAAAAAGAAAGCGTGGGCGAGGTGGCAGATCGAAGTCGTCGGGAAGAACCTGGCGAGTATTGTCGTCGGACTGTCCCCGGGAACTGGGTTACGTCGCTACTTGGAAGCGAGGGAAAAAAGTTGTCGCTTATGACTCGTTGAGCGTTCGCTGAAACGTTTAGAGCTCTGAATAAACCGAGAGATATTTATTGCGTTTGCCTTTATTTCTATGGCGATGTATGACTCTATCGACGCTGCGCCGAGGAGGAAAAATCGTACCGGTTATTGTACGTTGAATGTTCGAGCGGCTTTGCTCTTATTTCGTTTCGAATGACTGGCGTTCTATTGCGACAGGTATTAAAGCGACGGATTCGGAAAACTTAAAGCTACGAGGAAATTGTAATACCGCGCTCTCGACAAGTCGACCGTACGTAATAATAATCGCGCGCCTCCCGTCGGACGCGCTGCGATAATTTCCGTACTTGCTTTGGCAGTGCACATGCGCTCGACTAATAAAAATCGCGACCTTGATCCAGGAGTTGCGAGCGAGGCGCGGATGGAAATTTCCATTAGACTTTTCTAGACGAATGTACACGCTCAAGCAAACATTCGTCTTTTACTCGACATTTAATACACGTGTCTCGTGTGTCTCACGGGCCTGAGTGCTTTCGATCGTGGAAAGGTCTTACGCAAACGTCATTTATTTTCATTTTCCTGTAAGATTAGATACCAGTAGAATACTTAAAGATGACTTTCGCTAAAATTAGCTAGATTATTTTCGCGTATTTAATGCACCAACTGTGGAAGTAAGATAAGCAAATTTGCACAAGTAATTGGCAATTCTTCAGTTTAAAAATAATTAAATAGCCGTTGAAACTTAAGGAAAGAAAAGCAAATTATTTCTCGAGATATCTCAAAAAGTTATCTGTTATACAATTTTTATGTTGTAGCTGATTACGTTAAGAAGTAGTTGGAATATAATACACCAAATTACTATCATTAAAATTATTAGTTTATAAAATGTACTACAACGTATTGTACGAAAATAATCAATTTGATATTTTTTTTTATTTCAGGTACGTACGCAAATTTTCTCGTATCGGATATTTCAGAACTTCTCACGGTAAAGTATTGATTATTTTAAATTTCCTGCGTGTAACATTTTTATGCACGTACAACTATTTTT
The DNA here is from genome assembly GCA_018907045.1 of Wiebesia pumilae. Lineage (NCBI taxonomy): Eukaryota > Metazoa > Arthropoda > Insecta > Hymenoptera > Agaonidae > Wiebesia > Wiebesia pumilae. The sequence goes on from JACCHZ010000138.1 coordinate 2,132,607, forward strand.
TACTTTTAATTGTAATGTACCGTAATTGAGCATTGAAAAAGCTAGAATTAAAATGAGTCCACTAAAGTTTTACCTTTTTCCTCCTAACGTCACATGGTAATGTATACTTTAAATAAATATTTATGATCTATTAATATTCAACGAAAAATCTGTATTTATAATGATAATGTTGCTGATACCTGAAAAGCATGATTAGGTTAATAATAACTTTAAGAAAATATTTTTTCAGATGATCGAAACACAAATTGGAGAGATTTTTTTTTCTTTTCTTTTTTTTCTCTTTTTTTTTTTCTTTTTTTCTTCCTCTCTCTCCAAATATTGGCGTTTCGTCTATTTTAAGAGTCAACGTAGGCTACATATTTTTAAAAAAATCCACCAAAGCACAACACCTGCAAGAGAAAACGCAATAAGCGTTTGCTCTTTTAATTCGTTGAATTACCGAAACGATTAAAATTTGAAGCGTAACGCAACGTAAGAGATCGTACTACACGCAGAAGTATGAGCGAAATTAAATTCCCAAAACTCGGAGTCACGCTTCGTGTTAATAATTGCACGTTTACAGGTGCATTCGCGCTTCAAGCTTCTATTTGCATACGCGCGTACATACACAGAGTAAAGGTAGTTCAGGCGAATGTAGAAGCAATATTCTGCCGATGATCGTGCAATCGATCCGACGACGATCATACGACGATCCCGGACTTGTACGGCTTTTGCACGACGAGACGGCGAGAGAACAGACCAGTTTCCCTTCGACGGCGAATCGACGATTTATCGATCGTCCACCGAGGCTGGACTTTTCTCCCTCCCTCCCTCCCTCCCTCCGCTTTCATTTTCTCTTCGTCTCCCTTTATTCCTCTTCTTTCTCGTTGCTGCTGCTGCTGCTGCTGCTGATGCTGCTGATGCTGCTGCGAGTTTTTTGCCTCTTTACCGCGCTGTGTTACGCCGCTTAAAGGATTGCGTTTTCTACGGTAGTTAACTTTTTCGCTTTTTACAGACGCGTGTAAGCGAGAGGAGAATCGCGGTACATCCGCGCTGTGGAATGCGAAAATTGACAGTAAAATTTGAGAAGGAGGAGAGAGAAGAAGGAGAGAAGCGAAGAACTGGATCACTTATTTTGGATAGCCGTTGAGCTAAGGATCGTTCCAATTAAATTTGTTTGGACAGCAAAGAGCGTTACTTGACTATTAATTTTACAATTAGTGCAATCTACAAGAAACAATATTCTCCGCTGTGTCATATTGGAACATTCCGATGCAAATTTCCCAAATAGAGTACTTACTTATTTTCAAGAATACCGATCCCTGATAATCAGATAATCTAAAGTAAAAATTTCGTGCGTTCGACGAATAATCTCAAAGAAATCGTAATTCGCTTGGAACAAATCATTCGTACTTCAGAGTGTGAAGTAAAAAGACTTTTGTGCGTGACTCGCGAAACTGAGCCCACGTACAAGTAAATGAAGCTCCAGATTCGCTGGTCGTTACCTTCTTCGTCGCTTTAAAATCCGTGCGAGTGTGCCGAAATAATCGAGCATAAAGGAAAAAGAGGATCTCCCTGAAGCGGTTGCCGATGTTGACAAAATCTCGGGGAGGACTCTGTGCGAAATGTAAATACGGAGTCATCGCCAGCTGCATGGCGATGGCGGCGTCGACCGACGAGCAGCAGGTTTTACTTACTACGCCACCTTACTTGTCTCGGCCCTTCTCTCTGGAAAAAAGTGAAGGCAGAGAGAGAGTGGGAGTTGATTTTGGAATTCACAGAAATTATTAAACGGGAGCTAAAGTGGATCGCGACTGTGAAAGAATGATCGTGTTCGCGATTTCGTAACGGATGTTATTGTCATTGACGAAGGGGTGCCCACGATGTTGCGAGTATTTTTCACTGAAAAATTATCTTCTCGAGAGTTTCATTTTTCAATAGTGCGCGAAAATTCATAAAACAGCACTTCGCCTTGCTACCCTAGCAGCTTGACGATCGGAAGACGATAAAGTTCGTTTGTTACGATATTGTTCATTTACCTGGGTTTCTTTTGCAAAAGGAAATGATCCAAAGTCATAACTTATAACTCTTATACATGTGGAATCTGTTTAGAAATAGAACCGTGTGTCAATCAATAAAATGAAATATATTACGGAGAAACCAAATTTGCAATACTTTTCGGCTTTAACCGATAAAAATAACGATTCGTCTTTTTTCTAACAGAAATGGCCTCAACGCATACTTTACGCGATTAACGCCAGTGGATTTGAAGGCGATATATAACAGTGTGTTTTCATTTATTATATTAAGTTAATGCGGCGAGTCGACTGATAGAGATACAATGAGTGAGCAGCCAATTGTCTAGACAATGGTTAGCGGTAATTTGGCGTAATAATTCTTAGTGGCTTGTACTTTCGGATGAAAAACATGCAATACTTCAGAATTAATATTTCGAATAAGTGTCGAACACTCTTACTCTTACTCCTTAGAAATAAACATGTTTATAGTAATTTGTTATAGTAGTTTATAGTAGGCTGTCCATAATGAAAAACCTCCAGTGATAGATACTTAGGCATTATCCTGTAAATGATATTTTTAGTTTCTGTACAGATTAATATCCGTAACCTAAAAAATAGATAAATCTAAAAAATTTTTTTCGCATCTCTCGAATAAAATTCTTTCAATTGAAACTTGTCGAATATTGCACTACTGCAATTGCTCAGTTGTGAATATGTAAAACGATTGCAAATATATTCAACGGGGACGTTCTTTTTCATGTGAAGTGAAACCGCAATTCTTCGATTTAGTAAAATAAGTAAATGGGATAAATTATCTCCTTTACTTGTAAAGGCAATTAATCACTCCTATTAAGAAGACCAATTCTTTTATTTAATAAGTAAGTGGCCGAAGCGACTGAATGATTAGAAATTCAAATTATATTCAATACGTATTTACATCGTACACATAGAAAAAGAACAAACGAAATCCTTAAACTATTTCGCAATCCACTTTGTATAATGGATGGACCGTTTACGCAACGAGCATAAAACGAAAGAGCATCGACGAGGCATAATCGGCCAACTCCTCGTTTTAATAGTTCTTATCAAAATAATCCAGCGCAACGTTACTTCAATGCGAGAATGGCAAAAGTAAAAAAGCTTCGCGAGCGTCGCCGTCCGCGTACTTTTCCAACGAGTTAATTTGAATAAGAAAGACATTACGCTGGGCAAGCGTGTCATCCATCAATGGTGTCACTCGCGTTATAAAGAAGCAGAGATTTATACACAAGTGCGAACGTTTGCGTCAATGATTTATGCGCACGGGCACATTTTCCCTCCCGCAAAGAAAGAGACCGAGCGAAGGAGAAGGGGAAAAAAGTACGTCTGTCCGATTTCGGAAGTGCGGACAGCGCGAACAAATTAAATTCGTTTCTTTGTCGTGTCGCGGCTAATCGGTTGCGCGTGCGCGAGCGACAATTGCAAAACACGACGTGTCTACGAATCGACGTGTGCCGCACTCGCGCGTTTGCCTCAATCGGCGCATAAATCCCAACTGCACTGACACGCGAACTCTATGCACAAATGCCGATACCGACTCCGTCTCTCTCTCTCTCTCTCTCTCTCACCCCCTCTTGATCTTTTCCTGCGTATCCTGTTCCACGCGCGTAGGTCCCTTTGTTATCCTTCGTTGCTGCTCACTTATCGAATTTTCGGGCCTCCTTCCTTGTTTATTTACTTTATTGCTTTTCCGTTTTGTCCGCCGCCGTTACTTAACGACCGCTTTGTTTCGCGTACTTTTTACGCTGAACTTTTCCACAAGTACTTTTCTCGATTATTTCCCCTTGCATCGGTTACCTTTGTTTCAGTTGGTACGTTATCGCTGCTTCTTTTGCGCTATTGGAAAGTTTTTCTTCTCTACTCCTTTCGCGTCCTTATTCCACGTATCGTTTCACGTATCATTCAATAATACCGAACGATTGAACGATTGAACTCGGCTTTGATTATTACCGAAGAGCGAGTCTAACGCGTATTACTTACGATGGCTCGCGTAATACAATTAATCACGATCTACTCATCTACCGTAATTGTAAATCTCTTTAGATTTACAAATTGAGAAGATAAACAAGCTCGCGCAATCCCAACTTCCATTTTCAGTGATAACTCGTCCGAACGAAGAAACTCGAGCGATAATAAAAATTTGTCCGAGCGTAAACCCTTAATAACGTGTCTTATTATAGCAAAACGGTGGATTCGCTTAACGACGTGGACCCTCGTTACTCGCAATATCGAAGACGCTTCGCTTGTCATCTCATCAACATAAACGTACGAGTGCATCGGTGGTACGCGTACGCGCATGCCTGCATAAACGCAGAACGGCAGCTTTATAAGTGCCAGTCGGAGAGGAAAAAAGAAAAGCGTCACCCGTTGCGAGAGATCGTGGTGTGCCAACGGTGTTCGTCGGGTTTATAAGGCAATAGAAATCGGAAATCGGCGGTCGAATGTGGTATAATATTCGCCGATCGCGTCGATTATCTTACTGTGCTGCTGACCCACTTATCGAAGCCGCCGCTTTCCTCGGGACTGGATTTTCGTCGCGTGTCACCAAGAGGACTTTTTATTTTCACACCTGCGATATACCTCGGGCTCATGGGACTCGCGTTTATGGACGCCGATCACGGAGAACTTGGTTCCGCCGCGCCGTATTATCTTATGTCGCGAGCTGAGGAATTTCCCTTGCCGGGAAATTGTTTGCTTGGCAATACAACGTCTAACCGTTGGTAAGGTAAAGATCGTTACCGCTGACGAAATGCAGTCTAATTTTTAAAATTCGCAAACTCCCTGCCTTTCGTACATTTATGTGGCCAAGAATGACGCGCAACCGTTAACGAATTGAATGTTACAAGCCAATCGGTGTTACGAAAATAATTAACACGACCGAGTGCCTAATCATCGTAGATAATTATTCCGAGAATCTCGAGTAATCCCGAATAGGAAAAGCCGTCCACACCGAAAACAATCAGTCGACCGGTTTTGTACCTCCACCTATACTTCGATTATAATTTCTTTTCAATTCGCGATCCCGATTAAAGAGCATAACGGCTGCGTTACGATGCGCGTAAGCGAGGCAATATTGCGTTAACGGCGCGTCGGCGACGATTCTTCGTTCCGTCACGCCGGCGTGGATGTCTGTTAGGATTGTGTGGGTAGATCGATCGATCCGTTCCGTTGATTCTGCTCGCGAGTGTCGGTACTCGAGGCGATCGAATAGCTTTTTTCACGAGTCAATGGGGAAACGAATTTCCCTGAATTTTACCGGTACCTGTACCCTGTTTCCCTGTACCCGTAGAGTATTTGCTTGAAAAACAAAGCGCCGCTGATCGCTTTTCATTGCGATAAGACGTTACATTTTTATCGAATAGCGCGAAGTTCCGGTGCGAATGCCGCCAATTGCATTGGACTTGAATTTTTTTTAAAAAATCTCTTTTCGTACGATTGAAGAATGAGACATTGCATTCTCATACTTTGAAGCGTATGACATGGATTTAATTAAGCAAGTATAGTTTACGAATTTGTAAGGAAGTTTGCAAAGAAAAACTTCAAGTTAATCGCATCAATTGCTTAATAGACTTTAAAGTCATTGAATTCCGTATATACATTTTGTTCTATAAACAAAGTAAGCCATGCTCAATTTGAATTTAATTTACATTTTGATTTTTGTCGGAGGAAGGACAAACAATCACATTACGTGAAAATGAATAATGAAATTTTTAAGCTCCTATTACGGGTAATCGTATAAGTTAATCACGTCCGAGCGGGATAAAAAAATGACCGAGCAAAGAATACTTTAGTGCTCTATTAATGTCATCGCTTGAAAAAAATGCGCTTTTTTGCGCGCAACGCAAACTTTCTCCAGTTGCATTATTCGGCATATCGTAATTGCCGATGATCCTTACAGCAGCATCGATAAAACGAGCGCGTTCCAGCGAGTGACATAAAGCGTGCACTTGCTCGCGAGCACCCCGCAAAAAAAAAAAAAAGAAACAGTGCGCGCGGCTTTCTAATGAACGGCAGAGGAGAAACGGGTACGTGCGAATACACATACTCCCCTCTCGGGGAGTGGGGCCCATCCCCCGACTCGGAATCCGCTCCGGAGCTGAGATCGGCTTTTGGGGCCCCGATGGCCTACATTCGCGTCCCCCGACACGGGAATGCACCACATCGCACCATAGCGCGATAGTCCTCCGACAGTCGCGCGTCTTGCGCAATCCGTCGTTGCCCTCCCCTCCAGCCCATATAAATTATAAGCGCCGTCTCGCTTGCGAAAGTCCGAGAGGGCGCGCGAGTTTATTACGACCGGGCGCGGATAAATGTAGCGCTCGCCTTCGTCTGTCTCTCGCATGGGCGCTACCCGGATAGATCGTCTCGCGACGGGGATTTAGCGATCGTTACATAAACCTCGGCCGCCGATCGCCCAATATCGGATCGATATTGGCCTCTTTGTATCCATCGACACACGCGATCCCATTGTCCCGCGGACTTGGCCGACGGTGAGTCACGCGACGTGACCGACGCCACTCGCGGGGTCGTCGGTCAGCTGTTCGACGTCGCTTCGTCCTTTCTCGATCCCGTGGATGCGACGTTTCTCGGTAATCCGCGCGAGTCGAATACGGATGCGGATTCAAGGGGGGGGGGAACGCATTGCGACATACACTTGTCATAACCCATAAATTTGTCGTGGACAAATGCGCCGCAGTGCTTATTGTTCGCTTTTTTTTTTCTTTTTCTTTCTTATTAACTTGAGAAATTGTTTCATGGCTACTCGTACATAAATCAGGGATATCCAAATTATTCATTGATGAATAAGTCGAGGGTAATTTATTTACGATTATTTTACAGATTGTTGTTCGAATTCATCGGAAGACCTTTTTCTAATAGACTTTGCGAGTGCTCCGATAATGATGAAAAAGCTACGACTTGCCGATTCACCCTAGAAAAACGCGTAAAATAATTTCGTTTATTTTATATGAATTGGCGCAAAAGCTATTAATAACATTGTACGGGAAAAAGTACTGTAGCATACGTTTTTTAAATAAAATATTGCGCATTTATTTGTATAACGTGGCTAAATTTTACGTTTTTTCACATTAATTATATTGATTGCTTCTTGCCTCTTTTATACCAATAACTTTTTAATATATAACTTGGTCTGCCGAAGGATAAGGATTTTTATGCTGTACATTTTCATGTTGTACAGAATTAATTAGTGCGAGGTAACGATAACATTTTTCTTCTTTAATAGTGAATTACATTTACAGCGATGAATATGCTTTTTTTTTTTTTTTTTTTTTTTTTTTTTTTTTTTTTTTTTTTTTTATATAATACGAGTGGAAAGAATTTTGTGCGAATTCGTGTCCAACAAGTTATAAGGACTATTAATCTATTAATTCTTCGGACGAGAAAAATAATAATCAAAGGATCGAGATACGTCCATTTGACTGCAATAAGTAATTAAAACGAGTCGGCATTTCTACTCTTCTTTATACATATGCCAAAGTCAACTGTTAATTCAATCAATTAAAAAGTTGGCGCCACAAGCTTGTTGGTGCAATAATGTAGCAACTATTACAGATAACTTGTACAGGGAGTTCAAACAGATTGATCAAATTATCAATTATTTATGCTCGATGAACTATTTGCCGATAAGCTCAGCAGCAGCGCCGTCAAGTAATGCCTTTGATACGACGAGACGTATTACGTTTTTGCTACTTCATCGTTATCCGCGAGTCGAACTTTTCCATTTTCTCGTTTCGTTTCATTCGATATTATCGCGGAATGCCAATCTATCGCGACATAATTTCGATGGATGCCGTTTGAATTCCCGATCGAGATTTACAGCGCCATATTGTTTATTGTTAATAAATTTTCCGCAATCTCGTGTACAATACAGCGCGGAAAAATTGCCGAGATAAGCGTGTATACGTAAAAGGGTTGGAAAAACGAAAGATGTAAAGATCGCCAGTTGTCCGACGAATTTATGTCGGACGTCGTAATTTCGTTCACAAATCACTCGAACGCGCGCGAACACAAAGACTCAAGGCTTCGTCCGCTGGGATTTTTAATGCGCATTACAGATAAAACTATACGCACCCGTATAACGCGGATAAGATTTGCATCGCATGATACGTGGAGGATAATTTATTCTCAACATTGGTATTCCGAACTTTTCAATAATATCAACGCGCGACGCTTTTCAGTACTGATTTAAAGCTGCAGAATGAGTCAAGGCAATCTTTCGCACTGTTTCGTACGCTCTTAAACCGTAAATATCTCGCAATTATCAAATCGGACAAATGCAGCCTCTCGTTGGCCGAGCTAAAAAGCTCCCCCGCCCCCGTGGAAGAGCTCCCCCACCCTCGGCGGCGCGCTCGAGGAGGAGCGCGATATAAATTGTCGCACGGGTGAGTCAGCCTCCCTTCCTACCCCCTCTTAGGCGGATTGCAGCGGCGATTTACTTGCCGTTTCCTAGAACGCTCTGGTATGCTAATTGCGCACTCGGCGTGTCTGCCTACGCGCGGGCACCGAGAGCTTACCGTCGGGTATTTGCTCGCGGTCGAGTCCAACAAGTCCAAGGTGTCGGTCCCACCGCGGCGCGCACACACGCGCTTTCCCGTTCGTGTTCGTGGCTCTGTTATCGAAAGAGCGCGTGCGTGTCCCTCTCGCTCGCTCCTCCTTTTATCCTAGGATCGCGCGCCCGCCTCGATTCGTCCGAGGGTTATGTTTGCGGATGTGGATATCGGGTTACCCTTGTATTCGCCTTGTCGTGTGGGGCGTGTGGGGCGTGTGGGGCCCCAGCTATTCCAGAGATTTTTGGATTTCGATACTTTTTCGTCTTGCGTTCGAACAGTTTTACGTTTCGTTCTGTCTACCGGCCAACACTCGTTTCTTCTCGACTATTTCAGCGTTGAGTCTCGCTGTTTTGTCGACGCTTTATTGATAAATAACTAAATATTGCCTGTGACGGTCGGTAACGTCCGTTGGGAAGCGCGTCATTTCTTGTCGCAGATCTGTGATTTTTTCTTTATAATACAAATGCAGTGGCATTGGTATAATAACGACTTTTCTACGTAGCCTTATAATTTTAGTATTTGTACGCATAATTGTCAACCTAAGTGTAAATAAATCTTAATGAAGCGATCTTAATGCAGAAAATATTCAAATTTAAGATAAGTCTAATGAACCTGCTAATCAACTTTAAAAAGTGAAAAAAATTCACGGTATTTAATGCTTGGACTTATTTGAATCGAATTTAATTGGGCATATTGGCAGGATAGGTCTCGCGTATCTTAAATACCAGTGCTTCGGCGTTAAAATTATCGCGTAAAGTCGATAATTTATTCGATACAATTGCGTAAATTATATCCAGCATTGATGCGAACGGCGTTTTTAAAAACATGTCAACGGTCATCGAGAAAAGTAATTCTACATTGTGCGTTCAGTTATTGAAAAGTATATTATAAAAGTGGAAAAAGTGCTCAAAGTTGTTAAGTTGGTATCCCAGCTTGAGAAAACGTACGATGCTTTTGTATCATAAATTTGTTGAAAATTCTCTTTTTCTTAATAAAATATCACGGAGCAGACATTTTTTTCGTACATTTTTTCTTATTAACTTATGCTCGCTTCTCGCAAACACGTTTCGATGTCCTTTAAAGATAGTCACCGCTATTTGATCTTCCGCTACTCGATGGCACATTCCGCGCCACTCCGTAGCAGAACTCTTCGTTTTTCCCGGACTTGTCGCCCGATGGTATAATCACGCGCGATAACTCCACTAACATCTGTAAGTGCGTCTTTCGCGGCTTTTTCCCGTGCTTCGATCGAACGCACCGACGCGGGTTTAATTGGGACACAAGGACGTAATTATCCAGTTGCTTGATCAAATTTATCGTCTGCCCCGTAAAGTTTCGCCGTAGCCATTTTATTGTATTTTAATAGTTTGGAGTTTATTTTTGCGAATTATCCCTTTTGCCGACGCGCGTGCAGCAGTTGTAAGTATTTTGTCGGCGCGGAATTTTCGAGACGATCGACATGCTGGTTTAGTTCCCTACAGGCGGACAATGAAGTTTGTTACGCGCTAGGAAATTTGTCGAGGATAAAGTTATCGATACGTACGATAAGGATAAGTACGCCCGACAAAAAATGCTTAATCGTCGAACTAACGTCCGCCGTTATTGATAACGAAGTCGAAGTAACCTAGAAATCTCCTCCCGGTGCTAAGCAACGAGACCTTGTTTATTGCCACCTGTGTTGCACTTCAAGTAACGCGCGAAATGTACAAAGTTGGAAAATTAATTGTCGAAAGTAAAAGTCTGCGCAACAGGCAGAGAAATGGTTCGTTTAAAAGGCTTGAAACATCGTAATCGGCGGCGATTTCACGTATTTATTGTAACAACGGAGAGCTGCAAGAACTTCGGTCTACAAAAGTCAAGTTCATCTCAACCGAGGACAGTTTTACGGTCGTTACAGCTAATCACTTAAATCGTCGAGAAACTTTCTTTCGCTTCAGAAAAGTCGTGTCGCCTCACTCGAACGTTCGTCTATTTTCTTTGCCTCTGTACTTTTTTCAACTCCTAACTTCCGTACCGTTCAACGGCGCTTGCCAATCTATATGATTCATGAAATTCAGCGGAGAATTATATTTTTCTTTTTTCTAATTTTATACCGAAACGAAGCTTGATGATGTCACGAATCGCTTAAACTATTCATGCACGTCAATTAATTCAGTCCGTAATAACAGGGCGTTGAAAGCAGTAATAATTACATATCGTAAATTAAATATATAATTATGATCTAAGAGTCTATTAATCAGTAGTAACTTCTGATTCAATCCAGTGAAACTTTTCTACCGCATTATTTGTCAATCCTGATATGTAGTTAAGAATGTAGTAATTATAGGTAACTCGAAAATGTACGAATACGTAGAATAAATCAATCGGATAATAAATAGAAACGGCACATTTAACTATGCCGAGTGCGATGTAGTCATTCGGGCACATGCACAATTGCGCGTATCAATTTTCGAATTAAAAATTCGGATTTATTAGGCTTTTGTAAAAAAAGCGAAAACAAAAATCATACACTTAATTTATAAGTATTTCAAAAGCAGCAGTTTTTTTACATCTGCGGTATAAATTGCAAGTTCGAAGAATTCGAAGGCTCGAAGCGATACCATTCTAATGCAAATCAAACGCCGCGTACCTCTAACATGAGCAAACGAACGAAAGAAACTTGGCAGCTCGCGATCTTTGAAACTTTGCGGCATAATGGATCTCGCGATCCGGTTCAGGCATCGGCGTCATCGGCGTCATCGCCGTCATCGGCATCGTCACGCGATTACTTAACGTACTCGGACGCAACGCATCGTCTAGGCTTGATAAATCAATCGGTCGTGACGTAACTTCCTCCGCCCGTGCCCCCGGCGAGATAAGATTGCGCGCGTGTCGCCGCGCGTCGATGATTTATTCCCGCGACGATCGAACGGCCGCCGATTCGATCCTTTCCGCCCTCGGACATTCGCAGGTACTTTTACGCGATAAATCCCGCGAACGATCGCCCCCGCGATGATCGCGAGCGATTTAGGCGCCTTCGGAGGTACAGTTACCCCTCGAGATTCATTCGCTAATTCGCGTCTTTGGGTACTGCAAGACTATTTCGGTAAGAATCGAGTGTCCAGGTGCGATAGGCATTTTTTTATTCATTGCGCGATAACGGGCGGGGGGCGGGGGGAGGTGGGGCGCAACTGCTTGACGAAACATTTCACCCTCAAGATTTGTGTTTAGCCAATTTTTAATGACGTTATAGCGACGGTTTATTGGGATTTAACGAAGACCGTTTTGCCGTGTCGTTTTATTAAACGAACCATTTAATAAACGTCTAAATATTCGCAAGTCTTGCAAACATAAGGCACATAAAGCAATACCAATAAATGCTGGTCTGATTTGTCTACGCACGCTGATTTGATCTTATTTAATTTTATCGACTTACCAAGCCATTTAAAATGTTCCGCATGATTGATCCATGTTATATATCACGTATACATTTCTTCGAATCATTTAAACATGTAAGCTTACATTAAGCAATTTTTATATCATTTATGAAATCGGAAAAATAGAAGCATAAGTGTCTTTGCATTGATATATTTGCCATGTAGAGAAGGCGATAATTATATTGCTTTTGCTTTATAATTCCACCAGTAACAATGTAAAAATTTAATTGGCAACTAACTTTTAACATTCCGCATGGTAAAAGAAATGTAATAAACCTTCTGTAAAAGTTTAGAAACCATTCGTGCGATTGACGTAAGTTTTCTTTCGGCCAGCGTCCAAGGCACTCAAAGGTATATTCTTTTAGCTTCTATACACTTGTCTGACATACGCCGTCAACGTCGTTCCACGTATCTTCGTCTCAAGTTTTTTCCTCTAAGAAAAGAAAATCGTAATATCGCGACACTGTCTCAATTGAAAATGATTTTAAGATGATGGGCTATTTCCTACTTTTGCAAAAATAGGCGCACTTGCGTTTTTGCATGAATCTCACGAACCACCCTATGTCTTTGCTCTCCCCGTCGCTTCCAGACTTAGTAGTGGAATAATAAAACCACTAGATTATTATTATAATTACTGCTGAACGGCAGCTGAACGGCAGCTGAACGGAGAAGCAGCAGCTTGGAGAACAAACCTAAGTGCTGCGCGCTACTCGTTTCGCGAGCGCAACGGCAGCGAGCAAACGCTCTCCTTTCAAGCTCGCAAACTCCTAGCCGCATCCTCCTCTCGCGGAATCCTCCGAGATGTTTTTCTACGTGTTCCAGTTCCATGTTTCCATAAATTTTTGGAAGCACGGGGCCATTTGCATTCGACCGTGCGCCGGCGTCCCATCCGTCACGTTGAAATTCGACCGCGACAGCCCGCGAGCGAACAAAAAAGGTACTTTCGTCTTCGAAGCAAGAGTCGAGCTCTCCTTTCCGGTCTCCCCCGCCGGGTAATACGTTTATATTCCGAAAGTCTCGCGGTGGTGCTACTGCTCTTTTATCTCTCTTTGGCCGATCGCTGGCCCCTTTTGCGCCGTGTCGCCCAGCTATCCTGCTTTTTTCTCCTCAACTTTTTCCGGCTATTCGCGAAATTAGCGTATACCTCTGGCTGAGAAACCGGAGTCGCCTGCACACCTGGTGCGTGCGATTGCGAGCTCCACTTCGTATGCGTTTCGTAAGCTTCTCAACATTTTTCAAGGGCAATAATACCTACGATCCTGCAGCGAAATTTATAGCGAAATGTACAACTCGTTGCACTTAGTATTATCTAGTTGCTTGTTCATTGCACAATTTCAACGTCTAGGAACTTAATTTGAAGCTACGATCGCAAATTGATGGTGAATACGTTGATTAGTAAATGTAGCTTCTACATCGGATCATTTTAACTCAACCGATCAATTATTCTTGTAATTATTTGGGAATGATGTCTTTCTTATTAGTCAATATGGAGCATTTTATTAAAGGTTCCTTGCCCTAGTAATTCGAGGTACTGGCTTTCAAAGTGTGCCACTTTTTCAAAAATAAACGAGAGTTCTTATCCGAGTGCGACGGTTTATAATTTGTATGTAATTAAAAGAAAACATTTTAGTAACTCAATTTGAATGGTTCGTAATATTCACTGGTATTAACTATCGATATAGCGAGTATAATAAATAAAAATTAGTACGCGATAAAAAAGTACTTTAAAAGTGTGAGATATTTTAATTGTTACATTGTGTAAAGAGAGAATCTCAAGCTTAAAAATAATGAAACGTAACGAGATTTACTTATAATTTGTCGTAATACTTATTTTGCTCACCGATACAACCTCTGAGATCCCTTCATCCCGATATTACACGTTAGAATAATAAAATGAAATAAAGAACTAATTTTCACGGATTCCAAATTTTTCAAATTTCTTTATAAATTTCTTTAAACGAAGAAATGTCACAAGGATCACTTCGCGCTAACAAAATATTAATTTCAGAACAAGTTGATCTTACGAAAGAGTAGCTGCATTAATTAAACAATGTGGTACAAAATACAACGAATGCACTTTTAATGTGACGATAAAGGTAAAGTTAAATTGAAGGACAAAAATGAATCGGTGTGCGCGCATTCGTTTCTTCGTAAAAATAGTTTTGCTTAAAATTCGACCATTAAATTGCGTAACAGTGCATTTTTGCTTCAGAACTCTCGTCCTGGCATCCCCCTCGTTCGGTCTATCGCGCATCACGTCGTCCTTCAACGAGTCGAATCTCGAGGCGAGGAGGCGACGCGCGATGCGCCACTCGGAACATCTTCGAAAGCGCGACGCTCTCAGAGGCGCCGCCGCCGCCGCCGCCGTCGTCGTCGTCGAGCCGCCGTCAACACCGCCGCCGCCGCCGCCGCCGCCACTCGCTACTCGCCGCGAGATCGGTTATATACGCTGGATCAGTAACTCTTTCCTTACCGCAGCATCCGTGTGCACCTCCGTCACTCCGGCGCGACAATTGCGCTGCGCTTTTACCCGATGCGGTTTTCCGGGCGGCGTCTGCGCGCGATGACCTTGATTCCAGTGCCGCGTCACTGTCTTCGGCAAACGCGAGGAAAATCTGTCGCGTTTTACGAATGTATCGCAAAGCAATGAGATTCGTTGGTTAAGCGCTTGGTACTCCCGTTGTGCAACGAGAAGTCTTCTTTCTTATAAAATCTTCACGCTTGGATCCGCTTGCGCGACAACTTTTTTCGTACACGTACCTCTTAACAATTGCATATTTCAAGCAGTTTGTTATTGCCACGCATCGAATGCGTTGCCATTGTTTGTAAGGATTCAAAAGTCTTGGTATTGACGTAAAGGAGTACGAAATTCCGATCAAGATAAAAGAGTGTAAAACATTTTTAAGGAATTACTCATGCGGATACCGTGCATCGTATGAAAGATACCAGTAAACAAGATGAAAACTAATTTAATAGGATTTTAATAGTTTATTAATTGTGACTAAGTATTTGAGATTTGTGCGGTAGAATAGTGATCGATTGCTTTGTCGATTCTTATTGATGTGAATCGGTTTTTGATCAAAAGGTATAAGCCATTTTTCTTATTACTTTCTTATTAATTCTTATACTTTGCGGATTTAGAGGGGAATGTAATATGTTAAGAAAATCAGGTTAGAGTGTAATTTATAAAAGAGAATCGAGTTGAAATGAAGAGAAAAATCTGTCAAACGTTAACCGAGTTGCAGAACTATAATAGCCGTAATAATACCGATTAATATCTCGTAGCGTACGAAATAAGGCAGAAAGGTAAGAACGTTGAAACGTAACCTCAACGTGTAGTCTGTCGTATACACGTAAGATCCACACACCGAAGATTACGAATTCAACGAGATTACGAATCAGCTCCATAAACATTGTACTTCCGCTCCCATTTGAAAAAAAAGATACGACCTATTAAGAACGATCGGTTACAACTGACGAACGCATTATTCGTCGGTTATATCGTCCGGTGCGTCGCGGGATAAACAGACGCATATATTTGTAGAAGTTCCTCATTAGGTAATTCGTTACGTTATAGACGCGCATTTGACGTAGTTTACCGGACTTCGCAAGCAGACTGAACCATGAAGTTCGTCCATCTCTTTCCTCGTTCGCGTAATTTTAATCTCCTCTATCGAGGTTCAGCTGTTATCCCGTAGGCGGGCATCTTTGCACGAAATTGAAAGTTCAGGTGCGCAGGGGATCATCGACGCTCGATAATTTTTTTAACATTCCTAAGGATTATTTCGTTTTAAAATCGAAGGCGCTTTCGTACGTTTACGCTCATTCGCGGCTTAAATATTTCTTACGATCGTCGTTAGAAAGTTACGCGTTCGTTAGCTCGTTGATGTAATAATATTATTTTTGATAACTACGTTAAAAAATAATGGAACAATCGTTTTCTTTTCGATCGCACACTTTTCAGTAGAGATCCAGTTTTAATGGAAGAACAGCATGTGATCTAATATTATTATTTTACACGGAAGATCTTCGAGATAAAAGAATTTTAAATGAATTTCTTTCAGATTATTAGGTCCTTTCATTTGTTTTTAAATTGACTAAGAAAGTACACAAAGAATTCACGTAATAGTCGTATTGCGTAAGGATAGTAATTTGATTATAAACTCATTATATTTTCGTTTGGCACAGATTTCTTTATAAAAATCTTTTTCATACACAGATTTTGATGGTATCGAAAATTACAAAATACGCTAGAGGTATAATTAATGAATTTTTATCGTTGAAATTTTAAGATGTCATAACGCACGATCACGTGCCAGACTAAAATGCTACACGAATTCATCAAAAAGTTAGGCGTTGCGCTCGTAACGATTTACATACAGCTCTTAAAAATTTTGATATCTATATAACACCAAAATAAACGCCCACAACTTTGAGCCGTACAAGTATGAACTACCTTGCAACTTGCACTACATTGATAAAATAACGACTGTTGAGCCATTAAAAGGAAAAAAGGTACATAAATACATTCAGACCGGTGCATGTAGTTAGAGGGCATAAGAGAAAGGATGAACGAGGATGAGCGAGAGGTGAGAGTGTACCTGTAAATAAGGAGAACGAGGAAAGGAAGAGAAGAGAAAGAAAGTGACTCGCGAATGCTGCCGGAAAGAAAAAGTAAAGCGTACGCGTACCAAAGGAGATATGTAGAGAGTAAGAAATAGAGAGAGAGAGAGAGAGAGAGAGAGAGAGAGAACAGGCACTAGAATCCACTAATAAGGGCTTGGTGCTTTATATTGCACGATAGCGCGAACCATTGAATAGCTGAACGCGACCGATGTAAATTCATTAACGGACGATTTGATCGATGGTGACATGAAATATGCTCTTTATTGTGGAATGGATTGAATGGAAATGAAATGAAATTAATACTATTCCGCTTTGAATCGATGTTTGTTTTCGAGCGTGGACAGTCGACTTTGATCGATAGGGAAAAGCTTGGGATGTCGCTCGATTTGAAAGAAAAAGATGCTTGTGCTCGTTTCGTTCTAGCCTTTGGTAATTATTATAGACATAGTGCATTCTAGCAACAATATTTTAATTAGAAACTTAATAATATCTCGTGGAATCCGCGCAACGCTCGTTCGTTTTTCATTTGTGCAAGATCTGACATAACGTCTTGAAATACATATCCATAAAATGAATATTATTTTTGTTATCTCGAGTGTTAATCGTTGAGTGATGTCGCATTTTTCAAACGAATTAAAATATGAGCCTCAAACTCGTAAAGTTTCTCACGCAAGTTATGTTTAATTAATTGCGTATAAAATGTAAAAAAGTATAATTTGCATTCATACGGTATTACGTATATCTGACCTACTCTTAGTATTATCTACTTGGAGTTAAACCATAAAAATATGGTATAGTTACTTTAGACACTTGGTAAAAGCGAATGAGACTCGCGCGTAAATTCCTACATTTCACTTGTGTTTTTAATTTTATTTTGATAGCGAATAAAGCACACGTAGGAGTTAAGTGAAACGATGAAAAAGGCAATACCTGAAAAATAAAATTCTCCAACGATAGTTGCTACTCACATCTCTACTTACATCAATTAAAATATTGCCGATTCCGCTCAAGTACTACATTTTACATTTTAGTATTAAAAAGCACGTTAAATATTTGCAGCGAAAGGGTACATTTGATTTTACCGAGCGCAAGCCCATCTTATGCTTGGGTCGTAAAATATGCCGTTACATATCTATGTGTAGTTCCTGATCGAAACCCGATTCTCAGTCAGCCACTATGTAAATACCTGTACGTATCATTATAACTACTTAAATTCGAGCTAACTTAAGTGCTTTCAAAACTGTTGATTAATTGACTATTCAAATTGCTAATGCAACTGAACGCTTATAAGACTTCGGCTCGAATCAAACAGCCGACCTACACAAATAAGTATCAAATTTTACGCGAGTCCAGAACTCGCTGAGTTGTCGCAAAAGTTCGGCCTAGCCAAGCATCCTCGAGGAAAAGAGCCACCGCTCCTATCGAGAGCGACGATCTCCGGTAAACGAGAACTAATCGCACCGGAAAAGCCCTTTCGTCGGATGCACTCGAAAGAGAGCGTCGTTCGCAGGGAATCGGAGCCTCGGCGAACGAGAGTGAGCGAGAGCGATTGTGTCGCGTAGGGAGGGAGGAAGGCCTCGTACCGGAGGCTGCGTACCGCTCTTCAGGTTTCGATCGCTCTTTCGGCAACTGCACGCGCATAAACACTCGATACGTCCGCCCACTCGGGGCCCGCGTGTACCTGCGCGTGTGGTCTAGTGCGGGCCCCAGTCGAAGTCGCGCGCTTCCACCGGCCGAACGCGTAGCCGAGGGTGTGCCCGAGCTCGTCGACGCCGGACCCCCGAGTGTCTCTTCCAACCGCGAACAAGCTGCTCTTCTTCCTTCCCCAGGATGTTAAGCTGAGCGCGCGCGGCTTTTCCCGGACATTTTCCGAGTGCTTATTGGCTTCACTTGTGCGTCCATGGTTCATGGTAATGCGTGCTCTTTTCCTCCACCAAAAAGTACGTGATTGCGCGCGTTTACTCTTCCAGTTGGTGGTACGTTAAAATAACTTTTATTATCCTATGCTTCTCGGGTGGAAATAATTATTTCAAGAGTGTACGCTCGTAATTTAATAAGAAACTATAAGGGACGCTACGATAAAACAAGAGAGAAGTTTCATAGAGGGAAGTTTCTCTTTTAGCCTTGTTACGCGGAGATAAGACATTTTTTATCGGAGTTCGTTTGTTGCATTTCGAAATAAGAGTTTGTTGGTTATGCATTTGTTAGTATATTTTCACCCTGCGTGCTCCTTAGCATCGAAATTAATTAGTAAACAATCACATTATTTAAGCGCAGTTTTCATTGAAATTTAGAAACAAAATTATTATTTCCTTAATACGAGCAATGTTTGTCAGATATCGGATAGAATTACATTCGCGCCCATTGTAATAAAAGTAAAACACTATTCCATTGTCCGATGTCTTATTTTGTAGTAAGAGTTTCCTACTCATTAGAATATTATTCTTTCGCAATTCTTTAGTTGCAAGAACCTCTCATTTCCACGGCGAAACTATTGTGCTTTCCCAATCAATTTGAAAGAGGCCAAGTAATTTTGTCCGGTAATTAATCAAAAGTTCCACGAAATACTTGCGACAAAGATCAAAGCAAAACGTGTCCACGCAACGCGGCGAAAGTGTCTCTCTCATCGAATCGTGAACCTTCGATCGTCATGAAGTAATTCGTACATCGTAAAAAAAAAATCCAACGCCCTTAACCGTTGATGCGAGACCAGGACGTTGCGTTAAGTGACCTTACCTCGCGCATCCCTTTCCTCGAGGCTCGAAAGTAGGAGCTCAAGGTGCGCGACGCTAGAAAAGTCCAGAAGTGATTCAAGCGCGAGTACCTCCGCATCCTTTGCTCGGCTCCGCTTTAACGACGGAGGAGGTGTCGATACTTGCGACGCCCGACGCTCTGTTACGTTTCATTCGTCGTTTGATGATTGCAGAGGCGCGGCTGCGAGGAATGCGACGAGCCTCCGGGTGATACCGTCGTCGATGACTTTCTCCGTGGACAGACGTTTCCTCGATTACGGAAATCGGAAAAGGACCTCCGTTACTGAAATAGGGAATCGTTGATCGTCAGGTGCGATCTTGTAGCCTTGAGTAGATAAAGTGACATATATTTCTCGTTGAACATTTACATTTAGATGAAAAAAGAAATACCGAGACGAGCTATAAAAATAACGTATACGCAACGCAAGCTTTACTTCGTGTATTTTAAACAAAGTGCAAGAAAAGTTTAGAAGTATGGACCAGTTGCGAGCATTTTTATCGTTTTATCAGTCCTCTATGATTTATATCGAATTTGAAATCGTTGACTGGTATACAAGAACTAGACTTAATTTTAGATCTCTGGAAGTTTTCGTGTAAAGACTTTTTATTTACTTGTGTAATCTCGGAATTTCGACCGATTAGATAAAATTTCCAAGTATAAAAGCTTTTGTTAAAATTCCATACTTTCAAGGCATAAGTGAAAGCAGGCAAAATGACAAAAGTCATTTATAAAAATATTATTATTAGAGTTGAGGAATTTTTAAGTAATATTTAACGGTCGAAGAGGTCTTTTTAGAATATATTTCATGTCTGTATAGTTTTAAAGCTCCGATGACAAGTGCAATAAGTTATAAAACACTAGGGGAAAACACATACACGTAATATAGAAAAAAGTATTTTCAAGCAAATTTAAATTTAATTTCTTTTTTCGCGCTAACGAAATGGATACGTTTGAATAGTAGGGAATGCTACTCCGAATAACGAATGTTCGATTTGTAAAGGTGGGTTTTAGGTTAACGCAGCCAATCTCGAGTACGTAAGCATTAAAATTCTTCAAGATATAACGGCTAAATTTGAAAAAGGAATAATTGAAAATTGAAGGCACGCGTAATTATGAGAAAATGTTGTGCACCTGGGCCGAATATAAATAAAGCCTATAAAATCGGTGGCATCGTCACTCACCAGCGGAAAAGCCTTCGAGACCGTTAACGCCCGATTAAAAAAAAGCTCTCGTGCAAATCTCAGAGCAGTTCTCGAGCGTCGGTAGTTAATTAGTCAAATCGTTCGAGAACTCGCGCTGAACTGCGCGGCGCCTTTCCGCCCTCAACCGAAGTACCTTCTAGGGTAACGCGGAAAACGTATTCACGTACGCTCTCGCGTAATCTCTTACGTCTCTCCGGGACTTATCCCCCAACCAATCGTTTTCCAATTTTCTTCTTCTCCCTTCTGTCCTCTCCTCCATCGCCGCCCCACGACCGGGCGTCATTGAACTTGCAAATGCCAGTACTTTTTTCGGAATGCGACGCTCGCGCTTCTTCTCACCGCTGAAAAGAGAAGAGGGACGCGCCTATCGGCTGCCGCTGATCTCGTCGCCGAATACATCACTGGCGTGCGCGCATGCGCCGCTCGAGCGATGCCAGTTCCACGGGTATTTGCAGGCCGTTCGGATATGGCCTTACCTCCCTCTAATTGAGAATCGACATCAAGTCGAATCATGACTTTTCCGCCCGCGGAATCGATCAAATCGACGACGTGTAAATATGTAACGGGAACTGCTTTGCGAAGGTTGAATAGAGTTTACTCAAATTTACGTTGAAAAAACATGGTCGGTGACTTACAAAGTAATTGCGTTTTTTCACACTATTCAGGTTTGAGTTTTCAGATGCTACTGAAGAAGTGGTTATGAAGTAAAAGCGTTTCTATTCGTGGACATAAGCAAGTTAATATGAAATCACTGGCTAAGGTTTACGATATTGAGAAGCGCCTGGAAGATTTTGGCTAAACATCTATTCCCTTCTTAGGTGATTTTGGATATTACCTACATATTTTTCTATCTTTTAGCATCAGTAGTAGTAGTGGCAGTAGTAGTAGTAGTAGTAGTAGTAGCAGCAGCAGTGGTAGCAGTAGTAGTAGTAGTAGAAAAAGTGCAGAATCTAGAAAAATGCTTACATTTTATTTTATACGCGATACTTTCTCGATCCGAAAATAAAATCACGGAAAAATCAATCCTCAGAAAAAATGTACTAGCATGGTTCTACTTATCATTATTGCAATCCAACAGAATGTAATCGAATGAATAACTAGCCTCTTGTATCAGGTCAAGTTCTTTTGTCGTAAGCGATGCACTCTCTTGCAATGTTATCAGGTGGGTTCTTTTTGCCACGGAGAAAAATATCTTTTATTGCAAAGTTACACTGGAAGGAGAGGAAATCTGTTTATGGTATTATTATTTTATTTCAGCGGTATATCTTTTTACGGTGCAAAACAGAGTTCCCTGAGTAAATCCTTTTATCAAAAAGACCATTTGCTCGAGCTTAAAAGTCGCTCCATCGAGTGTCGCCCAAGAGATACACAATTTTGCAAAAGTATTATTTTCATGTCACCTTAACATAAATGCAAGTGCGCCAACCCGAAAGCTTTCGTCAAATAAATAACACGAATATGTGAATCTATTAAGAGTATAATCGGTCTGCTTATATCATATCGAGTCACTTAGCTTACACTCGTGCTTTTAAAATTTATCATAAAATACAAACGTCGCCTTAAAAACTGAAATGATAAAACGAACGAAAGGAAGAGTAATACTCGTACGAGCTCTCCGTTTTTCTTTAATGCGAAAGCTCCATAAAACTTACACTGGCACTCGTCATACGGAGCGCCGGATTTAATCTTATCGTCTTGCGGACCTTGTTCCCTGAAAATCGCCTCTTCGCGCGCACGCGCATTACAGTCCGAGGCGCCCCGGAATTAAGAGGCTCCATTCGACTTTTAATTTACGCACCCGCGAATAATAATACCTCTCCTCCCTTATCCCCCGCGTTTGCCGACGCGCTCGTCGAGAGGCAGTAAATACGCTCGCGCGCATTTCTGACGAACGAAATGCAGGATGATCGTAAACGGCGGATGGGTCGGCCTTTTTTATCCGAAGCTGTTTTTACAATCGCTGTACGTCTGTTGAAATCTTCGTAACGCAATGGAGTGTAAGTATATCAAATATCTATTTTACAGCATTGTAAATAGTAGCCACAAATACATAAAGAGTGCGTGTATTTAAAATTTGACAAGTCGTAGTTAAGTTTATTCGAACGTACGCTGTCTCTGTTCATTAATATTTTAATTTATTCCTCAACTTGAGTTCCAAGTGCGATACTTAAAACTACGGAATGTTTCTACTGTTATAACGACTGATTTACAGGGGAAAAAGACCGTTTGCAAAGATGTTGAGCAAAATGTGTGGCACAGGGTTAAAACTTAGCATAGAGATAATTATTCCGTCAATCCATTGGATTCGACGATTAAATGCCACAACATTTGCAGCCTCGCATGAAAATATCACCAAGTATATTACATTAACGTCTACCTCCGGCGTCCTAACGGCTGCGCGAACTTATTCCCGGCGCGCCTCCCGAAAAACGAGCAAAAAATGATAACGTCAGCGAGTGGGTCCATTACCTCGCGATACCGCCCCAAGTTCCTCTTACAAATTACAATCGCTCTACCTCCGAGAAATTAGACCCAGTAATCTTGCGTGTAGTGCACGCGACGTAAACTAAAAGACGAGCGCGCGCTTTGCAGGAGCAACCTTAGGCCGAGCACCTTATGGAATTTACCAAGCCGATAACGCGCCTCGTCTCCTTTTCCTCGAAGAAGTCGGGACTTAGGCGCGTGTGTACTTTGCGCGGCTTGATAAGACGGCGGCCCTGCCGCTGAGAAAAGTGCTACTCGAATGCGCGCGTGCGCGATAATTTCCGCTCCGACGATTTCATTAACGCTTCTTAAGGGCTCTAGATCTTCTTTTTCTTGGCGATGCCGTATGCTCCACGAGGCGCGACAATTCGCTTCCAGGGTCGAGATCGTTGTTTTCTCGCGGTGGTAATAGCCGACGAGTATTTACTGCGTTCGAGATGCTCTTTGTCGTTAATTTCGTCACTGTTACAGTTTCCATAATTTGAGTTATACGATAGTTCTTTTCATTTCTTCGCACTCTTTATTATCTTTGAGTTCTAGGAAAATTAGTTTCATTTTTATCGAGACAGGTTATTTGTAAATATCTATTGCCTAATAAGATTGTAGAAGCAACTTTATATAAGCCATGGAAATCTAATTTATCTTTATTTCTTAAGGAAAAATTTTTTGAAGTTTTTTTATTTTTATATCTACTGATAAAATTCTATACGTAGTCTATTTTACTCTTTACACTTCAACGACGATTAAGACTAAGAATATTCCACAAGAATTTTAAACTTCGAAAGCAGTTGTGATCGTAAAACATTGGCATTTCGTGTATAAAATGTTAACGTTTATTCCTCTTCACTACTTTAATCACTCGAGTATGTTTGAAACTTATATAGCAAATCACACTGTGAGTATGAAAAATTTATTGCAAAACAATTTCTCTAAATGCTAACATAAGCATGATTATTCATTATCTACGTATTCTCGTTCGGATTAACAGAAAAGCGCACATTTATTACTCACATATTTATCACTCGTCGACGAAGAAAGATGTTATTTCAATTAAAATTAATATAATACTTAAATAATGAAAAATTATCCTAATTATTTTCAGCTTATAATAATTTTAAAGATTTTCGCATCGAGAGATGAATGTTCCTTCTACATTGGATTATTCAGTGAAACCGGACACTACTTTCATACGATTGATTTTCGGTCATTTGTTATCGTTCGTTTCTACGTTTATAGAAAAGGAAAGTAAAGAACCTTCTTCCTCTGTCTATGATATATTTGATTATAATACATCCGAAATCTATGTTTCATGATTCCTTACTTAACGGTATTACATAAAAAAGTTCTGCCTTTTGAAATATTCATCGCCTATTAAGCTATTGGTAAGCGCACCTTGTAATAAAACGAATAAATGTATTTGTCATTTCTTATATTCAATCAGTATCCATTCAGGAACTTTCTATTTTCTTTATTTTTTAAGTAAAATGCACCAATAAATAATTCAAGTGAATTTCCAAAATTTTGCTTTTTTATATTAGTTTATTACATACTTACGTGGCGCATTCTTCGTTGATATGAAAGCACAAATAAAAGGTTTTTTTAATAAAAGCTTTTAATTTATAAATGTTTGGAATTGCACTAATTAAATTTTTGAAAACGTGATTTTGAAAAACTCTCATAATACGTAAATATCGTTAATTGCGTATTTTTTTATTGCAGTTTATATAAAATGTAATATGTATATATATACATATATATACATATATGTATATATATGTATATATATATATATATGTATGTATGTGTGTATGTATGAAAAAATTAAGGAAGAAAGATTTCATTCATAAACTCATCATTTTATAGAACTTTAGACTTTTAAAATGATGGAATAAAGGATAAATGGCCGAATAAATAATAAGTATTTATCATTCATCGCTTATTTTCATTGAATTTCATTATCATTAAATTTCAGTAGTATGAAATTGTAAATAGTTATAGTGCAGATTTTTGCGTAATACCTTGCAATATATTAGAGAAATATTAGCTTACTCGAGGAAACAAGTAATTTTAACAATACCGAAATTGTAGCGCATTAGTAAATTAAACGTTTCTTGCATAATCGCATTTAGTGTTTATTCCAAAAGATTATATCACGTTTTCAACAAATATATTTATGTTTTTAAGAAGTCTGGGTAAAAAGCGGTATTGGACACTCGACAAATGTTTACTAAAACGAACTGTATACATAAATGCATACGTTTCCTTCTCTATACCATATCGGCTGACACTTTACTTTTTCACTCGCGTTGCTTTTCCTTTCGAGAGCAGAGAGTATTAAACGGTCTCCTACAAGCTTTTGCTTTTAGTGCAGACTGAGCTCTATTTAACAGTCAATTAGAGATCAATTCCCACGGAAGTTTCTGGGTCCTGAACTTTTGGTAGTAAGGATTTCCAAATTTCTCTCTTGCTCTTTATGCTCTTTATCTGCTATACGTGTGTGTATATATATATGTATATTTCTCTCTCGCTTATGATGTTCATAATTCATATTTCGAGGTCCTGTTTACTCGGTGTATCGGCTCCAGGGGTATTTGAACAATTTTCATATGGTACAAATTATTTTTACATTATTCACCTGTAATCTAATATTTGTGTTATTATTGTTTTTGCATTATAATTATAAATTTGCTCTGCTTGGTTCTTCATACAAACTGATAATTTCAACATTTCTACTTTGAAAAATTGGCATGATACACTATTTATAATACACAACGCACTTATTTTACATGAAAAATTTATGTAAAAGTATAAAATTATTTAATACAAAATTAAAACTTTGTAAATAATCTACATATTTCCATATAATTTCATAGTAAATAATGAAAATTCATAATTTTTTATGATATCTAAAAGTTTATAAAAGAATTGCTTTTAAAGGATTACCACGATTTGATTAATAACGAAAGGTACAAACGACATTGTTTCAATAATAGCAAACTTTATATCGACGTAACATTACCGTCCTAACTAAATGCTTCGTGCTATATTTCATGATAATTTATACCCTATCGATTTTAAAGTGTTTTAAACCGTTTTCACTGTTTAACAAAAACAAAAAGAAAATGAAAAATGATTGATCGAGCTACTTTGATATCACCGCGCGCTAAAGCTCACGGAAAGCACAAAATTACAAGCCAAGCCATCATTGACTAATGATTTGTTATTGACGCGCGATCTATCTAAGCATAAATGATGGGCTGCCGGTAGTGGTCAATAATTAAGGCATTCAATTGGCACGCAACGAAAGCCAAAGGCTCTATGATCGTCAGGCATTGCCGCGGCATTCATAAATCGTATTTGGGGCAGGATAAAGCCTCCGTTGGCGGGTATTCCGCTCGACGTCATCCGCTCGCGTTTCAGCCCTGAAAAGCGCGTTCAAAGCGCTCCGGTCGATCCGTTCGAGCCGCTCTATTGACGAGGCGGGCGCTTTAAAGGTAATTCCCCCCATTCGCTCTTGGGAGTTCACTCCCATAGCTAAGACAAATAAAAGACGAGCCTTTACTTCAGGCAATAATTATTATTTCGCGGGGAACAGATGTCAGACGTACACTGCCCACGTGGGCCACGAACCCACGGAAAAAGAAGATCGCTGGTCTGGAGATGGAGGGGGAATTGATGTGAATCAAAAGGCAGACGGGGATCGTGCGACTTCACTTTTTAACGTGACCTCCTTCTGTTGGATTTTTGATCGTTAGACCGAGCGACCGATTGAAATTGTCATCGATGAATAATGTTCACCGCTTGGAATATTTTTTAAATCCTCGAAGCTAATTAACAGATTCGCAAACTGAAAAAATAGTTCTGATGCGCGATAAAATAATATAAACATAAATTTACAGTTAATTTTTTCAAATTATTGTTTTTCTCTTACTTCATGTGTATTTGAAAAGAAAGCTCTCTCCCTCATCGATACCGCACTGTATAGAATTTATATAATTATTCGTTCATTATCTGTTAAAACGTGATAATTACCGTTATCCATAATTACTTTATCGCTAAGTAGAAGTAAGAAAAAATAATTAATATTGTTTAAAATTTTAATTCAACGATTCGTAATTACCTTCTTACGCATGTGTACAGTGCAACATTGTAAAAGGTTAATAATCATACATTTTAGTTCAATTATCGCTCGTTAATGTATGCGTGTAATCGAGGCGACCCGTAACTGTGACTTGAAATTTTCAATTACAGCACGGATTAAATCATAATGTTGTTCGATTTTCATAACGCGATGCAACATATTCGCAATTATGATCGTAAAGCTGAAATAAACGTATTCTTTGAGAATAAAAATTGATAAAATCAAATCCGTCACTTTTAAGGAAAACAAATAAGAAGCAAACGTAACTCTTCCGTCGAGTAATCTTACGTTAAGAAATGTCTTCATTGCTTTCACGAGAGATCTAAAGATGCCGTGGAAAAGTGGATCATTTCCGTATATTACGCGCGTTCCTATCGATCGAGAGTCTACTCCGCTTCGTCTTCGATGTTTCCTTCTTTTTTATTGCACCTCGTTGATTTCAAAGCAAATTTCAAAGAGAATTCAATACTCGTTAAAGACTTTCGAATCAAGCAATTTTATCATTAAAAGGGAATACTCGTTTTCAAAGCTTACCGAGTTGAGGGTCAAGAAAATGTTTATACGATACCTGCTATTTTCTAATAAGTTGTAACGATCTTTGCTGGTAGTTAAATCATCAAAATTAAATATAGAAAATAGGCATAATGTAAAGTTATTAAAAATTATAAGTTTATTATAATAGTACCGTTTCTCGCGTTCATTGTCTTTTAGTTATTATTTACTAAAAGAGTAATGCGTATCTACCAAAGTTACTATTATAAATAATTAACTTGTGGAACAGTGAGTCAATCGTGTAAATATTTTACTGTTAAATAAAGGTTAGATGTTTTTTTTCTTCAAAACTACATTTCATCATAAGCATACCACCAGACAATAAAAAATTTGCCACGGAACACAAACTGAAATTTTTAAATAAATACTCTCTTATAATTGCATTTCACTTAAAATAGATTTAAATATAAATGAAAAGTACAATTTCTCTTGTTAGCTGTTTGGAATAACATTTTTTCAATTTAATAATGATAATAACAATTTAACCAAATATTGAAACACTAGTCTAGAAAAATGATAAATCATTAGATAAATACAGTATCGATTAATAGAATGACATGTGTAACGCAGAAAGATGCAAGATCGATAAAAAGACTTGCATGTTAGGTTGAATCCATTGTGAAATAAGAACAGTAACTTACTAATGGATATAAATGGTTTGCTTAACATCTGGAGAAACTACGATAAGTTATTAAACTTCTACTCGGGAAGATTAGAATAATACAGAATATTACAAACTGATTCTACAACTTACTTTTGAAAAAGTATTCATTAGGATAAACCAATTATAAAAATAAAAATACCTTTTCTTTTTAGATGAATGTTAAATTTATCTAATATGGAGAAACATTTTGAATAATTCGTAAGCCTCTACCCTCGATGTATGGAATAAAAAAGCTATTTTCAGAACCTACAGTGTATTATCATTTCGATCTATGAAAAAGAAGATTAAATGAGTTACAATAGTAATAGGGGTATATCATTACTTTAAAACCCTTTATCCAAAATGTTGTTTAATATTTTATTAGCAAAGTTCAGCCCCTATACGGAAGCTATTGTTAGAAGTTGTCATTGTCGATTTCGATGAATTAAGCCACAAACGGTGGAATAATACGTGCAGTACGATTGTTACTAGAAAAAATGTCGAAGCACGAACAATCAAATTTTAAGTATTCGAAAATAAATACTTAAACAAACATTCTGGATAGATTTAACGGCAAATAGTGGAATATTAATTTAAATAATTATACAAATTAAATCATTCCTGCAAATTAATGAAAAATAGTATTACTTTTAGTCATCGAATCAAGTTACTATTTTTAAAAACAGTAATTACAATTAAATATACAAATATATTAATAATGTTTTAAATATTGAAATTCGAGTGTAACTTAATATTATGTTTTTCCTCTTACCTTAAAAACGTTGTACTAATATTGAATTTTAATTTTCTGTTTTTCTCTTCGTACACCGCCTATTTTCATTGCTACAGCTTTTTTCTTCTTATACCTTTTGAAATTCGATCCTCAAGATCTTTAATTGCTTGTACGTAGATTTTTTTTTGATGCTTAATCATGTACGAATATTATAAGGCTTTTTTGAGATTTAGGAGATGCAGTCTATAGAAATACCTTTGAAGGGCGGCTTTTACGATATGTACTGGAGAGAGAGGCAGATATGTGTGTGTGTGTGT
This sequence comes from Wiebesia pumilae, assembly GCA_018907045.1. Lineage (NCBI taxonomy): Eukaryota > Metazoa > Arthropoda > Insecta > Hymenoptera > Agaonidae > Wiebesia > Wiebesia pumilae. Next base: position 2,162,080 of record JACCHZ010000138.1, read on the forward strand.
GTGTGCGCGCGCGTGCGTACGCAATAGCATATGTATATATAGTTAGATAGAGGAAGAGTGATAGTAGGAGTGAAAAAGAGAAAGTGGGAGAAAGAAATGATCATGATATAAGGTGCCATTTTTCTTGGGCGAGAGGGTTTAATGAAGCCACTTCGTGTTTGGATGTTTTGCGCATGTGAATTGACTTTGAATTTTACTCTACTTATTTATATTTTTAATTTCGTTACCTTATAATTAATTTTGTTATAAACATAATTACGAAACGTCAATTAGAAGAAGCTTGCGGACTAAAAAGATCTTTATATCGCTTTGAAAAATGTAATTTATGGATTGAAAGTATTAAATTAACAACCAATTTGGTTCATTTGAAAAAAAATTAAAGTATTTTTAAGACTTCCCTTGCTACATACCGGAAAGAGAGTTTAATTAAATTAAAAAAAGGATGTGCGAATTACATAATTCTCTTAAGATGAATAAATATGAGAATGAAAAAAAGTATTTCGTTTCTTTTTCATTAAATGAAATATCGCGCCAACTTAATTCTAAATTTTCTCGGCAAAGTAATATTGTGTTTGAACCAAAAAAAAAAAAGAAAGGAAAATAAGATAAACCGAGGTAAATTATAGAAATAGCGCTATCATGATCAACTTGAGTCTCCACTTCAAAAGTTTCCACCGCACTAGATCGCATTGTCAATGGTACACTGCGTCACGTAACTCGACATGTGACTTCCACCGCAAAGAAAAATGACCTCCTCCGAACGAAAAATTAGCCCTCCGATAAGATAACGATTCCGATGACCGGAGATTCGTCTTCGATGTCGTTGTACATGCTACTCGACGAAATTTACGCGCGATTGTCTACGGGAATATAAAGACTCGGGTCCACGCCCACGCAAGATACGAAAGTTCGCTATCCACCGTGTGAACTGACCCTTTCTCTTTCCTTTATAATCACCGCAAAACGACACTACTGTAAGAATTTAGGAAGATTTTTAATGACGCAATAACTATTTGATACGTAACGACATGAATTACTTAAATTTAAATTCGAGCCGGAATTAAAATTCTTTTATTTTTACATTAAATTTCGGAGCAATGTTCACATTGCGAGAAGGCCATCCGATGTTAGTTTTATATATAATGTTCAATCCAAGTAATTCAGAACATAATCGGAAATCTTGTTAATCTAATTTTTTTCAAGTATTTCTCCATTTATTCAATAATTTATGACGCTATAAAATTAGACCGACATGTTCCGTGTGCAAAAAGTTGAATTTTACAGTAATTGGCGGAGACGCAAAAGGATCATGTAATACTTAATTAAATTATAAAATTTATGATTAAATAAAACACTGCATTAGAACCTTGATCATATGATCATAAATTACTCTATCAAATTAATTTAAGTTTCATCATCGGTTATTCGAGCGCATGACTAGCTTTTAGATTTTCTACAGAAATATAAAGAACTGTCGTACATAAAGTGCCATTTACGTGAAACCAATTTTTTTTTTTTTTTTGTTCTTTTCAAATACGAGAAACCAAATGTGTCATTGTTACGGGATCGCGCGATCGTAAGGAACGAGGAATAAAATTTCCTTTATCGCAAATTAACAGCCAATCTTTTGCCGAGATTTATGACGAAAGAAGAACTCTGCATTATAACCCCTTACTTCTCTCTACGGTATTCAAATTGTTTAACCGTTAGCGCATGATGCAATATCGCAACCCCGCGCTCGACTCGTGCCCGGATAAGTATTGACTTTCCACCGTCGCTACATGCGAAAGGCTTGTTTCCTTTGCGTGTCTTTCCGTCATTTTTTCCCACAGTTCCCTTTTTTATTATTCGATAAGTACGTTCGTATATTATTGTCGTGGATTAATTGTTTACTAGTTTTATACTTTGCAACGACTGTGTATCGTTGCAATGCGCGTACACCTGGCTGTTGGCATAAATTTCTTTTGAGTTCCTCTTATACTCGCTGAGATTTTTGTTAATTCGTAATACGAATGTGATTACTCCATGGCACTTAAATGGAATGAATAAATTATTCAAAATGTTCTAAGGATGAAGGCTAGAAATATTAAATAAACGCGGCCCTTAAAATTCATTTCACGCGTGTATTTATCAACTCCTTACGAATATCATTATGTCAATGTTGAAACTAACTTTGAATTTAAACTTTAAATATTTCACGATTCATGGGGGAAATTTAGACTTTAAATAAACGACAGAAGGTATGAAAATGAATGATGTACATAAATGTAGAATAAAAGCGTTGTTGCCTGGTCAAGTAGAAAATTTACTTCGCTTAATCAATAAGAATAAGCCAGAAGCCGATCTTGGATTCAATGTTGAAAATAAACGTAATAATAATATAATTTCTCTGAAAAATTTCATTAAAATGGCCAAATGCTGATCTCATTCTTTATAAAAGCTAGGAATAATATAATAGCACAATCGATATAATTTATTACAAAGTCCAGCAAGTACTTGGAATCACAGGACCGATGCAAGCGTTCACCTCTGTAGTCTTACTAATCTGAACGTTCTAATCGATCATACTCAATGTCTGCGAACGTGAAATAATAGTGACAAAGTCAAGGTATACTCTTATTTATGATAAAAGTCACACTTAATTTATAGAACTATTGAGTACTTTACTTAAATCTTGATATCGGCGACCCCTTACACTTAAGCCTCTATTACGACAGCAAAATACATTTCTACGCAGAATTTCATCAAACAATGAATTTCATCACACAATACATCAGAGATTAAACTTGGTTACCTGGTTTTGTAAAAACGGCTTAGTCCGAAGGCTTGATACGAAGAAAATATTTTTAAAATGTCATTTTCTCAAATTAACATAATTCATATGGATTTTCTAAGTAGAATCAAAATATAAAAGAAAGCACTTGATAAACAGCTTAAAGGATTAAAATCTCCCAAAGACACTACCAAAGTCAAAAATTGTTTATTCTACTTCCATTGTTCCCGACTAATATTAATAGTTCACAAGCTTGGCGAAACAGAAAGTATTAAATCAGAGACGCTCACAATTAAATGTTAGAAGAAAAAAATAAAAGCTTAATTAACTATCAGACGATCTATAAAAATTCCACGGCGCAATTGCCGGAACGGACTGTAGCCTCATCCACGAGACGGAAAGAACGCGATGATAAAGAACTCGCTAAGCATAAATCACGTTACAATTGCACGAAAAGGCATTTCGCGCGGTCGAAGCTTTTACAAATGACGACAACGGACAACGAAAGAGAGAGAGAGAGAGAGTGAGAGTGAGTGAGTGAGAGCGAGCGAGCGAGCGGCGCGGGGGAGGGGGGGGGGACTGCGAAAGGGAGGGAAAGGGAGAAAAAGAGTTAATCGTGGATATAACGCGCGCAAGATAAATATTACGATTACGAGTGCTCGAGCGTGCAAGCCTCCAGGCTATATATAAAGCCGCGCGATATTTAAGGACTTTTAAGGGCGATCCCGTGCTCTTTTTTCTTCCCTCGTCCTGGCGGTGCTGCCACGATTTTTCAACGTGCGTAGCGAATTCGGTGGGACGCGAAGGCGGAGAAAAGGATGCGTGACGTATTCCAAATTTCGCGCGCGATCGCTCTTGTACTCGTGCCGCAAGTACTCGACGCGATGCTCATCTCGCTGATCCTTCATCAGCGCGTCATCCTTTTTCTTTCACAATCATTACGACGACAGAGTCGTAAATTGATATAATTTTAATTACAAGAAAAAGCTTTTTACCGGCAATTTATGTAATTGAATCCCTTTTTACGATCATTCGAGGGCTTACAAAACCATCGAGAAATCACAAGTCTACTTAAATCATGTATTAATGAGAGCTGTTTTAAGTTGCATTTGCTCTTCAAGGATAAAATAATCTTAACCATGATATATTCTTTATTTGCTTGAGGTTTTTTATTCGAAAAGCTGTAGTACGATCTGTAATACAAGATGCCAACACCCCTGCAGTTTGTACAAGCCCGATGTAGAAGTATGGCATAAGAACATCATTGTATTCGTAATATTTATTGTACTTTTACAATTTCATCGACCGAACAACAGATTTTTAACTTGACATACACACGTATTACGTGTACGTGCACGTACTCTTAAATAAGAACTCGAACGGACGAGTAACAGTAACGTCATTATCTTCCCTGTATTATTTCAAAATAAGCCAATAATGAGCTTTTTCGAAACATCTTATCCCCCTGGATTATTCCCACGCAAATATGTACAGGTACATTTAATTTCGCATTTTTAACTTTTTAAGCACCGTAAACATTATCGAAATATCATACTCTTAAAACGAGCGGCAACACCTCTCCGATCTTTAGAAATGGAGTAAGAATGAATGAGAAAAAGGAAAAGAAGAAAGACCCCTCGGGGAACGTCGATCACGAGTTGAAACGTATAGTGACTATAGTTGCCCAAGAGAACTTTGAAATTCTCCTCGTCTTCAACTTGCATCTTCCGCGTTCGTAAGGCAAAACTGGGACGATCGAACGTCGCGTTAAGTGCGTTAAATTATAAGAGCAATGTTAAGTGGTTTCCGCGAGACTTTAAAAGTCTCGTGTGGATTTCATGTATGTTGTCTGTTCGCGTTCTAATATTTTGCGCGATTTTGCTTACAAAAACTCTTTGTACACGCAGGAAGAGATAATAGTAATGATTAACTTTTCTCTGCCTGTCAGTTTTATGACTAAACATCAGAAACTTTACAATGGATGTCGTGAAAAATTAATTATACCGAAAAGTCACAGGCGAGTTCTGCAAAAGGCTTGCATGTATGCGTAAGACTCGGAGTATTTGATACTTGACATTATTTCCAATACCAATTCGTTCTTACTTCATTGTTAGAAACGAGTTTAAAAATAATAATTACCTCGAGGTTTCTCTAGGATTTGAAAAGTCAAGCCGATTTATTCCGAAGCAACTGCACTTGCTTTTAACCCTGACAACTGTAAAGACCATTTTCTTAACTTTCTCATTGAATAACGGGGTCAATTTTTTTTAATCCAAAACCCGTTTTCACTCTAAGTGACTATAATAGTGTCGTTGCTTCCACTATCGGTGCTGTAATCGCATAAGCAAGTAAATATTATTTCACGTTTAACAAAGCCATTAGCATAAGAAATTTGAAATAACGCATTAATTATCTGAGTTGCTTTATTAACAACTACGTCCGCGTAAAAGTCTTTGGGAATTGAGCAATCGAATTCGTTATTTCTCGAGTATATGATAGGAGCAGCGCAAGAGAATCAATTATTTTAAATCCGACGACAAATTTTCACAATTTAAAGCAGCGGAAGACGGTACATTAGGAGGAGAACTTCTTAAATACACGTTTAGTGCAAACCGTCCTCTATTTTCTACCGATACATTATAATTTAATCTCGAAAATTAGTAAAATTATGATGAATCCACTCGATGGATCGGTAATCCACTCAATTCAACCAGGTTCCCGAGTCAAGGGCTAAACGTGAGTTTTAAGATTCGCAGAAAAGCGCTCGTAGCAATAGCGCGGACACTAGCACAAGGCCAAAAGCTCAAGCGCAGTCACGAAATGTCCCTCGTAATCTTTTAGTTACGATTTAGGATTTCGCGATCGCAGGATCGGCAACGGTCAGAAACATATTTCTCGGGCATCCCTCCTACGTCATGCCGACGCCGTGACTCGCGTGATTTGCGAGCGCACCTGCGACGTCGCCGCATCAGATTGATTACCCGACTTTATTCGGATACGCTCGACCTTGCGACGCTCGAAAATGAGAAATGTCCTTGCACCTTGCCCCCTTTGCGCGGAGCCTCATACCCTCCCAAGACAAATCGCGACCGTGTATTCGGGAGCATAACGAGCGCTCGTTTATTCGCACATGCGAGATTGATGTCGCGTCCTTAACGCGGAATTATTCGAATTAAAATATCGTTATAGTTTTATAAGCGCGTCCTGCGTTTTTCTCGCCCGCTGAAACAAACGCCGGGGCGGACGCGAATAAGCACTTACGGGGATCGGTTTGTCTTCCTTTTTATCCGTAGCGCGACGCGACCATATAAATCCTGCCGGTGCTTTAATTGGGTAATGGCAGCAACGTTATTATAATTAACGAAACCCAGAATTCATATGGGCGATAATAAGGAACAGAGAGTAACCGTAAATTGTTACTATCGAGTGGAAGGCTCTTGCTGCAACTAAGGCAATACCTCAACAGGAATCTGATAAATTTACAGACTTCCCAAATGAAAAATACTGCTGTTTTCAATAATTACAGAAGTTTACAAAAGGAATCAGTTCAACTTTTTTTAATAAGATTATTAGCGTAGGCCCTTTTTTTTAACGAGCATTACTATTGAATGTGCAACGTCGTGATTATGTAGATCTCGAAAAATCCTCACCGACGATTATACCCTAGAAATCTCACTTATGTAGGAAATTTCACGAAACTATAAGCTCTCGACAAATCTTCACCCGACAACTTCTCGAACGAGAAAGAAAAATAATAATCAAGAAAAGAACGCACTCGACAAGCCTACACTCACCAATCCAAACATCCCGAGAATACCATTAAACTTTCTTCTTCATTATGGGTCATAAGCCGCAATTTTACCCATTAAACACTGACACACGCGTTCCCGCTCTTTATCACTCGCACCTAAGCGCGTCAATATCCACACTCGTTTCTTACTTATCTATGACACGTTGCTACCACTGAGCTACTGCATTAAGGGTTACGGTGAAATTATTGTTCCACTTTATTGGACACTTTTATGCGTTATTTGCTTGAATTATTATTAAGCGCAACACACGTGTAACAGTGCCAGATAATCTCTGTGCTTAGATGCTTCTCTTATTTATTACGTTCTATAAATTTTCAAGCTACAGTTTAATTTTAATTTTTAATGTATTATTTAGTACCTTAGATTTGTTATTTTCATTCCTTTAACCATAACGATAAACGGATACATTTAAAAATGATCAATAAATATGATGTAACCGATCACAATCGATGCACCATTCTTTTAAATATATAGTTACATTTTAAAACATTGAATAACTTGAATTTTCCTATCGCTTCTTCTTTATTACTGTTTCCGCAAGTTTTCTAATCCTAAAACTTCGGGCAATGACTAAAAAATAAGTTTCCATAGAATGATTCGTCATATACGAGGGAAAAGTTGCAAAACCAGCCTTTACAACTATAAAAATCGTTCATTTTTAGATAATGGTAAGTTTAATCATTTTATATTGCCACGAAAGAATAACTTTCCTTCAACGCCGTAAGACATTGCGGACAGTTATTTCCATGAATATCCTCCTAGAATGGACCGATGACATTTTTCACGCGCATTATCCAAAGCAATTGAATTCTGCGTTATTGTAGAAGCTTCGAATCGAAACTCATGGGTTAAACAATTATAAAACTCAAGCACTAAACTAGCTTATCATTCTCTCTCTTAGTTTCTCACTGTCTCGCTTTTACCACTTCTTCCTTGACATACACCTACATCTACATTGAACTTTTAACTTTTTCAACGAGTGACTTGTCAAAATTCTAACTTTACGATGTCGTTCATAAGTATTTCACGGGCTCGGTAAAAGTAGTACATTTCATTTTATGTATCTAGAATCATTTCCTATCGCTTTTAATTTTCTCGATAGACAATCGAGTAAAATAATTTAAATCGTACACACAACCATCAGATTTTAAGACTAAGAACAATTCCAATATTTATTAATGTCTTAAAACGCGGTAATCAAAATTCATTATTAGCAAAGTTATTTCACGCGCTGCCCGAACTTGATAAAAAGTCGGAAGCGTATTATTGTCGGTAACGACCATTACCGATGAAATATTATCCAGATAATCGTCTGCGCGAATTTTTAAAATTAATCCTTTACAAGCGTAATCCATCTCTCGCGTTATTAAATCTTTTGGAAAAGTTAAGCAATGCATAAGTCGCTTACGTTACATCGACGCACAAACCAAATCGTGCTTCCTGTCCCTTGGGAAAGACCTAGAAAATACAGCGGAGGAAATTGGAGCTCGGCTCGCGTTTAGGAATCCGAAAGGCGCGGGGCCGGGGGGACGTCGAGTAGGATCACGATGTAGGCAGGTCGAGTGCCCAGGCTCCGCGACCTGGGGCCCATCCTCGCGGTCACGCTTCACTCTCGCGGGATTCTTACGACGGCCCAGTGACCCGGATAACCCGCGCCTCGCTTCACAAATCGAGTATCGCTGGACCGCTAAGGTACACTTCCTCTCTCTCTCTCTCTCTCTCTCTCTCTCTCTCTCGCTTTTCGTTTCCCTCTCCGTGACTCCGTGCCGAGGAGGAGACGAGGAACCGCGTTCTCACGCGTTCGAGCGTTTTTCATGCCCGCGAACGCCGATATTTCAGGTGCTTCAGCCAGAGACATTGTCGCGCTAACGAGGTACGACGTCTTTAGGTCGTTTTATTGAGATCGTAAATTAATTTGCACCAGTGGCTGGAAGCGCAAAAATTTTGAATTATGCCACAGCCACGACACGTCCGTCAAGAATTCGCGCCTGATTCCAACTCACGCGGATTATTCTTGAGCTTACGAGGACTACTACGGATAATTTGATAATACGATAATTAGAGTCACTCGCGAATATCCCTTGTCATAAATTAACATGTTTTATTCGCTGCTTGTGCTGAATGCTTTAATTTGCGGGGAGCGTTAAAAACGGTGTAATTAACTTGTAAGAGATTCAATTAAATAGTTACAGCCTACGCAGCCTTTCAATTGCATACGCTTTATTCATTCTATTTTTAAATAAAATAAAGGGGGTCGCCTTTTTAAAAAGTTATTATTTCTCGTCAACGCTAAAAGTCTCTTTTGCGTTTTAAATGTGATATCGTTCTTTAATAATGGTTTTTATAAAAGCCATTACTGAGTGACTGAACACTTGATTTTTCTCCCTTGATGAAATATATGGCGTTTTAAACAGTATTAGCAAATTTTAAAGTTAATTAGCTTATGAACAATAACACATAATACATGGTACTTTTTCCAATAAAGGTATTCAATACAAGTTTCTGCTCCATATATCAACATTTTTTTAGTGCTTAAAATCTGTAGGCAGTACTGATTCTAACTGTACATTTTATTACACATAGCTTGCATGATAGATGTGTACATAATCGTATACATATGTAATGTACTTTTATGCAACGTAATTAAATACAGCTATATTTTTCAATAAGAAATTCTAATTTCTTGTCAAATTCCATTAACATGTAACTTTCGCTAATAAAAATACCGCGACAAAAGAAAATTTATAAAATACAGGTATATCTCAAGCCTTTTGGAAAATAAATAGTAAAAAATAAGAATTTAGCTGCATTAAAATGAAATTTGATAAGGGTTTGTGTGAATTAAAATAACGTAATTTCACTGAGTCTTCTGCGCTTTATCTTTTCATCCTCGTTATCGCGCCAAAATTCAAGTTGACGTTCTAACTTTGTCTTGAATCACGGAAACTACCTTAAAGCCAAACGAAAAAAAGCAACGATAGTCGAGAAAAGATCCTCGAAAATCGAAATCTCAGTGGCCGAAAAATATTTGGCCCGTACCCGCTAAAAGGGGAAAAGCTGTCGTAAAATACGAGGAGTCGAATAAGTAAATCGTAAAACAACTTTGTTCCTGGCCACCTAACTTCACGATTACATAATCGCAGTCTCGATCCTCCCTAGGCTCGCTCGTTTACCAGCGGTCGGCTTCACCCGTAGCACCCGCACGAGGTGCAACGGAGAAAAGGAAAAGGCACTTTGGTTTACTCCGCGTCGCGTTCACCTATTCGTTCCTTTTTTCTCGCTCGCGCTCCACCTTCCCATTTAAAACGCTCATTTTTCAGAGCGGGGGGAGGTACCGCTTTCGCTCCCGTTGATTATATCCATCCAGACTTGACTTTTTTTTCACTCTTCCGCTTTTCTTTTCTCTTTCTTGGGCGCCCCCTTGGCTCGGCAGCCCAAGCCCAACCTGTCGGATGATTAATTGCGCTCGACGCGATCTAATTAGCTCTGTACGCTTGTATGGACCTCCCCTGTTGCGTCGATGCTTGCGCGATATACCGAGTATTAGGCGAGCGACTGAATTACTCTCTTTTCCTCGCACTGATAAGGCCTGAGTAGTTCCAGCTCTATCAATTTAATTATCATCATTAAAGTAACATTAAATACTCTTAACTTTAGTTCCGCATAATGCTTCAGACGCCGTGATTGCTCAAAAAAATGTACACTATTTTAACCGATCGTTGTCGTAATTTTGTCCTTTCATCGGTATTCGTTTTTGAATATTGTGAATATTGTGCTGTGATTCGACCGGATCGTCGAAATCGTCTTTATTATCGAACAGCTTTATTGCTTTGACGATTTTCACGCGGATTTCTTTCGCGAATAACCACAAGATAAATTTTGCAAAGTTGAGACGTTGCATATTTTTATGGGGCTGCACGTTGAGACCATTGCAACTGTCGTGAAATATGGGTGCATTATTAGAGATGGGAAAAGTGTTATGATTTAGTATGAGAAATCCTTGAAAATCCTTTTTGAATTATTGTTCGTTTATTTATAATATACTGCTTTAAGGTCACCCTTGGACGTTTCGACCTGCATCTTTAATCTTAACAAATGAATTTCTCAAACAGAACGGTATTCTTTGTATTTGTCCCCTTACTTTATTTATGATCAGTGGATGACTTTTTAATTTATAATTATAATAGTATTTCGAGCTGACGTTCAGAGATTTTGTGGCCTGAAATTATCGTACAATCTACTTAGCTTATACATTTAATCAACCACATAAAAATTTAATATTTAATTAGGTACACCTCTTTTATTATGTATTATTATTGTATGCGGTTATCCAGCGTGAATGTCCAATTTCGTTGCCGAAAAATGAATGTCGTACACGTTTTGAAAATATTGAAATATTATATTACCTCGTAGTGTTTATATTTTGCTCAAAAAGCCATGTTACATTGGTAAAACATGCAAACAAACTTCTAAACGACGGCGCATATTTTCTAGTTTTCCCGTAAAAAAGAAAGCTTACACTTATGAATAATCATTATTACGAAACACGACACTTGAATGCCATTAAAGCTTATTAATCCTCGCCAATTCTGTAGAGCGTGACTCACAGCACGAACATCTATTCTATTTTCTTACAGCCCAAATCCTCCAGGGTCCCACGTCCCTCTTTTGCCTACTGTCAGATCAAATAAAATAAAAGATAAATCGCGAATCCGAAAGAGCAGACAAAAAGGGTCAGACTATCTCTTGCGATTTGTCATCCTACAGCTTATCTATGTAAAACCGAACGATGCCGTGGAGTCGTCGACGCTTCCTTCTCCGTTACATGTATGCTAAGGACATTCGTGATCAATCGAGTAATTAGAAATCTTAAACCGATGAAACATTGCAATTTCGTTGACGAGGAATGATCATTCGTTTTTTCAAAGAAGAAATAATCCGCTCGTTTGCAAGTGGATGATTAAGTACCGTGAGATTTTAGGAAAATGAATTTTCATCTTTGTACTTTAAAGTTTCTACGATAAAAAGGTTTGGGAGAAAAAACTGTTGTATTTTGACGAGAATTAAAATTTCAATGTTTGAACGCGTACTTAAATTTTCTTATATTACAATATATAAATGTGTAATGCAATAGGATTAATATAAACAATTTTTAAAAAGCCGAAGTTTACCTATAAATAATTTCCTTTAAAAGCTCACGAAATACACGTCAGGAAAATATAAAATAAAAACCTAGAAAAAGCATACAGATTCGTATAATTATTCTTCTACGTACATATGAAATATATTAGAAATATGACATAGCATTGTTTGTATATAGAATAAAAAAATGCAATGACACGGACAATAGCTGCTCATTACTTTTGAAAAAAAAAATGTTTCTGATTTAAAATTCCGAGGATATGAAAGACCAGTGGTTAGAATAATTGAAATTCTAGACTTTAGTCAAATGCACACTGAATTTTCTAAATACTAGACACCATCTCTGATGAAAAAAAAAAACACCACAAAAGACAAGAACTCGTTTTAAGCGCCACCGCGCCGGATCTCAACCTTAATTACCGCGTCAAGGGAGAGGCACGATCGTGGCGCATGCGCCATCGATCATGGGTGATGAAACTTGACTGATTCCAGCGTGAAAGATTCACTCTCGGTACCTCGGATCTTTATACTTGTATAGCCAAACGTGCCGATGTTCATTTAAAAATGAAACATTTGCTTTTGTTAAAGGGTAACGCCGATTTCAATGAAAAATAACTAAAATTAAAATGTGGTTTTTGATTAGTTTGCTTATAATCGTGGTTTTTTTTTATCACTTAAAATTACTTCAGTAAATTGTAAATTACGTGAACTCAGTGGGAAATGAAATAATAATTTTTATAATAGTTTTTTGTCTTTACATTTTATGTACTATTTGTACAATATATATTTGAAAAATTTTATAAAAAAAAGTCACAGAAAACAGTGGAATTCTAATTTAAAATTATAACTACATCTAACTAACCGATTCTTTTACAATCTTTTCAAGTATATTACAGTATTATAAATTTTTTATAATAAATGTATTCTTTATAAGATTATATTTATGACTTGCATTCATTTATTAATGCGTTGAAGAGACTTATTTTTGTTACAAATTTGTTACATCTTATAAATTCAATAAAATATAATTATCATTATACTTTATTCTAATTTCAAGATTATTTTCGAGTTATAACTTCATAAATATATTTACGTAATAATGTTAAGTATGTAAATTGTTTTTGTAAAAGTTTAAACCAAATTTTAGTGAATTACTGACAAAAACATTAAACTACTTAAAGTTCTACGGAATTTCGTATCAAATTATAATTTCTCATAGTACATAATGTTATAGTAATATTTATATAATATTGTATAATATTTTTTGCTTTCAAAACTAATTAATGATTGAATATATATATATATATATATATATATATATATATATATATATATATACGCAATATTAACATTGATCGATTGAAAACTAAATGTTTTCTTTATTCATTGAATGAGATATTAAAATATTTACAAGAAAGACATTAATACATTTATATTTAATAAATTAAAGTCTCATGCGTCTTTGATTATCCGATATTTTTGTTATAAATCCAATACAATTTTGTTGGTAATTACGAGTTTCTGAAAATGTTAGTTACTCAAATTTTTTATAAGCGAAAGCAATTTTTTATTATAATTTCGAAATTGATCACTCGATAATGTCATTGATGTTTGTTAATATTGATATTCGGTATTATTTCTTTACAAAGAATTAGCTTAAAATCGTTTTTCTAATTAATTGGTTGCAAAAATTTTATGCATAATATGTGTATTAAAAGTAAGAGTACAGTAAGTTAATAAGAAACATGCAAGGTAATTAATCTTGTAAAGACATAATGTACGTCTTACGACTCATAGATACCGTAAACATAACTCTACATACTTTTATACGCTCGCACGTAATTACAAACGGAAACACTTACCCACCCAAGGGATTAGCAGATTCGTAAGCTTGCAAATAGCCTAGCAGTATTTTCATTTAGTGAAACTAAATGAAATTCTAGTTTGGCTAACTACAACTTTATTAATTCAGTTACATATTTATATTTCAAAGATATAATTAAGTTGTTTAAAAGAATAATTACGTTGTAAAGATTTGATATATAAGTTAAATATTATAAAAAACTTTCTTAATAATTATAATCTTATCAAATCTTTCACGGGTAATAAAACTTTGTATACTGTTTTTATTGCTACATCCGGTGTATATTTTACACATTCTTAGATTTATAACTATAATTTAATTTATAAATTTGGCCAACGAAGCGAACATATCGATGAAAGAAGTGACTTGTTTTTACATAAATGTAATTGTCTAGTACACGTACTTTTCGATTGATGCTCAAATTTCCATTTAGAGAATCGTGTAGAGAATTGATTCAAGTGATAAATGGGTTTATAACAATATCCCTTTAATAAATTACTGGATCGACTGGTCGGCGTAATCTTATTTGTAAAAAATATGATATTCTATGCAAATAATGCAGGACGCACAAAAGCCCAAGAGTAAAATTTGTCACGTACTTTCTAGGTCCTGTCTTGGTTGTGCAAAAAAGGTGAGGACATCCTATCGAAACACGGGCAGCACTCGGCCACGAGTCTCACGACGGCACGGCTTCATGAACGGGAATTCGAGAAGTTTTACTTCACGTCGATGGTGAGTAACCGCATCTCTTCCTTGCATAAAACCCCGATGATTTATAGACCATAAATTGGCCACGCGAATGTTGTTGTTCTATTATGCGCTGGAGGATATTTAGATGTACCGAGTAGACTATTTTTTACGTTGCCAGCGTAAATATCCTTCCGAGTAGTTTGAGATTCGTCATTTTGCGACTGTTACTTTAAGAATCAACTAATTTAATTCATGAAAATACTTCGACTTTGATAACAATTTAATTTAACTAAATTGCATTTTTTATTCTTATTTGCAATTCATGTACGATAATGAGTAGTGTTCAGAGAAAAAAAAATTACGAATATTTGTCCTTTCGCGCATTATTGGCAGATGTGACAGAAGTTTTTGTTAACATTCGCGACATTAACAAACGTCGGGTTATTTTAAGTAGTTTTAATCGTTAGTCACGAATTTCATATTAAAGATGAGCACGACACGTGAAAAAAACTTAATTTATCAAAAATCTGATTATAGCTGCAGTGCCTTACCGTTAAAGGCTTCTTTTAAAATCTTAATAAAATACGTTAATAAAATTGGTGATCGATCCAAAAATTTCAGTGAATGATTTTAAAAATAATTTCTAACAGCGTTTCAAATTTAAATACCAATAAAAAGTATTCAATGGGAAACCAGCTTTTTTAGAAATGGTAATTCCAAAGCAAATGGAATTTAAAAATAACTATCCCGATTATATTGTAAAAGTCAGATTTCATCAGGACTAAATGGTTTAGATGGGTCCTGTCTAATTGGTGTGATTAATCATACCTTACTCAAAACCAAAGGACGACTTCATATTGTAATTAATACCTTTTTTGTAATAGGTAAATGTAAATGTATATAATTTACGCCGCTATCTGTAATAACTTACCATAGCATTTCCTCGCAGTCACTTCTTACACAACGGATCCGTCTATTCCGTTCTCAAACGAATCTTTCATTTGAATAGACTCGATAAGATATATCTTTGAAAAAAAAGGCAACCGACAATTCATTCGTTACAATGAACGGCACTGCCTATACACAGTCCGCATCAATAATATCCGGGCAATCCCGGTTTCGATCCTTTCAAAGCCAATTCCATTCTACGCTTAGCAAAGAAAAGCAGAAAAAAAGAAACGAAAGATAAAAAAAGACGCAGAAGAACAAAAAAGGAGAAATTCGCACGCACTTCATCCATTCACCTGCCTTCATCGAAGCCCTCAGTCATGGCCATATGTCGATGTGTGTCCATAGCAGAGCGACGGCTCGATTTTTGCCGCGGAACAAACGTCACGTCACGAGAAAGCGGGGGATACATACATAGATAGATAGAGAGAGAGAGAGAGAGAGAGAGAGAGAGGCAAAAAAAAGGAGGGAAAAAAATACAGAGAAAACAGGGAAGCAGCAGTAGGCCGTAATGAAGGATCCCTTTGTGCGCAGGACTTTTGTCTTCGGCCGTCGCGCGCGAGATACACAAGACGCGCGGAACGGAAACGCACAAAGCCTCTCTCTGTCGGCATTGTCGTGTGTGCATACGTATACACGTGGATGACAACACGGGAACAGGCGTTTCCCTGTTGTTCCACGAGCCGTTATCGTCGCCTATTCCACCACGATCGCCCGAACGGCTCTCGACCCAGAACCGGAGCTTTCGGACCCTGATAACGTCCTGTGATCCGTCTGTTCTTGTTAGCCCTTAATTCACCGTTCGGGCTTTTATCATCGTCCGGACTCTTCCTTCCCGAGAGCCTTCGCGTTAACATTACTTACTACTAAAATTGCCAAACGAGGTCTTTTAACGCGATGCCAAGCGAGCGAATAGCCTTTGATCCTTTGTTCGAGTGCAGTAGACTTTACTTGCGCTTCGTTGCCGATCGGTGTGGACGATTGCCAGGAATTCTTGGTTGGTCGACTCTGGAATTTTCAGGCCAATATTTATCTCGTGATTATGAAGTAAATAATAATTTCGATATTTCGACAATTATTTTCCTAGAGACATTTAATGTTACATTTTAATGTTACACTAGGAGTCAATTTTATCTTTTTCAGTATCAACCAGATATAATACATAGATTTGTATTTTGAACCAAATCCGTGTCTGAATAATCAAGTTATTTTTTTAAAATTTGAATATTCGTTTTAATTTTTAATTGTAAAATACGTAAGGTGGATATTCAGGATGTAAGGATATTCAGTTATTTATTTTTAGTCTTGTAGCTGGGTGTCGGCTATTTTGACAGGCTTTTTATCTGTTTAGGCTGTTAAAAAGGAACCGTACTTACTACTTTGACATTTTATCTCTGAATATAGAAAGAAAAACTTTAAAATGTAGACAATTTTATCTGTTTACGAGTAGCTTTTTACTGTATATCATTAACAAACAAGTATCGATGGTTAAAGCGTATTTCATTTAGAAAATACATCTTTGGAAAAGTTATATTACATAAGGTAATCTTTGTAAATATGTACATATGATTTTATAAGCACACAGCTATGTAAGAACATGACTATTAAAATATAAACGCTTTAGTAAAATAAGTAATTCGAATGTAAAATTTAAAAGAGTAAATAGTAAGAGTAAGAGTTAATAAAAAAATTAAAAAATAGTTTTAATTTATCTTTAAAAGTATATGTCTGTTTGATATTTTCTACGGTTCAAATGTTTCTTAACTTTTGATTTATTGCAGCGCCTCTAGCGGGATTTTCTTAAAATTTTTCTCCAACAATTCTTCGGTCGGTAACACTGATGCATTTATCGATCGATCGATAAATTCTTCGTTAGTAAAGAAGAAAGTAGAAAATAACTCTGAAGCTTTCAAAAGCACTCATTGCCATTATTAATTGTAAATAGTATGTAAGGCTCGTTTTTTAAACAAAAAATTGTAAACCTCATTGTTTTAACAAAGTTTCAGTATATATACGTTGAGATAAACAAAACTTGAATCCGACAAGTGGCGCCACTGCTCTATAGCATTGACATCCCGAAGTATCTTTCAGGTAAAGTCAGGTAGATCCTCCCATTTTACCAGCTATCGATGGCACGTAGATCGTCGTATAATCAATCGATGGCATCCAAGGAAATACCGCATCGATCATTATATAACAACCGCTATTATATTTTTCTATTCAATCTCTCTGTTAGATTAATTATTACACCGGATAAATCAAGATATGCAATTCCCTTTTAAATGATCCTCAATGCACGCCAAGGCCGCCAAGTACTATATAAAT
The DNA here is from genome assembly GCA_018907045.1 of Wiebesia pumilae. Taxonomy (NCBI): domain Eukaryota; kingdom Metazoa; phylum Arthropoda; class Insecta; order Hymenoptera; family Agaonidae; genus Wiebesia; species Wiebesia pumilae. The sequence continues at coordinate 2,179,634 of JACCHZ010000138.1, forward strand.
TAAGGGAAGCACTGCGTCAATTAAAACGATCAGCCGACTCACAGCTTAGATAATTAATGATTGCTTACCAGAGCCATTAAATATGACTTTCAAATATGAATTGTTGGAATTCTCTTTGAGTCTCGATTTATAGGTTGGTTTCACGGCCCTTTCAATTGTTATCTATTTTTTTCATAATTACTCTCGTGGTTTTATAAATATTTGCTTTTCAAGTTCTGCTTATAACTCTTGCTTGAAAGTATATATATATATATATATATATATATATATATATATATATATATATATATATGAATGTTAACCTAACTAAGTTGTGTGTTCTAATTTGCAAAGAAAAATTATATTTCACGTAAACAGGGTAAACAGGTATAAATAATACTCTATGTATTTGTTTCATTTTAAATGTGTCATAATTATTTACGTTTGATATAAGTATATATGATCATTGTGTAAACTTTTTCTATGCAACAAATAGTTTCAGACGTATCACAATCAAATGTATGTATAATGTCATTTATTGCGTCAACCAATAGTTCTTGAATATTAAAATAATTTTTCAAAAATCTGAAACATAATAATAAAATAATCTAAATAAGATTTTTCAGAACGATTTACAAATTAAAATATTTACATATAATAACAATTATTTTTTATTAAATAACTTCTATAACACGTTTAATACTGAGTACTTAAATAGTATAAAAATTAGAATATTACTCTTAAAAAAATCTGGAAACACGTGCAACGTAACATTAAATGCATCGAAGCCTTGGGTTCTAAGAAAAATTTTACAAACAATAATAAAGAAAATTATAGAAATTTTCTAATATTATTGAAAATTCGCTATTATTTTAATAAATCACTTTCACATGAAAATTGATTCGTCTTATTTAAATTTCAATATTTCTAGCAAAAAAGCTAAAAATAACTTGACAGAAAAACGTAATTTATTTTACAGAGCTAATATAAATGAGTTATCGAAATTATATGTAAGAATTAGATATTATCATTCATGAAGTTTAATTTTTAATTTTATACAATAATAATTGAATATTTTAGTCTTGACTCGCATAAGCAATTAAAAAAAAACTTATTATTAATGCGACAGTACTAGTTATAAATAAAAGGAATGTATACGACTTGATTTCCATATCACTTTGGTTGCCACATTATTAATAATTATATGAAAATTTCTTTTGATAATTAACCAATAAATTATATTCGGGGATTATTAGATAAAGGTTGCAAAACTATAGAGAGAACTAATAATTTTATCAAAAGTGTTGAGTTAAAAAAGAAATTGTTCTAGAAAGGCTAAGGGTACTGGAATAGTGCAGTTTTTCGCTATGATTAACTCAAAGTACTTATCTCAAAAGTAAAGTGTCCGTTTTGCGCGCATTGAAACTTTAAACTGGTTTGTGTATACTTTCTAAATGATCTTTCGAGTCTTCGAGTTCTTAATTACAGGAAAGAACAATTATAACGCTTTTTTCTAAAGTGCTCGCCCGTGTATTTCGGACTGACAATCGGCGATAGAGGCTTGCGAAAACAATTCCACAAACGACTTTCGTTACTTTGTTTCGCTCAGTAGAAAAGTATATCTCGGTGACACAATAGCCTCTTTGCGTTAGTATTGTGAAAACGCCCGTTGACATTCTTCAAATTAGTTTCTTCAAATGTAGTATCGACGCGATACTAAAAGAAATAATGTAGCAACGCCAGCGAGCTAAATAAATTACGACATTCAAATGGTTCTCGATGACATAACATTTTAATGGACTTAAGCTATCTATGATTTACTCTAAGACTGCTACATTCTTGTAGCAGAGAGACCGTTCAATTTCTCGGTACAGCAATTCGAGACAGTAAGTACGCGGCTATCAGCTAATCGATTATTAAATTAAACGTCGTCAAATTGTAATTTTAAATATTGTGCAGCGTATAAATGGATTGGCATTCGAAATAATCAATATTGCTTATGTAATTTAGCCTCGCAGCCAGTTGTACACAAAAATTGTAGCTTTGGTATGAAAAACTGTCAAGGTTTTAAATGCTAGACATGTAAAAATACATACTCGACTTTTAGATCCCTTGCGATGTAGCCTTGTAAATCCTCTTTACAAGATAAACAAGAAACAAGCTAACAAAAGAAACGCCAGACCTCGCAAACATTATGGCAATACAAACTCTTGACCATTTACGAGCCAATTTCCCTCATATATTTGTCTGGCGTTACACGAGGATTGGTAGCCGTTAATCACGGTCGTGCGTTCCGTTAACCCAATTGCCGGCGTACTGCATTACCGGCCGATAGGAAAGTGTCTTGCACGGACGCACGTCCGGCCGATTCGGCTGACGCAAGTGCGGAACCCGACCTACGACTTCCTGAAAATGATTTCCCCTGTTCCTCGTGCTGACGATAATTGCAATCGTTGTTCGCGACTCTGGAGAGTTTCGCGACCGTTTATCGCTGTGTGGGCTACGCGTAATCGTCAACGACAGAAAAGTTAGATGTGACAGCGTTTGCTTGTTGCTGCGCGGATTCTCGCTAGGAGTATTTTTTCCTTTGATTCACGGATACTGAGCATTTCCGTTATTCAAATTAACGATGTTTTATGGTAAACAGTAGAAAGCATGCTTTAAGGAGTGATGCAGCTCAATCGACATTGTTTGAAAGCCGTTGGCAAACATTTTTCTCTTCCGATTTTAACGCTTTAATATCGAAATCATTACCGATAAATATTTTTCAAGTCACGGTATTTATGCGCAAGTTTTATAAGCATGCGTTTATCAAATTATATTCTTTTGCTGTAGAGGACGATTTTAACTGGGCGGTTGAAAGATTTACTTGAATGTAAAAATGTGTGATTACACAAAGTTCTTGGATCGAGTCATAAATCATGAATGATAAATTAATTTATCAGATAAATTGACAGAGAAAAAGAGTATGCTTACTTTCGTTCGTTATCTCATATGGACGTATTTGCGAAATTATTTACTATTTCTTAATTGCATCAGTACTCCGACAACTTTTCGTCAGAATCTTTCGTTAGAATAATTAAGTTAGAGTCCATCAAGCCTAAATCGAATTCTCTAAAGAATTCTCTAAAAGTTACATAAAAAATTGCTGTATTTGTTTCGTACATTATGTACTCGCTAGTTAAAATATATTCTTAACTTTTTCTTCTTAAAGTAATAACTAATTGAAATTTTTAATTTTTATAAGTATAAATTCTAGCAGATCGCGCAAAGAAAATTAATATTTTCTACGTATTAAAATATTATCTTCATTGAAATTACCATGTAAAAGCTTTTTCACAATTGATGGAATATAAAATGTATATTTGTAAAACCATTTGAATAATTTATGCAACAAAAATTATGAAATGCTACGTTGATATTGAAAAATTATTTCAGTAAATTACTTATATTCTTAACGATGATACTTAAAAGCCACAAGCAGTAATATATCAATCACTGAATCTTTACAGAGACATAACAAATAACATTCCGTAAATAGCTATGAATAATACTATTTACAATTGCAAAATAATTATAATATTCCATAAATAACTTTGAACATTGCTATTTTCAACTGCACAATTGCATTCTAAACGTACTTGTACTTTTTAATACATGCGTGGCACTCGTAATATTACGAGTGCAGGTAATGCCTAGATTTTTCATGCAAATAATAATCGTGTACGTAACTCGGAAACTACTTTTTTTAAACTCTACAATCCCCAATAACATAATATGCGTTTCCAAATGGTCAAACTTGAAACGCTCGCTATTTTGAATAATCAACGCCTGTAGACGCATCGAGCCAAGGTTTTACGTATCCGAACAGAAGTTTGTCAAGCGTCGATCCACGAGATAGATCGCAAAAAAGAAACCATCCCCGCGAAGGCCACGGCGCTCATGTCGGCTCAAGGCCATCGCGTCGCTGCTCGACATTTCGCAAGGTTTTCTCCATAAATGTGCAGTCGCGAATCCGCTAAATCGGCATCGCGAAAACACGGTCCGGGCGCGCATCGCCTTATAAAGGACTCCGCGGAAAGGACGACTAACGAGCGCAATCGCCTTGTGCCGATTTGCGAGCTTTTGCAATGGACCCGTTTTTTGTCTGCCGGCTTTTCAGCGCTTTTCTCGCCCGCGCTCGTGGAAAAGTCGAAGGCGCGGAAGCTCAGGAATTATCGAAAATCAGCTCATTTCATTCATAAAACCTGTAGGTTTTATGCGCGTTTCGTAGTTTTCATTGAGACTACTTTTATTTTACTTTTATTTTATTAGCTTATTTTCTCACCCAAGCTCCTATCGCTCTTTTCATTTATTTATTTGGAAAAATAAAGTTTCGAAATACGTCTTTCGACGCTTTACACACAGTTCTGTAAGAAGTTAAGATCATTGAGCAAGATAAAAGCGCCAAGTTGTTGATCTAACTATTCGACAGTATACAAGAATAGAAATCAATTTTAATTTTATTGCAACAAACGCTAATTTCATTAATAACACCGGAATAAAAATTAGATGTTGAATTTCGGAAAATAAATGGTAAGATGAGCATGACAATAAGATAGTATCGCTTTCATTCTTACTAAACTGCCATGTCAAAAGCTCATTTTCTAAACAGGAGCATTCGTTAAACACACAACGACCGCGACGTGCACGAAAGCTGCCTCCTCGCAGGATATAAAAATCCCAACGCACTTTCTGCCAAGAGTAATTATTCGCAATATTAACATACATCAACATTCGTTCCGTCTTAATAACGGCGCGTTTCATTTTTATATTCTCAATGGATTTTTCCCTCGGCTTTTCTATTCCCGGATGCGCGCGGTGATCGCGCCAACTTAGACCCATGAGCGGTGCAGCTGTAGAAAGTCTCTCAATATATAGTATCCTGTCGATAAAATCGTCGGCGCTTATCGTCTTGGTTGTCGACGTAGACTCAGAGTAGCGTGAATTGAATTGCGATGACGTGCTGCGTCTCGCAGAAATAACAAAAACCTCCGAGAGAAGGGAGGCGTGAATTCAAAAATAATAAAATTGAAATAACGCCAAGGATTGAGAAAGCGTTGCTGTACACTTAAATTAATTATAAACATAAATGAGATATATTTTTAAGTGATTTGAATAAAAATGATTGAATGCTTGAGCTTGTCACAAGGAGAGCTTCAAATTTCATTGTAATACTTGAGAGTGTACGTACATTTGTAACTTAAATCTTAGTTGTCTACACTATTAAACAGCAAGAAATCATAATTTCGTAAAATCACATTCATTTACTCAACTTCGATTTCTTTTATTTATATTTATTCGGCTGCAGTGAATAACATTTCTTAAAACTAGTTAACATTTAATGTACAATAGGCAAACTAAAAACTGAAACAATAAATCGGAGCAAAGAGAATTAGAAATAAAATAAAAGCTGACAGGATACATAAATATGTGGATTTTCCTTTTTTTTTCCCATCGCGTAATACCTCGATGATTATTCGTAGAACGTGAGAACAGTATGTTCAAGGAGAATCGTTTTTATGATGGAGCTATGTAAAGAAAATTGTCAACTTCTTTTAATGTAATTGAATGCATGCGTTCACTTAGATTGTAATAAAAATCTGACTAATAAAAAACAAAAATTCCAATTATTTGCGATTCGTGCTTGTAAATAATCCATAACTTTTAGTGCTTGTATAATATTATTTCGTGTATAAATTACACGTAATAATAAATAAATAAAACTACGGTTACATTCAAATCTAAGTAAGTACTAGCCAAACAAATAATCAACTTTAATGAGAACGGGCGTATTTTTATTCCCTCGTTAATATGAATACAGAACTGCGAGGCGTTAAACACACTGTTTTTGCAATAAAAGTAAGTTGCCGCTTACATAATCGGAGCCTTCCTTCGCTAATCGTCAGAACTACTGACTTTTTAAATTATTCATTCAAATGAAGTAGTTGCAAATTAGAAACAACCTTTCTGTATCTAAGCACTTCAACGAACTGTAATGATAGTTTCTCTCATTTTCCCTATGAATAAGTGACAAAATAGATTTTTAATAAATTTGCTTACTAAAGCAGTAATCTACGCATTCGCATACGTACATAAAATTATGTATCGCATGCGTCGTCATCGTCAAAAAAAATTGGACAGGCGAAAAGGTTTACGACAAGAGACACAGTTTACTTGGTAGATAGGCGACCTCCTAACGATGTAAAACTCCATTTCGTGTAAAGGAAAGAGAGAGAGAGAGAGAGAGAGAGAGAGAGAGAGAGAGAGAGAGAGAGAGAATGAAGTTCTCTTGTGAAAAATAAATATATTGCAATAATAGAAATAAAAGAGTTTTACTTTTATTAAAAAAATATTCAACACTTGATAAAAACTTCATTTGCCTATTAAATGTTTATGTAGATATGATTTATTAATAATATAATAATAATTAATAAAATAAAATAAAATAATTAATAAAATTTATAAAATATAATTAATAATTAATAATCGAATTGAAATCAAGAAATATTTTGATACTTCTCAATACATATTTATTTGTTGAGAATGAAAAATATATTTTAACTTAAAAAGCCGATGCGACTGGACAGTCACAAATTTAATGTGTTCGTAAAATCGAATGATCGACGTACTTCTTTTATTCCATAAAAATTTTGATATTGATTCTGCTTAATTGAATTCCTAGGTTTTTAGAATTTTCCACTTTTAAATGGTCAATTTTTATGTTAAACAAGATTTAATTGAAGTGAAATTTGAATTCAATCGCTTTAACTTCCTCTTCAAAGAAATTTTATGATGGTGATGAATTCTTAAAAATGACATTACTATTCAAATTATTGCAGTTCATAGGAATCTTAAGTTTTTCAATTTTCTACGCCGTTTACGATATTTGGCACCGTTATTAAGTATAAAAATGGTACATCCAACGAAATTCTTTTACAAACAGAAAAACAATGTTTACCAATAATAATGAGTAAACGACGATAACTATCTATAATTTAGCGAAAGCACGTACAAATATCTTAGAAGGTCTTATTTCAACACAGGATTTGACTTTTTACTTTAGAACAAATCAAAAGTCTATCTCAGCTTCAATGTTTATGAAAAATCTGAAAAATATTAGAGACCAAGCATTTTGCATTGACCGGATTTGGAGTACTAAGCAGTAAACATTCGTCCCATTGTTCCCGATAAATCTAGCGTAATTTCTAAAGTGAGCGTTTGGGAAATATTATGTACACACGCACTCGTCCTATTATCTTTTTTCTTTCAAATAAGACGAGCACGTATGTGTGAGAAAGAGAAAAAGAGATTCCAGCCGATTACGCGAAGGAAAGACACGCGACAATGGAAAGTAGGGGATCCATCCATTGAGCGGAGATTATTCCTTCATTAAATACTCGCCTGAAAAATCTATAGATGAATTATGGCATCTGCCTCTGCGCCATTTATGTTTAGCGAGCTGACGGTGAATGCATGAGAGCATAAAACAGATGATCTACACATCGCATGTCAGTGAAAAAATTTTGTACGCCTATCATGGTTTTATCGATCGCTGTGAAAATTATATATTTTTTTAAAGAAACATTGTCGGGAATTTTATTTAATTTTTATGTACGTTTAACGATGAAAACTTTTTGTCTTCTTATGATGATTTGTCTTCTTGTGATTTATTAAATGGAAAAAGTTCCATGATTTTGAAAAAGAATATTGAATATCGTTCGTTGGGCTGTAAGTCATTTTAAATATTTCATTACTGAAAATGATTTTCAAAACAGTTTGCTCGTATAAGTCATTATATATCATAGTATAACTTTTTTATATTACTATTATAAGATTACTCCTATTATTATTATTATTATTATTATTATTATTCCTATTATTATTCCTATTATTATTCCTATTATTATTATTATTATTATTATTATTATTATTATTATTATTATTATTATTATTATTATATCCAACTTTTTCGATAATAACTTTTAAATTTTTTATTTAACAAGTCGTTTAGAGATGATTACGTATAATTTACATATAATATAAATGTTTATCTAATATAATAGTTATTTTATTTTAACCGCTTGGAAACTTGGCAATTACTAGGCTATATAGAAAGTTATTTATCAGTAATTGATTATATTATAAAATCTGTGCGATAAGCAAGACTATATACCCTTACTTTCACATTGACACTGATTTCTAAAATCTCAGAACAATTTTAAATTTTATGAACTGGTTAATTTTCGAAAGAGCATTTATCTTTTCATTAGTAATTTCCAAAATTGTCGGACTCGAGCTTTAAACGAATTAAATATTACGGTTATATTTCTTTTGATAAATGAATCTTACACAAGGTATCGATTTATAATCTGTACGCATCAGCGAAATCTATTTATACTCGAGGCCATTTTTAAATATCCTCGAGGAGCATCGCACTTTAAAAGGAAGATAATATCAAAGATATTATTTATTTTTAATGAAGGGTATTGTGCGAATATTTCTAGTGAAAGTTTCTTTTCTTAAGAGTGAAATTAAGATGACACTTGCTTTAAATAAACTCTCTCACTATTCAAGAAAATTTTATTCGTTACAAGCAACGTTCATTCTTTATTTTAAATGGTTATTCACTCCTTGAGTTCACAAAATCAATCACTTAAAACATAAAGATACGTCTGGTTGATAGATGTCTACATGCAGAAAAATAAAATCTACTTTCTATAAACAGACATATTTACACGTACAAGGACGAACAAAACAATTTCTTCCAAGTATGAAAAAAATAATATCATGCACTACCCGACGTGAAAAAAATATCGCCCCCCAAAAAATTCCATTTACTTTGTATGAAATAGTACTTTCTCTTAAAAGTATTTCATAAATATAAATAAGAATTAGAATTAACCGATACCTATGCTTTCAGATCGCTATACGCACTTTTCTAACAAATATGTACATCTCGTATTGTTTTCAAATGTTTGTCGTAAGTATTTCAAAGCTTCAACGTGATACTTTTTCGAAACGTGCAAAGAATATTAACAACTTCCCTTGAATGAATACATTTTTTAGCCTAAAATAGAAACTATTCATTACTTTAGTATTATAAACGTCTGCACAAATACCTTTCTCCAATGATAAATGAACTTAATGATTTTTATAATAAAAGCCAATATTAAACATTACCAGTAAGAATTCATCAATAGTATTATATTATTTTGCAATCATTCCAGATGCAAATATCAATGTGATTATATCGTTTGATTGAAAGCCTTCTGGTTTTAAAGATTTCACACATAACAATTTGAAATAATGTGCTAAATAATAGGCACGTATATGAACATTATGATTACAAGTATTTTCAATGATTAGATCAAAGCTAAATTCAAATAAGAAAAGTTTTTTGACAAACAGATTTCATTCATTTAGGTTCAATCGGCAACGGAAGAAATTTTATACGAATCTGTTGTATTTCATATCAGTGCAAGAGATATCGGTAAACCAAGAAAGAAAATTGCATTCTTGCCGTACAATATAATTAAGAAAAATCAGTGCAATCATAAAACAAGGATAATATTAATTGCATGCTCATGAGCAATACTTTTTACTAAAAATCATAGTCATTTTACAAAAAGAAATATGTTCCTTAGTTGCATTGTTATAATTTTTATATATTACAATTATTGGCCTATTCCCTATAAAGTTTATCTTCATTCATTAAACATGATTGCACAGTTTTGTCGATGTAGTCTCATTAGACGTTTTTGTGACGTAACGATACCGTAGCAAGCAACTTCAAAGCATTTATTTAAAATGTAAAACCAATTTTGCGTATGAACTTTTTAGGCTCGCGAGATAATTAATCGTTCCAAGAACGCATTATTCCCCCGTAGAAAGTACATCCACGGATAAATTCGTAAAAGACAAGGCACAAAATTTGCTCTAGATAAATAGGAATAAAAGGGAATATCGTAGTGGGGAACGAATTTCTCGATCGCCTTAGGAATCCGGATCGGCAACCTCTTCCAGAGCGTCGCACTCCTCGCGTGCGTGATGCAAAAGCATAGGTTGCGATCGCTTCCCTAGGAAGTCGATTCGCCGATGCTTCGTTAAGGGTCGTGTGTTCCTTGGGACAGAGCGACTGGTTGGCAGGGAACGTTCGCTCTCTTGGCAGCTTATTTATGATTATTCGTCTTGAGGCCGCTGTGTCACTTCTCGCTGTATAAATAACGTAATTACCGCTACATTAATAATTCAACGACTGTAATTTATTTTAATCGCTTTTCCATTTCGATGCGTGAGAAGACGCGCGATTTCTCGTAGATGGTGTAGATGTTAAACAATTCAACGACATTTAGTTTATTTTGATATATGCTATGCAATTCTGCAGCGTTTCTCTGTTTAAAATACTGACAAGCAATCGGAAGGTATTGTAATCCGTTCTAGTTTTAAAGCCTATAATATCGATAGTTTTATTATAAAATGAATTGTGATTAACCGCACCTATTATCGCTAGCTGACAGTCACGGTATAATTTCTATATCTTCTGTTATATAATATTACGCGCACACACGTACAGAGTTACGTAAACGCTGAAGTGCGTTTGCAAGTATAATGTCCAATAATTATTCTAATTTGAAATTAAAATGTTCATATTTGGGTCGCAATGGCTAATTAATCGCACACTAATCATCTGTGGATATTTTCAAAGAGCAGTGCATTAATAATTCCTATTATATATGACCCGATTATATATTGATATTCCTATTATATATGATCTATTTAACAATGCGCTCATACCTGTTTCAATATTTTAGAATGACTTGTGACAAACTTTTCAATCAAACGTCGTGTAAAACAATGTATAATTTAACTCCTTCGCCTGATTTATATCTCGGGTAAATGCCAGTTTTAATAATAGTGTTTTATACATTTTCATGGTTATTACTATAATTATTCTGTAAAGAAACATTAATCCCTCGTTACTACAATTACGAATTTCACTGTAACAAGAGCGGGATACTCTTCTAATATAGGCTTCAGTTGATTACGAATATTATTTTGTTTTAAAAGCTATGTAATATTGATATAATATAGTCATGAAAATGAAATTTTTAAAAATATTGAAAACCTCGTTTTATAGATTTGTTGATCATGTTATTAGGTCAAATTTTATTTTATTTTCGTTCTGCCGATTAGAGTGAAAATTTTGTACATTGTTGCGATGCTCGAAATCTCTAAGAAAACATATTTAAATGAACTTTAAAAAAGAAGAAATATCAGAGTGAAGCTTGTTTGGTACATAAATAGAAAACGGATGTTATCATACGTAGACAAAATAATAATTCAAGTTAAAATTCACGTTAAATAGAAGAATAAACATTTGCCTTATTCTCCGATATGATTATTTCAAAACAATATAATTTATTATGCTTGATGTAATTATTACAAATTTGCGCTCGTTTGTAAACATTATTATCTTAATACACACATAAAAAAATATTCTTGGTTCACAGATTTTTATTCGAAGCACAATCAAGCTCATTCATCATTATCCATTTAATGAAAAAGAATATTACGTCAGGCACGTTTCAAGAATTCGAAAATAAAAACAATTTAACATAAGACAAATATAGCAATTTAATGCTAGCGTACACTCATTAGTATTTCACCTAATAAATCAAACCATTAAATATTGATTTTAGTAATTACGTTAACGGTAATGGAAGCTTCTTCAATAGCTTTGCCAAATAAAATCTCGTAGCCGTAAACATTGTGCAAGCCACATCGTTAAATTTAATACTACTAAAAGAAAACGCCGGCAGACTTTAGCGTTTACTTCGCTTTAGGCTATTGAGAAATCAAGGCAAAAGAAGTTCTTACCTCGCGAGCCGATTACTCCCCTTCCCCCGGCCCTGCATTTATGACTTCAATTAACGCACTCGGCGCAGTGCGCGTACGGATAATCGCCACACGGCAATACCCCAACGTCGCCGTAAATCAGCTCGGGTGGAACCCCCCACCCCGTCCCACCGCCCAACCCGCCGCAGAATTAACGGGAATGGGAAAACGACGAAGCTTACCTGTAGGGAAGCCAAAGACGAAAAATAAAAAAACCGTGTAAGCGAACGACGGTGAAAAGGTGTGGGAGGCAGGGCCGCGGGAGAGGAGAGAGGGAAAAAGGAAAAGAGAGACGCGGTAAAAAAAATCGTCGCATTGTTCAAGGCCGACGCGAGAGGCGATTCAGGTGTCCCATTTTTCAAACGCCTGTCTTCTACCTCGGTTCTATTGCCTTATCACGGCGTCACCGGCTTCGTCCCACTTAACACACACACACACACACCCCTCCCGCCCCGCACCACCTCCAGCTTTTATAACCTACATCTTAACGCATTACACATATTGTGCGCCTTTTTTATTCGCGCGCCTACGCCTCTGAGCGCCGTGATCAGATACGCGTGACGCCGCGTCGATCATAAGAATTATGTACGACAATTCCTTCTCTCTCTCTCTCTCTCTCTCTCTCTCTCTCTCTCTCGCACTCCCGATGAATTTCGCTTATAATTTTCCCATTCGAGTAATTGCCTTCGCGATCGGAAAAATACGTCCAGATGATCTTATCTTTTAGAACATTTGCAATCCGTAATAACTCAATTTCGTGTGAGAATTTAAGTTTCATAATTGGTGATTAAACGATGACACGAAGAAGAATTGAATGAAAATCCAATAAATACTTGTTTCAATAGTATTAAATAAGTGCTAAGCTTTTACTTGGCTAAAGGCTGTATTTACTCAATCAAAGTAAACGTTTTAATTAGCTCGTCTTAAATAAATATAATGATAGCTGAGGTAAATATTGAAATAATGTTATTGGAATTCGGTAAAGGTAAATAGTATCGCACGGGTTTATAGAATCTAATTGACGTTGTTGTGCATTTTAAAAATTCTGATACACGTGCAATCACGCGTATACACATGTATCAAAATGAAGAAGAAGCTGAAATATTTTTCATCGAACATTAATACACTCGAACACACTTTATCTTTAATTCGGATTCAATGATTTCTACCTTTATATACGACATTGGTTTTTTTTAAACTTTCTTAATGTTCCAAATAGGTTATTGATATCATCGTGAAATCCGGATTAAAATACATATATTCCACCAGATTTTACAAGTATCGAAACCAGTTTCCGATTAATAACTTTATTCGATAGTTGAATTTAAGTAAGAATACTTATTACTGTAAACCAATGGATAAATTCCTTCGAAATTTGAATAAAAGGCAAATCATATCTTTTTAAAATAAATGTAAGTTTAACTATTTAACTTACGGTACACGAGTCGCTTACGAATGAAAAACTCCTAGTAAAAATAGCTTTTCAGAGATTAATACATTTTTTCAAGAACACGAATTTTCTTCGTACTTTACGGTATACCTCGTAGATAAGTATGAAAAGAATGAATCATTGTGCTTAGTGGAAGAAACGTCTTCTTACGCGTATCGAACTCATAAGAAACAAACATGGATTCGACAGAAACGTTCACTGTAGAAGTATTTATAGAAGGCATTTCCTATACTATGTTCATTTGTATTCTAACCTGTATTTTAATAATATAAGACTTCTGCTCTCTGTAAATATAAAGCATATAAAGCGGCCGATGTATTGAATTACCATCAAAATATGAATCAGCTACTGTAGATGAAGAATTTTTTCCAAAAACTCTTAAACCACTCCCAAACCATTTACCATACCCAAACCATAGACAAAAACGAACCGTAACCCAACGAATTTTTTTAATCGCTGCGACTGAACTTATTTTAATTTATTAAAAAAACTACTTGATTTCATCAAGAACATGTTGACTTCAAGATACGTACAAAATGTTACGTAAAATATATATCGATGGATAATTTTGCAACTTTGTGACAATAACGATAATGTCACGTAAGGTTACATAAAAATACCCTTCTCGTATTATCGATTTACCATCCGAGATACCGTCATTTTAACGAGTCGTAAGTTAAACAAAAAGTTCGAGAAAAAATATCGCGGTACCAACGAATAAAAGGCAAGGGATAATATCGATACTTCTCAAAAGCGTCGTATTCTTCCTTAAGCAATTTACCGTCTCCCGGAAAAACGTTGATACTGACATTAGCGCAAATGATTACAGAAGACAGTTTGTAACATGAATTTTCGCTGGCCAATTATCGGCTCTGGCGGAATTTTTCTTCCCGAACACGTAAGATACCGCAAACGGACTCGGGACGAAGTCGTAAATCGGCCGCCCTTATTATCGGAAATTTATAGGCGAGAGACTGAACACAACTGAACTCTGGGCCGAGCGAAGTGTCACTCGGAAAATTCATGACGTAGAGATATGTAAAGAGTTCGCTTTCCAGAGTCTCTATTCGTATAACGGTGTTAAAAGACATTTGAATGGTAAAGAGGAGACACTTGTGTCGCCGTCGCGCGTACATAAGAGAAAAACTCGACTATTCATAAGAGATAGTTATTATTACATTGTTTCGACTGAATATTATACTTTTGTCAACATTTATCGATACTTCATTGAGCTCCTTGTCTATTCGTGCATAATCGACTTGTTATCTAACGGACGAAATTGTTTTTGTTCTATCGGTCAAAAAAGTCACAATATCGTTTTAAAAATGCCGTACGCGAAAGTAACATTTTACCTTAACAGGCCTTCATGACTTTTACTCTTGAGAAAAATTTGCGGAAACTATACGGTCGTAGTAAAGTAAAATCTGCAAAAGAAATTGAAAAGTATTAATAAGCCTGAAGTTTGCAACGTTCAAACTTGGATTTTCAAGTTCGTACGAAAGTTTTTAACTTGCCATTTCATTTCATTTTTAGACATTTATTTGAGTAAGCTATTATCTTTATGTTACAGGTGAGTTACGGAAATTATCATTTTACCGAATCTTCGACTCTGTAAGTTTAAATACTATTACTAATAAGCTTGATATCATACTTAATTATTCTAATAATTGTTTAATTCAATCGGTCATTCGTAGTTTCTTTTTATCATTATACTCACGCTAATTATTACTACGTTACTCACGACGTTGTACCACTCCAGGTTATTAAAATTCGAATCTTCTTAGTATTTTTCAAAGGAAGGATATAACGATTGCTAGAAAAAAGTCCCAAGAGAGTTATTACTTCCTGATAGTAAAGCCAAAGTAGAAAATCATAAAGCTTATATTATGCCCCGGCTTCCAGAGTTTACACACGGTAAATACCCTAATGTGCTCGAGTCGTCCTTTTTGTGTACTTTAACAGGCGCTTTAACATTCCAAAATCAGCCGATCGTTCAGAAATAGCAGCCACGCACGTAAACCAGAGGAAACTTCGTGAATTTTCGCGTTGCTCTAACGTAGGATTTCCGGGCGCATTCACCTCGATCCCGGATCCCTTTCGACATTCAAGCCTTCGCGTGTCACACATACGCGTCGCACATAATAAAAGCGCGGCTCTACCTCTCAAGGACGTCCTTAGAGAACTTCCGACCCTTGAGCTCTACTTCAGCGCGCTTTGGAAAGTATAGACGCGCATTTCTAACGCGACTCGTTAATATTAGCAGCGTGTACCACGCGGAAATACTTTTCGTACGGGTGACGTAGGCGTATTTTACGTCTTTTCTCTTTTCAGCGAGGAAGGCATCCGGTTTTAGTCTTTTTCTTTTTCTTTTTCTTTTTACGCCTGGAGTTGTCCAAATGCAATATTGTCGTATTGATAAAATATGTTAATTGGCGTGTGTTTGGCTCTGAAAAAACGAGGCTCTGCAGTTTCGCGTTTACGTTAGGATTCAGACGTACTCTTCGATAATTAACAAAACCTTATAATTAACTTACACGCGTTTCCTAGGTTCGAAGGATAATTTATTTAACGAAAACAAGATTCCAAAGCTAAAAGTAAATGATCCAACTATAATTTATCAACAGAAAAAGATTTTTTCCCCGCGAATCCGTAGCACGCAATATTAATAACCAATCAAGTTGAATTTTGCACATCTAGGTTTTTTTTTTTTTTTTTTTTTTTTTTTTTTTTTTTTTCTTCTTCTTCTTCATTTGCTTGAGCCAATCTACAGTGTCGTAAAAATATCTAATAACAAGAGTTCAAGAATATCCCAGTATGCATGCACAATGTGGCATAGCCTTGGGTGGGGCATTTTCGGCCACATCGATAAAATCTTATGCTTAATTATCTTTTTTCGGCGATCTCACCGAGCGACGCATTTATTCGAAATAACTTCCTTTCTTTGCTCTTATTTCCTTGCAGCAGTTCTCGCTCTGTAACAATAATTATAGGGTTAAGAGTTATAAAAATTGAACCAAAAGGAACTTACGTACCCCCAAGTAAAATCCGAAGAACTCACTCCTTCATAACTATGCAAATAAACTTACTTTATCCTGTAATAATATCGAAAAAACGCGTCCTCTTCAAACAGGATCGCCTTTTTGGAGAGATGGACTATTTTTACGCCGATAGCAAACAAAACATCTTTCCGTTAGCGGACAAAACAAACCCTTTTGATACAAAAGTCGCGTCGGATCGACAGGAAGTTCGTCTTCACGATCGCTTTGCGAGTTCACGGCTTCGACGGAGGAAGTTTTTCATCGTTTTGCCAGAAAGTTAACGTAACTTCATAGCGAATTACTGGCTTTGCGTGCTTATTATCAAGCGCCCACTCGCATCTCCGCGCTACCATTCGCTCCCATCTATCACGGTGGTCAGTCGATGGCCGTGAATCCAAGAGCACTTCCTCGATTTCCTCGCTCGACGCAGTACTCGCACTGACTTGAACGCGGCGTAGCTCCCGAGGATCACTAATTTTGCGTCGCACTCCCGACAATTACGCGAACGCATCATCATCGGATCGATCGCGGAATCTGGAACGGACGCTGCACTATCCACACGTCGTACATTTTCGCGGACTCCAACGACCGCTTCGTCGAACTCTGCCCCTGTTACTCCACCTGCCGAGTCACGGCGAGTTCTCTTTCTCAAATTATTCGGCTTTTCCAGAGATAAAAGCTTGTGGCGAACGATAAATTTGCGATTTCGGTATTAAGCTGACCGCTTAAACACAATCGAGTGTTTGTGGATTTGATTTTGGTATTTGCGTCCCATTCGAGCAGCGTTTTCAATTGTCATGAGTTTAAATTTCATGCACGATACACGAAATAGAAACTTTCCGCGTCGATACGTGTATTCCAATATGTCCTTGATCCACTTAATAATAGATTTTATGCAAAGTACCAGTGATGCAAAGATTTTAACGTGTTATTCTACTGCCTTTAAATTAAGAAAATTTGACGCGTACATGTGAATATATATATATATATATATATATATATATATATATATATATATATATTATCATTCCCAAGAACTTTGCAATTAATATTCTTCGGAATAATTTTGTTAAGATATGCATCACATTCGCTTTGACTTTTAAAAGTAAAGGCGCGATAAATACGCAAAAATAACAATTTATACTTGTTGTTATCTTCATTTTTAAATTTTATACTTAAAAAATTATATGTTTATTTCATCAAAAATGTAAGCGTTCATCGTGTATAAAAAAATTTTTCATTGCTAATTAGATACAATTACTCGAGCATGTTTATCAATTACGTGTAAAAATTAGCAAGTATTTGCTTGTAAAGCAATATCAAATTTCTTATTTATAAAACTTATAACAAATTTTTTACAATATACGATTCAGAATGAAATACGTAAATATTTTTGTGACATATATTATGTCGTATTTCAAATGCAAAATACGTCTTTTTATACAAAATTTTTACGTTATTAGTTTTAATTTCAACGATAAACTGAAATTTATATTATTTATTACGATAGAAGAGGTCGGTTTGATAGATATGGACAAAGAGGTTTAATTCTATTTCTTGAGATTCACTCGATGTAAATTTTCAATCAAGAGTTTCTTCACGAATGCATAAAAAATTTGATATACTATAGTTCCTTTTAACTTTACATATCGTAGCTTTCAACAAAAAAGACTCGATAATTTTCTCGATAAATAAAAGGAGAAACAATACGTACTTGTATTTCTTGACGTTAAATTCATAACTGTTTTTCACGTCGGCAAATTTATTAACGCTTTAATATCCCCATAAAAGTAAGCTCACACAAAACAATAATAATTCCGTCGACTTTGCAACGAGTGACTTACATCATCGTCGTGTACACATCGGGTTATTTGCAATTTTCCGCATTGCAAAGACGTTCGCGGTCACACATTACGGAATAAACAAGACGAGATAACCTTCCAGTATGGTCTTTAATTATTTTACGCATTACTCGTAAAACTTTTTAGAATAAGATAATGGCTTGAAAAGTAAGATTAAAAAAATTGTTACATTTGCATTAATGCGTATACAAGCAAGCTCTGATATGTATACGCGTGCGTACGCGTGCACAAGTAACGTTATCTTTTACTTAAAATTACCAATTATTAACGTCCAATGGGATTTTTATCAGTCGCGCGGTTCTTTTTGCGGCCTTGATTCCGATTGGAATCGACGTGACGTCCCGTTTATGCGAATAAACGACGCTAAAACGACATGCATAAGCAAAGTGCTAAAATTTACTTAACGTTGGGCGTCGATGTTAATCGATAAGTTCGAGTCTTTTTATGCTCAACTTGGTTTCCACGTGTAACGCCAGATTAAGTACCCGGTTATACCGACTTTATCACTTTACGTGTTGAAGGTAATTATAATTTTTAATGTAAACGGTACTTTTTCTTGCTCTTGTAGCGGTAGTACGTGTATAAACATTTCAAGTTTCGTTGACTAAGGGCTTGTGTATAAGATTTACTCAAATACAAAAACCGAGAGCATATGCTCGAAGACTGACGGTACCAATTTAACGTATCACTGTATCGCCGCCACTGAAAACATTTGCCAGACTGAAAAATGTTTGGCTACATTCACCACTCGTATATCGTAGCAAATATTGTTGTCATTACTTTTGCTACTTAACCGATTTTCTACTATCGTAAATGAAATTTTATACCTAGTTACTCACCGTGAGCTAAAATATATTTCACTTTATTAACTACTGCATATCTCACGGTAAATAATAAACAATATTACCTCGCGATTTAATTGTCACAGTACCATTGACAAATTATGATCAACTATGCTTGTCGGGTATTCGTCTGCTCTTGCGAAAGGTGTAGAGTGTCCAAAGTTAATTCAGTCACGCGTTGACGATTCGATTTGACAATTCGTTGACACGTACAATTATCTCCACAGGTGCGACGAGGACAATACAGAAACTCGTAAATGTATGCGTACACCTCATACAAACTCGATAAGAATTGAATCGCTGAAAATTCTCTCTGCCGTAACGCGATACACGCCGCTCCATCATCTCTCGTACGTAGCACGAAGCAAAAAGTATTAAGCTTGGCATTCCTGAAGTTTCTCAGAACGATTCTATCGGCGCAGCCCCCGACGCCGATCGGACACCGCCATCTCGCCCGACGCAAAGTATTTTTCGCTATCGATTATAATCTCGAGAGAGCGAAGGAGAGAAGTGCTCCTCTCGTACCGCGACGAGAAAGAAACGAGGCGGCTGCTCCTCTTCTTTATTTTGTTTCTTATCCGTCTGCCCCTCGCTTTTCCCCCTTAACGAATGCGCGAATACTTCCGCGGCACAAACGCCTCGCGTGCAACCTCCCCACCCACCCACCCCCTCCAGCGCCGCTCGCAATTAATGATAAAGAGCCGCGAGTCGCACGTGCGGACCAACTACGGCACGTGCGAAATGCAACTCGCGCCGCGAATTCGCACGTGCGAGCGCGCCCGTGTCTTGATTACGAGCGCATCCGACTCCCGGAGCCCCATTAATACATGCTCGTGTTTTTTCTCGCCCCCTTGGTTATCCGCCCCGGAGAGTGCGTTTCGAATTCACGTAATCTCCGGATACTTTGAGTCCGGACGGGAGAAAAGATTATCGGTATCGAGCCGTTGCAGTGCGTTTTTCATCTTCGGTGAAAATAGTAGTACTTATACTTTCACCTTCGTCTATTAGGAAGCAAGATTGTGGCAATTTCTATTTCGAATACATCTTATTGTTGGATAATATCGTGACCTCGAGAAATTTAAAAATCTATAAATCACCGTGTTTAGCGATGCCTAATTGTACGCAACAATACGAAGTTGAATATACTTTTAAATTACAATGTGTCAATACTCTGAAAAATGTCTGTTTTATTCGCGCATTGGTTTCAGTAAACATTACGTACGAGTGATCATCTGAGAAAGGCTGTAAATTAGAATACACGACCGATAAAGCAAGTAGCGAAATTTATTCTAACTACTGAACGAACTAAAAATGAAATGGAAATTTTAACGAATATAGATGTATATACATACGATTACATATGTCTAATTATTTTTTACGAATTTGAATTATCATTCAAATGTTTTCATTACTTTTTTAATGTATTTCATATTTTAAGTCCAATGTTGATTTAAGTCGGTTTCGTCGAGATTGACGTAAATCTATTCGGGTAATCAAAGAGAAAATTACACAGAGAAATCATATCTGTATTCTTGCTGGAAATACATATAATTTTGGTAGGAAAGGAAAATAGTGATTCTTACGTGCTGTTCGCTACGTGGTATAATTAGGTACGATACATAATTATTACCTATAAAATAAATAAAACCTCGCAAGTAAGCATAGATATTAATTATGCGGCACTTGTGATTAGATTTTCATGTTTTCCATATAAGTGCGATATCTTTGCATTGGATACACGCATACATCTCCTGTATTCTCCGTTTAGTAATTTTGCAATCTTGTCCAACGTGGTTCTCGATCAGTTAATAGTTCATACCTTATCTCCAGTACTGCGTTAAATAGGTTAGAGAAAAGAAGTTCAGCGGCTAAACTTTGCCAACCACGTACGTTATTGACAGGCTAAAACAAGAAAGATACGTTTGCGTAAATCGTATAGAAATGTCAATCAGCGATCATGACGCGCAAGAGACTTTCTGTTTTTCTGAATATCGGTGTAGAAGTTACCGAAAGACAACTTAAGTTACTTTCAGGACCTGTGAATCTAGAAATGTTGCGTCCTTTAAAATAACAATTTCTCTACCGGTAGTAAGATTACGAGAAAAGTTCCATTTTTTCATTTATTCGTTCATCAGTAGTACAATAATTGTAGTGCCTTCGTTTTTATGCTACAGTACATTTGATAAGCTTAACGTTATAGAATAAGATATCAGTAATACATGAATTTATAAAGCATATTTTATGGTTAATAAAAATTAATTACTCCTAGATTATCACTTATTCAACATCAAGTTCTAAATAAACGTGTAATTCGCGTCGGCATATGTTCTTAATAAAATAATTTAAGACAGCATTTACAAAAATCAAACAATAAAAAAATACTTCAAGGTTAATATTGAAAAATCGCATGTGCAATCCTACAACTGCGAGTTACTTGTTCAATACTAAACCTTCTCCGCTCGGTTACATTTCACTGTCGCCCTATTTATCTTCATATAGAGGATTTGGTTCCACCACATTAGTTATTTGATACGAGTAGGACTGCTTAGGGAAGTGAATTCACACCAGTTGGATATTTGCATGAACAGCACCACAGAAGAGGAAATAACGTTTAAATGTGTATGCAAAATCGAAAGAGAACGAGAGAAGGGGTGTTGAAAAAATTTTGTTGTGAAATGCAAGTGAAAAAGAAGATAGAAAAACGTAAATAATGCAACGTATGATTTTCTTTTTTAATAAATTTCCCTTAAAACTTGTTATTCCCTTTTAAAAAGACAAAACTTCTCGTCTTTACAAAGAAATACTTCTACTTATAAATACTAAAGCTATAACGAAAGGCACACATTTCAAACTCCTGAAAATTGAAGTAATATTTTAAGTGCGCTTTTTTTCATTCCATTGCACAGCAGCTACACTCTGCGTATTTCAAATCCTTCGCAACACTTATTTAAAACCAGTTGGATCTTTAACAATTACACGTCCATCTCGCGTAAGTAAAGGGCAACAATATGCGAAGGTAGAGCAAGAGTCACGTAAGCCAACGTATCCTCTAAAAATTTCTATTTTTCAAAGCAACGACGTCTTACGAGTATTTTCAAAAAGAAAAGTAAATGCTTCGGCGTTGTTTGAAAGAAGGCAATAGAGATAGAGAGATAGAGAGAGATAGAGAGATAGAGAGAGAGAGAGAGATAGAGAGAGATAGAGAGAGAGAGATAGAGAGAGAGAGAGAGATAGAGAGATAGAGAGAGATAGAGAGAGAGAGAGAGTGAGTAAATAACCAAGAGAGAGGGAGAGTGGTAGTAAGTGCAGTATACGCGCGTGGCCGCAGCGCAACGCTCTTCGTAAAACCTTCGCGAGCCAACGGCGAGAAGCGCGAGCGGAGGGGAGACAGAGAGGGAGAGACAGAAAAAGTGCGCTGGGCCTCGCTCGTCGAGACTTGGTGTGTCGACCGGCAGTAGGCCAGCGACGTTCGTGGACGGCGCACAAGAGAGAGAGAGAGAGAGAGAGGGAGAGAAAGAGAGAGGGAGAAGGACCTTCGCCGTGGTAGCGGCGCGCGTGCGACGACCCTCGTCTCGAGGTCGATTCGACGGGGTGGTTGCATCGGCTGGTATCGCGGGTCGTTGTTTCAAGCCGCTGCGAGTGAGTGATTTTGCAGGAGAAACCGGCGACAAGTGCATTGTTCGCGTCGATCGAGGCGCTAGAGGTCGAGCTCGGGTGGAAGGAACGTGCCGCGGATGAACGTCGGCGTCGGCGGGGAAGCACCAGCGAGGAACAACGGGGGTGAACCGAGTCGCCGGTGTCTACAGCGATGCGGCGATGAGGCGAGGGGTCAAGGCCGCGCGCGACGATGGCGACGAGGAGCGACTACTTCAAGGACGGCTACGACGGGCTGCCGGCGGTCGTCGAGGCCACCCGAGCCCTTAGGATCGCCCCGAGTCAGCGACATCGGGACGACGTTGCATTTGGGGGCCGCTTCTCGTCCGGTTGTAGTTGCGACTCGTACAACGTATCCGATAATAGTACCGTCATACAGTGCACGTCGTTCTCGGGGAATTACCGAACGCTCGAGCCAAAAAAGTACCTGACGATCGTGCACCTGACGGGACCGGACGCCGGTGGCGAGCTCGCGTCGGAGGAGCTCGAGCCCCCGGCGTCGGTGCACTCGAGGAACGACTCCGGCTTCGTGGACGACGGCAACCTCGAAGAAGACGCCATCCAGGCGCAGCTGCGCGCGTCGGCGATGGGCCTCGCGCCCGTAGTTTACCGTACCCGCGGCGAGGAGCACCAACGTCCGAGCACCAAGACCGAGCGACTGATCGCGCGAAGGTCGTGCGTCGGTGGCTCGAGAAAGCGCCAGCAACAGCAGCACCAGGGCGAGCTCAAGCGCAGATCGGCGTCGTTCGAGTCGCGCATCAAGGACGAGTGGCAGGCGATCCTGGGCGAGTCCTCCAGGGGACGACAACTGCAGCTCGAGGGTACGCGGTCCTGCGCGGAGGTCGCCAGCATCGACGAGGACGAGGGATGCGTCCTGCTCAGGGTGACGTTGCTCCATCGGGAAGGCGCTCCGAGCTCCGAGAGCGCACCTCTGCTCAGGCAGCAGGACGAACGCTGCACTAGGAGGGACAGGGAGAGGGCACGACTTCTCAGGAGGCGCAGGATCAATGGCAGATCCGCATCCGTGCCCAGACTCAATGTGAGTTCTCGAGTCGTGTCGCGGTTCTCGGTAATCTCGGACAAGCGCGAAATTTATTCCCCCCTCCCCGGCCGCGAGGTTCTCGGGATTCCAACAGATTCGGGAAATAAGATCGGACGAGTAATAGGCGTTAACGCTAAATCATTAGAACGGGATTTGTCGGAAATGCGGCTCGATTTCCAGTTTTTCTACAACCTGCTGAGTTCGATTTTTCAATGGGAAATGTCGAATAGCTATTATTTTGCAACGAGCTCTTTCATAGAAATAGCTCATATGGTCCCCAGGACGCGTCGTGAAAACGACCTAACTAACCTAAAAAGTTCAACATTTGAGAAAAAAGCCAAAGTCTAGTTAAACTCGTGTCTTGTTTGTCTCTTGTATTCGATATCTTATTCCTTTAGTGAATCCAGGTCATTACGCTGCGCACGGCAGCATACGACATTTTCACAAGTAACGAATGCGGTTAAACGATCGACGATTGTCAAAATACATTGAAGGCACCGTAAGGAAGTTTGAGCACGGAGCTAACAATACGTTGGTGTTATCTCTCGCAGGAATTCCACCAAATTGCCGATGATACAATTAGTACGAGTACCTACGAAAACATGCAACGATTGAACGCTATTTCGCAATGTTTTTCTCTTTCTTTAAAATATCCCAAAATGTAAAGGCTGCGCGATGATTACAGGTATAGAAAATGCTAACCGATAGAATTTCAATAAATCGCAACTGTACGTAATTTTAATCACGACAATTTGCTTCCATTGTATCACTGAAACCTTATATACGCGTATCGGTTTCAAATGACACAATAAAGTGTCACAACATAATTTTTCAAGAATTCATAAATTATACGTTACATAAGAAATAAAAAATCGATGATATTCAGATTATCGGTTACTTATTTTGCCGTATGTTGAAAATATAACGTTCATCAACTAAATAGCATCAAATTCTTAAATTGCAAAAAATGCCAATTCTTTAACGATATTAGTAAACGTAAACATCTATAATTCAACTATAAACTTGACGGAACAATGACCGCCAGCATCAGTATTCATGTATCAGTTTTACTAAGCACACCGAACACGAATATCATAACACCAATACACAAGGCGGAAGCTTATCAAAGCGGCAACTCCCATTCGTTATTCCACGGCAATTATCGTTGCATCAGAAAATCCTTACGAGAGGGAAAATCTTTTCAATACGCGCCTATAAATAAAGTTCGAACGAAAAACACGCTATAAAAAATATATCCGGCAAAAGGCAGCGGTAACAATCGTCCCTACACAGGACGCTACCAATGGAAAACAAATTTCCAAAGTGTCGCTTAGCACCATTGAGTCATTGTCGACGATCGCGGCTCTCCTGCCCCGTCCCCCCTGCCCCTCAACAACAATTCTGCGATCATCGCGATGATAGTCGCGTAGATGGCTATCACCGACGATAACCACGGTGCATAAGTGCCCGCGCGCGCGCCATTCGAACTTTTGAAATTTATTAAAAGCCCGCGCACGATCCAGCCTGCGATCGATCGCGACACCCACGCCACATGCCCAAGGAGGCGACTCCATCGTTGACTGCACGGGGGATTGGCTTCGCGCGCTGATCTTCACCGGGGACTTTTCGTGAAAAGTCGTAGCTGTTAACCAGGACGCGTGGGACGATTACGCGAGATGTCGCTGTAATAGGTTGAATAAAAACGCTCGAAAACGATTTTGAGCCGAAATCAAGCCAAGAGCTTACAAAATTATATAAAATTCTTAGATATTATTACGATAGAGGTGGCTTCGCCTTCTAAGGCATCGGAGGAGGCGCATCTCGATTGCACGCAAACTGCACCAGCGAGATAAATAATTTCTAAGTCTTGTACAACTGGCCGTAAAATTCAATATAAAATAGGTAATAACGATGTGTCGTCGAGAAACACGAGGAAACTTCGACACTTTGACACTTTGACACTTTGATAGAACTACCCAAAAACTACGCGCGTTTTTTGCATCGATAACGAGACCGATCGCGAGGGCTTCGGCGGACGTTATGAAAGCGCAAGATCCGCGTGTCAACGGGGCCTTTCCTAATGGATCCTAATCGGCAACGAGGGACACATGGCACGACGCGCCGATGTGTAGTAACGTGGATTTATGGATCGTAAATCAGAGGGACTCGAAAAGCGGCGCGTGGCGATCCACTCGAGTCACTCTCGCGAAATGCGCTTGCACATCGCCCTCGCCATATTGGACGAGTCTTTTTTTTTTTTTTTTTTTTTATAATCGATACGTGTGGACGATTAGGCGTTCGCGCGATGTGCTGTTGAGTAAACGGTAATTAATTGTTGTTGATTTTTTGTTCGTTCTCGGCCTATGAACGTGGCGTAAGATCGCTTTGATAAGCAGTGCTGTTAAGTCCATAATCGCCGAGCACTGTTTAATCTTTTGCGTGTATCATTAGCGAAGCAGTATCGATAAATGTTGCAAAAATTTTTGGATAATAATCCCTTAAGTTGACGCGCATCCTTGTGGAAATTCTCCAGCGCGATACACGATTCGAACGAGCGAAAAGTTAATTTCCTTAATCGTTTTAATTCAAAGTCAATGATGTTTTATTATTAAATTTAGAAAGAGAATAGCCTCGTTTAATTACTCATTGCTAATTTTCTAATTTTCCGTATCGATGACATTAACATTTAAGCAGGTCTTCGTAATTCGCAAATAAACGCAACGAATACATTGTCAAAATTGCCCGAGTTTTACGATACATTGGAAGATAATGTTCGAGCAAACGTTCAATTAAATCCTTTGAGATTTTTGCTTGACACGTGTTTTGCAAGCACTCGAAACAAAAGTCTAATTTCTTAACGAATTTCTTAACGTGGCTTTTACAGAAAAAAGAAAAAGCACCGCTCCAGGAGGAAACTACGAAATCTCTTAGGTTTTATTGGTGCTGCGAATGGTGCGTAAGAAAGTCCCATACGTTCCCCAAGCGCATAAGCAAAATGTTATCCATTTTTACGAGAATCGCATGCACTCGAAAAACCCTGTAGTTAAGTTTTCAACAAAATTCACCGTTGCGAAATACTTCCTTCGCGTCCGCTCTCCAAAAATAAAAGAAAGGAGAATACCGAAGACGCAAGCGTGAAGGGACAAAAATAAAGAGCAAAAAATCACGGTCAAAGCTCGTGAAAATTACGCGCGTAGTTCGTTGAAGGAATCGTAAAGCGAATCCACGTAATGATACGCTCTATCCCATAAGTGTGTGTGTGTGCGTGCGTGAGTGTGTGCGTGTGTGTATACGCGCGCCTTCGGAGAAGAGCCGCGATGCTCATTTTTCCTCCGCTCTTTCTCTCGGTCTCGAAAATTAAGGAATTACCCTCCAGGCTATAATACAACGTAGCGCAAAGAGAAAGAAAACGAGAGCGAGAGAAGATACGCGCCTTCACCCTTCGATCGCGCCCGACTCGACACGCGAAATTGCTCCCCATGCTCTTGTACGGTGGGAAAAGAATCTTTTTACTTTTCGTCGGTCCTCGGCTTTGTCTCTTTAGCTTATTTTTCGAACGGTACTTAAATCGTTTCTAATGAAAAACGCGATTTTTCTTACTCAATTTCATCGAGATACTGTAAGCATTGCGATTAAAACATTACTGTTGGGATTAAAGTATTTTCATCGCGTAAGCTTACGTGATAAAAATATCTAAAGGATAAATGCGCTCAAATTTTTGCGAAATTAGTCTTCGAGAGAAATTAGCTTGAGCATTCAGCCAACGCTTTATTCGATTTCGTCGTGCTATATTCCATTTTTAAACGTTATATCGATGCTATGATTTGGCCGATCTGATTAATGCTCTTTTTCCATGACAGTCGTCCGAAACGACAAAAATACCAATATTGCTTAACGTAAAAATTGTATTCCCTAAAATTACTATCATTCAAATTATGCATTTGAATATTGAGAAAAAAAAGTCAATGAGAATTTTTAGCGATTCGGTGAACTTTCATGATCCAATTGTATATTATGGCTGATTTATTTATTACCAAAGCATAATGCAAGTGATTAAGTATGGCTCGCATAGAGTATGTTTGAATCGAAGATTGTTTTGATTGTGAAGCAATCAAACCTCTTTCAAAGATTAATTATAATTACATTTTATTATAATTATTTATTTTGCTTAAACGTCCATGATTATTCTGTTACTTTTCAGTCTTTGACAATTGAAAACGGTTCTAAAGTGACTTTTTATTCGTTATTGATAAACAATTCGCATTATATATGCAAGATATTAAAATGGGTGTCGTATTATTAATGAATCTGGATTGTAAGATTAGATCGACTGCTGAATTGGCAATTTGACTCATGTAACAAAAATATTGATCGATAATGATTCATCTAGTTTCACAGAAGATGACGTTATACAGAAATAATTTTCTTTTGTGTTAGATTAAAAATGATCGATTTAACAATTTGTCGTTCGTCAAGCGTATCTTTACGATACCGAAATCAGCTTTAATCTACTGCGTATTATTTTGTTTTTAACGTTGCTTTGCAAGTTTGATTGGGTTGGTGTTAATATAAAAATTAAACGAGATGTATTTTACTTCATATAATTCACGCTACTGGTGTATAAATCGATGATCCATAGAGAGCGACCATCGTAACGTAAATAGTTGATCAAGTTTTTCTATAAATTTTAAAACCCGGTCTCTCAAAGGCCGGAATTAATATGAAGTTGGTATCCTTTGTACAATCGTCAGTTAGAAGAAAAAAACTGGAAACATAAATAAGCTCTAATGTTCGAGAATACCTTTAAGTATGTACATTTATATTGAAGTTTCACCATAATACGGGATTTTTTCAACGCGAAATAATCAATATAATTAATTGTTAAATAATAAGTCATTCTGTTGTGTTATTACTGGTAATCGAGGGCATTAGTCGATATATTTACTCAAATAATTACGTTCGGTTCTGTGCTCATACGTGGCGTTTGTTATTTCGTTACTGAACTTTGCAGCAAAATACACGGAAGCCTCGAGCTATGAAATAAGTTATGAAATAATGTCGAACATATTATTAAGTACATAAACACATATTTTATGTATTTTGCTTATCTTTGTAAATGAGCCGAAATCTCGGGCACACCTTGAGCGTCCACCTCGTCCATCTCGTCCACCGACGCGAACAAGCCGTTTAATTAACAATTACGCGCGCCTGCCACGACGTGGAAAAGCGAAACGAAGGAAAATGATAAAAATTAACAGGATGCGATCGAACGGGAGGAAAGCTTCTCTGGGTCGGGGATACGCGAAACAAAGTGAAACTCGCCTCCTCGCTTCGTTACAAATCGAGTGGAGCTCGATCCGACAGCTGGCGATCGACGCGCGATAAGTCCGATTTACGTCAATGAGTGCTTTTTCGCTCAAGGCGCATGACCCCATGATACCTCCTCGCGCACACACACCCCCAATTAAAAAGTTGGCAGCGATGGATCTCTCCTCTTTTTTTGGTGCGCGCACGCGCGGTTTATAATGTGCCGATTCACGCGCTAATCGGATTTCCAATTGGCTTCAAAGATATTATGTAGGTAGTGAGAGTATGGAGTGAAAGTGTGCACGTGTTCGCTGACCGTCGCTTTTTCCATTCATTCGCTCGAAGTATAATTGATTTTGTTACATTTCCTTCGCGTCCCTTCTTTCGCTTTTTCTTTAAAATCTGAGTGCAGTGCTTTGACGTTTCCTTCGTTGCGATACTGTAACACGTGCAACGCTTTCCGACACTCGTAATTGTAGCTCTGTACGTTGTCCACCGTTAAAATTTTATATTTACGCGACTTTGACGAATGCGTCTAACGAAAATTCGCATTTGCTTAGCGAGTTTTCTTTCCTATTGCGAAAATTCCTTTCGTCATCGCGTATTAGAGTGCCGACGAAATTGTGGGTCGACGTACGCCCGATAAAAGTAACTCGTTTTTCAGGACGACTTTATTCTTAAATGCAACTTGATTCCTATGTTTAAACGCGGCATCTTCGTGGCTAAGGTTTGATTGATGTAATTGCACGGTAGTGCGACGCCTCATATCATTAACGTAATTAAATTGTTCAACGGGTGCATAATTAACCACGTGTTCCTCTTGGATAATGCAGTTTTAAAATCAAAGTGTATACGGTATTTATAACTTTAAACGTTCTAGGCAATCAATACGTCATAGGATAATTCTCATAATTTGACGAAAAATTACTTTAACTACGATAATATTATCGCATTAACCGCTTTTTTTTAATTTCATATTTATACATTTATAACAATTAGTTTGTAATGAAATGTATTAATAAAAATTACAGCTCACGTGCAAAGTTACAGAATAATTGGTACAATTAAATCTGTATAAGAGGTTTATTATGAATTTAAAATGATCAACTTTTTTGAATTTTAGCTTTTCCCAGCGCTCAGAGTATTTATCGGTTAATTATAACTAAAGATTAATGTTCGCGCATTGATCAGTTTGGCGGTCATCGGAACGTGTGTCTTCGTGCTCAAAATACTAGCATAGTACACTAAGTTTCATAATAACCTAGACATCATAAAAAATGAGCACAATGTTTCTTTCATAATTTTTATTCACAATACTTGTCTGAATAAGGATAAAGAGGACAATGCCTGCATTTCATTTCGATCCCGAGACACTGAGTTCGCTAATCATAAGCGCGCATCGACAAAGGCTCGAATTTCGCAACTTAAATCGGAACTTGATTACGAATAACTATTTCATCGATAAGACAAGGGAACTCGTTGCAAAATATTCACATTGTCATTATTTTTGTAAAAATAGATGAAAACGAACGAATGGCGTGCGTCAGCTATCTCGTATCAATATTTTCATTTTATTAAAAAAATTCATTATAAACTTTGATAGCAATTGCTTATCAATGGTCAGCAATATTATAGATAAAAATATAATAACTCACGAGTTCATCGATGAGTCACAGTTATTCGCTAATTGATAAAATTGATCATTACAGCAGGATTGATTTTCATTATATTTCTCGAGCACGATCATTAGGGATGCGACATGGTCCAAATAAAAATTGGGAAAGAAAACGAGCATCCGTGCTATGATAAGAGGGTTCTCTATCGGTATCGCGAGTTGAGCTAATAATAACCAAGGTCGACTCATGCGAGTCCTTCGTGCCATCGAGGTCCTGAACGCATCCACTCGTACGCGGCTGCGAGAAAAGCCGTACAGCTGAGGCGTAAAAGCGCGAAGTTACGGCCGCGAAACGACCTGGAGAAAAAGGAACCGCTGGCCCGCGAATAGGGTGGGTGTCGGCGAGGGGCGGAGGGAGGGAGGGAGGGAGGGACCGCCAGGCGAAATTTATACTAATCTCCGGTATGAAATCTCGTTCCGGCGGAATGTTAATGGCTCCCGGACGACCCCCGCGTTCGGACCTGTTACCTTCGTATCTTCGCGCGAGTGAAAGACGAAAGCAGCAGAAGAAGAAGAAGAAGCAAAAACGCGTCTACGTGTACCGAGGAACTCGGAAGTGTGTAAGTACGCGCGTAAGAGGCACTTTCGGTTTCGCGCGCGAACCGCAGGGACTCTCGGAGCTTCTTAAAAGGGGAGCACTTAAGATCCGCTTCCGATAACTTCGTATCTGACCAGTTTCATTTTTTTCTTCGTGTCCTGGCGCGACTTGGGAAAGCGATCCTCGCCCCGACGACTACTTGGCGTCTTTTTTCTAAACGTACACTTAGCTTCGGTAACGGTTACTCAGAGGAGCATTGATGTCAAAAATACGCCTAGATAAATAGATGTACGTGTACGCATGCACGCCAGATGGCAATGTATTAATAATGTATGTATCGCTGTTGCCGGTAATGCGCGAGCTACTGGTTTCCTATATTTAACGCGTTCATCGAGTATTTCTCGATGAAAAAATGCTCAAAGTGTGGTTAATCTCGTTTGTCTGCGTCTTCGGGAAATGTCTCCACTATCTAAAGAGCCAAGAAAAGGATCGACTTCCCATTCCTTTCTTTTCCTCCTTTTCGTTTGAAAGAGCAAATAAACACCCTATCCATTTATTTTATTATTCGCTCACCCGCGCAACCGAACGACGTGTAATCATTACCGTTATTTGTACCTTGACACCCAAATATCAGTGTTTGTCGAATGCGTAAATCAGACAACGAATGCTTTATCGTTGCTCCGATCGTATCTTTTAAGTAAGCGATGTAAAACTGTCGCGAATGTATACGTGTACGCCAATGAGTACATTTTTGTTATGAGTAATTAACTTATTAGCTGTAATTGTAAGCTTGTGGACGGAAAAAGAGAAAAACGACGAGGGTAAAAATCGTCAAGTGCGTGTCAAATTATGCATTCGATGAGACAGATACCGCAATAACAATGAATTACGTGAATATGGTTAGATAACTAAAGCGTTCGAAGTATCGTTTAGTATCGTTTACCCATCGAACTAATGATGATCACCCGTAATGTACGTTGCATGAGTGTAACTTCAAAGGCGCACGGCATTACGTCACTCTGAAGAAATTTGGTTGCAGTAATGTAAGCGTTGCAAGTACAACCGAAGAGGAGGTAATTACACTTGAAACGCTAATACTTCGGATACTAATTTGCCTTGAATAATGCACTTAGCTAGATCTTGACCTTTAGTCCCTTCTATTCAACTACACGTATGAATATTATAATATTTGAAAAATCGTCTTTTTGCATAAAATTCAATAATTTAGTAATAATTTAGGGAATTATTTCCTTTAAATATGATTATCTTTTAGAAGTACTTCAAACCATCCTAAAAATGTTAATTCAACATCGAAAAACCTTAATCAAATTTTATAATAAACTATATTATAGATTTTTAGAAATTTATGTCCACGTCTGCCATACGGACAAATTAAAAGAGAAAAATCAGTTTGACGCTTGGGAGGAATGAAATATTAATAAAAGTGACGACACAATCTCCGACAAACTTAAAAATACAGGCGTTACTCAGGTGCCGACTCGAAAGTCATTATCACTCTAGATGTTTCCGGAAAATCTCGGATAATCAAAGACGCGTAATCGAGCGTAATAAAGCGCGACGCCGTATCTTCCGAAGAATCTTCCCACAATATGTGCTCGAGTGAAGTGCACCTCCGTTAAAGTCGCACCAGTGCGCGCGAATATTTTTGCGCTTCGACTTTCGGGAAATCGTATCGTGACGCAACAATAACCCGACAACGCTTACAAGCCCGAAAGTCGGTGCCATTATTACCACCTCGCCCTCCTGCTAATGGGATTACGGGATGGATTTAATCACTCGAGTGACGAGGTTTCAAATTTGGGCATCGCTTCACGTCGCTGAAACGATGCTCCGGTTACGTTTGCGTTTGCGAAATAAACGGATGAAATGTAGGTGTCGCTTTTACTTTCATTTTCCAGCAAAGTAGACTTTCGAGGGACAGGAAATATTTACTTTCTTTCAAAAACCTGCGTATCATCCGGTAGACTTCAATTTCGGCAAGCAATTTTAATGCTTTACTAATTTCTTCTCCGGTAATTAATTCTAAGGGATGAAATTGAATTTACGACGTAACACTTACTTTACCACACTCTGCTTTTCCTCGTAGAATAAACAGCTGCCAAGTTTTGAAAAACGTGAACATTTTAAAATCGCAACTAAAACCATTCCAACGATGAGTAATTTAGCCCAAAAAGTTAATTTAAATATGCGACTTGATCCGAAGACATAGTAGGTAACTGAAAATACGTTGAGCATTCGTTTCGAGTAAAAATAGCAGAGACGTTGATAGTTTCGAAGTATTTAAAATAATGGCATAATGATGAAATAATTTCGTATAAAAACGTATAAAATCGCCCAATTAAGTGATAAAGCATATACGAAAAGTCCAAGCCCAAGAAAAATCACGCACGCGTAATAATTTCCGTAACAACCGCGAACAATATCTCTCCATCCGAACGTATTGCGCTCGAACTTTCTCTCGGCCTTTCCCCTTCGGCGCACGAGAAAAGCGACTCAAGCGCGGGAGCACGACCGACTTGACGTAACCTCCCGTCTATTGCTTGATTGGCCCGCGTGACGCAATCACCACCTCCGGTTACGATTTTCTCGAGACGTCCTTGCAGCCCAACTCCTCTTCCTTTTATTTCCCTCCTTTTCCTCCTTTCGCCGCGGGTTATCGCTCGTGCGATTGTCCTCGTGGGCGCTGTCTTGATTAATTCCACTGCGGCGTGGCGCGCGTTTACCTCGTGGTTTCTTCCCCCTTGACGCTTCAAGAAGACGTTTTTTTTTTTTTTTCCCGTGCTCTCTAAGTAAGGTCGCGTGCGTTACCAAAGCAAGAAAAAAGTTTGTAAGTCCAAGCGTTATTATTTGTGTACATTTGTGAAGATCTTTGCAATATTTACGAGGCGACTTTTAACAAATTAATTTTGAGGGACATTTTTAAATAAACTTTTAGTTACTCTTCTAAATACATATTTAGAATTTATTCTACACTTTCAACCGTCTGCTCGACGAGAAAGTCCGATGTTAAAAATAAAATTAACTTTTTCCCTCTTCTCTTCCTCGTATAAAAAATATACATAAAATTTGTAAGCCACTTATTAAAGCTAATTTATGTTCGTTGGATCTAGACGCTTTTTTAAAAAGAAACGCCTTTACAATGCTCATTGAATGTTCACAGCACCAATGACGAGACATTTGAGTTTTTCAATCAAACGATGCGAGATATTCGTTAGACGTGAAATCGTCCATTCACGCTCAATTAACAGATGATTCGCTATTGCAAAAAGCTCGAATTAAAACGGTGAATTAAAATCCTCGACGGATCATCGGTCAAGCACTGAACGAAGTCGATGGAATAAACGCAAGAAAGTGTCGCGAGGAACGAGAGAAAAAGGGAAAGGAACGCCATAAAAAACCCCTTTGCGATCACACTGATAACCGTACCCCACGAAATCAGGAAGCTTGGCATCTAATACACGGTTGTCGCGGTCTGTCGCGACGTAAACCACCGCGAGGGATGACTTTCGAGGTCTTTTAATGGCGGCGTTACGTAGTGTGCGCGCCTTGAATCAAATTCGCGCGTGAGTTAACTGTATTACGACGCTAGAGAAATTGTCGTTATTCGGTCGTTATTCGGTCGTTATTCTACGACGCTCGTGTAAAAGTGCGGCTTTTACGAGCCCAGGAACGAGCGCTGGATTACTATTTTCTTCTCTTTGAACCTCTTTCTTGGCCTACGTGAACGCCTTCCTCTTCCGTATGCTCTCATAACGGGCACAGGTGACGACATCCACGATTACGCGCGTGATTCGCCCGTTCCTTCGCGTACGGACAGAGAGAAAGGATAAAGATAGTGGCTTACTTACGTTTCATTTCAATGGATAAACAGAAAATTAATCGATTACTATATGACGTGATTAGCTATTAATACTTTCAATGCAACTTGGTAA
The DNA here is from genome assembly GCA_018907045.1 of Wiebesia pumilae. Classification (NCBI taxonomy): domain Eukaryota; kingdom Metazoa; phylum Arthropoda; class Insecta; order Hymenoptera; family Agaonidae; genus Wiebesia; species Wiebesia pumilae. The sequence continues at coordinate 2,214,911 of JACCHZ010000138.1, forward strand.
GACTTGGTAAGGCTATCCATCCTGTTTATTGTCGAGTGCTTGACAGATAGTAGATTATACTATTGGTTTTTTTTTTTTAAATCCTGTATTTTTTAATTAGGACTCGCTCGTATCTTCCAACGGTAAAATTAAATTTAGATAATTAAATAAACAACGCCTCCTTGTCTAGTTGAAAAATTGTACGATTAAATAGCACGTTATGAAAATTGACAGTAAGTGCTATCATCTTTAAATCCGTTTACATATATTCGGTAATATCATTTATTCGTTAACAATTCGAAAATAACGCGTTTTTACGTATATTTGGGCGCACATCCTTATACCAATGTGTACAATATTGGTTTCATTCTGTAAGCTTAAAGGCTTTTTGAATACAATTCAATAAAAATAAAGGTTTCCGTAGTCAGCTACGTGAAAGTTACTTAAATTATATTCACGATAGAGCAACCGTCAAAGATGCAACGAATTTTCGTTTTTATGGGCTTTCTTCTTTCTGCACTCTTTCATGTAACATGTGTCGAGACACGAAGCGGTTAAGTGACAGGACAAGAGGTTATGTGATACGGTGTACCACTTGACGATTTGCTTGTACACAAGACGCTTCTTGTTTACCGAACTTTTAATTAAACATACATCATAAAACGTAACACGAGAATCTTATGGAACACCTCGAACACAATTAAGTTTCTTCAAACAAAAAAAAAAAAAAAAAAAAATAAGAAAGTGCAGTATATTTGAAATGTTACGACAAATAAGATTAATTGGGCAGAACAGCGGTTGAAATCGCAACGAGAGCTTAACGCTTACAAATTTATGAATATTTGAACCGAAATTCACAAATATCCATATTGTTCATATTGTTTACAAACTTCTTTGAACTCGTGTAAAGCACGTGTTTTTCATAAAAAGTCCGACTATTAGTCAAACTTTTGTGTCTTTTACTCTTACGCTCGAGAATAATGAATTACCAGTTATAGAATGTACAAGATAAAGCCTCCGAAACCAGCAGACAATCCGATTCGCCATCTCTTGCTATTTCCTCACTACTGTAGCGTGCATAAATTTATGCACACTCACACTACGGAATGCATCTCACGGTAAGACGAAGCGCGAGAAAATCCATCAACATCGCGCGTTCGTCAATCAAAACGTATTCCTTCTGCTACTTTCCGCCATTAATATTATCCATCGTGACAAGTCGACTTTCGTCGTTGCGTCGGCACCTCCTTCCTCTTTCACGCCCTATCTCGCTCTTTCATACTTAAACTCTCTCTTTTCAAATACAATTTACGCATTTGCACCGCTATAAGCCACCGATTTAGCCCAGATTTTTTTCAATTTCTATCTCGTATCGCCGCCAGTGCCTTCTTTTCCACAATCACTTGTTCGCTCTTTACTTTCGGTTAGCCGTTTGCAAGGTGACGCTTTGTAAATTATGGTCGAGTATGTGTGCCTTTGACTGATCACTGGTACGAGCAAAAAAGAAAACAAGCGCAGGCAAGATGTTTTTATTAGCGTGCTAGATTTCGTTAATGAGTTCGAATACGGCGAACGTGTCGCTGTCCGAATGCCTCGACGACTTTCTCGAACTCTACGATCGCTTAGGATGGATCGCGGCTCCGTTAGATTCGATTCCTCGATAAATTAGATTATACCTTGAAAACTCTCGTTACTTTTTCATCGTCGTTCTTTGCTGGGTAATCATACGTGGGCTCTACTCTTACTGTATTTTGTACGATAAGAATTAAGAAAGTCACACCTATTTTGAATGGAATACAATTAATTGTTTTGATCCGTTCTTTGATTTTATTATTGCGCGAGGAAAATTTGATAATTTTCAATGGAACTTAAGAATAATTGGTTAAGAGATATAACTTAAAAGAACACCTAACTATTAATATTTTATAATTAATCAAGGCACTCGTGGTACTTAATGGTTACTCACGTTGAGAGAAACTTATTTTTTTATCGAGCGAAGTAATCTTGAATAACATCTGTGGATGAAATTCTTTGCCTCTTGTCTAAAATCGGAATGAATTATTCGGAAACTAGTGTAATTGTATTTTGCGACGAGACAATTTCACTTAAACGCGTGCACAAAGGAAGAAGTAATAGAACTTTCTTTTCAAAGTAGCACTTAAGATTGTATCTCTGTAGCGAACAAAAATTATTAATCCATGTAAATACCACAGGTATATGTTTATCGAACTTAATAATAAGTCGGAAATTACATAATAATTGCATCCTAAAGTAAGGCATAATTATTCACGTGTAATTTGATATGACGATATTAAATAATACTTATGCTAACCTACGCAACATCGACGTGCGTTCTACATGATCTTACAATTTTTATAATTTTCCGCTATCGAGTTCTCTCGTTCGAAATTTTTGTTAACAATTTCATTATCCAATGTTCGCGCAATGATAATGACTGTCTCATGACATAGCGCAGAGCGAAAATAACGATGCTGGCACTCGAATAAAAATAAGCGTCCAGTAATTCGCTCCCACATTCGTTTTCAGTTGGGCGAAAATACGAGATAGACAGTGTGTTATAATACGCACTTGGCAACTAAATCGAAATAACGAGAGAACGCTAATGCAATATCCAATGCATGTGATTTCAATGATGTAATCCTCCCGATAAGAAACGTATACTTTCGATCTTAATGCGTTTCTTCTACATTGGAAGATTACATGCATTAATTTGCCCGATACCGTTAGTATAATTTCGCGCTCCGCATTATGAAAGAATTTTACTTATAAATACAAACTACTGCGTGATTATAAGAATAAAGGAGAATGTCCGGCAATTAAGAAGCAGTTAATTCATAAAGAAAACGTACATCCCGAGTGGGAACTTTGCATTAGAACGAGTAGCCTAATATTTGCACGTCACTCGTTACTCCTAATAGGTAATGTCTAGCATTATCGAGGGATCGGCGTGTCATCATCGCGGACGAACAAATCAAGTCGCACGTCAATAACAGTGTTTCGCGCCACACGCGACAACCTCGCGAGAAAAGCCCCGAGCTCGTCGAACTATAAGCACCGCAGGTTGTCCCGGTGACGCGATATCGAGCCACGCGACCTTCCCGGTCTCCAATTAGAGGCGATGATAAAAACAATCGGCTTGTCCGTATTCGTGACTCGGTAATTGTGCCGATGAATACACCCGCTTTTCCATTTCAGCCGTGCGTTTCTTCTGCTGGAATGCCGGACTCGATATTGCATTTCGGTCTTTTATCCTGGAGGAACTCTTTCTCTTTGCCGCTTGGACGTTATTCCGTACCTCGTTTATACGCCAACGCGGATTATAACTCGGTGGCTCGTAAGATTTCGCACTCTGATACCCTCGGATATTCGAGTTATTTACGCGAAGGGAGTAATTTAGGCGCGCGCGCATCTCGCGATATTTATGATATTTTGCGCAGTCAGAGAAAATGGGAATTAAACTGCGAAAATTACAAGGCTCGATTTATGCCGGGCATTAAGGAATTGTCGTTACTACTCCAACTTAACCTCCGAGAATACCTGCGGCGAATGCCTTATAATATTCGTGGTAGTGTAATGAAAAGTCGGGTTGGAAAATTATAAAAATCATTGACATTGATAAATTTTCGATTTGTACCTCTACATTTAACTAAGGGGGCGATATAAGGTCCTTGGAAAAACACTTTTTCCATCGAACATTAGCCGCCTGAGTGAGAGGAATTGGTTGGACTTGAAGTTGCTCGTTGCGCTTCTTTTAAAAATTCTACCACTGAGTCCATTTGAAATAGAGAAATTCTTATAGTCTATGAATTTCGTGTATTTCTTACCACGGAATTTAGTCTTTTGTAACCTTGTCGAGTTCCTCGCTGGTCATTTGCTGATACGCGCAAATCTCGCAAACGAATCTACATTCTTTTAATTATACGAGTGAAAGAGTAATAACTGGAAAGAGAATTTTCCCTTAAGTGAATCATCATTTGAATAAATATTTCAGTTTGAATCACTATTGTTCACCATAAACTTCTTTACGCAAGACTTGCGCCATTTTGCCCTCCCCCGCCCCCAACCTTTTTGTAAACTCGGACAATTTTAAGCTGATATTAATAAAATGGACTAGTCATGAATATAAGATGTTGAAATTAAATAAATTTATAAAAGAGATGTTTATTGTTTCGTAGTAGACTGTGTAATAATTTTCAAAATAGAAACAGTTTCGCTTGGAAGGTATTTTGTTTCTCGGTAAGCGAAATCGCTCGGTGTGGTTGTTTCGTTAAAAATATCCCTTACACTTCTATTAATACAAAGAAGATCGTTTCTTATCCACGTGTAGATGTGCAGACAATGTTACTATGTGTTCATCTTGGATTTTGATCTTCACTCGAATCACGTTTATGATCTAAAAAGGACAATCCCGCTTAGATCACAGGTCACGTTTCTCATACTTAAAGTGTCCGGAGCGTCTGTAACATCGTGGTTTAATTTAACATCCATAAACTATACTAAATCTTCCGCACTAACCTCGCCCCTGGGCTTCTAAATTGCTCGCCTCCAAGCCAACGGAGTTGCCTGAATTTTTCTTTTTTAGTTTTATGGTCCCGCTTTCTCGCGAGATTCCGTAAGTACTGTAAGGTATTGTGCCACCGCAAGTACGGCATGGTAATCACGTGGAGAATATGAGAAAAATGCTCTGCAATTAACCAAAAGTTCTCGGAACCTGTACTTTAAGAATAAAAAGTAATAAAGGGCTATTGCATTTACTACACGCGTATACTTAATTTGTTGAAAAGATTTAGTTTTTATATTAATTCAGTTTTCATTTTACTCGATCTTGAATCTAATGAATAAAAAAAGATAAAAAGACATCGTGTTTACGTTCATGAAAGAATAAATGATAGATTACAAGGATAAATCACTTGACCGAAGCACTCGAGCCTTATTTTTGACAATGACGTTTTAAAACATATTTTTAGATATTTAGATATCTTTTATAATAAAATTAAATATAAGTAGTTGAGCGCGTTCAACCTACTTGTGAAATTAAATTCTTTATTATTTTATTTATTAGTAATATTTATTAGTTAATACACGATTTGTTATAACAAAATTATTTACTATTTTATAGAGACGCGCGCGCGCGTGTGTAACGTTACTTCAGCGTTATTTCCATATTTTCACTTCAGCAGCATAAGCTTCAATTTAAGCGATTATAGATTAAAATTCAACGTAGTCACGCAATTAAAAGTAAACTACTCCGTATAACGTTGTAGCGTACGCGTTACTTTATAAGTTTCTAATTCATCGTAATTGGCACGCGTTACGAAATCTCCTGCTAATCATTTCGACGCCAAAAAGAAAATTTCCACGACATTACAAGGCCCCGCCATTTTTCGATCCTCCACATGGATATAGGTACATATAAAATACACTACCACGTTTAATGAACTCGTGCGAATTCAGCGTTGCTGGTGGAAGCTGTGAACCGAGAATACTTTCTTATAAAAATTATGATATTTCGACGTACGTTACTGTTGATAAGGAGAATCTCGCTCTGTAAGCTCTTGCTGTATGAATCGTTAATGTACAGATATTTTACATTAACTTCTGTAATAGGTGTGATGTACGTAAAACTTTTACTATCAGTAATTGATAATACCGTTGGGGCTTGCTTTAGCAAGTAACAAATACTCTTAAGACAGAGTTCTAGTAATTTTCTTGGCATCTTAAATAACATTGCTTTGTACAAATGCTCCTTGAAAGTTGTGTGCCGATGAAAGTTTTATTAGGAGGCAAATCAATCTTATTAATCAAACTCGGTTGCTTTGCAATTGGGTTAACGTTGGGTTATTCTTTTGATTGTTTGAATCCGATATTTTATTTATATAAATTTTATTATTATGCTGTCTTTTAGTTACTTTAAAAAGAGCTCGATAATTCTTATATAAAATATTAACTCTTGTGATGGAACATAGAGCTTCAAAAAAAATAATAGAAGAACAAGCAACCGACAACACATTAATTACTTTTAGTAATTAGTAGTTACAACTGATTAAAGTCACAAATATAAATCTCTACTTTTCTTTATTAATGATTTTGAATGTTTTAAAAATAAAACAAGTATTTCTTAAATATTTAGTATTTATGAATTTGAACGTTACAAAATTGAATATTAATTTCTGAGAAATGAAGTCATACTTGGTACATTAATATATAATTTTAGTCAAATAACTTTTGAAATTTTGAGAAAAAAAACAGTTTTAATTTAAGAGAAATTTAATATAATAATGAAATTTCTGAGAACTAAATGGACCACGTCGTCTGTATTAAGGAGTAAAAAGAAATAACCCGTAAAACATTGCGTGCGATTTATCAAAAAGTTAAACCAGTATCGCTTTATTTGTTACGCTATTTGTCTCTAATAATTAATGTACGGATCGTTAGAAGATCGAATCAATCAGTTAATATTTTTAACGCTACACACAACTCAAAGCCTCGATTAATGTTAAAATGCGCAACAACAGTAAGTCCCGGTTAAAACCGGTTAAAATTTTAATTTTCAATTTCATGCGAAATACGTCGAAGCGAACGTTGAACTTGTAATCGTGGGATCGCCTCTGATCCGCCGACGCGTCGTCGACAATCGATTCGTCATACACGCCGACCGGAAAAATAAAGAAGACCCCCCTGTAAACAAAAATTCCCGAATCGCAACTTCTTATTTTTCGCGCTCGACGTCGGCGTCGCGGCGCCTGTCCACCAACGAATTATTATATAAATGCGGTCCCAGACGCTTGTTACGTAAATAACGAGCGCGCGAGGCAGGTTGGTAGGCGTGAGACGCCCTCAATTATAACCGCCCTTATTTGCGCACGCGCGGAACAAACATTACTGACTGCTGCTGCTGTTTTCTATTTTCGAAATTTCGCGCGCCGGTGTTTACGAGGTCTTGCCAGTAGTTTAGGCTGCCGCCCTGCGTAATGCGCGTCGTCTGTTTTTCTTCTGACAACGGAATTCGCTTGGAGTTTTCGAATTCCGCGTTGAAAATCCGAGATACGTTGTATTTCGTTAATTGTCGCGAAATGCTGTTTATGAATAAAAAGTGATATCTATTACGAAAATTGGATATGTCGTGTGACTGAAATTTATACATAATGGTTAGTCATCGCTTTAATTTGTGCCAATGATTCATGTCGGAAGCTTTCACTCTCGCTAATTATTTTAATTAATTACATTAATTGGGAAAACTGGAAATTTTATATTTTTTGCAATAATTTGGACGTATATATATATATATATTAATAAACATTTTTCTCGTTTCAGGTAAGTTTTCATAAACTATTAACTGTCGTATGTGGATGGGTACTTCATCAATTTTCGTAAGTCATTAATTATCACGCGTATATCAAATTTTTTAATGCTAAGAATAATAAAACTTAGTGTCTAAATCAATCCGAGTATTTTATATATTAATACGGTATTTGGTTACGATCAATGATAAAAAGAAAATAAAGTAAATGAAAAAATAAACATTTAAAGGAGCTTGTGAATAAGGTTTCACAGTGAAAAGAATTTTCTTTAAATAATGAAATTCATATCAAAAACCAAATAGTAATCATGCTGATCGGATTCAATTATTCATTTGGTTCTACGAAAGATGGTTATATTTTGAATGAATAAGAAAGAGAAACTCAATGAAAAATAAGCGGGTTTTCACACATTTAATATTTCTCTGTCGATGTGACGAATCACGAATCCGTTAAAGTTTGCTCCCGAGGTGGTGGAAGACTTGCTTGAGAATGAGAAAAATGACCGTATGACACGACTGAACCAATAGCGAAGAAAAGTAACATTCCACTGTCCAGACGTGCACAGTAGAATGAAATTAGAAAAATCGCGCCTCTCCGTCAAGCAGGAAGAGAATGCCAAGTTGTCCTCGCGAGAGAAAAGGAATTCATCTCACGCTTGCGTTAAATACGCGGGTATATTATCGGACGTGCCATAACGTGGGGTAATATTTAAAATTGAGAATGGAGGAAAGGATCGCAGGTTCGGGATAATTATACACGAAAACTCGTTCGTGTAGCGAGCGGGAGTAACAGTTGTTGTGCACCGAGGGATCGAAGAGTCGCTGGTGAGACGAGAAGGACAACCGTGAGCGAAGGCCTCTTTCCAAAATGATAAGCCATTACCTGATATAACGTGACATTTTACGCTATTTTACGTTATTTTACTTTAGTGAACTGAGTTGAGAAATAGCTGTGAGAGATTATCTGAGAATCAGCTGGAGGAAGTCGATTTTTCTTGAAATTCACGAAGTCTCCAGTCGTGTACGATGTTTATCTTTCGAGGAAAACTTCTGTTTCTATGACCATCTTTCTTATATGATAAAATTGAGCCTTTACTTAGTATTCAAGGAATCTTGTACTTTATGCAAAAGTACGGAGAGATACTTTTAATGGGTTAACATGGATGGAGGCTGTTGTAATAATTGAAAAACTTTCCTTATACGTGGGAAAGCAAGACTTGATTTCATTTAATGATTAACACCTTTACACCTGCATTTTTTCTTTCGGCTGCTCTACGAACATCCGATATAATATTGGACAATTTCAAGCTATTTAAAAGCTATTTTTTTTTAAAGACTAGAGCTTTCATTAAATGAAACCGAGCTCTGCAAAGCTCTGCAAAGATAGGCAACGTTCCAATTATTAAAGTATCGAAATACTTTAATAACTACCAGTGCTCCCACGAAATCTTCTCATAATTAAACTTACATAAGAGCGAACTATCGGTAAAACAAACGCATTTTCCCATTCGGATCAGCGAATTCGTAATCTGGTTTTCTATAAAGCTCCTATGATACACACGCTCTGCCTCGAGAATTTTAATTATCCGACACGAGTTTGTTACAGGCGCGTCAATAAATCCGACGTAACAATCTCCCGATTCGTGTCACAATCCAACACGTACGGTACGGAATGCCTTACTGAAAATTAAAAAAAAAAAAGGAATCGAGACCACGATACCGAGAGACAATGCGCTCACGAACTAAGTCAGCCTTTGCCGGCGCGACTTTCTTTCGTAAGTCGAACGCGCATGCGTACGCGTATGTATTTGCCGGAATCGTGCGTAGCGGTAAAAAAAAGGGCGTGTGTTGAGAGAGAGAGAGAGAGAGAGAGAGAGAGATTGTTTGCATTTTTATGCTGTGCCTCACTGACATGTTGAGAATAAACATTTTGCATAACGGGTATTTGCTTCTGATTTACTTTTGTTCGAAAAGGCAAACAGGTGAAAATCCTTCCTTTTACTAAAATTTTTGTCCCAGTTGAGTGTAAGGCTACGAATTGATAAAGTGCCATTTTTATATTCATCGATAATAACGGGGTCTTTTCGAAAGTCAGACACTATCTTAGATTTGAAAAGAAATACGTTCTTAGCTGGTAATGCAACAGGTAATTACTCCGTTTTATAAAATTACTGAAAACGACAATCTCGTGCTTCGGATATCAGTTTCAATACACGTATCGAAAGCAAAAACTTTTCAATCTCAATGAAATTAAATAGCTCTTCTTTTGACATGTAATTTATAAAACTACGTATCTAGACGAAATTTTCTCATTTCTCGGCTCTTTAGAGAGAAAGAGCAACGGTTGCACTCCTTAAAAACGTAGTAACTAATGAAGGTTTTCCAAATAGCAATTTCAAGTGTGTTGAACTCTCGGTGACTGAAAGTACTGTTATCACCGATTATTTCCCCCATTTTCCCAGCCGGTCGTAATTCTCGCAGTCGAAGAGGCTGGCTTCTCGCTTCTGCTGCATAAAGCACGTCGGTCGATTCGAAGCGACAAATGCACCGTACACACGAGAATCTTCCTCTCGCGCATGATGAGCTCCTCGTAAAGGCAAGAGTCGCTAATCACGACGACAGCGCGGCCCTTATCGCGCGTCTAACCACTACATTGGATAAGCCAGTAATGCCACACCTCTGTCAAAAGACTAGCAGCGAACCTTCCTCTCTCTCTCTCTCTCTCTCTCTCTCTCTCTCTCTCTCTCTCTCTCTCTCTCTCTCTCTCTATCTATCTATCTATCTCTCTCTCCTTTCTTCCCGTGATATTTCAAGCGAACGGTGTAGCCCGCGGCTTCCTAGCAAAGCTACTATTCGTATTCCGACGTTCTTATTACTACTGGCTTACGTTCTTGCTATGGGCTGCACGAAATTTATCGCCTGGAAACCTCGTTTTCTTTTATTATCTTTTAGGAAACGTATTACGAAATGATACTCGCTCTAACGTGATGTTCATTTTAAGAACTAGCATACGTTCGCTTATCTTATAATCGATATACCTCTTTCTAATTTAATCAACTTTATTACAACCTTGTTAAAAAAAGTAAAAACTTCAATTGGTTTAAAGTTCTTAGACTGCAATATCTAATGTCCCGGCAAACACGATCGAATGCGTATCGTGCAAAAGGAATTTTGCTATTAATTATTTAATAAATAGGCGCGGTTCTTGGATGAAGCTAAGTAAATAAACATACGCCACAGGTATCATTTGCAGGTGGCATTTTGGAATATTGCAGATACTTTGGGTAGGAACCTCTCGAGGCCTGTCAAATTTTCACGCGACCGTAAATTAAGCAATTGCTCATTATCCTGGAGTCCGAGTGTTGGCGCCTCGTTTATTTTCACTCCGTGTGTTCCCCGAGCCGAGGTACATCGAATGATCACGCTCGAGTAAAAACATCCCGCTCCGTGTTTCCAGCCTCCTTCAACCCCCCGTACAGAGAATCCCCACGATGGCACGCAAGTGGGCGCAAGCAGGGCTTAATTGAGTTGCGTATAAATACGCGTTGGCGCGTCCCCCGTTCCTTTATAAATAGTTGTGCATTCCTCTTAAGGTTCACGCGGACGCGCCACCGAAAAGTTCCCGCGCGCTTTCAAGGGTATCCTCCGTGTGGCCCGGCGAATATTGTCGTTGTGCTGGCCTTTGCGATCGACATTAGTCACGGCATCCTTTCGGCGCATAAATGACTCGAAGAATGCCTGCATCCAGATTAATGATAAAGCTCTTTAGCTACTGCAAAAGCTGGCGGAATTACTTTCGACGATGGAAAAACAAAAACAATAAAACGGTAATATACGAGATTTCTTTTTCAATAAATTTCCCAATTTTGCAGCGGTTCCTTTATTCTTAACACTTAACTTTATTTTACGACTCGAAAGTCTTACATTGCTATACAGTTGTAATTCTACAAAATTATCGTAATTTTTTATCAGACTTATGCGTGCACTCATGAATACACTGCCTTTCTATAATAAAAATAAAATCTGGCAAAGTTAACGCTTTCAAATGTGTACTAATTATAGTTACGCGTTGCAAACACGATTTCGACAAATTAAACGTTAATAATCAAATAGTATTGAAAGGTAATAATAATAGTAGTACGCGAAGAGTTGCACAAGCAACGAAGTCAGTATATTTTTCGTTTGTTTTTCATCGTGCATTTAAATGACCAAAGTTCTAACAGTTTCCCGCGGTCTTTTACTTCGCAGAGTCATTGGCTTTTATACAAGTTATATTTTTAGCTTTCCTCTTGCAACTCGTTAGGTTCTATGCTACTCTATCGTTATTATTGTATATTTTCACCAGAGTGTACAAGTAGCGTTGAAATAGACTTTATTTTAAAGCTATAGCGAAGAAGGGAAAGGAAATTTACTTCGATGCAACAAATCCGTTGTCAGTCACTATTGCGTATTTTGGTCGTGGGAATTTATTTATTCGACTAGAAACTTGCCCTTTCCATTTTTAATTCAACTGTGTGCATCGTTCTGTAATCCATGCAGCCGTAGACGTGCATTCTCATGAAATAATGATTTCTGTTTTCGTGTAATTGCCAAACTTATACGCGCCTTGTGTCTAACGCATGCGTGCAAATATTAAATTATCCATAGGTTGCATTCATCTTGAAATATTTACAGTATAACCGAGCGTCTCTCTAACGGCAATCAAAAATGTGCTCGGCTGTGAAAATCGCCGAGCCTAATTACTACCAGTCCCATCGACCTCCGTGGTTTTCACGCACTTTCCACGGACTTTCCACGCTGAAAGAAACGATTTGCAAACGAGACGAGACGATCAACCGCAGGATCAATTGACGGAAAACCACGATCGAGGGCCCGTTGAGCTTCTGGGATACGTCAAGTCGTGTCCATGTATTACGAACGATCGCGATCCTTGAATTGGTGCATCGTTGTTTTAATCTTGGCTGTGAGAATTCACGACGAGAATTATAGAACGTGGAGTAAGTTAGAATATTGCGTTCTAAGGAACGACGTTGTTTTAAAGATTTTCATGGTTTCACTTATAACGAACCGTTATTATTTAACTGCGAGTAACGTTAAATTATTTTGAAAAAAAAAAAAAAAAACAACAACTTATATCTTTAAAAAATTCTAATTGACTTCATTTTTTGTTCTAAATAAGGAAATCTAGAATAAAATAGGTCCAGCTATTCGTGTTACAAGAAAATTTCTCTTAGAAAAAACAATAATTTACGTCAGATATATGAAGTATAGTTTCAGATACCGTAATAGTATCCCTTTCCGATTTATTTTCTGCTTTGAAGTAAATAATTTTTCAAATCATCGACCAAACGATTATTCATGCCCAATAAGACCATTTATTTGTTAAATAAACTCTAATTGAGTAGGCCCATGACGTCGAAAGAGAAGTAATTAACAAAAAGACACTGTTACCATTAATTATCGTCAATGTCTGGTGCATCGTGGTAAAGTAAAACAACCAATATATGTACGACCGAAAACAACTTTGCACTGCCGCTACGACACATGAATTACCTAATAGCAACTTTGCCTATGTAATTGGCTGGAAGACGAAAATTCTCTTAATTTGAATATATCCGTCTACTCGGTACATTGGAACATGGCGCAATATATTCCCATAACGTATGAAGCATCAAACGGGGGAATCGTTTCGAAACCGCATTGATATTAAATCTTATTACGTGCAGTGACAAATTGAAGAAATCTTGACTTTTTACCGCTGACATTAGCGACGGTGGGAACGCTTACATAATGAATAAACAGTCGATTGCGAAATGATGAAATTTTGATTCTTGAGCATTGTAATACGAATCTGTATCTGAAAGATGAATAAACGATGTAGTTAAGGAAAATAGATCTATTTTCCTTTTAATGCTATACGTACATAGCATGCGATATAAATCATTTGCCTTACGAGTTAATCTACTTTGAAAAGAAAGATTACCAATGATAATCATTCTTCTAATCTCGCAAAGGATTTCTTTTAGTATTTTACAACACTTTATTCGTATGAAATTCATGTTATATTTCAATTCATGCAATTCTTACAATTATGTCTCCCATACATATAAACAAATCTAAATAGTCGCTTTATAAATTTACACTTCTTGCTTTACAAGGCACAAAATAATGTAAACGAGAGAATACTGTAAGGAAGCGCAAGCCAAGTCTTGTTTACAGCGACAGCCTCGGTAGGTGAAACAAACGCGAAAGAGCGCATTCCTATAATTGCAGGCCTGGTTGCACGTAGAGACCGGCGCGAAACGGTTTATTTCGGGATGAAATTTTGCGCGGGTCGTATTAAAATTGCGATCGAGCCGCGCGCGACGAGGAATACACGTCGGAATACAAGTGCGCACGCGCACCCGCTACGGTGGACCGAACGAAAACGATAATGGAACGGCGAAAATACGCCGGTTGGACGAGCGCAAAATCGTCAATTTATCGGTTCCCCACGTAGAAGAGCACGAAAAAGAGTATTAAACGGCATCGCATTTTATTGCTTTCCTTTTTCGTTCGCTGCAATAATATTATCCTCGTCGGGCTAAAAAAGAGATTCAAAGAGAGCGAGAACGATAAAAGGAATTGGGCGAAAAGGTTTTTGCTTTGTTTATTCACGTGTGGTGATTAAACGATTTTAGGTTGCTTTCTTTCTTCGTTTTCAATTTACGTGATAATTTTTTTTTTTTGTTTTTTGTTTTTTTTCCTCTTTTTTTCATTAAATGATAGGCTGTTTCCAGTACAATTATTTATTAACTGCAGTAAACGTGTATTAAATTATTGATTCGTATTGTGGAAGTAAAATCGGTAAAAAGTTTGGTATAACGTAAATAAAATGACTTGAATCAATTATATGTCTTTTACTGTTAAGAGAATAACGCAACCTGAATTTTAGAGCGAAATAAGATTTACCGTATTTCTTTGAAACTTTCGAAAGATTATGATAAAAAGAACATGATCGACGTATTCATCGACGCTTTACCTTTCTGTTGATTCGAAAAATATTATTTAAATAAACAACACCTTAATTCGGTACTTGATTAGTCCATTGGATTTCTTCGTTTATTGCAAGATGGCGTAAATAAAACGTTACTCGAGTAAAGTAAACTTTGCTTAAAAAATACAGACGAATAAATCGGAAATTACAAAAATTGCTTTTATAAACTAAATTTATTTAAAATATCATTAAAGAAAGTACGTATGCTCTTATTTTCAATTGATCTTTGTTTACTTTTTTATATTTAGATCGATACATCGAAATAATATGTGACATACATACTCGAAGCTATTAATGTATTCTTAAGCATACATTAAATAATAAATCAATTGTGACAAATGATTCACAAATATTTTACTCTGCACAAGCGACAGCAATAAGAAACACAAAGAAGCGGAAACCAAAACAAAACTCGACTGTTAAATCAATTACCATCGTGACCTTACTTAGATTATTTGAAAAGTAACGAGTCCGAAGATGTATATACAAGTAAAATAATGTAAGTCCGTATGAAAAAAAAAATCCATAATAATACAGGGTAACGAGCAAGACATTAAAATGAGCTGACCAATGAAAGTATCGCGAATCAAGCGTGTTTATACACGAGTATACGGTCATTGGCGGCGATCACGACTTTGCGACTCCTCGTTCATTCGCGTAATCCTCACTCTTATCGACGATCATCGCTATATTCCAACGCTCGGGTCGTTCCCTCGTTCTTATTCAAAATGTTACGTTCCCTTGACGAGAGCCGCGCGCGCATGTCCCTCGGAGATGATGATGACTTTTCGATATTGCACCCGGTAAAGGCCGCTCGTTATCGCTTGGAAGGCATCTTGCCGAGCCGAAAACGCACACATGTATCGCTCGGTTCTGAGCGAATGGGCATAATAATAACCCTGTAATTTGCGATAGAACATGGCGCGAAATGCTTTCCTCTTTTCTATTCACCGCCTTTCGAGCCTTGATACTCGAGCCGCGCGCAGGAGACAACGAGGGACAGGTTTTTCGCCAATTACCTACGGGATTTTTTAACCGTTGAGCGCACGCGAACTGAATATAACTTCACTGCTCGATCTTTGCGCTTTACCGCGAAAATGCAAGTTTATAAAAAGTAAGACTCGAGCGCAATGTTGTTAAGATGCAGTCGGTAAAGCATCAGGTCGTGCGACTGCGTGGTTAAAAAAAAATTACGCTCTACGCTAATTTCTAACTTAAAAATATGAACGACGTGTTTGACGTTGCGCGTACGATCAAAATTTCGCCATAAAAAATGGAAAAATGTACGAAGTAGTTAGAAAGAGATTTTTACTCGGTATCGTGTACTAAAAATACTTGTATACTAACACTTCTAACGTATCCTCGACATTACAAAATACAAGAAAAATAAATTACCTAGGCATCAAATTTTCTTTTCTTCTTTCGATTGCATTGTCTATTGTTCAATAAAAGAAAACAAGTCACGGTAGGAAAAAAATTACGTCTTGAGTCCTTTAGCTCGTCGTGCAGGTCGTATTTATTGAATAACTAATGTTTTATATTATACTTTATACAAATATAGTCTGTGATACAAATTCGTTCGCTCGTGGTCGCGCGATATGAAAGCGCAGATGATACAAGGCGTTGGACTTATAAATATTATGCCGATACTTTTGTCGCGTCAGATGCACTTCGCCGATCAAGTGTGGGACGCCACTACAAGAATAATATTAAAATGTTGCAGCCTCGTCGCTTAAGCTGGGAAATCTCGTTGTCGCCTACGCGGATGCTTTATTTTGTAAGTCTGTATCTTGTCGGAATTCGATAGATGCTAGTCTATGCAAATCATAATTTTTTCTCGGGATTCGTGATTTATTGGTCAACGCCATTTTTTTAAGTAATACATTCCGTACAATTGATCCATGTGGATAAAATGCGCAAACAAAAACAAATTACAGCCTACGTTTATTAGGATATTTAAACGGCAAATATTACCGGCAAATTATACTGCTCGTTTTAAAAGACTCGAATTTATATTCTTCGGCCACAGTATGATAATACGCCATTGAATAACTTCTTAAGTTTAATGAACAAGAATATTAAGCGATATTTGAAAGCGATTGCAAACGAGGACTATAAAATTGTTAATCGATTCAAAAACTACATTTTTAATTTCCTACGGAAACTATATTTCTTACATTGTTCGCAACGACCGTAAAGGTTTGATTTTTTTTCCTTTTTTTTTTTTTTTTTTTTTTACTACTTTGATAGAGAATAATTTGAAAGCTACTACTAAAATTAATCTATTATAATAAAAATATGCGTGTCTATTGTGAAATCATGAGAAAAATTGGTTGTAAATCTCCAACTTCCTTTCGAGCCTTTATAAGCTACTTTGTAAGATAAATTTTGATAACTATGGTTTCGATATAAGTATCACACTTGATTCGAGTTAAAAGAGTTTGCGTATGTGGAAATATAAATTCATTAAAATTGTACGGGATAGTCTATAAATGTGACAGAACCTGTTTTATGATATAAAGGATTTTCACTTGTAAGTTGATTCGCTAGAAAAGGAAAGTTAAAGTTAAAATTGACAATAATATACTACTGTTTATTACCGCTATCATACACATATATATGTATTATAAAATATGTCGAAATGCGTGAAAACAACTTACTAACGCTTACAATACGTGCAGTGTGAACCAACATACTCGTGCATGTATGCGCATGTAAGAAGGTGAAGTCGGTCGAGTATAGGCATTAAATCACAGGCGTGTGCGCTCGCGTTTGTGTATATCTATATAAAGAGATGGAGGAAGGGAGAGAGATTGAGAGAGTGAGAGAGGGGGGGGGGGGAGAACGCTGGAAAAACGGGAAAAACGCTGGAAGAATTGAAAAAGAAAAATTCGCTCCTGGAAGATCGTTACGAAATTTCATTGAAATATATGTTAATTGGGTATCCGCAACGGCGCTGAGGTTGTTAGCGCATATATCTGCGAGATATCAAATAACGATTTCATCCACTGCGATCGGTATCAATCGATTTCTGATATCATGCTAACGAGCGGGACAGCCTTTGTAAAACGTAACTAACTAACTAAATAAAGAAATTCAAATTTGATTTTTTTGATCATTGATGTAAAAAGTTGTTGATCAATTAACTGCTGTGGTGAAAAATTTGGAGTTTGGCCGTCAACTTTTTCAAGCAAAGTAAGGTATACAAAATGCAATCGGTAGAGCTGATTGATAATCGCGCTTTCGATTACTACATCGATTACTACAAAGATAAAATTGCTTAACTCTGCTGAAGTAGCTACTTAGAAACAGCTCATTGTTTAATATTAGAAAACTCTTATGAATAGATCTCTATCCTACAGTTCTGCGTATTAAAGTAGGTAATGGCGCGACTCTTCCATTTTAATCGTTAATAGTACCATTAATATTCAGTATTACTACAAAGAACGACGGTTGCGAGCCTCGATAAATTAGGAAACAGCGATTCCCCGTTATTCTGGAAGCGATGGCGAAAAAAGGGGGCCAGCGTACAGAGTAGTAGTAGTAGTAGTAGTAGTAGTAGTAGTAGTAGTAGTAGTAGTAGTAGTCGTAAGACGAAGCCGCGGAAGGGAAAAGGAAAGGAAAAAACGCATGTGCTTCTAACAAAGTGTCACGCGTTGTGTGACCAAAATTCGAAATAAACGCCTGAGATCTCGTAACCCAAATGATCTCTTGACCATCTCGAGTGGGTTTATGTTCGTGATTGGGGCGACAGCCTTTGGGAAGCAGACACGAGGTGCACGGCGTCCAGTCCCGCGCTTACCGTTACGACCTTTGGAGGCGCCTCGTGTCGCGTCGCGACGCATGTACGTGATACCTGCACTTTATCCGAGGTTGCGATCGTCCGCGGCAAGGTCAATCACCTATTATTTCCCGGGCGCGCGTTCGCACGTACGCGATCTTGTCCCCATGATTTCGGGACTCATTCGACTCTCCGGCATAAAACGTTTGCTCCTTTTACCAAATGGCAACGGACGATTTATGTGCGACTTTTCCGATGTTCAACGAACTGGAGACTTTAAATCGCCATGACATTATATCCAGAGATTTATGCTTGTTACTTTCTTAGAGACAATCTGCTTTTCACTGGGATGAAAGGTGCGCTTGTTATTTGCTTAAAAGGAAATCATTGGCTCGCTAATGCAAACTCGAAGTATACTTAATGTATACTTCAAGTATTGGTATTATATTTGACATGGGTGTCTTCTTATTCATTACAAAAACACGTGAGTGTAAAGAGAAGAGTCTCTATTGTGTTTAAGATTTTAAGAAAAAATTTGACGGATTCGTAAGCAAAACTTACGAATGAAAAGTGTATATGAAGAAATATGCAAATAATACAGAATTCATATAATTGAATAATGAGATGTCCTCGTAAGTGCGCGCGCATAAGGAGATAAATTAATGTTTGCATTAATCAAGAAGCTTTACCAAATATTACACAACTTGGTGCACCGTACATAGTAAAAAGTTGATTTACATATAAAAATACAGGAAATGTCGTTAGACTCGCGTCGATAAGGATGTCTCCTTACCGCATATTCGTCTAATAAAGTAAAACTTAAGTTAATTATCATTACGATTTAGATGAGATAAATCATATGTTCGGAAACAATTTCCTGCGATTCAATCGATACACGATTGAATTGAAAGAATTTTTAAAACATTAGCGCAAAAAACACGTTTACTGCCACGAAAAGATGCGGAAAAAATCGTAATGTGCCAATGATATTCAACATGTGCGTGTTTTATCGAATTCCGTAACGTCCGGTAAGCCGTATGTTAAAAACATGTGTATTTACACGAACGAGAAAAAACGTCACTAATATTTCCCAACGATTCAATGTACGGCAATTCAATAAATCTTTGTACCCCTGTAATTTGCAATAAAAAATCTATTTATTGCAGCAAGATAATATCGTTTGGAATATATGCTTTCTCTTTCCTTTCATTTCATCGGGTATATCTCAATTCTTATCTCGATCTTCATCTCAATCTCCAATCCCATTCTTACCGTTTTTCTCCGCTACTGTTCCCGTGCAGTTCCCGTGCACTTGGTCCGGACTCTTGTTCGAGAAAATACACGCGTATAAATCGCGTTTACATGCGCTTTCGCGCATATGCTTTATTGGTATGCTTTAAACACGCGATACAGGCCCAAAAATGTATAGCCTCGCGCATTTCTGGCCCACATTTTACGCGGCACTTACTATTTTATTTTAAGAGCGATTCGTATCAGTATGGATAGCTGACGACACTAAAGCTAGTATCTTACGTTACGTTGAATGAAATTCGAGAAAATCATCGATGTATTTCGATACTTTTATTCTCGATCGACAAAACATTAGCCCAAAGTTACAATTAACGATTTCCTTAAGAATTTGTATTCGTTCATCGATTAATCATTAGAAACCTGAATATTGACTTACCGACTGACAAAACAATTACGATCGCTCAGCCTCCGAGGACCCGCAGATTACATTTTTACCTTTCATTCTTATACAGTTAAACAAACTCGAATAGTCAGTATCGAGCGATAAACTTTTCGTTTAGAAAATTGGAATTTCGTTGAATAATCGCGACGCGAATTTCCTCCCTTCGCGTTACAAGAAAATGCTCTAACATCGGAAAAAACCGAAACTTACGGAGGGAAAAATACGCGTACCACGAAAACATAAAATATACGACCTCGAAGCCATTTACCTCGCCGATCTACGTACGCGAAAAGGCATTTCGCATTCAGCCCGTGATATCTCACGAAAACTCACCCTCGGGGACTTCGTACGCTAGCGAAACGCAGCGCGGTCCACAAGCGCGAGATGCGCGGGGACGTTTGTTTCCAGCCCCGATGATTTTTTCCACCGCTTACGTAACGCCGCTGTTTATACGTGATTCGATATTTCGACGGAAGCGGCCAATCGATCTCGCGAGTTATTCATTTGAAAAATGTTGGAAACGTGATAATCCATGCGGGATGACGAGGTTCAAGTCAATCAAGATGGTTCATCGCGAAAAGAACATTTTCGAAAGAACGTAATTACACGTGCACGTGAAAATGATACAGGATAACCGGAAGTGCATTCCATTTCTGAAATAGCAATTCGCACAATAGTAATGTAAAAAATGCCCTTTACGGAAAAATTGATACTTACAGCGCAATAAACGTTAAACGTAAAAATGTCGAATCGATCGATGAACTTGTGTTCTTTCAAATCGAACAAGTGTACAGAAATGTCTGGAAGCGTGTAATGTTACTCAGTCTGTATATCCACTATCTCATCTTGTTAACTAAAACATTATATTGTAAGGATCGATACGAGAGAACAGGGATGGGCTCAAGAGAATGCCACAGTACCATTCTATTCTCAACCTTGTATTATAAGATACGATATAGCGTCGGATAATATTAATAGAATTACTTATATTATTATAGATCAATAATCTCGTGAGAAGCAAGTAAAACAATATGGCTACGATAAGCGAGGATGAAACGCTCGTTTCTATTCATTGTATCTTAAATGTCGAATCGCGCACCCCTGCATCGGTGCATCTCTCGGATCGGATGCGAATCTAAAAGACCCGTCTTACGATGTAAAAAACGGCGGCCGACGAAAGCCGCAACGATGAAATTGAAAATATCTAATCGAGGCATCGGTGGGTAATACATCGTCGCTACCGTCGTTACGAAAAACGCGCGACGGCTGTCGTTGATAATGCGATCGTTGCCGGGAGCTCGTTCATCCGAGTGTTAAGTCCGAGACAGGACGCCAACCTCCCTGACCGAGGAGCGGTGACTCGGCGAGCCTTGATTATCATCGCGCGCGTGCGCGACTAAGCCGCCTCCCGGAATCGTAATCCCCGGACGAGGACGTGCCACCCCCACGTCGGAGTGACTCCGCGGAAAAGCAGCGCACAATGCGACGACGCCTCGGGTTCGCGCGTCGAGCCAACGAAAAGAGAGCGCCGGTCCCATGCAAATCCGACGATAAGACGTGGCGCGATGGTGCAGCGGCGATAGGGAGGCGACGATGCCGTTGCGTGATCCGGTCGTTTGTTCCGCGACGCCACCGAGCGCAGACAGACTCGGATCGAATTTTGCAATTTCGGCTGTCAAAGGAGCGATTGAGAAATTCGACGGAGACCGGAGGGAGATTTTATGTGCCGGTCGATCGATCGTACGATGTACCATCGTTCGCTCGGTTGAGGAAATTTATTTCAAATACTCGGTTGTATTGCCAAATGTCGTATTCGTTGACGTTTGATCGTAACTGCGAATGAGTTTATCGTCCGTGTTAAGCCGGGATCGGGAGCGTACGTATTACAATTGTCACGCAAAATGTGTCGACGTCCTACGTTAATCTTATCGAATAGATTGGTTTTCAATAAATATCGTTGGATGTAAAAAGTAACAGGTCGAGTGCATTCTCTCTTTAATTCGCGGCGTCGACTCGACGATTCGCTTTCACTGTACATTCGTCTGGAATTATCCGGCGCGGCGCAAGGAAAGTAAAAACAAATAGCCCGAGCAATAAAAGCACCGCAAGAGGAAAACCTTGCGCCTCGAGTACAGTTTAGCGCGCGCAACTTCTTAGGGAAAGCCGAATAATTTCCCCATAACCATTCCCCACAACATCGGAACGCCTCGCTTACCCTCTCCGCGATGCACGGATGCGCCTGCGTGCATCGTGTGGATATACGGGCGAGAACAAAGAGGCTTCGAGCGTGCAATGCGTGCAATGCGTGCAATGCGTGCAATATTTACTCGCGATCGCTCGAAAAATTCCAGAGGTGGTCTAAGCGCAGCGCAGGCGTGGCTAACCGGGTGAGTTCAGCTTCCACGAGCGACGCTCAGCGCTACTTTATCGAGATGCAGCGACCAACGCCGTGTTCTTATGCTTATTCGAATGTAAATCCGGACTGAAGTTCGTTTATCCCCGTCACGAGTCACTTTAAAAGCGCCCGTTCTCAAACTTAACCTCCGCTCACTCCTACGCTCGCGCACTCGATAAAACGGGGACAATAAAAAAACGACCGCTCGTCGAGGATGATAATTCGACGACAATTACGAGGGAAATCGTTGCCTTGTACGAACAAGTTCGTCCGTAGCCGTACTGCACGGTACGGGGCGAAATTACGGTAGGATAATGGTGAGTTTCGAGGATTGCGCACCGAGAAGTAGAAGAGAATTTTTACTAGATGTTCTCGCGTGTTGGCTGTCTTTCTGAAAACTATACATTCATTCGTAGAATGAAGAAACTATTAGCGTGAACGATTATTTATTTTCGCGGAAGCCTAATCTGCCGTTATTAATTGTCATATGCTTGTTTACTTATATGTAAAGTGCAAAGAACAAGTACACGTGCCACACGGATCATAAACGTAATAAGGCCATTAATAAGGATACCATTAATAGGATTCAAATTACATAAATTTGAAGCTTTTTGTAAAAAATAAAACTTTCCAATCGTAGAAGCGATCGACCAAAACAATTTCACTTTTACAATTTAATCAACAACGTTTCGTCCATCGAAGGCAGTGATTAAACTCTTCGTGTACCATTTGCAAATTCGAAAGTTGCGGAAGACTTCCCAAATAAGAACCTCCGCGCAAACACGACGCACTTCTTAAGTACGTGCAATGAGTTTCTATCGAACAAACGAGAAACTATGTTCTAATATTACACATTAAAATTCAAAAGAATGGAATTCCTGTCGATATTTTCACAACGTGAAACCTAATAATGTGCGCACGATAGCAGCAGCAGCAGCAGCAGCAGCAGCAGCAGCAGCAGCAACAACAACAACAATAATAATAATAGCGAGGAAAACGTTGTTGAGTAAATATGGCCATTCCATTTTGAACGGAATTTCGCAATAAACTTCTACGAGATAGAAAAGCGTATAAAAATTTGGAAAACGTTTGTCAAGGAAATACAATAAACGCGCGATTTATCACGAATTTACTCGGTTTAAAATTGCTTATTACTATTTCATGAATAAATATTATTTATGACGATAGCCATCAATCGGTGTTAGACCTACACTATTCGAGCGATTTTAATCCAGCACCACGTTGATTCGGATACAATGTTCTTAAATGCAAACTACAAGTTGAAATTATTTGCGTAAAAATATGCACACACCGGTGCTATTATTATCCGCTTAAAAAGCGACAGTCGTAGCTAATCAATACTCTGCTTAGTCTACAATTACCAGTGTGCTGCACATTGATCGATTAGCTTTTCTCCGACTCGATGCCATTACTATTTTTTTACGGCTGCGCGGTAAATACGGCACTGCAACAGCTGTGATCTCGAGTGTTCAGGAACGCGATGGGAAGCACGAAAGCTCGCCGTAGAGACAAACTTCCTTAATAAAGTCTTAAAAATCGAGCTGTTGGAGTTTCGCTGTCGTGGTCTAGCCGCGGGTAAAACTAAAAAAGCAATACTCGTCGCGTTTACTTTGCCGCCTCGGCGGTTACAATATCGTACAATTATGGATTTTTGTTTACGCGCGTTATTGTAGCGCGTCAACGGGGGGTGGTGGGGTGGAGTGGGGTGGGGTGGGGTGAGGGACGATTTATGCGCGAATTAGCCGCATTTGCATACTCGGCGCGTTAAAAATGTGTTTCTCCTTTCGGCCCGATCGCGTTTATTGCAAACGAGCTCGAAATGTTCGGGTCCGTCCGCGCTTGTGGTGTTTGTTATATTTTTAATACGATGATAAATCTTGAGTAAAGTGTAATACGTTGCATGGAACTCGTCGGGTTAAATGTATCGCGGAGAAAAGAGTTGGGCATAAATCACGCGGGCAATAACTTCCATGCGCCGGAGTTGGAAGCAGATTTTGTATTGATTTACAAGTGCTAATCTCGAGAATATGCAGATTTATTCGTAGGTACGGTAGAGCGTTGAATGTAGAAAGCAAAATTAAAGAGCAGCTAATAATAAAGTCATTAGCGTACAACGGTCGTCTAAATGATAACTTTCAAGGAAATTGTACGTCCCGAGCATTAGCATATCGTAAACACGATTTTTCCAACGTTTATAGTCCAACGTCGCGATCCTCCTCTCACATTCCCACTTTCCAAATGTCTTTTCGCTCTCCCTGGACTTGGACAGCCTCCCGATCGAAAGCTCTCCTCGCGCGGTGCGCGCGAAAGGAAAAGCGCAGCGGATTTGGCGAGCTACGGAATTTGCACGAGAGCACACCGTAATAAAATTCGTTCGCGCTTGCATAATCCCAGAGCGCGGTTGCCCCCCACCCTTTTCTCTTTCCACCTTCCAGCGGCGATGCGCCTTTACTTTTAGACTTACCTCGGACCGTTCGCCATTTATTGGCCCGTATTTCATCGGACTGATGCCTCCGAGGGCTGGGGAAGAATGCCTCTCGACTCCTCTTTCTTCTCCATCGGGTCAGCTGAGAGGCCTCTTGGCTTTTGCGGGGTTTTCGCCGCCGTGCCAAGAGCTTGAGATAAAGTCAGAGTCGCCGAAGGTACGGGTGTGCGCTCCCTTTCTTCTTCTACTGCCGCGCGTCCAGGTCCTTTGTTTTACCCTTTGTTTTTCGGCTAGGAAAAGTGGCGGTTGTCGAGCGCTAATCTTATTTAATTTTGTCGTTTATTCATTTCTCGCGAAGGGAAGTTTTTGCGATCCTGTAAATGGCTTTCGTCGTGAATCGGAGTAGAAAAGACTTTCACGAGGAAGCGGGAATAGATGTACAGTTTTTCAGACGCAATCATAGGCGCAAACATTTTCCTTAATTCTATTGCCTTTTACGAGATATGGAATAGCGCGTTACGTTGTATTGAAAATACTTTATCATTTTACAAATTTCATTCGCGTCTGCTTTTTACGCGACAAGGAAATAAAAGCCTTTAAAACAAAGCTCATTATATTGCTGTTGTTGTGGTTGGTATTATGGTATTGAACGCGTAGGAAAGATGCTCTACGTGGATACAATTTGAATACGTTTGTACTTGTGTATTTTTTACTTTTCAACGATTTTCAAATTATTTACAACATTTTACGTATATCGATATGAATGTTCTCAATGACATGTAAAAAGCTTTTCATATCACGAACGTTGAAAAATTATTCATTTGAAACAAAAATGATTCGCTTCGTTTTATTTTCTCAGCATGACAACATGAATTCTGGTTCTTATTATTTTTTCCCAAAAGCTATATCCTACATCAATATAATCTTTTTATTAAATAACACAGTACTGTGAATATGTAATATCGAATCTCGATAACTGTAATTTTAAATGAGTAATTATTCGTAATATTTTTCACACCGTGAATTGAATATCCATGAATTGAACATTACGTTCATTGTAATTATTATAATATCAACTTCGAAGTAATCTAAAGGTGTATTTAAGAAAAACAATTTCGAAAGAGTATTGCATTGTAAACACGCGTTAAAACCGTTACAATGCGCGATATAATCAGGTAATAAATACAACTGCAACAGCGGCATAAGCGATGTATTTTCCAAAGACTTAAGCTCCTGCCGAGAAAACCTGCCGCTTATATAATACGAAAAATAAAGCGCCTTCAACGAGCGCGTATTACGCGTGCACTCGAGCCTTCGAGTTCCGTTTCGGCGGCTATTAATTTACTTTAATTTCAATTCAACGTTGTATACGCCTACCGGCTTTTATCGCTCTCTCTCTCTGTCTCTGTCTCTCTCTCTCTGTCTCTCTCTCTCTCTCTCTCTCTCTCTGTCTCTCTCTCTCTCGCGCGCGCGCGCGCGCACGCAATCCAAACAAGAAGCGCATCGCAAATTTTCCAAGTGAGCGAAAGCGCGTAACTATCGCGACTAACTGGAAGCAACGCTAGGATTCGAAGTCGTGCACCACTTTTCAGGATAAGACATTTTATTTTGACGGGGAGTTCGAGCTGTTCTTCGCTCGAATCGATCGATCAACGATAGATCAACGATAGATCGAGCTTCGCCACGGTGGGTCGAACGAACGATCGCGTGCTCATGCGCAAGCTTGACGGCCGATTTCCGTGAGTTGGACTTCTTTTGCACGAACGTTGTCGAAAAGTGCAAGTAATGCAATTATTAATAAAAGTCGCGAAGAATGTTAAGCGCAAGCATGATCTTCCATTTGTGATGTTTGTGTAATAATGAGAGCCTTTATCGTATTACAAATATGTACACGAGGAGACACTTCCTCGATTTCACAGAGTCAGTCAATTTGAAGCGCACACAAGTCAACTACACAACTCTTCTATTCTTCGCTCGTTAAAAAATTCAGACAGTGTAACCGATACTTACAAATCGCAGAGAACCTTAATAAAATGGCCTCGGAAACGCTAATAAAATACTAGCGCCCCGTTTCCGGTTGCGCATGGCAAAAATGCGAACTCATAAACAATGTACACTTAATAAATAAAAAATATTTTCTACATGTAATTCGCCTCGCAAAACATCGATGGCGCGCGAATGAAATATCGCCGAGAAAATTCAATGCATATTGTTCGACGAAAACGATGCCTTTTCATCATATGAAGCAGCCAAACAATTCTCACTCGCGATAAAGTACGCTAAATGTTGCCCACGATTTTTTCCGCGCACGCCTTCCTCTCGAGCACCGCGTCACGGATTCATTCGTGCCGGAGCGAGTCCTTCGTCGCGAGCGCGACAATTATCGGCTCCCCGGCCTCTCCCTCCTGCCCTGCCGCCGTTTCATCAAAGCAGAGCGAAGACGGCGGATCCAGGTGCAGGACACAATCGCACGGCCAGGCACTGAAACGGGAGCCATCGGCACCTCCTTGTAAATTATACGCGCGCGCACTCGCCTGTTTTGACAAGTAGGCGGTCGCCCCGAGAACAGGGTGGTGGTGGTGCCATTATGGGTCGGCGTGTGAAAGGGCGCGATCGTCTGAAAAATTTGGAGGCGACTTACAGCTGTGCGAATCCTGCCGCACTGTTGGAGGTCGCAGCTTCGAGTTGAGCGATAGTTTTATTCGTTCGTTTCCGGCTTTTGTCGCGTAGGCGTCGCCGACACGAGCAAAATTAACGTTCGCGACACATTGAATCTGGTGTACACACGAAACCCTTTTAACAACCGTCTTATTTCTGGTACACCGGACTGCAGATTAGAGCTGCTTGGCTATTAGAGCTGTTCTCGTCATTCGTCGTCGATCGAGCACGCGATTCGAAACGCGGGTCGTAATTCAAAGTAAAATGAGAAAACCGAGTAATTTAGCAGGTGGCCGTAACGATCGCTGAACCATCAATTCTGTTTAAATCTGCTGGATCGGAAACCGCGAAGCAATGAAACCCAATGAGCCTCTATTTCTGATTTCCACGGTATCTGTACCGATGGGCTCTTACGGCTATAATGTACGCGATCAGGGATCAAAATTGAAAGCCTCAATTGTGGCGTGTGAGCGAATGAAATGAAATCGCTTCCTGCATATCCCACCTGTCGGTACGCGGAAAATCCAGGAACGCGGAAGGGGGGAAACTTAGGCAGATCTTGGCAGGGCCGTTTAGTCGCGTCGTCCCTAAATGTTTACTCGCGATCGAGGGAAACGGTAATCGTGGACGCACGGACGGTGTCTTATAAAGCACCAGAAGGTCCGCTTTGTTCTCGCAGCTGTAAATTCAAACGATAAACTCTCGTAACGGCGAGGCATGTGCACTAACTCCGCCTCTCCGGCCCTTTCACCACCGACCCTTCACTGTACAGTCGAATTGTGCGAGGGGCAAGAAAGAAAAGTCCTGCTCGTATTATTAGTTCAGATTTCAGTATATTGTGCGTCCGGTTGGTCCATTCGTTGAATTACGCGAAACATCGCGATATCGGTTCTTTCGTCCTTGCGGAGCATACTCGGATCCTTCCTATAAAATTGCATGAAAACATTGTTGGATTTCGCAGATGGTTTATGTGCGAGATTGATGCTCTTTATCGTGGTTATATGTCGACCTTCGCTATATTTGCGGGAAGTGATTTATGAATCGTTTGCTGAGTATTAAATACATTGATGAGTGTAACATTGAATAAGCTACGAATAAACGACAGTTGATTTAACCGTAATAAATAAAAGTTGTATGAAATAGTATTTCATTTAAATGTATCAAACATTAGAGTTTAAATTTATCGTTCTCCTCGGTTCTGAAAAAAGCAAAATGAACGCAGAAAGTATATACCAGTTTTCATTATAATTTCGATCATTATTTTATTTTATAACTATATTTCTGCAAAGCTATTGATTAATTATAATTAGAATGTTATAGGTGTTAATTATCGAATTGCAAAATACTTCTATTAGAGCAATTCGTTTATTTCCATCAGTCGAGAAATATTTTTCGTCGTTAAAAGATAAAATACATTACTGGTAATTTGATCTCGTAGACTCTAGTTTGTAAAATGTGCGCCATTGCGCACACCATTGCAGTAAAATGCTTGTAATATTAGTAGCAACCACGATTGCGATAACTTTCGTAATCTCGTAACTATCCCTTAGAAATAATTTGAAAAGACATCAAAGAAGAATTTCACATCGATTAATTAAGGAATAACAGGTTACGTAGTACTAAGAATATATTTAGAATAGAAATAAATAAAATAGTAATATCCGATTATTGGTTTAATCTAAACTAAGGCCTCGCAACATCTACGATACCACTGAATTATTCAAACTTATTAACGGGGAGATCATCCCCTAAACATCCATCATAAGCCTCCCCGTTTTCATTAAAAGAAAAAAATAACAAGCTTCACAAACGTTAGTCCGACGAGTAACAAGTACAAGCCCCCCACGCTTATTCACTCGGCGTATGCGTATCCCTCTTTTATGGTCTGGTTCACTATACTTGCGGTACAAAAAGAAGCAAGGGATCGAAAACGACCGCGACACTTCCATTAATTGGATTACGCGAATCGAGTACTTCCACTCTCTCTCTCTCTCTCTCTCTCTCTCTCTCTCTCTCTCTCTCTCTCTCTCTCTCTTTATCCCCGCTCAATCTGCTTGAAGAACGCATTTTGCGAAACCTGCACCCCTACCGCGCATCGCCACGTGCGATATCCCTCAACCCCGACACGCGACAGATGCCCGTTGTTTTGTGCCATTGTGGCAGCGTATCGATGGGGCCGAGAATTACGAACCCAAGACTTGCGCGGAAAAAGGCTGCTTGTTTTTTTCTTTTTTTATCGTTGGTCTATTGGAGTCAGATAGTCGGACGTTGACTTATTGGGAAATGTCGCTCGACGAGAAAGTCGAATGCGTTTCCGTTATCAGTGGGAAAAGAGCGACTTTGGGCGCTTCGCTGTTCCTCGATTATTTCTCGTCATAAAGACAACTGAATTTTTTAATTCTACGTGAAATTGTAAATTCTTATGTTGCGTTAACATTAATTTGCATTCTGAGCTCTTATAGTGTACTCTGCACTTTGATTAGCGTAGCTTTTATTTTGACCCCACGTTTGTGGATTTAACTATGGAAAGATATTTTCCGAGAGAACGTTATATTCGTGTCGTTCCTTTATTAGTCGAGAAGACCAAAGTGAAAACGTGTGAAATAACGGGGATTAATTGTAATTTATTAATGGTAATTGCCCTTGCGCTATGTTTTACCCGTCGGTTGGATTTGGAAACTTTTTTACATTCAACGTTTTATTCAATTGTGATTCTACGTTTCATAAGATTTATATTCAACTGATTCTGATCCTGATGTTTAAACATTTAAAGCTTATCATTTACTAAAATAAAATAAAAATAAAAAATTCACATCGATGGATTATTTTTTTATTATAATCGGCAGCTATGTAATATTTGAAATCGGAAAATAAAGGATTTTTCGCAGGGGAAACTTTATGGGCGAATGAATAAATTATAAGCCTACTTTGATCAGATATAAAAAAATATTGGTCTCATTAGATTTCTATTACTCTAATCTAAATTTGCATCTTTACGCAGAGTTTGATATTATCTCTGAAATTTCCAGCTAGCAACATCGACACTCTTCGCGAAACTACGGTAATAACAACTTGCCTGGAACATCTTTCTAAAAACAAAAAGTACATAAACCCATGCGGACTGTCTTGGGACGTACCAGTGAACATCGCACGTGCAAAATGCATCTTCGTGCATATGTTAATGAGCGTGAGCAGCTGTGTAATTTAATGATCTATAAACCGAAAGTGAAAATTTATGCGGCCAATCGTCTCTCCATAATTCTGTTATTCGAGGTTTCTATCTATCTCTCTCTTCATCTCCCCATATCTCCGCGTAAAGAAAGCCAACATCCGTCAAACGGGCAAATGCGCGCGTGCGCTTTCATTGTTCAATCCCGCAAAAATACGAGTCGTGACACTGAAAACAAACATTCGTAGTTTTTGTCTGCTTCGCTGCAACCGGTAGAAACTCACGATCTTCTAAATCGGCACGGATGTCGATGCTTTTAATAGCCTCCAAGGGAAAAATTTAGTGGTGCTTTGAGCACTTACATTACGATTCATCGAATCGTTGCGTTGTCAATCAGATTTTCTCTCGTATCGGAAAGGCACTTGCAAAGGCAATTGCTTTTAAGAAAAGAGATTCTGGTTCTTAATTATATATATATATATATATACATGAATTTAAATTTTTAAACTTTAAAAAATCTTACGTGTACTTATGAATTACAAAGGTAGTATTGAAAATATACTTGTAGGTATTCATTAACTAGACATAAGTATTAATTATTAAATTACAAATATTAGAAAGTATTTTCTGTGTATGCTTAATATAGAGGATAATTTCTTTTCTCTTTTTAAAGAAACTTTAATAAATTCTGTTAATACAATATCAAATGTTATTGTAATAATATTAATTAAACAGTGACTCTTTCGTAAATACCGTTTATAGAGCCTAAATAACATTATGTCAGACTTTATTTTTAAAAATAATGATAAGTCCATATAAAATGGTATTTTACGACAAAACGATCGCGTATTTTTAAGCGAATAAGAGCTATTCAAATGCATTTCATGATTTTTAAACGACTTACTGTTACCCAATTACTCAATAATATATTTTTATTTTCGACTTAACGTCGGTTGTTTTATACTGAAAAATGGATTATCTAATTAAAAATAATCATAAAATATATACTTGAATACTTAAATATCTATTGCGAACTCCTTGTAAATATTATATTAAGATTCTTATTAAATTTACAGTTGATTTGTCCTGGTCTACTATATATTTCAATTAATTGAATTAAATATACTTATTAAATAATAAATTTCTATTAAAAATAAATAGTATTCTAGATAGTTAGGACAGTATTTATTTTTATTATGAAAATACAAGACACGTTCTGTTAGAATTTTTCTATGCAATATACAAGCACTTGTAAGAGGAATTTTATGATTTAGAACAAATAGAAAAGCATTTTGAAATATGGATCGTATAATTTTTTATGCTTATATTTAGTTATAATTTCTACACTTACGTTTATCCTTATATTTTTATATTTGCGATAATTTCTGTTGATAAGTAAAAGAACAAGAAATGAAAAATTGGTTGACTGAAATATGTATCAGTTTTAAATTATGTTTTAGTAAAAAAAGAATACAATTAATATGTTGTACCTATATTCAAACTTATAACAATAATAATTGTAATCATTCGATCTAATTATTGTTAAGGGTTCGTCCAACTTAGTGTATAAT
This sequence comes from Wiebesia pumilae, assembly GCA_018907045.1. Classification (NCBI taxonomy): domain Eukaryota; kingdom Metazoa; phylum Arthropoda; class Insecta; order Hymenoptera; family Agaonidae; genus Wiebesia; species Wiebesia pumilae. Next base: position 2,246,960 of record JACCHZ010000138.1, read on the forward strand.
ATGCAGTATTCTCAACAATTGCACATTAAGCAAAATTGATATTTTAATCGTGTATGTAAAAATGTTCACACTTAGAACAATTACTAACCTACAACGATATGATAAAAGCACAACGCGCGTGGAAGCGCCTAAAGGTAAGGTAAAAAAAAAAAAAGACTGCGCAATCGTAAACTGCGCACACGCGTGTACAAATGCCTTTGAAAGAACTTTAAAACTTGTGAATATTATAGGCCGCAATGACGTTTTTGCGAACAGCTTACCCTCTCCCTATAAATTACACCCTTTACGACAGGTAATAATTGCTTAACGTTTAATTTGACCCGGCAAGCACTTTGTATGTTATGTGCGCGAACTTTTCATGATTTTTTTTTCTACATCACTTGCACTCGCAGAAATTTATTGCAACAACATCGAGAGACGGAGGCAAAGGTGGACATGGATTTTTTACAACTAAATTGGTGCGAAGTTTCGAACCTTTGATTTATACTTGCCGTAATAACATAGTCCGCAATGACAAAGTATCACTACGAGATTCATTTGTCTCGTGATGTAAGAAATGCAGTTTAAGTAAAGGTATATCTTTTGTGATCTCTACAATTGAAATGTAAAAGATTTTGTAATTAGTGTAATCTGTAACGTACACAAATATTTAAGTATTTTCTAACTTAACTATGCGTGATTATCTTTCATATACTTTACGACGTCTTATTGAAATATTTTAGTTTAAAACTTACTAGCTTTCAGCTATCGTTTAAAATTCATCCGAACGTGGATCATGTGACTTTCGAATTGTTTCTAACTAACGAAAATGAAACGTCAGTTGCCGCATAAATTCGTGAAAGTTATGCATTAAAGTCGATCAGCTGATATTGCACGTGTACAAAGTAATGTAAATTTCATCGTGAATTTTTTGAGTACATCAGTTCTTGAAAATATATCGGCTATTAATTCAACATAAAATACAACTCAAGCAATTTGAATATTTAGATGATTATTTTTCAATGTTCGTTTTCGTTCATTGCTCGCCAATAATTCTTACACAGGCATATATTTCAGACTTTGATTGTACGCTTGTACGTTAGCGTCATTAAACTGCAATAACTACAAAGTTGAGTGCAAGAGCGCACAAGCAAAAGAATAATTAATTAAACCTGTAAATTGAAAGCTAAGATAAAATTCTTTTCAAGCGCTGTAATAAAAAGTAATTTTTCACGGACAAAAATGTCAAGCACATTAGCATTATCCACGAAATAACATTAAGTTGTCATTAAGACTGTCGCACAGAATTGATCTTCCGTAGGTTAAAATCCGCTCCCAGTATATAAAAAGCTACATGCGATTTCCCTAGGTGCGCTATTACCGTACATCGGCAGTTACAAATCGCCGGCGTATCAACGAGTAGTTTCTGCAAGTACTCGCGCCTCGCGTTGCACTCTGGGCCTCGTATAACGAGCGAATCATGGAAGGGGGCAATACGGGAAAGCTCAGCTTTTCGAATAACGAGCGAAATCTCGTAAGTCCGTGTTCCTGCGCGTAGAAAAACCATACTCTCTTCTTGTACGTCAACGCATGAGATGGATGTTCTTTATAATTGAGCCACGGTTGTATTCGTTCTCACGCAAACGTGGAAAGCGAGAGGGACTCAGGTCTCGAGAAAAATCGACGAATGCTTTCGATATTTAATCATTCGCGTTTCTTAGTTCGGGGCATCAAGTTCGTGGTATATTAGCACTGCTACATCAGTAACGTGGACTGTTGATATGCACTGAAAATGCGCGATCTAAAATTATGCGCGTGTCACGTTGAATGGGATACGCATCTGGAAGGGAAATGAAAATCTAATGTCTGGAATACGATTACGAGGGGGGAAATTGAAAGCAATCGTGACGGAAACCAACGGAAAAGTGTACTGATCTAGTTATAAGATACTGATCGTAGACAAAGTAAAAAGCTTGCTTGCTTGGTCGTGGCGACGTTGGCGGTATTTCTAAAAAGAACTCAAAAGAACTTTGCTTTCGGCGCGCAATATTTCGCGTCGACTTTCCCTTTCGTGCGCGAGCTTAAAAGTTTTCCTGGTCTCTGGTTAATCGTCTGCATCGGAAGACTCTCGTGTGGTGAATCACTAAATCGTATGCGAATACAAACTCGAAATCAATCGGAAGCACGAAAAGGTAGTCATCGGTTTTCCGATAAATGATCGTAGAAAGCTCAAGTTCGAGTGAAAATGTCAGTATTGAGCTGCTAATGAAGGAACTCCAGACTTACTTAAGTCGATCGCCTAACGTAATACATAATTGAGACTCGTTGGGAGATGTTAAGGCGGTCTCGGACGATGCACTTTTGAGAAAATCTAAAGGAAATATCATTGCAACTGTCGATCAAAGAGATTATCGTTGCAGGCACTGCACTATACAGGAAGAAGATATACTTAATATTGGGTATTTACGTTGGATATAGCTAACGTGTTAACGTTTTATAATTTTGATGTTCTTGGAAAATATGCGTAGAACGCGTGCGAATACATTGTAAATAGCAATTATCAGGCTTTTACAGAGAAATTGTATCGCGCGCAAACGCGTTCCGCAAAAAACTCTAAATACAGAGCTATCACTGTACATTCTCTACGAAAATAACCACGGAGTTCACCGCAATACAGGAATTACACAAAATGTTTAATTATTATTATCGTATTAGCGCAAATAAAATTTTAATTCTTTTTCACCGCAGTACTGCACATTTTTTGGAATATTTGATTGAGAATGCTGTTACCATTATTACCATTAAATTTAACAGGTATATTTAAAGATTAATAAGAAATTGTGGAATCATTTTTTATCTACAAGTTTCTTCTGCGTTATAAATATCTAATCTACTAATCGAACGTAATTTTTGCATTTTAATCAGATTTCAATGTGCTGTAAGTAAAAAGTCGAGTAAACGTATTTTTTCACGAATAATCAAAGTTTAACGTGGTTGTATTGCGCCATTTTGTTTAATAATTTAAGTGAACTTTTAGTCGAAAAATATTTTCAAAAAAAAACATTTTAAAAGCTTATAATGACATAAGTGATTACTTAATTAATTGCCTTCATTAGAATAATGGATATTATTGAGTCGTATACGACATTGTACGTTTGGAAATTTTCATTTTAAGCTAGATTATCGAGAAATGTATATATTGAATGGATTTCATATAATTTATTCAATTAAATGCATTAACTCCACGCTCATTATGCACTCGTATAATACGAATTAAGTAATTCGACATCTTCCTATTCCCTTGAACAAGAGTACCTTTTGCAATTACATTTATTAATATTGAATATCTTGTGCAAAGTACTTCACGTTGTGTGAAAGAAAACCATCAAAACGCCTTATTTATGATAATAAATTTATATGAAATATTAATAATTTTTTGCATAATAATTCTGAATACATTAATGTTTGGAATTAAAAGTTTCACTGGAATAACGAGCTGAAAGCGTAGGCAATCTCGTATTTCATGCAGGAATGCTCGTGCCTGAATCGTGAAATTAAAAGAAGAACTATCGAACTAATAAATATTACAAAAAAAAAAAAAAAAAAAAAAAAAAAAAAAAGAAAAAAGAAAAAAGAAAAAAAGAAAAGAAAAAAAGAAATATCCTAATTATGATAAATCAACCAATTCTCGTGGGCACATCTGTTGTTACTGGTCATTACGCCGAGTGCTGCAATTGTCCGTTATACTCGCAATTGCCTACCTTCCTCAAAAAGCAAAAGAAAAAGAAAAGCGTTTTACAACAAGCGATGAAGAGCTCAAGTCTTCCTTTAAAATTAATACAGTAAAGCACCATTAAACTCGAGTTAAAGCACCCACTATGGTTTTTATTATAATCTTACAGGCGCGTTTACTACAATACAATTTACTACTCGCGTATATGCATCGACACTCGCAGCTCGTCCCTCATCATTATGCCGTAACGACGTCGTATCGCGCTAGTAACGATCTATATCGAGACGTCGAAACGTCCAATCCACGTCCAATCCGTTGTCGATCCACTCTATTACTTTTATACCCTTTCCATTTTCATTAGAACGTGTCACGCGATCCCCTCGCATATATAATAACCCAGTTATCTGTTAAGGAGGTTACCGACCTCCTTTTATTTGCAAGTAAAAATATCGAGGTGTCGGCCAAAAATATTTTCTCATCGATCGATTAATCGATACTTTTGTCAACTATTATTTGCAGTGTTTACAGATACTTAAACAGCGTGCATCGTTGATATATTTAAAATACACATCTACACATCTCATCTTAATGATTTGTTTTTAATGATATGTATTTATATTTTTGTTTCAGGTAAGTTACAATGATGAGGGACGACATTTTAAACGTACCACTGCTAAAGTAAGATACAGTGTTACTTTTCTAAATCGTTGGATTCTTTTATCGTAAATGAAACTTCATTCGTTTTATTTACGATATATTTTTCGCTTAGTTTTATTATTTCTTTCGTATTACTTGTATCATACGGCGAGAAACTGCCGCGAAATATTTATCGAGACATTCTATAAAAATCTTAAATGCCATAAGTTTGCATTATTCGTCGTTGCTTACGTAGATCGTTCAACGTGAAATTAATTGCATTAAAGAAATGTTCATCTCGTTCGTAACAATATTTGAAATTCGCCTAATTGTGCAATCCATGTACATATTGCGCAATTGCGAAGACGCGCGCACGCTATTGACCACATACATGTTTATATGACATCTAAGACGTATTTTCCGAGGTGAATTCAATCTCGTTGCCTCACGGGAACGTGAAAAATCACGTACACGTTTAAAGATAACAGCTCGAGTGCAACGTGTAATAATGAGCTATCAAATAGTGCAGTGTGAACATCAGACTGGAAAACAAGAGAGGAAAATGCTACTTGTGAGAAGCTCGCGTTAGGTATTTTACCACTCGTCATCCTAAATGGATGAAATCGGTATATATTTAATAAGCGCAGTTGCATGTTGAGAGTATTTAAATAACACGTGACGTGCGCGTAGATGATTTTTGCTCGTCTATTAGTCTTTTTTTATATTACATTCTTGAAATGAGAAAAAGGCTTAATCGCGTAGTTGTTCGGTAGTTTTTACAGAAATTTCTCCGATATAAGGCCTCGTTTAAACGTCAAATCGATTTAGATGGTGCATACGTAGCTCTTTACGATAACTCGATTAACGAGGCAGGATTGTATCGTTGAGTAACTTACGGTCGTCGTTAAAATGCATCGGTAAAAGTGGACGAGTTACTCAAAAAGTTACTTTGGCAATTAAATTGCTTATTTCTTAATTACGCAATCGTTTGAAGCAGGTACATTTTCAGTGTAACACTAACTTACTTTGTCATTCGTACGGTATTCTTCGGCTGCTCGTTGCACCACTGAATACTTCTTAATCTATTTTACTTTGGCTCAACTACCATCTCGCTTGTAAAAGTAGTAGGTGGGCATGTTTCTGCTACTGCTGGCTTCAAAATTTACATCGCCATTCAAATGCCCGGATTTACAATGCCGAAGTACCTCAAAACCCAGTAGATGTTATTTGATTTAATAAAATTATGAAAACAGCACCAGCTATCCTTATGCGTTGGACAAGGAAAAGGGCCTTCGTGCATGCCGTTGTCTAATGATTTCTAACAGCGAGAAGCTCGAACCGCGTTACGATGCACGGAAAAAAGTACAGTGCGCAACTTTCATCGTCTAGTAAATCTTTTTTCCCCGAACTGTCCAATAAACGCTTTCAAATTATATATCGGCGCGCGTAAAGTCTCCAAGATAATGTATCGTCTCGCGTTACTCATTTTACGAGCTGACATTTCAGGTTTCGCTGGATAACGCAGTGTTTTATGCTCTTCGTAAAGTATTTTCGTTATTAACCATTTTCTAAAGGGCTCGACCCCGAGCGTCAAGAAAAAAGACAAAAAAGCCGGGGATAAAGGACGGACAAGAGAAGGAGCTGCGCATGCGCGAGCGATCGCATGCACTTGCCGCCGGAAAATTATGAACACTGTGTCAAGTCTGTCGAGTCCCGCATTTTTATTCCTGCCCTTGAATTTACAACTAGTCTACTGTACCTGAACTGTGTTATCTCTGTAAAGAGATTTATCGTTTTAAGGATGTTCGGGCTTTAACGAGATCAGCTATGAATCGCTTTATAATTTATAGGCATTACGGCTATTATCGAATAGAAGCAATGCTTGAAATTAACACGAACAATAAATAGTTAAAATCGGAAATAACGTAATTGTTGGTTTTTCATTTTGATGATATCAATATTGTTGGGATACGTAGGTAGGGCGGCAGTAGCATTTTCAAAATGTACAATTATTCATTATCCAAGGTTTCTTCGTTGCGCCCATTATCCTGTAAGAAGATTATTATTAGTCTTTACCGACCTTTAGTCAGAAGTTGCGCAAGGAATTTCATCTTTGAGGTTGACAAATGGTGCAATATATTTTCACAAACGTTGTTCTGTGACAAAATTCGATCGTTCAAAGGGCATTGATATTATAGAAATCGCGATATAAAAATATAAAAAGAGTTAACTTTCGTAGTTTTATATACGCAAAACGAACAATACGAGTACGAGTTTTGATAAGTCGAAACTCATACCCTCGTAAGTTAAGAACATTTGCCGAGCTTCATTAAAATTCGATGACATTTCAAGTATGCATAAAAGTCGTAACATACTTCAACAAGTAATATTAAAAAGAAATGATTCTCGTAAAACATTACATATTTTTGCAAGGAAAACAGCTTCAAGATAACTCACGGTGCGAGTATACGTCGTAATTCACATAAATATTTAGATGCAAATAACTCGAATGGAGAAGCGAGGAAAAGATGAGCGTTGAAAAATCCATCCGAATGTTAATAAAAGTAAAATAAACGTCGGTATCGAGTATTGATGAGACATAAAAAAAATATGAAACTGGAAAAGTTGGAATATGAAACTGGAAAATGAAACTGAAAGGGGCGACCTTCCACTTAGCGACTCCCTAGGAGGCGCGGAAGAGAAATTGGGTCTTCGCTCGGAAAATGATCGCCCGAGGACTAGACTTCCGGCTAGACGCGTTAATTCGCTCGCGACTCGATGACTCTCGTTATTGTCCTGCATTACTCGCTGTAGCGCAGGAAGTTCGTCGCTTCCTTGGAGTTTGCATTGATGGATCGTGGTTGGGAGCCGGTGGGTTAATGGATGACGCGAAAAACTCTCCGTATCGTTTGTCATTTCAATTTGCGCTCAACAATACGTATTTGCGTTACGTCCGCTGTTTATTATTTGCGGGTGCAATGAAAATTTGTTGCTTTTCAAATAAAAGTAGCTGCGCATACGGTGTTATGCGCATGTATAACTTAGATTATTACGAAATATCGTTGTTTTACGGTTGCTTTATTTACAATTTATTTTATTAGATTTCAATGCATAAGTGAAGCCTACCTACACTTTGTTGTATTCGCTTTTCGAAAGCAGAATAGAATAGCGTGTCTTCATAATGAATTTAAGTACAAAATGTTTGACCGCCGTAAATTCCAACCTTTAATTGTCAATTGCACGTAGAAAAATATATTTCTATCATTCTCCTCGTGGATCTGTTACTCTGCTTAATTGACAAGACTGAATATCAAAGTTTTATGATACAATACCGTGAAAACGCATACCTTTCTATTCTATGCAAATGTAATCTATTAGTAGGCTATTACTGAATATACAAGAAGCCTTAGCATAGATAAAATTTTTAATAGTGATTTCTACACGGCGCGTAAATACTGCAACAACGTCAATCTTGACACTTAAAGCCAGTGATATTTATATATCGAGTTCAAGTTCAGATTGAATGGAATTAAAATTTTTTATGCATATTTTTTAAGCGAAAATACGGTTAACCAAAAGTGTAAATTACCGTAACTATAATAGCCACGTAAGATTAAAATAAATTAATCATATCTCTCGTACTCGGTTCATTGCGATAAAGAATCGTCGATAAACTCAAATATTACGAAAGAAGAAAATTAAAAGTAAAAAATTCCTCTTTTCCTTCTTGTTAACGCGTTGCTTGAAGCCATACAGCGAAGGCGAGTGCGCATCTTATAATACCGTTAAATTACCAATAAAAATCGCGTCGAGGGGAAAGATGCGTTAATCTCCGAATCGTCCGGTATAATAACAGAGGCAGCATACGCACACATTTACCGCCCCGTACCGATAAATCAGCATTTCCACAAAGGCTCGCCTTCGTTTCCGGGCACGCGTGACTCTCACTCAGGACAAGCAACATTTCCATCCTCTCGTACATCAGCGGCGCATCGCGATGCTAATTTAATTGCCGTTGTCGCCAACGCGCGCGATCCGAAGGCGAAACTGGTATTCGCGACTCTTGCCGCTCGCGATCGCGTCGGAGAAAGTCATTATCGCCGAGCGCGGCTCGAAAACCTTTGGTATTCCGCGTTCCCGAGCTGCGTTCGCCTCTTTCTTTCTTCTTCCTTTCTTCTTCCTTTCTTCTTCCTTTTTTTTACGCCCGTGGAAAGCTCTCCCGAGACGCTTTAATGCGCTTGTTTACTTTATGCGGGCAGGAGCGGACGCAGTTCTGCCAGGCAACGGCTTTTAACATCCTTTTTTTTACCGTTTTTTTTTATTAGCAGTTTTTTTAACGCGCTCATTCGAATTAAATTACGATTCGTTAAACGGTGCGCTTGGTATATATCATGCGCGCGACTTTCACTCCCATCGACGATTTGAAATTCAATTTTCGGCAAAAATAAGATGACCAAAAAGAGGATTTCTTAATTTCTAAGCGTCACCGCGCTTTCATTCTAAGCACAATATGCACAATTGCAGAAAACTAGATAGGACGGTAAGTACGTGGTTGTCAAAAAACACGTGGTTGTTTGTGATATCATTCTTGCACGTTTAAAATAGGTATTGTTAATAATTAAATAGCAATACTTAATAGTGATACTTGCAAGTTTCTTAGTGATATATTTATTAAAAGTCGAATATCCTTCGTATGTAGGACGAACAACGTTATTTTCTCAGATTGGCCTAGAAACAGGAACGGTCGCACATCTGTGGTTCACGGATCAAAATGAAAATGAAAAAGGTCTTATTTATGAGTGCAATTATCAACATCGATTCCATGTGTACAGTTCGCGTCACTTGAAAAAGGGAGCGGAAAAATGTAAAAAAAGGAAAACAAGTCAACAGCAGGAAATAGCCCGAACGTTTCTTATTTTTGCAAGCATAACTTCCCCCCACCCCCCTAATTAAAGAATAATGAAAGTCAAGGTGCCGGGATCGCGGGGTAAAAGGTGCTGGTCCTCCGTATGCCCCATAAATCGTCCTGTGGTTTTTCGCGTTACGCTCGCTTACAAATCACCTGCCGTAGACCGAGAGAAAGTTCCTGCGCTCGTCTTCGGCGTGACGCGATCCTCGGATGCGATAGAAACGGCGCCGAACCGCATTTGCATTTTCATCGCTCGTCCACGACGAATTGGTCGGAATGATGCGCCGCCGTTGCCTTGAGATCGAAATTTTCTTGGAAGTTCCCGGTCCCTCTGGATGGCAGCAGCGGCATTGTTTTTAGCGTCGGAGAATAGCTTCTCCGACGTCGAAGTTCTCTTTTTCTCGGTGTGCGAGGAAGAGGGACTGCCACTTTTGGAGATTGTTATTTCGATTTTTTTCTTTTTTCTTTCTTCTTTTTTTCCCCAATAAGAACACGTATTCTTATTATGCGGTTTTAATTTGAGCGTGGAAATGGGTTTTGCTTGATATTTATGTTCCATCTCGTTGAAATTAATAAACGATCGTATTCGACAAATGAGGTTATCTTCAAGGATGTAGAATTGATCATTTGGTATCGTTATCTTTATGAAGTAAGTAAAATTATTAAGGTGTGAAAGTTATCGAAGTACTTTATTTTCTTAATACAGAAGTAAAACTCACTTTTAGTTGCGGTTCATGTATTTTTAATGTATTAAACAAAATTAATTACAAAATAAGCTTTTTTTTTCCAGAACGTATAGAAAGTTTTTATTTACGATATATTACGTTGATAAGTAATTTATAAAAATTGCAAAAATTATCTAAATGATTTTATGACCAACGTATTATAAGCCAAAGCACTGTAAGAATTGAGAAAATCTGTTTTCTTTTTTAATAACCGACTGAAATATTATAAAAGAACGTTTATTTGTTTCGAAAACTGAAATTTATCGATCATTCGAGACAAAGTATTATCATGCGCAATATCTTTTGTCGTAGAAATGTATTCATTGCGTATAATTTGAAAGTTAAAATTGACGACAATACAAATAAGAAAGCATGCTCAGGGGATTACAGCAAAATGTTCGACTTAAAATACAAGCATTGGACATTATTAACATTAGCGTGTATTTTCTTTTGAAAATCTAGAAAAGCATATCTCTTGTAAAAATCTTGTATGCCATGTAAATTGCGTTTCTATTCCTTCGGTGCAGTATTCTCTATGTATATATTTTTTCGTTGTTTATTGAACGAGGCCAGGCTTTTATCGGTTTCTTCCTATTTATAAAAATCTTCCTATTTCATTTAAATGTCGTTTGTGCGAATCTCAAATGGAGAAAGTACCGATGATGTGCTTAGGCTGATTTTAAATTACGAATCTTCAAGGAAGATTTCGTTCGTACACAAAAGAAAATACGTCTTCCTTGTTTTCGAATCGTTCCTTTATAATGGCTAATTTACGATTTTCGTCAATTTACCAGTTGGCGTCCCTGTTTGACGTCTGAATTTTCACGAAAAATTAATGTTTTCATGGGTACTTTGCAAAGAAATGTTAACGCAAATGTAATTGAGATTTCCATATTACACGTCATTAAAATAAAGACAGGTACTTAACGAAAAGAAAAAATTAAAAGAAAAAGAAAAATTTGTACAAAGCGAAAGCATTTCTTTTCAACGAAATAAAAATAAATTATATAATAGGAGTTACTTTGTCATTTAATGTTTGAAATAATTAAGAAGAAAATTGTTCTATGAAAAGAAACTGCTACTGAAATGAATAATTCGAATCAAGTACCTTGTTAACCACAATGGAATATAAATTTGCTATTTAAAAAGCTTTTCAGACCGTAGTCTTTAAATAGAAATAAACCGTTTTGCATTCTGCGAAATAAACTCCCGTAATTAACGTGTAATTTACGCGAATCTGCAGATAATATTGATTCTAGCGCGTACAGTCATGTTTCATTAAAGGTACGTCACCGTTTTCATGCGCGTCAACGGAAAAACCGTCTATTAATTTACATCCAACCGTCAAGCAACACTGTTTCTCTTGCTGAGCCTCCTTCAACAAGTCGTTAAACAGCCAACGATATAATGAAAATGCGATTAAACCTTTAATCGGCACCAGGCGTGCACTTATACATATCGAAAAGGCCAGATCTCAATTTGCCCCGAACGATCGAACGCACTCGATCGAATACACTTCCGAGGCGCAATAAAAGTTGTCCGCGCACGCGCGCGCCATCGTTATAAATAGTCGATAAAAAGCGCAGGAAGATTGCGCGAGATAAAGATGTATCGAGCCGCGGCAAATGGAACGACGATACGAGCGCGTATCGCAGACCACGTGTACTTCGTCGTTACTTTCTTAAGCGACTTTTAATGCCCTACTGCCACGTCCAAGGCCTTTACTCATTGTGTACGGCTCTGCAGCTCGACAGGTTCAAGGGGTCGTCGAAAAAGAATTAGTATCTAAAGCCTACCGTTCGGTCTTTGTTGTGACAGTGGCCAAGGAAATAACAATAACAATAATTGCCCTGGAGAAATTTATTAAAGTTCGACCTATTTTTAAGCGATGCAAGCGATTAAAAATTAATTATGATCGTTATCGAGAGAATTATGCGGCTTTCCGCGCGGAACAGCGCGCTCGATAAAAAAAAATTAATTTATAAGAAACACGGAGCTTTGCAATTTGTCAGTTGCGCGTACACGTAAACGCGGAAAGCAAGATAAGCTCTATCTCTAAGCATCGCGGTAATTCGCGATTTCGTGCTTTCGGGGTTTTTCAGGGATATTCATTATTTTAATAATTATTTTAACAAAATAAACGCTTGAAAAGGTAGCCGAAAGTTAAAACATCGAACATAGGTTAAAAACATCGAAAAGTATAGCGTAAACCTCGCTTTCTATCGAGAGCACTTATCCGCCCTTGCAACTCTATCTTATGAAAATAAAGAGTTCCGGCCATTACCGATGATTAGGCAGATTAAGCTTGGGCTTGCTCATCCAGATACGCTCGTCGATTTTTCCAGCGACAGGCAACGTTCGACGCGAGCACGAGAGCCGTTAAGGCGCGCGTCGTCGTGTTAATTACCTCGAAAAGCGTCCATTGTCGAGGATCGCGCACAAGGGGGCGCTTCTACGAGGCGTAGACGGAATTGATGCGTCCGACGTCCGGCGAAAAAGCCCCATTGTGCGCGACTTTCCGTCGGGTCATCGGTCTCTTGAAATTCGTCGTGAATGGGCGACAGGTCGACTCTCCTCGGCGTCCTTTTTTGCGATGCCGATCGGCCGCATTGTGCGGGTCCCCGGGCCACTTCTTTTGCCCCGGCCTCGCTTTAATGTGGAGGATGTTAATTCAGCGAACGTAGTGGCATCTGTTTTTTTCGGCCAAGTCGAGGAGAAAGATGCTCCAGCAGCTGGCGGGTGGGTATTTTTCGCAACGAGGTAGATGCGCCAAATTCAAGGTTTTGCGGAACTGTTTACCGACGAGCTTCGATGAGTCGTTAGCTATTTCCTCGACTTTTTTCTTTGGAACCTTACTTCGATAAGGGGTTAGAGGGGACGTTTTCGAAATGCGCGTACTTCTTGTCGGGACGAAATTTTGTTTCCTTCGTGATTCTTTTACGATGCTCTGCGTACGTTTAAAAACACTGCAGCTAATCTTTAGACCGGTAGACGTCGTTCTTATTGCAACGAAATTACATCCTGTGCATAACCGTGTGCAACGTGTAATGTCTCGCTTTCGCATGATTGAATGCTCGTACAATAATCGTATATTTAATAAAGACAAACTATCCGCTTCGTTTGACAACGTATCAATTTAAGAATTTGCGTTTAAACGTTTAAAAATGTAGGGCAGTACTTGAAACCCGATGAAAATGAGACAGAAATTACGTTTCGTTATTCATCTTTAAATTGCAGCAAGAAAAAAACAATTTATGAGAGTTATGAGTCTTTTATTACGAAGCTGCGAGAGTTACGATACGTTAAAATGAGTATTTCTTTATGATCCTTAAATCGTAATCTCGAACACTTCTAAGACTGGCGATTCAGCTATTCGCAATCTAAACGAAAATCATTGATTGGCGCTAGCATTAAGATATCGATGTAGCGGTGGTAAAGCAATTATATTCTGGATATGGTAAATTACTACGGTCGAAAGCAAGTAACCAGTTTTTCATACGTAACCGACAGTATTAATTCAGCATCCGGTTTACGTGAAATGCAACACGACAATAAAGCTGCGACTTTCGATAAAAATCGAATCCACGTCTCTTGTGGGAAAAAAAAGGGCAAGAAAAGAAATTCCGTAGCGTGGAAAATACATAAATTACGCGACGGGGGACGAAGCGTCGTGTCAAGGAATTAGAGAAAGCATAACCATCGATACTTGGTTGACGAGAGGCAGTGAGCGATCGATCGTTTTGCCAATCGACGAATTCCCGTACGTCGAGGTACGACTGCGAATCGTGATAAGCGCGATCTCCTTGAATTTATATTTATATGCTGATTAATTTTGCACTAACAGTGAGCAGTCCTTTTTTGAGGTAGAGGCTGCTTTTCTTTTAATTACACGATGGATTTTATTTCTTGGTCTTGAGTTTGTCAACTCAAGTCCTTGCAACGCGACCTTAAAATAGACTCTAAAACGTGAAAATTAATTATGGCTATATTAATTATTTTTTATCGATTAAAGGTACGGCTACTGCTGAATAGAATATTAAAAAGACAGTAAGTAATTTTTACATGCATTACTTATCGATGCTCTAATTGCCGAACCCAGTAAAATAAAAACCAAAGAAAAAAGTCGTACAAAAATCGCAATGTTTTTTCGAATGTATTAAATTATGAAATTATTCGCTCTCCTTGCTTCTCGATTCAGAAACCCGACAATCGCATTGTTATCGAGGGCGCACGTACGTTAATAATGCTTTTTGCACTTGATTAAAAATTTATTACTTCGCTCGGAAGAGAAAAAGCCTCGAATATACGTTTTTGCGCAATAGCTCAAGTCGTGACAAATGTGAGGTCGGAAGTAACAAATGACCTCTTTATCAAAAGGCTGTAAAGGCAAACTTTCTCAAAATAAATTCGTCACTTTCTCATGCGGGTGTTTTTTTTTATCGCGGATGACGATCGTCACCGCAGACTCATTGCAGGCAACGCTCGTGCATCTCTAACCGCCATTATCATTATGCATTAGAGCAGATGTAAGAGACATGTAACATCCGCGCGACTTGTTCGCAAACAATGAAAGCTGGGATCCTCGGACTTTCTCTCTCTCTCTCTCTCTCTCTCTCTGGGTTCTTCATACTATTAATGCGGATCTCAGAATGTGTCAAGCAGCCGTTAACAAGTCGGATACTGTAGACGATGATTTGACGCGTTAATGCAAATGTGGACAGTTTTGTTTAATCATTCCATGAATGGCCATTTGTTTTTCATACAAGATATCTTGATAACTTTAAATATATGTATATATGTATATATAGGAAAATGACTCTTTGAATGGAGGACTTCTTTAGAGTTATACCGTTTTGTTATTGTTATTATTTTGCCTAATCAATAAGAAAACTCTATCTCTTGTTTAAAATGAATTTAGATTTAAAAGATGATTTAACGAAAGAAGCTCTGCGATTATACTGAAATTAATCTATCAAAAAAGGCACTTAAAGAAGCAATTCTCTTAGCAGAATTAGATTTACTTTAAAAATAGGTATTTTCATTATAAATACATTTTTGCATGAAAAAAGTCAGGCATTTTGTGGATAGAAATTGGATTTCTCGACGAAGAATATTTTTAGGCAAATATATTAAAATCTCTGATTCTCTTAACAGTACAAAAACTCATTTCACAAATCCGTTTTTTGACTAAATGATATTAATCAATAATTTTATCGAGCGATTAAGAATTAAATTAAATTAATTTAAACAGATACACCTTTTTTCATGAAAATATAAGCTCATCGGCTAATGCAAGTAGAATACAATTTGATATAAATTGGATCTTCTGGTGGTGTGCTTACCACCAGGAATCGTCGTTGTCCGTTAATCCGACAACGACGATTTTTCGTGCATCTAACGGCTTGAGCTTTCCCTATCTCACTATTCCGAAAGCATCCCATTAGGAGAATTTCAAAATGAGTTTGCCGAGGAAATCTTTCCTACCCTTTTCTTAATTATCATAGAAAACCGATTTCGAATTAATTTAAGTTTCAACTTTTAACTTATGCAGGAACTGCATGTAATTATCTTTATAAGCTTAAAATATTTTTCCATAAAAATTTGTAATTTAATTTCCTTTCGAAATATATTTGTAATTATCTATACTTATGAAATAATAATTCTCGTGTAGTGTATTTTTTATAAATGCACAAGAATAGATTCGAGTTATGTTGTCGATCAATTGTCGACGGATTAACTTGAAACACATTCAAAAATTGACAACATACAGTAAGACTGAAATATACGCTTACATTACAACTCGCTATTATCTACGTAATTTATATGTTAATTGGAAAATACGTTATCAATTTAAAAGAAAAATCTGTGTTAAATAAAGTAAGACAGTTAAATAAATTGAAGTATAGTTTCCTCGGCGAAATGTAAAGTAGCTCACGAGCTTTTTCGCGATATCTCACTTTACCAGCAGTGAAATTCTAGTTGACTCGTTAAAGTAAAAAGAAGAACCAGTCGATCCGATAAAATACTGTGTTTTAATTATCGATAAAATAAGACGGACATCCGTCGCTTCGCAATATATCACTGATTCTGTATTTGTGCACCTCTGCCCGATAAAATAGTGCAACTTCGAAAGATTTCCCGATGGCTTTCCCTCCCTAACTTCCCGAGGAAAGGCGACTCGCGACCCGAGCGTTTAAAAAAGGAGCCTTCCGTGTCAACTCGCTCTCTCCACCTCGTGGTCCATCTGGCCTCTCTCTCTCTCTCTCTCTCTCTCTCTCTCTCTCTCTCTCTCTCTCTCTCTCTCCCCCTTTCGCTCGGCGCATGTATACACGAGCGAGCGACGCACGTAGGTGCAACTTTCTTGCGCGCGGCATTCCACTCTGGTCAGAGACCCGCGCGTTCGCCGCTCGCTTATAGTAGTACCGCACGCACGCGTATGTGTGTCCAAGGCATCAACCACGAGCGGGAGATTGTCGGATGCATATCACGGGCGGTGAGGTGAGGGTGGGGGTCTTCAGCAGAGCCGTTTATTACCGGGAGTCGTGGGGGAAGGCTCGCGTGGCTCCCGAGCGAGAAAAAACCGACTCGTTTCTCGGAGTGAAATTTTAGCTCGAACGATGCATTACGCGACGATGCCCAATAGTTTTCCAGTAGCGGTGAAATCATTTGCTTGCTCGAGCGGGTACTTATCTGCTGTAAGAAAGACCAAGAAGGAAGAAATGGTTTTGCAGCAGCTTTTTCTCGAGCAATATTATTTTCCGCTCAGCTCCGACGAGAGTTACATCTCCACGTACGTTAGCGAGATTTATCATACGAGTATTTTGCTTTCTTAAGACTGACTAGCGTAATTCCGATGATAATGTTTGACGATCATAAAGCTGAGAGAAAGGACGACGCGTTGCAAATAATTAAATGCTAGTGCAGTGGAAAAATAATGTTAACCAAATCGACATTTAATATCGAGACATTTTACTTCTTTTGCAGTTTACTCGGTAAAAATGCGGGCACAGAAGCAACTCCATAATTCGTTTTGATATCGTTAATCTTAAATAATCCCAATTTAATGAGAAAATTGAAATTTTCACCAGAATTAAATACACGCAAGCACTCCTATAAATCTAAGACAATTTTTTTTTTTTTTTTTTTTTTTTTTTTTTAATTTAACGGGGCTTAACTTATCGTTATTTCAATTTGTAAACAAATACTCGTTGTATATCTTGCTTTTCGTACAATTTAAATCTTTGAAAGTAATTATTTAGAGTTTTATTTCCATTACGATTCCAGTACGATGAGCCCCGCGGGATAAAAAAAAAGTTAGTGGAATGCTTTAGCTTTAAGATCCTTTAAGATCTTCCTATTTGAGATACATATCTCAAAGCAAATCCATGTGCTTCGAGATATAAAGCTATAACTTACGTATGTACTTTGTAGGTAATATTAGTGATTATAATGCATTAATGCATTTGACCGACTAGACGACCGGAGAAAGACTCGGCGTACAGTTTTTCTAGTTATGTGGGTAGATTTGAATACCCATCTCGAGCGGTTTTGCGGCGCAAAAGTTAACTGGAATGTAATTGTACGAAGACGAAGATCCGTAGGCGCATGTCGAGTTATTTAAATAAAGTGAATATTATTTGAAAACTACGAGTGTATTTCTTAGTACCTGCCTATAACAACGCCCTGCAACTTGAATTAAACATTTTCAGATTTTATCGACATTCTTCGTAACTGATTTATGAACTGCGGAGTCAATACGCATGAAAATATTTGTTTCTTCGGTGCGATAAAGGGAAAAAAATATTTTCTCAGCGATAAAATACAAATACCGTGCGTTTGTTGACGGAGTGAGAACGGCTCTTTTGAACTTTTACGCGGGTATCTTCGATATTTTAAAATCCCATTCGATTTAACGTTTCTGCTCGCATGCGATTATTGACAAATGTTAACCAAGTGCCGCGAGAGCGGGTGAAATTTCCTTATTCGCAGAGTTATAATGAATCATAACGAATGAAAAATAGAAGAAGTATCGTATCGTTCTACTTTTACGGATCAACTGCAGGTACGAAATTAAGAAGGTAAAGTTTTAAGGAAGCGTTTCTTTTGTACAATTGAAAATTACGTATAATTGATTTATAGCACTAATTTGGAAAAGTCCCGCGTGCGCTCCTCGTTTATCACGTATCAATCGCTCTATTTGAAACTGCAGCAGGTGACGGTAAAAGGAACGTTCGCGCGTACTTCCGATGGTAAGAGGGCGCGATAATTTGATGGAGCGATCGCGCCGTAAGTAGGAGAGCCCAAGCAGCTGGAAATTTGAAAGCACTTGCCCCGGTCCGTCTATCGTCGAAAGAAAGCAATTACTTCGATGATCTTGACAGCGCGATAAGCGAGTCCCACGAAAGACGCGATACCTCGAGAATCCCAGTGCAGCGCGTACGATACCCGGAGCCAGTCCTTCCCAACGAAAGTCCTCGCCCGGATCGCCCTCGCGGCCGTTATCGAGCATCGGCTGTTGGCCGGCGGTGCACGGGGCAAGAGGGCCACGAGGGGTCGGGGGTGGTGGCGGGGGGTGGGGGGTGGGGGGGGGCGGGAGGGGAGCACCGTAACTACACGCGCATGCGAGGAGGCGTGACGGAAGCTTCGATTTATGGTTGCGGGGAAAACGGAGGCCCCCGCCGAGTCCCTTTCGCGAGTTCACGCGGAATTATTGAACCGCGGAGAAAAGGCTTCGTCTTCCTTGTAACTGCCTTTACCACTTTCTTTTTCGGCGATTTTCACGGCGATTTTCACGGCGATTTTCACGGCGATTTTCACGGAGATTTTCATCGAGCTACCCGATCCTTTAAATAAGATGGAAACTTACGTGTTCTTGTACATTTGGAAAAATGCAAAATCGATTTTAATTCAGCTGAATCGTAAATTTTATCGTCGATCGCGCGCTCCTTGAGACGGATTCACTCTCGAAAATGCAATTTGCAACTCGATCTGGTAGACCGTCGGGAATTTCTGCTGTTGCACTCGCACCTGCTTCTTCTTTTTTACGTGACGCAATTTTGATTCCGTTAATTAGAGCGAAACTTGTTCGCTGCGCGAGTTATTTGTTTCGTGTTTATTTGAAAATTATACGAATATAAATAAGAAAGTTGCAAATTTTTATATTCATTCGCGGAGTATTTGAGAGTGCGGTTAAAGTTCGTTTAGCCAGTACAAATGGGAAAATCCATCTAAGCGTTCGAAAGTGAAATTAATTACAACAATGAAAGTACCTAATAAAATCGCATTTATGTAGAACCTTAAAATCTTTTACTTATCGAATCTCTAACAATTGGCAGTGTTATATCACACAAAGGCCATAAATATAAATATTACTACTTTTACTTCTGTTCGAGTGAAATAACCAAGTTCGGCTTTATTATTAACAAATTTCTTTTACCAATTTAAAATGAATCCATTATATGAATTGGTACAATAAAATACGCGTTTCTATGCTTTTCTATCTGTAAAATGTGTTATTATTTCTCATATTCATCGCAATAATAATTTACAGAGGGGTAATAATTTAAAGCTCTTAATGTCCACGATAAATAAACAGCGATAAAAGAACGAATGAAGAATTGATAACCCGATTTTCTAATTTCTTCTTCCCTTCCAAAGTAAAGTAATTATCGGTAATTTAACAGTAATAAAAAAGCCATCGAGAACGTTACAAAGTTATATTACATTTGTACCATTATTAAAATTGATCTGTCTAATAAAAAGAAAAAGTGTAGAAACAGATTTCACAACACGAAATTAATTAAATCGACTGAATAATATCTCAATAGACTTTTCAATTAATAATCAATCTAAAGAGATATTATGTGCATCTGTGAAATTAACTCTAATCCGGGATAATGAAATTCCAATCGTCTACAAAACATTTCTATCCAATCATCCCACATTTGAATTGCATTCGTACGCTTTAACGAACACAGCCTTGACAACTGATGAAAATTAGCGTGATAAATCATTTTGATCCGTGTAATTACTCACACTGCCCTATTTACTTGTTTGAAAAATATCGCGCTTTAACGATTCCAAGCTAAATAGAAAACTTATCCGAAGTATTGCAACCAAACTACCGGAGGATGTTATTTCAAGCGAAAAAAATTCCAAGGCAGCATTTCTCTCATTTAATAAGAAAAATCTCCTTTCACATTCGCTGGATGAAACACTTTCTTCTATTAAAGCTCGCGAAAATAATCAGTTCAGTATCAGCTGGATATTATACTAGAAATGCGTACTGGATACCGCAAAAGAATTCCCCGCCCGATATAAAACAGAAGAAATTACACGCAACGTATACGTGCAACGAAAGGAAAAGTACAAATCCTCGATACGAGGCTTTTGCTCCATTAACAAACTATAATGTCGAAAATTCTATCGTCTCGAGACGCGCGATGGAAAAAATGCCGAAATCTTGCTCCGAATAAACAGCGAGACGAATGAATGGACGGACGTTCGTACGGACATAATAGATGATGCGCGAAAAATTAGCGTCAATTAGAAAGTGCGGTACTGTTACTATCCGCCGAGGCCACCGACGCGAACAAAACCATCGCAATCCTCTCGCGCATCGCCTCAATAGGTGTTGTACCTGATACGAGATTATTTGCTTCGACTCGGTCTCTTCTGCGCGTTTTACCAAATTGCCTTTGTAATTATGCTCGTAAAGCTTTAATTGTTTTGCCTAATCGTCCGACACGCTTACGAGGTACGCACTTTCATTCGCTCGAGTATATAATTATTCAATGGACTATTTAAATTGGCTTGCTCAAAGCGTAAAAAATCTCCCGATAACGAAACGGCAGGCTTACAGGATCCACGGCTGCCGAAATACATCGACGCGTCGTGGACGAAATTCGCAGCAAAACCAGCTAAAAACGCAGGCAAATGCGACTTTCGCGACTCGCCGACAAACGAGAGTCGCCAAATTCGATTGATCTTTTACGCTTGATCGATTATGCGCGAATCATGCGCGAATTATGCGCGCGACGCTCGCCTTTCTAGAGGCTTCTCTAGAACGTACCCGTCCTCACCGATGCCCCTCGCGATACGCTTTCAACTGCCTTATCACCTTTCTTTTTCTCACCCTCGCAGGATCGAGTCGGTCGAGATATGCTCGGCGCTCCTCGCGCGCTAACATCCAGCCGCTTAATAAGCGTTACTCAACTGCTCGAGGAAATGCCTCTTAGCCTTAGATAATTTTAAAAGAGCTTTTTTGCCGCGGTAACTCCGTTCTGCGGTCGCTTTTATCCCGGTCTCACGTGAGTCCGCACGCAGAGGCGTGTACGCGAATCCGAGCCCGGTGACCGCGAAAACCGGTTGGATTAAATCTTATCCACCTTGGCGGAGAGGGACGTGGAGGAGTAAGGATTTCCGCGGAGATTAAAGGTCGAGGCGCGGTCATTTCATTTTGTATATCGTTGTAAGGTGTCTACATTTACGACGTGCAACCATTTTGAAAAATCTTTGTTCCGTCGGTTATTTTTCCTTGGTGTACGATTTTTTCCCTCTACTTCTCTTCCCTAATGTATTTACAAATTTCGGATATAGTTTTGGTAATGTCGATGGATTTTAATAACAACGTTCATCGAGGCGCCAAGTTGTGGCTCTAGAAGTCTAAGAAGAAATCTGTGCCCGTTTGCGGAAAAAATACTTCGATCCAACATGTCATCTGCTGAATTCAATGACAAATGTCTATTAATTCTTAAAATAACGCTTCACATTAAATTACGTGCGAAATAGTTATTATCAATACTAGGTGATTTCTATTACTTTCGCGTCTGCCTGTCGTTTTTAAATCTACATTATTAACGTAATATAGCAACGTTGGGTGCTTATAATTAACTGTCGCAAACGCGATTTTCTAAAACTGTCTAATATAACATTTTAATGGAGTTCATCAATCATGCTATTCTTTATCAATAAAGAATGTGGACTTTGCGGAATATGTTTTGCAGCAACGCCACGGCAAATGGACAAGTTCCTCACAATGCAAGGGGACTGCTAATAAAAATAATTGAATATTACATCGATCGCCGTCGCTTTAAAAGCTCGCAAAGAGGAGCACCGAGGCTGTGGTATCGGTAATTTTGTAATTGAAAGTATCGCCGATCGCTCGTCGCGCGATATTGCGAACTCGCTAACACGCGCATTAACGTCAATCCTGAATACCGGTTGCGAATTATTAACGAATCCCAAGGGGCGTTCGTTCGATCATCCTTTGCGGTGTTACTCACCGATATTGAGTCATTTGTCAGGGACGCTAATGAACGCGTACTTGCCAACGCCGATGCTCGTGCGAAATCCATCGAGTCTTATGGAAATTCGCGTTACTCGTCGCATGCCACGGCTTTTCCAGCCTCCCACTACGCCTACCTTCATTTTTCAGTATTTGCCTGTCCAGGGATTATGTTCTGCGAGACTCTTTGCGAGAGAACTCTGGAAAAAATTAACGCTTTTTTAAGGACGCGAAACGACTCTTACGCCCGTAATTTATCGCTCTTTAGCAATTTTATAATCTGAAAGTCGTCTTGTAGACGCTTTGACTCCATCGAACTATATTTAATTGTACTTTACCAAGCTACACATATATCTTCTTCATGATCATTATTTTGCCGTTTGGTAACTTGTGCGATATTTAATTAGAGAACTGCTATTAAACGAGCCAAATGACAAAGGTTAAGTAAATAAAGGCCTATTTGCCAATTACTATTCAGCATTCAATATTATTCAAGAGAAGGTGAGTAACTCAATCGGTTGCGTACTATCAAAGCTACCTACTAACTTATTCACATTATAGATTCAAATATTTTCATAAATACTTGCTATGTGCATTTTTATACCATCGTATGCATGTATTTAGATTTATTATCAGTTTTTGTAGGAACATTATTAAGATGACTGTATTTCGGTAATATTTATAAAAATCGAAACGTTCTACGTAAAGGCACACCTCACCTTAACGAAAATGAACTTTGTTAAGTATTTAGTCGTAATGGTGAGACGGTGCGTATAAAATATTCATCATCCCTTGTTATTAACTAGTGGTTATAGCAATTTGTTCCTTTATTTCAAGAGTCGAGATTTACGCGCTGCTAATTAAAAATCAGCGTGATAAAAATCACTAAAATAGACTCGATGTGAAATTTAAATAACCACTCCAATCTGAAAGGCTCATTTGTAAAGCGCGAACGGATGAATCACTTAGCGAAGCATCGGTCATTCGTAACCAATGCATCGCGACGACTTGGCTTTCAACTAATTGATGGCGCGTGTTAATTGATTTCGCGTTTCGCGTGACCCTGCGATGCCGAGTACTTGTGAGGTCAAAAGAAAAACGACCGATTGCGATGGTAATTGCGTTTTCATGTTGTAAATGAGGCTAATTGAGTGGTACCTTGAATTTACCGCCCTAAAAGACAAAATATATTTCACCTCGAAATTCCTAAAGCCTTGACAAAATTATCAAGTTCTTTAAATACTGCTTTTTATGCTTTAAAAGTCACGTCGAATGAAAGGAAAGTGTCTGGTGTAACTTTTCTTTTTTATTAATTAATTTTCACCTGATAATCTACTGACTCGGAAGAAAATATAAAACACATTTTGTATCGCGCATTTTTTGCATTTAATTTAATAATAACTTTTATACGTCTTAATGTATTAATTTTAATTGATTCGTTATTTCCATCTAATAATAATAAGCGATTATATTATAAGCTGCCGCGTGTTCTTCAATATTTTTTAGTATATCTTAAATGTAATTTCCGAGATATATAATGTTTTCCTTTAAGACAAATGTGTTTAAGGAATATAAAATTTAAATTAAGAGTATAATTTATTCAAAATAAAAAGTCTAAAGAAACAATCTTATTTTATAAAACTCAGATCTATATATAGTTTCATAAAATATCGAATTCAATCAGTTCGATGAAAAAATGTTGTCTTTACCTTTCTAAATAAGCTGTTTACTTATCACGACTTACATTGCTTATTATTACTTTCATCTGCAAGTAGAATTAAAAATATTAAGAAAACTAAAAATTATACATTAAAAAAAAAAAAAAAAATACGTTTAAATTCATAATTTTGAAGAACGTAAAAATTGTTAAATTTCTTTTCATAAATTCTAAACTTTCACGGACTTAATTAGATCGAATATTTCATGCATAAAAAAGGATGAATTTTAGTTGTTTGATTTCCTTCAGATTGTAAATTAGTTTGCCCAATGTGGAATTATTTATGCGTATCCATGCGTGTATGCGCACACGAACATACGAACTGGTAAATGCATCAGCAAATTATTCTTGTCTCGCAAACGTAAAATCGCTGAATAATCCACACGACAACTTTTGCTTTCGATGGAGTTTTTTTCTACAAATGTCACAGCTTGTTAAAATTAGAAGCAAAACGGAAATCTCAAGTACATTACGAGAATTTCTCATTATAAAACAATATCTTCCGCTAATTCAAAAAATATTTCCCTCAGCTGGATATTAACTTTTATTATTTTAATCATGAATATTTAAAAGATAAACAGAGATTAAAAAAATATATATAGCAGATGAGAAATTAGTACTTTAAATGCACGTACAGTTTGTTTAGACTCAAACTTGGTACGTTCATAAAAATTCATAGGAAATAAAATTAATTAAAATCCCATTCGTTTTACCGTCTTACGTTTCTATTTGATTCTTTAAAATGAAACTAAGTTGAAGTATCAGTTAAATATATTTTTTAAACGACCTCGCCGTTTGCTATTAAAACAGTTGACTAACGTATTACCAACAAGAATAATAATAATAATAATAATAATAATAATAATAATAATAATAATAATAATAATAATAATAATAATAAACATACGAATTCAATGCAGTAAGTAAAAGAGGGCAATTTACAATCCAGTGAATAGTAATTATACTCGTAGTAAGATACTCGTACTGTCGTAGATTTTTTACGGATATCGCGCTACAAAGAAGGTGAAGTCGTGAAGAATATTAGTCATACCGTCGATGGAGGCGAAGGTTCGACACTCGTAATTCTAGATCCACGAGAAAATATTAGTCGTGCCCACGCGCATTCCTAGTTATTTGCAAAGTTTGCGTATATGGCTTACGGAAGATTAAAGGGAAAAAAATGGATGACTCCACTCTACCGATTTTAGCGACATGGCATATTCATCTACGCATCGCAAGTTCGTTGCTCGCATATATAACTGTTTACTCGAGCAACTATTGACATTCTTGGATTTGATGGACTAACAGTGCGACTCTCTGTTTCAAATATTCTCTTTGTTCCTACTGTTACCGATGTTCAAATTATTGGATTGTTTTTTTTCCTCGGCAATTCATCATCTCGTTCACAATTACCTTCTGATTAACTACTGGATAACTCTACCGAGGATATTATCATAATAAAGCAAGCTAATATTATTAGCCTGCTTTGACGCTACTTTTAAAAATGCCTTGCGATAATGCCTGCCAATTCAGATTCCATCTAAATCCACCTAATTGCTAAATAATATTAGGAAGTTTTTTACTTTCATTAATTTCATCAGGATTCGTTTACTTCGTCTTATATAGCTTCTTATATTATCACTTTCTTCGTTTTAACATCCGTATTTTATCATTGAATATTATTGTTTCATAAATCATCGCTTTCGGCTTACGTGACAATATATAATATTTCACCTTCACTGACAGAGTAAGAAAATTTATTTCCTGATAATAATCGTTTTCCGATTTCCTGTTTTAATTGCTTGTGTAGCTTATTATAGTGCCGAGACATTTGCAATTACCTATTTTTACAAGTGTTTCATTAGAAAGCATTTGATTAGTAGTAAATTAGAAGTGATCGTTTATTGAATTTTTGTTCTCTTTATTTGATCTCAAAGGTTTAAAATTTATATCATAATTTCTTTATTATCTTCCACTAAATTAAAGTAATCCATACAAGCAATAAGCATGTAAGTATTTAAAGTTCTCTCGCTTTTACTTATTATTATAAATCTGATGAAAAGTACGGAAATTAAATTGAACTAGAGCAACGACAGCTCGTTGGCTTATTTTAATGCGTCCTGAATGAATCTCGAATGGTTTTTATATATTATTTTTCGCGTACTAGACTCCGACGTGGCTACTATCAAACCAATATGTATCAAAACAATGAATTTTTTTCTTTCTATTTTTGCATGACTTTGAAAATGTAAAATAACTGATTAATTATGCCGTAACTTTTCTATTTTTTTCCTCTACTCGCTGCTAAAAAATTGGCATTAATGATTTTGAGTAATATATTCGACATAAGAGAAGATCGTTATAAGTAAAGGAATAAGTAGAATTTTGCAACGTGCGAGGAGTAGTAGTACGTCTCTATCATTGTTGAAAGTCGTCTTGTTTCAATTTTGAAAGATCGAAATGCTCCTTCTTCGGGTCTGTCTATCGCACAGTAGCTATAAGTTTATAAATGTAAAAAGTGAATGCTACATCATTAATTATACCGAACTCGCTTGTCCTTTCCTTGACTCCGCAGCTTCATCGTCCTGCAGTCCATTAAAGAACAATTAAACACATTGTAAAATTAATGCAACTCGCAAGAAGCGCATACGATAATTATTTTTAATCAATTTAATAAAAAAGAGAAACGATAACGTACAGCTCGAATAACGAAGTATGTACATAGTTAATAAATTTAACAGTCATTATCTGATAAATAAAAGCACTTTGTCTTTCTCAAGTGCAGCTAAAGCTGCCCGAGCATGAAAATCGATTCAGCCACGCAGATATCGTTATAAATAATCTTGTTAACTTATCGGCGAGGCAGTCGCGCACTCCCTTACGAAATAATCGCAAAACCGCTGCTCTCGTTCATGCGGAGTCCAGCGGAATATGATTTACGTATCCCCGCGAGGCTTTTATCGCGCAGTCACGGAAAATCCAGAGGAAAACGCCGGCGAGAAAACGAAGGACTCGGATGTGTCTCGACCGAGCGACGAAGGCCGCACGATGCGCAGGTAGTCGGAGCGTCTCCCCCGCGTCAATCGTGCATTCCAGAAGGTATTCTTTATCCTCGCTCCAGGAAATTCTTCGTGCCTGCGGGTTACGAAAGGCACTCTCCGACGAAAGCGAACGAAAGCGAACGAAAGCGAAATATTTCTAGTCTTGCGCTCGGTTTTCCGATTTGGCGTTACTTCACTTTTAGATTCACGTAGAGGCGCTGCGCTGCTTAAACTTAAAGGCATGCACTTTCGTTGATTCGTGTCGTTATTAAGCGACGCTAAGATGGAAAAGAAAATGAGCAGAGCGATGGTTAACAGGTCGTTATTCGTGAAATTTGTCCCGATGTTCTCGCTCTGTATCTCACAATGAAATAGCCGGATAAAAACGATCCTAAATACAAGATGGCGAGCGCGCGTTATCGCCTTCATTCATCGGTAAGCGATCAATTTGTAAAATTCAAGCGAAATTCCGCTTGAAACGACCTGGCGCATCGCCGTCGGTGAAAGTCCCTCGTGTGTGCGGCAAGATTCGAGAAACCAACGGTGCCACAGAGGGCCATTCGATAAGCAACGGTCGCGTGTGTAAACAATGGGTGACATAAAGGGCCGAGAGGAAGGTACGGGTTCGTTGATTTTTCAAAGTGGTCACGCGACTTCAAACTCCTCATCCCCACTTTGGACTTTTCTATTTCGAAAGGCGTCGTGGGAGTTTGATTTCGATTGCACCGCGTACGCATGAAAGCCATTTTAATTATGCATGTGCGTTCCATATGCCCACTTTTCGATATTTCGCTCTATGATTAATATTCACTATCGTTACCCGACATTTCAACTTCTTGTTCGCTTGCATTATAAAGTGTGCGTTTGAACACGTTGTGAAAAAATTTCTAATCGGTTCTTTTCAATTATTCGCGTTGGACCGAATGTACGTTTGTACGTTGGATGAAATTGACTGGAAAAGTTCTATTAGTCTCTTTGAAATAAAATCGCGATAATCTCTCGAGAACGCGAGTCACGACTAATAAATCGACTCTATTAGGCCAAGCTTGTTTAGCGTTATGCGCAAAAACTCTTCTGGTTATGAAATAACACTAAATATTTATTATCCGTATTATATTAAGATTTTACAAATGGGGTGAGAAAAATGTTTTAGTATCCATTTAACGACAAAGATCTTGTGTAACTCGAACGTTTTATAAATAACGAAAAATTACGAAACACGCATTTTCAAAAAAGTTTCTCTCGATGCTTAACGAATGCAAAAGACGATGTTATAGAAAAAAAAAAGAAATTTCAGCTGTGGTAAGCAACAATGTTTTTTACGGCTCGTAATTTTCTAAAGCAACTTCGACCGTTTTCTCGAAACATCGATGACAAAGTTAAAAATTTCCATTCACCAAAAAGCACCAAGAATACGTCGCGTAAATTAGAAATAATGACTTTATACGGTTTCCCGACCGTGACAAATTATACTATTAAGGATCATACGGTCAAATCCGGTGAACAAATACTGTACAAAAAACTGCATTATCATCTAAGCAGCAAAAAGAACGACTTCCAATAACGCCCAGCAATATCTAATTAGTCGAAACAGAGAGAAAGGAGAAGTTTCATCGAGCCTTCGCTCGTCATGCGACCTCCGGCTGCGGATGCTCTCGATTGCGGGGGTGTGTGCGCGTGCCCATCGATACTTGCGCGAAGGAAATGAAATGCGGATAAAGCGAGATGAAGTACAATGAACCTTCCACTCTGGCATCCTCGAAGCGCACACGCGAGCAGCTTTATTGTGGAACGCGCCTACCAAGTCGTCTACGGGAGCTTTGTCGCCTCCTTTCTGCGACTCGAGAGCGATCGGAATCGCCAAGTCAACGAGAATCACTTCTATTAATACCGCGTCCGTGGGGTGAGGCCGAGATAAAGCGTGGAATTATTCCCGTGGCAGCTCCTAGACCTCCCCAAGTGACACGCACTACTAAACTTCTAATTTTCGTGCTCAACAAATACCTGCATTTAGAACTCCATCTTTGTTTTTTCGCGCAAATCCTAATTGCAGCGATCGCTGCTGAATAATACGAAAATATTTTGACAAGGGTATCCTCCGACTTGCGATAATCCAGCCCTCGTTCGGCGCCTTGACGAGGGAATCTGCTATCGCTAGCAGATTCGTCTAGAGAATCGTTCGCCTACTCGCGGATGTGACGTATCGCCGACACGCGTCGCGCCTGCTCCCTCCCATATGTCGCCCCGACGGCGGGCGTCGTATCCCCGTGCCGTCAAGTCTCGCCTGTCAGTCAACGCCGCGATAAAAGCATAAAAGCCCACAACCCACAACCCAGCGCCGTTTTCTCCACTTAAAATCAACTTTCCGCTCCAACGTCCGACTTCCAACCAATTAGTTTATTTTGCGCGCGCGTTACTCGCCAATCAATGGGAGTGTCCGTAACCGACGGGTCCTAAGTCGCAGCTCGCAGGCGACACTTCATGGATTTTCTTTTATTTTCTCGTACTCTTTACGAGAGGCTGCTTTTTCCTCTGTTTGTCCTGATTTTTATGAGAATTTCGTTGATTTTTATGTACGCGAGTAAGGCATGCCATCATTTATCTTATTTCCTAACGTCGAACGCTAGATTCAATAATCCGATGCAACTGCGAAGATTAATATTTCGATGAGTCATTTGCTGGATACTCCTCGCGTAGCACCTTGTTTCGTTGCTGTTCAACATTTTTTCATAATTAACGTAGTCTAACGTAGTCGACTTAACGTTCTCGTGAGTATTCAAACAATTTATTACTTTAGCAATTTGGTGACTTTTTAAAATATTACAAATCATCAATAAACCTATATGATTAACATTAGACTTTGTTGATTTGTTTATCTTCGTAAAAAATTACGTATGATTTAAGCGATATCCTTCTTTGTATTATGAACACGAGCTGAATTCTATAGCGCAAAAAACTACAGCTCATTATGTATTACAATTAGAGTAATTCTAATAGCTGTACAATCAAAGCGAATAGTATGAAATTTATTGATTTATTACGTTGTTAATCTAATTTTATTACTTACATAATTACACTACTATTACAAAAACTAATTAAAACAATGAGAACATTAATCATTTTACGTAAATACTCTTAAAGTTAATATTCCTGTGATTAAAATATAATAAACATGTTTTTACCAACTCGATTTATCAGCGCCTTTGATTTGCGCGTGTAAGAAATTTAATTTCTTCTTGAGATAATGACGTATTAGCGTATGAAATTTTGAGAATGTATGGATTTCGGTTATCGATCGCATTAAAGATAATTCGTAGCAATTGCTTTTTCTCGGTTCGCAATCTGTATTCGAATCGCATTGAAGACGATGGAACAATACACGTTGCAAAACCAGAATTAACAGCACGGCTCGGTGTAAGATATCGGGCCGTGAAAATCTCGAAAAATTGTGAAAACGCTTGGGACGCGTTGTCGATATCAGTCACAAAAGGAGGAGGATAATCACAGCTGGTGACGCGTTGATTTTGCAGAGACACCTGGACAAAGGCGGAGACCTCGCGGAGGCTGCCTCGGCCTCGGGTCTGCGCGAGCTCGCGCGCTCCCTGAAGCAGCATCTCCGCGGCTTTGGGGCCCGTCTGGAGGACCGACGCGAGTACCTCGAGGACACCTCCCGATGCTGCTTGCTCCAGGACCGGGCGTACGAGTGGGCCCAGGAGGCGCGGCTCGCGGGCGAGCGCCGGGCCCAGCAGTTCCTGGCGGCGAGGCCGCCCCTGCCACCCGAGCACTTCGCCGAGATGATGGCCCTCGCCGAGAAGCTCGGCAACGAGATCCTCCTCGAGCAGTGCAGGCTCGCCAGGGCCAAGTGCCTCGAGGCTCTGGAGATAGCGAGGACGGGCTCCGCACCTGCCAGTCCGCCCAGGAGAAGAAGCCTCGCCAACTCCGACTCTGCCAACTCCTGGGACGATGCGCTCGCCAAGCGTAAGTATCCCCACGTTTAATTCCAAATGGGATTTCTCGTTCGCGAGGTCTACGTGAACGCGATGATTGCACCTGCTTTCGAGTGGACTTTTTCAAGCTTTTCTCGAAGCTCGAATAACACATTTCCAATACTGCTTTGTTTCATTTTTATCCTTGGAGTGAATTGAATGGCACAAAGTTTATCCGAGAAAATATCGAGGTACATAAGACGTTATCGAAAGTAATAAAGTATTTTTTTTTTTTTTTTAATATATACAGTAATTACGCGAGTGGATGAAGCGTTTGTAAATTAAATTTTTTTTCCAACGATACGTAGGATGTATCATCGATATATATTTATAAAAATTCTATTAATTCGCAAAGCTAATTGAGCCTTTCTTTCATCTTTAATAATATACAATTTAAACATTCAATGCTTTTTAAATACAACGTTAAAACGTATTTTTTGTTTCGCTTTTTCTTTATATTTTGTTTATTACAACGTCAAAACGAATATTAATTTAAATGTATTTACAGTCCGATTAAAAGTCATTGCCTTGTTCATGAAATTAAATTACACTAGTTCGCTAAATCTACTAGATTTAATACCGTATTCTCCATCTAGATTCTATTAACGCCAACGCCAAATAATACCGACGCGTTCCTAACTCGAACGTGCGCATACTTAAACACGAGTAAAAGTTGACCGCGTCACCGCGCTCGAACTCCATTAATCAGTAAAAATGGCAAGAAAAAGAGTCGAGCTATCGGCGAACGAAAATACACACGAACACCGAGGACTTTGTTCGACAGGTGCGAGCTGGGACGACAGCGACAGCAGCGGCGCTTCGTATGCCGGGGCGGCGGAGAGCATCGGTGCCGGGGGTCGCGGCCTCCTTGACAACATCGCCGAGCTGCGCGAGAGCGCGGAGCAGCTGCTCGACTGCTCGCCCCCCAGGACACCCCAGAGGAGTCCCCAGGCAGCGCGCAGACTCGTCAAGCCGCCCGTCAACTCGCATCTCCATCGTGCACCAAGCATCGCTCCCGGCATGAAAGCTAAAAAGTAACTCGGCCTCTCCGTCCTATACCGCTTCCTCGATTACAAAAGTCACGAACCGTGCATTATTCGTATTTTCGCAGAACGTATTTTGCACGTTTCACGTGCATCAGCATGTAATGCTTAAGATGATAACTTACTTCGTTTCAATTTCTTTTTCTAATTATACCATTGTCGGTAAATTACGTTTTATCGAATTATTCGGTTGATTTCTTTGCGCTTCTTGTCGTGTATACTTTTGATAATTAATCTGTAAAGTTGTCTTGCGGTTAACATGGATTCCGATAAAATTAACCGAACGATTCCGTTTTTGCACTTCTTTACCTACCTACTGTGTTCTGTTTAACTTTTTCGATACAAGACTTTATTCAGTTCTTATCTTCTCTATTGCTGCCTCCACTTATGTTGGTATCGGTATTATATTTTCATCGAAAATATAATATGCGTGGCTCGTTATTCGCAAAGCGGAACATGTAAACTTATTTTAACATAAAATTAGTTGATGCACGTTAAATATTCCACGACATTCCAAAATGCAAAGTTTGTCGATTTCAGATAATATTCAAAAAGTACAAGTTATATTAAAGTACATTCAAAACACTAGAGAAACGAAGAAATGCTTTTCTCGCTCTTTGTTTTTGTTTACTTTGACAGAGAAGAATGTAATTGCGCTTTATGTTCAAATCCGTTTCATTATCTACGTTCAAGTTACACGTGTAACTCATCATAAAGAAATAGAGCTTTTAATCAGTTAATGAATATAAATAACGTGTGATTTGCACAGATAAAAGTATGAATTAGCTCGTAAGAATATCATTCGCGAAACTCGAGGATCGTGTTTGAATACTGAAGTCATGCGCTAAAGAGATAAACGCGTTAGCTATTCGTACAACTTCCTCTTACAATGTATTTAATGTATCGTTCTTATTTTTAGAACCATATTACTCATAATGAGGGAGATGATACAGACTGAACGTGACTACGTAAAATCCCTCGAGTACATAATAGAGGTAAAAATATCGCCTATATATTACATGTTATACCAATTACACTACATAACGATTGTCGGCCTAAAATTAAAACTCCCTGAAATATTTGCAGAATTACATACCCGAGTTAGTTCGGGAGGACATTCCGCAGTCGTTGAGAGGCCAGCGAAACGTCATTTTTGGCAATGTCGAAAAGATTTACGAGTTCCACAGTCAGTACTTCCTTCGCGAGCTAGAGCAATGCGAACAATCACCGATGATGGTCGGCCAGTGCTTCCTACGTCACGTGAGCATCTTTATTCTCTTTCTTTGCCATAAAAATTTATCTTTGTCATAAAAATCGTTAATTATCGAACGGTTGAACGCGCATTCCCCCTGCGAATTGAAT
This sequence comes from Wiebesia pumilae, assembly GCA_018907045.1. Taxonomy (NCBI): domain Eukaryota; kingdom Metazoa; phylum Arthropoda; class Insecta; order Hymenoptera; family Agaonidae; genus Wiebesia; species Wiebesia pumilae. The sequence continues at coordinate 2,280,377 of JACCHZ010000138.1, forward strand.
CTGTTGGAAACGAGTAGCTCGTTGAAGCTTTCAAAAATTCGTAAAATAAATGGCTGTTCGAACAAAACAAATCTGCACCATTGTACGTGAGAATAAAATTGCAAAACAGCTATGCCTTCGAGTCATTAGATCATCGTAACGATAAAGTGTTTCTAACCGATCGCTCGCTAACGCGCGGAACGGCTGATAACGAGAGAGATCGTTAAGCGCTGCAGGAGCGTCACCGAGACATCCCAGCGAGCATTTCCAAATCGAGCATAAAAAGCGCGGCCAACCTCGTTGGCACCCGAGAAATCCATCAGAGCGCGAGAGGCTTGACGCCCGTGTAACTAAGGTCCGTTTGCGCGTCGTCCCCGCAGGAGAAGAAGTTCTACCTCTACGCCCTCTACAACAAGAACAAGCCCAACTCGGACTCCCTCATGGCCGAGTACGGCACGGCCTTCTTCAAGGCCAAGCAAATGGAGCTCGGGGACAAGATGGACCTCGCGAGCTACCTTCTGAAGCCGGTCCAGCGGATGGGCAAGTACGCGCTGCTGCTGCAGCAGCTCGTCAAGGCCGGCACCGACCTCTCCGAGCAGCTGTCCGCCGGCAAGGGCGACGACGAGTCCAAGGACGAGAAGGAGTCCGAGAGCCCGAGGCCCATGGTGGGGGGCGAGGCCGACCTCAGGGCGGCCGAGCAGATGGTGCGCTTCCAGCTGAGGCACGGCAACGACCTCCTCGCCATGGACTCGCTGCGCGACTGCGACGTGAGTACCGTTTTGATCTTTGTCCTTCGGTAGCGCCGATCCTCCCTCTCCGTTCCCTCGTCGTCCTCGTCGTCCTCGTCGTCCTTTTTCCGCCGCAGTCCCGACTGGAATGCCGACTCCTCGACGGGGTCTCACCGTGACGCGCGAATGTTACGCTAATTGCAGCGAAATCGCGCGCCGCTTATAAGCGACATACCAGACGGAGGTTTTTCTGTCCAATCGTTATTTTTAGAATCGACGCCGAGAACTTTAGAACCGCGTTGCCGTTTTCAGATTTTTCGCGCGCTCCCTACTAGCGAATAAAGTGCGTCCTTGCTCGAGTGCCGGGGGTCCTGACGGGCTTCATTCGCGCATCAACGTCGCTGGAATATTATCGATCAGAATACGGTATAAATAAGCGATCAGTTGCGAGTTGTTCGATGCGAATGCAGTCGAGGGCGTTTCAAGTAAATTCAGCTCGAATCTCGTAATGCTTGATACATTTATTCGATCCAAATATTCCGTTTGATATTTGATTTTGCGTGACTCGTGCGTCTCCTCGGAACTCGAATTATCACGCTGGTTAAGGGTGGCTAACTAGGCGAAGGGAGGATAACGTTTGTTCGCGTTGTTTGTTCAGTGCAAGTAACGAGAAAAACGTGGAGCGCCAAATCGATCTTCGGGAGCATTTAACATCGCGTATTGCGCAACGTTTGCGCGTATTAATCAACGATTTTGTTTGTTTTAGGTGAATGTAAAGGAGCAGGGCAGGTTACTGAGGCAAAATGAATTTCTGGTATGGCAGGGTAAGGGAAAGAAGTGTCTGCGTCAGGTCTTCCTCTTCGAGGATCTCATATTATTTAGTAAGGCTCGTCGATTCCCGGACAGAAAGGTTAGTGCGGTTCTTTTCTCGCAAAGACGCGTACTTTTATCTTTTTCGTTTTGCTCGTTCGCTACTTAATCGCACTCTCGTTTTTCGCGGCGCAGAATCTCGACATCTACATCTACAAGCACAGCATCAAAACGACGGACATAGGACTGACGGCCGTCATTGCGGACTCGCCCACGAAATTTGAAATCTGGTTCCGCAAGAGAAAACCGGGCGACACTTACACGCTGCAGTGCGCTAGCGAGGACATCAAGAAAGCCTGGACCGAGGAGCTCAGCAATCTTCTATGGAAACAGGCGCTTCGAAACAGAGGTTCGCGATCTCGATTACCGATTCGCGTCTTTTCCCTTCGAACCTGGCCGATTTTAAGAGACACAAGTAGACATTATCACTTTGCGACAGTAGATAATAGTATCAATTATATAATCCAAACTAATTTGGTCGTTTTCAATTGAAAAACGTAAGTCGATGGACCATCGATGGCATTCTTCTCTATTAAGTTTCACGGCACGTATCGCGTTTGTAAGATAATAATATAATTATCGCGTTTGATGCACAACGTTCCACGTTATTTGTCACATTGTATATTTCAAAAACATTATGTCGAATCGGAGTAAATGTGAAATAAAGTGAATGTGATTTCTTTAAACGACATATTATAATCTTTCCTCTTCCTTAATTATATTAATTGTATCAACGTTTTTAATTCTTAAAATGGCATGCTTGAATTTTGCAGAAGTGCGCCTGGCAGAAATGTCGAGTATGGGCATTGGAAATAAACCGTGTTTGGACATCAGGCCCAGTGCCGATCAGATAAATGACCGTTCTATCAGCGTGGCTCAATTATCCAAAAGTACGTGGAACCTTCTTTGATAATAATTTCATAAATATAAGAACCAAAAGTGTCGACGAAATAAGATTACTTTAGATCGGTTTTGAAAATCTTAAAGAGTGAAAGTAAAAATTTTCAGTTTCCCATGAATAATCGAAGGAAAAGTAAATTTTAATGTTTTACGTGTTCATAAGCAGCTCCAAGGTTCAGAAATTCGATAGCGGTATCGAACAACGAAGATTCTAATCGATGCAGCAGAAGACCCCACAGTGTCATATCCGTCAGTTCGTCGTCGAGCAGCGGAGGAAGTAGCGGACCTCCGACTACGTTAAACTTGGGCTTGGATACGAGTCCTCGGCTTCATCATCGTAGCACTACTTTAAACAGTCAATGCAGCGTTGGTAAGTTCCGGGGATAAGTGTTTTTAAAAACTTTTGAAACGGAACTTCGGTTGTCGGTGTACTTTATTTAATTGCGATTGTACATTATTTATTTTATGCCAACGTATTTTCTTGAATTTCTATAAAAACTACTTCTGATCGGCATAAAAATTAATTTAACAAATTGACGACGAATGACGCCCGAGAGTCAACAAAATGATTAATAATTTAAAAAATACTTATTACGAATGTCAATCAACTTAATAAGAATTCGAATCCGGGAGTAGTTACGTTTCTTAATCTTTTCGCATCTTTTACGTACAAGAGAAACGTCAAGTCTAATAAAAAGTAGCCAGTGAAAAATGATTTCACGCAATTAAGAAAAACGTGTCGCGGTAAAGCAATGAGCAATTTTAATCAGCTCGCATTATCCCCGTCTATGCAAATACGGTGATTAGTCGGCTTGCCAAGACGAATCGCGTCTCACCCTGAAGCAAAGCACCGATAATCAAGCGCCCACGTCTCGTTTGCGTTTGCAGAGAGTGGCATAATCGCCGACATCTCGATTGTGTCGGACGACGGCGGCGACGGTACGGATCGCAGTCACTGGAATTCGACTCTCGAATCGCCAACGTCGCAGCTGCCGCCAACCGGGCACTCGACGCCCCAGCTACAGTCACCGATGAGCGGCGCTTCCTCAGTTACCTCGCCCTCTTCCTCGGAGGCCAATCTCACGCCCTACGACCAGGACGTCTCCATCAACCTCTGAGACGGGCTGTCAAGCACCGTCGGCGCTACGCCATAAGCGAAAGCATTTATAAATATACATGCTAAAGAAACCACGCGCGCGCGCACGCACATACATCCATATGCACTCGCATGCTCGTACGTATGTATGCGTGTGTATGCGTATACATATTTTTTTCATTGCATACATTATTCGACTGCACGCTGGAGAGGAGCTTCCACTTAACGCGCAGATTATAACACCGCTGAGTGCGTGCATATGTATAGACGTACCGAGCAGTGATTGGGAAGGCGACGGTTCGCTTTAGTTTTTTAGGGGAGATTATATTTTTATATTTCCTTCTTCTTATTCCTCTCGCTTTTGCTCTTTTTGCGGATTTTCAGGAATGACATTTTACGTCGGAAGAAGTTTTAAGTCTGAAATCGTTGATGCCTCTGATCGAGTTACGATTACATTTTCACGACCAATGGAAAAGATAATAATTTCCAGTTTATTGTCAAAAAAATATTCATGACGAAAATTGATGCCTTGGGTTTCCGATATTTTTGAAATATACACCATTGACTGTTAAAAGGCCTGGGAGTTAAAAGGTCTAGACAACGTCGAGCTGATTTTGAATCGTAGGCACGAACGTTGAAACTTGAGATCGCGTGATCCGGTTCAAAGGGAATCTTATCAAAGACAAGGCAGTTAGATTTTCGAGTGGATGGTGGAACCGTGTGCTAGTCTTTGATTGGAAAACGATACGTCATTGTATCTCGATGTTTGGAATTCGAGGCGCAGTTGATTCAACTATCCAACAGTGGAAATGTTAAGAGTCCGCGTGCGCTTAACTGATTTTCACCGACTCAAGTAAATTCACTTTCCTCGTTCTATGTTGCATGCGACGTGGAAGTTATGTTTGTTACTCTACTTGAATCAAATAACTTCAGAAAACTAGATATTCCACAATAATGTTGATCGTATTGATTCTGAAAAGTACGCTCTAACACTGTCCGTTTTATTTATTATACCTTTGCAGATTTTGTAATTAGTAATAAGTGTCAGATGCAATTAACATTATTCAGGTACTACTTAGTGAATTATCCAATGCCATATAGATTAATAATAATTTGTAATCTAGTATGAGAACGATGATACCTTAAATATCGTCCACGTTTTTTTTCTCTTTTTTCTTTTTATTAATTATTCAGTTGATAAATTTATTTTATAATTACGTAATTGAAAATAATCATGTCGATCAAGCAACTTTTATGCATTACTTTTAATACTATATTTTATTTTACATCTTATTATTTATTAAAGGATAGAAGGTATTGAAATTCTTAAAAGTAGCCGTTTTTTTTTTTTTGTATTTTGTTTATTATTTTTAAGAAGATATTAAATAAATAGTTATAGAAAGTTTAATGCAGAACAGTCGTATGATTTGTATTAGTATGTAAGACGATAATTTAGTTTATCTTTCCAAGCTAAAATATTTTATTCGTATTAATACGTAAATTGATTATAATTATGTTAGCAGTTATCTTTTTGTTTTTGAACAAATACCATTATCGTTTAGTAGAAATTGTTAATTTAAACTAATTGTAAAGAAAGTCATGATTTCAGTTCTTAGTCTAAAAAATATATTTCAAATTTGATATCTTTTAAATAATGCTAAATGCACAGGGAGTTTTATATATATATATATATATAATTGGTAGATACTTTTTAAGTCCTATGACAAGTGTAATGAAGCAAATCACTTCATATTTTATCAGAAAACATATTTTTATACGCATAATGATCTGTAAAAATAGACTTTACTTAACTACATTTCAATTTCAGTATCTTCTCTCCTAAATTGAAAATACAGAATCAATAAGTTTTCAAAGATTCAAAAGGAATTAATGAGCTTTAATAAGACCTAAGAGGAAATTTCGAATTTCATTAAACTGCTTTAAAAGCGAATCCATAATAATTTTGCATTATTTCAAATTTTTTAGGAATACATTATGCTTCTTACATGAGTTATTAAAATATATTTCTGTATGACCTAATACAGTAATTCGAAGTCTGCAAATAAGGATATAAAACTACAAGCGAACCGTCGAATGTTATTTCTTTTTAACTACGTGAATAATATACTGCGTGATGTACCGCAGTCATAATAAAATAAAACGTGTGGCATTCCTGATTCGGAGCGTCCGGGTCTACTGTCCTTGCCTATTCGCAAAGATTTAGAAAGTTATTTTTTAAAGAACGTCACTTTTTGTACACGACAAGTGCGTAGTGTCGAACACCGCGAAACGCCGACTATTTTTTGCATTTGCCTTTTCCGATTTTTGTACACTAATATTAATAATAATGTATATGAACACAGGCACACGTAACACTCACACGGTCGTTTCAATCTTATTATTCAGGAATGTCAGAGTAAGCGAGCGATCACGCACATCTCAAGAAACCAACACATACCACTTTTTGTAAAATATTGTAATATATTAAAGGTTTTATACAATGCAGTAAGTGCGTATTATATCCAATAGTTTCTTACTTTGTTTTCCAGAAAATATATCAAAAGAACGTACTATTTAAGATAATTATTACTTTTATTATTAATATTATTAATATTATTACTATTATTATTATTATTATTATTATTATTATTATTATTATTATTATTAAAATTATCATCATCATTACTATGATTACTACGATTATAATTATTATTCTCAAGTCATTTGTAAAACCATTTTTATTGTCTGTAGTCTGTAATTCTAGCTTATAATATACCCTGGCCTGTACACAAAAGCCAAATTTTAATTTTAACCATGATACATAAGTTTAAAGCGATTGAGTTATTCTGCAGCGCGTGGTTTGTTTTTGACGAGCTTAGGTATAAAAGTCTTCGTAGATAAACAAAAAATTAAGCTCCTCCTAAGACGGCCCGCGCGCAAAACGATAAACATGGAAACGTTTCTTCTTTAGTAAAATTACTTTTTTCCTCTTTAATCGACGAATTATCCTTCGGTTGTACATAACTAACTGATGTTTTTCGATTACTCTTTCGAAATTTCGTACCCGCATTTGTCGTTTTGCAAACGCCAAACCTAATATACCTCTAACAATCCGCTTTTATTGCAAAACTTCTCGTCGACATATTTTTATATACAGTATTTTCCACTGATATATAAGTTATAAAATAAAAAGACGAAAGAAACACATAAGCCACTACAGAGCGTACCGATGAAAATTCGAACAAAATGGCGATTGCTCGTGCGAATAAATACAATTGAAACGATAAAATATTGAAAAAAGGAAGGAAAAAAGCTCGTATTTTCTTATTGTTTATTAGACGAGAGAATCGTTTATTTTTTAAAATTGAAGAAACGGTCCGCCCAGATATCGGCGATTATATCTCGAGGATAGCGACCGAATAATATTTATTTTTGCGTATATTTTCATCATGATCAAATAAATAAGTTGACTCTAATCTCTCTCTCTCTCTCCCTTCCTCCCACCCTCCATCCCTCCCTATATGTCTATCTATCTATTTACCTATTGGTAATGTATGTAATATCAAAAACAAACCGTAGAGTGTAGAAGAACACAAAAGTCACACAAAGAGCTTTTGGTACTTGTCACGCGTACATGTATTTACGATTTTTCGTTGGAAAAATTGTAAACCATTTCGCCGTATATAACTTTCAAAGAGGAAACTAATTTCTTGAGCATTTTACACGAATTTTTCGATGCAAATTCTACATAAAAATTGTGCATTCGATCTCAAAATTAATTATGTTTAACTAACTAAAGTATCAAATAAAAGAGAGACATGTTATAAGTAGTTTTTTCTCAAATTAAACACTTTAAGCTTTCAAAATGATAATTAATATTGGGACCGAATGAAGAGTTACATAATATGGAGCCATCTATTATTTTTTATTGTAAATGAAGTATATTTTTCGCGCCGTTTTTCCTTATAAGTTACAAGAGAACAAATAACGATAATTATGCAATTGGCATGATTAGTAGCAGTCATAATCATACGGTACCTAATTACCTAACGATTAAGATTTGCCGATAGTCACATTATACGATTTTCCTCCACTTTTGCGCCCTTTCTCTTTAGGTATTTATTAACTAATCCCCCCATTGGTTAAGGTAGTTAATGATGACGAGGATGACGATCTTCGCTTAAATTTATTGCATCCTAAGTTGTCAACAAGTGTACATATTATATGATTGATAACACATTATTTTTCAGTATTGTAACTGTCTCTAACACCGATGTATTTTATTACTTTATGAAATATACTATATTGGGTGCCTTTTGTAGCGAAATCAGTGTATTGTTATTTTTTCAAAACCTATCCTCAATGATTTGTAATGAATAAGTAATATTCTTAATGCGATTTTAAAGTAATGACCTGGATACTAGCACTTTTATGCGAACCCATGCACTTTATTGATAAATGTAATTAAATCCATACAATTACTAGTAAAGTCAATATTGGTAAGTTAAAATATTTATCAAGATCTGTGTGCAAGGCAAACGATGAAACTTCATCTTACAAAAATCAGTTTCATACCAAGAAAAGCAATTTATTTGGAGCTTAATTCAATAGCGTAATGTACTGAGATCATCTCGTTATCGACAACTAGATTTACGAAATAGATGCATGTCAAGAAAAGATATGTACCATCAGAATATCACATACATGTTTTTGACCTATCGAACCCACTTATCTTCACACCTTAGAAACATTCTTCTACGATTGTCGTCACTTCATGGAATTAAATGCGAAATGCACTTCGATTGACTAATTGACTAAATAATTTAACGCCTACTTTACCTCGCTTTTTTATTTCATTCGTGCTCAGTTTTCTCGCATATGTGATTATTTAATATGTATTTCTAACTGCGTTTTATTTGCACGATTAACTTTATCTTCCCGTTCACATTGTCTACACATTTATAGAACAATATTCGATCACAATCTTCCTCTATCTACTGCGGTATGTTTTACGTATTTCAACAATTATTTAAACTTCAAAGTATTACTCAATGAATCTTTTAATACACAAGTAGAATAACCTAATGTATAAAAAGTTAAAATGCATTTGAAATTAGTCTGAATATTTTTTAATAATAATCTTGATAAAAGATACTGTTATTTAAAAATCACAAGATAATTAGCATATAAACATAAATAATAACACTTTCTTTATGAGAAGTTGGTTCTGTTTATAGTGTTTGCTTCTAATGCTTTTTTCAAATTTAACTTAATATTATTTTTCGCTTTGATATATTTAAAAATATTTTATTATCTCGACTTTGTAGTTTACTTTTGTTTTATTTTATTCGCATAAAACGTATGGTTTGATTACTTTCAAAATATTCAATAAACAGCAATAGTTTTTAGGACCTCAGAACCACATCATTTTTTTTTTTTTTTTTTTTTTCAATAAAACTTAATTTAATTAAAGTCTTTTGTTTTATAACCATATTTTACTCCAAATATTTTTCTTATTCTTCGACATTTTGACACTATGAATTAAACTTTCTATTTTTGGTACAAGCATCTAGTCAATAATTTATTCATTATGTAAATCTTGCTAGTTTGTCACCCTGAATAAATGTTCCAGCGTTAAAGTGATCTATGACTACCATTCATTAGGCATATATATTTATATTATTGATTCTACGAAGATAAATAATAGTGTCACAAAAAATTAGCCTCTGATAGAAAACATTTTTCCTATTTGTTCAGAAACTTATGTTTCAACTTTATAGATTTATCTTTTAAAATAAAAGCACTACAACCGGAAGTTATTGTGTTTCATCTTTCCATCTCTTTCACCGAATTGCTGCGTCAAAATCATGTATGAATGTGCTGCTGTACAAAATTATTAACATGTAAAAAAAAATGATCCATACTAAATATTCCCTCTCTAAAACCTTTATTTGATAAATATCTATCATTTATCAATTTGTTGATTATACTTTAGTTGACTAACGCTTGTTATTCAATACATCCAGTACTCGTTTGCATACCTGAGCTCTGTGACTTCTATTTGTAATCAAATGACGCACTGTAAATTATAAATAAGTACTCACCAAAACTAGTTACAATAGTAATAAACATGAACATCACTTTATAACAGAACGTTCATTTAATAATTGAAAATAAGTTAATTTAGTGTCGGCTGAGAGCATCGATAAACGAAAACAAGAAATAATATTCTCAAACGTCGACTTATAGATATCATATATTAACATATATTATTACATATTATTACATAAATATAAATATATAATATATATACATAATATATACAACAGTTCGTATATAGTTGATGACGATTATCTCGTCATTAAGACGTCTCGTGTTTTAACTTAAAATGTTTCAGGATTGAATTGTATTGCTCCTGATTAATCAAACGACCCTTAGGAACACTTGCCGATATTTCCGGTGCACCAGACACGCTCCCGTCCTTGCAATACTGCAGCATCTGCCCGATTGCCACTGCGTAATTCGCGTACTCCTTACCAAATGATTCATAAAACGCCGACACTGCCAACACGTCCGATATCTCGTGCATCAGGGCCAACCAATAATCACCCCTGCACAAATCCTCCCTTTGCCTCTTACGGTACACTTCTGCTTTCGCGTCGTTCTCCTTATCTTTTCCGTGACGCTTTTCCGTTACTGCGACGTCGAATCGCAGCTTTTGCAGCGCCCGATAATCCCTATCGAGCATCGCGATGGCCGGCATCTCTGACCTCGATATCTTCTCGTATGGCGTGCCTTGGTAACAGGCCTCCATTGGAAGAACGTGAAACGCGATTAGATTGTCACCCTTTGGGAAGTGAGAGCGCATATCTTCGTAGAAGCCACCGAATTTTCTCGACGACACGGTGTTTAAATACACTTCGGTTTTTGTGACGCCCTGTGAATCCTTGCCAGTGTGATAGTAGGTCGTCTTTTTCGTTGTCTTACTTGGTTTCTTTGTCTTCTTGTCGTTGTTCTCTGTAACAAAGGTTTCTCTTCATTTAAGAAAAAGAACTCGTAACTAAGCTAAGCTTTTCATAATTAAAGGGGTGAATTTGCTGATTCCTATCGAGTGGTACACAGAAAAAATGTTCATTTATACCATCTTTGAAGTTAATAAAATAATAAAACATATCAAATACCACCAGATTAAAAAAAAAATACAAAATATCAGGATTATATTTGTTTGGAACGATAATAATAAATGTTCAGAAAGCGCGATGATTAAGCTTCTGTTTTAAAATCCTTCGGATTCTACATATATCGCGCACTCGTTGGACTAAAGAGCAAGTTTTTCAAACCTTTTTTTCATATACACTATTTCATTTTCTAAGGTTTTTTTAACAATATTTAACAGACCTTTGGATTCCTGATCAACGACGAATTCGACCATTGAACCGATGACGGTATTGGCGATATTGCTCTCGAAGAAGTGCTTGGCCAGAGTTTCGGGGATACGTATCTTTCTTGTCCAACTCGTTAATCGATACTCTCCTTGATCCTCGACATCCTTTGCGTTTTTCGATATTTGAGTTGAATTCACCGACTTTAAAAGTTTCACGTTATCTGTCGCACGCTCGAGCAAGTAGTACGACTCTCTGTAGCACCTTACCATCCTTAAGAATATTTTGATACAGACATCTGTGTTGAGATTACCCGAAATCATCAGGCTGATAATGTAGTTCAACGTTTTACCTGTCGAGGGGAGTCTTATTTAAATCTCGAAAAACTAACATTTTCAATATTAATTAACTTAAAATGATCTAGAAGGACGGAAAGTTATTCAACGTAAAGTCACGTATACTGTAACTGCCCTATTCAACGTCAAATTGTATAAAAAAGAAGAAAAACCTTTCAGATATTCGGACTTCTGTAGCAACTCGTCGATATTATTCGTTTCCTTGAAAAGAGCGAGGACGATCGAGGTGGTCGCTTCAGCTATCAGGACACTTGCTACGTTGGCCACGGCGAAGTTCAGTGGCGGAAACGCAGTTGCTCGCGCAGCCAATGTCAGTCCCCCTAGTATCTGATTTTTCGCCTTTTCCAAAGTCATGTCTGGTACAATGGCTATTTTCTTTAGGCTGTAGATAGTTTTCAGCCCTTTAGATCCTGCGGTTTGAATCAAGCAATGTTTTATATCTTTAATTACATAGTATGGCAAACTGTTTATTATTGAAAAATTCATCAGTGCTAGAAAGCTTTAATTTATGCTCCTATTACTAATCTATGTCATTGATGTTGCACATGCAACTGTTTTTTAATAAATAGATTTTAAAGAAAACATTTTGGAACGTTTACTAATTTCGTCTTTACAATAATTTTTTATTTATGCGGTTTAATATTATACACATTAAGAGTTTAATTTTACAAAAATTTTGTATGATAATTGTACATTATTATTCTTATTAAATACTCATCGGTATTTTATATACTCTCGATCGAGTGCAATATATTAAACAAATTATTTTGAAATATAAGCTATGTTCCTTTTTCCAAACAATTATTTTTAATACGATAATTATTTTTGGAATTTGTATATAGCTTCGAGAGTGGTTAAAATGATCTTGAACATGAAAAGTTGATAACTAAAATTCCTCCTTAGTTATCTTTCTTCTTGTTCATAAAATGCAATTAGAAGACTTAAATGCATAAGTTTTTGTAAATTTTGCAGTACGCATCGCTGTTCAATTATATTTGTTTTGAAGTTAAAAGCACACATTCCTTACCTAATTCCGTTAATTCTGGATCCGTAATCAGATTCTTCGTTTGCTTCTCCTCCTTCGTATCCGGTTTAAAATTCTTCAAGTAATCGGTAATTCGTGTACTAATCGCCAACTTTTGAGTATCGCTGCCTTCAAGAGCTTCGAGTAAAATATCGACGTTGCCACAATGAACTTTCAAGCAAGTGAGTTTTGCAACCAAATGCTTAACAAGTAAATTCTCCTTGTTTTTCGCTGGCACCATAAGTACGCGCTTAAAGTCCTCGTTGTAATCATCATTGAAATAATAGCTTTCTAAAAAGTTTATCTCCTGAGTCAATCCCGCGTGAGCTATCGTCAGATACTCCAGTATCTCCGTGGTGTATTTCGTAGATTTTTCATCAGCTTGCGAGTCACTTGTAAAAACTTTGTTCAAGAAGCTTTTGAATTTATGTATTAAAGGGCCTCTATCTTCGAGAGTTGAGTCGAAGAGCGTGAGAAAAGCTAAGCATCGAAATTAAAATGAAAATTAATTGAAGATACTATTACTCATTTGTAATTAATGTTTCAAGTAGTTTCAGTAATCTTTCGTTTATGGAATTGCTTTTTAAATGAGAAGAAATAATATTTTTAAATAAATCATGTAAGCAGTAATAAATCAGGTAAGATCGTGTAAAAAGTATATAGACTAGAGTATATGGACTTTGAAAATAAAAATTGAATCGTATTAAAATAATGTATTCATTGAGAATTCGATGTAATCGGATAAAAATAATCTGATGCGCCCAGTATTTTACCTGTGTACATAACATTGGCATTTTTGCTCAAACAAATGGCATTAACCAAAGCAGCCTTGGCTTTTTCGACCTCGTCATTTTTAAGGAAAAAGTCAGCTTGCAAAACCCCGTAATAGGGATTGTGTGATATTGTTCCAGCGATTATTTTTCTTGTTTTCTCGTGATTCTTAAAGTTATAAAAAATAAAACTTGCTTCTTTAAGGGAGAATTTCTTTCCCTCAAAATTCTGATCCTCCAACCAAAATGACCAAAATTCCTTAAGATCCTTCATCAAATACGAGTGTCCCCAAGTTATTACGTTATTGTTTTTCAGCTCTTGACAAAGATCGGAGAATAGAGCGAAGAGAGCGTCTTCGTATCGCAATACGTCCACCTTTGAATGCTTGATATCGCTTAACCTTTCTATTTCCATTACATCTATTCTTCTTTTAACCTACGAATCATAATTTAAGAATTTCATCGTACATAAAACTAATTACAAACATCATTGCGTTATTAATACAAAGTAATCGATGATAAGAGTATCAAACTACGAAATTAACGTATTAGTTTCATGCTATATAAGTATAAAAGTATAATATAAAAATCGTTCCTTACAGTTCCTTACTCTGACAATAACATAGTTTTTTTTCTTAGAATTTTTTAAAATAGTTAATTAAGCTTGTTTTTTATGTTATTTATTTGCTCGTAATTGTATTTTTAAAAGTAAATAAAACAATATATGCTTCTTTCTATTGAATATTCCGTAAATGCTCATTTCTACCTCTTCAAGCAAGTAATTGAACTTTTCATTTATATCTGCACACGTGCAAAACATAATTATAATATTATAATATTAATACTCTTCGTATAATAATTCGATATTTTTCAATTTGGTACACAGAAGAGCATGAGCAACAAAATAAAAAACTTGGTTGAACTATGCACCGCGATAGAAAGATCATCCATTTTGAAGCTCTAAAGAAACATTTCAAGCGTAATAACAAAATATATTTTTGTAATATTTTCAAGTAGGTTTTGATGTATGTTATACCGCGGTTATCAAATAAGAAAGTTTTCTCTATAATGTTATATCTCACGAGTAACCTTTCTTTAAAAGAATTCTCAAAATTTTTCAGTATAAATACCGTAGAAATTCATTTGTAACAATACAGCGTGAGATTTAATTTAAATTTTTAATTGTGCAGAATATATTTTAATTATGGAACATTTAAAATCATTGTCGAATTATACCGACGATACTACGAATTAAATGTTACAATTGAATTTTTGATCGCAATTTTAATTGAATGTAAATTAGCAAAATTTAGAAAATACCACGGTGAATAAAAAGATTTCAAATGTGGCGAAAATAAGTCACCATTCTTTTTGAATCATCTATATAGATCTTCCCCTTTACTTGCCAATATTTTTTGAATTTTCTTTTGGAACACCAGAAAGGGTCTCAGGGTCTTTACCTCATCGAAGTCTACCTCATCCAAATTCGAGGTATCGATGTTGAGCTTTCGGATTTCGCTCTCGCGCACGATGAGCTGAGCGGAGCCAAGGTTACCCTGTCTAGAGGTACGATAGAATGCCTGATCCCTGACCCTTTCGTTGTCTGGGCAGAAGCCAACGCAAACGTGAAGACCGCCGTTCTTTTCGAGCTCGGACGACGTCTTGAAGTCGGCACCTCGACCGGCGATATTCGTTGCCACGATCACGTCACCCGGTGACACGATCTCGTGCGTCACATCGGCCATGTCCTCGTCCTGGAACTTCTTCAGCTGGATCTTGCAATCCCATGGCAACGACTTGGTCGACTCCAGTTGCTCTTCCAGCTGCAGTAGATCGGCTATCGTCTTGCAAATTATCAGGACCGCTCGACCTGTGTGAATTATTATGCTCGTGTATCGACCACGATGTACTTTACGTGAAAGATAAGGAGAACCTAAGCAATATTACGTTTCTTAATCGTAATACAAAACATTGTAAGAGGTATCGAAGTAATTATAAGGAATATCGCATTAGCTAGTAATTTCGGATTAAGAAAACAATTATAATCAAAGGAAAGTGATACCCAATTGAAAATTAGAATATCGCTATTTTTGCGATTCAGCAATGGAAGCAATATAAAAGCCTACCATTAGAGCGAATCATTCCGATGGTCGTGAAAACGACTTCGAAGGTCCAGTCGTCGTCGGGTACGACGACTCCCTTGTACTCTCGAAAGATTTTAGTCTTGTATGTCGGCACTTTGGCATAATCCACATTATAGATCGAAGAGAGCAGATCTTGCTCAGCTTTCGAGCCCAGCGTCCCTGTCAGACCGAATATCTTGTTGCCGTACTTGGCAATGTACGCGTAATTGGAGATGCAGCTACTGGTGAGGCTCTCGGGGGTAAGACGCACGTTGTGCTTTATCTGAACGAACTGGTGCAATCCGTAGGACCAGACGGTGTTCTTGAGGGTGACCCCCGTGTTGCTGTAATCCACGGGCACGATTACGCGTTCGCCGTCGACTTCCTTCACGGAGTACTGCTCGTTCTCGCGGATGAAGTAGCGAGCTCGGATCGCGTTGCCGATCCACTTGGGGATCATACCCTCGGCGTATCTTAAGCAGTGGGTCGGCACGAACTTCATATTCAAGTCCTGCGAGAGTATGAACGACATTATTTGAGGTCAACGCTGAAATATTACCAGATAATAGTGGGGCAGGATGTTATTCTACGATAACTTTCGGTTACTGCGAAATAATTGAATGGGTTTATTAAGAACTGCGCCTAATGAGGTAACGTAAACATTTTAATTTTTTCTTTTTTTTTTTTTTCGATGAAGGAAGAGCGACACACATGCGTCTGGTTGCCGTCATTGTCGGAATAAGCTTATCAGTGGTGTACCAATAGGGGGAGATAGATGAGAGTGTTTTTAATGACGCGTTTTCCGGTTGCTTTATTTTACGATTTTAGTGCAGTTATTTTTTTATGTAAATTTTTTATGTAAAGGATCCAACATCAATTGGATACTCGAAACATCCCAAAATATTTTTCATAATTCCCTAAACCTCTTATTTTTCGTATGTTGGTTAAATATCACTTGAATATTTTATAATTTATTACACATCCATTCGAATTCATAGATAAATTGTAATCTTCCCCGTATAGTTAAATAAAATTATTTAATCTATACAGTATTTCGCTTTTTACAATATCGTATTATGTACAAAGTGTACAATATAGAGTACAATAAAAATATCATCAAAAAATGTGGTAAATCGAAACAACACATCGAAGATAAAAAATCCCCTGACGATTCTATATTGAATTTCAAATTTTTGCAAGCTTGCCTCTTTTACTTCGCTCTATTTATTACAAAACTACTTTATTACGAAAAGGTAATAAAAAGTTATAACCGGAAAATGATCGGTAAAAATTTGCAAAAAAATAATAGCACGTTTAATTGTATATGTATTTTTTTGGATGTTATAATAATTATTATTCAAGAAAAGCTAATCAAATCATTGGGTAAGCGATATTTTAACGAAAGCTAGATATATGTGTGTGTGTGTGTGTGTGTGTGTGTGTGTGTGTGTGTGTGTGTATGTGTATACTCGACCTTTAAGTTCGTCTTGATTCGCTCTTCCATACGACCGAGCATTGACGCGTCAAAAATCTTTACGAATTCCCTTACGGCCATTTCCTTGGCATTATCAAAAACTGAAAATTCCTTCAACTTCTCCTGGAAGTCATCCACTAACTCTGACTCAACTATCAACAATTCGCTCCAGATTCTGAGGTAAATGTATTTGAGATTCTCCATGCCGGGAAAAGGAGTGGATATTTTGGCAATGTGCTGCCCATTGTCCACCAACATGTTGTCTACTTCGTCCAAGATGACCCTACCGAATTGTCGACCGCTCATTGTGCCTAAGCCTTCCGCTGTGTCCCTAAAATAATTAATTAAAATTGTTTTCAAATGAGAATACCAAAAGAAATTATGTAAATTGTTTTGAAATTATATAAAATTTTGTTTTTGTATACGCGTGAAAACAAATGTTTATAATCGTTAGCTTCAAAATAGTACTTTGAAGTTAATAAGAGTGTCGGTTATATCGATAAATTGGTAACTTAAAAGTTCATCGGCTGCAGATTTCATCCTAAAAGATTTTAACTTTAAATCATTTTGAAAGAATTCTGTACTCTCCTTATATCACATATCGCTAAAATCACAATACATAATGTATTTATCATTTACACCTAGTTTTCAAAATATTGGTCAACGCGAAATTATTTGAATTGCAGATATAAATTTGTAAATACCTTAAATAATCAAACTGGAAGTCACTTATGCCTCCATAGACCACGTCGGCTTGATAACATTTTCTCGAACCTTGAGCATAACTTTTATCCACTATATTATTAGCAACGCTGATGTTGAACATTGAGTAAAAGAATCTTCGACTGTTTACTCCTTCCTGAGCAAGAACTGCGTTACTCGTTATCACATCGACCGCTTTTTCACCCTGCAGGATCATTATTGTAGCGAGGAGTGAAACTATCACTGTTTTACCTAAAATTGAAAAGACGCGATTGAAATGGAAGTGTATAATTTAATATAATTTACGCTGTTTGAGCAATAAGCGTAAGATAATTAACGTATAAAAGGATTTATTTGCATGTTCATCTTGTAAGTAAATAATTCTGTAGAAATCTATTTAAGTTACAATGTACACCATTCTTAATATTCAAACCCTTAAGCTTGCATATAGTCGTTGATTATTACACTTGTTACAGAAGCACATACAGCACGCAATAAATTCAATTTTCAAGAGATTTACAAAATTCACGATTGCGCTTACTTTGTGTGTCCTTTCATGTAATTCCCATTTTTATATAAACTCCCTATTTTTATAACGTAGTAAATCTCTGGTTTGAATCCGCTTATAAACATTTATATTATTCTATCACTGTTCTTTCGGTCGTTGCGAAATTCGACGCGCGTGACTTTCCGCTTGCCATTTCTCCTCAACAGCGAAGATTTTCTCACGTTTGCCTAGACAATCGAACGAATACGAATTATCCCTTACCTTCGCCACTTTCGATCTGACACAGTTTTCCGCGATAGGAGACGCTGGAGCTGAGAAAAACGAGGATGGAGAGTATTTGAGGTGCCCGCAGTCGCTGACCACCGGTGGCCAACTCGTTAGCTCGATCGAGTACTGCGATCGCCTCGGAAATTTGATCGGCATCGAAGACCTTCTCCTCGGCTTTGCAGGCGTTCGCGTACATGGTGATTTCAGGTACACCCCTGTCGGCCCAGTTGGCGTAGTGCTTTTTAACGCTGATTAAGCTCTCGCTTATCTGCCTCGCTTGGGCTTTCAGATCTTCGGCCGATGTCAATTCGTTTGCCGAGCCTTGAACGTCAAGGACGAGCTCCGACATTAGCACATCCCAACTCTTTATTTTTTTGTCAGTAGTATCCTCGTTAAGGGCGTCCTGGGCATGTAACACCTTGTATTCTTTTGCCTTTTTATTATTAGGCACTAATCACGATCCTCGAATAATTTAAGAAAAAGAATATATAAAATCATTTCAAATTCATTATAAAATCTACAAACCTTCGCTGCCTTGGTCTTACACTTTATCCCTTCCACGCCCTTTTCCAAATTTCGAATAGAACTTGGTGGCTCAAGGTTGCCTCTCGTGAAATCTGGCCTTCTCGACACCTTATGCTGCTCGAAATACACCTTTATCTTATCATAATCCAGGTGCAACATTTGACTGATCTTCTTCAGCGCCTTTTCCAGTTCCTCGTTCATCTCAGCTTGAGCCAACACCGCAAAGATCTTTGTGAACTTTTGCATTTGCTCGGGGAACCTAAGCGAATTGTTTAAGAAATTAAAAATGCCATTTATATATTTCGGAATATCACTCATAAGAACTAACGCTTTTTTATACTATTAGCAAAGGAAATTATGTACGCGAGCATTTGGAAATTTACTTTTTTCTCTAATCTTATAAGAGATTCAATACTGAAAGAAATGTGACACGAAGAACTGCTTGTTCATTAATTGTCAATAAATTCATTACGCATCTTATGCACATAAACACATAAATACACTCCAGTTTCATGAAACAATAATACTTGCAATTTTATTTCTAAAAAATGTATCATTATAAAGTCTAACCACTAGGGCATTCAAAATAATATCGCAATTTAATTTTTAAACTGACTTTCAATAACTTTGTTAATAATAAAAACACTTTACTCGTTAAATATTTAAAACGCATTTGAAAGAGTCTTGAATATTAAAGCTCTGAATCTTCATAAATTTTACAACTCTTTATAATAATGAAATCGCACACGCGAAAATCACCTCTCTTGTATATCCAGATTGTACACCTTGTTACCATCGCCCAAATCAACAAAATCATTCTTATCGAACTTCAAGCACCTCTGCACCTCGGTATTTCGATAGAATTTGTCGCGTGCCTCCTTTATCGCTTTCAGGGTCTTGTAGTCCGTCTCATACCTCGGATCCTGGTCTTTCTTCCTTGCCTCGGTTTTCAACAGCGACGAGTAATTGCTCGAGAGCACGTACGTCTCTTTGAGGATCTTCGAACACACTTCGAGAAATGCGCACAGACATTTGCGAAAATCCTCGTAACTCTTATCTTCCACGAGATCGTCCGCTACTTCTTCTAAGCCGGAGAGTAGGTACTTTTGAAGCCAGAGTCGGAATTCTCTCTTGACGCTCTGTACACCGTATTGCGAACAAAATCGCACTCTCTGGAATTTCTCGATCAGAGGCACCTACCATATTTTTTATGAAATAATCGAAATTAATCGTAAGTAATCAGTTCCGTATTTACGTAGAATAAGATTGTATTTCATTATATTTCATCAATTATATACGATGTATAATTGTAATTTAATTACAAATAATCTCTGAAACACGACTGTAAGGCAAATATATCATTTTCTACTTAATCGCTCATCCATGGCACGTTTTCAAAAAAGAATCAAATTGTACATCGGCGATAAATCTTGTAAAGCAGAATTTTATTACACTTGGAAAACGAAAATCTAATGATAAGCGAGTTCTTCGCTGATTTTTCATAGATTTGCCTGCCAAAGCATTCGCGTAGAGAACGATAAACGTGAAATTATGAAATACAGGCTATTTAATGATACAGAATACAGAGGAAAAAGACCGGAAACCTCGATTATACCTTTATATAGTCCGTCTTAAGTCCCTTCATAAAGACCTGCAGGTTTCTCAGGCAAATGGGCCCAGAACTGCCCTCGTCGCTTTGCTCCGTGCCCCGATGGCTTTCAAATCGTATTCTCTCGCTCTTGAGGTGCTCGCCGATTGCCTCCCGCAGATTATGCGGTATCTGGCCACCGAACGAGTCCTTGTACAGGACAACGAGAGAATTGTAGAGATGCGCCACTGCGAAACAAACCCAGTGCTTAACGCCGTTCCTGTACACGGCGAAGAACGGACTCTCGCGTAAGTTCAGGTCCTTGACCTTCACCAGTGCACGACTCTTGGACGGTTCCACTGCGGTCACGAGGCCAAACTGACTCACGAAATCATACTCGTAGAGACTCGCGAGGTACTCCGCGACGCAGAGAATTTCATTCTCGTCGTACTCCTCGTTCGACGCGATCTTACGAAGAGTCTCCGCTGTTATCTTCTCGCTCAAGGCCTCGGCCATGTTTATCTTGTTTCTTGTACGCGCTGATCCGCGTATCCTTTCCGTGTCCTTTCAGCTCCGTTCTTGAAAAGTTAACTGGAAATACGTATGCCGCGACCTTTTTTACGTAGCTATGAGTGCCTTTGAATCGACGAATCCACTTAAATTATAAGCGCTATCGCACAGCTTTTAAGAAATATCACAGACGCGCGCTCGGCGGCAGCAAATTTACAAAAGAAAATTCGAAGAAAGAATCGACGATTTACATTTTTCGGTCGAGTGAACGGTGGAAATACACTTGACGACGCAGAGATTCGAAAATCCAAGAAGCGCGAAGCACACGTGCGCGTTTGTTTCGGAACCAACGCGAGACGACTGAACAAGCACGAAAATTCACTGTAAGTTCGCAGCCATCAACGAAGATATTTTTAGCTGACCGTGTGCCAGCTAAATGAGACTTTTAAAACGGACGCTAACCCTAATTTTAAAAATCAGACTAGTAGAATATAAAAGCGTATCATTCCGAATGGTCTACTTAGTCATGTTGCTCTTGGGTTGGTACAGTAAGAATATTAGACTCACTTGTAGTTGTAGGAAGAATTTAAAATGATTATTCCAATAATTAATTATTAAATCAAGTTCAGACAACTATATTTGTATTCAGTTTTAAATATCGCAATTTATTCCAAAAATAAAAACTATTTCAACTATTTCATGCAGAGAAATTAAGGAGAGCAAAAGAATAAACGTTATTTTGTAATTCTGTATTTTATGTAGAGAAAATATAATTGAAGTATTCCTAAAGGTTCTTGATCAAAATCAGACTTAAAATCTAATTTTGTTATTTATGTTATGTATCGAATACGCGATCGTTATGGTTTCATTCATTTCTTGCAAGATTATATTCTTATACGACGTGCATAGTATTCATCGGTGTTAAATATATATTTAAATGTTATTTTGTGTTGTGTTAATACACGAAATAATTTTGAGAAAAAATTAAAATGATTTTATAGAAATTACTGAAAATATAATACATAAAGCAGAATTATCTAACAACGTATTCTTTTCTTTTCTAGAGTTTAATTTGTTCTTAACCGCTTTTGATCACTGTATTTTAAAAGTGCAATGTATTGTATTATGCTCGATGTGTTAAAATAGATTGCATCTATTACGCTCTTTTTCAATAATAAATAGGCGATTAACTTTAATAAAGTAAACGAATAAATTCGCCACTTATTAAGTAAAAAGAGACATGAGTTTTTTCTTTAATCGATCAAAATGCAAATAAACATTTTTCTCTTCAAAAATTGAGTAATTCAAAACTTTGTACTTGGCATAAACTTAGATGTAATGAACTTTGCCGAAATTTGTAACAAAATATTGCTTATTAGAATTGCACAAACTATAAACTATTAAAAATTAATAGAGAAACAAAAATAAAGAATAAATTTATTTACTAATGTCATATTGGGTAGTACAGAATTTTGTTCTAAATAGCTTCATGTATTCTATTATGGTCAAAATGTTACATCGCAACTGTATCTATACTTTTCACGTCAAGAAGTAATTTTATTGAATGCACGTTCATTATTCACGAACCGTCCCAATACCGGAATACCTTGACGTTACTCGTTTACTTATAAAACGATGAAGATAATTCATTTGTTAAGTCGATAACAGAAGCCAACTTCGGTTCTTTTGCTGCCAGTACATACGCTAAATACCAACTCAGTCGGTGCAATTCATAACCGTTTCTGTCTTGTTTGAAAATAAATATTCTATCACAGAACGGCCTACGGTCTAATCGTTGATAGGATAATTATAACCGTGTACAATAGATCGTCGTCACGCGTGAATAAGCTTGAATGAGACGTTAATATGGAGGAAATTAATTTTGAATCCGATTCCTCCTGCACCGGTTTTCACACGCAAACTTATAAGACACACCCTCGATTACAGTACTATCCGCAAAAAAAAGATGAACAGTGCGTAATTGAAATATTTTGTGCGATATTATTAATATTCAGCCTATTTAATTTGAAATTTTTATTTGCATTTATTGAAGGATTAAGAGGAGAGATGAGCTTGAATCACAGCAGAAAAAGTTTCTTAAAGCGAAAGAAAAGCGGAAGGAAATCATCGAAACTTTAATAAATATGATACTGACAATCAGCAAAATACTTATTACTTTTTTCAATTTTACAGGCAGCAGAAAGCAGAAAAAATGTTTACAAATCACTTACCTCGATATCAGAATTTCAAGAGAAGTCCTATGAAATTCCTAAAAAAAGTTTATTTGTGAAACAAAGACCACAAAAACGTAAATGTTAACTTTCGCTCAGAAGAAAAATATATTTTCAGAATTTTTTAAATTTTATGAAATTCCAACTACATTCTTAAAAATAACATGATACTCTATCCTCTACAGTTAATGAGCAACGTGTAGGTCAAGTGTTGTCGGTGACTTCGACTGCGTCTTCTATAAAAGATGTAGAACCACCAGTTTTTGCCAATCAATTGGATTTAATAAGAAAATTGCAATCTAATCCAAAGATTGGGTTTTACTACATGATTTATGCAGTTGATCCTTCCTCAAAATTCTTTCATCCTTATGCACTCAAGTAATAAACTATAATTTAACTGATTTAAAAACAAAAGTCGATTATATATGCTGCTTTAAATATAACTATTTACAAACTCCATTATATCATCTTATATAAAATCATTGTATAAAAATCAAAAAATATACTAATTTCAAGATTGTTCTACGTACTTTTTTTAAATAACAAACCGTGTGTCAATAAAATAGATAAATGCAAATAATTTATTTTGGTTAAGTGTATCAAATTAATAAACTATTTAGACTTAGACCTGCAGCGATTTTTTAAAATTCAAATTAAAAAAAAAACACGTACAGCTATTTTCTCCATTTTTATTTTTTGATTTTGACCTTAATTTTTAATGGAAAAGATCAAATTTATCATTCTAAAAGTATTGGTTATATTTTCATGTATATATATATATATATATATATATATATATATATATATATAAAAGGGTATGTGATAATTATTCAAAGTAAAATAAATGATTTTTGTAACTTGAAAAGTATTTTCCAGATAATTTAAATTCTAAAATTATATTATTTATTATCGTTATTGATGATACATTGTCTTTATTGTTACATTATAAGGTTATGTAATCAACAGTGTCAATTTACAGTATTTTTTCATATTGGAAATCGATATTTCAAAACGCTATTGCCAAAAATTTAGGATACGAGTATAAAATCTTATTGTAGTAAGAGCCATGAACTGATTATTAAAATTAAATATATTAATTACACTTTCTTAATTCGAACGTAATACAATTCTAATAAATAAATAACGAATTTGAGTAATTTTGAATTCCAAAAATTGATTCCAAATTGTTAAACGTGCATTTATTATGTTTTAGTAACTCTGTGAATTCGCAATAGTTTTTAGATTAATTATATATCCCTATTTATAAAATATAATATTAGTTCAATTGTACAATTATAATTTTAAATCTAAAATTCGTAAAAATAATTCTTAAAATAAACGCAAAAACCATGTTTTATTGTAATAATTCGGAACAGAGTTTAAATAAAAAAGAATCCGTAGATTGACAAATAATTGTCTTGTACATGTTTATTATTAATGTAATTTAGTATCCTAATAAAAAAGTTATTTCACAGAGTAGTACCTTATAAAAGAATAAATAAAGTTTACATGACCATTGGAGCTAGTGGAATTACGCAATATAGTCCACACGAAACGATTTTTACACCCATTGAATTGTGGGAACAAGAATACAAATCGTATCTTATACTTGCAAAGGTAATTAAAAGAAATTTCTCTTCAATGGAGCTCAATCAGAGTGCATTTATATTAATACGACTGGGCAAATATGGTAGATTAGGTCATTTGAAATTTATCGGAAATGGAAAGCTTTTTATGTGTGGAAGAAAGTTTTGTACTACAACAAGATTCAACGAGCTATCAAGCATATAAAGCAAAATCTATTTTACTTTGATCAAAAAATGTACAAAACTATAATAGAGGTGAAGAAATTGAGTCATATTTTTTTTAATTCCTCCCTCATCGACACAACAAGAATCCAAAATCTTCGACTGTTTACCTTTACCGAAATACAAGTTAGTACATTTCACAGCAGCATATTCATACAATTGTTTCAGTAAAATCAAAATAAGATTTTGTGATTTACTTTTTAAGTTCGCTAGACTTGAAGCAGTTAATGACAAGCTCATTGAATTTAGAAATCTTTCCTCGAATATATTAAATAACACTTGCCTAAGCTTACTTTTGGACGCTGGCTTTACGTCCGATGATTCAAATATAACAATTGAACAAACTGCACTCGGAAAGTTAGGTAAACAAATGGAATTGACTTTTTAATGAAAACACAGTACTCGATGTCATCCAGTTCTATTTATTATCATATATATTTTATTGAGGTGGTAAGATTAGACTTCGAAAAGATGCAGTGTTAAAAATGAGTTACATAGAGCAAGCGAATAAAAAAGCAAGATGTTTCCAACTCTCTCGGTATGGCATTGATATTAAAGTTTGAAAATATCTTAAAGTCTACTTTGATGTAACATCTGGTTAATTTGTGATTGAAACGGATCCTCTATAATGATAATTCATAAAAGAATGTAATTTACAGCTTCATTCACTTGCACGACTATTATCAATTGACCATGATGCAAAATCTTTTACGTAATACGTATAACGATTTTCTTGAAATTCTTGAAATACATACGGAATCCTTGCCAACCGAAGCTGAATTGAATAACTTAAATCCAAACTATTCATTTGATTATAGAAAGCCAAGACTCAAGTCAATAGAAGTAAAATAAATGATACTTCAACTTTTCAATATCAAAATTATGCTAAAAATTATAAATTTTTTAGCATCCCTACTTTAAAGTGGATTTATTGATAAATCCAGAATTTGGAATCGTATTGGATCCATCTGAAGATATTTTTTGGTACGTTTTGTCAACGATGCAATCATTGTGGGAAGAAAATTTACGTAACATCAATCCCTTGCTTTCTGATAAATTATTTTACCCATTTACGAGGTTGGTATAAAAATTCTTATGGAACTCTGTTTTTCCGCGACAAACAAATGACTAGAACTATTTAAAAATCCTCGAAATTTTTTGCATCGTAAGTGACTATTAATAATTGTAAGATAAATTATAGGCCAATGATAAATAATAAAATGGAAGCACCCATTTGTGGAGATTCGCCGAATATTTCGGTTGTTTTCAATGAAGATTCGGAACTAATCAAGTTAAAAAAGCGATTCAAAGATATATTTGAAAAGAACTTTAACATGGCCAAGAAATATTGCGATCACTTTTCCCACATTTACACTTTTTATAAGGAGGATATGAGCTACGATGAGAGAATAATTCGCGAAAACGAAAAATGCGAACTTTTTCGTAGCTTGAGCGAGCGCTACCGTGTCGAGAACGAAGAAATAAATAGTATTGTCGATAATCAGCCCTTTGGGATTTTTCACCTGCAGTTCCAGAGTTTCAAAAACTCGGCACTACCGGGACCAAATATAAAACAAGAGATTCTCGCGGAAATTATGCCACAGTACGTTTACCACTTAATTTTCATTAATTCGTATAATTTCAATTGTTCATCAAAACTCAATATCCGACAACTTCCGAAAGTTAATTATTGTGTGAATTAAACTTGAAAGGAGATGGAATTGGAGTTCAATAATTAAATGCGAATAGACAATCCTACAATACAATAATTTCTTCTAATTACTGCTTAAATAAAACATTTTTTAAACAGACTAGGAAAGCTCAGAGTACAAGATCTCTCGGACGAAGCAAAGAAATCTATTTATTATTTAGATTCCATTCCTGTAACTACCAACGAGTACGTGGAATATATCAAATTTATAGACCGAGCACCAAAAAAAGTCGATAAAATGGAATCTCGTTTAGATTACGTGAAAGAATTATATGACATCATGGAAGAGTATAAAATTCCTGTACCCATGGATGATATGACTAATTACTTGGTGAATTTCCTTTAAGAAAGTAATGAAATTACATTAAAAAAGTCTACGTAACTTTTAATCGTCAGGTTCAACTCTATGATTTTAGGGTATTAGCGTATACTTCACTTCTTTAAGACTTTTAGTTGATAACCGCCTGGAAGACAGAGCCCAATTAATCAGTAAATTTAATTCAAAAATGCAAAAGGATATAAATATCCTTATCGACGAGATTCAAGTAATAAACGATGAAGTTACGGTGAGGATTTTACATTCTGATTATCCTAATTTCACAGTTATTTCATTTTATCTCAAATTTTAAGATAAAAATTATTTACATACATAAATAATAGATTGAATTTTTCTTCTATAATTGAAGCATATACGAAGGTAATCGAAAGTAAATAATCTATCTATAAATATAATAAAATAATAAAATTAATATAAAATGTGCCAAAAGTACCGAATAATAAATAGTCCATTAAAAAAAAGCTTGCACAATCTTACTTTAATCTCGCTTAAAGTCATCGCATAATTGGTTATTACCAACATGTAAGAAATTATAATATTTTAAAAGCATTAAACACCATTTCATAAATTCATTTAGAATTTTTACGCAAGACGGATAGATCACCATTTTTATTTTATTTTCTTTTATTTTAAACAAAACAAACATTTTCACTGTTTCTATGGTAGCAGTATCCCAGCTTTAAAGCTAATAATCAGCTTTTTTCTTTTAAAATGTAAAATACTACTTTTGACTTGATTCCATTTCAGCAACCGTGGCTCCTCGAGGCCGAAAGTAGCGTCGAAGCCTGTCTTGAGACACTGAAGGATCTGGACGAACGAATGACTAAGTGTACGAACCTTGCAACTGAATATAATTCGCATCAGAAAATGTTCAAACTTGAGATTACGCGCTTCGAGATCCTCGAACAAGTAGTGAATGACGTGAAGCTACGTATGCTTATGTGGGATAGTTTAGATACTTGGGACAAAGTAGTCTCCCAATGGTATGAAGTTAATTTCGATGATTTGAGCGTCGAAGAAATCAATAATTTCGTCATGAAAAATATAAAGAATATAGTGCAGATCGAGAAAGGATTGGTCCCGAATGACATATTACATGCACTTAAAGGTGAGTTGCTTTCCAAATTTTATTGAATTTAGATTGCACTGCTATTGAATTTCAACTTTAATGAAATGCGCAATATGCGTACAAATTTTCTCTACTTTAAGTTTCTACCCAAGCTTTAAAATTTAATAACTTTAAAATAACTTTAAAAATCACGAGTCCTTCGATATAAGTACGTTAATCCGTACAATAATTAGTATCAGAATTCTAAAATCGTATTTACTTGTCAAATTCAATGTATAAATGATCTAAACATCGATCGCAGTATTTTATTATTAGAATTGAAATTTGTTATTGAAATTGTATCGAGGCGCAACATCAATTGAAAGCAAAAACATTCTTGTAATTGAAAATCAAAATTTTTCTACCCATAAAAGACGTATCGCTTTTTCTCTACGTTAAGTATAAATAAAGTAATTCCTCTCTCCCTCTCTCCCTCTCACTCACTCACTCTCTCTCTCTCTCTCTCTCTCTCTCTCTCTCCACTTTAGAAAAAGTGGAGACAATGAAGGATAAGCTACCGATAATCTCTTCGCTTCGTAATCCAAACCTTCAAAATCGCCACTGGTTAAAAATTGAGAAGCTCTTAGACCACAAATTTCTTCCGGAGGAGATAATAACTTTACAACTTCTAGAACAACTCGGTGCTTTCGGGTTTTCCACAGAGCTTATAGAGATCGCCAGTGCTGCAAGTTCCGAAGCTGGGCTTGAGCTGCTGTTGAATAAGATTGAGGAGGGATGGAAGACAATAGACTTTATCGTAGTGCCACACAAAAATACGAAGGACGTGTTTGTGTTGGGAACACTGGAAGATGTGCAGACGACTCTCGATGATAGCAACATAAACATACAAACAATCGCCGCGTCGAGGCATGTCGGATTTATGAAATCTAGAGTCGACGACTGGTTAAAGCGACTGGATCTCTTTGCAAAAACTTTGGTGAGTAGTTTAGATTGGAATCAATGCTTTTACCAATTCATCAAAGCATTTATTATGGATCTTCTATGCTTACTTTTATTTTCACATTTAGGAAGCGTGGCAATACTGCCAGCAGCAGTGGACTTATCTTGAAGCTATATTTTCTGCTCCAGATATTCAGAGACAATTGCCTATAGAATCGAAACTCTTTAACGCTGTGGATAAATCTTGGAAAGAAATCATGAGAAAAACCGAAAAGGTTCATAATGAGTACATTAGACCAAAGTACATTAGACCAAATTTTTAATAATATCTCTGCATTCGGCGTAAAACTTAGTAGCCTGAATTAATTGTCGTAAATTTAATAAAACTTATATCTATCATTAAATCATAAAAGACCCAAATTAATTAAAATGATGCTCGCATGTCTATAACACATATGATTAAATTACCTATATTAATTATGCATACATCTTTTGTTTTATGCAGATGCCTTTGGCTTTGGAGAACTGCACCCAGCCAGGATTATACGAGCAATTTCTTGAAAACAATCAAAATCTTGATCAAATATTGAAATGCCTTGAAGCATATTTAGAGACTAAACGAATAGCCTTCCCTCGATTCTTCTTCTTGTCGAATGACGAGCTCCTCGAAATCTTGGCGCAGGTACCAGATCGAAAACCATATAATAAAATAAAAAGTCAAAACACCATGGCAGATACTTAGCTGTAAAATATTATAATGTGTGTGCGTGTGTGCGTTTGTATATAATGATTTGTTAAGGCGATCAAATCTTAGAGAAATTTTGTCGTTGAATAATATCTTTATATTATTTATTTCTTATATTATTCGAATCGACTTTTAATATTCGAACGGGTGTAAGATGGATTGTTATAATGCTCAAAACTTATGACACTTCAGAGGAAATAACGTTGAATTAGTTTATAATTTCTAGGAGAAAATGCTATACTACAAATAATGCACTGTATGAAATATCTGCACTAGTAGAGCTGATAAAAATTCTTTCAATTATCGGTTCGAGTAGTCGTAGCGATGCTTGAACGACAAGTTTTAGATAAAAGTTGTTTAAGTTTAATATAAATATTTCGTAAGAACTTGCGCATCTATGAAGAAAAATCTCTATAGATAAACATATCTTAAAATGAAATTGTTTCGATCTTCACTGGATGCAACGGACATTTCTTTGCAGGCGATAATACCTTTATGTAGTAATATAATTCGTACTATTGCGCTATAAAAATTGTTTTCAATATCTGAAACGTAAAGTAAGTGGCAATGAAAAAAGGAAAATATTCATAATTAAATGTCGACGAACTTAGACGAGGAATCCCCACGCTGTACAAAGGCACCTGCAAAAGTGCTTCGACGCCATTTTCCGACTGGAATTCGCAACGACCAACAACGAGGAGCAAAGCGAGATCAAACAGACCCGTCAGAAACTGACCAACGATATCATCGCGATGATCTCACCGGAGGGTGAGCGTGTGGAGCTCGGCAAAGGCCTCAAAGCTCGAGGGAACGTGGAGAACTGGCTCGGCAAAGTCGAAGCCTCCATGTTTACAAGTCTCAAGAAAATAATGATGGAAGCCCTCGACGAATACCTAAAGAATGGCAGACAGGCGGTCATCTGGAACTATCCCTCCCAGGTTAATTAGCTAATGTCATATGTTTATGTCTTTTGTGTCTTTTGTAAATATATTTTAGTGGCGCGCATAATGATTCATAGAGGCCATCAAACGTGTAAATTAAAGAAGTTAATCGTTCGCGATGAAATCGCGAATGTGTTAATGCAAACATATTAGCAGGCCTCTTTTATCGTGATTATTTTATTACGACAGATGGAACTTTTTAATTTAAGATATAAACTATATTTACCATTAACGTATTAAATATTCAAACAGGGAGTTTTAGTGCATTGGTACGTTACATTTCTTAATATCTTACAACCGCATTATTCTTTATATCATTAAATATAATAATCCTTAAGTATTATACCGTGAAATATCAATTGTAAATCGTTCGTTACGTATTTCAAATCTTACATATACAGTAGAAGTATACTTGCTTTAATTCATTCATACATTTGGATTACTTAATATTTCGATAATTTAATTAATATATTTAAATAGGATCTTTTATTAAATATATAATTTAATAAATTGTTGAATTTTCTTAGCAACTATTTCTTGTTTTATTTAAATTACAAAATCAGCTTAACCAATGCCTTCAAAATTACTTCTTCCAAACATCGATAACCAAAAATATTGAAGTATGTGAAATACTTTTAGAGAAAAAAAATTTATTAGAATTATTTCACTTTCTTCGTTAACTTAATTTTTAATAATCATTGTCTCCTTACATTTTATTCTAATGCTTATTGGTTTTTTAAATTCCTTTTCTTACTTATTTATTTTATCTTCGTTTTTTTTAATTATTTTTAATTTGTTTTCTTGAACTATGCGCTAAAAAATGTATACTCGGTAGAAATATCTAATATAAATATCTAGTAGATTTTGTTTATTAGATCGATAAAACTCTGCTAACAAACTAAGTATAATTTACATTTTATAAATAACTATCTATAAGCATATAAAAATATTAAAATATTCATATAAGCATAAAAGAAAATTGTTTTATACGAAATCAATTTAATTATTTTTAATAAATGTTCAAGCTTTCAATAACGTGAACTTAAAGGCAAGTAGTAACATTAAAGATATAATTTGAGATATTCAAATCTGTAGATTCAAATTTTTCAATTTTCCACTAAATCTAATTAAATTAAATTTTATGAAAGTAATTATCGGAATAAAAAGAGCAATAACTTGGTTTTTATTTTATTATCATTCGAAAGAAACATGCATTGGAGCATTTAAAAAACCAAAAGAAAAAAAGGTTAAAAACATGAGCTGTGCCTAAGATAAATATATTTGTCTCGTGTGCTTGATCACGCGTCTTTGAATGCCATTAATTCATTTATATAACACGTTTTCTGCGACAAAATAATTATTTATTAACATTGAAATTTGTATTTACTCGTGTATTATGGTGTACACCTTATTAAAACCTAAATAAGAAAAAACAATATTATTGACAAGTTATTTATTTATTATTAGATTGTTTTAACGGTATCGCAAATATATTGGACGCAAGATGTACACTCGTGTCTAAAATCAAAGGATAAAGCAATAACGAAAATGAAAGCTTTTGAGCAGAAGTGCTTCAAGGTATAGCTTTTTAAATCTCACGAGATTATTGCAATTATTATTCATTTATAGAACCCTTAATCAAAAACCCCCTCTCTCGATAAATAATAAATTAATGTGAACATTTCTATACTAAAACATTGTACTCTATTTTATAATAATAAACGTCAAAAGGATTTGAACGAATTAGCCGGAATGGTACGTGGAGAACTGCCGAAGTTGGTGCGCGACGTTATCATTAACCTCATCACCGTCGACGTACATGCGAGAGATATCGTATCGATCCTCGTAAAAAATAAAATTACATCAAGGTAAAATCTTAGTTTACCTTTGTAAAACCTATGTCTGTCCAAACTTCTTTAAAACTCGCGTTTGTTTTTTTCTTAATAATCTTTTTATTCGTACTATTTCATTTATGCGAATAGTTGAGAATGCATTTTTAAAAGAGAAACTAACTTACCACGCGCTTAGTCGCTAATATTCGACAAAATTATTAATGTATTTCCAATGGCAGCACAAGCTTCGATTGGACAAAAACGTTAAGATACTACTGGGACGAAAGTATCGATAATTGCCTTGCACGGATGAGCAACACACAATATACTTATGGATACGAGTATCTCGGAGCTCAGCGACGACTCGTCATTACTCCTCTTACCGACAAATGTTACCTCTGCCTAATGGGAGCCTTGCAATTGGATTTAGGTTATCACGCATAAATTTGCTTACTAAAACGTATACCGTTGATATCAAGTATTACAATAATGCTCCCTAGCGAATAATTATAATTCAAAGTCGCTAATAATTATAATTCAATTTCGCATTCGACCAAATCTGAATGCGATTGATTACTAGGGTAAATCGCTTCATTTTTATCCGTTTAAATGATAGGCGATCATTTTATATCGCGTGTCGTTAAATGTCGTTTTCAATGAAACAGCAACCTTCGATATATCTGAATTTAAAGAAAGGATTTTATGTTTGCGTTCAGGTGGAGCACCGGCAGGTCCTGCTGGCACGGGAAAAACTGAAACAACTAAAGATTTGGCGAAAGCTCTAGCGATACAGTGCGTAGTATTTAACTGTTCGGAGGGACTTGATTATAAAGTATGATTTTAACTACCGATTTTAGCTCTAGAAAATATCTATATGAAACTCATGGAAAAATACTTGCTTTGTGAGAATCTCGGCTTCTTCGTCTCACATTAATTTCATGCATAAATGATATTATGCGTGATAATTATTTAATAACAGTTAATTACATTATTAAATAACTGTAGTAATTTTCATGCTAAAAATACAGTCGCCATTAAATTGTTTTCTATTTATTTTTAAAATATTTTTTATTGTTCATTTAAAAGAATGTAGATTTTTTTTAATATTTTAACACTCGTTTAAGCTTAACGCTCGATATCGTTAAATTCCATTGATTTCATGAACGATCATTGTTACCTATTTCACGATTGTTGACTTAATTATTATTGGTCAAAACGGATTGGTCGCTACGAAATTTCGTGCAGTTTTAATTGTTGGAAATTAAATTGTGCAAAATACCGTCTTAATGATTCTTTTATCGGTATTCATCCGAAGAAGAAGCATTAAAATGATAGAATCGAATATACAAATAATGCTCGTGATAAATAACATTAAAAAAAAATAAATAGATGATGGGCCGTTTCTTTTCGGGACTTGCAACATCTGGCGCTTGGTGCTGTTTCGATGAATTCAATCGCATAGATATCGAAGTACTCTCCGTTATCGCACAGCAACTGATCACGATAAGAAATGCAAAGGTTATGAGAGCTAAAGAGTGAGTACTATTAGGTTTAATTGATGTTGCTGCATTTTTTCGAAAATGATCGAAGTAAAGGTTGAATTAATTCAAACAAAAACATAGGTTCATGTTCGAAGGAAGAAAAATTAAACTTGTTCGATCGTGTGCTGCTTTCATTACAATGAATCCGGGTTATGCAGGTCGTACGGAACTGCCCGACAACTTAAAGTCATTGTTCCGCCCAGTTTCTATGATGGTCCCAGATTACAGTGAGCCTATCATTTTAATTTAAATAAATTTCGGTGATTGACAATATTTTAGATATATACTTAAGATGTATAATATGATCATCGAAATACACGATAACATTCTATCGGCTCAACATTCATTTCTAGTCGATTCAAGTATGAGCTTATTTATTATATTAAAAATAATTTTACAGTAGATTTACAAATTGACGCCAAACTTTTGATCGCTCAAATATTAACTTCTGTTTCAAAATTACGAATTTAGTATCATTTCAATCTTATCATTTTATAATCTTAAAGGTGCAATTAAATAACAAAATATATTAATTCCTTTTAAAACAAAAATAAAGTATTAGTAGATATAAAATATTCTTATTCCATGATTGTTTTTGAAAAAAGTAGATCAATTTATTTAATGTCAAGCAATTTTATTAGACCGAATACAAGAATATTACCTTAGTCGATAAGACGATAGAAAAAACTCCCCTCGAGCCGCACTACTCCATATTTTATAAATATTCTACATTTACCTTTTCCTTACTCGTTTTTTGGCGTTTCTTTGGTACGAAGCCCAACTCTCGTTAACTTCTTGATGGCTTCGCGTTCAAATGCATTCCATGACTTTTCTCGAGCAAATTTATGTTCAATATTCAACAAAATTCCAATATTTCAAAATAAAAAAGTTTGGAAATTTCCAATTAATCGGTCCATCCCGTCGCATTACAAAAATTTACATTATTTGTATTTAGTACAGCTTGCTTTTCCTATCATTCTTTGTACCGCATGCAATAAGGCATAAATTATTATTAACGAAGACGATAATGTTCTCGAATCATTCGATCACATTTACCCGTGAAACAATGTCTCCTACTCATCCCTTATGTTCCTATCTTTAACAATACTAATTCTACAAGAATTTCACAATAGTAAATTCCTTTTACATAATAAAAATAATAATAATAAAATAATCAAAATGTACAAATGAGCTAATATTCACAACAACTAAAGATTTATTAATTCATAATTATATGTTAATAATTACCACATATTTTAGAACTTATTGCTGAAGTTACATTGTACTCCGAAGGGTTTGAGTCTTCGAAACCCTTGTCCAAAAAAATGACATTGATGTACACCCTTTGTAGCGAACAGTTATCTCAACAAGATCACTACGATTTCGGAATGAGGTATTAACTTTTCTGCAAATTAAATTACATTACGTAGCATTTATTAAAGTTTCGTGATTCTAAATTATGTAAGTGTAATTAAATTTATAATGAGGTTGTAAATTTCTAGTAAACATTGGATATACGATAATATTGTGCTTATAAACGTATCTTGAGAACTTGATAAAATTACGAATATTCAAATGAAACTCAAATACTTCGTGAAAATGTTCGTTAATGTAATATGCTTTTTTTATTGCTATAGAAATGATCGATCCCATGCGGCAGAAAATATTTTGCCACAATAAGTCTTTTATTTTCAAATATTTGCAAAGAAAATATAAACGGCATTAAGAGCAATTTTTCACGAGATACTTGAATTACATTCTAAAAGAAAACAATTAATATATAAGGAAAAATATTTATCTACAGAAATTATATCCCAATATACGATTGATTGATGATACATTTCAGAGCAGTAAAAAGTGTACTCGTAATGGCAGGAAGCTTAAAACGCGACAATCCTGATAAGAAAGAAGACGTCGTTCTTATCAGAGCTTTGAGAGACAGTAACTTACCAAAATTCTTAGCCGACGATGCAGAACTCTTTCAGGGTATCTTAGGGGATCTCTTCCCCGGTGTGATAATTCCCGAAGAAGACTACGGTATTCTTCAGACAACTGCTGTTAACGTAATGAATTGTTTCAAGTATTCGTAATTTAACATAAATTATTTGTGACTTTTCCTAACGTCGTTTATTCATGTAAAATTAGCTTAAAAATCTCATTGCAAAAATTACTAGGATTACATTTTAATGTTATCATGACTATCAGATAATGAAAGAAGCCTTATTACAACCGGAAAGTTGCTCGTTAAAAAAAGTAATACAATTGCATGAAACTATGAGAGTGCGACACGGTGTTATGTTAGTCGGACCCACAGGAGCTGGAAAATCTACTGTACTTCGTGTAAGCTCTTAACAACAATAACGAATTTATAATGCCGAAATTCGCAATTTTAAAAACAAGTTAACTCTTTTGTTATCTAGACTTTGAAGGACACTTATACGCGACTACATGAAATGGGTATTCCCAATCCTTATTACCAACATGTTCATATGTACGTTATGAATCCTAAAGCTGTGACGATTGGAGAATTGTATGGAGAAGTTCATCCAGCATCAAACGAATGGCACGACGGATTACTTGGAGTTATTGTACGTCATGCTTGTGCGGTAAGTAGTTTTGGTATTAAAATACTCGTAAAAAGAGAAAGCGATTGGTATGATATAAATATGCGTATATTTTTAAAATAAATTAAACTATTTTTAATTTACATTAAAACAATCGAGTACATTTTCATTTTCTTGCACATTTGTCCTTAAAGGGAATTTGTTTCTTCGTAAATAAAGGATGAAAATTTCGATACATTTGAAATAGCGCGAAGATGAAGATAGAAACATGAAAATTCCTTTAAAAGAAATTTCAATAAATCATAAGAGTCACGACACAAAACTAAATTCGATTCTAACATAAAGTAATTTTGTTCTTAACTTATATCTTTGTTCTTAAAATGCACAAAGACAAATTAATAATCTAACGAAATTTTTAATGAATGTTTTAATTCTCACTTCGCGATTTTAGTTTAGCACCGAAGACCATCAGTGGGTCGTTTGCGACGGTCCTGTTGACGCCGTATGGATAGAAAACATGAATACCGTTCTTGACGATAATAAAATGCTTTGCCTGGCGAATTCCGAAAGAATAAAATTCACGCCCTACGTTCACATGATATTTGAAGTGGCGGATC
This sequence comes from Wiebesia pumilae, assembly GCA_018907045.1. NCBI lineage: Eukaryota > Metazoa > Arthropoda > Insecta > Hymenoptera > Agaonidae > Wiebesia > Wiebesia pumilae. The sequence continues at coordinate 2,317,514 of JACCHZ010000138.1, forward strand.
TAGCGCAAGCCTCGCCAGCAACCGTCAGTCGTTGCGGTACTGCTACAAAATTTTACTCTACTTATCGATTTTACAAGATAATATGCTTATAACATTTCTAGAGTGCACATTATTATTGCGCTCGCGTACTTTTGCATATATTCTTGTACCGATTGAGCTTCACGCGCAACTATGAACAATGTTTGTACTGCTCTTATTTAAACGTAAATGAACACTGTGACATCTTTTACACAAATTTTAGGAATGGTTTATCTCGATCCCTCTGAACTTAAGTGGCTACCGCGTGTGAAAACGTGGTTACAAACACTATCCAGCCAAATAAAACGAAGGAAGATTCTAAGTGTAATTTTGAAACTGTTTGAAATGTACGTCGAAGATGGATTCAACTTCGTAAAAAAAAATTGCGACATTGCTATAGCCCAAGTTCGTATTGTTATCAAATTTTTCGCTTATACTTTAATCAATTTCATGTAATTATTGTTCAACCCCAAACTAAGCTGGTAATTTAAAAGATAAATCTATAAAAATTATCAGATTTTCGCGTGAAAATTGCAGGTCGATATAAGTAAGGTGGACATGTTATGCTCACTTCTCCAAAGTATAATTTTGAAACCCGGAGTTCTCGATAAAATCATAGAATCGTCAAAAATGAAAACCTTCATTACGCAATCGTTTATCTTCTCGTACATGTGGTCCATTGGTGGAAATATCTTGCATAATTCTCGAGAAGCTTTTGAAGTTTTCGCGAAAAAACAGTTTCGCAACAATGAAGATGCCCGGTACGTAATTCCACTGCTAAATCACAAGATATGACTTTCTGAGTGTATAAAAACGCAACAGCGTCTAGTAAATATATAATTGTACATTATTAATTTTAAATGTTATTGATTAAAATAGTCTTTATTATTTTATAATATAATAAAACCAGAGTATTTTTCTCTAAATTATTGTATCGCCTAAATGACGTATGACAAATCGTAAAATTAATATATATATATATATATACAAATAATTAAATTTATTGATATTAAAATTATTATTGATTAATTGTTCATTTTTGTAATATCCAAATTAGTTGAACATAATCAGTTCTCGAACTTAAACAAACGCTACTAGGATAACATTAACTCATTTCTAATATAAATTATTGTATATAAAGGTATTTGATCAAAATTTTTGAAAAAATTGAAAATGAAGGAAATCATTAAGGCAATTGATTAATCATCTTCGTATAAAATTTTTCATATTCGTTAAAAAGTTTTGCTACTTTCCGATACATGTATTTAGTAATAAGCAGTCTCAAAATAATTAAAAATCAACCAGTGTTAGCATATTCTTTGATAAATTATTCAATTCTTTATTATTAATATTTACAAAATCATATGGGATTTACTATCGCAGTAGTTATAACTGCTTCCATTAGAAGTTAAATATTTAAATTGAGCAAATTATCTCTTTATCTGCTTTTCTAACTATTTTATATTACGGCTTTTCACTTTATTTTTTAATTTTCGTTATATTTTGTAATTCCGCGATCAAATCATTTCACTTGTTTTCTTGGGAAATTATTTTTAATTGCATCATACTTCTATTGTAATTATTACTAACTAAATATTAAATAAGTTAAAAATTAATTTCCTTATACGTAGATGTTGTGTGAAAATCTAGTACGACTGATCGAAGCAACGACTGTCAGATAAAAAGTGCATTTAACAGTACGTCTACTCGTCTGTATACGTATGTGCGTAATATAATAATAATATGTTATATTCATCGCACAATGCATCATCTGATTTAAATAACAAAAGTGACCAATAAAGTTTAATATTTTGTTAAGAAAAAATTTTTATAAGAAATGATTGAATCGATAAATTAAATTCATAATATTTTATTTCATTGTTTTCCATTCTTTTGTTTTTTAATTTTTTATTTACTTATCCATAAAATAAAAGAAAATAAATTACACGAAATGAAGAATCCGAACATTTGAATAATTAATTCTTTTGTTTAGAATATCATCTTCTGATGACTTGTGGTCACTTTTTATGAATTCGTCTGATCAAAAACTGGAGAAGTGGAAGACACTTAAGCCAGATTTCGTCTATAATCCTGACCAACCGTTTTTCGAAATTCTAGTACCGACAGTCGATACAGTTCGCTTTGGCTACCTGATGCGAAAATTGATCGAAGTCAACAAACCTGTTCTTTTCACCGGAGACACTGGTATTAATGAAAAAAGAATAAATTCTTTACACGATAAAATTCCTTGATTGAAAAATTATTCGTTAGACACTGTTAACATTCTACTAGCTGAACGTAAGCTTTTATCAACAATTTAGCAACTTTCTTTTATAAATTTAAAAAATTCAATGCGTTTCATTGAATTAAGAGTATTTAGACAATATTTGATAAAGTTTTGAAAATAAAAAGTCAACTCAAAAAATATAAGTACATTGTACAAGCACATAAAATACAATTATTTTTACTTGAGTAATTAAAGTACTGTGTTTAAATTACATAAGTTTAAAATAATCATTCAAGAATTTTGTTTACGCGTCTTTTAATTACCTGATACTTCATTTTCTCGCTAAACTAAACAAACCTTAAAATATGACGATTTTTTATAAAAATGAAATTCTACATTCATATTTTATAAATTACAATTAACGACTAATGAATCTAAGGATCAAAGTAATTCGAAAGTTTATTCAGTTAGTCGCTTAAATTTATCAAAATGTTAGAGTCAACGTAATACTTAGGAACCGTCAGTTTTGCTAACAACGCTATAATAAATATACCTATAAATCTTATTTCTTTTCATTTCGTTGTACGTATGAATGCTCGCCCCCATGGATTACAGGCGTTGGAAAGTCAGTGATCGCAAAAATGGTGTTGAACAATCTGGAAAACTCCGGTATTTGGATGCCAATAGTGTTAAATTTTTCTGCTCAAACCAGTAGTGGTCGCACTCAGGAAATTATCGAGCTAAAACTCGAAAAGAAAAAGAAAACAGTGCTTGGTGCACCAGTGGGAAAGCGAGTTTGCGTCTTCGTTGATGACGTTAATATGCCGAAATTAGATACATACGGGTCCCAACCTCCGATTGAATTACTCAGGTGAGTCGATCTGATGGCTAAGTTAAGGATATTAAGAGTTCAATAAATACGTATACGTTTATAATTTAACACTTATGTATTTGGTTGAAACTTTGAAAATTAATTTTTAATAAGTAATATTTTTATAGAACTGCTTAGTTATATACGATCAATAACATCAATTGCATAATATATCATCACACTGTATCGCGTATACCAAAATTAAAAATTTATCTAAAAAATGTGTCAAATTTTTCAAAGTTAAACGTGGAATTATTTTAAATTCGAAGAGAAACTGTAAAAATAATAAGTAATTTTTAATAATTATCGTGAAAATTCGGATAAATTTCGGATATAGAAGAAAATATAATGAATTAAGGAAGGCGAAACAAAGTTATTATTAATATTGTAGTACAAATAGAATAAGAGATACTCGAGTCACCATTTTCTATAACGAATCTAGTAATAATAATATTCATCAAAAGTTGATTGCTGTTATATTATTAATATCTGTATTTCGTGTTTAGTTATCATTTAAATACATCGTATGAAGATATTAATGTGCTGATTTTAGAATTTGAGTTTATTTGAAAAATCATCTTTTTGAATGAAAATGTTGATGAAATTGTCGAATGAAATTGTTACGATTTAAAATTTTAAAACAAACGCGATATTTTATAATGCAAAGTCCGCATTTAATCGAATTGACGTAAATATAGGCAAATACTAGATTGCGGAGGACTTTATGATAAGGAGAAACTTTTCTGGAAAAAGATTAAAGACGTTGTTTTAATAAGCGCTTGTGCTCCTCCAGGAGGTGGAAGAAATCCTTTAACTAGTCGCTTCGTAAGACACTTCGGAATGTTAGTCATTCCACCACCAATAGAAAATTCTCTCAAATCAATATTTAGGTGAATGATAATTTGATTACCTTTTCATTTATTATTATCAACATAATAAAACCGCATTGATTGAAAATTAAAATTGCAAAATTGCGAAAATAACTTTCTTAACGTTAGATCGATTATGAGAGGCTTCCTAAAGGATTTCACTCAACCGGTTATGGATGTTGGTGATAAAGTTGTAGCCGCTGCAGTCGAAATATACGGTAAAATCGCTGAAGATCTTCTACCGACTCCAGAAAAAAGTCATTATATTTTTAATCTTCGCGATCTCTCAAAATGTATCCAAGGAATTTTACAAGCCGAGCCTACGGTAATATATGAAGCTAAACTTATGTACAGGTAATTATTGGTTAAATTACGCGTTACAAAGTTATTGAACATTGATCGGGCCTAAATGTAAGATATTAAATTTAATCGACGATCGCGTATAAAAACATAGTGATTTAAAGAATTGTGCACAAATTGTGCACTGTGCATCTGTGTAATGACAAGACTCACAAATTGTATTCGAAATTTCCGATTGAAGAGGTATGAATTTATCAGATATATCTTTGAACTTGTGTATTCGTTACTTGTGTGCGTATAAAACATCCTTTGAATCACACTTAAATGCTACAAAAAAGCAGGAATCGGAAAATCGAAAAAGTGGTTAACGAGTTTGAAAAATGAAATCCGTCAACTTTGACGTCTAATATCTTTGACGTCTAGACTCTTCTATCACGAATGTCTACGGGTGTTCCACGACCGACTGATAAATACGCAAGACAAGAGTTATTTCTACCGTCTCCTCTCGATCATTTGCGCGGAAATTTTCAACGACGAAGTCATCCCAATCCTAGCAAAGGACGAGGAAATGACGGAGGCTCCGCTATTGCTATTCGGTGACTTCCTTGTGTTCACCGCCGAACAGGAAGAACGCGTCTACGAGGAGATCACGGATGTGAGCAAGGCCAAGACCGTATTTCAAGAGTACCTTGATGACTATTGTATATCCGAGTCTAGGGAGATGAGCTTGATATTCTTCATGGATGCAATCGAACATTTGTGTAGGCTGGCACGAATACTTAGATCGGAACGAGGAAATGGACTCCTCGTTGGTGTCGGTGGTATGGGCAAGCAGAGTTTGACGAGGCTCGCGTCACACATGAATAAATATCGGTTTGTCGTTTCTTTGTTTTAATATTAATATACTTAAGGTACTTTTAATCGGTGAGAGCTTTCCGCACGTGAGCATTAACTTATCCGTCGTGAACTTGCTGCGAAAATAACTTACATTACAATGAAATAATATATTTTTATTAAATGCCCAAATCCCTTGGCCCTTCATTGTTAGTCTTCAAAAGTCGCATCTCATCGTATTAATATGTTCGAGCTAAACGCAAGTAAAATTGCGGTCATTAGCTTATTGACTTTACATCAATTTTGATTATTTCCAATTCGAATCGCGTGATTTCTGCAAATTTCTTTAAATTCCTTTGAGTTTTCCATCACTGCTCGTGCATCTCTAGCTTCCGCTCTTGACAATAGCTCTTGACAATATAAGGATTAAAATGCTAACAACAAATCGACACTTGAGCCTATTAAAATTTCAAAGGTATTTTAGAAGGTATTTTTAATTAGTAAATCTTCATTCGTAGAAAATATTTCACGCTTACGTGAAAAGAGCTCGCTAAAAGAATTGAAAATATCAGCTGTGATCTCAAAGTACCTCGTATTTTGTACATTAAAAAAGAAAATTATGAAACAGTTGTCATCAAATCGAAGTCAGTCGAGGCTACGACAAAAACTCATGGAACGAGGATTTACGAAGATTTTACTTGAGACCCGGTGCTTATGCGGAGGCTGCGACTTTCCTCTTCACGGATACACAAATCGTTCTAGAAGAATTTCTCGAGGACATCAATAATACTCTGAATTCTGGTACGTAGAATATTTTAAGAAATAATCGTAGATACGTAAAACTTGACACGCCTTAGTTTTACTGTGTAGGAGAGGTACCGAATTTATTCGAGGCAGAGGAGCTCGAAAAAGCTATAATTGCAACTCGTCCAGCGGCCAAAGCTGCAGGCATCAACGAGACTAACAGGGACGGAATTTATCAATTTTTCATTGGTCGCGTTAGGAACCATCTGCATTTAATGCTGTGCATGAGCCCAGTGGGAGATGCATTTCGGTTTGTATTTGGGCGCAAATTTTTTCCATTGGGCTAAAATTAATTTCCAATTCGTTCATATGTGCGCACGCACGTACGTGTAATTTAAATGTACTTGTAATTTAAAGACGCCGTTGTCGCATGTTTCCTTCTTTGGTGAACTGCTGTACGATCGATTGGTTTTCCAAATGGCCGAGAGAAGCCTTACTGTCTGTCGCCGTCAAATCCATTGGTTCAGTTATTACAAACGACGATGAAAAGGTGCTCTCTCTAGCTTCTATTTGCGTTTCAATGCACGAGGTAAGAGGATATTTTCAATTTACTATAAATTCTATTATTTAAAGACATTTGAAATTATGTATTTATGTAAATTATTGTCTCTCTCTCTCTCTCTCTCTCTCTCTCTCTCTCTCTCTCTCTCTGTGTGTGTGCGTGCGTGCGTGCGTGCGTGCGTGCGTGCGTGCGTGCGTGCAGCGTGAGAGGAATAGTTATTGATAAAATTAAATCGATAGAGTGTAGAGGACATTACAGTACGGTTTTATGAAGAAATGCGACGCAGATATTACACAACACCCAGTAGTTACTTAGATTTATTGAAACTCTACTTAAGTACTTTAGCAAGAAAAACAAACAAGATTCAAACTATGAGAGGTCGCATAACTAACGGGCTAAATGTAAGGCTAACATGTGGCGAATGTTTCCGAACATTTCCGCAACATTACTTCTCAACTATTTTAATTTGATATTTATATCCAGAAAATAACAGAGACACACGAAACAGTTGCCATAATGAAAGTACAAATAATTGCTCTAGGCCCGCAATTAAAAATCAGTTCGGAGGAAGTTTCCAAGCTGATGAAAATCGTGACAAAGGAACAAATTGCATGTGATAAAGTTCGAGTCGTTGTTGCAGCGGACGAAGCTAATGCAAAGGTATTTTCTTTGTGATAATGTATTCAATAATGTATCTCCAATGTATTATTGAATAGTATTGGAGCTAATGTTTTATTACAAATATTAGAATTTATTTTACGATTGCACTACGTCTAATTATGTAGATTATATTTCTCCTCGTTCATGATATTTATACAATTTATATAAAACTGCATTCTTCTAATTAATTACAACTATTAATTTATGCCCATAAGAAACGAAGTTAACGAGTAATTTATCCGATAAAATATAGGCAAAGGCAAATGAAACTGCCGCTTTAGAAGCAGAGGCGAGAAAGGATTTGGAGGCTGCGCTTCCAGCTTTACAGGAAGCTCAAAAAGCCCTTGCAGCTTTAAATAAGAATGACATAAATGAAATTAAAGTCTTCAATAAACCACCTCAATTGGTGCGTTTTGTCATGGAGGCAGTTTGCTTGTTACTTGGCGAAAAGTAAATCATAATAATAAATAATGCTATAATACTAATAATAGAGGGTAATAATATTAATTAGAATTTTAACAGGTGCATTTATTCAAATGAAAATCAAAGATTAAAGTTAAAAGTTAAAAGTATGAAATATAAAATACACTTCACGTTTGTTTATACGTAAGCTAGGTAGAGAAACAACTCTATTTGCTATTTGTACAGTGATAATAGATAAAAAAAAATTTGCTCGTAGAACAAACTGGCAGACGGCAAAATTAGTTCTTGGAGACGTTCGCTTCCTTGACCGTTTAATGGTCTATCCGAAAGATAATATAAGTGACAAGCTTTTGAAGAAGCTTCAAAGTTACGTGAAGAATCGAAATTTCAAACCAGATATAGTAGCTAAGCAAAGTAAAGTCTGTAAGTCGATTTGTATTTGGGTGCGAGCGATCGACGGCTACGCTAAGATCTTCCGAATCGTTCAGCCGAAACGCAAAAAGTAAGAGAACTAAACAAATAACTCGACCTATAACACCGAGAGCTTCTGTTCATTTTTATAAAATATTTATCACAATTTTAACAAGAATTAATTTTTGCTAAATTAATAAAATTAATTGATCCAATGAAACATTTGTTGGATTAACAAAATGTCATTTACATACTGATAAATAGCTTGCATTGCAGCACATTCGCCTTACGTTATATTAACTAAGACAATGCATAAATATAGACAATAAATTTAATTGAATACAGATTGCAAGAGGCTCAGGTTGAATTGATGGCGATCGAGGAAATTCTTAAAGAAAAGCAAAACCAATTGGCCGACGTTGAAAGACAGATAAAAAACTTAGAAGATCAATACAACGCATCGGTAAAACGTTTGGCAGATTTGGAGTATAATATTGTCTTATGTGAGTCACGATTAAACAGATCCGGAAGATTAACATCCGCTTTAGCCGACGAAGAAATTCGATGGATCGAAGAAACAAAAGTACGTTTCGATCTAATCAATGCTTGTCTACCAATCATTTTATAAGGATATTTATTTCTCAAGAATTAATTTAAAATTAAAATAGCACGATTTTAAATTGAATTTTAACTTTGGTAACTGTATTATGAAGTTTTTATATTTAAATTCACTTGTCGATTGTCAAAAATATTATCATAGATCGTTGTAAAATTACTAAAATATTAAAAAGAAAATACTACAGTTTCAACTGAAAGTATTTATTTTTACGCATCAAGCGAGTATGTTTCATAAATTCATTGGAAAACATTTGTAATATATAAAAAAAATTTGTTCTACATCAATATTTCAAATAAAAATCGATAAGGTTTTATTTTAGTGACTCAAAAAATTGCATATTTTTTAAGAAAAGCACATATCAAAGTAATATCCGAATTTTTAACGAATGTGTGTTTTTTTTTAAATATATTATAAAAATAAAAGTTTATAATAAATATACCTTTCCATACGTTTAAAAAAATTAATTCATTTTTGAACAAACTAATTCAATATTTTAAAATGAAAAATACGAAAACTTGCGTACATACATGTCGTTTCAGAACTGACACGACAGATCTCTAGATCTCATACTTAAAGCTCAAGTTAGGGCTGCTTCTAAAAAATAAACATTTTTGGAATCGATCGTGTACAAATTGCACGATCGCATGTGCACGATCATTTTTGTATAAATAATATACAGAATGAGCAGAGGGCAATTCTAAAAACGAATGTTTTGATAGCAGATATTTCATTGTGGTTATAGATTCATAACAATGTCTCGATTTGAGAGATTTTTCATAATACAATTGAATTTAAGTTCTACTAGTAAAGGTTGTACATAGATCATTTGGATTGAATTAAATCGGAACTCGTTAAGAAAAAACAAAAAACTCGTTTTTTTTTTTTTTTTTTTTTTTTTTTAATACACTTAGTTAGAGATCCGAAAATCCAATTTGAAAGTTAAATTTAATAGAGAATTTTTAATAGAGAACGTACAAAAGCATTTCCAAACTAAATGCACACGGTAAGACGTATATAATTGATACAGTTGAGCGATTGATCTGTCCGAAGGAATTCGACAAGGAGATACAAAACTTGGCGGGTGACACACTGGTAGCCGCGGGCGCCCTCGCTTACATCGGCGCCTTCACCAACATCTACCGCGAGCACCTCCTGACCACGTGGTTGTCCTGCTGTCAAGAGCAGCAGATCGAGATAACGTCCAACTTCAGCCTCATCACGGTACTCGCGGACCCCTACGAGATTCGTTTGTGGAACACTTTCGGACTGCCCCGAGACCAAGTGAGCACGGAAAACGCGATTCTGGTGACACAGGCCGGACGATGGCCACTGATGATCGATCCCCAGGAGCAGGTAACCAATCAAAACACTGGCTTGCTTTCTAAGATCTGACGAGGGGGGGTATTTTATCGAATTGCTGTTGAAGTTCGATATCGGTTTGGGTTAGGGGATTACGATTGAGCCTCGTAACTTCGTATCAAAGGATAAATATATCTCTAGCGCTAATAAAAAAGAAGAATTCACTCGTAAAGGTAATCCTTGGGCTTTAATTAGAGTTCCTTTTGATGTGCAAACCAAAGAAAATGAATTTTATAATGGATTTAATAATGGATTTTCACCATCAGGATTTGCTATAACAACGGAATGCTTTTGTAGTTTGTCTATAATATTTAATTTATTTTGGTTGCTCTTGTTATTAATAAATTGTTATTAATACCTTAAGAATACAGAACAAATCTTAAATCTTCCACGGGAATAAAATTCATGATTCATAAAGTTTCATGCAAGTAACTTTTATACTTAATTCTTTGATTCTTTTGGTCATTTATATTTCTTGGTCTTTAAATAATAATCCAAAGAAAGGGCCATATATTATTTTAGTTGTATTCGTTAATCACCTGAAACTCTTTTCCTTATTTTATTAATTCGAAGTTAAATGCTTATAACATACGTACTATATATTAAAAGTGAATGATGTTAAATGTAATAGTGTGCTTCGGTCAAATACCTTGCACGATATTCATTTTTGAAAGAATCAATAAATTATATATTTGCTATGATCATCAAAGGCAAATCGATGGATACGAAATATGGAACAACAAAATCAATTGAAAGTTTGTAAGATGACCGATCCAAATTTTATGAGAATCATGGAAGCGTGTATAAGAACAGGTACACCAATATTACTCCAAGAAATTGGAGAAACGTTAGATCCAAGTTTGGAGCCAATATTATTGAAACAAACTTTTGTACAAGTAAGAAATTATTATTGAAATTAATGAATTAATGAATTACTACGTTATTGTCATTTTCACTGAAATGATTTTCACTGATCTTTTCATAAAATTTATTTTAGCGATTCTCTGCTTAATTATTTATTTACATCCTAGTAGTCTTAATACATGATAATATGGTAAAAAAAGAACTTTTTTTTTACTCATCAGGCAATAAATCATAAATATTTAATTAACAAAATTCATTATAGAATTATTTAAGTAAATAGACCAAGTACCTGTTTTTGCCTGAGTAAATAAAATTTAACTTTTCACCAATCAGGCTGGAAGGACGCTTATTCGATTAGGTGATAATGACGTAGAATACGACTCGAATTTTCGGTTATACATTACAACGAAAATGGGAAATCCGCATTACTTACCAGAGATTTGCATAAAAGTAACGATTGTGAATTTCACCGTGACGCCAAGCGGATTGGAGGATCAACTATTAGCGTATAACATTATATTTATATAGATATGTAGATATATTTATCAGTCGGTTTTAAATTGTACATAATAGAAAATTTATGTGCAAAGATTTCTTTGAATCTTTATTAGACAAACTAATTTTATTAGAATGTCAATTAAATTAAATCAATGAAAAATAAAAATGATAACGGTAACATATATCGAATGTATGTTTCTACTTTAATCGTTATTCAAACTTTTTACTATGAAAAAAATGTTGTATTATATTAGTTATGAATTTGCATTAAACAATCGATATTCATATATTTTATAGCTTATAAATTTATCTTATTGCGTTGAACGAAACATAAACTTGACATCATTCCGATCATAACATATTTATATCTGCAGTATTTTAATAATATTTAATAATACGTAATAATAAATTTAAAAAGCTACTTGAACAATTATAAGCGGCAATAATTATGTACATATAACGGCTTGGTTTATCTCATTTCCATAAAAAAGTCTTTATGACATCTATATTATCAGGATGTATTTAAATTATTGTACAGAACTGAGAAATCGTGTAAGGAATATTCTTTAACTCTTATGACTCTGGAATAATAATTTACTAGAATTTCGGTGACTAGTTTACCCGATGATCATTATTAAATTTAGTTTGCGTACTCGCTGTTTAAGAAACATTTTACTTTTGAATGAATTCATATCACTTTCAAAATAATTCTCATACAGTGGGTTGAAAATTTTTCACTTCGTCGGTGTACTTAGAGACTGAGAGTCGCACAAAACACAGAGTCTATAGTTACATATAGAGTTCAATTGAATTATTACATCGCATATTTACATCACAATAAGAAGGTATATTCCGTTGAAAAGAAAAAATACGATAAAAAAACCATTGACTCTCTCAACTGCTAATATCAAACTAAGAAATAGCATCGCAGTTACGACACTAGTACGGCTTAAAAGCAATGTCTAATTCATAGAAATAATTGTCCATGATTCCAGAGATGTCGTCCGATTAGAGAAGCCGGAACTCGAGAAATTGCGGAACGAGCTGATAGCACAAATTAACGCCGACAAGAGTCAACTGAATAGCATCGAGAATAAGATCCTAACGTTGCTGTTCAGCTCGGAGGGTAACATCCTAGACAACGAGGAGCTCATCGAGACCCTCAACGAGAGCAAAGAGACGTCCGCGATCATCGCGTCGCGGCTCGTAGAGACGGAAGCGACCGAAAAGGAAATCTCGGAAGCCCGTGAAAAGTACAGAAGTGTAGCGACGCGAGGCTCCGTCCTATACTTCGTCGTTTCCAATCTAGGCATGATCGATCCCATGTATCAGTTTTCCCTCAAGTACTTCTCTCAGGTATATCGTTACTTTAATTAACAAATAAACAAAATTAAAGATTTTTTTAAAAAGTGCGAATGTTAATTGACAATGCTAATGGCTTATTAGACTTGCCATATTCATTCTTCAAACTTGAGCCTTAATTTGTAAACTACGATTGCGTTCGAAAATTTAGACTTTAAACATTTTACAGGATATTTTGCAGAGTTTTCTCTTTCCATTAACTTCGTCTGCACTTCCAAGTGGCACATTTTTCAAACATTTACTCTTAACTTAAAACATCCTGCACCAAGAATCAATAGCCAATGTATTAATTATATTCATATGATTCATGAAATTGTCAATCGCATATTGATACGACCATAAAAATAATCATATGAATCATGTGCATTCAATATTTCGAAACAATTCAATATAATATTCAACCGAAATAATTATAATGGCCAGCATAATTGTTTAAATATAATTGGCAAAATTTTCTTAAATATTAAGGATATTCCAAAACTCCGATAATTTTTATAAAAGATTCTTTTTTATTAATTCCGGATATTCATTAAAGATAATCTCATTTTATAAATACATTTTATAAGCAGAGAGAGAAATAAAGAAAATGATTATCGTCGAATAATCGATGCTCAGTATGAAAAATTGATATTAAATATTCTGCACGGATGAAATATTAGTTTAAAGCGCTGAAGCGTATTATAACTATTAACTATTGAGCTTTCATTTGAGAAGGCGAAAAAAGTTTTTCGTGTAAAAGTTTAAAATTCTATCATTGCGATTCGAGAAAAGTCCGTACGGGGAGGAGCTGATATTCGTCGAATTTCATGAAATATTTAGGATCCTCGATCATCTGCTATATAAAGTTTACACCACGTTTACGTTCTTTTTTTATTTCTCAACAGTTATCAAATTTTTTAATCAAAATCTCAATACTATCCTATAAAGAATTGATCGTTTATTTATAGATTCACTTGTACATATACTTCAAACAATATGCCCTTATTTCCCGATTCGAATCAAATAACTTTATTTATATTTTTAGCGCACGTTTCAAGATTCAACAAATTGCTACTAAATCTATACCACTTTTTAATATTTAATATCGCTAGATTTATGTAATATAATAGATCAATATACTTCATTTTGTTATTTGTAGCAAAAATTATAACTTGGAATCCTTTTGCATAATCCAAGGGTAATCCTTGCTTTCGTAATTTATTGTTATTCTTAAAAAATATACAATTGGTATTGCAAAAGTAAAAGTAAGATGAGTTTACTCTTTTATAAATATTCATACTATAATTTAATACATCGATGTTGCATTTGATCAAAAAATGTATTCGACAGAATTCTTCTCAATTCAAATCAAACGCATCGTTGCAAAACAATAAAACGTACAGTACACGATCGCTTTTTAATTTCCGATATTGTTATAGCTCTCAAAGGTTCCTGAGAGGCTATCTTTTTTGTAAATATATCCTTCTTCTAAATATTTATGTTGTAGAAATAGATAATCTTTATTTTAAAACAACTGTAGTGTTGAGAGAGTAATCATCCTTCTAATTTTTGTTGTAAAAACCAGTAAATGCATAACGTTCATATTTTAACAATGTAGAAGAATTACATTTATTTATTTTATGTACCATTTCTGTTTTGCATTTTGTTAAAAAAAGATTTAACGAATGGAGATACGCATCAAACAATGTTGTACTTTCATCTTACCCTTAAATAATGTTCTTATCACTGATTACATGGAATTTTTCGCAGATTGTAAACACTGTAATAGAGACAACTGAAAAGGCTAGTGATCTTGAAACTCGCTTACAAATTCTTTACGATGAAATAACACTGGCAGTTTATACGAATGTATCGCGTGGATTATTTGAAAGGCACAAGATTGTCTTTAGTTTCATGACAAATGTGGCAATACTATTGAATGACAAAATAATTGATTATGAACAATGGAATTTTCTTCTTCGCGGACCTGAACAAATCAAAGAGGTATGTATAATTTAATAGCTTTCTTAATTTTATAAGTAATAATAGTGACATGTTACATAGGCTTGTATCTTAAATAAAAGTTTTCTCTTTCGTACAATTTTCCATTGATGATATTGTTTTACATTTCAATAAAACCAATTTCTCTTATTAACGTTCCAAAATCATTTATTCCATTTGATTTAAAAAGCTTCCCTTCAGATTGTCTTAATAATACGACTGCAAATAATGATATTTTAATGTATAATTAATTACGTTCTTAAATTAACTATAAAAAATAATTAGTCCCATACACTGTTTTTACTTCTGAACTTGTTACCAAATGGTTCCGTTACTTTTACAAAACTAATGACAACATCTTCTGTTTAATAGACAAAGAAACCTGATTATGCGACGCTTACTGATTCTATGTGGAACTCTGCAAATTATCTATCAGAAAAATTCAAAAGTTTTGAAAATCTTATGCAAGATGTATTCAAAAAAATTAAAGTGAAAATCGAAATTTACGAAGAAGTATTTTATAATTGCTTTTTTGAATATCAGTAGCTAAATCATACACTTTTACCGGAATCTTTTTATAACTATTGAAATAGGAAATCAATATTTTGCCCGAAAACAAAGGGAAAGCTCAAAATAATTGGGATGCGAATCTCACGGATATTGAAAAGTTAATGTTACTTAAAGCCTTAAAGGAGGAAAAATTGATTTTTGGGATCACGGCGTTTGTAAAAAAAAATCTTGGACAAAAGTTTGTGGAATCTCCGATGATATCGTTACAAGCTTTGTAAGTTTTGAAACTCATACATTAAAGTATTTTAAAGCATATTACAATTGAGCAACATTTTTTTAAAAGACTCTTAATCTGAAAAATATTCTATTCGAATATTTTACGCTGACCATAGTTAAGAATTAAAGTTATTTATTAGAATCTAAATGCCTATCGTAACTTACTTTAGTCTAGAAAGTATGAGGACACATTTTTATTTTAAATTATATTAATCTAAACTTGATATAATATAATATAATCAAACGCCTTCTTAACGTTTTTTATCGGTTTTATCGATTTTATCGGTCTTTCAAACAAAGATTTGAATGGAAATAGTGCCAATGGATTTTATTTTCAGATACTTGGATACATCTAAGGTGACTCCTTTAGTTTTTGTTCTGAGTACAGGCTCAGATCCTTTCAGCGGATTCTTAAAGTTTGCTAATGAAATGTACTTCAACGATAGGTAAGAAAACACTTGAATTTGAACTTTTATAAATAAATAAATTTTATTATGTTTGCGTCGAAACTGTGCATGCGTTCAAAGTTATCGATTTAATTAAGTTTGGAGAAAAAATAAACAAATAAGTTAGTAGTAGTATTGTGATTATATTAAAATGCAAAATTATTAATGTACACTCGAAAGTACAGATAGTCTATTACTTAAAAATACATTCTACTGTATTTACAAATGCTTTATAATTTTTAACTTTGTATTAAGTATTTTCTCGAATCAGGTGTTTTGATGAGAAGCTACTATTATTGTAGTGTATCGAAGGTAATTGTTTGATATTCATTTTACAAACACATCGGAATTCCTTTCGCTCGAACGAATAAAATATTTTAACGAGAGCCTCTACACCACAGATACCAGTCGATATCCCTGGGTCAAGGCCAGGGACCAATAGCTGAGAACCTTATAAAGCAGGGCTGCAGCACGGGAGAGTGGATCTTCCTTCAGAACTGCCACCTGGCAACCTCTTGGATGCTGGCCCTCGAGGCCATCGTGATAATGATAGCCGAGAACCCGGCCGAAGTGCACGAAGACTTCCGACTGTACTTAAGCTCAATGCCGAGTGCCGCCTTCCCCGTATCCGTGCTTCAGAATTCGGTGAAGGTGACGAATGAACCCCCCAAAGGACTCAAAGCCAACGTCAACAGGTCCTTCTACGATCTAGAGGAAGAGTTCTTCGAGAATAATGGTCAGTTTTCCTAGGATCTGATCGTTTATAGGATGTTTCACATGCGACACAACTGATAGTTTGCAATTAATGAGTCATTCGATTCGCTTGAAATATCAATTAAAGAATGAACGGTTTTTTTATTCGCAATATTATTTTCTCTTGTTTAATTAAATTTCTCCCGCATAGTTGCCGTGAGTAAGTCAGAGAAAATTTCATCGCATTTTACCAAGTTTGTTGTCGTAGTTTTACAAGAATTTTAAGATTCAAACTGTAAGAATAATTTTTCGAAATATGTCCCCATTATAATCAAATACTTGCGTACCTTACAAATGAGTCTCGTTAAAAACTTTCGGATAACACTCTAAAAGCTACCTTTAATTTTTTTGAGATACTTAAACTTGTAATATTTATTTTCATTATTTCACCGTTGCATATGGTTTCCTTTACAATGTAGTTGTTATTAATAAGATAATTCTTATTTAATTGATACTGCATTTTCTAATCATTTAATCATCGAGGACTCGCTAAAATTCTTCGCATCATTTAATTTTAATTAAGTGCAGAAACTACTTTTAATTCTGAAAAATACTATTTTAAGGCATTTTAATATTATATGTAACGTGCTCAATAAAACAGAATTAGAAAATAACTGGCGACGCATGATCTTCGGAATCTGCTTTTTCCACGCTATAATACAAGAACGAAAAAAGTTTGGTCCTCTGGGATGGAACATTGTTTATGAATTTAGTGACAATGACAGAGAATGCTGTTTGTTAAATTTGAAACTGTTTTGTGAAAATGAAACAATACCTTGGGATGCTTTAATTTATACATCAGGTACGAATACAGTTTTAACCTTCATAAATGATATTTATATCGCAAACGTGTATGTTTAATGCGCACTTCTTGTCAGCTTATAAACCAAAAAATTTGTCGTTCCCTGAAGCTCGTGATGCTTTGGTATTTAACAATAAATCACGTAAAAATACAGCGTTTAATCTAATTAAAAAATTATTTTCAATACAAAACAATTATTTTGAAACAATTTTAGATATAATCTTGTGTTGATAAAAATGTAATTTAGAATGTAAATGTAATTTAGAATGTAAATGTAATTTATGAATATTCTATTATTATCATTATTACAAAAGACGTGCTGAGTGAATTTTGACATATTAACGTGTAACGCTACGCGTAAGCTCCTATTTCTCGATTTATCAATTCATTTGACAGGTGAAATTACTTACGGTGGTAGAATCACGGATAATTGGGATCTGCGTTGCTTGAAAACTATCCTCGATAACTTTTTCTCTCCGAAAACTCTAGACCCAGGTACGTGAGACTTGACGTTCAATATAAGAAAGAAAAAAAACGAATATCGTAGTAAACAATGTTTGATTATACTTCGAAATTATAGATTATGTTTTTTCACAATCTGGAACGTATTACGCTCCAATGCTTGAAACTCTCGAAGAATATCGAGTGTTCATTTCCAAGTTCCCAATAATAGAGGATCCGGAAATCTTTGGAATGCACGAAAATGCGAATATTGCTTTTCAGGCACATACTTTTATTACTTAAAATTTATGTTCAAGGCTTCTTTTTCCATTTATTGAGATTTTATACGTGTTTAGTTGAAAGAATCTAAAACGGTGATGAGTACAATAATGGAGGTCCAACCAAAAGTTGGAATCAACAAATTGGGTAAATCCGACTCGGAAATCGCTTACGAATTGGCCGATTTAATTATGGAAAAAATAGCTCTAAAAATAGATATCGACAGCTGCAATCCTGAGCATCTTAAAGTAAGATGCATAAAAAATTTCCATTGTTTTTAAGTTACAACGATTAATAATTATAAAAAAACTCTACTAGTTTATTAAACTGAAGTTATTTAGTAGAGATCTTTATTCTCTACTTTTATGATTAATGTTGCATTATGTATCCTTTAAAGAGAGATAAAACGGGACGCTTACCATCTCTAACGGTCGTTTTATTACACGAGGTAGAAAGGTATAATCTTCTACTCAAAAGAATACATTCGTCGATGGAGAATTTGCAAAAAGCTATTAAGGGATTTGTTGTTATGTCCGAAGAGCTCGAAAATGTTTTCAAATCTCTTGTCACTAATCAAGTATAATAATAATTATATTTATATTTTTTAGAATTCTAAACATTTAAAAATAAACTTATTAATGTTTGAAATATTTAATAGGTACCTGAAATATGGCATAAAGTAAATGTTTATCCTTCGTTAAAGACTTTAGGAAGCTGGATCAAAGATTTGGAGCTTAGAATCGACTTTATACTGGTAAATAAAAATGACAGTTTATAAAAAATGCAGTTAAATAAAAAAATATAAATAATACTAGTAAATTAGTCAAAATAAGGAAGTATAAAACGAGCAAAATATTTAGAAATTGAATTCACGGGAAAAATTTTTAATTAACCATAGAAATCTAAAGAAAAGATCCTTAAATTTAAAAAATTTTAAAATAAGAGAGGAAGAAGCCAAATGAGCAGGGATAATAAATAAAAAATGAAATATTTTTACAATGATTAAGAATTACGTACAATTAAAAACAATAATAACTTACACCTTCATAGTGTTACACATAATTCTTTTGCCATGCAATAAGAAATTATATTTCTCAAATATTTAAGAAAAGAAACGCAAAAGAAAATAAATCTTACGCCTTTAACGCATAATTAAGAATTGCGCTAATAATATATCATCATATTTTCTTTTAACTTATATTACACACTTTTCATTATTATATCAAAACATTATTTATCTTTACGTAGACTTGGCTAACTGAAAAGAAGCCCATTTCGTTTTGGATATCTGGCTTATCTTTCCCACAAGGCTTCATAACTGGCATGTTACAAACACATGCTAGAAAATACAATATTCCAATTGATCAGTTAAAATTAGATTTCAAGATCACCGACGTATACCTGAATCAAGAAGACATTGAATTAGCGCACAGGACGGAAGGCAAAGATGTATGATAATAAAATCACGCCAAGTTTATTCTATATTTACTTTTCATTTTACTTTCATTTTTAACTGAAAATAATTAATTTATCCAGCTCCCTCATATTTATAAAAACCTGAACGAACCGGAAGATGGATTGCTCATTCATGGCTTATTCATCGACGCTGGCAAGTGGAATGTTAGATCAAAAGTTCTCGTAGATGCGAGTAAAGGTGAAATGAATCCACCACTGCCTGCAGTGCAGATTATACCAGTACTTTCTTTGCCACAGCAAGATTCTCGATACGTTAGTCCTCTGTATAAAACGAGCATTCGAGCTGGAGTTCTGTCTACCACTGGACATAGTACGAACTTTGTCATGTCTGTCTTAATTCCTGCTTCTCGTGAGCAGTCGTATTGGATTCTCAAAGGGACCGCATTACTGATTCAAATTACAAACTAAAAGTCTCATAATTCGCGGACGAAAGAAATTGAAGTTAGGATAATAAAATGTGGTATCTCGACAAAACTGTACAAAAATTAATAAAACTGATAAGCACGTTTAACTCTGTCGCATCATATGATGACGAATAATGACTAATCTCAAACGTGAACAAGAATTATATTTTCCGAGATGAATGTTTTATTACAATACATTGTACTGTAGTATTCATACTTGTAATGAAATTTATTAATAATAATAAAACAATACAATATAACAATATTAAAGTAAAAATTTCTTAAACAGTTGTGCGATTGAAGTATTTATTCAACTTAAAAAACCAGCTCGCATACCTCACAAAAGCGAAACTTCTACACAAATATGTTTCAATCGGACAAATTTTGTTGAATACTTCAAATGCTAAGAAATTAAATCATTTTTCATCCTGATCAATCGTACATTTCTAAAATTTTCTATTTTAGATAGTATACCTTGATAATTTTTAATTTTTATTTATTATATTTCGCTCTATAAAATAGTTAAGAAAATTTTTTTGATCGACTTTAGTAGTTCAAGAATGGCTGGGAGTTCTTTTAGAATCATTTTAAAAGTAATAATTTGCAGATGTGGCAGTGGATGATAGCACTTCAAAAATATTGACCAAAGATACAAATATCACCTGTAAAATGTTAATAAAAGAAAACTTACAATATCGAAGAACGTCGTTTACTTCATTGAACGTTAATATTTTAAAGAACGGACAATTAGCTATTTATTCTACACTCGTTTATTAATAAGAGGCACGGGCTCATCGTTCTAATGGAATTTTTTGAGAATATGCATTCATAAATTATCTTATTAAGTTTAAATTCTTCCCAAGTTTTTACTTTAATTTTTACTTGATGTACCATTTTTATCTTAAAAGAAATCATATCTCTAGTGCTTCAATAAATCAAATTCATTCTTCAATCAAATTAAATTAATATTATTTTAACTCTTGATGCAGTAATGTAATCGTTTCAAAAAAAGTTACAAAGGCAAAAAAGAAAAAAAAATTCTATAATATTCTAAAATTAAGTTTTGTCATTATAATTTGTAGTATACCTTGTAGGATAATTAGTAAGAAGAAAAATATTTCCAGTTGAGGAATGTAACTTAAAATTGCAATTGTTTTTTGAAAATATTCACATGAATTTCAAATTAAAATGATATGATTGAAATAATAATGTATTTACTGAGATATTTATAATATTTTCATAAAGAAATATAATCGTATTTTTTATATACATTTGTGTGTACGCGCGCGCGTGTGTGTGCGTGTGCGTGTGTGTGTATCAATCATTCATTTTAAATGATATAATCGAATACTTATAATCCAGCGAGGTCGTGGCTTTCCTCATCGGATCGCGATCTACATCGTTTCGTTATTAATTACCGAGCACGAAGTATTATTTAACGAGATTACCACGATCATAAAAAACGGAATCCCGGTATCTAGGACGGCGTGATAGATATCAAGGGCGATCACAAAACCCGTTGGTGAAGAGCTTGACACGTCAAACGTGTCCGCTACAACCACTGGACGTCATGGTGAATTCAAGGGCACTATCTCAAACATACGAAGCTTTTAATTGCATGAGTATTCAAACATCATAATAATGATTAGCCCTGTTAATTAAGCATTTTATTTTACTGAAATCTTTTTTATACATAACGTTATACAAACTTATACAGAACTATTCTATTGAATAAGTTTAATAATGTAAAAGTTCTTTATATTAATAAATGCTTTTAATGAATAAATGTATTTGAAAATGAATTTGAAGCAATTTAAATAATTTACCAAATAATTGTCAAAACTGAAATATAATTACACAACATTGTTTTCATATATAGTACTTCTAAAATAAAATGCTTTTGATACAATGGAATATTTAATAAAATTATTACGAATAACTCTTTCATGGTATTCATCAATTTTATAAATAAGTACATCGTCATAATAAAATATAATAATCAAATCATTTCATCCAATATTTTTTTAATAGCACGCGTTTATACAGCTCCAGTTGTATTTAATTTATAGCAATGTGATCTTCTCCACTTCTTAATTTTTCAAATAAACAATTTTTCTATTTATTTTCTTTTTCTTCATTTGAAGTCAGAAATAGAAATGCATTTTTATTCGAATCTTTTATTTTATTCTATTTTACTCTTTACGGATAAAAATATTGTTTTAAAAAAGTTATCCCGATTGAAACCATATTTCAATGAATTATTGTATTTTCATTGAAATGGAAACAAATAAAATCTTCTTACGCTATTAGCATCCTTATCTGCAATTATCGCAACGAGGCATAAGCTACACTTGAGTGCATCTCCAATGCTCCCATGACGTCATATTTTACGTATTGTATTACAAGACGATAAGTCCTCCCAAATTTTAATCAATCCAATCAGAGAATCCATAACACTTTCACTCTCTTTCTCAATATTTTGTTATTCCTAACAGAAATTTCACTGGTAATTGAGATTATTGATACAAATTTACTAACGGCTTCTATACTATTTCCAATTTATTAGATATAACTTCGAGATGACATTCTTATCATCAGTTTAAATAAAACTAACTGACCGAGCTGAAATATTAAATAGTCATAGATCATTTGCAAATAGGAGACAATTCAAAGCAATTATAAAAGATGTTGATTGAGTTTATACACTCATCGGTAAATACAATTGTCTTATAGACAAGATTATTTTATCTTTTTTTCTAAAATAGAAAACTTATTAAATTAACGAACTGCGTAGATGAGACTATTTTGGTCAGTGATGAAATTGCACTTATGCAATTATTGCGAAATCACTCATAACGTGCATGCGTAACTGATATTTGAAAAAGACCTATTTTTTGTTGCAAAAATATTCCCAAATTTGAATTGTTGTAAAAGAATTCAATTGTCTTAGATTATTCAGTCTACTTTCACTACCAAAACAACAAAATGTAACAGAAATACATCTTTATCGGCGTCCCTATATACGCCTATTCTCAGGAAAGACTTATTCACTTCTCGGTATTATTAAGCTTATTTTGGGTCTCTAGATAGATATAAATGAGGCATCGCTGTAAGGCTACATTTTAGACCCGGAAGTTGAGCATCATCGCTATTGTTGTATCGGTTTAATATTCCTAGTTTCGAGTTATCTATTAAGTTATTAATTTAATAATTATGCACGTTAAGGGATCATTAATCAATGTATGCCTATTCACGATTATCCTTTTGCAAAGAAAAATAATCTGACATCTGTATTCGTACGTTCGTGACTTTTATACTGTTTCTCTTCTTTTAGCAAGACGCTCAGTAAATGGTAGGACAACGGAGTATTTCTGCATTTATTCATAATAATACAGTGAATTTTTAAAAACTTTATTATTTTTATATTTCTTTCATCTCTCCCTTTAGTTTCTTAGTATATTCCCTAGACTTCCTAGACTTCCTAGTACTTCCTAGTACTTCCTTAGACTAATCAATCCTCGGTTGTCGGATATAGTCACGTGTAACGCGAGTGCCGTTGGTGCTTCTCTCTCTCTCTCTCAATCCTCTGCAAAATCTTTTGACTTGCATTTAGCATTATGACTAACTGATACTTATATGAAATGTCTTTAAGAGGTCTGTTGCTTGTCTTTTCGTAAAAGAAATGCAAAAATTTACCGAATTTAAAAATAACGTCCGACTATCTTTCTCATCTTTAGGTGGTACTATTCCTTTTCTCATTTTCTTAACGAGGTATTCGCAACGAGGAGGAGAATACTATTCCAAGTATAGAGACCACGTCGGTACGTTGCTGTTGCGGAAGACAACGGTACATACCTCTATGCTACACACTTCGAGGACGATTACAGATAAAATCGCTCACACATTGGATGGAGAAAAGAGCAACTTTTCAAGACAGACCACAGCCGAAAACAACAATGATCCAGCTGATTCCAAAGGTTTTATCCGACCAGTGTAACGGTTACCGATCGCAATGGTTACCTTGAGAAGTACAGCACTTTTAAAACAGACTCGGCAGACGCAGATTCGAATGACACAATTAGAGCGAGAAATTATCAACCTGACATCGAGGATTGAGCGTAACTCGAGTCGTAACCGATTTTACGTATGCGATGTCGGTCTGACATGAAGATAAAAGACATCAGCTCTATCGATATCCCAGTGCGTCAAAATTAAGTCAGAACGCGTCTGATGAACAAAATAAGACTCTTTACGCTCACTGTTTTACCGTAAAAAGTCTTTCTTTTGGGTCTTGTATTATTATTAGTTGTTTAAGAAAAATTAACTGCACGAAAGTGCTTCCGAAGTAACATATTGCCTTCGAAGAATATTTGAAATACACCAATCTAACTATTTATATCCATATCGTTATGAGATCGTGAAATGATTGCAAATGCTTTATTTTAAAAGTATTGATTGTATGAAGTTGATAGAAAAGACAATGTTCGTATAGCTTGGAGAGAAGAAATTTACCGTCTTGCGTCTTATGTCTTATGTCAAAGATCAATTAAATTTAACTGAAAAAATTTGTTATAAAAATATTGAATTTATTTTATATTTACCCTCTGAATGGAAACAAATAAAAACGTAAAATTCCTCCTTTGTATTATGATAAAACTTAAATAAATCTAGCACCAAATAAAGCGTAGAAAGCTACACAAATTCACTGGTTAATATAATTTATTTTCGATTTTCAAGCTTAATAATAATAGGCAATTAAAGCTCTTCAAATTAGTAGGCCAACGTCAAAACAAAATTAATTTGTATCAAAACCTATTCTAATACACATCATTACAAGTATCGAATTACATTATTTTTAATTCAAGAAGAAATACTAAAGAATAAAATAAAGATGATCGAAAAAAATATCATCATAGAATTTACCGATTCATTCTACTAATTATTATCGATTTAATATAAATTCTTTAGATACAATACCAATAATCATACTTTTACTTAATTATTTTATATTTTTTCATTGAATGGTATACATAAATAGTTCAATAAAAGTATCAATAATACTAATATCAAATGCGTAATATAAAAATTTCTATCTTCAAATGTACATCAAAGTTGTATAATTATTGGTATATAGTGTGTACTATTTACATAAAATTAGGAAGTAATTCTATCATCAAATGTTTATGCACAAAATCTAATCTAAATCATTAACAGCACTATTATGAGATACAGTATTATTGATATCTAAACAAATACAGTAATTAATAAATATAGATCAGGATTAATGTAATGTATGAAAAATCATGCTATCAATTTGCCTTAATTTTCAAAGTAAAAATTTTTTAATTTGATTGATTAATAGCTCTCATTAATTTTTTATTCGTATGTTTAAGCATAAAACATAGTTTTAAGCATGAATTCCAGTTTAAAATATTTGATAAATAATAACATTTCATTGTTTTATAATTAAAATTGTAATATTTGTTTTAAGGAAAAGTATTTTTTCAATTTTTAATTTTAACGTTCATTGCTTAGGATTATTAAGATTGCTTGAAAAGCGCTACATAAGCAAATACCCATATGTTTTTAAAAATATTTTAATGATAATCTTAAGGCTATTATATCACCATCATTTAGACAATTCAGATCAAGGAAGTGTAACAGCAATCAAGATATTTACAAATTAAATCAACTCATATACACTATCTAAGAAGGAAATTATAGATACAATTAAATTATAGATTATTCCATCTCAATTAAAGTTGTATATTACACATCTAATTCTGCAAAATATTTATAACCAAAAAGTATTAGAAAAATTAAGTTTTGATGAAATATTAGATTTATTTCCATTTTTTCTACAAATCTTACATTAGAAAATTATTAAATCTAAATTCGAGATTATATTTTAATCTCGATATATTAATATATAACCTTAGGGTAAATCTCGTACAATTAATTAATGTAATATAAGAAAAATAATTTTAAGATGACACTCATGTGTAAAATATCATACAATTTTTACTTGATTGCTTAAATATTCTTGTCACTTAGTTCTCTCTCTTTTCTTGTAATAATAACAGAGTGATAATTGTAATCATCCTGATCAATAGTCCACATTAGAATCATATATACTGTTAATAAAGAAGCAAGGAGAAATCGATCTACCCTGTAATTCAAGTATTCAATATGAATATCATTGTAAATTCATAATTAAAATTCATTGTAATTAAATCGATTTCTTAATAAAGTTGCTAATTTAGAAATCTTACGTCATAACTGGATAAATCCATAATATCATTAAGAAACCAGAAAAACTTGGATGTCTCATATGCATTAAATATCTTTGTAGTTCTCTGGATTTCATCGCCATAGGACGAGGTCTACCAGAAATCTTGTAATAAACCTGTTTGAGTCCGACGAGCTCTGAAATATCCATCATAACGCAGCCACTGTAAACTATACACCAGCCAAGAATGTGTATGGCACTTATAACAATCCACAATTTATTGTTCTGAGTTATATTAAAATTCCAAATTGAAGCCCACGGTGTAGATTGCCACTGTGAAATCAATAAGTGCAAAACTGCTGCACTGCTCATATTATAAATACTGCGCTCAATATCTTCAAAATTGAATTTGTAATAAAAATCTTTAACAATATCACTGGCCATCACAGAATGTTGCAAGATAAAGACACTAAGTAAACTCGTGTTTACTAATAAAATCCATAGTGTTCTTGGAACTAAACATTTATAAAATATTGAAGATAATATTAATAGTGCAAAATTACTTGGTAAAATAATAGATCCTTTATATAAAGTTTACCTTGCTCTAATTCATTATCGATGTATCTATTTGCTTTTGATAAAAAAAAAGTTAAATTGCAGAGTACGTAGAAAGTATATATAAAACTACTGCCACATATAGCAATTCTAAATACTTTAGAAATCATTTTTAAATAAACAATGATAAAAAGTATTGATAAATAAAAATTATGGAGAATATGAAAATTATATTACGATGTACTTTAATCTAAGTATTTAAAAAAAATTCTATGAATGTCACGGTTTGCTGAGAAAAATTATTTATTTTAGGTTAAATTACACGGTTTAAATACACAAGCATCACAGAAGTAAAAAATAGCGTGTATTTATAAAATTAACGGGTACATATTTACTAATAAACTCAAAATTTATTCAAATACATGTGCGTGTGCGCGCGTGTTCTTAATTAACCAATAATACAATTACAATTAGAAATTAAAATTTATTTGTATTTCTTAAGAGCATTATTTACTTTTATCAAAATTTGTTTACAAATAATTTAGGTAGTATGATTATTATTTTTATGATTTTTTTATTAAAATAACAACGTGAAAGATCTACCTTAGCTGAAAAATTTTATAGATTCCTAGAAATTAGTGTAAATTTAACCGACAACTATATTTTTTTCCATTTCAAATTAATATGGCGAAATGTTTTCTGAACTCTATTTAGAGATCTCTATCGTACGTCAAATTGCAGCACCATTCATGCCTCGAAGAAATTCCGATGTGCAGACAATGTAGATAGAATTAGTAAGACAGATTTAAATGCTTGTTAATAAGAAAATCAAGTACTCGGTCCTTTATATATTTCGCTTAATAAGACATGCGTGATACAAAAATACGCATAGATGGTATTTCGCAAAGACTTTGGCTTTGGCCATTGTCTAAAATGCTAATAACTGTAATAGTGCATAATTGTAACGTTGGAAAAAAAGCAACGACTCAAGCACATTTGAAAATGCGAACGCGTGTACAAAACACAGATTCTGAATTGCGCATGCGTCACCAGACAAGGACGAGAACAGCTTGTTTCTTCTTTTTTTTTTATCGGCAGGACTTTTCGAGTCTTACGAACGATGACGACTTACGAACGCTCGTAGCCTCGGTAATTCTAACCGTTTAATCTCTACGTTGGAAATAGTAGCGTAGACGGCGCTACGACGTCGACTGTACGATACGACAATGGGGTTCGGCATGTGAAAATAAGAGCGATTCCGTACTGTACTGTACTTTCTCCCTCTTCTCCCCCTTTTTCCAGTTGCATACGCTCGTCGTATCCCTCTAGTCACTAATAGTGCTTCGTGTAATCTCTCTCGCGTCTCGAGACGCGCGCGCATGCCCATGCGTATACGTACACGCGGAAAAAGGGAGAAGAGAATAAAACCGGAGAGTGGAGCAAGCGAATGCGTGCATTTACAACACGCGTGAGCGTGTGCATAGCAGCAGTCTGTAACCGCATCGGATAAAGGGGAGAACGAGAAGCACACGGTCGCGAGAGTGAAGGAGAGAGGAGAAATCCGTGTAGTGACCTGGAGGTAACGATGACTGGAGCAACGGTGTGAGCGTGTCTTACAAAATTGGAGGAGGTTTTCTCGCCTACACCGTAAAGGGATAACTTCCGAATAAGAATAAGAAGCTCCCAGAGAATAGAAGGAGAGAGAGAGAGAGAGAGAGAGAGAGAGAGAGAGAGTAAATTGTAACCCCGCGTGCGCGTCATCTCCGTGTGCGCGTGTGCGTGCGTGCGCGATCGTACCTCCGCCGGGGGGTGGGGAGAAAGAAGCGGCTGCAGAAAAGGAACTGAAGCGTCGTGAAGAAAGGCAGGAAAAGCACCATTGCGACGAAGGGTGACGAGGAAAAAAGTCGCGTTCGACGCCCGGTAAAGGCGGACTCTGAGCGTGCGAGTGTGTGTGTGTGGTCGTGTGGAGTTATCGCACGCGCACACTCCAGCGAGCTGGGGGAAGTCAGGATGACCAGCAGCGAGACGCCAACGATCAGCAACGTGGAAACGGAGTATTTAGAGATCAACTCGAACAATGCCTGGACAATTCTTTATCAGGTGGACCGTTTTTCTCATTGCTTTCTTAAACAGATCCTTCGTCGCGCCTTTTTTTTTTTTGGACGATTATTCGAACATTTGAGTTCGTTAATCAAATTTTGTAAAGTCCAACGAATCTTATCTTTTTACTATAAATTACTACCTCACCCCCTCAAAATATAACTGAGCGCGTGACTGTTTCTTTTTTCTGCTCCGAAATAGAGAAAGGCTCTCACATTTTCCCCTTACTGTAATTGCATGTAATTTGTTTTTTCCTGTGATCTTTTCTCTCCCTTCCTCTTTTCCAGTTGGTTTGTTTATCACACAGTTTGTTCCTCTCTTACTCCCGATCAAACCACATTCTCGGTAGTTTATCTCCGTTTACTTCCTCTCCTCTCTTGCTCACCCACCTATGTGACTCTCTCTCTCTCTCTCTCGTTTATTATACTCCATCCTTCTTGGTATTCGTCATCCTAACATTGTTCGAGTCTCCGATGGTAGTTGTATGTTGAAGGCTAATGCATAAAAGGCACCTTTTGTTCTTTCTTCTACGATTTTTCCTTGGAAAACGCTCCAATACGATGTGTTCTTCCTTTGAAAACCAGAAAGAGAGGGAAAGAGAGACGATACCGAAGGAAAGAATACTTACGTGATGTAAAAAATAAGAGGAAATAGTGTCAACGTTCATACGTATTATAATGGAATTTAACTCAGTTTGTGATCTAATATTTTATTGCGTTTTTATTTCATTCCTGTACGCGATTCAAATAATTTTAATATATAGACAGGTTATAAAACACGAATATTTTTACCAATTTTCCTTTTCAAATTATAATAAATTTTTATTAAATAACATTTTAAAGCAATATAATTAAAATTTAGTATTTATAAAAAAATTGAATACTCTAAATTAAAAAAACCTAAAATTATGCTTTTTCAATTCCTTCAATTTCTGTTTCTGATCATTTAAACCAACATTTTTTTAATATAAAAATTTAACAATATGTCCTTTATTTGTAATATTTTTTAATAATCATTTTTTTAATTTCATTATAGATATTCAAATAATTGAAAACTGACAAAATATTTAACTTTAACTTATTTATTTTTATTGCAGTTGATTTTACTATTATCTTAGATTTTAAACACTAAAAATAACAAGTTTATTTTTACTTGGACAATTTTATATATTATAGAACTAGATAAATAAATAAATACTTTTTCCTTGAAATTAGTTTTTTAATGCGTTTGTTTATTAAATTTGAATCATCATTTTCTATAAAATACCTTTATTTACATTTGATATTTTATGCAATATAAAAATGAGTTCCGCATTATCTGTAAAGTCAGTACCTTTAAAACCATTTCTTTGAATTTAATTTTTATACTTAGTTTTATTAAGAATATAAAATTTATGTAAATTATTTGTTGTTATAAATTAAAAAATACTCTATTATTAATATTCTTTTTTACAGTTTCATTATTTAACTGATTTGTGAAAGAAACCTATCTTTAAATCCAATAAAGTAACACCATAATGCAATTTACTTAATGTATTCAATTTTACTACTTATATTACAGCAGCTTAACAGATTACTAATATCTTCCACATGCATGCTAATCAAAATTTTCTCATAATCTTGTTTTGTTCTCATTTTTTTTTATGTCTCTCTATATTATAAACTCAAGTAGAAAAGTCCCTTTTAATTTTATTACCACAGGTAAATATCATAAAACTGCATATTTTAGTTTCTAATTTTAATTTTTTCAATGAAAAGGTTAATTTTTAATAGTAAATTTACACATTAGACATAAGAAAATTAAAAAACATAAAAATTAATTTATTTCTATGAATTAAATTAGTTTGAAAAACTAAAATTAGTATTCTAAAATTATTTACTGATCTAAATTGAAAACAATACTTTCCTTAAACTTTCACAATGAAAAAATTAATTCAGAAACAGGTGATTCTAATAAAAAATTAAAGTTCATAACTATAAAATATTAGGAATTATCTTTATTGTATTTTATTGATTTATTTTAATGTAAAGTGGTGTAAAATTTACTGTGAGAGCAGAAACAGATTTACTTCAATTCAAATTATATCTTGCAAACTATATAAAAATATTAATAATGCTTATACTTTTAAATATTACTTTTAAACTAAATATTTACTTTTTAATAAAGATAAATATATTTAAAGTGCTTTATAATATAAAATATCTCGATGAGAAAAATTATATTTTGAATATTTAATTATTTAAAAACAATATTACTTCTTTTGTGATTTACAATAATGCAAGTTTGACTCAGAATCTATCGATTCCTTTACAAAAAAACAATATGAATCTTTACCATAATAATTCGTTCATGAAATATTCTTTCTTGAATTTCTCTTTTTTCTTTTTGTAGTCTTGTTTGTAACTTTTTCTTCTTTTGTCCTTGTAATAATAAGCCTTGCTTCTAACTTTAATGTACTACCATTTGAAGAGTAAGGCTTGATCAATATTTCTGACTGACTGTTGTAGTAATAACTTCCCAACATTGTTCCATACTATATTATACAATTAATCATTATATAAGAATATTATTTTCCATGACATACTATATCTTTTATATTGTATTATTATACCAATATAACTTCTTGGTATTAAATATAATGTTTTAGAGCAGCTCGTTTATAATTTTCAAGATTATTAATTTATAAGGCAATAAATAAACTATTCTTAGAAAGAAATTCAAATAAACTTTATAAGTAACATTAATGAATATATATTGTTAGTAAATAGATTACATTATTTTAATGTAAATTATAATCAAATTATCTTCTATCTTACAAAGAGCACCATAACTGTGAATATTTTAATGTTATTTTAATAATTGTTGTTTTTATTCTATAGTATATACGTAATGAGTGCAGTCGTTATGACTATTCCTATGATGAAAGTACAAAGCCACAAAATAGGCCTTTAAACCGATACAGAGATGTTTGGCCATATGATCATACAAGAATCGTTCTCAAAAAAGGTTCATGCGACTATATCAATGCCAACATTGTGCGAGTAAGTATCTAATTAACTACAAAAAATCGATTTGGTTACAAAACTAAATTTGGTCTTTACGAATAGTATCATTTTTATAAAAATTAATGTGTTTGTAATTATATGAATCAATGTTGATTAGAGTATTTCAAATTTGTTAAATTGGTAACTTTTCAATGACATTGCAATTAGTTAAAAATAACTTACTAGTTATTTGAACAAAAATAGAAATAGAAATTAAATTGAATACTACAAACATTTTATTCACTTTTATTTATTCTACACTTTTAAAGAAAATCATTTTGAATGAAGAAGAAGTATCGATTGCAAATTAGTTCAGAAATTTAAAAGTTCCTCAAAGAAACTTCAAGAAAAAGGTATAAGTAATTGTATAATATAAATAAAATAAAATAGTTTTATTTACTGGTTAAGCTACAAGTTTCTATTCAAATTTGAAATCATACGATAATTTTTATCTGAATTGAGTTGCTGTCTAAATTGTTAAAATTGATGTTTTGAATAATATACTATAAAATTATGTTACTCTACAGATGGAGCGTGCCCAGAGGCAATATATCTTGACACAAGGACCTCTGCCAAATACAGTAAGCCACTTTTGGCTAATGGTATGGGAGCAAAATAGTAAAGCAATAATAATGCTGAACAAAGTAATTGAGAAGAATCAAGTGAAATGCCATCAGTATTGGCCCCTAGAGAGTTCATCGGACAACACAATACTGTTTTCTGATATTGATCTCAAGGTGGAATACATCACTAAAACTGAGTCATCAGATTATACGATCAGTACACTAAGGTGAGTAATGCTAACTTCTCTGAGACAGAATTTATTGTCAAGTTTAGCGTCAGAATAAATATATCACAGATAAAAAAATTCATCAATTTTAATTACTCTAATTGTATATATTAGAAATAAATGAATTAAGAATATTTTTTAATTATCTAAATTTAAATTCATATAAAACTTGGAGGTGCAATTTTAAAGTACAAAATTAAAAACTGTTTTAAAAATTAATTTATTTTAAAATCTGAACATGTTATAAGGGAAACAGTAATTATTTTTTAATGCCTGATTTTATTAGTACTTTGTAAAATCCCAATTACTTAGATTCATGTATAAAGCACTTGTAATACTAAATTATAATTAATAAAGTTTACCCGTGTTAAAAATAAATTGTTGCACAGTTTGAACATACATCTTGTGCAGCAGCATGCGACGAAAGCTCGAGTTTACGTACGACTCCATTCAAGTCGTACA
The DNA here is from genome assembly GCA_018907045.1 of Wiebesia pumilae. Classification (NCBI taxonomy): domain Eukaryota; kingdom Metazoa; phylum Arthropoda; class Insecta; order Hymenoptera; family Agaonidae; genus Wiebesia; species Wiebesia pumilae. The sequence goes on from JACCHZ010000138.1 coordinate 2,350,682, forward strand.
AAACGCGTGAAGTTTTGATATTTTGCCAAAAAGCACAAACCTCCCACATTTCAGGCATTTTCCTTCAGTTATTTAGCATAATTAAAATCTACCTATCAGCCACTTAAGATTAATATTTATGAAATATTCATGATCTTAAATTAGATTAACAGACGTTAAATCGAAAAAGAGCAGAGACGTACTACACTTTCACTACACCACGTGGCCAGATTTCGGTGTGCCCCGAAGTCCCACGGCATTTTTACGATTTTTGGCGGATGTCAGGCAATCCGGTGCCCTGGATCAAAACGTCGGGCCACCCGTTGTGCATTGCTCAGCTGGCATTGGAAGATCAGGAACGTTCTGCTTAGTAGATACGTGCTTAGTGCTGGTGCGTATCTGTACTTAGAGAAAATGGAATTTATTTCAACAATCGAAATCTCTAACTTCGTTTTTATAAAACCTATAAAAATTAAAGTTTAAGATAAAGCAACAGATCTTAAAAGCTAGTATTTCCTAATTAAAATACGATTCCTTTTTTTATTTTTTATTTTATTGTAATTATAATTTTAACCTTGAGAGGTGTCGTCGATTAAATCACTTGAAAGAACAATGAAAACATCGTATAGAATATAAAATGAATAAGTGTTTCGGTGAATTATTAAAAGCATTATTGATCTAATGCTTACATAATTAGTCTTATAGACAAATGAAAAAACAAGTACGAGTGCTTATTCAAATGTTTTCGTTTTCAGTTGAACATCTTATTTGTATACAAAATTATGCGGTTTTTATTATTTAACAGATGAACAATTATGAATAAATATGTAATTTATCATATAATTAATTTAAATATAAATTGAGCGTTGGCATATTTTAATAATTACAATTCTATTTTATAGTTAGAAAAAATAATTTATAAATTAAAAATTAATTTTATTAGAGCTTTAACTTTTCAAGAGTTATGGAACTATTATAATTTCTTTAATTTAATAAATTTATAAAAACTTTTAATTTTCCAGTTATTTGTTATACAAAAATTAAAAAATATATATTAGATTTAAAATGCTTTTTATTAATACCATTATTTTACAGATTGAAGCAAATGGTTTGAATTCTGTAAATGTAAGAGAAGTTTTATTAGAAATGAGACAATCTCGAATGGGTTTGATTCAAACACCAGAACAATTACGGTTTTCTTATGCAGCCATCATTGTGGGATCGAAACAACTGCCACTTAATAACGTGGTAACTAATACCAATTCACAGTAGCACACTGCTATTAGTTTATTTTTTATTAATTTGCATTCATTTATTTTAAAATAATCGTACTTGTACTTTTCGTTCTAAACCCTGAATGTTCACATAATATTTCTTGTAAAATTATGTTTCTTTTAATACCATTAATTTATTTTTCTAATAACATTGTTCTGCTGTGTCGATAAATCTTAAGAATTCACCATAAACATATAATTTATGTTTACATTTCAGAACGTCGAAAATAATGATATACGAAACGATATCGTGAACAGTTTCAATTATACGTCATTAGAAATTACGGAAGTTGTAGAACAACCTCCTCTGCCACCCCCAAGGGGAGAATCCTTAACTCGCAGCATGATGTCAGATTTGACTCCTAGCCATGTTGGAAATGGTAAACGGCTCTGTGCTAATTTAATGATTCTCTTTTATAAATTGAACACTCAAAAATTCCTATATCTAAGAATTTTTTTATTTTTGTAAAATAATTTACTAAATGACATTTTATTAATTAGTTAGGCATTTAAAAGCAATTCCGGATAATATTTTTCATACATTAAATTCCTATTATAATCATAATTAACATTTTTCAATTTATACGTTATATTTATACTGAATATTATTTATTGTGAACCTTAGAAAATACTGTAAATAATCCACCTGATAAGCCACTGCCATGTGAACCTCCAGGAGGTATCACTTCAAATTCGACTAGTGTGTCAAATCATGTTCACGAACAAAATGTTCCTAGTGGCAATGCATCAAATCATAGTACAAGCGATGGAGAAAATTCATTTCAGACAAACAGTCCACCATCCAGTCCTGATTCGTAAGTTTACGTGACTGATTTCTTATGTTTTAACTAGTCATCAATTTCTCGTATTTATCTAACACGCGTGAACCATTTTTTACATTAACTTATTATTTAATACTTACTCTCATCATTGTGGGTGTACAATTATGTAATATAAAACTTTGATTTTTCTCAAAATGATTAGTTTGAAAATGAAATTTATTAAGTTAAATTATCAAATATCTGAATTATTATATATGTTGCTGATAAAGAATTATTTTTAATTACTTAAAAATAACTACTTGTAGGAAGAACGAGTTGCGCCGGCGACGAATGGAGAAAAAAGACCGAATTGATGCGCAGGTACGGGAGATGAAACGCCGACAAAAGGAATCGGAAGACTGGCAGAAGCTCAAGAGGTCATTATTTTCGCCCCTTTCACTAGGTCTAGGTGCCGCTATTGTTGGTGGGAGTGTGCTGGCGTATTTTAACATGCGTGGCTAGACTAATTGTGTGAGGTGGTCCGGTAAAAACATACTTAGAATAGGGACGATAATGTGAACTAATTTAAAACGTGCCCAAGTATTGTATAATTGTGTTGTCGCGACACACTAGCGAGTCCATGTGTATATGTGTATGTTTAAATACTATAAGTGCATACACGTATTCACACAATAGTGTGGGTGTGCGCGCGCGCGCGTGTGTGTCATATACACACACATATGTATTATAGAATAAAACTAGAGGCACGACGTCAAACAATAATAAAAAGGAAATATAATTAACGGCGGAGAACTACGAGATATTAGCGGCGTGAAAATTTTAATCTCGAGAAACACCTCCCAACAATTATATTCAAATCGACAATTTATAGAAAACAATATTTTTTTACCTAAGTGCGATCATTGCATAAAACGTGAGGTAGTCGGAGAGTTCATTTTCATTTTTTAATCTTTTATTTCCAAAATCTCAAATTTTTCTCGATTTACCGAAGCTGGGAATGCCGAAGTACATCGATTAATAATCGTTTTTATTTTCGGTCTCTCCTTCGAAAAAATGTATCAGAAATATGTCGTTCGGAGTATATCGATTCATATGTACAATTCAATGGAAAAACGTTCAACACATCGAAAAAACATTGCTTTAATTGTTTAGACAGAGCTTAAGATTTTCTTTTGAATTTATCATTTTAAATAATTTTACTTTGAAAAGGCCAACAGCAATGACAAATTTTTTATACTTGATAAAAGTATAAAAAGGAACGCTTTTCGTAATTTCGTTCCATCAATTTTGTGTACCAAGCGATAGCATGAATTATTCAACAAAATCACAAACTTGAGCCTTTTTACCTGTGTCCTGTTTTTTTGGGAACACGCAGACGCGCGCATGCGCGCACACTGTATAAGGGCAACTAAAAATTTTAGTAGCAGAGTTGGGCGATATTTTTATTGTAAAAATGAATTGCTATTATTTAGTTTTGGTGATTGTAATTTTACATGTACAGTACTTTATTTAATATTGTTACTCAAGAATAGTTTGCATAAATCTTGTACTAGGTTAAATTAGTAATACTATAAATTTTTATTTATAATTACAGTGATGCAACGACGGGATCAAAAATACACTTATTAAATAAATACGGCTTTATTATCACATCGATTATAGTTAATTTTATATTAGATAAAGGAAAATAATTTGATGTTTTGCATTATCGCGATACTTTTCCTTACTACTTCAGTGAAGTTTTTAAATGTGAGAAACAAAATAAAAAATATATTTTTATATAATTAGAATTACAATTGAACTACACAAATTTTCAATAAAATTACAATTATTAAAAGTAATAGTAGATTTTCAATCAATTTTTACGTTCCAACTCTGTATAGTCATTAATGAACAGCGTCAAATGATTATTAATGATGCTAATGCTGATTAGAACGACAAAATATCAGTACAGTTTTTTTATTTACATCATCTCAAGTTTAATTTTAAGGGTAAAACAGCAACAAAATAAAAGTGAGAATATCATCGATTGCGATTCTAAGAGATGACTGAAAGACTGAGTACGGATATAATGATTTCTAAATAAAATGACATAAAAACAATACACAGTAATTCGGCGAAGTACGCAGATACGAAGAGGACATATAGTTATGGAATAAGATAGTCGCGTAATCTTTAAGCAAGCAATTTTTACATGTATTTGTAGTAAAAACCAAGAGAGTGAGAGAAAAAAAGACAGAAAGAGAAAACACAATATGTTTAATCGAGTGGCGAGAAAGTCAGTACAGACTAGTTCAATAATATACATTTATTTAGATTGATATTCTTTAATTTTACCTCTTATTGGTCAAAAAAATGCATCCGAGTCTGAATTATTGAAAAGTTAAAAGATTTGCACTACAATTGTTCTTGCACATAAATCTATGTATGTAAATATACAATAGCAATTCACATCGCTTTTTATCATTTTTCAATAATTCAGTTAAAAAGCATAATAGATAATAAAGAAAGAAATTACATAAAGACACGGTGCTATTTTAAAGTTCCAAAACGTAAAAAATTAAATTATGACAGGTTGCATGAAAGATTGAAGATTCGTGATTGCGTGCAAGGTGAGAAAAAGAAGTAGAGTGCCTGAAGCAAATAAAAAATTCAGAAGTTTGAAACACGATATAAAGAATAATTTACAATGATCTACAATTTTACTCCACACATTTTTTCGATACAAGTCAAATGGAAATGTGAAAATATATAAAAACATAGCCAAGTGCCTATTCGAACTATAGAAAAAAGCAAAGAAAATAAAATTGAAAATTTAGTATTTAGTAATTCTATAACTCAATACGTATTTTATTCAAAAGAAGGTTTTTATGAAATTATTATAACTAAATTATCAGATGATTGTTTCTTCCAACATAATATAATTTAATATTTCTCTTTTTGTATAAGAAATTAACACAAAAGTAGATCTGTAAGTAAAAATATCGTGAGATATTATTATTGCTATTATTATTATTATTATTATTATTATTATTATTATTATTATTATTATTATTATTATTATTATTACATTACTCTTACTGTTATTAATCATAAGATTTTATTGCTAGTAATGACAGCCAAAAAATATTTTTGAAAAAAATCAGATAAAGTATAAGACTTCAAACGTATTCCGTTAATCAATTGAATGATTTTATAAAAAATATATTAGTTGAATAGGTTTTATACAGTAATATTGCAAAAAGGTGATATTTTAATATTCAAGAAGCAAAAGCATTGTGTCAGACAAAATACAAATTTAATCGATTATAAAAAATTATTTTGCAAATACATTATTCAAGCGACAAAAATAGTTTATTTTAAAAAAAAACAAAATAATTGATAATGATACCTATTTCTCGCTACTCAAACTTTCGTAATTACTATATTTATATATATATAATGAAATGTAAAGCAGTGTACGTACGATATTTTAAATGTAAAACAGTGCGATGTTCATGGGAAGTATATAACAGCCCGGCGAAAGGCCAAAAATCATAAAGAGGATTAAGATGAAATAAACTAAGTAAATTAAGAAGTCATGCAATAAAAATAATTCAGAACTTTTTATATAAAAATTAACTAAATAGTGATATTTATTAAACATGTGTGTTTCAAAAAATATATTTTTCAAAGTATTTTAACTTATTCTTTAATTAGTTTTCATATGTAACAGTATACATTTAAAATGCTAAATGCAAAAACATCGTAAAAAATGTATTGAAAAGCTATTTATTTCATAAGATCGAGTTTCTGAATAATTTTTATTCTAATCTTACGAAAGAATAAAACAAAACAATACGAGAATCAAGAATGAAAAATGATTGTGTGTGTGTGAATGTTATTATTCGACAACGAGGTATAAATTATATATCATACAATCAATTCCGTAAAATGAAATAGAATCTATGATTAAAAAATCATCTAACTTCACCAACCTTCGAAGGCCATTAATCTTCTCTTTTCTTTTTCTTTTTTATAACTCACCTTCAGTAGTAGCAAATAAATTATTTCGAATACTGCATATGGCATGATCGAAGTCTTACATATGATATATCGAGTTCATGTTGATAACAATTTTATTAATTATCAATACAAAAATGTAGATAATTATGATAGTGAAAAAAATACGAACTTTGAATAATCAAAGTTTGACAAACCTTAAAATTACTTAGAAATTGATTATAGTCGATGGAGATAAAATATGTTAACCTATTAATTTTTCATGATGCTTTGATGAAAAATTTTATTTTTTTTTTTAATGCTTTATTATACTAATTCTACGTATAATTATCATTTTACATGATAAAGCAAAATTCCGTGAATTTCTTACACGTTTAAAATTCTTTCTAATTTATTACGTTTTATATTTAAATTTTAACTAATTCTTAACTATATACCATTAGTCGATCTTCATTTTGTAATCAACGCAATGATAATTTTTATTTTACATTAATTACTTCACAACTTGTATAAAAATTAATGTATTTATTACATCCGAAAACTAATAATTCCTAATAACTAATATAATATATTACTTTTACATGCATTCAATTTCAATTAAAACTATTAACTACTTAAGATTAAATAAATATAATTCAATTAATTGCCTTTATTATAAAATCAAAGTAAATTACTATTACTTTAAAAAAAAGGTACCATCATTAAAAAATACGGTCGATTCTTGGTATAATGTTATAATGGTATAATGTCTTATGGTTTAATGTTCTACGATAGCCACACTGACGGCGGTTTTAAAAAAGTATTTTCGCAGCTTTGTTTTTAATGAATAATACAATAAAAACAAATATTGTGTTCAAATAACTAATTAAAAATAATGATAATGATAAAATAAAAAGCGAAAACAAAACAAAGTCTGTCAGAAGAGTCTCGCCGGAAAAAAAACGTTCCTACGCGGCAGCCACTCCTGAGTATTTGACCTCAACTTTGAAATTAATTTCTTTCAGATCGAAAAGCGAAAGCAGCGAGCAGAGCAAAAACACACATGAAGAGACAGAGTCACCAAGTTAGTCAGAATCAATCAGTCGTCAGTGTCGAGAAAAATTATCGCAACTTCTATGAATGTGTTTGCGACTTCCCGCAAATTCTTCGTCTTCTCTTCTTAAGTAACCGACCGATTAATTGTTGTCTTCGTTGTGAAGGGTTTATTGTTTGTCTCATTCGTTTTTTCAGAAATAGAAAACGTACAGTTTTTTTTTTTTTTGACATACACGAAAAAGCAGCCTTTCATTTATTTTATTTTATTTTTCCTCCGTCTCGAGGCATGTAAAAATTGATTAGGAATCAAGATAACAAATTCAGTATAATGAAATGTACGAAATGCAACAAAAATAAAATTGTTCAGAGTTCGATACGAACGTACGTAAATTTTATAATCTTATTATTACTTGAATTAGTAAGCGTATATACGTGTGTATATATGCGATTCGCCTCTCGAGACAATAGTACATGTAAATTATTTATTAAACAAATAATTGTACGACGGTATTTAGAGTTCGCTTACACATGGTGAACATTTGACATTGTACATAAATTAATACTGAATGAAATTGTAAAAATCGATTATTTTTTCATTGATTTGAAATTAGACGAATTTTATTTGGAGAATATGTCAGTTTCTTCTTTTTTAATTGAAACCTTGTTTTCTAAAGATATTTATTGAAAACAAATTTACAACGCTATATTTATATAACAATGAATTGGTAAATACTTTTTTGAAGAAAGATATTTGATTAATTATCACAGAATTAAATATAAAGTACAACATATTTTTTAACATGATCAGTGATGTTAAAAATGAAAAAAAAATGGAAAAAAATGAATGTATCTAATATCTAATTATATTATTTAACATTATTGATTCTCACAAACTATACGTAAAACTATACGTAGAGATTGTAATTTATATTTCTTCCTCCGTTTGAAAAGTTAAGCGGATTTTTAAAAGAATTTAGGTTTAAATTTTATTTTGAAAATGGCATTAAAATTAAATACTGAAAATATCGTTGAATTATCATTCATTATCATCCCATTATTTTAAATAAGAAAACTAATAATACGTAATTTTGTACTTTTGATTAATTTTAAACTCGTTACAAACTCTAAATTAATGTAAATTAAGATACTGTTTATTTTATATATAGCATAACAATAATGATAAATTAAATAAGCATTATTAACAGAATAATGATTAAATTGGTATTTTAATTGGCAGACCGACAAGATTATTTTTTTTTAACCTTTTAAATCAACGTACTTTTCATCGTGTTAATCAGAAACAGATTAATACATTTCAGAAAATAATGCGCAAAACTACGTTTTTGTAGGCATACGTAGATTAAAGATGTACCTGAGTATTTAAAATAAAATAAAAATAAATTTTCAATGAGACAATTTAAAGGCGGTAATGCCGATATCGTAGAAATAAAAATTTTAATGCAACTTTCAAGATTTCTATTGAGAGCGTAAATTAAAATAAATTTAAAAGAATGAAAGTGTAATGACTTGTAAAACCAGCCAGTACGAAGTAAACATATACTACTATATGAAACGCAAGGCGATCAACCATACAATTAGAAAAAGAAAACATTCTTGAGGATACACAACTTGTCCTTACAAGTACATCAATATTACAAGGTGGTATTCCTTAACTGCATGCAAATCACAAGGTTGCACTAAACACGCCTTGCCTTTATTTGCTAAAGGTTAATCTCAAGGCAGAAGTTTGCCGTAGGCGATATCACCTTATCTACAGCTGCTCTCAAGAATTTTCCCAGCGTGTAATAGCGCTTTCATCCTCATTCGTACACAACTCCGAGGTAAGAAACACTGGATGTTCGCTTTCGTACACATCGACACATTGTTTATACGAAAAGATACTTCTCGCATTATAAAATACTCATAAGTTAAGAAATACATTCATTAATTGATTATATTTTAAATCCCGCGTTTTCAAAATTATGCTGTCTAATTTTAATTTTAGTTCGAAAGAATTGAAGGCTTAAATATACAAAGGAAATTTTAACTTAACAATATTCCTTGAAAGGAATCATAAAATAAACAAAAGAAAAAAAAAAGAAACTGCTTCTGCGCGTTCATTTAAAAAAACAAACAGTAAAAAATATCGCTTCAAAGAATTAATCCTCGATTAGAATAATAAATTTTGAAATTTCAATATTTTTTATTTTTATAATGAAATAATCATAATTATAGTACGTACGATGATACGGTGGCAGCGTAATACATAATTTTTGTTGTATACTAGATTATTAACCGTGGTATATTTATTTCAAATAACTTGAAGGAAATTAAAGAGAACAACTCTTTATTTATCATCAGAATATATTTAGTTAGTTAAAGACAGTATTTCATTATAATTTGTTATGCATTGTTGATTTTATTTAGTATTTTCATTAGCTTAAAACAAAAACTTCCTCTTATTATTTTCTAAATTAATTTCTAAATCATATGAACAATTGGTCGATAATATTGAAACATCTAGTTATTGATATTTTTTAAATTTTTAAATTCAACACTGATTTTTAGATCCGAGCTTAAGTCTTATAATTCTGGTTATTCCTAAGTTATTCCTATTATATTCCTAAGATTACAAGTTCCATTGTATCTTGCGAAACGAGCGTCCTACGATTGCTTGCCTCGGTGCGTGAATTTAAATTCTTAATTTTCGATTCGTGCCTTCCGTAAAAGAATACGAAATAGTTTAAAAGGACAAACGCGCGTGTCTCAATGATATCACGATGACGTTGAGTGGATATCCACGTTGAGCACTCATTGCAAATTGCAATGAGCGTAAAGCCTATAGTTTTAACAGGTAAAGTTTGTAAGACGCGAGTAGTACGTAAAGAAAAAATGTCTAATGCAACGAAATTTATGAAATAACACGATACACGAGGTGCAGTCATCGGAACACCAGGACACAATTCCAGATATCAATTCCGAGAAATCAATTAAACAAAATAGATCGGATTAAAAGGGTACATCGATCGAGGAATATCACCGCACTCGTTTTTATGATTCATTATGTCCAGTAATAGTATGACACTTTGTGTCAAGTACGATCAAGTCGTCTCAAGTACTATTGTAAAAGAAATTTCTTGGTCTGACAGAACACTTCCTTTACACTTATTAAAGATGCTCAAGTGCACAAAAAGAAGAAGAAAAAAGAAATGATGGACGAGCAATTGTAACAACGAAAGTATTACTGCCGCTTTTTCCCGAGGGCAGGACTCGTTGATGAGCACACCTGTCGATCGAGGAGGAAAGCTCGAGGAGACAGCGAAAAGTCGACTCGGGGCTGACGTCAGATTGCGCCGAGTCGGATGACGCGGATCGAGTCCGCGTCAAGGGGACGGCAACGCGAGTGTCAAATGTCCCGGCCACCGATGGCGCATCCTCGCGCTCCTTGCTATTATGCTGAGAAGTCGGCTGCGACCGCGCGCTACACTCGCGATCGCTTGGCTCGTGATCGTCGCAGGCGTCGCCCGGGCCGGTGACGAACAGCGCGGGACCCTCGTCGAGAGGAATCGGGAGACGATCGGGGCCTTGTTCGACGGCGATCGCTACGAGTCAGCGGCGGAGTCGCGACGCAACATCGGTAACTCGTTAACGGGGATTTGCTACCGATGGGAAAAGTTGTCGCTTATTTACGCGAGCTGTTGTTTTCTTTGATGTTCGCGAAGGGTTATTTAACGAAAGCCAAACTTTTGCGGTGTTTGCGGTGTACGTTGCGCGTCATTTTTTAAACGCTGTACGACCGATTTTCTAAGTACTTTGGGATCGTCTGCGTGGCGACGGAATCATTATCATTTGGTTTCACTTTTGGTAGCACCTACGAATAAAGCTTATAACCTATGGGATTTTATAGTTACACATTCAAATAATATGAATTAGACGTAAAAGTAATCGAAGCACAGTCGTTTGCATCTTTCAAAGATAGAGTATTATAAAAAAATTATAGAATCACTTCTGCGGATACGATAGATCTGATTTTATAATACGATTTAGCTTGTTAATGATATGTTTCTTTCCTAAAGAAAAGAAACGGTGGCAAAAGATTAATGTTAAGGAGGTACAATTATTAACACGTAAATATAAGAAAAAATCTATTCGCAACGAAAAAATTTGTCTATTTCTTCAATGTTTATATAAATTCAAAAATACTACAAAAGTTTATATTACATCATTTCGATACATGCTCTCGTTCTTAATACTCAATGACTTCGTAATACTCTATTTATATAAAAATTGTTGCTTTATAATCTTATAAAAAATCATAATACAACTTTAAACATTGATACAAAATCTTGAAATACGACCATTAATCACCAGTACTCCATCTATTTTCCAAAGTACGCAACATTTCTATCCTCTATCGTAGCGTCATATCTTATCTATTCAAAAGACAAAAAAATTGTACGTTGAATGTATGAAATTGTTCAGGATAAATTAATATATTTAGCCACAAATTGTCAATATATAATGTAAAAATAATATACATATTCAACTTCGACTAAAGGATTGGACGTTATAACGATATCTTATACGTATAAATAGTATATTTTAATTTTCACCGATTTGTACGTTTTATTATTTGTGCACGTACGATTTAACAATTAATATTATTGTTGTTATTACGTTATTAGCCTATGCGTAATAATTATATATGACTGTCATTATATATGGACAGTTATTAAAACTGTCATTACATATTGTAATGTCTCTTACAAATGTCAACCAAAATAAAAGAGAAGCTTTTTGAATATAAATTAGCTTGTTCCCAATTTAAATTAATACAAATAAACAAACGTTAGGCACTTCTTGTTCGGTTTTAAATAAAATAAACGGTAGACTTCGTTATTTTAAAGGTAGCAATGTTGCAATGCCTTACTCGAAGTTTGAAGAAACGCCCAGGAAGTCCTTGGCGGAAATAAGGGCCCCACAAATCTTCGAAGACCCGGATAATTCAGTCGATGCTGACGCTCGTGCCCCACATGTACGCGTCAAACGAATCGCTAATTTATTCGATTCACCTCCAGAAGCGATACCCTCGCATAAAAGGCCGTCGCCACTCTATACAGTAATTTATGACTCATCTTTTCTATAAACAATATAGTTGCTCCTGTTGATCTTTTAATACTTTCATTTTATGTATGACGCGTGCGTGTCGAATTTTTAATTATTGTAAAAATGCATTTAAATCGTTGTGAAAATTATTAACGAGAACATTTTAATACAGCTAAGGATTAAAGATTATTAAACAAAGATATTTTGATATTATTGATATGTCCGTATTTCGAGGGAAAAATATGCGCAGAAGACAGATTGAATATTTCTTAAGCAATTCAAATGGATAATACGGCATTATTTTATAAAAAAAATTAAAAGAGCTTCATTACCACGAAGCCCTTTTAATAGGAAATAATTTAACGCACTTAACGTAAATAAAACGTATTAGCATAAAATAAAATAAATAAAATAGATTTCTTTTCTCTAATAATAGTATCTTTAATTTAATATCTTATATTTATTTATTATGCCTAATTAATAGTTTTCATTTAAGAAAAAAAAGAAAAGGTTGATTTAAACCGCGCTAAATATTTTACGATAAAGCTTATCTACGCTGCAAACTTTATGTTAAAAAATACAAAAATAATCTTATAATCCGATAGCCCATTTTTATTAAATATCGATGTGCATTGATCATAATTGGGATACCATTCAAGGCAACCTTACTCAAACTAGAGTGTAGGTTATACACTGTCGTTATACGTTAAACATTTGAGGAAAGTGCGGATTAACGATATATCTATGAACTGAATTATCGATACTTTAATTTTGTGTTTCGTTTAAATTGAACTGCAATAATCCACATTTGATGATGTATTTGTCTTCGATGACAAACGAATAACATTGTGTAATAAAAAATCTCTCAAGAACCGACGTCACATGTCACGAAGATTTTTCAAAAGGTTTTCGCCCGAGGAAGCAAATCCGGCCGATGAAAACGAGACCGAATACTCTAATGCTTTCGAGGACGATGATATCGACATACCGGGAGCTTTTCTAAACGATCAACGTTCTAAGAAACGCAACAACTTAGAAGATGTTTACCCAGATATAATGGATTACACTAATCGCAAGGAGAGGTAAATAAAGAAAAAGTAATAGACTTTGATAATGCAATACGTTAGACAACAAGACTTCAAACGATTATTCTTAACTCACAAATTTGTAACTCTCACAACTACCTGAAAAGACGCTTAAACATCATCTTTTTTGTTTCGCTACGTTACACCAAAATAACAGGCCCGTAATTTTCAAGCACTAGTATCAAGAACAAATTTAAAGTACATTCTATTACTATGAAACTGTATTATTCATAAAAAAATTTCAAATAAAATATTACAAGAGTACATTTTGTAGTTTCTAAATCATTTAGAACCTTGCATATATTATTTTTGAACAATTTTATTGAGAAAATTGATAAAATTGAGCTTCAAAGCGACAAATTAACTACTTATCAAAAATCAAATCATCCTCATTGGTCAAAAAAATATGCATACATAATGAAAGAATTAATTTTCAACATTCAAAATAGATATTATGTAGATATAAATAGTATGTCAATAAAATTCAACGTATATTTCACAATTTAGCATTTTATTCTGTAAAAGGGATTATTTTTCAATTATTTGAGAACCATGCATTTCTTACCGAACCTTGCTAAATGTAAAAACTTTTAACGATGCATTTCTTTTTAATAATATATGTGATTGTATACACATGAATAGTTTCCGCCGTCAATGTAATCGTATTTGATCATTATTTAATTTTTAAAATTATATTATTTTAACTATTTCAATAATTTTATTTATGCTTAACAAATGAAATCTTTATCTGAATCTTATCTGCATAGAAAGTTTTTGTTATTTTTTAATGGCGTATTTATAACTCGTTCTGCATAATAGTTGAAATTAAATATTGCAATATCGTATCAAATAAAATAAATAAAAATTATAAAAGAAGATATTAATTCTTGTTCAACTGAAATAAAGCTCTCTACACGAGTGATTATTCGCTTTTTTTTACATTACTTCTGATAAATTAATAATCACATAACAATTGTTGAAGTTATCCGCAAATTCCAAGATATTAAACTAATGTTTTCTTTAATGCTGACAAATACCGATAAAAAGTGTTTAAAATTTTTTTCAATCAGATAAGAAAAGATTAATGAATATATTCTAATAATATATAATTCTCTAGAGAAGCTTTATAAATATTTCTGGAAGAAAAAATTAATTTTGTTTAGTGGTGTCCGTTTCACAAAAACTCGCCGTATTAACAGCAATTAACCAATGGAAACCAAATTGTAAAAGCCATAAATTTTAACTATATTAAATGACTTAACGCGACTAGCAATCATTTTCATTCTCCAAGTTTTACACGTAACAATTGACACAAATGAAAATGTTAATATTCACATTTTGAAATAAAGTCAACCTTGGCGCTGCATTAAACAAAGAAAATAAGCGTCGTTTAAAATTCATCGGAAACAACAGCATACAAAAGCAAGCAAACAAACAAACAGGAAACAAATCCAATCACCCTAAAATTTAGACCTTCAGACAATTCGCATCATACGGCAGATACTCGCGAATTAATTAGGAGTAAGAGAGACAAGGAGGATGATGAGGAGGAGGACGAGGAGGAGGAGGGAGACAATGAAGCTGATGCAGACAAGAACGAGTGCATCGAGAATGGAAATGACAACGAAGGCGAGTATTATTACGATGAGGAAAACAAGCAGGAGGCACCGAACTTGAGGGATGAGAAGCAGGCTATTCAACCAAGACCTCAGGCCGTCGATTCTCACGAGGATGCCGTCAACACCAACGGCGACAGCAAATCCCAGCATTCCCAGGACAAATCCACGTAACTTTTCTCTTTTAATTGTTTTTTTATGCGGAGCATGCCTAGAGATTTAACTTGGCGTTCGAACGAAAACGAACACCAGACGCTTGTTTCTTATTTTTGATGACAGAGACTGCGGTTGTCTCGTAGAAAAATGAATTTCACGAAGTAGCCCCGAAGTCTAATTCCAATAAGAATAATTTGAAAGACAATTTTGCGCGTTTGGAACTATCTACTTAATTATTTCAAAATACTAGCGCGCTTGTCTTTACACGTAAAACGATCTGCCCGAAATTGCGGTACGCAGTAATCAATTTTTAATCACTTTGGATGCGAAATATTTTTATAGCGTTCACAAAGTACTGCAATGATATTTTGACAAAATGTCATAAGCAGTGAGCTTTTGAAAGTCTCGTGATTCGAGTGTTTCTTATTAAAAACAATTTTGGATCAATGCAATATTCTTTGCAGATATACAATGAATGCGGACTCTGAGAAAAGTAAAATACATAAAGAGGATGCCCAACTTTCGGAAAACAATAAAGAATTAAATACACAAGAAGACCTTCTACGTTTTCCTAGCAAGCAAGAGCGATTAGCAGCCCTAACTGACAAAACAATAATTGTAGCCGCTACAAAAGATCTGACAAATAATGAGCGAAACCAACAAAATAATAGACCTGAAAAGATCAAAAAAAGTAGTAATAGTGGTAAGTTAAGGGAAAAGGTGGCAAATGAGAAAGTAAGAGTATACCCAATAACAAAGGCAAAATTCAAAGTAAATAAGGACGTATCGGCTAAAATAAGTCCTATGAAAATGACAATGATCGAGGCGACTCTGCCCGAAAGCGTAGAAAGCAATCATCAGAAGATGAAAT
Organism: Wiebesia pumilae; assembly: GCA_018907045.1. Lineage (NCBI taxonomy): Eukaryota > Metazoa > Arthropoda > Insecta > Hymenoptera > Agaonidae > Wiebesia > Wiebesia pumilae. The sequence continues at coordinate 2,366,588 of JACCHZ010000138.1, forward strand.
CGGCACACATAGTCCACAACCCAAATATTGACCACAAGGACGCTGTTATCAATGAAAATGCCAAACTCTCAAAGCTTAGCGCCAATTGTCATAAAAACGAAGCCAGCTATTGCGGGGATCAAGAGAGGCAGGAGGTACTTGATTCGAACGATAAGGAAAGGAATAAACGGAACAGAAAGCTTGTGATTAAGACAATTCCCAAGGGGAATCACATAAAAGAGCTGCAGATTTATGAGAAAATTGATGCTTCCAAGAATCACAAGGGTGATAAGAACTTGGCACAGGTTGACAAAAACCAAATAGAATCGAAAGAAAAGACTGAACAACAATCTCTTGGAGAACTGAAGAATTTATTAAGAAAATTGATTGTAAAGGTGAAACTAACATTTCATTATTTTTCGTAATTCATTAAGGCATAACATGCGTTGGTAAAAAAATATTCGGCTTCTAGATATGAAATGTTGTAAACTTCAAGATGGGTTCTCTTAAAATTACAATAATTTGATTTGTGAAACCTCGGTTATTATTTAGATAAGATAAAACTGGTATTTGCTTTAAAAAATAATTTTGTAACGTAATAATTTTGTAATTTTATATATTTTGCAATATTTTAATCGAGAGTCCTATGGTAAAGTGTGGGTAGACGATCAATAGGTGTCTCGTCGATGCGAGTGTATAATAAATAATTTTGTTAAAGCTTCTTTGTAAATCTAATTTCCCAGGTTTGCACTTGAAACTGAAAAAATTTTTCTTAAGATTAACTAATATCAGTCGATTCAAGCGATGCTAGCCTTATTTAAGTGGTAGCCAAAACTAAAAATTCTTCGTTGTCGTAATAAGGTTTGTTAGGTAAGATATCGAATCCTACGTATTTCCTCTTTCAAAACTAACTTTACATTAAAACGCTTAATCATCGCAATTAAAGATTCGCCACTTGCACATAATTCCCGAGGCGCGTCGTTGTCTCAATATCTTAATTATTTAATGACGGGAGTGCAATCACTATTGTGACACATAACGAATTGCATTGTATAATTTCCCTATTTTAAGAAGGTTATATTCGTAACAAGTAGGTGGGTAATTTTGACGCTTGTGTACTCTCGAAACACAACCACTTGCATAACAGTTCTTTGTTCAATTTCTTTTCATTGAAGAAATACTTGTATTTACTATACTGAATTAATTAATACTTCATCCATTCAGAATTAATGAATAATAGTGTAGTTCAATTTTTTATTTACCGACATTTGCTGTTTTGACAACTAATAAAGTACATAATGAAATCTCTTCGGAATAATGATCGAAAATGAACTACTTCCTTTACTACAAAAAATTGATTTCGCGAAGACGTTGATGAACGCGATTTTGATTACGCATGCATCTCTATATACAAGTACATGATTCGTAATGTTTCCAGTGACGATATTGCTCTATAGATTATCTAATTTTCGAATTAATTACGTTAGAAATCTAGTTTACTAGCTTACTCAACATCTTTCTCACAATTCTAAGAGTACCATGTTGATATATTATCTAAACAAAAGTCATATCATTCAATTGTTATTAATTATTAATAATCTTTAGATTTTACTAATTAGAATACTAATTAGTAGAAGCAAGCTTCATAATAATACATACATATACGTTGTGCTTAGACTCGCGAGTGTCGATGCATGAACATGTATTTTCGGTAAATTACTAACACTGATAGAACAATACAAAAGCTTTGATAAAAATTCATAAAAGAATAATATTTTCATAAAGGTAGAAGACCTAGGCAGTATCATGTCTGAAATACGAAGCATCTCAAATAATCAGCAGCAACTTCTTTTTAACGAACGTAAGTGACAAAACATAATACAGTATTAACGAAAAAATTTGAAATAATTATTCTTTTTTTGAAAATATACTGCTCTGAATAGCGATTATTAATTATGTTTAAGTTGAGTTTATAAATTACAAATATCGCCTAATATATCTTAGTATTTCATCGTTATACTTGCTATATAACGATAATAATCGTACTCCTAATGAGAATAATAATACCAACAGTAGTACAGTAATACTAATTCACCTTGATAGATAAAAGCGTTATTATCAAACGTATTAAATCTGTAGCTTTTTTAATAGACAAAAAAGTTTGTGTTTTTCTGGTAAAGCGTTTGTAAATTAGGTGACGTGAGGAATTAAAAAAAATCGCCTTTCTGATAATTGTTAAAGTCAATTATTATTAAATATATGCATTCGGGTTTTCATTATTATTTTCAGGCTCTTAAAACTTGAATTTTATTTTAAAAATTAAAAAATAATAAATAAACAAATTTTTAAGAAATTTATCTTTTGCAAATTATTTGATATTATCTTGAACTTGATGGATAACGTTAATTTTCATTAGAAGTTTATTCGGAGAAGAAGATTAGATCTTGCAATTAATAACGATTTATATTGAAGACTAGTCGTCTAGGATTTGAAATTAATATTATCGTTGCGTAGTAGTAATTGCGTGACTACGTAATAACATCGAGGTAATGTCTACAACAAATTAATAATTGCACAATCTAGAATGTACGTGCTATCTGAACGCATAGAAGTTATATAGATTAGAGTAGAATAAAAGATGTTCGTACAGCGTTTTACAAACGCGTAAAAGAAGTTAAAATTTCAGCTGACAATTTTGAAAACGTATTTTATTAAATTAGATTTGAAAGAAAACCGATTCTGTTCAAACACGAAGTCAAAGCGACATAAAGAAAAAAGAGCAGAATAGAAAATAAGAAATAAATAAATACAGGGGAAAAAAAAAAATAAGGAAAAAATAGGCATAATAAAGGCGAGTGTGAAAATGGCGCATGACGTGTTTTGTTCGTTGATCGCGCTTGTCCGCAGAATTGACGAGGTCGCAATTTCCCGTTGACAGTCAACGGTCCGGGAGGCCCTGCGCCTCGAAGCCGTCGGCGTCGTCATCGCCGCAACGCCGACCGAAATGGGGCTCGTGGTCCGAGTGGGGCGGCTGTAACGTGACCTGCGGCAAGGGCCAACGGAACCGAAGCCGACGATGCCTCCAGAGATGCGGCGACCTCGTGGCCGAATACGAGAAGCGCATCTGCCGCTACCTCGACTGTCCGCCGTCCAAGTTCCTCGGGGTATTCTGACCTCGCCTCCTCATCTAGTGTAAAAACGTATTTTTAGGGCAGATTTATTTATATTATTTTCATATAAGGCTTTTTGTATAAGGATTTTCTGTAATTGTTGTATAAGAGTATAAGATCGGCTATGCTTTGATATTATATAAATATAGACTATTTTTCAGAAAATAACACGATATTTTTGGAGTTCAATTGGAGAATCTGACTTGATCGAGAAAGCGCGACCATCGAAAAGATTTCTAAATCGCTACATTTATCACGTTTGAATAGATAAAGCAGGTTTAAAAATTGAACTCCTTTATTTCATGTCCTTTCTTTTATTCTTCTTTTTTAGCATCACCCAGTGGTAAACTGAACAGCGGTAAACTAAACCTCAGTCCAGTAGCCATCGATTATGGGGTCTTAAATTTTAGAAAACCTTTATGTGAACATTTTACGCTGCTATAAGATTTTTAAGTAATACGTCATTTAATTCTTATGGTTTTCGTGTTAGTTAGTTATCGAAAAATTTACAATTCAATGCAAACGCTTTAGATTAACACGAACCTACAATTGGGTAATAGATGTAAGAATGCAAGTTCTTTGTGCAGATACTTGATTTTATGAATATTCTCTACTTAAAAGTTTTTATAACTTATATAAAATATTAAAGACCTACAATATTTTTAATTTAAATTGAGAACACGGATATTAACGGGACTTTTTCAACTAGATAAATTTATAAAAGCTTCCAGTTTTTTTAAACTCAAAAATTTATTTGGAAAAGAGTCTTATCGTATTGCCGGAATAACCAAAAGTAAAAATATTTCAATTACTTAAAAGGCAAGTTAACCATTCGAATATTAAATTTTCAAAAGAAATGATAACATACAAATGATAAAATGGAACTAAGAATTAAAACAGCAATAAGAAAATAATTTATATTATATTGGATCATTTTCCAATCAAATATCACTTACAGAAATAGAAAATAAAAGAGATTAATGTAAAATACACATATTATAATAATTAAGTTACAAGTACTTAATTAGCACTATTAACAATGTTAAAGACACTACAAGTATACAGGGGCCAAAAATTTGAACAAAATATGAAATTGCTATCGTAAAATATTCGATTACAAAAGAATTGCTTTTAACAATTATGCTTCAGATTTCGATATAACAGCTAAGGATGTGCATGCAGATATCAACTTTGAGCCCAAATGCTAAATTCAACATTCATTCAAGATTAAATTAAATTGGTTTTGTTCTTGCCATTCTAAAGGTATTGATTAAATGAGAATTCATTTATTTTATAAAATTATGAACACTAAAGTTCCAGTTGATGTGCTATAATAAAATTATTACAAAACGTACCATCGGGAAATAAAAAAAAACGTAAATGAAAGTAAATCTATAAATAAAACTGACGGTATCTGTTTAACTTGGCACCATGCACAACTTCTGCTTAAAGCCAATCGTAATCAAACAAAAACAAATGTTGAGTAATAAAATACAAAAGTGGTCAGGTCTAATTATGAATACTTGGCAAGGTACGTAAAAGTATTAGTATGGAGATAATTATCATATGTAATCACCATATAATGTTAGATATCATTTCCTTTAATAATTACTACATTAATAACGTATGCTTTATGAATAATTCAAGTATGTTCTAGATATTGGGATACTCGTTCTAAAATATTTGTACTGCAGCTCAACGACCTTCGGAATCGCTAATTTTTCAAGTAAAAAATTGTATTGGCAGAATCTTTCAAATAACGAATACGATGAGAATCCGAAATTCAAAATATGAAGGCGTTTGCCTTCTCAGGGGGATTTGAAAAGGGATTTGAAAACGTCAAAGATAAGAACAGCAAACGAGAGGTTATGATATAGTATCTAACTAAGAGTAAGAAAGAAAATTATTCATTGTATAGTCACCTAAGAGTTTAAAAATCTGCTCAAACGCAATTCTTTTTTAAAATACCTTAATGCAAGAGAACTGATAAAGCGTATCGGATCAAATGGTTATACACAAATGCAACTAATAAAAAGTTACAATTGATTGTTTAAAAACCTAATTCGAAAATAAACATTTTTTCGAAATTACTTGAAAAATGCTTTTTTTACGCATCTAAAGATCTAAAAACTTTATTATTTCATTCCAAATTATGGAGGCAACAGCTATAAGTATATCGATGTAAAAGATTACTTATGGTGAAGTTTATATCGTTAAATAACTAATATAATTTATAGTAAAAAAGAATTGCAAGAAATATTCCAAATACATATTAATGTGTACGAAATACCATGTATGAAAAGCTCACAAACAGTTTTAAGGCTTTGAACAGCTAGTAAAAATAGAAGTCAAGAAAGAAATTAGGCCTCATAATTTATAGATTAATGCAACTTACATTATTTTATTAACAGTTTAATCTGATTACTTACATCAAAATATATTTACCAGATGATTACGACCACTAGGTCAAATCACTTTTATGAAACTGGGTTCGATTATTACTGACACTATGTATAACAATTTTACAAGCTTGCAGTCAATTTATAAACATATAAAAATACATTACTAAGAATTAAAAGTGGGACCTAAGAATCTCTGTAAATTTAATTGCAGACAATGTTAATTTGCCATTTTTTACAGTGCATGGTAAAAAAATGACCTGCACGCTCAGTATTTGCAAATTAATAATCTCTTTACCCAATAACTCGCCAATAAAAATTTTATCGATCTTGCTATTCAAAAAAGTTGTCGCTATAAAATTAGCATATTCGAGTCTCTGGGCTGATAATTTTCATTCCACTCAACTAACATCCTATCGCACTGTATAGTATTTACACAGTTAATTATGGTTTAAAAAGTGAAATAATGAATAATTTGTCATAAACACATGATATCAGTTTCTCACACAAGTCAACAATTGAAACCTTTTTCATCTAATTTATTTTAAAAAGCAAAGAATTGACGACCTTTCTGCGAACATTATTATCTCACGTGTTCCAGTGGCTTGTGACAATATTTGCTTCTTGTTTTCTTCATTAATTTAATATTAAAACCGAATACAAAATTTGAAATATTTCAATATATATATATATATATATATGTTCGTGACAGTAGGATTTTAAGAACATTGTCAGTTCTACCAGTACTTAAACCAAATAAACAGCAATGAATTTTTACAACGGGAAAAAATTATTTCAACGAAGCAATACAATTATAAATAAATCACTTTATGGTACCATTAATCGAAAATTCTGAGGAAGCACCGCTTGGTGTGGCAAACTTGATATACTACGTATTCCGCGCAGGATTATTTTTTGTTTCTTTCTTTTTCCAGTCGTTTTCAAACTGTTAATCCGAATATTGAACCAAAAGTGTATGCATGAAATTAATAAAGTACTGGACGTTGTTTATTTCTATCTAAATAGATCAGAATACTAATTTTGGACGCAAGATAAATGTCCAATGACTTTCTAGGTATCATTTGCAGTTCATAATGAACGGAAGGTAGTGACAAAGTTGAACGTGTCCTACCTAATTAAAAACATCAGATCTACGACCAACTGTCTTATCAAAGCTGTGAAAAATACTTTCATATTTTGGGATTAAGGATTCCATTGTAAAACATCACTTACAGCTGGTTGAAACACCACTATCTTTTTACCTGTACACGATCAATTGTGATACGTCTGTTAAGAGTTGACCATCGTTTGAATTCACTGTATCCACCATCCAATGCGAACCAGAACAAACATTTTTGTTGGACAATTAAAACGCATTAATAAAAGAGAATATCTTCTGGACTCTCAATCGTATAAATTTTGAAATCATTTAGAAACCATAAATAAGGCTGGAATTGATAAGTTGGCAGCATGTGCAAACTTACAAAATTGCATGGATCAGTATATAGATTTTTATTCATAATATGCGATTATTTGATGGAAATCCTAGGCCGTAATAGGTAATTCCGACCTATAAACTGGATTTTACACGTCGACTGAATATCAATATGCTTTTAATTAAAAACACTTCAATTTCTTTGAAATCTATCAATCTTTTCTATTGTAATAAGATATTATCGTAGAAAAACTTCAAGTACATTAATATATCAATTTAAAAAAAATTAAATTATTATTATAATTCATAAACCAGTAACTTTCCGTTCAATAAGTATTTAAAGTATTAACATATTTATATCAGATTGTTTACAATATTATATTATACTAGAATTCTCAAAACACTATTTTTTAGAAATCAAAGTATATTTTAGTTAATTTTTCTTATTGATACATCGTCAATACAGTTTATTGTGAGAAAAAGGTCGGTATTGTTAATTTCTTTTTAAGTTATTACAAAAATTTATTTGAAACAAACAACTATCATAACTCAATTTATAAAAAAAAAAAAAAAAAAAAAAAAAAACTATCGGATTAATTAATAAACTTATAGTGATGAGAACTTATCTTCATTGTCGTATCTAATAACAATGTATATTGAAGAAAAAAATAAGACCAAAATTTTTAAAAAAATTATTCATTATTCAGTTGATAATTTAATTTAACAGTAAAGGTAGAACTTACACGACGAATTTCACTTTTTCAATTTTGTTCTCCTACATATTTTAATTAACATTTGCGATAAAGGGTTCGAACATTATTCATTAATCTTTATTGTTTTCATCGCGTATGTTGACAAATAATAGCTTAAACAGTGCCTGTACCGCTTGATGGAGTTGGTATTTTTCTCCACAGTATGAAGTTGTTACAAAACTTACTTAAAATGTTTCGGTAATAAGGCGAATTTTTACGAATATTTGAGAAATTGCCAAGTATTTTTACGTAGAAAAATGTACAAGATTTTTTTATATTTAATTAAAAAACCTCGATTGATCGTTCACACAGTTCAATTTGTTATTACAACTTATTAAAAAATGATCACGGTTGTGTAAACACCACATACATCCGCACTCACGTAATTACACTGATATTCGTTTTATTTTTTATTTGATCTCAGTGAATAACTTCAAATTTTTTAGCACATTTCCTTTAAAAAAGGTACATATTGCTCATGAAATTTGATTTCGTATTTCTCTCTCTCTCTCTCTCTCTCTCTCTCTCTCTCTCTCTCTCTCGTCGATAGTACAATTATTGAAAGATCAATTTTTTATTAACATTTTTGCTACGACGTAGTTTAATATTAAGGCGAATGTCTTACTTCGCATGGGATTAAAAAAAATCAATAGAAAAAAGAAGATAATTCATTGACCTATGATGAACACGCAATTAATTTGATAATCTTCTAGCACTGTTTCGGACTCATCTTCAATGTTTTATCATTTATTTCCATCTTGATTTTTTTAACAACTAAAATAGACGTTGAGCTTATAATAAAAACGATTTTTTGTTGAAAAAAATCTCTGATGTTAATTGCGCTCTGTCCATTCCATAGTGCATTTTCACAGTTCTTTTTAATACAACTTATCGATTTCTACCTCGCTCGCAAAGGCACGCACATCCCTGTCACAATCCAACTGCATTTTCTTTAATTTTAGTTGTACTTCATTCATCATTTTTGCTTCCGGAAAATTAGCTAGACAAACAGAAAAAAAAAACGTTTATTAGGACCTTAAATGTACAGTTAAACATTAAATAAATTATGTTAGGGCAGTGAACAAAATATAAAGAAAAAAATTGGAATGTCAATTCTTAGATAAAGAAAAACAAAATATTGCAATGAACATTCTGCATATTATAATTTTCGACTATCATATTTCAATTTTATATCATTTAATATTTGTAGTAAAAATTGAAAATTATTCTACTTTAATTATCATTAGTAGAATGCATATTCAACTTTTGTGCAATGAATAAAAAATAATCTGTATTTTGTAACTATATATTGTACTATATAATATAAAATATTTCATAATAATAATTTAATTTAATAATTATTTTAAGTTTATCCATACGTAATCGGTATAAAATAACTTTTAAAAAGTCAAATGATCGACTTTCAAACAGCGTTCGGAGTTTCAAAACAACTAGTTAGAAATAATTTTTATAAAAACAGTAATCAACTTAAAGTTGTCATTAATCAGAATCTTATTTATGATATATTATAAGCACTACAGTAACACACTAATTTGTTAATTTAATTACATTTATGATAATACCATACTTTCACTTACTTAACAATTTCTCAGTAAGAGAAAATAATTATTTTATTATGTATTGTATTGAAATAATCAATGATAAATAATTCTCTTAATGGGTTTATATCTGAAGAAATTTCTTAGAAATAAGATTTGAAAAATTATTAGGCTTTACTTATTAATTAATAACGTAATATCAGATGATCAATAAATAATATTACTATAAAAACAATTACAGTATTACTGCAAAACTAAGAAAATGTTTTTTTAAGAATTGTAATTTCAATGCACATCTTAATTTTTCTGTGAGACACATCCAATCTCAATAAGAATTGACAAAGACAAAAGTTAACAAATTTTCAAACAATACAAAATCTCACTTTACTTACTTTTCCTTTTTAATACTTTCATCTAATTATTCTTAAGTATAGATTGCGTTAATAATTTCTTAACTTAAATAAAATTGATATGATGTTTGAGCTGTTAAGCAAGTAATATATTTCATATTTTTTCGTTGTTATTGTATACTTTAAGAATAAAACGTGTTAAAACAATAATCAACCGTTGTGACTATAAAAAGCTAGAATGTTCTTCCTTTACTTATATCTCGTATTTTTACATTGCTTTTAATTTTAAAAACTTGTTTGTAATTAAAATGGTTTGAAAGTCACGCAGATTAATTATATTTGTTTAATATTATTTATTCTTACAATAAAAGCTCTTTAATCAAGCAATCGCATTATCTCTCATCGTATAATATAATTGGATGATAATTGGAAAAATTATTTAATTCTCTTACGTATTCTGATAATGTCCCTGGCAAGCGTTCTAGCGACGACGAGCCTGACGTTGGGAACTTTGTCGTGGGATAGCTTAAGCAAAAACGGTAGCAGTTCCTTGGCAAAAACTTCATCGCTGATAATCCTGTTTCTAACCAGCTTCGAACAAATAAGTGCGTAAATTTGTCTTATCACCCATCGTTTAGCAGCTTGTATCAGCTGGTCTCTCATTTCCTGGATCATTGCAATTGCCAATGGATCATCACCATTACATGCTAGATACGCTATCGTTTTCACCACCTGAGAAACGCATACAAACATTATGACTTATTGGTAAATGCAAGCGAATACAAGTAAACCAAAAATTATTCTATTTAAAGTAGCAGACATTAAACAATTAATGATCAGATTTATTCTTTTTTTTTTTTGTTTCACAAAAATCGTTTCATAAAAATGATTCTCAGACAGGACGTTAAAAGTAATTATCTATGTTATTAACTCTCAGTATCCTCCTCCTGATCTTCCTCATTCGATAAATTTGATTTATCTTGGAATTTTCAAAAATAATATGCTAAATTAACTTTGTAGAATTATTATTTGTGTAAATTACAAAATATTTTAAATTATTTGCAAAGCAATACAATTCGTAATAATACCGAACGACTTTAGTACAAAAAATATTTTTTCTTTTAAAATAATTATCAAGAAGTGAATGACAAATTATGTTTTATATTAAATAAAATAATGAAACAACTCTAATTCTTTTCAAACACATGCAGAATCAAAATCTAACAACACGAACGACATAAAATAATTATAAACTTTAAAGAATAAGATATATTTTTACTTTCACGAAAGATTTCAAAAATCATAACAGCCTGAACCTCCGTTTTTGCCTCCCAATAAACAAATTACTCAGTTCATCGGCATGAAAAAGTATTATTACATTTACATGTTTCATAAGAACAATATTAAACTTCATTGAAATAGTGAACTGATTGTTCAGATAACTGATTAGTCCGAACAAAGAAACATTAAACAAGTCGACAACAATAATATTCAGACAAAATATAATTCTTTAAAAAATATATTCAAAGGCTAGAAAATGATAATAAAAACATTTTTGTAGGCGAATAAAAGCAAAAAATTGAAGTATTAGTAAAGCAAATTTGAGTTTTATTTAATACAAAGTTTTTTAACAAGTTTAAAAGACGAAAATATAAAATAAACGCTCAGTTGCTATCAATTCGAAAACTATGATAAAAATAAGTTACGATAGAAAGAATAATTGAAAAGTAAACTGTACTTACTGCATCGAGCGCCTCCTGTCGAACAGCTGCGATCGTGTCTTGCATAAGATGTAACAACAATGGAGCAATATATTTTGCCACTTCTAGACGATGATAAAGATGTATTATATCGGATAATTGTTTGACCAACTCTTCCCTCAACCTCCAATTCCATTTGTTATCATTGATTAAAAAATTGTCGAGCTTGGGTAGATATTGGTTACGATCTTCGGGACTTAGAACCGTTAGAAACGTCGAGAAGTGTTTTAGCGCTCCTATCCTGACCTCGTCTAGATCTTTGATAAAGTCGTTGTAAATCGGTACGAGATCACGTGCCGTGTAATCTTTCTCGATAATAATAGCAATTTCGTGGATGCCAGAGGCTAAGGTACTTCGCACTTTCCACGCCATTGCACCCGCGAGTCGTCGGTATGCGTCCTTAAAAAAAAATTTTTTTTTTTACTGATTTCTATTTTCTTCACTATTCTATTTACAAGGAAAATCCTCAGATTATGCTAAATTTCAAAATATATCTAATTTATTTATTCTATTTAATCTATAATCATAAATAAATGCATTGCTTTAAAATAAACTGTAAAACTTCCAGTAACTTTTCAAATAAATAAAATTCTATTTGATAACAGTGAATGTGACTGCCTACTTAATAAGTCAACAGAAAAATAAAGTGAATATACATATACATACGAAATTTCTTAATTTCAATATAATTTTTTATTCACCATGTAACGTAATGAAGTCGTTTAGTAGCTTTAAAAATATACGAAATTAATGTACATCCACTTTATTAACCGTAAAACACTATACAAATTTTAAATCTTTAAGCATTTAAATATTATGCATTCTACGTAAATAATATTGCGTATTATTCCCTTAATTTTTAATTTATTTACTAGATCTCTATTTATTTACACAATTAAACTGCGTACTTTATATTTTACAGAGTATATCTACAGCTGCAGATATTATATTCATATAAGTATTATTTTTCACAAAATGTTTCACTATAAGAAAATACTTTGAAAATTAATATGTTTTAATTATATTTCATAATAAATACATTCTAGATTCAGTGTTTAATTATCTAAATCAAAGGTATCAACGGTAAAAGTGGCGCAAAATTAAAAAATCAGTTGATTTTGATCATTTTTCGTTAAAACATTCAATATATTTCTATAAAAATTAAGTTTACTAATAACGCTAGGAAGGGACTAACACATATTTTTACTTTTAAAAAACATTGAACAAATTTTTCAATTGTGTAAAATAATATTATACGTAGCCTACCTTAAGTCGGTACCATTGTTCTTTGCCTACGGTAAGAACAACAGCCGGGAAACTAAAAGCACAATGATAATTGAAATTCTGATCAATGTCGCTGGAGGACATCAAAATAAAGTGATCAATAAGGATTTGTGGAACTATTTCATCAGTGTCCTCGTCCAGTTTATCGTCCTTTGCATTGTTCATATTAGACAGAAACCATAGAATTGACAGCCTTAAGTTGTTCATATTGGAAGAACTTTGTTTCGACGAATTAGTTAAAGTGATGGTGCAATTCAAATTTGGTGGGCATTTAGAAACCTTTGTTGATAAACTGCACACTTTCGGGTATCGATTCTAAAATTCCAAATTAAACATTAATACAACTCTCTGATATTATTTGTTCAATTGCAATATACATTGCTTTTATGTAACAAAATTCTAGACGTGAATGTCTTGCCTAACACGTAACAATAATTTCATTAAAACTTAATAATAGTTATATCATTTAATACAGATAAGTATTCGTTAAAAAAATTTTGAAATCTTATTTATTAATTAGTAATCGTAATCTTCGAGTAATTTGTTTATAAAAGGCATAAAAAGAAGAATCAGTCATGAAAAAAAATATATTAAAGATTTTCAAAAAAGCATATAATTAATGAAATATAAAATAATAATACAGTTTTTATTCTTTATCGTTTTTTTTCCATTTTATTATAAATAATACGATTAATATTAGAACTTCAATTTTTATATATTTCAAAACTTACCCCCGTATAATAGTTCTGCTCTTCTCCATCGTCATATTCGTACTATAAACATAATCATTACATATAATATTCACAAAAATTATACGATACATATTAGATTGCTATTATATATAAAACATTGTGTACAAGTTTACATTAAATATTTATTTATTCGAAAGATGCATAAAATTCTCAAAGGAAACGACTTGGTAAAAATGGATATCCATTAATATTAAACGTTTGGATGATTAAAGTAATTAATTTCGTTATTAAATATTAAAGAAAAACATTTTATTATCAACTAATTCATAGAAAACTTATTATTATCAATTAATAAAGAAATAACATTATGAAGTAAATTATCCTTTTAATTTCGATTAATCGTGTACATACTATTCAAATTTATCAATTAAGTTTCAAACTATTGATTACCAATAAAACAAGATTAATTTTTACATCAATTTTTAAATAATGATATGTAAAGAATGCAAATGTCAATATCCATTTTAAGTGTGATACATATAATAAAGATATACATTTTTTGTTTTAACATAAATTCCATTTTTCTGAATCAAATAAAAAACAAATAAATAAAATGTATTAAATGTCACATAAAACTAACATGTATAACATTTGTACTATAAAATAAAAAATTTTATATACTTCATATTGTTAAACTGATTATTGTACGGACATGCGAGCTGTACTTATATCAGCCATTGTATTTTAAAAAATAACTTAGTTTTTGTAAGCGTAAAAATGAAAATATTTACTGAATGAAAATTCAACAATTTAAGAATATATTCATAACAAAACAAATAATCATGATTTAATTGGCAAAAAATTGACATTAATTATTCTCACTTCATATTTAATTGGTTGATAGTAATTATTATTTTAATTTTTATTTGTAATAAAAACTTATTTGTTTTGGAAGCGTCGGCTTGAAATATTTATGATTTGCCATTTTTTTTTTTATTTGTTTTATTTGCTATACTCAAGTATCTTACGAATCAAAAACTCTTGTTTTTCAACATAATCTACCTCGTACTGATATTTATTCTGCAATTCGACCTGTTGCTCGTTGTCATTGCTGTCCTGTAACTGTTGTTGTTGCTGTTGATCTTGGACATTCTTATCGACATTCTCATTATTATCCTTCTCCTGCTGATTGCTTTTCTGGCTTTTCATGATCTCATTTTCTTGATGATTAAAATAGAAAAAGATCGTTTAATAAATAATGTACGCTTCTTTATAAAATGTTTATTGAAATTTATTAAAATCTTCATTTTACAAAAAATTATACATATCACGCCTTATTAATAACACTATGATTAATTTTAATCGGCAATTGAATATTTAAATATCTGACAAAAATTCTAATAGAAAGTTCTAACTTTAAACTGTTGATAAATTATATGTGCTGATATTTTGAATATGATATTCTTAAAGAAGTTGTGGTTGGAACGCAAAAATCCAGCATGTATTTATTTTTATTGCATTTATATATTTTAAAAATTTACTGGCATTTTATGTTCGCATCCACGTAAGAAATTATATATAAAATGTTAAATAAGTTAGTTAAATTATGTATCAACTGCAGCCTTTTTTAATATTATAGCATAAACTAAATATATACTTCTAAATACATTCTCCTAGAATTTTAATGAATGTTTCAAAGAGAAAATTGTTTATACCCTGCATCGAATGACTTGCTGCTTCCTTCTTCGTTTACTCTCTCTCTCTCTCTCTCTCTCTCTCTCTTTCTCTCGCTCATTTCTGCTAATATTCTTTACCACTACTTAAGTCTTATTTTCGTTTTACCTGCTTAACAATATAAACTATAAGACTCTCTATCAGGCAAATGTAGCTAATCCTTGATCACCCAATATATGTTAATTGTACAGGTACAATTAACTAATAATATATATTTACGTGAAATAATAGGAATTAATCAAAACCTATAATCGTTTATTCTGACTATAGTTAGAAACTGAGCCCTTTTGTATTTAAACATTCGATTAACTATTAAAATTATTCAGATTATTCATTATCAGTTATTGGAATTGATCAGCTGTAAACTAAAATTAAAGGTAATTTGATCAGAAAAGTGACACATTAAATGAGTGTATGATTGCGTTAATAATTCTTGGTATTATTCCCTAACCAATTATTTAATTCATGCATCGCTGTTTATTTGCTTCATTACACATTAAGACGCAAGAAAAATTATGAGCAATGAATATAACGTTAGATAGTCTGAGAATAATGAATAAATACATTTATGAATCCATTTGAGCGTTCTAAATGTTGGATAAGTAATCCGACCTAATATGTCTATTATAACGTCGGTTTATAACAAAAATGCAATATAAACTGTTTCATAAATTTCGGTTTTTTATTAATAATCCGAAAGCTCAATTAATGAAAGAAATTCTGACATATATTTGCTCATTATTATATTAACATAAGTTATACGTATAGATAATAAGAGTATAATTATTAATTGTCACATATTTATTGTATTGGTACTATTGAAAGTAAATATAACACAACCAAATCGATTACGAGGGACAATAGCGTTTTTACTGAATCTAACTTTATAAATTAATTGAAATCTAATTTGATGAAAAAAATTTTCTATTTTTGATTATTTAATGTTTTAATAATTCACAATTATAGAATAAAAAAGTTGCTTAAATAAACTTTTGAATAAGCAAGAATTATTGAAAATTATTAAAAATAGATGAAAAAACTATTAAATAGGGAGAATGCAATAATGAGTTTTATGTAAATATACTACCGTTTGTTAAGTACTGATTCAAATTTAATTAAATACTTTAATTATGGCAATTCGCCATTTTAAATAAAAATCAAATTAGTATAAGTGTATATTCTCTTACGTAAATAAATCTTATGTTCGCATTCTTTTATAAAATTACAGCAGAAAATCTGTAAGTAGACTTACTTAAGTATCAATTTTACTTCTACACAAGGGGCCGAAGGTATACGTAAGAATCGAAAAATCACCTATGAATTTGTTTACGTAAAAGCTTACGAAAATCTTTTTGCACAAAAAGATTTCCACAAAATTTATTCTTTTTTTATGTTTTCATATTCAAGTAAATGTTAAATTAAATTTCAAAAATTACCCTAGTAATTCATAAATATCTAGTGTAAAGCATACGCAATTCCGTGCATATATTAATACTCTATATAAATATTTCTTGAACTAAGTTTTAAAATAACATACGATGTTCAGTGCAGTGATAAGTAGTTAATTCCTTACCTTGATCGTCATATTCGCTTTTATTGATGGGCATCAGATCTTGTTGTGCGGTGTTCTTATTGACGTTATAAACCCATTTCGCATCCATGTTCCTGATATCCGTCTTTTCGCTATCGCTTATTATGGACTGAACAAGATTTGGATCTAAGGGTGCGTCCGGTGGATCATAGTAGTATTGAAAACCATTGAAGCGGTGGTACTTTTCTTTGGGTTTGCCATTTTTATCTACCTCGCCAAACATGTCCACTGCTGCTTCATAAATCGGATCGCCCTGACAAATTCCCTTATACTGTTCAAATATCAGAATTATTACAAACTAATACGATAGTGGAGGCCATAGCTTAATGCTCAAATTATTGAGGCTATTTTTATAAAAAGCCACTGCAACCGAATACAAAATGTAGCCATTTAAGCATAATGATTTTTTGGCACAGGGATAGAGTTACAACGTTTTTATTAATTGAAAACTTTCTTGGGTAGAGAGCGGATTCGATAAAATATCATATTACAATTTTGAGTATAAAAAAATGAATCATTTTGAGTCAATAAAAAAAGTATAAGTCATTCTGGAACGAATATAAAATGTATACAAGCACGTTGACATCCAAGCTAGGCTCCCCCTTATTATTAATTTATACATTTTTCTTATCTAACGGGGTATCATAATCGTTACTATTTGATGTAAAAATATATTCATGCTCAATTCATAAAAATTTTTTCACATAATCATCCATTTAACCATTTTAACGTTACCGATACTTTTTACTGACTCTTATGGTAATGTATCAATCGTACCATTGTACCTTAAAGAAAAGTTCACACTTGATTAAATTGTCCTTATAAACTGGGCGTTTTATAAGTATGAGATCTTTATAAGTTGATAAAACGATAGTTGTAATTTACATTTTTAAACGTTACGATTGCTTTAATACTACTGCTGAAAGAGTTTAGCACATCGTTATAATACAAAAATGAATGTTCAAGCATTTATAGCAAACCTACTTTATACGAATTTTAGAATAATCTCTGAACATTTAACTCGAGCGAACTCGATAATGATTGAAACGGTTACTACGTGTATAATAGCGAAATCAATGAATACGAAAGTTATTATTAAAAAAGTATTAGCATTATTTTAAACGACCCATCAGCGACGCAATAGCGCGATATCAAAGTTTAGTGAGACTTTAGTGATAACTTTCGTTATGATTTGTATGAACTGCAGCAGTTTAATTAAGAAAGAAGGAAAAATTATAAAAATGTGTACGTCACTGACCTTCCAGGGATCCACGGAGTCTATTCTATTATTAAAGTTTTCTAAATATATATCACTAGCTTTGGCAGCAGGAACTCTGAAAATATCATACAAAATAATGACATTAGATAACATAAAAAGCTCAATAAACGTAATATCTTATGCGCGAGATGTAAGATAAACGAAATCTGAAATAACGGCTGTCCTTTGTAAAACTCCTTTATAAAAGAAGCAACGGGAAAAATGGCGCGAAACTCTTTGTTCGGGATATCTCGAATAATGGAGGCAAGCGCGGTTAAAAAGGAGGCGAAAAACTCAAGAGGCTCAAGAGACTCAAAAGACTCACACGTTGAATCTCGGCCAGCCGCGTTCGGTCTCGTGCATGAGGACGAGTTCGCCCTTCTGGTCGCAGATGAGGCCGTGGAACTGCTTGGCGAAGGTCGATATGAAGGGGCCGAGTATCTCGTAGGCCGAGTTCTTGACCCAGTCGGAGTCGTCGTTCAGGTGACTCGCGAGGAGCTTCGCCAGCAGGTGGCGACGTATCGGCAGAGTTATGCATCGCGCGACCGACATCATCACGTCGACCGACACCTTGCGCACGTCCCAGGCGTCGTCCAAGCACAGCATCGCGTACGTCTTCAGCTACGGAGCAAATGGTTACAGTACTTAGTGCGCGCGCGTTCTTCTTTTCTTAAACCTACTGCCTGCTCACTTTCATGTGCAAGCGCAATACACTCTCGGTACACTTTCTTTCTTTCCAGTGGCTGCTCAAGTGCCGACTCAAGCTGGATAAGAACAATTTTTAATAAGAACAACAAGTCCTTACGCGTGCTACTTCGGTGTTTTCTTCCTTTTTTTCTTCGTTTTATTTATTTATTTATTTATTTAGCCAACGATTTTAATGCAATTTTACGTTGCCTTTAGCCAGTCGCTTGGAAAATGCTCCATGAAAATAAACGCGCTAAATTTCTTGGCTTTGCAGATAATAGATTCCGTTTCTAATCTGTAAATGGCTGAGATAAAATTTCAACTTACTAGTTTGTTATAAATCGTCTCCTTGGACATTATCGTGCAGAATTCGCCTATTATGGAGGCGCACATCTTCCTGACAAAGACATTGTGATTCTTACAGAGCTCGAGAAATCGATCGAGAAACAGTTTTTCCGTTTGTTCATCTCCTATGTACTGATTAACCTTCGTCATGAGCTGCGAAAGTAACGGGGTTACATTTATAATTAAACGTGACATGTTGGGCTATTAGTGATTGGTAATACTTCAATTACAATAAGCTCAACGTACAATTATTATTGATTACTAATTAATACAAATTAATACTATCGGCTTGTACCGCATTCGTCAAGTAATGGCTATTAATACCTAATAGTAATTGCAAAATCAATTACTGAGAGCTTTTACGTTTGTCGAAAGTCGAAAATACAGTTCACTTTTCGTACACTTTATAGAGAAATAAGAAAACGTCGATATCCGACACGAGCAACATCGCTGATGTAAAGCAATTGCAGTTAATATTACGAAGAAAAGGAAGCCGGCTTGAAATTGGAAGCCGAATCTTGTAATCGCGATACGCCGCAGATTCAACGAGTAGAAAAATGTCGGTTAAATCTTCACTAGTCGACTATCATCGATCTGTTTCGCACATCAAAGCTGGCTGTGATATGCGTTAAATTATACCATATCACAACCACTCTGACGGGCGAAACAGTCGAGCGAATCATCTCGGTGAGATTCCACAACTTTGCACGATACGAGTAATTCTTATTTAACGAACTCAACTAGCCCTTTAGGCCGACATAAGGATACGCTTGTACATCGCTTACCATCTCTAACGGCGATCACCAACGTGAAAATCCACTGAATTTTCACGATTAAACCATTACGATTTCTCGATTGTTATGCAATTCGCATAAAATTCGTGGCATTCCCGAACAGTGGCTTAATTCTAAGCTTAATTCTAATCGAGATTTTTCACAAACTATCATAAGGTTACTTTGCTTTGGATACGCCTTTATTAAGTATTTAATCTAATTCGAGCTAATATTAGAAGTCGTGTTTTCTTACGCAATAAATCGCAATGAGCTTGAAATTTTAATTTAAAAGAAGGTACCGCGAACTTTATTAATGGACAATTTACTACAAGGGCAAAACGATAAGCGGAACATTGCGAAGCAACCCGCTTCTAAACATTCGTTTAAAAAAGCAGAAAGAAAAGCGATAAATTAATCACGTATGTTTCCATGTACAAGTAAGTTTCCAAATCCGAATCGTTTATTTAGTTTTTTTTCTCTTTAAGCGCAAAATTAACCGAATTGTATTTGTCGTTTCTTTAGGTTTTTCTTTCGTTGTAGCAGGCCGTTCACAAAATTAATTCGCCCGCTCGAAATACTTTTGACCGATAGTGTACGCGTACGTATGCGCACGCCTTGCGCGCGCACGCGCGCACGCACACAGGCGCGCAGAGATACGGACGAATGATGAGCCGTGTCGCCGACGCCAACGACTATGTCCAGAGAGAAGGGAAACGACGACGACGACGACGACGACGACGACGACGACGACGACGACGACGACGACGACGACGACGACGACGACGACGACGACGGACGAGACGACGACGACGACGCGACGGCGGCGGCGGCGGCGGCGGCGGCGGCGGTGACGCCACGAGGGCGGGAGGGGAGGAGAGCCGTCCCCCGGATCCAAGGAAAGAGCGCCGTGTGTCCCACGATCTCGATTCCGCGAAATCGGTGGCGACTAAGGCTAAGTCCTCTCGCTCGCGCACGTACACACACGCGCGCAAAGCGGCACACGCACGTAAGCTACGCTACGCGGTACATATTGAGCCGGCCCCATAGAATCCGGACGGCCCTGAAGCGGACACCGGTCTCTCTCTCTCTCTCTCTCTCTCTCTCTCTCTCTCTCTCTCTCTCGACCAACGCTTACCCTCTCCCGCCGTTCCCTTGACATCCCAAAGAAAGAGGGGCAGAAAACTACGGGATACGCGACAGTGGCTCGGTGGGGGAATGGGCAGAGAAGGGGCAGTACACTTTCTTCAAAATAGGTGGCATCTTTGGGTTTTATATTGTTTTTTTTTCCTCTTTCGTTTTATAAATGTGTACTGCCGATGATCCGCATTGGTCTCTTTGATGTGCTTTATTTTTTATTTGATACAACTCAACCTTTTAGGAGCATTACAAACGAGTCGTTCAAATACCGATACTCCTCCATTCGATTCTTTTAATTCTTAATTACTTGGCATTATTTACTTTATTTGAATTACAATATAAGAGACTCGTAATATCTATTTCATCTTTTGGATGCACAAGCATTTATTTAATTTAATACGGAGCTCGTAATGCGGTGCCTAGTTCTAAAATTAGTACTTTTACTATGCTCGTAGAATTACATACATCGCAAGCTTCGTAATACTTGTAGTTATTAAGGGAAATATCTTCGTGACGATCAGCAAAGCCAGAATTACGAAGTCTACTATTTAATAAAATAAGCAATTATGATTACTGTCGTGTTAATTCATTTTATTAAAAAAGATTTTCAATAATTTCTGTTACATATATAGATAGACACACACGCACGCACGCACGCATGCGTACATTATTCGTGATATGCGTAATAACAAGCAAAGCGAATCGATAAATAAAATTTAAATCTAGAAATTTCAACGGCACAAACAATTATACACACGCGCGCGCGGGTATATATAAAAGGAAGGAAAAAACATAGGAAGAGTACATTTTTAAAATGGAGCTTACGATGCTTGGCTCGTCGAGCAAACGCAGATACGCTTCGTAGGGACTAACGGAGAATCCAGGAAGGAGAGATGCTGACGAGGAAGACGCTTACCGCTCAACAAAGCTGGCTGTGATATGAACTAAGTGAATCAACATACAACAGCCACTTTGTGAGCGACGCGATCTCCAGTGAAAATCGGCTTTTCCATGTCGACGATCACTCGCGGCTCTTCCTAGAGCTTTGCTTGAAGCGACGATCTAACTCGTCAAAAATGGCTGTGATATGAATATTCGGACAACACGCCACAACCAATTTGACGATTCGATCGTGCTTCCTGCTCTCTTTCTTTTTTATCCGCGACGAAGGCTAGATACTCCGTTACCATCAAAACATTACTTCGAATGTGCACTTATTTACGGGCATTTATTTATCGATGACAGTCCGTCCAATGCATGTGCAGTATAATAACCATCGATTTTCAAACCTTATGTACATTTTGTAAACGCATAATCATCTCTAACTTGTGTATAAGACTGACATTACCAATGACGCGCACAAACGCGACGAATAAATTTACCAAAAGCACTTGTATACGCACTTCTATGAAAATTGCATACTTAAGAAATCGAGGCATTTGTTCGATTAATATAAACTGCAAACGAAACAAAAAACACTGTAGAGCAACAATTTTATTTGTCTAATCGTTACGCATTGCGCACGCGCGCGCGCGTCACTGAAAATTATTTGATCAAACATTGGCACGAATGGTGCGTGAATTATAGATAATTCGACGGAAAAATAAACATCGTTTATGTCAGTACGATCAAATCCTATGTTTACAGCATTTGTAAACGCTGGCATTCGTTGCAGTAAACAGTTTTTTGCCAATTCTCGTCGGTCGTCTTTGGCAATAGGTTCCTTATATCTTGTAATTCGTTCGTCGATTTCCTCGATAACATCGATACTTTACTTAATTAACGGATCTTCAATAAGAGAAATGAAATTTCTCCAAAGAAACCAACGCGTCTCGTTGGTACGATACCAGATACACAATAAGCCTGTACTTCGTATTGAAAAAATCTTACCCAAAGTCGAATTTTATTATTTGTTTTTCATTTAATTACAGAGGTAAGTGTATCGAATGTCACTGTTACGCCATTTTCAAAATATTATGGAAAATGTTGGGACTAAGGATGACAAATCGAAAATCAGCTTCTAAAGTTTGAAAACGTTGAAACGTTGAGGCGGTTGAAACGAGGAAACGAACGACAAAGTCTCGAATATTTGGCTAGATCGGCAATAAAATGTATAAATAAACAAAATGATTTATATGACATTTCATTGACAAATGTAAAAATAAAAAAATAAACGTAAACCATATTACTCTTCTTTCAGCGAGTGGATGCGGGCTTAAAAGTGTGCGAGACGCATCAGTGTCGACAAATTCTACGGGCCAAGCTCATCAAAATGGCTGTGATATGGGAACAGAAAACATTCCACAACCAATTTGATGTATCGGACCGCAAAAGTACTGCTTCTTCTTTCTTCTCGTCACTTTGTTAAAGAAAATTATTCACAGCTGATGTCGAACACAATTTTGCTCATCAAAGCTGGCTGTGATACGTCTATACTCTATGACAAACCAGCTTTAATGGTAAAAGGATGCCCTTTTTATCCGGCAGCGTTCTCTTCTAGAAAGTCGTACATATTTTAACGATAATCTTTTTCTATTGGAGTGGTGGTGTGTGATCGACGAGCGGGGATTTACTGACGAAGGTTTAGCGAACGGCCGCATGAAAGACAAGGTAGTGAGACGCGAATGCAGGGTAAACATCTCACTACCCATGTCTTTCAAGCGGAATATCGCTCTGTGTGTTAATGACCTCGATCTGACGGCTAACGCGTTCTTCTTTCCAACTAATATTAAATAATCGTGAATTACGCTCGACACTCTCGAACGTTCATCGATTTACCAATAAATGTAATTGCTTAAACATTTCCGATTCTATTGCCTCCTTCCATTTCAATGCTCTAATTAATATCAACAGTTATTTTGGATTACTCTCTTACATTACTCTCGTCTCGGCAACCTTTCGTAAACACAACCTTAGCAATCCGATTGTCTCGACAGCCGAGGCAAAGACATTTATTTGAAAATAAATGAACGTCAACGTAAATACAACGCCAATTTATTTAGCGCTGTCAAGTACAATACTGTTTGTTGTTAAATATTATTCCGAAACTCTGATCGCAATTACCATTTTAACCTAAACTAACCACAACCGCAATAAACATTTACGCTTTTGGTTATTTAATTTAACATTTAAACGCATGCGTTTATAAAGGTGATACATAAACGTAAAAATTACTTGGCATCGTTCTTAGATCAGTGTACGACAAGGACCTGCAAAATGTACGTAGTATGTACATAGCATTGAACGACGCTCTAGCAAAACCGCGTAAAGCTTAATGCTCTTACGGTCTTACGGTTACCATCGGAGCGATTAGCGACAAAAGATAATTAGTTACGGCAGACCAATAAGATCGATAAAACTCTGTATTATTCGTATCTCATAAATGAAAAATTCGTTTTCTTTTTTTTCGTTTTTTTTTCTTTTTTTTTTTTTTTTTTCGTTTTTTTTTTTTCGCTTTTCAGTCACGCCTACACTGATAAAAGAAGACAATTTCCGCAATAAGTAGAAAGAAGAATCGTGAAACTTACGGTGAGCGCAAAGTTCTGATAACTCGTCGATTGGTCGCACGAAAGTTGGATAATGACGGGGCAGACACTCTGCTGAATCTGATCGATGTCCAGAAGATTTCGCTCGAGGAGCAGCTTGAGTGCTGTTTGGGCATCGCGCCGTACCTACGAAAATTCGCAGGCAAACAAAAAACGTCGTCTTTTTAACGTGTTCGAGTGTAGTAACGTGCATTGTCTTTAAGCTTGTCTTTTATGATTTTAACAATAATAACTTTACAGTACGCGACGCCGGTTGCAATCAATTCTTTAGCAAATGCATTTACCTTCGATCAAGCCTTCAATTAAGTGCACTAGAATCGATCGCGGTCTTAAAATAGCTCTAACAAACGAAACAAACTGCTAAATTACAATCGAAAGTTAGATTTCAAATCGGCATTATGTGGCATTAGGAAGCATTATGTGACTCCCGTATTAATTTGCCGTTGGCATAAAAATTTCGTCCCAACCAATTTAGAAATTCTTTTCAAGAAATTAACATTATCCGAGAAGAAAAAACGTGATTCATTCAATTACCTCGCGGTCTTTGTCACGAACGTATGTGAGAATGATATTAAGTATGCGGTTTAATACACCCTTGTCAATGCAGTCCGATGATTCATGGCATATAAGAGCCACGTGGGGAAGATATTCGATCAACGATAACCTTACAGTTTGATCTGCAAAATCAATGAAAAAGAACGTTAAGTCAAGGATGGGGCTATATTTTATTTATATATTTTATTTTATAAAATGTAAGATCTCGCTTGGTTACAACACCTATAGCTTACAGAGGGACAACATTACAAATGGATTTTCTCGTCCGATGATCGCTTTGCGATCCACAATGTAAATTTCTAATAAAGTTATCATTTGCAAAGCGTACACCTGGCTCGAGTACCTCCACATTCGAATGATTCGCTCGTAGCCAACCACTCAACCCCCGTATCGGCGGCACTTACAATACAATTACGTTATCGTACATTTTCATAGGCTAGGAGGACCGCTCTTAATTAGTAAACACCAGGCACGCCCGCATCTCCAGGCAACAATGTCTAACAACGCGTCGGCGCGTTCGATCGGCAAACAATTCAAACGGAAAAATAAAAAAGTCAAAGGAAACGAATGAAACGTATGAAACGTATGAAAAGTACGAATGCACGACTATCAAAAAATCAACGAGAAAAATGAACGGCATTCAAGGGCCGTCACGTGTCCCTGATGATTTAAGGAAGGTCAAGAGTAAAAATCCTCCTGCCCATTGTTCAGGTTATTTCCCGAGCCAGAGAACGGTTGGTCAGTACGTTGAGAGTCCTAACAGGAGGCGCGCCTATACCTGTGTGGACTTGGAAGAGAAAGACGCTATTCCGGAAATTTGCTACCTTTCCCTTTTCCCCCGGACTCGCCTAAAAATACGGCTAGCCTGCGGCTACGAATTTTTCAAATTCCTCAATTCCAAATATTACAATGTTTTTTATATTTAAGTCTTCGTATTTCCACGTTGATAGAGATTGGTATTTTCTTACTTTACATTTGCGCTAACAGATTTGTAATGCAGTAATTCTTCTCTCCGATAAACCTCGATAAATGTCAGCAGCACATGTACAAGCTCAAATTGTCATCGCTCTTGCTTCTAATTATTGATCAAACTTAAAAAATAGCGCCCCAAGCCTTTTTAATAATTCAATTAAGTACAACACCGATGGTACATAAATTTGAATAATGCGAGAAAATTAAACGACATTAGGTAATAACGTAATAAATTTAAAGTAACTGACTATCGCAACGCTAAAACAAAATGAAAGAAAACACGCGTCACGTATGCTTAAAACTATATGTATATACGTGTGTGCGCGCGCGTGTAAAGCAAGCACCAACAATTTGAGGAAGAAACTGAAGAATAAGAATGATTACGTGTAAAATAAATGAAATCACTTGCGAATCGATCAAAGCCTTCGGTTATCCAAAGTAGCGCGCGCCGCGTTCAAATTCACAACTTTCGTGCGCAGTGGTGAAAAGCGCTCGGAAAACGATACGATGCACTCGGAAGGGACGCGTGGGTGCAACTGACTATGCTTTTCCTTTGGCGGGAAGACGATGCCTCTCTCTCTCTCTATCTCTCTCTATCTCTCTCTCTATCTCTCTCTCTCTCTCACTGGTACCTCTACTTCTCTCTACAGAGAAACGATAGTCGCTCGAAAAAGGGCAAGGATCCTCACTCTCTCTCACTCTCTCTCTCTCTCTCTCTCTCGCGCTCTCTCCCTCTCTAGCTATTCTGCAGCTTTTCCGGGCCACGCACAGCCTGCCTGCGTGACGTGAAACGCGTTTTTCCAACTGCTCAGAAGCAAACGTAAGATTATAGTTCGTCGGCGCGTATATTTAACGTACAACGTAACGACTCCATTCTCTATATAAATATTTTAGCCAGTAAAACTTTTCGCTCGATTCGACACAATTATAAATAATTGAGCATGCGAGAAAAAATCTAAGTTAAATATATGGGTAATTACCGCTCTGAATATTTTTAGAAACTGTACTCTAACAGAATATTCACAATTAACCTAGCATTGAATGTAGGTATGATCTTAAAAAATTACCATAAAAGTGCACTTTTCTTTATGCTTAAATTAAAATTATAATAATTATTTTTCAGATAAAAAAATTTAAGACCAAACGTTCCCATGAAATACAAATTTTTGCATTTCTCAATAAGTTTAGATTGTCTTTTAAAATTTATTATTTTTACTCTTTTATCCTTTTCATTAGGCAATGGCGTATTGCACCATATATGCTCCACCATTAGCAAGAAAAATGCTCAACTTTACAAATTTTCAAACGAGATTGGAAATGTTATTTAATTTTCTGTTTAACGAAATTCTTTCTCGATGGTTTATTGCTACTCTTGGCGTGAAATTATATTTCAATCGAGCATTTATTAATTGATTATATGAAAACATCGAAACGTGGTTAACTTTACAAGCGCGAGTTACTTGTAAAACGTATGTTTCTCCAGGAAAAATATATGTTATTTTACGGGCATCGTTGGTAAATTAGTATCGCTTGACAAAGTGGCTCTACACGAAGAAACAATAATTTTTTTCATAATTCTAGAGACGTTGAGATAGTTTCACAATTGTTACAAATCGTCTTTTAACGTTTGACTTGGCAAAGATAGAATTTGCTATAAAAATTCGAGAGAAAATTCCAAACGCACGGAATAACCTTAATAGGAGGATTTCATTGACACTAGAAAGGGAGGGAGGGAGGGAGGGAGGGAGAGGGAGAGAGAGAGAGAGAGATGGAAGAGGAAAAAATGAAAGACAGCGGGGCACGCGTCATGGCACGCGCCACGGCGTTCCGCCTCAAAAATACATTAACTGCGGCGTCGGCGACGACCCCCGAAAAACTGTATACTTATACTCCGCATGTGCATCAGGAGAAAGAGGATAGGAGGGAGGTAGTGTTCATCGAGCCCAGCCAGAGGGGATCGGAAAAAAGGTGTATGTGCCCAGCTGCCGCCGCCACCGTCAACGCTGCTGTTGCTCTTTTCTCGACTTCTCGATCTTCCTGTGAAAAGTTCTATGAAAATGCTCCCCAATATTCTTTTTCAACAGGACTGTGACGTGAACTTTTCCCTCCAAAAATCTAGCCTAGCCCACTCATTTTTTCCGATTGCAGAACGACCTAAGGGAGGCGATTTTTTCCGTCCTCGTGCTCTCTCCACGTTAAAAAATAAAAAACCTCACACTTTTTATGTTATTTTACAGAAATGACGACTTTGAAAGCGCGTTAAGTGATGATCTTCGATATATTCAAATTCAAATTTCAAATACATTTCACCGCGTATGTAAATATTTCCATGAATCTACATTCCTAATAGCGTTCACTGACACACAATGTACTTATTTCTTTCTTATATTTATATTATATCATAATACACGCCTGCCGTCTGCGACAATTTACTTCTTAAGGGTATATCCTTCCCGAGTATCCCTCGATCCTCGGCAAAATAAAATTCGAACCAACTGGGGGCTTTTCTATTCGGTCGAACGCTTAAATTTTAGTGCTTCGTTACAGAATATATTCACGATCATAAAATGATACGTCATTTTAAGTAGATTCTAGAATAAACATAATATTGGCTTTTACGTTGAAAATGAAAATTCACGCCTTCTGCGTGAATTTTCCAACAATTCCAAGAATAAACTCTTTACCCGAAAACCTGGGAATAATATATCACGTAAAAATACACATTGAGAAAGTTGCAAATCGATGAAATTATCGTGAAAATTATGAATCCGCGGATCGAGCAAGGGAGTAAGCGTTTAATAATTTAAAGCGCTTCTTCCCTCCTCGTTTGTTCGCAAGACGAAATGGAAAGGTTTAGTCACGAGTGCCGAAAGCTTTTGACCAAATCCTCATCATCGACTTGGTCAAAATTTTTGTCCCCAACACCATCGGGGTGAAAAGTGAAAAAAGCGTCCCATTGGGAAGTCGATGCGTGCACACCACGAGAGAATCAGTTGCATCCCGATCGAGGGGAGGAGTCGCGAAACGGGGCGCGGCTTCACTCCGGCGGAGGAGTGCCGAAGTGCCAGGCGCAGGACGTGCAGCAGCCGCGACTACTCCGGGCCATCGATCAACGCGCGCGGTCTTATCTCTTCCTGCTCGGCGGTGGTGCGCTCCTGCCTTTCCTCTCTAAAAATACCCGCGCAGTCGCCACCGAGTGCCCGACCGAGCAATCAAAAGCTGTCTCTCTCTCTTGCGAGAGAGGAAGTCGGAGAAAAAGGAGATAGGAGGAACGGATACCGGATGCTCGACAAAACCTCGACGGTCCTTATTTTTTAGCCCAACGAGCTTCCCCCTTCTTTTTTTCTTAACCGCGCGCGATGTCGTTCAGGGCCTTTTCGGAAGGCCAGAGGTCCTCGATTTCGGTCGGTGGCAAACGGGAAATCCGGGGTTTCACCCTTCGGTGCTCGACCGAATCGCGCTCCGTATTATTCAAATTGTCACGCTAATTGAATATCTGGTGACACCTATACCAGATTAGGGCCACGCCGCCCTAATCTAATTAAAGTTTTACGTTCGAGCATTCGGAGAAATTAAAACATGCGTGTATTTAGCGGATCTAATAATCGGAAATTACTCGCCCGGGCGAAGCGTTTTTCAATTTAAGAAATGCCTCGGAAAATTCGTCAATTAAAATTTGCATCAGCAGTTACATCAAGTTTCCAATTTCGGGCATTTGAAAGTAACTCATTTAAGATTCGGTTCAAAATAAACTTACTATGATATAAAAGGACGGAAGCAACATTGATATTCTCAATTGTAATGTATTCCGAAGCTTTTCCGTAAAGCTCGGTAAACGTTCGAGAGACAAATTTCGAATTTTAAACGTCTAACGTGGAGTTCAAGACGATTCGAAGGATAGAAGACTGCATGCACATCGAAGAGTTAGTAGTCATAAAATACAAACGTGAACTCGTTGCTGATTCGGCGTCAACGAAGCTCCTGTCGACCGAAAGAAAGGAAAAACAAGAATACCGTACACAACACAGAGAAATACATATGCTCGCGCTCTGCAGCAAAACCGGAAGTTACCCCCTCAATTCTACCGTGTCCAAAAATACACATCGTACAGTCGATCCCCAACGAAAGCCTTAAGCTTCTCGCGCCATGGCCAATAATAATATGTTGGAATAATCTTTCTACTCTATATAAGGAGTGAGCGTTATTACAAGCAGTTTTCAGATAATTTACTTTAGAAACTCCTGAATTTTCGTTTGCTAATTTTAATGGATCAGCGCTTAATCTTAAAATAATTCCATTTTATCCTCGTTTAATTAATTTCCTTATTCCTTTTTACATTGAATCTTACATTGATCTTTTCCTTATACTTCTAAGTACACAAACAAAAGCTAAATACGACGCTTTCCTCGATATTTAGCAAACATTTTTAGACATTTTTGGATAAGAGAACGAACATTTGGCTCGCTTTAAATTCGACAGTGATGAGCAATTTATTCATTGTTTTCAAAGGTATACGGAATTTCCAATTTTTCATAATCATTTGTCATAATCCGACACTCGAAAGAAACACATGCTTTAGAAAATAACGACTCCGGAATTAAAAAGAAAAATTGTTTTTAAACAATTGTCGATGGAACCAGTTAATTATTATTTTTAACGTAAGATATAGGTATGACATTAATTTAAGAATCTTTCTCGCATCTCGCGAGAAAAGATCCCCCCCCCCGCCCCTGCGGCGAATATGCACACATGGGCGTTAAAGACGACGCAGTTTTTCGGTTCTTTATCTCTCTCTCTCTCTCTCTCTCTCGCCTAAAAATAAAACGACCGGAACAAGCCGGAAAGATACACCTTTTTGCGCGAACTTCAAAAGAGAAACAGTATTTCTGAATATTAAAATTCTGAACAATTCTTTTATTGCGAGACATTACCGGCATGTCTTTAATGCATATTAATTTAGTTTAAAGCAGCAGGTAATTAGAAATTTCTTCCCATGAAATTTTGGAATTATTGCGTTCTTGGTAATAACGCGGTCATCGTTCAACCCCTTTCCTTCTTCTATTATTCTTCATAATTGTCTGCGACTCGCTTCTTCGAAATCAATAAACCAAACGAAAAGTTACTTCTTCAAACTTGCACTATTCCGAATATTCAAAGAGACGGTAATGTTTATAACGCCCAAGTACAATTGAATTAAGGTAAACCGAGCAGTTTAGAGTCTTCCTAATGCAAGTTTCCGCAAAAGAAAGAAAAATTTGCACGCGCTCTTTCATCACCTCCTTTCTTTCTTTCCATCATCGACGCCTCGTGCAAAATATGCCGCCTGTCGCTTTACTCGCGCAGAAGACGCTCTATACCAAGAGAAAACGGAGGAAGAACGGCAGAGAGAAAAAAGAGTCGAAAAACGGAGGGTGAAAAGAGGAAGCTGCTGCGGCTATGGCACGCGCCATGGGGGTCTCGAGGTATTTGAGAGATGCGTATAAATATACATCAGTCTGCCTTTTTCTTTCTCTTGCCTCCTTTGCTAGGCCCATGCCCCCTATTAATGAAAGGTCACCCAGTCAATGACATTGGAACGACCAAGTGTTGACGACCCGAGGAGGCCCAAAGTATTTTCAAAATGGACTTTATTCGAAGGAGGCGGCAGCAGATAACGTGAAATATTCAGCATCTATAAATTATAGATCATCTCTAGAAAAACGAAAAGGATGCCATCGGAATTCGATTTCATCCAGAAACGTCGATAATCTCGAGGCGAAAACACACAAGTTGCTTTCGTTAAACTATTCTCAAGTGATGTTCGCAGAATTATTTGTTTATTAGAAAAATTAGAAGCTAGATAAAAATAAATCTTACGTCGTTTTCTTTTAGAAATTAATGTGATATCGAGATAAAATACAGCGTACTATTATCCAAAAGAGATTGACATGTTTCACGTTAAAAATACAATTTTGTCAATAATTTATAATCCACAACTTACGTTGTTCGTAATCTATAATTGCCTCAAATGAAGTAGTATCAAGAAATAGGACGTCGGTAATATTGTTTTTTTTTAAGAAAAATAGACTGTTACACGACGATTGAAGTGCTTTAGAAAACATTTTTTAAATATGCATACGTACGTATACAAATCGACTGCCTTTATTAAGCACGTATAATTAATAATTATTCAAGGCTTTTCAAAAATCAAACGTTCGACAGATAAATAATTTAACACTGCTTTACAAAACTTTAACATATCCGCAGATAAAATAGATTCAATAATTTTACATCATTTAAATAATACATAAATAAACGATGTAAATTAAAGAATATATTAAATTACACCATAGAATATCGACAGCTGTTCTTGTCTATTATGTTGAAAATTAATGCAGATGAAAAATGGGGGGGGGGGGAATTTGTGATTTAAAACTGTGATCGATAGTAATTGATAACTGTATTTATAAATATTTGTCTTTCCATGAGTTTGTAAAACATGTTGAAAATAATACCTCTTCGCAATGAAAAAGATAATTAATTTAATTTTTCTTAGATGACATAAGTACAGTCCTCAAAACTGTTCTTTTTGTTTGGGTCTCTGTCTTTCTCGCTATGCGTTTCTCTCTCTCTCCTTATATTGCAATTTTTCTCTCTTCTTCGATGCTTCAGCTAAAATACATTTTTTGCTTTTATCTACTCTTAACACATGGTTGATTTTTCCATTTGTTATAAGATTAGGTTACAGGTATATTTTCCTTTGAATCATAATTTTAATAGATACGATTGAAGAAATAAATTATACTTTACACGATACTGCATTATATTACGCATTAAAATAGAATACTTGAAATCGAAGTATATACATATTTTTGTTATTGATCAATCGATGAAGAAATTGAAAAGTAATTTATTCGGTTTAGCTCGTCACATATATTACAGAAAAGCATAAGCATTAAATATGAAAAACTGTATACCGCAATCGATAGTTTATTTAAAGTAAAAAAAAAATAATAATAACGAGGACTACATATTTTCTTCAATAGAAATGACCAGTAAGTAGATCGTAGGAGGCATTCCTATATTTTATAAAGAACAAAGAAGAGTTAACAAACATACACATACATACCACGCCGGATGTCCTATTTTACCTCAAAGATAATTCAAAATTTTTTAATGAAAGATTACAATTATAGCCTTGTCATTACTTATCTGATAAATACCAATCGACCAAGCCAAATAAAGTACTAAAAAACGTTTACGTAATTCCCATAATTAAAAAGAGAAATTATATATGCAAATGTATTCAAAGGCAATTACGTTCTCGAGTACATTCGCACCCCTCGCACTATCTGCAGCTTCATATTTACCGAGGCATTGATTCGTAGGCGAAATGTTAATAACGAGCGAAAAACGCATAGGAAAGAAACAAAAAAAAAACGCCATCGGACCGCTGAAGACGAATAAATTAAATGAATCATACATTTTAACGTCCAATTTTAATCATGATCTAACACGAAACTTCCCCCTGAAGTTCCTACACGCCATTTTTTGTCGACCCCCCTCGCGTTCACGCCCCCTTTAACTTCACGCTTATACCACCATCCACCAGTACCAAATATATATCCACGCGCTCGGCTGGAAACAACCCTTCCCTCACAGCTCATTATCGGACTTTTTACATTCTCATTTTTCTTCCTTCATCCAGACACGTCTTCCCCCCCGCGCAACTTTCTCCTTTAACTTTAGTCTTTTCCCTCTCCTGGCACCGGGTACCAGCCCCCGCCAAGTTCACTCGCTCCAACCCTCTCGCTTCAGGCGTATATTGCATTTGCATGTGTACACACGTGTGTATGTTTGTGGGTGGGAGGCGTGCGCGCCTTTACTTGACTTTTAAATGGGCGGACTTCCTTTGCTTATTTGCACGGTGGTTTATATTCGACAGGGTAGCTTATCATAATAACTGTTTAAATAATTTCATAGCCAATGATTATAGCTGAGTGAAAGATTATTCGCTTGTCTTCTGTTTTTAGCTAGATGGATTGCTTTTATTTCATTCAAGTCGCTGGAATAAATTGCATTCCTTCTTTTCCGTTGCAAATGGTAAGACTTTTGTGTCATTATTCCGACTGTAAATTCGTCAGGTAAAAATAGCCAACATCTACTGTCGAAAATAAAAGGAGTCGACAATACTTTTATACACTTTCAAAAGCTCCAAATGAACACAGCTTTATAACTATCAAGATTATTATAAGAAATCAAAGCCAAGTCAATTTAAATTACTGAATTTATTTAAGAAATACTTAAATATTTTTTTATTAAATAACGAAAAACGTTCTAAAAGGCCAAAAATCAACTGAAACTATTATAATCATCGTATAATGTAAATGCAACATGGATTTCCGGAGTATCTGCTGCGGAATAAGTTTTTATCTCGTCTTGGCATTGAATTAATTTAACTACATATTCTGCACGATAGTAAGATTATCTTTGGCTTAAATAATCTAAACTTTTATAGAAAGAGTGAAAATAAATTGCAGTTATTGGATATACTGGTTCTTCATTAACATGTACATTTCAATACACTTTTAATCGCTATATGGATAGCAAATCGATTGGATTTTTTATTGATTTCAAACGTTAACATATATTCAGCACCAAATATTCAATCGTATAAATATTATGCAGCAATAACAATAACAATAACAATAACAATAATAATTTATTATCTAATAATAATATTATTATTATCGTTACTTTATTCAACGTAATATATACAGTTTTAATATAAAGTAGTGGAGAATTTTAAGCATCGGTATTCCAACAGTTTTACCCCGAAATATTGTATAAAGATTTATCGCGATATTATCTAGCTTTTATTTTAATTCGACGTCATTTTCTCGTCTCTGCATTTAAATCTGCCTTTAAACCTGCCTTGAAATCTGCCTTTAATATCTTCGGATACTTCTTGAAATAAATTTTCATTCTAATAAAGGTAAAGAACGGGTAGAAAACCAAGAGGTTAGACGACATACGCACAGCATGGATGCAGTTGTAGATGCTACGACCGAACTTCCGGCCCACGTGCCCCGCCGGAAGTGCACAACGCGCAATCTGTCGTCGTTCTCCCGCAGCCGTTGCATCGCACCCCCTTCTCCTCTTCCTCTTACTTTCACTTGCGACCCGCATCTTCTCCCGAGTCTTACACCCACACTCAATCCTCTTTCAAAAACGGCGCGCCGGGCTTGCGCGTATCCCGATGCCACCATTGCTATTTTTATGCCCGTGGGCGCAAAGGAGAAGATTGAAAAGAAGAGATGAACGAAAACGGATACTAAAAGAGATTGTTGATGTACGTGGGGGTGCGCGCGCGCGCGCGCGTGTGTGTGTGTGTGTGAGGGGTGGGGTTCATCCTCGAGAACAGAGCGATAGGCTATTATCGCTTTTTGAGTCTAATCTATTTTTTCAAATTTCAAAATCGTCTGCTTTTAACTATTTGAATAAAAAATTAATATTCAATTGTATTGTTGAGAAGCACAGCATCAGAAATAGGATTACTAATCTCTTTAATATTTCTCGAAAGAACGGATGTATATATTCATTTTCAAACTAGTAGTTCGAATTATTTGTCATAACGTGTTGGCAGATTTTCTTCAAACTTGGAAGTCACTGAATATGTAAAAATGTGTCGAACTATAAGTTCAAGGATCCCAAGGATGCGATGATAACTTGTAGCGTCCGTTTTCTGTCGATATAATTTTAAACTTTGTATTTTGTTACTTAAAATTCGATTATTTTTAACAGAACTGCGTACTTACGTTGAAAATCAGTTTTACTGTTAGTGAGATACATTTGTGTTAAAGATTTTGTTTCTCGCAAACTACCTACTACCTTAATGGACTGCTTACAACGAATTTAACACATAATTGATTTGAAAAAAGTAAACCGAAAGTAATATGATATATCGAATTATAATTGCAACTATAATGATAAGCTGCGTGGATACTATCAATGTATTTGGATATCAAATCTACAATTGGAAACGTAATATTTATTAACTCCTAGTAATTATTTCGTAATACTACTTTATTTCTATTAATACAATTTGTATTAATTTACAATGAAAGCTTTATGGATATTTGCCTTGATTTGAGAAAGAACGCAGAGTTGGTTGCACGTTTTAATTGACTAGCTTGTTAAAGCAAGAATTATGTGAAATTGTATTTTTACGTAAGTGCAATATATTTTACTGCGCTATAAATAAGTGAATAAAGTTTAAAATTATGAATAATAAAAAGAATAACCAATGTAAAATATGTTCACCAACAAATCGATTATGCAATAACTGATTTTATTATGTAATAAAACCATTTGCTCTTACGTGAATATGAGTTATAAAGAAGCAAAAATTAAAGATTGCCATTTTGTCAAATATCACGGGCAAATTACCGTAATAATTTAGACTGTTGCGCACAATAAGGGAAGTAAAGAAAATTTTTCGATATTAATAAATTTTCGGTCTCATTAATTACTCGTCGTTACTGTTACATAAACTGAATTGAAAAAGCGCTAATTTCATATGGAAGCTTCAAGCGCCATTTTGTCGGCAAGCATACGAATTTCTACAGTTGACAATAACAATAATTTTATAATCATTTTTTAACAGTTAATCAAGCACACTTAATACAAAATTAAAATGATTACTCTTCCAAAGACATTGATTTTTAATAACTTCCTTTATAAGGGATAATAAATGTATTTCATCGGTGTTCGTGTTTATTCAAGTGAAAATCATATTTTATAAATGAAACGGCGGCATTTAAAATAATAGTACTTGATACATAAGTGAATAATATTAGTAGAGCGAATAAATACAAGCAATAACGATTATCAAATCAACAACATTATCTCGATAACTGCGAATATAAAGAGAATAAAAAATATCTGAAAAATTCTGTAATGCGGTATTAAAAATATAATAAATACACATATGCGAATATTAAAAACTATTCTAGATAATGTACAAGCATTGAAAGAGTTGTGAATGCAAAAACTGATATCACTAGGCATATCGAACAATTTTTCTTCATTTATTTGCTTCTAATGCATGAATAATTTACATTTACATTTACATAACAGATACAAGGATAAAAACGTAAAATTAAATAAAGTTTTCCGAGCAATTGTTTGAAATAAGCATCAGCCAGTAATACAAAAGCTAGGCGCCTAGAACTATATACACCGAGTACAAAGATAAAAGAATTAATATCAAAGAAAGAGGGGGAGTGAGATAAAGAAAATTTAGCGGTGTGAATAGGACGGAGAGGAAGAATTTATATAGGGTACTTAACGTTTGATATGCTGAAAACAAAATTTCGTGAAGTAAAGATAGATATAGAGAAAAAAAAAAGCGGCGAGGCGAAATCGACAACGTTGACGACGGCGGCTGCGGCGACATCATGGAAAATTACTTGAGGGGGGTGAGAGAGAGAGAGAGAGAGACGGAAAGTCTCTCTCGCATACAGATACCCAAGGTGAAGTTCCAAAGCGTTTTCAAAGCGATAAGGCGACGCGACGCCGCCACTGTCGACGTGCGATTACAAGACAAGAGGAGAGATTTTTGAGCGTTGTACGCTACTTACTCCTCCTCTTTTACGCTGTACCGCCAAACTTCGATCAAATCCAGTTTTTAATTTTTACACATTTACACTTTGCATGTGCACCACAAGTCCCACCAAATTCATAACCTACGGTATAATACACAAAGATGCAACCTTACACGTAATAATCCGATAAACCGATCCTTGCATGCGATTCTTCTTTGCGATTCTCTTTCAACAAAATTATTCAACAGATCTTACCCCAAATTAAATGAGTATAGCAGCCATTGCCAATTGAAAATAACACTATCTCTAAATAAAATATGTGAGTTTTTGTTAGATATTAAAAAATATTAAGAAACTTACTTGTCTTTTGAGAATGGCAAACTCTTTATTCAATTTCAAGTAACACTGTATATTAATGAATTAATTATTAATGAAAATTGAATACTAAAAGTCAATGTTAATGTGGAGAAAACTTCATTCGTGCGAGAAGACTTGATTCTTGTGAAAACTGGGCGAAAAAGCTGTATTATTTATGAGTGTACGTGAATTTGTGTGAGCGTTACAAGAGTAAAACAGAAAAAAGTAAAGCAGCCGTTTTCATGTTCAATAGTATCATTTTTCACTGAACGGCCATTTTACTACATGCTATCACATTGCGTACGTACTTTCTTCGTGTCGATTAATTTTTGAATTGAGACATTTTAGTTCTTATACGGTGCGATCAGGATTTGGACGATACAATTAACTTTCCAATCCATGTGCATCGTAGTTGCTCGTTTTTTTTTTTTTTTTTTTTTCCCCTCCTTTTCTCCCTCTCTCTATAACATAGTTATCTACTACTCGAGCTTCTTACAGTCTCTCCTTTTATGTACGCATAATGGTGCGAAAAAAGCAAGTGCATAAATTAAAATTGCAATAATTAACTACGTGATTACAAATGCTTAATTTTTCATTTATTATCCGTTATTAAGTTTTCATCCGAGGATAATCCGAGCTTATGGGACTCTTTTAAGTTTAATATAAAATGAATATTAATAGCCTTGAAAAGCATAGTACAACGAGTTTTACAACAGAGAAGACGCAATATTGACAAATAATGCGCAATGTTTTAATTTGATAACGATTTTGTTAATTAACGGTGCAGGATATCTATTTTAAATAAGAGTCTGCGAAATCTTCAGCCAAATCATATGTTCTGTTATTACAATACATTGCTTTTTAAATAATAATACTTAGGTATATCAATTTGTTAACAATGAAAAAAAATAGGATATTAATACTTACCAAAAGACTTTGCTTGCAAAAGTAACCGAACGAGAACCTATTCATAAATACAATATTTAAATGAAAATCAATTAACAACTCACTTGTATCACAGCTTATTTTGTCGATTGCTTCAAGTATATCATCAATACCTTCAGAAAAATTTGTTTTCGAGTAAGATTGAAAGACGTTTGTTAGCAACTTTCCCAGCATCTGCCTGTAATGGAAAATAGAAGAATATAAGCATTTGATTTCTGAAGTCACACTTACGAATACAACAAAAAAGAGTTTCTTTTATATATATTTGTGAGCACGAAATAAATCAATTGCATTGTATACGAAAATTTCGGCTTAGCTCTAAATTTTATATAACGCATATAATTTGCAGAGTACAATCATCTCGTTAAACAACCCAGATCGCAAATATAAAAATAGTTGATAAACTATAAAAGTGTCCATTTAAATTGAAAGTAAAATTCTTCGATCAAAAAATTTCTGATAATCACGAAAGTACAAGTGCTTAAATAACACTCGTATTAGGCATTCGTGAAGTCTAACAGAAAGGCGAAATAATGATAACTCAAATATTATTGGAAATACGTTAAGTACGTTTCGAAATGAGGAATTATTACATACACTGATATTTTTATCTCTGATACTGCTCGTGTACGTCTATTATTATTTGTTTGCACGTTTCATTATATTTCCGTCTGTTTCAATAGGTTTGGCTTCAGATTCAATATTTTTATATTCATCGTCTTGTACATATCATTGATTATACTTTGTACTCTTTTACTCATCGCTAAGGTGTTATAATTTTCTGAAATAATAAAGAGTATACTTTTTGTATCAAATTTCTCTCTATCACAGAAACGTTCGCTTAATTTTTTATTCCAATACGTTTGTCGAGAGAAAAAATCGTTTTATACCACAGAAATGTTTGTTACAGAAAATTCCCCCCCCCTCACCCAACCAACCCAGAGATAATTCTAGTTGTTCGAAATTGTAAAATTGATATTCTTTCAAGAATCGTTACGGCCCAAAAGCAATGTTTCATCGCGTGCGGGAATGAGCAATTGCAATCCCTCGTCGCAGTTGCTGCGCCAAAACTTGTAGATTTTCGCCAATACAGGCGCGCAAGGTGCTTCTCTAGGTACATTCGAGGCGTATCCGAAAAAAGAAAGACTCTCACCACGGGGGAGTTTCAAAAAAGTGTCAAAGTGTCCGAGGAAATACTTGCCCGAAAATGAAGCGATAAAAAAAAAAAAAAAAAAAAAAAAAAAAAAACAAGTGTTAAACGTGTTAAACTTGGCATTCGGGCATACAACATATATATTGTTGTCAAGGCGAGCACCCCCCTCGTACCCTCGCAACCAACGAGCTGCTCTCGCCCGCGACGCACACACTCGCTCACCTGCGGTGTACGACGACGCGATTTTGCATTCCAGGTCGGTGCTTCCCCATCCCGCGCAGGCTTCGGCCGCCCCCACCCGGGACTCCGCGGGCGCATCAGCGGTCCCGCGGTGCCGCGAGATGGAGAGGGGGCCTACGGCCAATAGCAGCGCCAGGGTCCACCCCCACCCCGCTTTTAGCTCCTAAAATTGGCGGCGCGCGCCACGCCCACAACACCCGCGCAAACATGGCCGCGCCGTACGTAGAGGCCGCGCTCTCGAGGAGCGAGGCAGAGAGCGCGAGTGACTGAGAAGTTAGTAGCGAAGTAGCGAAGTAGCGAAGGTTCTCGTGGTGGTGGTGGTGGTGGTGGTGGTGCTGGTGGTGGTCGCGGACGCGAGCTGCGAGGGTCGAGGCGAGGAAGAGAGCCTGACGGAGATCGCGGCGAAGCCTGGTTTACGTATCCAGAGGACAAACTTCCTTCTCCGCGCAGGGCCTCTTCGGAGCTCTTCGGAGCTTTTCGGAGCTTTTCTTCCTTCCTTTGCTGCCCTGCCACTCGTCGGCTGGCTCTTCGATAAATCACGCTTCAGCGCGGATTTTAATTCTTCTACTTTCTCGACGGCACCCCCCCCCTCCCTTTTATAATTCAAGAATAAAATCGATTTAGGGCGCCCCTTGCAATACCAACAAATATTTTCCAATTTATTTCTCGTGTACTTTGCATGTTTACGGTGCTATTAAACTATCGTACGAACGTCTAAGCCCCTGTGTTTAATGTACTATTTAACGAAATCCCTGTTTATTACGTTACGAAATGAATCTCTCGCTACTCTAGTCGTGCAATTTTTAAGCGTCTTTTAAATGTACGCGATGGCATCGTACATTCATCTTACATTCTTTATTTCTTCCTCTCGCGTAATAATCCGCTTTAATTCACAAAAGCAGACCAGCCGCATTCGAATAACTGAAAACAACAACGTACATTGACTGTTTAAAAATGAAAACTCCTCGCTTACGTACAGAATATATTTCACACGAGAAAAGATGAAAATTTTTGCCACTCGCAACGATAAAATGTCCCATTGTCACGATTTATCTTTGCAAAAACTTTAAATTAAACACGATTCATTTACGTAGAAATATAAATTTTATCATCGTAACATTCATACGCGAAAATCCGATGTCGATTTATCGAAACGTATTTCCATGCACTTAGACGTGCACGTGGAAAAAAATGCGCGAAAAAGGTATCGAAATTAACTTTATTTAAAAATGTACGTCGAATGATCATCGTAACAAAAGTAAAGTTCACGTATAAATAAAAATAAGCGGGTGCATGCACAATTGTAGCTAATTACTTATTCATCCAATTACCCGGTAATAATACTCTTTTAAATGCGCACTCGTTATAAAATATGACGCTCTTGCATACGAAAGCATACGAAGTATTTACTTTCATTGAATCGATTGGGCTCAGTATTGAGAGACATTTCCAAGTTTTTTAA
This sequence comes from Wiebesia pumilae, assembly GCA_018907045.1. Classification (NCBI taxonomy): domain Eukaryota; kingdom Metazoa; phylum Arthropoda; class Insecta; order Hymenoptera; family Agaonidae; genus Wiebesia; species Wiebesia pumilae. Next base: position 2,408,307 of record JACCHZ010000138.1, read on the forward strand.
TGAATTTTTTAACTAATAAGATTTAAAAAGCTCGTATCACTCTCGGACGAAGAGTTAATATCGGTTGGTAAATTAAAAATTAAACATTGCGATCAAATCGGTGCTCTCTACTATGATTTTTTATTTTATCGCATCCAATAACAAAATTGATGCAGTAATGCATCGCGATACAATTCCTGAAAGCCATTAATGTAATTATGAAAATTTTCAAAGAGGCAACGTGCAAGACTAAAGCGGATGTACATTTTAAATATTTATGGAGATTAACGTTCTCGGTGTTAGCCAATCGCGTGCCGACGATCACCGAAACTAATAAAACTCGTCGAGATTCTTAAAATTCCGGTATGTTGACTTATTGACGTGTCAGGTCAACGTGGATAATTCCGCTAAATAATGGGCTAATACACTTAGTGGTAGCAACTGTAAGCTGATTAAAGAAATAAGCGCAGCCAAAGGTATAGAATGAGTTGAGCGAGGTAGGGACGCGTGGGCGAATCGAATAGGCGCGGGGGGGGGGGGAAGGTGAGAGAGTTAGCAGCTGGAGTAGGAGCAAGTTAGGGCACTGGGACGCCGAGTCGATTTCGCGTTTCCAAAGTTTAACGGGCTTTTGCAATTTTCCCTATACAGGTCTGCGGTGAACGTGATTCAGTGCAAGTTTCCTCTCTCGCGTGCTTTTCGATCTATGTAAAATAATATCCTTGCCCTAGCCCCAAGTACGCAATTGTGTTGGACGTATGGTGACGAGCGATGGAGAGGGAAGAGAAGCAAAGATCAGATGACCGTGGCGCTGACACTGACACTGATGTCGAGGAAGGGGTGAAAGCGTCAAAGCCGCGGCTTTCGTCATTGGTAACTCTCTCTCTCTCTCTCTCTCTCTCTCCGTTAAGGGAAGAATTCTCTGAATACTTATCGAAGGATGTCTAATTTACAGGGAGAGAAACTGATCGAGGATTTTTGACCGATCGACACTTGCTTGCTTACGAGTTAAATTTACAATTGGTCTCGCGTAATTAGCCGTACATTAACTCGTCATGTTCATTATACTATTCAAATAGAACCAACGAATTATTTCGCTCGAGACGTTTACTCTTGTTAGGCGAGAGTAAAACTAGGAGGATTGAAGATGATAGCGAAGCTCGACAATGGTGTCGATAAAACGAGCTGCATTTTCCCCGCTATTTTGATTCCACTTATTAAGCGGGAGTTGTAAAATTATTGGATGCGATTAATTAAGCGCGCGAGTGCCACAATGTGGCACACAGCGTTAAATGGAATATAATTGTTTTAGAATAACCGCTATACGCGCGGAATACTTATTAGAGGGAATGCGTTGTTATGAGAGTTCCACTCTATTGCGAACGTGTTGAATATGCCTCCTTCTAAACTTTTTATTCGCTCGGAATAAATTGAGCATTTACCAACCTCTTGTACAATGTGATATACTTGGACTCCAAGTACCGCGACAAAGTTTTTCCACGAAATGTTACTCGATAAATAGTTACCGAGCACCGGATGCAAAATAGAAAATTCAACAGGCCAATTATAATATCGCGCGAACTGCGCGATATTTATCCCGCGCATAAATAATTTATGAATAAACGATAATTTATTGATAAACAGCAATGCACTCGCAATTTAAATATTAATAAGTATCTGCGCGGCAAAGGTAATTGTATGTAATAGAAATTCAATTATTTACTTTAATCATTCGATTTATTTTTCTCTCCCTTAACTCGTTTCTTTGTGTTCTCTCTCTCTCTCTCTCTCTCTCTCTCTCTCTCTCTAAAAAAAAACAAAAATAAAAATAAAAAAAAAAATAAAAAAAAACACACTCGATATTTCACGCTAAAAATAGCTCGCGTAATGTGACGGCAACAAGTACTGCTCGAAGCGAATGAACAAACTGGATACTTTTTTATCGAAAAACCGAAATAGCGGAGATTTGTTACTTTGCGCACTTACTAATTGGCGCACAAAACTGCTAGACATCTTTCGTTTGTGAACTTTTCGACCGGTGAATTAATAAACAAGCGCCTGTTAATTTTAAGGCTATGCTGCCCATTTAGCGGTAGTCGCGTCTGTTGAAATGCCGAGCGATGCATGCACGAAGAATCCGTGTTTAACGGACAAGTCCCGTTAAAGTTTATTAACCGCGTTCGTCTCGCGTACCGTCCGGAGAGCGAAATTGTCCCGATTCCACGTCATCGGGACAATTTCTGCGGCTATTATTCGATGGCCTTTCCGTGTCCGAGGTCTCGAAGAGTTCCACCAACTTCCACCAACTCGTCTGCCCCGAGCACATGGCCAGGAAAGCGTGAGAGAGACGCGACGAGGAGGTGAGGCGACGAAGGGGTTGGCCGCGCTTCACGGGCCGTGTGAAGATGAGCACGAAGAAAGTCCCGTACGCGGGCCGCCCGTATGTGTGTGACACACAGCCGACATCCAAGTGCCGTGCTGATGTTTGTGGTGGTGATGGTTACCACGCGGCACGACCTTTTTTCTAGCTTACGGGATAGACGGACCCCCTCGCACCACAATGGGGACGCATGGGAATCTGTCGCTCGGTAACCTCTCGCAGGGTAGGGACGGAGAGACGGGAGAGACGGGAGAGCCGATCGTACTTGGAAAAGTGAGCGCGGCTTTCTATTGGAAAGAGAGAGTGAGCGAGATGGAGTGACGGGTTCGCAGGGGCTAGGAAATACGGCGCGACGTCTTCGGACAGAGGCGCTAAGACGCCTTGTTCAGAGGCGATGCATTCGATTGTATTTGTGACCTAGTTTCCTCTTCTTCCTTGAGCACTTTCGTGGGAGAATGACTTAGGCTAAGAGAATAATAGCGAACTTGTCGGTGATCACTGTGAAGTGTTTTTCATACTATTACACGGTATTCGTTTCACGTATATACATTTAGTGCAGTAAACCAAACGCATTGCCATTCGATTTCGCTCGAATTTGCTTAACGTGATTATTATTGCGAGATAGGAAATTATGAGAGACATTTCCGGTAAATACGCGAACAAATGAATTATTCTTAAATGCATTATCAGCGACTAACTAACGTTGTCTAATCTACGATACGTGCTTCTGACACATCGATTTATAATTTATAAGGGCCGTCATTTACATGTGCCCCTATCGATTTCAGAAACTTATTCTTGCGTTATTTCTCCGTGAAAATGCATTTCACGAATTGAAAAACGAAATTTACACAATAGTTACACGCTAAAATCGTCGTTAGTATTGATAATGCATCGCTTGAAGAATGTTACGTTCACATTTTCCGTAACGTTTTATTATAAAAAGAAGAAGTGTAGTGACTAAAAAAAAACTTATAATATTACTCGGATGAGCATTTTTGTTTTGGTAACAAATTAGTGATGTAATAGGATTTATGTTAAATTTCCTTTTCTGAGTAGAAATAATATTTTTCAATTATTTTTACTTCTGATAAAGTATAATGTGTATAATTTATATATATTAAACATATAACGCATTGGGAAAACTTATTAAAAACAATGCGATTAAAATTCCTTTTAAAAATCTTACATAAATCAAGACGAAAAAGTACGTATTATACGTTGATTCGCATCTTATTGGAACATTTTTATATACATAAAAATGGTTGCAGATTTATTGGCCTATTAATCGTTCCTCGGTATAAATTATGAAAATCCCGTTGTTTTTCTTTTCGTTGTAATAATTTTTGTAATATTTTAAGTTCGCCTACAGCAAGTGCTATAATTAATGCGTTGGATAATTTTCAAAATTTATTAATTTCGTATTGGTATTTAAACTTTTTTTTTTTAATTACGAAAGTTTCTATTTGTGAAAATGTACAGAGAATAAATGTGTTTTTTTTTTTATTGTATTGTACAATGGACATATACAATTATTAATCATCAAAGTTTTGGAAGACGCTAGTCATTGGATGGTAAGAACAATTTAATTAATGTTTAATAAAACAAATCAATACAAAAATTATTAAATTTAATACATTATGGATACTGACAAAACGAGGTCAAATAAGAAAATATACTCCGAATTACTCGTAATCCAAAAATCAAGTAGTTTAAAAATTTATTTGAACCGCCATTTTGTCGGCAACGAAAAGTTCATGAGAAACATCACTATAACCAGCTTTAGCGTACGCATATTTTGGACATAATTTAGAAAAAATAATTGCTACTGATATGTTTAAATCTTTAATAATATTTTTTCGATCATTTGCAAGCGAACAAATTATTGTGGACTTAATTTGTCGGAAATGTCCTAGCAACTGTTTGTGCATATATTTCTAAAGTAAATGGTCAGCAAGGAAACGGCACTGGCAATTGTTTTTCTACCGCAATAATTTGGTTGTAAATTTCATCTATAATGAAAACAGAATTACACGCATCTAATAATGTTTTCCGACAAATACAAAATAAAAAATATTTTCATCAAACACAGAAAAAAGATTACTTTCAAAAGTTTTCTTCAAATAAATGAAATTAATTTTAAAAACAAACCGCCTTCAGTCATAATAATGAGATGCTTGGCGATTTTTTAATTATTGCCGACATTCTTGTAAAACGGTCGTTGAAAGAAAAAAAAAACAACAACAACAACAACAACAACAAGATTTTAATGTTTGAACTGTCAGCGATTTATAAATTAAAACGGAAACTAATTAGCATACCTTCAATCAGCAGTTCTTTATCTTTCAATAAATTACAACCATGACAATGTTATACTTATTTAGCACGTAAATGTGCCGCATACGTGCGCTTAAGCTTTCACCCTATGTACCTTTACACGTCGAATTCTCTGTAGCATTGGTGTTGGTAAAGCGTTTTATCAATGTTAACACCTCCGCGACACCGTAATACACATGAGACCTTACATGAGTGGTTTTAAGTAGCGTAGCGGCAATATTTGAAGCAATTTCAACAACGCAAGTGGTGTTTAACGGTGTCTTTGGCACAGATTTTCAAACAATATTGAGACTTCCCACTAATTTCATTCAAAGCAGTTAAATGCTATTTAAGAAGATTATCTTGGAGTAGCTCTCCTTCCAGTAATTTCCATACTGAACATCTTTGCCATTTTTTGTCTGTATAGTCTCATTCATTGTTCGATAAAAGCGTAAAAATTCGTGACTTTTACGTTCACTCTAATTTATGTATTTTGTTTTAAAACAGTCTTTGAAAAATCAGATTTCACTTTTCTCACTCTCCATATTATCTACTTATCCCTCGCGCGTTACGCAAGAGTTTCTTAGTAGGCCGACCGCAAATACTCCACCGTATACCGTATACAACAAATCCGATTGACGCTCGCAAGGAGATTCACCGCTGAAAATGTGTAACCTAGTACTTTTTTCAGGTTTAACGTAAAAGTGTAGTACGTTTTCTGCTCTGAAAAGCATTTTCCGTGTGCGTTCGCGTACATTAAAGTTAATAAGCGCTACGCTTTGTGAAATAGCTCAGCCGTTATTGCAGTGCTGGGGTCGAAATTAGTAAAATACGCAATTAAATTTCCGTACGGACATAAATAGAAGTCTAATAAAGACTACTGCTTTTCGGGGTAAAGTTGTAAGAGAAACACTAATTGCCGTGGCTTCGGTAAGTATGCTTTGCATATTTCTTACAGAGACACGTGAAGTAACGGCGCGACTGAGCCGCAACGACTATAGGAAAAAGATGACGGTGAGAAAGGACTGCCACAAAAACGAAATGCTTATCTACTAATATTAACGAGTGCTGCCAATTTCAAAGCCAGTTGCGACCTTTTTCCCCTCGCCAACGGAATCGAGTAAAATGGCCTTATCGTGCGCCAATCCCCTCCCCCCGCACGCCGGCAAAAGATCGCTCGGAGCCGTATAATACACACGAAGTATTTGATTTTATGGATTGGATCGACGCTCTTATGGATTGGAATTTTTTTACGCTGATGTAATTCCTACTAGTTTTCATCTTTATAGAAAGCTGTTCAATTTTACCTAACCGCGGCTTATAGGGTAGGTTCACAAATTGATGTAGAGCATTTTTTCCATTTGTCTTCGTCACATTTTTAACAATTCAGCCGAACTACAACTTTACGAACATTTTCTTAATTGGATTATGAGAACCAACATTGTTAACATTTCCTAAATTTCCTCAAAAATATCCTTTTCTGCACGATATGTTAACGCTACTCCCAATAACTGCATTTTGAAAATTAATCAACGAGTAATTTTATAAGCGTTTTTATAATTACGCATCCGAACTTTTTCTGGACGCGCATGAATTGCATTTCATTGAGATTTCAAATTTGCAACGTCATCGAGTAATGTTAGAAAATGGCGCGTCCCTTCCTTACACTTTAGACTTGACGAATTGGTCTACTGTTGTTAGAACGGTAAGAATATTCAAAAGATTATACCTACGATGGTTGGTGGTCTCCTATTAAATGATATCGATGCCGCTCAGCTATTCGAAAAAGTGCTAATATTCCGATATTTCGTTGCTGAGCGACAACCGACCGCGTATTATCTATTTTATTTCATATACCTCCTTGCCACTTCTTCCAACACTGTACACCTTTAAATGCTTCTTATGCATTTATAAATTATGAAAAAGAGGCGACGACAACGTTATAATTTAAGTGATGTATTCGCGCGTAGATCGCCAGTCGACGTCCCACGATAATCGATAAGACTGCGAATGAAGCAATTCGCCGCATCACTCCATTATACTACGTAAAAACGCTCGAAAAATACAAAAATATTCTAAGAACGGAAGTTTGTTCGTTAACGACGAAGTCGAGCGGTTCCGCGTAAATAAGGTGCACCTACCATGAATAATCCATATATCTGTCGTTCGGTGTACTCGAGTCTATACTCGAGCCTGTACTCGAGCTCGTGAAGGCACTTCACACGAGACTGTGCAACACGACCAATTCTAAGAATTTCCTACCATAATTTTAAGGGAACATTTTTCAAATATGTTCTTTCGAACTATTAAAAATGTTTGAAAATCCGACAAACCGAAACTTTTATTTGAGATTTCTCCGCTTCAAAATGATGATTGTACATCATTAATTGAATGCTCACTTATCGATGGACATAAATCAAAACGTTTTTTAGCTAAATTGAATGTAACAATTGAAAGATAAAAAGCAAAAGAGCAAAAAAGCAAAAGAAAAAGAAGGCAATACCTCGTTCGAGTACAAGAATTCTTCGAATACATTTTTATTTATGGTATTTTGGTATTTTGAATGCGATGATTATTCCCGAAATTACAGCAAGGCTATTCAAATCGAGAAATTCTAACTGTTAAAATCAGTCTTTTCCAAATTAGATGAGATTTTCATGAATTAAACATAATTAGAGGAAAGGGGGAGAATTGTAAGCGACTCCACCGGAAGGAACATTGAAATTTCCTTTGCTTTCGTTATCCTGTCGCCGCCGTTAATTCCGCTTTTCTCTAATCGACCGTTAAACGGAAAATTCCGAGTCCTCTGCCACCGTGAGAACTTTTCGCGCGTTTAATCCGGCAAAACTTCTCGATGAGTTTTATTATTTGAAGAAATTTAAAAAAGCAGTTCACTTTATGATCGGCATTCGTCTATTGTTAAATAGCTAACCATTCTTTGAACTACTTCTATAATAAATAACTAATTGAAACTTTCTTGTAGGAGTCTGATTATTTCTAGTATAATTATGCTTTACGCAAAGTCTCTTTTTCTAGAATTTCTTGACTGAAATGATTTGATTAAATATTAAAATACGATATAGGGATTTTTGCGCACAAATTTCCAGATGATAAAGTTGAACAGTACGTGTCACTATAATTTGTAAAGTCTTGTACTACATAGTCTACTACTTTTATGATTTTAAAAAAATCTTCCGTGTGAGAATTAAACGGAGTCCGAATTAAGTACAACTCGAGAGATAAACGGTTTAACGCCTTATCGATCACATCATGATTTATACATACATTATTTTAACTTGTTATTTAATATTCCATTACCCTCTGTTTTCAATGTTGCATCGTGTAATAAATCTTTTTTCACTGCATTACTCACGTCAGCTAAGAGGCAATTATGTCATTATACGATTTACTATTATATCCACTCATTAAAGTAGAGGCAGTTAACTAGTTTCGACAAGATGTCGTAAATTACGCTTTATTTGGATGATTAAAATTTTATAACTAGATGTGCAGGTAAAGGCACACGTATTTCTTGTATATAATAATAATTATTTTTACGGAAACATTATCATAATTAACGAAATTTTAAAAAGAATCAGTTACACCTCATTACACGGGAGAGTCGTGAAAGCCAAACTGCTCATTAGCATCAAATAATTGGAAATTTTTCTTTAACTAACAGAGATAAATGTATAAACATCGTAATATCACAAAATACCACGAAATAGTACCACTTTCGTCATATCAATATTTTCGGATGATTTTTAACGCGTGAAATAGACTATTCCTCGGCGCCTATTCGCTCAATCGCAACAATGCGACGGTGTAATGAAGTACTCTTCAAAACTCACAAGCCCCTCAAAGAATAAACGGACAACGTGAAATTAGTCGCCAGCCATTCCAGACTAGCCGTGGACGCGAGAATTGTCGTAAAGTGCGTCAGCCCTCCCGCCCTTTCCCATCTCGCCAGGTGTTCGCGCGCAAAATGCATCCGAGCACGCGCCCATAACAAATCCGTCGGCGCATCTGTCGCATCCCGACACGTTCCATTAATCTGGGTTAATCCTCGACGTCACGGATCCCCGTCCTACCGGGGAACGCGGAACGGCTACCACGACCCTCGGGCAGCGGAGTTTTCACGATTATCATTGGAATCCGAATCGGCGTAGAGAGGCGCATCGGGCGTAATCACACGGCGTACTTTCGTATCACGACTACGGACACGAACGCCTATTTTCCGACTTTTTCCTTTGGCTTCCCCTACTTTCCGAGCTTCTTGCGCTCGCAGGCATTCGCCTGTACTCCTGCTGCACACGTATCAAACGCCTGCGATTATGAAAATAAAGAAAATAAAGAAAATAAAGACAATAAAGACAATAAAGACAAACAATTTTCACTAACGTCCAAGGCATTCAAGCGATAAAACGTTCTCGATTCAAAGAGGACAGCTAGAAAAAGTCTTAGACTGTCACGAATTTAATTCTTTTAAAGTGACCCTTTTTAATATACAAAGTAAACGTGTAAAGTGAAATGTATCGATGTATCGATCAAATGCACAGCATCACTGTCTTTATCGGATAGGAATATTTTTATCGTCCTCCGAGTTCACTGCGACACTCCGATGCTAAAAAACGATATTTTTTTATCTTATCGCTTATTGCACTTTTGCTTATTACTCGCACGACGCTGATCTTATAAAATTATTTGTCCTCGATAACACTTATTCGGTTTACGTAACGTAATGACGACCTAATTGTCGCCGTTGAATATACATTACGAATGCGTTCATATTATGAAACAAAACCAGCAAATGCATCTACTAATTACATCTACTAATATACCAATCGAATGATATTTTCTCGTTACAGGACACATTGATACGCGTTTGCCACAATTGCTAATTGGCTTTGAAATTAAAACTTCGGAAAGCTTGAAATTCATAATTATCTCTCAATCCACGTTCAAAAAGGAGTGCGCTAATAAACGTATGTTATTTTTGCTTTACATCGCTATTATTTCGGTTAAATCCTAAATACGCGAATGAGGCAAAGAAAGTATTCATAAATTTAAAGCCGATGTTGGCAAATATTTTTGGCCAAGTTTCGAACGTAATCTCAAAGTCTCTCTCATTGATTTCTTCATAATACTCGTATAAAATGTCGCCTTCCACTTCTGGGCTACGCTTTCAATGCGTACCTGCAACCCCTTGGCTAATTAGGGTTTGCAATTACATTACGGCTACGTCTCCTTCAAGTATACGATACGAGAATTAAGGTTTCGCCAATCAGTCAAGGAAAGCCGTATGCGTATTACAAGCTCGATGTTAAACAAGATATTGCGCGTCCGTGTGATTTATTAAAATCACATTATGAAAGAATGCACTATTGAACTTGTAAAAATCCCACGCGAGCACGGCGAACATCGTGAAAAAAGGGACAGCAAGTACCGAAGGGTTGTTAAATGCCCCGTTAACGACGCACTGGAGCGTTCGCCGAGTACCGAGAGCTAACGAACTCACCAGATACAGACCATCCATGCCGTGCGCATCGTAAAAGTAAAAATGAGCAGTCAGGTGCAGTTCATAAACGGACTTTCCCCGCGCGACAGGGGGAAAAATCTTCTCCTGAAGGCTATTAAGCCGAACGCGCTATGCGAGTTTTCTCTTCGTGTACGAGACGATGGACGGGGTCATCGTTTTTCCTCCGAGCGCGAGACGGGAAGAGGAACGGTAAATTCCCTTAACTACGTCTCACTACCACCAATTCCCGGCTCTTTCTCCTAATCTGTTTCCTGAAGGACTTGCGAAAATTTTCTATTCGCCGATCACGTTCCTCCCTCGCGGCGATATTCCGTCATTAGCCCCCTTGGGGCAAGTAGACTTGGTATTTACGCTCAGATAAAGACACAACTGGCTCCTTTCGGTGTTATTTACAATCGCGAAAATCGCTCGGGCCCATCGTCGAAAAAGCTGTAGGTTATTAACGCGTGATGGGAAATCAACTTTCGAATAAATAATGAGATGCCCTGTGGCCCGTACTTGTAACATTTTTTTCTTCGTTCAAGCTCTTGGAAAATGAAAGGGAACGAAGAAACAGAAATTCAGATATAAATTTTTTTTCTTTAAATTTTCAATTCGTCCTACTCAAAATTCAATTTCCTTCGACTTAAAAAATATGATCTATCGTAATTTCCTAATAATCCCTCGGTCCAACGAATTTAATAATCCTCAAACCTGTTTGAAATTTAGACAGTTTCTTCTTGATAACTGTAAACTCTACGATACTGAACTTTTTTTATAAAATTACATTTTATTACTGTTGCACAAAAAAAATATCAAGTTTCTTAACTTGCATCGAGGATCCAGTTAATGGGATTCGGCTGTGATTTTTGATTTGAACATCTGAAAGGAGAAAGACGCCCTGCACCGAATGGTAAAGATACCTTAACATAAGAAAGACGAAAAAATCTAAGCTGATCTGCAGTGCGTGAACATTCGTTTGAAAATCATTATACACACAAACATGCATCGAGGTACTAGAAGAAACGCGTTATCGATTAATTTATAAATTTCGTATTCAAAGTTATTTATTATATTTCTAAAATTCCGTTTCGCAGAGAAAAATAATTTTGTTTATTTTGACACACAATTTATAGGATACGAAGAAAAAGGAGGTGGCTGTGCACGTGCAAAAAAAGCGAAAGAAGAAGTAGAGAGAAACTACGGTGGAAAGAAGTAAAAGTGCGTAGTAGTCTGGTCGTAAGACTGCTATGATGCTCTCTCGCTCTCGCTCTCGCTCTCTCTCGCTCTCGTAAGTACGTGCCATAAAAGGGATAGTGAAGAAGAAGGAATGCTGTTGTTGTGCCTGCTGATGTTGCTCTAGAGAAAGGGAGCGCGAGAGGGGAGTGTGTGTGTGTGTGTGTGTGTGTGTGTAAAAAGAGAGATATAGTGGAAGAGAAGGACGGCACTAGGCGAAGTCGGGTTAGAGAGGCAGAGGGGTTTGCAAAGTTAATGCACCGCTGTAGAATGCAATGCTGTGCACCGTGTTGGGCAGTGGCGGTACAGAGAGAGAGAGAGAGAGAGAGAGAGAGTGTGTGTGTGTGTGTCAGAGGATTGGGGGAGTGGGGCGTCGAGAGGAGAAAAGGAGAGAAAGAGGCGCATTGTAGCGTGGTCAGTTAACTATAATGCGCCTGTAAAGTTGATCCGCTGACGAGAGAAAGAAAGAGGCTCTTGGATCAATGGGAGGAGATTGAAGAAATTCAAAATACAACATTAGGCAATATCTTGAATTGTATCTTGAATGCTATCAAATGCACTCTACTAAAGCAGATTGAAATTTCAATAATAGTCTTAATACAAACATTTACATTCATTTTGTAACACAAAGTAAAACATTCGTAACCCGATAATTCATGTTTTCCTTCTGGTGATAAAACACGAAGGTCCCCTTTTTAAATTAAGCTTTGACGAATTACGACTATTGTTTCATAGATTTTAATATTAATTAATCGGTCATTAAAGGTATACGATATTAATCGTACAGGAATAACTTTTTCATTTTATAATGTACCGCATTAAACAATGTGTATACTCCGCGATGTTGGTGCTCGCGTGCAACATTTATAAAATATTACAGCAGTTCTTAGTCTACCTTACATCGTAGACTTGCCTTTTGTATTTGTAAATTGGCATATTTTTCGTCGACAAAACGCAAAACTATCCATCTTTACTGTGTCGTCTATATTTATGAATTCTCAGTTCGTGTATGCTAGACTGCAGAATGTCCGACTGTGAAAAAGCGCCGTTCAACATAGTTATTCCTGATTGTCATTTGATCAGCGTGAGGCCGATCTATAAGCGACGAGCGGCTCCAATTCTTATCATCCACCGATTTACGAGTCCGTGGGTGGCGAAAGACGAGCCACCAACTGTGACAGGCGCTAATGAAAAGACAAATTGCGAAGCTATACTTTATCGCTTATTTGCGCTGCGCAATTGTACTTCACGAGCGCAAATTGCTCCAACTATTAATACCAGCTAACGGATTCCCTTTGAAATTTTATTTACCCTTTCATACGCGTTAATAAAGAAATTAAATATAAGTTTAGAATGCAAACGATATCGCTGTACTTTTGGGCGAATACGTGTCTCTAGTCGCTCGCGCGCACTCGATCTTGTAATCGTAATCTTAACAAATTTTAATATACGTATACTCTCGAGGCAATTGTACCGCCGTGCCAATTCGTGCCGTAATGCTTGCGTATACTTTTCTCAAATATATCACGTCTACTTAATGTTAGCAGAACATTGTTACTTAAACGAGCTTAAACTTTCGTTTAATTACGGTACAGATTGAAATGATCTTCGGAACAATTGATCACTTTCCTGTCAATTGGGTAAAAAGAAAAATATGGTAAGACAGATGATCGAGCGCGTTCTTTTTAAGTTAACCATAACATCATTTATTTACCAATTACGTGGTTGCTAGATCTAAGTATATGATACAAACGCAACGAGACAAAACAATATTTTATTGTAAAAATTAAAGCGCTCACTTTAGTCTCATTCGTAAGAATCAGGTTCTTTATGTTACACCAATGCGTATTTCCACAGGCAATCGGCAATTCGGTTTTCATAGTGTAATTTCTTATCGTCGAATACGTATCGTGTCCTCCGAAGGAATTTCAATTTGACAAACCAAGCGGCCGTTTAAAATGAATCGAACTACTAACGAGAGCGGCGCGTGAAATTTAAATATGAATGATTCATCGGCGGGGCATTTTGAGTTACGCGAAGAGCAGAGCGCGCAAGAAGCTCCTCCCGCAAAAGAAGAAAAAACATTCCGGAGCGCCGAGCGGAAAAAAAAACTCCACGTCCGAAGCAGTCGGATTTTTCCCCAAGGAGTCCGCGACGATTCCACGAATTAGCATAGGTAGCGCGATAGATAGCGGGGGCGAATCGAGTTCGAGGTCGAAAGGAAATTTGCCGCGATCGCCGGTAAGGCAGCGGTCGCCCGTACCGTACGTACTCCCACCCCCCGGCCGCAAAAGTTGCGGAAATCATTCGGAGCGCGCCCTCTGTCAAGGCGCACGAGAGTTTGGGGAGGACGCGTTCTCGGAAAAGGGAGAGGATCTAAATTGCCTGTCAAAGCTTATAATGCAGTCTCGCCGGTGTAATGTTCCATCCGCGATGGGACAACGACGAGCAACCGGAGGTGGTGGCAGAGAGCCCCGCGTCTTCGCTTTTCTCGGAAGCCACCATCGCCGCCGCCGCTGAATAATCGTAAACTGCGGCTCGTCAATTATTTCGGCTGACGACCAAGTAGTCGCGAAGCCGAGGTCGATCGACCAGTCGTTGCTGTTGCTGCCTCCTCCGCCTCCTACTCGACGGTTTCGCGAGACGTCGTTATTTGGCGAAACGCGCGACGACGGGCGATACACATGCATCCGGGGTCAGCAGCAGCAGCAGCAGCAGCAGCAGCAGCACGTGTGTGCACTTGTTGACCCGGACCGCCCTGCTATTTTTATTTGGTTTTCATTCGCGGAGATGACGCCCGGCTCCTGGGGAATGCCCCGAGGATCGGGTTCGCGGGAGTGACCGACTGTATCGAACGAGCTCTCGCTCTCTGCTGCACTTTTTTCTTCCTATTCTCTTAACGCGAGCCGCTGCTGTTGCTGTTACCGCTGTTACCGCTGTTACCGCTGCTACCGCTGCTACCGCTGCTACCGCTGCTCTCCCCCTCCCGACAAACCGTCGATCCTCCTCTTTTCTTTGTTTTTTAAAGGCTCTTTAAGGAATATAACGTCGAGTTACAGCCCAGGCTTTCCTCGGCTTTACGAGCAATATGACTGGGCGCAGGATGTGCAATTGTGCAGCTCGCGCAGGATCGATGTCGGAAAATTCAAAATTAATCCAACTGTTCGCCGATCGACGCTTGGCGCCGTTCACGCGTTTAATTCGATTGTTGAATTTGATAAGAAATCTCGGTTCTCAACCAAATACCGAGTTGTGCAGATATCGAGGAAAATGTGGTTTAATTTTTATTCCGTGCAACTATTTCCACGTTTTACCGTAACTATACTTCCTCGATGGCTTAAAATAATCCACGTTATATCAATCCACGAGATATCAATCACATATATTAAACATGTTGGGAAAATATTTGATTATAGTGCTTCGGCGCACACTTACGTTAATCAAGGATTTACAGCGTATTAAAGGGACCTCCTCCCATTATTTGTGCAACTCACCTGAAACGAAACAAAAAAAAAGACGTTAAATTTTATCGTCGGCAATTTCACAAATAAAATGTATTCATTACTACAGAAATCATTTTAATAGCTATTTATTATAGAATTAAGACTTTCAAATATCTTGATTTTGCATTAATTCAAATGTACACTTATAAAATAATCGGCGGTGTCTGTGAAAGCAAAATAAAATTACTTCCAACTTTGTGCCAATACTGCGGTATATTGTAATAAGAATTAAATGGAAGTTAGCAATGCAGATAATCACCGAAAATGTAGAAGGACTATTCCTCGTTTACAACATCGCTATCTTTTCTTGAGTTTACGACGTTGTATTTCTGTCGGTCGAGTCTATCGCCTCCAGCATTAAGGAAATAATAATTAATGAGGAAAATTTTTATTGCAAGCCGTGTCATGATTTTAAAATGCCCAAAGAGAATCGAAGCGAATGGTTGAAAAAAGTGTAAATCGCGTACAACGGAGCCACTACATGTGCGTTCAATGAGCAAAGTTGCGCTCCTCCGGCTCGGAACAGGAGGAGAAGGTGGACGGCGGCAGAGGGAGGGAGGGCGAGTGAGAGAGAGTGAGAGAGAGTGAGAGAGAGTGAGAGAGAGAGAGAGAGAGAGAGAGGGCAAAGAACGCTGGCCACTACGCCGTGAATATATATACGAGGGCCAACGTGCGATAGCCGTCGTAGTTGCTTGATGCAGTTCACTCGCTTCTCCCTCCCCCACCGATTTCCTTCCAAAGCGACTGTGCGATGCAAACCTCTTCCACCTCCATTCCTCCCCCCAAACCACGCTCTCGTTTCAACTCGGATTGATCGTAGTAGTACGAATGCGCATACCTAGTTGTACTACTAGTATTGAAATTACTACACCGCTACTACTACTATTGCAATACTACCGCCACCACTGGTTGTACCGTGGATGGGCGCGTCGAAACGAGCCGCCTAAGATGCCTATTATCAATGGTTTACTACTACTCATTTGATTCCTTGTATTTTGCAGCCATAAATGCGGTGCCTGTTACCGACAACGGTTATTAATACATTATTTTTCCGTCTTTCTGGAAATGAAATTTACGATAAACCGTAGTCCGAATGTTCAAGCTAGAAACAAAAGAATTCGTGGTCGTTGTTGTACACTTGAAGAAGAAAAAAGAAATACTCGAAAGTAAATAAAAAAAAAAACGTCGCGGGTTATTTACAAGTCTGAAGAAAAGCAAAAGCAGGGATATCGCCGAGGAAAGAGGTAAGCAATAATACAAAAAGATAAACGACGAGAGTCGGACGAGTATACGCACTGGGACCGTATTGCTCTGCGAGTGAGAAAACGTTTGTGTACGCGAGCGGTCGATGCACTACGCATGCGCACTACGCATATGCCGTAGAGGCCCGACCGACTGAATGAATCGTCCCCCTCCTTCGCCGACCCGCTGCATCAACCCCCCGCATTGCCCCCCGCTCGCGACATTTCCGTGCGCATTCTCGCTCTCGATGCCTAGAAAGAGAAAGAAAGGGTGGACACGCAGAGGGGAGAGAAATTGTGTTTTCGAAGCCTCCAGCTATCCATTACCGAGTGGAACAGCAGCGGAGAAAAATGACGTTACCCGAGTACCAGAAAAATTGCCGTTTTAATTAAAATTATTCGAGTATCGAATTTTAAGCTTCGCTATTCGATGTTATTCAACATTGTTCAACATTGTCCAACATTGTCCAACATTGTTCAACATTATTATGACAAGCTCGATAGAATACCGTACGAAGACTCCTGCATTTACCGTCGAAGCTATCAACTTATAGTGCACCATTTTACCATCGACTTTAGCTTTTATGTCGAAGCTGCAATAGTAGATGTTTGAATATAAAAGTGCAGCATCTAGTGCAGCATCTAGTGCAGAAAATCGAATAACTAAAAGGACCTTTTCAATGTAGAGCGCCAAGTTGTTTACTCTAACACCTTTCAATGTACTCGCAGCTAATGTCAATCCAATAGATTTAAATTCCAATAAAACGGAAAAATTTGCATTTTTCTTTCGTGTAACGAATAATTTTACGGCGTTACTCTTTTCATTAAACCGCGCGCGTGCACGTGAGTTGCTCGTGTGCTTAGTCAGAGGGAGAGAAAAGGAGAGAAAATGAGACGGTAAACAAATATGAGATGGAACACGAAGTACTACTACATAGCATCATCTTTCATGATGGCGGTAGTAGTAACTGATAGCTTATAAATATCCATGACGAGGCAACGATCATGATCGATCCGAATGAAACTATAATTATTTCTTTTTTCAGAGAATTTCTAACAAATAACGAACGAAGGAAAGACTTTTTATTAGCAAATCATCAGATATTCTTTTTTGCTTGTGAAAATTCTTGAAAATCATTTTTCATGTTACGATACTATCTTATGGTATTTATGACATTAATGATGATGAAAGTTGACGATAGTCGTGTGAAGGGAAATAGAGAGAAATATAATATGCAGCAATTTCATTGTACATTTTAAAATAAATCGATTATCAATAGTACACGACAAAATGAGTTTATTTCAAATCTACGTTAACGACGTAGCTCGAACATTATCGTAATATCTGATCGTCGGTGTAATATTTTCATTTACGCGTTCTTTCAATTGCAATGGAAATGTAATTTCACGTTAATCCGTAACGATAAGACTTTTAATAATGCGAGCCGAAAGTTTTGATTGTAAGAGAGAAGTGGAGTTTAGTATTGGATCAGAGATGAAGAGAAATAAGAAGCAACTTTCTAAATCTGCTCCGAAAAACCTACAAAGCGTGTCGCCTCTCTTTAATTTCTGGTATTTCAATGTACCGTGATATTTCCCGCCAATATTTCCCTCGTATTCCGCACCCTAAACTGAGCGCTTGCACACTCCAAAGAATTTCTCCTTGAAATTCTCTTTCCTATTATTGTTTTGAGGTAAACACCAATAGAATACATTGGTGTTCTGTCTAAGGGCTCCTGCCTCTTCCCCTATTTTTCGTCGCACATTTCATATTTACCGCTCTATTTTATGCTTATTACTTTAGCATATCTTTATTTGGAAAACTGTTACATTCTCTTTACTGATTCAATTTCTTTTATTTTCGAGCAGTTTTGGAATGAACTGAACGCTTCGGTTAGTTTAATGTTTTATTACGTTATTTCGATTTTGGGTAAAAAAAAAAGTGTAAACTTATTGAAAAATTATTATTAAGCACCCAATGAAATGGGTGCTTAATAAATGTTTTAACATTAATAATTAATGTTGGGGAGGGTAAAGTAGTAAGACGGTAAATAGAATAATGGATTACCTAGTAGTTTTCAACGAGTTTTTGAACTGAAATTAGCCTGAAACTAGTAACAATCTATGATTGTTACTGCGTGGCTATTGAATTCCCACAGTTTTTTCCTAAAATCGTGCATGCAGGTTTTCATGCGATAAAAGCATTACACTGCTAATCTTGTTAATAAATTTAAAAACGAATTCCACAGTTTGATTGTCAATCTCTTTTAGAGAAACAATCGACGAGCATCGCAAACATTTTACTCTTAATTATGAAGGTATTGTAACCGTAATTCAATTACTCGGCAATTTACAAAGCATAACAATGCAAGCGCCATCTAGCGACCGATGTCTCGATAGAAAAGACGTCGTATTCGGCCGCTTCGCGAGCTTTTTATTCCCGCGCTCAGTCTTCTCAAAGGCGGTACTCGTCAAATTGAAAAGACGATTAACGAACAATTTAAAGAAAGCGATCCAGTGTATCCAAGTCGCTGTATTGTAAATGACCGACACCCTGGCGTTCATCTGAAAAATTATGTCGCTCTTCACTTCCACCTTCTCCCGATTCTCGTGTTTCCACCCCTGTATGTCTATCAGTCTCGGGTTCGTTGCTGTCGTCGCAATCAGGTTTGGGTCGGTGGGTGACACGTTTCATTTGGTGGCAGCGTGTCTGGCGCGCACACGCACACGCACACGCACACGCGCACGCACACACGCGCGACCGCTGCCGCTGGTTGGGGTATTGATTTGTGGAGGGCGAAACGCAGGCAGAGGCCTCCGCCCTTTTCTTGCGCCAAAAGAGAGCCGTGTCACCCTTCCACGAACCGGAACATTACACATTTTCTCTCTCAATTCTCTGTCTTAACCGTCGCTGACTCCTCTCTTTAATTCTTAAGATATTTCATCACACGCTCTCGAACAAATTCGTACAAATTCTTAAAACTCCCTATACGACGACTCTTTTCAGACCTACACTACCAATGCTAAATACTTAATTCTAATCCATGACTCGAAGTTCAATCGATCATCGGCAATTTATTCGGAACATTTTTTTGGAAGTTCGATATAAAAAATACAAAAATAAAATAAAAAATATTTCGTAATGCTAACGTCTAGCGTTTATAATAGCGTGAATAATAACCTACGGTATTTGGAAGGTTAAACGAGGCGAGTGCTTACGATTAAATTATTTCCTTAAACGCTTATCATTGTACATGTCAAAATCATCATTATTATTCGAATATTAATCAGCCACAATAAATAAGCATCTCTTTAACGATGCTTGACTTAACGATATTAGTCATGAATCGGCTTGCCATATCAGAATGTAAGAAAACAACACGTTAAACGTATTGTAATTAAACTCTTTGATAGTGCGCAAACATGGAAAACACATTGTTATTTATTGATGCGCTTATCTATTGTACTACTGCCGTTAAGAACGGAAAAATATAATTAGCAAGAGGCAGAGAGGCAGAGAGAGAGAGAGAGAGAGAGAGGATAAGAGAGTTGAAAATAATCTTGGATTTAATGGATTTCATTACGGTAATCGCACTTATTAACGGGACAAAGGTATGAATAAATGAAAGAATAAAGCATTAATATTCAAAATTTCAAACGCTATTTGTCGAGATGTATACGTTTCGACGTTAAACCCTTAAAACGTTTCGAGATCAACTGACTCTAAATTAGCAATTAACTTTTTGTCCTTAACAAATTTATCGAATGACCGTTGTGATAGGTACGCGGAGGATAAATAAGATAAATAAGTCAACGATCGTTGGAATAATTCAATGTTTTCTTGCATTGGCCTCCAACCTATATTTACGATAGACTGCAATGTAAAAATTTGGTAACCACGAGCCAATCACAATAATTTTATCAAGAGTCTTATGTTGCCATCGCGAAACTACCGAGGGTAATCGAAGTGTCGAATATCCAGTCGCAACCTTGGAAATGGCTAATCGCACGATAGCGCATTCGTGCGAAAAAGTAGAAATATCAGAATTACGAGAGTTTGCCGAGTATCGTCTCATCCCCAATCGTGCATTACAAAGCGAAAGAGAACCCACGCGTCTAGACACGAATATCATCACCTACAAAGAGTCGTGACGCAACCTCACCGGAATCCGCCCAAAGTTAAGAGCATACGCGCATGCACAAAGCACTCAAAATTCACTCTGACATTTTCCCTTCGAAGCATCGCCCTCTCCGCGCCCTGAACCACTACTTTCTTTATATATTTTTTTTGCGCAATACGCACTACCTACACGCGTTCGGCTTTGCCTTCTTTTGCACGCCGTTCTTTCGCTTTCACTCGCGCGTCTCTCTCACTCGCACTTTGCATTGTCTGCGATAAAGCGAGAGTGAGAGAGAGAGAGAGAGAGAGAGAGAGTGGAAGAGGGGACAGCAGCGTATCCTTTGGGTGGGTCAGGGCCAGGGAGCGAGAGCCTCAAAAAAACATAGGGGAGGGGAGCCGCGCAGCCGAGGGTATAGAGTTCGTAAAATCGAGGTCCTTGCACCCTGCACTGCTGGCGAGTGCGAGACAGCAGCCGGCGACAGCTAAGCCGAAACACGAGCCGCTTTCACCTGGTTTTCTATCCTCCCCCCCCCCCACACGCCCCTCTCACTCACGCACACAAACACACACACACACACTCTCTCTCTCCCTCTCTCTCTCTCTCTCTCTCTCACGCCCTTGCCAACCTCGACGTGCGTCTGCGTGCCGGAACGAGCCCATCTACTATTACGTAGGAGTATAGGTAAAATCCCTCTTAAATTAATAGGCGAGCGTTAACAAGCTTTGCGTGCGCGCGCACTAGCGCGACCCCGAGGCTCTCGTCGTTATGCATTGTTTATTACGATAGTTACGTAGTTTATTGCGTTTTTAATCGAGGCAATTTGAGGCAAACGCGAATGGCAAAAACTGCGAGCCGCGCGTCCACCGACGCACGTGAAAAAGCATCCCCACTCCACCCCGCGAGTCCCGAGCAACGAAAATTCACCCTTCCCGTTGAAAATGCAGTCGAGAGCGAAGATTGCATTCTCTTTTGGCTGCTGCTTACAAAGGATTTCGGGGATAATACCCATGAAATATATTTTACGGAGCATCGTTCAAAAATTGTACATTTGTATTCGTGCGTATTTGCGGATGTAAGCGAGTGAGCGGGCAAATGCGAGGGATTCCCGTACTTATTATCTTCGTACAATCTTTAACTTCGCATATTTATGTGATTTGCGGCCGGTGTAGTACAAACACTATTGTACATAATTTGTAAATAACTCGTTGTACTTTTCAAATTTTCCTTTCATTTTGTCGTACAATTCTCAAACTGCGAGTATTCGAGGAAGATGAAGAGGTTCCGTATGAAAAGTACTCGTGATGTTTAACGATAGTGATAATGGAAAGAGCCTGGTTATTGTTGATAAGCAAAAGTCGATTTTTTGCGTTTACGTCCCCCCATCCACGCACAGACATTTTTACCAGTTTTCCACTCGTCGTTCAAGCATCATTACTTGTTATTATTATTTTGACAAAAGCAATAGAATAGTAAGTTTATCGAACCTAGATTTTAACGAGACACCTTTCGCAATTAATTCTTTGAATTGTGCAATTACGTTTTAATATTAAATCCGATTGATTTGATTAAAAGAAATCCATAGGAATATAACCTGAGACGGAATTTAAAGAAATATGAAATATGATTAGGATGAAATTTTGCTATCGATAAAATTATTTAAAAATCTGCTAAATACCAATGCGTACACCTTTCGATCTTTTATTCAATATATTTATCTAAACCGCATGCATTCGCTTATAATTTAAGAAATATATCGTCTTCTAATTTTGCAGAAATTTAAGTAAATTGGTACACCACGGAAAAGTAACGCAGTTGAAAATATTTTCGTTTTTACAACATGAATGATAAAATAACAAATAATACAACTATCCTTTAAACCAGGTTTCATTACAAATGCGGCAAATACATGAAAATTACACGAACGATTCATAATATTTACATATTTTTACATAATCTTGCAATCGTATTTTAATACTTCATTTTTTAGTTTTTTAGTAGCCTCATGGTGTTGGAAATTTATGAACATGTGCTTGTATCGATACTTGATAAGGATGTGCGTTTCAACATTGAGCACATACTATACATTACTATACAAAAATCATCGATCCAACCTGGCCTTACTAAATAAACCGTTAAATACCTGCAGACTTGTAAAATTCCTTAACGTCCGTCAACCAACTACGCGTTTGATCACCGGTCATGCGTGTACGCGAAAGACGTCAAGTTGATTAATTATTTGTACGAGTGTACGCGTTGCGCATTTGCTCTCCAAAACTTGACTTGTAGGCAAATAGAGTTTGTTAAAAGAAGTTAATAAAAAGCAGAGTGAAAGAGATAAACTGAGCAAATGTAACAAATACGGACATTCTGTACTCGGTAACACAATGTTCAAGGTACTCATCCTTTGATTTCTTGTTTTTCAAGCATTGCAATCGAAATTTAAAAACGAGATTCAATTGCCATTATTATGATCATTATAAGATTTTAGGTTACGCCGAGGAACATTTTTCCAGCGACTAACGCAATCAGCCTTTATTTATCTAAAAATTGGCCCTCCGATGAAATTTAAGCCATTAAAAACCTCGAAAAAAATTGTAAAGATGTAATACTTAATCCAGTATTAAACTTTTTCTTGACATTAAACGCAAGGAAAGAAAAAACTTATTCTTGCTATTGATAATACCTTCGGCTGATAATAAACGTATACTTTTCGTGAGCAAGGACAGGAAGGGCGATTTCATAAAGGAAAGACAAAGACGACGATACGGACAAATAAGATACAAAGGCAGCTCCTGATATACTTTGACGTGCATGCGTGCGCACGTACTACACGCATTAATGCAAACGCGTGCAAGTGCATCCAAATACACCGCACGTGAAGGAACGAAAAAGCAAAAGATAAGGAAGACGCACAAGTCCGAAGCAGAAAGTATGATTTAGAGCAATGATAGACCGAACGAAGCTCTTGAATGAAAATGAATATGAATTTACAATTACTCGAGGACGAGTGTAAATATCGATAACGAAAGTTTAACACTTGCTCGTTTTTAACAGTCGACTAAAAAAAGAAAGAAAGAAAGAAAAAACGACGACGACGACGACGACGATGACGACAACAACAGCGATTGGCAAAATTTTTAAGAATCATCGCTGGGCAGCTGTTGACATACGCATACCCGCGCGCACCGGCGAAGGTACATTTGGCGGCTGAAATCAGAAAGATCGAAAAATAATCCCGAGCGGCCTTTTTGCGTTCGGCGCAATCTATTCGCATGACGTTGTCATTCGGATCGGAGGTTTGGATCCGAGTAATATCCCGTAGCTGTGTGTTGGAAGAGGGAAGTGGGAAGAGGGAAGCGCATTCGATCCGCGCTTCGTTTCACGCGCGCGCGCAAACGTGCCAGTATGCGTTTTTCCACGCATGGTGGAGCCCAGCATTCCGCCATGTGTACGCGTCTCCCGGGGCATGCATCCCTCGCGAATGTGCCCGTGTCCGTGTGAGAGAGCGGATACGCACGAAGGGGGAGAGAGAGAGAAAGATGCGAGCAAAACAAAATGCGCGCATAAGGAGGAGGGAGCGAGACGGCGAACGCCCGGGGAACGAGGATCCCGAAGTAAACAAGCGGAAGAACGGAGAACGGGTCGAGCGAGCGAGAGAGAGAGAGTGAGAGAGAGAGAGAGAGAGAGAGAGAGAGCCAAGAGCTGGTGAGTGTGCGGTGCATTTGGTGCATTCCAGCTCCGTCTGCGCCTCGCGCGGCGGAGGGGGAGGAAGAGGCCCCGACAAAGACCAAGACCAAAGACCCTTGGCGAGATTTACGCATCCACGCACGCCCTCGATCTCTGCCAACGGGGAATTACGATCGCTCGGCGTCCAGCTCCGCTCTAGCATGGACTACCTTGTTCGATTACTTTTTCCATAATGGCGTGTTTATAATGGAAAAGCAGGCGAAAAGCAGGCGAAAAGCAGGCGAAAAACAAGAGGCATAACGCGCGCTTCTTTCATTTTCGTGCAGAAAGGGGGAACGTTACGGAAAAGGGTGCGAACGTAAAAGAATCTCAATTAGGCTTACGACCCACGAGACAACACTGGCCAATGATATTCCAAGGCCGCACTGACGATGAGAGCGTAATACGAACAAAAACTAGTCATCTTGTACAGATTATTCGTCTCGTTTATCCAAATCTAGCGTTGCTTATCTCGAATGACTGTAATACGAGAGCTAATAGTTAATAACGAGTCTCCTTTTATATTTAAGTAGCAATGCAATGCAATGCGCGTTCTTCTTCGATTCAATACCTTTCGATCGAAAATCAGTTTCAAACGTGAAAATGTCGATTCCACGAATGTCGGTTAAACTCCATTTATTAACAACGCTTTCCATTCCCATTGAATTCGTATACATGTTAGACGCAACTCTACACCTACCGACCATGGTTGACAATCGTATAATTATATTAATCCTCAAATACGCGTTAACTTCCAAGAGCTAACACACAATAACGACATAATAACAAGATAACAAGATGCATATCAACGCGATAATACCGTCAAACGATCATGAAAAGAAAACAATAAGAGATTCGTAATTTGCAAGAATGGGCTTGTTCGTCCACCCGTGAAAAGAAAATTCTCTACGAGCGTCCATTTGGGTCCATATAGAAAATGCACGAGCTGACACAGTTTGTCGTGTGAAACCGGCGCGACAAGTGCACGGTAAAGCTATTAGCGTGCACTAATTAAAAATTGTTTGCATCATCCGAAGGGAGCGAAAGCTCGATCCGACTTTCCGTGTGTGCGAATCAAGCGTTACACGTGGTTACACGTGAGCCTGGAGAGGAGTTTCGCGACTGGCGCTAGTCTGTCTCGTTGCCACCCCGAAACTTGTAGAGAGTGCGTTGCTCTTCCTTTGGGTCGGGCACCTGAAATAGGGAGCGCGCATTTATTCGAGCAGGATCGATCGCGGCCGCACTCGAGGGCGAATTTTAAGGATAAGAGCGCAATAACATTGTTCAAGGCGCGAAAGGGATCGCCGCGTTGTGTCGCAAGTCCGAAAGAGAATGCACCGACACGCGATAAGTCCGATGGGTAGATGCTGCGAGAGAGAGAGAGAGAGAGAGAGAGAGAGAGAGAGAGAAGGCGAATTCCCATCTCCAGCGATGCCGTCGATGTGTGGCGCAAGCGAGCTACTTCTGCTCCTCTTTGGACCGCCGCGAGAGGAGGAGGAGGAGGAGGAGGAGGAGGAGGAGGAGGAAGGTGGAGGGCGATGAGCGCAAACCGCATTCCCGGCCGTGACCTTCGCTAAGACATCGCCACTGCTGCCCTATCCCTCGTCGTTGCTACAACTGCCGCTTCTTTTACAGCCGCCGAAGCGCCTCTGTAACCCTTTTACCTCCCGCCACTCAAACTCACTCTCTTCCTCTCTAGCCATATCTCGGTCGTTCTTTCGCAGGACTTTGCCTCAGCGGTACCTCCTCTTTCTCTCGCACTTCAAAGGACACTGGCATTCATTCTCCCTTTTGCGCCCCGACGCGTGAGTACTTGATCGTTCAATGACAAGTACAACGCATCCACTGAATGAGGCTTAAAGTGTTAAAAAGCCACTTAAGCATTTGACTAGTATGAGCTGCTTCCCGGGATGTATTTATAAGCTTTACGAAAGACAACGTTTTCATTTTTCCGTATAAATCATCGATCGTGCGCTGACCTTCAAATTTTCCATAGGTATTGCCCAAATTGCCCAAATTGCCCAAAAGTATTCCACTATCGTGATCTCCGAATCAACAATCGATACCATCCTTGTCAATTATTTGGCTTTACAAGTCTCAAGGGGCTTTTGGTAATGTACACACAAACGCGGCCTTTGTAAAACTGTTTATCCTGGCTAAGATAATTCATTGGATCAATTATCTTTTCTCGAATCTACAACTTTGGAGTGATGGCATCCTAGCAAATATTTGTTTTACGTCTTGAAGAAAAAGGCTCTCAACTATCGCAATGGTGCAACTCGTATCTTCAAAAACTGCTCGCTCGTTTATCTTTCGTGTGTTGCGTTCCCGCGCTCTCCGTCGTGCATTAATGTCAAATCGACGAATAACGGCAAAAATCTTAACCGACTCCTTGTTAACTAGCAGCTCAATCGGATTTTTGCTAATTCGTTGGTGCGTAGTCACCGTGTAACAACCGCCGCTGGAAACAAGAGAAATAACGTCGAGAGTAGACGATGTCCGGGTGGGGGCTAGCCACATACACACACGCAGAAACAGAGAGAGAGAGAGAGAGAGAGAGAGAGAGAGAGAGAGAGAGAGGCTATAAGCGATAAGTTCCTTATCGCTTTGGGAAAAGTCGCGAAGGCGAAAAGTTGAAGAACGAGAAAATACCGGCGAGAGATGACGTCTCCGCCCATATAAAGAAATGAGCGTGGGAGAGGAGGAGAAAGGCACGCGTTCGCTAATTGGAGCGACAAATTAGTTCGGGCTACGAAAGTGCGATTGTGAAAGCGTTGCGGGTACGCCTGACTGATCCCACCCCTAAGGAGGGAAAAACTGTTGGCAACGATGATACGCGCACCCCAAGCGCATCAACACTCGCGCGTATCCAGGAGCAAGATTCGGATGGAGTGGCAATTTGGCAACGTTGCAGCACAACAGTACGTGGAGAAGGGAGGATGTGCATAACTGCATACACGAGGTATGGCCGCGACACGCGACATCCATCCTCGATCTTCGCTTTTAATTGCCGTCCTTTCGCTCTCGTTAGAATAATCGAAGCTCGATCGCGAGAACTTGGTTTAATCCAGTCGTTCGAGTCCATTCATAAGGCGATAGACTTTTCGCTTTTTAAAATAAACTTAAAACGTAATAAGCGCATTCTTAAAGATATCTATCGATCGATACCTATTAATAAATTCTTCAAGCGATCGAAACCTACGCAATTCTATTCAATATGACAAGGTATTTGCTTTTTGCAATTACAGCAACATAAGCGAATATCCATTAAAGAGGAAAGAATTAGATATTGGAAATTGTTAACGTTAATCTAATCGGAGTGTGGATTTTCATCCGCGTCTTCAAGTGCAACAACACTGTCGTTCGAGCTTTCACGATCCATTATTTCGTGAAATTCTAAACAACCAGGAAGTTGCAATTTCCATACTTTCTAATGACGCATTCAACGCAATTCTTCACATTACGCAATAAACAATCAGAAAAGCGGAGCGAAACTTTTTCTTCGTTCAAACGTCTTTATCTTGGTAATGGTATTTGGTGGAAAATGGTATGTAAACGCTGAAACGTTGAATCGCAGGAATTTCGGCATCACAGGACCTTTTAACGTTTAAGCAATATCGCTAGAGAAAGCTTAATTTTTTACGACACTGCTGCAACACCAATTTCACAGTGTCCTAAACATTATTTTCTCCTTTACAGAACAGAAGCGATATCCGAACTTTAATCGAACGCGAAAAATGGCGATATCCATGCGAACGCCTGCGTTTACGTTTGTGCGAAAGATTTGTGACTTGACAGTTTCTAAAGAGATCTTTTTCTTTGCTCCGACTGGACAGTTTTTACAACTGTTGCGTTCGATTCGGCTTCTGCAGGAATAATAATAAATCATAACGAAGTGTTAGCGAACGAACGGAATGTTTAAAACGAGCGGATCGCAAATCTCTTCGTCGAAATGAGGTTTCTTCACGTTTTATAAGAGCGGAAAACAAATTAATGCATCGAACATCGTCCAAAGTTAACTCTCTAATTACGTATTTGACAATTAACATATAGAATGCATAAAGTCAATTTTCGTCGTAAAGCTATTCGAATCCAATGTCGGCGCATTAGAAGTAATTAGAAGTAAGAATAAATAAAAAATCCATCTCCTCGTCCACCGAACTTCGTGTTAACGCTCGAAAAGAAAATTCAAGCTCTTACAATTCTATTCGCAACTCTCTACGCTTAACTCCGACTTTACTGCATTGTCATTTGTTTTCAAATTAATTTCACTTCAAGTCAAAATGAGACTTTACTCTTAATCGAATCGATGATGCTTCAAATGAGTTTACCTGCCCTTGTACAAGCAATTTTATCTTTCGTCTAAACATGAGAAAACAATCCATGTAAATATCGCACTTACTTACTCACTTAACTCGTGCGCGGCATAAAAATGGATTGATCTTTAACGCACTACTTACCTGCAACAAACAAGAAAAAAAAAAAAACAATTTAATGATCGAAGTATTGTACAAAGATATAGTAATTAAAAAGAAATGAATAAAAGACAATGTAACCACAAATTTACACGATAGTCCACCTCGTATCGCGACTCAAGTCGGCGAAATATCCCCAATCTTTTAAGAGGATCGGGGGATATTAAAAGAAACGGAAAAAAGAAAAGAAAGAAAACGAGCCCGAGTATGATAGCACTGTAACAGGCACTAAAAGAAAGTAAAATTCAAAAAGAACCTCTCCTCTCCTAAGTCACAATGCGCGAGCAGTTGAGCAAAGCTACGATTGCCAAGGACTTGAAGAAAGAAAGAAAGAAGAAAAAAAAAATCTATTATTCCGATTGCCCACCAGAGCAAAGCCACCGAACAATTAGTCGAAGAATAAAGAGACGGGCCCAAAAGAGCAAAAAGGAGAAAAAATGTCAGCGACGCGAGCGCACGCACACGCGTCTAAGAATTTCTCGCTCGTCCACTTTCGCCGATTGAAATGTGCCTCGCTGCCGTTTCGTTGTTCCGCGACGGCGGCGTCGGCGTCGGCGTCGGCTACTCGGACTAAAGCGAATCCACGAAGAAAGGGGGATATATATATATATATATAAAAAGGCAACAATGGACGAGATTGCAACTTACATTGTCCCGTTGCCGCTGCTATTGCCGCTACTATTGCCGGTTCGCGCGAGCGCGTAACTCATGCGTGCGTGCGCACTACTCAGGCGCAAGAAGGATCAAGGAACGGGCATACTGCGCATTTTACATTTTACTACGGTCGCCAGCAATAACAGCTGCTAAACGACGGGGGCATTGGCCAAACGAAGGCTCATCGAGACCACGTACGGGCTCATTTTTCTTTACGAGTGTGCGTGAGCTACGTACCACGTACGACGCCCTGTCGCCAAGTCCTCGGGGTCTACAGTGATTAATTTGCGAATTTCACGAAGGTCAGAATTTGTATTAAAACGAGCGAGGACTCGCACCACCTTAAGCATCAACGTCCCACTGCGTTTGCAAATTTAGAATAAATTCAGCCGGGTCACAAGGCTAATATCAAAAACGCTGCTATTAAAATGTAACGACCGCTGCTAATTAAGGAGTTTAATTTCGGACCAAAATCAAATTTCCCTAGCACATCCCGGAATTTTCGCACGCTCCTCTTATTAAAGCTCCTGGAAAAGGATACGACGTAGCCCGGGCAAGAATTCCACGACGCGAGGATACGACGCGGCTCCCGTGCTATTAAACACGAATTTCAGTAAATTCTCAAGCTCCCGAATAACAGGAGCTACATTTTTTTAAAATTGGTTGGATAGCGTAGGTGGAGCGCGCGAGATCCGAGGAAGATGGCGAGACCGGCAGGTAGATCAGGGTGGGACTGCGACATCCCCTCGAGCAGCTTCGCGCACTGACGTTCAGCGAATCCCAGCCATTGAGATTTGTATTATAGCGTTCGAGTAGATGGTCCTTCCTGGAGGTTTGGCAATGTTGGCTTTGAATTTCACCAACGGTTGGCTCTCGTTCGACCACGAGTTTCCTTTCTTTTTATCCAACGATCGCGGCCTTGAGCCACATTTCAACTCACAATGACGACGAAAGATTGATAATTCGACTGTTGACGTTGAACGAACTCGTGGGATTTCGCCGGACCAGGAGAAGACCGAAGCCGGCACTTTTAGATGAATTTCCGATCGATATTTTTTAAGAGCTCGCACGAATGAGAGAGAGATAGAGAGAGAGAGAGAGAGAGAGAGAGAGAGAGAGAGAGAGAGCGGCCAGACACGAGCCTCGACGATGTTGATTGTCACTCGGGATAAGTAAGTGCGTGGAACAAGTTGAGTTCGCTGCGAAATATCGGAGGAAATGTATTGGTTTGCTTTTATTAGAGGTGGAATTTAGAAAGTAAAAAGAGAGCGAAAAGCGAAATTTTTAACGACTGCGAGAGTACTTTAAAAGGTGGCACAGCTCTTCGCGTTGCACGTGTATTTGATTTATGTACGGTCCGTATTTATCGAGCTGAAATGTCTTACCGCAGACCCTATTTCAAGGAAAAATTGATCGCAACACTTATTACCGTGTGTTCTCATTGTATTCTTCGATAATGTACATTATTCGTCAAAAGTTGACGCAACGGTTGTTGCGCGCTTCGCCGATTCTCGTACATAAATAACATCGAACGGTGCAAAACGTGGAATAATGTCAATGAAAAAGGCTTTCACGAGAGAACGAAACTATTTCAAGTAAAACATCCGCCAAAAGAAAGAAACTCACGTTTAGTAGCTTACCATCTAAGAAGCCACTAAAATCGATTACCCCGGGAAAACGTACTGCGCGGGGAAAACATTTTTCAAGCAAAAGTCTAAAAATAGAGTTTATTTTATACGTAAGTGTTAATTCGTATGTAAGGCTCCGTTATTTGTTTCAGCGAGGGCACGCAAAGCGTGAAGGGCGATCCCTCTAAGGGTGAAGGAGAAAAAAAGGAAATTACAAAAATTCGGCAAATTAATCGAAAATAACGTTTAAAATGCGTTCCCTCGCACGCCACCACTTGACTCAATTTCACTAAAATGTTCGACGACGACGACGACCACGACCACGACCACGACCACGATCAAGACGACGACCGAGACGAGAACGACGACGGGGTCCTCGCATTCCTGAATGAAGCAGCTCGAGCTCTCTTCTTGCTTCTTGGGTCGTTGACACGGCCTCTCGTTCGCTCCCCGAGTTGTTTCTTCTTTCTTCGAATCCTGGCAGCGCGCGTCTCTCCTCCCGCCCCGCCCCGCCCCGCACCCCCGCCCGCCCCCGGCCCTCAGCCCCGCCCCGCCGCGACCCTTGCGCGACCTAAAAAATTCGCAGGCGATAATAATCGCATTTCTCATCTTTTTCGGCTAACGATTGTTTATGCGACAAAGACAATGATTTTCCATCATTTTTACGCTGATTAATCGTCCGGTCGACGAAAACCAGAACACCAAACGAGTTCTCAGCGCCTATTTATTATTAATTAGTCGTACGTACGTTGTGAAAACAAGAGAAATATTAACCGACTCCTCGTTACCGCTAAGAACAAGGTGAAGAATAAAGAAATTGAGCCTTGTGGAGGTGACGTATTGATTATTTCGACGAGTGCATAATCGTGATTCGAATTTACCAAGAGGATTCGATTAGTATAAAACTTGGATATGTTTGATTAAGGGAGAAACGCGAATTTTAAATTATCGAAAATAATAAGGCGAGAAAAAACGAAATCCTATCGCGCACAGTAAAGATTTGCAGAGTCCAGACACAACAAAGACCCGTTATTGCAAGTTCTCATTATTACTTCGAGGACTTTTCTACAAGTTCTCCCTCGTCGTATTTTTTTCCCTTCTCGTCCTTACCGCGGCGCTGCTCGTGGCCGTCCACACGAGATAATGAAAAGAAAAATAGGGACAAGCACTTGTCGTCGACGTTTACGGAAAGCCCGAATTAGTCAAGCAAAATGAATGACCGAACCAAATATCGTTTTCAGTTTCGCATACATTCGATGTACGATGACGTGCTCTTACTAATTTCTCTTCTAATCAGGACTTTCATTCGGGGGCATTTACCGACGTTATCCGCAAATTTTGAACAATTATAATTCGTCTATCCACCGTCGTATTATTAACGGTTACCCTTGCCGGCAATCGAGATAAAAAGTATTTTAAACGTATTTCCAAGCAAGTGACCGCTACGTTTTCGCAAACACAGTAAATTAAACGCAGAAATACCAGACCCTCAAAACTCCGTAGTCTCGCTTCTCCAATTAACAAATCCACCGCTTGTTTTTCCTCCTTCTCCAAGTGCAGAGATCCCGAGTGACATTCGTCGAGCCTCCCCCGCCCCGCGCGCTCGACTACAAAATGTCGGCGGTACATCGGCGACTTTCTTGAAAAACTACGATTTGTCATTATCCGTAGAATGCGCACGCACGGGCTTTCGCGCACGGCGACGGCGGAGGCGACGGCGGAGGCAACGGCGGCGTGTCGCATGAATGACCGGCGCGATTCGCCAGTGACGTCACACGAGCACCACGCGACGACGACCGTTACGTGACCGACTGGCGCGAGAGCAGCCGCACTCTCTCCTCCGTGGCACCTGCCGCCGTCGCCTCCGACCCCCGCGACCACCGCCGCCGCCTACCTCGGGGCCCACCCGCACTTTTCGCGAGAGCGCCATTTTCCGATGGTCGAATTCATCGAGAGATCCGGTTTGATGGTTAAATGCACGAGAGGCGGTGCACGGATATTTAAAGCGACTCTCCAGGTGATGCTGTTGTTTTTTTTCATTGTTTTTTACCGCCTACGAACGGCGCTTAAACCCACCTACTGTCAAGGGAGCATTTTAATCGTGGTCTGGAGGCTTCAAGAGTACACCGATATCATTGGTAGTGAATCTGATGAGCGATCACTGTAGCTAGGGAAGTAGCAGCGAAAAAAAAAAACAACGTTGCGTTTCAAATGCAACGCTTTATTTGCAAAATTTTCGTCAAAAGCCGATGTTGCGCGGAACGAAACCCTAAAGTAATCGCACAGAGTTCTAAACTTCCTTAACCAGTCGATCGCATTACATTGGTGAGGGCTGATTAATTTTGAGACGCGTAGGAGGCGCTCGGATGAAAATCGAGGTACCGAATGAAATTATCCCCGACGGGAATAGGATTTAACACTTGTACCACACCAAACGCGACGTTATATTAACATAAAACGCATGAAAATTTGATACTGCTTTCCGACAGACCACGACCAGATTATCATTTTCGATTTGTTTCGGGAGCGAAACTTGCCCCTTGTTTCGTCAAAGTTCCCTCGTGAACCTCAGCGAGGTGGAATAATGCAAAGAACAACAAAAAAAATAATCATCCGAGAAATCTGAGCTGCATCTAGCGACCAATTTCTTCAATTTCGCTCCTCGTCGCCGGACGCGGGAATCGTGAAAAGGTAAAAGCAAAAGCGCGAGCAAAAGCGCGAGCAAAAACTTGGCAAAGAAAGGAAGAAGTAAAAGGCAGCAGCAAGCCTGGAAAGAAGGAGAGGGAGAGAAGCGGCACCTTCCGAGGAGGTCCGGTATGCACCAGACGAACTTCCAAGGAATTTATTTCCTTCCTCCCCTCAGCGCTCGTGATGCTCTGATTCCGTCTCGCTCGCGCTCCTTTCTTTTGATCGCTTCTCTCTCCCTCGATGAAGGCGCGCGCGGGTCAACGAAATGTCGTCATTTCGCATTCCAGGCCGTATGATCGATTCTTCGAGGCGAAACGCGCTGGGGAAAGACAGACAGAGAGAGAGAGAGAGAGAGAGAGAATGAGAGAGAGAGAAAGAATGAGAGAGAATGGGAGAGAATGGGAGAGAATGAGAGGGGGAGAGAGAGAGAGAGAGAGAGAGAGAGAGTTTCTCAACTCGCCTAATCACATCGTCTTTTTGCGACCGCCATCAATCAATTGAAACGTGGAAGCGGCCACGCATCAGCGTGTATCTACAATGTGCACTGTGTATGCATAAAAAAAAGGAATAATATGTACGTATACATACGTTCCAAATAATTTCATGTACAACGATAAATCTTGCGAGCGAGCGCCTTCCCTCGGAATTCATTCAACAGCAGCAGCGGCGGCTCAACGAAGAAAAAAAAATTTGGGGAGAGCGTAGTACGCTAAAAGAAAAAAAAGAGCGTCGAAAACGGAAAAAAATTCGGGGAAGACGAAGCACAGAGAGAGAGAGAGAGAGAGAGAGAGAGAGAGAGAGAGAGTGGGAGAGAGCGTGTGAGAGGGGCGGGAGGAGAGGAACAAAAAGGGAAAGGGAAGGTTCGTTGCACCTTTGCATGAAAGGAGAAGAAGCAACATAATAAACTGGTACAATGTGTTTGTTTCACTCTCCCGGGCGTTTGATGCAGTTTATCTCTCGGTCTCTCTCCCTTTCTTCCCCTTAATGTTGTCGTCGTAGTCGTTGTCGCAATCCCGCACATGAGATTCGGTCGCGCGGAATTGAGATAGAGATTATAAGCCCCGGCGTTGGGGTCCGCGTTGCCACCAACAGTGTGTGCGTGTGTGCGCGTGTGTGTGTGTGTGTGTGTGCGTGCGCGCGCATGCCTGTATGAGAAGCCGCAAAGAGTAGACGAAGGAGAGAAGAATAAAAAGACGAAGAGGGTCAGTAGCTCTCAGCGTTCTCATGCATTCCGCTCTGTCATGGCGGGTTTCAGACGTATCTCCTTCTCTCTCCTCTCCAACCGCTCGTTCTACCTTTTTCATTCCGTCTCCTCCACTCGCCCCTCTTGCCATCGCACCGCCAGTCCTGTCCTTTCGTCCGGCGGAAAGGAAGAGAGAGACGAGAGAGAGAGACGAGAGAGAGACGAGAGAGAGACGAGAGAGAGACGAGAGAGAGACGAGAGAGAGACGAGAGAGAGACGAGAGAGAGACGAGAGAGAGATAAGGACGGTCGCGTTGAGAAGGGCGGCGGTGCGGAGAAGGGGAAGAAGCGCCCACTGCACTAAATGCGCTTTCTCGTTCGCTCTCGGTCTCCGGAGTCGAGGCGCCCGCTCTCACGCTGCTGCTGCTGCTGCTGCTGCTGTTGCCGTTGCTGCTGTCGCTGCGCGCTCGCCTGGGCCCCCTTTTGCGCCTTCGGCGGCTCCTTCTCTCGCTCTCTCCCGCGCCGGTTCTCGGCTTTTATCTCACTTCTTACCCGACGTAAACAAGCCTAGCTGTGTGTGTGCGCGTCCGTGAGAGCGCGCGCACCAAACGGAGAAGGAGAGAAAGATCGAGCTTCGAGGGGTTCGGCGATGCGGAGATGCTGTTTAGAACTCGATTTATCCTTCGTCTCGCTCTTGTTCGCGAGTGAAGGAAGTAGGGGAGAAAGAGCGAGAGAGTGTTTGCATCATTTCGCGAGGGCCCAAATTCATCCGGCGATTTCGTATTCCATTGCCGCTGAGAACCGAGAGTCCGCTCCCGACCCCCTCGACCAAGCTCAGCGGCTCAGAGATTCCCATCCTTTTTCCTTTATGAAAATGCACGAGAACTTAAATTGAGTCGTGCACTTGGCGCTGATGATTTTCTTTGGAGATCTACTTGAAGTCAACAATTGCGGTTCAACACGGCCAGCGAGTTTAAAACCAACGAATTTAAAGTAAAATAAAAGTTGAGAGACGCAGTCGGCTTTGAACGCAAAGGCGCTTTAACGGGCATTTCCCAAAAGCGAAATTTGGTTAATAAAGCGACAATGGCTACGGGAAATTACAAGTGATCGTCATCGGATCAAATACGAGGGTGTAACTGTGTAACTGCGTAACTGCGCGTATTATTGGCCTATTACAATAACATCGAGAACAAGCAGTTGAAAAATATTCCCGACCACTCGCGATTAAAAGCCAATGAGAGGCGCACATGTGCAAAAACACGTTTATCATTAAATTTAATAAACCCTCGTCGTCCCAATAGAAATACTTCCGCGAAATTTACGAGCACCTAATGATAAGGTCAAACGTGAGTTTGCTTCTCTCGATTCTAAAAATAAAAATTTTTGTTTACTTTGTCGGCAGTTCGCAATGCTTTCGCCATTTTTTCCCCACAAGCTCGACGATTGAGAGGGGCGAGGGGGAGCGAGAGAGAGAGAGAGAGAGAGCGCGAGAGAGAGAGAGAGAGAGCGAGGCGCGAGGAGCCCGAAGGGCAAAGGGTTTTGTGCTAATGCCCGACCGACAACAATGATACCGAGAGACGGCGAATGAGCGGACGAAAGAAGAGTCAGAGAGAGAGAAACATGAATGCATCGTGTTTGCATACGTACGTAAGGGGCGATGAACTTTTGAAGGTTCACTCAGCTTTCTCTCTTTCTCCCGCGAAAATCCCATTAACGCATGCACACGCGCGTAAGTTTACGTATGCGCGTGCAAGCATTTCTTAATATTGTTTGGGCTTGTACATCGAGCTTCTAACTGTGGACGATATTCGATGACTGCGAGAGGAAAGAATCGCACGTTAAGGTAAAAACATCGGTGTCGGAATAAAATCTCAACGTCGCTATTTTTTAATTCTCCTAGCACAGCATTTACGCCACAATGAATTATTGCAACGTTCTAAGCTTATAAAAATCCATTCGATTATCCCGTTATACAAAAAAGCGAGCTCTTCCAGTGCGCACACATTCGCTTTCCGTTCGTAATAAAATTATTAATATAGGAACTGACGTGTCAAACGAGCGTGACATTAACGATTTACGGAAAAATTTCACGCGAGTCGCGTTCTCCCGCAATTCTCGCGTTCCTACGCGTTTCACTTTTGGAGCAATTATTTGACAAGATAATGGAAATCAGCTGATTTTTCCTTGAGGTTTAAGCGTCGATTTCGTCGATTTCGTCGATTTCGTTGATATATATGTAATCCTTGTAAGAAAATGCCATTATCTTTGCGTCGCACGTGCAATGTTGCACGATAACGGTAATAATAGGGAATATGTTGTTGCTGCGTCGACAATTACAAAAAGTATCTATCGATTTACGAAAGGTCGCGGCGGCCTAGTTCCCCCGATTCGTCCAATTCCTGACGCGAAAATTTGAATTACCGCGGCCCGCCGAAGAGACTGCGACATAGAAAAGGAATAGAAATACGATAACAAGCACATCTTGTTATCTAAGTAATTCTACGGACTCGCTGCGAAGAAACGAGACCCACGTACGGTAAACCGAACGGCTTGCGGCCCTCGAGAAACTCGACGAACCCCGAAGACAGCATTCCACGAGTACCTGTCCTTTAGCGCTCTCCTCTCCTCGCTCTCTCTCTCACTCTCTCTCTCTCTCTCTCTCTCTCTCTCTCTCTCCCTCGCTGGGTTCGCGTTCACGCGACGTCGACGACCCACCGCTGCTTCAACGACCATAATACACATGCGCCCAAGTGTAGCTGTGCGCTTCTCAAACCGCGGAAATTCCAGCTTGATTGCCACTCGTAGCTTTTCCCCGCGAGCTGAATACACCGTATGCGCGGGCTTTTCTCGAGACAAGGCCACAAGATGCTGTCGGTCCCGACCATTCGTTACGTAATCATCAAAGGAGATCGTCCCCGCTCGCCGATACGGCGCTAATTACGCACCACGGGGGAGGGCAGACTTTCCTTTCGGGCTTATCCGGTAGGCCCTGGACGAGTCGCTTGGTCGTCCAACGATAAAAATTGGGCGTTTCATTTATTTGTTCTTTGGTTTTTCGAATTCATTGGAAACGGTGCAAACGGCCCCGACGGAAAGGCCCTTGCCCTGTACTTTACTTATGACCATTTGTTTTTTCGCCCTTGTGTCGCTTCGAATCTTATCCTTGAAAGAACTCGAAGCCAATTGCTCAACAGTCGTTGCGCAACGGCTGATTGGGCAAACTGCTTCTACGGATCCTTCAAGTGCGCATGAATTTCGAATGAGCGTGGAAAATAATTGATGCACCTCGACTGCATTATTCAGCGTAGCATAATTAATTTTACTTAAATTCTCTCTTACTTAATCAGATGAACGTAGTGCCACGTTTGTTAAAGGGACGCTTTACCGACTTTTGCACGGGAAGCCTCGTCACGTTAGACGTACATTTAAGAACCAATAAATCGGTTGTTTACTTAATAACTAATAAAGGAATCGAAATTTAAGATTTCGTTGTTAATTTCAATTTAACTGAAAATCCAAAACTGTTTCGATTATAGGACAATGCAGTCTTAAGTGTAGCTTCGACTTGAAACACTTACTGAAGAATTATGCCAGTCATCGAATGCCGTAGTTTAAAAAAGTGTAACGGTTACGTATAATCGACATATCTCAGCCGCTGTGGAGAAAATATCAATTTTAATCGTTTAATAAGTCTTACACTCAGAGCCAACTCTCACGGGCATTCAAGTCCATTATCTCCTTTGTGGATAAAAGTAAGAAACACACGTTCAACGGCTTGTCGACGGCGCAACTTAAGCTCTCGTATATGGTTAACGAAACATACGGACGTGTAAGTTTATTCGCAAGCAAGCAAATAAATTTATATTCGTAATTAGATAAACTCTTTGAATGCGATTTAACGAGACCTAAAATATTTGTAAACAAAGTTGTCGTTTTTTTTTTTTCTTTTTCTTTTTCTTTTTCTGTTTCTTTTTCTTTTTTGTAATTTGAATACGACTGCGTTAATTATTCTTTATACGTATTTCTTAAACTTTCATTAACGAGCTTATCAAAGTTAACAGCATTGCGCTTAGATACGTACGCTAACCATAACCAGTTCGCTTAAAATAAAATTATCTAATTTAAATACATGGATTTGTTTTGAAAGGAGGTTTCTGCAGGTATCAAATAAACTTACGGTCTATATTACTCGCTCGGTATCTTTTGAATTGTTCCAGTTTGCAAATGGCTGAAAAAAATTTCATAGATATTCCACGTTTAAACCTATCCGTTTAAAACTTGTAACCGTCTGTCCAATACTTACGCTTTTTAAGGGTGTCCTAAATATAAAAATTGTTTTCGTGGCTTGATGGACGAGAGGCGCAGGCTAATATTTGAATAATTAGTTGATTAATCACAACTTAATTCAAGCTAACGGTAGAATATTTTTACAAGCGCATACGAGGACATTTGTTCTTGTACGAGAGAGTCACGATGGGACCGAAGGAAAGGGGTAATATTACTACGTAAGTCTTAATCATGCAACATTATGGATTTACATACTTACGTTTTCTAATTTTGGGCAATCGATTAATTACGTCGTAACATTGAGCTGCTTCTTAATATAACGCATCGGAAGTTATTAATCAACAATTGCAGACAATCCCCGAAAGTGCATTTGGGTGCAAGATCATATATTTATATTTTGACAATTAAAATATGTAACAGTTCTCTTGGAGCATTAAATGCCACGAATACCTCAAAAGAAATTAAGAAATGTACTACATGCCCGTTGGATGTTATCTGTTGCGTGTTCAGGACACGTGTTCACAAGTGTAGAAATGCTGGTTTTAATTTCTTAACGTACTGCTGCCTCTAAAAGCATCTAACCTCCGATAGGCTGCGACGCTAAAAATTAATTTTTACGCGCTTAATATTGTTATAAAATTCTTACAATAAGGTAATGTATTCGCGAAATCGTAGACCTGCGTGACTACGAGGAGACGCAGACTGGAGTTACTGGGGGTTACAGACGGGGGGGAGAGAGAGAGAGAGAGAAATTAGAGACTTTTGGCTTGCGCTAGTGCTTGCGACGAAGCGCCGCGCGTTGAACAACGTAAATGTAGGAAAGGAGAAATGGGAGAACCGATCGAAGGAACGAGCGGATGGTTATAAAAAGAAGGGAGGAAAGACTGTCGCGGGAAGTACGGGAACCTGTGCATTATTATAGCTTTTCGAGATTTCGCGAACGAACGTTTTGGCTTTCCCTGATAATCCACAATTTACAACAAACCGACAGTGAGTCAGCGATAGTCGAGTCCGCGCAATCGCTGTCTTGGCGAGCATTTTCAAAGGCGGATATCGTCACGTGAAACAGTCACGCGGTTAGAAATTGGGATTAAGAAGGAACACGAGAACGACACACCAATGATTCGTTTATTTTACGTACCATAATTTGCGTTTATTTAAAAAGTCGACGAATGTACGCTGGCACGTTGGCTCTTGTTCACGTTGGCGACGTTTCAACGGCATAGACGTTTCTTTTCATTGAAGCGTTGCCTTGAGCAACGCATGAAAATGAAATTCGTTGAAATAATAATCAACGGCTTTAAGAGTTGTATCGAGTTGTATTTTCCGTAAATAATTTATTATTTTCGGAAGCACGCCGGGGTGAAATATTAAATCCACGATAGCGTTGAATAAACCGTCGAATAAAGAGAAGTTCACGGTCACCGAGCGACGTACATTAAAAAAGCACGATCCTCGGTCGACATGCGCGTAATTTTCGAGCGCGTGTGAAAAAAGTATGAAATGCACCACCACCACCGTCGGTGGTGGTAAAAGTATTCCAGAAGTTGCGCCAAAAGCTCCTTTATTCTCTCAAATAAGGTGCACCGATAATAAAAAAATAATATCCGACCGAGAATCTACGGAGCAGGAGGAAGAAGAGGAAGAAGAGGAAGAAGAGGAAGAAGAGAAAGAAGAGGAAATGTCGAGCACAAAGGAATGGGGAAAAAAGGAGGTTGTAAAAGGGAGCAAAAGAGGAGGGAAAAAGGCATCGGCTTACGGGATTATCGCGATATTGCATCCGGTGAGCGTGAGCGACCAGATTCATGGACATGACTCGACGTCGTCGCGGTCGGCCTCCGATAGAGTCTAGAAATGCAGTCGAGCCTCATTCCGAGTCGCGTTAAACGTCGCGAGAACGACGTTTTAATTCCGAAAAGGGCGCGACCTCAATACGCTCTTCTTTAACTCGCGCATCCTTTCCGGAAACGCGCGTTTCTAATCTGCGGCGCGTCACTTATCCAGATCCTCTGCGACTTTATTTCTTTGCCAATGGGTGTGGAGGCTAAAGGTAACAATAATAAAGATTTCTCGAGCTCGTCTAAAAGCAAATGCTGCAAATTCCTTCGTAGAGCCGGAGACAACGGAGGATAACCGTCAGGATTTAAAGCCAAAACTTAACAGAAATGCCAACTAGTCGCTAATTATCCAGCGATAACACACTGCGAACCTGCCAATTCCTTCGATTTATATATTACACGTACATATGTCTTTTGTTGTATCAACGATAACCGCGTAGATCTACGAACGTTTACCTGCACGACAAAATTCATCATTGACCAACGGAACGTCGCGTAAAATAAGTTTCCGCGCGGTGAACGCGCCGCCATTTCGTCTATTCGCGTAGCATGCATGCGTTTCCACCAGGTAGATTATTGTTCTAATCGAAGAACGTTGTGCCTAGCTAATAAACGGCGCCTTGCTCTGCTATTTTCAAGTTCAAGTCGAGGAAGAATCTCGCGCTGGACTCGTGCGCGTATGCCCACAAGAACCCAGAATTGCGAGGTCAAAGAGATAAAAGAATCTACGAAAACAAAATCCTGCCAAAAGACATTCTCACGCGCAGTACGTACGTCCGCCAAAAGCGTAAAATACGAAAGTAGACAAAAAAAAAATGCAAATGCCGAACTGAGAGCCACTGGTCAAGCGCGACAGGGGAATACTGAATCCGAGGCCGAAAATTCATTCATAATGAGTCGCGCGCGCGTTCACTCGTTTGCTCGCGTGGGAAAGGAAAAAAGACATCCCTGCGTTCTCTCTCTCTCTCTCGCTCGCTCTCGCTCGCTCTCTCTCCCTCTCTCCCTCTCTCTCTCTCTCGCTCGCTCGCTCGCTCGCTCTCTCTCTCGCTCGGGCGTCTTTGGACGATGACGCGCACTCGTTCGCTCTCTCTCTCTCTCTCTCTCTCTCTCTCTCTCTCTCTCTCTCTGTCGAAATTCCGCGAGCTGAATTCCCAAGCTTCGACGCGACTCCACAGTCTCTTCGCGAGCCCCGCTAGAGCCGTTATAAGTACATTTAATACGCGCTCGTATCGTGAAAGAATGTATTTAATACGAATTAATGTTTACGGGCAATTAGTAATATTTATTGAAATCGAGACTGTTAATTTAAAATGATAAGCATTGAGATGCTTATAAACAAATGCGAGAAATCAAATTTCTGTTGCACCAATCGATTTTGTAAACGACGCATCAACGAATTGCAACTCGTTTTTTTCTCCTTTTTCTTATTCCGAACAGCAGTGATCTGCTGCCGATAACGAAACTTATGACGTTGGAGGCACTTTCTGCTCTTTGTATTAACCACTCGCTGAACTATGCCTAGTACACGGGGTTCAACGGGTTTTGTCGAAAGGTACCGGGGCGACACGTTTTTTCCTATCCATCGAATTATAAGGTCATGAGAATTTAAAGACAGAAAATGATCGAACGCGAGCGAGGGAGAAGGTGGAGCCAGTGATTATTTTTCATTTACGAAGAAGAGAGATGAGAGATGAGTAACGGAGACGTTGTTTTGCTGTGCATTGATTTAATGCTCAAGGTCTTTAACCCTTTGTGGAGCAGCGACTATCGAGCACCTTTTTTTTTTCTTTTATCCAATAAGTCGAGTACACCACCTCTCTCTCTCTCTCTCTCTCGCTCTCTCTCTCTCTCGGTAATGTACAAGAAAATGCCAACCTCGCCGTACTTAAATTTGTCAAAAATGCCTGAATTTGAAAAAATCACACACCCCCCGCCCCCACTTTTTCCAATATCAGAAACGAGAGAACACGACCAAACAGTTTTAACGCGCCTGAACGAAGGCGGTTAAAAGATTTTCTAATTCTTAACGTTCATCTGCGATTTCGTCTGACGCATTACGACAATTATCGGCTCTTCGCACATTGCGCAGTTGCTAAAAATATCGATAAAGACAAAAGAAGCGAATTTTCCGTTCCCCCGCGCTCCCGGTATTTTCGGAACCGTATTTTCAAACCTTTCCTCTTGTTTCGAATTCTGCTACTCTTCGAAAGCTTCCGTTACCTTGCAAAATTACTCTCGTAACAGATTTTCATTCTTACGGTACGTTTGGATTTGTTTATCGTTGC
The DNA here is from genome assembly GCA_018907045.1 of Wiebesia pumilae. Taxonomy (NCBI): domain Eukaryota; kingdom Metazoa; phylum Arthropoda; class Insecta; order Hymenoptera; family Agaonidae; genus Wiebesia; species Wiebesia pumilae. Next base: position 2,451,364 of record JACCHZ010000138.1, read on the forward strand.
AATACTGCTGCCAAACAGTCGTAAAAATTAAATCGCTCATTAAAACGCTCTCGCGTAGTTGCGCAGCAATTTCTCTTCGTACTCGTCGAACATTCGGAATGGTTGGTTTCGCCGATTCCTCCAATATTGACGATATAATCTTGTCATTTTCTACGAATGACGAGCTAACGCAGTAAGGCGACCACGAGCCGAAAAGTAAACGTAACGCGTATATGGTGCATGCACGGTGTCTTCGATTACACGCAACAAGTGTCAAACTGGATGTGAAAATCCACGTCGGAAATCCCTAAAAAACGCCTCGACTGGAAAATCCGGCTAAAGGCCGTCGGAAGAACTTAACAAATGGGCAATCGAGTACGCTCGCAGTTAGCTTTAAATGCTGCTGGTGCGAGAGAGAGAGCGAAAAAACATTTAAGACATAACGAGCACTCGTCCAACGTCGGCAACGAAAATTTGCATGTAAAGTACGCGAAAATGTCCAGTGGCTTTTGGATGGCGCAAGAGAAGCTCAACGCGCACTTTCCGTAATCCACTGGCAATTACGACTGCGCGCTCGCAAATTCACATTAGCGTTGTCGAAGTTTCATCATCCCTAACCTACAAAAGCACAAGCGGACGAGCTGACAAACCTATTCCGTGCGTAAGCGGGTACATCCCTCGCAGGATCACCCGTACGCGAAAACACGCCTGGGAGAGCCAGGGGGAGAGAAGCCCATCGGGCAGTCGGTGGGCATGTGTAAGGTCTCCTCGAGTTTCAGTGAGCGAGCGAGCGAGCGAGCGAGAGAGAGAGAGAGAGAGAGAGAGAGAGAGAGAGAGAGAGAGAGAGAGAGAGAGGCATCGTCGTAACGCATCGCGGCCTACAGAGGCTCAGGGCGCGCAGCGTGTAGAGTAGACATATATAGCTCGCGGGATAAAAAAGGAGAGGGAGCGAGGCACAGTTAACGCTCCGCACACGCACGCACGCACGCACGCACGCACGCACGCACGCAAAAGCGAAGCGGGACGCGACTAAGCGCGCTCGCGCTATCCCCTACACAGAGACGCGTACGCGGAGCGAAGCGAACGAGGCTCATACATGCCCGGGACACGTGAGTCTCACTTCCTGCGAGTAGCGGCGGCGCAGGCCGGAAGTCTCTATAGTACTATGCCGCCTCGTCCTCTCGCTCGCTCGCTCGCTCTCTCTCTCTCTCTCTCTCTCTCTCGCTCGCACGTACGCAACAAACGCGCACACATGCTCACAGGCGGGTGGGCCGTGCGCGTGCGCGCGAACGTGGACGCGCGGGGAGTAGCGTGACCACGCTATAAGAGCCATTACTATCACAATGGCATAAGGAATGGTCCAATTACCGGTTAAAGCGGCCCACTCGTTACTCCTTTGATGCTTCTCCTTCTCCTCCGGGCACCCCCCCAGCCGCCAACCCAACTGTTTCACACTCGCTCAGCCGCTCCACAACCTCCAGTCGCCGTTTCTTGCCGTCTCTTTCCGTCTTTATCTCCGCGCGTACGCATACTTTTCGACGTCTCACGCGCGCGCGCCTCTCGCACATTAGGGCGTGCGCGCGACGAAGACGAGACGCGAGGGACACGAGAATTATGTGCCGATTGACTAAATAATAATAATAATAATAATAACAACAATAACAATAACATTAATGATGATGATGATGATGATGATGATGATGATGTTAGTGGATGTTAAACTCACTGGGCAGGAGTGGAAAACCTCGTGCACGAGTCAAGAACCGGAAGCACTCGGTAGTAGGCGTGACGTCAGGCGCGCGCGCGCGCGCGCCCGCTCACACACACACGCGGCCCCGGGGGGAATACATATATGCATGTATGGCGCGCGTCGTTTCCGGCGGCGGCGGCTGCGGCTGCGGCGACGACGACGACGACGAAGGCGGCGTCGTCAGCGTCGTCTTGCTCTTCCCACATGCCTCGTGCTGCCGCTCTACGTTTCCCACCGATTTCACCTTCCTTGTTCTACTCGAGCCGGTCCCATCCGAATGTCGTACTCGACATTCGTCACCGATACTCTTGTACACTTTTTCCTCCGACTCCCATTCTCGATTCTTTGCCTTTCGATATTTCGAATCCTCGGCGGCCGCCATCGGTCACTTGTTTCGCTCACACCCGCTGCGCCTCTTCGCACCCCACCACGGCCAGTCGTGCCGATACTCAGTGTCTCACTTTTCCTTCCTCTAGCGCCGCTTCGAGCTCCACTCCACGTAACTACCGTCGCCTTTTCCGCTTCTTCCACCCGTAAGGCGCACTTGTCAAGGGTTCGCGGGCCGCACGCCCGGGCGACGTCCGAAAAATCAAGACGGACACGCGCGGCGCCGCGTTATGCAACCTACAAGGCGGCCGAAAAATGCGTGTGCGCGCACGTGCACGAGCGCGGAGAGGAAGACACGCGTGTCTCTCCGGCGTGCGTAGCACGTCCTCGTAAATTACGTGGAAAAACGATCGAGCGAACGTCCAACGCCTCTCGCGGCTCTAAGCGCACTGAGGCCGCTCTCCAAGTCCGAAGGGGTAGAGAGAGACAGAGCGCACGCAAGAGTGGGAGCACGAGGAAGACGGGGTGAGCGAGCGAGAGAGAGAGAGAGAGAGAGAGAGAGAGAGTGAAGCGGCCGCCGTGGCCGCCGCCGCACCGCGCGCGTCTTCCGCAGCGACGTCGACGGCGATGGCGACGGCGGCGGCACCTGCGCAACACGCCAGTGCGCAGCGGCAGTTCCGTCGAAACACGATCGAGAGAATGAATGCGCGCGCTATTCGCGGTGGCGAGTGAACGATTACACGGGCGCTCTACTCTCCTCCAGCGAGGTCCCCCTCTGACTTTTCCTCCGCTTCCTCGTCGCCATCGCTCGATCGTTTGTCCTTTTTCCGCGCTTTTCCCCGATACTCGCGCGGTTCCAAATCCGGAGCTACGGCGCAAGGTCGAGTGTATTCGATACACTCGGGTGTAACTCGAGGCTTTCGAAGGGCCGGACTCACGAAAGCTCCTAAGCTCCGAGTAATACGAAGCTATACGAAGTTATGCGAAGTAGTACGGAGTAGTACGAAGTAGTACGGAGTAGTACGAAGTAGTACGAAGTTAGTTATAGGCTCGAGTCCGGACTCCGGCGGTGACCTTAACTTACTATTTACGCGTTATTTCGTAATCGGCGGACTCGTGTATGCGATTGGCCACCGATTCTCGCTACTAGAGTCGCGCAACGCTCCGCGTACTTAACGCCAGCATTAAGATCGATCGCAGTTTTTTGCGCGATTTTCGTTCGGCATTTGATTTATCGTTTACTGAACGAGAGTTATTTATTAAAAAGAATAGAGGCGAGAATGAACCGTCTTGGAATAAGTTTTACGTAAAATGGGAGAGGTAATGGTTTTGTTTTGTTCGTTGCCCGAGGAAAGGCGTTTGCCTCGTTTTATCGATTTGTATTTATGTATAGGTCGCGTACGAAATTAAGTGACGTTTAATTTGTCCCTGGCTCTACGGTGTTTCGTCATTTTTTAACGAGACTTAAAATTACCACGGGAAACTCCTTACGGATTAATGCGTTGGCAGTGCTGCGGTAGACTAATTAAAAAGAGAATTGACTTTCGGACTGTTTCGTCGAGGCAGTTTCTTATAAGATCTCGGAACGAGTAGGAGTATGGACTCATTTATGTTGGATAGGATGTTTTCCCGTAAACTCGCTAAAACTATTCCATTGTATTATTTTCGATTGGACTTTCAGACGCTTACGATTTGCTTTTCGTTAGACGAAGAAGATGATTCGTCAACCAGGCTTAACGTGTGAGAACTTTCGAAGCACGGGCGTTACTTATCGGAGAGAGCGTGAAAAAGTGTATGAATGTTGCATCGGCTGGTACCGCGGTGAAAAATGCGCTTCTTCGGAAGGGCTTAGTCCTTCTACGGGAAGATCTTTGATTAGTTGGAATGTTGTCGTTATAACGTAAACAACGATTTTCTCGCGCGTAAACGAATGGATGGCAAAGTCTCTCGTTTTCATTCTGATCGTTTTCTCTCCATATCGTGTCGTCACCAATACAACGTTCACGAGTAAAATGCTCAAACTTACTTTTGCTCCTTTCCGTCTCCCTCCGGCGATTAAACATTTGATATCGAGTTATTTTCAATTTATTCGTCTAAGAATCCCAACGACTTGTACGGCCGATGAGCAAAATAATATATAGGATCAAACGAAGAAATATCTGAAACGACCAGTAATTATTATTATCGCGATATTTTACCGTAACAGCATTTTAACATATTTACAAAAGAAATTTATAATTCCACTTTTTTTTCTCCTCTGCATTACGAAACATTCATTAGAATAATTGTAAATCTGACCGGCTACTATCGTTTATTCATTATTCATGATTTAAAAAGTCGTCTTGTCTCGTTCAATGTATATGCATATCATACATATCTGTAAATGTTTGCATGAAAAATAACTCATTTTTAAATATTTACGCTTGGCGCACCGTTTCTTTCTCACGGTAATTTCATTGAAATGTAATACAAGTATCTCCGTAATTTTTCACGTTGATTTTTTGAACTCTTTATCGTGTCAAATGCCTAGAAATCTGCGCGAATCGGCATTATGAGCTTATTGCCTTTCTTATTGCGGGTGCATTTCTACCCGCGAATAAAATCCGAATAAAGTAGGAGTAATGGGTGCAAATGATCCGTGCAAATGACACGTTTTGACATTCTGTTGGTTGCGAGGGAAATAAAGAAACGAGGAAAAAAAATTGCTGCAAAGTTTCCTCTTTTTCCAGCAGCGCTTATGCGTTAACTGAGCATAGAATCTTCGACGAAAGCCTCCAGCAACGTAACCTAACACAAATAGAAATACACGGGAGAGATTCGATCAAGACCTCGTGTATAATCGCGTTAATTTAGTGTATAAATTTTACGTATTAGAAACGGAACTTTCTCCACGACGTCTTTTACCGATTTTTGTAATAAATTTTATCAGAGTTTTGTAATTTTCAAAAATGATAGCTGCAAAGAGATCGTCCTTGACTTCGTAATGGGAAATCGAAATGGATTTTTACAAGTTGAAATAAGCGAGGGTATTTTTAATTTTTAATCTACGCCTAGTACTATCTAGCATAACTTTAAAATTGAAGAAGTTGCATCAGTTGAGAGAAGTGAAGGTGTTATTAGCTATTACCGCCCACGCTAAAAATATCGATAAGAACTTTCTGGAAGGAATATTCGAAACACCTACGCATAATGAACATCATTTAAGAACTTGAGGAATACAATCCCAAGCTCTGGAAGTTGTCTCGGGAAGTTTGAATCACTTTTTGTTTACGGTTTTGTTCTTCCGAAATCTGAACGCGTACGCTTCCGAAGTATAGGTAGCGCTTAGGGTGTAGTGGGGGGTTGAGCAACGTCTGCTACGCAACGGAGCTACGCGCGAAAAAGCGAAAATAGAGGGGATGCGAGCAAGAGGAGGGTAATGGTGGGGACGAGATATTTAGTAGTAGTGTTGTAGCAGTTGCAGTAGCAGCAGCAGCAGCAGAAGCAGCAACAGCAGGACGAGAAGGAAGCCAATCGCGGCGAGGAAGAGGAAGGGCGGGGTGAGAATCGAACGTAGTGGGCCCCGACGGGAAGGGAAAGGGGATGACGAGTACGTAGGAAGACGCGGGGAATAAAACAGACCCGTTACTTCTCGGAAGAGCGGCCCACCACCACCGTATTTGCCGCCAAACGGACCTGCAACGAGTCCCAGAACGTGTTCTGCACCATACTGCATCTCTCTCCCTCGCGCTTCTTCTCGCCTTTGCCGCTCTCTATCAGAGACAGAGAGAGAGACAGAGAGAGAGAGAGAGAGAGAGAGAGAGAGAGAGAAGGAAGAGCAAGTCGAAAAGTATGCGACGACTTGTGCGCGGGCGACGCGAAACGAGACCTCATTAAACGTGTATAATAAATATTCGATATTCGTAACCCCAAGTAGCAACAATCCTTCTTTGCCAAGAGCATGGAAAAAGGCAGCTGTGGTCATTATCCTGAAAATTCGAGAGACGGACATCCTGATTTTCATTGGCTTAGAAAAAAATGAAAATAGCGTCTTTTACAGAATCTTTAACAACGTCATTCTCAAACTAAAGCTGATCCGCGGTTGCCGTAAACATTTCCTAAGCGTCAATAATAGACTAGCGGAGTATAATTATAAATAAATCGAATTTAAACATGACAATGGCAACGCGAAGCACGCAAATATCCCCGACTATATATGGAAGAGAGAAAGGTTTATTCTCACTTATTAACTGCTAATAAATAACTTCGTAAGCACGGTAAAGTACGGTCGTATAATTACATAGCTAACGTTGTTTCCTTACTTTTGTTTTTTAAATAATTTATATAATATAATAGCAGGATCGATAACAGTACAATAAGAACCTTTGATCGTTGAAAATCCGATATTGGCTTGTAAACCGAGAACGCAATTAATACATTTTTATACATAAAGAGCACCATGAAGAAAAACATCGTTGATGGAAGAAACCTTAAGAAATTCAATGGCAATCGCTAGGATGTTGTTACGAAGGTTAGCATTCAACGAGATGAAAAAAATGCAAACCTACCGATTATCACGACAACTTTGTCCGTAGAGCAAATTAGTTTTAGAAATTTTGACAATTAGATGAATTGTGCCTGAAAAATTTGGCACGATCATTTATATCGAATCAAGCAAAGCCAGACACAAACAAGGCTCAATACATCACGAAGAAACGGATTTGAAACGGATTTGAAACGGCAAATGTAAATGTATTAGCTTACATTTACGTGGCTTAAAACTCAGTGTAACACAACTTCCTGTGATACTCTTCATTGTAGGGAGATGCGAAAATAGGTTCCTCGGGAAAGATACAAGACAACGGATGCGTATTGAGAATATAACGAGCAGAGAGATTACAAGCTGCTTGTATTGCTGATGAAATCTTGAATTTTTACGGAGATTACTTACAATCTTTCAGATACGAGAAGCACAAAGATTAGAAACGGAAACTAAATGGAAGTTCACGACGTAAATGGGAAGACTTGGTTCGGAAAATTGTTTTCGCGAAGGTAGTTCGTGAAACGTCGGATCCGACATAAAAGAAAAGTATTGTGATCTTTTGGACTTGGGCTTAATACGACATTGCTTCGCTGGGCGCGCGCTTAAACAATCATCATCATCATCATCACCCTCGTTATTATTAGTATTGATTTTTAATTAGCCGTTTAAAAAACTTGTTGCGTATCGTCCTATTTCAGCGCCTATAGCCACGTGTTCGTTTTTAAAGAGTGAATTTATCGACGATATTTCTGTAAATGCTTGTAAAAAAAACCGTTCGCGACTTAAATGACGCAAATGTGAAGTTATACTTGGTAATATGCCGTTGAGGATTTTACCACGTAAATCACAATATCTAAAGGCCTATAAATAGTTCAACAATAGAACGAGACGTGTCATTGGCATGGAATACGCGACTAAACTAACAGCCACGTGGGTGTTATTAAAGACACGGCAATAGATAATAAAAGTTTTTCTCACTCTTATTAAACGATTGCCATTATTACTCTTTGAATGCAATCGAGCGACGAATTCAAGCTTAAAAATAACTAAAAGTCAGTCTAACCTCCGTTTAAGAATTAACGCAAGCCCGCGTTAATTAATTTCAGGCAGAGTATTGCGCGCCTTCAATCACTTGTACTCGAATAGCACTCGGATCCGATATTGTTATTGCTCATGCGAATGAAGTTGCGTAAAACCGAGCGACGCTCAGCTTGGCATGAAATACATAAAATAAAATAAAACTACGAAAACTATTGCTTAGGACGAGTTTTAAAACGGTTAGCGCTAGCTCGTGAATTTATTTACGTAAGCTGGCTGAGAGTCGCATTCTAATTCTATTAACCAGCATAAAGCATTAATTTTAACGAACAATGTTTCCGAAGCTATTATACCAAACTTATACACAATAAGAAGAGGCGACATTAATATAATTAATATTCCAAATGTCTCGCGCATTTTCATAAATGAAAACGAGGTTAGTGGCAAACGTAAAACTCCAAATATAAACGTAAGTGGCTCGTAAAGTGTAATTCGTGTTTTTAAACAGCATAAGGTGCGAGCTTGTTTTATATTTAATGAGACTTAATAAAGCGATGTTTGTTAAATAAGCGATTTGTACTTTTATACAAATTTAATAGCCAATGGCGACATTTATTCACGCGATGAATTGCCGTTTGGTCGGTGAATAATTTCAATTTTCATTGCAATCTAAATAAATCTTACAACGCACTTTATTTCCAGTCGTTAAAACGTGAATTGAATTTTATAAAACGATGCGTATTTCTGATGCACCGTACGTTAATTCCACGCGGCTCTCTAAGGTAAGCAAAAATCTTTCCTTTATACATTGCTGATGGATTATCAATTATTAAAATACCTCGTTTATTACTTCCGACAGTCAACGATAGCGAGTAAAAGTTGCAAAAAGGGGAAGCAACGGAGGTGCGCGACAAAGAAACTTTTTACATTGAAATTCTTAAAAAAGTCACGGCATCGATTCGAAATCGTTACTCCATTGGCATACGCGCGTGCATCTTATCGCACGAGACAAATTTACAACCCGAGTTAAGAACGCAGCGCGAGCCTCGAGCGTAAAAGAGAAAAGCAATACCGTGGAGGAAGCTCCTCGTCGTAGAGGCACCTGAACCTACCGACCGACCGACCGACCGACCGACCGACCGACCGCCCGGAAGTTGCCCGGTTGCACCTCGCGGTTGCTGCCGCGGGCTCCGAGGTCCGCATATCGGGAAGCCGAGGAAAGCCATTGCCGTCCGATAACGTCCGGGACCGAGGGCCGGCAATGGGAAATCGCGTTTTATTCTTCACGGGAGGCGAGAGGTAGCGCAGGAATCCGGAGTACCGAAGTCGGCCGACCGGGCGAGAATAGATTATACGCGCAGTGCAGGAGGCGACAGAACGCGGGGACAGACCGGAAGGAGCGAGGAAGCGCGAGCGGCGGGGGCGGGAAGGAAGTGAACCGACGCCCCGAGCCTCCGAAGTGTATAAACTACAGCGGGGCTGTTGCGCCGGATTCGGGAACGATGGTCCGCCAACGACTTCGACTTATATTCTCTATGTATAGAATGCGTGCGCGGGCCGCTGCCGGAAAGTTTCCGGAATTGTGCCATAAAATGTTATTCGAGGCTGCCGGTCCTCGCCTGCTCATCCAGGCTTGCGCTGCGGCTTATTTGCGTCCTTATCGTTCTCTCGCGATGCAATGAAATTTAATTGCATAAGGCAATCGCCGGGAATTACGATGATATTCATAATGCATCGTGCTCGGGTGCATCTACGAGTACGCGCTAATAACCCCTTTTTTCTTTCCTCTTTTACAGCGGTAGTTCAGCCTACGCCAAACTTTTCTCGATCAACTTTACAAGCCTTTTTAATAAGAATTTTCCTTTTCCAGGAAATTTATTCGCCTCATTTATTTACGTCTTTTTGCTTATTGCAACTTACGCGAGAGCGATCGGGTGTCAAAGGGAGCGCACACAAGTGCATCCACGGCCCACTTACCCACGAAACACACAGAGTGCAGGTTCTTCCTCGAAAACGCCGACTAGTTCCGACTTTTGTAAGCGGGTGCGCTCCTTCGCTTCGACCGTCATTCGCATCTCTGATAATATCGAAAGGTATTACACGTCGAGCTCGTATTACATTCGAATAAAACGCGTACTTCGTTCGCGGCCAACGAAGCGCTGCTTTCGCTCTTCTTGTTAAAGGCGTACAAACGCGTCTAATGTCTGTAAGTAGATTTTTGTCCGAAAAATAGCCTTTCCACGAGCTTTGATGCTCGAACGTCAACAGGTAAGCGACGTTGACGTGATTTTGAAAAAGGAAGGCCCCAAGCGCGTTTTAACGGAATAGACGAGTGAAATGACGAAGGGCCGACGAGGAGAGGGTGGGGAAGAAAAGCAAGCAGGAAAAAATAGGTGGCACGCATACGTGCCACCGTTTCTTAAGGTTAAAATTAGAGCTCGAGACGAGAGAGACGAGAGAGACGAGAGAGACGAGAGAGACGAGAGAGACGAGAGAGACGAGAGAGACGAGAGAGGAGGGGCGAATTTAGCGAAAAAGGAAGCAAATGCAGAAAGGCGAAACGCGCTTCGACAGTGGCTTGCGTACCCATACGTACACACACGAGCAGCGCGATGTAGCAAGAGTCAAGAAATAAACGGTTACGCGCGTCTCGTGGGCAGTGGTATAAGTCGCCGCCTTTGAGTCGAGCGTTTCCACCCAGGAAACCGGAAATTAACTATTGCCCGGGCGGGATAAGCGCGCGCGCTTGCGTATATCGGCCCACGTCGAGTTTCGCCATCTCCGTCACGTATTAATCCGGTGCGAGATTGCAAGGACCGCTGATGATGCTGCGCGACCTTATCGAAGCCTAAAACGCGAAGCCATTTTGCGGCCTCGCGCGCTCCTCAATTCTCTCGGATTCACGGGGAAACCGATTATGGCAATGACAATCGTCCGGGCTTTTTGCGCTTCGAGGCTTCGTCGTGGCACTTTCGTCGAACGAGGTAGCCCGCGACCACGTCAGACGTCTTCGGAAGCTTTTATAAAGATAAGGAAGACCGTGAAAATTGTAAATTGTATTTACTGAAAAAAGTATTAATCGCGGATTTTGCGTGGCTGTTCTTAACGCTTTCGTCTCTCTTGTCTGTAATGCTCCGTGTGCAGAAGGTCTTTTAGAGATTATGCAAAATTACTCGCGCCATTTTGCGAGGCCTGTAATCGAAATAATACTAATGTTAACGAGGGCTTATCTGAAATCAAAGAAAAACAAATTCCTCGTAATGATTTTGCTTTTGTTCTCTTTGTTCGTACTTACTGTATTACATTGAAAAGCGATTGCGTCAGTTGAGCGTATTTTTATAAAATGTTTCGATCCAAAAGCATTTTTATTCTTTTCAATGGTGACGTTCCGTTCTTGGAATACACTTAGCATATATAAAACTACATTTGAAGACATACTCAATTTGAAGATTAACAAAAGAGTTATTCGTTAGTTAGTTGATCGTGTAAACTTGCACAACTACTGTGTCTTCTATTCCAAATAAAATAGTAAACAGATAAAAATTTCTTGATAATGTCATGTACGTATGTGGCATAAGTAATAACTTGTAAAATCTATTATGCAGACGAATGGGCGCGTAATATTGCGTATCATAACTCGTGCCGATACGATCCAAATTAATATTAGTTTAAGAATTTAATTTAAGAGCGGGGTACAGCAAAAGTTTCATCGCATCAAATCGGTTATTGGATAAAGCAATATCTCCCACAACATAACGAAATGACGAATTGTACGATAAATGTAGGTGAAATATATTACCGCGTGTAACTGGCGTTCAAAATGTTCTCGAGTACCGCATATTTATTTAGAAAGACGTATTTGAGGAGATGTCCATGAGTTTACGCATTTGCTTTGTCAAAAATAATGATCTAAATGACAACGGCACGAGTATATATTGACTACAAATAAATCTCCGCATCTTTCCGTGTACGAAAGAAGTCTTTTGATAAAAGTCACAGTTCTCGCGTCGAAGTTGTCGTCGCGCATAAAAGATGGAGAATGTACAATGAAGAGGAGCCGCGTGCGAGTTACGAAATATAGCGAGATCCAGCGAGATCCAGCGAGATCCAGCGAGATCCAGCGAGATGTAGGGACGGTAAAATTCTTGGAATATACTTGTTGCATTGCTCAAGTTATAGAGATCCTCGCGTTGCGCAATAACGCATTAGAAGTTCACACTCGGGCGACTCTTACAAACTTCTCCAATTCTTTGGTCGTGTATTTTGTATATTTCTATATAACTTTTGCCGAAAGAATTTAGACAACTTTCAGTTTGATTAACTTACGAGTCGTGGCATAAATTATAAATTCTTTAATTTTATCTTCAAGATTGATTTAATGGTATACGTGAATGGCAGTGCAGTCGATTCAAATTTCATAAGTGTAAACTCAAATATTATAATTAAATAACTTTTAAGCCATAAGCTTTTACGTCCGCGCAAGTATCGAGTCATCAAATTGTCAACTACGAGGTAACGTATGTAGTCGGGATTAAAGCAGAGAAATTTCAATAACGTTAAAATGCTTGATATTCGCTAGCTGCAGATATGGTTTATATTTGTTTTTTACGTTGATAATTCTAACAATTTGAAAATAACTTCTTCAAAATTTTACCTCGCAATGCAATTACGCTAACAGCAACATTAACTTGCGCGGTACTCATCGGGTTCCGTATTATATGAAACATTTCCTATTATTATCGGCTGCGGATAAAATTCCCTTCTCATCCCGTAAGTGAATACGGGGTAACGAGGTAAGCCGCTGAAAAAAGTTGTTTGCGTATTTCATATTTCGGATACGTGGCAATGAATACTTGTAGGGAGGATCCAACACTCGAAAATCACTCGAAAATCACTCGAAAATCACTCGAAAATCACTCGAAAATCGTGACGCAGTCGCATCTTGTTTTCGCTCACGAACAGTCACGAGTGAACATCGCGACCCACGTACCGTATTATAAGGTCGACTTTGATTTTTCCACGTTCGCAATTCGTACACCCCGATTCCATACGAATCGAATGGAATTAATCGTGCTACGAGTGATTAATCGTCCTAGTCTCGTTTTTGCACGATGGTCAATTACAAAATTAGCGGTGTTTTGTTTTTGAAAACAAAAAAAAAAAAAAAAAAAAAATGGCGAGCCTCGTTAAATCAAGTTGCGACAAGATGTGGATCAACGAATAAATAGGCTACGAGACTGTTCGGGTGCGATATAACGATGCGACGTGGTTTACAGCCGTTTAATTATCAATAAGCATTTTGCTGCATCAACGAGACATTTGTTACGTGGGTCGAACAGTTGATTGTAATAAAAAAAGGGAGTTCTATTTCTATTATTGACGGGTGTGCGTCAGCAGTCACGCAGTACAACACCGAGCACGACGATGGGACGATAGATAGATTATATCCGCGCGACGTAGTTCGTAGCTTTAGAATTTATTCACGATTTTGCAGTCGGTCCTTCTTATGACGTGCAATATAACGCAGAGATCGTATATTCGTGTAATTGTTTCGAAAAACTTGTGACCAGTTACGAAAACGTTGGCTCCGGTAATGGTCGCATTCAATGCCGATCCTTTCCGTTTTCCGGTTTCCAGTTACAAGCTGGTACCCCCCCGCACTACTTTTTCCGAGCGCATATAACGCCCGAAACACCAATTTTTTCATTCGGCTGTTTCACGCTAGGCTATCAAGGAAGCTTCGATTACGAATTTTGATTGCGAGCCTGTGTGAGATCTCCATTATCTCTAGATGCTGAATAAAAGTACTTAGTGTTCTCGGTAACGGCGCCTATTCGCAACTTCATTAATCGACCTCTCGATGCCCGACAGTTCTATAGTTTTCGAGTAATAAATAACGATCAACAATTTCTAATAATAGCGCTGCGTGTCCTTACACCGGTAATATCTTGGAGACATTGAAGTTTCGGTGGAAAATGATTCTTTCAAGGATATTATATATTCGTCTGCTAACTCGTTTGAATTGCTAAAATATCTTCGCTCTACATAAATTTCCGTGCTCGTATTTTATCCGAACCCTAGAGGCCTTTCTTCATCGTACTCTTGGTCACTGTACCATCGAATGATCGATATAGCAATGAACTAATTCCTTCGAATGATACTTAACGCAGACGACGAGGCTAAAGGAACATCCTTTTGTTGTATAACAAAAAACGCTTGACGATGTAATTGCAAGGAAATAAAAATAATTTATCGCTAGCAGATGCAAATTACCAGTCAACGAGTATCTACGTCATTTGGTGAGTGGCAGGGGAATAAACAGTAAAGCGTACACTCAACAACAAAATATCGTTAGACGCGAACAAGGAGTTTATAAATAAACAGCTTTATTTATCCGTAATAAATTTAACTTTTTAATTATGTTTCTCTGTAGATGAAATTTTCAATGAATCTTCGTATTCGTTTCTTAAGGCAGCTAACGTCTTGGATATCAAATCGATCTTCAAAATAAAATCTATCGATAGTTAGAGTAACTATGAATTTCTAAGAAACTCGTAAGAGTTCGAAAGATTAGAACTGCGTCCGCAATAAGTAGCTGTTTCCAAAGCTTATAATGTTATTATTATGTTATCAAGTCTTTGCCTTAAAAAATTACAACTTTTATATCGTCTTGCTAATATAAATTCGTACCAAATACATTTTTCGTATTTTTTTTGACAAATTTAATAATCCATAAGTTTATTACTTATGGGTTTTCGCTTGATCTCCGCTTAATCAGAAGTTTAATACCTATAGATGACCACTAGCACTTTTATTGCAACCAATTAGCTTAGTAGGCTTAGTAGATTAATATTTAATAAATATTTAAATGATAATTTTGCACAAAGTGATGATTAAAAGTACGAACCATCTTTCTGAATATTTATAATTTCCAAGCTCTTTTGCGAATATTCCGAAGGAAAAGCTTACGCCCTGTTAAAATGCAAAAGTGTCCTCCTTTGAACACGAGGCTTAAAAATTTTTTAATTTTGTTCGTGCAAAACTTTGTACCGCGTATAAATGATAAGAAAGATAATATCTAGAAAATATTGTCGACTTTATAAATACTGGTCGATATCAAGCTATGGAGCTCGTCAGGTTGTTATTATCCGTTTTACCTTAGGTAGTATAATATAATCGTATATCGTACGTTCAAGTAGGTCCTTTGATGGTCGAAAAGGAGAAATATATATAATGGATACCAGCACCCGGTATCCACTTCAACTCTTTCCACTGTTTTTATCAACTTGTCGAATTTATACCTATTTTTCATAATAATTCCTTGTAATCATTACGCGCGGTTTAAGAAATCGAGCGAGCGACTAACGATCGCACGAGTCTTTTTAGGACGCAAAAGCAAATGCACTCCGCGTATTATATCGCGAAAAAGACAAGTTTATACCCGATCGATGCAAGCGCAATACAACGCGCCTGCAAACAACAAGTGGATAGGACAAACGGAAATGCACGAGTAGGCGACTCTAGGTGCAGCCTGACAATTAGCCGGCGAATTTCGGTTGTCATTTGAACGCAGCTGTCAAGGACCTGCAGGACTTTATCGAAGACAATGATAAACGTTTCTTTGGAAGAAATAAAGAAGGGCCGCTCGTGTGGGATACAGCACTTACTATTACTTACTATTTTGTTTACGGATTCCCTCGATCAGATTTGAGATTTTGGCGAAGAAAGCTTTATGCGTATAGATAAGGTGCCTCGTAAATCTCTGGACCTCATCGATTTTGTATTAAATACGAATTTATTCGTACAATTGATATCTTATACGGTGCGATGAATCACAAGTATTTCGTAAGTTATTAAAGCGCTAACGTATTTGTTAATGTTTATTAGAGTGCGAGCTGCAAATTACACCGTGTAATGACGTGTAAAATTTAAGTTTAATTAGCTAGTACTGTATCGGAACTTGTGCAGTCGAATCTTGGATTAAATTTCCTTAGCCGAATACACGATACCGTTTTGATTGGCACTAGGACATTCGGTTATAGCTGCTTCAATGTAACAATAGAGTTTGCAATCCTTGATTTAAAAAGCTTTCCAATATTAGCAATCGAGATATTTAAATCAACGTGGGATCTCGTTGCTAGTTACATTTATCGAAATCGTAAAAATCACTTACGATGATTTCCTGGATCGACTGGATATAAAACGCGAGAAACGTTTGTAAAAAAAGAAAAACGATACGGTAGAATTATAATGATTACTTTCTAAACAAATACACGTTAAGAAATATACCGATCGACCTTGAGATAGAGTATGACGTATGAAAGAGAAAATGAGGCATAGAAGTTTTACGCGTATACAACGTTCAAGGATTCATCGTTACATCTTTGCACTGAATTCTATTCTAAAAGCTCACTCTCTTTGCCGAACTAAAATCAATGGCTAACGTAAAGTTATAATTGCACGAATATTTTTATATTCCGAAAGAAAATGCAGCAGCGCTAACTAAGACAATTCGTTATTTGAATGCCATTTAAAACGTAAAACTTCCTTAAGCACCGGGTTTAAATTTTAAAGTAACTTTTTACCATTATCGACGCGTATAAGCACGTACACAGCGTAGATGAGACAGACCTTGTCTATTGTCACTTGCGAAGGACACGAGCAACGCACCCGTTTGAGTTATTAAGGTCAGAGGCGCGGTGTTGCAGCTACGAATGGATTTCTCTCTCTCTCTCTCTCTCTCTCTCTCTCTCGCTCGCTCGCTCGCTCGCAAGTGAAGAAAGCCTAGAATTTAGCAGAGAGTATACATTACGTACGTCCGTAACATTTGATGAGCTTAGTCGTCTATTAATGGAAGAGGCAGCAGTTCGGCTCGTAGATTTTTTAATACTCTTTGAGCGTTTATTTTTAACGCGAAACTGTAAAGGAAAATTTGTTATGTGGGTCAGTGCAAGTATCGGTAAGTTAGAATTTGTACGACAAGCACAATCAGTCCGTTTTGAAGATTTCTTTTTCTTATTGTTGCCGTTGATGATAATGATGATGACGATGATGGTGATTTCGTACAAATACGGCAATGGAATGAAAAAAACGATGAATAATTGATAAACTTCATTGTCGAAAGTTCATTATACTTTGATTTGGACAATCCGAGGTTCAAACTCCTAATTTAGTCTTTCAACTTTTGCCAAAGAAACAAGAAATCCATTTCGTAATACCTCGAAGTGTATCATTAGCGCGGTACAAAGGATGAAATTACAAAGATTTTTTGGTATTATCGGCACTCGTGCACGAGAAACGTTTATCGCTGACTTTTTTCTTTCATAAAGCGTTTTCGCGTTACTTTAGGTCACTATCAAGAACTCATTACAGACAGGAGAGAGAAAAGAGATTATACTCGAGGAAAGTGCAACGTAATCAGCGGCTAAAAATACTTATTATACGGCAACGCGACGGCGTTGAGGAAATCGTGAGAAAATCCTTAAAATACTCGGACGTGAATTCCAGGAGACTCGAAATTAAAAGCTTCCTAAAACTGATATCGTTAGGCGCTCGGGCCGCACGCGCGCACAGTTCGTTAAGCGCGGCCGCGGCGAGGGGTCGGGGGAGGGGTTAGGGGGACAGAGGGAAAAAGTGCATTCTGCTGCGGGTCAGTCTCGTCAAGCGTGATTTACATCGGTAGTTTGGACCAGCGGCAGGCACGACCGGGATTTTCGTCGCGAGTCCGCCGAACAACATTACCTTTTGATCGTGTGCCGCGAGGACGCGACTGAGTTACGCCAATGCGCCTGGCGCACCTAACATTATAAAGCACCAAGACAGCGTGAAGGAATGCGCGAGGAATTGAAGCTCCACGTCAAATCTCGTCCGCAGCTTTACCGTTTCTTTTTCGGTTCGAGTTTAGTTCGGCCTTTTTCTCCTTCCTCTTTATTGCCGTGAAGAAGCGATTTGGTGGTGTCGTAATTGGGCAATCGGGAGGAATGTATTGCGATCGAGAATTACCCGATGTAATTATTCCTTTTATCCCTTTTTATCACTTGTTGTATAATGTCGATTTCGTTATATTCAGCGATCGCTTTGCTCGGGCAATTTACGAAATTAATTTGTTGTTTGCTCTATTCGTAGAGCACTGGCCTAATTTAATGCCTCGGGACCTTCGATTAATTTTCCTCTTCGTGCGCGATGATACACGAACGGTCAATGCATTATACGAGGTAGTCTACGCCTATTTCGAGCAAATGCCATAAATCAAAGGTAACACCTGCATTTTGTAAGGAGTTGAGAAGGCGAGTGAGTTAGAAAAATTTCAATTAGCACCTTCCCACCGTGTTATCGAATGATTTGAAAATATGTAAATTTATGTTTTCACGAGAGTGCCGTCTTTCTTCATCTTCGTTATTACTGATTGAAAGAAAACGAATTAAAAGAAATAAATTTTTACAATACCTCGTAGAAGATGGACATTAATCCTATAAAATGAAATCTCCAATTACGTCTAACGCAAATCTGTGAGTAATCCGAAGAAATTGATACGGACGACTAACTTGTGTGCTCTTGATGAGATGGTTTAGATGAATAGACGCTTTTTCGCGTGGTAATGTTATGAGAAAAGTAATGAATTATTTGAGAAACAATTTGTGGTCTAATTTTTGATACGGATTAAAAAAAAATTGGGGGCAAAAATTTGATTACAACGATTTTACAGACAGATTAGCGGGCATTGAACAATGTAAGGTATTTAAGCATTAAAAAAATCGTCTAGACAAAAATATCGTTCGTAATGTATCCGTCAATATGTTCACGTAATGCAATGGCAAAGCCCCGATTATGGAATTAAAAATTCCTTAATCGACTGCAGTCGAATGCAAAAGAGCAGTTGCATTTAACGCAAAAGGATATGCCGAGAAGAAAGATCTTTTTACGAGGAAAAGGTCGTTGTTCCGCGCGTAAAATTTCGAATTCCGATAAGAAGCGAGCATTGTAGAACGGTATAATTACCGCAAGAGAAGCCTCCGCGCATTAGAAATGGTGAGTACGCGCACTTGTCTCGCTTGCCGGGAAGCGCATTTTATAACGGTCTTTCGGCCTTCGTTTGCCTATGTAGGTATGCAGGTGCGCACACGTGTGCGCAGGCCTGCGTGGAAAACCAAGTTAGAGAATGGGCGCGAGAGAGAGAGAGAGAGAGAGAGAGAGAGAGAGTGTTATCAGAAATATCGGATGCTTTGGAATGTGACACTTGCTGGAATGCGTCTGCCCGCGCTGTTTTTTAGGTCATCGTGTTGTCGACGTTGCCGTCGTGAGCGTGGGTGTACGATTTGGAACCTCGAAGCAGAACAATAGAAAAAGAAAAGGAGAAGGAGAAGTACCTCTTCCTCCCACATGTATTATCGCCTGTATTGTAGGGGACGCGCATCGTTGCTCTCCAATATCCGTTCTGATAAAGTACACTGTTTTGCACACGGGCAGTGTGCAAAAGTCTACAAAAATTGCAGGAAACATTGGAAAATAAGCATTCATTTTTTATTAAGACTTCATTTTTTTCGTGGATTTCCACCTAAATAATGATCAATTAGCACGTTTCCAGCAGACTTCTTTTTTTAATCATCCATCAATTTGTTCAAATAGCAAAAAGCTTTGATCTTGAAATGGACTTCACTCAGAGTTGTTCTAATTAATGCTATTTTACAAGTGGTATTAATTAGGTTAAAAAGTATCGAGGAAGAAAACATTAAAATGACGTTTAAGAAAATTTTATATCCTAAAAAAGGATCTTTTCAAACTGATCCGAGATTTCAATTAACGATATTTACCATTATCGCAGAATTGGAAGCTTACAGGCTTAAGTGACTCAACCATGGGAATAGACAATCAAAACTTTCGAATAACGAGGATGGAAAAAAACTTTTTTCGTGAAAATTTCAATAACAAACTGTGTTTGAACCTTACTCTTGATGATTTAAAAAAAAAAAAAAAAAAAAAAAAAAAAAAAAAAAAAAAAAAACCCTGAATCTCCAATAGTCCTAAGTATATACAAGCTATCCTTTTTGCGGTCCTCCTCGACGCCTCTTGACGCCTCCCTGCAGCACAAGCCTTGTAAAAATATTCTATAATAAAATAAAAAGTGGGGAAGGTTAAAAAGGCGCCACGATACTGTTAATTAAAAAAAGAAACAAACGCGTTTCATTAGAAATCTTTCAAGCGGCAGATCAAATGACTAGGTAGCTGTATAAAAGATACCATTTTTTTACGGAATGAAAAAGATTTAAGTAGAAAAACAAAGGCCAAACTACCTCAAGCGAGAAAAAAATCAGAAATAATTCCTGCGAAATTCCGTGCCTCAAGATGAAGAGGAAGGTGCCGCTGCTCGATGCTTCCAGACGCGAAACGTTATGTTCATGAATATAAATATTGAGATCGGTCAGTGAATTAAAGAGACGTCGGCTGGTTGGCTCGTTCTCGAGAGGGTCCCGAAAAAAAGCGTATACGCACGAGTCGGCTGTGTGTGTAAACGCTGCAATAAAGAGAAAAAGCTAGTAAGGAGAAGGACAAGAAGACGAAGAAGGAGGAGACAGAGGCCAAGGGGTTAAGAACCCGCAGCGGCAGATGCACCCAAAGCTGAGATGCTCGCAACAGGAAATTCCTCTTCTCCCCTCCCTTTCTACTTTTTCTTTTCTCGCTCTGTGCTTTCTTTTTCGTTTCTTTCCGTTCTCTTGCTCCGCGCTTACGAATGTAACGTTATCCAGGTGTCACCGTTGATTCGATCGAAACTTTAACATTTATTCCAAGCATTCGCATAACGATCGACGGATACTTTTTACATCCTCGTAGCCACACGACTCGCCGATGGTTACGTAACCGCGCGAGAATGACCAAGCGAAACCAAGTGAAAGCAATGAAACCGCAAACGAGGTTTCATCAATGCGACACTTGTACTGCACTTTTCATTACGATGCATCGATAAGTGTCAAACGTATCGTCAATGACCAGGAGCCGACTCTGTAGACTCCACAGTAACCACTTCTATATACCGAACTGCATCGTCATCCGAGACGATAGGCATCCCAAAACCATTTAAAGCACAAACTTCAGAGTGCAAAAGCAAAAGTAAAGTATGGACTTCCGCGAAATAAGAAGTAATTCTTCAATTAAATAATAAACGTAAGAGAACTTGCGCGAATACCGATGATAATAATTAGTAGCACCGGCAAACGTGCATTTAAACTTCCTTACTAAGCATCTTCTTGATAGTAAAACGTTAATTTTTCAACTTACTCGCATTCTATTCCAGGTTCACATAATAAGTCTTTCGCTGCAGCTGCTGCCTCCAAAATACCAATTTCACGTTGTCGACCAAAGGCAAGTATTCTTGCCTCCCGGATACTTTGTTGTAAGCGGAGGTCTGGTGTCTTTATGCGGGCTGCATCCTCACCGGCGACACGTTGGTGTGCGTTTGGGTCACTCTGCACTACCCCCATACTCCTGACGCTTGCGATATTGCGATATTGTGGCAGAATCTCCATTAAATATGCATGCGGCGATATATGCCGCTGGTTCAACGGTTAAGACCCTGTTGAGGGTATGAATTTTCGAGCGAATTTTTTAGCAGGCCGATCACACTTTTCATTTCTAATTAATAGAATCGATTAGTTGGCTAGAATTTAAAAATAATTTAAATTTAAAGATCTTGGAACGTGGATTGCTCGTAAGTTCGGTCCATTTTCTGTCATATACTTGTAGTCTTCTTTCGAAATGCCACGAGAGGCGTTAGGGAAGACGCCTTATTCCGACCAATGATCTTGAATTTCTTGATAATGAAAGATCGCGGATCGTTCTGTTTCCAGCTTCACGTACGCTGGATTTGAAATTTAAAAACGCTTAATATTAAAATTAAGAACTCTTTCGATGCAGTTCTACGAAGGAAATTCAATACTGAAATTTGTACTCATTTCTCCTAGATTCAATTTAAGCTGCATTAACGTCAATTTTTAACATCAATGAAAATTGCAGTACACCTATTCAATTATTAAGTTTCCAAGTCTACGTACTCGTACGTATAATACGAAACATCCATTTATTTCGCGAAGCATATCCAGTGAAAAAACGCGAAAGTATCCGTGCGATTTAGTATTCATCGTATATCGCCGCAGTTTTAAACTCAAGTCCACGCACACTTGTGATTTGAAGTTGAAGTTTTCCATTATATTCTTTACAGTTGAAAGAACTTCGAATTGTGGCAAATGTAGTTTTAATGTTAGGGATTCTTTATTCCAAAGTATTCCTGTGAAAGGCGATAAATTTCTTTCTCATATTTCTCTTCTTTAACAATGCTCTTCTGAAACAACTTTTACTTTGCTGCGATAGATCGAAAACCTGTTCCTTTATTCGGAATCTCGATTATCGAATTTATTAGCTTATGTAATAACGATCGCAACATCAAAAGCAGCACAATTCAATGATAAAAAAGATGAAAAACTGCCACGCAAGGCTTTAATATGTATTTCAGAATTAGACTAAATATTACTCGAATATAGTTAACAGAGGATGATCGCTCTTTTAAGTGGGCAGTGTTCCTGTTCCTCTATACCCGTTCTAAATGATTCGAAGGATCTCTATGAACTTGCGTAAAGTTAAAGAGCTTCGTTTTATTATCGTCGTATCCCAGCAACCTTCCCTGGTTCCGCATGATTTTAAAGTGTGATAATTACTTGCTCTAAATGTACAGAAGGTGCCATTGTTATTTCAAAAGTGAGGAATGTCATTACATTTTATAATTGTATTTTACAATGAATGGTACTTCAAGTAATTCCTAAATTCCTGAATTATTTATATTTCTAGAACAGTACACATTGATTATTGATAGGGGCCAAATATTGTGGGATTTCCTGTAATAATATATTTATCCTACTCGAATCACGAGAGCATTTATCGAGCATGAAAGAACTTTATATTATGAATCTGTACGTCGATTCGAGCGAAGTAATAGACTCGTGTCACGTAGGAAATACGTTCAAAAGAATACGTCCAATAACAAAATAATAAAACCATAAATAAAGAATTACAAATTTTTCACGAAAAATGATCTCTTACCGTAATCTCCAACGGTGTCGCATACTTTAAAAATAAAATTCGTTTAATAGCAGCGGAATCCTTCTTTGTGCAACGCTTAAAAACTTGAACCGCTCTCGCATCTTTTCCTCCTCCGAAAAGCAAACATAGCAAATACGCCTCTGCACTGGAATGCACAAATATAGCAGGCGAGGAAGGGGCAAGAGAGAGAGAGAGAGAGAGAGAGAGAGAGAGAGAGAGAGAGAGAGAGAGAGAGAGAGTCAGAACACGTAAGCGCCGAGTGGTGAATGGACCGGAGGTAGCTAAGACGACGTACGACGTGGTGCGGAGGAGGAAGAGGCAGTGTAATGTGCTGCACTGCCTCGAGGGTGGGGGGAGAATGTCAATGAGCCTCGGAGGTGACGGTGAAGTGCGGCGGTGTATTGCGCGAGTGTAATTACCATTACGGGACGGTGACGGCGTGCGCGTCAGGTTCGACTGTTGTAACAATCGAAGGGAGCGAATTTTAACTTTAATTTTAATCCGTTCGAAATTCGGCGGCTTCCTGATAAAAACATTCCTTGTGTGTGCGGCTACACTTTCGAGGACATTGACCCTTGCCGAGCCTTCATATTTATCTTTAGAAATTCAATGTTTAACGCGTCTCCGCGGACGCTGTATATTTGTTTCTCGACTTCTACAGTGTTTTCAACATTTTCAAAGTGCGAGAGGCGACTTTTTCCGCGGGTAATGTACGCTGGTTGAAAATTTTATTTTTGAAATATATTTTACAAATATATTGACAGAGCGTCTGTCCAACGCGTTCTTGCCGTTATTTGCAGGTTCTTATTTTTACGAAAACTTGTCGTAGTTGATACGATAAATCAGAGTACTGAATGATAATTCAAATTCGAATTAATTTCCCGACTTAGCCGCAGCTGACAACCGAATTAAAAACGACGAGATCAAAGTCATTGCGAGACAGTAACTACTATCGCGAGCACATATACGCGACTGTGTGTGTGTGTGTGTGTGTACGTAATAAATGACCGTAGCTGAGAATATCCAAGTATCCTTTGATAAAGTAGAGCCACTCGACTAGATTTGCTATTTTTGTCATTTAGCATCAGCGTAATATAGTAACAATGCTCCGATGAGTCAGGATTTATAAGCTGAGATTCTCTCGTTGTCCGAAAAATGTTGCTGTTTAAACACTCCGAATCTTTCTGCATACATTCCAAATAGAGATTACTTCCGAATTCAATTTCAAGGCACTGTGTTCTAGTCTTGCGGACTGTTTCTTCAATCCATGGTTTAATATGAAATTTTCTTCAATGTAATAAGATAGAGTGATCTGAAGGTCTTATTATAAATAGGACTCATTTAAATGATAATTTACAAATGGAAATCTTAAATAACACCAAAAAATCCTCTTTTAATCCCATTTTCTCCTCGAGTCATTAAATTTTCTTTTCAACGGTAATACAAAATCATCGATGTAACGCGCGATGTTTCCTCTTTCACTACTTTCATGTAAAATTTTCGCTGAAAATCTGTTCTTTACAATATATTTAAAGAAGGAAATAATTAAATTTAAAAAATTGCAAAGTCAAATTTTATACGATAAAATCAACATTTTTATTCGCAATTAGTACAAAAGCTGCAATTTTAAAGTATAATATTTCATAGATATGTTCAATTCCTTCGGCCCTTTTGGAGTCTAAATACTAACTCACAATCTTCGAATGATGTAGTTCAAAGCGTGTTAAATTTGTTTCTTTTTTCAGAAAATACAGCGAAATTCATCACGAAAGAAGCGTTTAAAAAGTTTTCGCCGGATAAAATCTCCTTGCGAAAACGTTAGGGTGCTTAAACAACATGTTCGTAAAAATATTTTCTATGCGGAATTAACGCGTTTAACTTATGTCGGTGTATAAGTTATCGTTGGCCAATCGAAAAGTTTAATCCTCTTGAGCACGGATTTTTAATTTTTTTTTCCAATTAGCTTGAAAGGGCTCGTACACGTGTTTCCAAAACCACAAATCACACATGTTCGATAAAAGTGAAACTAGGCGAGTAACGCTATAATTATTATACGATCCATAGAAAATGATTGAAAATCTTAATTAACGCCCTCTGTCTAAGCTGCGCACTGCATAAATCTTTATTTATTCTAAAAAACAAGCTCCTAGATACTCCATGCAGTCATTATTAAATCAAAATACGCTACACGGGCCATTTGTGCAGTCTCCGCTTACTTACTCCTCGTTTCGAATATGGCGTTTCGAGTGCACAGAAGCGAAATTGTTTGAAAAAAAGGAAGAAGAAAAGATTTTAAAAAAAAAAAAAAAAAAAAAAAGCAAAGCAAAGCAAAGAAAAAACTGCGAGACAAAAAAGTGTCACCCCGGAGAGACACTGTGACGCAAAGGGTTAAGCATATGCGCGCGAGACTCTCGAAAGACGGAAGTCACTGACGCGCGCGCGCGCGCGCACGCACACGTGCGCACGCAGCGTGCACGCATAAGTGTGCATGCGTGCCGAGAGCGGAGTTTCGTTAAAAGCCAGCGTTCGAGGAGCCACGAAAAAGGAATTTACGGTCGTCGAGTTTTACGCGAATGGCCGCGTACGAGGCTCAGGGAAATATAAATGCATCGCGAGGCATTAAGTTTTTAAATCGCTTGGAAAAGTCTTTAAAATCCTTTTGCTGCTCATGCGTGTAAAGTTAAGATGAAAAATGAACGTCTGCTTTCCCTTCATTTCGAAGGGAAAATAAGCATCGGTTTAATAACCGATGCTTATTTAGCGGCATTGATGATTTCAGGCGATTTTGCACAAACGAGTTACGATGTCGAGTAAAGGCGCAAAGCGGCACTCGAAAGCGCATGTAATTTTACGTCAAAAGTGCCTCTCCACGTACTTCTTCCACGTACGTTCATTACCGGCTACTTGAAAATGAAAAGGTCGCTCGATGTACGCGGATGATGCTCGGTGGGCATGAATTTTCTTCAGTCGAATTAATCGATAAAAAGTGCGCGATTGCATTAATTTTCAAAGCTTACGAAAACATTATTGTTAACGTTGACGTACAGATGAATTGCTTAAGTCTCGTTTAAATTTACGATTAAGATGCCACTGAGCCCTACTTTTTATTTATTTATTTTTCTACAAAAGGCTATTCAACTATACTACGTACACGACGAGAAATTTCCACTTTCTATCGGATTGTAAGATACCGCGCGATAGTTCTCACTTTTTACAAGTCCACGAATTTACATAAAATTGTAGCGTTTACAATGTGGAAGAGGAAGAGAAAACTTTATAATTTATTGTCAGGCCTAATCGACTGCTTGTTTAAACATAAGCTGACCCTGCATTTGCAGTCCCACCTAGAGTACGTTACTATAAATTTGAAACTGATGTAAAAAGTGGATAAGAAGAGGAATCTGCTGTCGTTTGGGGTAAATGCGACGCAACGTTTGAGTACGTTATTAGGCATTTTAGAAATTGTAGAATAAGGGATTTCGGTCAGCTTGGAAAGAGCTGACGACGTACGTTTGATCGATGATCTGAAATTTTATGCACGAGATAGGAAACTCGAAGAAATTATACTTTGAGCTACAACTGACATCGATTATTTAACGAAAAACTCCTTTTACCGAAGGTACATTATCTTAATAAAAAGTAGCGTTGAAAGCTCAGAGAAGAAACTTCGGGACTTACGTTTAATTTTCGTCTTATTCCTTGGCCTTTCTTTTCCATTGATTTCGCATACGCTGACAAACGTGTTTATGAAAATACTGAAAATTAAGCTCTTAATCGTTAGATTTCTCAAAGGAATATATTTAAATTACTCGTTAATCATTAACCATTTGATAAATATTCATTTAAACAAAGCTTCTAGCTGGATGTTTAATGGATATTCCTGCGGACTTAAGTTAACGTAGATTACGAATTTCAAATACTTATAAGAGTTCGAATAAAATGAAAACTTACAGAAATTTTTTGCTCGTAGAAATTAAACAGATTTCTTAAATTTAATGTCCATTCGCAAGGTTGCCTCCATGAAAACTTTTCAGTAGTATCTTTTTCAAATTATAGCTTTCACTTCAAAGCGATAGTACGAAGAAAGCAAAATCTTTTAGAAATTTGTTCTTTTCCCTTCGGCGTGCGATGTTCAACTCTTGACAAAATAAGTCTATAAGTATTTAAAACAATGTACGTTACGGTGTTTACGTTAAAGCATGTAATTGAATCCGCGAGCGCAAAAAGCGTATTATTACCATTGCATTCCCACGTACCGTTTAATGTGCGCCTATTCGTTTCTTTGGCCTTGTATTTACTTTTAAAACCAATCGTAGGAACGACCGGAAGCTGGTACATCCTATCAAGCATGCAAGCACATCTCGCGTACGCGTGTGAGTTTCGTAGTAATTTTGCAAAACTCGAGCGATCGCGCGTCTACGCAGAAAAAGTCGCTCTCGCATCCGGCGCCTTGTACGCCTGGATAACCTCCCCCTTGCCACCGCCCCCGCCCCCGCCCCCGCCCCCGCGCACTCTGTAGCTCTTTCATTAGCGTATCTTTTCCATCGATGACGCACTCCCACGAGCTTCGTCGAGACGAAAGCCCGCGCCAGTTATACACGATACCAGTTATGTAGTGGCGGCCGACCTGCACGAATATCATTTCTCAATGACGGATCTGCTGGTTTTTTAAATTACCAAGAACTTGATAATGAATTCAACTCAATTTACGGTACGCAAGATTATAATCGCCTTTGTCATTTTTGTTTTGTCATAATTAATTTGGCATTTTGAAAGTATTAATCTTTCATTATTCGTCGTTCTGATGGAGGGCGGAACGCGACGTCTTGGAAAGGAAATCACTGTACTTGTCAATGTTCCTACGGAGTTCTTTTCGGTAACTTGTGATTTATTTTGAAGAAAACAAGTAAATACAAATGTCATCGTGTCCCGTTGAGCATACCGACTTGAGCACACTCACTTGAGCATCGTCGACATTGCGACTTTGAATCAAATCTACAACCATCTGCCTCGCGTTGCAAAGGGACTTTAGATTAAATTACGAAAAACTCAAAGTCCTTGCTCATTTCATCTTTCTCTTAGGCCTTACTATCGAATTCCTTTCTTTGGTTAAATATTAAAACACTTACTTGTGCGGATAAACTAAAGCGTAGGTCTTTGTCGCGATTGCAACTTACCTGAGACAAAAGTAAAACACGTTTTTTGATACAATTTCTTGTGAATCTGTCTATTTGCGAGGGGAAAATGTTTCTGATAAATGCAAGTAGCCACGGATAAGAATATTTTTTACACGTTGGCTTTACGGGTCACGGGGCCGACCGCTAGCAGAGGTAGATTGTCTTTGAGAAAAATTAAAATAAGTGTCAACAATAATGAAATGCTTCATAGAGTAATAAATTACACTATCTTGCAGGACGTTATTTATAAAATTATAATTATTATCACTTGGCATATTTAAAATCTCCAGCGATGCAGTTTACTGCATCTGTATTTAACGGAATATTTTAATTTATCGCATAAATATACGTTCTTATAAAAAAATGTGGTAGAAAGTCTCATTACACGGTGAGCAGAGTTTCGTTTGGAAGAAGAAGAAGAAGAAGAAGAAGAAGAAGAAGAAGAAGAAGAAGAAGAAGAAGAAGAGGAAGAAGAAAAAACCCACGAGATCGATCAAAAATTCATTTCTCTTTACGTAGAGTAATACTAACAAAGGAAAATTCACGATATTTCAATATGGACTTTTACCGTGTTAATTTGCGCGAGAAAAGGAGGCTTCTTACTCGAATAGACCGAGACTGTTAAGCATGCAACAATTTCATCTACACTTATTAATTAAACATTTTCAATTAGCGACGTAATTCCACATTTTCATAAATTTAACAAACAAACAAAAAAAAAAAAAAAAAAAAACAAACAAACAAACAAAACAAAACAAAACAAAACATTCAAAATGATTTCAACGTACAAGCTAAAAGTTGTAAAATCTTTTAAATTTCTAAAATTCTCGCGATCCGATCAAGCACGTTCGAGTATCGACTTTACTTAGCGTATTCCGTTTTGCGCGATAACGTGGGCGCTACACTCATTGAACGTGGGTTATTGTAAGTACTGGATAGTGTCACGCGTACTACCCACCAGGTACATTTCAACAAGAGTCCAACTTCCATAACTGCTTACACAGTCCGACGCCTAAAACGCGCCTGACCTTCTCTTCTTTTTACGAATTCGAAAAAATCTCTCCTTTCCGCTTGGCCGCTCATTCCGATTCACCGCTTCTGCGCCATGCATTACACTTTGAGCGGAGGATCGCGCGGAGACGGTGGATATTCGCAAAGTTGCACACCCAAGACGCGGAGGATGCGTCTACTATCGCGTCGACTCCGACGTATTCGCCAAGTTCATTCGATGCTTTTATCGTGACGTCACATTCAACTTAATCGCAGTTGCAGGACTCATCCGGTCTCGATACTTAAGCCATTTTTAGGAAAACCCACCTAAAAGCGTTTTCCATAGTCTTACCGAGAACTTCCCGAATTCCTTTCAAAGCGATAAATAACCAAGGAAATAATTTCAATCTCGCATAATAAACGAGGAGCACCGAGGGGCTTCTTTCGCGAGTCCCCGTCACCCGGGGAAGTTTTAACTGCGGCTCTTTTCGCCGGTAATTTCCCAACTGCCTTAACTTTGAGAGTACGAGATCTGCTCAGGGCGGCGGCCAAGAGAGAACGAGAGCTTAGACGCGGGTGTACAACCTCATCGAGGGTTTCGTGCTGGCTGTCTAAAAGTGGATCAGCTTTAAAGCGGCAGAGCCGGAAAGGCTCGACTTCCTTCATCTCGTTCTCTTCTTTTCATATCGCATTGCGTCACACTTGTACTTTGATCCTTCGATTGGCCATTTGCAAGATTGTTAAAAAGATTCGACCCTTAACCCAGTTGGCTAGTCTACCTGTAAATCTGAAATGAGGGGAAGGTTTCGCGCGTGGCGCGATAATTAACATACGATCCTCGATATTGTAACGCGGTTTCTGATTTTTCTTATTTTTGCAGCGTTCGATGTTGCAGTTTCCTTATTTCTAGATTTCGATCTGGTTTCAGCCAGATAACGCGTTAGCATCTTCGGACTCACTTCGTTGCCCTGACCGCTAATACTTTTACTTTCATAAGCACAGACATTTTCTTCGCTTAATTTGTTTCTTAAAAGGAAATCGCGTACGATGCTTGCGTGGTAATAAAATTGAAGATAAATTTGCTGAACGTAAGGGCCGTAACGTCATTTCTTAGATTCGTACGTTAATGTACGAATGTTGGTGTTTGCGCAGCTGTTCGATTGTTGTTCGTTGAGGTTGCTCGCGCTCTTCGACTCAGACGTCGCTTTACGAATTACGAAAAAACTTTACAACTCGATTAAATTACAACTCGACTCGTATCAAGGACTTGTAAAGTTTTTGGTTCGAAAAGGGCAATGGCCGTGTGGCGTGAAGACTATCGGTAATTACATAGGACCGATCACTGGAGTCGGTTGTGAAGCAAACTGTGAGATGCAAATATGAAAAGTAATGAGAACTGCACGAGAGGTACAAGTATAATAAGAGCAATGAGTATCTTAATCCTTGAGCGGCTTCGAGTACACTGGATACTTTGTACGGGCTGTTATCGGCCATAATGGAATAAAGGAGCGAAAGTAGCGCAACGAGGAGTTGAGGAGAACGGATTAATGCGAACGTCGATTAATTGATTGGAAATCCATTATAGCAATTGTGATATTTTATGCCATGGAGATTCTGATCCTGTTTAAAACGGCAGAGGATTAAAATTATAATGACCTGCGTTTTAAATGTGTCATCAGCGTAACAAGACAGTCGAGTTACAAAACGTATAAACAGACGTAAAAATCCTTGTTTCGCGCAATTGAAATTAATTGTATTTAATTTTATTTAATTTGAAGTGGCTTGATCAAAACAATTACACGCACGTTGTTGATTGCCGTTTCTCGAATAATATTTACGTTTCGATGCATTCGTGTATCAAAGGTACATTAGATTCTTAGTACTTGGCGTTACGATTGCAACTTATTTCACTGAGCTTATTCTTTCATAATGCTTCGATTAAGAGATTGATGCGTATGACGTAGGCAAAGAATTTCAATTAAATTAAAAGTTCACTCGAAATTTTTTTAACAGAGATAAGACTCGCTTTGAAAGATTTCGTTTATTCCTTTTAGAAATTACAACTCAATCCAACTCTAACGAACTTTCTTTTCTAACCTCTCGGTGTGATTTATGTTGCAAGATCGTAGACAATAAAAACTATAATTTTTCCAATTAAAAAAATAGTTCAAAAAACAGCATATACATTATATTACGAATGCAATTAAATTTTATCGTCCTTTTCTCTTTGTTAGAGCTCATTTGTTAATAGGCTTTTAAGATTGTGGAGTTTTAAAAAATCTATTGACATTTTTAGACAAGATAAGTGACATTAGAAGGGAAAACGTTTTATTTAGAAAAACCAAGATAGAAAAAGAGAGATGGAGAGAAAGTCTCAGGAAATAAGGAGCATAAGAAAGAGAAAGGGAGAGAGAGAGAGAGAGAGAGAGAGTGAGAGAGAGAGAGAGAGAGAGCAAAGGGAGGCTCGTCACGGGGTCAATGGACGACCGGAAGTCGTCGATGCCAAGTCAAAGTCGTTGGACTCTATCGGCTCACGGACTCTGTCGCCACCATTGGACTTGGTTCTCTCTCTCTCTCTCTCTCTCTCTCTCTCCCTTCCTCTCACTTGGACGGTTCGTGCGTTCATGCATGGTGCTCTTCTGTCTATTTTTATTGGTAGCGAAGACGACCAAGCCGACTACGACTACGACCGCGACCGCGACCACGACCACGAATACAACTACGGCGGCGCTCTTCTCAGCGCGCATGGGACACATCGTTAAATGACGAACAATCAGCGGTATTAGAAAGAGACAGTGAGAAGTCGAGAAAGAGAAGAAGGAGAGAGAACTTGAACGTGACGCAACTTTTACGCACGTCCGCGAGCGCGAGATGAGGGGCGAGTGATTCATATCCTCGCGAGGGGCAGGCAAACAATGGAACTTCGGAGACATATTTTAGCGATTTCTAATGATTGGAACAAATTCGAGGGTTTCCCATGTTTTTTTAAACTGTTTTTCCTAATCTGTAATTGTAATTTTTTTACAATTACAGATATACGACCGGTCAATGTAAAACATTTCCCCAGTATCTTATCTTCCTTATCTTCTACAAATTTCGTCAATTAAAATTTGAATATCTTCAGATTTAACTTTTTCTGAAATATAATTTTTTTGGAAAGACGTTTTGGGAAAGATAGATTTGATTTAACTGTATACTTAACGTAATGGTTCTATATTAAAAAATTTGTAACTTTCCTACATCCAAAACATAGTTTAAGGTAAACCAAATACGTATATAAAATACTAAATTGTAATTACATTCATTTTCATTAATTTATATTAGTAATAAAGTGCATTTGTATTTAAAATTATGGTGTAAATTAATACTCACACAAATAAAGATAGATTGTAAACAGATTCAGTTATCATATTGTGTATATACAATGCGTAATATATTGAAAAAAAATTTCCGACTTCTCGTAAAACATAATTCATATCACGTTATATTATAAATTATTGATTTTACAAAGAAATACTTATCATAAAAATCTTATGTTATAATTTGAAATTTGAATAAGTGTGAGAATGAATGGTCATATTTGTACGGAAAAAGTTAATATTTCGTAACATAGCAATGGAGGATAATTTTAAAAATTGTAGAAAAAAGTCCCACCCATCTTTTTTCTTTTATTCCTTATAAGATTGATTAATAATCTCAAGAATAACAAGACGAAGGAGTTTTCTTTTAACTAAGTTCACACGTATACATATTTTTCAACAAAAATATAATGCCGAAAGAAACCGGAATATATGAAACATTTTATCAGAGAGTGGAAAGATAAGACTAATTCCATTGAAATACTACAGCAATGTCTCGAAAGCAACAGAACCAGTGAAAACGTGAGAGAAGGTGGGAGGGTGGGAGGGTGGGAGGGAGGGAGGGAGGGAGAGAGAGAGAGAGAGAGAGAGAGAGAGCGATGGACGGAGGGAGAAAGAATGGATAACCACTGATGATATAATGAAAAATATAGAATAACAGGCGTAGCTCTATAGTTAAAATATATATTTGACGACAATATGGATTTATAACTTAATTCAATAATAATAATAATAATAATAACAACAACAATAACAATAATAGACATTATTATTATTATTGTATTATCTATTGATATTGTTTGTTATTCAATTACTTTTATGACAGATACTTTTTTATTTAGTAGAGAGTTTAATTTTCGTTTTCGTAAATATAATAAATTCATATAATACCAGTAGAATACGAATAAAACTATTTGTATCCAAATTTGTAGAGGTGGAATAAATTTTAATGAATTCGTAATAATTCAAATTATAAGCAAACGTCGTCTCGTACTTATTAAATTATAAAAAATTATTTGTAATCTATATTTTTATTTGTACAAGACACAAGGTTGCGAGACACCGAGTAGAGTAGATTATGATTTGCAAAAGACGAAATTGAATGATCAAATAAACGTAAAATGAATACGAAACAATATTTTTCTCCCAACGAGTTTTATATGTACACTTTTCACTAATAGTACATTTTTACCAGTAACCAAGAACTATGATAAATATGAAAAAAGAAACAAAAACAAAATTGAAAAAAATATACAGAATACTGTAAATTCGTAAGAAGTACAAATGAATGTTTTTGAAATTATAGGTTACATCCACTTTCAAAGTAAATTAATAGCAACAAATTGAAAATCACGAATAACGTAACAAGTTATAGTTTAGTAAAGCTGACACTAGATAAAAGCGCCCAGAAGCCCATTCGGGAGGAAGATACGTTCGCGATAAAAATATCTACCGAAATGAATCATTTCAAAATTACGTTACGTCGTGTTCAGGAGGAACTGAACATAATTTGTCATTACATCATTATCGCACATACTGTTATATAAGAAGAAAAATATTACTAAAGATTTCAAGGTATCGATATGATAATCGACAAAAATGTTGAATTGGCGGATCTTTACGTTGATACGAATTCCTTTTTATCTGATATAATACATTATCCACTGATCAAACGATATCAAATTAAACACTTACATAAGATCTTGGATTTTACAAATTGACTGAGTGCCAATACAATTTCAAAAGTTCCTTCGGTATCGAATTGACATTCCAGAGCCTCGTAAAGTAATGATGTAACACAGCTGAAAGAGTTCATGACAAAGTAATTGTAGTGCACAGCTTAACAATATAAACGAATTCGGTAGAAAGGAAAACGCTTCGTTCGAAATCAACAAACCAAAGGAGAAAAAGAAAGAAGAAGAAAGCTCACGGAGGAAACGAGAAGAAGAAGCAGCCCGTCTACAGGAGGGAAGAAACGGGATGATATTATGTTGGCCATGTGTAGGACCGGAAGTTCGAGTATCCGGCCAGACTCGTGTGGGCTTCTCTCTCTCTCTCTCTCTCGCTCTTTGTCTCTCACTACGTGTCGTATACGGCGCGGCGCCGCGGCCGCTGCCTAGCCGTTCTCTCTCTCTCTCTCTCTCTCTCTCTCTCTCACTCTCTCTCACACACACACACTCTCTCTCTCTCTCTCACACACACACACTCTCTCTCTCTCTCTCTCTCTCAGTTTGTCTCCCTCGCTCAGGCCTTCTTCCCTCTCTCACTCGCGATCTCGTCCTACGCAGACTGATGGATAGAAGCGATAACGCGACGAGAGCGCAGTTATAAGAGAACGGCCGGCGGTAGTAGCAGAGATTAAAAGAAAAAGGGTTAGAAGAATTTTCATTCATGATTCACGTTGCGTTACGTGCTCGCTGACGTACGGGATTTTTAAGATATTTCGCGCGGCTCGACGTTCCCTCGGTCTTCGCTAAGCGTCCAGTAATGCCTAGCGTTTTATGGATTTATCAATTAGCCGCAACTCCAATCCGAGGCGTTGGTGCGTGTACTCGATCGAACGAGGCATTCGAAGGATTTTGTGCTTTGAATCGAGGAGATCTTAAATACAGTATCACGATTTTACTTTTAGTTTCTTTCGCAAACGTTTTACGAAGAAAGTAAACTATTTTTTCGATGTAAATACATTCGAAACTTCGAGACCATTGATGAGCGAAAATGTTACGCGTACAGATCCAGAATGGAAAGCGGATAATCAACGGTTTTGCAATAACTAAAAGTATATTATCACGTGCGCGCGTCAAGTCGTTTAGAAAGAAGTTTCATGATTTGAAACGATGTATTTCACTCCGACAACAACAATAATAAATCAGATCCCTTAACGTTACTCGCAAGCGGATCCGTTAGAGAATGGAATTTGAAAAGAACAATTTAAAACAAACGAAACTAGAATAAAACTATGCATACTTGATACCAGCGTAAAATAAAAATGTTATATAATGAAAACGCAACTCTAAAACGAAATACTAAGATACTATTTATAAAGATAATTTTTACAACAAATTGACAATAAGTATGTAATTCAATGTACAATGGGCAAAAAAATCCTCGTAACGCGATTTCTGCAGCGACAAGAACTTCGCTTTAAAACCATTTACCATACGCGTGCACATGGCACATATACGCCACAAAATTAGCAACACTACATTCGTTTAATTAAAAATTCAAAAACGAGCACTCGAGAGCTTGAAAGAATTGGTAGTTCCATGCAGCACTTTCCTACGGTCAATCACACACGGTTAACGAATTTATTAAATTCTCCGCGAAAATCCTGCTTATCGAAATACCCTTATAAAAGGATGAAAATTTCAGCAAGATCAGCGAAAACCTATCGAATGCCCAAAACGCGTGCGCGCATCTTCAAAATCATTCCAAGGATGCAACGAGCAAGAGCGAGAAGAAGAAGGCGCACGAAAAAGAAGAGCATCAAAATGAAAGAGTAAGTGAGAGATAGAAGAAGATAACGAGACGGAGGACGTCGCGGAGGAGAGAAGAAGAAGAAAAGAGGAAAAAAAGAAGATGGAGCTGGCGCCGCGATTGGCTCCCCCCTCCAACGGCCTGCGCACACGAAATACCAGACTGGCGCGATCATGGCGCGATCATGGCGCCTCCGGAGCCTTTTCTGGCCTTTCGTTTCCGGGGCTTAGGGAACTCGTTCGCGAGAGCCGAGCCTTGCGCCACGACGAGTAAGAGCAGCGTATCTCGGTCGAGGAGATACGCCGCCCCGATGAGGGATGCGCGTCCGAACGCACCTGGAGCCGCTCGAGGAAGGCGAAGCCTCGGAAAACAGGCGCGTCTATCTACGTCTATCTACGTCTGTCTACGTCTGCCTACGTCTGCCTACGTCTGTCTACGTCTATCGCGAATTAAACCGTCCCTATCCTCGGGATCGGGGAGCGAGTGACAATTCGTGTAAACCACGAGCGCGCGCACGAATCCTGTACTGGACGGCAAGTAAATGAAAGGGGAATGTTACCGGATTCTCGACAGTCGCATTTATTGGGAAAATTTTTGCTTAAAATACACGCTGGATTAGAAAGAAGTTAAATTAGAAGTTAGCCCGTGGATAATACGGGCTAACTGCTGCTTACGATAAAAAGATAACGGGATCGTAGAAAACTGATTTATACGAATTGCAATTCAAACGAGCTCGACTATTTCAATTGCGAAGAGTCGGCGGCGCGTTACATCGAAAGGTTAAAAAAATTTTTCATTTTACGCGCGCTATCGTTTTCACGGCTTTCAACGAATTTTCCTTTCCTAGAAAGAATACCGAGGGTATTATTTCTAGGGATTACGTCCCTACCGATAGAGATTCGATTTTGTAAAAATTTACTTCAACTCGTGACCCAAAATGACAAATTCGAAATTCTCTTCGAAACGATTTCAAAGGCCTCTTCACAAATACACTTTCCTCTGCCTTTTCTCCTCTCGACAATGTACTTTCTTTACATCGTGGAGCGCTTAATTGTCCCGAGGAAAGCACAAGGTATAAAAGAGGTGGCTTTATAATACACCAAAAATCCTGGGAGCATTTCCAAGTAATTACGAGTACGAGAGAGCCGTGAGTATCGCGTGAAAGCTCGTCGCCAAAATTGTTCTAGGCGCCATAATCAATGGATAAAATACAATAAATAAAATACACCCCAAGGGTTGATAAACGATGGCTCATGATTCTCGCCTGAAAATTGGCCGCGCGATTGAGTCGATTTTTCGAAAGGACATCGAGCGGAGTCGCTTTTTGATCTTTGTTTGAGCTGGCGAGCTAATTAAATTCTAATTAAATCGACGAAGGGTCCTTGTCGCCTTGGCGACGGTGGTTGCACTTCAAGGTCGAACTGCTTAATTGATGCGTATTGATAAATTATAATGCATCGATAAATTAATAGGAATCATTCGGTGCATTCGTAGTGAATAGGGACGGTGGAAAAGGAGAAAAGATCATTAGTTGCAACCTCGACAAGCACGGGACCGTGTGACACAGATGGCTTTTCAGTATATGTAATATTTTCAGAATTCATAGCGTTCGAACTTTTATAGACGGAGTCGAAAATATAATTGGTGATTATTACAGTGCCAGCGAATCCAAAATACCTGGCTTTTGTGGTTAAGATCCAGTTACAATCCAGTTTGCTGGCATGATTCAAAAATTTTCCACTGTAAATTGGAAAGCCGATATCCGCGGTTCTTCTACTTCGTTATACTAGTTTTTACTCGTAATATTGACTAGATTGTTTAAAAAGTTGCGCTGCTTTGTGTTTATGTGTTTATACAGTGCCAATGTTTTATTATTTCTATCGGATTCATCGGAACAAAAAATACAACGAAACTTGCAGCAACGAAATGAAAATACGATACGACACGAGTCCTTTTCTTAAAAGTGCACTCATTATTCCGCGTAAAAGTCATTTTCACCCGGAATACTGGAATTGAAATTTTAGAAAAATCACTCGAGTTGAATGGACATCGGAGTTTAAATTTTTTAATAATCCGATGAAATAAAGCTATATGTATTCGATGCTTTGTCAATGGGCGTAATTTGCCCGACGTTCCAAAATTCCTAACGACGATAACTAGAAATACAATTGACGTCTGTCTGGACTATTACGAAGCAAAAAACATTCGGCAAGTTTCTCAAAGTCAAACATCAAAGATCCGTCAATATCTTTTGCTTTTATCGCGCGCTGAGAGAATAAAAAAGAAAACAAATTTACAAAATTATCGAGTACATATACCCATCGTTTAATCGTGCATAATCAATCATAATCCACACGCTTGAAAGAATAAATGGGATTACAAACCGAAGGGAATTTGCGCATAGTCGAAGTAAATCGGAAAGATCCCCAGTGGGACAGTAAAAAGGCCAAAGAGCGCGGTGAAACAAAATGGAGGAATATAAAGAGTCGGACAAAATTCAGAATGAAAGCAAATAGAGAGAAAAAGAAGATTGAAAGAAAAGAGAGGGAGAGGGAGAGCGGAAGAGAGCAAAAAAGGAATACAAATATATTCCAATATTCGAGCGTATCGCGCGCATAAATAAATAAATACATACGAAAGTCGCCGTTTAGTGTCTCCGTCATTATGATTGTTCCTCTATTTCTTTCCTTTTCCGCCTTTCCTGCCTTTTGTTTAGACCACGAAAATGTTATTTTGTTTTCTTCGTAGCTTACTTCGCCTAAATTTACATGTACGTAATATATTTCAAATTCTTTTAATTGACATCGATTTTGAGTTGCGAAGAAAGCGTTAACGCGTGCAAAAGATACATACCCATATATATTTTGTTGTTGCTGGATATAAGTAGAAAAATAAATCATCCGCGTGTCGCTCTTGTTCGCAATTTAAAAAAAAAAAAAAAAAAAAAAAAAAAAAAAAAAAAAAAAAAAAAAAAAACACGCACACGCACACGCACACGCACACGCCCACATTTATATACGCGGGTGTGCGCATTGTGCAGGAATAACGATTTCTACAGGAGTCCCTCTACCTTCACCAGGAGCATTTATTTATAAAATCAGTTCATTTATTAAATGCTACCTATAATTCTGGAATAGCAAATGCATGCAAATGTGGAAGCAAATGAGTAATATGCCCAGCAAGACCCTTTACTAGTTTTGCTCCCTCTCTCGCAAGAACCTCCAGTACCCACTTCTTTTTCCGCATTTTACGCATACATCGCTACAGTTTAATTAACGGGGAGCTCAGTTTTTAATCGAAATAATTCTCAGAGCCGGAAAAAGTGTCGCTTTGCCGTGGACTTTGGCGTTACGTTTAACCTGAAAAATTGAAAGCTGCAATTCGGTGCAATTCGGTCCAAACTAAAAATTCCCCCGAAAATTCTTCAGACCTCACCTCACCCAAGCGTCTCGCTCTCATTCTCAATTTCAAAATATCTCTCGACTCACAGCGTCCTTGTCTAGGCTCCGCAGGCCGACGCCGACAGTCCGCGTTCCCTCCTACGGGAATCTAATTTATATTGAAGAATTTCGAAGAGCGGCTTGGGGCTCGAAAGGGCGTCGTCGATATTCGAGGCGCCGCCGTTTAAGATGCATTATTGCTGGCGGGTGGTCGACAATAGGTGATAGACGCCGAGAGATAGAGATAAAAGGTGAGAGGTGAGAGAGCCTACAAACTGCGAGGCTATGAGAAAGAGAAAACGGTGAAATGAGATGGATGTGGAAGGCTTTAGGTGTGAGATGATCGAGAAAAAAAAGGAGACAAGGAATCGGTGCGACTCGAGCGGTCCAAAATAGATGATCGCGACGCCTTGGAAACCTCTACTCCTATCGAGTATATTCGCTATAACTATATCTTTTTCCCCACTCGCTCCTCTTAATCTCATTACATAATTGCATAAACTACGTCTTACGTAATTAAATACTTTACCAACGTAAAGTGCTCGAGACTTGTCACTGCAGCAAGACGATGCGAAATTAGACCGATGTACGTATGCGCGTAAACAGTTATAAACCCACGAATAATAAGGAATGTAATGTCTTCGCGTTCCTTAACCTCGAAAGGGAACAATTTATTTCAACAATACGTCATCTTAGAATTGTGCTTTAGAAATGAAGAGGGTCGACGGAGAGGTATTTGCTTAACATTGAGATAGCAATTTTTCAAATTGGATCGGCCGCGATTGAAACCCACCCCCCGTGACCATTAAAATCTCTTCGCGTGAATTTTACCTTAATTTCTGTGAAAGCCTCGATGATAAAACATTTGCAACAGCCTAATGAATGAACATTCTATTCCAGTTTTCGACGTGCAGCAACCTACTCTCACCGAGAGCCAAACTACTCGTACGTACGCTAAAAATATCCGTTCATTGCATATTTCGTCTTCGGAGGCAATACCCAGCGATAACTCGCCCAAGAAAACACATTACGACGTCATTTGAGTGGTACGTTCAATGTATAATTAAGATTTCTCGAGTGGTACGATAGCAATACGAGTTGTCCAGGCTCTATCCAAGACGCGATAAGGCCCCTGGAGAACAGTCGCAGGATCCCTTCAACCAAAGCAAATCCACTTACGAATTCTCAAACGAACTCTTCGCAATCTCATTGCGAATCCATAAATGGCGCTCAGCTCCCGCCAATCCACATTCCTCCAATTTCCGCGAACATGCGTAATTAACGTATACGCGCAAAGCCGTGAAAGTCCAGAGAGCTGTCGAGCGCATCTTCTTTCTACCCTCGCCGGACATCCCGTCAGTATCCCCGCGAGTATCCGTCCGCGCCGTCTCCGTGGCTCAGCTTTCGTCCCGACGTCCCGACGTCCCGACCTCCCGACCTCCCGACCTCCCAACGTCCCGACGTCCCGACGTCATCCACCGATGGACTGTTCGTACGCGGACAAATTTCACTCTGCGTGGAGTCTGGGGTCAGAGGCGCGATTTCTCGCGTGCGGTCCTCGTCACCGAGTGCGTAACGCGAGGCTTGCGAAAGAAAATGTCAGAAGCTTAGTCAGCCTGGAAAATATGCTTATCGTCGAGGCGACCGCCGCCTTTGCCCGTCTCCTCGCACTCGTTTCCTCGGCCCCTCGATCGTCTACACCTCGCGCAAGACCTCGCGCAAGACCTCGCGCAAGACCTCGCGCAAGACCTCGCGCGTCCTTTCCCAGCGAAATTTTTCATCTTTCCCTCCCCGAGCGCCGACAGACACGCATGATTATTTATAGTCGCTGTCTGTCGCAACGGCTAGTTTTTCTCCTCCTATGCTCGCGGCACACATACGTCCACCTTTGCACAACAAGCTGATTTTCTCTACCGTTTGAAAAATGCTCCTGCGCTCGCCTTTGAAATGACGCTGCACGGCGCAGGCTTTTCCATTCTCATCTCCTCGCGACTTCAAATGCATCGTGCGCGCGCCGACGTCCTTTTTACGTTCGTGGATAATCGTTTATCGAGGCTGAGGTTAACGGACTCGATTTGGCTTCAAGAATATCCAAGCCTTTTTGCGTTTACAATGTCGCACAATTGTACACGCCGTTGAATTCTGTGGAATATTTAACATGAATTTCGCATTATCCGACTCTTCCTTTGTCCTGTGAAATTAGGTAATCAAGCGCTTTCGCTTGACTATTTCGATATTGTCGCTCGACCGTTTCGCTGCTGGAAGATCGCGCCTTATGCTTTAATTGACAGGTTGCGTCAAATGTTACAAAAACGTTAAAGGCATTATATGTATTTCTTAGATCTAAAAGAAATGGAAGAACAATCGATACTAAATAATTCATGCGTGCGAAAAACACTCTTGTACCTTTAACGACATTGTTAGATCAAATAAATTGCACGCAGTAATAACCCGTTTTCACGAGGCAGAAACTGAATATCGATAAAGTTTAGAAGAACGTTGATTATAATTGACGAAAGGTGATTGGGAAAAGAAGATTAGTACGAGAATATTGAGTTTCAAATTTTCATTGAAAATCTACGCTAATTGGATAAGGTAAAACAATGAAAAGGTATTTTGCTCGAACATTTTCTGCGATAATAACGCTTCTTACGGCAAAAAAAGTCACGTGCTTGCGCAATTTCAAGTGCGAACTAGACAACTTATGTTGTCTAGAAATTTAATAATGTAAGCGATTTCATATTTTACGGCAGGAACTTTCATTCGTTACAGTCTGAAGTCGTGCACATACGCCCATTTCCCTTATAAAATTCTCCTACGCATTCCATCGACTCGCTAACGTCAATAAGCAAATAGGCATTTCGCAATCGTTTCAAGCCTCCCACACCGCGTAAAGCAATTTACTCGAAAAAAAAATTGAAATGCGCGGCAGGTGTGGTTGTCCCTGCTTTGCGCGGATGAATTTTGAAATCTCGTGGGAGAGAGAGAGAGTGCGAGCGAGCCTAATATCAAAGGCAAAGAACAAATAATAGTGGAATGCAAGAAGCAAGTAGAAAGAGCAGAGGAATTTCGAGAAAAAACCGGGTTTCTCGTCCAGTGTATACGTATAATGCTGTCAATAATCACCTAGAACTCTTTACTTTCTACTCGATGACACGTTCTTCTTGCTTCATTTTTTTATCTCCTACATTCTTGCGACCAAGGTTTGGACCCAATTTCCGAAGGAAACACGATGACGTAGGTTAAAGTTAGTTAGCAGATGCAAACGATAAGAGAGAGAGAGAGAGAGAGAGAGAGAGAGAGAGAGAGAGAGA
This sequence comes from Wiebesia pumilae, assembly GCA_018907045.1. Lineage (NCBI taxonomy): Eukaryota > Metazoa > Arthropoda > Insecta > Hymenoptera > Agaonidae > Wiebesia > Wiebesia pumilae. The sequence continues at coordinate 2,493,824 of JACCHZ010000138.1, forward strand.
GTTGTTACTAAAATTAAGAAGTCGATGTGACGAAATTTATCTGCTCTTATGGGCTTATAATCCGGAATAACGAGCAATTACGTTTTCCGTACAACATTGTTAATCATTGAACAAATAACGTTTTTTGTCATAGAGCGCTTAAATATCTTGGATGGAATCAGCGTAAATTAGGGCAGATAAGCGTTCCCGCTCGGTTATATCAATTTTCGAGTACCCAACGCTAAATAATAGTAGTAATAGTAAAATTATAGGAAAGTGCATGTGATGATCGATTTGATCCAAAATCGTAGTAATCGTTGGTAACTAAAATTCCGGAGGTCATTTCTGACAAATCAACGGTGGTCGATCTACGGATAAGATTTTTTTGAAAAAAAGTGCAAAAAAAGACGTACGTCGAGATGTACAAGGATATATTAGCGAACGCTATAATTATCAGCATAGCATGGACCATTTGAAAAGAATTTCAAAACGTAAAGAGCACCAAAGTGCATTAGTAAGTTTCATCATCGACTAATGAGAATGCACGAGGTCACAAAAACCCAGTAACCTTCTTAGATAATCTGTAATTCATACGAATGTTTTTAGAGTCAACGCGAAGTGGCTCGGAACTTTCGAGAAACATTCAACCGACTTGTAGTTACATCTTTGGATTACATTTCCGTTCCGAATGAATTCAAGTAGTAATTAAAGTAAACCAACAGTAATTTTTTACCATCGGTGTATGCTCGAAACAAACAGAAAGCCAATGGCGTCAGCATTGTGAACCAGTAGGACGTCTAGTTGCCACGGCACACAACCACACACAAGCTATGATTATGTAAAATATCATACGTCTCTTTTTCTCTAACACTCTTTCTTTGTACTTGTATACCGGTGCGTTCCAGCGAGAAGAAAAAAATTTCCCTTGCGCGAGTGCGCGCGCGCGCGCGTGTGTGTAGAGAGAGAGAGAGAGAGAGAGAGCGAGAGAGAGAGAGAGAGCGAGCGAGAAGCAATGTCAGACAATCGAGGAGTGTTGTTTTGTCGTACGCACTCGCGTCGCTTTGACACAAATACCAAACTGACGCGTCGATGCATACATACGAGAATTTGGTTCCGTGATCCTCAACGAGGATATCGTAGATCCGTTTGAATGATAACGCGTAAGCGTGCGTATGTATTGTAGATATTTTTCTTTAGTGGAACGTCATCGCAGCCCAAGTTGTGCATCTTATCTGCGACCAACATTGACGAATACAACGAGTGTCGCCTGCTTTCACAATGAAGAATTTTTCATCGCTCGGTTTTTCTGGTTGAATCTCAAATTTAATCCATTACTCGAATCCTCTTCGAAAATAGTCTTGAGCGGCTTAAAGTCCATTATTTATTATTACTACGTTTTACCATTTTATACATTGAGAGTTCAAATTTTTCAAGTTTCGTTAAACTATTCGTGTTTTTTTTTTTTTTTTATAACTTCGACATTCATAGATAGCACGAGTCTTCAATTACATTTGAGTTCAAATTAACGTATGAATAAATTAAATAATTATTAAGCGTTACGTCGTAAACATATGTTGCGCTATTTGATGACGTCGCCATTTGCATAGTTAGCTTTAAACGATTCTCTAGTTTAATTATACGATCTATTCCAAATACATAAAAGAAATTTCAATAAGAGGTGGAAAAAGTTTAGCAGTCGAAGCAGTCAATAAGTTAACGCAATATCGTAATTACACGCGTATTGTAAAGCGTATAAAAACCTTGTATCTAACTAAGGGGTCTTGAAAAAATTAAATACCCATCTATTACGCAATAATTTACGATAAGACAGTTAATCATAAAACTTCAATTTTCATTTCAAACTTTATATTTCCAGGAAATATGAACTCGCGGAAAAGCTATAAATATTATAGCAAATGGTGTAGCCCAAAACGACTATCATACGTACAATGGTAAATATAATTCCTTCGGATCCTTAATCGCGCCACAAAAAAATCTCATTATTCATCTACACGCACTGTCGACACGAGAGTTTCACTAGAGGCTGCGCCTCTATTGCCTCTCTCTCTCTCTCTCTCTCTCTCTCTCTCTCTCTCTCTCTACTTTTTGTCTCAGTCAGAAATTATGAAGGAATAGAAAAAAAGTAATTGGATCGATTTTTCAATCCGTCTATCGTTTATGGTAATGACACGCTGCAAAGTCATTTATTTCTCCAACTTTTGATCCTGTTTCATTACTCTCCGTGTACGAGGTACTGATCAGATTGTCGACTATACACCATATTCTTGGGCTACGTACGTTAAAGCTTCTCCGTTCATCAATGAAATGCGCTTATCGATTCAAGGCATATCTCAGAAGAGGAAGCGATCGCGACTCGTTTATCAGAGTTTTCGTAACCGACAGGAATTTACTACATCTTCATTCGGATTATAAAACTGCTCGGGGTTCAATGTTACAAGTCTGAGAATATACTCACGTTGAGGCATTAACTGATAAAAAAAGCGTTGACTCATCATTCGTCTGACTTACCTGGAAGGAAACAGAGAACAAGAAGTTTATAACATTGCGTATTATATATTTTGTATGATTTTATAAATCTGACGACGAATAATAAGACGATAAATAACTTAATAAGTAATAAATGCATGTAAAATAAGCTGCAATTAATTTTATTGCTAAACAAACTCGGCGATTCTTTTAAATTTACGTAACGCCGATTTTTGTAAAGTCGATACGATGGGAGGGATCGCGCTTAAGGTTTCTTAAACGAATACGTAATGAAATTTACAATTTCTGCTAAGAATACAGTCAAGACTGCTTAGGGGTAGTGGTTAAATACATTCAGCGTACAAAGTGCTAAAGTTTTACTCTATTACGGCCTGCTTTCAACACAAGTTATCTAAAAACTTTTTCCTTACAGCACGATAATGATGAATGCGACAACTTCTAGAGGCTCAATATGGTTGAGAAATTCACGTATTACAACCGCGTTAAAAGATTAATGAAAACCAAGCTAAGAATATAAATATATTTCGTTCAAAGCAACAAACAAGAAATTCATAAACAACGTGTACTAATTGTTCAGTAACGACTTTACTGATTCTTACGCATCGATCGATAACATTCTATACCAAAGATTCCATTTATTTATCCAACTTATTCTATACCAATTCGATGCTCTTTTGTTTATAACCGCCAAACAATAACGCGCGCAAAATAATAAGCATTAAAAAATTTAGTTGCAACAATCAATATTTTCAAGTGAAAAATTAGTTTTTGTAAAAATGATTGAAATTAAACAGATATAAATTATAAAACACGTTTTCAATGCCGTTACTGTGAAAACATAGAGAATATAAATAATAAAACGAATAAAGCAAAAATTTTTCCTTCTAACAATTATCCTTAAATATAAATAGTGTTCCGTGGTTCTAAAGAGACTGCATTGCCAATACAGCAATGGTTACTCTTACATAATAAGATTTTCTCGTTGTTCAACGTAAAGCTCATATTTTTCCGTTACACCGAAACTTTCATAAATTAAAAATTTGAGGTTAAACGATTGTTAGTCTCGCTTTACAACTTGAGTTTATTCGCGAAAGGTGTGAAATACGCAAGTTAAATTGTTTTACACGATTGCGTCTGCCAATAAAAGCTAAATATACAGGAAAAATTAAGTCTTTTAAAAAAAGGCGGCAGCACCATTGGTAATCTCTATAAATACTCTGTGTAAACTAATACTAGTATCGATTTCAGACTATACGAACTAAATTACAAAGTACTGAAATTACCTTATGCATATAGAACGCTACAAAATCTCCTTTGCCGACTGTTTGAGAAACTTTTTAATTCTAACGTTAAATTGACTCGAAGGAGAAATTTATAACGACCACGCGGTAAAAATTCGCAATACGTTTACGCATTTTTTCTCCGTTTCTTTTTGTTAATATTATGGTATCGAAAAATTTATCGCATATTACGGCGAATGCACCGCGAGCATAATAAATTATATAACGACGACGTTAGTAATTGAAAACTGTACATAAAAGTACCTGAAAATACGTGGTGTCGTACAATCGTCATGTTTTTTATCCAAGTATTTATTAAAATATTGTCATGTATAAATTTATATTCAGGCAAAGTACAAATTTACATTTTTTTGTATACGAATAACTTGTATAAGGACTAAGCGATACTTTACATTAAATTACCGACTAAAATTTAAAGATAAAAAATGTGCGATTTAGAGACGCGTTCACTGCTTGGACCTAGAAAAACTTTTGGAACGTTGAACAAGAAACGCTCAATCGTAAAACCTAATATACTTACAAATATTTACACTGCTATCGTTTTTATAAATAATCCTGAAAAGGCGAGGTATTAAAACATTTCAGGGTTACTCATGACTCGTAAGACTTAATTTCGAGCTACGAGTTCTTCACTCGAGAACAACTTTACTGGCTAAATAAAAAAAAGTGCATACAAATTTAACCCTAGACGCGTTAGTAAATCACCGAAAAGTTTCAGAGGTTGTAGAACACAGGGGAGAGAGAGAGAGAGAAGCATCGGAAAGGTACCCAAGCGCAAACAATATTTTTTTGGGACGCGATCGAGGACGCCGATCCATGCCGCCGATGGTGGGAGCGACAAATACCTGCGCGTCCTGCGAGCGCCGCTGTTTATACCCGTAGCTGCTCGTGTGTGCATAGAGAGACGATGAATACTAGAGAGGGAGAGAGAGAGGGAGAGAGAGAGAGAGAGAGAGAGAGAGAGACGAAGAAAACGATAAGACAAAATATCCGAGGGAATCATCTTGAAACCATAATGATTAACGGTAAGGTTCAAGCTTCGCAAGGACAATGAAAAGCGTGCGTTCACTTTGTGCAAGTAGATGCGAACACCATCGCCTTGGATACCTTCTTTGGCACGTCGGAGGTGCACATTGAGGATTATTCGATCACGCGTTCATTTTTCAAAACAGATATGCATTTTTCTATCGAAAGAATAGCTGTGTTGGTACGAAACCTAGATGGGGGCCCACAATGCGATTAGGTATACAAAGTTTCATTGTACGTTCGCATTAGGAATCGATCATTAGGAACGACCTCGAGAATGCAACAAGTAGCAAACGAGTTCGGATAACTCGGACAATCGAAAAAATTTGCATTCCAAATTGCGCAGACGATTAAATTGTACGGAGCAAAGTGTTTTCGCCGGAACTCGAATCCTTTTCCGACTGCCTCAACGTCCTACAATCATCCTACAACAACGAAGTCTGGAGCAACGCGCAACGTTGAAAATCAGAGAACGATCGTTCGATCTGGGGTTCGCGATGCGCTCACCACTCGTAGTCCTCGTAGTCCAGGCTCGCGAATAAGTTTCGATACTATCGCCGTCGCCGAGACCTTCGACAACAGTTGCACGACCTCGCGTTCATTCCCGATCAATTAAATCATGCAAATTCCAGCGCATCGACAGCGGCGCTCCCTTCAATTGCTCTTGGGACGCTCTCCGACTTTTTAATATCGTTCGATTGTCATCGGCTGGAGCAATGCGGAGGAATTCACGCGGACGAGGGACGCTCCGCAAAAGGAGCAAGAAGGAGTGGACGTGTGGAATGCAACTTCGGGCTCTACTTTGGCGTACCCGTATGCACGTACCACCCGACGAAGACGACGAAGAAGACGAAGAAGACGAAGAAGACGAGGATGCTTCCAGTCTCTGTCTGTCTTTCTCTCTTCTTACTCTTTCAGGCCGTGCGCACACGGGTAACAAACAGACGCCGCCTCGTAATTTGTTTTCATACGTTCGCGGCGCGCGTTCGCCGGTCTACGCCTCCTCCTCCTCCGCCACCTTCTTCTTCATCATCTTCTTCTTCTTCTTCTTCTTCTTCTTCTTCTTCTTCTTCTTCTTCTTCTTCTTCTACATCTTCTTCCTCTTCTTCTACATCTTCTTCCTCTTCTTCCTCTTCTACATCTTCTACATCTTCTACATCTTCTTCCTCTTCTTCCTCTTCTTCTTCTTCTTCTTCTACATCTTCTACATCTTCTACATCTTCTTCTTCATCTTTTCATTCCTTCCGCTCTCCTCCAGGGCCTTGGCCCCGCGTGCGACCGTCTCTCTCTCTCTCTCTCTCTCTCTCTCTCTCTCTCTCTCTCTCTCTCTCTTTCCTCGAAAAATTTCGGGGCCATCGCGCTGCCGCGGCAACTTTCTATGCGCGAGTGTACGTGCGCCTGTGTGCGTACGTGTAGCGGCGGGCCCTGGCGCGAAGATCGCCGGATCTTCTCTTTTATCGGCGCCCCGTTTCTTTTTCTACCTATTTTCATCTCCTCATCCCTCGGCGTCCCGCTCTCGTTCGGCCTCTCTTTCTCGCTTCCTGTACGCACTCGCGGCTGTCTCTCTTCTCTCGTCCTTGTTGGGCGCATTCCTTTCTGCCGTGGGCTGCCGTGGGCTGCCGTGGCGGCACGTAGCTGTTTACGAGAGGCAAAAAGGATCTCGTTTGAATCGTGCGAGTAGGGCGGGTTCGCGGGGCGGCGGGGAGGGGGGGGGGGCGAGGGGTGATTCCTTTTTGCGAATGAGAATGAAAGAGAGAGACGGCCAGAGCCCTTTTGCGCTTCTTGGAACACGCCTACGCATTTACATGCGCTTCTGTCTTCGCCCGGCGTGGTTTATTGCCTTTGTGAATTAATTTCGTTTATTGTGCAAGGAGGGGAGGGCGGAGAGTACAGCGGTGTAGAGGGGAGAGAAAGAGGTGTAGAAACTCATACTCTTTAGTTTTTACACCTTTGTACGGCTTTCGGAAAGAAATGAGCTTTTATACCGAATGCGTTTACTTAAAGTTTTATGGAAATGGCGCTACTAATTGGAAAAGTTTTGCTAGATGATTTGAAATCAGATAGCGAGACAAACTATTTAGACTTGGCAACAAAACCGAGGATTGATTTTCTTTTGCTTTAAAGCGAGTACATAAATTATATACCAATTATAATGACAATTTTTAGCACGCTTTCCGAATTACATTTGCTTTTATTTGCCGAATTTATTTTGCGATTCTGTGTACTATTGTAACAACGTGTGTTTGCAACGATGTTATAATACCAAATGAAAACTCGTACTTTTGTCTTACCTACAAACCAACGGAATTTAAACTTTCTGTCGTTTTATGAATATAATTTGTGATACTTTTTTTTTGTAATAGTTTTTGTAATGATTTGTAAACGGCAATGATAATCTTTGTACGCGGATGTTATTATATACTCCGTTAAAAATTAATTTATTAAAGAATTTTCAAATACATATTCGATACGTGGAATACAAATTTGTGAAAGTGTAACTACCAGCAGTGGTACTTTTACGGATCACTTTGAAGAATTTTGTAAAAAAAACCAGCACTTTCGTTTACACGATAATTTCCATACAAATATCGTGATATTTTTGAATTTTCGTATTTGCAGAAATAATTCTATCTTGGACAGCGTTAAAGCGAATGTGAAATAATTAAATTTTAAAAATTTTGAAAATAATCGTTATGTAAAAAAAAGGTAATTTTTTCATACCGTAGGTCTTCTGCTTTTACAATTGTACAATCCGAATCCAATGCATCGAAGGTCTTTTCATTTTTTTTCGCAACTTATACGATATATAATATTCGAAACAAGTTCGAAAATTTCGAACGTGCTTTTCAGAAAAAGCCACTTTTTCAATTTGCAAAGCTAAAACAATCGTTTTAAATATACGAAGCAGCTCACAACGCGTGCTATTCAAAAAATACTTTTTGTTCTTCTCCTTTTACTCTTATTATTCATCGTATTTGATGTATACTACACATCTCGTAGGGGTCTCTTGTACCTACGAGTGCATACCATGACACTGTGGAATAGTTCTACCGACGTCATACTTTTAGTTCATCAACTACAGTTTTCTTACTCTTATTTTTCAAATTGCCTAGAAATATCCACAAAGAGCGTATTAGTAAATTTGTAGGTAGAGCTATTTGCGCGTAATGTTTACAATGCCTATATATACAAATATTCCATCGTTTCACGTTAAACTGCATAAACTGCAGTCCAAATATTGTTTATTTGCATAGGATTCGCAAGAATCTGTATTATAATTGTTTTAAAAACGGATCTTTTTTATATTTAAATCGCACGTTTATATTACATTTTACTCGTGGAGCATCATCGACGCTTCTAAGTCGAAAGGTAAGCGGCAATTTTAGAATCTAATCCATCGAGCTTCACAGCGCATTTAATCTTTTGCCACGCTTCATTACAGCAGCATCATCAACGTAAACAAATTTCGTTTCAATTCCAATTCTTATTCATTTTTTATTACCACATCGTTGAATTACCAAATTTCCAAAGCCTGCCAACTTTAGTGCTTCGGCGTGTACGAGTTATGTACGAACGGCAAATTTTTAATTAACAGCGCGCCAAAATAAATTTGGAATTGAGAGTTCAACCACGCCGATTTTTTGCCCGTCATTTAAACACATTCCTCTAGAAAAAAAAGCGACTGCTGTACGCAGATTCCACGTGAAAAAAGTCCATATGTTTTATGCACGCACTGGGCACCGGACGCGACCGAGACGCCAATTGGACAAGAAGAACACACGCGCCCGGAGGTACACATGGTGTATAGTTGGAAAAAACGAGGTCCACCCAAGGAGCTCATGCTCTATCCAACATCGAGCAAAAATCGCAACGAAGATATTGAAAACATGAATTTCTCATAACATCTCATAACACAATAGTGCTTTTCTCGAGCTTAAGAAGAGCGCTTCGGCTTTAAACGTCGAAGCGATACTTATGTTGCTCTGTGAAGAGGCAACATTTAATTCCTTAAACATGTCTCGATAGATCCGCTTTGTTAAGCGGATGTTATCAGTTATTGTTTCCGAACGACCGCGCAATTGTGCGTCGCAAGTGAGCGACTGTAAGAACGTAATAATTGTCGATTTCTCACAGAATTCTTACACGTTCGACACTTTATGCGGATCCACATATTATCCGCAATATCCGAATATTACGCGTTTTCAAAATGAGGCTTCATTCAAAAAAAAGATTACGTTACTTAAAAAGCGTATTCCAATTATCTCACCGTCAAGTATATAATTTCCACTGTCAATGCCCGCGTCCACGTTATTGCCCCCGAGGATTCACTAATACGATCGGTGAACGAGTTAAAGGGAGTAACGATGATCACTTTAGTAGTTGAATAATGTCAACGTACTCCGATCGATTATTATTTTTCAGAAGCAACGCCGCAACATTTAAAGATGAATATCGAAACAAAGAGAAATGCAATTAAATTGTGCTCGAGAAAAAATGTTCGCATCCACTTAATTCAACTCTTCTTCCTATAAAGATATAAAAAGTAATTCATTGCCACCCTTAGCTCATCAGCAATTGAGCCTGTGACGCTATGAGCAGGCGCACCGAGAAAAAAAAAATAAAAAAATAAAGAAAAGAAAAGAAAAAAGAAAAAAGAAAAAAGCGAGAAAGCACAGGGGAACGAGAGCGCGAGAGCGAGACACCAAGTCTTTGCTTAGAAGCAGTGTAGCGGCGCCTTGGGGCTATTCATCATCCTAATAATTGCTTCCCTTCCCATCATACAATTCCTATAGAAATTATCTCCCTTACCTTCAACCTTCATCTTCCGCCGTCTCCTGCTTCGTCCCCCCTTCCATCCACTCGTGCACGGAGTATCAAGCCACCCCGAGTGAGTCGCGATTTCCGATCCTATACGAACGTAAATGTAATTGCGCTGCCATACAGCGCAATTGTCTCGTTTCAGCTGCGAATGTGCGAATTCTCGATCCGCGTAACACTCGTCCAACGTAATTGAATCCAACGTAGCGAAGCCTAATCTCGAGCTCTTGCGTCGCGTCAAAATTCTACTCTCGTGCAATCGTTTTATTTTAAATCTGGACTCTGCGCAGCTTTAAAAGATGTAAAAGAAGTACACTTATAGCTATGGATTTCTTTCAAGCACAGCATTCGCCGCTGGACTTTTGATACCGTGACATTTAACACTGACAAACACACCCAGATATTTATTATATATACGTAGAATGAAAAAATTCGTTCAACTTGAGAATCATTGGCGTAATGAGATCGTTATTGTCATTGACTGGAGAAGACATTGGAAATGATCGACCGATCTTTCTACGTTTACGTACCACTGTGCCAATGATCGAAAGCTTAATAAAGTCCTTGCGAAGAAGCTAAATATCGATCGCAATTCCATACATTAAGTAAATTCGTAGAACAATAATGACGCAAGGATAAATGAAATGTTGGTGCGCATAAATGCAAAAATGTCAACGTTTTTTGTCATTATCCACACGAAAATCGCGCATTTAAACGTACGCATTCCAGCAGCGCGCTTTTAAAATAGAGATGATGAAAGTCTTGATCAAGCCAATGAATACGAAAAGAAATTGTAACAAAAGTGCAAATGTCGCAAAGTGGAGTAGGTCAATAATTGGCAGGTTCTCACACCGGAAAAAAAGCTCCATTCACAAGACGAGCAAGAGCGACGGCAAACAGCCCGCAATTGAGTCACGACAGTAGGTGTATACACTCTTCTACACGGTGTGCCGCTTCTCTCCTTCTCTCTTCTTTCTCTCCTTCTCTCTTCTTTCTTTCTTTCTTTCTTTTTTTCCCTTTCTTTTCCCTTTCTTTTCCCTTTCTTTTCCCTTACTTTTTCCAGACTCGTAAAGACATAATCGACCGGACGGAATTTTCGTGTGACGCGCGTCATTCGTGGGATTAGACTGGAATGCGCGCGAAGGTGCCTCTCGCTATACTCGCTATCTTTCTTACTACACCGCATTCCTTCATTCATTTTCATTCTCTTTCATAAAGCGTATCGATGCTTCTTCATTCGGACAAATTCTCAAGATGGATCGAATTCTTTCGAAGGAGAAACAAACTTACCGTTAAACTTGCCACACTATCGATCGATTATAACCTACAATAATCGCATTCGTTCTTGATACCATCGGATGCGATGTCGCACGTGATTTTTCAAATTTTTCATTTTTCATTTTTCATTTTTCACTTTTCATTTTTTAAATCGCGTCTTTTATTCGTACTACGGCTCGTAGACGGCATTGCGATGGTGTTTCAACGACGGACGTTTCAATGGAAGTTGAAACGTTCTCGCGAGAAACGGCAATCCAATTGTGAAAAACAATTGTATTTCACACGTAAGATTTGTATAAGCGCGCGTTGATCTAGGATCTGCCGCCTTGCGCAACGAATGTCACGTCTGTCGAAACGAGTGAAGTAAAAATGGCGAACAGGACTAATCGTTCCAGTGGTTTGGTCGATTTAACGGGTAAAAGGGACTCGACGTCGCGATCGTCCGACACCCTTCCCATCCCTTTCCTTCGGACAAGCCCTAATAAGCAAGGGAATAAATGTCGCACAATGGAGGGGCCGGTGGTAAAAGAACGGAACGAACTTACGGGTAACTTCCCGTGGCCCGGGCATCGTCGAGAGCCGACCCAGATAGCGGGCAAAAGGTAGGTAGGCTGCCGTCGTGGGGCAGAGAGGAAGAGGACGGGAAAAATAAGAACGAGGAATCCTCGTCGCGGAAATCTTTCATTAAAGCCTTCTATATACCTACCTACTGGCTACCTGGCGATCGTATTCGTCCTCCTCCTCGAAATGCGCCTGGGCGCCCCTCCACAACCACACGGCGTCCCTCTCCTAGACCATGTCCCGAGCGACTATGAATGGGATTCTTTGCGCGCGCGCGTCTCCGTCGCTGCCGCTCTCACTCGGGGACGCATAAACACTCGGACGCGCGCGCACACCACGCACGAACTTTCCAAAGGGGTGGGAGTGATGCGCGAGGAACACCCGTGCCCGGGTTCTCGCGGTGGATATCGAATGCATTTTCAAGAAGAAATGACGAGCGACGCTCGGGGAACGTCGCTTAGCGAAGATAGACGCGCAGCTTTCAACTCTGCGAACTCTGCGAACTCTCGGACGAACGGATGCTCCTAGAGCTCTTAATTTTTTAACCAATCGGTCGGTAGAGTCTAATTCAGCAACCAAGCAATTTCGTAAGTATTCGGACGTTTTTCATCTCTTATTCGGAGTCTCGTTGGCTTCTGCTTCTGTGTGAGTAGCAATTTTGTAACCAGCGTTTTATACCTTAAGCTACAGTTTTTAATTAAATGTGTACCGTCTTGGATAGTTTGTATTGGTCGCATACATTCCAATGAATATATCTGCATTGGTAGGTTATTTTGTTGAATGCAATTGTAAAATGTTGTTCTACTTGAGAAAATAGAAATTCAAGTCGATAAGGAGAAAAGGCATATAAAAACACTCCACGGCCCAACACGAGTATAGTTTAATCGTCTGATTCCGTAAGGTGTAATTGTAAGGGGAAGATACAATTCCTCTCTCGATGCCATTATTAAATAATTCTCGTTTCGTTCGGAGTAGATCTTTTGCGAGTGTGTGTGACCCGAACGCGACGCTTTCATGAATGAACATCCTCCTCGTCAGTTCTCGTTTCCTCGTTTCCTCGTTTCCTCGTTTCCTCGTTTCCTCGTTTCCTCGTTTCCTCGTTATTGCGTTTGACGAATAAGAAAAAGAACAAGAGATAGCGGAAGCGAGACAGAGAGTCGTCGATAAGACGAAACCGGAAAGAATAAATACGCTTGAAGAGTATGCGAAGAAGGACGGATAAATCGATTGGTACTTTGAATGAATTGAAAAGTAGATAAAGCGAAGTAGCGCGAGAGAGAGAGAGAGAGAGAGAGAGAGAGACTAGTCAACGGAAGCGTTTATTTACTGTAGATTCCGTCCAGTTACGTTATCGCATTGAGTTTATCGGAGAACTTTTGGTTTGGCAGTCACACGTGTACGTAAAGAAGATATCAATATACACACGTACAAAGAAGCGTAAAAGCGCCGCTTCTTTTTGCTCTTTCTCTCTTCTCTCTCGGCTCGAGCCATTCATATCTATGTTCTCTCTTCTTCGGTGCTCCATTTGATCCCGTGACCTCTCTTACGTACGCATAAACACGCGAGCATGCATAAATGCGCGCACACAGAGAGAGACAACAAACCTTAGCGCCGGGCCACGAGTTTGTAGTCTCTTTTACGTATAAATTGTATTTATCTACGTGTGTGTACATACATACGCTTACGATGATAAATAAAATTTATCGGTAATTCTTTCCGCTATTACAAAAGAGAAGCAATTTTTTTAACTGGTATGAATTTTGTTCAAGTAAGTAGAATTTGTGGTATAAATGTAATCGTGCCTTGTTATCTCAAAGTAGAATTTTCCTTATCAGCTGTACTATTCATGCTTACGTTTCTGTGATCCTACAGAACGTACAATGTTATTTCGAATAAAACTTCCTCGCGCGTCATAAATTATGCATCATATGTACTCCAAGAGTTAAGCTTCGATGTAACAGCTTAGCATATTTTTAAATAATAACGTAAAAAATCAAACATACCAATTTCTTCCATCGCGGACACTTCAAGGATGTTACGTTCATTAGTTTATTGAAATTTCTTTTAGTTTATTTCGTTGAAATAATTTTACATACTAATTAATTACGAGAAAATTTCAAAAATATGATTTCAATGCACAGTTACGTTTTTCCCCTTTGTCCTGGGGCTAAGTAATTGACATCGCGTACTGCCGTTACAAGGGTAAAAAATCAAAGTAGAAAAATTGGTAACATTGGTATCTGTGGCCTCTTTGATCCTTTTCCCTTTCATACATTACTCCAAACGATGTATCGGGGAAAAAAAGTTCGTATAAAAATCATAATTCTATGTTGTTGGGGATGTAGCTTGGACTGGTTCCTTTTAACAAATGACACTTATAAATTATAAAGATTTGAAGAAAAAAACAAATAGAGAGCACCTTCTCTTAAGATTTACGCTTTATAAAATCATCCATTAAACTCGTCCTAGTAAAACTCGTTAAAAATAGCTGCGATCGATTATTTAAATTATTTAAGCAGTAGCTGGATCCTAAGTTCCGAAAAATTGTTCTCCTCTGCGTCGGATAATTAGATAAGTATGACATATTCGAATATTCCCAACTAAACGATATTTTTCTTTCAACATTCTGAGATCGCCAATTCCATTCCCCTCGAGCATTAATCTAATCAAATATGAAGGTTAGAGTCAATGAATACTTCTTCTTCGCCCCAGTAAAAGAATTTCGTATTCGGACGTCGAGGCAAAAAATAATCGGCGGTATTTTGTTTTTTTAATTTTTTTGTTTTTTTGTTTTGTTTTGTTTTTTTTGTTTTTTGTTTTTTTTTTTTTTTTTTCAATTCGAAAAACCATTTCTCACCAGTAACACAAAGGAATTTCTCTGAATGAACATGTTTTACATAACCTCGCGCGACCTTTTTCTACCTGAAGTCAAAAGCGAGAGAGACAGGCAGGTCACGATTCTTTTTTCTCCGATCTTTATCCGCGCACCGATTGGAATACCTTAGGTCGCTCGATAATATGCTAATTCTTTTCTGTCTGTCCGAGAAGCGACTGTTAGTCCTCTTTTAGCCAAGGCCAAGACAGCGACGACGTTCACCTAGACGATGCAAGATTTTGCGAGAAAAGAGCGACGCGGCTAGACTTATCGGGGCCTTTAAACTTTTACGATGCGCGAAAACTTACGCGGAATATAAAAGATCGATAATTGGAAGGCGCGACCGTTCAATAACGCCTACGATTTATCAAAACTTATCGGTGTATTTATCAAAATTCAGCTACACGTCTTTTGTTTCTCACTTTACCGCCTCGGTTAAGCCCACTTGTTTATTACATTTTGAAGCAAACGCTCTTGTTTTTGAAAAACGGAAATTGTTTATCCGCCAAATGACAAATTGGTCGAATTGTTCGAGAAGAGATTCCTTTGAATACGCCGTGAAAATGCATAAACAACAGATGCCACAAAGCCGTTGCCGACTATTGCCGACTATTGCCCACTATTGTGGAGTCTGATTTTTATAAGAAGGGAACATTATCAAAATAACTGATTATCGTGAGCTGCGATCCTACGATTTTTTCGCACGAACATTCACCTTTCGCGAGCGAGCAACAAAGGATCTTACTTCCGCAGCAGCCATCGATGAAAAGAGGGTCGGTCGGTATCACGCGCGAAGCCAATGAGATTTTTGACGGGCCTCGAGGCCGACAACGACTCCGGGAGTCGTAGGGTCGATTAGAGGGACGAGGGCGATCCGCGATCACGACCCGCCGCCGATTCGTAGTGCTCGCGACGGCGAGGAAGACGACGCCGACCGAATGTCTGGAACGTTGCGGCCAATTACCTTAAACGACAGGACGTTCAATGACATCGAGGCAGTCACGTGGAGCGCAAGGAATCTCGCCTGCCTTGTCCTCGCTCTTTCCGTCTGCTTTGCTCCAAGTGGTGTACGTTTGCCTCTCGCGAGGAAACGAAACCTCGTCGTTAGCCCAGAGACGCTTCTTTCAAAATAATCGAGTCCCTCGCGAAGGTGGAACTGATCGACTCGCTTCGGCAATGTTAACAAGAATATCTTGGGAACGATTGATCCTTTGACCTCGATACTTGGTAAACTGAAGGATGCTGCTAGGCTGGGTTCGCAGGATAATTATAATTTACTGTAAAATCGATTTCCTTTTAGCCTTCTACCAGGCGAGTGGGAAATTGTAGGAAAAATGCTATTGAAGTAGACTTTGTTTCTACATTAATTTACTTTTACATAACATTTACGCGAGGGAAACTGACGTCTAGCGAGCTTTCAATTTTCACTTTAGAAATGCCTGGAGAATCCCCCTTTTATTTTAATAACGCGAAGAGTCAACGAGGTTTTAACCGACGTATTCTATAAATGAAAAAGGGAGTTGCAAGAATGGAAGACAAAAGAGCAGCGGTATTGGTAAAAATTTTTTATTACGAAAGAAAGGTATCGTCGAGTATAATTAATCGATACATCTGGATACGTAATAAAATTTATCGAGTGCGCAGACATCTTTTGCCGTATAACAACGCACGCGAGAAAAACTTTTCTAATCGAGATACGGATCGTTACAATATACAATACAATTTTATACTTACATTCTTCTTTCTCGTTACGCATTCGGTGAAATTTTATAATAAACAAATTGTGAGCTAGCTCACTTAATAGCCACCAGAATTTAAAAATACATCGCTGACCCCTTTCTCGTACCTCACAAGTTCCTAGTAAGTCGCATACATTAAGCAGAAAGCAACAAAGAATTTATTTTACATTTACATTTTTTTTATATACCCAAGATGCAGGATAATAAGTACATTGTAAACAAATTAAGTAAATTCATCCGAGATGTTGATTTTGATTCTAAAACCAACAACCAAGAGATCCCATTTTTGGTAAGTGTGTGTACAATATATTTGCGTGTGCGAACGTGGGGCTATACGCGCGTACAAGAGTTGTAAAACGTTGTTGATTTCCAATGATGTTTAAACTCATTTATGAACCCGCTATTTTCAAGGAATTTATCTTGCTTGAAAAGTCTTTAAAGGGAGACTGATTTCTCTTTCGAAATTTGGAACTCCTCGTGCCACGTACTACTAAAATCTTTTCCTCGCGCCGCACATTATTCCAAATCCAGACTGGATATGTCAGCGATCGCTTAGGAACTGCCTTTCCGCGACATTTCAAATAATCGATAAAATAAATATATGCCACCAGATTGCCACTAGACGTTCGAAATCATTGGCGAGAGGAGATTCTATGCTCTTCGAGTATGAAATTTGCGGATATCGCTGCGTAGGAGAGAAATACAATCAACGACGACCCCTTTTTCTCTCTTGAAAAAAATGGAAGAATACTATTCGCAATTATCTTTGTCGATTTGTGTACAAGGCTTACTTACTCGTTCAGTGGAGCATCATTAGTCTACTCTTACGTAGACGCCTAAGTATGAACTCGCTTTTAATTAAAGAACTGAGAAGTTAAAAAAAAAAAGAAAAAGTTTGGTAAGTTCGTAATAACTGGAAGCTTTGTAATTCGTGACTGAAATGTCGGCGGAGTATCGTATGAATTCAGAATCGCTCGTTATTTATCGACGTTAACGAATTTAAGACCAAGATCTACTTAATCAAAGTATGCTTTACATTTGCTTTTCATACGAATATCCCATTTCCTGAAAATACAGTAACAAAGAGTCACCGATTCAACGCGAACCTCGTATAACGTCCGAGAAATTGCGTTAAATTCATTTGTCGTTAATGGTCCGCCAAAAGTTAAATATTCTTATGGTCGAATTAACCAGATTAGGCCGGATTCGTCCTGTTTCAATAATTCAATACGGTGCCGATGAATCCCCGACGCATTCTTATTCAAGGTGAAAAAAACGGCCGCCCGTAAAAGCAAAACGACTCTTTGAAAAATCGTTCTTTATCGTCTCAAGTTTTTTAGCATCTCTATCCCGGCGTCCGTATCGTCGCATCTCTCTCGTTCCCTTCCTATCTGCCGGTGACGGCCGCGACGCGGTTCTCGGAAATCCATTCACCTGCCACGCCTGCGCGACGTAGTGCGCGCGCGCATGTGTCTGTGTGGCGTTCGAGCGCGCAACTCTCTCTCTCTCTCTCTCTCTCTCGCTCTCTCGCTCTCTCGCTCTCTCTGAGCGTGTGCGCGCACGCGGATATCCATCCACCTGTACGTGCCGAGCGACAGGATGCGAGAGATTTTTCCTTTCGTCTCTCTCTCTCTCTCTCTCTCTCTCTCTCTCTCTCTCTCTCTCTGTTCTTTCAAATTTCAAATTAACGACTGACACGGAGGTTTTGTGTTTGATAAAACATTGCGAGCAGCACCGTGACGTCGACTTGTAACGCGTCCACGCGGTTCTGCGATTTTTACGAGCTGAATTGTCGCACTCGCCTGATGCGAAATAGCGTAGGATTTGCTAAGGCGACACCTTGTAATGCAATACTGTCGTTCACGTTGGAATTCAAACATCGTCTGCCGAATAAAGAATGTATTATTAATCTGGTTACGCTGTGCCTAACATCGAGCCATCGATGTTAATACGTTCTTATGTCGTTTTATTTCATTTACGTAGCTTTCAATTTCCAATTATATGAAATTCCGTACTTAATTCACAAATGTACAAATTTCTTCTGATTCGACATCGATCCGTTACAAGGCGCGTCTCATGTTTACACGAGTATGATAACGACGTTGAAAAGTGGTGCGAGAAAATCATCGGTCTAAAATGGAAACCAATAACAAGTACAAAAACTTGTATACTCAAAGTACTTCCCTTGCAATAGATTCAGTGCACTTGAGCAGCATTAAACGACGTCGGTAATATCCTTCTACGCTTAATTTATCAACTCTGTAAACTAAATGTGCGTGTGTCAGCTACCGTGACACTGTTTTATATAAAACTGCAATCGTAACTCCAAGTGTAAATAATAAAATGTCGCGGTCTTCGCGATAACTAGCCTTGATAGCAAAGAACCTTTATCGTGTTACAAGCACAAATGGTAAATTATTACCATTTGTGATTACAAATTATTCAACGAGAATAATTTATTTATAGATTTGCTGGTGGACGAAACTTGGTTTGCCGTCTTCGAGGCAAGATTTGCCCGAGTTATTAACTTGTTTTGAAGATCGTTACGAGTTTAAACGCACAATAGCGATTCCATCTCTTATTTACGGCACATAATGGGTGCAAAAAATCAGCCAGAGTAATTCAACTTAAACAGCTGCGAACACTACTCGCTGATGTTTAGGCGATTAAGCTTTTGAAAAAAAGGTTAAAGCGTCGTGCCGCCACCGACTGAGCCCAAAACTTTTTCATGCGCAAGACTTTACTCGAGATGTTACTTAATTTACCATTTCAATTTACCAATGTACTCTGTTATTTTAATTAACCTCGCCCGACGGTCGCATTGTCGCCCGCACTTCCTCAAGCATTTCCTAAGGAGTAAAAACTCCATTTTTACTCCTCGCTCGATGCTATTTTACTTTGACAGTTCTTTGTAATTCAAATGAAAATGCCACCGCAATGTATTCCGATTAATTTTTTCCCCCGCTGGAGCATTTTTTTTATCCCCTTTAGAGGAGAATTGTTTTCTTATTTAACCACGGTTACCGGGACTCCGAGACTTTGATAAAACAACGTACTACTCTAAGAATAAAACGAGCATTTACTTAAGTTTACTACTGCAAAAGAATTCGTTTCTTAACCGATAAATATTCAGTCATCCATCGGGTTGCCAATTACTTGATTCTGACATATTACTACGCTCGAAAATCCACATTCCTTACAAAGTTCGACTTGGAAGTTCATATAAAAGCAGAAAAAACGCGCCTAGACCGAAACGAGAAATAACGCCGAATCCCAAATCACTCGGAGAGCAATGATTGATTTGTCGGCGTTTTTCATCCCGTAGCCAGAACAAGAAAGCAGGAATGCGCAACTATAAGGAGTGGACTTGGCCGTGTGCGTTTCGTGTTCCCTTTTTCTGTTTGTTCGTATGATCGTTGAACGTTCCCATATTGATCGGTGATTGGTTAAAAGCAAGAGGATTTTAACGAGGTCAGAATTGAAAGATAAAAGAGAAATGAGCGATCTCTTTCGAGTCATTTTGATTATTAAAATTTTCTGTCTTCGTACACTTTACCACGTCTGCGGATAATATCCTCACTCGTGCACTCGGGTGTCCACTTTTTTTCAGCATTTAAATGCAGTGCCAATTATTGCAACACAGAATTATGCCGATGAAATTAGCTGAAATCTACGTTATGGTATGCATTGGCGTTTGTCGAAGCACTCGATGAATCCTCGAATGAATGATGACGAGGTGCAGTTTTACTTAATAAAGTGAAACGTGCGCGAAAAAGAAATTCAGTTTAGAAATATAGTTCAACTCTCTTGTGGAGTGCATTCAGAGCGCATAATGCACTTCAACGCCGCTTTAAAAATACTCTCGCACTATCTCGATGATTCATCCGCTATGTGGCACATCATGATCAAAACATATTTCTCATTTATTTCCATCCCCATTATTCTCCGCGATATTTTATTCAGCGTAAGTAGTTGGAGCAAAAAAATCACAAAGCCTCGTCATCGGTATCTCACGGTCGTTAGTAGTGTATCATGATGCGCACGGTTATGCGTAGGAACGAGATAGTGATACTATAATATCGTATCTCAGACTACTTTCCTTAGGAGCTGCATCATCTTCTCCTTTATCTTGACCTTCCTATATCATCTCTTCTTCTTTTTCCGTTCCTCTTCTCTCGTTTTCATTTTTTCATGCCTGTATTCTTCGCGCATAAACACCTGTGACCTCACCATCATTTCTTATTATTTCTTATTATTTCTTTCATTTATATAATATTAGACTTATTTTTCATCGTTTCTCTAATTTTGTTCTCGCTGTTTTGTTTTACTTTTCAAAGAACCAGTTGGAATCACAACAGGTCCAAATGCAAATTTTATACGAATATTCATCAGATTTCTTAAACTCCTTTTTTCTGTACTCAACAATGAATTGCGCTACTCTAAATATTCTGAGAACTATAATAAATAAGACACGAAAGACGATATTTGGACGATATTTAATAGTTATTAATTCGATGCGGATTGAGATGCATGCGTACGCACATGTACGTATATGCACGCGTAAAACAAAGTGGAAAGTAAAATATTAAGTCAAAGGGAACAACTTATATTTTAGGTACTAGAATATAATCCGACACAATCCATAATGCTCAACGTAAATATGTCGCCTAAAGGCTAAAATTAATTCTTTTACAAATTGTCATTTCACGGGATTTGCTAAAACGGTAAACAGTGCAACAAAATATCTCATTTAAACGAGCATACGTCGTTCAACATATTAATTTGACAAGCGCGTGAAATTGACTCGCAATTACTTAATCATAGCTGAGAAATACACGAATCCAAAACCAATAGGATCTTCTTCGATGTTTCCATATATATTTTGTAGTATTAATTTAATATGCTCAACATCACAGCATCTCTAGTATTGTATTTCGGAATCCGTAATTTGAAGTAAATTAAATGTCTCGTAGGACAGTGTGGATTTTCATCAAGTGGGATTACGTTTAACGTGTGTACCTGAACTTTTACTATTAAAACTCCAAGAAACTCCAAAAAACTCCAAAAAAACTCCAAAAACCTTTCTGGAGTTTCATGAAATTCTTAGAAAGCTCTAGAATATAAAATTTAGAAGAACGTTGATTGTACGAGTTCAATGAAACTTAGCGATTTATCAAAACCTTTATTATTCTTAATTTTATTTTCCAATTGCGAACGAAATAACTATGCGCTTAAAAATTTTAATTTTACTTTTACTTTTACCAATGATTTACCAGTTAGACTAGCATTATTATTATAACTACCCATAGATGCATATAGATTTCTTTAAACATTAATTATTTTTTTAAGTGATTTTGCTCGATTCTCTGCAAAAAAATTGTTCAGCATTTTCTTCCTCTCTGAACTACCTCTACGTGTAAAAGTTACCCGTTCAAAGTTTCAATCTAATTATAATGTAATTATATCCCAATTTAAATTTAAAAAATACCGCGGAACATGCACGTACGTTGTAAAAATTTGCCACCCATGACCGCACTTAGCATCTGATTCTAAATGAAAATCGACGAATTCGCAATTCAGAGTTAGGGATATTAAAATTTCGTTTCAACAATACAAGTCAAGCATCTGTCAAATTTCACCTTTTCTAAATACAAATTCATTTATTTTATAATCATGGTTATTGTGCTTCATTGGTGTTCAATTTCTTGTTTTATGATACTCAAAAAGTATTTAATTACAATTCACTAATAATTGCACAGATTTGTGCATAGATTAATTTTAAGTATGATCCCGTGTCGGTCTTGAACTTTTATAAATACTTTTAGATATTTTAGGTACGTTTTTACCGACAGAGGTTAATTTTTTCGGTGCATTTTTTTTCAAGAAAATCAAGTTTAACACCCTTGCATGAAGTAATTATGAAGTAACAACTTCGTTTGCGAACAATATTTCTTCTTATCGAATTCGTACAGATTTTTGTTTTTCAGAATTTTGGTAGTTTCTAAAAATAGGTAA
Organism: Wiebesia pumilae; assembly: GCA_018907045.1. Lineage (NCBI taxonomy): Eukaryota > Metazoa > Arthropoda > Insecta > Hymenoptera > Agaonidae > Wiebesia > Wiebesia pumilae. The sequence goes on from JACCHZ010000138.1 coordinate 2,515,924, forward strand.
CTATAAAATTATTAACTTACGGTTTACAGTTTCTTTAGCAAAGATATTTCATTAAATTAAGTACATACGATGTTAAAATACAAACAATTGTGAATATGACGAAAAACATTTTTTTTATTAATCACCGTAAATTCGCGGTAAAAATTATTTTATGCCCGAGTTACGGACGGAAGGAATACTTAAGAAAATATTTCTTTTATGACGAACGTACGTACGATGTATCTTTATTCATTGTAAAACTAATAACTTTGTATTACTTATTTATCACAAAAGCGACATTAATATATATATATATATATATATATATATATATATATATTATTACGAAAATTATTGTCTATTAAAATTTTGACATGCATTTTCATTTATATTATTTATATCTACTTTTTTAACGAGTAAAGCTGTACGATAGGTAAAAATTTATTAAAAACCGCGTTTTTTCGATCTGAAAAAGTTGTATCTTTTACAAAGTTAACATTGTCAAACTGTTGCCTCTATGCCATTTAACAAATGATAACACTTTTATTATTGTCGATTTTGTTATTCGAAAATAAATAAAGTTATTCGAAAATAAATACGATTCTCTTATCAATTGATACACATGCCCCTTAATTACAGATGGTGTCATCAATATTTTATTATTAAAATCACCATTGAAAAATCTTGTAGGAAAAGGCAGCAACTTTCCGTTAACGATCACGTCATATCATTTCTGATCCACTCGAAACTAACTTCAGGAAAAAGTTTCTAGCCATAAGTGGTAAGTTTTGAGAACGCATCCACGCACTTTTTATTCCATTTCATATTCAGTAATCGCGAAATTTATCACGCATCACGGTAAGGGACAGAACCATAGCGTATAATAAATTATACATCAACAGCAACGCTAATTGCAAAGTACGCCTAAGTGTACGTGAAAATCCTTCCTCTCGCATACTTGGAATTTTTCGTTCTCGCTGTAATTTTCAAGAAAATTCGCCGAGCGCACGCTTTATTACCCTACATTTCAATGAGCTGTTTGCTTTATGTCACGCATCGCGTATGCGCTTCAAATATTTTGATCTAACGGAAGAAGGTCTCGTCGGCACCGCCTTCGTTACAACGGACTTTCTTCGTATTTCAGGCGTCACTTTCGCGCACTCGCGACGTCTCGGTTCCTTCGTGTAAAAGTACCTCTGGGCCGACTTTAAAAGCTCTCTTTTCCGATAAGCTGCGGCACTGGTCTAATTACAGGCGCGAGGGTTGTATCCCTCTACTGTTCTTTTTCCTTGCGCTCGGCTTCGTCTCCTCCTTTATCGGCGCCCCTCCCCTCGCTTCCACCCCCGCTTCCGCCGTCAAGCCCAGCGCGAGTTTGTCGCGTGCGATCAGCCCGGAGTTTCGTGCTCGTAATATGCTCGCCGAATCGCGTATACTCGACGTAAATGTCAATTAATGCGCGAAATTCGCTCGACGGCCTCGTGGCGACTTATTTTCGCAGCACGTGGACGCCAGTTATGGGACGGATAAAATTTTATTTTCCCGCGCCCAGGGGCTTTGTTCAATAATTTTACTTAAGCTTTGCGTCTGCGCCTTCTGCCCACTTTCCTTGCACGTTTACAAATTATTCGCCCGACAAACGCAACGGCTAGCATTCGTATCGCTTTACTTAATATTAGCGAGTGTACATAATAAGCTTTTTTGATCAGAAAAACATGCTCTTCTCCACGCAGGCGTAAACATCTATCAGAATCGACTGGCGTCGACGTAACTGAAACGAAACAACCAAAACTGAATTTTATTATCTGCTCGACTACGTTGCGAAATAATATTTCAAAAGCTACGTGCTTACTATTAGTCACAAAATTCACAAAAATTACATACAGATATTCACGTTTGATATATTCATAATTGAATAATATCTCAATGTACTTGTTAGACCATTGAGAGATCGAGTCTTGCTATTCCGTATTTTCTCTTATTTGCAGTTATGCACTGATTCTCATTTAAGAATTTTGTTTTTAAATTACTACATTCCCGAACAGCACACGATCGAACTTCTTTCGTCCCTCCAAACAATTAATATATCTGCTTGAAATATTTTAAGAGACCATCGATCTCGACCATACAAATCTTCTTTTTTTTTCTTTTTTTTCTTTTCGCTGTAATCCATATGAATTAACGGCAATTAATAATCGAACGTAGCGGAGGCAAAACGCCGTGTCAGAGGGGAAGAACCGGAGTAGGATACGAGTAGGAAGAAGATAGAGGATACGAGGATACGAGAAATAAGGAGTTGGGGGCGACGGTCGACGAGAGAAAAAAGTATCATAAAAGGACTCCCTACTTCGTTTCGTTATATTTTTCGAAGAAACAAAGTTCCAAAATATTTTCATGTCGAATTTCAAGTATTCATAAATGCATATCATTGCTCAGCGTAATCTGACGTGCGTGGAGAAGTAACGGATTATGAGAAATCATAAATCTGATAGAATTGGTAAAAATAATAGAAAAATAATTTTGCGGATAGGCTTTCGTAGGATAATAAAAAAGTTTTACCAAATTTTTAAAGGGTGGACATTTCATGAATGCAGACTTGACGCAACTCTTTCACAAATTAAGCGAGCCAGTGAAAACCAATCGATAGATCGACCAAATTTTTTCGCAGCATCTCATAAGACTGGACCGTTACGAATAAGGCCATCGGATTCCATGGAGTGTGAAATACAAGCAGCGATACAAATTAACCGTTCCTTTTCGTTTCGCTGAGCGAGTAAGCTCAGCGAGGAAGCTCAGCGAGGAAGCTCAGCGAGGAAGCTCAGCGAGGAAGCTCAGCGAGGAAGCTCAGCGAGGAGCTCGTTTTGTGCGGCGTTGCGTTCGATTTATTCTCGATGGCTTCTTTCCGCGTAAGACGACATACGGTGAAAGACGCCCGCGACGTGGCCCTTTCCTTAATCGATACCATTTTCTCCGAAGGCGATTGCGCCCGCGCCCGACGTCGCTTAACCCCGACCCTCGACCGGCCATTTTGTCGAGCGGCGCTGGAACATCCAAGTGCCTTCGAGAACCCGTCCCACGGGCTTTTACGATGATTTTACCGTGAATTAAAATTAAAATTGAGCAATGGAGCAATTATCGATCGATTAACCGCTACACAAGTAATGTATACCTTCTCGTATAGTTGCAGATAAATGAAAGACCAGTTCAGCGTCGCAGTGTGACGTTAATTTTAAGAAATTGAATTATGTAGGCGAGAGCGATCCTAATGAAAGGCTTTACATATTTGCCATTACATTGATGAATAATTCCGAGCGAGGACCGACCGGCCGCCCGCATATCGAAAACATTATTAAATGTGCGATTAATCTAATACACGTTAACGCTTTATAAATAAATACCAGTGGCCTCTTTAGTACATGAAATTTGCTGTTTCTCGATTAAAATGAAGCAGCTTTTAATTAATTTTAGGTCAACCAGCATCATATGCAACCAAATGTTCAACGGGCGAAATTCCCAAGGAATGATTCTTTCGATCAGCAATCAATCCTTCTAACGATAAATAAATTACCAAAATTCGCGAAAGCGATGACGCATAAACGAGCGAAGGTCGGCTGGAGTTATTAATGCGTCAGCTGGAGGCCTTGACTCGACTCCTCCCTTGACGAAGGTTTACCAAGACGCAAATATGAGAATGTAACTCCGGTACATTGTCATCCAAAAATTAGTCAAAAGAAAACTGTATGACTAGGCGGGCATTCCAATAATGCAAAAAAGTTATGCTGCAAGAAGTGCAGCTTCCGAAAACTGCGAAAAACTTCGTTGCTCTCAATGATCGCAATTAATTCTCCAAACTTATTGTTGTTTAATGGTACCGTAGCTTTAATTTACGTTGTACAGCCGATAGTTTATCATACCAGACACGAGCTCATTACTCCGTGCCTCTATTGGCGAGCAACTCTTGATAAAGATCATATTGTTGATATTTAATCGGTATAATAATGTTTATGATTTTACCGTATTTCCTTATTAATCAACAGACTTCATACTTACGCGTGGTAAACGCGTTATTTTATTTGCAACGAAAGAACGAATATATCTATCGTTAAACGATTGAGATATATTTCAGAAATTTTTTTTTAATGCACAAACGCATTTATTGCTATTATTGATATAAATGTTAAGCTGGATTTAGTACATTTTTTTTAACGCAACACATCTTCTTGCTGCTGTATATAAGAAAATGGTCAATCATCAGCTGATTACGGTACATTACAACCGGTTTATCTGATACGCAACCATAATTTAAAACTTATGGATAATTTATACCTTTATCCATTCCATGTATTAATTATGCGATATAAATTAATGTATTAATCTCCGAGTCAAAGGTTGATAAAACATAGAAAAAGTTTTCGAACGTTCCTGACTTCGAGAAATACGGTAAAAAACTGTTGATACAATGGCGCATTATAGCGTCGCAGGCTTATTATTGTATCTAACAGCAGGAAATACAATATAATATTCCAAAAACTTTCTGACGCTCTAATCCTCGTTATGCGCACTTACGGAAAAGAATCCTTTCGTTCTCATTTACATTTACGTAAATTAAATTTGTAAATGTCAAAAAATACATTTATATCGCATTAAAGCGTTTAAGCTGACATATTTATAAGTTCTTTTGCAAATAATAGATGCTGATGTTATTAACGAGAAATGTTGGCAACATTGTGAACCAATTATGAGACAACAGAAATTCAAGTGCGATACGTGGAGTCGGAAAAGAACCTTATAACTCAATTGATTCTTTCATTAATTATAGTCATTTTTCCAATTAAAAGGCGTTTCTTTATTATCGAGGTCATTTATATCACTTACATTATTTTCTGTATCCGCAGTCCAACGCTTAAAAATACTTGGAATGCTCGATTCCAGTTACCAGAAACAATTAGTGCCTGCTAAAAGCACTATCAGCAGCATTAAATCATAATCACAATCGTTCATCTTTGAAAAGGTTTACTAGGTAATAAATACAGCTATTCAAAACCAAAACTCCCCCTATTACAGAGAAGAATGAAAACGCCAGCGAGTGTTTTCATTCTTCAACAAATTTTCACAATAAAAAGAAATTCGAAAAGTTACACAATGGTAATGGAATTTTAACTTGCCAGGGCACAGGGAGGAAACAACTTTTAATTGTTGCAAGGATTTACGGAACCGTTTACTCCAAGGAGCCTAAAAAACCTGTAATTTCAAAGGAAGAAGAGAGAAAAAAAGCAATCAGTGCCGGTACAACGATAAACGCGCTCGCATTCCGCATCGGCTGTAAAGAAAAGTCGAATTTCGCGCTTCGTAAAATCGTCAAAGATTCAAAAGGAAGGGTTCGTGGGTTCGTGGGTTCGCGCAAGAACGTGACGCGCCACCCGGGATTAGGAAGTAGAAGAAAGTAGTAGGAAGGAGTAGGAAGGAGTAGGAAGGAGTAGGAAGGAGTAGGAAGGAGTTCATGGGTAGGGACGCATTTCCCCGTGTAAACGATTCAAGGGAGTGCGACGGCGTTCTTGTATTCTCACGTTTTCTCCATTTATCTCGACCTATTCATCTCAGGGGGGCGCGAGACGTCCGGCTCCGTCGCCAGGAGCAGCTACACTCGATTATGGCCAGGTCGAGAGCAGCACCGGGGCAACGGGAGCAAGAGATTCGTGTTGCCGCGAAGATGGAAACAGTTTTTTCCCGCGTGCCACGGGCACTGTTTTCTCTTCGGGGAGTCTTCACGTTATTCCGTACAGGGAGCAACCGATTAAGGGACGTTCGAAGACCCTCGGGGACTCGCAAGTGTTGCGCCGTGATATTTTTACATCGGATACTTATGTTTCAACGTCGATGCACCGAAATTAAAATAAATTAATTAATTAATAAATAAATAATAAATTAATAATAAATAATAAATTAATTAAATTTTTAATTGCACCGCCTTTTAGCAAAAAATGTAGTCCGCAATTGCTTTTCGTTGCCGTTTTCGTAAAGTTGCGTTTTTATGAAGTTCTCTGTAGCGAGAATGAATAACTTTTAAACCTTATCTTTGTGCTGTTAAATTTCATCTTCAATGAGACTGTTGGTGTATTACGGGAGCAGAGAGTAATTACTTACGAATATCTAATAAGCGTTACACGTCCTTGGAGTATTTTCTCGCATACACTTACCTAAAGCGAGAAGCAGTACTTAATTAATTTCAAAAACACGCGACACTCGATAAATGTTGCGAATTGATTATTAGCGTATAATTCAATTGTCATATTCTGTTATGATAAAAATTAAATAATTATAATAAACGGGAATAAACGGGATAAACGAATCCTGGAACAAGAATTGCCAACTCTAAATCAAACGTATCAATTTCTAAACTATTTATACTTGTACCATGGGAAAAGAAAAGAAAACGGGAGAAGCTCGAATGGCCAATTACCATGTGAAAGCGAATTTCCTGCTACGTTTAAGCGTTGCATTAAACAGGTGAACGGTAACAATGAACGAAGCTTCATTCATGCGAGTGCCACTGTCGTCACCGACGAACGTCACCCCTAGAGAAACTAGGTGTGCCTGCCCTTGCGTTTGCGATAGTGGGAAGCGGTAAACTTGCATGATACGCAGCCTATGCATACGCGCAACACAGTTACAGTCGTTATAGCTTTTCTCAGCAAATCATCGCTCCACGCGATCGTGCTTTTTCCTCTATTCTAAGGTCCTACCGACCTTTCCACCTCGTGCGCTACGCTTCCAGACGATCATCGGCGCTACTTCAAAAGGAGAGGAGCAGCTATTGAGTTACAACTAGAATACATTTGACATTTTACAAAAATGCCTTTGTATTCTATGACTTTCGAGAGCCTTCTTTGCTAGCCTAGCTTTGATCGGATAAAATGGCTTCTCAAGATTCGTAAGCAGTATAGCGGGATTAATATTTTAACCCTAGTTTCGTCTTATATTATGCAAGCTTTTGCAAAACTTTGGATAGCAGAGATGCGCACGATTGATCCCTCGATTTTACAACGTAAATAATAATCTTTAAAAATCGAGGCAATTCTCTAGGCACGAGCCACAGCCCTCCCAGACCCGTAGAAACTCGAAACCTAAAATACCTTGGAAAAATCCACCTGACCAGGATCAACGATACTCTTTTCCAAGGCGCGGTAATCGACACCTCGTTTACGACGAGGCTCCTGCCTAACCGTCGGTTGCCTTCGGAGCATTGCCGAGTCGCTCGACGTCAAAAGTTCACTAGCTCGCACGACGTCCTCCTCGCGGATCGAACGTACTTGCGCCTCTAATGTTGACTTCGCGATCCAAATCCAATCTCACATTTGGATTTGGATATCTAGGGATCGCGCGGCATTGCGATTCTGCAGCCGTGAACCGAAGAGCCTCAACGTAGTCGGAAAAAAAGAGTTAGGGAGGCGAAAAATCGAGCCCTCTGAATAAGTATGAGGAATCGACAATGACTTTCCGAGAATCTGAGTCGTGGCATCGGCTTTTAACATAAATTTCATATCTCTCTCTCTCTCTCTCTCTCTCTCTCTCTCTCTCACTCTCTCACTCTCTCACTCTCTTTTAAAACTGGCCTCACCGACGACGAACCTTTCGGTTTTCGTAGTTCCATTTCCTCCCTCCGCCGCTCTCGTTCTTCCTTCTTACTCCCTCCTCGCCCTATCGTCGACGCGACTAGCGCGTCATCGCTCGTCCCCGCCCCCGCCCCCGCCACCCGCCACCCGGACCACACGCACTAACTCGCTATCTCTCTCTCTCTCTCTCTCTCTCTCTCTCTCTCTCTCTCGCTTTCGCTCTCGCTCTCTCTCACGTCCTACGAATGCCACGGAAAAGCCATTCGCATTTTTCCCAGGAGCAGCGAGGGAAAGAGAGAAGCTACATTCTTTCCAGGGTTTCCGGGAATCGAGAGTAGGAGAGAGACGCGAGATCGACGCTCCTAACTTCTGGCTGCTAACGATCCTCGTTGATCCTCGTTCTGGCGTCTTTTCCCCTTTTTCCTCGCATTTATGAAGATGATGCATTTTTTGTCGGTAATATTCGCCGACGACGTGTCAAGCAATTGACCTGTTTCTCGGAAGCTACTCCTTGGACAGTCACGCAACGTTTCGTCCGTCACACCGACTGTTTGTCGTTTATCGCGTATATTCAAATGCCTCGTGCACCGGAGACTTTGAATTTTAGATATGAAAAATCGTTTATGCATGCACGTGGAATAACTCTTCTATTGATATTTGATTGGCGCATACATGGAAATAATGTTATTCATTCGTAATTCGAAGAAAGTGGTAGTGTGTCGCCTATTATTTTTAACGTACGATTAATTTGCCGCAAAGCAGACTGGCGACGATGCGAAACACGAGAAATTTTGAAACGTAAATTAGCATGTGGGGAAGGGCACGTATGAATAATAACAAATCGTTACATTTTACCGGTAGATTTTACAGTTTTATCGATCGACCATTTCAACTTTAATGACCTTCTCACGAGTTTTCCACGGATTTTACGATATTGCGATCGCGTTACTCGTTTGCTTGGCTGTGTGTACGCTACTGCCAATTGCGTGTAAATAACGCAACAGATAATACAGATAATACAGATAATACAGATAATACAGATAATACACTTGAAGCCTGAACATATGAAATATTTGTTAAATGTGTCCAGCGAAGCCTGGAAATTGTAATAAAAGAGTAAATCGATCTTAGAAACAATGGCAATGCTCTCGTCTTGTATGTACAACCCGACTTGTGTGCCCTTTGATTTGATTAGCAACCTATTAATTCCAACTTGGATCAAGCTTTTTTGGATGAATCTCTTTTGACTTATTGAAAATGTATGAAAGAAAATTTGTAATAAGGCAAATTGATGCATGTGTTTCTTTGTTAATCAAATTTACCTATTACGAATGCGAGACACGCCGTCAGCATAATAAAGGATCATCTACATTTAGCGGAATTCACCAATCCGATTACACTTCCATCTGCATTACATTTCAATTCCATGCATTCGAACCTTTCGCCCGGAATCGTATATTAATCGATTCGATGAATCATCGACCATATTCATTCTTACTGAAAATTACTACGAACCAAAATAAAAAGAAAACAAATAGCCCGTCTCCGTCGCTCTGCACTTCAAAAAGATCTTGGAGAGCAAGCCTATAAAAAAGGAGAACGAATAAGTAGACTGTTTTGATGCACGTGAAGGGCATCTTGGAAAATCGCCCGGACCTCGGTTCCCATCGCTTACTCCAAAACCGAACTGAAATTGAAGTTTTGCAAGTCTCATCGATTTTCGGGTCTCTTTCAATTCTCTATCCCCCTCCGCTCTCTCGCTCGCTCTCTCGCGCTCGCGCGCGCGTCTCGTCCCTTTTTTCCGCGCGTCGTTTGCTATCCAATTCGCGCCGTGAGAATTTTTCGACGGGGCTGACTAATGTCGCTGACTAAGAGGATAAAATCTGCTCTCTCCCTTTTCCTCCCCCGCCATGTGTCGAGGAAGGAAAAGCCTCGTCTTTATTCCCACGCGCGCACCTCCTTCCCTTAGAAGAGCGCGAGAGGTTTTCTCCCTTGATGCGAGGATGCCGCTACACGCGAACCTTTCCGAATCGAGCATGAATTTTTAAGATTTCGATACGTTCTATAATTAACGGACCGTACGTACGAGTAGAGGCGTTTACTTTTGTTTAACCTTATTCTCGCGTACGAAAGGTTAGCAATAAATGTTTAAAATAAAGAAGGAAAACATTGCGTATCTTGTTTTTGCGAAGGAGAGACAATTAAATGTACTTTTTTCATAAAATGCTCGAGTTGATATTTCAGAATCAGAGCATTAAGAGATGTTTTTTTTTTTTTTTTAACAAGGTATCGATAGCTCCGTATGTAAAACACCCCATGAAAGAAAACTCGTAACATTCGAGATAATCCGAGATACTGCTATGAGTAAGATTGTAACGTTCGTTTAAGTTACATAATATATTATACGAATACTTGACAGGTATGAGAATCCGTATGGAACTCGTGGTATTCTTACATTGTCCTAGCGATTAGAAAGATAATGCCGGGGCAGATAAGTAGAATAAATATTGAAAGCTCATTTGCCTACGAACAGTCATTCGACAATTACGACAAGTTTACTCTTATTTTATTCGGCAATTTTTCGAAATACCCGTTTAGCTCATTGTAAAATACATATTCTAATGAATTTCTGTCAATTAAGTATATCCGACAAATTAGCGGAGATGGTGGACGAAGAAGATGCGATAAAGAAAGGATAAAGCGCGTATACGTTCACGAGTTATTCAAGCAAAAACAACAGGAAGTCTACCAATAGCATACCACTCAAGGCGTTTAAAATTAATCCGTGAAGTTACCTCTATCCCAAACAAAAAATCCTTCATATTCTTCTTGAACCGCTTCTACCCGCGGAATGACAGATTTTCCTCTCCCTCTTTGGGCATTCCGTAGGACATTCCCGTTCCTCGGCCACGAATCTTTAATACCGAAGCACACGTTCAAGGAGGCGAAATGTGTCCCCTTTGGTCTCTTATTATTCAATAGGCTAATCCACGACTGTTAAGTGCTCGGATTCACTTTAGCGAGTGTACCCTTTACGTGTGGCTTGTCACGTGACTTAAAACGCTCGGAATCTCGAGAAAGAATTTTTAAAACTTATCCCGAACTAGCTTTAACGATAGCGTTGATAAAAAAAAAAAAAAAAAAAAAAAAAAAAAAAAAAAAAAAAAAAAAAAAAAAAAGACGACCAAAGTGACGATCAAGTGCACCTCTCCTTCGATAAGTGAAATTTATCTAAAAAACTTTATAACTATTTGTCTCAATCAAGTTGGATTCTTTTTAAATATCGCCGTTGCGAATCGTTCGTGAATTTATGAAAAGACGATTTTACAAGTGTATTCTAATATATTTACAGCAAATCATCACTGATGACCCACCGTTATGTATTATAAATGTACGATATACAAAAAAAGAGCGTTTTAATGCTGCATTTTATTACCAAGGTACTTTCAAGATTGTAACAATGACATTGGATAGACAAAATTTCTATTAGATATTAACAAATATATTCAGCTACTCGAGCACAATTGATCACGAACATCACTATCGTTGTACTGCACGAAATCTCGTTTTTTTTTTATTTGTAACGCTAACGTACATTTTGAAATTGCAAATTCACTATTTTACGTTTTGTATAAATGTAACGATAAATATACAACGATAAAGTTCACAAGTGCGAATAAAACGTTATAAGATAAATTTCTATAAAATTGTACTCGTGTATAAAATTGATAATCATTCAATTTACATTGATGCAATTGTTAAATATCTCTTTTGCACGGTAAAAACGGTATTAATTTTGTAAAAGTATCGTTATACTGCGAATCTGCAGTTGAATCCGAAATTCTTTACAAAAAAATGGTGCACTCGTTCGCAGCTCATTTTTGTCGAAAGAAAAAGTCTCGAGTGCTTGTTCGAATCACCGCATCGTACTCGAACACTAGCTTTACATCCAATATAATACCAACGGTATTTCCCGCAACATTTAATAAGTGTAATTTAATTCCAGAGCGTATACACGGTTAGCTCTCCTTAAGAAACACTTATCAGTCGTAACAGTATCACCTTTGAACAAACTGTTTTTATCCGAGTAAAGTCTTTTCAAAAGGCGTACGTATAAAGTAACCAAACGGTGCGTGTGCGTGAGAGTGAGAGTGAGAGAGTGAGAGAGTGGGAGAGAGAGAGAGAGAGAGAGAGAGAGAGAGAGAGAGAGAGGAAGGTGCGTGTCGGTGTGCCTAAATACCTAACTCCACGCGCTAAGTGGCTCATTCCGAGAAAGGTGCCTTATTTCGAAATTCGACGGCGGCGTGTCGAGGGCGCCGCCACCGTCCGTCGTCGTCGGCGTCGTCGTCGTCGTCGCTCGTCTTCTCTTTCCTGCAACCGCAAACGGCTAAGCCTGTGTAGGTGCGTTTGCGCGTGTGCGGGAGAAATTGAAAAACGAAGGAAGGAAAAAAGCGAGGATAGGGAACGACGGCGGCGGCGGCGGTGGTGGTGGTGGTGGTGGTGGTGGTGGTGGTGGTGGTGGTGGTGCGCCAGCGGCCGTCGACGACGGGCTCGAAAAAAATGTACGAAAACGATGCAAGGTCGTATTTCATAGGCTCTCTCTCTTCTATTGCTCCTCGACCTCGACATCGGCATTTCACTCGACTGCCCCCGCTCGTCCAGCGCTAGCTCCCTCCTCTCTCTTGCTCCTTCGCTTTTTTGGCTTCCGTCGCGATCGGATTCTCGGTATCGGGACAATGGAGGCGCCCATCGTTTATTCCTCTCGCCCTGCCCCGTTGCAGAACCGCGCGAACGACTCGAGGAGCGTCCATTATGACGCTTTTTTCCAAATCCGTTTCCGGTCTCGGTGCATCTGCAAGAGCTTTTTTGTCTGGTGCGAAAGAGAGGAAGGGGTGCGGACGCGCGCCCCGTTTAGCACGGGCTTATTGGGCTATTGCTGCGAGTGGCGCCGCACCGATAATTAGGGAGGCTATTTCACACTCTTTACGTCGATCGTGCAGCCAAAGAAATTACTTCGAGAGACAGGACTCTCGTCCCTCTTGCGCCTAGAGATAATCGTTTAAGGCTGGAGAGAGTTAATTTCATACTTCGTACGGCAAAGGCCTCTATTTCCCCCGGTGTATTGCTCGCATCAATTCCCAGTGGATAAGTAGAATCGGGAAAATTCAATGCCGAGCTTTATTTTTAAGTTATTCGCTCGGTAAATATCGTAGATGTTCGAACTGTTTGATCGTTTGTGAAACGTCGAATAAAAGCAAATTGTCGCTTCACCGTTAATAAGTGCTTGTATCTGGAGGTCCATTTTACGGACTAACAGGAAAACACTGCTTCCTGTTGGTCTTTCGAATTCAGTCGTTCCCAGTACGTAAATCTCGGCGAAGAAGGTTGTAAAAAATAATAAATACTATACCAAGCGATAATGATAGAAGGAAATCTTGAAATAATAGGTATAAAATTAATTGATAGCGCTGAAAACGTTGAGAGATCTGAAGTTTGTATTAAACGTGCAACAATTCTTTAATGAATGCGTGCTCGATGAATCGCATGTTTGAAAGCTAAAACCTACTTTTCTAAGCCAGCGAAATTTGTAGCTCGTAAATTACGGCGTACAAGTAGAAAAAGAAAAGAAACGTAGAAGAAAAAAAGAATTCGAAAAGATGCAGTTCACCAACATTTTCCAGTTAATTTAACTTGAGAATTCAGCCTTGCGAAATGGGTCCGCGTGACACAAATAAAGAAAGCAAAACAGGCGCCGTAGAAAGGAGAATCTTGAGAGAGCGTCAAGGGACACAACCTGCCTTAATTGGGCCAGGAATCCGTCGTTCCCGTCGTCCTACATATAAGGAGCGCCATTTCCTACACCAGAATTTCGGGTTGCGAAAGCTCGAATATGTATACGCGTACACGAGGGTTTCTGTAAAAAGTGAAACATTTAAAACCATACATATTTTGGAATCACGTTGCGTTGGCTTACGTAAAGCATACCACTGAGAGTTGCAGACTTGTGCAGGAATATTTTTAGTTGTAAGTACTTTAATCGTATCGGTTATTAGCGTTTCAATGCAAGTGAAATGCTCTTATTGAAATACGTGTACCTTGTTATAAAAAATTGAATTTGTCAACAAAAGGTCGGAAAAGGTCGGAAAAGGTAGGAAAATAGTGAAAATTTTTATTGCCTAAATAGGCCGAACGTTGTATAGATTGGTATGATAACGCTTAAAATGGAAGCCTTCGACTACAATGTCCGTTCGTCGTGTGCACACGCGCGCGCGCGCGTACACGTGGCGTATGCATGCATACACACGCATATGTATGCCAGTCAGTCAGGATGTATCTTGTGGCGCTTGGCCAATCGAATTCATAGATAGTCGATCCGCTCCTGCATCCTAAAAACCAATGTGTTGTACGTTCGGAGAGACGCAGAGATCTTCTATCGCGAGACGTTTCTTTGAGCTTTTGTCAATTAGAGACTTCCGTTGACTTTCAGGAATTTTCCAGATCTCCCTTTTGGCGTTGAGATATTTTTGGTACTTGGAACTGATCCACTGTTTGGAGAAGAATCACGTTTGAAAGAGAAATAGACAAAGCGATCGGTGCTTTTCAGAACAACATGTTAAAATTCAAATCTGTTTTCCACTTCTTTTTGTGCTGTAAATTATTTATTCTCGACTTGCTATTTTAAATTTTCACGCTGGCGCATATCGCGTGGGAATCATGTCACACATGATTATTTAAATGTGAGTATCACAAAGTTTGATACGTATTAAACGTTCGGTTCTTATTGAAGGCTCGACGAAATGTCGAGTGCGAATTCAAGGTAATTATCGCAATTGACATGCTCCGTAAAAATGATTAGGCTATTTGTAGAGAGTGAAAAAGTAGTACGAGACTATTTTTCAATAGATCATATTCGTTTTTCAAACAAATGGTTGAAACCCAGTGATGACTGTGGGAATAATAAATGTGATCTAGATAAAAGTGTAAACAAAGCTGAATTCGTTATGAGATTATCGATTGTCGCAATCGAAATAATAATAGTTTACCGGTTTTTATAGTAAAAAAGCACGCGAACGTTGGCACGGAAACTCCCCCTAATCAATCATCCTTAAAATTTCTAAATTATTCAACTAGCATTGTCAAAGTATTGTATATATATTAATAATATTTGTTATTTGTAATCGCAGTGATGTGTAACGTTATTCGACAACGACGTTGGATCATCAAAACGTACAGCCGGAATATTATCAAAATAAAATTTTCCCTCACGCACGCTCTCTCTCTCTCTCTCTTCTCTCTCTCTCTCTCTCTCTCTCTCTCTCGCTTCAACTCAAGGCCCTCATTCCGCTCGCGCGGAATTCAGTCACGCGAGCTCAAGGGTGGAGCCGCGCATCGTAGCGCCAGTGACTTATCTGCCATTTACCGAGGGATGGAGAAGGGTTTGACCCATGGACACAATGAGGTAAGTGGGCCCTCGTTTCCTCTTTCGCTCATTATTATTAATGGCATTGATTATTCGCGTGACGCTCTCTCGCCTGTGCGCGGAGGTCCTCTGCGGTCGCGGTTGGCACCCTTGGAAAGTAGGAGTCGAGATGACACGGAGCCTCTGCTGGAACAATCTGTTTATTAACTCAACGTGATAAACCGCCGGCCATCGCAGCGTAATACCTCCCCCCTTCGCCCTCCGTCATTTCCTTCGGTCAGTGTAATTACGCCCGAGCAAATTATTCTCGAAGTTGCGTACAACGCAACTTCAATTTTCAAGGAAGTATTGCCTTTTGAGGAACTAATAAAGAAACAATCGACATATCCAAAGTCTGTAATCGCTTCCCTCGATTCGAGATTATGTTGATACGGTGGATTTAGCATGACTGGCGCGAAATTTAAATTCTTTCGTTTTTGCTTTATGAGCGAACGTTTGATATAAATGTTAGTTACTTTTTCTAAAGATTTCTTTATATTCATCGAATACTCTCACGAATACTATTCACAATGAATATGTTCCTTTCTAGATTTTATTGATTATTCATTTAATTTAATTCATAAATTACATTATGGAAAAAAAAATTAATATCTAGACCTAATGTTATTTCGGATACCTTATCGAAACTGGACGTATTATTATTGTAATAATATTTATGTATCGATGTACCATTATTTTAAAATCTTCAAAACATTTAATAAGTCATAAGAATTGTATACTATAATGCATTAAATATTATTTGTTTCGAAAAGCAGTAGAAACATGGCTAAAACGTCTATTGATATAATCCAAAAGATTTAATTTATACAAAATTAATGTTTATGAGCTTAAATAAGAATTTTATTACATTAATTTGAACATATCTAATATTATAATTTAATTTTCCGTTGAGGCGGCATTTTAGGTATAATGCTAATGAAATATATTTTTTAACTGGAAAACAATTTTTCCGAAGTAAATTATTCCGTTACAATGCAGTTTCCTTATGGCTCAGACCGTTTCAAAATGGAACGTACATCAGTACTACATACACATAATTGTCCAAGTAAAAGTTAAAAAGAGTCGAAATATCACTGATACCTGTCGAAAAAAGCTTCGTAAAGCTTGTATTGCTACAAAGAACTCGAATTCTTACATTTTTATTATCAGTACAAATATACCTATTCATTCGCGAACATCCAAAATACCATATATTCGAAGACACATTATGAATAAAATGCAGTTTATATTCTGAAAATCTGTTACAGCTATTGCATTTGTTGTAGTTATTCATCTTCTTTACCGCGTTTAAGCATTAAGCTCATAAATTGTATAAGCAGTGTTGAAAGCACGAGCTCAAAAAAATACATTCGAAACTTGCTTTAACAGTAGTACTTCTAATCTCTTCTTAAGATATTACGAATGATTCCTCGACGGCTCAATTTAAGATTTCGAAAAAAGAAAATATAACGATCACGTAGATTATTTAAAGAAAAAGATGAAATGTTTAAATTCATCAGAATGATCTATGAACATCATCAATGTTCAACGTTATAACTTATTATGATACACTTCTAACCTCATATATACGTGTATAAAAAAAGTTTTTTGCCATATATGTTCTTGACCTAATTGTAATAGTAAAGATTATATGCAATATATGTTCTGTGCGTTATTTTACAATTTAAAAACGACGGAATTTTCAGGAATAAATTAGTATGAAAGAGGACTTGAAGAATAAATGCCGAATTAGTTTTAAGCTAAAATGTATTCACATAAAATAATACAAGTGTTGGAATCGTGTACTTTATTATTTTAATGAGCGATTTCCTTCAAATGACGTATTATTTGCTCTGTTAATATATGTGCTATATTATTATTGCTTATAAAAGCGAAATTTAATTTACAAAATTATACCTTGAGCAATCGAAGCGCACTACAAGCACACTACAGATTACAAGGGATAGCGGTTATTAATGCTTAATTAACTTTATTGAAATATATCACGTTGGCTTATGCTTTGTATTAAACTAGTTTTATCTTCAAATTATGTTGTAGGAGCTTACTAATAGAATATTTATGCGTAACACTATTAAGACCTTACTTATCCAAAAGCCAGACTATTATATGAGTTATAATAGTAGCAAGATCTTGTTACATAATAACTTTATTCCTTTGATTAATTTGCGTAAAGATGTCTTTATTGATATATAATTTTATCATAGTATTTAAAAGTTAAATAACTTATACACTCGGTATTGTAGAGAATCTTTTCAAGTCAAATTTCTTTGACGTATTCAAAATGAAAATACCGCGAGTTTCGTATCTGAAAATCATTGCAAGAGTCGAGTTGAATGTAACAATAGAAATGTGAAATCATAAAATAGTAGAATCAATATTATATCAATCATATTGATGTAATCGAAGAAAAATTAAAAAAAAAGCATTTTTGAAATAACAAGGAAAGAAAAGAACTGACGAACATAATATACTACTAGTAACAATAGGGTCCTGCAAAAAGTATGGAATTTGACGCGAATCCTGTACGAAACTATCAAGTGTATTTGTTTGCTTAATACATTGTACAGAGTATGAATTACCGATGATGATTTTAATGTGGGCGATTTTGCCGAATCCGCCTATGATAATTACAGCTGATCGCTGACAAAGGAAAGACGATCGAATAGGTGACACGATGTCGGGGTGACAGGCGACCGACTTAGTGTCGCCAAAACATTAACAAACGAATATTAAAGCGTCTGCTTGATTGTAAACAAGAAAAAATAGAACTTCGGTGTAAGCCTCGGTATTCATGCGGAAAGGTCGAACGCAAATTCTGATGTTATAATTCTGTAACCCTGGCAATAAAAAAGATAATTACTTTTACTTTTACCAGACGCAGTATGCCCAATTATTAAACTGATACAAACACTGATACAAATACCAGCACTAGCATTTTTATTAACAATTCGTTTGCGAAAGCTCACGAGAAAATTCATTATTATTCTTAAGGCCGACTTTTGATAATAATTTGATGCGCGCTTTAATTGGCTGGTAGGAGCACGTATTTCGAAGACCATTCACGCAAATTTAACGACTTCACGAGCGAACGACCCCTCGCGAAAATAATGAAAAACTCGAGTTAAACACGAAAGCGGCATATAAACATACATACAAACACAGGCAGAGTCCAGGGAGCGGAGAGAGAAAAGTTGTCGTGGCCGTCGTGTGTCGCTGATATCGCGCGCGCGCTCGCAGTCAATAAACTCGATTAATTTATACGAGGAGAATAAGGACTCTCGAGTGCTCGTATGGAGAAGAAGTGGCAGCCAGCAAGGAAAGAGAGCAAAATATGCAAAATATCCTAGTGGACCAATCTTCTGTCTTTTCACTTGCTCTCTTACCTCCTTATAATACGTTTCGAATACCTCGACGCTCCCGTCTTGCTCGGTTTCTGCATCGCGGTTCCTATAGTTATCGCTGCCAACCATGTACATTTATATACATGTGTAGGTAGAGGGAGTGAAAAAGCGAGGGACCGAACAGTGAGGGAGAGAGAGAGAGAGAGAGAGAGAGGCTCAGGGTGGTTCTCACCCTCTTGTTTCTCCGCGAGCGCTGTGTCGGTGGCCCGATTCTCGGAAGGACCTCATTTGTTGCTCGTTGCTATATATCTTTGAGTCCACTCTCCTTCTTCAGCACTCGCTCTCTCTCCCCCTCACTCTTGCACTCCAACTTCTAACCCCCCCCCTCGCTCGCTCGCTTGGCGTGTTATTATTGCTCGAGAGAAGCTAAGAGATGCCGGCAGGCCGGTTTAGCGGTGGAGCAAAGAAGCGTGCATACTTTGGCTGCGAGAGAGAGAGAGAGAGAGAGAGAGAGAGAGAGAGAGATGCAACCAGCCTGGATTGCGAGCGTGTGTGTGTCAATACGGTGCGCGTACGAGAATGTGTGCAACCGTGCATGCAAGTACGATTTGCGCTCCGTACGTGTTGCATGCGCATGTGCATTGTCGATAAGACAATACGTTGCATTTCCGAAAGAAACATTAGCTATGCCGGATGATGTACTAAATTGTAACTTAATCGACACGTAGATTCAACGTTTCATTCGTCCCTTAAAGATCTTTCTGAAATATTGTCCTGTAAGAGTTGAGCCGTTGTGAATTTCATAAAATTATAAATAGTAAAGATGAATGAGCGGGAGCGCGCGCGCGACACACACACATAGAGAGAGAGAGAGAGAGAGAGAGAGAGAGAGAAGAGCGGAGATTCTTTTGGTGCATAAAATGGTAAGCGTCGGCGCTTTCGGCGCTTGTAGTTAGAGGGTGAAGAAGAAAAAGAAGAAGAGATATCGAGAATAAGTAAGAGTCCGATAATTGCGATAAATAGTATCAAAGATTTGTTAGATAAAAACTGAAGAGTATCATATTATGAGTTGCAAGATGACTATGATCGAGGAGTCTGCATTTATTGTGCATTTTATTGACTTGGCAAATTTAAAGTCTGCCCTCAACATTCAAGCTTACACATTTAATTTAAAGTTTTTCTTACCGTTTGTTTGTAAAAATTAGGTCTAAGTTTGGTCTACTAAACTAAAGAAAACGCAACGTTTTGCAGTATTTTAATATTTCACGCATACAGTCAAATTGACCTATAATAAAAATAAAAATTATTATATTATTATGAGGTACGATAGAAGTATTTTAAATGCGAATTCCACTGAAATACGTTTTAAACGATAATCTCATGAAACAAATTTAGTTACACGAAGTTTATTCATTTTTTAATGCACTCAATGTACAACCATCAAAAACGTCAAAATAATTAATTTAAGAAAATGTGGGACAGTGCAATCGTACCATAACAACACCTAACGTACGCGAATCGTCACGTACATAGCATGTGAATAAAAATTAAGAAGTACCTACTAATAAAACACGCCTCTAATTGCGCGTTTAAAACGTAATAAATTAATTCAATTAGCGAACGCGAATGAAATCTACATTATTAAAGCAACCTCGACTAAGGATTTCCAGCGACAGCCTCTTAAACTCAACGAACGCTATTTCTCAAATAAACAAGTCAAACCTAAACGTCTCTACACTACTAAATTTCAGATTAGTCCCATTCGCCGTTCATTCACTGAGCGGGATTTACTTTCCTTTTTGCTCCGATTGCGCGCAGGTCGTTCGCTAAAAAACGAAAAGGACGAGAAATCTTACTTCAAAACGAGAGGGAAACAAGAAAATAGCGAAGAGCCAAAGAAGTGAGAACGGAGATTAACAAAAAGAAAGAGGCTGAAGAACGAATCGCGAGCAGGAGAGATAAAGCGTCGGAGAAGGAGCGAGGAAGACTATAACAGGACGGCGGAGGAGGAGGTGGAGGAGGTGGTGGAGGAGGAGGAGGAGGAGGAGGAGGAGGAGGAGGAGGAGGAAAGAACGACCGTAGGTGCGCGAGTACCATAGTCCCACTTCGTGGTGCTCCACGCCGAGGGGCCTGTGTGCGTGTGTGCGCGCGTCGCGCCTTCTCGGATATTTTATGTGCGTGGAACGCGTGGGACACCATATATCGCGCGCGTGCGTGCGTGCGTGCGTGCGTGCGTGCGTGCGTGCGTGCGTGCGCACATCGGGAGAGGAACGAAAAAAAGGAGTCAAGCCGGTCGTCTCGCGGACTCTTTGAATTTCTGAAATTCGAGGCGTGAGAATATCTCTGCGTCGTCGTGGTCGCGGTTCTCCCTCCGATAATACCGTCGCCGGAGATAAAAAAAAGTCGAAGGAAAAAAGAAGTGGTGGAAGCGCGCTGATAAACAATTGAAACGCACGTACGTGCGACCGAAAGTCGGATATGATTTTTGCGGATGAATTAGGATCGATCGACTGACGACGGTCTGCGGACTGCGGCGTTTCTCTAATGTTGCTCTGTCTCCTCGTCCGCGCTCGTATAATTAATATAAATCTATATTCTCGGCGTCCTCTCCTTCGTCCAACTATTTTTCTTTATCCGTCCCTCCTGTCTCGAGTATTTGCCGAAACTCGAACGCCGCACGGCTTCAGCGATAAATTAGAAAGTCTTCTTTGGTCGTGAGCGTGCGTGGGTAGGTAGGCGATCCGCCCGGTCGTGTTCCTGCGCATTCGCGCGGGTGTGCGTGTGCGCGCGAGCGCCGAAGGGGCAACGGTTCACACTCGGGAATTGCATCGTGACCTTCCTCAATTTCACAAAAATCCCATTACGCCTAAGCGCTGTAGCACCTGTTTATCCGTTCGTCGATGCGAGCGAGTGCGAGCGAACGGACGAGGATCAATTGGTTTTTCGTTCGACGTTGGGTTGAATTTTCGTATTTAGCGCGACTAGCGGAATAACTTGCTCTCGAAGGCAAATCTAGCGTGAGTATTGGAATTAAATATTGTCGCGTATTTGTACGCGCGAAACAATCACACGTGGCCGTGCGAGACGATGGAATATCGATGAAATCCAATTAAACGCGATTGCCAACTTATTCTAGTACTTTTTCTACCTTCTGGGAAGACGAATAAACCCTTAATAGCACTTATAAAGTCAAAGGAAATGTTTATCTTGATTTTATTTTGATAAATCATAAACATCCCGCATTATTCAAGGGCTTCCCCGCTGTTGTAAATAGTTATAATTGACACGCATTGACATTAGTCGCGTTGAAACAATTTTTCAAAGGTATTTCATACAGGGCAATGCAATGGGTAAACATCACGAAGGATAGATTTGGTCGGTCCACGCACCACGACATCGTCGCGATACATCCGCTTCACCTCGAACGAATGTTAGACGTTTAGCTGTCTTACGAAACGTTAATCTATTATCGGACACTTTTCTCGTCTACAACCGATATCCTACGTAATTGCTAATACTCGAGTCATGTTGTATATAAATCGCGGTGTTGGATGTCCACAGTTTACCGGGTTACGAAACCCGGTGACTGATTCTCATTTCTCATGAGTGCATTGCCTTTGTGAGTTGGCGATTCGTGAGCGATGTCACGAATGTCACAACGAGTGACAGGTTTGGCTGCCTACCGTTACATCGGCACAGGTAGCATCGTAAAAAGGCGAGGCTCACTTTTCCATCGAGTATAAATAAGAGAAATCGGTTGGCAAGAAACATCAAAGAAAAGGGTTAAAAACAAATGGGAATAAGTAATAACGATACAAGGGATGTTCGTAAACACGTGCAACGCAGGTTGGAAGATACGCGCGCGAATGCATATTCGTAAACTATCATGGAGAGAGTGAGTGAGCCGAACGAGGGAGAAAGAGAGATAAAGTGGGGTCCCGTGCGGCGAGCCGATTAAGAAAGGCCGCAAGCTGCGCAGGAGGGCGACGAGAGAGGCGAGAGAAGAGAAGCTCCTCTCCTGGGTATACAGAGAGAGAGGGAGAGAGTGGAGAGAAAAGCAAAAAGACTACGACGTTGAAGTCGGTGCGAGAAGGAGGCAGAACCGAGGAGAGATGCAAGCCCGGGGAGTTGTGCGCGATTCAAAGAACTGGGAGCAGCGAGGTGAACAAAATACTTTTGCCCGTCGGTGCGCTTACGTGCGCGCGTATGCGTGCACATGTGCGTGCGCGAGCTCGCGTGTGTCGGTAAGCAGGAGTTCTCGCGGCTGCTGCTGCTGCTGCTGCTGCTGAGCCTATATCACTGTGCGTTACATCGCAGTCCGTGTCCGCCCTGCGAGTAGCTCTCCATGTCTTCCTTCTTTCTCTCTTATTCGACGGTACATAATCTGCCATGTGCGCCGTACGCGACGCGAACAAGGAGAGAAGAGCGCGCGCGCGTGCGTGCGTGTGTGTGAGAGAGAGAGAGAGAGAGAGAGAGAGAGAGCGAGAGCGAGAGCGAGAGCGAGAGAGAGAGAGACGTGGAGGCATTCGAGGCGCCGCCCGGCGGAGGAAGGGGATCCCTGCCGGAGAAAGAGAGGGACGGAACGGGAAAGAGAGGTAAAGGGCCGCAAAGATGGGTCCGTTCTTCGAGCTGGAGGGGGCAAAAGAGGAGCACGAGAGGAGAGTATTGCGCCTAGCGGACGATACATCCGAGAGAGAGAAGAGAGAGGACTCCAAGTCCTGGAATGCGGCCGTAGCCTCGCTGTATAACACATCGCTGTATACGCAAGGGTATTTGTGTATTTATGTGGAACAGCCGGGCAGAGATGAAAGGACGGGAAAGAGAGGAGAGATCGTCGAAGAGAAAGGCGTGGAAGAGAGATAGGGATTTCTGGGAGGGAGAAGACGTCCTGAATGAAAGATGAAGAAAATGCAACGAGGAAGAATTTATGAAGAAAAATTTTGATAAGAGGTAAGACGTTAACAGAGTGAAGAAATGAATATAAATTGTCTTCTCAGCTGAAAATGCGGAAGGCAGCAATTTGTCGAAATGAATTTAGAAAATGTTGAGCACGAAGAACACATTTCTAAAGAAAGGCAGTCAAGAGGAGCAAAATTTCAGAAATGCGCCTCGCAGAAAGCCTCGGAAGAGGCGAGATGTTGACGTAGAGAAAGTGAGAGGAAAGTATGAAAAAACCGAGGAAGAGGACGAGGAGGAGATGATACAGAAGAGTCCCGCGTGAGAAGCAAAGCGAGAAAAGGAGTAGAAGAGAAAAAAAGAAATATTGTACGAGAAGGTAAGATGGTCATTGGCTTTTAGCCAATGACCAAGCAAGGTGTGCCGGTGTGCCGGTGTGCCGGTGTGCCTGTGGTAGCGCCATCGCGACGCGTCCTCTCGAGAAGAAAAAAAAAAGGATAAGGTAAGAGAGAGAGAGAGAGAGAGAGAGAGAGAGAGAGAGAGAGAGAGAGAGTCCTTTGCGCTGGTAAGTGCTTGCCAATGACTACGATGCAATACTTTGGCCGGATCTTTAAAATTGCGCGAAGATTGCCTATGCATATGCGGTGGGATCGATAACCGTGTAATTGGACCAGTTTAACGATGACAAACTTCGCTTCGTTTCGTCTCTTTTCCTTCGTTTCAAATTTCTCAAAGGCTTCGTAAGTTTTTTCGATGCGCCAAAGCTATGGCCTCAGATTTATACACGTCACATCCGATCAACAATACGCTAAGCTTATATTCAGCGATTGCACAGACATTGGACAAGTTAATTATTAACAGGATCAACATAATTAACTTGTTGGATTATACGAACTTTGTGGTTCTGTCGGTCGTTCGCAATACGCAATACTGATAAAACGCGCAATTATTTACGAGGAGTAATCCGTGAATTATAGGAAGCTGCTGATCCGGATCGTATTCTCAAGGATCTCTCGGTAAACAATCTTTGCACGAACTGGATTAAAAATTAGCGGCTGATTAGCGTCACCTGTCAATTTGGATAATATCGAAAGACAGGCGGTACAGGAGTGCTCCTGGAATTTTAATTGCACCTAAGAAGTGATATTGAGAGAAATTGCTAATGGGACATTTGTAATTCACGCATGCGAAGGCCTTCTCCATTAGCTTTCGCAATTGTTTACAAAACGATTGCTGGCTTAAGCGCTGAATACTCGCTCGTAAACACGCCGACGTAAGCACGGGTAAGCACGGGTAAGCACGGGTAAGCACGGGTAAGCACGGGTAAGCTCGGACTGGGTCGTCATTGTCATTGCATAATTGTACATCCGAATTCCTGCAGCGAATCGAAATCCTCGGGCTGCGGCGGACTCGCGCAGGTACAGCTATTCATTGTGATTTCGTGGGTGGGAAGACGCGTGGGAAGACTGGTGATGGGTATTTTTATCATTAGCCAATAAGCGGAGCGGCTGAATGAAGAGTCGCGAGCGAGCGAAGAGCATAGGAAGCGATTCGCGCGCTGCTGCAACGGAGCGAATGCGCCTGCGAAGTAACGTCGAACTATGCAGCAAGAGCATCAGGAACCAAACCGCGTTCTCCTCCTTCTCCTCTTCCTGCTCTCGCTCCCCGAGACCTCTTCCCTCCTCTTCCTTCGAATTCCTCAGCAACTTCCAAGCTCACTCGCGCAACGCGAGAGAGCGAGGAACTCACCGATTCTCGCTCTCGCTCTTTTTCTCTTACTCATCCCCGCACTTATCTTGTACGTCTTTGCTCCTCGCTCTCTTTCAAGCCTCGACTTACTATTTACCGTGTGTCTGGCAGAAAGAGTAAGTACAGATACAAGAGACTCTGCAGCGGATGAAGAATTCGGCCTCGCGAGCGTGTGGTAGGCGATGCCCTCTCTCTCTCTCTCTCTCTCTCTCTCTCACTCTCTCTCTCTCGCTCCGTTTCTCTTGTTCCATTTCTAACTCTTTCTTTCTCTCATTCTACCTGGAACGACGGATACGACACGAGCTCCCGGCACGTGAGAGAATGTTGTCAACGACAATCCTACCAGTGATTTTTAAGTCGATGATAGTGAGTAGGAGGGAGAAATAGAGAGAGAGAGTGAGTGTGTGTGTGTGTGTGTGCGCGCGCGCGCGCTTGCGCGCGCGAGTGAGTGAGAGAGAGAGAGTGAGCAAGAATTAAGAAAAATTAGAAACGTTGAGCAACAAATCCGAATGAATTAACATTGCTGCAGAGTTAGTTAGACTATGTGTAGACAACGTACTCGAACTCTATCTAGTTAAGTGTTTAAACTATGTAGAATGACGCCCAGCTATCAATAGTAGATCGATTGGCTTGTACGCGTGAAAGAAAAAGATCAAGGTCTTCGATCAGAAGAATCAGCATCGTCTCGGCAGTTGCTTCACTTATATCAACGTCTTTTTATCCAAAGTCTCGAAAAGAAAAACATAATTGCTATTGTCTAAAAATAATCATGCTCATATGCTCAGAAGTTGCTCCAAGCACGTAATAATAACAACTTTACATTGGCGTACTTAATTTAACGGCAACATTACCATCCTCTATGTGAATCAAAAAAGAAGAGCTCGTATTTATCGATCATCGACGAAAGAAGAAGCGAAAGAAAAACCAGTGCCAAAGCGGTAACTCGTTTGAAAGTCTCATCTTTCTTTGTATCATCATCCTCTTTCATCAACCATCCGAACACAAAAACACAACCTCCAGTTGATGCGTCTCGGCACAAGGGCTCGTACTCAAGTGCGTCCCGCTCATTGCGTTGCAGAATGTTTCGGGTGTGCCGCGAGGGTCACACTCGAAAACGCGGCCCTTGCGATGCACACACCAAATGCACACACCAACGGTCGACACCTCGGGTCCTGTTTCCTTTTCAATAACGCGCCGCCTGCATGACTTTTAACCCCGACGATTATAAAGCGTAGTCGCGCGTAAGTGCAGATAAGTACCCGCGTGCCCGTAGATAAGGAGGCAGCTCTCGACGCCTTCGCGCTAGAGGGGCTTCACCGATATTGCAAATTCAGGAAACTGAGTAAACTGTAAAGATCGCGAGCGGGACTCGATGCTTAATTATCGGTCTACAAGTACTCGAAGGAGAATCCAGAAATTAATGCGGATTTCAAACCGCGTTTACGTTGATGCGAGCGCTTTTGATCAAACGCATTTGGTCGCTTCAATTTTACAAGAATTTTACCGAATCGAGGGAAAATTGTTGCGCCTCGTTAGTTTTATATTTTTTAAAATTCTCATTTTTAAACTTACGTATCCGTGATCTTACTTATTTTCACAACAAGTTTCTACTCGTTTCATAATGACTGCACGATTAATCCAATGCAACATTGTGTACTTGGAAGAAACGTAATTCTTATTTACTTTCTTGATTGAAACGGGTTAGTTAGCAATAATAACGATGCTATTATTGCCGATCGCGATTGAAACAAGACATCGTCGAATAAATATCACGTAATTACACGCGTACCCTATTGTTTAATTTTAGCGATGACGTACTGTATGTGAATAAATTATTTAGCAATGCTTTCGCTGACGAACGAACAACGAATAGCTTTGAACGTAAACACTGGCTTAACAAAAGACACCGTGACACAATATTTATTATAAAATGTATAATACGCGTTTGAAATAGGAATTACAGGTGTTATAGGTGTTAGAAGACCGGGCAAATGCAGAGAATAGAATAAGGAGGAACGATGAAGGGAGTAAAGAGGGAAGGAAGATGGGGGCTGCATTTGTCATATGCGATGGGCAGAAAAGTAAGGAAAGTGCTGAGAGAGAAGAGAGTCTTCTCTTCCCACCAGCTACGAGCCGCGGCGCGTCTCTATCTCCTAGAGAGAGAATAGAATAGAGGCTTAGTCGAGGAAGGCAGAGGAACGCAACGAGAGGGAGGCGAGTCGCTCGCTGCTCTGTAGCAGCATCTTTCAAACGGTCCATCGGTGGCTAAGTATCAGCGGTGGGGAAGTATCAGCCGTAAGGCGTCGTTCCTCCTCCTTCTCCTGCTCGTTCTCCTTTTGCTTTTTGTCGTTGTCGATAAAACACTGATAGGGTGCAAAGAGGGGGAATCGCTCGTACCCAATCGTGCGACGTTTCGGATACGCGTACGAACGCGCACCCACACGCGCGCGCTCACGCACACTTTGTACGCGCCACTC
The DNA here is from genome assembly GCA_018907045.1 of Wiebesia pumilae. Classification (NCBI taxonomy): domain Eukaryota; kingdom Metazoa; phylum Arthropoda; class Insecta; order Hymenoptera; family Agaonidae; genus Wiebesia; species Wiebesia pumilae. The sequence continues at coordinate 2,543,456 of JACCHZ010000138.1, forward strand.
AAGAAGGAGAAGAAAAACTTCATCAGCGGAGGACAGGTCCTTCCTTCATTGCCACTGTGCGTTGCTTGCGCTGGACGCCAAAGTGCGCCGTACGCATACGCGGGAGATGTACAGATACGCTGCGGAACAAGGATAGACCGAGTGGGCGGGAGGGAGGAAGGAAGGCACTTGACATCGCGTCGTGGGAACCCTGGAAAACGTTTCCCGCATACCACTTCACCTTCGGTTAGTTCAAGCATCTCCTCTCGCGCTCGCTCGCACTCTCTCTCTCTCTCTCTCTCTCTCTCTCTCTCTCTCTCTCTCTCTCGTTGGCGCGCGCACTTCCCACTTTGTTAGCACATGGCATGTACCGCTCAGCCAACGAAGGCAAAGGGAGAAACGGATAACGTGTGCATGAACGAGAAAGATTGGATACACATATTGGTACAAATGTGTTCGTCGAATGTAACGCGAAATAAATTCCTTTCGTGTAAGCGAGACCTCACGCTGTGATTTTTCGCGTACCCGAGATCGCACAGGCGCTTGACTAATAAAAAAATGTTCGCGCTCGCTTGAAATATTCGCTGAATTTAACCTGCGCTACGCAATGTGCAACCGATTTCGCGAATAACGCCGTATTATTATTTGAGATCGATGAACATTTGTCCTTATTTCTATTCAATTTCGATTGAATGAAAAGTGATTGTTTCGGTTAGCAAGGCCTTAAGCGCGATTGAACGATTGTTTCGTTGACACAGATTCGCTCTGTGTCTTCGCTCCAAAATACGCTCCAAAATACGCTCCAAAATACGCTCCAAAATACGCTCCAAAATACGCTCCAAAATACGCTCCAAAAGCGGCAAAGTCGCTGAAAAAGGCTCCGAAATCAAAGAACGCATTGTGCGCCGTCAAAGGCGGGGCCGCGTCGCAGGTGATCGAGGAGTCGCGTTTAAATGGCGAAGAGAGGAGATCCGCGGAAGACGCGATCACGTGACCTGGTACCAAACCAAGCTCCCTTGGGGTACGCGCGCCACCTCCTCCTGCATTATCGCGAGTACTTCTACCGCGGCTCCTTTATTCGGATCGCGAAACGCTCGCCGAGAGCCGCGTGGGTGTGGGTCCGTGTGCGTGGGCCGACACGCTCACATTTCATCGCGGACCACACGCGGATACTCCGGTGAGAGTGAGAGAGGGGGAGAGAGAGAGAGAGAGAGAGAGAGAGAGAGAGAGAGCGTGCCTCCTTATCCTTATATTCGTAACGACGCAGTTGAGCAAGTATATCGAGTATACCAGGCTACATCTGCCGGAACTGCGACGTAGTTCAGGGAAACACGGAGGTACTCGGTTGCCTTGTAATGACAGATCGCAACAAGTCCTTTTTCTCTTTTCACGAATCCCATGCCACGTTATTTTTTCATTAAATTGATAGATACTCCACCTGTGATCATTATTATTTATTAATTTTCAAATCCGTGGGCAATTCATCGTTGAGCAATTATCTCAATGTACTCCGTTTAATAAAACTATCAAATTAATTCGAATACTCTTACCAACAGGCTCAAATATTGATAAATATATTTAATACGAATACTACGTATCGAGGATTATAGTAATTTCTGGATTCTGCAAACAATTGGATTGCACGAATACTTTTTTCCAAGATGCAGAATTATTAAAAACCGGATCGATACAGGTTTTACTTACTCGAGTTCAACGATTGTAAAATTGGACATTCAGAGTAAATATAGACATTTCTCTTAATCATTTTTAATTGTATATAATTTTTTATTGTGTACATAATCGCGTCATTTCTCCCAATAAAGGTTAGGTATTTACTGAGTAATTAAATTAAAATATTTGCATTTAAACACTGTGACTTGATTAATAGATTGGGTACTTTAAATTATTTTAGGTCGCTCGATCATTCTCGCAATGATCGTTAAAGGTTACATTAAAATTTTCATATCTTATCCATTTGTTTAATCGAATAAAGCAATGAATCCAAATTACGCCGCAAAGTTTTCTATTTTATGTTTATATCCTTTGTTCTTTTACGCTTGAGAATCGACAGTGAGAGGATATTGGTAGAAAATTTTTTTTTTTCTAAACACGTGTTAGATGAAATTAAAGAGTTTTAATAACGATCAACGCAAAATCTTCTTAATCTTGGAGCTCCTATTTTATAATTCGAAACAATCATTCGATTATTATCTGTTATAAGAGATAATAACTGAGGTTTCTTTGTAAAGCAAGTCTTAGTTCAATCCTTTTAATATTTCAAAATATTTTATTGTCCTGATAAAAGCATTGTTAGTATAGACGTAAGAGAGCTTGTAACCGATCCTTCGAAATAGATTTTTTTATTCTTATTCGGTATGAATATTTAGCAACGATAAATATCAGCAATATTCGTCAGTCTATAAACGTTCTCTCTTCGAGTGAACTGATTTTTATGAAAGAATATACATCGATATTGTAAACGAGTGTGAAGCATTTATCGAGAAAACCAGAAACTAATCATTAAGTTGAACATTATTGCTATAAAAATTGCTTTAACGAAAAAGTAAAAAAATTTCTATCATTCTGTATCAACGCGTCTTTAATACCTTTTGATATTTAATGTTTTTCTCAAAAAGCTTTTATTATCCGTCCTCCCCACCAGCAATTATGAAACTCCTACTTTTTCAGTTGCTAAGTTACGAATCAGCGAATAGTAGCCGAAAATGGCATTCACCTTTTCAACAATTTTAAAAATAAATTTTTTTCTAAAATGCTCATCAAGTCTTACAGCACTTAAAATAACAACAGTTTCCTTTATCTCTTTGTCGCAGTTTAAACGATTACATGGCCATAGATTATGAGGTTAGACTCTCATTGTGCTCTTATTGCAGCCTCACAAGCTTCTTTCCAGTGAGTCTGAACAAATCGATGTTTTACAGACACGAATAATGAGCTTCTGCACGTCTGCATAAAGTACAGGTGGATGCACAAAGCTTCTTTGATTGATTCTAATCTCGGTAGAGCGCTATTCACTCTTTCACTTGATTCCACCAAGTCGATCAGATCAGTCGGAGAAAAATTTAGCGTCACAGCTTTCTTCCTTCTTTCGATCGATTTAGAATTTCCGGGTACAGATAAATAGAAATATATTATCAGTCTTTTAGCCAGAGTCTTAATTCATCTTGATCTTCGAGTTCACCACTTGCAACATTGAGATACACACGTAGCTTAGTTAAATAAATACTTAGCTTTTGAAAATCATTATACAAGATGTACGAGTCATTCAACTTTTAGATCTTTGCACGACAATTCATAATTGCCATCAGATTTTTTCCACATTACATGCACTCCTAATAATAATTAGGCTTAGCAAAGAGACCAATGAACCTGCAGCCTTAATATACAAAAGTAGATTGTGACTTCGTATCGATAAGAATAGCTGTACTCTTTTACTAAGATCCAGCGCTTGAATCCTCCCAATTTTTTCCGTTACGTGAATATGATATCGTGTTACGCACCTTCTTGTTGAATCTTCGTCTGCAACGAATAATTTCACAAAAAACTCCTACTTTTACAATATCGAATAATTTTATAATAAACGTAATACTTTGGGCGATTTTATAGTTATTCCGAATAAAAAATATTATCTCACGATTCTATCGAACGTCTATGTTTAATTGTTCTTGTAACTTTGAGTCCCTGATGTATAACTTGAAATGATGTTGTTTTTTATTCGATATTTTGCAAAAGGTAAGTGCACGCACACTTAATAATTCCCTTAGCCTACGCGTATATGTGTGTGCGTATGCATATATATATATATATATATATATATATTCATATATTCATTTATTAAAAATTTTAAAATACAAAGAAAACTAGGTATGAGCGTTAAAAGTTGACAGTATAAGAGTTTCAGAACTTCTTTCTTTATTGAATTTAATTTTATACACTTTAGATAATATTTGTAAGATATTATTATTCACTTTTGAAAAATTGGTTTTTCTTCCCGATAAATAACTAAATTTCACCTTAGAGACGAACAAAATATTAAAAATTATATACAAACTCAACTACATTCGATCTCTTAAATATAATTTTTTTAAAAAAGAATAAAAGAAGTTTCCCGCAATTAATTGAAATTTTTACATATAAATTACACTGAAAATATATATTTTCATTACTATTTGAACAAAAGCGTGAATTATCAGATAGTTAAAAAAATATTTACGTAAATCATTTAATAGTTGTGCACGTGGTATTTTAAGCACAGACCAAATGTACTTGCCAAACGGACACGTATTTCATTTTCATAATGTAAAAATTTAAGCTCTTACCTGAAACACATGCAAAATTCACACTTTTACTCTTCAGTGCAATAAATTTTAATCGATATTTCATCATTATACAATTACACAAACAGTCGATGTTGACTACGTCCACTGTCGTATCATGCACTGCAGAAATAAAATGGAAGCGGTTTTTTTTAACTCTTAGTTTATCTTTGATTTGGTGTATCGATGAAAAAAACCATTTGTGTTACAAGATCATTTATCGGAATACTAAAATTGTCGAACCTTTGTTGGCGAAATTACGAGTTTCTTTATTTTCTACTTTGAGATGTTCTCATAGAATCATATTCGACATAATAAAACGACCGGTATCTTCGTACGAGCGAACAGACTTTGCAAGTAAGCATTAAAATAAGCTTTAACGTAAATTATGAATTTGTGGTCACGCGGCAGGCATCGAACTGCGAAAGCCAAATCTTATCGAGGAAAATCTTAAAGAAAGCTGCTTTGGAAAATTCACAGCCACTGGGAGCGTAATCCCAAGAATTTCGCTAAGGGATATTCGTAGGTGTTTGTCGCATAGCCGATAAGAGAGGAAATGATGCAGTACTCGAAAGTTTGCCGCTAAGAGAGAGCGGAGCATTAGAGGGAACGAGGAGAGAGGCGGGACTGTCGAAAAACACAGGGGCATTCGCACTCGCATGCTCAGTAGTAGCGGAGCTTCGTTCTTATTGGTGAGAGGGAGATGAAGAGCAGAAAGACTGTATAAAAGGAGGTCGGGAGAGACGAGACAGAAGGAGCGAGAGAAGGGACGCGGTTCAGAGTGAGACAGATAGAGAGGCGCAGCGCGGTCCAGATGAAAGAGACCCAGGGGAGGTCGCTAGCCTTCCAGGAACCCTTACAAACTTGGACCTGATCTCTCTTTCTCCCTCTCACTCGCTATCCCACTTCTTCCTTTCTTACCGAAATCCACTCGAATAATCCCCTAACTTGGATACTTTCACACACATTCACGCAACGCGCTCGCCTATAGCTCTCTCTCCTTCCGTTCCTTCCTCCTCCTCCTCCGCCGTCCCTAGCGTGCTGTTGATTCTTTTTTCCCTTTTTTCTTTTAAATATGTGTGCGTGCGCGTGTGCGTGTTCGGGTGCGCGCGCGCGCGCGCTTCGTGGCGATTCGGATGCCATTTATTTCCTCGCCTCTCCACCCACCTTTCACTCGGGCCGCTGCATAAGCTCGCTCCTGCGCTTCGCCCGATATATTCGAAAATACCGCGCGCAAGATGGATACCTTTCGTCTTCCGATATGCGCAGGCATCATTGTTTCGAAGACGCGGCACAAAGTGAGCGCGACTCGTCGCGTATGCGTATATAAATGTTCCGTTGGTCGCGTCGTCTCCTCGGGCTCGCATAGCTCTTTCCTTAAACATCGCGTGGGAAGATGGCATTGGCGACGTTCACTCGGAAAGACGCGCTAATGCAAACGCTTGTGCGCCTCACACACACACACACGCGCGCGCGCGCGCGCGACTCTGGGTGCACACGTACATGTATTTATATATGGATGGATATGGCCTAAGCGCGTCGCTTCCGTACAAGACGGACAATCGATGCTCCGATAATATGGAATTGACTATGACGCATGAATAAATATTACGGGGTTGGGTAAATAATAAGATTAACTGCTTGTCGGACAACGAAATTTGTACTAATGGATCATGCAATGACGAGTGCTACGTCAAGGCTCGGAAAAAATACGAGGGCAATGTTTAACTAATCGAGCGCGGATAACCTTCCACCGTGTGATACATCCAAATAATGAGGTGTGTTGTGAGTTTTTAAAAGGATTATGTCCTGCTTCTAATTCAATTTATACATCTTCTGAGTGAAAGTAATTATACATTCGAAAATAAACGCAGTTCAGATTACAAAATGTACAATACTCGGGGCACTTGTACTGTATTTCTTATTAATCGTCAATTTTTATTTTGAATAAAAGTGATGACATTGAAAAAAAAAAAAAAAAAAAAAAAAAAAAAAAAAAAAAAAGAGTGATAAGACGTTCCTTTTAAAGCTTATTTCCTTACAAAGGAACATTCGCTTTATTACCAAATCTATCCAGTCTACTTCAATGTTCTACCCCTATATTTGTCTGTACGAATGGAAAAGTGCCTTTGTTCCTCAAATTCAATGTATTTGCAAACTTAGTTTAAAATTTGAGTAAATCCTTGACCTGGATTCGATGATGCCTATCGCGTAAGACGAAACAGCGAACAACGAAACTACAAAAGAGGTCAAAGTCTAAGCTCAGGAGGAGCACTTTTCAATCTGTTCATCGCATTCCCAAGCGATAAACATAATGTGTATAAAATTGCAGTCCCGAGACGCTCGAGTGTCATCCGGTGGAAAGTTCGCCGAGCAGTCCCAGCAACTAAAACTCAAATGACCTCATCAGCCAAACGTAAAACATCTCTTTCAAACACTCCTATAAAAAAAAAAAAAAAAAAAAAAAAAAGCTCGTAGTTACGAGGTGTGCCCAGCAAGCCGCAAGTAAAGTAATCACACGTCGAAAATTGCTTGACGAGTTATAGAGGCGCGCACGGTCACTTGGCCGCTCGATTGTCCAGACACGCCTCCAGGGTAAAACGAAATTTGATTTTGCCGGGCAATTTCGCGCCCAAATCAAGGGCGCCCGTTCGTATAACCTAACCTCGTTAAAGGGCCGCTGCAGTTCGCGGTATATTGGCCTCCTCTCTCTCCCTCTCTCTCTCGCTCTCTCGCTCCCTCGCTCAGAGGCATCTTTTGCCCAAGTGTCGACGAACAATCGACAACGCCGACTCTTGAAAGGTCCGAGACGAGGACCTGCGGGCAATGCAGCGAAATGAACGGGGCGAGGGGCAGGAATCACTCGCGCAAAAGGCTTTTCGATCAGCGCCCTAATTCAATCACAAAGGAAATATGCGAGTTTAGCGACTGCGAGGCGCGAGAAATCATCAGCCTGTAACTATTGCTTTGTGCGGGGGAGTCGAAGCCGTTATCGAACCGGTGGATTGGCGCAGAGGGCGAACTACTGGATGGTAAAGGGTACGGCGAAATTATAATGCGCTACGAAAATTATAGGCGCGTTTACGGGACTGACGATCGAATGGCAAGATTTGAATCGCGAATTTATCGAGTATTTACGATTCGCGTTTCGATACGTCCCAAGGCTTTTTAGGAAACGAGAAATGACAATTTCATCTTCCCTTCCGTGTAGGAGAAAAATGGCGTGGCCTCGGGTGACGATAGTCGTGACTCGATATGCGCTGTTACCGTAAATGCAAATCCAACGGTCATTTAGCCGTAGTTTTTAAAGCCTCGATTGCGATACTGTTAATCATTAACAATCGCAAGGCTAAAGTGAATCGACGAAAATTGTGATCGAGAACTACTGGACTGCTCGGGTTGGATTTAGTAACTTATGAGTAATAATAACAAAGGCGACCCCGAAGCCCTTTCACCGACGTGTTAATAAATTTTTATCTCTTTTCTTTCCTCCATCGATCGAATTACACATTCACAAAAGTCTTCGATCTCTAGTAAATTCTAAACCACACTAAATAACAACGGAAAAAAGTAATTCCAGCTTATAATACAAGTTATTTAGTTATCAAGCTATTTACGAAGCTCTTGCACGAGTTACCAAACCCGGTAATATTCGAATGCCTTCGCAGTTAAGACCGAAGAACACTTTCCGTGATTCCAGTTAAGTTTCTAATTAATCGAAAGATGCCACCACTGCAATAAACGAGTATTCATACAAACAATATTTAAATGCCCGATAAATGCAGAAGCGTATATAATTAATTACTAGACATTCTTCGAACGAGCGAGGTTTTTCAATTCAAACAACTGTTCAAGGGCGCTTTCCAGATGAAAGTCATTCCCGAGCTCCAGTATACGTATATTTGGAAAGTACAAACACCGAGAGAGTCTTGTGCAACCGGGAGCTTCCATTTGGAGCGAAATAATTATTATTATATAAGAGCGGAGCCCACGAGCTCGATGCTATGTAAATGCAGGTGCATCCAAGGGAGAAACAATTTTAGAGGCGCGAGTGCCATCGACGAAATCAGCAAGTCAGATGGCAGATGAGACTGGTATACTGACTGGATCCGCCATTGATACGCACTCACCTCAAAAATTCTCTCCTTCTTTCTCCTTCTTTCTCGTTCTTCTCGTTGCGAGCCTCGTAGATGTCGCAATATAAAAAAACTAAAAGCACGGTGTTCCGATATCGGCTTTTTCTGGCTTATTCCGGAGCAAAACCAATTCTATCTTTTACCTTGTTTAGTGTAATATTTCTTGGTGTAATAAATGTTCTTTACAGTGTTTAGTTTTCTTTACAGGGGTGTCGTTGCTCGATGGATTATAAATTAAATTAAACGTAATACATCTCTTTATTTTTAAAAGCTGTAATGTGCGATTTATGGTAGTTGTCGTAGTTATCCGAAAACATCGATTGCTACGCCATTAGCGAATAATTGATATTAAACGTTATGAAGGTTATGAAAGCTTTCAGATTATTGTATTTAAGAAGTACGACAGTGTAAAATGAACAGAAAGAGCTAATGAGCGTATTTTCTCTCGAGTACAAGTAGAATGCACGAAAGCAAATGCAGTTGCTGTATACAAATTTCAATACAACTATGGTAATTTTGATTATAACCCCATTTTTACTAGTTACAACTACCGTTAGAACTAGAACAGTAACTGTAAGCAGCTGTCAATTGCAGCTGCTAAAGCAACAATTGCGATCTCGAACGATGTAAACTGGGTTATATAACAAATTGCTGCAACCAAAGCTACAATTGTAGTAATGGTTTTTGCTTTACAACTAATTCAATCTTATATTATGTTACGGAACAGCGCGCCGGACTCTTATTACGACTGTAATAAGTTATAACATTTCAATGTGTGGCAGGGTCTTATAAAAGTCAATCCTAAATGTAATAACTTTAAAAATATATAATGAATTGAAGCCGCTGAATTGCGATTGATCACTAGTGTCATATTAAAAACATACGGGACTATTTTACAACTCCTTAAATCGTAATAACGACAAGCAACTTATCCGAAAGTAAAATTAGTCTACATAATTCATTCTGACATAAAGTTGATACACGAATTTAAATAATTATACTTTAGGAAAATTGGTGTTTATTAGTTTCTTGTTGCTGACCGAAGAACCGCTTTAGCATAAGTAGAAATTTCAGATTTTTCTTTCGGTAAACGTCTCTTATAATGTGCCGAAAAAATTAACGTAAAATTAACGTAAACTTGAGGATTAAATTTTGTTTAATAAACAAATTACGCGCAAATTGTAGTATTATGAAACATTGAATTATTATGATTTCACGAACACCTCTGAAATGTCCGCCTCAAAATATAGGACAAATATTTACGCGTATATTATTTCTTTTAGCATTAACGGCGTACATATATTTAATCTGTAAAGAAAGTTTAAAAAAAGGTAAATAAAACGGGACAAACAATGCGGTCAAAAAATTTCCACGATTTTATCGGAACATTGGAAAAGAGATTTGCTATCGTCGGTTAAGGAATTTGGACTAATGGATCGAAACCAAATGCTCGTCAATTTACTTATAACAACAAGGTTGATTGCTTCATGTAACTGTATAAAAAACGTAAATATAATTTAAGTGTCTGCTGGAAGAATAAGTAGCAAAATGAGACGAATAATTTCAAGTAGAAAAGCATCTAAGCCTCCTCCTCCTCCTCCTCCTTCCCCCCCCACCCCGCGCCGCCGCCACCGCCGCATTCTCATAGCATCGTTCCAATTCGTTAAGAGACAAAGAAGTGACCTTCAAAGATATTACTTAAGAAGTTATGGGACTAATAAGAATAGGCCTTAAGAGCCAAGCGTTCAATATTAGTAAACCTGAAAGATGCCTCTGACAACTTATAAGGCGTTAGTAATTGCCATTGTAACGCACTAATACTGAAGAACGGATATGCACTGGTGTCGGATGTTTACAATCTGCCACTTAACTGCGTGACCGGTTTTACACACACACGCGCGCGCGCGCGCACACACACACACACACACACACACACACACACAAAAGTGTACAAAAGAGCCAAGTCGCACATAAGCAAAAGCAGGATTTCGCCAACATCAAGCGCATGCGATTCGAATCGTCGATTTTGACGATTTTATGGGCTAAGTACCTGTGACGAAGGATTAAATCGGGGGCTTCTTAATCGCCTGTGCGGGAGTACGTGCATATGTGCGCATGAACGGTCGTAGCTAAATTTTCAGCGTTACAATCGTTGAGTACACAGACTATTTATATTTGGATTTTATTAATTTTATAATGATGCATGCAGGCTAATTTGTAATATTATCTTATAATATAAAAAGGGTTCTGTGGGAACTTGGTCGCACGGAAAAATTTATTGCTTCCAGATTATTTAAATGTATTAATAATATTTCGTGGTTATTGAAATATTTATCGGAAAAGGTTTTGAAAATTCCTAATTAAGCGTTATTGTTGACGTATTTTATGGGTTTATAAATACGATAAAGCCAAATAAAAGGATGAGCGAACCGAAAATAACATTTATCGCAACTCCTACCGGTATTTCTTATAAAGAATTATACAAGGCTTTTTTTTTATAAAATCACGAGGCACTGATTTTCCATTACATCGTTGCAAAGTACAATAAAGTATAAATTAAGGAAGGAAAAAGTCTGTACACGTATTCTGACGATTACTTAAAAAAACTAAAGACTCTTGCGCATAAATGCAGATTTAATTCAAGATGGAATAACTCAATAGACTTGACCATGGCGCGGAAGAACTTGGTATTTTTTGCTAACTACTCGGTTTAGAATATTACTGGACAATAGATAAATCTTCTTAAGTTTCTTTTGGATTTTCAAAAAGAAACTTTACGCCGCGGTACATCGAGTAGGATTGATTTATCGCAAGTCGCTAAGAATTTCCCCATTTCAATCTGAAAGTACGAGGAGCATTCGGTTTGACGATGAGCGTTCAAATTATAGATCGTTGAAAGTAGCGAACAGTGGACTCGCGAAAATGATGTTAATGCAGCTGCGAGAAGCGCAGCAATGCTAAGATAACACGAACGCGCTAACGTTACGAACGATAACGTTACGAACGATAACGAACACGAACGTACTTCGTGCAATACGAGTTATTCATGAATACGTCGAGTCTAAGTAAAAGTAAAAGAAAAGCACGTGGAACAAATCAGAGTCCAAGTAGAGTGTTCCTTTGAGTGGAGAACAAATGGGTCTTGACGCCTCACAAAGGGCTAAACGCACAGCGAAACGTCGTTACACGCTATTTTCCGAGTCGGCGAGCACAAAGACAGTTGACACAACAAAGTTGATCTCTTGCTGTATTTGCGCGGAGTCGTTCGGTGCACGCGTTCGGTGCACGCGCGCATGTATAATACGCGTACATCCGATCCGTTGCCGGAGTGAAAAGAGGCGCGAGCGCACGTTCTGAAAATCAATTACGCGCAGAACGGCGCGAGTCACCGGAAGTAAGTCGCGCGCCCAGACGTTGCGTCGCGTCGTCTAGTGTTCGGCATTGTTCTCCATCCAACCTTCATCCCTCCCGATTTATGAAACCACCTGCACTCACCCTCCCGGCATTACGCTCTTTATCCTTGCTCTTTATTCAGCGGTGAATGTGCGGCGTCTCTGTGTCGAATCGAGTAGCCGAAATTCAAAAACTTGGAGCGCTTGGAAAGCTCAGGGTATTTAACCGGTGAAAAGCGCGGGAAGGAAATTGAAACCACCAAGATTTACCTTCTCGTTGTTCCATTATTTTTATTATTTATAGATACTAATTATTTTCTTATCACGGTATAAAATGATGTATTCGTTTTCTGAAAATGTGGTGTTCAAATCATTTGTACCAGGCATAGATTATAGCAAAAGATCCGAAAAGATCCGAAAAGATCCGATTAATATGAGATTCTAGTTAAACTCGTTGAGTTGCAACAACGATTTGTTGGCTAATCTATCCCAAATCTATTCAACAATAACTGATAATTGTATTTAGACAATAAATAACGGCTCGAATTTATCCTGTTTCAAAGATGGACGTGAAGTATTTATAACGCGCGAGAAATATATTTCTCATAAAATGTATGAAATTCTCTTGAACTTTCTATATTTGCAAAGAGGGTCAGAGTTGCATTACTACGAACAATGTAATCGGAAGAAAATCGATTACAAAAAACGTAAATTCAATTTGTTGCGTACGTAGTACAGGATAATTTTGGGAGAGTCTGGTATAGAATGCGGACTTTCTAGTAGCGATACCCGGTTTCGAGTTGTAATTAGTGTAGGACGGAAGTTGATCGAGTAAACTTTGCTTGATTCCGAAATTCGGCCAACATTACTGCGATAGAATGGTAAATGAACGATTCATATTCTGCTTGTGCATGACTTTTTACATTCTCATTCGACTTTATTGAAATGTTAAGATGTTTATCTTTGTTAATACATTTGTATATTAAACACAATCAACGGCTTAGCGAATGCAATATAAATCCTACTTATAACCGTTAACATCAAAGAGCTTATTTCTATGGCGAAAGTTTTGTAGAGTATTCGTTCTTTGTGCTGCAGTTTCAATCCACGTATTTTAATCGATCGTAAATTTCGTTCGCGGTATTTATCTTTTATGCCAAAATTTCAAAAAATAGCTAAAGGAACGAATGCGATTATTTTATTTTTCCTTCGCTCGCAATAATATTACTCTTAAAAATTTAGTAAATACTTTGTAAGTACAAAGCCCGAAGTAACCTTGTTGTAAACTTACACATCGCTCGCACGATTTACCGGACGATAACACGATCGAAAGGCTTAATGTCGGAACAAAATCGATTTGAAATCAGGACGGCTTTATTACTTCTTCGTCTCTCGACGAATAATTAAACGCAAAAAGGATGTGGCAACGTTAACGAACAACTTTATTTACTACAATCTTCTGAAGTGTGATTTAACGAAGCTAATACGAGAATACGGGTGCGATGACCCAATGCGTCGATTGGTTTTTACACTCTCGATATGTAAATCAAATTGAAAATGTCTGAAGTATAATGCAGCTGAAGCTTCGGAGGCGCCGAAATACTCGCTAAAAGCATACTAAACCACTGTGAAGGTGTACTTCAAACTAAGGAGGATTTCGCGTAATATTAGACAATGGCGTCACGGCGTTTTACATAACCCAATACTCTTGTAGGACAAACTGTACATAAATATGTATGTAAGGTTAAACTGCTATTATTAAAATGTCGTGGGTCTTTTATAAAAAAAAAAAAAAAAAAAAAAAAAAAAAAACGGAATATCAATTTGTTGACTTTTAAGAAAATCTACTATTCGTGGCGCTATTTATACGTGTTTCAATCAAAGTAAAATGTTCCTCGATTATTATCCGACTTTCCGATTCGAATTTTCCACACGGATTAAACGCGAATTTATCGGATTGACAATTATAAATCACTGGTTTCACATACGGATACAAAACAGATACTCTGTAATTTTATTTGTGCCTTGACTTTATCTAACTTGAGCGATATTACGCGATCGGATGATGGTACAATTTAAAATGTTTCCAAAAACCTCGCGCTATTTATCGTTAAAATACGTTAGTTAAACATAGCGTTTAAACGAATTCCAAGTCTTCCGTTAAAGATTTTCTTTTAATCTTTAAATCGGAGTTACTTTTAAACGGTCAATTCTTGAAGCAAGTAAATTGATATTTTTATCGTACAAAACACGATATTCCTATGTACGCATTAATTAAACATAATGTTTCAGGCGTAGTCCAGTTTTCTTCTTAATTATAAATGAAATCCGACAAACGAGCTAGATATCATTAAATAACAATTTCTTCCCGAGAATTTGAAACTGCTCTATGCATCTCTCGCTCTTACGCAAACAGTTGCAGAGCCCAAGCAAGTGGCACTTAAAAGTTTTCGCGAAAGGGAGTGGACGAATTGCCACACCCTCTAGGATTTCGTAGGGGAGTCGAGGCGCAGACTTTCAGGTCGGGCTGTGCGGCCAATGTCCGGCCAAACATAACCCAATACCCCGGTTGTGGCGACGTCGACGCCGCGACATGTGGCAAGCGGGTGCACGTACTCTTGGCGCGTATCAACGAAAATATAAGTTTTTTGAGCGCGTCGTCGTGGCGCGCGAACGAAACAACCGTCTAACCAATAGCTCCATTCGCACACACTTCTCGCAATATCTCTGATCGCGAACGGTAGCACGTCCACCTTTTTTCACGGGAAAGATGAGACTTCGGGGGGCAGCTGCTCCCGACACTCTTACCTCTTTTTCGCCTCTCCGCCTCCCGTGCGCCATCAGCACTTTTCAATTCGGCCGGACTTTTGTTATTTATGTAGCAATATGGAAAGCGACGTTCGCGAGTCTTTACCGCGCGTTAATCTAAAATTCCGGAAGTAACCCCGGACGGAAGTAACACATCTGGTGGACTGGATTAACGAATTCTTATCGTCGCAAGAATTCGTTATGTTCCCGTTTTGCCGCTCTTGGCCTTGTACCAATTTACGTGCCCTCGCAGCAGATACGGACGTCCGCGCCTGCACAAGCTGTGTCTCGGGGTGACGCTCGAGTCGCAAACCTTGTCAAGGCCACGAAATGTGTGCACTCGGGGTATCGCACGGAACACGCGAGTCAATCACTCGGAAGAACTTGGATCCGCGTATGTATCTGTGGGCTCGGGGTTACGAATGTCATTGAGTTTGTCGACGCGAGATTTCGTACTTTAGAATACGAAACTTTTCGGCACTCGAGGGGTGTAAGATCGGGCACGATTCTAACCTCTTCTGACAAAAAGTTTGCCGGGTACATTAAATTTCGCGTGACCAAGTAGTTGGCTACAATTATAATCTTCAGGCGCTGTAAGCTTTAGTTTATAAATTTTTATTTTACACAAAGTTTCACAATGGAAGGTATATTATCCGAAAATTTCAATATTAGAAACGTATTTGCCCGCCAAGGCTGTTGATTGAAATTTTCGTTCGATATTGAAAGGACAGTTGGAAAAGAAAAACGCGGTAAAAACGTAAGAACAACTGAAAACAACAGAGATATTTTAAATGTAAATAAGTAAACTTTTTTTACATATAATTCCTCTTTTCACACCACGATATCATAACAGATTCTACATTTAAGGGGAGCAAAAATTTGATGAACTTCCTTTCACAACCTACTGTACAATTTATTCGAGATGGAAATTCATGGTGCACCGAGTGAAATCGGTAATTATATTCATAATTATCCGCTAGTCGACCAACGACAAACTACTCTGAGGTAATTATATTGTCGCAAACGAATTACATACGTACGTAGGTAAGCAAACACTAAAACTAAAACCCATTATTCATCAGCCATCCATCGCATAATATGATTGGATCATAAGCTGACGAAACGGGGAATAATATACGATAATACGACACTTAATGATAAAACAAACAAAAATTTGCACTATCTCGCTCCGAGTACATCGTTTGTTACGTACGTTGAAGCGTACACTTAGCCAAGCGTTTGCATTATAATTCTCCATTCGTCCATTCATTGTACTTTCGGGAGCTTAATGCTTCGCCTCATTTCTTTATCCGATGTCAAGCTGACCTTGTTGTCCCTCACTTCCATCAAAGAAAAAAGGAAAATAAAATAAAAGGTCTGCGGATACGGTTTGTGAGCTTTGTTGATGGCTGTAATTTCGTAAGGGTGTACATCGTTGTTTGACGAGCAAATGTCATCGGCTTAATGGAATTATAATTAAAGTTGGGGCTCTTTCGCTTCCTGAATATGTGCAACCCTCGCTTACCGTGTCATGCCTCGTATCCCAAACCCTTTTACTGCGGACGCTCCCGTATCAACGTGGGCGTGCGTCCTTTGTTTGTTTGCCCAGAGCGCGCGCGAGTTTGGCCTTTCCGAAAGAAGTCCTTGCACCAGTTTCGCCTTGCCGCGTCAAGAGTTTCCACGAATTTTTCTTGTCACGTACCACGGACGAGTACACCAACAGCTCACAAATATCGCGATACACGGCTTCGCGTTCATTGCACGCGATATTTGCGGAATCGATTAGCTTTTGTCAAAATATGGGAAAACTATCCGATACCTAACGCGAACGCAGATTGACAACAAGTCCTTACGATTTCTCCCAACTAAATATAATGTCTCGTCAAACTAAGAACGAAATGAAGCACGACTTCAAGCGCGTACGCTGCATTCGTTTGTTGAAAAAGTGAGATTCCGCGAAGAGCAGAAAGTGGCAACTTTGCTACTTGCTGCGTACTTGCTGCGTACTTGCTGCGTACTTGCTGCCTTTAATGACTACCGTAGTGCGCAATACAATCGCGTTGAAAAGTAGATTCCCTCTAGAAACTGGCCATTACATGTCCACGTAGGATAAGAAATTAGTTGACTTGTAGATTATATGAATAAATAAAGAAATGGCGATTTCCAGTACTTTTTCGTTCGTTATAATTTACCCACGAGCGACCACATCCAATCCCATAAAGTCTACTGCAACGTCTTGGGTCGTGCAACAGCAGCACAGCTCGTCAATAAAGGAAAACTAGAGGCAAAGGGAAATAAAGTCTTCTCGTGTTGTGAATTCCTTGAGTAGTTGTCCGGTACGTCATGCACGTACATCTACGTACGTTTATAGGAGACGAATTATCCCGTTCACGTGCGCGCGCAAGGGATCGAAGAAAAAATTACTCGGTGCGCGCAGCCGGAATACGGAAAACAGGGGAGAGGTGGTCGTGGAAGGGATAGGTACACACAACGTGGTGTATCAAGACAATCACGAGGGAGAGTAGGAAGGCTTTTGGAAAATCATCCCTCTCCAACAAAACCGAACGCGGATGGGATTCCGTTCTTTCCGTGTAATTGCGCGGAATGTCCTCTACACTTGACAATCCCAGCACGAATTGTTGCAATTCTTAGAGGTTTTAGAGGCTCGATGGAAATTCTTCTTTTTTTTTTCCCTCGGATTCCGAGATGATTTTCTTTTGAAGAACAGTTTCACGGAACGCTAACGAATAACCCCTTTAGAATGGCCAGAGTCTCTTCTGTTTTCCCATTATCGATTCGCGCAACGACTTGTAACTTACGAGAAAGTGGTAATTGGTAAAGGTTCTTTATATTCAATATCATTGAATTTGGAAAAGCTCTCGTTGTTACGTTAGAAAAGTGCTTTATCGCGGGTGTTTTTTTTTTTTTTTTTTTTTTTTTTTTTTTTTTTTTTAAAGTACGACAAATTTCCCTTTTGTCGATTCGTTTTTAAAATTGCTCGAATAGTTGAATAAAAAATAAAAGCTTGCATTTTTTTAACATAATTGTCCTCTTAGAAAGAATCGGTAAATAGTAGAATCGGACGCTTGAGAGCATTCTTCTTACAAGTCTTTTGTTTATTGCCTGTGTTAATCATCGGCCGAATGACAAAAGCTTTATTGCACGTTGAGCAATAAAAGTCACAGCTGAAGAAAAACACAAATTATCCCATTGGTGGTCGCATTCAAATAATTAAGCGGCTAATGTGCTCAACGATCTGGTAAAATCGTTTCGTGGTCAATCAAAGCGAATGAAAGCAGCGGTGAAAATGCAAAAGCGCAAACGTCAAAGAAAGCAACGTCGCTTCACTACTTCGACGTATGTGCGCACGCACACGGATGTCCGAGGCAATCGCCGTGGACTAATTTACTTTCACACTTTTCACGGGTTCGCCATCAATCTTGATTAAGTGGACCTTTCGACAGCCGTTGCCCCCTTTCGTTCTTTCATTATTCTTTTAACGCCTTTTCTTTTTTCCGTCGCCGTTCCATTGGCTTGCCCTTCTTACAGCCGCGACAAGACCCTCATATAATTGCATTATATCATCCGTGTATTACTCCCATTTTAAGGGATAACGCGAGCTTCCTCGAGGAATAAGGGAGTCTGCATCCCTCTTTGGCCAAAGGAAAAATTTCGTTGAGGAAATTCACAGACAATGGAGCGAGCGATCCTTGCTACTATAATTTTCTTTGCAAAGTGATATCTCATAGAGGAATTGCCTTCCTCCAACAATCCTCGAGAAGATTCTCGAGTTCTCGACTTACCAATGCTCTTCTGTGCCTGCCACGCTCTTCTTTCCTCGCACCTGAGCGAATTTCCAAAGCAGCTAAGCAGCTTATCTTCATTGCCAGGCTTCTATTGATAATGTAAGATCGTTTTCATTGTCATATTCGAGCGTGTTTGCACGTTTTCTCTTTTAAATACGCGTTAAATAATGTATTCGAGTGATCGTTGTTAAGAATCATCTAGATGCACCACGTTGTTGTTTATACGTAACAATCTTTAGGATTACTTTGAAAACTTAAAATTAGGTAATACGTAAAGTAATAAATTTCGAACTTCATTGTATTGGAAAACCGAGAGGAATAGCATGTAAAAACTTTTGGGAACATACAAGCTGAGCGTTCCCAATCGTTTATTGATCCTACGGTGGAACCTTTTCTTCTTAACTATAAGAAAAGTTTAATTAAAAATTAGGACTATTTGTTTAAAAACGACCTACAAGTTTTTTGTAATTTCGAATTTCCTGTAAGAGTGCTCCTGTAAAAGTGCGCATTACAGATATTGACATTTTAGTGTTTGTGACGTATAAAGTGGAGAAAATTTTTTAAACATATTCCAGTGGCTTTTCAACGCGTTATCCACCGTTACACACCGATTGGAATATTGTTCTGCGGTAATAACCGAATAAATCTTTTACAGAGAGTTTACCCAATATTTTAAATAAATAAAGAAGCCCGAAATATCAGATGACTAAGTAAACTAATGGAAAAAAGTCGAAAAAATTATATTGGTTTACTGCATATTTTATGCTGGGTTATTAACTGCAGCGTTGCAGCATTCTTGGACGCAGCATATAATTCGAAAAAGTTTCATCCTTAATTCTTGCGGATTTTTCTTATAACAGAAGAACTGAACTTTCCTTAATCAGTTGCTTATATTATTACACCAATTTTTGTAATTTGGCAGTAATAAGGCTTACGAGGTAATGAAAGTAAGTATTTTCTAAATAGAAATGATCGAGAACTTGGAGAACAAGTTAGTTAACTCTCCTCGCGCTGGCAAGCATCGAGGATAATTTTATCTTTACAGGTTATACACAAGTATTAGTTTTCTCGTGTGTGCCCCTGTTGGCCATCAGAATTGTGGCCGTGTGTAAACAAGGATAGTGGCGGAGTCGACGGCGACGACACGTCGAAATTTCAAGGGTCGACGAACGTCGCAAAGTCCGGAATTTGTAATTTTGTAATGTAGGGTCCTTAATTCTACATTTATCACACTTATACTTATGTGCACTCGAACACGTGGCACGTATTCAACGAGTTCTACAACAGACTGTCAAAGGAAAGCTGGACTTTGGAATCCCGTTGTAAAATGTTGTCGATTATATTACAGCAGGATGTTCCGCATCGATGTATTTGCGGCGGCTAGTTTGTATGTAAAAACTCATTGTGATTTTTTGAGACTTGAAACCTCCTCGATAATATTGAAACTACTTTTCGAAGGAGCGTTAACGGATTTACAGTATCCAGAGAGTCCGTCTTTCCTTCAACGAGCTTTGACAGAGTTTTATCGGTAATGGTTTCGTTGCATTACCGCAGTTACTCTCTTATTCGACTTCCCGAGTTGCGCGAAAGCACGAATTTGACGTAGTAAACCGGATGGAAAAAATGAAAAATCCGCTTTAAGAGATCGCACGTAGAGCTGCGTGCCACATGCAAGGATGTACGAGGATAACTTATATGCAAGCGGCGAAGATTATCGAACGGGACGATGCATCTAGGCTATCCGGTGCATCTCTGAGACGGACGAACTGATTTTCTTTTCATTTTCTTTCGGATTAATCCGAGGAGCAGGAAGGCAATAGTATCGAACGCAATAGCGTTCAATAGCATTGATGAAAATCTTTCGAAAGTTGCGTAATCTACCTATCCTCCTTTCGCTATATTACACATTTCCAAAGGAGCTTTATGTACTTCGTACACTGCCTTTTAAGTCAATTAAACACAGTGCACTCTGCTTTTGTTGAAGGCAATTCATTCAAATACAATACCAGAATTGAATATTCGAACGACACAGTAAAGGATTATTCTCGTTTTAGATAAGGAGGAAACTTACGATCGCTCTGCGTTATTACATCGAAACATTCCTTGCTTGGACACGTTTGAATGTAGATTACGTTTAGATAAGGAAATGAATCCGGGTATTGAACTATCGAATCCCGTTTAATTACCGAAAATCTCGAAATTATTATAAACGATATCTGCTGCGTTTGAACCAAGTGTGCACAGTGTCAGAATAATGTATTTAATATTAGATAAAGCACGTGACAATTTCTACAGTACCTGAACTTAATATTTATAACAAAGCTAAATTTAGCGAGTTCGTAGCTTACCTGAAACATAAAGGAAAATTATAATTAGACAAAGTTTTAAAGTAAATTAAAATATTTCACTCACACGGCAATAGTTATGGCAATAGTTATTTAAATGTATTTTTCTTGAATTTTATTTTAACAAATTACTCGGTACGTAATCAACATCTTTTGAATAAGCAAACGAGTAAGAATTGCTTATTACAGCATTCGAGGGTAGCTGTAAAGCACCATTTACAAACTTAGTATACGGATTCGGTATTCAATATTATCGAGGATTATCGTTATATTCGATACATACTCGATCCAATTTTAAAGTTAAAGTAACGCTACTCTCGGTGTTTCTTCGAAACTCAGCCGAGTTAATGAAATCTCTTCTCGTTAGTATCATTGTACTTTCGGTACTTTCAAGGCGCACGATTTAAAAATAATCAAAATTGAAATTATGCGATGGCGTTTAAAATTAGCCGAGATGTGCGATAATAATTGCGAGGGAAGGCGATTTTAAATCAGCTCACTTAAATGAAAAGGAAGATATTCAAATATTTAAGCAATCGCATCGCCATGTACTGCAAGGAGAACAATTTTTGACAAGAGCCAGCGTAACCAACATTTCCATCTTTATTAAACGTTGGAGTAATATATCATTCGAAGATACTCGAACCAATTCGCTTTTCGCGCGATGCTTCTCAATTACATGGAACGTTGACTATTTGAAGCAAAATTCACGGGAAAATATTTGCACGGATCAAAATTCAAATAAAACCTTGAATCGCGGTACCAATAATTTTTGTCTTTATTTTTCAAGGAATCCGCAGTAGGTAAGGCTTTATACTTTTCCAAGGCTATTTTCAACGCGTACAATTTATCCGTTTATCTTTGCACTCGAGCACGAAAACATGAGACAACAAGGAAGGAAATAAAATTTTGACAAAAGGCTGAACGTATGCAATAGCGCTAGACTTAATTGAATAAAGCGAGGGAATAATGCGTAGGAAATTAGGTAACGATTACCTTTCTCTTTTCCATTTTCAGTTTCATGCATCATCAAACGTATTCCATTGAAGAAACGCAAATTTGTTCCAGCACGTTCTTCGCATCAAAAGACCTCTTTCATTTTTTCCATTCATTTGTTTTATTGTACGCGAGCAAGATAATTTCGCGATAATCGAGCCTTACGTCATCCACCGCAGTCGCGGTAGATTTTTGCTTTTCGGCAGATCAAGCCTCGACAAAACTCGTTCACGACGTCGCAGCACTTGCGAGGATCCACGAAGTACGACTTGGTGGGTGGATATTTTCGCATCGCGTCCCCCAACCTTCCCGAATCATCCGTCATTATACTGCGTATAAACACACGCGCGCGCTCATAAACAACAACGAAACGAACACACGTATAATCGCTGTGCTCCCTCGTGCGCAGTTTTACACCGAGATTACGTGTCACTCTCTCTCTCTCTCTCTCTCTCTCTCTCTCTCTCGCGCGGTGCTGCACGTGTCGAGGGATCAAAGTCCGGAAGGGTCAAAGTCCATCACGCGCTAAATGCTACGGAATGCGCTGATCTTGACGAAAGGAAGTCATTGGCTTTCTTTGGCTCTGTTTATTGATTCGAAACCGTCTTTCGATAAAGTCTCGGAATGCCTCTAGTGATGTTGTTACAGATGAGTGACTGTGAGATATTTCGAACTCGCTGACACCGAATGACTGGGACAATAAATTATTCATTTGCAGGGATTCTTTTGCAAATACATATCAGTCGCCTAACAAACTTAACTCGAGTGATTTTGCGCTTTCTTCTTTTGGAGAAGGAGGAGCTCGCTCTGAACTCTGTAATGTTCATTCTGAATTACGCTTTTGTAATACACAAAGAATAATGTACAATTGTGCTCCAACTGACTCTTCGCTCTTACAAAATTGCCGTTGCCTACTGCCTCTCTACGCTATCATCGCTTTGATCTTTCGTATATCGAACAACACCGTTTCTCCGAACCAATTACAATTTCGATTAATTTCATTCGTTCCCTCATTCCAACGGAATTCGTTCGTGTTTCCGACATCCGGAAACCAGTAGACGGTGTTTTAAAGCACCAAATCCGACATCTCGCTTAAATCTAACACATTTAACTCCATCGACAAAAAAACAGTCGAAAGCCTTCCCAATAGCAACGGACTCTTATTTTTCCAAACTCGTTTTTATTTGCGGTTTGTTGCGCAGTAAATGCCATAAATTTCCAATCGCTTTTTGTTATTTTAGAGCCGTGTCTTTCACCTCCCTTTCACACCCTTTCACAAGTACTTTTTTGCTTTTTCTTTAACTTGGCTTACACAGCCTTTTAAAAAGCTCCCACGAGACTCTTTTCAGTCGAGCTAAATATCCCAGTTGCAAAATGCGTAATCGTAACTTCTTTAACGGGCCTTTCGGCTAAACCTTGGCACTCTTGAAGTAAAAAGTCGTCCTCGATTAATTTCACGAGTCCGTCAAATGTGCATTGACACGTGCATTGACACGTGCATTGAAATGTGCACTGAAATGTGCACTGAAATGTGCCTTTGGAACTATCCGAGGCATACAATTCCACCAAGTTTAACCGTTTAATACACGCGCGATCTCGCGTACGTACACTCCACATTACGCGTTTGGTATCGAGTGTCAGTAACAGTCGCGCAGCAAGTGTAGTTATAAAATTCAAAGTTTACCAGTGCCACCAAGTTTTCAAACGAATTCTACGGACGAATGCACCAACAGACTGCTCACCGTTCTACTTACAATTGCGATACAACTTTCACGTTTCAATCGACGTTCACGACTTTCTACTTTTTACTTCTCGCTCATCTCCGGCACACTGGCATTTGCACTCGTAGCGAATGTCTCGCCGCCGGCATCGATCGCTGAACCGCAATTGTCCTTGGCAGTTGGCTAGTCGGGAGCGAAACGCACTCGAGTACGTCTTATCGATGCGCGGATTGCAAGCGACCGTTTATCACCATTGTTTATCACCTCGTGCGCGCATTTTCGTCGATTTCAATGAAGTCCCTTGGCGAGGGAGGTTCCTTGGCGAGGGAGGCAGCGATCTTTTGCGCAACGTACGCGGGCAACTCGAGAACAGGGGAACGCGAATTTCGAAGGCTGCGCACGGCTCCTTAAGCCTCGATCGCAACTGGGCGCACACGCGCGCATGTGTACATTGACGAAAGACGAGCAGCCACGGTGTGACGGGAACGGCCGTAGGCACTCGCACGTGAGTCTTTCCAACTGCGCCGATACGTACATTATAGCCAATCTCCGGCTCTTCCCTTCCGCCTTCTACTCCCATCGACTACGGCATCGCCGCCGCCACCTACGAAGACGTTGCGTCGTCAGGGGAAATATATAAGTCGAGCCGGTCGCCGTCACGTGGTCCCCGTGAATTCACTCCTTCGCTATTTCTCGAGCCGTGCGTGCTAGCTACCCACACATACCCAAGCGTCCCCATTGACGTAGGTTCGTCAAAGAGGAATGGCGCCGCTCTGTCGTACCGTTTTTCCTCCAACACACGCACACGCGCGCCTTTCGTCGCACATTGCGCACGATGATCGCGTACGCGTCGAACGTGCGCGAGCATGTGCGCGAGTTTGTGGCGCGAGTTTGTGGCGCGAGTTTGTGGCGCGAGTTTGTGGCGCGAGTATGTGGCGCGAGTATGTGGCGCGCACGTAGGTGCGTGTGCGCGCTTGTGCTTTTCCCTCTCGCTCGGTTCGCATCACTGGCCTCTCTAATAGTTAGCGCGAAAACTCTTTATCGTTATGCGTCATGCATATGTACGCGTAGCAGTCAGGCTGCGAGAAGCAATTTCTTGCGCTTAAGCAAATATTCAATGCCGAATTCGCTATGCAGGAGTTCGTTGGGAAATTCTGTCCTGAAAATATCCTCTCTTCGAGTTGAATCAACGCGCCGGTTTTCGGTAACGCGAATCCAACGTGCGAATAAATACGCGGTACGCTATGTTTCAATTAGCGGACAAATAATACGACACGTCTTTGAAGGTGTTCGTTCAGCAACGCCACGTGACGCTCGTTCGTACGCCCAAAGAGAAATTCTTTTAAAGATACGTTGCACGGAATAGGCCTTGTAATCGTCGTTACTGATATCGTTGTTGAGTTCACGAATTGCCTTTATGACTGATTTACTTTTATGACCGGGACTTCTTTTGACAGAGCTTCTTAACTGAGCAAACGAAGAGCGACGTACAGTTTTCCGTAAACGGCGGATATTCGATGTTGTTCGGAGAGATGAGCAGCTGGCAGCATCCGGAAAACGAAGATGGCGCAAACGACACCGGTTAAAGGGGGGAAAAACGTTTGACGAGGTGAGTTTTCTATTTTAGAATTGTGGAGGCGTGAAATTTTCAAATTGTAAATGGACTGCGCCGAGTAATTCAATTCCAAGAGTTCATTCGGAAAATGATTCCGTTAGAGCTCAATGTGTTAGCGAGGAGCGAAATATCGAGGCAGCAAGTAAGAGAACGCGCGTAATTCTTACTCGCCGATGCGAACACGCTTTACCTTATCGACTTATGAAATTTATAATAAATAACGAAAGCGCAACGTCAGCGTGTTACGTATGCGCGACATTGCCGTTGTCAGCGGGTAACTAGGCGATTTCCATGACTCGTTAGAATTTTCGATGATGATCTTAAAATAACCTTAAAAGGCCTCGGATATTAACGCGTGATATTACATGGTTGCGTCACATTGGTCCAATGGTGCTGCGTTAATATGGCTTGTGCGTTGATTCAAACAATAACGCAATTGTGTAAATAATATGTTGCGCGGGCACCACCGATACCTACACTTGGAAGTCCACATCGAGGGCAGATCGATTGCCTATTACAGGGTCGTATATAAATATGCGTAAGTCAAAGAGGCTTTTTAATTTAGGCTCTCTCGTTGATGCGAGTTGCACGTGTGACAGGTCACGTGGTCAAGCTCGGTATTGGACATCCTCATATTTCACTGTGGTATTATTATGGGTAGTTGCGACAATCGTCTCGTGTTTTTTCAGCTCTTGCTTTTGGCTATTATTCGCCTGTTTTGGACGTCTACGTCACGGGATAACGCTGTCGCGCATCGGAGCAACATTTGATCAAAGGGACGCGGAGAGCTCGATGAGGTTTCAATGTCGTCGATGGGCTATTTTTGTTCGTTGTTTAACAGCTTCTTGTATTTTCTCTCCTTTTTATCGGCGCAATCGAAGATTTTGCTGCTATTCCTTGGAAAAGTGAGCGTCGGAATGAAGTCGAAGCGAAGTCAATGGTGTCTCGCTGTTTTTCAATTAGAGCGCTTCGTAGTAACGTAGTAAAGGTTGTGCCAACGGAAAACAGTAGCTGCATTACGATGTTACATTACAATATGACGTCGTTCCTTTTCGTTTTTGAGTGAAACTTTCGCTTAATCGTTGCCTTTTTTCATAATGCTTTTTAATGTTTGAATTGAAATTGTTACGAATTTATCTCTCTTTTACTCGTCGATCGTATTAACTGATTACTGCGAGGTGACACGCGGGAAAGGATTTTTAAAGGTGAAAAGGTAAGGTTAGGTATATAGGTGTATAGCCCTATTATTTGTTTTCCTCTTACTGGGGGGAAGTCAACGATTTCGCGCTTTCTTTTCCATAACAGCTATTTCAGAAATATTGTTCAATACATACGAATCGTTCACCTCGATTTTACGTCTTACGCCTTTAATCTAAGTCTTCTTTAGTGTTGATAAAAGGTATTTTAATTAAATCTAAAATGTCGCACACGTTCATAAAAATCGGAGTTACGTACGTTTTTGACACTTGTTGACTAAATTTGTTGTTGCATTCAGAATGTTAGCTAATTAGACTTGATTTTAAGGCTACAGCCATTGAATGACGTTTAATGCAATATTTTGAACAAATAAAAATAAATAACACAGCGCCGGCCCGCTTTTATTATCTGAGCCTTATCTGTGTTTTCTACCAGGAACATTGCCAGTGTTGCCGGTTGTAGTTGTGGCAGCTGCACCGAACAAACGTCAGCTAATGAAATTGACAAAATAAAATTTAATAATGCAGGTTGCATAATAAAGTCAGTACATTTTTGCTGTACTGATTTGAGGTATTCTTAAATTTGTTCACGATTCAATTGTTACATACGTGTAGTATAAATTATAATTATACTGGATTTCTTTTGTATTCTGAACGGTAATAAAATAACTACTGGCATTTACTACAGTCGGTAACTAGATTTGGCTCGGATGGAATAGACTCGTACTTAATTGAAAATAAAGTATAAATCAAAGTGAACGAGCGGGGGAAGTGAATCGAGGTGAAACAAGAGGACGTAGGCGGAAAAATAAGTAAAAATTCGAGAAACCACAAACTTTTGTATTCGGTGTAGCTTAATGATTCGCTTTTCTAGACGGGACTGACGTGGTGTACGCACTTGGTATGTTAAAAAATCGTCTTGATGAATTGCATTGGAAATGTCACGTATGAAAAAACATTATCAAATTCCATTAATATTCTGGTAAAATTCGTTCGGTAACGTTCGAACGAAAGTTCAACTGTAACAGAGAGTAAATAATATTCCGAATGCGAATTGAGACGAATGTTTGGAATTTTATATGAAACACCGAAAGAAAATTTTACATTGCGATAATGTAGGTCCATTTTATTTTTGCAATTCCATCAGAGTAGAATTATACATTTAATGTAAATATGATAAACAAACGGTCAAATACGAAACGATAAATTTTCCACAATACCAATGGAAGATGACTCAATAAACGTGTTAGTATTTTCGACGTCTTAAAGAAGCATAAAGTCAAAAATGTCGTATCTTGATTTAATTTATAAAACAATGAGATTTTCACTTTATGCTATGCATTAGATTGTAAAATTGTACATTTTGATATAAGCAATCGGCCGATTTGAAAATTTCAATTTTTAATGTCAATTTTTTATGGCGACTGTCAAAATTTGATTCGACAAATAAAATTTATATCGAATTAAATAAGGATCAAGAATTTAAAGAGCATAATTAAATTTACATTGAAGAAATATAAAAATCCGGACTTCAAAGTTGATGGAGCACCAAGTTTGAGCTGTCCGATTTGTAATTAGGGAGCATCAACACTTCGTAAATTTAAAATCAATAGTTAGACAAGGTTTTAAGAAAATTGCCTACTCCCATCCACGAATGCCTCGAATGCGTTAATTTCACCTTTACCACGATCGACTTGGAAATCGCAGCCTAACAATTACAACCACCGTCACGGAAAAATAAACGCGGGAATAATTTTTTACACTGATTTTTTTTTTCACACGATACTAACTACGTAAAACGCAACGCGCGCCTTCTTTATCCCTCTACCTATTTCTTGCGTTAGCAGCCACATTTTTCCAGGAAGAAATACTCGTGGTCGAAACTCGAACCCGTGGCCACTGCGTATAGGGTAGTGGTGGCGAAGGTTTTTCGAACCATCGGCCAATGACTTCCTGTATATGACGCGCTCGCATCTCTCGTGCGAAACTCTCTCATTTCAGCCGCGACGTCTTCGCCTTTTATCATCCTCTGCGCTGCTTATTCTTTCTTTATCTCGTCATCCCTGCTGTTCCCATTTCCAAGGAAGAGTCTCCCTGCGAGGTGGAGCGATAAGGTGGGCCTTGCTTACGTACTTGCGATTAGCAAAGATTTCCTTTCGACGACGCCAAGATCTTTCTCGGCTTGTGCTTTTAAGAATAAGTTTCAGTTGACATTCGATATCGTTTTCACGTGAAATATCGGAACTGTTTTCCGACTTTTTTTTATGACTTTGACATCTCCTTTATTTTTAACAGGCCTGCATTACCTATCCGAGCCTAATATATCGTTCGTTCAAAATTATGTAATACTTGTGAAAATAATGACTTTTTTTTAATTTAGAAATTGATCTGCAAGTTTGCGTTACATTTTGTGTTAATCATTTTTTCTCTTATGTAGGTACAATTCTTTTGATAGTTTATCGTACAATTTAAATTAAAAGAAATCTTCGGTTTTCACGTCTCTAATGACAATGCAATTGTCTGTACATTGCATCACGCGTGAAAGAGTCGATAAATATCCGAAAAGGTCACAGGCGCGTAAGTAGTAAAAATTTAACAATAATTTTTCAAGAAATATAAGTGAGAAGTGCTAAATCATCGCTTACTGGTTAATTCGGGTAAGTAAGTGTAATAGATGGAGCAAACTTTTAACACTTCCATGACTCGCTTTATGGATATTAAATCAAAGCAGTAAAAAAAAAACCTTAACCAATAACTCAATAAAACTTTTTACGTTATTAATTTGTCACTAGCCATCGTTCGCATTTAAAGAATTACACACCAAATCCATTTCCGCGTGGATTTCAGATTTTCAGAAAGAATATAAAAACGTATCTAATCACCCTGCAATTTTTTCCGAAGAAGTATCAGAACATCAGACTTCCTCTTATTTCGGTCGAAGCGCGCGTAACATCCGCATCAACTCTCTCTAGCGCTAGATCAGAAAAAGAGACGTAGAGGAAAAAAAGTAAGAAAGAAGATGAAGAGAGAGAGAGAGAGAGAGAGAGAGAGAATGCAAGACACGACGCTAAAGCCAAACAGGGTGAAGCAGTGCGCGCGATTGTCGGTGCACTCGATACCGGAAACCTTATCGAGGCGAGTAGATCCCACCTCGCGTCATTTCCTTACCATTAAAGTTCGAAAACCGCACGGGCTATCGAAAGAAACCAGCGCTCATTGCACTATTATCTGAAGACGCTCGACGATGGCCTCGAGTTGCGACTCCAGCTTTTGCGCGTCCGCCGATCACGTGATTTTGCGTGCGGCGCGTCCACGCATTATTACAACGATTAATTACAAAGTGGGCCTTACTTTGAAAAACGTTACCGAGTCTCATATTCAACAAATGATATCTAACTTTGGGATTAGTTGTCAGTGAACTGACGATTAAAATGAACATTTCTTTTATGGAAGAATATCGAATGTTTATAATGGAGAAGGTTGACCAACGTACGTCTTTATTAAACATCCCATTAACGTACACGTTAACAGGGAACCGTACTCACTGTCCCTGAAGATAAGCAAGATGAGTGTAATAGGCAATAACAGTCCGTGACTTTGTTTTCGCGTGAAGTTTTAACGTATGAAAAAATAATGCATACTTAAACCTTATTACGCATTCAAGCTCCACACGAATACCAAACGATAAAATTCATTTCTCTCTCACAGGCAATATATTTATAGCGCAAACTAGTTTGAAGTCTTATATGTATATTCTAACGATAAGATTTTTGATAAATAATGAAAAATTTGTTGGTATTCGTATATTCGTTAATCGCTTTTATTCGTAGGAAATGTAAGTAACATTGAAGAGTTTAGACGATATAACTTAATTTAAACTCTTATCTTTCTGTTGAACTTCAAGGGAATTCGAATCTTTTCGTGAATCCGTAAAAGCGAATTCATGAGTGATTTACCACCTTAACTAGTAAATGCTAAGTTGATTTTCATCGAGTACGTTATTATATCTGAGAGCGAAAATTGTTTATAAACGAGACATCCTTTCGTTATCTTTACAATTTACAATTCGTTATCCATTTCAATGCCTTGGAAAAATTAATTAGTTAACACAAATGTTAAAACGAGGATTTATCTTTTCAATTCGGGATAATATTTCTTAAATAAGCCGACACCTAACACTGCATCTGCATAGCTTTGTATGCATGTAATAAATCATAGTTAAACATAAATTTGGTATGCTGACGTAACTTATTTAGAAAATAAGCCCGTTTGTTTTGCAATAACAGTAATAATACAATAATAATTATATAAAGAAATCTTCGTAAGTTTATAGTTTATCATACAAATACGACATATTGGATTACTAGTGTACGGATAAACAAAATTTAGATTTTTATATTAACTTGTGTAAGTTTCGCCGTTTATCAATTGAAATTTTCGCAAAGTTTCTTAGGAGCCAGGAAGACTTGAAATCGAGAGAACATCGTACCAATAACAAAAAAATTAAAAAAAAAAAAAAAAAAAAAAAAAAAAAACCCTATAAGAGTTTTAGAACAATGACGTAACGTCAAGTGTATAGGTAATTGTTTATAACATCCCTAGAGAGAATTTGTGACAATGATATTCACAGCATAAACCCAAGCTGAAATGTCCTATTTTTGTATCACCCGATTATCTATCTTTGTCATATTTGCGTTGTGTAACTTAGTGAAATTCCGCTTCTGCGATACACAATTCTATTTTTGCCCGTCACAATTGAAGCAAAATGTAAGCAATAATTTTAGATGGCTTCTTGAAATTACGTAATGTCGTCGAGTGTAGGGGCTTATGACAATTCCTTATATTTGCGAACATGTAATCAAGAGTCTCAATTTTAGGTGTTTAGTGACAATATTGTGTCCTTATACAATATTAACAAGGCATTTTAACGTGAAATTTGAGGACAGTGAACGTACGAATAGATTAAGCCAGCGAAAACGTTCTTATGTTTACGAAATTCAGGTTTTTCAAAATACAGAGCACATTGCATACGTTTGTTCAATAGTTACTTGAACCACTGGGACATTATTGTTAATTGTTCTACTAAACTGTACAATGCATTTGTGCTGCATGCTGACTACTACTGAATCGTAAAAAATCAATTCGCTTTATTTCTAATAACGATATAAAGTACTCGTGTTCCGCGGTAAAAAAATTTACTCGAATTCACATTTCATCTTTACAGTCTGAGAAAATATAGTCTTAAGCCAAGTAAATATTTATATTAAATATCACACAAGTACTGGTTTCCATTTATTAAATTTCTTTTCAGCATATGTTACGTGAATTTAAAATGTTTCTTAATGCTCAAGTTTCTTTTTATTATCATCTAATTATTTTAACTACTCGAATTTACTAAATACTTCAATGCGCGATTAAATTTCTTCTAAAAATGTTACATTCATAATTACGAATGTGATTGTATCACCATCCTGCGCTAGTCGCATAAATCTGTAATATATATATATATATATATATATATAAAATATTATAACATTAATAACATAATATGAACTTAAATGTAACCTATTAAGCCAGGTTTCTTACAAAGTATTGCCATTCTTTCTAAGCATACACATATTACAACTGAAGAAAATAATAGTGACTGTGGTGCCACGCAAACGCCGTAATGAAATTTATAAGACTAACCAATATTAACTTATAATTATAAAAGCAATTACTATGAAAAATTGAATCAAGTTAAAAAGAATATGAGTTGATTACTCAAACAATTTTACTAAAATTTCAGTTCATGAAGAAGAATAAACACAAAGTATTCTCTCTACGTGACTTCTATCACTCTTTCTGAACGCAATATCGACTTCTTGATCATATTGCACGTTGTTCTCGTTAAAGAGGAAAAATAGAGAAGAATGTCTCTTGTTAGTACGAAGGAAATATTTACTCCATATTTACTTTACGACGTATGTATGCATACTTGCAAGGCGAAAGGCATTTTATCGGCCCGTTTATTGCTTCGATACTTACGATTTTATTTGATTTGTCACTGCACGATAAATATTTCAGATTCATAGGCGAACGGAGATATTTCTTTTCGGTTTTACGCATTGTTCTTTAATTTTATTCAAATTCTGATTCAACGCGTAAACTGATTTTACGTCATAAACGTATTACACAATACAACGACGCGTTCATGATGTAATTTAGTTAAAATGAAAGCTCTTTTAAGATTCGCGCGTATTTGCAGTTACAATTTTGTCTTATGTTCTACGTTTATCAAGTCCATGCAGTAAGTAATTATTCAATACGATTCCACGATTAACTTTGTACGAAAGCGCTAGTAATTTAAGAGTAGCTCTCGAGCAGTTATTTACGTACTGCTAATCGAACGAAATGATATTTTTATAGAGAGCACTTTTTCTAAGTTAGTTAGATCAATGCCGAACTATTATAATTTAATAGTAAATTATCAATTATTTCGTATACGTTTGTGAGGGCGCATACGTAAAGATACAATAACATACAGTTAAGATCTAAGAATTATACTTAAAAATGTTTAATGCCTGGCGTCGTCAAACGGTAAAGAGGGTCTACACTTTTATCAGGGTAATATGATCATTTACACCGTTTTTAAAGAGGATGGATATTTGAAGTTCAAAACTTATCAGGCTTTATCGAGGATCAATTAGTTACAATTTTAACTTCTTCCAGTGCGTCTCGACAAAACCACGTCCAAATACACAAAGAAATAGGTTACAAGTAGTACAAGTGGTGCAGTAAGTTCGGAAAACTTCTCAAGGAATTTTAAATAGTCCGTCACTTCTAATGACATAAGTGTTCATTTATTTAACTCCCTTCTAGGATTGCATCTTGCGCTCAATTACATTGGACAATTAAATTAAATTACACGCACGAGGAAATGTTATATTTTATCAATTGAATTTGCGTTTGTCAATAAATGGGTTCGATCGACATCAAGCATATAGTAGTAATGCATACAAAACTTCACGTGAACAGCAATATGACAACGACAGAATGCCAGAAAAATTCCAATGCACGTAAGAAAAAAGACTCAGCGAAATAGAATTCCCTTTCGTGCTCCTCGCTCGCTTTAACTTAGATTTGATAGTGTCAATTAGATTTCTATCGTGTATCAATATCGAGAGAGTACATTAATAAATTGAAAAGCGCTTGCGTTTACACTGGAAAGAAAATGCCTTCGGATCCGCCGAGCAACCAACATCCACGGTTTCCTCCGAGAACTTGCGATACGTAACCGTGAACCACTTGAAAAGCCCAGAAATCCGTTGAGTGAGCGTTCGGGCACACCCCGGTGGCTGAAATTCCTAAAAGGCATAAGAAAGGATAAACGATCCTCATCCAGAGTCGGCGCCCACGGACGATTGGTTCGTGACATTTGCGTGGTGACGTTAAATGACGCAAGCGTATCACATTATAAGGCGCTTACATATCGGCGCTCGGCTTAATGGCCTTTACGAGTGAAAGCGTATTCGGGTTATATGTGCTACAAACATTGGCCACTGGTGCCTGGGTCCGGGTGGGGAGTCGATTGAATCTTTGACCCCGTGGGTATGCGGCGTGTCGTGTGTATAAAGGCGCGAAATGGAGGGTCTGGCGAGCAAACGAACGGACGACGATGGAATTCAGATCAGCGGCGGAGAGTTGGCTATTTAAATCGAGCGAGCGACGCGTCTGGCGTCGTCGGCGTCGTCGGCGTCGTCGGCGTCGTCGGCGTCGAGAGGTAAAGATTATGCCTTTGGCCCGAGCCAAGGCGAGGAGAGCTTTTGGAATTAGAATAAGTATTCTATCGACGTGTTCGATTGGTGGATGCCAAAAGGTGGGCGCCAAAAGCTTTGACTTCCTAGGCGAGCGTACAATTGCACGGATTGAACAGTGTTTGGCTTATTAACAAGAATAAAATTCGATACGCTCGTTTTTATTCGAATGATTATTTGAAGAAGAAGAAGAAGAAGAAGAAGAAGAAGAAGAAGAAGAAGAAGAAGAAGAAGGAGAAGAGGGAGAAGAGGGAGAAGAGGGAGAAGAAGGAGAAGAAGGAGAAGAAGGAGAAGAAGGAGAAGAGGGAGAAGAAGAAAGAAGAAGAAAGAAGAAGAAAGAAGAAGAAAGGTTGGGCCTGTTGGTGGAAGCTTGCACTGCTCTGAGAATCCGCTAATTATTGCGAATATTTAATTTATATCGTTAATTTATATCGTTGATTTAAGCTGAAATCACTTTCTGGAAAATAAAAGCGAATAACCAAATGCACGAGCACGGCAAAACATTTGCAATTGACTGGCAATGCCTTCAAGTGCTTCCATACTCGAT
This sequence comes from Wiebesia pumilae, assembly GCA_018907045.1. Taxonomy (NCBI): domain Eukaryota; kingdom Metazoa; phylum Arthropoda; class Insecta; order Hymenoptera; family Agaonidae; genus Wiebesia; species Wiebesia pumilae. Next base: position 2,578,127 of record JACCHZ010000138.1, read on the forward strand.
CGCTTGTATTTCTTGATTGATTAAATTAATATATCAAAAGATAGAGTAATTTGATCCTGCCAGACTTATAATTCTAGATGATTTCATTGATGCTAAATGGCAAGTTGCATTCATTACCCCGAATTTTTTCGAATCTTTTTCAAAATCGTTATTAAATAATAAACGTCTTGCTAATGGAGAAAGTTCATTCTCTGAAATGATATTCTTGGCAAATCCATCAAGTCGAATGAATGCTCTTTGCTTTAATAATTTTAATTTTCGTTCAAATATCTAATCGCATGCTTGGAAATCACAAAAAATACGTAAAATAATTGGTAATATTTTTAAGAAATATCTTTCCATTGTGTTCAAGAAAGGAATTTTTTGCCAAAGTGCACAAACTTGCACTTGCACTATTGTCATGTTCGAATATTGAAATAAAAAACATCCGATTTGTGCTGTTTCGACTATTCTCATTTCATCCAAGTTGGCATTCTTTGACCACTTTCCGTAACCACTTGAAGAATTCCAGCGGATATATTACAGCCTAAGTGACGTTGAATGTTGATGCACATTTTTCTACCATTTTAATCATATTACTCATAATGTGCATCATTAAATAACAGAACTTTGGCGTGGAATTGGACTTTAATGAATTAAATATTTCATCGATATCAAGGCTTACTTTTTATCAAGTAACGAGTATGGGTAATGTAATTGAATTTATGGCATGAAAAATGTTTTTAATCAAAGAATCGCGAATAGCGCGTAGGCTGATAATCCTTAAAGCCAGCGTATGCTGAAGCTGGTTGAAGCTGGTTATTCATTTCGATTGTTAAGTTAATAAGTGCAATTGTACAAGTAATATATCTATTATTCATGTACAGATCGCTTTTAAGAAATGTAGTATATTGTACTTTACTAGACAAATAATGAAACTGCGACAGGGGTATTCGTACAATTACCAATGAATAAACATCTACTATGTTTTTCAAACTCTATAAATAAAAAGTTGTCGTACAACTAATCATGGCTACGTTGGCAATGCTCGAGGGAAAAAAAAAAAAAAAAAAAAAAAAAAAAAAAAAAAAAAAAAAAAAAAAAAATCAATTTCACAGTGCTCACGCACAGTCGGTAGTCGTAACATTTATTTCCAAGTTCAAAAGATTTAAATATGTCTTCGCGTGCACCGTCTAACGTGTCTCTAAACGTGACTAATACACAAACATATTCCAAATAAATCACTTCTTTGAAAAATATACTCCGACGTAACAATTGTATGAGATATATCTTTTAAGGGGAAAGACATCATTCTTATGAAATGGATGCGAATAAATCGCGTGTAATGCTTGTCTCGATTGGTATAAAAGTCGTACGACTCGAGATCTTTCATCGACAATCCTTATACTTTACGTAAAGATATAGACTACTTGGGTTATTTTGTACTCCTTGCGCAACCCGAGAAAGAGTCGGAAAATAACGCTCGCACTCCCATAAAAATAGGCGTGCAAAAGGAAAATGACGACAACGAAGATTCACGGAAAACTTGGGCCGAATGAATCATTGTGTGGGTGAGCAGCGTTGCGTGAAATTTTCAGTACCGATGAATTCGACTAAATCGAAACAAGCTCGTGTGTTTGTAAATTACTGGAACGTTGAAGAGCGCAAAGTCTAACAACAGACGGTTCGTTTACTAACCCGTTCAAGCATGTATGCTGTTGCTTTTCCGATTTTCTTGAAAAACTATGAAGAACGAAATTTGTAGTATACTTTATTTTTATCGTAGTTTCGCAATATACATCGTCATGATTTTTATTAGAAAACTCGTAACATCGAACAAATTCTAGAGTCGAGGTTTTTATGAAAATTCATCGTCCGCTCGTTAATTCGGATAAAGGATGTCATTCCTTCTTGCATTTAGTTTCACAATTTGTACAATAGAATTATAGATACTGCTTTGGTCGTTTGACGAAACTTTTATTTAAAAGTTTTATTTTCTTCTGTTTTCGCGAATTTAAGCTTATATAATGCGTGCCTGGGAGAAAATCAAATTTAAAAAATTACTAACAAAACAAGAATAAAATGCACGACGTAGAATATCAAGTACGTTATTCTCGGCTGGTAAAAATATCGATACTTTAATATTCTTTATAAATATATATTCGTGTAAAAATATGCCGGATATTTTGGCGTATTAGTTTGATCAAAATTCATTATAAATACTCGAAGAATAATCACTTCTATCGTGTAATATTGCGATAACGTGGACATACTTTTATTTATAAGACAATGCCCCGTTTGTGCACGTGTGGAAGTTTTACTTTACTATACACGTACGTAAGTATCGTGCTAAGGCCATGAAATACGCCTTTAGTTTTCGGAAAATTTCTACGGAATATTTTATTACTTCGAGTATTAAAATATCAGTTGAAAGATTTGATTCTTTTACATGCATTTACAGAATTAATCAGAAAAATATTCAAACTTTATCGAAACCAAGTATTTTATATCACATTTGCCCCATAGATCCTCTCATTTATTTTGAATGGCATTATCGCTTATCGGACGGACCTTTATTCAGCTTTTTATACAGCAAATGTATATAAAATTATTCGCGTTTTCTATTACGGTTAATATTTCCATGGTTTCGTTTTAGGGATAAAATACAAATTATATTTATAGCATTTGAACCGTAATAAAAAAAGAGTTCGTGTTCCTCGAATATTAATTTTACTTTATTATTTTTACCACTAAAATTTCCTAAGTAGTCCCAGTATCGGTTGAAAGTTCTATGTCACAATGTTTTATTTTAAGTTTTAACAGCCGACAATTTGATCTAATACATACGCAGACATAAGACGGAATGAAATTTTGCATACTAAAAGTTCAGTAAAATGTATCGGAATTGGATGAAAGATAGTGATGAGATTAAAGCAATGACCTATAATCTCTGGATATTTAAATATTTAATGCAATGAAATAATTATATTACGTCATTATGTTTTCTGGCGTTTCCCTTTTTACACTTTATAAGTCCTTTAAAATTGCAACTTGAAATGTTCGATGATTTCATTGGAAATGAGGCGCAATTAGGCAACACGGGTAATTAGTAGCGTTTCGCGCGTCCCCGGAAAACGTAAGATCGACAAAGAAAGCATTTTACCAGGAGGAAGCTTCGATCGCGCGTCACTGTTCGATTCCCTAGTTTGACAGCTGGACGATCGTCGCTCGTTGGATCGCACGTGATTCATCGAGGGGACGTGCGAGGAATTTACGGTACTGTCGGCGCCTCGAAAATTAAGTCTGGCCGCGCGCGCGAATCGTAGTTTGATGGGTGGATGGATGGATGGATGGATGGATGGATGGATGGCGCGATTATTTGTTTGACCAAAATGACACCCGACAAGGCATTCGTCGTCTCTTTTTAATAGGCCGACTGGGCTCGTCGCGAGTCCGAACGATCGATCAATTAAAAACCTATTTCAGAGCTCCTCCATTATGATCTTATAACGAGTTTCATGGATATCTTTAATGCCTACGCATTTTATTTCAACGTTTTCGCAATGGCTGATACTCGTAGTTTACAACATCGCTTGCTTTAATGCTTAAGCCTCTTCCTTGAGCGGTTTGAATTAACAATGGACTTGCAACGGATCAGTTTTATTTCATAGATCTAACGACTTTGTGTATATCGCCGTTCCCTTGCAGAAAGACGAGACGAACGACGGCACTTACGATAAAGCAAAGAAAAATATTTAAATACTAGTCTTAGAGGGTAAAATGTGTCGCTTTAGAACGAAATGAAGTGAAATAAAGTGGATGAGTAAAATAATGCTTTTGATATTCCGTTCGTAAAAGTGACTATTCATAAACACGCGCAAAACCATTTGAATAATTTTGTTTTACAAATTATCTCGCTCGAGTCTTTATTAAATTTGAGCCAACAAAGGTGCAAACGTATAAACTTCCGTAATAAATGCACATAATTCCACGTGCACACAATCACGAGATTTTTCATGTTGAAAAACTTTGCGTACAAGAATTTGAAGGGCATCTCAACGTATTCTCCAATTCAAGTAGCATTTAAATTAAAATCCAATTTTGATCATCGGAACATGTCAAAGGGATGTCCGACTTTCTGTTCTTTGGAGGCGCGTTCACACATTGTGTATTATCCACTGTAATATGTATTGTCCACTATATCATTAAAGAGGTTTAATTATTCTTTGGGGCAGTCATATTTCCCGTGAGAAAATGCGAATGACAAGCATTGCGGTGCACAAATGAATAATTCTCATACACGGCGAATGTTAAACGCATACGTTGTCGAGGAGAAACAAGATGAGGCAACCAGTCAAGCTATGAATTATCATACAAGTGTTGATCGATCGGTTGTTACCTTACCAATACGTTACGAGATTACGATAATGGTAACGCGGCCAGTCCACGTGTACACGTACTTGCGTAAGCCAAAAGCATCGAACAATGCTAATCCTATCGTCTAATGCGATTATGTGCGTTACAAGAGAGGGCGAACAATTCGTATTCCATGAGATAAGCATTACGTAGAGTGCCGATGCACCCAAGCAAAATCTCTCTAGAATGTTCTCGCAAAAATGATCGCGCAAAACTTTCGCAAATGTCCAATTGCCGATGATTGCCGGATGTCAAAAGTACGAATTAATTTGGATTAAGGACGGCGAACGCATTAAGCCATGCATAAAGAAAACAAATGTATTTCTTAGTTTAAAAAACGTATTTTCTAACGCGCGCCCATGGCGCATTATTTACCGAGAATATACGAGACGGAAAGTTAAACTGTGCGGTAAGATCGAGCGGCTGGACCACGACTTTTATACAAATAAAGCAGCCAACATTTATCCCCAATTCTTCTTAAAGGCCGTGGAAACTTGTTTAATATAAACTACCAACTTGAATGGCTTCATAAGGTGTCATAAGCTCATAAGCTCATTAAATCTATCACGGTAAGTAAAAGAAAAAAAAAAAAAAAAAAAAAAAAAAAAAAAAAAAAAAAAAAAAAAAAAGAGAGTTTTTGTTACATATTTCAAATATAATTTCTCTTCGTAATGCAGATTAAAACTTGAAACTTCGATGCCGATCATTGGTAAGATACAAAAGTCTTTCGAAACCTTTTAACGAACTTATTAGTATTAACGTAAGTACAATGTTAAATTACGAAAATTACGAAACGGCAGTTTGCCGTTTATCAGATATTTAAACCTGCGTTCCCGTGAAAGGCGCTTCCGCAGGCTTAATAAATCAGATTTTCAGAGATCTGTTGTCGCTCGTTTGTTTGGCGAAGATTTACTTGATTTCACATCAATTCGCCCATTAGTGAACATTAACAAGTAATCATCACCGATTCAGCGTATTTTTTAATATTTTTAAATAGCACCGCCTTGGTTAAAAAAATATTCCTCACCCAGTAGTGGCCAGCTCGCGATACTTTTCTTATTAGAAATAAAACGATTAGAAATTATCGAAATTATCGATACACGATGATCCAAACAATTTCAACCGTTTGCTTTGTTGACGTTTCATTACCACAAGGTAAGCATTATTTTATATCGCATTCAAATGCATAATACGCCGGCAGTGCCTAAAGAACATTGATAAAAATAATATCATCTAATTATCGTCGATACGATGATAATAAGAATATTTGCTGCTCGCGTCTGCCGGTAACTTTCCAACGACCGTCACTTTCTTCGCGATGTACGAAGAGATTCCACCCATACCCCCCCCCCCCCCACGCCCCACGCCCCACGCCCCCATTGATGAGCACCGCGCCATCGAACGAGCACCGCGGCTTCCTGCAACAATAGTGTACTGGGCGGCCCAGTATCCCAGCCGTATTTCAAGGACTCAATTCAACAGCCGTATTTTCAGGAGCCGCCATACCGAAGCCGCCATTCCGCAGCATCTGCGAAGAAAACGGCGCGAGACTAATAACCAGCGATGATTCAGCCCACGACCGAGGCCTCGCGATCCAAGCCCGCGTCGTGCATCTCGGCAAAAAGCGAACTGTGGGCAAAGTGGGCAGTTCGTCATCGCAGCTGCCACTGGTGACCGCGTGTTCGCGGCACGCAACAACATCAAAGGCCCTCCTCCTCGCGCTCGATTCCGGTCGGCGTCCGTCGGTTACGCGCACGGGTCACCGCCTCGAAAATCCCCGGCGTCTCAATTACGGAGGCTGCTCGTGTATCCCCCGGCCGATAAGGACGAGGAACGCGAGCGCGTCGTACCAAGTCGCTCGGGCATCGGGTCGCAGAGGGAGACGGAGAGCTATAGTTCACGGAATCCGCGCGGGTGATTAATTCGCCCGGCAGCGATAAAATTTATCGGCTGCTTTTTCGGGCCAAGTCCAGACACTCCAGGTTGTATCCGCGACCCCGACTATCGTTGTCATCGAGGAACGCGCGCACGGGGAGTCGAGCGCGGGTCGGACGGGTGACGTCGATGAGCAAGACACCACTGGTGGAAGGAGGCCGGAGTGTGTATTTTTAGCGGTTACACATTGTTATTGACTGCTGCGTCCTCCCTTACTATCTGCTTGACTCTCGATATCATCGAGAGTCGTCTCGACTCTTTCGCGTCTCTCGTTCGGCTCTTCTCCATAGCGCTCAAGGGAAACCCTCGTTACGATCGATCGGGATCGATCGATTTCTGTTCACTGGCCATTCTAACGCGTTGTTTCTTTCCACGTTGTTGAAACTGATATTTGACTTTCCGTAACTTCGAACGAATTTATCGCGTTGAAATTACGACGCTTGGCGGTAGAGACGCATTGTTTACCTTCGCGTGAGAAATTGAAAATAATTTGTTGGATTGGTCAATGCGGAATTTTGTCAAAGGGCTTTTCGTCGTCGAGCTGCGATCGAGCTAAGAAGGTTGACCACTTGTACCACATCAGCGGCTGTAGTTTTCAATTAGTTCGCGGTAATTTTGCTTCTGCTTGCTCGAATCAGTTTGGTAATCATTTTCGCTTGGCATGTTCGCTCAATCTTGATAAATGTAATGAAGTTTTTTATTTTCTTACAGTTCTACTTCTTGGTCGCCATGCACGACTACGTACGCGTACACTTTCACTGGCAACGATATCGTGCATCGTTTCAGCGAAATGCCTTCGAGCCAGGAGGAAAAGGCGAATCGAACAATACCGGGTAAAATGATATTTCGCATTACGCGCATTACGCGCATCAACTTAATACAAGATTTCTTACCATTTTGTAATATTTGCGCGATATTCGTTACAACTGAGAGCTCTCGTCATTAAATGAGACACATTTCTGCGGTAATTAGTTTTAGGAAGACGCGCGTTTAACGAAAAGCGAATTAGGAGGATAATTCTAATTAGAAAGCTGCAAGATAATTAGAATTATAAAACAACTTCTAATATAAGGTAATTTTGATTAAAACTCGGTCCACCCGCCCATAAAATTGTGCAGTAATTTATGATGAAAATATAGCAACGTGGAATATAGAAGAACGTATATGAAGTAGCGCGAGTTCCTCGTTTTCTTGAATTGCAAGATTTGTCAAGCGAGGAAAAAGGGGAGGCATTCATCCTAGAACGTTGTAAAATTATCCGATTAAACTGTACGAAAAGTACAAAAAGCGTCGTGCAAGTTAATCGTATAACGAGCAAAACTTGTTGCCCGATGTTGTCGAATTACTAAAACGTTAACAACGGACACTCGCTTGATGAACGCTTAAAATCACGATCGACAAGAAAGCGAGTTTTCCTTATCGTATGATAGGGTAAAGGAAAACGCCAAAATAAGGAAAAGAGAGAAAGGAAAAGAAAACCACCAACGTCCGTACGCGTTCTGTCCGTACACGTGACGCAAGGAAAAGTTGAGAAGCCGACGATGATGCGCAAGCCTCGAGGAGTCCGAGGCCGCTGGCGCACGGTTCACGGCTCAGGTCGCGGTCGTTGCGCGCGCGCCAGATAACGAATTCATTCACAAACGTCGTCGGCGATTCGCTCGTCCATTATTGCTCGTGCACGCACGACCTCGACTGCGTACGCATGATGCGTACGTGCCCAAACGGCTGGCGGTCGCCGCCGGACGCCGTCGGACGCCGTCCATTGATTTCCTCGCGATACTGTCACGTTATAACGAGCGAGAAGACAAACCGCGACGAACTGGGGACTCTTTTTAACTTCGCTATATGCAATTGGCGGCTGCTTGATTATGATTTCGCGTGAGTTCCTTACACGCTGTACTCTGGGCTTTCGTGCGCATTCCGATGCTCGTGTTGTCCGGCAATTAGAGGAAATGTGAGCTTTCGCACTTGTATTATTTTACGCGCGATTATTGCGTGAATAGTGAGATAATGTATATATTTCTGAATTACGGGGTGAATAATTTCATGTACGGTTGCGTTCATTATTTGCAATGCTTATGAAACTACGATTACATGGGCGATAACTACGATTATAAGGGCCGGGGGTGGGTGAAAAAAAATGTACACAATTCTACGACAGGAGTACGCGAGCCAACGAATAAGACCTTTTGATTTGTGTTTCTCGCGGTAGATCTAGGTAGCTTAATTAAATAAAAATTCTAGCGAAACAAATTAAACTAATTTGGTCGACGATTTGCTCAAGGTAACATTCACTGCTCGCAAAGTAAAATATTTTCAGAACAATTAGGTATTTCTGCGTTTTTAAGAAAATTGAAAAATTTAATAAAAAAGCAGTTCAGAATATCTTATCGAACGATTAATAAACTGAAAAACATGGACAATATTTACATTGAAAACAATTCATCCGCAATGCATACAAAAAAGTAAATTTTCAAAAATAATATACTATGGTGATTTTTTATGCATTAAATATGTGTCGCATTAAAGACACTATGGTTTTATGGTCGACGAACGTTCTATTTCTGTCGATCGATACGTAATATGAATCGTACAAAATGATATATGGTCATTACGTAATGTTCCCGATGTGCTTTCCGTGTATTCTTTTTGCTCAATTTTCAAAAAACCTTTTAATTTACAAGAAACTTGATTTACATAAAATAGTATCGGATGATTTTCCGAAGAGATCTGTGCTCAACATTATTATTCACGACGTTATCGAGATGTCGTCTCGTAACCTCACATCGTACGCTATAACTTTTCTAGCCAAGACAATGAACCGAGGTGCGCACTACTTGAGTCTGCAACTAATTAAAGAGCTCGCGCAAAATTTATTAAACGTCCAACTTTCTGTGACCAAGTACTTTGCGCTCGACTGACTGTAAATTTGTCAAATGAAAAAATCCTTTTATACCGAATAGTTCTAGTACGTAAATTAAGCTTCCATTTAACGCATCCTGAGAATATTATTTATACTAATTTAAATCAAGCTTGCAAATAAAATATATCATCGAATAACGATATAAAGTGACAAAAGTTAATGTTTAGTTTTAATATAAATAAGACTTTGAAAACTTTGAACACATATTTTTCATTGCATAAAAAAATTTCACAGCGCTAAAATCCTTGTATATAGCTTATAGCTTATAGCTTATAGCTTATAACTATACTCCAATATTTTGATAATCAATTTCTTAAAATATATTTAATTAGTAATTATAATTTATGCCACGTTTACGACCCAAATTAAAAGCTGCAACAAAAGTAAATTATTCATTTTATGACACGTACTAAATATCAGGAAAGTCTCGACGCGTGATTTCTCACTACATTCTTTTTCTTTAATATTAAATAAATGTTCTTGTTCCTTTACTTTTATAGTTACACACTGAACACTTACCGTCAGTTTAAAAACGTGAACATTCGTAGAATACATTGAGAAGGGGATGGGAAAAAGTAAATAAAAACTCAACACGATGCAACGATCATCTGTCAAAATATTTCAGTTCAACCTACGACAAATTATGGCATTATTTTAGAATTTTTTAAATTTACCCCTGGAAGAACATTGACAATAAACAATTTTAGTACGGCGAGGAACTATCATTACGTGCATTATTATTGCAATGAAAAATTTTAATTTGCAATTTTCGTTAAAAAAATGTTAAAAAATGAGAATTTCAAAAGTTATTAAATAAATTATTATATTTTATCCTGCTGAAGCAGATATATATATATATATATATATATATATATATATCTTTTCAAATTTTTCAAACCAACGATCAAAGTTTAAATTTGTCTTTGTCACCTGTGAATTGTTTTACTTCGAAATATAGCTACGATTTTTTACAGTGAAAATATGATACAAAAATTATTTAGCTGTGGTATAAAAAAATTGCAGCAATTCTTTTAAAAAACTCAGAAAATTGCGCTAATAAAAAGACATACTCGTTGCATTAGAAAAAACGTCTCATCACTCTCCTTAAGTTAATCATCTCTTTGAAATGTCATTTTACTTTTTTGCAAATAAAATATGGTGAAGAAGAATGGGAATGCACGGTAAATGTTTATCTAATACTTAATTTAATAAATATAACGGATGCATAACCAATTCCAAATAACAAATTACCACTTACCGACTGCTAATTCTCAATCAACATATTTAAATTCATTACGCAATATAGTGATGTGCTCAGTCCAATGGGTAATTTTTCTAAATTATTTCCAAAAATAACACGAGATGTTTCAAAGTCAATACTTTCCTTTTTCCATTTTCCGTCTGCAACATATGCTTTTCCCATTGAATTTATATTATTAAGTATGTTAATTTGTCATTTGAAATTTCTCAGGTTGTTAAAAAAAATTTGCGAGTGCTTGGAAGTTGAAAAAACATCGTCGATTGGAGTAAAGGAGATGGAAACAGTGGCAAGGCGGCAAAATCGATATAAGAACGAAAGAGTCGATGGGAGAGGACTGAGTGACGTAATAAGACGTGTGTGCATAAAGGGTGGCTTTTGAAATTCGTACAGATAAGCTACTGAAATTTGTTTGGATTCGAGTGCAAGATCATTGAACGAAATTTTGATATCATTCTACGAGTCGTTTTTTTTAATCTTTCGCGTAAAATCAAGTAAAAGTCTTGAGTTATTTTATTCCTTGTTTGTACTCGGATGTACTTGTTGCATGCAATTTACCGCAAGTAAAAAGGCGTTCTTATGCGTCTTGTGTTGCAATAAATTAGGGCTAAGGAATTTAATAAGAGTACGTTGGAAAATATTCATCGCTTATTACGAAGAACCTGGCGTTCAATAGCTAATTGTATAAAATTCTGCAATGTTAGTACGAGACGAAAAAGTGCTACTCTCACAATTGCTATTGAAAAATGATAATAGATTACTAGAAAATTTATAATAATAATTTATTAATTGTTATGAAAAAAAAAAAAAAAATGGGATTTCAAGTGAAAAATAATAGCGTGCAGCTGCTCGTATGCGGTTTCTATTTTCCAATATAATACATTAGGCCTGCATATTATTTGCTTTCGGAAGAAAAAATATCTGATACTGAAATCTAGTTTGCATTCGTTGTACTTTTTAGAATGAAACGCCGAACACGAATCGACTGCACGCATCGACTTATGACTGTTACGTAAACTCTTGATCGGTTTCGTAAGTTACGCAATATTTTGTAAAATGTTACCTTACAGTCTTACACGTCTCTCTTTTTTGTGGCATTTTCACGATCAACTATTCGTTTTTCGTATTAAAATGTCCAAATACCAAGGTAAATATAACATTTTTCAAAACTTTGAACATTCAACTTTGTGCGTGTAAATGACTTATTTAGCTGGATGAGGGAAAGTCGTATTTGGAGCAGAGAGAGAGAGAGAGAGAGAGAGAGAGAGGGGGGGGGGAGAGCGAGTGAGTGAGACAGAATAGCCACGGGTCGATGCGTCTTGAATTACGCAGTCGCACACGTGCATAGACGCACGCATGCGCTTTCATTCGAACTTTTGAAAAAGTGGATAATCCGATGGATGCCTTTAAAATTTTACGATGGAAAGAGAAGAGAAGAGAATTTAATTATTTTTTCTATTATCAATCAAACTAATTATCAAGGTGATTTTACGAGATGAGCGTATAGGCATAGTTTCGTTTGTAAGATCATCGAGTAAAGCTCTGCGGTTCCTAAACATTATAATGCTATTTAATCATAAAGTAATGACTCACAATTATAACAATTTCAAAGTGTATATATTTGCTACACTAATTAAATAAGTAAGACTGATTCCTGATAAAGAACTATAAAATATTTGAAAGATTGCAGATGATCGTGAGAGGGGATTAATATTATAATTACGAGCACACATTTTTTTTATTAAGTATTGAATAAAATGTCATTTTTTCGATGTTCAGAATAATTATTTTTATATTACACGTAATAATGTATTATTATCACCGAAAACTGATTCTATTAACATTTTTTTCTCTAGAAAAGAATGCGAAGAAGCTCAGAAAACATTGATCTTGGACATCACCTGTATCACTTGAGTATCTGTATTTTTCATCTAAAATGTTGGAAATGTACAGCAAAAAAAAAAAAAAAAAAAGCACGCGAATAAATTTAAACTACTATTAGAATATACTCGCTGAAATGCGTAGAATATCGCACGCGTACGTAATAAATTACAGATATTTTCTCTAAACTACTTCTTTAGATTTTATTATTTCTTCAGAAGATACCTTAACATATTAATCCTGTGCGCTTGTTTATTTGTAACAGTGTAATTCGCAAATGAAACTCTTACAGCGTAAATTAAACTTTGCACAAGAGATTACGGTAATAAAAAACTACACTTTACGATTTCTATTTATACGTGTATAATAATGTAAACAGTACCAACACACTGAGCTTGTACATTTAACAAATAGATTTATAAAGACACGTTCCACCAACTTATCCTTATAATATCTTTTTACGCTTATTTTCGAATATATTTAATTTGAATAGACTATTAAAGATATATTGCTTTAAGTACATATTTTTAAGGAGTATTTTAACAGCGTAGATTTCATTTTTACTGCGACATTAGCATAAGTTCACACCAAGTTTATCTTTAAGAAAAACTAGAATTAGAATAATAAAATAAAATTAACATTCTTTAGGATTCGTAAATTATCGTGGAAATTAGTTAACGTAGAAAATTCAACATTTCATAGTATCATGGTAATTATTATAGATATTTTATATCAATGATACGATTTCATACCTTTAGAAATACAATTAAGTTGGTTAACTCGAAGATACCGTCCACTTATCAACTATTTTTAATTTTTTAATCGAATATATTTCTCTAAATGCACGCGCAAATAACATTTCAACAATTTATCCCGATATAAATTTAAATAGAGAAAATGAAATAAGGCGCTGTAAATTATTTTCGCGCGCGATGATGTCAGTATGCCACCCTCCTATACAACCAGCATCGTAAATTCCTACAAAATTTCCTTTCCCGAATATTAGAACGGACGTATTTATCGAAAATGTCGCCACAACGTCACGATCAGCTTTAAAAGTGCTTTACTAAAGTTAGAGTAGCCATGCTTGTATAATCGTTAGCGATGGTGTAACCGACTCCCCCGTCTACAATACAAAAAGAACTCCTAAAAAATCCTATGTATTTAGTAGATCGCTCGCGATCGCGTCGACTTAACCGGTTACAAAAATCAAAACAAAAACTCGCCAAACCATTTGGATTTCCACCGTAAAATCGACGACGGCATCCACAACGTCCGACCTGGCGTTCCCTCATCATTCATTGTCACGCCCCGCAGCACCGAGTGTCTTCGGAAAAATTCGGCACATCTGCACCTAGGCAACTCTCTGTCACTGTCTCTAGACTGTCCCGAGTGTACTCTACGTTACGAATAACACACCCGAGGCACGAAATGCCCAATATACCCTCGCTAACGTAATTCTTCGCAGGAAGAGGAAAGACGGAAAGAAAAGAGCTGCGTGAGAATGAGTACACACGTACCGGTACCAGGAAAATGTATCGGTCAACATCAGTCTGATTTGCAAATTGTGCAGAGTTTTCGATCGAGTTTGCGATGCGAACTCGTCCGTCGTTTTACTTCCATTCTCTTTAAAGCTGCTGCTCTTTAAAGCATCATTTGCCGACATTTCTTATCGAAGAATCGGCGAATACACCTTTTGAGAATGTAAATTTTTTCTCGACTGAGGCAATAAAGGTAAAGGTAAAAATGAAGCAGCGACGTCAATTCTTATTCCTGTAATAAAGTAAATATCGAATATCTGGATTATAACGCAATACTCACTACAACAAATTCTTTAAAGGACGCGTTCGTCGTAGAATTCTTCGCAATGCGAAATTTAATTGAAGCAAATTTTATCACGAGTTTGAAATTTCAGAATATTTCAACGCGATGTTATTCAACTTCTAGCGAGATACTAATTCCTTAAATCCGTAGGTCAAACTTCAGCCCAGACATGTTACATTTTAAATTAATTTCAAATTAATTGTAAATTACAGTGCATTAAAGAAATTAAAACTTCGCCGGCGTTCATCGAACGTTTCGATGCCGATTCGTTAGGTGGGCTCGTCAAAATTTTAATATTGTTTCGTTACACGCGAATAGTAGTGCAGTTTTTTTACTATTGCACGAAATAGTCTTTTGATGATTCTCTCGCCAAATCAATTATAACGACTAAAAACTACTGGAAGGTCTACCTCTCATTATTAATCAAGTTTTAAATTCCTCGTTGATCATTTTCACGAAATGTGAAATTGTTTTAAGCTGCCAGTGAGTTTCCGCTAGTCATAAGCCTATTATGCGCGAAATATAAGACCAACTTTCGGTGTCCAATTGACTCGGGCCAATAAACTAATCGCTTGAGTTAACATTCGAACAAGTCCTCGAGCTATTCACCGATTAAGAAACAAAGCGATCCGCGAGTGTACATCTACGCTTCCGCAGTGAAAGTACAAAAGCTCCGTCCGAGAGAAAACCCCAATAATCGCCGCGGCCGTTCCAAAGGGTCCGCGAATCGCACGTCCCGGAACACCTGGACCCCGCCGAGCCCAAAGGGCGTCTCTCCCCCGGGTCCTCGAACTATACCTGCGTCGCTAGGCATCGAAATATACCACGCATCTGCTCGTGTGGCATGTGGCGTGTGTGCGTGTCGCGTGCCGTCGCTCCCCTGGCTTAGGGGGGGAAGGTGTGCGCAGCCTGCAGCCGACTCCATCTCCTCTCTCGCTCCCTCTAATGACGATAATCGCGAGCGGGACCTCATACGCGTCTCGCCGATGATCTTTATTGCGATCTCGGGGACGACGGCGAGTGACGCCAAAGGCGGCACTTGACGCGGCGACCAAGGCGGAAGATGCGCCCGCGCGGATAAAATCACTAATCTATTCGGAATCGCAATGTGCTCTTTACGCGTTGCTCCGCTTCGTGCGATGTTCTTGAGCGTTCTTGCGCGTGCGTGTGCGCGGGCGTGTGCGCGGGCGCGGCGGACGGTGTTATGGAATCGCGCTTGGTCTCGCTTTTTTTGGCACTCGCTGACGATTGACTCGTGATTTCTGCTTGACTTCGTAATACGATATAACGATATCGGTGCTTCCGATAAACAAAGTGTTGTAACCCCTTTTAATTTAGGTACTGCGTTTAATTTAATTGCAATAGGTAATTGTCAAAGCGTGAGAAATCCATTTGAAATTTTAACGAGGTGAAATCGAGCGAGGATTAATTTTCTTTTTATTCGACAAAATCCGTTAAGTGTTGCTCGAAATCTCTTACAGCAAAGGAATCGATACGAAAGATCTTTTATCACGCCATCATCGCCTTAAAGTTTCCGTCGAAACTTACACGTATACAGAAGCATAATCAAGGCTTAAGATGCAAATGATACCAGAGTTGTATTTTTGCGTATGCGTGCACGCGTGCGCACGCGCATGCGTATATACGACACTCGGGGGGCGGCAGGTGAGGCGCAAGCTGGTTGCCGCTATTTTTTTCATATTTTGCTCTTCAGTTCTTCCGATTGAATGTTTGCTAATATAATCAGATGGTCGAGGGCGAAAGAATTATCGCGTGATTTAAAAAGGCGAGTACGCATATGGCTACGTGATAAAGCTCAATGTTAAACGGTAGATAAAATACGGAAGATTGCCAAATAAAGGTAAGGTACACATGCACAAATACATTTCGACTGTTCGGCTTTTGGATATATTTATCCCGCTTTTTGGATTACACCGAACGTACAAATGTTCGTGAAACACGTCGACAGATCCACGAAAGGGTACGTTTTCTAATTCCTGTTAAATAGTCAATGCTTGCGAGAAAACGACATCTTCTCATTTGGTCGAAGGTTTCCGAATTTGACTTGCAGTTGCGTTGGATCACCGAAGATAAGATTAACGCACCTTTCAGAGAATTTCAAAAATAGATTCTCATTAAATAGGATTTCATCGTGCTGAACCGAAGTAAACAGTGAATTAGGCTGCAGCGACTTATCGTCGACAGGCTTACTCATCTATACATCGTATTCGAATTCAATTTCCATATATTAAAGAAAGTAGTCTCGAGAACTGATCGCATAAGTCATTCGAGAGCAGACACGCGTAGGCAATTTCGATATGATTTGACGGAATTTAATTTGTAAATTAAATTGGGTAAATAAGTCGCGCGAATAGTAATTTATCCTTATTGCTTCCTAATTTCTTTGTTCACAAATGCAGAGTTTCGTTAACGATCATGGAACATTGTAATTTTTGCTATTATTATTAGTTGGTTTTCGGGTCTTGAAAGTCCATTGCTTCGATCCATTCGAGTGTTTCGCTAATCATATTAAGTGGAAGTTTACTCGAGTTGAAGCATTTGTCATATTATTACGCGTAACGCTTACTTTGTGAAACGGAATGTAATCGCATGCATAAGTACCGGTAATAATTTATGCAGACAGTATGGGACGCAATGTTACCTACGTACTGAAAATAATAATTTACAGTCACTTTCAAGATTAAGTGACGCTATAAAATTGCTCTGACCCCCCCCCCACCGCCACCACCGCCACCACCACCAATAGTCCTACGACTAGAAATTTTCTCTATACCATTCACGTCATATTATTTAAATGAATCTCTTTAAATGAATTTTATTAACTGGTATAAACTTTAAAAACTAAAATTTTGCTGCGTGCAAAATGTACCATCAATTTAAAGCGGCCTTAAACATTTTAATTCCGATGCAATAACAATGACAAGTTAAGCGACGAAGCAACAAGTGAGTTTCAAAATATCTTAGTTTTAGCACCGGAAATTTCACGCCAAGTAGAATCCCACGGAATATTTCCCACTTCCAAAGGCCCTGTAAAAAAATTACAAAATCAACAAGTCCTCCGTCATATCGCACCTACATCTTAAGTTTCCCGCTTTCCGGGCAAACAAAGAAAAGTGACGATCCGCGTTATAAACTAAAAATAAATGTTTTGCTCCTTGGCGCTCCCCTAAAAAAGCGCTATCTTACGCACTACGGCTTTATTAGAGGGAGGGAAGCTCTTAAGAGTAATTCAAGTGGGAATCCACCCTCATGCGCAAGCCAAAAGACTAGTTTTCTCGAGCAACGAACTCGCAAAGGAGAATAAACGAAATAACAATAAGCGAGAGCGAGGAAAAAAAAAATTTCCCTGTAAGATGCTGAATTTTAGTCGGAGGGTTGAGAAACAGGAGTAGGACGAAGAAAAAGAAGGTGGCAAAGCGCCGAAAAAGCGGCATAGCGGGCGCAATAAGGAGTAAAAAAGAAAAAGCGAGAGGGAGAGAGAGAGAGAGAGAGAGAGAGAGAGAGAGAGAGACTTAAACAGGGGGCAGCAGGTGATGAGCCAGGTGGAGTGCGCTCGGCGCGTGCGTCAAGTTTCTCTTCTTGTCTCTCTCTTCCCCTTCGCCCATCGCCTTTTTCTTCCGGTCACGTGCCTCCACACCCTCCGAAAGCCCCCACCCACTTATGTACAGCATACAACTGCGTTTCATTATTCGTCTTCTCTCTTACTCGTCGACTTTTTCTTCCTTTCTCGCAGGCTCGTGCCAGAGTACGTTAAATGCATAGGACTGTCTCTCTCTCTCTCTCTCTCTCTCTCTCTCTCTCTCTCTCTCCTTTTTCCTGCTTCACCCTTATGCCACCGTTTACGTTTTTTCTTTTTTCTTTCTTTTTCCTTTATTTTTTCTTTTCCTTCTTCTTTTTCATTTTTTTTTCTTTCATTGCGGATGCTCTCTCGGTGTATGACTTTGCATTTACGTAAATAACACGACGTTTTATCGATAGCAATCTTTTTATCGGAAATTGCTTGCCGTTTTTCTCCCCTCTTCAACTTAAAGGCGAATGCCATGAATTTTTCTTTAAATAGTGCTGGTACATGGATTCTCGTTTTACGCAAAATGAATATTTACGCATTATCAAGATATAAAAGTTTATCGCTGAAAGGAAATCTTCTTTTATAGGCTCGATGCGTCAGCTTGCTTTACCGAGGTTTGGACATGTTTGTAATGTACTTAATTATACAATGTTATTTTGATTAACCTACGACCATTCCGTAATCTGCTCATTTAAATAATCCCTCGCGAAAAATTAGCTACTCACAACGAGTCGCAAGGAAATGCGGATATACGGTAACAGTATTGCTAGAACCGACGTTGAACATCTCTTTCGGTCAAATATCTCTCTCGCACATCAATCCGATCTCTAACTCTTTTCAAAATCATACGAGCATTTATCAAAACTACCTGTTAAATTCAGTTTTCAACGTCGTACGTACACGTCCCAAAGATTTATTTGAAAAACTTGATGTTCGAAAATGAATAACGTAGTCTGCTCTCGCGATTTGAGGAGCATTTCGCTTTCAGCCGTTTTCGCTCCTATTTTTGGAAAGGTTGAACTCATGCTCGAGATCAGCCACCCTGAATAAGAGGAATTGAACGGACAGTTGCCCGTACATACTAGAAGGCGTCTGGCTACCATCTTTTATAACCCTTTTTCTCTCTCCTGGGTCGCTTACGACCATTGTTTTTCTCTCTTTCGACCACTGCATCGGTTTTTGCAGGGATCTGGCAAAAGCTTTTGTTGCACTAGAGCGTAATGCTTCCTTTCATCCTTCGTGCTCTGTTGTTTTACGAGAAATAAAAGTATAAGCTCGTGTAAAATGGGCAAAAATATGCCTTGGATGATTCGTCGTCGTCGTCGTCGTCCTTTGACTCTGTGTTCGATAATTCAACGGTAAATACGGGGTAACGTTAGAAAGCTTGTGCCTCTCAAGTAGGACGTGAAAAGTGATATTTTTTTTTTGGGCAATTCAGTGGACGGATGTCAGTTGACTAGATTATTTTTGACAAATAAACTCACAATAACTTACACGTTTTTATCTCTAACTTTCGGGTAAATTACTTTCATAAAGCGAGCCAATTGAATGTTTTCGACTTACCTGAAACAAGAAAAAACGTAATTTATCAAGTGGAATATGAAATAGTATTTGACTTTCAAAAACAATATCAAAAGAATTTCTATCAATACGTGAGTACGTTTATAAATCAAAGCCTCGTCTAATAATTTATAAATTAGCAATTACTCTCGCGCAAGGATATAATTTCATTCAAAAGGGCGATCGATTAAAACTTAATTAGTTAGTATCGAACAAATGCAGATGTTTCAAGCATTTCATCGTTTATTCGTTCCTAACGCACAATAATATTATAAACGATATCACCCGCAAAAAGTTAGAAGGACTTAAATTAGTAATTAGATCCTTCTTTGTTTTAAATGTTAACGAATTACTTTATGTAAATCAGTACGAGCAGAAGATAATAGCTCATGGAAATCGTGGACGAACGGAAAACGCTTGTCGGCCCAGTTAGAAAGTGAAAGAGATGGAAATAATAGCGAAGCGCGCTAGATTGCACTTGAAAATTTCGCGGAATGCTTAGAGTTGAAAATAAGAATGCACAATGTGCGTGTGCTGTTCATATCGGTAGCTAGAATCCTTGTGCTTAGCTTGTGCCTGGTCGAGGCGAAAGAGTATACGTGTTTGGATAGGAAGGAAGCTGGCGAGGAAGAACTAGATTCCATAATCCCGTCTCTTACAATTGCGTATTGGAATAAGTGGCGTTACTGGCGTTTTTCAAAAATAAATAATTTAAATTCGCAGCTGGACGATATCCGACAGAGTCAATCGTTGAAAGTTACTGGCAATAAGTTCGTTGAGGGTCGATTTTTTACTCGGTGATTCAATGATTTTTTAAGAGTAATTATAATTAACGAAACGGAAAGTTAAGTTTTTCTATACTGCAGTATTCAAAATTGATTTGAAAATTAATTTAGAGAGATTTAGAGCGAGTACAACTGAAACAATCGAACGGATCGAGTAATTTCAGATTCAAACTTTAATTTGATTTCGCCAATTTACACAAATATTCGTAGTATAGTATTTAATTGAGTTACAGCTTAAGAAAACAGTAATTAAAGGTTGGATTTAGAACTCAACACAAAATATATTAGGATTAGTGGCTTTAACGAGGGCCGAAATTTATTTTTAATGCATAAATTGAAAACTAGGAGATGAAAAATCTTAAATATCATTTATTTTCTAGTTTTCACATGAAACTATAAACGTATTACGCGACACATAAAAAAAAAAGTGTTCTTTTCCTTCAAATAAAGCAGCCCGTACAATTTGTTATTAGATTTGTTATTGGGCTTGGTATTTGATTCTTTGAATATCCATGTAATTTGTAAGGACTTAAAATCCTTTTCGATAGAGTTAACATTACTGTAATTTTTTAAGATCTTTTTACAAAAGCTAGTCAAAGAAAAATTCTTAGCCTACATCGTCTGTCCAGCTGAAATATCACAGAAATCGTTGTAAAAAAAAAAAAAAAAAAAAAAAAAAAAAAAAAAAAAAAAAATAGTAACGACGTACGCGCTTGAAGCAGCACAGGATTAAAGGTCCTTTCACCCTCGAAAGGGCATTAGACAGCCAAGTGAACTTTCCTTCGCTCCACGGAGAGCTTTATAGATTTATAGATAGGCAAACAGATAGTTACAAAAAAGCAACGCTTCGTCTTCGTCATGCTCTCTCTCTCTTTCCCCTTGTAGTCCCACTTTCACGACTACCGCACTTTTCCTCGCTCACTCGCTCTGATACTCCGGCGTCCCTTATTTATGCACGTGACACTCGAACGCGAAACTTCTCGAAACTTCGGCATCAATGAAGTTCACAAAATATACAATAATTATGTCGATCGTTATCAATATTAATATATACGTTACTAGTAATAGCATCAACCAGGTAAAATAGTTTCGTACTTATCCATGCACGTTTTACAAATACCTCGAGGTGAAAAGATACAACTGATATTCTGGACAACTCGACTAAGTGTAAATAGTAATCATCTTTAGACCCGAAATACTCGAGAAGAAACGTATCGTAAAAAAAGCTCGAGAAATATATTTTAAAAGTATTCATTTCAACAACGAGCAAATTCTTCAACATTCGTGCATTTAATGGCTGGATGAACTGCGGGAGAAAGTTGGCGTAGGCATTGAAAAGAAGAAAGACAAAAGAAATATTCGTACATAAAAAAAGGAGGGAGAGAATGGTAGTGAATAAGAGAGTGAAAAAAAGAAGGTGAGTTGCCGCGAAATCACTTCATCGAAGGCCCAAAAGCAGCAGATGCTCCTGCGGTCCGTTTTTAAACGAGGCTCGCAAAAGTATAGTCAACCTGAACAAGCAAAGCAGAACTAAAGAGAAATGTAGATTCAATGCGAAAATACAGGCGCGAGCCTGTATTGAATGCAAGCGCATACTGTTGTCCATGTGTACACTTTGTCGCGTTACTCTCTTACGGTCGTGGCTCGAGTAACAGAAATCACGATAACTTATTAACATTTATAAACATTTACAAATACGTTTTTTCGCACTGGCCTGTTTAATTCAACTCCACTTTTCAATTCCACTCGTAATAAAAATGACTTGATAAAATATAATTCGTAAGTCATTATTTATAATATCTATATTGTAATATCTACGTTGATATTATTTTCGCAATTGTCGATGATGAAACGCTAACGTTCCTTACGATATAGCTTTATTGATTTTACAACAAATAAACTTATCCTCGACGTGCCAATGTTTTTTTCTTCTTCTAAATTAATACTAAATTATATCTTTCTCGATAGAATTTCTTTCATTAATTCATTACGAGTTTCAGAGTACGTAATCGGATATACGCTTGGAGCACATAAACCAAACTCACATTTACGTACCGATTTACGGAATTATTTGACGCACAATTGAAAACCGCCTTATCCGACAAAGCAAAGCTTAATCCAATGATTATCTATTATTATTCAATGTTATCAACGTGAATCGCTTTTAAAAATTGATTCGGAAATATTTCGGCACATAAGAAGGTAAATGTCACCTCGGCAAACAAATGATTAGAGAAGAACTCTTCTACTCGAGAACTGATATTTACGAGAACCTCGAGCACTGAAAAACAGCATTAACGTCACGAAGAAGATCTTTGTAAAATTAGATAAGATACTTATTAGAAAAGTCAGCTATTGGCTAATGAACTGCAGCGTGATCGAACATAATGTATAAATCCCCAGAAAAGCATTGGCGCTCTGCTTCTCACACTCTGTATACTCATCGAGTACCGATAAGTATACCGGTAGCAACAAAATACCGTTGCGTTTATCGCATTCGTAATTGCTCTCCGTTCTATCCGATGTAAAACTGATAAAAGCAGTTGTAATAGTTTCGATAAAAATACAGAGAAAATGCTCGTGAAAAACAATGCGCCGGTAAAAGCAGGCCTATCTAACAACAACGCGAATCCTCATTTTAGATCCGCCCACGAAGTCACGAACAATAATTGGCTATTTAAAAAGACGCAAAATAAATATCATCGCAATTGCAAATAATTTACAATAATATAAATTGGAAGGGAGGTAGTAAGCGCGCGTGCTTTTAGCGACGTTCGAACAAAATAATAAATCACGTCGTATCTCAGTCGCTTAGTCTTACTTTGCGCGTCTAGATGCATTTTGCCCTTATACGCAAAAGATAGCACTGGAGGCGATTTATGTCGGGAGGATCGATGACTCCTGACATCGAGTAAATCAGCCGGGCGAGTCGAGCGGCCGCGCCGTCGACAGATACTGTGTGCGCGCGTGTGCGCGCGCGCACACGCGCACACGTATGCATTCAAATTGCTCGCTCGAATTAATTTAAACGTACAAGGGGTTGATGCTAGTGCGAGCACTCGAGAATTTTATTCTGCCGTGAAAAGTCTTTAATCTAACTATTCAGCTTGCGTTATCGACGTCGGTTAAGGATCGGTTAAGGACGACTCGCATTAATTTTTTTATCAAAGCCGTAATAATAAAGCCATAAATACCCTTCCATTATTATAACAATGTAGGGTTTATAAAAAATTTTTCCTTCTCTACATAAGATTCGAAGTCTGACTGAAGTCTGACAAACACCGACTGCTCTCGTTTACTAAGTTTACTCTGGTTGCGAGCATTAAGTGTTCAGAATTACTCGGATTTTTCCATAGGATTTGTAACGCGTGTTGCGTTGCGATAACTGAGACGAATACTCAGTTCAATAACTACGAATAGCTAATAGAATAAAAAGAACCTTGCTAATAGAAAAGTTTATTTACGATTTACGAGTGATCGACGATTTGCTGCGACGCGTTCAGCAGCTGTACCAATCTTTAATATTCGTAATGAGCGCAATAAACGCGAGATAGGAAAATCACTCGCTCGCAAATGGAAATACACGTCTGCATGAGCCTAAGTGTGTGCTCGGACGTAAATAATTACGAGAATCATTTCGTTTGTTCGTTCTCTTAGCTTCAACGAAAATTATTGGATTTTTCGATGCCACATGATTTTTGGTCGTAAAAGTTTGCGGAACACTTTATATTCGTCAAATACGAATGGCTTTATTTATTTTTTTCAAAAACGCCTTTTTCTACTATTCCACAAGATTCAATGGTCGGAAATTCATACGCGTAATAAATTAATTCATCCATTATCTTGGAATTTTTTGTGGAATTTACGGATTCGCCTTCTTTCTACAGTTTCTTCTAAGCCCCAATCTCATTCAATTACAGCCGGCCAATTTATTTTAAAACAAAGTCGTGCGAGTGCTTGTTTTTATCGCAAATCTCAGGAAATCTCGATAGTTTTTATATTCTTCTTTCCCCGACAGAAACGATCCAAATCGTCGTTGTAACTTAACTCGCCCACACCGTAGCTTTCGACTGGCGTCCGGTTGACCAACGGATCTCCGATTGACTTTTTTCTTAGAGCATAGAATCCGCGATCGGAAATACGGGATCGCGAGAAAGTAAGCGACGGCAATCAAAGCATTAAGATAGATGATTTCTTGAAAATAAAATTCTCACGAGTAATATAAAATTCTCGGCATAAATGACCGAATCGCTTGAAAATGTTTTGAATTTTTATCCACCTGATGAGTAATGGGATGATATTATAAAATTCTTATACACGACAACGACGTAATTTGTCAATTCGTCTAGATCTACCGTTAGCCCTTACAATAATATAGCGAGTAACAAGACATTGGAACTACTTGAGTCTACTTGAGTATTTTTTAATTTAAAACCCGAAGCGAGTAATTAATGCCGGATTATCTCATACTGAATACTTTATATAAATTGTTTCTCGAAGAAGATTAAGGTAATGCAACTCTTATAGTCCGATAGCATAATGCTTAAGTCGGTTACATTATTGCATCAAGGTACATCGGCATAACTAGCATAACTAGCGTAACTAGCGTAACTAGCGCAATTAGCGCAATTAGCGCAACTAGCGCAACTAGCGCAATTAGCATAATTAGCAATAAATCAGCACTTTAGAGGAAACGAACTCACTCGTTCGTTTCATTAACGCGATTTAGAGTTATGCCAGACTAACCTATTTACGCGAGGTACACCTAGATTTTAGGCACTTTCAACCTCATTGTGAAGCTTTCAATTTTACACTGAAATAAAAGATAAAAACCGTAAAATAATTCTTAACAGGCCGAGAAAGCATTGTAACGCATTGTAACGCTATTACGTTTATGACACAAGTAAGTAAGCGTTCTTCTGTCGATGACATTCCTTCGATACTCGAAACCAAGATGCACTTCAAAGAAACCTATAAAAAGCCGAGAATGCAGTAGGTGGTCGCTAGTGTAATCAAGTAGCAAATACAAAACAAACCTGTAAATTGAAATACAATCCAATTCTAGAAGAGCGAGGACAGTAGAAAAAAGCCTGCAAAGGAGAAGTCAACGAACGAACTTCAGCCTCGGTAGCGAGGAAGGCAAAAAACTCGAAAACGCCCAACGAAGAAGCAAAGGAGGAAGAGGAAAAGGAAAAGGAAAAGGAAAAGGAAAAGGAAAAGGAAAAGGAAGAGGAAGAGGAAGAGAGGGAGGAGGAGCGGGAGGAAGAAGAATACGATGAACCGATGCGAAGGTGCGGGAGAGACACGCGAGCACGAGCGAAGGAGGAGGAAACACATGTCCGTTGTTGGCTCGTGCCACGTCATGTATAAGTTGTAAGTTATTGGGCGCGAGATGCAGCTGCTTTTTCAAAGCTGAAGTAGCGAGAGGGAGGTGGAAGATACGAAAGCTCGTTTCCTCGTCTTCTTTTCTGCGAGAAACTTGCGGTAGGACCAGGACTTTTTATTTTTCATCATCCGCTAGCAGCACCGCTAAACCACGTCGCTCTAGCGTTCGAGGATGAGAAAGCAGTTTCGGTGGGCGCATTTTTCTTTTTTCTTTCTTTCTTTCTTTCTTTTTCTTTTTTTTCCGTTTTACAAATATAGGGTTTAAATTTAGTACGCTGAAGTTAGACGTTAAAATTAGGGTTCGACGCTCCGTATAAGGATCGCTAGTAGCGGTAAATGCAGTTCCTTAATGTTTAAATGCTGTTGGCAATTCGCGTGCATCGCATTTTACTAATTTTAGTAGCTAGACCTTATCGATGAAAAAATTCAGACCAAATGCTGATCCGTTCTCTTCTCGATGATACTGCACACGATAAAAACGAGGCTATCTTTTAGCACTCGCAAAACATATGTAAAGTCAAGCATTTATTATGTAGACTTGATGCGACTATCAATGTTTATAGCGTTGTTTATTCGATTAATAAAAATAATGGGCCAGATTCAAGCTTGCGAATATCATTCAATGGCTATTAATAAGGATGATTCAATTGCGATCGTTAGTTCGTTAATTAACGCTGAACGTCAAAAGAAGCGAAATACGAAACAAAAGAATTAAAGAAGTTTCAGCGCTGAGAAGTCGACGCAAAAATTGTCTCAAGGGGAATCGTCGACTGAGAGAGAGAGAGAGAGAGAGAGAGAGAGAGAGAGAGAGAGAGAGAGAGAAACAAACGAGTACGCAAATGCTTGTGCTATTGTGCGCAAAGTATCCGCGTGCACTGAACCAAGAAAAATGTTGTTACATGCGTAGTGTGCTTGCGCCAACTGTCAAACGTACACTTAGCTAATTCGCATTTGCTTTAACTTTGTCTTTCTTAACGGAATTATGCGGTGGTGGAGAATTTCAGGAGGAAAGGAAGAAAATTATAATTTGCTTCAACAATTATGAGTATTAGCGGTTAATTAAAAATCCCTTGTATATCCTTTTTGCAGCTTTGGTTTGAATGCGATTCCGATTGCGGTTTAAATTGCGATTTCGGCACCAAATTAATTTTTTCAAGAAAAAGAAGAAAAAAGAGCCTTATATCGATTTATTCAAAATTAACAATGTTTTTTTTTTTTGCTTTTTGAACGATAATTTTTGAAAAGCAATTCTTTAAAATTTAACTCAAGTTAACGAGGATTTTCACTCGAAGAGGCAATTGTTCTACTACAGAGAAGATAAAACAAATATTTGGAAACAAATTAAAATACACGAAGGTATGCCTACTGCTTTTCTAACAGATTAGCTTCTCACCTTCTATCTACAAAAATCTATTACACTCTATCGTCAAAGATTCCCCTTCTCCTCGCAAATAAAATATTAATCGACTTGCACACTGTAAATTATTGTAATTTCGCCCTGTTACAAGTCTACGC
This sequence comes from Wiebesia pumilae, assembly GCA_018907045.1. Classification (NCBI taxonomy): domain Eukaryota; kingdom Metazoa; phylum Arthropoda; class Insecta; order Hymenoptera; family Agaonidae; genus Wiebesia; species Wiebesia pumilae. The sequence goes on from JACCHZ010000138.1 coordinate 2,605,177, forward strand.
AGGAACATTGCACTTCCTAGCTGTGTCACTTGCACACGTACACAGGCACGCGTTTATGCACATATTTTCGCTTCACGCCAGGATGCAATTTGAAATGATGATATAACGCGCACCGTGCCTATATCCGCATAAGCACGCACAGGTGCGCGCACTTGAATTCCCCGTTCTCTCACACAAGCGCGCGCTTTTACGTGCAAACGTATTTATGCTCACATTTGCGAACGAACAGAAAAATGCACTCACCGATGTACGCGAGCATGGAAATGTAAACACGAGCATAACTTATTAGATATGTGTAAACGTGTGTCATAGGTAAGTATGGCTAAAAATAACTGCATTTGCTCTTTACAAAGACTTATTTCCCAAGTTCCTTGACTTCGAGTACACTTTTTCCTTACTCTGAAGTACGGCGACAAAAAGGAAGAGCGGCGACATATTTTGCAAGCTCAAGCTTATAAATGTAAATGTTTGTTGGTAAAACGTGTGCGCATTAATAATACATTTTTATTCAGAATATTCATAGCATATTTTCTATTAATTTTTAGTAAGAAGTTTGCGTTGGAATAATCGTGCATGTGCGTACACGCATAGTAACCGTGCAAGCTTTTAATACACTGTGCTGTTCTATGCGCATACGCGGCTTTCGCAATGAATCGGTGCAAACTTAAAAATCCATGCACGAGTCTTTTTGCAGAAGCAAAGAGAGTACGTGTTAACCAGATGTAGACGTGCACGTATAGTTGAAGAAAAATAAGCGACTTTCAAAGTGTCCGTAATGACTCTCTAGGCAAATTACTGGTCGTCACGCGTTGCTTTTCTTTTTCGGACTTTTACCGCTAAAACTGGATTCGTCGTCAATTTCTACCGATTTACCTCGTAGCATTCTTTTATTTTTAGATCAACTAAAACTTAAATCTCACAATCGTCGATTATCGAGCATTAAAATTACAATTTAAACATTCAGTTGAGGAGCAGACGTTTATAGGACAGAGTATTTAGAATACAAGTTTCGACCAAATTAACGGATTTTATTTTCATTGAATATACGGACATTGGTCGAATATACGAATATAGGTGCATTACGTAATACACTTTTAGGTTTTGCTCACCGGATATGTATCCTGATAAGATAAAGTAATTGTTTAAGAAACCGAAACCCACTGTGTGCTTCAGCTAATAATGAAACGTCGCAATAATGAGAATTATCAAAATAGAATTTAGCCAAATGTAAGATGACAAAGATGACATCCGTTGTAAAGTGTAGCATAGGGCGAAGCATCGTGTAAAATTAAATTTCGTACGTGTTTTGATTATAAGTTCATAAAGCAGATGGCAGTGACTTTTCTAATTGCCAAAGATAACGTAGTTTATTTGGCTCACTGATTTTTTTTTTACCAAAACTTATTCCTTCTTAGTTCGGATAGTAGTACAGAAATATATCACGCTACTAAATATAAATTTCCTTTCTTGTATTTTCATGCTACTACATTTAATCATACATTTAATTACACTTATTTCAATGTAAGTTAAATTATTATAATCACTTTACGTGAAAGATGAACTCACGGTGCGAGGAGGCGCTTTAAAAGGACAATGCAAAAGAATTGTGTCATAAGGAATTTTATTAGATATTAAAATTTCACTATATAACATTCAAATTTTATATCAAAACATTTGAATTTGTTAATGTTTCGAATTGTCTTAATAAAATGTGATAATTACGTTTGAAAACGTTGATAGCTCTTTCAAAGCTCTTAAGTCTCTCATTGAATGTTGATATTTTGCAAGTAAAACATCATTTTATTGTAAAATTGTATAAAAACGCACTCTGCCATAAAAACTGTTACTATCCCTCTTGATGGAGTACGTCCGTTGAAAATATGAAGAGTATTCGTTTTAAATTAAAATCGTAGAATAGCAGCGTAAATCTTGTCGTGCACGTATCGGTGACTCTGACGCGAACCGAAAATTCAGAGAGAGAGAGAGAGAGAGAGAGAGAGAGAGAGAGAGAGAGAGACGGATACAGTCGAGCGCGTAGAGTAAGAGTTTTTCCGGGAAAAGCCGGAAACGCGAAAGAGCACACCAGAGGAGCCCAACAGCTGCTCAAATAATCGCCGAATTTCCAAACATAAGAAAAAGTGGCGATAAACTCGTGAGTGAGCGGAATGCATGCAGTAAACGTGTACTTGAGCGCTACCTTGAAGTTTAATAATTTCCGTGCTCACTTTCCACGAAATGGCTTCGAGCCCGATAATTCTCACACGTGCATTCTACCTTTAAAATCGAATTAACTGGAATTTCTTTTGAAGACGACGCTGTGCTTGTTTACTTGGAGGCTAAGAACGGGGGCGTAGTTCGGTGCGAGCACTTTTCCCGTGTAGTTTCGCTTGCTTGCTCTTTGGAGACGAATCACTTAAAATAAGAAGAATAAGAAGACAGGGAGCTACGATTCAAGAATCACGTAACATTGAAAATTCGGATTAATGCAATACAGGCCTTTCGATAAGATCCAAGTAAATAGTGATTCATTAAAATGCTTTGAGCTCCTGATTAACACAGAAAAACACAGAAATGGATGATAAAAGGGTCAACTCGGAGGGAGACTCACTGGATGTTTTGGTAGAGCGTTAAAAGGTTGTGACACGCGTTGGCTCGTTTCATCGAGCGAATTCGATCACGTTGTGTGTTCGAGGGCTATTGGCCAGTGTATGGATTGCGTTACCCTAACCGTGCAAAAGGGATGGAGACGAGCGAGTGGTATCCGCGCATCGTAATACGATACCATTCCAAGCTTTTTCTGCACAAGTTGGGGCACTTCTTTCTATTTTCGTCGTGCCGGGGAACGTAAGCGATCCCCGGCTTCTTTATTAACCCTTTCAGCTACGAGTTTTCGCTCAGGATGCGCAATTATTGACAGTACAAGTTTTCGAAAAGTTATTGTGAAAGCGACGGGCTTATCGTGGCATTTCGTTGATGGGGAGAGTTATTTTGAAAAACCGTAACGTATTTAGCGAGGAAAATATCCTTATGGATGTCCGAGGATAAGTTTAAAACTGTTAAAACTGGGCATCCGAGGAGTTTCAAGCCTTTGAAAAACACCTAAAATATGAAATTGTGAACAAAATACAAAATTACTTGGTGAATATAGAGTTGAATTGTTCGACTGTTCTTCAAAAAAAAAAAAAAAAAAAAAAAAAAAAAAAAAAAAAAAAAAAAAACGTATCAAACTCAACACAACACTTTCTTAAATAAAAATCTTCAAATGTTCAATCGTTGTATTAACGTAGAATCTTCCCTAATAATATACATACGTGCATATACGTGTATCAAACTTCTGTTCGGAATTCAACAAAATGATTTTCTATTCGAAAATATCAATGCCCACCAATGGGGAAAGCCAGTGATTTAACAATGTATCATATTTCACAATATATTTCATAATATAACACGGTCGATATCAACTAAAGAGTATTTGCTGCGAAAAGTGGATGCTTCTATTTATGAAAATCGATATGAGGCTTATGTAGATCAGAATCGTACATGTATTTTACCTGTCAGACGATCGGCATATGCGAAACTTATGAATTTTAAATTCAAGCCTTTCTCCTTAAACGAACAATGTACTTTTGTCAAAAAGCAACATAAATGATCACAATTTATAACGAGTACTAGATAACAATTATGTTTACGTAGACTGATTATTTAATTCATACAGTTAAAAAATTTATTCTTCTATTCTTCTTATTTTCTTTAGAATTTTTTCTCGCAGAAGTCATACATTTTCAGCAATGGTTTACCATAATTTATCATAAAGGCTGAATAATGAGATTTTCATGAACTATTTTAAATTATAAAAAGAGCTACGAAAGGCATTGAAGTGACGGTTGAATGTACAGTTGGACACTACAATTCTATGGCGTGTGCTTGGTAATTTGCTTAAATTTTTAAAACCTGTATTTCCCATAAATAATGCAATCCCATAGCAATGCAATTACTTTAAAGCCATGAGATAAAATAGCTTGAAAAGAAAATATGTATCAACCTATTGTAGAAATTATCGTTAAGATAATTATATAGTTACATAAGACGTAATATGCCATTGAACATTAACAAAATAAAAGGCATCTACACTTTATAAAAACTTAATCTATTTCACAACTGTTTCAGAGTACTCGTTGTGTCGGTAAATGCACGTAACAATGTAGCATACAATTACCGTACCTGATAACATTTCTAACATAATAATATTGAAAACACCACTTCAAAATATACCACTTCGTGTATAGAAAATTTCGACACTACAATTCATTATTGTTTATCATTGAATAAAGCAAAGATTGCGTATTCATTTTATTATTATTATTATTATTATTATTATTATTATTATTATTATGCGTATCGATATCCAATCGATATGTATTTTGAAGTTTATTAAAGATGAATTAGATGTCTTGATTGAATTGGCTATAGGTCAGACGTTATGTAAGTGTACTTTTAAATACTGCGATAAAAATCCGTATATAATATAAAATTTAAAACTAATAATTTAATTGAAACAACACTAAAATTACGCATAAATAATGTAAAATAATAGATTACGACACACTGAGAAACTCTCATCTCCGCACTTCAAGTCGAAAATTTATAGTTTAACGAAACATTTCTGATTACACACAACATTATAACACTTACCTTAAGAAAGGCGTAGTTGGATCTTATCGAAATTGAGCAAATCGATGGGAAATAATGCACTTTTAGTGGTTTGATCTTTTAAGAAGGAAGGGTATTGTTTTCATAGATTTAGACATCATTGTTAATTACAAACTTAATATACAAACCGACGAATACAATAAAAGGAACATCAAAGGCAAAATAAATTAATGTTTCATCTACAGAAAAGTGTTGCTAAGGGTGGACAGTGAACATGACTTTTTACTCAAATCTCCCTAGTGTAACAGCAGAATTTGGATTTGTATTTGCAGTTTGGCAAATATAATATTAAAGTAATTTTAAAAGTTTTCCAGAAAATCGCTGTCTAAATAATCGCTCAGCCTCCATAAAAGTGACCGTAAACTTACATAAATTACTCTTTGATTATGCAGAAATTATTCGTTTCAGGCAATTTTCTCGAGAACCTGTACTTTCAAAATATCAGTGTCCAAAGACTTTAATAGCACGTGTTCACCATAAAATTGATTCAACCGTGGCTTCTAATCCAAGCGTGCGATTTACCGTATATCCACTTGTCGGCGTACACGCGAGTGTGCATAATGTACCACACAAGGCGCATACAATCTCTCCAAAAATCGCGAGCACGCGAGCGAAAGCTTTACCACCGTGCAACCTCCAACCTCCTTCTGCCTCTTTTGACGTTCTCTCTAATAAATTGTGAAAATTTGGTTTATGCTTGTAAAGTTAGTGTCGCGATAAAAATACGTTTAGCGCTGTAACAAAACTTTAAGCGTAAAATGAAGCATAATGCCTCTAATAAGAGCACTTATCACAATGTGCTTAATAATAACGTACTTTTCTAATTCTGACCTCCTCCTAAGGAGGTCACAAATTTATGTTTTTCGTAGTCATTATTTTGTTATTACGCGTTAAGGCTTTGCGTACGTACATTTTAAGACTAGTTTTTAAAAGTTTAAAAGTGCACTGCAATCTGCAATGTACGTCAAAAATAATAATTATTTTCTTTCGCCTAATGATTTTCTTGTGTTTTTTATATGTCATTATAAGGGCAGTTCATTATGTGGCAGTATCTCTACCGCTCGATGCAAAGCTTTAGCGAAGAAGAAAATAACACTAATAATGTGGAACTATAAATTAATATACTCTGCATCGTAAATAATCGATATGTGTATTCGTATAGGTATAGGTCTACGTTCGTATCGATATAGGTATACGTACACGTACGCGTGCATATGCATATTCAGCCTTGCGATAAAACGTTTATCAATTGATGTACAGCTTACGCAGCTCCATATCATTAGTTGTTTTTAACATTTGAATCGCACTGGAATTGACAACACTGTTACAAATGTTTTACGAAATAAATTATTACATCGCGCGTATCGTAAAATTATAAACGCGTAAAGTAAAACGAGAATCTCGACAACGCCAGGGATAGTATAAAGTTGAACGGCTGAATCAACAGCTGAATGAGATTGTCAGTGGAATAGGATTTCACGCTTCGATATTAAAGTAAAAACAAAAGAGAAATATTCGATATTCATCGGTAATCAGAGTTTCTGTACCGCATTCCTGTTAGCGTAGCTCAAGCGATGTTCGAACGGGCAACAACGCGCTCCAACAACGCGCTCCAACAACGAATTTAGAATGGGCTTCGACGTCATTTCCGCGGGGGCGTATGCGACGATTTCGTCAGTTCTTTTTCCCCCTCATCCCTATGCACGTATTTTTCCACCCTTCTTGCACGAATTTAGGATAAGTGGATCACAAGACGACGATATTCCGTTATATAAAAGGGCGTGGGTGGATTTTTGTAAGGTTGCCTGAAGGAAATTCGCTCGTTGCCCTGTAAAATCAGTCGCTTCGAGGAATTATTGTTATTCGATATAACGATGGAACGGCTCTGGTTTTCTCGTAACAATTTTCTTAAATTCGTTATACTTCAATAGGGTTGAATGCGAAAGCGCCGACATCTGCGTATTTTGTAATATTGCTATTAATCTTTTAAGAAAATGTTTTACCCTTTTTAGTCAATACTATATCTAGTACTGTATCTTCAACTGCACAAAATAACTGCACAGATAATTGTGTTAAACGTGCAACATATGCAATTACGAGACTGACATTAGCCTGAAAAGAAAGTCGCGATTTAGAAAAAAACGGCGCAGCATTTTTATCGAGAATCGCGAAACGAACGTGAAAAGGGAAAAAGAAAGTCCTCGTAAGGTCCGGATTTACAGTGCGAATAATTGGAGTGTACAGAAAAACGCTACCTGCCAAAATACATAAAGATTAATTTATCAGCGGCGTCAGGTACACCGAAAAAAGCGACCACGGAACAAGTCGAAGAAAAAGAAGGAGATACCTGATTGTGGATAACGGCACGGCAGGACACGGCACGCGTCCTGTAACGACAGCCGTCTGTCGACATCGTGCCTTCGCCTCTCTCTCTCTCTCTCTCTCTCTCTCACGCACGCACACGCGCACACGCGCACACGCGCACACCATCAGTTCAGCCGCCGAACTCTCAGGCATCGGCCGAGAGAGAAGAAATCTAAGCTTGCACTTACGATACTCGTGCATGGAGAAAGAGAGATGGGTAGAGAGTTAGCAGCGACGGGCGCACGCGTGCGGTGAAACGAAGGGGTCACGGCAGGTGTGCACTCCTCGCTCGTAGACGGGCGGTAGGAGTAAGCAGCGCGAAGAATAAAACATGGAGGAAGGAAGTTACCGTCCGAGGAGCCAAAGTAGCGGAGTTTTGGAGATAATGTACGTTGAGAGAGAGAGAGAGAGAGAGAGAGAGAGAGAGAGAGAGAGAGAGACCGTTAAAAGGTGAAAAATTGATGGGGACGAATTTTGTTAATCGTCTGATTGAGCTCGGTTTTTGTTGGTTTTGCACGAGCTACTGGTAAGAAGGATACGCGAAGCTTGCAAAATGAAGCTTCATTTTCATTTTTCCTAAAAATGGAATGCAACAACATCATTGATTTCGTGTCTCTATAACAGGAAAAGGTCTGTTACTTTATCTGAAATATAGTAAAAAAGCTGTTGGACTCTAGACACTATCGATGTTAAAGTTTGACGGAAGTCCCGTCCGATCATTTGGAATGTTACTGTGCTCGAATAACCGCAGCGGCATAAATCCAGATTCATGTAGTTTGTCGAAAAAAGTGCCATATGTAGTCAGGAGGAGTTTTGTGGCAGAAAAGCAAGAAGGAAAAGAGCGCGAGGGAGAGAGAGGGAGGGAGGGAGAGAGAGAGAGAGAGAGAGAGAGAGAGAGAGAGAGAGAGAGAGAGAGAGGGAAAGAGGAAAGGCACATGCCGACGTCGACCATCAGGAGGCCAGGTGTAGGAGCCCCTTCGTTCATTTTACTTACACACAAGCGTTGTATGCGTTCCACCCTGGAACCTCGGTGGCTTTGTGCAGCGATATTCTCCGATGGCACTTTGCTTCTCTTTCCAACGCTGCCTGGACAGGGTTATTGAGGGGAATATGCGCGAAAATCGATGTGTTTATGAGCAGAGAGAGAGAGAGAGAGAGAGAGAGAGAGAGAGAGAGAGAGAGAGAGAGAGAGAGATGGAATTCACCGACTTTTTATTTACACGTACAAAACGTTTTGCTGTTAATCAATTAGCCCTTTGCGGTACTTTTTCTTACATTAAGCTTAGTTTATTTCAAGTTTTAAGTGGTATTGGTTTATACTTAAAAATTTGTAAACTAATTTTTACAAAACTGAAAATTCTGAATCTTAGAAAGGTGTGCTTATTGAATACAAGCAATATATAAATGCTTGAAACTAGATTTCATCTGCAATCGAATTTATTCTACTAATTTTCTTTTTCATCTATAGAGTGGAACCAATAAAAAGAGGCTCTAGTCTTATTAATAATAATTTGATTGGCTATTTTAAATAATTGATAATGTGATGAAAATAAGGCCTTGTTCGCAAGATTATGGTATTGGATTATTTGTTGTTACGATAATCAGCTGAGATTTATTAAAGCGATTTCCCACGCAATTCTATGATTCGCAGTTTTTATTGATTTCTCATTTTTCCTTGATAAGCTTTTTTATACTAAAATACTGCCTTTTCAACGAACGCTTTTAAGAGTGAACCATACTGCTGCATTTAAGAAACAATATCGTACAATATTCAATACGATATATCTGGCAATTCAAGATTTTCTTTACAACGCTAGTATTACGATTTTACAAAAAACGAATTTTTATTCTCACAACAATAGAAGCGTGATTACTATCATCATCGACGTAGGACATGCGCTACATATTCCAATAACAAACGCATCCTAGCAGTGACAATGACCCCATGTGCCTCGTTTATCATTCCACAAAATAAGTAATTTTCCCCGAGCGTCCGCGAAAACATGAATAAGAGATATTACGTAAATGTATGGACAACGGGGAAACTGGCGTAAGTTCTCCCCGAACGGGAATTGAGCTAGGAGAAAGGGACCAGTGAGAGAGAGAGAGAGAGAGAGAGAGAGAGAGAGAGCGATTAAGAGCAACTGGCAGATGGCAACGGTACACAGGAGGCGAAAAGGGCGCGTGCCGTCCAAAACGCCCTCCCGATTTCTTTCAAGGCGTCGACCGAGCATAATTAGAAGATGTTATGCTTCCAGTCCATCAGGATGCGTGTCTGCCTGCCTACCGTATATCTCCCTCCCTCCCTCTCTTTCTATCACTCTCCTTCGCGTCTTTTTTCCAACTTGCCTTTTTCAGGCCTTTGCTCGCTTTTGGCAATTTATATTCTTGTATTGCGAGCTTCTTTCGGACATCCAAAACTAATAAGGCATGTACGCGTGTACCGTTAGTCGAAGCGAAAATTATTCCGAGCGGATACGCGAATCTTATAATTCGATATTTAACCCGAGTCATTACGTGATTCTGTTTTTGCCCGTTGACGCGCACTTAGTTGTAATTCTCGGTAGACTCGATCGAGATCGAGGAAAGTTTTTTAATCAAGACCTTCGAATCTCTTCGAATATGAAAAGCGATTTTTAATAAATTCTCATGATTACTACATTAGGATATCGTCGACTGTCATCGGTGCGACAGTGTTATACTTTTTTAATTACTTTTTTGACCAATAACAAATATTTTACCAGTTCATTTATAAATTCAATTGTGATAATTTGATGTAATTTTATTCAAGCCTCGATTGCTCTGTTATTTTTTGTCATTTTTCGAAGGTTCGAAATGTGTTAGGTTCACCGGTAACGAACATTCGCAGTAAAAATTCCGCAAATAAAAAATAATAGTTAAAATACATTAATAGACGTCGTACTTAAAACTTTCTAGATAGAAATACCGAAGCAATCAAGGGTGTAATAAAGTTGACAAAGTGCAAAGGTAAGATTGAATTATAATGAATCGCGTGTTTTTTAATTCCGTAATTGTACAAATTACGGCAACAAATGCATAGTTAAGGGGCGTGTGTCAATGTCAGTATTTACTCAACAAATTGTTAATCAATTATATACGATAATTAAGCACTAGCAAACAGTGATAAAAAATCTCGTTGAAAAGAGTTTTAATTAGACTTGTTGCGAGTGATTCATGCTGCGGTAGAAATAACTGCAACGACGAGAAGCAGGGAAAGATAAAATTAAAATGTTATTCCATGTGAACAATTAATGAAAGTGCACTCAATACGATAGAAATCTTTTAAAAATTTGCGCTTGTTTCTTATTTTTGCATTTCGATACTTCGATACTTTGGTTAAAAATTAAATAACACAAAACTACTTACGACAATATTATCCGCATAAAGAGTTGGTAACACGTGCATTTGTACGTATTCCGCAAATACGTATATTAAAAGTCAATTTAAAGTCAAGAGTTGTATGTACATAAGAAGGCTAATAATTTATGGTGAAGAAATTAAAAATTAGAAATAATTTGCAGTAACCTCGTGACTTCGTCTCTTGTCTACCTTCTCACCATTTCCCTCGAAATCTCATCAACGCGTCAATCAATTGCGCGCATCAATTTGCCGTAACATCACGCGTATGTAATTGGAGAAGGGAAAAGAGACGGACGCAACTAACGAATGCAGAGAGAGAGAGAGAGAGATTTTACTCGATCTGCACGAGTGCAAACTAGAGAAGCGCGTGCGTCGAAACGAGCTAACAAAAATGCGAGGAACATAAATACTTCGGAGCGTTATCGAACCGACAGAATCTTAACGTTAAAAGTGAAATGTCTTTTTTAGATTTTAGGAGCTGAGAGATTAATAAAATTACACGTTTGCAATAAGAAGATATTTCTCTTCTACAGCCAATTCTAGTCAATACTTGTTAAAGCTAGAGCTTTTCTTAATTAAATATTCTGCGTTTGTTGGTGCCTTGTAAAATACGCGCACCTAGATGGAACTTTAAAATAAAACGGCTAGTTATTTAAAATTAATTTTCTTTTTCTTGGAGACATATGTAAGTCGAAAGTATAAAGTACTTATATAAGTACTAGGCTAAGAGATCGTCGTAGCTTATACGAAAAAACGAATATTATTTTTACGAAAGCTAAGATATTATAGATAAACAGTGCAAAAATGACAAGATAATGACGGTTAACAACTAAAGGAAAATAACTTCTTAATTATGGAAAACGTTGATGTTCAATCGTGAACCAGTTTCAATCAAGAGGTTAGTTCAATCAAATAGCTTCAAGCGATTATTAAAATTTTTATTCCTTCCAGGGTAAAAAGAAAAAATATATTTTCATTTTATACCAGTTAAGGAATATAATAAAATAGAGCAGTTATTATATTCTTTGTATATTTAGAAAGAGATATATTACTTACGAAAAATATTTTTCGTAATTTCATCAGTGCCCGCAGTGAATATTTGTCCAACTTACCTGAAACCAAATAAAAATGTACATGTACTACTTGGATTATTATTCATAATTACATTTCTGATCTCGCGATACAATGAATAGCGAGTACTTAAAAAGTTGATTAATTTATTGTAATCTGAACGTGATTATGGCACAGAATATTATAAAAAATATAAAAATATTCCACTGCCGCATGAGCTCTGATTTGGAGCTTTTAGTTGCGCAGAGATTGGCCGCATTACACTAGACTCGTTACACTAGATACAATATCAAGTTGCGTTTTATTGAAGCGTAAAATATTTTGTATTTTTACGTTCAGTTGCACCTCTTAGCACATCTTATGGATGTTCCTTAAGAATTCCGCGTATTTTCAATTCCTAATGTCCATTCGTAATTCTAACGAATGTTGCTGTTTTACTTCCAGCTTTTTTCATGCCTAATCCACGCATACAATGTCAGGGGTAAAACGATATCGAGTGGCCCCAAAGGCCACTTGGTCGTTTCGATTTGTTTGAAAAGCTCGGGAGCACGGCTGTGGAGTGGAGGAGGCGGAGGAGGAGGAGGAGGAGGAAAGAGACGCATCACGCGTAACTGTCCAGCCGACAGGTGCGCATCGCGAGTTCAGCAGACTGGCGCACGCTGTACGTAATAGCTTCGAGCCAAGTGCATTTTTCTGTACTCGTGAACCGAGGAAAGAAATCCTTCGCTTTAAGCTCCATGTAATGGGCGCTTACGCGTAAGAATTATAATGCCGAGTTATGGATTCTCTTTTGTAGACGTCGAGCGAGGATTATTCGCTCGATTATTCGAATAAATCGCCGTTGTAATGAAATCCTCTTATTTCATTAGATTTGATTAGGTTTGATTGCGGCGAGTGCATTGCTCATGGATAAAGCCACTATTTGGTCGATATGTGCGTCACTACGGAAGGAGAAAACTCGGAGGTGCGATAGACGAGCGAAGAGTCCCGGCGACTGGTGCAGTGTTGCGGATGAGAAATTTTGCTCACCTGTCTCGCTCTTCGAAAGAAAAACTTTGCAATTAAAGACGGATATTGCCGAATTCAACGATTAGTCTTGGTCGGTTAATATAGGGATTCGAGGATGTTTTTTTTTTTTTTTTTCCTCTTAAAAAGTTTGAGTCTTCGTTTCAGTCGATCTCTACCGATGTTTTACGACAAGAAAGATTGATATAATTACTGTCTTGTATAGCTTGGTCGATAGTGACGTTTTAATGGATGGAGTAATGGACCTGAAAAAATATTACAACCTAATGGGTTTGGTAAAGGAAAGAAATAAAGATCTTTGTTTTACTTAAAAACAAAATGAACTTGAAAAACATTCCGAATAATAATTTCGATAAAATCGTCCCCGTTTTATAAAACCAATTCATACGAATATCTTGACGTTAACGTAGCTACACACTTTTAATGTCTGGCCAATCACTTTCTTTTTATAAAACATTGTGTTCGTTCTATCTAATTGTTGCCACTTTATTGCGTATTTGATATTTCTAAAGCTAAACTTCTAAAAATGGTAATATCCGAATTTTGGTGAATTCGTGTACGCATATTATAATCCGTTTTAATTTCGAAATGCAAAATAACAACTCTAGAGAATGTCAACGAAAGTTTTTGATACAGAATAGCATGTTGAATTAATTTTTGGTAAAAATATTATTTTTTATCTTTCTCAGGTGTTAAGACCGCTGCGTTCCATTGATGTATAAAATAATCAAAAACTTAATATTATCGTTTTAATTATTGAAAAGTTTTTAAATTATTTAAATGTTAAAAGGAGATTTAAAAAAATGATTCATTTCGACCGCAAAATACTGAATTTACTAGAAATTAAGACATTTTAAATGCCTCCTTTGCTTCGATGCCACTTATACGAAATAAGTAGATATCTATCTTGCATTTCGAGATTTACAGATAAAGTTATTACTAACATTTTTTCGATGATAAGTTAATTCTCACGTTGAGTAACGCACATTAAGTTATATTTATTTCAAAATTTGCGTAATTTATGCTTTAGATTAACTGAAAAGATTAACTTTTCAGACTTTTATAATTCTAACTTTATATTCAATAAAACATATTATTTCTGGATACATTCGGTACAATTTATGAAAATTAAGTAACGTAATGTAATTGAATAATAAATAGGTTCCTATGTTGTAGTATTTAAAAATAGCAACTGAAAATAATAACAATTGCGCCACATAAAAAAAGTTAAAAATGTATTGGCTTTTTCGTGTACAGCAGGAGATATTGTCTATAAAAAAGAAACGCCAATAAAATTATGTTTATTTTAAATATGCATTACCATATAACAAGTCCAATAAGCGGTTAAGTACAATTTTTGATTTAGAAGAATATTTGATGATTTTAGCTTGAAGACGCAAGCTACACGAGCATTAATCGAACAATTTACTACTCTATTTTATATCCAAAAAATTAGAATTAAAAAAAGAATTTCTAGTTATGTACTCGACAGATACATGAAAAGTGTGTAAAGCAGAACAAATTCGTTTTGTTCCTTATTTTGATGTTCATTAAGGAACTCATTGACGTTCATTATAAAAAATTGATTGAAGTGGGGGTATTGAATTGGATTCGACGTAAATACACATACATCCACTCAACACACACGTACAATTATTGATTTATGTTTCAGAAAGAGACACGAGTGCATTGTACCAGGAAGAAAAAGCGATTTAGCGTCGATGATTTCATTCGATCATGTTATATTTCCTCTTGTTGGTAGAGTTCGTTGGTGACGCTCTTGCGGTTCGATCAAGCTGTGCAACACTACGTAATGGCGGGTAATTCATTTTGGAGGCCCGAAAAATGTATGACACACGACGAGCTTTCTTTCTTTCTTACCCACCCCCTCTGTGTTCTATCTAACTCTCTCTCTCTCTCTCTCTCTCTCTCTCTCTCTCTCTCTCATTACGTTATTATAAATTTTGGATCGCAAACTCAACTTCAACAAATTTTCCTCGTTTATTTTTTTGTAAAATATCTTATTCATTTCGAGCAATAGAATCTGCGATCGGATAAAACAGTTTAAAATATGTTAATTGATGTTTAAAAATATTCAACGAATTAATTAAAAAATTGTCTTTAATTTTCAAAATTAATTTGTTAAATTAAGTAAGATTATATAAAATTGTGCCAAAAGCATATTTATTAATTTAAGAGAGTTTTACGAAATGCGTACTATTTTATTATTTTTAATAAAAATTAATTGAAAAATTAATTCTTCATTAAATTATGAAGATTATGAAAGGAAAATACAGAAAGAGAGAGAGAGAGAGAGAGAGAGAGAGAGAGAGAGAGAGAGAGAGAGAGACAGAGGAAAAGTATAAAGAAACGTTTCAGATTAAATGTTTATTATAATAATAAATATGTTGACTCCTGAAAAAATGATAAACTGGTAAATTATTTCTTTTATGACATGTACACAAAGTACTGTATAATTACCGTACAAAAAATGTTTCTTAATGATAAGTATATTTGCGTAACTAAGGTAACTCGAAATAATTAAATGTCATTGTTAAAAAATGATCGATTTCATTCGTACAAGGTCTCTTTAAACAAATATTTATTTATGTGAAAAATAGTTTCGTATCTTTTACATTTATCATACTTCTTCGGATTAAAATTTTGTAGCAGAGTAAACATTTGTTTCGAAATCCAATGACATGTAAATATGCCGATAATTTATTAAAACAAATGAATTATTTTCAATTATCTTTAGAATATATTTGTTCTAGTCAGTGCTCTGTTGTGATATACATACACATACATGTGCGTTAGAGCCCCATAATTTGATCACATCATACGTCATTATAACTTCATCGCATCAAAGTGAATCCTTCTCGTTCTCTCTCCCCTTCCCTTACTCCCACGCTTTCTCCCGCAAGGAAATCTCTTTTCATCTATACATCCTACGTCTGTCCTTGGGAAATATTTGAAAAAAGTAAAAGACGAAGAGTAAGACTAAGAAGGCACAAGTTCGGATGTGCTTGTCCGTGCAGAGGAAGAACAAGGAGCGACGAGGCGCAGACCCTTAATTTTCATTCCTAAAAGTCCAGTCGAGTCGAGTCGAGTCGCGTCGCGTCGATGGGATCTTCTTCCTTCTTCTTTTTATTTTGTCATCGAGGACGCACAGCGCACCCCATGAATATTGACGAGAATGACGAGGCGATATGTACTTCTGCGGTAACGCGCATGCCTAGCGAGCGAAAAAGAAAGGCTGAGGAAAGTTCGCTTGGGGTAGATTATAGAGTAGTTTGCGCAATGGAGTCCCAAAGTGCCGGGATTGTTTGAGAGCTTTACATGGGCTTATTTTCTTATTTTCGACGATGACGAGATCGACAATTTGTTGCAGTGACGACGTAGTGCGGTATATAAAACCTTTTCAGGAGAAAAGGTTTCACGTTCGGGCCTACGAGAACGTTTAATTAGTTATGCACTTGCTCGTCTAGGATAAAAAATTATGACTAAAAGCAAAAAACATCCTTCGAAAACATAGTATGAAAAAGGTGAATTAAAATTATTTTGATAAGTTCGCCAAATTATAACGATACTTGAAGCTTGACGAATTGAGCTCAACAAGTATACTCTATTGAAAGAAACAATAGAAAGAGAAGATAAAATAGTTTTGCTTTTCTTTCCTCTCGCAGTTAAAACTGATGATTCCCTCTTAATCAACTCGAAGAGGATAAGCTATTTACGAGTAACATCGACAAACTGTGAAAAGTTTATATACAACTTTAGTTGCGAAAAAACCTGTGCATTTGCAACATCATTCCAAGCAGCCTTTTATCAAATCTCCAAACAAAGAAAAGAAGCCCAAAAGGATAACGAAACCTAATGTTAATCTTGAAGACAGTACTGGTGTTTCGCGTATTACTTCGCGGGCGCTTAATCGTGTAACGACCACTGGCATAAGTTTTTGTGGCCGAACTCGATCGAAATCCAGCGTGGATGGATTAGAACGCGATCGTTTGGGAGAAAAATAGAAAAAGGACGACGAGCGGGCAATAAGGTATTGATAATCGAGAGCCATGATGAGACGTAAAACATTTAGTGGGCGATCCGTAATGCGCGTATTAATGGTAAAACTCGGACATTGATATAACTCCATCGCACTTACGAGACCAGACGACTGGACGGGAAGCAAAAGGAGAGCGAAGGAGAGCGAAGGAGCAGCGTCTGCAAAGCTCTGAGGTAGAAGGCGACTGCCGCGATGTATTATATGGCTTAAGTCTACTCTCGCGGCGTATAACTTGCATTATTAGTAACAATGTCTTCTTTATGGGATCGAAAATATCTGGTAATAGAGACGAGGGCGGCTAAGACGTCGGCGAGAAATCCGCGCAGATAGACGCGGCTTTTGAGCTCGAGACACGGCGAAAAGGCGGAGGAGGAGGAGGAGGAGGAGGAGGAAGAAAGCAAGAAAGCAAGAAAGCAAGAAAGCGAGACGCATCGATATGTGACGGCGCACGAAAGTGAGACGGGAGTAAGAAACAGGAGGCCAGAGAAGCCTATGTCCAGTTTTCACGGTTCGAAGACCCGAGCAGCCGGTACGCCAGATGCCGTCGGACTATAACTGGCCATTAGGTGAGGTTAGTTAGTGTCCGTAACAAGCTTCGTCAGCTCTGCATCTCTATCTCTGTCGGAGGCTCCGTCCGCGCGCGCACGTGGATGCACACATGCGTGGCCCCCGCACACCCGCGGATCACGGTAGGATGCCGTCGCTCCTGGCAGAGTCGGCGCGCACCTCTCCTGGCTCTTCCCCTCCGCCGACTGTCTGCGCCAATTATAATTATCCCGAAAACATTGTACATTAATCGGAACTCGAGGGGCCACCTCCTCGCTATCTCCTGGTCTTTCGTATTCGCGCGCCGGAAGACTCTTCTCGTGCTTCTAAAAAAATGTTAATAAAAAATCAGGACATTGCTAGACACGACAACGGAAAAACCGTTGCACCCGACCTCTGTGAACCATCGAGGAATCGAGAGGGACATCGAACCGCCGCACCTTTTTCTTCGGACACTCGCGCGTCGATGAAGTTTCCAATTGCGAGAGCTACAATCGATCACGCGTACACCTTCTTGATAAGGAACATTTTTCAGTAATTGCGCGTTATCATCGACTTTAATTACCTGAAAGTTAGCTATTTTATGAGCTTCGTTCGTATAAATTCGTAAAAATCGCAACTACTTTCGACAAACGGTACTTTTCGTGTAATTTACACTGTGCAACGCGGCAGATTATCAAATGAAATTTACACACGCTTTAAGCGCAAGTTTAGTTTACATTTTACAAGGTTACACTCCTCAGGTTTAATTAATTTCATTGGTTACTTAGACATTAAATATTGGAATAATCTGCGAATGAAGTTCCGATTTTTAATAAGAAGAGGCAGCTTTCGTAAATGTAGCGGTAGAAATGATATGAAAATGTTCCATCGCGAATAGCAATGAAAATTGTGCAAATCGCACCTGTAAATCGTTCGTAATTTGACGTTCAAGGTACATTCACGATTCTGTCCAAATGAGACTGGTTATTCACACTTATTCCAGAATATCATTTCCGAGGTTACAAATTCGAATAAAACGCTAGTTTGGAAGTCAACTTAAAAGCATTTCGCGAGATATTTTGGAGTTGCTGACAACGAAATGAGAATTTCGTGCATTACGGAAGTTTAATGTACCTTCAAAGCTCCTTTCAAGGAAACTATTCTATTCCGCGGGCGCATTAACAGGTTCGTAAACGATTCTTTCGCATTTGTGCGTTCAAGTACTTTTAAATTGTCCACAATGAAACAATTTATTCCACGAGTTATTCACGACTTGTCGCGTATAAATTATCGTTTTTCAGATATCAACGTACTATTATAATTAGCGTTAAATGAAGGAACGCATTAATGTAAATTCAGTTTTACTAAAATAACCAGTATTAACGAATTCACGGAACTGTTGTTGAATATTTGTAAAAGATTTTCAATTATATTATTTTTACTTTCAAACTTATTATCTCAGTGATACTACTTCGACAAATAAATCATTCAACGTTAAAGTAAAATAAACTCTGCTTAGGTCTATTTAAATAGGTTAACTTTTAACAAGGGCAAACTTTTAGAATTAATTAATTTCGTTAGGTTGGATCTCAATTGTTGGATTATTTGCCAGGAAGATTTCGCACGCCCCTTATTTTGTATACAGAAAATTGATTTCTGAAGAATTTTTTACATTTTCCGAGTGGTAATATGTAAATCCGACATATTCGACCTAGAAGAATCGTTTAAAATGTAAAGCGCTTATTTCTATGAATTTCACCAGGTGAATCTAATTTGATAAACGTAATTTCTATGTACCCCGAGAAAATTTTTTCATTAAACCGCTTCATCCGTAATTTATTCAGTTGTAGAATAATCATGCGAGTCCATTGATTCACGAAGACTTTAAGCAAAATGGAAGCCTGAAATTACGAATAATCGGAATTTATGAAAAGCGAGAGAATACGCTAACGCATTAATTGACCCAACGAGGTTTTGCATCCAACAAACGCGTACAAATACGAGCGGAATACGTAGTTTGGTAAAATTTCCGTTTAGATCGTTATGGAAATGAAGAGATCGGGAAAGAAAAAAGAGGAAGAGGGAGAGGGAGAGAGAGAGAGAGAGAGAGAGGGAGCGATGGAAAGATGTAGAAAGAGAGGGGGTGAAAAGAGAAGACGAAAGAAAATGTCGCCAAATTTATTAGACTTTAGGTTTCGTCTGCAACCGGTCTAGACATGGCACAGAATAGATTGAAACCGAGAAAGACTAAAGAAAAAAGACAAAGTACATGACAAGAGAGGGGGGGAGGGTGTGTGTGTGTGCGTGTGCGCGCGCGCGCGTCGTATGCATGACAGATATACTTTATTTAAAACGCAGTCTTGTAATTAAATTTACTGATTATGAAAAATGTTTTAACTCAATAGATGCTAAATCGTTTGACACTTTTTGACATGGATTCTGAACAGGTTTTATTTCATACATAGAAGATACGTGATTAATTAATGAATATATTCGCATTCAACAAGAATGTATCCTATAAAAACCATCATTTTTAATTGAAACTATTTGAAATAACATAACAATAAAATTGTAATATTTTCGCGAGTTTGAAGAAGAAATATATTCGCAAAATTGTCGAGATAACCGAGAAAAACACGAATATTATTATAATAAAATTCTGAAGCATTAAAGTTTCCACGTATAATATTTAAGTGTATTTTAGAGTAATTTTATTTCCGTATCCATAAACGTTATTCAAGGACGAAATTTACATCGATTACCATAAAAGACGACAAAATATCAAGTTTTTGTTTCGTCGACCAGAATTAAGTAGAACTTCACAAAACAACGTACAATCAACTGATTTACTCGAAATTCTATTTTAAAAATAAGGAAATTTCTAGCACCGAAAAAGGAAAAAGAAACAAGACGAAGCACAGACTAGAACGGTTAGGTAGTTTTACGAACTAGGGATAGACGTTCCAATTTTCCCGAAGTTACTTAGGCGAAACTCGTGGCACCGACGCGACGATGTAACACACGACTACTCCCATATTTTTCGACTTTACGCCTGTTTCCGCAGACTCACAGACGAGGTAATTCACGTTATTGGCGCGGTCGTCTCTTTTAAGTTTGTCAACCCAAAGGCAGAGATGATATCGATCTTTTTAACATTCGATAGAAATAAGGAATTAAATTGTTCAGTTGCGATCTTTTGTTGTTTTTATGGGAACGGGGTTGTATGGGAGAGCAATTTACGAAACAGTTACGAAACAAATTGAAGTTAATATCTCACCGAGGTAGAAATTCATAGAAAAAAACGCCATATAATTATAACTTCTTTGGACCAAAACTCGTAGTACCATTAATGTGTAGCACATTCATCACGCGACAGTTCGAAAATACTGCATTCTGTTTAACCTAATAAAGTACTTTTACTTAATAATGGGACTCAATTTAACGATTTAATTGGGTGAATTCGTAAAACAATAACATCAATTGACACTTGGTTCGAGTTTTATTGACTGCTCGTCTTCTAGTTCAATAATTTTGGATGGAATTCGTACGAATTGCAGCATTTAAAAATTTAAAAGTCTAGATCGAGATGTACGAAGAACATTAACACGAATAAATAATAATCAGAATACAATTCTGTGTTCGGGTATTCGTAGGTATTCGTTACATATACATTTAAGGTTAGATTGAAAAGTGATAAAACACGCAAAACATGAAAAGCGGAATTTGGACGCGTTTACCTCATTAAAAAAAGGACTGCAAGCGTATCCTCGCGACGCATCTCGAATCTCTTGGGTAGGATCATGTACTCTTACGTCAGCGAGCACATCGCAATACTTGTTTGGCTTCGATCTATTTTTCGCTTCCTACAGAAACATTAGGGACACGAGCGTACTTTTCGGTAAGTGCTAAATTTCTACATTTGGTAAGCAGCCTCGTAATCGGAAACCGCTTGGGGGTTCACGCGCCTGGTTACAAAACACGAGTTTTCATTACCGCGATGTGGAAAAGGACGAGAAAACATGACGCTTCGTACATTTCGAAGCCCACGGAAGTCGATGCTGCGGACGCGTTTAATTATGCGTATACGAGGAGCTTTATTACAAGGAATGCGGTAGAAAGAGTGACATTTTTATTGGCATTATTTCAAAGGAGAGGTTGTCGAAGGCACAAGTGCACCTTTCTTAATACCTTATCGCGTTTGAATCTATTTCTTACAAAATTTATTAGAAAAAAATTACAATCTTACAAACTATGTTGCAGGTGCCGGTGAATGCATAACATCGTTTTATGATTTTCTATTTGTTTATTCAAACGCATTAAAGCGTAGAGCCGAGTGCATTCGTACTAACGCATTTTTCAAATGTAAATCCTTTTGGTACACTGTTTGTAAATGATATGTACCACTGTTACATAATATAGCACGAATAAAAATAATTCTCCAAATGAGACATATGGTACGAGAACGTTTTTCACGATACTTTTAGCAAGTAAATATCTGCCCTATTGATTCGTCGGTTTTTCTAATTTAGAGCTTCGTTCTGACTATAAGATATAAAAATTTGTATGTTTTACGCCACATAAAGAACTCATTTCCACTTTATCGATTGATATTCCTTATAATAGAGAATTCTCATACCGCAAAGTGAAAGCTACAATGTAAAAGAAAAAATTTGGTTTAAGAACGATTTTCGATAGGTATACATAACTTTCATCATCAAGTATCTTTCCAATGCAAAATGTTTATTTTTATACTTTTTAATATAAGACACGAACAAGTACAGCGGACACGTTGAAACAACGCGATCAATGGCATCATCTCTTGTTCTTTTTCAAAGTTCCAAGAGATTTCGTGCAGCATTTTGGCCGACTTCTATTTCCTTTCGATCTCGTTTTGTCATCGAAAGGAAATACTGGCGGCGGTGTCTATTTTCGAGATCGTGCTCGAAACGGATACGCAAAACTTTGCACCTGCGTTCAATGCACGACGAATCCGTACTAGTGACCTCCTCGCTTCGATGCCACGATACACGCACGCGCGCGCGCAAACACAATTTTTAATTACTTTCTAAAGCTCGCATTTATCGCGCTGACCTGTAAATACGTAGATTAAGCCTTGTAAGTATGCATTTACGGAACACGAGCTACCAAAAAAGTTAATTAAACACCGCAAAAAACGGCCATTATGTGTACTGCGCAGACTCCAGCTAATGCTTGAATTAAATGCCAATAGCTAAGAAAGTGCATTAAAATTGTAATAATGCAGCATCGATGTATAGTGTTATTATAAAAGTAATGATAAAATTTCTAGTTCACACACGTACCTCTGTAATTCAAGTAAGATAGAGAAAACGTTTTTTAAAAAGTATTATTTAAGAGATTTTATTTCAAAAACACATTACAAACAAGAAATCTTTTAGAAAATTATTATTGCAAATGACGATGTTAATAAATTAATGTGCTTTTTATAATTTAGATTAATTTCCGTGCACAACAATTCCCGCAAAAAAGTCCCACCGAATATCTGCGCATAACTTTATTGGGAGACAAACGTGTAAATCAACTAGAGAGAATTATACCTTTATAGATCTCCTTTGCGACAATATCATAAAAGATCGTAAAAGTACAGCGCCTCTGTGACTGTATTCAACATTTCTGTGTCCTGCAAGAAAGTTTTCTTTTTTCCAAACTAAATCGCTGAAAGAAACGTTAGGAAATCTGTAGACATTTATCTGGAGAATTATTTATTTTACAAAGATTTACAGGGACACGACAATAATAATACCGAGATCCACACTTTAGGTCCTTAAAGTCCTCACATCACAGATTTAGAAAATGACTAATATTCCATTATTGAAAACTAACTGTTTCAATAATTCTTACCGAATAATGGCATTATTTAGATCTAAAAGTAATCCACATAATTGAGCGCTGATACTGTCATTTATGTAATAATCAATTTAGGAGCTAATTTACGTATAAAAATAACAGGCAAGCACAGAATATCCACGATTGTAAAATGTGTATAAAAAATTTCGAGAATTTTTAAATTTTAAGCTTAACGCGCAAGTACATGTTTGTTACAGCATATCCATACGCGAACTGTAACGATAATACATTGCATTAGACGTTGATAAAATACTTTGTACATGTCTAGAAATATTTGCGTTTCAACTTATTCAAATCTCATACGCATGTCTACGGTCTATATTTAGCTTTATTATTCACTCGGTGATTTTATTCGATAAAGGTTTGTTTTCATTGAAAATAATCGCCGATGGATTGGATTAAATAAACATTCAGGCTTATCATTATCCATTATTGTACACGTAATTTTTCATTTGTCTCAATAACAATGTTATTTTCAAGAATTTTTCACCATAAACCACGCGACTTCAATTCGAAAAGCCTTATCGAATTTCAAGCTGGGGATGTGTAGATAAATAGATAAATACGTGGGATAAAGTGTAGAATTTTTGTAAAATTGGATTATCGGAGAAACGTCGAATTCGTTGCGTTGCTGAACAAATTGACATTCAAAAGACAACATCGAGCCTCTTAAATTATTGACGCATTAGACCTTTTAAGATTCCCCGTAACTTTTCTCAAGAAAATAATATACTTATGTCCCGAGTCACTTAGCCACAAGGAATCTTTAACGTTTAAAAATTTTTTATTTAAAAAAGCGCTCTATACACCCGTTTCAACTACCCGTTCTTAATACCAATTTTTGCCTTTACGTTATCGACCGCGGCTAAATAAATACAGTAAATGTAAAGTTGAATAGGGCCAGAAATATGATGAAATATGGACGTGTCGCATAAAATGTGGGGATACCGTTGCAATTGTCGCAAGTGGCTGTTATTGGAACATCGGGAGTCCTAGAAGCATTCATAATATACGGGATGTTTAACGATGCTCCGAGCAACGAGAGCACTGCGGTCGATTTGTCATAAACAATGAACTAAAATAAAATGACGATATCACCGCTGATGACGTTGACCTCAAAGGGGCCGCCCGAGACCGAAAGAGTAAAAGTGAAGTAGCGTGGCAGTAGTAGTCTTCGGCCAACACCGGCCAAAGCACCGACGCCGGTACGAGGGAGAAGAAAGGAGGGTGAAGAGACGTCATCGTCGTCGCCGTTGCGCGCCGCGACGCTGACGCATCGCGTATATTTGGCCTCTCCTCCCTGCCCCTCCTCTACTTATATCTCTTTTCCAGAGGTACACAGCGCGCGCATCGAGAATCATCATCTCCGTCTCGAGATCCCGGTTTCCTCGTTTCCGTCTCGTGCGAGGCGATAGATGACGGCGCTCCCCCGCGTGCACTGTGTCTTTGTGCGTCTGAAATTGTCGCGCGGTTACGTCGCAATTATCCACCTACGCTCTAGGCCGGGGGGAGGTTGGGCCAGAGAAGCGGAATCACGGAGGGGGAGGGAGAGACGGTATCACGATGCCGAATTTAACGGCGAATGGCGCGTGAATATCTCGCGTCAAAGTCTGGCGCTTGTCCCACTCGGCCGAGTTTATACAGTAAGTGCGTCTACGTACGCTCCCTCCTTCGCTATCTCTGAGAACTTTGCAGAGTGCCACCAGAGCTTTTTCGACTCTGCAAATGATTTTCGCGCAGGATTTACGCTTTACCGTATTACCGCATGAAGCGTAGACCCTGAGATATGTTTTCGCTCTCTTTAACAAAGCGTCCCGCACTTTTTACGGCGTCTGCCTTTGAATTATTTTCCTTTATTAAGCGCTCGTTACTCAAAACTGCGTCACACAAAATTGCGTGCGATATTTTATTCCCGAAAGGTAGTTTTTCACTAGCAATTCGAACGTTGAAATATCGAGGCGAATTGCAATTGATATTTCTAGATTCTAGATCCTACCTACCACTTTC
Source organism: Wiebesia pumilae (assembly GCA_018907045.1). Classification (NCBI taxonomy): domain Eukaryota; kingdom Metazoa; phylum Arthropoda; class Insecta; order Hymenoptera; family Agaonidae; genus Wiebesia; species Wiebesia pumilae. The sequence continues at coordinate 2,630,210 of JACCHZ010000138.1, forward strand.
AACTCGGCAAGTTTAGCTTAAGCAAGTTTAACTTACGTCTCTGCATCGACGCTGATGTTATTTAATAATGTTTCGTCAAGCGCATTACGACAATTTATATCTAATTAATATTGCTTTGCTCATCGAGTCTTTACTTTTAATTCTAAAGCATAATGAATAAATTCAACTGTACTCCCTCTTTTGCCATTCCTGTTACCTTGATTCGTTCGGGTGTAATTTTATTCCAGCGGAAGCCATTACGAGCAGTGGATATAAGCGTCGATACAAAGCGATACACACCGGAAAAACGTCTTCGGAAAATGAGAAATACAAAATTAAATCTACGAGCGACCTTCTCTTGCCCTCTCCGCTCTTTATCTTTCTCGCGCTATTAAAATGTTTCGAATGATCGAATGGAAATATTCAAATATTTGAAATATTATCGTCAAAGTCAGCTAAAGTAATTTGTCGGAATAAGTAAATAATTTCCAGCAGTGAGCACCAATAATCTTGGGTGTAATCCGATCGAAAATAAATACGTGTAGTGTTATTTATCGTTATTGCAATGCCCAACGGTACGTCACGTGTCCATCGATGAACAAAGTCTCTTTTCAAATGAACTCATCTCTATTTCTACGTTGCCGCGATGAGACCGTAGTATCCAAATTTTAAAGATTATTTCGAAAATTTCAAAACTCAAGCGCATCGCAACGCTTCTCCTCTGGAGAAAAAACGTGAAAAAACGTGAAAAAACCTCAGAAGCAACGAATGTCCATTATACAAGATCTCAAAGCTTTCAGGTGGGCAAAATTATTCTGCAACTAAGCGAAAGAATCTGTGCGAGCGTCCGCGAATAGCACGGACTATCACATTGCGGCGCACGCACACAAGAGCAAGCGGCACGTACGCGGGCACACGTATACGAGGAAGGAGGAAAGGGTCAAAAGCGAGCAAAAGAAAAAGAGTAGACCGGATGTGCCGACGTTGGCTGACTGAATTTATAGGCCTGTTTTATTCGTGCCGACGCTTCCGCTTTCGGAAAGGGAACTAGAGGGGTTAGAGAAGAGAGAGAGAGAGCGAGAGAGAGAGAGAGAGAGAGATCGAGAGAGCGAGAGAGAGCGACCGAGGGAGACACGTAAGGGCTCTAAGGGCACGATCATTGGTGCAAACGAGCGAAAAAGATACCGCCTCAAAGATAGAGACGCAAAAAGCCTGAAAAGAGACGAAAAGCCGGGAGCACCTAAACCTCGGCTTATCGGAAAAGCATGCTAACCTAATGACATGAAAAGCCCTCGGAAATTCGCGGCACATTCAACCTTCCCTTACCTCCGTACTTTCGCTTCGACATTATGGGATTCCTCTTGGTCCCGTGGGATGGAATGCGATATGTCAGCGGTGCGAAGGGTGGTCGCGTGTAGGGATCAAGGTTAAACTGTCCTGCTACTGCACAATGATCGATTAACCGGATAGTTTCAGATATACCGAGGAAAATAATTTTATAGTGCTGTGCAAGCCAGTGGAGGCCTGTGCAATTGCTTGCTTCGAATTGTCCTGCTCGAAAAGTGAAATTGATCTATTATTGGAATTTAACGTGACTTGGAAGGAAATTTTATTAATATTAATGGGAAATTTCATCGAAATCGGTTGACGTTCGATTCGATCTGCTTTTTCAATTAGCGACAAAATTTTTCCTATTACGGAATAACGGTTCTTCAGTTTTACGCTTTTTAATAAACTGGCGCGGGACTTGCACGCTCTCGCTATAATTAGTTCATTCAAAGAAAATCATGAAAATCTAATTATACTAGGCGTTTAATTTAATAATAATAATAATAATAATAATAATAATAATAACAAAAACAAAAACAAAAACAAAAAAAAAAACAAAAAAACAAAAAAACAAAAACTCTTTAAAATACTTCGTTGTAAACAAGGAAAGGTATAAGCAACAATTATGCAATAAAATCAATCGCTAGAAGTCTCCGTTGCAAGGTATATTTTCGTATACACGAATAGAAAGAATGAAAGTCTTATAGATGTGTAAATGAGGACGCCTATGTAAAGCGGGCTATTGAACAATAAGCTGCGCATTTATCGAAAAAATTATGTCTCTTTTTTATCCGTGATTCCCAACTGCACGACACTTGAAAAATGTCACTCCTTTATTTTATATTGGCCTCATTTTTTCTACTTACAGTAGAGCGATCAAGAAGCTATAATAATACAGCTATAGATATTATAATAATACACGATAATAATACATATTACTGGTTGATAATGAAATTGAAGATTTGGCATAATTTTCTGACGCCTTCATTTCCATTTTCATCAAGAATTACCGTTAAGATAACGAGAAAAAAGAGAATCACGCAGTAATAACGTAAAAATAGATTTTCCCTTCGAGCAATTGTCCGCTGATGTAATGTAGAATAAATATCTGATTTTATTTTAGAATGCTACAAAGAGAACGTAATTTAGTCGATTGATTGGATTAATCGCGTAGTCGTAAAGTAAAAAATTTCTCTCATTCGGTTGGCTCTGATAATTTTGTTTTTGAAAACTAAATTTGTAACTCATTTTTCTAAATAAGTTAAAAAATTTTCCATCGACTTACAAACCGTTGCGCGTGGCTTAAACGAAATCTACAATTTTAAGTATGTCTTTCAAATCGGAGCGTAAGAAAACTGGAAAAAAGAAAAAAAAAACGTCACACGGAAATCCACGGATAACGTACGTGAAGATATACAGCATTTAAGCAATGCTGCATATCTACCATTACAAAGTAATTGCATTAAATTTCGTTTCGATCGATAAAATACCTTATGTAAGGCAGTCGTCACGCGTAGCTTCTTTTACGAGGTATTATACACGTAATGTACTGAAAGTTAAGAGATTGAAGGAAAAGTCCATATCTGAAATTAATTTCAGTTCCTCCATTATTAACGTATAAAACAAATTTTTCTCGTTACTTCAATATTAAAATAAAATGCTTCCTCATAAGTATAGCCAACGCATCAGAAATTTGTATCGCACATTTACTAGGCTTGATGGATTCATTACTCCATCCATTTAAAGCGCAGTTAATGGTCAATTCAACGGTAGTGGTTGCTTAAAATAAAAGCACTTATCGTTGACATAAGATTTAAAAATTATTTTAAAACTAGTATTTTCAGTATCGTATGCGTAAATCCTTTAAGCTTTACCTTGTGCTAAGTATAAGAATTAATTCAGAGGATGATATCGGCTACCTCGAGAACACTAATCGATTTGGAAGTACTCGCGACTCCGGTGACCATAGAAAACGTTTCCTTTTTTTTTTTCTTTTATTATTTTAACACGTTTCCTTCGACACTATTAATACATAACATAAACTGCACAAACCGAACATACCGAAAGTAGCGAATTGTAAATAAATGCAACGAAACGCGACATCGTAGCAACATCACATTTTAACGGAAAATTTTGTTTTTTACGCGTTCGAGACTGGTTCACGATAAAATCAATACGAACCTAAAGCAGACGGATTACGTTTCCGTACTTAACTGATCTGTTGAAGGATTAGCGTAAAAAGCTATTACAAAGCACAAAATGCTCTCGACGTAACGAGTTTGATATTTGCTATCCAACGTAGTGACGAACTTACCGTTCTTCGACGATATCTGAATCCACATGCTTTAACAGCTGCTCTCGTAGGTTGATGAAGCTCGAATCGGAGTCTTCGTCCTTGATGTAAGTGTTGTTGGCGTAACAGGCATCCCGAGGATCGGGTATTTCGTTCTCTTCCTCCATCTCTGTTATGCAAAGAGGCAAGACATTATTACGCTGGTAAATCATAATGAATATCGCATTATAAAATTACACGGAGAAAGCCTTGGCGCGTTCGGGTGAAATTATCCTTAAAACTTATATCATTCTGCGCTGACAATGATTGCGATTAATAATGACCTCTTTGTCCTTTCAGAGCAATAACATTCAATGATTTAGATAATGCAAGGATATTATCGCACGCTTTCAAGATTCGTAAAGGACAACAGCGGCAAGAGTTTACGTTTACGGACATTTTCATTGCGGCTTCTTTCTTTTCAAATAAGTGTAACTATTAAAACTGAACATTGCACACGTTAAAATCATATTATATAATCACGTTATAATATAAAATCATATTATATCATATTGCATAATCATGAAATTTGGTAAACGCAAGAGATAGAAGGAGTTCCACCTGTCCGTCTCATTAGCCGTGAAATATTGTCTTTGCTAATATAAAGATGAATCATGTCGCACATTTAAATTAGATAGAAGTTTAAATATATATATATCGGTACGGCAGCTACTTCATAAAATGTTCATACTTCTATTTTGGCATTTTCTATTTCGGATAACACAAAAGTTTATGAATAAAAAATGAGTCTCCATTAAGGTTAGTTATAACAAATTCATACAAATACGTGGAAGAAGGTTAAATTAAAAAAAGAAGACCTAGATACATTATGAATAATGCCTATAACGAGGATCTCGTCAGACAGAGATGAGCTTCAAGATTATTGCGTATATTAAAAAAGTAAGTAAAACCACATTTGTTATATGCATCTCCGGTAGAAGAGATTATAAACGAGAGATTAAACAAAGTTTCGTCATCTGTTAAGCAAAGTATGGCAACCTAACGCAAAAGAAAAGAGTGACAGAGAGACAGAGAGAGAGAGAGAGAGAGAGAGCAGAGAGAGAGAGAGAGCAGAGCAGAGCAGAGAGAGCAGAGCAGAGCAGAGAGAGAGAGAGAGAGAGAGAGAGAGAGAGAGAGAGAGAGAGAGCAGAGAAAATCCTTAATGTGACTCTAGTTCACTCATTATATCCTCTTTTCAAGACTGTGCGACCGCAAATTTAAACGAGTAAACTTAAGTCGAGTAAAAAATCACCGGGATCTGGAGGACAAAAAGGGAGAGAAACTCGAGGTTGGACTTTTCGAGACAACCGCGCGTGATAAGCCAGTGTTTTAAAGCTTGCATCTTATGTGCGCTATAAATCTTCGTACGCCTTTTTCGACCTTTTTCTTCTTTTGTTCCACATCACATAATCTTTGCGCGATTTCCGTATTTACGAGAATGCATGAAATAAATTTTCCGCATTTTAAAGTCTGAGGAGTGCTTTACATTACTTCTGTGATTTTGATAAGATCATGCTGGCAACGCCTTTAAACGAATGCTTGTTTGATTTTCTTTTCTTTTTTTTAAGTCAATATCACGAGATACATTTTTGTATTTTCTTAAACTACTGAAACTTCGTAAAAGGAAATACATTTCAATTGTATAGACTTGTAACAGCGCAGATTTTCGCCATTAAATATTTGTATCGAGATTACAATTGAATATCGAAAGTAAGTACAAAGGAAATAATATAAGATTTACATTACTTAAAGAAGTAATGTAAATCTAATTTCGCCTTGAATTGCAAAGAATTGTTTTACATAACTACGGATTTATTATTATTCCTCCGATAAATATGTCGAAAAAAGAGAAAAGCATCAAAGAATACAACGTGATATAAGAGCGCGCTAAGTATGCACTATATTTTATTACGATTAAGAATGTTCCATAAAAATTAAAAACGTCGTCAAGACTGAGATATGATAGATATGATAGATATGATTAACGAACGATTAGAATATCTCAATGAGACAGTGTACCTCAGAGACAGAATATCTCACTAACGGAGCTAATAAGCGTCAAAAGTGCAATTTTATTTCAAATAAAATTTAGATTAGATAATTAAAGTTCAAATTTATTTTTCCGAAGTTTTAAGCGTGCAAAATTTTTATCTCCACGCGAAATTCACAGCCACTTATACCTAAATTCTGACTGATATCACACGGATAAGGTTTTTATTTTAAGCGTACCTTCTTGAAAGTTTTAATAGATTGAAAATAATTAAAAACTTCTATAATTTGATAATTAAATTATATCAGAATCAGAACAATACGAAGAAAGGCAATTAAATTTTCATTTTTATCGACTCCCTTACCGAACAGATAAAAAGATAATACTAAACTTCTCTCTATTGTTTTTTAAACTCTCTGTTTGAAGTTTGAAGTATTGTAAAGGAAACCATCGAGTACCTAAATAAATTTTTATTTAAATCATTACGATCGAATTTTTGCGAGCTTCACAGGAATAAATATTCTTAACAATCAAATAAGGAATAAGCCCGCTGATTGTACGAATCGAAGAACAGCTACAAGTAGAAAGTTTCATGTCAAGTGAAATGTCAAGTGAAATTCTCCTTCAACCGGTAGAAAACGTAAATTAATTGTAATTTTTATTTACAACGAAACTGCTTACGTCTTAATAAAACGTCGACATTCGTGCAGTCATTCTTAATCCTTTTTTTCATTAAAATCTGGATAAACGTATAAGTCTCGCTAGATTTTCTCAAATTTACTAGCTCATTACCAGTTGAAGATTATTTAAATTGCATTTTGTTAGGGTTAAGAGAGTTGTCAGATTTTTATTCGAAAATTATTAACCAATTTTAAATATCAAACTAACAAGTCCTGAGCATAGCCTTCGAGTCACTTACGGTCTTCTTGAAGTGGAATCTCCAGAAAGTTTGGTAAGTGCGCATTTACAAGTGCACAAGTACAAACAAGGATAGCAATCGAAACTTTATTACAGGGTAATTTCACGCTAAATATTATTCTCAATGCTTGATAAAAGAGTTTAAAAGAGTTTAAAAGACTTTCCTAGAAAAAGAAAGCGATGGACAGCATTTAAGGAACGACTGGAACTGGTAAGAAACATTATTTTCAATGACGTTTACAAGGCTAAGGAAGCATATTGAACGTTTCCGCGATTTAATTGTAGAATGGAACTTGTCGCTCAATCGCACGGTCTGATCGGATCAATCCTGACTGACGATCGGCCGCTATTCGCCATTGCGAGAGCTTAAGCCTGAGAGAGAGAGAGAGAGAGAGAGAGAGAGAGAGAGAGAGAGAGGAAAGAGTGTACTCGTCTTTTACCTCTCCCCTATAGCTCTCTTCCGAAAGCAGAGATCCACCATCCGTATTTTCACCCTCAGCGCGCAGTCCGGAGGGAGAGGCTCTTCTCTCTTCCTCTCTCTCTCTCTCTCCCTCCCTCTCTCTCTCTCTCTCTCTCTCGTTCTCCATCCTTCCTAATCCTCTCCGCCGCTTGTGCTCTCTGGCATTCCACCCTCCGCCAGCGTCCAAGCCGTCCTTCTCCATCTCTATTATCCAGACTCTCTTGTTTCGAGCGACCCCCTCAATAATGTCTCTCCCGGAATACGAACTGGCGGTAAGAGCAGCGGCTCCGGGGACCTCTGGAACTCACTTGAACACGCGGAATGAGAAGTCAAGTGTAACGCGCGCCACGGAGTTTCGCTCGCACACACGCGACTCAAGCTCGGAAAAGCGCCCGTTATCAGCGGATGGCGTGATATCGCGCGATCGCCCCCACCCCCGTGCTTTCCAATTCGGTATCTGATTCCTCGTCGCACAGCCTTGGTGCACAGACTTTCTACTTGGTTCGCGAAAACCGGTCGTCGCCGCGTTCATCTTCCTCGATCTCTTTCAATGGCGCGCTGCTCGCATGTCTTACATTTTTTTAGGAAATTTTCCCAACCACCCCGGGGAAATGGAAATTTTATAAAGAACTCGTGACTCGCCGAAACCTACGATCTGATAAATACTCGTACTGTTGGATCGAGGCTTAACAAGCAGACGTACGCGTGCCGAGTCGAGGTTCCTACCAGATGATTTATGAAAGCGGCGTATAATTATCAAAAACTCGATCGACTGATCAATAACGTTGAATAAAACTTCATTAGGATAATAATGAAGCATCCGAGAAGAGCCATCGATCGGTAATACTGGATTCACGGACAACGGACAATCACAATTACATTCAAAGCGATCTGTTTTGATTTACTTTTCCTCGGGGTCGGACAAAATTACGAAAGCACTAAGGACGAAGAAAATTAAAATCTCAAATTTTCATCCGCTCGTTGATAATTCATTTTTTTATTTGTACCTTTAATTTCATGCTTGGCAAGCACGTGTATTTATTTTCTTGGGACAATCTTTCGTTGTGAAATTAAATATTGATTTGAGGATTGACCGAGGATTGACCGAGGATTGACCGAGGATTGACCGAGGATTGACCGAGGATTGACCGAGGATTGACCGAGGATTAATATTGTCGGTGTCAACGTCAACGAAAAGAAACGAGTTAGATGCATAAAAATAACGTTTATCCGAGGGAACTTTATAACAGTTAATTGCATTTGTAATTCAATGTAATTTTAATGATTCGTTACAATCTTGATTTTCGTTTCTCGTGGTAAAAAGTGTCGTTTCACTTACGCCGAGTGTCAATTTAGGCCGAATTTCAGGAAAAGTTAGCTCTTAGAACATTTTCTAAATAATTCAATTTTCCAAATAAATTGATTAATCTAAGGAAATTGCTCGGAGCTGGACACGATAAACACGCACAAATGAATCACAGAGTGGTATTGTCGGCACTGTTGTTTCTTCGAACCCATAAATCGTTATCTCTTGAAAGTCAGAGTTTATCGGCGAACAAAAGAATTATAACGTTTTGCTATCTTATTTTTTTTCTTATTAAAAATCGATAAAAAGGTTGGGCTCATTCGGCCCAAGCCCAAAGCACAAGCTCATTCGGCCAAATTCAGATTACTAAATTACACTTAATATTTTTATTACGAAAGCAATCTCTTGCTTTTATTTTCCAAAGCGTATTGATTAATTATATTATTAATTAGAGAATAACGTGGGTGCTTTTTACTGCTTTCTAGTGTAAAATGTATAATTTGGTAACGGTAACTATGGTATAGGTAACTATGAATAATAATTGTATTTTCTTTAACTTCAATACCGCGAAACAATCTAGAGAAATTTAATCTTTACATCAAACGTAACGTTTATAAATCATATCTTTCTTATTCCTATGCGCAGCAACGATTAATGCATTGGATTAGAATGTTGTACACCATTCTAATTTGTCGAATAAAACCCCAGCGAGAGTAAATAAAAAATTGCAATTTGAAGAAAAATTTCCGACGAGCTTTATAACGATACTTTATGCACTGTAATTCTGCAATCGAATATTTATGTAAATAGCCGAATACTTTACTAAGGGCAATAAAATAACGTGTTCAGGGTCAAGTAAATTTTATCGACGAGACTCGGATAGATTCCGCCTACTTCCAAATAAATACTACCCTTAAATCTTGCGCGTATTTAGTTGGATTGAATTATAAATGAAAAGATCTTAGTGGGTATCGACGATTTTGCAAGAACGCGGAAAAATAGCGACGAGAAGCGAACGAGGAGTAGAAGAAAATGAAAAGTGGAGGGAAAGGAACGAGAGAGAGAGAGAGAGAGAGAGAGAGAGAGAGCACGAGAGAAAATGAGAGGGAGAGTGAGAGAGCATGAGCAGAGGGGCGTGGCAAGATGAATGATCGCAAGACGCGGGAGTATTGATCCCGGTTACTCTACTCTCACTCCCCATCGTTCTCTTTCTCTGTTCAATGTAACACTCGTGGTGGTAGTGGAAGTAGTCGAAGAAGTAGCACTAGTAGTAGTCCTGGCACTGGTATTAGTAGTACTTCTCTCACCTTCTTGCAACTCCCTCTAATGCATACGAGCGTACTATAACTATATTTTCCTCGATATCATCCTCCTGCCTATCCCTTTTGCTATTCTATTCCCCTTCCACTTCCTCCCCATTCAGCCCCACCCGCTACTCGCTATCTAGCGCTCTTCTAAAGCTTCGCACCCCTATAACCAATTGAACGAGCGACTATTGGGTTCAGGGTCATGCGTGTGCACCCCTTTTCTCCGATCGTAACACGGGCGCGATGTCCCGGGGTTGGTCGGTACTTTGCTCGTTCGCTCTTCATCGTCTCATTTTTCCGCTGTAGTTGTTGCCTTTGAATCTCGCTCACCTTCCTCCTCTCCAGTTAATTTCTATCCGTCGAGCAATTAAATTGAAACGGACCCCGCAAACACCTCGAGCAGTCGTGGTATTGCGGCAGCCAAAGTGAATCTCAGCTCCACTAACGTCGAATATCGAACTTTCAGAGTTCGCATCTCATTACAATCTCATTACAAGCTCAACGATACCTACGACGTCCTTCGAAATCTAAAAGTGTATAAAATTTGGGGCAGTCACGTCGTCCCCTTAAATATTTTTATTTAAACAACTCTTTGTACGTATCGTCCTTATTAGTAGGATTTTTCCAAGATAAGAGGTCGTTAATTTTTTATGCTAACGTTTCAGTGGATTTTTTGTTTTAATAGCCATGGCCTTGGATGCGTGGACAAAGTGCAAGAGTAATGCAATTTTTATGATGAAACTCACGAGTTACGTAGCGTAACTCGTGTCGTTTGACGCGACAAATGTCAAACTCCATACTGATGTTGAACGACCTTGATTTTCGGATTAGTAAATATAGTCGAATACTACGATACAATTTTTTTCTCTCAATAGGACACATTCGTACATACTGTAATGCGCGGATGTTCGACTGCTAGTTAGAAGCTTTCTTGTGAATTCTTTCTTTTGAAGCGCGCGCGAATCGTTTTCCAAAGCTGGGCAAACGAGGCGATTATTGCATCGACAATAAATAACAAATACTTGAAAAATTAAATCTAAAAGTATTTGTCTCGATGAAGAGGAATTGACGTAAGAACGTTTTTTCTTACGATTCTCTTGCACTAGTAACTGAGTTCGCAACGTAATCAATAAATGCAATTATATAAATAAAGTTTTCTCGAAAAATTGTCAGAACGAATACGTACGTCTTTTTATTTTATAATTCACCATATCGTTTGTCCATCATTTCGATCTGTATTAAATATTAAATATTAAAATGAATTTTCATTTAATTAAACTCATTTATTTCAACCATTTTATATAAATATAAACCATTGACAAAGCATTGCCAATGTTACTTTTCTAAAGAGTAGGTCGTTTTAAAATTCCCTGAATTTTTCATGATTTTATCGACTGCTTGGATTTCATATTAGGCTCCGACAGGAGGAGGCTCGTATATTTCCTTACGAATATCTATATGCGTCAAAATCAATAAGCTGACATCGAATAACAGAAAGAAAGTTTACAAAATCGGACTTTCAAAGGAAAATGATTCAAGTATTTAAATTACGCGTTTATCGAACCAGCTCGAGCGCTCCTTTCGATTGGTATCGATATGTGAAGGATGCTATCGCGGCATTCATGACTATGATTGGTAAAGAGTAAGAGGGCGAGTGAGAGAGTGAATTTAATCGAAGTATTATTACGCATCGGAGGCTGTGATCCAGTTGAAATATGCACGCAGATGTTCTCGAGACGGCATCGACAAAAGTTAAGTGATCCTTACATCTGGATTATCAATTAGCATCTATAATTTATGTGATACGCCTGAAGAAAAACAGCGAGCAGAGGCGCGGGAGGGGATGAGGGAGAGACCGAGGATAGAAGGGATTTTATTGAATCTATTACACGGTACGGTGCAAAGTATACAAACGACAAAATGAAATTACATTTGAAATTACATTTGAAATTACATTTGAAATTACATTTGAATGAAAGGAAGGTAATGCTCGAGAATAACAAAGCAATAACGTCTAGGCAAATGTAATTCCCGTTACAATATTCGACATTCGCGTTCAATTGCGGAATGGAAAAAAAAAAAAATCAAAAATTCGATCGTCAACGTAATCGAGTGTTTTAGTTTTACCATTGACAGCTGCTTAAAATCGCGACAGGGACAAAACAATCATCAACGGATTCGAGATAATGACATTTGGATTGTAATTTACTAGGACATGGTGTGCACTTGCGATGAGATCCTTAAGAGTGTGTCACCTTGCTCGTCAATTTGCTCACTCTGTACCGTCGAAGAAGAGAGATCTCGTTATCGGAAAAGAAACTCAGCAACGACGACGACCAGATATACTACGCGCACGACAGAGATCACATTTTCCATCTAATAATTCAGAATAGCCATCTTTAAGTAGAGTCTTCGTGCTTAATTTCAATGAATTGAGTAAGCGAGTACTCGTTTATGTAACTGACATACTTATTAGCAAATTATTGTTATTTTATATTTATTTTTCGGTGTGTTCGTGCAACAGATGACGCATTACGTAGGCTGATCATAAAGCAGATAACATTATCTGCCATTGTCTTCATTGTCGTTGTATCGTTATCAACGCAATTTTCACCGGGTTCACGTCGGAATGCGACGGATAACAATTTAAAAATTCAGATGTTAGTGTCGAATGCGGTGCAACGGAATAAAAAAAACAACTTCTTACGCTATAAAATCGATGAAATAATTATGAAAGAAACCACATTCAGGTTGATTGATAAAAAGCATTCACGAGGTTAAATTAGGCTAAACATTTTAAGACATTGATAAAACATTTATTTACACTTTTAATAAACATAATCTTCTTCGGCTGCAATTGGTAATAAATTTTTCGCAAATAATAGGCTCGATAAGATGCTACTTACATAATTGAATATGCCTCAAGAAACGTGGACGACGTTTGATGAATGTTTTTCATTTATATATGACACGCACATTTGCTTTGCACTTAGTATTATTGTCTGGCGTGAAAATATTCCAGAAAGTAGAGAAAAACGGAAATTGTGCATAAAATACCTTCGGTCGGCCCTTCGAAAAACTAGACGATATCTTGTTACATTTAGCCTTCCCCGTCCGATCTATTTCTTGCTCCCTCGTTTCTTCCTTCTCCTTGAGTTCTTGCATTTTATTTTGGTTTTCGAACTTTCAATAATCATGCTTCGATGGTAAATAATGAGACGGGAAATCGTGTGAAACGAAAGAGATAGAGCGAGAGCAATTTGAAACGAGTCAAACATGCGATGTACTTGAAACATAATGTTGCCAAGAATTTTTATTTTTTATTACTTACAATATTCTTTTAAGCGATGTTAGGCGATGTTAGTTAACGTTAGCTAACGTTAATTTATTTATACGATTGCACAACTTACCTCCGGAGTAAATAAGTGCGAGGTAATATCGCACAGTGCAATCAGACTAGAAAATTAGTAAACCTAAATAAATATTTGTCTTAATAGTGCTAAAATAATATTTCCTTGGATTGAGATTACATTTGCTAGAACTGCACAGATGCAATACAACTTGAGCAAATATTTTTAGAATCGAATCAAAATTATTCGGGTAAACTGCTTTCCTCGATATAAATCTTTCGATTCGATTCTCTATTTAATAGATGTGCAATAGATGTAATCGAATTAAGCGTTAACACCAGTACAGTACACTTCGGATGTAAGTTGCACGCAGCGTTGATCAAACATTGGACGAGAAAAATTTCATCGGTGAGAAGACTAAAATCGTTCATTGCAATGGGAAAATATGACGAAGGATTGCCGGTCGCCGACCCCGTAACCGAGAACGAGAGCATCCGTGCGCGCGTGAATTCCATCCTGGTTACACGATGTCAGGGCCGTACGTAAAGGGCTGCACTCAAGGATCGATTAGTGCCAAGGCATCACACCGTATCGCTGATCGATAATAGGGGGCAAGCGGCAGAATCCTTAATGTCAATCATGAGGAATATCGGTGCGTCGAGGGCAATTGGTCCTCGAGTTCGATGACGTGAATTCGTCGTACACTATTCGGAAGGATAAATTTTTGTTTCAGAAGATAGTGATTCCAAATCAAAATAATTGCTTTATAACCAGCTTGATATTTAGGGTGAGATTTTGCCACAGGGAAACTCACGACTCGCTTGTTTTTCAACCTTTTGTCTCTACTAGGCGTTGTTCATCTGCAAGTACCAGTGATTTATGCGGCAGCAGGCATACATATTAAAGATAAGTGTGCAATTAGAGCAGATTAGAATCCGAAGAAGCCGTGAACTATTTAAAAACGCACGTCAGGAGCTTTAAAAGCGAATTAAGCCGCATTCTAATCAGTTTCATTAAATTGAAAAATCAACGAATACAAGAAATCAAATACACATCGTAACGAGCGCGTACTTGACAAAATTGTACTATTGTAGTATCCGTGACTGTCTTATCTGAATTATTGATAAAAATTTCATATTTCATAAAGTTAAGCAATCTATGTAAAAGCTAGTTTAACATTTTTTTCTAATGCAGTAATATATAGAGAAGAATTATCGTTCAAGAAAACAAAGAAAAACTGAATATCCAAAACGGTATTGATAAAGTAATCATAAGGATATTCGCGTTGAACGAGGATTAGCGGTTAATTAAGAGATACATTAGGAGTTAGCGCAGATGTATATTAGAACCCCGGGCTAATGCCCCGTCGAACAAGGGTCAACTCGAGTTTACCTCCTCCCTCTCTCTCTCCCTCTCTCTCACTCTCTCTCTCTCTCTGTCTCTCTCTGTCTCGCTTTTTCGCTCTGCGGTTCATCGAACTATGCGTTATATCTCGCGCGACAAGGTCAAGGCGTGTAACACGTGCCCCGAGATAAGGACAGGTCCCGAAAATTAATGTCAATTAAAGCTAAACATACAGTGCAGGGAAACAAACGAACGGTTTTATAATGGTTCAGAAGCACTTGCCCACTCGACTCGGCGTATCGCAGCTGTCCATTTCATATGAAATCAATCGAAGATGCACAACAAATATGAACCTCTTAAAACTTAGATTTGCTATTAATTTGCAAATTCAATCGATGTGCAAAATTTTACGGTAATTATTACGCCTTTCCTAAATATTTAACCCAAATCAACGAGGTTCAATCAACAAATGACCAGAGAAGTTAGACTTGCTATGTTTCTGATATTGCCTGCATCTTCGTTACTTAACATTTCGAAATTTTATTCGAAATCAAGTTCCTTAATTCCAAATCTATCGCTCTCTAAGATAAATGCGTAGCACGCGCGTCAGTAACAATAACGATACAACAAATGTGGTAGAGTAGACGATAGAACGCTCGAAAAGAGTTCTTTTTCGTTAGTGGAGGAATTACAATAAGAAGCCGAAGCACGACAAGTTGGTAAAAAGAAGGCAAAACGAATAAATAGGAGCGAATGGAAGCGAGGGAGGGAGGGATGAACGCAAAAGGGAGAATTTTCATTGCTCGGGATTCTTGCGGAAAGCCTGGGGCATAAAAATATGAGAAGAGGAACAAGAGAAACAAGGAACACGCGAATTCACGGCTTTTACTCTTTTCGCGCGGGAAAAATCGGGAAAGTGTCGATCGAAGGAGCTTCCCGTCAAGGGTGGAACACGCTTTGCGCGCATGTGTATTTGTTTTCATGGCGTCTTACCTCATTTCGGCCGATGCCCACTAATCCACGTAAAAACAAACGCTAGGGGAAGAAGACATCGGTGTACTCTGGTCAAATATCCATGGCTACTGATACGTGCACGTGCTCGCTTGGACACGCGTGCGTCTTCGCTTCTTCTCGTACGGGATACGCGTAATCGACACAAACGCGATTAGCTCCTCGTCGTGAAAGTAAATAATCGAATCGTGTCACGCGAACTTTATTCCCGTTCCGATGCGTAATGTCCGCTAGAGACAACAACGAGCTCCAAAAGGCGGAAGGGATGATTCGAGTGGCGGGTTGGACAAACACGAGGGCAGCGACGACTTCTTCGCGATCGCGATCTTGCTGCACTAGCACTGAGGTGTCATCGTCGTCGTGACGCTTCCCGGGTAGCGGCCGAGCTTTCGGCGCGCGGGTCGCCGCCATGCAACGCGTGGTTCGACAACGCCTTGTTCCTCGCGTGGCCCGACGATCGATTTCCGGAGCACCTCGTCCACGTAGTGCCTTCGCCTTCGTCGACGTCCGTGGCGCTTACGTAATCGTGCATCCGGCGACGGTTCGCCTGTCACGTGTGCCCCACGGCGGAAGGAGGCTGCGAGCCCGGAGGAAGGCGCACACCAACGGGGGTGAAGCGCCTCTCCGGGGGCGGCGCGCTCGCGGACGAGCCAGAGGTCGAGGCATCCCGTCGCACACCTGCCGTCCGGGTCGACGCGGCGCTGGTTCGCGATACTCGGTGAGCGCCGACCGAGGGAGCGACCTCCACCGATGGCGCGGGCCGACGACACACGCGGATGCACGAGACTACGCCTACCTACCGAAACTCGCAAACTGCGCGACAAACCGAGAGGAGTGTGCGTGTGAGAAAGGAGTGTGCGCGCGTGGATGGAGAGGAATAGGATGCAGCAACTGCCGGTGAGCGAGAGAGACAGCGAGAGAGACAACGAGAGAGACAACGAGTGAGAGAATCACAAAATACGCAAGGTGTGTGGGTGAGAGAGAGAGAGAGAGAGAGAGAGAGAGAGAGAGAGAGGCGGTACGATGCTGCGCACTCGATAGGCGTCAGGACGTGGAAAAAGAAGAGAGAAGAGTCCGCGCGGAATCTTTTTACGTAGCAAGAGCTTGTCCCTGTCCCTCTTTCTCAATCTTTATATCTATACAATGTAGGCACATATATGGCTTTACACTAGCTTCGCTTCGTCTTCTCTCTTCCTCGTTCGGTCTTGCGCATCGGAGAACCAGAGCAGAAGAGGCACAGCGAGCGTACACACATACGCCCGGCGACCGGCGCTGTAAGACCGTACGGACAAAGTGCACGATTGCTCTCTATGCTCTCGCTAGCGAGTAAGAAGGATGAGCGGAAAGATACCGTAGGAGAGAAAGAGAGAAACCGATTGCTTCTCTCTCTCTCTCTCTCTCTCTCGTTTTTGCTTTTCGCGCTACCCATCGCAAAGCAAACCCCTGGCGAATTGCTGTCCTGCTTCTTCACCGAGCCATGTACTTTGGATATTTCATGCATGTATCCATATCTCTCTCTTCCCTTCTCTCCCTTGAACGAGAGGCACTCGCAAATAGAGAAGATATGAGCGAACGCGAGAGATGAGACTGATGGCAGAGGAGAGAGAGAGAGAGAGAGAGAGAGAGAACGAGCCTAGTACGAGTTGATTTTTGCGAATACGAGAGAGAGAGAGAGAGAGAGAGAGAGTGAGTGAGTGAGAGGGGTGAGAGGGGGGGAGAGAGAGAAGGGTACAAGTGCGATGAGGGCGCCACCGAGCGGCGTCGACGCCCGCGATCGATACCGTGTACCTAATATCGTTGTGTGCTAGCGACGAACACTTACTCGCTTTATAGACGTCGAGGACGCGTCGTACAGTACACGCGAGCGGTATAGCGTATGGTAAGAGAAAAAGAGAGAGAGGAACGAAGATAAATAGTCGGCTAGTGAAAACGAGTGAGAGAGGGAGAGGGAATGTGGGGTGAATACACTCGAAAAAGAAAGCGAGAGAGAGAGAGAGAGAGAGAGAGAGAGAGAGAGAGAGAGAGAGCGCGCGAGCCTAAGTGAAGTAGGGTAAGGGGTTGAGACGCGGTGAAAAGATAGAGGGGGTTAGTGGGCGAGAGACTGGCGTGCGAAAATCGTCGTGAGGTGAATTCCAAAGACTCTGCGAGGCTGGATGAAAAATGGTGGGAGCAAGTAAAAAAAAAAGAAGGGCGTAGGTGTGCTCGTCACTCGGATGCGACTGCGCGCACTCGTTTTTTGCGTACACCAAACCCTCGTTGCCGGGAGGGAGGGGGTGGACAAGGGCTATACACGCGCCAGCGTCACATGTACACACTAGACGCGCTCCATCCATTGATTGCCGGCATACGTAACGCGCATATGCATCGCCGTGTGCTCGTGACGTGTTTCGAGGACGCATACCAGCGTGGGAGGGAAACGCGCGCCCATCTGGACTTGGCCACTACGAGCTCTGCTTCTGCCGATGACACTGCCGATAAGAAAGTGTGCGAGAGACCGTGGGATTAAGAAAAGGATTCGCGACCGTTCGCGATGTCGATCCAGTTGCACGAAAGATAGAACGAATGTAGAGACGCGGAGCAAACGACGATTATTTCCATACGGGGTACAGTGTTTTGTGCAAAATTTCACAATTCATTGATAAATTCAGGGTAGGACGACTGGATGCTGCGCCAATAATAAGACGAATATACGCTACCTTTTTGCCAGCGATACGCCGATGTCACAAATATGCCTTTGGAGTTGGTTAAACTTGATTATAATAATGCATACAAGTTGTTGGAAACTCAGCCTCTTCAAAAGGTCTTATTAAAATGTTCATGCTCGCATAATGGCATCTTAATAATCACCGTTTTGTATTCGCCTGCACGTTCCGAACATACCCTAGATAATTAAATATAAAAGAAGCCTCGGCACAGTATAACAAATATTATAATTATCGAAATAATTATAATATTTACGTCGCGGTAATTAGTCGTACAAGTACTGCAGTGTAACAAAGCCTTCGGATAAGGATCTGTCAAATAAAGGGTAAGTGAAAGACGTTAGAGCAGTGTCTATGTCTATATCCGTGTTTAAATTAGATCATCTAAGCTAAACTCAATAGTTAATTAAATTATTAAACTGCGTTATATTGCACGTCAAAGGAACTTTGACGATAGCAACGCGATCATCGTCGCGCTACATTGAAACTTGTTGTGAAATGAAATTTTCACCGGTTGTCGCGAAATATTCAAACTTTCGTTAAGAAGACTCGCGTCGATATTTCACACTTATTGCGAGCTAATGTAAGAGCGTTCGCGAGCAAACGGAACAGTATCGAACAGATTCTTCTTCAAATCCACACTTTCCAATTCCAACGTTCTGCTTTTTTAACACGCGTGTCGTACGCGCGCTATTACCTCGACAAGCTCTTTGTCTCCTTCATCTCGTTCTTTCTCTGTTTGTCAAAAATTCTGGAGAATCTCCTCCGCGGTAAGCGCGTGACTTTTGGTTCACTCGCAACAATGGAGCCGAAAGAACGACGAGAGAACGCGCGGGACTAATAGGAGAACGAAATGTGGGCGGGAGCGGGAAATGGAATAACGTCGCTGCAACAGGAGAAAGAAATGAAAGTAGAATCGCGAACGAGTGTAGAGTAGTAGATGAGTACGAGCGATGCGGCGCGGTTCATTGCGCTTTTTTCCCATACTCGCGCGATTCGCGCGATGCTCTAGAGGGCAATCGCTGCATCTAAAGTTGGATACGCGATATCGATCGGATCGTTTTATTTCGCGCGGTCGATCCTTCTTTTCTCTCGATTCCGTTTCCTCTCGCGAGTGCCGGAAGAGATGGGCGGGTGGTCAATGGAGGACTAGGGCACACCAAAAGTAACGTCGCAATTACGCGTAAGATATCTAAGAGATGTTCGGAGGATTTCAAGATATCGCGAGGTAACAGCATTTTTCGCGCTAAAGCTCCAAGTGATAGGTTAGGTTTGCCGCTCAAAAATCATGCCTCATTGTAAATAAAACATTGTAAATAAAAGTAAATAAAAAGCTTGTGGAGACCGTGAAAAAGGTGATAGCAGCAAGATCTAAATCTAAAAAAAAAAAAAAAAAACGAGGGAATTTCATACCATGGACTCCCGTGAAATTGTTAAAGCTATCTTAGTTATAGGTTTCTAACGCTCGAGTGTAATGAAAAAATGAAAAATAGCGCGACCAAAATTGTGAATCTACCTGAAATGAAATTCCGTTACGCGAACGAAATTAAATGCTAATTGAATTTGTAAAATGAAAGAGATTTTTTTTTTATTCTATAGAGAATAAAACGAGAATGACGTAAAATTGTGATAGGAAAAATTAATTGCCCCGCTATCGTAAAGTTTACGAATGAAGCTTTATATACGAAGAAATATAAATTAAAAACTAAATTGTTCTGATTTCCCTGTTTTTAAAAATGGTACGGTTACCTGGATAAATGAAAATTAAAAACAATTATTTCAAATAATGAGGTTTAAAGGCGTTGAGGAATTGGTAGGTCCCAGGTTTTCATTCGTAATTCGACGTCTAAGCGTCGAAGTTTAGTCGTAAATGCAGCGGAGACTAGTTTGTCATAAATTGATATCTCGATTGCGAAGACATTGTTTCAATTACTGGCGCATAAAAATAACTCCTTTAAGGACACGCGATGACTGATATTATCGGGGCTGCGCGGAATAGGAAATGAAAAACCTCGCAGTCGACACGTATTTGTCGACTCCGGAGCTTCGGAGCCTATGTGATCATCCCCCGATCGTTCAGCACTTTTTCAGCAATGCGATACGAATGCAGATAACGAATGCTTGGCAAAGATAAAGTATTCAACTTTATCTTTCATTTTTATCCCGAATTAGAGTAAAAATAAAAGTAGTACTACATAGGAAAAAGAATTTATGGACGTGTATTCGTGAACGAGTTGTACGGACACGGCAAGAGGGTATTTTAATATTTCCCCAGTCTTTTTCCATTTCGACCGGTTTTAAACCGAAAATTCAAGAGGTAAAAGAAATAATGGACACGAACGTGATACCACGCCCAGCGAATCGTCATAAAGAGCCGACAAATTGTCAAATTATCAACTACGTTGTTATGGAGAAACAAAAGAAACAACGCGTATACTACGTTGTTATAAAGAAGAAGTAAGCTAACTTATCTCTTTTAATGATTACGCGATTATTTAATGTGAAAAAACAAGTATATTCTACAATTGCTGTACGAATTAATGGTTGGTACTGTCGCGCAACCTCTTTACGTTTAACGGGTAAAATACAGCAAAGATCGATTGCATTACAAGTTAATAATTACAAGTCAGAGTTACGGTCAAACTTATGATCACGAAACTTCCAAATAAATATTGGGTATTAATTAAGTATCTCTTTACATTAGAACGTAGAATATAACCTAGAATAGCATTCGGATATCGAATGCTGTAAAGATTGCGTAAAATCTGTTGTGACTCGGATTGAAAAATAGCTATTTCAGGAAGTTGGTCAAACGAAAGGAGAAAAATGCGAGATTCCGAGAAAAACATTCTCGATATTAAAACAAAAGGTAAAGGAATAAGCTTGAAGAGTAAACAAAGCACGATTTCATAGTAATAAAATACAATAATGCCAGACCAGTTTGTACGTAACTTTGTCTTTTCGTTTTTGCGAGTCTATCCCCTAACTATACAATTGATACGTCGGAGCTTTTTCGAATTGCATGAGTTTTGGATTTCACGATTCCCTTTTTTCGGTTTCCCTCGACCATTTTCATTGACACTAGATAAACAACAACGAAGACACTCGACCCATTCAAAATTTCAATGAGAAAATTACTTATTGCTAGCTTTAAATCGTTATAATTCCTTATTTTTTTCGAGTAAAAACAATTCACAACCTAAATAACAATACGCTACATCTACTAACAATTGATAGATTTTTTTTCTTCCTTCCTTTTCTTGACGCGCGATCGTACAGCAAGTGCAGTCAAAGTTCTTTTACAAAGGCTTAAACGACAAGTGTCTTAGAGAAGAAAATTTAATAATCAATAGCAGACGACTCAAGACGTCACCAATCATTTTTACTCTGTCAAACAGGTTGAACAAAAGTTCGCTCTTACGTTCCAATGATAAGAGAAAATTATCGACATATCGACAAAATAACTTGTTTATCATCCACGAATCATGCTGGCGAATTCTCATTAAGATGGAAAATCAGGTTTAATCTTAATTTCACATTCATTACGTAGGAAGAATCTGAGCTTACGTTAGCGTGTTCTCAGTTAATAAAATACCAACGAGGAAATATTATTGTATTATTCGCAATCTAATTAAAAAAGTTTTCCCCTCAATTTTCAGT
This sequence comes from Wiebesia pumilae, assembly GCA_018907045.1. Lineage (NCBI taxonomy): Eukaryota > Metazoa > Arthropoda > Insecta > Hymenoptera > Agaonidae > Wiebesia > Wiebesia pumilae. The sequence goes on from JACCHZ010000138.1 coordinate 2,651,898, forward strand.
GTAAAACGAGGCGTTTCGCAAGTTTCGCATTATGCTACGTACATCGAGGTTGATTTCTCAACGCAAGTTCTTTCTATCTCCACAGTTTCAACCATCGTATCGTAGGCCGTGCAACACTAATTTTTCATTCGATGAAGTACATCGAAATTTAAGTTAATCAAGAGTGCAGCATTTAAAGATTTTAAACGAACGTAATTTAGAACGAAGAAACTTCAAGGCACATTTTGTACCGAAAACAGGTAGACGAGAATGAAGCATCGAAGACCGGAGACGAGGAAGAGGATCCACGATGAAATTACAGATAGCAAGCCTTCTAATCAATCGGTACTTCTGTTTCATCAGTAGCAGTTGGAAATAGGTTGGAGCAAAGGCTCACCAATTCCGCTCACTTGGCTCGCTTAACGTAACGATTTTGTAATTAACTAGTTTTACCATACGAACGCGATCGATACGAATGCAAAGGCACACATGTGCGTTGCCATCCGCGAAGCAGGAAAAGCCGACCCCGTTAACATGGGAGGAGGAAAAAGCGAAGGAGGAGAACGATGAAGAAATTATAGAAGACGGCCAGCTCAATTGAGCGACGGTGGTAAGTTTATTAAACGAACGTCTTAAAAATAGCTCGGCGACACACTGGTCAGGAATGCAGCAAAGGGCAGCAGCAACTTTAGCACTTTATTGACGGCTCGCCTGGAGTCCAGCCTACAAGAAAACTGACCGTCCCTTCTCGCTCGACTCACGCACCCGAGAACCGAGAACTTACACAAGGCGAGAACTCGGATAATTGACCGAAACGGGCGCGAGTGTAAGGCGCAAGAGCCGGAAAAGTGCAAACTCTTCCACTTGATAGGATGCTCAATTCGTTGTGTTCGAGATGCTCAATTGCACCCTCGGGAGTGGGCCGCGTACTTAAATGGCACTGTATTCGAACGCACTTTTCAATGTGTACATTTAATCAACGCAGATGTTTCTCGGCATCTTTTGTCAATCGACGAACTTACCGTTTGCATACCGTTTCGTTAGATTCGCGTCCGAATACGAATTTTCGATTCAGTTTCATTGATTAGAGAAGCTTACGCGTTTAAGTTTCAGCGGCAAAAATAATGGATGGACGATGAATGCGTGCAAAAGCGTTGCTTAACAGAGACGATAAACGCATAAATCTTTACGAAACTTGCGCCTGCTGCACAACGAACGCTTGTAAATACATTACCGAATAGTATTTTGAGACGTTTTTACCGTTCGGCAAATTTGTCCGTTACATGACTCTCGGAGAGCCGCCTGTTACTTAAGAAAAAGTTGGAAAAAAGAGAACGGTGAATCTATAATGTTCGCCTCGACTAGAAGTGCAGCATCCACCTCATCTGTAAGCACGGTTTTCTTCTCTTTACAAAAATAAACAAATTACGTAACTATATTTCTGTTATTCCAAGGCGAGTCAGGCCGTCGGTTTATCGCCCCTCGGTACACGTTAAACGCACGCAGAAATTAGATGGTAAATTAAATATAGTACACGATGGCGATGGCGGCGGTGGCGGCGGTGGCGGCGGTGGCGGAGGTGGCAGACATAAAGGACGCGGGTACGCACAAAAGGAAAACGAATAAATGCGCCGCTCTTCGTAGGAATTTCACCTCTTGTCGTTGCTCAGCTCGATTCCCGCCGTCGCGCAATTGCGCCCAAGAGTGCGACAATTTAACGTTGCTCGGTTCATCTCCTTCTCTCCCCCTTGCTCGCTCTTTCTTCCGCTACTTCGTTATCGCGTCAACGAGTTAATCTTTATAAATAGCTCGAACCCACGGTTAAATTTAATCCTGACCCTCGCTTTTAACGCTGATACCTCCCTCCTTTACTCTCTATTTTTCTCCCTTGGTCACACTTTCTTTGAGTCTATCTGGTGTCACTGTTCCCGACTCGCTTCAACACTCTCCTTCTTTCACTTTCGGTTTTACAAGGATACGCGGCTAAATTCTATAGTACGTTCGATGCTCCATGTATAATTGCCTGTTTTGCAAAATTTGAAAACACCATTGGACCACATTTTAACCGACTTTATCCGTGTAGATTTCGACGATTCTAATCATTAACAACGTCGGTAATTACCAACGAAATCAACAGTCTCGTTGCATCGTAAAGTTTGATAAATTTTCACCCACGGAAACCACCATGATGAAACCAAGATGGAAGCTAATTACTTTACTCTTGAGTAATGCAGGAAGGTAAAATCATAAATAAAATGTGTTGATAATGATAGCCACGAGCTTTTTCAACGCTATGCCATTCCTTAACGATTGATCGAGATACGACTAGAAGGACAGGAAGTAAGCACTGCTTTACAGTTAATAAAAATGATTAGGAATCCTTTTGGCTTAAATTTACTTAAATACACGAATTTCCTTTTTCGAAGCTAATAATTCCTTCGGTGCAAATCTCTTACGAAAAAGCTATACTTTTTATTTTGTAGATATCGATACACAAATCCAAACTCATTTGTGCTTTTCAAACACGTGAATTCTTTACGTCACGGTTCATCGACAAGCACTTCATAAAAGCATTAAAGCTCTGACTAATTCTATTACATGTTACAATCGTTTCGCGCAACCGATACATCCCTTTAGAAATATAAAAAAACACGATTGGGTTTTAAAAAATTTGACATCTTACATTACTTGTTAAAATGAAGAATCAAGGTTAAACTTGATATACAACCTGAATTTATTACACGCATATTTCAAAAAGTACACGTGTTGTATAGTAATGTACGATGTTGCAGTACGCATTCCTGAATTAAGTACCGCTTGTTCCAATATCCCCTCCCCGAATAAAGCATTCAAAACTTATTTCCTTATTCTCCTTATTCTACGCACGCACATTAAATCATTGACAAATTTGCCAACTCAATATTTAATTAATACGTACGTTTGTTATTTATTCGTATAATGTATATTTTTTAAAGCTTAGGAATTCGTAATTTTTGTCAGCGAATCCTTTTCTACAGTTACGTCGTGTAAGTCAATCGATCATTAACTAGCGATCTATCGTCTACATATTATTTTTCGATAATTTCTTCCTAACGCGGTTACTAACCTTTTGGCAACTTTGGTAGAGAATCGAAAAAAAAACTTTTTCTTTTTTCAACGTTTGCATGTATTTCATTAGAGAGCAGAAGCGTGAAAAATAAATTTTGAGGATTTGGTCCGAATTCAGATTGGATTAACTCTTGGGCATCTGGTTTCTCTCGAATATTCAATGGGTTTTATTAAAATTCTCTTTATTGTTCATTCGCTCTTTTTAATTTTACGCTTGATAAAGACAAAAAAAAAAAAAAAAAAAAAAAAAAAAAAAAAAAAAAAAAAAAAAAAGAGAGAGAGAGAGACAAAGTAACCTCATCAACGATATAAATAATAAAAAGTTTGTTGTAAATATGCTTCAGGAGGGTATACAAATTTATGCACTTTTTAATAGAGAATGCTGATTCATTTCAAATTATTAATTGTGTCAATAACATTTGTGAATAATGGGATATCGTAATGGGTCAAGCAACCATTAGCAATTTATGAGTCAGAACTTGGAATTTCTGAATCAGTAACATTGGTACAGACGTAGTATAAAAGTTTGAAATATCAATAACATTATTAAAATATTATTTTTTAATTACTCTTTGATAAGCACAGGATCTGCAGTATTATGTCATTGTGAATATCCAAATATGCAATTATTTTAATGATCGATGGAACCACGACGTTACAATTACAATTCTAGATTTCGTCTTGCAAGCGTTAATGTAATTGTTATCGTACAATATTTGTATTGCTTATCCGAAAATGCACGGACGATAATGATAAAAGGAAACAATACTCGTAAACGTGCTATGATAAACGATAGTAATTCCCTTTCTACACTATGTATTCTCATGTATCGATGTACGTGTCCTCAAAACTTATCTGAAATTAAGGGGAAATTAGTATTATACTTGAAAGACGATTCGTTAGGGTGAAGAGCTACATTTCTAAAGATTATTTTTTTAATGAATAAAATGACGTCGAGTGTTAATTAACGAAAAGACGAAAAGTAAAACTGAAAATTATAATACGTATTGTAGCAAACGATGACCAAAAAGATATTACCGCTTCGACCTGATATGATTTCTCTCTTATCACAGAGTCGTAGAAAAATGCGCGATAAGACGAATCGTATGTAGAAGGAATTAACGTAAATAAATTTGATATATGATCGCGTTAGAAACAAGAAGATTTTTGCTTTGAATGTATTTTTTGAGTTTTCTTTCAAGTAATCGGGATCCTTGCAAAGTATTAAGTTTCGTGGTTGGTTTTGGTTTGAAAATTGATTGAAATCATTCAAAAGACATGGAATATTTGGAAATATTTTAGTAATGTTAAAAACCTTATGACGTGACGTCATGTTATACGCCGAAGTACGTATTTAAGTATCAGTATGGAGTCAAGGATTATGTACTATTTCATGCACATCTGAATTGTAGGCATTTCTTTTAGCCTTTTAGCCGAAAATATCGTCATTAAGAAACGAAGTAACTCGAATGAAAATCAAATATAGTATCAAATGACAATTCTCGAAGGCAGAGACGCGCAAATATTTGTCCGGCACTGTAATCAATAATAGATTACATTTGTTGAATCTGTACATTTTTTAATTCGAGACATTTACGCGCATTTTTGAAAATCGTCGCTACCTATAGAGACCTCACGAAGACGTAGTTATCGAATGCCTTCATTTAATTAGTTTCATTTAATTAGTCTCTCCTACTCTACGCTCAACATTCCTTTTTCTCCTTCCCTTTCTCTTAAAAATTTGATTAATGGAGGCTACAATTTCGTTGAATAAACCTCACGTTATCACCGTTGCGCGTACGTTTCCTTATCTCTCAACTTGCTGTTTGCCACTTCGTCCCTCCTATCTGAGAGCTCGCTTCCCCCTCCCCCCCCCCCCGCCCCCGCCCCCGCCCCCGCCCCCGCCCGCCCACCACCTACTTTCGTTCATCAGCCTTATCCGCGCATTTTTTAAATTATTTATTCTCCATTTATCCACTGTTTGCAGCGGTATCCACAATTCTGTGTTTCCGCGATGACTTTCCCGACTAAATACGTGTCAATACCGAGGCCTAACTTATCGTTATCTCGGGTACGACGTTTGCACTTTGTCCCCTCCTGGCTTGTGTTTCTTTCATCGCACGTAGCATACGTACTCGATATGTACACGCGTGCCTGCGTTTCTTTCTTCCTCGATGCTGCCGCTGATTTGTTTCGATAGCTCCGAATCTCTACTTCTTTTCTCCGAACGGATTGATTTATCTGTCTTTTTTCGACAGCTACTTACTTAATCCGAGGCTCATCGTATTTTGTTATTCTTGCATAACGTTCTTGCATCTCGTTTAATTAAATTACTTCTGGGATGGGACCTCAAGTACAATTTGCTAATTGCTCAGAAGTTCGAGTGCACTATTTTAAGTATATTTACATTAGGCAGCCTAGATAATACTGACTTTGTGCGCGCATAAATTTACGAGTACCAGGATGACTTATCGGACTGTACTTGTCTTTGTTCGATTAATTTCGAGATTTAACCTTACGTTATAAGAATATGAATAACTTATAACATTGGTAATTACGGGAGCGAAGATATTATTCATTTCTTGTATTTTGAATTTTTCATCCATCTTTTTATCTACATTCAGCGAAATCAATAATTTTTCAAGACTGAAATTAAGATAAGAAATTCTTGAGTGCCTTTCAAGAGTTAAAAACATTGGATTATTGATTAAGCAGCGCTTTGTTGATAGAAGGTCTCTTGTAAGGAAAATACGTTTAATTTACAAGTATTTATGAATAGTAAATTTTAGGACAAACCTATAAGGCACATCACAAAATCTATAATGTAGACGTAATAAAAGGCACAAACTTCGATTTATGAAGCATGTAAGGCATAAACAAATCCTTAAAAATGAGTATCATTTTGATCCGCCAAAGATGAGGCAATAAAAATTGAGACATTATCAAGGAAGATTAGTATTAAACAGCAATCTATATTTATAAGCAGGTAATATTCAAATAGGGTAGGTTAATTTAAAATCTGAAATTCCTCATCCTGTTCATCAAGTTGCCAAGTTCCAAAGTAAGTTATTATTAACGGATCTAAAAATACAGTTTAATTTACAGAATCTTGTCTATAAAATGGAACACCTTTTGCCGTATAGCTGAATTACAGGAAAAGTTGTGGCGAAATGTAGGCACGAAGTAGTCGAAACAATCTGCATTTTTCCCCCATAAAAATAACACACCACCACATTGCAAGAAAGTAAGAAAACGAAAGAACGAAGGGATGACGGTGCACCAACGAATCGATAAAAGAACAAGTTGCGCTCGTCCACCTTTCAAAAGACTCTTTTTCTGGACTTCAAAGCTGTTGTGTGACAAAGACGAAATGTTGTATATTGATCTTGAGCGCATGAAGCTTGGAAAAATTAAGCCGACGTCTCTTTTTCCGCGCTAAAATTTCTCCTTTCGTTGTCTTTTAATTTTACTTAGTCTTTTCAGTAACAACTGAAGCAGATAGTAGATCGTGAGACTCGATTAGTGCCTTTTTCGACGGTAAATTGAGATAAGAAATTCTGCGAAAAAGATTGAGTAGCTTTGTATTTTGAGAACAGTGAGAGACCCACCCATCAATCGAGGATACTTAAATAAGAAGACGTTCAATCTTCTTTTAGGAATACGGTGTCAGTTTCATTCGGTATTGTAAATAATTGACTCTTAACTTTTAAAAAATCAAAATATCAAAAGTAATATCATTAACTTGAATATGCAATTATACAGGACTTTAATATTTCAATAAGCTCTAAATATTGTTTCAAACGCTTTGTTTCACTTAAATACAAGACTTGTATTTATTGTCCCCGTGAATTTAGTGTTCGAAGACAACATTTTGAAAGTAAATTAAAAAGATCCAAGTAATTAAAAGAAAAGATGAAGTTATTTTGTAAGTTAATGTGCGTGTGTGACAAATTTCGATCGCGTGAGTACATTTAATGTAAAAGCATTAACTAAAGATCAATTAACCAAATCAGTAAAGTCGATGACTTTTTGTCGTACTGCACAAAATCTAAAATGCATTTCAATAATAAATGCGTTAGATGCAGAGTAATCTTAAAGGCTTTGAAAATTCATTCACACGAATAACTGCTTACTTTTGGTTGAAGGCAAATTATCACCGCGTATGCTGTCACCAAATTCAAAGATAATATTTTTCAGAAACTACTGGAAATGATACGTAAAATCGTTGCAAATACATTCCACTAATTATTGCACTGAATTCCCGTTGAGAAAGAAAGCCTCTCAACTACGCAATTTAACTGAGATTTTTCAAAAATCTTCCCTTCGGAAATACACAACTAATACCGGATACTATACAATTAGTATTTAAATGAAAGTTAATTAAAAGTTAATTAAAGGTCAATTAAAAGAATCGATCTTTAGATCATGATTTACTTTCTCTTTTAAATCTCTAAAATCTTTTTAAAATATTGAGGTTCTCAAACAAATTCAATAAAATTTGGCACACGTTCTTAAAAATTAAGTAATTTCGTACACAGTGGAAGTACTTTACATACCACTTAAGAGATAAAAGCTATAAACATTACAACAGACAGAGCAAATATTATTTTATAGACTATTAATATAAAATATGCGATTTATAAATAATTGATAAAAAGATGGTATTACTTGTACATACAACATTGTTCATTGCAATCAATCGACATTTTTATAACTCGTTATGACAAAACTTAGTTCTTAAAGGCATATTTGAAGGCCATTAATCCAAAGGCCTGTCTAATGATTTCGTTTAGCCATTTCAACGAATTTAATTAAAATAAGCTAGGAATAATTATGTAAATTCAAAGTTTTCATACAAGTCTGTTATCATTCTATTGAAATACGTTCACATATTTCCTAAGGACTGTGTCTTTTTGTTTCTATAAAAGTAGAATTAATAAAAAGGAATGTAATAAAAATAAAAGTTTTGTAAATTCTTAGTATCCCTTTTCTCTAATTGGCATAAGAATCTTATGATAGAAATATACAAAAAGGCTCGTAACTCTTTCCTCGCTTAGGTGTACATAAAGAAATCAAGTCACGGCAATTATAGAGCGGACACCAAGACCGAGACACACACTTACGTTTATCATCGCGGGAAATCACGCGTAAAATTGGTTCAACTTTATTTCTCACGGACGTGAAGATCTGCGTTAACTCTGTGGTACTGGTATGTACATAAATATACACACTTCTTACCGAAAATTTTATCCACAATGAGAAGTGCCTGTACTCGTAAAAGCCGTAAAGATTTCAATTTTAAAAATCCGAACAAGCGAATCTTTTGCAACAACTGTACAAAGCACAATGTACACGAAACCAGTTAAATATTATAAGAAATCTGTGTACTTTGTAAGACATAATTCTTTACGGAAATCTTGTTAATCGTGTTTTATTCATTACACGCAGTCAAGTTGTTTGGCACGACAAGTACGACAACGATACTCTTATATATTTTCAAGCTGTATTAAATAAGATCAGACATTTTTCTTTCGTTACATGAATAATGAATTATTGTAAGACGAATATATCGAATATATTCATTACAAATGCTAATGTTAATACCAACATTTGCCCAAAAGAATTTTCAGACATCGTATTATAAAGCATTCGCTTCGTTCGAAGCGTTAATCCTGCCAAGCAAATTAACGTTTTTAAACTAATTTACCTTTAGGTGATAATTTCACCCCACAGCAAAGTCGAGGCAAATTTCTATTCGAAATAGTATTGAATTTTAACGATTTGAAACGAACGAAATCGGTAACGAACGCGGCAATACCGCGTAACAGGTATTGCATTTAACTTGTAAGAAGTAATTATAATTGCTTCAGAATCTGTGATAAATTAGCCAGAGACCGAGAAAACTTATTCAATCACTCGAGAAAATTTTATATCAGATTTTATGTAATCGCGGCAAAACTACTCGGCACCAGAACGTTTGGTAGATTTCATTCAACTCTCGAGTTCAACGAAGGTATTCGAACGAATGAAATTTTATTAACGATTCCTTTCGTGTGATTACGCTATTGTCGATTTTGTATCGTAAAATTAAATTTGGAACTGCAAGTCATAACAACTCGTTAGTTTTAAAACATAAATTATCGTCTTGTGCGATATAATCGATATTATAAAAAATATCGATTTGAAATATTAGATGGCTATCTTACTTACTACACAAGAAATTAAATTATTCAAACAAAACTCGTGCGTTTTACGCCGATGTTGTACAATGATGTTATCGTAATAAACGTACTTTCAACAGTTTGCATGTTGCTCCTGCCGTAAATAAAATTTATTCGATAGATTTCACAATTAGGGCGACAAAGAATGTACGCTGAACTGTTGGTACTCTGTAATGGTTTAAATGAATCGTCGATGAAATTCATCGTCAACAGAGAAGATAAGCCGAGACCTTTAAAGTACTCGCGTTCTGCGCTATTTCTATCCAACTTTGTACGACCAATGCATCTTTGAAGGCTTGGCTTCGCTTGCCAGAACGGTAAACTTTTGTAAGTGTGCGTTGCTTAGGATCTTTGCCGACAGCCATATCAAGTGCGACTGTAGCAAAAGTTTTAGCGTCGATTCCTTTTTTCTGGTGGTAGAGGAAATTCCTGCTGCATGAAAGGGAAAGGGAGAGAGGGAGAGAGAGGGAGAGAGAGGGAGTGAGAGGGAGAGAGGGGGGGGGGAGAGAGAGAATAAAAATGTAACACAGTCGGTTGTTTTTGTAAACTAAACACGTTTCACGGGGATGGCTTTTATACAATATTATATTGCGCACGCGCAAAAACATTTTAAATCGTTGCACTCGTGTTGCTGCATCCGCTGTGGACTGTGAGAAATTTTTGATAAGAAAAGGCGCATAGTTATATCTGTTGTACCAGGTATTTCATAAAGCGTTCGTCAAGGATTTTCGACTTTTCTTCTTTACTTTCTCCTACAGCTATTCTATTTAAATCAAAGGAAAGAACGCATCATCGCGTTTGTTTAAAAGCGCAAAGAATATCTATTGTTGTTTTAAATAGAAGGATGCATTCGTAGCCTTGATTTACTGATTTTGCACAATTATTCAATAAATCGATCGTGAACAAGTTAATTTTGTCATGAAAATAAGTAATTCATAACAAATTCAAAGAAAACGTTGCAATAATTTGTTACGCTCGATCTTTGCGTGGTTACTTCTAAGAAAATATTCGTCCGAAATAGATTGCTTTTGGAACATTTAAATTATTTTAATGTAACCCCAACTACATTTCAAATGAAGTTTTGAGGAAAACTAATGAAAAATATATTAAATTAAGATTACAATTCATTGGCATTTGATTCGTTATCCCCGACATGCCAATGCCAACCCCTTCAATCGCATTTTAACCAATTTTTATTAGCACACATTGATATCGATATAAATATGAACACTGGACGACAATGAATATTTTTCAGAAAAATGTGCAAATGGAATTATTTCCCAAATATTGCAAAATAATGAATGACTTCGTAAATGGGAAAAAGTTCGTGTAAAATGCAAAACAGGCACAAAAATCACGATATTCCGCACGTTACAGATGAGCGCATTGCAATTTCTGTCGCACGGAAACAGTCCAAATTGGTATTGTTAAAAAAAAAAAAAAAAAAAAAAAAAAAGAAAAAAAAATAAAAAAAAAGAAAAAAAAGAAGAAGGAAAAAACTGAATTTTTCAGTCCCTCGAGACCATTAGTCTTGCAAATGGAAAAGTTGAAAAGAGACCGTCTGCGTGAAATGTAATGGCTCAAAACGTAAAACCTCGTAGCGGTGGCTAAACTAAAGATAAAAGGATATGAATCAAATTCATTTGGTAGACTATCCACGGAATCAACTGTTTATAAATGGTTTATTTTACATATTGTTACGTAAATATGTATGCGCATTAATTTACACGCAGAATTGTCGTGGATTGATTTGAACAACGCGACAAAAAGAAATTCAAAACTCTTTTGAACAAATGAAATTTTTTGAAATTTTCACTCGATCAATACTCTGATTACACGAAGTCTTGATTTTCGCTTCGCTCATTTTTTACAATTATTATTATTTTTGTATACCACTGACAAGCTTCAATCTGTAAATCGTGTATTTTCTGACATTATAAACGGAATTATTATTGAAAGACCATTAGATGCCGAGTCAAATTCATCTTACAAACTTATAAAGCAGAAGATTTGAATAATGTTACGGTATAATGTATTGCCTAGACAATGTCTAGCCTCAAACTTTTTCCCAATTATTTCTACAACCGAATACGCAAGTATTGTTACCAATCCACTATTATTCCCAGCATGATTGGTAAGCTTTATTAGTATTGCCACATTTCCAAACATCTGTGAAATCGAACAAATTTCACCGAAATAATTTTAAAGTTAAATTTATTTCCTCCTTCACACTGCTGCAGTTCTTTTCCTTGCACAAGTAAAACAACAACAACAACAACAACAACAACAACAACAACAACAGCAACAACAGCAACAACTAAAGAACATTCGCTTTTCTCGGCATAACTAGGAATTTTAATTCGCCGCAGACCATAGCCACTCGCTCAAGTAAAGAAATAAGTAAAATTAAGAACGGTACATCGGTCCTTAGTTTTTTCCTCTTTGTGTTCTAGAGCAAGAGAAAAGGAAAGCAGCGAAAGACAATAGGACCAGCCAAGTTACACATATCGCTGACCAGAGGAGCCTTACCTAGATGTACCTGTATACCTTGTGGGTATCGGTGGAGAGCTTGAGTCGAGAGCCGAAGAGGAGAATGGAGATTAACACGTGACGGAACGTGGAAACGAAGCTAATGGGAATAAACAGGCGCCCCATAGGAAGACCAACGCGTGGCTTTTTCCGTCCCATTGGTTCGACGTTCCGCACGCCATTTTGTTCGGTGTCCCTTTTGTTTTTTTCCCCTCCCTTTTCTATTCTTAACTAATGCTTCCTTAGCAGTCAAAGTTGTTTTTAACCCACTTGTCTTCTAGGCCTGGTATTTTTATTTTACTTGGAGGAAGCGACGTCTTAAGTGATTTTTATTTATTTGAAAATGGCTAGGACTGACTCTGCGGCTCATCAATTCCCGTCGGTTCCAAATGACGTCTTGTATTATTGCTAAAAGGAGCAGATAATTTTCAGGTCACGGATTTCGATCAGATTCTCGGCGCTTCTCCGAAGCTAGAAGAGGAAAAGTGATTTTTGAATCGGCTGATTTCGTAAGAGCCAAAGGGGTCGAAAGGGCTCGAAAGGGCTCGAAAAGGGCTCGAAAAGGGTTGAAAGGGGTTGAAAGGGGTCGAAAGGGATTGAATCTTGAGATTACGAATTCAAATCTCGAAACGAGACGTTACATTAATAAAAAATGTTCACCTCGACGTATTTATTCAGCCGATTTCAAAGACCCGACAACGATCTTTTTAAAAATATCACAGTGAAATTTGTTTTTATAATCGTATCGATATTGTATAAATCAATATAAACTGAACCTTATGTTAATTTATGTTTTAGGCATCTGTGACGTTGCGATTGTTGATGACACATGATTACCTGCATTCTTACGATCTAGGGATTACAAAACAGCAACGTGATCGTCACCTTTTGATAAAATAAAATAAAATACGCATCGTAATTTGATTCCGAGCAAGTGTGCCGGTGATCTTTGATATTACTAATTCTTTAAATACATTGCAAAAGATCGATATGGCGTTGGTAAAACCATCGGTGACACCGTTGCTTTTTCACGGTAAGTAATAAATTTTAAGAATGGACGTAGTCTGGGTGCTAACACGAGGCCAACGCGTAAATCACATCTGGTAATGCGGATATTTAAGAATCCATAATCAAACGATTATGTCCGCATCTGCTTCATCTTGGGTTAATGTTTACCTGCCTAATTCTTACCAAATTGATATTACAACTTTTCGCAACGTTAACTGCGATGACCGTTCGCTTACTTATTCCGTATGCTGCAGCCTTGATGTTTCCTCCATGTAGAAGCAACGTGCAAACTCAACATCGATAATGTAGTACTTTCGCGTATAGCGATTCTTGCGTATGAAAATGTACTACGTTCTCATCTCGAGTACGATTCCTTATAATTTAATAAATGAAATTGTAGTAAATTTTCGAATGAACATCGGCTACGTGCTTTGGAAAACTACATCGACGAGTGATCTAAAGTACGCCCTTGATCATTTTTACACGAACGAAGTATTGAAATCGAGTAAGTTCTCCAACTTCATCGTGCACTTGCACTCAAGACAACCGCAATATACGTCGGAATTGTGCGTTAATTATTAAATAACCACGAGCGAATACTTTCTAGCGCTACTCGGACCTAATATTGCTCTTTCATAAGGTGGTAGTTAGCGCATTGATTTACTTATGAAGACGATGTCGTCGCAATCTCCAAGACCGAAATTTACGAAATTTACGAAATTTACTTGCCTCCAGGGCATCTACATCCTGGCTTCATAAACGCCGGAGCTCTTGACGAAGGCACGCGACGCGACTTATTTAAGCTCGATTCGGCTACGACGAGAGGAAAAAGAAGAACGTCGCGTACGAGCAACTCGTTATTTGTGTGAATAGGAGCAGCCTCGTCTCTTTCTCTTGGTGAATGGGTTCGTGCGCGGCTCAGGAGGAGTCGCGCGATCCTCTGGCGTCATCCACGCGATCGTCCGAGACCGAGGCAGTGAGCGGCATCTGGGGGTCGGCGAGGAAGTTTCGGCGTCGGCATCGACGCCCGTGTAGAATCGATGCCGCGGACGTCGTCACGGATTCGCCGAGCCGAAAATAGGTGTAGCAAGCGCGCGCACCTACACACAGCCACGCGAAGTTGGACTCTCGGCTCTTTTAATATGCTTTCCTCGGGCCTCGACGCCGGTGGTGAACTACCGAGGTTAGAATCTGGGTTAACGTAACCTTAAACGAGAGTCGAGGATTGATCCGTTGGGGGAAATTACTAATCGTACGGACGATGCGCCAAGCCATTACTGTATACGTACTGTATTTATAGTATTGTTAAACGTAACATTCGACCCGAATCCAGAATGACCTGCTGATTCGTGACTTATTAACGAGGCCTATACAATCTAAACTTATTATATTCTTGTCTCACTCTTGTAATTTGTTACATCTAAGAGATATCGGAGACATTGATACGTTGGCTACTTAAATTCACGACATTCTAAAGCTGTAACAAATCGATTACTTCTAATTAATTGCTTGCCATTTTCCTTATTTCATCATAGTTTTCTTTTAATATTATTTCGACGTGGTTTTGCGTCAATAATCTTTGGTTAAGTTTGCTAGCACACGGATTTCCTTCTCTATTTGACCAAACTTTATCCCCTCTTGCGAAGAAGACGATCAAAAATCGTAATTAGTAATTACCGTTTATCTCACTGTTTGTAATTTAGGCGCTTGAAGGACTTTGAAAAGAAATTAAAATCCCAAATAATATTTATATAAAATTTCTTCTCCTAATTCATGAACATCCGTGAAATACCGCGAGCATACTCTTAAAGAGAATACCAGCGAGCTTACATCAAGTACTTAAGAAAGAAATTAGGCCCCCGAGAGGATCACATTTTATTGCATTGATATAAGACTGTAAAAATTCCTTAATCCACCGATTTCAATGAAATATCAATTCATAGAGTCGAGCCCGAAAGTAAAAGATATCTAGAATCTAGATATTTTTAATTTCTTAAAAAAAAAAAAAAAAAAAAAAAAAAAAAAAAAAAAAAAAAAAAAAGAAGGTTTAATCAAGATTTTTTCGAAGTAACTTATAAAGCATTGTCGTCTGAATCTCAAAAGTAGTTTTGTTTTTTCTTGTTTAGCTCTTCCTTTTTACAGAATGATCACGTGTTTAAGAGAAACCGCGAGCGTTCCAAAGGTCGGACTCTCATTTAAAGCTATCGCTTCCTTTAATCCGTAAATGGAATTCTTCATAGACAACATCAAACGGAAGCGCGCGGAATTTATGACACCGAACGAGCAACTTTCCCGAAAAGTCCTTATAAACTAATAATTTCGATGTACGACAGACAGCGCGCCGATAAGGATAAAGAAGTGTCAGTGTTTCATATCGCCCGAGAGAAGTTTTTGTGCCGCCGGTAGTGAAAAGGGGGGTAGCACGTAGGAATAACGGCACAAGGGGCGAGTGTGCCGACAGTCGGGGGGTTGGGGTTGGCCCTTAACGGAAAAGGAGCAGCAGTAGCCGGCGTGGGATGCGCATGGACTGAGCGTGAGCGTGAGCGTATCGAGCCGGTCTCGAGTCGTCGAGCCAGCGGAGGAGGCGGCGGAGGCGGAGGAGGCGGAGGAGGCGGAGGAGGCGGTGGAGGCGGTGGAGTAGAGGGAGGCTAGCGAGGATAAATTCGACGCGATGGCATCCGCGGAATGCCCTGTAATAATCGAAGTCAGCGTGGCGCGTGGCTACAGCCTCGGCCACCAGGGGGCGCCATCGCCCGGCAGACGCGAACCCGCGGATTAGCCGCGAGAATAATTTCAATTACGATTCGACATTTTGTCAACCGAAGGATCATTCGCCCCGCTCACTCCACGCGCATCCTTATCCACTTATCCACTCTTGGCGGCACTTGAGAAAGCGGGTTGTTGCGCGCGTTCGCGAATCCTGGGGCGAATCGCGCAGCTCTACTCACGTGTGCTCCACCCCCGCATTATTTTTTCGCGCTAGGCATTCGTCAATTTTCCATTTAACTACGGTTACCGATGGGATCGCACGTATCGCCCGGAAGCCCTTGACCTTTGTTTTTGCGTGCGTTTGATCTTGCGTTTCGAAAAAGGAGCGCCGCCGATATCGGACGTTGAAAACTCATCGTTCGCAAGACTCTTTAATTATCTTTATGAAAGTCGTTCGGGCAAAAAGCTTTACAACGAAATGCACATCTGTAGGGCGCGCTGGTCGAAAAAATAGGTGATAATGCAGTCGGATGATTATTCCGCAGCTAGAACTTACGTCATTATTCTCCTGCTGCTGCGATTGTTGAACGTTTCGGCTGATTCCTCTCCCCTTTCCTCGACGTGTACATGTATATCGCCGCGAGTTGCGTGTCATTGTACGTTGGAGGGTTTTTTTAGAACCACCCTCCTGTCGTTCGCGCGAATAAGAATGAAAACGATTGAAAACACACAGTAGATCGACGGACCGACTAAAAACTTCCCCTCGCTTCGTCCGACGTTTTTCTTTTCTTTTTTTTTTCTTTTTTTTCCATGTTTCTACTTTCGCTCGCTCGACGAAGAAATTTAAATTTCTTCGGCATTGTACCACGGAGTTCTTGCTCTTTCACCGGCAAGGGACGAAGTAGCTCACCTTTTCAATTCAACGATCTGTTTTTGATATGAGGTCGACTACGACTACGGCGACGACGACCACGACGACGACGACGGCGGCGGCAGCGACTTCGTCTAGACGAGTGTCACTGATCGCACACCGGGTCGCTTTCATATGATTGCAAAACGAAATGCA
Organism: Wiebesia pumilae; assembly: GCA_018907045.1. Taxonomy (NCBI): domain Eukaryota; kingdom Metazoa; phylum Arthropoda; class Insecta; order Hymenoptera; family Agaonidae; genus Wiebesia; species Wiebesia pumilae. Next base: position 2,668,518 of record JACCHZ010000138.1, read on the forward strand.
CTCCTCGCCATACCGAAATACATAGGTACCGGTTCTTTCTTCGGCTGCACTTTTTCTATTCTCCTCTCTCGCTCTCTCGCACCCACTTACGTACACGCATACACGTACATCTTAGCTGCCACCTCCTCATGATAATATTGTCGATAATATTTTTCTAAAAATATTGTCCTTCAACGCGTCCGTACAGGTTTTGCATCGCCTTTCACTGATTTACTCGATTTCCCAACATTTAAATATTGAAAGAAGTTAAAACAATAAATCGTGAATTTAAAATACGTAAGCGTGTTGGATACAAATTTCACGTTACTTCTTTATTACTATATTTTGAATAAATTTGTTTTTTGCGGGACGAAATAATCCCATCCCATCCTTTTTATTTCACGCTTATAAAATTAGCTCTACAAAATGCAGAACTTGATTAAATCAATGGTTACAATTATGCGCTTGTACAGTTCGCACTTGTATTTGTGATGTAACAATTATAAAAGAACATAAATTCAGATTGGAAGAAGTAAATCGTACGGTTGAATCATTACGAATTTTTCAATAATCAATAAATTAAAGTTAATAGTAAAAAACAAATAGGAAAAAAACGATAAGACATCCGTTTATTAAGCACGTGCTTTTACAATTCGGTAAATTCGGTAAAGAGAAAAAAATCTCAGGACACTTTAAGTAATAATATTAACGATTTCTGCTACCTTGACTTTTAGGAAGGTTCGAGAAGATATCGTTTTAAATGGAATCAAATTTAGTCGAACTGCACATGCAATATTTTTTCCATGGATTATCGAGTATTATCTTCAATTTTCAAAGTCAACGCGAGCGTGAAACTGTAGAAGCCAGATAGAAAAAAAGCAACGCAAAGTTCTGGCTTCTCTCGACGCTATTTACACGCAAAGCAGACACGTACATTTAACTCGACTGAAAACTGGTTTACATCCCCTCTATTCGCCGATTCATCCCCCTTCGAAAGATTCTTTATTTTTTGCCGTTCCGTCCAGGGCTTGCCTATAATACTCTCCCCTCGCGGCAGCATGGCATGAGCGCCAGCATTTAAATAATTTATTCTCTTTATTAAAATGGTATTCCGGAGACCAGAGATACGTAATCGCGTACGTCGTGTCAAGAGCCTGCCGATCCCTTTTCTCTCGCACTCGTTGTCTTTCTCCTTTCTCCGTTCTTGCTTTCGCCCTTTGTTTGCTCTCTCTCTCTCTCTCTCTCTCTCTCACTCTCTCTCTCAAACACCCGAGAATTCTTTCGGGGGCATATGTTGCGCGCTCTACGATAGAATGCACTAATGACCGACTACCGTCGTAAGTACGGTTTCGACGACCTGACGAATATTACGGCATACTCCCAAATATAATATTTTTTAGAAGCTGTTTAGTGGTTTCTTTTACAATAGTTTGTAAAGGCTGCTTGTTAGATCAAAGAGTGGTTAGGTCAAAGTCTCTATGTTAAAAGAGGAAATTGAATAAGCATTACATAATATTAAACGAGTATTGCATCAAACAATCGCAAATAAAACACCGCGCTGTTTATCTGCTTTGAGTTTAATTAAATGCTTTTAACGAGGACGAAGAAGTTTTTCTTCAAGAAACTTATGAACCTACCTTTTAAAACTTACTTATTACTTATTTCGAATCAAGATGTAACACTGGATTTCTAAAGCAAAGTTCGAATAATTGTAAGAGCCTCGAGACGTAATTAAATCTAAGCCTTCAATTGCTTTTAATAAGCATTTAACGGCTCGATTACTTATATTTCGCAAAGTCGGCAATATTTATTGCAGAAGGCTAGGTAAAAGAAAAGTATGAGATAAAAATCTTTTAAAAACAAGGAACTAGTGAAAATTTCGTCGATTGTTTCAATTGTGGGAGGGGAAAAAAAAAAAAAAAAAAAAAAAAAAAAAAAAAGACGAATCTGTATTTAAATCGCCGCGTGCGATTTTCTCGATGCAACGTAATAGCTTTTACTAGGGGATGTTTACAAGGTAAACCATTTTTCGCGCTTCTTCACCACCGGCGCGTTCTTTCGCGTAAATAACAAATATGAATTTCCAAAGAATCGATATCGATATCGATTCTTTCCCAATGAAGCTCCGAAAAACAAAAGCCTATGCAGGATAAATTTTTGCCTTAAATCGATGTGTAGCCGTAACCCTTGCCGTGCAATAAAAGCAATAACAGTACAAACATACGTTTTCATATACACGTATAAATTTTATCCCCGACAGCGTTGAGCGCCTAATTCATCGATCGCCCTGAAATAACCGCCATATCGCGCAACTCGTACACAGTCGAGTGAAACCGCAGAATCGCTATTAAATTTGCTCCGGTCGTCAACGTCAGTGATACATGTACCAGTGGGACAGTTATTTTACTTTTACCGGGTGCGTGCGCTCGAGCTCTCGAGCAAGAGATGATTTATTCGATATTACGAATTAATAAATACCGAGAAGCAGATCCGTGGGGCTCGTGTAAACCGAGATTTGGACCTTTGGTTATCGGTTCGAGCACTTTCTCTCGCGTAGCTTTTAAGTCGCCTTTAAGCTCGGTCCCGATTGTCGAAGCAATCGTTATCCTCGATACGTAAAACATCGAGTACTTTTGCGCTTCGGTTTCAAAAGTGTTCCATCGTCAACGATGAGAACTCTTTTCTAGGTTCCCTCGATTGGACGCACTTACTCGTGCACGCAAATTCATCGAGAACGCTAAACGATGAGATCTACTCCACGGCACGCGTAATTATTTACCTTTCGTCATCTTGTCCTTAATGGAAAATGATAAATACGTATTTTTTCCTGAATCCATAAAAATGGCCCATAAAAATTTCTTCAGATTCCGCCTGTTAAAATAAAAATTCAAGGTCAGTCCGAATTTTGACTAATCCCAGGGGAATCTCAAAATCTGACATAATCCATTGTTGCACCGCGAGGACTCGATTGGTTTCTAAGAAGTCATGACACTTTAATTTACATTTACGATTGAGAGGGACTCATTTGCTCATAAAATTGCCGCTTGTCTCAAAGTAACGACGCGTAGAAACGACGGAGTCATCGATACCGCGCGCGAATGACTTAAAAATCATGAATCAACGATCGCAACCTACGATCACAAAAAACGCGATTCAATGAGCTACTAAAAAGACCCTTCGGTTATACGCTACGTTTTTTCGAAGAATTTTCATAAACGAGTCCTATAAAAGAACAGAAATAATGACGACTCAGCGGGGCGAAATAAAGGCAAGAAGATCGCGCAACTCCGCGTGACATAATGAAAATGTATGCGAGAGGAAGGAAAGGAGCTAGAGAGAGAGAGAAGGAGAACGTCAGGACAATGAGAGTTCGGCGAAACGGGGGCCGCTCCACCGGAGTCATCGGCAGCGAATTTGTCTCGGCCATAACGCCGCGACGCTCCCACTCGCAGTCGTTGCCGCGGCAGCTTTCGTCTGCCCGCAAAGCGCTTATGCAAATTTCTCCCACCCATTGCCTCTTCCACGCTGCTCTTCCCTTTCATCTCGTGAAAAATGTGCATGTGTCTCTTGTCCGCGATACAAAAGGCGCAGGCGGTAAACGTTTTTTATGTTTCGATGGACGAGGGACGGTGGGGGACGGGGAGAGGCGAAAATGGAGGCAGCATTAAAAATTATTTGTAAATGAAGCATCGACTCTCGATCACGGATGGGTGCGTCTGCTGTGTTTGCAAAGTCGACGTATCTCAATTGAGGAGTTTTAATCCACGATTACGTAAATAGCGCGCTCTAACCCAGTGTTATGTACACGTTAACAACGCGTTCTTGACACTTACGAGTGAGCGGTACCAAGGTTTTATTTGCATGCTTTTACCGTTATTTTATCGGGTGCTGGAGCAGTTGATGCGCGCTTCATCGCCGATCCTCGCTGATCCTCGCTGATCCTCGCTTCTAAACCTATACCCGAGCTAAAAAATAAAAGTAAGTAAGAATGTGTCCTAAGAAAAAAGAATACGATACGAACCGTATTATGTTGTCGCGCGTATCAAAGGGCCGCGGAAAAAAGAAACGCCAGTGTTCCAACGACGTTTCTCGGTTAAGAGCTGATAAACCGCGTTTAAAAGATAAAAATGAGGCAAGATCTTTTACTTGTCTCGTCTTTGTCCCACACTCTATAGAGCTTCAGCACTTCAAAGAAATGCATTCATAAGAATCCGGGAATTTACATGATTTAACATCAGTGAAGATTTCTCAACTATTAAGAATTACTTTGTTGTTAAATTTACAATTTACTCGAAAACATTTCTTTTCTTTTCTTTTCTTCTCTCGATGCTTGAGAAACGTTAAGAAAGGTTCTAATTTGGAATCTTATTTGGAAGCTCATTCGAATTTCGAGTTATTTAATGCATTACTCTTGGGGAAAAAAGCGAGTCTGTCGAACTAAATTTGCCTTTAATCGTTCGATTTTTGGCGTTAATTAATTCTCCATTTTGATCAACGCAAAGTTTCAAGTACTGTATAAATATTGTTATGTAGCATCTACTCACGTGTCGTATACAAAATAAGAATTTAGCCAGCGTCACTACTTTATTTGCATTTGATGAAGAGAAAAAAAGAATATATATATATATATATATATATATATATATATATATATATATATATCAACTTAACAAACAATTATTTATCCGCAGATTTGTCTCGTCGTGTCAAAATTTAACTCTGAGACTGTCATAAATGCCCTCTATTACTTTACGGTAAGAACCGTAAATATACTGATATCTGATATCACGGCATCAATAATACGTAGTCGTATTTGTGAAATATTTAACTAAGAAAAGAATCTTCTACTTCCAATTATTATGGCAAAAATAAAAGATTTTTTGGCCTGATCCTTAATTGTTTACTACAACCGCCACTTTTGGTGTTCCACGTGAAACTCAGAATTGTACACGATTAACGTAAATATATGTTTCCGAGGTAAAAGTGATTATTTTAAAGAAAAAAGGCCGACAGCCAAATGGTTAATAGTTTGTACACGCTAAACCCTTTTTGGTAATTTAAGTTTGCACTAAGCATTTCTTAGTACGATTTGTCTAATAGTCTTAGTAATGTACTGTAGCACTCGTGTTAAGCAGAATTTAAAATAAAAAATATATTTTATTATAAAATGTTTATGCATACTATATCCTGAGTGTTTTTAGGTTTCCAGATGTATTTACTAAGCTTGATTCTCTGAAGAATTATAACTATAACTATTCATGAAAATTATGACTTATTTTCTTTCGATCAATGTTAAAAACTATTAATTACAAATGCTTTTCGCAATTTTCAATGGTATAAAGCAAATTACTTGTAAAGCTAATTAAACTGCACAGAAAATACACTTTTCTTGTTGAAATATTTGAAATAACGATTATAATTATAAATAATTCAACAAAATAATACACTATGATCAATTGTTCTCGATAATATATTTAACATAAATGAGCCGGTCTCTTTATTTACCTTGGAATGCATCTAATATCTGATATTTTCAACTGTCGATTAGTATCATTTTACAAGCACATCTATTTTTCTATTAAAATCTACAACTAGCATTGTTTAATTAATTGTAAACCTTAATTGTAAATTACGTCTTGTATACCTGAATTTTTATTAGCCTGAGAGCACGAACGCGTTCCTAAGGCTTTTCTCGATTTCTATCAAATTAAACGGCTTAAAACATTCGATAAGAGAACGGACGCCGTTTAAAACAGAAATTAAAATATTGTTATTTACGCTTGTAGTAGTGGATTTTAATTCGAAACTTTTCTAGGTCGAACAAATTGCTCTTAGAAAAACAAACAAATCTCGACCTTTAAAATCGCGTGATTCCAGAACTAATCAATCAACGACTATTAATGTCGCGATACGAGCAAACAGAAGTATTCAGGTATATCAGACGTAACGCCATTCGAGAATTATATTCCGATTGCCAAAGTTTTTAAATTTTTTCCTGCGCTTGAATAGAATCTTGAATAGAAATTCACAGAAAAACTTCAGAGTTTTTCTTAAAAGGGCGCCAAAGATGCGACAAAAATTTTCTCATTTTACTCGTTACACAGGGACGCTGAGACGAATGCAATAAATAATAATATAAATAAATAGCATTAGTTGTCAGGTGATGCCACCACTTTAATACTGATAAACTCGGCGAGAGAAAAATTATGAAAATCTCTTACGTTCGAATTATTTAGCAAACTCGTAAGTACGCGCACAACCAGTTCTCCTATAAATCCATGCTTCTGAGCCCACAACTTTGACCAACGACTTTGATTTCAACATCATTTCCCAAATCTGCCGAGACTTTCTCAGAACTTGAAGTATCTGCACGAGGTTGTACGGTGTATCTAGGCGCAAATCGTGAAGAACGAGTGCACTTCCCGCGAATTCAGGCAATAATGCGGCATGAATTTCACTTCACAAGAGGGAGGAAAGCCCTCGTGGTAACCCAAAAAGTCAATTGGTCTTGAACTGCAGCCCTACTTATGCTCCGAGGACAGATGGTAGAGCGACGAGCAGAGCATACACGAGGTAAAGCAGAATTCGAGATGAGTAAATCCCGATTACGTAGGCGATGGATCCATTGTCGCAATGAAAGAAGATGCGCCCACTAAAGGAGGACCCATTTCTTTCCGTATTGATCGGGAGAGAAAGTATTCGTTTAGTTCTTATCCCGTTATCGAAAATAGGACACTCTTTCCAGTGAAATGTATCGTATTTTCTGTTTATCCTTGGTGGTCCGCAAAATTTCACATCCTTTTTTATTAATTTACAAATTCAACGTTGTATTTCAAATGGTGATTCTTAAATTTAGGATAAAATTTAGGATTTTTAAGGTATTTGAAGTTATCGAAGAAAACATTATCTTCTTAATGAGAATTATAGCGGGTCACTGAATTAGAAATTGCTATGCAACAAAGCGCTATGATTAAGAAAACATAATGAACGATAGAAACGTGACGTCATCGGTTATCTCAAATTTGAAAATCTAACGATCAAAGAGATATTTTATCGTATCAGGAGAACGTGTCTCAAGTCTCACTACAAAGTCAAGTTCTCAGTTGTAAGCAAGCTTTTGTAGAATGTTTTACCAACAACTTGCAGGCATTCGCGCACTTTTTGAGCACGATAAGAAGCAAACGAACGGAAAAGTGCAGAAAGATCGGTGGTAATGGTTAAAGAGAAAACGAAACGCAACAACGCAATAGAAAGCTCACTAGTTACGGGATAACACTACAGATGCCGCCACATACCGACATCCGTATTATAACTGCGCCATTCATCGCCTCGACGTCAAGGGCGAAAGAGGGAGGGAGGGAGGGAGGGAGGGAGGGAGAGAGAGAGAGAGAGAGAGAGAGAGAGAGAGAGAGACTCTCAACGCACGCTCGCTTCTTCCGCTGAAAAATATTACACACTAGGCGAGACAAGAGCGAGAGCCTCCGTATAAACTGCGTCGCAGTTTTTCGACCCCGAGGGCCCCTCCGTTTTTCCTTCTTTTTTCCTTCGTTTTTCCTTTTTCTCGACGCCGCAACTCTTTTTCGTCGATTATTTCAACACTCCTATGCCGATGTTGTTATCAGATCAATTTTCATATATTTTATACGGACACTCTCCGGAGCCAGTGATTGACTTTTCACTGCCAAAGTTTTTCTTTTTCTTTTTCTCTCCCTTTTTTTACTACTTATACGGACTTTCAGCTCAAACAAATAGAGCGAATAGATAAATGTTACAGGCATATTCAAAAATATGTACGAGTTCTTTTATCCCTTTGCCTTTTATTCTTTTGTTGTAATATAAAATGACGAACGATGTCAAACCACGAGTAAAGAAGAATTTGTTGAGTAATAATGTTGCGACTGAGTTAATTTCTTCACGTTGATTAGTTACATTCTTAGGTAACTTCAAGCTACGTACGTTTCATAGAAGAACTAAAGGCTTACATTATAAGCCAGTTTCTTTGCAATCGCAAAACTTTGTTCGCTTGGCTTGACAGGCATTGAAAGCAAAAATTGACAACATACCTTTTCAGATCTTCAAATGCACTTGTATTCCGTTTCACAATGAACAACGATAACAGCAAAAGAGGAACAATTTATCAAGGTCAATTGTGGAAGGAAGGTCAATCCACATGGAAGTAAACATATTTTTAGGAGTGTAAAGTGTTTTATAACTTTTTGTTTTATTCATAAAAAAAGCTTACTTTTCAGTTCAATGCTTCAAACTAATTTTTTTTTTTATTTCAAATAAACTTAAACCTTGGCATTATTATTATTATTACACCAATTGATCAAAATTAGTTTATTTGGTGTTTTATTTCCAATAACTTTGCACGGTACTTGTCGAAAATTTCTTTCTCTCAATAAAGAAAAGTTACAGTAAGATATTGCCTAGAAAAAATTAATATACATATATATACATTACAATTATTTCCGAATATAATTCAGGTAAAACACTAATAACGAGTACTTAACAATTATATTTAATAGTTGACGAGTTTCGACCCTTCGTAAAAACTTTATTACAACTTAATACACACAGTTTTTGGTTTTGTTACTTAATAATTTTATGCAGGAATTAGAAAAATTGCTAACGCGATTGCATATGCAGCGTAAGTTTTGAAATTTTATTAAATTATTTTCTTTACTTTTAATCTGGTACTAAATCTAGAGTAGGACAATTAAGATAATTGTAAAAAATGATATCGAGTATTACGTATAAAATATCTCCCGCTCAGGTCACATAATATGTTCTAATTACATTTATTTTAAAACGACTTCTCTGTCTTCTCATGGAATTTTGGAGTCTTTTACGATATTTACTCGATAATTAAATACACTTAAACAATTAATTAGTATGCATCTTAATTTGTTGAATTATTTCTTCGACTGTTCATCAGAAACCCATGCCTTATTTACAGTAAAAGTATATTGCTGTTAAAATTGAAAACAGGTTAACGGATTTAAGATGTATCATGAATCACGTTATTAAATCAATAGATTAATTAAATTAAAAAGTACGCGATACTAAACAGTGGGTAAAATTTTCTATAAATCTACGAAATTTCTACTAAATAATTTTTTTCAAAAATCATAATCGTTTTCCTTTCAAGCAAAATTATAAACTGATGCATTATAAAAGACTTTCTTCAACGCTACTACTTACAGCACTTACGTGCATAAAGATGAAAAATTAATTCTTTTAACAGTAATAGCTTTGATGAATTATTTGTTAATAAATTATTACATTCCGTTTTATTTTCAGTTCGGTTAAAGTACTAAAAGTGCGTTTACTGTAAGATTATAAATATGAGAATGTTGAATTAATTCTTAGTGATACTTAGCGGATAGTTTACGAAAATATGTATTTTTGTATAAAAAGTTTTTTCGTAATTTATTTCAATGTTAATTTGGAATAAATTATCATTTTCCGTATCGCGATTCGAACCAAAAATTTACTTAAAGAAACAAAAAAGTATCAACCTTTTGACATTATCATTTTCATTTAAAAAAGAGTACAAATTTTGTTTTTCATAATTTATTTAAATGAAAGAAATATGTATGATATGAGAAAGGACAATGAAAATTTAATTTAAGGTCCTCTCTGTTTATACCGTTCATTCTTTACCGCTTTACTTTTTATATAATGACAAAATAGCATTATGACAAAACTATATATTAAATAATATACATTAATATTAATGTATTCTAGTAAATGAAAATGTTAACTTATTGTTAACATTATCCGATAACCTCTCTAATTGAAAAAGTTAAAAGTTTCGATTGACAAATCAAACAAATATTTTATCAAGGTTATAGAACTCTTTCCGAGTCTTTTTAAATTCTCTATTTTGATATACCAAAGTATGTATATATTTTTTTGGAAAAATAACAGTAGTAGTCTATTCTCTTTGCTTCATGAAGTATAACCAATCATCAATTTCTTTAAATATTCCTTTTTTTTATGATAAGATTTTTATTTTATTAGTATTTCGATGGGCAAACCAATTTAAAATGCAATATTTCGGCTCGTACACAGTATTTTAGGTATTAAAAGCGGCATTTAAAATTTAAAAATATTCATATTCTGGTAATATGATTTCTCGTTAAATATATTAAAACGTAGCTTTCAAATAGCGGTATTCAAGAATCAAAATTTCAATAGGGATTTTTTAATAAGTTTTTATAATTAAATATTTTAAACTGATCATACAGTTTTCATTATCAACTTCGTATTTTTGACAATTTTGATAATAATTCATCCATGTGCCGATTATTGCGAATGGAGAAAAGTTTTTACAAAAACGTATGGAATAATGAACACTAGGGTGTAATATCTTAGAAAATATTATCGATGAGACATTAAACTTTATCTAGTGCAAAGAAATATTCAACTTTCATTAAGCGTAAGTTTTTATATGAGAGCACAGGGTTAATGGTAAAATCTCTTTTAGTATTTAATATTATGCAAGTGTCCCTTACAAAGCAATTTTTATGCAACTTTCCGAATGAAAAAAGTTGTTAAAAGTTACTTAATAATAACGAAAGTAACAACAAAATTTAATTATACAAATTTTTAAATATATTCCGCTAATTTAATAGCGTGCGTTCTTTAAGAAATGTATTTAAAAAACGAAACGTTTCCATCATAACAATTATTTATTATCAATATTAATATTATTATTAAAATCTTACATTAAAACCATTATACTTTCAGTCATCCTTTTATTCTTTCATTGAAGATAAAAGAATAATAATTTTGTTTGTTACTTTCTGGATATTCTTCCATTAAAAATAACATTTTTATTGTCTTTATTTAAGATTTTTATCGATTTGACGAGATATACACTTAAATCGTTAATATTCACACACGCGCACGCACGCACACGCGCACGCACGCACGCACAAAAAACAAACTAATTCTGATAATCTGACCTCTGTAAGTAAATACTATTTAAAGTTATGAAGCGCGCTTTTAATTTAGAATTGGAAAAGGTATCTTATATTGAAACGAAATAAGGTAAAAGAAAAAGTTAAAACATTTATATATTATTGTAAATAGTTTTTAATGGCACCTATTAGTACTAATTGTTGGAATTAGAAGTTTTATAAATTCATATTCTTATTAACTTGCGCTTACAAATATTTAAGATGTCTTTCTTATCTATTGTTTGACAAGTTTTTCTCCTCGACTATAAATTTACTTCAAGGCAAGTTATATTGATTAAACAATAAAAATTCACAATGGCTTTAGACACATCTCTAACATTATTTTTAAATATCGTTAAGCCATGAAATTTATTATACGATCTGTCATCAGACTAATTGAAAATACAATTTAAAGTTCCTAAAATGTTTAATTATCACACAATTCCGATATTTCCACACGACGTTTACAAGGAAATTCTCTGGTCGGAATTTGAATTTCGCCTTAAATTTTTATTAGCACGTGAGTAATAAGAGCAGAGCTCGTTTTCGTTAATGTGCATTGGGCTAACACGATAAGAACAAATGTTTGCTCGTAGAGCCTAAAAACTCGTAACTCTCTTATGCCTAGCATTCCTCGAGTGGATAGATCCACCTACCGATTTTTGCACGCATGAATCCGCGCAGCACGTAAACGCTAGATGAGAGCGTGTCAGGAGACAAGAGAGAGAGACAGCGAGGGAGGGGAGAGGGGCGAGAGAGAGAGAGAGAGAGAGAGAGAGAGAGGGGGGAGAGAGTAAAAGGCCGCTGAACCTGGACGAGCCCGCGATGCACGAAGTAAACATTGCGAGTCGGCGCGAAATCGGAGCACTGGCGCCATCTTGCGGATGTTACGTCGCCCCATTAGCCACCGCATGTACGGCATGTACATACGGGCAGTGCGCGCGTACAATATCCTCGTGCGTGTTTTTTCTCCGCTTCACCGCGTGACGCGTGCTCTTGCCCTTTCACTCCCCAAAGACCGGTACGGGACAGCTTTGCGTGCGGTTCCAGCGCAACAACATACCTATATAGATATAAACGTCACTGAACATAACCTCGAAAAAGTCCACAGACTTTCTCGCAAGCGCTGCCGGACAACGCGACACTGATAACCGTATGCTTTCCACACTGGTGCGCGAGAACGGTCGCGGAGATAAGGAACGCGACGCGTGCCGCATTTCCCGGAGTTCGTCGCGCGCTTAACCTCAAATCTAATCGCGTCCATTATCGGCGCGCGCATGGACTGCTGTCAAGGAGCCGCGATAATTCGGTCGATTCCTCGAGATGAGTCCCGTTATCGCGCACGTTTCCGTCCTGGGCCAGGAACGTGCACGCGACCGCAGGGACAGACGACGGGAATCGTCGCTCGATGTTGTCTACGCCCGCAGACAGCCTACGAGACGCGCTCAACGATCTCGGGAACGAGGAGAGAAAGAACGATAAGAGCCGGATCGACCTTCCGCAATTATATTTTCCAAGGGTACATATGCGGCCATATGAAAATAATGAAACTTGAGGGGAGTTTCGAATGAGGGAGGGAGGTAGAGGGGGAGAGAGAGAGAGAGGGTGGGTGGGTGCGTGCGTGCGTGCGTGCGTGCGTGCGTGCGTGCGTGTGTGAGAGAGAGAGAGAGAGTGAGAGGGGGGGACAAGAAGGAGAAAGAGAGAAAGACAGAAAGAGTACGTGTGAGGTGCGCGCACAGGATTTAAGAATGTAGTGACTCACCGTTGGTCAAGTCTTCCTGCTCTGCATTCTCGAATTTTTGGAAGTGCAATATGCCTGAAAGCCAAGAAACGAGAAGACGGGTTAGAGCTGTTTGTAAATAAGTGTCCCCCTCGTGCTTATTGGGGCTCTTGAAGAAGAGCCGTGGAGCCGTCCGCAGGCACACACTCACCCGCCATCTTGAAACAAACTCTTGCGCGCTCTGCCGGCGACTGAGGCGAACGAAGGTACTGCGCGCCCTCCATCTACGAAGCGCCTCTAGCCATATGTTCGTGTGGGCTTGCGTTGCGAGTGTGCGTGCGCGTGTGCGTGCGCGTGTAAGAGCTTGCGATTCGTGTGCGACCTTAGGTAACTTACAGAATGTAAAATACCAAGTTCCTGGTGTATTAGGTGCCGCGTAAGCCGAGTCGAGCAACCGATTTTTTTTCCCATCCGAGTTCGTAGCGCTTCACTCGCCGTTCGCGGTTACACCTCGTAAGTCGCGAGGAAGTCTATCGGAATATTTAATCACTTTTCATGCCGGGGATCGTGGATGAAGAATTTTTCATGCGCAACTCTTAAGAGGCTGCGAGTCTTTCAAAATTACGCGCGGAACTGCGCTAGGAATGCGCCAGGAATGCGCCAGGAATGCGCCAGGAATGCGCTCGAGCCAACCTCGTCTGCACGTTAATTTTGCTAACCTTTTCGCCGCTGTTTTAAACAAGTGGATTGAATTTACGAAGGAAAAATATTTGATCTTGCTTCGGGTTACGCGACTCGCGTTATTGAACTGCACGGCTTTTGTGACCGAGTGTCGCGATGTATTGCGCGCAGCGCTGAGCTTTATTTGATACTTTAAACGAATTTATGACTTTATTAAAAACTGACGGCGATATTTTCGAGCGCACTTTTATTTTTCTAAATTAATTGTATTTTCGAGTGAAACGTTCAATCCGCGTTTCAACAACGCGTGTAAATTATTCGCCTGTCGTGTCAGCTCGTGGATTTAGAATTTTCCTTGTGTTACTCAAAACAATAAAGCAATGTAGAACCTTCGTTACCGCGTTTTCTGTATGTGATGTTTTCAACTTGATATGAATATTTTAATCTCAAGTTAACTCGTAGGCTTATTTTAAAATGAACAATAAGTGGTTACCAGATTTGATAAAAATCGATTACTCGGCTCAGTTTCAAGACTGAATTACTTTGAAATTAGGTAATGAGCACTTACGCACTCTTATTGCTTTTTCGATAATTCATATTGCTAATAAAAATAAATAAATAACCGTACGAGTTATACGAGCACGTTCGCTTTTATCGAGATAAGTACAATGATGCTCAGTGATCACGGAATGAAATTTTCTGTAATACTGTCACATCTTTCATAGCGCACTAATCTCAATTGTCAAATATTTTAATTACCTCTCTCACTTAATTAATTAATTAAGTAATTAAGTGACTCATTTAATTAAAATAATCCTAAAATTGCTTTCTTTAATGTCGACAAATGAGGAAACAGTTAAAGAATTATATAAGATGTTTCAGTAATGGGCATATTTCTAACAAATTGTACGCATACGTGATACGTAACTAATGTATCTGCAAATAATGTACGAAAAGCAATATTAAAAGAAATGTAGTCGTTATGTTACGTGAATAACGTGAATACATTTAAAATAAATTTTTAATAGTGTAATTGATTACGAATGACGCACTAACGCGGAAACAAGAAAAATTTTATCGAATAATTAGAATTTAAAAAATAACTGATCGTTAATAAAAAGAAATTAATTGGGTTGCCGCTCAGTATTCTATTTATTTAATATGTACATTTAATATATACATTTAATAAAAGAATAGAAATATTTTTTTTTTAAATTTAAGTATGTACTTAAATATATTTATCATTTTCAGTTGAGAAGTCTTTGAATTTAAATTCCATTTTTAATTAATTCTAATACGAATTCTCGATTGTTGAAATTATAACATTAATGAAATGCACAACTGTTAATATAATTAATCTAATGTTCATTCCTCATAATACGTTGATTAAAAATTTCGCGTATTACTTTATTCCGTTAAATGTACGGATGTCGACAATGCAATTTTATAAATTTTATTGAAATGGACAAATTTATGTTTAAAAACTATATGCAAAACAAAATTGCGAAAAAGTCGACTCGTAACATTAATTCCAGTGCTGTAGATATACATTATATACTCTTATTTCGAAAACTTTCATAGTAGAATACGAAGTCTAATATAAAAGATAATATATTCCATTAGTTTTGTACAAAAAACCGGTCAGGAACTATCGTTGCACGTTATTAAATAGCACGTACATTGATTTGAAAAATATAACATGTGTCATTTTTGTTAATGATTTATAAAGCCTCAATTGATATGTCTAATTTAGATATTGAAACACTAAAAACTTAATTAACATTGACAATTTTAGAATGTTCTTTTGATATTTAGGCCTTAAACTCTGATATGATATGTTTTCTTCATATTGGAGTGGTCATCGACTAACCTTCGTACATTTGCTTCAAATACAATAACGACACAAAATTGTAAAGTCGAGAGTCTTGGATGTGCATAGAAATTTGAGTATTATATAAAAAGATAAACAAATAATTTATTAAGGTCCGCGTATTATTAAATACGAGTGTATGGATTTATCAGGCAGTGGACCTAAAGGAAGTTTTTAGCAAACAGTGCTTCAGTGCGCATGTATTCACAGGATTGTGCTACGTGTGCAGCCTAACAAGCATCGGTCGGATTCAACGAAGTTCATCGAATCCAGGATTTGGAGGTTTTGCCACCTTAACTCCATCGCTTTGCGACGCGGCAACGTAACATTTTATTTTTCAAAACAAACATCTAATTCACACGTCGAAACGAGTGGTACATTGAAATGTATTCTCTCTATTTTAGACAGATACTCTATTTTTTACAGCGTTGAGAATTAAAAGATTTGAAAAAACTTAATGTTCTATCACTGAAGTTTATGTCGCAAAATTACACCTTGGATATGCAATATTTTATCTTGCAAAATATGAAATTTAATCTTTTCTTTCGCATAGCCTAACATATATGCAGATGTATATGCGTATGTATATATGCAAGGATATTGAAACGTATGCTCATTAATTTTCATAGGTATCGGAGCTTATTTCTAGCTTCATAAATTTAAAAAAAAATTCTGTCCCAAAAAAGCTTGAGAACGTAGTCATTTCAATTTTTATTATCATCACACCACAGTTACAGCATATGAGCGTATTTGTACAAGAGTGCACCTGATCGATTTTGATATTGAAACTTCTTGTACCTTAATATTGTTAAAATACGCTGTGTTATAAGAAAAGGTAATGTAATCTCTTAGAAGAATTTATTATTAACAATCTCAGGCGACTTGTAGCCGTATATATATATACGTGTATTTAAGTGCCAGTGAACTTAACGATATGCAACGATAATTCCTGGCGATTTTTAACTGAAATTTATGGAATAAATTGACTTTTATATTAGCCTTCATATTCTGTTATAAAATTAGCCGGAATAATGATGACTGTTGATTTTATTATAACTTTTGCGTAAAGGAATAGTGTATGCCTATGCGTGTATGTAACCATGTGCTAAAAATGTACTAAAATTAATGTTCTGCATCGATTTTTTTCAATGTCTGATCATTACAAGTATTGAATACTCATTAATACTTTCAAATTATTACTGACGTTAGTCGTAAATAAAATGAAATGTATAGCTATTACTTTTATACTTATTTCTTAGAAAAATTAAATGAAATTATATTTTCGAATGACGTTCATTTGTGAAACGCCGTAGTTAAATTTAAATTAAAAAAATTTTAATTCTCAATTTCAAATGCAATTAATACTTTTTCCAATCTTTCCAGTTTCAAAGTTTCGAGCTTCATCATTCGCTCTGTAATATATATATATATATATATATTCTTTGTATTTACAGCTGAGTGTGAATGACCGATTTACGCAAAAATAATTGAGAATGATATTAATTAAGAATACGAGATTACAATAATGATTTTGAAATTAATTGAACGATAATAATATTTCTAACAATAATTGCAAAATAACTTAAATCTTAGTAAGATGTTATTCAAATATTTTATAATTTTCTACGCACTATCAATAGGGTAAATAAAATATCCAATCTGTTTTAGAATTTTCTATTAGAAGTTTTAGAATTTATTCAGCTGTTGCAAGGCGGTACTTATTATATATCGTATAACAGTAGCGCGAACTTATCGTATTTTTTCTACAATTTCTCTTAGCTTTTTTAATTAACTTTATGCTTTGAATTTTACAAAACAGTTGTTTTAATATATATATATATATATATATATATATATATATATATATATATATTTTTTTTTTTTCATTTATTTTAATGAACTGCTCGTTTTGAATCATTTGTTGCTCATTTCGATATTATCTCAATTACTCTTTATTGTTTGATAATACTAGTAGAAAAATAAACTTCTTTTTAACAGCAATCTAAATAATCTAGATTTAACCGTAGGTTTCAATAAACTTCTAACCAAAAATTACACATATAATTCTTACGCTTGACGAGAAGCTTTTTTTCCTTATCTTGAAAGGTAAGAATTAATTTTTACACATGGAATAACGCTTTTATTATTATTACTTTGATGCAGGTTCTAACAAACCAGCAAACGTAACGATAAATTCAATCTTACTTTCATTGGATGGGTTTCTTCTGAAAAATACCAGGCTTCTGTCTCTATAAAGTAAATCTTCCGACCCTCTACATATATTTTATAATCTCAAATAATGTCGAGTCAAACTCTTTTATTTTCTTACTGATCAACGTGTCATTTGGAAGAGTAACTGAATTTTGAATTGTTTTTTATTTCATGCTTTTAATTTCAAGTTAAAAATGCGTAATCTAAGGTCTCCTTACTGGTAAAGCTGTGTTTTACGTTGATTCCTATAACAATTATGCATCTTTTTTTTTTATTGAGTTTTTATTCCCGAATCGTCATTAAGCAAATAAGTCGTTTCCGCTTGTCGTCTTTAATAGCGGTTTCAAAACACGATTACTTTTAATCTCAATGCGAACGCAGAAACGCACGCAAAATTCTTTCGATGATCTTCTTAACGAAGGATTATAAAAAGAATCTTGTCACACTTGTAAGCCTTTCTGGAGACGAGCAAAAAGTCAAAATGAACGCACCCACCGATAACATTTCTTTGCAACGCATTTACATCTCTCTTTCCTAAATAGTGTCATCGTTTCATCTCGGCATATCTTCAAAGTTCATGCTTAACAGAAGTATGAATTTCTGCCTCCATCACGGCCTCTACTGATAAGCGATTTTTCAGCTTCATGACGAAGAGAATGGGAAGCAAGTACACCGAGCAATATCCGATGGACGTAAACTGGCTTGTTCTTTATCGGCACTCACATCCCGGAAAGGCATCTGCGATTTTAACTCGGTTGAAGCTATTACTTCCTGTATTTAAAAGTACCGCCAGTTTCATCATCGCGCTTGCGTCAACCCGTACGTTCATAACCGAAGTTACATTAAAAAGCACACAGCGCCTCCGATTTGGCACAGTAAACAAGAAGATAAAACCGAAGGGTATGCTTGTGCATATGAGAAATGCGATGTTATTAGAGGTTATGCCCATAATTGAAGTTATTAATTTCATAATTTGCATAACTTGGAAAAGTGACAGAATGACTGCATAACTTTTCACACGCTTCTATGAATGACGTTAACCATGCTGTTTGAGAACTCTAGGCTGTTTCCTAGATAAGTAAAAGGGGAAAAATGTAATGGAAACGGATAATGGATTGAAGCTGAGCCGGTGTCGTAGGTCCCATTACATTAACAGATAAGATTGAAGTTAAAAATGGAAAAAGTACGACTCAGCTGTATGTAAATAAAAAGAAATCAAAGAGGATCAATTGCAGGAGATAACGAATATTTTTTAACGATCGTTACTTCTAGAATGTTACAAAATGTTTATCTTATACTTACGTAGTTGTGAGCTTCCCTATACCTTCTGGTTTATGTAGTTTCTTGGTTTCGAGTTTCGACACATCCTTCACCTTCGTGCCACCTTTTTCTATCTTGAAATTTCAACATCAACATACGTTGTCATGCCCTTCTTTTAATTCTCTACGATTGATTTGCAATTAAATGCGTTTTCTACACGGGCAGGCGTAAAAGCGCTTACATTTGGCAAATGCATATACTTGGTCGAAAAGCTGTATTGGTCGCGCAATACCGCGACTCGGTAACGTGCTGTGCGCATTGTAAATGCGCGAAATTTAAAAGGAAACGACAAATTGAGAATTATTAATGCACGACGAACGAGAAGAAGTAGTTTCTAACGAGAGACGACACTCGATCGACACAATGTACGAAATCTGAAACGATTATTAGATTTATACGCATACAGTAACCGAATGTTTAAAAGTACATGGAATATTCGTACAAATATATATCGCGAAATCCAAATTTTAGCTAATCCTTTTTAGTTAATTTCAATACTGTTTAAATCTCCAAATATGTGTATTTATCGTGACTCTAAAAGCTCTAGAAAAATATTGCGTAAAAAATATCAGTGTTATTAAAATACTTTTTCCCTTATTATCCTCGTTTTAATGTAAAACTTAAATTCTCCGTGTTGCTCAGGCTTGTATCCTGTAAAATAATCATTTCACTGCTTTACTTTAAAATTGTGCATTCGCATTTATGTAATGCATTACAATTGACAATTAAAGCTTAAGATACGTGTGCATCAAAGCACATGTATCTTTTATGCAACTTCAGAAATAAGTACGCGCGCGCACACACACGCACACGCGCACGCGCGTACACATGTATATTCAATGCGCGTATATTGAAATTATGTGACTATTCCAAAAAATTCTTTTAAACTATACTTTTTTCATTCGATAATTATTTACGTTATAACGCATTGAAGTTTAATTATAGGTTCGCGATCCAAAGCACAATTTTTCTTCCCGTGGCACATCCCATAGAATAATGAAAACGTAAAATATATCTTGCGTTTGATATTCTCTAATTTTTCATTATAATTAGTTGTAATGCAGCGAGACCGTGTAGAAGGTTCCAAGCTTCTCTTAAAGCTATTCGAGGTATTCTGAAAGAAATCCAAGAACTACTAGATTTATTGTAATTCGTAAGTAACGGAAATGAGGTCTACATCTCAGATTTGATCTATAAGTCGATATATATAATTAACTAATTCTTGCTTATGTAATATAATACAATCACTTATACACTGCATAAATTTTAAAAGAAAGCTGAGACAATTGGCGTCTTGTGCTTTGAATCGATAAGGACCATTGAATACGGTTATTAGAGTTTATAGCTGTGCAAATGCATTCTAGTACATTCAAATAAGATAATTACAACTTGTATTAGGAATTAAATTCCGTAACATGGCTGATTCAAAATAGTTTAAACTTTCGGAATTTCACATCCAAACTTCCTTTGTTTTCCATTACTCACTCCGAAAGATTACAGATTACTTTATTCAAGAGTTCAAAGGCTCCTGTACTTGCATGAAAAAGGGTACAAATGAATGATTTGTAATAATGTATCTTGATCTAAAATACCATGTTCTTGTAATTTGATGTAATACATTTGAGTTAAATAATTTAAATTTAACATAATAAACAAAAACAAACAAAATAACACGACACTTTCGTTAAAATTCACTTTGACCGTATTATATTGTTTCTGTTATAAATTTCCTCTTCCTCTCTATTTCGGATTAATTTCTAACCAAGAATACTGTTAACTTCAACAAGTATATATGAAAAATAGATCAAGGTATGTCATTCAATTGGAGTAATACAGGATTAAACTCAAAATGTTGGAGCATCGTCTCTTAAATATTTTAAAGCCCAATACCCTATATATATATATATAATATCAAAAAATACACAAACAATTATTGGCACAACAACAACAATATGTTAGAAAAAAAGAAAATAAACCAATGAAATAACTAAAAACATTGAGTAATATTATAATAAATAAGGTTTTATTTAAAGAAGATCAGAAATAAGGAAAAAACTGCAGTGATAATATGTAACGGATAATAATACGTAAAGGAATTAAGCGAAACTTTGCTAATTATCATTAAAGATCTGGATTTTCTTTTGTCAGTAAAAGATTTTTTAAAGGCACTAAAATGAGACTTTAAAACATTAATATTATAACTTTTATAATACTTTTATATTATAAAAGTGGTTGGACAAATTCATGCAAAAATATGGACTGAATCTTTCATTAAAAAAGAATCTTCTTTTTTAATTCTTAACATAATTATCTTTTAACTGTGGTTTCTTAGGAGAAAAAAAATTTAATTTTCCAAAAATTTATAATAGGATAATGTTATATGTAAAGTTTGGTTATTAAGAAATAGATAAAATACCGAGTCTACGAAACTGCTTTTAATATAAAATTTATAAATATTTATAAATATTGTAAAATATGTTGTAGATGTACTTGATAGATTTCTAATATTTTATCGATCTCGCATACTTTCAACGTTCTATTCATCATACCTATTTCGTAGAATCTTTTCGTGGTTGAAATGTTACAGTTCTTCTTCAGAATTCAGGATCATTTATATTCATAAAATTACTCTGAAAATTATTAAATCGCTTTAAAATTATGCGAATTAATCGAATAGGCTCACTATAGTTCTAATTTAGTTTGATTTTAATTCGTGTCGTATATTTTGTGCTTGCGCATTTATTTAAGGAGACAAAACTTGCCGCGATATATATTAATTGGCGTAATTTTAAGAAAGTAAAACGATTACATTTCGATTCCTAATTTTTTAATTTATACAAGTCTTTAGATGAATATATATATATATATATATATATATATATATATATATATATATATATATAATCGGGTATCCTTTAGAAAGAGGAGTATAACTGCAGAATTTTGGTTAAGAACAAGGTGTATTGAATTTAGTAGTATTTAATAAAATGTAAAATAATCTTGATCTAAGGTATTATTCTAAATTCCTTTGCACTTCGACTCGATCGGCTGACTTTTTCCTTTACAGTTTTATTACATACACAACCACCTCCAAACACACATTTATATTATGCGATGTTCATAGAATAGTAACATTACCTCTGTTCAATATGCTACATGTCACTATTGGTTTGATCCTATAATATTATAATGAAATTCGTTAAAGATATCAATTGTCTACACCTCGTACGTATTGCATGATATGTTACGCGTTCCTCTAAGCAGCAAGTTCAATGATAGATTATACTATATGTAGCAAGTCTTTCGTATGTTCGTTCAGAGCATAATGTAAGGTCAATTTACAAAGATTACTGATGAGTACAGTAGACCGACCCGAGATGATCCCGTACAAGTATTATTATTTAGGTAGTCTTTATTATTGAGAATTCGTTGTTAATATCTGCTCATCGATATGCCTTGATTATAAATAGCTGTAATTTAATCAGCCTGATTACTTATATATGTGTATATATAATAGACAATATATAATCGCGTCGAAAAAGTTGCGTTATAATATTAAATAACCTTTCTATATATAGGGCTTGATCAATGGCACAGATACAATACTAAGTATGCGCGGGTTTTACACGATGTGTCATCCGCATTCATCGGCTTCCATGCATAAGAGCATACTTTGTTCGGTTACGTAGCCTCTCATAATCTACTCGGTTATTCATTCACGACTTTGAGCTAATCAGCAATCTCCTTTCAAACTTGATTCTCCTGACGTATTACGGACCAAGCCACATTCGCTTTACTCTCTCATCCATATAAAATAGGCGGGTGCACAATTCACCTTTGTGTCTTTTTTTTGGACGACATTGGTTGGCGATGGAGTAGGGAACACTGTGAAGATAATTTAGGTAGTCATAAACGTTACTGCATTCTTCGTCTCCACAATATACTTGCCTTCGCATATTTGTCAAGAATGGAATCGATAGGTAGAATTGACCGACTCATTATGAATTTATAAATTTCATATAGCGTTCGAGTATAGCATTTTTGATCAAGATAATTAGATGACTGGGTAGGTGCGGTAGTAATTTTAATATCCCGTAAGTATTAAAGAATTATTGTGAAACAGTCATGCGGAAGTATATACGTAATTACTGATATCACAGAAAGTTACAAATATAACAATTATTCACACGTACAGCCTATGAAAATAATTGTATTTTTTGCGACTTTTGTAACACTACCGTGGCGCTAAAAATGCATGGTTTTCACTCAGGCACTATTAAAGTAACAAGGCGAGTGAGACAAAGAAAACCACTTAACTCGTGGTTTTCTTTTCTTTTCTACATTGTCGTTAATAAAGGATTTAACATTCTTACTAGGGAATTGTCGTATTAATGCACTAGTATATGGAGACAACGTTGTCTTGATCTTGTCAACCGATTTGGGTACGATGTTATTTCCGAAAAGTTTACAAGGTTCCAAGTATTCGTAGCTTTATTTCCCGGACAGTCCATACCAGATATCTGAGTGCGGACTTTTACCTGTTAGATTTCTTCTAATTATAGCTTATAGCTATTTTTTTTTCAAGCAAATATATTAGAAAATATTTTTTGTACTAAGCAAAAGTGGAAAAACATTAGATTGTCTAAGTAAGCTGTTTATATTTTTTAATAACTTTTGAATGGCTTTAATTTAAATAGCATGGAATGTGTATTAATAAAAAGGCTTAAATTAAAATATTAGAACTCTTTATATTGGATCAAGAATATAATATACAGTTTTTTATAGTTTATTTGTATATATAATAATTACTTTGTTTTGACTTGATGTTTGTACACTACGCAGTTATTTTACAAGAATTGTGTTTAAAATTATTATACAGAAATTCGATGAGTTTACATTTACAACCTAAGAATAAGGGCTTTTTTTGTCTTCGTCAATTGCAGTAGATCACAAGATGTTTGAAAGTAAAGCTTGTTAAGAAAATATTTTATTTTTTTTTTTTTACTGAATTTTCTTATTGAATTTTTTTATTGTTTTATATAGAGAGCTACAGAATATTTGTTAAAAACACATGAAAACAAATTACATCTTCCTTTAACCAACATATGTGAATATCTCACGTAACAAACTTAAATTATTTTTTCTCTAATTTGTTATACTTTTGATAAGTTAATTAATTATTTAATAATAATACAATTAATATAGACTTATCCAAGAAAAATGAAAAGGCAGTCATTTTAATATTTAAGAATTTTGTAGTTTTTAATCATAATAATTGTAAAATAAATATTATATTTCTTTTTCGAATGTATACTGATTTCAAAAATAAATCTTAAATTTGTAAATACAGGGTTTTGATTTAAAAAAATGAAAGTATTTCGTTATATAGAATACAAAAGAAATTACATCAAGATTTTCATTAGAATTCAATAATATGTTATTCAGTATGTTTGTCAAGATTTGATTCCAAGTATAAGTTTTAGGTTCGTATTTTTTCAAATCAGTGTGAAAATACATTAAATGTTTTATAACAAATTAACGAAAATCAACTCATCGAGGTTCAATTCAAATATTCGTGCAATTTTAGTACATTTGATAAAGCATGACCATTGTTATTCGTCGTGTGAAACACTTACTTGAATATTTCTTTTAGTTTTAAACGTTTTCTGAAGTTTAAATTTTTTAGTACAATTCTATATTTTACTTAATGATTTTTGTTAACTATTATTAACTATCGTAGATAATTGTTCTTAAGTATTTCTTTATTTCTGTAAAAAAGACACATTGGATTAAATATAGTAAACGTGGTTTTGGTATTATTCAAATATTACTTTTGCTTAAAGAGTTTTAAATCTATATTATGATATGAACTAGTGTACTATTATAGTGTAGTTTACATGGATAACTTCTTTCATAAGCCATGCCAATTGTTTAAGTTCTTTCATGTAAACTACAGGAAGTATTTAAAAAGTATTCTTAATTAATCATAATATCTTGTACAAATTCATTGGAAGCAATATTGTGATTTTTTAAGAAAATCAAATTCCTTTAAATACTTCATCGAAATGAATACAATTTTTTATCTTCCTTTGATTGTGTATTTGGATCAGGATTGGCTCTTTGTTCTGTATTATAGCCATACAACCATGAGTTGATAACAATTATTTTAAATTCAAGAAATGTTGTACTATATACTACTTTATTTATCATTTTTAAGTAATTTTCTTAAATAAAATTTTGATAAGAATTTAATTATTTTAGAATAAACTTTACCAATATATTTAAATAAAATTTGTTTCATATCTAAAACATCCATAACGACTGCTTTGCATAATGTTTTGCCGTATGAGATGTATACTAGCATTTATAACAATTTTTCTTTTGAAAGTTTGACAAATAATGATTACTTTTTCTTAACTTATAATTTCTCATATACCTTTTATGTAAAAGGTGTTACAGCTCTTTAATTGATTGGCAATCTATGTCATAAGTTTATATTGTACGAAAACCGCTCGTTCTTACATACTAAACTCGCTACTATTCTGCAACACTTTTATCACACTAGAGCATTAAATGTCAATTATTTAAAGTTTAAATAAAATCTTTGATCATTTCTTATAAATACTGTATAATCGCAAATACAGATTAAAATGAAAAATACAAAATTCATTTGCATCGGCAAATTTCGTATAGGCATATACACGCCAAAGATATTTGTTTTAATATCGTAAAAAGAAATAATTTTTTTTTCATAATAATTCTAACATGGAAAATTAAGAAATTGCACGCACTTTTTGATTAAACCTCGTATCTCTGACAGAAATATTTTAAAGAAACTCAGTGTGAAAAACTAAAATCTGAAACAGCCACTCAGTTAATTGGAATGTTGATTTGATCTAAATATTTTCTTTTAATAATATAATTATAAAGCTAAGTTTTATACTTAGGTTTTTATGACCGTTACTTACTATTATACCAAAAATAATGTATAAAGTGATTATAATTTATTTTCATTGTACCTTTTCTTTTCTAGCTTTCAATCACATTTAAGTTTCAATAGTCAATATTTACTTAGATTTTTAAATCTTCAAGAAACTTTTCTATTTGTTTTCGATAATAATTCAAAAAGTATTAATCTTGAAGATATTCTAGAAAGTTTTAAAATCTACAAGACATGTGTAAACTTTTTTCTTATATTTGAAACTGGATTTCAATCGTCATGTAAGAAAAAATTGTGCTCGACTGGTCATTTCAAAGTGTTTACATATTTCTAATAAATTACTTGATAATCGATTAAATTAGTGATTATCCTGTGATGTTGCTTTAGAAATACATGTCGCAATAAAATATAATCGTTTCATAAATGCTAGTCGTTTTGGCGTGCGTCAGGTCTTGTCCACCGACATTTCTTTAATTGTTGCTCTGCACATAGGACACTCGATTAATTGTTTAGAACATGGCTGGCAGAATCCCCTAAAAAAACAGTAATTTATTACCACATTTTAATCAAGATGTGCTATTAATATCTGTAGTTTTTATGATTTTGTAATTAAGAACATATTATAAGACATCTGTTACTTATATAATAAAACTTAATTATAACTTTATTAATTAAATATAGAGCAATTTTATGTAATTAATCTGTATTTTCCATTTAAAGCCTTCCAACACGTAATTACATTTATTACACGATTGTACATTATTAAGATAAAGAAATTTTTGTTACTACGATGTTATTCTGATTAAAAAGGAAAAAATTATATGTACAATGAATTATTATATTTTTAAAAGTTGATATAAACAATTTTTAGTTTATCTGAAAACCGTTTATTAGAAAATCTAATTTTTCAACGTTTATTCTCTTCAACACGATTATTACATTATAAAGATAATTTACAGCAATGATTGTCTTTTAAAATTATTTAATGAAAAATCGTATCGGAAGCAATCAATATTATGAACGTATAATCTTAATTTACCGATGATCACAGGGTAGTAATTTAACAGATGCTTTACGATCAAAACACAGTGTACAAGAATCTTCTCTAACACTGAGTTTTCTCAGTTGATCGAGGTATATATGCCTGGGTAAAACAATCTTATCTTCAGGATCTAAATTAGCATGGTTATTAAATGTTTGGTAGTTTCGATCCGAAGGGGGATATTTAAAAGGAACATTTCCAAAATTGAAAAGACACTGCTGAAATGACATGAAACTAGCAGCTGCAAAAAATCCTGACCTGCAATAATATACAAAACATTTTTATCATATATTTTTGAAAGTTTAATAAATTTATGTGATATCTTTAAATAATAAAAGAACTCGAAATAAATATTTTTCATAAGTTTATTTACCTTGCACTTTTAAATAATTGGGCACGCGGTTTTAGTGCAATTCCATTTATAGAAAAAATTATTTCCAATTTATTTAGGTCGAGTAGACAGCCTAGAATATCTCCAGCTTTCCAACAAGGTATCGAGTAAAACTTTTCACTACGTGCATTATGCCAAATTAACCTTCTGCAACCATCAAACGATAAGGAAAACTGATCATCTCCAATCCCATAACCTTCCTATAAAAGAAAATAATTTTTTACAATTAGTATCATCTCTATAATACTCGAGTATTAATATATTCGAGACAAAATTGTATTTATTTGTTTATTTGTTTCCTTTTTGTTTAAATATCAGTTTTATATAATTTTAAAAATTAATAAAATTTCAATTTTTATTTATTTAATTGATTCAAAATAATAAAATGATATAAAATAATGAAGATAATAATTAAAATAATATTACGAGTTGTGTCTACTTGCTTTTAAAAAAGCAATTTTTTAACTTTGTAACATTCTGTAACATTAATATATTTTTAAGAAAGTATATAGCGTATTTATTGTCGATACTGCACCGTCAAAAATTCATATAATATTTTAAGGGTAAAGAAATGATGAATTATATTTACATGATTGAGGAATGTGCTATCTTTTGTAGCCCATCCAATTTGCATCACACCAGTGGTTATTATTAAAGTTTCATAATACCAAACTCCTTTGTCAACTTGAAATGTGCATCGTACACTTTCAAATGAACAAGCGTCACATCGTGCCTGCAACATATAATAATTTCTGAAATATTATTACTTCAATTAAAATTGTATTGAAATTAGAATACGCACCTCTAAACCATTGGGCGAAATTTTCAGGTACTCACTTACGTCCTTTGTATTTAACATCACATTAATTCCAGTCATGTCGACCGTATCATGAGAATATTTTCGGTCTTCTATTAAAACTGTTAAATATTCGTGAATTACAATAATGGTCTTAATATTTAATTTCATAATAATACGAGAAAGAATGATTAACTTACATAAATTATCTAAGCACCATTGAGCGCAAAAGCCGAGTTGCCGTCGAACATAATGAGTCTCGTCGACCCATTTTTCTAGCTCCAACAGGGGATTCGGTTTTTCTGTTAAAAGTCGCCTTTTAATTGTTATTTTATTCTCACCTGAAAGAATCATAGATTACTATTAATTTCCGTTATCTCGATGCAAATACATCGCACATATGTATTGTTTTAACTTGAAGTCACAATATAAAATAAAAAATTAAATTTTTTATTACTTGTATGTGCAAATTAAAATAACAAAATAAATAACGCAATTTCTCATAATACATTATTCATCATTTGAATATAAAAATAGTAAACGATATTATAGAATAGTAAAAAACTTGTTAATCAAATGTATATTATTGACAGTTATAATATTTACTTGTTTGGGCGAACTTTTCTAAAGCTATCAAAGAATATAATACAACATATGGTTCAATATCTTCTCTCTGAAACACGAAAAAGATAAAAGATATACTAATAATTATCAGTAAACTAACGTAATTAACATTTAAAAGAAACTTACAAGATTTGATACAAGGTAATCTAGAGTAGCATCTGATAAAATCGCTATACTACTAGGACCAGCCAACCTGTCTGCAATACATCCAAGAACTACACAAATGTTTCGCTGTTGAGTGGAACTAGTTTGCACCTTACCATGTTTTTGGGATAATTGAAACATTTGAGACAACTTTAAAACTGAGTCCTTGAAAAAATATTAATTACAATTTATTTCTTTTAACTCGTTTACAAATGTAGTATCAATATTAAAATAGATTTAAATAAGTATTTAATTAAAATCTTTTTTTTATAAATTCAGAATTATTTTGAATGTTTACGAATACTTACTTTAGAAGGTAATGGACAATCATCTAGCATTAAAGATATGACTGATGGACCCAATGGATTATGCATAGGAATTACATTAACCATAGAACTAACAACTTGTATCCAACCATCTTCCTTATCGGCAATATTGTGTAGTTTCAACATTGCTGGTGGAGGCTCTTGTTCACTATATAAATTAGCATGAATAATATTAATAAATTAGTTATAGTTAATATTCCGTTTAAAATGAATTTTTAAAAAACTTTTACTTTTATAAAGTTTTTTATTCGAATTTTAATATTTATGTGATATTCAAATTTAATTAATATCTTTGTGTTTCCTAATGACAAAATTTTTCTTTATATTCAAAGAGACTAGCATATAATTAGATATAATGATTTTGTTCTCATAATTAATTTTTATGTTTATGGATATTTATTCTATAGATATCTATATTAATATATACTAATAATTCGATAATAAATTATATCTAAAAAGAATATAACACGTGTATCTAAAGATAATAATGACTTACTTGTCAACAAGAAATCCAATAACACCTAAAATTTCCAGAACTAGTTTGTCAATATTTGTGGATGTAGGAAATTTGTAGTTAGTTGCTGTTTCACTGGTTGCAATACTTTCCATGTGATTGTCCGGTAAAATTGTTGCTCCCATCGCTCTTGTATTATTATTCGGGACTTGATCAGATTCCACATTACTGTTTTTGCCTAGGCAATTGCCCATTCCCACTGATTTTATAAACAAGCCAGCAAAACTTCATTCAATCTGCAATGGCATTGAAATAAGCACTTATTTTCCATCTGGCCTAGGAATAAATCTGACTTGTGCCATCAATTCATGGATTCTCCTAAGACCTGTATTTGCGTACATAAGGAGCATCGTCAATTTATAAATAAATTATAGAAAAAAATGTCAATTATACATAGATATAACTTATTATAGAAAATATTTTCAAAAATTCGACTAACCACAATGACCTTGTACCAATAATTTATAATTTGAAACATTTACACAATTAAATTATAGTTACATAGATTACAATTTAAACGATCACATTATAGTTTAATCAAGTTGATCATTGTTATCAATAAATTTACTAGGATTTAAATTTGTTATATTAATATACAACGTTTAGTCAGTGTGTAAACCACTTGATACTCATTACATAATTGTTTACACTGAATTATTAAAATATAGTCTGGTTAAAATGTTGACATTATGTATCAGTAAAGGATTATTTGAAACACTGTAATCAATTCAGAAATACTTAATGCGTAAAATACAATGGTTAAATAAATTCAATTTAAATAAGCTATTGTAAATTAGGTACATCCAAAAGTACTAATTGATAGCGAAGAACTTGTAACACTTTGTAACAAAGTGTTGACAGTCAAAATTCGTTTACTCGTCAACAAAATTTTGGTATACGAATACAGTTTTTCAAAACGTTAAACATTTAAAAATAATTATGATATTCTGAGAATCATTTTTTTACACAATTTTAATAAATATTAAAAAAAAAATTAAGTCACAAAATAAATTTGCTTTGAAAAATAGTTACTCTTATATTTTACTTAATTTTGTAATAATAGCTTTACTTATTAAGTATTCATTAATTTGGGTCAATGTCCAAAATTTGTTAATGTCGTTGAGAAGTAAATTTAGAATAATTAACGAGATATACGAGATTTATAATGGAGTAATACGTCATTTTTCACTAAACATGATTTGTTTACAAATGTAAATCTTAGGTGTAGGTTTGAAATACATTAATAGAATCGGTGTTCTCAGTAAGCAAGTCGCTATAAACTATTCAACGACAATTTTCTATCGAGCATAGGTGCCCGTATCGATACATATAGCTACAGCGTTATAACTTCTTCCGAGTATAATGCGAAATAACGTTACGATTTCCCTTTGTATTCCAAAGAAACAAAGAACGAAGGATAAAATTTTAAAGCAAAACGAGCTAATAGTCTTTTAGTCTCGATCGTCGGCTACGAAAACAAAAAGTGCACCGAAAATTGGTGATTCAATGTAATTGCAGGTGACGAAAGCTGGAGCGAAAGAGAAAAAACGCCCAAAAATTATAAGAGTAGATTACACGCGCCTTCAACTCGAGCAAATCACGTACATATCTCCCATGCGATATGACTTTACCTGCTTTCCAGCGAATTCTTTTACAGAATACGTGGAGAGACTGACATCGTGCTACCTTTCGCGAAGGAAATAATTTGGCGCTTAGAAAGACACACGCGCACAATATACACAAGAAACAACACACTGATATATTTTCTGCGCACTATTTTAGGTTATGTTTGGCGATGGATGGAGATGACGGAACGGCTGATCGCACTTGCATGAACGGGCGCGCGACTCTTTGAAAATAAAAATACTTTGCGACGGGGGTTCAGGCTCGAAAAGGAAGCGATGATACGTTCTTTTTATTATCGGTGGCGATTCGACCTTTCGGATGCAATTCTTTTACGGCTTTTCAGTCTTCGGTCTTTCCCTTCCTTCTCTTATCGTCTGAATTCCTAAACGTGGCCGATGCTGGCCGGACTATTTTATTATCTGCGTCTTTCCTTTTCCCTACTATCTTTCTCGTGTTTTTTATCTCGCTTTTGCAAACAATGCCAAGAGTCTCCGAGTTGTGCACCGAGGGAACACAAGAGATGACTAATGCCCGTCGAGCTCTGACTTGCTCGCGATTCTTTTCATGCGTGGGCGAGATCTCGAGCGCAAAGGCACGCTTTCTTTTTTTCTCCCTCTATGGGTTCTGCCTGAGTTAATTAAGTGGAGATAGACTTATTTTTTATTCAATCCCACCGCAATAAGGACGTACGATTAAATTTAGCTTACTTTCAAAGATCGGTGATCGATGGATTTTTTTGCGAGAAGCGCGATAATAATAGAAGCGCGTCTTTATATATAATTTTTATATAATTTCAAGATTTGTAATAACTCCTTTGGAAATCTTTTGTAAACGATGATATCAACCCGCGGTTTTTTGTGCTAATCTAATGGCTGTCACGACTTTCGTTCTAATGTAACGGCTCTTGAATATCAATGTACGAAAAATTGCGAATGCTTATCTCTATAATCCTTTTAACCCTTTTGAATGTTTACGCGTGGATAATTTGCCCTCGAACAATTAAATGCAGTAAACAACAAGCACATAAACTGAGCTTGGACGTTGAAGGCCTTTGTGCGAGTTTGCTACACTTTTTGCGCTGTCGGATGTTAGCAGAAAATCAAAGGTAAATTTTGCAAAAGGTTAAATTTGCCTTTTGTAGTTCACTTACCATTATCGGCATCTTCTACATTTTGTCGTAGCGCACATTTATTTACAAGTCCAGTATGACATCTGTATATGCGCGGGCGCGCAGACGTGCAAGAATGCATGTATTATCGCATCCGCGCGTTTGTATGCGCATTGTTCGTATTAATATGTATGCAAGCATACGATACTTGATAAAAATTAAACGTAGAAATTTGAACTTGTTTAATTCTTTGCGAATGCAATAATTATAATACTTTCGTATAATGTGGAAAATGCAAAAAAGCAACTAATATAACAAGTGTCGAGAAATGATTCGCAATTTTACTTGTTTCTACGTATTTTAATACACGCGCACTTTGGGATAACGTTACAAAACCATTAATTTCACATAATGCTCGTGTGTATCGACGTGCACTGAAAATAAAATATCACAACAAAAAAGAACATTAACATTATTGTTGAGTGATCGAACAAAGTTGCGAATATTATTCGAACTTTTGTAAAACTTTCAAAATGTCAGCTAGCCTTATCGTTACATAATGAATAACAATTATGAAATTCTTTTAACAATTCAAGATTTCCAAAGATACAGTCATTTTCCTCGAAATAAATTTGTTTATTATTCATTAGAATATTTATTATAATTAGAAGAAAGTGAGCTAAATCTTTAAACGAAAGCTGAATGTGTACAGAATAAATAATAATTATTACTACGTAAATAAAATTAAACGAAATGCCCATGAGACACTCAGAGTCTTGAAAAAATTGTCGTAATACTAATGTCACAAATAAATATTTTGACGTAGAGAATGTCACGTGACCACGTAACTCGTTATCAAAACCGAAAATCATTTCGTCAAAAGGCGAAGCTGGACATCGATACAACACTACTTTACTACCGAAACAACGAATTTCTCAACAGTTTTTATTAAAAGTTTTTAATACGTTGAGTATGAAATAAAAGTCTCTTTCTTATTATAAAAATAAATTTTTTAAGATTCAAATTTATTCGAAATAAAAATAATACAATGCTTATGATTTATGCTATAAAGAGTTTGAAGAATCAAAATTGAAAGTACACTTCATAAATTATAAATTTTGATGATTTGGATGAAGTACAAATTTATTTTAAAGGCTAAGTAGCAGTTTATTAAATTTTTATCGAAAAGATTTTTAAAGTAAACGTCAAAACTCAATAAAATGAGTTTCCTTAGTACGAGATCTAATCTTTTGTTTGTACTTGATACAAACAAGTGTTTGTAATTGATTATTTTTCTTGTATGCAGCTTTTTTCATGGAATATACATTTTTTAAATATTTGTTTAAGAATTGCAAGATACTTATTATTGAAAATAAGCCGATATTTTGCA
Organism: Wiebesia pumilae; assembly: GCA_018907045.1. Taxonomy (NCBI): domain Eukaryota; kingdom Metazoa; phylum Arthropoda; class Insecta; order Hymenoptera; family Agaonidae; genus Wiebesia; species Wiebesia pumilae. The sequence goes on from JACCHZ010000138.1 coordinate 2,702,167, forward strand.
GCATAATCGTTCGTCTAAAGTAAATATTTTTTAACGAATAGTGAGAAAATATTTGCTAGACTTACGATCCTTATTTCTTGGTCTGTTTTAAAACAAACTTTAATTTAAGAGTAAACACAATAATTGTTTAATACATGTGAGAAATTGCTTTTATGCACAATTAATAAAGTCGTTAAAAGATAATTGAGAAATCTTTATGCGCAGTTTTTTAAGAATATTTATAAGAATTAAAGGGACTTTGTTTTTTTATAAACGACTTTTAAAATTGAGATCTCGCGTAATTTAACTTTTCTTCTACTAATAAACTTGGTGGGCAGTTAGCTCGCCTAGTATTTATGGCTAAGTTACTGTTAATTAATAGTAGTCTGTTCTATAAGTAACAAAGTAAACTTAGCTCTGATCACAAAATGTAGGGCATAATTAAAATATATCAACGTAAAATCCATTGTTGCCCATCTTATTTATTCGAGTTTCATTATCGCAGTACGAGATAATTATAATGCTTTATAAGTTATAGATTAGTAATAAAAACGCAAGAATCAATACCAATGTATTAATACTAGTTGCGCGTTTCTTGACTCTTTTTCAAAGTATTTGATTTGAATTTAATGTTAATTACGGATCATTTTCTCGAAAACTACGATTGTCACTCATTCGCCTTGCACAGACTATGCAGTCTATCAATTCTGATTTACTCCGTTAGATTTTCTCCGATGATTATAATGATATACAGTACCTCCGCCTTCAAAAGCAGAAAAAACTAGAGCGATTTTCATGCTCCAGTGAAATTCATTCTCCGCGTCTTCTTGCTGTTCTCGCCTCTTTGTTTATTGTTTCACGTTTGCATAGCGCGACGCGCCGACAAAAAGTGCAAAATATTTCTTCACGATTCCCTGTCTTTTTCTCTTTCTCGGTAATTTTATTACGCACAGCGACATCGAGAACGACTCTTATGACCAGTGATTCGTTCATGCGCTGTATTGTAAGTAATAAAGCAGCTGATTTTTACGCGCGGGGTCACACGGTCGGAATAATGAGCCGAACGCAATGCATTGAAGAATGTATACAATGTCCGCAAATAAAGAGATAACTCTATGTTGCATGATTTGTAAAAGAACATATTCCGATTGACATTATGAGAGAGAATGCTTGTAAATACGTATGCAAACTTACAGCTATAGTACACACTTGCTTATAAAACATCTGCTTATTACTAAATGTTGATAGTAATTATGTACAACAAATCTTCGATTATTTAAAAATAATAGTTGTACACATATAAGCGTTTCTTTATTGTAACTGCAATACAAACATTTAAACGACGGGTACAATATTATTTTATAAAAACCTAGAATTTTTAAAAATTACTTTAAATTCCTTAGCAAATTTGGATTTTTTACTACGTTTGTAAGTACAATAAAAATATCTTATAATGAATTTAATGTATATTTAATGTAAGTTATTAGTAATTAATATGGAAAAAAAAAAAAAAGGAAAAGTTTAAGACGTATTCTAATTGTATTTGCAACTTTTATTATATGCCAAGCATTAACATATTTACTTTAATACAAGATTTGTTGTAATTGAAATATTTGATTTGGTATAGTACAGAGTTTTTAATCAAGCCTGGAATACGTTCAATGAGAGTATTTGAATCAAATAGACGTCTTAGTAAAAACATTAAGAAGAAAAAGGTAAACGGTTGTTACGAAAACGTTATATTTATTTTTTGTATTACCTATAAATTTCTGTGTAGAAAATTTTAAGATACTTCGGAACGAAATGCTCACAAGAAATACCTTTTAGATATTTTTACTCTTTTTAAGAATACATTGACCTTGTCAATAAAGAAAATTTTTAAAAACGCGAACATCAAGCAGAATTAAATAAGATATATTACATTTCACAAGAGCTTTATTATATTATAAAGATAACGATTAGAAGCACAATTTTCTTTATATACATATAATATTCTCAACTGTAGCTAAAATTTTTGTGATTTTTTCAAAAGTAATTACGATGAATTATACTGATTTTAAATATTAATTACCGTATCATTATAAGCCTTTACGCACAGGCATGTGTTTATTATAATTTACTTTGTACTTTTAGTTAGTAATTCATTTCGGAATCTTTCAATTATTGATATTACTATTTTATACCGATAATACACATTCGTTAACATTTTTCGAAAAGTATCTATAACGGACATTGACACAAAAGTATAATTTCTCATACATAAAAATATTTCTAACATCATTTACATTTTTTCATCCTTGTGAATTGGTTATGAATTAGATGTAAAGGTAACGAGTCTTCTTGACACATAACAATAATATTTGACATTATACAGTATTTATCAGTATTTATCAGTATAAACGTGTACTTCATATTGTCGTATCTTATATTCTCGATATAAGAAATGCCCTACTGAGTAATATCAAGAAGACACGAAACAAATACAAATTGAAATATTAACGATTACTTAAATTTATAATTAATATGAATATCATGTACCATCAACTTTTTGCCTCTAGTTGTGAGGGCAAGTATTATTTCTTTCTTTATTTATTCCGTTAATATAATTTAAATGTAATTTAAAGTTAAGTCAATTTCTTGCGGATTTTGATCGATTTTTTATTCAATAATTACGTAGTACAATTTTTTTGTCAATATAAATAAATATAAATAAATATAATTAAAATGCTGTAATTTAAAAATATTTTATCGATTGTTATAATTGCTATTTTATCATTATTCATAACTAGTTTTCTCATTCATACATGGATTCATACGTATCTATTTTGCGCCAAATCCATACAAGATATTTAATATATTATAACATGTCTTTATGACATGGTTACGTAATTTTTTATATCTTTTGCTTTCTTTACTCTTCGTATATGTAAAAATATTTTTTGTGCATACATATTTCTTAGGCACTTTATTTTCAAATATTCTCATTTTTTCATTATGTTTTGTAAGAATGTACGTTTGATATCTATATAATATTATGGATTACGCAACTGATTTATAAATTCTATTTTTGAAGTATGCGACTGTAGTCTATTGTTCTCTGTATCTAATAGTTTATTGACAGTAAAAATTTGTTCGTTAAAGTTTATACCTTATTTTATTTCTTTTGTTTATTATTATATTAAAATTTTCTACGTTGAATTATTAGCCAATAATTCCAGTAATTCTAATCTGTTGGTCTAATCCACTGTGTATATGAATTTACGTAGTTTATTTTTCGCTTTCAGTCTCATTTCTGTAATTTGATGGTATTACGAACTCAGTTAAAAGTTGAATTTTTAATAAATTAAGAGATATTGTATGCGATATCATAAAGGCAGTTTTAGACACATGTACGGATATGTAATGAGGCAATGGAAGCAATACAAATGGAATAGGTCTAGGAGAAAGTAAATGAATGAAGTCAAGGAACAAAAACGCCATCAAGAGAAAGCAGCTTTATTTCATATAATATAATACGTAATATTTATTTTCAAGACCTATGATATTGCAAAATGAATACTTCTTTATCGTTATAAAATCATGACTTTGGGAATCTCAAGTGTAAGTAAACTTTTGATTATGCAGACGTTGATTTCTTATTTATGAAGAAATCGAAATGAAAATCGAATATAATAATTAAGAAAGTATATAAATTCGAGTGCATAACTTACTTTATAATTACTATATAATTACTTTATTATTTTTATATTATTTATCATGATACTGTGTCCGTGTCAACGTGTAAAATTTAGTACTCAGTTTAGATTATATAGGCGATACCAAATACTAAGCATCCTGTTTTTATTGTGTTGATAATGTACGAATAGGTGATAGTTTTTCGATTCTAGTGATTCGTGGTTTACAATCATATAAAATAGATTTTAAATGAAATGAAGTACATGAAAGTTGGTTTTATTTCTGTTTCGCAATATTTTTATTGATAGTTAAATAGTTGAATTTATATTCTAGTGAAGAAAATTTTCTGTAGATCCTCTACTGTGATCAATTATATAATTATAAAGTTTCAAAGACTTCGATTCATATTAGAATGTAATTAATTGAGAAGGGTCTTATTGAATTTCGAATCTACTGTAATTTAGTAGTTTGGTAATTCCGAGTACTTTGACTAACTTTCGTGCCTGATAAGTTAATAAACGTGCTAATAAGATTCTAATGTATGAAAATTTTGGGAATAGTAAACAAATATTAAAAATGTTTAAAGTTTATAACTGAAAACAAACGAAGAATTATCATTCGAATGTAGAGCAACATAATTACGTCAGGCAATATTTCACAAAATTTCATTATAAAATTGCAAATAAAATTCTGTAAGAAGAAGAAGTAAAATAATGCAAAATTTTTTCTTTATAATGAAAAATAGTAGTTTGCCATTAACTACGTTTACGTATATTATTAATTATGTTATATCGTATTAATTATATTTTTAAAAAAAAGTTACATACAAAATTGCAAGCAATGCGAGTGAAAAAGTAAAATTCTAATAAAAAACTGTATAATAATAAAAATGTTTTTATGCAATAATATATTATTGTAAATATTTTACGTTATTTTATACCGGTAACATATTGAAAAGGCTTTAAAATAAAAATTATATGTTTATTAGAATATTCTAATGAGTTTTTTTACAAGTATTTTGCATGAGTAGTGTTGATTTTTTTTTTATTTACGTTTGGTATAGCAGATGACGCAGTGAAGGTCACTGCATTACTACGTAAACTTCGGAATATTTAAAAATTTTTTAACAATAATGCAGCATCAAAATACATGTGCTTTCATCCAACATTACTTTTTCTATTTAAAAATTATTATATATTTAGAAAATCTGCAGTATATTAAAGGCAATCGTAACTTACAATTCGCGCTGAAGAAATTTATTTTTAATTTGAATTAGACTCGCTTATTCGAATTTTTACGGTGTAACGTATTTATTTTCGAGATGACAGTGTGTATTTTATTTTATATTAAATAAGATTTTTAAAGTTATGTTAAAGTTTTTAAAGTTTTTAAAGTTTTAAAGTTGCCCGTGATGAATAAATTGTATACTAAGAATTTATTTGAAAATGAAAAAGCAGATTTGTAATAACACATTGAAACTTTCAATTATTCAATTTCAACATTTCAATGCAGTCAAATAACTCTTATTTTGTATAATAATTAACTTGATTAATTAGTTAATATTAATATTCAGTTAACTGCCTTGGATTATCATAACATTAATGCAAAATACCTTATTTGGTGACTATTATATCCTACGATTGCAAAAGATTTCTACTGAAAGTACGTGATTTGTTATAAAAATATCTCTAGATACTATAGGCAATTTTTATTTCATCTTAAAATAAAATTAATGCATTAAAAAATTGATAGTGCAGATGTAGCGACGTAACGGATAACAGCAGAGAAGAATTTAATAAAATAATTTTTAAGTCACAAGCTAGTACATTAGCGTGAATTTAAGATTGTTGTAAAAAAAAGTTCAAATACATAATGCTAAAATTAATTACTTATTTTAACATAACACAAACTCCAATTATGCAATTATCAATGAGTGCTTCGCAATACGTAATCTTTCGATACTTTTCTTTGTTCAATGTGGCACATTTAAAATCTATAAAATCTTAAACAGGAGTGAATCTGAGTCAACCTTAAATTACAATATCTTATGAAATATTGCGGCATAAAAATTGTCAAATTCAATTGTCAAAATCAAGTGAATCTTTTGCCTTTCGACACCGCACATCGATTCCCGCCAAAAGGTTCCGCGTCACAGCTGCAACAGTCCCCACAAGCGAATGAAAAACACCCTCTGTTTGCTTGGTTCGAATAATCGATATTGAACATCTGTCATATCATTCATAGTCTTACATCCTAGAGTACAGTAAGCAATATTGCACAGTGGAATGAAGTAGAGTCTTAGCAGACCAACCGCTGATCCGACGGTGGATGAACAAGCGTTGGTGTGTATCGAGTAATCGCAAAGCGAGCAAGGTTAGGTTAATAAGCTCCAGTGAAGAAGGAGAGACGAATACGGGGTTTGGCTGTTTAAGCAAGACAGAAGCACCGTTTGAGAAAGCTCGAGAAATTCACAATTCTCGCGCGCGTGCAAAGCACGAGAAACGATCGATCGAGTCGGGAGTATTATGTAGAACTTGTGTGTGTGTGTGTGTGTGAGAGAGAGAGAGAGAGAGAGAGAGAGAGACGAGAGATGCAGAAAACTCAAAACACTGCAAAAAATTTTCGAAAATTTGTCTCTCTCGTCAGAGAGATTAAAACAAAACGGCGCGTGCTAATGTGATAATATTTTCGCGCCTCCATAGGCATTTCTGCTCTTGTCGTGTCGTTAATAATCCTCGACAGGGTGGATTAGACAACGATGTGCCGACTGTAACAATTTTTCCTAGTGAGGCGAGGCGTCCGACAACAAAATTTACTCATAATTCTCCAACTCGATTAAAATAAAAGTTACCTAACGAAGGCCCCCTTTATTTTGACAAAATCCAAATTTAATCGGTAAAAGCCGAAACATGAAACAGTAGCTGCTCTTGGCGAAGATCGATAGATGAAGATGAATAGGTGATATACGCAAAACATTAGAAGTGTGCACCTGGATATTGTTGATGCAAGTATTTATCGGAAGAATGGAAGACGGACAACATGAGAAGCTTCTCCCGGAGCCGGTTGGTTATGGCAAATGCTTCTACGGTCTCTTTAAGAGTATTGCCGAGGCACAGAGGTACGAGAGCTAACCTCTCTTTCTTGACTGTCAATCGTAAACTTTTGTTTATTGTGACATTTTCTTCTTTGATTTTGATGATTATTTACTCGTCGTAAAGTCTTTCTTTACCCAAGAAGTGATTTTTCCTAGGGTAACTTCAGAATCATCGAGATTTTAGTAAAATTTTGTATCGTTACAGACGACGCAAAATAACCTCAAAATGTTTAGCCAAACGTCAAATACTGTTTTGAAGTGTTTTGTTTATTATTTACATAATAAATGAGATACTGCACGTAATGAGAGACGTTCTAAAGATTTCATTTAGCGTTAAATTTTTTGAATATTATGCAACTTTTTATTTTTATTTATCCACTTATTGCGAATTATAAAAAAAAATCAAACTTTTGCGATACAGACGATTTATTATAATATCAAAAAGTTTTAAATTTGTACTAAAGAAATTTTTTAAATACAATTTCAATTGTTTGCTAGACTTTCAAAATCATCGTATAATGCAATAAAATTTGCATTCTTTTAAATATTAAAAACTAAGAAATTTAGATGTTGCTTTAATGTATACTTATAAAATTTTTTATGAAAATAGTCGTCTGCTTGAGTTGCAAAAACGTTATTTTAAGAAAAGAATATTTTGAATTTTTCCGTTAAAATTTAATGGCAATCATTTTATTTACGTTTTTAAAGATATTTGAAATGTACGTAAATTCTAATATTACATAAAAAGTATTTTCTTTATATTTATTTTAATATGTATGACTTTCGAATTATTAAAAAACTTATATATACATATATGTCATTTCATTAAAGTTTCATTTTTTTACAATTATTATAATGAAAATAACTTGATATACATTACTTTATTAATTATTTTTTAACAAAAAATATATCAAAAAATACATTTATTGTTTTTACAAGAATCCAAGAAATGAATTATTTTTTAAAATTAATTTCAGATTGAAAGGAGAATGGAAAAAATGTAAAAAGAATAAAATTAAAAAAAAAGACAAGAAAAAGGTATGAAAAATACAAAAGGATAAATTTAATTGAGTCAATATAAAAATTTTTAAACAACAAAAATTCTTTTTTAAGGTTGATCTCAGTGGTGAAGTGATTTGTACTGGTCCACCCGAAATAGAAGTTTCTAGTAATGCATCTACATTTGCAGTTTTTGCAAGTGTTAGAGGAGCTGTTTTAGAGAAACATGCAAGGCGTATAAATGAATCTTACAGAGCTCCAAATTGTACTTCACCTGTACCTCCAGAATTTAGTGACAGCATTATTTCAGAAAGCGATGATGAAGATCGAATATTAACAACACAAAGTTTACCAAAGGTACTTTAGCAAAAAGTTTTTAATATTAAGTTCAATTTAAAATTAATTTTTCAATTTTCTTTCTGTAGATTGTTGGAATCGGTCTAAGGAGTGTGTTCACTTTACTGAGAGAAAGTCGATCAGTTGAGCCATCAATATGTACAAAAGCACTTAGTGCTCTTTTAGATGTATTACAAGGACAGTTGCCTGAAGGATTAAAAACTGAACCTAATGAAGTTATTGGTAATTTATTACCTGAAATTAACCAAAAAATCATAAATAAAATCTAATATAAATTAGATTTTTAATTTCTTCTTAAAGGTTTAATAAAGCTATTTAATACTGTTAAATTTCAGAGCCACTATTTGATCTACTTTTGGATCTTGCAACATCACATGGTCCTGAGTCTGCGGCAGCTAATGATGGAAGTCACTTAACAGCGGTGGCTTGTGCTTGTTTAATTAGCTTGGTTGTTGTTCGTGGAGATACCAGCAGACTTTTAGCAACAATAGCAGCATTATTAATGAGTCCAAGAGCACTTGCAGTGCAGAATATTCAGGTTTTTATAATAGTTGTAAAAATAAATTAGAATCAATTAAGATTGCCTAAATATCTCATATTACAAAAATCGTTAAATTGTAAATTTTTGTAAAAATAATTTATTATCTATTTTATACAAGATTTATAATTACAAAATCTTATTTTGTATTTTTCATATTTTCAGTTTGTATTTTATGTTAAAAATAAAATTTATAAATTTATAATATTTCGTTATCTATCGTTTATCTATAATTTTAGATGCCTGTTGTACTTACTTCACTTCAAAGAAGTGTGCATGCTGTTCTGCTTGGTAAACTTACTTGGCCAGACTGGATAACTCATGGTGTTCCTAAAACTTCTAAAATTTACACTTCTACGCTTAAATTACCAAATGAAATTAATAATTTAGTTTTGAATGGACGAAGTTTCGTCAGTGATGGTAAATACTTGTACCTGCATACAAATTGTGGTTTGTTTAAAATTGGTAATGGACATGGTGGTACAATATGGGGTCACATTTATGCTCATAAGCCAGATTTTTATCCATTAGAGACTGGATGGATTGGTTATGCAAATGTGTGTTATGAATTACATTCAGAGAAAAATTATAACTTGAAATTTAATTTCTTTAAACAAAAGTATACCTTTTGTATTTCAGAGTTCCTTATACTTTAAGTGCGCACCCAAAAAACAATGTGAATTAATGATATTGGATGCAGATATGTTAACAATAAGAGGGATTGCTGTGTTAGAAGGAAAAGATTGGTCTTCTTCACTTATGTTTTCAGATGGTGAGAATTTAGGAATGATAACTGCTGGTAAAGATGTAAGTAACTTTACTTATGTGAGTATACTTTACAAACAGTTAAAAGTGATTTGTATTAAATAAATATATTACTTTAAATTTATGTATATTTAATTTTCTACTCATTTTCTTAATTTATAAATTCATAACATTTAATTCTAATCAGTAAAATGAACATTTTCATGAGAAAATGAATTATTTCTGCATTATAAATACAATCTAAAATATTGTCACTAATAAAAATGAATCTTAATAACAGTATATAACTAAACGAAAAAGAATGATATTTAGCAGAAAAAGAAATTTTTGGAATTCTTAAAATATTATTTGAAAAAATTAAATTTAAAAACTGATTCTGTTGTAAAGCTTAAATTTAGTTTATGATATCTACCAAATTTTTATTTTCATTTAATATTAAAAATCATAAGTGTATGTGATTTATTTAGTATTTAAGCAATAGCTAGAAAATGTTAAAAACATTTAATTGTTTTTTCTTCATATAGGAGGGTTTTGTTGTTCGTACAATAAACACTTTGAGTAATCCAGTTACCGTCACATCAGAACTTCCCCTAAAATTAGCCAGAAAGTGCGTTGACGTATTTGGATATGCATCCTTCGATGAAGACCAGGCGGCTTACATTTTAAATCCTCGCTGCGATGATGAAATAGCTTACGTAGCCGCCGGCAAGGAATTTATGTTACTGAGAACGATTTCTGGTAAGCTGTTATACACCGGTAAAGGTAGATGCATAGGGATGAGGAACAACGTAAGATCGAACAGATGGTTAGAGGTTACTATAGGAAAAAAGTACAAAGTTATGAATTTTGCGGTTGGACACGAAGGTCAACATGTGATTTTGATTCTCGAGGATGGATCTGTACTTTTTGCTGGTACTGCAAGACGTGGTGAAGATGGAGATAGTAGTGAGTTATTATCTTTTATGTTTTAAAATTTGTATATAATTTTAATTATTAAAAATTCTTAAAGTTTTGTTAATAGATTTTATTATTTTATTATTTGTTTATAATAAAATTTTTAAATGTATAAATATGATGTCAAATAATAGAGTATATGTATTTAAAAACTTAATTTTAATTAGAATCATGAAATTGTACATTTTAATCATAAAGATGTAAATTATAAAATTTCAAGTACATAATTTAAGGCACAAGTTTTGCATTTAATGTTTTATATTTTCTTATTATTTATAGATAAAGTTAGACAACAACCAAAGCCAAGCAAACCAAAGAAAATGCAAAAAGTCGAGGGTCAATTTATAGTAAATGCTGCATGCAATAATGGCTCTACAGCTTTAGTCACAAAAGAGGGTTCTTTATTAATGTTTGGCAAGGACACATTGTACAGTGATGAGTCCACTGGATTAATTCCAGATTTGAAAGAGGTTTCTGTCGTTAATGTTTCTTTGGGGAAAGCGCATGCTGCCGTTTTAACGAATAAGGGTCAACTTTATACATTTGGAATTAATAATAGAGGACAGTGTGGTAGAGAGTTTTCAACTCTACCCTCTGTAAATAAAGATATCAATGTTACAGCTATGGAAACTGGTATGACAGAGGATGATGCCATCGGTACTGAGGATGGTAAGTTTTTATTTTATACGAAAATTTACGTGTTATTAAATAATTTATATTAGTTAGTAAAATACAAGCATTAGTTTCTAATCGCGATATGTCTTTTTATAAAAAATTAAGATATTTAAAAGAAATATATGTTTTTATGAATGTAATAAAATATTTAATTATATTCTTAATTCTTATTTAAGATTTTTTTTAAATTGGACTAAATAAGGAAGAAATTTTAATTTTTAGATTCTGTATCTGACGAGGAGCAGAAACGTGCTAAAAAAATAAACCAGATTTGGTGGAAGGCGAAAAACATTGAAGGTTTTCTCTTTCTCTTTTCTTTCTATTCTACATATTAAATTTTTTGATTTTTAAAAACAATCGATAAAATTTAACTTTATTGTATAAAAATCATAATGTAATGTTCAATAAAAAAGTTTTTCCTTATTTAATAAATGCAAACAATAGTGTAATCTATAATTTATTTAAATAAGATTTTAAAATAGATGCTTAATGAATTAAAAAAATAGTTATTTTTCATATATTTATAATGAGAATAATTTATTTAATTCTTAGATGGCGGAGAAGCTAGCGAAGATTGGGATGACGATAAGGGTATGAGAGTAGATGGAATGTGTCTACTAGGTGAACATCAATGGAGACACAGAGCTTGCATGGTTTGTACTGTTTGTCGTGAATGTACAGGTTACAGTAAATCTTGTTTGAGTAGTATACGACCTGGGAGGAATCCTGGACAGTGAGTGAAAATTTATTAATTTTTTTAATTCTCTGTTTTAGATTACATTTTATTACAATGTATATTTGTATTTACAGAGAATGTGGTTGCGGTGAAGGTGATAGTGGCTGTGCAGAGTGTGGATGCTGTCGAATATGCGCTGGAAAAGTGTGTGATAATGAAGCAGAAATGCCAATACTGCGAGCACCTGCAGGTAGTGCGTGCATTATATTATTATGTACTTCTGTTTTCAAAGCAAATATTCTTACGTAAAAATTGTACCGATTATTTTAGCTTATGGTACTTCTCACGTATCGGAATTAGTTATTCGTGAGATCCTTAAAAAACGTTTTGCAGAGAAAAAACAAAAGCAATGGAAAGGGCAAAATAACCAACGAACTATACATGGTGACTAGTTTACTCGCAACAAGAAACATAATCCTTACATTAAAGATTTTTATACAATTTTGGGAAATATTATCAAATTTTGAATAACGAAAGAAAAAGATTATTGAATTTACGCCTTTTTGAATAATAGATAAAGATTGCGATAGTTCACCTTTTATAATGTTTTAAATATGAAGTATTGATATTTTCGAAATCAAAAGATTAAATATGAAAAATTTTATTCAGTACAAAATTAGAATTCGTAAGATTCAATAAGCACAGTTTTGAGATAAAAATTCATTTCGATTAAATGTTGTATAAAATTAAAAGAAAGAAATTAAATCCTAAAAGAAATTTTGCAAAGTTAACATTGACTGAAAAAATTTAAATTATATTTTGAAATATAATTTAAATATAAATAAATTTAATTTATATTTGTTATTAATAATGAAAAATTATTGATTTTTTACGTATTTTTGTTGCGAATAAATTTGACTAAAATATTGGTTGTAAAATAAAAAATGTTTTTCTCTATATAGAGGAACATAAAATTTATATAGATAAGAATATAAATTTGTGTGATCTTTATAAAAATCTGTGATCTAAAGATTGTGGTCCGTTTTTATCAGTTGTATTTTCTTTGTTATAAATGGGATGAATGTTATCAACAAATTAGTAAACTCTTAAGAAATTTCGACTCAAAAGGCACATTTTACCAGACTTAATTTTTACGATAACATTCAATTGATCTCTTAGTCATATATATTCCAAAGACAATGCCTGACTCGACTATAAAGTGCCCCGTTACGGATATTTAAACTTAATAAAATTAAATGTTTCGTGTATTGATATAAAAAACATGTAGCAGCCAGACCGATAGTCGTGGTGCAGAAGTGCGTACCATCGAAAGGAGTGACGGGTAGAGAAGCATCTGGTTCAGCTGTTGGCGCAGTAGGAAACGTCCTTGCTGGGGAAGAGGCTGCCGGCGGGGACAGTAGTGATGTGGAACGCGGCGACACGACGCGAGTCGCCAGCATTCCTCCGGCTCGTGTTCCTATTCCCAGTGACAGTTCTGTGGTACAGGTGTGCTGTGGGCTTCACCATACGGTCGTTCTACTCCATAACGGCGAGGTTTTCACGTTCGGTAGCAATATTTATGGCCAGTTGGGTGTTGGCAATTTAATTGCGCAAGCAGGACCGGTGCAAGTGAAGATACCTGGCGCTGCGATCCAAGTAGCCGCCGGTAGCAATCACACTGTCATACTTACGGCCAACGGAGAGGTCTACGCTTTTGGTGCTTATCAAAAGGGTGAATTTTAAGTTTATTACTTGTTCTGGTTATTAATTCATCAAAACATATTCGTTTTCTCATTTAATTTTTAAATAATCAACTTTTATTACTATACATTAACATATTCTTTTACATTCTAACTAACTAGAAGAAAATGTTTAAATTAAAATTATTTCAATTTTTACTAATCACAAATAATATAAGAAGTGCATTAAAAATTCCGAATGTTAGTGATTAATTGTGTCAAGTTTGATTGCCAAAATAAAACTTTAAACGTAAATTTTCAAGGTCAACTGGGTATGAATTGGTGGAATGATCAACAGCAACAACAAAAGCAACAGCAACTACATCAACATCGACTACAACATGATAATTCAGTAGCTACGAACTCTTCCTATTCTCCTAGCAATCGTGATACTGAACGTTCGCAACCATGGCATAGCTTTCCAAATATTGTGCCTAACATTGGTCCGCGCTGCGGTAGAAAAGCTACGTGGATTAGTGCTTCTGGAGATCAGACCTACGTTAAGGTAAATTTTTTACTAAATATTTTTTTCAACGTCTACAGCAACCTGTTTATCTTATATACCTGAATATCTTAATTTACGAAATATTTATTTATTGTAATTTTAAAATAAAGATATTTTTCTTAATTCATAATGCGCATAATATCTAGCAACATTGACAATTATTTGATAATTCAGCAACACGTTTTGCACTTTGCTAATAATGTATTGATGCGATACGAATTTTTTCCTGTGAATTTTTTAAACTAACGGTCGGTAGAAGGAAATAAAGTCGTTTTATCCATTTACAAAATTGCAATTGATAAACTTTTTAATTTCAGAAGCAATTTCAATCTGTACCTTCATTATATAATTATTCAGTGGACAATAGTCATAAGTTGCCTCTCTGAGACGAAGTATCACTGATATTAATAATAAGATTGAATTGATATTCTTGAGTTCCAAATAAAATTATATTTCCATGTAAATTTTTAGCAACGAATGGTTTCTTTATTTTACTTTAATTTGAAACTTTACTGCATATATGAACTCTAATGGTTCGTTTTTAAATTAAAATTTTTCGTATTTTAAGTTTTATTGTTTTATTATTCTCTTGTTGGATAGACTGTAAGTAAACAAATCTAAGCATGCTTAAGTTATTAATTAATTTTAAACTAAGTATTAAATATTTTAATAAGAAAATTATTTTTGAAGGAATTTAACTAATGTGTTAAAGAAGAATATATTATTTTCATGTTTTAAAATAAGTAAATTTTACTATCTAAATATTTTTATGACTTATGCGAATGAATTTTTTATTATATTGCTTATATTATGTCACCAAATTTATTATGTTTAAAATAGTAAAACTTGTTCTATTTGTTTCCATTGTTATGTACATAATAATAGGTGCCAATTAAATTTACTATCGACGGACTACACGCGTGGTCTATTAAACACATTGGATTTGATTGTACAATTACTATTAGTTCATTAGTTTTTTATTTTAAATGTAGTATTTTTATACTTCCTACTTTATAGTTGACGTGATGGAATAAAATATATTTCAATTAAAATTGTAAGTTTTTACTATAAGTTTTATCTTTTATGTTCAAGTTATGCAATAAAAGATTTTTTTTATTATCTACTTAAGGTTGACGAGATCAATAGTATTAGTCTGACGCGCAGCACGGTGATGGCCAACAAAAACTGCATTATCGTATTACCGCATCATACCGAACACAGAAACTCGTTCAAGTGTCTTGTGATCAACAAACGCGATGGCATATGCAATAGCTTTAGTGGCACCGATCAGGTCGACTTTAATAAGTGTGCTACATGTTTGGATCCACTTTACAACGTCATCTGGGCATTTAATCCCTTGAACAACGAGATCACATATTACAACGTAATATCGACCGAAGCGAGGACGATTCCGAATTTGGAAGTGTCGATTTTAAGTCCAGGCTTGGCGCTTCCAGTTGTTCCGAACTGCTACGTGACAAGATCTCAAGCGGCAATGCATTTACTGGCGTCTTTGGATACGCTGACGCAGGCACAGGATGAGAAGTTTGCGATCGCAGAGAGCAACGAAAATAATCAGTCATCCAACGAGAAAGTTTACAGCAGAGAGGATTTTGTCACGGTATCGAGATTCGAGAAACATGGGGGTGGTTGGGGGTATTTGGGCCAGTCCATCGAAGCTATACGATTTATGGCTGACACGGATATTCTATTAGGTAATTTTATACACACTATAATCAAGTAACGAATTTATCGTTTCAAATAAAATATGGCATTAATTTGTTTTATTACGAGTTATAAAACTTTAGTGTAATATTGCGATATATGTAATAACCGATTTTTGAAACAAGTTCGTCAATAAAAAGACTTTTATCGTATTTGATTATCTGAATGTTAAAAATATAATTATAAAATATCTGGAAAATAATCAAGTAACAGTTTCAACGTTATTTTTTATTAAGTTGAAGATTAACTTTTATTGATAAGCATTTATTCAGTGAATTTTTAAGTGTTGAAAATATTTACTAATTCTAGAATTTACTTTTCCTTGTAATATAATATTATTGTGAAATATAACGATCTTGATATTTTTTCGATGTACATTATGTCGAATATTATTTTACACATTTTTAATACACATTAAATTCTAGGTGGCTATGGACTATTTGGTGGTCGAGGGGAATACACAGCCAAAATTAAGCTCTTCGATATCGGTCCGGATGGTGGTGATGAGGAAATTGACGGTGAACTTCTCGCCGAGACCGATCAGGTTCCGTACGAGTGCGAGCCTCGTCAAACGTATTCCATCCTTTTTAATGAGCCCGTACCTCTTCAAGCCAATCGCTGGTACGTCGGGTGGGCTAAGGTCAGCGGTCCTTCGAGCGACTGTGGATCGGGAGGTCATGA
This sequence comes from Wiebesia pumilae, assembly GCA_018907045.1. Classification (NCBI taxonomy): domain Eukaryota; kingdom Metazoa; phylum Arthropoda; class Insecta; order Hymenoptera; family Agaonidae; genus Wiebesia; species Wiebesia pumilae. The sequence goes on from JACCHZ010000138.1 coordinate 2,718,529, forward strand.
GATGGTAACCGCCGACGATCAGGTCGTATTTTACTTCAAAACGTCAAAAGAGGCTAACAATGGTAGCGATGTCAACGCTGGTCAAATCCCCCAATTACTTTACAGGTGAACTTTATCTTTATGTTTGCATTTATAAACATTTAATACTGTGTTGTAACTTTGTATTCAGTATTGTATTAGCCATTTTCACGTTTATTCTGAAGAATCATAATTATTTGTAAAGTCTTAATAGTGTCATATTTCACAGCACTTTTTAAAATGATTAACTTAACTAAATTAATTAGTTATCTGTTTAAATAAAAAATGAAAACTTATTATGCCTGAAAAATAAATATTAAAAATATAATTTCGAATAGAATCATTATTTATAAGCGAGTCAAATGTATAATTTGATAATACTGTGAGTACATTTAATTTATTGCTATAGAAACTACCATTGTTCTATGATTTGAAAGCCACGAAATACTTTGCGTAATACACGTGGTCTGAATATGTATAAAGAATATTTTAACAATAGTATTCATAAAAGTAATTTCCATATAGAAATAGACAGAGTTGAATTGTGGTACATTAAGTAGTTTTAATTATATGAATAATTTAAAATGCTGAATTCATAATTAGCTTATCTTTCATTATCTGTTGGCTTCTTTTACAGGATAATTACACCAGATAATCAAAATTATAATCGTAAAAGGGATCAGGTGGAGTCAGTGTATATACTTAAAAGAGATTTCAGTAGGACGGTTACAGAAGAATGTTTTCATTCTTTAATTTCACTACTACAATGGAGTTGGAACACACTAAAAGCTAGTATAGCCGATACAAGCTTGTACGCGCCATCACCATCGTATACAATTGCTGAGATGGATAGGCTGGTGTATATTAGTAAAGCGAGCTTGAGATTGTTGAGAACGTACACGAATGAAATTTATCCAAATCAAAGCAGCAAAAAGACTCCTTCAGAATCAGTGAGATTGGCCGAGTGTATCGGAGAAATTAGGGCGCTTTTAAGACAAATTCTATCGGATTCAGTAACTCAGAACGTCAGAACCAAAGGTATTTTATTAATATATTTTTACTTATACAAAATAAAACATATTTAAGGATAATTTAAAAAATATTTCATTCACAGTTTGATATTTCGTAATAAAGTAGAATAAGTAATAAGAATAAATAGTAATTTTTCTTGAAATGTAAGTTTGAGTTATATTCTAAATAGATATATTTTCTTCACATAAGTATTACGTCTATATGAATATCACGACATTGATTTTTAACTTTTAAATAGATTTATTGCTTAAGAATCTCAGATTAAGATTTTTATTATTATTGTATAAACGATATAGCAGAACCTTTATTATAAACGTTTTAAAGTGTATACGTAGTAGAATGTTGTAGCAAATATTATAACAAATACTTTTTCTAAACTTTTAATAAAGGCAAAACAAAGATGAACAAGAATTCAGCAACTCTGCGCAATAAAATGACAGGTACCATATTGGAAGAATGCTACAAGACATTTGTCGCCTGCTACCACGCATTTTATCCAACTGCTTATCTCAAGTGGACATCTTTGTGCGAACTTTTGTCAGAAATTGATAAGGAGCAAGGAGTAACGAGTAAAGATCGGTTGTTGTCGGCCGTTCTGGCTTCTCTCTGTAGTTCTATGGTGCGCTTGCGTTGCACATTTCCGATCTTAAGTAATTTGATGGACAACAGCGACAGTATTAAAAGACAACTAAGTCCCTCCGATAATGCCGAATTGCCAATGATGAATTCGACCGAGGCTCATCATTATCCAATATTGGTAGAACAGATTAGTTATAAATCGCAGGTTGAGAGTACCGGCAAGGAAATCTTAAATTGGTCCTTTCGTGAGGTTTTGGATAGGTAATTTCAAGATTTAGTTTATATTTTTCTTTTTCTTTTACGAAGGAGGTTTCATCGTAGTTAAATTATTATTGCGATAGTATTTGAAGTTGAAGTGGAGTAATATTACATAAATGGAGCTAAGAAAGTTATATATTTTATAAGATTAATTGTTCTGTCAAATACAAAAAAAATTATTACTGGCTTGTCTGTTTAAATGATTGAGTATAAAAAGAGAAAATCGATTTGTATCTTTTGTATAATTATAGAAATTTGAATAAAATTTAAAGTTTTAGCAATATTTGATATTGTGAAGACTAATAAGCTATTGAGTAATGCCTTATCAAACTTACTGATAAATGTTTATTAAAGAACGAGTTTGACAAAATTTTTGATTTTCATTATTCTTCACGTGCATCAATAATTATAATCAACTAGTAGCGTTGCCAAAATTATCGCTATTTAACATATCTTTGTGGAAAGTTTGAAAAGTTTCAATAAAAAGTGCAAAGTCAATGTTATCTAAAGTTTTTCACGTATTTACGCATATTTCAGATTACTAGACTTGATTCTCATACCGGTAAAGCGCAGCCTTTGCAGAGAGAAAAGTGAATCGCTACCACATTTGGTGCTGCACTGTTGTTATCTTTTGGCACGCGTTATTTCCGAATTGGCGGCTTACTCGAGTGGAAACGAGGACGAACTGCAACCAGCTTGTTACAGGCTCATGTATACGACGCCCTCGAGATTCACTCGAATTAATCAGACGAGGTCCTGGAATACTGGCAATGGTTCACCGGATGCCGTGTGTTTTTCAGTCGACAGACCTGGAATTCTTGTTGCGGGAGTTGCGATTTACAGCGGAACAGGGGTGTACGATTACGAGCTCGATTTATTGGATGACGTAAGTTTATTTATGTATATGTAATGTACATGTACTCCTTGTGTACATGTAATATATATTGTATATGTAATGTATATGTAATCCTTGTAATGTCATTATTGAAGTTTCAATTATCTCATTTATTGTGAGTTATAAACTTAATCATTATTTGAACGTAGGTAAAAAAATATAAGTATAATGTCATAAATTTAAGATTGATTTGGGAGCTTAAGCTTGAAATCTTGAGTTCAATAATACTGCTCAACATACCGTGAAAAATTCTATATCATATTCTTCTTAATTTCATAACGATCTCTGAATCATCTTTGAAGAAGTAATGATGTATTTTATTTTTATTTAAATATTTATTTAAATAGACTAAATTATTTTGCAAGTATAAAATATTCATGACTATACTGTTAATACATTATAAGATTATATCTTATCTGAAAGCAATTAAGTTTAGATGATCAATTTAAAAAATTACATCTGTATCGAAAAAAAAATGTAAAAGATTTATTGCAGCTAATAATTCAATTAAATTAACGAATTAAGAACGTTCAAATTAAATATATTTCCTTTTTAAAAATGTATGTATGAATAAATTCCCTAACAATTATTATCTCAAAGCTTACAATTTTCTTGTTTTATTTAGAGACATAGTAGTATTATATTTTATTTTAAAAAATTCTATTTTTAAGTAATATTAATGTACAATGTTGTGTTAACAGTAAAATATGAAATATTTTTTAAGAAAGTGCAGGTTTCAATATTTTAACGTCCTTTGAAAAACTTGTAATCGTTCTTAATATTATTGGAAGCTATTATAAATAAAAGAAAATATGTAGAAAGGCTTTCAAATATATTTATATTAAAATAATATTTCGAGCTTCACTGATACAGATTGCATTAAAATAGGTTTATTTTAATTATTAAAGCTTTATTTGATAATGTCCACTATGTTTTCTTGACATTTTAAATAAAATTTTTTAAATAACCTACGTTAATAAAATTTTAATTGTAATTCTCAAGAAATTTGTATAATAAAATAAGAGAACTTTTCAAGCTAGCCTATGAAAATCATACGTAAACGGTAAATCAAATATAATTTTTTTGTAGTTTAGATTATTTATAAATGCATTTCTTAATTATTTTAGGTATTAATAAAAACATATTTTGTTTTATTTTAATTTTATTTAGCGTAACAACACTGCGAATGATCCTTCGCACACGCAGCACTGGATCAGTTTGGACTTTACGAGAGGTTCATTCGGTCCGGATGATTGTATAAATGACATAGTTGAAATAAAATTTGATAAACCAATTCCTATTAAGGAGAAGAGTAAATACGCAATAAGATTGCGGAGCAGAGGGGGTAGAACTAGCAACGGTGATGGGGGCTTACGTGTTGTCAAGGGTCCTGATGGTACATCGTTTATTTTCTCAGCTTGTTCATTGAGTTCCAATGGTTAGTAATTTATGTCTTAAGCTACATATATTTAAAATAACAACTGTTAGCACAAAAAGATTTCTGCTCGTTTGAAGTACAGAAATTAGTAAATGATTATTACTTATAAAGTATCGAATCGCTAAAAAGAAATTTGAACAAATCAAGTTCTAATATTGATATGTAAGTAAATTTCCTCGAATATAACAATTTTCCAAATAACTCTTCGAATTTATCAATATACGTATTTATGACATGAAGTTTCATTACTGGAGTAATTATCTTTAAAAATGATATTTTTATGTAACAGGTACTACGCAAGCAAGGGGACAAATTCCACATATTCTATATTACTCGAATCCTCAAGACTCCAATGAACAGCACACAAGCAAAGCTATTGCTGAAGTGCAGGCAAGAAAATGCACTTTAGCAATGACTGCCACTATCGTTCAGCGCGCTAATGATATCTTAGCTCTCGCAAGGGAAAAAGCCGACGACATCGATGTTAGTGAAATTCTTGGCAACGCGGCATTTGTTACTACACTTCTACCATTGACGACAGCGTACATTATTCCTCTGGCAACATCAGAGCCTCGAGTAAGCTATTTAAAATTTATCAAATTGATACCCTTTTTGACAATGCATATAAATTAAATTAAAAATTATTAAACTTAGATAAGTTTGTGAAATAAGTGGCTAATTATTTACGTTTGTATATATTTATTTGAACTACCCGTATGATCACTTACATGTAATACATTGCCATATGATGCATCATAATATAGTATTTAATTGAAGAAAAAAATGTATAATTATTTAACATCAATATTAAATCAGTAAAACACGAGTGTAATATTTAAGAATACTAATTTAGTTATGATAAATAGTCATTGTATCAATAATATTGAAAAATATAGTTTGAAGTATAATAAATTATTTGTAATATATAATATAATAATAATATATAAATAATATAATATAAAATACATAAATGTCGATACAAAAATTTATGTTAAAGACTTTCAAGATTTTGTAATTTTTGTTCATGTAGCATAAATCATATGTGTTAAGTTTTTAGTAAGAGAAACATTTGTAAAATTTGATACAATTATTTAATTATGAAATGAGTTGAGAATTAATGAAATATTATCTTAAAAGTCTTATAGATTTTAATAATTATTGAGTTTCTTCATTGGCACAGCATTAAAGCAATCTTTGTTAAATGCATTTTCTGAGAATATTATAACACGGTAGAGGTTTGGGATCTCTTAAACTCAGAATCTTTCTTCAGAGTGGTATCCAGATATTAACATTGATCCAAGAGATGCTTCCGCACGTAACGGCGTTGAATCTCTTGTCGGGAATGAAGTCCTCTCAAACGTACCACTATCAACAAGACAATGATGCGATGATGCAACAAACCACTGTCCCGTATTTTACACCTCCAGTTACCACTACTAGTCATTATTACACGTGGTTGGAAAGCGATCATCCCTACAAATCGGCCACGGTATCCTATTATAAAGTTACCTTTCCGGAAACGGTCAAGTGGCTGACTGTGGAATTCACGCCTGACTGCGGCACAGCGCAACCAGAGGACTACCTCCAATTGTACATTCCGAACGTTGATGCCACTAGCGCAAAGTGAGTAGATAGAAGTAGATAGAAAAAACAATTTGGGTCTAAGTAAGGGGATTCTAGGTGTTTCAGATGTTTGGATTTACAAAACTTTGGAGTATTCGGTTACTCAGTTCGTTACAGTAAATTAAAAATTAATGGATATTTTTATTAACTTTATTGATAAAAGATTCAGTGGGATAATTAAATACTCATTCTTGTTATTATTAATAATTGGTTCCTTTTTAATAAATAGGTGTTTAAATGATTTATTTATTATTTTGCAAGATACGTAGACTGTATGGTTGAAAAGATATAATATTAAGGGTACTATTTTCAAATAGAAAGCGATGCTATAAATTATTTCTCACATACGTTTTTTTACAAACTGTTTATTATTCATAAATTAAAATTAAAAACATGGGTAGGTCTATGAAATATTTAAAATTTATGTTATTAATTAAAAAAAAATGTCTTTTACAATTAATATTTTATTTAAAAATACGTTTAATTTGAATTTATTTGATTAAAAAAATTAGATCTCTTGAAAATTATAATCTGGATGAAAGCCCTATATACTGGCCAGTATTGCACAAGCTTAGTAATGTTCAGAGCCAATGGCCTCAGAGTGCTGTTGTATTACCTGGTGAGTTTATGATAATCATGATTTATATAACGTAAAATTTATTACATATGCATTGGTAGTTCGAATTAAGAAATAATTTTTTTTATACCATTTGTTTTATAAAATATATTACGAAGCATCAAGATTTTTTAATAATTATTTTAAATAATTAATAAATTAACTGCTTTAAATAAATTAATAATTTTTTATCTAGAATATATAGATAAATTTTTAGAACTTCATCTATGTTACTTTATAAATAATTTTAATTTGAAAACTGTCCATATTTTTTATATTTTCTCTCCGTTTAAAACATTATATTTATGACGATAAATTTTTCTTTAGAAGGTGTAATATACTATTTTATTATATCAGCTATCTATTATTATTTTTTAATTATATATATATATATATATATATATATATATATATATATATATATATATTCTTTAAAATAAATTCGTAATACTTAAGAACTTTTACTATATTTATAACAAGTTAATTTTTTTCCTTTTAGACAACAAGTACCTAGTCCAAATAGTGATATCATTAGTTTGTGTTATTGATATATACGTCTTATTGAGTATATTGTTCAAAGAATCAAATATGATTGTTAAATTTTGAATTGCATTTGAGAATGAATGTAGCACTAGATTATTGAAATAATTAAAGTTAAGGAAGGTAGAAAGTATCATAAAATTTCGGATAAATCAGATAGAATTTACTCTAAAATTTAGAGTTTTTGCAATTAAAGTATTTTAATTAAAAAATTGTGAAAAACATGAAAAAAATCTTGACATTATGTATATATATTCATCATGAAAGCTGTAATATTTTTGAAGTTTTAATATATTGAAATTCCATACTTGATCGTCACTTGACCTAAATTGTTTAGTATAAAACCAAATTTGGTATTAACTTGTTGAAATATAACAATGGTAAGGTGAGCATCCGAATAGCTAATGTATTTGAATACACCAAGTTTTTATAATAAAAAAATATAAATCCCTTCCAATTAAAATTGTAAGATGTAATAAAAATAAATAATTATTTTTTTAGGTAACGAGGTAATATTTTCGTTGGAAACAGCATCCGATTACATGAAAGACGAGCGATCCATTACCTATGGTTTTAAGTGTTTAATCATAGGTTATGATTGGATTACAACAAACTCTGGACTAAAAAATCTTGAAATCGAGTTGTCTTTTCTCGGTGGAGCTTGTGCAGCCAGTCTTATGAAGAAAAATCTTAATTTACCGTTAGTTTCTAGTAAGTAGGCCTGCATTGTTGAAAAAAAATTAAATAAACGTAGATACTTTATTTTTAACTTCTTGGTCATTAAAAGATAATCAAACGTATATTCTGAGAATAAAGTTGAAAAAATCTGAATAAATTATATAATTAGAAAATAATGATTTTAATGCTCACTGTTAGTAATGTTAATTCAACAGCTAAGTAACAGTAGTGTCAAATAATATTAGTAAAGTAGAAAATGTTTCAGAATATCTAAGCACTACAGGCATTTCACCTGCAAAAGGAAATTAATACTTTGTGTACTCAGATTAATTACAAAAATCAGAAAAATGTTGTTATTGCACGTTTGGAATTCTTATGTATTAACGTAAATTTCAATACAATTTAATTGGATCACGTAGTTTCTTATACACAAAAATAAATGCATTAAAATGAAAAAACGAAAACTTGTTAAGGATAAACTTCTGCATATTTGTAAAATCTCTTAACTTTAAATAACGACAGATATTTATTAGGTTCTATTATTTTTTCATCAATATTTAACAATTTTTACAAAAGCCAAAGGAATTAAACCAAATAGTCTCGAAGGAAATAATGCACAATCACATTTAGAAGTAGTCTAATATTAATGTAACGGATATTAACAAATTAAATTCAAATATTTGTTATATTCTAGCGGAAGAAGCCAAAGACGATACAGAGTTCGCACACGAGACGGCAAAGCGGATATTTTCCGGACATTCGTCGCTGCTCGGACGCGGTTTCGCTTTGGCCTCACCGCCGACCGTCGCCCAGGCACTCGACGGCGTTCTTCCCTTCAGGTGAGTGACGACCGAGAAACTTCTCTTATTGTGCGATTAATATTTTTATTAATTTTGATTATTGGTGTCTTCTATTGCTTAGGTAAATTCACAAAGTTTTCGTCGTTTGACTTTATTTATATGCATTTGGTTGTATTTGTAAATTCCATGAAGATTTGACTAAAGTCAAAAATTAAAGTATCGCTTCTTACTTTTTCAAATTAAATTTAGTTCTTAAGGGAGCATCGGCTTCTTTTTTAAATGTTCATTTTTAAATGAATGTAAAAAATTTAAAAATACTAAAAAATCTGTTTTATTGTTTTATTTTAATATTTTGTCAAGAGTATCAGAACATTGTAACGTTTCAATATTAATATATTTATTTCCTTGCGTGTTAAAATGTTTTGTTAATTTATTCAAATATACAAAGAGATACGTCTTTGATGAATTTTTAACGATATAAATAAGTTAATCAATGAAAGAATTTTTTGGATTTTCCCAATGCAATAGCAGTTAGATATCTGGTAGAAGGAAACATTATAATTTCCTACTATTATGACATTGAATAGGAAATACTTTTCAATTTAGTCTGACTAGATGTTTCTTTCATTCATTTAAATTTTTTTTGCGCTAAGAAAATTTATTTGAATCTAAGAAACCATTGGTTATTTAAACCGTTATTGTTTGCCCGTCAACAAGCATCGATACTCAGTGTTTACAATTCACGTAAGTACACCATTTACTCTGTATATTTAATAAAATATCTCAATTTTACGTAATCGTTACATCTAATCGTTTTATAGCTTACATTTATTTACAAGATAATATAAAGTTAAAGTAAACAAAGCAGCGCACGTAAGCTCCTATAAACTCGCAAATGGTGAATTAATGCAATTGCTATCGTGTGGAGCGAGCGCTTTCGATGAAAACACAAAAGTCGAATGAGAGCGACAATAAAGACGAACGACAGATTTGCTCGTTTCGAGGTGCCAAACTGCGCTCGATCTCCAAACGCATGTATCGACCCTGCGTAAACAAACGCGGGAGGGCAATCTGCGAAAGTGGAGCGCTCAAAGATTGGCTGCCTGCCATATGAATCTGCTTCTCTATGCAGCTTGCATAATGTTGCATGACTTGAGCATGCAATTTGAAAGCTGTCCTTGTGTTTCCAATTCAGATTTTCTGAAATCAATTTATTTGCGAGAAAAAATTACCATAAAAATATTTATTTGAGATTTTATTGCGGTTTGTTACTGTTATTCTTCACGATCTCCAGTATATAATTGCTAGAGAGCTCATGTACCTCTACATTTCAACTTTTTTACCATTAGATTTTACAATATTTTAAAAATATTATGTTTTATAAATAGTTTTTATCTTCAAAGGTATCGAAGAATATACGGAATGAAAATAAATGTCTACTACTCGACGGTTATATTTGGGCATTATTTCTAGGTTTCTTTTTAGTTAGGGTTAAAATTTATTTAAATTGCGTTATTATTAACGTTGTATACGACAGAAAATATATTTAGGTTATTTCAACTTTCAACTGTATGTTTTAACTTTCAACTATATGTATGAACTAACAAGACAAAGCAAATTTAATAGAAAATAATACGTTTAGCTCTCTTGCTTCGGAATAATGAACATAATATTAATACTAAAAATACACTTTCCGTGCATAATTTAAGCTTAGGATGGTTGATAAATACGAATTTCTAAATAGTTTAAAATATACAATCATTAATGTTTTTAAATAAAAAAAAATTAGTACGTTATATTATAATAATACTGTCATAATGCAGACTGGAATTCTGTCGAACGATAGAATCCAATAAAATGTATTGTTAAGCACATGATATATACGAAATAATATAGTATGAATAACAATTTTGCTCTTTTACAAAGTAAAATAATTTAGAATATATACTATTAAAAGTCTACTATATGTAGTGATAAACACTCAATCAGACATCAACATTGTTAATTAATTGTTGATTCAATCATAATTAATTATAATTAATTTACATTTACGTATATTAATGTTTAATAATTTTAATTGATTAATATAAAAAAATTAAAAAGTACTTCATAATATTCTTTCATTAACTTTTCACCAAAGTTTAATGTATACGAATGCAATGAATTGAAAGTATTGTAAAAAGATTACTAACTTTGAATTATAAATTACTCTTTCAGTGCTGTTTCAGTAGATTTGATTAATTTTAATATACGTGAGTTGTTTCTATTAAAATTTCGAGATATTATGTTTTTATTAGTAATTATATCTAGAGGAATAAAATGTTTGCCAAATTAAATACCATTACTTTAAAATTTAATAGAACATTATTAGAAATTATTTATTAGAAATGTATGGTGAAATCCTTAATAATATTAACTTTGTATAAAGAGTGGAATTTATATATAAAATTTTTAGTTATTTGTAACCACATTTATTAATAATAAATAATGTATATGTGAAGATACTTATATAAGGCTATTATTGTACAAGTTTTAACAAAAAATTCACTTATATATATATATATATATATATATATATATATATATATTTTTTTTTTCGTTTGTTTTGCAAAGTGATAGTTTCAGAGTCGAAATATGGAAGCATCTTTTTCACCGACAGCTCCCACTACGTTCAATCTCACAGTAATAATATTTTGTCTATAACAAAAAATCAATAATTTGCATTTTCTATGTGTCGAAAAATAAAGTAATATTAATGGATATTCAGAAATATTCATCGGCTTAAAAGTAGTAAACGTAATTTTTTGTGAAAATTAAAATTTTGTACTGTAAATCTGTCAAATTTAAATAATATTTTAAGGATATTGCGAGAGTTATTTATTATGCATAAGTAAACTATTAATAATAAAATATTTACTTGAAATTATAACGAATTCGTTAAAATCATAGGAGTCAATTGAATTATTATCGATTGAGTTTAAAAATATCATTTCATATTTAAATTGAGATGTACTTACATTAAAATAACAATAATCACAATAATCTTTGCAATATTTCCTTGAAACTTGTACAATGAAGGTTGTATTTCTTTTACCACACTCTTGACGAACTTCGTAGAATACGAATGATTTTAAATATTTTAGTATGACTTAATATCATAACGTTGATTGATCGGCTTCATATTTATAATAAAATAAAATTTATTTTTCCATAAATTTGATAAACTGAATTATTACTAGAGAAGTACTTAAGATAAACTTCGTATTTTACATTACAGTTTCGTCTAAATAATCACTTGATTTGCTTGAAATCCTCATCGAAAAAGTCTGAGCAACGCGCGATTCCCAAGTAATTTTTTAAGGATACATGACCACCAAATTCTGTGACGCAATAACTTTTGTTTACTTAACTTTTGTATTGTATTTAAATTATTAGTTCTTTATTAGTTCTTAAAATAGCCATATCGTCGATAATTATTTTATAATTCATTTTCCCATTAAAATGATTCCTCAATAGTTTTATTGATTTTATTATCTAATAATCTAATTAAATCAATTACTTAAATAACTTAAATTGTTTCGATTCGCACAAGGGAATTTGGAGCCCATTTCCTAAACATGGAACATTTGGCTGATATCGAGCGAATGCATTTTCGGCGTTGATCCGGATGGACAAAAAACGATGACAATCGCGAATCGCGTCAGTGACGATAAGTTGCTGGACACACAAATGCATTCTACGCTTAGACGCTAATCAGCGTCGCGACGCGACCCCGTGACACGCGAAGTGAAAGGCTACTTTAAGTCGCGTGTGTTCACGTTCATTTATCTCGTTGATCGTAGAATGAAGTCACGATGAAGTCACGGGGCATAAGTGGACGGACGTCTGGGGAATTACGGACGATCTCTTCCGAGTCTCAATTTAGCTTTTGAAATATCTGTAGACTTGTTTGGCACGATAAGGAATTTCTGACGCGAATAAAATTTTATCTGAGAAAAAAAGAAAGAAAAAATCGATTAATCAAATGCATTTGCGCATTTGTGAGATCTTATTTTTGCAGAATAAAAACATTAGGATTCCTGTGCAAACTCTGAAATAAGTTATTTTCTCAGTATTAAACTAGGAAGATATTTTGCTGTGCATTGCAGTCTTTAATGAAAGCTTAAATTCAAATTCATTATAGTAATAATGATGATAGTTATCTGCATTGGTTACAGTTGTCATTCGACATTGATATACCGCTCGTAATAAGAATAAGTGGAATCTTTAAATAATTACATTTATTACGTAAATATACGTTGACAATAGTATCCTTAAACTTTAGTAATCCAGTTGAGAGTGAAAAGAAACGTAATTACATTTTCTTTGATGAAAGTTGGTATTTTTATTAAATTTTACGTCGAGTATCAATTCAAGATCTCTTTGTTCGCAAAATCGCAAATAAATTACTTAAAAAAAAATAATCGTATTCGTTTTTATAAATGACGACAGTGGTAATAATCTTCAAATATCTTCCTCACCGAGCGCCTCTTCAAAACATCGCGTATGTCTTTTCGCTTTCTCTTTCGCTTCGACTGTAATGCGTTGAATACATGTTGTACGAAGGCGTCCAGTAACGCGTCAAGGACAAAATCATTTACAACTGGTCAGGCTTTATTATTTTGTACTTCGTTTCATGAATGTTATTTAGCGTCAAAGTATTTCTGTTGGTAACAAGTAAGCATCGATAGGCATATATTTTCTTTTTTAATTAAGGACGCAGGTATGAATTCATTAATTTTATCGTTACGGAACAAAAACGCATCCGCGTAAGTGATCACATTTGCGCATGGATGTATTCAAATGCTCGGCAATGCCAGTTTAAATACACATTTACAAAGCCAAGTACAATATCGTTTATATTATACTTAGAAATCCAGAAGCACATTTTTATTAATCTTCGTGCATGCATTGCTCACTTGGGATTGCATTGATCACGAAGACAAATATTGTAAAATATTGAAATTTTGAGTCAAGTCGTAAAGTTTGGAAGAAAATTAACGGCAATGGAAATAGCATCGTCGCTTTATTTAATAAACGAAGCACAAAGAAATTTAGTTAATTAGAGAGGTTAGTTTTAGTTTAGTTAATCACTGAATTATAAAATTCCTTTTGAAATGTTGATGATTTTATCGTAAGATTTTCAAATATTATTATACGAGCACGTTCTTATAGAATAGGAATACATAGATCATAAGTACGGGATGCCGTAAGGGCAAACGAAATTGTAGAAGAATAAAAAATTATAAACACGTATTCATCAACGGGTATGGACAATTTCAAAACTTTAACGGTAATCGCTTCCAATTATGAATGGAAATAAAAAAAGTGCAAGGTAGTTGGATTCTTTGAAGATTGGTGCTGTGCATGAAAAGAAGAGAAGGCCTCTCTCTCTCTTACTTGGGAGTCGAGATTTGCAGAACCTCTTGAATATTCTGACTAGGTGCCAGACAGATTTACAGATTTATAGGCACCAACTACAAAAGTCTATTGTTATTTGAGTTACATTACTAAACACTTTTACAAATTATTTACTTGAGAAAGGTTGGCTAAAGTAACTGGGTATTTAAACATTTTTTATTTAAAAATTGATTGCTAGTATTCAAGGCACGTCCAAGATTTTTTTACAGTAACATTTATCGTAACAGTAATCATTATTTTTCCTCTACCGTACAACTTATTGCTTAATAATTCCGTAATCAAGAAAACTTCCACGTATACGTATAAAAATATAGATTAAATTATCTATCTGCATAAAGTAAATACACAAGAGCAAAAGCTAATGGAAAGCTTTGGAATTTTTAAAAATCTGTGATTTATTGCAGTTTTGTAATTTGACTTTGTATCATTGATAGAATATTGAAATAGAAAGACTTGAATATAGCATATTACACATCATACTTTATTTGTAATTTCGATTTTAAAATGTGGAATTTCAAATAGAGATGGAAATTCGTTAGAATTTGTCGTTTATTTTATTTTATTTTATTTTATTTTATTTTATTTTATTTTATTATTTTAAAGTCGTCAAAATCGAAAAACCTTACACTTTAATCTCGACAGTTATTTTTCAGTGATTTGAAATACATTTTTGGCATTTCGAAGCTTGTTAGTTTAAAATAGCATTTAAGTCTAAATAAAATTTTTATTCTTACAATATTATGACATTAAAATGCAAATAAGTAAATGAGACGTACCCTTTACTACAAAATATTTATATAGAAATATTTCCTCTCTAAATTAAAGAAAAATATATATCGAAAATAAATGAAACGAGTATTTTTAAAAATGTCAGCTTGTTGAAAATATCAAATAAAAGATGAAATTTTTTTCATTTGAGATATAAAATTTATTACTTTTGCATATCAAATCAATGTAGTTTTTATTTACATATTAATTTTTGAATATTTTTGAGCATTTTACTTGGTATATCCGACCCAAATCGACGGTAAAGAATATCTGATGTGCAATTGATTCGACGAATAAAAATTGTAAAAGTTTCTTTAATTTTCCACTAATTTGTTTGTTTTACAAAATACAAATAATATTTTTATTATAGATAATTAAACTTAGCGTCAAACTGATAAAGTCTTTACAAGTATATGTAAACGTGTGTTTGTGCGCGTGTGTATTGCTATAAGATTTATAAGTAAAACTACTTCTTTTAACAGATGACGTAATAAAAAAACTCGAAATTTGAATTTCCACTCATTCGCATATATACAATTTATAAGGAAATAATTTTTACGCGAGTGTCATCGTGTCTTGGAATTATAAAAAAAATGTGTGTCTCGAAGTAACCGATAGAAATAATTAATTTATTAAAAATGTCTATTTTCTTTGGTGGAAATTCATAAATCCATTCCAAGTTTCTTTCATATAAACAGATACTACTGTATTTTTCATGTCTAAATAACTGATATTACGACATGAAAAGAGTCAAACACACGCACGAGTTAATGCACGACTATCCAACTCTGATGTATTAGCTTATCAATTACAGATGCTCATTCTATTATGGCTCGCGACATTCCGATAAATAGTACATGCATATAAGCGATTGGAGATCTCGGTCGTACTAATCGCATTGTTTGTTAGCTTACTCCATCGTAGTCCTTATCGATGTCATCGTCTTTGCACTGTCCTTCTCTCACTGTAAATCAAATTAGGACTAGTCGACACAGTTGGATCACAGATGCTCGAGAACCGTGGCTAAGTGATTGTTAGCTGAAGAATGAGAGAGAGAGAGAGAGAGAGAGAGAGAGAGAGAGAGAGAGAGAGAGAGAGAGAGAGATAGAGAGAGAGAGAGAGGAATCTAATCATCCATAAAGCCAGATTAAGATATTATTCCGGTGATCCACGATTGCGAGAGCGAACGATAATTGAACGATATTGCGTACATGTATCAATATAAGTATATTGATATTGCGGATAATGCTATAGTAGGGGTAGAGGATTTCATTCTAAACTTTAAGACTTGTTTTATTTATTTATTTATTTATTTTAGCATTTATGTATAGTCAATTTCAATTGGAAATCAACGATAAAATTATATGAATTGCTACGTTTAACGTGAAACGAATATTCCTTGATTGTGGTCATTTAGATTATTTCTTAAAAATTTCTTTTAAGGTAAACTCTAGTCTTCTTTTGACTAAATATAACTTCTTGTTAAATATACAACACGCACACATATGTAAGGTGTAATGTTTTATTCATACGATGGCACTATTTTGAGTGTTGAGCGCAGAAAAGCTTAATATAGTATAGTGCATACATTTTTATTATCGAAAATTCCTAGTTGTAAACTTCTTCTGTTTTGTAGTATATTTGAAGTGCTTATTCGATAAATTTGATAGATTAGGTTATAGAGCATAAAATATACTCTTATTATCAAGAATATCATAAAATATCATACGTAGGAGGAATTTGATCGAAAGGTTTTGAGGCTTTTGTAAATTACGGATTTGACCAAATTCTTACTAAAAGAGTTATAACTTTTGGTAGAATACTCAATAATATTAGCTATAATCTTAAAAATTTCAATTTTGATATTATTTTAATATTATGAGCCTAGTAATAAGTATAATATCTAAAAACAATGTAACGAATATAAGATCTTGCATGATAACTGTATAAATTCATTGAACTGTAAGAGCGTATAAATGTAATTTGTCAGAATTAATTTCATTCGCTTTTGTTTCGTATTTGTAATTCAAGACTTTAGAATGAAAAATTTTTTTAATTAAAGTAATTGAAAGGAAATATATACATATATATTATAATTTTTCGTGAAAATAGTTAAGGTTTCGATTCATTAAATATGCATAGATTAACCATAAATTTATTTCAATTGTCTTCGTATTAAACATCATTGTACACAGTTGATTTTATAAATTTATTATTTAAATAATATGAAGAGATTTGGATATATTTACTGTCCATTGTAACAATATTATTAAGAATTAACCTAATTTTATAATTCTAATAATCTAAACGGTCATGATTTTATTCGTAATAATTTGTAAAAGATTAATATCGGAAGTTTGCAACTAATTTAAATTATTAAATAGTTAAGTAAATTTTAAATCTATAATAATTAATCAATCCGAAAACCGTTCACATATAATCATTTAAATTTAAGCAAATACAATTAATTATATAAAATTGATTAATTGATTTAAAATAATCGAATATTAAATTTTATTCTGGTTAAATAATTAAATTCATTGCGTTCTAATACTCAATTTTTTATATTATAGTACAATGTGATCGTATTAGTTTAGAGTTTTTATTCCAATTAATCAAACGAAGTTAATCAAATTATACAGAATATTACAAAAGTTCTTCAATTCTAAGACATTGCAGATAAAATAGGTTTTACGGGAAGTTATTTTCAAGAAACAGCAAAAAAGTTATTCATGTATCGAATACTGCTTTTGGTTCAATTTACGAGATTTCATAAATTCAAATTAAATTGTCAAATTGAAATTCTCATTTTTTCTGACAATTTAGTTCCTATACATCGAACCAAGTTAAAATACTTGTTAAATCCATTTCAAATCAAGACCTCGTTGAATAGAATATAATGTTAATTTTAACGCAGTAAATAGTCTTTTCAAGTAGATTATTTTTTATTCGAATTCAGTTTGATGTTCTTCAGGTTGAAATGTGTTTTAGCATCCGTATATCAGACTTTGTTGTACTTATATTCGAAGCTTATAAAGTTTAAATTGCATTTAAAATCTAATTTATTAAACGAAATATTTACAATTATTGGAAACATGCATTATTTGCTTAAAAAGAGGTTGGAATATAAGTTGGAATATTCACGTTTGATTTCGGTTTTTATTGGATTTCAAAATACTCAGCTATAATTTGGATAAAAATTAATATTTACTAGAAATTCCTAATTCTGTATTACATGAGCTGACATTCAACTCACGTGAAAATATTATATGGTTAATATTAAATGATATTACAATGTTCGAATCAATTTTTGACAATCTATTTTAACTTTATTTTTATTCATATTTTAATTTCGGTTCAAATATTAAATGTTAAATTCGTTACACGTATATTTATACAATAGTCTATACATATCATTTTAAGAAGTTGAAGTAACAAAATAATACGAATGTAACAAACTACTTAATTATTATATTTATTTTTGTACGCGTGAGATCTACATTTTAAGGAATTTAAGATATACTTTGGGATCTTTCTTGTAAAGTTTTATTTGGCATTGCAATATAGTAAGCATTGCATAATTTGAATTTATATAAAAGGTGGAGAATTGTATTTAAATAAATCTGATTTGAAATTTATAAGTTCATGTAATAAATTTAATAATTTATCGATTTTTAAAAATCGAATTCTCGTTCTTATGCATTAAATATATTTAGTTTTCGATTTAATTGATTATTCTCAGAAGCATTAAAATTTTACACATTATATATTATTTAACTGGACTATTTTTACGTTTTTTTTTTATTGAATTTACTACAATGTTATAACTAAAAATTAGCGAATATTTACAAGCTTTTTTTTTGTAATCTGCGACACACTAACATGCAATATTACCGAACCACTGCTGAGTTACATTAAAAGAATTATGAAATGGATTTATGAAACGGAATAGATGTTACTTTATTGAAAAGTTGATTGGTTTTGTGTAGCATAAACGTGTAAACTTTCAAATCATAATCAAAACTTACCGTTCTTTACTTCTTTTTCTTTACTAGAAAAACTTAGTTTCTTCTCTCGATTGTAATTACAATTATTGTTATTTAATATTTTAGATATAAATTATGTTAAATAAATGTAATTAAAAAATTAAACACATCGGGACTCAATTAAAACTTAAAAATGCCAGTAAGTTCACAATATGCATTTTAAATTACTTGAAGTTATTTGTTGTTGCAATTATTATTGCAATGGACCCACTTTTCAATCAGTTAAGACTTCTCATGACGTGCTTATTAACGTGTTAAAGTAAATAAATTTAGAACACACTCGTTTTTAATGGTACATCATAAGTCCGGCTTAAAATAAAACTATAACTTACTACAAGTAACTGTAATAAATTTTGAACAAAAAATTTTAATAGATGCCATCTTCGCTTACGCAATAATGTTTAGCAGTATTTTCCGATCGGATCATAACTAAATTTCTAAAAAATAAATCAATATTTCAAATTTACATCCAGTAAAGTTTAAAGTAACACCTGGTACGTTGTAATAGCGGTTGCATATCCAAAAGCTTTTTTGACATCATTTTTATGATACTTTTGATATTTATTTATTATTTATTTGTTATTATTAAACATACTGTTGAAATATTATAAGATTTATATATTAATAGAAAAAAAAAATAAATTAAAAAACACGTGACATAATAATTTTTTAATTGTACTAATATCTTATTATATAAACGAAATTATTATGATTTATCTTAAAATTGATGAGGTATGGAAAACTCGAACAGAGCTTTTTAATGCGATCAAGATGCAGATCAAGAATAAATATTAAGATATGTGTTCGACCACAAAAGTCAATAATTTCAAACTGTAATATTTATTTTCATAATACATGCTAGTTGCTTCTGAATTAACACGCGCGCGCGCGCGCGCACACACACCCACACATTGTAAGATCAGTTTTTTAATAGTATTACATTATCATTCATTGGCTAAAGACTGTATTCATAAATACACATGAACCATTAAAGTACTGTTTACCTTTAACTGCTTGAATGCGACAAAAATAATTTTAATATAACGCAGTCTATTTCATTTGTTTAGTATTTTGAACACATATTGATTATGAAAAGTCTTGAAAGAAAAGTACATCCGATTATTTTGAAAGATATTTGCACTTATACTTACATTCAAAATATCTCAGAATGTATCTTGTTTTCTTGACGAAATAGTATGGACACTAGATAACCAATTTTTACTTTGTAGTTGAGCAAGAAAGGGTATAAGCCATTTTGTATTTTTAATTATTACGCGACGTATATTATAAACACGAATTTCCAAACATTGAATTGCAGTGTTTTCATATTACTTTAGAAAATACGTTTTATTTAAATACTTAAACGACAAAACGCGACGATAACTTCTTTTGTGCATGGGTATGGAATTCGTAGGAAATGTATATTTTTCAGGCTTATGTATTTTATAAATGTATTTTAATTAATATTGGTTGCTTGTGTTTTTTTTATTGAAAATAAAGGAAACAACGAGTTGAATTTTTTTCTTTTTCTGCTTATCGCAAGAACGTTAATACTTGTTTTACAATGAAACGCCCATTACAAAATAATCTTTCAAAAAGAGTATATTGGTATTATCGTTGCGCAAATACTGATCTCTATATGCCTCATTATCAATCGAGTTTTTATGACTATTATCTTTAAACTAAAAGATCAACGAACTTAAGAATCAATCAAAATACAACTTTTTCACGGATCAAAATATTAACGAATCGAACGAACTTTTGCGAAACCGTTTTTTTAAAGCGACGTTTGATATTAGTTGCTCGTTTTCTTCTATTAGGCGTAACTCGATTTAGTTGACTTTATTTGTTCGACAATTATGAGCTTCAATCCACTGTGTCGTAAAAGAATTTTTTATTTTTATTTATGTCTGACGCGAACCAACACATGTCTCACTGCGACTAGGCTTATATATACTGTATCATTATTTTATTTTTCAAAGGTATTTCCTTTATAGGGTTTCTCGATCGTTTAAATCGGACATTTTGACTTAGAAACTATCTAGGTAGATTTTTGCTACGACATTTGAAGCACTGGCACTCGTGAAAGCTAATTGCAAAATGAGAATCTAATAAAATCAATCAACCGATATATAGATAACTGTAAGGTAGATTTTCATACTTGCGTTTACCTCCGAGAAAAATACTGAGAAACATATCCAAATTAATCTAGAATCCTGATAAGAAATTTTTTTTCAAATAAAATGTATCTTATTTCTTTAAGGAAGTAATTTGAACGAAGCAAGATAATCACTCGATTAAGTAAAAGAAATTGGTAGTAATAATGCGCAAATAAATCATGAAGTAAATTATAGAATTAAATTACGGAATTATAAAGATCACGTAATAATATGGATGAATACTGGTTACGTATTGAAAGTATCAAAAAAATTTTTTCAAATGGAAAACGATACGCATTTCCTCAGAATTTTTCTCCATAATATAACTATTATTCTGTGCTCCAAGTAAAAGATATGTTTGTCCTCTTCCTTCTGGTTATTTCCGAAGAATAATCGCCATTTATGGTTGATATGTAGAGGAATGGGGTTAAAGGGATAAAACAAACTAAAGTATCTCTTTATTTGATCATTGCCCATAATTCGGTGATTTTCGCAAAAACTAACAATGTGATCGTACGATTACGGCTACATTAACTCAGATAAAATGTACATAGTTATTAGCGCATCTCTTCCTTAGATATTTAAAAATTAAACAATACACATTCACATGATTCTTAAAAAAATTCGCAATCATTCTATCATGTACACAGACTGACATACATTATTCGTACTCTATACGCCTCATATACGACAAAAATACCTTTTCCAAAGAGATCTTTCCGCATGACAAATCCAGTAATCATCGAAGAAGATGCCTTTTAGCTATCACTTTTTATATATTCCTATTAAATACATACGCTTTTCTTTTAGAAGTTTCGATAGTTTCGGAAGCATGCAACTTTTACGTATTTTAATCATTTAACCTAAACTTTTTCAACCTTGGTCGATAATTTCATATTGTGCTATATCGCCAAGCAGTAAACGAAAACGTAGTCTGTGATAAATAGTAGGGTTTACATTAGAATCAAAAGTTCCGAAAGAAAAGCACTTACTCCTTATTTAATTGAAATAACACATTATCTTATCAAAGTATATATTTGTCAATTAAATTCTTCCCAAGCACATTTATTCGCGGCTTCCTCCGAGGCTCGTCATAGTCTGTAGACGCGCGAAGAATCTCTTTCTTCTATCAACAGCTGCTGCTGCTGGTGTTGTTGATGCAACAGTAGCATCTTTTGGTGTTGACGCTGTCTTTGTCGCTGCTGCTGTTGATGACTTGATGTTCGATGTCGCACGTCTCTCGAGCTGGAAGCTCGCGATGGCTCTCGTTACAACTCTGTCGTCAATGGCTCTGCCTTTTCGACAATAACATGAAACTCGGTCTCCTTGTACAATCTTCCATCGGGCACCACCATTGTTATTCTACTGTCCACTGGTGCACCACCTGAAGCAGTTGTTTCTCTATTGATTACACCATTTTGTGACTTCGATACAATGTCAGGCGCCAAGGTCGGTACACTTATCCATCGCTTTCGTCCGTCTCTTCGGTGTTTACGGCAGTAGAAAATCACAAGACACGCTACAATTACTATCAACAGAACTAGACCAGATATCGCTGAAATTAGCAGAAGCATCGAGCTACTGATTGCACATTTACGTGTTTCAAATTCTACGAAACTTGACGTGGACTCAGAATCTAGGTTATCTAAGCACAGAAATGTCTCCGGATCTTCAACGCTGGATTCTAATGAAAATGGTGGTGCCAAGATGTTATTGTTATCACGGGATGGTATCAGTCTCGAATAAGTATTTGTGTAATTCAGTATCTGACTCTTCCAGACAGACAGCTGATTGCAGTCGCAGACCTGATTCACAAGAACATTATTCATCTCTGTGCGAAAACTCGATCTGTCAAATATAAGAGATCCTTCCTCGAAACTATTCAGGCTGTTATTCTTGAATATTAGAGTATACAGATTTGAAGATGGTAACCTGCTTTCCGTATCGGCACGAATTGAGAGAAAAGCGCCAAAGGCGACATTACCCAGAGTATTATTTTTGATAATGACGGCGCCGCGTACGCTTATGTCGAATGCTTCGCTTTCGAGACTGTCGATAGCGCAGTTTAGTACGGCTACGGTTTTTGGTCTTTTGATAATAAAAGCGGAACTTCTTACTATGCCCAGTTTCACGCCGTCCAACATGAATTTGTCGTAAACTTCGATGTCGTTCATCACTCGGCTGGGTACCTGATCTCCAAAGGTTCCGCCTATCATATGGAAGAATCTCACATCAAACTTTTTGAAGGCAAGGGCCTCGATAACTTCAATACGACAGTTTTCTAAGGTTATGCTGTTGGTGTTGACGAGATTGGCGAAAGCAAACGCCAGCATTTGGCCTATCCTTACATTTTCGAAGACGATGGCCTCGACGTCGCCGTGAAAGACGTTGCTCGGCAATACGTCAACGCTGCTGTTCCTAATGGTTATTCGCGTATTGGCGGCTTTTTGCGACAATTTGAAACTGTGATGCACCAGAGTCAAGTTGGCCACGTTAATGAGGTCAACCGAGATGAGGCCGTCCATCTGAACGAGGCTAAAATTGGTTAGTAGGACCGACGGACAGTTATTGACGACGATGCGACTAGTGTGACGACCGAGACCTCGTTCGCCATCCGCCGTCAATATCAGCTCCTGCAAACAAGAGATAAAAGATTTATTAAGTCACGAACCTTTCTGAAATGGCCGAGGGGATTACGAGGCTATTCGAGGCTTAGTGAGATAAATGAGTTTTTCGAGGTACGAAATTCCTAAATGTCTAGTCTGGATCTTTAATCCTCTGTAGTCACCTCTTTTTCCTCCTTTCGCTCTCAATCGGTAACAGCGCACGAGAGAGATGGGGTTGTATTGATTACGCAGCTCAGAATCTTAGGACGTTAAATCGATAGTTGGTGAAATTGTGTTACTCTAAATGGGAACTTTTTAAAAAATTCAAAAACTTGCACTGGATTTAAGGCACGCATTAAAAAAAAATCAGCTGATCAAGCTGATGGTAATTGTGCGATTCGGTTGCAATTACTGAGAACCAGAGATCAAAAAGAACTTGTCATTGTAATCTTAATAATAACGTTTTAGGACCCTGCACTCATTAGATATATCATTCATATAAGGCTTCGAGAGTATAACAATTATGAAATCAAGTCGTTTTATACTTCCTAACCGCATAATTTAAATAGTATTGTGGCGTATCTGGTTAAAGAGGATAGTTTCCGATATTGCCGATAGTCGAGTTCTTAATATTTTTATCAATTTAGTCAGGAACTGTACTGTAAAACTATTAATTTATCGACCAAGCATTTAAATGAAATCCGCGACTTTTGTTAGATCGCTTCGGATGGATACAAATGACAGTGCTACAATTGTATTGGAAACGAGAGCTCCGTATTAGCGTTAAAGACGTCATCCGCTTTAAAGTTTTCAAGTTAGGGACCCGTAACGAATCGACCGTGTTCTACCACCCTCCTGTGAGCGGATCGCAGAAAGTCCGACAGGCTCGCTAATAAGGGTCGAATCGACGTAATTGGCCGTCTAATAGCTGAAATTCTCGACGACACGTGCCGTACTTACACCTCTTCCAATTAACAAAGGTGCCTTCGCGAGAATAACGTTGTTATTATAATGCGCGAGCTCAACTTTCTGTCGAAATGCTGCTTCTGCTACCATTGATACAACTACAGGTGCATGACTTTTTGCCTTTGGGGAAGCTTCTTTAGGTAGAAGAAAGCTCACTGCCAATAACGCATATTCGGGTACTTTTACGAAAATTCATTACAGACTCATAACGCACTCGGGGTTATTTAATTCACTCAATATTCATGTAACGTGAATATTAAGTGCGCAAGTTTAAATACCGTTTTAAAATTCCATTAAAAAAGTTTTGTCAAAAGAGATGCTCTTTACATTTGCACTTAAGTTGCCGTTTATAAAATTGAATCCAAATAACGTTTGATTAAATTTATCCTAAAGCGTTTCTAATCTTAATTTTATTAAATAATTTTAACGTCCACGTACACATACGCACACACACACACACACACACACACACACACACACACACACACACGCGCGCGCGCGCGCGCGCGCGTACAGACAATTAAATAAACATTAAATAAACAAATTCTATCGCTCATTATGAAAGAACTTTTTCGAGTTTTTTAAAAGCAAGCAGCATAAAAAGTATCTATACATAGTAGTTCTTGTACGATACATTGTAAGGGCTTTTTAAGTTTAAAAGTGAAACACGGTATAAGGTATTGTAATAAAAATGAGTTGAACACTCGACGCGGAATGATAAATCTTGAATAACTTATTATTGGTCGTTAATTAGTTAAGAAACATGCTAAATGCGTGCATTGAAATATTAAATAGAATTTTAATACAATATCGCAAATATGATAAAGTAGTTAAATACAGGTAGAGTAACAATATTTTGTAGGCACGTGTAGGAAAAGCGATAATTTGTTTCATAAATAAGTAGCCAAGAGCTTATTCCTAATAACTTATCCTTCGAAATTGGAATACGCGTATTCTTGGGAAACTGTTCGAGGCATACAATATCGATTTAGCTCGAATATTTTTGTTCACACGAGGTATATTTTCCGTCGAGCACTCGACTTCATATTATAGCATTTACATCGTTTTCTCCGGTACTCCTAGAAAGAATAAGTATGCTGGAGCCCAAAAATTATGGAAAGGAGTTTAAGTGGCACCGATGTTCGGTAAGCAGTGCTCGAGGCTACTTCTGCTCGAACCCCGCGAGCATCGACGCTCGAGCTCAAGGGCAATACAAGGGTAGTTCCCATTGCGCTTGGGAGGAACCAATCAATATAACGGAATAACAATGTTTCATCTACGTTCGCTTTTGTCATTGTTGAAATTGCCGTTATGCAAGGTACTATTAGAATTATCTAGTATTCCTTTGGGGGTCGGCGAATGTTTTTGAATTTGATTTTATAGGCTCGCACTCGATTGGCTATCAAAATTCATATATATATATATATATATATATATATATATATATATATATATAAGTTATTTCAAATTTATAAATAAAATTCACCAATTCTAAAAAAAGGTTCATATAATTTTACGTGTCTTACAGTCGAGTTCGACATTTTACTAAAATTCTAAATTAGGAATATCCGTGTACGCAGGAGTTTCGTTTTTCCTAACGTCGGGTTAATCTAGGTAAACACGCGTTTATAATTCAAGCTTCGAAATAAAAATATCGAAATAACTTTCAGTGGCACACAACGATGAGGGGAAAATTCTAGATTTCGCGAAAGTTTTTGTCTCTGTGTTTCTCATCCTCTGTATCTGTCTTTCTTACTCTCTTGTCAAGGCAAGTCTAAAAAGTTTTTCATCCGTACGACTTGTATAACTCGAATCCTCGTCCATTCGGACTCGTAACCCTCCTGGCGAACTTCTCCAATTACAGTTTTCACTGATAAGGCAAGAGAAAGAGCAAGATCGCTAGAGAAAGAAAAATAGAGAGAGAGAGAGAGAGAGAGAGTGAGCGAGAGGAAGGGGATTGGGGGGTGGGGGTGGGGGGAAGGAGGAGAGTATTCTATTAGGTCACTGGAAGAGTTGGTTAGTCGAAGCGATGAATAATACCGGCCTGTTTCTGCTGCACCGTTGATTTCCGAGACGATTTCCGAGACGCGCCCTTACGTTGCTCTTTCCTTTTGCTATTACATATTTTTTATTCGCTACGTCGAAAGATAATTTCCACGGGGACGAATCGAGGAATTGGTTGCTTTCGTCTTTTATGTACGTCATGCCACCAGTTTAAGAGTACCTCGGAGAATCGTCAAGTTCTTGGTACTTGATTAAGTTTTCAAATTGTTTTTATCGTTAGTAATAATTCTTTGGATAAAATTAGTTTTTAACAGTTTTTTTTATACGAAATTAAAAATTGGCACGATGATATTACTCTTTATAAACTGCTTTCTAATTAATTATCTTAATTACACGAATTTCTGCTTAAGGCGTAAATAATACATAAGCTTGTACATTAGAACTAGTTTCTATAAGCCACCAATGAAAAAGAAAGGATATAATGAATTTGCTCCTTTAGGAATTTATTAACCATCTGTGCATTTATCATTGCAATTGTCATTTTAAAGTTGGAAATAGAAAATTTTAATTTTAATTCTGCTAAAGAGGTGGATTTATAAAATCTATCACATTTCCGTATTGGAGGAGTTTCTTTACTTTCTTTACTTGCTTCATCGCGCTTATCGCAAAGCAAGAGAAAAAGCGAACAAAGGAAAAATAAAGAGCAGACCGCGCTATCCTTGTGAAAACTGAAAATAAAGTGGCCTGTTTGTAGAGGCAAATGTAAACGAGAGAGCAACG
The DNA here is from genome assembly GCA_018907045.1 of Wiebesia pumilae. Lineage (NCBI taxonomy): Eukaryota > Metazoa > Arthropoda > Insecta > Hymenoptera > Agaonidae > Wiebesia > Wiebesia pumilae. The sequence goes on from JACCHZ010000138.1 coordinate 2,745,795, forward strand.
GATATCTATTTAATTTCGTTAACACTAGATCTCTCGTTTTGCGATTTTTTTTTCAAAGGAGAAACGGGTAATAGAGGTAGCGTAACACCACGTTGGGTATGTCTCGGTGCAATAAATTTTCGGAAACGGGCCCGTGAGAATTTACACCGACAAAATCTGAATTTTATTACCCTAGTGTACAACTATTGGTTCTAAAATCTAACGCATCAAGAAGGGGACGTAAAGAATACAAATGTATTAAGTAGCTCTGGTGTATTTTGATTCTATTTCAGTCCAAAAATAATATATTTTCTTTTTTTAATTATCCATATGCACGTATTGAAGCCATCAATTTGTCAAAGATGTGTATTTTTTCACAAATCTTTTACTAGAGTAATATTCTTGTAATTAGTAACTGTGTTCTAACTTTCGCGAATCGTATCACATTTAGGTTAGATAGTGCAATTACTTTTCGTAAATGAGTTTTATTGCGTTTTATTTATTTATTTAAAGGAAGGGATTTTACCTTAATTGATCGATTAGTTCGCGCTGAATCTAAATGAAAAATATTTAAATTTATGATTTTTTATGTCACTATTAAAAAATAAAATGTGATGGTATCTTTATCTACGCATTTGATAAAAGTATCGTAAGGCGCATTAATATCCACGTGATTACTTTCGCAAGAATAAAGGAAGTTGGACTATTTGGATTCGAAATTCTTACATTTCTCTCTCTCTCTCTCTCTCTCTCTCTCTCTCTCTCTCTCTCTCTCTTATTAATAGAATACAATAGGTAAGAGAATTAAAGGTTGAATTACGAATTAGTCGAATTTAGATTTTCTTTCGAATTTAAATAATCCCTTAATCTTGTTATAAAGTACCTTTGAAGCTTTCCCGATTGATCATTAAAATTTTTGTACCTGCTATTTTTATTTATTATTTTCATTTGCTTTGATAACAATATCACAAGCTTACAACTAATAATTTGGAAAAGAGAAGAATGATAATCTCAGTAGTTTGCAACATCGGAGGTACCGTTTAAATTACCAGGTAATAAGATGATCAGACTCGTCATTGCGATAGTAAGCCTGCTTCGACAATTTGCTCCTTTCCTACGTAACGATAAGAATGCACATTATACTAGACCACGTCTTTGCTGTCGCGAATTGACGGCGAGTCTCCGTGCACTCGGTGTTTATGTCGTGCCTCTGTTTTCTTCGCTTGTCAGTGGGACGAACTTGAAGTTCTAGAAAGTTTTCGAGTTATCGCTTCCAATGTTCCTCCAATCATATATACTTTGTGCATTCGGTGCAGCGCCATTCAGCGCCATTCAGCGCCATTCAGCGCCATTCAGCGCCGGTTACGATCGACGTTCCTGCTTTATGTGCACTTATGTTAAAAATTCGCGATGTTACTCTGGAGTATTACTCTAGAAATTAGAGCAATATTCGGCACCTTTATTTACAGGTGGTAAACTACAATATAAACAGCTGCGCATAATTTCGTCGGCTTTAATAGTTTGATATTTTTATCTCGCGTAACTATTGCTCGGCAATAGTTCTTATATAAAGAAAGTTGAAGATACTTCAATGAGAGGCATTGATTAAATCACGAGGCTCGTCGATTTAACAATTGTTCAATAATATTTCTTACGGAGACGGTTTAGTGATTTCTATTTTACGCGATAGAATGACTCAATGTTATTAAATAAGGTTGTAGGCCAAAGACCTTGTAAAAGTATTAATTTAATAAATCTTAATGCGTGCAGTTAAATGTATTTTTGTTACGTATTGTCACGAAAGTTCAGTTTCAGATTTCAAACACTCGCGTTGTTTTTCTCAGTTGTAAAGGAGCTTTTTAGTACCTATAAAAGATTTATACGAAACAATTTTGGCGTGCATATGCCTGTGGATTCGTTTTAGTGAACAGTGTGGAAAGAGACTTTTTAATACCACAGAGTGCAGAGAGAACAATCGGCGCCTTTATTAAATGAGTTTGACCCTCGCGGGATATGTCACGGGACCGGATACTTTTCGTCGCGATAATAGCATTGATAACGATGATGGAAATGCAATAAATATTTTTCAGTCCTTAGAGAAAGCGTTTGACGTTTGAAGCTTAAAGTATGTTTGTTTTTTTTTTTGATCTTAATGCACCGAGAGAAAGAGCGAAACGAACGGATTTATGGTGAAATATAAACGACGCACGTCAATGCTTTGTTAGCGCATATAATTCAATAAAATTTGAATGGAACGATCGGGTCAGTGTATTCAGTCGTTCAGAAATAACTGATAATATAAGTTTGTCAACTCAACGATACGTAGCAATGTTTTAAAGTTCTGAAATTTACATAATTTGCAACACTCGTAACGTGGTCGATTTGAACCTTTCCACTAAGCTCGTATTTACTATTCAATATTAATGCTTGTCAACGTGAAGGCTATCGCGTAATATTATAATTTATCCCTTCAACTAATTTATTAATATAAAAACCGTAGACGCAAGAAAGACGTTTGTGTTTGGTCAACGCGTAATGACAATCTCTGACCGTTGACACAATGTAAAGTAGATTGTCGCATGACGAATGACTTGCAGGATTGAATTAGTTTCTTGGATTATTCTTGAATACGGGAGTAATTAACGCAATTGAAACTTACGATGGTAAATTGATTTGATGCTTTTGCTGTCGCGAATGGAAAAACAGGATACGAACTCGTTTGTTTGACTGAAAGGCTAATTAAATATAGAATACTTGGAATTATTAACGAAATTTTGAACGACAAAGTTTTTCGGTCAATAACGAAGGAAATTTCTCGATTATTAAGCCTTCATCATTGGCCAATTGTTGTAAATTTATTACGGTGAAACGTTCACTCTGCCAAAGTCGAGCGAATAATCAACGTCAAATTAAACACACTCTTGCGAATTATCAGTCCGAACAAACATCGAACATTGGGATCTATACGCCTAAAATCAACAAATTTCTGCTGAAATTCTGGCGTGTAGACGGGCGAAACGTATTTCCGTCGCGGAACTTTTCATCCTAGTCCTCACTCGAACGAAAATAGCCTCCTCGAAACTTTCCTCCCTGAATTCCACCTCCTGGGTCTCCTGGCCAATCGCGTGTCTAATAATGCGCGATTAATCACGTTTTCGGATAATTCTTTTGCATCGAGTAGATCGAGCGGACGCGCGTCGCTCGGAATAAGAATGGAAACTGACAGACACGAATGGCTAACGCTGTGCGCATGTTTCTTGCGTATCCTTGGGTTCGTTCAATTTTACGAGCCATGTTACGTATATGTTAGGTATTCCTTCGTTTCTCTTTGCGTAGTCTCGCTCTCCCTAGGCGGTATGACTGGTTAATTCGTCGATAACAAGCTCGAGAAAGACGGACGAAGGGTGTCTCGTTTCGTTCGGTGACTGTTGTTGACGCACGTTATTGCTTTGGTTGTTTTGCTTATGGGAACGATTCTTTATGCGTTTAATCAGAGGAGTTGATTGTATTCAATGTTGGGCTGGTCTTTGATAAAAGACTGCCGAGGGTGTTTAATCGACATGGGTGCTGTCATGTGGAAAGCGATTGAAATCCAAGTTCCGCGTAAAGTAGTAGTATTTCGAGAAAACGCGCTGCCAGCACAACTTTAGTTATCGTCGAGTACAAAGTAATTTTCAATTTGCAATAATCAAAAGTAATGCTTTACCGCCGTCGCGTGTTAAAGCTAAACGCGTGGCGGCAGCCCTCCATCTTTAAGTTATAAATTCCGTTAAAGCCACTCGTGCGACCCTTAATGCCGATAACTTTATTAATACGGTTTCCATTGCGGCGTCCGACGTAGACGTTAATCGCTCAGAGCGACGACCATTCGACGCGCGCGCGGCAAAAGGGTTTCGCCACCGAAATGTTAAGGAGACGCGCATGCGCTCGCGTACAGCGATAAGGGCAATCGTAAAAAACGACGGAACAATTCAGGTTGACCGAGCCTTTACGATCCTGGATCCGCGTCGTCCTTTCCATCCCGTTCGCGAGTAACCGCGAGGGCAAGGCACGTACGCAAGCACTCGACGATTAAAAGCGAGCGGGGGAGGCTGTTGAGGACAGGACACGGGGTTGTAAAAAGTAAAGAAAGGAAGATAGAACGGGCAGGCGATGAAGGCCTGGCCTTTCCGCTCGTCCACTTTGCTAGGGCTTTATTTTTCGTTCGTTATCTTGTGGCGGATGAGGAATAGGATGCGATCCGAAAATTGCGTTCTTCGATTAAGCGAACAACGGAGTCGGGGGGTATTTCAAAGGGATCCATCACTCGTCCATGAATTATTAATGTATTCGCATGTTGCATTATTGGTTAAGCTACTTTCAAAGCGACGTATTAGCTGCTGTTAACTATTTCTAGGGGAGAATGTCGATTAATATTTTTAACCGTTAAGCAGTGGTTGGATATCGAATTGGCGAAATTTGAATTTCAAACTCGTACCGTTGGACACTTTGTCTTTGTCTTGTTGGACTTTGTAATTCATAAATAAACAGCCGCAAGTGGCTTGGTATTTTTTTGAGATATTTTTATTTTTGCAAATTTCAGTTTCGTTGAATTTGTAAATTTTGTCGATTCGAAGAAGAAGAAGACGAAGAAGAATAAGAAGAAGAAGAAGAAGAAGAAGAAGAAGAATAAGAAGAAGAAGAAGAAGAAGAAGAAGAAGAAGGATTTTAATGCCGTACTAAACTTATGAGATAAATAGAAAAAGAAAAATAGCGGATAAGCCGCCAGTAACGACGCCAGTTTATTTTAACAATTTTAACAATTTTAACAATCGCAAAGTATAAAGTATAAAGTGTAACGTATAAATCAGGAAGTAGGAACGCTCGGCATACCAAATAACTTTGGGACCAAACTGAAATTATAATTTTAACGTATTACTCTATAACGGACTCTCGACTTATTCATTGTAATTCTCCTTTATTGTGGTGGAACGTGTCTTTGTTTGTTCCCAAGTACTACACGCCTTGATGCTCTTCAAGTCGATTTTGGCATTTTGTAGAAATTAGGTAGGATTTAAGTGCTTAAGTAGGACATTAACTTGCATTTACGTAATTTGTACTTTCCTCGGGGATCGCTGTATATTTAAAGAACGTTAAACTAGTTTACTTCGCCTAGGAACATTTCATAGGCAGTCTAATTATTCCTGTACTCTTTACTGTAACAAATTCGGTCTAAACATCTAACGCAGAATTTTCAAATTCCTTCCATTAATTCCAATTAACGTTCAATGAATCCGCACACCAGTTAATTGCCAATCGTCGAATGTAGTTACAATAGATATTGGATTTTCATACGTCTCTTAGAGGTTACAACGAACGAATTTGTTTAAATTTAAAATTAAAATGAAACAAGTTATAATTCGTATTTATTTAAAACGCACTTTTGCTTTTATTCTAGTTTTTTAATAACAATTTCGGCGTTAAAATCTTCAGAGGTGCGTTTTAATGCACATTTATCCCAATGTATCGCAGTTTTACAACGTATGCGACTCGCGAAATCATCGCGCGTTTTCGTTCTTATAAAATCTCTGCCGTCCTTATAAAACTAAAATGCCCAACGCACGTGACGAGTTTATTGCAATTTCAGTGTCTAGTGGGATTACGGACGAATGAACTTTGTTGCCGAGTAAATCGGAGCTTTTTCGGCTTTCCTTCGATCGCTACGTTTTTACATTTTGTAGGCATAAAAAAATGGTCGAATGGTCTACGGCAAGTATAAAAAATGACAAAGCTGTCGGAGACGGTGTCGCGTTTGGTTGTTCTCAATTTGTTAATGACTCGTCTCAGAACGCAAAGACAATCACTGACACCGTTAGTCTGTAAGAAACGGTAGCGACCGTTGATTTTATGTAAAACCAGGCAATCGAATTGTAAGATTTCGTCTAAACGAGACCTCGGAGACCTACAAGAAACAAGACAAAAAAAAAACCTCCGAAACGTAACAGCGAGCATTATTAATACTTTATCGATACCCCTATTTTCAATGGGAGTTGGCCGTGATTAAATGTCGCATGATTTCACGAGTTTATTTACCGTAACCGCGTGGCTTCTGCGCGTTTCGTATATAAAGTCGTAGGGAGCGAGTCTCGGGAGCTTTTTATTGCCTCTGCGGGTCGAAATCGCTTAAAAGCCGAAACTACCACCACGTGGGGGGGGGGGGCCATTTATCTCTGCGCTGCTTTTATGAAGGGTTAGCGCTGGAATATCAAGAGGAGCTGGAGTGTTCGCTGTCGTTGTTCTGCCGACTCTTTCGACGGTTACACCCAAAGTGTAACCGTGACAAAACCGCTACCATTGACAGAGAGATAAAAGAAAGATTGGTATTAAACATTTGTAGGTTCGTTCTTGAATTATAAGTAATTACGACGCTCGGTACAATAGCTAAGTAAAATTTTCTTTTTTATAGTATCGTTTTCACAGCTGTTAATATTTTAAGGGTTATTAACCGTTTAAGTTTTTAGTTTTTATAGTTTTAGGGTTCTGCGCAAATGAGGAAAAAGCAAGAATATAAACTCGCAAATTTAATTGCATTACCTCTAGGGTGTTTTTATTTTACCGGTGACAGTTACAGGTACATTAGCTTCGCGTTACGAGATCAGCCTCTATAATAACATCATACGAAACTGCTAGACATTCTTTTGACAAGCATTCATATTTGTACTTGGAGTTGCGCCGTTCGTTTCAGAATAATTTCCGTGTATAAGCGTGAATTATGCTGACCACGTTTTTGTTTTTGTCAAGTTCAATAGGAGCGGGTGTTTCTTTTTATGATTTTCCAAGTGTAATTCATTTCAGTCTGTTGTCCTAGAAGTCGATTAATTTATATAAAGAGGTTACGTATTTTTTCATTCCTTCTGTTTTTTCTTTTTTTCTTTTTTTTTTCTCTCTCGATTTCTTTGAATTACACCGATACCGGTACATCGCTTATTTTCTCGCGTACTTCGCGCTCCTTCCTTTTCATCCACATTACGAATATCTGTATTTAAATTTGTAACTCGTTAAACTGTAATAGCTTATTCCCTTTTATGTATTATTCATTTATATTTTAAGCTGCTATCATTGCATTACAGCCAAGATACCTTTTTCTCATACCGTATCTTTAATTTTATCGCGATCATTTAGCTGCTCGGTTACTTTCAGTAGCTAGTTATAAGCTTTTCATAAAATATGTATCGTGCGTTGAGGCACTAGACGCGTTGCCTTTTGCGATAAAATAAGGAAGTAATATTTATTTGAAAAGGTAAAGGGTAATATTTATTGTTAGGTGACGTATGCCGACCAATCGGTTGTTTAAAAAGGATCGTGCACAATAGATTATTTGTTCCGTAGGTATAAAACGCGCGCGAATAATTTACCAGACGTAAATTTATCAACTCTAAATAAAGCTTCGTATTCGGCAGAGAGTTTTTAATCGTAGCAACGAGACGAGGCAGTTTAACAGTTCTTGAAAAATATTCAGGATCATCGTTACAACAGCCCCAGCATCGTTTCAAGCAGCCAATCGACGCGGACTTTGACTAACCTGTCATCGCTCCTCTCCGCAGGATCTCCCGCGATATACGTGGAGCACAATCCTCGCAACACCTTTGGAGAACCAACAACTCTAAGAGTCTTCCTCTCTTTCCCGTGGCGAGACCATTCGCCTGACCGTCATAAATTACGACCTATGTTTAGACGCAGATCGCACGGCCGACAGGTTATCCGACCTAGCCTCTATAACTCTATATCTATATATAACAGGGCGACGTGGCCTTGGGGATTTATTGGGGTAGGTTATAGCATAGCAGGCTCTCGTGGAAGGAGAAAAATAGCGGTCCCTGGCTCTGAAGGATAGCAGTCACGTGACTGTCGTCGTTGCCGTCGACGTCTTGCCGAAGCCAAGAACTTTTCCAGAGAGTCGGATAAAAATGACTTAAAAAAAAAAAAAAAAAAAAAAAGGAAAAAACGATTCGCTCGCAAAGGGGGTGGGGGAGGGGGGTGGATTGGAGGTGCCCGCTTGTGCAATTTTTAAAGGTGCGGTCGTTTGAAAAATTGTGCTCGTAAGAGCGGACGCCTTATCGGAATGCGCAGTAGAACTGGATGTTTAAATGCGGCGTGACGGTATCTTTGGTTGAATATAGTAGGCCGGCCGTTGTTTGGCGAGCGATAAGAAGAGGAGGTGAAATGAAGGAATTATATAATTTAAAAGGAAGCCTTTCCTGCTTCGTGGGAGTTTAATAGCTCGCGTGTCGATATCGTTTGGTTATTCTCGCATTCGATCTCATACGCTTTAAAAATTGCAATTATTTTCATTTCCAGTAATTGGCTTTATTCAACAGTTTGGTCGTTGTATTCATTTTAAGACAATCAACCAGTGTCTATCGCTCGACTGCTTTCTGGATAATTCGATCAAATATCTACAAGCTCATTTTAGTTTATACGGTGTGTCGTGCGATCATTTTTCAATTATTTTTATAGTATCTGCAGTGTGATTTAAAGACTTACTTGCTACAAACGGAAGGAATGATACGATTAAACGTTTTATATTTCGAACAAGTGCGTTACATGCAGCTTAAAAAACACGGTTATTCATACATGAACTTCTCTCAACCTTGGAAATCCTTTTTTTTTGCTTTTGAAGTATACAATGCCACTGAGAGAGAAATGCGATCGTATTATCTTGCTTTTAAATAAGAGATTTGAAGAGGCTCAAGTATGTGTGCATATCTGCGACAAAGAATAGAGAGAGAGAGAGAGAGAGAGAGAGACGTTTGTTACCACAATTCGACAAAGACACAAACTTGGCCGGACGTGAATCGTTCAGAAACTCCTTCTTCCACAAAACCAAAGTAAAGATCGCGCTCGCTGTTTTACTACCTCATTTTTATCAAGTACTCTTTCCACTAATGCGCCTACCTCTGGGTGCACACGTATATCAATACAATAGCTCTTCAGCCATTGTGGTTACTCTCGCAAGAGAGAAATACAGCGAGTATGCGTTACCGGAAGGGAAACAGACCGAAATTTACACCTTGAATCTCTCGTTCTCTTTTGAAAAGAGAGCGAGAGATTCCGCGTCGTCGTACTCGTCGGCTCATTTTTTCTTTTTCTCGTCTCTCTCCATCTCGCATTTGGGTCTGTGTCTTTTGTGTTTTTTAGACTCCGTGGCAGTGAAAGTGATAGAGGGTGGCTTTTGTTTTTTCGTTTGCTCCTTTTGTCGTGGGTGTACGCGTAGCTCCGAAAAGTTCAAGTGAACTTGAACCTCTTCGAACGGGCGTTCCGATGTTAGATTTGAGATTCGGGTCCGACGGCAACCGAAGTTTATACTTGTAGAGGCCGGTGCGCAAACTTTTTGTTTCACCAACATCCGAAGCCTTTGCCTTTATTATTCCGGGAAGTGACTTGGGTTTTCAATGATTTTTTAACGATATTCCTTAGTATATTGCTATCGTACCTTTGATATTTTTATATATAAACAATTGTAAAAATGCGGCTCGTTCAGAATTGTTCAGAAGACAGATGATTTCGATAACTCTCCTAAATAACGAATATCGGCATCAAAGCATAATCGTTCATCGGTATTCGTCACATTCTCCTTTGTTATTATCCTCAGTCGCGGTTGCTCCTACCGTTTGGAGTTGGATACAAGTGCTCAAATATATTCGTGTCCAATTACGATATATAAGCAAAGGCGCTTTGTTTATCGCGTATCTCTCTACTCGTTAAGATTGAAATTCGATAATGCGAAATTGAAAGGTCGAGGATGTAGGGAAAGAAAAGGGAAAGAAAAGGCTCCACCAAGTGGAATGATCACTTACGCACGATGGGGTGGACCTTTTCTCATCGCTATAAGTGGTCATTACCAAAACATTACCTCTCCGCTATCCTTGCAGTCGCAGGTTAGCCTGCCGTATTGATCGCAGCTACAGGGTGGCGAGCTGCATCTGCCGTTGCCGTTGGCACTGGCTCCAGTGCCGAAGTTTCGCAGACCGTTGACCAGGGCAGCCCTCGGTAAGCCCGGCGATGTCCAGAACAGACCGAGGATCGCGCTGCCCAGCATGAACCGCGTCGCTCCCATCATAGTCCCTCCTCGTCGCTCGCTAGCCGCGCATTCCCCTAAAACTTTTCTACCGACCGAGAATATCACTGCCACCAGCACAGAATCCACTTGGCGTCACTGCACTTTAAACCCACTTTGAGAACATCATTGATCCTTGATTACCGCTTGATTTGCCGCTTGGCTGGCAAAAGCACGTCTCGCTGTCTCTCTCGCTGAATCACTCGTTCTCGGGTGATGCGGTGATGCGGTGATGCGGTGATGCGGTGATGAAGACCCAACGATTCGCGGGCATCAGCGCACTCGAGGAACACTCGCGCACGTGTATCGCAGCTGCGACAAGATGCGTGCACACGAGAGCACGAACATCCTCTGGCCCGTGAATGGGCGCGTGCGTGCGCCGTTTTACGAGAGATCACATGTCGCCGATGATACTTTGCATGACAATTTGCTGGAGTTAGCCGACGAAAGGCAGCCACTACATTCTCCTCGAGTCTGCTCGCAAGTTACTGCTCCTGTGCTAAAAATGAATTTCAAGTTTTACACGCGCTTCTAAATCAAGGACTGATTTTCAAGATTCGTGATTCAAAGCCGTGAATTGGGATGTTCCAAAGAGATTAAGGTGTTAAGCGACTGCATTATGAATAATGGGGATTTTACGGAATGAAATACAGTGCCGGCTCGAGTCAAAGTCGTTTTATTAGAACGGATTCACAAGTCAAGGCATTGACGAGTGGAATTTCATAAGCTGGTATTTTTATTCCGCGCAGTGCCAATTACTCAAATATTTTCGCGAGGAAAGTAATGGGAAATATTGGAATCACTGTGACGCGAATATTTTTGCTTTATCCTAACATGAGCTTTGAATAAGAGATATTTTTGAGGAGATATTTGAAAAATTTTTCCTGCGACTTGTTTTTTTTTTTTTTTTTTTTTTTTTTAAATGTATAGCTTTTGGAACGATTTCGACGGAATTTCCAAACTGGCGAGATTTCCAAACTTTATTCTCGCAAACTTGGAGACATTTTTCAATGTACGTGTAAATATTATCATCGGTTAGTCGTTGTCTTAAGAAAAGGAAAAGAGTTTGATTATATGTAACCTTGACAAGGGCAAACAATATGCGCTTCTGGCCGCTTCAACGTATTTGTCCACCAGTGGATGTCCTCGATCTCTTCAGGGATGAAAATGATACATTTTCCTTTTTATCCGGGAGTCGGAACTGACCAGCTGTAGCAATGATAGCTATTCGTATAGCACAGAGAACTGTCATTGATCCAAGCAACTGTTACCTCTTCTCTTACTGCTTCACTCGTTCTACGGCTCGTCCAAAAATATCGAACATTCTTGTTCTTTAATCTGAAATTGTATATATTCATCTTAAAGGAACATTGATATTCTTGCTGCAAAGTTTGTCAGTAATTTCGCCTTTGATGATACCCATTATTTTCGATGTAACGTGCCGAAATAACGCGCAGTCATTGCAATTAATCTAAATTTTAAATTGTAACTCTTGGTTATATTACAATATATGAGTAATTTACACGTCATTTATTAATTACAAAATTAATTTAAAAAAAGGGTAGGCTATTGGAGTTTTCATTCCAATTATTTAACGAGTGATTTGTAAATTTGTAAATACAAAACATTTCAAAACGTACATTCTCATAAAGGATATATTCAATAGCGTCTGGTTTTTATGTTTTTTTTTAATAAAAAATTCGACATTCATATTAATACAAACAAAAATCCGCATCACTGTGTACTCGTAAATAAGGTAATTTGTAAACGAAACCACGTGAAACTTTCGTTTCAACTAATTCAATTAAAAGTATAAATTTCTGAATAGAGAGAATAAGAGAATCACAAATAGAGAAAATCTGATATCGTGTGTGAGTGAGTGAGTGAGTGAGTGAGTGTGTGTGTGTGTGTGTGTGTGTGTGTGCGCGCGCGCGTGTGTGTACATTTATTGAACGTGTGTTTCTTTTTGTGAACGCAGGGACCACATTTTTTTTGTATACATGATAAACGTACTCTATGAGGACACTCGACGTAGTTGTCAAGTAGTTGGATGAATACGTTTTTTTGGGCTTTGTTATTACCGATTGTCGAACAATTTTCTTTTCTTTAGTTTTATATTTAGTTTTAACAATGGTCGAGTCAAGAATCTCCGAACAATTCAAGTGAACAACGCGATGACCATAGCGTTTAATCTTCTGTCATTGAGCCCCGATCATTTCGCGCGCGCATTTTATCGTACAAATACCTACACCTGTCATCATTTTATCCGCGTACATTTTATTGTTGTACATTTTTTTACATAAAGTGAATATTCTGTTTGTACGTTTCATCTATTACAGAAATTTCAGATATTAATGCAAATAATCCAAATACAAGTACTTGGACTATAATAAATAACTTAGCTATTGATTTGATATTCTAATGTTTCAAATGCCTAACAATTTATTTATTATAATATTTGTGAAATTAATTTGCCAAGAATAAATAGTGCATCACGTGACGTTATCGTGTAAATGCCAATAATTTAAGAACGCAATAATGGGGATTAACATAATTGTTTATTAATACATATTTATATGATAAAATTAGCATGTATAAACACGTGGAACAGCGATAATTTTATTAAACGAGACCAATGAAATTACTAATGCTTATGAATCGTCACTATCAATATAATCCTGCATACATCATTATGTACTACATTATACCGAATAATGTAATTTCGACTTTATTCAACTGAGATTAGAAATTTGAAATTTGAATTAACTAGTCTTTGGATGAGACGTGCGGAAATCATTTGAACGTTTTACGAGCATAACGTAAAGTCAAGAAATGCACCACGGACTGGCCACGTCATCGTGTAAATGAAACGAGGGCCAATCTTCGCTTTCTCGCTTTGACTCGCTCTCTCTCTCTCTCTCTCTCTCTCTCTCTCTCTCTCTCTCTCTCTCTAGCGCGATGGTATATACATTGAAACCTTTATTCGCGCGCTCACGAACTTGGTCGACTATTTCACGTGCTTGACTTATGACCTGCGTAAACTAAATTCGATTCCTCGGCTTTTTACTTCTATACTACGGTAAAAAAAAGTCATTCCCAACTTTCTTACTTTGAAATACGCCTTTGTATAATAAGTCTTTTTCTGCGCAAAGTGTTTAACTTCGTTATTTCATGAATTTGTACGAGTGATAATTTGAGTTTTTATCACGACCATGGAATTCTGCGTCGTAAAACAAAAGTATCGAAATCCTTTAAAATGTCTTTCATTGAGAAATTTAACCAGAGCGTGATATTAATTAACTTTGAGAACGCGTACGATCGTCTTTCGGAATTATTATTTGAAGAGTAACTAACGCACATCGCTAAGCACAGAATGGCATAGAAGAATAAAATCTTGGTCTCGAAAGTAACCAAACAATTCCAAACAATCGATTGTGCATGCCTAAAGCAATATTATATCGTCAGAGCAGTACGATTAACAAAAACTGAAGTTACGCGAACTTTTCGTATTCCGAAATAACAAAATTCGCTGTCCCTCGAGTCACTAAGAAAATCGAAAATTTCCCTATTCAGACTGACAGTATTCTCATTTTCTTGTAACGTTTTTTTTTTTTCGCGAACTCTCGTCACGTCTCCTCTTGCCAAGGTACTAGCTGTACGATTTTACGAGGAGTTCACGGGCGGATACTCTTCTTTTCAAAATCGAATTCTTCGAAGCAAGCGTGCACTATTTCAGTCGCGTATGACCGATTCGCCCTGATGCGGGAAGGTCATTTAAAGATTCTGGGCGTGCGCTTACAAGAGAATGAAACGAGAACTCCGCTGGAAAAATAAACTCAATTTAAATATCTTGCATCAGCTGCACTAAGTGTAAGTACATGTGCATGCACCTGGCGACGAGAGTGCGAGTAGCTCGTTAAATATTTTACAGTGAATTTTCCGTCCTTATGGCAGTAGTGTATAATAAGTAAAATGCCCCTGCTTTGTCTTTTTATTTTCTTAATAGCTTTAATTAATATAAATTAGATCACTTGCAATTACAGCGATTAAACCTCAAGACGAATTAGATTAAAAATTAAATTGAATTGCTGGTATAAATGCGCAATGAGTCTTTGTGTACAAGCTGATATTTAGTAATTCTCTCGTAATTGAGTTAAAAAAATCTATTATTCCGGAATATTCAGAATGTAAATGACAAGAGTCTCGGGTTTATTAGATAAGAGTAAGATTAAATAATGAGTAAAGTAATGCCTCACCGGGAGTCGTATTTTAGAAGTGATAACGACTAATGATTATTTTATTTTATTGCTGGTAACATTCTCAACTTTCTAATCATAACGTTATCCCAAAGATTTAACGTGTACCTCTTGTACCTCTTTGTATAAGTGAGCTGTATTGGCTTTCAACTAATGCCTTAGTAGTCGAATAACTTGAAAGTGAGCTCCGATTCAGTACGCACTAAAAAGTTCCGAAAATTATGATTTCGGATATTCATCGAATTGAAGTGAATACAAGCTAAATAAATGCTAGTCATTGGATCCGTTGATTCGTGTACTTTTGTAGTATTATCGGCTCTGCAACTTGCACGCGTCTTCATTAATCGCGAATACAATCGCGAATGAATAATGGTTTACTCAATTTTCAGATTTATTTAGACATCGCAATTATTGAGTTACAACAACTTAGTTAGATGAGAAAGCTCCTGGGATATAATTAAAAATTGAATTACACCAAGTATTGGGAAGAACAAAAGATACAATTTGTCAAATGAGGTCATCCGATAAATTCGTCGATAAAATGATAATAATGAATTATTGATCGAGGCTTGTAAATAATATTTCTATGACATTTATTATGTAAAAAGAGACGCGTTGATTATATTGTCTAACGGAGCATCATTGTTTCTGAAATTCTGCGCATCAGCAGTGACAATGAAATTGTATAAAAATGCCTGACGACCCTACCTGTACGAAGCGTAATCGAATAAATACACTCGGTCGAAAATTGTCCACGACTTTTTGAGCACTAGACGAGAAATTTCAGTAATTGCAAAGCTTAAAGTTCCAAGGCTGAGCTCGAACTTTGACATCGGCAAACCTCGAGGTTGTTATGCGTGCAAACGCGTCATTCTCTAGACTCTTCGCTAAGGTACTTAGATAATACGCTGCCCGTATGGGACTATTCCATTTAACCGTCAGTTTTCATTTCTTTGAAACTCTAATGACTCGTGTACGCGTGTACGAAGTACACGAAAAATGGAAAAACCGATCGAGAATCTGTTTGACGCTGCGTTTATCATAAATTTTATGCCGGAAAATGCAGTTTATGGGATAGGACAGGTTTGGTTTACGTACGTGTAGACACGCGCGCGTGTGTATGCTTATGTAGCCGATGCGGTCGGTGAGGCTAATTTGAATTTGTATTGCTTTTACCGTAACACGAGCGCATTTCAACAGGAACTCAAAGTATGTGCAATCGAGTCGAGCAGAAAGGGGCGTGTGTAATTGGCATATTAAAGAGGATCGAAGATCAAATTCTACGAAGCACACGCTTAAGGTGGAAAATATATGAAAATTCGATGCATTTGAATTTTCCCAATCGCTTCTGTAGTGATCCGGGGATATGATTTTATTTTGAGGTTGGAATCGCACCTTTTTATCTTTAATGGCCAAATACTTATACTCGAGTACTTTAAATGGCCGGGCATATGAAATACACGATCGCAGTGTATTAATTTACGTTTAATTTATGCATTGTAACGAGTAAATTGAAAGCGTTAATCTTTGTTCCTTAATTTGTTCCCTCACAGGCGTATTGCTTCGAATTTTCATATTTCATATTTTCGTGAAATACTTTTCGTATAACTGGCACACAACAAATAGTTACCCCCGTAGTTATAAAAGAACTCAACCGCGCACTTTTATTTGCGCGATGTAAACTTACAGATTTTATAAAGTTGTTAAAATACACTTGTACATTACGTTACGGCTGAGTTGCAACGAAAAAGGACGGAACGAGGCATTAATTTATACATTTTTCACGTTAAACCCATTGGCTTGAAAATCTTGCACAGCTGTCTTATGTATCTCCCTAATAATTCGTATTTACAGTCGTGAAAAGCACGACTAATATTTATACTCGTGAGTTTAATAAGCCGAGGTTTATTTGTACTTGAAAATTCTCATAATTTCCTTGCTTCTTAACACCAAAGAAGATGTCCTAGAGAAATATCCTTAGCAAGCGATACATAACAAAAAGTTGATTTAAAACACCGAGCGAGGAATTTTCACGAGACTTTTTCCGATTTACTCGAATAAAATTGAACCTCTTGGACAAATCATATCCGATCGGCCGTGCAAAAGCAAATACAAGCTCGACTGGTTCACTCGATCTTGTCAAGTCAGCGAAACGAACATTTGTCATGCTCGGTAAATTTCACTAACGATTGTCCTTTCCCTTAGACCAAGTCGCATAAAATAAGTCGTCGCCAGTGCTCCACGATTATAATAAATAGAAATAGAAAGGTATCTTTTCAGGAGTTATTACGAACGTACAGTAATCGCAGTTGTTCAATGTCTCACGACGAGAGGGAGGGATCTCGGTTCCAGAGTACGCTCGTACGCTCGTACGCTCCAAAGAAATACCCAAGGAAAGCGGGCGCGAAAATTCTCCTGCATTTATCGGCCATAAAAATACAAAATTCCTTGTAAGCTTCCGCTCGGCTTTTAGCGCCCCCTCCCCCGCCCGCCGCCATATAAAGTAAACGCACAAAATCTTCAACGAACGGCGAACGGCGAACGGACGCAGGAGGAGAGACCGGCTACACAATTCCGCTCCCTTGGCTCGTTAAGTTAATCAAGATAGGCCCAGGCTCGTAAAAGTTTCCGCGACTCCACGGCCCCGAGGATTTAATTCCGGGTCACCGCGGTCGACTTGCATTATACACGTTGCATTCGGCGTATCAGAGCGGCTGACGCGATTAAAACGCCTTTCAGCCCTACGACCGGTTACGCGCACTTTGGATTATGCGTTTTTTACGCGAATCAACCGCGGCGTTTCCCATTATTCTTCTTCTCCGTCGTTTGCGCGTGCGGTCGGTTAAGGCGCTATTCACGGACTCGCTTTAGATTACGCCTTTAATTGTTATTTATAATGAGAAGCGGGCAAGTTACTTTAATTCGAGCACTTTTTACGATTCGCCAAGTTTTTCTGGACTCGGAGACGAGCGAGCGCTCCTTCTTCAAAGATGCCTCGACTTTATTTAACGCGCTTACGGCGCTTTGAATGAAGAAACAACGTCGCAACGATGATTCGAGATTAGCGGAGAGCCCGTAATGCAGATTACGTTCCCAGAAGGTTCAACAAGTATTTGTGCCGTTTGTGCCGTTTGTGCCGTTATTCAACCAGTCGCTTAGCCAGTCGCGATAACGACGAAGGAGAAGGAATAATTTTCTCGCAAAGTCGTACGAAAAGGATTATTCGATATCGGCGCGAGTCTCCTAACGTACTTAATTACTTTGCGATGGCAGTGTAAAGCAATTGCGTTGATTCACGGCAATGTCCAGTGAATCGATCCTTGGCAACAAGTGTGCGTGGAAATAAAGAGTCACCGAGCGTGCCACCGATGAATAATCGCTTGAATTTCATTAATCGGCAATGCGCATCAGAGATGGAATATTTCTATCGTATTGCCCACGATTACGCTCGCGGGAAAGAAAAATGCCATCTCGAAATGGATTCGCTCGCGGTGAAACGAGATTCTCGGCACGAGATGGGGAATGTTGGCGAATTCACGGCTCGGGCGGGCGATTAAGTGAGCCGCGTTTAACACGCGAAAGGGTTGCGGCATTTCCCGGGCGCACGACGTCACTTTGGCCGACGAAGACGAAGGGGTTCGCCGGGAGATAAGGGAGAGTTCAACTGAAATTGAAGGATCGAAGGCGGGCGCGGGGGCTTAAAAATTATTGTAAAACGAATCGTGACGGGATCATTCGCCTCTCCCGGTTCGCCACTCGTAACGCAAACGCTTGTTCGTGCCCGACGAGCAGAAGCTCGGAGAGGAGGTGGATACCAGCGCTTGTATTGGGTTCCCGTGTACGTGCACGAGTGCGCCCGAGCTTTGTTTAACGTTTGCAATCCCATTTGCGTTCTCGACACCTTTTCATTTGTAACGCGAGCAAAAGAAACGATGCTTCTTGGACGCGGACTGAAATTTATATACCTGGTGTACCTCTGGTGAATCGAGCGAAGGGTCTAAGTAATGCCGCTGCGCATTACGTTGGTTGGGTTCGTCGACGACTTGCGAGTACTGTTTCAGTTCCGCTGAGTGTGAAGTCCTGCAAGCCTCGGAAGGGCATTTTTCGAGTATTCGTTAATCGCTTGCTGGTCAATTCGCGCTAGGAACGCGTTTAATTGAATCTTTGTCTTTTTCTTTTACGCGGAATTTATTAACCGAAAATTGTCTGCAAAGTTTCACCTAAAAGCGATATGTTTTAAAGCAATTTCATTGGCAAACGCGCTGACAAATTCTTCAGCGACTAATATGTTTCTCAAGATTTTAACTTTACTCTCAAGCGGATACGACGCAGCTTTGTTTCGTCTGCTTTAACGTCTGCTGAAATGATTAACTACTTTACCGAGGCTCAAATTACGTCTTGTAATCATGGACACACATTAATACGAGGTGTTGCTTTGTAATTTTGAATTTCTTTTAGTTTACGTTGCTTTCGCTCGATTTGTTTAGCTTAAACGCTTCTGCTCATTTGTTACGGCCTTAACGAAATCAATTTGCGGAAAATGTCGAAGTACTTGGAAAAGTAATTGGTAATAAATGCAGGCATGTTCAAATACAAGTGAAACGAACTCACTGCGAAGATTCAATTTTCTATATGTTCTCGTGCTCTCCTCTTACTTTACGCAGAATAGCTTAGGTTCTATAAATTTCTATAATATTCCCATAGCGTTTATAAAAAGCATCCAGAAGTACCGCGCACATAGTTAAAAATCAAGGGAACTGCCGCCGACATCGCGAAAGAGCGCGTGCACGTCTTTTTGATTAAATTTGACAAAATTCCTTTTCGTCGCCTTTTATATTTTTCGGATTTCTATTTAGCAAAAGAAACCTTCTATTTGCTTCGGAGCATTTTGCCGTGAGCCCGTGAAAGCGTTTCTGCTAGAAATTTTTCACTTTCAAGCCGTTTAATATTTAAAAGATCGCTTTCCACGACAGATGAAAGAAAATTCCTCTCGAGCACTTGCACATACGCTGTTCGTATCTATCGGGACGGTTGTATACGCCCAAAAGCGTATAAAATTTACGTAGAAAATGACTTTTCAGCGCTCGTACACGCATTAGCATAGGGGCCCAACGAGCGTAAGAAGAAACGAACACCATGGGGGTCGTAATTTTTGTATTTCTATCTCTGTATTAGCTCTTTGCGAGCTTCCATTGTAATCCAGGCGTTGATTACCGATAAAGTAATATCGGTTTCCTTTTGGGTTTTGCCGCAAAAACGTCGATACATTTTAATCTCTTCCCACTCTAATCAACCCTCTTATTATCTTATTTTCTCCAGGACGTTGAAGAAAAATTCGCCACATTTCGTTCGTTCAACGATACCAAGCTTGCAAAGTTCGATCGGCTCTCTTCGCATCCCACAGCTACGCACTTACCAGCAATTTTACAAGTTCAATCGATCTCCTCTCCGATGCATCCGTTCTTTCTCGAGACTATCTTGCTTTCTTGCGTCTGGTTATCGTCGAAGGCGTACGCGTGCGCTTCTGCCGTTGCTGTTCTTGCCCGTCTTATTTCACCCTTCCACGCGTCTTTATCTATTACCTTTGGATTATTCGCCAGATGTTTTCCGGTTCGTATGACGCCGCTTGATTTACTTATCTCTTTTGCCCCTCTCGGCGTCGCTACGGAACGCTCTACTCGATGTGTAGACTTATTTCGCGTTTACTTGCATTTTTGTTTTGAAAGCCATTTAATTAGTGCCTTGAAATGCAAAATTGTGCGTAAGCTAGTTACGCACAAGCTAGCAACCGCGGATAATTTGCGAGAATTCTTTATTTCTTTGACGCATCGTGTTCGATATTATTTGGTACAGAAAAAGTTCGACAATGGCAACGTATTTAATACATGCATGCGGTATCTAATGGTTTGAAAAGTTATCGCATTTCTCTTTCGTTTTCCTTTTCATTTATTACATCGGTATCCTTGATCCACTCTTTTTCAATTTTTATTCAGCTATTTTTTAAAATTTTCGTTATAATACACATTTCCTGACATCGGATGTTTTATGACTTCTGCGTGAGGAATAAAAGCCATAGTTTTCATTGGGCGTGTAGCGGTAAAAATAGAGAAACTATTTCAAGCGTCATATATATAATAAGAGAAGAGGCAAGATAAAACTTGTAAAATTACTCTTAATTTTTCCAGTCAGTTTATGATATTTTATATGAAAAATGTGCTGCTTTCAATTACCAATAAATCGAGTTGCGCAGTAAACGCCATTTTATAATGAAGTAAATGAAACATAACGTAAGATATAATTTTCTTCGATAAAAAGGGTTTTTCCCCTTCGAGGTATAAGAATGGAAATTCGAAATAGCGGAAAATTGAAGGTACAATTCTCGTAAATGATAGAAACTCCGATGGAATACTTCTCGTTAAATCACTTTACAATAATTACTCTTCTCCTTCGAGTTTATTCGTTTCTCCAAAGCCTCTTGCGCTTTCTTCCCTTTCCATAATTTTGAATCCTCTTGTGCTCGTTTTTCTCATTCACCGGTTGTTACGCGATTCTCGCGAAATAACAATAATCGCCGACAGCAGATTTTATATCTCTCCCTTTTTATCTAAATTCGCCCTCCTTTTTTCAAGTATTTCTCGCTCGGTTAAAAATTATGCCCTGCATAAAAAGGCTTTTATTTTTAAGCTTATATAAATTGAACGGCAGTCAATTAGGCAATGTTTATGAGATCATTTTTTTCTTAGATATCTTTGACCTACATTTGTTATCGGAGTAAACGAATTATAATAAAGTTACTGTCTTCGATCGGTATATTTAATGGCAACGTCATCTCCCTACTCCGTGGAGGATTTTGTGCCTAGGAATTATCAAATGAGAAATGTGTATCCGACGAAGACGTAGTTTTTTTGTATCGTTTTTGAATCGTAGCGAGGATCGATTTTTCCCATTGAAGAACGCCAACGCCTTAAATGCGAACTGAAAAACGAATTCTTGCGAATTCGTTGACTTCGAAGAAAGAAAATTTAATAAAGCCATTAATAAACAAGAATGTAACGCGATTTGATAAAGAAATCGATGAATAATTTCATTCTTTGATCGTACCTGCACTGTCAGGCACAATCGCATTGAAAACATCGTAAGAATGCTTTGCAATGCCTTGAAAATGTATGGACAACTCAAGTTTTACAAGGAAAAACTTCATTTCGCTTTTTAAGTTTAACCGTTGATCCTTTACGTACGATTTTATACCACAATCCTAAAGGCAAATATTTCTCTTGAGTCTTAGTTATATTTACGAAAGCCGCGCAAGACAAAACAGTACACCGTTTGTCCCCGAAAACTGTCGAGGTACGCGCGATTCCCGAGAGAAATATTTTTCACGAAACGTTCTTGAGACTTCGTATGCTGCGATTAGAAACGTAAATTTAAACAAAACGCCGATGAAATGAGAAAATCTGTTAGATTAAGAGTAGCCTAATGAGCGGTACAAGCACACGTCGATTCTGCTCGGACGACAGGCTAGAACACCTCCGGCTAGACAGGAAAAATATAGCGCTTTTCCGATAAGCTTTCTGCGCTCTCATGCAACATTTTGTAAAAGTCGCCTTACGAGTCGTCATTTATTTCCAACATGCGCGACCTTAAAGCTGCCCACATCGTCTTCAAAGTCGAGCCGAGGTATCCCGCGAGCTTCTGCAACAAGATCGAGCCACACTTCTGGAAGCGGAGTATGAACGCCGCGGGCGGTGATCTTGGTTAGCGCGTTCTTATCGATTCTCGGCAGCGCCGATCTCACGGAGTCGAACCGATAAACGATCTTGAGCGTTCCGAGCTTCCGGATGGAGATATCCGAGCCCGTATACCTAGACGAGGGGAGAATATCGGCGCTAACTGTCCCGTGCGTAATTCAACTCGCAGGTAAGTGCGCGCATGCCAATTTAGGCAGTCAGGGAAGTAACAAGGGCAACATTCTATACTCAACGGTTCTTATCTTGCACTTGGCAATCTTGTATTTTTCAGAAGGTGCGCTTTCGAGTCCTGATTCTCAGAAAGCTTAAAGTTAGCTTTCTTCATCGTTAGTACTTCCCCATCGTTGAGCACGGCTAGACGAACGTTGTTAATACATCGTTGTAGAAGTCGCAAGGATGAACCGTAAGGGAATATTAGTGATGAATCTTTTCTTTCTTAAGCCATATTTTTTAATTTAATACAATTTCAAGATTGAACGTCGTAATTGCCTGTTTTGGAAGGTTAGCCGTTCGTCATTATAATATTGCGCAAAACTCGTTAAATATCCGTGAGAAAAATTGAGAAATTTACGTATTTAATTTATTACACGTGTACATTAAGGCGAGTACATTTTCCAATACTCGGTATATCATTGTGTAATTACGTTGTTGCAGGTCGTAAAAGGCAGGAGATTATTGTAAGCTCGACAGATTTTAATGTTGAGTTTATGCGGTGCTTTTTGTGTATTTATCGATGAAAATTGACGATGTTGCGATAAAAGAACAGTATTTCTTTGCGAAACTATGGCTTTGCTTGCTACATTACCAAACAACAGTCGATGTCAAAGCCACGGAGAGCGTAAATGTATACACATATATGTACATCAATCGAATTTTACGTTTAACAGCCCAAACTTCGAATGTATTTTTATCTTTTGGAATTAATTCGCGCGTGATCGTTTAAATGCAATGTTTCAAGCTTTAAGACAAATATTTGACGATCATCAAGATTATCTTGCCTAGCGTTCGGTATTCACACTAATTTCAAATGCATTCATGTTTCATTACTATTCATCGTCGTCGGAGTGAACGGGAATTTGACCAACTCATTGTCGAAAAACGACAGCTGTAGTCGAGAAATGTATTCGTTCGGTTTTCGTACAAATTTAGCATATTTAACAACAGCATCGATATACGCGGAAAAAGACAAGTCGAAACGACGAGGAACTCGTCGCAGCTGTCATCGTCAGTCGAAATCCCGCGCAGCGTCTGGACTTTTTCATCTTACGCGTCCTCCTCCTCCTCCTCCTCCTCCTCCTCCTCCTCCTCCTCCTCCTCCTCCTCCTTCGCCCCATCAAACAACTCCACCCTTCCTCCGACGTACATGGAATTTATACTGCTCCTACGTACAGCTGCAGCAAGAAAAGGTCACTTCAGTCGCGTTATCGGTGCTCTACGATCGATTTGCCGAAAGGTGCAGCACCGGTGCGCCGTGTTTATCGCATAAGAGATAAGAAAAGAAGAAAGAGAGAAACCGTTTCTCGCGCGATCTTTGAATTAATTTTATGAACTTTGAGAAAAATCCGAGGACGGTCCGTTTTTTCCGTGACTTTTACCGCTGTCCATTTGGAACATCATCAGCCCGGAATGTATTTTTAATCCAGTAGGGAATAAGGCCAATGGTGCTTATTCCGCTACGTTTTTCGTTCCTTTCCATCTACCAAGCCAACATCGATGTATGTTTAGAAATGTATGTTGTAAAGAGGTAGAGTCTCTAATACATTAGATACCTAACTTTTAAACCTGTTCTCTATACTGTATTACCGTTCTTCTTTAGACTTCTTTCGGATTATTTTGAATTTATGTTCTTCTTTTGTAACTTCCAACAGTAAATCAGAAAAGTGGAAATTCCTATTCCTAAAAGATCAGTATCATTTTCTCGTATCGAAGTTTTTATAATTTTTTCCATACAACAGTATTTTGTCTTGGATCTTTCTGGAAATTCCTTCGGATTGCAGAAAGATCGATAAGTTTGAGAGTCAAATTGGGAGTCATTGCGTAATTGTGCGTTGAGGGAAATCGGTTTACAAAATATGACTGATCAAACAAAGTGTAAAATGAATGAAAGTGTGTTTTCGTCCGCAGGAGATATAAAATTAATTATGTAGTCAAATATCAGCCAAAGTCATACAGAATTCCCGTTGAATTCTTCGTAATTATTTGCTTTTTTTTTTTTTTTTTTTTTTTTTTTTTTTTTTTTTATCTCAAAGTATTTATGACGAAAGAATGGTTTTGTTAAAAATTGAGCTAAAAACAGTACCTGTAAACGTACGTATAAAACGACGAGTGCCTCTCATGAGTCATCCTTTTGTCATTCTCTTTTCTCCGAATAAAAGAAGATAACGCGTAAGTCCTAAATAATATTCATGACGATCTAGATTTGCCTCTGTGCAAAGAACGCCGTTACTATTTTTCTGGTTACTCGATGGATGGAATTTCTGTGATCGTTGCATTTATCGTCAATGACTAAAAGCGTGCGTGCGTGCGTGCGCGCGTGCGTCTGTATGTTTCATAAGTCCAAGTACGAGATTCAGCGAAATAATTTTTCTTCTTATACAGATAGGCGAGTTTCGTCACGTTTCTCGGTCTTATTCCCAAGTACATAAGTCTATCGATATTTATTCCGCTTACAAGTGAACGTTAGATGTTTGCCTCGTGAAATGTTTCCTTATTAAATTACTTAGCATTCGTAGTATATTTGCAACTTTACGCGCTGCCGAGAAACGGTATTTTTCATAACAACAAAGGCAACTTTTCTTCACGAATTTTCAATACTACTTGTTATAACTTTGACCGCACGATCGTCCCTGGGCGATAAAAATTCGAAATTTACCCGAAGATCCGCTTAAACGAACACTTTAATGGAATAATTATTTACGGATTAGGATCGCAAATGAAATTGTCGGTGGGCCAACTTGTACGTAACAATCAAGTTGAAAAAGTGATAAAAAAAGTAATAAACCAATAAAATAGCCTTTCTCGGCATTTCCATTCAAGAGCAAACGAGAAATGTCGTTGCATTTAACGTCGGAGCGAGAAAAGGCAGGAAAAATGGCATCGCACGGTCGCGACGTCTAAGCCTTTAACGAAAGTGAAAAATGGAGAAAAGCTGAAAATATACGGAAGTAGGAGTCGAGGCGTCGAGCGATCCTCGGCTTTTATCAATGCTCATATGCGTTACGTCACACACCGCCAGGACCAAACACCCCAGGCCACTTTCACTCGCGCCTCGTCACCGTCCCCGCAATTTCTGCATCTCTTACTCTCAGTGTGCGTGTCCGCGTCTTCGGACGTGCACCGCGTGCGTCGTCGTCGTCGTCGTCGTCGTCGTCGTAGTCGTCGTCCTCCTCCTCCTCCTCCTCCTCCTCCTCCTCCACCTCCTCCTGTTCCCCTTCCCTGGGGCGGCCCGTAGGACGCCCTGACTCGAGGCGCGCTGTCGGTGTATACGTCGCGTAGCGAGCTTCGAGGCGTCGACGCCTGCTCACACCCGTGTCGAGGAGACTTATCGGGCTCGTGCCGTTATCGCGGCGAGACGCGGATGGAAGACCTGGCGCGTGGCGAGATACGGGAGGAGCGCACGCGACGTCGGTGACGCGCGAACGGCGACTGGACGCCCGCGCCGTTGCCTTTCGAATTCGCACCGGGTTACTCGCACCTCCTCCGTTGCCTCGCTCTCGCTCTCTTGGTCTTTCTCGCTTCCCCCCCACCAGCGCTACAAATACTCGCGCGAACCCACACGTACACCCCCGCTCTTACTGGGACGAGCGATTCGTCGGTTTTCGAGATGCTGCTCCGGCTGCTGTTGCTTTTTTGCTTTTTCGCTGGTACACGGGATACGCGTGGATGGGAAAGAGCTTGGGTAATGCGACGGCGAAGAAGCCGTTGTTGGTGGTGTCGGGACGCGTGACCGATGGCTTTCGAATTCAAAAGGGGGACAATCGGCAACAGTCACTTGTTTGTCGATCGGAGGAGAGTCGGCCCCGATTGATACCGGCGAATGCTTTATTTGTAGTGGAGGCTTCGTAAAAATTAGCAGAGACCAAGTAGAAATTCCTTAGAAAGTTAGATCGGAGTTTTGCAGTAACACTCGCTTACGGAGAGCTGAGGAAATTTCACTCAAGGTTTAAGGGAATTTTACCGAGGCTTACGCGTGTTCGCATGAAGTAAGGTTTGCTAAAATTTTAATCAAATATTTCGTAACGGCAGTTAGGTAACGTTTTCATTATCCATCTATGAACTCGAAGAGGCTAAATAATAATTTGGTCGAATCGAATGATAATTCATCGTTGTATATATATATATATATATACAGAGTGGATCAATTACGATCGAAGGCTCTTGCAGGAGATCTATCCAAGTTAAAATTTCACGATTTCGTCAGGCACAGGAATTTTATTTGACTACTCATTTAGATTTGTATAAATGTTCTTTCGTTGTGAATTTTCATTCGTATTGAACAATTTTTTCAATTATTACAAAACATGGATACGATTCTGCCGTTCAAATATCAGTCGAAAGCTCGTTATCGATAAAAATCTGCTTAAAAATCTGCTTAAAAATCTGTTTTTTCTTCTACACTTTTCATAAAGTTACTTTGAGCGGTACATTTATCGAAAATATATCTGTTGCGTAAATAAAGAAGTTCGATAAATACATTTTATACGAACTAGTAATTATTAAATGATAAAAAATACTGCTGAATATTATTGAAAGATTGAATGTGTGAAACGTTACTAGTGCAACGGAAGCACGGAATCATGTAACAAATTAACTTTGTTACATGACTCGTTACTTGCTACTCGTATAGAAATCTGTAAATTATTCCACGGTAACTTTGTAACGTAAGAATCCGACACGACGTATAATGCTTTTCACAGATGAAAAGCATATAAAGATGAAAAATTCCACGCGACTGTCTATTCGTTTAATCCTCCACTTGTACACACGCGCGCACACACCTGTGCCGTCAGTCTTAATAATTCGAAGAACATACTTGAAAACCGAACGCGAAAAGCGTGCCTTAATCGAATGACCGACCGACTATCGCCGTCAGCGACTAGAACTTCTGAGACCCTCGCTTTGTTTTTCGTTCGGATTTTAATGACGGTTATGAGGATTTAGTTGACGCTCGTAATTTCGGCTCATAAAAAGCTCTCGGTTTTCACATTTCCATGTGCCCCAGGGGCCACACCGCGTACACGCTCTGACGAGCGTGAACTTCTTATCGGTTGTCGCGACGAGGTGCGACAGATAACGTTGAACTCCCTTGAATCATGACTCGACTCGCGCCCCGCGGTTATGCGCTCTGCTCCTTATGCCAGGACTCGCTTCCTCGTTCGGCTCCTCTGCTCTTCCGGGGTAGCGAGTCAAACGAGGACTGCACGGGAAATTCTTTTTCGAACGAACGCGAGAAGTCGGATCTTTCGTTCGCCATTGATACGCCGCGAGCGCACGATTCGCGGCTTTCGATAAGGGGGGACGGATAATAATATTGCGAATAGAACTGGTATTCGTTAGTCGTTTGTGTTTGTAACGACTTTTTCTCATTGTTCTCGAACGATTGCCATGCAAATATAAAAGTTGTTCTCGATTCCGATAGATAAGGAGTAACGAGACTGGGCCACCGGTGTATAATCAGACTTTCAGACTTGGGACGAAAAGAACTAAAAGAGATTTTGATTATTAAGCGGATGCATGCTATGCATTAGTCGCATATGTTTAATTAAGTAATGCTCGAAGTGAATATCGTATGCAAGGTTTGCATTGGTATTCAGCTCGAGATGGTATCTTTCAAGCGTATTAATCACATTTATTTACTTTTAATTTTTTTAACGTCGATGTACAAAACACATGAAATGTTCGACATGTGCGTATAAAAATTAAAGCTTCGCTTTTGACTTATCCAGCACGGATCGAGATAATGCGATAAGTTGCTTATTTAATAAAAAATGTACGTATAATGAACACGAATATGTATACGCGCACTCGTGCACGCGTAAGACGAGTCGAATACTTAATATTGAATTAATTTTAATTTTAATTTTAATTTTAGATGTTAATTTTAATTTTAATTTTAATTTTAGATGTTAATCGATATAGCGCACAATTACGTAGCGATGCGATGTTTTTTAATTCGTCGATAATTTCAGTCGTATTTCTTAAAACGACATACGTTTTTTGCGAATATATTCGATAAAGTTTCTCTTGTAACCTTAATTTAACATTAGAAACTCAATTTTTGTAGTTAATATGTGCATAATGCGACAGTAGCGTAATAACGTAATTCAATAAGAATCTTTTTTTGTTTTTGTTGAATTCGACAATTGCGCTTCGTAGGAACAAGTTTTCTTATACAATACGCTGTCTTCCCTAAGCGGAATATATTCAAATTGTGTAGATTTTTTCTGTTGCTCTAATAATTTTCCAGCTACTTTATAAGAATGCATGCGCTGACACTTGAAAATGTACGATCTTAACTACGTTATCTACTTATTTCTTTAATAAATGGAATATTTAAAATACTCTTTTAGGCACTCGAGCTGCTATTTAGCATATAATAATAGACTGATAGAGGATACAATTATCTTCGGATCAATTGAAGGGAAATAAGTAATTGCATTCCAGGCTTGATAGTCTAATCTTTCGAAACTAGAACACAATCGAAAAGTGGTTTAGATTGCACGAGCTTTGTCAGAGTCAAAGCTCTACGAAATCGTAAGATCGTGATAAGATGTCCTCGTGACGCTTGTGATGTCGCTCAAACAGGGGTTATGAGTGTATATATTACGGAAAGCACTTGTCAGGTCATGAATTTTTAATCATAATGTTACAAGAAAAATTCTTACTCATAGTACCTTAACATTAAAATAATTTTTATTTAAAAATACGTAGTACATGAGATATAAGTGTGTAACGCTAAATATATAACGTGTAAATTATGTAATAAATTAAGTGAAATTTGTTTTACAATCAGTATGTAAAAATAGAAAAGCTAGCATATAAGCTTTAATACATAAACTCCCATGTTTTCTTAATCGTTTATCTTTTCATGAGCATCGATTGTTTCGACGAAAAGGAGTACATTTTACATTCGTTGTGCTTCACTTCAATTTTGCGGTTTAGTTTCGTTGGTTTGCATATGTAATGGGAAAAAAAAAAAAAAAAAAAAAAAAAAAAAAAAAAAAAAAAAAAAAAAAAAAAAGAGAGAGAGAAAAAAAATTAAAGGGGATGATTTTTGTTATCTTCCAACTTTTGTCAGAATCACTATCAAGTGCACTTTAAATTGCAAGAGAGAGATTAGACTTTTGTTAGTATGATAATTAAAGAATCGGATATAATTAAAGATTGGCAAACGTATTACAACGCTTTTTTACGTTGAATGTTAAGTATTTATTAATGTTAATTATTTTGTAATGTTCATTAGACGAGCAATTCTTAATTTAAAAATATTAATATATTTCTCGCTGTTTAGAAATTATTCTTCGTATAATTACATTTACAAAACACTCATAGCTGAACTAAAATGCCGAGAAATTATTTAGTTCCTCTTGTATCTCGTAATTTCCAATTTTTCAAACGATTAACTAAAAGAATGATCATGTATTCAAGGAGTTCTTTCGAATAACATAAATTGATCGTTGCATCAATAATATTGATGTGTTCTACGTTCGGATAACTGGATACCTCTTACTAACTCTCGCATTGTTACGTCTCTTGTTAAGGGTCACGTCTGCACTGTAGCATACCCTAACAAATTTTCGATTACCGTGTGACATTTCGTTTGGATGTTGAAGGATTCAACATCTTTAGATGTACAAGCATTCAATGTCTTTGAGAAAGTTCGCGTTAATGCGAAAATTTGTACCCATTTTATGTTTTCTATTGCGACATTCATTATTTTAGCTAACAATACAGAAAAATGTAATTAAAACGGTAGATTGATTTTCAATACAGTTTTCTAAAATTGTGAAAATTACCAGTAAATATACTTGAAACAGTCTATCCGTGCGTTCAATTTGTTTTTGGCTACTGTATTTTGATTTCGTACCTACTTGTTCGTTTATATTCGAACGGAATATTCAAAGATATCATGAAATATTTAGTAAGAGAAGAGAAAGTGGTAGAAAAAGAAAGGGGAATAAAGAGGAGAGAGAATGGGTGAGATAGTCACTTTGCTTCAGCTGCGATATCAGGCTCGTACTCCGCTTACTGCATGAGTCTGTAAGGACCCGTTAAATTTACACATTAGCTGTTCTCGCGTAGTCACGTGCACGTGGAATCGCCCGTGACAGCCATGTGACGTGCGCACGCGAACTCTTTATTTCTCCTTCCCCCCTCGCTCCTCTCGCGCCATGCGCAGGTAAAACGATATACATGCAGCGTCAGTACTGTTGCGTAATTGCAACTTTAAATTGTTGTTCAGCTCTATCGAAAGTCATTTTCCTTCCTTCAGAATTACCGCATTTTACGAGGGATGTTGTCGCACACAATTGTGTTCGATATTTAAATTATTTCTCCGTTGATGAATATTTACTGCTTGGATATATATAATGCGTCTGCATGTACGTGCACACGTACGCAACATAAAGATATTTGTTGTACTTTATTTTTATATAGAGAATGTACTGCAGTATCCAGATATGCCTATTTAAGCACTAGTTATTTTAAATTTTTAAGGAAAATGAAGCATTTGTTGATTCGTCCTTTTCTTTCTTCTTCCTGGCATTCACAAGTGTAGTCGCTGTTGTCTATTTTTTGAACTTCACGAAGGAATAAATACATGTTATATTAACGTTACCAAGTAACGATGAACAAAGTTAAAGTCAAAATAACCGTTTCGGATTCTGTCACATTTCGAGAGGACTTTGCTACGTATAAAATTGCGATTGTTCATTCCTGAAATAAATCAACGTAAAGGCTGAGATAAAATTGTTCTAGTGCAGAAGCGCAAACGGTAATGTAACTTACAAAAGGAACGATTTGAAATACAACTGTGATAAATGATGTCGCACCTCAAGTGGCAATTACGTAAGAATGATTAATGAGTCTAAAACTGTCGCTTTGATTAACTTTTAATATTTTCAGGTAAAAGTGTAAAGATTATTGTATTGAAATTTTGAAGATAAATTCGGTTATATTTTACTCATCGACATTTTATCGTACATTATTTTAATCCATATCAAACGCAATGTTTTATGCATTGCATTTTTGTACATTCAACGCGTACAAAGTATACTTTATGCATTAACTTGAAAATTTATTGTTTTTTCTAGAAACATGTCCGTATCATGTACGACGGCAGTGTATTGAAATTAGAGAAGTAAATAGATCGTATAGACGAACACACTTTTGGCGAATTGTATTCGCAAATGGATATTTGGAATTCCTTAATTTTTGTTGTAAACAATTTTAATTTTTGTTATTAACGAGGCACACGATAAAGTTGAGCAAGTAGACCGCATTGTCACTTAGTACAGGAAAACATTGTTATTCGTTTTTACAAACTTTATGATTTATATTGCGAATCCTTTATTGTTCTTAAATTGTTGATGCTCTCAGTCGCCTAAGAGTTTATCACGTATCCAGCCTCAGTCGCAGTATTTGCGAAACTTCCGATGTTACGTTGTACGCATACAGAGCACATTTTTATTTAGGAAGGTAAGTACGTTGGTTACCCGATAGTATACTCATGTATACACACGTGTACCCGAAGATGTGCAATACTGTATAATTATGTAAATTAGAACTTGAATATATTGTCGGTATTCAATGAAGTAATAAAAATTTACATCCGCAATTGAAGTGAAATGTGTGCTAAACGATGTTAAAACAATAGGTAAACAATTTATTCAGCATTAACACCTGTATGTTTACATAATAAATACAGTCCAGTAGCAAGAAATTTCAGTAATGTTGTTCCTTCTGTACATAAATACATATACATATCAGTGCCCGATAAGACAAAATTCATTATATTGTAGTTTTGATATTATTTCCATTACTGTCAAAGGAATAGAAAATAAAAGTGTGACTGATATTTGATATTTTTAACTTGAAAATTTATGATCAAGATTTTGGCAATCAATAAATCAGTAATTGAAAATAGACGGCACACTGTCCACGTATTTTACAAAACTAACCTCAATATCGAAATTGACACTGTCAAAAGCATTGATCAATTTATCGAGGTAACGGCATCTGAAAGAAGTGCCGTAACTACAAAATATTTTCCGGGGATGCTCGTTTCTTGTCATCCCATCTAGTCAAAGTTTCACCGTAGACAGTGGAATCTTTCGGACTCATGGAATGAGAAATGGAACAAGAAATAAAAGAGCATGTATCTTCCGACATTGAAAAGCGTGCGTTCACTTTCCTTCTCCAACTTCACGCATTTTCCAAATGCGCATTTTTGTCACATTTTAGGAACAGGAAGAGGTGTCAGGGTTTGTCAGCTGCAAGGGCTTAAGATCACGTTTGTACGGTCGTATGACATTGTTCCCGATTGTAACGGTCCACCAACGGTATTGCACATCTTCGACATTTATTTGCGGATAAAACTGCAAATCATTGGAACTTTGCGTCACGTAAAAGTAAACTGGTCTAAGCCTCGTCGTCAAAATCAGATCACGATCTTCGACCTCTTTACCGTTTACAAGAAAGTTTCTCAACTGCTTTGATCGAACGGAATCATTGAGCCTTGCGGCAAATCACCAAACTCCGATCATCACCGACGTAGCCTCGCATTCTCCATTTCTTTCCCATGTACCATAAACAGTTATGGTTTCAGAGAAGTCGAAGACCTATTTCGGTTCGCAATTATTCGCGCACTGTTTTGGCTTAGTTAATTGTAACGACGGCAAAGCACTTACCACGTGTACTTCTACCCTTGGGCAAAGTTAATATTACGTTAATAATACGCGATCCTTTCGAGAAAATCTTCTTCATTTTTCAGCGTGGATTTTTGAAATGGGCGAAAGAATGCACATCGACAAGGATTCCTACTGTTCACCATTTGCTTTCTCTTGCGTCGGCTGAAACCTCTTCGATCGCAATGATTCTCGTGAAAGATAAAACGAGAAAGATAAAAACGACTTTTTTCGTGAATTTGCGCGAAGGTTACGTGAATTCGTACGCTTAAAGTAGGTGCACCTAATCGTCTAATCGTCTAATCGTCGAATCGTCCGGGTCGGATGACAACAATTATGAGATTTTCGGCTTGAACCACAGGAAAGTATAGAAAATCGCTTCATTTGTATTTTTATTGTTGCCACGTTGAATCGGCATCTCACTCGAGTTTAGCCATAAAAACTCCCTTCGATTTCTCCGACATCGGGATAACAATACTTAGTTAAGAGGAACGCAAGGCATGACTGAGAATCCAATTCAACTATTCCAAGGTTGCTTCGGTAATTCAAAAACAAGGCTGGATAGGAATATTCTCGTTACGCCCCGGGACGTGCCCCGGTACTTTGAAACGGTCTGCGGCGCTTAGATCGCGCTAAAATGGAGGCGATCCCCTGTTAATCGATCGGAATAGCGTTGCGTTAGTCCGTGGACCGCATAATATGGCGACTGATCTTGAGCGCCCGGATCTGGGTTCGGTTTCGGAGCGCGGTTCGGAGTCCAACTTCCGACCGCGTCCTTGGGGACATTGGTACGCGCCTCACCTCCTCCCGCCTAAGGTCCATGTACAGACGCGTGTGCACAACTGCACTTTGCACGAGCCACACTCGAAGCAGCCGTAATAAATGCATATTACGATCGTCCCATTCGGAACGCAGTACTGCGCGGCATGTGGGCGTAGATGAGCTAAAAATGACGGCGGTACTGGCGTTTGCGCGCACTGAAAATTTTATCTTTCGCTCTAGTTCTCTTTATTTTTCTTCTTACGCGGAATAGCCTGTTTGCGAGGGCGAGTTATTATGGCCGTTTTAATAAATTTCAGTGTTTATGGGTGACCGAGCGAGGGGAATCTTGTATTATAGACATATAGACATGGGCGGGTAAAGAGTTTCGAACGAACTGAATTTTTACTGTCTGGGTAAACATTGATTCGAATTTTCGTTCGGGTGGTATTTATTTTTAAGTTTATCGAAGCACCTATTTTATGCGTTATTTGCGAAACGTTTAGCCTTATAGGGAATTTCCAAACGTTCGATAAAATGACGTAGCGCGCAGAAAAATAACTTTCTCAGCAGTAAGAATGAACGATATTATGTCGATATGTCGAGAACGATAACAATTCTTACGAATACATTGATCCACGTTGCGATATTGTATAGAATAATGAAACGACTAATAATGTAATCGCGCTTGGAATAAAAATGGCTTCTTCGGTGTTACAGCGCATTAACATAGTGAGTAACCCGGGCGTAATGTTTATCATCGAAATGTTGCTCACTTTGCGCATTAGTCCTCTAAAAGCAGAGTTATTGAAATGCTTGTAGTCTTAGCTTTTATTAACATTCGAGGCATTTCACGGCAAATTGAAATTTTGACACTTTACGTATTTTTAATCGCGTGCACAAGTTTCCCGACTGGTCGCAAGATTGCGTTGCGGATAAGTAGCTGCACATGCACTTTACAAAGTGTTTTACAAATCGTTATTATTGCGAGTCACTGCTGGTTATCGCTTGGATGTCTGTCGCTTAACTCCGAAGAAAGCCCAAAGGAAAAAGACCGAAATGAAAAGTCAAGAGCCGAGAGACAGTTTGAAGAAAGTAAAAATCGGCGGAGAAGAGAAAGTTGGGGAGCAGCTTAAGGAAGGGCGATAAAAGGAATCGTTTGTTACTCGATAAAGAGATTTAAGAAAAATTAAATTAGCGATCTTTTATTTGATAGTCGAAAGCCCCGAATGGATTTCAAATTGCCACTTTTTCAAAGACTCTCAACATTAATAAGAGATCTGATTTTACAAAAAGAAGGAGGTATTGGTTTTAGACTCGTATGAATTCAATACGATTTTTCACTTTATTATGTATTCGAATACAAAAGACGAATCCGTCGGAGCACTTGTACATATTGCGATAATCTAAGTTAATAAAGTAAAGCATTCGGAGAAAGTTAAAAAATTAAAAAAAATTCCTTTACAGTTCGCCTAACCCCGGTACGCGGGGGTATAATAAGATTGCGATCGAACAGTAATTATGTACGCGCTGGCAATTTTTCAGGTATTCGTGTTAGGTACGCTAGGTAGCATTGACCCATAAAAATTAATATGCTGAAAAGATAACGATTAATTCACAAATAAGAAAAAACTGCCTCAGCAACTCAGTTACATCGAAAATGTAATTTGTCGTTGCGAAAGTATATCTGTTTTCGATTTTCATGTCCTTATTTCAGAATCGATGAGTCTCGATCGAATCCTTGTCTTCCATTTTCATTAGCAATTTCGAATTTATTAACCGCTCGGCGAAATAACATGAAGCAAGGACTCGGAGACCTTCTTTAAAAGGCTTTTCGCGCTCGAAAGCTTTACCTGTGAAATGACAAAAGTCGCGCCG
Source organism: Wiebesia pumilae (assembly GCA_018907045.1). Lineage (NCBI taxonomy): Eukaryota > Metazoa > Arthropoda > Insecta > Hymenoptera > Agaonidae > Wiebesia > Wiebesia pumilae. The sequence goes on from JACCHZ010000138.1 coordinate 2,781,415, forward strand.
CGAAGTGGTAACTAAGCTGCTTTCTGCTTTCCGCTTATGGCCAACACTATTTTCTCATTTCGAGAACTTCTAATCCCCGGCTTCCTTGGAACTGTAGCCTCGCCAGTGTGGATTCGGATCGTCTTTCTTCTTATGCACTTCCTTCTCTTGAATCTCAGCGTGACGGTGAAAATTCATCCTGTGAAGGGACAAGCAACCGCGCGCGAGTATTACTGCGCATTTGCATGTGAAAGGAAGAGAATGAGATTTACTCGGCATTTTTGTGACCGAAGACGGACTTTTGCCTTTGTCCCCTTACGCACATCTCAACATTTTATGTAAATGTGGATCGAAGATGAGAGATAGCGAAGGAAAATTGCACGTACGATGAGTAATCGTTCAAAGTGACCTTTCAACGTTTATTTACTACGAAAATTTATTTACGAAAATAAACTATCATTATTTAGACCTTGTATCTTATACCAAACGTCATTTATCATTAAATTGTACAGAAAAGTAGACTCTCTCTCTCTTTCTCTCTCTCTCTCTCTCTCTCTTGACCAGCATTATTTTATTATAATTGATTTATAGCGCGGCAAGTGCTACAGTGTTTCTTTACCTTATGATTACGTTTACACTATACTTCACTATTCTTATCCACTGCCGTTAAAATATTTTCCTAATACTATTGTATCATAAAATAAAGATAATGCGATCAAAATATAAGTGTATTTTAAATGGATGTATCCAATAAGTTATTACCAATCAAGTCAAGGAAATGAAATTTACAATATTAATTTATATTCGTTTATATTTTATTACGTGGGATGTACTTTTTTTTTTTTAAATTTATCCATGTGTCGCTTATGATAATAGAGGTGGTAAAAGTTTACATAATACTGTTTCTTATAACACGACGAAGCTTTTCAAATGTCTAACACAATTACAAAGGCAGTCTAACAAGCAATTAGGATTGAAAAAATATTTTATATTTTATTGAAAGTGGATTTGAATGCAAGTAAGGCACAGAGATTGTTTAGCTGATTGTAAATTACATACAATTAACGTCTTGGAAGAAGAACAATATTTTTTAAAATTGAACGTATTTTAACGGATATTTTGAAGTTTAAAATTTGGAAAAGAGGTTTGGTACGGCTTTTAAACTAATGCCAAGGTAGGGAAAACCTTTATTATCCATTTACGTATTTACAATTAATTTTCGGAAGGATTAATCTATTAATCTCTGAAAGTTTTATCGTGCAAGCATTTGAAATATTTTTTACATTGCTTTACGAGCATCGAAAGAGGTGATAAGAATTAATGATAAGAAAAACGAGACGCGTCCCTTTGTCGTGTAACGTCCATACGTCAATAGGATTAATAAATAAAATGAATTTTAAATTTTATTGTCGTATCATTTATTTGAATTGCACAACGAAGAATATCCATAATATTTAAATTAAAATTTTATATCTTATTTAGTAACTGAATTATTAATACAATAATATTATATGACTTATCTATTTTACATTGATCATGCTGATTTTGAGCATAATTTTGAAAATAATCTAAATATAAAATCCCTTTAGAGGTTAGTTTTCACGAAAATGAAACATAGCTATTACTTACTCACAGATTTTTACAGAGTGTACCTTACAAAATAGAAAAGTCAACATTTCAGAGAAAAAATAATAATAATATCAGAAGCTTTCGAGCCCTCGAACCACGTGTATTTATAAAAAAGTGTAATGATATTGATAAATATCATCACCGGAGCTACGAATATGATAACGCTATCTAAACATTTTAAAATTTACTTCGCATTCTTGTGCACTTGATACAAATTATATTATTTCATACTTTCTTATCATTATCATCGCCAAGTTAACAATGTCGTTTCACTTTCTCATGTACACAATTTAAAAGTCCTATAATATCGCAGTACTTTCAAAATAGTCGGCGCTCTCTTGCATAGATATGAAAAATATTAGCCGACAAGAGGTACGAATCTGGTGGCGCATTAGTCAGCGAAACTTGATTATCAGTGAGAAAGCTGTTCGCTGTCGGGTCGGGCATAATTTGTGCTTAGTCACATTTACGGGGTAAGCAGATCTCGCCTCCTCGACAGAGAGTCACCGAGAACCCTAATAAATCCCAAACTCGCAAAGTTACTCCTGCCAAAGCAAAAAAAAAAAAAAAAAAAAAAAGAAAAAAAGGGGCGAGAGTGACAACGCGCGCGAGTCCTCGAGTCCATTATAACGTCCGATGTTCAGAATGCGAGTGTCGCTCATGCCGACACACGTGATTTTTTCCAAAAGCTCGTTTACCAAAGCTCGACCGAGTGCTCGTCACGGCCGCAAGCTACATATGCCTGGTCCACGTTAATTAACCTCCCAGTGATTAATTATATGCACACGTTTGGTTTGATGAAACGTGCGCTGAGAAGAAGAAACGTTGCAAAGAATGAAGTCGTGACGGCGTCACGATCAACTAAAATTTATTTAGTTTTCGAATTTGCGCTTTTCCTATAAATTCCTAATATACCTGGTGTAGCGATTTTTCGTTATTATTTGTCTGTGAGAAATTACACAAGAAACAATACTGGGTGTTAAAAAGGTAAAAGTTATTCGTATAGCGTACGACATTTTTTACTCAAGCTGTAGCGATATTGTATTATTAGAATTTCAATTGCTTTGATTTACAGTTGCATTTGCCTAATAAGGAAATTCCAAGCTTAATCAGGAAGCCTAATATTATTGGTACTTTAGTATTCTCGGTAGAAAAAGAAGTATCAAATTACGGTATGAAATTAAAGTATTATTTACCTAATAATTAACTCAGGTAAACTGCTCGACAACATTCATTTGTATTCAATTCAGTTTGAAAATGAAAAGAAAACTTTGAGTATAGTTATAAAATTAGGAATTTACACGGCGTAATGTTACGTATCTTATGAACTGGTGGATTTAGTTAATTTTTTCTTATACAAAATAAGCAATCCACAACTACGAGTGCACAAAATTGAAATAATTTCTTAAATATTGATGAACCCAGATTTTACAGTTTCGCGTGATTTATTTAAAAATATAATGTCAACATCGAATATCCAAGTTAGTTTGTCAAGTTTTTAGCTATCGCGTTGATAATTGTTTGACGAGTGAGATACACCAGTCAGTGTTCGTTTACCGATAAAAAATTGTTATTTCATTGAGCTTGTTAAATATAATAACAGTGATAATTAATGTTTGCGTGTAGATTATTTCGTATAAGTCACAATTTATATTCGTTTGGTAATTATCATTAATTTAAATTTGAATCTTTTATATGCTAACAAGAAAATTAAACTTTGATATAATTTAAAAATATGCTACTTAACACTAACAAGCTCTCTTGCAAAATCTCCATCAAAAGTATTAAAAGTATTATAATCCGTATTACAGGATAGTAAACAATATTTATATTTTCTAATATTTTATAATAAGAGAATCCACGGCCAAAGTGAGATTTCATGAAAAAGTTAAAAGAGGCAATGGCAACATTTTGTTCTAGTGATACTTTTTGTATTCCTTAGTTACGACATTTGAATACGATGCAATAACTTTTTAAATTTTTTACACACGCGTATCGAATACATGCGTACAATCACGTAATATTACATTAACAAGCGGACGAGAAGCGTTTGTTCCATTGTTCCACAGCGTGAATATTTGTTTTGTGAATAAGGTACACAGTCATCGGTACATTCGAGTTTAGTACTTATTCTACGCTAAATAAAATTATGCAATTAATTCGAAAACTTCTCAATCCAAAAGTAAACATTAGAGCTTCCTTTCGAGCACACCAAAGCTGTGCAGCATACATTTTTCATCGGATGATCCAGGAAAAATTTGCCTTCCGAAATCAAGATCAAGGTAATTGAATTAGAAATACGTAGCCTCGTCTGCATTCGCGACCTCACCTTTTAACTGAAATATTAAATTGAAACTTATGTAATATTCAATGCCGCGACGTTTACCTTTCAATTTCCGACTCGGATGCTGTAGGACTCTCGTTAGTTTTCTCTAGCGCCAAAGTACACTAGCGTAGCACGTGCTTGTGTGCGATGGAAAAATCCGTGTCTCCTGAAGTTTTTGTCTACCGAAGTTTCCCGATTTATCCGCTGCTACCATTTCACAACTTGTTCGCAAATATTTTGTTCGAGATAAAGAAAAAGATCTTCTCATTTTATAGGATCTTGCACCGTTTGCCCTCGTTTTTCGGCGTTAAGTTTCTGAATTTAATATTTGGTTTGTCTCATTTCATATAATTCTATAATACATTTAGAAGTGGTTGAGAAAGCTTCGGAAGAAACGTCTACTTTCGTAGACGTAAGTTGCCGTGAATTCGAATCTTAATATAAGTCGAATACATTCTTCGCATAGTTCAAGCGCAATTTTTATTTAATTGACACGCGATATTTTTCTCAATGGTGGAAGTATCGCTGCAAGGATTGAAGCGCAAGACAGAAAAATCACATTCAGAATCGGTAGAAAAATAAAGTGTAAAGTGAAAGCCTAGATAGAATAAAATGGCGATTGAAAAATAATATCAAATGAGACTCAAGTGTACAGAGAAGAATAAGATTCTTGTGTTATCGAGCTGATGGACTATTGACTTCTTGACGCTCATTGAATAATAATGTTTATGCACGTCGATCAGATTCGTTCGAGAAGGTAATCGGACAATATTTCTTCTCTCCTTCAGCTACAAAATTGTTGTACGCTAACCATAGCAGAATTCAGTTATTACCTATTTCAATTCTTTATGATGCATATTAGTCGAGAGTGTGGGCGTTCGTATGATGAATAATCGAAGTTTCAATTGAATTCATTCAAAATTTTCATTTTCAGTTTGCATATCTTCTCCCACGAGAGAAACTGTTTAATAAGTTTCAAAACATAAATTTTTCATGAAAATTGGCGAAATTTAGTTCTATTTCAAATTATGTAAACTTGTTATGAAAAATTTCAGAAATATTTAATTCCCGAATACAGTTTTTAATAAAAATTCTGTTGCATTTTAACGAGCAATTGATGCTTCTGTATTTACGTTTAAATACATAATATACGTTTCATGGAATATTAGCAACATTTCTCATTGATAATGGTAGATTAACTTGTAGATTAAAAAAGCAGAAAATCTATATCTTATCACGGTCCAATCATAAGGAAAGAAGAAAAGATTTTCCTTTCGAGGAAAAATAAAAAAAAAAAAAAAAAAAAAAAGAATCTTGTAAAGAAGCTCAAGGAAACCGCGGGAAACTCTGATCTCGCGATTTTGTTTTATACCAAGCGAACTGTAAAATGAGTGTACCTTAAAAGTAAAATAACAAAAAAAAAAAAAAAAAAAAAAATCGAGAATAAAAAGCTTTTCAGAACTTCCCTTCTCGAGATCTCCTCTTATAAACTATTTTCATTCGATCTTGCATTAATTAGAATTCTCAAAGAGACTTACCTGTCTTCTTCCATCTATTCCAGTTTACGGTGCACTCGTTCTCAGAAATTTTCGGAGCAACTTTTCAAGCAAATTTTCTGATCTGTCTACTTTTCATTGTTGTCTCTGTTTCTTTCTAATCGGAATTTTCAAAACTCCTTGTTAGCGTAACTGCGTAGACGGATTTTTCTCACGTCACGATTCTTCTTTATTTCTCTACAGTATTTGGTTATATCTTACGGTATTTACCACGTTCCTAAGATAACTTTGACGTTGACATAGAGATAATCCCGATAGTTTTTAATAATTCGAGTGATCCGAATTGAATTTTTCGTTTAATTTGGATAATAGTTTGTCGTAATTGGAAAATTTGACTGTCTAGCTTATTTCACCTACATTCGTAACCACAAGTATCACTCAATGATTATTTATTTCAATTATTTTTGAACCTATACGCATAAAAAGTCGTACATATAAAAATAAAAAATAATAAGTCTTATTAACGTTGTTAGTAGCACTTTTGGAATTTTGCAGGATAAGTAAATGTAAATGAAGAATTTCGCTAAATATTACGTGCTTTCTAATGCAGATGAATTATGCATAGTTTATCATACAATGAATTAAGTCAAATTATTTTTTTCATGGTTATAAATATTTTAAATTAGTTGATTTATTACAAACCTATTTAATCATATAGCATACTTAATCTTTAACTGATTTTTGTAAGAATTATAGTTAATTAATAAACGTGGATAAAATGTGATTTACGGGAGAATGATTTGAAACGTTTGTTTCATATTTCAATTATTCCAATAAACTGGAATTTCAATAAACTTTAATTACTGCAATAAACTGGTATAGCAGTGGATAATTTGAAGAAGAACATGAAGGTTTGGTAGTAACGAGTATCCGACAAAGTCTTATTTTGTCGGGTATTATTAATTTTCTTTAATTAACACAACCACAGATAAACACTTCAATATATGATTTAATTATCGGTGCCTTTTGAGAAAACTTTTATTTTAATATCAAGCGATCCTAAGAAATATTGAGAAAATTAACGCTCTTTTCATGTTTATTGTGACATCTTTAATACACATTCAATTGGTTTTCATTTTTATCAGTCCAGCTTCAATATTTTGTTAGAGTGATATTCATTGTTTATTAAATTCTTTTATCGATATTGATCAATAAATACTTCTTTTATAGAAAACTGACTAGTAATTTTTGAATTTTATTATTAAGCAAATTAAAACCCTTGAAAGTGGTTTCGCGATTATTACAATTTATCAAAATATCTATTTAGTTACTGTAACAATCATTCTTATTACTAAAGTTCGAAAGTTACCCTCAATAAAGATAACATATTTTTGTAACATTTAGCGAAATATTAAGTGAGAAGTATAGTGCAATTGAAATGCAGATATTATTGAGAAACACAAGACCTTTTTAAACTTAAGGATGTATCTACGTTTATCTATGAAATACTTTATATTTTAGCGGACGTAGATTTCTTCTAAGATTTTCAGTTACCTCAGATCAGTCGTCCACAAAATTTATTTAGTAACTTCATTATTTTTACCTTTGAATCTCCTAAAAAGGCTTGTTTTCATTTAGTTGTGCAACTGGAAGGAACGTACGTCTTTGTCAAATACGAAGGAGTTAACCAAACCAATTTGTGCCATCCTCCCATCACTTTTTAACATTTTTTGAATTTATTTATTAAAATTTTTTGAAACTCAGTGGCAATAAATTTTCTTCGGATTTAATATTTAATTAAAATATGTAAAATAGTTTGCCTAATTACAGAACTTGTCTTATAGGGATATAATAAGGTTTGAAAGTATAAGTTGTAAGTATTAAGAAACTTATAACAAATTTTAATCAATTCTTTTAAAAGCAAGTTGTTTATCAAAAAACATAGTCAAAGATGTTAAGAATTTTATGGATAAAGAATTATATATTTGTACTAATGTAATGGAATTGAAACAGACAGTAAAATTGAATCACCCTCTGTTAGGATTTGTGAAATCTCTCAAGGTAATTGCATTAAAAGAAATTTCTTTACAGTCTGTCAATTTTCTCAAAATGGAATTTGAAATGAACTTTGTTCAGTCGGAGGTTTCATAAATTTGGAATCGTTTGAATTCACGTATCCTTCAAGATTTAAGTGTTGTCTTCCGAGTAACGGCATATGACATTTTATCATCGTCTTTACTAACATAATATTACTGCAGACAAGTAGAGCATTTCTTTTCGATATAATACTAACCGAAATGCAGGAAGTAGTTCTATCGCTAAAGTAATATATTATGCAATAGTTCAGATAAAAATAAAGTTAAAATATGTTGACTGTAACGCAAAGAAAGTGTTTATTAAATGTGTATTATTGAAAACAATCCGAAAAGATTTCAGTTCAATAAGGCTGGCTTCTGTTATTTTTAATATAACAGAATATATTGTATTTCGGAGAAACGTCTTTTCAAATTTATACGTAATTCGAATTCGTACTTGAATACTCAACATTTCAGTTTTCCTTCTGCTTCGTGTTAAATTTAACAGTAGACACTTGCACACCGTTATCAAGTGACACAGTAGTTCTTAAACTTGTGACGAATTTTTTTTATCTTGTTCCAAGCAGCACCTTTTACAAAATGAGTTAAACTACTGCTAATGTAAGAGTCATTATCCTAAGAGATTTCCAACTGAAGTTTTTGACCCTCGTGTGCATTTTTCAAGGTAAGAAAATCCTAAAGTTTTATTTCTTATTCGAATACATTATCTTTCAATTTGAATATAAGCGCAAGAACTATGCGTCACGCAGTTTTACGTTTTATATATATTTCTCTCTCTCTTACTCTTTAGTTTAATACTTGCATGAGAAAAAGCTCGACCTTTCAGTTGCTTGAGTCCACCTTCCAATAAGTAACCGCGGAACTGTTATTTAATGGAGCAGCAGCTGTTACCGTCTGGCGCAGCTCGGGCGCACTCTACTGATTTCGTAACTTGCCTTCTATTTTCCGAAAGTTTGGTAATTTTCGCACTCACACATTAACAAAGTAAAATCCTACAATTGTTTAAATTTCGATTTTTGTTCCCTAATATTTTCCGTTTTAGTTTCATTAAATGTTAAGCTTCCTGGTGCTCCATTTATGTTTATCCGCGGTGAAAAGCACTCTTTTCTCGTTAGAATTTCTTAGAATTTACAATATCGATAACTGATACTTTGATTATAAATTCATGCTCAGGCAATGATCTAGGGCAATGATCTAGGGCAATGATCTAGGGCGATGATCTAGGGCGATGATCTAGGGCAGACCCAAGCGCACCTTTTACAATACGACGGCCATTTAAAAGTAAAGGTGTTTTCAATCATTTTAGACAATTCAATTTGTACATCAATTTGTCTCTAGTTTAATATTTTTATTACGATTCGAGAATAACTCGAGAACGAAAGTGCATTGGCGTCGATCGTTGGACTAGATGAAGCACCGCTCATGATACTAGAAAGCTCCATATTTCACTTACGACTGAGCGTAATCGTTTCCCTTTGTGTCAACATTGGTTCTGCTTTCACTAGGTTTGTTCATTAATTTAGCGTTGATCGTTAAAAAAGTACACGTAACCGTATGTACATACTGAATAAGTACAATCTCGCGAACAATGTTTTCTTCGACTGCAATTTTCAAATTAAAATATTCATTAGAGACGAACGCGAATAAATTATGCAAGTGTTGCTGTGATAGTGGTTTATGATCGCTATCAACAATTAGAGACATCCGAAACGTTGACACTGAAATAAATGACAATGGAAAAAAAGTGGTCGGTTGTGCCAACCATTATTTACCATAATCTTAATTGCATATACGATGACTGTACCGTTTGCGTTGATATTAATGATCTGGGAGCGCTGCGTCGTATTTTGAAAATTTTTTCTAAGGAGTTCCTTCTCGCGAAGTGCCCCCTCTGTACTCTGCCGCGTAACAGGTTTGTAACATGTAATAATTACTCTCTAATAAGGCGAGGGAAGACACCTTCGTTCTTCGTTCGCTCGTTGGGAAGCTTAAGTAGCGAGGCTCCTTCCCTCGTCCCAATGAAACTCGTTAAAAGGCGCATCGCGCTTTTTCATCGATCGTCCTCCACCCTCGCGTCCAAGTTTTCGTCCAAAGGGTCGCCACTGCTGGAGCAGGAAGAGCGCACAACTTCATTCTCGCCGGAAAGTTGTCTGGGCACGTGGGCCGCTTCGTCGCGGGTACAATAAACGTTAGCGCACTCGCGCTTCCCTCCACGACGCGGTAACGATCCACGAGTTCACTTTGACGCTGTATATCCGACACCAGAACTTATAATTGTCCGCGGCGGAGTTGTGCTCTCGCGGAGGCAGCGATTCTCTCTTGGGAATGTTATGGTCAGGGACAGCGAAAGAGCGCGGGGGCGGGAGAGGGAGGGAAACAGGATGACGGATAGAGGCAATTGTTAATCGTTTGGAGTGCGTTTCCGAATTTATTCTTCTTCTAATTTATCGCGAATTTGTTACGCGTCTTTCGTGTACAGTGTGATTAATCATTGTATCAGGCTAAAATGCGCAAACATTTTTTACAATTTTTTACAACGTTACTTTGCCTCGCGATCGCGAATTTAAGCTCGAAAAGCTCCAAGTTTACTTTGTGTTATTTTATTGTTGCATAGATTTTCAATTACAAAAGCTCGTAAGGTATTGCTCAAACTCGTTAAGATTCGACAAATGAATTGCAGAGAATTATTAATCTTTGAGTATCAAGATACGATGTAGTTGGATCCAGTCGGGTAAATATGTGCGATAAATGAGATAGAATTTATTGGATATTTTGTATTATACAATTGGTAATTCAGTAGATTATGAATTGATTGAATCAATCACTAATTAATATTTAACGAACAAAAACATTTGCGTTAATTCAATTAATCCTTCAAATTATATTCAATTAATCCTTTTCTAAAATTCGATTTTTATTTAAAGCTTCTTTAATCAAGGACCAAAGCTTTTCCACGTTATCTATTCGCATGATTGAGCAGCCCAAATTAATTAATCTATCGATAATTTCTTTTACATTATCGTAAATAAATGTATTAATAGCACCTTATATTAATATTTACTAGGAACATTTGGTAAAAATATTATCGTTATGCTGCTAATGAGTTTTTCAATTTGTTGGTTGTACGGTATAATTTTTACATTTACTTAATAATAGATCTAATGGCGGATTATTATTTATATACACGTAAAATCTACACCTATAAAGATATCGAACAACTGAATTTTCATTATAAATAATTGACCAGTACTGAAATAAGCCATTAAATTTAAAGTTAAATTTCTCTCCCCTTATGGTTTTATGTTTTATACTTGTTCGGTCGATAAGTTTTGCGTTTTTATCGTCCAGGATTGACACTTCATCTTTGATACATTTTTTATTCTTTGAGCTGTAGAATTGCTAAATGCATACGGAACTCAACGTACACGCGAGGCTAAGGGAGAGAGAGAGAGACCAAGTTTTCCGATAAGTTGCGTGTTACCTTTTTCTCCCATTCTTCCGTTTTACCTTTTTTCGTAATTTCCGTGTTTTAAGGTTTCCGGGATTTTCTCACCCTCGCATTACCTTACGTTATGCATATGTACATCATTTCAGTATCCGTTATTTTTCTTTTTTTTGGCCTACCATTTGCTCGACGTTATTTCAGCTTTTAATGCTTTTTAATGCCTGCATATGGCAAATCTCATTGTACGTTAATAAACAAAGCGAGGCAATGAAAAGCTGCTGAAATGGTAACTTGCCCTGAATGGAAATTTTTGTCTTACGATAATGAAACCTTGTAGATTTTATACTAGATTTGAGCCATTGTATTGACCTCCCGGATCACGTAGATAGAGAATAACGATAGTAGGCTTACAATTGTTACATCAAATTTTTCTCACTACTACTTTCAATTTATCATTTCTGATACAGTCTACGAATACAGTCTACGAACGAATATGTTGCGTTGGTTTGTCGTCGACATTAAATAATTAAATACTATTTCTATGTATCTAGAAATTATTAGGAGCAATGATTGCCTTATTTGCTTTTACAAATTTCTGCCCCTGTGTTTGGCATGGATTTTGCTTTTATGTACCGTTTGGCACAAAACTTTATTAAATCGTAACGCTCTTAATATTTTAATCGGCGAATGAACTATTTGAAGAAATCCGTTCGGGAACACATTTTTCAGCAACCCTGCTTAGCAGTAAAAAAAAAATATTTGGTTTATAAAAATAAACCAGACGTATGTGCACTTGAATAATGCAAGCGCGCGTTAATGTTTGGCGTGTAGAATTTTTGACGGTGGAGCACAGCAAAAAGAGAAAAAATATTTTCTCACGGTAGCCTTTTGTGATGAACATTGGGCTGATACAGAGTTCAATTTTACAGACTACTGATGACCTGATTTATGCGCGTATTATTTGCTGGATTTCTACGGGTTTATTTTTGTTTTGTTTCGGACAGGTTGACGAAGATGTATTGCGAATAATGTTTTTGTTCCTCCGTTGGGAGGCTTATATGTCGATAGGGTGTCAATAATTGTGGCATTATTTTTTTTTTCGTTTAAATTTTAATTTATGAAACTCTGAGCTTGAATTTAATACTAAAAATGGTAGTCATTTTTCTTCCTCTGGGAAACAAGTATTTGCAAATCGGGTCGTTTTAATTATTCGAAATAATTTGTCTTCTGAAAAGTACTTTGATAAATTATTACAAACTTTAATTAAAACTCCGTTAAAAAGATGCCTTGAGCATTTTACTGTCGTTACAATAAAAGAATTTATCAATTAAGATCTCCTTAAATATGTGAAGTTGTGACTATATTATTTATTGATAAAAATATCGTTCAAGACTTCATTATCCGACTAAGGTCGGATAATTTGAGGTTGCCTTTTATAAAACTAGATTTAATGGTAAAATTAAGGCAGATTTCCATTTGAACCACACAATTGCACTGCTATTTATTTACTCTTTGTAAATTTCGTAGATATATTAAAGATGTAGAGATTACGTTGATGATTAAAAAATGAGTCGACTATTACTCCTATAATGAACAAATATTGTACCGATATCAAGTTCATAAGCATTACGTGTCAATACCAAATACTGAAGTCATAAAGTAAATAGCGGTGGTATTTTGAATCTGTGCACTGATTACGTCTGTGTATTGGTTTTGGTAATTAGGATCGATATTTCCAGTGTTTTATAGTTTAGATTTTACCTTACGTGGAGTAAGTATTCGATGACAAAAGTATAGACTGTATTATAAAATGTAACTTCTAGGTTAATTCTGCATGTATATTGTATTTGCAAAGTGAAACTAGTAAAACCTGCATTTATCCAAACATGTATCTCTTAACTGTAGAGAAGTTAGTCCAGTATGTGCTGCTTAAGATTGGAACATACAATATCAAATACTTCGGTGTGACAAAACTAATTTATCACACCGTTATTACACTGTTATCAGTATTTTCTTTAGATAGACGAAAATAGTATGATTATCATTGTTATAACGATATAAATTAACTTCTTATTTATTATTACTTGTAAAATATATTGCGATGAAACAAGTATTATGCGAGAAATAAAATGGAAGAAGTTAAATCATAGTTAACATTCTTACGTAATTAGAATAACGTATCGAGGGCATTTCATTTTATTTAAATGAATTATAAAACAGTCAATTGGCTCCACTATCGTAACGACCTCATTTCAATTATCTTAATATTTTATACTATCTCTTTAGTAACCATGTTATTTGGTAATTTTATTTGTTTTCAGTTCATTTCCGTGTCAATGTGTTTGCGACGATTTTATATAGGATTTGCTACGTCGAAATAATAAAAGGAATGTAATTTGTTTAAAAAGGAACCAAATTGTACACATATTTGGGAATGGAAATTTTCTAATCCGAAATTTTTAATTTACTGCAGATAAATCACTGTCAAATTTTAAAAACTTTATAGTTTTAAGGTATCATACTCGTATATCGGTCCATGATCTAGGAAAAAGGACAAAACTTTTTAAATGTATTTTTATCGTTTGCAGTAGATCTGTTTTATAAGTGAATCAGTGTGAGACATTGGGCATAAATAATATTTATTCTAAAGTTTATGTGTCGGTACGAATAAAAGAAAAATAATAATATATCCTGCTTAATTGTTTTACATTATACAACTGCTTCTTAATTTAATTAACAGCAGCGAAACGGTTTGTATTATTTTAAAGATCACGTAATTGAAATTTCATTGGTTTCTTAATAAATTGTCGCTTTCGCAAATTGTTCGATTGGCAGCTGATCATTCAAGTGCCTTGTTTAAATTTTTGCCATCATTTACTTAAACTTTCGTTTCTCCCTTTATCATTTGGAGACAATGCACGATGAGTCGCATAACGAAATTCAAATTGAAGCTTTATATACCTTTTTTACTATCCGCGTTTACGTGAATTTGTTTGTGCGTAAACGCTGTGTGCATTTTTCGGCTGTTTTAATTAAAATTACATGTTACACGTGAAATTGCAATTTAGACTTGCTAGGACTCCCGTAATTGTCTAAGCTCAGTTGGTTTTTAATGTTACTTTGCAAGCCACAACGTGCGAATGAATACGTGTTTTTGGGAATTTCAATTTTAATCATCTTGATTGCGTTGTTTCATCGCTACTCCTCATCGTGTAATTTTTCATTTTGGTGTAATTTGCAACATTGGTGAGTAATACAATATTTTTGTATGCAAAAATATTTTTTATTTTAATTTCATATTAATATGAAATGCACGTGCATCAGCATATTATTACCGAAGTCCTATTACGATTGTTAACAATTTTCTGAAGTCTCATTTTAGATTATATCTGTTGTTCAGTACTGTATTATCCTACTGTCTTAAGACATATTGCAATGATCTTTTAAACCAGTAGCTACGGATAATGATTTTTTAGCTCGTGTTTTTCCCATTAAATATTCTTTATTTACTTTCCTACAAAATATTCTGTTTACTTTTTCACAAATAATTTACATACTTTAGTAATTGAGTAGTGCATATAAGATATTAAAATCTAATAAATTTCCCATGTCTAACAATTCATTTTTATCTATATATCCTTTTGAATTTACAATCGATACTTTTTTGTAATATTCATTATTTGACGCATCACAAAAATGTTATTCATTATATGTACATTTAAAAACGTTGTTGTTATATTTTCTGTGTAAAAGACGAAGGTTGCAAAATTTTAAATCATTGATATTAGTAAAGTAATAAAAACTTTCATAATAAAAGTTAATATAGGAAATGTTTTGAAGTTAAAGTGATAAAATTAATTTAAACAATGATTTTTTTACAAGATATTTTACAAATACAATTTTTGTAAGATTTTTGCAAATATACTAATTTTACTTCTAGAAATATCTTGTGGAAATAACAAGCACTTTATAGATAATAATGTGTAGTAGTAGTAACTCAAGGAAACAATTTACTTTTTATAATTATTTAAATTATAATTCGAAAATGAGAAGCAACACAATGCGTATATTTCCGCTTTTACTTTAGTTGGTCTGCAAGTTTAATCAGAGTAATAAACGTAGTAGATCAGAAAAAGAAATATATTTATATATACCTGTATATCTACATGCACGCACATATACATGAGAAAGAGATGTCAAATAATTTCTATTAAAAATGAATAATAAAAACATGTAAAAATGAGAAAATGTTTTTTATTACATATATTCGAAAAGTTGATAATTTGAGGACTTTGCATTATACAATTGCAAAGTTTAATCCATCTATACGTAACGACAATATCCACTTACAAAAGATCCGTAAATTTGAAAAATATTCTGTTTTAAATTTATAGTGCTGCTTTTTCAAAAATTCTACACTTAATAGAATTACTCTTTATGTAATATTAACAAACTCTATTTCTATTTGCATACAAGCTGAGGTACTTAAGCAAATGTTACGCCGAAAAATAATAATTTTATAAAAACATCTCAACTTATTCAATGTCATAGCAGCAGATAAATTACAGTTTTTAAACGAGTAGGCAAAATATTATTTAAGCTTATCACGTCTTTCTATTATTTCTCTTAAATTCAATCACGTTTGCGTTATCACTAAAGCTAACGAAATTAAACACGTGGAAACGTTTGTGCAAAGAATAGACTAATATTTCAAATTGCATATAAAAAGAACTTTCGTTTTCTTCAAATTAATTACCGAAATATTGCCTCGCGAAAATATCAAGAAGTACATGTACCGTGAATGTTATCAAGGGAAGGTCGATTTGTTTATTTTAAAAAGAAGGATAATAAAATTTACGTTCAATTATGTTTTATCGCGGTCTTACACGAGCCAGTAAATTAAAACGATTTCTTTCCACCTTCCTGGAGGTAGTACATCTTCACTGGCACTTAAATCATAACGCTTATGTTAGGGCGTTATGGGAACGGTTCGTCGTAGTTGTAGTTGTCGTAGTTGTCGTAGTTGTCGCTTTCCCGTCGATATACGGACGCGATTGTGAAATATCATACCGCGATAATCGCAAACGCATGCTACACTACCGCCTTTAGCAAATACGTTCCTGTAATTTTCTCGTAGTTCTTTGCCGTGACTTTTTCTCTTTGTATTATACTCATTCCTTTTCAAGTATTTAGTGCCTAAACAATGGGTTTGTTTTTATCGGATCTACTATACTTTTTAAGTACCTTCATAAAAAATGTATTACGACCAGGAAAGTCAGCTATTTTACAAGAATTTTTATTGTACGAATATGGTTTTTAGTTCGTTTAAAGCTATTTAATATTTTTAAATTTCATCGATGTATAAAACTGATTAAGTTTCAAAATGAAAATTGATACTAAGTAGGTGCTGGGATGATATTTTTATGGTATTGCATCGTCAACAGATATTTGATTGGTAGTATAGTGTTCCAAATAAGAAGAAAAACTACATAAAGTTTGTTAGGTGATAAATTCGAAAAGTAATTCTCTGTTAAATTTATCCACGTGTATGCGTGTGTGTGGGTGTGCGTGTGCGTGTGTGTGCGCGTGTGTACAATCTCTCATTTTCGAGTATGGAAGACGTAGATCACGTTAAGCTTTTCGTAGTAATTAGATAAAAAGTATCGCGTACTTAGTTGTCTTTGTATATATGGTAGATTATATTCGACATAAATCATCAGCCGCTAAAAATTGTTATTAGAGTAACTGTGCTTTTCATGATCCGTCAAGGAAGTTATTCTTGTACGCTTAATATTTATTACGCTTAAATGCAACAACACCCAAATAAGTATTAGTATTTACAAAACAAATCAATCCAAGAATTGGCAAAGATCTCGTTTTTCATCCGTTAATTATTTAGATTATTATTTTTGTATTGCAGTATGCAAAGCTGATCGACAGTCGCGTTGGAACTATCAACAAGCCTGCAATACGAAACGTCGCGTAAGCTAAGCGTGAAAGGCTTATAAGTAAACAATATAATCGTACGCGAACCTTCAAGCTTATACCTAGTTGTGCAGGAATGTTTTATGCTCAAAGGTCGACTCACGACGCGGTCGATTGTATCCGATCTCGATCAGGAGACTTTGTTCGATCGATCGACCTTACGACTATAACTCCGTGTAACAGCGAATGCAAATCGTACATCAACGTCATGCGCGTCAGCGCGACCTTTATATTTAAACCATTTCTCAGAGCAACCGCGACCTCTTGCCATCCCCGTCATTCCATGGGATAAGTAAGTCGCACTCCAGAGAACAAGTCGTACGTCAAATTCTGTATCTATCATAATCATTTCCCCAATTTGACTAATTCCCGTACGTTAAGCTTTCTAGAAAATTAATGCTATTTTCTTTCAGCGAATTATTATACATACACATGCACGTGTATATATCTGCAACATTACTGGTAAGTTTCCTTTCAATTATTTGTGCACCTTTTAAATAATAATAATAATAATTCTGCGTTCTCGCCCTCAATGCAAAACTCGTGACAGAAATGATGACTCGAGACAGAAATTTTTTTAATATTATCATGTTTCATAGTTAACCGCGCAACCACGAGTTCCACGAGTTCCACGAGTTCCACGAGTTCCACGAGTTCCATGGAAAGTTGAATGGCCGTTGAATTCTTTTATTCGATGCGTTTCGCGGCGAAGCTAGTTTTAGCTAATGGATCCGCCGTGCATACGCGTCCCACAACGCGTTAACTATTTTTCTTCTTCATATTTCTCTTAGACTTCGTTCCAAACCTTTCCCTTGACGAATCCTTCGACGACGTCTCGCTACCTGAGCACACGAGGAAAAGCAAATACGAACAGCGACTCCGGTACTTTCACAACTATCCACGCAACAGAGCACTTAACTAAAATGTCGCCATGAAAAGTACGTTCAGCCACGCTGTTGGATTTTCGTAATTTTTTTGCTACATGCATTACCAACAGATATTCACGAACATCCTTCCGATCGAGTATACATCCTCCTTCTTGCAGCAACGTCGGTATTCGCTGACGCGGCCAAAACCTTCCCTCCTCCTCCATCGACTCTAGCTGTAGCCTTTTTTCTGCCTACGTCTCGGATTTTCTTTACGAGGGCTGCGGAAGAAAGCAGCAACAGCGGCAGCAACAGCGGCAGCAACAGCGGCAGCAACGGTTCCTTATCGAAGCACCGCATCTGTCTCTCTTACGGCTGCGCGCAAAAGTAGCCCCGTCGTAAAAAGGGCGACCGGCCAGTCGTAAAGAAAGAAGTCGATTTCAAGATTGCGCGCACCCACACCTGGTCATCCACGCGGGATTCGCGTCCGGTTCCTCATTATCCGCGAATATATCCGGCCTTTGTATTATTCATGTTTGATTTGCATTGGGCCTCGCGATAACGAGGTGGAGGAAAGTCCCAACCACCCTCTATAAGCTGCTGCAACCGTTCGTAATGATGTTACGTAGGGTTGTGCCTCCGTTGCATCTGTGCATATACGTAGGCGCCGTGTACGCATACTTAGCTTGCCGCGATTGTATGCATGAACGTACGTAGGCACGCACGTTGGTGTACGCGAATGCATGCATGAATATACGTACGTACGCGCGCATACGCGCACCTAACAACGCGTGGGAGTGCAATGTAGCTGTATGTGTTACGCGTACACGTGTAAGAATTTGTACGTATACATCTGTACTATTCAAAGATTCGGGCTTGTCGTGTTGCAACTTTTGGTCGCGACATGACGTATCTACATCTAAGTATCTCATTGGGTTGAGCGGTACGTAGTTTTAAACGAACGTAAAACATTTTAATTTTTTATGACGTTAGTGCTCTTGGCCGCGTGTAGGTATAACGTATAAGTTTTTTTAAATTACACCTAATGACGGGTATACCATCGTAAATAAAGTCTGGAGAACTGAGCTTTAGTTACCCGATGTTCTTGATTATAATCGTTACTTGGCTAATTACGTATACGAACGGCTCATGAAAAATTTTGTAACGAATAAAAGAACAACGATGCAGTTTTGTTTGTCCTTTATTGGGAAGGTATAAATTTATTGTGTTGAGTATATGCACTTAAATTTACTCTCATGAGTTAATGCGTTAAAAGCTGATTATTCATTTAGAAATTATCGGTGAAGTATTAATTTGAACATTTAAAATGACATTTTATGTAAAAGAATTTTTGTAACAGAATGTTATGAGATCTTGTACAATATTAAAGTACGTTATATTTATAGGTCCAAATGAAACAAATTGCTTTTATACAATAAGGTATTTCTTTTCCTCATTTGCATATGAAACTGCAACATGATAAATAGAAAAGAATATTTTCTTGAGTGTATCAACAAAAAACATTCTCACGAGACATTTGAATTTGAATAAAGTATAAAAATGTAATGCCAAAAACGCTTTAATTTGTATTTGAGAAACTGTGTTCTCAATTGTATGCATGATAACAAATACGCGAGAATCGAAATATTTAAATAAGTGTGTTAATACATTAATTCAGTGTACGGCGATATGAATTAAAATGACAATGCAAACGTTATCGATACAAGAAATCGTTAAAAATCCTGATAATAAGATTAAAATTTTCTTTAAAAATTCGTACAAGCGCATTATATTCAATTTTTCATACGATGCAATAACTTTAAAAATGAAACCAATTCCGTTTCTCATTTATTAGATCGCAAAGTAATAATTAAGTGGAATATTCGAGTAAAAATAATTTTGGTAAAATAAGAAACGGACAAAGTTAAAAATAGTTTTACGTAATATCAAAGGAAAATCTATATCATTTTGATTAAAATTGAAGCAAAAATAGGAGTAATAAGCAAGGAAAGCGAAGGAAAAGATGGACGGTCTAATGGTAAGAGAAAGATAGATGAAACGAAAGCTGTAATGCCGAGTAAAGAAAAATAACGACTAGAATTATATTGTACAGATGTAAATTATAAAACAAATAAAGTAAAATCGAATTAAATAAAATGATGGAACTATTAGAGATTTTCTATTATCGAATTAACTGAAAAGAATTTTATGTAAATATTAAATGTAAATTTACCGAGTAGTGTAAAAATAATAGCGATAAGAAAATGAAAAATGTATATACCTTTATTTCTTCACTAATGAGCGAAAATATTTAAATTTATTGTTTATAACGTTTTATTGATATTAAATATTACTATTGCGTTTTATATTACTACGCGATTTACCTGTTTTTAAAATAAATATATATTTTTCATTGTTCTTTGATATCCTAATAACGGTTGGAAGTATTTTTTAAATATTTAACAAGAGATTTTTTTGTATTCTAAAACTCAAGTTATCAAAATGTGAAATTTAATAAAAATTGTACTTTGTTACATTATATGTAAAATAGCTCGATATTTATTATTTAGATTTGTACTTCTAGGTATTACATACCGTACTTTATTAAAGTATAATTGCACCAATGAAGAGTTTTCTATACAAGTGTATTGAAACATTGTTAACGTCGTTAAGGATTTTGGAACGAAAACATATAAAGCGGTGTAAACCTCTGAAATAAAAAACTTATGTAGGCAATTGCATAATATTTTAAGTAATGCTGTAAATAATATAAAATAAGAATCAACGGCTTGTGCTATTTTGTAATAAATGTTAATTTTTTAATTAATTGTAATGATGTTGTAGAACGCGACAACAATAGATAACTTCATCATCACTCGTCTAACAATAGATTTTTCAGTTCTTAAGGCTATTAAATAAATATTCGTAAAAAAATAGTTCTAGGTTGAAACCTTGAAGTAAAATGCAGTTTAAATCATGCGATTCTTAATAGAGTACATTCTGAATAATAAAATTTAATATTATTCAATTTTGCTAATTGAAAAATTATAATTTGACGTTTTATTTATTTGCGAATTTGAAATTCAAATATTTCGTTTTGGATTATTTCGATATTTTTCCAAATAAATTTGATTACTGTAAAATTCAAAGCAATATTCTGTTAAAATATTTACCTTTGAAAAATATTTTTAGATAATATTTCGGTTATGCAACTTTTCTGATATAATTTAATTTTTGTGTTCTTGTTACGTATAATATCTTTTCCATACCCTGGTTTAACGAAGCTAAGAGGAATAATTTTAATATGAAAAAGAAAAACAAGAAAGTATGGGGTAAAAGTTAAATCTACCTTTGTAATATTATCTTATACTCAAATTGCATTCTTTCGCATAACGAAAAAACTTGTATCAATTTATTGAAATATGTGTTTATGGTAGTAATCAAATAAAAATCTTGAGATCTTAATAAAATACGCTTGACTTCTTGTAGCCTTGTATTCCTAGTATCGTTGATTTCAATTACAAATGAAAAATAATTGAGAAAAGAAATAATTTATAAAAATAACAATCAAAGTTGTGAATTTTATTGCAAACGTTTATATCGCACAACCCACGTCTGAGATTTTTTCAAAAGTATAATTTTTACGTTTTACTTAAAAGAAATTCGATAATTGCGGTGAAATCTTCGAAATCACTGATTCAAGCATGTATTCGCTCTCAATAATTCATTTATTTCCCAATTGTGTTTTCTTCGAATCCGATGTTGACCTTATTTTAAAGCAATAGCGGCGACATACGATTATTAAACGCATGTGCAGATGATTACGTAATACGGACCTTGATTACACTCGTCTTATTGAACGAGTTTAGGAAATGGCTTCCCAAGCCACGTTATTAAAACTTTCTTCGTGTTCTGCATGAAGCCATCGATGAACGTAGTAAAAAATTGTTTGCTGATGCAATCTACGTATATCGCAAAAATGTCTACGAGGATCAGTACGAAGAATCAGAAAAAAAAAAAGAAATAAATAAAAACGAAAAATAATATAAAATAAGAATAAAGTTATTACATAAAGTTTTTCTCTTTTTTAAGAAAAACTTTATCTCCGTACTGACTTGATGCTGCACGATTCTTTGTTGCTTATTTAGACGCCCTTGAATTGTAATTAAAATAATATTTTATTCAAGTGAAACAGCGCCTTGGAAAAATAACGAGGAACCGAATGTTTCCCCTTTAGGCCGTTTAAGGCTGATAAAGTCTTTATAATCTAAATTATTTGCGACAAACTCATTTTTTCAAGTATTATCGCAGCTACTTTTCAATTTCAACAGCGTGAATAGCTGTTGAACGCCAAGTTTGCCCGGAAGATCAATTTGCGCAGAGTGCCGAAGCACAGAAAGCGAGAGACAGAAAGACGAATTGCCAGACATAAATACGCTGAGCAAAGAAGGAGGATGCCTAGGTATAATCAGGCTCGTGAAAATGAGATGGAAAAAGAGTAGCAGCAATAGCAGCAATAGCAGCAATAGTAGCAGCGGCGGCGGCGGCGGCACCAAGTAATTAAAACTCGGCGCGTCGCAGGAGAAAGTGTAAGTACACATAGCGGAGACTCATCTTCGTTGTAATTTACAAAGACGCGCGAACGTTTCTTCTCGTCACATGTACATGTAACGAGGAAACCCTTTTCACGCCTTGCTTTTATACATCGTCGTCCACTTTGGTCGCTCCTTTTTCTTACAGCTATTTTTCGCCGCTGTTTTGCGCTCATGTTTTCATTCCCTTATCGCGTCTTTTTCCTATTTTATCGAGTTTGACTCCGCGCTTTATTATTTATTACCTTGAGAATCATTTTAAAGCCTGGAACATCTTTACAACCTGTATCCGTGATGGAAATGTGCCGCGATTCTTGCTCGTTCGACCCTTTTGGGAGCGGAAGGGATCGTCTAACTATGTGGCAAAGGATCGAATATCGTTCCGGTGTTAAAATGTTAAATCTGGTGCAACTGGAATGTAAGAAATTAGGTTTTGTTGGAAGAAATCAAAGATGTTTTTTTATTCAATTTGTATGCGATTATTCTTAATGTTAATCTTTTCGATATAAAATTTAACGATTTTTAATAATTCCAACATCCAGTCTTACAATAGAATCTAGAAGAATCGCTAATCAATCGAATATTACCATACGTGGTGAGGTTATTTAGAGTTTGATTCCCATCTGTACCATACAAATTAGTTTTAATCATTTTTTTTTTCACATTAAGGTGAAAACTTTTATGATAAAACAAGTTTTACAATTGCTTTTGTTGAAATTTTGAAAAAATACTTTTAGTTTCCCAATACAAATATCCGTTTCAAAAAATATTATCACGAGAACATATATTATCTTATAAAACTTAATATTTACAGTTTCACAAACTATGAATTCTTTTGTTTTGTGGCTTATAATGAAGGAGTTAACTGTCTCGGAACGTTTCGATAATATATGATCAACGGAATATTCACGTGACGTTTCTGAGTGTAGATTTAGAAATGTGTAGGTGCAAGCAAGTAGAAACTTAAAGATAATGTATACGTGAATACCGAACAATTGTGTAGGTGCTTTAAATTTAAGTTTGCCATCAGACATTTTTCATTTCTCCTACTTTTAGAATGTAAGTAGTCCATTACTTATAACTAGACGATATACCACATATGTACACTGCAACAGTGTACGATGCCTGATGCACTTTTGGTCTTTTGACAGCTCAAGTCAAGAGGGCTCACGTATGGAAGGCACGTATCAAAGACCTTGAAACTACTGAGCTTCCGAGTTATTGTCATGGGAGAATTTCGCACAGAAATTTATCTTATATACAAGTGCACATTTTTTTAAAAACATTTTTTTTAATTTAATAAATATTTGTCACATGGGCCGCAAGATTTTATTTATTGGAAAATGATGTACAAATAAGTCTCAGAATTCATGTTAATTTTTAAGCTTCTACATCTTTCATCAAACTGTAGATTTAAATATAGTTATATATATATATATACAGTTAGATAAAGTGTAAGGTGAATTATCAATAAGCGATAGTTTATTTATGCCAACGACGACGTGATGTTATCTCAGGCTGATAAGGGAAAGAATTTTTTTTTAATTAATTTATTTTTTCTTACGTAAAGTCGTAAAGATTTATGAACATCTATTTATTGTTTAAATTTGAAATTAGTAGAGGTAGGTTTTATGTTTTCATCTGAACGTCCGTTAATTATAAATTAAATATGAAAAAAGTAATAAATATTAATAGTATTTTCGTATTTTTATTAAAAATTCTGCAAATTAAAAAATGTAAAATCGCGCTTTTCGCTATCTATTTATATTCCATTAATACTTTATGCATAAAAACGAAATGTGGAAAGGAAGAGATCGAGTTCAATTTCCTTTTATATGCGAGTATATACTAGTTACATATTCTGATGAATTGTAAACAAATTCTCTTTTTTCGTTATGAAAATTGTATTTGAGGTAAATTAAACCTAATTGACTTGGCTAGCTAAATTCGTGCGAGATGTTAAATTTTTCAGTTAAAGAATTAAAAGTTTCTTATCACGTGTGTTGTAGTATTTCGCGCGATCTATGTACTTTTTCCCTTTTTCTTTTCTTCCCAACCCAATATCGAAACATATACGTGACAATGCTTTTCGAACAGAACGAAAGGGCTGCCGGAGGAGTAAGAGAATTAAAGCGCGTCACGTTTCATAAAGAAAATGCTGTCACAGAACCGCGAGCTTTTACTCTTTTGTACGAGGGAGTGAGCGATGCTTTTTCACGGAGTGCTTAACATTCATACGCCTGGGTCAGCGGGTGAAACCGAATCGCGACGGGGAGATAAAAATAAAAACGTAAAAAATAAAAACGTGGCGTGCGTTGATGTGCTCAGGACGAAACATGGCAAGGCGACGCACGTCTGGGAAACCGTTTACTTCGGATGGCAGGGAGACGGATTACTTCTGGTCGTCGGTCAAGTTCACTGATGTGGATCGCCATACAATTCTGAGATTATTGAACCACGTTATTCTCTTATTCTTTTTATTTTTTCTTAAAGACGCTTCAAGGAGTTTACTTTTATTAGATACTTTGGGAATTATTTTTTTGGAATGTACATGGCAATACATCAATTATAATTATATCGATAACAATGATGTGCGCGTAATGTAAAAATCGCGTTTATATTTATTCGTAGTTTAATGGAGAAGACAGTGTTCATTAGATGTAGCTGACACTAGTAGAGATAAAATCAATAAACGAAATTATTGTGATCAGTCATGATGTAATAGCTTGATAATTATTTTCATTGGCATTTATTAGCTGAAGTTTAGTAAATGCAGGTTAGTCCTTTTATCCTTTTATCGAGCACAAAGAAAATACATCGATTTTTCCAGCCACAAATATTTTAATAATTACTGATTTGCCACGTAGAATTGTTCTAAATTAATAAACATAAATTCAATAAACTAATTACCAATAATCCAAATAGCCTTTGGTATTGTCGACTGTAATTTGCAATATCTCTTTCAAAATTATTATAAAATACAAAGTATTACACTTTCTAGATGATAATTACATGTTCCATTCGACGTAACGTAAACTTGAAATTTGATTAATTACGCCAACATTACTATTAATATTGCGTGTACAAAATTTATCGGGTTAATGTAGCTAGTCAAAAAATGAATAATTCCTGCACGAGTAATAAGAATGAGATAAATAACGGTAAATCTCTCATTAAATCTACTGCAGAGTTACGAGATCGACACGTGATGTGCTGTAAGGTACAATAACTTTTTGATTTTTTTATTAAGATGAGGTTCTGTTGTATCTCTGCTTATGCCTTTAGCTAATGCAAAATTATGTCTACATGTACAATTGGAATATTTACTTTCTTTATTTTAAGGTATTTATAATTATTTATTATATTTATTCGATGTAACATGTTTCACAAGAATTAATACGGATGAGAAATGTGGAATTTTATGCATTATTTTATGCATACGTTTTGCATAATCGAAAAATTGAAAAATTTCATAATTCATAAATTCGAAAGGAAAGATTTTTCAGGCTAAAGATAATAGTTTTCCCAAGTTTGTTTCCGCATTCAAGGATAATCTTGATCAAACTATTGGATGACGATGTGCTGTTGTTCAGTGTTTGCAAAAAGACAATTATTTCTATCGGTACTTCATACAATTTTTTTCAATTTTATAAAAATTATGTATGTTATAAGAGTCTATAAAATTCGAAGTATTAATTTACACTAAAAATTTATTAAAACGCACCCGACCTTTAAAAATATACAAATGCATAGATAAAGATAAGCTAATTAAATTTTGTAATTAAAATCCGAATTCTGAACGCTATTTGTATATTTAATTTAAGTACTGGAAAAATTAAATTGGTTAACGAAGGTAAAAAAGACGACTGTGCAGCACTCAAGCTTTTTAGACTCGCGGTTTATATTTTCTTGAATAGCATAGAGCATATTACAGTAATAAACTATAAGAGGTCAATTTATATTAACTAAAATTCTGCTTCATATTTATTCAGTAGCACCCGTTCCAACTTTTACAAAATGCAGTACATTTCACTGCAGGATATACAATGCACAAAAATCGTTATTATTAAATAGTTAAAGGAACTTTCAAGTACTTAGAATGTAAAATATTTTATAATATTTAGAACTAGTAGGAACTCATTAAAAATGTTCAAGTGCACTTTGTCACTGATAAATGTGATTTAAAGCAGGTGTAATAAAAATAACTTTTACTTAACGTTTTATGTTTTTCTGAAATGTAAAAATTATTAATTAAATTAAAACATTTTAGATACAAATTTTAATTAATGACGTAAATAAATTGGTAGTAAATGGCTTTGATCTGTATAAATACTCAACTATAACTAGCAGCTTGTTGGGAAATTTTTTCTTAATTTGGTAATATTGAAAGTTAATTTATTTTGTATTGGATTAAAATTGCCGTTTTGAATTGATGGATATAATTTGCGAAACTGCGTATCTTTTCGTTAGTTTAAATTTAAATTTATTAAACTTTTTATATTTGTAATTACATTTTTCGGCTTATTGCATTGAATCCGAGTATCAAAGACACATACAATATTTATTGTTGTTGACACCGTTTTATTAGGTAGAATGTGTAAACTACAAATATAACTACACAAGTATAACATTTTCAACGCACATCTGTTATAACAAATAGATAATGTTTAATATATACAGTTCGTGTGTTGTTATAATAGTTTTAAATCGTTCGTTCGGTATCAAGGATTTACAGAAAAAGTTTAGCAAAAGTTCAGCACATCTCGATAATAAAACCTCTTTTTAAATTATCCATGATTTATTTGTTTTGGAAAGTAAATTATACATTTCACGAAGCGTTGTAGACATATTCCGAATATAAAGACTTAATCATTTTAATAAAATTTATTTTTCAAAAATCTGTCATTGATAACTTTGACATGCATACCTTACAAAATTTAACAAGCACGTTCATTATTTTAAAAACTGACGCAATTTAAATTTACGATAAAATCGATGATTAAAAGATTATAAGTACCAAAATAAGCGAAAAATTGACTTATTATATTAAATTTTATTTTTGCAGTGACTTACTATTGCGAAGTTTTGTCATACTATACCTACATTCGTAATTATCAGAAGATTGTACAACCCGTACTTTATGAAAAAATTTATTAAATTACTCTTGTCACCATAACTCCTTGCTTATACTTTTTATTGTAACGTTCGGCGGATTTTCTCTGCTTTCAAACAAACATAGTTTTGAAATCTAGCCGGCATCATCCGTGAGATAAAATTATTCGCAAACGATTGAACCACAAATCCATAAATCCAAATCATTCAAGCGAATGTCAGCAACACGAAGCGCAACAGAACCTTCCCGCAGGTTCTTCCATAAAAATATCTCCGAGTCTGGGTTTAGTTCAGATGCGCAGGAAAAGAAGAGGGCGAATATCGGAAACTCCACGCCGAAGAAGTTGTAAAAGGATTCCACTATCACAGCGTCTCTTTCTGGTTTCGGGGTAAGAACTTACTAATGGTGTTGCGATGACTATCCTGTTTCCATCAATTGCACAAGTCTATCTCTAGAATTCTGAAGCTCGTAAAAAATTTCCACGGAGATAATCTCGGTTAAACCGCTACACTTATTCGTCTACTGGTTCATTTATAATTGAGGCCCTGCGTTGCTTCATTTTCACTTTTTTCGCATCACATTACGATTAATGATTTTACAGCTATCAATTCTTTTGTACTATTGAAATTTGAAAGTATATGTCTAGAACGACATTTCCACGTGTTTTAGCCACAAAAAAGTACCCAAGGGTAATATTTATTAAGTAATATTAATAGTTATATTTGTTGATGTAAATCATTTTTATTAGTTGAGCAGTCGCACTAATCATACCCCGAGCGAACGAGTGTCGTCTATTTTATTGCTTGTCGAGGGTTTTAACATCGATAACCATAAAAGGATATGAATATTTTGTAAGATAATAAGGGGAAAGTGCATATATGTTGAAAGAATTAGTATTACCGAAAGGTTATTAAAAATTTTATTGCTTACTAGGTGTGCACTATGTTTCAAATGCAGACATTAGAATTATTCTCTTTGAATTGATAACGATTTTCGTTAAGAATAGAATTATTTCAATATATCATGGCTTTACGGATTTATCTTGTTCTTTCGACGAGAAAATTTTTTTCACTAGTAAGAAAAACTATCGTTAAATATTAAATACGTTCATTCGGATAACTAATGTGAAACTTTAGGGTCTGATTGATCGTCGATTTTTATAAAGTTAATCAAAGTTTTTTTTTTTACTTTTATGCTGGTTAAAGTTGTCGACGATTTCCAATTAAATAAAGCGCCCAAAACTAACCTCCGATGACTGAGTGGACTACATGAAAAATTTTGTGCCTTTAACTTATCGCATAATTAATGTGAAATCATTTTGTTAGTACTACGAATTCTTTCAATTTACGAGGCTGACGAGTCTTACAATGCCGGTATTTTTCTATTTTGCTAATCATGTCTGTCATATTCAAAGTGAAAAGACAAATTATTATGCGGCCTTTCGAAAATGTAGTTTTTTTTTTTTTTTTATATCCCTTTAGCGCAATTTCCATTAATACATTAATAATACAGCCTGAAAGCGAGATTACGTTCTTATTTTCTTTCGAAACTATAAAGTAGCCAAATTTCAGCGGTAAACGACGCGAGATATAAGCAAATAACCGGAATTGTTGCGACGATCGACGAAAGTCCTTTTCCCTCTCTTTTTCTCTTTGCAGCAACGAGCGCTATCTATCTGCTTCCCTTTCTCCCCCCCCCCCCCACATACACACACACACACACACACACCTCCCCCCTCGCCCATCCCTACTTTTATCTTTATTCTCTCGAGGAACGACTTTCCGAGAGAAAGATAAAAGGGAAGGAAATAAGAGGTGACGAAAGAGAAAGAAAGCGAGCGCTCTTTAAGGGCGAAGAACGTTTGTCCCGGCGTTCTCTACACACCTCGTCGACTTTCCCGTTTTTCCTTTTTCCACCCGAGCTGTCGAACACCGACAATGTTCGCCCGACTCGGCGATAATGGCAGCGATAACGACAGCGATAACGACAGCGATAACGAGTGCGGAGAATAGCTTCGTCCTTAGAACATTTATATTACGTCGCACCGCGGGTATCCCCCGCAGTTTTCGAAGGGCGCGTGGACCTGTTGGCTTGCCGTCTTTTGTTCTCGTGTCTCGTTTCCTTGCGAGAGGGTGGAAGCATGTACGGGAGGTTCCTTTTCTTTTTGATTTTACGTTTGCCGGTGTAATCGAATGAACACAGGTGCTCCACGGGCAGCCATTGTTGTTTCGCGGCTTTTTAGCAGCGCGGCGTCGCTTGTGATGCAAATGCGAAATTTCCTTGAGCTTCGGCACTGAACAGTTTAACGAGTATAACGAAGTATGTAATTTGTTCTTCGAAATTTCGTTTTTTCCAAGCGCCGAGTTAACGCACGGGCAACCTTGGACTTTTCTTCGGCGTATGTGTAATTTTGCCCGAGGCGTCCCGGTGCAATAATTTAGTTCAAAACTTATCTTTACTTTAAATTAGTTTGAAATAACTTCATTTGGAATTAAAATTATTATGTAAAGTATAGTAAATGGGTCGTACTTTGAAATAATTCTAAGTTACGAAAACAACGCTAGTGCGTTAAATGAGAACGTGCTAGAAATTTCGAACAATGTTGTATATAATTCACGATTAATGTACTAAACCATATCGTGCAGTATTACATGGCATACGTTGTTATATAATAAGATTATATTCAACTGTCACTTCTGATTAAGTCTGGATTGGATCACAATAGGAAAATTCATCATTTAACAATTCGTTTGCAAAATCATGAATCCAAATTCAAACAAATTTATATTTAGCGGAATCATACGTTAAAGAAGTACTCGAATATTCTGCTTATTATATTCTGAATATTATACGAATATTTCATGTTATATTAAAAATAATACACTCTGAATGTGCGATAGTAATTTATACCATCTGTATGTAAAACGGATAGTGTTGCATTTTGTTGGCGAGTCTGCAATTATTTTCCTAATTTTCCAATAAATAAGATATCCTATTAAATTGAACGTATCTCTTTTCGACTATATATTAGCCAAGAATTAAATAAAAGGACTGGTTTTCAATGATGGTAGAAATATATCGATAATTGTTATTAGCAAAGGAAATGAAAATACGAAATTTCCATAGTATACATTTTACATGCGTATTTTTCTGACATTCGGTTTACCAAAATCTGTGTATGATAGTCGTGTATTAATTATTCACACATTTCCCTCGACTGTATTGTCAACTTTCTTTACTGTTTTTACATTTGCAATTAATATGATAAACGGAAGCTCGTGTTTTCATATTCTTTATCATTCGATTGCATTTAATTAGAAATACTCAACCCTTGGGAAATCGCGTCCATCACATTGATGAGTACATAAGGTATATATATTCAGGACTAAAATTTTTCGTTGATTGCATTTCTCTGTTTTAAAGTACCATTTCAATATATTGGTTTTAACTGCATATATATATATATATATGTGTGTATACGTTTACACATTCGCGTATACCTACAGCTGCTCCTCTTTGGGTATTAATAAACTCTCTTCCGTGTCGTTACTTTTTTCTTTTTTGTTAAAAATAACTACGTTACACCAAGTTTTTTTCTTTTAATCTTTGATGCAAAATTTATATTTATTCATAGGTCAGAAAATCTTCTCGATTTATATTATTGTTATTTAAGTAATTAATCTATGTGTTTGTCACTATTACTTTCTACTTCATTAAATACGTTGGTTTGACGAATGTTTAAACAAGTTTTATTATAGGTACTGTATATACTACGTACTGACTCAAACTGTCAGTGAAATTATGATTTTATTTTATCTCGAGAAAGTGTTTGTCATTAATTCGTTCATAGTATAGATGAAAAACAGAGGCAGGCGCTATGGGGTATAATTACATGGAATAGAACCTTATAAAGGATGGATGACGACGCGTCGATGTGAATATTATTTTTAGGTACAAGTCGGAATCAGACAAAGAACTAAAAGCCAATATTTATGTAACATATTCGATATTATGTTGAAATGATTATTCCGAGGACTTATCGTTTAATGATTACAAGAAAAATGGATTTCATTCCACTAAAATTGTCTAGTCTCTTCTGTTACTTCAAAATTTATTTTAAGTAAATTATGATAATCTGAGAGTTTGCGTTTTGTTTGTCTAATAATATTTTTCTTTAAATTGTTCTTCAATTTTCGCTTGAATTTTCGTAATTATATAAAATTAATGTTGGATATTATATTTGAACGCCGCCTTATCGGCGTTCAAATATATTTGTTTTACCGCAGATGAAAACTATAGGTGTCATTTAGTTTTCAGTCTATTTTGAACTTCTCCTGGAACAAATCAAATTTGTAGTGGACGTATATAATTCAAAACAAGTCTAAGGCTTTTGCTTTTCTTACTTCGCCTTTATAATATGAATACCGACTCGAACACTTATTATAAGAATGAGTAGCTTTAAAAAGCACGATTTAGTGCTCGTTTCGAGCTAATAGGTATTAAGTAATGATCAACGGAAAAATAATTAATAGCGAATAAATATATAGATGGATAATTTAAGATATGCACTGTAATTGAAAAATGTATTTCTGTAGAACTCAATTTAACGATACTTAATTTACTTGGAATAAAGTATATTTAATAGTAAAAATTGCTTATTAAATCACGACGTCGTCAAATTATTATCGATGATGATTTTAATAATTTGTTAATAGACAGCAATTATTAATTATATAAAATGTATAATTGTATTTTGATTAGCCTCTAAGAAATACATTTATTTACTATTTTTGATCAAATATTCATGTAACCATGTACTACTTGGTAGCTTATGGTATAATGAAATTAGATGTTTTCTTACATAATTACAGGTACAATGTTCAACAACGCAAGAATTGTTTTGAAATATCTAGAAGGCACACCGATACATTTTGTGAATATTACGAAACCGACTGATTATCAGTCTTAAGGTTCGCAAAAGAATTAGTTTATCACGCCCAACGAACAGTGTATAATTCCACCATTCAACACCTAAAGAAACGAGGAACGTAACGTTAGCCATAGCTTGCATAGTAAGCGAAAGGTTATTATATTTTTCAGAACATTCTTTTGATGTTTTGAAATGAGAATCGTACAATATTTTACAATAACAAGTTTTACATAGAAATAGCGGCTTCGAAATAGCCGCTTACAACTTAAATACATAAAGAGTCTAGGAAATGTATTTCCTTCGAAAAAAGCGAAACGTTTCACCTTGTTTGCTACCTCGGCTCCGTTACACGAAAGAACGAAGAATCAGTTGATTTAAGACACTTTACGTAGAAAAACAATCTCTCCACTTGGTGATTGTTTTACATTACGATCGAAATCATTCCGATCACGACAGCCGAATGCCGTCGGACAAAATTCACTTGTCGCGAGTCTGAAACTTCGTGCATTACTCGACGCATATCAAACTTCATGAAACCTCATGGTCGGAGCATGTACGCAAGGCTTTTATCCTTGGTATAGGTAACTTCGCAAAGGGTTTCCGGGTGGAAGCCATCGGTCGAATTTTCTCGCTTCCTGTCGCGTTGAATATACAAGCAACCCAGATTTACATGGGATTGCGGTAGCGTTTGCTCGGTCATGCTCAGCGTGGCATCCTCACGCATCCTTGTATTACGTGACAGTCGAATGAACGTATTTTGCGACGGAGGATTTCTCTTTTCCCGTTTTTCTTCAGAATGTTGACGGTGATGCGATCAACGACCTTAAACAAGTATCGACAAGTACTCGTATAACTTACGGTTGCTTAAAGCTATACCGATGAAGGTTTCACGCGAGACGCGTAAAAATTCGAGTTTCTACGGATTTGAGCAATAAACGGTGACTAATTATTGCACGTAAGGAAATTTGGCAATCGAAACTCGCTATCGCGTCAATATGCGAATGTGAGACTTTATTCGGTTTTGCATCAAATACCGTTGAGATATTTCCTGAAGCCTATATTCCCGAAAATAAATAACATTTATTTTTCATTTTAACTAGTGCATACTAACATCACTAGTGCACCGTATGTACCGGATAACGTACGTATGCTTTATATCTCACGATTGTACCCTTTCCCTTTTCTTCTTGTCCTGATTATTTAATATTGTAAATGTCTTTTAAAAAGTCATTTTTTTTAAAAAGTCATCTTTGCATCTTTCTCGCGTTGTAAATTAGAATTCTTAACGAAGTTGCAACGACGAGGAAGTTAAAGTTAAAGTTTATCGGTCAAGAGAAAACATAAATTGTTCGATGCCCAAATACTGCTTCAACAAAATTGATTATTTATTCAGCTCTTCGGATGTTAAGAGAAATTCCACTGAATGGATCACCCTTATTGGTACGTATTATGCCAATGTATTATCGCCCTATTTCATTCGACGTACGAACCCCGGCAATTTCTGCTCGCAGCCTCCTACAACACTTATTCATAATTCTTCTATTACATTATATAATTATTTTCACCGATAATCACAACGACTCGTATTTATTCCAGTTTTTCGAGGGAGAAGGGCAACAAGGCAAAAGCCAGCGTCTCTCGTTTGGCCCGCACTCGTATCCAAGTGTTTTGTACACGTAAGCTCTGGACAATTATCGCTGGTGGTGCACGCGTGAGCTTCGACGGCAATTGATGCATTGAGTGGCGGCGCCGACAGCGAATTATACGCGGGTGGGTGGGTGGGTTACCGTCGGGAACTGCATGTTAAACGAGGATCTCGCTCGGTTGAGTTCCAATGCGCGAAATTATATTCTGGCGCACGCATTACCATTGGTTAAACGCGCGCAATGGTCGCTGGTATTACTCCAAACAGCTGCTACACTGTGTGCCTCGTTCGGTTGAGAATTCCGAGGTGATTTTCCCGCTGGTCTCGCTTTTCGGAATTATCGCTCCTCCTTACGTAAGAAGATTATAATGGTACTTTATGGAAAGTAGTGAACTCGGGGAGATAAAATTTGCCTTGATGGCGTAAACTGAACTTCGTTTTCATGCACAAATGGACTGTAATTCTTTTATTGGCTTATGCATTTTCTCTCTATGCGAGACTTTCATTATTTCCGTAATGATTGATTTACTTTTAACGCTTTCTCATACTCGTAATCTTAAACTGCTTTCATCAGAATTGTGCATTTTGATGGAAGGCAGGGCTCGTTTTCTATAAAGAAAAAAGGCACAAGTTTTTTCTTTTTGAGAATTAAGAAGTTCGGTTCTTGTTCGGCTATTGAAACCGTTGTGTTTGATGAGTGTGTGCGACTTCTTGAAATACAATTACATCAAGTTACATCATCCCTTCGTTTCATTAGGTTTACATGAAATTTGTTCTACAGAAGATTGTTTAGGGTAACTTTTTCCTACCAAGATGCGTCATTAAATTTACAAATCTGATATTTTAACAGCGCCTGGACCTGTGTGTAACGAATGAACCAATTAGCTTCATGCGGCTCCCCTTTAAATCTTTCTTTTTTTCAAATACGCCGGTTGAAACATTTCGTATAATTTTTTGGTTTTTCATGGATAATAAGCTGCATTTATATTTACGTATTTTGCAACTCCTTTGCAACCCCTTTGCAGCTGTCACTAAGCGCGGATGTAATTTAAAAATATTCCGTGTTCGCGAATCTCCTAGATGATATTTAAATCTCATGAATTAGATGATGAAGAGGCTTCAGTTTTGCCTTACAATTTGCTTGTGAATCAAATTGTAAATGTACAATTAGGTGAAAATGTAATAGAATTCTCTTCCTTAAAACGAATAAGTAAAAGCCTTAGTTTAGTGAACACTTTTTTTTAGCTCCAGTCAATTAATAATTGCATTTTATCTTGCAATATGTATATTTAAAAGTTTCTAGTACATTTATTTCGGAAGCCGCGAAATTTTTTACCGGATACTCTTTAGTATTTTTACTTAATAGCAATGGGTACAATGATTTTGCAATTTTAATACGATTCACCTCTCTTCGAGGGAAAGAAGGATGGTTTAATTAATTTTGTAAACCAAATATACACGTGCCCTATTTAAGCTTCATCTAATTTAATTTTAGTATTGGAAAAAGCATATTATTGTAGAATTTTAAAGTTTAAAGGCAGTTGTCGGATGTACAGCAAACGATAGAGGCAAAGATTTGCATTGAAATAAAATGGCATTGAATTAGTACTTAAAAATGACATTTAACACGTTTTCGATATGTCCAATACATAAAGTATATAGACTTAAATGCTTGGCTGCTAATAATACTCAACCTCTATTTGAAAACATTTTCCTTAATATTTTATGAAAAATTTTAATTCATGCTTATTTTAAGATCAACTTCCCACAAACCGAGTTAACTAAAAAGAATTTTATTCGTTTGCTTCTTTTAACGCTGATATGATATTACATTTTCAATTAAGCTTCTCAAGTTGTAATTTGAATTTCAGGAAACCGTTATTCATTCGAAGCCTCACCTTTTTATATTCCCTCACTCGCTCTCTTAAGCATACACGTACATACGTATTTGCTCAGTCGACATTCGAACACCGAAACATCGAAACACCATTGCTGTTACATCTTATGACTTATCCACTCCACGAAATCGAACAGCATCGTATATACTTTTCGACAGGAGCGCGTAGAGTATCTCAAGGGAGGCAAAGACGGAAAGTCGATAGGCGAACGATCGCGAAAGACAAACGATTCGCCGCCTGGGTATGGAGCACGTATAGCTGTTGCCTGAAGGAAATGAAGAACGAAGACAGAGAGGAATAAAAAAGACGGAAGAACAAAGCGATAGACACTCGCAGTATCGTCCAAGTATTTTCCTTTTGAACGTTTGGCCGAAAGTTTATATTCTCATCCTACGACTGGAAGATTGAAAATAAATAGGTCGGAAAAGTATGGGGTAGCGAGGGTTCGGCACGATAAACCGGTTATCAAAGGGAAAACCCATGCACGAACGAGTGCTGAGTTGAGTGCTCGTTCGAGTGAGTGAGTTCTAGGTTTTTTTTTTTGGTGCATAGGAGTAAGATGCAGTTGGGCAACGCATCTGGCGATGGTCATCATTTTCCAAGAGTCAATTGAAAAAGTTATTCGATGTTTTCGCGATCGGGGCGGGAGGGGTTGGAAAGCTTTTGTCATCCAGGGATTTTCCTTTGTTTGACTTTTACACACTTTGACTTTTGTACACTTGTATTAAGGACGTCAATTCTTAGCAAAGATGTAAACATTATCGATAAATCGTGGGGAAAAAAAAAACCCAAAGAAATACAAAATTCTATAAACTAGCGAATCCCATATGGAAACGTTTACTTAGCTTATCCTTTCGTTCGAGAAATAAAATGGATCTTAAGAGTATATTAGACTTTGGTAGGTAAATAACTTTTTCAAGGATGTGCCAAGAAACGAAACAATTCGCATTGATAATATAAAATGACACAATAAATTGCGTGCATATATCATTACTCGTGAAATTACTATCGAAACTTTCCGTCCGCCAAGGAAAGCACGAATTAACGTATCATAGTTAAGGTATCATAAAAAGAAACTTTGCAAACGGACAATTCCACGGCAACTTATCTTAGACTCTTTTGAGACGAGGTAGATGCTTTATTTCACTCAGGCTAATGGTTAAACGGTAAATGTGTCATGGAGATTTCAACGTTTCCTAGAGTATCCGCAATCCTTTCGTCAATCGTAACCAGTCAGCGATGGCTCACACGATAGAATCTCACGAGCAGCTGATGAAGACGCAGTCGAGACGTTTCAGTTGAAAAAAGCGAATTATGGTTGGGGAATATAGCTTAATCACAGTCAGCACTGTATGTACGTGTTCAAAGCTGAGTAAACGAGGGAAAATTAACGATTGCGTGTATCGTCCGATCCTCGATCTTGAGTTAGTAAATTTGATTGAAATCGGTTTAGTACTAAAATGAATTAGTGACTAAAGTTTTTTGCGTAAAGCGTTTGTAAATTATATCGAAATAATCAAAGCAGTTTGTTATTCATTCAACAGTTATATTCATGGAGATGTTAATTTTTCTATTACTACCATCTTATGTACATTCAAGACATTTAGATCTAAATGTAAATGCACTAGCAGTTCGATTTATTTTAAATATAATCGGGGTTGGTGCGTTGTTTAATGAAATGTTTATTGATCAAGATGTGCTACGTCGCATGTGAACATATAAATATATTTACAAATATGAAAGGATTATTCGGGTCAATTTCATTATGACACAGAAGAATTTCATTATCATTCACTCTATTGTAATTAATTAAAATAATTAATTAAAAATATTTCTCATTCAAAAATTCTCGTGAAACGCATGAAATAAGTAGAAATATTGAACTTATTAAAATCTACGATAACACATACAGGAAATGGCGGTAATTTTTCCATTCATAATTATATTTTCCCGATTACAAACGTAGATAATAACGGTATCTCATTTCATTTAAATTCCAAAAGTTCTAAAGCGTTATTCGTATTAACTAAAAGCAATACTTGCTTTTAAAAGATGTCATAAAAATATATTTACCATAAAAAAATGTATATTTACCGTATTATTATTAAATTAGAGACCTTAGTTGTGGATTAGGCGCACAAATAACATTACTTCATCTGTATTTATTTACGTAATTGTACAAACCACATTCACATCTTTGAGCGTAAATGATTTGTTGATTACTATACAATGGTGTTGCAATGAACCTATTATAAATATTTTGAAGAGTGTTGTTAATCTGTATGACTTCATTGGGATATTATTGTTTTCACAATAATGTTTCTCAAAAAGATCTTGTATATAATTGCTTGTGCTAAATGCTAAAAATTTACAGTGCTAAACCATTTTACAAAATTTCTAAGCAATTTCTAGCTAATTATTATAATTATATCTTTTCTTTTTGTTACAGGTGAGCTATGGGAATGGCCCCTTTCCTCCTGCACGTTCTCTACGTAAGCCCACGTACAATTCAGATGAGTACTACAACGTCTCGTATTACGAATTATTCGTTGTACGAGTAATCAGCCCGTAGAATGCTTTTTATAACTTTCGACATCCAATCACACGCGCACTCAAAAATAGGGCGCCAGAATAACCTTTGATAACCTTAGTCGTGCATTGACCTGGGATCCCATCGGTTATCCCGCGTGATCGCCGATTCTCATTGACTCGAAAGAAATATTCACCGACAGAAATCACCGAGTGAGTACGGCTTTTCTGTCGGATGAATTGAATATCTGGATCGGGACATCGGGACTAAGCCTCGCGACTTGCGTAGCTACGCGTATTTAACGCAGCTCGTGTCCTTGCAACGGTTCAGTGGTCGGTCGCCCTCTAGCACCTCTTAACTCGTCGGTAGCTCGTATATTCTAAAGCGAGCATCATCCCGACTATCGCTCTTGAAGCGATAACACCGACATTAAACTTGTATTGCATCCCCGGGGCTGATAATACCGTCTCTGTACACCCCTGAGCCTGTTAGTTCTCCGCTACTTCATCGCATTGCACGTTAGGATCGCACCTGGTGATAGACCGCCTCGGGATATTAGGGTATTATTAGGAGGATGCAGGAGGGCGACGGTGCGCGGTCGATGCACGCGACAAGGACGAAGGTGGGATTCAGGAAGTTTACCGCGATCTCGGGCGGAAGCTGCAAGGAAGTGCTAGAATCCTTGAAGTATATTCCATGCATCCGAACGGTAGCACTTCGTAGTGCAAGGCACTGGAAGGCACTGCAAGCTGCTTTTCTTGTATGAACTCATTATCTAAGTACGTAATATGATATATTACATACGCGCACGTGTAATATATCATATTGTACGGTACTCTATGTAAATTTTTGTATATTTTCATGTCTGCACTCGTACTTCTAATTAGAGCATACGTTTCCGTATAGTAGTCAGTATTTCTAAACCTGCGTTAGCATGTCGGCACGAGTATTACGTACGTGTAAGTGTCTACATACGTTGATACGCACAAACATTATTTCGGCTGCTTCGTTCATTCGGTAAAGTACTCATCGCGAATATTTCCGAAGCGGCAATGCGGCAAACAGTTGCAACAAAGCATAGATTTTTATCAGAGTTAGTGGGTGCTTTTAGATATTTAAATAAGGGAGTTAGTTATTCGTAGTTTATTCATATATTTGAATCCTTGATCGTTCAGTTAATATAACAAGTTTCTCGCAAAAACTACTTCATCTGTCATCACAATTATTAAAGTACGGAGAATTTGACAATAAATCGAGCCAGAATTTTCTTGCATTTAAATCTCCGTCATACAACATACTGAACTCGTCATACTGAATTTAACATTTCTCATAACGGTTATAATTCTCCATTGTGTATTTTGGACATCGTAAGTCGAACATCGTTAAAAAAACTTGTAAGCGGCTTATAGTTTGAACTACCATTCAACTACCTAGAATATATGAATTATATAAATATGTCGCTTCTTACTAGCTTCATAATATTATTTAATTAGATAAAAGTTAAACTTTTTTCAGTTTTCCAGATGCTGTACGTCATCCCTCATCATCAAATGATTTCTGTAAAAGCTTAATCCAATTTCCTTTTGTTGATAGAACCTTTCCTTTTGTTTTATGGTCTGACTTATGTACTAATGATTCTACAGTGCTTTCTAATACATGAATATTACGTATAATTAGAATTTAGATTCGACATTTTCTTAAAATGTGTATTATTATGAACGATTTAACAAAGAGTATCAACATTTTTCAATCACATTACGATCTATTTACGATGACTTCGTACATTGCTCGTACAATTTCGTATCTTCTAGGCTTTCTTAAAGACTATCGTAGCATTTGTAAAACGTATGCCAGAAATATACAATTTACAATATCTCAATTCAAAACTAATTAACATATAATAAAGTTTCGTGTTAGCATTACACAAAGCTGTAACGCGAGTAAAGGTATTTTTGCAATTTTTGTTAGAATAGACAACATCACTTATTCATAAAAGATTCAAAATTATACGCGTATCGAAAAAATCTTTTTCCAATTACAGAGAACAACATAATGATGCATACACACGTTTAATTTAATTTATGAACGAATGCGCTTTATAATATTCTCGTATACTTTCATGTATTGCAATCATTTGATTGTACAACTCGATGCATTTGTTTCAAAGTATTAGTTGTCATTCTGTATTAGCTACATTCGATTTGTTTGGAGTATCTAGTGTACAATTTATACGCATTGAGTCCCATTGCCGAACAAATATAAAATACAGAAAGTAGATTTATTACATTTAAAGTGCAATTTTATCATAATTTTATTTAAAATCTTATTAAGCAAATCTAATTAAGCAAACTACATTACTTATTTACGCAAGTATAAGGTATTATTGGTAGTTATGCGTTAATGAAGAGCGCGAGAATGTTTTCAAACTTTATACGAACTTTGTACAAAAATACATAGAGTTTCGGGAATCTTGTAAAAAAATTGACTCTCACTGTAATTTTGAAATGTCTCTACATGTATTTAAAGAATTTATGCGTGAAAAATATCTTCTAATATTGAAAGTAGCAGGTGTCAAAAAATCCGATTCATTTATAAATGATTCTTTTTAAATAGGTCTTTCGTACTTTTGCATCGAATGCTTCATTTTTAATTCAAATAATCATTTTTACGAGACAGTAACTTGTATATTATATTCGTTGCGAATTCTCTTAGTTCTTTAATGCGATATCAAATTTATTAGCGGTAACTGAAATATTTAAAGATATGGTTTGAGAGAAAGAGTTAAAATATATGGATATATAAAGGATTTAATGGGCTACCCGGACAAATTAATTAACTCTTAAATGACTCTGGAATTATAAACCCCAACAACTATGAAAAGGCGAAGACTTAGCTCCTATAGACTCTTCTCCGTAGAAGAGTCGTTATGCAACTCAAGTCTCCACGGGGACGTAGTATTAAATTTATAACTATAGCATTGAAATGTCTATCGTTATGCCGAAATAAGAAATTTAAATGAATTAACGTTATTATAGAGGTTAAGCTGTTGAGGGTCGCTGGTAGAAGATCGGTAACTATTTGAACGTGCATTTCAGTGAGTCATCGATCACGGATATGAGGATGAACTTGGTTAATCGCTCGGTATGACGACAGCTGGAGGTGGTAAATTATATAATTTCGTTATATTTACATAAGAACGTGATGATATTCGTCAGGCAGAATGTATTAGAAGAGGTTATTAAAAGGATTTCGGAGCATGATTAGAACACGTGCCTTACAAGCCATTTCGCCACTTAGCCGATTGTTCCAACCGGTAATTGTTAAAGTCAATATCGTTTAAGGATACCGCATATTTATATTATTCCGAAAGCATAAGCGTTCGTGAAATATTATTGAATTTATTGATTAGAAAAAAATGTACATATTACAAAACGAGGAGAACGGTGCAGGACATTATGCGCATGACGGTACGTTACACCGATTGCGGCAAAAAAGTTTTAAATTTATGCCACTGTAATGCAATAAATTCTCTTTTTCTTTAAAACTACTGTCGCAACGGATATTGATGTCTAAACGATGAAATACTTTGCTCGTTAGTAAATTTGACAAACAATGGCATCCGAGACAAAATCTGTTAAATTAAAATTTAAAATTCACCATATCATTTTTAATATTTTACCATCAAATTGATACTCGTATTCATTAAGAGTTAAAAATACTCAATATAGGAAGGTACTAATAGGTATGATTTCGATCAATGTTGAAATTCTTTCTCAATTGCAGAGGGAAACATTAATTTTCAACGACCCCGAATATCAATTTTACATTCTTCGCGTATAAAAGAAACAATTAAGTTTTACTGTTCTCGTTCGCTGCTTGATTAAATAATGCATAACTACACTTTCTACCTCAAATACGCCATAAATCGAGTGACCGGGACTTGTAGATGCGTGTGGCTGCGGTCGTTGGTGTGCACGTGCAAGCCAACGTCGGTTGTATGCGCGCGTGCTTTATGCATCCGCTCGTCTCGTCCATCTTCCGCCGGGGCGCACGTCGTCGTACCTTGTCCGGACGATCCCCGGGAATCCCCTGGCTCTCGTCCTTGTTCGCATTGCACCTTACGACACGTCGCTCGGTAGGAGACGTGATCGCCCGAGCGCCGATCCGCCTAACACGACCCAATCTTGTTCCTCCTGTGCCTCGGTCATCCTCCTTCCCGGTCATCCCTTCTGCTTGGACAAATGTACTCGCAGGTAGATCTGCGGGCTTTCTTTTGACGTCAAGGCCAGATTCGGCTGTGCTTTTAACGATCGATTAAAGGTGCCGCCGATGCTCGTTCAGTATGCTCGAGCAATTATCCACGTAATGATATTTTTCTAATTTTGTTTCTCATTTACATTAAAATGATGGTAAATGGCATTTATTTGACGTTAATTATCATTGAAATTCAATTCCCACGTATGATGCGAGTTCGGTAGTCAGAGTTTATGGCTGCAATAATATTCGATTAAAATGATTTCAAATCGGCTAACATATTATTTTCTTAAATATCGCAGTGACGTTGCGAGTTACTCAAATATTTGATAAAATTACGCTTAAGTAACATTTATAGTGCTTTTACTATATAGAGTTAATCTTGCATCAGGGTTTTTAACTTTAGAAGGCCTGAGAACTGATGACCTACAGCGAAAAAATCGAAAAACAATGTTATTACACAAGCTTAACGGA
Organism: Wiebesia pumilae; assembly: GCA_018907045.1. Taxonomy (NCBI): domain Eukaryota; kingdom Metazoa; phylum Arthropoda; class Insecta; order Hymenoptera; family Agaonidae; genus Wiebesia; species Wiebesia pumilae. The sequence goes on from JACCHZ010000138.1 coordinate 2,824,673, forward strand.
AGCAGATTCAAAATAAAATGAAACAATTGCGTTTTAAAACGTTTGCTTGATAAAATAATTATCCAAGTGCGGTTGCATTTTATAAAAGTATAATATCGCGGCCTCTTTATTTTTAATTACATAAGAATCACACATATATCTACGTTAAATACCAATTTATAATAAAGTGTGCTCTAGCACACTATTCTTGAATGTTACCTTGAATTAATCTTTTTCTCTGTAGAATACTCTTAAATTAAAATACTGATTACAATAACATATTCATCACTTTCTACACATTGTAATAAGAATATAAAAAAAGTGATTGTTAACCGATATATATTAAACAAAGTAATTTCTATAATTCTGTCAATGTAGTTTCTGTGCAGGCAAATGAGTTCTCGACGTGGATAATGTGACATTGATAATGTCACCAAATAATCCTTCTATAATAACACAAATAATACCTTTGAAAAGTATAACTTTTCAAATGTATTTAAATAATAATTAAATAATTTGTAAATTCAAGACATATCTATTCATTAATTCATTATCATAATTACAGTTTATCGTTCTTATCTATGAATTCGAGGGAATATTGTCTTAGATTCTCTTATTGTCTCTCTTCCATCCTCTGCTCTCCCTTGCTTTCACTCCTACCAATTCTCTTATTACTCATCTGTTTATAAATCTATCCTTTTCATTTATTCACAGGTGTATTCTGTTCGATAAACTATATTTACATACAAGGTGCATCGTGCAATTTTGATTCTGAAATATCATACCCTACTATACTACCAAATCATTCCACTTTACTAATTATATGTAATTATTACTGCAAAGATTTTTTCCTGACTTTTAGAATATAGTTTGATATTATCTTTAGATATTTATCTTCGATATTATCTTGGTTTTTATAAAAGCCTTTTGTCTTCTGGCTGTTCAAGCTTGGTATTGCATTTTTATTTTTTATTATTGAGGCATATCGGACAAGCTTTATCTTATTTATTATATACATCGTCTTTTACATCGCACGCTTATCGTCTAAAGGAAGTTCAACACTTTTACGATTATAAATGATAATCTTCTGGTGACAAACGTTATCTCTTTTATTGCAATAATTCTTTATTTGTACGTTAATTCGTGGGTTATATTAAATTGTTAATCTAAGCATCTCTTTCGCCAAATTACAACAACGTATACGAGGACAATGTATATTTACCTATATATACCTCGCTTAACTTCTCAGAAGGCTTTTACTTTGAAGAGATAACGAACGGTTTACGTAGTTAATGTAATATCTGTATTTTTATTTATACATGATTTCCGCCTTTGAGTCCTCGCACGGAGATTCGAGTAGGAGAGTATTTCGTCTACGGAATATCTTACCCTGGAGATATTCGTAGTGAGATCTCTGTTGATATTATAGATGTCTTAGGTTTCTTGGTGTACGCTTCGCTCGCCTATACCTAGTCCCCACGGGTTGTCCGCGACTACTTATTTGTATATTCACAGTTACCCTTCAGATCTGAAGGACTGTACCCGCTATTTGCAATCCGTGGACGCGCTATGGAATAATGATAAGGATCCACTGAACCACCGGCGCATATATACGTTTGTGAATATACATTCCAGAATAGCAGTGCCTTAATAGACACCTTGCCTGTCATGAAATTAACTCTGTTACCTCGGTTAGCTAATGAACTAGTTTCGAATGCGAAGGAGGACGACTGCAATAGCGCCCTCTTTATTCATGATAAATTGATGTCCGTGGCAAATGAGGAGAACGAAGGATGTGAGCTTAATAACAAAACTGATAAAAATTCAACATATTTACGGTGCGCCGAGGAATTTGCATATTAATGCAACGAAGTAGCTCGCAAACTTTTAAAAATACTGCATGCCGTGGAGTATAATTTGTATGCGATATGATTTCTAAATTGAAACTATTACGATTGCAACTAAAGTGAAAAAATGAACTTATATATTTCACGTAATGACCCATTCAGCTTTGTATATTCCCAAAAAGAATCTCAGCAAAAACACAGAAATCCATGCATAAAATAAATATATATATTATAAAAATGTTCCGTATAAATAAACCTTCATTTTACTATTAGACGTATTTATGGCAATCTTAAATTAATTTAAACTACAATCCCTCATACTACTGTAAATAATATCGAAATATTAATTAGAGTTATTGTAAAATAGTTTAATTTCTTCAACACTGCTCTTTTAACAGAAATTTTGACATTTTGACAAAAATTGTAGTTTTAAAATTGTTAAAAAATTATAATTATTATCAGTGTTGTTTGTATATTTCATGTTTCTATGTTCTATTGTAAATATTATGGATATTTTGATGAATTCATAAAGGATGCCATACAATTTACGTCATTTTGATATTATGATAACGCCTTTTTCTAAAAAATTAAAGATTTGTATCACGAGATTAGAAATTTCATTTTAGATATTTTATATAAATGCGTTTGGATGTATAATCAATATATTTGCATAAAAATACATAAAATCATTGCACGTGTCTTTTCAAATATTTTTGAGTAAAACGTAAAAATGACCACATGATATTTGTCATTTTTGCTATTTTTCTTTGATATTTTTCGAAAATTACAAGGTGTTAGGATCATTGCATTAAAATTGCTTGTTCGCCTAAACAATAAAACATTCATAATTACACATAGTACAATTTTTGCTAAATCAATATTTTACGTAAATAAATTTGGAAAAACAAATCAATGCATTGGCTAAATACAACATTTTTTAAAGTAACACGTAATTATTATAAATGCAATCCAAGTGTTCTAAATGCGATGATAATATATCCGCTCCTTGGAGTAAAATAAGATATCGATAGTTTGATAATATCTCAAGTTATTTCACTGAATACAAGTAGTGACGGATCTTTTAGGTAACTGTTTCAAATAATCACTTTAAAATATTTTTAAAATTCTTAAATGTCGTAATAAGATATCGAAGTATAAGAAAAGTGCCAAATGAAAAGCTCTCCGGGCGATATATTTTGCATGTATTTTTATGTAAACGGACAATTGAAAAGCATAAAATCTTAAACGTGGAGATCTTTATAGTGTGCACTCGAAAGGAAATAATGACTAAGACTTAGAATCACTGAGTTAATTAAAAGAAGCATTTATTACGTGTTGCGTCCTCTGGAAAAGTCGCAGAAAGTTCGTTCGTGGAATCTACAAAGAATTTGAATGACTAACTCTTACGGAGCGTTTGTTCTCCTTTTCAAAGTATAAAGTAAATCGTTCGGATATCCAAGAATAATTATAATGCATAATGTACAATGAGAGTCCTTCTATCGTACATTATCATAAGGCAGTTTCTAAGGTAAATCTAATGGCTAACCCAAGAGCAGGATTTTAATAAAGCATAAAATATAAATGTTTGGTCTACTTCGTAAATTCTTACTTAAAGAAATGCTAATTTCACAGGGATCATATCAATATGCACTGCAGCGAAAAATTATGATGGAAGCTTATTATTACGAAAAAAAGCAGTGTTTGAAAAATTCTCTTTTTATTATTAGAAATTGTTTTAGCTATAATTTTCATTTTTGACAAATTCAACATCTGGAACAATTTTTTCGATATTTTTGTATTTTTATATATTGTAGCTGGAAGCAACATTACCATGACATTTTAATTACGATGATGATTGTAATATTAATTCTGCACATTTATTTCTCTTGCATCAAGGTATTTTAAAAGTAGAAATAATTGTACGTGATTAGTAATAATTAATTCAGTTAATTAATAAATTGAGAAAAACTTGACATATTTCAATTAGAGTATTTAAAAGAATGTGTATTGTAAAAGAAAGACGGAGGTTGATACGCACTGATTTATTATTGGCTTCTTCGAGGTCGTAATGTCTCTGTAACACATTCTTTTTTTCTTTTGTCTCTTATCTTTCATTTATTATAGTATTTCTATTTACAGTATAAACATTCGAGTATAATATAATTACTTTGAAAAATGAACAAGAAGAGCTATTTGTTTTAAAAAAAGCTTCACGTACGTCGCTATAATGAGGACAGTAACTGGCATATCTACCCTAAAAAAAAAAAAAAATAAATAAATAAAATAAAATAAAATAAAATAAAATAAAATAAATAAAAAGTCAGAAAAATATTAGATAATAAAAAAGAAATGAATTTAGGAAAAAAATAATAATGGATTAATATTTAAAAAAAAAACACACATCTTGTCCAGGTTATTGTTTATTAACTTTTTGTAATTTCTCTCTAAACTTAAAATAATAATTTCATTACACATTATGATTTAAAGTTTCACAGTGTAATATGTACATTGAAATATATTTTTCAACTAATAACTTGCGTACAAAATATAGTTATCGACTGAAATAGAGTTTGGCTTGTGAAACATTTTATAAAATAACTATTGTGGTTTAGAAAGTTTTAAAACTAAAATATGTTTGTGTTCTTTACTACTGGTCTCTTTAATTTATTACATTACAAATTTAATAAAAAAAATTTATTCATTACTTCTTTGTGTATTATTATATAATTATAACAATTCGAAACATCTAATTATATTGATTATTGATCCGCTAATAGTATTCTGATGAATTCACATTCGATAATCATTTAAGTATTTCATAAAGTATCAGTAGTTGTGTAAATAATTAATCAATAAAGTGTCACCGCGAAATTAAAAGTTTTAGTTCTTACTGTGTTTTTACGTAAGTTGATTTAAGTTGTATATATTTAATTTTTTATATACTATACTGCTATAAAAGACCATCTTTTTAAATATTTTATTAACATAAATAATAATGCAATTTTCATTGTTCCTATATAAATAAACAATGATTATTCTATTGGTTTTAGATATTTAATATCTGTTTCCGACAGTTGTACTAAAAGTACAATTTGAAAATATAAATAAACTCTTGTTATTTACTAAAATTATTTGAATACACCGATTAAATTTATAAAATTTATGAATATTATACGCAATTATTTAGTAGTATCACGGCTTATTCTAGAACAGTAAAGTATATTTTTACGTACTATAATAGTGAGAATTAGGAAAATTATATATATATATAGAGAGAGAGAGAGAAAGAGAGAGAGAGAGATATTTAATATAACTAATAGGATAGGAATAGCTGTTAAATAGAGAAATACAAATGTAGTTGAAAGAGCTTAAGAGACTATTAGATTTGTGTGTTTTCATTAAAAAATGAAATTGAATAAAATTACATTCTCAAAGGATAAAAATGTTTATATTCGCTCCGGTTATTATTTATTTTTAATATGTCATTAAAAGAAGATTGACAATTGAAATGTTAGAAAGATTATAATTGATGGCATGAAATACGAGTTATAACACAAATGTATTTACGCGAGGAATGGCATTGTGAAAGATATACTTAACGATGAAATTACAGTGCTTTATACGTAGACAGATGTATACATTTATGTGTATACAGACTAACTTTTCATATACTTACGTATAATAAAAACAAATATTCTCCTTCACCTCTTCCCCATCACTCTGTCTTTGCCGTCCAACTTAGCCTCGGGTGATTCAATGGCTAAACTAACCATACCTACTTCAACAAGTGATAAACAGGGTCAATAATTTGTCCGGCATGTACGTGATCTATAGTACATTTGATTATATCACTGTTTGACAATGACGACTAACTGATAGTCTTTCCAACATGTAGAATATACTTTTATTGGGTTCCTTTTATTTTTGTACATTTTCTCTGACAAAATTCTAATTATTAAATATGTTAATTCAAGAATTATTAAATATACTCGGAAAGGAATGAAATCGACAAATGTATTTACCGTGTTAAGAAAATTTTTTAAATTTTAAATTCATCTTTGTTATTTTGTTAACTAGGGATTATTTTATGATATTATAATATTTAATAAAAGAAATAAAGATAAAGTGTATCCATAAAGTAAAGAAAACTTTACCATGTTTTCTTATTACTTAGAATTTTCAGGATTTATTTTTAAAATATTGCATGTGCATGTTGTATGCAAACTTTCTGCTTCATAATGAAAAATATTGCCGTTTATTTATGCTTGTGTAAGAAATCATAATATTTTTAAGAAAATAAAAGCATTTTACGTGTTTATAATAATAAAATAATTAGAATAAATGTACATAAAATTTATTAAACTTTTTTAACGTTTACAATTAAAATGAAATAAAAATTAAAGCAATGTTAAGAACATTTTTATTTCAGAAGCAGAGTAGAAAAGATCAACTGAAATTTATCATTTAATCGTGTTTACATGTTTACGTATTTGCATGAAACATTACCTCCTTAAGACAAAGACAAAACGATATAAGTATAAAATAAGAACGAATTTTGTAATTTAAGTCGTTAAAAATAAGACACTTCTTTTGCTGCTTATACATTTTTTTCTCTTACGAATTTTATCACGTATTTATATTCTACTCTACTTATACCAGTACAGTCAGTTCCGCCTTAGTTCAAATTTTTATTTGATTTCACTTCATTCCTTATTTGCCTTTTTTAATTGAAATTTTTCAAACTATTGAGCGTAACTACTGGAAATAAAATAAATGTTTTTGAAAAAGGAATCCCTCAATTGAAAGTGAAAAAAAAATAGCTAATAGAGTGGAAAGCCTATTTGTATTACAAACGGGACTTAAGGCTTCCATTTGAAAATGATCTCATTTATAAAAGGGGACATTTCTTAACGAGACGCTTTAAAATAAAATGCAAAACGTTTACAGTTAACATTTTTTACAATATAGCACAAAATTGAGCGTGGAAAAATAAGAGCTTTTTTATCCCTGCAGCTTTTGCGTGTAAATTCACCTTATTACCAGAGATTATTACGGTAAAATTAATACGCGATGTGTCGATGATTAGGGAAAAATTGATCTCAATAAAAGATATTCCATTGCGATATATTCATCGTGAATGAAATTTTAAAACTTCCGTATACATAAGTAGTTTATAATTGCTTTTCGAAAAGCTGTCTGCTACTCCCGCTATTTTCGAAGTTTGTCATCTCGTTTTAATTCATACCATTACGAGAATATGCATACCGGTTAATTCTATTACTCTTCGAATACCATGAGTGTACGTTTCGTTGCAAATTTCCGTGCGTCATGTTTCTGTACTATTTCAACAGCTGCAGAGTCACAACGGTATTTGTTCAAATTAATTTTCTCCTTAGACTAAGTATTTAGGCAGATGCTAGAAGTGAGATTCTGGAAGTTTTGAGTGGAAAAAACTTTTTCGAACGAAGAAAATTAATGGGAATTCATTTTTTTTCTTAACGCGCGGTAACATTTGAGATTCGCCAGCACGGATAAGGGCGTTTATTAAAAATCAAAAAATTTCGCTTTAAAAGTTGCTGGACAAACTCCTTTAACCAAATCCAGCTCAAAGAGTACGTATCGCTCGTAATTATTAAGAGAAATCATGTACCGGTCGAATTATCGATCTTCGTGATATTAGAGTATGAAAATGTACTTTAAGTAGTAGAAAAACATATATATATTTAAAAAATTGGCTAACAGTTACATGTTGATATTAAGCATTAAGAAAAGCATTAATTCACACATATTTTATGAATAATTATTTTGTAGTATCTATACCACTTCATAAATCAATTTGCTCTACGCTAGTTAAACTTCATTTGCAATTTATGCACATAATTCATAACAATAATTAATGACGCGTATGGTTTTTAATTTTCGAAATAGATTTTCGTACAAGATTCCCGTTTTAAAAAATATTTTTTAACCTCAAGAACTAAAATGACCGGAATACGCGGTAAGTGAATTAAAGCTACGTAATTTGCATTGATACGTCTACTCGTGATATGCGAGGACTAATACAATTAAAACGACGTGTCATACATGCACAGGGATAGTACGAGTAAGCAAGAAGCTAATTGAACCACAGATGCGAACATATTTTTGTGTGTTTGAAAAGCTCTTTCAAACGTTTTTCATTAGTTTTTACTAGAATTTTTCTACGTTTAATGGTATTGAATACTTACAAGTGTGCTGACTCGAGATGTCAGATTTTAAAGAATTCGTGATCTTTCATTAAAAGGTTGTTTTTTTTTTTAAGTATTTCGTAGATATTGATTCTAATTGTGAAAGAAATGTAAATCATTTTTAAATAATAAAAAGAGATATTACTTTTTCCGTGGTTTCTGCGAAATAAATAATGTTGCGTTTTACTGAATTACGCATGAATTTTTTCTTGGTCATACATTTATTCCGTAAGATTTTGTAATTTCAACTATTCATCGTGTCAAAATAGAACTCGTTTCCAAACTTGAGTTTCGTAAAAATTATAACAAATACATTTTTACATCACCAAGTGAGTTTATTATCTATTGTTGCTCATATTCGGATCAGAGAAGTACAAGTTCCGACTCGTTAGATAAGTTGGTAAAAACTTTCTGGAAAGGCATAGTCGCAACCTTATAAAGCGAAGCGAATGCTACGGTTGTATCGTTCGGTTGTACGTAAGTTTCTTGCAATCACGAAAAACGATGGCTTAAGTATAATCTTGTGGGAGAAGTGGTTCAAGTTAACGGAAATGATGAATATCGACATGTAATTTGCTGATCTTTAATGCCCGATAGTACATTTAATCTATGTTTATCATCATATACACATTTACGTTAAACAAACAAATTATATAATTACATTATTTTTTATTCTTATTTCTTCGCGTTACGTTTATTATTCACAATCTGCGCCTTTTCTAGCGATGATAACATGAAAGCAAAAACTAACGAGGTCTTCCTAATTTTTCAGAAAATAATTAGGCTGCTTCATATTTAATACATTTATTATTTATTTTTCATGTGCTTTTAATTGGACATTACACGACAAACAGTTTAATAAGAGAAATTTGATATACTGAAGCTATAACGAGGTGGTTCACACTTGAACGTAATGTATTTTAATAAATTTAAATATTCTCATCGGTATATTGTATAAGTGTATAGAATTGTACACTTTCTCAGTTTTATTTCCATAAAGTTATTTAATAAAATATTTTTTATTTACCTTAAATTGAAATCCAGCGGTCCATATTATAGATAAATCATCTATAAATTGACGAGAGAGAGAGAGAGAGAGAGAGAGAGAGAGAGAGAGAGAGAGAGAGAGAGAGAGAGATTTTATATAATCAGTTCACGATAACTAGTCTTGAACCCTGTGATTCATGCAGCGAAAGCTAATGTATATTTACGTGAAGCTTTGATCTCGAAATGTCCACGGGCTTTCATGTAGTGCCCTTTTCTTGAAATACTTTTAGTCTCTAGATTTAATTAAAGATCCTTTTAATTTTATTCATACATTCACGTTATCACTAATTAATTGGTAATTAGTATGCGTAAAAATGTATTATTTATTCTAACGTTATACACGGCATTGTTTACATTCTAAAAGGCTTTAGTCAGAGTGATTTTAATTTACGTAATTCGTGTCTTAACTTTCAATTATTTGATATTATCGATGATATTGAAAAAAATAATAGTTTTTAGTCATTCGAATTTTTTTAAAACTTTTCCTTTGCCTAAAATTTCTAACGTCGATTAATTCACGTTAAAATTATAAAAGAAGGATAAAATAGAGTAAAAGCGCAAAGTAGTAATTGTAATTTTCGTGACTGTAATTGAGTATGATTGGAATGACTTCATTAATTTTCGCTACTGAAAAAATAGTGAAATTGTCTTAATGCTAATATCATTACGGTAACATTCATAAATAATTTACCTTCATAATTACCTACTTCTACTTGTCTATTTCTATTTCAAATGCATTCTAATTCATCGTCCTTTTTATCCGCTATAATTAGACCATTACTTGCGCGCGAGCTATACGACGATCGAGTGAAACTTCAGTTGCATTCTAATTTCACCCAATTCTATTGGTGAACGTGACATCACTAAGAAGTATGTTGACGCAAAGTTAACGAGAATCCCATTGAGAGAAACAGTGAAATAAACAGTAACTTTGTGAGAAAGGAAGAGAAGGAAAGGGGCAGGGTTCAAAGGTGGAGGAAGAAAGCCATACGGGGAATTAGTTGGATAGGGATAGAGAAAGAAGAGTCCGGCAAGCAATTGTTTACTCGTTGCGACTCTCGAGTGTATTTGCATTAGGGTTTGGATTAGGGTTTCTCAGGTCGAGTGACGAGTTACTGCTCGCTCGTTGTCAATGACAAAAGAGTCCAGATGTGTCGTAGCATCAACATCAAAGTTTCAACAAACATGGCGCGTGACGTTGATACCCGTGAATCGTGGCATAAGTTTTCCAGGCGAGCGATCTAACGCGTTCCGACTTTGCAGTAGAGCATCGAGCAACAGCAGGAGCCACATAGGCATAAGCTCATGCAAATTGTGTTTGCGACCTATGCACTCTTGCTGGCTAACCTTCGTGCGCGATGCCATGTCGTCGTATCGTGGAAAGGTTTACACTGGTTGCGATCGCTCGAGGTCTGCAGTTGGTTTGATTTTACGCAACGAGAACGTGACTTTCGCCGATTGACTCTAGGCGTTTGCGTCGAGAAGATGCGAGAAACGATTTTTACGTCGGTCTTCAGTGAATTTCCGCACAACGATCTCGCAACTTTTATACTTTCACGCGCGAATAATTTTGGACACCCTTTGCTCAACTTCCAATGTACCGGCATAAATTACAAAGCTCAATCTTACGCATCGAAATTTTGAATCTTCGATAAATATTGTTACGCAACTTATTTACACGAGTATGTAATTGGATTACGCATAACTAGGATGCATAACTGCAGGCATGGAATACATGCATACATTATTAATCAACGGTAAATTTTGCTTAATTGCGATACTCTACTTCTCTTCAAATTCTGAAGAGAAATTCAGTGTAAGTACCGCGCGAAAAATACCCTCAGAGCTTCAAGTTGTAAAGAGTCTGTCAGGTCAAAGTCAAGTCGGAAAGCTCATTCGGCTTAGCGTCGTGTACTCCGGCAAAATGTAAATCATAAACCAGACGATGATACCGTGGCAGCTCTAAATATGGATACTGTTACGCCGGATATGCTACGTCACTAGAGTCGCGAAAGCTGCTGGGCTTGGCAAATGGTAGGACTCATCGGTGGACACGAATACAGCCTCACATGTTTGGGCGGTGCAAACAAGTGCCGTGGCTCGTAGCGCAAAATCGCAGCGGATCGACGATATGGAACAAGTTGCAATCACGGAGCAAACTCCAACGCACAACTGCAACTATTGCCTGGCGCGGATAACAACGGAATTAGACGGGTAGACGAGGTAGACGAGGTAGACGAGGTAGACGAGGTAGACGCGGTAGACGCGGTAGACGAGGTTCGAAGCGGGATAGGTAAACGAATCAGGGAATAAGCGAATCCTGTGACACTAACGGAGAAGATCCTGTGTATGGCAGAGCGCCGGCTTTCTGCTGGCAATTTTAAACGACGGCGTACGTCGAGCTCCCAACACCTGTGATCGGTGGTTATTAGTCGTGCGATGTCGCTGCTTAGCCGCCGTTTATTACTTGCACACTATTCGTTACTTAGCTATCCGATTATTCGAGGCTTTTTTGCGTAGACTTACGTTTCAAAAATATTCATCTGGAAGGATTTCCGTCGAGTCATTAGGATTGAAAATAATTAGAATCATTCCATCACCCTTAATGATGTATTTATGAATTCGAAAATATACGTAAAAATGCAATGAGCGGAACAAGCAAAGAGACATTTAATTACTCTCTTTTCCTAGAACTTTTCTTTCGAAACTTTTGAATACCGTTCTTTCATTTGAAATTTTAAGCGCTCGTATTTTAATATGTATCGATCTATTCGCATGAATATTTGAGCAATATTCAATGTAGCGCCAACGTTTGGTTGTATAATTCTCTCCATTTGACAGTACCTTCATTATTTTGGCCTTAATATTTTCAAGCACTTTTCCCGTACGTTCTAACGGAAAACTCGATGTACTCAATAGTTTCTTTAATAGTGACAAGTTCTGAAATCCTGATTGGTATGGTGGAAAAAGGCATTTCAATCTTTGACGCATTGGATGGAATTCACGAATACGCAAACAATCTCTTTTTAATATTTCGTATTATAATTTAGTACATACAATGTAGAACTGGCTTTTGATACGAGAAAATGTACTCCTTTACATTTACACAAGGATCCAATGTATTTACATAAGGAATATCAAGACGGAGACTTAAAATTTATCCAAATTTTTACAGCCCTCGCTTATAGTTCCAATCATAACTTCTGAAAGCAAAACCAATAAAACGCCGACTTAACTTCGTCGAATCATCGGATAAATGAAACACAGTGGCACAGGCGATAGCGAAACGACGAGGGATAGGAAATCGTCCCTGCAAAAATGGTCGGTGCGTTTCATCATCGGCGTATTGCTTCGTACGATCCTGTGACTCTCAGAGACTGGGATATCGAAGAATGGGGTTGGATACGGGGGATGGGCAGTGATAGAAACGAAGGTTAGCTGTTGAAAGGATGGAAGTGACCGGGATATCTCAGGTTGACTTCTAGTATAAAAGTTCTGTCTCTGTGTCTGTCTTTTTTCTGCGTTCATCAGCTGTCTCAGCGTTAGCAGTTTATGACGTATTTTGGTATTTAACTTTAATTTAACTTTAATTTAACGTCTAATTTTGTAATATACATCGGATCGTGATTAAGGTACGATATGAAGCTGAATTTTTTTATTTATCAATGTTCAGGTAGCACAGGGTTAATGTGTCAAAGCACGAGTGAATCATGCTTTGTTGTTATATAGTTTCTTCTTCTTCCTAAATGTTGAAGAAAATATTTGAACTTTGGAATGATGAAATTAACAGAGCACCATTTAAAAGAAATTAATATTAGGATTTTCGATAAAATTTATGTCTCGACATCACGTGCGCAAGGAGTCGAATAAGAAATTTGATTTGTACAAGATATTTATTTTTAACTTTGTCTTCTTCAATACACATTCAAGTATTTTAACCGCATATGCGAGATATTTATGTAAAGTATGCCAATAGTCAATGAAAATAAATTTGTCAATTTAGGTACACTGCAACGTTCGTTTTGTCCCCGTCTCTTTCTCGCCCTTACACAAGTGTTTAATTTAATTGTTGAAATCGATGCACAGCGTTTAATCCAAGTCGTACGTGTATTTGAAGTTTGGGCGAGTTTGGCAATCCTAAGGATGCCTTTCATACGCGTTCTCACTCGGGGCGATTTGTTTTCATCCTGACTCGCAGATCTGATTATACAAATGGCAAATATACAGGCGCCCGCACGTTCGCTTAGAACGTAGCGTGTGCTTCCTTCTGTGGATTTTGTTTTCTTCTTTTCAACGTAACGGAGGACGGTGAGGTTTGCGTGAAATTACGCTCTTAAAAAGGGGTGTACTGCGCTCGAGCCTTTAATGCTGCAAAGCTCGCGCTTTAAAAGTACAGTAATTAAATAATATTTATTTTATGCTTTTTCGGTAACGTGTGATTTCGTTGTTTAATGAAGCATTTTCGACTGTTTATACAAAGTTTTCCAAACGCGTGGCTTTAGTTTTAACAATAATTTAACGCAAAGTAAATGTTTGCCTTTTTAAAGGTTTTTTCTTTCTTTCTTTCTTTCTTTCTTTCTTTCTTTCTTTCTTTCTTTTGTCATAATTATTACTAGGAATGTCGAATGTGATGCTTCGATATCACATCTAAATTCGATTTTACATCTAAATATTACATATAAATAATGTTACAATTTGTTTTTTAATGATCCTTAGAATAAATGACAAGTTTTATCCGTAAAAATACATTAGTTCTGTGAAATATCATATTAAGATAATTACAACGATATTTGATAAGGTTTTCTTACTGCATAAATATTCTTTCTCAATTTTTGATCATTTTATAAAAACAATTATTTCCGATTATGAGCCTCAATACAGTTAATGTTACAGGATTACGCACTTGAGGTTAAAATAACTATCTAAAGCAAATGTGACATTTTCTAAAGACACTAACTAGTGCATAAGTTTTTAATGGAGATAAAATTTATTCTCCGAATAGTTTGTGAATTTATAAATATAAATTATAAAATTGGAAAATTTACAATATATTCGTATAATTTTGTATTAATTTTTGCAGTTTGTCAATAATTGCTGTCATTAAAAGGTTAATGATGTATAACTTTCGAAACAGGAAGTTAGAATATTCTGTAAAATTTTTTATCCTTTTAATGCATTTTAACGATCTAAAATGTTATAAAATTCACTTTAAGTTAAAGGATTTTGATTGTATAAATACGTTTAAAATATGTAGCTGATGTTGTGCGTAATACAAGCAAACTACAAACAACTGCAATCTTTTGAAAATTCGCATCAATCTTCAAGTATAATCTTATGATTTTTCATGATAGAGTGGAAGTTTAATTGTACTGATAAATTTTAATAATCTGAAATAAAGCATGAGCTTTTGTAATTTCAGTAACAGATATAAAATAACAATCACCTCATAAATTAGTCATTTTAACTTTAAGTTGAAAATGTAATTTTTTATTAGTCTTAAGTATAATGCGTATGGCGTAATTATCAAAATCTTGAAAACCGCTAGAACTATAATTTGTAGATTCTGATTATGATAATATTCAAAGAATAATTGCTTACTGCTCGTAGTTCCAATGTATTTTCATCACGTATAATCAGTTATCAGATTGAATTTACTCTTCAAACATGAATTATAACTGATATATATATTTAGTTTTCTGGAAAAAAAGTATTAAAAGGAGAAGCAACGAAATTAGCAGAGAATTTATTAATTATATTTCTATGACTCAAGTATAATTCGTGTAAAATTTTTCTTTTTGTATTTGAAATTTATTTGAATACTAAATTTTCATTTTGCAGAGATAAAGGAATTTCTGAAGTATTGTCAATTATATTATGCGTTGATTTTCATTTTTCGCTATGATCTCTTCAGTAATTAAAAATGAAAACTCTTTATTTTATGTAAGTTTTACATCGAAGTAATAGTTTCTGAGGTGACATAAAATTTTAATTATTGACCGCTTAATTCATGTATTTAATTATTATTCTAAAATGGCACGTACAGTACATGTAATAAGGATCAATGTAATATTTATTACTTTTATTACGTTAAACATTACTGCTAGAAAAAAAGTAATTGTTTTTAAAATTTTTTTTATTAAGCAGTTTCAACGGCAGCGGCTTTCATAGATTTTACATTATGATAAAACTTTCATATTTATTATGATGGGAAGCTTCGTAAAATGGTAAGAGAAATCTCCACGTAAAGTGTAAGCAATTTTATTACTTGTACTACTTAAAAATCTCTAGAATTGTTAAATCAATTGTTTGATAAAAAAGTTTGCTAATAAAATTAGGAATATCATATCGAATTAGTACGTCATATTTCTGTGTTTAGATCTATATGTGTTTAGATATTTTTGATAAAAATTAGTACGTTTACGTCCTCGATACAATTTGGTCGTATGTCGCAAAGGTTTTAATAAAAATTGTATTTATATATTAAAATATACATAAAATCGAATTATATTGATACTTTTTACTGAGAATTTTATTGGCTGTGTCATAAAGCAATTTTTTACAACTACAGCTAATGTACTAGTATATCAATTGCTACTGATGCTTACGTAAAAATCGTGTTAAGGAACGTGTTGTTGTAGATGTAGCATCGTTAAACGTAATAGAAATAAATTATTATATATATATATATATATATATATATATATATATATATATATATATATATATAATATATCAATTTAAGAATGCTATTTAATATGCTTCGTTAATAGTTTCGTTCGATTATTCGGAATGAAGAATAAAAACCGTCAATAAATTCTGCATATTTTATGTAATATTGTATTTAAGAAATAAATTTATCCGGGAATACTTCGTAAGTGAAAATAAATTAAAATTATAAGTAAACGTATGTTGTAATAAGCTAAGATATGAATTTGTTGTACAAAATGTTCTAAGAATTATACATTTTTAATTATAATTTGATAAGGTATGTGTAGTTGACTGGTTTTGTTATTGTAAACTGTTACGTAGAAAAAATAGAATGTAGATCTTTTCGTGTAGTAATCTGCAGTGTCATTTGTTGAATTTATAACACGTGTTGTAGCGATGCGAGGGTCCGATATTTATCGGCTATATTGGTTGAGAGACTGATGTTTGGAAAGAAAAAAAAAATATAACTCGCATAATCTTTTCTAGATTAGTTAAAAACTAATAAAACTATTTTAAGCCTTACAGGCATTATAATTTATTACACGCGGTACGCATGTGAAAGTAGCATAGTATAGCTAGTGTAATTACAGATGATTTTCTAGTTTCAAATAACTGTATCAGCTAGCGTTAGATGAGAAAAGTTTCACTTGGTTCATATTTAGGCACGCAATCACGCGTACATTAGAAAGAACTTACGCTACGGTTATCGGAGTCAATGTCTTTTTCCAAAATTTCTTTTGCTTTTTAAAGCTACCGAATTACAGCAAAATTATTATTTATGCGTGGGAACTGTAGTAAATACGAATGATACCTATACTCTGTCAAAAACGTACACGAGTCTGTGACATTTATTGTGGGGTCGTGAATTTTAATCTGCAACGAAGTAGAAAAAAATTTTATTTTAAGAGTGTCATTGACGATTTGGGGAAAGAAGCGAACAATTTTCACATTTTCCTGTATTTTAAAATATACGTATATACGTATATACGTATATACGTATAAATAACGAATAAGTTGAATAGATATGGCTGTTTGAAGTTCTGCAAGAGGTTGTTTTCGTTAATTAACTGCCGTATTCGGATAAATGTGATTTTGAGAAGCCCGAGTAAAGAGGGAACTTATGCAAGTTTCAAAGTATAATATTTTTCTAGTAAGTTATAGTAAACTGTACAAATATCATTCCACATTCCCCTTTTTTTGCTATTTTTCATAGTTTTTCTTAAAGCGGAGAATAAAATTTTTTCTTTCTAATGCATATTTTATTTTATACATAAATATTACAGCCGCTCTTGCACACATACGCGTACACACATCCGTTGCCATAAAGTGGTTTTCCACATTACACCGGTTATTTTGATTTTATCACCTTTAATTTTGTTATGACGATAAATTCAACCCTTTTAACTTATTACTTTAAATGTAACAGTAAATTAACGTTAAGTAACGCAAATTTAAAATTTCAATAATAATGTAAATAATGTAAATAATGTATCACATTTATTTACTTTTAAAGTTGTATGCGTATTTTCCTCGGCATAAGCTCGGCAATAAAATAACTTTTGCTCTACGGCAATCATGCTATTCATTGCTTGTATTTTGTATTCCAAGGAACGTAAAAAATTACAATTTGTTATAAAAAACGCGTGTACATTATTTTGTCAAAAAATTCAAGTTGGAATTTTTTATTTTCACGAGCGTTACGCACGAATATAAAATCTTTCTAAACCAATAGCTTTATGCCGAATGAAATCTTACTAGTGTAGAGGGATTCTCTGATGCAGTTACAGTTTTCTCAAAAGGTATCCTCAAGAGATAGTGTTTTGAATAATTCACACGTTTTAAAATTTATGTTAGATCATTATTTACTTTACAAGTTTGCGCCTAAGTATTAAACTGAATTAAATAATTAATTATTTACAAAAGTATTAAAATATTCGATTTGCACAAAGAAAATTATAGCGCTACTCATTTATAATAACTTTGAAAAGGCGTAAAAGTTGTTGGTTAAATCGTTGAATATAAATGAAAATAATTTGTATCTGGTATAATATTTACTGCTTTACGATAGAAATATTTAACCATGAAATTTAATTAAAAGTTTTGAAAATATGACTGGCGTTCCCTTTTTTTCTTCTTTTCTGTAACATTTAAATATTTTCATATTTTTTTCACGAAACAATTTTCCATCGAAAATTTTTCACTTTACAAAGTCTTTGATAATTTTAAGCAAATTAAAAATGAAATAAATGCAAGAACGTCTAAATATCATAATGTATTTTAGTATTAATGCGCCACACGCTAAAGAAGACTAGAAAATTGTGCAGAAAATATCTTATTTCACATCGGTGGTTATCTTATAAATCCGAAAGAAAAGTCAAGAAGTCCAATTTACAGCTTAGATAATTCATCAAGTGTTGAACATTTAATTTCGGATTATCCTTGTTCATCAGACTGTCGTCGATAAAATCGATAGGAATCAGAGTACCGGCGCAAGATACCGACGTATCTTAGGGTATTATTGCTGCTTAAACGAGGGCGGGAATTACTTGTGCGTAGTGGAAACGCTCGAACAATCAAGCAAGGAAGGAAAAATGTTCGTGCGAGATCGGACGAATGGAGAGACTATTGCGCGTAATGCTGACGCTTAATGTAGCGAGAGGCCGTATTTTCGCAATTATAATTTACGTAAAGGGCGCGGAACGCACAAGGTGAAATTTACGTTGCTCCAGCTCAGAAATTCATAGTAAATGCTAAATTGTCTGATGCGTAAACTCACCGAGTGCTTCTATGCGCAGACGAACGAACGTGTGAATTTAGAATTTACCTGCAGCTGCATGCTATTCGCCGATGTTGATTCACGCACGTATTTTATCTCGTGATGTTATGGCTATACCTTTAGAATTTTTCGGAATAAAGTACCGCTTTCTTTAACGCAGATGATTTCCATTCGCATTATAGTTGGGATATTAAACGCAATATAATTTACTGCGTAATGATTTAGTAATAAAAAGTATACACGCGTTTTTCACAGTCATTCATCACGGTTATAACCTTCGCGTAAGCTTCTGTTTATTATGTAACGCGAACATAGCTTTACAAATGTTGCGCATAAAATTAATACCGGTAAATCTGTAATACCATGAATCTTCTAAGTTGAAGAAGCATACAAAGCTTCAGGGTTTTTTTTTTTTTTTTTTTTTTTTTTACAGATCTGTAAAATATTAAAATGTACGTATTTTTAATAAAATTTATCGAGACGACAAACGACATTCGCGTTTGATGTACTTTTTATCTGCGAATATTAGACCAAATTCACGTATATTGCAGTTCATTCCACTTTCATTATATAAAGTCCCGTTGTTTAAATATTGAAAATCCATTTGAAAATATATTTCAAAACAATTTCCAAATCTTTTCTTTCGCAATGTGCTTCTCTTACGACTTTCAAAGGAGCTCGAGCATTTAAAAGGCTTTTCATAAATGCGTACTGCGGTTTAATACCGCGTAAAAGACGCATTTCCCTTGCCGTATATACAAAATCGGTATCAAGTATTTTGGACTAGATTTATTAAGTACTCCACGTTTTCAGATCTGACGCGTTCTTTTCACTGTTTGCGCTTTACATGATAATGGCGGTCAGATTCAAAGAACGCACAGCAAGCAGAGTCAGAAAAACACGAATATCAATGGATACTCGTCTGCTCGCACGTACTATTTGTGGCTTTTTGGCTCTTTTTTTCGCGATGCGAAAACGATGCCTACGCTTCTTAACACCGTTGCCACAATAGCGAGCAACCATACGCTATAGGACGCGTACTTGAGCACTTCGAAAGAGCAAGAAACCACAGAATGTCGAGGATAAGTAGTGACAGGGGATGGAAAACCGACGCGACGCACAGCAGCGAGAATAAAAACACGCTGCATTGGAAGTGTGAAAAATGTGCGCGATAACGATCTAAGGCACTTTGGTAATTTCGATGATTAATTGTACTTTAAGCGGATGTATCAGCCAAGCGGTTAAGTCGGCAAAATCAATTATATCTTCTTATTTTAGAATTACGAATGCGTCGCATTATCTATTACTTCGTTTATTATTCGTTTGCTCGATAAAAATTACATTATGCAAATGACAGCATAATTTCATGGCCGAGATTGGTTTTTTCGTTGTTTTACTTAGTCGAATTGAATCGTCGACTGTTTACCTGAAATTTGAGGATTAATTTGATATAAAATTGTATTGGGCTGATTATTCGATAAAATGACGTACAATTTTACGTAAAAAATGTTTATCAATAATCCGTGTTAAGATGGAAAGGGGTTTCAGAGAAAAAGAGACTCGCCAAGTTTGAAATTGTTTGTTCGATGAATTAAATATCTCCAAAATCAGCATATACGTATTTATATTTACCAATGCAAACATATGAGATAAATTAAGTATATCTTATTTGAAATAAAAAGAGCATTTCTTATGCGAAAAAGTATATGTTAAAAATGCCATTTGAAATTTATACTCAAGATACGGGTGTAACATGTTGGATTTGTCCGTTTATTTTGCTCATTTAAAATGATATTTTGATTATTTTCCCGGTCACTGCTTCATTTTATTATACTTTGCACAACAATCCTAGTGCAATTTCCTGTGCACTTTTCCATGGTGTTTTCTTGTATAATGCAACATAGCACGCATTTTGTTCCGAGTACGGAGGCAACAGCGCGATCTTGAATGGCGGTGATATCGTCGTGAATTTACGGAAATGGCCACATCGAGTACAGAATACCACTAGTGTTCTTGCGGTCTTGTCCAAGTTTCATGTGTCTGTGTGCTAATATTCATTAGAGGAGTCCTTGAAATGTAATGCACCATTATTTTAGGTAATTTTCTGTGTAATTTTCTCTCACTGTGATGTGACATCGATGATAGGGGTCCTGGCTTCCAGGATCAGGGCTCCTGGAAATGTTACTACGGCAATGAAACGTTTATTATCCACCTTCGTGTATAAGTCTGAGAGCTCTGATTATTAATTTTTATGCGATACTGAGTATTTAACCGTTTTAATAAGCAAACATGAATAAATTATATTTAGAATATTTTAGTAATTTACTAGTTGTCTTCCATTCTTGAAAATCCATGAAAATCTTGTTGATGCAATTTCTTGTTAATTTTTAATAATTTCCGTATCGATAAAAAAAAAAAAGAATTCTATGTTTATGTTTCTTAAATATGCACAGCTATTTATCTTAATATTACCTTTTCGCTGTAACAATTATAGAAATCGAATTATTTCTATTATGAGATATGATGAACTTTGGAGAAGCTTTTTTCAGTTTTATGACTGGTATTTTCATCTTTTTCTCGTTTTAATCCCGTTTAATATAATTTTTATAAGCCAAGCGACGAATTGCGTTAATTGGCTGTTTCAACGAGTTGCTGTTTAGTACTGCTGAACGCAAATCAGTAATTTCATGTAACATCAACCTGTTATATTTATAAAATTTGATTTTATTCAATTTGTCGCTGTCACGGCGATCTACGCGGAAACTTTTAGAATGGCCATAAGTTACAGCTCGAGACACGCGTAATTCAATTTCGTAAAAAGTGTTTTGACCTTCTTTGGAAAGTGCTTCAAAAGTCAAAGTATATATATGTATATGTGGATGGTCCTAGCGTATAGCCACTTTCAAAAGTTAATCCGACTTTAGGTCATAATCCTCTCGGAGCTTTTAAAGAACATAACTTTCATTCGACGCTTTCCGCAGTAGAACCCACATTATGGGACACCCGAGTTATATCTTTCCGTTTAGTTGCGCGCATTTGTTTCTCTCGGTCTCTTTCTTCCTCCTTCCTTTTCGCGCACCTCTTAAGCTGCGAGAAATTCGATCTATGAACGTCTGGACAAGTTGGCCCAATTCGGAAAGGCTGTTATTTGCAAGTCACTGTAGGTCCTGTGAAATATTTTAGCCCTCCGTCTCGTTCTCACTGCGGCGCCTTGCAGTGGGACCATTACCCACGTGATGTATAACACCGAAGATACTAGAAAGCGCGAGCTTTCCTCTCTCTCTCTCTCTCTCTCTCTCTCTCTCTCTCTCTGTACAACTCTGCTACCTGTTACGCTCCGTCATAGCGCGCGCGTGCGCGTGTATGGATATCGAAGAGCCCCAATCTACATCAAATTAATAGGGCAGAAGCTTCTGGCAGTTTGAAGTTATTGAGATTGAGGGTATAGTATTCCACCTTTTGTTTATAATTATAAAGAGCTGCAGCGCGCCGAAGCGATAATTGTTTTAATTCTTTCGAGTAATTTTTTTATACTTTGAGGGTATAATGAAACTGAATTAAGAATTTAATCATGCATCTAATTGAAAAATAAAAATTCCTTTACGATTCTGATTATAGTGCTTCAACGGAAAAAAATTACACAATCGAACGTATATTGTAAATTAAGATTTTACAATAAATTTTACAAATGTCCCAACAAACATTGTTACATTGTTACAAAAATTTCTGATTTAGTCTTGGAATAAATGTAAGTTTTAATTCGTCTTGAATATTCCGTACAAGTTATTGTGTAATAAGTTTTGAACAAGTTTGTATATTTTTAATACAAATATTTTTAAAATTTTCCACACAGGCTCGAAACTTTTAATGATCAACCACATATTCAATAAACAAGGTGTTCTATTTAAATTTTTGTGAATTCATTTTGAAATTGTCGATATTCAACGCTCATTCATATTTTAGATCTAGAAGCCTTTCTAAACTCGATGTATTTCCTTGTCACGGGAAGGTTCAATTTTCTGACCTCATTCTGTTCATGGAACGGAATACTGAACTTCGCTGCCGTTTTTCTTCATTTATAGGATAAAATTTTGTTGAAGTTTATAATAACAGTATGAATATTCTTGTGCACTTTAATTTTATGCATTTAGGCTAACGGAAAATTTAACACTGTAATAATGCATTTTGCATTTATAATGAAATATTTTTAAATATTTGTAACAAATGGGTTTGAAAGTTTACTTTAGTCGGTGTACCCGCCATTCACGTTATATTGGAATAAAATGCAGGTCGACCAGATGCGTATTAAAAATAATCTTTCGTAAGGTATCGAGGAATACAAGCGTTGATTCGTTCAAATTGTAATATTACAGTATATAATAAAGAAATCTATCACGTACCGAACGCAAGTAAAATGTAGGAAAACTTAGATATTTAAATAAGTCTAATAGTATCAGAAAATTCATTGGAACTTTAAATTTGTTTTAAAATCCTCCCTTCACTTTAGAACTATTATTTCAATACCTTCAGTTTTAGTTGAGTTCAGAACTAGTAATTTGGTGAAAGGTAAACGTACGCATCCAATACTAAATCAGTTATTCAGTAGTATACGAAAGTATCAGAGTCGACTGAACTCGAAACATGAACTCGAAATTTTCAGACGTAAGATTTGAAATTGTTAATACTAATTTGTGATTTGCCTGTGCTATTATTAAGAACTTTATAAGATAATTACTTATCTAATACAAAATAGATGAGCTGCGGATAAGAATGATATGCACATGCAAATAGAATACATATGTGTCATGAAGTTTTAAGAAATTTGTGATAAAAATTTGAATGGAGGGTGCATTTCTTGAGGAAAACAAAACAAAAATTTTATTTAGAACTATTGATATATTACATGAGAATAATATTTAAAAGTAATATTTCGGATTAGATCATTTTATTAATATGTATATTTTTCTTTTCGGAATAACTTAACCATAACTTCAACGTTGATAATGAACATTAATATAAAAAACATGTTTTTCACCTCTTCTACTGTTATTGAAATGGGATTAATTAATATGATTAATTAATGTAAAATTTAATTTAAATGCAAAAACAGAATAAAATAATAAGAAACTTTAATTGTATACAATTAATTTCAAAAGGATTTTAATTTGGATAGCTTTTGTTTCGAAAATTATTATTTAAATTATCTGATGTACTAGTTTATATCTCTAGCATCGTAACAAGTGTTTGTATTTCATTTTAGTTATTTAAAAATCTCAGCGAGTGGGAACATTTTTACATACAAAAATAATAAATATTTATACCCTTTAACACAATTTTTAAGACTTCCAAGTAGTATATATTTAAAACTCTTTTCAGTTTCTTTCAGAATAAATGTTTTAATTTTAATTTTTTGAATTTTCATGTATTTATTGGGCTTCATCGAATGCATGATAATATATTTAATTCTATAATATATAATATTAATTAAATTGAGTATTAATGAAAATATTACGCGCGTAATCAAATCCAGAAATAAAGTGTAAATACTATTTAATAAAGAATTTTTACTATAAGAGTAATATTGTAAGGAAAATTAAATAAAGCCGCTTCGACGGTGGATTCTATGAAAATATAGAATTAGTGATAAAATGTTGTACATGCATATCTAAATAATAATGTTTTGCAAAAGTTATTTAACTAACTTTTGAGGAAAAAACATTTACAACTTTTTAAACTGTCAGTGTCTTTTGTTGGGCATTATTATGGATTTTTTGTAAAGAAATTTTTTTTTTTTTTTTTTTTTTTTTTTTTTTTTTTTTATTGAAAAACTAATGTAATTGAGTAACGAGAGATTGTAACTGTTGATATAATTTCATATTATACATTTGTTAAATTGGCTAGATATTGTTAGTAGATATATATTTTACTCGAAAGATTTAATCAAAAGATCGCTCGACTACTGATTAGTACATTATGAATTTTTTGAAAATATCATTTGGAAATGCATTCGTTTATCACATGTCGAATTAATTAAAATTGTCACGTACTTGGATTTTTAATTATTTTATGTAAGGATGTAAGTGTGTAATATTTTATTACGTTGAGCCTGCTTTGTAATGCGAACTAAGAGATGCTTTATGACATCGATCGTTAAAACAATTTCTACTGGACCAACTAAATACTTTATGCATAATTATTTTTTATTCAATATTGTAATTAAATTTCATCATTAAGATTCTAGAAATGGAACGTATTTGCAATATGAAAGTAAGTTACTTTATTGTACGAAATATAAAGTCATTAATTGCAAAAATGTATTCGATCATGTTACAAATTTATCAACAAATTTGATCATTAAAATTTATATCGAAACGAAAATAGTCAAACTAACATTGATAAATTGTATAAAAAAGATCACTACTTTGAGATCGTGTAAGTTAATAGTATTAGTTTTAGATAAATAATGAAAAAACAAAGCGAATTATTTCATCGCTATTTGAAAGACAATTAATCACTTGTTTAATTTTACGAACAAAGTGTCTTTAAAGTACAACAAGGATCACATACACAGGAGCAACATAATCCCACTGCCCTGCTCAGCTCAGTTTCGTCTCGTGATACCTTGGCAATTTTTCTCCCTCACCGGATAGGAAGACCGGTGCAATTTTCCGATGCGTGGAAGTGCTGTTGTCGGCGTTGCCTTCGTTGGAGTCTTCGTTGGCGGTTCACGCGGGTATTAGTTCTCGCCCTTGTGGCCCAGGAGACAGTGTAATCCTCTAGCTGCCCAATAGCCTCGGCGATCAGGCGACTTTATTTTCACGACTGACGGCATCCAAGCCGTTAAAATATTCCCACGAGGTCGCCGACTTTAGCTTTTGTGTGCATTTTAAAAGGCCAATTTATTGCTCGTCCAGAGATACAAAGGAACGCCCCTAAGCCTTTACGAATGACGCAAGTGGTTTCTCTTTTGCTGCTAACGATGAAGTTGTTCGCAGGATTTTCAGAATTTTTTATTCTGAAAATCCGGTGCCTTTAATTTTATTCGAGAGTGTCGATGCATTCTGCTTTGTTGGCGTAATTATTATTTGAAAAATGTAAGATAATCTTCAGTTCCACATGCTGCACTTCAATTGCTTTTTAATTAATGTGTTGGTACACTTTAATGGAAATGGAGGAATTAAGCTCTGTAAAACCTTAACGATTAGCTCAACATTTCTATATTTATAATTCCAAGGTACTGCGACAAGGTAATTCAATACAATTTAACTTTAAGTATTTTGAGTCCGTAATCTCTGAGAAACTTAAATATCAAGATAATGTACGTGTGCTACGTATACGACCTTTCATTTTAAATATTAAGTTAAATTGTATTGCAGAACTTGCAATAAAATTAAAAGATCATTAACTTTACAAATGTATTCGTATTATAAACCTCTACTTTGCGTAATACGTTAAGATAATATTTTGATACTCGTACTGCTTATTTGTTTTTTATTTATAGTGAATTTTAGGTATTGTTTTTTCTTCTGTAATTATAAATTCTTGACAATCTCTTTAGCGGGACACTAATTTACTTAGCATTTATTAATATAACGACAATAGCACTGTAATTAAAGGCCTTCTAAAGCTTTTTTCATAGATTATGAAATCAGTTGGAGTATACGATAAAGATTTATTTTATCAGGTCAACTTGACAATATTTAGCGCTAGCTTTGTGTCATGAAATTTATTAAAAATTAATTAAAGAAATAATTCAGAAGAAAATTTAAATTTATTCGAAAATTTATTACTACGAAGAAAATCTTCTATTGACATTCATATTTATTAAGTTTTTATAATGTAGATTTTTACAATGGAGGATACGAGGTTAAATCTGTTAAATCTTCTTTTGACATTCATATTTATAAAGTTTTTATAATATAGATTTTTACAATGGAGGATACGAGGTTAAATATCTACCTCGTCTGCTTCTTTTTCCAAAATTGGAATAAAATAGAAATAAAATTAAAATTTTCTTCAACTACGTACAATTCATGTAAAGCTTGTTTTATATTTTAAATATATATTTTCTAAATAAGTAATTGTTTATTGTTAAAATAGAAGTGCTCGCAACTCTAATTTTTACCATTAAAATTCGCTAAAATAATACTCGCATCTTCTTCTACAATTTTCTTGCCTGCAACATTATTTTTGGAATCTTAAGATACCTGTACATTTTTATAATATTAAGAAAAAATTAATTTTTGTAACGTAAGTCTTAAAAAGTTACCAACACGAATGCAATATATAAAATAAAATGAAATATTTCAGTAACTTCACCCACAGTATTTTACACTTGAAATAAATTTGATATATATAAAATATTGCATTCGGAGAACTTGATGAAACGCGTATAACCCATCTGTGCACGTTTTACCGAACAAAAAATAGGTGAGACTAAAGGTTGGAAACGATTTTAAAGTGCGTGTTTCTTGCATTGTTCTGTATGAAAATAATTCTTAAAATTGTAAACGAACGACACTATATTTCATCGATTATGTTAACTGAAAATTCTCTGTCGCCGAGTCATAAATCCGAAGCGTGTAAATCTTAATTTCAATTTCTTCCATCTTTATTATTTGCTATTGATTTCCTTCTATCTCTGCCTGCTCTATTACGGAACATACAAATACTCGAGTAAAGCAGCTCACCTTCGCGTTAATTACGACTGATAACGATTGGATAAGCCTCGTTCTTCGTAGTCCCCGCAGTGATTTAACGAGATTCGTCTCTCTCTCTCTCTCTCTCTCTCTCTCTCTCTCTCTCTCTCTCTCTCTCTCTCTCTCTGTAATACCACGAAATAGATTTTTTACGCTCGTTGAGTCTGTGAATTACAGACGGCAGGACATCTTTTCACTTTTTCTCTCGTTCTCTCCTCCTTCTACCTCATGTTTTAACGGAGGACTTCAATAAGTAATCGCGGCTGTAGGATTATAAATTCGTTTCGATATCTGGATGCTATTCGATTAAAAGTCTTTTTTTTCACTTAACGATAGTGGTGGTAATGAGTCTTGTTGGACTTTTAAATTGTTCGTTATCCTCATCTGTGGATGTTACGGTGACTTTTTATGGTTACTCGGTGCAAAAAGTAGCTCTATAGCTCTTGTTTCTTTATTGTGCTCTTGTGAGATATTATTCTGTAAAATATTCTCGCTTTTTCACTGTAGCCTTAAAAATTGTTTACTTATTTGCTTGTTAAATACTTTTTCATGTGTTCTTAATAATTTTAGCTCACAAATTCATTTATTCAGGAAGATTACACGTTCTGGTCGAATTTTCAGTACCGTATTAAAATTACAAATATTAACTTATTGCATTTATACCGTTACATTTAAGCAATAAGTCGGTCTTTTCCCTTTTCTCACTGATAAAAAATTATTATTACGATATCTGAAAGATTTTTACGGCTACATGTAGTTTATTAAGAATTATAACAGCGTAACAAAGAAAGGTAATAAGCATTGTATTACTGAATATAGAACAATGAAAATGCATTTGTTAATTACAATTGGATTACAATTGGAAATTTACAATTTGGGATTCACAGTATTATATTTAAATGAACTGCAGATGAATTCTTTTAAAAAATAAGTTATATTAACCCAAGCGTCTTTTTATGTCTTTATATAACAGACATTCGATCGATTATATTTAACTCTTTTAAAATTTATTCTTTGAACAATAGAAATCATTTCGTGCTTCGAATTTCAAACAATCAAGATGAAATTTAACTGGTTCTCACTTTTCAAAATTCACCTTTCAACTTGAATATGTTCTCGTAGTTTAATATTTTCATAAAGAAGAAAAGTGAAAGAAATTATAACTTTTTAGCTTTTAAAATATTTCGAAAGATGTAATAAAGAATTAAAGGTGTGTAACATTAGTTTAAAACGAACTTTGTTGTGCAAAGAGTGTTTAGCTTACGTTAATTTATCAAATTCCCTAAAGTTTCCTAAGTTAAACGTTCATACAACACATATTATTTTTGTATTGTACAATGTATCGTAGAATTGTTATTTTATTTGAACTTCGTCCAGCTTCGCCTGAGAAGAGCCTTAGACACTAAATTGTTATCTTCGTGCCCTGGATGTTTCACTTACTTAAGGTCGTTCTTGTTATTTGTAAACGTTTTCAAAATGGTGCATATTGTAAAAAGTCGTGATATTACAAATCATTAGGTGGGTTGTATATTTCCTGCATAATTTATTCGCTGCTCTCAATTTATTCGCGTGTGTTCTTTGCTATTACACACAAGAAAAGGATTCTAATCATTCAAGGGGATTAAGTGAGATCGATTCAGTTGTGCAACTATGAAAGTGACATATGTACACTAAAGTTTTCTCCGTACAAAGGTGGTACTAAAGATAGTCATCAAATTTTAGCTTTTACTTACTCATTATGTTTTTTAATTGTTTTTATACAAGAGACAAAAGGTTTCGTGGCAGATCTTGGTGCGTTTGTAAAATCATCTGCAAGCTGCATATTTCAATCGCTAAGTAGTTGAGCCTTATTTTTCTGTACTCCTTGAACTAGGCTAGAGTAATCTTATACTTTCTGTGAGAATGATAGCGAACGTAGAAAGGATATGTTCTTTTAACTGATGAAAAGTTGCGAGTATCTCACCTTCTCTTTCCAGCTAAACCGATTTTCCAACTTTAGAGTGGGTTTTACTATTTCTATCCTACAAGGGTGACATTCAAGGTTCTATCTTTAAGATTTACGCACCTATCAATTTCACATTTTAAGATCAGTTTCCTTAGACTTTCTAGCGTGTCATTAGCTATATTCTATTTTATTTTCTTGGAGTATATTAAGATCAAGTACTTCGTGCTTAGAGGTAAAATTATATTAGAGACGTATCGAAGAAATACAGAGTTTATAAAGTACTATTTGAAATGTATCACACTGATTGATTTATTTTGAAATATATTGCTATTGGCTTAACAAACCTGTTGGTATTTTTTTTTGTTTCTAGTAACGTGACAAAGGAGGATGAAACTGCCAATTACAAATAATAGTGACAAGCATCGATTTTATGGTTTTATACGTTACAACGAGTCCTTCCCAAAGAAATCAAAGGATAAAGTTTTCCCTTTATATTTATTTACAACCCTTTAGATCATTCTATCCAGATAAAATCAGTTTATTTACCAATACGTTTTTGAAAAAAATTTTTCCGTATAAAATAGTCACTTTATCGAATTAAAAGTCTTTTTAGTTAAAAAATACATCAACAAGGCAAACTTTTTAAATATTCGTGCTAGACTAGTTTCATAAGATACATGATTTTTCGCAATATCATTTTGATTGAATTGAACTTTCGAAAGCTTCGTTTAATACACGCATTTGAAGGATTGCGATGTTATTTACTTTCTCGTCATTAAGTCGTAGTCCATAGGTTTAAAAATAGCAATCAGTTGGACAGTAAGCGATCGTTGCCATAACAATTTGTAAGCTCTGTGAAAACATTATTATCCTTATTTTATACACCGAGTGTTATCATTGCTATATCGAAGGTGCCGTCAGAATTTAACAATTCTATTTCTCTCTAGGTTACTAAAAATACTTTCTTCCTAGTCATCTATATTTGATATCGAATAAAACAATACACCACGAGTTTTCTTCCGAATGATATGAAAAGCACAAGAGAAGTTATCGGTTCGCTACCCGGAAAGTAAAGCGTACATGTATTGTATAGAATAAGAAAGCCCGCAGTAAGTCGTTCCACTTCCGTCTAATTGTATCTTGTACCGGTAATAAGCTCGATATCCTGCATATCTACCTTATGCACGCTGGTATCCTGTATCCTGTTTCTCGAGACTCGCGAGAGGCTTTGCTCTAGTCTCGTATCGTCTTACATCTTGCAACCTTCGACTCTTGAAACTCAACGTCTTTTCTATTCGTTTGTTTCTTCCTCTTTGGTGAATTACTCTACTTCTTTAGATTTCAGTGGAAACGATGAACATTATTTTCACATTAAAAGTATCATTTTACATTTTTATTTTTTGGTAGTTGAACCCTTCGAATAGAATTTCGTAAAACAGGGGTTAGTTTGTAAAGCAGTTCTATTACATGTAATTAAAAGTTAAAACACTTTAATATGATATTTATGAAAACATCAGCTTAAGTGTGTTATTGAATGTTAATTGAATGTTATTGAATGTTTCATACAGTTGGATACTTAACATTGGTTAAATTTTTATATTATTAAATCTAGTTGTTTCACATTTATTTGGATAAACTTGTATCTAATTATATTTAAAGAAAATGTCAGTCTTAAATACTGAAATTTAAAATGTTTCGATTTTTACTAGACACAAGCTTTTTATAAACGGTAAAAATTTACTTTTTTCAAAATAAGTTGTAAGTTCCAACGAGTTAAATAATTTTCTCCAATTTATTTATAGATATTTTAATGCTCCTTACGTAACATTTACGTAACAAATGTTACTAGAAAGTAACTTTAAACGCTATGGTATATAATCATTTTTCTTTTTAAATGTTTTTCATTGTTGATAGCAAATAGCCGGAAAACTCTTAATATAATTTATACAACACATTTTCCTTCACAATTAATTTTAGAATTATAAAAAATAATTCTATTTAATATTTCGTTGGAGTGTCATGCACGTTTTCAAACATATTAATAAACACACTTAATTAAATGTAGAAAAACAATGATATACCTGTAAAATTGTGACTTTGTAGATTCTTCTCAAGAGTTTTCTATGTTCTGTTATTTGCCAAGGAAGCAAGACTACGTATGACTTACTTGTCGAATACTTGATTCGAATACAGACGTGAAACAATAAATCTTATAATTCTACAAATTTCAAATATACATTTTAATAAAATGTTACATCATCTTAGTACCTAATACGATTTTTTATAAACTAAAATTTTATTCTTACTTTAGAGATATTTGTCAGAAAGCTTGTCATAAAGTAAAAGCATTAAATTCTGGAAAATTAAGTTTATCGGACAAAAATCTTCCTTTTACTCAATTAAACGAAATCTACGCAATTAATTTTGACTTTGGGCTTTATATTTCAGAAATCTAATACGCTTTTGCTTTTCTTAGATATCTGCACGTATCCTATCCCTAGTCAGAGGTCACATACTAAATGATGAACTACATGAAATGCAGAGAATGTAACATTGAGTGTCTCCTCGAGAGTAGTTTTACTCTCTTTCTGTTGATTCCCCCAACGGAGTAGCAGGACTACGTAGCAGCAAGTGGAAGCTTAGATTACCCATAGACTAGGGTAACTGATCTCGATCGTGATCCAGTTAGTTTCGTATTTGTTGAGCTGGATAAACGTTACCGAGGACGTTCGCCGGTTGCAATCGTAGACGACGACACCGAGCCTCGTTTATAAATATTCACGTATTTCCTAGACGAGCATTTGATCAACATTTTATGGTTGAGTAGATTGAAAACTTAAAAGTTTTATGCGCGTAAGTTATGGAAAGATCTTTGTAGAAGTTAATTTTTGTTACAATAGAATGCATTAAATGTTTTTACTTGATAATTTTTCATATTGCAATTTACAGAGAACTTTCTAATTGGGTATACGAGTAAGTTAAATAATATGCATAATTCATTTCCATCGTAAGGAACTGTTATTCCAATATTTTTATAAAATATATTGGAATGCTACGAAGCATTTAATCCACATAATGTAAGTCGGTTATTTACCATTGAATTTAAATAATTTCGTTAAAATAGTATCAAAATCAGTAGAAACAGGAGAATTACAAACGAATTGTACTCATCTAGCAATTGGCTAAAATTGATAGGTAACATTGATCGATGTCTTTAGAAATAAAGTAACAAGTGTGATTCCGTTGAAAAATATTTTTAAATGACACGTCGTAAAAAATCCCATCAGCCAACATATCGCTATTATGTGCTTTAGACGTTTCTTTAATAAACTTTCTACGTTCTATGAATTTCAGCACTTCTTTGTTTCTTAAAAAAAATTTAAGTTTTCGAATTAAAGTCTTTATAGCTTCCATTCAATATTTTTGTTTGAATTTAATACGAGACTCCCTAAAATTATGTACATCCACCATGCTTTCGGAATATAAAAACTGCCCGAATATAAAAATGTACTTCACGTGAAAAGATTTATAATTTCCTTTCTGTCAAGATGAAATACTGTCGTGTGCAGAAATGCAAAAGTAGGTTAATCATACATTTTATACATGAGATTATAAAAGGAAATCAATATTTTTGTAGGTGTATGTCGTAGTTCTCGCGAAATTTTCACCGAATGCTATTGTGATTAATAAAGATTTTGAGTATAAAATTGTAAATATCAATGCGAAATACCTTTTTAATATTCAGGGTCTCAAATTGCTAAATTTAATCCATAATTTCAGTAATGCACATTTACTACAATGGAGAAAAGCAAAGTAAACTTGAAGGAACTCTTTATCCTTAATTCTTTTAACCCACACACCAAGGTAACAAATTGGAAAATGAAATTCGCGAATTTTCACTTTAATTAATAAGAAAAAAGTTTTTATGAATAAATTAATTTTAATAAGTGGCATGAAAAATATTCGAGATAAACCACCCCAGGTTACAAATTCATATATATATATATACATATACATATACATATATACATACATATTGTCCTCAAAAATGTTTTTACCTTGCATAATGAAAGTGATTTGAATTAAAAAAGCACATCTCCGGAGCATAAAAGAAAACACATTTGTCCGCTCCGTCCGCTATCAAAAGAGATTGTTCGCAAAGTGCAACCTAACGAACTTTTTTATCTGACTCCATGTAAATAGCTTCGTTTTCCTCACAGACGTGTGCACAAGGATACGTAAGACAGAGACAGACGCAGACGAATTAACTCGGGAGCAAATTATTTTCGACGTCGTGCTGTTGCGCTTCATGGAAAATTACGCGAGGTCTTCCCGAGGGAGCGTAGCGCGTCCGAGTTATTTCGACTAATTGTGATTTCGTCGCGACCTGGCAATAAAAAAAAAATAATCCTCGTCGACGTATGCGACATAAGAGGAAAAGCGAGGGGATATTGCACTATGATGCCGATGTCCGTACTTTAATGCTTGTCTTACGATCCGTATCTCGACGAATTTTCATTTTATTGGCCCTAAATATTAATATAAGGCATTGAAACGTGTACTTTCGAGTCCGATATTAATACCAATCCGATAATGAACTTGCTTCGCCGATATTATTCTCGCAGTAACGCAGTGCACTATCGCACTATCGAGTCAAGATTCGCCTACTATTTCGAGAAATGGAGTGGTACAAATTATGCAAAAAGCGCCATTGATTACTTTACAGATTAATAATTAGCGGATCGAGTTTAAACGAGTAATCCAATTATTTGGTTTAAATCTCCAAAAGTATTTTACATTTCCCTGTGAATATATCCTGTGAATATAGGAAAATGTGCGTTACAAATGGATAGAATACGCGTAAAGACTTTAATTAGTCCCGTGCACGGAAAATCTGTAAAATGAATTAAGTACGGCAGTAAGTACACGAATGGATTTCTATGAATGAAGACGATGAGAATCTAGAATATTAGAATACGCCTTAATTTCCAGACGACTTTAAGCATTAGCGGTGTACATTGTTTTTCATTCTACTGCGTAGAGCGCACAATATCAATAATTGTCTGAAAATCCAAATTTATTGACTATTCAGAATCGTGTGACGATTCCGAAGCAATAATACGACCAACTCAATAGCATAATTCGAATTCGTCGTGCAATTGAAAAATTATTGAGCTTGAAATTTCGAATGTCAGCTACTTTTGGCTGTTTGGACTTTAATTTTCCGAGCTTTTGTTTCTTTGGACAGCACTTGCCACTTCCGTTTCCGCACGCCGCATCGAATAATCCATTGTGTCCAGTGAAAAAGCATCCATTTCACCATTCCTTAAAGCCCAAACAAACGACTTTCAATGGATATTTCACAGGATGACTAGAAAAAGGGAGAAAACGCACGCAAGAGCAGAAAAGAAGAGAGACAGTGGCCGCCGAACGCCATCCAAAGGCCCTGCGCCGAAAGGTTGGTAGTTCTGTGAAATCAGGCAATTTAAATTCCCCGTAAAAAGGCTCTTTAATTAAAAGAGTTTAATTCCTCGAGCCAACTCGAGCCAACTCGAGCGGCTACACGAGCTTACTTATTCATACTAATGACTTAGCTCCCTCGTTGTCCCCTTGAACGAGTAATTAGAGCTGGGCTTAAGCTCTTAATGTCTCTCGCCGTTTGACCACCTACGTAGATATAACAGCCATCAGTCGATAGGAAAACGAGGGAGCAAGCGAGGGCGTCAAAGAAATTGTTTTCCCTTTCTAGTTAATCTTACCTAGGATGCAGATTTCGCTTTTTTGTAACGTCGTATATTCTATCGAGTTTCAACTTAACGTGATTTATCGTCCAAGTATCAGGACGGGAGAGTCGGTAAATATGAAACGTAATACAAGCTTTTGCGCGTGAGCAACAAGTTTTACGTTTAAAATATTATCGACTACTGCGGTGCTTCAAATTTTTACATTCATGCACGCATTACGTCTCATTCGATATCGCGACTATTCTTTCTTTTAAACAAATCGCAATTCAACTATCTTTATTGATTTATAGTGGTGCATTCGAAATAAGGCACCGAACGTATGCGATACAACGTTTGAGTTATTATTTTATGAATGTGCCCCTTTGTTATCCGTACTTATTACCGGCAATGAAGATGTTTGACTATGAAACACTGGAAATTCAATAGCCAAGAAATCTTACGCAATCGCAAGAAATAAATTGTCATTGAACGTTAATGACCAGGATGTAGGAAATTAGATTTCATGCGTAAAAGTATCGAAGTAATAGTTACAAAATAGAGATTGTTTCAGTTCGAAGGAACGGTAAAATAACGCGCAGAAGGTGCCCATTGTTCTTTGGTGTCCTAGCGACCCTCGTAAATAATTTATTTTCTACATCCATAAAAAAACACGCATCTATGCGTTAAATTTTGCAACATCTTTTCACGCAACTTGCAGTGCACAATTTTTTCCTTTCTCTCATTTTCCGCATGAGTCTTCAATTTTCTTTATAAAGCTGAGCTCAACGCTATCTAATCAGCCATCGAGTTATTATGCCTGAAAATTTTATTACTGCTTATACGCTTCATCTTTGTTTCGTTGAATTGTTACTTCACAGGATTGTGTACGAGCCTTTTTAATGGCCAGAGCAGCTTCAACATGCGTTGCTTGTTTTCATTTCTTCGTTAACCGACGACAAAGACGATAAAAATTTAGGATCTTGCAAGTTGCGTGAATTGATTGAATTTTAATTATTCACGTGTGTGTAGCTGCAGTTTGAGATTGCGAAAGAATTTCTCACCGCGTTAGAACTCGTGCCGATCGGAGGAAAATTTCTTTTTTTTTATAATTAAATGTAGCGTATTCTTATGGCTGAACGAAGGCTGTCGTTTTGCAACATCGATGGAGTAAGACAATAACTTTTCAATATATTCGTTAGTCACCAATTTAGTGAAATAGGTACATTAAAACTATATAATATACGTATGGAAAAGCAAAGGGCCAAATTTAAATCCCTTATCGGGTTTATCAATCTGTAAAATGAAATATAAATAAAATATGTACATAGGGGCTGTTTGTTTGATTTATTAATTTATTGTTTCAATGTTAAGCTCGAACGAGCTTTCAATTATTTCAGCTTGATGGTTATAACATATTTTGATTTTTATTTACACATTAATCTATTTGTAAGTAAAATAATCTTTGCTCTCGGTCGTTCATTGATTGAGTAAATTTCAATGGTCAGTATTAAATATGTATGATAATTTTCGTTTAATCCTTGTCTGATTTAAATACGTAGCAAACACGTGCGTAGCTTTGCTACGTAATATCGCTACGAAAAACGAATAAAATAACACAGATCGTAAATTACCTTATGATTTTCTGTTTAGAATGTAAGAATGTAGAAGTTGAAAAATAATTGTTACAGGATAGTCGGTTCATAATCAATCATAAATAAACAGAAGGAAATTTAAGAAATTGAAAAGCTCTATTAAGCATAACTTGGATAATAGAAATCATTTATAAACGTGTGCGTAAACGAGATTACGCATAATATTTTTACTTGTAATTGTGCACAAGTTGTAGTACTTTTCTACTCGAGTTGGCTACAACACTTTTGAATATTATATATACATCTAGTTAAACATTTTCTTTCATTAATGTTGAAGCATTTAATTTGTTAAGATTCTAAAGTGGCGTTATAAAATTTTAAAAAGTATTTCTGTGAATAATATGAATGATGTACGTATTGCGTTAATTCGTTTCTATTCATTCGCTTAAAGTTCTACGAGTGTACATTTTAGAATATGAACTTTAATATTATTTTATAATTTAAGTCATTCCGAAAGCAAAACAAAGATTTTGATGCTGTTTTGTAAATAAAAATTTATTTTGATACGTTCGAAAGAAAAATTGGTACAGAAATTCCAAATATCTATATATACCTGGAGTAAATTGACCTATATTTTAAAACGCTTAAGGAGAAAAATTATAGAACGTAATATTAAGTCAAGCTTATCATATTCCTCAAGCACGAGCTTCTGATCAGTCGTCGAGCACGGATAATAATACCATGAAAGATATCGTAATACTAGGGTGCAAGCAGCAACTGACGCAAGAAAAGATCGACGAGGAAAGGGATGAAAGGATAAGTTCCCACTGACTGTAAAATGAATTTTTATATATATCGAATAGCTCCACAATTATCGCCATTATAGTGACAATTATTAGCGATTACTTTTGTACGTGCTCCGTTCATTTTATCTATCGAAGCGTGTGTGCAGTAAAGAGGTGCACATTGTGCATTGACTTTCTACGGATATGTGACATGAATCAAGTTTCCACTGAGAAACGCCTTAGTGATCGTCACTTGACTGGGTTGAGAGAGAGAGAGAGAGAGAGAGAGAGAGAGAGAGAGAGAGAGAGAGAATTATACGAGGATATGAAAAGAAAGCAAACGTCGTATAGGTAAATCCATGCTTTTATTGATATCGGTTCGTCCAGTAAATTTACAAGTTACTATCTTCGGCAGAGCAGTTTTCCTTGCGCATGGCTGCGCGATTTCGCACGAAATGCGCACGAAATGCGCACGATATGGGCACGACGCTCGGATATTTCACGTTCAGGCGTCGAATTATCTCGCCTACTTGCGATTTGATTGGCGCAAACGTCGCAGAGTTACTACTGTTCAATCTCCTTTATTCTGCTTCTTTTTCCCTAACGCACCTTATCCTGTATTTTTCCAATATTTTCAGCATAATGATTCTTATTTTACCGTTCCTCGCACT
The DNA here is from genome assembly GCA_018907045.1 of Wiebesia pumilae. Taxonomy (NCBI): domain Eukaryota; kingdom Metazoa; phylum Arthropoda; class Insecta; order Hymenoptera; family Agaonidae; genus Wiebesia; species Wiebesia pumilae. The sequence continues at coordinate 2,862,672 of JACCHZ010000138.1, forward strand.
GTTTCGCCTACTCGACTTCTCCTCATCCCCGTGCAAAATGCATCAACCGATGCACCCGTTGCATCTCGAATGAGAGACGGAGAAGCTCGAAACGATCCTCTTAGAAACGTGAAGCATCCCGACGTTGGGAGCGGAGCTGTGAAATTCGTATGCATCCTCGCACATCGGGTGTCTCCGATCGATTGATCCGAGCATCGAAGATAAACTAGGCTCGGTCAACCTTGAAGCACCGAACGCACCGCAGGGAATAATCAGAATTACTCCGTGCACTTCAATCGCCATTACTCTCTATACGCCATAAGCTGTTTCATCGTTTTTCAAGTAAAAGAATTTACGACAACGACCTGCAAGATGTGGGCAAAAATAGATATTTTAATTGAAGAACAACCGCAATTGAGATTGTGCAAATAGCTCAAAGCCAATAGTCGTACGCGAGTGAACGAGCTTTTGGTCAAATTCGTTATTGCTCAAGTATTTTTGTAGGATTTATCGAAAAACAAACGGCTTTTTTTTTTTTTTATGAAACATTGCGTTGGTTATTCAATTAAAAAATCCTAATTATCTAAGGAGATGCCATCTGTCTTTGGTCGCGATAAATTAACCGTTCCACTGCATCTCGCGGTGGATATAAGCGGTATACGTATTTCAAGATTTGAATGTCATCACCGACTGATCAACGGATTATTAATTCTGCCGATATAGATAAACCGAAGGAGTACCTATTAATTACTACCTATATTTACGTATTATTTAAATCGAACGTCTACTATTTCTTATTGATGAAATACAAAATTTAATTTTAATTTTAAGCGTGATACAACTCTTGGATATAAAGTTTGAAAGAACTATTTTTAGCATAAAATTCTTGCTACCATCTCGAGTTGGTGCTATGGAGCGCGTAACTTTACGCTAGGATTGTTAAATCTCTCCAAGGAGAAAGTGCGAATCGTCTATCTTTTCCTAGTCTCTAGCAACTTGTACTTTTTGCACAATTTTTCTTTGTTCCACTGTTTATTTTATACTTGAAACACTACGAGTCCCAAGAGTTCTGCACAAGGTCACTCAATATCTCTTTTCCTTATTCTTTATCCACGACTTTGCTCATTTCACATTTTTTAATATTTCTTCATTTGAAAATATTGTACGCGCGATCGTCTGCACGCGTATCATTTCAAGAAATTAAACACCATTTGAAAACGATATAAAATCGCAAGTTCCCGCTCGCATACTCCCACGGATAAATTAACAGTTCTTTTGCGATACTCTAGTTTGCAAATCTATACACCGTTAAACAATTATCACCGTTGTTATCGAGCAAGGATTTATCATGCGCTATATTCGATAGCTGCATCGTAATAAAGCCTCTGTTTGTTAACTCCGTAACGTAAACTTTCTTCGCGTAACGTCTTTTTTTCGCATACATTTCATTTGCAGCCCCTGCGAGCGAGGATAATTGTCAAATAAGCATAAAGGTTATATAATTGAAAGGATCGACTGCATTTTCGGTAATTCCTGTCGAGCTATTTTCTCCTACGAGGTGACGATATCGCCAGACTATGGATTTGGTTTTCGGGCCTGTAATAGCAGTAGCAGTATGCGAGGGTGGAAGACCGCGGCTTTTGAAACGATCGGTAAGCCGCAAAATCGGCGGCGTGTTTACGCGACGCGGACAGAATAAGGGCGAACTCAACTAAGCCGGGGTGAATCTCATCGATACTTTCGGTAATGCACTGCGCTTTCACTGCGCTTGCACTACGCCAATAAGGGGGTTAATTGCTTATGCCTGGAAGCTCGATTGAGCATTTCTTTTTGCGGGACCACTAATCGAGCTATTGTATTCCATCTACATGTAATTGTGGCTTGGATTTTAAATAACCGTAATTACTTTTATGATTTCTCGCAGTCAAAGTGCGAGCAGGGGAAATTTAGAAGGAATATCGAGGTATCGAGAATTTATCGACTTTTTTTTTTGAAGAAATACATTACATTGCGTTGAAAACTAAGCAATGCTTTTTTTAATAAAAATTTAGGAGTTTTCGATTGTGGGGATGTCGAGCATATTCATTTTACGATTTCACGTATACGAATAAAACGTATTTTATTTGGCCTTTGGAAAACTGTGAATTTCCAAACGAATTTTTCAGTCTGTCGAACCTTAATTTTCGGATTTTATATAACCATACTTTTTAAATTAGTATGGTTGAAGTAGCGTTCCTTTTTTTATGCGAAATTATGAAACCGACACTTGTCACCCCTATCTTTAATTAATTTTCTTATCGTATTTCACGTTAAATGAAAAATACGTGTTTTTTAATTTTATTGCATAATTTTCTAAATGGGCGTTCAATGAGCATCGAGTACTTAAAATTGGTTTTCGTATAAAAGGAAAGTTATTTCTATCAGGAATTCGATATAATACGGCAAATTAGCAAATTATTCATAAGTGAAAAATGATGAAGCTTGTTAATAATTGAAAGATTGAAAAATGTAAGCCAATTTATTGCGAATTAATTATTATATTTTATCCACTGAAATTGCTAATTTCACTTTGATAATTAGTTTTATCATACGTAAAAGAAGCCAACCACGTTTGCTATACAACGTGCTGCACAATAGATGTTGCTTTGTTGTGCAGTACGTAGAAATTTGAGTTCTTATTTACATAATAAATTATACAATAATTGTTATACCGTGGTACTAATTATTAGTTTAATGAGTCAATGTGTAACACGTTATTACCTTAATTAAGGTATTTATAACTAATTAATTTTACTCTTGAGACATGCTGAACTACAATATAATTATTTTTACGTATTTCAGTTAATCGACAAAGGTTACGAATTTTAAAGTCCAACAACTTAATGCAGCTCATCGATTATTTTCAGAAATCATTAAATGTCTGCATTTAATTATTACAAGCTCTAATGTACTTTTTACGTTAATGTAGAATAAATGATTAATAATATAATAAATTAGTATTTAGCATCATTATAATTTCCACGAGAATTTAACTTTCGCGATCCGTGAGTCGGAATTCGGGTAAAAATGCGAGAACGAGCTTTTACTTACTCCACACTCGAATAAAACGTGTACTTGAGACGAGTAGAATGAAAAAACTCCGATTCCATCTAAATTGAGTCGATTTTGCAGTAAAAATTGGTTGACCATGTATTTTTTCCTATGCGGGTACTTTTACTCGTTTCATTTGCTCGCGCATTTATCTTTTTCTTTTCTCTCTTTTCTTTCCCAATAAAAATATTAAATAATCACGTTATATAATAATTAAAATATTGCGTAATTTTCCAAAGGAGAATATTTGTAATTTTTTTTTTATATATGCGTTCGATTTTCCATCGATACTTGAGCGAATACGTATTTGAGCATGAAATAATGAAACTGAAAAACTGAAAACTGAAACTAGTTTTAACAAAAAAAAATATGTACTACCAGTATTTGAAGCATTTTCATCGAAAACGTAATTTTACTGGTAATTTTACGGGGATTAAAAATTGAATAAAATTCCAGATTAAGAATTATTCACGATTTGTCTATCGGTATCATATTTAGTTTCAAGTACGTTCGCCTGGCACTTTACATGCAATTTTCACTTTTCTGAAACGCCAAGCTATATCCTATTTCCTTTTCAATATAACCCCATCTTTCTCCTTCCTTCGCTTAAACTTCGCTTAACTTTCTGTCTGCGTGTATTTCTTCTTTTAACTTTCTCTTTAACATTTTTCAACGGTGTCGAAACTCCCAAGCTCACTCTCCGCAATTCTTTTTTCGCGCTTCTGCTTGCACACTTTGCCGGATGCTTTCAGTGCGCTAAAGAACTTCTCTTTTCGACTTTTATCGCCCGACTGTTTTCTCTCTGTCTATTCTTTTTCCTTTTTATTACGTTTTCATTTCATTTTTAAGCCAAAGATTCTTCTTTTTCTCACTCCGTCGTAGAGATGTCGTGTGAAATTCTTTTTCCGGAATTTGATTATGAAATTATATTCTGCAAGTCGAACTCGCGGATATCCAAACTCTAAGTGGACTGCAATTGAATTTTAAACTCACGCTTTGTTCCTACGTTCAAATGTAAACGTATGTTCGTTATAAGAATGAAGGAGTAATAGATTTGTAGTTAATTCGTGATTGGATACGGTTTATAACCAAGCACAAGTAGATAATGGGTAGTCATTGTATGAGATATTACATTTTCAATTGAACGAAAAAAGAAAATTACTGCAAAGCCAAGTTTAGCTGCCGGTGAAATGCAAAAAATTAAATATTTAAAATACGAGTGTGCGGGTATTCAGAAAAGTGTTTTTCAATAAAACTGGATGAACATGGCATAATACATATTTATAAGATAGAGAACCTTGATGCTTCATCCAATATTGTCGAGTTAATTAAATGACGTAAAATGAAATACACCGAGGACGTAACTACGATAAAAAATAATAGAAAAGTATAAAGAGCGAACGTTCAATAGCGAACGTTATATTACGATAAAAATGAAAATATAACGATAACATAAACTCGTGTAAATTAATCAGTCGATTATTTTCTATAGTTATATTATTCCATTAAAAAATCGAATAGAGATCATTGTCAGTCGCCAGATTTTAATTACCAGACATTTAAAAGAGATTAAAAAGAGAACGCTCTAAGATAGCGATGATTGATTTCGCGAAGTTGGTCAGCGATGCATTTCTTGAGCAACGAAATATTTAAATAAGGCAATTTAAGCCCGATAGAAAAATTTTAAGCGAAAAAACCATCCGACTGAAAATGTAAGTATCAATTGTGTCCGGTTCATCTGAAAAAGCGAGCACCGAATCCTTGATTAATTCTCAATCTCTCTCTCTCTCTCTCTCGCGCGCGCGCGACGAGAGCAAGGATTGAATTTCTAATTGTCCCTGAGAATCGGCGCTATCGATTTGGCGATAAGAAAGATAACCAAATCCCTTTCGCGCATGTGCGCCTACGCGACATCCTAACGTGGACATTTGCCCACACGATTGTACAACCTACGACTATTGTCATGTCCTATTCAAGGGTACCGATGTCTTGGAAAGTTGAAGGGGGACAATTTCGCAGTGCTCATTTCTGAGGAGCACTCGATGGCAGTCGTGGATGAGGACGACGGGGCCGAGCATCTGCGACGGGCATTAAATCAGCTAGCACTGGTGTATATTATTATTATTATTATTATTATCTTACTCTCGTCCACGTCGATTGGCGTTATTTGCTCTTGCAAATTCTATTATTGGTTGGCCGTTCAAGGGATGTTAGTGGTTCTTGAGAGGTCGATAGGGGAGCAAATAATAAAAGCATTATGCTTTTATAATTATAATTATGCTATTGTAATTCTTTAGGGCTTGCTGCTGGTGTGAAATGACCGGCCCTTTTTCATGCGTCTTAAGCCACAGTGACATATTTATGATTAATGTAGATTTACCTTTCAAAGAATTATTATAATTATACGTTACTATTACCATTACTATTTTTATTTTATCATGCAGGTGCTGCGTATTAAACTTTACACTACATATTCAAATGTAAGCCTGCACATGCATATTTCGTCTAGTCAACTTTACTTACGTCGGATGTGCCAACTTATGTAAGTCTGCCAAAATACATTCAAGAGATTACGCGTCTAAAACGACGCTTGCAAATTTATGCAAAATCAGTTTTACAAAAATACGTATCAGTATGAAGGGAATACCGAGAACATCGTGTCATGTGTAAAACGCGATAATTGCACACGAAATTCATCGAAGAAAGTACACTTGTAACAATCAAATGTTTCGTGATTAATAATTTTATCTCTTAATATATTGTGGGATAAGAAGACGACGATACCCGAGAATTGTATAATATTTCGTTTTATAATGTCTTATAAACCAAGGATTATTGGTTAAAGTACTCCCATGCAAGCACAAAATTCATAAAAATGATTCTTTCTTATGTTCCGTTAAGCACCGTAAATCCTCACATCGATACGTGGATAATGAATGGCGGCGGCCACTTAACCAAGTTAAGTGATCGCTGCTACAAGACTTAACGAAACCCTGATTTTTTACAACATTAAATAAGTTTCCAAACTTATCACTGATTTACTTACACTTACATATCAAACGTAAAATCTAAAAGAAGAAAAATTATTTACTCAATTATATAACTAAACTGTTTACTTGAAACTTTTGTTTTTATTTTTATATAGTTTCATTTATAAATCGTAAGCAATAATATGAATTTCATTTCTTATAGAGCATATCTGTAATAACATTAAATGTGCGTGAATTATTTTTTGTACAAAGCAATGTGTTTCGTTATATAAATTGATTGCTAACTTGCTCCGAAAAAATGCAAAAATTAATCGAACTAAAATTTCAGAAATTTTCCTCTCGTTAGAAACAAACAAAAAGTATTAGTTGAGAACAAACTGACGCACTTGTGCACGAGTGATTTGTTGATTGTCGTAGGTACCTAAGCAAACATAAATTTAGCATTACGTCGACGAGGCATTTGCCTTTCATGATTTACAGCATTTGCAAATATTAGTTGTACGATAATCGTAAGATTCATGAATATCACTCGTATCGGTCGTAATTATTCACAATGTTAAAAGTTAAAATTGTTAAAATTGGTACGAACGTATTAATAGTTAATCGAAATCTATGTAATTTAAAGCAGCTTGGAAGCGGTACTAAGTGCTGAAAGTACTAAGATAAATTGGAACAAAATATCTAGAAATACCGTACCACATGTAACGGATATAAATATACATTTAATATACCACAACAATTTATATTCACGGCGACATTTCGTTGCTTCAGATTTTACATACAAGCACAGAATTACGTAAAATACCAGGCAATATGCAACAAATCAACGAATGCAGCGCGCGATTTTTTTCTTTAGTCTGTATTTTAGTAAACAATGTTGTAAAATGAAAAGTTTATAAACGTTTGTACTCTATATCGAAGTTCATAATCCACATAAAGTATTTATTCTTATGAATATTTCATTCGATGCAAAAAAAACATCAAGGTAATAAATATGTAATAAACAAGAGAACCGCAAATCAGTTTTCCACAACTTTTTCTTTACAAATATTTATAATTTGATGAAATTTATATTCCATTAGCACGTGTGCACTTACCGAAAATTCGTAGACTGTTATCGGATTAAAGTTCCCTTATTTCCATTAGGATGCGTAAGCTAATAAAGTAAGCGCTAGTAAAAGCAAAACAAAGAGAATACAGATCCGAGCAGATTTTTCGCATTAGAAGAGTAATTTTCATCCGCGTGTGAAGAACGGCAAAGCGCGCAAGTACATACGCAATGGGGCGCGGATTATTCATGGCGGCCGTATACACGCATTAAATAAAAGCTCGTCAGCGACACACCGGTAATTCCACCCCTCCTAGCCGACAAAATGCGAGCAAGCAACGAAGCGTCGTCCAGCGGAAATTATACCCGCCGAATAAATCCTGGGTTATTGTGCCGCGGGACGCGTTGTCGACCATCCAAATTACCCTCGAGTGCCCCTGTTTTCACGCGAACGCACTGTTGCCTGTATTTTTGAGAGCTTTAGCTTCGCGAGGCGGAGGGTATCTTACCCTGGCCGGAATCGAGGTACACCCGCGAAACGCTAATCCGCACGGATGAACGGGGCTTCGAGAACTCAGATTCTTCTTTCGTACCGATGTGATAGCGCTGAGGTATGCAACGATAATCAGAGGATTCTTGGGCGAAGAAGTTGAAGCGTCTACGACGTCTGATGAATTTTTCGGGGCATCGCGTCCTTCAGCGACGAGACCTTCACTTTTACTTGGAGCACAATTTTCATTTCGAGTTTTCCGTATCAGCGCGATGATTTTCTTCGAGTAATATTCCGCGTGATGTCGCTCCGAGTGCTCCCGATTAATAATAATATCGTTGTTTATATTTTAAGTGTCTATTTTTCGGAAAGGCATAAATAAAAGTAAGGAATAGTAACGCTTTGCTGGGGTTGTATTATTTTTATGTAAAGTAGTTTAGCCTTGAGGCGCTAGGGTGTTGGAATTAATTATTATCAATTTCTTCTATCAAATATCGCTTTACCTGGGAAAATAAACGTCAAAGGAAATATCGTCTTAACGTTGTAACTTTATAACCCATTTGTTTATAAACTGAAGTGAAGTTCCTCTTTAGTTTTCAGAACTGTCGCACCAGCAAACGTTCAGAGCAGTCTCAATGTGCATTGAATAAACAATGTTCCAAGGGGCTGCGGGACTTAACTTTTACAGTTAATTGGGAGATTCTATTATAAGGTCATTATAACCAAAAGTAAAAAAAGGCATGAATAATTTTTCGTTTACAAAATCAGAAAACCGATGTAATTTTATCGCTCATTGTCGCCCCCTTTTCAGCATCTAAAACAAGTCTTGATATTTCGCTGATTTTGAGGGACGACGCGAGTTGATCCGTAGCGAGACAAATTTGCAGTAGTCACTCTTGGTTAGATCACAATTCATCGTGAAGCTCTCGTCTTGACTAGGAAATTCGCTTTGTTCTCGGGAACGCGAATCAAGCCTCGTACACTAGTGTTAAATTTCTCTGTCTCCGCTGCTTCGTACCGACGTTTCTCGACCCTTTAACTCGCTCATAAATGCTCAAATTGCTCTGTAGCATTCTAACTACGAGTCGTCGTTGCTGAAGAGCACCGAGGGAGCTGATCTCGGTGAAAAATTTTCACCGTTAAAGGAACTGCTTGAAAAAGTACTCGGCGGTTATCTTCGCTTGCATTGTAATGTTCGTTTTGGACGACTTGGAGGACGTGGGCGATGACAGGGGATAGTATCATCCATTGCCTGGAGACGTTAGAGATGCGGGTATGGGCAGTTACGTACATCGAGAACGAGCGTAAGCGGATTCGAAAATGAACGTATGTTTGAGGATTTTAATTTTTTCATGCTGCGTTTGCCGATAAATGCAATACCGGAAAATTCATCTTATCGTAGGGTAATTGCTCGCTACATTTCATTGTGTCCGAGACCGGATTAAATAGATACATTGTTGAAGTCCACACCCGTTAAACGTTCGATCGTTAATTTTTACCTTGTCTCAATGATGCTGTTCGTTGAGTTAAATGATACTTAACAATTTATCATTGCGCAGAGTAGATCGGAGGCGATGCGGTTGGAGCAATAAGTTTTGATATTTAAATGACGGAAAAAATATATGTCGAACTACGTTATTATTATGGAACACCCCAATGTAATTACGTATAAATATGCAGTGCATACGTTTGAAAAAGATAAGCATTAAAGGTCACTTTTTCAAAGTGCATAGCGATTTGTTCGACGATTTGCATAACGAAAAAATTAATAAATAATTTTTTATCATAAGTTTATAAATAATTTCATGAATATTGCATGAGCTATGAAAAGATTTGTAAAAACATTAGCATTCTGCGGGACTCACTTGCTACTCTTTATCGCGAAATGTTTGATTCTAAATTTATGCGAGTTTAATAAAAAATTAAATTGACTTTATAAACGATTATTACGAAAGCTGCTACTCGTTAATTAACCTTAAACTATCTATGAATTATTCATTTTACAACTATAATATACACTTTGCCCATTTCCTTTTATATTTTAATATTAGGTCTGTTATCTAGAGAAATTTCAATTAATTTTCGTTACTTATTTTATGTCGTAAATAATCTTTTAAAAAAGTTTCTTTATGTCATAACTCTTGATGGCATCTAAATTTATGAAGTGCATGTGTTTCATGTCAAATTCGATCAATATATGCAAAAATCTTATCTTTACAAAGTGTTACATGGATCATTACAATTTGCGTTAAGCTTCAAAGAAATCAAGTCTTGAGAAATTCTAAGTAGATTAATATGCTAAGAAATTTAGAAGAAATGAATCAATTGTTTGATAAGGGCTTTTAAAATTGCATCAAATTATTGATAGTTATTGAATTATATGTTACGTTATAATATTTCTCATGATACGTGTAAATTTGTAAATTTCTTCTCCATTGCAAAAACGTCCTCGTGAGAAAAGTAAAACGCAATTAATATTTCATGAATAAATAACAATAGATGATAGCGTAATAATTCTCTATTTCCTGGAAATAATAAATCGCCTTTATATATTTGAGAATAATGAACTCCTACGTTGAGCAACGTTTTAAAAGCGCACTTAGAGTTTAAAGCACGAAAATTGTCATTACTTAATATTTTTTAACTCTACTATCTTTATCGGATATTGAAGTTAATTTTTCTCTACAAAAAGAAATAAAGAAGCCTTCATTAAGAGATAAAGAGTGCGGGAAACGATTGAGTTTCAAATACTGAATAGTGTACCTTAGATAACGTACAACTGGTATTTCGTAATAATTTCTCGAGGAATGCGTTTTTTAGCATTTAAAATCCCCGCAAGTTTGAAAGTTTCAATTGGCAAATATTAAGACTGACAAAATTTCGTATTTACATTAATATGAATCTGAAAATTAATAAGATTAGCGAGAAAATCCGGCATAGTTGCACGTGAACTGTCCTAACGACTCGAGTATACCAACTGCATAGAAAGAATTTCGCTCTTTGTCCCTTCAGGCTTTCGTTATTTTTGTTTTTGAAACGTGCAAAGGAGAAGGGGAAAGGACGACGCATTTTCTTCACCTTGCGGGATATTTCGAGCTTTGAAGCTTTTTTCGCTCGAGCTTAATCTTTTCACGCTGCAAATGCCTGGGTTCCTACGCGCAGTGGTTGTTTTTCGCTCTCTCACACACACACACGCGAGCGCGCGCGCGCGCACACAGAGCATCTCGTCGCTATTTCAGTATATAAAGTTCGCTTTTCCCAGCGGGTCGAGCTGTATATACCCCTTGAAGAGAAGAGGGAAGTGCAATTTCGCGCGTCAGGACAACGACAGCAACAGCAGCGCCAGTAGCATCCAACAAAGAGGACGACAACACTGACGACATAACCGAATTATCGCGAGAACGGAAGAGAGACGGGGCTTCCGACTATACACCGCGCCCGTCCCGTTATAGTAATTTCGTTTACGGAGTTTACGACGGAGAACGGGATCGTCCTGAGCAAGAGAGGATGCAGAAGAAAATGAAAGCTGAGGTGTATAGGGTAAAGGGAGATGGAATGGCGCCTTGGGAAAGGGAAGGAGAAAAATGAGGGACTGGCGAGAGGGACGGATGGAAGAAAGCTCCAGTGAGGAGAAAACGAATTGGAGAGATAATCGTTCGAGAAAAGGAACATCGCCAAGGTATAAAAGAGATGGAACTCGTGTAAAAACGTGTGAATAACTAGACGAGGAGGAGAAATAGATAAAATAGATACTGCTTCTTTGGCTTTATCTCGCTGAACAATGTTTTACGGCAATGAACTTTATATTGCATCCAATTAATTTGTAGTTACTTTCTTTAATTTTGCTCGTTCGTTAGCTGTATTGTGCAATATTTCTAAAATTCTCCAGTTATACTGAATTATAAGGCAAATTAATGGATTTAATTATTGAAATAAAGTACACTCTATCGAGATTTCAGCGTTTCTGTCGATCAATTTTAAATTTATTAGGATTACTTAAGTTGATAATCAAATTATCGCTGCATTAATGTATTATTTCGAGTGAAGCTGAAAAATTTTAAACTTTCATCGGCTCGATCAATATTTTACTATTGCTTGTATAAATCTATATTTATAAAGCAGTTCAATGTAGAATCATTTTTCAAGTAAGAATGACCAATTGTTTTAATAATTTTGTTAATGACAACTTATCTCTAGTTAATAAGCGGCATGTTCACGTGAGAAACGTACTTAATTTCTAATACATTAATAAGACCTAAGCGTAAAATTTGTTTGTTAAAAATAATTTTTGACAACTCTTCGAGAAATTCCGTGGAAGTCTTGAAGAATCTGCACAGCGCAAAATATTGGACTACGTAAAATTATACTTTTATGTAATAATACCAATTTAAAAAGATGTTTATAAAGATCTATTTGTCGATACGTTTCTGCTATAGAAAAAGCAGCTTATATTATCTTCTATAACACGAATTAAAATTAAATACAACGTAATGCGTGATCCGAAGAAATCAATTTATACTTGCGTATTTACTGCAAAAGCATTGAATGCAGTTGTTGCATTCAAACGCTCGTATATACGTTCGATGAAAGAAATTAATAGCAATTATATTACATTGAAACGGATTTTCTAAATCTCCTTAAATTATTCATAAAATAAATTTTCTTAAAGAATCTTTATCTGAAATATCGATATTTTCTCTAAACTGACAATCTTGATAAAAATGTTGTCGTGTTTATAATAAATTTACAGCGTCTTTGAATTAATACAAATGAAACAAGTACGAATGAAATACGCGAATAAAATTGAATAAAAAAATTTGTTTCGACTCATTTTCAAATTCCCTAAATAATAAAAATGGTGAAATTTTTGTATAGATTAACAAAATTAATGACATTAGTCAATTCTTTTATAAAAATTAGTCGAATCGGTTTAACGCGATTACATATAAAAGAGAATAGTCATCATTTAGAAAATATCAACTGGACTGAATGTGGAATTGATAGTAATTAGATGTATTTTATTTTAATTGAAGCCGATGTAAAATACTTTTAATTGTATTCCTATCGCAATTTATATTAACAAAGGGAATATTACAGATTTTTGTACATTAGAAAAAAACAATTAACTTTTTTAATAAAATATGCCGCGTATTCGCTAATGTTGCGCCTGTAAACTGTAAACTATTTTAATGAACTTGTAGAAAGGGAGAGAGAGAGAGAGAGAGAGAGAGAGAGAGAGTGATTAGAAGACGGAGGCACGTCGCTTATATCGAACAATATTATAGAAGAGTTATAAATTGAGCCAAGAAATGACGACAGTTGTACAAGGCTCGTGCTCGATTAATAACGAAGAAAATATTCTCGATGTTCTTCGCTTTTGTATTATGTATCTGATACGAATTCAAATTTCCCATTATATCGTATTATTTGGTTAACTAATAAAAATAATCATTAACGGGATACTCGGCACTTAATATTTATAATTAAAAGTAAATATTTGATTAATTTCGCTTTTTTGATTCTGTAATGAGCTCTTCCAAGAAATAAGCGTGCATCCATTACAGTACATTTTCTGACCACTCGGTGTGTAAAATCGGATCAATAAGATCGTGGTACAGGTGTCCCGATACCCTCCACGTCCTCGCAGCTTAAACATGGAGCTTGAGTCAGTCTAGGGAACGCGCGAAGGCATTTAGGCGATCATCCTCCCTTTCCTTCCCTCTTTGCCGCCATTATCTTCAGCATTGCGTGGGGATTAATCTGGGCGCACGGATTGTGGAATTATCACGAGAGCTTTGCGCTTGTGTCTCGCGTCACTTTCGTCTAGTGCCACCGCGATGGATAACAGGATTAGCTGCGGACAGGATCCGATGGACACCTTGCCTTTGCAACTTTCCAAGAGCTGAATTACCCATTTCAATGATTTTGTATCGAGTCGAGGCTCTGCTTAAATTCATTACAGTTCAAAGGATGATGCTTGCGGTTCAAGTTAATGAGCCGTTTGCATGCACTTTAAGTACTCAGTCATTTAAAGCTTCTATTCGAGGAGTTTATTCGTACTTCATGGTTGTATAGTGTAGCTATCAAATGTTTATAACGATTCGTATCTAAAACGCAGGAGAAGTATTATAAGACTTGTTTTCTCGCGGCTTTACGTTTCAATGTTGGCCTTGTCGCGTGTTCAATACATTTATTAATACAAATGAAAAGAGATAAGATAGATATTAAACTGTCGTTTGTTTGCTTAAGTTACAATAGATAACTTAACTCCTACTTTTTAAAAATAATCTATGCGTTATTTAAAATAAAACACATCATACGTACGTCTAATCTCTGAAATACTCACCATCGTGTTCTAGGTGTTGGATTATATTTTCAAAAGTTGATAATTTTTTCTTCAATTAATAAACTTCGTAACATTAGTGTGGATTACATTACATAACATTCTCGATTACAAATCTATTACAGAATGTTGATATTTTGAAGGGATCAACGTTAAATATCTATTCAATGAAATGAGCCGCGTTTGCAACTTTTTACCTCTAGCAAATTGATGACTTTGGTATCACGAGGCGTTGTACGGTAGTATCAATCATCCAGTTCGACCATTAAGGTATAATCTCTTCAACTCAATTTCACTGATAAAACTGCTTATTAGAATTCAACAGCCTATACGATTATGCATTATACGAGTATCCTAAATTCTGCACAAGTTATGAGGGAAATGTTCAACGTAAACGGAACTATAAAAATATTATAGCACTGGAGATATCTGCGATTGTATCACTGTCTGTTAATTGCATCATTGAAATTATATCGTTTGTTAAGGAGAGTATTAGTGCCTTTGAATACAGTCCTACAATACCATCCACGTATATGTCTAAAATAATCACGAATACATTGAGATGTTTGAGAAAGATGTTTGGGCGCCTCGTGTATCGATCTAGGCTAATAATTTTAGCAATACTCAGTACTTTCGGTTCAGTCATTGTCATTTTGTTATTGAGAGGCTTTCCTTAATTATCTTTATCGTACACTCCAATTATTCCAGTCTCTTTCAAGATGTTATTTATTTCTATATTTTTGGATATGACGTCTCGTTTACCTCGTACAAATCTAGATTCAAACCATGACACTGCCGCATAAAGTTAGATTAACAGCGCAATTTTTCTATTAGATACATTCAAATGAATTGTAGATAACTCGTGCAATAAAAATGAGTTCTTGCCGTCATAGATAAGGCTGATTGGTCTTTTGTACGTAAATCTTGGTTTTAATGATAAATTTTCTTTACGAGTACGCGTTCACTTTATTCCCATTGTTTATTTCTTTTTCATTTTCATCCGTAGGTAGTACAAACGTTAAAGAGTATTATAGCTATCCTTCCTAGAGGTCAGCGTACGTGTGACATTGATTATATCGCGCAGCTTTCAACCGAGAATTGAAGCTGATAAAAAATATATTTATCCCTTCAAAAATCTTTTCCGCAAATGTAACTTATGAGTAAAAGACTTTTTAAATCCATTGTAAAATTTTATACAATGTTCGTTAATATTATCGCAAAGCTATAAAAAAACATTCCGTAAAATGTATATTTGATGATGTTTTTAACAAAAATTTCACGCGGATCGATTTTCGTATCATTTTAAGTATTCGCTCGCTGTCGAAGGGAAATAAATCAAATTGACTGTTCAATTTTGATGGATTCGGTTACTTATAAATATACATCGATATTATAATGAAATACCGAGTTTTTGGTGAAATTTGAAAAATTTCGATAATTAATTTCACGTGCACTGCGTATCGAAATTGATTTTTGGTTACCGGATAACAACAACATCTCATGATTCTTAAAGTATAAATTTAAATATTATAAATATTACATTACGCAACGAGTATACCAAAAAATGCCTGAACAAGAAGAGGCTCGCACGATGCATCAATTTCTAAACGAAAGATTCATATAAATTCATACAAGTGCCCACTCAAAGTAAAATAAACACTTTCAACCGGACAAATGTTAGTTTAGTTTGGAGAAAACTGAACGAAAGATACGTTTTTTATTCGTGAATTCAATATGTTTGCATGCGGAAAATAAAAGGCAGTCTTATGTACCACGACCTACTTTCGTCCACTTAAATTGCGCGAAACTTTAATTAAAAAGTCCTTTGATTAGACTTACTCATGCATTACGTAATTGTTTTCAAAGGCATCAAATCTCGAATATTTATCGATGAAATTCGTTAAAGCATTTCAATCGCCTTCGTTGAATTAATTTAATATAAAGCCTAGTGGAAATTTCCGAGCAAAATTTCTCTCCACTGCAAGTGTAATTCTCTTTGCACGTGCGCTCGCGCTTGAATTCACGTACGTATGTACGCGATTCGCAGTAAGGGAAAAAAGTCAAAGTCAAACGATAAGCCGAGCTAAGCTTTACGCCGCTAAGCGCGTTCGTTTTCTTTGTCGCCCCCGCGTTCGGTCCCTTCCCACCCACACCCCCTCCCTCCCGCCCTCGGCCCTCGCTGCCCCTACACCCGCCATGGCCCGCCTTTCTTTTGCTTGGGCTTACCGGAAGGGCGATTTCGCATTAGTTAGCCGAGTCATGCGTGTGATAATAGGCGCGGCGCCAACTCGCGTAAGGCGATCTTTTGCTTTGACTGCGTACGGGAGCAGCGAGCATTTTCTGATTTAGAAATGGAAAAACGTAGTCGGAGAAAGGGAGAAGTAGCGGCAACCCGATCACTGCGTGAAGTACTGGTTTATCGAGTGAGCGCGGGAGGGAGTATGATTTGAAATTCTACGGTATACATCGGCTACTGAATATACCGCTTTTTCGACGATAATGTATAATGTATAGTATAACGGAAGGATATGATAACTGAACTGCATTGTGACGCGGATTCACGAGCTCTTCAAAATGTTAAATGAAGTCGATTCATTATTGACATTGATATTTAGGTTAGCGTATTTAGCTGGACTCTCTTTAAGTGGTATAACTTGCAATTTCATTTGTAAATTAACTCAGCAATGCAAGTGCTCGGTATATCGTACGTAGAAGACGTGCGCCGTCGACTTAATGTCGTGAGATGTCATAGCGTACTACACTATTGTAGAGCATTCTATTACAACTCGTCAATTCTCCTCGATTTATGTGTTACAGCTTTTCAGTTTCCGCGCGAAAGGCGGTAAAAGTGAAATTTCCTTCATTTTGGATAATTGCATAGTTTCTAATTCGGAAAATCTTATTATTAAAATCATTTTTAACGATTTCAACCTTGATATTCACGGATTTAAGTTTGTAAATTTAAGCTCGATCTTTTGTAAAATTACTCACGAATAAACGATTACGCCTGCAAAGGAATCCCGAGCAAAGTATTTTGAAACATTAATTTTCACGTTGTAGGATAGTTAAGAAGAAACGCTTTTTTCACAAGCAAACATATTTTTTACTGTAAAATACACGATATATAAATAGCGTAGACGAGTTAAGTTCTCAACGTGACTGTGTGAGAAAGAGCATTTTATTAAGTAAATTAATATGTTTCGCACGGGACAAATAGTTTAATATTAAATATAAAATGAAGTAGAGCTTGTCATTTATATTACTCGCTTGGAACACAAAAATACAATTTACAAAAACATTAAAATAAACTGTAAAGGTTTTAACTTAATATTATTTTAATTATTATTTTAATACTTATATTAACCCGTTACATTGATATACTAATTTTCAATAACAAATTTCTTTTTAAGAAAAAGGACAAAATTTGGATAGGAAAAACCTTTAATGTCTTTTTTACGGTACTTTTGATAAACTAAAATTTCAAAAGCACCGATTTTATTAAAAATTTTAAACATTGCAGTAAGCGACTAGACATTGAAAACAATAAATTTAGTATACATCAATATTTAAGTGACAAAGTCCTTTTAAATCTAGTGCTTAGATTTTCTTTTGTTTTAATTGGTCATTATACACGAGTGGAGAAGTATTGTGTAGCACTTATCTAGTACCACGCAATATGATTATAAAACATTAGTATATTTTTTACTCCTATGTTGATTTTAACCTTTAATACGTTATATATGTACATATAAATTCTAATAATCGTGTCGCATCATTTATGACATTCGTTTAGAAATTTTACTTATTTGCAGGCATCGCTGGTTAGTTTATTTTCATTCCTACACGCCGCTCTTACTATTTTCCAATTTATGTCTGAAAATACATCGAGAACGTACTTTACAATCTTTCGTTACGCTTACGTTTACTATTTTTATTTTTTTTTTTATTCCATAAAAAAATGCAAATCCATATTAAAATTTAAAGAATAAAATTAAATGTATTTTTAACGTACTAATGGGTTTTGCGTAATGATGTTTAATCGATACTAAGATATATAGTAGAGTATATCATTGTTAAGGACACGAATTAACAAGTTCCGGAAAATTTGTCAGCTCGGCACGAGTCTATTCAACTCGTATACCTTCTGTCTGTCTCTCTCTCTCTCTCTCTCTCTCTCTCTCTCTCTCTCTGTGCCCCTTATGCCACTTCTCGTCCATTCTCTGGAAAATAATTCAATCCAAGCCAGAGGCTCCGGCTATCGAAACTTTTCTTTCGATTTACCGGATTCCCAAGCAGACCAACCAACGGAGGAAACGGTGAATACCTCGGTATCCGCTATATCATTCCAATTTTACGCCCGAGCAAATCTCGCCGTCTCAGTCATTTTCTTCTCTCTCTCTCTTTCTCTCTCTCTCTCTCTCTCTCTCTCTCTCTCTCTCTCGCCCCTCCGGCCCCTCAGTTTTTCATTCAACCTTTCGCTCGGCAAAAGTTGGAATGATTTGTGCGGCGAGTGCACCCCACCCCCGGATAATAAGATCGCTCGGATTCTTAACTCAAACTCCGAGAATCGACGTCACGACATCCCTAGGACAAAATCGAATTCCCCCTCCAGCTTATCCCACCCTCACCTGTCTTATCCGTGCGCGAGCGACTTACACGAGCGCCACGTGCTTTCATTATGCACCGCCGCGAGGGAACTACAGATGGAACATTCAAGAGCTTTCCCAACTCCAAGCTCGCGTAGCCCTGATATTTGCGCGTCCAACTTTTGATTGGGAGCGCACCTTCCTACAAGTGGGATTTTGTTGTACTTTGGCTTTGTTTCATCCCCCTGAATGATCTTCTTAATGTACCACGACATTCCGTGGAAGGCGGACAAAGCGCTTTCGTGTTTTACAGGCCTGCATTTCCAGACCATCGACTTGGACTATTTCTTTTAAATATGGGGTCGCACTGCATCAAGCCCTTCGAAACTAACGCGTAAGTTGAAATTTCGTAATGAATGCGACGCGATCTAATAGGAGGACTCGTCGTATTCGCAACACCGACCCTTGAATCGGCTACAGAAACCCCACTCTGCGTCGCAGAAGCAGTTTCAACGGAACCTAGTTGAATTAGGTTCGTCGGTCGCGCTCCGGCCAGAAAACTCAATTATTCGAAGAAAACGGTAACGTGGAAATCCGCGCTATCTCGACGCGACTTCCGGAATGGAAGTCGCGAAGGGCGATGGGTTGCGCACGTCACACCCTCGCATCGACGTACATTAGCTGTGCGACGGGAAAACGCAACGAGGACTACTGGCGGATGCCCTACGACCACGGGGTGGCTTTAATGCTCCGTAACTGCTTGCGACATAAATATTGAAACGTCCCAGAGCTCTCGGAGTCTGCGGACGCTGACGCGACTACCTGGAAACGTTGGAGGATGATCGTGTTACGTTAAGCCGCGCTTTTCTCCTCTCGCATTCCAAACTTTATACTCGTTTATTTATCGTTTCTTCATGATGCGACTGCGCGTTTTCATCCCAAATTTAATGGCACTTCTCTTTAGCTAATAATTTCTAGCTAATGTCGATGCCTTAGGTCTAAACATCTTTAAATCAGGATGAATTTTAATAACGTTCGATATAAATATTCCTTTAGATACGCGAAATTTGAGATTTGTACAATGATGGTGAAGAAGCGCTGGTGTGATATTACTCCAAGACTTTTATTATCACATATTTTAAGAACTTTCTTCTTTTCCAACGTACGAAACATCTTGCCAGAATAATTTGTAAAAAAAAAAAATGGAGAATTGACGCGAATTATTATTTCATATTAATCGTATACGTATATATTCTATCAGGCAAAATCTTATCCTTATTTTTCCTGTATTCGCCGACTTGACTTTTACTTGGTAAAATGCTATTCTACTTGCGTGATATTCTACTCAACGTATTATCAAAACTTTTTAAACTTGCTGATGCTCTTTCTCCGAGTAAGAAGAGACTTTTAGGACCTTTTGTTTTTATAACTTTTAAATTTGTACATGTGTTATACGTACAGTCACGTTGAGAACTTAACTCGTCTACGCTATTTATATATCGTGTATTTTACAGTAAAAAATATGTTTGCTTGTGAAAAAAGAGTTTCTTCTTAACTATCCTACAACGTGAAAATTAATGTTTCAAAATACTTTGCTCGGGATTCCTTTGCAGGCGTAATCGTTTATTCGTGAGTAATTTTACAAAAGATCGAGCTTAAATTTATATATTACAAAGGCGCAGAAGGAACAGAATGAAATTTAATTGAAATGCGAGGAAAGTGATTAAAATGTGAATAATATTATTATAAAATTGTCACAGAATTCATAGATTTTATTACTTTTGGATGTTGAAGAGTTGGTTTCATTTTTGGCGCTAGATGTCACGGCATTACAAAACTGGAATTTTATCCACGCTTTCACGCGTGTAGTTTCTTACATTGTTGGTTAAAAGGAACCGTGCGCTTTAAGAAGTATTGTTAAGTTTTAATCATGAAGATCAGTGAGAAGCATTTTCGGCGTATTATACGTTTTTTTCTCCTATCGGAAAAGGATGTTTCGCAAACGCAAAGAAGATGCGCGTTGAATGCACCGGAGGTACATTTGTCAAAAAAAAAAAAAAAAAAAAACAATCAAACAAAATTTGTTTCGACTCAAACTGAACGAAATAAAAGAATTTTTCCCAAGTACTCGTTGAATTACATGGATTGAATAACATCAGAATTTACATGCTCGAAGTAAGATAACATTTGGATTTTGCGACGCGGTGACATGCAGCGCCAACCGCAAGGCCATATATAATATATTACTCGCAATATTTTCTTTTGCATAATAAGCAAATAAATTCGTATGTTTATTATGTGAATAATTATGATTTTAGTACTCGAATATGAGCTTAATTAACTATAAATGAAAAAAGTCAAATTAAATAATTAAAATAATGATATTCGTTTAAAAATTGAATGGAATAAGGCAGTCAAATGCAATTAGTCGCTTGGGGGAAAGTAACAGATTCAAAGAACCTCGAGTTCAAAGTCAACGTTTCCCCCCTATTCCATTTATTTTTCCAGCTCCAATCAATTAGAGTCGTGATATCGCTTTTCTTTCTTTTCTGAAGATGTTTGCAGCGCGGAAACAGCCAAAATGTAGAAAATTCACTCAATTGTCTAGTACAGGCGCATACGCGGTCGCGTGTGTTTGCGCGCACTTTTCTTGCAACTCCATTTATCAGTTATGGTAATGAATAGTAAACTTTACCAGGCGTTTTACCTCAGCATACTTAACCACATCTTTCCCTCAGGCGCTCAATGAATTTCTCTAGACAATGGCTCCTTGACTTTGTTGTTGGACCATTTTCGAAGCTAGAGACTAATTAAAGGGACGAATTTTTACAAATAAATAAATAAATAATACAATCATTTTCCTTATTCACAGCTGATATTACTCCATGGTCATAACATTTCCATGAGTTTCCATGGAAAGGATTTTATCGTAATAAATAATAAATTATTTCTTATAGTCCATGATCCGATGTGTTGTTTAATCCAACAGATTTCTAACGATAAATACGTCGCTATCATCCCATAGAGATGTCGGCTCGACAAGAAAATATGTGTTCTCGGAAAGGCTCACGTACTGCTTCAGGATAGACTTACACCAAAGGCTGTTTGAAAAAGTCGACAAGAAGGCAGAAATAAACGCGAGGGTAGATAAAAATATAACGGTGTAACTGAGCTCGAGCGACAAAGCAATGTAACCGGAATTATTGGCGATTTACTAAGTAAGTCCAGAATTCAGAGACGCATGGATTCATGGGAAGGATGAAAATGAGAGAGATCGGACTAGAACCAAACGTAGACGTTGAAGAAGTCGAAAAGAAAGAAGGGAGAGCGAGCGATAAAAGCCAACGAGAGAGAGAGAGAGAGAGAGAGAGAGAGAGAGAGAGAGCTTGCGAAGCTTGGTTGGTAGTTATGAGGAATCGAGGCTCATAAATCGAGCGCTTCCACTTGAGCAAGCTCTTGCATTCGAACTTCCCTTATGTCGAGCTTTCTCAGCCAGTTGAGACTGCGCATAAGTTTGCGGTTTTCCCACTCATAAAAATCACCCCCTTTTGGAGCCATGGCTTTATGCGCTAAAAGTTGCACCGTATCACATTCATATTTGAGAGTCGATTTTCTTATTTCATCCTTTTATATTTTTCTCTCTGAGCGTTATTGTTATTGCTGACTACTTTTACGGTGGACGCTGCTGTAATTCTAAAATTCTCAGACGAAATGGTTTTAAACTATATTTATGTTATTCAATTTGTGAGGATACCGTCAGTAAAAATCAGAGAAATTTTTATCGGTGGTTCATTCATTCATTATTCTTTACTGCTGCAGCATTACCTGAATTTATAGGATAATTGAACTGTCTATTTGAAAATATTTAATCGTTTTAACGGTCCTTGTCTTAAGAAATTTCATCGAGTTTATTTAATTGGATGTTGTAAACGCATAATAATAAATTGGAGCTGCGTTGCAGCTTATAAGTATTTAAGTATTTGATGAAATTTTACCAACGCGTAATTTTTATCCGAAAGAACGTTCAATTTTTAAGTACGTTCACCTAATATAAGGCACCCGAACAGCGATTTATTATTTAGTTAATAAATAATTTATCGGCAATTTAACGATTGGGGAGAGTAAAGTACCTTTTCCATGCGAATAGATTGCAAATTCTGCGGAATGACATCGAAGGCAAATAAATAACAATCGATACTTTATTAATGGCGAGCGCAATATCATTATTAACAATACATTTCGATCCGCAGTTAATTTTCATATGTTCACTTGCTAAATGCATTGCAATTGCACTCCTACGACAAAAGAGAGAAATAATGATTATTTAAACAGTTAAATCAAGTTTTTCTGTTTAATTTATTCCACTGCTGTTCTAGTTGACCTGAAACAACGACAAATGCCCTCTCTTATTTCATAACGCTTTAAGCTTCCCTCATTTTTACGGTATATTTTTTTTCAATTCACTGGCTAAACAATCCACATCGGTATCGCCCGCATATTCCTTTTCGACATTTCACTCCCTTTGTCTCTTTTTTAACGTTTGCCTTTGATTGTTTGCAGTCTCTGTTCTCTCAATCCTCCCTTTTACCCTATATTTATACAAACACACATCGGCTTCGTGTATTCCGGCTCTGTATTCGTACATGCGCCTTCCTTTATCCCCTTTTTTACCGTACTGCAGGGACGACGGGAACAATTGTCGTCGACATAGAGAATGAACGAGAGGCTCCGCGAAGTAAACAGACGCGTCTGTTGTGTCACATTTTCGCAAAACTCCAGCCACTGTTGCGGGCGTTGCTGCTGTTTTGTTTACCAACGTTGTCGTCGATGTCCCGCATGCGAGGGAACTTGGCTTACCCCGTTTGGCGAATTCCGAATTTACATCTCGAAAAGCGCTCGTCTCGCTTTGAAAATCCGCCCGATCGGAGTTTCACTTGTCATGATTATCGAGATGGTTCGCGATCCATCCTTATCTTCCTATCGAGATTTCGCCATCTTTGGTTTACGGAGTTCAACCCGAATTCAATACGCGCTTGGCTTATTTAAAGTTTGCTGTCGGTGTTGACCTAGGGATTTATGGAGGGAAGCAAAAGATATCGATACGGACTTCAACTTTCAAATTAAAAGAAATTATACAGTAGGTAAGATATTTGTAAAGAATAAGACACATTCTTGGACTTGGTTGCACTGGACAAGACGTGCAGTGGACTTTGCTGCGCCAGATGAATATCTCGTATAATTTCATATTGATAAATACGGACGCAGTAATTGTCTTTGCACTTTGTCATTTTTTAACAATCTGGAATTACAACTGGAACGAATCTATTGATTGTTGTCAAGGTATAGTAAAAGCTGATAAAATCTGGGTAACTTTTCAATGGAAAAAATATGACTTTTAAATACTTTTCCATTGCGACCAAATATTATAGTACAACTAACTCTTCTATTTTGATCCTTGAAAATGCTAAATGCCTGGTTTAATTTCAATACCAATATTTAGCTGTTTGCATCATACCTATACACCTGTAAAAATTTTATTTAAAAACTGTACGTAACACTTGTATGGAATAATATTACTACGTATAAATTTTAATTTCAATTTTCGTAGGAATAGCTTCGCGTAATGTCCAGAATATCATGCATTATTAGCGAGTCCGTAAGTGGTTTACCTTTAGTCTTGCAATTTCTTTTAATAAAGTGTCATCTTCTTCGATCGCAATTTCTCACTTATCTACCACTCGATGCATCTAATACGTATATACCAGCACTTAATTTATATCATTTAAACAAGCTTCCGTTGTATTATTATGTGTGTAAAGCCGCCAGTCTTGTTAATGACGTTGGACCGCCTTGCGTAAAGATCGAATAGAAATTTATCGTTTGTAAAAACTAATGAAACGAAACCTCTATAATTCTCTCAATATCTTTTGTTGTACTTTTGAACAATTGGAAATTTTTATCTCATTCCTGGCGTAGACTTTCATTATCCATTATATATATTACAGTGAGCCAAATTCATTCGTTAGTTTACCAATACCCGCGGCTCAATTATTAGCTAAATTTATGAGCACTTGAAACCTGGATTACTACGCAAGGATATATCAAAGTTTCTGATCCATGAAGCTTTCAAAAGGTAAATTTTTTGAGCAAACTCAAAACGTGAAAAGTGCCTTGCAACTATACTCATTGGCGAAGCACCAGAGTATGATAACGCGGTGAGGAGTTGATCGATGTCGCAAGTACCAAGTCGAGAACCAGCGTTAGCGCATGCATAAAAGACGAGCCACAAGGTTGGACAGTCTGGGAATTCCAGAGTCCCATATTACTCGGTCTGCAGAGACGACCCAGTTACCCTGATCCCCCCAAAGTGGGACGCGCGAAGCATACCAAGAGGTGTTCCGTAGTGTCATTCTTTCGCGAAGAATTTAATTCCAGACTCATGCACGCGTCACGCGTTTTTAGTGCGTCGCTGAAGCTCGGGGAGAAAAAACAAAGGACGCTGCATCAGTCTCAATTTATTCAGTAGACATCGCGAATATTTATTTTATCGAATACAAGAGTAATTTCATTCTCTTTCAACAAATGGAAACTTGATGAAATATACTTTTAAAATGTGCTTAAACTTTCGAGCCCAGCGATAAATATTGTCACGAAATTGAAGAGGATCTGAATCGAGTATACCATATAAATATACATGAAATAGTTCATTTAAGGTAAAATTTTTCTTTTGTACTGATCGTCGCTATATTATATTTGTTATCTTATTGTTGAATTTAACGCATCCAGTCGTGAAAGGCAAAAGGAAAAGGTAAGATCCCACTCTACTTGCACATTTTGTACCTACGAAGCACGTGCATATTTTTAATAAAGCAGTGGATAATATCCAATTAAATCATTACGAAAACAAGCCTTAATTCCATTATTATGAGTTTTATTTATCAAACAAATTTTATTTATCCAACGCTTTTGTTTGAAAATATGCAAATTCTGCCAAAGAAAATACAAAATTGGAAGCCTTTCTATTAATAATTTGATGAGCTACTAGTTGATATTTAAATGCTCTTTATGATAATTAAAAGTCTTTCCGAGTATAAGTACTGGACATTTGGAGTATAAATAATATTGGAATATTGTAATAAGTAAAATTTAAACTTAATTTGAACACTTTTAAAAATAGTTAGTTCCTTTATTGCTTTATCAAATATTTAATATATATTTAGTGCAATGATCGTGGATTCGTTCACGTGCAGATCGTGAACAATTTCACTATACGGGCAGGACGACTGACGAGTTTTGCGAGACAAGATCACGCGAGGCTGCTTTTGCTTCATTGGCAAAGCAGTCTCGTTAATGTCAAGCTCTTCTCCCGTCCAGGCCATGTATTTACCCGAATGTAGAGAAGCCAGTCAAGATTCTCGATCGTAAATTATCAAAAATTACAGGCAGAGGTACCAACGAGTCGATGTCATTCGATAAATGAAAGAAAACCACAGTGTGTTTCAGTTGACGGACTCGCACAGGCTGCTTTTAAAACCATGCATGGCCTCGCATCCTCTTTCTTTTTCCAACGCGCGAGCGCAGCGAACTCGCCCGTGCATATGGCTAGTGGATCGTTTTTCCACTTGCGGGCGAACGAACCGACGAAACCTAGCATCTGCCCTCTGGCGACTACTCGTCCAGTCACGCGAGCAGCAACGAGTCCGGGAGTTTCAACCGCTGGCGTTCGTTATAATATTGATATCCGTATGATTATGTTTTTGATTTCCTCGTAGGTTAATAGAGTCTACATTTCATATATTATGTCATGCATTTTCTCTCCTACTTTTGTAATTCTCCTATCAGACCTTCAATGACAAATTCGTTAATGGTATGTTGTGTTATTTTGTCGAAATCATATTCGTCGGAATTCGTCGAAAGTAGAACTACTAATTACAAAGTTCAAGTTGTCATCTACTTTCATTTGTGTAAGGTTGTAAGTCCTTAGGATTGTACATAAAATACTTTTATAATTAGGGTCTTTCTCGAAATGCTGCTAGTTTAAAAAAGTAGTTTGATGTTGTTCGAATGCCTACTTATTAGCTTCATTTCCTTTCGTTTAGCTTAAAATAACGCTAATTTATTAAAACCTGAGATAGTAATATGATTACTGAACAGTAAGCGCCGCTTTAATAAACTAAGAGATTAATTTAAAAAATTGGAGTAGCTTAGATTTGTATAAATATATCGTAGCTTAAACAGCACTCGTTCTGAATATCCTTTTACTTTAAAAAGAAACAACATGCATTTTCGTCACACAGCTAATAGTCATATTGATAGTTGCGAAATGTGAAAAGATGTTTAACTATTTTCGGTGGAATAATCTTCAAAATGTGAAGATTTATTTAAATTTATCCGAAAAATCTTGAAAATAATTCCCTCAAAGTCTGTACTTAAATCTTGCAGGAAATGTCTAATCTCTCATTCGGGAATGAATAATGATAGGCGAGCTCTTGAAGAAGGCGAAAGCAATTACCTTTGCACGGTACTCGCTGCACGAGCGCATCGAAAATAAAAATGGACGTAATCAGAGGATTCCGACCCTCCTGGTGCATCTCTCATCCTCTTGGTAGCGCTAGTCGACAAAAGATCTGTTGCGCTCAGTGGCGAACAGACGTACGAGCGGACTTTTACCAGCCAAAACTGGGCTCGAGGGCGCGTCCAAGAATGTAATTTCCGCTCGCTCGCGATATCCGGTCCAACGAGACTACGCGGCACGTCCGACACCGATACAATTCAACCGCCTTCCCGCTACGATAAAACTCCGAGGCTAACAAGTGCCTCTCGTTCTCGTTCTTCTATTTTGGCCGCGCGGCTAACTTTTCAACGCCTCGAAGTGCTCGCCCCCTTCGCTCCCTTTTTATTAGCCGCTGCCTTCCCTTCTGCGTTCCCTTTTTCCAGTGAATCTCGCGAGTGCTTCCACCGGGAGTCGTGACGGATTTTGCCCAGATCGACGTTATCTCGGAGCGCCTTTCTCTTACGATAGCTCTCCTACTCGCAGTTGAATTTCTTCCTCTTTTCTTTATCTCATTACGTTATTCTCTTTCATTTCTACGTTTGTGCTCCTTTATTCTTTTATTTTGCGGAGCCCTGCCTTTCTTCTTACTTGATTTTGGCGCGAGAACTGCTCCGGGTGACCAGCACTTTGATTGTCTTCCCTTCGGATTGTCTGGTTTTTGTTTCATTGCCTTCTTTTGATTCATTCGTATCTTTACGATAGTTTCGAAAGTAGAAAGACTTATTTTTTGAAAAGCTTTTATGCCGTATAAAGAGGGATACGTTACGCGGCAGCCAGTAGAATTTCAATAGTTGTACTGTTCAGACTGTTTTATCGATGTGTCTGGTAGATACATAAATTTTCAATTTTTGGCATAGTTGCAGACGTTATGTGTATGCGGAATACAAGAGAATTGCCAGGATAATCTTGAAGTGCTTCTACGTACTGCTTTTATTGTTGCGTGCTTCTGAATTTACAGCGTAGCTTTTCCTTGTTTTCTAGTGTATCGATAACACACGAGAAAAGAGATTTATTAAAGAAGGCGTGTGTGTGTGTGCGCGCGCGCGTGTATGTTAATCTTTGAAAGATATCTATTCTTTACTCTTATTCTAAATAAACTAATTTAATACGAATATTAGTCGTTACTAATTATAATCGTTTTGATCTTGAAGAGAAGTTTGAGGTACAATGTGTCAAAATGCCAAATAGTTTTTTTTTTTAAACGCATTAAAAAATGTATTTTATATGTTTTTCGTACATTAAATACATTCACAAATTAAAAATGCTGACTAGTACACTTCAAATACTCGAAATTCAGTTTTATTAGTACTGCTGTAATAGATTGAATTAACGGAAATTGTCAACGTGAAGATTATTAAAAATATCCATCATTGTAAGTAAAAAGGCAAGGGTATCGTAATAGATAATAATAGTGAAGTAAATAAATAAAAACAAATTATCATAACTTTATTAAATATTCTAAACAAAGAAATTAAATAGGTAGATTTATAGGAGTTTACCGAAATTTTTTACCTATATGTACATTAATGTACATTAATGTAATTTGGTTTCATTGTACGTCATTAAAATTGGTTTAATTTTTTTTTACATTGCAAAGTAAAATAAAAGGTTGTCTTCGTTGTCTTTTTTTCCAATTTCTCGGGTAGTCTAGTAATATTTCTCGAGTACTTAAATATTGGCTAAATATTACTTCCAATAGCAACAAAATGATTACAAAATATTTACAAAATATTTATGGAATTTTAATCAAATTAGTATTTATTATTATATTCCTTCAACGATGGTTGAAATTTTTAATGCTATTAATATTTTTTTCATTACGTGCGTATAACTACAAAATTTATAATACGTACCTATTAGTTTTCGAAAAAGATGAATTAGATTCGGAAGGAATTCAAAAATAATGGACGAAATAAAAAAATTTTGCGTTGAAATACTTTATTTTAAACATAGAATATCATAAAATTTTAATGTTACATCTACTTTTATAAAAAAAATCTAAGTCTTTTTATAGAATTTTTGTGCAACGTGAGATAACGTGGATAACACGTAACTTAAACATATTACAAGGTGCTCAAGATTTATTGTTCAAGAATTTTAAAAATTCACAGAATTCTTTGTTTTAAATACAAAATCCCGATTTTAATTTATTCTACATTATTAATAAAAGATAAGGAAGAATATTCTCGTGTAATTTAATGCACTTGAAATGAGTAAATTATCAACAAGCTTGTAATTGCAATCTCTAATTGTAATTGCAAATCTAATCTTTGTAGTAATGCTTAAATGTACAATTTATCAGCTGTGATTACAAAAATTAAGAGTCAGATATTACCAGAATCTAATGTACGAGAGAACGTAAGCCACAGTAGTTGTACATACGAATTTTCACCCAAATAAACGAGCACTGAAGCTTTCAGCAAGTGCCACAGGCAAGCATTCGCAAGATTCAAGAGACAGTTAAGAAGCAACTAGCAGAAAATACAAGTAAAATACAAAACAAATAGCACATAAGGCAAATAAACAGAGCAAAAAGCATACGAAGATGCCATACTGAAAGTCAGACTGAACGTACGACGTAAAACCGAGTGCAAGGGAAAAAAATATAAAAGAAAATGGTGAAGCAATAAAGAGAGACGCATTAAGGAAGTTCGAGTAGTACGAATGAATTTCTTTTCCTTATTTTAGCAAAAGCGAACATATTCCTGCATATATCCACAACGCACCCATCGTTGAACCATGTCAATGGATGAGCCCAAGGCATTTCTTTATCTCAACAGTGTGCATACGCCTCGAGCAATTTAATAACCATCGATTTTGCTGCAAAGCTCTGAAGAAAATGTAAAAAAAAGTAGAGTCTGAATCGTTGAGCGAATACTTCATTCGATCCTTCGATTGATTTTCTCGAAGATCCGCCAATTACTTTTCTTGCGTTTACTTGGTACCTTATGCGTATTCCGAAATGAATCCACTACATTCGCTTTGTGGTTTGAGAAATTCGATAAAAAGAATCACACATAAATAAATATTTCACTTTAACTATTTCATCTTCCGCTTTACTTAATTACTTATAATAAAATACAAATTTAACTTAACGTATGTATAAAACAAGTAAGAAATACAAGACGAATTCAACAAATTCATACGTGCATATAGAATTTGGATATAAACTCTAGTCTTAGGATTAAGATAATTTAGTTAATTAAGATAATTGTGTAGTACTTTTTAAATAAACTCCTCATCAGCAAATTTATTTTTAATCAAAATACTTGTATCTCTATGAATTTACGTTTACGAGCAACGAATGAAAACAAGGAACAGGTACGTATGCATATTTACGCACGTATTCTGAAGTAAGTTTTGAAGTAAGTTTATTACATTCAATAACATTGCGAAATCTACATTGTAGGGAATTCAAATTTTTTTATTTTAAAGACAGTACCGTGGAAGCAGGACAAAATTATCTCTGAGGCTTAGAGATGCAAGAGTTTTTTTGAATGACAATTCATGTAAACGTTTCTATCAAATGAACTACGATAATGCATTCTTCTATATTCAAATACAACCTATTGTAAAGAATAAAGAAAGAAAAATAAATTAAATACGTTAAGGTTTATCTTAAATTAGAGAAGTCAGATTAATCGCTTAAAATATGTTTGAAAATTGCTCACCGTGTCACGTGATTTAATTACTTATTTCAATAAATAGTAATTTATTGAAAAGAATGATTAACTTAAAACGTACCTATTAACAGTATGACCATACTTTAAGCAGTATTGGTCGAATAACGATAATATATCCGAATGAATGATTTCACGTAATGGTCTGTATCGATTAACCACTGAATGATTCATCAAAACTCTGCTACATTGTATCGATTTTAAAATTATGTAGAATCTAAAAAAGCTTTTATCATATTACATGAATCGTAATTTGATTTTGTAATTCAACGTAATTTCTGTCGTTGGTCGTCAAATGATTTATGCCTGTTACATGTGATTGCGCGTTACATGTCATCGGGCGCTCAAAAGAGATAGAACTATAATCGCTTATGTTCGTAGAGAAGAAGGAAAAACAATTGTTTGCCTCTTCCGTCGTTTATTAATTTTCCTTTTATCTTTACAGTATGTTTTGCGCCTGATATCAAGTAGCTATTCTTTAGTGTTGAAGGCTAAAGTTTTTGTCATTCATAATTTCAGGTACTTGAGAATTACTTATAAAGTGAAATGTAAAACAACTTTTCTATCGCGCGCAAGTTATCCAAAAACTTCACTCGCAGATCTTTCAATCGTCCGTAATATAGAGAAGAACAATATCAAAAATATCAAGGTTTTCTTTTTTGCGAAAAACAACATACACATACATCATCGGATAGCGCACGGGCTTTTACAAATACGGCCTAAAGTTTTTCGCCCCTTCGGTCTGTTTTGAGACTTAACCCAGTCTTCGTCGAGAGTAAAGATGTTTGTACGAGAATCAGGAAAAGAATAAAGTTGTAAGTGGGGCGAACTCATTTCGTGTTAGAGACCCTTGTTGCATATACGTGTCAGTGGGAAAATTAGTCACTCGAGGATCTTTTCTCTTACAATAGCTGTTACTAAATGGAGAAAATATTGCTCGAAACTGTCCTCTTGTAGTATCTTTCACTATCTTCTTATTCACGACTCTGGATATTTTTTAAAAGATCGTTTATTATGCATTTCAAAGTATTAACATAGATATAAATAATAGCTTACGATTCTGTAGTAAACGTTGCTAGCGCAATTATATAGATTTGTTAGTTTCCCAAATACTACTTTCTACTCGAATCTTCTGTTATTTGTTTTTAAAATAGTTTTAAAGAAGTTCCAGAGTAAAGTGACTCATACATCAATCAAGTCGGATCACGGATAGTTATTCTTCGCGTAAATTATAATGGTAATTAATTCATAATTATCATGTATAATTATAATGTTAAAGTCTGTGAACATCGCGTATTTTTTAAGCTGCAATCAGTAGGATTTGTATGCATGATATATTTTAATTTGAATTGCTTTTTTAACGATTTCAAACACTTAGAACAATATAAGGATATTGGATAAATTTGTTATTTGATAGAGTTCATACTAAACAGAATAGATTAATGAAATTTCATTCAGCTAGTTCAAGCTGTTGGTATTACGCTGTGTTAAATCTAATATTTCTGGATGATAATTTCGTTGGAATTCGATCAAATGAATCATAAAATTTGAAAATTGTATAGACGCGGTATAAAAGAACTTTATACTTTGGGTTCGTATTTGTTATTTATTAAAGATTTAGTTAAAAATAAACAACAAAGACAGAGAATCGTAGTTTATACGGTTTCCATTTCCCTTGAGTTTATGTCATTGAAATTTTACGCATACAAAACACATCTGCATTAATTGACCTTTATATAGATGCCTCCTTGGTTGATTAATATCGAACTTATCCAGCAATCTACGTTTAAAATTGAAAAAGAACACATACGATGTAGTTAAAGATCAAAAATATTTACTAAAAATTACTTCATATCGATGAAGTAATTTAAATCCGAATGACGTGACTTGTTATATCTGTTTCTAACTCCGAAATGTATAGTTTTTGTATAGTTTCAGAATCTTTAGTAGAATATTGTTAATAATAAGGAATCTGTTCATGTTTATTACATTCTTCCTTGAAGTATAATTTTATATTATTATTGCATGATTAAGATTTTTAGAGTATAATTTACCATTACTAACTCGTAAAATAAATTCATCATACGGTCAACCTTTAATGCGCAATGAAAGGAAACTAGGTAAAATCATAAAATCTTTCTCTTTTTTCGGTGCGCGTGTAAAGTCGAACGTCTAACGGTAATTAAGTCCAAATTAGTCAGAAAGAAATCAGTTCTTACGCAAAATCCTAGAGAATAATGAATGTCACTGGAGATATACAGGGACCGAGAACTCCAGTAGTGACGTATCCAGCACATATAGTGCAGGTCATTTATGTGTGTGTAATCCGAGTTGGCGCGTATTTCGTTAATCTGATATCGCGCGTATATAACTCATAATTACTATGTGGGTGTGCGTGCAGGTATGTGCGTGCGCTTGTCAAAGTGATTGCAAAGTACTATTAGTTTTAATCTCCAAATGTTTGCGTGTGTACATGTATTTAAATCAATGCTATTAAGTTTTCAGCATTCCATTAATAATATCGTTATCGTTTGAAAGTTTTGAAAGTCTTAAAAGAAAGTCTCGGTTTTGAATTTCGAATAACATCAATTGTAAAATATTTTTATTATAAACTCAACAAGTTCGCTAGTTTACTCTAGAAATGAGATTCATTATTGTTGTAATAATATTAAATAGAAATAAATTTAACGAGCTACGCGTGCACATTAATGAACCGTTGCACGACTGAGGAATTCCAAGCATTAGAAAGTATGAAAAAGTGAAGATCTGGCTTTTTTAGTTTCCGGTACGAGAGACTTTATAAAACTCACATCGATGAGTGTCATGGCAAAGAGAAGTTTCAAGTCCAAAGCTCGTTTTTCAATCTGCACTACTACACATATTAGTTGATGACGTAACAAAAGTTCTAACTTCTTTTACGAATCTTCAACCTAAAATGCTACGCAAATTCGGATAATATAAGGACCGAAAACTGAGGGGATCGAGCAAGAGAAGAATTTTTCTTCATTGCTTTATTAGAGCATAATATTTTACTCAATATCTTAAGAATTTTCAACGAATTTTTTAGTATTTACTATTTATCAAACCATTTCGTACGAATGAAGATGAAGATGTGCTTTAATCTACATATAAAGCTAATTTTATTAAATTAACGAAAATGTGTGGAAATTTATTGATTTTTTACTGTTCACAGAAATCATAAATGCTAGCGATTGACTATTTTGAAGAGGAAAATGTAACATGTAACAGATAAATCAGTTCGTTTAAAAATTCCGTACAGAATATAGTAAAAAGTATTTTTTGCTAAATTATTTGAAATAACTTGATTACAATAATATTTTTCAATTATTAATCCTTTTGAAACGTTTATGATTTTTTTTTTTTTTTTTTTTGAAATTATACGATTTTTTCTATTTTGCAAGCAATTGTATTATTCGATGAGAATACGCAAATGTTCAACACTCTACCACGAAGGTTTCGAATGGAATGTGGGTGAAAATTTATCGACATATGAATTAAATTAATTTGTGGAGATCAGTGATTACTATTAACTTTTATATTTGAAAATAATTCATTACGTATTAAAGTCTCTTAAAAGAAATTAATTTTTTAACTTTGTAAGTTCTTGCATAGAATAAATTAATGAGTAATTACAATAGGTAAAAGTGAAAGATATATTTAAGTCATAATATTTAGATTTTCATAGTAATTAACTTAAAAGGAAAAAGATAGTTTATTCGAGACCTGAATAATTGGCTTATTGTTACGTGCTATGCTACATCATAAAAGTTCTCGTAAGAAGTGTTATTTTCAATTACTTTCATTAGAGTTTCGTTATTGCTCGAGATTGTTTATTCGATTCCTGTAGTATACTTCATCCTTGACTTCAAAATAGGGCAATTATTGACTTCTTCGTTTACTGTAAATCCTTCTTTCGCAAACTGTGTCTTTACCCTAGAGAACAAATAATAGTCTGAGCGTTCTTAATTCATAATGACTTTGTAATATATTTCGAAAACTTTTCCTTTAGATATCACGAAGAGTTACTGCGATGAAAAGAATCTTCTTCTACACCAATTAAAATAACTCTTACCATGCTTCCTTACTTAATATATTGTAAGTTGTTACTCGAAGCCTCCCAAAGTATACAATGTATTACCTTCCCTACCAACTTATGGATCTGGAATTTAATTTATGCCTCTACAAGCGATGTCGAAAACTGAAATGGCTATGATATTATAATACCAGGGGCGTAATCGAAGTACTGTAAACATACCGTTGTTTAATGCTCTACACTACCTGAATACGATGTATTATTGCATCATTATTAAAATTCATTGCATTAAAAATCTGATATTTCTAACTTGAAGATAATGGCAGTGATTATTTTTTATTATTTAGAAATGATGCTCGAAATCCTGAAATAACTAATAAATAACAAAGTAAATAAAATGGAGTAATAATGGTTCTTTGGAAGATGAAAACCGTTAAATCTTAGACTAGAGGCTTAACGTGATATATGCTCTTTGGTTAAAAGAGTTATGTGTTCATTTAGCTTGGTATATATTCTATGGTATATTTCTTAGTCTTTAAACAAACATTAAAGCTTATTATTCTTTTATCACCTTATCGGACAGTTGCTTTGTCTTTAGATTTAAAAAAAATAAACGGATATTGTAAAGTCAAAATAGCTTGGAAATTTATTTTCTCTACAGAATTCCTAATGAAAAAATCACTAATACAATTCATTTCATTACTTATTTTGTTGAAAAAATATATTTTTATGAAACTGCAATCATTCTCCGTATATTTTCAAGAAGCAATTACGAAGAACGCGGCACGTAAATTTAACAAATCTAAGTCAAAATATAGGATTCTAAAAATTATCTCGAGAACAAAAGCCACGGCTGAAGCAATACGTATTTCTCTAATTAATGAAAACTGATGCATTAGATTTTTCGCAAAGTTCTTCTTATGAGCCATAAAGAACC
The DNA here is from genome assembly GCA_018907045.1 of Wiebesia pumilae. Classification (NCBI taxonomy): domain Eukaryota; kingdom Metazoa; phylum Arthropoda; class Insecta; order Hymenoptera; family Agaonidae; genus Wiebesia; species Wiebesia pumilae. Next base: position 2,898,423 of record JACCHZ010000138.1, read on the forward strand.
ATACGCACGATAATACGAACATAATATGAAATGCAAAATTGCGATCGGTATACTATGATTTATTAATGTAACTCTTTATCTTGTACTTGACCTTAGTGGAGAATTATAATGTAATACATGATAAAATTAATAATATAGTTAGTTTTGACAATATTAAAATAAAAGCAAATATATATACATACATACATACATACATACATACACACACACACACACACACACACACATATATATATATATATTAAATTTAATCAGCATACGATTTCATAAGCACATAATTCACATGTGACTTTTCTGCTTAGTCATTTCCCAACTGCTGAAAATTGTGAAATCTCAACTTCTTTATATAAATCTTCGACCAGTTATATAATTTGAAAACTGAGAGTGTAGTTGTCTAATTATAATTTCATATAGTAGTCAAATTATTCCGGAGTGATTTATACAGATTTTTTGCCAGACTCTGATCTCGGTGTATGCGTACAGTTTCTAACTACATCCTGTATCTGGTGACACAGGCACGGGTAGAAAAATTTTCTACGGTTTATTTTTTAAAGATGTAATTGAAGTGTCTGTAATTTTTAGGCAGTTCTTATGCTCTTAGCTTTGCGGATTCTCCTATAATGTTTCTGTTTTATTTTTTCCTTCTTCCAGATATTGAAAAAACTAAGTGATCTTCGTGCACCAGTTACATATTAATGTACTTTTAATTTGATTTTATTTCACATTCTCGAATATTCTGAGTTAGAGTTTCCCTTGACTTGTCGAATTTTTAATTCTGTTGCATTACGAAGAAAATCGTTTAAAACTTCGAAAAATTTATGTCTTCGCAAAAAGCCCTTTAAATTAAGTGTACATCATAACCTTTATCACGATCTTATAATAGTTTCGAACCGCAGTTTTACCAAATATTCGGAGTCATCGTTGTTGATTTATCGAAGCTGATTTACGATGAACATTAATAATAAATTCTTAAACTTGTAGTAAGGTAATTCTACATAAAATTCAATATGTCTTATCGTCGTACGACGATAGTTTTTACTACTTCGATTTGGTTTTTTATCCTTTGCACCACGTCTTTCTTTCATTTTATGATTATTGTCGTTTTTTAATCAGTTTCTATAGTGGAGGTTGAACTTCTTTAGCTGTGTCTAGTCGACAATGACGCCGTATTTCTTTCCTTTATGACTGCCTTTCCAGGCGTAACTCAGTTCTTTTTTTACTGGCATGATCTCTCACCTCTTTTACTTGTTATTTTGTACGTTGTACTGTTCTCGGTGTGCTCTACTTACAGTCACTTCGTCACGTAGACTTCTTTTCCTCGATATGTCACGCCTCTTTCACTTGTGACTCGTTTGTCAGCACGTCGGATCATCTAATTCGTTGCATCCCTTATTTCATAGGTGTTTATAGATAATTTGGTTAACTACAACTTCCATCCCGTGATTGCATCGGTTAAGTATGAACTCTGACTGACACATGTCGCCATCTCTACTTATTTTCCGATTTTTGTGAATTCTCAATGGGTATGTATGTATATGTATATAAATCGTTTACTTGACATTTCTTTTAGATATCTATTGAATTCATTTTCCATATTTTTTTCGTTTTAAAACATCTCATAACTACTGATTACTGTTGGATGTATCTTTGGTAGTAATTATTAAATTGTCTATAATTCTTTTTTGAAATAGTAGCGTTTCAATGCATGAGCTCATAAATGCATAAAATACAAATATAACTTTAAAGTAGTCAATAAACGGATTATAAAGTAATGGAAGATTTAATGAAAGTTTGTTTACTTTTATATTTTATTCGAATATTGCACACGTAATTGAATTGTAGTCATGGTTATTTGTATTATAACGTTCTGTCGAGCATTTAATCATTGATACGATTAAATGCCTTTTTCACATAAATTTCTGTTAATACTGTCACTTATGTTCATTATTTAAAAAACCATTTGTTAATTAAAATGTACAACCTAATGGAATATATATATATATATATATATATATATATATATAAGAAGTAGAGAAGCATGTTTACTTAAACAGCTGTTTTATCATTAAACAAATGTTCACTACGATATCGATTGACAACAATTAATTATATCGAAGCGATTGATTTATAATTCATAATTTAGTTAAGAACCGAACTAATGAACGAGAGTTAAGTTTTCGGGAAACATCGTTATCGTGATTATTTTATGAAAAACCTTCGATCGATTAACCTTGCTTTATCTCCTCTCTATCGAACTCTGCATTCGCGTCTCCATTTTTCATTCACCGTCTTTCGGCTTCGATCCCTTTCAGCGGTGCTTGAAACGCAGCTTGAAACGCAGGTCAAATATTTACCGCGAGTAAACTGAAAAGTCGGAAGGAACCTCGTTGGCATTTCTCTTCGTTTTAGCTCGGGCGTTGCTGCTGCAGATCGCGCGAACGAATAAGCGAGTGCTCGCGCTATCGACGTTTGAGCTTTCGTGAAAGTTGTCTCAATCCTGATCGTAACTTCGCGAGACGTCGATTAACGAGTCTAAGAAGCCGAGTGGTTTCCCGCTGCGCCGACGAGGAACTTTTGCGCTGATGAAGCATACGAGATGCTGCGGAAATCACGAATCACGAATATGAGCTTTGATGAGATTTTAATATCGCGGCTTGACTTGAATGACGAGCAGTCGTTCATTCGCGTGTACGACATACTGCCATTTCTTTATGCATGAATGAAAATACTTTTGCTGTATTCGCAATCTTTGGATTGAATTCTATTCAGGGGAACGTAATGTATGAACGGAAGTATGAGTAATTAATTATTTAACAACGCTCTTCTCGCATTGGTATCGAATTTAGTTATTCAATTTATTTCGGCTGAATATTATTGATTTTTATACTTGATGTTTCCTTTTTAAGCGAACGAATTTAATTAGAAATTTAAAACAGATACTGAGCTCCAGTTATAGATTTTATTGGCCTTTAACGATACGTATTTTTCGCAAACATCCAATTTAGTGCATTTTTTGTATTTTTTAAGAAAATACAAAAAATTAATTGCTCTCCCATTTTTATTAAAAGAGATTTAGCAACATCTGTAGGAAGCCAGAGTGAGACAATATGTCCCGCCCGTACGTTACCTTTTATATTTTAATACGGCTCTTTCATTAATGTTTTTCAAGGATTTTTATATTTTATATTATACTTCACTCGTTATTCGTTCATCAACAACTGCTTCAGATATTATCAGGCATTAACAGCTTTACGGGACAACGATACATTAGGTTCAACATTATCAGTATATCGTTCAATATCGGATCGCAAAATAAGATTTTAAAAAGTTGGTAAAGACGATTTTGATTTATTAATTAATGGAGGCTAATTCACTTTGCGATTTCATGAATTTCATGAATTTTTCGAATTTTGAAGTACGTTTTGTTGTATTATATTCAAAAATTCACAAGTACAATTACATTTTTCAACGATTATTATAATAAAGTTGATTTTCTTTGCAAAAACTTCAGCAGGTTGCAGTGTCTGATGTAATGTTCTAATTATATGTTATAATTAAAAAGCACTAAATTGCACATTATTTGAATGTTCACGCAATTCAAAATAATTATTTAAAAATCGTATGTTATACGTATGTTATTGTATATAATTTTTCTTTTGATAAACTTTTTTTTATCTTTTAGCTGTTGTATTTAAATCATTTTCTTCAATTGTTTGTCATTACCAGACATCTGTCATAAAACGCTCGAATCTCCAGGTCATTTATTGTTCTCGAATAGCAGAGCCGGATTTCGAAACCCAAACCCCGATGACGATTCTTCGTAGACTTCACTGTCCACCCTCACTGACAATATCCTCTGGGGTTCATTAATCAGACCGCCCACCTTGAATTTCACGAACAATTTATGATATTTTAACGAGAGCACATTCGCGCTCTCCTCTTCATTCCTATTTTCTACCTCTGTTTTATAGTTTTGGCTCTTTGAATACATGTGCGCTTCATCATTTCGGTACATTCACCCATTGCAATGACTAAGTTAGCTTAACATAATCAACGTGTTCCGTTCATTGTATTTGATGCTTTTAATCTACTTTAATTGATGATCCATATCGAAAGAGCGTGTGTATGAGTGCTGCCATGCTACGTATACCAGTTTACCAGTTTACCAGTTTGCCAGTTTACCAGTTTGCCAGTTTACCAGTTTGCCAGTTTACCAGTTTGCCAGTTTACCAGTTTGCCAGTTTACCAGTTTCAGTAAATATTTAATAGATTGGATAGGTGAGGGGCCCGTGTTCACTCATCCCGTCAGTGCTTGTAATTTCCTTGTTGCCTAAATATTGAGTGGTTTTACAGTTTGGTTTACAGGTGAAACGATATGCACGACTATAGAAATTCCGAATACAAATATATTGAATAATGTGAGCTACTGGGATTTATGAAATTGAGAGAATATATTAATCTTATTGTGTTTTTAACTGTTTAGCACTCGTGGAGGGTGTCACTTTTACTTTACTCTAAGCTAATAAATAGTGAAACTGACATTTATCGTACATCCACATCAAGAATATTACATTACATCACATCATTTCTAATTACAGTTTTGTTATTGATAATGTGCACTGAAATTTATTAATGAAATATATTGCGGTACTCTTATCAACTTATCACTCAAGTACCAGTAACATTTTAGCACGTCTTTAATCATAAAATGTCGTGCCAAAAGTAAACAACAGTAGCACCATGTTGAACTATTTCTTCAGTGATCTTGTAAATTGCAATCGCAATATTATAAACTAAAATAAAAGAACATATTTAGTATATTTATAATATTCATTCTTTCAACAAAATATTGATTCTAGTAAAAACTTATAGCACAAAAAATTCGAAAGAAGAATTTTCGTTTAAATAGAAGAAATTCTGTAATAAAACTAAATTAATGAACCAATTGAAAGGTCGATTTAAAGAAAAATAGACATACTATTAAAATAAACAAGTTTATTCTTTTGAAATTTGCGGTTCAAAGTACAAACATCGATTTAGCGAATTCAAGTAAAATATTTGATAAAATATCGGATAACCATTTGTTTTTATTAAAAAGCAGTAAATTACTTTTTTAAACCATTGCATCATTCGTCAAATAATAATTTATTTTAATACTGTAATTAATTAATTATTTTCTCATTTTATTTAAATGCAAATTTCCATGACGCTGAATATGTAGAGAGTTGTTCTTTCAAATAACATCGTTGAGTATTCAGCGTGACAGAGAGTGCCATTCTATCAATGAGTCATTTACTAATTTTTGCGTAGATGTCAGAGCACACACGAATAAAAGTCCGTGTCAAATTTTAGCGCAATTAATTTGAAAAATTCTTAGAATACCAAAACGATGAAATTAAATTATAATAATAATTGTTGTTAAACTAATATAATAGCTCGTAAGTTTATCATCTCGTCAATATACTAAAATACCAAATTGATATTTTATTGAGCTATCGAATCTTTTGAAAAGTACGTATAAAATGTAATTTCATACGATAATTTCGCAATCCAATTGTGCGGAAGAGTTTCTTAAAAAATCGCACGATAGGCTGACAAGCCAATCAGCAATATTATGTTTCTAAGCGTCATATTCGCTGTTATTTATTTATTTATTTATTGAATATAATAATTACAGAAATGGATATGCAGATAGAAATTACGAAGCTCGTTATGCATACGTAATATGTTTCGAATAAAATTTTCATAATTCGAGATTTTATTAAAAATCTATTTTGCAGAATAATAACATTCTATCCAAATATAATTTAAAGAATTTCAATTCGTAAAAGCTTTTGTTCTATTTTGAAAAATTGTATTTACATTTGCTATCATAAACATATCTTAAAATAACTTTCAAATCAAAGGGTAACGCCTTGTTTAACTTGGGTATTTTTTTCGATATATCACAAAAAAATTTTACACAAAGGTCAGAATATTCATTGGGTATGTACTACATTTCAGCTAAAAATACTGACTATATATTTTCTAGTGAAATATTTAAAGTACCAATACTGAATGAATTCGAAATATTGGTTATTTTTACAATGACTTAAAAGCACTAATTACAAAGTACCTTGAAAGATAAACTTTATCCTAATAATTTGTAATAAATACGTATATTTTGAACATTACGATGTTTGCACTTTGAACGTTTTCGTATTTTTAGATATAAAAAATCATTTTTGATTTTCAAATTTCCTAACATTATAAAATGGCAATTCAAATAATTTGATAAAGAGCACTCGAGTAACTGTCAGAACCTATTTATAATGAAAATAAGTTTGCTCTTATCCTTTACGGTCTGCATTGGAAAAACAAAAGAGAGGAATGTTATATGAATAATATCGAGAGACTGTAAGAGTAAAAGGACAATTTGCGGCAAAGAAGGATAAAATGCAAAAGTTTTCATTACAGGACCTATACTAGCAAAGGCACCGCAGGATTTCATTTCATTTCGCGTAGTTGACTTTATAGTGACACACACGTATAACTACTCGGCCCACTTTCTGGAAGCTCTACTCCATATTTCACGAAAATCCGCAATGATGCGAGAAATTCTACTTACACATTGACGCTTTTTCCTAATCCTTTCTTACCTTGAAAATCTCACGTTTCGAGAAGTGTTGATGCACTGGCTTAAGGCTGTATTCTCTCTCTCTCTCTCTCTCTCTCTCTCTCTCTATATTCTACCTCTCAAATGTCTTTTTTGGACGCACGATTTACGATTCATGTTATGGGCTTCCCATCGAATAAGTTTTTCTGCTCATGAAAAGTAATTTTCGGCTAAACTAGAGTACAATAGAACAATAAATTTTATAATGTTACCTTGCAATTAATTATTACATATACGTATAATTGCTAACTTGGATTAATACTTAATGAGCCAATGAGACTTCTTGAAGCTTTTAAAAAATTATGAAAGAAAAATGAAGATTTTATTAGGATTTAATTCTGAATGTGCTGTTATGCTTAATTATGCTTAATTTGTCATTGTACTTCTAGATTTTAATTTAAAATAGATATTATTTAAAAATGCCAAATTCGTCGAATTTTGCAGAGTAAATGTTAAGGTTGACGAAATGAGCTAAACTGCACTAATACGTTCGAAATTATTAATGCTATATAAACGTAAAATTTATCATCAGAATTTTTGTACACAAATATTTGTAAACATAATTTTAGATTACGTAATGTAGGTTAAACGATATTTACGATATTTGCGTTTATTTTAATCATACTTATTTTCATTAAATAAATTAAGGATGTATTTTCAACAGTACCTGAGAATTAAGAATAACGTAGTGGAAATAACGAAGAAAAGATATATATTTTGCCAAACAAATTAGTAAAACCAATCGTTACATAATTAAAGTCATTAATCCAAAGTAAAAAAAAACAGCATAATTCCATTTTAGGCATTTTTGAAAATAAAATTTGACAAAATTACTCTGTATAATTTATTTTTGTGGCTAAAAGAGAGTGCACGCGCCAGTTCATTGCAGCACAGCAATTACTTCAAGGATATTGGCCCCTGTATTAAAGTTGTCTTCTGAAAATCCCGTACGTGTATGTAGTGGCCAGCTTTGAGCAAAGTAAATTTGTTCGTGCACGGATTTACCTAAATGAGTGTTTCAGCTTTCGTGGATAAAATATAAATTTTATACGTAGACTATATTGCGAAATACTTTTTGGTTAATATTTATTAATTTTGTTGACTACTCTTTAAATTAACAATTTTTAAAACTTTTTAAAAGTATGTACCGTTAACAATTTTGATAATAACGAAAAATATTGCTACATTTTCGTATAGAATATAATTAGTATTAACAAAATGTTCAGTATGAATAACAAGACATTGAGCATGTGCGAAAAATACATCAGAAAGATTGTTATAAAAGGATCGAATAATACCAAATTGATCTATCAGAAACTTATTTAATCTTGCCCAAATACAATGAAACAAACTAATGAGAGACTTGACGAGATTATGTTTATTACAATAATCGTATAGCAGTCATAGATTTATTTCACAATCTAATATTAACCAAAATATTTGTCGTTTCAAAATTCTACAAATGGCAGAGATGTGGCATATAAAGTTGCATGTAGCGAATGATTCTTATATGGAACTACAATTGATCGTTATAAGTTATTATAACTTTGTTTTCTCAATCGTCATTAGAGCTTAAAGAAAATTATTTTGAATTGTGCAAGCTTTTTTCGACCAAAAATAACTTCCGTCACGTCGGTATACAAATCTGTCACAATGTTATCGGAAAAATATTAATTGTAACAAATATAATCACTTGAAACGTTTTAAAATCTAAATACTAACATACGTACACTGCAATAGACAAAAATAAAGGGATGCGTATTAGCCAATGAAAAGAGAAAATGTTTTCTAGAAATTTTACGTTTTGATCCGGTTGTTAAAAATATTTTTCACCAATATTGTTTTTGAAAAAGTTTCTTCATTGGCATTAAAAATTTCTACAAAATTCATCGAAATTGTATCCTCGTTTGAGGATACAATCAGAAAGAATCTCTGTTCATTACATAATAGTAGTTTGCTTTTATCGCTTTACAAGTGAAAATATAAATTTGATTAAAACAAAACAACGATATGATTTAATTAGTGCTAAAAATGCATAGATTTAATCGCTTAATGAGTACGAGTCAAAGATAAAATTAGAAGGCAGAAAGTTTTTACAACGTGAAATGTTTGCTCAGTCTCGAAAACTTGTAATTTTATTTAGGAAGTTTTTTAAGTTTTTCTTGAATATTTTCATGAAGCAGTTTACACTCAATATATATTTGTACAAATTCATACGCAGAAAATACAGAAGAAAAGCAAAGGAACTTCAAAGTCGAATTTTAGTGTAAACGAGTTACTGGAATAAGTTTGAATAAACACAAAAATTTCATTATCTTTAAAATATAAGTTTTCAAAACATAGAATCTGAATTGTAGAAGAAATAAATTTTTCTCGTCATGTAATAAGGTAATTAATTGATTTCGTTTACAAGTTTGCAAAAAATTTTCTTCTTGCAGCTTTTCTCATAATGAACTGTTGGGCGTGATGAAAGTTATTTAATTAAAATTAATACGTATAAACTTTTTGAAATAATTTTTGTATCGTTGAAATGAATCATTGAGTATTTTCGGTGGCCTCGAGGAACAGATGCTTAATAATAATTATCAAATCTTATGAATTTACCAAAATAAATACTAAATAATCAAAGCATCCGAGAGTTCATTTTTAACGAATAAACTAATTTAGAGAATGTGGCGCGGAATGAAGGTAACGTTGAAATTAATTAGTACGTAAAATAGTTTCGTGCGTAATTAAAACTATTATATTGTACCAATAAATTATATAAAAGTAGTAGTTGTAATAAATTGATTTTCTTTCTTCAGCGATAGCTTCTTTAAAAATTGATGCTTGAAGAAAAAGCGAGTACTTTGTCATATTTTCTTCTGCATTATTCAGACTCTTGAAATGTAATATAAAAATTTAATGAAAAATTTAAGTAGTTAAATGGAAAAAGACTTTTGAGCCGAAAGTAGCAAAGGAAACCTTTAAGAGAGTCGCCTAGATTCCGTGTGCAATTGAACACGCGTGTGATGTCGCATCGTTGCACACGTGCTACATTAATTGCGTAGCCTAGTCCGTGAAATATAAACGTCAAAGATTACAAAGATAAAGCAAGTGCTCCTGTGCGACTGCTCAAATGTTAGGCTTGGTGCTTTTCGCTTTTTCTGCTTTCTGACGAATTATCCTTCTTTCTTTCATCCCTTCACCCTGAAATTTTTCGCGAGCAGTATTTGAAAAAAGGACAAAAACGTACGAACAAAAGAATTATGAAGCTTATGTAGCGCTCTGATGTGCGAGAAAATGTGTGCGCGCGCGCGCGCGCGCGTGTGTATGCGTATGCGCATGTGAGCGTACGTACGCGCGAGGACCGAATGCGTATGCTGCATAAAAAATACGGAGCTTTGCTTTTTGCAAGAAAGTTTTGTAGTTACAGGTTAATCGAATCCGTTAAATAATGCGTAATACACTAACCTGAAACTTTATTGTCATTTCATCCAAACTTGAAATATTTAGTTCGAATAATTTCGAAAGTTGATAATAGATATAATACGTTACACTAAAGCTATTTAATACAGTTATCATTTTCAACGCATATTATAAATGCAGTTAATTTGTAAAAACATAACTTGTTAATAATAGATTAAAATTTACCTTTAGTTTTTTTACTTACTTTTTGTTTTTTTCAACTGCCTCTATTGTTGTAATGTTGTTGTAATCTTATTGTTTTTGTTTAGTATGAAAAATCACGATACATCTGAAAAATATATATATAAATATTTTCTGATAAATATTCATTGATGAGCTTGCTTTAAAGTAGTGTAAATAATTAATTCCTAATTTTAGAATTAGGAAGGAATGAAATTACACAATTTTGATATCATAATCATAATATAATATCATAAAAGACTTTGTAAAAAAAAACATGCAATTTTTTGTAAATAAGTACAATAAATATTTTTGAATAGGTTTTCTTTTGTATTATTAGTTACAGTTATGTAACTTACAAGAATGTCGATTCATCGGCAAAAGCAACAATTCTAAGTCAAATTTTCAGGATGTATTTGGAAGACAAAGATTCTCAATGAATCTTATACTTAAGAAATCAAAGTAGCTCGTGCAATTCTGAATAAAAAGCTAAAAAAGCTATGATTTATTTTTCGAAACAGATGTGCATACGTACTCGAGCAAAATTGAAATTCGTGAATTTCGTGTTACGTATGTATGAATAAATATGCACGTGCAAGTTTTTTTTTGTGCAAGTTAATACAGACTAGACAAGATGCACTAGCAGTTGTCACAGAGTAATATTTACGCACTGGAGAACATTGCATTTATGAGATTTAAATTTAATGGACCTAAGCGGTCCATTTCTTGAAACATGCATTATTCACTCGAGGTTGACGCCAGTTTTGCAATGTCTCACACCGGTGTTACATTACCCTTCTCACTCTTTTTTTCACTCACGCGCTCCAGTCTTATCTTCTTGACTTTGGAATCTTATCTGCATTTTATTCAGCTTATGGAAAATTTTCATCCGCAGCTCGTCGAATGAATGTAAAAATGAATGTTTAAAAGCAAGTACAACTTTTTATGAGTTACATATGTATGTAGCCTTTGTCATAATGTAGAACTAACTGCACTCTGCGTATTTTTTTCTCCGTGATATAAAATTTAAATGAAACGCAAGAATAAAAAGTGCCAATGCTTGTGCTTATTTTTTATATTTATTATCTTTTAATCATTATCCATTTAAGTCGAAAAGATTAAATTTCGATATTATTCATATGCTCTATGTACGCAGACAATTACAATACTCCTCTAATATAACTTTTATTTATGATAGAATTTAAATTTCTAAAAATTGAATTTTTGTTTAGTAGTATTCATTTAAAAATAAGTTATCAAACGTGTAGTCAAACGTACAGTCAAAACACCACTAGAATTTTGCTAAATACTCTGCTAAATACTCAGATTAGAAATATACTGTCGAAACCACAATTCGAAACTGAAATAATCCAAATACTAAGCAGATGAAAAGAAAAGAAAATATTAAAATATATGTTTCTTTTATTATTTATCGTATAAAAACTCTTATTATTAAATTAGAAAATTACTCACCTTTATGTATTTTGAACAACAGCTTGGAATAGCATCATCATAAAATATATCTTTTTTATAATAGTTTTTTGTTGATCAATAGTCAGGCATCCTAGATGGATGTGATAAAAGATAAGTCTATAATTCTTTTGAAATAAATTGACAAACATGTTGTTTGTTCGTCAGCACATCTTTGTAATGCAAAGACAAAAAATAACAACGCGCTCACAAGATTCATTATGTTACGTGATTGAAATTACTTGCTAATTGCTCAACTGCATTATTACTTACGCAATTAATCTTGATTACATAAACTTTGCAAACATTCGCAATTTTGTAAATATTTAAATAAATTCTTAATTTGGCGAAAAAGGGTGTTCTTTTCATTTTGCAAAAGCATCGTAACATAATGTGTATTAAGAAATAATAAGTCGGAAGATTATAATAAAAATTATCGATGATATTCTGAAATATACCTAAAGTATATTTAAAGTATCCAATAAAATAAGTATGAAATTAATTCAATGTAATTCGGACAAATTTTAATCTCAACGTATTACACGTATGTTTGAATAAGCCAGATTATATATAATGACAGGTCACTTGAGAAATTCAGGCAACTGCGGAGGGGATTCGTTGAATAGCCACTACATCCTGAGCTGAGTAAGCTGCTCCTTAAGACAACCCAATGTCCTTTTAATCTTGAAGACAAGTTTGTATTTTGCACACTCACGTTGTTTGAAAAATATTCATCATTGTCTTATAAGTACAGACGATCAGCAAATAATTTGGTCTGTTTATTAACCAAAGATAACGTCGCGTGAATCTCCGTTAAGTTGGTCCTCAAGCGAGTCAAATATTTCTTCGTAAATAGTGTTGTTGTTGAGAAGGATATTATTTGGCTGAATCGCGTGATCTGATCTGAGAGTATAGTCTCGTCGACCGGTAGTCCCTGGTATGATTTATCATTTTCGAATGAGAACGTCTCGGGAAAAGGTACTTATTGAATCATTCGCGTCAAAGATCCTATAAAGATTCGCGTATGGTGCTGTTTGATGTATATATGGTTTGAGCTTAATGACCAATAAGTTCATCCAACTACTGATAAACTCAGCCCGCAGTGAGTACAATAGTTTTGAACCCAATGGTCACCCAAGTAACAGTTAGAGATTACTTTTAAGCTGCGTCACCCCAACCACAACATTAAACTGTATTCGTTAGTTGTGATCATCGATGAACAGCTTCATCCTTGCATGACTCTCGTGGCCCAAGTGCTCAAACTGCTGTTAGGGAAGGACGGTATCACTGGAGTAATTTCTTTGTAACCAGACACTACAATTCTCACTAGATTTCTCACAAGAACGCTTTCTCGAACAACAAATGTATAGACTTTGCATTCATCTTGCTTGTCTCGAATCTTTAATTGACATTACAGCCTCATGCACAGCCTCATGTACAGCCTAATGCACAGCCTAATGCACAGCCTAATGCACAGCCTAATGCTAATTTTCTATATTCACTCTTGTGTAGTACTCGTCATCTTACAATAGCTCGGTAGTTAATACTATCACATGAAAAAGACATCCGTGGTTCTCGAGGGATTAGAAAATTCACAGTATTCCCCAACACATACTCGTTATCAAAGTTTCATAAGTAAAAAGATTCTAACAAATCGCCAAACTCGATTAATCGATCTTACAGTATCATCTTCGGAAAGTGCTTTTTAAAAATTATTCCATTGTTTTTAGTGAAATAAAAATCCATAGACATTTAACGATTTTTACTTGAACAGTCTGCGTAATAAGACTTTCAATTGTTTAAAGTCACTTAAACTTTTGAAACCTCTGGCAAGGTTTCTTTTTTAACTACATAGAGTTAAACATTCTGAATAGTTCAAGTCGTTCCTTAAACAACAAACGCATTGCAATTGTAGGAATCGTTAGATAATTAATATTAGCCGTATTCTGATTTTTAAGCAAAAAAAAAGTTGATTAATTTATGCCTAATCCAATTTATTATTGAAGAAGAACAATCGAGTATTTTAATTTATACGAATATATTGGAATTCGTACATTTCTCTTTAGAAAGCGGAAAAAAGAATTATAGCTCTAGAAGATATTTCCCATTTTATTCTACTTATTTAATTAAATTTCGGTCGATACATTCTCCGAATTGCATTAAAAATATATTTGAATCTAGCAAGAAATAAAATAATGTAATATACTAAAAATTTACGAAGCTTTATTCAAAAGAAAATTCCTAAGAAACTTCAATTTTTATAAATGGCAAAATACAGTGATGAATTAAAATGAATTAATTTAGATATGCACAGTTCAACTTTAATAAATAATAGTAGGTTGACCTATATTTATGTAGGCAAGAAATAATGACGCAAGTCTTCTGCATAAAAGTCATAGAATTCAGATCAAGAGCATGCAAAAAAGAGAAAACTCGTGGAAGACTCTTCGTACTAATGGACTAGATTTTCTCTCGAAAGCAGATCCTTCGGTGCTCTTCCGTTTCTTCTTCCGCAACTCCATCATAAATCTCTTATTTCGACGATATCCTCCTACTTTCCTTGGCGTATCTATACACATGCTTGCGTTCAATTTTCTTGAATTATTTTTTTGATACTAGATATTCCTCTCTCTCTCTCTCTCTCTCTCTCTCTCTCTCTCTTATTCTCATTTTCTCTATTGACCTTTTGCTCGTTTGCCATTTTAGTCAAAAGTGAACTTATTCAATTCATCCCAGCTAATATTCCAAATGGGAATCGTACGTACGTATCGATCTAATGCGAGTCGCTAATTTATTTCAACGAGCGATCGTCAACTAAGGATATTCGTTGAAATGTTATCCGTTTGATAAAGGACTTAGAGACGAAAAGGAGATGAATGAATTCCTCCGTTCTACCGGGCTGATCTATCCTCTTTGAAAGACGCATGAAATAGTATAAAATGAAGGTGGGAAAACAGAGGGAAAGAATTATATAACTCCTAGAGCATATTATTGCCCTGATTTTCATCTGGAGTATGCCAACGCTTCCTAATTTATCTTCGTTAGCCTTTCTGCGTAAATACTTTATCCTTCAGTGTGTGGCTTTAGTGTCTTTCTTAACGACTTATTATCCAAAGCCTTAAAAGATCTATTTCTCAACCTTGAATGAAATTCTTCTGATTTTTCTATTAATATTGCACGTGTTTGCACTTTTGAGCATTCATTTATCATTGGTAATGCATTAGACACTAAGTTATTTGAACCTTAAAGTCCTTTTCTTGAAATTGGTATTGTAACGTATATTAAACTAAATAAATACAACTTTTGAAGTATGTTTTCTAGGGAAATATAATCACGATATTGAGTACAAATACCAGTATCTTTTTTATTAACAATGCCAATGATATTGATGAATTATTTACTATGATAAAAATAATAATTCTAAATTTTGATACATTAGAAGGAGAAATATGCAAGTACGTTATAATAATCATTCTATGCAACTAATTTGGTTATTCTCGTTTAAACCTCCGTAAAATAACCGCGATTGAAATAAGGTAAAATTTACAATTTTAGCTTATTTCTCTTTTCGTGTGACAAAATTGTTTCTTGTCGTATATTGCATCCAGTTCAATTCTTGAAAATTAAAAAGGATTGCCGAAGGCTGTAAATTTTTCTCTAAGCGTAAAATCTGACTCGTCCTTCTATCCACAAACTTAAAATAGCCGCTCAAAACAAAACAATATATTCCAATAATGTAATATATCGTGACTATGAGATATTAATGACCAAGCTAATCGAAAATCTGTTTAATATATCTTATTTATTAAATCAACTCCAAAGATTAGACTTGCCCGTTATTAATAATGAATCAGTATTTCTAACGCTTAATTCACATATACTTACATATACGCATACATTGGCCTATGCTTCAACGTAGCCTGTTGAACATTACAGTGCATTTCATCGTTCGCAATCTTCTACTTTTTCTTTTCCTTATAATTCGCACTGCAGAGCGAGTGCACTTGCGAATGAAGAAGCCAGCGATTTGTCGTTTAAATTCAGTTCCTGGGTGTTCGTGATGGCGAAATGAGTAATAAAAATTTGAAAATAAAAGTTTCCACCGATTTCTCATGTTTGAGACCATCGCTGGTAACAAGCACTCAAATTTAATTGCTACATAAAGACCTTTCAATTCTGTTTACATTGGTGATCGATAAAGATACGAGGGAATTCTTCTTAATAGTTTATGAATACAAGAGTAATTATTTCCAGAAAAATGTAGAATTCATGAACAAACCAAATTCTTTGGCTGTGACGTTGCTCAAAACGTTACTCTTAAGAAAATCGAAATAAATACATCACTTAACATTTTTGCTTTAAAAAAAGTACTACAAACATTGTAAATTAAAAATCTATAAATTGTTTATACGATTATTACAGTCATCGGTATTCATTAATTTTTTAAATATTTTTATTGATATTTATTAAAGTGTAATGTGCTTAGTAAATTTCATTTTAAATGTAAGATAATTTCATTTTAAAATTGAGATAAGTTGCGTATACCTTGCATAAATTACAATAATATGTAATTATTCATGTATTGTAATATGAACCCGAGAATTATTTATCATTTTTTGATAATCGAAAGTAATTAAAATGTTAGTAAGTTAAACTTTTCCGATAAAACCGAATGTTTAAAAAATTTTATTATTAAATTGATAATAAATATCAAAAACATATTTAATTTATAGGTAAAATAAGATAAGAATTAATTTACTTAGTAAAATTTACTCGGTACTGTTTCTGAATGTACTGAAAAATTACAGTCGATCTCCAAATTTCGATGCGATGACCCGTAACGAGCTTCTTTATGTAAATGTCAGTCTTAATCTTTATTTACAATTTCGTTACAATTTCCGAATTGCGACTAATTGACAAGGAAGCTCTGTATTGCGAAATTACTGCTGCAAAATTTTGAATTAAAAATTTATGTTCAATATAGTAAAATGAAATATGATCAATGGATGTAAAGTAACGTAGAACGCAGAGGAAGATAATTACCAACTGAATTAATATTTACGTAATTAGCATTGCAGGAACACTAACTAAGTAAAACTTTTGTTTACAAATTATTGCAGTAATATCAAATAAAAATCCGAACTTATTCCTTTTTAACAAGAGATTCTACAAAAGTAAGTTTGAAGCGTGTACGCATCGAGCGATACTCAGGAATTCTGCGTCTGCCTAGAAGGCAGCATTTATTTACAAAATTGATATCTCGTCAACGACAGTATCAATCAACGACTGCTGTCAATACTTTTACTTATTCTACGCAATTTTAATGGGCTATACCGCAAAGCCAAATTACGTAAAACAAAGTAAAATATTAAATCTTAACGATTTACAAAACATTTCTAAGCCATAATCAATCCAGTTCATCTTATTGATACACTTATGTAATTAAATATAAACGGGGAACGCGGTTAGGGAGATTTATCATTATTAGTGTTAGAACCTTAAAGTTGATTTTGTTGCTGATTTTACTCTTTGCTGCAGGCTCAACGAGTATACAGTTTTGTAAGAAAATCTGTCACGCTTTATTTATCGTCCATGGGCACACATTGTCCTGCATAAAAAAAAATTGTCGTTCCAAACGATGCCTTTATGTTAACGTACCCGAGAATAGACGTAATATTTCATCGCAGGGTAGAGCTATAATTGCTGCTCGTTCCATTGGATTATAAGATCGAGACGAAAGTTATAGGATATTGCGGACGAAATTATTACCGATAAGCCATACCGTTACGAACTCCAGCTGGTAGGGAAGCCTTTTTGATTATAGCGATTTCTTCTACGCCGCCGGATGTGTACGATACCGTGAGCATGTGAGTTCATGTAAGTTAGAAAATCGTACTTGCTGCCGTTATTCTAGGTAAGCGCGCGTCTCTACAAATACAAAATTTGCGGATCTTTGATTTAGTAAAGTTGCTAGCTATCTATTTGAAATAGCTGATTCCGCGACGTACAGATTGATAGACAGTGTCATTGTAAACCTCTTATTGTTAATGATCGCTTACGTAGAGCAACTCTTGAAATTTCTCTGTTAACTCGGCCTGACATTCGGACTACATCAATGTCCTCGACAAGCTCGACGTCCTTGTTGATTGGTCTTTATTATCGAGAATCGGCGCACAATCGACACAATGGATGCTAACATCCTTCCTGTTGTTGAAACATTTCTTTGAGAGCAATTCTCCTAACAAAGAGTAACGACTTTCATCGCTTATGACTAGAATTTTTAACTGCCGAGTGATAGTGCATTGATGTTTGCAATACCTAACGCAATACCTCATTTTGGAGCTCTTTTTATTTGCGTGAAATATAAAAGAAAGATCCTTTACACGAGGTCGCTTAACAAAGTGAAAAAAATCACTCAACGGTATTAACTGTAAATTTGATTACGCACAAAGCGCATCACTTATCTTTGACGATGATACAAAAGAACGATGTATATGTCTGGCAGTAAGACAGTAGTAAATAGGTTTGTGGAAATGTAACTTGAAATTAATTGGTGCGCCTCTGTATGGTGGGAAGCACAAAAACTTGGCGTATGGCGCCATAAAGAAATATTTTGTTTGAAAAGTGACATCAAAAAGTATATTTAAAGTGAAAAGTTTATTTCTGCTCATATCTGAATATTCATGTAGTGCATCCATTCGCATTTAACAAGAGTTTTTAAAAATCATCAAAAATTATCTAGACTCTATTCGTACGAGATGAAAATGCATTCTAGAATAATATCCCTTTCGCTAAGCAGCTTCGAGTAAAAGTAACTTATAAAAGTATAAGTATCTTTATAGTATTTGCAAAATCTCTTTATATTTTACGTAAATAAAAGTAGTTTGAAAATAATCTTATTTCTCATGTATTATAGCTGTTTTATGAAAAAATAACAAAACGTAAATTGCACCTGCAACGAATATGGATTATTAGGTTGTCGATTTTGCTCGGAATACGACGATTAAATATTCAGTAGCGTGTAAAAATTGGATTTTTTTAATGAAAAAATCACAGGATTTAGCAACTTAAAGTAAGACTTAAGCTGACACTGAAGGTACGGAAAGACGAAGAAAGAAAATTAAATTAAATTAATTTATTGTAGTGTATAATATTGTTTTGCATAATATGCAGTGAATATTATTTTCACTAGTACTTAACTGAATATTCAAATGTGCTTTTAATATAAGTCATAATATCTTTTACTTTTCTTATACAGATTTTTATTACAAAGAAAATGTTCGCTTTTAACATTAACGATCTTTTACTAAAAATCATGAAATGATAAAGAGATATTTTTGTTCTAAAATGGCTGTAACATGTATATATTTGTAACTAGGTAAATGTTTGTAATAAATTTATGTCGAAAATTTACGTATACAGCGTGATAACTAGATTTTAAACGTGAACTTACATACATAAAATGTATTTTTATATGTGAATATTTATGAAGACTTTGTTATACAAATAGAAATGCCATTAGTCATTAAAGTAGAATTTAATACATTTTAATCGTGTTTCTCTTTATACAGCTATTTTAAAAAATTTCTTTCTAAAATTTTTGTTATTTGAACTTATAGATTGCCGGTACAAATACAGCAAGGATGCATGCAAAGATTCCCCTTTCTATTTCTGTCTACTTGCACAAGCATGCACTGCAAAACTTTAATTACTTTGTTTTTATATATCTAAGCTATATATCTCGTTCATTCGGTTATGAAGAAATTAGTTGCATTTAATATTTGAAACATTTTCCTATATTTACTGAAGGTTCAAACAGGTCATATTTAGCATTAAACCAACATTGTATCGACAACAGTATCTGAAAATTTCACGCGGATTTAACGAGTCTTGAGGCTACACTTTTTATACTCAAATCTACTTGCTAGAAAGAGGAGACTCCCCTTTTTCGAGTATTCCTACTTTATTATACGATCGTACACGTTGCACAACCTTCTGCAGCTAAGTCATCGTATCGAAGAAGGTCTAGTAGATCAACTTTAAGATTAAGGTAATTTTATAATGCAAGATAAAGCGCATATTAAATCACACGAATCACACTGTGCTTTATCAATTTCGTTGCAAATTTGTCAAAGAAATATTAAAAGAAAAAAACAAACAAAAGCTCGATCAAGTTTAACGAATAGCAAAATAGCCTGAGCCTAAAGTAAAGTATAACGAAAAGACAAGAATGGTTGAAAAATCTGCTAATTTTCTTTTGCATCCTGACATATCCAAGCGTGAAGATACGCGTGGTTTCGTGTTAAGCAATAAAGCGAGTTGGCGAAACTCCCGCGCACACGTAGCAAACCGTTTCAAATTCATCTCTGCTACGCGTTTCCGAAACTTTCCGACCAAATCGAATTAAAATCCCGCGCAAGCGAGCCAACGAAAATCCTCGACGATTTCCCGAGCGTCAATTATTCAGCGCCTCGATCCTACGGTCACCACCGAAAATGCACGCGGATTAAATCGCACGGGATCCTCGTGCGAACTGCATTTTCTTTTAATTCTTTTCCAGTGGCGTTTATAAATGTTTTTAGCCACAGGATGACGCGCAGCTCTGTGAATTCGGAAGGATTTGCTTTTTGACGGGCTTCTGATACCGGCATTAATGTTAATGAATTCTGTATTCGCATGATCTAGAGGTGGAAATTCTTAAATTTTCGCTTTACCAGATTTCAGCGTGTTTTCCGTTTTACTCATTTTTAATTACATTCGTACGATTACACGCTGCTTAGTAGTTTAGCATCGTGATAATTCAGTAGGATAAAATTACATTTTTTTAACTCGCAGTTTGTTTAAGGAAATTGAACATTATAAGAAGTAATTACTATCCTGCTAAGTAGTAATCACAATTTGTATGTGCTGTTACTTTTGATACATCTTGCTAATAATAACTTTAACCGCAGATTTCAGCATTTCTTGCTTAATCGAACAAAATATTTATTATTCTTATGCTAATTATGATACTCTATTATTGCTCCATAAAAAGTTTTTATTCTAACGAGTACTTTCTCAATCGTGGTTATTGTCCTTTGAAAGTTTGACACTTTGAAATCAATATTGTACGATGTAGTACTTACGAAAAAAGATTTTTGATAAATTTTTAAATCCTTGTCGTGCCATTGTACTTTAATTCACTGAAATATAGTACATCGAAAAAATTAATTTACCAAAATTAACTTTGAATTAATTTTTAATTGTTAAATTGATTATCGATTATTCATTGCAATATTTTTCTACCGTTTGGAATTTTTTTTTAAGTTGAAAAAATTCGTTAACACCTGAGTAACTCAAGGAAAATTAAGGAAAATACATTTCCTCTGCTAGTACTATAAAAAATAGATAGTTGGTAGTACGATAAATATTTCAAATGTAAGAAAATATGTATCTTCGTGCTCCATAAGTATTTTCATAATCTAACACGCAATAACCTGATAATATTTATTACACGAATGAGTTTAATATTCTTGCGCACTTCATTTATGAAGTTGATTCTAATTTATTCGACGTCTCAAAAACGATGTAATGTTACTCCCTTCAAATTCATGACATCGCACATTATTTACTTATAACATACTCCGGTTCTTGGAAATGTATTTTTGTTCGTGTTCATTAATCTCTCATTAAAATTAAGATGAAAGTTCATCCCGCTACTTCATAGAAAATTTTATCGGCATCACCGTTTTATCGATAGCATTTTACTCAGCCGTAATATATAATATTTGAAATGGAATAAGAATATAATAATGCATGCATACAAATAATATCTTCGTATTAAGGTGGCAAAATTATTAAAAAATATTAGATCTGATTAGTTGACGTACGCGAATGAACATTCTAGCATCGTATTAAAATTATTGCTGTCAGAACCGTAGAGGAGCTAATTTTATCGATAATAAATTTCCTTCAGTTATTGGGCTTTCTGTAATATCATTGATTCAATGCATTTTTAATAATTCCTTGTTCATTTTACATTGTCATTTTTTATTAGTTTCAACGGCCGAACATTTTTGTCGAAACCGACAAAAGTGATCAAGTTGGTTTGAGTTCGTATGATTTTAACCAGCGAAGCACATTCATCAGAAAAGAGATCAAAATTAACTCTATCTTTCGGTACAATTGCCTTCTCTTTCATATTTTGTAAAAATCATAAGAACTAATCGGATGAAACCAATATCAATAGCACGGTATTTACTTTGCTCAAACAACTTTAATGAACGTCTATAAATTTTAAGTTATCTCTGACTATTCAAATTTGTTTTCAGCAATTTCATCATCCATTAAGCAACGATCATACCAATGGATTTTGCGGCACATTCAAGTAGTTACCTATTTTCCATTTTCTATTACAGAAGACATTTTAAAATATTAATTCACTCCGCAGACCGTAATTTCTTGTTATAATAGTTTGTTCTAACAAACATTTATATCTCCAAAACAGGACGTACGAATGAATAATTATAAAGCAGAGCAAACGTCTAGAATAGAATTTCTGTAAAAAAAAGGAAGAATCAAGTAGCTCTAAAATAAGATATAATGAACGGGGCGAACAATGAGTGATTTCTGGAGATCAGTTGGACGCATAAATTTGCTTTATCCAGCAAAAGTCGTACTCCGCCTCGAATCTACTTCGAGCCGCCGAAACTAATCAACTGGGATGTAGGAGCAACCGGATCAGCAACCGGAGACCTGCGCAGTGCTACCCTCAGTCATTTCGAGTTTATCGTTTCTCCAGACCCAGGATTCATCGTCATCGACGCGTGGCACAATGAATTCGGTTAATTATCGAATCGTTGAAAATTTCGCTGCTTCGAATGAAAGCTGCTTTTTCTTCATCTCTGTTTCCGAGGAATATTATTAAGTTCGCCGACGTTCACAATGGTATCGCTATGAGTCGTTCGATAACTAAGATCGAAATTCAATCGAGAATTTTTTCGAATTGCTTCGAATTGCTTCGAATTGCTTCGATCTTGATTAAAAGTTGACGGGAAATTAATTTAAAACATTTTGTCGTATATAACACAATGGAAGTATATTATCACTTGTTAATTAACATTTTCATTTGTAAAATGTAATAACGCATTAGAGTTATTTCAGCAACCATTTCAATTGTTGTCTAAATATTAAGCAATAATAAGCTGTTCCATTGTTCTTCGTGATATGTTAAATCTTTGAAATTTCGTTACGTAAAGTGTTCGAGAAATTAAAACCTTCTCTTGGAAAATCTTTCGAATTAATTAGAATTCAAATTTCCTAATATATTCAATGTACCGAATTGATTGATCAGAAGCTATCGAGTGATTTGATAACTAACAGTTATCAAAAGTTTCGTGTGCCACGGAAATAAGTCTCTAGTCTATTGAAATCACGTTGTGCGCTCTCTTGCATTATTGCCTCTCAAGCATTGCTACTGTCTTTCACCTACGCAATCCATATGCAATACAACAGCATTATACGGAAGTAAGTTAAAAGTAAATGCTACGCGATACTAACCTTATTCTAACCTTTCCTTAAAGCTCCAAAGAGCGACTCGATTTCATTTTAATTTCTTTCAAGCAACTAAGCAACTACACTTTCCATCTTTCATAACTATTGTAAACTAATAACACATCATGTGGAATGGAACAGAAAGAGAATTGAAAACAGTCAGATCGATTAATTATTATATCTTAGCAATGAATTTCATTTTAAATAAACTACTCTATCCACATTGTGCAATGTAACGAATGCATTGTTGTAATGTAATAATTTTTATTACTATCAATGTGTAAACGAATGCGATCTATTTTTCGAAAAGTCTTCCGAACGGAGGAAATCTTAAGATTGCAAAAGCTTGACGCGTAAAACAACTTTATTCTTAATTTAATAGCACAAGCTTTTCCATTTTAATATAAGATTATCATAGATTTTAAAATCACGCTTCAACGGACTATTCCAAATAGAAATCTTATTCGGTGTTATCGTCATGAGCGTGACCCCTCTCGTGAAATATATTGCAATCGAAGTAACGAAGTTTCAGTAGCTTTGAACGAATTATTCACCATTAGTTACTCTCACTTTCGCTTTTATCCTTGAGTCCTGCACATTATTTTTGTATATTATTTTTACAAACGCAAATATAGTACAATTGATGTTTTATCATTGGTCCTAGAATGTTTGAATAATCTGCTGGTGATCTGCTCGCCGGATGGTCTGCTTTACAAGAATACCGAGCCAAATGCACCCCTGTTGGTATGCGACTCGCGGTAAATCAACCCCCCGAGGCCTCGCTAAGAACGACCCGCAATAATCGCCGGTCGCGGTAATTTTAGGTTGGCCGAGCGAAAAATTCCTGCCCTCCCGGGCTTTTCTTTCTTTACGTGCATGTGCCTCACCAGCGGAGATGAGCGATCGTCTCCCGGAGATAAAACCATAAACATCAGGCGCCTTGAACATCGTGCGCCTTTATCGGAGAACTTGGGCGTACTCGCGTAAGGTGATTTTCGAAAGCGGTAAATACTCGTAGATTGAGTTGAAGATCTCCTTTGGTTTACATACGGATGTGATTGATACTCGTGGCATAAACGAGTATCGTTATTGCTTCTGGCTTGTCATTTCAGTTTCAATATAATCAAAGGAGAAAATCGTTTGATTATGTGCGCGTTCGCGTGCGATAGAAGAATTTACGCTACTAGGATTAGGCAATTAACCAAATTTAACAATCAGTCCCATTGCATCCTAAGATTTTGTATCGAACTTTCAAGCGAAAGTCTTAAGACGTCTTCGAAAATTATTCGCCTAATGTATTTTTTAGAAGAAACACGATGTAAGGTAAAGCGTCGGAGTAAAAACAAACGACATATAGGAATCTCATTTCACCGTAAATATTCTGCAGCAAGAAGCTCTACATCTTCGGTATCAGAAACAAATCTAGGTCGGCACTTCCGTAAACGCAATTTGCATAAGTATAAAACACTCGCGGGTACATTGTGTGCGCGCGCGCGCGCACGCGCACGCGCACACGCACACGCATATATGCATATGCATATGCATATGCATATGTATATGTATATGTATATGTATGTATGTATGTATGTATGTATATAATCGATTGCTCCAACGCGTGCCTCAATTTTCCGCCCCGATGAAAGAGGGTAAAGGCAAAAAGGAAAAAAGGGTTGAGGAACCGTACGTACATCCTCTTCTTCTTCGTTTTATTTCAGATTTTATTTGAAAATTTGCTTAGAGCGTTCCTTATGGACCGAGAGTAAAGCGCGTAATTTGCTTTTAGCACTTGGGGCAATCCACAACAGCACACGAGATATTCGCTCGTTCTCTCTGTGTCTGTTTGACAGTCACTGCGGGCCATTAAATTTATCATTTCGTCTTACCAAATCTTGCTCGTTGATAACGACACTGCTCGAAAGGAGAGAATGAAAATTGTAAAAAAAAACATTATTTTTTAAAGGCACTTAAGTGGTTTAAACTTTAAAAATTCCGATAAATACTTGCTTCTGGTTCGCTCGAGCTAACATGTTTGTTTTGTACGAATTTGATAGTATCTTGACACGTGGTATATAATTATCTTGCTACATTACAGCGTCATTCTGAAATCACTCGACACACTTTTTGTATAAATATTCAAACTTTTTCTCCGTGTGCATAAAATATGATTATGAATGATATGTTGTTATATAAAAATAAATTATTTCTGTAAATACTGACAAAAATGGCAAATTTGCAGTGCCAAGCATTATGTGGATAAAAAACATTGTGCGATATTCGTTCTTATTTTTAGTCTTTTCAGTATCTTAAACTGCAGCCTTACTTACAACTAATACACATTTACACGAAAGATACTTTGTACGTTTTTCTCTTTACGTCGGGTTATAATAACTTAATCATGGATAAAGATTTTCCACGAAATTTAATAACTTTTCATGGACTTTTTTAAGATTTTCCTATTATATTCCAAATGGTAAGTAGAGTTCACGTAGTTATAAAGTATTGAGTCATAGTGTACGCGATTGGGTAAACTTAATATTTGTTTTGACAAAGTTTCTAAAGTATTGTAATGTATTTACATACTTTTCGTTAAGCAGTTTATTTATTTTATTTTCCGAGTCAGACGGTGACCTCAAATTGAAAAAATAATTGTATATTTATAACGAAGTCAGGATTAAGGTGGTAGTTTAGTTTATATTCTAATAAATTATGTTCGAAAAGAAGTTCAATTTATACATCGCGGATTCACACCGCGTCTCTACACATCTGATATTCGAATGTACTGTACTAATTTACTCGATTCGAGACACTTTTCAAATATCCAGATGAAAAAAATTGTTAAATTGTATACGTATGGAAGAGCTGCTTCGGTATTCTTTGAAAGAAAATTAATTGTACTTTCATGAAACTGCTTAAGACGATTTAAAATAACGTATAAAATTACGCGAAGATCTCCTATTTATTATTGGGTAATATTAACATGTCAATATACATGTTTAATGTTAGAGAAGTGCAGTTCTATAAATATGTATGTGTATACATTAGCATTACATTTAGCTTGTCGTAACTTTTTCTGCAATGTTTCGAAGAGGTACGAGCGTTGGTGCACGGATTTGTCAAATATTCTCACAATTTTAGGAATTTCATTCACTATTGGTTCTTGCAACGGAAAGGAATATTTTTTTCTCTAATTAAAATAAAACTTACACACATGAAAGAGTCCAACAGACTCAGCCCCATCCAATTTCACGAGTACCTTTTCGAAAAAGCGGAAAATACCTTGTTACCTCCATATATTATAAGGAACTAGATCTTATAACTTGGCAACAGAGAGTGCTCTTATCGAATTTCAGAACTATCGTCTTTGGGTGAGCATCTAATGTAATCTTGTTTTTATAACAAGCATCAATAAGAGACGGACGAAATTTTCAATCGAAAATAGGATTCTTCTGAAAATAGGATTTTTTTGAAAGAACGATGTAACTTAGTTTCTAGAAAACGAAAGAGCCAAAGTTGTTCGCGTTCAAAGTAATTCTAGTTTATTATTAATATATTGAAATAATTATGCATCGTTTGTGTCGTTTAAAATCATGTAATTTTAAATAAAATGCATCATCTTTATTAGTCCAGTTACAGTTAGATATAAAAGTTATATAATATTTGACGTATAATAGCTCAAAATAATAAGTAATATTCATGGAAACAACTGAGATTATTTTTCATGAATACTGTTAGGTAGGTTGTGAAACTTGGATAAAGACGATAGATTTGCCAGTGATCAAGTTTGCCGAGATGAAAAATACAATTACAAAAGTACGTGCAGGTATAGATTTACATAACCAACACTGGCGAAAGTACTATTAAATGGCAATTTTCTTTACGTAGTCATTGAAATATTTTGAAAAATTATTTTAAAGATTTATTCACGCAACGCAATTACCTTAGCCCTTTGTTTAATTACAAAACATATTCCATATATATTTTTACACATCAATTCATTCTCCAAAGTGTAAGTCTGTAGAATTTTGACTTATGCAAACAGAAGCACGAGTATGTTTAATAAATACAATGTCTAATAAATTTTACGGAATAACTTATACTTTATTATTACTCATTTGCATAGACACTTTTACAATAATACTTTGATGATCATTTTGTTTAAGAAATCTACTTTTAATATGTCCCTGTTCATAAATTTCATAACACAACTGAGCAATTTTACTGTACACATAAAATAAATACCTATTAATTATTACTTTATTATTATTGGAATATTATTGTCCTTTAAATGAGTACATTAAATAAAGATACAGCCGGTTTAAACAGATTGTCAACAGAAATTGTCAACAGGACATAAAGTACGTTACTCTAATAAATCCAATAAATAATTCTTGAAAATCATTCTTCGCGAGCTTCAACATTTGATTAAAAGTTGACGTAATACAAAGATAGATAAAGGACATAAATAAATCAGAGTTCTAATTTCAATCATAATAATTCCCTAATTGTTGTAAAAAATAATAATTGTTTTCGTTTCGTATGACGCGTGTAAGAGCAACTATAAGTATATTAGAGCTTGAGCACAAATTATTTTGACAAACCTAATCTTCAAGTAAGGAATATACGAGCTGCGTATTTCAAGAATGAAAAGAAAAAATAAATTCAGACTAGCCGACTTGAGCGTGTGCTTCGTAGCGCGCGTGTGCGTGTTTACGTGGATAGGATAATAGAAAGGAATAAGACTATTCGTTAAATGGCACACACGCGGAATGCGCACGCTTGTACACATGGTTATTTTAGAAGCCTAATGGTACGCTCGCGGTATGGTGCACGTGACTATTTTTGGAGAAAACCGGAGAATGTGTATAATAGAGAAAGGGGGAGAGGGCGAAGGAAATAAAGAGAGAAAGCCTATTACGATTAGGAATATTCACGCGAAAGATTAGCGAACGTACGATGGCTTTCTTGGCGGTTTTTCCTCCATTCGTGACATGCGAATATAGCTTGTTTATTTCAAACGCGTTGCTTTTATTTAGACTTTAATTTAGAGTATTCTATACCGAAGTTGTTTATATTTCATTAAATCTACTCGGGCATTCTTAAATTTAATTGAATTTCACAACTGTCAGCTTTGTCAATTTGTCGTATCTTAAGTATATATTACATTTTGATATGCAGTATTGCTTTTTCTCAAATTCAACTTTCTTATAATTTGATTCTCTTGATATCCGATATTACTTCTCAGGCACTTGCAAATATTATAAATTTATTTGGATTATCGAAAGTTGATAATCTTATGACGGAGAAACCTGCAGTACATACGCGTCCAATTTTGAACTTCTTTGTTTGCAAATTAAAACTATACGACGTGTCCAATTTGCTTTATTTGCCTATTGTACGGTAAAATCAGTCGTCGACTCATTGAACTCGATAATCAATTTTCTTCTCCTTCTCATCGCGTTTGCAGCAGTACTTCTCGTAATTGCTCCAATTCGTACACGAAGAAAGTACAAGGTAAGCGTTCGCTCGTTCAATTCACTTCTACGTACCAGTGGATGAAGAGAGCCAACCAATTACTGTAAACTGGTCACATTATGCTTGTGTAGACACTTAGCTATATTTACGTTGGATTATGCCCCTCACGACCGTCGTAAAAGAAGTCATTGAATTATTTACTTTAACAAAACAACGGTAACGTTACCGTGGTTGCTTTTAGGCTATAATTATCACTCGTATATATGAAATTAATAGACTTCGATGTTCGATTTTGTATCTAAAATTTCTGTATTTAGCGGAATTAACTTTCAATCGATAAATTGAAATAAAAACTATAAAATTTTATGAAAAAAAAAAATAAAGAGAGTAGATGTACATGTACATGTACATGTACATCATGCAAATGCTAATTACCTTAATATTACTGACTATCCTTACATTAATATGCAAAGCATGATTTAAATAATAAACATAAATAATACAAAACGTTTCTAACGATTTCTCAACGATAAAAACTCCTTGATCAACGTCATCATTTTACCTACACGCTCATATGTCACGAAGAGTCGTCGTATTTACATTGACGTTTATCGAAAAGAGAGAAAGAGCGATAAGCTGAAATTCTCTATTTCTCCTTGACAGGCGTAAAAATAGGCATAATTGGTATACTCATACAAATATGAAAAATGTATATACATCTACGTTGCTTAAATTAAAGTAGATGTACACATTTCATTCTTTTTATGAATTGCTAAAAATTTTATTCACATTTATCTTCTGTTCTTCGCAGTATAAATGATAAATTACAAAGGCTTTCACAATATTTCGATCAAGTTTCTCTTTACGTTTCTGTCTCGTTTTTTCGATACGCTTATCTCATTTGAAGCCCAAATTTTTCCTAAATTTTGCATTAAATGTATAAAAGTAGTAAACGAAATTATAAAAATAATTTTGATTTTTCAACTTTTTAAATTAAGAACTTATACTTTTAAAAGCATGCAGATACTTAATAATTATTCATTAACGTTGAATTTTATCGTGATACATTTTATTTTACTTATTATGTAATTTACTTATAAAAATTGTTAAATTAAATAAAAAAATTTCAGTTACTAAAATTAAAACTATTCATGATATGACACAATGGATTGTTTAGACGAATTCTAATTATTTAGTTAAAAAAATGTTTTTTAATTTATGTTCAAGTATAGTTGAGAAGAGCTATGATGTACTAATATGGTGAAGAAAATTTAATTTTACTAAAGAACTTACACATATGGCATCTTGTAATGTCGTTTGTCTTAAAATTAATAGTAATACATATTTGTATAGCTTTTCTTATTTTACTTGGTAAATAATTTCGATACTTTCACCTTTTACTTCTACGCATTATTTGTCATTTTTCAATATGTCTTTTATAAAACGACTTTTTTCGGGGATTCATTGAAGGGTCGCTTCAAGAAGGTCAAGTGAGTTGCTATTTTTCTCGATTGGATGGGTACACATCTTTTATTTCATCGTTTCATTAGGCACGAGAAAGTACTCTTGCAAAATATTCATCGCCGTACTTTTGTCACACAAGAGGCGTGATGCAAAATACCCCGTGTGTGCATAAAGATTGAGAATTACCTATATATATATATATATATATATATATATATATATACACGACGAGGTTACTTATGAATTAAAGATTTTTAGTTTGAATTTTTTGGATCTTTCTGTTTCGAGAACAAAGCCAAAAGAAGTTTACAAATACCTTTAAGAGATTTTTTGTTTTTACACAGTGTACAATTTATAAGTAAAATAGCACTAAGGTAGATTCAGAAATGTTCAGGCATTTTTTCAGAGCAAACTATCGACTATTTCACATTAGTTATGATAATACAATTATAACATTACCAATATATTTGTAATTTAAGTTTAAATTTTAAAAAAGTATTATACAAGTGTATAATATAAATAAATTAGATCTAAACGTTGAATTAAATTAATCTTATATTAAACAATGAACTACTTATTTTAATGCGAAATTACGTATGAAGTTTGTCAACAATACATAGTGTCAAACAATAAGATACGAGCCTTTTTGATGGTTGTTTATTATATTGTGGTACATTCTTCTTTATTAGTTGCTGCATATTTTTGTTAATTTCACTTTTAGTTATTTCTTTCTATTATATATTCAATGCGTACTTGTGTTCCTTATCGTTCACACATGAGCATTGGATTAAGTCGTTATCGTAGCTCCATCTTTTATTGATTGTTTCGCTGTCGGTAAAGAGAGAATCTTTGATTTTTAAAAATTTGCGATTGTAAACGATCTTATATGAGTCTTACAAAGAAGTAGCATAAGTTTGTATTCTTTTTTGGCGAATAGACGCCAAGAATTAATAATATTTTACTTAACGGTAAAGTTTCAAAATATTAACGTTTTACTTTGTTCATAACTGTAAAAAATTTTCTGTATAAAGGTATACGTTTTAAATTCGATTGGACTGTTTGAACGATTTGAACGATATTTGAATTTTTTCATATTTCAATATGAAATGGAAAATCTTTACAAAATACATCATCGTTTAATTATAACAATAAAATCACAGTACAAATGTATTCTTCTTACTATAGATGGAGATACTATTGATTATGAAACGAAAATTTCTTACAAATATTTAGTTCCGCGCATTAACTATAGACGGGAACTATAGTCAAATTAATTCATTTCAAAAATATATTTATTTAAAAAAATTTAATGAAAATATAGTGTTTTAAAATATTATTGATTATTGTACTTTTGATATATTAGAATCGTTCAACTATTTGCATTTTCATTAAAAAATCCCGTCTACTATTTAATTTTACACTATTTCTAATGATTCAATATTATTAATTTGTATGAACGAAGAAACTTTTAGTAAATCTGTGCCTAATAATCTTACAAAGCGACTTTAGTTACATTAAAATATAATTCGTCGGCGATTATCTATTTGCGCAAATACCTTGACATAACCTTCTGTTTAATAAACGAGTTGTGAAACTTTATGAACAGTATTTTATAAGTTTTATGAGAAATGAAATGAATGGAAATACATGTAATAAGCTACAATTTAAGATGTGGATTGTTTAACATCTTGAAGTGTTAACACATAAAAGTGAGAAACTACTGGATTCAAATGATAAACATTTACATGTAAATGCATTCATTTTTATTAATTTAAAATACATTCTTTGTTTTTTCTTTAATTAGCAGAAAATATTTCTCAATATCTGATTGTAATTACTTTTTTCACGACGGTACAGGCATTGCTGACTATAAGGTGAAATATAAAATTAAATTCGATAAGAACTGCTTTTCGATTACTATTCAAATATGAAAAATCAACCGTTTAGAAATCACAATGATTTTCAAAACTATACTCTCGATCATTTTAAAATGTGCAAAACTCAATAAAATTTCTGATTAAGCCCTTCATCCTTCGTCAAAAACATTCGATCGAGCACAGAAGCTTTAGAACATCGTCAATCCTCACCTGTCAATTGCAATAAAGGAATTAGGGAAAAAACGAAGTTGGATTACAGTGTGCAATTTATCACAGTCATATTACTAGCTCTGTCTTTTTCTATCGTTTACACATGCACATATGGTCCCTTACACATATCAACGTAGACATGCACGCCCGCATGCCTGCACATGCAAGCACAGTCTGACACGCGTTTGTTAGCTCCTCGGATACGCGGATATTTGTACTGATTGATGCAAAATGGTTGTACTATGAATTCCCCAGACGAAAAGTCCTATGTCACTGCCTTTTTGCTCTCTCTCTCTCTCTCTCTCTCTCTCTTCAACTTTGGTGCTTTGAACTTACATTATTTATGTTTTCTGCTTTAGAAGAAAAATGTATTTATAAGCGTAACTGATGGTAAACATAGACAAAAATTTGTTGTGTATACGGAATAAAATGTTTCAGCTGTTTTTACCACCACGCATTACAGTATCCCATTTCAAATGCTTAGTTGATCCATATTAATTGAAAATAAAGATGTTCAATACGAGTATCTGCATGTTAGGTAATCCTTGCAGAAGAAGCCTTATACTTGATAAGTATCACATATTCCTGGAAATATCCTTTCATTGTCATGACCAAATTCCACTTAATGAATTGAAAATGAATTGAAAAATCAAGACGTGATTTTGTTTGAATTTGTAGAATTTTGTTAATTTAAAAGAATATTTTGAAATGATCTCGATACTTCAAAATTTCTTATATCTAATAAAAAATATTCAATCATTCTGATCGTGTAGTTGTTTGGATTTTCAAAAATATCGCTAATGCTATATATACTTAGTTTCATAAGGCCATATTCTCAGTGTGCTAATGCCATAAAAATTTCACTTCACAAAAGTAGAAATTAAAAAACTTGTAATTCTATTGGAATTCTACATTAGCGCGGAATTAAATGAGAAACTTTGTTTCCGCAACCATCTCTCGGCTCGCTATCCTTATTAATATCCTTTGGGAATTAAATCGCGAGAGTAGACGCACGTTGGCGTTAGTGGACGCGAAGTTTTCTACGCGGCAACGAGATGTCGTCCCGGTTTCCGAAATCGAATTACACGATGCACGACACGCAGCCGAACGTCGTTATGGGCTTTCCGATGGTCACCCGCGCTGACGATGATACGCGTGTAGGTTGGCTCTACGCACACGGTGGTTTTTGCCAAATTAAGTTTCCCTGGCCGTTACTCACATTCGTTCGAACGGTTACTATTTTTGTTTTTTAATTTATTTCAGATAGTTTTCCCACTGGATTTTCTTAAAACTCGTCATTTCATACCCATAACCATAGAAGGCTTAGTCTTGGTAATATTTTCCCGGTGGTAAGTTCTTCAAATCTAAATTTTTTGATCGTACGCATAACTATTTAGAAGAGTCCCTTACTTTTATAAAATAATTTTGAAATTAAATTAAATTAATGCCATGGCTTTCCGTTCGATAAGTAAACTCATTTACTGTGCAATCAAAGCAGCTTTTCATGATCGGCGGAAAATTAATATATAGTTCTAGTAAAACTTTATAATGGAGGATTTATTTGAAACAGTTAAGTTATACCATTGACAACAATTTTCAGCTAATTCTAAACTTTTCAAAGAGCATCAAGTTTTTTAATAATTGCAACGAACTGATAAAAATTTACTATGGTTCTGAAATGGTATTATTTTACGTTACTTGTTGCTAGGTATTTCTATAATTAACATTAAATATTGATATGAGCTTTCGGATAATTATTTAACGTTATTTTAAAAACTGATATACATAAACAATTGACCCTTGTATCAATATTTTTAGATAAAGATACATTTAGTCCAGCTGTAGCGTTTTCATTTAATATTCAGTGGCGAATCGATTTCACAAAAGCAATAAAATTCTTTGTAAATAATTGTTCAGATAGAATAGACGTCTTTGATTGGTAGAACAAATAATAATAACCCTAATTCAATTTTTCTTTGCCGAATGACTCTTTGCATTGGGTTACACAAATTCTACTTCTTATTAAATCTTATGACTCTAAGAATATCAAAAACTAATTTGCAACACCTGCTCTGCATTAACTGCGTACTCTGGGTTATTTTCATTAACCCATTTTAAAGCATTAAAATAATTTAAATATTCGATTTTGTTTGTAACGAACTGTAAACACCCGAAGAAGTCTGTCGCGTTTTTCTCTTTGAAGTATTAGCTAACGATAACGGCCT
The DNA here is from genome assembly GCA_018907045.1 of Wiebesia pumilae. NCBI lineage: Eukaryota > Metazoa > Arthropoda > Insecta > Hymenoptera > Agaonidae > Wiebesia > Wiebesia pumilae. Next base: position 2,932,955 of record JACCHZ010000138.1, read on the forward strand.
TGATGTCACTGCTCTTTCTACTCGCATATCTACATTTGTCCAGAATTGTTTCTTGTTTTCGTTTTCGGGGCATTCACTGTTACTACACTCTTCCGTTCCTTTTATCCGTTACGAATCTGTCGATGCAGCTGATTGGAATTTTTGCTTGGGCGTGAAACTGCTGCTGCAAGCAAAATGACATTGACACAGAACAGTACTGTCGCACCATCAAAATGCACGCCCGTGTCCAGACTGTTGAGTTATGTGAAGCACCGGTAATCCAGAATGCAGCTCTAGCCTTTGAAATGCATCTTGTTGTTACAGGACGAAGAATTTGCTTTTGTTTTTGTGTTTTCTGCAGTGTCCATTATTATGCAAATATTTCCTATTTTACCGAAAGAGCGCGCTACTTCATATCGCCGGTTCGAAATATTTATTTCACGCAACTGTTATATAAAATATCCTAATGATTTCTCCGCAATGCTTAGAAATTATTTTTATTTGCAAACTAGTTTTTTCGTACGTGTATTCGTGATAACTTTGAGAAAAGATCGCGTATATGACGCACGTACTTGTTGATATTCGTTTTAACACGTCGATGTATTGGAAAAAAAGATTTTTTTATATTTATTTTATAAGTGTAATGCCCAACTGAATAGTGCACGTCATGCTGTCTCATAATTCATGCTGTTGGTTCTGATTTTATCTATTTTCAATACAAATTCAAAGCGTTTAATGAATAATACATGCTTCTCAAAATCTACGTGAAAAACATCCCATTTTTCATTAAAAATATTTTAAATAATATAGGGCTCATTTGGAAAAAAAAAAAAAAAAAAAAAAAAAAAAAAAACAATATCGCAGCAGTTGGAAACTATGACAAACGATGAATTAAAATTACAACTAATAATTACATTTTTCAAGATCAGAGAATATCTTTGTGTGCGCGCGCGTGTAAAACAGTTGTTTAAAGTATCTTAAAATGCTTTTCGCATCATCATGTAGTGGTTAAACGAAGACAACATTTTTAATAATTCAATTTTGAATTTAATCTTAGATAACTAGGCTGTTTTTCTATGAATTTATAGCGAACCTAGGCAACCTAGTTTATATACGTTAAGTCCGCTTAGAAATCCGACAAATAAACAACGCTATGAATATCTTATTGATTAGGACATAAATAAATATTTATATTATATGAGATTGCACGTAAAATGAGAATAACATGCACGGTGGCTTTGTTTCCAATAAAGATGAAAAGATGACAAGACATAAAGCTGATAGCGGTAAGAACACACATGCACGAGAGAATAGAGTAGCTCAAGAGTTTCGTTGCGGATGAAGATGCTGCAGTATACATCTAACTATCGAGGTAGAACGCGACACGTAGCTATGGAAATGGCTTCTAGGAACACGTAAACAAATCTCTGGGTGCGAAAGTCTAAATAAATAGATATGGATGGATATGATTTTCCTTTAAGTAATACATTTTATACATTAAGTTTCTGTATAAGTGAGAGTAAAAATGAATGATGACTAAATAATAAACAACTTTAACAAGGCAGAGAAAGGGATCGAATAGAATCTTTTAGACAGTACATACAAATGGTAGAATAATACTAAAAGGTGGAGCAAACGGAAACCCAGAGTATGATCATGAAACAAGAACACGGGAAGGATGTACACATTTACGCGTCTGACGCGTAAATTACGCTGTAATTTTGCCAGAGAAACGGAAGGAGTCTATCGTTTTAACAGCCGACGTCATATAGTATCATTCACATTCAAAATTTGTTTCGATACCGTGAAAGACAATGAACCCAACATCGCGAGAATGATCGTGAAGAAGTTGCATCCAAGAGTATTTCTTGTTTTCTAACACATACACGCGCGCGCGAATTACTTTTTCTTCAACTATGAAAATATTTGTCTATGTAATTATACAGTGTTTTAAATTTATACATACGCATAGCATTGAATATTTATAAAATTTCCACTTTCGTATTACGAATGGAGCACTTATTAATTTACTTGGTAAATTTTGCGCATAAAGAGGATGCTATTTCATTATTTTTGTAATAACTGCAGTCATAAAGTAAATTATTTAATATATCTTTTTATTTATATTGACCAGATTTTTAAATGAAATATAAAGATCGTAACGCAGGTTTTTATCATCGGTATTATTGAATAAGCAAGACTACAAACTTTAATACTTTAACCAATTTTAATTTTAATTAAAAATATTGCCATACAAACACGTATACACTGATGTATTTCTCTCTCTCCCTCTCTCTCCCCCCCCCCATCTCACACACACACACACACACTCTCTCTCTCTCTCTCTCTCTCTGTTTCTCATTTCATCATTCACTTTTTATTTCTTAAGCACCCTTTTTTGTAATCAATATAATCCTTCGCGTATTTATCATCAAAGATGAAAAGTAATTTCTTCGTTCGAATCTGGAGTCACATTATTTCGATGTATTTATCTTTCTCTTTGCTCCTCTCATCCCTTTGGAAAATAAGCTTACCAGCGGATATTAACTTATATCTATCTTGAGAGTGTAATATAAGAGGTCGGGAAAAAGAGGATGAAAGGACGAGGAAGAACGAGAAAAAGATAGAGAGAATACGAACAGTAAAAAAATGCCTCCTAAGAAGATGTGCAAAAAGTGCGGTAGTGCTGAGCCATTTGGTATTGCCTGGAACCGGAAGAAAAGTGCGCCTGCTGCTGCGCCCTGGAGTTTTATGAGAAACAGATCAGGATGTATTCTCTGTCTTTTTCTTTTCCTCCCATTTTGTCTTTCAGCTTATTGAAACTTTTCATAAAATGCAGGTTTTCGCCTACAGGTACGCAGATATAAAGATGAATAATAAATGACGAATGTGTTGGGAAAATGGCGGAAAAATGATCTTTTGTTTCAAACCTACTTTATCTGTAGAAAGCATGAGAATTGTAAGAGTGCTTGAAGAAGCTCGAGACTTTGTTACGCTTGATGATCGATAATCCGCAAAATGTATCAATACATATTTGTCTGGCTGGCTATGCTTTGTTTTTCCTACGTATAAAGTACAAATGCTAAACAAACGCAATCAAAGCATTAATATCAAATTATTAACAGTAGAGCGACATTAGAAGGAATCAATTGTTTTCTTTCTGCTTTTATAGGTCAGTATTCGATGTTGCTAAAGGGGTTCAACCTTCTTCCTTTGCATGCACGGAGTCAAATTTTCGATAAATAACGCACTTGCACAGACATTTAGACCGCATAATTTGAGTTGCATGCAATGTGCATTGAATTGAATACATTTTTCGAGATAATAAATTTCAGCATCAAAATTACTGAACTTTGATGCTCTATTATCGAAACGCGCGTTGATCGAAACCCGCTAAAAATAATTGTCAAACTCAGCACTGGCCGTAAAAAAATGTTGTGAAACATCAATTTAGACGGCGAATGCTGCTAACGTTGCACGATAGCGATAGAAGCGAGAGTTGATCCGTCGGAAGACCATTCGAATTTATTGGCCGTTATTCGGAGCAAAGTTAAGGCAAAGTTAGTTAAAGGGTATGAAAAGTTTGATAAAACTGAGGATTTATTCAAGAGTTAATCCTTGATCATATGACGCGTGGGAACGAAACGCAGCATCGAAGTAACTCTCCAAATCGAATTGTCAGCGTATGTCAATTAATTCGTGGTAAGAGTCTTTCACCAACAAACGCAATGATTTATTCGTTTATCCTTATTACACGTAGCAGGAGTATAAAGTAAATCGTGGCTCTTTATTTACAATTTGTAATTTGTTGTACAATTGTTGGCGGGAGTTTTTAAATACAATTTTAATTTAAAATAGGGAAAAACATTAAGCGATACCCGTTGCATTTGCTTAGAATCAGTGCATTGGCAACCAGTCGTGAAAGAGTCATTAAAACCAAATTCGATGCTTAAGAACAAAATCCATTAGCTTGAATAAAGATCTTGCAAAGCTCGTAATTCATTATCTCCGTCGATATTCAAGAGTCAAGCGAATAATAGTATCTATAATATAAGAAATGCCACGAGCGACTTGAATAAAGCCTAGAAGTAACATCCCTGGCTATTATCTCGAAATATCTTCCGCCACAATACAGCTTAGCACAGTGCGAACTTTTCTCTACTTTTTGCGCTGAGATTTCTGAAGCCATTATTCGCTAATGTTTTTTCATGCGTTAGGCGCGCGCCTCGAGTGGAGATACGCCATCGAGGAAGCGAAATAAAGATTTTGAGGGAGAGGGTGCGATCGCTTGATTACAGACGCCGCGTCAGCTTCGCGGGAAGGGAGACACTCCGGCAATAACGCCGACAGCTCGTTACAAATGTTGATAAAGCGTTCCGCTACTCGGAGTTCCAGGACGGGAGTGGAGCGACGGGCCGACACCGGGAAACACGCGCCCTGACTCCGGATGGAGACGAATGCGCGGCTTGCGGGGAGCGTTCGCACCCCCGGAGTTTCCCCGTGATGTCAGAACTGTGCGGTGCGCTGACGCACACTCTGCTGCTTGTCACGGTTCAGGATGCCCAGGACGCGAGGAAATGACTGTCATCCTTGGACGTTGCAGTGGGTCGCGCTCTCTCATTAGTGTCGCGGAATTGACGTGGGATGTGGAGATTCCCTTTAGTTGTGAGCTATTGCGCGTTAATTTTTCGTTCAGGCCGAATTACGTTTACTTGATATTTCCGGATTATCAACGGAATCTCTGTTGGAAAATACGTAAAGCAATATTTTATTGCATAATATACAAGTTGCATGAAAGGAAGATCCGAAGCAATATTTTAATGCTTTGGGATTAAAAGAAGGTTGAGACATGAGAAGCAATAATAAATCATGAATCATTTATGAAAGCATTTATGAAATATAAAATGAAGCGAACGTAATATCACAACAGGTTGATTTTTCTAAAAGACTATCGGATTTAGACGGATAATCACATTTCGAGCATAAGTTTTTACTCGTGCTCTTCTTAGCGTTACGTATTCGTTACGTATTCGTTGGTGATACGCAATAATAAAAATAATAAAAATGTAATTTTATAGTTTCGCAACGAAATATCGTAAGCTTTAGACGATGGATGATAAAATAAATAGAAAAGAATTACCAGGGGAATGAACGAACGTCTCCGTAACCGACGCTCGAATGCTTTACATTGAGAGAATCAGGAATGTAGGAAAAATGAAAAATAGTTTTTAAATTTTTACATAAATTGCAAATTAATAAATTAAACGTTTTTTAACTTTGGCCAGGAAGCAAGGCGGGTGAAGTAGTTATTTGGAAGGAGAACTGCTAATATTATCTATCGTCTATATTATTTGGGGAGTTGAAAGTAAATAATTAAGAGTGAAATTAATGCAGTGCTTGCATAAAGCAACAAAAATGTAAAATTTATTTCGATGAATTACTCTGATAATATGTTGCGTTGAAATATCAGTATTTCACCTCATTTCCTTTTATAAACTTATATTATTAATTTCGTAATATTGCTTGATTTTTGTTTTATTTTTACTCAATCAAGACCGTCGCAAATAATTCTCTTTAATTAAAATGCTGTTAATTATTGATACACTTGATAACAATGTTTTGTATGTGAATATTGTAAATGTAAATATATAAAGGTTTAATGTCTACCCTATTTTTAAATGTTTAATATTTATTACGATTTGCGAATTTACATACGAAATTGTTGTGAATAAAAATTTCATAGTTACTACTTTTATCAAAATGAAAGAACATTAAACCAAGTTATCGCTTAAATACCATTTATCTGAACACATTATTTTCAATTCAGGTCATTAAAGCATACGCTAATATTTTTTACTATCTTAATATCATTTAATATAAGAACAAAATAAATGATAATAAAGCTCGCACACAATAAAAGCTTGTTTGTACCAAATATTCAATTTCTACTTGAATATTTTTATCTCAATTTTATACACTCCATATATTATTGCTTGATGATTCGATTCATATTGATTGCTTAATGATTTAATAATTAATTAAGAATTTATGAATAAAAATAAAGTAATAATTTGATTTTTATTTACAATTAACGTATCGTTCTAATTTTACTGCATAGCTCTATAATTTATCGCGTCCTTGTATTATCGATTTCGTTGCAAATGCATTTAATTTTAATTACTATTTAGCGAACCGAAATAAACTTATTAAAAATTCAATAATACTATCTACTTTCAAGTGAATGTTATGTGGCAAATAATTCTAAATATATTCATGTGCTCCTACAATACAAAGGGAAATTTGAGTAAATATTTTTTCGTTACTGCTATTTGCGATATAATTTATGCATTATTGCATGAAAAAATGAAGCAAGATATGCAAAGCAAAAAACATGATGCACATTCATATACATTTATGAAAGTATGTGCACCTATTTTCGTGGTACAAGATATAAAAATAGTAACTTGCAATTAGCAAAAAATGATGTTCGACTCTAGTAACTACATGCAAACACCTTTATTTTTCAATTAAATTATTTTGAATCTGGTATGAATGAAGGAAATTCTTTTTTTTCTTTTTTCAGAAATACAATATAAAATATTTTAATTTTCTTCTAAACAATATTATTACCAGCTTATTTAGAAAGCTTCCCGAACAAAGGTAGTGCAAAGATAAAAAGCTATGCAGGGTTTCGAAGAATGATAATGATATCAATGAAATGATATTGTATAAAAATTTTCTTGCAAGAACTCTACTTTAGCAAAATATATTTTGTTAAATGATTAGATTACAAACTATCGGGAAATAAAACGTATACGCAAATTATGTTTGCAATTTTTTCTGAAATACTGCACATTAATTCAGTCAGATAACGTTAATTTGCAACATTTTTTTATTCCAGAAGTTTGAATTAAATTCATATCAATTCATACACCCCTTTCAACGAAAAAAAACGAAACTAGAAATTTTCATAGATATCAAACATTGTATCTAAAGCCTCGGAGTATTGTCCAACTATTACGTTACCATTATTATTTAGCATAAATAATTACTATTAATTATATATTTTGCATATATTTATGTACAATAAAATCCCGAGTAACATTTCATTAATTTAACGTTATCATAATAATAATAATTATTATTATTATTATTATTATTATTTTACAACGTTATTTTAATTTCAAGTATGCGATAACTTTAAGCCATAGGTATTTTGATGTAAGTGCGTAATTTCGAATTTTATTAAATTTATCTTTTAACATTCTTACTCTTCTTTATTTCTTACTACGTATTAAATAATAGTATAATTTCACATCAATAAAACGTTATCGTTTAATTTCTTTTAAAACTTCTCTTTTCATGATGCGTTGCATATTCTTCAGTTATAATTAATATTTAAATAATTATTTTACGTGACACATTTTCTAATATTGGCGCTGCGTAATTATGAAAGCTTCGTCGATTTTTAAAATATTCGCCATATTATTTATAATGCGCGAGTACAAATATTGCTCCGTTATATTGTTACCGAGGGGAATAAGCGGTACAACGAATAGAATCAATACCTCGACAGTACTGTTTCCACGTCTAATATCTTCCTTGTATTTCTGAAAAATCCAGACACATTTGCGATATGAAATGGTGTATTAAGCGAATTTCTCCCTTCTTCGGTCTTCTCCATCAAAATGCACGGCTTCAACAAATCCCCACCGCAATCCACTTGTTCTATGGGTACACGGTTTCTCATCACGAGGGTACTCTTGATCATTCAATAAAGATTACAAGAGGTCGTTTCCTTTCTCGTAATTTCAACCCTTTCTCATATTTTATTGTTTAAATTTCTCTCATTTCTCTCACTTTATTTGCATGCACCTTATTGCTTTAACTGACAGTAAGTATAGGTAGTAGACAAGCTATAATCTTCAAACATTCAACAACTTACTTATTAAAAATGCAAAAATTCCTCAGAATTGCGTTTAACTTTTATTACATTATTTTATAATTGATATGCTAACTTTATGTAATATGACCGTTACGTTCTCACACCCTGCAACGTACTTCAAGAAAATTGTGAATAAAATGTAGCATAGATATGTACTTTTTATTCACAGTCGTCGTGCGTGCTTCTCTTCCTTGGTGCATCGATCCTTAGAGCTTCTTTAGAAACCACGTTTATTCCTTTCATTTTCTGGATCATTTCGTTGACTACGAGTAATCTTTTAAGTAACCCCAGTAAAATTTGAATTAATCCTTACCATGAATGAAAATCAGACAGTAATGTTTCTGTTTTATATATAATAATACCGGAGAAAGGAATGAAATTATCGTATTTGACAAAAGTTGACTAATTTATTCTTGCAACAATAAATTTTATAGCTTTGAAAAAGATGCGTCTAATATAATAGAAAAACGACAGTAATTTACTCAATCAGCTTTAAAATAAACTTGTTAAATAAAATAAATTGATGATACCAAATCCCATTCTACCAAGAGAATTAAAAATTTAATTGCACATAAATTTCATGAGACGTTTTTTAATAACCAAAGAAAGAATCATGCGTGCACTTAATTCTGAAATCTAAAAATGCTTTTTATTAGTGAAATAAAATTGATTTCATTCTAGTAAATTTGTAAAATATGAAAAACGTTTGTTTATAAAATAAGAAGCACGTTAGCCTTTTATTCGCATTAACTCTATAACCATTAATTATTCAATTAAGCCGACAAATTTTTCAACTAGAATGGTTAATAAATAGCTTGCGTAAATATTTTTTGAACAGTGTAATGTTTCGTCCTTCGTGAACGACTGAATTATTATGCGTCGTAAAAATAAATAAAATTTTTCTGAAAACATATTTTGTAGGAAAAGTTGTTAGTTTAGTCAAAATAAATATGACTTAATTTAAAGTGTGTACGTATACGCCTTTGTATTTTTTAATAAACGACTAAATTAATCTCTCTAAAAGCATAAGATCGTAAAACAACAGGCATACTGAGTGAGTGTGCCAAAAATACATGGACCCAACTATAATGAAAACAAAGTTTCCATATACAAAAGGTTGGTACGTACGTTACATATAAAATATACGACAACTTACCGAATTCCATGGCTGCTTTTCCATTAGCCCTTGATTATCAGACGAGCATGGATTAGCACTTTCCTGCATCTTCTATCTCTTCTACTCTTCATTATACTTTTCTACGAGGCAAAGATGCTCTATAGAACATTGCTTTCACCTCGTGAATTTCGAGCGCGTAAAGACCTCAAGATATAATTCTCCTGTGCTTAGAGGTAAAGTATGCTTGATTATCTCTGTTGACATTTAATAAACATTCTTACATTCTCGTTCGTGGTCCATTAACAAAAATTACTTTGTTAATTTTTGCAAACATTTCTTCATATTCCTATTTATTTAATAAAAAAGCCCAATGGTGTTTATTGAAAAAATATTAAAGTAGCATTTTGCCCCCAAAGTTAATTAGAGTCAATTAGAGTCAGTACTTAACACTGACTAAATATAAACTTTTGAATTCATTGTCCATCGTAAAACAGGCGGTCGATATAGTCAACGTATATTAGGTATCTGTACTTCAATCGATTCTTTCGCATAATGGCTGGTATTTCTTATGCTAGTAGATCTCGAGGAATAGATTTGTCGGAATTAAGTTTCACCAAAGTGTGACAAAGTTTGTAAGTCTTACTTTGATGACGTTATTACTCAGGCTTACACACGCTGCTACAAAACTACGTTCATTTATACATACAAATTGGAAGAGAAAAATAACGTTGGCAAAAAGTTGCCGCTTAATCACATTACGTTTCATCGCTATCGAAACCATAAATCTCTGTACATTATTGTTTTGAACATGAAAGAAGATTAAATAAGCTATTAATTAGCTATAAAAGCGAATCAGCGAATCAGAGAATATGAGAGACGTCGAAGCGCGTTAACGTTGGACCATTGTTGTAAGAGCGAGCGGCTGCGTGACGCATATCTAACCGCTTGTTTACGCACACAATTTGCACATTTGCACGAGCAATTACCATCTGGTGTGCGAGACTTGGCGCGAGAGGCCAGTGACAACGTCGACGTCTCGACTCTATGCCCGTGGCTTCTTGATCGAGGGACGAAATTTGGGCGCTGAAGTTGGCTTTGTATATTATTCCGCACTAGACGCCATTGTCTATCAGTCACTGCATTGATTATGACATGGCGTTGGGGCGTGGCAAGGAATTTACCGCGGATGACGACGCGCTTCCAGTGAGCAAACGTTATTCGAAGGAAGAGCTTTCTGTTCTCTCGCTCGTTCTCTCTCTCTCTCTCTCTCTCTCTCTCTCTCTCTCTCTCTCTCTCTCTGCCTCCTCGGTAAATAGTTCGTATGATTTCTGGGTGCTTTTTGTATTACCGTGGAAAGCATGGTAGTACTCTGCAGGCAGCCGTTGGTGTTGAACAAACGAAATTTACCGTTAATGCTGCGAAAAATTTCAGTCTTACAGTTGTACGTCGTTTCTTGTTTCTCACGTTGTGCAAAGACTTATATTTATATAGACTTATTACAGACTTATTCGTAAATTTAGGAACAGGCTTTTCATCCTCTGTTTCAATGTTTTCCTTTTTTAAGGAGTACATTTCTTTATCAAAATATTTTCTGATTAATTTTGACAAAAGTGTACAGTCGGTTGATTTCGCACGCGGTTCCGAAGATTAAATAAAGTGAAATTAACATAACCTTTAATTTTATCTTCATACAAATGTGTCTCTTTATTGAGAATTAATGAGCATTAAAAAATCATTTCTTCAAAAAGTTTTTCCTACGTGTAATTAGCAACTCTTTCGTTCAAGCAAATTTATCTAGTTTTAGAAAAATATTTCATTTTTACCAGTCATTTATAAGCGAAATTATACATTCGCAAGTATGTAAAATTCAATTGACTCTCTTATTTTAATAAGATCACAATTTGCACTTGTTATGTGTACGACATGAATTCACCCTTTCAATTACATTGCATAGCATTCATTTACATGAAATTATTGAATATCAATAAATTCCTTTTATAACTAAATGGGCATGTTTTCGAAAAGAACGTCGAATAATTATGCAGTTAAGCTAACAAAATGGAAAATAGAGATAAAATACCGAGTCGTTTTCTCGTTAATTTTGTGACGCTTTATTTGAAACAGTAGCTGCACCGAATTATTCCCGGTTGATCTCTTCATTCTGTTCCTTCTCTTTTTTTTTCGTTTGTCTAGCGAAAGCTCAATCGAGCCAGCCACAATTTTTCCAATTCTCGGTGGCCAGTAGAAATTTTCTGCAATGGTTTTTGTTGTACATCAGGATTGACTCCGGATGCAAACGAGGAAAAGAGTAAAAATTGTTGAATTTCATGTAATTTTCGGAGACGGTCGTTGTTGCGTTTACGTGATTGAGATACTTTTTCCAACCAGTATTAAGCTAATAAATTGAATCGTATTTACAACGTTTACATCTTCTTTGGCAGTGACACATTGATTGACTTTGGTTTATTACTTATTTAGTATGCAAATTGTCAATCAAGCAATTATATTTTACTCAATTGTTTGCGTTTATTTACGTAATATTCTAAAATTTTTCGGTTTTTGATAAAATAAATTACTAGTCCCAAAAGGTATTTTTCATGAATTTACTAATTATTAAATTAACCAGACAGTGATGTTAAAAGAAACAGTATTGATGGATTTTTGTGTGATTTTGTAGTTGTGAAAAATTTACAATTTTTTGTAAATATATAACAAAGTGTGATGCATCACGGTAATTTCGTAAAAGTCATTAATTGTCAGGCGTGGTTCTTTCTTTCAACGAACGTGCGCATTTATTAACGCACAAGTAGACCCAAAATATCGTATTCAAATGTATCAAGGAGTCGAGGAAATCGATATTTTTTGTTCACGAATAGAGAAGTTAACGTATAAAATAGTAAAAAAATCGATAACTTACTAAAAAGTAATGTGGCGTAAGAGTTTAAAGTGTACAACAAAATGTAAAAGAATCACGTTCAATTATTAATCATGCGATAATATCTCTTTGTAAAATCATAAATCTTTAAAGGATATCTTGATTTGGATTTTCGCATAAACTATTGAGTGTACTTTTTCAATTCATGATTATGAGTGAAGTTTTAATTACCTTGGGAAAAAATGCATTTATTCTATTATTATACTTATACGTACGTAGTGTTTCGACTACGTACGACTATAATACTCTCTTGGTAAGAATGGCGCGTACTACACTTATTTGCCAAGTCTCTTAATGTAGAATAAAAGTTAACATTCCCTGTACTAATTGGAAGTAGTGATCGAATAACGGTTTAGCTATAAATTGAATTTTCAAATTGCTTGGTCGCATGGTCGTTTGATGTGTATGAATTCTAGTAAAAAAAACTTCGATCACGTATAAAGCAAAGTTTTTTATAAAAGACGTGTATTTACACGAAACAGTTACCCGAATGGCTTAATGGATGTAGAGACCCTTATCGCATGAATGCGCTAATAGCTTAATGCAAAGCATGCCTTGCAAATGTCAATCAATTTATTCTTGTCGTTGGCGATTAGACATATTATTAACCTAATTGTATTTTAACATTGATTGAATAGTATTCCTATGAATTTGTATATTTTGTAAAATACATTTATCTTTAGAGTCAATCGTACTTATATTAAAAGTACTGTTCATTAGTCGTTGTTCAAGTTGTCAAAGTTTAACTCAGCTTCGTACACGCCGTATCTCTAAAGCTATACTGTTTATTAAAATATAATTATCTGGATTGCGAATCTCAAGAAGCGTTTTTTAAGTTAAAGATTATCGTTAAAAATTGCGAGCTAATTTTGAAAATCGTTTTTTTCATTAATTTGTGGATAACACTTTTATGTTTAAATCTAGTATTCATATGAACTAATTTTTTTTGTTACAGACGTGTGAATATTTGTTCTTCGACTTTTGTTCACTAATAAAATATTCGCATAGTTCGGTTTAGCTTTATTTAATTTGGTTTTTTAAAATGTCGTTTTTAATTAAAACCCTGAATAAATTACAAGTCATCGCCTATTTTTATAATAATTTATGTCGGGTTAATTTCATGATTCGATTCGTAATAATTTGTGCAAAATTTTTAAAATTTAGTAGCCTCCAATTTTCTATTTAATACATGGCATAAAACAGAAGTGATAGTTTGAAAAAATAACTTTTCCTATTAAACATGAATTTAAAAAAGTAATGGGCATATTCGAACATGATGTTTGAAATTTCATCAAATACACCGATGGTTATACACTTTCGCCATTACAATGCAAATCATTTCGCAGCTTATAAATTTAATTTGACTTCATCCATAGGCTTAGATACTTAAATTGTTCGAATTGAGTTACTTTTTAAAAAATTTAATATGAATCATTTTAAGTGTTTAAATTAAAAAGTATTATTCCTAGTAGAACGGCATTCAGGCACAAAAGCAAATCTAATGTTCATATTTACGTCAGTGCACATAGATTTACATGCATAAATAATCGTAAGTGCATGTGTACCCATAGGATAAACTGATTAGGAAAACAAGGATATGTTGACTTTTTAATGAATTATTTATGGTATTATCAATAAATAACAAGATGCTTAGAATGAGGTGGTAAGGATATGTGTTTTAATCCCATTGTTTTAATAAATATTTCACATTTTTACGTTAATGTTTGTGTCTCAAATGCTATCAGTGTCATATTAACATGATATAATTTTGGTTTACGCATTATTTTCATTGATTTCATTGATATTTATAATATCTATTAAAATTACTTTCTTATTTGCCAAATTTGAATTTGAATTCTATATTTCATACAAACTTTAAAAGTCTCATGACCAAACTTTTATCAATACCGTATAATTAAAAAAATTTAAATTTAAACGCGTAACCTACAACTAAATTGATTTCTTTGTTATGCAAAGAAGATGTACCTTTATCATTTTATGTGAAAATGTAAATTTGTGAAAATCACTTTCCTGAATTTTACGTTTTTTATTTATCATTTTATGTTTTATGTAAAAGAAGTATAAACTATGCTCCCGTTAATTTTTGTAAATGTATACAACTAATTATCAACGACTTTTTAATTTTCGGGTAGAAGTACTAATGAAATCCATGTTTCAATTAAAAAAATGAATAAAAACATAGAACTTTGTACGCACGAGTGACAAATACTTAAAGATACCTTCATTTCAATGAAATTTTAGACAAATAAAATGTAGTAAAATGTATTTACATATTTTTGAAATTTACGTTATTATATGCAGGATGTAATGACCAAACGGTAATGTTTCTTTTAATTAACATTTTAAAAATAATAATTGGAAACCAAAGAAATAAATTTGTTGAAAGCACGACTTAGGATTTTAGCAAAGAAACTTATTAAGGCAGTAGAAGCAGCAACACTGTATAAGATAAAACATCGTTGCATTGTACGTAATAGTAATAAAACAAATGGAATACATATCTTTAAAGTAGAAATAATGTACTACGTCTTATAAAAGTTGATCTAATATAAATATAGTTGCTTATATACACTAGATGGTATAAATAAATATTAAAGCAGATATCGGTAAACATGTCATTTAAATGCTTGTAGTTAATGAAAAGTGCAAATTCAAGTGTTTTATACTTCAAATGGTCCAAGTTTGATTTTTTTTCACTTTTTCACGACTTTCCTACGAAGTATATATACACATTAGATTTAATTACTGGTGCATTAGTATGCAGAAGATAATTTTAAATAAAAGCTATAAGCTTTCATTTATATCGCATAAAAATTATGTACTATAATTTTAATGAATTACTATTTGAAATAATAAATAAAAGTATTTTATTTTTATAATTTTTAAGTTTCCATATTATCTACCGCAGTAGTTATTTCAAAATTAAGATTTAATTATGGAAAAAGAGTAAAACGACAGTAACGAAAATAAATAAATGAAAATAACAGTATTATCTCTAAAGTGTATAATATAATGTATTAACGCGATATAATAAACAGCGTGTGTGATTTTTATTATTAAATTTAATAATAAACGTAACATTTTCAAAAATACAATTAACGACTGCGTTTAAATAATATTCGCACTTGAAAAGCATTGATCAAATTCTCAATTTATAAATTCGAAATCCTTAACGTTTCCCAAATTTGTATTATAAATATTCATTTCATCTTTTGTAAAAGAGTACGAGAACTTGAATTAAATTTCGAAGAATTTTCAGTTATTTATTTTTTGACAAATAGTATAAACATATTTTCACGTTATTTCAATTTCAAAACCCTTAATTTTGACGTATAATCATTACGGTATAAACGAACATACAATTAAGAATCTAATCTTTCGTATGTTCTGTTGGTATTTGTTACGTAGTCGTTTATTAAGCCTAATGTGATTTATTTATTTGTGTAGAAATTTTATGAAGACTTCGTAGCAATTGCTTTAGACATGAATCTAGTTTAATAAAAAAAACTTGGCCTAGCTTATTGAACAATCTTGTAATGAAGACTTCAAAATGATCAGAAGAAACAACGTTAGCTTAATACTCATGTATTGATAATGTGCACATTTTCTAATGCGAATGAGTGTAACGTGTGACTAAAAATGAATAAAATTACAAATACATAAATTTACATTTTGCAAAAGATGTCTTGTATATATATAATTATAATGACGTAATCTACTAACTGAAAGATCGATATCAGGCAAGTTTAAAGGTTTAAAAGTACTGGGGTATCTTTTTTTGAAACATTTCAAATAATCTGCGAAGCCGGTAATATTAAAAGAATTAACAACGGCAAGTGTTTTTTTTTACATCAGACGGTGAAGCTTGCCGCTAAAACAATTACCAATTACCACCAACGATGAACTACGTATTTTAAAGATTAGGATAATTCATGCAATTTTAATGATACCATAAATCAGGCGACTCTAACGAAGTTTTTGTTAAAAAGTAATATAAAGTTTGAATCTGCTTTTCAAACTTTAAGAATGTACAATCTAACAGATGAAATAGTAGACAATATTGAATCATTACAAATAAGTAATTGTATTTCGTACAAAACTATACAATTATAATTTGAAATTGATATAACTTCGCAATATGTTTGCGTAGTTATCAACGTATTAAACGTTTCAATATCGCTCGTCAATTACCGGACGTATCTTTTACCGACAATTATTTCGGAATTTTTGTTTCGAATCGTGTCAGGTGATTCATCGCGAACTACGAATGAATCATTCCGGTAAGCTAACGCTCTATCTCTTTCTTATGAACGACAAAAGCTACGAGGAAATGTATAAAACAAATGGCAAAAAACTTTTCCCTTCCACCTTTCATTTTCATGTCTTCTTCTAGGTCTTTCTGCGTTTTTTTCTTTTAGAGAAGCGCGAGTTTGCTTTACACGTTTGCGCAGGGGATGATAAATCGATGCCTTTCTTCTCTCGGAGAGAAAATTGTCTTCATTGATCAGCCTTTCTTTAATGCTGGAAGAATTACTTGAAAATTGGAGACGCGAGAAGTTTAGTTTTTGCCGATAATAGAAATGCATTGATTTTTAAAAACGACGATTAATCAACGACTAAGAGCGATTATACTCTCTTGGGATTTCATAATGAAAGTGATTATCAGCAGAATCCTGAAAATGTTTTACTCGTAATTTTCTTTTAAAATTGCACGGTTTGTGATATAGAATGTAAATGGTGATATCTGTATACTTTACTCTCCAGTTTTGCGACTTTGATTGTACAAGTAATAGTAATGAAAAATAATTTGTGGCAGGGTTAATAGATAAGCTGTGACTTTTTACTAGATTTACATTCACATTTACAGAGTTGCGTAAGTATCCAAGTCAAAACATAAATTAAAATTGCTTATTACGTTATTAAGTTATTAAAAATTAGACGTCTAACATAATATTACAATTACCATTAAAGTTGTATAGACGAAAATTTGGACATTATTAAATTTATTAGAATTACAAAATAACTCTTTTCTTCTGCATCGATCCCAGCATTTAATTTTCTTAATATCATTCTACGTTTGTTTTAATCTTGTTAATGTGCGTATAAGTTTACTTTACGATTATTCTACTACAGTTTTCCGTCTCATATTCTAAATTTATTTTTTAGATATATTTTTCTGCTATCGCATGACCCCTACGATATATCGTATATAAAATTACTCCAATTTTACAAATTTTTATAAAAATTGTAGATCAAACGCGATTAGAAATGCAGAAATATTGTTTAAGAGTTTGATAGAATTGAAACTAGACATTCGTCAAGAAAAAATCAAGAATAATTATTGATAAATATGAATGTAAACTTCATTCTGATAATAAGCATATATTATAAGAATGCCACCTATTGGGATTGAATTATCAATAATGCGATTTACAAGAAAGATAATTTACAAATCTTATCTCAACCAACAAGTGGAAATTATGTAAAGTTATATTCGAGAGAACCTTACTGTTGAAAAACAGAATTAAAAAGTCCCCGTTAAGTTCGTCTCAATTCATTTAGCGATACAAATTTCTCTATTTTTTAAAGACTTAGTACACCAATGTCCTCGTCAAATGATGCATCGCCAAGTTTAGCCAATCTTGATGTCTCAAAGATGCCCTTGTATCTCAAATATTTAAATGAACGAAGCTCTCATGGAATTAATAAATAATTAATATAGTTTTGTGGAAAAATTATAGTTAACAAAATGTAATTGATGTATTCGTACATATTTCGTGTATTTCATTTGAAGCAATTTATTTGAAAATCAGACCAACTGGCAAGAACTTGCAACATTATCAAAGCGTTGTCAATTCTCTAAGCCTAATATCGCTTCTAAACGAGCATAGGAATAAATTTGAAGAGCTCGAACTAATCGTGGCTCTAGTTGGAGATGCAATTCAGTGATAAATAACGGGGACGATTTCGAGGAAAGTAGTGTCCTGGTTAGAAAAAGCTTGTAGCGTGAAATCTATGCTCAAACTCGGGATCAAACGTCTCATCAGTCATACAATGCGTGTGTGCAGCTGCGCGCAGAGAAATTACGAACACGTCGTGAGTGCAGCGCATTGATGCCACGATAAACGCGGAATTGAGTTACATTTTGAAAAGTCTCCTGCGGATCTAATTGCCGAGTTGAAATGACGTGGCATGTCGTGAAATTACGACAGAGCCGCGCCTCTATGTTCACTAAATCGAAAAGGCTCTGATTGCTTTATACGTGCAGTGTCGTGCGACGGAGAAGAACTCGCTCTATCCTGCAGCTCTGGTCATCGGGGAGCAAACGTGACCTCAAAATTAGCATGCAAATCCATCGAATAATTATTCCGACTGTTCCTCCCTCCCTCCGTTAAAGCCTTCTTTCTCCCTTTAAAGCCTTTAGAAGATCTCGTGTTACCGATGAATCTGATGAATGAACGGGAACGTTCCAGTTATTGGACATTCTTCTGATTTCTTAAACGAGCAATATTGTTCGTTTAAGTTAAAACTGAATTGTACAACTGATTGTAGTTATACGACTGGAAGAGAATTTTCATTGATAAATAAGTAGCAGATTATTAGGAATCATAAAAGTCTCTACTCGACGTTTGGTACAGAAATTGCTATTAATATCAACGGTGATGAAAAATTGTGAAGAACGAGTGATTTCTCGAGTCCTTAAAGCTATTAAATTCCTTTCATTTATTTGCCTCTTACCGATTTGAATATAAATTAAATAAACTTTACAATCGTATAGGTGTTACTGTAATTTCCTTTCGAGTTTTACAAATAAGTAAAAACTAAACTTGGTTATTGATTTTCTTACAGTCTACAATTCACACACGGTGTCTATTAAAAATGTTACTCATTATATAAGCAATTAATTAAATTAACCTCTTATTGCAAATGAAAGTGTAAAATGCACTTTGATATAATATTTTAATGAATTTATTTCGGTAATCAACGAGAGTGTTCGTAAAACTGCCGAATAGTCAAAATTTTTATTCAAAAATATAACAAAACTCGTTCGGTGTGTAAAAAATATCACGAGTCTGACGAATTTATTCTTCTAATTATTTATATTCGAATTTTTAAAGAAACTATGTGCATTAGACTACATGTGCATAGGATGCAACTTAAAAATTAAAAGTCTCACTTTTAATATGTAAGTAGATTATTATACATTTTATAATTTAATTCTCATTCTCCGGTAAAACAAACACACGCACATGTACTTTCGCAGTCCTTTTAGTGAATTTTGATTATAAAAGCGTTTATTATACCGAAAAAGTATAACTCATGTAAATATAACTCGTTGTATTTGATATTTTCTGGCGACCAGATTATGAGTTTCCGCTGACCTAGTATTTATCAAATATAGCCAAGGGTAAATTTCCTTGTCTGCTCCTCATTGTAATCGAATTTAAATTGTTGTAAAGAGATAGATTCGTTTGATTAATAATTTTTCCCCGAGTTCTACAGCAGCAAAGCAACTTATACGTATTTTTCCCAAATTTCTAACTTTTATTTTTCTCAGCTGGGAAAATATAAAATAGAGAAATGCTATCATGCTAGCGCAGTTGTAGAGAGAGAGAGAGAGAGGAGAGGCAGAAGAAAAAGAGAGAATGAGAGTTTAGATTTATAAACCTGAGAAAATAGCGTAGCGATTCACTCGTCTTTTGGCTGAAGGTAGTCATCCTTTGGCCAGTCGTTTCTCTCGTAGTTTCGAAACGGATCGAGCAACCAAGCGCATGCTTGCCGACAGCCATCCGTATTCTGTCCCGGACATGGACCTGGATAAACATGCAAGGGGGCGATAATACCGATAACATGGGCGTCGGTTCTTCAAAATTGTTATAGTTGGCTCGCTCTAATCCGGATTTGATGAGCTTAATACTTGTCGATCGACAGTGCACAATTGCGTCTCTTACAAGCGCATACATCGAGATGCTTTTGCAGCTCAAATTAGATTAGACTTAAGTTGACTGTTCTTTTGGAACTCTTGGTACTCTTTTGGAGTTACAACTACAGCGCTCAACGCGTCACGTAATTCTCTTCCCTTCTCCTTCTGTTTCTTCCTTTTTATCTCTTATTCTATCCCTTTGAACCTAGTTTTATCATTGCTGTATGATAATTGAACTGCTTGTTATGTAAATACTCGAGAGCAAGGCATAGAAATGTTTATTAATTTAGTTAAATTAATAAACACCGTTCAGTGCACAGCTGATGCATCTAAATATTTTTGAAAATGCTTTTAAAACGTTAATTTGCTTAATGATAAACTTTTATCTAGAAATCTAGAATGAAGCCGAATAGAAAATCTATACAAGCTATAAGTTCGCTTATGTTTAAAAAAAGTCAATTTAAATATTCACCCACTGCGAGGTCGACTGAACGCTAACGAGAACTAATGTATAGAATTTTGTGACGTGAAAGGTAGCGGTAATATTTTGTGTGTTTTGAAATATAAATAATATCCCAGCTTGTTCCTGTCAGACAAATTTAGTCTCTTTTAAAATACTTGCAATGCTTGAGCTATCGTATTCGCATAGCTTGCGAAAATTCTTGGAATTTTTTTATCGAAAGGGACACCTCATTTGGAGAATTACTTAATTAGGTAACCAAGTCGAACATCTAATGTTGTGCTGCACCGCACGCTAGATTAATTGTTTCGCTGCCTAACTTTTTATTTGGCGATTTTCTTTCTCCTTAAGTGCAGCTTCAGCTTCGCAACCAACAACTGCACAACTACTCCCGAATTTCCGCAATTTTCCACATTCCCAATCAGTTTTCTCGGTGTCTCGGGGAGCTTCAACTTTTCCGATGCTTTTCTTGCTTTATTAGGAAATTTTTTATCCCGCGGTCCCGTTTTCTCTCGTTTTACCGAGCAGTTGAAGCTCTTTGCAGACCGGAAGTAGGACAAACGATGCTTGTTCAAATTCGTTTTCTCTGATTCAACGTCTCCGATCTCTATTGTTTTATACGTTTTCAGTTTTGTTTTTATCTTTCCTTACTCTTTTGTACGTATTAATTGAAAACTTTATATCTTAGAGATGTCTTAACATTTCTTTTGGTCCGTTATTTCAATGAAGAATTGTTTCGCATATCGTAAAATTAAAAACTTTACGTTTTCTCTTTCATCCTTCATACAGAGAACATTTATCAATTCATATTTATATTCGCTGTCATTAATATTAATTAACTTTGGCTCTGTATTAAGTAATAAAACTTTTCTGATAAAAATTTGTTAGTACGTGAAAATTATATCGCACATACAGAGACTGAAGACGAGTTTTAATGTGCTGAGACCCGTCAAAGAGTTTTATAAGAAACTGTAAAAGTAATTAAACTACGTAGATTAAAATGCAAGCATTTTGTGGAAAAATCAATGGCAAACGTCTTTCAACGAGTCAAAATAAGTCAAAATCAGTGAAGTTACATTAAAATAAATTTGAAAAAACTAAGATATGACCTATTATCTTAAATAGATTTAGAGAAGAATCATGAAAATTGGGGTTTTTGTATTGAAAAATTACAAATTTTCGAATCCTCATCATAATTAATAATGCACTTTACAGATCCCAACATTTATTATAGTTTTATTATATTTCATATAGAAAAAATAGATACACTCTTAATCAATTACTTAATCAACCGTCATGTCCAAAATCTACTTTACGTTGAAATAATGTTCATGATAATAATTTATAAGCATAATGGCAAAGAAGTGCATACTTTAAAAGATTTATTATATCGAATTTTAAAATAGCTTTGCGCATGTAATAAATTGAATATTATATTATTTTGATTCGATTAATTAATGTATTCATCTCAAAATACTCTGTTATTAAGATGAAATTTAACGTACGAATGTATTACGATAAATAACTTGATTTTTTAATTTATTAATACTCATGACTACGTAATATGACTTGATCTAATAAATATGTAATTAAAGTAAATTTTAATCAATTGCGTTAATATCCAATATATAGTCTAAATAAAAACTTCAGTATCCCACCCTATTGTTTTTACTATTTATTTAATAGTTATTTTTCCATATAGTACTTGTGTTTACTTCCACGTATAAAAGTAATACGCGTATAAGATTGGTGATTGTGGAAAACATATGCCACATAGGTGATTTATTAAATAAAAGAAGTTACCATTACAAAAAAGAAAGGTGATATATACAACTCCATTCGGCGAAATCCATATAACCTTCAACTTATTTTGATACTTGAATATATCACAGCTATATTCAAAAGATTTCAAAGATTGTACTCGTTCAGTATTGACCTTTCAACTCGACTATTCTTCTTTTCTCACGAAGTCTTTCTATGCTCTTCTTTAACATCAAACGTCAACTTTCACGTGAGAATCGAGTCGTTGCTCTACTCCGTAATTTAGTTTTTGCTCGTCGCAAGCAAAATGGAAACTTCATCTTCAAACGAAGTTGCATTTGGTCCTTTCTATTTCACTACTTTTCACAAGATTTGCCCATCGTAAATTCACGTTTTCATTGCTTATATCCCTTTGCCTTGTGCTAACTCAACGCTAATCTGGCTTTTCCTGTTCGAGAAGTTTAACAAGCACATACATAGTTGTATATACGAGGAAACATTTTTTTCTTTTTCTTATATACTTTTATGCCTTTCATTATATACGTTTACTTAAAAAAGTAAAGCTTAGGCAAAAAGAGTGAAGAAATGAAAGATGAAGAAAAAAAGAAAAAGAGTTGCATCGACCTCGTTTATTACGTCTTCCATTGGTCTACTCCTTTTTATAGTCTACACATTCGAGTGTTCAAACGTAGAAATGAATAAAGAGAGTGAGAGTCTGAATACTACTACGGGAGTTGGTGGAGTTATTATTATAAATGGGGTAATATTCTTGGAGCGTGACTTATTTGCTTTTTCAACGTATGAATGATTTTTTGGTGATTCGTCATGTGCATTTCCTTATCAAACTAAAGACTTCTCTTTTCAAAATGTATAGCACTAATGTATTAAGTAGGTTAAATTGTTACGAAGTTTGAAGATATAATATGAATTAAGAGATTATATTAGTTATTAATAAACTCTTAGATCATAAATTAAAAAATGTAATTTTATAGAGTTGAGGTTCAAAGATAACAAGAAGCAAAGCTCTACCCCTTTAATGGCTCAATATTGTTTATTTAAAATATTTTATTGCAGTTGTACATATGCTCTTTATAAAAACTTATATCACATTTTTATCTTTTTATTTTATCTTGAAATATTTTTAAGTCAACTATACAACCGATTAACAATCATTAATAATTATTAACTGACTTGACTTTAAGATTAAAATATTTACTAATAATTTATATTTTTATCGCATTAAGCCTAATAATTTAATTGCAATATATAAATATGTAACAAGATTAATATTAAGAAGATGTTTGATTATCTAACTAAATAGGCAAATTAATATTAATCAAAATAAATTAATTTCGACTATCAAATGAACATTCTCAATCTGACTACATTCTTCCAACGTACACGTTTTTATCAACGTTTTATTATTATATATGAAACCGAATAAAAAGCTTTACTAAACTCGACTTCATTAAAATTAAAATTGTTTATCCGTATATGAATATTATAGTTTTTATTAACAAATTTTTATTTTTGAATTTTGAAACTTTGATATTTGAAACTATAATATTCCCCTTTAAAAAGTTAAAAAGTATACGAGTGGATCCCTCATGGATCCTTGTATTTTAATACGATCTTTCTAGAATAGTTCCTTCGACGTCAGCGTTTCGCCAATTGCTACAAGTGCTACTTTGTTCATCTTTGAATAGGAAATAAAATTCTTTACCTATGAATCAGTTTTAGATTAGGTTAACAAAATAATTACATACAACAAAGTGAATGGTTATTTACATAAACAACCGTATCGACATATTTGTTATAATTTATTTATTATAATTTTTTCGTTTTTTTTTATTAAATTCTCATATTTTTCTCGTCTAATGTGACAAATAGTATTAAAAATATTCTCATCACTTTTTCAATATTTCAATTTTCATGGTCATAAGTATTTACGTTATAATTCTAACCACTATTCTTCCTAGTTAATATTGCTGACCTAATATAATTTTTAAATAATTCTATAACAAATAATCGTACGTAACGCAAAAGCTTTTTTTGATATGCATAAAAGAAAAATTTATATTTTTATAGACTACAGTAGAAATGAGGAAATTATACATATATCCCTCCAAAAGAATTTTTATATGCGTATCGTTTTTATTTTTATCTATGCAGAGGAAAATATCTTTGTATTAGTGCAAAACCGTAGTTCGAAAAGAGTAACGAAAAAAGAGTAAAACGACTTTGACCAGTGCCGGAAATATTTGAGTTAAAAGGTATTTGCAGATACAAGATGAATATTTGATGTATATAAAAAAAGGAATTTTTTATATGGTAAATGTTTTAGCCAAGTGAAATACTAAAAAAATGCAGTAGCCATGCATTTATATATTGAATTATATATTGAATTCATTTCATTATAAAGAGAGAGAGAGAGAGAGAGAGAGAGAGAGAGAGAGAACCCTTGAATTTTCTCTAAAAATACTTCGAATAATCCGACGAATGGTACTTGTTTTAGTCGCGTTTTTAAAAGATTTAATATGTGTAGATAAAACATGCCTATTGATAATTTTTTACAGATAAATAATGGAATATAATTATTTGTAAAATATGAGTAACAGGTAATGTAAGCTCTAAAGTTTGGTTACAATTTCTCAATGTTTATTTATTAACTAAGTAGAAGAATATAATTAATTTAAAGTAACTACGAGAGCACAATTTTCTGTCTAATGTAAAATCTTTCTTCTAAAATAAATCACAATTAAAATTATCAGTATATACTATTTTAAATAACATGTGATTACAATTAACTAATTTTTTCACAAACAAAGCAAAAGATCATATAAAAATCAACAGTGTTATATTGTAAAAGTGATATTATAAAAGAAAAAATTGTATTCAAATTTTAAAAAATTATAACAAAATTTAAACAGTAAGTCCAATTTCTTTATAATTAAAATTATTTGTACCATTAATAATATAGGGAAAAAATAGGAAAAACGAAATCAAATTTATGTTCAATTAATTATATGAGGACATTTGATATTTTGGAAGTAAACATTAAGTTTCGTAAAATGAATTATGTAAAGCTTTTTCATGTTTAATTAATTATTCAGTCTAATTTAATAGACACGAATTTACTCTATAGTAATGATGTTAAATTAATTATGTAATGGGATTTTTAATTCTTATATTACGTATGATACTAATATCACTTTTTTTATAAAAGGAATTGGGTTAATTAGTTGTTAACGGATAGCATTTAAAAAGGTTTTCTTAGTAGGTAACTAATCCTTTATACATTTTGTATTCTTATACCCGTAGAGTGATAAATTATTATATTTCATTAGTGTTCGTCGTATTTATTATTAAATTTATGAAAAAAAATATTAGCGTTTTAAAATAAAACTCATGAGTTTCCTTTAAAGACTATTAAAATAAAATAAAAATATCGTTTACTCTGAAACGTCACTTTTATACTTTATTTTTACATATAAAAATGAAACCTTTACTTTTTCACAAAAATGCTTGTCACTAGCATAAAGCTTGTGAAAACTAGTAAAAATTTCGCTGCAAAAAATTATATTTTATTTTAAATAAGTTACAGAGAAGAGGGAAAGATTATATTCAGTACGCTTTAGTAAACATAGTGTAGTTGTGAAAAGCTTTTTTTAATGTTCAGACAGTTAGAAACGTATTTTATGCTTAATAAAATTGTTTATCATAAATGAAATTAAAAAGAATACTGTAATAATACTTTTGCCAATTATTTGTAATTTGTTAAAGATATTTTTATTTCTCAGTTTTTATAGATTTAAAAAAGCATTAAGTCCAAAATGTTTAATTAGCTAGCTGTTTATCATTTAGCAACAAATACTTTTCAAATACAGTAAAGTAGAATTACAAGAAAGATTTCATAATTATGTTATGTTTGTCATTTTATTTAACTTTCTAAGTAGAGTTCTTTCAATAACAAACCTATTTCCTTCTTTAATAGTATCCGCATTTTAAGTGAAATTTACGAAAAATAATTTGTCTTCATTATAAGTTATATCTATAAATTCGTATTTCGAAATTTTAAAATGGATTATCATCCGGTAAACTAATAAAAGTACTCGTGCATTAACGTAATTGTCTATTTAATTGCTCATGGTCAGCTACTTTAGAGTGCATTGTCACAGTCATTAAAAAACGAAAGATATACACATACTTCAATTATAATGAGTTATTAAAACCAATTGTATTGTTTTACTTATAGTTAATGAAAGTTCTAAATTTGAAATAAGAGAATACGTCGTATTCTGTGCTTAAAGTTAATTACTACATCAATTAAGGATTATCTGCTTTGAAATATATCAAGCAACCTTTGAGGAAAATCGTCAAAATCTAAATCACTATCAATTTGCGATAATTCGAAATTATACCGTCCGTCAGATTGTCAAAATTTTGGTTCTTGCACATAAATATCAGGTTTATCTCAATCTTATAAATTATTTAGAGATTCTGTTCGTAATTTAACGAGTATATCGGCTTATCCCTTGTCAAAGGACCGAAGCACCTAGCCAGTACATTTCGATTTATCTTTGGAAAGCTCTCAAAAGGAACTCCGGTAATCTGTATTTACACGCGCCTTGGTATCCTTTGGTAATTTGGTTAGACACCATCGCGCGGACAATCGACTCATACAACTTGGGTTTCCGTGGTAATCGAATCCGTTTAGTTCTACTCCCTTTGTTGTTACCTTATCTATTTCTAGTTTTCTCTGCTTTTCATTTAAACCATTCACTATTATCTCATTTTTATTTCTGCAACTGAAATCCTTTCTTACTTTTTTGCTCTGTAGTCTTTGGATACATAAAACATGGAGTTTTCTCGAAAAGCGTTAGATGCTTTTAGAGAGTTTTGCGAAATTGACTCGCGTATTCCACAACGAGTCTCATTGCATTGTAGAAAATAGTAAAATGCGGATAAATATATAAAACTCCTAAGCTTTAATTAATTAAAGCTTTAATTTAAATCTGTATTTAAGCGCTTATCAGTCACTGTTGCAAAACCAATAAATTTAAAACAAAGATTTGAGGTATTATTTAAATATAAACTTTAAATATGAGTATGACTTTAGTCGTATTTTATTCTTTTTACTTGATATATTTTTACTTGATATATTCTCATAAAAGTAACGAATGAAGTACATACAATGTCAAATTTTTGTATAAAATTTTACAAATATAAATAATATGATGTAAAAAATAAGCTTAGTTTAATTATTAAACGAATTAAAATATAGAATATTCTTCCCATTCGTAACTTAGATTTTAATAGTTAATCACCAAAGTGTACTACGCTAAATAGTAATTTGAAAGACCTAAATTATTCGCTGTCATAAATTAAGTGGAGTATACCAGTATTAAACCGAATAAACTATTATTCCGTAAAAAAAATCTAATAACTGAATTACTAAATAAATATGATGGGGGTACGTGCGCCAGAAGCACCGAATCAGATTATACTAGGATATCTTCTACTTATTATAAACCCAACCAATTTAATGTTGCACGGTGTTAAATCAAAATTTGGAATTCGCGCGTCCACTCAATATTCGTATTTCTTTATTTGGCATGGCTTTCGGTGTAGTGCTATATCGATAATTTATTTGCGAGTGCTTTTAGAGTAAAGCGCAAGAGTGTTTGATGATATGCTTACTATCGGATATACGAAATAGTTCAGAATAGTGCGAACTGTTCAGACACCGCAACGGTTGAAGCTTTTACCTGTATTTAGTAGATTATATGTACTGTGACTTCATTTGCAGTAGTTCCAGAGATGCATCTGTTTGTAGTAAATTACAAATTGACTAATTATTGGGGAAAAATTAGCTTTAATAATTTAAAAATTCGAGTCCTCCATTTTCTTCAAATTTAATTCTAGTTTCATAAATTTCATAAATATTCCTGAAAATTATTGCATTTAAATGAAATTAAGAATATTAAAATTAATAATATTGTATATCTCTTATGTGACTTGGGTTCTTTTTTTTCCTTCCTAAAGATCTTAAGTATTACAAGGCTATTGTTATAAGATTATTTTTAAAACCCCCGAGTCTTGGCAAAACTTAGACAATAAATAATTACTTAATTAATGCTTTCATTTGTGTTAAATAAACGTCGAAAGGAATCGTTTAGCCATTTTTATCGATGTATGCATCGATTTATGCAAAAATGTATCCTATTTTGACACATTTCAGATTATAATCTGAAGTAAAATCAATGTGTTTATAGTTGAGACATGAAGAATTTTGATTGAAGAATTCTTGAAACTAATTTATCATATCTTGCGTTCTAAAATTTTAAGTAAAAATGAAAATCCAGTGTTTTGCATGTAACGTCCAAAATAATATTTTTTATTTCAAGAAAAGACAACGTAACGATAAAATTAAAAAATTATATTATCAATGTTTTCAAACCTTTCATTTAAATCATTATTCATTTTCAATAATTTACGTTCAGCCTCGTAATGTATAGTAATTTGAAGAAAAAATCTTTCATACTATTTCTTTCTAACACGTGCCATTATATTTTATTATTTCTCAAACAAAATACATTTATAATATTATACTTAAATATCAATTTCATTCAAGATATTGCGGCAGTTAATTACTCCTGATACAATTTCATTATGAAATATTGTTAATGATAAAATGTGTGAAACATTTTGTTTTGGCACAAAAAATTTATGAACATATTTATCATATAATTAAAACGTTTTGGCTATCATCAATTCGTCAATTTAATCATAACTTTGGACTTGTAATAATTTCAACTCATTAATATTTTAATAAGTGTTTACTCAAACTTAAGCATTATTAGAACCTCACTAGTAATTACTGCTCTCGTTGAATTTTAAGTTACAAAACTTAATTTTCAACAAAATATTTGCAAAATTTAATTAATTCCATAGAATAGTCAGACTTTTATAAATGAATTTTGAATTATATATTTGTATGTATAAGCATTTATTTCTTATCTGAAATAATCAATATATCAACGCATAATCACATTGAAGTAAAATTAAATTAAATTAAAAAATCGTATTAAATTTCTGTATATAACAATCTAGGACTTTATTTCTCACGACGATATTATTTTTAGTTTGCATCCAAAATCAAGCATTTATATTGCTAATTAACTCTTGCATTATCGCAGGGTATCCACCAAATATTTTTACACAAATCTGATCATTTTTGCATATAATTTAATTTAAATATTATAATGCATCCAAACTATATATTTTAGTAATTGAATTATTTTATCATATAAGTTTAAAGGACATAATACAACAATGATTAAACATCAGCGTAAGAAAAATTAATGATGGCTCTTTACAACGCAATTTTTTGTATAAATTTAACTTTAGAACAAAATTCAAATAATCGCTCATCTCATTGGTACGAATTTCGTAAAAGGTTTAGATATTAACTTTACGAAAGATTGAGTAATTTAAATAATTAAAATATAAACTAAAATATTAATTCTTAAATGACTTTTATAATAGTGATGGGACTGCGAGTATTTTTAAGGTATTATTTGTACTATTTAGCAGCTATTCTTGTTTTATATTAAGTTTGTCAAAGAACTTTCAACCTATTTTAACATATTTCTTAATTTTTTATTGTATCGTATTTCAAAATGCACCCCTAACTATTTAATTATACATAAAAAATAGATGTATTAATATCCGAAAAAATTTTTAATACTATTTCTCCCTTCTCAGTTCGTTAACTTGAAAAACTTTAAATTGTATCAACAAGTTCTTGGATGTTTTTATCGTAAGCTTCGAAAGCGAAAGAAGTTAGGCTGACAGAATTGCAGCTTCATATTTTCAAAACAGCTGAAGCAAACAATAAGCACACGAAATGAAATGTATTATAATCTGTGAAAATGTGAGAGTATATACTCATGTTTTTCTGAAAGAATACATTTGCTATTATACCATGCACGATCTCCTATGATTGCATAACACTCTTAGTAACTTGATTACTATATGCAAAAAATATTTTCTATTTTATATTTGAAGCAATTTTCTTCTTACTTACCACTTCACTATAATATCAGCTCTAATATAATTTCTTAAAAATGTATATGTATATTATTAATTACAACATAATACAACATAATGAAATAGAAGAGTAACAATTTTCTAGTACTTGAGTTTATATTCATTATTAAACTATTTTATATGTAGAATTAGGATAATAAAATTAAATTGATATCTGTTATTGTGCACAAAATTCTTTTTCT
Organism: Wiebesia pumilae; assembly: GCA_018907045.1. Taxonomy (NCBI): domain Eukaryota; kingdom Metazoa; phylum Arthropoda; class Insecta; order Hymenoptera; family Agaonidae; genus Wiebesia; species Wiebesia pumilae. The sequence continues at coordinate 2,963,391 of JACCHZ010000138.1, forward strand.
AATGTGCTAATAATTATAGTATTAATTATGGTAAACAAATAGACTAGGCCAATCTATTCCGTAGTTATTATGAGCTGCACATGATTTAATAGGTTTTATAAAAAAAATTTATGTAACTTGTACGAATTCTTTTTCTATTATTGTCTGTCTCACGAATTTTCTCGCAAAGTGCAACGACCAGCGAAATACTTTTTAAGTATTCGACATTGTTACACGGAAAAAGTCAAATTCACAAATGTTATTTTGTAGAAATTATACCACTGTAATATAGTGGCCATCATGATAATGATATTTTGACGACTTTGGTTAAAAATAAAAGTATCATGCATCGGAAGATTTATATTGAGAAAATATAGCTCCACGGAATCTATTTTTAAGAATGAAAGGAAAACGAAATTTATTGCTCTGAAAGATATCAAACAAAAATCGTAATTTTTTAATACTTTTATCAAAAAAATTATACTTTTAACCAATATACGTAAATTATACATGTTATTTTAATTAAATATTATAAGTATTAAACGCGTTGTTTTGTAAAACTGATTTTTATATCAATTACTTATGATTTTCTATTAACAAATTTTAAAAATAAATGCACGTTATCTATTTTTATCAAATAGTAGAAAGTAACAGTAAAAGAAAGCTGTGTTATCTAGCAATATGATTCTTATAAATGTATTTATAATTTTATAGTTACCAGCGCGGCATACGCATACAGAAAAAATTATGTTTAGGCAGCTTGAATGTAATTATTGTTCTCGCACGTTTATTTCTACATTTGATTTGCACTTCTTTTTCGATGCTTACTTGCTCTCATTTTAAAAAATACAGAAGAAGAACTTTTTACTCTGATAGATTTACCCGTATAGTAATACAGAAGCCGCTTCGCTAATTTACGTGGAATTCAATTTCGGTGCAAAAAGACAAAAAGCACATTCGTAACTTCATGTACAAAGTATATTAGGGTTATTGAGTTTTGGCATCGATATAAGATAACATTATTTCAAATCATCACTTTTATCTTTCGTATTTTTATTCTGGCAAATTTTTAATTTTACTTTTCATTTCAATTGATTTATATACAAATAAAAGAAAGTTTCTATTAATAATTAGCTAAAACAGAATCCGAATATTTTAAAATATGGTTTATATTATTTTATAATTTTATACTTCTATGTATATTATCCAGAGCTTTAGTTTATAAAGGCAGAATTTATAAATAATTTAAATTAATTATAAATTTTATTCGGATTAAAACAAACTTTCATATTTTCACTTTTATTTTTTATCTGTAAATTCGTGTATATCAGTGAAAATTGAAATATTAATTTACTAAAGAACTGAAAATAGTTGGTCTCTTTATTAAAAAAATTTTGCTTTTAATCTGCACTATATATATTATGTAAGCTTAAAAAATTAATTTATGAGCTTATAAAGAGTATACTTATTTCAAGTATATTTAGCTTTGTATATTATGGAATAAAATTTTACCTATTTGAATCATTTAATGTATAAAATACATTAATTTTGTTATGTATATATTACGATCGAAATGCATAGATTTCGTTTAATTTTATGAAGTTTTTTTAAATATATATTTGATAATATTATGACTATTAGTAATGACGCAAATACGTTAAAAAATAGTAAGTTATAATCGCTTCTAATGAATTTTTTTCACTCTAACATATAACTTTTCATTTTATTAGATATATATATATATATATATATATATATATATATATATATATATAAAATTATTCAATATTTCTTATCATTTATTAACATTATCTTAGAAAAACAGTTAAGTCAACAAGATAATTCAAATTTTTCTCCGTGCTAGATTTGAATATTTTTTAAATTATTTGTAAAATCCCTAAATCCATTTAATTTTCACTAATGTCAGTCGAATATTTTAGGTCAAACTTCTCAAAATCTTAGCCCTTTTAAAAATCTTTTTGTACTTCAATAAATTAAAATTTATAATTATCGGATTATGAAGTCCTTAGATACTTCTGTCGCTTTCACAAAAGTTGTGATTTCAAAATTTTAACGGGACATAAATTGACAGCTACACAATTGCACAATATTTAGTTCAATTCACATCATTAGCTCAATACCTTTTGTAAAAGCAACGATGTTATTGCTGATCTTTTCTTTGCTATCGATGCAATCAGCTGCCAACTGAATTCGAATTCAGCGAATCGCAATATGACACGAAATCGATAATAAACTTCAGAATATTTGCAAGTCATGAAACTATCCATTATGTATGTAAATAATTCAGTGCTTTACACCAGTAATTTATAGTACGTTGTATTGTGAAATCGCAAGTGTGATAGCTAATTTCATCATTCATACAACTCCGTTATAACATGTTCATCCAGATATAAAAGTCACGAAACTGTGTTAGCATGCCTGCGATTTCTTGAACATCAAGAAAAGAGCCTCCATTTTCGTGAACTAACTGATTTTTACGGATATTTTAAGCTGTTTATGTTCGACTTAAACACATTTCGTAAAGCAATTACCTCTAATCCAATGAGCGTTATAGCTTGATATTATCATATCAGTGATAGATTAGATTCTTTTGAAATTTAAAAGAATCTTTGCCCCGAAGAATATTTTAAATAATAGTATTTATTCTACTTATATTACTTGCATCAGTTGTATCAGGAATAAATACATCTTTAGTCGAAGGACGTCATTAGATTACATAATTATTTATTATACTGGGTATTAATGTGCTATCCACTTATTTATTTCTGATCAGTTAACCTTTCTCGATATATTATATTACATATTACAATCTTTATGCGAGAAGAATTTTATGAACATATATACTTAAAAGTACTATAAAAATCGCGCGTTCTACTTCTCAAATTTTCACGAGTAGCAAAACTTAAGAAATTTTACGCGTTTGAATTTTATTTTAAAATTTACAATATTCTTCAAGTTGTATCGAATCATATTTACGAAATAAAAGTGGAAGCATTTCTGTACGATGATTCTACAAAAATGTTTAAACAATCGCACTTTTTATCGTAAAAACTCGCAAAAATACTTTATAATTAATTCCCCAGTATTCGAATAATGACGCCTATCAGGAGAAAACAGAAGAAACAGCATGTAAGCCTACTAGCAAAGTAAATTGAACAAGCAAGTACGAGGAGAAAGAAAAGAAAGACAAAGCTTTCTTCGTATGAAGCAAGAAGCCACTCTATCATTCAGTCTCAGTGGATTTGTTCTTGAAATTCTGAAAGGGTCTGATTTTTATTTTAAGAGTCAAATAAATTCTTGTCTTCTCCGTTCTTGTATTGTTTTATCTATATTTGAGTAAGAACTGTAAGAACAGTAGCACTGCACAGCGCAGACTCACACTCTTAACTGGGTACCAAAATAATCGAATAGTCTTTCGATATATGTACCAAAATTTCACACAAAAGACACTTATTGAAGATTGCTCTTCGGTTAACGCTAAATATTATTGCTAAATTTAATGAAAATTGTAAATTACATTTTACTGCAAGTTTAGTAAATTTTACTGCAAATTTGAGTAAATTTCTTGTTTAAGAACTCTAAATCGTCACCCATTAAATTGTTTAAAACTTTAGTAGAGTGCTATTTATCGCAGGTAAAGTTCGATCAAGCGTCATATTATAAATTAAATAAATTCGGAAGAAGAATACGTTACCTGTTTTTACGTATACTTGACTTTTACGTAATCGATAGTCATTGACCCTAAGTAAAGTTCATACTTTTAAACATCAACTTTAAAGTTATAAATAATAAATAAGTAATAGAGTTAGTAACTATTTTCACACAATTATTGTGAATTATTTCGACCAATTTTGATAATTTATCGTAGGATAGACTTTGAATCCGTTCAAACTGCTTTTTACATTTAATAAATTAGTTTATTAAACACACTTATTTACAGAATTTAATTTTTAGATTAAGTTCCCACAAGAAAATTATCCTTCTCAATTTTTCAAGAGTATTAAACGAAAGGAAAAGAAAATGGAGTATATAACGTTAAATAACTCGGGAGTCGCACATTTAACTTACAAATAAAAAGATCTTTCTCCTCCTCCAGGCGAAATAATTCCTCTTGTGTACAAAGAGTCAGTCTTTTACTTTTTGCTTCTTTGCCGACAGGCTTCTTATGGATTCATTCTTTGTTTCATCTTTTCTTCGTTTCTTTTCACTTTACTGCTGAGAATCGCGAAAAAAACTATAATAGTCCAAGGAAATGAGAGGCTCTGCAGTACCGAGCGATGCCTAATGTTTTCATTAGCAAGAAATAAGAAAAACGGACAAATAAGGAACTGAATTTGTTCGCGCCGCCATTACTGAAAAATCCTTGCCGAGGATCTCCCCACGAATCGGCAGTGTATTGTGTGAAGGAATCGTATTTGAAAAAGTTTCAATATCGCCATAAGATTGCATAAGCTTCTGTCTGGATATTTCCAAAGATTCTAAAGTCCAAAATATGAATATATTTTTTCCGTATATATTCTTCATAGATATAGAATGGAAGGAAGAAAATATTTCAGCGTAAATATATATATTGAAAATATTTCAAGAAAAGATTTCATTCTTAAGATGAATTCATCATACTTTATTTTCCAGTAACTTTTAAATGAAGGAAACTAATCTTTGTTTTATAATTAATGCTACAGCAATAATGAAAAATACGTAATCTATATTTAAAAAAAAGTTTCATTTTTTTTTTCACGATAACATGTTTTTGATCGACCAATTCTATATACACATATATATTATATAAAAAAACCTATTTCACAATAGTAATAAAAAGTTTATCTAATCTTAAAAAGAAAAGAGATAAGTCTATGATATAAAGTTTATTACCAAAGGAAAAAGAAGAACTTTTAACGAAAGAAGAACTAATATATAGAATGTCGCTTATTCACTAAACATTCAGAGTGTTTAATAAAAATTCTAGAACAAACTGGCCTAGTTTATTCATAGAACTACATTAGGTACGCAAGATATTCGATATTATTTTGTGAAAATGTTTTAATAATTGTCGGTCTCGAAAAATTTAAAAATACTTTATAATCCGAAATTTAGAATTAAATTATTTGCTTTTGACTCTTTTGACCATATTTTTAATATATGTGTGTACATACGCGCGAAAGTAAAAAAGAATTCTGTTCGAGGAGGAATCGAAAATATTTCTCAAGAAATATTTTCACTTTATAACTTTAGACGTATTTTTTCAAAATTAATAACTTTGTCTGCATATGACGTTTTACATATATTGAAATACGTAAATACGTAAATACGTAAGCAATGGTGAAAGTCTATTTTATCTTGTATGCACGACCATTTGTCTTTTTATGTGTACCCGATAGTTTTTGTATTTGTCGTAGACTGATAAATCCTTCGGTATCAAATAATTTGAAAAATAGAATATGCAGTATATAATTTGATATTTTTTCATTCTTTTATTAGAGAAACTATTTTGTAGTTTAATATTTCCAATTTCCAAAAGAATTTTATCTTTGTTTGAAATTTACCTTTTTATGTAAATTAAAGATTTTATCAAACTGAAATCAACATAAGAGGATAACTTATTTCTCTAATTTAAAAGTTTTAAACAAGTACATAGCACCAAAGAATAGAATCATTTTGTTCTTACTAAAAGTTTAAAATATATTTGTATTTATTCTTTCCGACACATTGAAAAGAAAGTTTTTTTATGTTTTATTATTATTTATAAAAATATTTTTAAATCAATTGGACGCTATAGTTTAAGGACTGATTTTTCATGTATATCACCTGCAACGCGCGCGCGCACGCACACACACACACACACACACACACACACACACACACAATACAGTTTATAAAACTTTTATATGTAAAATATTTCATGCAAACGTCTAATTAACGATATTAATTTTAAGTGAGCTGAAAAGTATATTTTTTATCAATTCTTATTTGAAAGATTGTCAGTTTTGAAACATCTCAAGTATAAATAATAAATATTTCGAAAATATATATTTCGATAAAGTTTTATTGAATAAATTTGATTAATTACAAATTGAAAGAAAAATTTATCAAAAAAATAAGTAACATAGTAATGAAAACATTTTTTGAAAAATCTTATAACTCTGTGAATCAAAGTTGATGATACATACATCGTACGGTTTAAGAAAAATATAGATTCGCTTTAAACACTATGATTATGATTTAATATTTTTCGAGAGAACGTAAACTCTCATGCTCTATGATATAAGTCGAAGCACGATAATCAGTAGTCCAGCTACAAATTCATCCTTAAATTGTTATATTCATGAATTAATAATGTCGTTAACTATCTTCTAATCAATAGATCCAGCTATAATTTGTATTACTTGGTATATATTCCACTATGTCAGGTACATAATAACTTATTTTATGATTCTGTAGGGGAAAAAATGTCGTTAACGTCGTTAATCAGTGACGAGTTATGAATTAAAAAATCTTTAAGTTTAACTTAAATACAAATGACAAGTACAGTTTGACAAATGGTATTGTACGTTTATAGAAAGCGTCACTTACATTTATAAATAAGTAGTATCGAAGGAATTCTGGAAATTTAATATTCTTTCAAAATGACACCTGTTGATTCGGATTTGAAAGCGGTGGCGGGTCTGTAAGGGTATTATTAAATTAAATATCGTGTCTCATTATTGATTCATTAAGAGCTAGTGATGAATTTGCAAAACTCTGAGTCTATGCTTACATGTTATTATCCGTAGATGTCACTGTAACACAAAGTCCATCGGGTCCTACAACAGCGGCATAAGGTACTTTTTCATCAGATTTCTCGACAAACTCGACTTTCGTTGGCACTGTAATATCGCTTTGCCATTTTGGCCTGAAAATAAATCGATTGATTCACGATCTTTATTCAACGCAAAAAATCTATAGAAGGTATTTCGAATAAAAAGGGACTTGTTCATTTTATCCTTTTAGAAATAAATTTACAGTATCCGCATATACTTACTTGTAGTTCTTGAAATCGTCTAATGTAGTAATTCCACCTGCAGCTTGAACTTCCTTCACTAATTCTTCTGCAATTTCTCCCGTGTAGAATATATCCTTTCCATTGTCTCGAACTTTTGTCAATGTTTCAGCCAGTTTTGAGTTTGCAAGCTAAATTGTAATACGAAATTATTTACATTAGATAATATTTATAAGCGTACAATAAAAAAGGTATTACTGAGTTTTTAAGTTCTTACATTACTATTTTTATTGGCTATTGCAATAACATCGTCGAACAAGGCTGCCCAAGTTAGTTTACCGTACTTCTGATGAACTTCCCAAAATCCAGCAATATTTCCAGGTACCTGCATGGCTTTAGCTCCTAAAAGTAAAAACGAAATAAAACTAGATATGTACTTATGTACACGTGGAAAACTTGCGAATGTTGGTAGAGACGAATTTATTAATGTAAAATACGGGTTAGAGATGTTTTTGTGATTCTTTTGAAATTTCTAGATACAAATAAAGAGCTGTAAACTTTTACCGGCTGTTTTTTTTTCTGCTGGAGGTTGTTCTTTTGCATTTAAAACACTTCCTGTCTTTTCTTTGCTATCCCAAATTTTCATGACAAATCCATCACCAATGGCTAACCTTTAAATAAAAGAAGCTCATTTTTTTTCTTTTGCATTGTTGATCCTCATTCTGGATTCAGATGTGTAAATTAAATTAAATCAATACCCTTGTAAAGAGATAAGACTGTCGCATAAAACCGTAGATATGGCAGCATCTACAGCAGATCCACCTTTGTTCAACAGGTCTGTACCAATTTTAGAACATTCGGGCGAGTTCGAGAGAACCGACTGAAAATTCCCAATATATTAATTAGACTTAGAAAAAGTTTTAGTTTCCAATTGATTGAAGTGCAAATTATTATTTAAATCAATTGATCAAATATTTTAATACTTACAGGGAGTGTCGGATTGGCATTTGTGATGTACGCGGAAAGTAATAGAAGGAATCCATTGACCAGCAAAAGTCCACTGCTATTTTTCTGAGACCTATTAGAATATATGATTCATGAAAATAAATTATAATCATAAAATTAAGCAGTCACTTTTAATAGTTGATAATAGACGCTAAATATATTTTTAAAATATTAAATAGTAAACGGTTTCTTAGTAGAAAATTCAATTTCATTGAAATGTAAAACTAAAAACAAGATTTCGTCGAAATAAGTAAATACTATAAAATGCAGCATTCACCGTCAAATTTACTTTATGTAATTGAATACTTTTTTGTCGAATGATCGGTAATAATTCTTGGATAGTCCTTATTGAAATGGTAAGACAAATTACTTGCGAGCAAAGGTATTGACTAAGTACTACAAATTTTCGAAGCACGCACACAGTATTTTTACTCTGTAAAAATTGATTTTTTTTTGAATATCGGAAGTTCTATAATTGTAAATTCATTCGTATGAATGTGAAAAGATCGTTGACTTCGAAAATATAATACACTGTTCCACAAACGTTACAAATTCTTAAATGTTCTCATAATAGTTATTTTTTTCTTTACATAAAATAGATTTTCGATAACTTTTAGAAAACTTTCGTGTTAAAAGTCTTGCTCATGGTTACATAATTATGTAATTAAAGTTTAATTTAAAAACTCCTTTTATATTCTCAGCAATTTCATTTAATTCATAAACTTTCTAAGCCCCTTTTATCGATTTAAAACATCCTTGATTGAAAGCATTTTTTAGAAAATTATTTAATTAACGTAATAAAATATTAAAGTAGATTTTTAAGTTTAGCTTGCTCTTATACACTATGACCAGTTAATTCGTTTAAAGAATGAAAAATTAAAATAATATCGGTAGCAACTAATTTTATTTACGGTAAAGCTTAGTTTGTTATTCTGGGTGCCTTGAAAAAATTGAAAATAATCGAATTATATATTCTCATTGTCAACTCCAAAACCAGCCTATTAACTTTATGAAAACATTTGAATAAATTTGAAATATATAATGATATTTATTATTATTTCATACTTAATATAAGAAAATTAAATTATTATTTTAAAGATTATTTTAAGTAGGAAGAGCATATTAGTATAAAATATTTCTACACAAAATGAATTACGATAATGAATAGAAAAAATTCGAATATTTTAAATAATACTAAATCTAGATCGTTGCCTTTAAAATATTTTTCATCAATTTCAATTTAATTACTTTTTGATTTTATGAGTTTTTAGTTTTTGAAAGCTATTTTTGAAAGCAGCTTCGAAATTTTCACTGTCTGAGTTGCAATTTAATTATTATAAGAGAAGTATTAATAAATGAGTACAGAAAGACTTACCAAATCATGTTGAAAATGTAAAGTAGACGGATTCTTCAATCAATTTGTTATTTGATTGTTGGGTATGCAGGATATATATATACGTACGAATTTTACTGCATATTTATCCCTCCACTTAAAAATATCGTATTTGCACATAAAACTGTGTAAAGACAATTTGTTTCGTAGTAACCGATTTCAACATGATTAACATTACGAAATACGTTAGCGTTGAATTTGAATAGATATCTTATATTTGGGAATAAATTATTTAATCCAAGGCATGATATTATTGGTTTATTCGCTTATCTGAAGGAAAAGCATACGCAATTGGATAAAGAACGTCAGAGGTTATAACAAAAGAATTTTCGAAGATTTTGCGTATATCTAGAGAAAATTATTTGGTTTAATTAGTAAATAACATGATTATTCTCGGAATGTATTAGAATGTTTACATTTACTCTATTATGTTTCTTTTATACTAATTGAAGACTTAAATGTAATAAATAATAAGTAATTCAAACATTTGTTGTTATTTTTAATCTACGTAGTAAAAAAATATTTTGAAATTTTAAAGAACTTGAAATATTTTCAAACATTACGTATTGATAAATAGTAATTTAAAAGGAAAAAACTTCTTTAATTGACTTAGACTCTACCTTAGAGATTCACATTCTTCGCTTATCTTACTATTGTAATAACTAGAAATTCCATCCAAATCCATAAGAATAAAAATGAACATCGATATATACAAATGTTAATTTTCCGACTCTATCTTTCAACATTATTTTAGTTAAAATTTATTTAGCTAAAATCTACTTTTTTGCGTGAATTGTGATGGCACATCATTGTAACAGTATTATTTCAATTATAATTATTATGCTCTCGCATCGCAAAATTCTAATAACTTATTTATATAAGTAAAATTGCTTTAAAAGAATTTTATCTAGGCATAAATTTGTTGAACAAAATGTGGTAACTTTAATATTACTGTCAAGTAATATATTTTCAGTTAAACTTTTTAATGGAACGATTTATTATTGATTTTTTTTTTATCATTTTTGTACAATTAAACTTGCATTCTATGTTCGGCTTGTAGTTGAAAATCGTAAAGAAATACGTAATCATAAACTATCCTAATTTCTTAATTATTATTTTGATCTATAAATCTCAGTATAAAATATTGAGTCACTCGTCTTACATTATATAATATTCCATTAATATTATTAAGTTGAAAACGAATTTTGGTTTTGTAAAATGATTAGATATATATGTACCGCAGATAATTACATTAAAGTCCATTATTTCACATATCACTGTACAGTAGAGTTTTTACAGTAGAATATTTTAAAAATTTTAAAATGTTAGTTAGATAAGACAATATCTATATTCAGTTCTTTAATTGTGAACATTACGTTAGTGCAATTAAATATAATTTAATAATATTTTCTATTTTGAAACAATCGACTTGATAATAATATACTCTTTACACTAGTGATAAGAAAAATATCATACTACATTATCATTTTATTATTGAGCAAATTGTAATCATAATTAAGTTTGTATTCTTTCTATTCTTTCTGCGTACGCCTACGCAAAGGTAAAAATTTACTTATAAGCAAAATTTCAGTAAAATCAGTAAAATAAAGAAAAAGGCCACCGAGATTTTCGTCAATTTATTAGCTTTAACGTCAATCTTTTTTCTGAATTCAATCTGAATTCAGCAATATTCATGAAATCATGAAATTGTTATTTTTGTTAATTTTATTAATGAATACTGTATATTAAAACAATTATACAATATTATAATTGTTATTATATTGAATATTTTTAACAATATAAAATTTGTTTATTTGTTTATTATTTCCAAGATTAAAAAGTCAAATTAATTATCACGAAAACGTTAATCATGACAACTGTATCTGGTTCGTTTTCACTAATGGTTCTGAATAATTAAATATAGCATTATTGTGTTGTGTATAGATTAAATAAAAAAAGACAAATTTATAACTTATCAAAATTGTTTCTCACTCAAAGTTAGAAGATAGGAATTTTATAAATCAACAGATTGCAGTATACAGTAGGCAAGTAAATATACGTATTTTATAAATAAGTATTATATTTTAATAAGAAGAGAATTAACAGGCGACGATAAAACTTTTAAAATAAAATTAAACTTTAGTTTTTTATGCCATTTTATTGTTTATTATTTATTCACGTATTTTATTTATAATTATATTCAATGCGTTACGTTCGTTTTTTAAAGAAGCATTGGAAAATAAATTATAATAAATAAAAATTGAAAAAAAAATTGATATAAATATTCTTGAAATTACACATGTACAATATGTATTATATTATCATATAACATATTTAAATGCTATGTAACAATGAAAATAAATACTATTGTAATATCTTTCACAATATAATAATAAAAGTATTATTATTAGTATTTTGATTAGTGTATAAATTGATTAAAATTATATAAATTTTATTTCATTTTGATTACATTGAAAAGTATAGATAATTTAACCAAATACTTCGTTTTTTCGTGTTTATGTACATTAGCTTGTAATTCATCCATGTAGATCATACAATACGAATATATAACAAATATTTTCGTTCGATAATATTACTCGACTCAAAACAAGTTTTAAGTTTAATGCTGTATAAAAATATTTACATAAATTTAGGAATACACAAACTCTATAAATTTCCATATCTGCAAATATATAACTATAAGAGCCAACGATGCTTTTCAAGTAAAAAATGTATTAATTAACTTTAATATGAAAGCTAGAATTTTTATAAAAACGAAAATACATTGAACGCTGAGTTAGCAAAACACATGTTTTATTACAATTGTAAAAAATTCAAGAATATTGTGCAGATGTTTTTAATGTTTTTAATTTCAATATTATGAATTGTTTAAATCATGCGAACGGCAACTATTCGAAGAACGTGTAGACTTATATCCATATGGTTTTTACATCGAGTAGTTCAATGATTTATAACTTATGAATATCGTTATGAATAATACACGAATTATATTTTATTAACGTATTTCTTTTTAACGGGCATAATTTATATATTTGTAGAACTGTAAAATTCTAGAAGTTTTTATAATATATTAAAACTGGAACTAGAATATTAGTTGTATGGATAAATGAAATAAAATGAAAGATGAACCAAGGTTTGAAGAAATTAAAGATCTAAATGCAAATATTCAGTGGTGAAACATCAATATTCGCAACTTTATTAATTTTACATGTTTATTAATGTATAAATTGTATGGTTGATTTTATGTGAAAGAAAATTACGCATTCGCTTACAGTATGAAACTAAAATTAAAAAGAAGCACTTTTGCAACATAAAAATTTGAAAAATAATTTTTCGAAAACTAATTTAAAAACAAAATATTTATCCATGCATGTGTATATTACAAAGCATCATTTATATTCTAGTAGTATAATTCTTTCAAATATCATAAATTCACAAAGTTCATCAAGAACGAAGTTTGCTCTCCGCCAAACATCAGTACCTGCTCGTGTAAGCATTAGAAATTTATTGTAGCATCGAGCATATACATCGACAACGAGTAGATGATCGACGACATGCCCATTAACCGTGTGAATTCATGGACAATTGAAGTCTCTGCGTCCACGGTGTGTTGTCAATGAATACCTCCGCGTTGTTGCGGCATCATCTATCACGTGTCGTCCGCAGAGCTTCCAAGCACGATACGCGCAAAGGATATCCCCGAAGTAGAGGCACCAGAGAGTGCATTATGAGAATTGGTACGCGCCAATACTCCATAGCTCACCTAATAAATCAAGTATTACAAAAAGGGATGTACGCGCAGAGATCGATTGATTGCCGTTATCCGAGCGATAATCAAAAAGAGCTTGAGGAATCGTAAACAAAGCATCCGTATGTATAAAAATATAACTCATCGATTGATGGATTTGCCACTTTGGCTGTCTACTGTTTTTCACATTGGAAATCTTTGAATGTAGATGAAGGAGAGACTTTCTGAAATGTCGCCGTTTAGCTTAGTTTAGTTGTACAGGCAAATGCGGAGAGTATGAATGTGTTTTTCGTATGAATGCAAGATCTTGCAGGACTATTCGCGTTTTTATCTACACATCACTGTAGTTGTACTTGAATAAACCTTTCTCTCATTTCTTTATTTATCACTAACTAAGTTATAATTCCATAAATATATTTGCAATTGTGTTTATTTGTGTTTTAGTTCTCTGAATGGTCAAACGTCTGCGTCTCCTGCGGTTTTTCTTTAGCGTTCAGTAAGATCTCTCGTCGTTATACTTTAATTTCAATGAAACCACTGGAGTATCCATTTTACGAACATAAATACTTATGTATTCACAATTAAATAATGCATATAATTTATCATAATGTAGATGACTTATTCTTCATACTCTATACTTTCATAATTATTAGGCGCAGATGTCATCATTAGAAAATTCATTGCATATCTTATTTTATCAATCTTAATGGTAGTTTTACATTAATGATTAAAAAAAGAAATTTCCATGTATAACTATATTAAATGTTTATGTTAAATAATTGAATGTTATTTACTAAGATTAGTAAATTCCAATACGAAATTACTTTTGAATTATGATTATAAACTATATTACGCACATCGTAAGGTAAATACGAAGTCACGTATATAGAGCAAATAACTGGTTTATCTAATTTAAGGTCGTGTTTGTACAGAGAGAGCAAATACAAGCACAGAGAATAAATTAAACATGTGTATAATTAAAAATCGAAGCTGTTAATTTTATACTTAAATATTTAGGAATAAAAGAAGTCTTAAATAATTTGCATTCTCTGTTTCTCGTCCAGATGACATCAATTATTATTTCCAAGTGCAGTAGTTAGAAAAAATATTTGAACGGACATTTTATTAGAACCTTATAATAAACTTTATAATAAATCAAACATCGCTTGACACACTTTTCTGATGCCGACTTCATGATATCTATTGTAATATAAAACACAATGAGGATGAATAGTCAAATATTCCATCGTGTAATTTTTACTTAAATAAAGAAAATATTCTTACCACATGCAGCGCTTGTATTATGAGACACTAATGTTTTAGTTAAATTTACAGTTTATGAAGTAGTTTCATTTTAAATGCAATCTTCTGGAAGTCATTTTTTCTAAAATTTTGTACTTTTATTATACCAAGCATATAAATAAAAATAAAATAACATTTATGGTTAAACAAATTTATTTGATATTATATAATAAGTTTTTACTTCGTAGACATAATTTAATTAATCTAAGTATTAAAAATATATCCAATTATATTAGGGAAATTCATAGTAAAATTCATAATAACATAGTTTTTTTTATTTAGCATTATATATATATATATGTACAGATGTTAGAATTCTTTATATTCATAATTTAGTTGATTATATTTCAGAGAGTAAATTGATTAGAATTTTTGTAAATTTATAAACTAAAGTAACTTTTAAGCAGCGACCTATAAATACAACAGTACGATCGTCAATTCCTACACGAATCGTATTTTCAAAATTCCATACACGTGAATTTAATAAAAAACGAAATTAACCTCTCATATAATGTATTTTCTATTTATAATTAGTTCTGTTTAAATGCACCTTATTTTTTGAAATATATTTTATATTCAACACATAAGTACACATGTAATTAAAAATTATTTAATTGAATTATTATATTGTATTAATCGTATTAATTATTATATTGAATTTCGTAACAATATATTAAATTTATATGGCTCGAGAAGCTTATACACGCATGTAATTATTTATAAAATCGTGAAATATTAAAAATTGTTTCAAACTACTTATAAATGAAGTCAATAATAATATTTCATCTGCGTGTATTGAAATTACTCCGTTTCTTTACTTTTTATTATACAGACCTTGGGGCTTTTCATCTAAAAATTCGAACATTAATATTAATGTATACCGGTATAAAGAGCCAATCTAAACTAATAATTATATAAACAAATATATATGTTATTTTTGTATCCGAATCAATAGCGCAAAACATTAGAGTTACAAAAGAAAATTTTTACTACCGATTAACTTTATTGAAATAATGCATCAAGTAAAAAAAATATTCTTATTTATAAAGTTCGTTTTATTTTTATAAATATCGTCTCATTTTTAACGTATTACCATTTTATCTGTTTCAGGTAAATAAATATCTCTTGTCTATATTGATAAACGAAGCGATTTTTGTGGTAAGCCCTGTTTTATTATTCATTGCCTGTAAGTCATATACTTTCAACGGGGAATCAGTTTTTCCCACTCTTCCACGCGCATTCCTTCGACTCGATAGTTTTCCCTCGATGAAGCTGCTAAATATAGACGTCTTCTTACAAAAAAAGTATAACGCGAAGCCGCGCTTAAGCTGTCGTAAAAAAAAAACGTAGCGAGTCGATCTTTTTCCATTCTCCACAGTTTCTGCTGCTTACATGAACTGCTACAACGCAAGTAGCGAGCCTTCGTTTTACTTTTTCATTGAAATATCCTCTAGATTACCTATAAAATTTGAGAAATTCAGCAGTTTATAAGTATTATTGATGAATATCGATCAACGTGGATGCAGAATCTACATAATTAATGCACGAGCTTATTGTAAAAATCTCTTGAAAACAGTTACTCATCGAGTATAAAAAAAATTTTAAAATATAAATAGAAAATTAATAAAGGCTAATGTATAATGTAATGTGAGATAAATCTTTATATTAAATATTATTTTATCTTACAGCCTGTATTGTAAATATATACGTATGTATATATACACGTACGTATTGTAATTAAATACCGTTTTTCTTCAAATTATCCATTATTAAAAATATCTTTTCAAAAAAGTATCCTGGCTCTAATAGCTGCCTAATAATCAATATACAACCTCTTATTAACCCTTTGATGGATGCTCGATAGCTATTATTTAAACTCATTTTTGTTTTGGAGGCGGTAGAGAAATTTGTATTGTTATCAATAAAAATTAATGAACACCATAAAGGTACTATTCTGAAAGACAACAGTTTACGAACGAGAATATTCAGATTATAAGAGGTAATTTTAGTGGATTACGATATAAATAATGCACGTTCCATTAAGATAGTAGATACTCTCTCATCTTTATCAAGGTGGTAACTAGATACAGAAAATAAAGGATGATGGAAGCACAACTTAAGCTGTGACTTTGGTTAGACTAGAAATAATAAAAGACTCGATTGTCTTAGAGGCATGAATGGGAATTTTGTTGGGCAGGTGAATAGATAACGCGATCACTTTCTATATAGAAAGTTTGGTAACTGGAAAGAATTATCGCAGAATATTCTAAAGAATGTACGAAGATTTACTACTACAGCATCATCTGACTTGCCCAAGAAGCTTATAGGACACCTTTTGTATTACTTGGTTTCGAACAAATATAATAATATTACTGCAAACGATAACACTAGACTGGTCCTCCTTACATACCTACATACGGCAATATATGATAGATTAATGAACGAAGAATTTACCCGCTTTCCTCTTTAATGGGCGCGGGGCATGTATTCGTTAATGATTGCAACTGAGCGAATAAAGAAAAATTTACGGGCAACTCTGTTTTGCATATACATGCTAGGGCCTCCTTACAGTTGGTTATACTTGCCTTATTTGCAGCAAAGACTCCGTTATTGAGCCACGGATACGTTAAAGATATTTCGAATTATATTCCGTCAACTTTGAAATATTAAAAAGGAACATGATTGTATTAATTACTTTTTCAAATCAAGCTATCACGTTTAATCGTGAGTTCACTTGGAGGATGCTCTACGTGTTTTCTTCGTTGCGTAAATTTACTATATTTACATCGAGAACATTATTCTATGCAGGTCTATTATTTCATATAATTTCTGTACTTATACGTAAGTAATCAAATAACTTTTCTTTTCGAAAAGGTATTAAAAAGAATGAAAAATCATCGTAACTTAACGAGAATAATACCTCGAAGCATTCCTCTATTTTTTTCTGCTCTTCCATTTTCAATTTCAGTTGTAAAAAATGAGATAAAGTGCGTAAAACAAAAATAAATTGAAAGTCGTGCTTTGTTTTACGTTTCCTTAAGTCGAAATGATTTAAAATCTAATTTATCGTGGAGATATTTGGAATATCAAGTAAAAATATTTAATAACATTTTTCTTGAGAAACGTTTCATGGGAAATTTGTAATCATTTATAAAATTTAAATTATATTCGTGTTGAAAAATTTTCACCCTTCTATCTCATTTATTTATACGTTATTTAAAAAGATTACATTTCGTACTAATAATTATCAATATATTACTGCGATTATTACTAGTATTGAGTATTGATATGTAGTTTATGTTACATATCACCAAATGAATGATTTTATCTTTAGGATATTGTGATTAAATATTGATCTTCTCTGTATTATTACGATGTAATTATTTAAATATTTTACTGTTGGTCTCTTTTTTGCCTCGTACATTATTTTAAATGCGTCTTTAATGAAAATATTTTATGAAAACTTACAATTTGTATTCATTCGAGAATATAAATATTATTTTTTTAAAAATAATAATTTTATAACGATATGAGAGTAAGCGAAAGTAAATTTTTAATGGAACGAAGCATTTTCTAAATATAATATTTACCTTGTAAAATAATTGTACGAATAGAATATTCCCTTATAAATAAAATATAAAGTTAATTCTCATTCATACTTTACATTTTGTTTGATGATATATTTAGTTTCGTATTTATTAGATCACATTGAAATAAAGACTTGTATACTTAGTATCTTATGTTCCTTTACTTCTTTATTCACACTCTATATGTAAGGAATTGTTTTCATTTAATGGGCTGCAACAATAATACAATTATTCGTAAACAAAAAATAAAGCTAAAGACTAATAAAGTATATCCTTAAATGATTCAGCTATAGAATTGCACAGTAGATTACTTTCTAACCCATTTATAGTGCTTCATGATATCAGAAGCAATATTTTGATACGAATATTTTTTTTTTAATTAGAAGAAAACATCAAAAGCTTACACTTATATTCAGAAAAAATTTAAAGCTCTGCTAATGTCTCCTCTATCCTTTTTATCGGAATACGTCGTCAACCATTTCAAACATTATATGAGCTTTTATCCTACGCCTATTCACTACTATAAAGGGAATTTCATCATCATGGTCGTAAAGCCAGTGTAGAAAATTGTCGATACTCGATAATCCATGTGCAGCACTTTTGCTCTCTCTCTCTCTCTCTCTCTCTCTCTCTCTCTCTCTCTCTCTCTCTCTCTCGTTTGAAGAGGTCAAAAAGAGTCACTTGCGCCATCATGCACATGTATGCCAGAATTCCGTACTCGTTTATATACTTGACGTCTACATGTGCACGTATGGTAGCAGATACATCCCATGCAAGAGCAAGTCCACTTATGTCCACGCACAAACATGAATGCGTGTTTACACACAATATAGATGCTCAGATGAAATTATCGACTGCAAGCTTCTACGAGTTAACCATCTATTATACACGTTATTTATACTCCCCGTGGGCTACCAATTGCAATGGTTATAATTACGAGAGAGCCGGACAGTCGTGATTACATAACGTTATTCCAGTTAACTTGCCGGAAATGACGTGCTGGGTTAGATAAGTCAAACCTTTTTAGGATACGAGTCGATTTATATGGTCATTGATCTCTTCGTCTTTTTCATTTCTTTGTCCTTCTATTTGTCTCTCTTTCGACATTTGTTTCTATCTTTCTCTTACTTTTTATCTTCTCAAGGAAATCACATAGCAACGTATAAGGAGATGAAGAGAAATAGCGAGAGAGAGAGAGAGAGAGAGAGAGAGAACGTTAAGTGAGAAGAAAGGGGGAGATGGACAGAAAGCAACTCGTGAAAGGAAGTAGACTTGCGTATCTAAGTTACTTCGTCGCCTAGTGTACTTCTTTAGCATCCTTTGACGATTCACGAAGTTTAACAAGCTACGAGTACCATTCCAACTGTTTCTCTCAAGTCTGAAGTAATGGGTTGTCGAAGCAGTGTGTACCGTTGACATTTAAGTTACCACGCTCGATCGGAACACTGGATGTTCATTACTTGGCTAAGCTTGGGGTTTTTGATGACACTGGAAAATTGTATAAATGTTTCCAGGGAATTTAAATTACGAGATAAAATATGTTAATGCAACTGATTATTTCATTAATATTTTTCAATACTTCCTGGGTGATAAAATTATTTTAGCTTAAACTCAAAAATGATTTGAATTCATTTTCCAGATAAAAATGTCCTTATTTTAATTACTGTTAAAGAGATATACTAATAACGTTTTTAGTTTCAGACTTTGATTCATATAGTAAAAAATTCACTTAAACAATATATTGAAAATTTAAAAAAAAGAACTTGGAATTCGGTAGATTTAAAAAATTAATTTTTTCTATGCAATTTTTAATTTCATCATTAAGAGAGTTTGAAAGTCTAAAAAATCGAAAGCATGTTTAACTTGGTGTATGTACACTGAATAATAAATTTATATTTATTATCTGAATTATAATGTAATATCTGTGCATATAACGCATAAGATAAGTTCGTATGAAATAGGCATTGGTATTTTACTAGTATTTTAATAGTAGAAGTATTTTAGAAATAGATGGAGAATAAAGTATTTTACTATATAATATACATATCATTTAATATATTTTCTTCAAATAGCAATGAAATAAATGATGATTAAATTATGTTCTACAAATTAATACGTGTGTATATTGATATGTTACTTTAACAAACGAATGTAGACGTATTTTGAAATATGATCAAACTGATCATGTTTTTCTGGAAATCATCGGCGTCTGAAATACGTAATCGATGTAGGTAGGGAATGTACCGATGGAAAAGGAAAGTTCAAAACATTGGTTAAAAATAGACGATATTTTCATGTTGAGAGATACTAGAGATACCGAGATAATTCGGTTACATTGATGCTCTTCTTTCGACTTATCCATTCTAAATTCACTCACCACGAGAACGCTAATATCGTTTCCAATAAATTTTACCGTCAAGTACACCAGAGCACATTTCTATGGTTTACTACTCGAGTAAGATAAATCTCAGGTAGTCGCGTAAATCACTCGACAACTAGCCTGTGTTGTTGCGTGAGCTTGGATATATCGCAAAGCGAATAAGAAAATGATCACATTTAGCGCAGGACAAATTTTCTTTCCTTCATAAGCACCTTAAATTCCATGGAATTTTTCAAACTAACACTAGATGAAGTATTTATGGACCCGCAAAATGAAAAGATCTTCACCTACGCATTGCACAAATTGAACATTTTAATCTAAACGATTAAATATATATGAAGATTTATTTTTTACAAAAAATTTAATAAAATTAATTCGTCACGATTAATTATTGAGACATTAAATTCATTTTCAATAAATTAATTCTTCCACGTGTACATATACTTTTACAGTGCAAATATTTAAATCTAGTACCTTTTTCTCATTTATTTATAAACAATGTCAACTTTATCTTTATTGATTTTATATCAGAAAAAGAATTTAACCGAAAACATCGAACTTCCTCATAAGAATTTACATCCATGATCAATTTTCACACTAAAAACAGTAATTCTTTTAATGTTAAATTAATTTCATAATTACGTAGGAGTTTAGACAATGAATAATACCGATGTTTTCGAAAACAAAATTATAATTTCGTTTTTCGTTCGGACTATTTCGTTTAAATATTCATAAAAAACTTAGCCTACAGAAGAAATGTAGATATAAATCTGCTTTTAATAATATTAACATTACTTCATCGTGTTTTGTATCAAAGTTAGAAAGAAAGTAGTATTTTGCCGAATATCAGATGGAGTAAAAGAATTTTTAAATTACATTACGTAGGTCGAAGGTAATATTTTAATCGTGTATATTCCCAAGTGCAAACAATACTTTGCACAAAACATTTACTAACTTTTCGTGCATCTCCGCATTTAGAAATTAGTCTTTTCAAATCAATACGTAATTCCATCCGAAATGTATCGCAACATTATGTATTATTCCTGCTGAAAAATGAATAATAAAGTAAAAGTATATTTTTTATAAATTTTTTATAAATGTAGCTGCCTGTCAATAGCAATTATTAATATACCAAGAGTTTTTCTTGGTATATTAATAACTCTGAAAGTATAATAATGATAATAAAAATTATAAAAAATATCTTTTCTTGTAATTGATTAGATAATTGAGATTAGATAATTTTGTCGACATTGTCTTAAGAATATTTTCGTTTTTAATAATCTTACGTATGAAAAACAAGTAGTACCTACTTACTATGATGTTAATAGACGCATATCTATTGTTATTTATTCAAACTATACAATATAAATTATCAGTATAAGATTAAGTGTAGTTTCTTCATTCCCGTAAAAGATTTTTAAATTTAAATATCGTAGGATTCTTTTCAAAACTTTAAAAACAAACGCACTTAAATATGATACGAGTACTTGTTCTTTCGCACGCGCGTGTCTGCATGTGTAGAATATTTGTAAATATATATTTGTGCATATGAATAAACAACTCAGTGAATGTATTGAAATATTTTAAGAATTTTTGAACCTCCAGTCGATAAGCATCGTTTTTAAAATATTTCAAAATATTCAATAATTATTTATACCCCATTATGCAACAAGGAAATTAATAAGAATGCCTTTTAATACTTTTAATAAACAAGAGTAGTTGCGTTCTCTTTAATTGTGGACTGTAAAAGTGAAAACGTATATTTTATTGAATATTTATATGAAATTCTTGTTCGGAACTATCTGGCGTAAGCTTACAAGTATCTTTATTTGGGCTTAAAATAATCAATATGTCGCCTGTAATTAAATAATGTTTATTTCTCACGTACCAGTATTAATTTAAAAACAAACTAATAAAATTAGTTACTGAACAAGCATTTTTAAATATTTCTTGTTTGTAAAATTATAGATTAACTATTCAAATTTTCATGTGGAAATGTCAAGATATTTTAAATACGATTAGAAGTAAAGTTCGTATATTTATACTTCCGTGCGTTTAATGTACTCAAGTGTAAGCGTGTTTTCTTCTTCATGTATAAGTACTTACTATGCATACAATTAGAAAGAGTCCTGTGTTGCAGGAAAGAGAACTTTTATTATAAAGTTTGTGTTACACGCACTAAATCATAGTTGAAAATGCTCCAACAATCGTGAATTTGAAGCTTTGTTTTCAGGAAAGCAATTAAGATAAGGCAAAATGAAAAAGGAAAACATGTATCTCAGGCAGCATAAATCACCAGGTTTCAACATTCCATAGCGGCCTTTAATACCTGCGCTGAATGAAATTTTCGATAAATTCGGCAGCTCTCGTGGGAGAGTCTATGCAACGTGGGGGCGGAAATAGGCAGCCAGTGCGATAAAGACCTTGAAGCCGACGTTGGGTAAATTAAGTCGTCGCCTCGGGTAAGGGTAATTGGATCAAAAATTAAAAGCCCATTCTCCCTCAGTTCTCTATCTCTTTATTTTCTTCTTTGATACGAAAAGCCTTGTGCATGAATAACAAAAATGACAACGAAGACGTGAAGTATCGGAATAAACGATGTCTTAGGGGAAAACGTTCGAAAGTTAATAGGAAAATTGATGATGTATGGGAGCGCAAATAAAGTTCCATAAAAGGTTATAGTTATAGATGTCTGGACTAAAGGAAATTATAAATTTGTAATTAAGTAAAGTTCTGATGATGTCTAAAGATCTGCAAACGATATTTATCGACAAATTGAATCTCAAATGACATTGGTATGATAAATTGCGGTCGCTTTGTGTTATAATTCAATCATCAATAATATTTCCGTATTATCACTATATTTTGTATTTATTTCTTTAGTAACCATTCTAATTACAAGAACCAAGAATTCCATGTTTTTATCAGACTTTTTGTCGAAAAAGTATCATAAATTCGAGTTTCTCTAGGAATTCATAAGAAATTAATGCATATTCCAAATCTACCGAAACGTTTTCGTACACTCGGAAATAAAAGTTAGAATGAAAAACAAAATAAAATTAATATTGTTTAGAGATTGCATCAAATTGCATTTCATCTAAGAAAATCCATGACAAAAAATTAACCTCGTGTCCTTTCAAATAATTTAAATTACTTTTCAATATCTTCTACCTTTTAATTTAAAAGAATTAAATATATTTTTGTTTTTGTAAGTTACACTTTTTCTTTAAATATCCCTTTTAAATCAAGATAATTCAGGGATAATTTTATTGAAATCATAGAATAGACATTGCATAAGAAATGAATGAATGTCAAAGTAATTGCAAAAAGGAATTAATCCGAGGTATTAGGTTCAATGCATAATGTAAATTTTTTATTTGCTTACAATTATTTATTTCACATTTTATTGATCCATCAATTTTGTCAGCTTTATCAATCTCAGAAGATAAAGTCATTTACAAATTCAAATATTAATACAATATATATAAATATAATGTATAAGAAAAATATAAAATAAAAAATATTTTGAATGCTACTTTTAATGCTTATAAAGTAAGATAAATGTATTGTACGTGATGTTTTCTTCAAAGCATTACAATGGAAATAAATTAAAGCAATTTTAAATATTTTTCGTAAATAATTTCTACATATAATACATTTATATACAAGCTTTTGTATATTACTTAAAATTTTTTAAATTTTTACTTTAGACTGAAATGAAAATGTTAATAATATTTCTACTTCCAATATCTTGGCTCTACATACAATATATAGTATTGTACAATATATATATATATATATATATATATATATATATATATATATATATATTCAGTTTAACGCAGAATACCTCCTACAATTTATTACTATTCAGTATGATTTCAGGTATTATGGATTTAATTAAACTGTCAATTACAGTCATCGATACCAGAAAAGTTTGTTAAAAAACACTTATAATATTTTCTAGATTTACAAATGATCGTTTTCCAAAAGTTGTATGCAGTATTAATAGAACTAATATCCGAAGATCTTTTCTCCCTGAATTCAGTATTTATATTTCATGGTTGCATGTACATCAGAGTTACTCGTTTCAAACATTCGTAGACTTAATTAAACTATTAAAACTTATATTACACTAATGAATATTATATATAAGTAATTGAGTTTGTAAATAGATTTAATTTCTAAACTTTCCAAATGCACAAAATGTTTGCAATAATACAAACGCACACGCACACGCGCACGCACACACAAATATTATAGATGCTGAAAATCAGAAAAGCATAATTGATATTTATAACATAATATATTTAATTGTGAACTCTTTTGATGAGAATATTCTTAGTTTTAAAAGTTATTTTTATAACTCGTTATAAAATATAATATAGAGTACAAAAATACTCTGGACTTTTTTTAAATTTGCTTCCACATTTTCAGAATAAGACAAAAATGTTAAAGAGTTTTCCTGAGCTTTTTGTGCCTGCAATATATTAATGAAAATTCTTCTTTATTAGGAAGATATTTTTTTTATATGTAAAATTTTATTTTTATAAATTAGAACTTATTTCATTTAGAAAGACGATAATAGATTATGTTACTAGTACAAAAATTTCCCTTCCATATCTTTCCTCGTCGCTATAAGAATATTTTCTGTTATATCCTTAAATAATATCTTACAATCAGATATTAATATGAATTAGAAAAAAATATTCTTTTTTATAAACTTAACTTTCGGTAGCTTTCGTAGCAATGACGGATCGAATTCTTAAGTTCTAAAGTTATCAACGCTACTTTTATCGATGTCTCCTGGCGATTCAGCTGGACCACATTGTTAGTAATGTTGAATCGAAAAAAATTGCTTTCGCTCTCTTGATTGCTTCTCCAGCCTTAATTGTCAATGATAATCCGAAAAATTGCTTATAAAAGTGAAAGAACAAATATCAGGCCCATCGGCTTTGAATGTAGTAATAATTTATCTAATATTCCGACGATGGATTTCTACAGTAAACTCATTAATCAATCGTATAATATATGCTCATTAAGTTTTGTATGATCATCAATTCTGACAAGATTATAAGATATTTTCGGGATTTTCCTAGATCCCTACTTTTCAACTTCAGACTTATAATGGTAAATCATTTATCGCTTCAGGATTAATAAATCAATGGACATAGTTATCGCTCTTACAAGCATTGCGAGTTCTGAAAACGTACGGTAGAAGTGAAATACGAATAGCTTCTTTCTATTAAATTATGGATCTGCACTTGGGATATTTAGTCCAGGTCAGCTTATTAACCAATAGCTCAATGTCATACGACACGATGGAATCGACGCGATAAAAATGACTTTTTTTAGAATTATCCAGCTTTGCCTCGTATATATAAGCTGTCACATGTATATCCCCGCCCATCATCCTTACAGATCATCGTTAAGTCAATATGCCGGCGATAGACTAAGATTGGAATATAAAAGCAAAGCCAAATAGACTCAAAAGGAAGAGACGTAATGTCACCGGTCTAAAGGACCGCTGATCTCTCTTTCTCTCCCTTTCGAGCTCTGACATGTTTATCCGACGAAGAGGCAACTGCGAGACCTCTCTCAATGCGCCCTCAACCACCAGTAGAGAGTGAGACCATTTTCAAAACGAAGGACAAACCCTTTCCTGAATCCATGGTTCTCAAGACGATGTGACTATTCATTAAACGTACCATTCTCGGGATTAAGAACAAACTTTCTTTAGCTTGCTTCCGTCAGTAGCTTACGCGAGTGTTAGTGGCTTTCACGTACATCAATGCATTTTCTAATCAGAGATTGAAGCAGCTCTTACGTGGTCCCTTCTCGTTCCTTATACCTCGACGAAGCTTGCCGACAAAGTAATCTCTACACTTTCATTGAAATATGCCATTCCAAAGTTTCAAGAGCTTCTAGTGGCCTGTGGCTGAAACCTATTATTGATTTTTTTCGGTTACAGGGATGGACGAAAAATGAGATTCCTTCGTCTAGCATATATCTTATGTGGAAACGCTTACTGAATACTATTACACGGGTCAGATAAACTCAAACGTATCCACTTTCTCCCTTCTTATAAGGAGTTAGTTCTCGATTGGAAATCAGTTTCATCTGACCGTCCGTATTGGTCTTTTTTTTCGCAAAGCAAGTTGACCTGGAAATGATTCTGGCGATCACCAGAACTGTGGATTCTACGTAATCATAACAATAACAATAACAATAGCAATGGGAGTAATGTAATACATGAAAACTAATAATGATAATTGTAGATAAAATAATTAATAATAACTCCTATGTTTTCCAATTTTACAGTTTAATCCTCCCTTGATACAAGCTCAATTAGGAATTAGTATTTCAATCTATGTGCTGCGGCTCGCTTGCCGTTAGAGTATTCGTATACTATGTCGATTTGATCGATGACGTGGTTGTCTTCTCTGCGCATGCTGTCACCTAGTTGCTATTTAAGGTAAATCCATCCGTGCTAAGTTGGACATGGATTGAGTGCATCGTCTTTATGCATATCGAATAAAGTAATTAAGTTTAATCGCTGTATCGCAGTTTCCATTTGATGAAGGGGATGCACCAGGGTACACCAGGGTACACCAGGGTACACTAGGGTACACTAGGGTACACTAGGCAATCTAACGCCCACTATATTTGTCAAGATGCATCGCTGTGGACATAACTTTGTATAGATATCTATTATTATTATCATTAAATCGCTAATTAAATAGAATCCTAAGCCTTTTTCTTTATATTAAAATAGACAGGGCTATATCGTTATAGCGGTATTAATATATTTATTATAAGACCGTCTCATTCGATTACTTAAATTTTTTACTGTTCTATAAATCCGATTATAAACTTTATTAGTCTACCTCGAAATATTACATAGATTTTCCCCAATAATTCTTCACAGAAATTTGCCCTAATTTTCCAAAAAATTTCTTTGAACCGAATCATATTTTTTTAACTCTTCAATAAGTGATATAAAATAAGTTTTTATTAAAGTAGATAGGAATTATACAGTATTTTAATGTTCTTTGAATAAAATTATTGTCTCCCTCCATTGAGTACTTATATTCTCATATAACTAAATATATCATTAAATCATTTATAGAGTGCAACTCTGTTGTAGTACTTTTAGACATTATAAATAAAACGTGTCTTTGCAATAGTATAAATTTTGAATATATGTAGGTCATGAAATTAAAAAAATCAAGATGTTTTAGTAGGCATCGCTACCCTCGTAAATATTCCCTAAAATATCCGCTCAGCTTCCACAAATAGCCAATGTAAAATAACGGATTAAGTACGTACAGATTTTATGATCAACTTTTTCAGCTTCATTCGCAAACAATAAATTGCTATTGCATAATTAATCGTTGCCTTTTAAATATTCCAAAGCGATGCACTGTAACTCCAATAGATTCCATTGAAACAAGGACGCATGAGCAAAATGTGAGCAAAACAATGCTCGAGATATTTAATTTGTAGCTTAATCGAGCCTATCAATATTCCATGAATCCGGTAGTACATTATAATTTACGTAGTATCATTGTGCATGATAGTAAATTTCCGTCTATAGATACTTTCATAGCGGAAGATGAAGTGGTGATATTAAGAATAGAAAATAATATAGTTGTGGAGTTTGTGGGCATATGAAGCTTAATGAGTCGTGGTATCGGTGCAGCAGATTTGTAGAAATTTGCTACCGTTGCAATCACGCTTTGTTAAAATGTATTTCATAGTATTTTGGGTTTATATTTAGGGCGAATATTAAGAATGTTTCAAAGATAAATAGAATTTTTTATACGAAAAGTTAGAAAAGAATGTGATTATTAGAATTAAAATTCCGAATGTGCTCAGTGTATGTGTACACACAAAGTCAAACATAATTATTGTTTGGAAGGGTCATTGAAAACAATGTTTGTATTTAAATCTCAATAATCGTCGAACCGGTAAAAGAATTTTGATATTATGTTGGTAATGGAAAGAGAATGTAAAGAAACCAATAAACAGAATGAAATAGATATATTTCATACTCGTTTATATCTCGTATTCTTGAATTTGTTTCCTTTTGTTCTATATCTTTCATATCTCATTGTCAGTTTAATGTTATTTTCAGAAACATAGGCAGTCTCATTGCACTGCAGACGCTACTTCAGCCCTTTCATATAATACATTTATTTAAGATTCGCACGTCTGACCCTGATAAATTGGCTCAAATCTCAGGGGGCTTAAATTTATTTTGCGTTTGTTATCGCAAGTAAAATACAGCATTAAAGCTCTCGTCGTATGAGCGACCAAAAAAATGAGTACGTTCAAATGTAGCAGTATGCTCCGCAAGTGAGATAAAAGAAAATAATGGCCTCCATGATTTCCACTCCTGCTGTACGTTACAGCATACACAAATATGCAGTACACCCGAATATCGCTGAAATTTTTCAGCAAAGTAACTTTAGGAGTCTCATAGCGAACCTCCGATGAATACGCCAAACCAATTAAACGTGACACGGTATCATCACTTTCAGATCGAATGAAAATGGCGAGAATCCCTCCCTCCTTTATAACCTTCTCCCTTTTCATCCTCTTTATCGACTGCTCTAATCCTCGACTATGCCATGAAAATTCCGTTAAAGTTCCTCATTTTCGCGAGGCGGCAATTCGTCTCTATACGTACATCGTATATAGCGGTGCGATGCGGCATCATGACCCGTAACAAAGGGATAACTGCGCGTTGAGATTCGTACTTATTCAAGAAGTGAAGGCCGATCAGGATTTTGATCGATTAGAAGTGATGGGGGGAGAAATTTGCGTAAATTTCTCGCTGCAATCGCGATATGCGTGCGGAATTTCCCGATTGGAATATCGGGGATTCCGGTGGATGGCCGCCAACGTGTAGCGCCTACTGATATCATATTCCGCATCAATATGATAATGACGCAAGAAACTAGATTCATTCTCATTTTTATTAAAAAAAATGTATACAAATGTATATTCAGCCAAAGTATTACTTTTTCTGAGCTTCTGATTTGTACTAACTTGTAACCACATTTATGTTAAATCACGAAAAATGAGTAAGACAATTAATCGAGTTTCCAGGATGAAACTGTATGAACGGGTTTTAAGTTAAATTGGTTTTTATTCCTTTATCGAGAAAGAAAATTCGAACTTCAGTAGTAACAAGTATCTTATTAAATCAGCATCTATACTTCTATTTATTTAAAAAAGCGATTCTTCACTTTTGCTATCCTGCGGTTGTTGAAATCGAAGTTACGCACTAAGATTATCCTTGATTAAATACGTAATTGCATAAAATAAGCTGTTTTGCTTTCTGAGACAATTTTAATTAATTTAAGTAAAGTAACCAGAGGTAGAAGTTTTTAAATATTATTCGTTTTCATGGCGTAACGATTTAGTGTACTGAACCTATTTTAATTTTTAATTACAATTTAACATTTTTAAATGTTTTAACACAAGTTCTTTAGCTAATTTCAAAACTAAGAAATTGTCAAAATTAATATATGTCTTACTTATTTCTCTTTTTCTATGATAAAGTACACTTGAACGTTATAAACAAATATTACCAGATAACTTATAACACATTAAAATGATTTCGCTATATCAGATAATTTTGCTCGGTAAAAGAACTTTTAGTTGCAATATTCGATGTTAGTTACTCTAAACAGTTTGAAGGATCCAAATAAGAGAACATCAATATATTAAAAAGTTATAAAATTACGGTATTAAATTAAAACGAAAGTCTTATAATGAATACAAATTACTCGTAGTTCTTTTAATTTTTAGTTTACTGATTTCGCTTGGTGTTTATTTTAAAAAGCATGAAATTTTGTCTGACATGTAAAACGAATATTTTAACATTCGTTCAATAGATACAAATGCGCTTGTAAACATTTGGTACATAAATTATAAATCTGAATGCAAATAGACACAGAAAATACGTGCGTTTTTTAAAAAATCTAATATTTATTCAACATCCAAAGAGTCATAATTTACAATTCAAACTTAATATTATCAATTATTATAAACACGGAAATGTAATGAACGAAATTATATCTAAAGCTTAAATAATAATATTAAATATATATTTTCAAGTGTATTTCTTTTTCTAATAACGGGAGATTAAAATCTTATAATTTCAGAGAAAGCTTACTTAAGTAATTGTAAAACGCAAGAGGTTAAGTAAATTTACTTTTAACATTTGCAAAATTAAATAAAAAGAAGTATAGTTCATTTAAATTACATTTACACGTCAACTATACTTATTTCGTGGGCAGTCTTATAAAATATTGATATATTATAGTATAAACATGAATAAAGTAACCCATTTTAATTAATTTTTAATATCTAAGCTTTAGTTGTATTCACAAACAGTTATTTATCTTTATTAATTTATCTATTTCCTAATGACGTATCTAGTGACATAGCTAGTCACATGGCTAGTGACCCAGCTAGTGACGTAGCATAGGTATTTTTGTACCTGTAATTATGATACAAGGCCTTCTTGAGATAAGAAAGACATCGGTGAGACAATTGAAAGAGTATTTCTCGAAAAAATGGAAGATTCAAATCCCGTTTGAAAAAAGCCACCTGTCGTTTTTTCTCGAGTATTACTCGTAAAAGTTAATCTTTCATTTATATGTAAAAAACCATAAACTTTAAAGCAATTTTTAATATATATTTATCGCAATTGTGCACCTAAAAGGTTTTTAAAAATCTGCATTTTTCTACCTATTATATATGATAATACTTTTTACCGCATATGCGAACGTAGAATAATTTTTTACCTATACAATTTTTAAAAGCACAATAATTCATAAATATTAAGTATAATATAGAATAGTTCCATCTCTTATTCTTTGAATAAAAATATTAGTTGATTGTAACTTATAACCAGATCCAGTAAGTGCAAGAAAATCCAAATTAAATTGAATCAAAGTGAACTGAGATTATAGAATAACATTTCTTATAAAATATTGTTATGCTTTTATAAATTTGAATCTTTCATATTATTTAAATAAATATTTTTAGCTCTTGCGGGTTTTAATTCTGTTCGTTGTAAGAAGCTTACCAGATATTTATTTTTATCATAAGCTGTGAAAGCCATGTGAAGTCCTAAAAGCCAAATACTTAACTTAATTTTCCCAAAAAATTATAACATCAGGGAACCAAATTAATGTATCTAATTAGAATATAAATGTTTTATTCGAGTATTACTACTGACGTGTCTTCTGAATTTATTTACAGTTTCATCTTTTTTATATAAAATATATTTTCCAGGAAAAGTAGTTTTTCTAAACAACCAGAATAAATTTAATGAAAAATTTTCTTCAATTATCACGTAAATTATTATTTGTATAAAAAGCATTACAATAAAATAAATAAATATAAAAAAATTTTTTAAATTAATCTCAGAGTAACTTCAATTTTTGAAATTATCAAATAGTTATACTTTTTGTTTAGATCTTTATAGATTCCACATATTTTTAATTTTAACGCATCATTTATACTTTTTATTTAACAAATTAAATCGTCATTTTCTTTGAAGATTTGAAAAACTGAAGTTATGAGAAGTTATGAGATATTCATTCCTTTACCTTGAAGTGGAATTTTTAATATATAAAATTTATAAAATAATTTTTTTTGTAATCGATATTGAAACATAACTGGGAAAAAGAGTGTAAAATGAAATAAATAATATTGTTCATAGAACAAATTTTCAAATATTTAGCAAAATGAAACTTCTTAAGAAACCAAAAAGAGTTAAATAAGTTAACAAAGTTCGTTAAATGTTATACATGCATACGACGTTTTATTTATTCATATATCTAAATGTGCACTAAGTGAAATTAAATTACATTTAAAAAAAATTTTGCTCTTGCATAAATTGCTCTTAGATACATAGACCTTATACGCGTCCTTTCATCCTATCATTTTAAGATTGTAAAACGTATATCATTTCAGATCACAATATTCTGCTATTTACATACCTTGATTCAGTATTTACGAGTCGGTTGCAGTAATTTCGAAATCTCTTTTATTGATAACTTGGGCCAAATATTTTCACAATAAAGATTTTTAGATATCTATATTTTACGATGATAATCATCAATTTCTTATCCGATTATATCTTCGCATTTTAACGAGGGAATTTTATCTCATATTTTAAGTAAAAATCATGAAATTATTCTTTTTCTGCGTCGTATCAAGCGTCTTATATTTATTTATTTGTCTACGTACGTAGACGTTGTAGATCATTATTTTATATAATATAAAAAATTGTAGAAATACATATATCATAAAAAGATTCGTGTTGAATGAATTTTTTTCGCTAAAAATTTATTCATTAAAAAATCATATTTTTTAAAAAGGTAAACTACGAGATATACGATATTTTATGAAGAAATTTTTGAATATGTGAAAAAATTATTTAAAAGATACAGCTTTATGGATACGTTCTGAGCTTTTTAAATTTAACTCTACATATATATGAGATCGATATTTCATACAATACTTTTTTCTTTTAAATTACATAAAACGTCTTGAATGCAGCATATCGGCAACTGTCACAATATTCTGAGGTAATCTACGCAGACTTAATACTGTTCGATTTGGTTGAAACACCTATTGTCTTAGATTACTTAATAATAAATAAAACTTAAGTTTGCGAACGGAATGCAGGTGTTGTACAAGTCATTCAGATAAGTGGTAATACGTATATTTTAAACTATCGTGTGCCAAAGTGCGTTATTTATTTTAAATTTTATTTGTTAATTAGGATTATAGGTAATGATTTTATTTCATTTTTAAATCTTACTGGAGATAAAAAATATTATTGCGTACGTTCGTATACGCGAGTTCACCATTTATTAAGGTTGACAAGCGATTGGAATAATGCAAATAAATGATCTGAATTGAAAAGTAGTTGACGATATTGTCCAGTGATCATAACTATCAGTCGTACCTGACAATAATATTTTTAATACTAATACAATATATGCTTGAAATTCCTAGACAACAGACAGAAACTGCATATTATCGTGCTCCTAATAAAATACTCTCTTAAAGATAAAAGGATAAGATGCTTCGAAGATTACATGAATTATAAGATATGAAATAATAGAAAAATTCTTAGAATCGAACTTTATCTTCTCAAATTCAAATTATCCGAAAAGGATAAAAAAATTGAAATAGGAGGATTGGATAAGTTTCTAGAAGATCACTCTCAAGTAGTAAAGAAGCTTGCTTAGCAATTTCAAGAAATCTAAAAAGTAATTTTAAACATCTCAAACAACCTGGCAAAATATAAACAGGTCATTGGATTCCATGATTTCCCTAAATGACAACATATTACCGCGTGAGATAAAAGGATCCAAAAAATCTACAAGTTTCTTGAGTTCGCAAGTTCTGCTTCGTACAAATTATTATGCAAATTAAATATATATACCCACACATACGTATAAGTAATACTTATTTATTATGGAATTATTCCAACAATCATTTGTTCATTTCAATAATTTCCTTATTCATCATTCTTTAAGGAGACTGATAATAGCACTATCAACTTTCATCAACTAATAATTGACCTTTTTGGAACATAGGAGCGATTAATAGTTTCTTGATAATTATCCAGTCATAAAAGAAATTTCAGCTTATGATATGAGTCAATTACATTTGGATCATTTATTCCAGTAATAAATATTATAATTTCAATAAAGTTTCTTTTATCGGTAGAAATCTTACTTTTAAATACTTTCACAATGTAAATTTACAATAAGATTGGTGTGGAAACACGTGTTTAAAAAGAAATGGTTTTTTATTAGTGAAATAGCTTATTAAGTATATTATTAAGTATTATATTATTACATTAGATGATCAAATTATTTTAACCAACATCGATAACCACAAGCATCGGTATTACCTTTTTACATTTAGTTTTCGGTCTTATTAATACATAAGAATTTCATAATGAACTTGTTCATTGAATTAAATTGTTCTTCGTACATCTACCTTCACAAATTAATTTCGTTATTTCGATTAGATTCTACCTTCAAAGTATTTCAGAGGTTTCCATTTAATGTATTGGTATGTTCCTCGGTTGAAAAATAAAAGCAATAACCGATTCCGTTTTAATATCCAACGTTTCGATAATATACTCTAAAGATTCTCTTCTCAAGTGTGCATGTGTATTGTATTGGAGTATTATTATACGTCCGATACTCGACTCATATTGATATTAATTATAAGGTAAATTTCTATTCACACAGATTATGGACGTATAATAATAGTGATAAGGCTGAAATAATTAAATAAGGGTTCATTTTCTCTCGGAGAATAACGGTATGGAATTTACAGTAATTATTCATTGCACTACTCGAGTAACCGTTGAGAAATTATGAGGCCATAAGCGATTATCTCATAGTCATTCTTCCTAAATATTTCATGAAATTTAGTAGTCTTTTTAATTCTACGAAGACTTGTTCAAGTGCTTATTTTTCCAAAGAATTTAATTCCTTTATTTAATCTACATGTGAAACTGCAAAAACTATATACTAAACCCATTACATTAACCGTAACTAAAGTCATCTAAAGTCGTACACAATATACTTAATAGAAATAAGATCCATTAAGATTATTTAAATACTTAGTGCAAGTATTGTAAGTGAAAGAGTGTTTTGCAAGAATTGCTTATATTGAAATAAAAAAAAATTATAAACCGTAACTCTATAAAAATATCATAGATTACGGAGCTTAAAACTTTAAAACTTGCTGTCACATTAATTAATGACACGCGCAAACTAAATACTACACTTGTCGATACTACGTATTACTGTTGCTATTAGTATTTTTCTATAAAAAGTGCGGCAGTGTACTTTCATATCATCATCAAGGCTTTTTTTTGTACCGATGCCCGATCTAATCTTCGGAGAAGGAAAACTAAGAGTAGATAACGATATATGGTACGACCATTTATTAAGACGTCCGAAACATCTTTCTAACCGAAACTTTCGTAGAATGCTCAACGTTCTCAATATGCGGTCACTAAGATGCTCCGCAAAGGGAAAAGTTGCTCATACGAAACAAACCATGAGCTCCGCCATAAGAAAACAGTTCAAGATATCCAGTAAATCTTAGCTCTTATCGCGGATAGTTCCCCGCCTTGATGGAGCCTCCCTTTTTTTTATTCCTTCAAATCACTCAGAGTCATCGTTTTTTTCGATCTTTCGATGTCGAAAGATCGACTGGGAAGCTTGAAACTCAATATCAAACTGAAATTAAACTTTTTCATAAGATATCTTTATTAAACATCTGTCGCTTGTGCTTTAGAGCATAAGACGTCGACGAATTCCTCTTTTACGCTGGAATATATCCGGGAGTCCTTTTAATCATCCGTGTCGATTTTAAATAGAACTTTTGGTTAAGTGCTTTCGTATTACAATAAAAAAAGCCATTCCTATTGCCTGTACCAATATTGCTGCAACTGACACCCAATTCGCTTATATTATATTTATACTGAATTCGTATTCATTTAAATCTAGCTATTGAAGCTACCTAGAATAATTTACTTCTCGTACGAGATATTATTTCATTTAAAAATGAAGTGTAGAAAGAAGTCTAACTGATTTTTTTCGGATGAAATTCAAAAAGAGAATTCGCGTATATTTTCAAGAAAATTAGCTTACTATTATTAATTCGAACGAAATAACTCATCAAGAACCTATACATGGTTTTGTTTTATAACCTTCGGATGAATCGCAAGGGAACCTAGATAAAATTTTTACGATTACTTAAAATTCAAAGTTTTCTTTACGTAATACTTGAAAATCTCTTTGATCGGAATAAAAATTTGTATTTTGGATAATGTCAACACAAGTCCTACTCCCAGCGGTACATAGTCGATTAGTATAGTCGATTTTGCCGATCAAATCGACTTATTAGTGTGCGTGAAATGATATTTGTTGAAAGTACTTTTGTACTTGTAGAAAAGTGAAAAGCACCCTCTACTTGCATTAAGCATCATTTCTATATTCCAATTAATTTGGTCAATCATCTTTCTGTACAATTGATACATTGTACTAAACTATAAACACTTATTATATATGTAACTGAAATAATTTAATATGTATTCACGTGTACTATAAACATTTATAAATTAAATAAAAACCACGAGCATTAATAAAACGAAAGAATAAATCTACATCGTTCTGAATTTCAGTGAGAATTACATTATTCTTTAAAATTTACGGAAATTAGATGTCGAAACTAAAAGCTCGCAAATGATCAATATTAATTTCCTTTTCTCTTTTTCCTTAAATCTTTTTCTTTCTCTACCTTTTATTTTACCACTCCCACTCCTTATCTCTTTCTTCCTTAACATTCTATTTATTTTTCCTTCCTATTTATTCTCTATTTGCACTTATTTTTATCGTCTTCCCATTCAACATGTAAACAAAAATTTTTTAATGTGTAAATGTGAATTCTGAACGCTCCGAAGGCTGTTATTCATCTATTATTTATGATATAAATTTTTTAATCACCGACTTTATGAAAGTCAGTCAGTACTTTGAATGGATTTAATTTATTTACGATTGTAAGGAGAAAAACCTAAGTAATAATGAAGTTAATTCGTACAAAATTAAAAAACAAATTAAGAGAAGGCAATATTTTTCGTAAATATTTTGTAACATCGTAGTTATCTATAAGAGCTATCTTATACATATTTCCAAACATTGATTATAATAATATGAGAATATTCATACTTTTCCTCTATTAATAATAGAATAAATTACAAATTTCAACAAGAGAGAAGCGTATGTTACGTAGCAATGTGTTGATTTCCTCACAAAAACAAATGATACATTCGTTGACTCGACAATGTCGATCATCGACTTTTCGACTTGGAAACCCCCATAGTATCAGTATTGTTTGCAAACTCGGTCGAAGCCTACGCTGAACTTCCAGCGCTTAAATATCTTAATATTAAAGTGCAAGCAGCGAAGGAATGACAGACTTAGACACGAATCGTGTACGAATTCATGTTATGCGCGCCTCAGACATACCGCGCATTGTCTTTATTCTCTATTTACTTTTGGAGATGTAGGTTTCGTTAATATTCTTGCAGTAAAATGGTTTTAAGAGCCTTTTTCTTCACAGTACATACATTTTAAAGGATAGCAATAATACTTATTGTCGTGTACTCTTTCAGTAAAATGTTATATCGTGGCTTTTACATTTTTATTACTATTTACTACTAATTTTGATAATAATAATGTATTTCAGACACCTAAACGTTAAATTGAATTGATGTCGTATTACTTATTTTGTTTTAAAATTAAGTTTTAACATTGGTGCTAAATCTCTTGGTTAAAAGTGTAGAATAAAATTATTACGCTTTATAATACCTAGTATATTTGTATATTTTGATTTATTAGGAAGTAATAATATTTTATAAAATGAAAGATAGCAGGTATTTGTGACAGTCAATTAAATACAGTGATTTCGTCAGTTGCGAGTAGTACGAGTCAATGTTTAGTGCGGCGGAAACCGCGAAAGCATTCGCTCACATCCGTCTCGTATGAAAATCACTCTCTAATATAACGTAAACAGGTATACGTGCGCTATAGTGCACTATATAGTGCGCTATACGAGCAATGTAATGTTCATAGTTTATTCACCATTGCGAGAACGAGCATCGTTCGACTGCGCGGTAGAGCGAGTAGAAGCAACATTTCTACATCTGAGTTTGAGAAATGCAAGAAATGGATAAAAGATGCTGCTGTCATCTTTATCGTAGAACGGCAATAAAAGGGATGGCAGTACAAAAGAATGTAAGAAGTACTCGAGTTATCTTGAAAGAACACGCTTTTCTTGCGGCATTACGTAGGCGGGTATTTCTTTTATCTTCATCTATATATTCGCGCTTAAATTAGGCGACACGCATAAGCAGGCATGAAGTTTTGGAATTCTACAGAAATTCTTCGAGCAAATTCAATTAGAAATTTTTAGAAACCGTGTACCTGAATTAAACACAGCGTAATATGTGAAATTCTACGTTGAATCTTTAATGGTATTCGATAAATTGTCTTTTTCATATGAAAAACTGATGAATATATCGATTATTTCCAATCAGTAGCTAACTAATTACGTAATTAGTTTTATTTTATATAAAATTTTTATATTTAAGTTATATTTAGTTATTTAATTGGCTTTACTCGTGTTCAATAATTCAACTACATTTATTTACTAATAGCTAATGAATATAATTATCGTTTACTATTAATGCATAATTCCCCAAAATACAAATTGTTACCTACATATTCGCGAATAAATTTTTCCTTTAATTCATCTTATTATATAGTTATTAACTATCTATTGAATTTGTCTATCATTGTTTACAATTTTCTATAACTTATTTGAAAGAAATCATTATTATAATTTTATCGTCTTTGTATCGTTAATAAATTACCGTGACTATATTAATCTCGATTTATTTATAAAAATATTTACAAATTCTGCAAATAATACATTATTTATACTTCTCTTGGTTCGCAAGCTATTTTAATGAATTAGTATTCAAATAAGGCTACACGTAATCATGACAACGTATTAACAATTAGTAGCATGATCTTTATAATTGATGTGGGTAAAAGGGCTGTAAATAATCAGAAAATTAGTAAAAGGGTAAGAAAAGCTGAATAATGTAGAGCAAGAAGTAGCATATCTTCGAGTAGATAAGTATTTCTTTTTTTCTCCAGAGAGTTTTTTTAAAGGGTAATTAAGTTTGTACGTAAAAGTAACCGGCTTGCTGTTTTTCTACTGAAAACCAGAGTTACAATAAAAGGGTGGAATAAAACGAAATTCTGTTCTTTCTTATAAAGTAGTATTATATAACGATGCATCTTAATCGTTCATCGTTATTAAAACCCTTATATTTCTCTTTTAAGATTCTGTTTTACTTGTGGGAAAGGGTTACACTTTTATGCAATGGTGTTTGTACTTCAGTTTTATCTTCGGGCCTTTTTCATCCCCCTTATTTCACTGCTTATTTTACTTTGTCCTATCGATTTATTATTAGAACAGATAGCCTGAGGTTAATATTCAATAGCACAGTTCTTTGTTCTGAATTCATTTAAACACAGTCGTACTTATATATATATATATCCCTTGGTTTTATGCAAATGATAAACTACCACCCAGTGAGATACTTGAAATTCACTTGTTCATTGATTGTCGAGATAATTAGAAAATGATTTCCTAGTGAAAACTTCACTTACATCATGATTTAAAATTGATTGCCTTTTTAATATTATTATTAGTATTGTTGTTCAAAGTGAATCGATTAGTATATTCGCAATGAATTAAAATATTAATTAAAAGCTGATTTGTTTAGTATATCTATTGCGCAGTTGTAGTAATTCATATAAATAATTTATAATGAGCTGATTATCACATCACCAAATTTTAATTTATTAGAATGTTTGTACGCGAATGTTACTTTAATTGACGAACTCAAAAGTGACGAGGTTTAATATAATACATTATTCGTAGATATTACTATAAA
Organism: Wiebesia pumilae; assembly: GCA_018907045.1. NCBI lineage: Eukaryota > Metazoa > Arthropoda > Insecta > Hymenoptera > Agaonidae > Wiebesia > Wiebesia pumilae. Next base: position 3,003,397 of record JACCHZ010000138.1, read on the forward strand.
ATTATTAGCTTATTAAGTTACTAGTTAATGCAAACTATTCATAAATAATTTTCAGCTGCTTAAATGATAGAAATATATTTTTAAATATTGAAAAAGGTGTTAATATTCATCTACGAATCAGCCTATCAAAATACTTGATATATTAGTTACTATTATATATACATTGTCTCTTCTTTATATTTATCCTTTTAAAATAAGATAAAATAAAAAATTTATTTGTGATTATTACGCATATTTTAGCCTATCTAAACTCGTATAAATTATACGAGCCTACAAAAATAGTTTTATAACATCTGCTATTGTTTAAATTTAAAATTCTAAATATTACTGCGGCAATTAACTGGTTAAGTGTAACGCCTAAATGGGCTTCATTATTCTTTCCTGCAATATCGCGAATCCCTTAATTTCGTATACAGCTTTTTCGGGATGAATTACTCAAGAAACATTCTGAAAAGTGCTCATTTAATTCTATTCGAAGCTAAAAGAGTCGACGCTAATGGACTCGTCGGATCATCGCATCGCGTCTTATATCTCGATACACTCTGCGCCTGATTAACCTTTTCATTATCGAGAAGGATGTTGCAGAATACGCTTGCGACACGCTGCGCTGGTATAAATCGTTTCCCACTGCGCTAATTTATGCAGAGCCATAGGCGAAGGCGTGGTTCCGTTACTTGCCGCGCGCAACGTATAGCCCGCCATCTTAATTGTGGGTGATACGTAATGTGGGTGCTGCTCTTGTATTGCGCCCCTTTATCCAACGAGAAATTATTTGACGATTTCGAGAGACGAATTCCTGTTTATGTACATTCCTGCGTGGTACGCGCGCTTATCTCTGCCTTAGCGGAGAGACGTTACTTTCATTCCGCCTCTTTTCATTACTTCTGAGCTTGCGAGAGGAAGAATTATCGGACCACTGATAAAAGCTTATTTTTGCTATTCTTAAAATAATTAGAATATAACAATGCACTTGAGACAAGGAATAAAAATTAATCCATTTCAATATTTTCTATACTCGAGAATTTACGATTAGAATTTATTATTTTAAAGTCACTTTCGAATTACTGTATTGTAGTTTTTATATATCCTTCCTGTATGAAAACGGGATGAGATTTAAAAGACTTATCCTAATAATTTACCATTGTCGTTGTTATACTCTATCTTTACACGTTAATTCAATGCAATTTTTGTATTTTCATAGTCTGAGTCTACTTTTGACTTTTGAGTCTACTCCTACTAATCCCTTTGCATCAAGTCACTCTATAAAACATTCATAAATTTTATTTGCTGTTGATGAAAACAGAATCAGTTAAGATAAGGGCCTTAATTATGTTGCATACGATGCTACAGTTTTGCGATTAATTTAAGCTTTTCTTCGTAATCATCGGAAATCTCGCAATCAAATATATATTTTCAATTTAACTGATTGATTAATTTATGATTGTACGTATAAATAAATAAATGTAATTAAGAGGCTTAAATTGCAGGAAATTGAATTTGATTGAATTAATATCAATGTGTGGTTAAGTTTTTGTGTAATAATGAGTATTTTACGTTAAATCACAACCATCGGGTTCAACTGTACATTAAATGTAACCTAAGATACGGCCATGGAAGCTACGCAACATACTATAAAAAGAAACAACGGTTAACGATATATTAGCTCAATTCTGTACAAATGATCTAAAGAATAAGCACGGTACATTGAGTAATTAATGGTGCTTTAATGTGTTAGTTATGAAACGTTTTCCTAGTTAATCTTATTTACAAATTCTATTCTATCTCCATTTTACGATCCCACTCGAACGACTCATAACTTCGCTCGACTTTATTTCCGTTCTACGCCCTTGTTTTTTTACAGTTCCTTTTTATTCTTTTCCTTTCTTCTCCAAGGACCGACAAAGCACATCCACCCCACCGTAAAGAAAAAGAGACGCTTTTATATCGTAATTACCATTTTTATCCGGATACCAAGCGACGTGGACTTCGCGGATCTTGTTATATAGCCGCTCCTCGACCCATCGGAATTCATTAAATTCCTCGCTTAACTAAGACAGTCTTGCATTATTTTCCTCCTGGGATAGAACGAGCTGCATTAGTCGAGCTCATAAAGTGGATTTATAGAAATTACACGAGCCCTCGCTCGATGACCACTCGAGCATCCAACTGAATTTGGATTTTCTTATGCAGCTTTCTTGACGTACTTGATACCAGTGTGCAATGGGATATTTTTGGAAAAGTTGATGTGCTCCTTGAACGAAATATGTACAGTTGTATAAAGTACTAGGAAATCGGACTTTAATTATTTCTTTAAATATTTCGATGGATATCGAAATCGAGTTTCAAATCAAATAAGGGATACTTCATAAAAATGTTCATGCCTATTAGGCACTACATCCAATTCGAAAATTATATCGTACTTTTTGTAATCTTCCTTTCCTTCAAAGTGCTCGATCATTTTAAAATGTAATACAACGTGCTGTTTAAAACAATGGCTATCTATATTTGGAAGATTTCAACATAAATTTTGATCCCACGGGTATTATCTTTTAAAATAATGACGAACGATGGGAATTAAAAAAAAATTTCTAAAAATGAGGGGAATTATTATTAGGATACAGTTAAGTTTTCTGAAATTTAACCTGACTGAACTAAGGGAATGTGTTATTTTCTCTCGCAAAACATTCGCAATATTCTCCGTCTCTCTTTCTCACTCGCTTTCTCCTTTGTCCCCTCTACTTTACTACATGAAGAAGAAACCAGAATTATCGGAAAATCGAATTAAGCGAGTTTATTTTCCTTAAATTTTGGATCTTCGGTAAAATCATATAAATTTGGTGATCAATTATATTTTCGAATACTAAATAAAAAAATGCTTAGAAATACTTGGTACGACATACTCAGGGATTGCTTGAATTAATATCATTGGTTTATTCATTGAGAGCGTAGCTTTTTCAAAAACTTCTTCACTAATTTAATTCTTAATGAGAAACATTTAACATCTAAAACATTTCGGTCGAGATTCTTACTTTGTGGCTTATTTTTAACAAATGCAATTCAGTCTTATCCATCTACTGATAATATATAAATTAATTAAAAAATGAAAAGAAACTCGTATTCAATTTCTTGAAACTACTGTGTCTACTGCGATAAGTTGTCGCTACGTTATAAAAACCGCAGGCAATTTAAAGGGATTTTCTTAAAATGCGATTAAAAATAATTGATTACACTTCATCTGCCAAATAAAATCATAAAGCCATTGTCATTTCAATTTCCTTAGCTTATCGAATAACCTTGAGAAGGGAAAGTTGCGTTATACGCGTGTAAAGGACCTTCCACGACAACAGCTCTCCTCGTCTTCAAACTTTTCCAAGCGGTTTTGCCTCTATCGCGAATATCACTTTGGCAGAGAACTGTAGCCATAAATTTTGGTATATCTAGGTGCCCCTTCAAGGTAATACGGCAAAATAAGGCAGCTGAAAGCGAAGAATGGGACATGACGTCGTCGAGAAAAGGAGATTAGCATAAGCTTGCATGTTCATAGAGAGCCTTATCGTACTTAACCCCTTGGCTAATCGTGAAAATTACGTTTATTATCCTATCATTCTATTACATTCTCAAAATGAATCTCCCTTTTATCTCTCCACTTTTTTCTACCGTCGCTCAATTTATTCATTCTCTACATTGTTGTTCGTAGCAGATGATATTAGACTAAATTAAATATCGCGTATTTGGCTAAGACTTTTATTTGTAATCTTTTAAAGACTGGCGTTGCAAAAGTGTCAGTATTTCTAAAAATCTACATTTAATACTACTATAAATATAAAATATGATTAAACGATAACAAAAATTTTGTTATTACATGTAATTCAATGAATAGGATAATAAAGTACGCATTTTGAATAATAAAATCATTCATTGTTATTACTCACTATCATGACGTTGGTTTGTAATTTATCTCAAAATAAATTATTACAAATTTTTATCTGTTTTGTGTGTGTGTGTGCGCGAGCGCGTGCGTGTGTGTGTGCGTGTGTATATATCACTCCTAGTTTCAATTCATCAAAGTGTAAAACTACGAAGAATATAGTTTGACCGATCGGTAGTAGTTTCATTATCAAAGCCTATAGACCTTTTAGAATTAAACAAGCAAAGTCAGAGAACATGGTATCACTTGAATTCAAAGTAAGACTCTTTTGAATCTAAACCTAGAGTCAAAAAAGCTACGTTTTCAGTGGAATTGGATTCCTGGTGACTTCACACTCTGATGTATCTATTCTATTGGTAAACATCGATTCAATTTCAAATGCACTTCCAGTTCCGATTTAGATATTGATTTATAACCAAATAAGTGTTGTGTTTCTAGTACCAATTTATTTATTTATTTTTTTTTTGTGACAAAGTGTTTCCATTTTTACTTTTGAATAGTAATATTTAAATTAATTTTTTCTTTAAGTTAGCTAAAGGTAACATAATGAAAGTTACGACGTGTACAATTTTAATTCTCCAACAATCTGTTGGTTCGAAGAACGGTGAATGTGACCGATGACGTCGTCACGTACGATCATAAATAAGCAATAATCAAAGAAGAGGATCTATAGTATTTTAAATTTGTATCAACTGTTATTGAACTACTTAAATCAATATAATTTTCATTTGCTGCGCAAGTTGGTTTCCTTAATTGTGTACAAAAATGAAAATTTTCGAGGAAAACTTTTCGATCGAGAATTTTCCACGATTAGCTCTTTTGTTGCTTTTATTTGCTAACTTATTAATTCGTTTCCCGAATCTACTAGTGAATCACTTTCTCCGAAATTACACAGATCTATTCGAATGAGTTACATTAAGCGTATCTATTAGTAGGTAATCGTCTTTTACATTGCTACTCAGAAAATCGCTACCTGTGACCGATAACATTTGTCTTCACTCACGACAACTGTTTTATATATTGAGTTGTGCTTGTAAAACCAGATGAAAAATTCGGTTTCATCTGTGCCCCGAGATAAAATATTTCACGGAAATTAAACTTTCAATGCCGAAGTCACGCCAGTGTACATTCTCTAACTATTAATGATGCAAACAACAGAAGTAGCGAGATCCACACGAAATTAGTCGGTATAAAAGAGCAAACTCCGCATCCTCTATAAATTTAATGGAAAAATCCTGCTCACTCTTCTACCGCTAGCAACTTCCGGGCAAGCCTCTGCAACGTGCGCTCCTCTCACGCAGTCTAGAATATCCGCTGCGAGTGAAAGCGAGAGAGCGTAGAAATACATGGTTGACTATGCCTCGGCACATCCGTAAATCCACAAGCAATGGTAACGCGAGCCTCTGCTCCTCGCACGAACGCCAGTCGAAGGGCGGAACGGCGCTTGGAATCTCGGCTAAGATCTCACCTGAATTCCGCAGTAGATAAGCTCTCCGTTAAGCGCGAAAGAAAATATATCTCCGCTAATAGCAGCTTTCGCCCAGCCACGTATAGAAAAAGTCCGTCTGTACGAGCGACGAGGCCGTATGTCTCTGGGGCAGAGAGCGCAAGGATGTTGTAGGACGAGTCAGTCGCATGTACGAGCTGCACGAGGCCAATAGAGTGGCGGCTTCGTACCTTTGAGCGCTAAATTAATATCTCCTTCAGGGATATACGAGCTTGAGCTTGAGCTTGATTCCGTGGAGGCGTGAAAAAGCGTTAACCGAAGCTTTTCTTCGAAAATCACTTAATTGAAAAGCACTCGTTGGAATTGTTGTCGGCACTATTGTTGTCCGAAAATTGATTTTTAAGAAATTATTATTACGAGCTTCCGTTATATTTCATACTGCAATTTGAATATCACGTACTAGCTAAGACGTAGGCAACATTAATTGCTACGTAGAATGAGAGAATGTAAATTAATGTTTCCTTTGTTTCGGCTAGGCGAACAAAGAGTAGTTGATGCTTCGTCTTCGATTTGAAGCATGAAACCGAAAAATTGCTTACTTGTGACTCTCCATTGCGTGACTTTTATGATAAATATCACTGTCGACTAACTGTAGAAAGTAACTAATTCACGGAAACTAAAGTTGTACGCCCTGCTGCCGTGTGCAAGCATCCAAGAATATTCCAAATATTAATTCAACGTACTTATTAGGAAACACTATAAGAACAGTGATTTATTTCGTCTAATCTATAAGCTGATATTTAATAGTTTTTAGTCAGAAGAATTAGCACGATTCAATTATGGATAAACAACAATTATTAGTTATCGATCTGCTTGCAAATAATTACCACGTATGCAATGACGCTTTGTACGCCTTGCGTGCACATTCTATTTTTCTTAACTAATAATAAAAGTGCACGATTTAAGTAGCTGGAAATAAACCGAATGGGCGACATCCACTGGTTATTTATGTAATTAAACTAGTTGTTGTGTGCCTTGGTAAATATTACGATTATTTTACGAACTCTTCGTACTTTTCAATCGATGGTTATACTTTTACGTAAAATAAAGATCCACTGCTTTCATTAGCAAAGTCTATTTAGGAATTAATTAATATTTACATTCGTGAATATTAATTTACGAAACTAAATTGGAAAAAAACAACTAATTTTGGGCTGCTCTCTTTGAGTACTTAACATAAAGCAATACTTATAACCAGCCAAACAGTTTATTAAATATTTTGTGGATAACGATGAGATTATATAATTCAAAATTTCATATAATTTCATATCTGTGATGTATACGATCATTTAATAGATTAGTTTATCATTCATGAAGTCAAAAAGTTTGTTATATGAAATAATAGTGTGCATTTTGGAATCATGCGATTTACTAAAATTTTATTGCTTGTATAATTAAGCATTTATGATTTTTCGTCCCGACAACAATTGTACAATCTTACAACGCAAGTTTATATAAATTTTAAACTAGCCCTACAACTACAATAAGAACTCAGATGATTAGTGTGACAAGAATTAATTTGTACAATCTCAATAAAACAGCTGAGCCTAAATAAGTTCTCATGCGAATGTTCTAATAAAACGAAGTTCTGCCTAAGTATGAAAAAGTGTGTGAGAGAGAGAGAGAGGAGTGTGCAGAATCTGCTTGTAATTCATCTCGCGCGTCCTAGCGTCTCGTGATTTACAATGACCTCGTCCTTTCGAACAGAAATCCATTGAGACCCGAACTCACGTTTCTCTCTCTTTCTCTCTCTCTCTCTCTCTCTCTCTCTCTCTCTCTTTCTCTCACGCTCGATTCTGAAATATATATTACGATACAAAGGTACCGACGAGAAACTGTAAACTTTTACAATTTGCAATATACTTCCTTAAAAAAAATTTCTCTTTTATCTAATTTATCTATGTATGGTTAGAATTAAAATTTTTATTCTAACATGAATACACTATCTGTCCAAATTTTTGGAAACCTTTTTTTAAAATTGTAGTTAATTATTTTTTAAAACTATACCAATATTTCGCAATTCTTTAAGATATCCTTATTCGAGTTATTTTTACTTCTTGAATATTACACGTGGAATTTGGTCCAATATGTATTGAGAAAATTAAACTCTGTCTGGTCTGACTGATGTCAGACTTTAAATTCACTTAAGTATTCTTAATTTAGCTTAGTTTAAAAACTATTACTATTGCAATACAACATTATAATCTAATATACACAGTTAATATGAATTTTGTATTTTCAACTAATGTTTGCAAGAATGAAATCATGCAATATTCATAAAAACATTGATCATTTTTACATAACTATACGAATATATTTACATTGACTAAATACTTCAAAAATATAAAATTATATAGTACATTTAATAACTAAACTATCTATTTGCAAATAATTTGTCATTGTGAAATGGTCGGTTCTATTTCTATGATTCCAACGAATGTAAATGAACTCTATTAAGTACAATTTCACTCGGAGACATTTAGACTTATCTTGCATACTCGAGTATGTATTCATTAAAGCGCGTCCACGCGAGTGTACGACGCTGATAAAGGAATAAGCGTAAGGAAAATATCCATGGTATGAAAAAAACTAAATTCGATGTTGGACGAAAAGTGAATTTTAGGTTTTGTATGGTGAGCCATCCTGTTGGTATGCGTTTCCACGTACAGCATAATCATACTTACAATGAGGAAAATCCAGAAAGCTTTCAGAGTTTGAATGTGTTTGAACCTTCGCATATCCTTCTATTCTTAATATACAGACATTTAATCAAGTCAGCTTTGACGTACTAAATTTATACACACACGCGCGCGCGTAATATTTTACGATGAAAATTCTTGCACTTTAGATAAGTTTCATTTTAATGTTAAATGTCATTCTAAAGTTTTGAGAATCATTGTTGACATTATAATACACATTAGTACAGTAGCACATAACAATTTTTTTTGCAATTAAAGACTATCGAAAATAATGAACAATAAAAAATGAGAATTGGTAAAAAGGAAAATAACGAAAAAGTATAATTACAAAAACAATTATGCTATAAAAGAAATTTAACAAAATTCATTTTAAATAAGGCACTAGTACATTAGTTTAGTGATAAATAGTTAAATAAATAATGCAATCTAAAAGTTTTGAAAATATGCTTATATTCCTAGAACTAGGCAAGTTTTATTTTTACACACAAATAACATTAATTTCTTTATTTATCCCCCTTCATTTATCTCCCTATTTTCTCTCGATTTTACATGTATTCTATCACCTTAACGGGTTATGATCAGTGAGAATTTAGAAGAGATCGATTTTTTAATTTTTGCATTATTTTGTTCTGGAAATATAACATCTCGAGAGTAAACTATTTCTTTTTCAAGTGGATCCAGTTTAATTACATAATTGTTTATAAGTTCAAACTTATACTTTTTAGTTCTAAATAAATACCATTTAAAATCTTGAACGCATTTTTGTCAAAATGGCCTTTTCAGAGTCGGTGACAAATATTTCTCAAACAAGATTTAATAATCACATTATGCATTGCACACTCTATTCGGATATCAAATACTAGTACTTTATGAAACAATTTCTTTTTCTGGCTTATATTTTTAATTTTATGCACAAGAATTGGCGCTTTTAAAGGTAATCGGAAATTTTTCTTTCGATAGCCGACACTTTGTGACAAATAAATGTTTCTCTTGAATTTATATAGTTATTTAGATAATCATTATACAGATATAATTGGTAGTTGAATTGAGTATAAAGAAAAAGTTAACGATAGCAAAATATTGTCAGATAATTATAGTATAATTCGAAATAGTGGGAAGAGAGTGACGCATACTCGTTGGAAACCATAATTGAGATTGTGCACAGTATTAAAATACTAATACTCAAAATTACTGCAGTACTTAAATAAAACAAATTCAAGTCATATCTGAACATCGTGATAAATATAAGCGAGAACTTAAGGAAATTTACATGTACTTATAACGAACCACTAACACGACCAGATATCAGAAATAGTGACGTTCTGGATATTTGAACCTTTGGTCGCAAAGGTAATGAATGTAATACATTTAATAAAAGAATTAAAATGATCATGAAAGCTACAAGTACGAAGTAGAGGGATATTAAATAATTCCGAGCTATGCGATTATGTACCAAATAACATTTCGTGTCCTTGCACAGAAAAAAATCAATAAAAGATACGTGGGTGATAATTGTAGGTGAAATATTGTAATAACACATAATAAGCTCATTCAAATATTTGAACACGATCAATAGATTTACATACAACCTTGAAAAGTGTAATCCGTTCTAAATAAACTTAGATAACAGCAAATCTAACAACGGGCGTATTTCATATGATTCCCTTCAAAGAGATAGAATAAAGTAAAAGAAGCTTAAAAACTACTCGGGTAATATAATTAAACGTAATAATGACCGAGCGCTGGTAAATTTAATATTTTAGATATTAGAAAAAATTAAATAAAGATTTAAATAACCATTCGTGGGAACTAAAGTATAAAATTACCGCTTGCAATAGTTCATAAACCGTTGATGCTATTCAGAATGTAATTAATGATTTCAGAGTATGAACATATCAAACATTTTATTTGATGATATGCCGCTTTAGATGGATTCGCTAACGACGTTGCAACTCGTAACATTTATAAAGGTACAAACATTTCTTAATATCATTAAAAAAACACGTGGCCCAATAAAATTGCATCTATTTAATATGCACCTAATGTAAAAGTAAATTGATTTATCAATTTTTTTATTAATAAAATCCATTTATTAACTTGAAATATATATTCGAATGGAATAGCATTAAATTCTATTTATCTTTAGATAAGACGTGATTTGATTTTATAAGTCAATAAGCTCGATTATAAGCTAAATAAACAATTAGCTGCAATATATAATTACAATTGCGCTTTTGGCACTTGATAATAACTTTGATGATTTCCTTTGTTGATTTTAATTGTCTTCACATCACGCAGTTTTATTTGCATAGTCAGAAACAGTATTAAACTAAACTGTGAATCAGAGCTTCGCCAATTTGACATAAAATGACGTAAATTTGCGTAAGTTATAAGGCGAATTCAAGTGGTTATTAGTTACTTTAGAACTTCAGATATCCCTGTTTACATATTGTAAAACAAATTATACAACTAATGACGTAAAAAAATTTAAAGAACACTTATCTATAATGACGTAGGTTTTAATTGGACAAAATTTCCATCGCATTAATCAAATTCGATAAAATGTACATTAAATTTATAAGAGATTTCTTCTGCATAATGTTTACTTGGGTTTTATATAAATTTTCTTTACCAATATAAAAATCAAAATTCACGTTTAAGTTAATCTGTCATTTAAACTAATGAATAAAAATGTTACGCCAGCTGAGTATATTATATGCAATAACTCATTTCAAATTAATTTCTAAATCTAAATGCAGTCTTTTTGGAGTTTTACTAAAAAATTTAAATAAATATATAATGTATCTCTACGCATACTCTACTCAATTGTAATTTTCATCGGAAACACATTATTCCAAACTTTCCAAATTAAATTACGCAACAACGATTTTTGTATAAACTTACAATCAATTGTAAATTGTCAAATGTCTACGAAGTGTTTGAACTTTAACTTTCTCAATTTATACACCAAATTAGAATATTTTCAGGAAATATTTACGTAGCAAAATTAAAACTTATACGGATGTGACGCACATAAGATGTTTATTATTTAACATTTGGAAAAACTGTAATAAAGTACAATTCAATTCCAAAGTAACTTTACACATTTTCCAATAATACAGATTTCGTACAAAATTTATCAGATTGATCTTGAATTTCAAATCATCTATTTATATTTTACATAATGTATAATAAACTAAATATTTTCATATATATTTATAAACCAACTTAATAATATTAATAATTATGTAAAGATATTTAAAGGGAGACTTTTTATAACGTATTCTAGAATTATTAATGAATATCACGCAAATAGATGAGATCAAAATTCTAGTAGTTTGTGTAGTATTGAACTCCCACTCGTATCTTATCCACCCAAACACGTATCTCAAACTTTTCTGTCGAACACTCTTTTACATAGATATCGTTAAATGGCTTATCAATACATGAGTGAGAGTCAAGGCAATCGAAGACTTGTTAAACCTTGCCCTCTAAAATAGTATAATACAGAAAGTTACAGTTATATTTGAGGTAAGTTCATATTTTTCTTTACTGCTTCGCGTTTGTGCCTAAATTCTTTTTACTATTTACGACGATCCGTTTTTAGGGCTTAAGTAAATTACAAACTATAATATTGTGAGAATCTGTATCAATTAATTCAAGTTATATTTAAGTGCGTAGGAATTGGAAAATATGTAAAATTATCATCCACAATAATAATAATATTATTGTTCATTAAGCGTAACTACTCGTCACTTTGGTGAAATCAATATTATATAAATAAATGCACACAGAATATTACTGTGAAATGCCAAAATAATATTGGCCCATCTATCAACAGCTTAATATTCCATAGTCGACGTAAATTTTACTTCCGCTTATTCATTTCTCTAGTATTTTTTTTTCATCCGCAAGCTATTAAATCGATGGCTTTGAAAATAGATTATGTAGATTATAAAGTTATTCCAATGCACTCATTTAAAAATTGTAAGAAAATTATAAATCTTTATCTCCAAATTTTTGTATACTTGTCTTAAAAGATTGTTAAATTTGTATGCATTGAAAGAACGAAGAATTTCGCTCGTGTATTCTAACTTGTTCGGTACGCGAATAGATAACTGAATTGACGGTAACCGAAGTTCATACTGTCTCTAAATATTGAAATTTAAATTAAAATGTTCTATTATTATAAAGCTACCAATTAAATGTCGCTTTCATTAAGTTTGAACGCGAGACTGTGATTAAGGGAGGCACAAGAGCGGCAAGAGTTTGACTGATTTATATATGCCGTGTCTCTAGTCCCAGCGACGGGCAGACCCAATTCGAACAATTTCAGAAGCCTTCAACGAGGCCAAACAGAGAACAATGCCTTGTTCTTTTGACGGAGGTAGAAGACAAACTGTCCCTGACCTCGTACAAAGACAGATTACTCTTAAGGTCTCATGCAATTTCGAATGCACGTAAAATAAAGAGATAATTTTATTCGTTACCCTTTTCTTTCTTCTCTTCCAATAAATGTGAGTTAACAACTTTATTAGTTTTATATATAATATTATATTATTCAATTTACATATAAATTTCAATATAAAATTCTATAAAGATAAGTGTATTTTAATGCGTCCACAGTAAATTGTAATTTACGCAGAGCACCAAACATCGTAAAACATGATCATATATATATATATATATATATATATATATATATGATCGAAATTATTAAAATAATAAGTGATTCATTTTATTATTTATATTTTATTTGTTTAAGTTAGCTTCAGTTTTTAAAATTTTACGGGAAAGATTTTTTCATCCCTAATTTCACGTAATGTAATTATAGTTAATAAAATAAAATTATTTCACCCACTTAATAGTTCGAGGAAAATTTTTATTTCTGAAATAAAGGACTGATTCATCATTTAACTGATTCAATTTTAAGGCTTTTATACTTTTCATAAGAAAGTGATTTGTGAAATAAACTCAAATATTTTTTCTGTCTTTTACAATATTAAGTTACTTTCTCTTTAAATTTTCGTAAACTAATCTATGCATATTAACATTTCAAATGATTTGCTTGTTTGCAACCTTCAATCTTTTTGTTTTCATTTTTGTGAATTGCACTTGAAATTGATTATATTTTATTGCTTTTCTAAAATTGCCTCATTCTTTTAATTATTTTATTGCTGATACATTTCTCATAATTGTCTTTGTTTATTTACCTTCTATAAAGCAAAAACATGTTATTAAAATGCTGAAACTCCATTAAGATTAAAAATGAGTAAGATTGAAAGTAATGGAACGCAAAAATTATAAAAATATTTTTTTGTATTAAGACAAACTAAATATGCAAGAAAAACGCAAAATCACAGTGAGAGGAATTGTACATTTAAGAAGATACTTACTACAAGTAATTTTTATTTATATGTGTATATGTATATATATAGGCACTTTTTACGTCATTACCTTTAATAGATGCGTAGTTACATTAGAAAACTTGAAGAAAGATTATCGCATAGTTAATGAAATTTTATACGCAACCGTAAAAAAATCTCAAATTTTTACAGATTGATCGGATCTTTATTAGGCATTTCTTTTAAACATTCTTAAATTTTCCATTATAATATATTCAAGAAGATTTTTGCTTGAATTAAAATGGAATAAAAATAGTGGATTTTTTTTATTGTCTTATATTTTCAAATCAATGTTCTTGCAGTGATAAATTGTGTAAATGGATTTAGAACAGTGTATAAAATTTTAATAAACTACCCAGAGAAATCTAAGATTTTTATCAAATTATAAAATAAAATAATATTATTGTTAGGGTATAATTCCCTTATATTATACGTGGAGATCGGTAAAATAATTATAAGAATTGCGAGAGCGAGAAAGTGCATGCTTTTAAACTGTTCATCAATGGGTTGATTCTCCTTTTTTATAGACGCTCGTGGATCCTCCAATTTTTCGTTTCATACCCTTAGCTTCGGTGGTTTCTTTATAGTACGAATGACTTCCGTTCTCTTCGATTGACGCGAAGGATGCTGTTCACCTGATGGATGATGGAGGACTTATCCTGCTCCAATGGGTGTTGAAAGACTCTTCTTTAATTCAACATCTTTCCTTTGAGTTTACATTTGATAGATCCTGCAAGGCGACATTTACAATGTTTTTGTTTCTAGTTTGTGGTGTTAGTACATTGATACAATATTCCTAATTATTTAGTTGTTCCATTTCTCGCTGCACAACCTACTTCTGATTTTGATGACTCGTCGTCAAAATGACTCGTCGTGGTGATGTAGGTTTGACATTTTTGTGTGTCGATTGAATAATCGCAGCGACGAGTATTCGGGAAGGGAATAGTCAAAGTGGCAAAGGTGACAGTATGCGTAAGAATGAAGTTCTTATACCGATGAACTTTCTGAGATGCTAAATTAAATAAACACGATTACTGTAAATAATCTGTAAAAATATCTAACATATCTAAAAGAAAAAAGAAAATTAATATCAAAATTAAACGTTCACGTGTTTATTAAATATATTCTTTTGCAATACTTAACATCAGAAATCATTTTTAAGGTCTAATAAGAATTTACCATACCATATTATTTTTTATCAATCCAATTTAGAGGACTGATGAAACTAAAATTATAAAAATGTAATTTTTTATTTTTCGAATTAAAAAGCGCAATCACCAAATATGTACGTATTATATTTAATTTCATATTATCAATTACGTACATAATATGTGCTGTTTATCTAACTGTAACCTTTATTTAATCTTTATAAATATCAGATACATCTAAAATAATGATTATTGCAATTTTCAGGTTTACTTGGAATATGAATTTTTCCGAACTAAATAATTTTGTATGACGTGCGTAATTATCTGAATTTACTCGAAAATAAATTTATATAAAACATTTGCATTAGATTAGTCTGTGTTTTGAATAATATTGTCATTGTCATTGATCAGGTCTTTGCCAACTTCTTATTCCAATAAAATTAATGAAATAACCCAATAATATCATTAGTGTAAATATTTCCAGACATTTATGTCAAATTAATTAAAGCGCAATAAAATATTTACATAATTTCATGTTATTGAAATTGTAATTATCTTTATGTCATTCGTAAAAGTCGCATACACACAGTACATAAATGTTTGTTTCAAATGTATCTAAGGATTAAAATAAAAAAGCTTTCTTTTATTTCTTTAATTGTCTTCTTCCTAATCAGCCTATCAATTCTAATACATTTCAATCAGTTTTAATAAAACAAACAGAAAAATTGCAATGCTCGGACAAACCTTTTCATGTTGAATTTTATTAAAGTTATAAAGAAGACGTCAAATTAAATATAAGATTATCTAACTTTTAATATTTATCTAGCACTTTTGAAGGATAAAATCACTGCACACAATTATTTAGAATTGTCTTGAATAAAAACGAAATTTTCTCGTAACGTTCTGTTCTTTCGTAATGATGGCATTTTTCAGTATTTACATTTATTTTTATATTTTTAGCTTCGAAATATAGACTTTGAGAACTTTAAAATGAATAAATATTCAGACACGTATAGTTTCAGTTATTTCCGAGACATTCCTAAATATATAAGAGTTCTCGATAAAATTATAGCTAAATAAGTCAATTAAATAATATATTTTTCTTGTTCGTAGTGCAAGAATTTCAATATGAAAAGTCAAGCATCGTACACTAGAGAGTAAAATAACGCATCTAAACTGCTTGTCACGTAATTGATGTATGCAACGGGTGCCTCTATGAGCTCTCGGATCTCTCAGACCGGATCGACCAATTAGACCGAGTCCTCGAAGGTTCAAAACTCACGTTTCTCCTCTTATCCCAGTCCACCGAAAAGCGCCTGTCTAGCCCATTTCAAAATTAATTTCGAGCTTACAGGTATCCTGAAGGATCATACGTGAGAGAATCTACACGGGCGCATGATCGAGCTTTCTTGAATCCCATTACTTCCCCACAACTTTCTTCTTATCCTGCGTTTGCGTGCCAGATCTTTAGAGGGATCCTCGTATACCGGTGAAGATTCCTGTTTTATTGGCATTTGCCATAACGGTAGTATAATTTGCAATCAGTAGTACCCTTTTATTATGGAATCACAAGATTTTTATATCAACAAATTGTGGGGAATTGAAATGAAGGTGATATAACGACGAAATATTTTCTATTTACTTTTTGTGTAAATTCTTAAGCCAAAGGTAGGAAAGAAAGAAACTTTATTTTTTCAAAATTATCATTATTTTCAACTATTCGCATTGTAAATTTTAAAAAATATAAAAATATTTTTTTCCAAATTTATGTGACTTTATAAAAACAAATTACTTTTGAACCGTTGAAAAGCCAAATATGATTAATCAAAGTACCAATTCATGTTTTAAATATTTTCATTCGTGCTTTTTATTCGTTGTTTGTCTCATTCGATAGTCAAATTCGAGACAAAATTTGTCATTTTTTCAAAGTACACGTAGATTCGCATTTTTTGTTTCATACTTGTTTCTATTTTAGAGTTGCTTTTTAAATGCAGGATAATAATAATAAAAACAATATTAATTTTTATGCCTTTGAAATAGGTAAAAGAAAATTCAGAAAATATGAAAATAATGTATGATCATTCGATGATCGATAAAACAGAAATCTTTGTCAAGATATAGACCTATAAAAGATAAATTAGTATCTCTGCATTGATAAAATAATAAATTATTAATGCCATCGTCGTTTGAAAAATTTGAAATCATTGACGTCGTATCGAATTCTATTAACAAAGTTAAAATGAGAATATACGAATAAATTATTATCAACTCAATTGAAAATAAAGTATAAAATCTGAAAAATTTATGTTAAATTTATAATTTATCAGTTTCAATTTGTGTTCATGGCTTGTAAATTATGTGTTTATATTAAACAAAATAGTTCCATATGTTTGAATGTTTGAAAAATAGTGGCTAATTTTTTTATAAATATGACGAATAAAATGCATTTAAAAACCTGTTAAAGAGGATGAAAACCTCCATTATACTTGATAAAATATTTACACGTTTCAGCGTTGTTGGTGCTTACCGCTTTTAAACTCATCTTGCCTGAATATCATTGCATTGCTTATGTATTTCGTAAAAAGGCAGTGGATAATTTGAGTGATAAATGTTTCATTGACTGGAAAGTTTAAAAGCCGGTAATTGTTTTGGTCACTTTTTGCAAATGAAAAAATCTTGAATTAGTTCAGTATTGTAATACTTTCAAAAACAAATATTTTATTGACTGACGATCAGTTCAAGTGATAAAAGCATATTTTGCGTCTTCGAGGTAAAGTAAGTTTATGAATTGGTATAATTGATTTCTGTTCCAGTATCGTATCCTAAGTTCCCATTATAATTGCATTTTTTCGTATCAGTACTTTTTTCATGGTATAATATAAACTCAATTGTGTTTTTGAAAAATTACGAAAATAAGTGAAAGCTTTTATTATATTTTTAATATTTTTGAATTTCATTCATCTAAAGAATACTGAAATTTTGATAATCTATTGTTTATTATACATTTTTAGTTTTTAATTATTTACTAGGACATTTTTTAATTCGTATCTCTAAGCGTTTAATTATATTATAGGGTAATACAATGTAATATAATGTATATGTACATATATAATAAAAAAAAATCTGTCGAACGCATCTTTCATTTTGTAAGTTTTCTAAACAATCCATTAATTTATTACAATTTAGTATTACTTTAAGTTAAGAATAAAAGTTTTCAAATGATTTTTATTAGATAATACAATTTTTTGTCATAAGTAGAGAGCAGTTTCTCTTTTAAATGTGTTGTACCTTTGTTAATTTTAAAGGTATCGGTCGTATCACTCTTTATAATTCTAATTAAGATTATAATCTTGCATTTTTTAATAATAATATATACATACATGTATTTCTAATAAGTTAATTTACTAAATAATTTAAATATAAAGTTCAGTGAAAAAGATATTATCTAGTAATACAAACCAAATAAAATATTTTTTCTGTACAAAATTTTACTTAGATTTCCATTCACATTAAATCAAATTAACAATAATTGGAACTTATGTACATCAAGAAATATCTTATTTTAAAATTTAAACGTGTTATAAATTACTATAAATTAATCTCTAGATAGAAAATTTCTATACAACGTTTAAGATGATGAATGCATTATTTATTTTAATTTACATTTCCCACGAATATAACGCTTAGAAGATAACTAATACAAATTTAAAAAATTCAAACAATATTTTTTTATTTTTTTGAATACTTTAGCATATGTACGTCAACAATTTTTATTGTTACATAATTTTGATTAGTCTTTATCCTCTAATGTAAAAATATCTTCAAAACGATTTCCTATAAAGAAAAATGTCTTCCATCTGTTTTCTGTGTGTAGAAGTATAATACTTGGTAGTATTTTTCTTCGAATAAATTTTAGAAGAGTGCAATAAATGATAATTTTTTGCAAAGAGAAAGCAATTTTTTAAGAAAATAAAAATATGCAAGGTATCGTGTAGTTAAGCAACTGTGATCGGCGTCGATGTGAGATTGGCTTTCAACATTTTGATTCGCTGTAAATCATACTTATTTATTTACAAATATTACAATAAAATTTAAATTTATAAATTATCCATAAAATTCAATACCAACCCTTAAAACTTTTAACACTGGTATTTCATCTACATGTTTAAATTCTATAGAAACAAAAGGAATTTAAAAAATTATTAAAAGGAAAATAAGTTGGATTTTATAATTTAATAATTAATTACGTACCACAATACGGTCTAGTAGAAGACGTAATTATCAAGAAATCTCCAGTTTTTTTACTTTTTGAAGCATTTATACCCATTTCCGGACAATCCAAGCAAATCGTATTATTTTTTTTAAGATTAAGGATTTTTTCTGCATGTTCAAAAGATCCGTCCCATTCATAACTTAAAAATTTGCATCCATCATCCATTGCATGGAGCAATGATTCAATGAAATATTTATAAGCTATTTGATGACTACATATCATTCTGGTCCACTTTGCAGTAAAAACTACTCAAAAAAGAATTAAAGTCTTGTCTCGAAGCATGAGTAAAACTTATGAAGTCTGTGAGACAATTTTAATTTACCTGTTCCTAAACATGGCGGCTGGACAATACCACCATTGACATAAAAATCAACATGACCTGAAATAATATTGTTTATCAATACTTTGCGCTTTGAAAAGTCAACGCAAAACTGGATTAATATTTATATAATCTGTAAAAATTATAAATTGCGAAATATACCATGAACTTATAGTAGAAAAGTTAGAAGTTATATTCATTTTACGAATGTTTTGAATTGTAACCATAAATTTAGCGAATGTCTTTAAAATTCGGCAGAAAGATTTAAAAGTATATAATTTTCAATCTTAAATCATAAACCATAATCGTATCCATGATCCTGTCGAAGTATCGATAATTTTAATGTTTGCGACAATAAATTTTATCGTTTTATCTAAAATTAAATTCTATATAATACTTGAAATTAAAATTGATTGTTCCACTCGCAGCATAAAACGCTTAAATTCATTTAAATATTTTACATAACCCCTATAATTTGTAATATAATTAAACCCGAACATTTAGATTAATTTTTGTAATATTCTAACATCTTGAATCATAATACTGACCTATACTTTTTTTTAATCCAAATGCATCAATACTGCCTCCATAACCAACTTGAGTATGAATGATATCAACAAAATCTGCATCCTGCTTGTCAACTCTTAATTTTGGTTCAACATCTGTGAAGCAAGGCTTTGCTGGGTCTAAACCAGTAATCCTACTCACTTTCCAAAATTTATCTTGATTCAATAAATAAGCAGTTTGTCCACTTACTTGTGCACCAAGACTATGTCCAATGAAGTATATAGTATTCCATTTCTTTTTTCTTATGCTAAACC
Source organism: Wiebesia pumilae (assembly GCA_018907045.1). Classification (NCBI taxonomy): domain Eukaryota; kingdom Metazoa; phylum Arthropoda; class Insecta; order Hymenoptera; family Agaonidae; genus Wiebesia; species Wiebesia pumilae. The sequence continues at coordinate 3,023,497 of JACCHZ010000138.1, forward strand.
TAAAGTTCTTACTTTCATTCCGTATCGCCTGAAGAAAACTAATGGTTTTATAAGTTACATTAGCTCGGTAAACTTTAAATATTAGAATTAATAGTGCATTTAGTGTGTAAGATAAATAAAGATTTGCTTGTCACGTCTCATTGGGTAAATATGAAAAATATTATTATTAACGCCATTTTTACTTTGCTATAATAATAAAATTTTAATTGTTAGTAATTTAATTCAAATGCAATTTTTTTAACTTATAAATATTATCAATACAATTATAAATATTATTATTGAATTATTTCTCATTTTCAATTTTATCCTTAATACTTAAAAGAAATATTTTTTTGCACTCACTCAGAACTAGTTACATGATAGAATTGAAAAAAATATTACAGTAATCGATTTATTTTTAATATCTGTTACGTATTTAATTATATGTCCCTAGAAATTTCACTCTTATATTTGCGTCAGTCTGTCTTACACGTCACAACCGTATACGTCCGGTACATATGCGTGCGAGCATGTATTTGTACGTTCAAAGAAAATTAATCTGTCGTGTAAATCTTTAACGTAATCTGGTAAAATATAGAATTTAATTCTTCTAAACACAAACACACACACACACACACACACACACACACACACACACACAAAATTTTAACTAGATTTGTTAAAGAATTAGCAATTTATATGAGAAACGATTTTATCTTCTATCCTAATTTTATAAAAGGTAAAATTAATTTTTATTTTTACTCTCCTTAATAATATCTAGATGTTTTAGAAACATGAAAACTGTTTGAGCAATATCAATATAAATGATTAAATACTAAAAACTTAAAGTAAATATAACAGAGCACTCTAAATTAGAAGAAATTAAATAATTTGACGTAGTGTATGATCCCAAATAAACCCCTATGTTTCTTAGTAAACCTACCACTAAAACACGTACTAATTATAATAACAGTATAATACCATATATAGTATAAATATTTAGTTCAAACGCTACATTACCATATTAGTTTTTCAAGTTTTTGAATAGTGTTACTTGAAAAAATTTGAAATGATTAAAAATAAAAATAAAAATCTAATTACTTTACAAATATATATTATGTAAATCTTTCTAGAATATCAATTAATTTTCATTTTCAAAATATTGAAATTTATAGAGATTATATGAACACCTTAGAATTATTAGCAATTAATAATATTATTTATTAATAATTGATAATTAAATTTCAAACATTTGGTATTTTTAAATTTCGAAATAATATATCAATCATATTTTAAAAGAAAAACTGTACTTTTATCGCTCGATCATAATAAAATGATATTTTGAAATCTGGTATAGACATATTGTATTGTGTTTTTTTTTATTTTCTTCATTTCATTTGGATCAGCCTTACACCATTTCTTAGAGCATTTATTTTTTTGAAATATCAAAAATATTCGTATACCATAACTTTGAAAAAATGTATTTCAAAAAATCGAAGCTTTTGTACAGCTTTGTTTAAAATAAATATGCAAATAACCCGTGCCTTTCTTTATTCATTCTGTTGAAAAATATGTGATATTAAGAAAAGATAATACAGATAAAACATGTAATATAAAGAATAATATGTAGTAATTATTTTATATAAATCGTAAAATACAGTCTTTCATTGTTTTAAAAATTCATTGCATGACAAATCACGTGACAATGTTTTATAATTTTATGAACCATTAATTAATTTTAAATATTTTAACTGTAATTATCTAGTCGATTTGCTTTTTAATTTATTTTATTTTATTTTATATTTTAAAATCAAAGTTTGCATTCTCCAAAATAAAGAATATAAAATTATTTTTCAGAGTAAACTTCAATAAATGAGTAATCTTCAATTACACTAAGATAAAATGAATTGAAGCGTAATATTAAATTTCTGAAATTATAAAAGGAGCGATTGGTTATACCTATATATCTGTTGAGTAGCAATTACAGTATTTCGTGCAGCATTAACGTAATTCTTGCGAGTACTAAGGGGGCTCCAATCCACCACAATAACATTAGCCTTTTTCTGAAAAACACGTATACGCATATAAATAGATCAAATGCAAGAGATTAAAAATTAGATGATATATATATATATATATCATTCTTGTTATAATCATTAGATCAAATAAGAATTGAAATAGTTCAATTAAACGTGCATATTATGATATTTTAATTCAATATAATAAGAACTTAAAAGAATTCTTTTAATGATGAGATATTCATGCATTTTTTTTAAATAACTTTTCATGTATAACATAAATATAAACGTTCACACTTCATTATCTGTTTCATCAGAAATTGACAAAGAGAAACTCGTTTTACATATTTTCATAAGATCTTTTGTAAAAATTCTTTCATTAATAAGAAAGGCAAAAGACTTTAGTGCTTTAACAAAAAACAATTAAAAAAACAATCTTCACTTTTACATTTTACAATTAATTTATTCACTGATTTGACAATGAAATTTGGAGAATCCTATATTAAAGTAGTAAAATATTTATGCATTTTAGCCAAAAGAGTAAACAGAAAACTTTTTAAATTTAAATAAAAGTGTACATTCGCTGCTTGTATTATTTTCAAGGATTGCAGTGTAAGAAACAAATAGACTGCATCACAAATACAGAATTGAATGCACATGATGTATGAAAAAAGTGCATCCTTAATTTTGATAATTTACGAATAGATTCACCTGGACTTTTTCCTATTTAAAATTTTGATTAAAACATTTGCTTAAGACACAATCAGAAAGTAGAATAAAAATAAGATAAATAGAATTGTGTTATTACTTTCGACATTTTTAAGAAATAAAACATTTTCAAAATATTACGACACTATATTATTCTTAATGCTAAAAATATTTTCACTTTAAAAACCAGTTGCTTCTTTTAGAAAGACAATTAAAATAAATGATTAAACTACATATTACTCACAATGTCGAGAAGTTTTTCTTTCAAGTCCCAAATCCATTCTCTTTTCATATTAGCCAAATATCCATGTATAATAATAACAGTTTCTTCTAAGGGATCAAAATAATGTTGAAGCTTTGATAAATCACATGGGTTGATTTCTTTTGAAGTTCTAATCTTGTGCGTCGAGAGTAAGAATTTAACTTGAACATCAGTTGTTTGGGCGAGGCTAGGACACGTAATTATAATCCCCACAAGAGGAATACCTTTGATATCTGAGCAATTAACTTCCAAATGCGTATGATTGGCGAAAGACTTCTCAAATGCTATCATAAGAAGAAAAAATATTAATGAAACTCTCATTTTGATACTTCATATGTAAATGCTCGAAGGCACATGTGGTTAATGGTTAGAACTACGTTAATATAGACTTCTTATCTATACTTTTATTCGAATTATTGTTTACATTTATTTTATTATACCCCAATTCGATTTTCATACTCGTAAATTGAACAATGACAAACAAGTACAATTATCCTCTCTGTAATACTGTATGTGTAACCTTAGGTATACAAAAATATAGCATATGGTCGGTTAAATGATATTGTCACTCTTTTGTACAGGTGTATTTGCGATAGACTAAGTTTAAAAAAGTAATCTTTTTTTTATCTCTTACACAATCTCACGATAAAAATAAAATCTTTTTTCAGAGATATTATTTATCGAAACTTGCAAATACATAGAAAATAATTTAATTAACCAATAGTACATAAAAAAACTTGAAAAAGTTCTTTACAAAATTTAAGCAAAAATATTATTACATTAATTATTTTCTATGTATTTTTTAAATATTTCATAATACTTTTTATAAATTGTGTTTATAATTTTTTATAAATTATAAACACAATATTTTTCAAAATGGTATTAAAAAATTTCTTCCTCAACGTAGAGTTCTAATGCAATTAAAAGTGTAATTCAATAATATTAAGTTTCAAATTAATATTTACTTATAATTCTAAAAAATGTATATTCTATTAAACGTTCGAGAAATGTTTATAAAGTACATTTTTAAAAAGTCATCTTCCCTTTGTACTGTTTCGAACGCAAACTGATAGAGTATTGCCCGAAAACCTCGAGTTCGAAAGCGTGTATACAAACTTTATATAATAACATAGTTTGCATTTAAAATATTCATTAGCGTTTAATGATCATTTATAGTTATATAACGTAGAACAATCAACGTAAATTATTAATTAAATAAAAAATTGCTACATCTCGGATTTTCGAAACAAAACATTTAATTTGATACAACAACCCTCGAATTACTAGAATTGACTCAGATACAAAAATTTAAATAATAAAAATGGCAGATCATACACAGCATATTGAAATGTATTTTATTAGATTTATCGATTTATTAAATTACTCATAAGTTTTAACTTTCCTAAGATATTTAAACTGTTAAATTGTGCATATTAAATTGTTTGCGCAAACAGAAAATTTGAAAAGAGCCTCTACCAGAAAGCGAAACTTCAGGATGATTCTTAATGTTATTACATAACTATTTACGAGTTTATTGGTAACGGTGGAATTAGTTAAAAATATTTTATATAAAATAATTTTCTACGAAATTCAGCATTACCTCGAATAAAAATTTCATTTATAATCGCATTGTCCCTGTCACCTTCAAGTTAGATGTTTATATACGGTCTACTTCGTTCTCATTTATAATACAGTTATAGGTTTCCGAGTAAATAAAACTTTATTTGTCCTTATTTTTCGAAGAAATAATTTCATTTTATTAGATAACATAATTATCTATTATTCACAGAGACAGTGAAGGACTATGTAGCTTATAAATAATACATAATTAAGAGTTGAATGAAAAATAGATTAAAAGTAAATTATTAATAAAACTAATATTACGCTTCAATGTTAAAAATATTAAGGTTTCTTCGCGATAAATCAGATAAATACAGTTTGGAATATATTAAAAATGTAGTTGAAATTTGAATTGTTAAAAACCTGATATAGAACACTTGTATCGTTTTACTTTCTTTGTAAATCATTTCTTTCTGTTTATATTATCATATATTTTTTAGAGGATAACATTAATGTCTTGAGTAAGTCTAAAGATATCAAGTTAGATAGTAGTTGTATAAAAAGTTATTTAATCAATATTTTTGTTAGGGTAATATAAAGAAATTTAAAGGCTTCTTTAGTGGCTGATTTATAAGTTTATTAGTGATTTATCTCCCAAGGTGATCGAAAATGTCCAATACCTATTGTACCAAAAACCTAACAACCAATTAAGGGGTTTGCTTACTTACTTGAACGTCTTAACGGAAACTAGTAATAAAATTGAAACTGATAATTAATCAAATGACCTTCTCACATTCGATAATAATGAGTAAAATCTATAAAATGTAAGAAATGTTGATGTCATGAAAATTGTGTCATTTATAAACTATCTTATTTTGCTATGATATTGCCATCAAAGGAGTTGTCTATTTCATTCTTATTGTAGTCGCTGCTTAAATATAAATTATCTCAAACTAAAATAATAATAACTAGACATACGCAGATAATAATCCATCATGGTAATTGTTAATCTAGCAATTAAAATGGAGTATTAGATGGAATTAACGTAAAACAAATATTTATATAATTTGAAAATATTTTTATTGACGTAAAACAACTAAATACGTAAGTATATGCAACTTGAGTAAAAGATTAACAGTTTGAGAATAAAATTTAATACTATAAATATCTTTAAGATTGTAAGATTGTTTAAAAATATATTTAGAAATAGACGTCCAAATATACCAAAAACGAAAGTTCAACTTTAAGCCTGGAAATTTAATATCGATGAATATCTAGTAAATAAGGAAGGAGATAAAAGATAAAGAAAAATGAGAAATCTCTAAAATACCAAAATATCTAAAGGTATTTCGTATTCGTCTTTTCGTGTTAAGCGGTTAGGTTAGTAAGAAAATTTCTTGTAAAAGCTACAGTATTATATTTACCGTAAAAGTATTGTATATAAAAAGATTTATTACATATTAAATAAACTATTTCTAAAATTTAATGGTATACTCTTGTGATGTTATACTTCAAGAAAATGTAAAACTTCGGTAATCGATTTTTTAAAAACTCTACGGATTCGTAGCCAGTAAATCTCTTTCCTTTTTATCTTTCAGTCTATATTTAATGCATGTATTTTTTAAATATAAATATTTAATTTTTTTATCATATTTTACTATAACTATTTACAATTTTGTATTTGAAAACCGATAATTAAAAGTGAACCATTAATAGTCTACAAAATATTTATTCGTATGATTCTTTAATTATTAGGAAAAAAAGATTTATTTCCTAAGTTAATAGATTTGATAGAAACATTAATATAATAAATAATATTTGTCAATAATAGCTTGAGTGTATACCCCTAATATCGTAAGCTTAATATTGTATTATGGTAGGAAACTCGAAAGTTCACCGTCTTTTCAACATAAGAAATTCGCTATATTTAAGCTGCTTTAATTTTTGAAAATACATGATTATAATTTTTCTTTTACTCTGAACTATTTGGATTAATATTTCGTTTGCTTAAATATATTCTATTTCTTATTTTCTTTATTAAAATTTAACACGCGTGGACTTACTACATTCATCTTTTTTCTCATCGAAAGCTTGGAAAGAGAATATTGTATGCTAAACTCGGTCATAAAGTCAACACGACTATCCAGCAAACATCATTTTTTGCAATTATTGCATAAGATACTTATATAAAAATATTTATTTTTAATATATATTTTTTTTAATACGAGGCTTAAAAAACTCGAATCTCCACATGTTCAAGAAACCGAATTGAGGTGTAAACTCGCGTTTCTTTCGAAGGAAACACGTGTTTTCTACTCTGCTATAATTAATGGACGTATTCTACCACTTACATTCTTAAAAATTCAGAACAGGTAACGTTCCTTGTTTGGACAAGTTATTTTGATAATCGGCGCTTAGAGATAATTACGTTGGAAGATCAAAAACTAATGCAGAAAAGCGGTTTTCAGAAACTCACTACTGCTTCATTGCTGAATATTAAAAATAGTATATCTAATTTCGATCATCGTTTGATGTAAATTTTACAAAGCTTTCCTTGCAATTTTCAAGCGCTACTCTTTTATAAATAACCCCCTTATAATCATCTCTCACAAATGGCAACGTCTTATTCACTAAGACAAATTTTTTCTAATCATATTTTTTCACTCTAAAAACTCGACTAAGTCTATAAATTCATATTATTATAATTAATTATGAATTTATAGACAATATTGCGGCTTACTTTTGCAAAATTTCATCATTCTTGACGTTATTACACATATGGTTTATTATTATTTTTTTTTTTTTCTTCTTTAAAACTTACTATGTTGTTTTCCACTGTTTCTTTAATACTTGCACCTATTCCTTCTGGTAAATCGATTCTGCTCAATTTAAATTGATCAATTTGATGGTAATTGTAAAATTAAATTTAATGTCTGATCTTTGTTTAAACAATTTTAACCCTTTTACATCAATTCATCTAATATTTTAGAAGTAGCCTTCTGCGTCTACTTTTGGAACCAGTAGCTTAAAAATTTTCTCTTTCGAGTCTTTAAATCACCTAAAATGATCTTCTTCATCATAAAAAAGAAGATGTATTTTAATAAAAACGGTTCTTAACTATTTCTTTTATGTTTGTTATCCAGCGATGAATATTTATAAATCGTATTTATACAGCTGATCCGCTAAAATTATATATGTCAGTCTTTTGTGATGTAACTTAATTTCTATCATTTAAAGGATCATTTTTTATTGATTACACTACGTATTCCAAACTAAATCAATACCAGCGACTATTAAAAAGAGTAGTTAATAAAATTATCTTTCTCTACCTCGACTACTTTACTTTCAGAATTTCAACAGTAGCGAGATTATATCTGTCCGTATCATTTACAACTACATCAAAGGCAGTTTTATTATAACTGCAAAATTTCTTTAAGTCCAACCCAATATTATTAGTCTTAATTTTATTTAATTATTATTAATAACTAAAGATTATTAGTAACTAAAAAGTAGACTATTGTTAGGAATGGCGAATAACTACAGCTACGTAATATTGTAACCACGAAAAATAAATGGACTAGCTTATGCCGCTACTACTTAGTACGAAGTAACTTAGTTTAGCAATCTACGCTTACTATCGAGTTGCTATCGACCATCGAAAGTTATTCATATATATATATATATATATATATATATATATATATATATATATATATTCGCAATTAACCTTGGTATCCGTAAGCTTTGCTTCTGTGCTCGAAAACGTATTACGACATCCCGTTAGGGATGGACCAAAATAATAATATAATTTTTGTTTATTCTAATTCGTATAAAGTATTATTCTACTTAACTTCTATTCTAATTATTATAAAGCTTTTTATAAGTCGTATGGAAATTTCAAATTTATCAATTAGTTAATTTTTAGATCAAAATATATCTGTTAAAGAATCTATTTTCTAATTTTATATAAACCAATACTGAAAAATATTATACGTAGTATTTTTAACTCAAGTGATATAATTTCTATAACTTATAGATTATTTATTTATTTATTTTTATAAAGTATTTTTTTAATGAGACGTATTCTAAAAGATCACTTTTAAATTAATGAATTAATTACTGAATTCTGTAAATATTTTTAATGCTCAACGAGTATATTTCGAGATGTAACATCACAATCAGGATTTATGTTTCAACTAAGTTTTTCAACTGAAAATATATAACAGAAAATTACGTATGTACGAGTATTCGAAAAGTATGAAACACGTGTCCATATACTGATATTGCGTTTCGAAGTGTTCTCCTTTAGTCTCTATTGTTCCGTGGATAACTTATACTGCTTTATAGTATAAGTTTCTATGTGCATAGAATGTAGTATTATAGAAAATTCATACCAACGGTACTTTAAGAATAATTTAAAAATAAATATAAATATATTATTATGTTATATTACTATCGCGAAGAAATAAGATTATTTACACAAAATATGTATAAAAGATATAGAGCAATAAATACTTTTATTTATAATGTATATAGCATGATAAATATTTCAGGTAAGTTGATTAAAAGTTTTTGTACTTAGTTTGTATATTCCATGCAAAACGCTAAATATAAATAAATGTAAGATAGGAACACTCCGAGGATATACGACATTGATGAATGAAATTATTGACGAAGCGACCATGCTTTTATTATATATCGATCCAATGGAAGTATGTGATTTATGTATACAAAACATTTGAAATACGATAAATTTTTAAGGCTTTGATTTAAATAGAATAGTTTTTAGTACAAGGAATTATGCATGCATTTTTCGAGTAGACTTTATAGTTTACTATTCGAGTATCACGTTATTTGTACATAAGAAGAGTTATATATATAAAGAGTTTGATTATGGCACTAAAATGAAATACTTATAAAAGAAAAAATATAAAATACAAAATATTTTTGTAGAAAATATTATGGATAGAATATATGTCACTTAAACTTTTATTCTTCATTGTTCTTATATTTTTTATTGATAAATATTCTGAATCTCATTGATGAATCTCAGGCCAAATTAATTCTCAGTATAACAAAAGCTTACTGGTTCCTTAAATATTATATCATTTTATACACGATGATTCATCTCTATATTTCACCTTATTGAAAGTATAATTTTTCACTTTATCCAATAAAATTGAAACACAAAGTCTGTTAATTTAATAATTCATTTAGATTTTAATTCGAAATGTAATTTAGTTTGAAATCTATTACGTAAGGCATTTTCCTATAGTTCGCCCAGATATTTTATTACATTTTATCAGACAATCGAAGCTCTGTATAAATTTAAGATAAAGGCGTAAACAATTTTACAAAACTTAAATAATTTTAAGCAATTTAGATTCCGAGTATTTCCTCCTACATTACAAATATTTGATCAATATTGTACATCAGTTATATAATTAATAAGAATCTTGAACTTAACCAACAGTATTTTCTCCACATCATTCTCTGAAGCTCATAAAATTTTTATTATAAAATAATAGAAACTCATAGTAAAGTACAAAAAATACGAAACTTTGCAGAAAGTATTGTAAAGGAAAAACTTTTTTTTAACTTAAAAATAGTCGTTGTGAATAAGTCAAACGCAGCAATCGTTGACCTGAAAACTGTCCTTGTAACTAGTCGCGAGGGAAAGAACTTGTGGCGAATACTGCACCATGAAATTTCCAAGTTACAATGTTATCGTGTGTAAAGGACCAGTCTTGAGATGAATTTTTACGGACCCGTGAAAGGAAGACTGAGAGTGATCATTTGTCAAGATCTATCGTTGTATACGTGGTAAACGTGTCTTATCACAAGTCTGCAAAGTCTGAAAAGACTCGTTTAATTAATAAACCATAATTAAAGTACTATAAAAAAACGACGACACCTATGGGCGCACGGAACGTTGATTCAGGGATAATTTTATTAGGTCTATCGATACAGTAATATCTAGTGAATTTGACTCCAAACTTGTGCTATAATTCGATATTGTAACAAATTTGAAGAAATTTTTATTTGAAAAAAGTACAGCAAAACTTTTAACAGAATTTTTAACAGAATAACATATCGACATAATTTTTTAAAATTCTTGTTACTGCGATTCATATTTTCAGTTATGAACGAGTAATAATTTTTCTAAGTTTCGTCGTTTTTAAATATCTGAAAATGACGAATCACGATATTTTAAATCATTTTGTAATATTAACTTGCAAATTAGAAAGTACATGCAAAATTATTATAAGTCAAAACAAAAAATTTTCAACTAATAAAATACAGATTAATAAATATTTTTCGTCTTTTTTAGCAACATGTATGTTTTCGTATGAACACCTAAATGACTTTTCAGTTTTAAGAAGAGTGCTGTTCAAAGAACAAATATGGAGGATTTTAAAAATATTTTCAATGCATATTCAAAACCGTAATACAGTTTACTTCTATTCGGTAATTGCTTGTTAATTTGTAATTAACGAGCAAGTACATCGAATGAAATAGTGTTGCGGCAAACCACGTGTAAAAGTATGAAAAACATTTTCATGTATTTGACTTTTTAATCACCTTTATTAGCCAATTATATAAAGAAAAATCTACCAATCCCTTCTAAGAAATCTGGTCTAATCTCTACATTTCTAATGCACTAAAATGCATTAGAAATAAGGTTGCTGTTTATTCAGAATATTATAGAGTAACGAAATGAGAATAAAAAATAGCATTACTATCTAGATTGATCTGATAAAAATTCAAATACACTATAATTAAATTTAGATCAGTTTCTAGTCAAGACAGCTTACAATTAGTGAAAATCTCGATTACAGCAAAAGTGACTACATACGATTAAATAATATAACTACTTACGCTTATCTTATTATATTGAAATTGTTGGAATTTATTTAAAGATTTTACCGATTTACTCTTAATAAGAAATGCAACGTACAATTACTTTAATTTTTAATTTAATAATGTTGTTCAACATGATGAATTTGGGAAACTAAAACTAATTTGGTCGTTAATGAATATTTGCTCAAAGAAAAATTAAATAACGACGGTAAATTGTTTATGGTGATATTTTATTCGTAGTATATAATATATACTATTGTAATAATATGTATTAATATACACGTATAAAATAAGCCCAAAATATGATATTTACTCGCATACCGTCAAATGTTAATAATATTTCACTGGGAGAAGAAATATTTTATCATTTGATTAACAATCATAATATTGCACACTATAAAGTATTCGTTAATTTGTTTTAGTAAAAGTTAGTAAAATATTATTTTTTTATATGAAAAAGAGAATACCGCACACGAATAAAATTAATTAAACATTTTACGCCAAGTTTGTAAAAGGAAAATGGCGAGGTTTGTAATAGAAATTAAAATCTCACTGATTAATAATTATTAAAATATTTAAATAACTATCACTCGCGTTTTATTACAATATGAAAATAAAAATGAAATTATCATTGCGTCTCTTAGTATTATAAATCTATTATCTCTGTGCTGGTAGAAGAATGAAAAAAAGTCGTCTCATGGCCTTAATTATTATGATTCCGATAAATATTTTGTTGTCTACCGAGTCTGAAAGTAAAAGAGAACCAGAGACTCGGAGAAATGTCCAAAACAGATAAATCGAAAATGAAAAGACAGGCAATGAAAGAGATAAAAGAATGAGGAATCGAGAGTTACCGAAACGTGGCTTTTATAATAAAACTCTTCGAATCCTGGATGCAACTCTGTGACTGCGAGCCACTAACATTGCAGTCGGGAACTTCACCCACGTGCGCGAAGATTTAGCACGATAGTTGTTACTTCAGCAGAGGGCAAAGTTTCATCTGCTGCATGTGGTGCGGCGTCACTTACAAACCTTGTTATCGGGGGCCAAAGTTGATGGAACAAAGAGACCACTTTCGAGGAAAGGCGCGAGTGCAACTCCTTGGATAAGGGGAATATCGGCCGAGCATCGCTTGCTCGTTGGTTCTAGTATCGACGTGAGACATATTCTGACGAATCGATGCCGATTAAAAATGACTTAAGCTTGTTCTCTTTCTATTGCTTTTGGCTACTTTATGATGAAAAATGACGGTTTTCGTAGAATTTTTGACGTGACTCGAATCATTTGTCAAACTTTGATTTTTTTCAACAAGGATGTTGGCACGCATAGATGAAATATTGCATTTATTATTATATTTCTTCGAAATTTATAGTCGAGCATTAATCGCTTCATGTCACAACGAATTTTAATCTAAAAACTTTAGTGACTGTTAAGAAATTACTTTGGAAAATTCATAAATAATATCTGTCGTTTATCGATGACTGTTATGTGTGATTGCACATTAATATAAATACTTGGGTTTTCATATGAAAAAAAAAAAAAAAAAAATTGAACTATGATCACCATTTTATCCAATGGCGAATATGCTAGATAATTTGAGGAATTTATTCAGTTCATGTTTCTGTGTTAGTCACCTACGTACATTGACCAATTCAATTCTAAAGTACTTTTATTTCCTCATTTCCTCAATGACTGACATAAAAATTTTTGCCACTCGGTTGACTCAATACGTGATAGTGGATAAAACGTATCATGTGCAGCTACCAAAGAGCCTCGTAAGTATAAAGCATTGTAACAATTCGATTAATAAAAGTACCACATAGTTTTACATGTGTATTTCATTATTTTTGTTTGACCATTTCTTTCAATAACTTCCAATAACTATGTGTACCTGTTCTATCGTGATCTCGGATTCACACTTGCTACTAGATTTATGTTTGATAATATGCTCTAATGAGGCAATCCCATATTTTATCAAAGAGCAAATGATCTAATCCATGATGTTTATTGCATTTAAATCTCTCAAAGTAGTTTACGTATTTAACTTGAGCTTTATTAAATCAGTCATTCGCTGCCTAAAGCCATCCGAGTATTTGCTCTTTGTTTCTGAAAGAAAGTTGCATGGAACTTATTTTCCACTTTTCTCGTGCAACTATCGTTCTCTCTCTGCCTTAAAAACTCTGCTCGTTCAGTGGCTCCAACTGTAACGTTGATCTCATAACCGCATTTAATCTATTTCTTTTCTATGTCTTGTCGAATACATTTATTTTGAACTTAAATTATCACAGAATAACAAGCGTATGCGATAAAGATTAAAGCTGCTTTTTTTCTTCTCGAAAACTTTATTACATTTCACATACATTATACATTTTTATATTATTTGTTACTTATCGCCTTTAATGTATAATCAATGAAAATAATTGTGCTCTCTCTCTCTCTCTCTCTATCTATCTATCTATCTCTCTCTCTATCTCTCTCTCTCTCTGTATAATTTATGTACTTTGTAAACTCACTGTAATATACGTATTGTGTAACATACGAAAGAACTAGTGAAAACTAGCCCATTCGCAAAAGACCAAATTTTCTGGTATATTATAATACTCAGCACGAAAGTTACGTCAGTTCACGTAGTTTCTTGTGCACTGTAGCTTTCTAACTCTTTCACATAAATTTCTTATCTCTATTTCACAAGGAACGAGTATCTGGCACCGTTGCGCCTTTTGTTTTCGATAAAACGTTCTCTGCGAATGTGGAACAAGGAATCCTGAGAGAAACTAAATTTGATTTCGATATCTTAGCTCTTTTACCTTATTTTTGAACTTAAAGAATTTGCACAAATTTCAAAGCGGTTGGAAGTTTCTGAAAAGGCTATCCGTGATAACAAATTTTAAAGTGAAATAAATGATCGTGTACTTGTAGGAAGAAAGTTTTAGTCTTAGAAATTTGTGTCCAAAATGAAATTGAAGCTTATTTACTTCCCTGTATGATCTAGTAAAATGTCAAAGAATTTTTTTTTTAAACATTCGTGCAATGTAAGACAGTTCAAAATTATTTTTATATCAAAATTTCTAGTCCAATATATGAAGTTTTAATTTATATATCAATCAAGCTGAAAAATTATTTAAATTATCTAAATTTAAAGTACATGATATTTGAAGTTATTCATTTTTTATGAATAACGCGAATGTTGCATGAAATAGATTTTTATACAATATTATTGATAATACTTTGGTCATTTTGAATAACAGACTTTTAAAAACTATACAAAATGAACAGAATATACATTATGAAATAAAAGCTCAAATACAAATTACCAATGTCGTACTCGTTGTTATTTAATTTGTGTCGAGAACTTGAAAATTCATTATTCCATCTACAAGAGAAGAAGTTCACTCTTCTCCAGCCTAAGGTATAAATACATACATACATACATACATACATACATACATACATATATATATATATATATATATATATATCCTAGATAATTCTAATTACAATATTCAGCTCAATTCTAACTTGATATTATCTTCCCAATCTTTATTTGTATTGAAAGATATTTTAATCTTAAGCTTTCGTGTTAAAATCCAATATACCGCTCCTCTAATTCTCCTTCTAGTTACGTATTCAGTTTCGTAATCTGGATAATCTAATTAGCCTTTTAATGTCACGCGTAATTCGTTCTATTTTAACATTATTATAATAGCATTTGTTTAGAAAATATATTTCTAAGCGAGTTAGGAATAACAATGCGTTACAATTAACCTAACTAGATATTGTACTTCAAAATGTTCGCTTTAAGCTTATACAAGAATCCTGATAATGTTTTCGATAAGTTGTAAGTAGGTTAAGTAGGTTAAATTTCGCGAACCAGTGAATACACTGTAAACGATTTCGTGGTTTATTGTAAGACGTCAAAGCCAAAACAGAGGCCAAAAGCGCCGTCTAACCGGAATTTCATTACGCCCGAGCTTTCGCTCATAGTACATTGCAGACGCGCCTTTGCGCGCGAACGGGTGCAATGCCACAATTAATTCCTCTGCTCGTTATTACAACTAGCCGAGTATAATGAATCGATCGAAAGAAAATTGGCATAACGGGAAAATCTCCATGAGGTTACCATTTAATTTAATGAGATACATTGACAACCTGTCACGATCAACTTGCTGGACTTTTTTTGGTACTTCGAGCACTGAAGGCGAACAATTAGTCATTAATAATTTACCGATTGCAATTGAGGTGAAATGATGTTGGATGAAAATGATCGCGAAGCTACTTAATTTCTTATGAGAAATTTCTTTTGTAACGACGAGTGTTTGGCAATTCTTAACGCTTCGTAATAAAAAGTGTTAAAGTTGCAAAGTTTTTTTAAAGTTTTAGATAGTCTATTACGAACTTGATGAATTTGATGAATAGCAAGAATTACGTAAAGGCGAGGATATTAAGTTGTAGTGCGTTAACGGTCGATAAGAAAGTAAGAGAAATTAAGAAGAAAATCATTGTAGGGCAAGTCTCTATTATGGAAGTTACCGACGAGGTTTATACTGCCTTTAACTAAATAATCCTGAGTCGAATGAAATTTCTTTTGAGGTTACTGGATTTTCTCTGGTTACTGGGACTTGCTCAGATAAAGTATTGTTTTAACGATTGATCATGAATCGTGGATGGAATAAATGTGTCGTCAAAACTAACGTCACCTTAAAAATATTCGAGTAAATTGGAAATTAAATTTACTAAGTTTATGATTCTTGGTTGCAGGGTATTCCGTGCACTTTCTCTCATGACAGTAGCTAAAGCTAAGCCTCTGCAACGCGTACGTTTTTTCTAAATTATATTAAAATTCCATTAGCGATACATTATCAGCACAGCATTTTATCAAAGTATTTTTAGAATCAGAGCTAAAGTAAATAGTCTTATAAAAATAAGTTCTTTTTTCATTTTCATCATCGGCAATTGCCGATCGACATACAATATTATAAGAGCGTATCATATCAAATTAGAAGGAATCGCGGAAATGTAAGATCTAGTATTGCGATATGCATTACATATAAGTAAATATTGAGTTCTCATTGGCTCAACGGATGAAAATCCGTAAGAAATAAATAGCCATCCAATAATGGGCTTTGTATTTGATCGGAAATTACAGCACTTTCATATTGTAAATAAGGGTAGCCTTCGAAATTTTGCTGGTTAGATCAGGATAGATCTATTTTATGGTGGAAACTCCCTAAATTCGCTGAGATCGCGCTGCGAGTTTTCAGAGTCGGAAGAAAACTCATTCGCTTGGGAAGTAAGCGAATGGCTACTGAGATGGAAAAGGGACGACCCCTGAAAAGCTCGAGCGGCACTTTAGTCACTTTGCGTGACGGCGAATCACTCGTCGGATCAGGAGAATCTAATGGCTCTTTCCTTACGATCCGGAATATCTTTCCAAGGCTTTTAATGAACCACCCCTTTTATGGGTCACCTTTTAAAGAGGCTCGTACATTTGTAAAACCAGAGTCTTTATCGTTATTATTTTCCGTAAAGTATTCGCTGTAGTATTATGCAAGCAATGGTGTAAAAAGCGTTAATTTCTTGGGAAATTTTAGTAGTTACCGATGGGGTAATCACTTTCATTCTTATGGAATAAAATGCTTTTTATGTAAAAAGTAAAAAGCAGACTTATGAATCAAATTCTGTTCAAAGGAACAAAGGATTTCAATGGATCCGAAATACAATGCTGATGCTAATCTTTAAGAAAAAGCGTTAATTAACAAAAGAAACGGATATTGAAGTTATTTCTATGTTCTTTTCGAATTTTCCATTTTGTCGTAAACTATAAACAAACGAGTCCAAGAGATGTGAATTCCAAATTTGAATGATATTCGAAATAATGTTTTTAAATACAAAGATACATACTTCATGTTGAATGTATTTCAAGTTTAAAGATTATGAAAAATTGGGTGTGTGTGTGTGTGTGCGTGTGTAAAAATCGGTTATAAATGTAATTATATTGAAAAATAACTACGAAGAGAAACATAAATAAAATCAATATTATTAATTTTACGAGATTGATAATTGCCTAGAAAATATAATATTTTTATTATCTTCAAAGTATCATCTTCAAGTTTGGTCATTAGTTTAAAATATATAATTTCGAGAAATAAAGTTGTATATTGAATAGTTTCATTTTCCACATTTGAATCCTTACTCATTCTACTTCCTGAAGAACGAATTTTTTTGAAAATTTATTTTCTGTTTTATTTTTAATTATAAAACTGTAATGTAAAAATTTTACTATATTATGAGTGAAATATTATTTTCAAAGCTAAGCATAATTTAAAAAACTAAAATACAAAATCCATTATTTTGTTACCTTCTACGTTTATTAAACTTCGTCGTTTACATCGTTGAAACTTATCCGTTTTAAAAAAATTACTTTGCATACTTCCAATAGTAAAAAGACCTAATACGGTGCTCCTCCTACTTTCTCATTTTTATTTATATCTCTTAAAATATTTTAGAATATAAATTGAATAATTTTTCAATGTGTAGTTTATTCGAAATAGAAAGTTTTATTTTATCTATTTTACTAATTCCACAAATTACTATATCTGCATTAATATTTTCGAAAAAAAGACTAAAATAAATTTAGATTTGATTCGACATAGTATCGAGTTTTTATAAATATAGTTTTTATAAAAAATAAAATGTATACTGACAACATATGAAGATCCCATTTGCAGTAACTCAACTGTACATTGTAATTTTTTTTTACAAGATTTGCAATTTTCATATTTAATATTTTGTATCGGTACTTTTCTTATCCATTAATATTGTTGGCGATTAATATTAAATGATTTATGTATTCGAACATGTAAAATAATTTCGATTTATTCGTTACGTTAACAAAGTGACATTGAAAGAGTTTTACTTATCTTATTAAAACGAATATTCATGAATAGTATATAAATTCAAAATATTTCTTGAATTAAAAATTAGAATTTACTAAAGTAAATATCAAAATATCAAACAAAAATTTACATTAAGAAATTATATTATTAATATATAGATTTAAAGTTGTTTACGTATTAAGAAAACAAAAATATGACAAGATATTCCACCAACTTTGAGTACATAATGTTTATTAGGAAAAATCTTTTCATAATTATTCAGACGAGTATTAACAAGCGATACACGTGTGTGTATTATTAAAATAAAGTTGCGTATTTGTATAAAATATAAAATGCAAACAAATAAAATATGCAAAGATGAAATTTGAAAATTTTATCTACATTATAAAATAATATGCTAATACGAAATTATGTAAGCATGATAGAAACTACGTCTTTTTCATTAAATAAATATTTTTTAGTTTACATATTTTTAGAATATACGACAAAGTGCCATTAACTCACAATTAATTAAATATTATTTCAATTATGAAATCTGTTTCAGTATTGTTGTACTATATTTTTCGACTTTCATTTTAATTGGTTTAAATTGTAAGCAAAGTTCATTATTAATTAGCCTTCTTTCATTTATTTTTTATTACATAAATAATGAGTAATCGATAGAGCACTTTGAATGATAAATAAACTCTGAAGTAATAAATATAAATACGAGTTTAATTATCAACTACTTTGATGTATTATGTATTCATTACGTATTATGTATATATTTGGAAATTGAACTCGTCATTTATATAATAATTACGCTGCATTCCTACTTCTAATTATTTTAGTTTTAATTAAACCACTCTCCAAGTGAATTCGTACTTCGAATTCTGAATAGTTTATGCAATTCAAGTTCAAGTTATATAAATAAAAATGGAACAATACTATTCTGAAACTATATCCTAAGACAATTCGAGTAAACGGATTGTTAAAATATATTATGTCAATTATAAATACTATTATAGATTACTAAGTTTTCATTCTTTTTGAACTACCAAAGGTTTCAAAAAACAGATAAATCTATTGCACATACGTGCACGTATCATAATACGTTGTTTAAATATTCTTTATATTCAACATCCACTAATAAAGACTACATTCCAAGAAAGACCTTTAATGAGTTGTCGCATCATAAAGAGAGAAAGTGACAAAGAGAGAGAGAGAGAGAGAGAGAGAGAGAGATAACCCGGTAATCACATAAAAAAATTTAATTTTTATGATTACCTGCTGAGTTTTCAGATAATCTTTTCCAATAATTGAATTTCTTGAGTTTTATTAGTATTTTGATAAAATTCATTTTCACTGTACATATTAAAATGTTGGTTGAATATTTACTCGTCTTCGTTAATGAATATTTTGTAAATGTGACACTGCGATATAAGATAAAACGCGTGATACTTTCTTAGTTTTTAAGTCCTTTACATTTTGGATATTTTAACTAAAATAAAAACGATATTGATGAATCAAAAATATCAGAACAAATAAGGAAATATAAATGGTTCAAATAAACAATCTATTGAAATATTCAATTTTAAATGATATATGATTTTTTATTTGACTAACATTATATAAGTCTCTAAATTTTAATTTCAATCAAACACGTATTTTTAATATTTTTACAATGACAATGACAATGTATATTTGGTCCTTTAGCTAAGATTACCGCGGTGGTTTAATTCCAACTTAAATACATTTTGCTAATTTAAATTTTTATTTTTACTTAATAGAAATTTATATAATTAAATGTAAGCCTTTTAATCATAGCGTCGTCCTTATTTTATTCAAGAAAATTGTTAACTGCTTTTAATGACACAATGTAAAATCTTACTTTTCATTGTTAAATACGATAACGATATTAACAGATTTGTTTAATAATCAAAATAATAATCTGATATTATCCCTTGTAAAATGCAATGTACAATATTGTAATACGACGATATTTTAAAGTAACTGACAATGTACATATATTTATGTTTTATTATTTTAAGCATGTGTCGGACATGCATTACTTAAAACGTTAATAAACAACGTTTACAAGTTGAGAAAATTCTAATCTTCCCTAATTAATCGAAAATATACCGAACCCTTTACATTACTTAAAGTTATAAATTAAAAAAAAAAGTGAAAAATAAGAAATTGGATTTTAAAAAGAAGTTCTCTTAAATACGCAATTTCAAAGCTTAAAAGCCTCGTAAACAAATTAGCATGCGAAGCAAAACCAGAGAAAGGCAATTGAATGATCCCTCATAGACATTTAGTGGCGAAATCTTTCCCCTTAAAATCATCGCGCATTTCTTCACTCAACGGTGCGCGAAGCTGGAAGAAATTACCTCCGGGTCAGCCGGGATGGGAAATTCTCGCACCTCGACCACTTGGATAAGCGACGAGATTCTCGAGTAAATTGTTTTCCGCTCGCGCCTGCGAATGTTCGTGCACTTCATTTATACGCGGCTAGTAAGACCGTTGCAGATTTATAAAGCGCGGTTAATATATTTTGTACAAAGCCTTTGTTTATTCAGTTTCAAGTAATTGAAAAAGTTTAAACTTAATGAAAACCTTTGAGTATTGAGAGTTTTTCCTTTGCACTTTGCATTTTTAAGCAAAGGACTCGCTGCAATCGAATCTGCATCAAATATTGAAAATCTTATTTTCTTTGTGTTCCGATCTTTAAAGATTCATACTGAATCAAATCGGTATAATTTTTCGCACACGATATTTCGCACTTTTAAGCTGCAACAAGTTCTTCGCGAAACTTTGAAAATGAAAATATTATAAATACTACAAAGGATGTATTATGGTATTCACAAAGAATGAGCACGTAGTGGCACCAGATAATATTTAATAAATAATCAATAAATAATAAAAACTAATTAACAAAAGCATAAGTACGAAAGGAATAATAATTTATTTTTATTGGACAAAATCCACAGGTTCAAACTTAAAAGAAGTTTGAATAATTCTGTTTCCTTTTTCTCGATGTATGAATAATAATTATAATACAACTCAAGTCACATGAATAACATTACGGCATTTAATGCTTTGCTAAAGTTATTCTTATTATTATTATTATTCGAGTAATTATTCTGCTTATATGGGCACAACGCACATTAGGTATTTCAATAACATCGATTAACTTATATATTACGAGATACATAGATTTTTTTATGAAAATGATCTATCGCATGCGCTTAGTTTCCTTTCGCGAAGTAAAATTTCATTTGCTTGAGAACAAAACTTCACAGTCTCAGCGAATTTAGCTTTTAACTTATAAAGAACATCGATCCGATGGAAGATTTAAGTTTTAACAAGTCAATCATATTAATTGAGTGTCAACGCCCGTGTACATTCTGAAAATGTATTAATTCGTTAGCGAATTGTAGTTTCCACCTAATATAGAGTTGTGCAATCAAGTAACTGACGATGTAAAGAAGGAGGTCACACTCTCAATCATTCTCATGTTGCAACTGCTTGTTTATTAAATGAAGATGGCAATCGGGTAATGACGTAAGTTAATAAATTTGCATAAAGAATTATGCATTTTGCAAACTAATTCAATTTATTTTTGATATTCCTTTCGAAACTAGAGAAAGATCATCCAACAAAATCCTTTCGATTTCTGTAGTATGAAAAAAGAAATAATTTACATAATAATTTCGAGTAATTGTTCATAAGAAAAGTACTAAACTATTTATTAAAAAAATACATATGTATTTATTTTTCCTCGCGTATCGAAATACTTTTATGTTACAAATACTGAGAAAGTAATTTATCAGGAGTATATATATATATTTATAGTAAAAATATACCACCATTAAACTTTTGCTGTACTGGCCAAACATCATTATATTGATTTTCATTCGCATATAATACGTAGTGGTTTAAGTAGTTTTATGATTAATACTTTAGAATCATATTACATCTGACTTACTCAAATAATATATAATATATTTATGATACATTGGCAGATATCTCTAAAAAAAAACCATTAATTCAGTACTTAGAATTAATAATTTTTCTCAAAGTATTTTTCAAGATATCGTTAATATACTATTACATAAGTCACCATTACATTAATTAAATGAATTTTAACTTATTTTAAATATTGTGGTCTTAGTCACATTTTACATAACAATAATCAGATTTACTAACTATAAAACAATAGATAAAACAATTCATTCCAATAAAATTGAAAACGACAAATAATAATAATACACAATTTCATGCACAATAAATGAATCTATTTCAAATAAGCATTTAAATGATCCCATATTCGAACTACAAACTAAGTATCTATTTAATTTCGAATAATAAGTTCCAAAATTCTTGTTTTAATGATTTCACAATATCTTGTTATAATTGTACAATCTTGATGTATTCCATTATAATAAAATTTACATTAACTTATTTAAATTTATCTTAATTTGATAAATTATCATCGAAAAAACCGAGAATAATTTTTGTAAAAGTACTTATTCGAAAAATTAACGATATTTTAAATATCCCTTATTGCTTTTGAAATGCAACATTAGTAGATTTTGTGTTAATTTTATAAGAGCAGTATTTTATACAAGGCAAGTAATTGAAATTGGGAATTTAATTTCTTTCTGAATTTTGGAAATTTACAATGATAGTGATTAAGACTCTTTTTTTTTTTTTTTTTTTTTTTTTTTTGCAAATTTTAATCGTGCTCATACTGTGTCGATGTATAGGAAAAATATCTGTATTGAAAACCGGAATTGCGGACTGTAAAAGTACAGTTATTTACATGTACACGTGTAGAATAATAGATCTTGAATAAATTTTTTTTGTAATCGTACACGTAATTAAAATAAATTTATTAATTTCAGAAATTCTTTTTCGTTATTGAATTTCCAAGCATGAAGATAAATGAAATATGTGTATTAAACACATGCCCTACTTTTGTAATTTCAAATCATTTAAAATAAATGAACAATTATTTCTTGTAGCTTTATTACTCTCATAACTCATGCTATTTAAAAAAAGCGTTTTCATATAAAATTCGTAATTATGAACAATAAGTGGGTAATAATTTAAATGACTTCTTCATCCAGAATGTGCGTAAATTATTATACAATTAATTGTTCATAATTAAATTGAATTAATTTTGTATCAATTTACTTCAAAATTAGGGTTTTTCCTGTACATAGTTTTACAATGTAATTCTTCAAGCTTCAAGAAATACATAATATTGTTGTTAATCTCGATTTTTTGTATTAAAGAATTTATTAATTTTTATTAGAACATTGTATCCTCAACTAATCTTGCAATTAGTTATGATACATCTGCCTTATTATATTCTGTGCTGGAAAACAATTATTCGTATTAAACGTCAGTTACTTATGTTGGGTAAAATTTTAACCTATATTTTCAATTATTGAAGATTAATTTTAGTCATCGAGGAAGATCCTTTGTTGCAAAGATCTTTTCCTCGATTTAGGTACATAAAATAACAAGAAACGGCATCAAAAAGTATAAAAGTAAACTTAAGCCTAATTTATAATTGAATAGATGAAAGACAACAGAAACTAATCGTATCAACGGGCGAAAATAAAGGCACACACACATTCAAACTTGTATTATACCCAGCCTCGACTGAGCAGCTATTCCCTGACTACCAGACTAACGAACGACGACTCGGATATACAGAATGCGCAAAGATTAAGTTCATTAGACTAGAGAGCCGAGGATTTGATGTCTTTAATTAGTAAGTGTTACGCACGAATTGATCCGGAAAATGTAAGGTCATAGACAATCCCATACATAAATGTATGAATATCGAGAAAACACGATATAAATAAAGATAATACCGGCCTCAATTTTACGTGACTTTGGCTTTTTGTCGAATAAATAATAGCTTGGCAATTTATGACTTGCGAGTTTCAATGGAATATCGACGCTAGGGTTCAGTGTGTAGCGCGAGGTTATAATGAAACAAAAACAGAGATGTCAGACATTGAGCTCGTCGAGGTTCAAGAAAGGCAAGTGTGCCTTGCTATTAAAAATTTACTTTATTTTTCATAAGTATTTAAAATGATTAATATTGTGCAGCTATATTTACATAAACGAATCATAGATAACGTGTACTGTTTCAACAGCTTTATATTATAAAGAAATGTCAAAAATTTGAATAGTCAATAAGTGGAAAGTATCCAGTGTGAAAATTCAAAATAAACAATTTTTATACTCAACTAAAACCATTATTTTGTCTTTTCGTCGTCGTCGTGATTTATTTTTATGATTTATTTTCCCTTAAAACTAAAAATATATTATCCGTCGTTGAAAATCGTACAACGGAAAATTATCTAATTTTATAATGGAAAATTCCTACATCTAATTTGTAAATCTTCGTATAGTCAAAGTCTCCAAAATTACGACACTTCGAAGTGAGCATAAGAAATAAATCATTTTTCAACGAAAGTCTTAGAAAAACTGTGTTCAGAAAAAGATATCAAACTTAATATTCGTTTTAATGCTAGAGAACTCAATTAAAAATACATATTTAATAAACGTATTTGCCGTTGTAACAAACGTATTTATCGCCGAATAAATAGATTCCTACTAAGTACATACTAATAATATTATAAATCATGATAGATTTCAGTAATCTGAATCAGGGAAAAGATCAGATCTTAGAGCTTACGTTTTATTACGTCACGATATTTTTAATAAACGTATTCTCGAAAGATAATAAAGGGGAAGCAATAAATATTGGAAAAAAGAGTAAGGGAAAAAGAGCTCGCGGCTACGAAATTACGCTCTTGCTAGGTGATATAATATTCTCTATTTCGAGCGAGCGTAGGGATTGATTATGTTTATCTTTCATTAAAACACCAAACGAATCGTGGAGCGAACTGTTAGATCCGTAAATAATAAATCGCCGGATTCTCTATAGTGTGATACAGAAAGGTGCGACCCATTCCACCGTCCTCAATTCGTATTTGAAGGAACAAAAAAAGAAAAATCTACTTATTTGCTCATCTTGTTTCTTGGCGATTTGATGAAATTATTAACATGCTATATAATTAAAAGAATTAATTATAATACTCGATAGTTAATATTATAAGATAAGGTAGGTTTTCTTTTTTTTAAGCAAGATAAGCGAGAGTTTTTTAAATTAAAGGTTCAAAACTTCAATAGTATGCCAAATAATTCTACATTCATACATAAAAATTAGATGGAATCCCTAACTAATAAATTCATTTTAATTCTAATAATAAAGTAGTTTGATTCTAATAATTTGTCTAATCTATAAAAAAAAACTTTCTTATAACTTCACAATCAAAACTGTTCGCCAAAATTGTTAATGTTAGATTTTTTTTTTTATTTTTTATATTCTAATTAATTTATTATTTATGGAAATTAATCTTATGTTGAATAATTTCGCGTGTAAGAATTTTTCTTCTTTATCAACATTTATTTAAATGGTAATAGTAAAACAATCTACATTTTTATGATTTCTTGCGGCAAGCACGTAAAGTTAATTGTATTCTCTATTATCATTATAAGTTGAAATAGGAGTCATAAAGTGAAAAGTACGAAAGGAATAAGTTATACGCAACTTTAGATTAGCTCAGTTCTCTATTTAATAACACTTTATGGGACAAAATTAAAGTCCTTTAAATTTGAGAACGTGATAGAGTTAAAGTTCAAAAGAATAAGAACTCCTTTGCAATTATATAAAAAAAATGTTATAGATTAGAAAAATAAATTAGAAAAATAAATTAGAAAAGTAATACAGTACTCCCTCGAGATATTTATTAGAAATTATTAGAATTAAACAGAATTTCAGAAAGTTATGTTTAAAGAAACTAATGTACAAAAATCAATACATTTAATAATTATGCAAAAATGTACGATCTGAAAATGCGCACTTAGAATCAGATTTAGAATAAAAGGCAAAAGAATAAAATTGAATTACTTACTAATGTAGCTTACAAGAATTCATTGTTCATTCATTTTGAAGCTTTTTCATGTCGTATTTTTCGTGACGTATAAGCTTTGTGTTGCTGAGCTTATATACGTAAGGGATAGTAAAAACGCGTATATGCAATATTTTAGACTTACGTGTTATTAATCAAATAATTGCAACAGTTAGCTACGAACATATTTTATAGGTGCGCGAATAAGAAAGTTCATATGAAAAAGTATAAATCTAAATCATACTTCCATATAAATTAATAATCGGAGCTAAAATTTTTACAGGATAATACTAAAAGAATAATTCGGTATAAGGATTAGTGTAAGACGCTTTTTACGTTTATATTTTTTCTTAGTAGAAATTTTTCTTTAACGAGTAAGTTTAATTTTACAGCTTTTCAGTGTAATTTATTTACTAAAATAGTACTACAAGCAGTAATAATAAATTTTAATAACATATATAATTTTAACCTTAATATTTTATAGCATCCGACAACAGCGTATGAAATTTAAATAGTTACTAATTATTCGTAAATGTCTAAACACTCGTAAGTATTTTTATTAATTCTCATTACTGCTCAGTATTACGTTAATGTATTCCATATTACAATTAGCCACGTTTTTATGAATTTTAAGTATTAATCGATGCACGTGTTAATTAAAAGTAAATAAATTATCAGTTGTATAATTCCTTTATCTACATTATTCTCGGAGGCTGAAATGTTTCGTAATTCTCTCTCAAAATTAACATTATAAAGGAAAATCGAAAATATAGGATGACTGATGCCAAACTAACCAATGTACGATACGTATTGTAGATTAAACGTGAAATGCAAATTAGATTCGTAAAATACAAGAACGATATAATGACACAGCGAATAAAGTTGTTAATTTCTTTTAATCGTACAAAATCACGCCACATAATGACATTGATTTTTCCATGCACATTAAAAATATATTGTAGGCCATGATGTTGCAGTAGAAAAGAAGAAGGAAACATTGAGTTCGTAACTCAGCGTTTAAATATGAAAATAGCACTTTTGCTATTTACAATGCCAAGAAAATAAGAATAAAAAGAAAACTGCCAAGTTAACAAGGCTTCTTTATTCTCATTATTCTTTATTCTCTCTAGGTGAGCTTCCACGCAGAAATGTTCTCGCTGTCGTTGACAGGGAATTAGCTCCAACGGTCGGCTATTGCCATCTCTTGAAGTACCCGCGCACTATGGGGTGTTTCGAGGCATACGTCGTTAGGTAGCGCCACCCCCGTTCCACGTACACCAGTACGAGCTGCACTCGTAGAAGTTCCTGAATCGACGAATCCACCAACGCTTTCATAACTATTTACAATCGAGCTATGCATCGCTGATTCCCACAGACACTCTGCCAAAGCCACGCTTAATTATTAAGCGCTCATAATAAGTAGGAAGGCGCTTCTTTATTGCAATTAGTTTTGAAATTGGATGTTGAAAAAGGGGATGTGCTTTGTATTGGAATTGAGTGGTTTTCGTAACTTTGGCTTTTGAATGTATATATTACAAAAAGGAAATACCTTGTGTTAGCTCTTTTCAAAGAAATAACTTTCTTCCATGTTTTTGTCACGTCTATTTTTTAGATGTATCCAGTCATTGAAAACATTTAGTTTTGTTTATTATCACCTGTTCTATCAATATCTGTTCATATTTCATATTTAAAAATGTTTTATTTTACCTGACGTTTGAAATTTAAACGAAATGTTTGAGAGACTACAATTGCTTTACTTGAAAATATTCATATATAATAGCCAACGCGTTATCTGTCTTGCATATTTTTTTTTTTTTTTTTTAGATTAAACATTTTATTCGACACTTACATCAATATGAAAAGTATATAAAGTTGAAAATTTTCTATATTTTTAAGTTAACATTAGGTAAACTGGTATTTAAATTTTAAATTTTAAACTAATATTTATTTATAAGCATCGATGCGCCTTTTTCATTCAACCAAACAAAAATGCCTCTTCTTAATTTTGTAAAATTGACATCTCGATACATTTTCCCTTTAATAAAAACGTACAATTAATTGTATTTTGGATTTCATGCATTGTTATTACCATGCACCTAGAAAAAGTCTTCTTTTCTCTTTTTTACTCTAATATAAACTATATGTTCGACGTCTACTTCAATCTATTACGAGGTAAATGTAAGTTGCCAAGATTAAATATCTACATTTGAAACCAAGTCTTTATTGTACGAGCATCGCTTGCTTAAATAATACTCAACTGCTGAGAATATTTCCATTTACTTATAATAATAAAAGAGTACAAATACTACAAATTATCCAAACGAGCACCCGAATACGTATATAAGAATAAACTTTTTTAATCTTATTTTAATGGACGCTTTAAATTTATCTTATCTATTATTCTATCTATTTTCCATTTAATAAAATATAAGTCTTTGCTCACTTTTCGACTTATCCGTTTATCCAATGTGCAAAAGCATAAGGTAGCATAAAATATTTTTAAAATGATTCAAAATGTCTTGTTTTCCTAGTCGACCTACACAATATTATTTTCCTACTAAATATTATTTTTATTTAATAGTAGAGCATCAAAAAGGAAAATGTATCACAACTATTTACTATCCGAATCATGGTATAAATCATTAGACTACATCATACAACTTAATCAAACGCCATTAATAATAATCCTCCAAAAGAACTGTTTTGCAACTAATGAATTACCGAAAGGAGTTCGAAATTCATTTGAAATATCAAAATTGAAATACCCAAAGTAAGAAGTAGAATAACAAGGAGAAGGAGAAAAATATCAAGTGAATTAAGTCCTCAATTTAATGTCCTCGAGATCACTTCCGCTCCGATGATCTCATCAAGCCTTCTTGCATTTCATTGGCGATGGCCGTGCAGTAATTTTACTTCTTAATTGATATATTTTATCAATTTTATTTTGTTTATTACTCCAGAATTGTGACTGTATTAATGGATTTTTGAGGTAAAATATTACTTAAAATGTTTTAACTCGATACATATTTTATAACAAGTTCATTTCTTTCATAAAGGAATAGTCAATGATAAATAGAGCTTTGAGAATTTATTATTACGACTAGTAGTGAAATATTAATAATTGCACAGATCATACGATTTTCTTGAGAGAAAATGAAATGTTGAACATTTTATTAATACGTCTACGTACTTAATTTATGATCTTTTTATAACAGACAACTGAATTATAACGACTCGTTTCATCAAAAAATTAAAAGACCGTATTGAACTTGACTTATGATCTTCGAAAGTTCTTTACAGGTTTTGAACTTTATAAAGTTCATAAGATTTGCGAAATTAATTGCAATGTCCTGCTATTGTTATCCAATTAAATATTGAATTTAGTAATTAGGTAGATCAACTCTTGTAATATACTTCTATACATAGAATTTTTCACCGACTTAATCAACGATTACTTTAATAACGTAGTGGAGGTTCACTAAATCAACTATGATTAGAATAAAGTGGTCCATTCTATAACTTAACTTCGAGAAATTGCTTTTGTTTATGAAATTTTTATTATTTCAATTCGGTGCTTTTATCAATTTATAATAATTTTTAAACAAGCTTTTCATTATTACGAGTTCGAAACAAGTATGGACTTTTAAAAAGTAGTAATACATCCTTTACTTCTAAATAACTCGAAGCGCGAAAACATCGTAGAGTTTATAACAAGCAGATTTGTAACGTGTACTCTTTTGAAATTATCTATCTCATATTGATCATTCCGCACTCAATCTTCTCGATAATTTTTATAACATGCTAAATCGCACACGATATCAAATTAAACAAATATTTTCACATAAATAATTAAACTTTTAGAAAATTATATAGGAACTTTTATGTTTGCACGCTTTCTTCAAACTAAGAAAAGCATTCTTCCCTACATAAATACATATCGTGAGAAGATTTTTAATTAGCCTACTTGTTATTATTTAAAATTTTACGTTTTATGTTTTCGTACTCATCTTTATATTGATGTTTTGTGTTATTAAATTCTATTATATTTTTATTCGGTTACCATTGTATCAGGGCCCACTGAACCATAGCAAACTAAACGCATTCAATCAATCGACCTCTTCCTTTCTCTTTGCCTCTTATATACTTTACCTTTAATATAATAGTATAGCATCTATTTCTATTATACTGCATTAACATCGATCATTGTTATAAAAAGTTTTTAAATGTACTTTGATTATTTTTAATGAATATTTTTTTTATTTTTTATCAGTATTAAAACAAGTTCGATCCTAAAATTTTTTCATTAACACGATTTAATTGTCAGAACTTGCACAAAATGAATTATCACTACGTTTGAAGTTGTACATATACAATCTTCTGTGAAAATTCGTTAAAATGTGAAATTTACAGTATCCAATTGATGAAATACATTATTCCTTTAAAAGCGTATAAAATCAGTGCTTTTGAATTTAATTTTAAACTAAAAATTGAAACACGATAAACGCTTTTTTCTGAGATATTTGTTACAGCCTATCACAAACTATTAAATAGTTCAATCGCTATAAATAGTGTGAAAATAAAATTTTTCTAAATTGATCTCTTCCAATCAATTGAATAAACAGATTCTTTAAGACCTTTTTCTATTAAGAGCATTACAAAGTTCATCAATCAACACGTCCCAAGAAGCAAAGTACATCTAATACCAGTTCATTGAAATTGACCTTTTTCTAGTAAGATTTATTTGCGTTTTATCTAGATTCATACGCACTTCCAAGGTTGTAAAGAAATTACAATTTTTTTCTACAAAATATTCTGTGTCTGCATAGCCATCTTCTCTTGAATATAGGGTGAGATAATAATTGAAATAAAATATAAACAAATATGAAAATGAAAGGATATGTTCCTCTAATAGTAATTGTTTTATATTTTTCAAAAAATTTCTGTCTCAACTTTCTGTGATCAATGAACTTATTTATTATGCAGATTTGAGAAT
Organism: Wiebesia pumilae; assembly: GCA_018907045.1. Lineage (NCBI taxonomy): Eukaryota > Metazoa > Arthropoda > Insecta > Hymenoptera > Agaonidae > Wiebesia > Wiebesia pumilae. The sequence continues at coordinate 3,054,756 of JACCHZ010000138.1, forward strand.
TACGCGTAGATAATTTAATGAAAGTGCCATGTTCAAATGGTTAACTGTGTGGTCCAAAATTATTTTATTTTGTGCAGTTTTCTAATCTTGTACAGGTAATATTTTATCTTTTATACGCTTTGTTTTTCATTAAAAATTTCAGCAAATTTACTAAAACTCTTAAAGTGAAACCGTTTTTTGCATCATTTACACCGAATCCAAAATTGTCTCTATTATAATAACAGTACGATACCTTTCGTAAAATAACTGATTCAAACTTTCATTTTGTCGTGTCTCTCAGTGACGATATAAAAGTAATATCACGACGAAAGTGGAAATATATCGTCTTCAATAATTACCGTAAGAAATTGCCTCAAACTTAATAAAGCTATTCGTATACTCAATAGATCTCGCTTATCGACAATGCGATTTACTCGTCAATGAACGAAGGAGAGGAACAAAACTAAAAAAACTTCTTCCGTCGGATAACGATAGACCTTATCAAATGAGCCTTTAAAATGAATATTACAAATGCACAAATGAAGAAAAGATGTTCCAAATTACCGGCTAAATTACATTCTTCATTTTTCCAGGCACAAGATGTGCCATTTATTTTAATTTTTGTCTGTATGGTAAATATATTAAAGCAATTTCCCTAAGCATAATTTGATTCTTTTGTTGGAAAACTAAACAATGAGTCGTAAAAGATCGTATTAAATCAATATTTAATCCCTGCAGAAGAAAACACACACTGTTACAAATTTAATACTATTATGAAATAAAACTATTTATGAAAATTCAATGGGTTTGCAAATGTAGACAGTGGAAAAATTTATTTTTATTATGTATAATAAAACGTACATTTTGTAATTTTATTGATACGCGGATTTGACCAAGTCGAACAATGGCTTTTATTTATTGACAAAAAAATAAATTCTTTTCCATTAAATTTTAATTCAAAATAATTATTAAGAACATTGGTTCGCTCTCTTACACAAACGAAAAATTAAAATTTAGTAAAATAATTTAAAGTATGCTAGATAGTGTAATTGTAATTTTTCATTATTATTACAAAATTTGAATAACGAATAACGAGATTATGTCGTTTCTAAAGCTTTTTAAGTCAAAATTCACTTTGGGAAGAATAAGTTTGGATCGTCTGTTATCTTTTGTGCCATAAATTACATTTATTCAAAGTCAAATAAAGAATTCACTCGAGTGAACCTTAACTTTCACCCTCGATTAAAGTTAATCATGATGCTTACAAGAAACTCAGTTTTTCGCATTTTTCGTATTTGAAGAATGATCTTTGTTCTCCAGTTACTACCTACTACTCTAATGGTAGTAAACTGTATTTCGATATATGTAAATTTTATAGAAGCTTGCGTCAACAATATAATCTAGAATAATTTGTAATTAAAAATAGATACATCTTTAACAAAATTTCATTTTTTTCTCGATATTATTATTTGTAAGCTGAATACTGCATAAATATGCATCCGTTATTAGCAATGAAAAAATATTCCAAAGTTGTCGTTCATTTTAGAACGATGCCATCGGATTCTCACTTTCGCTTTGTAACGATTGGTAATAATGGTACGTACTTTCTAAACGTACAATAATTTCAAATCATTTTTTAATACACGTACAAACAGCGATGATTCGCGTATAGTTTTAAAACTTAGAAAACACTGACCTAAAACGTGGACATTGTTCCGTTTCGTTATCTCGTTAATTTCTGATGTTTTTAAAAAGTTAGAACCTCGAATTTCATACTTTTCACGCACATCGTTATGTGGCGTTCAAAGGCAGTTTTAAAGATATATTTCATGGAAACGTCAGCCTTCCAACAGCGTCCAGCTGTTCACCCGCGTAATTTCAAATTTCGAAGGCATTTGAATGATGATTATGAAATATTAAATTAATAATATGATAATCATATCCTAATATAATAGGACGACTGGGTCTTGTATTCGTGTGATGAAAGTGGCTAAGCTCGCACGCGCTCACTCGAAAAAACAATCGTTCACCGACGTTTTTGCTGGATAACGGACCACACCGAAAAACAAACAGAAAGCCCATTTCGCCATGTCGTTATCGGGTGGTGGTTGGCCGCCGCGGATTTTAACCGATTCCCTGCCATTCCAAACATATACGACTATAATATGCGCGAGTGAGCAGTGACTTTTCTTTTACAGGCGTACAACGCGTGGGCGTAACATAAACTTTCAACGATGATAAAAGAGCTCTTTAGAGTATTATTCAAGTTGGCTTCGTGTGTATTGTAACTGACGATATGTCACGCATGCGCTATCGTGCTTTTCGCTAATTTTGTAATACCATTTGTGATAAAAGGTAGCGTATTCGCAACAAACGAAAATGAATAGAATGCAAGCGATGAATGCGCATTTCCAAATAATGCACGAATGAACATTCAGCCGTATTATTAAATCAATTCCATAATTCGCGTGAAAGAAGTTCAAATATGATTCGTCACTACGCTTACGCGCGATTCGCAATAGTATTATATATATATATATTGTTATCTGTTTTAAAATTTAATCAATAATGTTTTTCCGTTTCAGGTAAGCCACGAGATACGCAATAATGATTCTTACACCGTGACTCAAGGAAAGAGTCTAAAATTAAGTATATTCACGTAAGTACAATTAATGTGAAAAAATGTATGCTTTTCGTAAATTCTGATGATGTGCCAAATATTACTGTTCGTCCAAAATTGATTCTGCAAGTATAGATTTTTACAAGGAAAAAGAAAATGAAAAACATTTTTCAGACTGATATTACAACTTTGTAATTTATAGATAATTATCGAGGACGTCTCCTTTAAAATATTTTATTAAACGTAGGAATAATTGCTCTTGACATCAGCGTACTCATTATTCAAGCATCTACAATGCGTACTCTTTTTTAAGTAATTTTAAAATAATTACGAATGAAATAATGTAGGAATCAAATTTAGAAAAAAATGTGAAAATTAACAATTAGTATCTTCAAGTATATATCATTTTTATATCGTGAAGTAGAAGCGCAGAAACTTCATTCAAGCTTCTTAATATAAATTAATTCCAAGATGATTCTGTAAGATCAGTTGTAAGATACAAAAAATATATTTCGGAAGTTCATTGTAAGAACGGGATAAAATTATAGAGTTGAAAGTACGTAAACAACGTAATATTCTATGTAGTGTCAGAGTAACGGTAACCTCCTCGACCTCCCATAACGCTGAGTGCCTTCTTTCCCTTCAACATCACGTAACGAGATGTTAACGTACAGAATCAGACATTTTCAACAAATATGCTCGCGAAAAAGAAGGAATTTTCGGTATCGAATCTGCGAACTTTCGTAGCGAATTACAAAGGCGAGTGTGCACATCCGAAAACTGGAGCAACGGAACCTCGTCCGACGAGTGTGAACTCCGCTTCTTGTATATAAAAAAGGAACAGCAATAAATTTAAGAAAAACTAAAAAAAAAAAAAGGGACGGACGAGCAAAGGATATCCGCGTTCGAGACTTCGAGAAACTAGAAGAACCATATAAGAGGGACGAAAAGACGAACGCAGGCCTCATTCGTCGCTGCTTTACGAGTTTCGTTCGCACGAGGAGGTCGTCAGCGTGAGAAAAGATTACGCCCCTTCTATTACCAGGGTAGATCGAGAACTCATTCCGTCGCTCCTCTATCCCTCTTACGTTCTTAAAGGCTTTTTTTAGTTCTTTCCTTCGACGGTATGTGCTTCTCGGTGCCTGTACCTAGGTACTTTAGACGCACATTACAGCTTCTGATTTTAGTATGAGTTGCAGTTACGATTTTTCGTAGCTCCTGATTCTAGTGTTTAAATTAATTAATATGTTTTAAATAAAGCAACCCTACACTTAAATAAACATTCAGTTTCAAAGAGGAATAAATCATTAACAAGGCTTTTCTCGGTTTGGCGTGAAAAAGGTATGCCGAGGTTAAAATTTTATAACAGTTTTTCTTTTGAAATATTATTACTATACTTCTTTCTTCCATTCCCTTGTGCCTCCACTTTATGCGTTCAATGTTCTTCGGTTTTTTTTTTTTTTTTTTTTTTTTTTTTTTTTTTTTTTTTTTTTTATGTCTCTTTGTCTTATACTTTATCTCCGCATTTATATTGCATTACTTTTTCTTTTCTATTTTCCTGCAGTAAATTACACCGTCCATAAGAATATACGACTTACTACTGATTTCGCTACTCTCGCCGAACTTCGTATTGAATTATAAATTAAATGTAGAGCAACTTCAACAACCTAATTCTTGCTTGTCCCTTATGTGGATTATTATTCCCACACGACCTACAACTAAAATTTACAAACTATAGGTTACGGCTTTTAAAATAAAAATTACGGTCATTAGTCCTTCCGATAAAATGTCTCGCTCCAACCTCGAAGCGATCCCTAATTCTCCTTGTTTTCTGTCCGTCATCGCTCTCCTTCGTTGTCCTTTCCCGTATCTTCCCGTATCTTCGTGCATCCGTGGAAAGAAAAAAGGTCGAAATGTTAGACAAGAGAGATCGATGGCCAGTGAAATAGAGGCGGCATGTTTTCCTGCGTCCTGCGCGACTCGCCCAGAGCCACTTCTGAAATCCGAGCGCGAACCACTCCCAACGGTGTACATATCCTTCGGGGAAGGCTTCACGCTTAGCGGCGTTAAGACTCTTGAATTGGCCGAGCTCCGTATACGATTTCGCGATGACGAGCGGGTGAAGGAGAAAGAGGAAACGAGAGTGAAAAGAAGAGCGAGCGGGAGAGGAAGCGAGTATTACGATAGACTGCCGCGTGTCCCAGCAACAACACGCGTTGAGAGAAAACTGACGAACTGCGGAGAGTCCATTGTAGCGCGTTGTTTTTCCATAGTTATGTGTGGACAATGAATGAACAGGGACGCGTTGGGGCGGAGGGACGCTTCTTGATAAAGATTCCACGTGGAACGACCAATTCAAATTACCTTCTCGAAACTTTTGTCTGTTCTTAATATGTTTATAATGAACCATCTTAAGTCGCGTATTCTTATTTAATGTTTATGCTTTTATTTTATACGAAGCCTTTATACCTTTAGTTTTTAAATTATGAATAGGAAAATATGCGATGAACATTTTATCGCAAATTTGAAGATACTGATTATTTAGAGATGAATTAGGGCAACGTGTATAACATAAATTAAATAAATTTGTTTAGTACGGGCAATATTTAAATATTTTTAAATATCGCAATCCAATATTATTGCTCTTTTATTCACCATATGCTTCGATTATATGAGATGTATTAAATTCAAATTTCTATTATATAGATAGAACTGAAAAACTGTATCAACGGTTGAAAATTATTAGTGTTTCTGGCTAATAGTATAATCTATAAATTTATTACACTAGTGTAAAAGTAAATTTCTAGTAAATTTTCGTAAGAAGCATCAAATATTATTCATGTCATAAAACAAGTTTTGGCGCTACAGCTTTTCCAGTTTTAATAAGCTGGTGAAAACGTACCTAATCAACGCAAATACTCAAATTTAAATCTCAAGAAGTAAGCCGCGATGACTTGAAATTATCCATTAATATTCAAAGAGCATATTTAGTTTCCGAAATGGTTTACTTGATCTACGTAAAAGTGACGTAGGATTCGCGCGTAAGCAGCAGCAGATCAAGATTAACTTGTAGACAGAACCGTTTATCCTGAAACTGAGTCAGACAAGTTTGACAGTGCAACAAGTCCTCGTTTGGCACAATTCATTTCTTTTTTTATTCTTAAGTAAACTTAAGTAAAACATCGATCTGTTACAATATGAGAATTTAAATTTTAATTCGTAAGAATCGTGTAATTAGAAATCTAGTCTTATTTTTCAATGCTATTCAATGCTAAAATATATTTTTAAATTAGTAAATTTTTTTATAAAATTAATTATTGATCACATGTTACTGAAAATATTCGTTATAGAATGAAGAATATTTGATTTATGTATTTCATATTGAACTTTAGCGAGTATTTTTGTTTAATGTCGCTCAATAATAGTTTTTACACGTAAGAACTTGTATTTATTATCTTATAGGGAAAAAAATGTAAAAATGGAAAAAAAATTCAAAGTACGTACTCAGTCCAGAAATCCATGTTACATCAATTTAATTACACTGAGGAATACTAGCAAATGTAATCGCCTAAAGATACCCAGAAAAACATATGTCGCTTATTTTATCAAGTATTCTCTATATGAATGAAAATTTGTTCAGCAGGATAGCGAAACTTTGCGATAACATGTACAGAAACTTTCATAAACAGTAACATATTTACAGCTTATTATTTTCGTTATATTATTCAAAGTTTTGCTTATTACACGCGATTAAATGATCTGCTCGCATTTGTGAAGATAATAATTCATAAACCTCTTGAATAATTTGAACGTATTGACTATTCCGTACTGCCTATCCATTATGTATCGCATTACTAATTATTAAGTGCACTTCCTTGGTACGTCGGAACAGTCAAAATCACCGTTTGATTGATTATTTCTTCGTACATCTACAAATTAGTTTACCAACGTAGTGCCCAACAAAACGATCGATTCTACTAAAATTTAGCTGCTATAAAAGATTGATACTTAGGCACTTATGCAGCAGTTTCATTCGTTTTTAACTTACGATTGAAATTTACCCTGGTAAATATTGAAAGAGAAAAAAGTCAGTGATTTTTAAAAAGTAACACGTTCACATTGCTTTACGTGTCAATAATGCCTGCATCGATGACAGGTAAGTAGCGTATTTTGGCGAAGGCTTATAATTACCAGGTGCAGGATGGAGTCTCCGCTAAAGCTTTAACGAGACCTTAAAATGAGAAATAACGATAAAACAAAGGGGAACGAAAGAGAAACGAAGGGCAAACGAAATGCGAGCTCAGTCTGACTGCTGCTAGAAAAGATCCCCTTGCTTCCCCGCCGCTTCCGCGAAACGTCTTCCGGCTTTCGCCAGACGCGAGACGCGGTTCTTCCGTGCAAACGGCGGCGGCAACGTGAAAAGAGGGCGAAGAAGGGCGAGGAGACGACATCCTGTTTGGCGCGCTTTGCTGTCTGTAGTCTACTTTTTTCCAAATGCATTCAGAAAATGTGGACGTTCTATGATTTAGAATGGATGCGCACGAGAGTCATACGTGTTTCGCGTTTACTGGTCGTTCGCAAGCTGCAAGCGATAATTTTGCTGATTTATGCCAAAAAAGTAAGCACGACTGTAGAAAAGTTCAACGAGTCTTATTTGCGAATAAGCAAATTGGGTCCAAACAATTTGTGTAAAGCAGAGATTAACCGTTTCTCAAACAATTGGAAATACTTAAAAGCCAGTGAAAGGATCTCAGCTCCTATCTTTTTTTCCTTTATATAAATAATCTCGTTTTAATAATAGTCTCAGCTAAATAGACTTGTAATTGCTAATTAAAACTATTTACTTACCGCTGCAAAAATTGACATATTATTATTACACAACTTTGCTGAAACCTGCGGTATTGTACAAGAAAAAATGTACAGTATATCAATTTTTACTGCGTGCAGGAATACAAATAATGAGTTTTTTTTATCGTATATAAGATTTTCACCTTAGATTTAAAAGATCATAATTATTGTGTTTGTATAACCATTTATTATTAGATGTTCACGGTTAATTTTATTATTTTTTAGTTTAAACTTGTAGTTTAAATTTTCTTGAAAATTTTTTAAAACTATATATGTATATGTAGTAACTTGTAAATTTAAAATGGCAATTATAGAATACATTAATTTAATTACACAGAGGAATACCAGCAAATGTAATCGCCTAAAGATACCCAGAAAAACATATGTGGCTTATTTTATCAAGTATTCTCTATATGAATGAAAATTTGTTCAGCAGGATAGCGAAACTTTGCGATAACATGTACAGAAACTTTCATAAACGGTAAAATATTTACAGCTTATTATTTTCGTTACTTCGTTTATTAACGTAAAATGAGTGTGAGGTGACATAACGCAAAATTTTATGGTAATAAACATGTCAACATAACAACACACGACTCTACGATGGTGAAATATCCGTTCTATAAACTCTTGTACAGCAAAAGTACGTGGGAAATATCCGCAAAAGAACCGCATAAATTGCATATTTACCTTGTATTAAGAAAACTATTTTATATCTGCATACCATTTTAACAGATTGTAAAGGTGCTACTTAATAAAGTCCGTTCATATTGAGTTAAAAAGAAATGTTATCTAATGTACCTTTTATAATACTATTTGGTTAATCAATGTCTTCTTACAAATTAATTGAACTCTTTTATTATAAAGGAAAGCGCTTATTCATTTTAACACTTAGAAATTTTCAAAATACTACTCTTCTTTGCGATGAATAAGCTCGTCGTAACATTTGCAACAACGTATTTTCCAATCGAGCTGAAAGTCGCCAATCGCGCAACTAAAAGAAAAAGTGTAACCAATAAAACCGAAAAAACCCGACATCTATACAAACGCCGAGCATCAAAGCTATCCGCACACAGGAGAAAAATAAAAACGAGCAATTCCCGACGATAAACTTGACGTTCTTCGATATCCCCTTAATAGCCGAGAACAGAACGTTGGTAAAATTCCCTTCGGTCTACATGTCGATTGAAAATAATTTTCACGAAACGACGATCGAGTACAAGTGAGCCAGACTCTGCGGGTTGTCGACTTCAAATTCACAATTCACGCGATATCCTAGCGAACCAACCCCTATTCTACAAAGTTCCATTAGAGCCACTTCCATTCGCGACGATTCTTCTTCTTTATTTTTCTCTTGATTTGGCCGATGGTTTACAGTACAGTCTGTATAGGTGCAACTTACGAACACGTGTAGTAACTGCAAAGAACTTGACCGTTGCTTACCGATCGGTAACTCGCATTTTTACAGCCTACTTTCATATTTTATGTCTACGATCGTAACATTTTTATCGCGAAGAAATCTACTTTTTATTAAAAAAAATTTATAATAAAGTGGATAGTGTACGTTATATTTTTAATTATTAATTATTTATTAATTATTAATTATTAATTATTAATTATTATTTATTTAATCATTTGAATGCATAGTATTTGAAATTGGGTTAAAGTATTTTTCATTCGAATGTCAAATAATTTATTTTATTTTCTTTGGTCGGAGTATTAAGTTTTAAAAACGTATGTGCAAACATTTTATTTTAATGTTAAATTTTAATAAAGCATTTACTTATTGTGTCCGTGTAATAATTTATGAATACGTGTGTTAATTGAGTTCGATTATAATCCGATTTCCTTTCAAAAGAAAAAGCTCCTTTCATTTTAATCGTGAAATATTATTTTATTAGGATCGTGCGTTCCTCAATCATTTTTATACCGTGCAATTTCACGTTACGCAGAAGCTTCCAGTCTTTGTTTCTGTTTTATGATTCAATCATAAAGAACGTATAATCGTTGAAAAATTACCTCCAGTTACTCTTACTTCGATGCAATTCAACCAATTATTACAAAAGGCGAATTAAAATGCATATAAATGAAAATTAACAAACTTCCTTAACATTCCATCGCTCTACAACATCCCCGACCCTTCCGTAACTAATCAATTTATATTTCGTTGAGGCCCGTATACACGAGCACACACACACACAAGCGCCCTTTCTTGCGATACTATGCACTTGCTGTCTGAGGTTCAGAAGCGACGAAGGCGACGACGAAATTCGATGAGGGCGTACACAAGTTTCAGTATGATGTTTTGGTAAACTAGACTGTCTCGGGCGTGTTGCATGCGTCTGTTTTATCCTCCTCTTATTCACAAGCACACGCATGCTCTCTCTCTCTCTCTCTCTCTCTCTCTCTCGCTCTCTCGCTCTCGCTCTCGCTCTCGCTCTCTCGCTGTAGCCCGACGTAAGACTGGAATTGTAACGTCGATGGCGAGTCGACGCTCTCGCGCGTTCGAGTCTAATAAACTTGCAAATGCCGACGACGCCAACGCCGCACGGAGGCTCGACGTCGAGCGTGGAATGCCTTTGGTAAGAAACCGCGCCCTGAAAAAAAAATGCTAATGACTCGGTCTGCTGGCCGGGGCTGAGAACAAGATCGAGACGCTGCACTCCGATACGGTGTAGCGCAGAAAACGATGAGAGCCAACGAGTCCTCGGATGCTTGTGTACGGCCTCCATGCGGTCTTTGGGTTTCATTGATGGGGAAACCGAAAGAACGGAGATAAGCACCGACTTGTACTACAAGCTCGTATCGTTATGCGAATAATATTTTTGCTAAACCAATTCCCGAGCGATGTATTGCTTTGAATAGAACGAAAGAGAGCTTTTTCAGTACATTACAGCTCTGCTCTCCCGTTCATTAATAATGAAATTGGTTCCAATTGGTGAAATTGCATCTTAACTGCATCTTTGCTGATTAAAAAATTAGGGTCTCGAATCGAATCGATGTAATATTTACGTGTTTGTCTTTCTTGAAGAAAGGAATAAGAGAAATTGTATTGAAAGAAAATGATTCAATTATAAAGAATCGTAGTATGTGTACTGTAACTTAATCTCACAATGTGACAATAATCTCTCGAGGTGTTATCCTTTTTATTTTTTTATTATTATATTATCATTTATTATTAAATGTGGATTAAAGTACGAATTTATAACTTAATTACAACACTTGCAAATACTTATAGAATTATTATTGCTGTAAGTGTCAAAAGGAATAAACTCTATTAATTGTACTAAATTCGCGATATTGCTTATCCAGTTGTGAGCTGAGGTTGATAAAAATTTCGGTGTTACAAACGTGACGTTTGACATGCGGTATTAAAATCTTTCTATTCGCATTATTAAAATGACTTGCTCGAGAACATGGCAAGTCGTTTAACGAACGAGCTAAGCAATATGCATCTCTAGCCGCGTACACGTAAAGACAGAAAGCAACTTGTTGAACTACAAAGAACTGTAGGTTGCTGATTTACCTATTTATTTCTTTTTATTTGTCTTTTGGAACCTCGGTATTTCTTGAATTACAATGTGAAAATTTCTTAAATACAATTTAAATATCTCATTTGGATAAAGATTCATCGTCGTTTTCTATGTAATTTTCAAATAACTTTTCATGGCGTGAGCGATCGACTTTTAAGTAAATTTTAAAACAAATTTTTATACTCATTTTATAAACTACGTTTTAATTTATGTGAAACTAGCACCAAATAAAAATATAAAGTCTATATCATGGTATGTAATCTCAAAATATAAAAGCACCACACGTTTTTACTAAATTGTAGGATTAAAAATCTCCATTGATTTTTTCATGGGAATTAAATCGATTATTTGAGAAAATCTCATATATCACTGTGTGTTCAATAATGTAACTCCAAAATGTAATTCAGACAGTTGTCTGTATTTACTGATAACTGTTAGCGAGCTAGCGATAAATACATACTGTCCAAAATAAAACTTATTTGAAGACTGTCCTGCGCATTTCTGATAAAAGTAGCAACTCTCGTGCTCGAATGCTCGGCTGAAAAGAATCGAACGCAAGCGGACGAGATTTTTATCAGTCGCAATACAGCCAGAGACGCTCTTGGCAGGTTCATTAGACTTGATCAGCTGAAACCATCATCTCATCACTCGCGAATGCTTGCGCAGCATAGCGTATGTAGCACTCGTGCACGTGCAAACCTGATTCGTCTTGCTTCGGCCGTGCTTTCTAGCCAATCGTCGACATTGTCATTCGCACGCGACACTGATTCAAAAATAAGTTTGATGTGCTTAGCGCAAGTTCCCAATGAAATTTTGCCGTAGTTGACTTGTTCGCTGTAATTTGTCTTGTCGGCCTCCAAACCGAACGATTGGAGGAAAAGTTGTTAAACAATTGAAAATGATGTTTTTTAATTGTAAGTAGCCTCATTAGATTTGGATTAACATGAGCGACTGGCTAAGTAAGATAGGATTTCTCGACAATAATCTTAAATCGTACCCTTCTTTCGACAGAATCGGATAAATGCTTTGATGCTTCAAAAACTCTACGTGCCAGTATATTCCATTTTAGTCATCCGCGTGATTCATTCACAAAAGCTCTGGTTGTCTCGTGACTTGTACATATCAAAAGGCGTAAGTGCGCCAAAAATGTATCGCTTTGAATGTAACCGAAACGGCATCATCTAAGCATTAGCTGGTAAAATTCTGTCAGGACAAAATTATTTTTCCGCCGACGACGGAAAAGAAAAGTCACACACGAGAAAAGAAGGCTTACAAATGGTATTTACTGTATAGGCATAAAGGGACGTGCGAGATCTGGCATCAACAGCTGCGTCGCAGGCCGTTACTGCAGTGTACCATTACTCCTCTTGCATTCCTGGGAAGGATAGTTTGGGCTACAGCGAACGAAAATATCTCTCCACGACATTCGCTCCCACCCTTCTCTCGCTACCCTCTGACTCCCGCACTCCCTGCCTCGCTCTCTCTCTCTCTCGCTCTCTTTCGCACGACTCCTAGGATATTTTTAAGGAGAGAGAAATAAAATGGAACAAGGAAAATGAGACGAAATACCGATATAGACACACTCGTAGAAATACGACCGCGCGATAACAGATTTCCTGGGTAGATAACATTAATTGCAATAACAATCACTAGTAAATCAAATAAACGTAAACTTCTGTTTTAACGAATGTTAAAACAGTTTCATTGCAATACGTAATACTGTCGATACAATCATAAGCAAACTTATATTTGGAAGAAAGATGATGTTTTTTTAATAAAGGATCAAAGTTGTTTAAAAATAAAATATATGAAGTTTTTCGATTCAAACTCTTTTTCATGAAGTAAATGTACTAAGTAGATTGTGCACATCTGTTTAAAGAAAAATTGAAAAAGTGTAATAATCATCCCAGTAAGAAGAAAACCTTAAATTTAAACAGAAAAATGGATTTAATAATTTATTTTCGTTTAATTGTAAAGGGCAAAATAATGCTTGACAAATGGTTGAAATAGTCAGTCGGTAATTAGATAAAAATTGAAATACTTGATCATCGCGTTGCTACAACAAATCAAATTTATCATACAGTAACTCAAAAAATCGATGATTCACGATAAAAATCCCAGAGGCGATTCTTCTCCCTCTCTCAGATGAGCGAAACAAAGGCCGTGCACAAGTAGCGCTATTTCCGAAAGCCCTTCGGCCGGAAATAAATATTCTCTGGTGTATTCTTAGACACAGCAAGATAAAGCTCGATGCTGTAGTCGCGCAAGAAACGACAGGAAGTCGTATTAAGTCCGCTGGAGATTTCTTCTGCGGTGGAATGACAAAAGGAAGCCTTACATTTTCGTAGTCGATCGCGATGGGTAATTAAAGCCGTTTAATGACAACTTCCAAACACCGTCCAATACTATTACGTAGAAGTATCTTGGTTTTGAGAATTGACTACTTTCTTTTCCATCAATTTCCAGAACGGAAAACATTAATTTTTTGAAAAATATAATAAATCTACGTTATTAATAAGCTAACGATATTACTTTACGATTTCGGCGAAAGTGTTAATTTATTTTGACCAGTTACGAATTCTTAATGTAATGTGCAGCTTTACCTGAACCTTGGAACAATTCAAAAACACGTATCAATGGATATTAAATTTTTAATATTTTATTATAGAAACTGATAAAATACAAGTATAAATTAATAGATGAGAAAAAATAATTTTTTTCTATTTATAAGATTTACATTCTACGTTTAATAATTGATGAAATATCTTTGTTTTTTTTTTAAATCTTTGAAAAAAATTTTAATAATACAACTTTTACGTATATAACCTTATAACCTTTATAAAATTTAAAGCAACAGGAATTATTAAATGATCGGATGACGAATGAAAAATGCGAATTTATTTCTAATAATGCTTTAATCATATCTTTAATCGTATCTTTCGATGCATTTATATACATTTATAAAATCGTATATTACATCAATGAGTCTAGTCATTAAATAAAGAATGTCGATTTCTCCCATTTTCTCGCGTCAACGATTGCGAGATAAAGGGACGCCATATATTTATGGATTTTCGACTTTAAATTTCAACAGTAGCAACTCATACAGACATAACTATAAACAGGAAACGACACATTTACGTATATTTAATTTTTTCATTATTCATTCAAAATGATATAATCAAGAAATGTTGTGGCTCGCGTAATTTATTATCTTGTCAGACATGATCGAATAATTAAAATACTTTACATAAGATGTCGCCACAATTAAAAATAAAAAGATAACGTATAATCAAAGGGAAAAATGTAAAAATTGTTAACATCCGTATTTTGTATGTGTTTTGACACAGGCATTCATTGGCACTATCAATCAGTATTAAAATCACTCAGCGTATTCGATACATTTATAACAATTCGTTTTTATATAAACTTGAAAAACTTCTTTTTAAACTCATTGTTACAACTAAATTATTTTCATTTTCGTAATGAATACGTAAAGAAAATTTAAAAAAAGCCGTCGAGTAATCTTTTCTCGAGATCGGCAAAGACAGTCGACGATGCGATATCACAGATAGGCGTGTAGGTCATATTTAACCCTCGTAAGACACCTCATACTGATATTTATATTCACCTTGTCTCATTCAAATTTATGAAAAAAGTGAAATATAACTGTTCTCGTGCGAAAAAAGAAATTTTGAAATGTGTAACGAATTGTAGTCTAAAAGTCATTTCATTATCTCAAGTTTCGTCCGATCGATACAGTAGAATCTGACGAGTTTTTCAAACGGAATTTTAAACATAGTAAATAGTATAATACATTACGAAAATATTTATTACACCGATATCTCTTTTTCTTTTAATAAAAGTTGCCTTCTCGAGGGTTAGCAAAATTCTAGAAGAGAGCAGGATGGATCAGCTACGTTTTTGCTGCGGATACATCCTGGTGATCAGGTTTGGTCGGTAAGGGCCTATTGGCCATTTTACTCGACGACAATATTGCTGACTGCTGCCTAGGTTCTGGCAACTCTGAGTACAGATGAACCGTCACGTCCGATGGATCAGCGTACTCATTTAACAACGAATTAGGCCTCTTGCCATTTGCTCTCTTTGAACCTATAATAGTATCTCCCAGAGATTTCAAAAAACTCGCAGGTCGTTTCTCTGTACCCCTTAACGAACTAGATTCTTGTTGCGAATTATCCCGAGATCCTTCTTCGTTATCCTCTATAGCATAAATTACGGCATTAGAATTTACATTTATCTCATTTGTATAATCGTTAATGACATTAGGTGGAAGAGGCTGTGGTGCCCTTTCAGCAAGTGTCGCTAAAACTGGTTGCGAGAGTCTACTTGTACTAGGCACTGTCTCATCACCCGGTAACTCAGCGTACAAATGATTGTGGTCAATGATCCGTTGATCTTTCGGTTCCGAATAGTCAGTTATTTGAGGTCTTGGTCGTATTAGACTTGGGAGTAACTTCTCTAACGACGGAGCACTGGTGCCAATATTCACAGTTGATTGATTGGGTCCAACTCTCGTCCTCTTCAACTTTGGCCCTATGACGTCGTATGCATTACCACCCTCAACCGGTCGTCTATCGTTGTTGTTGTTGTTGTTGTTATTACAACTTTCTTCTACCTTAATAAGATCGTAGAGGTGTTCGATCATATCCCTTGCATGACTATAGTTATCCGGATCATTTAGTCTCTCCCTCAATTCCTTCAGATAGTCCTCGGTTAATTCCTCGGGCAATGTTTGCGTAGCTTTGTTCTCCGTATAGGCAAACGTTGCTCCCTCGATCGCTCCTTCGTCCTCTTCTATAGCATCTTGATGAGCCTCTACATCTAAAATTCTCGTTTCTGGTTGAAGACCCGCGTATTCGTGCACGCTTAATCTGGAAATCGATCTGGCCGAGGTCGCAGCGGTCATTCCGCTGGTTGGTGAAAACCACGAATGCGCGATGGAGAGAGGACCAGAGGTGAGTTTGGGACAAACACCGCGACGCCGCATATACAAAATACCCGATGTAAGAATAACTACAACAAGCGTGAAGACAGCTACAACGCACACAATAACTATGATGCGTTTTTCTCGCTCCAGTTGATCAGGATCACTCATCTCTACATCAAAATAACCATTGTGCCTTGGATATTGATGCGGACCCACGCTTGGTGGACTCGCACTGGGCTCGGTTTTGGCTGGTCGATTGGTACAGTTTATCCTCTTATTAGTTTTGGAGCAAATGGTTTGGGTATAATTGCGCATGCCCAAATAGCCCTCGGGTAAATTAAAGCAATTGCGCAGCAGCCTGTCCACAACGCAATAACTCGAGTCCATGATCCAGGACACTGAAGTATTGCTGCCGACTCGTTCACGTACCCAACTCTCAAGATTACAATTGCAGGTACGCTTGAAATAGTTACTACCAACGCGTGCTGCAGTCACACTTTGGGAGATCTCGACGAAAGCTAGGGAATTAACTTCGACTTCGTGAATATGATTTCCCGAGAAAGAAAACTCAAAGCTGGGTACTGTTGCGATGTCCGAAGTGAGAACGCTGATGGCGCCGGATTCGATGTGCTGGAAGAAGTTGTAATCGATGGCTATCCGATTCCACTGATGAAAAACAATTGCGCCACGATGAAGATTGTAAAACTCGTTATTGTTGAAAGTAACAGTAGCGACTATGATGTCGATGGCGCCTGTTTCCACGTCGGATAATCTATAAAAATAGACAATATTAAATTTGAATTCTCGTTTTCTTAATTAACAACTTAAATTTAACTACGTTTAAAAGTAAAAATGTTCCGTGACAATTGGTCAGCAATAATACATCGGTTGTTAGAAAATTCATTTTTTTTTACGTACTCTGACGAACAATACTTATTCGTAATTACAAATTAAATAGAGAAAAATTTACAGAGTAGACATTTCGACTTGACGAATCTTGGGTAAATTTTTTATTTCGGTATCTCTTAAGGTCGACCTCGTTAATACGTAAATATTGCCAAACGGTGTAAGCTTTTCCGATTAGTGGTGCTAAAAGTAGCCGCTACTTTTAGCACCATACTCATCTACACTGACCTAGAATACTGAATGGTGAGATTATTTGCTCCCGCTCTGAAAGCTCCACTTTTAATAGTTTTCATCCTCACGTCGACGAATTCCAAGCTGTGGATAAGCGTTCGGTCGCTGAAGGCGCCAGACTCTATTTGGACTATCGAGGCATTACTGATTGTGACACTCAGTATATTCATGGCACAGAAAGCATCTTTTTTTATCGTTCCCGTCCAGAGATCATCCATGCGTATTTCTGCTACCGTAGATGGAAAAACTGCGGTAGGTAACTCCGAAATATTAACGGTCTGGAACATAATCTACGAACAAAAATTGCATAAAAATTAAGAGACGAGTACAGTGCAAGACTGGACTAAAACTGAAAGTTGTCTCGAATGTAAAATCAAAACATAGATATTCGCTTCAAGAATTACGAGAAATTCTTCTTAAGAAACATGAATGTGACATTTTATAAAGTTATTGTCTCTGCTAAGCTGACAAAAGCCTCTATCAACAATGAAAGACTTCGTTCGTTCTTTAAAAATGATTTATAGCAAAATTTATTGTAAATGGCAAAATCTTAACGAAGAATACCTAAGAAATGCGCGTGCAATAATTGTACACTTTTTATGGGAATAAAACTAAGATATAGGTATTTGTCGGTTGAATTAATATTTCGTCCTCACCTTGGTCGCCGGTCCGTGACGTCCGTGTTGCGGAGTCTCGAATTTGAATGCGTTACTCGATAATTCTAAATCTGGCACTTCCCTGACAGTGATCTGCAGTAACCAGGAAAAGGCGTTTGGCTTTATCGTGACGTGCCTGCATCGCGATATTGCCACGCTTAGGGGTCCCTTGGTGTTTTTGAAGGCATGACTCTCCAAAATTACGCGATTGCACTCGGAGACCTCAAGAAGAGGATTCGGTGCGCTGAGATTCTGGAAAGCTTGACGATTCGCCACGAGGGTGTATATACCCGAAACATGTACTCGCTTCAACTGGGCCCCTCCGGTAAATGCACCCGCCTGGATCCGAAGCTCGCGACAATGAGAAACTTCGACCTCCATCGTGTCCTCTGGGATCATTCCTTCCGATAGCTCAACGTCCTGGAAAATGTAAAGCAATTAACCAATCGATGTCTTGCATGTACGAATAATAGATCTGGGAAATCTGCATTTCCTCGAATTAAAAACGATAGAATTCATTGAAATGACACTTTACAAGTATTAATTATGTAGTTGTGAAAATAATAATTTTAATTTTTAATCTACAAGCCTATTCCTTTTATTTATTATATATATTTATTTTTTCATATGTTTGAGTAATTCAAACCAAGTCAAATCACACGGTGATTTACGAAGGTTTAAAAAATTTTCAAGATAAATTAATCTTTTATCCATTACAAACGTGCTTTCTTTGTTGACGTTAATAGATGACGTTTGCACTAAAGTGTGAATTCTCAAGCTATTTCATTCAACGAGTATGTCAAAATGAAGTAAAGTTCAGAAATTGAAAAATATAAAATAAGATGTAAAAAGTTTGAAGACATGCGTCAACTGAACCACTGACTCCGGCCACGTGTACGACCGCTTTGATTCGCATCAGAAGGGAAATGAGAAACAGCTGAAATGCACAGTTGCACAAAAAAATATTCCATATAGTTCTCTTTCAAAATAAAAAAAAAAATAAAAAGACGACGGACAGAAAGACGTGACTCGCTTCTGGAAAATCCTTGAAAGACAGACATTGTCCCTCGCTTGCGTCTTCTTCGTGGTCATCTCTCTCCCTCTCTCTCTCTCTCTCTCTCTCTCTCTCTCTCTCTCTCTCCTTAATGTTCCACTCACTTTATATGTCTCTTCGTAACCCTCAAGTTTTTTCTTCCTCATATGTGCAACGCGTCACACATGCGGTGAGCAACGTTGCCACAACGAAAAGTGTAATATATCAGAATCTCGAGAAAATGTTTACAAGAACCAGTGAAATTTGTCGTTGCAATACTTCGCTTATTATTGATTTCTAAATAAGAAAAAATAACGCGTATTTTCCTTTTGCGTATTTTGCGTCGAATCAATTAATTTTCGTGGATAATGTAATTGCAATGTCACGCTTGTTGCCACATAAACTGCCACGCAAGCTTCCTTTTGTGTATTTTATAAAACCGCATCTTAAAATACTGATGCGTTCAAAGGCTGTCCGTATTAGGTACAGAATTGTGTAAAAGCTTTAATAACATATATACATATATATGTATGTATGTGTATATATATATATACCGAGATCGTAAATACATTATGACAATTATTTTAATATTACTGTTAAAATAATTGGATATTTTTGTGGCTTAAGAGAAAATCAATAGATTATACCTATTATTTCTCCAATACAATATCTTCAGTGATAGCTATTAATGTTTGATACTCTGCGTCATAAAATAACGTCGATAGATCTAGTTTTTAAAATCAATTAAGACTCTGTACGCGGATTAAATAAACATTTCTAATCATCAAGAGTATATAGTAAGCGAGTAACTTAATCTTGAAGATACTTGACAACGTTGTAAGTTACGGCATCAGTGACATCCATTGTACGTCTGCATAATTTCTAAGGTTACGTGAGCCATGGCGTACTTTTATTATACAATATAGATAGTTATTGTGTGATCAGTTCAATGACGGCTTACCAATTGATATTAGTTTATAAAAAAGATGAATATGCTCGAATAATGATATTATCAAAGAATAACGTAGGCATTGAATATCAATGCTTCTCTACGTATACCTTATTAAAAGCAGCGCAAATTAATGCGAACGTAAAAATTGTAAATTGTCATTTTGATTTTAATAGTGTTTCTTATCCGACAGTTTTGAAATAATGTAAATGATAAATTTAATAAATTCGTCTCAACTGCTTAACGAAATCTATAAAACCAAGGCACTTTATGCGGCTATCTGAGATGTCTCTGTAACAATAACAATTAACAAATTAACAATGAATAAGTAGGTAACAATAGCTCCTATTTCAAGCAAATAATATTACATTTTATTACGCGTGTTTCGTTATATTTGAGTAAAAATTATTCCGAGTATAATTATACGTAGGTTAAAATAGTTTTTACGACCTGTACTAAGCGCTAAGTCGCTGCCTTTATTTCACACTCATTTAAATTTCGACACTATACTGTCCGCTTGTAATACATTTACAATAAAATATTCAGTAAAATATTCAATTTTTCACGTTATACGTTACTTTGTCTTATTGTATGATTGTGTTACGCTTTTATTAATAATAAATGTCACAGATTATCTTATTCAGCTAATTCGTTTCCACTCAAATTTTTAATATCCTTCGTGGGATTGAATTAGCATGAATATATTTCAGACATTTTTTCAGATTCTCGCATATTTTGACAATCTTACCAAATGGATTTACAATGAAAACTGTTCGCAATTTATCACTATACATAAAGTATTTTACAAATATAATACATTTATTATTGTATTTAAAAACACATCCATTACTCACGAAATGAAAAAATTTTTTTAATTTACACAATTTTTGTTTAAAAAATGTAAGAGATCTTTCTTAGAAAAGAGTACAATAAGCTTCCTGTGGCAAAGAAGCAGTAATAAAAATGATATACGAGCTAGAAAAAAAAAAAAAAAAAAAAAGAAAAAAAAAAGAATAACATAAACTTGATTCTGATCGAATAGTCGAGCGAACTCAAGGTTACTCTCGGGTTCTGAAAGTGATTCATTTTCGATATTTGTTCCCTTCTTATCGGGTCTCACGAACTATCTTTAAAACCTCAAATACTTCCGGCATAACTTCAGCTACGATTTATTTATAAGTTCACCGGGTCTAAAAGTCAGTCTGTGCAAGTAATACAAAACATGGGCAAACTTAAACATGTCTATTCTGCACTTCTCGAGGTGTAGCACAAACTTCGAGCGAAAAGAAAAGAATGAATTTGATTACTCGAAATGTTTTTACAGCGGGTGATGAATAATACGTCGGAATGTGTATATAAAAGTAAAAAAGGAATTTATGATACGGATATTTTATTGATACTTGCTTCTGAGAATTCGCTTAATTTATTCGTTATGCGTATTCTCGGGTTAAAATCGTAATTCTATGCTTCCAACGTTATTGTTCACGCAACACTTATATTAAAGGGATAAAATTATTATTGTTGTCGTTATTATTGTCACCATTATTATTATTGTTAAGCAAATATATTATTAATGCAATGTTCAAAGCTTGCTGTTACGCTCAAAAATATAATATATATCACGCTTTAATACAACGAAAAATAGTACTATATTACAATAGTTTTCCATTCATATTCTTTGCTGTTTTGTATATTTCGCACGAAGACCATCTCTCTTATCGAAACAACAATCTATCATTATTCGTACAAGACGTCATTTATCAAATATTATCATAAAGTATAACAACGTAGTTTCCGAAATTTCATAAAGCTTTGTGGTGAAAATATTGTTCAGTCCCGTGATAAAAAATTGTTATTAAAAAGAGCCGATGTATCGGTTTTATTGAAGAGATTGCAAACAGCCAATGAAATAATGAAAAATGCAGAGGAGAAAAATGAGCGAGAAAGAAACCCATAAATGACAATAGATACAATATGGAAATCTATAGAACAGAAATTTCATGGAAACTCGTAATAATGCTCTTTCGGTAGAGATCGCCTCATAAATCAAGCGCTAAATGTGCGTAAAAGGAGAAACGCAACCAAAAGGTCAAATACCTGCATAAGAAAGAAACGAAAAAAGTGTTTGTCCGAGCTGGAACTTATGAGCTGAAGTACCTAAGAAAGTACAAGAAGTATAAACACAGAAAATTTAATTGACGCGAGTATCGCAACGAAGCAAATTAGCAGCAAAAAGAAAGAACAAAAAAAGTGCAAGAGGTGCATGACAAGCATTCTAGAAGATTGACGTTGGAAAATCAGATAAAGCTTTATAAAACTTTAAAAAAAGAAGAGAGAGACGAATTAGTAACCAACGCGTCCATTTAAATACCAGTTCAACGGTTGAGGCAATAATCACAGCACGTCACTTTCTGTCACTCCGCGCTCTCACACGCGTGCGTTTCAACTTGAAATGTAGAAAAATAATATGAACCAGGAAATTTCGAGGGATTGACCTGCGTAGATTATCATTCGAATAAACGAGTCTTGCATACGCCAGACTGTACTCGATATTCAAGAGGTCCAAACGCGTGCGTTCGGAGTTGGAAGCCAACGGCAGCAGCGAGGCACATCATAACAATATCTCATTCCTGTATTTTCTTCCCTTCTCTCTCCTTGAGAATTTGCATTGGAGGAGGACGATGATATAACGCGACACCTTATATTATGCAGCACGCAAGGCAAGCGAGAAATATTAAATGTCGCGTACGAGATCGTATCGATGAAAAATGCTAAAAATGGCTGCTATAAAAGAGCGGAGAATTCATTTCGAACATATTCAAATCTACTTTGTGCAGAAGAAGACGCTGAAGGGCGTCACTGTGGTATTATGGAGATTTTTATCAGGACGGTGCTATTGAAAGTTTCTTAAATCGATAGCTATCGTTGCCTTGACTTTCCTCGAAGATACGCAATCGTATGATGCCTTCGCATCATACATTTAAAAGGTTTGCAGTATTCATTAAAATATAATTTAAAGTTGAAACATCGAAGGGGAATCGAAATTACAATACAATACAGTTTTCATCGGCGTTTCTATACCCTACGCCTGTTAGTTTAGATAAAAAATTAACCTTAATGCAAATATTTATATGGTGTTCGAAGTCGCAAATTCATTTAATCGATTAATTTCTTTTGTACCATTAAACTTTTTACTTTTATTGAATTCTCTTAAACGTTACCCCTTACAAATGCCTCTCAATATCTTTAGAGATATTTTACTTTTTAAAACTCGTTAATAATATTACGTGATATAAATTAAGAACCAATTATTCGAGTACAAATAAAAAACGAGTAAACCTTTTTTATTACATATCTTTTTTCCTGAATGAAATCAGACTAATTCATTTTTTAAACGTAACCTGGATTTTTCAAGTAATGTTCTTAACAGTATACGGCAAAATTTTTTTAAAGAGTTTAAACAAATCTTAAATAATACTCGGGGATTTTATGCGTATTCTTATACGTATAAATACATTTTAACTGGAACGATAATTCATTCCCTTTGGTTGAAATTATACTGCACATTAATTGCGATACACGAAATTGATATTTGATTTTGCGGTAAATCGGAGAGCAAGTCCAAAAGGGAACTACAGATGAATCATCGTGTGCCTATGTTTAATCGCACAAACATTACACGCATATGTCAAGTGAGATAGATTATTTGCCCGAAATTTCTATGAATTCTTTATAATTGTAGAATCTAAAACACATTAGAATTTAAAACATTTATGTACATTAAAGAAATCTAATTGATACGAAATTACAGTACGAAATTCAAAAAGATTATACAATATTGACTATGTAATCAACCACGGCAACTGTTTATTATTCAAGAACTCTAATGAAGCAAATACTCTAATTCACGTAAACTCCAAATTTATTGGCCCTCGACTATGCAGTAATGTATCATTTTACAAAGATTTAAATAATTATACGAATGGCAACTGTAGAGTTTCTTGAACGAAATTAATAATAAAATATAAATAATAATCAGTTAATACGAAAAAGTTGATGGCAAAGGTGTCCTTAAAAATTTCTTCTAAAATACACATTTTCTCAATAAGTGATTTTCATTAAGTTGAATGAACGTTATGATTGTGTTTTTTATCGATTTTATTAGAAATAGCTTTTCTTCTTGAAAGGACTTTTAAGTGAAAAATGTATAGCTAACGGTTGGAATACGGATGTTGTGAATAATTAAGAAAATTTCTTTATTAAATATCCGATATATTTATTAGAACAACTTGAGGAACAGTATTCGCAACTATTTGCATGAAATTACTACTAATCGCAATTGCTTGTGCTTGTGCGTGTTGCATTAAATATTATACCTAAAAACATAACGAAGAGTAACTAAATATGATAATAAATATAAATATGATAGTCAAAGGGGATACCAGCAATTGTAGGAACATCTACGCGACAACCGGTTGGGATTTCCACGGATACTTTTACCTGACGGTGATCGCTCAAGGTAAACCTGTGCCTGTTTGAAATTGAGCCGCAAATTACACGCCTTACCACTACCTGCTCACAGGGGAAGGAAGCGCGATCGCGATGCTCGCATGCGTATACGTACGCGTCGAATGTGGAACGCTGTTACGAGATGCCATTTTTCTGCACTTGAAGAAGTTATTGTAACTGGGCACAGTGCTTTGAATATTTGTTACAAAAATTCATTAGGACAACGAAGAAAACTTTATTTTTCAATTATGGAATAATCAAATTGAATCCATTCTATACTGTACATTTACACGTACACTGGAATTATCAAAAATAAGTTATCATGCGTAAGTTTAATATTTTAATAGAGACAGAGAGAGAGAGAGAGAGAGAGAGAGAGAGAGAGAGATTTGCTTGCTCTACATAATCTTATCTTTTTCATCGTACTCTATGCGTGAATCGCTTTCATTACAAATACATCGATACATTTGTCAAACTGTACGATATGCAATCACATGATTTAAATTAATTGTTGTCCACTCCACTCATCTTAAAAACCAGCTAATAATATTTATTCTTTATGTGGGTTTTAAATATCCTGATTTGAAATTTATAATATTAAAAAACAATAATATGCAAATCGAAACATTTTATTCGTATCGATGAATTATGTAAAATTATGTGAAAGATTTAAAAATGAAACGACGATATCTTTAAAATCAATATGTACTGTTGATATACGAGTATCTTTCATTTTTATTTTAAAATATAATTCATGTAAAATACTTTTCGTACAAGAACACAATATCGGAATACAAATGTCGTCGCATATTGATAAAAATTAAATAATTTTATCGTCGAGAAACGTGGGAGCCAATAGAATGAAATTAGATAAGATAATACATTATATATAATACTAACTACACTATTTTTGAGATATTTTGTACAAAATCGTTCAGATACTAACCAACAATATAAATCATTATTTAAATCTTACAAAAGATTTGATTTCAACTTTCAAATCATAACTTGTATAAACATGGTATATTTTCGTAGGCTTTCTACACACACGTTTCTTAAGCAATAATACTTTTTAATTGAAAATGCTTCATTTATGCAACACATTTTGACTTATTTCGCGAACCTATTGAGCGTATAAACTGAAAAATCAAATCAAAGAAAAATGTCATTTTTAATTTCTATTAACGAAATGACTGAGAATTCACGACTAAATTAGCTTCGTCCACCGAGTTGTAGAGGAAATATAGTAGAGTATTTATTTCTCTATTTTCTACATTTTGGTAATATATTTGAACATTCACGGAAGCTATTTTTGTTGCGTTTCACACTTGCATGACGTACAAAGGAATGTTGAAGAGAACTTTCAGGCTGTAAGTAGTAAATGTTACTGCGGATTTTATCTTGACCTTTTTACACTTTCTTACATTTTATATTTCCATCTTCTCAATACATAAAATTTTAAAGAGTATTCTGAATAATTACGATAGCACTTATTTAAAACTTGTGAAAAAAAAAATTTTCTTCATAATGTGTACTATTCGATGTACTTGTAATCTTAAAAAATATCGTTTATTACATAATGCTAAATAGACGAAATTTTATTCGCGTTAGAATATAGAAAAAGTATTATTAATTATACGTATTAACGTATAAAGTTTATACTCTTAAGTGTACAAACGATCATATTCTTAAATTTATAGCGATTGTCTAATTTAAAAAGAAACGCAATCCATCTTTAAAATAAGTCTTCCAGTGTACTATTCTCGTGTCGCTTTCTCGTACCCAAATATGAGTTTTTCATTACAACTGCATCCGTTATTCCAGTTGCAAATTAATTTCAAGCTCGGGTACACTATGGTAATCTTGGACGAAAGCCAATGGCTCAAGTTGGCGGATAAATAAGAAAAAGTTATAGAGATATGTGAGACAACAAAATCTCACTAAATCCATCGTCGAGTGCACTGTACATAATTCATGAATAATTTAATGATGGAAGCGTTTTGATCTGCAATTGATTAATTGTTTTAACAATTTAAACAATTGAGATCCATGAAATTCGATGATGAAAAAATGATCCACCCTTTGTCCTCGATAGCATCTTTTAAATTTATGCAAATTACACCGAGCGTTTTATAAAACATTTAAACAACAATATCGAGACCATAAACAATCGAGTTAAAAAGTATTAAAATAATATCAACTTTCAGTACCTTTAATTTTAATAAAAATAGCATCGAGAATAAAAAGAAGTTTCAATACAATTGATTAGTTGATACAATTTAAAATAATCTTGTGAGATAGTAATACAATAATAAAGAAATTCCCATCCAAACGAGCATTCCCACATTAACGGTGAAATAAAAATGAAGCACGAATAACCGACGAAGGCTTCATAAATATTCGTAATTAAGATCATTCAAATTGTTGTCAACGCGTAAAAGAGGCTCGTAAAATCTGCTACAAATGCCGTAAAACGTTAAGAAAGCTTCGCAAGCCACCCCAGTACGTTTCGTGTGTATGTGTCTTAAAGAGTGATGAATGGTCATTTGCTCTTCGCACGTGAGGCTTTTCTTCCTTGGCAGACTCATAGAGCTGTGTTGTACATCCGCGAACTTCGAGAAGTCTTTCGTTTACTACAGATTCCTAAGGGGCTGATATCGGAAAGGAAAAAGAAAGCTGGAGGAGTCGGGTAATCCAGAGTCGAGACGCGGCTGAAGAGGCTTCGACGTGTCACGAACGAGGATCCCAGCAACGATGAAATATCGAGTTGTTTCGAGAAGCCTAGGGGACGAGCGCATGGGAAAATAAAAAGTCCAACGAGCTCCACATTCGGTGGGGAAAAAGGTAGAGTGAGGTCAATCAGAGATGGAGAGACGTATCGCTGCGAATTATACAAGCATCTTCTAACAGACATCGTTATTTCTTCTATCTCGATTCACTCGCCTAGAGAATAAATTGGTGAAGAAGCGTTCGCTCGTAATCTGGTCTTATATCGATTGAAATAAGTGATCCTCGAGTAAGGAAGTCAGTCTTACAGTAGGCTAAAAATAATTTTGTAAACAAGCGTACATAATTCGCTTGTAAGCTTGCAGTATCGATGAAAAAAGGATTTTTATCAAAAACTGGCTTTGTAAGTCTTAACTTACAATTTCTAATCAGTAATGAGTATTGCATTCGATATTCTCTCTCGTATATTTGAATGTTAATTGAATGTTATTTCGAAAGGTGATGCCTTGAAAAAGTTTTCGATTAGCGCATCACTTCGCTTTAAATCCGAATGTGAACGTATTTGGAACGGTTAATCGGTACATTGAACTGCCTTATAGGTCGACAAAGCACAATTCACAATGAAGTAGTGCTTATTGCATGCGATGCGTGTAACGCTTTCATTAAACTTATTAGGTAACCAGCTACCACCCACCGTGTAAAAACAGACAACAAAAAAGACGAAACCCTGCAATCGAATAATTGTTCGCACTGTCGCGTGTCGAAGTACTTTACAAGTGACTTGCTTGAAGACGCAACGTTGCGCAGTGCACGCGGAGGCGGCAAATTATAAACGCACGAATGATCGAATGGCTAATTAAATGGATGCATAATTAAGTGGCGGCAACCAACGACGCACGGCGAATAAAGCAACGAATTCTCCACGAGTACAGTGACGACAATTAAACGAAAAACGTAGGCAGGTCACGATTTCGAATTGGGAGAGTGGAGGAGGCCCTCAAAAAAAATTGAGATTGGCTCAGCGCCAGAGGCAATTGGCAATCGAATGGCAGATACACAATGAAAATGGCATCGAGATAGATTTTCTCCTTAATAAGAGCTGAGTTCCGTGCTCGTATGATTGTTCGAGCACTTCCTCTGCGCACTCGTTTATCTTTTCCTTCCTTTTAGTTTCGCGCGCGCACTTGGTATAAAACTAAATGAAAATCGTCGCGACGGTTACAATGCGTGACAGTAATTAATAAAATCTTTGTTTCCTTCGAAAGATTTAATAAATAAATCTAATCCAAAGATATTATCTTATCGAACATTTTAAATGGATAAATGATATCCTTGAATTCACGGCGTTGAAATGATTGTAATAAATTAAGACTGTTGGTATTTTTCTGAAACTTGTTGCTTTATCTTGACAGCCTCGCTAAATATCTGCGATATTCAGCAGTATAGATAATTAAAATTCCGCCTTATGTACTAACATGGATTTACAATATACCCAAGGTATTTACCTTTTTCTTCTTATGAAAATCAAAAAAAAAAAAAAAAAAATGCGTACTGGGATTATACTAAAGTAGCTTGATGCTTGACGTTGTAAGCCAGCGATTTTCAAGTCGGAAATTCATCTAACATAGAGAGCATTTTAACGTAATGCACTGTGCCCATGCGTATGGATAAATCCCATAAGAGTCAACCTCGACGAGATAACGCCGACTGTTTACGTCGCTCTTTTTATCTGCGATGAGTCAGTGAGCTTGCCTGCAGTTTCTACGCCATGCGTTGCGCTAATCAACTTGCAGCTTCGCTTTTATTGAGAGAATACCGGACCATGTAGGAGACTCTTCGTGCGGTTCGCATAAAAATATCGGAACACTTATTTCAAGTGCATCGTAAGTATAGAATTACCAAAAGCAGGATTCCCATGAGCTAGGATTATTAGATAGACGACTTAAATGTTTATTATTTGGATAAACGAGCCTGGAGGAATCCCAATATATACAATTCAATATATATTTTTAGAAATTTAAATTCGTACGTTTACAGTTGTTTGTCGAAAAGAATAGGTATTTTACATCTAATCTTCTGATTCTGTAAATAATTTAGTTACATTTAATTTTTTTATTCTGAAAAATTTATATCGAAATCTAATGAATAATTAAGACATTTTTATCGTTTAAATTTATTTAAAAAATTACTGCTAATGTACGTTTGAAATATAATATTTGTAAAAGAATAGTTAATCCTTGCATCCTTTAACTTTCGCTCAGCTAAAGTAATTCTACGCTATGTTAAATTAATTTCTTTAAATACGTTATGATTTATGATCAGTATTAGCACGGCAATCGTACGCCCGAATTGAGTCAATTATATATACAAAAGTAGGATGCATGCCTCAACGTCAGTGTGCAACGTTATTCACGCACACGGTTGATTTTCCCGAAAAGTATTAGGGAGAAAAAGATTTTGAATGGTAAGACCGTGAAACTTTTCGTCGCAAAATTCTACATGTGCAGTACAAAGCCAAAGGTATTCACGTCTGTTCGCCGTAGGATTTCGCGAAACTTTGAGATGACGACCTCTTGATCCGAAGCACAAGCTTAACACGGCAAACAGTACCTCGAATAGAGAAGCTGCGTAAGGCAAAGTAGTGTTTTAATACACTTTGCGCGCTTTAGAGCCATTCTGCGGGAGACGAGGTGCACCACTAGAACCGACGCTGGGAATTAATGTACCTTTGCGCTATTAACGGTAGTGCAACTACGAAATTTAATATTCGGTAGGAACTCGACGTTTCGAATTATGTGGACTTGCAGGGACCGCGCAGTCAATGGTTTTCAATTGTAATAAGTTTGATGCGGTACAGAGCGGTTAGTACTGACTAATTATGATGTGCGTCGAAAAGTTTCGAAAGATTAATACAACGAATAATATTTTATATGAATTTCATAGTGATTCGGTAACCTGGATTTCTAGGAAAGACTTTAATGATTCTATCAAATCATGGCTTTTCCCCCCAATAGAAAGGAAAACAATAAATACAACAAGGAAAATTTTTGCTCGCATACTTTCTTCGTGAAATTGATGAAAGTATCGCGTGAAAATATTAGATTTTCTGGACATTATAAATACATTTTTCGTTTATTCTATATGAAAATTTAATTTAGTACATTTATGCATCGATAATAAATGTATTGCAAATTCATGCTGATAAACGAGATTCGAGTAAGATAAATATCAATTCGTTAATATTGTTCTCTGCAAGCGATTTAGCGTACAAAACCTGTTTCATTACGTGGAAAATTCTCATTCGTAAAAGAAAGACGTTGATAAGAGTTAAGCAAAAGAAAACTATTAAATTTAAACAACATTCTATCTGAGATAGCCACTTCATCTATGGTAAAGATCATATATCTAACAAAAAATGAATTACACTTCTCAGATTAAGAGCACTTCACTTCCGTTACTTTTTTTTAACGCAAGTTCTAACGCGCGCACAAAAAATGCTAAAGTGGGGTCCACGCTATCATCAGCATTGACGTACATATTTTTCTATTCTCAGATTGATGTTCAATTTGAACTTCGGTTGGTTCAATGGCCGCCATTATATGTGTACACTGTTGAAACGTTAACCTAATCAAATCTTTCACGGAAAACGTGACTGGCATTATCAGCTACTGCGTGGTAAACAAGTAATTAAAAATTACAGACATTACGTAAAATATTCCGACTAACTGGAGTCGGCATTCGCAGCGAAGTGATTACATAACTTTTAGTATAAAAAAAATTTTGCTCCGATCGCAAAGATAAGTCTACTCTTGTATTTTACAATATTAATAAAAAAATTAATTAACTCTATTTTTATGATACTGTTATTATCGCTGTTATTACTATTACGAGATAAAATCCAATCAATTGTTTAAATATTGATACTTAATATTTAAACATTTTTGAAAGCAGTAATAAATAAGTGCAATCTCTTAATTTCTGTTTTTGAACAGGAACAGAAACTGTATGTACTATACAGTTACTCTTGCTTTCAATTTTTATTGTCACCAGTAGATCCCATTATACCGACTCGGTCATTAAAATTTTTTAATTTGAAAATTTAAAAATTACCTGTGTTGTACAATCCAATATTTTTTTTTTATAAAGAGGTTAATTGACCTCGATTAGAAGAAAATTATTTTCCATTTCGTCTTATAATTATCTTTCATTAATTTATTTAATTATTTTCTTCCTGCTTTTATTTCTTGCCTAAATTATTCTATTGTTTGAAATAATAATCCTTTCGATTTTACATAAGAATTTTAAGTATAAATAAATAATCATTAAATCCACTTAATTTGTAATATAATACGTTTTGAAAACTATACGTATACAGTATAACTTAGATAATTGAACCGAAATTTGAAAATTACAGAGAAATCATTTTATAACCAAATGATTGAATGTGCGATAAATATTTTAAATTTATTCATTCTCCATTATAAATCCATGTATAAAATTTCAAATTCAACGATAAGAAGACTGATGATAATGTCCGTAATATCATTTAAATTTAAGCGCGAGAACGACTATAAGGGAAGGAGTGTCAATGGGTTATTTTTATGAGATGGACATGAAGATGAAATGAGACACTATTGCTTAGAATAACATCGGATAGTTTAATCGACCATTATGCATTGTTTCGATTTGTCAAAGTGTCTTCTATAGGACAGAGTAAATGAAATTTTCATACTTGAAATAGATCATTCAGAAATTTCAATTTTTTTCTATACCACTATTATATTCCTTGGATTTGCCATTTTACTTATCGTCAAACTGCGACTAAAATGACATTATTTAATCAATATTCAGTATAATAAAAGCAATATTTACGGATGATATTTTCATATAACAATATTTTCGTATAACTAGCAAAGACTCGAGACACTGAACTATCGTGACACTAATCTTCCAAATAAAGAACATACAGCAGCTTAACTGTACATACAAAAGTTATGTTTATATGAGCACTCAGCTTTATTTCAAACGAAATTAATCATAATATATAAATGAAATAAAATCTATCCTTTTAAAACGTTGGTTAATGGAATATAAATTTTCAATAAAATGAAATGTGAAATGTACCTACAAGTATAACCACATTTGAATATTTTTAAGTAATTGAATTTCTTTACAATTTCTTTATACATTAGCATCTCATGCTAATTATAACAATATCAATAAAAAATTTTTATAAAATAGTCCATTCCCTCTATGTCTCTCTCTCTCTCTCTCTCTCTCTCTCTCTCTGTCTCTCCCTCCCTCTCTGTTCTCTATGGCGATAATTTGGTTGAGCAATTCAGTGCAAGGAATCATCGTATCTTCTATAGCAATTTATTAATGAAATACTTGCAATTGTACAAGTCCATCGAATGATAGTACTCTCGGAGTAAAAAAACTTTTCTGGGCGAAGTTGCGCGCCGCAAGATTAAATTAGCTCTTTTCTTTTGTACTTTTTTATTTAGCCGCCTCCTTCTTTTTTCCCGAGACAAGAAATTCACGAAACGGTATACTACCGACTTAACTGACGCTAATTGCTCGTGTAATTGCACTCTCACTCTTTACAACTTTTTAAGCGCGCCCGCAATGACGGGACGTTTTCTTCAACGAATGATTAGATGAGGATTCGAAAACTATATTAAATCTGCTCGAATGTACTTGTAGTAAATATAGGAAAATTTTTTTATTCGATTTGTTAAAATAACGAGCATTAGACATTTTATTTTCATGCGTCGCACCTACAAATACTAATAACAGTATTGTTATATTTTTAAATAACTTGTTCGTAATATATTTTTTCAATATCTATCAGGATATTTTCCTTCATATTTTTAAATTAGATACAAAATCCAATTTGGAAAAACTCGTAAAATAAAATTACGTAAAACATAAGCTTCTGATGTTTGGTGTAGCATTATAGAGTTCCGCAACAAATTATACATTACTAATACAGTAGGTATGGTAAATTTTCTTATTGATTCAGAAATATTATTTTTTATTTTAAATTTCAATTTATAAGACAGCAATGGAGCAATATTTAATCGTGATTTTCTGAACAATGAATAATTCCTCCTAGGCTTAACGATAAAAATTAAATTTTTTATAAATAATGTCGCAGATTTAGTCTCATAATTTAGTTACACGTGTAACAAAATTATCACAAATTAAACACAAGTATCCGAGAGCATGACACCCGACCATAGAAATTACCAACCTTGCTCCGACCTTATGAATGGAGCTTTAACAAGGTCATTTACTTTTGTATAACGAATCTGAATTCACTGATGTAGCCGCTAGAATTACATTTTTAATCGTGGGAATGCTTTCTAACGCACCGCTTACCATTCGAAAAATTTACAGTTACATTTGCCTTAACATTTATTGTTTCAAAATATAATCATGCGACTCCCGGTATTTTAAGATTTTGCATTAACGACCTAACACCTTGCGAAATAAATAGTTGTGCAAAAGCAATCTTTTATTACACATCAGTAGCAAATATGAAAATCTAAGTCAATTACCGTTATTAAGCATTTTTCTTAATAATAATGAGAAAGTGTCAAGTACTCTTATAAATGAAACATACTTAAAAACAAGCCTAAGTACTAATGACAATAAAGAATACTAACTCGAGTGTACAGAAAAAATTAGTATTCAAAGCAGACATTGAAGGTGTTTTGGCGCATTTACTCCAGCTTTTCGTCATGGATAATCGCCTTAATGAAATGCAACGATTTAGGCGCACTTACGTTGACGAACTACTCTTTTCAGATAAATTAATTCTCGATGAAGGAATTCGGTGAAACGCAAAAAACTCAGCAGGCCGAGCTCCTTTTACCCTCCAACGCAGAGTCTCGCATGATCGCGACCTCGCAATTACGGACACTTATAGTTCTACGTGTTTCCGAACGTCAGTGTCGGTATTAGTCTCGCTCGTGTCGTAATTATTCACGCACGAAGAGCCGCTGCCCTGCCTTCGCGCTTGCGCTGTTACGGCACTTCCTCTCTCTCTCTCTCTCTCTCTCTCTCTCTCTCTTCTGGACGCATTATATGTGCCAGTACGCGTGTAGTAGATTGCGCGTCAAAGACATCTTGAAGTTAATTCAGGCCCGACGAGAAGAAGAAGGGGACTTGTTATAGAACGATTACAATTTGCGAGTACTTTTTTTTTTATCCTTCCTTTCATCTCCCTCTGCTTCGCTCAAGCCTTTTCTTCGCTCTGAGTTCTCTCACACGTAAGGTATTTTTATTTATTTTATTATTTATTTAAACCGTATGTTTCTTTTATCGACGATTAACAAGAATGAACGTCAACAAAATAACAGACAAGATCCCTATCTCGCTACATTTTTATACAAACTCAAAGTATAAGTAATCGAACGAATGGATAAAGTGTCAGAGTTGATTTTCTGGTTCTTGTGAAATAATTATTCACGAAGGCTGGAAAAGCTCGGAAAAATTTGTGTCATGCGTACAATCGAAGGAAAACTTTAATACTTTATATTCGTATTTCTCCATCAAATACCTCTCAAAAGATCAACGAGCGCTACGTTGAGTACCAATTGAAATCCACTAGTCTTTCAATAAGTTTCATATAAAAATGTAACGAACGAGCAAAACTTATTCTTCTCCGGCTCGTAAAAGTGCCAAAATGGTCAAGCCGTCGTCGGTACATTTAAATGCTAATTGTAAGAGTGTCACAGTCAAAAAAAAAAAAAAACACGACAATGGTACAGAGTTTCAAAATTTAACTCGATACGTGATTAAGAAATTTACGACTCTTCGATGTCAACAATATATTCAACCGAAATTTTAAACCTTATTAGAAATCGTGTCTGGCCAATGGGATGATAAATGTTGGACAGAATTTAATCAGCATTTTAATACTCTTGAATCGAATGCCTCGACATGCCTTAACCCTTAGGCTACCGGCAAATAAAGTGCCATAAATCCGTAGGTTTTGCCCGACCACCACAATGTAAGAAATTTTAAATAACCAAAGGGTACGCGCTTGGCAGCTTTCGCAAATGCTAAAAATGATAATTCGTTTATTACGATGTATTGTTTAGGAATTAAAACCTCATAATATAATAAAGTTAAGAAAATGATCGAAATATAATTTTTAAAAATCACAGTTATCGATCTAATTTCAACATTTCTACTGCTCATACTAATTTCTTGGATTATAAATTCGCATTCTTTGCTCATTTGGTCTTCGGTAACGGTAAAGAACATTTGCACGCAACGATTTGGCAAAAGTAATGTCTTGCAATTCGTTACGATGGTGTTATGATGTACGTTTGCCTATTTTGTAATGCAGCTTAGTAAGTAAGAGTTTCGAACGAGGAAAATTTTCTAGTTCCTAGGTACTAACGATGCGGATATAATTTGTACATATAGTATATATATATGATGTACAGTACGTAACCACGGAAAGAGAAAAGAAGATGTTCAGAAAGATAATGTATCGAGACTACTTACAATTCTGATGCGTATTAAGATTTAAAACTCAGTAATCTCCTAGAACATTTACAGTAGCTTTCCAATAGTCTAGGAATTAATCAGCTTAAGCAACTACCTACATTATCTAACTTACACGTATTTAATCTTCATCCATGATGTTCACTTTACCATTTTAACATATGAATCAATTTCCTTAATTAGCATTTCCCTAAAACTATTTTCCACTCTCTGATAGCACAGCCTACTAAGATCGGACACAATTTTAGACACAAAAGTATATTTAAAATGTGTAGTACAGTATTTAAAATCTATTTTCATCGCCATGTATGTAATATCGTACTAATGTAATATACCGAGATTGATTGATTGATTCATTGCTTGATCGACTGATTGATTAGATGATTTATAGAATGCGCGACTTAACGTGTCACAGAATACGTATGTAATCTAGAATAATTAAAGCAAAATAATCAGAATTTATATTTCTTTGTTAATATTTGTCTATTATTCAAAAATCTAATGTGCAATATCATCACTTCACATTGGTAATGCATAAAATTGAGGAAATAAAGCCGATAAATTATTTTATCCAATTATTTTATTCCACTGTCCCGTTCTACGTTTCTTTATTTTTATACTTAACTATTAACGCCATGTTTAATTTTACACTAGTTTTCTAAATAATATTGTAGTATTTAGAAAACAATTACCACAAGTTGAAAAGCACAAATGTGAAAGAAAAGATAAACCAAAAACGATAAACGTTAGAACACATTCAATTAAAAAGAAGAAGAAGAAGAAGAAGAAGAAGAAGAAGAATTTCGAATTAATAAGTTTATATAAAAGAAAATTGGAAATGAAAGAGCGAGAGGGGAGGGTGGGATAAAGGAAACTAAGAGAAAGAACGAGACTTGTGTATGTCTGGACTGTAATTTGCTTGCAGAATATTCATCGGACGCTCGTGTGCGCTGCATAAGTATAGCCAGTAGTCGGTGAACGAAGCAGGATGTAGTCCGTATCTACGCCCCCGAATATAAATTCTTCTGTCTCGCTTGCTCCAGACGGAACGCGATTTACAATCAGCGGAGAGGCTGAGCGCCGACTCGTGCGCTATCCGCGTGATATTCACAGTTTCGCGTTGAGCGAGCAGATCTGCAACATCGCACACTTCGATGGGCAATTCTGTTAATCGGTATTCTTCGACATGTTGAAGGCCCCTCGACGAGGTACTCGGTTTATGAATGAAGTTAATTAAAATGACAGTTTCGTGTAGCGAAATAGTAGTTTGAATCTACGTGCATAAGGTCATCGGTAGATGCGTTTCATATGCTCGTGTTGAAACTGATGTGTACCTTTAACACCATTTGCGGTTACATCATTGGTACTTTTTTAAGCGGGTTACGCGTAAATATTTTTTGAAATAAGCATATAAATCAACTCTGATGCTCGTGAAACGTCGCTGATATATATTAGGTAACACCTTTTACCACGTTTTAACGGAAGGAATTGTTAATTATAACGGACTTAAATTTCTTTACCGAATAATTCGGCATTTCTCCTGATAAGATAACAACGCGTTTATATATTTTTTCAATTTCGTGTGGTCACGAATGAATCAATTCTAAAATTTTATACAGATACAAAAAATGTAGTGCAATAAAACGCGTTGCTTTTATTTTTATAATACGCCCATTTAATAGAATAACTGTATGCATAAATAATACCCCACGGTAATTACATATTAAAACAAAAACTGGGAATGACAAAATATCCCATGATAAAATAGTATATATTAAGTAAAAAAATGACGCGTAAATGAAATTAAAATAGAAATTTTTTCCAGTCAATCAACCTCTTTGTTCACTCTATTATTATTAAGTTCTTATCTGATTATTATTCACTTTCAACTTGCGTTTCTTTCGATAGAGAGGCCGTTTTTTTTCTCTCTGCCGATCATTAATTTAAATATTTCGTATTTCTCAAGACTATGAATGAAATACCACGAATAAATCATAAGACAATTTCTATTGCGAATGCAAGTGCTAATAAAAGTAATTACGCTAATGCGCATTTCCTATTAAAGTAAGAGATTATAATTTATTATTATCGCTTGTCGCACTTGCTAAAAATACGGATAGCATAAATTATTGAAATAATATCGCTTGTTGCGTTTAAATTACTTTTCGAAGCGCATTCGGTATTATCGAAATTCTTCGTTTGTAACGTTTTTCTACACGATTGCCACATCAAGATCCAATGTGCACCGAATCAAGCACCGTTGTAAACGAATTACAAGGTTCGATATTTCCGGTATATAAATATTCCTTCATAGGTAAGATGAAAATTGAATTCAACTCTCGCAATATTTACGAAGATAATTCTTTTTTTCACGATCGTATTATTAGCTACCGTTGAAATTACTACGTAACTAATTCTCAGACTTCTGCGCCAATACTTAGTCAGCAAACACATCTACGGAATCAATATTGACGTTAATCGAACTCTTTAATAACATTCTCTCCTGCTGTGCGCACGTACTGTACTATTCGACAAAGAATTATCTCACTATGCAGAAGCAGGCATTCGCGTTTCCGTCGACATCCAATTCATGCAATTTCCAAACAATTAGCCGACACAACTCGAACACGAGCCGAATACACGCCGAATACACGCCGAATACACGCCGAATACACGCCGAAAGAAACGGAGCCAGCAAAAATACCAATTTCGACTGTTCGCATTTCTCTCCCCCCATCCTGTCCTGCTCGCCACTACATCCATTAAAGATCAATTACAGGGTTCGCCTTCGTAAATACAGCCTAATCGAATTCCCTTTCTTTCGATCCACTCCGCGTTCGCGCGAGCGCATCCACGCACACGAGGACGCGCAGTTACGCGTCGGTTATGACCCGCATAGATAGACATCCTCC
The DNA here is from genome assembly GCA_018907045.1 of Wiebesia pumilae. Taxonomy (NCBI): domain Eukaryota; kingdom Metazoa; phylum Arthropoda; class Insecta; order Hymenoptera; family Agaonidae; genus Wiebesia; species Wiebesia pumilae. Next base: position 3,093,130 of record JACCHZ010000138.1, read on the forward strand.
TCGAATTGACACCCAGAGATTCGTTGTCCGAGGGCTCGCGCGCTCAAACAGTCCCATTGTAGATAAAATTGAGACAAAGGCGGCGAGCCCTTCCGATGCGCGCTCGTTTTAGCTTTGCGTATTGGCTTTCCAGTGGAAGCTTTCGAGGGGTGTAAGAGGGGAGGAGGTCGCAATACCAGCGATGTCCTGATTCTCCGATCGGGGATCACGGATTCGGCGTAGTCGTGAACGCGGGTAAAGCGTAAATCAGAGGAGCGAACGAAGCCAAACTTTGGGGAAGACTCGTACCCACGAAGGAGCCATTAATCATTAGTATTATTTGTATGTGCGCTCACGATAGAGTCGACGGTATTCAGCCGTGTATAATGTATAAAACATCCGACAAATTTTCGGTTGGGACAGGCCGATAGAATGAAAGCGCAAATAATTAAATGCAATTACGGGCCAATTCGTATGTCAGAATCTTTTGTTGCAGAGGTATTTGCTTCAAGTCTACTTGGAATTTCGAACAATCGCGCGAGAAGGTTAATAATGCTGATAATCCGGTGCAAAAACTTCTTTACATTCTGTACTTGCTCGCGTCAACAACGTAAAAAATTAATTTGAGTTTGAGTTCCAATGTATCTAAGGTAACGACAACGACAACGACGACAACAACGACAGTCGTGGCAAAGGAATTCCTGCAAAATCCTTGCTCGGGAACGTGCACTTGGCCGAGTTTTATCGTGTCGTAAAGTTCAGAGCGGCGCTGAAATCATATTAGCTAATGCATTTTTCGCGCCCCTTTCGCCCTTCTCGTAGCTTCAGCCGAGATAGCAATCGATGTGTTCCGAAAGGCCATTAAAGCTGCCCGTTTCTATTTTCGGTGATTCAAGCTTAAATATCGTAACGAGCACTTGCTCGTGTCGTTCGCTTGCCAGCGGTTACGTCATCGGCCTTATGTCGCGAGGCGAGAAATTCCTCAATGAAAGCGACAACTTTACGGTTCACGTGCACTCAACGAGTACACGGCAACAGACTCGCCAATTAGAAAGGCACAGAGTTCGCATGGGTTCGCATACCCGGTTCCACGTCATCGGCTTCCTTTCGCTTTGCCGCGTTGATGCTTCCAGTGAGCCCGCTACCCCTAGGTGGCAATTTCTACGTCATTCGTGCTCGCTTTTCATAATATTTAGAGGTAGTTTGAATCGCGAATTTCCGGATTAAGGATATCGCTGGCTCGCGGTTAAGGAGGCAAGGAAGATCTCCTCGAAAAGAAATCGCGCAATAATTCATCGGAGGTAAGTAAAATAATTCATCGGGCACTAGGTGGCCTGCACGACAATGCACTCGAGTGTTTTCTCAACCACGAGTCGGAAGCGAGGACACTGGACAAGAGCGCACGCGCGAACGATATTTCGAGGCTCCGCGTCTATCTTGGGCTGTGGATCGTCCTGTGCCTCGGCATTTTGCCGCCTGTCCGCTCACAATGGGTTGCCCCTCGGCTTTCCTGGAATCCGATTGGAATTAACTGGCCCTCGTCCGTGGCTAGATCCGGAGAAGCCGCTCGTTGCGCCCCACCGTATTTTCGGCCCAATGTTTATTGCTCCATTCGTGAGAACGGCACGTCGATGCCCCTCGTCTGCTTTATAAGGGTCTGTCAGCGTCTGCTGTCGAACTTCGCATTCGGTGACGACCGTGAAAAGTCACGGGTGACGCTCGCCTCTCGCGTGTACGAGTTCACGCGCAGAAGTCATGTTTTGAAAGATTCAAAAGTGTATCTGTTCGTTTCCGAACTTTCTTCTGGCTTCCTTTTCACTGCTTTTCGCGCGTGAAAGACAAATACAGGGTACAAGTATAGGATACAAGGAAACGCCCCCAACTCGTTTAATCACAACTTTAATTCCAACATCCGTACAAGATCTTGCGAAATATTTACACGAGTGCACAGTGCACGTGTTTGAATGCAACGCGCCAAAGCTCAATATTGCAGAAAGTAATAAATTCTTCTTCCTGCAGTTTTTATGCGGATCGAATTAAAAATTGCGTCTCACTTTGACCGTTTGCCTTTTGTCTTTGTTCTCCGTTCGATAGCGATCCTCGTACATTTCTTTCGATACGCTGTACAGTGCAGACGCGGGCTTGCGCACATTACACGGACGAAGTCCTGCTGCGCTCACTCGATGCGCCCGTTAAATAATTCTTTCGTCGTTGCAGTCCTCGTGAAAGAACGAGGATTGATTTGAAAACGTATTACCTAGCTAAATGTACCGTCGGAATCGACGGTACATCAATTTTTTAATGAAACTTGGCGTTTTACCGCTCCCAATGAGCGATAAGTAAATATCCTCACTCGCGTTTGCTCGCGTTTGCTCGCGTTCGCTCGCGTTTGCTCGCGTTTGCTCGCGTTCGCTCGCGTTTACTCGCGATTGGCTCAAAAGCGAATTAAAAGAGGCTGCGCATCGCAAGAACGGAGCAAGAACACGCGAGTCTCTAGCGCTGTAGATCGCTCAGTGCAAGCGATCGGAAAATTTGCTGCAGGCAACATAGGCGACGAGTCCCGTGACGCGTGAACACGTCAACACTCGAACGTGATCGGGGGCTCAGAGACAGTGCAGCGTTGGCTCGGATTCAAATGGAATCAACAGCTTTGGAATGATAAGTGACGCCGTGAATCTGATTCGATTAGGAAGCGCGTTTTTTAGTCGTCGCGAGGTTTATGCGGAGCGCCGCAGCAGCTTGAGAATCTTGACTATTACCGTCTTCTCCGATTACTCGCAGCTCTCGAGTTGTATAGTTCTTAATCGTCCGGTTGAGAGCTCCTTGGATTTCACGGAGATGATTTGGCAAATGCAAAACGGATTCCTTTTTCGCTCCAAGTTCACGAGGGAAAGACGAGTTAATTGAAAATTTAAGAAAAAAAATTAACTCCTCCGATTCGGCTCGTTTTAAGCTTATTCATTTTACACGGCAAAGCTTTACTCTTATAAATATTTTCGAAAATTCGATGGAAGATGATCGCGGACTGTGCCCACTGCATATTCTTTTAATTCGTCGCTTATAGTCGCTTTAAACGACGTACGCGAGTAATTTTAGACGGAAAAAATACAAAGCAAGAAAAATTACGTGGAAAAATGGTATTGCGCTTACTAATTTAATTTCAAAAAGATTTATATTTTAATACCGAGCTTTGTTCGCTTCGTTGGCAATTGTATTAATTTTTTATTTAATTTTAAATTAATAGAGCTCGTATCTTGATGGGTTTGCCGAGAATCTACGAAAGGAATCTGCGCGTAGCAAGATAACGTATCTCCACAAAAAACGAATCTCAAAAGTACCGTTCGTTAAAATTACGAAAACGTAATAATTATACTTTTGTAGAATCTTTCCTCCATTTCTCCGTTTCTCCATCCGTATGAAAATGAAAAACTTTTGAATTAAAAACAACACTATCTATAAGAGAACATTTATAATATTACGATGAAAAGTATCAAAGAATATTGCCACTAACCTGAGTGATTTTAACTAGAGTTTGATTTATTGTAATAGCTAGCGTTGAAAGGACATTTTGTTATTCAATTTTCCGTGATATTTCTATAAATATACCGTGGTATCTCACGCAAGCAGTTACGTAAGCAAGACTGCCGAGTCCAAGTGGATGCTAATATTTCCCGATCTCACAATTATTTTAATATTAAAACGTCATTTGTAAGTCACGTACTTGAAACATTCTATCTCCGTGAATCTTCCCCTGGCGAGCAATAAATGCTTTCCAAAAGCACCGTTCTCCTCCTTTTCAATGGAAAAACCTTTTTATGCACTTATATATACTCAAAGATCAAAAACTTTTGGAACCCTCGACTTCCCACGATAGTAATACAAGTCTAAAAACCGAGAGAAAGCTCCTTGCACGCGCACCAGGGACAAATGACAAATCGCGCTCCCCGTCCATTCGCCGAGAATAAAAGCCACTTTCATCCCTCTGGTGCAAACGTCGGCCTTAATTCTCCCCGCACCCCGGAACCTTCTGCCGTCTTCGACCCGAAAATCCCGGTGCGCCACGTTTTTTGTGCAGGTCATTGATGCGCTAACGAGATACGAGGAGAGAGGGAGACACGTTTCTCGCCCCGATTCCTGCGCTTTTTCGCAGCCAGGCAGTGTTCAGCGAACTTCTGAACCGATGTCGACAACCGCGGGTGTTGCTCGAGTAACGCCTCCCTCCCCCGCTTCTATCCTATATTATGTTTATCTCCCTCTTAAGGACATCTTCTAAAGCGATCTCTAACGTTGACCCGTCCTCTGACGCAATTTTTCACCCCGTCGAGCTGTACTTTCTTTAACGATGCATATCTGTGATGAAGTATTGTTCATATTCTGAAATTATTTTTAAATTCCCAAACTCTCTCTCTCGCTCTCTCTCTCTCTCTCTCTCTCTCTCTCTCTCTCTCTCTCTCTCTCTCTTCCTCTCGTAAGGGATAAGTTTCTGCGCGTCAGCGTGTACTTGCGTGCGATAAAACTTGTTTGCCTGGTCTTCGTAGGCTCTAACACCGATCGATTCGACCGATTCGACAACTTGCTCTCGAAGCTACCGATGGTATTCGTAATCTTAGAGTCTTGGACTTATGCGCACAAGTAGAGTAACCGGGCGACGAGAATACAAGACGAAAGTAACGATGCACCAGACCCAAAAGCACATCCTGCTCTGCGGATCTCGCGTGGCCATCGGTACACTCGCCAAGATTTATACGCGCCACGTACGTGACTCGTACACCCGCGTGGACGTTCGACGCCGGTCGGCGTCGCGACGCGCCTAACGAGCCGCGGTTAAGTTTTCGTTTTTCGAGCGCGGTAGCGGCCGTTAAATCTCCCGAACCGCCCAAGTGCGCCATCCGCGCGTATATACCAGGACGTGGAGGAACTTGGCGAGCGGGGGAAGGGAGGAAGGAACGTTCGTGTCTCGACGGTGCCTCTCTTATCGGCTCCGGCTATTCCCCCTCGAGTTATTCCCGTGCGTCGCACAGCTGAGCTTTTGTGTAAGACGTGAATTTCGGGAAGAGGAATTTCTTCGCGCGAATCTGCGATTGCTTCGGTGGTGAATTACGAGCGCCGAGATAAGCGGAGACGAATGATTCTCTATGGCTCCTAGAGTGCGACAAGCCCGGTGTACCGATATCTGCGTTAACATTCGATAAAATACATTATAAGCTGCGAGCGTTTCCCTAAGTCTCGCGTAATCCAGAGTCGGGCAAAGTTTTTGGCGGTGAGTGCAAGTGTCGCGCTAATGTCGGCGGCGAAATTTAGCAGCGGCAGTGTAACTTCGCAAAGACCAACTCACTTCCCGTACTAAATCTGACTCGAAATTTCTTACGGTGTAGGTGGCTTGTGTAGATTCGCAAGTTTTTTTTTTCCTTCGGTGATGGACGCGAGATTGTAGTTTTCGCCGTTACTTCGCAAACTACGCGTTGTTCATCGCGTTGAATTAGTTTCATCGCGGTGAATGGAAACATCTGGAATAAAAATACAATCCACGTTTGTTTTTCTATCCGTTGATATCCGCGTAATATCGTTTCGAGTATAAATATTTCGACAAGATTTCATATCCAATCACGTGACGCGTATTCTAGGTTGGCAGCGGAGAACACTTTTTTTAAAAATTACAATGTGGTTTATCGTAATGGCCATGTAAAAGTTATTCTAACGACTGTGTAACGATTTATGTAATTTGCGCGAAATTTCATAGATGACTCGGAAACACGAAAGACTACTGGATAGTCATTTTTATAAAAAAAATACGAGTACGGTATTACGTGCGATCTCAATAACATAGCGGTGTCGCGTTTCCGTTGATAACTCGTACGGTAAAAATAGTTTCGTGAAATTGTTCAACCTTTACAAGTACTTCAAACGTCTGCTTTCGGTGCAGTTATTATTCAATTTAAACGACAAAAGTGAATTATTATTCGCATTGCGCTAAAACTTCATTGTAACTCTTTTACACGTGTCAATTGTCATTTTACAAAAATCATAGTGACTTTACCTACTGTTCGTTATAAATAAAAATGGAATATTCTATCACGCGATCGATTAACGCGCGAAATGCTAATGTAAGAGATCTTAATCCCTGATGAAATTCTGACCGAAAAGTTGTAGTGGTAACTGGGCAAAGCATTAGCCTCGTGGCACTGTACCAGAATACGCCAAGTGTAAAATAAAGTTGCAACATCGAAATCCAATATTCAAAATCATAAAATGAAACGCAACCGAAACCAGGAATATCGTCGGCCTTTTGACCTCGAGCGAACATTTTACCGTGAAATATCTATTTCGTTCCACACCTTCGTGACACACGTATAAACGCGCAGAGTATATTGGCTTTCATCGCGCGTTTGACCCCCACAGAAATCGAATCTCTGCGAACTTATACGCGTGCGTGAGCGATGCTGCGGATGCGTACGGCTTTTGCCTGTAAAATGTGATCGTCAGTGGATCATTAAAGAGGATAATTCAGGCTATTATTTTCAAACGAGTTTTCGAACATTTGTCGTCCGCGATATCCTATCCTTTTCTGACACATTCCAAAGAGATACGTTTTTGCTTTTTTTCATTTTATTCTTTATCGGAGAGATTATTAATCGTCCTTTCAAATTCTAAGGTGTATTTGCGGATACGATATTTAGGTGATCATTGATGTGCGTCCTTCGAAAGCAGCCTCGGTGTACGTGTTTTTATTACGAAATAATTAGATTACCGCATAAAATCTACGTTTTAATACGAGCACTTTATAGGAGGGAAAAGCAAATAAGCGTTTCGTATTTATAAATGCAACCTCAAATGGATATAAGGTAACAGCTGTCATTCATTAGTTATTCTAAACTGAGTAACCTTGGGCCTCCAAAGTTTTGAAAACAAAAAGTTCCGAGCTGTGTGAAAACACGAATTAACCGATCGGTAGATACGTTGTTGTCTTGCTTATGTCACTTGCATATTTCGTTTAATTGGAGAATTTGCGTGTTTCGGCCGACTTCGCACGTCTCGTTCAACACCAATTAATGACTCAATTTCAGTTCCACAACGCCTCCCGTCCTTATGGATTTTGTTTTATTCCGTGGCTAATGATGTTATAATGTTGTAAAAAATGCTAGCCTCCCTCGTAGTAAGCTCGTAACGGGATAAGCGGGAGGGTATCTAACGGTCGCTCTAAGCGCGCTTTAGTTGGGGGAATTCTTAAGTTCTCTCTCTCTCTCTCTCTCTCTCTCTCTCTCTCTCTCTCTCTCTCTCAGGCAGGCACTATGATTTCTCTGCAAGTCTAGTCCGGAGACTCTCTATTGGTCCGGCTCTCTGTACTCGCTCAGAGTCGTTGACTTCCACGTTTGCTCAGTGGTTCTCAACGCTTCTATCGGGGTGCATCTGCTCTCTAGATGTATCGTATGTTCGGTTGTAGCTTCAGTTACGGAGAGTCGATCTCATTGCGGGAATATTAAAGGCCTAATTAGAGTAAGTTGCAAATAATGCGAGTTGTTTAGCAAGCTCTCGCGTGCAACGTATTGCATTTGGTTCGATAATCGCATTTTTACATTTTGTAATGAGCGATGAATCGTTAATAAATCACGTAGATTAAGCTTTTATGTGCAAATTAAGCTTTATGCGAAGTACCTTTTCAGTTTACACTCGGGACATACGCAATCGGAGACTTGATTTTAAAATTACTCGACTCGGCTCTTACGCACAAAAGAAAATGGCGGATAATAACAACGACAACAACAATAATAATAATAAATAGAACAAAGCTTGGCAATAGACTTGATTTCACAATCAGCATCTACTTTCTTTGTTAAACGCTAAATCTCTCGCCACACGTGTAGAACCTTGAAAAGTAAAACGTAATGAATCATGCGTTTCCATTTGCAAATTCCATTAAAGTGTTATCAAACGTAATTTAATTCGAATTTATACTCGAGCTACAATATTTTTATACCTCAATTTCGTTACTTTTGTAAACGTTTATTCGAAGACACATGTAATTAGAAGCATCCATAACTGAAGATCGATATCTTATTACTTTCCAACAATGATTACTGATAATTGAAAGAGAAACATTTTCATCGCAGAATTTCGATGAAAATATTAAATATTAATGGTTTTGCGAAATAGGCAAAATTGAATGAAATTAAATTAAAAAACTTGGATAAATTATGTTTCTGAGACTGAAACTTAGATTGGGTAAAATTTAAAACTCATGAATTTCTGACGGAATTACTGTTTAAGATACTGTTGATATATTCGCTTGAAACTTTGTAAAACAGTGATAGACAAGATTACAAATAAAACTACGAATCTCAATTTTTTATGAACAGAAGTGCACTTCAAGCTTGTTGCATAATATTTAACGGTAAAACTTTCAAAAAGTTTTAATATTCAATATGAGGGCATTTTAAAAGCATTATTCCTGCGAGCTTGAGAAAGTAGTAATTTAATTCATTTTTTTTTTTAATTTTATTTTTTACATCTTCTATCGCAAAAGTGGAAGTAACGATAGAATTCAAGCACTTAGTAGAGAAAACAAAAAATGTATTCTGGTATGGTTCTATACACGGTAAAAAGAGCATAGTTTACTAACTACTAATTTCTTTGACTTTTAGGTTTACTTATTAGTCTAGTAATCGCTATTGAATTTTCTTCTCCGTGTAGGTTCGAGGCTTATCTTAATATGAATGATAATTATACAAACACAGATAAAACTTGGTTACGAAAAGCTGTTTTTAGATAAAAATAACTTGCAACGATTCCTATATCACAATAATTCTCACTTTTATGTTGCGAAATAATTATATTAATTATATAAACAGCTCCCTATTAAAAAGACAAATTTTCTCTCGCCGATCGAACAGTAGCAATCGCTTCTACAAAGTTGGAAACTCAACTGTTCCTTTAAAGGCCTAAATCCCATTGAAATTTCCTTCGGAGGATGTTGGACCCTAACTCATAACCCATAAGAAGTGTCCTGGTGCCGCGGTTAATGGTTGCAATCGCTTCATCGTCGGTAGTTCGTCCCACGTGGCCTAGAACGTGACGGATTTTCAACATTGAACCTGTTTCCCGTGGGAAAAACCGGCCGACCCATCGGCTCTGCATTATTCACATCTATAACCTGTCCCACACGCAATTGTATATAGTCGCCCGGGCTGCGCACACGTAGGCTCACGAGTGTGTGTGTGTGCTCAGCTCGGGTCTAAGTAAAACGCAGCCGAGCGAGGCAGTGCAGCAGGTGGAACGGTTGGTCGTCTATAGGGATGTTCACGGGCTCTGCCGTGAACATTCCAGCGGACGCTCAACAAATCCGTCCTCGCGACTACCTACAGTCGAGGAGTCGAGGTGTAATTACTCAGACGTATGAATGAAACTTTTTATTGCGATAAGTGCCGCATGTAGAAGAAGAAGATGCCGTACGATTTTTTTCTTCATTTCGGTGTAATTGAAATGTAATTAATATATTTTCAAAATCCACAACATACTGTTTTAATAATACCTGAACATCTTTCTCTTGGAAAAGCCAAGAGCCAAGATTTACTTTTCACAATTTTCGATGTCGATACTTATCCAAAGCGAACAATTTTAAGCCTCGAATTCTTCTCGAGTCAACCTAGCATGGAATGTTCTATATGCATATGAGAATATTCGTTCACATTGTGTATACAGTACGTAGATAATATACCATTGAACCTGTGCATGCACGCTCCCATCGTTCTTCGCTACCTGTTCTTCGATGTCCAGTTTGAAGTTTCTTTCACGGGACGTCTCAGTTTCTCTATCGTTTTGTACGAGAGATTTAAATGTACTCGTTTGTAAGCGACGAGTCGAGCTCTTGTAATGGTAATGGGGTTGCAAGTGGTGCTGCAAAGTGACAAATATGATTCACATCGGATATTAAAAGATTTAAGTGGAATTTTCGTATTTAATAATTGGAGATTAAATATCTCTTGAATTTAAATTTTTTTTTTTTTTTTTTCAACGACACTGTACACGAACGAAGAGAATCTTCGCACATATCGTACTTCAGCGTATGAACTTAATGATTTTTACGGTTTAAGAAGAACAGCGCCCTACTTTTCTCTCTCCTTTCAACACATTTAATTTTCATATACGAGAAATATTAAGAAAAATTAACATCAGTCATAACTGTATTCGTTGTTTTTAAATATATTCACGTCCTTGTACACGTGGAAGTAACAAAAATTTTAAGCAAGCATGCCGACGCTTTAATCATATTTCATAATACTATTTAGCAAACAAAAAAAATTTCAAAAGATTTGTGTAAAATTTAAGGTTTTGAAAGACATCGCACTAAACGTGTTACCTGATCTTTCATAACGTAGCCCTTTCTTAACTTCCATTCAACTTTTTCTCCCTTCGGAGTCTCTATTTGTACTATTTTTAGATGTCTGTCCATCTGTCGCTTATTCTCACTCGTACGATCCTTTTTTCCCCCTCAACCTTTGAGAGCACGTATACCCCAACTTGGATTATACTTTTTCCAAAATTATTATAATTACTTCAGCTGATATACCTATCTAACTGAACGTGCTGTTACGTTGATATATTTCGAATTAACAATAGCGTAAATACGAAAGTTAATATTTTATTTTGAATAATCTAAATTTGTGCTCATTTTTTATCAAAGTAGTTTATTATTAAGGAAGTACTTATTTATATTCGTAGGTGTATTCTTTGTGAGGCTCATTCGTAGGAAACTGTGTTTAAATTTTCAATTAATTTAAAGGTAACACTTAGCGGACAATGTCCGTGAATTTGAAATTTTAATTTCTAGACTTTTCAAACGAAGTTTAATATTGCAATTGTCATTGATCATTTAAATAAGATACATAAGATAAAATAAATCCATACGTTGATTCAGTCATGCCTGCGTTTTATCTCACCACCACGTTATTACTCAAGGAAGTCTTCCTTGTATTATTTACATCGGCTTGTGGATGATTATCTTTCGCTTCAAAGATCACGTTTCTTCCATGTTTCTTGGTTAAGCCCTTCATTTATATTTCTTACTTTTCGTGTCCCTTTCTTCGTCAGCCTCTGATTCACATTGGCTCGCGTAAATTTAGTCGCTCGTCGATGTGTTTTCATCGTTTTACCTACCGCTTTGTCATTCTCGTGATGCGCATCCACTCGAAATCTGCTATTGGGTTTAGCTGCCTACGACGTTGTCTTCGGTTTATTAGATACTAGCTTCTTTTATCAATTCGTCGAATATATCGTTATCTTATGTTTGCTTTCTCAAGACAAACTTTATACTTATCTTAATCTTCGGATATTATTGTTTTAACGTCCATCTCCTTATTAAGCTATTTTACCGAACTCTGTTTCTTATCGGTATCTTATCCGGGTTATCTTTGCTATCTCTACTTTGTACACTAATCGTAATTTGTTCACATGCCGATGTTTGTTATTTGGAAAATAAAGAGTATTTATTGAATCACCGAATCACCGAATCACCGAATCGCGATATTTTTTGCATACGCGCTAATTTATTCATATTATTTGCTGCGATAAAATTATCTGTAAGTATTTCCGATGCGTTCGGACGATTAGCACTAAAATTTTATAATATAAATATTTGTGAACTTCTGCATTGTACGGGAATGCCATTAAGCAAAAGGGTAACAACAATAGTATCGCTATAAAAATAAAAAAAAATTTTTTAATAGTTTTTCCTACGTTATTTATCTAGTAAATTAAATAGTCGAGTAAAATTACGCTTACCACTTTTCTCGATATTTTTAATTAAAATCTGTTGGCATAATTTAAAAAAGGTTTCGACTAACAATTTTCTTTATGAAAGAATAATTGTCCAATCTTTGATATTCCGTTGTCGTACTCATCGTATCGTGCTTTTAAACTAAAAGCTGCGTCAGAAAATACAAAGAAAATTCCGAGAATTATCACGTGATATTTAGTTTTCAAGTTTAAGAAAACCACCTCATATTTACAAAATACTTTGAAAGGGAGTCATCGCACAATAAAATTCCACGTTGATAGATATATTTAAAGTACGATTTTGCATACGTTATTATTGAATAATTTACTTCGCCGTTAGATTCCACAATGGCATTTGTTCCCTGTGAGATCTTCCACTGATAATATGCCATATTATTTACTTAAATCTCATGCATTAGACATCTGTTGTCGATAGCGATAGTAATAATTTATACATTAAACCTGCACGTAATACGAGCCTCGGAGCACACTTTCTCCATTGGTAATAAAATGTCAGTCGCTATAAATTTTTTTTCTACGAAGAACCTTCATTGTACATTCCAGGTGATGGATCTTTAAGCCAGTGGCTCATGATTTGATAGAATAGAGGATAATAGTCCACAATTTTTAACCTTCGATTATTCGTTATTATTCGATGTCGTCTTTTTTTCTTCATATTTCATTGTAATATAACGGTGTTGCCACTTGAAAGTTTGAAATTTTTCTTTGACTTTCTTCAAATTTTAAGGAAGCATAACGATTTCAGAACTTTTAAAGTAGGCCACTGCGATAAAACTTTCACATTTTATAACGATATACAATCATAAAACTTCTTCCGAATTGAAGTGTTTGGTAATTTATTTTATTGATAAAATAGTGCTGTCTGCCTTATTTCTAAGTAATAATAATTTATTAGAATAAAAACATTTTTTATCGAAGATCTTGCAATATGAATCTTTTATTGAATCTCGCAATTTGAAGAGACTAGCGGAAACTCACAGAAAATTATTTTAAAGGAAAAGTCATGCGTAATTATTAAGCATCGTTCTTCGTAACAGCAAGCATAAACAAAACAGCCACAAAGAGTTGATCATCCCGAGCGCAGCAGGATTCTTTTAACTTACACCTGCATTTAAGATTCTAAATTAGCATGCAGACCAAAAAATTCCCAGCATAGCCGCTACATATTTTGAAGGCGCTATCGAGCAAGAGATTTTCATTTGGTATTCCAAGGGTGAACAAAGCGCGTGACAAATTTTTCAAAGGCTAAACTCTTGTTTCTTGACTTATATACGTATATATTTTTTGGTACGTTTTTCTGTCAAAGACGCGAGCTGAAATATAATACTCCCTTACCTTTTATTACGTCACATTGTTTCCTTATGATTTGATTACTGATTTGATGCTAGATTATGATTTTATTATTTCAAGCTGTGATAAAATAAATACAAGACACGTGAAGAAACATTCTAAAAGTATGAAGATAAATAATTTACTGCCTTGAGAAACTCATATTTCTAAGCAGATCGTTCTTTCATTTTTTTTTTTTTTTTATTTTTCTCGCCACTCTGACATTTATCAACTTTAAATCTTAATAATTTTATTATTAAATAAATATCCCCGTTTAAAGCATAAATAATATTAAATGAATATTCAAAGTTTTGATAATCATGGAAAGAATATAACATTTTTAAAGAACTGCAAGGATTTTTAAAACAATTTTCGATTACTTAAAATTTAAAGTCAATAAGTGAAATAATTGTTCTTTTACCAAGCTCGTCAAACTATGCACTTACTTAATTTAAGAAATACTTCACACTGATTCTTATAATATTCATTTAATGTATATATGGTAAATGTTTTTTAAGCTTTATTCGAAATATCAGCGCGTTGACGGCGACCGATTCCGTTCCCAATGACCGCACGAATGTGAGGTTAAAAGTGTATTAAAGATTCACAAAAACGACTCGATTCCCTTGAACTCAAAGAATTGCCCACCGCGTATGCGTTTCGCAATAAATTTAAGGATTTACAATCGAATGCACACAAGTAATAACGGACGATTTTACTATGAGTTCGTCGAACATCATTATGCTAAAATTAACTCATATGTAAAAAAACGTATGCATGTGCGTGTATGCAATTTAAAGAATCAAAGAAATTGCACGTGTAAAGAGAAGTGGTTCTCGTCAGAATATTTTTACATTATATGCAGAAGAAACTGATGCCAGTTTTTTTTTTTTTTTTTTTTTTTTTTTTTTTTTTTTTTTTTTTGTAAAATTCATAATTACGGATAAAATGTATAATTTATGGAATATAAAATTGCAGCAATTTCAGAATATTTTCTTGATTTTGTAATTTTGCTAAGTGCAAAACATCATTAAATATACGATTGCAATATTATGGTATTTCATAAAATTTCAATTTGTAACAATATATGTTCTACATTACATTAACTATTTATTTCAAATAAAAAACTAAAACGTTCTATTTTTCACTTGTAAATTAATTTATACATAAATTTGTTATTCCGCAAATGCAGCTTAGATTCTGCAATGATACAAAAAACTTAATACTAATAATTAACTTAATATGCTTGGAGTAAAAAAATATTATAAATCAAACTAGTCGATACTCTTGATAAACGATAACGGTTTATAAATGAGTGATGTTTGCGTGATATTCTGTTTTAATTGTGTATGAATTAACATCACTTGGAGGGCATCACTTTTTGAATCAGATAACTCATCTATTGAATTGGTGAAATAACACAAATTCCATTTCTTAATTTCATAAATTCAAAAATATGACAACGATATAAGATCAATTAGAAAATGTTTGTGAAAAATGAATATCGTTGAAAATCATTCGACAATTCCTTTTTTACAATATTTAGCTAAACTTATTCAGAAACGATCATCAATCTATAAACTAAATAGTTTAATGAGATCGATACCATTTTACATGGTTTTTTCAAGATTTAACAAACAAATCAAAAATTAATTGGAGAAAAAACTACGTTCACCAACTAATTACAAAAATAAGTATTTATCATAATATTGTGCAGTCGTAAAGATAAAAGCTTATTATCTTTTTTCTCAATATGAATTACGTCTGAAAAGACTTAAACGTTATGTACAATTAATTTTATGTTTCAAATTAAAAATTAAATGAAACTCACTTTTTAAAACAAGGATTCTTAAAACTCTTATACACACACACACACATATATATATATATATATTTAGTAGCAATATTACATAATTTATAATAAATTTTCTGGAAATTAATATTAACTTATCTACAAATAGTGCAAACAAGAGATCCACGATTTATCCTTAGTTAATAAATATTGATATTAGTAGATTTAATTATCTTTCGGTTTAATAATTTTTTTCAAAATGAATAAAAGATTTAAACAATAATCTTAGTTTAGACACTACTGAATTAAATTGAAGTAAGTAAATTATTATTCTACAGTTATAACGAGTGATCTTAAAGGGAGCGATTGGTTTAATGTAGACTTCCGGTTGGAACCCAAACAGAACTTCAATAAAATTATCTTTTGATGAGACTGAAAGTAATTTAAGAATTTTGTATTTTATTCGAAATAGTTTAATATCTCATTGTTAATGCAAAATAAATTTGTTTAGAATATAATGTTTTTCAAATGTGCATACAATTATGAGTTCTTTACAAATATTTTTAGCTATTTTCATATTTGCTGGTTGCAACTAGTTCAAATTCCTAAGAGCAATTGGATTCATGGATATAGCTTATATAATTGGACAATCGCAATACAGTTGAATTAACCGTATTTTCCAGTGAATGGTTCTTTTTATACAAGTCCCGGGATGAAAGTAACTTATTATGCACACGTGTTTTAATTTCAACTAGGAGCGTTCGTTGCAAAAATACATATTCAAACGCTCTTTCTTTCTTTAGTGATTTGTAACAAACAAACAAGCAAACAACTCTTAAAGAAAAACAGACTCGGGAAAATCTTCTTTGTGAAACCCACTTAAGAGATGTTCCAACCGATCGGAAAACTTGGTCGAATCCCACCGTTAAGAGCGCAATTCGATCAGTCTTTCAAATTCACCTGATAATCGGAGAAGATGCACTTGACGAAGACCCAGTGATGGGCCTTGACGGTGCAATTGCAGCCGTCCATGGCGCAGATGCCCACGGGCCTTGGCTGGACCGCATCCTCCGCCTTCGCGATAACGATAAAAATTATCGTCGCGAGCCACAGACACAGGCACGAGCAGCCCTTCATCGTGGTTCGCCTTTGGGAAATCAGGGGCGAACCCGCAGCAACTGGCACAGCCGTTGTCTACTTCTCGATCGCACCGCAGCAGAGCCTCTATCATAATTTGTCGTGCTTCGGACTTACTTACTCGCCGACATATCCAGACGCTTTTGTACCGAGGATGAAAGGATGAAAGGCACGTATTTACGTTTGATTTTACTTTCGAAGGGAGTTTTCCTTCCGCCCAACCGCGAACTATGTTACTCGGTTACTTCCTGGAATACTTCCTGAAAGTTTTTAACCGCTGTTCTCTGCTCGTCGTTTCACCCTTTTTACGCGATACCCTTGGAAGAGCCTATTGGTCTGGATAAATAAGAAAGGCGAAAGGCAATCACCAAGAATCCGAGACTTTACAGCCGAATGTTATCTTTGATAATAAACTCGAGGACGTACAACGAAAACTCAAAACCTATCCCCGAAATTTATAATTGACGAAGCGCGGAAAATAAAAACAACGAGCCGTCCGACCGCACTCTACGACAACAAAGCACGAGCGGTCCCAGTATTTTCAAAGCACTGTTGATCACGAATGCGGCATTACAAGCACTCCACAGATATCACCGGATTCCAAGACCGGAGTGCACGCATCACTCGCGCATAAGCGCTGTACGAACAAAGTATCGATCGATCTTCTGCGCCGACGTCCGGGCGTCATTCGCGCACTCAGCGTACTTTCGAACCGGTCGCGGGACAACGAGGGAAGAAGCGGCGACGGTGGCGGCGGCGTCGACCAGGTGAAGAGCCGCGGCGTTCGAGAGGATGAGAGGCGACCAGCTGACGCGATCGTGTCGGAGGCCGCATCGGCACTGACGCTCTCACACGAATGCACACACGCTGGTAGTCGGGCCGATCGCCAGGGAGAAGGCAAGCATTTTTCGCCCCTACCTCGGGACTCTTGTAACGTCACTGCTGCCAGTCTTTCTCTCCTGCCCCTGCCCCAGTCCCCCACCCGCCCGGCCAGCCGTCCCGAGTGCTCTTCTGGCGCGAGGCCTTTTAAAAGATACACGGGATAAATGTTGGATATGCCGCTTCATCGACGGCGGCCACGGACGTCTAACGTCGTCATAGACTTACCGTCAGCTTCGGGTCCTTTCTCCAGTTTCGAGCGTCACTTTTCCTTTTTCCTTTTCTCTCACGATCGAGGCCAGACCGCCTAGCGCTACCAAGAGCTCTAATGAAATGGAAAAGGAGATAACTACGCGAGTGCCAGGGTATTACGGGGTTTTCGACTTGGTACGAGACCAATGGTGTTAATGCGCGTTCGTTTGCCGTTCTACGTTTTCATCGAAGCAATCGCGGTTTCCGAACAACTTCCGAACAACTTCCGAACAACTACGGATCGAAGGTTATTTAAAATTAATTATGCTCGCTGGCAATCTATTCGTCGTTTACACCATACTTCTCGTGTGACTTTTATTCTTTTGCAAATAAGCGCTAAAACTGCTTCTGCTTTCTTATTACACCGAATTGCACAACAATTGCTATTGTGTTTACTTGTATGGAATTCAGAAGACAAAGTTATTGTAGAACCTAATTTTCATAATTGAATAAAAATTACTTTATCCGTGTAAATACCTGACGCGTAATTCGATTGCAGATCCCTAGATTCTTGAAAAATATTATTCCTTAATTTTATTTAATGAGGATATTCAATGACACATTGAATATCCTTGTAATTTAATATTATGTATCTCAGAACATTGCCGACATCAAATTATACGAGACATTAAACAAAAGTGTAACAACGAAATTTTTATTTAATGCCGAGAATTATTTTTATTAAAGAAAATAACTCACTGACGTATATAATTACCTAATAACATTAGGTAAGCGTTAAAAAATATGTTATCCCTAGTTAACTCTAGTTAATGTAACGATAAACAATTAGAGAATGTCTGCTTTTACGAAAAGTATTAGGTATAAATAATATGAAAAAATGGAAACGCATCGAATAACCTTTACGTATAAATTATGCATTTGTCGATCGTGAGAAGTTCGTAAAATTTTGAATAAATAAAGACATTATCAATTGTAACTATAATTTCGAGAAGCATTTACTTGGTAAACCATTAATAATTTAGAACGATCAACACGCTTGGAGAGTAGATAATACTTGAATTTATCGAATATAACATGGATAACCATTAGAGCGTCATGGGTTTTAAGAAAAATACACGGACGAAAGAGATCGTCTACGTCCCTCCTCCCGCCCCTTCCGTTTCACGTTCTAATCCAGGCCTAAGAAGTCGGGTACCACTCCTTTGTCTCTTGCAAATAGTTTACCGTGTTCCTTTTCTCTTATACTTTTCTCTGTTTGCTCTTCGTAAATGCACGCAGGCGTAGTCCACACGGCGACCGCGCTGGAAGTTTCGCAGCGATGAAAGAGAGAAGAGCGAGAGAAAAAGAGAGAGAGAAAGAGAGATAGAGAGAGATAGAGAGAGAGAGCAGCAGGTAGAGACAGGTCTTGAACTTTTGCTTCCTTTTTTGTGGCAGAGGGGAACAGGGGGTCTAAATATAGATATAAATCATTGGCCGGCACAAGCTGTTTTTGTTCGCGATATGTTTTCTTTGTGTAATCGCGTCTGAGTAAATAAAATAAGTCAGTGATTTGCTTAGTTTTTTGCTTTCATTGGTAATAAACTTATAAAAATTTTTTTTTCTCCTCCTAGAAATATAATAAAGATATAATATAGACAATTTGTCATTACACAATTATTTATCACTGCTCTTCTCACGTAATAATATATTAAAAGACAATGGGCAGATATAATCTGCCTTGTTAAATATGAAGTAATTAAACTTACGTAGATGCGCATTGCATAGCCGTTACACACAGTTATTAAAAGAAAATATGTTATAAATAAAAAAGTGTACACAGACAGTACAGGTACTCTAATTATGCACTTGACTATCTGAGTTTTATTCTTTTCTACGATAAATAATCATACTGCTCTTACGTAATTATTGTATCACAAAATTTAATTATGTTGCTTTTGAAACAGAAACCTTCTAATTTTTAAAGGTGTAAGTTTCAAGGAAAACTTTTAAATGTTAGTTTAATCCAACAAAAAAAAAAATAAATAAATAAAAAGTTATTTGAAAATTTAATTCTTAAAAAAGTAAATTGCGTGAAAAATTCGTAAATTAATAACCGGAATAATTAAGCTTTCGTGTTTTCACTTTTGAAACTGTCTTTTATGGAGCATTAAACCTTTCCTATTTCGGATCAACCCGGTTAAATTATAATTTTAATAAGGCGAATACAAGCACCTGCTGCATTTATTTCACGCAAAATTCTGCAATAGTGACCCCTTGTGGACGAAAGCCGCGCGTGTAAAGTGCAAAAGGGCACACGCTGCAATGTTTAGCACGAGAAAAATATCTCCTTGCTTAGTCGAGGCTGTAATTTTAGAGAAGCATCGCCTCTGGGTTATTACACGCCGAGTAATTAAAACGTTCTTGCAAAGACTAGAGGGTAGAAATGTCTCATCGTCCATGGCGTACGACGAAACGTCACTGCCCGATTACACAGGAGTAGGAGCAGAAACCTAAAGCTTTGGAAGGTTATTGAGTACAACACACTAAAGGGATGAGTTTTGCTGTGAAAATCGCTAAATCTTAGATTAATTAATTTTTCTTTTTAAATTTAAATTAAAAAAAACCAGAAGTAATTAAATCGCTTCTATGCTAGTTTTTTCCCACTTTTAGTCCTTTAATGTTACAATTTGGAAACGCATCACATGCTTTTTCAAGCTTACGAGAACAAAACTATTTTCCTATAATATGTACATCTAAAACAGAGGTTTCCTAATCTTAATGCATTCCGTATGAAATATCTTTAGAAACAATATTACCGTATAAATAAAATTACACGAAAATATACGTATTCGTATAATTCTGTGCAATATACGCAAATATAAAACGATATTGTTTACGGAATTAAATGCTTCTCTAAGTAATATGTGTACATATTATTTAAAATTGTTTAAAGCTTGTATCAAATCCTTATACCTTTTCAAGAATAAAATTTTAATACGTAATATTTAAATAAATGCATGTACATATTTTCATGATATAAGTTCTTGTTAAATTAGGTTATGCATCCAATTAACGAAGTTCATCGGACTTTTTACAGTTCAGGGGGGAGAACTTATATTTAAACACAAAAGTTCTTGCGAGATAACGATCTTTGAAGTATAAATCTTATCCTTTTGAAAAATCAAATAATAGTGGCTAGCTGCTTCCCATTCTTACACAAAAACCTTATTTTTATCACGTACACATTTTAAATTATTTAGCTAGAAATGCAATCAAGTATAGTTAAACTATATGGTACTATGTGGTATTTTATTTTAATTCTTGTACACAATAATAATGTAAAATACGGCAATGCATTGGTCATAAGTAATAATAAGCCTTTATCCGATGATAAGGAATATCGAGCAAATTACACACTGCGTTTGCATGCTTATAGCCAAAGAAGGAGACTTTTGGCAAAATCAATGCGCCATTCCCCTTCGCCTTGAGTCAGTCAGTGAGACTTGAAATTCCGTCAAACTTCGAATCTAATTTGAACTCTGCAAATGAGCTCCGCGTTGATTGATTGTCACCTTCACGCTTTTGAAATGAATAAAGGATCAATCCAAGGACAGGAGTTCCTTTGAAGAGAAAAGTAATATTCAATACATAAGAATAATAATTATCATTAAAGACATTAGCGTGCAATACTGCACCACTAAGAAATACAAAGTTTTAACAATTTTTCGGATTCAATGTGTAATTCATAAATTCATTAACATATTTATTAAAGTACTGTTTAACGTTCGATAATACTGGATGACATTGAACAGTAAGCGAACGATAATTACATTTATTTCACTTAATAGGATAAGTACAACTCAAGCAAACACTTGTTTTAATCCAGAACTTTCATTAGGAATATTTTAATTCACTGTATTATATACATTTCACAGTGCTTCTATGCACGTTTCATTTATATTTTCTATTGAAGATCACTGGTAATTACAAGCATGTACAATAAATATTAAATGTCACTTTTTCCATCCACCATTTTGTCGCTTTATAAAAGAGATTATGTATGCATTACGAAATAGATTAGAAGTAAAACTCAAGTATTGACCTGAAACACTGCATATTTACATTATCAGTAGTTAAAGTTACGTGATCCAACATAATTGTTTAGGATTATTCAATATTATTTACAATGATAACTTTCGAATGGCAATAAATACTTCTCAGATGAAATATGTACTTTCTCACCTCCAGAGAGCTTTAACTCACAATTCGCATGTATCCAATCGATGCGCGCGAAAACGATAAGATTGAATTAATAATATTTGTACTTATAACAATTGATAAAAATGATGTATCATCGATTAAATAGTCTTCGTTACAAAACTTTTTGTTTTTATAGAAGTGTAATATAACTAATACGCACGTTTTTATGTTTTTTTTCCTCTTAAAGTATTCCAACCACTGATATTAACGATTTGTTCTTAATGACTTCATAGTTTGAAACAATTTTGTAATTTTATTTTTCACAATTTTAAATACTTTTTCCTCGAGAACTGCTTTATTGCTTGTGAATTTTAACTTTTACATCGTGAAAAACAAATCATTTAATGCGTAATCAAAGCCATTTTTTGTAATTTGAATATCATTGATAAATCTTGAAAAGAGAAACTTTTTGAACAATTTGTATCTTCTAGACTATTGTTTGTAATATGGGAATTCATGAAAGTTTTCAAGAGCATAACGGGTAAAAAATTTCACCTTTCTGCCAGCTGAACTACTCACGTGCTATTCACATTATTGTTTTTGATTCATTTTCAATCAGTAATTGTGTATGTAAGAATTGAAAATCTTCAAATATTTTCAAATATTTTCAAAACAAATGCCTTTTTTTTAAAAATTAAAAAAAATTAATTACTAGTTTTTGCATTATATTATAAATCTAATTTTATGATTCTCATTATTTTGTAAAGGAAATGAAAAAATACACGTATTTTATCAACCTTTCTTTCAAACGATCGCACATTCAATACATCCAACAAAAAACACCTCAACCCTTCGGTAACTGTGGACAACGAATATAGGGACCCTCGCTTTTTTCCAAATCGTCTATTGTCGTATCGAACGCGTGCACACTCCCACAGTATAGATTCGTTTGTCGGAAGCGGAAGTTTAACCTTTCCTTGTCTCTCTTTTCACTGGCAACGCACCTTAACGCAGTCCTAGGCAGTCAGATAGCCAATAGCTCGGTATCTCTCGTTTAATTTCCCATGAGAAATCGCGTTGCTCTGCGAGCAAAACGTCTGCACGACACGTGCGAGCAAGAAACGATTTTCGTGCCCCTCGCAATGCGAGCGACCCCTAAGATTCCTCGTGATCTCTCGAGGCAAACACGTATACCTGCGAAAGCGTACAACCTCGCTTGACCACGTGCCGGACATGTGACGTCGACGCTCCTTCGCGATGCTGCAATGCAACTGCAGCTTTCATTGGTTGTTTCGGGTTTCGGAGCAACGTCTCGATAAATCAGGGGATTGGAGCGATAACGGGACGTGGATGGGAAGGAAGTATTTGGTTGACGTTGTTCAAGGCGAACTCTAGGGGAACTTGGGCGTTAACGCATCCTGGAGGAAGCGATGGGATACTATACTGATTTCTTTTTTTGAGAATTTTAAGATCTCCTATTCTCGGTAGTTTGTTTTTTCCACCTTAGCGATCCTTAAGCTTGCGAGGATTCTCTAGAAAGATCTAGGAAAGATCGCGTATCTTTATAAAAAAAGAGAAGTGATATTTCCTGCTGTCGGACAAATTAATTATTTCGTTTACTGAATTTTAGAAGCCGTTCTATTTAACTAATTTAATAACAAAATTCCTTAAGCATAGATATTTTCTGATTCGTAATAATGAAAATAATCAATTGATCAATAAAAAATAACTGTATAAAGTAATGTTCGTAATTTCCTTTCAACTTAAATTGAATTTTTGATGTACATTACGTTGACTATACATATAATGTTAGATCATTAGTTTACAATAAACGATAACGATAAACCAAAAGAGAAACATTTTTTCTTTTGCTATTTTTAAGACATCGTAACATTTTTAGATTATACATTATATATTTATGAGATACGATATATTGTAAAACCAGGTTTCACTCTACCCCACAATTATTGAAAATGTAAAAGTAAGTTGGCACACGTACCAAGAACTTGCGAAGGGTTAAACATTATACAAAGAAAAGAAAAGAAAAGAAAAGAAACGAAATGGAAACACTCGGATCATCTCCGATTGGTGTGCTGTTGTATACCAGGAATCGCAAAGAATTAAGTTGATGCTGCAGCAGATTGGATGTTTCGAGTAGCTTCGCTCAATGTTACCGCTACCTTATTAGGATCTTCTTTTTAATCGATGAGGTAGAAATAATAAGAGCAAACTGCACTCGATAAGATTCGACGCGACGATGATTGTCCGTGATTCCATCGCCAATTAGGGCGACCTTTTTCTTGCGAACTCGCTTCATCGCACAAAACAACCTCTTATTTTCAACGCCATAACGCGTATACAGGTGCGTTGGTATGCGCACGCACGCCTCTTTGTGTGTGTATAGGATGCCTTCCGCTACTTTATTGTACCAACTTCGATGATTAAAGGTGAGCTCGGAGTTTTGTTTTCGTCAGTGTTTCGCGGTTTTCGTGAAACCAGGATCGACATCGATTAAATGCTGGTCGGCAAAATGAAGTTTATTATAAATTGGATGGAGAAAGGTGGAGTAATAATAAACATGAAGCAAATCACTTTTTAATGAACCAGTAGAAGCTTTATCTTCGAAAAAATTTACAGAGCTTATTTCAGAGTTGACTTTTTATTCTACACAATTTTGTTTATGATTTTGTAATTTCACTGTTTACTATACAATTCCCTATATTTAAACTGTTTAAGGTCATCGCTGTAATTGTTTTCTAAATATTACTTTTTCTGTAAATTTTAGAAAATACGCGCAATTTTTGAAGTGTATAATAAATATTATCTTCACAGGCACAACATCTTGACTTTAACGAATAAAAGTTTTAATAATTAACCATTAAAATTTATGCGGCCTAATAAAATCTATACATACGTGAATTTATATCTTTTTTATATTTATAGGTGCGTGTGCGTGTGCGTGGAATATTCAAGGCTATTCGGAACACATTTTTTGATAACATAAATATCAAATGAAATTGACGCTTTTTATGCTTATTATACCTTTGATTTTAGTTGAATAAAAATTCAACGAATTTAGTAGTTTATTATTTTTTATAAGTACGTTCGGTTTAACCGTACGTTGTTGGACAATGTAACAACGGATATTTGTTACGCATGCATGCATATTTACTACACGTTCGCGCACTAATAATCGTACAAACGTACTGAAATTCGAATGATTATTCACGAGGTTTAGCCTCTTTTTAAGAAAACCCTTTTCAGCAGATCGTGATAAAATTACTCTAATGGTATGGAGATCCAGCGATATATCTCGATATCTCGCGATACGCGGGCGGTTATCAGCGCAGTTTTCCTTTTTGCAAAAGCCGCTAATCGCACCTGTTCTGTCTTGTTTCAGCTGCCACTCGAACGAGCGACTATTCTTGAGGGATTTCGTCTCGTGCACCTCAGGAACGAGCGGCGGCAGGTTGGCCCGATGGCTCCAGCCCGACAGCTTCGTCGATCCGACCAAGTGCGAAGTCATCTACGCGCGGGAGGAAATGCGTTACGGATGGCCGACGGTCGTGACCCTCGTCACCAGGGACCAGTACGGCGAGGTCGTCCACGTACGCGGCTTGAGGGTGAGAGACGCTGCGTATGAATTATTGCACACCCGAGACATTTTTCTAGGGTGCATTTTTATTTGCAAACAATTACGCATGATGTACTGCACCCCGAGTTCCATGCCGAGAACTTTCAGCTGCAAAACTAAGTAGCTTGCACTAAATTTTAAGATATATAATAAATTGCTCAAGGTGGGAAGTTAATCTTTTGGCGCTGATAATTAATTCAGTACGAGCTCAACGGGCTTTCTCAAAGCTGAGAAAGCCCGTATTGAATTCAAGCTGCGGTATTTTCCTTTTAAGTTTATCGCGTGAAAAATAATTACCCGCATCGCTCTTCAGAATTATGCAGATTATAATGTTATTTAATATCAAATTCTAAGAGGATAATCCAAAGGTTTTCTCATTACTGGCAAATTTGTTTTTAATAATACTATTAATAATCGCGATTAAACCTGTGATCTATACGGATTGTTCCCGAGTCAACGAACGTATACATTAAGAGCAATCCAACGAGTAACAGAAAAATACGATAATACAAAATGTGATTATCTATTTTAATGAGGGTATGTGTAACTCATTCATATGTTTCATACGAATGCCGTTGTACGTAATCAGCGACAATTTAACGCTCACAAATAGTGGTAATTACACGCGGGTCAATGTCATCGTTTGAATAAAGAATAATATCGATTCTTAATTGCCCACCTCTCAGTCGCAATGTATATTTACTAAAGCGTTTTACGTTTCGTTTTCTATTCAGATCGAAGCAAGAGCAGTGCCAATAGACAAGCGCGATGTGACCGAATCCGATCACGGCAAAAAGATCCGTCAAATATCACAGCCCGATCCTATGACATTTGGCGGACATCCCCAGCCATCCCTCGAAGTGCCCTATGAAGTGACGGTCCTCGATGACCCCTACAAAGTTAGCTTTCACGCGATCACCATCATGAAAGCCTATCGCAACTACTCGTTCGAAGAGCTGCGGTTCACGTCCTCGACGCTCAAGCGATCGAGCGAGACGATGATGGTGACGGCGAACGCTGATGGGACGTACCGGGCTACTTGGACGCCCTTCTCCGTCGGGTGGTACTCCATACAGATAAGCATCGATGGATACGACATGGAGGATGTAAGTTTTACGAGCTGCGGTTGAAAGACGTCAATTATAATTAAATTATAATTAAATTATAATTATATAAAATTCTATAAAATATAAAAGTAAAATATGTTTGCAAAGGAAAACGGCATTCGAAATATTTAAATAGTTTAAAGCTGTACAAGTAATACAGGATGTTATGCATCCTAGATGTACGTGAGAATCCGAAAGTACTTACTGCCATAATTTTTTATGTCCTAATGGTACTAGGAAGGTTGTGGTATTTTTTATCGACTAGTTTTTTTTCAGATATTCATAGCTATTGGTTTATTACGTTTACTCTTATCATGTTTACTCAAGCTGCAATTTGAGAAAACTACGAAAGAAGGGTATTGTTTATTCCGCAACTAGATATAACTTGTACTTGTTCACGCATGCAGAACTATAACGTGGAGGTAAAACGACCGCCACAAGGCATGGAACTACCGGCACTGAATATTGCGAAGAAACCTCAGCATCTACCGAGCAGAGTCCGAAGATTCGTGGCAAAAAACACAGCGGGTCTTAGAATTAGGGCCCATCCGTCCCTTCAAAGCAAGCAAATCGGTGTCATACCGGTTAACGGCACTGTCGTGTACTGCGATGAGGTATGCAACTTTTTATGCGCCTCTTTCGAGGCATTATCTCTTAAAACTTGAAATAAGATAGTCAATATTTTATTCAACTCACGTTAGTTTATGAATTGTAGCAGTACAAGATTGTAGTCTTAGAGCGATATTCTTATTATGAGCGTAAGTCATTGACGCGTTGAAAAGAATACACGATTTATGCATTTAAAATAATCATAAAATATTCGCAATGATTGATAAAACACTTACGAAATGGTGCAATAAAGTGATACAAAGCAATACATTTTCAATGCTACAATAATATTTTTTTTCAGTTACATTATTAAATTGAATTATATTAAACCTACAATTATGTTTAATCTACAATGATTCGTTTATATTTGGCCATTGAAATTATAACTTCGATCGTACTTAAAAATGTATTTTAACATATAATCATAATAATATTAGTCATGTTTTATGAAAAGATCCATAATGATGACGGTATCTGGCTTCGACTGAACACGGAAACGATAGCGAAATATTGTAACAGCGGGCATTTAGAGGCTTGGTGTTTACAGTACAATCAGCATTTAGGAAAAACTTTGTTACTAACTGTGGACGAACCAAAAATTATACCACATCAAGTTACAAAACAAACTTCAACACCAAAGAAACCCGAATCGAGCGAAGAGTTAGTACACTGGAAATTATATTTATTACGAATAGTATAATTTTATTTAAATGAGATTACGAGCAATCATCTGCTTCTCAATCAAAGTCTCTTTGTATAATAGAAAATAAATTGCAATAAATTGAAACCTTAAAAAGCAATGCATTTGTAGGGAAGATTTATGTGCGTAGTGTTGATTTCATCTTGTTTCACACAGAGAATACATTTTTAATTTTATGAATTTACCACGATTGCAGAAATAAAAGAAAACCAATAACATTTGATAATGGGAAAACTATGGCAGTGATAACCTGCGGTGCTTCCGGTCACAATATACGAAGTAAACCAAGTTTGAAAGCTGCGGTTGTTGGGATGTTGGCTTTGGGCAATACAATTACCATCCAAGAATACGTAAGATATCCTTATTCGGTTAGATTTTAGAATAAAATATTGAAATTCTTTATGAAAATTAAAATTGCACATTGACATTTTTTTTAATAACACGTAAACATCGTACTGTGCAAAAAGCAATATTTCAAATCAATATTTAAATTACTTTTACTATATATATTAAATAAATTTAATAAATTTATTCTTTTATTTACCGATTATACATAAAACAACTGATTAATTTATGAAATCAACTCTTGACTAATACTATTGACTTAAATAAAAGGTAATCCTCAAATGCATAAGGAACACTTTAGAAACTTTACGGATGTACTGAAGCTTGTCGGGTTATTATCACTTGATTAAAATTATTTCATTCCCATTTTAGTTTATTAATAAATACGGTACTTGGATTCGTATCGACACCGAGTCGGCTAACAAGTATTGCTTCGAAACCGAAGGAGAGGCTTGGTCACTGGCCATCAATAAACTCGGAGTGGCCTACATGAAAATCATGCAGGGCACTGATGATGACTTAGAGAAGAAATCAGTAGTATCCGAACCAACTTCAGTAAATCAGGTTTAATAATCAAACTCGAATAAATTGACGTTACACTGTTTATGCTTGCCAATTAAACGTAATTCACATATAATAAATTAATTTGTTAGTTGGTCAAAATGTACGGTGTTTTTTTAGATAAAACAAATTTGAAAAATATCGCCAATAGCATCAACTATACGTAACTATACGTAACGTATAGTTTATGCTAATATTTGTGGATTATTATTTTATAAATCATTGTATTATGCACAATCAGCATACGAAACACTTATTAAAGTTTTTAGTAAATTTAGTAGTGAGTGCGAGTGCCAGAAAATGTTCGTGCTTGAATGCGTTCAATATTTTAAGACATTAAAAATATTTCAATATTTGAAATATGAAATTAGATTTAAGAGTACCTAAAAACTGAATTAAAACTACAACTAATAATATTCTATAAGAAACTTACCTTTTTATTAATGTAGACGAGAGGAGAAATTACGAGGATAAAAACGAGACAATCAATACTTACTCCTTATATGAAACTGATTTTCATAAGAATACCAAGTGAATAAAAATATACATATTTTTTTCCATCATTCATTTTTTATTCTATTTTACAATCAATAATTATACCGCTTTTTTCACGAATATACGAAATAATAAAGAACACGATAGGATAAAGAATATAATCGATCTGCTTAGGCATTGTGAAATTTTAAAAACAAATAAAATGTCAACGTATAAGTTCAAGCTTAAAATTTATCGGTTGAATTAAAGAATGTAATTACGATGGGGGAAACAGCACGAATATGTAAAGCTTTCATGATGATTGCAGAATGAAGTTTCTAAACATCTAGCTTCGGCGCCTTCGACCAGTCAAGCGAGCGAACAGACAACTGATCAGTATCAAGTCAATTCCCTCCAAAATTGTACGCCACCGACATCCAATGGCGGTGGCTCTGGAGACGGTGTCAATAGCTCTTTCCTCTTCGGTACCTTCGGTAATGGCCCCAAGCAACAGCAGCAACAGCAACGTCAGCCTGAGTCGCATACGAGCAGCGACAAGTACACAAAAACGACGGGCACAAATAAACCAGATAAGTCTGTTGAATCGTTAGCGAAACACTCGAAGAATCATCCAAAGGAGAGATCAGCGAAGGAGCGTAACGAAAGTGGAGGAAGTGGAACTGTTGGGGGAGGCAAGTTCAGCGTACTGCAAAAGTGGCTTAGGGGCGATGACAAATCACATGGAGAAAAGAGGATCTCGCCTGGAAGGTACAGATGTTTTTATTTCTGTTCGTTACTGCATAGAGTTCTATTATAAATATGTAGTAGCAAACATGAATTTTTAATAACGCGCTACTGTTACGTAACAAACAATTGTTTTTCCATCCCTATGA
This sequence comes from Wiebesia pumilae, assembly GCA_018907045.1. Classification (NCBI taxonomy): domain Eukaryota; kingdom Metazoa; phylum Arthropoda; class Insecta; order Hymenoptera; family Agaonidae; genus Wiebesia; species Wiebesia pumilae. The sequence continues at coordinate 3,122,750 of JACCHZ010000138.1, forward strand.
TCAGAGACTTTTCGGAATTCGTTGGAGTCTCGGTGAAGGAGCTGGTGAAGGCGATGGGCGAGAGTCGAGCAAACGGCAATAGCTCGACACCACCGGAAACCCCTCGACGAACGTCGCGCAGCTCGTCGCCGAAGAATCCCCAAACTGGTTCACCGCGATTAACCAGCAGATCTTCTAGCCCAGTTGCGATACCTGGTACCTAAGCACATGTGTACAATGCTACTTGACCTTTCAGAGTGATTTTAACTACTTGGCTGATCATTTCTCTTTATTTTTTTCAAGTTCTTTCCTTTTTCCAAGATATCTAAACATTTTATTAGTTCGCGCATTAACGCACATAGTTCGCTATATAGTTCTTAGCTACTTTTTAAATTAAAATGGCACGGAAATCTTGCAAGTGCATTGACAAGTGATTGCTGAAAATACCGCATAAACCCAATCTCTTTTAAAAGAAAAAGATAATAAAAAATTATAAAAAGAAAATAACAACACGATCCGCTTAAATCGAAGTCATTTTGAATAAAAATCAATTAATGCTTGACAGAATTTATTATATAAACGATCGATTAATTTTATCATTTAATAGTAAACAGTAATATATAATATACTTAGAATTAAATTACTTATATAATTCAAAACAATGAAAAATTTGTGACTTCCGTACAAATGAACTGTTTTCTGGAACTTACTACTTTAAAAATCTCATAGAAACGATTCAAGCTAATTACATTTTTAATTATTGATTAATTTTTTTTTAGAAAGATATTACTTTTATAATTTATTATAATCCACTGTTAATTTATCGTTAATATAAGATATTAAATGAACTGTACGCTTAATAAACTCTTTAGTTCTTACAAGAATTTTATTCACTAGGTTGAATTATCGCATTATCAACTATGTTATAACTTTAAAAATAAGATACTAGTGAATTAAGAAGTACCGAGAAATCTTAAAAAACTAAAATATTTTTAAATTGAAGGTTATAATGATTATCTGAAAATCTAGAAATAAAATATATTTTTTTATACTCTTATAATTAAGAGTGAACATACTTTTAAAAACAGTCTTTAATAACGTTCATTCGTTTGTTTTATAGTAACGCGCTTTAACAATTATCAATAAATATACTATATTCGAAATCTTTAATATCCATGTAATAATGTCCATATGCGAAATACAATCAAATTATATTTTAAATTTGGTTTTTTTTTAACTACAGTCACAATCATGATCTATAAATAAATTAGTGCGTTTATATTAACAAAATCGTGGTTAATCTTGTTAATCATAGCTGGGCCCAGTCGTCTACCGTTCGGTTTTGGTCTCTTTCAACCCGCTGTTAATTCTCAAGGTACTCATAGCTTTTCTACTGTTTATGCTACCATATTCTTGTATCAATCATTGTTATTCACGTACATTTTTCATCAATTGTACACTTATTATTATTCATGAACAAGGGAATATTTGTAATCGTTGTTACTTTAAAATTTCTCGATTGGGTAAAAAATATTATAATTTAATCATTCATAGCGAAGAATAGTATTAAACTCTTATCTTTATTAAACAGGAAAATTATTATAATTATTAATTAAAAATTATAATAATGTTAGATGATATGCAGTATTTATACATTATTTAGTAGTAGTGTCTTACTTGTGTAAATTATTTCGTAAATATTATAAAATCATGCATAATTTATAAGCGTTTTTATTAAAAGGATAAATTGCACAAAGTTACATTTATTCCATTGAAAAAAAATTGTTTGCATGAAAACTGCATGTTCTTAATTAGTGCTATTTATAACGAATTTTTCTTTGGAAGTTTCGCAATCAAAATACGATATTTATCAATTATATAGCAATTATGGTTGCAGTATCGTAACTCCTTTCGCATCCCAAAGATTACGAATGACAATCCGCGCTAAGAGTCACTTAGCGTAGGTTACGTCTAGAGGAGTCGAGTTAAGTTTTTAATAAGTTTTAAGGTCTTAATATATTAATAAATTTTATTGAGATCTATCGGCTTATAGAACTTTTGTGTTAGACGGCACTGATTTCCTTTAAGTATCAATATTGCACGTCAAATACTTTAATAGCACTTCATTAACGCACTTCTTTTCTCTCTGATCTCGACTGCTTCATTGCAACTGTACTCCTGGTTCGTGAAACTTAATTGCGCGAACCAAATTATAACCCATAAATTAAAAATATCGGTGTTTTATTTTATGCATGTTGGGATACACTTGCTATACTTTAATTAAAGCAAACTTTTCAAAATTAGTGAGGAGAATTTAATTCCAGAACAGAAAGAAATAACATAATTAGAAAGAATGTATCCATCAAAATATAACGTTTGAAATTATTATTTATAAGTTTATATTGTAAACATCTCATAAAATTTATTTATTAATTAATATTAATTAAATTATTAAATAATTATAATATTAATTTTTCATATTAGAAATTATTACAAAGCTGTTTTGTAAATACCATAGTGTATCCTTAAGCATTTATCATTCAATTTAATTTTTAGTCTTTTTTCCATTAATTCGAATATATTTCGTCTTTCCAACTGTACTTTATGTGTATTTTCACTTTTTTCGAGCAATATGTCAATGATTCTAGCTGGTTTATTATATAATTAAAACATAGTATTGGCATTACGTATAATAGAAAAAATAAAGGACTTTTATAATTTTTTCACTACATATATCAGTGTTTCGTACTGTAAAATGATGAAGTCCAGATTAATTACTTTTTTAAATCAGTCTAATTCTTATAAAATATTAAAAGTTATTTGATGAATCAATTTAAGTCTGCACTCGAAGTAATTCAATTTTTCTTTTAGCTTATTTAATAGAACATGATTTACGTTTATATTTTTCTGAAAAATTGACAAAAGACTTGGCATCATCAAATCTATCTATATAAAGTGCGTTACGTGTGTAACGTGTGTAACATATTTCAGTACGTTTTGAGGCTTTACGTGCGACATTGATACTTAAAGGAAATCAGTGCCGTCTAACACGAAAGCGAAAGCAATTGTTCTATAAGCCGATAGATCTCAATAAAATGTATTAATATATTAAGACCTTAAGCTTAATGTTATTTGATTTTAAATAAAAAAATTTATTTGCATGTTTTAAAGGATTTCATATGCACGTATATTTTATTATTTATTTCTAGATTCCAAATATTTATAAAAAAAGAAAATATGTAAGAATGAAAGTATGAAAATATATATTAATAATAAGTAACTCTATCTAATAGTAAGTGTAACTACACAAATAAATAAAATTATATTATATAGATATTATATTACAAAAATATTTAGGTGAAATGTTAAATTAGAAATCACAGAAAATTAAAAAATTCAATTTTTTTATTCAATTTATCAAAAATTCAATTTATTAGTTTATAATAACAAAATATTTTTTATTTGCTAAATAAATTTTTTGTTTTATATTTCTATCTTTTAATGATATCACATATTTTAGTGATACATAATATAATTTGATGGTATATTTGTGCAATTTTATTGACAATTAATATTTATTGTTATTTAAAAATTATTGTTCATGATTATTATTCATACAGAATTGCTATTCTACATTAATGAATTTTTTAAAATTTTTGTATATGATTGTGTATTTTAATCCTACATAGAAAAAATACCAAATGAATTGTTGATTATTCTGCATATATCGACCAGCGATTCATTGTACAAGATTCGATAGTGAAATACGTAAAATTTCAAATTATTTAAAATGTATTTTTTCACCTCATCCATATAAAATATTTTTAAGTTTAAGTATTTTCGTGAGAATTGAAAATATCCTACTATATTATCACTGTATAACGACAAGTTATTAATTTTGTTAAAAGATTTTTAATTTTTTTTAAAGAATCACGTTATAAATATGATGATCGCGTTATGAGATAAGGTTCTTAAAGTTTTTATATGCGAATATTTAGAATTTAATTAACATTTACATTCAAAGAGTGACAATCACATGATAACACGAAGATGTTTTAAAATGTTACAAACTGACGATTGTGTGTTTATTCTTTTACTTATATTTTTATTAGCTAAATTACAGTAAATAAGAAATGAAAATAATTGACTGCTTTATGGATCAATTAATAACGGACTTTGAAAAATCAATTTTCATTTACGAAGCAAATCTATTTTTAATACACAAGTAGTCATGCAATATAAGCGTTTTTTCTTATCCAAAATAAATATAAGTTTGTAATAAATTTGACATCACAGTATTTTAAGAGCTGAGATTTTAGAAAGACAAAAGGCGTATTCTAAATCTTCGTTAGAAAAAACTTTTGATTTACAAAGAAATAACGTTCGTAGCATCGGGTGCAATGGTGGATAGTGGAACTTCTCATCGTTGCGGTTCGACACAGAGTGACACAAGTGCATTGGTCAGCAGCCTTACCAGAGATCCCTCACAATCACCAAACGGGGTCAGTTCCATGGCTAATACAACGAGGGATCTTTCGCCCAGTCCTAGTTGCAGTTCTCTGCATATGAGGTCTGAGGGTAGTATATCTAGTCCGTCAGAAACTTCAAAGAAAGAGCAAACTGTAAGTAGCGCAGACATTCCAAGTAAAGAAAAAAACAATCCCAGGAAAGCAAATTTTTTAAAAAATAAAGTATCGTAGATCAACAGAACAATAGCAAAGCTTATACAATAATTGATTCCTGAGTATATCTGTGCATGAATACTAACAATTTTTAAATTGTACCGCTAAAAATTAATTACTTACCATCAAGTAATTATGTCTTTCACGATTCAACGTTTGATTTCAATGCCAATGCAGTAATACATTAATAATATATTAGTATAGGAATACAGATAACTCTGATGTAATAGTCAATGATTAATCAAAGAATAAAGAAATGATGTTAACGACCTCTTTGGAAGGGTTCAATCAGATGGGTGTTTCTTACTCCCTTCCCTCTGTCACTCACTCACTCTCTCTCCCTCTCTCTCTCTCTCTCTATCTATCTCTTATTTGTACTCATAATTCCATTTCTGTAAATCAATTTACAGTTTTTAATTTAGATTTTTCAGCTTAAAAATCCGATGGTAAAAAGTACTTTCTATGTATACTGTTTCTATAAGGAATTCAAGTATTGAATTAAAAAATAGTGACGATAAGTCCCTTTCTAAATTACTTTTTAAACGCATAGTTGATAAAATCTCGTATCGGATACCATCATTCACAGGACTCCCAAGATGCTTTCAAAAAAGTTTCCGAAGCCCAAACGCAAACCAGTCCCGGAAGTGTAACAACTGCGAAGAAAGGACATTTTAGCAATAATTCTACGAATCACAAAGAGGATCGTCACATGACAAAGTTATATCGCCGTGATCACACAAAGGTCGCAAAAACAAAAGCAAAGCGCATCATATCTCCGACCAATAATCAGCAAAATTCGAGTTCGAACCGCACTCTGAATTTCAATAAAGAAAAGGTAATGCAAAAAATATGATTAACTTTATTCACTGAAACATTTTATAAACAAAGTTAGGTGATTATTTAAAAGTCGAGTCTTGTTATTTGCGGTTGACGTAATTCATAATAAGCTATTATACAGGGTGGATCAAAAATTCCGAGACGAATGATCATTTCTATGAAAAAACAACTTCTACAAAAGTAAAAACTTCGCGATGATCTTAAATTGAATATTATGTAATAAACGCGAATCCATATTTTTGATCCTGGATACTGAAAGTGCGAGACCCTTTATATCCAGGTAGGTTTTTAGATTATTCAAGAGCAAATTTCAAGATCATTTAACGATCAAACGGTAATAAATTTCATCGATGAATTACTAATGACGCTATATTCAAAATGCAATTGTTGGTTGCTATAATCATTTAACGTATCGTCCAGTGATGAAATGGAATAATTTTAGCATCTAATGAAATAAGTCGGATGAGATGTCATTATTTTGAAAGTAATGTCCGAACGTAAAATTTCTCGCTCGCTCTTTCAAAATTCGGAGTAAAAAATTTAGCTTCCCATTTAAAACTTTCAAGTTCGATATCCGAACTTCATCTCGAATAAAAGTTTAAAAATATTCATGTTTCATTTAACGACAATCAATTCACAATTATTGTAAAAAAAAAAAAAAAAAAAAACCTGTTATTTTCTCTTTTAGGTAAATATTTTATTCAACTTTCATAATTAATATTACGAACAAATAAAATTATTTCTCGTATAAATCCATCGTAATATCCCTATCGTAAGACAGGGTATTAATAAGTGTTATCGCTTTGTGAAAACGAAAGGTGAAGGAAGCTATTAGTCCATCGGTGGCCGAATGCCTCCGCGCCGTCTTCGCTGCTTTCCTCTGGCACGAGGGGATCGTGCACGATGCCATGGCGTGCGCCAGTTTTTTAAAATTTCACCCCAGCCTCCCGAAACAAGGCGCACTAGTGATCACGAGGCAGTCGCCGCTGTCCAACAACGAGCGACAGAAATCAGAAATGACGCGGGAGGAACGCGCGAGGCAAAGGCACTCGGTCGAGGTGACAAACGATGGAAATTATTTGCACATACAGCCAAGTACCTTAGAGAGCCTTACAAGATCAGCCGCGAACGCAAATGCCAACAGAAATAGGAAAAAGCAGGACTCCGCTATTAAGGAGGAGGCTTCTACGGGAGGTTGGTATTTAAGGATGCACCGAAGCATGCGATATTTAAATATTTATATCTAACATATTATTCGTCTCACTTATTATTTCACTTTATATTGCTTTTATTTACAAGTTCTTTTTTCTATCTTACACAGCTATTCCAACATTTCATACGTTTTTCATACATTTTACATACGTAATATTATCTTAAAATTATATTGACCATTTATTATAATATAGTACTTTCTTCTGTTATTCGTTTATTCTTTTTTATCTTGTTTTATTTAATATAGAAGTACGTTGTTTTATTATTAAAATATTAAGTAAATAGATAACTATACAAATTCCAAGGAAATCACAATGATTTTATTTATCATTACGTATTTACTTTATGGGATAAAACTAGCAGAAAATTTAATAAATTATTTTACATGCAACAATAGTTATTAATTGAATAAAGATAGACACGGAAGATATTATAAATCTATAATTAAGACATTAATACGATATTTTCCTTGATCTTTCTAGCACGTTTATTACATTGGAGATATAACATAGTAAAATAAAATGATATTTTCTCAATATAAAATGAACGATTTGCTTTTTAAATAATAATTAATTTTGTAATTGTATAAACTTGAATTACTGACATTCTATATATTTTGTAGCAAATAAACTTACAGCTTTGCCAGAATTCACAACAGTCACAGTTTTACCTCCAGCACTCAAAAGCCTCGTCTTCCTTTGGGAAGAAGTTAGTTTAAACTGTCTACAAGCTATTAATCAACAAAGCGTACTCCCGAGTCCTATTCTCGAACCATCAACTTTAAAACTTACGAAACATCCAACGAATGAAATTCCCTCTAAAATACCGGTATCCATTCCGGGCAAAGACCACAACATAAGCGATAGACGCGAAAAGAAGATCATGAGGGATAAGAAAGAATGGAAGCCCATGACGAAGGTTTCGGGGGTAGATGGTCTGGGTGGAATTGAGAAGGAAACGATGTGCGAACTTTGTGGGTCGATGTTCCCTCATCCTGTAACGTATCATATGAAGATGATGCATCCCGGATGTGGATGGCATTCTGGGGGTAACGGCTACAATAGCGGAGGCAATTATTGTGTTGGGTGGGCTGGAAATTGTGGCGATGGAGGTGGTGGTGGAAGTTCCTGGTACCTTCTCTGTGATACTTGTCGTGATAAGTACCTGAAAGTGAGTATATATGAGAAAGTTTTAAACGTTTTTATTGCTTTTAGCTATATGAATTACGCTTGTCAGAAATTATCAGTTTGCACATTTTTTTTTCTTTCTTTCTTTTTTCTCATAAATATAATTACAGGTGTATATTCATATGTGTGTTTGTTTGACCAGTAAAGTTTTTTGCTTTTACTTTGCGTACAAACGAGATATTTATTTAAGTTCAAAGAAGATTTATAAATGCAAATGAATTTGTTTTTTTGCAAAATCTGGTTTTATTCGCTTGATACACCGATCTTGGCTTATTAAATGATTAAAACACGAGTAATGAGTAGATTTTTTAAGCTTTGAGTAATGTGTAAATACGTAATTTTTGTTGAAATTTAAGAAATATAAAATATAATCCCAATATTATTTTAAAACGACAGACGACACGAAATCTCATATCAGCGTACATATCAGCGTGTACAGCTTTTCTGTGAACATTGATTTTTTATTTTGGATTCATTATTATAGATTTTTATTTTAAAGATTAAAAAGTGCCTTTTTAAAGATATTAAAATTATAAGTATAAGATTTACCGAAGAGTCTCAAGGAACATATAAATTAAGTTTTTTCTTTCGTTATACCAGTGTTACATTTTTTTTCTCATGGAAAAGTCGAAATTTTCCAGAAGAATGCATATTTACTTATGATAAGCTAAAGAAATCTAACGAATATATAACTGCAATTATATTGCGAAAGAAGAAGAACGTAAGGAAACTTTTGAAAATTTAAGCGGTTATTTTTTTCTTATAGGCAAAAAAGAATAAGCGTCATAGGCGTGGCATAGGTGAGACAAACAGATTTATGTCACCGATTGCATCACCGGAATACGACGATACGCACTTAATTGTCAAGAACAATGCAATGTTCTTGCTAGACCTGTCAAGCGCTGCTGGCGTCACCTTACCAAAACAGCAACGCAGACCCTCGCAAAACCTAAGTGCAGTGGCGGAGAACTATAGTCCTCCCGAAGCGGCTGGACCGTTTCCTTCTACTGGACCATTTCAGTGTTTACTCGCTTTGGGCCTTCAGAACTTGCAGAGCAATGAGGAAAAGTTCTATGAGGAAATGTTGAAGCATCAGGAAGGACAGCAAACCTTGTTTGAGGGTGTCAATAATGGATTGACTGTAAGTAACAAAAGGGTGGGTTTCGCATTATTTGATCTATTAGCCTTCTAAGTATGTATCTTCGTGAATTAATGAGAAATGTAATTGAAGGTGAAGGATATATTAGGCTTGGCAATATTATTTATCAATGTTAATTAAGCATCGAATAGTACCGTAAACCTATGTTTTATTGATAGTAGTTGAACATATAATTATTATACTCGCTTAATAATACGTATATCAAAGTAATAAAAGTCGAAAGACTATCAAAACTACAATTTAAGTAATTGAAATGCTTGCTTTAATCGAGCGAGAAATATTATTAGCAAGAGAAATCTGGAAGAAATATTGTATTATATTTCTTATTATAGTCTGTCAACGTATTGATCCAATTACATTCAATTATGCTTTTAAATGATATTAAGTAAACGTCTAATGACTCTATTTTCTAAATATTTAGCCTTTATCCGAGTGTCCAATGAGTGATAGTGACAGCGAAAGCGGTAAAAATCGAGGGATGTTTCATCGGTCTGTTTCTATGTCGACTGGAGCACCGTGGGCAAAAAATAGTAACGATGGTCGCATAGTTATGATGCGAAAGAGAAACAATAGCAGTAGTGAATTAACTAATGGTAAAAGAAATAGGTTGTACATTGTAATTTATCAATACCTTTAATAAATTTTAAATATACTCATTGTCTTGCTTGATTTTGGATTACATGCAACGTTTTATTAATACAGTAGCATTCGATTATAACAACGCCGTTTTAAAAAGCATCAACGCTAAAAATGTCATAATTTCTTCAGAAGCTGGCTCATCATTGCTCTGTTATCCATCTGCTGCACTTCAAAAGCTGGTTCCGTCAATGGATCAGTCAGCAATAGTTTCGACGAACCAAACCACAGAGACAGCTAATAATGATCGCGTGGAACTTCTCGCGAGGCCTGTCATGCTCTTCGTCTTGCAGCAACACAACCTCCAGCACCTGCAGTTTGCGATGAAGCAAGCACTTAGGCGCGCTGCATGCCGGGTTTATGCGATGCAGGCGCTCAATTGGCTGTTGAGGAGCGTCACCCAACCAATTTGCCTTCACGACTTGCTGTGGTGGTTCGTAGCTTCACTTACGCCCATCGTTTCCGACTCCATAGACGTTAACGAAGCTGATAACAGAAAAAGATGCCTCGAGAGGAGAAAGGATCACGTGAGTTGTACTTCGGTGCTGTAATTTCATAATTGGGCCTAATGCTATTTTAAAATAATTTAATGATCGGTTTACCCTGCTAATAAAGTGAACTATTATTTTATAAATAAAAGTACTCACTATATACTGTAACTTTCTAAAAGATAATTTACAAATAATGTAAATTTCCGTAATTTACTTATTTAGAATATGTAATGTTAAAGAAATATGTTAATTTCTTCTAAATATATTTTCAAGAAATATTTGTAGAGATTCGTCGATTAATATTTAAGCGGACGTGAGATATTCGTTACGCTATGTAATTACAAATTAATTGACATATATCTGTTCATGTTTAGAGTACTAAATACAATAAACAATAAATTCAAAATAATAATTAATTAATATTAATTTTAATCCACATTTTGTATGAGTAGTTAATATATTAACTACGTTGACGAACGAATGAGTGCGTTATGTAAATTATAAAAGATGTATATTCCATACTATATTTATGTAATTTAAATTTTATAGGATATGGTTGGAGTATGCGAGCATCCCTTGAGCGACTTGGTAATTGCTGGTGAAGCAACAAATCCTTTACCTACAGCTTTCCATACCTTGTTACAAACGATTGCTGATTTAATGCTTCTACCTCCACCTGGTATGTAATAAAATAGGCCAATAAACTAATTTACAATTACTGTTATTTTAGCAGTGCATATAACTGCATCAAATTTTAATTTTAACAAATATTTTTGGTACATGTATCAATTAAATTACTTATCATTAAATTATAATGTAAATTAATTTTCTGTTAATAATATATTTAACATGCTAAACCTTGATTCATATTTAAGTTATATAAAAAATTTCGTAGTTCAATGGAATACAATTCTTCAAAATATGTAATAGAAAACCTTAATTAACAATTTCCTAAACCGTAAAAATGAATTTAACGATAGTAATCATATAACAATAATAATTAATTAACCGATATTTTAGGTTCGCCACTTCAGCAAGCCGCCGTAAGGTGTTGGGCCATTCAGTTCACCCCTGCTGATCATATGTTTTTACATCGCAGCCACGTATTTAGCAATATCAGTAAAATACTTTCACGCTCTGAAGAGGAAGAGGATGCAGCGATTAGTATGCACAAAAGCCATCAGTCAAACTTCTCCGGGCAGTTTTTGAGCTCCGTTGAAACCCTCAAAGACTTTACTTCGAGCGTGGACATCAAAACATCGAGCAGGCAAGCGATGGTCAGTAGTCTGACGGATAACTCAACAGAAACCTTCTGGGAGTCCGGCGATGAAGATCGAAATAAAACAAAGACCGTTACGATTATTTGCGGGGCGCATTCGTTTCCTAGAATGATTTACATTCATATCGACAACTGTCGAGATTTAACTGTAAGAATTATTAATTATTGTTTAATCAAATTTTTATTGTTATGTGACACCGTAGTTAATATTAATGCTAGTAATTTTGTTTGTGGTGCAAATTCTGCTATTGAGAACTCTTGCTTAATTTAATACAAATTGTAAAATAATATAATGTTTAAAAAATGTGTTTTTTCTTAGATTAAAATTCGTATATCGTTAAAAATTTTAAAATTTTAAAAACGTTTAAAATTTTAGAAATCAATAAAATATTATTGCACTATTTTTTTTTTAATTTTCTGATATTTTGCCATTCGTACAGATATTTTATTAAAAAATTGATTAAATAATTTATTTATTATTTTTAGCATAAAGTATCTAGTGTTACATTTCAATCAGGCATTGATACCGATGAAATGATCAGATTGAAGACTGTTGAAATAGAAAGTAGATCGAGTGGATGGATAAATTGTCCAATTTTAAATCATAGACATGTTGTCGTTGGTCTTCAATTTAAAGGACCTGATAATTCATTGCGGGTAAGACAGATTCGAGTATTAGGAGAAATTGAAGGACAATCTCTCAAAATTGGAAAGCAGCTAAATGCAATATCGATTCAACAAAAGAATTGTGAATCGGAAACTTTGAAAGTCTTCCGTTCAATATCATCACAGGTAAATTTTTTATTGACAATTTAATTTTCAATTTTTTAATTTTCTATTTTCATATATTTCATATATTTCTATTAAGAATATTTATAATTCTTTTACATAAATTTAAAATTTATCAAAAATGTATACAATTATAATGCAACTAAATATTCTAGGTTTTTGGAAAATTAATTCAAGGTGAGCAACAAAATCAAGGAGCAATTTCATCTTTAGTTATAGAAGCAAATAATGAAGAACTAGAAGAGAGTAACGAACTTCGTGAACATATGGTGGGAATTTTATTTAGCAGAAGTAAACTGACGCATCTTCAAAAACAAGTTTGCACACATATTGTACAAGTTAGTACAACTAATAAATTCACTACATATAATATAAATTACAAAGTTAAACTGTATATTTAGCTATTTAATGTTTTTTTTTAATAATAATGTTATATGGCTATAAAATTTAATTAACTGAAATGATTGGCTGAAATTATTTTTACCATTGGATCATCATATTTACTGTAATCTTGCTTTACTGCAATAAAGCGCTTTTTTAAATATAAAAATTAATTTTAGAATTGTATTGCTTGTAATATCGATTTTAGTGATAAATTTCTTGTCGGAGAGCAAATGACATTTAAAACGAGTATTCTATAAAATAATTGTGAATAGTAAATACCCTATCATTAAGCATTATATTAAAATATTTTATCAGAATTGTCTAAATTATTTCAAATAAATATAATGCCTAAAAATCGATACCATACATTTTTAATGAATGTATAAGAATTTTTTATTATTATTTAGGCTATTCGAAAAGAAACAGTTCGTCTCAGGGAAGAATGGGAGACTCTTCTGTGTTCACCAACTCCAGTAAATAGTTTGATAAGTGATAACAGTGATGTACCAAAAGCTGCAGATACCTATTGTTTTGAAATGCTATCGATGGTTCTGGCTCTGAGTGGCAGTTCCGTAGGAAGAAATTATCTTTCTCATCAATGTGGACTTCTTAAAGATCTTTTGAGTCTATTGCACACAGGTTCGGCAAGAGTACAGAGACAAGTGACTTCCCTTCTTAGAAGAATTTTACCTGAAATTAAACCTGAAGCTTTGGCAAATGTTGTTGGTGTCGACCGACTGCCACCTTCAGACTTCAGTATCATTTCTGTAGCATCTAATGAATATTGTCATTCGATGGAGTTTGATGAGCATAGTCTGGGTATTTTAGATGTTTTTCTCAGTTGCATAGCTAAAGCTTTGACTGTTCAAGTAAAAATGAAAGATAAAGAAAATAACGGTAAAGCTTTGCAGTCGATTTCATTGGCTACAAGTATTCATCCGAAGAGTTTTGTTGGGGCACGATGGTGGTTGAGAGGTTGTATAATGAGAAAGCTTGCTGAAGAAATCATACAACTTTTAAAAGATATGGCGTCGGTAAGTTTCTTTAAAATAAGAGAAATTAGTCAAATACTTTAATTAAAATATTTTCTATACTTTAATGTATAATAGATAATTTCATGAAATGTTTGTTTTTTTAAATAACCTTCATAATGTTTAGATTAAGGATAGTTTAAGTTTTTATTTTAAAGTTGTTTTAAATATTTTGTTTCATGTTTAAGCCAATAGTCAAATCAAAATTGTACTTTTAGAAATTTCAATTAGTCTCTTTGACAGATAATAGATTACATAGCAAATTAATTCTTATTTTATAGGGTAAATTATCAGAAGCTTGGGCTTCTGTAACTAAGGCTGCTATTGCAGAGAATATCTTAAACTTGACAAGGATGAATGATAAAAACAGAGATCCAACAAAATGTCTCCGATCGCCAACTCTGTGGTTGGCATTGTCTTCCCTTTGTGTTTTAGATTCTGATCACGTTGAAAGATTATCCTCTGGTCAGTGGAGTAGTGCTGATGGACAACCACCACCTCCAAGAGTAAATATTACAATTAATAATTTTTTTATTCCAATTTTTGGAAAGCATTTTAAGCTTTAAATTATAATAATGCTTTAAGTGTATATGTAAAAGATAATTTTGAATACTATTTTTGAATATTAGTGTTCGTACACCGTTAACATTATGAAAATAGAAATAAGAAAATTTAACTGGTCTTTCTGTATCATAAAATTTCTTATATAATATTTTTGGAAAATGATATTTTATTACTTTTATAATATCATTAAAGTATTAAACGTTACAGAACTTTATTATATATGCTTATATATTTTCTAAAGCCCACGTGCAGTAATCACGATGATGGTGAAACGACGGCAATAATCCAATGCAATATTTGTGGAAACTTGTGTGCTGATTGCGATCGAGTTCTGCATTTACATCGTAAGACACGGATGCACACGAGGCAGGTTTGTAAAGAGGAGGAGGAGGCAGTACGCGTGGACCTTCATGAGGGTTGCGGACGAATGAAGTTGTTCTGGATCCTAGTCTTAGCGGATAGTCAAACACTAAAAGCTTTAGTTGAATTTCGTGATGGACCCCCACAGAAGCCTGTTGGAGCATCATCGGGTGTTTGTCGATTTTGTGGTACAACAGGTATAATGTTTGTGTACACTTTTATGTATCGAATAAAAGTAATTTACAAAGATTTAGTATTACTTAGACTTTAATTATTTTATGTTAAAAAAATATTTCATGAATAATGCGGTTAAGTTTTTGGTATAGAATTTTCAAATGTGTTTTGGAGGATCATTCAAAAAGGCAGTTTCAATTAGTCAAAGGGAAAAAAGATATTGTTTATTTCACGCAGTTTAAGAAACTCATGATTTTACTTAATTTGCATATAATACCTTCATGATTTTTTGTCTTCTTGTTATAAAATTGGTGTTTCATAAAAGTAATAAACGAATCGTTAAAAAATTACCTTAAAATACCGAATGACTTTCAATTGATTGATGGTAATAGATCAGTCGTTGCATTTCTCAACATCGAAAAATCTATACTCCAATCTAAATCCCTCCGCCTGATTATATAATTTCATTGTACGTGTAGGTAACAGTGGCCTCCTGGCGATCGGCAACATTTGTTCGGATCACGAGTGCCAAGAGCATGCGAAAAATGCCTGTAGCAAGGTGCAGTCATGTGGTCACATATGCGGGGGTGTACGTGATGAGCGACCATGTCTACCGTGTCTTCACAGGTGTGCGCCATCTTCTGACCTCAAACAGGATGCTGATGACATGTGCATGATCTGCTTTAGCGAAGCTCTAGCTTGTGCGCCTGCAATTCAACTGCAGTGTGGTCATGTCTTTCATTTACATTGCTGCCGAACAGTATTGATGAAGGGTTGGGTTGGACCCAGGATCACTTTTAGTTTTGCACTCTGTCCAATTTGCAAATTGCCGATGGAGAATCGCAATCTCTTGGAACAATTGGCCACAATTAAGGTGCTTTATGAAGACGTGAAGAGAAAGGCCCTTATGAGGTTGGAGTACGAAGGCCTACACAAGTGAGTTCAAACGATCAGCCTGTTAAACAGTAAATTATAAATGCTTGTAGATAGTGCGATAAGACAGTATAGTATATATGCTGAAAATATACCTGAACTCTGAATATATTAGAAATCAGTTGTACTATTGTTTAAAATGACGCAAATTTTTCTATTCGGTTGTGATATTTTGATATTTTATTAATAATAATCAACGTAATAAGGATTTGCCTAGAGGCATTTCTCGTAATTTTAAAATATTTTTGAGACATTTTATAAATTACAAATTTCTGATTCACGAAGAGTAAATTATCAGAATCATGCTTAAGCTTTATATAAATCAAAATATTTTTAATTTAATTAAAGTGACATATTGATGAATGTACAGTGTACCGACTCATCCATTACATGTGGACATTCCATATAAATACTCTTACGTTTTTAATGACAGTTAATAAGAAATATCTACCTCAACCGAGTTATTTAATTATTCAAAATATATTGTTCATAATCCATACACTTTCCACTTATTTTAGCGCATAGAATAATCGATAATAGACATAGATAGATAGGTTTTTTGAACTTTTAATATTTTTCACTTCATTATAAATATTACTGTAGCAAATCCATAAATGTGCCTATGATAATTACAGAGCCGAGGCAGTGACGACTCCCGGTGGCCGCTATTATAAGGATCCAGCTTCCTATGCTATGGACCGTTATGCATATTACGTGTGTTACAAATGCCAAAAAGCCTATTACGGGGGCGAGGCTCGTTGCGATGTCCAACAGGGCAGCGAGTCCTTTGATCCCACGGAACTCGTCTGCGGCGGATGTAGCGACATCGCTCGCGCTCAAATGTGTCCTAAGCATGGGACAGACTTCCTTGAATACAAGTGTCGCTACTGTTGTTCTGTGGCCGTATTCTTCTGCTTTGGTACCACGCATTTCTGTAAACCCTGCCACGATGATTTCCAAAGAGTCACGAATATACCAAAAAGCGAACTGCCTTTGTGTCCTGCAGGTACTGAAATTTTCTGCGAGTCATTCTGGTGAAGCAGTTAAAATAACATATCTTAAAAGCTTATTCTATATGACTGTCCAGATAATTTGTTCGTAACTATTAATAACATAAATTACTATCTATATATTCTTTGTATGGATAGTACGATATCTCTAATTAATTTTATTTTACAAATATTTATCAAATAAAAATAAATATTATGCTTTTATTATTATATAAAAAGTATATGATTTTATAAATATGAAAAGTACATTTTGTTTATTTGTAATATAAACCTTTAATTTTTAATGTGCAGGAGCCAAGGCGAAACAATTGGAGGGAGAAGAGTGTCCACTCCATGTAAAACATCCACCAACGGGTGAAGAATTTGCTCTTGGATGCGGCATTTGTCGTAATGCACAGACATTTTAAAACAATCAAGAGTTCGTGGGATGAGGATTTATTTGATAAGAATGCAAACTAGGTTTTCCACAATTGAAACGTGATGAACTTTAAGAATACTTTTACCAAACTTGTAATATGATTAAATGAAATCTTCCTACTTTCTATTAAATGATATTTATTAAGAAAAAGTTGGATGCCAGTGATGAAAAATGACTGGAATTGAGTGATGTAGAATTAGAGAAGGAACCACTCGTTGAAACAGAATATTTCCGTGATAAACGTTAAATAAGTCGTGTATTAATAAAAATGTAAAATATTAAATGGAAGAGAAAGTGCTCATTAGGAACGATTAACGTCTAAACATTGTAAACATGCAATTGTACGATAATAAATAGAAATTAATATTTGTCTGACGGAAATTATAAGGCCAGAGTGTTGATATGAACTTTCCACGACGTGATGTAGATGAATCAATTATCGAGAAGTTAAGTGAAATGAATTGCCTTTGTCGATGATACAGGGAGACTATGCGAAATAGATGAATAATATGTGTGTTGTTAAGAGTTCGGTAAAATCGGACTTAATTACGTAATAATAAAAAAATGAAGTAACTCAAACGTGCGTATTTGTTGGAACTTTTAAATTATTATATTCTGTTTAAATACAGGTGTATTTTAAGCAAATGTTAGTGAATATCCTGATCTCGCTATTTGCATTTTATATATTGTATTAATTTATAATTTTTTACGTCGTTGCATTATTTATTTGACATCTCTTAGTATAATAATAGTTGATAATAGACTGTGGTACCACAGTTTATGTGCACTACATTATTAAGTCCCGTTTTCTATATGTATGAGTATTACGATTACTGTAATGTACTCAGCATTTCTAACTGTAAATGAAATGTACGATGTGCTGTGTACTTTAATAATTTTCTATATAGTTTGTCTTTCAATTTGTGTATATTAAAATGCGGGAAAGGAGAAGAATTTTTTCCATTAAAAATATTCAAAATTAAAATGTCTTCAAATTTCCTAGCTACAATTCTATGCAATAAAAATGAAATAAAAAAAATTAAGAATTATACTAAACAACAGAGAATATTCTAATTATTTGTAAATGTGTTCCCTTTCACTTATAAACACCCTTTCACATACGCATTCGTGCATGAATAATGTTATTAAATAATACGAATATTTGATTAAAAATAAATATCAGCCTCAGGAAATTACAAAATATATGTATCTTCGATTAAAAATAACGTTTTATAAGAAAAAGTGAAGTAAATTTATTAAGTTTGATTTTGAATAATTAAAAACATCGTAACATCGTGTCATGCACAAAAAATGTGCACAATACTACTATATTATATTTTTTATTACTGTTTCAATGAAAAGAAGTCACGTTGGAAACAGGTAAGTTGATCAAATTTATTTCGACATTATTGTACAAATTATTATTGTAAGAAAAGTAAGTCCGATCTATTGGTATATTCTTCGGCATAAAAGAACCAGTAAATTAAACTTTAAATTTTCTAACGGCTTTCTAAAATAATGAAAATAACATGATTAAGCATAGTTACTACTAGTTTGGGATACATTTAGTATAAGGTCTGCAATTGCATTGTAGACGAAAATGAAGAAAATCGAAAATGAGCAATTTAATATACTCGAGTCGTTTCACGAAAGATAAAAAATTAAAAAAAATTTCAAGAAATTAAAATACGGCCGCCATCGAACGGAGATTGATAAATTGAATGCGCAGGCGCGATGATCGATCGTAATCCAAGATGTCCGCCACCTCTGCACTGTCGCCTTCGCGCGGCGCTCAGTAACACTACGGCCTCTGATATCAGGCGGTTTGAGCTCGCGTGTGCGTGCGTGCGTGTGTGTGTGGTGTGCTGCTCCTCCGACAACGTTTCTCGCCTCGTTCAGCGGTAAGTTCGCATGCAGGCTTATATTTATACGCAAAAGCTTTGAACCATTGCATAATTACCGTCGTTACCGTGGTATTGGACGCCGGCGCTTATTACGCGAAAAAGTAAAAACAGAGAGAGAGAGAGAGAGAGAAGTACCAAAGAGCTTATTTTATCCACCCCATTGGTTCGCCTCTCCGCGCGCTTTCTGTCTGCTACTTGTCCTTCGCCGATATTTTGTCGCCTTGATTGTACCCTGTCTTGTTCACTCGGTGCTTGGCAACAACACTTTTTCAGGAGGATATCTTCGCCAACTATATTTATCCGTATTTTTTGGGGACCAATGACAAATACGCGATACGGAGGGTCGATTCTGCATCTCTCGTTGGCTTTGTTTTGAATGTCAGACGTTTTAAATCATGGTCCCTCTCTTTTTCTTACCTGGTGAAAAAGTTTGGCTCGGCCCTAGAGAGAGCATTTCAACCTTTTGCTTTAGCAATTACTGAATAGATACGTAAGTAGCAACTAAGAAATCGTATTCACGAATGCTAAGTAAAATGACTCATGTCACTTTATATATTCGAGGGCTGACCACCGTATGAAATCTAACCTCAATTTTTGTGGTTTTTTCTATTCCTTCAACGGGAAGTTCGGAATCAGCTGCTCTTGTCTCATATTTTGCGTATTCTTGTAAATTTCTGTCAATAGTGTTTTGTTTGGATTCAAGAGTCGCGCCGTCGTTTGTTTAGAAATTTTCAGATTATGATTTTTTATTTGTTAGGCTCAGCGTTGAATTTACGTATTCGAATGATATACATTTCAAGGGTACGAAAACGCATTCGCTTTTGTTTATGCAACGTAAGTCGTGATATTACAGCATTTAGAAAATAATTTCGTTTTCGAATTAAAAGGATATATCGCGAATGTTGGCATTATTATTAATATCCCGTTGTTGTATTATTCAATTAGAAAACTCAGTGGATGAAATTTTTTAGTTTTAGTTTTTTTTTACCAATGAACCTCTAAAAAATAAAAATAAATATTTTTGTAATTTTGTGAAAATGTTGGAATTAAAAAATATGCACGACTCTATACAAAGCACGATATTAATTTGTAATCATATTTTTAGTTAACTTCGTATGGAGATGTACATATGCGCGCGATTGGATTAAACTTTTTTCTTGAATTTTTTTCAGGAACAAATTTTTGCGATTCCGCGGTTATAAATATGTTATAACTATGTTTGTAAATACACACTTTAAAATTGCATATTACATATGTTTTTAATTTTTATTGAGTTCAATATTGAAATAAAAGCAACAATAATAATAAGCTTGACTAATGCGCGTACACAAATATTATAAACATTATAAGAAAATGTAAAAATGAAAAATGCTTATTGGATACGATTAAGACTTTTTCATTGTAATATTTAGGATTGTAGTATTTATCAATTATAAATTGTACAACGTAATGTTTAAAAGGTTATTTTAATTCGAGTTTTTATCATGACAATTGTTTCCAAGTGTTTCTGTAAGCACCTTTATAATTTAAACCTAATATTCTAAAACTTATCCATGAAATGAATGTTGTTTTTCACACATGCATTTTCTTTAGATTTAGTATTCAGAAAAAAAAAGTAATCGAAATTTACGATATTACTTTAATCGTGGTAACTAAAATGGAAATTCATGTTACATTATATTTCATTTTACACAAACAATAGTACATAATATCAACGCAACTCTGTACTTAGCACACCGAGCCTATACCAATGAAAAAGTTATGATTAATAACGTATTTCAACTTATATAAAATTGATAGATTTCAAATAATTTAAATTTAAAATATTTAGAGGATTAGTATTAGAAATTTTTTTTAGATATCTTAAGAGATACATCGAAGATAATCTTTCATTTATTTTACATCTAATATAATATATAATAAATCGTAATTTATAAAAATAATTGGTTAAAATGACGAAATATAAATTGATAATCATTGATATATTATTTTTAATTAAAACCATTTCATTGTTTCTCAATAATTGGTGCCATAAATTGGAATATCTCTGTTGGATAAAAGTATTTTGATCGGCTATTAGAAAAACAATAGTAAAATCCCTTAGTTCGGTAGATTTTGTGTACAGTTTCTTAAGTGTACAACCGATCGACTTTTCATCACTGCGATTCAGTAGCTCGTCAAAACATTTTTTTCTTAAAGAGCTTCCTCATAACTTCAGTTGCGAGAAACTCAATGACAGAAGAACAATAAATCCACACAAGCTTTACATAACCTCGAGTAGTCTTTCAGCGCTCAGTGATCGTTAAAGATCTCTTAAATTGTTTGTGGAAGCTCTACTACGTTTCTTCGTTAGTTGAATGAGAGTACAATATCATAAATAGTTAATATAAGGATTTTTCAAATTAATTAACAATTTTTGATTTATTTGAATAAGATAACAAAATATTCTCTTAGAATATACATAAAATACTATGCGCTTGTGCATGTGAGAGAGTTAATTTTTATACAAATATGAAAATTGAATGTTTTCATCGTTTTTATAATATCTATACATTGTATACTATTTCCTCTTTTTAATTAAGGATAAATTAATGATAAAATGAATTAGTATATCCTGTAATTAGCTCTAATTACTAAAATATTTGTACAATATAAAACTTTGCTTAGTTTTCTCTTCGTAACAGTTTATAACTGTGCGAGGATTGAAGTACATATTATAATATTTTTTATGCAAATGAATTTGAGAGTGATAATAGAATTCATTGGTTAAACGAAAAAATTACAATACCATTTAATAGTTGCATAAAAGTAGGTTATCAGTATATATAAATAATTGTTTGATTTTAACCAATGATTAGGTTTTTGTTTGAAGAAACAATGTGATAATAATAACACATCACCTTAAAAGTGGTCAAGCCTCCTGTATGAAACGTTACGATGACAACATATGATTAGATCGACTGATCATTTTGTCGGACGAATTGAGATACGCTCGAGGCTCCTTCAGGTTGAAAGAAATTGTATAATGCATACTTACATCTCTGACGGGACTCTTGTTGCGTGGGAGAGGACTTTGCGAAATTTGCATGATGTTGATCTTGAAGAAACTTTTAATAATAACTTTCTTTTCGGAAACTAGGAGAAAAGTCAAAAATTACATTCGTTGTTGTTACTTAAGATCATGAAGTAGAGTAATAATATTTTCTAATACTAGCGCGAATATTGTCAAAATATCTGCACAATAGAAATTACAATAAATTCAACTTTTAATTAATTTATAGTACAATTTATTTTAAGTAGCTTTAACATACACATTTTGCACCAAATAAAGAAGTAATTTAATTTTTCAACGATTTTTTTTCTCTCACCTATCCTTTAGTTTAATACACATAGTTTCAAATACTTTAAAGGAATATTGACCAAGTAAATTATGCGTTCAAAAACTTTCGAAGTGCCATTGAAGATTCATAGTACAAGACCTTATAGCGTCTGTTGTAATTTTCGTTGCAAGTAAAACACTTGTTAAAATTAAATTCAAAGCTCAAAATATACTTTAAATGGAATAATATTTTTAAGAATGTAATACTTTATAGATTCGCTGAAGCATTTCTCTGCAAAAAACGCATTGCAGTTGGTATTTAACAGTTTATTTTTTTAAAAAAAGAATTAAAAAAATTAATAAATTATGTCGCTTAATCGTTCGTGCATTCAATAAGTTTTTGATATTATTTAAAGAATATTCAGTAATTATATTTGTGTTTATGCCTACATTTATAGATATACTATTTATAGACCTTTATAGATATATCACGGAAAGTAACTAATTATGAAATTAAAACCTATAATATGTAACTTTTCTAATCATATCTGATTTTTTAAATTTATTTAAAGAATTATACACATGAACCAATAACATTAATTTGTGTTATTTAATTCTAAATTAATTAGTGCTGATTAACGTTGTAGTAACTTTTACTTTCAAATTCAAGAAATGAAATTCTACTTTTTTCTAATGAGTTACGAGATTGCATTCATTCGTATAAACAACAATGATATATAATGGCAATTACAACGCACTAAGTAAAATTCATATTCGCGAAATCTCAGAATTTATTCTTGAGAACATTAATTATTAATCATGAATTACTGCTTAAGTTAAATGCTTTTATATTTTATACATGGTTTCATTTTTTTTTAATTAGAAATTTATACTAGACAAATTTACTATGTGATTTGTGTAGTATTTATTATAATTTATTATAATATTGAAATAATTTTCATTTATAATCTTACGTACATATCATTGGACTCTAATCTGAATTTGCAAACAGAGTAAGAATAATTTTTTATTAAAAAAAGTTTTTAAATATGTAAGTTTTGTGCCAATGTGACTGAAAATATGAAATTACATGGATTGAATCATTTTTAAACCATCATAAGGTACTTTAGTCCCATGCGAACAATATGAATTATTAATAAAGCTTCTGTATGGAACTTTTGCAATCAACTACGTATTCTTGCTAAATTTAAATGCAAAAGTTATACATTTCTGAAGTTTCTTTGACAAATTGTTGCGTTTCTCTGCGATATTAATAATACATCTCAATGAACAAGTGAAAGAAGTTGAATACAAGGCACCATCTGTCCACTCGATTCTATATGAAAAAATTCTCTGGAATCTCGTAGTTCCAGACTTAAACTAATCGCGCACAAACTCAAGTCGTCGTCGTCGTCCTGTGTAATTTATCGCACAGTTTCGATAAACAAGTTTCACTTAATGCATGGTGTCCTATCCCTACAAATACTGATGCTGATAGTTTCGGATGCTTTTTTTTATTTAAACTAGAATTATCCGCGCAAATAAATACGAAAATAATTTTTAGAAAGATAAATATTTCATTGCAATTAATAATAATATAATTTTGAATGTTTGGTAATTTAAGATTTATTTATATTTATTTGAAATTTACATTGCTGAAACAAGATGGAAAATCGTAATTTAAAATTTTTTCTTATTATTGTAAGTTATTGTTACTCTTTGCTTTATCTATTAGCTATACAAGAATATACAAAATAAAAATAATAAGATAATATTATTGACTAAACGTAAAAGCATTTTTAAACAACGTACTAATAATGTAATTTATACTACTTTATTTAATTTTCATAATAATTTATATATTTGTACTCTTTGGGGCAAGTTTTTATTGTTCATGTTTCTAAATATTAACTGAGAAAATACTGTATTAAAATACTTTTTATGGTAGTTGAGAAGATCTTATGGATAACTGCACAGAAGTACATAAAGTTATTTTTTGTTTTTTATAACCAATGAATTTTATGGCAGTTGCATTCAATTTGTTCGCAATTAGGTTCGTGTAGGAATATCTCCGGCCAAAAGTTTTCGTTCAATTAAACTGATACTTTAAGCGACCTGCTTTTATTATTCGACTTAAATGAGAAATAATTTTGTTTATTTACTTTTATATATATATATAAACGACCAGTATTTTATGATCAAATTTGAATTTGAGAAAAAGATATAATGTTCCGGTTTAGTAAAAGCGATATATTGAATTGATGTAATGATTCTATTTTACTAAATTATTCAATTAATAAAATATTAAATTTAATTTAATAACATATTGTTAAAATTATTGATAACTTTCTTTGTATTATTAGAATTGGATTTATTAATTAACATTACCGTTTAATATTTCAATATGAAAATTTTGCCAACAAATTATATTCAATTTTATGTAAATGAAGAACAATTTGAATTAAAAATGTACTTTTCTTTGTTTGAAACAGAAAATTGAAAAATACACCAATAAAATCCGATAAAAATCTTAAGACAAAGCGTATCATTAGGAATATATTGTTATATTTTTTAAAATTTAAAACACTTTTTTTTATTTTCCATTTGTAATATGTATTAGATATTATATTTTTATATTTATGATGATTTTACACTTCTTAGTCAATGTAAGAACCGAGTATTTCAAAATAAATTTTCTAACGTATACGAAAGTATATATTAAATGCTAAATGAGCAAAGAATTAGATTTTGGATTTAAATAAGAATAGGAAATAAATTAAACGCATTGTAATCGGAGGTTTGCAATGTCCTAATTAATTAGGACCAGTTAATAAAGTCATGCTGTCAGTATATGTCTACTCACAAGTTCTCTTTCCATACTTAAGAATCCATAATTAAGAGCAACATGCAGAAAATAATGAGCTCAAACACGATTTGATTTTTTAAAACTGTTTAATTACTTGCTTAATGTAAGTTCGCGGATATGTATTGCTGTTTCTATTTTATAAAAAGAAAATATTTTGTAGTACACTTATACGACGTCACTTATGTGATTCTACAGTTTTTGCTTAATTACACGATTCAAAAGAGAACTTTATTATCATTATGACATCGGCAAAGATTTGATGAATCCGGCTTAAAAACCATAAAACTATCAAGTTCTTGAGTTTTAATTTTTCATGACAAAAGTGTAATGACTTCACT
Organism: Wiebesia pumilae; assembly: GCA_018907045.1. Taxonomy (NCBI): domain Eukaryota; kingdom Metazoa; phylum Arthropoda; class Insecta; order Hymenoptera; family Agaonidae; genus Wiebesia; species Wiebesia pumilae. The sequence continues at coordinate 3,148,302 of JACCHZ010000138.1, forward strand.
TATATATTTTTGTAGAAAGAATTTTGTTAAATACAATGATTAAATTCATTTTTTTCATTGTGAATTAACGTATTGTCATATAAAGTTTTAACTAGATAAATTATTGAGATATTTTATTATTATTGATGAATGTTTAATACATGGATTCAATGTATAAAATATGCAGAAGTTATTACAACAAATCTAATCTGATAAATATTGTGTTACAAAAAACTGAGTTTAAGAGATAAATTCTAATTTTTTGATGTATGAAGATTTGTTCTTTGATCGAAAATTGGTTTGATGAGATATATGTATGTTAAAAATTGTTATCTATTAAGAATAGTTCATCAACTACTAATAAATGTATATTTTTTGTTTTAATTTATTGATTTTGCTTTAATGTAATACTGAAATTGATAAATATAGCTGTAATCGTTAATAACACGAAGTAAAATTAAAAGTGTGTTTTTTAATTTTTTTATCGGTATTTTATTTTTATATTAATAATTTATTAATTGAAATAATAAAAATTATTTAAAATATTTGTTCTAAATAAACTTTTACTTATATTATAGAAATTTTCTTCTAATTGTTAATAAAAAATTCTTAGAATATTTGTTTGAAATATTAAAAAAATATAGATCAGTGTCTTAAGTAGAGCATGAATGTTAAAATTACATGAATTGCATTAAAATTGTACGAACATTATACACAATTATGTATTGTAGTTTATTTTAAATCTAAGGGTTTGAGAATTTTAATCATAAATATTTTCAATTTTGTTTAAAATTTTGAGTAATAATGCTATCTAAAAAGAAAGTTGTTTGGATAATGATCGAATGCATTTCTGATATTCGAATTTTATTAAAAGAAAACTATTAACTTTTATTAAAATCGACACGATTCTACATTAAACAATTTGTTTACTTTATTAGAAGTAATACTTATTTAGGTGAATCTTTAATAAAACTTTGTAAAGTAGTACATTTGGTAACGTTGAAAATCCTTTTTATAAAATATGATGCAATTGTTTTAGTTAACGTGCTTGTCATTATCGGTATTTTAACAAGTAATAGAGTCGCGTGTATGTAAGATGCAAGTATATCCGACTTGATTCGCTCGTTTCGCAAGGTTCTTATGTAGTTCACGTGTTCGATTGACATACATGTACATTCATGTACACGTAGACAGACTCTGTCTACGTATGTAGTTGCTTGATTTATAATATAACTAACGTAAAAACAATCGCCGAATGTAATCTAATATGCACTGCTACCTTCTGTAATATCGATATCTTGTCTGGTTAGATTAGATTTCCCTAATACATGAAACTTCACGGGCCCAAAAAAAAATATTGTTGACTTGATCAGAGGAATTTATGTGTGTCTTTACGTGGAGTGAACGCCAACATTAGCGACCGGATGTACGTAGTTTGAATTATAAGATGGAAGAAAATTCTTGAGTCGCTGATTCTTTGTTAATTTGATTTTCACACGAAGGCTTTTTAATACTATTATTATTGTTCACAGTTCTTCATAATTGTTTGTATGAATTAATATGAATTGTTGATGAAAAAATTTGACACTTATTCTTTTAAGTCAAAAATACCTAAAATTACATGAATAAATTACATTTTACATGCTGATAAGGTGCATAACTTAGAAATCATTCCAAATAAAAAATAAGCTTCTATTTAATACATTACATATTATAATATTGATTAAGTCTTAATTACAAATAATGTTGAGTAATGAATATATGTGGTGCGTGCATGTGTGCGTGCGAATTGTGTTCAATGCTCATTTTGTATGTATTGGGATATTTAGCTAACCTTAAAATAGATAGCGTAACCTTAGTACAATTCTTTATCATTTTCTACATACACTAGTGTATCAAAATATTATATCTCGGATGTATTTAAAATTTACCATCAAGTATTATCAAAATATTCTAATAGAATGAAACAAGGTTGGAAAACTTTCGTATCAGAAGGTAATATATTTGATATTTCAAATTATATTCGTTTCTAATATTTTTTCATAATCTGTAACTTTAAATTATGCTACGAAGCTAAATATATAGTTTTTCTATTTATCTTTAATTGCCAATAAATAATCTGCGAATGTTGATTTAAATGCATGTTTAGAATTTATACATTTTAAGTATAAGTGTAAGTACAGCTATCGATCGTAACAATAAATAGCCGTAGAAAAAATCTTCGATGTATTTCCATTTTTCGATAATGAAAGGATTTGATACGACGGGCATAGAACAAATTAATCGCTTGCTAATTTAATAATATCTCGCCTAAGATAAAAGAAAATTACCGTTAACGCCAGGTGTAATTTAAACGTGTAACGCGGTTTCTTGGCATTTAGACTGTGACTGAAAGTGTAATACCTTCTTCATTGTGCTTGTTGATCTTACGGTATTAAAGAGGAGGCATGCAATATTTTAAAAGCCATTCAATTAGCTTCTAAATACCGACTTGTGGCTTTAGTTCCATGCTTCAGAGTAGATTGACCTTATGATTAAATGTATCGAACCATTCATAATTAAAATGTCGAAGAATTGTTCACTTTTAGTGCCAAACAAGAAACTACTAAAATGCTTTTTTTTCTAATGCATAAAAAAACGTCGGTATCAAGATAACATTAAAAATTATTATGGTGCAATGAAAAGTGAGTACGTTATCACTTGTGTTATGAGAAAAATTCAGAGATTGTTATAAGAATTATATGCAATAATTGTATCGAGTGTATTTTTATTATTGAAATTACCTTCGAACTAAAATTCAAAATTAGATATTAAAAATATGAAGTTAATGGTTAAAAAAAATTTATATAATCGTTTTTGAAAAGTTACCTGGATGATTATGATTACGTATCGTTTATTGAAAGCAAAATACAGCTTAATTAATAATATTATTAAGAACGTGCATTGTTAAATTTTCGTAAAGGCAAATATTGTTATATATTGGCGTGGAGATGCTTACATAATAATTCAGGATTACAGTGTACAATTATTCTGTTTGAGTATATTATTGAAAATTAGTGAATTATTAGAATTATATAACAACATTAGATCATTGCAAATGGCTCCGTTATTGATCGTATAAAGGGGAGACAGACGAATATGTGAAAGCCGATAACGAAGGACGATGAACCGCAAATCGAAAATCCAAAAACCAAGGATCCCTCTGTTCGTCTCTTTACCCCTTCTCTTATAACCGTCTCAATCGCATCCTTTGGTTGCATCTTGTATTTCTTCAAAGACGGTTAGATTTCATTGTGGCTTGGTCTATTCATCTGCGGATGTTACGTCTTTCACGTGTCCGGTATGACACCCAAGTGTCCCGTATATATAATAAAATAATAATTTTATTATTGGATTAATGGGTACAATAAATAGTTTATTGTTGTTATATATTTTACAACGAAGAAACTGAAGTTTAAATTTTAACTCGAATGCCAATTAAAAATTTTAATATTTATATATTAACTTAAATTTTAATTATTTTGGATTAAAAAAATTATTTTAGTAAAGTATAGTAAAAAAAGATTCTTAAGTGAAATCTTGATGCACACAATACACAAGCTTTACTTGTCAAATGGAAATCTAGAAGAGCTGATCTTTTAGTGTAGTGACTGATTTTGCTTCTAATTAGAGCATAATTGTAAGGTACATGGAGCAGTAAGATTAGTAATTATTAACTACTCTCTTTGTGACTATTACTAATGTGTTTAGAGCACGATTTTAAAAATTCACTTTAAATTCAATTTTCATTTATAAACTGTAGCATGTAATAACGAGAAATTAAAAGTGACAATTTTTATTCGCACTCTAATTAAATTAGAGACACGTCATAGTGGAATAGCTAACTGCTAACCAGAAATCAAAAAGTTTGTAGATTACTAGGTTAGAATGAGTAGAGTTTACTTAGTTGCTGCACTAGTAACTTTACATTTTCATTGTGACTGATTAAACGTGTAACATGACCATCGGCATTCCCAATTAGTTCCGTTTGACTTTAAAGCAGTAAATTGACTTATATTAATTTAGTCAAATTCTCTCAATCTATTTAAAATTATTTTAAGCGTGTTAATTATAAATATTAATAAAACTTAATAAATCTTAGTTAATAATTTTATAAATACGAAACCCATAAATTACACTTTTATCCAACTTTTATCCAAGAACTCAATGACAATTAATGCAATAATTAGTGCAGAACTTTAAGATTTTAAAAATAGCGAGTGATTTAAATTTACCTGTCTTGTAAGACTGTACTAACAATTGTAAACTGACGTCAATTCATCAAGTCTCTTATAAACTTAAAATAATTATAGACAACGTACTGGAGAATGCATATTTCTTCATATTTCTTCGGTTTTCTTCAAGTTTCATCCTTAATGAAAAATCCAAACAAGTTTGTGAAATTGTAAAATTATATCCTTGCGAACGTTTACCCATTTATTTGGTTCTGGATTTCTCTGATTAGAGCAAATGGGGATGGATGAAAAAGTGTTTACATATAATCATTCTGCTCTATACGGTTATTTTTTTTTTTTTTGCACGTTCCGACATGCTCGTCTTTTTTAGCCATCCAATAGCCAAAATCGTCCCATATTTAAGAATCAAAATACCCAAAATAAACAACTGCATACACCATTTAAATGTCTAAGAAATAAACTTTACTTGTAAGTAAAATAAAATTGAAAATTAGGAGTACAATAACAAATTTTATAATCTTCGTTGTAATTGAGAATGTGTTCACATTTTTATGTATATAAATTTACGAATAATATCTAAAAAATAGTACTACTACCTAATTGAGAACTTTCCAGCGATAATTAATTTTAGAATAGCTTTTAACAAATTCATGCAGATGAAAAATATCTGGGGTTTTATTCATTTTAATAATTTATGTGATTTATATTCGCTCTTAACTGTGCATTTTAAAAAATCTCTACAAATTCTGTAAATAACGATTTTATTCTATTAAGATAATTTAGAAATGCAACAACGATTTTTTCCAAGTTAATATTAGAAAAATATTTAATAAAAAATAAGAATCAATATATTACATTTTACTAGATTATTAAGTCTGGATTAAGTTTTCACGTTAACTTGGAATCTATATATACAAGCAAAACATTACATGTAATTTGATTTTTTACTGTAAAATATAAAACAATAATGATGTCCTTATTTCAATGAAAATGTCATTTTAAGTTTTAATTGTATTAAAACGTCTATGAAGGAAAAAGTAAAAATCGTAAAACTATAAGATTAATTATAACTCTCTACAAGTTTATAAGAATACGTTCAGATTAAAAGAATATTTTTAAAATGAATAATAATTTTAATACAGAATCTATTATTGCTTTAATAAGTTTAAAAATTTATAGTATTCACAAAAAAATATGATCCATAAATATTAATTAAGTGCAAAAAATAATTTGATCCAATTTAGCACACAAGTAGCATGTAGAAATGCTTTTACTTAATGCTATCAATAATATTACCATTTAATTTAGGCTAGGAACTTGAATGTGCAGCCCTACGGTAAGAAAAGGGCCACTGTATCTTATTTTACTTAAAATCCATCTAGAATACTTAGGCATACCAAAGTTCACTTAAATATAATTAGATACGAATATATATATATATTTCTGTTGGTCTGGTCATGGTCTTACTTTGTCATCTGCGTGTTAAAAACGTATACTTTACTATTTTACTTTTTATTTTGACATCATATTTTAATTATTTAAATTTGCGTAATTTAATTATCCTTGCAATTTTAGATGAAATGCATAGTCGCTTTATTTTCCATTTTGTAATTTGCTTTATTGCTTTGTTATTTCCTTGTCTTGTTCCAAATATTTTTTTCCAGATACTTTATTCTTGAGAACTCTGAATTATGTTTGTTTTTGAACTTTAAAAAATCTGTATTATACATTTCTACAAGTTTATAATATCGTATAATATCTATATATGAATACCAATTTTTAAATTATCTGATCACAATAAAGATATTAATACCTTCTTGACAAACTAACACCTGAATATCTGAAATAGAATAGTTTCGCAATTCTCTCTTTGATTTATTTGACTTCAAGTTATTATTTTAATGAAATATTAAAAATTGTATATAACTTATTACTTTTAAATTGTAATATAATAAACATTTGTGTACTATTTTCCTTTTTTAAAAATGTTTCTTACTTTTATATTTTATTTTTCTGCTCTAATTTGATAATACATTTCTGTATTAAGTTGAATTAACGTGAAAATAAATATATTGAATTTGTTTCGTGCAAAATAAACATTTTGCAAATTTTAATTCAAATTATTTTATATTTTTTTACGATGACAGAAAGAAAAAGTTTTCTTTGGGTTAAAATATTATAAAAATGTTATGTAAAATGTTAACGCATTATGTCCTTCTAATTCGACATATAATTAATTTTTTCTACTTTTACTCTGACATTATTATTTCTTAAGACGAAAAATTAAAACCGGATACATTTGAGCTTCTTTATTAAAATCGTGTAACTTTGAGAAATCTATAACTATTCGGTGTATAATTTTGAGAAACTCTTCTGTTTGTTAAAAGCTTGTCTACCTACAAATTTATTACATGCGGGCTTATGTTTGTAATCCGTGACGATAATATCCAATGGTATGTTGCGCTTAGAAAAAGAGTCTAACTAATAAAACATTGAATAGAACAAGTAGAAAGCAGAGAAATACTCTTGTAATCGTTGAAATTTATTTTATTTCCTTTCTCAAAGATTGGAATGCTAATTGTCTCTCTATAACTTGGGAGTAGCTTATTTATTCTTTGCCTAATTTCGTTTATAAGTTTGATTAACCGCGAGTACGTCCATACTTAATAATAATGTATAAGGAAAGTAAAAAAATTTTAAGTATAACTAAATTCTTTCACAGTTGCTAAGATACACCAAGTATTTTTCTACATTAGATACTTTTTTAGTAGAGTGAATTGTGTTACCTTTTCTATTGTTGGTAAACATTAATGCACAAACATTCTTTATAAATTTACCGAATATTATTCTCTTTTCATTTTTACTTTTTGCTACTAAAATTTCAATAGTTGTCACATTCAGTGCTTTAACGAATTTAACATTAATTAATCTTTTGTATTTAAATTTACAATTATTAGTTATAGATTATGCTTTAGTCAATTTTTATATTGCTTCTTATAATTCGATTTATTTTTTAAAATTAAAAAAAAATACATTGCGCTAAATCTCTCTTTGGTTGTCATTTTTATTTTAGGTGAAGGAGAGATTTACTTATTTTGAGGGGTAAACTTAAATTTTTCATGAAAAAATACGATGAGTAATATAAAATAGGTACTACATACATAAGAAGAACCTGTACGCAAAAATCTACATACTGTTTTTGACAAGTAAATTATATCATCGTTTTAATTAAGACTCGAACTGTTCTATTTCAAAGTTAATGCTCTCTTCATCTTTCGGCACAAAAATGTTACATTTTATTTAAAGTATTTTTAGATTGAAATATCAGGTGAAATATCAGTAAAACAGAGTCCGTAAAACTACAATACACAAAAGGTGCAACTCCTTCTGCATTATAATGCTTAACCACGTGTTGCTTTTGATAACTAAACTAGGGCTTGGAAATTTTCCCGCATCCATTTTCGACGACATACATTACGTGACTTAACTAGCACTTATTTCGATGAATAAGATGTAACTTGGCATACTGCCGATTCGTAAACTTGCAGATAAGGGAAGTTCATCAATTATTATAATCGCAACATTGCGTCTGGAATAATGGAACTACTAATTTAATCAAAGAATTTAAAAAATAATTAATGTACGATAGTTTATTTCGAAGCTACATTTTGTGTCAAAGAATAATATTCTAAATTAAATCACATGAAAATTTTATGTGAATGGAGTATTGTTTGATAACTGAACAACTTATTCTCAATCGATAATCTCTACGTTTTGTAATTCTTTTCCTATATTGTTTATATATATTAGATTTACTTATTTCTTCACAGGTAATTCGTCGTATCGTACACGATAAGATAGATATTTCGATAACCTTATCAATTCAAAAGTACCACACTCATCTCGATTTTTTATTATCGGTTTCTTTTATTTTTTTTTATTGCAGTTCCACACTCGGCTCAATTTCAGCTAATTGAATTATTTTTCTTACTATCTAAGTACATTTTGTTTTTTATATTCTCATTCTTTCATATGATTATTCTAACTTTTTTGTACTTGCTTTATTTTCAAACAGGTTCAATTCTTTTTCGTCAAGTATTACAATTTTTTTAATTTTTAATTTAACGGTGCTTTAAATTATTTACCAATTGGTGATTTTTCCAAATTTAATTAAAAAGAAAGTAGGAACGTTTTACTGTATGATTTTTTAAGTGTTTTAGATAAGTGATGATCCTTCGTTACGAAATTTCAACAAGAAATTATTACTGAAATCCAATGAATCTTTTACTCTTAATCTATTATCCTTTAGATCTGCTGAATTTTTCAATCTAAACATTAAACTAAAGTATTCGCGTACAATAGTGTTGTCATATCCCTTTTTTGCTAAAAGTTGCGCTTAATACGGGTTTCAACATAATCTTTGTAATAATCAAAGAAATTAAAAATTCATGAAAACTTTGTTGATTTAATTGAGCGTGTAAATACCTTTCTGCCTCGAAAAACCAAGAATACACTAATGTAAAAGTATAAACAGAAAGTCATATCACTTCTTTGTATATAACACCTTTCAGTTTTCTCTTGGTTTATAAGAATAATAGAAAGAATAATATTTAAAAAAATTTATGAGGTTAAAAATGCACTCTTTCAATAGAGAATTACGCTGTTGAGTAACTTTCAATGAATTCTATATATGTACACGCTCTTTTATAATAATATAATTTTATTATTTAATTCTTAAGCTTTTGTTGACCAGTTTTCGATGTTAATATAATTTATGAAACAACATGATTCGTTACGGTATAGAAGTATACATTCAATCATTGTTTAAGATTTAGAATAAACTTTCCAACGTGAGGCCGCATTTTAAATACGTAAACCTTATCGACATGTATTAATTATTTTGTGATAACTTTAATAAAAAGTATTTTCTATTAAATAAAAGATGAGGTCTATCCAGGATAAGGAATCTTTTATCGAAGTTAAAAAAACCTAGTTAAAATTCAACGAACTAAAAGAATTTATGAAATACCTCGGTTCTTATTTACTGGAAAATATTCATGAAGCTTCTAATATGAGACGTTCCATGCAATCGGCGATGTCGGTATCATCAATTCGATAAATAATTAAACTCCGCGATACGAAAAGATCGCGAAGCACCGACGGCTAAATTGAAAGCAACCACGAGTTGCTTCACATTAAAAGATTTCTTTTTCAGAGTTCTTTAGAAAAGAAGTATAAATAACACGAGAAAAGAAATTCTATCTCAACGATACGACAATGAAAAGAAGGAGCGTTCGCGATTGCAACCACGTACTTGTTGTAAATCTTAACCTTCAAGACAAACGCACGCAATCATCCACCCTCGCTTGAAGATGCCCACCCACCCGCATAGAGCGGGCAAACAATGCGATCCGTCGTAGCTCGAGAGTGTAAGAGAAAGGAGTCGGAGCTCGCGTACTCTCTTTGTCCCGTCGACGCACCCCCGGAGGGTGCAAATGGAGTACGTCGTGCCTCGCTCGAGAGTCGTGAGGGCTGCTGCAGCGAAGCAACCTCCCACGTATGCGCCTCTCGAGCGCAACGACACGTGCGCGCGCGCTACCAGTGCGAGAGTGAGAGAGTGAGAGAGTGAGAGGGGTGGGAAGGTGAACGATCCTCGGCAAGGCAGTCGGCAAGGCAGTCGGCAAGGCAGTCGTAGTTTCGCAGCGTCGAGACCTCGCGCTTCTCGCGTCGTGGATGTGACGTCTCGTTGCGTTTCCGAAAGCCTCCTTTTCGTATGAGTATATTTTTCCTCGATGAAAAATTAGGTTACAAGTGAATACGTTCATACCTTTGGTGCATCGATCGTCGTTTATTCTTGAGAAACGGCGATTCTTATGTTTTCTACCCTTTTCTACCGAGACTTAAATTTCGAAAGACTGTCTACGTTTAACATGGTGAAGTAACTGCTGGTTTACTAATCTACATTTACATACGATCGTATTGTAACGGATTGAATGGATCGACGAGTTCGTTGTTAAGAGTTGGTACTTTACGAGAGATATAAGGAAATCGATCTCGATATCAATGTTTGCAGGCGGGTTAAGATGAGTTATCTACGACTTATCAATTTACAAGCGTTTAATGTTATACAGACGGAATATTGAAATACTCTACGCCAATGTATTTGTAATTTGAGGAAAAAAATAAATACATCGAATACGTCATATTAATGTAATGTATTTGAACCCGCTGATACGAGAAAATTGAAATTTTACGCTCTTACAAGAAAAAAAAAAGTAAAAAATATCCTTCGGATAAACGTGAAATCTTAATTTTAATGACCCGATTTTATTAATTTACGAGTGCTTGAGTATCAGAATTACAGGCAATAAACGCATTCATTTTAAAGTTTCAGTTATTACCTAAATATTTGTCTAATGTCCGTCTTTTTGTTTTAACTAAATAATCATGTAATTCAAGTCGGTGAAACAAGTACGATTTATTGTATTATATTAAGATAAAAATATAAAAGTAACGACTGCTCTAGAGATTAAGCTCTAGAAATTTGTAATTTGTTTACTGAAATACTAGCAACGATAAAAAATTGAAAGTAATAATGTTGTAGGTTTGAATAACAAAAGTATTTTTATTATTAAAAAACTTCGCTGCAATCATGTACTTCATTAAATGCATGTAGATTAAAGTATTTAGACTTGGAATGAATTTTGGAAACAAAATCCATTATTATAAATAATTTAATTCAAGTTTAATTGAAGATTAGCGTTATTTTTTGTTTTATTTGAATAATTTAAATTCTGTAAGAAAATTGCTTATTTAAAATTAAATTTCACGGCGAACAATCAAATTTGATGTAAAGTGTAGTCTTAAGCTTAAAATTATATGATGCAACAAGAAGTTAAAGTAATTTTATGCTTGCGTTGATTATCGGAAAGAAATTTATTTCATAATATACACTTTCTTCCGATTACTGAACCGGTAAATCGCTGTTTGTATTGAAAATCATTGTTTGTCAATTTACTTCACCATGGAAAAACATACGAATGAAAGATGAAAACAATGGCTAACATTAAACATTAAACATTAACAATGACAATGCACAAATATTTATAATAAATATTTAGAATATTTGATATTCTGTTCGCTTGATGTATATGTACAATAAAGAGTATTTAAAAAGTATGTATTTATTTCACCAGATTTACATCGCAAAATGTACTATTTCATTTAACCTCAACCTCAAGACCAGAGGAATGTCGATCAAGTGTGAAAGCATTTGCGCAAATGGAAGGTAAAAGTGTCACGTTTTCTTGGATGTACAGTGCAAGTGCAACAGTGACGCGTTGAAGCGCAAAAGTAGTTCTCGCGCTGTCGGCTCATTCAAAGAGAATCGAAATCCAGAGAGCAAAGAATACCCATCTATATATAGAAGTACGTGACCTAGCAAATAATCCTACGTAATCAAGGCTATTATTATACGCGATTAACGAGCTAAGCGGAACAGTTGATGATTACGTTTCGTTTGGCGAGAATTTTGAAAGATTAATATCGGAAATGTGAGTTTTGTCGGGCAATTGGTCACGTTCGATCACACGTGACGTCGAAGGGGGAACAACCAAACTCTGGATAATGGAACACAGATTTAACGATGGTGATTGTGACATCAGCAGTTGAGACTTCCGCCGCTGTGGTTGAGGACTACTCGAAGGACACACTTGGAAGGTACGAAATAAATGAGACCGGTCACGGTTCAGAGCCGTTACAAGCGACTTTTACCGATTATTTTTTAACCGAACGGAGGTGTAGCATAAAAAAATCGTCCCAATTTCTTCAGCTGGGACTTGTGCAAGCAGTGCAAAAATAAATAAAAAGCGAATGGAAACGAGAAGGCTTTCCGAGAGATTTCTAATGCTTATCATCATTGTTTCAAACTGTCATCTGTATTCGATAACATTCGAGTTGCACATACTTACATATTTCCAATTTACAGTAAATGCGAATGCTTTGATTATTGCAATATTATTTGGTCAAGGGAAAAAGTCATTAGCTTTTATTACGAATTGAGAATAAATTTGATAAATCATTATTCGATCAATTTTCTTAAAAATATTCGGTTTTATATTAAAACGGTAAATGTACGGAGTGTGAAGTACGAAAGACTTTTAGTTTTGGAACGTATTTAATTTAGATATCGATTGGTTAATAGAAAGGAAGATTTATGTTTCGATATCCTAAAGTACGTAAACCAAAAATTACGAAATTTAAAAGAAAAGTTATGTTTTGAAAATACAAAATTTTATCAATCACTCCGAACGAAGATTAAATTCATAAAAATTCACAATTTACTTACATCACGCTTCTTTTAATTTATCCACATTATATTTTAATTATTTTTTAAATTATTAAACTTTATTCAAACTTTTCATATTTCTATAAATAACTATAGTGGATTTCGTTTTCGTTGTCGTTTTTCTCATTTTGTGCGAGAGTTGAATCTGCACTTTGAAACGTTTGAGACTTGTGTAACATCGAACGCATTATTATTATTTCCATTTATTTTGAATTTGCTTCCACAATAGAAAAAAGAAATTATGCAGTAGGGCATTTATATTATGCCATCGAGCAATATATAAAAATATATAAATTTACCTGAATTATTTATATGAATCTCGAATTTTGAGTACAAGGCGAGTGTTTTATTTACATCAATGCATAATTAAAATTACATAAATATTTTACCGAGATAAAGTGTACCGACTGAGTTTCATTTAACTTTTCTTTCGAAATAAATCACCGCAAGTGTGTAAATATTGGCATTCCATTAAAGCACGAGGATTTATATACCAACAAATTTCTTGCCATTTTTTGCCTGTAAAAGAAGGTAAGTTGTTTAAGCTTGTTTTAGCTATCTAGTGGACGATATAAATTACTCATCGAACAATTTAAATAATATATGCGGTTTTTACTCATCTCAACCTTTCCTCGGTAGCCTTTCAAGAAGTCGTTTTCTTGTCTGTTAGTCGATCGAGTCGCGTGTCTGCATTAAATTGCACATTAAATTGCACATTAAATTGCACATTAAATTGCACATTAGAGAAACACGAGAAATGATTTTAAAAAGCAGAAGACACGTTAGTAAAGGTGAACTTAGAATATTTTAAGGTCAGAGAAATCCTTCCCGTTTCTCTCTCTGCTAAGCGTAAAAGAGTTTGTAACGTGTACAGAGTCGCCTCGTCACCTGCATTTGAGCGAAAGTATCCGGTTCGAATTGTCATCGCGTCGGAACCAGTTTTGTCGTCTTTAACGCGAATGCTATTACCCAATCGAGCAGTTCTCATTATTAAAAAGATTTATCCGATTCAGAATGTGCACACATTTGAATTGAAAATTATACAAATTTTTATCGATTATATCGGTTTTACACGCGAGATTACCATCGGTTTGAGCTCGATGCCATCAATTTTATTCCAGTTTGGGAAAAAAAAAGACGGGGAAAGCGATTTTTTTGACAACGAAAAATACTCTTTCGTACTTTTTATGCTGACCTCGTTTTTCAACTCTGGACTATCATTGCCACGAGAAAGACTCCTCCGCACCTCCCGAAATAAATAACAAGCAAGATCGAGCCTTCTTCGAATACAACCGATGACGCCCACTTCGTAGGTCCTCGTCATTTTATTACCCTGATTTCCCTTGCCTCTGGCCAGTGCTCATTCGTTCGCCCGTACTAATGGCCACGCTCGGGGGCTTCGGTAGCGAGCGCTTCTTCGTCGCTATGTGCACAGATGCACGTAGGAAGGTGGTTCGACCCTCGGAGAGGCGCCGCGTGCACGAGAGCACGCGTCCGTTCAATTACGGCGTGTGCAGCTGCGGAGTGGCGTGTACGGAGGAGTCGTGAACAGTCTCGCGTTCCTCGGGCCGGAACGAGCGTTGCTCTAGTGACGGCGGCGGGCGGGAGGGGAGGGCAGTCGCGCTAACCGCACCGGCCCGACGACCGGGGAGTCGGACGTCTTGCGACCTGCTTCTCGGACCGCTTTCCTACTCTTTTTTTCATTCTTTTTTACTCGCCGCTTTGCGAGCCTGGAAGGAAATTGAGCCCAAGGGATGTGACGAGCACTGCGGTCTTCTGGCAGATATAGATCGACAAATGTTATTGTGTCGTTTGCTGTTGCTTTCGAGGACTTTTACGAAAGTTCGATAAGATGAAGGATAGTCGTAATAGTGCCGTCAGATTATTTTCACGTACGTAGGCTAAATATCGAGCTCGTTAGGACTGTTGGCTATGCTTGCGAATGAAAGGCGACGCTTATGAATCAAAGTTGCTCTGCATGAAATTGAAAATAATAGTTTGAGGCGCGCGCGCGCACGCGCGCACGCACACACACGCACGCACGCACGCACGCACGCACACACACACACACACTAAGCCCTTTAAACGATTGTGTACACTTGAAAATTTAATATTATAATATTTTCAACAGGGTCATTTTGTACTTTAAAAGTCCTAAAACTATATTTATTCTCTCGTTAAATATATATCACATTGTATGTTTAAATTTAATGTTGATCGAAATCAACATTTGATTTATTTTACTCAAAACACACGCGCGGTATTAATAAAATCACTAATTTTTAATTCTATAAAATCTCAAATTTTATTACTGCTTTTTAACAAAGTACCTATAAATTCTCACTTTGTTCTATTTTCTATATTTGTATATTAAATGATTGATAATGGAGGATAAATCAATGATTGACTTTCTACCGTGTAGTTAAACTAATATTTACCTATGCAGTCTTTCAACGTAAATCGTATTAGATTTGAATTGCTGCTATTAACATCTTTTTCGTGCAAGTTTACCCTTCATGAAGGAAAATTGCATATATCGATGATAAGTAAAAGTGTGCTAATATTTGTCAAATTTTTACCCTTTAGAAAATGCTATTATTAAAATGATGAAAATTTCGCTAAGTAATTACGGAAACTTAACTAACAATAGCCGAATATTAAAGTATTGTTTAGAAAAAATTTATCATCATCGAGAAAAGGAGGGAATAGTAATTATATTGAAAAAATGCTTCCCGATATTAATCATGAAATCGCGAAAGGAGGCTCTTAGCGAGAAATGTAATCTTGAATTTGCGATCGCGAGAACGGATTATTTCTGTGGTGTATCAAAAGGAAAAAAAAGCGAGGGTCACCGGTAAGTCGCTAAGCCCGGTATGAACCTCCTTTTCCTCGCGAACCGGAAAAGTGCGAACCGCTTACGCATCGACCATCGCGATCTTCCGCTTTCCTCGAAAGCGCACCGCAAAAAACAACCCTACACCTAATACGCGTTTCCAGTTAGAGCGCAGAGATACGCGCATCGAGATTTAAGAGAACAAGTTGTGCGTGGATGTTGCGGATTCGTCGTTTGAAATTCTTAGCTAACGGAGGAAGATAAATTAATGATTTATAAACGATCGTTAACGATAAGACGTGAATTTAGTAATTTATTACCACGAGGCAACGTTTATTCGCCGCATTCGCTAAAAATTTTTCAAACGACGCAACAAAAGGTTATACTTACATTTAGTATTTTAAGAATTAGAAAAACCTGTTTTGTACTGCATTTCGTAATTTTAAGATTTTTCTGAAATTAGAAATGTTTTTGGATTTATATTAAACTTGTCTTTCATAATTCATTCGAGGCAATCAAAGTTATTTTACACCAAATGATTAAGTCGACTTATCGTACAAACTTGATCGTACAATCAAATACTGATATTCATAATTAAAATGTTTACGGTATTTTAAAAAAGGCTTAAATACAAGTCTCTCCTACGTGATTTAAGTAATCCTACGTAATCCACATTTCTACTAGCGAAAACATTTTATTTCGCTGTATAAAACTAAACATGTAAAGTTATCTTTCATCATTCGTTACAAAAATTTGTAATATTTTTAAGTGCGTTAGATTTTGTTCGATCTTATATTACGATGTTTTAGCTTTTGTTAGTACATGGTAAACCATATTCACTTTTGATTATTAAAATCTTTAATAAACAGAACTGTAGACGTGCGCTTTAAGTATTTAATTTTATTTTAAATTCGAAAAAAGTCCAGATAAAAATATGTTATACGGTATTTTTTGCTCGTAAGCGTGTAATGCTTTAACTCGATTCGATCAATTTTTGAAATATTCACGTAATTTATTCTTAAAAGTATTCTTCGACACATTGTGGAACGCGACTTAAATAAATTCAGTTTCCTTTAATTGCCAATGTGCAATTTATCTCCAACGCAAATATCAATGTTGGATTATAGATCGCGCTTTCCATTTATTTAAAATTCCATGAACTTTAGCAAAATAAAGTTGCCGTCCGTTTGCGGTTATTATTTTATAGTTATTATTGCGTGAAAACAAAGTTAAAAACCCAAAGTTAAGGGCCATTACAAAACGTACTATCATCGATCATTACATCGTAATGATTTCATTAAAGGGAAGTGACGCGACAGAAAAATAGGCGTGAGTTTCCTTCCCTTAATCAAGCTAGAGGGAATTCGAAGGAAGACCGTATCTGCCTTGGAGTGTGCAAACGTGCCCGAGGGCTTCGAATAACTTCCAGTGGGGCGACGTCTGCGTAATTTATCTAGGGCCGCTGTACGACGCATATACACGATGCTTTAAAATATTTCACGTTGCTTTCATTGAATTACGGGATTCTTGAAAATGGAAATTCCTGAATTGATATGCCAACTCGCATCTTATATTGAAAACGAATTTAATACGTTTTAAATTAATAGCCTAACGTAACCAGCGAAGCAATCGTTTTTTTCATTCAATTACATTTTTCATTTTCTTTTTTTCATCGAGTCACGTACATCCAAGAAGCGCGTCACTTGGATTATACAGTGACGTCTGTTAGTTATAAGCTTATATATCAATGGTTAGCAGATAATACATTTTTATAGCATAAGATTTGAAATATATCGACGGTATTATTAATTTTCAGATATTTCACATTAAGTTAACTTAATACTCTGTATTACTGTTCTGAAATATCACTTGACGTGACAATTGAAGACCATTTAACAAAGGTATAATTAAATTGCCTTCGTAGTAAAAAGTTGGTGATAATGATTCATTTGAAGTATTTTAATTAAATTAATTAGGCTCTTTGCCATTGAAAAAGCCTGAATACAAAAAGTAATGTACAGGTTTGAATCTTTCAATTCACTTGAACCATTCCTTCATAGATAATCCTTGAAAAGCTCAAATTTTTATAAATTAAATTAAATTTTATGTGCACGCAACTCTCACTTTTTTAGTCTGTAAATCGGTAGAATTTACAGAGATTTTATAATTATTGCGCATCGTGCAACGATTTATTTTTAAATTTATCATTTAAATCTGTTAAGATTTTGACAAACGTCGGAATACAAAAACCTTACTCTAAATAAAATAGCTGTTTCATAAGTATTATTATAAGATTGAAGTTTTAAATGCAACATTTTCGGACTCTGAGGAGATGAAACGTTTTCTCCTTCTTTATGCTTATAAATTACTTTATTCCTAAAAGAAAATAATATTTTTTTTTTATCATGCGATACGTATTTTCGTAAAAATACGTATTTTCTGCGCATTTTCCGAATCGAAGATATAACGTTTATTATCATTATTATTTGTTAAGTACATTAGATTTTATGAAATCATTTTCAACGAACTGCGATATGCAGTTTTTTACGAAAAAATAATTTGATTCAAGAATAACCTAAAGAAAACGAATCTTATCGGGACTTAAAACTTAAGCGCTCTTTCCTTGTATTTTATAATTAATCGATTAAGTCTGAATGAAGTCGCTTTATAAAGCAAAGATATTTTGCTAATTACACCAAAGACTTCGCATCAACGGATCTCACGTATATTTCACTGACCGGCAAACAAGTTCTTATTTTTTCCGCCAGCACTCGCGGATAAATTGGATAAAAATTCAGCATTTTTTGAAAAGCGATGCTAAACTATTTGTAGTTCCAAGAGGTTCACACGAATTGCCACGAATGATTCGGCTGGTACATCACGTAGATGCCGCAGTCCTTCGATAATTAGCGGCATGCCAGGAGACGTTGGCACGCGCTCCTGTGCTATCGGTGGCACTTCCGGTTCTTGCGCGCGGGTCTCCTTTTCTCATTGTGCGCCTCGGCCAATGTAATCATACGGCGATGCTCATTGCGATGCCTTGCGGCCTACGTAATTATTGCTCCCGCGGGCGTTTACCTTAACTCATGCTACGCAATATCTGCAAGAGAGAGAGAGAGAGAGAGAGAGAGAGAGAGAGAGAGAGAGAGAGAGAGAGAGGAATTCAACCATTTTAATACAGTTTCGCATGGGATTGTAAAAACGGTCGTTTCAACGAGTCATTTAGTGACGGCTGCCGAGCTTATTTTTCGCATTGACCAGTCGCATACGCGCATATCAGCACTAATAACAACTATTATCTTTCCTACTGTATTTGGCCGTAAAATATTTTAGTCCAAGGTAGATGTCTACGCGGAAGGAAGAAAATGTCGATGCAGCTTGTAGATGGAAATTTGTCGTCATTTTGTACAACGATCAGCCGATTTACTATGATTGTTAAAAAGATACTCGAATCAGAAACTGAAAAAAGTCTGAAAGTGTTGCTATGAATTAATTTATTATAAAAATTGATGTGTTCGAAATCGCGTTTTAGGTAGGGTTCAATTTTTACGTTTCGAGATATTATTACTTGGTTTTGTCGAATGGTTTAAACATTCAGATTATATCACAGTTGTTCAAATTTCAAGGAATATTTTACGTTTTTTACTATAAAATTGAGACTTACGATAGTAGTATGATACGAAGTACCTTGATTTCACGTACAAAATATTTATTTTGTAAAATTAAGAGGTCGATAAACATATCAAAGAGATGTGATACTGTCAAATTTTTTTCATTCTATAGACATTACATTTGGCTTAAAAAGGTCTACAGGACAAATTATTCTAGATAACTGTCCCTCATACTTCGAAAGTCGATAAAAGAATTAAAATAGTAATATAGTAATTAAAGCGTACAACTTTTTTTAACACGATCTACAGAGTTTCATAATTAAAATAGCTAATATTTTTAATCGTTTCTTTACAAATAAAACGGTATATTCTTTCAATTAAATTACCTTTGAAAATTTCTTTCAATATTTTAAAATAAATTGAATTGAATTCTTTTATAACCTTTTAACATATAATTCTTATATTTAATTTTAAGCAGCAAACGGATTCTCTAATATTTTACGTTTTATAATTCCAAGCGATAAATGTACTTCCGCTTAATACATATTTGGTGTGTAAAAATGACTACCTTCCTCATATTTTTTTTTTATGTTTCTTCTCATTATTAGTAAGTCATATTTAAAAACGTGTTTTTTTTTTCTTATCAACTGTTTGAATTTATAATTGTACGTGTATTAAATTATTGTAAATATGTTAAAATTTTGATAAATATAAAGCAAGGGAGTTTGTCCAGCGCCAGTCATATAATAATACCCAAAAGTCGCGGAATGAATGAAATACCACAAAGGTGCTCATTTTGTTTGTTTTGTTTTCGTTTCATTATTTATTGATTTTTTTCCCCAACAGTATTTAATTGTAAAATAGTTTTATTTTTTGTATCGTTAAGAAAATAATGCAACATAACTACTGACGGTAAATAATAAGACACTGAAGGTTTTCGACTTTCTAACAATATAATTCGAATTTTCGAAAGTATACAAATATTTAATATTAATATTATTTTCTATTGTCTATTAATATAAAAACATAAGATTATTATTATGACATTTATTTAATTCAATTGTCCTTAGTACATTATAATTGACTGAAAAATCTATTTTTAAGGTATTTAATATTAATAAAAAAATTAATAAAAGTAAAATATATTTTTACAATGTATATGAATATTTGAAATGTTGAATTTAAATAGTTGAACTTTTATTGTTTGATTGAAAAATCAGAATTTTTTTTCAAAATAATTCTTGGTTTTTCGAGAAAAAATATTTATTAGCTTTGGGACTGATATGAAAAATTCAGACGCATCTGAAAAATTTATAAATGCGTACTTATACGCACGCATACGTAGAGAGTTTTTTCTTTTTAAATCTGACATTTAACTTATCAAAAATCAGAATAGAAAGTTTTGGGTTTTTCTTATTACTGAAATATTTTCTTCTTTTTGATTAGTACGGAATATTTCCTTGAGAAAGCTTACATAAAGAATTGGATAATTTTCTATTTTCTTTTTCCAAATACTAAACGCTACTCGTGTGCACTAAAATAATCTGAAATTCAATTTTATCGCACTACTATGTGGGTGCGTAGGTGCTTCGTGAAATTAGATGTAGTTAGCTGTATAATAAATAGCCATAAAAGTATAAGATACTATTGAAACTTAAAAATAATAATTTTATTTATTTGACATCTATATGTGGGATTTTGGAAATGGGAATAAAGGGTGTTTCGCGTTTCGTCCAGGATCGATCTGCTGAATATGTCAAGGCTCCTTAGACTGATTCTGTTTGATACGTTCGAGACACAATTCGATGGATTCGGTTAGGAATCAATTTAATATTAGTTATATCGTTTGTCTATATCAATGCAGAGGCGTGGTCTGACTAAATCATCCGACTCACTTACGTATACCTATTTATGTGCAAAACCATCACACCAACCCGACATATAAATAGTTATTTGCGAGAGGTATTACGCACTGATAATTTCATTTATTTTTAATCAAATTAATTTTCATAAAGTTCATTAAAAATTCTGTTGATTGCAACTAAAAATAACGCAAGAGTGTATACTGAAAAGTGGACACAATGACAAAATCTGAAAGACTTTGCTGATACAGATATAGTTTAATCGGTGTTATATTAATAACAAAATTAATAAGTTTAACGAGAAAGATTCTATAAGTGCTACAATGTAAAATATTTTAGATAAAATATGTATGCAGCCTTTAAAATACTCATAAAAAAGCCATTTTATGTTGTTTTTAGTTTATTTCAAAATTCCGGATGTGATACAAACAAAGATTTGTCAGCCTTTATTTAGCAATCAGATAATACAGAGGGTTCTGCTTATGTTTCATTGTTGTCGATTAAATGAATATGCCGAATGTAATTCTATAGCAGACGGAGCTTCGTAAACAGCTATTTAACTAGTATTATCCATTGCAAAGAACGAACTATGGATGTTTGTAGATATGTATATCGTGGTATATAATGGAATTAAAGCTTCTTGTATGGCTTAGTTAAAATAAACCAGTTTATAAAATATATTTTACAATTTTTTTGAAAGTAAATTTTTACCGATGTTTTTTAAAATATATAAGAAACCTGTATTATCCTTATCGCTGATACTTGGTCAGTTAAATTGCATTAGTTTCAGAAATTAAATCTAATATAAGTTTATCAAAACTTTCTAATATATAAAACTATTAATGAGAAATATTGAATATACGCATTAAAACGTAGAAACAACGTTTTCTTCAGCATTTTTGTTTTGAATTCTAATTAGCAAATGTACAAATTTTATTTTTATAAACTTAGTATTGTATATTAATTCATTTTTTTTTTGATTATTAACATCATTTAGAGTATTAGAACATACAGACTTTGGTCTACATTTAAGTGTAGCATATTACTCGTTAATCGTGGATGGCATTAGAAAAATATATTGAATAGTCGATTTAACTTACGCTTAGTTCTAAATATATGAGTCTCGATACAGTCAAATATAAAAAAAAATGCAAAAGAGTGGTTCGCGAGCCAAATACAGCAAATAAAATCCTTGAGATCGTGTTCTCCTCTCCCGAATGTTCTATCAAATCTTCGGTTATGGATGGGTGTGTCTATCGTGAAATGTTTGTCGCGTAATTTATGAACTTTTTCATTATCCGGAAGTAAAAAAAACGATCTCGTGCTCTTCTTATAATCCTCTCGAAAATGGGTATGCGCGCCAAGGCGAGACGAACGGCGGTTTGTGAAAGTTACAACTTCATTTTAGCGGTGGTAATATCATGGGTGGCGAGGT
This sequence comes from Wiebesia pumilae, assembly GCA_018907045.1. Classification (NCBI taxonomy): domain Eukaryota; kingdom Metazoa; phylum Arthropoda; class Insecta; order Hymenoptera; family Agaonidae; genus Wiebesia; species Wiebesia pumilae. The sequence goes on from JACCHZ010000138.1 coordinate 3,170,604, forward strand.
CAAAGGTGTACGACATGAAAGCTCAGTCATTAACGTGGAAAATGAGTTTCTTTTGGTACTGGAGTCATTGCTGAAGCCGTTTCAGATCTGTTTACAGAGATCACCGGCTCAATGGATAAGTTTGCTTCTTTCAATGAAGCTATTAGCGAAAGAAGATAAAAGAATAAGATTCTTTAGAATGCGTGGTATTATATCTTGTGTTTAAAATGATAAGCCAGTGAAAGTCTTGTTTTTCTCATTCACTTTTGTAGCTTCTGTTGCTTTTAAAGGTAAGCAATTTATATTTATATATATTTGCCAAAGGCATATACTCATTTCTCCTTCTATTATATCAAATGAATAATGTTTGATCAAACTTCCGCTTTTGATTGCAGCTTAGCGTTTATCCTTTAAACAAGTTTTCTTAAACTGTAATAAAAAAGCAATCAAATTTATTACTGCACATGTCTTGATTATATGGGTATCCTACATGTATGTGCCTTACTTATGCTATTTACAAGCTATTTTGCGTAAGAGAAACCCACGCAAATACTCCTAAAGAATTTTAGTTTTATGTTATATTACCTGAAAATATTGTCTTAGTTTATTATTATTATTATTATTATTATTATGGATTCTTATTGAAGCGAATGAATAACACCTTAATCCTAAACTAGAGTGATGCGATAAACAATAATTTTATAAAACTACTCGTAGTTGAGTTGAAATTATAATTTGTTTTTAATCCAGCGATATCTATTTTTAATATTTCTATTATTCTTGTAGTTGAATCTATCAGTAAAGAAGTAAAATTATACTCTAAAAGACTGATTGTGTAATTTCGCCAACGTAATTATTATTTTAGTTACGAAAACCTTTTTTCTAAAACACCCACGTAACAGAACTTATAGATATATTAATAGGTAAAATCTTTAAATGCATCTTTTGTTATATAAAATGATGTAACTATTGTTTGAGACAATTAACGCTTGTTCTTTTCCCTAAAAAATGATAAAAAAATGGATAATAAAATAGTCTTAACGAGGTGTAGATTATATTTCATTAGAAAATTGTATTTAAAAGTACTTTAAAAAGAATCATCGTTTGTTCTGTATCGAGTCATCTTAGGAGGAAGTAATATTTTTCTAAAGCGCCATGCTTGACTGAATACATACTTGCATATTTTCGTTTCAGAATTTTTCAATTCAAAAAACTAGTTTCCCTTCCTATACTTTATTGAAATAGAAGGTTATGTGCATAAATAACATTAGCATTGATATAATTTTTTGATAAAGTTTATAAGTTATATTATTTAATGTAACTTAAAACTGAAATATTAAATTAAAATCTGTTTAAAAAAAAGTAAATTCAATACTCACACTTTTCTTTTTCGAGCTTAATTTTAACGGTAATGAAAGCCTTTCATATTTTTATGTGCGTTGCAATATTGCCTTAAAATCTGCACGAACTACAGTATTATTTTATGTATTTACTGTGTTCACCCAGTTAGAAATAATTTTCAAATTTTCTCTGTTTTCAATTTAATTGAATTTTTATGATTTCTATTAGTGATAAACCAATATTTTACTAACACCTAGAACTGGCATTTTACTGTCAGAGACAGAGATTGTTATCTAGAGTCAGGTTAGTGATCATTCTGTGTGATAGGGATTACGAATCGACGACTAGATAGATATCGAAGATGCAGAAGCTCCAGGTATTCGGACATTTCTTGGAAAAGCTCAAGTTTTTAAATTAAAAATTTAAATAATATCTATAATAACTAATAAAATGGAATTATTATCATGTCTTTATTACCAGTCAAAAGTAATGTCAATATTTCATTTTTTCTCTTTTTGATACGGTATCGAATATATAAAATTAATTTTTTATAATTAAAATTTATGGAAATTAGGTTTATGTAGATAACTTTTTTCTATAATATTATTGTTAATTCATTTTATCGTTCCACAAAAATGTTATCTGTCACAGTAAATTATTTGTTGTCTAGTAACATTTTTCTACAGTCTCATAACATTACTCAAATTTAATTTATTTTATTGTTAATTTCATTTTTTATCACGTGTAGTTTTTTTATTCTTATTTATTTCGTAAATTTGTAGAGCTATCTGTAAGTTATAGTTCTTTAAAATCGTAATTGATTTATTAATTTGAACTTGTTTTTAATGAGAATGAGTAATTTTGTAAAAATGAAATTAATTCCAATATGACAATCATTTTATAATTTCGATAAGAATGTTGGAATTAAAAATTTATATACGAATTTCGTACAATTAGATCGTAACTATATTCTAAATAGACCAAGAGAAGAATTGTTCCCAATAGATCATTTTAAAAGTTTTTAATTAGACTGTAAACTGATTTCAACGCATAAATCATGGCGATTAGTCGATATAAAGTAGAGTATAGAACATCAAATAATCATCTTTGTAAGGAAATTCGTGCATCACTCCAATACAGAGGTTTGGTATCAAATGACGCTCCATTCGATTAATGAAATTCAATTATAATATCTTAATCCAGTGTTTTCACGTACTCGCGTCTGCAGAAAAAGTAAAACAGATGCGTGTAAAATACGCTTACACGTTTCGAAAGGTACACACGAATAAATACGTTTCCACGAAAGCAGCGCGTCAGTTCAGACTTTAGGAAATCGTTAATAATCCATCTCTTGGCAATCGAGCTGCATTACTATACAGGTATTGCCTGGTCTGTTACCACTCGTACAATTCCATGTTAGCGAAGAAAAAATAAGGAAATTCATCGGCCTACACATTCGCGCGTATATATGTGCATATATACATATATGTCTGCGACTTTTACATGTCCGACGGCAACGCGCCCACACTACTCGCGCGTATGTATAGCCCGTATCTTTGTGCAATCGATGGGACATATACGTGTATGTGCGTTCTTTCACGCGGATGCATTAACGTACACGATGGAACAGTGTGAGTTCGACATCTAATTTTTATTATTTGACTGAGATTTTTAACTTTAGGAGAGCAATAAATCTTTTCTTACAAGATTATATACGTCGGCAGGAACGCGCAATTCTAACTTAAAAGTAAGCAAACTATTATGTAATTTATGTAATTTATGTAATTTATTACAAAATAAACATCAACAACATTTTAATTTTAAAAGCATTCTAGATTCTGTTAAATAAAACACGTCAAGTAGACTCTTAATTACAGAAAATTCATCAAAAGAAGACATGTATTTGATATTTACATTTGAGATTTCTATTTTATTCGCAATGAATAAGTAGAGGAGGTGATGTAAAAAATTTTTATTTGTTAGCTTAGAATAATCGGAAAGATCTGAATTTTAGCATAATTTAAAAATGGTTAAGTATTAATTAAATAGTTCGACAATATTATCTAGGTATAAAAATGTAAAACAATTAATTTTTTATAAGCTCATTACCTGCTTTTACATTACTTTTATAATATTTCTTTCAAATTACTTCAATTAAATTCTCTTTAAATGTTTTAAACATTTTTGTTATAAATGAAATATTTTTAATTAAATTTGTTTCTTAATTACGTGCACCTATATTTAAGTAAAAAACTGTTAAATACACTTAAGAACCCGTAAATTAAAGACTATTTTTTAAAAAATTTTGTTTAAATTTATACTAACACACTTTTCTTTATATATAAATATTATTGTGAAATATTTGTATATTATTTTTTAGATTCTTGGGTAACAAATGGCAAGGTAATATTGCTCAATAGTCTCGACGTTTTTAATAACCAAAGAAATGTTTTTTCACTTTGAAAAATAAGAGAACAGTTCTTTTTTATCAAAAACTATATACTTATGAGTATTCGTTCCTTGAATCTTTGAAATGACTTTTCTTTATTTTCTCTTCGCGTCATAGACAGATAAGCAAGGAAAAAAGATGACGAGTACACGGAGTAAATTAAAAGGAGAACAGTAGAAACATCTTATTTCTCCTCCTTGTAAGACGAAGTCGATAAAGCAAACTGTTAAAAATATAAAAATATATGTAGGCTGTTTATTATGAGTGATACTGCAGCTGAGTGCTTTTTCCTAATACTCTGACGGTTCTTTTTAAAAGAGAGATGCTTTTTAAATCTCTTTTTATGAAGTTCTGACGCCGAATGAGCAAAAGATTACTGCAATGAGTGTTGAAGGGAGAAATGATGATTCGTTGGAAATTGATACTTTTTCCACGAATACGTTTTTATGGATTCAGTGTACAAAACATATTACTTTATTTTGCTTTTAAATATTGTATTTGATAACGTGAGTCTTAAAATAACGCTTTCAAATGTATGAATTTTTATTGAAAATTCAGCAAAGTAATTTTGAATCTTAGCATTACATAGGCTTCTTAAAAAGTTTTCTTTTGACTAACACTTGTTAGTTATTAAAAAAATAATTGGTTAAGTTATTCGAGCACATATTTCTCTCAAATGGCTACATCATAGTTAATATTTAGTGTATGCATAGTTTAAAAGTTAATCAAAAATTCACATTGAGCCTACAAATGTAGAAAGGGCGTATTACTGAATTATGTAACCAAGATTTTCTTTATTATATAACTTTATGTAATTTAAGTCGTTCAATTTTGTCCAGTAGAATCCTCTTATTGATTTCAAATAATATTTTAAATGTAGACGTTTAGTCCTATCTTTGCTTTATATAAAAAGTTGAACTATTTTACGTACTTAAGTTCATTTATATAGTAATATGAATTTTTATGCGAAAAATAACCATATCATTAATTTTAGAATATAAATATTATTTTATAATAGTTTTCGAAACACTTAAAATGAAAGATCATCTAAAATCATTCTAAGTAAATTTATTTATATATCCCTTTATTTAACTCTGTATTACAGAATAAATTTGTAGCTAAAATTTTTTCAAAAAATGTTCTGCATCTATTAATATATTGCGAAAATAAATTTACGTGAATTAATTATGAAAAGAACTTGTGCAGAACTCAACGTTTTTATACTTTGTTAGTATAACTAGGATTCATTTATTAATGCATAATACTGAAAGCATTTGTGAAGATTTTATTGTCATATACTTATTATAAATTAACAGCAATGAATCATTTATTTTTTTATCATAAAAATTAATGTACGTGCATGTATAATATTTTAAATTATTTTTATTTAAAAAAATGTCTATTTTTAATTACTGCATGAAAAACTAACTGCTGTAAAAAAATGTGTATATTATTATTTTATATACAAATGAATATTAAAAATTTTATTTGATACGTGTGACTGGATTTGTTCATGTTACTCTTGTACGTATCTCAAGTCTTTCAAGATCAAAGCAAGATATTGCATAAATTTACTATTTCGTAACAGCAATTGTTCTCTCTGAGTATATTATCTTTGGTGCTAAAATACGCAGTCTTACTGCCATAAGTGTATTATATATTCAGCTTACATCTTTATAGTCGGTTCGTTACTCTTTAGAGTTGTAATGTCTTTTTAAAATTACACATAAATGGCTAACCTTTTTGCATCTTTGGCGGTAAATTAAATTTAAATTTCTGCTTAATTATAAACTTACCACAATTGTTTCTACAAGAAAAAACTGTTCGACTGTAGATAATGGCGCTCAATAGTTAATTAAGGCAAATACGATAAATCAGAAATTTCGTTTTTTAAACTTGAATTTAATGAAAATTCAATGAAAATGGATAAATATAAAATAGAAATTGATGCGACTATTTCATAGTTAATATTTATTTGCAATCATTTTACATGGGTTCTTAAGAAATATAAAACATGATATAAAAACTTAATATAATTTTAGCGAAGGAAACATTTTTATGCCATATTTGCCGTCTACAAGTATAAAAAAAGCTATTAAAGCTTAGTAATTTAAGGCAAGCTATTTATAATTTTTTTCTGATTTAATAAACATGTACGTTGGACGGAAACTGATAAGAATGTATTTGTATTTATAATAACTTACATCTATTCGAATAAGAATCAGTAGGCTCTGAATAATAAATTATAAACAGTAGGAGTGAACTTAGCGACACATTCGTGAATATAAATATAAATGAAGTGATAATTATATAATAAATTCAATTAATGTGTAAATAATAAATACCTGAAAGAAAAGCTGTCAAAATTAATAGGTACAAAAGTAGAGTTTAAGCTTTGCGTAAAAAGAAAAATATCTTTTTAACGATGTTGCACACTTTACTTGAAATAAACCACAAAGTTGAAACGAAACTTTAGATGTAATATTACTTATTAATATAAATACGTTGTACCGAAATGTGTAGGATTCACTGCAATTGTTGATACATCATCGACTGCAGCTGTTGGATCATATATTGTTCTCAGCGGAAGTATGTCTGAATAAGAACCACCTTCATATGGTGATCGTAATACTCGTCTCATTTCTACTACTGTAGGATATATTGCCGGATTTACGGCACCACTTTTCAATGGAACTGCTGGATTCCATGTCTGTCTTGTTCCATATGGTCCAAAATTGATCGCAAAATTATCTGTTTTACCAGCCGTATCAAAAGCTAGATTTTGATTTGTATTTAAATGATTTATAGATTCAAGCGTGTGATCATTTCTACCGTTTTCAACATTTATTCCGGTATTTACGTTTTCGTTTGCTAACATTATTGCCGGCTCCATTTTCCAGCTCGGTTGTACTGGTCTGCTTTTTTTATTATATTCGACGCTGTCTATTGGACTGAGAAATTTATCATTTTCAATGTTGCTTGAATTTATTGATAATGTATTAATACTGGGTGTTTTGTATGGAATTACTTCGTCTATCTTAGTATTCAGTGCTGCGTTTGCTCTATTGTCTGCTGCAGTAGTTGGGAAATTTGAAATATTTTCATGTATGCTACTCCTTTTAAATAACTGAGGTGTGCCAACTTGATAACCACTAGCTGCTTTAGTGATATCGGTACCCATATTAACACTCGAATGAACAACTTTATCATAATTGCCTCCTACTATACCTTGAGCTAAATTAAGTGCCGAATTTACTATTTCACTTCCTGAATTAATTGTCTCATAATTTGTTAAAGGTGTTTGTCCTAATAGATGCAGTACTCCGTTATTTGTTGGAGACATTTGCCTATAATTTCTCGCTATGGAGTATTGAGTTGCTGGATTTGATAATAACTCGATTGGATTACTTCTCTTGTAATAATAACCACCTCCATCGGTATGGCCAATATTCTGTCCTAAATCAGCTGCTGAATTCCAAACTGCTTTAGGACCATTCGTTGGATAGTAACCCCCATTGTAAAAAGGTCGATACGGATTGAATTGGTGATTGTCGTTATATCCTGGATTCATTTCAATATTTCTGTCAGTTATACCAGCTGCTTGATTAGAAAATCCAATTTGTTGAGAAGACGGAGTCCGATGGTCTTGTCGATACTCTGGTTGATATCCATTTTCATTATTAGGTTTAAAAAATCGATTATTTCTAATATTCTCTGGATTCATAACAGCAGCTACGAAATTGTCGGCTAAATCAAATGCCCTTTCGGCTACATTACCAGCAAAGTTCGATGCTGAATTCCAGATTTTATCAGCTGGATTAGCACTCTGTTGATTTTTAGACTGGTCATTTGGAAATCCATTGTAATTATTCATATTTTCGTTACTGCTGTTTTTCTGAAAAGCCGACATTCCATTTTGGAATAGTAAAGATCGAGATAATGATTTTTGAAAGTCATCTATTATATTTCTCAATCCTCTTGTTTGATTCTTGTCTTGTGATTCATAAGAAGGATTTTTGAAATTTCTACTTATATTCAGTACTTTAAGATAATCATTCATTTTATTGTTTAAGGAACTAATTTTACTTTGACCTTTGTACTGGAACATAGAAGTCATAAGAAATTTAATATATTATGAAATATCGAAACGGTCTCCTTTAAGAAACTGACGATACTTACATTATTGTTTGCAGAATTTTGCGTCCAAATTTGGTACGGTATAGGTATTTCCTGATCCTCATATGTTTTTGTAGTATCTTGATAAGGACCAGACAAAGCAGTTCTGTTCATTTTTTGCATTCTATATTCAAATCCTTCTTCGGTGCCTTTAATCAAAGGTCTAAAATTTGATTCCGTTACATCAGTAGGATTAGCTGCTTTGGTTAAATAATCAAGTTCTTCTATACTTCCGTAATTATCTGTAAAAAAAAAAATAACGCTTTTTATAATAATAATTTAAAGATACGTGAATTGAAAAATTTTTCAATTTATTTTATAGATAACTAAATGATTCATAAAGTTTGTGAATAAATTATGTACCTGACGATCGAATTTTCGGACTATGAATTTCATCGCGTCTACTTGTATTGGAAAAAGCAGTTGATGAAATAACATCTAGTTTGTCCTCATTATCTGTTAATTTATTTGTAGGATCTAAGGGTATTTTTTGATCAGTAATTAACTTAGGATCAGCTGATCTTATAGTTAACGGTGACGCCTATAAAACGAATAAAGTATGTGAATAATAACGTTAAGTTTTTGAATGATTTTTATGAATTTTCTTCGTATTATAGAAGAACTGTAAAGTATGTTATCTAAATATCAATAAATATATCGATGGAAGTATATTTATCAGACATGTTTATGAGTTATTTTAAATTCTAGTCAGTTTGATAAAATACATTTTTGCCATGTATTTTGATTCAAGAAAATTCAAGACAAAAATATCCTGCAATTACAGGTATCAAGCTTTTAAAATTAACATATTACATTTATATTATCGAAAGATATAAATTTTCTTCTAACTGGAATAAAAAATTTGTCCTTTTAACGTAGCAGTACTATTTTATTTTAAATATCACTATCGCTATGTGTTATTTGTATTTTTATTTTTTAATTTTAGGCGTACGTTGCGTAAGTTATTTACGAAAATCTTACTATTCAAATGAAGAATTTTCAAATATAGTTAATTTTAAAGCGACACATGTTAAAAACTGTGTATTTATTTTGACTTTATTTGAGTACTATAGTTAACTATACTAGTAGCTGATTGATAGTATCTGGCTATTAATGTAGATTTTATTGTTTTTTACATCTCTACAGAATATTTTACTAATCGTTCGAATCTTCATTATTCAATATTTCATGAAATTCTTGCTAAATTGAATTAAAGTTTCGAAAATGAATTATTCAATTTTTCAGTTTATTTAAAAACGTAATTATTTATCACATTTTTTAAATACTTAGAATAAGTATTAATAATTGTATTACGTATTCAAATTGTTTAAATTATTTTACATATTAATATGTCTATGAGTTGGGCTCTTAAAGTATTTGTTTGATTGAAGTAGATTGTTTAATTATCAGACAAATAAAGGTTTAGCTTACTCGCAGATACATACTTTTATAGTCATAATTATTAATTTATTTACATGGAACTCTGAATTCTTATTTCAGTTCAGTCATAATTATGAGTAAATATGTTAACATTTACTGTTTAAATATTACATAAAATTGTACATATTACTTTTTACTGAATTTTGATTCAAAATAATATTTACGTAGTTGTAAGTTTTTGTTTTATTTTTTTTTTCAAATCTGTTATTGATATTCTTATTTATTAGAAATTAATAATATAACTATAAAAGTGAAGGATACATTAGTAATAATAACAGAAAAAATTTTTGTATAGATGGTTGATTAAGAATATATTTAATATGAGTGTTGAAGAATTTATTGCCACAGTAAGTTTGAAAGAACTATTGTTTAGTTTAATGTAATTGTGAAACTATTGCGTGTACTTCCCTTTCATTAATGGGACTCAAAGTATTAGTATAAAAGTAAATTGACAATGCAATAAGTAACGGCTATGATCATAACATTAAACATTAATTTTTAAAAAGGATTTAATTCAATATTCTATTTACTGGATTTTATTAAATACTTTTCAAAAACATGTGCTTTTCACTATTTTACTTGTATACAAATAAATATAAACAATTTCTTTGTCTATGGATTTCATAAATAATAATTTATAAAACTTCCACGGAATGAAGAAATAAGGAGATTTTTTATTATTTTCAAAGAGAAGAATTCGAATCTTTTTGCTACCGTTGAGATTGATATGGATTATTTCATTAACTATCGATCAACGCAGTTCGATACAAATTTCGATGACAATTAAAAGCTATAAATACTTTATTAAATGGATGTAAAATGAAGGGCATTAATTTTTCTTTTACCAAAATCTTATAATTGACAACGATTTATAAGATGTTTTGAAACAAAATTAATTTTATCAATACAGATGAAATTGATAATATATTATACAAGTATAAGCTTAAATACATACTTTTCAAATGATATCGATAATACATATTTTTGTAGTTTAAATTATACATTTGTATATAATATTATTCAGTAGATAAAAGCACACGAAGGAAGAAATTTTGTTTATCTCTATTTAAAATACAAATAACTTTAACTATAAAAATACTAAATAAAATAAGGAATTAAAGTCAATTGGAAAATTAATCGAAAAGTGGTAGCAACATCGGCTGAAATTCGAATACGGTAATTCTCAAAAACAACCAAAATACAAAAAATAAAGTATAAATGAGATTAGTAAGAGCCTATTGAGCTTTATAATAATTGTGTGAAAACCAAAATTTAAATTAAAAAAAAAAGCAGTATATAATATGTTTAGGTGAGTATTGTTGAACTGTAAATGAATTAAAATTAAAAGTTATAGTTAAAACGGTCCATAATATCAAATACATTTATTATCCTATACATATTACGAAAATAATAAATTATTAAAATGTACAAATCTTTTAAATGTGCCTTTGCATAGTATATAATAAAGAATTACGATTTCCTTGTGAAAACAGTTTTAATATAATTTTATGGTCGGATATTAGAATATTAAATTTTTATGTACAGAGACAGTTGCTTTTCACTAATCATGCAGACAACAGTTTTTATAACTTTTATTTATTTTATATTTTACATTGGAAAAATAATGGTTGTCTTTAATAAGTAATAGAATTCTTTTACTGAACGTATGCTTTTAATGCAGCATACACATATAATAATAGATACGATATTCTATCTCAACATTCTTAGCCGGTCACTTACCGTTAATTTACTTTAAATGTCATTTTGCATCAACTAAAATGTACCGAACGTTTGAAAGCATTTACGCATGTAAGCTAAAAGAATACGATTTAAAACATTTTTAATATTAAATTTACTTACGCGTGTTACTGATGATATGGGACTTGTCAAAAGTTTTGAATGAACTACGTGTGGTATTAATTTTGCTCTAAGTGTGAGAGCGGTTAATGGTATACGGGATGAAATCGGAATTTTAGCATGTGAACCTTTTGATAAATAGTTGAGACCGATATGGCTTGCAATTATTGCAAGTTTTTGAGTCTATAAAGAAATAAAAGAGATTAAATTCATTTGTAATTTAATGTATGATCTCTAGGTACCTTCGAATTCTGAAATACAAAATAATGTGTAACACATTTTTTTAATGTGTTTGTGAAAAAGTTTGATAAAACAAACATTTATTTATTACCTTAACAAAAATAAAATAAAAATAAATACTGTAATTATGGTAAAAGATAATGGGTTATCTAGTGTGATAGAATTTAATCAAATAATTCTTGTCTTATTAATGTGTTTCTAAATGTTTGCAAACAATTTGCAAACTCTTTACAGAATTGTCTCATTGTTTCAGAATCAGTATTAATTGGTTTTCGGGTACTGAATGCAATAATAATAATAAATTTGTTTTTGCGATCCATATCTTTATAATAACTATTATGGGTCTCTTAAGACTTTTTCGTATTTACGATATAGAAGATTGGAAGAAATTGTTAATTCGTGTGTTGGCGCTAAAATCTGACAGATATTTATATAATGTGACATGCTTCAAACGAAGATAATAAAATGCATTTAAAAACAACTGTCTTCAGTACTTGATGATAAATAACATTGGGATTGACTACAAAATTTAATTGATTGTTTCAAACTTTAACAAACTTAGATTTAATTTCATGTAAGATTTTTCTTAAATGTTTTAAATTATCATGAAATTTAACTCGTAACTAGAAAATTTTTTATAAACGAATTAAAAGTAATACTCATTTATAAAGTAAGTTAATTAATGTTATTTTTATTCTAAATATTTTTAAATATTTACACGATTTTCAATTGTTACTTATGAATAAATAAAACTTTATTGAGCAACAGTAATTCATTATTACCGGCCGTAAAGCAGAAAATGCCGGGTGCATGTGATGCAGTAAATTGGGATGCGGTGGTATTAATACAAGTCCTTCGGATAAGCTAATTGTTGAACTAGCCATTGCCAGGTACTGTAATATAAAATTTTTTAATGATAAAAATTATAAATAATTTCCTAGCACTACTGTACGTAAAATATATAATAAATGTTAAAAATATATAATGTAATATGAAACTGCTCTTCTTTTTAAATTTACTACTTACCTATGGTGATTTTTAGAAAGATATATTAACATAATATAAATTTTATTTCACACGGATAGATTTTCTCGTAACTGCTTCCTTTTGGCGCTATATATAAACAATACTAATAAATTGTAGAAATTTGTCTTAAGCATTAACCTTACGCGAAGAATTTCAATTAAGAAAAACAATAAAAAGACGAAAGTCCAAAAAAATAATTTTTGGACTACCTGGCTTGTTTTTCAGATAATTGTAAGATTATTTTACCTTAGATAGTTATCTATTTTCTAATATTTTAACAAATATATTCGGAATATAGCTTTTTAAATACTGCTTTAACATTTGTTAAACATTTAAAATGTCAAAAATTTGAGTCTAAGATGTATTACGTGTATCTTATAGACTTATGGGTTTTATTTCTTAAGTTTTTTTTTATCCGATTAACATAATTAGAGGCGTATGTTTAAATTGTTAAGATAAACTTTCTAAAAATTAAATTAATCTTTTTAGAAAAATTTGTTCTTTAAATATACTAGTGTACGAAAAAAATTTGTAAGTATTGGAAAATCGCAGTTCGCAATTTTTATAAATTTTATAAATTATATTCATGATATTCATAACAAGAGTTTAAAATTAAAGTAGAATATAATTAAGTTTATTGTTGCACCTTCTTAGAAGAATAAAATTATTATGCTTTAAGTAAAAGTAAAAAATTAGCTGCAATTTTATTATTCTTTATTTTAACAATGTATACAGTATATAATTTTCTTTATTTATATATAATATTGCTTTTCTTATTGTTAATTTATTTAAAATTTTAATAAAGTGATCAGATCGAATATTTTAATCTAATTATTTGTATCTTGATTTTGAAAAAAATTAAATACTTCTAATTTATTAATCTACAATAATTTCAAATGTATAGATTTGAACAATAATCACATGTTGTTGATGTTAATATTCGAAAGTCAAAATGAATATTAAAAGAAGTTTCAACTTGAATTTTTGATAAATTTTACAAACGACCTACTATGTATACCTTCAGTCTCATTTGTTATAAAAAGTTATATTATAAACTATTTTTTTTCGCACTTTCGTAACATTTCTCTAATTTTGAATTTCTAATTACTTACCAGAATGAATAACATGGTAGTCATTGTAAATGCTTAAGCTCTTCACGGTTCAATTATAATTTTGAAACTGATCAAACACATTTAGGTGGCTCGAATCACTGTTGCAACAAATTTGTTGACGATGAACTTTTTGAACATTCCGTTGCACGAATATTTGTGCCACTGCATACATATACAAATTGATAAAAATGAATGATGCAGCATTCTAAAGATTTATAACGTAGTTACTATTTGAAAATGGAGTATTTGCAGAAAATAACGATTAATAGTTGTAAATGAGCATAATTAAATGAAAACTGTGACTTCAGTTATATTATTATTTCTCGATTTTGTATAAGTAAAATCCAAGATCTAATTTAAATTTATCCTTATATATGCACGTTTTATAGACAGGAGAATGTACATATTTAATGTGATTATTAATATTTCATAAGCATAATTTAATAAAATTACATTTCCTTATAATTTTATATAAGTTAGTATTTTAAACTTACAATTTTGTTTCATAAAAATATTTAATGATTGATTGAAATTGCGAAAGTGTGTTCTAGGCATAACGTGCGTATTTTCAATGTGTGTCGCATATGTGCTAAGATCAAATATGTGCATAGATGAAGTATTATAAATTAAGGCAAGGTTTGAATAAGTATTATACAGCAATTGCTGGTATAAATTATGTCTTAATATGTATCTGTTACATATCAAATAGTTTAGTAAATATCTTTAAATAACTAAACTGTAATAACAGCATATTTTGCTGCTTCATATTCCGTAGCTTAATATTGAGTACTAATGGGTTAATGTATGCTTGCTGTTAATAAAAAGTTATCTGTAAAAACCTGTTTATTAGTAAAAAAATAAATAAAAACTGTGTTAGTATTAAGTACGTAATTTTTTAGGATAATATTTTGAATTAAAAAATTTATTTGTTCCGTAATGATAATTTCATTCTCAAAAATACTTAGACTTTTTAATGTACCAAAGAAAAGATGCAATACTTCATTTGATGAAATTATAGTTTGGATAAATGAATTAACTTAAGAATTTCTACGTTTTTATCCTATTAATAATTGCAAATTTATCATTTTTTTCGGCAGTACATAAATAAATACGCACGCAGAATAAATCTACCGAATTATTTTACTATATTATTTTTGCAACGTTTATTCTCATCGCGTTAAGGGGACACTGAATTTAGTCCTAATTTCTATCGAACGGCTACACTATTACATAAGATGTAATAGCTACACTATTACATGCCGTTGCAGTAGAAATACATTTTGTATGAAACAAAAGAAACAAAGCTTCCTTGCGTTCGAGTGATCAATTCTAAGAAACAGTAAATACTTTTTTCAAATAAAACCAAGTGACGATTCATTCGAGGTACGTATTAAGGGCGAACCAAGTAAATCAATCATATCGTGGTAATAAATTAATTAAGGCCTATTAGCATATTAGCTCAGTTAAATTACTTATTTAATTTCTCTGTACATTTTCTCTTAGTTTATGTCCAATCGCTTGGTTGTAAGAAAAAGAACTTTAGTATTTATTTAATTCTAAATCTATTTTAGTTTTATATAGGATAAATGATATTTTTATAAAACTTGAAATGCTATTTTCATGGCGCTAATCCGTTGTAATTCACAAAGTTTTTCACAAATACATAAAGAGAAGAGATAATATTCTTATGATGCTCTCGTACAGTAGAATTTTTTAAATTTAAAATTTATCTCTCACTTTCTTTTCGTCGGAGGATTTTATGTTATACAATGTCATGTTATCAGTATTTTTATACGAATTTTTCAAATATTTCATTTAGACGTAAATTTAGATTTTAAATATAGATTACTTCATCGTTTTTCTTTAGTTACTTAGTTAAAAGCTGTGTAATTTTCGGACAATTTATTACTTACTCGTTAAAGTATTAAAAATATCGCATTATTTATTTGAAAAAATGTATTTTCAGCCTCGGAGTATCAAGCAGAACTGCTTGCCATTTTATTTGCTGCAACAATTCAATAGCTTTACATTTTTAACGCAGCTGCACTGAATACTTAAAAGGGGATGCAGTAAAATTGATCGTTGGATCAGGTCTACTTTGTTCGCGTTAGAAAAATTTTTGACTAGTGCCTTTCAAGACGCGACACGGAATAGTCGACCTGGAAGTGACCAATTCGAGAAAGTTACGCGTAATAATTATTTTACCATCATTACACAGGATTTATACTTGTAGCAAGGGAATTATTTATTGTTGAGCAAGTGATTTATAAATATGTTTTGATTCGAATATTTTGTATATTCTTTTAATATAAAAAATTAGTATTGCTTGAAAACTTACGATACTGTAAAATACGTATCGTTAGCTTATCTAAATATACAAATATATTGATTCGAATAAAAATGTTATAAAAAATAATAGTATACGTTTGTATGTATTTTATGTCTCGGTAGATTTTAAAAAGTTAATTACTTCGTTAGAAAATGAAGTTTAAAGAAACGACTATTTTCAAACGCTCGATGACTAAACAAGTTCCGAAAATATCCAAGCAGCGAAGATAATACTTAAATAAAGTTGTCAATTTTTATTAATTCACGTAGCTAAACACTATAACATTTTAATTTGTATATACAATTTAAAAGGGAGTTTTGTTATTTATAATATAACGTAATAACAATTATTGTTCAAAAACCATTCGGTAATCGCTATGTTTTTATAATGGCTTTGTAATTATCAAACTGAATACGATTTTTCTAAGTTGCTTCTTTGTTGATCGTTGACGTAATTTCGAATACTATTAAATGAGAGATTCCGTGGAAGAGTGATTTCGAAACTGTCATTTCGTCGAGCATTTCTTTTTATCGTACAGGCGGAGCAACGCAACAGCGAAAGCTCCAAAAGCTCAGCAAGAATTATAAAAATTACTCATCGGCAACTCATTTAGAGCGCTAAAGAAAGACTCCAGATAGCCAGACGGTGTCTCGGCGAAGTGGAGTCTGTACCAAGAACTCTCGCCGAAAGTGCACCAACCGAAGTGCGCCCGCGCCAAAAGCCCATTAATACGCGCGTTCGCCGTCCTCGTTAAAGGCGCAAGCTCGCGTGCTTGCGAAACGCGGCGTTTACGATTTGGCTTGGGGCTTTTGCCGCAACATAATGCGCTGCCGCATTCGTTCCCGGCCAGAGTTCGTTGCTCCTCGGCGACTCATCGTGCCCCGCAGATTGTCACTCGCACCAGAGGAGGAGGGACGACCGTGTACGCGACCTGCCGCACTTCTCGCCTCGAATATTCATCGAGGTTGCGCACTCGTGCAGATGAGCTGGTCGAGATCCGAGCTCTTGGTGCACCAATTACTCGCGAGAGGAACCTGGAAGACGAGCGATCGTGATTTGCGGATTAAAAGGAGAACTTGTCATTAATAGCGATTGCAGGAGGCGATACAAAGATGCACTTCGAGGAATCGTCGAGAAATTCACGTTTAAAAGACTTGTTTTATTTATTCCACGAACGGCTACTTTAATGCCGATGGCTACTCGTGATTGGTACTACAATTTCAATAAAATGGTGTTTGTGCTGTCTCTGCATGTGGATTGTTCAATTTGAAAGTAAGAGCTTAGGACGAATAAATTGTTTGCCTACATTAGGAAGTATTTAAATTATTCAGCTAATAGGTCGCTTGTACGGACATTTTAATCATTACATTTAATTAGCTTACATATACTATATATGTTAGATGCTCCGAATTTATACGAATATACAATTTTTATCCAACTTTCGATAATTTAGATTAGAATAGTTACCGCGAAATATTTTTATTTTCATTGCGAGTGTTATTACACGAAGCAGAAAAATCTAATCTACATTACTCATCGATTATTGTAGATTAATCGATTAGCAATTTTAAATAGAATTTTATGTATTTTGTAATTAAAAACACCGATAAAGAAAATTGACCTAAAATATATTCTAGTTTTATATTTTACTTCTCCGTGACTTAACGGTTAATCAGACCCATTTAGTTCACACTCGTATACAAAACAATGGTTAGTTAGCACTTTATTTCCTTTCCTTTCAATTCATTAACTTGATCACTAGTCTTACAACATTTGGACAGTAAAAAAAAAAAAATTAAATAGTTTCAATTTAATATGTGAATTTCATAATAAATTTTAAGGACACGTAAATATAATTTGCTTTTTAAGAAACAAGTCCTACAATATTTTTTTCTATAAAACAAATAATCTATCTTAAGCTAGTTCAGTTATTGATTGCTATTCATTGCGACGATTGTAAATTGAAATAAATGAAAAAATCAATAAACTTTTTTCGACTAATCCGAATGTCTGAAAATCTTTTCAAGAAATAATCAATATTTCAATTGTGGTATGTATAATTTCCCCTGGCAATAATAAAAGCGATTACTACAGTTATAAACAAAATTGTCAATCATTTTTATTCAAATAGGATGCAATAATTGAAATAGTACGATTGTACCTTCAAGAATGAAATACTCGCATCGATGAACTGCAGTACACGAATCAAAGGGTAATTTTTATTTCTCCTTAATTTCAGGTTGCGTATTCGGTACGTGATGCCGGCGGCGCGCCTAACGCTGCGCGAGGAGGACGTGGTGAGACTCACCCTCGAGTTCCTCCACGGCCGGGACCTTCATATCTCGCAGCTCTCCCTCGAGCGCGAGACCGGCGTCATAAATGGCCAGTACAGCGATGACGTGCTCTTTCTGCGGCAGCTCATTCTCGACGGACAATGGGACGACGTCCTCGAGTTCATTCAGCCCCTTGAAGCCCTGCCGGATTTCGACATGCGAAGATTTACCTATTCAATACTCAGGTATGCGCATATTATACTGGCGCATATCGTACGGTATTTCAATCGAATTGTTCTGCTAAGATAAGTTCGATAGATCATTGATATTCGATTAAATTGGGAAATAATTTAAAACATTATGATCGCAGCTGTTAAATAAAATTGAGTGGTTTGTACAAATATAATGTTCGAAATTTCGATGGTCTTTCCACCTAAAAATTAATGTCTAAAAAATGTCGAAATTAATAATTGGTTAGTTTTTGAGTAAGACCTGAGGCTTCCTGCACGCTGAAATTAAAAGCCAGCCCAATATTTAATAAACGTTTTCAATAATCCTCTTTATTTCACTAGGCATAAGTACGTGGAGCTGTTGTGCATTAAATCCGAGGCGAACATTATCGGTATGGGCGCAAACGGTAGCGTTGACAATGCCGTGGAGGAGGTGGTCAAAGTTCTGACTGACCTTGAAAAGTTTGCCCCCACAAAAGATGAGTACAGCAGTTTGTGCCTACTGCTGACCTTACCAAGGCTCACCGATCACCTGCAGTACAAGGATTGGAATCCGAGTAACGCGAGGGTCCAGTGCTTCCGAGAGGTTCATCCCCTGGTAGAAAGGTTTCTGCCAGGTGAAAAGAAGAGCAACGATCCTAATCACCCACTGATGGTGGCTAAAAACGATAGACTTATTCAGCTCATTATTAAAGGTATCCTGTACGAGTCCTGTGTAAATTACTGCCAGGCGAAGGCCACGGGCTCTAAGGAGAGCGAACAGGTGATTTTTGAAAAGCTTTTTTTAAATCGATTTTTTTGCAAAAGTATTGTCTACGTAAACAATATAAGCAAGAATTTTATAATACAGCGTTTCAAAATGACTATTTGCGATCGGAATGTTTAGGAGCATAAAATAACGAAACGAATGCAGTAAAAATATTTAAAATAATCAATAATTTTGAGTTAAAATTTAGCAATAATTTGCAATAATATCGATAGAAGTTGAAGATTAAAAAATTATGTCGAGGAACTTTTTGATTAAACGGAAACAAAATTTAGTTTAGAAATATGGTCAAAAGAAAAACTTGTTTTAAAATATATCATTATTTTAAAAGTTTCGTAAAAATTCAAAACAATAAATTCTAGCTTATACAATTAGCTTTTATTACGATACCGTCTTAATAAATAAGTATTTTCACCGTGGCATTGAGATATAACATAGTTTTAAAAATGCGTGGTACTTCCATTGACTTTTGAGTTCGAACCCTTGAACGATCGTAAAACAAGGTCAAATTAATAATTAGCGGATAAATATTAAAAAATTGATAATAATATTATTTTTTACATAACTAATTTGCACTTCATAATTTTAACTAATAAATACAGCTTAATTATTCGAAAGAATACTTGTGAAACCGTTTATATAATAAAACTATTATCTTCGTAAAGGTGGATCGACCGTTTTTAAAAAATGAAAAGTAATATGTCTCCTTACTTTACAGGTCGAAATGAGCTTTTCAAGATTATTGGACGGTTCCGTAGGCTTCAGCGACTCCGACCTGAGCTTATTATCCTGGCTACAGTCGATTCCCTTCGATACGTTCGCGGTGCCGTTCGCTCAGCGCACCCTGAACGTGGACGTCGAGCGCTTGGAGAGGCCATCCCTCGAGACCTCCTGGACCGAGCACATGCTCATCACCCCCATCAAGCCAAAGACCTTCCCCCACAGCGCTATGCCCTTCACTCGGCCGCGTTCCGCAGCTGATATGATGTCACGGAGTTTGGTGCCGGCGCTCGAGGTCGGCTTTGGTTCTAAGAGCCCCGGTCCCAGGAACATGAACATACCTTCGGCGGCGCTAATGGCGCTATCCACGGGGGATATCAACAATCCGATAATGTCCAGGAGCTCGTTCGCCAGTTTTCATCTCACGGGCTTCAAAAATAACAAGCTAATGAACACGAGCGTCGATAGGTAAGGATCGTCACTGTCGTTGTTTATTCCGGGTGTTGAAATATGATATTAAACACAATCGTATTGACTTTACGAATACAAATACAAATTACGAAATTACAAATACTTTTGATTTGAGGATTCGCATC
Source organism: Wiebesia pumilae (assembly GCA_018907045.1). Taxonomy (NCBI): domain Eukaryota; kingdom Metazoa; phylum Arthropoda; class Insecta; order Hymenoptera; family Agaonidae; genus Wiebesia; species Wiebesia pumilae. The sequence goes on from JACCHZ010000138.1 coordinate 3,191,138, forward strand.
GATTTCAGTGATTTGAAATATACGATGTATCTAAATATGCAATGAGTAATAAGAAAACAAATTTATAAATTGTAAATTATAGCTTACTTCGAAGTTGCAATGTTTGTTGTAAATTAAATTTATGATACAACTTAGGAATATTATGTTAAATTGAATTTTATTGATTAAATTCGTTTAACATGCTTGTTCACATGTAGAACCAAAAGTTTTCAGATGAATTGTGTGAAATAAGAATAGTACATTGAGCTTGTGAATATTTAAATAAGATATTAATATGGAAATTGTAATTTTATGACGATTAAAAAAGAACTAAGCAACTTTCATTTGCAGTTGAAAATCACACTGTAAATGTGCAAGAGTATCGAGTGTCAACTAACGCTTCGTATTGTATCGCTAGGTTGTTCGAAAACGAGGGCGATGTATTTCTGAGTTCGAGTTATGGCGAGTTTCAGCAATTGCCCTCGATACAGGAGACTATCAATTCAGCGGCCCAGCCTAAGACGCCACCGAGGACGAGGGGACACTCAAAGAGTCCGGAAGGTGGGCTTGGTTTCCACTTTTATGCGTGTGAAAAAAAGAAAGGCTCATTGTTGCCTTTATAATATAATCATGGGACGTAGCAAAGAATCCAAGTTTCAGAGGGAAAAAGATGGTTTATAATGAAAACTTCGCTCGTTATATGCGATTTTCATAATTGCCGGAACGTTGCTTATGACGTATATTATAATTCACCGCTATTATGTTTGTCGCAATTAATGATTCTATACATTACAAGATTAAATTAAAAGTAGTTGTAGTTATCAATTAAAATAAGATTTTTTACTGGACTACACTATTATCCCATTTATTCTTTGTATTATTATTTTAATTGTTAATTGAATTCGTTACGTAAGACTCAGCAAAGTTAATATATTACCCATTTCACATGTTAAGCTAATTTTTTTTAATCGATACGTTACAACGTTGTTTTCAATTGTATTTTTAAACATATTAATGTACTTCTTAATTTATTACTCAGGAGAAATGAAGGGTATTTTCACTAATTAAAAGTAATAATATCAAATTAGGGAAAACGCTATTAGGGAAAGTGTCGATTTGGTAGGAATCTTCACCTAATATTTAATATTTAAAAATCAAAATCATCATTGTAATATATTTTATAGTTACAATTAAGTAATTTATTTCGGTATAAATAAAGGAATATAGATGGAAAATGAATATTAATATTTGGATAAAAAACTGTTTAATTTAAAGATACAATGATTTGCAAATTACTAGATAAATGAGAATACATATATACATTTATTTATTTTCAAAAACGGATTTCATTTATTTCAGTGATAAAAGCAGATCCATCAGCAGCCTCAACACCTGAGCGACGTTTACCAGGCCGAGAATCTCCGGCACTATCGACAGCTCGAAGCTCGCGACGCGATTCCCTCGCGGAAAAGCCGACAGGCATCGTCACGGGCAAAATAGTTGAATGTACACCGGTTAAATCTGTACAGGTTGTAGGAGATCAACCGCAACAAGCACACTTAGAGCACAGCTATAATGGCGATCTTTTCAAAGAATATCAAAAGCAGAAACAGAAGCTTCAGGAAACGATAGAGCAGAAGGAGCGAGAAAGGGATGAGCTTGTAAGACAAATGTCTCTCAGACAAGCTTTAAATAACAGGATTCAGACTGAAAGGTAAGAGTGCAGCACATTATTAATAAGCAGTATTGAATAATAGTGATAATAGCATTGGATAATATGTGATTAATACGACTCAAGATTGTTTTGTAAATTTAGAGTTTCAAGCAAGAGACGATTTTTCGTTAATATGACGATTGACCTTTCATTACTCCAGCATATAAAATGTTTAAATCTGTAGTTTTAAGACAACTAGAATCTGTAGTGCTAAGATGTAATTAAATTTTATCTTTGACAGATAGCGAAGTAGATTATTTTGACATTCAACAAAACGGTGAATTTGTACGAAAGTAAGAAATTATTTTAGTTTTACAATGTTGAACGTAATAAATTTATTAGATATAATTATAATACCCTTAAGATTTACGAAACTCTTTTACAAATATTTTTTATATAGAAAACTACCAAAATAAATTTTTTGTCAAACGATGTAATTACGAAAAGAATATTTTTTATTATTATTTCTCAATTTCACATCTTCTGTATAATTCAGAAAAAAAAAACAAGAAAAATTTCTTTTCTAATTGATTAAATATTAACAGATAAATTATTCTAACAAAACGCAATTAAAGTACTAAAACAGATAAATATTAAGATTTTGCATTAATTACTAAGATGTGCAATATAATAATATGTAATTTGCAATTATAACTTATTGTTATATCATACATAAAATAAAATAAAATGAATAGTATACATTTAAATAAATAATTTCTGGAATTTAATTTTTACTTAAGTTTCAAATTTAAACCTTTGGATACATTTAATATCTGTTTTATCGTCACAATTGCGTTTTATAAATTTACAATTTGTATGTGCCGTTGATAAAAACGCTTATTTTCAATTTGTTAATTTTTTATCGAGTGTGTAAATAGTCTTCAATGTTTTCTCAGTCGGTTATTGAAAAGTTGCTTTATTATAGACCTCGTGCATAGACTTAATGCAAGTGGTTCTTACTTGATTCGAGTGAAAGATGGCGTTAGTGAGAAACTCTAATTTTTAATCACTTTCGTAATTTATAAATCAGAACATGAATTTATTTGTATGCAAAGTTGTGGATTCAATTTAACAATGAAAATGTATCTTATTACTTTGTTTAATATTACTTTCTAACTTTCTCCGATTATTTTCATTCAACAAAAATATTCGGCTTCGTATTCGCCCTTTCTTTTCTTTCGTTATGGTTTTAAAAGTTTTAAAATACTGTCGAAAATAACGACTGCATGCGGTCTATATCTTTCGGACATTCTCGATGAAAATAGCAAGCTTTTCAGACTGGAATGTCGCTAGGAAGAATGAAGGAGGAGAAGAGGGAGATATTATTTCTACTACCGAACATTCACCTCGAACGCCTAGACTGAAATTCGTGCATTCCAGAAATTATTAAAGTTATTGCACGATAATAAGTAGATCTACTATAGGTGAATTAGTATATTATATAATTCATCATCGAATCAATAAGTAAACAAACGTACAAATAACACAAGAAATGGCAATAGTATTTTAATTTAAATATTACAATTTTAACAAACAACACGAGGATGTTTGAACTTATAATTCACGCCAATGTACAAATTGGGATCATAATTTGAATTATAACTATATTTTATGATTCTCCTATTGATTTTCTAAGCTTGGCTATTTGTTACACACTATAAAATATGTTAACAAATATCCGTAGATCATTATAATGAATTGTGTGAAATTCGTTAGTAGTAATTCGTTACTGTTATGTAGTTGATAAAAAATATTTGAATTTTCCGTCTGTCCTGGGAATTTTCATTTGTACGATTGAATTTTCATATGTACGATTGAATTTTCATTTGTACGATTGAATTTTCGAAGACGCTTAAAAATTTTTATTTCCTCTTGTAAGTAAATGGCGTTGAATGTTGATCTGCGATAACTTGAGCCTAATAAATGCAGCGCATTAATCTTTCTGGCGTTTCATCGGTTTACAGATGATGTCTGGCTCGCTTGCTCCTCTAGTTTCCTTACGAAATTGCGGATGCCGGTCGACGTTAATGTAGTTGTATACCAGCTGAACTGGGAATTTCCGTGGCGCCTCTTATGACTTTTAGCACGCGTATTTACACGTCGCACGCAGAACAAATTGCAATAGGGCCAAGCCCGTAAACGTCTCCCTGAATGGGCTAAAATTATCACCGTGCAAAATGTCAAGTGCGCCACTCATTCTTATAATATGAATACCCAACTAGTGTGTTCGTTTATTCGTTTGTTCGTTTGTTCGTTTGTCGTGTGTCGCATGAGTCAGTTGAAAGATATTTGGACATAAATTTGTCCGACGATCATTTCTGGTAAAACTGTAAAATTACATTGTACTTGAGGAACAAAGTAAGTGGATTGAATTATTTCGGTGTTAGATATTGCGACTACAGCAATTTGTCGCGTGTATTATCAGTTACCATACGCATACTCTAAAGATAAATGTGTTAATCAATGATACATTTAATAACTAATGTAAGTAAATTATACTTAATTTAAGCATAATTAGTTTGATCACTATCATCTTGAATATATTATTTTATGAAAACATCAATGAGTAACTAAAAGTATTATAAATTTCACAGAGGTTGTTATAAAGCTAATTGAGGACAAAATCATTAAAAGTCCGATTGATTATTTGTGTGTGTCGTAATTAAATATTTGGAATAGAATTTTCGGTTCATTGGCATCGTTCAATCGTGCGGTAGAGCTCGCAAATCTAATCGAAACGTGTTATTGAAAGAATGAAATTATTATACGAATTTGATAAAAAAGACATTTAATGTTTTTCGCTAAGATAATTAAAAGGTTTTGGTGAAATTTGAAACAGAAATTGTACATAATGTAGACTTAATCTAGCATAATACGAACGTAGTACAAAAAATTAAAAACTCTCTTAATCGTAAAAATTTGAATGAAACAATTATGCTAATTAGTAAAGGCTTTCGGTTATATAATGATAACGCACTGTATATAATATTTATGGAATATATAAGCGGTTTCAATTTATTAGTTTTGTATTTTATAATATTAATTTAGTAATTATGTAATGAAAAAAGTATAGAAATGATAAATTACGTATCGTATTGGTAACGAATAGTTTAATCATTATAACCGGTGTTGAGCCAAATATAATATTAGTATTTGTAGTTAACTTTAATGAGCTTCGCCGTATTAAGTAAATGGAATGTTTTCCTCCTAATTACTTTAATAATACTTTTTCTATACTTGAAAATAATTCTAATTAAAAAATTCCAGTGAAACATTAATTAATAAATGTTTATACAATTTAATTATTTCGAATTTTATATTATACAGTCAGTGTATTGAATTATCATGTAATAAATAATAAAAATAAATAATAATATTAATATTATGAGATATTAAATCCTTTTCTAATACAAAGCGAACACGAAACCATTTTTAATTAGAATTTCAAGTATTCACACCTTCTTGGGAACGTGATTTAGAATCTAAAAAATACCAATAAACAATTAATCAAATTTATTCTAATTAAAATATATGTTTATAAATAGGATTGCAACTTTCGGTTTATACAAAAGTTTACATGTACAAAGAAATGAATATTTTTTTGTAAATAAATTGTTATATAAAACAAATTTTTTTTGAATAATGTTATCTTCGATCATTTGAACTTTTCTAAATTATTATGAGTAGGTTATTAAGATCTCGTTTAAAATTCAAAACTGTATGTACTGAAACTATAGAAAAACTAGCAATGTCACTGTCGAAATAAAAAGGAATTTAATTTGGAACAAAAAATAACGAGTTTCATGGTACCCAAAGAAAAACAACTTTTGATCTCATGCTAACGCGTACTAATTAAAGCATTAAGAAAAGATCGGATATTTATAAATTCAATTAAAATGACTTATAAATATGAATTTTATATTATAATGAATTGTCTTGTTACTATTTAAATGATTATAATTAAGAAAACAAATTCACATTTCAGCTGCGTCAAAAGGAAAATAAATGCTAAAAAGAAAATAAAGTATTTGCTTTTACTTTATTGAGCACTATAAATTTTATTTAAGTAACGTATATAGACTTATTCGATATATGATAGGCTTATAAGATTAGACTTAAACAATATCTTAACAACTTATCAGTTAATTCGCCTGTTAAGTTTATATAAATTTTACTTAACTGCGGTATGGAAAATAACCTTGACAGGAATTTTTAAAAACATCTACTACGATTGTCGCAAAAAACTTTTGTGTTTGATAAACTTTTAATCCGAAATTGGAGAAAAACAAGTAAAATTTTAATTCAAGCTATATATAACAGAATGATTTTTAGATAAATGTTTGTAACATTACAAAGTTAAATTTTTTATTTTAGTGTAATTAATTACCCAACGTATAGATTTTTGTTACTTTCATGTATTAAGCATTTAAAAAATCTCAAAGAAAAAAATTGATTGCGTATAAACGGAATTTTCATTACTACCTATCGATTACCTAATTCGTATTTTATAAGCTTTATTAAACGATGCTTAAAATGCGATAAAATGAGAAGGTACAAAGCGATGAATTTTTTTCTATTGCGCATGCCGAAAAGTATAAAATAATCATTTTATAGTGAAAAAAGCTACGTTATATCGAGGAATCGACATGTGTTTAGATTTACTTACATCCATAATTTTTGAAGACTGATTTGCAAACTCTGTTAATCACAGTAATATTCATTGGAAAATTAATCGATACCTCTCCGAGGTGATAAAAATATATTATTGACTACTTTCAAATTTGATTTTTATGCACATAAATTTTCTATAAAATATTTTTATACATAATCTCTTTACTTTATAATAATTAAAAGAAGAATTATAGCAAATGATATTCTTAAATAAAATTCATTGTAAATTTCGAACAGAAATATCGCTTTAGGCTTCATTATTAAAAAATTAACTACAAATTTTATTCATAAAAATTGCATTCTTAAACATACATAATAAAAAAATGAGCGTATATCTCCAATGTAAACTGTTTGTAAAAGATAAAATTTCAATCGAAAGCTTTTACAATTTATCGTTTTATATTTTTTGCAAATTATGCTTCTTTGACAAGTATAAAGGAATTAAAGAAGAAATGTTTTGAAAAATGTAATCAAGAATGTTTACGAAGTTGCCTAAGATTCTGGAAACAAGAAATTAAATTTGAAAAAATTTTGTTTCGATCATCTTTTAAAATAATAAGAGAAAAGTTTTTTCTTGTTATGTAGAAAGTTGATTCTGATTTATATTTTACTTTTATTATAAGTTACGTATTATGACTTAAAAATGTTTAAATAAAATTTCAAATTAATAATTTCATTTTAATCCATCTGTATAATTCATTTTGTTCAACTCTACGAAACTTTTATTCGTTTCAAATATTGTTCCTAATTAAAATATACGTTTTTCCATGTTTTAAAGCTAATAATTTGGGATTATGGATTTGCAAATGGGGAAAACGTAAAGTTGTAATACATATTATTTATAATTGTAAATGAATGTTGCAGTTTACTCAGAACTAGTGAAAATTGGCTTTTGTTCTTTGAAAAAGTAAATATTTTCTTTCCTAATTAATCTAATAAAAATAAAATAATAATCCTGATTATCGTTTCGTTCTTTTCAATGAAAAGAATATTATGAATATTGCAGAAAGCAGCGAATACATTATTCATCATTAATTGAATATTTTTTATATCCTACGTATGTTTTGACTTAATTAACAGTAGTTTTGATTGGTTCATTTTACAATGTCAAATTTAGGATTGATAAATTCCTATGTAATCATATCAGAATTCTTCAAAATTCTATTCAAATTACTTGAAATTACTTACAAGTTTTCATTTGATTACGTTTTATGCTAATAATTAAAAATTTTTCAAGTTTTTCGTTTAAAAATTTCCGTCTAGTTAATATACGGAACTCTGTTCATGATTTTTTCAAAACCATACAAGTCGATCACTTGAAAATATTGTGTGTTTATAAATAAGAAAATAAATATTTTTATAAATAAGAAGTGTTACGTTTCATAGTCTAGTAGGTGATTTATTTAATTACCATCCTAAACGTAAGTGTAAAATAAAGAGTGCGTGTGCGCAAAAGAGATAGAGCGCGAGAGAGCGAGTTAGAGGGGGGGGGTCGTATATATAACAATAGAGAACGTATACCGTTAAAGCACGTATGGCCATAAATTAAGTGTCGAATAAGCGAAGGGGCATCGAGATGCAAATATGCAAATACGAATGCGTAAATATACATTTGTTGAATTGTCGAGTGCGAGGTCATTATTATAGGTACGTGAGGAAGAAGTTAAGTTCGATGTCCGCAACATATGTATGTACGGATTATGTAATTATTTGAACATTTTAATTTTAGAATATATTTGTTATTTAAATCTTATACAATGCTTTTAGTTTTTATCGAACTGTGCAATAGTTTTCGTAGTACATAAATTATTATTGCACTCGTGCAATTGCGCATTTCTTAAAATTATTGTAATAAATTAATATTTTCAATAGTAAACTTAATATATAAAAGTATTGTATTTTCCAAGTCTTGGCATGAACTTTATGTTCATAATAAAGTAATAAAATTTATTGATTTTTGTATGAATTACAAGACGTTACGCTCTTTACGCTCCCTTACACTAAATTTTGGTGTTTACGTTGCAAACTGCGAGTGACTTCATTCGAAAAACAAAAACGTGTCCAGTCGCGTGCTATGCGTGCAATGTGTACTATATTGTACCACTTTGGACGTTTGCCCATTCATTTTTCACTTTCTGATGGCAATGTCTACACGTTGTTTAATCCATAAAAACGTTACTCATTATCATCGTTTTTCATTTTCATTTTTATAATAAATAAAATATAGTAAGTATTTTTGCAAGATGTTAAAGTTATTAATACAGTCAGATTATAACGTAAGAATTACAAATAATCTTTTTCTATTTTCAATTTTATTAGTCGTACATTGTGATTTCACTCAACAGTAAATTTATTATATTTCATTAGAATATTGAAATTCGAACAGTTTTATTTAATTCTCAGACATTCCAAACAATGAATCGAAACATGCTTTTAGTTAGTTACTAATATAATCAAAATAAAATTTTTCAATTTAGTTGTACAATCTCCACGTACTTATTTGAACAAAAAATTTGAATACATGTTCAAGCCATTTAATGTTATACAATGGATATATTACTTTAAGATTACGAAACACTTTGATTTTACGTATTCTATCTAAAAATAAATGTTATAATGAAAAATAATTATAAATACCCATTTTACTAAAAACACATATTTTTCTTCGGAATAGTAAGTCGATTAAAATCAAATACATTGGCTTAAAAACTATTTTTCTTTGAAATAAATCAGTTAGCTTGTATTTCTGAATCAGTTATGAATCAATTATCGGTTATTGCCCTTGACGTCTTTGTTTATAAACGTTTTAATTAAAAATTCATTTAGGTTAAAAGAAGTTCTTAAAGAAGTATCAAATTTCACAAGGTTATAAGAATAAATGTGTAAATATCGAAAACATTTTCAGTCCGTAGATACTGAGTTCTTAGTACCAAACAGAGACTCAATTATTGTTTATACGCCATATTATACACTGTTACTCGTGCAATAGCTTCGTTAATTAGAAACGCATGTCGTTTCCAAGTGCGCGCACAACTACCGTTCAACAAATGAGCGGTATTATCTGGATGCTAACGAGTGCCCAAGGGAGGAAAGGGGCGAATTTAAGTTGATAAGTACATTCCTCGAACGGATGCACTCGACGCCGGAATAAAACTGCGAGGAAATTCTTTTCGCCGGTTTACGAGCTGCCGTTGTACGATATACGTTATCGTATATGAGATATACGGCCTGTAAGTCATTTAATCGAATATCATATTGTAAATTATGATCAAGTTAAAGGAAGGAAAATAGTTGTAAAAACGTGTAATCTGTAGGCAATGCGCGTTAAAAATATCTTGGATCTCGACGAAATATCTATAATATTCAATTGACTTAATTTAAATACACTTTTGAGCACGAGTTTTAAAAAATACCAGATATTAAAAACTAAAAGTATTTATATAACCACTGAGCTGACTATTATAAATTTATATTTCGCTTAATTAGCTCTGTCGCATATTTAAATCAACATTAATATTTCCAGTTCTGCATTATATTGCAGTATTAATTACAATAACTGTTATTAGTACCTATTTCCCTTTGCAATACATCGCTTTAAACAATCGAGAGCAACTTATTTTTTACTTGAAATATAAATTTCGAAAAATTATTACTTGAGAAAATTTATTTTCAATGCAATAGTTAATAGAGTAAAATCTATAATTTTACTTTACCTTCAGAAAATTTAACATGATTCATAATTTTTTCATAATTTTATACATATTCCCCACATATTTCTTAAAGAAAAATTATTTACTATTAGCTTCTTATAATTTTGAGAAAAATACTCGATTATATTGTAAATCTACGTACATTGTACATGTATAAATCTTAAACAGTCTTATTATAATTAAAAATCATTTTTATTATTCATAATGTTTTCTCATTATGTGATATTCTATCAATCGATTAGTTAATTATTAGAAATACAAAAACATATATAAAACAAATAATTAAAAGGGTATCAATGAATATTAAAATTTTGCTATCGGCATAATTAAATTAAGTAATGCATTAAACGTTTATACCGGATCAAGGGAAAAAATGTGTAGTTGAGTCACCTCAAAAATAGCCAACTAAGAAAACTGAAAGTACCGCTAAAGTAATTGCTAATAATCTACCTGTATTGTACCAGAATTCATTGACGTAATTGACGTTAGAACTGCTTATTTGTTGCATAAGCTTATAAAATAATATTTTATGCAGATTTCAATAGAAGCCTGTCGTTGATTCACTCGATTGATATCTCGTAGAAAGCGAACGTTCTCGATTTTCTGCGATTTTCTGCGATTTTCTGCGATTTTCATCAACGCACGCATATTGCATTATATTATAAATGACGCTTGGCTGTGGGAGAAGACTGCATCTCTTGCAAAAGAGAGAGATGAGAATATATATCGAAGAAGATCACATTAAACTCTAAAAGAAAGTCTCTTCTTATTTAAATCTACTTTGAAAAAATGATTTTTAATTTTATATTTATTTTGTTATACAATGTACATCAAAATTCCAAAATTTTATATAATTAAATAACTTGGTGTAATGAGATAGGTATTCTACTTAATTACGATAAACCTCTATTTTTTAAAAATTTAAAGGTTTTGCTCTTCAGTGAAAACGAAATGCCAATTTTTCAAAAAATAAAACTTTCGGTTCGTTGTATTTTTCAATATTTTCATTGACAAATTTTATCTTAATATACCCAACAATAATAAATTTGTCATAATGCACTTGTAGTTATTAACTTTGGTTTGTGAATACTAATGCATTATGGATTCGAGGTCACGTTCTTTGAAAAAATGTTTCTTGTATTTACTTAATAATAACTATACGAATAAGAGTGATTTTTGTATTAAAAGTGCCAATACTTCTAAGCTTGTAATTATTAACGATAACTTAAGATTAATATTTTACCATGAATCGAAGTTTCGTTACCTAAATTTATAAATAATCAAAGCTTGCCATTCTAATATTGAAAAAGCAACTCATTAACAGTTGATTTGTAAAGGAAAAAGTGGCTGTGCATTTCTCTCGTTATTGCTGAAGAAGCAACTTTTTACGCTTGTAGCGCAATTCTTGATTGATGCATTATATCTTTTGCAGCGTCTGTAGTCTTTTTTTTTACTTGGAAAATAACTTTCTACCCGTGTTGTTCTCTACCGATAGATCATTATTCATTAGATTAATTTAATGAATTATTGCACTGTAAGCACTTTTGAAACTTATTCGCATAGAATGTTGATCTATTTAACAATGATTGACTTAACAAGAGAAACGAGTGCGTTATATATTTAACCGAGATCATATAAGTTTTATTATTAGAGTCTATAAGGACAGAATTCAATAAAGAATGTTAGTATAGTTAATTAAATCACGCGAAGCAAAAGAAAGTACAATTTTTGACGAAAACTTTCATTGTGAATGTATTTAAGAATGATTATAAAAAATTCCTTTATTCATGAATGCATGTGTGATGTATATCGTATACATCTTTTATCCACATTAAGCACAAAAGTATTCATTTGTAATATTTGTGAATGAAACAGTTTATTATACAGTTAATCATAATCTTTTCTTTTCATTTATTCCTTAAAAGGATCATTTAGTATATAAATTTGATGAAATTTAATTCATGAAAAGTCATAAAGAGAAATAATATATTTTATGTTTTAAAATTATTTTTCAATTAAATTTTTTATAATAAACAAATTTTCCCAAGTATCTTACATGTTATGAACACATATATGTTATGACTATCTTTCTGTGGCATAATACAATATTGTTAATAGGAGCAAAGACGAATATAATTCAGAATGAAGAAAGAGTAAAAAGCGTGTGCGGGATCCCGAAGAATTTTCCGAGGGTTTCTTTATGCGATATTATGAGAGACATTCTCCGGATCTCGGAAAAAAAGGCAGCGGAAGTCGTATCTGTGAGTTATTTTCGATTATAAAGAGGGCGCTTTTGCGTATAAGCGTCGAGCGCGTTAAGTGAGGTGCCGTTGCAGTTGCACTTCGCTTCGAGAATTCTCGTTGGTTTATAATGCACTGACGCATCCTTTTAGCGCACTACCCAACGATTTTTCCCGCGAGCAAGAGGATAGACAGAATGAAAAAGAAAGAGCGGTCAAGTAAAAACATTGGCGACGAAGGAAGAACGAGAAAGGATCGCAATAAAGAAGATATTGGTTACAAAGAGAGGAAGATTTCTTAAAAATTTCACTCTTTACACTCTTTTTTATACGAACGCTTTTAATTTAATTCCTCTTGTTGATTTATGATTAATGAATGAAATTTCTGAAACCCATATTTCGCAAGTACGCATACGCATGAAAAGTTGCGTTGTCATTTGTTGAAATGGTCAAATGGTTCTTTTATTTTTTATTTTAAGTAAAATCTCTTTATTCCTTTTCACGACTAGATGTAATTGTATTATTTTTCAGCGTAAGCTTAGTTATAAATGCGACTACAAGACTTATAATTCACTGTTAAGACAATTTTCTCTACTCCGATGCTTCGGAGTAGATATGTATTGGATCCATTATTAACATATTTTTATTAAAATTTGAAATTGAGTAGTTTCTCGAATACGAAATTGATACACGAGAAAAAGAAAGTCTAAGAATGATTACCAGTTTTACGTCTTAAGCAACCGGTTGCAGTCGTTTTGTTTCAATTGCAACGCCAAACAGTTTGCATAGAACCACTGGCCCTCGGATTATCATACTTAAAAACATATTTTACAGTTTGAAAGAAGTTCAATAACAAGTATTATTGAACTAATATTTGTATTAAACATAAATACAAAGAATTTTTAAAACACTCGATTATGCGATGACAGCTCGTAATTAGAAAATTAAGTGGAAAATTAAATAGCGATAAGCATCTAATGGTCAGCGGTAAATTTCTCGTTCATTGTAAAAGTAGACATCAAATGAAAGAAGTAGGAGCGAAACAATTAAAAATGAAAGCAGCGTCGAGGGGTAAGAAACAGGAAGATCAAGGGATAGAGAAAATGAAAGAAAGCAAAAGATGTAATAAATTAAAGTGACTTGTTGTGCGAATTATTGTTGCGCACAGCGAATAGACGAGTGCGGCTCTTCCTATCGTTCGAACTTCCTATCGTTTGCGCGCACTTAAAAGAAAAATAACGGGCTGCTATGCACGCGACAGCTGCTAGACGATCACGTGGATGGGCACTTTTTTCATTTCTTTTTTCTTTCCTTCTTTATTGTTATTTATATGCGCAGAGGCGCAGAGGCGCAGAGATGAGCGCACGGCGACTCTTGACTTTGCATGCTTTGAGTTGCATGGGAGCACAGTGTTACGCGCTTTTCAGTTAATCGCATTTTTTATAATATTTACTATGTTAAATCATTGGTTTCTTCTCTTTGTTGACATCGTGATTTATTGCGCGCGTGCGCGTGTGTTATTTTAAATTTGTTTTCACGTTGATTAACATTTAAGTCATCGGGGGCTTACACAATACAACATAGTTACCGCCAATTTAAAGATTTCGTTATATTGCATCTACAATTTGATGTTTCGATTCCATCTCCATTCTAGTTTTAGATTATAGTATTTATTATATGACTTTCTTATCGGCATTACATCATTTGTTTTATAACATTTCTTGCAACTTTACGATAAATGATTAGTCTTATATTACTTGTAAAAACAATATCAATTATGGCATTTTAAAATGATCGCTGATTAGAAGTTGCTGACCTACCTCATAATTCAATTTTTTTAAAAAAGTTTCTTTTGTAAATCTTGAATCATTTATAAAAATAAATAGTAGCAAACCGAGAATATTTAGCAAATAAATTTAGCACAAATATTAAATAGTAAATATATTGTTTTCGCAATCTTTCGTGGAAAAATAAAATATAAATTCCATAATATTATTGCCGTGGTGAAGGAAAGGGAATTGAAACCGAATGATATAGATCGAGAATTCAATACCAATGTTTCAATATTGTTAAAATATAGTTATGTAGAAAAGAATCATAAAAAGTTGCAGATATTTCTGCCCTCTTTTCCTTAATTAAAAAAACAGCAACACTTTTTTCATTTATTTGTGTGAAAATTTCACTATTTTAATAAGTAAAAATTATCACACGTAATTTTCAAGGTGCAATTCCAAAGTTATTTTTAAAGGGAAACATGCCAAAAGAAGTAAAATAACTCGGTTTAAAATTTACGCTGAAAAGCTAATTCCTTTAATATTTTAAGAGCATTTGTTATTGTAAAGTCGGAAATTTCAGCAACATCGTGCTAAAAAAGTAATTTACTATGCTGTCTGTAAAAATGTTATTTTATTCTTAATATGAATTAATCTCTTAAGTTTTGAAATTTCAAAATCCTTTAAAATTGTTAAAGTAATCTAGAAGACTGCATATATTTTCTTCTATATCTTTAGATGAATAAACTTAATTATAATAATGAAGTTCGAGCATACGTGTAGATTGTAAATACTTTACTTTATTTTAATGATAAAACTCACAAATTAATTGTAAAATTGAATTTATATGTTGTAGTTTCTGAATTGAAAATGACAAATAAATCTATTATTAATTGATTTTCTTATTTACTTTGTATTCAAATGTAACATTTCAACCGTAAAATTATAATATATACACACATTTGCATTTATTAATAAAAACTTCATGTATACTTGTATCTAAAATGGGATATTATGAACTTTTGTATTTTTTTCAATTACTACCTTTTATGTAAGACGGTGAATTTTAATGTTTTGCACGATGCATTTTATAATGCAATATTTACAACAAAGAAAATATTTAAAAATTATTAAAAGAACATTTATAATTATAATGACGCGATATAATTGGAAAATTATTTCATTTATTTCTTGAATAGTAAGTGAAAATATATGGCATAAATTTTAAGTTACCATTGACAAAAATTATTTTAAAATGGTATTAAATAAATGAAAAAATTCATCAAAAATTGGCAGAATTCTTTTATCGAATGAAGAATCTAGTGTAAATACTGGATATATCTCAATTTCTTTTAAGCAGTTGAAATCGAAATATCAATTACCTGTCTTTAATATATCTAATAAATTCAGTTAAGAAGATAAATATTTATCCGATGAAAATGCGTTAATCTATATTTATCACTGGATTCATTAATCTAAAAAGTTTGTTTAAATAGTGCATGACATTCTATAAATTAAGTATGATTTAAAAAATACAATAAAATTAACTTAAATAATAAAATTAAAAAGTTTATATTACCTTTGGCTTCAGATTTCACACAACATCATCAAAATCGATAACAGTCATGCGTTGTACGAACTAAGCTTACTTAGAAATTATGGATTATCTCTTGGCTTTTATCAGGTTCTCCATTACAAAAATGTGCAGAGTGAGCTTTACATCAAGACAAAGCTGACGTACTATGATTGCATTTATTTTCGACCAGTTGTTTCACGCAAACGTTGACATTGAACTCTCTGACTATATAATGTTCATAGGTACAGGATCCGTAGCGTCACACGTACCTGATGCGCCTGAATGGATTTCGAGTTCACTCTCTTGAAACGCATCACAATGAATATTCGTATTTCATAGTCACAAATCCGTTGCCTCGTTTTAAAAAGTCAGAATTTAAATACGCTTGAAAATCGGTATCGGATTGTACTTACAGAGAATCCATAATTCAATTTCATTAAATGTTTTTAAGTTTAATGTGAAATATCAAAAATATATCATATAAATTATGAAAAATCTTATTTTTTTTTTAATACAAATAATACTCATAGGAAATGTAGCAGAGACAAATAAAAATCTATCTAGATTTATTTAATACGTTTCTAACTTTCTCCTCGGTGGAAATTATTTGCAAAATAATTAAAGAAAATATTTCATAAAATAGTTTGATGTGGAACTAAAACTTGAGTAATAAGTTGTTTTAATGATAAATAAGGATTTTATATATACTTACATTAAGGGTATTTATTCCGATAGTTGTTTTAACGAGTATATTGATTTTGAATTAAAAACGTATTTAGAGTGCATGAGTATAGATTTTTTGTGTGCATAACTTAAAGGGAACTAACTATTTTTATAGAATAAAAGCTTTTCGTGTTTCCTTCTGTAAAATTAATGTAATAATCGATTCACTTATTGCCTACTAAGTTAACATCAAATATAATATGTTATGAATACAAGAAGAGGTTATTTTAAGCATAAAGAAAATGAATTTTCAAAATACATTAAACAAAAAAGTAGGCGTAGTATAGTACACAATATAGTTATATATATATATATACTCTATTCAAAGGTTTACGTTCTATTGCAATATATTCAACGCGAACAATTGCGTTATTACTATAATAAAAAATTCTTTTCCCTTCAAACCTAGTATTTAAAATTTTTCTTTCACATGTTCAATTATAAATTATTCATAAATAAAAATCATTATATTAGGTAGATTGACCTATTGAAAGATTTAAAAAAAAAACTTTTATGTTCTTATAAAAAATGCTCAGAAAGTATCGAAATAGTACTACTTGTCATGAAATCATTTCTCAATAAATCAAGTTTTCTATTTACCTTCGGTTGCACAAACCTTTATTGAATTATTTTTGACAGAAAAGGATAAAAATTACTTCTTTTATAAAATAAATCTTGCACTTAAATGTTGTTTGTAATTGAACTCGCTATTTATAGTAATAGTATATTTATAGTAAAATAGTAATATGTGTATATGAAACACGTCAAATGAAATAAAGCATTTTTACCGAGCGATGATCTCTTATGGGGTATTTTTTATAGCACCAAAATTTAGATTTCAAACTTCCATTTAAAGAATTGGCTGCAATTAACATGTCGACATTAAATTTCTTTCTTATATATCGCACCTACTGAAATATATTGCGTGCGTCTGTCAATTACTGTCGCTACATATAAATAATAAACTTAGTTATACGCGTCAAGGATAACTGTATAATTATAATATTTTGGCAATTTTCAACATCATCATCAATAGTCGTAAGATAATTATTCTATTGGATCTTACATAAGAAAACTTTAAATACATCTGTTTTAAATTTTTATTGAAATAAAATTATTACGATAACTTTTCTTTTAAGGAAGACGTGTAACTATATCGTTACCGTTAAGAAATACAGAAACGTAGGTTGAGATTTTCAATTTGTTGTGTAAATATAAATCTTGAGCATATAATTGACGTGCTTTACATGTTAATTTAATTCACTGTTAAGAACACATTCAAGAATGAATAATTACCTTCTTAATGTTTATATCCACAAATCAATCGGTGAAGTTCTGTAACTGAAGAATCAACTTACCATTGCTCGCGCAGAGATTCACAATTATTTTCATTTTAATTTATAATAAAAATATCCCTGTTTTCTTAAACAATGTTGTACGACTGCAACAAGATAAAACATCCAGCATATTTAGATACAAAAAATGAAAACTGTTGCTAGTTTTGCTCTTCAATGCTGTTCGTTTTATTAAATTTATAAGATGTTCTTTATTACGTTTTAACGTGACGGATTTACAAGTTATTATTAATTTGCGCTAACGATGCCGGATAATCGCTACCACAAATTTATCACTAATATGCAACGTTTTCGAACGCAAATTCATAAGGCTTGAGGACCTCGTCATAATCGCTCTCCTAATGCCTTCGACGGTTCGCGACAATTCGCTCCTCGTATCTGTCCCACATCGAAATAAAGCAACTTAGCCACGCGTGCAGAGATTTTAAGCACGCGTTAAGGTGCCCTTAAGCGCGCTCGCAAAATAACGACCTTCACCGACACCTAGGCACCGGCATATCCCCTAATGACGCGCGCCACGCGATAAGTGCTCGAAGAAGCGCGCCGCGAGCGAATCCAATAAGCGGGACCCGGAATCCGCGAAGAGAAAGAGAGGCTCGGCGTCGGAGAGTCGCTGCGGAGAGTCGCCGGAGTCACGGTACACGAGAAGGAGCCGCTGCGGGCATTCGCGGTCCGCCTTTGTGTGCGGTAACATCGGCCGGACTTTCGCCAGTGCTCCAGTAGCGCGTTTTTTGCGAAAGCGAGTCTCCCTCGGGAGGATAACACGCCGGTGATCGTGAACTCGTGATGCGGATACGTCGTCGAGGCGATCGTCCCTTGAGATTTGATTATATCTCTTTGTTTGCTAAATCGAGAGGTTCATTCGACTCGTTCGTTTATTACTTTACGTGTGGTCGCGTGAACGAGTGCACTGGTGAGAGCGAACTGATCGCAATAAAGGAAGGGATGAACCGCTGCAGTGAACAGTCGCTGGATATTATCGCACAACTCCGCAGTGATTTACACTGCATCTATTAATACCCTATAATATTGGAGAACATTCCTACGTGAACGTAACATCTTCATCGCTTGGCTTATCGTAAAATAATTTCACAAACGAAACGTCTCGATCGACTTTTGCAGATCAGGTCAGAAGTGCAGTGCAGCTCTAGATAATAATGATTCGATCGACGATAAAACGCGATACCACTGACCTTTTCACCGACGTGCGACGTTTCACGAGCAGCACAATAATTAATTAACCGTGTTGGCAGGAGCGAGGAAACGTCGAAATGATGTACCACAAGCCAACGGTGCCGCGCTTTAGAATCGCGGAAAGGGTGAGCGTGTCTGTAAACAGTAGACCGGTCTACAGTAAACAGCAGAACAGCCGAAGTAGCACATGCAGTCTAAGGAGCGCAGGAAGTACGCCACCCTGCGTCATCCGGTAAACAGAAAGGGCGATCAGTTTCTTTTAAGAGCTCAAAGTGGTGCTCATCCTTGTTCCCTTCCCGTTCATTTCGATATCCCTTTTTTTACTTGTACAGTTTCAGTTAAGTCTCAGGCCGACGATATAAAGTTCCGTGAATTTTATGTCGAATGAGCATGTGTTAATAATATTTTCAAGCGCCTAAAATTGTATGAATTTTCGTTTTTATCGTACGCAAGTCCACGACAATAACGGCGCAAAGGAGCGTGAAGATACGGTCGTTATTCGAATATTTTTGACGTGAATTAGAAACGACAATCTGTTGCGTAACTTATGTGCACGTAAATTTCCAAATCATTAAATCATACAACTACGAGTATCTTTACGGTATATGAAAAATTATTATCAGTATTCGATGACTTAAGTGCTGCATATTGAGAAATTTGCAAATGTTTTTACTTCGTATAAAACTAAAATTTTGAAATTCTGAAATTACTTAAAAAATAGTTGGATAATCGTATTTCGCACATAAAGATAAGATTATTAGCTTATTTACATATTAATACGGGTGACTAAAATTTTCACTTGCTCTGCTTTTTCCGCAGAATAAAGTATTGCATTATAAAATGTATTCATTCAAGATATCGTAGTTTATTTAAAAGTCTTAAACTTATTTATTTAACTACTAGAATAAAAAATATATTTTATTGCGCCGTTATAAAAACCTGTTTTTCAGTAAATAAAATATACCGTTGTTCATCAAGGAC
Source organism: Wiebesia pumilae (assembly GCA_018907045.1). Taxonomy (NCBI): domain Eukaryota; kingdom Metazoa; phylum Arthropoda; class Insecta; order Hymenoptera; family Agaonidae; genus Wiebesia; species Wiebesia pumilae. Next base: position 3,211,053 of record JACCHZ010000138.1, read on the forward strand.
CGCTAAATGAGAACAATTTTTTGAGGTTGACGAACGTACTGCTAATCATGTAATTAAAGATGTAGGATGTGACATTATGTTTTATACTAAATCATTACTATTACTATATTTTTTAAATATACAGAACCTTTCAAAATCATAATTTCTTCCTAAATCAGATAGAGTTTTTTATGACGAAGTTTGTTACCTTTCTATGTACATTTTTTTATATAACAAGTCTAAATAATATTTTACAGATGAAAATATCACGTTTAAAAAGAATTAAGAGTGATTTAAAATTTTTTTTTAATCAAATAACTAAATATCTTTTTAAATGTATTAATGAAAGTAAAATATTTTAATAATTTTGATAATTTGATTATTTTTAATATCTAAAATAATATAAAGGCGCCACTATGTGGGCCAAAGGAATTTTTAATAAATTTATTTATTAAATTTATTTAATAAATAAATTTAAATTAAATGCATCTACACTACGTTTTTCTTATACACAATATATTACATTTAGCTCAACATTATATTTTGAACAGAAACTATTTAGAAAAACAATATATTGTTTATTCAATAAAATTTACGTTATATGCTAAATTTTGTTTATACAACCAACGGATTTAAAAGCAATACGTAGTTAATAAATTTTAAGTGTAAATTATATTGTTCTCTCCAAAGTATCCCACTTAAGTATTTTTAATGTATAAATTATAAATAGAACATGATATAAAATATATTTTACTCGATATAAGAAAATATGTATATTGTTAAATATTTTTGATAAACAGAAAAAATAGGTTATATAGTAATAGTAATCTTTTTTATTGGAGAAAATCAGGTTTTTTCATTCGTCTCCTATCAATTTACAAATTAAGTATTTTTATATTGAATAGAACGCAACTAATAAAATTTTTATTAGAATAATTAAATCTCTACTGTTAGTTTTTATATCTATAATTTATACATAATAATGTATATTTAAAATTCTTTAATTTAATAATATTTATTTTAGTTTCTTAAATTTATGGATGTTTCTCCAAATACCTTGAAGATTAATATGTTATTTTTATACATTTACATGTCGATGTGCATTTATATCATTAAATAGCTATTTAAATACTTAGATTTATAATTAAAATAACAAATCATTCAAAAACATTATGTAATGCAACCTAAAAGGCCAAAAGTGTGCGCCAGCAATAACGAAATTTGTTAATTTTATAATAATATTTGTTAATAATCTGGATTATCGATATTGACATTTATAACTGTTTAAGAAATCTCTGCACTATAAAATCGATTAATCGAATTACGACCATCATGTTTAAACCATTAGCTAATGCTCCACGATAAACGCACTTACGCGTATAAATTTCATAAATCACACTGCCTAGCAAAATCGAAATCTACCTAACGAAATCGAGGCTTTTTCGATAGCCAGTACATTCTGTAAATGATTTGTACTTTTATCGTTTAACGTAGAATTTTCATGACTTACTCTTTTTGACTTGTGGAAGAATTTATGTTTTCTAAAGGGGGAAGAGTAGAGAAAGAAATTATTACGATGACGATGTATTTCTTTTTCTTGGCTTTAATGATTATTACAAAGAAATATTCAGGAAAACGATTATTAATTCTTTTTTAAATAATTGAAGTAATCATAAAGTTATTTACGAGCCACTATATTATTTATTTTAATTATTATAAAAGAGTAGAATTCTTAAAATGTTATAAGTATAACTTTTATAAATTTTAATACGGGAAATAGAATATCTTTTTGGCTGTGTCAGCTTTAGGAATAATGTACACCGCATTTACAATTTATCATGTTTTAATACATTATAATATATAAACTCGTTGATCTTCAAAAGTATCTATATATATATATATAACACATATGTAATTATTTCTTACTTTTTTAGTATCAATTTGGTGCTATTTTTTCATAATTCAATTCCATGTATTTATTGTAATGTTCAAACAGTTTTTGTAAGTATCGCTAATAATATTAGCAATAGTGTTCGTTTAATACTTGAATTAGTATATTTTGACAAAATATGCAACATAGTTTGATGCAAATACAACACACGCGCGCTCACACACAAATATATTTCGTGATTTATTTACGCATTTATTTATTTGCTCCATTAGCATTGAAAAACACAATTAATAGTCTGCATGATCTGTATTTGAGGATAAAAAATTGCTATGAAATAATGTACTTTGTATTTTTTAATGTTTAAATCACACGAGTTTGCAACGTAAATTACAAATGAGTTACTTTCTCTGTTTTAGCATGAAACAACCATTAAGCAAAGGACAATCGCCAGTTCACTCGAATACACCTGCAAGATCCGGCGTGCAATCACCAAAACCAACTACCAACGGTTCCGATCAACTTACGTAAGTTACGCAACTGGAATTCTTTCATACGGCATTTCAATTACATATCTTTGATTTATATTTGTTGTCGATAAAAGTAATTTATTAATAAAGATATTCTATTTTTGTGCTTACAGGAGGCAGAACTCAACGTCGTCAAATTTTGAATCAAAAATACACGAAGGACATTATGACATCGTTAAATCTCATAAGGTTAGTTTTATCTGTATTGATATTATCATAATTTGTTAAATAAGTTGTGCAGACATCAATTTTAATTATACTCATAACCAAGAGGAATTGTTTGTATATTATTGTATTCTTCTAAATTTTCTATTTGTTAAATGCGTTAATAAATTGTTTCGTTTGTTATTATGTCACGAAGGTGCTAGTAAAAATTAAGTAAAAAAAGAATGTTTATAAATATAAATAATGAAGATATAAAATATGATTGCAGAGAATATTTCCAATTCTATATAGCTACATAAAAACGTTTTTTTTTTAAAATATAGAAAATATTACTGCACAAAATCATGAAAGTCTATTTTGTATTTCTATAGATCAATGTATATTTATATAGAAAGGTGTAAGTGTTTATTCTTTCTATAATCCATCGACGATCTTTTTACGATACAGTTTAACTCGACATAATAACGATTTATTATAGTTGTTTGATTGGAAAAACGGTAGCTTATTTCGTTTAAGAATTTTATTCAAAAAAACTCTTTATTAAGTAGGACATTAAATCCATATTGAAATTTGAAATTCAATATTATTAATGCTTCATATCTGTGTAAAGTAATGGAGAATAAACTGTTGTGCAAACTAGCAATCATGAAATGGGCAACGTTTGAATTTACGAGAACGCGAACGCTAAAGTAGTCACAGATGGATAAGAGCTACATAAATTGCTAAGTACACTTTCATGGTGTGCAAACCTTGCCAGAAATTGCCAGCGCTACTCAGTCTTGAAACCTCAATTTCCTAATTTCTCCTAATCGATGATTCAACACTAATTTATTGTGAAGTATAGTTAGCAGTACATGCATTCATGTACGCATTTTATACGGCGGAAAAGTTATAAAATACAAATTTTCTGGTGACTGTATAAAATGAAAGTTTTATTTAGTCTCACTTTGAGAATATAAAATATATATTATTTTATTTAAAATTTATAAAACTAATATTCCTCGATAAATAGTATTGAGAAATATTGCAAGAACCATTAATCTACTCTTGAATAAATAAACAATATCTTTTTTTAATATTTAAAAATTAACCTAAGTCAAGATCATTTTAAAGAAAGCAAAAAACTTCACGTATTCAAGTATTACATTGTTTTATCATATTCAAGGGTTTTGACATATTACATAGCTTTAGAGTAATATCAACAAATTAACCATTTTTATTTAAAAATTGCCTGTTTACTTGTTATAGAATGAATTTACTTTTGAGGACGCTTTTTACATAACTACGCTTGTCAAAAACTTATGTATAAATGATAATATTTTTATAATTTCATTTCCTACTTCTTAGAAATAAAATTAAAAATGTACATTCATTCTAATGAAAATTCATCTATTGATACATCTGCCATGTATTGATCAGTATTCTTTAATACTTATTTTTTCTGTAAAAACCAAGTGATTCTTTTTCGGTCTTACGCAATAATATCATTAAGGTGATGCTTCAGTGTTTTATTTTCTTTTTTTTTTTTTTTCTATTTCTTTTGTAATTCTTTTTTGTTTACCTCTTTGTCGACATTTCTGCTACTTCCCAGCGAGTACAAAGGCTTTTTGAATGTAAAGCCAGAGCTGACTCTACTGTCAATTGTCAAAATATCTCGATTAATTCATATAAAGAAACATTAGAATTGATGCGCTAAAACAAATTTCTCATTTAATTACTCTTCCTGTGCTCTTGCATAATCAATTTTTACTTGTCGTCAATTAAATTGAATGGAACAATAATTAAAATATTAGTTAAGTATATTAAGTGCAAAACTTCATTAACATTAGTATTAATAATAATAATAATAATAATAATAATAATAATACAAATGTTTAAAATTGTTGATTAAAAGGCTTCATAAATAAACTAATTGTGTGTTTGATATTTTTCTTATAAAAAATATGATATCGCAATATATATATATTACAGTGTAAAAAAATCTGTAGCAGAATGATAAAATAATAGGTAATTTATGAGTTTGAAAATAAACATGTTTATTTCGTCAACATATTTGTTAATTTACTCAAGAAGGAAATTTAATTTATTATTTTTTAATTTTAGATAGAAGAAAATTAAAACGCTATTCTTTTTTATCATTTAAATATTGAGTAAATATCATAATGTAAAAGAATTTTTATTTATCGTCACTATTCATTGCTGTATAAATGAAAATTTTATATTGCAGAATTTTTATTTATTATTTCATTCCACATAACTTATCATTTACGAATTTAATTTTAATTTGATACTGATGTTCATTTGCAGGTAATATATTCGCTTAAAATTGAAATGGAAAGATTGAGGAACATAAAAAATGTGATAATAATTTCTTCGATAATCTTATAAAAGTTATCGAAGCTTGTTACGTTAATTTGCATAGTGTTACTATATCTTAAAATTTCTTCGAGCACTTTAAGAAACGAAAAGAATTTTTCAATATCTTCATATAAAATGAAAAATCTTACCATTAATTTAAATGCATTTTTAAAAAGTTTTGTGTTTAAAGAATTTTTATTTAGTTATTAGAATTTTTTATTTGTGCAACATTTAGCTAAACAGATTATAAAAATATTCTATTCGTATAGATAATGGAACTTGGTAATTCACTAGTAGAAATGAAATAAAAATGTTGTATTAAAAAAAATATAAGTCACTTTAATTTTATCACATTTTAACATCTGAAATCACATGTTTAACCACATCATCTGAATCTGAAGTGGCATTATTCAATAATTATCAGTTATATTTTTAAATTATATAGTTTGTTGTGTAATTTGGATAATTCGCTTTAACTTTTGTAGCTTTGAACTAAATAAATCTTTCTAATTTAAAATATTCTACTGGATTATTCTCACAAAACAGTCATTCATTTTTTTTTTTTTATTACTACTTACAATATATATGCAATAATATATACTAGTATTACTTATAGTTATTATAAATAATACAAGGATTGTTAAATTATAAATAACATATATTTCTATTTATTTATTACATTATACTTATACTATTATCCGCATGTTGTAAATGGAAGAATATTTGAACAATTTTATTTGAATATTTTGCGTGTAAAAAGTATGATGGAGATTTTTTTCCGTAAATGATTATACACATGGAGATTCATGAGAAATGTATCACGTTGATTCAATTTACAACGAGGCTAAGGACATGATATAGAAAAAGGAATCAAGGTTCTAGCAAAGAGTGTTTGTACTCTCGATTTCCAGTTCATTCGCCGAAATTCCAAACTTTGCGACGCATAAGATGGTTTTCTGAATCGTGCTTCTTTTACGAAATTGTCACCATTGACTCTTTTTGGTTTGTTTAACTATTTCATGGGTCACGGTTAATGTTATTTCTTCTTTTTTAATGATAATTAGCTTTGATTCGTCATAAAATTGGTTGCGTAGTAATCTATATAAAATCAAATCATTTGGTTCAATGTAAAGTAATGTAAAAAATATCGTACGAATATACAAATCGTAACATATCATACGTCAATTGGAAAATTTAATTTATTCTTAAATAATTAATACGCTAAGGAATAAATTCGTTTCATTTCTGTCCAATTACATTTGAATTTATTATTTTTTAATTTGATCGTAAAAATATGTACAGTACATCCAGGTTCAATATTTCATTCTTAGGTTTCATAATGGCATGTAAATTTTGTAAAACTTTTGCATAAAAGTAGACACTTTTTGTTAACTGCATTGATGGAATGTAGCGCACTCGTAGGTCGTTGAATCCGAGCTTGAAAATACTGAAACTGCGCAGACTTCAGCTTTGCGTAACAAATGCCAAACATTATTCTTATAAAAATGCTTTATGTTGAAATATAATTGAACTACAAATATTTTCATCATTTTCTTCTGACAACGCAAGGAGTTTTACAGTATACTAAAAATATTATGGAACGCAATAGTTTCTAAACGAGTATCGCGAATCGTAAGTAGTACTCGTAATGAATTTAGTAAAGTAAATAAAATTTCCCTCGGAACGAAGAGCAAAAAAAGACATCTACACCGCGAGAGAGCGCGACACTAATCCCAATTTTTCAGTAGGCCACGGTAAATCCAGCGGTGATCGTTGAAAAATTAACGACGGTTCTTTAAGCTTCCACGATAATTTACCGACGAGAATCTTCGCGTACAAGGACTTTATTTCTCGCCTACGTAAAAACATTATTTTCACGGACGTCTTACTTTTCTCGCGTAGAATCGCGACAATTGTACAATACAAACTAACCAGTGAGTACATTACCTTACTATTACGAAAAGCTTCAATTTTCGCTTCCTCACCTTTACGTGTCATTTTATACTCTCGGTTTCGAATGTACTTATAAGGAATTCTAGATGCGTTTGTATATTTTTAAATATTTCATCGTTTATCGTTTAGTTCTTTCAAAAGTAAATGACCGAGCTAAGTGAATTCTGAGCTCATTTACTGCAACAGATATGAAGTAGCTTTGTCAGAAATTGTTGGTAAATAAGTAATTATAATTTTCAGGGTAGGATTATGCATAAAACTATTGTAATATGTATCAAGAGCACGTATCAAATTTTAGATTTAGAAAGTGGCATAAATATTATAATCGTCAAATAAACAATTATTTTGGTCAAAAAGACAAGATTCTAAATTATTCTACAAAATAGGTTTATTATTATTATTATAAGATTCTTGAATGTTTTGAAAAGTCGTTAAAAATCTAATATTTTTAAATTTACCAAATGAATATTGTCCATAAATTAAAAAGATATTTCAGCGGACATGTGCGGCATGAAGTTTGTATTTGTTATGAAAAGGTTAATTAATTTGTAGCAAAAGAAATTTAAGGCGTTAATTGCACGTGCTTTGATTTAATAATACTATAGTTCTATTAAATATCGAATTTTCAAAAAATTTGTAGATTTATTAGAAAGAAAATTCTTGAAAACATAAATTGAAACATAAAAATTTATTTTCCTTGGTAGAAGCAATATGCAACTTGCATTGAAATAATCGGGCATGTAATATTTCGTTTGTGTCGTTATTTACATGATCATCTCTGTCTGATTATCTGTCTCTTGCTTTATATCCGACGTACTTATGTAATCGAAATTACATCTCGATTAAATCGCTAGTGTGGATTATAAGTATCCAGCGAATCAGGTCAAACGTCATTACCAAATATTCCATTCGCAAACATTGTTAATTAATAATAAAGAATATAAAGTTTTATTCTATCCAATTTGGCGACGCATCGTTAATATTATTTAACGTATTATATAATGGAATTTAGTTTTATACAATGAACAATAGTAGCGTTAGATAGAGTTAAAAATAAAACTTTGATTTAAAACGGATTGGAGATATTTACAAAGGTATAGAATAATTAATATTATTGTATATATTCTATTTAGTAGATCAATAGCTATCGAGATAAGAAACAAGCGGGTAATAATAAAAGATGTATACAATGTTTTATCAGTGCTTCGCCTACAATTGTCGTTTAACGTACAAACACTAGATACGAACTCTATTTTTCATTTTTCATATCTATGACTAATCAAGACCTTTATTAAGAATGTCAAAGGTTCGAAACTTTCCTTTTCTCTCACTATTCATGTCGCGCTGCTAAACATAACGGAGGTTGCGTCGCACTTCACCACATCCAAGGAGGAGCTACCGGCAGGTTGACCACCAAGGTGAACTGGAATCGAGTGTACCGCGTGGGTGCACATCATTGCCGGGTAATCCGATAGCTAAACTCCGGGACGCCCGAGCCACGGTCACGAGAACAAATGTTATCTCGAGCCGTAAGCGAGAACTTTACTATTGCTGATGATAATCCAATTTTGGATACGTTACTTTTTGCTTATTTCATTTTTTCCTCGTGGTTCTTAGATCAGTATACGTAGATTAGCTATCAAGACTCTACTTCGATGAAAAGACAAATACTGCCTCGATATTTAAATACGAGGATTACATAGGAGGTTCATCTTCAATTTCTTTCTCTGAACTGAATTCTGAGTACAGATTCATAAAAACGTCTAAACACTGTTGACCACGGTTAGTTGATGCATTTTTAATTTTAATTTTAATATTTTTTAATTTTAATCGTCAGATTCTTTAATCTGACGATTTCAATACATTCACAGTGAACCGACGTATAGGTTATCGAGCTAATTAAATGAAAATAAAAATTAACAAGCACATAGAAGAGTATCGTGAAAATAACGTATGAATTATATATGAAAAATAAGGTAAAATTATATATTAGAGACACAGTTCAAAGATACATTATTAAAGCTAACTTGTCAAGTTGGTGCTAAAGTTTTCTTACTAAATAAATTTCTTTTTCAAAAAAATTCTAAGAATAATTATATTTCGTATCTTTATTGCATTATTAAAATCATAATTTTTTCATGACAAAGTAGTACAAAATATTTACTCAAAATAATTAGGTATTTTTAAATTAAACATAACACTCGCAGCATAATAACTTTGAATAACTAAAGCAAAATTTGATATAGTTTCTGTTTTATTAGCAAAAATCGATAGTAACAGTGAAACAGAAAATGATGTTCACAATAATAGTAAATACGATTACGTAATTAATTGTAATGATCTTTTTTAAGCATGAGACTGTGTAATAATAGCATTGTACAAAACTGTTTTAAGCTGATTGTAATTCTAGTAATCGACTATGGATACGTAACAATAGTGCGCTAAATTTCAAACAATTAAATTTTCAAGGTGATATTCTGCTGCAATGTGCACTTAACTTCGCCGTAGCTAATGAGCTTAAGTTTGCCAATTAATTGAATTGAATACTGTTTTAATTAGGTAGTACGGAATATAGTTTGTTTTATTAATTATTGTTTTATTACGTTTAAAAATTAATTATCCTAATCCTACAATAATAATAAAATTCCGTTTTCATTTGAATATGTAGAAAATATATAGAAGTCTAAATACAATTCATGAAGTGAATTAATTTCAGATAAGTAGAAAAACTTAAAAAAATTAAAGACTTTTAAAATTTTATTCATAAACTATTTTATAATTACTGTAATAGATAAGTGCAAATATATGCAAAATTCAATAAATGTACATAACTATCTTTCGCTCTTTTTAAGTACAGAATTAGAGTATAAAATTAAGTTTAATATCTGCAAGAATTCATAATGTTTTGGTTTTTAAAATTTTGCCCATTTTAAAACTTAAGAAAGCTAAGTGGAATAATGAATTTAATAAATATAATATGATATGATCAAATAAATCCTTTTCTCATGGTTTTGTTCTCATGGTCTAATGTAAATTCCATAAAACATCAAAATTGTATTTCTAATTGAGAATAGTACTTGGAATGAAAATGTACATGCTATAGTACTGCAATAAGTAAATTTAGCTACGTATCAAACTTGTGATAGAATCAACCTTTATTGTGTTATTTCAAGCATTACAAAGGCGATTTTTCGAATTTATCCAAAAATAACGATTAATTCAACGATATAATTATATCATTATATCAACAAAATAATTATTAGTTCAAAGAGTATTAATAATTTGTAGGTATAAATTCTTTACTCGGTATGTTTACTGTTCATTTAACGTGAGTTTTTTATATTTACAAGTATTTTTTATCGGTGATATTTGAGAACTTAAAGCCTTGCTTGACATTCTTTAATTAGTAAACATTTTACTCATAAAAAGATAAAACGCGCTTTTACCTAGTTTAAATAACGTATAACAAAGTCGAGGTTCTTTAACAGCGGTCAACACAAATTTGAATTTGAATTTAAATTTACCTTATTTTTTGCAAAAAAAAAAAAAAAAAAAAAAAAAATAAAGAAATAAAAACGTTAGATAATTATCTAATTTAAATTTTATTCAATCTAAAGGTTAATATAGATTTATCGCGGGAGTTTAAAATGTTGAGAAATTCAGTTAGACCGGCGTATTTGTTTTATAACAAATGCCAAACTTATTATAACAAAAAATTAACATTAAATGGTAATAAGAATAATACTATAATAAAGTTTAGTTTACAATGAAAGTGCGTAATTGGTGGCTCCATCTTAATATCCGGTAGGAAACTTGTTCACGACGCGTGTAAAGTATTATTTTATACCTGCGTACGTCCTCGTAATCAACAGCCTTCTGTATAAGAGTACTTTCAATCAACGAAGTGAGCAAAACAATAAGATCAAAATGTTAAAATCAAAAGATTCCTAAAATGTCTTTTTCTTCCTATATGGAAACTTGATCTTCCATCATCTTAGATAACAAAGATGCAATACGTTTTTTCTTAATAAAATATTTACAGTGAACAAATCGTTTTTGCATTTAAATTTACTTCTGCAATATTTTAGGGTATTTTAATAATCAATTCTTTTTCTCATCAAAATCAGGAATATCTACTATGTATATGTATGTTTTTAATGTAGTCGTTTAATTACTACACTCATACGAGAGTCGTTACGTTTCTAGGAAATCAATATGAAAAATCTTAATCATCGGTATTAGCATAAAGCATAGGAGAATACGATACATTTAGCATTATATAAATATTTTTAGAACTTTTAGTAAATTCGTGCAGCGCGTGTATGCACAATGGCAATATTACATTGCGGATGTTCGTGCCGCTCTATTGGTAGCGTTAAAGTACCCAAGGAAAGCTTTCACGAACGAACCGTTAAAGTGCATTCGTCATTATCCTAGTTCCGCTATGATGTTCTGTATCATTTGCCGATTGTTTATTTTCATTTTTAAGATCTTTTGTTGTTCTACTCTTCTTGTTAGAAGCATCATTTATAGAAATTCAGAGTTAAAACAATGTTACATTCGTACTGCCTAGAGAGTACGGGCATTTCGGTTATTGTTTCGTAATTTCAAATCTAGAATGTAGCAAACGATAATATTACTCGTACCGTGCGTGGATCGATACTTTTGCTAAATACAAAAGACGTGCGAAAACAATGTACTTAGAAAAATATTTGAGTAAAACAAACGAGGAAAAACAACCAGGGAATTTCGACAACAATGTACGGTATGTACATTACAGTATATGTATGTAAATTACAGGAACTTCAAGATTAATCCAACATTATCAATCGATAATAAAATCATCAATAAACTAAGTGCCCCGAGAGGAAATGCTTCAGAATTCATAATGCCAAAGGAAAGAGTATCTTATAGAGTTTGAGCGAAACAAATCGAAAGTAAAAGCTTGTCTAGTAGCCCCGAGCAAAGATGAGAAGATAACATTAAACCAGATTTAAGTGGAGCAGAGTATGATCAATGCATTTCCAAATATGGCGCAAAACTAGATAGAGTCACATTTTTATGTTAACGAGACGATGAACTTTCGAATAACTAGTATCTAATAATAGATCGCCGATAATAATAATATGACAATAATAAATCAGAAATATCAATGTTCTCTTTATCAACTCACGTGTTAAATAGCATTTCTTATACACATAAAACTTTTCAATATTTAAAACTCACATTTAGATCTTATCAGTTTGTTTACTTATACAGTTATACATACCTAGTTAGTTCAGAAAAAATAAAATATGCTTAATAAACAAATTTCTCCTTATAAGTCAGTTAATAAATAAATATCTTCGTATTCTCCAAACTCTAAGATAAAAACGTTAAGCTCAGTTTTTATTCTAAATAAGACTGTTTTTGAGAAATAACGCGAATAAATCTATAATCAGTGTGTGTACAAATTCATCATATTTACCCTATAAATTAAAACGATACGGCTTTATTACTTATTAGTATATTTGAGTATGTAAATCATTGTTTTGAACTTTAATAAAATGCAATAATTTATATTCACGCTTTTCGAGGAAAAATAATTGTCATTAAGTAATGATACAAGAATTAATAACGTCAATATCTAATACTAATACGAAATTTTTTATTAAACTAATTCACTGCTATCTCTAAATGGTTTTCTAAATATTAAATTAACTTTAACCACGATGGCATGTCTTAGTACTAAAATTAAATTATTTCCTGAATCTACTTATCAAATTTTAAAGAGTGTAAAGTTTATTTTTATCCTTGTTGGCATTGAGTTGGTATAATCTGCACGCGACGTGCTTTGATTCGCGTAACTTTCATAAGAAACAATCGTTTTTTATGAAATAATCGATAAATTTACGTATAATCACGTATCAATCGTAAAGCCTTTCATTAATTCAGAAAGGTACCTATTATCCATCAGTCTTTTATGCGCAAACTTTTACGTATGCATTTGTTCTATGTGTTGCCATATTTCTTTTTAAACTACGTATATTTAATTACGGATTATAATTATACAAGACCCATTGGTATTAAGTAATTAAGTTAATTTTTTTAAGTACAAACATTAATAAATCATTCTCTGTAATATACTAAGTATATTGATTGTGCTAATCATGACATTTACACTAATATCTGAATACATCGAAATATAGAATTTAACAATCATATTATCTTCGGAGTATAGTACTAATATTACTATTTTATTCGTACGTTAGGGCATGATTATTTATATAAGTTAATTGAACAACTGATGCATAAGCCATCTTTCACAAAATACAGCAACAAAATTGCAGCCACGTAAGTATTATATGTATTATGACAGGCAAAACAACTGCGAATCATTCATTGATACATTGTATAAGTATCATGACACGCGTGTTAAAGATGTGAATTTTTGTGACGACTTGACACTGTTGTTGTTTGGTCGTAAGCACTCGAGCATTTTTCAAAAAAGTGAACTAAAGTGTCAAAAGATGTTTTTCCGTTTGTCCTCCCCCTTGCCATTCAAAACCTCGGCATCTCGTCTCCTTTCAAGACCACTACTGCTGCTCCAGCTCTAAACACGCTACACGCATCTCCACTCTCGCGCATAATGCGCACACGAGTTTTGCGCGCTCGCAGCAAACCCATACGTTTGACCTAATATGGTGGGCCCCTCGAGTTTCTCTTTCTCTGTCCCTCGTCACTGTATATACTTCTGTATGTACGATTGCGTGGCATACGGGAGCGTGGCACTCTGGTGGGGATCTGGCGTCTCCCTCCCGCGCCCGCGTCCTTCTCGTCGATGGTGCGTTACGCGAGTGTAGCGAGGGAGACCCCGGGACTCCTTGTTTGACGGCTCGCGTGGTACAGTCGTCGGTCCCCCAGTACCTCACCAGACGTGTCTTAAGTAAGCTGCTCGATTGGCGTAATCCACGTAAGCGATGACCGCGCGCTCGCGATTCATTGCGTTTAAATGCCGCCGGTCGTACATGCCGTAGTATCCAGTCCTAGAGTTATTCGCTTGTGCGCGTGTGCTTCCAATGAGATATTAGTTGCTTTCACAATCAGTTGCTTTTACAAATACAATGTGGTTTTCTTTTTAATTTTTTACACTTTTAGTAATTTGCGACGTTTCTATCGCGATAGCAACGCGCCAAGCTAAAGCGTTTAAAGTAGTTGCAAGTAGTCGAAAGGGAATTTGTAATCCCTGATTCTTTGTATCAATTCGATTTGTAACTGCAGATTTAAAGAAAGTATCCCTTAAATATATACATGCATGCATACATACATACATACATACATACATATATATATATAATATTTACGCATCTCTTGGGTTTCTTCTTTTTTATAAGTGCACGTCGTGTTAACTTTATCAATGATGCCTTATTTTTAAAGAGAATAATAATAAAAGGAATGTTGTTTTTGGTAGAATTTCAAGAGTCTATTCGTAATAAATTCTTTGGACTTAAATCAGTTCTTTGGACTTTTAAATCTCATAAGTAGCATTATATTTACAACTGGGACGTGCATGAGAGATAACAATAGAATATTCCACTTGCGAACGAATACCAAGCATTTCAGTGTTATATTCTCATTCGATTATTGTTCGTTATTCTATCGGAGCAGCAAAAAGGTGTAAAGGGATAGAAAAATTGTTCCAACGCAAAAGGTAAAACCGAGCGAAATAGCATGACACCCGGTCATCAACAGGCCTCCATAAAACGGATCGAGGCCCTCTTCAGGGACGTAAGTCTCCATCAACAACAACAGAAACCGCGCGTCGTCCGCATCGAGACTAAGGTCAACCGCTGTTGCGAGGTCCATGGCAGTCGTTATAAGGAAAATTGCGCCTTTCGCAGGAATGCTCCTACAACGGTTTCAGTAGCCACCGTCGCACCGATAACTCGTCGTGGATCCTTAAATATCCCCATTTCACCACCGAAACGGGACTCACATCCATCGAGCTTCCCTAGCAGTCTAAGACAAGGTCATCCGGCTTCGTCCTCGAGTTCCGTTCATCAAAATAAAAAGGATAATTGCCAAATTCCAGTCGGGCTGTCGTCTAATATTAGGCGTGATAGTTTAGGCAGGTCCATGAGCTCGCTAAAAAAGGACTCGGTGCCAACTTACAATGCACCACCACTGCGACGTGATTACGTAGCTAAATCCATGTCGAGTATCGAGAAACCCGGTACAATATCGCCGATGCTCACTAGCACAGCCAAAATCAGAGAGAAATTATCAGTTTCCGGAGACTCGAGTAGTAAAAGTAGCAGCAACGTAAAGAGCTTCCCTACTGGAATCTTAAAAGGGGTGGGATTCAAAGATGAGCAAAACGTTGGCTCGTTGAATAATCTGAACAAAGATACGAAAATCGCACCGTTGCACAATAACAGAAAATTCTCAATTGATTCTTTGGAGAATCTCCATAAGAGACATTCGTGGGATGCAACGAGAAGAGGATCTTCAGGTTCGTCCTGTGGATGGGACGATGCAATTTGGGAAGAAAATGATCACGAGACCTGCGTCGATGAGGTGATTAATGTTTAATTCTCTTGAAAATCAACCTAATTAATTTTTAAATTATATATCACACGCGCGCGCGCACACACATGCAATTTCCATCGCATCAAGTCTGCGTAGTGTAACGCGATAACTTTAAATTATAATAACTTAAGTACGCGTTTCTTTTTTTATATCTAAACGTGCATGTAAACGTTTAATCATGCACACTTGTCATAGAGATTTTGTATATTTAATAATCAACGTACTCAATGAATATTTGGCCAAGGAATATCTGCATATAAATGAAAAGAATACAATTCTCCGTAATTATTCATTTCAAAAGAAGCGATATCCATAAACATAAAATGAATTGTGATTAAATTGAATTTTATATATTTAAATTTTATTTAATCATAATCACATAAATTACATACTGTTTTCGTGCATGAAATTTCGAAAATGATTTGGAAAAAATTCATTAAAGAAGTTAAATTCTTTGGTGCGGACAAGATATTTCGACAATATCAATTAACTTTCATTTTATATGCAAAATACATTATACTTATTTACTCTACCGCGTTTACTATGTATACTAACAAAAAGAAACCGATAAATTATTTAATAATCTTTAAAATGAAAGGATGCTAGTCCATAATTATACATTTATAAATTTTCTTATATTTAAAAAATTTATAAACATTTACAACAATAAATGAGCCTCACCAAACGCTTCCAAATAATGGAAGCACGTGCTCGTAGAACGGAATTTCGTCCCTATGACTCACGATAATTGCTCTTGAGTAATTGACAAAAGCTAGACGATGTTTTCTGTGTTCGAGACGAACTTTTCAGAAAAATAAGATTTTTTATACCGTCTTGGAATGAAAGAACAGGATCGTACTTTTTCGCGAGCTATACTTTGTAACTACGCTCAACGACGAGACAATATCTTTTTAATGCCTCATTACAATGGGAAGAGGTGGCAACGCGTCAAAATTTCATAGGTACAAGCACGGTCGAGGACGCGGACGTTTTTCTTTATAAAGGTGTGTTTCTCAACATACTCGAACGTACGTGCGATATATGTATCTGACGTACTTATCTGTTCGAACTCGCGTCATCGGTATGCCGTGCATGGCGAGAGACCGCGACAGTTAGTCATTCTTCTTGTCTGACTGATTCCTTCTCTCTCTGCTTCACTTCTCTCTCTCTCTCTCTCTCTCTCTCTCTCTCTCTCTCTCTCTCTCTCTTATACATCTTCATCTCATTTTTCGCATTCGCCTCGCTCGTAGACGAGGCTTTCTTCAATTAACGTTCTTTGGTTCTTAAAAAGTAATGTGCAGACGGTAAAACTAAGGTTTTCTTCATTGTTCCCGAAGCGCAACTTTCCTAACGAATTTCGGTCAGTCGTAATTGAGCTTTAATAGTACACTCAAATATTCCAATCGAAATAAGTTACGTACATACTCTTTTGCATAAGATGCTTCCTTATATTAAACCGAACAAAGCTTAGTACGAATAAGAGATAAGCTTAATTAAGATGTTTATTAACTTTAGGATTTTATTAGATACGAAAGGCAATTGAAATTTCAGCCATTATTTAAGATCAAGACAATGTAATTAAGACGATTAATTTTATTGTATTTATAAAATATTTTTTAACGTTTAATGAAAAGTTATGGGAAATAATTTAAGCCATATTTAAACGTTTCATAAATTTACATTTCATGAAATACGTGAAATTATTTTAGAAGTAGCTAGAGAAAGTTTGTTCGTTTTCTAAAAAATTAATCACGCATATTCTTCCAACTCATGCTCAACTCATACTGTCAAAATATAAAGTCTTTTATTATTAAATCGTACAATTTCCTTGGAAAATGCCTTTGGTTTACGCGTAAATCTTTTTACTAAAATGTAAATGATTTCAAGTCGTAGCTTGGAAAACGCAGTTTTCTTTTTATTCGATCATAAAATGCCCCATACAGTACTATAAAATAACAAAAATTATATGTATTACTTAAATAATATTTTACTATGAAATCAATTTTTAAGAAATAAATGCTATCCTATAATGTGACCAGTTACAATTTAAAGTTACGAAATAGTATCTGTTAAATTTATAAGGTTAAACTTACCGCTGAATCTTCGATTTAAATTAAAAACAATTTTTTTATATAATCAAAATTATAGAACGAATTTGGACTTGAACGAACTACTGAAATAGTAAAATGTTTCGCAAAACAAGTGCCATCGAATGATTGTAAAAAAACTTTTAACTTTGTTCAAAATCTTGGAAACAAAAAACCTAATTATTTCAGGTGGAAGAATCGTTTTCGAGTTATAGTCGTGTTACAAATGGATTAATAATATTTTAGAATAAAACACATAATTTTATTATATAAGTTTATACTCATAGATATTTAAAAAAGTGACAAAATAAGTCTGCATTTAATTTGAGGATACGTCTTTTGTAAGTTTATTCGTATTGAGTAAATTTAAAAATTCATCAGAATTAAAAAGGATATAGTAAAAAAGGCTTTCATAATTGTTCATATTTTATTATCAAATATAAATATAGATTATATTTGATTGAATCAGCGTTGCTGCACGCAGAGTAATAAAAATGTCTAACAAATTATAAATGTCGTAAGATAAGCAAGTGTGAAATTTCAGTAGACAACATTCACTCCTTCTTTCAATCATCTTTTTTCTCATTTGGCTCAATTACGAAAGCTATTTCAATGCCAGAAATATGTGCATGATGTGCAATGTCTTCTCGTTTTTTATCGCCCTCTCTCTGTCTTTTCTACAGTGGCCTATTGTGCCAATGTAACCGATAGCCACAAAGACGAACGAAAAAAATTTTTGCTTGCAGAGGCTTCGTTAATTCTTCTCGTTTTATGAACCAGTTTCTCACAAGTAGTAAAAGATTCTGCTTTGATGGCTTGTAATCAAGAAAAAAAATTCAGCTTTTTCCAGCATTTTTTTTAGAATTTAACCACTAAACAGTGTGATTATAGAGTTTGCACATCTCTTTTTCAACATTATTGATGCTCATAAAACTTCAAATAATATTCCGGAGTAATGGAAAACTTGTGCTAGATACTAATATTGACAAAGTTATTTTTTGATGATTTAAGTTACGAAGTTTTTATTATAAATTTTTAGTTTCTTGTGAATAAACGGCAAAACATTATTTAAATGTAAGAAATTAATAGGTAAGCTTTGCAATTTTCAATACTTAAAAGTTTTCTGCTGCCTATGTGCATACTTAACTTAATGTTCCTCTGCATTTCCTTAAATGAAAATTGATGCTAAAAACAAGTACAATTGAATAATATATAAAACAAAATTAACCGATCTAGTGCGAAATAATGTATTTTTCCTTCTGGCATGATATTAGGAAAAAAAAAAAAAAAAACTTATCGATACTTAAAAAATGGTAATACAAATGAAGCACAAACAAGTTTTGTCATTCCAGAATTCATGTTCACGTGCCTCGTCCTCGCACTCCTATTTCCTGAAACATACAATTAAGGTGGCCCTCTGTCACCCACGCGTGATTTGAACAATCGGCCCCGAGCAAAGATGATTTACAGGCGCTCTTGTGCGTCAGTCACTATGGCGCGTCGTCATTTTCTTCGCTTGTTTCCCCAGATTTCGTGTGATTCCATTTATTGCTGTTTCTCTCTCTCTCTCTCTCTCTCTCTCTCTTTTTATTGCGCTCGCGAGTAGCGCGTTTTTACGCAGCTACGTCGGCAATATTTGTTTGCCCCACGCGTTCCGCTGGATATGGAGATTGCAGGCGTTGAGAGCCAAGGTAGTACACGTATCGCGAACAGGCGTTGTCGCGATTTAGAGAGTAAAAATAGGAAAAATATCCGCATTGCGTTGCGTCACGAGAAACGTACCAGCCTGCGATGGCAAAAAATTAGATTTACGAATGAATAAATTCGGTTCCGCTGAAAAATAATAAAGTTTCGGAGATAAGTATCTCCGAAACTTCCTTTGACTTCGTTTGAGTCGAGTGATTTACTTTGAGTTTCCAGGATTTCATATGTTTTTGATAAGTGTATGCTACGCTCAGCGATAATTTAATGACAATGACGATACTTTATTTTTGTCTCATAACTACCAACCAGAACATGCTAATTTTATTGTCCTTATTCAAACAACTACTTTAGCACGATAGTATTATGTTTTCTTTAATAGAGTATTGCTGCATTATTTAAAAATTAAGTATATACACGATTTCAATTGTTTATTTACGTTGAAATGACATATACGTGGATTTACATATAAAAAAACGTCCATTTCAATTTGTTGTTTCAATGAAAGAAAATTTACTGTTAACCCATCTAAAAGAAAAGTTCAATGCAAGCACTAGGTATTTTCGCTTTTAATTACAATTTAATCGTTTCTATGTATTTTCATACATTTTATAACAAACGATGAAATTACATCGAGAAAATCTACGGCGATAGAGTGTTGTTGTGCACAAAATATTATTACATCACAACTATAAATACACTTCACTACACTAGGATTGAAACTAAAATTTTTTTTAGTTTCAATAAACAAGAACAAAGATGTTTTTGTTTACTCAATTATCTCGCTGTTTCGAATTTAAAAAAGTATGAAGAACCTTCTCCACGATAATTTAGTCTTAAAGAAAATCCTTATGCACGTGTAGTTACTCGATGAAAATATATTTTATCATTTCAATTTTTCTAAAGTTAAAAATACGTTAAATAAAAGGTTTATTTTCTCATTCGTTTATTACTTGAACTGAATATTGAAGATTGGTAGACGAGCTGTTTCTCATTGCTCAAAGACACATTTGATATTGTCTTGAGCGGTATTCCAGAGCACAGATGCGTAACCAGCGAAGAAATTTGCGCAACGGTGTTGTTCCGAACTGGTTATTATTCACCACGTTCATTTATACTAATACGCTGTTTATAATAATGTAATTTTACATGAAATATTATTAGGAAATGAACAACAATCGAGTAAGTTAATTATGTTCAGAAATATATTAAAGTTCCAGTTTATTTTCACCATATAGACATTTTGTCACTTTAATTGTTTCTGTTAGCGATAATAGCAACATTCAATGTAAAAATCCAAAAGTTAAATGAAACCATTATGATTTTTATTTGCATAATGACATATTTATAAAATTTAAATAAGGTGAATATAAAATCAAAGCTGTATTTTATATAAATGAAAATAATGTAAAAAGTTAACGGAAATTATTTTGTTTATATCATATCGAATCGATTAATATTCTACGCCTAAGTCATAATACGTGAAACAGAATTTTATTTCCAATGAACTTACATAAACACAGCCAATATTTTAAACTATCTTTTTTTTTCATTCATTCGAAAACTTCGATTACAATTATTGCTTAGAGAAAAGTTATGATACTAATATTAATAGCGTTTATATAAAATATAGATCATTATTATGAAATTAGATTGCTTTTTCACCTTTTTAAAAATTATACTTCATTTTTATCTTAATTTTTTAAGTTATCTATCTTAGTCTGAACAAAATAAAATTATGTAATGTAATGTATATTTCGGTCATACGATTCGTAATACATATTCCTTTAAAAAAAAGTTCAAGGAAATTCAAAAAAATTTCCAGTAAATACCAAAATTATTTACTTAAAGTTACCGAAAAGAATTCAAACCTATAAAATGTATTATATGATTTCATTTCACAGGATGTATTATCTTTAGTAGATTGCATTTTTATCAAATTTATAAAATTTTACATAAGTTTTTATTAATCTTGCATAAAGTAATTGTAAAAATCAAATATAAGTTAATTAAATTTTGTGATCGTTTAAAAATACGCAAACATGTAGCCCTCGATTTTAGCTAGTGTTTGAGATGAAATTTATGAATATTAATAATAAGATGATTGTATCCTCTATCAAATAATTTAACGTTTTTACTTACACAAAAATATGTAAATTGTATGATTATATAATTATATATAATTAAATCTAACAACCTGTATAGATAATATCTTGAATTTGTAAAAAATAACATTAATCATGTTTTTACTTTTATATACGAAAATATTTTTGTAACTGCAAGTGAAGTTACCATTTTCAAATTGTTTTCCAATATTTTCTTAATTCTTAATACGTATGTCAAATTTTAAAATTATAGCTACGGTGTTTTATTTATTATCTACATTTTAATATTTTTAAAAATTAATATTTTTTAATTAATGAATTCTTAAAATAGTTCACTATTTTTTTTTTTTTTTTTTTTTTTGAAAACTCCTCTAATGAATTTCAATTTTGTAAATTGAAATTATTTAGTAAGGCAATATTTTTTTCTGAATAATATTTACTTACATTTTATTTATAAACTGAATTGAAATTATGAACTATGAATTCATACAGCACATTAATTACAGTAACATTTTATTTTCGTAATTGCTCATTAGCCTACACTTTCTTACATGATAAGTCTATTAGAGATTTAACATAGAGATTTAAGTCTATCATATTTAGATTAACGCAGATCAGTTATTACGCTATATTTTCAACTCTCGATTTCCCTGTGATAATGTACATGGAAATCAATAATATCTGATTTGGAAGTACAGATGATAAGCTTTATTCAAGTACTCATACTTGAGCATTCATATGAAATACTCATTATATACTGATTACATTAATCATTTATTGTATATAAATTTCAAAAATCTTTTCATCAAACTTTTGTTAATTGCACACTGCAATTTGTAGGAACGATATTAGAATTTTAAATCATTGAAAATAAAAAACTAAATTTTGTCATAATATTAAATGATAAGTCAAGAAACGTTATTAAGTGATATTATTAACATTGTACTAGTATAATTAACTATAATAAACATGTTCCACTTGTATATAATAATCCTACAACTCTCATTAAAACAGAAAAAACACTTTATTACATGTATGTCAATTAAGGAATTACTTTCTAGACTCATTATGTACAGTATATTTGTAAAAATAAACTGTTACTTTCATTTTATTTTTTTATCTGTAAGATGTTGCGCTGTTAGTTTTCTAATGCAAAACTTCTGAATTAAATATGTTCCTAAACATTTGGAAGAAAAGCAATACAAATGAAAAAATAAGCTCTATTAATTGTATTTTAAATTTAGATCGGTGTGTTTAATAATAAGATTTTTTCCAAATATGTTTTATAAATATGAATATATTTATGAATTTTTTTATATGTAAAATTGTAAAAATGAATCAGTTCCTGTAAGTATGAAAGGCATGACTGTTAAATTATAGTAAGTTAATTAATGAACTTTCTTTCTGAATATGAGTTGTACTGCGGTGATGTTCATTCGTTATTTATGTATATTTTTTTTTATCTTTTTTTATCAATTACAATGATTATTACTATAAAAATATAAATTTAAATTCGTTACTTTGGTTTTTTTTATTAATGCCTTTTACATCACAAGTAATTTCACATACCTTTTTAATATTACTACTCAATATTGATTATTCTGTAAAAAATTATTATTAGTTCTATATAATTATATTATATCATAGATATCGGAATTTCGCGTTAGATTTTAATAATTGAATTGTTTCTTTCAAGATAAAAATGTGTTTTTTTTTTTTGGTTTAATTAAGTGTCGATTGATTGATTAAATTTGCATTAGTAGTATATCATAAAAACAAGAAATTCAAATTTTCCTTTATATACAGTAATATTTTTGTTTTTATTATATTATGTTGTATCTTTATAAGTTATACATTTTCTTTCGTAAATATTTCATAATACAAATGAATTTCAAATTATCAATTAAATAACATGTCTTTTAAAAAAGCACAGTCAGTTCAATTTACTTTTTCATATGTTCTTATTAACAAAGTCTTAATTTTATATGTTGTTATATATATATATATATATATATTGGTTTTTTCACATTAATTTGTATTTATTTAATCCTTTGGTTTATTAATAAATTTTATAAGTTTTTGTTATATTAAATCGTATAGCAGAAATAGGCAAATTAATTTTCAGTATTTTAGAAAAATTTATAGACTGAAATTCTAGTATTTAACCGAAATAATATGTTCAAAGTTAATTAAATTTACTATTTCAATAAGATATAATATCTATTACATACTTACGGTTGTCGGTAATAAATCGTATGATTATTCTCCAATTCCTTATAGAGTGTGCTCTAATGGATCAACTATTTAAGATCAACTTTTGTCCCAATTAGAGGTTTATGAGATAATCGATGAGCATCAGATTAATGTTAAAGCACAATTTTATTAATTACTAATTGATTATATAGATAAAAGTATAATATAATTGTAGGTAAAATTGACAAAAATTTGATAAATTTTACTTTAAATTCAAGAGTAAAATAATTTTTTAATATATTATTCTATAATTATTTTCAAGTCTTCATAAAAATATTCGAACTAATTTTTTGTTTGTTTTATATTGTTATAATATTGATACATAATAGGCACAACTTATTATTTGTACAAAACAAATAATAGTTAACAAGTTAATTCCTATATGAAATGAATTTATATATTTAACATAGAAAAATCTACTTCAATAAAATATGAATATTTATAAAAAAATGCATATCTAGTTACCGCTACTTCATTTTCCAAGATATATTTAACGAGATTATTATTTCTAATGTAACACTCGAATAAGAAATTTTTCAACTAGGTTAAAATGAAATATATTTTTATTTCATAATTAGAATAATTAATAACATATTTTTAATAAATTTTATATATTCTGCAAAAATTTATATTTTACAAAATGAAAATCAATGTCTTTTCTTTTTAAATTGCTCAATCGCGAATTTATTTTTATCCAATTAATAAGATCCTAATCTTGGTTCGATTTCACATTTTCAGCTTACACTCCGATTATATTCAAATAGGTATCAATATTAATATTTACTCCAGGAATTAATAATACTGAAATTTCTTTTATTCTGTCGTTTTTTTAAATTTGTTTTATCATTATTGTAAAATTTTTCAATATTTAAAGAATATTAGTATTCATAATTTTCCTCTTGTATAATTTTCCAAACAATTATTATTAATTAGTACATAATTTTAAAAATTATACATATTTATTAAAATTATTATATTTAAAAAATTTGGGAAACACGCGAAAATTATAAATTTACAGATTTTACTCAATCATGAAGTCATTGTAAAACCTTCTACCGTTGTCTTACAAGTCAGATTATCTTCTTTGATTGGTCGCTTAATAACAAAATAGATGCCGTTAAAGAAAATTGACAGTTATTGGCGTTCATGCACAATTTAACATGTGCCTGCTACCAAGATTCCAGAGACACAAAAGGGAAGTTTTTTGTATCGTTAAATGGCTCGTAAGATCGGATAAACAAGAACAATTCGGCTTCTTTTTGTTGTATAGAAAACCTAGTTGTTATGCGCAATACTTTTCTTGTTATTCAGAATGTGAAATTTTGAAAATATCAAAATAAGTTGGGATTTTTTATACTATTTCATTATTGCATATTGTAAATTTTTAATTATGCTATTGCAGTATTCGAATATTAACAATAATTTTTCAATGAGATATTTCTTATATTACGTTACATATTATGAATGGTGTTTTATTGTGAAAATATAATTTTAATCGCTTAATCTAATTGCTATTTTTAATTATTCGATTTTTTTGACATGTAATAATCTTTAACTGTATTACTTTTAACAAGCAATTATAGTTAAAACAACATTTTAACTATATTCAAATGTGATGAAAGCTATTTTAAATATTATTTCTCTGTTATAAAGCTTTGAAACACTTTTTAATTTTTTTTTTATTTTCAAATTCTTGTTTAGATTGAATGGTATTTAATACGTAGAATTTATTAGTAATAGTAATTGTTTCATTGGTTGTGCTTTGTACTTAAAAAATACTTATGTTATAAAAAATTTTATTTTTAAGTAAGTAGTGAAAAGGGATCATGATCATGGTAAATATTTTTAAATATAGAAGCTCACTAAATTATTGTCTAATAACGCGCATAAATTATGAAAATATATTTATAACTTCTAATGTCTACTTTAAGGATTAAATCATAAATTGATGAACATTCTAGAGATTTCATTATTCACTTCTATTGAATAATTATGAAATGTTCACAATAAATTAAGAGAAAAAATAGTACTAATGCAAATTCTTTTATAACGATTATTAATTCTGGTAAAATTAATTATAATTATTGAAAATATTTATAATTATTTACGTATGCAATATTTTAGTCAAAATAATGATTAAATTTGAATTGTTCCAAAATATCGAATATAAAAATTGAAGAAAGATTTCACTTCAATTTTTGAGAATTGCTTATTAAATTCTAAATTTCGTATTTTATAATTCTGGTTGTTTATTTATGAGGTTCTAAGTATTAATGGTTGATCAATGGGAATTTTCCTTTTACGCACAATGACATAAGGTATATTTTTTTGAAATTTATTATATATGAAACGTTGATAAACATAATTTTAAACAAAAGAATTATATTTGCCTAATTAATCTTGAGTTACGTTAATACGTCACATGTTAATTATTCAGGTACAACATCAATTGGAAATTTTTTATTTTCTGATAATTAATGAAATAATGCAATAATATTATTCACAAATATAATTGTTTTATTTTTATGGAAAACGAATGCTATATTTGTGAAATATTACATCGTTACAAGAGATCAATAGACACTTTAATATTGAAAAAGATGCTGCTTCTTCAGTTGGCGACTCAAATAATCTTCAGTACGCTTTCCATTCGCGAAGTACTACCGCGTTAATAATCTTACAAAAGAAACGGAAACTTTTTCTACGGAATAATTTTTTTCATTCGGAAATACGTCCCACGCGCACGTTACGGACACCTAATCGCAATAGCACCATTGTTGTACAGTTTCCTGCTAAATTTAGACGCTTTCATCGTACCGCACGGGATTTTTTCTCATCCTCGGTGTATGAGTGGAGGCTACCGTTCGTGGTGTTATACAAACGTATTTTCTCCACTCACTTCTACTCATCGCGCCTGACTAATTTTAAAGTTTAATTGAAAGACTTTATATAAGTGCTTCTAAATAAAAGCAATGAATTTGTAACGTAACGTGAGTAAATGTGAAATGTATTTCAGTAATTAGAAAAGAGTTACAAGAAGCTAATGAACAAATTAGTGAAATATAAATTTTTTAATACTTTTAGTATTGCAAGTATAGAATTAAAAGTTTCAATTTTTTATAATATTGAATCTCGAATGTTTTTTGTTTAATAATGTGCTGGTAAAAAAATATAATAATATATGGACAATTTATCTATCTAAAATCATACGTATATTAAAGAAACACATAAAAAATTTAATATAAGAACAACGACATATTCTTAGAGAAATAATGCTTCTTTTTATTAATTATAAAAATTTAACGTAGTTGTAATTTACTTTTAAAATAGTCACGATTAAATTTTAAGTTGTTATTCAGTGCATAATAAATCATAATTTGGCTGTTTCAATATAGTTTATTGAACAAATTCATAATATCAAATCAATTTTATGCTCATTAAAACAGTTAAAACAGGATGTACAGGTATAAAAATAAAGGTTGTTTTAATTTTAATGAAGTGTAAAAAAAGGAATTATATATAATCACTATTCTACAACTAGAAGAAATTTTCTAATCTACATATTTGTATAGGAATAGTTTTTTATCATTTTCGTCAAGAAATCAGTATTATAATATTAGCTTATATCGACGTAGAAGGAATCGTTCAGAAATGAATTCAAGGTACTTTTTTGCAGCTTTATTTTACAGCTTCTTGAACTATTTTAATCTCATTATGAGGATGAAAATAAGCGATCGGATTATAAAGAAACTTTATTTAAAATAAATACTAGTAATATTTGAAATATACCGATGTTTATTTATTTTCGTTTGTTTACAATAATACTCTTATATTTTATACTTACCGGAAATAACATGGATTAAAAAATTACATTTAAAATTAAATTTAAATTTTACGGCAGTCTAAAAATCTCAACATTAAATTATTTCAAATTTCCAATAGAACTTATCTCAATACATAAATATCCTAGCGACTTAATCATGTAATAATAATATTTAAGTTAACAAATTTCATTTTACTTTCGAGTGAAACCAAAGGTCTAATAAAGCTGACTTCCTCAATTATAGTCATCTACCTACCAATGCTATATTTTATTGAAGTAAAGTATATAAAAAAGTATATTAAAAAAGCAGGAATACAAGAATTGATGTATTCCGCAGAGTACTGTATTTATAAATTGAAAATAAGTAGTTGCACAACATTGCGGTTAGAACGTCGGCATTTCCCCAATAATTAAGCGTTGACCGAGCTTCGTTTAATCCTCAAATCCTCGTATCCTCGTATCCTCGTATCCTCGTATCCTCGTATCCTCATAAGTAGCAACGAAACGAAGGAGCCGAATCAATAGAGGGGGAAAAAGCAGAAGGAAAAAGAGACCAAGGGACCGGCGATCGGATCGCGAATCGGCAGCTCTCGCGCTAAGAAGAAAAGTCGATGCGACGTAATACCCCCCCGCCCCGAGTTACCGAGCAAGTCGCGTGCGCGCTCGTAGAAATGGAAAGTTGTCTTCTTAAACTTCAGCTGCATAGCTGACTGTCGCTGAAGCTTCGCCTCCCAGAGGCTAACCGATTGTGAGCGCGGCGAGAGGTAGAGCGCCTCTTCGCAGGGGTCACTTGGTTCCGTTTCAGAGCTCCTGCCGGATTCCTCGAACGAAAGCTGACTGGTCCGGAGGTCTGCGGACGTCTATCTGTCGGCGCCACTTGACTCTGGCATTATTTAATATTTTTTATACGCGTTCGGTGTGCACCTTGAGCGTAGAGGAGCAGCGCGTGTAGTGACTTTGACGGACCCGAGGACTGGACAGTGGATCGATCAGCGTTGCCACCAGTGAAACGACGAAATGCGCGATTTACCGTATTTTGAGAAAAAGACTGTCGGGGCATTAGACCCGAGGACTGTGCGGAACGACGCAAACTCCAGAAGTCAGCACACGAATTCGGTGCGAGTTACGGTAATGAGCTTTAATAAAGACGTTTTATTTCTACGAAATTTTTATTTTAGGCGATTCGTGCTTTATAATAATGCGTAAAACGCTCTACCTAATTTATCCGTTAATTAAAAAGAGGCGGTAAAGAATTTTCGTGACATGCTACGTTTACGTTAATACCGTAGATTTGTAATTTCTAAACGTACTTTCCTTATGTGTGATTTCTTTAATTTAGGTGCGTTGTCAGTTCTGAAATACTTGAATAAAATAACCATTTAAATAATACCGCAGACGCAGTGACTTGATTTCATTTTTGCATTTAATCGAGAGAATCGTTAAAAATAAATTTCTTCCATAAAATAATATTTCACACGATCTATTCCAGTATTTATGTCTTAATTAAAAATATTAATTTAGTCACAAAGATATTGCTTTGGTTAAGGAATAAATTTAATATACGAAAATAACAGAAAAATTTCAGTTTACGTGCTGCTGCGTTGATATCTTACGTATAACGAAAATTCTTTGTAAAAGATTGAAAAGGAAGAAGGGAGAAACTAAACAAAAAATTAGTCAACTATTATTGATTTCTAGAAACTATTTAATTATACAGAACAAACGAATCTTAACCTACAACCTTACATGGTCAACAATGTACTTCGTTTTAATATTTTCTACAAGGATAATCTGAAGAAGTTTCACTAAATTTCATTATACACACTGTTAAGGGATTTTCAGTGAAAGCACATGCTTTTTAATATGCGAAGCGATTTTCTTTAAAAATTTTTCTTTAAAAATCAGTTCAAATTTTAATGCGCATTACGTTTCATTGTACGTATTGTGTATATTTTATCTTTGGTTTCATGCAAAGGAAGTTTTTCGTTCAATAATTACATCATTACAGTGCGAAATATTTATTTTCGTCAAATGTAGAAGAAAACATAATTTCTAACAAACTTAATTAATTACCCAGCATGTAGAAGGTAGTTCATAAATTATAATGTTAAAATGTTAATTCATTAGAAATTATAAACAAGTTTAACGATGTAATGATACGAAGTCGTTGCGTCAAACTAATTTGTCGATTCATACTATCGCTAATAAGATGACAGCAATAATCGAAGCCAACAGCTGTTGTGATTACCATCGCTACTTACTGAACGAATGGAAAAATATCGAAGTACTATAATGCGTCGAGTTATTGTATTAACGGTATTTTTTTACAGTTAACGTACCTGTAATTCTTATAATGAACTTCTTGTATTGAACATCTACACATGAGTTTCGGAAACTAATTTTTAAAGTATGAAAAAACATATGTGTATACGTGTACATAAATTAAAGTGAAGTGACTTCTACGCGATAATCGTGATTCGGTGAAAGCTAGTTTCGGATGCAACAACGATTTATTGTACGGTACTGGTGAAACCGAATACCGTCACCTCTCTGTGTTCCTCCGTTCCCTTTTTTCTCCCTTTTCTCGGCGTTCGTACACTCGCCCAAGCACATCTTTAACTGTTTGCCTCCTCTCTCCAGGCCTTTTTGTTATCTCGTCACACAAACACATATTGTGTTTTCAATTGTGTCACGATTCATTGTTCTTTTATTTTTTCTATACTTCACGTGGCCAGTGAAGGTGAGCTCATCGTTATGAGAAAAGAGAAACTAATAGGTAATAAAATTAGTAGGTAAATGACCTGCTTCGCGGATTTTTGTCGCACTTTTTTGAGATATAGTGACACACGAAAATTTATCGATGATACGTCAATTATTTAGTTTACAGTTATTAGGATAAGTCTTTCATAAAAAAGAAACAAACAATAATCAATTTTCTCGTTCGTTTTATAAAGTTTCAATATGCGCTTTTTGACGTACCATATATTATGGTAGATGTAGATACGAGTTTATTTAAATCTTTCATATATTTTAAAAGATCCTACGCATTTTACATATTGAATCCTATATTATTTTATACTCCTGGCCATCTTCATGATATTTAATCAATTTAATTGTTCACATTATTGATCTATTTCAATGATTATTACTTTTTACAGAAATAAAAGAATATTATTTCAAAAATAATAATCAAAGTGAAATAATTTATATTTTTGCACTAATTATTCTAAAATAATCTTTTAATGTGTCTTTCTTTTGTAACCACGAATCTAAATTCTCGAGAAATGACTATGAGCTTTAGATATTGCGATAATTCAACTACCTTATTTATATAGAAAATATAAATAATTATAAAAGAGTATGCTATAAGATACCAATAATTTTTAACGATTTCTATGATTCTGTATAAAATTATCATTATAATTATGAATTATTATATGCAAAAATCTGCGAAATTATAAAATTGATCCAAGCTATAAAAATATGTATTTGGTATATAGTAAATATGTATTAAGAAAGTATATTTTTATACAATAAACCAAAACTATTGAGTTTTACAAACAGAACCTTGATAAATGTTTCAGCGAAAACAAATGTTGCAAAGATAATTTTCTACCTTAACTTTAGTTAGATTAAACTAATTTTTACCATTTATTCCATATTTTCATAAACGCATTTTGAAAGTGTAATAATAGTTTTGTAAAACATATTTGAAATCGTATATTTAACAGAATGAATATTTTGTTTCATGAATTTTAATTGTAATGATTATTTTTTTGTTTCAGGTAAGTTTCAAAGGAAAAAATGCTTTCACTGGATCCTTATTTCAGCAACACGTAAGTGGCACGTATAATTAAAGAACTGCTTTTTTATAATGGAACGATTATTACTAGGTACATATTTTCATTTTTATACTATAAACATTGTTTATTGGTGAGAAAGACTCATCTATGTGATATTATGTATATTTTTGAGGCAAAAATTTATTCTATCGAAGAGACTTCCTTCTTGATTAGGGAAAATCAAATTTCATTAGCGAATGGATTTACTTCTAGAATAATTTTGTCTTTGCTTGTGTACAAAAAATATATTCCATAAATATAATCTATAAGAAATATAAAAACCTTTGGATATAAAATATTTCTTATAGTTTTAATATACTTTCTATTTAATAGAAATTCTTGATAATAAAAACAAAGATTGAAAATACGAAATTTATATAAAGTATATGACACATAAATATTTTATGTTTTTAATTAAAAATTTAATAATACGATTATTTTACGATATATTTTATTTTATTTATTTAATTTATTAATTTTGAAAATCGCAACCTAATTTACCTCCTTAAAGTATAGGTTTCTAATTGAATTACTCTTTTTCTGTTATATTCGTATATAATAAAATTCTTAATATAGAAAATGCAGAATTTTCTTATGTAATATTCAATCCACTCATAAAAGAGAATTTGTTATTAATGTTTAAACAATGATACGCAAACTTTCGACTAATGAAAATACTCATTAAACGAGAAATTCTAGTACTTTCATTTTATTTAATATTCATTTTCTTTGAAGCAATAAAAATCTAAATTATTTAAATAAATCTTAAATATCTTTATAAATATTTTGAATTGTAATAAGATAACTAAAGAAATGGATAACTAAAAATAAGTAATGAGTAAATGGATTCTATCATAATGTTATCGAAAAATGTTTTCAACATTTTAACACGTAATGCTAAGTTTTTTTTTCAAATTAACTAATTCTATTTCATAAGACAAATATGTTTTTAATTAAACTAACATTAAATAACATTTTTATGTGTGTTACTTGTCTGTAACATGATGTCTTTAGATAATTATCGTAACTTTGTTCATCTGTTATAGAAAATTAATTATAACAAATCTGGAATTTTTTATATTTTGAATAAATGAATTGCAATATTATTTATTTTCATACCATTGTAGGTATGATGGACTTGAAAAAAAGTTTTTTTTTTTAATAATTACGCTATTATACACTTTGAAAGTACTTCATCTTACAGAAAGGTTATAATTTTCTGTTTCTTGATTAATATTTTCTGGGTCAGTGTTTTCTTTTTGTATTAAGTGTATTATTGTATCATTTATTTATTAAATTTGAAAAGTTGAAATATGTAATTAATGTGTATAGTAGAAACATTTTAATGTCTAACACTGAATGCATTAAAATACAATTTTATACTATATTTATGAATCTATCAAACTTCACTTTCAACTGTCACTATAATAAAATCAAACAAACACGTGTCCACGATTTTAAGGAAACAATTGTATTCTCGAAGATGCACAGTATCTTTTTTAAGTTACATTTATTTTATTTAGAATATTATTAAAGTGTAAAAGAATATATGTAATAAAACGTTGTCATCGGTTCCCGTATAAAATATTAAAACGTGAATTACTTTAGTTTTGAATAAATTGAAATTATTAAAGAGTATTTTAAAAGATTAATTTTCAATACAAAACTATTTACGAACAAATATATTTACATTTTTTAATATCAAATTTAAAAAAATAAAAAAGATCATTAGGTATTTTGTCAATAATTGAGCAAATATAAAATAAAGATTCTACAACTTCAAAAATTACAACTCAACCATTTTTAATTTTTCAAGTATAAAATTATTCAAATATATTATTAAAATCAAATTAAAAATAAATTTCATCAATTTTTTTATATCAAATTAAAATATAATATTTATTTAATTACTTGAATTCATGACTTTTCAAGTACATTTTTAAGATTTTTAGATAAAATTGCTTGTTTATTACGGTATTATTTTTATTCATAATAATTGAAAAAAGTAATATAAAAGTATCATAGTGTCTGGGTATCAGTTGATTTATAGTTAAAAAATAAAGAATACAATTAAGATTAAAATTTGATAATTTACAAAAATTTACATAAATTTGTTTGTACTAATGTATTTGTCAAGGTAATGAAATCGAAGTGTAGTAATTAATTGTTACTACTTTACGAAATTTTGATAATTTAAATTGCTAAATAATCACGGATTAATTGCGATATTCAAATGTATACGGAAGTGACAATGAAAAAATCTTAAATAGCATCATTAAAATGGTGCGTGGACTGCTCATTATATCAACGATCAAAATTAAAATTAAAGATATGACATAAAATACTTTTTAACTAAGTGTGTCTTATATTCTTTTAGTGGTTTAATAGTAAAATATGTTTAGCGCCATCTTATGTCAATACTGTTGTAGTAGATAATGTAGAAAATTATAAAGAATACAGGTAAAGCAGTAATTTATATTAACCGACAGTCGAGAACCTTCTTCTCTGTTTAGCTGACGTATCAGGGATTCTTTTTACCGTATATTGTTCATTTTTTTGCTATAA
The DNA here is from genome assembly GCA_018907045.1 of Wiebesia pumilae. Classification (NCBI taxonomy): domain Eukaryota; kingdom Metazoa; phylum Arthropoda; class Insecta; order Hymenoptera; family Agaonidae; genus Wiebesia; species Wiebesia pumilae. The sequence goes on from JACCHZ010000138.1 coordinate 3,244,870, forward strand.
AATATAAGTAGGAGTATTTTATTTGTTTATGATTGCAAAAAGCTTTATGAATTAAAGGAAAAGAATTTTTATTGTGACTGATGTGTAATAAAATTTATTTTCATTTAGCTTTAAAACATATTACCATTTTATACTGTATAAATTTTTTTAGTTTGCAAAAACTAGAAATATTTATGTTTATTTAAGAATTAAACTTTAATAAATAAAAGCTAAATCGATGATATAATTGATAATTACAGAAAAATAATGTCTTCGATAACATTTCAGATCATGTTTACACTAATAAGTGTATATATTCAAAATAAGTTGGAGTCTTTCCTTTTAAAACGAGAATATTATTAAATATCTTTTTAAACAATTTAAGTAGTTTTTTGTTTCTTAAAAAAATTAAATTAGGAAGTTTAATTTTTATATTTGGTATAATGTATAAAATATAAGTGAAAGTATGAAATGATTATTTTTTCTAAGAAGTAGCATTGAACTTAAATTCATATAATTGTATATTACGCATACAAATGATTAAATATAAGTAATCATTTTACGTGAATATCTAATATCTAAATCTTTTTATCGCTTATCTAATTTCTCTTATTCGTTCAACGAACTTAATGTCATTCTGCATATATTAATTCACATTTTTATAAGTTTTGAAGTATTTCGTTCGCAATTTGCTATTAAATAAGATATTTGATAAAATATTTTACATAAAAAAAGTTTGCAGAGTAGGCAAAATAATTGAATATCTACATTTTAAACCTAGGATACGAATTAAATTCGTATCCTAATTAATGAAATTAGATAGATGTAGAATTTGTTGATATTTCGATAAAAAAATAAATATTCACACAGTATCTTATTTTTAAATTATAAATACTATACTAATAAAGACAGGATTTTTTTGATAACGTGAACTTTTTTTATAACACAGTAATACAATAAATCATCAAACTTACAACACCGTCGCTCTACAATACAGCATTTCCGCATCATAAGCCTCGTAAGGTGCACTTGAGCCAATCATTTTGAGGGTAACGAGATCCTCGTGTTCACGCAAAAAAAATTTACCGATGCCATAATATTTTTACTCCTAAACGGTCGTTTGGATGTTGGGATCATTACTTGCCATTCGTAAATACGTCAACTTCCGCTTATACTTCGAAATCCTTCTTTTATTTATTACTGTTTACTGAATCAAGTATAAAATTATTATTCGTACCATAAACAGCTCTCAAAAAATCAGTTTTATGTTCTTTATAAATAAAACTTACATATTTTATTATTTTATTTTTTTTAATGATACTTCATACACAATTTAAATAACGTCGTTTGACTATAAAATTTTTATTTTGGATTATTTCCTTATTCCTTTCAAGTAGCAATTCATGTATAATTTAAAACACTCATGTACATGAATCGCATCTACTTTTATTTAAAGTGAAAGTATTGTTATAAATAAAATTTATGTGATATTTATATTAAACAAATATCATTTGTTGAAATGACATTTTTACGCAGGATCACGCTAATACTACTGCTATGAATAATAAATTACAAAAAATAACTTATAACTGTAATTTATGTTGAATCAAATAATCTTTTACGGCGTTTATTCTGATATAATTATAACATTACAATCATTCGAAGCTATAGCCTTCTTATTTAGTATAATTTGATCGTTATGTGTACTACGGCATGCAAATGAGATCACATTTCTGGAAAGATTCACAACATGCACCCAAACGATAGCTAAATTACACTTTTATAATATCTTACATTGGCCGTATTAAAAGTTAAACAAATTCAATAATCTTGCGATTAATCTAAGCGTGTAATTTTTGTTTCTGAAATATCCACATGCACTTTTTCGATTCGTTAGAGCTTTAAAATAGATGAATGCATCCTATCTAACATCTCTATGATTTTCCGACTTTGAAAATAATAGCCATGCGAAAATACGTGAACGTTTTCTATTTTCCTTCCGCATTATAATTCGCCGTATTTTTGTATCTTGTTAAGAGTGGCCTCGGCCGAGACCAATGATAGAGGTACTTTACAGTTAAATAAATCAGAATATAACGTGTTCATTCTTGTTCAGCTCATTTTACCTTGCGTGTTATAAGCGGATGAGTTATTTGAGTTTTCTTGTGACAAGATAAGAGATTCCCTTTATTAAGATTTTACGTAATGTTAATTTTTCTTTAGTTTCCATTATTTCACAATTTTGTATTTCAAATATAATAAATCATTAGCCATTCTAGGTAATTCTCTTTGCATTTATTTTATTTGCGCAGTAATAATTATTTTCGTAATATTATTATTTAATCTGTTGCAAATGATTGTTGTACGCGTCATTGATTACTTATAATCCAATTACAAATGACGGGTGTATTAATTATGGAGAAAAAAGTGGTAAATTTTAATACGTATTTTATAACTCGGGAAGACCGTCACTCGAAAATTTTTTCATATAAATGGAGCAATTCAGTTTCGGATGTTTTTTTGAATTTTCACTTACTAAGCCAACGAATTAATGATACTTCCATTTCACGTAGCTAGCAAATCGAAAATTAATGTATACAATATAAAATTGTCCTGTTATTTGAAGTATCTCATGGTTTGCTTACAAAGAAATATTTTTCATTTTATGTTAATAATGAGAGGTTTCGAAAATGAAAATACAATAATAATCCAGGTGACTTATGCAGATGCTGGATACAATAACTTAAAGAAATTCCTTAATGAAAAAAATGAGGTAAACTTATTTCCACAGTATTTAAAAAGTATCATGAACGGAAATATTTAGAAAAGTATTTCAAGACATTATATTAATTAAAAAGTAAAGAAATATGAGGAGAAAACAACTGATAGTGAGAGAAGATATATTTTATAAAGTAAGATCTGCAGATGAATTTCTTGTATTATTTCCTTATCTTTTATAAATTTTATATGTACAATCGTTCTTTTAGTAGCTGTGAAGCGCGCACTTAAAAAAGTTGGAATATCCAAGTTTCACTTATTCTTCGTCAAGATCTGTTAACATATATATCAAATAAGATTAACTTTATAGAGAAATTTAGTGCCCGATTATAAATATTTATTTGAAATGAGTACTTACGTAATTCTGAGGCAGATTGCGAACATATTTATGTTCAGAAAAATTTATAAGAATACATTAAAGTATCGTAAAAGTAATTATTAATAAATTATGTTTTCATATTAATGTTCTTTTTCTTTTAGCGATTAGAAATCGCAAGAAAATGATTATATATTCGTGTATTTCTGTAGTACGCTTGAAAGGTAAATTACTGTTGTTGATAATTTGTGTTTTTAATAAGAAATTATGATATTACGTATGTAGTACGTAAAATTAATATTAATAATATGTAAGAGTTGATTCTTTTTCAAAAATTAGATTATATTACTGAATAATTTGAAAACTATCATTTCTGATGCATTTTAGGTCAAGTGTTGAAAACGGTGAAAAGAAGAATCGTGTCAGTAGATATTTTGCAATCCATATTACATATTTACTTTACCCACAAATGATGTATTTTTATTGCTTACGCTCATTAAAACTTCTAATTTATGATTTCAACTTAGTTTTTTATCCAAGATTTACATCAATTATAAAAATGTTCTTGTGCTCGTGTAATTTCATTTTCTTACGATAAATCCCTCTATTATGCTATTGTTTGCAATCTTTTCTCCGTTAATAATTAAATTTAATCCTGATGCCTTAATTAACGATTTGTAATATCTATTTAATCTATGAATTAAAATTAAACGCAACTCATGTACTTTCATCTTTTTCTGAATATTGGAATAATAGTTATCAGATTAAAAAGTTGACTCAATTCTTTTAATTTAAATACATTGCATAGATAAAGATGAAAAAAATATTTTTAGTTTAGAAAAATCGCTTGGATATTCCAATATTACAAGAAAAGGGTATAAGTCGACGATTTCATCGAGAAAGATTACAATATCTGGGGAGAACTAAGCTATGGGCTAAATCATAATAATTGTAGTTTTGGTGTCGCGACGTGCTGTTCGTACTTTCTCCAACAGTTAGTTTCGCGCTCATGCGTGCGTGTATATTAGGTGATCGGTATTCAATGAAGAACAGTTTTTATAAATAAATTGATAAGTACATAAGTAAATCTAACATTTACATATTGTTTTTTCTCGTCACTATATATGAAGAGGGTATTAGTTTGTAATTATTTTGTCATTCAAACCAATTATTATTATTTACTTTTAATAATATAGTTCAAACATATCATTAACTGAATAAAATCTTTATTATTTTCTTAAAATATTAAAGATTTTCTGTTTAGAAATTATAGTTAAAATTTTTTTGACGTAAAATGATCTATTTACTAGTAAATTATTTTTTTACGATTAACATTACATTTAAACATAGGCTTAACTATTTAATATCAATGATTTGATCGTTTCTTTCATTCTTATTAATTTTTCTTTCTTAGAAAGATTAAACTTACTTGTACTCATTTAACTTTTAAATTCTTATGCTCCATAGTTTTTAAAACAATGATTTTCTAAGTTTTTAATTTTATCTAGAAATATTTATAAGCTATGAAGCTGTTATTTGTGCAACTACTGCGTAGAATTTTACATTTGAAAATTCATTATGATCTTTTCGATATAATTATTCCCAATATTGTTTAATGTATACAAATTATATACGTATTAATTATAAAGATAAAGATTTGACAAAATAAATACAAATACGTAAATTAATGAAAATGAAATTGATTTTGATAAGATTTTAATGTTTCTGAAATGTTACTTATTATTTATATCAAATTTATCAGTCTCTTTGTTTGTCAACCAGTCGTGTTATTAAAATTTTAAAATACTTCAAATAAAACGTATTTTATTATATCTAATTCTTGAACATTATCAGAACAGGACGTGCCATGTGTTTGTTCTTCTTATATTCCTTTCTACAGTATTGCTAGAGAAATAAATAGTCGTAAAGTTTTCGGATGATTAAATGATAACATTACAATTTTATATACGATATATATTAAAATCAATATTAAAATATACTAAAATATTGGATAAGTATATAAAAGTAAAGAAAAGATTAATTAATTTCCGCTATAACTAAGTTATATTGACATCGTAATCCAGTAACGTAAAAGTTTCTTAATAATTAGTAAATTGTGCCTTACAATGATTTATTTTTAGTTTATATTAAATGAAATCTTAAATATCGCAGCAACTTCTTTCAATTAATTCATAAAATTAATTTGTTCTTCATAATGAACGAGTGTAAGATATCTTCTGATACAGGTAACAGGCGAAAATGAAAACGTACTTAACGTATCACCTTACCATATCTTTTTGGAGAAAAAGATTTGAAATTGAGAGCGGCGGCGAAATGAGTTGCATTTAATATTACAAATATTTAAAAAGTATTAAAAGTACTTAAAAAGCAACATGACATGAAATATATATTACAAATGAAAAATTATCACCTCGTCAAAAGTTTGTGTATATATTTAAATTAAACGGATTACTTTCTCTTATTTTTATAACTCTTTTAACATATTCAAGAAAGTTTCTCACTTATTTTAAAGTTTAAGCAGTTTTCTTGGACCTCATTGGAAACATACATAATGCAAATATAACTTTTTTTTTTATTTTCATAAAGTATGAATTCTTAATGTACATTATTTGTATTGATTTAAATTTTATAGTTATAAGTTTCAAATATTTAAATTTGAATATTTCTTTTTTTATTGATAATAAAAAAATACACGCTTATATAATAAGAATAAGGAATAATTTAAGGAAGAGATTTTATGAAATTTATACACGCTTTGTCTTGGTTTCGTCTTCTGGAATCGTCAATTATGAATGTTATAAACCGATCCTTTAACATATTTACTATAATAATACTAACTAAGATGAAAACTACTGATTTTTCTGGGGGTTAATCCTCTTATTACTCTTTCTCTGTTACGTTCATCTTCGCCTATTTATGATTAGTCCAACCCCATATTATTTACAAAATAATTAGTTATATATTTTAATTACGAAGTTTTTATTAGTTTTTATTAGTTACGTATTTCCTAAAAATATAATTTCGACATATTTAAATGCAGACAAACGTTTTTACAATTTAAGAACTGCTTTTTTTTAAGAAATGCGATCTGCTTCACCGACCGTACGTTAATAAGCATTTCTAACTTAATATTATCGGAGTTCGAACGAACTAACTTTTACTTATTTATAATAGTTTAATAATCTATTTTTATACAAACTTTTAAACAAATATATTTGTAAAACTTTGAATTTCTGAGTAATATTTTGTGCAGTTTACAATTTTTTTAGTTGATCTATTTTCGTATTTAATTACGTATTTTTTAAAAAATGATTTAACGAATCTCCTGAATATTCTCATAGAATTACATGAAATGTAACTTGGTTATTTAATCAAAAATTTGCTTTTGAAGGGTCTACATTTAAATAGATCTCACATGGAAATATAAACAGTATGAACAATTAGACAAATATAATGAAAAGAAACTTTATTCAAAGAGTTAAAACAACAAGATAGCGGAATTGAACTTTTTTGTATAAACAAATCTCGTGTCACGATAAACAATAGATATTAAAGAGAAATGGAACTATTAAAATTAAATTTTCAAAATGCAATACCGAGGTTGAAAGTTTGGATTAAATTAGTAAGGTAAATCTTGTAATTAATACACCTATAAAAAGATTACAGCCCAATTTCCAGTTAAGTATATCGAAAATTTAGAAACAGGATATTCCAAAAATATTTTCATTGTAAATGTATTAAATAAAAGCGCATTGGTCAGAGATAAAATAAAAATTACTCGCTTACTATATGATCAATTTCTTATCCTTGTTTACAACATAAAGCTACTTTCTCCGTTACCAATTTTTATTCACGAAAAGAAATCTTTTCCTTATATCTGCTGCTTTATCTAAAATACCACAATTTAAGTAACAAATATACAAAAATGATGGTAATAAAACATATACTTTTCTTAATTCTTGTACAAAATTTGTATTCTATTCCAACGATTAAATTTATCTAATATTCATGGAAAAAGCAACTGCCTACAACAAGATTATTAATACAGACAATTAATTCTACATTAAATACTACATAAGTATCATATATTAAATCGTCATACAATTATACAATTAATAAATTGAAAATAATAACGATTATACTTAAGTTTCCTTAAAAGAGTACAAGCACGGTATATTGAATTTGAGTGATTTATTAATTCAACAAAAGGATTTGTACTCTATCTTATTTCATCATTTTACGTGATCTCTAATAAATTGTTTGTAATAGCTAATGGTAATATTATAATGTCACTAGTAAGTTCAAGCAGCATAAGAAGTTATGGAAAGAGCAAATTAGCTAATTGCAAATTGAACAATAATATAACTATTTTTAGGTTAATTAAATTCTTCAATTAAATTCTGCTTGGAATACTCTTTTACTAAAGAAGTGCGATATAGGAAAATTTTAAGCTTTCTCTAACTTAAAGGTGCATTAATTTATACAAAAGTCCAACACGAGCCCTCGAATTAGAAATCGATAATTTGCGCGTTGTTTAGATGCACGTATCCAAAGGAGCAGCGCATTTTTCTTATTAACGTCAATGTTACGGACGGCGAAAGCCGACTAATCTCGAGTCTCCAGTCGGATACTGATGATTATGTCTACTTGAAAATCAAAAGTGAAGTGCGCTCGAACAAATGGGGAATTAGACTTGCCAAGAATATAACAAATGCGCGCAGATTCTTAACGGAGCGTGTCACGGAGAGAAAGCAGTGGCTAAGTTACAAGACGAAGAGCTTAGTCCTTCGAAAAGTATCAAGAGTACAAAAATAGAAACTAGAGGACATGGTTGTAAGGAAGAAAAACTGAAACAAGTGCACAAACTATTAAGACTGAATAGCATTTACTAATGACGAATTTTACAATTTATTGGAGTAAAATGAATTTCATGGAAAGTATGAGAACGATATATTGTTTATTTTAGATAAAACATTATAATTATGTTTAATAAAAAATTAATAATAACGCATTAAAAAAATAGAATTATTTGAAGAATACGCCTGAATCATTGGTAAAATAAAATTTAAAAATATGGGTGCTTTTAGAGGAAATATTTTCACTTTTGCTTATTATTATATTCAAAATTTAACGTTATTTATTTTTTAAATCTTTTATATATATATATATATATATATATATATATATATATATATATATATATATGAAAAGAAATCTTTTTCTTATATCCGCTGCTTTATTTAAAATACTACAATTTAAACTCTACAAGAATGATGCTAATATTCTTGTACAAAATTTGTATTCTTTTCCAACGATTAAATTTATCTAATATTCATGGGAAAAGCAACTTCCTATAACAAGATTATTAATACAATTAATAAATTGAAAATAATAACGAAATAAAATAAAAACAAAAAATTGAAAAGGTACGTGTGTGTGTGTGTATATATATATATATATATATATATATATATATATATATATATGTACGTATATACACACGCATATAATTTATCTTGGATAACCATAAAGATGTTCGAAAATACTAGTTGCGGTTAACGTATACGAATCATCATTAGTATTTACCCTTTTCAATTGCAAAACAACATTCAATCTACGAATGCCTATCATATCCCAGCTTGAATAATTGAAAATATTTTTGTAATGATCTATTTAATTCAAAATTGTTTCTAGGAAAATAATAAAAGTATTAATTGAATCCATCAACCGTTTAACATTATTATTAACATAAAGCCATAAATAAGTGATGAAATATCTGCCAATTTGTTTATGAGAATAAAAGCGTTATAAGCCTGTAAATTTAGAAAGGAGAATAGTACTTTTAAAATTAAATGAAACTGATAAAAAGATGTAAAAAAATATAAGATATGCTCTGATTGAAATTGAAAACATAAAAACTAATCCTTTATAGAAGGAATTTGTTTTTAAATTTATTACACATTATTAAAACATAAGAATAACTAAAGATGAATGATTAAATATATCAAAGTAATCATTATTATTGATTTTGTGAATTTGACATTAATGCTTGAAAATACATAATTTTCGTTGTTGAACGTTGTCGTCGCAACGAAAATTGAAAATTTTCAAAATCTAATAATTTCTTTAAGAAATTACCAAATATCATTAATTGTGATACAAAGTAATGAGTTTCCCCAAAATACTAACTTTATAAGCCAACCTTATTAAGGGTTGAAATTTTCAAAAAATCATAAAATATTAAATATTAATATTGAACAACATTTTTTTTTAATGAACATCGTTAAATATATTTAAAGACACGCAGAAAAACATTTTCGAAAAAAAAATCGACGCGGAACTTTAATTTTAGTGCATTTATATATCATGCACCTACCGACGTGTATAATATTTTATAAAAACTTTTATGAAAATATTGCACAAAATAGTTTTTCACATTCTGGTATCTTTTTACGTACGAAACATACACACAAAGTTTGATTTTGAAAATCGGCGGGGAACTTGGTGCTCATTGCACTTGAATGCATACGATTCTTATACACATGTGTATATGGGAGAGCCTTGTATTGTTAATTTATAGTGATTGTCTTTTCTTTATAAAGTATATTCGTTTACATTTAAGATGCTATAGATATGTATAATAATTATAGTATATGTATAACAATGTAGATTATCAGTCAAAACTAATTTTATCATTTTTTCGAAAATCAGCACGATTTTCGAAATTAAACTTTGCGTGTGTTCGGTATATGAAAAATCGCCAGAATATGAAAAATCATTTTGTGCAATGTTCCTGTGATAGTTGTTGTTAAGAGAAATAAAATCCTCCCTACATGCGTTTATGCACAAGAGAGCACATGCATGAAATATAAATGAAATATAAATTTTTGTTTACGTAAATGCTTTTTGAGTGTCTTTTAATATTTTTGATAATTTTCATTAAAAGAATTTTGTGCAGTATTAATATTTACCCCATTGTGAATTTTTTAAAATGTCAACCCCTAATATGGGTGGCGTATAAGGGTGGAATTTTGGGAAATCTGATTATTTTGTTGTTTTGCTTCATAACTAATAATTGTGATAGTTTTTTAAAGAAATTATTCGACTTTGAAATTTTCATTGCGACAAGAGCGTGCGAACTTTAGACTCATACTTTCGTTACTATGAAAAATTGATATAAATTTTATAATTTTACGTTATTTCTCTTCAAAATATTTTCCGGTTTTTTATGTTTTTAATTTTCATCAAAGGAAAGATTGTATTAGAAAATGTTATATACAAATTTAAAAAAAATTTACAAAAAACATTATCGTGTGACTAATTAATGTAACACGTTGAGTCATTTTAGAAAATTTAAATGAATAGTATTTTTAATCTACTAAAGAGAGATTCTAATCATTTATGAATTAAATTCCGAATATACATATACAACATAATTAGAAGAAAAATACAAATTTTATAAAAAGACTTTTTAGTATATAAACGTTGAACATAGTAAGTCAATAAAGATATTTTACTTACAAGATAATGTCAATACGTAAGTCTTTATTCTTTAAAAAATTGAATGTATTATTGTAATGTTTTTTATTCTGTTGATGTTATAATCCAAAAATAGTATGTAATATCAATGAGAATTTTTTTATCGACTTCATTTGAAGTTTTCAAACTCAACTATAAGATAATTTAATGATAAAATTTGAAAATCACAAATTATTTATAAAAGTCTTTAAACTCTCTCTATTTGCATTAAGTCGCCAAACTGCGTAATAATGTTGAAAGCCATTCAATGATATTTAGTTTAACGACAAGTTGAATGAAACTCAATTTCAATACCTATACACTTACTTCGGTTTTCCAATAAGTGCTGATAATATCGAAATGCAGTTTCAAATATTATACTATTTTTCTGCAATATTTGATTATAACATTGGTCATGAATTTTTTTCTTTACGTAACGTAAGAATTGAATCCGAATAATGATAGTTAGTTTCTATTATTGTTAAGAGTTAATACTCGGGAAAAGTCGTGTTTTACGCAATGATTGGAAATTTATTGGATAATATTGTTAAATTTACTGTCCGATATAATTAATTATCTGCAATAGAATTATAATTAAAAGTGATAGTGGTTTGCAAAAAAAAAAAGATTTATACCGTCGAAAGTTTTAATGTTTCTTGGATTTTCAAAGTTTGATGTATACAGATGATAAGAAATATTGAATTAATTGATAATTATGATGTGCTGTCTATGAGCGTGATATTTAATGGCATTTATTCCATTAAATTTTAAATAGATATCATACTAATACGTCGTTATTTTATCGATTAAATTTAAACAAAAAAACCCAGTTTTGAATTCAAGACTTCGTCTCATTCTTATAAAACTCTGTAAGTGAAATATATTTCATTTATGACAGCAGTCGGATTTTGTCAGTTACTAAAAGAAATTCAATTCAGATAGGAATGAAATTGGAGAAATCTTATGAAAAAAGTGAAATTTTGATCTAAAATATCTGGAGAGTATTTACGTAGACGTGCGGAAGATTGAAAGTCCACAAGAGATTTTGAACGTAGTCTTGTTATGCAAAAACTATGTAATTATAATGGACCTAAGAAATTCCAGAAGCGCGCGCTTTCAAATCCTGGATGGGCGTCTCTGTGTAGTTCAGTTTATTGCGCTCTTAATACTCGTAGTTTTTATGCGAGTATATTAATTCGTGATCGTGCGCTTATAACAAGCACTATAACGTAAAAAAAGTTAAGTAGCTGCATTCGCGTATTAAGAAATATTCCGTTAGCTAGTATAATTATAATTACAATACCAAGTATTTAATATTTCTTCATTATTTTCAAATAATTGCACCTTCCTGTATTTAATAAAAATACCATAAACTTTCTTGATTACAGACTTAATTATTAACCTTGTGTGAAAATAAGGATTTTTTCGTAAAGGAAAACAATTATTATTATGAATTTTGAATATTTTGAATATTGAATATTTGGTAACGAATACGAACAAATTACGAAGCGATGAATATTTGAAAATTGAATTTTCAATACTTTAGTATGAAAATATGTACGATTAGAAGCTTATGTGCGTAAAATACTGATTCTCGAAATCTATAACTTTATTTGAAGTTTTATTTGTTCACCGTTTGAGTGTAATCGAAATGCGGAGTCACATCTGACCATTTACGCATCCGAAAAGAGATGCATTGTCTACAATGGAAGGGATCCTCTGCAGCTTTCCCGATCCTGCGCAGACTCCACGCACAAAGTAAGTTGCGCCTTACGAGAAAGTGTAGAATATAATACGCGATCGCACGCAGCTAAAGAAAAGCGAGATCCTTCCTGATTTCAGCGAACATATCAGAGGCAACTGTTAGGCCTGACGTTTCCCGAGGTGGGGAAACTCTCGGCGTTTAGCCGACGATGGAAGTGGGTCGTCCTGCTCCTCGCGCAGTAGTATTTTCTCGCCTCGCTCGGTCCGCTCGCTTGGCAAGTCTCTGCGCACGCGCGCTCGCGCATTCAGTCGACTGTCCGTAGCCACGCGATCCACTCGAAGGATATACCGACAACGCGCGTGATGCACACACTCGAAGTGTTCCTTATTTTCCGTGGCTTTTTCGACTTTTCAAATTATATCTTAGTGTGAGCGCGCTACCGCGATTAGTAGAGGTCAGGGGTTGCGTGACGTTGTGGTGACGATTCCCATTAGAGGCGCATTGGAACGATTAAGAGAGAGAAAGAGAAACGGTTTATCGCGTGAGAAACGAACAAATTAGCAATATAAGAAAATAGGATTTTAGTGGCTAAGTAATTGTCGCAAGGCTAAGTAATTGTTGTAGGGATATTAAAAGCTAATCTAGAGTAGAATAATAAATATTTATAATTTTAGTTAGCTGAATGAAGCTAGAAATTGAAAAGTCAGTGTCATCGGGAGAAGGAAGATTTTGAAATATCAACCCATAAAGGACTCAAGAGACTTTGCTGAATGTCATTGCATAGCGGCGAAATTTGCGAGTGCGTACCATTGACAGAGACAGAAAAGGATTCCGCTTTGATTAGGCAGTGCAATTCGTCGTGCAACGGTCGACCGGTGTTTCGATGGCTTCGCGCGCGAACATTTTCTTTCACAAAGATACCCTACAACTTCAGGGACTTTGCGTGCGAAGCGTATGCCATAATTAACCTCTTTATTAGCTCACAAAAAATTGCTATCATCGACAGTTCAATGAATTCATCTTCAGAGAATATATTTTTTCTCATAGAAAGTTCTAATTGGGTGAAATCCGAATATAAAAAAGGAATGGTCTTGAAAGCCCTGAATTTCTATCCACTGTGAATAAATTGATTAAGTTCATTTTTGCATGCAAGTATCGATACAAAAAAGTAATTTTTTACGAGTTGTTTTTTTTTTTTTTTTTTTTTTTTTTTGTAATAAGGACAAATTTTAAAAAACGTCTGTTTTTTAATACAAAATATGCGCGAGTGTATATGTACGTAAATACGCAGATGTAACTTTTATACAAGAAAATAAATAAATGCACGAGTACACACGTGTGCATGCGTTCCTATACGTTTGTATGCGCACGAACGTGTGTTTGTTATTAACATAATTATTAAGCCAGTGCCGCAAGATATTTTAGCATAAGATTTCGAAATAATAAAATCATAATAAAAAGGATTAAAGATCGTTCAAATGATTATTTTTAATAATATGAGCCTTTAAAAAATATATCGTTCTCGAAGCGGAGCAAGGTTGAACGAAAGCGGTTTTTTTAACGCGAAATATTTCGTCATCTATCGAAAAAGTGGAAAGCCTCTGAAAATGGGTGACATAAGGATTCTAGATCCTCGCTTCGGTGCGGAGATAAAGCATCATCGACCTTGGCCCTCGATCTACAGGAATCACTCGGCATCGCGCGGTCCGTCATTTTGCTATCGACCGTTGCCCATGGACGCGCTCCCGCAATGGATGAGCCCAATTCCCAACCACGAGTATAACTACCTACCCGCCAGGGTCCCGGGCTCCAGCTCAAACAAAGGCGGCGACTATTACTACTTGACACCCTTGTACAGGAACGCGATGCCAGCCCCGCCGCCTCAGACGATGCCCGGTTTCCAAGTACCTGCCCAAGTCGCGATCTCGCCGAGGATGATGCTGATGAATCACCAACGCCAGATCCAGCATCATCCTAGACCATCGCGCAATCGCAGCACCAAAAGCTCGGGATCCGCGGGAATGGGCGGTCGGCACAGCGTGCCACCCTGTACCTGCGCGATAGGACGCACGAGGTCCTTGGAGGACGTAAGAAGCGAGGTCAGCGAATGGGAGGAGTACAATGACATGAACGGCAATCGCGTGAGGAGGAGTCCGCGAAACAATGAAATAGGCAAAAGCAACGGCAGAAGATCTATGGAGAATCTATTAGAAGTGGATGTGGAAGAGGGTGATCGAGCTTTTCAAAATCGTATGAAATCGCCACTGGGTAGCAGAGCTAATGAGAAGCCTGGAAAGCGTCGAGGTCCTTATATGGTTTGTGCCATTAACAATTCTAGATATTTGTGGTTCTAATAATTTGTCTTGTAGCTTTATGTTAGCACTGATAATGAACCTATTTTTATAAGTTCGACTTTATTTTGACTTCAGGTATATATGTATATGTATATGAATCTCACACAGGAAATTATACGTAAAAGCTTCGAAATATGGATAAAAAGGTTACGAAGCGTTTACATTTCATTAAAGAGTTTTTAATGGCATTTTTTCTTTTATGCGAAATAAGTTTTTTACATTTTGTACAAAAGAATTTCTAACGGACTTGCAACTTCATTTGCGTATTTATAAATATCGAATCTTATTTTATAAATTTAATGAATTTAAAATTAGGAAATAGGAATATTTTAATAGTAAGTTAGTACCAACGTGTACGAAATAAGTCGTAAATTTGAATCGATGAAGCTTTTTGAAAAACTTTGCGTGCGTCTTACGTACTGATTGGCTCATTCGTATACTTACGTAATCAGACGTTTAATTGAAATCTTCATAAAGTAACGTAAAGCTTTCAAAACACCATAATGAATTTAAAACGAAGAATTAATATTTACATTTCGAACAATTCGGTCGTTTTATAAGTAATTTTTATAATTTATCATTTTGTCAACTTTATATTATTCCAATATAAAGCAAAAGTAACTAAATTGTAGTAATTTATTCCGAAAATTTTAATTATCTAATGAAACAATAAATTAGAATAAGTTTATTCTTGATCACAATATTTATTTCTTTTCTTTAAAAATTGTCTTTACGAACAATAGATAAATATTTCAAACCCAATATATTTAACGTTAATAATTAACCACTAGTATAAAAATAATCTGTTATATCCGCGTGAAGTTTATGGTATCTCCTTCAAATAAAAAAAAAACTTTAAAAACATGGAATTAATATTTGTTATCAAAGAAGTTATTAAAAATATTATAAAACAAACAATGTTGGAGTGCAAAATTTAATAGAAACTAAAAGAATCTGTATTATGTGGATTTTTAAACATCCTCGTACTCACTATTAATTCTATTAATTTTAGCACTATATGCATTTATGTGACTAATCAACGTCAAAAAGTAATTAACTCACAATTCAAAACTAATTCAAAAGTTGTTATTTATACGTATGTGGTATCAGTAATGAAAATTTTTTATAGACTTTTCTAATTTTCTACTTTAAGAATAGAAAATTTGAAAGTCAAAATATGTATCTATAACATTACCGCATTTGATTTATATTGATTTTATGTCATCAATTAAACAATTAAATTAAATATACGGAGCACATTTAATACTATTACTCTTCCTAAAATTTTAACAACTATTATTAAACGTTTTTGTTGGCGAGTGTTAGATTTTAAAAATTCTCGAATAAATGCTAGTTTGGTCGTGCACATGTACATAAAGTTACTGTCTTGCAAATTTGAATCTTGCAAAAGAAGAAAAACGTAAGAAATAAGCATCTGGCAATTGAGATTTCAAAAGACTCTTGTCTTTACCGCTAATTGAACAGAGTTTTGTATCTACAATACTCAAAACACAAAGTGTTTATTTTTCATTGTTCATTAACACTTTAAATAGTTTCTGAAGTATGCTTAATACACAGTTATGAAGCTTTTACTTATTGACTTATGTGTTACGCATTAAGAGAAATATGTAAGAATCCTAATTAAGTTATAGAGTTTGTTAGTTTATGATCACAAAGCAAGTTGAAATAAGTCATATTAAAAGATTATGCTTAAAAGAAAGTGACCGCCTATTTCACATCTTAAATGACGCGTAAAAAATTTACGTTTCTTATTTAAACAGGTTAATTACAAGGATTGCATTGGTTGATTTATATTTGCATCGATTGTATTAGATTTGCACAAAGATAAGAAAATGCATTATATAAAGAAGAATATACTTTTAGTTCACTGTACTGTAAATTTGAAGACTTTTATAAGAGTATGTAACGTACTTGCGTTTTTATCTAAGTAGTGTTCCAATTACTATCGTAAATATACATCTGACAGGCAAACTAATTAATATCAAGCAGTTTGATGGTTAACGAACTTTCGTTGTGCACTTAAGACGATTACCCTTTTAACAAACTAATTTTCACAAATGTCATTTAGAAATATTATATTCAATAGCTTAACTCTTTGTGTTTGAGAGAAACGTCGGTAGCTAAGGAATGAAATATAAATTATTAGATAACTAACGTACGTTTTAGATTGTACTATTAACTGCCAAGCACCGAGTCTCATAAACGTGAATTCACCCAAGAACTCGAGATTGAAATGTATATAATATAATGTACAGTAATACGAGCGTGGATAAAATAATTTGCAGCCCAGATCACGAATGAGTGTACAGGATCGCTTGGATCGATTCCGGACCGGATGTCTCGTTGGAAAGTGAAAATTCGAAGACGCATCTACCCAGATACGAAGTCTATCTTCTGCGCGGCAAATACAATTACGAATCTTGAGACGCTCGAATAGCTTGGGAATTGTACTCTAATCGAACTGCGGACACGGCAATAAGCGATGCGAGAATTACGGATTTAGAAAGGCGGCAAATAATGACTCGGGCTTTGGTTCAATTTTTATTCTTCTTTATTTCTTTCGAAAAAGGTGGAATTATGATGGTCGAACGACTTTTCTCTAACTCGGACGAGCCGCTGGATTTTTTACTTTCTCTGAATTACTACTGGCGGTAGCTCCACAGCATATTCGACAAATTACCAAGGTTTAATTTGCTAATAGTTCTTATCGGTTAGGGTACACCTTACTGGATAATTTTTTAAAACAAGTTCTCCGATGCTTAGCGTGGTTTCATTGATACTGCAATCAAATTTCGTAATTGAAGAATAAAATGAATTTTTTATTTTTACTTTACATTTATATTCCATTTCCAGTCGCTTACTTTCTGAAATGTCATTGAGATTTTATACGAAAAAGCTCCCAATTTTTCTTGTTTGATTTTGAAATTACATTCTCAATGAAGCGCTTTCTTTTAACTAGTATCTAGAAATATTGATGTGACGCTGAAATAACATACTGTTACACTGTAACACATGTAACGCGTTACATTGTTATAGCGTAGACCCGCTTATAACGCTGTTATATTATTAGGTGATCCTTACTCCGAAGAGTAGTTTTGCTTCGTTTCGCTCTAATACTTCCCCAGAGTTTACGGTCTTTTAAAAATACACATTTATTTGAACTTCATTTTCTTCTGTTAAATTAACATTTCTTAAGAAAATACGAGATTATAGTGAAGTATATGTATAACTTTTTAACCGAAAAATTGTGCGTTTAAGCGTCGTGTAATTATTCAATTGAATTATTGTGAAGTCTATTGTAACATACTTTAAAAATATTCGTATGTGTAACATTAAAATGTTTATTCGTCTTTTTTTCAATGCTACCATAAATTATGTGAAGTTATTTTAACGCGATAAATCATTCATTAATTTATCAAACGTGCAATAAACATATCAAGCTCACCATGTTAATTGATGTAAATTCTATCGAGTGGAACAATGTGGATAAATTGCTACTGCTTGATAATAATTACGAGGCTCAAACGTCATACTGCCGAGACTCTCCATGGAAATAGTCCGAATTCGTCCTAGATCTAGTAAAACTTGGAACGGACATCCACATCTGGCGATCAGAAATTTCGATAAACACATTTCGATAAAAAATTTTCACTTTGTGTCATCCATTATTCCGTCGTTCCTACCGTTATATTCTCAGAATGCGTTTTTGTATTTTTTGCTATTCCATCTTGGTGATACGAGCTATTAGCGGCTTACTTTACACAATGTGAAATACCTTCCATTATGACGTAAATTTTACTTTTGCGATGATGTTCGATGAAATTTACAAAGTCTATAAATGCAGGCTTTAAAGATGTGGAAGCAAACTTTCACGCTAATTGAATCTATGTACTCCGTAAAATTTACTTCCGTAACTACACATTTAGACATTCTAAAATTGTAGAAGATATTTTATTTTAATTCTGAAAACGTAAAGTTAATTAGTAATCAAATTACAAATACATTATTTACATCTTGATTTTATTACCCTTAAATATGCAATTATTAATATTTATTTTCAGTCGTAAAATTTGCTTAAAACATTTTGATAAAATTTTAATATATTTATGTACTACATTGATTATGCTTTTAAATTGAATTCGACTAAAATAAAAATTAATATTTTTAAAATAAGCCAAATTTATAATCTAATTCTTACGGTTTCTAAATTATTTAAAATCTTCATTTATAATGTGTTTTTATTCTACTATTTTTAATTTTTCATAATAATATTTCTCAATAATATAAATAGCTCCGATTTCGTTATTTTACGTTTCTGATAGTGAAAACGATTCTTAAAGAATTATAAATAGTATTTATCTCTTAAATAATTGATAGCAATAAGTATTTTAACTTTCAGATAAATGTAATTAACAACTTGATATCGATTGTAATTATCTTTTGTAATTAATTTTCTTAAATTGTTAAAAATATACTTCTAAACGGTTCGTAATAATATAATTAAAATAACAATAAAAAGTGCTTAAGTCAACAGGTATAAATAATAAATAGCGCAATATTGCGATAAATAACTTTTCTATAAGTCTGCGTTTCTCCTATGTACCAGTCGTCGATCTACTAATAACTTTCCAATATCAATCAATAAATGACTCATCCATATTTTATGAGAAAATAGAAGTCATTTAGAGGGATTATTTACTTTTTTTTTTCCTCGAGGATAAGATCTTCATTTGGATCCTTCATGTCCGACCCCCTTCTCACTCATAAATACCAGTCTCATAATTGCTCATAAAATTATCATTTCCAGTTTTCTTAACAATCATTTATTTTCTATAAGAGAGCATAAACTATGTCGTTTCTTGTTGTCAGTTTACGTAAATTTCATGAAAAGACCATTATTGACAATTTTGTTTGCTTTGAAACACTGTAAGGTACGTTTTTAATTGGTTTCAATATAAACTATTTCGAAGTTCTTTTATAATCATTTAATTATACCTATAAAATTAATGCTTACTAAGCGAGTATAAAAAAATTTAAATAAAAGCATAGAAACAGAATTAGAAAAAAATCAATTTAAACATGACGAATATAGTTTTTTTATAATTATTAGTCAGATGAAATAAAATAGTAAAGCTTACAAATTATACGCAATAGAATTTTATACTGTCATATTTATTTCTAATTTACAGAACTGCCATTATCTATAATTAGGAAATGCACAAAGTTAATTGATTTGCTAGTTATGAAAGAATGAAACTGGCAATTGAAATTTCATCAGTCCATAATTATTTACATGAATACATCTACTTTTTCAAAAGTATGGTCAATAAATTGCGATTCATACGACATACTGCTGCGAAAATTGCACGATACAATATTGCATTAACTTGGTGTAGGACTGGTACGACTGGAAATTATTTTTATTTAAATTCAAGTTAAAGTTACATATGTAAAAGTATAATTCAGTATTTAACGTTATATTTAACATAATATATACAGTCTTATTTTTTTATTCTTTTTATCCGTGTACGTGATTTTGGATATTTTGGAAATTTCTTTATCAAGTGACAAATATATTTGAATTAAAAATAATAATATCAAATTTTTCCTATTTCGAGTTTTTTCTATTCATGCAAAATCGAGTACTATTCATTTTCCTTTTTTATGACTAAGCAAGTGGCGCACGTTTTCTCGTCACTTCCTGCAATAGTTTTGTCAATGCTTCAAAGTTGGACGCTTAACATCTGTTTTCATCGTCGACCTACATTATTAACCTGTATTTGGTAATAATCTAAAATCTTAAAATACAGTCTCGATATATCTAAATTTAACAATTTTTTCATAATGATATATTTTTTTATAACTGAATATGTGATATGCGTTTGCTTATAAACACATATTATGTACTTGCTTATAAACGACGAATAACTACTATTGTAATAATTTTGACAGCATCGTTACTGGGTTCTTTTCAAAATGTTAATTCCATTTATTTCTTAAATATTAAGTACATTAGTACCAAATAATCTATCTATCTACTAAAAGTACTAATTTCTTACGGGTGAAAGTGGAATAGCTAAAATCTTGACACGTATGAAGTTATTTTTTTTTCAGGTTATGTTAATTAACACATAAACTTTCCAAATAACTACTAAAATCTACTAAATAACTAAATAACTACCAAATAACTACTAATATCTTTAATGGATTTTATTTTTAAAACGATTAAATTACAATGGACTACGATACTATATCCTATATATGAAATACATTTTATGAAGTTCTTAGAGATGATAAATGATATTTATAGAGTGTATTTACGTAGATGAAAAAAATTATATTTTTTAATTAGGCTATTATTCTTATACAACAATTAATTGGCCAAGGTATGTTAGGCAAATTAGTAATAAAATGCTTAAATTGTATAATAATTTTAATATTTATAAAATATAGCATTATTTTAAAACAGAATGAAATTTGTTTTTAAACAACCATCTTCACTTAATCATATTAGATAAAGAAAGGCTTATTAAAAATCGTTGTTACGTTTTCTATTTTAAAATTTTCGAGAGTTAATGCAATCTGTACTTACTTATTCATTCGTATTTTTGTGTTAAAAAAATTCTTGTACTCAGAGTCTATTAGCCTGGTCGTATTCTATTTTTATATTAATTTTAAATATTATTTTTCATTGTTATATTGCAATTAAATTGCAAACGAATAAGTTTTTAATATAAATTTATTGATTTATTATAATAAATAATTAAATTAGTATTTTCATTATATTGACAGCGATTCTTATTCTCTCAAAATATGTCAGTATTTATGTAAATTACTTTTCTAATAATACATAAATTTTGTACACTCATTTTTTATATTTTTAACATTTCAATCTTATTAGAAACAAGCGTTTCCGCCTTTTATGTTTTTTTGTTTCTTTGATGTTATATAGTTATGATAAGCTAAACATTGATAGAATGAAAAAAAAATCTTATTAAGTGTGCATAAGTATATGATTCGAGCTAATACATTATTCAATGTGTGTTAACTTATGAACTGATTATCATTGACTTTTATAGAGTGGAGTTCAGTATTAAATTAATTTCATTTCCAATATAAATGTAACCGGAATTAAGTCCGCTCAAAAAATTAAAAAAATATTTATTACTAATCTATCTAAGATTTTCATCAACACACCGCGTCACTCAACAGAATTAGCTCACATTTTTACCGTTAAACTGACAATTATTCTGTATCGTGCTTACGTATATTAATATTAGTATGTGTATAATTAATAAATATACAGCGATGCGTTACTACTCGCTCATATTAATCATTATGTGCGGGAGCTGTCGCGCACGAGTTGCAAGGATAACAAGGCTTAACCTCATTTAGCTTGCTAATGAAAGAAGATAATCGAGATTGTTAATAAGTGTAACATCGTAGAGGAGAGCTTAGTTGTGCGAATGCGAAGTTCGAAAGTAAAAGCGTGTAAAAATGCCGTTATATTATGATAATTCAGAACGGGGGCTGATTAACTATGGTATAAATATTTTGACTACTGAATAATGATTCCTCTTTCAAATTACAGATAATTATCTTCCTTATAATTTTCAATAATTTTCGATAATTAATAAATAGTTAAAGCTTCTTAAGAAATTTAATATTTACAAAGACTATTGTGTGCTAATATTACTTTATAAAGGTTTTTCAAACAACTGATGAATCTAGTAAGACTTAAACATTTAAAAGATTCAAAGATACAGTTTTGGAACTTAAATTTGAACTTACGAATAATATTTACAGATTTTAAAATACAAAA
Source organism: Wiebesia pumilae (assembly GCA_018907045.1). NCBI lineage: Eukaryota > Metazoa > Arthropoda > Insecta > Hymenoptera > Agaonidae > Wiebesia > Wiebesia pumilae. The sequence continues at coordinate 3,267,384 of JACCHZ010000138.1, forward strand.
TATATTTTTACTTTATCATTTTGTATAAGAAATTAATTTAATATCATTTAATAATTAGCAAGTTTGATTTACATCTTTTAAATTATTATTTAAAAAATTGAATACTTTTACCTTTGGTAAAATATTTGTTTTAAAAAATTTGAGAAAGACTCGAAGTATCGTAATAACATTCATTCGGTTACATAAATTTCACAAGACATAATTCCTATGACATTTCTATAATTACATACAAGATAGTAAAATATACATTAAAATAAATTTTAAATAACACTTTTTACTCTTGTAATGTAATGTACATATCAATAGTTCTGTAATATGGTATTGTACGCATAAATATTATTCTTGTCTAATATCGCATACATTATTAATATTATAATAATTACATATCAGTACTTTTCATATGCGTTTGTAAGAACGTCTACTTTCTACTTTAATTCAAAATTTCATCATTCATTATTATATTGATTCTCACATGCACCGGAAGTTATTTTTAATAGTTTAAAATTACAGATATTTAATAAAAATTTCATTTTAATTTCTTCCACGACAGATAGCTTTTAGTTTAAATTTATTTAAAGTAATTCTTTAAATTTATACTTTAACGTAATAAAAAATGATTTGCTTTTAATTTTAAACTTGATTATAACTTATGTTGCAGCAAATAAAAATGCTGCTTTTTGTATAATTTGAATGTTAAATTACAAATTATGATGTGTTTTTCTTTTATTCAATTACGTGACAGATATACTGTACTTGTACAATTAGCCTAAATTTAATTTTTTGGATGTCATATATTTATCTTAGAATTTCTACCAATATGTATATACGAATTTTCTTTCGCGTACCAGTTGTTAAAGCATTAATTTCAATATGTATTTATAAAATTAATTTAACTTTCGAGAAATATTTTCTTTCCTATCTATAGAAAATGTATTAGAAAACTTTCTATACTTTCTTTAAATTATTACGTGTATTGAAACTTGAATTCGTTTAAGGGAACTCTGTAGCTATTTTTATGTAAATATTGAAACATGCGAATTAAAATTTCGCACTTCTCTTATTCATGCGATTTTCCAATGCTGCATATGGAATGATGAGTGCAAATAACTTATGCTCGTATTATCATTGCAGCATCGTGTATTATGGGACATCCTAGGAGATCCCACGTATTGGGAGACACCCGATGTGTATATGTATACAGCTGCATAATCTCTTGACTAAAATATGATTCAACAATTACTTTCCAAACTAAATGTGTTTGTACGTCGACTAAGTAAACTTGCAATTAAAATAAAAGCGCGATGGATTAAAATTTCCCCTTTGTACTTTTTATATTATTGAAAGCGAATCATAATTTGAAATCTATCGACAATCAATTATAAACTGATAGATAACTGAAGTATTCTAAAATACGGCCTAGTGAAAAGATTCGCTTTATTGTTCTGCCGTAGCAAGAGCCAAGACCGGACTTGGACACGAGCAACGGAAGCAGCGGCAGTGGCCGACCGAGATTCGTTCCAGTCACAGCTCTCGAAGACGTGCAAGCGGTGCGATGCGCCGAATTCCACCCCCAAGGCAAGCTCTACGCCGTCGGCTCCAACTCCAAGACTTTACGAATATGCGCGTACCCGAAGCTTCACGATATCCGGTAAGTCCTCTCCTTATTTATTATATTTATCGACCCAACCGTATTTAGGTTATTTTATGTTCCTTGGTTGTTACGTATAGCCAGTGTAATGCCAATATGTAGATTTTGGTCTTCTTTGATTTTTCACAAATAAATAAATCAAAAAAATAAATCAATTTTTATATAGTACAATCGATTTTCTTCGTGTGGAATTGTAAAGGTTTCTAGCTACATTTATTAACGCAATCAGGATATTAGTAACAAAATAATAAATATAGTTGTTACATTAATTTTAATAACAATTTTTCTGGATCGCACGTTTTATGTTATAACCAAGGTTTATCTTGTGACAATTTTACAACGAATAAATTTAGGTTCAAATTGTAACAGAACGCAAATTATTTTCAATACAAGTTACAACAATTTGTTATGCTGTCAACAGGTAATCAATGTCAACCCGCTAAGATTTTCAGAAAAATTTATATTATGTATAACACTTACATATCCGAGAATATTATAAAAAAATTCAAGTAATTAATATAAAGTACAATATTTATGTTCATTACAAAGGAAGAGCTTATAAAAATTTATATCTCTATATTTTGCAATATAAGTTACGTTGTAAAATATAAAATATATATTTATATAAATTGATGAATTTTATTTTAAACTAGTGATTCAGAATTCGATAGGTGTAGTATAGCGATATTTCTTAAAATTAAATTATACCGAATTATTACAAATTTTTAAGCAACAAAACTACACGAAGCATCAATGTGCTCTGACATTACTCCATAGGATGGATAAAAACCAACTCGACATCGATCAATCATGCTAATAGTAAATATAAAAAGGATCATTTTATCCAGGATGTTGAGTACAACATCCGCGCGTGGAGTACAAGCAACATTGATCAATAAATAATGTATTTATTAATAAATAGACTTTATATAAGTCTTGCGTAAGAACAAAAATTTCGAACCATTAGCAAAATTTATATTAAATATCGATATTTGTGTACTTATAAAATTATATTTTCATTTAACAACCAATCAATAAGATAATAAGATCTTAGTTAACGTAAACGCAAATGCATGTTCAAATAATTATCAGTATATTCATCATAATATATTAATGCATATTTTATAGAAAAAAGCTTAAAATCATTTTAATATTTTTGAATAAAGAAAACATAGAAGACTCCTATGCTTATAATCGACCAACGGTTATTTTGTCAATTGTTTTTCAGTCATATAATAGAGCATAAACGAATTAACGGACTAGGAACAATAAGCGCCTACATTACTCCTGAAATTACTGTTATGATTGTATAATTTACCGTTGTACTAAGCGAAATAATTTTTTTAATAGTGTTTTAAAAGTTGAAAAATAAAGTATTTATGTACTTAATATATTAAATAGAACTGTTTATAGGTACTTATTTTCATTATGAAATAAAATTTATACAACATAAAATATTCTTTCGATAATATTGTTGATTACATCAAAACTAAAAAATTTAAGAAATATTGTTCAATTTAGTTCCAATTTTCATTTTCTTTGTTTTACTAAAATTAATTTTAATAAAATATAGTAATTTCTAAATTTATTTTATTGCAACTTTAATTTACATAAATTCGAACCAAAATCCATAAATTACAAACATATTTTATGCTAAAAGTTTAAAAAAAATTTTTGTTTAATATTTCTCAGTAATGGCTATTATAGTAACATATACTATAAAGTGAAATTAGAGATTTACTAATAAAATTGTTATAATTTTTACACATTTACGCGTGCGTGTACATCTATTTTAACTTCTATCTTGAAAACGTGGATCACGAAGTCATAACTATTATGATGGAACCACCTTTACGCATAAAAAATGTTTTTTTTTATATAATAAAGAACAAGTCTTTTTCCGGCGAGATAGTAATTTTCTTATTAACTTACTTAATTGATTAGGAAAATGAAGAAGCTTAAGAAGAATAATTATAAAATATCGAAAGAAGTACTATTAAATTATCATACAATGTCGAATTAAAGAAATGAAAGCCATTTTTAATATTATTGCAAAATATAAAAAATTAATAATAACAATAAGTTATAATTTGTTTTTGTAATTGATTTTTATATTTTATTTTACGATTACGACAATTACAATTAGAAGTGAAATGAACTCTGTACAGTTACTAACAAAATAACACTATAATTATGATTAGTAACTTCATTGGAAAGACTTTTACATTTGAATAATGTATTTAATCCAAAAATTGTTGCATAATGAATCAACAGACACCACAAAAAGAAAATATTTTACTATCATTCCGAGTGAAAGTCGTAAATATCTTATCTTATCTCGAATTATATAAAAAGCTCAAAAGCATTTTCTGGTTATTGGATTCATACTTGACGTTTATTGTAATAAATCTTAATAAGAAAGAAGCGTAACTAGATATGTTTGGTAGGATATAATGATTTATAAGCGGAAGCTTAAAATTTTTTTTTAATCTAAAGTTGAAACATAATTATACATTAAAATAAATTTTAATTTGATTGGCTTTAAACTTTTTAGTTTCGCTCTTTAGTAAATTACGTATTTCGTACTATTTTTGAAAAAATTTCAACTTTAAAAATACGAGTAAATATTTATGACTTTTATGAAGAATAATAACACATCGTTGTTTCCTACGTAATAATTTAGCATTTGCATTTTATTAATATCTACAAGTTTTTAAAGTAATTAATAATTATTGTTTACAATTTTTATTTAACGATAATCTTTATTTCGTAGTCAGAAAATAAAAGTGTTTTTTCAGACAATAGACACAACTAAATTGTGTAAATGAAGTAATGAAATTCTCAGATCGTTAAAAAAAAAAGATGTTAGAGAATAAAAGCAACTGGTGGTTGTGAGAAAACAACGGTTAATTAGGATCATTCGAAGTCCCATGACTGCTCACGATGAGAGAAAGTTTCGTGATCTCTTCTCCTTCCCCAGTTTCCTTTTTCATCACCCCGTCGATTTATATATTAACGTAAATGCCACGCAGAAACCATTAGTCAAATAATAATGTAAAATTCTTAAATTCGCCCGTGTACAAAATGATATATTTAAAAGTTAGCGAGGCTTGAAATTGAGAGTTTGATACGATATTTTGCTGGTCTATGATTATATTTAATACCATTAAATATTGTATTGTAATCTGAATATCAGTTTACTAATAATTAAAGTTTAAGTATTTTAAGTTAGCAGTTTCAAATATTTTGAAATATCAACGTATATTAATTCTTTTTATCTTTCCAAACTGTAATAAAATGATATGTATAATCATAAAAAGTGTATATAAAAATAAAAAAGGCTCAGCGACTATCAAAACTTGTTATAAGTATTATGCACGCATAGTACTTATATAATAAATATGCGATGTAAATTAAAATATTATAATATAAAAGTTTAATAAATTTCAGCGACTATGTAATTAGATTATTACCGACATTATTCCACCAAGATACCCTTCTTTCTATCAAAAATGTTGCAATCACCAAAATTCTGAATCAAAATTAATGTTATAAATATTATCCGAACATCCAGTATTGTTTTAATATATTAACAATCCTTTTTCAAAGTAACACCGAGAGAAAATTTCCTAAACATCATGCCTTAAGTGGAAAGTAAAAATCTATTCAAACCTAATTACGATATCGTGTATTAAAATCTAATTACGCGAAGACTCTAAAAACTGCAAAAAGTATAGACCAAGTCTGAGAATTGGGTAAAGTGCACTGAGCGCCACTTATCCGAGAAAAGTGATGACTTACACAGAGCAAAGAGAAATAGTTGGATGATAGTTGAGTGCGGAGCCGTTGCAGGTGCGTAGAACTATTCAAGCGAAAACGAAATTTTCTAAGACGCTGTTTATGCGATATGTATCAGATTTTCTTTTATGTCTAAATTATGTGGTTGAACATAAAACCAGTAGTTTTAAAAAGCATTCTTAAGACTACTTCATTGATCATCCGATTTCGAATGCTTCATGGTAGATTGTATACTCACACTTTTTGAACATTTGGAATTGCAATCATTATACCAGTTGATAGTAACATTAGTAAAAGCGAAAGTACAATTTATTGCCATTTTGCTCGTTTAATTTCACCAAGTAGCTCTGTAGAAATAAATCATGAAAAATATTCCTCTACATTTAATAGATTTATTTTTTATCCTTGCATCATGATTTTATACCGTTATTGTAGCTTCAACTTGTAATTAATTTTAAGTAATTAAACATTACTATATAGATAGTAATGTTTTTCCTGAATTTTCTTTGTCTTTCAGTTTGAACCATAATTTATATCATTAAATTTTTATTTGTCTGGTATACATTACTTTTAAGAATTATTTTGAAATAAGTATTAAAACATAGCTGATTATATAATTAAAGAGAAATTATGTTTCAAACACAAATTATGCCAGATCTTTGAAACAAATACTGCGAAGAAAGAAAATTGTTGTGGAATAAGCTTAAAAGAGGATTTTTCTCGATAAGTGTAGAATATTTATTTTGAAGATTAATGCCTTCTAAAAGTTCTATAAAAATTATTATATTTATGAATATGGCAGTAGTAATTCAACCTTCTATCTCAATTATTCATAAATTGCGTATGTCATATGTTGTGCATAAAAAATGCGCATCTGATTAAATTAATTTGTACGCATGAAATGGTATTTTCATATCATTATCTTACTTCTTGACTGAGATAAGCATGTCAATGTAAAATTACTTCATTAAAAGAAATTAAAATATACTGGAATTTAGCTTTACGTTTATCGGATTAAAATAATAAATTAATTTCTTTCGATCACTTGAAATTGAGAGTAATGCTCGAGAGTACTTTCTAAAAAATACATTTATATTTTTTCTAGTTGTGTACACGAATTCTCACTTTGCATATATTTTTTACACACGAAAACATTTACTTTTTTGTAATCAAGGTTGCTTAAACATACAGTAATCTTCTTTAATATACATTTATAATATACATTTAATAAATGAATTAATAATATATTACAATCATTATTACTGTAATTTAAAATCAATTTTTACGCTTATTTTTGATCATTATTGAGCAATTTGATGAAATAAATATCTAATTTTAGGGAAGATCACCAGATGTACCAACCAACGGTTCTCTTTAAAAGAACAAAGCACCACAAAGGTTCAATATATTGCTTAGCTTGGACGCCAGATGGACAACTCATGGCTACTGGAAGCAACGACAAGACAGTGAAATTGATGCGATTTAATGCCGACACGTCCAATCTAGAAGGTACAGCAATTTTTTGCCGCATTCCATACGTCTTAACATATTAGAAAACTGTTGGTTGTGAAAGTTCAAGTATCTGTCGGTTAATTAATTAACGATTAAGATCGTTAACAAATTGAACGTAATTATTTTAGTTAATTATTACTTTAGTTAGGAATATAAGAAATGTTTAAGAAATGTTTAACATACAAAAAATATAATATTTATTAGAATAACGAAAAATACTAGTTGATAGAATAAAAGTTTTTGAATGCCGTATTGAAATGTCGCAATAGTTGTCGCTAAGTTTGTCGAAGGCGTACCGAATGCTCGCGATTACACCTAAATATATATGATTATTTTGAAGAAATTCGTATAATAAATAAAAAGGATTGTTTCGTAAAGAATAAAAATCAAGAGATTTTACATTAGCCATCGCAAAGGAAGAATTCGCTCTTATCGCGAAGGCAGCGGGCAATTAGAGTGTTTGAAATTGTGAATTACAGGTCAAGAAGTCGAGTTAACTATGCACGACGGCACCGTACGCGATCTCTGCTTCCTCGAAGACACGTCGAATAAGTCAAGTTTGCTGATAAGTGGCGGGGCCGGGGACTGCAAGATCTACGTCACCGATTGCGCCACGGGAACTCCCTTCCAGGCACTGAGTGGACACAGCGGTCACGTCCTTACCCTGTACAATTGGGGTGGTGCAATGTTCGTGAGCGGTTCGCAGGACAAAACCGTACGCTTCTGGGACCTAAGGACGCGAGGTTGCGTCAACATGATAACACCGGCAACTGTACCTGGAAGCAGGGTTAGTTTATTCCTTGTATTGATTTCTTGCATTTATTTTTCGGTAGGATTTCGTTGGTTAAAGTAATCGATTCATTTACTGTTGATCATTAAACTATTCCATCAATCAAGCAAGTTTGATTCTTCGGGAGACCGTCGTAGTTACGTTCGATGAATATGATAATTAATTTGTTTATCTTGAACATGGCGAGCGGAATGTTCTTGCTTTGTTTCAAAATTAATTCCTTTTAAAAGCGAAAAGGCAAAAGAAAAAAGAAATTTACTTTATTCAAAGTAAGTCGCGGAATTTTCGCTGTAATCTTTAATTATTATGAAATGAAATGATGAGGAAGTTGTTGTAAGTCATATTTCAGGCATCTATTGTAAAAATGGACAATTAATAAATTGTTATGTAATAATACTTAATCAGTGGTTGTTTATTCTATACGTGAAAAGAAATTTGTTTTAAAATGGAAATGATGGGCAAAAATAATGTTGAATTTATCAGAGAAATCACATTTCATAGAAGGTGTAAAAAATTAATGGAATATTTAAATAAGTCGATAAGAAATGAATTATATTACGTAACGTTTTCTTATGTGATAGCGCTAGAATTTTATTGCAACACAGTTTTATTCTTATGAAATAATTTTATTAAGTTTGACGATAATCTGCATCTATGAGAATTAAAAATTCGAGTATTTTCCTAGGTAAATAAGTAAGTTACTTGAAAAATCGTTTTGCGTATATATTGCGTTTTGGACAATAGTATTTCTATTTTTATCCGTTATCCAAAGAATTTTTACAAATTAACAGTATTGTACCAAGAAAAGTAATTTAAATAACTAGGCGATTTAAATCATTATTAAAAATATTTGTATGAAAGACTTGGTGCAGCACTATAATTGAGAATTATAACCGAGAATTATATTATTGAAGGTTAAAAGTTGATGTTCGGTAAACTTGTCGAAAAACTGGTACTGAACGGTCGATCGTGAATATCTAATTCAAGAGAAAAGTTCAAATATTTCGTCAGTGTGAAACTTCCCTGGATAACTTTTACGAGAATTACAAGAAGGACCTTCGAATATTACTCGGCTCACTAGAATTTGATTCCCCTTCAGGTTGGCAGTCCGGTAGCCGCACTCTGCGTCGACCCATCGGGACGGCTTCTGGTCTCCGGACACGAGGACAGCAGTTGCGTTCTTTTCGACATCCGGGGTGGCAGAACAGTGCAGTGTTTCAAGCCCCACGCCGCTGACATTAGAAGTATTCGATTCTCACCCTCGGCTTATTACTTGCTGACCGGTGGCTATGACAACAAGCTCGTACTCACAGATTTACAAGGTCAGTGATATTAGCTTTTTAGTTTACTTTTCATTGTGCCTTAATATTGCACGTTCTTTTTTTTTAATTTAGCAAATTACTTTTTCCTTATTTTCCTGCGTAAATGGCATCGCTTCATCTACCTAAGAACTATAAGTTTGTATTAAACCGTTTTCCGTTTACGCTCAGAAGGGATGTGAGAGATCCACATTATTACCATTGCATTACGGTAATGAGATATTGAATAACAGTGGATCGTCCGTCTCAATTGTTTCACAATTAAAAAAATGGTTTTTAATAAATGCAATCACTGTAACGGTTTGAAAATATTATAAATAATGACGTAGAATAAAATCATCAAAAATTATTTTTTAAATTTATGTGTAACGTACTTTGAATCGGTACAACATTCATTCATTTTCCTTATCAATTAAGCCCTAGCATATATATATATATATATATATATATATATATTCTTTTATTTTACAGGTGATTTGACGATGCCTTTGCCAAGCGTTGTAGTTGCCCAGCATCAGGACAAGGTGATATCCGGTCGCTGGCACCCAACAGAGTTCTCCTTCCTTAGTACATCTGCTGATAAAACTGCGACACTCTGGGCATTACCGCCAGTCTAAACCATACGCTTATCGTTTTTGTTTTGTAAATCTAATAAGTATTTGCTAAGAAGTTCTATTTTTTTCATCGCGGATTAATAATTTCCTTGGATTTATCAACCTTGTAACTCATGAAACGAGAAAAACTAAAGTTATAAAGTGTGATACTTTTGAATAAAGGAAGAATTTTTTTAAAGGATACGTTATTATCTTTGTCGTGAATATTGCAATCTTTTACGAATTTCGAACAAGAATTTCTTAAAATTTGTAATAACTGTTGCTGATATGTCATATTTGTTACATTAAAGATTATTTACTGAAATTAGTTTGTGATAAGTGAAAAATCAGAAACGGGGCATAACGCTTTGACAGGGTGATTACATTTTCTAAAAGACACTTTAAATGTTCGGTATATTACAAACAAGTGTTACGTTTTATTTTTTAAATTTTGTAAATTTTGTATGTGAAATTGAAGTTGTGTCTTTTTACTTATCTTTCTCTCTCTCTCTCTCTCTCTCTCTCTCTCTCTATCTATCTATCTATCTCATGGTATATTATGATAAAAATACTGAAACGATGAATCTATTTTTTGTACAATCATGAGTTACATGGAATTTAAGACATTGATGTTAACGAAAGGAAAAAAACTGTTGAAAATTAAAAATGTGTCTTAGGTGTCGACGTTCATAAAGTAAGATTTGAAAGTAAAATATTTGTTCTCATTTCATAATGAATTATACAAAAAATTGTAATAAAACAACAACATATTGGTGAATTCACATAATTAAAACAAGTACGCATTGTAGTTTTTATATTTAACTACAAATGTGACTATGTCAGATTTGTTAATACATATTAAAATGTGAATAGTAAATTTTCACCTAAAATGAAAATTGATATTTATTTTGAAGCTTCTAATAATTATGAAAATTTGATGTTTAAAGTCATACAAAATATATGCTTTTAATTTATAAATATTTAACTAACCATTTAAAAATAAAGTATTAGTTATTCTCGTTAACTATTGCACATTTATATTTTTAACAAATATTTATAGTTTATTAAGAATTTTCGTTATATTGTTAGGAACTCGTTATTAAGTTTTTCGATAAGAAAAAAGTTTGTATAATGCATAAAGTATGTTTCAGTACAGAGGAAATGTTTTTAAGATAAATAGAAACGAGAGTCAAAGAGATGAGAATCATAAAATTGGCTGGTCGTAATCTTGGACTTAAATTTGATTCGATTTGAGAACTTCTATAACAAGGCTTAACAAATACTCTTGTTTTAAAGAGCTTGACACGTTTAAGAATAATTGACGTATATTCATCTGAAACCTCTCTTTGTTCTAAATGCAAAATATCGATTGTAATTGTCATTAATTATTTAATAATTAATCGGTAAAATTGCCCCGCATGTAAATATTTTAGTGCTTAGGCTTAAAATAGGATCCATTAAGGCGATTATTAGAAAATGTGTGCTTGTCTACAATAAATAGCGCATCATTTAAAAGAAGTAGAAAGCCTACATTACATCTTCCTTATATTCAGCAATATATTAGTTGTGTAATTGTCAACTGAATTAATACCTGTTTTTTTCCTTTGTTATCAGTACTTTTGCTTTTGCAAACTTTTTCTTTATCATTTATACGTGTTTACGGACCAGAAATATTAACATTCTGGAAAAAAATATTTCCGAAGAATAATAATCTGGACTTACCGAATGATGATTAATCGCATAAAATAAGAAGAAATTCATTATAAAAAAAGTAAATTTATTTCACTGGTTCTGCTTAAATATATCCACTTAAAATACGATTTAAAATATATATCACTTTTTTCACGTGGATGTCAATTGTCTATTTTTATTAGTAGCTTTTTTGACAACTGACAGCCTTGACAGTTACAACACATACAAATTTGCAATAAGTTGATAATAAAACATTTTATTTTGTTAGAACATTTTAAGGATCTTGACTTTTAAAAATAACTTAAATCCATGGAATTAAATTATTCCAATAATTTATTAATTTGCTTTTTTTTTAATGGAAATATTTCGAAAATTATCGATAAAATATAGAAAACGTTGTGTACGCATAGATTAATAACAGGTATATAAATATAACCTACATGCTCACTCGTAAAAATGGGCGTAAAAATTAACAATAAGTAAAAGACATAGAAAATAAATCAAAGAATACAATGTACGCAGATGCAAAGCTTTCGCATACGGAGTCCGTAATGATTATATAATAAAGAATGAAAATGTACTGGAGAAGAAAGTACAAAGCCGTGAAGGACAAAAATGAGAAAGATAACTGCGAGATTATTAAGTAATTTTTAAAACAAACAAATATTATATATAACCCGTTATATTCTAAAAAATTATTATCATTAGCAAGATACGTATAATTTTAAGGAATCAACTCCTTACTGACTACTCTTGATATTTCCACAATTTATTATTATGGTTAAAAACAATTGTATTTAAATCGGTCAAAATTATATTAAATAAAATAAAAGTTATAATAATGTCAGTATCCGTAGATTCCTTAAAGGAATATAAGAGCAAAATCGTGAAAAAGAATGTTATGAGCGATAGAGCGAAAGTCAGTGTGTGATACATCGAGGAACCGTTAATTTAACTTCGACAATTTAAAGGCGCATTTGACGGTCAAAATATTGATTTAATTTTTTTTACGTGTGAAATGAGTAAATGAAATCTCTTCCATGCGGGAGAGAAATAGAAGAGAGCATCCGCTTTTTGCGTAGCAATTTGTCGTGCCTTCTGTCGTGGCTGTTTTCGGCGATTTGCGATTTATTTTTATATCTTAATTCCTTACTTCCTACACGCTCCTTAAAAAAGAACATATACATATATCCTCATCGCCAAAAATTTCTTCAGCCTCTTTATCTATTTATCTTTCTCTATCTCTAACGCAACGCAAAAACTTATTATCCAACAGAACTCATGACATCGTGTGTATGCGTATAATATGAATTTTTTACACCCGAGTATCGTGTCGATTATTTAAGGAAAGATGAATAAAAAAAAAAAAAAAGAAAAATATAATATCGCATAATCGATGTATGATTTACAACTTTGTACTTTTTCTGTAGATATGACACTGTATGTAACATTACCACTTATAATTTAAATAATAAAATTTGCGTTTTAAAAACTAATTAGTATATTTAATCTTACTTATTTCTAGAAAATAATTACTCGTTGAACTAGGCGAATGTTCTCATCGTTATAATAACGCTTTGTTGGAAGCTTCGTGCTTATTCTACCAAAATTGTTGGATACCGGAGCGGGTAAACCTGGAAAGATATTGATTGTTTGATTAAAAAAATTATTAAATGCGACGGTTCAACTTGAACCTTACGCTAATTGTAAGTGACGAGAGAGAGAAAAAAATATTTACAAAGTCATGAGCGCGAAAATAAATGATTCCATAAATAATAAATAAAATTTATATTAAATTTACATCGGATGCAACAATTAGAAGACTATAATTCGAATTAAATTCCCTGTAATAACAGAGAATTTCGTGAAAACCCGTATTGTAATAAAAAACGAAGGCGTTACGGGAACATTTGTCACTCTGTGCAGACTTTAGGTATCTCAAGAAAGCGCTTTGGATAAAATCCGCTAGGTGCGCAACGGTCGAAAGTAATGGTTTATATCGAATCGTAACCGTGATTGGAATTTCCATAAGTGCCAGTACGTTTATAGGCCGGTTCATTGAATAACAAGATTTCGTTCAGGGCACTTTTACGTGTTGTCTTTGAAAGCAATTAATTTTCACCAAGTGGTCGAGTGCACAGTTTTATTTCAAAATAACGAAGGCAAACTGATTATTTATACAGTGCAAAACCAAGCAGTTTGAAAATTATAAGTAAACAATTTAGAACTTGGAATTATATTTTAAAAAGTAATAAAACATTTATTTAGATATGGTGAGTGAAGGATGTGCGAATATAATTGAATTTATCAATATGCCTTATTTACGTAAAATTATATATTTTTTTTTAAATAAAAATCCATGTGTCCAAATTAATTAAAATATTTTCTCGAAGTGAAAGTAACGTAAAAGGATTGATATCTGTAGAATAAATTGACATAATACGATATATATGTTTTTTTTATGACACGCAGTGCAGTGTGATATCAATAAAGTAAGGAAATGTAACTTAAATCTAAATTTGAAATAATCAAACTTTTTTATTTCATTCTAACAAGCCTCTCGATAGATTCTCGATAAATATATAATATTCATTTTTTTATGAATTATAATCACACCTTAAAGATATTTAAATAACTAGATTCGTTATAAAATTCAATTATTTGTTACGGTGACAATTCGTATAGACGAATTTTCGGCTTCTCAAATTCGACTAGCGATAACAACAAATTGACTACATTTCAGAAATTTAAAAATAAAATTAAAAAATTGTCTTTAATATAGTCTAGTCGATGATGAGGTGATTAGCTACAGTTACATTTAGTGCGAAAGAAGTTCGTTTCGTACTTGTATGTTGAAAAAACAAAATCTCGCCGAAAGAAAGTTTTTCTGATGAATTCGGCGAAATTATCTTCGGACTTTATCCGCTCAGATTGCGAAGGATGTCAGGCTCTTTTTTAGCTATGAAGTTAGATAAGATTTTTTTCATAATAATGAAATTGATGTTTCTTAAACACATGATTTGTAGCCGAATTATTCTGTAAGATTTGATGTCCCCGAATATAAAGACAGTAAAGCGTTCGAAAGCTTCGGATAACTAAAATTGGCTAAAAATGTATTGATCTAGCGGATTTTGAATAAGACACGATATTCAGAAATATAATTTTACGAAATGTCAAAACTGTTTTCGTTATACTCGTGTATTTAAAGTAGAACTTGGTTATAATATTTCAATTTCTTTGAATTTCCGAATTCAACAATACATAAAACCACCGAAGTTACGTTAAATTTTTCTCGGCTTCATGAACTTGCAAGTTCATGCAAGTTCATGTCTTGCAAGTTCCGTCATGTTAAATTTTGTTTATGAATAGCACACTGTTTTTATACTTACCTTATTTATTGTAAAAACAATAAATTATATTCATCGTAATTCATTTTACTGTGTTTTTATTTTCTTTTTTTAATATTAATCGGGGAAAAATCTTAAGAATAAGTATTTAAATAGGCTCTATGTAAAGACATGTGCATCACATGATTTTGTTTAGCAATGTTTAACACAATGGTCCGGATCGATTTTTATACGAAAGCATGTATATATATTGGATGTTTTATGTTATTATTTGACTCAAGTTAATGTACGACTGCTTTGTCTTTCGTCGTTCAACCTGAGCTACGTCGTTCGTTTAAGCTGAGATTTTCCTTGCAAGTTCCTTTTCTTTCAATATAGCACTTTGAGAAACTTTGTGGAGATATTTGGTGCGACTTCCAGGAATTCGAATTCGTCCTTCCTCCCGCCATTCATCTCGAGAAGGTTGGATTGTTGTTGGATGCCTTATCAGTGGTTGCCGGAGGGAACAGTGTTGTATTTATTTTTCTCCTTATCCTCTGTTGCTACTTGTTCTTCGTGGAAATTGGAAAGTTTTACCTTTATAAAATTTCGCGAATGATCGCTGCTCCAACTTACGGCGACATTTGCCCTTTTGTCCCGAGTTCACCGACGGTGTTGAAGTCATGAAAGTTCATATTTGCAGACCCAAGTTCTTGCCGTTATTCACAGGACGAAAGCAAGAATAACGTGTGTCAAATTCTTACTGTTTCAAAATTAGTAGTAAGTAAGAGTATCAATTAGTAAAGTGCCGATCTCGATGGATTTTTATTTGGTGTTAAATACATTTAGTCGCTCTCGAATTTAAGAATTTAAAGACTGTTAATGGATTTTTTATAGAAATAAATAACTTTATAACAGCTTACATGTTTAACATTGTCTGGCATATTGAATAAAAATTGAAATTTCTCGCCAAAGAGATTTTCATAATAAACTAATCTGGCGTTAAGAAATAATTTAATTAAGGGATTCAATAAAAGGGAGTAAAAGTTTGTAAATGAATTATTGTCTCGATATTAATGGTATATGTACACAGTTTCTCGTAAATTGGAAGAATATTGGAACTACCATCCGTATAGTTTTTAAAATCAACCGGCAAGATTCCACATACTTGAAAAGTGGGAAGCTCGTGACAAAAAGAAGTACTAATTACGTTATTTGCTTGAAAGTGTAATGTTGTACTTCATAATTCTGTTTCAATAATGAATTATTTTAACAAGTCCTAACATTCACAATTCACGTGAACAAAGTTACTCAAATTATTATTTACAAAAAAATCTGAAATCTCCATCGCTGGAATTGCAAGGAAATTCGAAAATTTTTAAAGTGGAATTTATTAAAAAATCATGAATAGTGATGAATTATAACCGAAAATGATAAAATATATATGAAGCTAGAAATAAGCTCCGATACCTATGAAAATTAATGAGCATACGTTTCAATATCCTTGCATATATACATACGCATATACATCTGCATATATGTTAGGCTATGCGAAAGAAAAGATTAAATTTCATATTTTGCAAGATAAAATATTGCATATCCAAGGTGTAATTTTGCGACATAAACTTCAGTGATAGAACATTAAGTTTTTTCAAATCTTTTAATTCTCAACGCTGTAAAAAATAGAGTATCTGTCTAAAATAGAGAGAATACATTTCAATGTACCACTCGTTTCGACGTGTGAATTAGATGTTTGTTTTGAAAAATAAAATGTTACGTTGCCGCGTCGCAAAGCGATGGAGTTAAGGTGGCAAAACCTCCAAATCCTGGATTCGATGAACTTCGTTGAATCCGACCGATGCTTGTTAGGCTGCACACGTAGCACAATCCTGTGAATACATGCGCACTCATATTTAATAATATGCAGATTAATTATTTTTTGTTTATTTTATTTATTATTGTTCGGTATGCATACGCACATATGTATGTATGTATGTATATATATATATATATATGGAATACTTATGTAAAATTTTTATACATCAAATGTTTAGCTGATGCAATTCTCTGTGTATGCGTGAAATCATAAGCTTTTTGTTTTTCAAAATCTAGGATAAATAAAATAGATAAAATTAAAATCTACCGAAGCTGAACTATTTGTATTTACGAAACTATTTTAAACTATCTTTTTAATATAAAATACGAACTATTTATAGCAATCTTTATACGTTATCAAGAATAATAAAAAAGAGAATAAATTTTTTAACATGTATTGCGTAAGTAACGGAGTTTATTTATAGCGTCATCAATTTACAAAAAAATTCTGTTGCGACGTAGCGTTTAAACGTAGAAAACAAAACGTATTTGTATGCATGTTTATTATAAATACACACAGTTAGAGTATATAAGCGTACGCGTATAAATGTGCTTCTGATCGATTTTGATATTGCAACTACTTGTGTACCTCTACGTTTTAGAGAATTTTTATCAACTATATTCACTTTTAAAAATTAATTAAATTCATTATCAATTTCTATACCAAAACTTCGAAAAATAATAGATTCTTCATTTTAATAAAATAACATATTCCACGTATAGATAAAGGGATTTGTTTCTTAAAATCGGTAAATGATAAAAATTTGATTACATGTATCTTTACTTGGAATTATTTAATTAACATTTGTATTACTCTCTTCTTTTTCTCTGATAAATACGTGAAAAGTATATAGTGAATCTTATCTTTCGTTACAATTTCTGAATTAAATTCATTAAATTCACTTTTCTAAAAATGTCAGAAACTACTGGAGCATACATTGACCCAAGAATATGTATTAAATTAAAAAATTGAAATTTAGGAGATCATTAGCCATAATAATACGCAATATGAAATCATTAGCAGTTTAATAAATTGCCGAATTTGGAATAATTACACGTGTTACTTTTAAATGATACTCTGACGTTTAAGTTACATAGCGTATCAAAGTTCAAAAAAGAAACAACAGCGTACAATAAAATACTTACATTAAACGATAAGTTTACGATTATTGAGTATCACGCACGCTACATATACATCTTCCTTCAAAATAGTCCCTTCCTTTCTCGTTGGAGTCATCGGAATCCTAGATTTCCGCGAGACGCGTTATCTTTCCTTTAAACAAACTCCGACGTAGTAACTTTACACATTCTTATTCTTCTCAAATTTATAAAAATTTTATTTCAAAACATCTAATAATTAATTATTAACTAAGTATTTTAAATCCGGCATTTCGAATATTTATCTTTTAACAAACTATTCGTAATTCCAATATTTCAAGATCAGAAGTACTTCAAATTTAGAGTACAAGAGAAACTTTGAAAGATATGTACATGTATAGGGAGAGAAAGATAGAGAGAAAATAAAAAAGCGGAAAGAAAAATAGAAAAAAGCGGTTTCATGACATCAGAAAAATAATTAAGATTATTATAAAAAAGATTATAAAAGACTGTAGAGAGAAAATATTTTACAACGAGGTCAATTAACAATTAACCTCGTACAATTGAACATTGTACGAGGCTTCTATTATCAAACGAACTAAATTCGCAGATTTAGTAGTAAACTAAGTAATATGAATTTAATGTTTTTCCGTAAGCACATCTAAATAAAAGATAAAACAAACATCGGAGTGTTTGCGTTGAAGTTTTTTTCTAAGTTTTCGTCAATATTTACTGTGTGATTTATTTTCTTTTCAACGATAAGCCACCATTTGACAGAAATAATATTATTTAGAGGCAATGTATCAGGCAATGTATCAGGCAAAAAAGTTAGAAAATATAAGTATGAAATTCAAAAAGATTTATTGCAAGCATAAAAAAATATAATATCCTTTCCTAGTGAAAAAAGACGCAGCCAAACTTGCAATTTAAATCAACTAAGAACACTTAATCTACCTAACGTTATATCTGGCGTATGTATTATCTGATAAATAAATATCCACGCCTTTGAAGGATGGCGCACTATAAAAGTATGAGTCCCAAGTTCGCAACTTTGGAACTACGACAAAAAATCAAATTTCTTTGAAGCGACCACGTAAATATTATAATAATTATTATAATATTTGTAATAAACATGTAATATTAACAAAAATCTAGTATAAAAACACCCCCAAAACTACCCCTATCAAGAGATAAAAATTTGTTAATTTTTAAATTGAAAAATTTCAATATGTTACTATCTATTGTTAATAGTAATCATTAACAACTACCAAAAAAAAGAAAAGAAAATTTAATTGCGCATGGAAACTTATTATGAAGAAAAAAAAGTTGAGTACTCATAGTAACTCTCTTAAAACATCTCTTATAACACCCTATAAAAACATTAATGATTGATATTTTGCTAATAAAGTTACAAAATCCCAGTGTCCAATAGCAAAGGATCGGAATAGCAATATCATTAAAAGAAATGTTTAGGATTATTGCAAAAAGAAGCTTTAAATAATATACGTATGCGCATTTGCGTGCCATTAGTATTCCACAACTATTTACGCATAATTATTGTCACTAATATAATTGCTTTATATTTAAACTATATAATGCCAACAAATAATTTAAGTCATAGTTAAAACGTTGTTTAAATGACTGCCTACGCACATGTAAACCGTATAGCTTAGCAGTATATTGTTAATAACAATGCGTTGCCGTGGAATTCGACAACATTTCATTATTGATTATTGTTAATTATATGAAAAATAACATATAGTCAAATAAAAGTAAAGATTCTTGTCTAGCTACAACTGTTTTGTTTTAATCTATATAAAGAGGAATTATATTGGGAAAGTAAATAAAGATTTCAGTTGTATACGTTAAAACGAGACAGGATTAAAATTCAATATAGAATTAGTAAAATAGGTTTAAACGACATCGTTTTCATCAGGAACCCACTCATTGTAAAATCACTGGGAAAATACCCCATATTTAATACACAAATTGAATATTGCGCTTTTCCCGCCATATAATTTAGAAAATTCAGGTAGATCGAGTAGGATCTAGGTAAAACGTACATGACTGTGCGCCCGATGAAACAAAGGGCAGAATTTTCATCCTTATTATTATATCAAATACTGCAATGTTTTGTAAAAATGTACTTGTTTAAATCGGCACTATTTGATTTTTTTTGATCCTGTAAAATATCCGGCATTTTTTTAAGACTATCGTTTCTTTCCGAATGCTCACATGAAATGGTTAAATTAAAAAAAAAACCAAAGTTTCTATATATCTGTACATGTTGAGATTTATGTGTGACTGCGTGCTTGTAGGTATACAAGATTTTGTTTTTTGTTTCTAGTTAGTGAGCTAATTGCAGCAAAATGTTTAAAAATTTTAGAAAATATTATGCTTTATTTGATAATTTATTTTATTTATCCATCAACATAATGTCATTTATGTAACTGATAAGAGTTACGCAATCGATAAGGAACATTTTGTATTTGTCAATAGCAAAAGCGAATGAAAATCTATATTTTCATATTTTGACGTTGGCGGTGTTTTAAATAGAATAAACTAATTTATTGATAATGTCTGAATAATGTATGTCGGTGGTTTACGTGGTTGAAATCGTACTTTTTTACAGTGAATCGTACAGCGTTTCTGGCGATCGGCGCATTACTGCGACGGACTTACCTGAAGTTCTTAACGGCGGTTTATTTTACAATTTAGTCGCGACAGAAGATAATCACGAGCGAGTCACGGCGGGGGTGCGTCGAGCGACTACACCCACGGGATTCCTGGTGCGCCGAAAGACTACACCAGGGACTGCTCGACCAAGTGAGACCTCCAACTCCCAACCAACTCTCCTTTCCACGCAAATTCACCTCTTTTATGAAATAAAGAAAGCTGTCAAGCGGATGAAGCATTCCTTTACACTTGCTGGGTCTCGTGGAAGTTGCGACCCCGCTTAGCCCTTTGCCCTCACAATCCTTGGGCAGGTCCCGACGAGCTACCGGGACTCTTCCCTCGCAATATGAATATAATATAATATAAGGTTTCCATTATAATAATGGAATTTGATTTGCACGATTTTAAATAAATAAATTGTCACGTATCTGTATTGATTGTATAAATAGAAATGTGCAATAAGAAACAAACACAGTAAAATTCAAGTCTTAATATTTTTTTATAAATCGATGTTTTAAGTATTTTAAAAATTACTAAGATAAA
The DNA here is from genome assembly GCA_018907045.1 of Wiebesia pumilae. NCBI lineage: Eukaryota > Metazoa > Arthropoda > Insecta > Hymenoptera > Agaonidae > Wiebesia > Wiebesia pumilae. The sequence continues at coordinate 3,288,254 of JACCHZ010000138.1, forward strand.
ATTACAAAAAAAATATGTTTTTGTCATTATTCAGTAATATTATAAGGTATGGCTGTGAAATATAAAAACACAAAATCTGAATGTAATGGTAGCTGATTTTAATATATTAAATGTCGTTATTACTAATTCGAAGTTGAGTGTACTACTTTCATATTTAATTATTATGTTAGTTCATGAAATTTATTTATTTACTTTTATAGATTTCTAGTAAGAAAAATGTAAAAAATTATGACCGAGATAAGTTAAATATGCGGATAGCATTTCAATTAAAAATCACTGGTTTAATAAAAATATATTACTGGTTAAATAATATATATTTTTTTATTTATCTTGAAATAGTCACAGACTGACTTACATTCATTCAATTTGTTTCGAATTAAATAACGATGTGTAAAATTGTTAAGATAATAACGTCTTGCACCTTTCCTTGTGAGAACAATCATATAAGCATAATTTCCAGTCAAATTAATGTATTTTATCAAATATAATTAATTTGAAACTTTCAATAATTTTTATGCATAAGGTGTAATAATACGTTATGTAAACAAAATTTCAGATGCTGTTGTAATATTGTATCGTAAATTTTCTTATTATAAGTTTTAGCTATTTATCTAAAAAATTTGGTGCCTTTAAATATATCAACTTACATAAGAAAAAATCAATTTGTGTTCTTAAACGAGCATACAAAAATTGAATATTAATAAAGAGAAAAATAAATAATGTTATATGTATATTATAAAATTTGAGTTTAAAACTTATATATATATATATCAGTTATATATCGCATTATTCGATTTTATTCTCTTCAGTTTTTCGAAAGTCTCGAGGATGTGAACAAATACGAATTGTCTTTTGTCAACAGCTAATGTAAACGGTATATTATGTTAAAGTAAATATTTATAAAAGATAAAAGAAGCTCAAATACAATGTGTACATGATTAAACGTAGAAATATACTCAACTAAGGAATAATCTCATCTAATTAATTTGCAATAAATCTGCTTACTTCACACGAAGATAGTCTTACATAGACAATCTGCCTCATCGTTACCTACGATAGACATTATACCCACCGACTGCGGTAACTTGACAAGAATAAAGAGACAATCTCTATATTTTAGAATTTTTGGAGAGCAGACCCCGATGTCGTCCAAGGCTAATGAGTAGCTCAGCTATCAAACCATAAGGTAACGCTATTTCACTCAATGGCTCTGGTTAGTAGCGATACTCTCATCGATATTATGACCCTGATCATCACCTACAATAAGGTGGTATAGGATCTATTATACCGGCGAGAAAAATGGAACCGACTCTTTTCGAAGCCACGGTATCCACATACGTTTCATTTGTACGACTATCGGTAAGCCAAATCGTTCTTCGCACCATTACATTTTTTCTCGAAATCGTACGTACTATCTGAATTTGCCAAATTATGAAGATTTGCTTGTTGACTTAAATCTAGAAAGTAAATTATTCTTTCGAAGGATCGCAAATTTTTACATAATTCTTTTTCGAGTAATGACTTTCATGAGAAAAAATCAAAATTATTGACAATTATCAATTCAGTTTAAATATTGTATAAATTAATCTGCTTAAAATATAGCTATATGTGGCATCCTTAGCTAAATTAAGATATATGTAATAGAAGTAATATTTCATAGACATAATAATTCGTATACATTGTGAAAAGAAGCATAACAATAAGTATGTTGCTACACATATAATTAAAAGAAAAATGAAATTATATTTTTAAAAAAATTTTTATGTTTACAATAAACTATCGTATTCAGTTACTCATATTTTTTAGGTGAATTAATGCGTGCAATTTGAATAAAATTAAAAGAAATTTAAATAAAATTGAAAAAATCTGAAAATATAAAACGGAAGAAAAATTTACACATATATATAATAATTAGCAGTATTCATCAAGTCAATGAAAACAAAATAAAAATGTCTATAACGTTTTTACTTATTATTATTTGTTTATTGCTGACGTATATTTATTTTACAAAGAAGTACAGTTTTTGGAAGGAAAGAAATGTGAAGGGGCCAAACCCCATTAGAATATTTCGAAATAATTTGGCAGAATTTTTAAAATATATTCATTCAAGCGAATTAACCAAGAAATATTACGACGAGTACGAACATGAGAAAGTAATTGGTACTTTTAAGGATAACCAACCAGTTCTGATCATAAGAGATCCAAATTTAATTAACGATGTTCTAATTAAAGATTTTTCTGTATTTTCTGACCGACGAAGTGATATTCATCAAGTTAATCCACTTGATCAACATATTTTCAATTTACCTAAAAGTGCTTGGCGACCATTAAAAACAACTTTGTCGCCCTGCTTTACAAATGCTAAAATCAGTGCAAAGATTATTCCAATATCACATATTATAGATAATTTTTCTATATATCTTGAAAATGAACTGAAAAAATCGGATACATTGGACATCTGCCCATTAATATTCAAATTAACATCTGAAGTTATTGGCTATTACGGCTTTTCATTAAAAATGAACGAATTTAGCAACGGAGACACTGATTTTACAGTCATCAATAAGAGAAGGTGGAATCCTTCGTTTAGTAACTATATAAAACGTTACTCAAGAGGCTCTCTAAGGTCTATCAGTTGTTTATTTACTGATAAGAATAAGCAAAAAGAAGAGTTTTACATTAAGCTTGTAAAAGATGTAGAAGCTTACAGAACAACAAAAAATATAAGGATAAATGATTATTATGGTAAACTTATTGAGTTATCGTTTGATCCAAGAAATGAAGGTAAGCTTTAACCGCGTTTTTTTCTTCAAGCTCTCATTTGTATTTTCATTCTTAGATAAACTTATATAAACTTGTCATCGATATTTCATTTCTAACGAGAAAAATCGCCATTTCTCGGGTTTCAATTTCATTCGATTTCTTTAATTTAATTTTTTAATTCTGAAAACTCAAGCCAAAAATGCAATGCTCAATGTAATACACCAGCTTAAATACGTAGTATATATAAAAATTTATACAAACTTTTCAAAATTTCGGATATGAATTTGATGCCAATAAATATTGGGTGAAAATACGCATATGCTTTGCTTTGATTTTTTTTCGTTTGAAAAATTTACATAATATTTCATTTTATGATCGAGTTATTAATTTACAATAGAAATTCTCGTTACAGATTTTATTGATGAATATTACTACAGGGCTGCACAAGCTTATGTTTTTTTCACAGCCGGCTCGGAAGGTATCGCTATTTCTATCAGCAACGCTTTGAGCGAAATAGCGAATAATCAAATTATTCAGAATAAATTACGTAACGAAATCTTAAACCTCATCGCAGAAAAGAAGAACGACAAGCTAAATCTTAATGATTTAAACAAAATGCAATATTTGGACAAAGTTTACAAAGGTAAGTTTGGTCATTTTAAACAAATGCGTGTTATATGAATGTAGAATTGTTTGTGATGGTTACGTGTTATGGAAACTTGATTTAAACTTGATTCACGGGAATTGATAGATGTTTACTTTGGTTGAAGAAAACCCAATCTTTCATAATGTTAGTCAAAGCTACATTTTTACATCTACCAGTCGATACGATATTCATCTTATCTCTTACATTATATTAAATATTAAATAAATGACAGGTGTCATTATTGACTAATTCTGTTTAAATCAATGTTGCTTCTTCACGCGTCGAAAGTCCAACATATAGATGCAGTGAACGGCGTATAATAGAAGCAGTATAATAGAAGTACTACACACTCTTGATTGTGAGTAAATATGTAAATCTCATCCTTGTTTTCAAAGATTGGTGCAGTGTAAGAACCTCGTAATGCACAATTGATTTATGGAAAGCTGTAGGTGATTGGATTCTTAATACGGCTTCTACGTTTTTGAAAATAACAGAAAAATGCATAAACTACTTTCTACCGACAGCTCTTGTTAATTTTGAAGGGTTGTATCTTTTCTCTCCGAAGGTAAACAAAGCACAATGAAGATTCTATGATTTTATGTACTCTGGATACGAAAAAAATCTCATGATTTGCAAGATCATAGAAATTAATAGAAATTCATTTATGTAAGCTCCAGATAAAGTGTCTCGCTCGACTCTTATTAACATGGATGAATCATAAGAAGACGTTTAGTAAATTCTAGCATGGATCTAATAAATTTTATAAACAATGGTAAATTTGACGCGGCGCTAATTGATGAAATTACACTGCACAAATTATTATTTAGCTTCTGAGATAACAACATACTTTTCACGTTAATGTATCTGGTGGATATTTCTCTATACTTTTAATACCTTAACTTCCAGTTGGCCGAAGTTTTACCAAATCCGAGATATAAATGTTATATGGTAAAAGCTCAATAGGAGAAATTTAATTGCTTTCAAGTATAGATCAAGCAGCTTACAGACTTAATTTAAATCACGACTTCTTAGTAAAGTACAAAGTATCAATCATTAAATCGCACATTTGCATAATTTTAAAATTAAGTTTCATAAAAGAGTTTGACCCGTTACAACTCAATAATCATTCATAATTGTATGTAATTTTATAAATTCCAAGATTTTATTAACTCCAAAGGTGGTTTGAGATTACTGAACTATCAACTTGAATGGATATATAACTTTATTACTATATTTTCAATATGAAACCCAATGTATTCCAGGTCTAGACGTCCATCAAGATTAATGGTAGATTATCGTTGATAATGAGCTGAGTCAATATTTTTCAAGCCTCTTTTGAATAGAATTACTCCAAAACATTTTTTTTTATTTTTCCCTTTGCATATCTTGTTATGTCTTTTTATTATCAAAATTTTAGTACAGTCGAGTTTGTATTATTGATATTCTCAACTATTTCAATAGTACTACCAATCCTTGTGCCTATTGCACTTGTTTCGGTAAGTAATGATAAGAGAAAGGTAAAAATTCAAAGGGTCAACTTTGAAGAAGGGAGCGGTACTTTGACGATGAGTGTGGAGTGCGGGGTAGGATACAGCGAATAGTCACCGTTTAACACTAACGCAATAAAACACTCGCACAATACGACGAACAGAGCTGACAGATGGTCGCGGGTCGCGTGATGGATTAGACGCACGCATGCGACGGACCGAGTGACGCGTGGCGATGATTCTGAGGCGAATCTGGCGATCTCTGGACTCTTGCCCTTCGGCGACCCTTTTATGGTTTTCCTTACGACAGATTTCATGACATCGTACGTCCGCTGCAGTGCAATATCTGAAATTCTTAGGTTTTGCTTCCCAGTAATTGTTTTAGATATGCGCCCTCATGGAAAGTGGAAGGCATCAATTTTAGAGCAACTTAATCAAACTGAGCATAACTATTATTATTTTTTTAAATAAAAGTGCATATACTGTTCAGATGTATTGCCTCGAGTACTAATTATATTAAATCAGCAAATATGAATATTAATTAATACTTGATGTTTTATTCGTGTTTATAACCGAAAAAAATACAAAAATGATTTTGCGTATGCTCTAGGAAGTAACGGAGCTTCAAACTTGAAACATACGAGCGATATACCCATTATTCCCAATATAAATACCCAATATAAATTTCTCTATAATCCTGTTACTTTCGTGTTATATTATATTTCATATTATATTAGCGTACGTATTTAGATAAAAGTTTTTTTAAAGAGTATTGAAAAAAATATATTAATGTAACTTAAGCACATATCAGTATTTTTAAATTATTTATAAAATACATTATTAAATTATATGTTATTTAGAAAATAAATTAAGAAAATATATAAAAACGTCTGCGTTTAACGTAGAGAATAAGGGGAATGCGGATGGCAATCATAACGGAAAATAAAGACTTACTACGCGCAATTTCAATCGTGTTTTATTTCTCTTTATTTCTTTACTCCATTCCACTTTGAATCAAAATAAGTTCCTAACAAAACGATTAATATTTCAATATATATACTCCATTTATATTACAACGTACAAAAATATATTATTACATCGTAATACGAACTTTACGCTTTGAATGAGATTTTCGTAATGTTGAAAAATTCATTTTATTTAAATTTATAAAAGATTATCTATCATGTTTTTCCCATTAAAACGTATATTGAAAGAAATTTAGTATTACGTGTATGCTATTTAAAAATCAGTACGTATTTTGATTTTAACGAAGTTTCAATGAAGTTTTAAATATTTAAAATTGTTTTTCTATGTGACCCAACATTTATAACGCCAACATACATTAGTTTACTTTTCCATTATATTTCTTAAATCATGCACAAGTATTTAATTTAATTTAATCTATTTAATTTAAATTAAATAGGCTTTTTAATTTAATCCATTGTTACATATTTCAGAAACATTACGTAAATATCCATTACGGGATATAATAAGAGTCAATAATAAGCCATATAAATTTACTAATACTAATATCGTAATACCCAAAAATACGGAAATAATTATTCCGCATTATGCGGTTCACAGGGATAAAAGAATTTATCCTGATCCAGAAATTTTCGATCCTGAAAGGTTCGAAAATCTAATAAATGAAAAACTTTATTTTCCATTTGGCGAAGGGCCACGAAAATGCATGGGTTGGTATACTTTTTATTTTCGAAGTAAAGTGCTCTAGATGATAAAAAATATACTACAAATTATTAACTTATATATGACATTGTATTATAAATATTTTCAGGTTATAAATTTGCACACTATATTTTTAAAATTTCTATTATCAAAATATTACAAGACTTCAAAATTTTAAAAGGGACGACAAGGCGTAATAAAAATAATGCATGGAAAGTTTTTCTGTATCCAGAAGGAGGAATAAAGTTACAGTTACAAAAATTGTAATTTTTCGCACTTGAAGCAACAGTTACAATTTCACATTCATACGAAGAAAAGCCAGTTTTGTTATTATTCGCGTGAAACTCATCACATCTCATTCGTTTGGGAATTACATAAATGAAATGATTGTATTATATAGAACTTATGTAAACGCTTTAATATCACATCGTAAATTAAAAAAATTAAAATTTTTATATTTAGTTGTTGAATCAAATATGACGGAAGTTATAAATGCTTGTGCATACATAGATTTAGGAATTATTTATAACGCATAAAAATAAAATTTTTTATAAAATCGAATTTACATTTCATTAGTTTTTGTCATACGTTGTACAGTGTGCGGTGATTCGTTTCTGTTAACGTTAAAACCTTCTATTTTATTTTCCATTAGACAATTTATTAATTTATTAGTTAGCAATAGCTTGACAATAGCATGAATAATAATGTTAGAATATAAAATCGTTCGAAATAAGATCTGACGGTGCGCTTTGTATCATTAAACTCAGGTTTCATATCTAAAAGCAAACTATACTACAAATTATACCGATGTAATATCTCAAATATCTTGTAAAGTTATGATATTTTTTAGCTCGGACAGCTCGAGGTCATGTCGGGGTTCGGATTTGTTTAAATAATTCATACTCGAGATAATATCTATTAATCAGAGACAAAACGATCCTTTGGATTTATTTGGCAATTTCAACGGGTAGTTCCAGATAGATGAACTCCAAGGTTTCTTTTTATACGACATCTATTTTCACCGTTAACAAAAATATTAAAAATCAGGCGCGTGGGTGACATACTGCGTTGACATCTTCGTCGAGAGTTTAAGGCGTTGATGGTCGGGAGGGGTCGAGAGTCGCAAGGAGAGTCTATCCTATCTTACAGGAATAAGTTAAAAGGGATGTAAAGTGGAGAGGAATGTAAAGTAACCAGAGCAAAATCCCTCCCGAACAGAAGTAATGGACGGGAAGTGCATAAGAGCTGGTGCAATACAAAAATTCCATCGACTCGGACAGACGGTCTTAGAAGAGATAATGCAGGTCCTTGGATTATTGACTTGGATGGACTTGCGTTGCGCTTGTTGCCTTGCCTGAGAATTATTTGACAGTTTATGAATACATATGCGTCGTTCGCGTGCTTTTGTTATTTTATAAGTAGTACACGATTTCTACTAAAGTCAATGTAGGTCGATCATAATTTTAAGCACGAGGCGCAAAATTATTGCGATAAATACTTTTGTTATGAAATAAATAGGATCTCTGTTAAAAGCTTATCGTAAGTCCTCCTATCACATTACAGAGATGAAAGCAAGATTTTATGGTGCTTAAGAAAAAGTAATAATAAAAAGCAGAGAATTTTTTGTACCAGATATTAATATTTATAAGATACATTTATAAGAATTTTCAGAAGCAGTGACGATTTACACCGCGTTCTTATGCTGTACGAATGAATTGCTGTACAAATGAATCTGGCGGTGAGATGTAAGAATAGAAGCCTCTCGTGTGTCGCTTTCCATTAGGCCTGATATTGAAGAATGGATGTTTCTTAGATTAGCATGAAAGATAATATTGATATCAGAAATCGCTCCTAGGAACGACGTTGATGAATGTTTATGCCTGTATTTCTCTGTAGATACGAAGAGGAGCTATGCATACGTGATGTATAATTGGAAAACAAATTGCGCCGTGGTCGAATCTTAATAATAATATTTTTTGAACATAATTACAAAGATTAATACACATAAAAAGTTAGCGCATAAGAAAATATAACGTGCTATGATTACTCTAATAAATATAAAAAATAGCGTATATCTGAGAGCATGAGAAAAAGAGTGACAGAAAAAATATATGAAGAAAGCTTCTTGCGAGTTGCGATATCTGTTGGAAAGAGGGGACAGTATTAATTTTTTCCCCAAGTGAACGAAGAGAATCTTCTTCAATATATACAATAACAAATTCTGATTAGACCTATAACAGAGTTTTTTTTATTACGTTTATTTAACCACTGAGCTACATTGTTCCGGTATGCTTTGTATACTGCAATTGGTAGAAGGAGACCGAGGAGTCGAAAAAGGATGTTTTTTTTTAATGGAGTAGCAGATTTTCAACAGAACGATAAACGGCGCTTCGAGAATATGTGTATACAGGGGGTTTTATGTGAATCGAAATATTAAAAAGCTCGCAAGAGCGATGTTTCGCGATAGGAAATGCTCAGAGTTTTTACGAGTGCAGAAAACGAGCAAATTAGTGGATTAAGATATAACGGAGCGTCAAAAAGAAAATTAACTACATTATTCGGGAGTGAAGCTTGAATCATGGTTTTGTCTGCTAAAGAAATAAGCTCAGTTGAGAATAGAAGAACGGTGAAAGTTCAAATGTAAGTACGAAGTTGATGAAAACCTAAACGAATAGAGCTAAAAGAAAAGTATAAGATTATAGCAATAACTCGAAAAGTAGTCATGTAATGCTTGATCTAAATCACATTTGTAATTTAGCAGCAAATGCTGCTATCTCAGTATGGTCTACGTAATCAGGGAACTAGATCCAGTTGATTAATCAGGAAGAAACGTAGACAACTAGCTCTTCGATATCGTTACATCAGTCATGCGAGATCGTTATAATGAACGCATAGGTAAAGTCGTACGTTGGAATACTGACTGATTTTAATAGCGATGTGATGCCGGTAGAGTTGCAGGTTAACAAGTGACTGTACACTGAATATACTGTACCGAACAGAGTGAATTTTGTTTAAAATACGTAGTCGTAACTGTGTACGCATTAGGCGGCGGTTTTTTATTTCAAGCAGGTAATTCGCACAATATTAAACAATATTACTTTAAGTCATAAGCGCTGATGTCATGCTATTATTTAGCGCATTATTATTCTGTAAATAAGTGAATCTTTCCAAAATTCCATGCAATTATATATCTTCAAGACTTCGATAATATAATACTTTGATTCCGTGATATTTATTTAAAAATGCTTTTTAAAAACATTGGTATCTTTTTTAAAAGTTTACTTAATAGTTTGATACATAAGTTGGCATGTAAATTTCGATAATTAATCTAATGAAACGATCTATACGTTTACATATTAACGATTAAAACGATTACATACGTTTCATCGCATTGTTTATTAATTGAATAATAATGTACTATAAGAAACTGGATTAAGTAATACAATTATTTAAAAAACATTTCACGTCGACTATTCACTTAGAATTAGTTATTTGATATCTACGGCTGTTTATAAAAATATAAATATACTAGTTTCTGTAAATATGAATAATTGAAGGGAAAATCAATATTCCTTATTGATAAATGCATTATTGCAGAAAATTATATTACATTTAGTACTGTTAATTTAAAGAGATTATAGAGAGATTATTGCATACTATGTTCAATCAGTCAGTAAAGATATTAATTAATATCTAGCGAGGAAAATATTAAATCTGAATTGAATAATTCATAATTTTTTTAATATACTAAATATATATGTATATATACTATTTTTAATGAATATACTTGAATATATTTTGCCAATTAAGCGTACAATAACAATAAACTTAATACAAAGTAATCTGTAATACAATGTACACGTTCGTATTTATAAATTATACGATATTAATAGTTCTTAATCACTAGTTAGCTGTAAAAATAAATAACTTAACTTACGCAATGTATTTTATTTCATTTTTATCCATATACGAAGAATTTCCTTTTAACTTTAATGCAAATATACCAAATACTTTAATTAATTAAGATAATTTTATTTAACAAAATATATACAATATATCTAATAATGAGTTAATTTAACTAAAAATACTTTATAATAATTATGACAAAAGATCTTTATAACAATAATTAACTTTTTATCATTATTTCAATCATAAAAAATTATCCTACGTATAATTATGAAAATAAATAAGAATAAATCATTTTCTTTAATTTAAAAATGATTAAACTTTAAGTTCAAATTTTATGAAATATAATGCTATTCGCGATTCTACAACTTTTGAAGTTTCCTCAGAACTTCCCTGAAATATTATAAGTTTAATTGTGAAAATTCAATTAATATCACTTTTTATCGACATTTTCTTTAGATTTCAATTATAGCGTCATTTGATTATAATATTTGACAATAAAATGTTTTTATTTTTATTTATCTTCAAAATTCTTGTTTAATTATATTTTTCTTGTTCCATCATCATGATTTGCTTTTTTTTATTAAATGCATATTCATGCTTTATCATACACTTAGAAATATCTAGAAGTTGATAAACAAAAATAATCGCTAATATAATATTATTGAGTTTTTAGTAAAGTTTTTCAAGAAAACTTGAAAAATAAGGAAAAGTCTTCTCGTACAAGAAGTTTTGTAAATATTAATATATTTTAAATAGTGAAGTCAAGATCGCGCATTGCATGACCAGGATGTTTTTTCTCGACTATAACTAAGCTAAAATATGTACTCGCACGTAATGCGAACCAAGTGGTAAACCTTTACCGATGTTTTATAATTTCTTTATACGAAATGAGATATACTTTTACAATAGAACTTAAATCATTATTAATAATAATTATTATGAATATGTAATTATAAAATAATAAAATCAAATGGAAACATTTACTACACAATAAAATTTATCCCTTATTTCGTAATAGCTACACGCATAAAAGATAGTATTTCTAAACATATTTCGTCCTTAAAATGAAATTAATTTTAAAGCGATAGAAATAATTTTCATGTTTGTAAGTTTTAAAAAATATTATTTTATTTATAGTATTTGTATCTATGATGCCAGTACCATTATCAAAATAACATTCATTTTTTTAAATTATTCAAACGTGCTAATAAGAAATAGATTCCTTTACCGAAATAATGATTTAATCATTGTATAATTGTATGTAGCAATGCAGAATTGTAATGAAAAATAGTTCACTCGCGCCAAAAAATATAATAACAAATAACAAATAATCTGATTTTTCACGTTTTATGTATTATGCAGAAACGCAAAATGGAACTCGGATGTCTTGAAATTGGGATTGGACTTAGCATTTTGCTTCTTGGCTTTTATTATTATTTTACATGTAATTTCGATTTTTGGAAAAAGCACAATGTTGTCGGACCAAAACCAATTCCAATTTTTGGCAACTTAATGGAAGTAATACTTGGAAAAATTCATATTTGCCTTTTAATGCAGAGATATTACAACGAATTTAAAGGAGAATCGATGGTCGGATTTTTTAGTGTCAAAGGTCCTGTTTTACTCGTAAAAGATCTCGATCTTATTAAAGACGTATTGATAAAGGATTTTAATATTTTCCATGATCGTGGATTTCACATCAGTCCAAAGCTCGATCCTATCGAAGCAACGCTTATAAATCTCGAGTACAAAAGATGGAAACCACTCAGAGCCAACTTGTCGCCTACTTTCTCATCGAGCAAACTTAAAGACATGTTTTATTTATTAGCAGAGACCGCTGAAAATTTCGAGAAGTACATAGAAAAAATATCAAAAAAATCTGATCCGATCGAGTGTCGTGAATTGGCAGCAAAATTCACTACCGATACAATTACTGTATGCGCATTTGGTCTAAACTCCCAATCGTTCGATGATGAAAACAATAAATTTCGAGCGTATGGAAGAACGGTATTTGAAATAAATCCAATGACTATAATCAGACATTTAATTCGAGATTTTCTTCCTGCAATTTATGATATCCTGGGAACACGGTTGCATGACAAATCAAGAGAATTTTTTATTAAGTCTATACAAGAGACAGTCAGTTATAGGAAAAAAAATAATGTGAGAAGAAATGACTTCTTGGACTTGCTAACTGATTTAAAAGATAAAAAAGACAAGATAAGCAATATCGGTAAGTTTTTCGAAAGCAGTACAACATCATTACTATCTAAAAGAAACTTTTAATTGTTTACTACTATTACGTATTTAAAGCTACTAATGACATAAATATTTGTTTATTCTGTTCTTTACAACTGGCAATTTACGTTAGAAAATATATTATTAAATGCCTCTTTTTCGTTGTCGGTTCATTTGATAATATTATTCGAAAATTTGAAATATTGAAAGATAGTTTACCAGAAAGATTTTTACTCGTATAAAGATAATAATTGTTAAAAATTTCTTTATAATTATAGATTTCACAGACAGATTTATAACTGGACAAGCTATATTATTTTTTACCGCTGGATTTGAAACTTCATCCACAACGATTAGTAATACATTTTATGAACTGGCACTTAATCAATCTATTCAAGATAAACTTCGGCAGGAAATAAAAAAAGAACTTGAAATAAGCGAGGGACGAGTGACATATGATACTCTTAAAAGAATGACATATTTGGAGCAAGTAATTAATGGTAATTATAAAATATTTTCAATAATTTTATTATAACTGTTTTTTTTTTATTTTACTTAATTTATCACTTTATTTGGTAAATTAATGCACTAATAGAACATTAGTGATTAATTGAGAAAGGCATGACATTTATCTTTTATTTATTTTTCAGAAACATTAAGGAAATATCCACCTGGAGGTGCGTTACACAGAAAGGCATCGGCTCCTTATACTTTTACCGGTACAAATATATCGATACCAAAAGATACTAATATATACATTCCCGTTCATTCTATACATTATGATCCAGGCATTTACCCATCACCTGATACCTTCGATCCAGAGAGATTTAGCGAAGAAAATGTAAAACTGAGACATCCAATGAGCTTTCTACCGTTTGGCGGTGGACCTCATAATTGCATAGGTAGCTATTTAAAATAATAATCACGTGACAACAAATTAGAAATGTCTTTCAAATAACAAGCTCATTATCATTTGCAGGAATGAGATTTGCATACTATCAAACCAAAATCGGAATTGTTACATTAATTAATAAATTCAAATTAGATGTTTGCGAGAAAACGTGTATTCCGTATCGCATTGAACCACGAGCAGTAATTTTTGCAACACCAATAGGTGGAATATATTTGAAAATTACAAAAGTGTAAATGACATATGAACAATAGTTACTCAATACAAATTCATAATTTAAATGATGCTTAACTATTTTAATGTTCAAAGTTTTGTTCCTTTGAGATAATTATGTAGGGGAAGTAATTGCAACATTTGCTTTTTGATACATATATGTACGTATCATATCATATTTTTACTTAAAAGTTATATATAAGGGGATGTTTCAGCGAAATAAGTGTTGAGAGAAATATGTTTGCGTTAACATAAAGTGTTTAAAGCACTCATGTAATCTAATAAATGGTATAAATTGATATTCAGTAAGCGATTCCTTTTCCTAAGGAAACAATACACTGATCAAAAACATTCAGATAGACGTAGGTTATACGTATTTTTATTCCTCTGTTAATATATACGTTAATATACGAGCAATAATTTCATATTATGCCCAATTACAAGTATTACGCAGAGTAGACGATAAACCATTTTAGAAAATGTTTACAAAATTCTTCATGCATCCCCAGAGTTCGGTATATCAGAGAAAAATTGAGTTGAAATGATATTTTATTTTCTTATCCTTTATTTAAAATTTTTTATTGCGTCGGGTTTATGACGCTAATTATCTCTTCGTATGACTATCATATTCATGACAATATATATAAAAGATTGATTTCTTTTTCTCAATTCAACTCAGATATTCTGATGACAGCCTGACTTTTCTGTTGAATGTAATATAAGTAATTCAAAGTATATAATTTTATTTACTTTATGTTGCTTGCTCGCATTTTTTTTCCAAGTTTAAATTCCTCCTGAAGTGTTTTTTGTCAAGAATAATATGTCAATTATATGACAATACCTACGAATAGAGTACAGCTTGTCTTTTAGTTTCCTTAACTTTATTAATATTTTGTGATTTTATTATCGAATAGACTATCTTTTTAGCTCTACATACTATTGAATTATTTCTTTTACTTGACCTCTTTCAACATTATAGTTTTCTTACCTTCTTATTTTACTTTACTTTTTCTTATTTAGTTTATGCCCACAATTATATCTGATAAACATTTTTAGAAAATACGTATATTATTTGATCTCTCAAATAAATTTTTCTTGGTGCTCTACAACCTCTATAACCCAATGGGCAAAATCTGTCTTTTCATTAATATATACAACGAGGATGATTGAGAAATGTAAAATTAAAGATTCGTAATTTTGTAATAAACGATAAATTACAAAGTGTCAATTTAAAGTTCAGTTCGTTATCGAGAAATCCTGTGACGAATTTACAAAAAGGCGTATGTACTAACCATTTCGATATTACACGTTCAAATTTATACTATTTTCCGTATTTATTTACGTAAGTATTGAAGCGCACGGAGGAGAGTCCGGATTTTCCCGCCAGGACGCCACCGCGATGATTTTAACGGCGTCGATCGAGTAGGAATAAACAATCCACCCTTCTTATCAACTGATGACGAGATACGATTTACAAATAAAGTTGATCTACAGTGTACAATTCTGAAGATATAAAATAAAGAAACGTAATTAAATTCAATGATAAGAAATTTAAAAACACACTTTGAGTTTCATTACAATTTATCATTCAGTTTAATAGAAAATACAATAATATTTTTTTAGTAATAAAACCATTTTTATGTCAAAACGTTGACTATGATATTTTCAAAACTGACAATTTTTAAATGTTACAATTAATATGGATCAACTGTTATCACTGACCATTAAATGTTAAAAGTTAGCCTTTTTATACATTTTTCATTCGTTGAAAATAGACAATTAAAAATTATATTGTTATTTGAAAATATTTCCTAATGAAGAATTAATGTTTATATGATATACATAAAAGATTACTCCCTCTTTTCCATTTGCAAATCGTATATAAATAGATTTGCGACCCAGACAATAGGAAAAAATATTTGTTGTAGTTATATACAGTTATTAATATATTTTTCGTACAATTAAACAAATGAAATCATTTAAATTTTTTGTTTGCATGTCCATCAGTTGGCTGTTATGCATGAGTGGTAGGCATATGTAATAAATTATACTCATCACTATCATTTTATTTACTTTTTGAATGTACAGATATTCATATGGTAGTTGCTCAATCCTGTGCACAAAAATGTGGAAGTAAGTCGCATACTTATTCGCTGTATTTTATACCAGTAACTATTATAATAAGGAGTTTTATATAAGCCATATAAACATTCGGTATAAAATTGTTATATTTATAACAAAGTATAATATTTGCAAAAGAGTAATTTAGTAGTATGAGCTACGGTCGAATTTAAATGAAGGATGTCGTTAGAAAAATGAAACGAACAAAATAATTAGTACAGTAGAAATTTTTAAACTATTACAAGTTTCACCAAATAATTGCCTCCTAAACATGAGCAAGTAAAAATATACGTGTTTCCATTGAAATACTAAATACAAAGTAGCAGCTTATTATAATATATATTATAATTACCTCATATTACCTAATTCTGAATCAACGATTAAAAAAAAAAATAAAAAAAATATTTTATTGGAAAAATTACGACATAAATTGTATATGAAATTTTATACTGATGTATATTAGGTG
The DNA here is from genome assembly GCA_018907045.1 of Wiebesia pumilae. Taxonomy (NCBI): domain Eukaryota; kingdom Metazoa; phylum Arthropoda; class Insecta; order Hymenoptera; family Agaonidae; genus Wiebesia; species Wiebesia pumilae. The sequence goes on from JACCHZ010000138.1 coordinate 3,304,693, forward strand.
ATGACTCGATCCTTAATAAGATTATAGACCTAACCAATATATATTTGAATATATACGATCTTTTTTAAAGTACTCACTATTAACATTTATGAATACAATTATATTATTTTTTTAGATTTAGTTGGACGAGAAAGGATGTCGTGTGAAGCATTTTGTGTAAAATAAACGATAGTATATCACTGACTATTTTTATTTCAAATGGATTATGTACGATTATTAAATTAAAATTTAACGTAATTGTATTTTGAGATTAATAGAAATTTCAGATGAATCATCAAAACTTTAACATCTGAAACGAAGAAAACATGTACATTTAAATGAATAAAAGAAATATGTGAGATCTTGTATTTGCATAAAGCTATACTTGTTTTCTAAAATTTTTTATACAATTCAATATTATATCTATAGGAATACTATAAGTATTAGTTAGAATATGTCATATTTTCACCTTTAGGATTTATTCGCCTAAGATTTTGGGATAAGCGCCTCTGTCAACTTAAATGTTTGAAATACCATAATGACATTAATTAATAATAGTAAATATATAAGCGAATACACAAGTTAATAATGTCTCGTATTATAGTAAAGTGTTTACGATAGAAGTATCGTTTTTATTATTATATTGAATACTAAATTTTCGACTGTTATTATTATTTTCAAATCTTTTCATACAAATTCAACAAACAAGTCAATTTATTATTAATTTAACCAATATTATTGAAAAACAGATTAAATATTAACCAATTGTTAAAAAAAAAACTATAAACTTTGAAAGACTAAATTGCACAGCGAACCTAATAAATAGTAAATTAGTTAGCAAAGTAATGATGCAGTTTAGTCAACACATTATACGGAATGGTATACGGACTTATAGACTTTTTCGGGAAGAATCATAAAAATCTCGTCTTTGTCTATACCGTCTGTGTTTAAATTTTGTATAAAAAGGGCACATTTTCCGTAAGAAAAAAAACATTACATTACATTTTGTCCTCCAAGGTAGATTGGGTGACTTATTGTAGTAAGTAATAATCTCATTAAAAATATTATAAGGTAGTATTCATTTAAAGGGAATTGATTCCACCCTTCTATTCTCTCCTTCTCTAAGCCCTTTTTTTTATTTGTAATTGCGATCCCCCAGACTTTAACAGCTGGTGGTCCATTGCATTTTCCTTATACAACTGTCATTAGTAGATTAAACGTCTGGTCACGCGTTATTGAATATTATTCTTTTTAGGTATTCGTACAATTGTGACCCTCCAGACATAAATGTCTAGTGATGCACTGTCTTCCTTCTCAATATTTTCGTGCATAAGACACGACCTCTCAACTCGTATAAAATCTATTTTTTATCCAGCACTAGGACCGTAGCCCGTCTCCGATTAGTGTACTTGGCTATATAAGCCGAAAAGAGGTAATCACTCGGTAATGACTTGAATGAACAATAAAGAATTATTTGAGAAGGATATTTGTAATTTAGATTACAGCTGATTATATCTTATAATTTTTGTTCTTACTTGATTTATGACAATTATTTTGATAAAACTTACAGAAATATTGTGAAATAAGTGAATGGCATTTTTCATGAAATTAGAGCTCAGGAAGGTTTAAACAGTTACAATAAGAATATTATCCGGATACTTCTCTGTGCATACATTTTGTACAGAAATTCTAACAACGCAAATTCTTCATTTTATTCAAATAACCTCAAGGCTATCAGATTAGATATCTAAATTTGTTATAGGCCTTATAAAGCTTTTACAAAACGTCACAAAAATGTGAATTTTTATCGAACTTATTGATTAAAGTACTTTTCTTGAATCTTTATTTGTTTGCAGCTTCTTTACTATTAACTTGTAGCCTTAATGTATAGAGAAGGTGTCGATGAATTGGTATATAATTACTTTATATAATCTTTAAGTCGAACATAATTTATTTTGTATGGATTTTGTAAAGATGCTGTAGCACACAAATAATTATAAATAATTTCTTCTTGTAAAAGCAAATACTGTCTTTAATGTATGTTAATCTTTATATTCGCATGATTGATCGATCAAGCGTTAAATTTATAGTTTGCGTAAGAAAGATTTAACAGTTATTTTTATTGCAAAATAATCAATCTTAAAGTACTATCTCGTAGCGGAGTGTATTGCCTGCTTTATTGCCTGCTTGTATTAAATTATCAAATTATTCTAAAAAGTGTTACAAACCGTATTTTTTGAAAAAATATAAAAAATAATAAATATTTGTATCTTGATGATCTTCGTTTGTTGAAACGAAGATAACAACACGATCAAAAGAAGTCGTCGGTATTAGAAAACCATGGAAACGCCATCCATGTTCGCAGGAAATGGTTCAAAAGACCTTTTAAGCTTTCTCATTTTTCGCATGGAGTTCTCGGGTCCATTTCCCTCTTTAGGCTGTGCGTCGTTAACAAGCCTTTTTTTATTCGTGAAGTGAACGCGAATACGCTTGGCTTAAAATATCCGGGAAATATATTATCATACGTATATATAATTTACGGTATGTTTCAGCAATCTTTTAAAGTTGAATTATTGTTTTAATAAAAAGCACACTTTTTTAAGAGAAAAATTGATTTTTGAATAAAGTATCATTTACTTGTAAGTTTAAATTCAATGCATTACAATTATTAAATTCTACTCCAATTGAGGTAAGTTCTATTGATAGTGCATGAGATAAAAGTCACGTAAAATTTATTACTTGAAGGGATTTTAGAATTTCTAGAACTTAAAGCTATGACAAAGTTTTCCGTGCAAATCAACTAACATCGTTTAACTAATTCTTTATTGCCAAAAAAAGTTAAGCATTATTTTATGCCTCAAATCTTGTCTGTCTCTGAAATTAAATTGTATTTCTTAATTTAAACATCTTTAAGAATACGCTCTTAGTTGTACTTAAATGATAATATATTTATTATAATACTACATACTTCATACAAATCCAAAAAGTTATAATACAATAACTGACTGCATATATTCGACGATAACAAATAGACTTATATTAGTGAAGTTCACATTGCGCGCATACTCTAAGCTTTCATTCAGTCTTTAAAAATTTCTTACGCTCGCAAGACTTAAGTACCACGAAGTTTAATATAATTTTTTATGATTTATTAATATATTGGAATAAAAGTGTAAGAGATTTATCACAATACAGTAACTGGTTTTCTGGATCTTCGATTTATTTTAATCGTCGACGATAAATTTTGCCCATATGTTTTCATTTGAAATGATCGGTTCATGCGTTATATTTTATGCGTTACGAGTGCTAATATGTAGATTTTCAAAAGAACGAATGAAAGCTTGGAGTATCCACGTTATTACTTAAATAATGTATAAGGCTATTTATTGTTGCTGTAAAAATTTGAATGCGCAAAATAAGGATATTTCGTTGCCTATCAAAGTTAAAATTATCCGCTATTACTTCCAAGAATATGTACAATCAGTTATTGTATTTAAAGTTTTACGATTTCTGAAATATGTAATTTTTATCAATTTTTATTTTTAGAGTTCTTTACGTTGAAATAAAAATATGCCAAAGATATTATTTGGTAAACGTATAAAATTGTTAATTTGAATTAACAAGTCATGATATTTATGTATATATCTAATTAAAAGATTTATATATCTACTGATTTAACTCGTGTATTTACAATAAATATTCGATTGTATATAAGTGAGAACTATTTGATGTTGGAGTAAGAGATACTTTAATGAAATTCTATATTTATAGACGTTTGGTTTTGAATCAGTCTACAGAAGTATATCTTTTTATAAAAACGTTGTGTTGAAGAACTCTATTTATACATTCATGAATCGCTATTTATGTTGCTTGCACAAACCAGTCAGAGATGTAGCCACCTAGTGAAGGAACTTTGCATTACTCCTTCGATTATGTATGCCAATCACTCATATGTATGCACATGCACTAACCGCACACGTTAATAATATATACACGAGCGTATTCATAGAGTAATAAAATAAGTGAAATAATTTTTATTATCATTACTTGTAAAGAAAAACATAAGTATGTTTGAGTATGGGCTTATGCCATATAGTGTATATATTACATGGAAACGCAATTAAATTTATACATTTTCGACCACAGATTCTTAGATGTCTTTATATGCAAAAGATTCGAAGAATTTTCCAGTATTATTTCAGTCTTAATTTGAAAATAAACAGTAACACTAACACTAGGTTATGCAATAAAAAATTAGTTCCTAATAACAAAAATTTAAAATAATCGTATAAAAATAAAATCATAACGGATATCCGGCTTTGTAAAGTAATATTGTTTTATAAAATTTAAACTAATGATTAAATTAAAATAAAGCAAGAATTTAAAGTAAATTTCAGTTTGACTTTAATATGCTAAAATCTTTTTATGTTATTGACTATATGATTTCATTACCTGATATTTAAAATATTAATATGATTTTTGTTTAATAACAGTAATTTTTAAAAAAAGAGTGATAAATATGAAACGTAATAGATAAAATGATTTACTGATTAATATTTTTGCTTTAAAAAGGATCTTGGATATATATACTTATTTTTTATATTATGTTTATAATTATAGATGTATCATTTTAAAATAAATAATTTTATACTGCTAATATACTGCTATAATTGCTACATTATTTTTGAACTGCACTCTTTTAAAAATTAGATTTATCATTACAATTTCTACTTTACTTTTTTTCATGTGTCAGTGATTAGTATATGGGAAAGAAATTATTTCTTATTAAATTCAATAGAATTGGAAAAAAATATCATATTTTATTTATAAAATAAAAATGACTATTAAAAATATATTAAATTTATTATAAAGTATAATCATTCTAACATTTTTAATGCTGGGAAGCACAAATATAAAATTACGTACATATATGCATAGATTAAAAAAGTAAAATTTTATAACAACATTGTATTTCTTTTTTTTTTTATAATATTTTTATTTTTTTCTGTATTTATTGCGCCAATATTTTCTTTTAAAAACAAAATATTGAATAATTGAACAAATGAAGGCTGGGATGTAAATATATGAAATATAATAAGATGCCTGGAAAATTTAAGAATGTAAACTGTTTTGAACAAATATATCACAAAATCAAATTTATCAATATATATGAAAATATTATAACTTATGTATTATTATGTATTATTTAATGTCATAAAATTCATTATTTCGTGAGCAATAATAGTATAAAAAATAGTGCTCGCTTTCGTCAGGGCCATTGAGTTGAAAATGCAAAGGAAATAGATTAGAAAAATAATAGTTTAGATGAAGGAGAAATTATAATAAGAATTGAACCAATGAATACCGATTGGTATCATTGTATAATGAGTATATCTTAGGACCTCAATTACAGAATCTATTGCGTGTCAGGAATCTGATTAATCTCTCTGTCTGTCTGTCTCTCTCTCTCTCTCTCTCTCTCTCTCATAGTTTTCTTATTGTTATACTATTCTTACTTTTCATGACTATGTGAACTTGGATGGTAGAAGAAAAGACAATAAGGTCTTGGATATTAATTTCTATCGTAAATCCGTGAAAAAGTATCGGTTGTCGTTCTACAAAAGCGAAAGTAGTATTTGGGAATAAGATTAAAAAGTGATATAATGTGAGAGATGAAACCGATCCACGATTTCCGTAGAATCTGATACGTTCTTATTCTTATCACCACCAGATACCAGCGTAAAAAGTCAAAGGCAGATAAAAGCTATAAGCATGACGTCACGGGCCTAGTACTAGCCACTTGCTTGTTCCACCCGACTTCTCAAATACTAAATGGCATTGAAATTTTATGAAAAGATTCATTAGATTTTAAATGCAAATTTAGTTAGGACGATATTTTACTCTGAAGAAAGATTTATTTAATTAATAGCTATTTAATTTAGATTTAAACACAGATTGAATTCTGAAAAAAGGCATCAATACAGTAATGTACATTTTCTAAGAAATAAAGTTACTGCTAAGGGCGAATTTATCCACGATAAATTTTAGCGGAATTTTCAACGATTGAAATTATTTTTAACAATAAACTTTACAAGGAGGACTTGCGTATATTTATTTTAAATCATAACTCTTTTATCTATTATGAATTTTACTCATCCTGAGTTTTCTAGACGTCAACAGATACAGGAATAAAAAATTTTTAATTGTTTTATAACAGAAATCGTTTCTCTGCATAAACATAAATTTTATGTTATTGACTATATGATTTCATTACCTGATATTTAAAATATTAATATGATTTTTGTTTAATAACAGTAATTTTTTTAAAAAAGAGTGATAAATATGAAACGTAATAGATAAAATGATTTACTGATTAATATTTTTGCTTTAAAAAGGATCTTGGATATATATACTTATTTTTTATATTATATTTATAATTATAGATGTATCATTTTAAAATAAATAATTTTATACTGCTAATAAACTGCTATAATTGCTACATTATTTTTGAACTGCACTCTTTTAAAAATTAGATTTATCATTACAATTTCTACTTTACTTTTTTTCATGTGTCAGTGATTAGTATATGGGAAAGAAATTATTTCTTATTAAATTCAATAGAATTGGAAAAAAATATCATATTTTATTTATAAAATAAAAATGACCATTAAAAATATATTAAATTTATTATAAAGTATAATCATTCTAACATTTTTAATGCTGGGAAGCACAAATATAAAATTACGTACATATATGCATAGATTAAAAAAGTAAAATTTTATAACAACATTGTATTTCTTTTTTTTTTTATAATATTTTTATTTTTTTCTGTATTTATTGCGCCAATATTTTCTTTTAAAAACAAAATATTGAATAATTGAACAAATGAAGGCTGGGATGTAAATATATGAAATATAATAAGATGCCTGGAAAATTTAAGAATGTAAACTGTTTTGAACAAATATATCACAAAATCAAATTTATCAATATATATGAAAATATTATAACTTATGTATTATTATGTATTATTTAATGTCATAAAATTCATTATTTCGTGAGCAATAATAGTATAAAAAATAGTGCTCGCTTTCGTCAGGGCCATTGAGTTGAAAATGCAAAGGAAATGCATTAGAAAAATAATAGTTTAGATGAAGGAGAAATTATAATAAGAATTGAACCAATGAATACCGATTGGTATCATTGTATAATGAGTATATCTTAGGACCTCAATTACAGAATCTATTGCGTGTCAGGAATCTGATTAATCTCTCTGTCTGTCTCTCTCTCTCTCTCTCTCTCTCTCTCATAGTTTTCTTATTGTTATACTATTCTTACTTTTCATGACTATGTGAACTTGGATGGTAGAAGAAAAGACAATAAGGTCTTGGATATTAATTTCTATCGTAAATCCGTGAAAAAGTATCGGTTGTCGTTCTACAAAAGCGAAAGTAGTATTTGGGAATAAGATTAAAAAGTGATATAATGTGAGAGATGAAACCGATCCACGATTTCCGTAGAATCTGATACGTTCTTATTCTTATCACCACCAGATACCAGCGTAAAAAGTCAAAGGCAGATAAAAGCTATAAGCATGACGTCACGGGCCTAGTACTAGCCACTTGCTTGTTCCACCCGACTTCTCAAATACTAAATGGCATTGAAATTTTATGAAAAGATTCATTAGATTTTAAATGCAAATTTAGTTAGGACGATATTTTACTCTGAAGAAAGATTTATTTAATTAATAGCTATTTAATTTAGATTTAAACACAGATTGAATTCTGAAAAAAGGCATCAATACAGTAATGTACATTTTCTAAGAAATAAAGTTACTGCTAAGGGCGAATTTATCCACGATAAATTTTAGCGGAATTTTCAACGATTGAAATTATTTTTAACAATAAACTTTACAAGGAGGACTTGCGTATATTTATTTTAAATCATAACTCTTTTATCTATTATGAATTTTACTCATCCTGAGTTTTCTAGACGTCAACAGATACAGGAATAAAAAAATTTTTAATTGTTTTATAACAGAAATTGTTTCTCTGCATAAACATAAATTAATAATACCTTATCTGGATTTGAAATAATAAATTAAAAATTTCTTACAAATATACTTTATAAAAAATGTATCGAAACCATTATTTTATTCATAATATCATAATAACACTTTTTAGTAACAATGAAAATATTATGTTGTAACAAGATTATTTTAAAAATATTGTTGAGATTGACAGAATAAAATCTATTAATTCTGAATATCGGATTTTATCTTTAAAAATTACTGTAATGCATACTTGCACATTTATTGCAACTTGTATTGTTCTTATTGTTAAGAAAACATGATATTATAAACAGAAAAATTTATAAAGCTACAGATGAATATACCTGCGTAATTATTTATGTAACTTACGTTTTTATTGAAATCATTCGGCCAGAATTGATCGCATATTATTAAGGGAAGACAAGAGAGAGTTGAAAGAGTTATTCACCAACACCTGTTGGCGAGATGCTGCCGCCTACTAATTTATGATATGTAAACACTATGGAAAAGTCGAACATCTAAATTATTTATTTCTAGAATTTTGCACGAGCTTTCATGAGTTTTATAGATGCCGTGGACGAGAAATAAATAAAGGTATACATAAAAAGAAGCCGTTACTTATCGTTTCAAGCTTAATTCAATCACGACAAATTACATTTACTCTACATACTAATTTATATATATATATATATATATATATATATATATATATATATACTAATATAATGTACCTCTTTTAACAATTGAACTTTGTTATTTTATTTAATTATAAATGCATCTATATATATTTAATTAAATGCAGTTTCTGTTAACGCAACGAGTGTGCAAGGCTACGTTAGTTATTGATGATAAAAAGCGTATCGAATATCATCAAATATAGATTAAAAGAAGAAATAATAAAAAGAAATAATGATTTTCTGCATTACTCGCGTTAACAGACTTTACGCATAATGTTGTACCTGAAAATAGGGACATATTGCATTCCGATTGGCTACAGAAAACTAGCTACATAACGTAGATACTCTGTAATTATGGTGTATTTGATAACAACCCAAGTAGCCTATAAATTTCTTCCCTTAACGAAATAAGCAATATAAGATTCATTCTTAAAACTGCCTAATAACAAAATAATGTTAAAAAGAATAGAAATAGATACAATTAAAAACACATTTGTTGATTATTTTAATTTAAAGGTGATTCAGACTTATAAACATACAGAGAAAAAATAAATTCTTTCTTGTTTTGCAATAGATTTTGTAAAAAAAATTTCAGTACCACGTGATACAGCATTCAAAGTTTTTATAGCGTGCAGCTTTTTATAACTCGTGTTTTATTTGTACTGTTTTTGTTAGATTAGTTGCAAAGAACTATGTAATTAATGTAACGAAGCAATAAAAGAACTGGAGTATCTGTAGCTAATCGTGTTCTTAAAAATAGAGCCAGTAACGTAAAATATTTCATTTCTGTTCGTTAAATGTCAAGTATAATCATTCGCAAATAAATTATAAGCCTTACGTAGGTTGTCTAGATAATATTTCGAGCACATAATGATAATGTCAAAAATTAAACGGGGAAAAATAAATGAAAATTGACGAATCAAATTACTTAGATAAAATTAAAATAAACCAAAGCCAATCAAATAGTTTATTATTGATTATTCACTTGTATTCATTATATCTACATATATGTGTATATATATATATGTTTGACACTTATATATTTCTAATGATATCATCTTAATTACTTTTACTTTTTAACGTAAACTCAAAAATGCTTTTTTGTTTGAAAATCGTGTAAATCTTGATTTAATTATAAAACGTACGCAAGAAAACTGATGACATCAAATCTCGACTTAATAGAATAACAGTAATATAACTACATTAAACGAAAAACCAAATATTGTAACAAGATTTGCCTTTGATTATAGAGATAAAGAATTCTTGATGAAAAATTCCATCCGTTATCTTTATTCTAAGAAATTCGAATTGTGGGTATGTGTTCGAAGGTCTTACCTGCACTGTAGAATACAAATCGGAGCAAATCTTGATCGATCACATAATAAGTTTATAAATTATTAATGAGCAAAATAAATATATAACTATGTCCGACCTATCATTATAAGTCGAACCACATGATGCTGAGAAAAGGAATTTGTATCACAAGAATCGCAGAGATTATTCTTTCTTCCACTACTCATATTTAACATTTTAGATGTAATAATAAGTCAATAATAACAAGTCAAACAAGCACTTAAGGTGAAAAATATTTATTTAAATTGAATTTGCTTATGCATCCGACCTCTATCCAATTTGAAAACTTGTATCTTTACTTGTAAATACTTGTAAGTAATATATTGTACAAAAATTAAGAAGGAAATCAATTTTCCTTATTTATATTATAAAAAAACTATCCGCATTGCGATGAAAAACTCAAATGTGAAGTAAACTTGTTTTGAAAGTATTATTTTGCACAATTCGAAAATCAGTGTAGCAATTATAAGGTAATAAATAAAATAAAAAGTAAATAAACTATTAGGTAAAAGCATTAAATATTTTTTGATATCTTTGTATTAAAAAAGACAAGACTATTAAAAACATAAAAATGGATAAAACGTTCATGATGAATTATTTTAACGGACATAAATTATCAGTTCCATCTTACATTTTGTACTCTGTATATAAATAACTTCTTAATTTATATTACTAAAATATAATCTTTTTTATGGCTTTACTTATATTTTAGTTTTCGTAGAATTAAATCAATGAGATATGTCATTTTCTACGTTTGCGTTATTATTATCACTCTGTTACTAATTCATGGTATAAATTATTTTAATTGCACTTGTGATAATGATTGTATTTATTTTATATCTTGTAGATGATAGTGCTATTAATAAATTTTCATGGTGCGCTATAGAATGTTCATGTAAGCTACATCCAAATGAAGATTATTTTATTCTCATAATAACAATTAACATGATTTATAACTGTTTAAATTTTAAACAAGTATTTAAGAAAGAAATTTTTTTAAACATAAATTTAAACTATAGATACTAAGTATTATGCATGGCATGAATTTATAAAAAATATTTATATATTCCATTTGAATTTTTTAATTTTATTAATAAAAAAGTACTGCTATGCTAATACGTTAAATGTACACAAATTTTCAGTTTTCATTAGTATTTTTAAATGGCTTCTTTAATTAGTATTTTTTCCTAAACTGCATCCAAGAATATATTTTTCAATGACAAAAGAATAGACATACGCATTTCTGCATTTTCGTAGAAAATTATGAAATTGATTTATGAAAACTAAAAGATAATACTACAACATAAATGTTATAAGTAATAAAAAGTGACTAAACGTTACTAAATGGATGTATAAAATATGTTTTAGCTTTAATAAATACTTATAAATATATAAGAATATTTAATCAACATTGTAGTATTTGTTTATCAAGTTTTTATAAAAAACAAATAAAAAGACATAATATATTAAAAGACATTAAAATATTTTGTTAATAATCAAACAAATTATTTAATTAAAGTATTTGAAACAAGCAAATTTATTATCAAAGCATTTCAAAATGAAAAACTATTCTAATCTTGAGATATAATTATAAGAAAGTATAAGCTATATTTAAAATTAAATGTTTGAACAGTTTATACAACATTTTTTCTCAAGTAAAGTTATCTGTTTTAAATACGCGTTCGTATCAAATTTTACAGTCTTTCTGATATATTAGCAGTAAATAATTTTTTTAAGATATTAATAAAAAACAACAATTTTTTTAAAAATAAGCTCTAAAAAGTCATTTTCCATTCCTGGACCGTAAACGTGTCTTTTACGATCATTATAATTTTATCTAAATAATTATTTTTATAAATACTGCTTTAATTACAAAATAGCTAATAGTTTCAATAAAGAAAACACGTGTATTTGAATAAATAAATGAGAATAATAAAATCTCCATTAAATCAGTATTCTGTTTCATTGTGTATTTTTTGCACTTAATAGTTAATTTGTACTCCATTTTTATTTGCAGAAATTGTTATATAATTTAAAGATTACGATTTAACATTAATTGTGCTGCACAAATACGTAAAAGTATTAAGAATCAAATGAATTAGTAATTCATAAGCAACTTGATAGTGTTATCATAGTATGTAAAATATCAAGATTGACTAAATGAATCACTATGACAAAGAATATAATCGATAAGAGTAAAGTAATTAAATGCATAATTTGATATGTCATAAGCTTACGTAAAAGTTATTCTAAAATTTGAATTTAATAGCATTGATATAAGCAAATTGTCTCCTTACTTAAAATTATTTGCAACATATCAAATGATGCCCACCGTACTATATCTTGAGCCTAATTTTTTACCGTTCTAATTTATTACTAAATAATTTCAATACTGCATATTAAATAAAGTGTTATGCATTCTAAAGATCAACGTCTACACTTATTTTTTATTATTTAACTTTTATCGGCTATAGGTCAGTTTTAAGTACTTATAATTATGGTCATTTTGTAATGAAGTTGTATTTTATACGCAGTTGCAATATTCATGTATGTTATATTTGTACAGTTATTAATAGATCATGACAGAGTAGTCTTTAAGATCTGATATGAAATTATTCCCAATGAAACAATAAAAACATATTGTTTGTTAATGTAACTTTAATGTTCATTAACTTATACGAATAACAATAGTAATATAACTAGTCAAATATAAGAATGACTGACAAATATTGTTTACGTCAGTTATGTAACACACTATGTTTATTTATAAACGTATGAAAAGTATGCTATAAATGATGTACACTGTTAGATTCAATTTGAGTCGATTTACCTAGATCACAATGCAACTAATTATTTCAAATTTGAATATTACAAATTAGATATTTAAGCCGTTAAAGGTTTTAATAATATCAGTTGAAAAGAAGCTAACAATTTAATTATGTTTAAGCGACTTATTGATATCTTTTATGTAAAATGAATAGTTATATGAAATAATAATGTAACCAAGTAGAAAAATCTACTTTATGACCTGAAAAATTATTAAAATATATACCACATTAAAATGTTATTTTTTAACGTGTACTACATTTTAAAATTTAATTAAAGCATGATAATTTTCCTGTTCATCATATCAGACACATAATAGACAGATTTTTCTTATAGTGCATCGGTACACATTACGGAATATTTAATGAAACAGAATCTAAAGAATTTAGATTTTGTACAACAATACAAAATAATATCACCGCAGTTTTATAAATGCCAGCGCATATATTTAATGTTTTATTATAGTGTATATAATTCAAATACGTCTATACCAAAAAACCTCTTGCTTCACAACAAAAATATTGGACTGTTAAAATACATCTTAAATTGTATCTTGTCGTATTTTCTTTCTTTTATACTATATTTATTAAACCAATTAATTCGACACTACTTATTAAGGTTAATTTTTTATTTATTTTCACTGTTTACTTTTATTTCAATAAATTTTAATTATAGGATAAATAAAAAATTACGTAATCGTATTTTGAAAACAGAAAGTTTTTTTTAACTTTTTTTACGTCCTCATTGTTCTTAAGAATAGCTTTAAGATAGAATTATTACCATGTATTATACGTTATTGTCTATATCGATGAAGTTTTGTCAATGAAATTTTCGGATAAAATGTTTGGATATTCGTTACCTATTTTACATATACAAATTGCGTCACGCAAATCGAATTGAAATGCCCCTGAAGTATGATATCCTGATGTACAGCGCAGTATGGAATGACTGCAGGTTCATTTCTAATATCGATTTCACCAGCTCTGACATTAAATAAAGAAATTGCTTTCAGAATTTGCTTTCAATTGACATCTTTTTAAAATGTTATTTTCTACTGAAATAGCCGTCATTAATATTCATTTCAATATTTATTGTCATAATTTTATCGATATTCCCATGAGGAATCTTGCGACTTACCAAATAAAGAGAAATAAGTCCATTTTGTTAAAGATTTCTGTAAACTTGCAATAGATTACATTAAAATATTTCACTCGATATATAATGTATAAAATTAAGAAGCTGAAAATCGTTGCTTCCGTTCAGTGCGATAGATACATTTTGATAAATAGAAACCAATTAAATTTTATTATACCAGTTCTTCTGAAGCATTTGCTCATGTACGTTTTAAATGTTTGACTAAAATTGATACTGGGATATTATAGCCCGTATAATAAACGTAAAAGTAGACTTTTACGTGAAAAGGGGGTTTTTTTCTTTCTCTAATATTTATGCAGATCGATATTTCTCTTACTAAATGGAAATATTGCGAGCCAATTACCCGAAGTAACAGGGATTCCTTCATTTTTATTTTACGAGATAACTAACAGGTGTTTGTGCTGTTTTTCGTTTTCTGCAACCACACGTATGTAGATTTTTTATTCGCGTGTTTAAGGTACAATTAATAAAAAAAACGAAAGGGATTAATAACAAGTATCGATGAAAGGAAAACGAAAAAGTAATCCTAATCTTTATGTCATCTTCAAATTTAACGAAATCAGTAATTGGCCAATGCTATTGCGGTAGCATCGCGTGACAGAATACAGTGAAAAAAATCTAGACGGCCTATAAGAACATCGCAGCTTGGGTGAAGAGCGCAGAAAAGACCGAAAGGGTGAAGTGGTACCATCATGAAAAAAATACTTTACCGAAAACAGCGATTATTATGGCCCATAATTCCTCGACATTTTGGCCGAAAACATTATGGGTTTTTCAGTGAGAATATTTGCATTAAGTGGCGCGATGCGCTTAGCCTCGCAGTCCACACGAGCGCCTCTCTTTCCTCGCTTTCTCCTTCATTTTTCTTATTTTTCTTATTTTTCTCATTTTTCTCATTTTTCTCATTTTTCACGGAACCTCGAGGGAATAGTGGCGTATATAAGCACTGCCAACACGAAGTGCAGCTGAAAGTTACAGCGTTCGGGCGTGTGCGCACGGCTTATTAATTTGCTTAAGAGTCGTGCAGTTAGTGCTGAGCGCGTTTGTGCGGGGAAAGGAAATTCACCGGAGTTATCATTTGCACGTTTAACACTTGCAATTTTGTTAAAGCTTAATGCGCGATTAGTATAATCAGGCGCGTCATTTTTTGCCGACGATAGTGATTTTAGAATTAGAAAATTATTGTGTTTACCGCTTTAAAATTGCTAGACGGGTAGTTAAAAAATTAAAATCGCATGAAATATTTATGCAGCCTTTTAGTCGCCGGCTGATGCAGCATGTCGCTTATTCATAAAGTGGACAAAAAGACACATCAAATTTAATGATCGTCAAATTTTAGAAATTATCGCAGATAATAGATATTATAAGCTACATAGGTATAATTAACAGTTTTAAATTATATGAAACGACCTGATCGTGTACAACTTTATAAGTTCATTTGTTACAATGTAAAATTTGCTGCTTACGTAACAAAAGATAAAACATTTATCGCTGATTCTCGCTTTTATTATTATTAAAATTGTTCACTCCTAAGTTTACTTTGATGCTAGTTATTTACTTCGCTTTTATACAAATATATAATTTGCATGAATATTGTATAAATAATTATAAAATACGGCACCTGAAAAAATGTCAATTCTTCAAACTGTTATTACGTACAATTTATAATTATTTAAAAATCCATTAAGAAAGTTGGTTGCTCTCTTAATATAAATTATTATATTAAATTAAATTATTCTAGAGTCAACTATATATTCGATATTATAAGGGTGGAATCTGTTGTAATAATAGTTACAGTTCGGTACAAATAGGAAACAATTTATCAAAATCATTCAATATTCAAGACGAACTGGAACAAAAGGATTCGTTATTCATAATTCAATTTCATTTTAAATTTGATTTTTGCGAGCGGCATTAGATATATTAGAGGAAAAAATGGAAATATGTTAAATGATAAAATCCAACGGCATCCTACGCCGGTACAATAGATTTCGCGTAAGAACAAAATAACTAGAAATGGAAAAATTTTTTATTCCAATAATAAGTTAGATAAGCTTGAGCTATTTACAAATAATATAACTCGGTAGAAACAACATTCAAGAATAATTTAGTAAAATTAAAATAAAATAATACTCTTAATTTTATGGATTTGTATAAAATACGACGAAGCAAACGAAGCGCTTAGAGAAAGCGGTTTTAAAACAGGAAGAACAAAATGGAAAACATAAGAAACTGTGTTGCCACAAATTCTGTAATTAGAATGAATTCGTCGGAGGAAATAAATTACGTAGATTAAGATTGACGGCGACTCAAATAAAAGATTAAAGAACAATATACATTTAGATACAAATAGCAAGAAATTATATCTTTCTGTAAATTAAATCAAAGATAAGAAGGTGATAATTGAGATCATTTGGGAAATTTTTTGAAAGATAAAGCTATCGAGAGCCACAAATTCTAGTGAAAATAGGAATGATTAGCATCTGGGTGTCGATAAGTTGATGAATTATTTTATTCTAATATCAATTAAATAATAACAATAATTAATACACATATCATAACAGATAGTATACGTATTCCAATTATAATTCAAATTAAATTCTAATTAAAACAACTTATAAATAAGTCTTGTTGAAAGTTAAAATAGTAACTTCATCGCGTCATTCACGACTCAATATGTGCTAAATATGATTTTGTTACAACGCGAAGCTTCTTCGAGGTCCTGCTACTTTACACTATATGTTCGAAGATATTAGCTGGAGATATAAGACCAAATAGAATATGGATACGGAACATTCTAGTGCAATTAGTTAAATACAAAAATAGGAAATTCACTCAAACCAATGTTACAAGGTATACAATAAGGACTTTTCTAATTTAGAAAGGTTAATGCGATAAGTAAATATACAACGCTACGACATTCTACAAACGTAAATGGTAGTACATTTACAAGGTGGAACTTCCCTTATTTACCGCAACCTCAATTGCTTTGGTGCACGCATGATGTTCACGGATCCGACGTTGATTCACATTGCTGTCAATAGCTGATATTTACTCCTTACTTTTTACGCAAATCAGTAAAAGCACAAAATAGAATTTTTCTATTCGTCCAGCTAAAGTCTTAAAAATATATTTATTAAAGTCATTTTAATTATATTTTAGTTATTTAAAGTATTTCCGAATTGGCTCCCATGGCTATAAGCAACATTTAACCTTGGAACTAATTAAAAATCAGAAGATTATAATATTCTAGTTGTAAAAAGCCCTAGTACTGCAAACTAAAATACTCTTTTAAATTTAAATACGTATTATTTATAAAGTTAATTTCGTTATCATTAAATGCCATTAGAGAAGCATGACGATCCTAAATGTGCCGAGAAATAAATATTGGCATAGGTGATCGATTGTCGAATATTCTGATTATTAAAATGGACTCAAAGAAACAATTTCTAAAAGTGTTAAATGAATTAAATGAAAAGGTGTGCGTAAATAATAAGATCACAGCGGTGTATTGGCATATTGTTATCAAGCATTTTAATAAACGCAGTGCCCGATAAATAAGTTATGTCCAAGACAAGTCCTTGAGAAATCTTTTTTCATTGCACGATTATGAAAATAGCGATGTTTAGCTTGAAATGAGATTATTTTAATCCAATGTACTTGTGATTTATTAGATTGCTTTTACATAATTTTTGTTATATTTCACGTAATTATACAGAAAATGCATTCAGAGACTATTTAGTTTTTTATCTAGTTTAAATTTATAATAGTAATTTATGCAGAATGTTTATATTTACGTAAATACGTTGTTAAGCAGTCGACATACTGGGAACTGCTTTATAGAATTAATGAAATTTTGTCTTAATTCACATTTTGCTACATTGAGTTCTTGAATATTATAAGCTACTTGAACGATAATGATTATGTCTTTGACTTTGCAATCACTATTGAAGTAATTTCTTTTAAAGAATGTTATTACAAATCATTCCGAAATTTTATTTTAGCTCAAAATCCGAGCTCATGAACAATCTAAGCAAGATATATCTATTATTTTGTTTCTTTTGTTAAATCAACAGAAGACGCACAAAAACAACATGAAAAACAACAAATTAAAGCAAAAGCTGAATTTCGGATTGCAATTTAGCGGCCACACATTCGAAAGTACAATTTATTTTCCAGGCCACGCTTGGATTCTCAATAGAAAAAGAAAAAGAAGCGCAAGTGCTCCGAGGGCGTAGGTTAGTAATTGTCAAAATTCATAGCCTCCCTCGACCCTTCCCTCTCGAATACTAGTTTCGTGCCAGAAACGAGGGATCGATGCACCTCACGAGGGCGAACGAACGAGAAGCGCATTCGCATCGAACAGGGGAGCACTTAGACGAATTATTGGCCTCCCCGTGATTATTGGCCCCCGTGATAATAATCGAGTCCACGTCGCGGCGGACGAATTGTCTATCGCCTTCCAGCGAGCAGCGACAGACAACAAGCAGGGAGAGGGGGCAGACAGATCCTTAAGGCAGTGCGTGCGAGGGTGGTTATTACGTGGGACGAGCGGTTTCATCTTCGGGGTTCCGTCTTATTTTTGCCGCCACCATCGGCGCGGCTGTGGCCAATTCAGTGAACGCCGTGCAGGGCAAATACTCGTATATCATGAAATTGTTTACGGTGCCTTTTCGTCTTTTCTTTGTCGCTTAAGCTGACGTCATAAATGACTTGTAAAAATGGCTCTTCGCGTGATTCGGCTCAACATGTTTCGTGGTTTTATTTTTGCTAAAATTCCGTAACGAATGGCTTCTTGTTCTTTTGGATGATTCTTATAAAATTGATTCGATATGGCAAATAACTGACGGAAAGGCGCTTATTTTTTATTATAAGGGTCGGTCAGATCAGGTGACTTAAATGTGACTTAAAGTAGCGAGACCGCAAATATATTTTGAAGTGTTTAAAACCAATTTTCATTTATACTTCATCGTGGTCGTGACCTTTTTACCATAAATTTCAAATAAATGCAATAAATAAAATAATCAGCTTTTTAAGAAACTTGTTATCGTACATGTGGAATATCGCGCTGGATATTTATTTGTTGTTCAGCTACAAGAATGAGAACAATTACGCCTGAAAAACGTTTTAAAGGCTTTAATTATTTTTGATTCTGGTGGTTCAACTACGAGGTACGGATAAGCTAGTGATAAATACAGATCGGACGTGTTACACCAGGCATTGGTCCTCTGTAACATCATCACAATCATTAAAGAACCAATGAAGAGGGTTTGACGTTATATTGGTACCTTGTCAAGAGTAGGAAAATAGATGCGCGAATGACTGACGAATTACAGTGTGCGTGGAAGTTAAGAATACAGTCATTGTGTTGTAGAAGGGAAAATTAATTGTAGAGATAAAGCATGTTACTTCGTCTAGAGAGAAAAAGTGATTTATATACCCGGCGGTTGCGAATAGGGGGAAATTAGCGAAGGCGTAATAATGCTCAAAACCAGCTCAAGAGTTCCTTATGCATATCGCTGATTTAGCTAAAGCTTTTTTCGTACCTGTTGCTACACGATGAAAATGTAGTCCGATAGTTATAGATCTTTTTTGCTTTGAAAGTTGCGTATGAAGCTGTGATAATCAGCTTGTAAAAATCTTTACATTTACATCGTTTCTATTTAGCAACTTTGGTTTACACTACAATTATAAAATTATTATAAAATTATATTAAATTTAAGCGAGCACTCTTTTCTTTTTGGTAATTCATAAAGTAAAAGTGTCATGAAACTAAATGACGTGAGAATGAAAAAATGCTAATGAAATCAATCAATCATCTCGAAATGATTAACAAATTTGGGAAACTAATGAAAAATGCACCTAAAAATACGTAAAATAATACACACGAATAAATTATTTTGTCCAACACATATTTATTAATACATTTACACAAAATTGAGCTTCCTTTTAAAATGTTGAAGCATTTTGAATATCGAATTATTCTTTACATAATAAATTTTCCATAAAAATGGAAACCACTACTCTTAACGTATACACATGATTATTGTAACGTTTATGAATTTCAAAAAAATTGATTACCAATATTTTAACTAAAAGTCTCGTACTATTTGATTATATTAGAAAATAGTTGTGTATGTATATATTTCAGTTTTCGAAGAAGACTGCAAGTCCTTATAAACTTATTCTTCCACACAATTCTTTGCGATGATTTTGAGTCAATAAAATTCATTCGCCTAATAGATTGTCTTTCAAAATAAATAAAATTAAGCATTATTGAAATATCTCTGTGTCGTACAGAGATAAATTTATTTACATTATGATTCTTTTATAATTGCCTAATCAACGTACAAGTCAGCTGAGGGTGTACGATTCAGGGTAATTTTCTGTTTACAGTGCACGTGAACTGGAGTCATTCGTTATATCAAATTATCCCATTCGATGTATGCTTTTCCTGGAATTCGGTTACTTGATAAACAAGTTCTCACATCGAGTAGGTAGGCCTGTTTTTCATTGTCCTATACGTAGTCTAGCTACGCCACTAGTTTCTCATAAACGATTATCGGAATTACTGTTCAAATATATAAATCTCTGCTCTACCTTACGGACGTATTTCATTACTTGATTTTATTCCGTTTCGCATAAGCATGAATTTGAACATTTCTCGAAAATATTGGAGGAAACACTGTTGTTGATACAATTTTTTATGTATCAATTTTAACAATGCATTTAGCCATGAGAAATGAATTCGTTTATTCGTTCTCGCTTAAAGGGAAGAGCTTGTGTTTCTCGAATTTATTACCCTATAATATTGTAGACATATAAAATAGCTACATTTTAAATACAATATTCAGAAGTAGTAACAAGAACGTTTTAATAATTATATCAGAGTAGAACATTTATGAAGGATTACAAATGTAAATTAATAGTATATATAAATCTTAATGTAATATAATATAACCGATCTTATTATCTTTCAATTAAGTTTATCGTTTGTTTCGTCGCGTTTTTATTTACACCGATGCTTCGAATCTAATTAATTTAAAAATAAGTTTAAGTGATCGAATAACTATTTAATATTGTCGAGTAGACATTATGTAACAATTTGTTGAGACCGTCAACGTATCGTGTACTAGTACACAAGCCGATCTATAATACAATTCGCAGTCTACTTAAAAAACATGTAGTGCTATTAGAACCAAACATTTGTAGGCACCAACACTCCTATCATTTCACAAGTGATTATGTGTACATGAAACTGACAAATTTATGTCGAGGAAAAATTAAATCGTATACTCTCGTTTGCATTTGTGTAAGAAAATTTACGTATGACAAATCATATATTTCCAAGATATTCGTCATAACAAAATTACAAATATTTAAAGAAACGTCATGTTGTTTATAAGATAGAGAAGTATGATTTTACACGTTACCTATGTTGCCTATATTTTATTAAAGCAAATATAACTTAAAGTGTATCTCATAGTTTATCGCATACCTTGATGTTTGTATACATTCGTTTTAGATTTACACGGATACATCGCGTAAGATGTAAATCATAGATTATGATAAAGAAACATTCATGTCGCTTGTATAAAACTCTCAGTTTTAAAAATCAGTGATCAAATTGACAGTTGAAATATGCGTATAGATGACAAGATAAAATTCGAGGTTTACCTAGGAGCTATGATGTTCTGTTTTTAATTTGTTTTCTACTGACATTGTCTAAACGGTATTAACATTGACAGGTAATCAATATTCTTAAAAAATTAAAATATTTCATTATAAAAAAGTATAGTTGTAGGTGTGAAGGACTTATGAAAAAGTTATTTTATGAAACATAAAACCAAATGCAATTGTCTCCCGAATATCGGGATCAAAACCTAAATCTAGACAATTTTTATGGTTTTACAATTGTAAAACTGATTGTACATGACATAAATATCCAATATGTATGTATACACAGAGAGAGAGAGAGAGAGAGAGAGAGAGAGAGAGAGACCGTACTAGTAGGTCAAGAAGTTATATGTAATAAATTAATTCATTTTCTAAAGTGAAACTTAGATATGTTAATATATATCACCTTTGATATGTAAATTCATAAGATATCTAAGCTGTTGAATTGCGCATTACTTAGGAATTAAATAACTAAGAGAATTCATAATTACACGTTTAAAAAAGAGATAAAAATTTTCATGAGAATGAATCCATTTCTTATACGTTTGAGAAACATAACATGGTTAGAAAAAATGGTAGGTTCTAACATAAAATCAAGGCTCAAAAGACTAATGGATATCACTTACTTTATTAATCTGTCGCTTCTTTCTTCATATATTTATAAACAAGAAGTCAGCTTAACAATTATAACTACACGTTTAGTAAAATTTCACAAACATTTTGATAATTGTACATATATATATATATCATTTAAAAAAAATTCTTCTCTCTATTAAAATATATTATAAAATTACTGAAACTATGTTGTTAAAGAATTTATCATATACAATATCATAAGTCTTTATAAAAGAACATTAATTATTCTGCCACATGTAAGAATATTATAATATCTATGAAATATTTATCAGTAATGAAAAAGATAAAATTGATTAAAGCTCCCAATTATTGAATATACTTCGTAATAAAATATAGATTACAACTGATATATATACATACATGTGTAGGTATCGAAAATATCCTAAAGATATTTTTGATTATGGAAATGTGAATCAAGTTATTTATTCCTAGGTACTGGATTTTATTTGGAATGAAATATAACTGTACAGATCTATTTTAATGAATTTTAATTTATTATTATTTTTATTTATTAAATAAGAATGAAAATGTTTTTATAAACTTAAAGGGATATAAATATTTTAACTTTGTCTCAAAACCTATTTTGATTAAAAATGAAAATGAGTTGGTTGAGTGAAAAAATTTTGAATTTAATATTATATTTAATTTGTTTAAACAGACTTTTATGATGTAGATTATTAATTAGTTATTTATAAAAAAATTAATATCTAATTATACGAGAAGAATAACTTTGTTCTAAAGTAACTCCAAAGTCAATTCCTCGAAATATTTATACGGAAAGTTTCCTATGTATACAAGATAATTATATATTCTATTCAGTCGAATAAATAGAAAAATTTTTCAAAAAAATATCACCACCATTCTGTAACAATGTCAACAACAATGTCAATAACAATGTCAAATTTGTGTAACGAATCATTTTTCAAATAAAAAAACATTTTTTGTTAAAGTGTACAAACTAAATGTTAATATTCTCAATATTGCCAACTACTTGGAAATATTTTTGAATATTATTATATTATACTACTGATAATTATATATTTCTTTTAACGTCATTTATTACTTTACGATTTCTATAAAAATTCTCCTCGTTATATTTAATATCAAGGATTAATTAAAATGAAAAAACAGAATTAAATATACTCAATTACGTCGTTTTATATATGTTTGATACGTGGAAAAAGTAAATTGAACGATAAGGTACTGATACATGTAAATATCGAAAACTATGGGACAGAAGGTCTTTATTTTATTTTTGATAATTTGGAACGAAGGTATAAAAACCATCTAATTTTGAAAATTAAAATAAATAAATTTATCTCTACACGATGCAGAGACAGTTGAATATGAATACCTAATTTTATTTATTTTAAAAGACATGTATTCGGGCTTTTTCAATTAAAAAAATAAATACATAAATATAAACCAATCTTTATTATATCTTTAAGCACATCTATCTCATACGACAGTTCGAGATGAACTGGCCAATTTTTACAGGAAGGGCATTTTACTTGCAAGTTGCGAGTAAAGTAATAAGAATAAGTTTTTAAGATTTAAACTTTATTTACGGGTCACTTAATCCGTACCGTTAACTGTCATAAAACAATAAACGCTTCCTTAATGCCAAAATCGGAAATAACGTGAAATACATAAGTATAAATTTGCCACAACCAAAGCATATATTAAAAATATAATAATTCATGACAATTATTAATATTAAGTCTTTTGTAAAAAAAAAAATACAAATTAGAATAGATAATTAAAAATCTTAATCGCGTATTTGTAAATGAACGGCGACTTTAATTTCCGTTTGAATTTCAACAACAATTATTAAATAAGATAAAGGGACGTGAATAGCATCAGATTTAATATAAAAGAGAAAATATCATTGGATCTAAAGCTTGAATAAATTATAAATAGAATTTGATTCGGCTTTTAAAGACCAACTGCAAGTCAAAAACAATTTGAAGCCTGATTAAAAGCCCACTTTAAGCATAAATAAAATCTTGTTGAATATTATGAAATTTTAATAAAACAAATTGATAAAACCTCCCACGATATGCTCATGATTTGTTCGTGTAGATAACTCTGAAAAAGGACGAGGTGTTCAGCCTCGTCCTTTATAAGCCCAATTTTATATTTAGTGTGAATTGTGTTAGTCGCATAATAATTAATAATGCAATTTTCATTGCACATGTATCACTATTAAAAGGGTATGTATTTTCAGAAAACATAAATACACGCTATAGCGCTTGAGAAAGCGAAGTTGTAGTGTAGAAGCGACAGGTGCCAATCACATGCTAAACTCCATCGGCTCAATAATCTCGATAACAGTTGCAGCTGCGTGTACATGATTTTTAAAAAAAAATGTTAATTTTTTAAAGTAGTGATTACGCGCTGATTACTTTTTATGATTCAGTGCTGGAGCATGATAAAAGCTAATATCCATCCGTCGCTAATATGAATTTTTTCATATTAAAGAGCGTAGTGGTGCTCTTAAAATTCCTTGGGACGCACGCGACTGTTGACTTTTAGCTTCCACGGTAAAAGGCCAAAAACCGAAGCGAGTCAGCTAAGAAAAGACCGATGTGACTCGAGCATAATAATTGCGTGATTTTTTATATGGGCTTCACTCTGTGTGGCCATCGAGCCACGATAATTAAATATATACTTCCGTGCCACTCCTCTACACCCGCCTCGCCACAATGAGTCCTGAATATAAAAATCGCACCGAAGGTTATTAATTGAGCCGATACACGAGCATGGGTAAGGTTTCTCTTTTTCGCGACTGAAGATGAAAGTCACCGAGGAAATTTAACGTTTATTCGGAAATATATCTTTGGCGTTAGAGGGACACTAATTTGTCCCATTAGTCGCCAAGTCAACATGCCAGATGGTCAATTTACTTTAGAAAAAGTCATTGCTACTCGTAATGAATTTTCAAAAGTAATATAACTTGGGAAATATATAACTTGGCAATTTATAAATTAAATTTTGTAATTATAAATAATTTGAAGGGCCGTTTGATTGTCGAGGTGCCTAATGTGACAAATTAATTGAATTTTTGTAACATAATATTTATTACTACTTATTGTAGCTTCAATCCTTTATTGCTTATCATTTAATATTCTACATTCTTATTATTTGCAGCATTTGGAGCTCTGACATTTGTGTACCAAGGCAAAGCAGGTATATCAAGGCTTTACTTTAAAATTACTTTATTTTTTCATCTTGTAATCCAGTCGGTGCGTATTCTCAGTGATTAGTCTCAAGCTCCTTAAGCATTGTATTCATCGTTCAAACATTCATTTTCCTCTTATCGTGGAAACATTATTAATTTATTAAGAAGTCGCAACGCTTAACACCTTCAAATCTAAATTAAGAAATATGAAAACACGTAAAAATAATAATATTGGCTTAAAGTATACTTGATTATTTAAAAGTTATTCACATTATTACTAACCGCACACTTGCAAAGTTTCCCGATAAGCCGAGCAGATTTCCAAGTGATGACAAAGAGCAATTAAGCGCCTTCTCAGTAGTGTTCTTGAACTTTATGATGGCCAAGGGTAAGTTTACAAAGCAAGAAAGCTTTATGTCGGAGTTAATATAACCTGAACACTCGACGTAATGAACGACGCCACCGATGTCAAAGCGTACCGAATTGTCTTATCATTTATTTGAATAATTTTTATAATCAACGTATAGTTTATAACCTTAATTCTTTATTCACAATAATTTATTCCATCGTTAAAATTACATATAAAAACCCATAGAAGCACGAAAGAGATCAAATACATTATTGTCAAGTTAAAATTACACAATTAACATAAGTTTAGATCTATAGTAAAAGTATGCTCCAAATTATAACGAAAAAGAGCGAGAGAGAGAGAGAGAGAGAGAGAGAGAGAGAGAGAGAGTAAATAGAGAGCGCCATGTCAAATTCAACATTCTCAATGTCCTTAAGGAGCACATTTCATCAACAATTCGCTTACGTTGCCACCCCAGAAAGAAAATTACTAATTGCGTTTTTTGTTTTTCTCTGACCCCATTATTTCACCCTTTCTTATTTGCAATATACCCTCTTCAAAGCGAAAAGAAGCAGTATTTTTTCGTTTTCGCACATACTGCACTTTCCAGGAATAAGGAAATAAGGTGGATGTCCAGTTTCAATATAACCATTCCAGAGTAATGAATCAACAACGACTACCAGCGAACAGCCTTGAGCTGATCTAACTTTTAGATCTTATTATATCCCGGTACAAACTTGAAATTTTATATGAGAGCAATTACGTAATAATTGTTGATTACCTGCAGAACTTTATAATTCCAGATAAATGTACGCATAAAAATGCGATACGTTGTATACAACTACACATACCTGCACAGAGTGCGAGCGATCACGTTTCAAATAATTTCTAATTTATTAAAAATGTTATGATACAATTTTATAACTTTTACTGCATAATATGAATACTGTTTTGTGAATAAAATATCATTTTCAATTAAAAATGCAATAATTATCGATAGTTTTACGTAATTGTTTGTATTAAGAAACTCATATCCTCGCTAGATTTTTCAAACGATAAAAATAAAATTTAATATTTTTATCGTCTTTTAACAATTACTTATTTTTTAAAATAATATTTCTTCCCTGTAGGGCGATTGAAGGAGACATTTTGATTACTCGCAAGTGTTTGAGAGAAATTATTCTATTTTTTCTTAGTTGCCTAGCGATTACGTATTTTTTAATTTTGGTGACGAGTTCATTTGCATCTTGAATAGCATCTACATGTCCTACCATGAAGACTTTGAATGATCGTATAATGCTTTAGAAGTCCACCTATGACAGGAACAATCCCTTCGCTTTATCTTGTGGTAGAGAAAATCTATTTTTTTATACAATCTGATCATTTCATTTCGTACGATTGAAAGCGGTATTTATTAAGTGACTAGCAGCTTTATCAGACGATACCGATATATAATCTAAAGAATCGATGGAACTCTTAATACTCGCAATAACTCGATCTATCGCAACTGAAACATCTGCCGAATCATGCTTAGTTTTATCACGAAGGAAAACAGAATTTAATATATTCTCATAATGAGTATAATCATCCTATTTTTATTATATTAGAATTATTAAAACAACCTTCAATTTAATTTATAATTCAATTAATAGCAGTAATATAAAACTTATATACAATGTATAACTTATATAACTTAACGTATATATAATAAAATTATTCATTTTTGTGCATTTGTCAATTACACGATGTCAGGCGTGTAATCAGAAAAATAATAAAATAAAATATATTGTGATGGTAAATGCTTTTTATAATATAGTATTGTGGTTAAATGCTTTATGTTATTATTTAGTCGACAACGAATTTTCAGTAGACAGATTTTGCCAAGAGAACTTTCATTCTAGTGCGTAATATTTCATTATAAATTCAAACATTTTATTTTGCGAATTAAATAAACTATGACTAAATAATAAAATGAATACATGTACATTAATTTTTTCTTATAAATAACCAAAATACCAGACTTTTAAAATTGCAGCTTACAAATCTAAAAAACATTAAGATAGAAATTGAATAGCTATAATGAAATTAGAATTTCTATATTTACTAATTCACAAAATCAAGTAACAACCATTTATTTTTAAACAGAAAAAAATAAATACACGTAACATGTTTGAAAAGTATAATAATAAATCTGTTTAAAATGTATTGGATTATATTGTATGTATAATATTTAAAGTCAATTATATAGCGTTGTAATTCACATAATAGAAATTAGAAAATAATCATATTGTACAAGTTGTCATTGAAATTTGTACTTCTTATTTTTCGAATGTTTTTTATGGAATACTTTTTATAAAATTTTATATTATAGTAAATTTAAATTATGTTAATACATACCTTTAGACACATTTGATAGAAACATTTAATAAGTCGCTGACGATTTATTCCACAAATTGTGCACCGGATGATTTAATATCTATAATTGGAACTATAATAAAATGGATTGTAGCGTTTGTTGTATACTTCTATGTACAATAGTTAATTAGTAGATTACATATTACAATATTCGATTTCAAAATGTTTCTTATTAGTAATTATTACTGATTTGGAAATTAGTAATTTAATCTTACCTCGTAATTGTATTTCATTTCAATGAGTCTATTAGTAACAGTATACATGACACGTAGTTAAAGATTTTTTTACATTTTGACGGCTTAAAATTGAAATTATGCTAGACAATACATGATTGAAAAAATTAACCTTAAAAATTCAATCCCTCATTTAAATATTTAAGAATAAACTCGCAAAATTATTTGAATTAATCAAAAAATATCTGAGTCTGATAATATCTTACGGGAGATGTGATAAACAATTTTTTGATCTTAATATTTTTTTGTGATAAAAATATAGAAATCACTTATACTTGATTCATTGATTCATTTAACATTTTAATTAAATATAATCAATATATTATCATATGAACTTATAATACATTATAAAATATTATATAAGATATAATTTATAATAGTGAAGAAGTGAATACTTGGCCAAATGATTATTAAAGAAGATATAAACTTTGTATAAATGTGTACTATACTATTAGCATTGAAAAGAAAAAATAAATTTTTTAATATTAACCATATAAATGAACTTATATACTGGTAACCTGAAATCGTTATTTTAATTGAAACAGCATAATATACGATATATACAAAGGTAGATTGTAGTAAAGTATGCATCACAGCCCGGATATAAAAAAAATCAGCATATGACAGAAAATGTGTACATAAAAGAGCAAGGAAGATAGAGAGAGAGAGAGAGATGGAGATGATAATATTTATGAACATGAGTACGTGAATGTATTCGCGCATTTTCAGAATATGAATTTATTAGGGAGATAAAATTTCTCTTAACCAATCTTGATAAATTCGATATATATTTTTTACATAGATTATTTCGTACTATTCAAGGCTTTCTTTAAGATTTCATTGTTTGTTATATTACAGGATCTTATAAAATTCTTTATATTCGACTTGTATTACTAAAATTCTTGATCAATATTTTATTTTAAAAAGTCATCGTTATTCAGTACCAACTTAGAGGTAATCGATGGAAAATTATCTCGCACTTTTATTGGCTTTTATAAGTAAATAACGGATAAAGATATAAAAGGAATTAAGGATTAAGTAGGGAACGATGTATTTCTCTTAGTATTAGCCTCGGCATATAAGACGGATTTTCAAGGCAAAATATGTCTTGAATGAGTGATCATCGATCACTCATATCTTTCTAGAATAAATATTATTTTTACATTTTAGATGATTGAAAAAATTAATTCAATTTTACTTTGTCAACGCTTATTATCAAGTTTAGTGCTAATAATAAATTAGCTATAATAAATTAATAAATTTTATTCTTCAGGTATTACTTTAAATCGACTTAATCATTAATATATAATCAGTTGATTGAATATTTCTTAAAAAAAGTACATATTGTTATTAAAATATATATCAGAAACTTTATATTTTAACTACGATATATGAATATTTTGAGGCGCTAATACACGTTAAGAATCTAAATTCCTATTTCTATTGCTCATTCAACAATACCTAAATTCAAAATTAATATTAAAATTTTAAAATTCAATAAAAAAGATTTAGTTTTTGTTTGTGTTAAGTATTGCTGACATTATTATATTATTTATAAATATATTTTTATACGAAACTTATATGACGCTGAAAAAAAAGATAACGACTTTCAACATTTATATTTTTGTAACTGAGCGATTTTAATCGAAATTTTTGAGCTCATTATTGTAATTTTAGCTTTTGTCACTAGCATACAGCGACACAAATTGAATGCACACAATAATTATGAATGATTGAGATATAATAAGACTTTTAACACTTAAAGTTAATAAATAATAATTTCTTTCATGTTAAGATATAACAATGTTATTTATTGATTCATCAACATAATGAAATATTGACTAATTAGAGGCTTTTCAGATTCTTCTCAGGTACGTACATTCGCTTACCACTTGCTTTGCACTTCCATTTCACACAAAATAGAATGCATTTTACTTTAATATAGTACTTACTCTTACGTTTTCAATATACACTGATGACGTCAATCACTAGAGTTGTATAAATGTAAGTACATGAGATATATCTGATATATATGCAATTAAGTCTAGTTATAAGGTTATGAATCATTTTCGAGATGTTCGATCGACATGACAGGATTATCTTAGCTTTTTAAACGACTGAGCCAATCATTATTATCCTTATGATAAAATACTGAGAGTTGCACGATTTCTAAGTCTTCTTAATATTAGCTTCTAATAAACGAAAAGAGTCTTTAATTATGTTTTATCACACAAATAATTAAAATATCTCTAGACAATTTAACCGTGCATTATTAATATGAGTGACGATTATACTTACGTTCCTGTCTGATATAATACTGCAGACATTTAATTTATTACAAGTCTTAGACGAAGATGCTTTTTTATTGATCATTATCTTCGCGTCAACCGCTAACATTACTTCTTCTGTATCACTAAACAATACGGAATAAAGATCTTGACCCTCGAATAAAGCTCAAGTTTTTTATTATTACATTTTACACGCGTAAATAAATTATGCATATTACTAAGCTATACAAGCTACACAACAAACTTAATATGTATAGTTTATCAATGATTTAATTTTGTCATTATGTGTATTTGTCTAGAGAATTAATTTCATTCGAGGATTTTAAATAATTTAATCATTTTACTGAATATAAAGAAATTTTCGTTAAAGGGATTAGGCAGTAGTTTTTGCTAAAAGAAAATATAGTTCTTTCTAACTCAATTATAGAAAGACTAAAACCAGCACAAATGCACCTTTTTAGCTAATAATTACTATTATCGGATTCATTAAAATAAATTTCAAAAGTTATATATATTAAATTCGTAGCTGAATAGTTCCATTTTCGAGCTAAAAGAACTTAAGTCGAGAAAAAATTATAATATTTTTTTAAAATGAAATTCTGCAGATGTATTTTGTAGCTTTTATAGACTATTAATAGAAGACATTAAAATTTTATAGATTATACGGAAGGTTGTCGAGATGATAATTCATGTTTCACTTAATCTCAAATTTGTTCTTGACGATCCGAGTCTTCATTCAAATGTTAGGATGTGAGAATGACGAAAAGATAGTTACGATAAAAATGTGTGCAAAGTTTTCAAAAATTGAAAAATTCTTAAAAAGTATTCCTCCAAAATTTAACGAAAATGGTCAAATGTTTTGTCGAAAAATCAATTTTTATTATTAATATTGTACAGAGGATAAACATTAAAGTGCTTTGATTACTAAATACTTACATATATATGCACAATTTCACACTAAATAAACCTGCAATTACAAATTTTCTAATAAAAGAAACAAAAATAAGCATAGATAACACGATGAAATCAATTGTTAAATCTAATTTCAGACACGTGGATAAGATTATTTAAAAAATTTATGTACTTAAGCACCTTTTAAGATTCAATGACGTTATGCATTTAATAATATTTTTGGTATAGTTGTACAAAAATTATAATAATTGTTATATATTAAAATATAAACAATATAATTAGAAGGAAGACTATTTCTTTTCGTTACGGAAAGTATACTTATTTGAAAGCATACATAGTGAATACTGTACTTAATCCTGCTGTGCACCCGAGATTATGCATAAAAATTACCGTATGCAGGTAGGTACGCGTAACTTAAGGTACTGCAAAAACTACATCAGCGGCAGTACCTGATAATCTACTCACAGTTTCGCAACCCTCGTGAATCAAGTCCTTTGCTGATTTATTTTAAAAGACTGGAATCATTTTCTCCTTGATCCTCCGTAAGATAGGTCCCATATAGTAATCAATGTCTTGAAAACGATTAGAGAAATTTCATTTTGGAACGTTGTTATAAAAATAGAATATCGAAAGAAGGCTTCAAGAATATGTCACAGACGGTTGATGAATTTATATACAATATCACGGGCAAGTATCACTCGAGCTACTGTAATCGTAGCTAATTAAAAGCGTTCAAGTATTTTATTGCATCAATAGAAACGTAACAATAATATAATCCATTTCAGAAAAGAAAGTTATCGTTATTATAAGGCGAGTCGTTTAAATAAGTTACAATTCTCACGATACAGTAATTTAGAAATCTAAATTACAAAATTACTTGAAAGCTTCTCTATAAAGCAAACATTCACTGCCGTAATTACTTACAATATTCTTTCTTATTATACTGTTATTAACAAATGAATGCATATCATTACGTTATATACACGTTTTTCTTTTAAACTTAGGTTGTCTAGATTCATAAAATAACGCTGCACGTCGTTTAATGTTGTTTGATAGCGAAGTAAATGAAATATAGGCAACCGCGCGCACGATCTTCTGTACTTGTGCGCAAACGAACAATACTTTACATACTTGCATTCGTATTAACGGTATTCTAAAGTATACGAATACGCGTATTTTAAGTAGGCACTGAAATAATTTATCATCAGAAATAAAAAAGCGAAACACTATTCGAACACTATTCGAAACACACAACTACTTTTCAAGCATTATTGTCGTTCTTCTGGAACACTAACGCTAGGTTAATTTGAGGATTTAATTAAACGACAAACATTTTAATAAACGCTGCTTAAAACAGTGCTACATTTAACTTCTCTTTTATATTTCAAATTTATTCATTCGAAAAAAGGTTGTTGGAATTTGAATAATTTTACGATTCGAAACAAACTCTTTTTGAGATTTATGTACCAACAAGATTAAGGAATATTTAGCTTCAATTAGAATATATATGTATAAATTAATAAGAGATACTTATTAATTTATTAAATATTTCAATTTTTAAATACATCCTTATTCTATTTCTCACGGTAGCAAAGTTTAAATATATATATTTAGACGCGGTAAAATTCAGCGCACAAAATAATAAAGTATACGGGGTATATAACAAAGATAAATAAAAGTAAGCATCGTTGAAATACGTAAAGGATTCAAGTGTTCTGAGAATTGGGTAATTTACATATGGCGCTTTAAAATGCTTTAAATCAGTTTTCAACATTTTCGTGTGCAAATTTTTCACGTAAATTAAGATATTTTAGGTAAGTAGTTAATCATTGCTCGAAGAATAAATCACAGGAATATCATTATAACAACGGACGTAACAACATCGTCCGTATTATTTACAATAAACTTAATGTGATGATATAAGTCGTTGGTTTGTAAATGCTTGTAAGGCTTTCTTGGAATATCATAAAGAGTAACGGACAATTCATTTTCAAAGGAGTTTATATTCTGCCAGTGACACACAGCATTATTTGAAATTGAATCAACCTGAAATGTCAAACGTGTAGTTAATCTACTCCTGTCGTCCTCGCGTTTGAAATAGAGAAGTATTTATAGGTATAATATTTTTAGCTATACGTTATGACATTAGGATGTCACCGTTACGTACTCCCATTCAATTAAGAAAAGAAAAGCAAAGAATGCTTCCGTGTCTTTAACAATTCATCATTCGCACTGTGACCACTTAAAATAAAGATAACGAAAATGCAAACGCTAGACAAGATAGTTCTCCTTAGCTAAACGCCATGATCTGTCATTTCGGCTCTCGCGGGCGAGAATTTCATTACGCTGATTCATTTGCTTCCCTCCCCCGCCCCTCTGCCCAGCCGCGCAAATCTCGGGTTTCATATACATACGCGCGTTCGCGTAATAAATATGCCTGCATAGTGCGAATTCAGAGCGACCATTCATACACATAAATAAGTTGAGAGTGAGTTTCATACACGAGGGAAGTGCGAATAAATAAATGAATGTGCCCGGCGCCGCACTCGGCACCGTAAGTCACGCTAATTTACATCGTGTGCGGGAGGCTGCACTTCAATTCGCGAATCACGAGTGTAAGCTACAAAAAGGAATCGCAAGTGATCCTACGAGAGTAATAGAGCACCAATTGGGAGAATTAAATTTATAATTTCTGCGATAAAGTTTCAGCGCTACGAGAAAGAAGGAAGGCAAGCTGGCAATTTATGCGTTTTTCATCGTGAAAAATCAACCACCCAAGGCTTTGCAATTATTTAAGAGTCGGGCTTTTTCTCCCGCTGCTTTTTATCCGATTCTTATGTGTTATCGTTTGAAGCTACACGAAAGAGCACAAGGCACAAAGAAATAGTTAAGATAATTAGCGCGTTGCATACATTTGCGCTATTGCACTATTTATTTACGAATGTCATGATTCGAAAGAGCAATTTATGCATTGTATTAAATTTATAATCAATATGTTGGTAAAGGACTAACTTATAATACATTTTATCGTGTAAGATACATGAAATTTGAAAATCTTTCACACTTTTTGGGTATTGTCGAACTTTATTTTGTAGCAAATAGGGTAGAAAAAATGCACATGCCAAAGCAATCGATAGGAATTTTCATAAAAAGTAATGCTTTCCTTATACTTAATTGAACTTTTTACTCTTTATGCGAAAAACTCTTTGTAAAACTTATATGTACACAAGTAAAATATTAGTGGAAATCTCATAGTGTCGTGTAGATAATCTACAGTTGTAAACGTTCTTCCGTAACAACTACCGATATGAATTTATAAATAAATTTTAATGCATTAATGTTCGAGTATAAACCATGTTCATTTGTTAAGAATAGCGCACACTTTATAGAATAAATTTTGCCAAACAATGTCCGTTGTTCGAGGGGGGTCTGGAGCTTGACAAGAACTACAAACTTTTAGAGACTCCGTCCTTATACAAATTCATCGCCATCCATTTTTTAATTTTAAGTCACGCATCCGTTTTGAATTGTCATAAAAAATATATAATTCGTGCATTATTTATTTATTAGCATTATTGAGTGAAATGAAAATAAATATCTCCAAAGCGTCTTCATTTTTAAATTTCTGATTATTTTCTCGTATACTTTTTTGAATCTCAGAACTTTGTTTGCAAGATTACTCAAATTTTATTTCTCGTTGTATAATGTTATCTCTTTCTTGTTTGGCTCGTAATTCACTAAAACTCGCGCAACAACAACCACTTTATCTAATACAGCAGCACTAGTTTATTGGTACAAACCGCTCTAAACTGAATTACTTTTCGTTCTATTTATGCGGTTGTGTTCTTTTAAGACGTTACTAAAGCTTCTTTTTGACGACTTTTGTAGTTGCAAAACCTAAAACCACAATATTTTTAATAAAAATGAAGAAATATGATAGTCACAAATTTTTCAATTTTTTAAGCGTATAACAAGTTTCTTGTTCGATGTTCTATTCCGAAACAATATAACTACCTGTCCTTCAGACGAATTATCAAATTATCATAAATAATCGAAAATAAAGACTATTTAATGACGTTTAATTACCAATGGAATGAGCGTTATGTTCGGTAAATTCCAGAGCTTCTTCGGTACTCTTCTTTTGTCTTGTAAATATATTATAAGTGTACGAGTGAATAAATCTTTAAAAGCATCTGCATACTCAATATAAATTTAATGTTAAATTTGTGATAGTTTGAATGCCCCTACTGTTCGTTTTCTTTAAACAATAACTATCCATCGACATACGTTTATCAATTAATAATGTAGATTTATTGCATTTATTAATGCAAAAACAGACTTCATAATGTTTGTCCTTTGCATATCGATGCTATTAATTAAATCTGCAGCAACTCTTGCTAGCTATTTACGTTAGGTATTTCTGTATCAGCGTGACAGTCCGTATTACTGACCGGCTATTATAAGAGAAGTGCTACTGCATAATAATATTAAAACAAGCTGTTCATTAAAAGACCAGTATTTGAAGAATATTCACTTCTCTAAATATAATTTACGCGTATGTCTATGTACTCTGATCATTGTTCAACGATGAATGAATTCGTTCAATCTCAGTAATATGAGTGACAAAATTTGATGTTCGTCCGATAACTGAAATTTTAAAAACAATTTACGATTCAAAAAGGCTTGTCATTAAGTCAATAAAGATGCTTATTTATGATACATATTTTATTGCTTACTTTTATAACTTATAATTGGTTAAGAAATCAAATGGTTTTAAACGCTAAGCTGTAAATAATAAAAATCATCCTCCGTTAATGTACGATAAAATCATGAATTTCAATTTACATTTTAAAATACAATTTGAAAAATGACAATGTTACCTAATGAATTAGAAACAACAAAATGACAGGTACTACGACTACTATAAAAAGTGCCCTAAAAACAATGGCCGTACATAATCTTTGTTTACGAGTTATGTAAGCGTTTCGAAATTATCTTATTCTATTTAGTAATTGTACGAATCAATCGTTATTAATAACTGAGATGCCTAGATTATGAAAAAAAAAAAAAGAATATAATTTTCTTAAGCCTTACCTAGATGCGTATCATGCTTAGTTAGAAATAGTATCAACTAGATACTTACACAAAAATATATACCTTTTCCTGCACTCATGAAGCTAATTTTTCTGATTATTTATAAGTATTACGCGGTTATAATAATATCAATTTTAAGCATACGCTATAGTTTATTTAATTCACGCTTTATTAGGCTTCTAATTCATTTATCAATAGTGATTTGAAGCGATAAAACAATTTTTCGAGGCAATATACTTTAGAAAAATCAATATTTCTTTGAATTTCTGACTTCACTTTATCCGTCAAGGTTTAACCATCTCTGTGGATATTTATATATTTAACAATTTAAAAAAGTGTCCATTGATATTAATTGCTTTTCTGAGCTTCGCTTTTCTCGTTCTGTCGTATCAAGGTTGACCGACTGAGATATATCAACAGGATTTTATGGTAATAGAACAATATCATTAAGTATTAATACGCTAATATCCGAAGGCTAGATAAATTGAAGAGTTTTTGCGTTCGTAACAGACGTATCGGTTAATAACGATTAAAAGCAAATTATGTCTTCTATTTCTTCAAAATATCAATCATTATTTTCTTAAGAACTTTCAAGCACTTTCAAGCAATTATGGAATTTAATATCATTGCGGAGGGCAATTGCGTTTACTTCTATTTGTATTTGTATCAATCATTCTTAAACTGCAAAGGAACATGCAGCTAAATTGTGTACAGCATGTACAGTTGCTCCTTCATTGAATAGTCGAATGCCTCAGATCGACCTCAATAATGAAAAAATCAATGAAATTCCTTTTAATGATATTCAAATAGAATATTGACAATTTCAAACGCGCATGGAAATCTCATCCGGTAATCCAGACGCAAGTTACATCAGTCTTTGAATGTGTCGATTGATCACCGATACCGTTATTTCAATAAAAAGTTATCCAATAAAAAGACCGGTAAAGGTGCCATTGCTGGCGAAAAGAGCCAATCGTAATGTTCTCGCGGTCGCCGATTACGAAATATTCGGTAGATCGCGCGTGTAATTCGAGGGCGTAATTCGAAGAGCCGCGGCTGTTTTTCTTTTTTGTCGCGATTAAGCCGCCGACGATTGAGATCGGGATCACTTTCGGAAAGTTCCCGAAATGTACTTCAATGAAGAGCCGCCTGGTCCACGTCAACCGTATTACGCGTCCGGGTGTAAAAAGTAGCGGCCGCGGCGCCGCCTACTCTAGGCGTGTACCTCGCACACACATTGTAGTAAGTGCGGCCTGAAAAAGGCCGGCGCAAGCGCGAGAGACGGTAATTATCCGCGTCATTACCACCGCGAATATTCACGGTGGTCCCGTCGTCGCCGCGCCGGTATTACAATATGCGGGTGGTGGGTTGGGTTGGGTTGCTGGTGGGGGGTGGGGGGCGAAACAAGTGGCGCTTGGGTGGGCGGTTTTATTGAGAAAGCCGCGGAGTCCCGGAGACCTCGATTCATCCTCGGGGAAGGCGATGAGCGTGCGCGATTCTTTTACTCTTTCTTTCTTGCCTTTGTTTTCGATTAATTTTTCGTTGCTTAATTGTCGGGACTTGCTCGTTTTCTGATCGTTGAATCCCCGATGTAGTTTTCCTTTTGCCTCGAGGGGACCAACGTCTCTTTTAATTGTTAATGCTCGCCGGTGGTTGGCCAAATTACGGCGCAAGGTATTTTTGGTACCGTACTGTTCTCTTTATAATCGCCTTAAAATAATACGGTAAGGTTACGAACGCCACATCCACGCTCAACGGACAACGTATTTTTCAAATGCCGCAACTCCACAAACTACGCGGAGCCAACGCTAATGCATAGTGATCTTGATCGCATTAACCGAAGTAGAAAGCTCGCACACGGCTAAGCGAGCGTAGTTCGGCGATTGGCAGGACAAGGACGAAAAGTCCGTAAAACGCGTCGGCAACAGGGACGAGGGCAGAGTCTCATTGGATTCCAACGGCTTCTTCGAGTCTCCCACGACGTTCCATTCCCCCGCATTAGAACCTCCCACGACGATAAATCTCGGTCTCGTTTGCGCGCGCATAAATTCCGCGTGTCGGATTGTCCGGGTTCGGCTGCCGGCTGCCGCCTAACCTTATCAACTTTGATGGGCGCGCGACGCGTCGAGGTCCAGCAACAAAGGCGTTGAGAGGGAGAGAACCACCGTGGGCGCCTCGCTCTGACTCACCCACGCGCCGACGCCCTGGCGAGAACATTTTCGTTGCACGAGGATACGCCATGGTCGTTCTGTTTCTTTTTCTGTTTTCGCGTGCCGTGGGCCAGCGATTTACGAGCCGCGACCTCCTTTTCAATTGCCGAGTCCGCCGTCGGTCGTTGCTTGATTTATCGCGATTATGCAGATTTCAGTGATTTTCCGAGGTCTTCGAGTCGATGGCTTTATCTTGTCGTTGGGTAGACAGTCGAGACGCGCCAATTCTCAGTCGTGTAAGTACGTCCCACTGAATCTTCCCAGCTGGTCAGTGGATGGAAATACGAAGAAAATGGTTGGTGCGATGCACAAGCGAATTACGATGGTCAGGCGTGGGGAAACCTTTCCGTATCGCAAACATTAATTTCATAAATCTATCCATCGCATAAATTTTCGAGTTAACTTACATTGGCAGCACTGCACACTCGGTACCAACAGGCGCGTTTAAATACTCGGTTCGTTAAATTACACGTAAGATAGCTAATATATTTCTGGCAATGTTATTCTTTATAATTTCTAATGACAAATATATTATTTACAAAAGTATTTAAAGTTAATTCAAATAGAATAATTAAGAATTTCCAAATATATCACCGACCTTGATTAGCTCGAAAAACAGTACGTCAAAGAGTACATCGAGTAAATAATAAAAAAATTACATACACACACACACACACACACACACACACACACACACACATATATATATACCCGAACTTGTAATAGCCAAGCCGCCAACGATAGTTAGTTAATTAACATAAATGATCGATTGACGTAATTTGGATGTGAGACTCGTAATTCGTACTTGATTAAATTAAAACTCGATGAGAATGTATATTAAGTCACCGAAAACGGTCGCTCTCAAAAAGCAATGTACAATTTGTATAAGTTGAATGAACTTGGTTCTTAAATACCCCGAAAATTCATCTAATTCCCCGACCAAGTCCAGCTACGGACGCGTCTTTTCAAAAGCAGGCCGTAATTATTGCGAGGGAGCGGGATAAGTGCGTTGAAATGAATAATCCCCAGGAACGGGCGAGAGGCTCGACGAGAGTCACAGGGACAATAGTCGCAACACTCGCGGGAAATTAATTGGCGGCCTAGGCTTGGCCCAAGACCCAGCGATATTTCACGCCTTCGAATGGGTCGCACTTAGCGCGGACCTTGGATTATTGTCGAGATACGTGCGCGTGTGCGCGGGGACCACCTGCGTAGTCGCGAGCTCAGCTAACAATGTGCTCCGTTGCTCGCGCGCGCGGTAGAGGCCGGGGACGAGTCACCCGCGCAAGGCCCGCGCAAGGCCCGCGCATAAATGATGAACGATGGCTGCATCGGGGAATGGATGCGAGTACGTGCGCACGCGCGAGCCGATTCAATGCGGCGAAAAATCGGCAATTTATACCTGCGGCTATTTCGCGTTCCACGAGGTGGTCAGGTGGTGTGGGGAGGGGAGTGCGGAAGTGCATTGTCGCGGCGTTAAAGACCGATTAATGGCGAATCGCTGGATTCTTTTAGTGACGTCGTTTTGAATTGTAGCGACGCGGGACCGCAGTTGCGCGACTTCTTGTTTCATGCCTCTAAGCTTCGGTTACATCTTTTGAATTGACTGCGATTTTACTATTTTACAGTTATTTAATGGCGTAATAAGTTTATGACATTGATAAGAAATTTAAAACGAGTCTATGTAAACAGGAGTTAAAATCTGTTCACAATCGGTTAAAATTTAATAGTAATTTAAATGATCGAGGAAGTTTTTCCTATACTATACATTTTAATAATGCCTTTTTAATTTGCAAATTTATTGAATGTAATTTTTTTAAAGACAATATTGTAATCCCGAAAATTGGCATGTTTGATGTATACCTTTTTAAAAGGACGTACACGTTATAAAGGTGTATTTATGAGTATCATTTCAAATTTCTTACAAATATTTTGTAAGAAATATTTATTATATAAGAAATAAAATTGTTTTTATCGAATCCGTAATATAAAGCTTATAGTATAATGAAAAATCTGCACCAATGATAAAATAGAAAAGAATGAGAAAATGAATTTTTAACTGATTCGCTATTTTCTAATAAAAAGATACATATAATTTCACAGAAAAATTAAGAAAATAAATAAAAGCTCAGGACGTTTCAAAGTCTTAATCCTGGTACAGTGACATTGAAAATATTGCAAATTACCGTTAGAGAAAATTTTCTTTTTAAAATTTAAAATTTAAAATTACGTATAAAATACTTTATATTTGTAGTGAAAATTCCAATTTTCCATTTTGTCATTTGCTTACGAGTGACCGCATTTTCAGAAAAAACGTATTGATCTTGCACTTATTTCATAATGATGTGTCGCTTTTCTATCAACTCATTCCTTAGCTACTAATATAACAATTATGTTAAATTTGAAACTGAATAATCACCGAAAATAAAAAGAGGTTTAAGTGAGTAAAAACATAATAATAGCAATGTACATTTTTATATAATAATAATATATAATATGGATTCGTATTATATAAGAATGTGAGTTATTTAATGTTACTGCTAAAAATCAAATAATATAACTAGAATGTAACTGATATTTTATATTGAAAATATGAATGATATAAAAAGGTGAAGAAGCCTTAAACCACTTCCCTTGTTTCATTTCATCAAAAACTAAAGAAAATTAAATTAAAACTAAAATTCAGTAAATTAAGATCTCGTATAACTTTCATCAAAAGAAATATTATCTTCATGTCTGATAGTTTGAAAATATCTTGAAGATAAAGGCTACTGTTTAATTACAAAAAGAGCACAATAATAGAAACCCCTCATCGAGGGATATAATAAATTGTATTACTTGCAGAATTAAAATCAGAACACCCGACAGAAATATAATAATAAAAAAGGCTGACTAGTTTCTTTTGAAAACATAAAAGATAAAACTAACGTTTAATGCATTTGAGAGTAAATTGTCTCGTAAAAAGCGTAGTCGAAACCAATCATGTATC
The DNA here is from genome assembly GCA_018907045.1 of Wiebesia pumilae. Taxonomy (NCBI): domain Eukaryota; kingdom Metazoa; phylum Arthropoda; class Insecta; order Hymenoptera; family Agaonidae; genus Wiebesia; species Wiebesia pumilae. The sequence continues at coordinate 3,346,714 of JACCHZ010000138.1, forward strand.
ATCGTGTACACGCGCTAATAACATTTAAAGGGAGAAGACCATTAATTTTATTACTATTAAAGTAAGCCAAGACCATTGTTACATTGTAATTATGTCAATTGAACCGGTCACCCACGCATTTTGTGATCGTGGGATACATGGCTGGATTGAAATGCTTATCAAGAAAGTTTAGCGGTAACTGATTATTCATATAAAAAAATGTGTCCTTGACAGTAAATTATCGCATGAATCGACAAGCCTCGGCCATACGTATATATTTACGGGTGGTCTTGGCCCTTATTTTCTTAATTTATTCATTGATGAGCTAAATAAAAGTATACTTTAATTTGTATTCTGTCACGTTTCGACGTCTTATGTGACGAATATGCACTTACTTGACGCCCTTTTTAAGCGTTAGCCATTATTCATAAGCCTTTATTAACAATAGTAAAATTAATTATTACGGCACTTTTCGTATAATACAGATCAATTCATTGTTATAATGTCGTACTAATCAAATTTATTGTAATTGTTAGCCATACGTGAAATGACATTTCACAGAAATTACACGTGTAAGTTTACCTTGTAATTTTTGTACCTCTGTTCACTCTCATGAAGCCAATTAAAAGATGATTAAGATATATTTCCCGATTAAAATAGTCTTTCGACATATTTGTAGTTAAAAGTAAATAGTTAATACTAATAAAATTAATTGAACATCAAGACTGGCGATTTTAGAAAAAGCTACAACGAATGAAAGGCGTAGATTCCTGCGGTAAATAAAGTGTTAAGTATTACTTTAATCAATGGCGTATTTAATTAGATACTTGCAATTACTAATCTGTGTTAAATAAAGTACAATTCTTATGGTCGAGAGTTTGCCGATCAAAATATCATAATAAATTTTTAGTTTACTACTGCATTCAAGGAAGTAGTAAAAGATGAGTAAATTGTAATATAAATTTCGTATTGGCTCGAGCATTTTTCAGTATTTACCAAATGGATAGGTGAGATTATAATATATTTATAGTATACGTTTATTTCTTGTTAACTTAAATACAACAAGCGTTACAATTTTTTACACAACTTTCAGTGATAAATTATTTATTTATAAAATGCTGCAATCTCCCAATCCAACAGAATTTATTTTAGTAAATTGTTTAATAAAAATAAAATCTTAAGATTTCAATTAGGAAAAAATGAAGCTTTCACCTTTTAAATCATATAGGGAATTATTATTATTGAGACTTCAATTTTTCAGAAAACGCTTTTCCTACGATCAAATAAAATTTAAGGTACTCATTTTTAACTCATTTTTTATACAACCTTTTTGTCGGGCAATAATAATATTTTACATCGTTTATATTAGAAGTTTGGAAGCATCGTTCGTCAAGTCCGTTCGTCAAATATGAATTTATAGAAAATTATACGTTGGCTTATTTAGTAAATTAGCAGTGATATTTGGTAAAGATATTTACGGATCACTGAATAGAGATTCAATATTTTTCTCTATTTCTGTAACTAATTTTTGTAAAAACTTGAACTATGGTTCTTTCAACAAAATACAGTTGGTTACCCTCTCGAATTACAGGATTAAAATTTTCTTGTAATTCCGAAACTTATCATCAACTTTCTCCACTGAAAGTTTACTCTACTACGTCATATCGGATGCTTAAGTTTGCACAGAGACAAAATCGCACGCGATTCGGTCGCCCAGCAATGCGTTCCACGGTGTCGCGCAAAATAAAAATGAAATCGCCGCAGCAAAATGAAGTACCGTTCGCACTCCCTTCCCTTCCCAAAGCTAAAATCCGCTCGCTACTCCGTAATAAACAATGTCACTCCAGGGCAACGCGCACGAGACGCCGTAGTCCACGTGCACGCGATAACAAAAACGCCCGCCCCAAAAACCGAAAAGACGAACCGTTAACGAGCGAACGATCGTGCACTCGCCGTTTATTGTTATGCATACGCCTGTCCTTTACGATCGGCGATTCCCCGGTATTTTTTGCCGAAAAACGGTCGCGCGGCATCTCGTCATTGGCGCGCCGCCGGGATTGATCGTAAGGTCGCGTTGGTCGGCGCCGTCCCCGCTTTTACGAGAGCGTAATTGCCCGATAATTATTTCGGCAGGGTCTTTTTGCGTCTGCGTTAAAAAAACAGGGGGTGACGTCTTTTACGGCGCGTAAACGACCGGCGCCGCGCCGATAAGAAACGCTAATGCGCGCAACGTGTGGCTCTCGAATTTTGCCGGTTGAAGGGTCGCCACTTCGACTAGCGATTCATTCGAAAAAAAAGAAAAAAGAAAAAAAAAAAAAAAAAAGAACGAGGAAGACGAGTTCCCATGAGCTTTTGATTGGAAGGCATTTCTGAGGCATTTTTATTCGAACGCGAGCCGATAGTGTTTAACCGTGTCGATTTACGCGAGAGGCTTGCTTTTTCTTAATCTCATTATTATCTACGAAATCTTCGAGCCTTCGCTGAAATGCTTGACGTAAAATATTGATCTGTTAAAGGCTCGATTAATACGAATGATTTTCGTGATAATGATACCGAAGGATTGAGATTCTTTTCAAATAGCCGATTTGATTGGAATTTCGGTTTTCTCTTAATCCACACCGGAAGATATCGCGTAAATCACGACTACTTTTTAAGTAATCGCGGAGAAATTTTCATAACATACAGGCATACATTGTAACCAATTTAGAAATATCAATATCTTCAGTGTTCGCAACTTTTTAGCATCGTTTTAATATTAATTTTATGGGAATAAGTTTATTGCCGAGATTTATTGAGAAAAAAGTTAATCGTTGGACTTCTGATTGAACGCGAGAGACGATCGGATAGATTGGAAAATCGTAAGTGCGCGCGTAATTATCAAAATATTTACAAAATATTCACTAGGACTCTGTATACCCGCAAATACGGCCAATGTCTAGACAAGTCAGATAAATTGATGATCAAAGAGTACGATGTATCTCTGTCGATTAGACTGCTTCGGTCCGCGTTACATGCAACACAAGGATATGCATTTCTTCAGAGTCTAACAGCGGCGGAGCACATTTGCTCCTTCGAAAATAAAGCGGACGAGTTTCGTACTCTCGGAATTATTGTTGCAACTGTTCCCGATCGTCGCGAGGCCAACGCATCATTTTTCATTACGAGTCGTATTCGCATATTATCTGCATTATTACGAATAATTTGAACAACTGCATTTGTTCTTTATAACTACCGACTATATTAATTTATAAATTCTGATAAGGTGCTGTTCCTTTTACGTTGGCGATAAATAATGCTGTTGCTGTAAATCAACCGCGGTGTATAATCAAGATTTCAAAAGCCAACTAGCCATTTAATATTAATCTGGCAAATAGCGTAGGAAGGTTCATCCCGGGATGAACACTCTATCCTTCTAATATTTATTAAATGGTTGAATACGATTAAATAAAATATCTATAAACGTCTAACGCGGGTACATGGTAGTGCGCGCCCGAGGCATCCTTAAGGCACAAGAGTAGAAACGAAAGAAAACGACTTTCGCAAGCGAGCAGTCGCAGCGATCTCATCTACCGTAACGATTCCCGTAAAATTAAAATCCACCTTCATCAGCGTCTCGCCGACGAGCCGCTACGTGGTCTTGGGCTTTCGCCGGGACGAGAAGAAAAATGTCGGAAGAACGAGAGGCAACGCACGAACGAATCAACGCTAATACACCTGACAATCTCCGCCCGCGATAAGGACAAATGACCGGGCGTGTACGCTTATAACGGTGCCGCGGCTCCGAAGTTCTTTTACACACACGCACGCGCGCGGTCGCCGAAAGCGGTGCACCTACACACGAAAAAGAGCGAGAGCACGAGAGGCTCGGATTTTCGCGAGGCGGCTTATCGCCCCGGCCGATCGCACTCCCCCTCGTCCTTTCTCTTTCTCCTTTTCGGAGCGGCAACGGGGATAGAGGACCGAGATCCGGGCGGATCGACCGATGTATAAATTGCCGCTCGCCATGGCGTTATCCCTTCGAGCTATCGCCAGAGTTTCCTGTCCACCTCCGTTATCGGGGTCGCCCAAACTCGCCCGGACGAAAAATGCTTCCTGCTCGCGCCGCGCTTTAATAGACGTCTCCCCACCGCCACCCCAAGTTTTTAGGATTCTTCGGTCAATCGTAGGAGTTCGCTGTCGCTTCGACACTCGTTAACTTTCGCAAATGAAGATTAATGAAGGACGTGGATTGGCTGGACGTCATTCCTGGCGTCGTTTTTTTATTTTGTACCCCTTTTATTCGTTCGTCCCTCGGCGAACGTTCCTTTAGCGCAAACAATTCTCGCGTCTTGAACGAAGGACTCTGGCTATTGAGGCCGTACGACGGATTCCAAGTCGAAATGAATCGACAATGAAACGGGGCTGCCTTTCTTCAAACGCTGGAGAAATACGCTACAGTCTCTTGTACGTTGCGATTGAATTGTTGGAGGAACTGCTTTTTGAAAGGAAAATATGAGTTTATGGAAACTCGGATCAAAGTACAGGGAAGTGCTACTTTTGTTTGGTGCTTCTTTATTACAAGCTCGTACGATCTCACTGCAATGAAAGCCGCGTGAAAGTCACGTGAAAGCTCATTCGAGGGACTTATCCACGGCGCATACCGGAAGCCACCTTATCAGCCGTACGACTATTTTGCGTATCGCTCGTTCCTCGTGCAGTCCGACTATTAAAACATTAGGATCCGCAGCCAAGGTTCCCGAGACCGGCGAAACTCGAAAAAAGTTCGAACCATCGCTCGCCCGCCGATGATTTACGCCCAGGAAAAAGAATCGCGTCGCGCATTCGACTCTCCCCCGAGGCTCGATTTTTATTCGCCTCGGTGCGACGTCGCCCTGGTAAGAGCACGACGACATAAATCGCGTATATATTTATATATTTCCGCGAAAACCGGCCTCTGGGATATATAGCTCAGGCGAGAAAGGAGATATAGGCTTGCGAGCGGCCGGAAACAAAGAAGAACAAGTACAAGTAACAGCAATAGTCTCCGAACTGTTATTTTCGGGCTAGACGCACGCCTAATATCGCCTCGTTATTCCGCATTAATGACACTCACCGACGCTGGATTTATGGCGATGTCGTCGCGATGGGCGAGTTGGGTTGGGGCGTCGAGGGGTGGGGGGGAGCGTGAGGGTGGTAAAGCGGAGAAGGGACATTGGGACCAATTTCACGGCTTGTATTCGAGTGCGACACGCCATGCGATGTCGCGAAACTTGCGAGTGACGTATTTGCAAATTAGCGAACGCTTCGCGAGTTTCGTATACTCGACTTAACTTCTCGTTCCCTAAAGATTCGGATCTCGTCTTTTCTTAAGATGATTTTGTATTTATTTTACACCGTATTATTTGTATGATTGCACTCGTATACCGATTTAGTTTATTAGCCTATACCAACAGGTTAGGCTGGTTAAGACGGGATTCATAGGGCTAAATCCGAATTAAACTTTTCTCGTTAAGAACAAGAAAATGTAATGATTGATTCTTATTTATTACAATTCACATTTAATACTAATTATTCTTAAGTCGATAAAAGGCCAAATCAATGAAGATTGGCGAGTTTCACTGACTATTCAAGTATGCAATTTTGCGAAGAATTAAACGAGAAATATTTGCTAATTTTGAGAAGTCATTGACTTTTCACTCTTGTTAATAGCTACTATCGACGAAAAGTACAAGTTTTATGTTTATTATGTTTTACTGCAACGTAAGAAAAATGCGATAATATATTTTTCATAAATTTAACCGAACTGACGAGTGCTTTGGTAAACGGATTCTTTTTAATACTAATGTAACAATTTTGTCGAATAAGAAGTAATTTCTACGAGTATTCGATCACATTGAATAATTCCATTGAATTATCCGTATAATAATAATAATAATTATTTTTCCTAATTTCGGAACATTCCAATTTCATACTATTAAAAAATCATTTAAATAATTCAAATCGAACTTAATTCCACATCCTTCATTATTAATAAACGAAAAAATATGTTTTAAAATAATATGTGATTTATATAATAACATATCTGCGGCGGTAGTGATAACTGTAAACTCTAATAGCCTTTCGGTTAAATGCGTACATAATTTTTCTTCGACACACCTGAAAAACGTTTTGATATTTTTCTCTTTCATATTAAATAAAACTAACAACAAGTGCATCGTATTTGCATGAATAATAAGCAGTTTGACAGTATTAATATGTCGACTGATTTGGAACTGATAATTAGGCTTGCGATTATCTTGGGAGCAGAATTTGCAATATTAATTTGTAATTTGTCAAAAAATCCATATAAACCAATAAAACACAAGCACTGTCATTTTTATCTCGTTAACGCGTTCGTCGTACTCGATAGCCGCGAGTCACAAATCGCTTACAATCGATCAATACCCGATCAAAGCCGATGTATTTTGCACAAGCGCTTGTCACCAGGTTTGTCACTGGTCGAGATTTTTTGGCACACGATGCATCATCTTTAAAGCGCGCATTTGCATCCTGCGATGACGCACACGCGTGCGAGAGCACAGTCTCGGTAGGAGGATGGCAAAAGATCGAGAAAAAGGTCGTAGATTAATCTGCGTTATCGCTTGTTGACGCTCGTAGACACGCTTTCTTCGGGTTGTAAACATCGGCTCTTATCTTTGCGAGAACTGGAACTCGCGCCGCGATCTTTACAATCGCGCTGGAATACACGGCGAAAGTGCAAAATGTGGTTGTTTCCCTTAGCGAATATCAGCGACCGAATGAGACGTGGTTTGATCGACTAATGCGAGCCGTGTTTTTAGAGGAGAGGATGCGTTAGAGGCATCTTTTATGCCGTATATTTTATTTTACGAGAGTTGCGCTTCGGAATTTATATTCCGATTGTTACGAAGCCTTTAAGTGCTGCACATTGGCGAATCCACAACTCTAAGAGTAACTTTAGCAGCTGACATTGTTGTTCGGGTAGCATTAATTGTTCGATCGTTTCTATTAAATAACGGGGAGTTACTTGATTTCAAAGTGGAAATACCACTACATATTTCGTGGAAAAATTAGAGTGAATCTCGAGACATGCAATGTATTTCAATAATCTTTTTACAAGAAATTCCATACCACTAACAGACATCGCGCGTTCTTGCCTTTTCCTTTTTCAAAAGATTACAAACAATCGACTTCGACGAAAGCGCATGTTATTCAATGAAAAGGATAAAGGTCTACCGCGTTGGAAACGTATTTTCAAGTGCACGCAAATTTGTAATATCAACTTACTGCAAAGTGGTATAAATTAATTACAATCGCATAACTTTGCTCGCTTACCAATTATCGTTAGTATGTCGTTGTACACAGAGTCTAGGTAGAATCGTCGGCTTATAACGACACTTCGAATAACGTCCACTTTCAGGACTCTCGCTTGGCTTTGTTAAACTCGGCCTTGGTCATTTATCTTTCGATACATCGTTATTTAAACGAAGGAATAAGAGCGAAGGAATAAGGAATACCTTTAGGAACAAGCTTCGGAAAGCCCACTGACGTCATTTGGCATTATCGAATTAGATGGCTTTCGATATCTTACAGATGGAGATACTGTCGGGAAGGATCTTGTCCCGAGCCCATGTTTAACTCAGATTCTTTCACATCCGAACCTGCGAAAACCTCCGACGACATCTCGGCATAGACAGGGAAAATTAAAGGAGCAGAAAAGGGATAAGATAACGGAATCGATCGCGGTCCGGAGTGAGCGTTCACTCCTTTCGAGTGGCTCCACTCCCGCCTTACGGGGAATTCCAACTCGGTGAAAAAGTATGCGAAACTAAGCGCGCGCGCATTAATTAAGCTGCAGCGAAAGCGAAAGCTCGGCCGCTCGAATATCGCACATCGCGGAGCTCGGGCCATTATTGAAATTCCCCCGGGATGAGGTTTAGTACGCGGAATCGCGCTGCGCCATTTTAACGATCGGATACTTAATGCGGCGGCGCGAGTCGCGGGGGAGAGGCGGGGGGCGGCGAATCGTCGGCTCCTTTGAGGGCTTTCGCCTAATAAATTAATCTATTAACGCTGGGCCTCCGTCGCGAGCTCAGCCCTCTGCATAATCCCCAATTAGGACGAAATTGATTACGCCGGATTAATGCAGGCCTGCGCTCGGCTGTCTTGCGTCTTTCTCTATCTCTACGTCTCACCTCACGGCTTTAACCTGCGCGTGGGGGAGCGAGATGGAGGGGAAAAAAATCTTGGCGTTTATTTCGATTGGCTGCCGCCTGTCGAGTTGTATTATCGGAGAAATCTTTCTGTTGTAACTTCAAGGATTCACACTGATTAGGACTGGGGGCGAAGTTGAATTATGAGACACGAGAGTTGGCATCCTAGCAGAAAAACACTGTTTATTTACATTCTCACGATTAATATTCCTTTTTCATTTATTTGCCTTTACATTTTTCGTCGCTTTACATGCTTCGCTGGCTTTCGAAAATAAGATAATGGATTCCTCTGTATAAATTGAAATAATGAAATTTCGCATATCTATACACTCGAGATGAACCTTTCGATAAAACCCTTTAACCTTTTCATTTGTCGTATAATATATAATACTCTTGAAAATTGATCATTGTTAATTGTTTTGTATTCCCTTACGTTTTACGCTTTATTACGTTACTTTCTTTTGAATAAATCATTCCCTTGCGATTGCTGGCAGTTTCCCTCCGTTAGACCGTTTCGACAAAGAATATGATCGAATTTTCGGTCAAATATCGAAATATTTTTTTTTTTTTTTTTTTTTTTTTTTATACGAAACACATCCTTTTAGAATAGTTGTAAACTATAGTAGAACCTCAGAAATAGTTGTAAAAATCGTTTATTAGCTGTTCCTAAATTAAAAAAGAAATCAATATGCGCTTATATTATTTTTAATAAAGCACGGGAATTTTATTGACGTGTGCAAGTTGATCGATAATTATGTTACGTCTCAACTGTCGATAACTTCGTGTTTAAGTTTTGCTCTTTTTTACGACTCATTTGTATACCTATTCCCTTTGTACGCAAGATGGAGTGGGAACTTGATTTATAAACTTTCACTCTTACGTTTTTTCGTACCTTCTTCACAAATATAACGAGACTTCGATGAAACCGACCATGTCTATGCGAATCAAGGGTTTTTTCTTTTCCGTTTTAATATTATCGCGTTGATCGTTCAAATCTTTAGTTTTCAACAATTTCAATGCAATATTTGTTCCAATGTATTGTTTTTCCATCTGGTTTTCAGTACCATTTTTAATAAATATTAAAATTCGTAATTTTTTGCAAGCAGTACCTTTTTCAATATATTAAGAATAAAGCATTATAAACATGCACAAATGCGTAAGATATATTTTTTTCTAATTTAGCAGTTAAGTTTTGTGTTATAAATAAACAAATTTGAAAACCAAATTGAACGAAAATTAAATTTCACAATATTCAGTACCAATAGTAATTACGAAATAAAATTTCTTACATAAAATTGCAGCTTAATATTATGCCAATAATATACTTTATCAGATCAGAATTCAATGATTTTCATTACCAAAGAAGAACTATAATTTTTTATGTATTCTATTTATTTTATTTTTGTAGCGTTCTTACGATGAAATTCCGCATACAAAGATTAATCTCACCTTTATGCGAATTATATTAGTAAAAATTTTCATTAATTTCATAACTGAAGTATAATTAACAAACATATTCAAAATTGAAACAATAACATCGAACCAAAACGAAATGATAAATTTAATTTAAATCAATATAATTTAAAAATCGATGTTTATATTTTCTAACGTCTGCTATATATTATAAGCCTGATACTTATTTAATGAAATACTATTTCTATTTATTCTTTTATTATTTATAAAGAAATGAAATTTATTGAATGTTTATTTCGAATTAAATCTTAATGAATAATTAGTCATTGCTGGGTTGAAAAGTTATAAAAAAACTTTTTACAAAAGTAACTCTTAAGACACTATAAGAAATAATCATGTTTAACTTGAAATAATAAATGTGAGATGACAAGCCATTATTTAGTATAATTTTAAGTATAAAGTGTAGTTAACAGCATTTTATTAGTTTTATCGTTATTAGTTTAATATATTGTAGTAATGATATCTTGGAAACTATTGTATAATATATTGAGTCATTAAGTATTCAAACTCTATTGTATTATCAAATTCATCACTTTCGTTTTATCCTTTTGTTTTTTCATGCATCAATTCTTTGTTATTTAAATGCTAACATTATCGTAGAATTTTATTGAAAGGCGTTTTTATTAACGATAAAAATTTATTTTCAATTAAATTTTCATTAAAAATATTATACACAATTACAAATATTATCAATAGTAATGTAAAAGTTTAATTAATTTCTCGTCAAAAGGTATGTGGACAACTAGTGTAGACACTAGATCGTCTAGTGTACGGATGATTAGTGCTAGATATTACATTTTATGTAAAAGTCGAATTTCAGTTTTTAAAACATTACGAATATTTATATATAATTTTGGAATTCTACAACTGACTTTTAGTTCCATACTTTTAGTACAATTTTTATCCGATTTAATAAAGACACGTTATTCGGCAATATTTTAAATGTCTCTAGTCAAGTAAACCATCCGCACGTCCACACGAGCTTTGTTTATTTCGTTTATATGTCTTTAAGTAAATAACGTAACACGTGAAAAAATATTAAAAAAAAAAAAAAAAAAAAAAAATTTGCTTCCCCGTTGGCAAACTAATTGCAAGGTATTTTTAAACGTCACAGATTTAATTGTCCTATGCATAAATGAATTTTAAATAACGCACCATCAGTAATTAATTTGCAGAGGGAATTATTGCAATGCATTAAATTTATACCGTCTGCACATAAAGCTTCCTTTTTGAAACTCTTTTTCGATCCACTAACACCAAAGCACTATTGACAATTCATCAGTTATTGGATTAAACGCGTGCGATGGTTAATAACTTGAAATTAATTTCAGGACTTTAAACTCATTACTTAATCAATTACGTTATTTATTATTAAAAATTACCAACAAGCGCATTTAATGAAATTCTCACGGCAAAATATATCCACCTATTTGTTACACGCGAGCGCATGACTTTAATTTTTGACTTTCGCGCGTCTCTCTTCCACACTCAAAGCGCCTGCGCACTTTTGCGTTATCCCCGTTTTCACTCACTCTCTCTCTCTCTCTCTCTCTCTCTCTCTCTCGCTCTGTCTATCACCCGCACAACGGGCGCATGGAAATTTTTTTTCTCCCACGCTTAAAGAGACGTGCAACAAATTGTCCTTCGGACTGTCCGGCGGTGCGCCGCGTACGAATATCGTGAAGTCCAGCGCGATTCATAAATCAAAAGATAAGATCGCGCTTGCGATTATGGATGTTATCCGTGCGAGGGTCGAGACCTTTTTTTCCTCTCCTCCACTCCTGCTTTTTTAACTTTCGCTCCCCTTTTTTAATCGAGCGATCCTTCTTTATCACGTGGACGCACATATTAGTAATTAGACGTTATTAGAAGAAATGCGAGATGGACGCCGTTAGTCTCGTTGCCGATTATTCATCAGAGTTGTTATTAATTAACCCACGTTTTTACAAAATCACTTTCTGGGAATATTATTTATACTATGTGAACATGTTGTACTCATGTGTACTCATCCACGTAGCGACTATTACTTAAGTCGCATTCAATACAAATTGATAATTATCTGACTCTATCATTTTCGCGTCTATCGTAGTTAATCTTGTATAGATATCCAAGCTTGATAATATTTACTTCACTTTAATGAATTTACATTGTTGCTTTATCTCGTATGTTTATACTTTGAACATTTTTCCTCTATCGAATCATGAATAATTGGAATTAAAAAGATTTACAATAAACAGTGAATATCATAAGGTAGTATTTTTCCAATTTACATTTAGTTTTATTTAAAAGTTTCGTTAAAAAGTGCAAGTACTTAAGATTTCAGGTATATTATTTAATATTTATGCGGTGTTGAATAGAATGTTTTTTTACTGCGATCTACCGGAAGCCTAAACTTATTTGAATAAAAAATTAGAGAAAAACAGTTAAAGGTAAAGATGGTAAAAGCTTTTCCAATCGATCTTTCAAAATGACACGAATGAAGCTCGGTATGCAACTGCAGTATTTAGTTTTGCGGAACCGTAATGAAAATAAAGAAGAAAATTATTATTATTTACATGAAAAATATGATTTTCAAATATTATTTATTTGCGAGTCATTTTGCTTTATTCTACGATTAATATTTAACGTCTTGTTAAATGGTTGTATTATAATATTACACTGTGTAAAGAAAAATCGAAGTTAAATTATTCGGCAAGAAGTGGTCACAGTAATAATCCGAGTACAAAGGCAGACGACAGCTATTAAGCGCAGCTGGAAAGAGAAACAGGAAATTCAAGTAAAAAAGAGTGAAAAGGAGTATAAAAAATGAAAAATGGAGAAACAAGTTAGACGAGAAAAAAGATAAAATTTCAAGTAAGTTATGCTACTACTAGTGTAATTGGGAAGGCGAGACAGCGTTAAATGCTAAAAAAACTACCGTAAGCACTACAATATTTTTGACAAATTGACGCTAGCGTAATCCCACTAGAGCAAGTCCTCTAACGCATTATTTAATAACTATATCACTTTATCAGACTATACTCTAGACGTACTACATTTTACGCTTGAAAAGATTTATGACTTAGTACAAGACGGTAAATCAAGAGTAAGTTCATTGGAGCAGACTCCGAACTAAAATCTTATTTGAATGTACGATCGAACATAACCAATACACCGCTCAAAAAATGCCCAAGTTCTATATATATATATATATATATATATATATATATAAATCACACAATAATAATCTGCAGTATATAAATCACGTAGGACAATGTATTCGTGGCAATGATGATGTTTTCAAGGGGTTCAGACTTTTACATTACAGTATATCTAGAGTAAGGAAAAGTGATTCATGGTCTAATACAGATATTTCTTTTAACCACGGCTCGTAATCTTCCAGCGTCACATTCGAGTCTAATGAACTAATCGTTAAATTAATCCTCCTATTTTCCGATGTCACGTTAACGGCAGCAAGTCACACATTGATAATCCTCCAGATTTTCTCGCGATTCTCCTCCAGATGAAAATAAAGTTCTCGCTCAATCCCACTTATCGCAATACAAGAGTTACGCTTTTCCCAAGCGATCAAAGCGCGCACTTCGCGGTACCCCAGACATTCTATCAATTTTCCGATTTCATCGTGAGATCCTTGAGATGATATCCCGATAGGCCTCGCTTGCAATCGTCGATCACTCAGAAAATCGCGCGAATCGGCGAATTCGCCCTTGTTCGCGAGCACCCTGGAGCTGCAAGGAGGTCGCCGACCGACTCTTCTTGCTCTTGCACTTCGTTAATTTTGTTATTTATAGGGGTTTCAGGCCCACGCGCGAGATACATTGAGCTTTTCGAAGAGCTTCCGAGGGTTTCGCGGGGGGATGAAGTAACGTCATAGCTTTTAAAGGCCGACTATGTCCGCGCATACGTGTACGGGCACTTCCGTTTCATGCAACGTTAGCGGTGTCGTACTTGAAATTGATGAAAATCGCATGAGAATGTCTCGGCAATGATGTAGTCTTGAAACAGTTTTATAATATAATCACAGTTGAACGCATTTGATTAAAGATCAAGTTGTGAATCAGCTGTAAAGTCCGAATACATGAATACATTTACAATTACTTATTACCGATAAAAATTGGATACGTATATAAATACGTATACGCAATTCGTGTATTTTAATTCGTACTGATGAATATTTATTTACAAAAGCATTTCAAGAATTTTATAATACTTCGCCATTTTACGAGTCATGGTTCCGTGCACTAGTGGTACCTTTAAGAATAACATTAATTTTATGCATTAACTTTAACGCATAGGTAGTGAAATAAAAGAATTGTAGTTAACGTATTAAATTTACAGTTTATGTATTGGTATAATCAATTGAAATTACGTATTCGATCGCGTTCCAAAGGTGCGCCATCTTACTCGCGTTTTTCTTAATCTCATATTCATCATAAAATCTTTCCACGGCGTTTTTCGGACTTAACCATTTACCATTAATTTCTTCTTGCCCCGTAATATCTCGCGGCTCGCGCAGCAACCGAGCTTTACGTTATCTGCATTAATCACATACACTTTTCAAATGCTTTAATGATCAATCGCGTTGAAAGTTAGTACGATTGTTTATCACTTTTAATGGTCTGCACATTAGTAATTTTGATAAACTTTGTAAAAGCTCGTTACTTCGGATAGTTTCCAAGACAATTTTACGCTTATTAAAGAAATGGTTATAACGGTACGAGGTAGCAATACTTAACTCGCTTCCTCCTAAAATTACGTTAAATCAATGGTTATCACTCACGCATATTGCACGAATACAGTAGCTGCACAAATTTCTCGCACGTGCCTCGCTAAGACGTTCCAAATCAGTACAAAAGTACAGCGCCCTGAAGCTACGAGCAAAAATACTACAGGCATTCCTCTCATTTGTTTCCTGTTCACGTGTACTCGCTCACAGTCTTGATTAATATGCGTTGGAACATTAAGAAATGAAAGTATTTGTTATCGTTCAGAGGCAAAATGCGTAAGCGTTGTAAAAGTATGTTTATTTATATTCATGCGCGTTAACGTGTACCATTTATTTCCAACGAATATTGAATAACTTCATTTATTAATACTTGTAAAATATTTTAACATTTTATACTTATAATATTTATAATATTCATCAGTTTTTAGTAGACATTAAATATTTTATATTCATTACTTTAAATTTCACATGGGGAAAATGTCTGTTTAAAATTCAATGATCGAGTACGTGTGCTATGTTAGAACGCCTATTCCATCCTTTGAGTAATTAAATGTATTAGGTTTCCTATATTATTTGCTGCTTTTATGAGAAATGAACGTGAATTTATAAGCAACCGATGAAAAAGCACTTAAAACCGTAGTGAAAATTCACTGAAATAAATAAGCTTTTCTCCTATCACCGATGCAATGGAATTTTATTGATTTGGATTAAAATACCAAAATTATCGTGTATAAATAATACATGAACATTATAATGTATGAATTTGTAGTTAAATCGACGGAAAGGGAAAAATAATGGCTCGTACAACGGTGTAACGTTAGTATCCTTTGTTAGCAATGTTAGTAGTCATTAATGAGCTACACGTGTAAACAGAAAATTGGGAATCAGATGCATCAAGAATACGAATTTAATGTAATATTTGGCATTTCACATCCACTGAAATACCATAGAGAATACCAAAAAATAAACTGATTTTATTAAACAACGAAAGTTGCGGTATACTTTGCCGTACTTTACCGTACACGTGATAAACTTATATAACTAGAATTACACGAATCGCAATGAATAATAATAGTCGATTAACTTATCGCTCAACCTGAAGCAAATGCTCGGAGTGTGTACAAAACTAGTTTAGAGAGTAATTCTTCGCTGCAGACCGGATGGTCGACTCCATAGCGAGGCTGCCCAAGTAATATGATCTAAAACAGCGAACTCGTAATACCGTCACACGTCCGAACTTTCGCTTGCACACGACGTTGTACACGACATGTCCTGGAGCCATTGTGCACGCGCGCATCATCTTGCCGCGTGGCCGCTATCCTCCTTCCACGTTATCACGCTCTCTCTCTCTCTCTCTACACGCGTCCTTTCCCCCGGAGCTCTTTGACCCTCGTGACCCTCTGGGGCTCTCCAATCATCGGCAAATCACGCACGCGCGTGCGCGCACGCAAGTCTATGCACGCAGCCCCCGTGCGCCACTACCCACCACAGGCTTCTCTCTCTCTCTCTCTCTCTCTCTCTCTCTCTCTCTCTCTCTCTCTCTCTCTCTCTCTTGCGTTTCATGTATCCGCCGTCGGCCCGCGAGCACGATCATTACCGCAGAGGTGGAGGAGAGAAATATATAATCGGACGCGCATTTCCTTTCGCCAGCGCACAATCGACGCCGATAACCCTCGTGGAGCACACTTTTCGGATTTACAAATGGACGGCAGTGCGCACTACATAAAGGCTATGTTGGTTCGCGTTTTTTTTCATTTATTTCCGGGCTTCGTTCAATTATTGGCCGTGGAATTTGGGTCAGCGAGGTGTTCTCGCTTGTAACGAACACTTTGGGCTCTGCGCTACTAATGATGGAACCTGTAGCACGAATTTTTGCCTCTTACGCGTGTAAGAGGCAGATTTATTCTCGAGTATCGAGCGATAAGTGAGTGATTTTGAAATTAAGGAATCATCATTTCAATACACTTATCCGAGGGTATTGAAATTCTAGTCAATTAAATTGACGGATACATCGATAAATACACGAATATAATAACTGAAAATATTTAACAATTTCATTTCACGTGTTAAATAAACGCATAAATTTGTACGTATGTGCATTTGAAAATTAGCGTAAGAATGCCTGATCACATTTTAAAAATATTGCTTACCTAAGTGTTTATTTTTAGACAATTTGTTCGCTTACATTTTGTTAGAGCGACTTAAATTAAGAGAAATATGTTACACCGAAAACTAATATGTAAGAGAAATTTATATACGGAGTTAGCAGAATTAGATGCAAATAATTTAGTTTTATGAATTAAATGTTACCGACAATATTTATCGCCTTGAGAAATTACACTAGTATTTTACTTTCATTATCCTAATTTTAACTTTGTATAATCCTGATACGTATCGCTAAAATCCTCTGAAAACTTATTCGCTGACATTTATGTAAACACAGTAATTATGTATTTACTGATTATTGCTTCAATATTTTCATGCGTGATTTCAATAAAAATGTCCGAATAATTTTCGCGATGTAAGTTTAGTAAATTTTACTTAGAAATCTTCAACGCGCACTAAATCAATACGTATGAGTATACGTGTGAGCAGACGCATACACACGCTTTAACATTCTTATATATAAATCGCATAATCAATAACATTCGTAACTTTTTACAATCAATGCGTTAAAAGAGTGAATGTCGTATTGTAAAGAATGACTGCTCATCACTGTAATATGCGGAGCTAAGAATCAATTGTGTGACATTCGAATCCAATACATTTTATTAAATTGTAATTTATCGCTCCTACAAAGTTTCTTACTTTGACAATTAGAAAGTTATGATACAGTTTTCTCAGTGTATTACACTTGATTTATTCTTGAATTAGCTAAACCAGGGATATTCTCTTAATCTACTGGTAAATTATTCATGCAATATTTAAAATAAATTCACTGTTACTTGTAACCAAGAGTTTTTTGCGTAAACTAATAAAATGGACCCGAATGTACTAAAAAGGTCAGAGTAGTATAAAATGTGACACAAGTATTTAAACGATATATTGTTAAATTTAATTGTTCGTATTAATTGCATTTCTTTACTTTCATGACATGATATAGAGTATATTTCTAATAATTAGAAAATTACCTGTTCTAAATGAAAATATTACTTATTTCGTTTGAATGATTGTACCGATGAAGTTACTAGAAATCATAATATTACGATGCTACTAATTTTGATGAAAAATTAAAAATTTAAACCCAAAATTAGTAAGTAGACTCAGATAAATTGCTCGAGCTTCAACGGATATAACCCGTAACTTTACTTTGATAATTTAAATCATAAGCTTTCTGTAAATGAGAATAACATGCATTGAACAAAATATATGCGATAAATCAATACTTTTCGAAACTATTGCAAACATTTGAATTGATAATAGCGATGGATTTCGATATTTTATATTATGTTACAGTTATATACTTAAGAAATAGCGTTTCTAAAATACATTCTAATTTCAAATACTATTTTATTTTCATTTACACTGCTTTCAGTAAATTTTAAAATTAGTTAAATGTAAATTTTTTATAAATACGCACCGTCGACTTATTGTAAACTGAAGTTATTAACTACAATGAATACTTTTTAACATAATTTTACATGATTCGTTATTTATATGCTTGACCACAATATATTCTGAAATATCACATTAAATCTGATTTATACAGATTTATTTATGTTACGAGCTAAAATTGAGTACCTAATTATTGAAACTATTTCGGATATTTACGAAAGATTATTTCAATATGAAACGATGCCCTTGATTTTTTAACATTGTTTATAGTATGTTTTTTTATTAATTTACTGGGTCGATAAACGTGTGTGAATAATCGTGTATTATGTATTTGACAAAAATATATATACTAGGCAATTTTCTTCTGATATTTCTTATGCACGTAAATTATATTGTGTAATAACAACGACGTTAAAAAGTTTCATAAATAATAATGGGTGGATAGTTTTACATAACTGAATTACAGTTAAGAACAATAAATAGATTATCTTTAATTATACAGGAGAAAATATGCGTAAATTAAAGAAGTACATTTCTGCGGAATAGGGAGAACGTCAATACGCACGTAATTATTTATTTTCAAGGCATTCATTATTATTCAATACAGCCATTAACGATTAATATCTAAACATGTCGAATGAAACATTAAATGCAGGGTCGAGATAGATAAGGTAGTGCTATTACCATTAGGCAACTCTTCTTTAATAAACGCTTTTTAATATCAAATTTTTATTTTCATAGTAATAGAGTGAACAGCGTTTGTTACTGTAAAATTATTCTTTTCATTGTTGAAAACTGTCATTACTTTGTTAAAACTTTAATTTCATTCCATATTAAATTTAATCCACCCTCGAGTAAATATGTAAAGTATGCCTTATATTATATTCCCCGATTAAATTTATATAATATATTAGTATTGGTTAGCTTTTACCTATTTTTCCTAATTCTAAATGGCTAATGACTTTGCATAATTACATTTCCTGTGAATACGAGCTTACCATAAATCAACTATCAATAGAAACGTTCATATCTGTAAAAGTTTCGAAAGAGTAAAAATCTTTCAAAATCAAAAAATTTTCTAACAAAGTTTATGAAAACTTTAACGTTATATACCCGTTCATTCGTCATTTACGTCGTTTTCTTTTTTGAGTATAAACCAAATGTAGGTTAATGTTTTATATCAATGCAGTTGAAAACACGTGCAGATTTTAAATGTACACGTAAATCACAGTATATATCCTTGTTAAATTGAAGAAACTGAGTTAATACTTACCGACTACAAGCACCAAATCGTGCCATTTTATTTCCCCTAATTATGTCCATTTCATCTGATGCATGGAACCCGTGTTTCAACAACGGTAATCAGATAAAGAGGAACGCCTGCACTGGATACGAGATGCGGGTTGATACGAGCTCATTGCATTGTTAAGATCCTTCTAATGAAGCATAATGCACTATATATTTTTATAAGACCTGCCACGGCAGTCGAATAATAACGCGTGCCATGCCTCTTCGATCTATCCCGCATATTTCGATCGTGGATTCCCCGATTTTCCGGTTTGCTTGACATCTAATCATCATTTTGCCCTCTAACGTTTAACAAATAAAACTGCAAATATCGACAAACGACAAACGACAAACGACAAACGACAAACGACAAATATCCATGAAATACATTTGCGATCCGGTGGCACTAGTTAAGTCAGTTAAGAGATCCTGACACAACGAAGCAGAGTTATCTGGAGACGGATGTTCATTAACGGAGGCTCATTAACGTGGACATGTAATTATTTTGATAACTGTCAATAAATAATCTGAAACGTTAACGCATAACCTCGAAAGTTAAAAGGTTGTATTTCGTGCAAAGAAAGTCT
Organism: Wiebesia pumilae; assembly: GCA_018907045.1. Taxonomy (NCBI): domain Eukaryota; kingdom Metazoa; phylum Arthropoda; class Insecta; order Hymenoptera; family Agaonidae; genus Wiebesia; species Wiebesia pumilae. Next base: position 3,366,531 of record JACCHZ010000138.1, read on the forward strand.
TTTTCTCGTGGCACCTTCATTTATCATGCGAACTTAACTCAAGCCCGAAAGTAGCGATTGAAATAACTGTCCGAACATTACTTCACGTTCAAATGTACATTGACCTTTTGCGAAACAGAACTGAGCCGAGGGAAATAATAATCCTAATTTCAGAGCATAAAGAAACGTTCGAGAAGATTCTTCATTCGGTAAAAAGAGGCCTATCCAAAGCAGCTCCAGCTTGGACGTACAATGTGGGATCGGACATCTGACAACGACTGATACACGTGATGGCGCCTGTCAATTGGCAAAGCTCCGACGCGGGTACACGTATTAATGTATTAGCGATTCTCATCCGGACGCCTTGAGCAAAACTTGCGCCGTTGTCTCTTCTCTTGGGTGTAGTGCGGTAGTCTTATTCGTCCGTTAACCGCTAACAATGCATCCTTCGCTGCGACGAGAACTGCTCGACGATGGTTAAGGAGTATCGCGAAGTTTATGCAACGTTCTTCTTGTCTTTTTCCTTCGAGGATGCACAGTTACCTTGCGTATTGTGAAAATTACAGGATTATCCTTGCGCCAAGGTATTTAACATAAGCGACAAAATAATTTATTCCCAGGATGGGTATTCGGATTTACACCAATGAAATAGTCTATTAAGATATTTAATGAATAATAATGAACATTTTTAATCCGTAAATCTTTAAGTGAAAATAATTTACGATTTGTTATTCATAGCTCCGATATTTACGCACGAGCTTTGAGGAATCGATGATTATTTCGATAACTCCTTTAAAAATCTAAATTCACTTTAATAACACGCTTCGGATAATATTCGGACAATATTATTAATTCTTTACTTTTCTAACCGTAGTTCTTAAAAATTGAACTGGCTATTTTATATCTTATACATCGATTACAATAAACGCAAGCACTAAGTGAACCACAATTTCAATACATTATAATTTATAAAGAATACCTTTATCATTCACTTGAACGTGTTGAGAGAACCACGTGTTCTTCTCTCACGCTATTTAAAAAAATTCCGCACCAAAAATAGTGGTTCTTTGGATTCTCTTTTTCTTCGACCTTCTCGATAATTCTTCGTAATCTCGATCTTCGGATTTCTGGATACGTATTTTCTTCCTTTTAAAATACTTCGTGTGCAAACGTTAGCAAAAAGAAAATCGTTTGAACCGACTTAGAATACTCGAAACGAAACTAAGATTCATAAACATTTCATCGAATGCGTTAATATTCCCAATGCTGGTGTGTGTGTGTGTGTGTATGCGCGCGCGCGCGCGTGCGTGTGCGTGTGTATTTGTTTCGTGTTCCTGTATTTATGCTGCAACGGTTTCTTCGACATTATTACAAAAAAGCACTTTCGCGGCTCAAGAATATGCGTAATAAATTTTCGAAAAAGCTTAAATAAGCACCTTTATTCCCAATGATAAGTCGGCACTTCTTTGCTTTTTTTTTATCAGTGTGCACATACACTTAGGCAAATGAATAATTTGTTCGCTTAAGATAGTTTCGCGGTGCCATTTCTCGAATAAACGAGCTGCAGTGTTCGCGCCCCAAAATTTCGTGCACGTGCGTTTTTCACTCAAATAATTGTTATTTCTGCGCGCAAGTGCGCTTATCTTTTGATATATACACTCTCATATACATAACCTCTTTTAAACGAATCGCAAAGCGATGCCTTGTAAATACGTTTGCCGATGCAGTTACTTTTTGCGACGAGCAAAATTAAGAAAAACCTGGCCGCGATATTTTCGTAAACTTAATACAATACGTTAGGTGTCGTAAGTATGCACGCGAAATATTCTACGTTATTTTTTGAATACGTAATTCAAGCTATTAAAAATTGAGAATCTTTTAATTCTTATAAGAAAAGCGATTACAAAATCTAAATTATCCAGATACATATTACATATTCGGTGTTTAAAAAAATTTAAACTCAAATTTCAAATTTCATAAGCTTATGTAATTGGATGAATTTTAAGTTCAATTTTAAGAAAAATGTCACTAGGTCTGCAGAATTTGGAGATTTTTAATAAATATTTTCAACTTCAATTAAAGATGCCTGAAAGAGAAAATTGATTTCTTCGTTTTCTCGAAGAGGCTGTTTCTGATGTATTTTTTAAATCAATAGACGTCGCTGAGTAATTATAAAATTACAGCCGAGTTTTCGAATTATTTATTCCTTCATTCGCAATTGGATTTAAGCACGTAATTGATTATTAAGTCCTTTGATTCCATAGTGTCCGGCAACTGCAAATTTTAAACGTGGAAAGATCCACGTATAAAAATTTACACTCTGACCACTTTACGGTTACTTTTCAATGCCACGACTCCAAGGTGTTAAAAGACTTTCCTCACTCACGTAATCACTATCGCTACAAGTTTTGAAGTACTCGGCAATAATGCAGTACGCATAAATCGAGTTCGCAATTTGCTCTTTTCGGCTAAAGACTTAAGACCTTAGGTTAAACGAGTACTAATTAACCTTGTCAACGTGAACATTTAGCTAGTTGTGTTTTTATAATAAAAGTACAAACAATTCAAGGGAAGTGGAATTTCATTTTTATAGCTCAGATGGGTCTCGTTTCTTCTTCGAGAAATAAGAGGCAGGCTCTGCCTCTTTTAAAATGATGAAATTTTTATTAATTGCGACAATTGGATGATGCGATTTTACTCATTATATAGCTCTATGGAGTATAGCTTTTTTCCAAGTTATCGTAAACTAGACACGCCAGTAATGAAATTCAATATCGTTCTTAAAATAGGGAACCGCAAGATAAATGTATAGGTATCGTAGGCATAAACAGGTTTTTGAGATATAAAATAATGCAAGCGTACCATCTTTAATTTATGATTTCACAGAAGTTGTCAGCTTATTTAGTTTTAAAATCATGCACGTTTATGAAATAAAACATCACAAAATGTATCTTTAAAGGAAAAAGTTGAAAGAAACCAATGACTACGGAGTTTGTGTGTTTGTTTGTTTGCTTTCTTTTTTGCAATTCTGAGATTCAACTACAATTTTAACTGCAATCAATCAATACCAAGTTCCAGAATCTTTCAGCCTACAAATTAATGAAAAAATATTGTTTTCATTCTCTTTTTCGAATAATATCTTTCGCGGTTTGAAGAAATTCGAAATTTAGGTCTGCAATAGCACTCTATTAACTTTAATACCATACAATGAAAAATAATATTAACGTATTATTTTCTTTCCATTATTTTTCATTATTTTTTACGCGTAATTTCATGAACTACAAAATCCGTATTAAAATTTATCCTTTTTCAGTGTCAACGGTGTAATTTGCTTGGAAATAAATATTACAAACCAGCTGATTTTTTGCGCTACATTTGTACGCTACAGTAAGAGGTATAATAAAATAACCCGAAACAACGTGTACGCGTACTTTAAAACCAAGTATGTAAAACTCTCTCTCTCTCTCTCTCTCTCTCTCTCTCTCTCACTCACTCTCTCTCTCTCTCTTTCTCTCTCTTTCTCGCTTTTTCTTTCCTGTCGAAAGTGCCCAAAAGGTACCGCCGGCTAAAATAACGGTGTGCGAGCGTAGCTTTCTTCACGTGCGAGGAAGGCACACCGGAATAAAATTATTTCGTATCCACGTCGAGCCACGGGGTATCCGCACTTGCGGCACCGCTTTACGATGGCGGCTTCAGGCGCGCGGGCGGACGCGTTCAGTGTCCACTGGTAAATGACAGAGAGTCGGCAGAGGCATGTTTACTCGAGTGCCTGAGAAAGACCCGTAGGCCAGGACGAAGCAATAAACTTCGCGTACCTGAGTAACGCGACAATTAAAAGCGGCTGCGTTAACGTGCTATAAAGTGCGATCGAGCAAGGACCCGAATAATAATGAGGGCGCTAGTTGTACAATGTTAGCTGGGCTAAATTATGAACGGGCGAGGCGAGAATTTTTCGAAGGGATAATAATCCTCATGGTGGTTCGCGTGCTGTAGGAAATATTGCTCTCCATATGCTTTTATACAATTTAAAAAATGATTAGAACGAGGTTTTTTTTTACGTTTCACTTATTATCACGTATATTGTCATTGAGTCGCGCACAACTTAATAATAGGACTAAGGAATTCGCCTGATTGGAGGACACCGCATCATATGGAATATGAATATTTTGTAGCATTTATGAATTATAGCCCATTGTTTGGCATTCGATCGGTCATGCAGCGCTAACGTAAGAATACGACTTTTTATTTTTCGTCCTTCGACTGCTAGACATTCGTCCGGATATATATTGAATTCGTTACGTACAACCGTACTTCGATAACGATTTGGCGCTAATAATATCTTTGGTTATACGTTCTCGGATATCACGCTTCTCTTCATTATCGAAAGTGGAACGGGACACCTGGAGTGAGTTTTACCTAAATCATGCGCATTCGACAAAGATTAAAATACGAAAAGTATACTCGGAGCGTTATTTCGATGAGATATCCTAAGAACACGGGCGAAAGAGTTTTTATAAAAATAATATACTTACTACGGTACATTTATCTATCACTTTAATGCAGGTATTTAACAAGTTTGATCAAACGAGTAAAAGAAGAGTTAATTTGATAAACGATAAAATACTCGCATGAATTACTAAATTACTAAATTAGCATCTACGAGAAAAAACTCTTTTTATCATTATTAAAACAGTCGACAATTGTAATCGGTCGGATGTCTTTGGTTGGTTTCAATACCGTAATACATTTGTAAAATAACGCTCACTAAGACGGATCTGAAAATGAAAAAAAAAAAAAAAAAAAAAAACTACTGGCAACGGGTGAAAAAATCAAATTGAATTTAAAAACTACGTTCGAGTCAGTCGGTGATTTTTATATCAGTGACTGCATATCGCAAGCTCTTTTATTTTCTCCAATCTATTTGAATTCTCGCATTCTCTCCGCTAGACAGAGCATGATGGATCTTTCGTGATTCCAGCGGTTCCAAGGCGCCTCGATACAACATCATCGAACGCATGTTTTGGGTGCGTTTATGCGCAGCTGTCAGCGACGACTGCACAGACACTCTCGACGTATTCTTACGAAACTGCCTTGTCTAGTTGTACCTTCTATCCATGTGGGTTTACGTAGCCAGTCACTGGTAAGACAATCTCGATAAGATTTGCGCAAGTTTTCGTTCGGATGTAGAGGACTTGCGGTTCGTTAATTTAAAACCATTTTCGGTTAGTTTGTTAAAAAGTTTCTGGTCGTTTAAATCTTAGACTATTATTAAAAGAATTGTCAATTTCGTTGTCAATTACTAGTTCGTAATAACTTAATAACCCGAAATCCACTACCTCATTTCGTGTGACATTATAATAATTGGCTGTGCTGATAAATTTGTAACACAATAAACTGTTTCAATCTAATAACAAATATTTTTCGTAAACTTAAAAAAATACAATCCATTTTAAATATTTCATCCAGCTGGATGAAATATTTGATTCAAATCGGTGTCACAAGAATGTAGATACGTTTTATACATTATGCAGAAGAAAGTGAATCGATGCATTTTTTTTCCTCGGGACATTTATTATAGATTTTTAATTACAAATGTAAATATTAGATTTCTTTAGATGTAACTGTAACTGTAACTTGTAAGAAACGACCGAATGAAGAAAAAAAGATTACTCCGTTAAAAAAAAAAAAAAAAAAAAAAAAAAAAAAAAAAAAAAAAGAAAGAAAGAAACTCGTTTCTCGACACCATTATTAGGTTTTAAAGGGTATTGAAATCAAATGTTTAAGTGAAGCGATAGAATTTTATTAGTATTCCACGTAACGGCGAAATGAAATTTACTTGGAGGAGTCGGAACTTCAGACTGTCGGAAAATGTTATCCTCTGAAATGTGTTTCACTAGTCAAGAGTGCATTCTTAGCCCATCTACAGACGCCTCGTTTTTTCCTTGTTAGTTAAATTATATTTTGTGTTTATAGACTGGAAACGTCTAGGCACTCCAAAGTAGAGCTTAAAAAGTTAATCTACTTTACGCTTGATTGTTCATGTTCATCACATCTTCAAATCTCATTAATGTTTAAGGTTATAAGATTGAGGATTGACTTCAATGTTGCGATGCTTTTATGATTATATCGGATGCAATTATTTTTATATCAGGTTAATTGCCAGGTTAATACCTTAATTCTCGAACAAGATTTTAGAAATTGTACGTAAATGGTACTTGTCAATTTATGTTAAAAAAGATACGAGTCAAATTATATCTAACAAAATGATATATCGTATTTGAATTTTTATCAGTCATTTAATAATGAATGCCTTGGTAACATTTATCAATTATTAGAAAAATGTAAAGAATTTATATTACATTTCGTACTTAAAAATATCGAAATATCGAAATCTCGAGCAAGATTCGCTAGAGTTTCATCTTTAGTTAACTTTTGCAAGCTTTACTCTAAATTCAAATATTGTCTGCGCTATTTAAAACTCTTTCTGTGAGCAAGTTCAATTCTTAAAAGTAATCTTGTTTTATCACATAATAATTACCTCTTAAAACAAGATGATATTTATTTTATGTCAAAAAAATAAAATTTGGCTTAATAATTTTTCATGGCTGTAATTTCAAGAACGTTTGGAACCTATTAAATGTCGAAACTTAAATAACTCGTGAAATTGCAATCATTTAAATGACGAAATTGCCGTTTAGTCGCAAATGAAACTAAACGCACACTTAAACGTACATTTCTTAAAACGTGGTTTTTCTTCTTGCAGTACGACGTACTGTATGAGATAGTTTTAATCGTATGCACTTGAAATTTTACACAATTGTTTTACGTATGAATATAAAATTGATTCAAAATATATGCAAAATATATGCAATTACATGCAAATACATTACGGTATTAAAAAACTAAGAATGCAATTGTAAATAATATAATGTTACTTCATTGAAATGTCGAATGTACGATCGCATGAAAGAATCTCTAATACAACTAGATTTAAGTAGCGATAAAAACTATTAAAATTTTGAAGATAGTAATATAAATAATTCGTATTTTTTAAAGTGTACGAATACGACTATAAAGAAGTTACGTATATAATTTTTGAACAATTTTAGAACAATTTTACTAACTGTTTTTGTATGCCGAAAAAGTCAAATTTTGGAGTAATTCTTCTTTTATAATTATTACCGATCAAACTTGCTAAAATTATTACGATAATATATCTATTTTATATGTCGAGTGTATTTTTTAGAATTTTCATCTTTATTGGAGCATATTTAAAAATTTGTTTCATTGCTTTCTCAAGGACAAAGCGTAGAATAAAAATGTATTTGCATTATTTCAAAAGTTTTTGTACACGTGGCGAAGATACCTGCCAACTCTAAGAAACATTAGTAAAATTTTACAATATAAATTACATTAATATGCAAATGTGCTGTAACCATAATAGTAAGAGGAGATTTTAATTAACGTGCGAAATCTTTAGGATGGAATAGATATTCCATATCCTTTACGATCAACGTCAACGTTAATTCCACTTCTTCAGCACAATGCTGCTCCTTAAAAGAAGAAAATAACAAACCGAAGATGTTTGACAATCATATGTCTGACACTGACTGCCAAACCTTTATAATGGCAGATTTAATCGAGTACATTATTTGGCGCATTCGCGTAACAAATCAGCTTATTTACTCAAAGGCTTGTTCTCGGGGTGAGACGCTCCTCAATGCGTACCTTTAATTAAGAGAACACCGGGAGGAAGGAATCTCGTTGGTGGAGAGGAATCGCAATCGAGACGGAGCCCGGAGCCGACTAATGGCGCACTCGATTGTCCATGCCAATTAGGTTTGGCGCTGCGCCTAATAATCGCGTTATTAACGAGTCGCGCGCGCGCGCGCGCGCACACACACGAGGGAGAAGACGGCCAACCCCCTGTACACTTTGCTTCACCTTATCAAACCAACTGCAATTTACGAATTTTGCCGTGCAAGTTTGGAATATGTTCCGCAAACGCAAGTCGAGCTGTTTTATGTAAGTGTGACGAGAATTGATAGTAAATCCGTGGTTTAGAGGAATGCCGCGACATTTTGTAAGCGCTTAATGAAGATAATGCGTTAGGCGTTCGTTCTAATGGGAATTTATATGGCGATGTCGATGGAATGGTTTTAGAGAATTTAATTGCGTTTACTCGCCTTTTATTTAGTTTATTTACAGATTTTTTTTTTTTTTTTTGCTTCTTAACATTTAGAGCCTTTATTGTACGTTTGAAAGAGGATTTATTGCTCAAGATACTGTAGTAAAATATGAATACGTAGATTGTGCAGACTTTATCCAACGCTTTTTATAAAATTGGAATTACTTGTAATAATTTAAAATAACGGGGTTTCTTAAATAATTAGTTGGTTTTATTTTTTATTTTATTATTTTTTCCAGTCACGATAAGGTTTTGGAAAAAATATGGTTATTTTCAATATTTAAATTCTTCAAGATTTTAATGCACAATTTCAATAAATAAAAAATACCAGAAGCTAAAATATAACTTTTTAAAAACCTTCGCAGTTTATTAAACCAATGAGCTTCTTTGAAAAGAATCTTAATAAAATAATACGTATTTTCTTTCGATCTAATTTTCATAGAGTTTTTTAATGAGAAAATGCCATTATATTTATATTATCTAATATTCCTTATATTCAAATTTCAATGGGTTTGACGGACATTTTTCCAATTAAGTAATTGTGTAATTTGCATTTCTTTGATATCCATCTTATTGTTAAACAAAAAATTAAAAAACAAAGACATAAATATAAACAAAACGAAAAATTTTAAGCTGACACTTGAAGACTAACAAGAACCATGGCGGATATCTGGTATACTATTATGTGATGCATGTCCACGGCGTGGAATCCAAGAAGTGCATAGACAATAAGTATGTGTGCGCTTAATTGTATTTGTTGCTCAATCGGATGGCTCTACGCGATGTATTCATTAGTCAGTCTTGAAATTAGATGTGGTAAAGTGAATATGATCGTACCTGCAGTCATTTTTTTGTTAAATGAGTTTTCATTTGCGATGAAACTTTCTCGTACGCTAAGTTATCTGAGGCGGACGTTAACGTCGTTGAATGAAGAATAGAATGTTTACGATGTGAATCAATTTAAATATTTTTCATTTTATTCAATATGCAAATCTCTACGCCAGTAATCATCTTACAAAACGCGTAAATTATATCATGTATATTTATAAAAATAGTACACTTATATTTTTAAAATGCAGCACAACTATAGTATAAATTGAAAATTTTAATTACGTTTTATATCTAAATTATAGGAAAAGATTACTGATAATAAATAGTTTTATAGTTTGATTATTATTAATATATTCAATGATATTACGATCGTTACATCGGGAGTTTTATACTAAATTTAGCTATTTAAATAAAAATAACAGCAATAAAATAAAATAAAATATATCAACTGTCTAGAAAAAATTAAGACCGAGATATAAAATGTTTTTCCATAAATGACTAGAAAACATGAAAAATAGCGAGTGAAAACATCGGAAAATGTGGTGTACTGACAAAGTGAAGGATATAAAATAATAAGGGAAGCAATGTATGAATAGATGAAGAAAGAGAATCATATATCTAAAACAATAAAGAAAAGGATTTGTAAGCATAACTTCACGATAAAGGGAGGTAATCAAACACGAATACTATGACGGAAAGAACGAAGAGAAAACATCTGTATTAATAGAATATCTGTTGATGTAATATTAGCAACATAAGTAAAAAGTATTAAGCTTTATATACATATATATCATTAATACTACTTAATTGATTGCCTTAATTATTTATACTCTATATCTTAAAATTATTCTAATAAACGGATTTCATTTATAATTTTAATTTAATTGATATTATTTATTTAATTTGTTCGTAAGAAATATTAAATAGAAGTTGCTTTAGTTGTAATTTTTTCAAATTTAAATTAAATTATATCGTTATAAAATCATGAGATTTCAGTAATTATAAAGTTTTATTGAGAATGTATTATATTATTTAATCACGTAGTTATATGTACATAATTTTACACAATGTATTATAGAGATTTTTTTTATCAACAACAATTATAGCTAATGTTACCACGTACATAATTAGATGTATAAAAAGTAAATTGTTGTAATAGAATATTGTTGATATAAATAAATTAAAAAATTGAGATAATTACTTAAAAATGTTCTCTAATTAATTAAATCTATCGTATTAATTGATATTAACAATAATTGTCGTGTAAATTACATTCAATAAATTATGATAAATGCAATATATAAGATTATTATTTTTATTTAAATATTGTTATACGGTAAAGTTGAATACATCTTTAATTTAGATTTTGCTTTGTTATTCTTCAATGATAATGAAAGCATTTGTAATGATTCTGAAAGTATATTACTGCTTTAATAGTAGTAAAAATAATAACAAATAAAATGATAGAAACTGCAATATTTTTTTAATTAACTGCACGAACAACAATATTGGCGTCTTGGGATTTCAAGTAATTTCAAAGAATTGAATTATAATTATATTATAACATTGTATTTCAGATTTTAAACAGCTTAATCTCTAATAAGTTAGATTCTAAGTGTTTGTATGTTTGTTACGTGGAACATCTAAAATAATATTTTTTTAACGTAGATTTTTACATTGCATACTTACCAAATGCAAGTCTTAAAAATTTCACGACATAAAGTGTTCCGCAGATCTGAAAAAGATTAATATGTTACATTTATTATTATAAATAAAAATTTTGCTCTGAACATTTTTATCATTATTATTTGTATTTTTATTCTTGTTTACATTTACAATTATTGATAATTTCAAAGCATTATAAAACATAAGAAAACTATTGCTTTTTAAAAAATTTTATACTGAACAAGAATTAAAAATTACTCTTACGAAGCAGTAGAGAAGATGTTTTCTTGTAATTAAGTTTAAATAACAAATATTCTCGCTTATCGCAATCAAAAATTTTCACACTGTTAAAAGATCTTTTAATATTCGTATGTATGTAATTCTTATGTTTAATTTTGATATATTAATAAATGTGAGTCAGATAAGATTGTACTTACAAGTTATATTTGTCATCGTTCATTAGCTGAACTTTTATGTATTAAATTAAGCGCCTCTACGATGTTGTGTGCAAAAATGAAATGTGATGTTGTATACTGTAGGTTTAAGGACTCTGTTGCACACGCTTAAAAATGAATGTGCATTCATCTGGAAATTTTTAGATATCAGAAGCCGGTGTCTAAGAAGCTTTTACGAGCTGTTGACCCATAAAAGAACATTTTCCAAGAGGTAGTAATAAATCGAATATTTTATTACATGATTTGCCAATAATTTATCACAAAATGTCGTATTTACCGTATATCTCTTGTAGCCATACTAGAATGAACATTCTTTACATTTCAACTATGCCAAGGTATAGAAGAAGTTAATTACGTTTTTATCGTGATATAATATTTGTGAGTGAAACATTCGTAGGATTAGACTTAGCCAAAGTGTGTAAGACTACGATTCGTCGATTGTTGGAATCTGTCTACAATGACCAACAAGTATAAATATTATTGATCAGCCCTGTTTTAAACGCTTATGAGGGAATAGAATTCAACGTAATATATATGCAATGTTTGAATGGTTGCAATGTTTGATCATTCGAGTGATTGCAACAGCTGCCTGTAAGCTCTTCGTGGTACACAACCAAATGGAAGATGTGACAGAATACGCAGTTAATATCTACACTTATTATTACCCACCTTCAAATATTCAGTGATTGATATTAGATAACTTAATACTTCTAATTTTCTTTCCAAAAAATTACATCAATATCAGTAATAAGACTTCATCGGCTTAAGGAATCCGAGCGTCTTTAACTACTATTATCATTTCACATAAGACCACTAAAGATAAGTGTACTGAATATCAATAAGTGCAAAATGTTCTTAATGTAGTTGTAACGCACGATAAAAAGGATAAAATTTTTAATTATAAGTAAAACAAGAAATACACCAATTTAATTATTAAAGACTTTAACCATCAAAAAGCACGATCATTGAGGTTGATCTTATACTCAAATTACATATGTTCATTTCATAAATGAAATATCTCAAAGAGAACGTTTTCCAAGAAAAGGTTCGTACACTTTTTTAATATAAGATATGCCACTGATAAGGTAAGAATCATATTTTTACATTATTATTGAGAAAATCTTTGGATTTCATTACTGATACATCTCTTATTATTATATGAAAGATAAAATTCGGTTAGAATCATGACTCATCGAAAGTTGCGACACGCAATATAATAATTCAATAACTGAGCATTCGTAACTTTTATACTATTATTTTGCTTGGGTTCTTTACATTATAAGTTACAGTTAATCAACTTGAATAAACGTTTTAGCTTTGTTTGAAAACTTTATTTAAAAATCTCGTTTATAAATATGAAAAAAGAAATTATTACTTTATGTACGAAAAGTTTCAATAATATTTATAATAAATTTCAAATATATTAATTATCGAAAGTTTAATCATTGCATAAAGCTTATTATTAATGAAAAGCATTGTGCATATTTAACAATTTTTTCCTTTCTTTCTCTTTTCTTTACTTTAGCACTTTTAAAAGCAACAAATTCATAACAACCTTTAACATTTTCGGATATAAGTCATGTACTGTACAATACAATACAAATATTGAACGATTTTGAAGCGTGAAACGAGTTTAACAATCGCATTTAACTGCACAATCAATACAAAATAAAATAATACGAAAGTTGACACATAAAGGCACTCACACTTTTTGCGTTTCAAGAAACTTATAGCGTTTTAATGCGTATAAACAACTGTTCAACGTGTTTGTTCCAATTTCTCAATAGATTAAGTCACATGTTGAGATGTTTAGCTGAAGTAATTCGAAACAGCGTGTAATTTTACAGCAACAGTAGAAGTAAAAGATTGATCGTTCAAAATTTTAACATTAAATTTTTGATTGTCTACTAGTTTTTAAGTTTGATGAAAGTGTTAAAGAAACAAATCTGAATAAGAATACTTGAGAGGTTAAAGGAGAACGGGATTTTACAGCACCGACAGCAAAGGTGAAGGAAACTGTAGTTGATGTAGTTACAGTCTGTTCAGCAGAAAAATATGCAAAATTTTGAATACCTAAATTTAACGTAGTAATTGTAATTCTTATACTAGATAAGTTGCAGGAATTTACAAAGCATGACAACCGAAGAAGCGGACAAAATATATTATTAATGAAGGATTAGACACGGACGGCGAAAGATCTAGTAATTAAGAAGGAAGAGATAAAAATATAGGAAGGTTATAGGAGGAGAAAGATTTTAATGGAAAAGAAGGATAAACGAAAGTTTATCTGAAATTCTCATTTATTAAAAGTATATATAAATGATTCTGTGCAATAGTTTACATATGAATCTTTTTAGCAAAAGCATTTTAGATCATTACTTTCATTTAGAATCCAATCAATCAGATACTTATTTTATCTATCCTGATCGTGATTTAATCTCTTTCGAAAATTTTATATTTATGTGACAGTTTTGAGTAATTATAGATTTAGCATCGAATACGAATTCTCTTAAGTCTCCTTATAGAATGCAATCTGTGTTATAAACTGAGCGACAATAATCCGACAATCTATGCAAACTTATCGGCATTATTAGCGAGATATTTGCCAGATTAAGTCGCTGCATGATTTTCAGAAACTGGTTTTAATTCGAAGAATCATTGTAGGTGGAAAAATAACAACAGTCAGCCTGGGATTCAACGGAATGGCGACTCAAATAGAATATTTAACTGATATGTACGCACGCTTCCCATTATAATTTCTCTTTAATTATTTATAACTTGTGTATTTATATTGTATATAATTTCTTACTAATCTATGGTCATAAAGATATATTTTCTTAGTGTCAACTTAGTGTCGTTGGCTATTTAGTCATCTCGAGGATGTGCGACAGAAAATAAAATATCATTAAAACTAATGTAGATGTAAAGTTTTAAGTAAATCGAATACAAAATGTGGAAATAAGGTATTTTTAATTTATTTTTATTTTTATAAGCTCTTTACTTGTTTTATAACTCATTAAAGTAAAGTATAGTAAATATTAAAGATGAGAGTGATAAAGAAATACCATTAAGTTTTATTTAATTTATGAGAGTGGTAATTATAAGAAAAAATCAAGATTTTAAATTACGATTGGAATTTGAGAGTGAGATTATGATATTAAAAGATGTAAAGACTGATGTGAATAAAATAAGTACACGATAACATTCATACATGGTAATACATAATAAATATCTGTATAAATTTTAAGTCGAAGGAAGGACTTATTTTATATTCATAAGTAGATTTATTATAATAGTGTTTTCATAATTTTAAAAAATGCAATATTTAATCCAATAGTTTTACAGGATATTTATAGACATTAATTTTATTGATCTTATTCCACATCCTTCGAGTTGGCTGCATAAATATTTTAATTAATTTTTCTAGTGAAATACTAATTTATATTTTATCTACTGAATGAGAATTTTTAATACATTAATGTAAATAAAGTATATTTATTGCTTTAAATTGCGAAGGATAGCCTGTCTAATATTTCTAATAATTCTTAACTACAAAGGAGAAATCAATAAAATCAATATACATTTCGAGTGTCGTAAGCAGAAAAATTTAAATATTTATGTAGAAAGTTAAATTGATATGACAGATAGATATTTTACTTTGATAGAATGGTTTGATAAATTACGTATCGGAGGAAAGAAGAAGATACTGTATTCGAAAGGAGAATACCATACGTTTAAAGTTCTTCTCATTTAAGGCTCGTTTCTAAAAGGTTTATGTTTTAAAAATTCAAAAGTCAAATTTCTATTTGACATTTGAACATTTTTCAGAAACATCCGCTTTAATGTATCACCCGTTGTTACCGTATATAAATTAAAATGCATACTTGGAAACCTAAAATTTTACCCAACTATTCCGCATGATTCTATGACCGAAATGACGTTCTAATCTGATTTTCGTAAAATAGGTATTTAATTTCGTTCTTCTTAACGCGTAATAAGTTCTTTATTTTATTACTTTCAAATACGATTCTAAAAATTAATATTAAAAATAAACTACAAACATGTATTGCGTAATTGAACATTAAGCCATCCAATTCATTTAATTTTCAGCAAGATTCGTTTAACGTAAACGACATATTTTCAATTATGAATATTAAAAGATAATTAACTTAAAATAATGTTATACTACTCTAGCGGATTCAAACATATAATTTCAATGTTTTAAACTTTCTTTGTACCTACAGATAAAAGAAGTGATTGTTTAATGAGCCTTGGTATGTTTACACAATTTCCTAATACTTACTTTTTTTCTTGAAACTGATGTAGTACTTGGACTAAGTGTGTGGACTAAGAATAGTCGAAGAATTAAATAAAATTATAAGATAAATTTTCAACTTTGGTAAATAAAGCGGCAAGGCAAAGCCCCTAGAATTTTTCAATAAACTACAGTATCTCTTTTTCTTACTAAAACGTATTCGAAAAATAGTATATTGTGCAACATGGATAGTAGAAGAATCACGTATCGGGAACGTCTCGTACAATATTTTCCAATGAATATGTTTCTCATTGAGAAAATGGAATGATCCTAATTATAGAGAAATGAGGTTTTACTGTATTACCAATGAAGCCAAGAGCATAAATCATCCAGTCTAAGGAAGTAAGATTAGACTTTAGGATTGTTAAATAACGAGTACGCTGCTGCTCTACAGTTAGTACAGTTAATTAATCGGATTAAAAATTTTAATCGATAAGTGCCAAGATTACGGTAAAATAAGATTTAAAGTACTAAAAGATAACAATATAAAACTTTTGAGGTGGATTTATCTGAATATTTCAATAAATAGTTTCAAGTTTAACTGGAATCGAAAAAACGCTCTTACTATTGATGCGAATATTAATATTATCATTATAATGTTATTAGTGGTTATATTATTTCACGTAAAATTATCTTTGAGAGTCTTATAAGAAAGAAACGTTCCTGCCGTAATTATCTTTGTAGTCCCATAACTACATAAGTACGCACAAGACTGATAAATAAACGCAGTAGTTTTGTACCTGGGAACTCGAGTAGTAAATCTCTATAAACTTGAGTAATGAATATCCGAATGATGACAAACATTCCTCAATAAATCTTGCTGAAGTTATTTAAATATTGCCCATGCTTAGTGATTTTTCACGATCTTACAATTTTTTCAGTAAAATTATGCTAATTTAAATAAGCTTATAAAAATATAGTATCGATAGAAGAAGGTGTATCTGGGCGTTTTTAGATACGATTAAGGTAATACCGCGCTTCTTACGTTTTACATACTTTTATCATCGATAGAATAACCAAATGATTTAGCTGTCAAGGTAACACCATTAAATAAATATTTAAAAATATATTTTTTCATACTCAAATATTACGCGTATAAAGATGTCTCGCATATTGTAATTTTCTTAAGCGAGTGACATTTGTTACACCATAATTATTCCTCAGTTATATTAACATTTAGAAGATAAACTTCACTTACGAGTGCAAATATACGTGGTATCCTAATAGAACGTATTTTAATGCTTAGGAGATTTATAAAATATATTGAAAATACAAATAAAACATATGGACAAACGAATACTCTATTTTTATTTTAAATTACTATTGCTAAAAAAGTCACTTAAATGGATTGATCAATTCGAATTTTCTTTAACACGAATAAAGTAACTGGTAAAAAAAAAAAAATTGTTTACCTACATGTCGTAAGTACGTATATAACACGGGTTTAAGACATTATGTTTATTGCATAAATCTTAGAAACAGTGACACGTCTGTGGATATAATCCGAAACTAGCGTACTCAAAAGTTCATTAATACGCTCAAAAATGCAAGTCAATAGACAAATGTCCGTACTAATTCATTCGTATGCAAAGCATTTGAAAACAACTTCACTATACATAAAATCCAGTGAGAAAATACGGTCGTCAAGTGCACGTAAGATATAAATGTAACCATTTCAATATTTTATAGTAATTACCGTCTCATTTATTTTTCAGTAAAACATGTTTATCTCGACTGTATATAATGTACTTTCGAATTCCGCAAAATATTCAAAAATTCCATGATCTATAAGCTCGTAATTTTAAGCAACGCTAAAACTGCTAAAACAGTGAACTTTGGCTCGTTCGATGTTATTTAATTTTGAAAATATTGAAAGATATCACAGCGATACTCATCCAATAAAGATAAATGTTCGTTCACCGAAAAAGTTGTTCCGATAGGCGCTCTTCACAAACTGCATCTCTTATTCTTGGATGAATTTAAATTTACAGTAATTTACACGAGCAGATTAGAATCGGTAATCCAAGATACGAAGTAATATAAGACAGAGACAAAGAGCGCAGGACTCCAAAACACTAAGGCTCGATAATTTCCGAAGGAACAAAAATCAAGTGGTGCGCATTCCAAAAGGAATACGTCGCCGAATTCGACACCATCCAATGGCATAAATAACGCTTCATATACCAACGACTAACGTAACTACTGTAAACTTACATCCGAGCGCGCACCAACCCATAGACCGGTTTCGTAGCAAACGCACCATCCGACATGGTTTCGTTTCCTGCAGTAGGCATTTGTTGAACGGCATCTAGCGGCGGGGTGGGGTGGGGTGGGGGGTAAGAGGGGGCAAGGTGGAGGGTGCATCGCTCATGCGTAAAGGCAACAAATAACAGCGTGCGGGAGCTTTTTACGGCGGCGTAACCGGGCTTTAATGACGAAAAAGCGGCGAGGGTCATCTCGTGAAATGCCTAATATAGCCGCGTGCAGGCGACGAGATGACTATTATCATTTTCAGATGAAAGCGCTGTCCGGCACTTATTACAAGCTTGACATTTTTCTGACGATGTTTTATTACCGAACGCCGTAATAAAAGGGAATCGTTCTACTTTCTTTTTCGCTTTTATCGGCGAGGTAAGAAAGTTAAAGAGCTACTCGCTTTGAATGAATGACACTTAATACCGATAATAAATAAAGCGTTAGTGTTATTTGTTTCGCGAGCTTAATGCATATTTATGAAAATTTCGAAGACATGTTTAAGGTAAGTATGCATTTAGGGTAATACCGTGCGTACGATTTTACGTTGGATCTAAGGGAGAGTCGCGAAACTTATGAGAAAAAACGTTCAAGTATCTTAAAAATACACGTTTCAAATCAATGAAGCGAATAAACAGCGACGTAAGGATGATGCAAACGTTTAAATTTTTACTAGCGACCACTTTCAATGCATTTACATTCAAACATTTGTACATTATCGCTGCTGCAATCGTTGCATAAAATAAAACGCGATTCTATCGCATCGCACGCGAAAGTAATTATATCCGATAAGGAGCTAATTGGTCTCGTTGTGAATTATTTTATTGGATTCGCTTCCCTCGAAGGGCGACAACTGAAATACGCGTCTGAAATTGAATTGTGAAAATCCATTAGTAATCCGTAGTGCTATGAATGCTGGGATAATCGAGAAAAAATAGAACTAATGAAATTGATTAGACGTTTCGATTGGGATCTGCCAATTCCCAGGCACGAACGAAAACTACCATTGCACCCAAGAACCATTTTGTAAGGATAGTTCACGACGGATTCTCGAGCGCCGCCCGCGAAAAGGTGCAAGTCGAAAGGCGCGAGGGACTTGGTGAATGCACCAAGTAAACACGTGCTCCGTGTTTCGTGAATCGACGCGCCGTGCATTATCGTTAGCATTCTCGAAGGCTGATTTTTATTATTTTTATTATCGACGGCGAAAAGCTCCGCCGTCCTTGTGAATGCCGCTCGGCTTGGAAATTCGCGCGTGGGCGCGTTCCCGCGGCAGGAAAAAGCGACAAGAGAAAAAACAGGAGAAAAAGGACACGAAAGGGTAGGTCGCGTTCGTGTGGGCAACCGCTGGATTATGTAGTCGGGATTTTATGCCGCGCTTAAGCCAGAATGGCCGCGTGATTTACGCGATGTACGTGCCTCTTTACCGGCTGATTACGTGACTTTAGGTTTCTGCTGGTTATGTTGGTTATGGTTACGCAACGAGAACGCGCGCGAGGTGTTTGATCCGGTGTTTGATCGGCCGGCTTTTATTATTTCGAATCATTGTATTCCTTTTATGGATGGGAGTTATTGGGTTATAGAATCTTATTACTCCTGCGCGATCGGTATATCAGGGTTGGATTATAAAATCTCCTATTATTCCATCGAGCGATTGAATGCTTTATTTTACTGTCTAAGACGACAAGGAATTCATTCTTATCGATTGAGTTTAAATCCTTATTCATGCCTATTATCATGCCTTTTATGCTTTTATTTTACGTGTGTTACTTCGAAAATATGGCCCACGAGGTAACGTAATACGAGGAAAACAAACCTTTTTTGAAAATTAATTAAAACTTACGAAGTCGAGGTAATTTGTGCCCAAGTATCAAGCGGGTGTATTTCTTATTACAGAGAGGAATATTTTGTTTTACCCGCTAATGCTACAAGTAAAGTATTCTTCCGCTTTGAAATATAATGCTAGGTACATTCGCTCAAACAAAGGTTTTTATCTACATTGAAAAATACTCTTTAGTGGTAGAATTAAGCAGAATAAAATACAATGCAATACCATTTATTGAAAAGCTACAAGTATACGTAAAGCTTCGAATGTACGCTTATCAAGGTAAAAAGTTTCAATTGCGATATGCTTTACTTTTGCACGATATTACCTCGATATTACCTCGAAGTTCTAAGGATTTTTTATCAACGAGACGCTTGCCATTCGGTCATATTTAAAAGATCACGCCGTAGTTAATATGCTGATGTTACATCGAATGCGTTTGAAACTAATTATTTCATTGATAATTATAAAAATTATATTACAAAGGAGCATTTAATATGAAAATGTAGACGAATATTTTTGCAAAACCAGCATGAGCCATACCTATGTGGATATCTTGCAGTAAAGTACCGTACGTGGCTCTTGTAATTCGGAGATTTCTATTGCGAAGGCAAACTGAAAGCTTTGGAGAAAAAATAAAAAGCTTCACGATAAAAGCATGAAAGACTATCGCGTCAAGATTGTTGCATACAATATACAATACTAGTTCGACGATCAACGGCTCAATAGTAGAGAGTTTTAAGGTTAACGGTAAGGATACTTTTTTACTTTGCGTGTAGAAACTTAAATTGTGTTCTTAAAAGTTGATCAATCAACAAGTTGGAAAACAACGGAACAATTGAAGTAATGATCATATTGGAATGTAATTGAAGTAATGATTAAATAATTGTGAAAGATATGCATAACTTCAATAATAACTTAAATTCCTTCGAGGCTTATCTCTTGAAATAAAATTATTAAGCTCTTCCGAATAACTATAATACATTAAAGAATTACAACACGAAAATGAATCGCCAACTTTCCCCAACATACTTGCTTCTCGTAACCAACAGAAATTCCTCGATCAACGATCAATTCCCTCCCATCGCTATTATCATTCCCGTAATAAAAGCGTACACTCGAATCAATAATCGCGGCGGGCGATCGGCGCAGGAGCGCCAAAAAGCTCGTGCGGCGCCGATTACCGGTTAAGCATCGCGTTTCGAGGCGTAAAAAGGAGACGAGGCGATCGGCCAGGTGTTTCGCAAGGTGCGCCCCGCCTGAGAATAAGGAGGCGACGACGAGGCCGAAGTTGTCCTCTCCCCTGCCCCCCGCCGCCAGCCTCGTAACACGGGGTCAGAATAATTTGCGGGCGCACGCGTGTTTATGCGCTAGTCCGCGAAACACGTGTTTACCGGACGTTTTATCGTTGCTCCTGCCGAATATGCAAATGATTCCCGTGTCTCTTCGCTCCTTTCTTTCGAGTCACGGAAAGCCACCGACGATTTTTCACTCTTCGCCGCGGATTTACAAGGAAAGCGCCGCACGCGCCGAGCTTAACGAGGTGGACGAGCGAACGCTCGCCGATGAGTATCGCGGAAACTATTTGCACGCGCTTCATTATTATTCCTCAAATGAGTTCCATCGTTTACATTTGTTAATACAATGCGTGGTTATAAGTTTTCCCTTTAGATGATTGCTTAACGATACTCGAGGTAATAGTTAATTTTGAGCTTAGGTGTTCGTACAGTGCTCGAACGCATTAGTTTCGCAAGTACATTATTCCGAGTGAAAAAGATGGAAATTTCTAGCTCGAGCATGTGTGAAAACATCAAAATACCAGTGATTGCAAAAACATAATGGAAAAACATCGCGTCTCTTGAAAATATAATTCGTTAATATATATTCGTTAATTCATTAATAAATTCACATTACAAAGGTCTTCTAGTACTTGGAAAACGTATATCATTGCAAGTAGGAGAAACTCATTGTTTACAACGTACATAATGTAGGATAATTGTCGGCATTGTCTCGCGCGTTAGGTAGACTAATTTATCATGGGCGACTCAGGATTCATTGAACCCTTCAAACGAGGCTGCGTAATAACCCACCGACGCATAATTCGCATGCGAGCGCATCCTCGTGACGCGACGTGGGTGATCGCCACCGGAGTCTTCTTTATTTCTCGGTGTCTTATTAAATTCCTCGGCAGCCATGTGCACGCGTATGTGGCTGCTGTATCTATTCGGATTTAAGATACGATGATCGACGTTGAAGCTATTCGAGATAAGTGGAAGTTAACCGTAACGATTAGGGCTAATTATAAGGATAATTTAACGTTGCGCGTTGTTCGTTAAACGTGAAACCTTATTCGCGTTTAAAGTTGCAATTGTCTTTTTTATTATGGATAAGTAACGAACGCTTTTTGCGTCTTATTTGCAAAACAAATAATTTTTCGCGATTTTATCGGTCGTGACACGAAACTCATTTATATAACTTTATACGTATGGTTATAGGCAATAATGAATCACGGGATTTCCAATTGTCATCAACATCGCAAATGTCAGATATTACGAAATTTCATTATCTTTTCAGTGCTTGAGTGTACTTACCATTTTTATAAACATTATTTGTTTGCATAGTTTATTCTCGATCGTCGTACTTCTCTTAAGAGTGACTAACGTTTAATATTTTTCTCGATTTACATTTTAGATGCATTTCCCCATTTCAGATATAGTAAAAATGGCGACATGCTAATAGATATAGTCTGTCCTATCATTGAAATCCTGGCACGACGTAACACATAAATTAATGCTTTCAAGGTATAAATCAAGTTTTTCTACATATTTTATACCAATCATTTAGCTAATGTATTAATCGACATGGTTTGCCAAGGCATAAATTATAAGTATCGTGTACTTGTACTGACAAAAAACCGAACAAGTAAAAATATTAAAATTTTGTGAAAAATGTGAATGCCTCGTTGCAGAGTCATTTTTATTTTATTCAAACGTAGATACTCGCAGTACTTTTCTTATCGTAGCATTACTTTTACTCGATCGAAAATTGAGAGAGTGGATGGAACAATAAAAAATCTAACTTGAAATTCTTTAACCTAATAGTTTGGCTGTACAACGAAGTATATTTTAAATATACTCTACACTATTAGAGTCTACAAAAAGCTATGGAACTATTTATTATTAATATTAATGAATATTGTCGCTAATCTCTTTATTAAATTGTAGCTCCTTAATGACGAGTACTGATTAACCTTGGAACTAAGAAATATTTACCGAATTGTCACCTCGCGATCTCTATAATGAATATCGATTTCTGGATCTCGGAAAATAATATAGGCAAACACTGTTACACAACATCGAGGCGCAAATAAAGGATGGATCGTAAAATTGTAGGGCCATAGATTTTCCTTCATTCACAAATCGCTCAGCCGAATATAGAAAACCACGGCGGTTCCCGTGTTCCAGGTGTCTTAAATAATAACTGACGTTTTAACCGCGAAATCGCTACATTTCTCGGGTGATCGAGGGTAATCCGAAACTTCGGCGATGCTAACTGACGTAACGCGGGGTTGAGCGTCCGAGACTCCTCTACAGGGTTCCGCGTCCTGCCTAATCCTGGCTCCTGGTGCGAGGCACGTAATATTCCCTGTGCAATGCGTGAATTTAATATTCAACGAAACTTTACGCTTCGAGAGCGTGTTTAGATGTGGAGGAACCGTAAAGATCATGTAGTTACGTAGAACCTGTTGTTCCTTTCAGCCGGTGAATTTCCCTGAAATACGAAATTTATCGTCGCGAAATAGCCATTAAAGTTTTTAAAAATAGCTTGGTTGACCGTGGACATCGATTCTAAAGTTAAATGTGCAAACGTTAGCTTTAAATGAAAATTACTTTCTGGCTGATTTGAATATGACGTTTAATGAGCAATCCTCGATAGCAATTATCAGAGCAAACGAACTAAAAAACGCAAATCTGTATATGGTTGAAGAAAGTGCAAAAATTCAGAAATTTCTAAATTACCAATCGCATTAAGCGAAGTAACGCAAAAAATTCATTCCGAATGGATTGACGTTCTACGGCGAGTCTCGCAGTTACAAACTTTTACTCGTGTGCTTTTCTCTTCTTCTCACTTTCTCTCTTCGGAAACACATTTCACGTCGAATTCTCCCTTATCCTCCGGACATCGCCTTCTCATTCATTTAGCCGGCATCGTTCCAGTCAACCGAAACAATAATAAATTGTCACTTATCGCTGTTATTTGTCATAATTCGTGGATGGAATTTTCTTTAAACAGAATTACTGTGATTGCCCAGCAGTAATGGTAATAATTATCGTACCGCACAAAAAGAATTCGCTTGACTCGAATTATAAAAATTCACGAACGCATAGTTTTTACCGTTGCGTACGGTAATTTTTACAATCGCTTCCCATCATCCCCGGATTACCGTGGCATTATAAGAATAATTTTCATAAGAAGCCTTCGCCCGAGCTAGTAATTGCTCAGAGTTCAAGGTAATAAACCCGACGCGTGATCCACGCGCGAAAAATTAAATTAAAATGTGCAGCTTCCCACGAAATAATTTCGAGATTGACGATTTTGCCAAAACCTCGATGAACTCGGTTTGCTCCGCACTCTTCGCATCCGATCTAAAATATTCTAAGAATGACGATGTGCTCGAGATCGAGCGCGCAATTCGATTAATTCAGAGGGTGGAGCTTAACATTGTCGTAATTGCAGGCCTAAGGAAGCTTTCGTTTTACTCCTCTCGTTGGCGCTAATAATCGCGCGCTACTTTGCATCCCCATCCCATTTGAATCATAATGAATCTCTTGTAGCCGCAGATATCGCCGAGTTCGCAGAAGCGGAAAAGGTGCGCGCGCAACAGCGGCAACAGCGGCGACAGAGGCGACAGAGGCGACAGCGGACAGAGAGGAACCGAGACCCGCGTGCACTCGAGGATCTCGAATACTCCTCGGAAAAGCCACGAGATCGAGCTTCGACGACCGACAAATCGCACCTAACGTCGGACAAATCGCATCTAATGCGTTTCATGCACTCCCAGTATAATTGATTTGACGTATAGATTCGACGCCTTTACTAGCTATTATAAATATATAAAATAATACACGCGCATTTACGTATTCATGCTCCAGCGCTTATTTCTAAATAATTTCAATGAATTTTCAATACGAGATAGAAGAAAATGCGAAGCTTTATATTATTTCATACAGAGGTATTTCGTTTCAATTTTCATATACAATTGACATACTTTAATAGAAGCAAACTCGATTGAATTCCTTTATTCCAGAACTGGGCTATGATCTAAAAAATATTAATCGTAATTGTTTCTAAGCGGTCATTCGTAATACAACTGGCTTTCAAATTTGAAGTATAAGTGCCTACTACATGTACAAATGTCTTATTATTTAAAGGCTAAGATGTTTCCATCTAGTTCAATGGTACACATGTGTATATATATATATATATATCCTTGAGTGTGACCTTAATTTGTTATAATTTACAGGCTGATGGCAATAGTTTTTATTTAGAATAGAGATGCGTAATGGTTAAGGATTAAATAATATGACATTTAATAATTTTTACTAACTTCGTCCAATGTTCATATATTCTAAATATTAGAATACGCGCCTTCGTGAAATTTATCCGCACAAGTTGTATTTAAACAATTAAATAGTAGAAAGCACTCTCAAGTCTGATTGAAAGCCATTTTTCAGAGTTACCTGGCATTTGTTAGAGAAAGCGAGAATGGTGTGTTCGAGTATTTCTCAATATCTAATAAGCGATTGTTAAAACAACTTGTAAAAGTACATAAAACGCCGACTAAATATATTGAATTTAATATTGAGTAAAGCTTAAGGAAGAATGAAATGACCATAAGGAATAAGAAATTCGTTTGGCATTTTAAGTACAAATTTAAGTCTTATTGAAAAAATTAAGTTGAATGACGTTGGGCCTTGACAGTACCTAGAGATAACTGTTTTAAACAAATCCAGAGTTCAGTTATGAATCTATAATAGTAAAAATATAACTAAAAATTAACCAAATTACGCCTTCGTTAAATCATTTTCATTTTTATGAACGTCTGCTACAATCTCCAATTTTATAGATTTTTCACAATTTAATCGTTACTATAAAACTGCAGCATCAACGTGCATATTATTTTTTACTATAACGTCAAATGATAATACATATTTAAACCTGCGTCTTCCTACGATGACCTCGCAATATTTCTAAAATATTAAATAATTAAGCAAATTGTTTTTAAAAATATTTCTGCACATCTGCAATACAGTAAAAAGAATACTCAAGACTATAATCATGCCGCACTGCAGATTTCTATTATTAATAACAGCATACGTAAACGAAGTTAAATAACGTACTAAGGGAACACAATAAAAATAAAAGTTACAAGTGTTAAAATATGCAATTTCTAATAATACATTCACATTAACTACACGTAGCTACCTTTACGTACATTTCTTTATTATTTATATATTTACATACGTAAAGCTAAAAATAATAATAAGATGCAAACGTTACTTATATCCCACTTCTTCAGTTGAAGAGAGTTTTAACGTCTGACACATGGTAAATGTATTTAAAAACGACTAAAATTGAATCAGATAAGATGTGACATCATTTTCGTATTGCGGTAGTTCCAACACGTATTTACCATAAGGAAACCAAGCATCACTTATTCACATTTAAAGTTCCAAATCCGTACGAAGATGATATACAATATTTTTTGTCCATAGCTGATACGGGTTATCGAGCTTATTGCTAGCTCCAGAATTTATTTTTATCATATCGCTTATACGTAAATAACGAGCGCAAATTTATTATTTCTGGATTAGTGGAACGCAGACAGTTTTACTGAGACTGCTAAAGTAACAACATCGTCGGCAGATTTCTCGTAAAAAGCGAGTAAGCGAACCATTATTATTTATTATATTTATATTATATTCACTACTCTTTATGAAATAGCTTGAGATTAAGGATTGCAAACGTCTAGTCGAAACTACTAAAAATAATAAAACTATTAAACTACTAAAAATTAGCCCATAAGGCATGCATCGTACATGTAAAAAATTAATATTTACGATCTTCTTCGACCTCAATATCTTAAAGATGACAGTTGTTGCTCCATTTTCTAATTTGTCGACTTTACGCTTACTTAATTAATAAGTTATCTCCGTATTAAGTTAACTTGCTAATATTTAGAGCAGTCACTTACTCATTATATTCAATTGACGAGACTCTATATTATATTGGCAAAAACATCTTAAAAAGTTAATACTTTCGTACTCTTGTGTGCAGCTAGAGTTTTGTCCTCTTCGCTTCTCTTAACAAATACCGATACATAACTTTGTGTAAACTGTAATCGAGACGCGAAATTATTAGCTCAATCACTTTTTAAAAACAGTGTATCGTGAAAAGTGGGCGTATTGTTTACACAATTGATACACAAGTGAACAAAATTCATGCAACATTATTATTATTGGAAATATTACTTTTAAGTCAAGTTCAAAGCAAACTTGACGACTCTAATTAAATAAACTGCGGTTCTTATACAAAGCGTTCTATCAAACAGCATTCATTTATTATTTCTGATAAAATTTTATGCTTCAATTTTAGGCTGTTTGTGATAATTTATTACGTTAAGAATCTTTTGTAATTCAATGGAAATCATTTGAAACTCGTACTAAAATTGTCCGTAAATGACGCGAATGAATAATTTCCCGCTAGAGAATCACTGAAAATGATTGAGCAAACATTAAAAGAGAGATAATAATCGTGGGAAAATTATGTGATTTACAAAAAAATATATTTTTCTGCAGTAAATTTTGGAAAAACCATTATGTGGCACAACAAGAATCTACTACTGATCTTCGGCGTTCTGTGCATTCGATCATTTGCCCAATCCTTGGATAATCGAAGTTTCAAGAAAGAATGGAAATACCAAGGAAATAAAGTATTTAAATATGGTCGAGATATAGCCACAGCCGACAATAGCTTTCTTTATGCCGTTTGCACAGAGGAAAAGCTACCGACTGAAATGAATTGCAACGTCACGATCGAAACACCTATTCTACCTTGGTGATGATATATTCACGTAGAAATTATAGTAGTGCGTCGATAAAGTAGAGCCCTGAAGCGAGATATGCGTTGAACAGAAGCATCGTACATATACATTTATTTAACTGATTTTAGATTAAAAAACATATTAACATTGTGGTTTCGTTAGGCTTAGAATAATTTGGTACCTTATTGTAGCCTCGTAAAACGGAGTCTTATTTATCACATTTATTATCACATTTACATTAATGTTTAAATGCACATTAGAACCTTTTTACCATCCACAATTCATCTGTAAATTTTCGAATACGTAATACGAAATTCAGTTCTGTATTAAAGTTTTCTCTGATATCTAGTAGGATAATACGATTGAAAATTGTCTTTGACTTCGTGCCAAAGCGACAATTGGCTTGTCATCGCAAATACACTAACTCGTCATTTACATGAAAAATTTTTTCAGCAGGGATAATAACGGATCGCTTACCGAGACCTGCCAATTGAATCTAACCGGGAGCAAAGACAGCGACCTCAAACACGAGGTCACGGGAATAGTATCAGTGGAGCGTTTGGCCAAAGATCGCGTCATCGTTGTGTGGTGGGAGAGGCAACACAACAGCCAATACCAGATACAGAACATCAAGGTGAGCATCGTCCGCATGGCCAACTGCACGAGCAGTAATCTGACGTTCCCCGTTGACGCTGCGGGCCGAGTCCTACTGAGCAACGTCGTGGTGTATCCGGAGGGCTTCGACGCGATAGTCTCGCACAAGGCGACCTGCGGTACATCCACGTGCAGGATAAGTCACGATCTAGAGGGTAATCGGGTGGGCGATCCCGTGCCCTTCGTCACCAATTTCGACGCTGTGCGTACGGAGCTGGTGGCATCCGCGTCCCCTGCGAAGGGCTTCTATCTGTCCGGGGCGGACATCAACGCCTGGACGTTCAGGGCTGTGCACGTCACCGCGTCTGGCGTCGGAACTGACCTCGTGATCGCCCGTGTACCCGACCCGAGGCATATCCAGCGCGCCACGTCCAACGCCCACGAACTCTTCGGTATCTGTCTGATGGTGGACGGAAAGATTCGATGCGCTCAATTCGACGCCAAGGCGCACACCAAACTGGACGCGACCCTCAACGTCTCGGGCACGGTCCACTGGATGGCCGTGCACAACCTGTCCGAGGGCGGACTCGTGCTGCTCACGGGACACTGCAAGAATCACAAATGCAGAAGCTTCAGGCTCACGAGGATCCGCGGAAACGGTCGCCGAAAGGGAAAGCCGACGGATGTTCAGGACCTCGATCTCAAGTGCTCGCGAGTCCCTCGTGATCTCGTGGTGGATATCGCGGAGTCGCGAACTGAGTTTTGCTTCTACTTCGCGTGTGCGTACGGGCGAAAGACGCAGGAGGAGGACGCTAAAAGTATTATTACCTTTAGTACTAAGTGTGTATCGAAATTTATCATTCAACATGAATAAACATCTTTTACATAAAAAACGTTTTATCTAATTTTCTTTTCTTTCTTATTTTTTTTTAATAATTCGACACTTGACCAAGCATTATTACGTTACGTACAAGACTCTCTTTGCATTTATTGCAGCACTTATTCAGGAGAAAGTAAGTATTCGTCTTTGATTAGAAACGTAAGGATCCATGATTGCCTTCAAATTCAAAATTTATATGGATAATTATTTTTGTACAAGAGGTATACACAATTGAGCTGCTATTTATTTGTTACATAATTGACATTTACTCATCGTCTTTATCATTTAGAAATATCCGCATTTAGACTCGGTGATGGCGCAATAATTAAACGATCTCAAGAAGTATATTAATGTTTGTTGTTTAATTATTCATAAAAAGGCGAAAATGATCGTACATTATTCGACGTTATACGTATAAAATGGGATAAGTAGCTAGAGCGATCTCTCCGTAATTTGAAATCAAATATCAAAAGAGATAAATGTAGATCTATGCGTAGATGAAGATATATTTCGCTGAACAAAAGTGATTGCTTTATACATGAGGCTCAGTACGAGAAGACATCGACGCAAATAAATGATTATGGAAACAGATTCAAAATGCGCAGCTGAACATTAACAATCGTTTATATTCAGAAATAAACTGCTAGAGAGATAGTAAATTGGAACCCCGAGTATCGCGATACAATAAGAAAACTACTGCGGGATGTAGAAATATGCCGGCGACGGCTAGAGAGAAGGGAATGCAAGATAAGGAACGGCGTCGTCGTTTCGCGTCAACTCTGGTAAGCACTAGCGTACGTGCACGGATGAGAACAAAAAATACGAAATATTAAATAACTGATTAAAAGTGGCGACGAGCAGCGAGTATATTAACTTGAATTATGAACAATTTTCCGAATACCCAGTTACAAAATATAAATACGCGACTAGGGTTCAAGAAATGCTGCACAAGCATCTACGTAAACTTGTCTTCTGATTATTTCATTGGCCACTCGTTGTTCTTAATAACTTTTTCAATGCTTAACACATATTTGTAAGGTTGCTTGTTCAATCTTATGCACGGATACGTAAATCCGTTTTGAGTAGAAGTTGTACCGATATACAATTTTGCGGAAGCTCAGTCGGTAAGGTAACCAAAGTTCTCGACTCGAACAGTTTCGGCGAGATTTCGAATTAAAGTCTCGATACTGTCTTGTCGATGCTCCACTACTATGTATTATTCAATATGAAATGTACTTTTTTCACAGCGGCTCTGCTAACTTGATATCCGTTCGAAATTATAGGCCTACTCGTAGAATTGCCACATCAGCGCGAAGACATTAAAAGCGAGTCGAACAAGATACATATCCTGTTTTAATTTTATTATTTTATTCGTTGGCTTTTATGAATTTCTTACAATATTTGAAAATGTGCCAGTGGCTGGCGATCGTAATTAAATTAAAATTAAAATTTATCGTCGTTCGACTACTTTTTATTATTGTCACTGGGCCCAAACAGCGTTTGATATTTCGTGACTATTTCTTGCAATTGCATAATAAATTGTCGATGTCAAGCGCCAAGTACGCAACCCATCGAGCGCACGAGTAACGCGTTGAACGACGGGTTTCCTCTGGCGAAGTAATAACGATAGTAATAACGACGGAAATTGAGCAACGAATCGTCTTCACGACTCGAATTCGTCCGCAGCGCTCGTCTTCCAGCTAAATTCGAGCTCGATCTCAATTCATGGAGAAAAGCGGATCTGCGTCTTAGCGCAAAAGGGGAAACACGGGAGACGCGCGTCAAGTTGTCTCGCAGCCAATAATAATAACTCCGGCTTCGTTATCGTAGCGTTCGCCAGCAACAAATAGTTCGCGGACCGCGCGACACTTTTACAGTATCGGTCGAGTCCCGCTGCTCGAGAGAGTGGAACTAATGGAGTGTGACGGGACAAGAGTGCACAAGGCGCTCGCTTGCACTTGAATTATCGCCGAGGGATTTTTCGTCTCCGCTGTCTTGCAGCGGACCCCCCCGGTCCGCTCCCCGACGCCGTGGATAATTAATTAATCGGGTTGCGCGCGCGCAGCTTCGCTCGCATGGCGTTGGTGGGCGCGCGCGATAAAACAATTTAATTGTGTCTGAAAAAGGAACAGCATACGCGCAGTCGAACGTGCCGATGATAAAAATAAGTGCCTTGACAATTCGTGGAAGTAGAACGAAGTTGATAAATGCGGATTTCGAATAAATAACTTGGGAAGTATCCGAGGAAATTTGTCAGGTCTCTAATTTATTTTATCTCTAATTTATTCATATTAAAATATCACACGGTCAACGTGACTAATGATAAAAAATAATTTGACTTTTGAGAAATTGCGCGTGCATGCAAAAAATCATAGGCGTCGATATACTTGTATTAATCTGGATGATAAAATCTAATACAAATGTAATACGCGTAAATCTCGTAGTTGGTAAACGAGCCTCTAAAAGCGCGCACACGGACGAAAATCAACCGCAAGAAGAAAGTCGAGCCCTTTTGGAGAAGTAAATGCAAGAAAAGAAGTCCTGTTGCTATAATATAACCAGGCGCACGCACACGAGCCGCAAATTGTAACATATAAAATTGCAAGACACGCCTTCGTGGATTCTACGCATTACCGCATTCCATCGCGTGACCTTGCGCTTCGCTTAACCCAACTTCTTTTTCAATTTCCGATAAGCGGCAAAACATTAGCCGGAAAACTACCTGTAATTCCGCGAAAAGAGAGGGGGAGTCTCCTACGATTTTAATGGTTGAGCGCGCGAATCCTGCGCTTCGCCCGCAAATGCCGTTAGACGCGCGCGGGCACACTCACACACGCACGCGCGCGCACACACACACGCACGCGCGCGCGCGCGACGCCCGGGATTCCCTCGAAAAGGTAATATACCCGGAGGATCGATCTCGCTCATTCGCATTCCCATCGAACACCACCGCTACACATATTTATCATCGCGACTTATCTTTTTCCATCCTCGTTTTCTTGTACCCGCTTATGCAATTACGAGTTGCCTTCCTTTTTTCGCCCCCCCCTCTCTCTCTCGCTCTCTCTCTCTCTCTCTCTCTCTCTCTCTCTCTCTCTCTCTCTCGCTTTACCCATGCTTTCTGCGCACGTATGCACACCACAAACGCCGTCGCTCGCCAAGACCCGGTGATCGTTATTATTTTTCGATCGAGCCTCCTACTTTTTCTTGCGTCTTCTCTGGCGCACAGGGGCTTTTTAATTTAGCGCCAAGCCGCACCCGCGTGATACCGTCCAGTCGATCTTGGCGAGCATTAACTGCATGCCGAAGAGAGAGCGAGAGAGTGGGGCGGGGGGGGGGAAGAGGAGGAATTCTTTCGCGCCCCGAAGCTACGAACGGAAGCACCGACTGCTCGCGTCCGCCCTAGTTCGTAAGGGCGTGTGCCATTATGCTTGATGCTTTTATACACCGCGGCAAAGGAATTAACCCTTCAAGAATAGAATTAAGTTGCCGTTTTGTTTGCGATGGAATTATCTTCATGCTCGAACTTTCGATAGACTTTATCATTATGGCTTGATTTCCGTCGATGACTGCGTTCTTTGTTCTTTTTTGCGAACGTTATGCGAGCACTAATTTTTGTGCTCGACACAATTCTGAGCAAATGAAAGAGAACGTGCATAATGCTCTCAGAAAAGCCAGAAGAATAGACAAGACTAATTGGACAGCAATAGACAACTCCTTTTAATTTCAGATTAAGATGACCTTCTTCCACGTTTTTTCTCAGACATTTCAAGTCGGAACAAAAAGTTCAGTTATTTAAATATCTGTATTCAGCTGGACTTTCATATTTAGCGTCGCGTCAACGTCGATGCTATTTTCATCAATCATAAAACGAACAAAAATCCTCGAATTCGATCTTTTTTCCTCGGGTTTGTGGTTAAACGAGTATCATCGGAGTGGGACAAGGCATTTAAACGAGACATGCCTGGCTAAGTTTGCGTGGGCATGAAATATGCCAAGTGAATAAAAAGCATATAATATAAGAGGACTAAGGTGATTATCTTTATTTCTCTGTGATCGCGATACACGGCTCTGTCGGTTTGTTTTCTTTCCGTCTTGCTTTTGCTTTTCGCTGTACACGATCGTATCATCGACGTACGCCATCGTAATGACGCGCATGCGCGCGCGCGTTGTCTAGATTCGCCGAGTGAATTTTAACTTATACTTGGCATTCTTTTCTTCCTGGATTCTCAATCGTTGCCTTCCTTTGCTCATTTCTTCGCGAACCCGCAATATTGCGAATAATTCAAAATTTATAACGTCGTATTTCAGCAGGTTAGAGATATTTTTAGAAGCGATCCGACATTACGAAAAGGTTTTTATTCGCCGTATAAACCATAGTTTTTTAAAAATACTCAAAATTAAAAATATTAAATTTTACGATCGTGTTACACGATTTCATAACCTCTCTTTTAATAAATAATGCTGTATTAACTACGCATGTACAGTTTCAACATCGTATACGAATTTCGAATAAGGTAATAATTTGAAGGTCTTTTAGTTTGCATAATGGAGAAAACGTTTTCTTCCCCGGCGTTTCCACTTGCCTTTCATTTATATAGTATGAGCATTGCGTACGCGCCGTACTTTAAAATCGTGTTGTGCGGAAAATGCCAAGGTCAAGCATTAAGCGGCAAGCATTTAGTGTATAATTGTTGGCTCTATCGCTCCATTTCCTCGGCTCGTCATCCATCCTGCTTATTAACACCGATGCAGGGACCTTTTGATTCGTCGAGTGCCTGTATTTATGGAAACGCGGTCTTTGCCGGCATTAAGTATAATTCCGCGATGGTACGTAAGGTACGAAGCGCCGCGAGGCGCTTGAATTACCAAAGATGCTCCAATGAATTTTCCCTTTTCCAGAGAAAAAGAGAAGTGCGATTCGAGGGCCGATGTCACGAGCGAATCTCGTTAGACGAACTTATCGTAGGCCGATGCCGTTCATCCGCCCGGTCGTCAAAAGCTCCGGGTGGGTGGGGCTCGCGTAGCCCCGGGTGAGTCGTCATCGACTACCGGCATTGCGCGATACGAGGAAGCTGAAAGTATGCCGATCTCGGTCGAGCTCGTGTCCGTGAAAATGAAAACGCGCGAGCGATAGAATTACGCGGCATCGGTTTATAAGGTCTGCTAATTGCTATTATTATTTTCAAATCTGACGAGGGTAATGCGCTCACTCGCTGATAATGGATGTTGGAGTATTTGCATCGATAGAGAATGAGAGAGAGAGAGAGAGAGAGAGAGAGAGAGAGAGAGAGAGATAGGGACAAAACGCTGATAATTTGTGGAAGCGAGAAATAAGATCTGAAGTGAGAAACAGTTATGATCGAGTATCTGTATTGTATTTGGAAAAATTGAAATGTTGTTTTCTACTGTGTTTTTTTATTTAACAGGGTATAATTCGACGAATCATATACATTGGCAAGAAAATCCACGCTTTTTAATTTCCTTCTTGTATTTGTGTAGAAAAATTTATAAACAGGTATTATTATGATGTGTTTTCTGATAAAGGTAATTTTCAATCAAAGAAATATGAGAAATGAAAAGATTTGTCAATTTACCGTAAAAATAAATTTGATTATAATTAATAAGATTGAAATTAAAACGTAATACAGCGAGAGTATATGTTTTCGTTTTAAGGCGCAGATTTGTCGACGGTTCGACAAATCAATATTTGACTCATCAACCTCCAAATGAAATTTATAATTATCAAACTTTCAATCAAACTCGATCCACCACTGAATTTCGCAAAATCGTTGCTACAAATACACATGTAAAATTAAAAAACTGGGAAGGTTGATTCAAATTTACGGCGTTGAGATAAGAAAAATAATATCTTCGTATATACGGTGCACCTTAAGTACATTATTGATATCATCTGAGAACAAACTTGAAAGTTTCGAAACACCTTCTACAAAATAAAATACATTTACTCGCACACACTGGGAAGATGTCAAATAAGTGTCGCTCGTCGGGAAACATTTAAAGAAGTCCATTGAGAACTCCGTGCAAAAATAAAGGCCACAGAGTTCTCGATAGAAAAATAAGCAAAGAAAAAGAAAAACATTTTGTCTCCGTAAAAGCAGCAAAAAGAATCGGAGAAAAATTACTCCGCGTAAGAAATTACAGTGGCGAAGGGCTGGAGGGCGGCGGGCGTCAGTTTATACAAGGTATAAGTAGTGTGAGGGAGAGAGAGCGAGAGAGAGAGAGAGAGAGAGAGCTTTACGCTGATAAACACGTGTAGCTTTTAGCATGGCATCCCGAGAGCGAAGATCGTATCTCGCCAGGTAAAATATGCCCGCGGGAGACAATATTAACTGCTTCGTGCTTCTGCCAGTCCCTCCCACCAAGTGCGTCCTCGCGTATGGGAATCCACCCTAATGAGCTATGCGCGTGCGTATGCGTGCGTGCGTGCGTGCGTGCGAAATCGGCGAATCCTCTTATTCCTCATCCCCCGTTTCTTTTCGCGCTCAACGCTCGATTCCGGTGTCCTTTTTACCTTCTGTTTATTTTTTTCTCCCTCTCGGCCGAGTCGCTTCAAGCGACCGGAGATTCCCGCGCGATTCGCACTCGCGGCGCTCGGAACAAGACGAACGTAGGCGGAGGCGATTCTTTTGCGTACGTGGCTACGATTTATCGATTGATGTAAGCGCGTTGCTTGATTTTTATCGACCGGGCGGTCACCGTACAGCCGACATGGACTTGCTGAGCGACTACGACGACGACGACGACGACGATGATGATGATGATGAGGTTTGCTCTGCCCGACGGAGGAATTTATCCGTGACATCGAGTAACTCTTGCCTCCTGTAACCCTATGAA
Source organism: Wiebesia pumilae (assembly GCA_018907045.1). Classification (NCBI taxonomy): domain Eukaryota; kingdom Metazoa; phylum Arthropoda; class Insecta; order Hymenoptera; family Agaonidae; genus Wiebesia; species Wiebesia pumilae. The sequence goes on from JACCHZ010000138.1 coordinate 3,402,478, forward strand.
TTTGTCACCATCATTCTTTAAGTTCTGTTACATTTTCGTTGCCGTTGATTAGTTAGCTCTCCGTGTCTTAGATAATCAAAGCATTTCGTTTTTCCTTCGAATTATAAAGGAATTTAGATGTAAATATAACGAGAACAATGCCATCTGCGGTTTAAATTATTTGCTGTGCCACAAATGTTCGAGATATCCTAAGCATGGACAATAATTAAAAACATAGTTACGAGGAATACAGCATAAATACTTGATTTAAATTTATTTATATTAAACCAGGGTAATGGCTGGAGTTTCTTTAGTACTTCAGGCTGCTAATGAAAATGCTTTATCGTATCTGAGACTAACGAGGCATTAGCATAGCAGTAATGTTAGAGCATCAGTGATCAATGATGTTTACTATATTTTAGTACTGGTTTGATGTAAGTACTAAACTGTATTTTCATGTCGTATTTCTAAAGAACCGATCTCAATATATTAAAATCCGGATTTATGAACTTTTCTGAAACTCCTCGTGACTTTACCGCCATTATGTACACTTGTGTGGCTGCGCGTGTGTGCGTGTTCGCGCACACACGCAAAAAGGAACTAATGGAAGATAAACGATCCTTTAAACAATCACCTCCTTATCCGACACAAATACAGAATTTTCAGAATAACTTAGACAATACTTTATTCGTAATTTTCAAACGTAAATCTTCGTCGAATTCATTTTCAAAATTTTTAAGCTCCAAAGTCGACTAAGTAGTCTAAACATATTTATTCTACTCGCGTCTGCATTTTTACTGTGCAGTGTGCGATATTGAGCAGCAATTAATGTTTGGCAGAGAAAAGAGCGGAAAGGAAAGGAAGGAGATGCGGAACGAGACAAGTCGGTATTGACACGTAAGGATTTTTTCTCAAATAACTGAAAAATTGTTATTATTTACGGTAAACAAGTTCGATAAATCTTTGACTTCGAGTCCATCTCAAGGATATGTCCTGGCGTTTTCGTAGGCGTTTGCGCTTGTTCGCGTTAAGATTTTAATGAGGGTGGGAGACAGATTAATTAAAGCTTTTATAAATTAAAGGCAGTGACTGAGAAATAATGCCTTTCTTGAGATAGGGTATTACATTAATTTAAAAGACATTTTAATCTTGTCACGTGGATGTAAATTTTAAGAATATATTTGAATATCCACGGTTAATATGACCAGGATCCATTTATACATTGAAAAAGATACGCACATATATGACTTTCGGCAAGAGCCTTTTGCATAATTTTTTTATACGGATTTTATTGTACACATCATTATCGGCAACAAAATAATTTGTGTAATTAATTTTTTTTCAACATGATGTTATCGTATCCAGCGTTACACTCTATACATATTGATTAATTCTTTCTGGATCAATGAAGAATCGAATAGAATCCGTAAACCTATTAATTTTATTAAGCGTTTCAATTTATAACCGATTCTTTTAACTTTACTTTAAAAGAACATTTAGTTATGAAACAAACTATTTATCACAAAATATATTTACCGATGAATTTTTTCCTATTTGCGCTTTTATCCGCGGAGAGCCTCATCACTGACTAACATTACGATTAACATTCCAGTTTATTTACACAATTAAATATTTACGCTACTGTTTGAATTCGACAATGAGAAAATTGCAAGAGAAGGAAACGTGTAAGATAATTAAATGAAATTGAAAATTTCATTTGTTTCTGAAAATGTAACTTATCATAGTAGCATCGTAAATTATTGTTATTTTACTTAGCGAATGAATATATGCACCAACGTAATTCACGGGCGATGACAATGAATAATTGTGCATGATAATTGGGTCATCGTATTATAAATGTACTTAATAATCAATATTAAACATAATAACAGTACGAGAACATTTAATGATTATAAATACGTTAGAATAATAGAAAACATTTACGAGCATTTGTATTAACGTTAAAAATCCAAAATTATAATATAATATTATTTAAAATCGCTAATATTGACTAAATTTTAAGTACATTTAATTTAAATTATTCTTAAACTTAAAATTGAAACTGAGTAATCGATAACTATAACGCTTAGTATTCCCTTATGTTTTTTACCCTTTTTGCCGTCACCCTTCTTGCTATTAATTATTGAATTATTAATTATTGTTATTACGAGACCGATGGGCCCAAACGTGCTCTAACAATCATTCTCCAAGTGATAACGTCTTTCGGCGCATAGACAATTGTTTGCGGGCGGCACTTTTCCAACTTTTCCTCGTCGGGCTAAAGCTCTAACGTAATCGGCCGCGATGATGAAAACTGTTAAGGTCCAGCGGTGACTCGCACCTTTGAAACGATCTTGACGGAAAAGGAGGCGCCGATCCTTATCGCGGCGGAGGTTTCCTTAGTATGAATATGCCCGTACGAACTCCTACGAGTGAAAAGCGTTGACAAACTCAAAGCCACGCAGGACACTGAAAAAAGAGGAGCACCTAAAGGAGGCCTGTACACCGTGGCGCGGGCTTTTTAGGCCTCACGCTGCGCTCGTTACTGATGTTATTGTACGCACCTGCCGTAAACTTGTCGTCTTCCAGAGTGCGAAGAATGCAGCTCGATTATGCGCCGAGATAAGCGCGGACCGTAGCCGCCGAATGTTCTCGTCCGTGGGGGAAATATTGCCGCACTTCCTCGGTCGGTGCCTTGACCCGATCTTATTATAAAATGATACGAAATGCGCGGACTGCTCGCATCCTTTTGAGCGACTCGTTATTTTTAACTGGTTTTCGCACGTGCGTACCTTACAATGTCGCGATTCGCAACCCCACGGTAATGCGCCAAGTTCGTTACGCATCGCGCGATGGTGGAAGCCCTTCTTCCCGAGCATTTTGCGACCGTCGTTGTCGTTACGAGCTTTTAATTGTCGACCTTCGGACCGGATGAGTTCGCGGGCCGTGAATTATTTCGAGGCATCGGACATCAAGTTTGGCCGAGACCTTCACTCAGCCCTAACGAGCTTTGTCATTTATATCTCTGTATCAATGGGCGTTTAAGCGGAATACGCAGTGCTGCGAATTAAAACGTCCATTACCCGCGATATCGATATAAAGAAGCTGTAATGCGTGGAGGGGAAAGGTTTATTGGAATTTATTTAGGCCTGTTTGAAAATAATTAGAACGTTTCTCATCGCAATTTGCGGTCCGATTCTGTTTTCGCAAAATGGCGATGGGTAAAAAAGGTAAAAGAAGTGAGTTGGAGGTGGAATTTCTGAGGCAATTTTAAGTAAAATAAAAAAATCACAAAGATTCTTAAAATTTATGTTATTAGTTATCGCATTATTTAGACTGACTTTTTAACGATGAAAATCAAGTAGTTGGTACAAACTTCTTTAAGTCAACATAATGAAAGCTTCGCTATAAAACGAGTAATGAAAAAATTCATTAACGAGCATAGGTATTTTTAAATAAAAAGTCAGTGCATCGAGATGATAAAAGAATTCCATGCACATTTTTCTAATAAATCAATTACATCTTTTATTGTTATTTTCACGAGAAAAGTCTCTTTTCGAGAGAATTTTTGAAAATTATAAATTCCAAACGAAATACTTGTCATCGTTATAATTATTATGATCTATCCTTATAATCCGACAAAACGATTAACTTTGAAAAATTTTTACTTGACTTTTGCGCAGATTACCGCAGATTACTTGTCGAGCTTTGTAATATTAAAATTTACTTGATTGAAGAAGTGATTTCTGCTCACGAGAATTTACGAATAGAAGCTTCGCATATAAAATTGAGAAAAATCTATTACCGAGAGATTTTACTTAAAACGCTACACATATTATAATTATAATTACCTTATGATTCGTTCCAGACAAGATGAAATGCATTTTCATAAAATTACATAAAAGCAATTTGACTATTTGTGGAAAAAATTACTTTTAACAATTTTAAAAATATTTTTCAATCCATAGATTGATTCTATTTATGTTTTGAAGTTGTACTGCTTTTTAATTATTTATAAGCAAACTATGTATTTTGAAATTTGCTCAAATTTATATTTCTTTAAGCTATACAAGCAACAGGCTGTGTGACGTCAAACAGTACATTTGTATGTGATAATGCGTTAAAGAGGATTGAACTTAAACATTATGCACGTCTTTTAGGGGGAAAAATACTTAGAACAATTCAAGAAATGATTATTCGCTTACTGACAAATGTCAAAATATGGTAGGAAACGAAACATTAAAGCAAATCATAAATATTATTGATCATAATATTTTTATTGAGAAATAGCTTTGCAGACAAAATAACAAAATGTTATGCATGAAAATTACTTAATTTCAATTAATTTTCAACTCTACTTTTGTTTTAAAAGTTACTCTAAATATGAATGTAAGTTCGTTTTTGCGTAATATTAACTTTATAAACGCAAGTAAAACATGCTAATGTTAGTACCGAGTAAATACATATGTATATAAATAAAGGAAGGTGCATAAACATTTAAAAAATTTGAAAATATTTTAACCAGGCATATAAATAAATGTACACTTATTTATCACAGTAACTAAAGAAATTTGTTACTTAAATACGTGGAAAAATACCATACAAACCATGAATCTTAAAATATCATTACTGGAGTCTTAATAATAAAATATTTTGAAAATACTTTACTTTTTAATTCAATTCTTCGGATAATTGATTTAGTCTTAATTTAGATCTTTAAAAGTTTTTAAGATAAAAATGTATGTATTTACGGAGATTTTTCGGTATTAATATAACGTACTTAATGCGCAAAAATTAGTCATGTGCTAAAATAAAAACAGCGCTTAACTGTTATTACAATATATTTCAAATTTTCAATTAATATATCTGATAAAAGTGATGAATAAAATAAAAAAATTTTTTTAATCAAAATACTTACGTGTATATATGTACTATATATGGACTTTAAGTGAATAAATAATTATGATATAATAAATTTCGATTCCAGATAACTAGGATAAATCTGCATAATATATATATTTTTAATTTTAGTAATCCTGTTTCGTCAAATGGTTTATTTATTTGTTAATAAAATTTTCTTCAGGATTTAAATAAACCGCATAATTCACGCATTTCGCGTGAAAATTTCCTTTTAATTCTAAAATTAATAATTATCGAATTTTGAAAAATTGCCGTACACTTTAATGGCATATTCAAGTTTCTTTCGTCAATAATATTGTGACTTCGTTCGGCCTTTCTTACCGACATTAACGAGCATAATTTACAATTCAAAATAATTCGTAAAAAAAGACTAACTTAAAAGTTATGTTTCTATTTAAATGTTGTGGTTCAAGTCCTAAAGTAATTTGTTTCTTATTCATATATGATAATCCGGTTGCTCGATGTGGTACATTAAATTTTAAGTTCCTTACTTAATGTGCAAAGTTGAATATCTCGATAAGATGAAAGTGTAGAAAAGTTAACTAAAAGGATACGATAACGGATTAAAAGTGTTAATTTTTCACCCGTACATAGTTACGCGAGCTAAAGACATTGTCAAACATCAACAGCGCATAAATGACTTATTATCCACAAAAGTAATGAGATTAATCAAGGCCACTTGGCATCTTCACAAAGACTGACAGCGCGTAGTACGAAGTTTGTCATTCGAAGCTACGAAAAAAGTAGTCTTACCTTTAATTTTATGGAGAACCACTCTTTAAACTTAAGCAAAAAAGACAAAGATTATGGCGGACGATGCCACCATCGCACCAAACTCGTGCGGCCCGCGCACGCGAGATAATGTCAATAATCGAAGCGGCTATCGCGCACTTCTCGGCCCAGATAAGGAGAAAATCAACGAGCGCGATTAGATTTTCCATTAGGGGCATCTCGTCGCACTCCTTCGCCCCGCTCCTTCACCCCCGCGACTCTACTCATGACCGCGCGCGCGCAATTAAGATAATCTCGCGTTTTTTAGATTTTTTTAGCGCGGGTCGCGCGCAAGAAGATCCCGCGTATCGAGGAGGCGGGTAATTGCGCGACGAAATCGCCCGTCGTTTAATTTATGCATGAGCGCCGTTTTGCGAAAATTGCCAAGGCGCCGTATTTTTAGAAAGCGCGCGACAGTCGATGCGTGAAGTAAAAACAATCGCGCGGGAACCTAATTTCGCTCGACGAGGCCGCCGTGCGCCTTTTTATTTCTCCTCGCTCGTGCCGCGCGGCTCGATTTACGCGGCCTGATCGACTTAATGACATGGCGCATTGAGGAATTAAAAAAAATTTATTTATGAACCGACTAATATGCGCGTTGGCTAGGAGTGCGTTGGCAAATCCGGTTGCAATGTCCTTTGGAGTTTCTCCCTCGGATTATTAATTTATAACGCGTCCAGTGGAAATCGAGCGCGACGATTTTCGGTTCGAGCTCGAGATATTAATGAATTTTCTCGGCACATTTTAATAATCTGGTCAAATTTGTTTTTCCGCGATATAAGTGTAAATTTTAAACCGCGTACCAGTTAGTTGGTTGCTTATGTCGCCACTGCACGTAACAGAGTTTTACTTTTTTACTCTTTGCGCAATTAGAAAAGTTTTAAGGGAAACTACCGTGAACGATCTTATATGTGTTATTTATTGTTCTATTTGGTCATTAGCAGATAATGAATCTAGTCTTTAGTAAAGTTTAAGCAGCTGTGCAGTTCGCACACCGCGATATACTACTCGTTCTCGATTATTGGACTGTCGGCACTGGAGTAATGGACCAATGGTAAATAAACTTTCGTTTCGAGCGATTATATTTTTCGGAATACTAGAAAGACTGAAAATTCTTCTTCATAAAAATACCGTCGTCGTCGTCGTTGTTGTTTTAGTTGTAAAAGTAAAAATAACAATGACAAATAAATGAATAAACAAAGCTTATGTTTAGAACGTACGAGTGACGATCGAACTTTTTCGTAAATGAATGCCTTAAGAAGATGTTAATCAACGCTTTTTGTTTCTCTTTCGTTATTTCATTTCAAGCATCGTAGAAAAAAAGCAAAATTCGCTCCAGTCTTTGATTTTGCCTAATAGCTGCCAAACTTCGTCGATCATGAGAAGTGAAGCTCGACGAAAGGCTCAACTCGTTCTCGGCATTAACAACGAAATGAGCAACTCTGCTAATGACTTCCAAAACGCCAACAAACCGTGAACACCTCGAACATCCGCGAGATGCGCCGCGTTCGTAATACCTCCACCTGTACGTCTCTCGACACTCTTTGTCCCTTCTCTTTCCGCTGAGCGGCCCTTTATCGGTCTCGCGCCCATTGTGGGAGGTGATAGATCCGGACAGCCGGACAATGCGATCTAGATAAGGACTCTGTCTGGTTTTTTCAGCGCGCGGTAATGGCGCCTCCGCGATTCGCGCGCGGATCCTTTTCATGTGCGCCCGCGTGAAAGGAGAGACTGCGAGAACAATAGACGAGCGTTCTTTTATCGGCACTCTGCCACGGACCTCGAGATCGATGTAATTGGCTTTATAGACTTTATAGTTTACAGCGGGCATCGGCGCATCGATCTGCTCGTCGTTGCTTCCAAGGCGTTACTCTTTGTGCCGCGCGACTTTTCGGCAAATCGATCGCGATTTTCCATCCGCGAGTCGTTACACCCTCGTGCATTCGTTATTTTTCAAAAACGTGCTTCTCTAGTTTACTACCTTCAAATATAAGCTGGTATCTTATAGTTTTGTAGTACTTTGAGAACTTGCGATAAAAAGCAGAGAATTTTCAAAAATTGAGTGGTCATCGATGTTACTAGTTATAAATGTATGTAAAAATCTTTTTAAACGTTTTCAAACGTCAGCAAATTCTTATAAATGCCATTATTTACCCATTACTAATCACGCTTAAAATCTTTTATAAATAAACCAATTTACGTACAACAGAATTGTTTTTTATTTATTAAAAGATCTGATATAAACGTAGAAAATCTATAAACTATCAAAGGAGATCGAATATTTTAATTAAATTTATTTGCTTAATTACGTATCATTTGATTCACGTGAAATCGAAGTGAAACAGCATTATTGTATTATTTTCTCAGTTCTTACTTGTCGTGTTAATTCCTTTTTACGATAATTAATTTTTATCACTACTCAATTTATGAGAAATAAATTACAGTTTCTTTCTAATATGAATAAAATTACGATAAACCTAATGACCGCTTAGCTTATCACATTAAAGTGTTTCTTCTTTTGGAATAAAATGTTTGTTTATAAACTTTAATAAATATTCATGAAATTAAGGGTAATTAATGAGCAATATGCCTTTGGCTATCATTTGAAATTTGAAATATAATCTTCCATTGTGTGGATTAATATTGTACTAAAGAGAATGATTTAATATCTAAAATAATACGTACTTATTTTTAAAATATAATAGAACAATAAAACTAATTAGTAAAACCAGTCGTTTTAAAAATTGTATGCTTTAAATATAAATTTATAGGGAAAAATTTTCCCTTTATTAACCGTTTTCACAAAGATACAAGTATATTTTAACTAATAACAAGACTCTTTCGTTCAACGCAAATTCAATTTGTCGATTAACTTCCTTCTTAACTGCACAGATATTCATGGATAATGCAACTAACAATGTAAAAGTTTCTTTAACGAGGATTTTATTTAATAAAGTTAAAGTACATTTGCGGTATGCGATCGGTATGCGATCAATCAAATATTTTATATAAACTACCTCGGATTAACTTATTTTCCGTATAATAATTACATGTAATTCAAGACTCCATTCCACCAATTTTAATAGACCTTGAGCAACTTCTATTTTCAGATAAGCAATAAATTATGCATCTTCGCTTTCTTAGAGCTTATCAAATACTTAAACATCACCGTAAATGTAACTACAAAGTCGATCACTCACTATTCAGCTATTGAATCGTATCGTGGTACTTCCATTAGAGTCTCTTCCATCGAAAAACTACATACGTAAACGCACACAATTGGGACGTGGGAAATGCAAGAGCCTTCTCTGATTCTAGAAATGAAGCTAATGAAAATTTAGTGCCGATAGTTTTCAGATTTGTGCGCAAAAACATGTACAAAAGTTGTAATGTAATGTGACATAAAAGTCGTAGAGCAGAGATCGAAAGAGTTTTAATTAACATTTGTCTCGAGAACTTAAATCAGATGCATTTTTCAGCTTGAAAAATATTCCAATATAATAGCACAATAATAAGTGCATTCAAAAGATTGTAAAAATCTTCGATGATCAAGTAGCCTTTGAATTTTTAAGAACTAAAGAGTAGGGATTGATAGATTTGTGTCAAAGGAAGCACGAGATTATCTCTTTTTATACTGTGCGGCTTGTCAATGATTTTTGAAATTGTATACAAAAATAATGCGAAAGAAATTTTGTCCCTCTCAATAAATAAATTGCAGATTGATTAAGAATCGTTGTAAATGTAACGTTTACGCCTTAAATTAGCATACTTTCAACAACTATTGGTTTTCTCATTACACGTCTATTCGTTATTACATTACGATATAACGCGTAATGTACAACAATAAATTCATTCGTCAAATGAATTTTTGTACTAGATGTAGCAGTCGTGCGACCGACTCTTTATAATGAAACCGATTGAAGTGAGACGCGGAAATCATATCCTGCATTGTTCTTCCAGTAATACATACGGAAATATTTCAGACATGAAAACAGGTTAACTTTCATATCTTTACCTGCCACAAACCACAACATTTATATCGAATTACTTTGAATCGTAATCTTGTTACGTAGAAATAACGTTATCTTGCTAATTGCTAAATTAATATCCTATAAGCTGAGGTTACTTTTATGAATACTGGACTTTGCAAGATTACCGAGAATCCAATTTACAATTAAATAGTAGGTCAACCGAATGTCATTATTAACGACCGAGTCGTTAATAATACATCCTCTTTGTCATTCGCGCCGTAGCGGATAATTATGTTTATCATAATTAGCAGCCTCGCTGCGAGCAGGATCCTTTTTTTTCTCGAAAAGAAAATTCCGAACCCTTATTACACGAATAAATGACACCAGGACGATTCCCTCGTTGCAAGAGGAGTCGTCACTCCCGAAGCAGACGGGCATTATTATTGGATTATTTGGAGAAGGTGCGAAACAAGTTGGTATGACAGGAAGGACACGGACCGATGGTGAAACGCCAAGGTAGGAATGAAAGCTCGAAGGAAGTCGACATGTGAAAGAGACGCATCACGAAGCTGCGACGCGCAGAACCTAATAATGGCAGTGCAGTTGGAATTACTGGTCTCCGGTCGCCGCATAAGTGCGGGAGCAAGCGCGTCTCTTGGGGGAGGCAGTTGGCTCGCCTCCTTCGACGCGTGCACCCGGCAAGGGAGGTGGCGGAGGGGCGGGGGGGGGGGAGGAAGGAGGAGGAGGAGGAGGAGGAGGAGGAGGGGTGGTGGTGGTGGTGGTGGTGGTGGGATGGAGAGGACTGAACCTAGAGAGATCAACGAGCAAGATGCCGATGGATGCGAGGCGGTGCGCCTCCCAAGGCCTTATTTGATGATACGCGGGGCCAGTCTGCGATTATTGCCCGACGTTGCACTTATGAAAAGCTCAACCGCGCATCGGGCCTTTATAAGGACCTTTCCGCGACGTACCGTATCAGTTTCTTCGGTTTGCTGCGTAAGCGAACGGTTATTTCCACTCGTGACTCGTTGCTCGGGAGTTCGTAGACTTTATCGACAGACGATTTGATGAGAATCCGAGAGGTTAAGGCCATGAGGCTTTGATATAAAGTGGTTTTTTGTAACCGTTTTTATCTATGGATACAGGCATACCGATTTTCACAAAAATATTTAGGAATATTTGAAAATCATTAGTTGCTTAGGCGATATATCAAGTAGGGAAAAAAAAACAAGTAGTACATAACTAGCGCGCAATGAATTTGGAGCTTCTTGTGATGAAAATATGTATTCGATCGATATCGGATGGACGTCAGTCTAGAATATTTTCCGTATTAATGTTAGTAAGATGTAGGCAGTACAACAGATGTACAAAAGGAGAATACGGATAAAAGAATTCTCATCGACTCGAATTTAATTCATTGCAACTGATTTATTACTTGCACAAGACTATGTTCAGTTGTGCTGCAGCCAAAAATTGTTAAAAAATAAAATTTCTTTTTCTAATCTAAATTTATCTCATGTAAATATATATATATATATATATATATATATATATATATATATATATATATGCATATTACTAAAGTGAATACTTAAAAAGGATTCGTTCGAATAAGGTTTCTGTCCTTATAATTCAAGTCCCTCTCCGATTCCAACAGATTCAAACGTATTTCTTCAAATCAAAACAGAGCGAAAATTCTCAAATAACGGGCAAATTGGAAAAACACTATTCTACGTGCACTTAATAATTAAAAAAATGTACGAAGCCGAAAGTTTTTAGTCTACTGATGTCTACTCTGATAAGTAGACATTCGTCACAACTAAAAAATCGTCAGCCTACATTCTCAAGAATAAACTGCGTAATTAATGATTCGGAAAATGGAGCAGAATGTAAAAATTCCTCGCATTTTATAATTACATAAGACATTACAAAAGTCTAGGTAATGTCGATTAATCTATAGTTTCATAAACGCACTACTTATGAACCGCGCGCCACTTATTATCCGACTTACATCACAGGACTATAAGCGATTAATTTAGATTTTAAAATTAAATATCCTCAGCTGTGGTAATTACTCTCCCACCTCCTGCGTAGCAACATTGCTTGCTAATTCCAGTTAAAAAAGAATTAATTAATTAAGCTCGCGCAGAAGGTACCCCAAGCAACGCAGTTTCAATTAACCCATCCTTCAAAATATCGTTTAAGCCCTTACGCCACGCCGCGCAACTTCCAAGCCCTCAAATGAGTAAGCCAATTTCGAAAACAACAACAAAAAAATAAAGAACGGCACAGCCGTATTAAAAATTAAAAATGGCTCGCTTTAGCCTCGGCGCTCGCGTGGAACCTCGGGCCGCGGAACCGCGATTGAGAACCCGGGGCCTTAATTACAGGTGGCGCGGGTGTTCGGCGTCCCCCGTGTCTCCCCGCGCCCTGGAGGAGAGTTGCGTGCACGCGAGGACGGGCGCATGCGCGCGCTCACCGCAGGTGCGCGTCGTTCGCGCCCGCGACACGTTGCGACCTCTCTCTCCTCTTTCTTTCCTAACTTATTACTTTCGTTTTTGCTGGAGGTTACCTCGCGCGTCTCGTTTTATATAAAATTCGCGCGTCCTCGGTCGAGAGAACACGGGGGGACGTTGCATCGGCGACAACATCGGCTCGCGCGGATACGAGAAAAAGTCCTCGGCCGAGTGCGAGTTCTGCGTCTAAGATGACTTACAACGGCAGCTGTATGTCTTGGGAAGATCTTACCTATTAGATACTGATTCGCGTTTCCGATTGCCTCGTAATTCGATTTACTTCTTATAAGATATCGAAGAGAATTTTGTCGAGGTGGTTATCCATTTTAAGTTCGCGTGGATGCAAAATATAATAAAACAAACGCTTTCGCTTGATATTTAGATAAAATGCAATACCCGTTATATTTCAGTCTTTGCTCTTACTGAAGTCAAAATTCTAAGATTATTTTGTACAATTTTATAAATCTGGAAATTTCAATTTCCATATTAATAAATCTGAAATATAATAAATGAATTGCCTTTTCTAAAGTCTCGGTCCGAAGCGTGTGAAGCACGTGTTATTTAATACTTTTCAAATGGAAAAATTCAAATTTTGAGGAAATACAGCAAACAGCTCGTTTTCGGATGTCAATAATATTGATCCACATTTCGATAGGTAGGCGTCAGCTTTGCTAACTACGAAAGAGTTTTCCAAGTTTTCCATATTCAGTGTCCATTCTAATTTATAAAATTCGAGATCGGACCAAATACCGACGATGCGGTTGGTTCCTTATCTCTAGTTTATTGTCCCCCTCGCATTTCAAACGCCTCTCTTTGTTTTTCCTGCACTTTCAGATCCTTCTCTCGGTGTCCCCTTCTTCTCTTTTCCCTCGGTCTACCGCTCAAGCGATACGCGCCCTGTCACCTTTCACGACCGCCCGTATCAAGGAAATTAAGTCCCACTTAACTGTCTGATTATCGTTGTCACGTACGGGCACGCTCTCTTGTAAAAGAATCACCAGCTGGAAAAGGGACACACATGGGGCGCGCGCACGTACGAAAAACGAAGGTAAGGCAGCGCAGAGAGAGAGAGAGAGAGAGAGAGTGAGAGAGCGTGGTGGGGGGTGGCGCGGGGGGAGGAGGTGCCCCGAAGGAAAACACGCGCGCGATTTGATAAAGTCTCTCGGGAGAAGTCGACTCGGACGAAGAGCTGCAAACTTTTCAGCTTGGCTTTCGTTTTGATTGATGAGACAATAGGGCGCGCGTGCAGCATCTCACTACCGACGGAAGTTATGCGTCGACTCGTTCGCCGCGAGGAAGAAGCCCAAGCAGACAGAAACGGGAAGGACGCGATAGCTTTAGGTTTCCGAGGGCATTACCCAAGACTCCGGGCGTAATTCCGACGGACCCACGAAACGGCAATAAACGTATTGGGATCTGCTGGGAAAAAGGGCACTCGAGAAGGAGTTAGAGTAAAAGAGTCTGGAGTATGACGTACCGAATACCGTCGGAGATGCACCAGGAGACGTTGCACCAGGACTGTAAAAGAGTCGTTTCCGCGAGAAATCGGTAGTGGATGGTATATCCTACGTTGATTTTGGCTCTGATTATTAGAATAATCAGGTTTTTCGTTTTCAATAGAACAATGTCAAGCAAATGTACGAACAACAAAAGTAAAATATTATTGCATTTAACGACGCGATTTCACGCTGCAATATTTTGTTATTATTTTTAATAGGATCTCTCGTTGTGGCCTTTCTATTTACGTTTCTCGATGAACGTCTATTTGAGTTATTCGACGAGTAGATATAATTTCCAATATTAAAAATTCTACGAATAAAATAGTCTCGACGATTAATCTCGTTTAGATTAACATTTGCGTTTTTAATATTACTGTTAAATTCAATATTTTTGTATTTTCAAGTTTACGCGTATTGCAAAATGAGTAATTTGGTAATTTAAAGTTTCTTCGCTGAATTTTGAAATATACAAAGTAGAAATAAATCTAAATTTTCGATTGGCTATAACGTTTATTTGCTTTTGTATTTTTCAGAAAATTTTGAATTTTGAATTTGTCAAGATAACATTTAACCGAACGTAAAGGAAGGAAGTGGCTTTTAAGTAAAGACGAGTTGAAGAAAATCCATATATCAGCGCATTTTTAGATGATACAAATAAAATGATACAAATACAATGAAGTATGCTACTACGAAATATTTTGGACTATTACAAATTTCGAAAGATCGCCTAAACGCTTATCCAAGTTTCAAATAGAGGCATTTTTCAAGAATAGTTTATCTGGGATTTTGAAACATCCTGAAACGTTTCTACGATGTTCTGTCTAAAATTTATTATCCTCGTAATAAAGTTGTCTTTTCGAGAAAAGAAAATTATATCGCGATTGTCCACGTATTATTTATATCTTCTGCGTGCCCGATGTTAATATTTAATTTAAACTAAAGTAATCGAAGAAAATATTTAAGAACTTTTAAATTTCGTAAAATATAATCAAATATTTATCACCATTACTCTCGATACTTATACATATATCATGAAACTCCAATTAATAATCTTAAATATCTTTCGACTTTCCATGCCCATCTCCAAACAGCTGTGCGACTTTGAAAAAGTGCACAGTTTCCAATTCGAAGAAAACGTAATTTGCAATTAATCTCCTTGATAAAATCTACACACGGAGTTCTCCTACCTTCTCGATCTTCCTCGCTGCGGTACTTTTACGGGCGAAACTACACTGAAAAGCAGAGACGAATTTTTGACGACGCGCACAAAGACCTTCTACCAAATACAGACGCAAAAACTCTATTTATTTTCATAATAAATAAAAGTTTACGCGCACACATAAATGCACGCGTATAATGATTGGCGTATTAACTCGTTAAGTGTGTAGTATTACTGAGAAAATGGAGAGAAAGAGAGAGTTTTCTTAACTCGATGTAACTGATAATGCCAAGCCGATGTTTAATACGCCTTTTAATAAATTCGAATTTCCAATATAGTAATTCTTCGTAATGTAGAAATGAAAAACTGATTTAATAAAGTAAAATGAAAATGAATTGCACACTAACAAATTTGATTTCGTTGCTAACATAAGTTAAAAATCATCGATTCGTCAATTGTGCTGAAAAGGATTCTTTTAGTACAGAGAATATACGCGAGTAATATCTATGCGAGATGAAAGCCTTTCGAACGATTCAATGACTAAAGTATAATATTACTTCGCTATTTCAACTTTATTTCTTGACTGTCATTGTAAACTAAACAAATTGACATTTATAATAATATTCCGTTGCTTTTATTTCAACCCAAAGTGGTCCAGTACTAAAACTACTAGAATTCTCAAATACGTTTAATAATTCATTGAACGCTGAGAGTTACTTGTTGACATCAAATTCTGGACCACTAGAAGTGCTTGCTGGAGTAAAAATAAAAGGCAAAATTTACGATTCGGGATTTGCCATTTGCCCAAATCGCGTGACCCGAGAGATTCAAGTCCTTATTCGACTCTGCTTATTCCGACTCCCACTCCTATTAAGCGACGGATTCTGCGATCTCCTGCTTCCTTAAGGTACTTTGCTCCTTTCTTATACTGGCAAGTTGAGAATACATCATTCGAATGACCAATTAGTAATTATTTTCGTTTCTTTGTCATTATTTTGATACGAGTACACATCGAACGCTGATCGTTCGGTGATTTAATTACGGTAACCGAAGAAATGGAAAGATCGCGAATTTTCTATTCATCTTTGCTGATTTCGAGTGTTTCGATTCCATTTTCGTAAGGAGCGCCTTTTCCTACGATTGACTCTCATCGACGATCATCCATTTGGGATAGGCTTTTAGAAATAATTACCGTTCCCATAGAAATTGCGCAACATCTACACAACGGCAGATTTCTATGCATCACACACGAAAGGCTCGAAGCTTTTTTATACAAACTGTAATTATAATCCGTGTGTAATCGAACAACGAGACGCACATACGTCAAGTATTTTCCGTTTAATCGAGGCAGGTACGTCAGTTGAACGACATCGCGTCAGATCTGAAACTCAGACTGTTCGAGTCACAAAAAATTGCAGAATAAAGCAGTAAAAACGAGAAATCCTGAAAAACTTAGTAGTACACTTGAAGCAAACATTGCGTTGGTCCTTTGACGCGAGAATGACATTTCTTAAACTTTGATTTAATCAGATTTAATGGGATCGCAGATTTCAAAAAGACGTCGTTAACCGAGGGAGAATTTAATTACCTAATACGTCGCAGACTCTCACGTGTGGAAAGCTTTATCACGCAACTTTATTCGATTGGTCAGATATTTACAAGCGAAGCGCTATTTTCATTGATTTTCATTGAAAGCAGTGTTCGATAAAGCTTTGCCCGATTTCACAATTGGTTGTAATTTTGCAGGGCTCGCGCTGAAATTCGACTCTTAATAAGTCGCACCGTATTCAAGTTCATCGCGTTATCCGAAACAATATCCGCGCGGCTCGCGTTTCAACCGGATATTTTTGGATATTTCTCGAAAAAGCAATAACTCGCAAGGAAAAGGACGAGCCTCGCCTCGAGCTCTCCACGGGAGATTTAATTTCCTCGTTTACAGGCAGCGAGATCCTGGCGTCTCTCTTATCGCATTAACAATGCGCTCGCTGAGCTCGCTGGATAAACAGCGACAGCGCGAGAAGCGTCCGCGAGAAGCCGCGGTAGCCGAGGACTCGATCCCAGGAGAAGAGGAGACGAACCTCCGGAGCAGATCACGAACGGTGATCCCGGTCTTGCGCGCGTGAGCGCATACAACGCCTGCACCTTCGCAATTATCTCGTCATTAAGTTTTTTTTTTACTTCCCCTTTACTACACCTCTCTCTTTCTTTCTCCCTCCCTCTCTCTATCTCCTCCCTTCGCCGCTCGTCTCTGGCCAACGCTCGCCTCGCCTTTTTTACAACGCTCTCCTGCTCCGTTTCCTCCTTCTGCCTTGGACCTCTTAAAGGCTATTTTACACCGGCGCGCGGTTACGCACTTTTTAAGTCAATTGCTTTTCATTGTCGGAGTCGAAGATTTGTACCGCACTCGCGATGCCGAGGCCCTTTTTTTCGCTCGATCATTCTTCAACATTTTTTAATTAATATGTTACGCGCGATGAGTCTGAAGTATTTGGGAAAAAAGCACTTTATTTCGAGTGGTTGCTTTAATACAATGTCCTCTCACGGTGAACAAGTAATAGTTTTTTTACAGGTGCACTTTATTTCCTTGGAATTACATTGCAACGGGCTTTAATAAAAACTTTTTTGTCAACGTAATGTATCGGAGTGGTAGGTGTACTCGGAAATTGCTGACAATACATTACAAATAAAACGCACGCCGAAATGTCGTGTACATTTCAAAATTATAATTAAAATCGAGGCTTTTTCTACAATTTGACAAACGTAGAATTATATTCTTCGTGTTGCAGGCTATAAATTTTTTCAAGTTAATAAAATAATCACGAGCACGGCATTACTTTTCAGAAGTAATAATGGAAACGCTTACTTCTAAACTTCCTTCGAGCGGAATGCGAATTTTTATTCACGAATCTTGAGTAATTATCTATTTACATGTATATTATGCGTAAAATTATAATTTTCTTATCGTACTTTTTGCCTGAATTTCTCAGCAGAAAATTGTTAGACTGATCTCGACTTGATAAATTGTTTGTTAATTCCGTTTTCTGCAGATCGCCAAGTAAATTGTATTTACAGTAACATCGGATAATAATGTGTTTTACACGAGAATTTCTTCGAGTGAAAATAAGCTACATACAAAACCATGTAATATCATTGGTATCATAATGATATTAATGTTCTTAAGCAGCTATTAGAGTTTTACGAGGATTTACATGAAAATGTCAGTGCTTTCGTATCCAACGTCTATCAAATTTTATAATCGGAGAATTTTCAATTCAACTTCACTTATTTACATTATTTTTCTTGGTTTTTAAACGGAGTAAGACTAATATGGATTTCCGAGTTTTTATCGACAATTTCACACAAATATTTCAATTCGTTGGAGG
The DNA here is from genome assembly GCA_018907045.1 of Wiebesia pumilae. Taxonomy (NCBI): domain Eukaryota; kingdom Metazoa; phylum Arthropoda; class Insecta; order Hymenoptera; family Agaonidae; genus Wiebesia; species Wiebesia pumilae. The sequence continues at coordinate 3,420,676 of JACCHZ010000138.1, forward strand.
TACAATTTTTGTGCGACCAAATTCATTAAAATACTCGGTAGATGTTGGTTCTATGCATAAAACAATACCTTCGTAATAATACCGATAGTAGGTCGGAGCGTGATTTATTCCATTACAGCTTTATAATGTGGTGTTAATCTGGAAACCTGGAAACACGAAGGACGTATGCATTAAAGAAGTTAAATTTTTCAAATTGTAAGATCGCGCGAATGATATTTTCGTCAAACATCATTATTGACATAATTATTCAATTCAGCAAAATATCGCCTCGTTCGAGTGTTAACGAAATCGAAATTACTCTGCAGATTTTGATAAAAATGAGCATGAAATCGTCCGAGACGATCGATGAAAAATGCCGCCCTCGCTTTTCGTAAAAAACGTGAAATTCGTAAAAGGAAATGTACGAAAGGCGTCGATCAAATTTTATGTAGAATATTAGACTCGAGCCTCCTCTTAAAACAAAGTCAATTTTTCAACGTTATCCATCCTTAATTATCTCTCTTGCCCTCCTTTCTTCTCTCTCCCTCGTGTTTTCAGTCTCTCGCGCTGACTCTTCTTGTTCGCCATCTCATTCTTCCGTTTCGTTCTCCATTCTCCGGACAGAAAGAGAGAGGCAAGACTCACTAAAGGATTTCACCATAATGAATTCCACCCTCAATGGGTAATCACTGGGCTCGATGCCCCGGGGTAAAAGAGCGAGAGAGTGTATTACAAGGAGCCTGAAGAAGGAACGAGGAAAAGGAGCAGAAGAAGGAGCAGAAGAAGGAGCAGAAGAAGGAGCAGAAGAAGGAGCAGAAGAAGGAGCAGAAGAAGAAGAAGAAGTAGAAGAAGAAGAGGGAGGAAGCGTGTGTGCCTTGAGGATAGCACTTAAGGCTCTACGTGCCTCGGAAGATGCCCTACAAGGTATATAAACATCTCGCCGATGATGGGGCAGCAGTGCGCGATCTTCCAAGGTTGCTGCCGCTGCTGCCGCTGCTCCCGCTCTCGCTGCACCCGTAATGCTTCGAGTGCGCGGCGCGAAGGCGTCGTCAGGTCCATCGCTACGACTACGGCCGGATATTTTAAACCTCGACTGCGGCGTTCCGTTTATTCCTCCATTTTTATTTTTATTTTTAGTAATAAAAATTATCGGGCTGCTATCGACGACAGCCGTGTTCTTCGCTCGGAGCTCTGTCTGCGCCTACGCTGCAATGAGATTTTCGTTTACCTTGCAGAATGTAATTCTACAAGAGTACTTGGAGTAGATACTCGGGAGAGGAATTCGTTGCGTGATATTTTCTTCTCCTTGCTGAAACAGTCGCGCTTGATCTGAAAAAGTTAATCGAACATTAACTGGCTTTTATATTTTTATAATTAATTTGTCTTTTTAACTTTCGGTGGGAATTCTTATACGTCACTTTTAACGTTAGTCGCTAAGGATACTTTGATCGTTGCTTGGTGCCACCAAATGATATACGTTAGTCTACATGTATCGTGGAATAATTGCCACTGTATGCCTTGTATCAAATATAACTCAAGTACAGATCTGCAATTTTAGTTCGATTTTTATTTTCTCCGGAAACTTACTAGTGATTAATTCACAATATTATCGACTTCTTTTGGTTTGTCTTTAGTGTTCGCGTTTACAAGTGCGTTGTTACTTTTATAAAGTTGAAAGTGCTCTCCATCGAATACAATCCAATGATTATAAGAATATCGCGCGTATTTCACAATCGGATGTAATTCATACTTGTATGATTGATTAATTTCATCGCTAGTGCTATCGAATTGTTATGTTCCTACGGTAACTAAGGAGTATTTACCATAGTGAGACAGACATTCCAAAATCTATCGAAAGATACATAATTATAAAAAGGCATAATTGATACAAGGAAAGTCTTCTCGAATCTTTAGAATATTCTTTGACTGTTGAATCGAATTATCCAAATTATTTAGGTAAATGAATTTTCTCGCTTACTTCATCATAAAAACCCTAAAGTAAAAGATGGCTGTTTGTTACACCTTGAGATTCACATTTATTTTCGTAAAAGTATTTTAATATAAATACACAGCGTTGAGAATTAAATCTACTTTGGTGTGATAAGAAATGGTGTAAAGAAACATTTGTGTTCCTCTGCGGTTGATATCTTATGAATAAGCATCGATAGATCTACGATCAAAGAACGCTTTAACATCCTCGAAAATACCTCTCTCTCTCTCTCTCTCACTCCTCTTTCGACTAATACTCGTCGTGATTAATGACTGCCCATAATCGTTAGTTACATAGCTGCCAAAAAGTAATTGAAAAAGGAAAAAATCAAGAATTTCAGCTCTCTTAACGTATCATTGCGTTTGTCGCTGATAATGGTAATCACGTTGAACCTTTTGCATGAGGCGTCAGGTATACACTTGGTACGTACGCCCGTATTTTCTGGTAAGGGTCCACGACAACGCTACATATATACATGCGTACATGTGTGTGTGCGTGTGCGTGTGCGTGCGCGTGCGCGCGTGTGTGTGTAATACGTCATGTGAGTTCGAAGTCGTGCGCTATCATTAGCAGAGAGCGAGAGAGAGAGAGAGATAGAACAACAGAATAGAGTCGACGATGGACGGATAGCTGTACACTTTTCTACCTTCTTTCCTTTTTCAGACCTTCCCTCCCGTTCCCGTCCGTCGCCCTCTCATATCTCTGCAGCGTCTTCTCCTTAGTTCGGTTTACTTTTTTCTTGCACTTTGTCTTCACTCGGCTTCTTCGTTTTCTCGCAAAAGCCGCGGAGTCCGAAGAAAATGAGGAGGGAGTGGCGCGAAAGGGCCGTGCGTGTGCACCTATATATGTATGCATTATGCGATGCACTTCGGTAGCCGAGTCGAGCCTCGAGGTCTTTTGCCCATTGCTGCCGGTCGACCACGTGTGTATACATCAGAGGCGATTTTCGGGATTGCCGGCTTATTCCACCTCCTCCTCCCCCTCCGCCCCTCTTCGCCAACTTCTTCTTCTTCTTCTTCTTCGTCTTCTTCGTCTTCTTGTTCTTCCATTCCGTGCCTCGACTTGGACGCTTCTCCCTGGTTTCTCGCTCGGCTTTTTGCTCCTGTACCTGGGGAACGCGTGCGCCGATGCGAGGCCGCTGGCGTAGTTTTTCTTCGTTCTGCAGAGATCGAGTGACGTAAATTGCCGGAGCGAAACTGCGCGCGCCTCTACGAGCGTACACCTTAATTCATTAGAAATGTGTTCGCGGTTGAACGGCAAACGATGGTCTACGTGACATCGTATTTTTACCACGCAATTGTTTTCAAGAGCTTCGGCTCTTATGTACAATGTGTTTCTTTGTGATATCGATTGGATTTGGAAAAGTATCGTTAGAGATAAGCTTGTGCGTTACATCTATTTTTGTTAAAAATGTTCTGCTGGACGCTATATGGTTAGATTTTTTAACGAGAATATTTATATTCTCGGTACACCCTTTGTTCATGCTCGTTACGCTAAAATGATAAACTCAATTGAAACAAGTATTTGTCGCAATATATAATATTCAGCAGAGTAAGAAAACTGTAAAATTATAAAAGGAAATTCAAGTACAAACGCACGTTCTCCAACAGTTTCATATTTTTAGTATCACTTTTAATAACTCGTATTCAATATGAACAGGCTGAACGACAGCAAAGAAAAATATAATTTCCCCAAAATTTACTGTAATTAATTTCAAAACTTATTTATATCTGTATAGTTTATATCCGAATGAATTATTAGTAATGATTTAATTCCAATAAGAAATGGATGAGTTGGGTAATTCGTCATGATTCGACAACACTCCTAGTAAAATACTAAATAATCAATTATTCTACATAATTCTTCAAATCTCTATTTACGTATATTTTGTCAATTCCTTATTATCGATGACTTAAAAAACGCGTACCATCATTTTTGGATGTAATCATTAAAGTATCTAAATACACAAATCGTATACGTGTTAATACCGTTCGTATATTGACGAATTTGGAGAACGTTCCACTCGCACCACTCATTAACGATATTATGAACGAATGCGTTAAATTCGTACGATTTACAACGTGTTTTCTAATCAATTTTCTAATCAAAATAACGAGCACTGCTTACGCACTTTTGTACAAGATAATTGAAAATTAATTATAGTCCATAAAAATTGTAGCTAAATTTGCAGATTACTATATTCTCTTTGAAAAGCTGCATTATCAAAAAAAAAACGTTGTACGACTTGTAATACGATTAAATTATTTACACAGAATTAATTGAACTGTTACTGGGTATGGTATGGTACTACTAAAAATACCATTCACAGAAAGAGAACGTTACCTTGCACTGGTTAAACATTTGTAATTGAGTCATCGCTATTATCTTAAAAGTGATTTTACCTCAATGCCTCGCGTTATATTCGACGGCTTTATAATCATGTACCGATAAACATTATTATAATACTACTTATCAATGTCGTAATCCTTTAAATTCGTTACCAAGGGCATCGCCTACAGGTTTTTAGAATTTTCGAAAAGACTATTGGAAGACAATATAGCGAACGAAAAGGAATTTACGAAGAGAAATTTTTATTGAGTTGTATATTAAGCAATTGAAATTGAAGCTTGAAATGGTATGCAAATCGAGAAAAGAATATCGACAAATTTCCAAATTAAGGACAATCTAAATTCTCTGTTCACCCATTACAGCATTAACGTGCATTGTAAAAAACTCTCCTCGAAGCTCTTAAACGTCACCCGTAAACTTATTCAAAAGGGCGTTTTTTACACGTGAACCAAAGCCAGAGGCGGACAAAAAAATTCACGCATGCGCAACGAAGCAATAGGCCAAAAAAGTTTTCGAGATATTTAAAAAAACAAAGAAACGACGCTAAATTTTTGCGGACCGAAGGGAAATGCAAATATCCCGTTTTAACTCTTGCTCGAGTTTTGCATACACGTATACAACAAACGTACGCACCGCTCGAGGCCAAATTCAGCCGAAAATACGGACGCGCGGAGGTTTGTTTCGTGCAACGGCCAATAAAGGAAGGAACGAACGGTCCAACGAACCTTTCCTTGCGCGTCTGAAATCAAACGAAGCAGAAGACAGAAGCGAAGGGGAGAAGACGGTGGACGCGCATGAAGGAGAGCAGGCGAATTATAATAAACGAGACTATAAACTTTATCCAGCTATGTGCTTTCGATTTGACCCGGTGGCTATTTTTTATATTCGAGGTGTGCGCACCAGATGAGAAATGTGCGTAGTACAATGGTTGCCATAAAATTCGAGCAAATAATCATGAAACATTAGCGTCAGCGTCACGAGACACGGGAAGCATTAGTTCGTAACAATTCTTAAATTAAAAGAAAGATGAAATTCTTTGACGCGACGCTGCAAAACGATTCTCAAGTTTATTCGAGATCGATGCAAATATTTACTCGCGACAACATCGGAAATTATTTTTTCAAATTATTTCAACTGATACGTCCAATTCAACCTCACCGAGCATTCCTGCAGGTTGCTCCTTAACATTTTAATAACTTTTTATTGCTCTGCGCTTAAGAGTCATTGCTTTCTATTTGCTTAGAGGAATAAATGGCTTCGAGTACAGCCTGAGATAAATAAAGTGTTGACAATAAGTAACTCGATAATGCAGAGTTTATTCCATTTCTTCGACTTTTCCCTAGTAGTACTCGTTATCCTCCCTACCTCGAAAGACCATCGTAAGTGTAAAGCAATGACGATTATCGATGATGAAAAATAAAATTACGATACACTACGAGAAGTAAAATTTCACGAAAATAACGAACAACCCGATAAAAATCTGATAAAAAATCATTAGTATGATCGAGGCATCGTTAAGGGAAAGATCTAATACTATCGTTAACGAAGCATGTAATTTGATAATAGTTTTATTCGAATAATGATTTATAGTACTAAAGTTATTTTATTAGTCATCAATTCGTTTACATATTACATTAGTATCCGCGCTGAGCTTTTATGGACAGAATTTTTAAATCATTGTCTGCTTATAACGGTCGAAGGATCTTAGCTTTTTATTCCTCGTGGAATATATCTATCCAAACGGAAAAAAGATTTCATTAATTAGTTTTATCGTGAAAGCTATAAATTAATTGTAACACTGACGCAGTAAGAAAACATTAGTCCACTTAAAAAATTCCGTGCATACACCGATTACTGGTTTTCAATAATTCGTAAGCGTTGACTAACATAACACTCTATTACTGCTCTAACCAGCTGTGATGGATTTACATAATAAACGTCAAAGATTAACTTTCCTCGCGTTCTTCGGTATAATAATGTTCGGCCGTTACTTCGGTTCGAAGTAGCTTTGGTTTCCTGCGAAACTAAACTCCCGGGTAATAAACAATTTCTCTTGCTGCGGTACATAAAGGACGGGGTATAAGGAAGCGAAGAGAAGAAAGCATGTAGAGAAAGGAAGATAAAGAGAGGAAATCAAATGCGTGGTAAAAGTGTTCGAAGACTGTGGACACCGAAGGTGATTCCTAAAGATGTCGGTCTGTAGTCGTTCGCGAGAGCTCCAAAGCTTCATTCAGCCACGAACTGCCGTTTCACGATGTCGATATATCCCGATATAATAGGAGTAGGATGAAAGCAGCCTGCCGTTAATTGCGCATAACGGCTATGGACTGATTAATTATTTATTTGAAATCATCGGTAATTAAGCTGTTCCTCTGAAACACCGTGGCTTTGAAATATTATGGATTTTTATTAGACAATTGCTAATTGTCTAACCGTTATTAGACAAACAGTTTGTATTTCAAAAGTTACCCTTTCATTTTAACGGTATTGAAGTATAGTAAATTATACCCGTAGGATTATAATAAAAGAATGCAATGCTCTCTTACATTGTTGGAGCTTCTTTGTTCTGGCGATTTCGAAAGAAATTATCTTTTGCTTAATCGTGATCGGTATTATTAAACGTATATCGTGAAGCTGATGTAGAACTTTCGAGTCTGTATTGTAAAAACGTTGAAAACGAAATTCGAATTTTGTTGCGAATATACGAATATAACACGCAGTTGGAAACAATTTTATCTAACTAATGCTATTTTCGAAAACGTCATTTCATTTTGCAGAGGAATGGGGGAAACAAGGAATAAAGAGTAACGATATCATCATCACGTCGTGATAAACTAAATTTTATAATATAAATATCAGTAAAATATAATGTTTATAATTGTATAAACGTATCTAATGTGCACAAAAGTTGTTGAAATAAATTATTTTTTACCTCGCTGATAATTTCGAGCTTGGCGATAAAACACGGTTTTATTTTACATGTAAATCTTTCATACGACTCTACACCTTAAACGAATAGTGCTTGTTTACAGCTACTTTGCTAGTAAAGTACGTTCAAGTTGAATTGGCATGCGTTCTCTCTTGCGTTATCGGATTCATTGAACTATTCGCAAAGAATAAGAAGACATAGCAAACTGACCACACTCTATAACTTCTTTGTCATTGTCATGGTATTAGAAAAGGAAAATAAATCACTTTTGTTCATAATTACTGCGATACATATCGAATCGTTCGATAAAATCAGTGTAACGTATCGCCAACTTAAAAAAAAAAAAAAAAAAAAAAAAAAAAAATAACCAGGAACTACGGTTTATTATTACAATCAATAAAATTGCAAGTTTTAAGATTGCTCGCCTCGAAGGCTGGATTATTTGTGCGTTTCATCAAAGTCAGAATTAAAATTTAATATCAGTTTCCTGGCTTCGGAAATTCGATCTTCTTCTGGCTGTTAATTTGTAAGCAGATGCTATAAATTGCATATCACAGCTAAATCTAATTCAATTGAGTTTCATTTGCCTGAAAATTCCTCTCAATGAAATTGAAAACACGCCTGCAACAAAATCTTTTCAATGCATTGGCAAAAATTTTACAACTTATAACAGGCGGTTGCAACAGCATTTCGAAACAAAGTATTTAAAAGTCTTGCCCATAATAACTTGACTGGACGGTCTTTTTTCGTGCAGCGTGTATTTTATTATTTTCAAATTACGGAAAAATAAAAGTTCACATACTAAAAGATTCAGCACTTTCGACATAAAATCTTAAGCGAATAAAATATTCAATTATAAAATACGGATTATCGTATCAGAATGACAATTATTTTGTGCTTCTGACGAAATTTTATCAGTTCGCAGTTTCGGCTTATTCTTTCGATATTATTATTTCGATAAAAGGATTCTACAAGATTCTATATTGGATCCGCTAGTTTATATTTTACGCAGTTAAAGCCGGATATTTAAAAGTAAACCGATAGACAAATAATCTACGATCGTAATAAATTTAATTGGTTCGAAACCAGCCGTAATAGATTTACAAATCTGAAATAGATCTACTTTTGAAACACCTAAGCGTTAAATCTTCCTACAGCTTTTTTACGGTACAATGGGTCGCATTATATAATCGGTCGATCATGTTTCAATGAACGACATTTTATGTCATAAGATTATACGACCGGTCCACGGTAAAACTCAAGCAATTAAACCAAAAACGGTTTCGAGCATTTATTCTTTGGGGCAGTTTTACTTTCACGCACGTGAACGCCTTTTTTAAATTTTCGAACATCGTCCTGCCCGTATAATTTTCTTTCGCAGTGTACTAAAATAGCCGATACTCCAAGTTTCGATGTCTTCCCGTATTCTCTCGCCCTGGCTGTTCACGGAAAGTTTACGGGTTCCTTAACGCCCTTGTATTCACCATCGAAAGGGGACATCCATCCCGTGCACATAAATGTAAGCCTTCTGTCTGTAGATCCGGTGGCTTTGTGTATTTACGCGCTAATAGAGCCACAGCATAACTAGCCACTAGCGATTGCGCGTTAAGGCAGCGGACGTCATTATTCGTGGGGCACTAACGCCGTGTTAGTGTTAGTTACTAAGAACAATGTCCGGGCTAATATGCTTTTAACGAAATGAACAACGGACAGGTGCGCGTCACCGCGTAACGCCCGCGCGCGATCATCGTAATAGATATTACTTCTGTCGCTGTCCACGGCTTCGGAGGGACTTTATTAAATCTAGGTGTCGTGTGCCGCGATGTATTTTGATCGATTGTACGATTCGTCCGATTAAGTTACGCAGAATCATGAACGAGCGTCGCTGATTTGACGTAGCGTGAGAATTATTTAGTGAAAGTGTTTATAAATTCCTCTCTTTCTCCGAACGAAGTGCTTAACTAAGTAATCATTTTTTATCTTAACGCTATCACGTAACATTAAGAGACTTCTAATGGACTCGCTTGCATAAATAAATTACTTTAGTCCTACGTATCGTCAAATTCATTAATTAAGACAAAATTATATAACGTATATAAATATTTATTATGAATTATTATACGCATAAGTATACAAGCGATACTGCTGGTAACCGAGAACTACAGACACGATGGAAAAAATTTTCCCTCGGTTTCTTGAATTTATTTCTGATTTACCGTTTAGTTGTCTTGTCAAGTGAAGAGAAATTTGTTTTCAATTAAGGCAAACATTACGAGATGGTACGATAATTTAACCGTTCTATCGTATTTTGGTGCTTGTAGACACAATTGTACGCCAAATGCTCACAAGCTTACATTTATCGTTTAAAAAATACTACTCTATACTATCATACGCCAAAACATACATGATTTTGCTGATATTACTTCAATCGTTCTAACTTGAAACACGAAAAGAGGAGTTACGTTCCATATCGAATGACGATATAGTTTCGAACACATCGCGAAATAAATTTACTTTCATACGGAAAAAATGTTCCGCGTGAACAGATTAACGATTAATCATAAATCAACTCATATTGGCTCATGAAAGAGGATTTATCTACCTCGGCAGTGCTTTGACAGGTACAGGAAAATATCCTAATTGTAGCTGTGTTAAGCCCTAATTATAGTCACCTGGTGTACAAATTGCTGCACTTTTAAATACAATGTACTGCCTCTCGTGGCTATTTTATTTTACCACGGAAACATAGAATCTATTAAAATCGCTAAGTTCGTTACAAATATTTCTGCAATATGTAATAGGAATTAATTTTACAGGTAAGCGCATCTTGAATTTACTACTTAAATTTAATAGCTTGTAAAGTAGCAATAATAAAATTGTTCCTAATTGTTTTGTAGTATATCAGTGTGTGATATACGTGAAACATCGAACAAGAACGATCTTAAATTTTACGATTCTGTCCATGATTTAATGATCATCGATATATGCATGCATAAATCGAAGCAATTGTTAAGAAAATTTAATGTTAGTTTTAAGGTGATATTTGACCCCGGCATAATATTAAATAAATAAATGCACAAGCTTTATTTTTCTCCTGATGTCTATGCGTCTTATGATAAATATAAGCAAAAGTAATGTAAATATGAACAACTGCCACGATCTACAATTTAAAGGTATGCACTTTGACGCGTCCACGTAGCGCCCGTAATTTAATAACCGATAATAACAATTATTTTTTAATTACCGTAACCCCTTCATTTTTAAAACCGCCTCTTACAATGTAATTTCCATAATTTCGACTTTATTAAAACAAACGCGTGGCAAAGAAAAAAAGTAGCTCGCGAAAACGCGGCGGCCACGGACAAGCGCAGACATCATTAATATCTTGCCAATTACAGTTGACAAATAAGTTTCTCCCTAAAAAAATCAAATAAAACAAAAAACAAAGCACGAAAAATCCGAGGAAGGAGAAGGAGGAGAAGAGGGAGAAGAAGGAGAAGAAGGAGAAGAAGGAGAAGACGACGAGGATCGCAACGCATTACCGACTCGGGATGCAAATACACCTTTTTCGCAAAATCGAATCTCGTGTACATAAGAAATGACGTGCGACGCGTAGTACAAAATCCACTTTGCCGCGAATGATTTATAACGTGCGCGTGAGTTCCGCGTCTGTGATTTATTAACGAAAGTAACACGAGCGATAGCAAAAAAAGTATAACGAAAACGTAGCCTTCGCTAGGATCCACGACCAAAAATACCCCTCTCCTGCGATCGGCTAATCTACCGCTGTCGAGCGATGCAACAGGACGAAGGACGCGTGCACTAATGATCGTCACCCCCGAGAAAAAAATAAGGTGGGCGTGGCACCGAGGCGATTTGGGAAAACGTAATTTAGCGATCGCATAGCGGTGTGCGCGCGTACGTGTGCGCACGCATCTCCTTGTCCATGCAAGGTGCAACGAAAATGAGATTTTTTATCGCGTGCCATCGTGCGTAGGCAAGCGTGAAGCCGTTCGACGAAAAAATGGGTGGCATGCAAGAAGCACTCGAATGGATGATTCCCAGTCGCGGACACGAATAGAGTGCAGTTTAACCTGAATTTCACCATCTCCGAGTCCTCGATGCATATTAAAGAGATTCTCCTTTTTCCAGCTTGTGTTTCCTGATTTATGTTTCTCGTGCATCCCAACTATCGATCGCAATAGTCTCAGGACTGTAGAACTTGAAATTTATTTTAAGTAGCGATTTTTCACGAGAGCGATCAACGTAGATTAGCAACGTAAAGTCAACTTTTTTACGATAAAACTAGATATCAAATTGTAAGCTTTAGTACATTTGCATTCGCGTTGTATAACCAACTTACTTAAACTATAATTGTCGAATGTTGTATAAAATTATTTTAACGCTTCTCCCGTTTAATTGTAATACTCGAGGCGAAATTCAGAAGAATATTAAGAGTATTTCAAATGGCCGAATACATCGAGGCGAGTAATTGAAGTTTATCGCAATATTTTATAAAACTAAAAATATATTTCATTAAAACTTCTTCATGCGACATAAATAATCTTCACTTTTGTAAAATTCAAAATTTTATTCGGTACCTTAATACTCGACGTGACATCCAGTCGATAAACTAGTTGTCACCTTTATTAATGTTGATTACAGTATTAAATTAGAAAATAAAATAGGTTACAAATGACTTACAAATCGACGACATTAAACTGCGAATGACTTGTATTAATTATTCAGCTTAATCGGTAAATCCTCGAGTAAGTCCTCAAGAAAGATGCGATAAAGATTTTTCCCTTTCACTCGAAAGTCTGCTTCTATTAAAAATACGGGCTGGACCTTTTAACGTTCTCCTTCTTACATTCGATTACATCTGGACGTGTCACGTGCGCGTGAAATACTCTCATTTTTAATACTTAAAATCATACAGATTTCAATGAACCCACGGTTTCCGATAAATCTCTTGGCAAGTGAAAATATCGACTAACAGACGTTACCGCTTAACCCCAAATTGGGCGTTTTGAATTTCATCGATAAACTCGATCATTCGGAACCTAAATTCCGATGGCAATCTCCTTTAGCGGTACATCGCTCATCGAAATAACCAGCGCGTACGTCTGCGCGCACATTAAACAACAATACGTTTCACGAGACATTATCCGTCCTCTTGATCGACCCTCGAAATTAATATCCCTTAAGTCGAGAACGCGAACGCGTCCCACCCTCGTACCCCTCCGCGAAGCGTCGATATCTAATCGTCCTCCGAGCAAAGTTCCAGCGAAGGACTTTCGCGATACCGCCTACGCAATGAGTCGCTCCTCTTCCTGCGGCGAACCGAAGCAGCCTGGGAGCATCGATTACAATCTCGCAGTCTGGGCGCGTACAACGACCCGCGACAATTGAGCGATGCGCGAATTTTGCCCGCTGCCTCGTTAATTAGAGGCGAGGGGGTGAGTGGCTCGATCGATTTCGCGCCTCTAGCGGCAATTTTTCTCCCGGTCGATCCGATAAGTCGCCCTCGGAAGGTATCGCGGAATTTTAAGAACGGCGATTAAATTCCTCGTCGGCCCGATCGGTGCGCCGTGTTGCTCGTGTGTTGCTCGTGTGTTGCTCGTGTGTTGCTCGTGTGTTGCTCGTGTGTTGCTCGTGTGTTGCTTGTGTGTTGCGCATGGGTGTGGACTCGAGAAGTGTCAAGTTCTTATAATTGCGAAGCTCGCGCGCCTTCTATTTATTGTGCGCGAGGTGCGTTAAATCAGTGACGCGCTCCCAAACCGGATTTCCCGATGAAGCGGTTCGGGCAAAGAATACGTCAAGTCCAGATACGTCAAATAGTAGATAGACTTGGAGAGTATAGGTGCGTTTAGGTATAATTTACTCTAATGGATAGTTGGATAGTTGGATAGTTGGATAGTTGGATAGTTCGACCGACTGGAATATCGCGTGAAATTCCTTATGAACTTGTACAACTTACCGCTGCGGGGCGATATCGCGAGGAGTACAGAAAGTCATAAAAGTCATAATAATACTCGAACTTATTTACTTATTTGGATAGGTTGACGTTTAGTTTTATACCGCTGTTTAACTCGAGGAAACTTGAGCAGATATACGCAATTTGTAAAATATCCGCTAATTTACCTAGAGGATGTTTCTTTACATAGAGAAAGCCAAATGATGTCAAATGATGTCGATTGTTGAGCAGAAGCGCACACGAGTGAAAAAGCTGCAACATGTTCGTTGCAGCGTTGAGTAACAATACCGTTATATCATCTCATTTTCAACGTATCTACACGTTTACTTTCTTAATTGTCTTAAAATTTTTTCCCCTTTCTCATTTAATTGCAAGTGTACAATTAATGTCTCTATAACTGCTTATCTCAACGTCCATTTTATGGCTCTTACACGCATTTGTATTTCTTTTATCCCTTTTGGATTCCCCGCTTTTTCGACCTCTCCCCCTGGCGCTGTTAATTTTATTCTCCTTTCATTTACGTGATTTTCGATTCAGGAGGTTCCTCGTAATCGGACTCATCGTCGGAAATGCCGCCATAAAAGTTCGGTTTTATGACATTCTTCTTTCCCAACGAAGATACACCTGACTCCACAGGTGAAGGTGGATTAAGCTCTTCAGAAAAATGCGAAGGCGGTCGTAAGAGTAAATTAGAAATGAGGATTAGAACGTCGGAGTCCTACATAATTTTATACACGGCTCGATTTTCTTTGAACTCCATTATGATGTTCTGCGTATATAAATTTCGTCATTAAAAGCTAATAAAAATAATTTATGTTATCATCATTAATCAGGGATTACGGGCTCATAGGGTAGACTCTGTTCATTTCTATTTGTTAACGAAATGAAATAACGTTCGTAAGAAACAACAATGGCTAGATAATACGAGGGAAATATAAGAGTGGCATAATTAATAGCTGTTGCCATTCTAAAACGTCAATTTTTTCCATCCGATGCACAATTTTATTGCGTAATAATCATGATGAATTAGAAATGAAACTTTCTTCGGCTAATTGCAAGTTCACAGCTACATTACGGAAGGTTTCAGGAGGCACGTGGATAAAAGCACAAGATAAGAATGGGATAATTAATAGCCTCCCAAGTTCTCTCGCTGCCTATTTTTTAACTTGATAGGCAATTTTGTTATATAACAAGTAGGAATCCATTGGAACAAGGACTTCTCTTAACTAATTCTACGTTGACGGGCGGATTGCAGAAGGCTTTAGAGTAAAATTAAGCTACTCGTTGGAGAAGGATTTCGTACTATTTTGAACGCTTCGCTTCACTCGCCACCGATCGAACCGCCTCGGTACGTAATCTTTTGAATTTTAAAGAAATACGCGCATTTTAAATGTACGAAAAAGCGCTACAACTTGGCTTAATCTCTGGATCGTAGTTTGCAATATAAAATATGCGTAGCGTTGTATACGCGTTGTTTCTTCGATCAATAGATGCCGCGGGACCGGCGGTTACACAATTAACGTATCGCGGCTTGATTTTATCACCTTCGTACATAAATTGTGTAAGCGTTCGTCAAAATAAATAACCGAATAAAACGGTATAAAATAGCGATTTTCAAGTCCAGGTGAATCAGTTGCGGCCAAATGGCTCGCAAGCCTACAACTTACAGAAGCTACGAAATTACTAAACTAATAAATTCATTGCTCAGCCCAACAACATTCAAGCCGAAAGAATAACACTGAAAAGATACTCGGATGTAATCATCTATACCAATTTCACTTAAGTCGCTCAAGTCTATTAAGTAGCATTAAGAGATTTCTGTTGGTAAAACTTAGACTGACGACACGAAAAAATGGAAAAACGAAAGTCACACATGTGCATTATACGCCGGGTCATTACGAGTCTCGTTACCGCGACGCTGACGTAATCGCGATTCACTGTCGGCGCTAATAATAATGCAGTGTTGAGCGAGATAGCGCTCGAAATAGATTAATTGTTCTTGTATTTCGCATTTTACGTACGCCGTACATACAGTGTTATTAATCGCAGGGCGCGGACTGATCGATATCGATCGATCCTGAGCGCTTCGACGGATTTATACCGGTTGCAAAGAGGGCAACCATCAATCGCTGGCCGAACAATTTTTTTCCACCACTTTTCTCTGTGTCACTGCGCGTAATTTGTGCACGATGAGATTTTTCTTTTATTTTAGTCGAAACCGCGAAATCGTTAATTGCATTTCAAATGATATTTCGCAATATCTATGTAACAATCTTTATCGCGCTCGGGTGTTTTAAACTTGCGTAGTTATATTATTCGCTGGAATTCTAAAGTGTCTGCTTGGCATATATTAATTATGGAAAATTCCGTTCATACTTTGTTATTGGTTATTCAAATTTGTTCGATTTATTGATGAAAAGCTTTAACTGTTCAGACACCAGTAATTCTGTTTGCTATAACCGTGGTTATAATGTCGAAGAAAAAAGGTAAAAAATAGCATAATTCATACTAAGTAATAAATCAAATACAATAATTATGCAACTGGTAAATAGAGGAAGAAATTAAAATTAGATTTTTAATTCTTTTAACATTGCACATTTTAAGTGCATTTAAGTACATTAAATACAGATTTATACCTCGTATATCAATGCATATTTGTAAACATTTTCTTTTTGTTAATTGAAATATTAAATAAAACAAAAGGTTGTCTTGTACATGAAATATCATTTTTACACGACTGACATTTACGAGGAACCCCGCACTATCAAAATTACAATCAAAATAATTCTTAGCTTTTTCATTTAAAACCATAAGTTTGGATAAGAATCTCTTTATGTACATATATGTGCGCGCGCGCGCGCGCGTGTGTGTAACACATAATTATATATTAATTATAAATTTTATGGAAAAAGTTTATTCATTTTACTTGGTTATTATTCAATATTTATGATAACTTATTGCTAACCTTAAAGTTATACTGTCTATTAAATAAAAGCAATATGTTACATTTTTTTAATTCATTGTACGTACTCGTAATGTAATGAGAGATGAGCGATAACAATTCTAATTATTCGAAATTGATATTATATTTAAATGAGGACAGTTCAATTATATTTTAGTTAAACTCTAATAAGAAGAACAGTTAATTTTTAATTATATTGCCTAGAAGAATATTACTAATTATTTCTATTTTTTGTTTTGAGTTAACTAATAAATTTATCGTTTTATAATTCTATAAAGCCAAAAGTAATAATTGAATGAAATACAATTTTAATAGCGTTGTAATTAATATTTCAAATTATTGTATAATCAGCACTTTTAATATGCAAAATCGTAGAAAGCAGGGCAAAGAATCCTATTTACAAACTTTATTTTAAAAAAATAAAATGACAACTTTCATCGGTTATCGGATTCTGAAATAGTTAATCAAGTTTTCATAAATGGATAAAGGAAAATATACGACGGTAAATATAATTGGAAAAGTATCGAAACCAATACCAACGAGAATGAATAAAAGCAACGAAGTTTTCATGAATGAAGTATAATATTCTCTTATTAATCATCAAAATTAAAGTTATAAATGGTCTCAATCCAAAAACTAAAACTAATGTTTTACCCAATATTGACAAATGATTCATTTTTATTATTAAGTTAATTTTACTTAATTGTATTTAATTAAAAGTTCTGCAAATATTTTATGCGAGAAATGAACACGGAAAAGTATTAATATATTAAAATTTACATGAATCGTTTGCAATTTAGAAGTAATTAAGATTTTGAATCATAAAAATTATAAATTATGGGACGATATGAAGCTTTGGTACTTGATTGTAAACAAGTAGTTTTTAACGATACGTTTTAAACTTGTTGCGTAATTCTTTTGGTCTTTTTAATCTTTACAATGTGTCTTAAGCGAAACTATTGACAATTACTTAACCGTAGCGAGAAATTAAACTGTTCAGAACTATAACATAATAATCCAATGTTTACAAAGTTTGCAAGGTATACACCATTTCTTTAAATTTACATACTTAATGTATTAATCTATTAGTATAGTGGCATGAGTACCAGTTAATAGTTTATACAACGACGTTTAGGAAATTATGGTTTCATTGTAAAAATATTATTATTATAAAAATTTTATGCGACTTATTCGTCTTATATTTTTACTGAATTATGTATTTAAAAGTTTCATTTTATTTATCAGTGATATTTTTCATTTAAATATGGTTAAATCAATGAAAGTAGAGTAAAAAATCTATTCAATTCTAAAATAATTTCTTCTCTTTATCGGAGCTGAAGAATTTTCGTGAAATGTACTCGATAATGAAAGCAAGATTAGCAAAGTGATTATGCAAAATAATTACAAAACTTACTTGATTTCTTAAGCAAAGCCTAATTAACTCGTTAATAAAATTATTTATCACTTACTTAAGTATTATTTCATTACTTGCCTCAGCGAAACCGAATTAAGTGATTTGAGGAAATTTTATCGATGTTTTCTATAATCTAAAGTGAAAATTATTATAAAAATATAAATATACCGTCATTGTAAGAAAAATATTACGGCAAGAGTTCATCTCGCTAAAGGGGTTGCTAAAACGTGGTCAGCAGTTCGTTTAAAATTTACACCACCAATATTTATTTCAATTTATTTCAATACCTACGTGGAAGTATTTCGAAAGAAAAATTATAAATATCGATTGTGCATATTATTGCTCGTATATCTTTATTACGACTTGAATAGGTTTCAAATGACGCGTTTAAGAGAATTTCTTCATTTTAAATCTGTACTAACAGATCTTTAATTGCCAGCGAACATTACACTCTACTATCAGCTACATAAATTCCACTCGATCGACTTTCTACATTATTAAAAACTAATAAGTACCGAAAAAATTGCATCTCGTATCATTAATCTTCCTGTTATCGTTTTTTTCTCTTCATGTTGTGTACATTGCAATTGATGAAAGTCATCCTAGTCGCGGTAGCTGCCACTGGATGAACATGAATCGTCGACAACGACTTCCGGCTATGATAGATTCCGATGTATTTCGATAGGTCGTGACAGGGAGTGCGAAAAACGATGGCTGCGATGATAAGAGCGACAGGTTTGTCATCGACTTGAATAGAATAACGAGTACACGCTTTGTAATTAAAAATGATATTTTTAATACGTTCGAGAGGTGATTTGTTCTGCGATCACCAGAACTGAAACTTGGACTTTAGATAAGAGAAGAATTAGAAAGTTCATCGCGATACATTGTTACTTTGTTATCAGTGACCATCCGTCTAGCTACATAAATACCGTTACACTCTTTTGGATAGGCATTCAAAAAAATATCGTTTGCGCGAGTAAGATGAAAATTTCGTGAAGATGAAAATTTTATAAAACATTATTTCAGTGCGTTGATGTTTACGCAGAGCGCAATTATAAAATCCTTATAAAATCTGGGGTGTTGGACTCAATTGGAAACTTCTTTAAATTCTCGATGATTTCTAAAAATTGTCATTCATTCGTAATTATAATAAAATAATTAATTATTTTATCGCATACATGGATTTCAAAGTTAAGCGCAGTTATTAATATAAAGCTCAAGCAACATTTAATAATGCTTTTTATTTAGATAATAAGTATATTATGATTATTAACTGAAATATACACTTTAGTCTTGTTAGTTCGTTAATTAAATATCGTATTTACTTTGTAAACTTGTCGAACACAAATTGCCTTTTATAATCACTCGATAAAGAAGAGTTCCCATTGCTTAACACATATTTATAAATTAAAATATGTACGCTTTAAAAATAGATTCATTAAGAGGAGTACAGGCTATCTTCGATCATACTTCATCAAAGTACGATAATAAATTTACAACAAATTAATATAGACTTTTCTTTTACTCCACCGTGATATTTTTAATTCGTGAAAAATATTTTTATATAATTAATCACTAATTCCGCACTAGCGCTTTTAATCGAAAAATTTAGAACCCATTAAAATTTCAATATGTTTGATCTCTGGTATACAGAAGAAGAATATACTTGTAAATGACTCCTTATCGGGGGTCTCATTTACGTCATTCGATTTCTATGTCGATAACGCGTAATCCATTCTAATGCTCGTTCGTGAAAGGACCAGGGGTGACTCGTCGCATTCTTCTACGTATTAAATCTTGTACGATGAAATTCCACTCGAAGATTGATCGTTAACGCTTATACTGGTTCACACTCTGCTTCACACTCTGCTTCAAGTAAATTTTCTCTCTAATTGAAATAGAGTGTGTGAAATCGAGTAGCAATATCGTGGCTGTAATTTGTTAATTACATTCGGTAGGTTGAGAAAACAAAGTATTTCGAAAAAGGCCTGTTCAGCTTATTACAAGTAGAGAAAGCGCCTTTAAAAGATTCCGTTTAATATTATTTTAATAATCAAACTAGCCAAATGAACTCTACGCCTTGTCCTTTGATGTGAGAGATAAATATTTAATAAACTCAATGCGTTTTCAAAGGGAAGCGGACAAATGGAATATATTGAAAAGATAATAGGAGACTGGAAAGATAGCGTGCAAAATATTCCATCTCATTTGTTGAAATTGAAATCCTAAGAACGTGGTCAACTTGCATTCTGCATTTTGCATTATTTTCTTAACGCAATAAATTTCCAACAAGACGTGAGTTCGATAATTAATCGACCCCTCCGACCGTAGAGAAGCTTCTTCTAGGCTTTTCCTGCTAGTTTTCCGCAAAGTTGACTCTGGAGTCCGGGAACTTTCGCGAACAGAAGTCAGCGCACAATGACAGAGACGCGCGGGGATCGTCCGAAGGACTCGCCTCGGTAAGCGCTAAACGTGCAGGGCAAACTTCAGCAGCGCATAATTCGCATTGGCTGGGACGTGGATCAGCTGAGCGACGAGATGCACCGAGCTTATCAAACGCCGTGCCTCGTAACTGACCGGCGTCACCAGGCGCCAATCGGTCATCCTACGTCAAGTGGCGTCTGACGACGGACACGTTTGTGACGTTGGTTGTAGCGAAGCTTGACGCGGACGCTTGTTGCTGAAAATAAATGCACGGGCTCTTGGGGTAATTTTATTCTTGACTGGCTATCGATGCTCGTTTGACGAGCTAATCCATATGGTAATAAAAGGACAACTTTGAAGATGCACATGCTTTGTCAACTCGGCGTAGGAGTAACAGTTTGAGAACGAATGAGGAAGAAATTGATTTTATTTAAATTTGAGTGCATTCGATTACTTATGAATAATTATTGTTAGATTTAAGTACATTGAGTTTGATTTTATTCGTCATTTATTTGTGTACAGCGGAAAGGTATTTAAAGACGTTAGTCAAAGTGCAATGCTCTTTTTATTTATGATTAAAATTATCCAGAATATTTTATTGCATTAATCTCTATGGTTTCACTAGGATTACTCTGTATCACGGATCCTGTATCGAAAAATTATTTCACTTTTTTAAAAGCAAGTAAAGCAACAACATGTTCATTTTTATCGCAAAATTCGCTCTTTATATAAAATGAAAATACCATTCGAAAACATTAAGCATGCAGTACTTTATGCTGAAAATAAAACTGGATATTCCTTTACAAACCAAATTTTATATATATATATATATATATATATATATATATATATATATGTATATGTATATTAAAATATAATGATATGTATTAACAATCGTACTTCGTACGATATATATCGTACAGTATATTAAATATTAAATGTCAAAGCATTTTTTACATTATAAGTGTATATTTACGAATACTTGGACCAGGATGTCGTAAAATATCGTGATAATCGAATAAGAGAAATAATTGATAATATCAAGGGATTTACAAGTAAACGATATATTGGTCAAGTTCGTATTTCGAAATTAATGACTGCATACCTTTTTAAAAAATTTTTTTGTAATAAATTGACCAAATTTAATTAGTAATACTGTATTATCAAATCATAAAACATTGTAAAAGTGATATATTCGTTATCGTAGTTAAATGTTAGTTTTAAAAGTTTAAAACGAATGTATATATAAATCTTTTTTATTTACAACTTACAGTAACCATCGTATGATATTTTAAGATTTTGATTTAATGAATCTAGGAAATTTAATATATTGCATTCTTAATCATGTAGACAATAAACGGCCAACATTGTTTTCTTTCGTAGTATCTATTCACATCTAATTCACAGTATTTAAAATAATTGTTTGAAATTTAAAAAATGAATTAGTACATCCTTCGCATATTCTTAGCCTTTCCTTAAAATAAACGTGCTATTGAATTCTCTTTCTACTGACCAGATTTTTAAAAATATACATGTACGATCCTTGATTGAATACAGAAAAGTACTTTGACATTTAGTTATATACATTCAGAAACCTATAACAAGTAGAAGAAATGCATTTAAGTGAGGCAAATACGTATTAATTTGTAATCATTAATTTGTAATCGTATTAATTGTATCTAAATTATAATCTTTATAAAAGAAATTTGAATAAAACTAATTCGATATAGAAATATTAAAATAACCGAAAGAAAGGCATATAATTTTTATCACGTATCTCGTGTGAGCGCAGATTATTAGTCTCGAATATTAGTATCAAATTCACGCGCCGTGGGTGTTACGTACGATACAAGCCAGTGAAAAGCTTAATGTACTTCACAGCAAGCAACAAAATTACGCCGACGAACTTCAAAGTAAGTGCTTTGAGTTGAAGACGGCTAACTATCTGTCCATGTTGACAGAAAAAGGATGACAGTTGAGTATGATGACAGAAAGATGGATGAATTAGATTAGCACTGTGAGATAAAGATCTATGGTTAAGCGTTGTTGTTGGATGAAACTTTTTCCTCCACTTTTTATATTAGTTTAGATGAGTACAATAATCCTTGCTTTTATCGTACAGT
This sequence comes from Wiebesia pumilae, assembly GCA_018907045.1. Taxonomy (NCBI): domain Eukaryota; kingdom Metazoa; phylum Arthropoda; class Insecta; order Hymenoptera; family Agaonidae; genus Wiebesia; species Wiebesia pumilae. The sequence continues at coordinate 3,442,826 of JACCHZ010000138.1, forward strand.
AGCATTTTCGTAAACTTAAATAATTCGCACTAATTCAACTAAGCTTCGATATTGATAAGAATACAAATTAATATCGAGTATGCGACCATCAACTACAGTTCAAATAATGAAATTCAATTATAAAGCTATCATCTTTTAAGATCTTAAATAATGAGGAAAGCCCAATAATAGACATTTTATCGCTCGTTCCTTTCTCATGCTTACAAATGTAATTCACCAAACCTTGAAGAATAGAAGATTGAAAAAAAAACACGAATGGCTTGGATTAAAAGTAATTGATCAAAATTGATTATACGGTAAAAATTTAAAAAGGTTGAGAAGGTCGCTAATATAATAATTACTAATTATTTTTACGTAAAATTTTTAATTTTTCAATATTTTTCATACCTCGGTAATCGTTACTTTAGATGGAAATTTTTTAACAGACAAGTGAAAATGTTAGCAAAACCAAATAAGGTATCGCAAAAGATATTCTTAAATATAATACACTTTTTCGCGTAATACGAAACTTTTTTTTTGTGTAAATTCAATTTAACGTTAAAGATGTTCATTTTCATTATTATGCACTGTAATTTTTCTAATAACTGAGCTTACTCTAAGGTACTTCAATCTTATTACGAAGTTCTAAATATACTTAACAGATCCAATATATAACGGTACAGGGTAATAAAATAAAAGCTAATGTAAAAATTAAAATTTTTTTAATTCCAACGTAAGCTAGAAAATTTGTCATTTAATGATCTAAAAATGCTCAAAAAATCTTCCTTGAGTTTACATTTTTTCCAAGAAACCATGTGTATATAAATTATAAAAAATAAACATATCTCAAAATGAAAGCTGACTGATACAATGATAATGATTAAATATTTAATCGTAAGTGAAGAGCGGTTAAGGAATGAGAGTATGATAAAGGGATAGAAAAAGGGAAATATGCGAGTAGAACAGAACAGTTTCGGAGGATCCGCGTTACAACATCATAAGTCGAAGTGTGCGAGAGGAAAACGATTTTTGCTTGTAACAAATGAGATGTGCGTGCTTGTTTCCGAAAGTAAGACAGGAGTAAGTGAGGAACGATGATTTAAACTCTATTCATATTACTTGCGTTTCTAAAATGGACATTTGCTCAAGAACTGATATTAATAGGAAGGATTTAGTTTATTAGATATAAAACTTTAATAAACTAATATTTTCATTAGTCAATTATAATTTTTTAATAATTTACTTATAGAATCAAAAAGTTGTATTAGAAAGTACGATTCCAATTTCTGGTTGTTTTATATTTAAGGTTGTACTTCTTATGTACGTCGACATAAAAAAATAGAAAAATGACAAGTTGAAAGGTTCGTCTGTCATAATGTATGGGCATCTATTGCATTTTATGTGTATATTAAATTGTAAATTACAATTTCATACATATTATCAATTTCTCTATTGTACATGTATAATTTAAAAAAGTATAATGCAGTAGTAGATAAGTATCGATAAAAATACAAAATGATGGTAAAATTATATAAGTTGCAAAAAAAATTAAATTATTCCACACGAATAAAAATCCATATTAATAAAACTCTAATTTTTTGTTTTGCTACTCCTCCTAAAATTTTAAAAAAGTAATAAAGGAATTGAATGTAAACGCTTAAACGCGAACCAATTGCATTTCGAGAAAATAATTGGATTTCACTTACGAATCTTCGTATTAACTTAACAAACAATCCACGTAATAATGCACGCTGTTACATAATAAAATACGTAAAAATGCAAAACTAGAAATTCATAAGTGCACTTTACATCATATTAATTTGTTCTGTTGTAAAATAAATTCTTATAAAGCATTAATCAAAAGGATTGCTTTTGAGAAAAATATCCCCTGAGAACTGATTAACTAAAAGCAGTAACTTTCAAGTATTTATATAATGCAACATCTAATCTAATGAATAAAATGAGATTTTTATCACAGAAGACGTCAAAAGTCGTAGAATTAGTAAAATCAACCGGAGAGTTCGTGACTTTTAACGTTTAACGTTTCTTTATTCACACGCATTAGTTGAATTTCGAGAGTGTGTGTACTTGTTACTTCGAAAACAAAGTCTGTAAAAGGTTTTTAGCGAATAATTTTATTGTGCTGTTATTTCGAGGCAATATGCTATTTGAAAAACGGGGGAAACTTAAAGATTACGATTTGATTGGTTTTTCTTGTAATGCATAACGAAAATCCTACAATAAAACGTTCCCTCTAAACAGCAAAATATCGATAACACTAAAAAGGGAAGGTAGCAATAAATCTCCTGTATTTGAAATAAAGAAAACCGATGGAGAGGCGTCTACGGTCGCCTCTACGTTTAACGTAACTATGTTTGCCTCGGGGTTACGCAAGTGCCACCCTCCAACAGGAGAAGCTGAGACAAAGAACGCGAGCGTTAATTGCGCGGCTTAACCCCGTTGCCACTCGTGTTAATCATAACGCACTGTAACACTTCCGTCATCGGCCTGGGGCGCAACTCTCGCGCAATGCACTTATATTTAGAGTGGTAGAGTACGTTTATGCGCTGGGGATCATTGTCGAGCGGTTGACGTAGGAAACGAGTGGTTTGGTCGAGTCACCAGGGGAGAAAGAGGAATAACGATAGCCGGCAGCAATGGAGAATCGCCTGTGATTTTGAGCGGGAAGTTACGATGTTCGTTGGGTCGTTTAAGTATTTCGTCGATACACGATGCTTTTGCCGGTTCACGTTTGCTCACTTTTGACGTTGCCGATTGATCTCGTAAGAACGTAGACTACGCATTTAGCTCGGCTTCGTTATTCAAATTAACGCATTTCTTACTCAAGGTTTTAGACTTTATGCATTTAAATGCTTATTAACCATAAGCCTTGGCGTTAAAAGATGCGAATACAAAAGCTTTTCGCTAATTTATGAAATGTACGATTAATGCAAAAAATGCGTAATAGAATAAAAAAGTTCGCTTTTCAAAAGTATGGAAATGTAATTTCCTTTCGTTGAAATATAGGATTTACATCAACAGAAATGTTGCAGCAGACTAAGATTAAGTGATAGAAATTACCATTGACGGATATACTCGATAACTATGAATAAAACTACAACTGCGCTACGGCTCATTTTTTTTTTTTTGAAACTTAATGATTTCGATTCATAAAAAGAAATTTCTTCGAAAGGATCTAACGCGTATTAATCTTATTAAATTTATAACCGCTTATCGATATTAATGATAAAAATATCGAATATGCCACTGTTGATTGCATTACACATTTCTCAATGCGCATCAAGTAAATTACACTTAATACGTATAATTTCTTAAGCTATTCGCAAGCTTTATTTAATTCTCCTTTTCCGTTATGCACTTTTGTCCACCATATATCATCTTATGTAACCATCCCTGACTACCGAATATGGTTCAACTCGTTTTTCCGAATCTCCAAACTCCTTCCACCCCGCGCCGCCTCAACCTGGTTAAAAGTACAACATCCACTCTCCACCGTATATCTCCCGCGTAATTAAAGAAGTTGGCAGCGCGAGTCGAGTCAAACGAATAAGGCAGAAAATAAAAAACGAGAGAGAAGCAGAAAGACTTGCCGTCGGGCTTCTGGTGTCTGGAATGCTAAATCCTCGAGCCGTCTACGACCGCGGCGACGACCGCGACGACGACCGCGACGACGACCGCGACGACGACCGCGACGACGACCGCGGCGGCGACCACGACGACGACCACGACGACGTCTGTCGCGCGTCTGCCCGACCAAGGATGATATACCGAGGGAAAGTTCCTGCTTCCCCTCCGTGTCCCCCCTCATTGTTCATCGTCAGCGCGCGCAAAGTAATTTTCTGCGAGTCGATTTCCCCGAGAGTCCAATCGCCGTATTTATTCACATGCATCGCTCATGATCTTTCATTTATCATTCGTTCGTGGATTTTAATTGTCGGAATAATGGCGAGAAAGTACCGATTACAGGCCTTGGATCTGATAGTCACTTGCAGGTGTGAGGGACACCCGTGAACGACCGCTACGATCGAGCGGTGAGTCTCTAATACCTTATTCGCGTCGTTATTTCTTTTTTCTCTCATTTAACCTGGTTATGCACTGAAGAATTTATGCATAGTATAACGTGCTGTTATTCTAAGAGGAATGTCGATATTTGTATTCGATTTTAATGGATTAAGGATATTCGATATTCGTTACATCATTTGCCTTCGTGTAGTTTTCTGCTTTTCGAGTTTGCATTAATATTTTACGGTTTGCCATTGCCATAGAATATTCAATATTCACAAAGCTAAAGAGAAATTATTACGAACAAATGAAGGTAAAGTTTAATCATTTACAAATATCACCAAATTTCGATTATTCAATTTTTCAATTATTCTCAAATGAAGAATATCCGTGGCGAAAGAAATTTCTCTTCGAATTATTTACTTAATGCTAGATTAAATAATGGATTGAAAGAAGGTAACATTAAAGTAACATTTGGTATGTTTATGAAGTCTTCAGAGTGAGATCCCGTGGGTACGTTACTCAAGCATTACTTTTGTATTATAAAAGAGTCGAACCTTTTATGTTTTGAAAATCAACTGTTAATAACCAAACTTATTTTGCTATTTCGTCTAAAAGAGAGATTCGTGTGCTTGTATATTTAGCACGTTTTTCATCTAAAACTTACGAACTTAGTACTTACATCGGTAACTGCGAATTCTTAATGATTGCTTCGATAAAAATAAGATATCTCAAAATTTATTTATCCTCTTTATACGTAAAAATAAGTAGAGGAAATACTTAGTGATACATTTACTTCATAGAGTGGAATAAATCTGTCATAGTAAGGCGAATATGACATTCTAATACTCAGAATTCTTCCTCATTATGCTAGAGCAAATACTTATTTTAGTACTACATTGTACTTTTTCGTATTAATATTAAGTACATTGTGCCGCTTGTAAAATATTATTAAAGTTAACTACTACGAGTTTGTAAATGTCAAGTACGAGTTTCAGTAAAGCAACACTATTAATAGTATTCAAATCATTAGTCACTGTGTCGTAACGATAAAGTAACTTTGATTTAATAGAAATTTAATAGATTTGTACTGCATCGTGAGTTCTACTATTGCAATAATACTAATTTCTTCAATCGTCTCCCTTATATGAAATAGAAAATGAGGCATGTCGGTCTGCACCATGTCGAACTTTATGCAGTACTTATTGGTTTCAGTGTGACAAAACGGCATTACTTTACATGGAGGAAGAAGACGCATCATTTTCTCAGCTACAGAAAAAGCGTAAACAGACGTGTCTTTCGTTCCACGTGCATAACTGACAAAATCACAGGTGACTTGTATATAATTTATAAAATTTGCGTAGAATTATTAAGTGTATGAAGCATCGATACCCAATGGAATATTTAGCTTAAATTATGGTAAAATACGATCGTAAATTTGAATTAAACAGAAGAAAATAGTAGTACAGCCAGTGTTTTGGATTATTGAAAAATACTCGTTTGTATTTGGCAGTAATTTTTATAGCGGTATTAAATTATAAGAGTGCGTTTCTATTTACTCGAGTGAGAAATAATCGTTCGCCACTAGTTGTTTTTTTTTTTTTTTTTTTTCTTGCTACAAATAACGATTCGTTATTTTAAACTCGAGCTTTTAAGCTTATAACGTACTCCACATTCTTTTAAAAAATATTATGTAAGAAAGTATCTAAAAATCTGTCTTTAAATAAATTATACATACATGCAAAATTTATCTTTTTATAAATATTTGACAAGGCAATTGTAATATCAGAAATGATTATTCATTTTCACTTCGAACAGACGTATTTTAGCACTTGTTCATACTATTGTGTCCAAAATGGTTAATTACACTGTTTACATTTAGCGGATGAAAATAGCATGACAAATTTTTAATTAACGTATTCAGATTATAATTCATTTAGGTATTGATAAATGGTGGTAGTTTGCATATTTCAGTTTGAAAATCTAGTGATATTAAATAACGATCGTTGGAAAGCAAAGTAAAATGTGAACGCATATTTTGAGACGTAGACATGCGCGTGTATCATAACTCACGTGTTTCTCAAAATTTCTAAATGAAAAACGCACTGGAAGAAGATGCATCCGGTCTTCGTGTAGATAATTGTAGCAACGTCATCGGTCCCATAAAGACGCTCGTTTAAACAAAATGAACATTCGTACTTTGAAACAAAAGAAGAACAAAATTAAGTACTTACCTACCCTGCGCGTACGCATTTCAATTATCTCCAAGATTTTTCACAAGTGATGTTTACACATCACTCTGAAAGCGAGACCTTCCGCAATGCGATTTCGTCGACGCGACAAGCGACGTCTCTTCGCAGTTTCGCACATGCGTTTACAGAGGTTCGCATGTTGCGAAGAAAACAAATCAGCTACAACGGACAAAAGGCACATTAGCTCTTCACTCTCAGAAATACATTCGCATTTCAACGGCGTCACCCACTTGCTCGTTATGTCACCGGATCACGCGTCAAGATGTCTATTTACCATGCGCACTTAAACCCGTAGGCTATTTCACGCAGTTTTGTGCGAAGATGAGCTACGAAAATGAGTGCTGTAGTAGCGAAGAGAATCTTCGCCCCTCTCTAACTTTCTTTCATTCTCATCGATGAACGATGAATGGAGAACGCAAACTGTTTCAAGGAGCGAATGATAATTTTTTTGTAAACTACGTGCTTCTCGCACCTGATGTATTTCAAAAAGAACCGCTTTGACAATTTCTACGTGCAATCGTTTTTCTAATAGTTTCCACGTGTTCTAAAGTGTTGAGTGTTGAGTGCCGAGTGTTAACTCAACACTTTTGACAAGGTGATAAAAAGTACTATTGCTGTTGCCGAATAATCCTTCTTTATTTACTATCTTTTCTAGCTTACAAGAGTTTCGACATATTATACGGATTCATTTAACGTTGTAAGCAAATATTCTGAACGCCGTACAAGCTTACTCGATAAGCAGGTGTTGCGATCTTTTGAATATTATACCACTTCTTCGTTATCTTACTTTAATATCTTGTCTGATATTATCTAGCACATCCTATATAAGTATCGCCTTTCAATGTTTTGATTTATTCAAATTCGTTGGTATAAAGATATTCAATGAATTGAAACGAGCAAATTTAACGAAAGATGTAGATTAGGCCAAACATTTTCGTGCGGATATCCAAGACGTTAATTACCCCTAAATTAATAAACCCTCGTTCGCGGTAAATTGTTTAAGCCGAAACATCTTGATTTCATAAAACTGTCGCAATAAAACTATTAAATTTTTATGAAATTAAAAGAAAATTCTTTTCGCTATCGAAATCTGAATTTTTGAAAGAAGAAAAGAATGTTTTAAAGCTGTCGTTAAGTATGCGCATTCCATCAAAGATTTTAATCACAAAGTACTTACTGCTACAACGAATGTACATTATCCGTACTGTAAAGATATCTCATAAGAACATATTTTACAAATACTCACAATTTACTGTTTTATTGTTTTGCAGGCTTCAGCATTTTGCGGAACATCGCATGTACGGCGAAATAAAGTTTATCAGATCCCTTTCCGTTAAATAACCTTCTATGCGCGAATTGTCAGTCATCCAATCTACGCTTCCATAAAACTAATGAAACCTTTGATGAAAAATGATTCAGCGTTTGCGTTAGACGGATAACATCGGCAATCGCAAACTCGTTTGAGCGAAAGCGAAAGAAAACGAGGCTCTCGTGGAAAGTACGTCGAATAGTGAGAATTATTAAATCAAGCCGCGTACGAGAGACACTCATCCTGCCTCTTCCCCTACACAAACATTGCATTATTATTCGCTGGGCAGTAGCGAACAATATTAATCTGTAACGATTTTAACGAGTCGTCCGGGCTCCCCGAGTGACGGATCGCGAACGTAATTGCACGAGATAAGTGACGGGCAGTTTGAGAGTCACTGACGAAAATAGCGACCTTATTAATAATCGCGCGGAATGCCGCGCACGCGAGCAACGCTCTCCAAGCAAGAGACGTCACTCGGCTCTTACTCGGCTCTTACTCGGCTCTTACTCGGCTCTTACTCGGCTCTTACTCGGCTCTTACTCGGCTCCGTACATGCGCCATCGGACAACAAGAGAGAGAAACAGAATATCGCGGACAAACGCGCGTGGCGCGATCGCGCGAAAAGGGGAGCGAAGAAGATGAGAGATGGAGAAAAAAGGAAGGAGACGTCGACTGGGCGAAATCCGTATTTATGAGGACAATGAATGCACGGATCGTTTGTTTATTTCACAAGTCGCGTTCGTTTGAGGAATACGAGCAGAATGACCGACAGTCGTGCGGAAGAGCCCAGAGAAATTCTCCAAATCCCGCTCATTTGTATCCTTTTGCCGCTTAATCGTTTAACGAGCTTCTTCGACAAATAAACCGATAAAGAGTGCAAACTTGCAGCTTGGCGGAAGTTGACGGAATAAATTCTGGATATATAGCGCAAACACGGTCGAGTCGAAGTACTCGACGGGTGGCGAAACTGCGCAACCGATACGTGGTCACTTTCTTCGTTCGTCTAATATCAAGTGCGCGTCTATATACCTTTAGGATCCATAGAGCGCGTTAAATAACCTTCGTTAACGTTTCATTAGCATCCTTTGTCGGCTTGGGCGTGAATTCCTATCTCACGGTTGCGGGCAGTCAGGCAATCAGGCTGCCAAGTGCCTGAAATTTGCGCTCGAACCTTAGAATTTCGCATCGGCGCCTAGGCAATGGCATCTCCTGCGCTTAATCTTATCGTGGCATATCTATACGCAGACGTGCAACGGCGCATAAGCGCATCATAAGCGCATAAGAAGAAAAGAGACGTAGAGCGAGACTAACAATACAAGAAAGTTAAGCGAGCGCATCGGGATTGCAGCCTAACGAACTAACGCAAAAGAAGCGAGCAGCGACCCGCGGAAAACAAAGACGAGGTCATGCAAATGACGCGTGTTGCGCGCGTGTGAGAAAGAGAGGGAAAGCGTGCGAAATCCAGTCTCGTCCGCTTAAGATGGCCACGGGGGCGACGACTGATGTACATTCATGATGTAGAGCTCGGAAATCCTTGTCTCGTTCTCCTCGACAAACAACAAACCCCAGCGGGTCTCTCCCACGCGACCCGAGTGGGTGGGCCACGCTTACGCCCACCGCGGGCGGCACAATGGGACACGTGTTCGGCGTCACTCGCCCGAGGCATACGAGCGACCGCGACATTCGTATCGACGGGGGACGAGGTGACGACGAGCCGCTCGCGATGACGAGGCCCGTTTGTCTCCCGGCGCCGCGTCGCCGAGATTTATGACTGATTACTTTTGTCTCACGGCCCCCGACGATTCTGCCGGGCGCATTTGTCTTCGCGCCCCGAGGGCGAACGCGTACTTGGAAGTGGAAGAAACGGAATCGTCTGCGTCTCGCGGATATCGCCGGCTTCTCTTCTCTTTTGATTTCGTTGGCCCTGCTCTTCTTCCGCCAAGCTGGACAATGACGGAATCGTGTTTTGACATTCATATTTAGAGATGTGTCGTGATGGCTGATGTGACTGGGTGCCTCGTGCAGGATGACCGTGAATGCGCGAGTCCGGAGAACCGTTTCGTGCAGCTTCGCTCGGTATTCGGGAGATTTGTCTTGCAAAATGTCGGTCGGATAAGCTTTATGGCCTTGTACATTGAAAGAGTAATTGTTCTGGGGGCGCCATTTAACATTGCGCAAACAAATCCCATTAAAACTAAATGCCACTTCAAAATCAGAATTGTTCTATTAATGTGTTAACTGAGAACGTAGTTAATCGTAAATCATAGTCGGATGTACCTATAGATGTAATACTTATGTCGAGTAAAGTGCTCTCGAACCTGTACATTAAAATATTCTCTTTCCGTAAAACTCCAATAATGAATATAATTAACCGAATTTTATCGTAAAACAATGGAATAGATTTTGTTTGTTCTACGAGTAACATTAATGGGTCGATTTTCAAATTGGTTGTACAATAATGCTTTACACAAAGCCAATTATTTAACTGAGCAAATTGTTGCGCGGGAATTATTACATAAATGTTCCAATGTGTTATAGCGAATAGAGCTTCTTACCGATAATTGATTTCACGTAAGACTCAAATGGAAATTTTCCTTGTACAATTTTGAGTATTTCGGTAAATCAGATACCTCTAAGGAATTTAATTGAAATATATCGAGAAAGCGCAAAGATATTGTTGGTAAAGTATCAATTTTTTCTCGATATATCTATGATACAGGAATAGTGCCTCATGATGTTGGCTTAAGATAATTTTTTTCAAACAGTGCTAAATAAGCTGCTCATAAAACTTATAAAACATGTTATAAATACACCTATACCAAAATTTCCAACGAGAAAGATATAAAACATATAAATGTATTATGTGTCTCATTATTTTCCTTACTTTGACTTATACTTTACTTGTAGAAATTGCTATAGAAATCCTCTTGTTCATTTTAGTAATGTTTTTCAGAAATTCGAGTTTCAAATTCTTTGTAAATCAGTCATTAAATTATTATCCAACGAGCCGAAATTATATTTCGTCTTTTTTAAGCTTTTACGTTAGCTTTCAGCTCTAACGTAAAAATTAATTTTACTTAAATTCTCCAATTGGTTAATGTACTTTTTACATTACGTAATAACTTTTTACGTAATAACATTCGATAACATTCATACTAATTCATAAAATCATTAAAAGTCAGTAGGATATCAGAGAAAACTTTTCAAAACTGTTATGAGACACATATTATGATGTTTGATACGCTTGCCGACCGTAATAAATTATTGAAATTTGATTCGTAAAGGTGGAGCGTTAAACTTGTGTTCAAAATTTCAATTAATGTATTGCGTATTACTATACAACGCGAATAAACATTAAAAAATTACTCATCTTTCTAGTCTGTGCACGGATAAAAAATGAAAAATTTACAATTTGAACATATACAGTTTACTTGATGTCGCGAGTGATATCAGAATTACTTATAATGTTTTTTCTTACGTTTTCAATAGAGAAATCCACTTTTTTCCCTTCGCATACGTAAAGCTCGATCAAGTTCCAACTCGATGCTGGCAAACGAGAGCCTTATTGCATTTTTTAAGTGAAACGATGAATTTCGGCTAAAGTTAATTTTATCGGATAATTTGATTTAATAATTAATTATCACGAATACCGAAAATTATTAATATAATATTTTTTTATAATATAACTAACGCATTAAAATCGTCTTACACGAAAGATGAGAATTCTTCTAATCGCTTTTAACGATTCTCGCAGTTTGCAATTTTACTTTGAACCGATTTCAGTTGAAATACATCTACGTATTTCTTAATAAATTCGTAATAAATTCACGTAATAAATTCTATTATTACGTGATAGAGAAATAAACTCCTAGAATGTTTCTCTGTAATGCCTCGGCAACTGATGTTGCCAAAATGTTGGTTTGCGAACAACACGTTGGTTTGAAAAAGAGCCACAGTCGAATTACATTCAACTAAAGCAAAAACAAAAGTAAGTAACAAAACAAAAACCGACGGTCATCGTCTCTGCGCTCGTCAATCGTCGAGCGGTCACTCGACCTAAAAGAGCGCGAATTTCGCGGATTTAAAAATTAATAAAGACCTTGAGACGACAAAGGCCGATGGGGCACTTTCATGTGCCGTTGTCATCGCGCGAGCGCGAAATCCCACGCGCCCGGGCACAGACTAAACATTTTAGCGTCTGCGTGGCGTCGCGACGCATTTCTGGCCAAAAAAGCGAGCGAGTCGACGACAGCGAACAATATGCAACGAAAAACGGGGCGAGACGCTCAAACCGCGACGTCGCACGAAAAAGGAGGAGCCGTACTTTGCTCGGATGAGGTCTGTGCTGCGGAGGATAAAGAGCGCTTTTGAGCCTCGGCTTTCTTTGTTTCTGTTTTTTTTTTTTTTTTTTTTTTTTTTTTTTTTTTTTTTTTTGTCTCTCTCTCTCTCTCCCTCTCTCTCTCGGACCGCTTGCGTGCTAAAGCTTTGAAAGAAAAATAAGCGAAACTACCGAGAGTACAATGTGCGCAAAGGTTCGAACGTATTTTGGTGGTTTTTCGACGTTTTGCGCTCGCTCGCAAACACTTACGACCAAGAAATGAAGAGTTTGGGAATTACTCTAAGTATACCGTTTTATTTTTCAGTTTTGATATATACCGACACTTATTCGTGAAAAAGTGCCATTTGTCACAGCGAAAACGAAAATTGGAAGGCTTTATTTGCCATTCGTCGCAACCAATTAACTTTGTTTTACGTGGAACTCATAAATAGAGAATTCAGCTACCGAATGACTAAATTTGGCCCTTTTAGTCAAATTTTCATCAAATAGTAGTACCAATTACAAATACGTCTATGCTCGAATTACTAGATAGACGGTGCCAAGTTTCATACGACGACACCCGATATCTGTAGAAAGTATTGAATTCGGTAATCATTGCTTGCAGTAGCTTTTTGAAAAGAAAAAGTCAATGTACTCTGGCGCTCTTGTTATCCAAGTGCTAGAGACAAAGTGAACTTGTTTCTTTATAAGAAACAAGGAGAGAAATAAATAAATAGTAGAAGTGAGTAAGGGCAGGCGTGAACTCGGTGGGGACTATCCTGTCAAATTCGCCGGAGGAAGGAAGACTCCTCTCTTATTTATTGCATTTCTCTGGTCGAAGAAGCCACGACATCGAAGGCTTCTCTCGTTTTTCGTTATACCGCCCCGGAAACCGTCGTGGAGTCTCGCTTAACATTGTCGGCGTATGTCAAGGTCGGTACCAACTCCGTAGGAGTTATTGGATGGCGTTCCGCAATTTTCTCGCTGTTACGTTTGCATCTTCTTTGAGATATGATTTAGTCTCGGGCTTTTGGTATGCAAGTTTTTCTTGCAATTAAGCCATACGAGTGATTTGAATCGAGAAAAATTCAAACACGGGAGGTATAAAAGTATCGCTTATAAGCAACACAAAGTCGCTCAAAAATACGTACGAGGAATAAACGAGTTCCGAAGAGAAATTTTTCTTCTTGTATTTGAGGGATATTTGATTTTTTGGGAAAGATTCAATGAAGGAACAAAATTCTTTTAAGAAACAAATTTTCTTTGCGAACAGGATCAAATTATTACAGAAGGTTAGTGTTTCATCGATAATCGAGAAAACTTCTTAAATCTATGTGTATTTGTAATATTGATGTTACAACAAATGTTCTCGATAGTTTTCACGTTTTCAAAACCGCATTTCATATTTCGCACTTTGTATTTTTTTGAAACTTAAAGTAATTAGTTCACATGCATGAAACTTGTAATTTTTTCATCACGAATAGACATAGTGATCATTTTCTTTTAAAATTGATAATACGCTATATAATTACACAAGCAATTATGTTCATGCATTTATTAGGAAAAATGAAATTCCAAGAGTACTTCCATCTTTGTGAAGAAATCATTTTCCTTCATCTTTATTCATTTCTTGATGACGTGCTTCATGTAAATTTTGACGAGACTATAATTTTACTTTAAATATACATTTTTACCTTCAAAGAAATAGATAAAGAAATACCATAGAAATCTCTATCGACCTACGATACTGAAAATGTTCTCTTTACTTCAAAGAGATCCCCCCCACTCTCACACCCCGCGGCTCCGTTAAGGCAATAAATGCATGCGTATACCTCGTTTATGTTTTATTTAATTTCGAAATTCGAATTAAAAGTATACTTTTAAGATACAAATTAGATGTAAGTTTTATATACGCCTGAGAAAAGTGTATTCCAGTGCAGAACACAATATACCTATCAATTAGTTTGATAGGTAGATAAAATCGATTTTATCTCAAACAGCGATGCGTATGACATTAAATGAAAATTTTTAATTTTGCACCATAATCCAAAGTTCTTCTCTAGATACAAGTAACGCATTCGTTGAATATAATAAGCTCTTCTTCCTGAAAGATTGAATCTTAAAAAAGAAAGAAAAATTTTTGCCCAAACATACAACATACCAAGTGATCATTCGCAGACGGAAGTCAATTAATCATCGAGTATTTCAAACTCATCTTCAACGATATAAAACATTCCTTGTCATCGTAGCACGTACAACCCTATTCACTCGCGATAAAAACCTTGAAGTGCATTTCCGCTCTTCCTCCTCCTGTACCGTTATTTCTTGCGTACTTCCAATTTCTCCCACCACAGTCGGGAAGAGGTTTACCGCGTCAACCTCCAACTACAGCGAATCTTCTTTGGTTGATGCGTATATATAATACATGCTGCAGTTGCGCAACGCTCGATGGCAACGTATGTCTATATATTGCAGGGCTGCCTCCCGCAACTGTGGCAAACTTAGTACATCGCTACAACGATGCCAAACGCTTGCAGCTATAAAGTTTCGCGCGAACTCGCGACTGGCTATGTAAACAAATTCGCGCGCGATTATCTCGGTAGTCGTAGCCAATGACGAGGCTTAAGTTTGTCGAGATATTTGACAGCTAAAACTGTAAGCTTGATTGTTATTTTGACCCGAGGCTACAAGTTGCAATTGATTAAATCGTCGACTTTTTTCATTGATCGGTACATGCCTTAAAATGTCGATCTACCGTAAAAGGATTATTTGACGCGATCGTATTGTTGATTAGTTGTCAAGATGGAATATGTAACGTGTGGAATATGTAAATGTATCAAACGATTTGGATGCGATGAATGAAATTCTGCGAAATATTGTAATAATCCACGTTAGGACGAAATCGATAATATTCATGCAATTAAATTATTATAAAAAGTAATTAGCATAACGTAAGTCATTAAATTTGATTTTGATGTAAGATATTTTCACGTAATTCGGTGTTACGGATACCTTACTTTATGCAAACATGAACTAAATCCTAATAACATTTACCGCAACATCATCAATCGATCAATTCGCAATAAAAATAATCCACGTAACGAGTATGTAAAGTTATATAATGAATATTCAGGAAACAAATTTTTGATTGTACGATGTGATAAAACGTGTAGACTCAATTTAGAATACATATATTTGTTATTTAAAAATGCTCATGATAGTTCTGGACGGAAATAGCGTTCTTTTTTTATTTATTTTTTTTTGTTTTTTTTTTTTTTTTCTCCTTAGACTAAGATTGCACTTATGTTAATTTTCGCTTAGTATCGCCGTATGCAAACGCAAGCACGCACGCACGCACGCACGCACGCACACACGCACGCACATATACACATTATGTGAAATTTTAATTTAAAAATTTGCTAAAATTTTTACATAAAAAATATAATTATCGATTTTGTAAGAAAACTTGATATAAAACGTATCATTATGTATTCATTATGTTTCTCATACGTAATGTGTGATTTATGATTTTTCAATTATTACTTATCAGTAATACGTTAAACGCTGAAGATATTTCTTTTAATTGTCGAATTTTAAAAAACTTATTCTATTACATTAAAATAAACTTTTCTCATGAATCACTAAATCCATTTTATGTGTACACTTCCTTCTTTTTTCTTGACTGTGCACTGACTTATCTAAGCAAATGTTAATTACTCCCGCTCAAAACATTTAACACCTATTAAATTATCCATGAGATGATTACTAATTTTTTATAAAAATAGGAAGCATTATCGTTAAAACTGCGCCGATCGAACGACAAAAGTTAATTTATAATGCGAGGGAGCGACCGACAAAAAAAAAGGCTAGGAATTTTACGCAGAAAATAATGGAAATGTGTAAGCTATTCGAATTTGTAAGCGAAGCTAAAACTGGATACTTCATAATGTGCACTTGTGTCCATGAAACGCAGATTGACAGCTCAAATCATAAAATTGCAGGTAATCGATTTTCACGTGGTCTAATTATAGTTCATGATTGATTGTTTTTTAATTTTTTAATTAGATATCACGATGGTGCTGTATTTTTTTAATATATACTTTTTAAAAACCGAAGCATCTTCTGTCATTTTGTCAACCGATCTGTTACTAGTGCACAGATTTGTGATCGAAGATTCAATTGGTTGTTTTATAATTAAGTTATCGTCTTCATCGTGTGTAATTAAATTTAAATATAATTTTATGAAAATAATTTCAATTCAGAAAAATGCAAAATGTAATAAGAAATAAGACTTGTTTCAGAATGTAATGGGATAATTCTATTCCATGCATGCTTCGTGCTTCCGTCATGTTTGTTATATGTCACCTTTAAAACCAGAGTTTAAAAATATTTTAAATCGATTATTTTACAATGTACAAAATCTTCTAGGTAATTTTCGTGAGGTATTTTAAAAATAGTAATAAATAAAGAAATTATTACAATAAAGTGTGCTCAACGTAAAAATGATTTTGTAACTTAATATTTTAAATAATTTCAATATATTATTTAAGAAGTACAACTTGCACGAAATAGTTCTTATAATGATTGGCTTTTTTTTTTTTTTTTTTTTTTTTTTTTTTTTTTTTTTTTTTACAAATTCTACAATAAATACAAAATAGTTTCAGTATTTTTTAAGAATACAACATATTTCCACAAATCCACGTAATTATTGCGTTACAACTTCATTCTACCCTTCTCAAAGTCCAAGCACTTGCAGTTTTTATTCAAACAGAACATGGGGACTTTACTTATTTTTATATAAATCGGCAAAGCTTGTGCATGAGACTCGGCTTCCTTTAATTAATACTTAATAGATTACATCTCTAAAATGCACGTAAATATAAGGAAACGTAATATATTTGCCGTGAAAGAAGTTCAATTCAAACTAAGCAGCTAGTACAAGATTTTCATTGCCTTTTAATAACATCGCATTCGTGCTAAATCCACGTTATTACAAACCTTTTTTCTGTTTTCTTCAAACTCCAACTATTTTGAGCGTTACTTTGTCCCATAATAGAATATCGCGAGTTTAGTTTCCGTAGCACAGAATAACAAAACTGATACTGTAATCTAAGTTTCATATCTGATATTTAATAGACTACATCGCTCCATCGCCATCGTATAAATAAAAAGAAAGCTCAACGTATTCGGTGAAAGAAAAAAAATGGAGCCAAACTTAGCAGCAAGAGGAAGTCGGGAGTTTCCCGAGTGAAGAAGCCGACGCTGAATTTCGATGCTGGCTTTGACGTGACACTCGAATATAGCACCGAAAGCTTTGGCACCCAAGTTTTCGACTCAAAATTACAGTTGGCTCCGAGAATTGTTTACAGTGTACATAAGTAGATAGTAATATGATAGAAGATCCAGTTGCTGCCACCATGAGAGTTATAACTGTCATATTCTAAACTACTGGAGCTACTATTAAACGCTTGTACTTCAGCTGGTATGGTGAGCACTATACTTTTGAAATTTATACTTTCCACTATATCTTCTGTAATAAATCACTAAAAATGGCAGTAATGAGGATGGTTAACTCTACAAGCATTACGCTTCGAGTAATAATAATGTACAATTAACGATATTTTTCTTACAGTGATTATTAACGTTCGCTAGAAGAAGTGCATATTTTTTATACTTCAGAATTATTTATTGTGTAATATAAGAGGCTGCATGTATAATGAAACATGTGCAACACGCAAATTGGATTTAATATTTCTTTTGTGACACTTTTTATAGCTTTCTCTTGATGCCTTCTGCCTCGTTTATTCGATCGTTTTCTTGTAATTTTATAAAGTTTTACATGAAATATCACGAAACAGCATTTGTTCGCCTACTTTCATTGAAAATGAAGCTTAAAATAATTGAGCTTCGGATCAATTAAAGCGTACAATAACCATTTTTCTTCGTAGTAGTTAATAGCCCACTATCGTACTAAAATTATCGATAATACGGTCACAATGAAATTGCTACAATGCGATTTCACTTCTAATGAATAAACACTCGCATGAATTTATCTACATTATTACACTTACTCAACGTGTACTTTCATTTTCATGCTTTAATAATTCCATACATAATAATCACTACAATTATACAATCGGTCATATCTCCATAAGTAAATTTAATTACATAAACACGTATACGGAAAATGATTACTGTCATAATTTGCCGATCAGAAGCAAAGCTGTAAATTAAAACTGAACCAGGAGCATCGATTTACGCAGTCGGGTAAGACGAGAACTCGTTAAATCGATCAAATACCTCCAATCAAGGGAAAGAAAAGAATTAAGAAGCAAAGGAAGAAATTCGCACGAGGCAACGTATGACGCCGGGCGCGTCAACTCGCAACACACCGTCCAAGTACTTATTTTGAAAACTCGACAGGAGGGGCGACGGCAAAAAGAACGTCGCAGCACCACGACAAGGGGTGGGGAAGAGGAAAGGCGAAGAAAGAGCGAAGAGATGCCGACTCACTTCGCAAAATTATCGCTCGCCATAACGATTATCCTCGCACTCCCAATGACGTCGTTGCGCATGTTGAAGTGCGCGCGGGCGGCGAGTAACAACGATGGATAATTCGTGCGAGTTGTCGCACGGTCGAATTAACGGCTCGTTACGCGTCTTAAACGATCGCGCCTGAAAGACACCCACTATAAACGTCGTGGATACAAACGAGAATCGCTTTCGGAAGTCGACCCATACGCGCCATGTCTCTGCCAGGAACATCGACCCCTACCACGTGGCGAAGCGCTTTTGTCGGGAGCCGCGTTTTCACGAGAATCACGTCGATAATTAATTTGCGCGAAAAATTAAGAGCGCTGGAGAACGCCTGGGTTATCTCTTTTCGGTGGACTTTTTTCGCGACGCGTCTCCGGGATATTAAGTATTAAGGCTAACGCTCCCAACGGACTTTGTGAATTACCGTTTCGAAAACACGCCGAAAGTGGGGAAAGTGCATCTCTCGATGCGCGCCATTGGTTTAACGTACCACGAATAGATGCGATCGTCATTAAAATACGGAATTATAAGGCTGTTGATTAAAATGGAAATGTTGATGAAGGTGTTGGCGCGATCAACTGGAAGTCGAAGCATGTGAATAAAAATGCGCGCGTGAGAACTTAACTTGCAGGAAGCTAAATTGAAGTACATCGGCGACAAATGAATCCCTTTGAAATTCTTTTATTCAAAACGAATTAGTTTGTATTTTTGCATAATATTTGAAAGTGCCGTATCGTTTATGATTTTTTAACACCTCTCGTTCAACGTTCTTAATGGCTTTCTAAAGTTCCGATAGTTGAATATCGTTATACGTAATTTTGTAATGTTCATGAAAGTGACTCGGACAAACTGTTAAACGTTAGCGTTTGACTTTAATTATTTCTCTTATATTATAAATTACCGATGTTTCCTCGTTAATTTAATTTTAATCGGAAGATGTATCCTCCAGTACGTATATTTGTATCTGTTATAAAAATGCCTTCAGCTATGTTTGTTGAATGACAGCAACTGTAAAATTTAATCCTTTAATAATTACTTGGTACCGCATATTATTGTAATGAAATTAATTTCCAAACAGCTTAAATGCACGTGCATTATTCGTTTTTTCTTATACGTGATTTATTTGAGCGCTCGTGCTCCTTTCAAGTAGACTACACTTCAAAGTCTTGATTATATAATCAACGAATCTTTTCTATCGAAAAACTTTATAATCTATTGTGCCGTCAATTATGCCGAGTACGTACTTGAAGAATCTTTGCGCCAAAAGATTTTTAACAAAAACAAACTGAAATTTTAATTCGATTTTTTATTTAATTCCAAACATCGCGTTGCTCGTAGAAAGGTTCTGCTAACAAGAATGGCAAATGTAATTGAAACATAGGAATAAATACAATTGATATATAGATTTTATTCGTTGACAAATGAGTCCATCGAAGTAGGAATAATTACAAAAGAACGATAGATCAAACTACTGCAACAGATTAGTGTCAACGCCGCCTATTCAACTATTTTACATCGCAGTCGTGAAAAGCACGAGTGACACGTACAACAGCTTTATCGATGTGAACGATCTTTAAACTTCTGTCTAGCGATTGCGGTGTTAAGTATATCTAATGGATGAAGAAAGTATGCGTGTGCGTATGCACGGAAGGAAAAGTGAGAATGAGCGAGAGAGCAAGAGTTTTACGCTAAAGTGCTACCGTATTTATAGAGGACAATTATCGCGCAGTTGAATGCGAAAGACACACAAAAAGACCTCCGCAAGGAAATGGCAATTATTTGCCTCAATTTTCAGCGCAACACACAGCAATACCGTTTAAAGATTCTAAATGCGGTAATTCCTTTAGTAGGTCCAGATTTCATTTAACATCCAGGCGACGTCTAATTCATCTAAGAATTACAAGGAGAAATTTAATTATTTGAACGAGGAATATTTCACGCCACTTCACCTTCAAGGAATACACGCCCATACATGCAATTATTCAAACAGCTTTCCATTCATCCGCCCAACGATTTAAATCAGCCACGCGGAATCGAAGGAGTCATCGATCCTCGAAATCGCGACTCATCGCCGCTCCAGTGCTGCCCGCAAATAAGTCGCTGACGAGCTCGTTACGTCACTCCAGTGGAGAGTCGAGAGCCGTCCCATTCATAACGCGGACGATCGCAAATAAAACGACAGAACGTTGGCGTCACGACGCTCCTCGCGCACGAAAAACAAAAGCGCGCCCCCAAGAATCCCAAGTAGTTCCAGCCCATGTCGGTCAGCCGCGAAAATAGTTGTGCCGCCGGCACAAGATATGCGCGCCTTCGTAGCTAACGTATCCGTTAGCTACACCTTCCAATTCGTCACACCCACTATCGCGGGGCACAAGAGGCTCCTTCTTCCGCGCGACCGAGCGAGGATAGAACGCAGTGCGCGGCCGCTCTTCTCTATGAATAATTGCTACGATCCCCGCAGCCTCCGCCGCTCGCTTTTCTCTATTATTGTCGGGAAGACCGACGTTCCTCTCTCTCTCTCTCTCTCTCTCTCTCTCTCTCTCTCTCTCATCACGTTATTTGCGTATAAATAAATATCCGCGTGCATTCGATGCTTGGGCTTCCTTGTGCCGCGCGAGGACTCTGCTGGACTCGAGTGGATGCTTGTCGGGATAATGGGCCAAGCCAATGCTTTATTTTACTCGATTATATTTAATGAATTTCGGACAATGTTGCTCGGTTTCTAGGAACTCTTCTTGCCCTAAGTATTTATTCACGGTGCCATTAGAGTAAACGTACGCTTTTCGGTTTATTCATTTTTGTGAGTTTATCATGTCCAACTTGTTTAGCACGGGAACGTGCGAAGCCTCGGGAACGTTCCAGCAAACTCCGTAATTGTCGCCGAATGTGGCGTACAGCAAGTGACGCATCGAGCGAGAATGATACATAAAATACAAGTGTACGATACGCAAATCGAAACTTTTGCATTACAGCTCGTATCCCCTAGAAATAATCGCAAGGGACATTTCGGTGCCTAACGGAACGCTTATCACAAAGTACACGTTTACCGCAAAGGAACTTTTCATTTCCTTTCATAGCCTTTTCATATCCTTGCCTCGTTAATACGAATCGATCGTTCGCTTCGCGAGCGATGGAAGCTCAACATTAAGCAAAGCAGATCTTTCGATCCTTCTTCTCGAGAAGAATTCAAAAGAATTCGAGGAGATTCATTAAGAAGTAATCGCTAAGATTCGAAGGGGCCAATTAGACGGCACAATCCAAGAAAAGCTCTCCTCGTGAAATAATCCGCGAAGAAGCAGTTTGATGGAGTCCATCAGCGCTCAACTCCAAGCGCGAATGTCCTCAACGCCCACGAGCTTATTCATACATCTTCCGTTACATTCATAACTGCGGCTCTCGTAATAAACTCAACCAAATCCGAAAACGTGAATGTACGCGTTTCCTCCCCTCCTCTTTACCACGAGGGGACTCATCATACGCCGTCGCATTGTTGCCCCACGGGTGTTATTCTCGTGAAACTTATTTTTACCCTCTTTCAGGATCGCCGGCATTCACGGGCTCGTACGTCGGCCATTAATGAGCTTAGGTAGTGGGCCACCGTTAATATTACGGGCACTCGTGACGTTCGTGACGGCGGTCGTCGGGCTATTTCCAAACAGCGCCCAGCCCTTGTACCGCGGGCGATCCGCAGGCGCATATTGTTGTTGCCGGGTTTTTGTTGGCCCGCAAACCGAGCGCAATTAGCCGGATGCGGAAAATCTCGCCTCGCCGCGTGCCGAGGCCGGCTCTACTCCATTTACGTTTTTACGAGGAGGAGGAGGAGGAGGAGGAGCAGGAGGAGGGATGCTCGCATCGGACCTCGTGAGTAACGAAGCGACGAGGCCTTTTCGAGCTTCCTCGAGCTTTCGAGGTTCCGCGGACGGTGCACGGTTCAGGATGGAAAATCGCGCGACTCCAGGTTGACGGATTTGTCAAGGAGTTGCTCACCAGCTTGTTATCGACGATGCGCGGGACTCGGCGATAGCTTTCGCCGTTTCGTATTTTTTTCTTTTTCCGTTACCACGTTTTGTGCTTTGCTTGTGCTTCCTTAAGGGGGAATGGAGAGGGAATGGAGGTCCGTGCAATCGCCGCGTGCATTTTTGCATTTTATTGCAAGTTCGGACGATTCGTTTATCAGGTAAACTTGCGAAAAACTAACCGTTGATAACCATCGGTTATCGATTCAATATTCAAGCCACGCATTGACCATTATTAACCAATTTCAACGTTACTCGCTTAAAACACGATACCGTCGTTGCATTTTGTAGCGACAGAATGCTACTCGCGCTTATTTTTAAGCAGGCACTCCCAAATATGCAAAACAAAAAATGGACCTCTTGGATCGTGAAAAAGTGCACCGCGTAAAAAGAAACGGATGCTACAAGTACAGACTCGCGAGGGAGAAAAAAAATTGCTAGACCGTTAAGGGCGTGGGAGAGGCATTTGTGAATTCATCTGGGAACGTAGAAACGCGGGTGATTCAGTGGTGGTAAGAGAAAAAGTTTTTTTCTTTGCGTCTCTCCCCGGCTGCGCTTCTTTTTCGCTACTTTTCGACATAGCGGAATGTTTAAAAGAAATTCAGGCTTGTCTTTTGGTTAAAGTGTCAAGCCATTAATCACGCGTAAAGAGCCGAGAAAAAATTCGAATTACGAATTCGGGATGCGCGACTTAGGAAAAGAAAATACAAGCTTCTAAAATTCTTTGGAATGCCCGATAGACGAATCGGCTGCTCGAGCAGTTTTCGGTGATACTAGAATGATATTATTTGAAAAAATTATGCGTTCGCTCGAATGTAATTAGACTCGATTCACGATTAAATCGTATTGTAAATAAAATTTTACAATAGCTTGGAAAGATGTTAAACTTAAATTAGAATTTGAAAGCGTTATTATTTTTAAACGCCGTTTTAAAAAATAATCGATCACTACTTTAAATGACCTCGAATTACTTAAAATTTTTTCTTTTACGCAATTTTTAAGATATCACATTCGGATGAGCAGAAGCATCTAAAAGGCCTTCGCATCCAAGTATAACTTGAACGTTATTCCTTCCTTTTCACGCTCGTCTTCAACGTGGCGATCTTTGAGCACTCGAAAATGCCCATGAATACTTGTTATTTTTAATACAAAACGAGGAGCGAAAAACTTGAGATGTATCGGGTTGAGCGTATCTCAAAATTTGCAATTCACTTGAAACTAGTCTTCGGGAATATTTTAACGAAATAATCGGTGTAGCTTAAGCGTTATTGAAGAGGTATCAAGGCCGTTACTCGCTTTTACCTAACGGAATTATGCCTCGAACTGGTCTACGCTTACTTTCATTTCCTCTCGTTAATTATTAATAGCCCATCTCGTTTAAATTTGTCCGTTCGTGATTAAAAATGGAAATTGTAAAGAGAACCTCTAAGCATCACCGTATGAAAAGAAAATCCATCGAGGAATTCCTGCCCCAGTTACTTAAGCCCCGTGATTCGACTTTTCCGGTACATCGGCTTCGACGTCCTGCTTAATTTATTCCCGGCCGTATTTATTCCTGCTTAGCGTAAAATTAGCGTAAAAGCAGCTGACAAATTTCGCGAGCTGACGCGATAATCCGGCGTTTCCGAAAACCTTCCGCTGACCATCGAGATTATTTACGTCGTCTGTCCGCCTTCGCTATACCCGACGCTTTTCCTCCCGTTGGATATAATTCAAAGCTTCATCGGAACGAGCTTTTGCCCGATGTTTAGCGAAGCAAACATTCATTTCTGCAACATTTATTAATTCGATCTTTGGTACTTTAATGGAAAGCGAGTGACACGCGCTTATGAAATTCTCAGATACTTGGCTGTGGACGAGATAGTTTGCAACGAATTACGAATGTCAAATGAAGACAAGCAGTAAATTTAATCTTTCGATATCGTACTTATCGATATCGAAAGCACAAAATTATACGCAAAAGCTCATTTTACATTAGCATTTAGACCATTTCGAAGATAATAACTGATAAGTACCGTCTGATACTCGTTTCTCAATGAAAGTAACAGTTCCTTTAAATCGTATTAAGTTGCAAAGTTGGCTCCTCGAAAACTGATATGCGAATAGATTGCATAACGATATTTTCAGTAGCTTTAACAATTGGTTACAAGAAAACGAAGAGATCGATGACGCTATCATTGCAGTCCGATTGCCTCGTTAAAATGATATATACTACGTACACACTTGGATTATGCAAATGGAAAGTTAGCATAACGTTAGCTAATCGGTATATTTGTTGTTCGTATCGTGGGGCTAATTTTTTCTAGACTAGACACTACCTTTCTACATTTCTATGTTTCTATTACTTAAGTGGAGTGGAATTTAATATTTTCTCGTATTAAATAGTTTCATCTCTCAAGTCGGTTTGTAATCCAATAACAAATGAAAGTTTTTATGATAAATCAAGGTTCCGATTCATTAGTCTGCATTTATCTTGAGAACGCAAAGGAAAACATTTGTATCAATGCTATTATTGATTGAATGATTTTAAACGATTTTTACAATTTCGAACTTTTGACTGTGCACTGTTTATAAACGTTTATAAATTAATTCTCTCCGCAAGCTTCGTATTCGCATCGTGAAAAACGTACTAAAAACAATTCAAAGTAACGCATACGTAATTACCTTCGCCTCGCTCTAATCATACGCGCATACGTGCATTTTATTATTTTACCTCTCAATAAAGCAACAGCATTTACCACTTAATATTTCATATCCGGAGAGCCTTGGAGATTAACTTGATTATTAACTCTTCGTTGGTAATTGCCTTCAAACAAAAACTCCTGTGTAGAAATTTAAGAAATCTCTCTGCGAGTACATTTTTGTCGAGGGATACCCTTTCGTTAAGAGAAATTTTACATTCCCCTGTCGTTTATCTTGCAAGAAGAAGCGACAAGGCATGAGAGATAGCTTATCTTTTTGTAATTCAGTAGAATAAGCAGAATAAACGACTGCGGACGCGGACTGCACTCCGCAACAAGAGGTTAAACGCCAAATCAGTCTTGAAACCGTACAGCAACGTCCGTACTTTCGATTCCA
Organism: Wiebesia pumilae; assembly: GCA_018907045.1. Classification (NCBI taxonomy): domain Eukaryota; kingdom Metazoa; phylum Arthropoda; class Insecta; order Hymenoptera; family Agaonidae; genus Wiebesia; species Wiebesia pumilae. The sequence continues at coordinate 3,468,341 of JACCHZ010000138.1, forward strand.
AAACCGATAATTCCAAATCCGATATTCCAACTTCCTCCTCGAAGAAAAAGGAAAGAATTGGTATTCTTTCACGTTATCGCTCTCCCACCGGGCAACTTTATTCGCGCGCTAATCCAAAGTCCCGGTCGCGGCTCCCTCGCGAAACCCGCGACCCTCGTAAATTCCGTTCCGCGTTCAGTGGCGCGCCTCCCGCGTTAATAAATCTCCGGTTCCCGCGGGCTGATGCACTATTTATAAACGTCGTGTGACGTCGGCCCTGGCGCGGGTGGCGGCGGTGCGCGAAATCGCGAGCGCCTTGGTCGCGCCGTCGGGCTCATCAGTGCGCTTATCCGCGCGGCTTCGCGAGCGAAAGACGAGATCGGAATCGCGGGCTTCCGCGAACCGAGGCACCGTCGACTCCGGTTTAACGCGAGGGACACCGCGTTAAAAATACAAATGGTCGTGTTCGGTTCTTCGAGGCGCGACTGACGCGTGTCATTGGAACACGAGGTCGCCTTGGTTTTCGCGGGTTCGGGACTTTGAAGGGGGGCGGATGGGGGCTGGGACACTGCAATGGTTACGGGGTGTCCGGTGTGCGCAAGCGCGTTGTTTAGCGTCGAACTTGTTTTTCTAAAGAAGAAAACTTTTCGTAAGAGGAAACGCTGAATTTGGTTGATTCCTTTGGATATCGTAGGGACGGAGGGGAAATGAAAAGGACGATAAGATAAATTGTTGGGTTGGCTCGGGGGTGTCTACCCTTGAGGGTCAAAATAAAGTTTTTACAATTGTACTGTCGTAAGAATGTAATATACAATATTTTTACAAGCCGATTATCATCGATTCGTAAACTTTTTAAGTTTAAACGTTAAGAGGTTCCAACACCAGAGGAATTTCTTTGATATTCCGTTTTCTTTTTTCGAATTTTGAACGACGAAGCAGTCGCTTGAATAAATTCAATCGCTTTACAAGTAATCATTAACGATTGAAAATGGTTTTTCTGAATTCCGAATATACCGCATAAGGTTGATTTGATTGAAATAAAATAGACTGGTGATGAACGACGAAAATGGAAAAATATCATTCCGTTAGTTTGATCGATTAATTTATGAAATTTAGAAATTTAGCCCACTGTTTTCGTTTCAGCTAACCCTATTAAGGTACGTACTGCATAATATACATTTTATGGATTTTTCACTCGATATAATAGCCCGAAATGTACGAGATTTGCTTAGGAAATTATTTTACAAAGTATTTGAATAATGTTGAATAATAATAATGCAAAAAGAGTGGTTGTATTATCATTTCGTCAAAATCAATGATTTAAAAGCGATATATTGAAAAACACTGAAATATCCGTTGAGACGCAAATCAATAAAAATTTGGAAAATTTTAATTTCCAAAATTCCCAGATCACAATTTTTTAACACTACGTGTACGACTACGTACCATCGTTCTTGTTTACATTTAATGACATTTTTTAAGTTTTAATTTCGCTTCACTCATCCTTCATTTCTCGGCTTTTTAATATCATAAGGATCGAATACAATAGCGAGAAACGTATTTTAATTTATTTTTGAAAATTATAATATAAACATATGCGACAGAAAATAGTATCATTAATACGTTTTATTACGTTGAATTCGAGTAAGTGAATTTATTATCTAATAATGTGCGCTAAAACGGAGCTATCGTTTTATATTCTATATTTTCAACCGTTGCCGTGTAAACAGTAAAGTGAATCTTTCTTTCATCTAGTATTTATAAGCAAAGATTAAACTCGTTGTTGGAAACAATTCTAATTTATTGGATAAAACCCCCTGCGCTTTGTCAAAGCATGAGAAAATGCCATGGAAAAGGGATTTCAAAGAACTCTCACTCGGAACTCAGCGTAAGTAACCTACGAGCAAGTCTATTTTATCGTATCGCGTCGTGGTGATAAGGAAGCTCGCAAACCCTCTCAAAAGATCCCACCAACAAGCGAACTTGTCGCTTTCTTCATCCTCTCGAGTTCTCGCCTCGGTCCACCTGCTCCTTGCGCCCACGATCTGTCGCATTCTCGGACGCGCTTCTGCGACTTTCCCCCGTATATCGCGCGATTCAGAGATCGAGAGCGAGAGCGAGAGCGAGAGCGAGAGCGAGAGAGAGAGAGAGAGAGAGAGAGAGAGAGAGTGAGGGAGGGAGGGAGGGAGAAAGCGGAGAAAGCGAATTCAGAGAGATGGAGATTCCCCAAAGCGATTCCAAGTCTGCTATTTACAATTCTAATAATAAAGTGCCGTCGAGGAGACGCGCGAGTGGAGACTTGTGTTACGCTAAATCACACTGCGACGTGCGGTCTTTTTCTCCCCTTCTCTTTATCTCGCACTCGCGCGCGCGCGTATAAAATGTTGGCATTGTTTTTTCGCTTTAGCGCCTCGATTTTCCTCGTGCGCTTTATCGGGACAAGGTAATAGCGAGAGCTTCGTTCGTGCGCGCGCTGTTCTTATCGGGATTCTGAATAGATCCTGCACGTTGGTACGTAGCCCTGTTTTCCAGTTGATAGATCAGAGCTGAACGTTTCACGCGTCAAACTCGTCTTTGTTCTTTGAATTATCCGTGTACACTAGGTATAACATCGTTTACGCTTTATTGCCGAGAGAATTATTGTTTAACAATTGCCAAACTAAAAGTGACTGTAGAGCCAACTGTGAGCCAACTTGTCGTGTTTGTAAATTATTTTTACTACAACTTACAATCATTTTCTAACGAAAATCATCATCCGAGAGTCTATCATTTGTAAAAATGCGTTACATTAATAAATACAAATTAACAACGATTTATCATTGCTAGGAATAAATTGCTCTGAATAATGAATGAAGTATATGAAAATCGATCTTCTTCTCGTAGAAATAATACTCCACAGATCATACCAATTAGATTACCAGATACCAGAGAGCCTAATATAATATTTATCATAAATACAAGTAAAAGTAAGATTAAGTGTATTTTCTTTTATTAGTTGCAACATTAGTTCTCGTATAATTGAGAAATAATTCCCAATGGGCGTTCGGACGAACTAAAACAGTACTGTTACAAGTGATGAAAACAAATGATACCCACAAGGATTAATAGGGCGATACACTCAACTGCATCGCCTGCGAAATCTCGGTACAGCAAGAGAACGTAATCAAAGAATACGAATTCAGCAGGTACCGCGAGTCCTATTTCTCTCTTCCTCGCGCACTCGCTCCAAGACAATAAACGCCTCCCTTATCGTCGCCCTAAAATTATCAAATTACGATACGGCCGTATTAGCGTCGGGTCGATCTCGGTCCGTCGGTTCCTTTCATCTTCGACCGTCGCGCGCTCGAGACATAATGGATCCCCGGCGATTAATCTCCAATGACGCACGGCCCGACACAATCATTTAATAAGTCCGCGGGAGTCCCCGGGACGCGGCCATTCATCCGTCATTCCTCCTCCCTTCAGCCCGATAATGAAACGCTAGAGATCGAGCAGTTCCCGCGACTCGATTAGGCCGCGGAATTTATGCTGTTTACGCATGCGCGACGTTAATTGATCATCTCTTTCGGGCGTCCGCGCGGGTGGACACGCGCTGATCGATCGACGGGACGATTTCTTCCCTTTGGTTCTCTCTCCGCCCATCTTCCGTTCGCCGTGCAACCGCGGCTCGATCGAACGCTGGGAAATAGATCGCGGGCTTCGTTGAATCATTCATCAGGATGATCTCGTGGCTGCTTAGCGCGCGCGGACTGCGCGTCGACTTTTGATTTAGCATTGAAAAATAGGACTTTGCGCAAGTCCTCGATGTTGAAACAAATTACTTAGCGTGTGTGCGCGCGGTTTGAATCAATCCATTTGCTAAATATTAATAAAAGCGAGCATCAATCTCTCGGAGGAATTGGGTCGAATCCTCGACAGCTGACTCGAATAAATCTTCCGACGAGTTTTTACATAGATTGGGTATTACAAAATACGTTGAGATTTTTACGGCGGTTTGAGGCACCATTTCTGAATGTAAATATACGAGGAAAGGGGCTAATGCGAGGAAGTATGATTTACGTAACTCTCTATGGCGCTACTTTCTTTTAAACCGATTATTCAACCTCCGCATGAGATATTATACCTATCTTGTACACTTCTTCTCGTATCTTTTCTCAATTGTTTCGAATGATTTGACTAATCGCGAGACGTAATTGTAAAAATGATAAAAGGATAATATTATTAAGTACTATTTTCACATTTATTAGCATGAAAGTAAGGTTCGAAGATCCTCCTATTATGATGACTTTCTTTCATTAATTTTTACAAACATCGCTCGCCTCCATTCGCCGAAGCAATAGCACCAAACTTCGTAATTTTGTACGGGAGTATTAAATGGAACCACCGAGGCACACAATTCCAACCTGAAATATTAAATTACAAACGTCTCGGAAGCTACGGCGATTTCACCTCTTTTGAACTTTACGCTAATGTTCGGCTGGAAAGTGAGAGAAAAAAAAAATGACGAAAGATCGCTCTTTCGATAACCTTCACTACCTCAAGTGTTCACATTGAATTTGTCTCTTGAGTCAACTCCGTACGTACGTCTTCATAAACCCGAGATTATATTTTGAGGAGATTCAAAGATCTATGGTTCACGAGCTTTGCCTCAGCGAATCTTACGACTTGAAGAATCGTGTCTCGCAAGCAGTCGTATAACACATCGAGGTATCAAGATTCACGATTCTTGCGGGGATATAATCCCATCGATAATTAAAGTCCACGCACGTGTTTCTCGATTGGACATTGGTACCCAGGCATTTGACGCGAACGATGATTAGATGAATAATATTTGAATAAAGGGGTATATAGCGTCTGTACGGGTGAAAATGTACATAGAAAAATGGACATGGTATTTAGGCTTTCGTCATTTTTATCGATTGTAAAGCTCGATGCATAGCGTAACATTTTGTGCCCACTGACAGATGTGTCTTCATTTACGATAATACGTTTGAAATAACGCGAAAAAATACTTATTGTCAAATAAGTACTTAGGTATTTATTACATTTAGATAACTATTAGTCATATAGTAAATAAATCTAAATACTTATTACTGTTCGCACGTAGTGATGTCTAGTTAGTAATCGATCCCAAAATGCAAATTATTAAAAAATTGTTCTAACAATACCAATCGCGACAGTTGTGAACCAAGCGGAGTGAATAAACTAAAGGTAATGAATTCGAAAATCACGATTCAAAGCGGGACTCATTTTATCAATCGTCGGCTCATCGATCGGTGCATTCTCGAAGTTCAGTCGACAAAGTTCAGTCGACTTTTCTCGCATCCAGTTCACGAAAACAAGGTTGACGTAAGAACTGTAACTTTGCCTCCGCGCTCTAAGAGCTGATTTACCGTAAAATCTCTCGTAAGCTCCTCTTCGCAAATAGATCGCCATCGAGAGAGCGAAAGAAAAAGCAGATCGAGCGGTCGGCATTGAACGGTCAAAAAATACGTCAATTACGCGGACACTTACTTATGCGCGCGCGCCGTCGATGGACCCATGGACAACACAAAGCCTCGTCGGCAATCAAAAGTACCAGCGGCAGCGGCAGCGGCAGCAGCAGCAGCAGCAGCAAAAAGGAGTCTCCCCTGACAAGTGCTCTATTCCGCGAGGAGAGAGAGCAGAAATAAAGGAGCTATCGTTTGTTATCTCCCGAGTCCATTGTGTCTTCTCTCGCGGGCGAAGAGACCGAATAAAAAATGAGCATCATCAACGGCTGCTGTTATTACGAGTCTTCGATAAAAATCTACACGGAGGCTCTTCGCCTGCCAAGCCTCTTTCGTCCACCCCCCCCCCGCCGCCGCAACCACCTTCAGCTCGCAGTTGCTCGTTCTCTCTCGCTCTTTCGCTCTATCTCGTGGCGAATCATCGTACAGCTTCATACCATTGTCTACCTCTTTTTCCCTCCCTCTCTTTCGACGGCTGATGTCTACTCTCCACTCTGTCTCTCGGTATAGAATCCGCCTTGCGAGCTCCAGGAGCGTCCGTAGTCAGGGCCTCGTTCGCTCGACAAAATCGTCAATTCACTTGGACGCGACTTTCCTTACTTCGTGTTGCTTACTTCTAACTGTTTGCGTAAATTCATACTGAAATGCGGTAAATAATTTTCGAATGATTGAACACGCAAAATTGAACACACCATTCAAAGTTATGAACTAAAGTCTCATACCGAACATTGGTTGGATCGTTACTCTCGATACCATTTCCCTAATTTAGTATTTTTAATTGCTCTAAGCCGATGTGAAAGCAAACGTTCGATCACTCACAATCACAATGGGCGTCTCGAATTAAGTTTTTCGAGTTCTCGAGGTATATTTGGGATAACTTTGAAGACCCTTTCGTTGGTTCCTTTCAACCCGAACAAACTATCGCTGTGATCAAACTTTACTGTAAAATTTTCATTAGCGATTCTCAATTAAATAAAATCCAATGAAATCTTGGCAAGGGGAGACCGCCCCGTCCTTGACGGCGATCCTGCATGCCTCGCACATTATTCTAACTAGATGTTTCGACTAGATTACTCTTTTTATCGCTGTATCTGCATCCGCTCCGTCCATTTCGATTTTTTTTTCGCGCTCGTGGCCTTCGAGAGATCGGTGAGATCGGTACTTGGAGTATTACAGATGATAAAATAGATTTATCGAGTATCTTCATTTTTACTTTTCGAGTAATTTAAAAGGTTGAATATTTATCAAGCGCGAGTTCCTAGATAAAGTTGTTTCAACTTTGGGTATTCCCTTTAAATTTATTTAAATTCAATCGAAATTTGCGGGACATTATTTAGCTTTGCCGAAACAACGGTAGGAAGCAATTCTTTTCAGCCGAATGTTTTCAACATTAAAACGAGTTGAAGTCGTTAACGCGGACAAGATTTAACGAAACAATTTGAGATCAGTGTTTCATTGCGTAATCCCTGCAATCGCACTTTCAGTTTCACTTTCAGTCGTCGTTGTTATCGAAAATTTTATTTCAAGTTGTGGATTACTTTGCACGCTGCGCAAGCGCGATAACGATTTTCATAAGTGCAATCGTTAAAGATTATCAAAAAAAAAATTCGAGGAAATTATAAAGCTCACGATGTAATTAAAATGTAATCAGATAAAATGTATAAAAATATTGCAACAAAGCAATTACAAAATTCTAAGCCATTAATAAATTTTTATTGCAATTTCCTCCGGCCTTTCGATTAATTTCAGCGAAGCCTAAGGTGCTACAATGTAAAGATACTATAAAGTAAAGAATTTCGGTTGACAGACGTGAGTTTGCAATTTCACACTTCGCAGACTATCCAGTCATAAAATTCCTTTCTATGTTCTTAACGTAATTTTTGTCAAGCAAGTTTATGTAACGGTTTATAATCTAAGATAAATATATTGTATTACATCTATTTTCAGAGCTGTCAATGTTAAAATTTAGATTTATTATCTATCAATCGAATATCACGTAATGAAATTCTGTACATTACGTGCAGCACGGTACAAAAAGTATAATTCCTATAGATTCCACATCATAGCCGGGCTAATTAAATGTAACTTAAAAAGAAACCTTTCCTTTCGATTGTCTTGTTTCAACGGCAAGAGAAACGTTTCGAATTGCATTCTCATTTATTTTCACGCGCATTAAATCATAACTTGAAGTAATCTTTACGAAACTATCTCTGAATAAGCTTACGCATGAAGAAAGCAGCTTATTCACGCAAATGTAGAAGAGATCGATCACGTTCAAATAATGCATGTGCTCCATTAATAAAGCAATTTCAGTTCTTTAGTTTCGTCAATTTCGATCCATTGCATTTAGCTAAATATCCAATGCGATGAATTAACTGCCGGTCGCTTTTGCAATACGGAATGGAATGCCCGACTAACCGAAGATCCAAATGAAGAAGGTAGTGCACGACCGTAGCTCTTGTTACTTCTCACTTGATAAAACCTGCAACTTCTCTTATTTCGCATTTTAGACAAAGTAAGACAATTCGCTTTGGATTGCATTCTACACCTTCTGCTACTTCGTAATTAGACAATGCCCGTCTCGACACGATGTTTATATTTAATAAAAGAAATTACGTTTTGAAAATGTGTGTACCACGAATGTACTGCGTGTTTGCACCGAAGATTCACTCGACGCGTGCAATTTTTCATAATTATATTAGAACATAATTACTGCTAGACGAATAAACTTGTTAACTGTAACTATATTACTACTTTTGCATAGACGGACAAACTTTACTCATTGAAGAACGATTACATTACCTTATAATCAGCTGTAATAAGGAAAGGATTGAATTATTTGAAAAATTCGAGACATTTTTCAAAAGAAAAATCAAGTAAAGCCAATCGCGTGATTTATCCCAAATTGAGCGCAACCATCGCTATGAAAATTGGCAAATTCACGCAAATGGGAAATAAAATCGAAATCAATAATCCCTGCCTGTACGCTCAGTGAATAAGAAAAAACAAAATTTGGTCACCGCGGAAACAACGGAGCGAAGTTTGTTTCCCCATGGCGACGCTTCATACCCGAGTCGGCAAATGTTAAAATAAATACGTAGCAACGAAGAGCAGTTATTGGAGCTCCGTCGATAAGCCAAGACCATCTTTCTCATTGTCACTATATTTCGGCCGACATCGGAACATTCAAGGATATTTATGAAAGCAGGACGGAGCATGAAAAATTATCAGTGACAAGTCGCGAATATTATCTAATCATTGGGGATCACGAGGCATCCATGAAGAGTTGACGTGAGGTACGCGTGGATGAGAAAACAGGATAACGTGGACGCCAGGCACAAAGATGAAGATGAAAAAGACGACGCCGAAGCTGTCGAAACTAGTCATTGCAGCCTTGCGAAACCTAAGGGACGCCCACGGCTCTACCGCCAAGGAAATCATAAAGTACATCATCGCTGAATACAACGCTTCCGAGGCAACTGTACAGAGACAAGTTCGGTTTCATTATATTCTTCGCGAGTTTTCTTCGGTTTCCGCGGTTGACGTTCCCTTTTAACACTAATTAGAATTTCACTTTGAATTAGACGACCCGGTAGCTTATTCGTAGCTTAACTCACTCGTTTAGATGTGTTAACTCGAGTCAACTTAAGTTAACTCAAACAACGAGGAATGCCTTTATTATTATTTCCAATATGAGAAAATGGTTCTCACGGTATTCACACCGTGCGTATTTTCACCCGCGCATTTTACGCTGATGTCTGTAGAGAGCGACACGATGCGAAACGTTGCATTAAAATTAACAAACGCGGAATACCAAAATTACGATCAATAACACGTTTCGTATTCTTTAAGAACTAAATGCTCGCGCAGTCCTTGCTATGAATTACCTAACTTATAATTCGTTCTACCTCTAATAACCACGATTACGCCATTCATACTTAATATGAAGAATATTAACTAACAGTATCGACGATTGCTTTTCATATTTCATAGCTGAAAACGGCCTTAAAACGTGGCGTTGATTACGGGATCTTGAAGAAGACAAATACCGGCTACAGTCTCAATACAGAGGCTGAAGTCATCGGACCACTGGACATGATGCAGATGGAAAGTTGTGGAAAAAAGAGAAGTTAGTTTGAGACGCGATAAATTTATCGGGAATTTCTTTCGAATTCAGCTTTGCCTTTGCAAAATAATCTATGGATATTGTCTTAATTAGATTTCGTTCTTTTTGATGTACCAATCGCAGAGCTTACGCGCATATCTGGCCAGATTATATTTCTAATTAAATATCCTTTGAAAGTTCGAACATTTGGGTTTATTAAAATTTTAGCCTTTCTATGTACGATACTCGAGTGAAACGGTACAAATTATTGTCTCTGATGCAAATGACGTAGGAAATGTTTAAAGTTGCTTTCATCACTTTGCGTAAATCGTACGTTTTTTATCGTATTTGTGAGGCTTATTTTGAAACATTAGACGTATCAAATGTTTGCAATCCGCATTAAACGGACATTCACTCTAACCTGACAAAACGAAAGCACACAAGACAATTGACCACGAAAACGTCATCCGCGCGTAAGTCCACCCGGAAAACCTTCCGAGCTGATCATTGACGAAAGAAAATCTCGCGCCAAGATTCGCACCGAAGTAATCCACACCCGACCTTCCCCCAGAACGCAATCCCTGCAAGCCGAAGCGCCGCTGTCCGAAGAAGCGCAAGCGCAAAGCCTGCCCTAGGAAGCGCAAAGCTTGCCCTAAGAAACGTAAAAAGAACTCATGCAACACGTGCGCGAACCGCAGCCGGGACTGCAACCAGCAGCCGATCCAGTTGGTGAACGAAGGGACCCCGGGCCGGGAAAACAACGCGGGTCAGAACGAGGACGAGCCCGACAAGCGCAACTCCGAGGAAGACGAGCAGGATCACGAGCAAGACCAGATGATGAATGAAACGCACAGCCGCAGCACCAGCAGGGCCAAGAACTTCAGGAATAAGTCCAGGAGTCAGAGCCTCGCCAGGAGCAAGTACTCGGGCAGCGACATGGACGATGATTAATAGGACAAGCATCAAGGACCTTAACTTAATTTCATGATTTAGCTCGACTCCTCTCGGATAGCACCAACCGGAGCTTCGGCTCTCGCTTCCTCTTGCATCTGCATGTTCCGGGTGTTTGTTAATTTCAGTGACCGTTCAAGAGTACGAACCTTGCGTTGTTGCGCGGAGCCTCTTTAAATTCCGCACGTCTGTTTTTTCTAACCTTACTACATTTATGAATAAATTGTTTGTGACTTGCGTACGAGACCAATGTGTTGCTTCTTTTAATTTTAATGGCTACCTTAGAGAGCATCATCGTTATTCTCCATGTACTGCAAGTAATTTATTTCTTTATTTATTTATCTTTTTTTTTTATTCCATATAACTATTTTATAGATGTATTTGACATCGTTATGATATTGCAAATAAATAATACTGTAAATTAACACTTTCTTTTATATGCAATATGAATTATTGGTATTGAGATGAGTAAGAGGGTGTCGTAGAGCTTTGCGTGCGATCCGGTAAAACGAAAATTCCGGCAATTAAATAATTCAGGTACTTAATAGTTGCGTTGAAATTTTTCATTTTTCAAAAATAGATAAATAACAAGTCGTGAATTTTATGCGACACATTGTTTTCAAATACTTTCACACGTTGGCATTTTTATACGCGTTTTAATAAAGCATTTTTAAATAAGAAATTGACGAAATATCACTCATTGGTAAAGCATACCTATTAATCTGTTGTCGGCAGATCAAAAACTTGTCAAGGTAGCGCACATCCTGCTACAACGAACTCGTATAATACGAAGAATAATCATATCTAACTGTATATCGGTTTTTCAAATTTCTGCAATTTCTGCAGTTTCTGCAGTTTCTGCAGTTTCTGCAGTTTCTGCAATTTCTGCAATTTCTGCAATTTCTGCATTACATTAATCAACCGATACCGAAAACACTTGTCGCGCCTGAAGAAAACGCAAAATCGTCACGCGCAATCCGAAGCTCATTATCGTTACAAATAGTCCGCGTTGACTTACAACAACATCTTCTCCTCTACCCGTTAAACGAAACTCATTTACACTTTTTACACGGGATTTTTATGGCGTCACAGCTGCAGGCAAACTTCCAAAGTCATAACTCTCCAGGGCAGAGGGTCAACCCAGGTTACTAACGATCGAGCAGTGATTAGTCTCGCTGTACGTACGAACCGCGAGACTCGAGCCGAGATAAAGCGGAGGAGCGAAGAAGTTGAAGTCGAAAAAGGTAAATTTGAGAAAAACGAATCGTTTGATGCATCCGGTCGCAAATATTTGCCGAACTGAAAAATACCGATGATTTTTGCTGTTAATACGATACAGGCTTGTGTCGTCCACGGAACGCACATTTGTATCGAATGCATTACTGAGGCTCATTTATATGAAAGCCAAGGGGTGCGTTTGTTGAGTAATAACGTGCATTTTAACTTCAAGTACATTTGTACAAAGTACGTTTACACTCGTGAGTCGAGAATTCATACCAAAGTAGAAGTTTTAATTTAATTTATAATTGTAGTTATAAATAAAAGTCCATAATTTTGACTGAATTTACGATAAAAGCTATGGAGGTCATTCCTTGGGTGTCATTGACCTAATTCCATTTAATGCATTCTTTAACAAAATGTAAAATTAAATAGTAAAATTGTGTCTGAGAACAATGTCAAGCAGATATTGCATTAATTGTGATTATATAGGAAATAGCGATTCTGAAAGACTTTTGATTTCGAAAACAAAACTTTTGTTACGGAAAGGTATCCAATTAAGTGATAAATTTTTTATTATGCCAGAAGTACTCTCCGTTTCACAGATAAAATTGTAGTTTTATCGTTGACCTTCACAACGGGACATTTTAATTTCATTTTTTCTAATTTTTTTGTCAATTGTTTCGCAATAAAAGCATTGAAGACCTTTGTGTACTACGAGTTCACCGCAAAAGTACTCAAGTACATTATCTTTCGTTATTCATTCTTTTTTACCTTTATCGTAATGTAATTTAGTTATCGGATAAATGTGTAATTTTCTGTTAATAGATGTATTTTCATCGAGCTAAATTTAGTCACTGAAAAATAAGCAAAGCAAACACCCGTTAACATAAGATTCTAAATTTTTCCCCTGAATTTATAGGTTCATTACTTTATCTACAACATAGAATTTATGTATTAAGATAGGCTTCATTATAGAGCAAGTGAACTATTTCAACTGTTAGACGAATATTTTAGCATCTAAACTCGAATAAAATTGTTGCTGCATTGAGAAAGCTAATGAATTCACTTGACCCTTGATTAACAGATTTATTTCAATTGCTTTTACTATAATTAAAATAAATAACTTTCAGCCCGACGTGAAAAATATTGTTTAAATTAATCGATTAACCGATAAAAGCAGAAATAAAGCAAGATAAGGTTGGAATAAATCTTATTCAAGAAGTTTTAATTAGTGGCAGCAGCAGCAGCGCAACGTTTTATAAACAAATTTACCTATTAGTGATTTTTCCACTCCAAGAGCGCAGCACATTAATGTCTCGCGTGTAATAACGATCGTTGAAAAACTTATAAAAATTACCTATGCAAAAGACACGCAACAGTTGAACGGTCCCAGGACTTTCCTTAAAAAGCCGAAAGAAGGAAACGACGATCCAATAGGCATTACTCGGCCACCGTTGCGCACCTCCACTGACTTTCATTAATTAAGACGCGTGTAACAGTCGGAGCAATTGGGGAAGCTTTCTTCTTCCTTCTTCCTCGCAGCCCCTTGACATCGCGAGCCCTTGCAAACGAAATTATTAAATTTAATGATCGAGCTCGTAAATGGGATTGAAGCGGGAGCGCGCGCAATTGTTCGAATGAAAATACGGCACAAAGGAGTGGGAGATGAGAGACTTATAACGCAAGACTTATATCGGTGCGCGGCTCAAGTCCTTTGTGTGAGTTCATTAAGCGGCAATAGAGGAGGAGTTCCTTTCCTCTCAGGTCCCGCTTCGGCGGTGTAAGGCTTGGTTTTTACTGCCGAGCTTTTTGCGAACCTTTTTTTACGATGTCCCGCGGAGTTTGTTGACTATCGACACTTTTGTTAATACGCCTTTAGCGAGAGCGAATACAGTGTACAATTTATACGTCTATACTACTTGCGAAGGGATTTTTTCCTCGTCTTCCATGTTGCATCGACGTAGATGAGATGCTCGGCAGAATTGCTTCTTTTGTAGCTTACACTTTTTCATATGCGTATATCGTGTAGAATTTTGTTAATTTTATTTGTGCGATGCATTTACAAATACTGTTTTAAAAATTATCAGTTAACGCGTGTTACTTAGTTGCACAAACATATTACTATACGGTTGAAGGTTATCGAGAAGCACGGACTACGGGGACATCCAAACATGAAGGTTAATTTAATAATTCAATTTATTTATTTGTTAAGTGAAGTATTAAGTGACAGTTAATATAGTTTTAAGAACAACCGTTGCCATTTGCACGACAATAGCCCTTAGGTCACTTTCTTAGTCACTGTTATGAGACTCTTATCTCATATCATATTCATCAAGTTAATGATAAAGACCTTAATAAACGCTTGGATAAATAGAATACGTGTTCAGCATGTATAATGTTTAATAAATTCAAGTGACAGCCAGAAATATTTACAAACAGATAAAAATCCTATACTTGCGAGAGCCCACACGTACGAGAGAGACGTTCAAATAAATCCGATACTTTGTTTGCTCCGAACTTGTTGGCTTTCTTTATACAGATGCCGTAAGAGAATTAATCTATAAATATGTGGAATTTTAACCAAATATACAGCTTCCTTCATCCGTCACAAATGTCATTATGATTCTTGAAACGCTCGTTACATTAAAACTTTATAAAAATCTTACAAACCTGTACTTTTATTTTAATAGGATTGCTTTACATTTTAACTGCATGTACATGTATACGTGGATGATTATACAAATAGTGAACCTTACTACTACGGCATATTTATATAAAAATATACGAAAACAATAGCAAGTATAATAAATAAAAATATAATAAATAATATAATAAAAACAAACGTGCGTGTAGCGTAATAATAATTAATGAATATTTGTACAACTGTATTGTAATTTGTATTAAAATGAAGGTATCTAGAAGTTTGTTTTATGAATAACAATTTCTCGTACATCTAGTGCTTGTTGACTAATCAAACTAAACAAGTGATACGATCACTTTTACAAGAATAAAAATATTACACGATACAACTATCTTAAATAAATTCTCTAGTATCGATAAATGCCAAAGATATAATGTCGACGTAACGCTGCCATTTAAATGCTAGTAATGAGCAAGTTAACGCAAACAAAATATTTTTGTAAAAAAAATCTTCTCTCAACCTCTCCACGTCAGAGAAACTTAACAATGTACTACAAAATTCATTAAAATTATCAAATCGATAATTAGTATATACATATTTAATTTGGTGCTTTCTGGCCTGCGTTTCTTACGCACCCCTTTACAATACCGAGGAGAAAAGGCTAGGAAGAACAATTCGTAAAGAGTTCAATATACCTGGCGCACACAATTAACAAAGAGCTTTGAGTTCATAATTTTGAGTATTCATAATTTTAACGAGTCGTAATAGAAATAATACTTTTATCCGCTACCATCTTTTATTATTTGGTTTACACCTGACATCTAGTCTACTGCAAGCTTTTGTGAATAAAATGAAAATCGTATAAAATAAGTGATTCGTTAAGTTCATTACACAATTCCAAATAAATATTAACGCGCCAAAATAAGGTAAAGTAGCACGAGTTCTAATTTATTGCTTATCCGGTCTCTTTATAATGGAGAAATTGATCTCTGCAACGCGATACCTGTTCCGTTATTAATCATCTTCTACGAAATCCTCGATTGTATATTTTAAAGAATAATCATCGACGCCGTAAAAAATTGCGCAAGTGCAAGCTCACCCTTAAGCGTCATTATTCCTCCACTTATCTACACAGTTATCAAAACGAATTATTAAAAATTCATTTAAGAATTAATAACAGAGACTCCAGGGAGCTCTTCGCCAAAGCTCCCCATGTTCCACAATTCAAAGTCTTCCGTAGCGTGTGCCCGAGGTACCCACCGAGGTCACTCCAACGAGTTTAATTATAGAGACCAGTGCAAGGATAACCAACCGAGACATCGATCGTCGAGTCCTTTCCCGAAAGACACTTGCACTGCGGTACGTTCATTCCGTTCCCAAAGCGCGTAAGCACACGAACAATAAGCCGTTATTTCACGGTGGTCCGCATTAGTGATCTCCTGAAATCGCGGACCACCGAAATCGATGCCCCGAAATCTCGAACGTAACCTCTGTTTGCAACGATAATGAACACGAGACGTACGTAGTTTAGAAGTATGTGTTTGAATATAGTATCTTCATAGAGGATAAGTATGCCTATAAATTACATCTCATCTGCCTTTACCGTTTAATCATTTCCAGTCGTAGTTTTAATTATTGCCGCGAGTGCCATTTTGTCTTTGTCTTTGGAAAAACACTTTCCTCGTTCCAAGTAGAGGCCAAGTCGACGGAAGATATTCAAATATTAGGTATCGACGATCGTAGCGCGAATTCAGCATCAATCTAATATAATATACACATTTACACAGCTTTGTCAATAAATACCAATTACATATTGCAATTTTTTTATCCCTTTATCTGCATGACTTTGCATCGTGTTAAATTTTATCGTTGCGCAATATACTCTTTTTGTAATCATTCTACATTCGCAAAAATATGTCGATTTATATACAAGTGCAGCGATTTATACAAAAATAATGCACATGCAACGTAAAACTCGAATACGAATAATACTATACCGTTGCCGAAAAACATGTTTTTTGAAACAAAAACAATTTAAATGAAAAAAAGGTAAGTAGATCGTTGTGTACAAATCATCAAATCCTCTAATCCTCTAATCCTCTAATCCTCTAATCCTCTAATCCTCTAATCCTCTAATCCTCTAATCATCTAATCCTCTAATCCTCTAATCAAGGTAAATAGCCCCACAGAAGTTATCAGCCGCTCACTTACCGATAAATCGAGCGCTGGATAATTGAACGCGCACAACCAATTCCCACATTCAAACGCGAATGCTCTCGCGTGTTTTTTCCTTTCTTTTTCTAGTCAAAGAAACAAGAAGAAGAAATTAACAGCACTAACCGATATCATGGAATATTACCGTCTCTACGCAAGAGCTAATGCTCACATCGGATGGATAAAAATAACGCGAAGCAACAAGTTGGCACTGTTCTCGAACTCGTCCACGTGGAATACGACGTGGTTACGAGAACGAAAACTGGTTAACTGGTTAAAATACAACGGTACAAGTTATGGTAAGTAAAATGTAACTTCGGATAACATTGCAGTGCGGGTGTGATTGACTACAGTTGATTTTGTCAAAGTGAATCACGACCATCGTTTTCCATGGATAATCTTTCTTGTCTTAATCCTGAAAATCAATGATTTAAAATCAGCGGATTCATTAACTACTTCAGACAGTCTTGTAGACGAAAGCTATTATTTTCCGTGTGCATGGAATTTTATGAGACTTAATTTTTTAAATTTTCTTTAAATGCGAAGTACAATTACATTTATTCACATTAAATCGACAGTTAAATATTACAGTTAATTAGGCTAGCTGTTGTATTAACCATATTCTAACAGCTTTCTAAGGCTGTAAAATAGCGTTTAATTAACGTTTGCTAAAACTACTCCAATTTTCATCGATAATGTCACTCCAACAATAAATTATTACTCGAAATTTCGTCATTACTTTCGCTGCAACTAACATTCGTACACCTGCTGCGTAATATTCATATTTCTTAAGAGCAACGCAACTTTACCTTCTATTTCTGTTCCTATAATTGTTTTCACTAAATGTGCAACTAATTATTCACTTACACTGTCGAGAAAACGACGTTCGCAAACTCGTTTCTCTCCTCTAATTAAAAAGAAGATAAAGTGCGCCGGCGAAATTACGCCTTACAGAACCTTCAATACAATTTACTCGAGCAATCACACGATCAAACAAAAATTCTCGGCGAACATTATATTCGCGTATTCCGTGCAAGTTCCGAAAAGTTCAGAAGGCAATTTAAAATAAGAACCGAGCGCAATCCGATGAGTGCGCACTGCCTCTTGGGAAACGGTAAGTCCGCGCAAATTTTTCACGAGCAACATCCAGTTCTTCGACTCGGTTTACACGTGCCTTCTCAGATAAGATAACGCGAGCAAGAGGCGAGAGAAGAAGGCCGATTCTTCCTTACCATTGAGAGGCTGCGCTCCTCGGTTGCCGTTTAACGAGCGATTTCCGCGTACTTCTCTTGCGTGATTGCGCGCGGTGCGTACGGGTAAATTGAAAGGGGGTAACTCGCGCGGTTCCGGGATCGTCGTACGCCGCTGGGAAGGGAAAGAATGAAACGGTGCTCCAAGGGCGTTGACAAATTTACGTGGCACACACACGGCCGATAGCCGCGACTGTTCCCGTGGAGTGTTGTTGGCTATTTGTGCTTTTCTCCGCGAGAAAAGGGTGAGCGGATCCTTCCGAGCTACTGCTTTTCCTAGACGTATATACTAATGAAAAACCTTTCGATTAAAAAGGACTGCACCTAAATGGAATACCAAAGCTTTGCGTGCGTGCGAGCTTAATGCACTGGAACTCATCGCGAACCACTCGAAAGAGGAGTCACTGGGAATCATTTTAACAAAGTACGTTGATTACACAACTGCGAGCGGTAAATAATCAATTACTCAACTGCATAAAATGCAATTACAATTGAAGCGCACTGGCATCGAATACCAACTTTGGGCGTGATTTGCGCAATTTTATGAAAAATTAATTTTTTTCCTTATCGTTTTATCTCACGCTAAATACTAAAAGATCCGAATGGAAATTTGGCTTGGAAGCGTTACTAAATGATCGTTAGATTTGATAAGAAAGCCACCTCAGCGTTGTCTAGTTAATTTCTAATTGTTTTTTTTTTTTTTTTTTTTTTTTTGTATGTTCTTTTCACATGCTGCAGCTGTTAATTTATTCGTTCGGTTCTTCCATTAATGCAAATGAATTATTAGATTTTAATTACTTCGATAATTAAATTTGTTCCCATATTCGAACGCAACACGTAATCCATTCTTTATTTTCACTGACTATTTCTCTAGTTTACTTCAAAGTTAAACCTATAAATATGCCAAATTTATTTTTAAAGATTTTCGAATTTAAGAGACGAAGCACAAATTCGATCAAATAAATTGACAGCGTTTTCCAATACTATTAATAATTGACAATTCTAAACAAGTGCGTCTACCTCCGACGGTTTAATTACATTCGTACGCTAAAGCACGGGTACAATCATATTGTAAAACTCGGTTAGAAGAAGGACTGTTTTACAAAATCGTATTCTCTATAATACCTGTAACAAGAATCATACGTTATAAAGTTTCTTGCTTCAACGAATAATTCAAGCTTCATTCCTCGTGATTCCATTATAACGAATTGCCTGTTTGACGATATTAATAAGTCATTTGTGAGAGTACTCTTATCGCGCTTGCGATTAGCAACGCGGCAACGAGAAATTAAGATATTACAAAGTCTTAAGATATTTTCAGCTTATTCAACCGGTAATTGCAACGGTAAGAACTTCTTCTCCGAAATGCGACAACCAAGTCGTCTCGCCCACCCTGCGTCATCGCTCCATCGCAGCCGTCGAAGGGATGAAAAAATCACCTCCTCCCGCGTCGAAGTATTTCCCGACAAGGAGCTAGACAGGATGACGCACGGTCGCCGATATTACGAGCAGCTAAACAGCTCTCGGATTCGCGGGAAGTCGCGCAACCTCCTTTCCCCGCTCGACATAAATCTTTCTTAATGATATCGCGGTCTGACGACGCTATCCGCCGAGCCTCCCTCCCTTCCCCACCAACCACAGGTAAGGAGACGACTGGTCTGCCGCGGACGTGAGAACTCGCGGCGACACCTCCTCCGAGGACAGCTTTCTTGCGCGTCGCCCCGAAGAGGGCAGATACTATCACGGGCTAGAGTCGCCTGCCTCTTCCTGGCTCGCGGTGGGTGGTGAGATTCGCCCAGACGATTCTCTGGAACGGCCCCGTTTTGCTTCTCTCGTTGCACCGCTTTTAACCGGGTAAGGACCTCGTGTACGGGTATGACTCTGCAAGCCGCTTCCGTTAGATGCTTTCGGCGGATTGCGAGTAATTGCTCGGAGCGTAACGAGACGAGTTGGGTTACGTGTATTAGTGAGGGAATAGGTGTTGCAGGGAAAGCGAGATCCGCTTTATGACCGCGTCATATTTTACGATGTTAGAATATCGTAAGGGAGGCGCGCTTTTCCACTTTCCTGAGTGGATGTACGCGTCGTGTGCCTTAGGAACTGATTTATAAAACTGATTTATAAACGCATAAATTCAACGAATGTGTACTTGGGTAAGTTAAAAATGCAGTACAGCGTTAATTGCACTCTTTTCCCGGATTCTCAATTTTGAAAAATGCTGAAGAAAATGTGGAAAGTTCTCGTAGGTCAAGCTTTTGAATTATCGATACATTTCTACGAGAGCAGAAATGCTCCATGTGAACTAGTATACTAAACCTACCGTGTCGTATATTTATACCTTGATACCAGATCGATAATCAACAACCTATAAATCGTAGAAAAAACAAGTCCGTGGTGGTTTATAAACTAACTATAATTCGAAATTCCTTACTGTAATCGTACTATCTGTAGGTACAGTTTCGATATCACGAATTTCCCAACATAATTATTGTAGAGATCGCGTGCGTAAACTAAACTTCGATTCTAACCTTCGTCTAGTTTTTTGCAGTTTTTTACTTCAACCCTATTTTTACACGATACAATATTAGAATTATTGATATTTCCTTATCTACCTTGAATTTCCAAAAATAGATAATGTTCAAGTATGTACACTACAGGCGCGTGCGCACGCGCAAACACACACGCACCCACACAGTTCTAATATGAAATCCACGTAATCTGAATTTTAATCGATATTTTATAGATTATAAATAATTACCGAGCAATATCAAGCAACCGACAGGTGAGATATTTAATAAAATTGTCAGGTAGCGAAGTCAGGTTTAAATTATTTTATACATTGTATATGTAATATTAAAAGAAAAAAATCGCAAGGATAAGATACGTGCCTGAAACACTGATGAGATAACTTAGTGTATGTGAATTTGTTGATCGCATTTTCTTAACGGTGAGTCTAACATTTCATTATATTTTAGGTAAAAATATCTGCAATGTGAACACTGTATTTTATTAATATTTGTGAGAAAATTTGGAGAGAAAACTGATCGATTGTTTATATTTTTAAATTTGAGATATTGAAGTGACCATTTTGACGAGCATTTAAGATATCATTATATCGTACGCGTATTGTATTCATTGAACAAAACAACAAAATGCAGTTCATCTTTAGACCAATATGCATAAAATTTACCAAAAAAGTAATCCAATCGATAATATTATTCAAGAGTGACTAAAATCTCGGAAGGTTTTTAGAAACAACGCATTGTCAATCTATTAGAGAATTATTTAAATTTGTTTACGATGAGGATTCATTAAAGACGTAAAGCATTGATTTAATATACTGTAATTCTTGTTAATCTCTCTCAAGGATAATATTTTCCAGTGAACTGAAATTGAAATCTTGAAGCCACGAGACTTTTGCTCGAAACTTTGTACATCGGCAGGTTACAGGTCTCTAGAAGGTCGTTGAATTTAAGGATCATTCAAGCGAAAGTGCGGTTGTTTTTTACTTTTAATTAGAGTCAGTTATTTATCCACTCTAGGTATGACAGGTGATTGCCCACCTCCTTTAGACAAAATAAAACTTCATAAACGTCTTTTATCGTTTCATGAATAAGGAACACCTGCTGTTTCATAACTCCGGCACATAAAACGTGCGCATTTTTAGAATCACATTCATAAAAACATCCTTACTAGGTAATAATATCAAGGGAGAATGCGAAAAGTATAAAGGCAGAAGTGGACAACGACGGAGCAAGCGCATTAGAAGAGAGAGAGAGAGAGAGAGAGAGAGAGAGAGAGAGAGAGTGATGGGGGGGGAGAGCGAGAAAGACAAAGAACGAGAGACATAAGAGCAAAAACAGAGCGCAGGTGTGTCGCGCCGTCGTCCAGTGTTGATGCGTGTGAAATGCGTCGCCGGCACCACCTAATCCTGCGCAGCCCGAGAATTTAATTAGGTGAGGCTGTGCAGTGCTCAGCCGCGTCTGGGCTTCAGACTCTTAATATACACGACAAGATACATCGTCGTCGCCTCTCGCGCAAGTCGTTGAAGGTTTTTGAATTCACAACTGTTGCTGCTGCTGCAAGTGTCGGTGATTGCTGGTACCGCGACAACGGGCGTTTCGTCTAATTGCCATAAAGTCTTAATTGGCCGTAGATAAGGAGAAAAAGAGAGGCTTTTCTTTTGCTTTTTTTGTTTTTGTTTGTTTTTGGTTTTTTTTTTGTTTTTGTTTTTTTTGTTTTTTTGTTTTTTTGTTTTTTTGTTTTTTGTAAAAAGGGAAGGCCTGGAAGGTTAATGATCTTGGATGTTGTAGCGTAGCGGCAGCCGAGCGCGAAAAATGGGGCTCTTATTATTTGACGTTCTAAGAAAGCCAGAGCATCGAGGGAACTTGGGCTTTTCTCTTTTACCTCCTTCTCAGAATTTGCATGATACCATAAAATGTCGCGTCGCGTGGTTTTCCATCGTTACATAATGAGCTTACGAGGAGTGAAGATTTTCTGCCGTTTCTTCGATCGGGGATCTTGAGCTGTAAAATATTTGCAATTGTATTTAAGAGCCGCATAATCGTTGACTTGGCTGCACTCTTGCAACGAATAAAGCTTTCGTAGGCCTTATTTTATTACTTAAGAACAAAGTTCATAATGACTTGGAGTACTTCGCAAAAGATATTACGAAGGATATTACCGGGATGTTAAATTACTGCTATTCGGGAAAACAGCATTTCAATTTTGTAGGGAGCACTACGTAAATGGATTTGTTTCGAATAAACAAATTCACGTACATCTGATGCTCCTCGTTAAAATTAAGTATACTTTCTTCGTGTTTATCCTAGATCTTTATTTATAAAATGAATAGCTTCGGTTTACCAAAACACGCGTTGCTTCATTATTTAATTGAAGATAATTTTAAAATTGGGGTTTGTTTTTATCTTCGAATTGATTCTATACTTTCAATTTTGTAGACGAGGTAGAGTCCTTAAAAACTTAAAAGTCCGTCCATATTAATTTAATGATCAATTTTCCTTATTTATAAACCGATTTTTATATCTGATTTCCCGCAGATATACCAATAATACCTTCGAAAATTGAAAGCCATCGTTGCTCGAATTACAAACTTTGTATCCTCTTTCGGAACTCATTAGCTTTTTATATACAAAACAAGTTCAATCGATCGACAATAAAAACAATGAAAAAGCCCTGTTTCATCGTCGCATCATTGTGCAAACTGCCTTCTGAGTTGAGAAAAAGAAAAAGAAAAGATAAAAACGCTTGTCTTCATAATTTCAGCGTATAAATTACCCTCACCACCTTCCATAAAATCTTAATAAGTACAAGCACAGTACGGTAGCATCGGTATACGGAGAGTTCCATGTAAAATAATGATACTCGCATATATGTGCGCTTTCCGATACTTCCTAAGTTTTTTGCTGCATCGCTTAAGAGTTCGAATAAATTTTCCGTTAGAATCAACGTAACAATGCAGTCACTTAATTAAAAGAATAATATTTTTAAAAAGTTATTCATAACTTTAGAAAAATACGCTACTTAAATTGATAAAAAATTTTTTTAAAAAAGTTCACTTATTAACTAATTTCTACGTTATAATAACTACAGAAATAATACTATTCCAACCCGAAGAAAGTTTAAACTTTAGAGTACAAACTAATGACTGTAACGTAGCGTATAATCCGATATTTTATTAAGATATTTAGCACGCCAATCGTATAATTATAACCGTACAGTTTCGATTTTTAAATAATACTTGACTTAATATTTACAAAAGTAATGATCGTTAGTCGATTTTTCGTCGTTAGAAGAAAAAGCATAGAGTTGCTCGAATATCATTTCAGGACAGAAATAGAAATCTAAAAGAATCAACGTTAGGCATTTATAACTGCTTCAATGATTTAATTAATGATAAAAAGTTTATTCCAAAATTGATATAAATTCTGTTAAATTAATAACCCAGTGTTTTGCTACGCTCTTAATTTACTCTCACTGAGATATTTACAATATTTAAATATTTCTCGTCACTAGTTTTAATTACGTTACGAAACCTTTTTTAAATCATTGCGAAAAATCCCGAATCATACGCAATTAAAGCTCACCATTTTTCACTTATACATCCGACATTCGTAAAACTTTTTACATATAGAAATGAATTTGTAAAAATATTATTCGATTAATTTCATCTCTAATTGTATTTTTTATCTCACTGTCGGATCGAATTCTCGATGTATCAGCTCTTACATACAAACATTGACTCGACACGATTAATACGACTAAGCATTACTAATAATCTAATCTTCAAATAACACGCGATATACGCAATGATCTCCAGTAAGTCATTACTCATTGTTTTACGATATACGTAATGTGCAAGCAATCTTATCAAACAACTGGAAATAATAATTTTAATACTTTAGTGAAAAGAACGAAGATGGGAAATGAAATTAGCTCTTCCAAGAAAAATTGCCAGCCAAACAACTTGGAATATTCAAAGAAACTATTTCTTATAACCTGTCCAGGCCAGGAAGGAAAATTCAAAGACGACTATCCAGTTCCGTATATATTCGGATTAAGACCCAAAGTCTTACGTTTTCTTTCGATTTGTCAACTGTAAACATTTGAAAGGCTAGATTATTGAGTTCAAATGCGACGAATGACATCGGATCGACGTCTCGCCGAATGTAAGATAGGAGGCAAAAATATGCGACAGAGGCCGATGAAACTTCGATATTAACGGGAAAATCTCATTTCCACTACAAGAACATTGTTTCAAAACACGCGAATCCAAAGCCTTTAAGGAAGTAATACCACTGGCCTTTAATTCGCAAGCACATCAGATAAAATTGCTTCGTGAAGTAACTTTTTTTTTTTTTTTTTTTTTTTTTTCAAGCAGAAGATTTTCAAAACCAACGTTCGTAACGTTAACAATTGCCATCTAAAATGACCATCAACAGTAATATTTGAAATATTTCGTGAGTGGACAAGAGACTTGAGTCCTGCATTAATTTATGCACTCGATAGATAAGTTTCGAAAATTAGCTTTCAAGCAGCATTATTACAACATCGAGCGGTAAAGGTACTTTCCCCAGCAATACCAACCGCAATTTCGAATTTATCATGGATCTTGTCCCCTTCGAAAGGCCTCTCCGGGCAACTCAACGCGTAAGCATCCATGTAGACGCCCACAGACGCGAGCGCAAGGTGAAGCAAAAGGGAAAAGGAGTCGCGAGTGAGCGCGTGTACACCGATCTTTTTGCGTGGTTGTGCACGCGTCCTTTGCGTTACGAAAACCGACGACCGACGCGTCGCCGCACTCGCGACTGGACCTTCATTACCGGTTTCCCTCCTTCTGTTTTGTCGTCCGGCCCGTCGTCGTCGTCGTCGTCCTCGTCGTCCTCGTCGGCCTCGGTAGTCGCCGGCGCTCTCGCTGATGGATAGCGCGTTCGCACGTTATTACCGTCGGGACGCTCGGCAGCTTTTACGAGCCTAGATCGGCACTGCAACACTCCTGCGCCTAGGCACGCGGCTAATGGCGCACTTACCCGATAATAGTCCCACCACCAGAGAGCGCGAGGTCCCGGCAAAAAACTCACCCTTGCCCCCTCGCGCTTTATTACATAGCCGACTCCTCGTCTTTTTACGTCTGCAGTTTCCCGCGCACCTGGAGCTCCAGATACCGGCGTAAGAAAAGACCGAGGCGGTATGCATCACACACAGTCGGGCGAGTCAACCTTAACGTTTTCGTGGACTTTGGCGCGCTTAAACCGATCAGCGCACCTGATTTAAAGTCAACTCGCATAGGATCGACCTTCCTACTGCATTCCCTCGCTTTCGAGTCTGCGGCTGAAGCGAAAATTCTTCTTCGTTTTCTTCCTTGCGATTGTTGCTGTATTCATTGTTATTTGTATTGGGACCTCGAGATCGAGTGCAACGATTCGTTGAATATCGTTTTGAAGCATTTAAAGCGTGAAAAGGGATTTGGGACACGAAATATGAGATATTTCAACGACAATGCAAGTGGAATAAGAACATCTTGTCGCTGCATTCATTCGCAAAGAACTTGGAAACCTTATTATTGTTGCAAAAATGCGACTTGGCAGCAAAAGCCAACGACTGCGCAAGGAGCTCGATTAATTGAAAGCCAAATAACGCATAAAAAACAAGATCGAAACCTAATTCATTTTCAGTCCATAAATCCACCCGCGGGCAAAAAGTGTGCATTTTCCAGATTCTATATCTAGTGAACAAAAAGCGAATAACATCCCGAGGCTTACTTTCAATGCAGCGACCGTATAACCATTACACGGCTTGCACCAGTCGCAATATAAGTGGGGAGCAAAAAAAAATTAATTACACGTAATTCTCACCGGCGATAGACGTGTTCTCGCGGTACCGAGATCGATCTCCTTTCACGCGTTTGCGCGCGCGCACGTACGCTCGATGATACGGTGGCGTGGGTCGCGCACTTCCGGCTAAAACATCTCGTAAATCGTCGAACTTGCCACGCTTATTCCCCTCCCCTTCAGCTCGAGATGAAGATGAAGACTATCCACAAAGTTCTTTCGGCACGTACGAGAGATGAAACGAAGATACTTAACTTCGCTCGCGTTCTAAAGAACGTCTTCCGCTTGGAAGTTGGCGAGATCGAGCCTCTCGCTATTCCGCGGGCAGTTTTATCGATGGATCGGATTCTTTGCTCTAGACGATTGTGGAGATCTTTAATGAAGTGAAAACTTGGGTAGAGTTTCCGGATATCGTTTCTTCTCGTCAAACTCGCGCTAAGAAACGATATCTCGTCAAACTCGCAACGATTGAGACATACGAACACCAGCTCCCGCGATTAAATTACTTTTAAAGCGCTGCAGGATTAATGAAGGAATATGGATAAACCCGATGTTGCTGAGCGAATATTTACGGAACAAGAGATGCGCACGCACGACCGCATACTTAGATTATCATCTTGACTTTGCCGATATTAATTACTCGACACAGTATGGTTCTCGTTACCGTTGGTAAGTGGCGTATTAGAAAGCATCGACGAAATAGCGATCATTTGCGCACAAGAAGAAGCCTGAAAGTGACCGTCCAAGATTACTTTGATTTCACATTTCCTGTGATCAGGAGTGATTCCTGATACCAGTAGAATGTTCCCCGGTTCTCGGTAACAGTAATCATTATAGTAAAGTTTAAATGTTGGGTTATATTAAAACGCGGATTACTTCTTTTTCCGCTTCTGCTTCTTCATCTTCTTCCACTGCTATCGAGTCGCTACATCGACATTTTCCACTTGCTCCTTGACAGACCAAGCATTAGCTAACAAAATCTTTTCTCCGTAAATTATAGCCTTTGTTGCCTTACAATAGATATACTTTAATTTTTCATTTACTTATTTCTGAAAATAATGCTTGCATCTACCGATAAACGAAGCCTAAGCGGAATATCCATCGGATCTATTTGTTCGGAAGTACGGAGTTTTTTCCCATTGCATTCTCCTGTTACTTTAAGCTGCTATCGGTGCTCGAATCGACGGGTCGTCGCCGTCGGCTCCCAGCAAACCTTAGGAATGACTGCAAATGAGGTAAAGGTAATCTTTCCAAGGCCATTTCTGTTGGCACTGGGCTACGTTATACTTTAGAAGCGCCTAGGTAAAGGATCGAAAAACGACGTTAAAATTTGCAGCGAATTAGCAGCGAGCATTTTCTCCCGCACAGTCGCGCTGCTAATTGTTGAGAGCCAAATTTCATGTCCACGAACGACTTCCGCTCGACAGGATCCGGTTAACCTTGAGAGGCGAAACCAAGAAAAATGGGCAAAAAGGAGCCGAGGGGTTGAGTCTTCGATGCAGCGGTCCCGTGTCACGTTTGTACCGCAGCTGCGGTCTCGGTGGTGCAGGAGGAGTCCCATCGATAATTATTTGCCCACCCCTTAATTAATGGCACCTTAACGCTTTGCGTGCTAACGTAATTGCGGCGAGCGGCAGTTTACGCCAGGTAATTGGGTGGGAATAAGTAGCGTCGTACCATCGCTACTGTTGATATCGATGCACCTGCGCTACCCGTTGAACGCACCGCGAACAATGGATGCTTACCTGATCAACGAATTCTCTCCTACGCGGCGTGAACTACACCGACGGCGCCGACGCACTCCTAGAGGCTATAAAAGCTATTAAGGCCTTTCGAACGTTATTAAACATCTCTGTCGAATATCATCCTAGTAAGTAGTTGCAGCGTGGAGCCAAGCTGCATTTTTCGCATTAAATTGCCGTTATTAGCGAATTTCGTTATTCAGCAACGAACTTGAAAAATACGTCGGTCATATTACCAAGTACCGAGAAACATAATTACCGTACACGAGTGCACTGAAAAGTGTTCGCTACTCTACCGAGTCCATAACATTTTCAACATTTCGACACTTTAAGAGCACAATGTACATTATTTCCAGCTGTAGCTAATAAATCTTCTTGATTAAAGATTTTAATTTTAGACAAAAGAATTGCAAAAAATTTATAGCTTAATAAGCCGAACAGAATCTCGCAGATAGCGACGATCAAGATCTTGAGTGAGAACCCATAAAGGAACGACCAGAGGTTTCGACTACACGTTTCAGGTTTACGAAAATGCGAAATTGGAAAGATCCAAGAATCATACTCGATTAAAAGATATTATACGACTTGTACTGCGCACTTACCTGATCTGATTTCGAAAGTTTGGCAATCTGTAATTTATTTTTGGTTGCGAGATTTTTGCAATTTTTATACACACCGATCTTAATTATTTTCCAACCGCCTTCATCACTTATTGTCGTGTTTTCCGATAAAAATCTATCCACACTGCCATTATTATTACCACGCTACTTACGAAGTGAGAAAGCGCTAGGTTTCCAAAAATTATAATTAAACAAACGACGTACAATAATATATTGTACTTGCACCGGCCACATTTAATATCGAGTACGCGATACCCAGACTAGACTTCGCTTCGTACGCGCGTACAGCAAGTATTAGGAACTCGTTGACCAACTACGATATTCGGAGAACATCGCTTCCTATTGTTCTCGATCTACAACGAGGTAGCGCTATTTCTCCTTCTCCGGCATTGACGGGTATCCTTGTAAAAGGAGGTTACGAAAGTAACGCGAGTCTCGCGTCTCTTCCGCTCTTGCACCGCTACAAATTACCTCCCGATGACCCAGGCACGCGCAAAACCATCAGGCGTAAGGCAAATCGCGCGCAATATGGAAGGAAAAAGAAAAGAGTCGCAAGTAGCGAGACTCTGTCCTTCGCCGACGATAAAAGCCCCGAGTGACGGAGCCCTCGATCACGCTCCTTAAACACCTCGTTAATGCTCGACTCATTACACGATCCCCGGCCCT
The DNA here is from genome assembly GCA_018907045.1 of Wiebesia pumilae. Lineage (NCBI taxonomy): Eukaryota > Metazoa > Arthropoda > Insecta > Hymenoptera > Agaonidae > Wiebesia > Wiebesia pumilae. The sequence goes on from JACCHZ010000138.1 coordinate 3,497,570, forward strand.
CGACCTGATATTTCGGCGGGGCGCCCCTATCGCGATGCACACCAAGTCGAGGGCCTCTTCCTCGCGGCCCTCGGCGCATCCCATTTGTATGGTTAATTGCGAGGGGACGAGTGGGATACGCCCGGCACGCGCGATCCTCTCGTCGCGATAGAGACCGACGACTCCTCTCTCCTGGCCCGCGCTCTTCTCCGGCCACTTCCATCGTACTTCGCTTTCCCTTTGCTTCTTTTAATCGCTCGCGCTGCGGCTCTATCGACTGCTCTGAAATTTGCATCGTCTTCCTTTTCTTTCCGAGGCTTTTAAATCAGGTCGCTGGGGTTATTGCCGAGGGAAATTTTTTCGAATTGTAAATTAAGGGACGGTTTTCTGATTGCTTTGGACTTGAAAATCGAGGTTGGAATCGCTCGTCGTTTCTTCGTTTATTTATCGATGCTGTAAATTTGAGAAGTTTCTTTCGCTCGATGTATTAAGGTACACGCAAAGAAAGCCGTACAATGTGCAGAGCTCTTTTTATAACCGGACAACTTCTTACTGCATGAATCTACACCTGCATGAGGTGTAGATCGAACGCGTTTAACGTTTTATTGGGACAAGAAAAAACGAACTCGCGCGGTTTTACAAAAGTACATAAACGTCCGAATTGAGGGAGAATCGTCAAAGTTGTTAATTATTACTTATTTTAATGAAAACAAATGTTAAATTCCTTAGCGTAGAAAGGATGAATGCGGGATCGTGTAATAAAACATCCTACGCAGCGAATGTTCTACGGACATTGTATACTTAACATTTACATAATCAATAAAAAGGAACAACGTGAAATTTGATTCGTTGTAATGCGGCAGGTTCCTATTCGTAGTTTCATGCATCGCGTGAAATATTCCTATCAAACTGGGTAATGTTGATATTAGATTTCAAATAGCTTCTCTTTAATGCAAAACTCTTCTCTTAGGCACTTCCTTTCACGATGAATATTTTATGAAGAAATAGTTTAAAGGACGTTTCTGCGTATACCTCGATGCAAGCACCTGCAATTGTATTTAAATATATCAATGTCATAATAACGCGTCAACTGAAATTATACGTTATTACATATAAAATCGTAGTCAATTAGATGATGTTATTGTGTACGATCGTATTTAATATCGCACATATTTCCATATAATCGCGCATCTAGATAAATATGTGTATGCGTATGAACACGTAGATTGCGTGCGATAAGGTAATGCATACTACATAGCTTTTGCGTAGTATCACATTGGATCATTATGCACGATGATATCAATGTATTTATTTCTGTATTACGTTGCGGTTATCAAAATGTCCAATAAGCTTCAAAAAGCCAGGATATCCGCAAGGTATTCTTAAGCGTTACGATCTTTATCTTCGATATTTCAATACCAATCATTTTCGAATGAAGCGAGGAAAATTATTAGCAAAATGGAGGCGTCAAAATGTTCACGATAAGTGTGAAAAATAAGTCATTCAATTATTTAATACTTTTCTATGAACTGTATTCGGTAAGTACGAATCGTACTAATTGTAAGCTCCACTAGAGATCGATAAAATTTGAAGGAATCTTATAATGGTACTCGATATTTTTAGATCTTTAAAAGTTCTCAAGCGGTTAATACATACATAATTATTTTAATTGAATTTTATGGTATTAAATTAAAATATTTATCACTGTAATTATTAAATTCTATACATATCTAATCATTTAATCATGAATAACAGACTCGGTATAAAATACATTAAGAATAAACGAGGGCAGGCATCCTTAATAGCATCCTTATACAAAACTCTTCGTAAATGAAATACGTGAGCTAATGAAAATCACTTTGTAATCGAATACTTATATTTAGACGTGAGACTTATTTTTACAGTCATTGTACCTGCAGTTTTGCTCAACTTTCAGACTTGTTTGTAAAAATCCGAGATCATTCTCGAAGGTACAACACTCGCAAATTCACTCACGGAACCTCCTATCTTCCTAAAGTTATATATATATATATATGTATGTATGTATGTATGTATGTATGTATGTATGTATGTATGTATGTATACATACTTTTTTATGTATATTTGAGGTTTACGTGATTAGTATCCGTATGCCTAAGTGGCGTATTTATACATTTTGTAAAGAGGTATTACTTAAGAGTTATGATAAAAATAATGAAAAATTTGCTTTGATTTCTGACGATTAAATAAAATTAAACGGATAAATCGATTAATCAAAAGGATACTCTGTCTATTTATTTTCCTAACCTTATCGCCTCTTCAATGGATTTCTTTCAATAACTATACTTGGAAACTACTAGCAGCCAGTGTACACAGATTTCATAACAAGATAACTATTTTCCGGTTGCCATATATATTAAGTATTACAGAACTATCTCGGATGAACCTGAAAATATCTTTTACGATTAATACATTAGCAAGTTTTAGATAGAAATTTTGAAATTGATGATAGAGCGCAATCGGATTGATCTCAATCGGAAAATTTATTAAGGGAGTAGTAGAATTTACATCGGACAATGTTACGAGTTTTGCTTCATTATGCTTATATTTAACAAAAAGAAATTACACGCAGTTATAATCTATTATTCCTACTGCATAATTTTTCATAATTGACAAGTAAAAGCTTTTTTCAATGCATTTCTTTTCTATAGAGTATTTACTTTGCAAGCTAATTCATATTTTAACGCGAACGCAACGGATATCTGATTATATTTGCACAGTTAGCAATGCACTAATTTTTCTTCTTTTCTTCGCGAAATATTACGCTTACAAAAATAATCCAAGATGCTGACAGTTAACAATTCTATATCACTAATAAATTTTGCAGATAAAATCAAGGGGTAGACGTTGATTACAAAATGTAGTCACTGTTGAAAAACGAGCGCTTGCGAGTATTGGTAGAAAATGTAAAAAGTTTCGTTAAACGTTATTTCAACAATAGTCAAACGATAGGGTATAATTGTCATAAGGTCATCGATCGTATCTTTCAGGAAAAATGTCTAGAAATAATACGTTGTTTATTTACTACGAGTCTTTCGTTAAATACAAGAATATCGTATCCGATAAGGAAATTAACAAAGATGACAATGTCGTAGGAGCGCGAAACGGTAGCTCGTGTTCCGGTAGCAACGAAGACACAATCGATAAGCAATTCTCCTTCAGAACTCGAGAGCAAACGATACGTACTTTGTTAATTCGCGTTCCCGATTACGATGCAGGTCTCGACTGGCGCGACGAAAAAACGAGGCAACGAATCGACTCCCGTCGCCTACGTGTTCCATTAACGGCGCGATATCCGCGTGAAAATTGTCCTCCCATCCAACGGCTGTCGGTCAGGATCCCAAAGGCTTCCTTCGCTGATCGCGAACGAACGTAACGCCGCTGTCGGCCATTTATCGCAAGTGACCGCGGCTTTGTCCGACTCGCGCGCAGAGGGATCGAGGATATTATTTTTTTCTCTTACCAAAATTGACGCGGTCGCTGATTGCGCCGCCATTGAAAGTGAAAGTGTTAGGTCCGATCGCGATAGCAGGTATTCGAAGGCCGCGCGAGTTTTCGTGGGCAATTATGATCTCGCGGCTGGATTGAGCTACGCCAAATTGTTGTCATTTTTAACGAGCGACATACGTATTTAGCGAATGATTTTGTAACGGCGTTATCATTCAGGAAGTACAGGGAGAAAGATGTAAGCTTTGAGATAGTGTACGGGTCATTAATAATACCTGAAGTAGTATTGCGATAACGTACGTATCGCGACATGTTCATCGTTTGTGAAATAAGATGATATACTTGAAAAACTGAATAAATAAAAATTAAACGAACAAAATGAATGTCCTTGCTTTATTTATCGTATTTGTCATATTTGTCAGTCATTAGTGCGTACATTCTCACGCACGTGCACGGATTTACAATCGCGTTTGAAAATACGTCTGTATCGCGAGCCATTACAGTTGTTGTCAATGCAAAAAAAATTATAAATAATAAATAAAGGTAAAGGAAATCTCTTACAGTTGCACGTCATTAATTCTAAGATAAAATACAATAGATAACGAGAAAGCGAGAAAGGAAGACAGAGACAGAGTCAATCTCTAAGCAACTACTATAGTTAGCTCGAATGCAATAATTAAGTGCGTTCGCTTATTACGTAATGAATCAAATGTATTAAACTTAACCAAATGCGAGGTGCGAGGGTGTCTTAAGATGTGGCGTAATAAAAGAATGTCAAATGTCCTCTTTTTTTAAAAATATCCTTTTGTAATGTACATTTATGCATGTACGATAAATGTTGTACACACGTTCATCCAATTGAATCTTACCGTATTTACCACGCCAAATTCACGCAATAACGAGCATGATACATGTATAATTCATCATCATTGTTGTATAGGAAATCGTTTAAATTTACGCGATATGTTTTTAATCTCTTGTAAGAAAGTTTAGTTTGAATCGGATGTTAAAGAATGTTCGCTTTTAAAAGAATACAATTCTTTCGTGAATGGCGTTTATTAACGTCTGGAAAGAAATTTTACAATTTCTTATGAAAAGTCAGTCAACTGTAGAAACGCTGGATTAAGTTGAAAATTTCATAATTAAATCTCGCATTAATTCGTTTAATTAAAATCTATCTCCATCTAACAGATTTAAGAGGTTGTTCGAGCTTATGCGACTACCCAAGATTTGTAAAAAATTCATGCATGGTGCAAAAAATAGATAAAAGTACAGTTTTCTCTCCAAAAGAAAGTCATTAAGAGTTTCAAAATCCTGGCTACGGTATAAAGCAAAACTAGACAGTACCGAACACGAGAAATCTCTAATTAGCCAGTCCTACTAATTTAAGTAAAACAATAAGTTAACTTGTAGTTTGTGAAATTGGGCCCAACTAGTATGAAAAGTACAGCGATTATCGCCTCAAGGATCGGGTAAGTAGTAGTTTAATTAAATAATCAGTTCTCCAATTATTCGAGATCTCGGGGATTAATAAAGATCATCGCGCAAAAATGAAAGAAATATCCTTTACAGCAATAACAGGGTTTTATTAGAATGGCAGCAACGTACTTACAAATGCCTCGAAACTTTTCTACCGCGTACAAGCAAAAGAAAAACGGTAACAACAACAGCAACGGCAACAACGGAAAGAGAACAGCTTTTCCTTATTGAAATAACTAAACTTACTCGTTCCGTTCATTTCTTTACTCGCGTAACGACCAATCCCGCTTTAAAATACATCCTACATCCTTGAGCAAATAAATAAACAGTGCGTCTGCTCGCGGCGTTTCACGCGCCGGTCGAAACCGGTGGCTCCCAAGAGACGCAACTTACACCGACTCTCTCTCTCTCTCTCTCTCTCTCTCTCTCTCTATCTCTATCTCTCTCTCTCTCCCTCCCTCTTTCGTTACTCAGAGCGGAGCGGGTAGCATAAATCGACTCGAGTCCGACACCCTGCGTTCGCGCGCGTCGAGCGCCGGTTCACCATCAGTGCACATGTGTGCATCTGTGTAGGTGTTCAGATGAGAGACGCGATCGATCGTGGAACAAAGTCAGCGAGCAACGACGACGACTCGGCGCTTTTTCATTTAGGTATCATTGGGACAGACCTCGACAGATATTTATACAGACAAAGATCCGAGCGAAATGGTCTTGCTTGCTTTTCCTTTGCCATCTCCCTTCTCTTCATCCTCTTTTCTTTCGTGGACGCTAAAGAATACGGAGAAGTATTTGTAATTAGAAGGCTGGGAAAACGTAGGGCGCTGGTCTAGTCGGATCGCCGGGGTGGAGGAGGAAAACCGCGCGGAGATTACCGTGGAGGTAGTTCGAGGGAGCCGCGGTAAAAAGGTGGGAGGAGCATTGACGTGGATTATTGATGAACGCGATAGGGTTGAGGCAACATTGTAGCTCTTTTAGGTGGACGAGTAATTGCTGGTCTCGAACGTGCACTCGAAGGAGCGTCCTTTGAATTATAGTTATGCTTTAAAGAGAAAGTTACGAACTCGTGGGTTCAGGCTTTATTAGTTCTGGAGCTCTGGTCGTCCACCCTCACTTTGCTCCTTTATACACTGGCATCCTTGGTGGGTAGTTTTTATAATTACCTTAAGCTCGAGAGTATGTGGAAGAGCCAATACGCGCGTAACGTCCTGCGCTAAGAGTCAATTTCGATACAAGTGCTCGGTTATTAGCGAGCGGAAGTGGTAATTGATGAAAACTTCGGACTCCGGTCGCATTCGTAACCCAAAAATATCAAAAGACGCTGAAACAATTCGAATGGTTATTAATATTTATAAATCTTTATAACTGGATCGAGATTGATTTCAGTGATTAAAATCGATTCTACAGATTTGAAATTTTCAAAGATAACACATGCATACGCGATTGTAGTACATTACAGTGATTCTTCTATGTAAAACAGAAGGAAAGCTTCCTAATATTCTTCTTTAACCGCGTTGAAAGATTTTTCGCTTTACGAATGAAGTAAGAAATAGGAATTAAAACGCGAACAGAGGTGTAAAGAAAAATGTAACTATAAGATCTAGAAAGGACGAGTATAACAAGTAAGGTATATATATGGAACGCACGCGTCGCTTGAGTATTGTCATATAAATTGAAGTCAGTCGTACGTTTACAATGGAATTATTCTGAGAAATCCATCGAGCGGAGACCGAGGGATGATTTCTGGGTTACTTGGATCTATACTTAATTGCTTTTTAACGAGATGAAGAAATGTGTAGCGTTTGCCGAATTACTTCAACAATATTAACGGCAAAAATTCTAAAATGTAAACTATTAAATAAATAATCGAGTATTTATTTGCATTTATAAATTTGCTGGTTGAATGTCTTCCGAATCCTTTTACGAGTAACTTATACAGTTTCTGCTATAATAAATAGAAAAATATCGATGCTTCGTTATGAATTGGTTGCGATTATGACATCATTTTCATATGTAATTATGTAATTAATCTAATATCCAAATCGGAAAATGTTAAATTCGTTCGAAGGAACGTCTCAAAATTGTAACCGAACATCTCCATTATTGGACAGAAACTTACGACTACCGCTTGCACTCTATGCGTTGCGAAATTCCCAAACGAGTTCGGGTGTATGAAGAGTAGACAAACTTCGCCACTTCTTGCGTAGCCCACCATCGTGCCAATGATGAAACAACGACGCTCCACGTCGACGAACATTACCAATTGCACAACAAATTGCTTAGTGCTCGATCGCGGACACCCTCTCGAGTCTTTGACAAGCCGAGAAACGTAAAGAGCGGTGGTAAGATCCTTGAGCACCGAAAGAGTACGCAGCTGTTCGCCGGTCGGCATTCCTGGCAATGACGCCTCGAGGCCGCTCATTGTCTCCTGACTCCCACGCGACGCCGCCCACGCGTCCGGGGCAAAGATGCGAGTAACCCGGGGACTTTCGGTGCACCCGAGCGTTAATCGACTTGCTTGACCTCGTTCGAGACGTTGGAAGGACATCGGTAGGCTCTTAGTCAAGACTCGTTTCAAGTCCTTCGAAGGACACCGACAAGAGCCGATGCCGATTGGGAGAACGCGTAAGACAATGCGAGCGCTTCGTAATTTGTACCGTTCGCATTTCACAAATGACTAGTCGTCGCTGTTTGTTGGCGAACGAACAACAGTCGTGCATTTTATCAGCACTATTATTCTTATGCATTTTTATAACGGGCGGATAAACTATTGTCTAGAAGTTTGATTATTATTACCGGAGACAAATGTTCGCTTGTATTCCGAAGTTAACGCTTACTTATGTACGCTGGATCTCGTAGGGAGTAATAAAAATCGATATTTCAAGTTACCGGTATTACTTGATTAAAAACTAATTATCCAAATAATCTTGTCTTTGGTAAGATGTAGTGTAGCGTATTTCAAAAACTAATTTTGAAATATGAAGAAACAGCTCGAGTGAGCGAATATTATTTTAATGTATTTTCCTTCCTCGTAAATTAAAATTTTACTTTGAAACATTCGCTTAAGCCGCGATAAACCGAAGATAATTACAAAAAACTGAATCAAACTTCTTTAAAATGCAAGGTAACTAATTACACTTAATAATCAAATTCCTCTTTCCGGTCGCTCGCACCTTAATCGAACGTGGATGGTTATTTAAATTCGCAGAGTTGAAGGAAACAGTAGCTCTAGGAAAAGTAACAAAGCACCGCTGAGCTCAGTGTTGCAACTCGCTAATTGTAGCAGCACCGGCTAAGCATCCTGTTCCATATAAACAATTTCCCAGTTTTTCCCTTGATTCTGAACACGTCGTAAGCACCGCTAGAAAGAAAGGAAAGGAAAGATGAAAAGCTGGAGTATCGCGTCGTCGACTTTACCGGCGCATCTCGTTCCTCGAGACCTTCGCGATTGTCGCGCTCGCGACGATCGTCCACCCCTCGTTATTTAGCGGATCGGTTAGCGTGGCCAGGACCAATTAGTCACCGATCCTCGCGCGTCCGATAATTAATGGCGATCACTCGAGAGCGAGGTTTCACATCCAAAGTTGCTTGTCACGCGACTGATGCGCGATTGATATTCCCGCGACTGATCCTCCCCGACTCGTCTTCTTTTACTCGTGTGTTTAACGTGGGTTTCCGATCGCCGCCGAAATACGGTTATATAAGTTGCTTTTACTTGTAGGAGTGTGCGTAAGTACTTGCGAATGCGATTCAATGGCTTGCGAGATAAAATGTACTCGCAATAAGAAAAATATTAATAAAAGGACATTTATCGTCAAGAGGAAAGCTATGGTTGAGCCACAGCCAAACAGATTTATACATTACTACAAATAAATTGTATTATCTGTAAAGAATTAATACTAAGTATGTAGGTTATATTCGTCTAGGCTTAATTATGCCAATGAAATGCATAAATAATTATGTACAGTCGCATATAAACTATGTATAATTATTTGAAGCTCAGGATATAGAGCCAATGATGTAAAGTGTAAATGTACGGTAGAAGTACAAATTTAGACAGAGGATTAAAAATCAAGAATCGCTTTTAGCGAATGATAATTTTGTGAACGATAATTTCAATCGTCAACGAAATAAATATATAAATTTAAATTTATCGATAAAATTTATGAAAATTGCCAAAACCCATAAAATACAAATCTAGCCGCGAACCAATGCCATTGACGGAAAATTACACGAGACTTTTTGCAAGTGAATTAAATATTAGATAATGAAATGAAATAAGAGAAACGCTATTAAAATGGAAGGCATTTTCTTCGCGGTTGAATATCGAAAAACTGCATTATCGTAAAAGGTATAAAATTTTATGAACAAAATAAACATCGATTACTACGAATTGCTAGAAAATTAAAGAAACGTCGCTTAAAGGTCCGTAAGACGGCGTTAAAAAATACGTATATATAGGTAAATACATGCGGAACGTAGTTGAAAATATGCCCAACCGAACGCGAGCTTGATAATATCGGTACGCGTACGTGTACTATGTTATCTTGATAATTTCAGAAATATTTTCGGACATTCTGAAACTTTCAAGCCATTCGAGTGAAAGAAACTTCTCTTTCGATACAAATGATTATTTTTCGCAGCTACTTACCACGACATTCCACGTGAGAATTACTTGCTTTATTACAAAATAGTAACGACTTTTCGAAAAAAGTTTAGGCAAAGAATACGTTTCAAAGGCAAACTGAAATCTCTCAAATCTGCACGAGTTTAAGTACATGTAATACGTTTAATTTTGTACCGCCCAATTCATTGCGGTAAAATATCTTGCAAGTGCGTCCGATTCTCTAGGATCGAAGTATTCCAAAGTTTACTAATTTTATGCGATATGCGATAAGTAATAGGTATTTTAAAAGATAATTTATACAAAAATCTAATTTTCTAAGTGAATAATAAGGATTGTAGATGCAAACACTCATGATACGAAAATTCAACAATCGATTATATCTGTAAAAATAGATATTTTATCGAATCGAAATGCGTTATTTTTCGGATGTAATATCCTTAATCACTTGATTAATAGCTAAACTATTCAAATTTTCAAGTTGAAAAATATATTGAAATAAGTGATAACCGGTTAGTATAAATAGCCTCGGTTAACGCACACACAACATATTGTAGGAACACCGGCGCTGCTTTCACCGCTTCACGGCAATTCAGTATTATTACTTATTCCTACATCAAGTTTTAGGCTTGAAATTCGTAAGATGAGTTCACAAAGTCGTAAAAAAGATTTCTCTAAATTATCTAAACTAATTTAAAGTCTACGTACGTAATTTTTTAATTATTGTTAAAGGCGTAATTTAAAAGGCAAGTACAAATAAGATAAGCAGAGAGCATTTTCTTCGCGCTTATTTTCTTAGATTCAAACTTTAACTTCATAGGTAGAGAAAGTTGTTGCTAAACGGATAGAGGCGATAAATTAGATCAGTCTCCTTAGATCGAAGATTCATTACACTAGATTGGAATGCGATATGAAGTTGCCTTTATTCATTCATTCCACTGGTACCACTTTGAAGATTTAAACGAGTTCATTCGTAACGTATTAGGATACAAGTTTTCCTTTCTTCTTCAAAAAATCACGCGTATAATTAAATTTACTTTGGATTATCTCGTGGTTTAATAACGCAACTAATCAAACTTTGAAGAAATCGGCATAAATCTTAATTCCACATTTTTGTATCTGTGCATTTTATAAATAAACTTATTCTCTGTTGCATGAAGATGCGTATGCAATGAAATTGAAATTACGCTTCGTAATATTTTCTACGATTATTCGAGTCGCTCTGTTTCTCTGAATTGTCCAGAAGAAAAAGAAAATTAAAATTTTCTCGTATCCGATATGCTTGCTTTAACTACAATGCATAAACGATTTCAAGCTATCATAATGTGATTAAGAGGTGTGCAAAAATAAATTTTTCACAATACACATTTCTTTCATTAACTTAACGGTACAATCGTATTACCACTCACGCGGAGTATCCAAAGTTCGTATCATTTCCTTCGTTACCTCCACCCTCGTCTAAAATTCACTGCGTATTCACTGCAAAATGTAAATATAATTTTCACAACGCGAACTGCCAATAACCGAGAGCTAAATAAAACCGCTATTAAATAAATTCGAAAGCCCCGATGTTCTTTAGGGAAATGCTCGCTGCTCTTCCGCTTGAATAACTTCCCTTCGACCCTATAAAGCACCGCAGTTTTGCGTCTTAACCAGAGGTCGAGTCGTCGACTTTTCTTTCTCCTTTTCCCTCGCGACAAGCGGTTTCACGATGCCCAGAACATGGACTCCGTCGTGACAATAACCATATCTCGCGCGTCTTTATTCGCGCTCGTATCCATCTCGTGAATCTGGCGCCACGCGCACGCGCGGAATTCCAAAGATCGCAGCACGGAAAAGTTACAGTTATGCTCCACGCGCAGACATTAGAGTCTGCGAAAACGTGCGGACATGATTTCTCTCGCGCGCCCTTTTTCCTCGACTCGCAGGCTTTATCTCGGACAGGGAAGGATGAAGAAAGAAACGGAATTTTCGTTAGAAACGCAATGGCGCGTGCGAGCCTCTGCAGCCGTGGTAAATCGACAAATTACCGTCGCATTCGCAAGGACAAGGCGATCGATGTGGCAATCGCATGAAATTGTTACTGGAGTGTAAACTGAGATTAAGCCGTTGTACAGCGACGAATGCTCTTATTTATTAGCGAAAAATACGAGATGTAGCCCTTGAAATTTTCCCGACCGCACTTTCTCGTTAGTTTACTCGTTACTAATTTGGTGTGCATTCTTCTCACCATCCGATCATTCCCTAACTTTCTTAAATGAGCATCGCGATACATCCTAATGGTCGTTGATTAATAAAATCTTTTGAACAAAAATATCTTAATTCTTTCCAAACGAAATAACTTGCGACTAATTAAAATTTTCTAACTTATTTTACAATTAATATGCCAAGTTATCGCGTCGGCTATCCCGTAGAAAAGTTTCAAATTTGCATTACCGGCCTGCGTTACAGTTGACGTACTTACTCAGTATGCGGTCGTTCTACTCTACTAGTCGATTACCAAATGATACTAGAAGATACTGCAAAATGATTATGACTACCTCTACACCTGCATTATTCGCAACTTATCGCTAAAGACACAAGGTGACTTGTAACATTGGCTCTCACCTCTTGGGTACCAAGATTTCGAAAAGAATGCGAAATTCTAGGCCTTAGCTAATTTAAAGATCAGTCATGGTCATTAATTCAATGGGAATAAAACAACAACTCGAATTACGATCAAATGCGTCAATAAAGCGGACGTGCGTTTCTATAAAAAAATGCAGCTCCATCGGAACTTTTGATTTTCTTACAGTCTAAGAGGACAAAAAAGAAATGTACTTTATTTATGTCGCTCAAAGTACTCGGAGTAATAAAAGGCATTGCTATTTTGAGTCAACGCATATTTTGATATTGCAAATGCAGGCTAAATCTACATCGACGCTAATTAGCAGTTTCCTAAAGCATCGCAAGTAAAGCCTGGATGATGGGTAGATAACTCGTAAAAAGAAGATTTTGCATTACAATAAAAACTTTTAACTTGATCTCCCTGAGCTACAACCTGTTCTACTTTCTTGGAGATTCTATCACCTAATTACCACTAATTACTTATATTTTCCTCGACATTGATGTAATAGAGATATATTATTAAGAGATTTTAAAAATAGAAAAACGACATTAAGGAGTTGTACTACATACTGTTCGAAGCTTACAAGTTTAAAATTTACAAGTTTTTTTAAAAACATCGTTATATAATGAAATTATTCCCAAAGCAAAGTACTGGCGAAGACAAATGTTGCAGTAATACAGGTCTAATGAGCTGGATATTTCGAATGAAGCTAAAAATATAAATACTAACTTACGGCTAGTCAATAAAATCTAAAGAGTCTCCAAAAAGTCGCGAAACAAAAATCGTCGACAAGCACATCCAGCATTAAAACGGGAAGCATTTACTTGAGAAATTATCTGCCGAACTGCGCGCCATTCGTTCGCCTTCGTCATCCTCGTAACGCGCAAATAATAAAAGACACGTTCGATATTCCCCCGCGAGCCTCGAACTCAATATTCCCGAACCTGGTACACTCGCGGCTCAGAACGGGAGCATAAATTAGTCTTAATGCCGAGCGCGTCGACATACGCGCCGAGCCACTGCTCGTTATGCACATTAGGCACGCGCACATGCAAATAGAATCGTACGAACGCGGATACCAGTATACGCCCACCGGACCGCGAGTGCGTTAATTCCTCTGGATTACCAGGAGCGCATCGAGTACACCTACGCGCGCGACGCCAGGAGCAAATGACACGGAAGCCAAGAGGGAATCTACGTTGTCGATTCGTCAAACTTCCCTTCGCGTCTCTCGATCGCGTTCGATGGGCGAATCCAGAAATAATGGCATTGGCGTTGAATTATGCGTCGTGTGAAAGCTACTGATGCATCTGTAGGTTCGACACGGTCGTGATTTATGCTCCACGTTCAGTACTGATTGTTACGCACATTTCTCAGTGATGCTGTTTTGCTGCGACATTGATTGGACCTTTTTCCATGTGAATTGTACTTTGGAATGAAAATATATCCTAGTGTCTGTACAGTGCAGTCTTGTACTCGAGCGATACAATTAAGCAGTCGCGAGTAGAGCTTTTATAAAGTTTTTACGCGAACTTCGTACAGAGTTAAAACGCTTGAAAGGAAAAGCTTTGCACTTGGTCGTAATTTAATTGCTAGTTCGGTAGGAAACAAGTGTTCTTGCACCAGTGAAAATAACATTTGCGCACAAAGTGACAATATGTTCTACCCCCGCAGTTCCTATCGCAGTGATTTTTATATAAGAAACGCGAACTTAATAAATCGGTGAAATATTCCGAAAATTCTAGACTGACAAGCACAGAAGAATAAAGAGTGTTCGGCTCTAGGACAGATGGCAATATCGCTTGCATAGCGTTATTGCGTTATACCTAAGTAACATAAGTGCATTAGAGTGCGCGACTTCGTACATAAAGATATTTTAATAATTTTCCTTGATAAAACAACCGCGAGAAAGCTCGTGCATTTTCAACGGTCGTAGAATAATTTAACGCAATAAGAAAAGGCGAATCGATACTAATGTAACACTTGGAAGATTCACTTTTGCATCAGCCTCGTGTTTTCTTCATTGCATTGTTTGCTTCATTGGACTAATCTGAAACGACACCAAAGATTGGGGTTGGCGTATGTACACGAAAGGAATATCGTTCTTTCGATAAACATCGACTTATCTTAACGTAATACTTTGGACGAATTTACACTGTCCGAGGCAGAACGTAGAAACATTGCGTTACCAAAAATTACCTGTCAAAGGTGAAAAATGTCTCGTTTGCAATTACTTAGATGTCGACGACGACTAAATTTGCAAACGTTATTACACCAAAGTAATAAACGTGCTCCAATTACGCATGTGATATGTTTATTTACTCATTCGTTTTTTCATTATTTTACGATTTGATGATCAATCAATTTTTCGAGAGAATCGAGCTATGATAATATTTTACAAGACGACCTTCGAACAGCTTATTACTTTTAAGTATCTCTTATCGTGCGACTTCCTTTTCCGATAAATAATCTTCATTCCCCAGAGAATTTCAACATTTTCCCTTTCGACATTTCATTTTCATTCTTTTAAATTACCGTTTAATGAAATCGAGTTCCTTACAAGCGATTGATAAGCGTCCACATATACACATATACATTTCTAGCAACGATTCCAATTGAAACATCAATGTATCCATTTAATTCCCTCCCTCCCACTCATCATTCAACTCATCATCCATTTAGCCAAGGCTACAAAAATCAATTAGACCTGGACAATTAGAACGATCCAAGTGGATCCCGCACACGAGGACGGATTAACGATTCAAGGACCCTCGAAACGTCAGCAAGTCGTTTCGCTCGTACTTTTATTTTCTGGGTCAGGAGTACTGGGGAAGATAGTTTTCGAATTACGCTTGTCTTTGCGTTGCTCGTTCTAGGAGACATTCTTTGGAAACTCCGAAGACTCGGAATGTTTGAGTACAGGCATAAATAAGCGAAAATTAGTCTTGTCTCGATGCTTTTGTATTATTTATTTTGATAATTTCGTGTACGTTCTCTTTGTTTGCTAAATCAATTCCGCAATAAAATAAGCGCTCGATATTTATACTAAACGCACGCACAATCAAGTCGCTGAATTGGAAGTACAAAATAGTACATTGTATTTATTATTTATTTATTTGGTATATCGTATATATTTAATCTGTTAGAAACATATTAAATATATACGAAGGGTACCACTCTGTGGGAATTTCATTTGAACAATGCCACCCGAATGCAACAATTTTAACGTACTTTTAGACTATTAGGGCACAAAGTAACAAGATTAAGATGGCCGAAGACTTTGGAGAAAAAACAATCGAAAGCTTGCAAGCTTTTGTAAATAGAGCAGAAACACAGAGGATGACGATGCCAATAAAAGGACAACAATAGGTGATCGAAACAACAGCTGTAATAGCGACCGTTACCCTCTTTTAAAGTCATTTGCCTACATTTGCTTGCACATGAGTTAATAAAGACACGAATTATTGTATCACACCCAACAGGTGAAAATTATGCTTACGCGAGGTTTATGCTAATGTAATAATAAATTACTAATTTTTTACTACGAGTAATTATAAATAATAATTAGCGAGAATTAGTACAGGAAAATCGACATTTATTTAAATAAACACACTTTATTAAAACTACAGTATAATTTATGCGGACCACTGGATTAAATTGACAAATACGATTTAACGTCTCGTACGCGTTGTTTATTCAACGGTCTTTCGCCAACATCTAGTAAAGGCTTACGAGCGACCGATATTTTTAAGATATCATAAGTGGTAAGAATGTTAATGAACCGTTAACTGCATTATTTAATAATCGAAATAATCGGTAAGAAAAACTGATGTAATGGGAGCGGATCGTTATCAGTGCATAAACGCATGCGTTTCACCTCAGCAGCGCACGCGCGCACTGCCGGTTTGCGCAATCGCGCAAGCGACGACGACGCATGGATAAAGAAAACAACGCAAGCCACACGCACGTAACGAGAATCAGCGATGGAAGAATGAAGTCATAAATTCACTCTGTGCGTAAAGGTTGCGAGAGAGAGGGAGAGAGAGAGAGAGAGAGAGACCACTCGATCGAAATCGAACGATTACGTTTGCGCGGAATCAAACTTGTGCCGCATGCGAGTCGCAATATTTATCTTTCGCATTCCCTCTCAGTATCCTCTTGCAAAATGTGCATTGTACGCGTCGAACAGGTTTTGATTTTTCTCCTTTTTTTAAATTTCGATGTAATTACTCGCGATCCGAGATTACTTTCTTGGCGAGCGTGTTTGGAAAATTAAATAAACGAAGAGACTACGCGTCGGAAGAAAATGTAAAAGTATTGTTTTTAGACAAGAGCACGAGAATTATTTACGCAATTGTTACATGCGTGTGATGAATGATTTGAATCATTACTTTTCCTATTCTTGGTATTGCAAAAAATACGCAACGATATAAATCTTCACGAGAATTATGAATAATTTCAACAAGAAATTATTGGATAATAATGTATTTATTTTTCACAGGGTTCAAGAATTTATCGACTGTAAATTATTACGTCTCAGAAAATATTTTATACATTTTGATTTAATAAACTTTTTCTATAAAATGTTGTTAAAATTTCTTTAAATATAATACTATTAAATTTATATACGTACTTCCTTACGTTAGGTATTTACATGTTGGTAACTTTGATATTACAAGGTTCAATTTGAAGTTTTCAAATATGATAATATTACAAGATAGTATTTCTTCTTGCTCTCGGTAAAAGATATCAACTTAATTTAAATGCCCATTATTATCGGGAAAAGAAACTTTGCAGGCGTAAATCACTTGATCAATAATACAGCTATAAGAAACGATAAAAATATTTTACGATAGACTTTGCTGTTCGATAATATTTAAAATTTACGCAAAATATTCTTGTCGTGATATTATCGCAAAAAAGCACGTTACACCGCTATTTGAAAAATGTTCCACAAAGTTGTAATATCGAGTGTTTTTCAAAACTCGACTTTTCAATATTTACTTTTTACTATAAATATAAAAAAAATCTAATGAAAACTATTCATATAAGTAATAAACCTGTTCGAAGCAATTTTATAATTAATCTTCATATACGATTTACATGAAAAATTTATGAAGATATCGAGTGGTAAAATTTCGAAACAAAAAGTTTCTTATTCACAAAGAATTCCATCTTTTTTTTAAGATATTTATAATATTGTGTATAAAATTAAAACAACACGCACAATGAAAATTGTTTTCGTACTATTGCTAATAAAAGATAGAAAGATCTTTTAGCCGAAACCTATTAGTATTAGTTATTTACGTAAGTTAAGAAAATTCCAAAATCTTTAAATGAAATTTGGTACGAAAGTAGCTTTCTAAAATACTATTTTTTAGTATTAAATATAAATGTCAATACGACTATCCAAAACCATATTGTCTTAAAATAGAATTAACTTAAATTGTTCAATTTATTCGTCGATTCGAACTCCCGTGCATTTTTTCGCTAAATATACAATAGGTATTTATTAAAACTTGACTCGAAAATACAGTTTACTAAATTCCATCTTCAATAAATCTCAGTTCAATAAATCTCATTGTAAGTAATTAATATTAAGTTTAACCAATTCCGTTTATAAAAATACGCTTTAACTACACGCCATAAGTTTGTTATACGAATATTTCAAAAGTAATTTTGTGAATCTAAAGGAAAAAGCCCAAAATAACTTCAAGTTTATGCTAATCACTTGCTAATAAAAGAAAAAAGAAACTTAAATAACATTCGTACTTATAATGGTATTGATATGAACATAGCATATACCATCCATTTTGCCGGTACGATCTTTTGAAAGACGGAGTGTAATTATTTTATGTTTTCCCAAACAACTGTTAAATTTACCATAACTGACATTTATATCTTTGTCTTGGAACCAAGACACGTCCGTAATCGATACTTTCACTTTACCTTTCGTACCTTCGACAGACAACTATATAACGTGCATGCATAAGCGCGTGCATAAATTTCAGTTCCTCCACACTCTCCTCTCTCGCTCTCTCGACCTCTCTCTTTCAGAGAAACGTTATTCATATTAAACAAGAGCAACAGAAAGACACGAGCACTCGAGTACCCGATAAAAGAGGAAGCGGAAGGGAACTTCGACAATGCAAAATAAATATTCCCTTACGAAAGTGCGCTGACGACTGGAGAAGGAAAAAGAAGGGTTGTAAAGGGCCTTACGCAACAGTCCCCTTTTGTCGTTATTCGACGAACGCACTTGGCACTCGTGGTGGAACTCCTCGCGTGGGCGTCGCGGCGTCCCACGCGGTGCAACACTCGATACCGTATGGACATCGCGAAGAATCGCGAGAACGGACTCGGGCTTTCGTGTCCTGCTCCTGCACGTGTACTTTACGGCGGAGGACGCGTGAGAATTTACCTTTTTGACTTCTCCGAGCGCTTTGTAATTGTTGTCGCATACGATGCTCCCCCCGCTTTCCCTTTTAGCGTACGTTCGTTGAATAATACCAATGTAATAGCAACGTAACCCCTCGGAGGTGCAAGTGTATCGATATTTTCATGCAAATCTAGAGAAATTAAATTTTAAGTACGATGGATATACGAGGAAATTACGCTCGAAAGTGCGGTAGACGCTCGTGATCAATATTTCAGGATCCATGGTGAAAAATCGAATAGATTTACTTATCGTTATCGAATTATTTAAGAAATTTGTATTGTGAATATGCATTTTTATGTGCAGCTGCAACATGATAGTTATGCCTACACAAAACAGATATGAACCAATTTTCGATGTTTGTCTCGATTTAAACTTTGGTTAATCAAAGGAAATAATAAATTCTTTGAAACGCAAAAACCGAAATCTGCGAAAAAAGGCTGTCGTACTGATACACTCAACTTTGCTCGTGAGAAAAACAAATTAAGTACCTTCGTTCTTTCGTTAACGAGTAATAAATGGTCCAGTAAACATCGGCCTTAAGTTTCAAATAAAAAGGTAAAAAGAAACGCGGGTACAATATGCACGCGTGAGTTTGATAATGAATCCCATTGACACTCATCCGCGTAAACTGTTTGCATTTACGTTACTGAAATTGTCGCGACAGATAAGATGAGAATCGAAATGGTCAAAGCGCGAGAAGCAAACCTTCGCACAATCAACGAAGCGAATAACGACGCAAAAACGCTGCGCTCCAAGTACCCACGGGGACCTAACGAGTTTCCGCCCTCCCCCTCCCCCCCTCCCACCGCCCGCGGTGGGCCCGCGACCACCCAGAATTCGCGCACTGCCTATTCGTTGTATCTGGTGGGAGTAGGGAGAGAAAAATATCGAGAGGATTCATCAAAATTGGCGCGATAAAAGCGTCTCTCGCGATCGACGTTTCCTCTTCCCGGAGAAGCGTGACTTTTATTTCTTCGGAATCGCTGCGACGGTTGGGAACAATTGCGCTATCAACTGCATTTTCTTAAACGATTAGGACCGTAATAGTAGGCTGTATTTAAGCTTTTGTTTACTATCTGTAGTTGGTAATTAAACAGGTGCTTACTTCTCGTTTTTTACGCAGAAATTTTAACGGCAATTTAATAAGATTAGCTTGACTGACGTTTTGAGAATTAAATTTTCAGGTAGAAATCAATTTATGATTTAAAGCCTGTCATTGAAAACTTATAAGCTACGGTTAATACTCATCTTATTATCGTATAAAAGCATGGGTGGATGATATTCCTAGAACGGTTTCTGATCCTACTATTAATTAGCTGAAAATTAATATTCAATGCGTTTCAGCGAGTTGCGAAAGATTGTAATATCTAATTGTATACGTACTTTTTAATATACGTTTGCGTTTCTCAAGAAAATTTACTGCATTATGCAGCGAGTAAGCGGAAGAAAATG
Source organism: Wiebesia pumilae (assembly GCA_018907045.1). Lineage (NCBI taxonomy): Eukaryota > Metazoa > Arthropoda > Insecta > Hymenoptera > Agaonidae > Wiebesia > Wiebesia pumilae. The sequence goes on from JACCHZ010000138.1 coordinate 3,517,634, forward strand.
TTTACTTTTCTAAGACATTGACTCCGCTGATTCGATTTTCTTTTCCTAAGCCCGTATGCAAGGCCTGTAATTTTGGTACGTAACGATGCAACTCATTTCTCAAAGGCGCTTAGTCATGAGACCCATAATGTACACTTTTTGCCCGCTAAATTTTGAAAGTTTCATTGCGTATGAAAAAAGAAAGGAGAAGAAATAGAGAAATTTCCCTTTATTAAATGTATGGAGGAAAATAAATTCTGCTGGCGAAATCCAGAGCAGTACTTTAAGATCCGTAAGGTCGCAATGATTCTATCATTATCCAATTGAAAATATTACCGTCGTTATAACTGTCATTTTTATGAATTTGTAAGCTAACAAATCGACTGAATGAGTGGATAATCAGAGTGATCGGCAAAATAAAGCAAAATATCGTTGTCGTTTGAATACCTGGCAAATACAACAAATACTTTGTAAAGCAAGATAATTTATTAATATCCTCAATTGATAAAAGTCCAGATAATCAGGCAGCTATTTACGTACACAAGACTTTACTTTCGAGTGACCCGCTTTTCTTTACTATGGAGTTGGTTGCTAGATCTCATATTCTTTTTATACAAAACACTTTACTCAACGAGTTGCTGCGCGCATGTAAGATAATTAAAATATATATTTCAGTAGCTCTATCAGTTTAAAGCATAATTTACGCGATAGTATAACTATAACTTACAAAGAAACTCCAATTTAGAATTTAAAATTTGTTTTGAATATTCACATAAATGTTAAGAAAGTGTATTACTTAAGCGCATATAACATTCGGCTCAACGTCAATCACCTGGATATCTCGTGACAGAAAGTACGATAATTGTAATAAATTTATAGAAAATACAATAAACGCTGCCACACGAAAATACAAATGAAATTTTTCAGCCATATTTTACGCTATTCCATTCCACCTAACACTCAAAAGGCACCTTAAACTCTATTTTAAAACACGAATAGTCATATCGCACGTACGCGAATACTACTAAGCCCCATAAATCTACGCGATTACTCAACTTCAGAAAACTGATAAGACTTTGGAATGAATTGAATTAAAAAGCCAGAAATTCTCCGACTAAACTGTTGCTCCGAAAAACCTTTAAATATTGATATCAATCAAAAATTAATCTCGTACATAACGCCTAATTGATTAATAACCAAGGTGTCGTTGAATAAGCAATAAATAATGCATGTAAATATCGTGAAAGGATTTCCGGATAAAGTACTCCTACATCTCTTCAGCTAATGTCGAGATTATGCAAAGCATTATTTTTATAATAATTTTTCTTGATCTTTAACTTTGACTACTAATAGAAGATTAAAATTAGCGTATCTGAATAAAGTTCACTTAAATAATTTTCAAGCCTAATTCTGAAATATAATAATTTACCTGTACCGTAGTGGATTCGTACTTCTTTCAATAAAATAAGCTACGAATTTATAATCCGTAGCTGCACAGATTTTTGGTATTGACAACCAGCTTATTCTCAATTTTTACGTATCCGTGTTGCAGCATTAAAAGCATACACATTATTTATGTTCCAACAGCCGTGTAAGGAAATGGCTCTACACTAAAGCCTAACATTCGCACATAAAATATCATTTGGAATACAACTGAAACTATTTAGAGAGAATGCAATTTGAAACTTTTAAACTGAGTCTTGTCTAGATAAGATCACTTCGCTATATTAATTTTATGATAATACATATTATAAAGTCAATCGAAATAAAGTATCCAATAATATTAACACGGTATTGCCACTTTTTTTGACAGGTTACATTTATCTACTTGTGTTTTATATGTGCTGATAAAGTGACTATACTTTTAAAAAAGTCTTCAATAAAATACGAGCTCATAATTAATAAATAAGCTTAATGTATTAATAATTAATATTTTTAATCTTTGGACTGGTTTTATTACATTTTCAATTTATGAATATTTCTTTCAATTTCAATCTACTCTGCCGATGTTAATGCTCATTATTGTTAGATATCCCTCGTGACATTACTCAGATATCGATTATTCGGATGAAGAGGAACGTTTTTTAATTTATATAATCGATAAATTAGAAAGGTCAATGAATTAAGCATATTTGTAACGCAACCCAGAAACAACAACCGATCTTTTTCATTCGTTTAATGATACATTTGAATGAATTTCTAACACGTAACACCAGTATCTGACAATTTACGATAAAATCTTTTAGAGCGAGGAAAATTGCTTTAAACAATTCCTATTAAATACGTAAAATTTATTATAAAAGCGGAAATAGCTCTGTGAAAGAGCAATAAAAGCAAAAAGTCACCTATTTTACTCCAATAGAACGAGAACTATATTCTTGTAAGATGTAGGTACGCGAAATTTTGTTTTGGAATGATATTTCTTGGTCGAATATTCTAATATCGATAAAATACCTGTTAATTTCTTGGCTTGTGTGGATAGAATTGAGTATTCTATCATAGATAAAATTGAGTATTCCTACAATCAAAAATCAACGAATAAACTATACGGATTGAAAAATATACGTTTCGTTTGACGGCCATTCTAAAATTTAAGATACTAATAACTTATAAATTTCTTTCATTCAAAACTGGGAGCCAAGATTTTAAAAGCATATCTACATATAAATCTATAGCTCTTTCCAGATTTCAAGGAAACTTTCGATTGCACTGTATGACATTTTTTATTAACATATCATTATTATTGTGCGCATAAAGACCGAATTAAATTTTGTACAAAGTTAAAAGGTTTCGCATGATTTTTACCTGCATGTCAAATACACTGATTCGCGTAAAGTCATTTCTACAAGTTTTAATGGCATTATTATTAATATTGTTAAGCTACTCTGTCAAGGTTCCCCCGAAAATAGTACTCACTTGTAATAGTGTAGGCTGTTAAAAGAATCTTCAATTTAATACACTCTAATGCTCAAATAGACTTAAAAGTAAAAAAAACGTTCCCAGTTTTAATTTAAATATAACGAATACTTTCGTCCGAATGACATTTACCTTAATTTCCAAAATACAAAAGTACGAGAAAAAAGCTTTAAAATGAGTTATTAAGCATCCATTTATCTTTCGTTTAACGCTTGGTTTTCCATCCAAATGGTAATTACTGCAAAAGTCGCAACAATTAGGACTTTAAAGTAGATATTTCGCGTTCCCGAATCCGGGATACAAGCGCATCCAAACCTCCGAAGGTAGTGGATCTTGTTCGTGGCTCCGAAAATTACTCACCGGAGTCGAGACAGAAGCGCGGATGTATTAATTAATATGTCAAGCGTTGCACCGCCCCACGACCACGATATCGCGATGATATCGCGATGATATCGCGGCGCCACGAGCATCCCTACCGATAAGATCCGGATAAGATCGCGAGCGAAGGGGGACGCCGTCCTTTGTTAAGGAACGCCGGCTGTCGTGGCGAGATCCCGGAAGATCGATCAGCTGTGCGTCGGAGTCCACTTCCCACGCACGACTCTCATGGCGCGTCTCATTGGGCTCTGCTGATTGCATCCTGGTCGGATCGGACACTGGTGCGTCGCTCGCGAGCTTTTTTCGTACATTTTTCACAGCGCGGCCCTTTGTACTCCTGCAGATTCACCGTGAGATTCGCCGTGAGATTCACCGTATCGCGAAATTGCATTGCGAAGATAAGGCTAACAGAGTTGTGCATTTTAATCCCAGCGCTCAACGGTTATACGAAGATTTTCAAGGTTGTCCGGTGAGAGTTTTTCATGAAATGAACGAAACTGATAACTCGACGAGTGCGCTACAGCGAAAAATACGCGTTCCGAGCTTTTACGCGATATTACACTTTAGCTATTATTTTGTGAAATTATTTTGTGAAATTATTTTGTGAAATTATTTTGTGAAATTATTTTGTGAAATTATTTTGTGAAATTATTTTGTGAAATTATTTTGTGAAATTATTTTGTACAGTAGGAGTTGGTTCGCTTGGTAAAATTAATGAATTTATTCGAAGAACGCGAACGAATAAGTCAACATCAAGACCGATATCTCGCATCGAGTAGTTTGTGCCGAAAGTATAATCCAAAAGTATTGTAGACCAGAATAACGTGGTTGAAAATGAAATATATTTGCATCGTTACTCGAAAGCCGATAAGATAAAAATAGATAAAATTCTCTGAGTTTTATTAAGGCTTTTAAATTAATAGCTTCCTGTGCACGATCCTAAATATTGAACGATAATGCCAAGAATAATCTAGAATTTCATTTGAAAGTAATGCGAAATTGTATAAGGCCAAAGTAAATTTGAATGATTTCTGCGTATTAAATTAAACCTCAAAGAGAAGTGCATAATGCTCGCCAAAGAGCTAAAACCAGACCAACCACCGACCTACGGTGGAATTTCATTGGATCCGCGTGGATCCGCGTGGATCCGCGTAGATCCGCACCGAGTGCGGAAGAGCATTAGATATTTATCGAAGAATGACCGAGTCATCCTCGGTACCTCGAGCGGGGCTCAGTTCCGACTCCGACTGACGTCAGTCCTAACTCGCCGTTATCGCGGACTCCGAGGAGACGGTAGTACGGAGCCATTGCGTATTCCGTGAGGCGCACTCGGGGTCACGGAATGTCGCGATCACACGGAAGGCATTCGTAGCGGGTGCAGCGGTAAGTTGTGGCCCGAGGGGTCCAAAGGTCGTCGCTAGGCCGTCCTGCCATGTCACGAGAGCCAACGAACTGCTCTCTCTCTCTCTCTCTCTCTCTCTCTCTCTCTCTCTCTGTTGCAGCTTCGCCTTCATGAAAATGAGAAAGAGGAGATAAGAGAGGGAGACGCGCTGCGGGGACCGGCTGATGACCATCGTCCACCTGACTCCAGAGATTTATCGCGCTTAAGATATAGCTTGCCACTCGCGCAGGTCGAGTGTGTGCCGTGTGTGAGACGCTGGATGTCGTCTGTGTAGCGCGCATATGAACGTGTGCGCCAACGCTGCACAATTGGAGACTTTGCCCAATCGCGTACGTCTTACCTCTTATTCACTACCTCTAGGTCGCTTGCTTTTACCTGTTTGATTCTTCTCGCGCTAGGAATGGACGTTGTTTCGTTAGGATCTCTATACCTGACGCGAATGGACTCGTGCAGTTTTCCTCTCGGTTTTTGAATATATTTTGCAAGAGACTTGCGAAATTACGTCTGCATTGGTGTGCATTTTCACGCATTTGTCACGTGGAAAATTATGGAAAAAGCAGTACTTTGTTTGCGAAGTCTGCGTAAAGTCGGGGATTGAATTCTCGTAGTCGCAGCCGCGTTTAGTGAAAAAGGGACTTTACTTAATCGGCAATCCGGTTCGTATAATCCAATACAATATCGCGAATAACGTTACTTGGTAGTAGCTTTTAATTTCGCAGAATAGCGTTGTACTCGAAAGATAAACTAGAATATAATTTGTTGGACCAATCCTTATTACAGGAAATGCGTAAGTATTCCTTTTACCATAATCTTATAATTTGATGTTATCCCTCGTCGATATATTTTAACATTAAAAGTGTTTATTGTGCGTTTAGCTTCACTTTGATGTACTATGATGTACTAACTTTTAAATTTTCTTTATCTTTATACTTTCTGACTAAACTGCAATGAAATAGTAATATCGAATTTAGGTTTTTCCCGGAAATACGTATTGCTTAACGGATTACTAATTTAAAAAGTAAAACGTCCCGTATTAAAACAAAATTATTACCTAACCAAGTCGATCTCTATCGGGTAATGCATAAGGTAAATGGTGAGCGATTTGTATTTCTTGCACTTAAACGTCGCATCCCTTTTGGTATTATAAGAAAATACGAGGTATAACGGGACTTGGAAAGGCCAATTACACATTGACAAAATTTGCTTGGCAAACGTGACCGACAATTTCCCTCTGCATCGATGGAAAGCCATCGACGAAAATGACAAAAGACACGTATATACTTTTTGTATCCCAAATACTTTTACGAGCCAGGAATTCCATTGTAAACTTTATTGTATCAAGCCGGTGTATTTCGTTCGGCTGTAGACGAAAACGCATTTCTACGAAATTAAGAAATTCCAAATCCTATGCACAAATCGTTATTGCCACTAATCGTTATTGCTCGGAATATTTCACGCTGCTAAGCTTCGTCTGCGAGTATACTTACGAGTCACCAGAGCTCACCTTTGCGAATAATGAAATTAAATTTAACGGAAGGTAATTTCATTCGATGAAGTTAAGCCAGCTTTCGCTTAACAAAAAGTTCATCATCCGTCATCCACGAAATGGTTCGATAGCCAGAAATACGAAATCATTAGGATTTACAGGCTTCAATAAAATAACTCGAGCAAAATCAGAATGCAGCTTAAGCTTAATCGTCGATTTTCGAAGAAACTTTACGAGAGCGTAAAATCGCGAGCCTCCTCGTCCGCTTGCGCAAGTGTACGAGCTAAGAAATGCGACGTTTCAATGTTCGAATGAATCTGTGCGTCATTATTCTTCAAAACACGCCTCGCATAAAACCCGCGAGAAATCGTGTTTAACAGAAAAACGGTAGGCAATAAAACAAACATTTATCTTACGGTGATTTACCGGAACTTACCCACCTCAACAACCTCTTTGCATTAAAGAAACAACGAGGCGTAAATACCGGCTTGAGATATACTTTCATCGTTGCTGTGAATGAAATTATTTTGTATACGAGATACAGCGAGAATGAGGGAGTGACCGAGATAAAGAGGTGAAATGTGAACTTTGCTTTGTACTGCATTCTAGTCAATGGTAATCTTTGAGCTTTATCCTTTGTTACCTGCTGAAAAAATCCATAATCCTTCGCATAGATCGACAAATCTCTTTACCTTCTACAATTAATAATTTTATTTCTTCAACGATTTGGCTGGTTGTCGATATATTCGAGCTTAGTTTCTTAGTTTCTTGGTTTCCTGTACGTTGGTCTCATTACGGTTGGTCTCGTAAGTAATAGTCGCTCGCGTTCAAATTTCAGAATAGTACGTAATTGGAGAGCGAACGATTCGAATTACTAACGAAATTTAAAAGGAAATAAATTAAGGGTAACTGTACAATTTTGCTACAGTTTGCGCCGAGTGATTAAAGGTCCGCAGATGTGGGTTTTCTAAGATTTTGTGTGCTTTCGGTATAAGTTTAACGTTGCATAATAACATACTTCACGCGGCGAATTAATTTTTCACAAAAGCATGCAACTGACTTTTATCTATCCAAATTTCAGCGAAAAGTATATTTAAAATGTAACTGCGGAGCTCATACGTCGTACTCCAGCATTACAAAATACTACTTTCACCAATGCTTAAATTTATGATTTTCTATCTTTTTGCTTGGATATGCATTCGCAGCCTTAAAAGTAGTATATTTTTCAACCACACCTCAACGGATTTTCAACCAAAGTGCCGGCGATCTTGCAATCGATTAAAAGAAATGCAAATCACGGCACAAATGATACAGACAAATGAGCAGACATTTACAAGCTGTCCTATTGAATTATAAATGTCACGCGTCTTATCTGCACCTGGAGACCAGGCAACCCTAATACGCATTCGCGTTTAATTGCAGCATTTTTTGCAGCATTTCCATGCCTCTCTGGACTTACGGAAAAGTTCACGCTCTGCGCGTTCGCTCCTCATGCGTTAGCATTACGTTACGGGAGTCCAGGGGTCAAGTGCGCCGACGCCGCTGCATTTGCGCTGACTTACGCGCATCTCGCCAGCTTCATTGCTCTCGTGCGTGTACGCCAACCGCACGCACAAGAAGGACCGGTACGAGGGCGCAAGACAATAATGACGTTCGCGCGAAAATAATTTATTCGGAGTCGGAGGCGAAGGTCTTTTTCGCTGGGCCATACGATCGTTGCCGTGGGTCCGACCCCCATGCGCAAAACACATGAGCATAATGCATCGGGTGGGAGGAAATTTACGATGACTTTGAAAGACAGAGATAGAGCGAGAACGAGTGCGCGACAAAGACGACCAACTCGCGAAATTTCCACATCCGGTGGGCAGGCGCGAGACACGGCGCCCACCTTCGTAATTACAATACAGTGGGTGATCGGCTTTTATGCGCGAGGAGATGGCTTTTCGTATCCTTTTCGCGCTACCGAGTCCGTCGCTTTCGGTCCTTCGCTCTTGCGATTGCCTAACTTGCGTAATGGAAGAGTTGATAAGATCTCGACTGTTTCAAACGGTTCTTACGAACGTTAGGAATGCCGCGCCAATTTAAACTTTGAGCAAACGAGGCGTCTGCGTAAAATTTACCGTAATTTTAAATATTACAAAATTTATAAGCTTAATCATTTAGTGGGAAAAGTGTAGCGGCCTTTTTGCACAAACAATCGTTGAACTAACGAAATAATTACCCGCGGGAACGTTTAGGCGTACGCCTTGCGTAAATAAAAAAAAAAAAAAAAAAACAAAATCAAATAAAAATTATAATTTTGATTTAGTTGCTCGGTAGATCGTTAAAATAATACGGTTCATTTGTTATAAATAAGTTTTTGAACTCGATCAAATGAAAATTTGTAAGTCTGCATGAAGCCTTGTAGAGTAATGAAATCCCGTTAATAGAAGTATTTAATTACACGTCTACGGCTAGAAGCCTAAGCAAATGTATCGCAATAACTCTTGTGTTTATTTATCTAGTCAAAGAAGCAAATTTTCCTTTGCGTAATTCTATTTAATTTTTTGATTTCTTTAATTTTTTTAATTTTTTTAAGCGACTTAATTTTCTGCAAAATAATAGAACGACGATTATCCCATGAACATAAGTGCTGACTTGTTATTCGTTTAGAAACGCAACGAATAAAAATATTGCGATCTTAATTTTACAGAACACGAAGCACACCAAGTACCTTTACTTTAAGTACCTTTTCATACCGCGTCTCGACAACTTTATAACTATTAGGCCTTATGAAGTCATTCCAATGGAACTAATTGAACAAATAATTGAGCATTCGAAGACTCACGGATAGAGAGAATTTTGAAAACGATGGCGCTGAAAGCTTACGTGAAATCTTATAAACCAAAAGGAATCTAAGCAGCATGACGAATTAAACGAGCAGTCGTGTAAAACTTTAAACGAAACGTGCTAATGAAGATCATTTTGCACGCAAGTACGAAAAGCCGTGCATTTTGCGTGGCTAAGCAAATAAAAAGAAAATGCGCTCCAAACATTTTGTCGTAACGAAGGAAATGGTATTTACTGTCTAGAAATTGCAGTCGAAAGAAATTACGTTTCAAAGGTGAATAAAAATTGATGGCGTTCACTTAAGTTCGTTACAAAAGACCGCCTAAAATGATTAGCCAACTTTTGCATCCGAACTCCCAGTAACTACCAGAATTTACTAGTCAATTAAATTAAGAGTTTGCATTCGATCGTTACTTATATAGCCGCGTGGTGTGCCCGAACAAGTGTTAGAAAAAGTAACGAAATCGTCGGTCCGTGCAACCATCGTCTCCATTTTCTCTTTTGCGGTTCTCACGCCTCGAAGCCAGTGCACTGCGTTGCGTTCGCCGCTCGCGCAACGAATCGAGCGAACGCGATGGCAAGTTGCTCCTGGTCTATTTGCGCGTCAACTGGTAGACCCGAGTTTTCATCTTCGGCGCACGCGCGCAAAAACGACTTTATAGCATTCGATTTTATTAAGCGATTCGCTGGCGGCTCCGTTGCGTACTCGAGCACTCGGAAAATAAAGGGAAAAGTTATGAAGTCGAGCGAGGACCGCTGCATGTGCGCTAATCGCGACAAAAAGTTACCATCACCCCGGTAAGTTAATGAGTCGTTAATTCCTTGACGGCTACAGCGCTTTGAGCGCATAAAGGAAGTTAACCGTGATTTTTGTCGCAAGTCCAAATGAGCTGGTGCTTTAGTATTTTTAAACGAGAGAAAGCAGTCCACCACGATGTTTGATCGTGGTCTGCAAAAAGGGTAAAACGAACGCGTGTAATTAGCAAACTGAAACGCGAAGTTTGCTGCGGCATACATTTTTTAAAATGGCGAACACACCTTTTAAACGCACGTATTACAACAAACTTAGGCGATGGAAACATGCGCGACGTCACTCGAGTCAGTAATTGCAGGAGTACCACCGTAATAGGCGACAGAGAACCTGCGGAACGTCTGGTAATGCTCAAATTTTATAGCGACTTGGGGAACGCGTAGCTCAAGCTCAAGTCTCAAGCTGACGTTCTTGAATCACTGATGAGCTTTGATGAGCTTTGATGAGCTTTGGTAGCCGCTCGATCCAGTCATGATTATTAGAAACTGAAGCTCGTCGAGAAAGTACGTTCGAATAAAAAAAGTGCGTCTCAACGTGAGAAATCAATTGCAATTTGCAAAAGGATGGTAAGTGATTCCGAAAATTGAAAAACGAGCAGCACCTGAAGAAAAAGAGAGGCTTTTCAACGTTTATTAATGAGTCGGTAGTGAGGGCGCAGAGGTGTACGTTACGAGAACACGCTTGAGAAACGCATGGCTGCAATAGGTAATTTCCCTTTCATGTTTTTGAAATACAGCGTAATTACACACGCGCCACCGGCGTTCGCAAAATACGTACTTCCTGAGCACGTGAGAGACGAAGGCAAGCGTTAAAAAAGCTACGGGCATTTTGTATTTTTCGTAATCCTAAATTTCAAAATAATTTCACTTTGATCGGCGAAAAGGAGAAACCTCGTGAAAAGCAGTATCTCTAACGATTTTATGAAACTGAGAGCTTATTGTGACTCGGCGCTTTCTACCGGACAGTCGAGAGACGCGGTAACGGTGTAACTGTCTCCTACTTGGAGATGATTAAATTGCGAATACTTTAGAAGCGTGAGTAGTCGATGGTGTGCGCCACAATGATCCGTACGAATGTGGAAAATAATTCCCGCTTGTTCGGTTCGACTAACATCTCGAATGAAACTCGTCTTGTACTCGTGCGTGATTGCTTTTTTCACGATTTTTCGCTTAAATGATTCGCGCGACTGCTGCCGACTTTGCGAGTTACCATTCCTCTTTATCACGCACGGACACCGTGTAAATATTTTCATTTATCGATCTTCAGTCCTGATATTCTTATTAGTGAGTCTCTCTGTTTATTCAAGATTCTTTATGAATCGTACCGTCGCAACGTAATGATTTAACCTCATCCGTTGCAATTTACCGCGTTAGTAACAGTCTATAAAGAAGTTTTTTTCTAGGAAACTATGTAATACGCGTACTTAGTTGTTGCACAATTTTGTATTAAACTACGGTAACCACTTTTCTCCCCTCTGAATTATTTCCGATCCACGTAGCTGTTGCAACTCCCGAGTGAATTATACACTTGATCGAAAATTAGTTTCATCCACCAAATTGCCAGTACTTTGATTTCAAGGCCATCCGAGTATTTTCTTGGTAAACACGAAATCGTCGCTTCCGAAGTTGAAATATTTCCTTGCACACGCGCGCGCGCGCGCGCCCACACGCACACGACTCAAGGAATTATGATAAGTAACCGTAATACATTATTACTTTTATAATTCGAAATTCGACGGCAACCAGTTGTAAAGTGAACTTCAAACCGAACAATTGCGAGAAAGAATATTTTTAAATTGCAAAAATTCAAAAGAAAAACTTACGAATTTTACATTTGCCCACGCTTTCGTCTAATTTTAAATTTATTTCCAAAGCAAACGTACTTTCAAAGGATTCTTCGAGCTATTAGCTTTGGTCCCAAAACTAAAGAGGCAGCTTTCTGCCTCTGTTTCAAAATTACGTATAATCTGCTGGAATAAACGGACATAAAAACAATCCATAAGCATGGAAATGCCTCTTGTCGAAGTAAAATCGGTAATTTGTTGCATACGCGAGCGCACACACTCTCGCGCGTAATCCTCTTAAAAAATGTAATTTCACAATATTATAACGAGATAATTATTTCTAATTATAAAATATGTAGATTACCATAATTGCTACCGGATAATTTCTTAACAAAGTTCGCTTTCTTACAAAGTAACAAAATGTGTTAGATCGCCAATAAAAGCTTCTGTAGGGCTGACTTTACAAAAACGTGGAATTATCGCTAATAGTCAATTATACAAAAAGAAATACTGCCCTTAAAAATAATTATACTAAAGATGTCTTAGAATTCTTGATGTATACTTTGTATGCACGCTCTTAATAATTGCACGCTCGAAATTAAAACGCGCATTCTATAGAAAAAGATGACGATCGTTGCCTTTTTCAATTATTTCAAAACGAGTTTCGCCTACGGATATTTACTGCGCAATGTATTCGTAAAAATGCTCAAGCCGCGTGATCTGCCAACGATAACAAATGCGTCGGATTTTAAACTTCACGAAGAAAACGTCGATATCCAACGAGTGATTAAGCGACACTTTTCCCCTGGTAACAACCGCGTCAACCTCGCTAACCAAAACAAATTTCAATCCTCCACATAACTAAGCCGCGAGGTTCCGTGTAGCGCGTAATTTTAACAAAAAGGCATACTCACACAAGCACCTTCCTCGATTACGATCTTATTTTTAAACCAAGTCCGGCGATTAATAATTTTGCACAAAATTAGTGAACCTCTCGGTGGGATTTTCGCGGATATAATTCCGAAGCTCGCGAGTACCCTGAAAATCCCCAACGTGTCTCGCATTTGTCAGGAGATGACGCGCGCGAGATGAATATACGTACGTTTCGCTGTTTTCCCGTAGCTCTCACCCACTTTCTCCTCCACCTGCTGCCAAATGCCAGAGAACGAGAGTGCGAGCGATTATTGCTGGTGCCTATAAGATTGGCCGCGTGCTTTTTCCAGAATCTAGGTCGTCTTAAAATTCACAAGTTCTTCATCAAGGAGTTGCTTGCATCGGGTAATTTATGACGCAAATACCAAAATGTACTTATGATGTATCTCCGTAGTGATTAGCGGTTAGTTTGTATAATTTTAAATACAATTCGTGCGCGCGTACGAAAACAGATGGATTCAATTGGATCGCGCAAAGTCGGATCGAGTAATTCACACATTCGGTTAGCATTACAAAGCGGCAATAGTATTAGCTACTCGATTGGTAAACCACTTTGTTGACAAGCTTAAACATTCTTATTTTCATCCAAACAAATGTGATGAAAAAATTACTAATTGCATGTGAACATTACTCGAAAGCACCTAGTCGTTTATTTTACTGACGCAATATGTTTACGCAATAGTCAATGATACATTTCGTAAATAAACGCAATTGTATAATAACTTGAGAAGGATTTAATGTAACTAGGAAGAGATATTGAAAATTCGATACTTCATTGTACCGAAAAGAAGATAACGAACGATTTGTTCTTTCCGCAATGAAGCTGCAAAAGTACAAAAGTACGTCTTATTTGAAAACTACCTAGAGTTCTTGAAAGGATAATCAAATAATTAAAGCGCACACGCGATTAAAGTACTAAAAGCTGCCTCTATAATGTTGGACATTTGGTTGGAGCTGATTGCAAATATGCATACATGCCGTTTATACATGCTAATGAAGCTTAGACTAAAGGTAAACAATAATCGTATATTAAACAACTGGGTATACGCCATTCATACTTCAGTGACATATTTCAGAGAAACTTCAAATACTAAATTTTGACATTAGAAGTTCAGAAGATAATAAGAATTTGAAATGTAGTTGATGTCAGGCGTTGCGATATTTTGTACGAGAAATTTCTTTCAACATTCGAATACAAATAGTAGCATTAATATTGAAAGATGTTTAAAAGGAGTTGGCAATATCGATCGAAATTCCAAACTAATACTCGTAAAATTATTCGTTAAAAAATATTTCATAAGAATAAATAATCTTATTATCGTTTCTCAATTGCTTTTATTTCTTAAATTTCCTTTTATATTTTCATTTTATAGGTGTTGTTCAAAATATCAGAATAATGAATAAATCGGAATGAAATGTCCTTACGACAAAACAAAAAGGTATCGAAAAATAAAACGCATTAAGAATTAAAAAGGATTCTCTCCAAAGGAAATCGACCTCTTTTTTATATATATTATATACATTATATTTCTATATAAAACTAAACTAAAATTTATTCGAAAAATATTCAAATGTAAATGAAATTAGGAAAATACACGTGGTACCGTACGAAATTCGCGTCAAATCTTACGTAATTTCAAATGTGAGAAACGCACTACTTTCGTTAAAAAATAGTATTAAAATCTTTGGAATACAACAGCTCTACATCCTAAATCATATACCAAGTATAATAAATAGGTAATAATTCAAACTTATTTTCCACGAGTTCACACATTACTCGTAAATCGGTCGACTATTGAATTAATTTAATAAGGATATTGGCGTTCGATCGTTTTCTAAATGTACGAACATACACAAAGGTGTAATACACGGGTGAAAATGTAGTTCATACTCACAGACGTAATATGGGCTTACCTGCAAACTTTTTTTTCAAATATTCGCATGTTACGTTATGACAACGTTGCCAACCAAAGTAACAGACACCTACACGTGCACAGGTCACTTTCATTGATAAGTTTATTGAAGAACGACGTGGACCGAGATTATACTTATTCAGAATTCCAATAATTTATTTGAAAAGTTAATCTGTCTTTAAAGGATTCAAAATTACCGGTTATTCTTTATGAACGTCTTGATTATTGGAAAAAGTACAAAACCTTACTACATCGATACTCACATTATCCCGATGCACTAGCAGTGTTATACAACATTATATTAAAATTACTACATTAGTTTCAGAGTAAGTAATAGAATTCATTGAATCTTCATAAATCAATTCTATAATAAATCCTAGAAATATGTTCGAAATTGTATAAAGGATTGTAAATCATTCAAAAGGAAATCACGCACATGATTATATTTGCTAATTCTTTTACATGAATCTTATATTTAATGCCTTATCATTGCACTTAAAAAAAGATATTCCTTGTAGTTTCATTATTCAGCCTGCGGTTTGAAAATACTCGCGACGTCAAATCATACTGTCATAAAAGTAATGCACTATATTGAATCTGCCAGAGTTATTCGTATATAAATGTCCCTTACCGTGAAAATATTTAAATAACTAGTGGGTAAGTGAAATAATTTTAAGTTGAAACTGTTGAAACTGTTGAAACTGTTGAAACTGTTTACCGAAACCCATTCCCAAAGGTCAACTCTTCGTATTACCGCGATGGTAAGCTTAATATGGTTCTAGATAAGTCATGGTACGATTACACTGGGACAGGTTTTCAATTAAACCAATAATCAGAATTATGACTTTAATAATCGCCTTAAGCATAAAATTGATCTCGTCAAAATGTCACGCTCGGTACATATTTGGATAAATGATACGATAAAATTTCTAATTCATCGCGTCATTGAATGAATTCACGCTAGATTAAACAACGTCGTATTGCACTGTAGGCTTACAAGCGCATCGACAACATAATTTCATTATCTTCTTAGCGTTCGAAAGGATGTAAAACTTCCAATTGTCTATCGAAAGTTGCAGGATAAATACCGGGATACGGGGATAAATAAACAATTATCCCCGTCGACTGTTGAAGACTACCGGCGGTTCGTACCCGTACACTCGATCCAGCGAATAACGTCACGAATAATAACGATCGAGATCGCGCGCAAACCCACGGCCGCGAGCGCAGGCGCATTCACGCTCCTCTGTTTGAATAGCATTACGGTTAATAATACCGCGATACAGTACCACGGGCAAGATTCCCCGTGCGAGCATTATTATTGTAATTACGCGTTTCAGACACCGGGGGCACGTTATCCTGCATTAGGCATTCGTAAGTGTACGCAGTACACTTTACCGATAGTCGTCGATGATCGTCATTGAGCGTGTGTAGAGAATTATGCGTTTTGCGATTCCTTCTTCATTTATTTCAAGCTTACACGCAAGCGCACGTTTAATCTTGATCTACGTACACGTACGTATGCACGTGATTTTGGTAGGCACTACAAATCGGTTACTTTGCAGTAATGCTTTTTATTAGGCCTTCCTTATTCGTGAATAACTTATACGTGACAATAAGTCAAATTTTATGTTACAAGCCTGCTTATCGCGTGTATTGCAAGTGCATAAGAGGGAACTCAACGCTTAAAAAGGAAAAGTCGCTCGAATTAATTAATTGTCTTAATATTTATTGTGTCTGGTTCTTTATCGAGATTCAACTACTTGCTATATATCTATCAGGTAATCCAAACGAAGCATCGTTAATTAATCGAGTCATTGATACCCATTTTATGTGGTTTCTATTTGTTCTACGTCAAGTAGGTTAACGATTACGTACAATATCAATCAACTTACATCGTACATTGTGTAATTTGTATCTGATTATGA
The DNA here is from genome assembly GCA_018907045.1 of Wiebesia pumilae. NCBI lineage: Eukaryota > Metazoa > Arthropoda > Insecta > Hymenoptera > Agaonidae > Wiebesia > Wiebesia pumilae. The sequence continues at coordinate 3,533,992 of JACCHZ010000138.1, forward strand.
TATACGATCTTTACAATAAAAATCATATGCAAAAAATGTTTACAAAAGTACATTTAAAAAAGCTCGGAGTAAAGTTGCAACACTGAGTAATTAAAGAAAATATCTAATCGTAATGTTTTTCATTCGTGTTATTAATCTTTTATTTATTTATTTATTTTTTGCAATCACACATCAAAATTTAAGTACTTGGGTCGTTTTGTCTTCGTTAAATAGTTAAATAGTCTTCGACGTTACGTAACTGGATAACTTGCAAACCATTTTTAGTTAACAAATAAAAAATATTCACGTAATACCTTTAAAGTTTTACCTTTAAGAATGTTTATGCAACATCAAATGGACTTGAAATGAGACTTCACGGCGTTTTTCTCATATTGTAAACGTCAGTAAAACTGCGTAAAAAATGCATAAAAAATGAACTCTAATATTGAATATTTACTGTAAAATGTAAAGCGACGTTGTTAATTTGCGTAAAAGGTGCTTAAGTCGCTCTTAGAAAGAACTTATTTGTTTTGTTCATTCCGTGGATGCGAGTTGCACTAAATGAAGCAGCTAAATGCACTAAAGTGCGTTATAAAAATATTTAGTGTCCTCGTCTTTTGATGAAAATATCAATTCAACGACAAATACCTACATTATATAATTATATAAATTCATTCGACATTAACACTATATTTTTTGAATCTTAATTGACAACTTTATAGTTATAATATAAAAAGTATATTAAAAAATATTTTAATAATGCATGAAAAAGCCGTCGCTACGAGTTGCACGACACTGAAGTTAGTTTCTCGTTCTTAGTTTCAGTCGCTATTTTATGAGCTCGAGTGAACCTTTTAGCTTCATTTCGCAATAATTACTATATTCTATATCTAACATAATTCATAAATAAATTTATTTTTCGTAATGTCAGTATCTCTAGCTCGTGTGCACGTTTCACGTATCGATAAAGTGCGATTATACTCGCACTAAAATTTAATTTAGTAAATATTCAAATGAATTAACGAACAAAAGAGATTGATGTATTTGTTACTTTTAATCGATACGAAAAATTAGTAACTGTTTTGTAAAAATGAAAATTGTTAAAATATAATTAAACCGAGGTTAAGAAATATCGTGCTTTATTATTCTTAGAAATTTTGATTCTGATATTTTTACGTTAAAACTGAGGTTATTTCGATGTATCAACTTATCAGTCTCTCGAATTTTAACTGAAAATTCTGTCGTTCCAGCAGTAGCATATTTATAGCTACGAACTTTCTGAATTGTGATGGGAGGTTTTAAAAAATAAACGGGAAACGTAAGAAAACAATTTCCGTACTCGTGTATTCAGAATGTCAACCAGGAATTGCTCTTTCCCTCGATTTCTTTTCATATGCTCTACTACAAGATGTTCCACTTATATTTTGCAACAGCTAAGGCGGTGTCTTCTCTAACTGAACCAAACTATTATTCAATCCGGTTAATCTTTGCTATACTGATTTATAAGAGCAATGATTATTATAACAATGTAACGTAATTCTCGCAAAAGATACGTACTAACTGTGTATTCAAAATATCGTTAATCTAACTAAAAATATCTTTACTACAGTATTTATTCCAATGAGTTTCGAAATGCTTAGAACCACGCCAAGTTACCTTATATATTTATTTGAAAAATAATACTATTCTTTCTTAACTTCCTAAAATGATATAATACGTGCAGGATTTAAATTATCCTTGCAATGATTTTTGAGACTTAAACTTTCGTCAAATGTACCGAATATCTTGGAATATAAAAATTTACATCCAAAGCCGAAACTTTGATATCGTGGAAAATGTCCACGTTACAATTGTGACAAACTCGATTACTTCCTCGGGAAAAACAAAAACAAAAATCTAAAACTCTTCGCTTAAAGAGACCATCAATTCTGCCAAATGTAAGTGTTTAAATCGACCTTATCGGTCGGTAAAGAAACAGTCGCTTCCGTTCAGCACCAATATCCGTTTACGCATAGATGCGCGCACGCATGTACACACACGCAAACACAGAACCCGATTTACCGTCGCAGCGAGTTGCGATTAAATTTATAAGACACGGCCATCCGGAATTCCCGAGTCAGGTTTTCGCGATATTCGCTGGGATCGCTACCGCGGGAATCGCGGTGGAAAAAAAGGAGGCAGCGAGCAAAGACGAAGACACCGAGTTGGGATGAAGTCATCCGCGCGCGGGCATAAGGAGATCATCACCGCGAGTCCGCGGGAGGACAAAGGGAGAAGGGGATCGACGTGCTCTTTTTATCGATGTACCGACATCGCGATAACGAGGCCTTCCCCGTATAAATAACTGTATTACCGACCGAGAGCCGCAACGCCTCCTCCCGATTAAATCCGGCAGCAGTCAGAATAACTGTGTCTTCTTTTATATAGCCGCGCTAATGCGGCTTCCATCGCTCGCGCGCACCACCACGAGTCGAGCTTTGCATGAACGCTCGCATATTTCTGTAATTATTGCCGGCCCCCTTTGATGTTCCTAGTGGCGCGCGCGTGTACGACGCACGCGGCTACTATATATATATATGCGCGTTCGACATCCCCCCCACCCACCCCTCACTCGCTCTCTCTCTAGTTATGCCTCTTCCCTGTCTCTTAAATGCATACATGTATACACTCGCGTAGGCTGGACTTGATTTGCCAGTATCGTTTGATTGCTCGTATGCGGCAACGATAAAAAATTATTGATCATCTTTTTCTTTACGTGTTATTTACTTGTTAATAAATAAATAATGAAGCGCTTGTATCCGGCGTTTCTTGTCAATTTAGGTGAGAAATGAATTTTTATGTACAAAGAAGACACGTACGGATTCTCGTTGACAGTTCAATGCGAATGAGTATTGCAACGGGATCTATAATGAAAATGCACGTGGAGCGTACGACTAACATGGAAACGTAAAATATGTAGTTAAGACTTTTTAAAAAAAAACCACTTAACGCTAATTCAGGGCGAAAATTATGTTTATCGCGGTAATGTAAAAATGTTGTATAAAATTTAGTTTTACCGTTTAGAATGTAAGACTACGACACTGATAATATATTGAATTCTTTTCAAACACCTTCGTGTGATTTATAACATTTACTCGAACGTACATAATTTTTATTCTTCTTCAAGTTGGTCGAACAATCAAGAATCGAAGAATCAAGTTTGACAAAAAATATTCAACAACTAATATAAAACGTAAGAAAATCTACACGTACGAAGATTTCTTTACTCGTATACATAAAAATTTAATATTTACGTGTGTCCAAGTCAAATAAAACTGAAAAGTTATAATCACAAGGTAGATGAATTTGATAGCTACCCTCTTTACGGGAAAAATATTTTGCATAAATTAACGGTTATTTATATTCAAGAAATATAAATATTCTTAGCAGTTAATTAATGTTCTTAATAATTTATGAATGCTATTTAGTAAAAATAATCCTTTTTCTCAGAGCATTATTTAAACGCGTATAGTCGCACTTTCCTCAATATTTTCTCCAAGATTCAGAATAAAAACCTTAAATTTGATACACAAAAAATTATTCTTATAATATAGTCACGTAATATAATATGACGAATCTTACGATGCACGTTTTTAGTATCTACTTTCATCATTATAACAAATACGTTTTATATATAAAAAGAAGTTTAGGTATTTGTCTTTGTCCGACTAAACCTACCTTTCTTTAAAGTAAACGAATTTATTTGCTTCCAAACTTTATTTTCTCTTGTCATATGTACAACTACGATCTGGATTAGAAATACCAATTTTGAACAAATACTTAACTAACTAATTTAAAGCTTGATAATTATCTCCTTCGATAGTCCAAGTAATTATCGTTACTATAACAGAACAATTCGATTAAATTACTTTACAGTGAGATACTTCCGTAAAAAAATTCAAAAACATGTTGCGCGTGAATAATAAAAACTCACCAAACCTACAATTCCATTCCATATTCCTTTACAAATTCTTAGATTCCTATTAACGAGAAAATTAAGTAAAATCAAGAGCCGTGTCCCGTGTCCTTGCACTCTCCGCAACATCAACATGCCGAACCATAATAACTAAGCATTAAACTTCTTAATTTCATACCTCGGTAAAACGAGTGATCGTCAAAATTACTTTCATCTCGACTATCTATTTCATCAAAACAACCAAACATCCTGCTTAACAGCTTCCGCGCTCTACACATTTCTCTCGAAAAAGAAAAGCCAATCGACCGCGATACCTTATTTCAATGGATGAAATACCAATTTTCTTATCCGGTTATCATGCGGAATACGCTGCGCCCGTTGGAAGCAAAAGGATAAATCGATCGATATTTAATCAGCAGTCGCACGCATCAGGATGAAACGACGGCTGCGGCACATCGGACGAGGGCCCGAGTGATTAATACGGGGTGACGAAGACAGGGTTGCGTATCCTCCGGGGCGACGCGGCGCGTCGGCGTCGCGCGAATTATCTTCATTAGAAATAAAGACGCATTTGCGTTTCGTCCTGAGCAGCTGCCGCCAACAACGAGGACGACTTAATAGGGGATTCACGCTAATGTACGAGGGAACTTTTAGTCGCATGCGAACGATCGCGAGAGCCGAAATAGGCTTCGACGCGTCCGAGCACCGATGCACGCGAGGATTGCAAAGAAATGTGGAAAGGAGGACACGCGGATTAACCGGAATGGCGTTGGTTTGATTGAGAAACTGGAATAATAAGCAGACTGCCGAGCCTATAAATTTCAAGCCCGTGTTTGTTCTCTTCGAGGGTGGACTTTGCGCTGCACTTTGCATTGCACTCGCGGAGGATGCTTTGAAATTAGATGTGATTTTAGATGGTGATTAATCAAAACACGCAGGTGGATAAGCGATCTTCCAGTAGAATACGCGTGAAATTTTCGGTTTTGTACTTGGTCTTATTTATTAGAGGGTAATTTTTACGATGCATAAATTACATTATGTATAAGATATCTCGTAATTTTTTGGTATAGACCCTTCAACAAAACGCCCGCTCTTATTTATCTTCCATACCGAAATAAATCGCTGAACATTACTTAAGAATGATCATCGCTATCATCAACAGAAGCACGTTACGACTGACTGAAAAAGAAAAATAGCGATAGAGGAATCGCTAAAAAAAATTAAGTTTGACGAGATGCTCATAAATTTACAGATATTTGCCAATCGTTATTGCAGAGTTACGAGTATCTACCATAGCAGCGATGCAACGACGCGATCGATATCGTTTAACTAAGACAATTAATTACACTTTGACACAGCACCTCTCGAAAGCCAGCTATACAAAAGTTTCTAACAAGTATTTTATTGCGATTAGACGATACTTGAAAATATCGGTACTCTCGTTCGAATTCGATTCGCGTAGCGAAGATCGAAAGGGTCGAGGCGGATTATACGAAGCCTACCTCGGCGTTAACTAAAATACCTTAGCAGCTCCACGAGATTTCCTCGATTCAAAATAACTCGGATCCGTACGAATAATTTTCTGAGCGTAGGTAGAGCCGCAAGATGATAATTAAAAATTAAAATATCGATCGGGCGACGCGGCTAAGGAGAAAACGAAGCGCCGATCCCGTCTTAAGCCACTTAACGCACGCCCGAACGGTAATTCGCCTCGCTGCCGAGGACAAAGAAGGAAGCAGAACCGGAACAGCATAAAAAGAAAATTGCGTTAAACAGGTACACCGCATTAACATACAAATTCAGAGATGCGGCTCGATCTCGGCCGCGACTTGTCCGCCTTATCGCGACGTGTCCCTCGAGTTATCGATCAACGTTCCCAGCCGAGCGGCATGCGCTCCGGCAAATAAAAAAACCGGCCGCAAAAATCTCCCCTCGGCCCCTCCCGGCCACTTCTCGCTCGGCTCTCGGTAGAAGCGCCGCCGCCGCCAACCGGACAAAGAAGCGCGACAGCCCTTATCGGGGATCGGCTCGTAGGCGAGGCCATTATGCGCGAAATCGGGAATGGCGCGAGGCGCATAAATAAAGTCGCGCGCAGGCCAATTAAACGCCATTGAAAGGGCGCGATGCCGATTAGGACGGCGTCCGCCCGGTAGTCGAGTCGGGCGTCCACCTGCCGCTCGTGGACAGCTGCCCCGAGGTACTGGCCGACGAGAGCCGATATTTGTGGACTTTGCGTTTTTCCTCCTGTCGGGACCCGCCGAGACCCGGTAGCTGTCGTCCACGATTTTGCGCAATGGTTGCTCGCGTCGAGCAACTGGACTATCCTTTGACGTTTGCTCGGTGATAAAGAGAAAACGGAATAAAGAGCAAACCGGACTTGGCGGCAATTGTTTCCGAACGAGCGAGCCTTCGGGAAAATTCCTAGGCCTCGTTGAGGCGCGGATTTTGGCAGTGAGAACAACACAGTGAGAACGTCTTTCGACGTTGGGTTTATTTCGTTGGATTTATTAACGGAAGAACCACGAGCTCTCCACGGAAGATTTACTCCTTATTTATTTAATTATAATATCATCGCGTGAGTTTACGCCAAGAAAGGCAGAGCTTGGACCTCGACTGCAAAATTACCGAACCGCGATAATCGTGTAACACTCGCTATCGCGTATCGTAATTATTACGTACAGTTCCGTAAGTTCTAGTAACTTGTATATATGCGGATTAATACGAAATAAGCAAATTAACGTAATCCCTTCCAGTCGCCAGATGAAGGAAAAGTCCTAATATCTTCGTATAAATTTCCAACAGTTTTAAGACCTACGCGTGTTAACGTACGTTTTTCGTAGCAATCATCCGTACATCCCTAATTAAACGACAAACTCTAGTTCGAAGAATCATACATTCGTGCACTCTTACGGACACCAGAGTTTTTATTGTTGGCGCAATTGTGAATCGCAAGGCGCGCCCCTTTCGTTGGATTAAAGGGGCAAACTTGGTAAATTGTTGACATTGTTAGATGTCAACAGATGACCGCGGATCAAAATAATTTTACCCGTGGACCTGGCACTACTTAAGAAATAACTTAAGTACGTGGTTCCACGCTCGAATTGGAATAACATTATAAGACCAGTGCTTCAAGAAGATGCTTTTACGCGAAGAAGAAAAAGGACAGGAAAACACATCGAATGAGATTTAATGGTCTTTGAAAATATGGCGAAGGCGCTGATTCGCGTAACGCGTGACGGGAGAAACCGAGCGAGACTCGCTGTTTATTAACCGACTGTAATAAACGCTCGGGAGAATCCGAGGAAGGGAAACGATTGGCGCCCAACGTAAAATAGCTGAATGCGAAACTGTTTTGTGCCCCCGGGTAGGCGGTTCTTGTACATCCTGCCCCAGTAGCTTGCACTTTTCAACGAGGCGTCGTGCACTCGTGCAACCACTGCTCAACTCTAATAATGTATCTTCATTCATAATTTCATCCCGATAATCTCATTTTATTTATTGCAGGAGGTGCGTTCCGACGCTCTTGGAGATCTACGTTGCATTTTTAAGGAGATCATTTCGCACCAAAGTGAAAAGTAATAACACTCCAATTTTGAATTACCGTTAGACCGACTAGATGAGATGCTAGTAAATTATGTTGTTGGGAACATTAGCTTTCTGGGATTGGAAGTTTTTGTAAAATTTCAGTTACATTTTCATCGTGAGAATTTTTAAGCGTTTCGTAGCGCCGCAGCTGCGGGAGCTAATTGACGAAAGGTTGAGGGATTTTTGAAATATTAATAGTACACTTGTTGTTTTCAGTTTAAACGTTGAGAAAAAGTAAATAAAAGAGAACGGCTTACGCGTTGGTCTCTTAATTCCATTTGCATCGTAAAGATATAAATAATAAATACTGATTTAAATTACGCTAAAGGAGAACACGATAAAAAACATTTAATTTCCAAGATAAAGATTTAATTTAAAAAGTAGATCTTCGAAGAAAATCAGTTTACAGTCTCGTATAATTACGTAAAACTGGCATTAATAAAACGCTCGCAGTTATAATTTATTATGGCTAATATTTTTTTAAATACCTCATTGTTAATACGTATATCGGATTTTTCGAAACTTTGATGAGTACTTCATATTAAGTACATCATTTGAGATAATTTTTAAAATTATATATGTGGTTCCTTTAATGTCGTTATAAATTTATCAAATGAATAATAACAGAAAGTTCGTGAAATATGAGTAGAAAACATTATTCTTCGTTATAATTTATTAGTCGGTCATATTATATCTCGTAATTATAACAGGCTATAAAGTACCGTAATTCTCAGCTTTTATCATCGTGCGTGATCGATGATTTTTATTACCCTAACAAGCAGCAATGACAGAAAACTTGTCCAACGCGCTCTCGAGAAAAATACGAGTACATAAGATGCTGCGTGTTTGTCGCAGGGTCCATACAAAACCTAAAATATCAACGACGCAGTTCTGGTTATCGGCTTCAGAATAAAACAAATAAAAATAGACAGTGCCACCCGATCGTTAAACCGCGATCGAGCGATCGAGTGTGTAAACGCGCATCTTTTGTTACCTACGCAATTTGCAGCGTAACGTTGTGAAATGTAAGTTACTTTTTCAATAGTTACAATGGCTATTGACGTCGCTGAGCTTCTTATTCAAAGCTTCGAGCTACTTGAAATGTACGTGAAAATAGTTTTGAAATAGACTACAGCCATCGTTCCGACTGCGCGTTCGCCCATCTAGTTCTTTAAATATCCTTTGACTAAATTATCGGATGTTATCTCCCTTCTGAGAAGTTACTCAAATTTTACGACGAAAATTAAAATTTAGCGATCATATCGAGCAATGGAGATAATGTTCTGTCCCATTATCAACTCCTCGCAATAGTTACTCGTAATACCTAAGTGTTGTACGGAATCATTATGTTGAAATTACACGTTATAAATGACGTGGGCTAATTTGATGCAAACAATTTGAATTTTCAGATCATCTCTCCAAGACTTATCCACAAAATTTCTTTACCACGCGAGCATTTTCAAAAATGCCGTGATGAAATGTTTGAAAAAACTGACTTTTCACAACAAAACAACATTATTTGACGAATTTGACAAAGTAGCCAGAAACTTAACATTACATCATAATATCGAAGTTAGGATTGCGCGCAAATGTAGGAAATGTGCGATAAGTAACATACGGACTTCTATATATATATATATATATATACATCTGCCGCAATACCTTGAGCGAATTCATACATTGAATTAGCGTATCAACACACTTCTTGTCGTCGAAACATCTTCGATTTCAAGAATTTCACGTAAAATATAAAGATAAAGAGGATTCTGAGACTTTAAAATTCTTCACGACATGAAAATGAAAACGAGACTATTCTCTACTACATGTCAAGACTCAAGATCGTATCCAATCTTTCTTAAACTCGGTATAATCTTTCATTCTTACATTCGCCTTAACTCATCAAAAGATCTCTTACTTTCTGTATTGCATCTTATTTATTTCATATTTATCTTAACATTTCAGCTTCTGCATCTTATAACTACGAAATTTCATATATTCTCGGTTCCTTCGCGTTCCGGATCCAAATATTTTTACTTCATATTTCATAAGAGCAGACGTTTCGCATTCGTGCAAAATTTTCAGATCACGTGACAATAATCCGTATTTTAAAATTTTCGTTGAGAGATAAGTAAATGATTTACAGATTGTTATTCTTATTGCATTATTGCATTTATCGATACCGTGATTATATTAGTTTGCGATTTACTAATCTTAAAAGCAAACAATATTATTCCAATTACTTTTTCATAATACAATTATTACTAAAACTTATTGATACAAATATCGATGAAACTTTGAGTGTTGGAGTTTTATGCTTTTAGTCAATTACCTCTTTGGAATTGCACGAACGGTCAGACGTGTTCAAATGCAGTTAAAATTATGCGTGGCCTACACGGACTATCGAATTATATGCAAAGCATTTTTAACCTTATCATAGACAATTTTATTTCTCCAATTACATAATTACGCGTTACCACGCATGATATTAAAACTTATAGAGACGTATTAAGTGCATAATATTGAGAACGTAAACATCTTTTTTATTTCTCGGCATAAGCTTCACTTAAGTCTATGTACACTTGGTTCAACGATACCAACTTTTTAACCCTACACCTGTGATATAATTTATCCAAGTCTCTAAAATATACGGTTCTTTCATCGATAATTTAATCATTTGATATAAATCTCTTTCCCGCTAGCCAATCTTCCTATTACCAAACAAATAATAGTCCGAAGATGTGGAATCTGGTAATAGAAAAATTAAGTTGGTAAATACAACACTTTGCTCCTATAATTTCTCAGGTGAACGATCCATCAAGAATTTACGTTATTGCTTGATTATCGTTTTACTCTTTTTAGAAAATTAGGAATAAACAGCAACTATTGAACCGCTGACAGGAATATAACTTGAATTTGATAGGCTTAGGAAGAAATAATTTTAAAATTGTTTTTTAAGTCTCTACATTAGCATTCAGCATAATTCAGCGAGCATTATACGAAAAACTTATCATTACACTTAATTGAAAATAAAACAAAACTTGCTGAAAATATATCAATGCTGATGCGTGTCTTCTTTTATTACGGTTTACTACTTTGTCGTACAATAGGAAATATTCTTCTAACTGATAAAATATTTGATTTTTCAATATTTCTATGCAACGTATTCCGTATACTTATCTTCTCTCTATTAGACAATTTTAAAACCAATAAAACACTGATCGAATTTATTCTTCTTTTAAATTATTCTAATCATTACTGGCACACGCTGACGCGTGTTATTCATCTACTAAGCCGTAGGGCTTCCATCGATAATTCTATGAACTTAAATGTAAGAAGCAATTTTTATTTCTAAGGCACAATTATATAAAAGAATGCACGAATAAGCATGTACACATTACAAACATTGTATTTATAATTAAAAAAGAATAAGTATAAACTACATTTTTATATGCTTACACGTATTGTTATACAGTTATCCTATATAATAATTTATGAATTATAAACAATATCTTTTACGAGATTTCAATTTCTATTGTGGTAGATTTATCTTTACGAATACGTAATAAATGTTTATTAACATTTTCAAAATTTGAACCGAACAACCGCGAATTTAAAAAAAAAAAAAAAAAAACTTAAAACTCTCGCTCCTTCTTTAGTGCATTAATAAGAATGTAAGTCAAATTAAACTCACATAACAGTTACATGCAATTTTTCGAAAAACATCTGTAGCACTAGTCTACTTAAAACTTGTAAATTTTTTAAATATCGGTTAACGTAATCTTGAAACTGATTTATCTGCTCTCGCAATTGATTTATATGCGAATACTAATTTTCCAAATTTTCCATTTGAAAAAAGCGGATTGTGTTCTTTCTTATATACTCGTCAACAAGATAATTGAAAACTCAACGATTCTGATTTTAAAACATTCCGTCATACGTAGGATCAAGTTGCCGGCGAAGCGTTGCAAGTGCCCCGCGTTATAAGCCATCCTCTGACATAATTTCAACGACATAATAAAAAGGAGCTTCTCGTTGTCAGGGATAATTTTGCGCAGGCGCACGTCGGCAGTTGAATCGCGCATACGTCACGCAGGTAAAAGGGAATATCGCCCGTGGCTTTTCTCTCTCCTACGTGGACAAACGCACGCGTTAACTCGCTACAACATCGCGTGCCCAGGTGGCGTCGTCCACCTCTGATATTCCCGCGGGGAGAAATAGCAAAGAGGATCCTCTCGAGGGTTGTTGTTCTGCAGCAATCTGCGATAACACTTGCAAAGTTGACGCAAAGGGATTGTTAAGTACCTTGCCACGCGGGATCGTATCGTTTGTACCTATGGATTGCTTCCGTTTTTATGTGGGTCGAGGGCCCAGGAACAGCGTTTAACCGCATTTAGATATTGTAATGTGGCCGTCTTAACTTTCGCTTCGTAACTTCTAGATGTAGCGTTCAACGTTTTGTAAAACGTACCTTAACGCGTAAAATATACTTGCACTAGACGAGAAAACACAGTAAGGCAGTTACGAAAAATTATAAAATTTATTTAAAAATACGCCCTCGTAATATTTATGAATGTTTGTAAATATATCCTATTAATTATTTTAGTAAGAAGAGGTACTTATTTTTTTAACCATTTACACAACGGTATGTACGCTGTCTTATTGTTTATAATTTTTCAAATTCAAAATAATTCCAACGAAGTCTCTGACGAACGATCTAGACAGCAGATTAAAACATATAGAGTCTATAACTTATAGGTTATATTTATTTGACCAGGATCGTATTACGAGTCAAAATTATGCTATTCACCGCACTTTTCTTTTTTTACGGCATTTATCGACTGTAGTTTCACTTGAAATCGACTCGCTTGCTTAACGCATTTCGTATTTGGAAAAAGATCGATGCGCGTTTGAATCTTAATTTCTCACGTGCGCGTGCACTTATACGTATTACAAAAAATTTTCATAATTTTCGACGATACGTTGTATTTTAATTCCGTCGCTTATGCTACGGTTGTTAATAAAGTATTAAAATAGGTGGCATTAATTGCATTCTTTAGTCTTGATGGAAGCCGATAAGTTGAATACACACTTACAGCATTGAATAACTAATTTGCGCTTCGAATGGTATCTCTTTGCTATTTCAAAAGATTCGTATCCAAAGTAACGCATTGAAAAAGACGTCTTCGAACGTAAAGTTTACTCGGAAAAGTTTTAAAAATGATACTCCCAAATTTATTATTGGTCGATACATAATGCTCGCCACGTATTAAAATATTGTTGGAGCAAACATCTTACTGCTAACGGATAAAAATTTGAAGCGCAAAAGCAAAAGAACTTATCGAACCTGAAGACCTGCGTACATTCACGTTCGAACCTCATATATAATTATAAATATTGCATTCTTTGTCGAATGAAGCTCCATTTTAATTAATATACATTTATTATCACGTTATACATAAAACTTTGTACCTGTGACTTACGCTACATTATCTCTACGCAATACCACGTACTTAAGATTTTTTACTTTTGGCTCGATCTTTTAATCACGAAGACAGCCACAAGATAACTCGAGCAAAGATTAATTAGTGCCCATTCTCCCCGAAAAAGAAATTACGAGAAAAAATGAAGAGGCAGCCCGCAAAATTCAGTGCCGAAACCGCATTGTAGGGGCCGCACACGATTTCTAATAAAATAAGCCATTCCAATTCGAAAAGCCAAAAGGATAAGCAAACCCACGGTTGCACGTACTAAAACACAGCAGTGGCTCGTCCTTCTTACAGCATTCAAAAGAGCCGCTCGTTTATAATGCTAACGGGATGACGCGACAAAAAGTCGACCTGCCCACATATCCCCGACTCTCGGCAGCGCCCCGTAATACGAAAATGCAGCGCCTCGCGAGCCATATTTATAATTCGCCCGGTGTGTATTACAAAGAGAGCAAAGCGCTTAACGTTAATCGGGTGGAGCGGGAGAGACGGAGGAGCAAGAGATGGCATCCGGTCTCACGCGCGTGGAATAAGCAATTCGTCTTTTCACTTGCGCGGCCGATACACGTGAACAGCGCTCAGCAGTCGGTCGCCCTCGCGAACGTCTCCTTTTTCTCCGGCTCTCGTGTCCTTTGACATTTATCGATGGCCAATTTCTCATCGGCTTTTTCGAGAGATCCCCGCTCGGTTCGAATATGGGTTATGGCGAGTGTTGGGCCTTCCGTTGGTTCTGTTGGAGTGCGAGAGCGAGAGCGAGAGCGAGAGCGAGAGAGATTCGAGTTTCTGATCGATTCTAACGCACTTTCCTGATCGCGATGGAATGTCCGCCCGGGCATTTCAATAGTTTTTCGTCCTTTTTAAAATTCGTACTTGATCGATGACGTTTCTTGTTATAGACGCTCTCGAGTCAAGGTAGGTCAGACGTTCGAACGACAGTGGTACACGATTTTACGATATTCCTGCTATTAAACGAGCCGAGCACTGAGCCGACCAATCCGCAACAGTTCTTTTGCTAAAACTCATATCGCCCTCTGCTGATTATCAATTTTCTTTTTATCTGCGATCTGATTAAAAGTTAAGTGGGACAACGGTGAACTATGTTGAAACTAGTTGGAGACTGGTGAGCCATTTTGACGGCGGAAATTTTGGGTTCGTGCATGGGAGCAACGTGCAAAACCTGGAAACCTAATCAGGTTTTGTTCTTTCCTCCATAGTTATTGCTTAAATCATCGAGTTGATTTCAGATAACTTCGTTGCTAAGGGACTCGTCAACGCGTCCAGGTTTGTATTCTGGAAAATTTTCTCTAATTGAATAATCTATTGCAGTTACATTCAACATAATTACACTAATGTTTTAGCAAGCAAGTTTATTGTACGGTTAAACGGTTACTGCTACCAATGTCATTTAGCGCTTACAATTTAAGCGACATTTTCCAATTAAAGCGCGTCTTTCAATGTTTGCTGTGGCTCCAAATCTGTGGCTCCAAATTCCTTTATAACGCCTTAAAATATATTATCTCCGTATTAGTCAAACATTTTAGTTTTCAGCTTTGTGGAAACATTCATTTGCAGTCACTGTGCGAAATGTAAATTGACATTATTAATACTTAAATCCAGCATTGAGCTACGTAAAGTACATTTTGCATTGCACAGAGTACAAAATCGTCGTATAAAATTTCGTAAATTCGAAGTAAAGTAAGCCAAGTATATCAGTCCTACGATACAATTAACGTGAAAAGGAGTTTTGATACTGTGCTTTTAACGAAAGATAGAGAGTCGATCATTAAAATAATAAAGGGCTGTTCTAAACAACACGACTTCTAAACAACTTGCATAATGAAATAGCATACCGTAGAAACTTTATGAAATTTGTATGCATAACCCTTGTAACGTAAAGATTTATCGTCGTTATTAAGAAGTCGTTTTATAAATACGCAAGAGTCGTGGTTTTGTTTCAGGTTGTATTACTTACAGTATTAAGCGGATACTTAAACATTGAGCCCCGGGCGATATAGTTCAGCTGGACGAGAAAGAGAGAGAGAGAGAGAGAGAGAGAGAGAGAGAGAGAGGGAGAGAGAGCGAGACCATTTCAACGAACTAATTTACTTTGCTGAACTAGTCGACTGCCGAAAAATTTCAGAATCGTGCTTCGAAAAAATAACCTTTCGAAGAATCTACGAATTTCGCTCGAGGGAATTTACAATTATGAAGAGATGTACAAAAGCGCCTCTGCAAATCCTCTCGAATAGGCGAATAATACTCGAATGTTCCGCATCCTTTGTTTCCAGATGATAATAGTTACGATCCCAAGTGAGCAACGCGAGGAACACTTTAAGCCTGTGCTACTACGCGTCGAACCTTATTTACCAAATTTTCGTCGATTTAATACTATGTAGTTCAGACTTGTACTCGCCGACCACCAACAAATAACTCGTAATAATGGTTGGCTTTGATGGTGATATATCACTTACAATCGGTAAGTGATGTACGCTTGTGATTGAAAAACTAAGTAGCTCGAGTAGCTTCAAATAATAGCTCCGATAATTGGATACATTTATCTACGAGTTGAACGTGCGCTACGTTACTAATAAGAGAACAATAACGGAAATGCACGACTGACGCTTACGAGAGCTCGGCATCGGATATTCAATCGCATAAAACCGAAATATCAAAGCAGAGGAAGCTCACAAGATTCATTCGCATTTTATTCATTCGCGGCAAACATTGATGTACTAGAAGACTCTTGTAACGGAAGGGCAACGTAATTTCTATTTGTGCGACATTAAGTGGAATCGACAATTAGCTTACAAAATCACAATGGATCTGTGGATTTCGTTAACATTCGCTTAAAAATACGTATAAAAACACGTGCCACGTGACTTTCAGCGAAAATATTCTTTTAATTTTCAATCGTCGAGCCTAAATGGAAATGATGCTGTTTCCGTATTAAACAAGCGTATTAAACCTGATTCGTGGACTGATGAACGAAATTTATTAAGTATAGAGTAGGTGATTCTTTGATAATTCGTTGATAATTCGTCCATTTCCATAAAAATGCGGAGAAACTAGAAATTACACCTCGTTCATCCCCGTGGGCTTTATATCCTAACAGAGGCCATTTACGGTTACGTTTTCAGGTCGAAGCTCAAACAAGTATCCCTTGCGAATCTGGATAGTTCGAGGGCGTCTGAAATGGCTTTCCCGAGCCTAGCATTTTTCTCCTTAAATCCACGGGTCCGTGGCGTAAGCCTAGTCTCACGTCCGCTCGCAAGTATCGGCTTATCCTGCAAACGGATAATAGTCATTGGACTCGAGGAGAACCCGAGGCGGCGTCCGGGGACCAACGCGCCGAGGGTTACGCGGGAAGGGGGTTGGGTTAAGGCAAGGGGGAAAGGCTCGCTCGTGTAATAGAGGCGCATACTTTCAAAGCGCGAAATCGAATATCGGCCCGAGGCCACCGCCCACGCAACGGCCCGGGCTATTATATTACCGGGGCCTCGGGTAACATTAGGGACGCCGGGGCCCCTCTCGATTATTAAGAGCATTAAGGCACGATATTGAATTCCATTAGAGGACCGATCGCACCGCGGCCTCGCGTCGGGCCCGGTTTTTCTCTTCGCATCTCGTGCGGGCGAACGAACCCGCGAACGGATTGAAGATGATTAAGCCCCGCGCCACACTCTCGTAACCTTCCGACTCGTGGACTCGCGTGCATTCGGGTCCATAATGCCCTGTCTCGGACCAGCCACGAGGAGGGTGAATTACGTTCATGAGGTATATCGCGAATATTCGATTGGGAGCGAAAGGAGCTCCCTTTCGCCTTTTTCTTCTCAGTCGAACGCGCTGTAATTTACGCGAGATGAAGTTTCCTTAATTGAAGATGCGTCTTAAATACAGTCGATTCGTAATAAATAATTACGTCGGCCAGTATCGACCTTTTAAACTGCTGCGCACACCTTCGATTCGCTCGACATTCGTGCTCCACGAGAATATCTTATTTGTGCTCTGCGGAAATTAACTCTTTTTGTTGTAACACGAGTTAGAAAAGTTAGCCAAATGAATAATGGGCTCTGCTTTTTCGATTCGGCAAATCTTGAACTTGAACGTAAACGAAAAAACTATCTGTGAAATTTACGACATTCGATTTTTCAGAAATGCAGTCGATGTATCTTCACTTGACGTGCTTAAGCGATTTCAACGAGGTACTCTTAAAGAAGCATTACCCGACGGATTTCCTTTTACTTTGGTTAATATTTTTCGATTTGACACTGAATTTGTAATAATTGTGCTTGCAGTGCTCAACGTCAAATGCAAATGGTTCATTTTTCTCTGGATCCGTTGTTGTGCAGCTTTCTGATAATGTGTGCGCGCGCGCGCGTGCAGCTGGAAGAATTTTTCGTATGTGATGCAAATATTTGATACTCGTCGTTTAATTGCTTTTCCGAATAACAAAGTACAACAACTTCCACATAAAGTTGTAAAAGCAAGTATAACAATTCAAAATAATCCTATTTTGCTACGTACTGCGTATTACGGCTTGCTTAAGCTGTTAGGCACATCAATCATAATGATAGAAAATCTATCGATCAATCCTAGTAAAAAATAAAGTTTCCATTTGATGCTAATTATATCGACAGTTGACTTGTCGATACCTAGAGTACTTACTGTAATACGAGACTTACATAACCGCTCGCTGCTGATAAAACTTCAATGGAAATGATAACACGGATCAAGTAAGAATGCATCAATCTTTGTAAATTATTTTATTCTTTAATCAATACGGTTGGATAGAGCACGTGCGTGATCTACGCAATCTCCTGACAAAATCTACACGAGCAGCAAATAAAATATCTCCTAACGAAGATTCAATAAGATTGCATTACAAAAGCACTTTAATCCATAATATACCTCTACAGCCGCTCTCTATAATACAACGATTACGAGCATCCGATCCGACAAACATTTCGAACCCAGAATATTCCGAGGCGTCTCGTTAAGCTCTGACAATCGTACATAAACTCTTCACGTCTGGTCCTAGGAGCGTCTCACTGGCGCAAGAAAAAGATGAAATAACGAAGGTCGCGAACCTTTTAAAAGGGCAAGGCGCTCTGGATAACATCATTCTCCAGCACGCACACGTACATGGGAGACCCTAAGGCATACCTTTGCGTGTGCTCATCGAGAGTCTTTTTTTAGGTACACGCGAGCGAGGAAACTTACGTGGGCGTGCGCGCCTCTTCCTCTTCTCCAGCATCACTCGTTGCTTCTTCTTTGAAGGCTCGCGAAGAAGGAAATACTTTGAACCCCGTACGACCTTTGCAGCCGCTCTCGTTGCACCGCGATCGCCGAGCTGCTTTCAACTCGAAAGCACCGAGTACGTGCGTCTTGTGCACTGATGCGGTTGTCGCGATGAGTGTCGCGATGAGTGTCGCGATTTTAATCAGCTTAGATAATGTTCAACTCGTGTTTCAACTTCAAGTTCCTCCGTTACATTGATGAATTTGGTAATTTGTGCATATTGAAATTTTGAGATTCAACGTTACCGATCGACAACGATGCTTACGATAATTCAAGGTCTTTGTTTACGAGCCTCGGTTGAAATGTTTTTTATGTAAGACTTACTTGTCTAAGGCTTTAGGCTTTTTTTTCTGCAAAGTGGTAGGATACAAACGTAAAGTCACGAACGTAAGTGACCCACTGAAGAAAGTATCTTAATGTTAACTGCGACTTCAATTCTACTCCACCTTCTCTCTCTTCCTTACTCTCCTTCTTCTGATCTCTGACGTTGATTATAAGAAAGTGTACTTTGTTCCATTAATAGATATTCGTACCGAAAAATGAAAGTAATTAATCCATTTTTATTATCCGAGCAAAAGTTCAATTTTCATACTTAAATTACCATAATTGATTTATGGATTAATGTGCATTGTTCCGAGTGTATTTAAGGCGGCGCTAAAGGAACGACAGCGACTTATTATAGATGAAATATTTATTAAAAGACACTCGAGAAATAAATTCATTAAGCTGTAACATTGTTCGCTTGGATATTATTTTTATTACCGCGCGATAATATGCTAATATCGAATGAGAATTTTCAACGCCTTTTCTATAATAAGTTATATTTCTTAAATGTTTAGTATATCATTTGGAGGCAAAATAGTGGCGTGCATGTCGGACAATACCCTACATTTATACTGTCGTCTATAATTTAGACTTCAGTTATATAAAATTTACGACTGGAGATGCTGACAACTGCATGTCCTTGAACTAGTTCAAAGAACTTTGTCATAGTTAGTTATTTATAAAGTCGTCGTTGTCCTCGCATTATCAAGTAATACTTTCTCACGATATTCCTAGTTCGAGTACTTTGAGGACTAGGGAGTACTTTTCCAAAGAAGAATTATAGCATAATTAATTATTATTCATAATGATTAATTATTGGAATATGAAATTTGTAGCGACAAATTTAGGCCGAATGAATTGAGTATCTTTAGCGCCAATTCAAGACAAGTGAGCGCTCAATCGGCCATGAATATAAATTAAATAGATATGTCAAATTGAAATACTTCATTTTCTTTTAATTGACATTCAAGCACTTCGCTTTAAAATATTATTGCTCTGTTGAGATATCATTGCCAAATGTCAGAGTTATCTCGAAAGTATACCGATGAAAATAAAAAGAAAGTAAAAATAAAAAATAATTATAAGATTTAGAAGATGATGACGCAGTACAAAGATACAAAAAATATTTACAATTTTAGTCGCAGCATATTTTCGGTCTGCTAAAGCGAAGCTTTTATTTAAATTTTAAAAGGTTTTACATCAACTATATATTGTATACTTTACAATGTAATCACGGATGAAAAAAATACAAGCTGCTCTTTACCTCTTAATTCGCGAGGTCTCACGGACACGAACACCTTGAATGAAGTCATAAACGAAGCCGTGAAATTGTTCATTAGGCCGAAAAATCGTATTTTATACTCTACCCACGCAATCCAGATACGCAAGAGCATTAAAGCTCTTTGGTGCCATCGCGAGACTCCAGATTTTATTGGAGTGAGTTTGCGAACGAAGAGCGCATCGCGTCTTTGGCATAAACGCATTATGAAACTTGGACTTAATTAATGGAGAAAGCAAAACTCGGACTAAAAAACAAATAAAAATATAGATCCTTACAAAATGTCCAACGAAATAAAATATATATGTCGGCCGAGAGAGAGAGAGAGAGAGAGAGAGAGAGAGAGAGAGAGAGAGAGAGAGGGTGGGAGATGTATAAGGAGATTTCCCTAATAAATGCAATTCATTCTCGTTACTTATTAAAATGTAGCCTTTATTACGCAAAAAGAAGCTGCTGGAGATTTTTATTTGCGCACGGAAACGCGCATTCGAAGTGGCCGAATTTGAAGTGCGTTAACGAAGTCTTATCGATAACAGAATGTACGATGTTTGCATATTCGAAGCCCATAAAGTCTCCCTAATGAAAATTGCTAGCCACCATTCGACGCATCGACATTAAAATATTATCGGCGCGCTTTAATCGCGAGCCAAAGATCAATGGCACTTCCGAGCGAAAGTGATGAGGGCCAAATTGCACGATAAAGAACCCCAAATAAAAATGGAAAATGAAAGGGGGAATGTTTTCTAATAAGCCATAAAACCAATTAAATCCCAGTGCGAACCTTCGAGAGGGCGATCGCGGGTAAAGAAGTATCGAAGGCAGACTACATACGGCGAATGGCGCACAGCGGGCGAGGAACATTCACTCGCGATGTCTTGATTATTGCCGCAAAACGACTCCTCGACGCGACCCGCTGTTTTATAGGCCCGCATGCGCGTCGATCGCGGACGCGGGTGGACCCGATGACCCCCGATGCGAGGGGCCGCAGAGCTTCAGCTCCCACCCCCACTCGCGACCGACATCGAGCTTCGGTTACTCCCTTTCGTCCACTTGGCAGTCGCTCTTTCCACCCTCGCCGGCACGGGATACCGGTTAATGGATTTCGAGGCGTGATGTCGATTCCTGACGGCGTTTATGCTCGAGCGTTTGGCGGTTCGGAAGGGGAGTTCGGAATTCATAACGCGGCCACGAAAGGCCATTTACGATTGGAAACTCGAGAACTGCCTTCGCTTTAATAAGAAGGGTTGGACACGTGGAAGAAATGTTGCCCGAGCTATGACTCGGACAACACGTTGGATGGCTTCGTAAGGGAACATTGCGTGCGATTATTAATTGTCTTCCCCTTTGAATACGGACCTTAAGAATACGAACTTTGATTATTCCACTTTTTTTCCACTCGAGAGAAATCCGAAAACTTCTATTCGGATGATATTCGTCGCTGGTGTAGCGGTGCGAACGCTTCGAATTATTACAAATGCAAAACTTTACATCGATCGCTCGTTTCCGAATACCTAATTGTAATTCGCCTGAATGTGATTCAACGTCTGCATTTCATCATGATCACGACTTATTTGCGTCAGCAGAGATTGCTCCTATTTTCCTTTAACAGAATTCAGCTCCAACAGAATTTCATAACAAAATGAAAATAAAACGCTAACGTCACCGCTAACGGGTAAAAGTTCTTAAATGTGTTTTCTTCTAAGTTTTAAAATTAATCAATCCTTGTCAGCTGCTTTAGCAGGATTAATGGATTTTGCTCACTCGAGACACATTTAGACGAAAGAACGTAGCGAAAGAAACGTTAAATATTAACGAAACGATTACCGGACAATTAATAGCCAGCTCCGCTTGAAAATCTATACATTTCGAAGAGAATTTACCATTTAAGCGATGAAATAATTAATCGCTGGGTAGCGCAACTACTTTTGTTCTTAATGTTAAGCCTTCTCTCGAGTTGAACAACTTGTACTTTACAATACACCATTTTGTCTTGCAGGTAATCGATGCGAGATAATAGATGTTCATAATCGGGATGAATACATTTTGAATACATAAAATTAAAAATGACCTCGTAAACTTCTCTGAAAACGAAATATCTTGGTCTTATGCAGATAAGTTTAAGGAGGAATCGCGAAAAATTGAAGTTTCAAAAATAAAGCTATAATTTGCTGCTTAAAATGATGCAGACAGCTTACTAAAATACTAAAATCCAGTACCGAATGGCGAATAAAAGATAAAATTATTTTTAAATAACTGTAGCTCCGCGCCAAATAAATTCAAACTCACTAAAAGTTCGGAATATCTTCTTAAAATACAAAACTGTATACGAAATGTATTCATTTTCACTTATATTGGGTTACAAATTACAGTTAAAAACTCAAGTTTTTAAATTTCGTTGGCATACTTTTTTGTGAAAAAAAATGTTGTAGATCCAACGACAACTGACCCGCCATTTGGAAGCTAGAATTACACGTTACACACGTTCGCGTCTCCAACGATCTCCTGGTTGACCCCCTGCAGTGTAATATCGTTCTACAATTTCGAATTTTATTTCGCACGTTTCACGTACGCACGCGCATACGCCACTCTCTCGCGTCCTCTTTCTCTCCCCTACTGTCTATCTCAGGATTGATTTCGTCCTCATTTCTCGCTGAACTTGCCTTCGCTTTTCACTTTTTGGCGCCTCGCGTGATTCCTTCCTTTAATGCTCCACGTCCTGTGCTCCAGTTGCTTTTACCTTGATGTACAATGTTGTCTCGCCACTGATAAATGACGAAGATATACGAGATGCGCCTATTTTTTAACACGTCGGTTCTTCGTGCAGTTAATGCGCTTTTTCGTTATTATCGATTAGGTCAATGGTCAACTGCGGTATAATACTCGACTGCTTCTCTGGTAAAAAAAAAAAAAAAAAACGGTTTCAATAAAAATGTTGCATTAGGAACGACCGATCGTCGTCTAGTGGAATAAACGAAGTCTCAAACCTTTTGTAAAGTCACGAATTACGGCACCGAATTTAATTTATACACCTTAGGCGTGTGTATTACATGCGCTGCGGATAACGTCAAGGCTTCGGGTAATTCATTTCATTATTTTATCATTCTTTGATAGTCGACGTATTTTACATTATAGGCAATAAATATCGCGTAAAGACAAAGCCTTGGAATATTTATGTGCGTGGGGCTTTTTTATCTAACGAGTAAATTTACACAGACTATTTAAACACGGAAATTCAATTTAAAATGTGTTTCAGGTAGGCTCCTCTTGTAGACTATGCGCCACATCTGATAAACCCCACTTAATGTAAGTCCACTCTACAAACACCCCCTTGATGCCTTATGATGTATCTTTCGGGCAAATCGGTTAGCTCGCATTAAAATAAGAAAATTTGGTAATTGTACGTTACTGCATTGTTAAATTTAGCGCGGAACATCTTGTAAGTTTATGCTTCAGTGGCAGATGCGAAACGAATACGCAATGCGTGCAAGTAAAATGTTCCTCTAATAGTCGTAAAGTTGAGGGCGCGTCACGAAGCCGAATTTCAGATAAACCAATTTTAATTTTCCCAAGTTGCGCTCTCCCGTAGCCTTGAAAAATTCATAAAAATCTCGAGCCTCGATGCTAAGAAGGGAAACGCAAATGAAAAAAGATCCACGCGAGAAAGTGGTTCGGCAAGCTACAAGAACGATGATTTCAATAACCTAGTGCACTGCCTCCCTCTTCCGTTCCCACATCCTCGACAGCCACATCTGTCCATCGCTCGCGTCTCGCGTCCGTCCCTTCCACCCCCACACTCGAACCCATCCCGACGGTAAATCAATGGCAGGTCCCCGTTACGAGAGGAGTATCGGATGACGCAACAGGTGCAACATCCCGCACCCTTCGGAAACAATGATCACTGTATTGGTTTTGGCGCCACCCTCTACACCCGTAAATCACTTCTCGGAGGTGCGGGTGCGAACTCGGGATCAACCGACTACGCGTCGTGGCGTGTCGATGGTAACGCACGAGCGACGCCTTCCGGTTATACGAGCGTGATGGATAAGTGGGAGGAATCGACGGTAGAAGGAATTTATGGGTTGGATGGGAAAGAATAGGCGAGCATCGAAGGTGGGAAAGGAGTAAAAGAAAGTAGGTAAGGAAATTATTCGAATCAGCTGTTGAATTGGTGTGGAAAAGCCTCAGGTATACAAAGATATTTCGATACTAATGACGCCAATGTCGCGGATGCGTAATATTACCTTGCCGATACAAATGTTCAAAGCCTAGTTTCGTTTCTCGTCTCTTGAATTATTACAGCTCAACAAAGTTAGTAAAACAAAGAGGAAAAAATGAAATTGAAGAATTTCAGATACAACTGCAGCATCGGTTACTGTGAAATGAACAATTAAAAATTCATGCTGTTGTTCTCCGTCGATGTACCTTCGACATGCATAAGTAAGTAAATTATCGAAATAATTCCCAACGAAATTGTCGATTATGCAAATTATGATCAGCAAAAACCCATAAAGTAAATTAGCGTGGATAATCGCTCTTAAAGGAATGTTAAAGAACAAAGTCATTCACCGACTGCAAATATTATTCCCTTATTTTTAAATGGCGTTTAAAGTGGCGAAAATGTAGACATTTGCATTCCTTTGGATGCTTACTAAATAACGGAATAATAAAATTTAATGTACCCGCGCGCGCGCGCGCGCGCAAGTATTACGGATCTCGTAGAAGATTAGGAGCAGCTCTTTTATTCCCTCTAGAGTGGCCATTACGTTGAATGAAAGGCTTTAACTCAATTAGACGGAGGTCGAGCAAAAAAAGCGCCCAACGCTTTTGACTCGAAAGAAAATATCGGTCCCGAGCGATATCACGGCCGATTGCTGACTTAAACCAAGCACATACGCTAGGAGGTGAAGCAGAGAAGAGAAGCAACGAGGACGGGACCTTCTGTCCTCCATCCAAGGCGACGTGCCTACTTCGTTGGGGCACTGCTGCATTCGCGTAATGCGCCCCTGAGCCTCCGCTGTCTGCTACCCAAGCGGCTTTGCATAACTCGAGGAATGACCGCAGGCTCATTAAGTATCACCGAAGTATTCGTGGGAGTACGTTAACTTTGACGGATCGATCAATCTTCCGCGAGTATTGAGACCTTCGCCTCCCGTCTCGCCAAGGAGTTACGATTCCCAAGTGCAGTGGTGCTCGGAGTGCGGCAGAGCCGTTGAAGGATAGTTGTGAGATTGTTGCTCACGATGCGCATTGGAATTAAAGGAATTGTCGGAAAGGCCGCGCGAATGCGTTTCTTACGTCGACTTGGAAAATTGTAATATGGAATTACGATACTCGAGATGAATATCGCGCCGAGTTTATTCTTACTGCTTTCAGCGCGTTGGACGCTGTTTTCGTAAATCTTTGCGCACGCTAAAGAAGTCAAATCCTCGTTGTGTTTATATTTTCTACGTCTTCTATGAAGAAGATAGTGATTAGTTATTGGCCTTTTACAACTGCAGACGTCGTAACGCTTCGTTGCAAACGACTTGTTCTTCTTATATTTTGTAAGAGTGGCGCGACGAATGTGAAACTGGTTAAGACGACGAAAGTCTTGCAGTGACGTAATCTAACATTAAAAGTACCATTGTTATTAATTAACCGTTAGCTAAAAAATAAATGCACACGTTATGCGTTTCGTGAAACGTCGGGATAAAGGTTATGGATTTTTCGCTAGATTAGGAAATAATTTCTTACTAAAAGAGTTAATTTATTAAACTGTGATTAAATGATCAACCTTGTTAAACGGAATATTTATCGAAACAAAGAACTGGTGAATTAATCGCGGATTATCGTATGAATCACAAATTCAAGTTATCGTATGTTATCAATATGAATGCGCACTTTCAAAGTACTAGTAAAGATAGTAGATTAGACACGACTGCGCAGTCTTACGAACGAGACACTGTACTCCTCTTTCCGTAAAAATAACATAGAAATAGGTATCCTTTCTATTCTACGAATCAACCTACTATGGAATTTTATCGTTTATTCGGGTTTTGAGCGAATAATACCTGTGCCCGAATAAAGTCTGGCGTCACCTTTCAAGCTTCAGTGCACTGGCCAATTGTATTTCGTGTCTAAATCGTAACGGTAGGGATTTCCGTAACTGAATTCGGAAATGTAGAGCATCTCCTGTAATTTAATAAAAATTAAGTAACAATTTACTGGAATGGAGTTGAAGAAAGTTATTGATCAACGAATACAATAGGTTCAAACCTTGGAAAGAAGTTCGTATATTTCTTCAATCCGTGTTACATTTGAAAATAGATACTTTTCGAGTAAAAAGATATAATTTGATATAAGTTGTTGTTGATTTTCTTTTTTTCTATAATATAAGCTTATAAACTTGTTTTGTCGAATTAGCGTATAATGGTTGATAAATCTCCGAGAAATGAAATGCAGGTATGAAAAAATAAATACTCGACGTGATGTAACGAACGTGACTGTGAATTCTGGTAATCATTCGCTTTAAAGAAAATTCTAGATTCTGATCGATCTGAACTTTAAAACAAAATACTAAATAATCAAGGTGTAAATAGTAAAATGGTACGGGTTAATTCGACATTTCACTTTTACTTCCGGATGAATGAAGCTTATGTTCTCGTTCGTATTCAAAAGTCAAGGTCAATCGACAAAAGCCAAAAATTATTTAAATACGATAAATTACAAATTTCTTCCGTTCTACGCGTTCATTTTCACAGCTCCGTGTATTTCAAATTTCAGTTCTTTTAAATTATTATTGTTGTTGTCGTTGTCCTTGTCATTATTATTATTAAATTACACATACCAGAAATGAATGGAAAAATAGCGCATCGGGTGAAAAAAGAGACCGTTGCTTCGGTTATTACTCCGCCCCTTTTTTCAAAGGAGACACCGATGATTTTGTCGAAACAATGAATCCTCAACTTGTTCATGAAGCGCATCCACATATTATCCCGATCTCTCGGTCGTTCATCAATATCCCCTAACAGTAATTCGCACATGCGTGCGTGCAGTTTCTCTCCTCTTCGGTGCTCCATCAAGGTCGTACAGCGTACAACTTCATTCGAAAAAGATTCACCAGGTGGTCGTGATTCGAGCACTCTGGGACTTCTGCCACTCCCTTTGTCCATGTCCTTCTTCAATCGGCGTGCAGGTAATCAATTTCTTCGCACTCTCCGACTTATTACGTGCATCGGTCAATCAGCGAGGGGCACGACGATAATGACGACGATTATGATTATAATAAAAAGATTACAAAAGCGATATTCGTGCACCATGGTAAAGAGATGTATAGGGCTCCTGTTATACAGATTAAATGTGTCATGCTTATTACGGATTTATATTTCATAAAATTTATATTTTCATAAAATCATTATCGCGCTACGATGTCCATTTTCTTTTTTATAATAATTCAGGATTTAAAGCTTTCGATGCAGCGACGCGTGCAATTATCATAAAAAAGTACAATTTATATCACTCTATTTCGATCGGTTTTATTACTGCACTTCGCGGAATATCCGGGTATTTCCAATGAGTGATTAATATGTTGGATCCGACGTGCTGCTTCACGTCAATTGGGTTAATTTGAACATTAGCGTTTTCCTTTAAAACCCTGCCCGAAACAAAATGTGTAAAAATCCATCTACGACAGTTGGGTCTTTCATTCCGCAATAATAATGTCTTGTGTCATATTCGGCACTTATTCCACTTTTTTAATTCGGGAGTCACAAGTTATTCAAAAGAGACATTATTTTTCTCGATCGCACTTTAGAAATTATTAAAAAGAAATTTCTTTTAAACGCGAAATTCCGGACTAGGCGCTTAATATAAATAATGATTTTCTTATCTTACGTGTAATCGGAATCCACAAAGGTATACAAACTTTAATTTATATTTCGCAGATGCTAGAATATTACGTTAAACCTGTAACGATGTATTGCGTCGCGTCGTGGGTTCGCTCGATCAACGCAGCTTGAGTTCTAGAGTAACCAGAAATCGAATACTCACATCCATTAATCCTTGCGCTTTAAATTCGAATATTTCAATCTCATTTATGAATAAAATGCTAATTGTTCGCGAGCCGTGAAGGAAGAGTCGAAATGTAGATTTGCGAAACGGGACAACGGGGGAGAATTTCCAAGGTGTCGGATTATTCCATTGGTATTTTTAGATTATTGCAACTGTATTATACTTCATGTATGCTCTCGATATTTGAGTACTCTATTAGTAATTGTCACAACGCAATTATTTGATGTCATTTGCCCATTATCGCGCAGAGTACTTAAAAAAAATGTTACAAATCTTGATTAAATCCGAGAGAGTAAATAATTTTGTTCACGGATCTACTACGGCATAGACGGATGAATTAATCGGACGACAGTCCGCACACGACACGAGGCGTATCGTCATTGATTACAAATTTGGTGTTTACATCTTGAATTGGACGTCAAGAAGCGTGACGTACAATTAAATCATAGACTCGGATTCTTTTATATCGCCTTGTTTCATCAATCAATTATCCTTCGCGTATTTTTTCGCGAATCAACCGTTAATTATTGACCTGCGCAAATCGATTCCTTGAATATTATTTTGAATTTGAATTTATTTCTAATGACCTTCGGAAAAGAAAATCAATTTTCAATTTAGTACTCGTTAGGAAGAATGATGATATAATAACATTCCGAGTCGATTCAACGATTGACTGTTAGTGGCTATAAATTAAAAATGATTTATAATGCATTTCGAGCAAAAAGAGTGAAATATTATTAGCAGCTTTAAAAGATGCTGTTTTCGATCTGCTGTAATGTGATAGGCGCGAGAATATAATGATAACCATCAATTTTTGAAATTGATGGTTAAGCCTCGATTTTCACGAAAACGCAAATACGCGTATTTTCCCGAACAGTTGATTATTCAAATTTTCATATGAAATCGCGCATTTAGAATTACAAACTCTAAGAGTGGATAATCAATAATGCTAAAGAACTCGGATACACAAACCTTTGTGCAAACCTTTCACATTATTACGCAAATTTGTACATTGTACAAATACTCACATATCGTGAGTATTAATCACACGGATTCCTTGCCTTCGATATAAAAATATCGTATTGCACGCATACTTTAATACCAAACTAGTGATGTCTCGAATCAATAGACTGAATTATTACTCATTGTTACAAATTAAATTTCAAATAAGTTTTATTTAATTTTTACGCCTATAAAAAATCAGTTGATCAATAATTTATGTATTAAGAGCATGAATAATATAGCTACTTGAAAAAATGATAAGCGTTTCTTTATTTTTTAGCGATTGCTATTTTAATGATCAGTGGAATGCATTACCATTAATTAATAAATTAGCTTTCTATTCGCCTAGCTATGTAAAAATAGTATATTTAAATGTGCATTTGTAGGGCATAAAAATATTTGTCGATATTAAGTGTAATCGTACAATTAGTTTGCAAAATCTTTCCGTTTTTTTTCTTTCGTCGTTTCTCTTTAGAGTCATTTCTTAGAAAGTGAATAGAATACAAAATGGTTTCGCGATGATATATTAATCGAAACGTTAATCTATTTAGCTGTTAAGCGTGTCAAGTACATTCATTGTTTTAATGTATGCAATTTATAAGGTCATAAATTTAAGCGAGCGCTAAGGTTCAAAAGAAGAAAATCTTGCCAAACCGAATGACGCAGATGAGACCGAACTATGAAAACAATTACCCATCAAATTATAATAACTACATTCTACTATTATTCAATGAAGAATGATTACGAAAGAACAAAGCAATGAAAAGAGGTTTAACCCAAATAACAGATATTATTTTACTTATACTCCACACTTACTCTGTCCACTCAAGTCTCATACAGATATCAGGAAAAAATAACAAGCTCTAAGGTGAACGGCACGATACTTTATCCAAAATTCCACAACCGCACAAGAAGGCAATCCACAGAATGACCTACTACCAGCAGTTACGGAAACCGTTGGCACGTACGTGATACGCGCACTCGGTGGACCACCCCGTGGCCGTTCCTGGGGGCCCTAGCAATCAGCGCCGAGAAATGATTGCGAAACAAAAACTCATCGCGGGCAGTACGTGGTGGCCATTAATAACCACCACAAAATTGCGTGGCCACGCGTAAAGAGGCCGAACGCAAATAGAATTAGCGCGTTTTTAACTCCTGCACGTATGTTCGCGATCTTTTAATCCTAATACGCACTTTATCTTATTAAACGAGAACGGCTTCTTATCCGGTGTAGTTATCTACTGCACCGAGATTGACAATTATTTTACAGAATTAAATAAACGTTGAAAAAGGGGGATCGAAGTCCCGAACTGATTAACAAACGCTTGATATGACTATCCTTTGTTTATCGATAACTTTCAGTATTACTATACTTTGGCTAATCTTTAACGAGGCTTCTCTCGACTGACTATTCACGAACAAAAATGATTGGTAATTTTAAATGGTCCAAAGCCCAACGTCATCTATAGAACATCGTTTGAAATGTAGCACAGTGGCTTATCTATTTGCAGGTGAATCTCATAACGCGATGTAATAATAATAAAATAACAATACAAAGTCTTGCAAACGAAAACGCAGCTTCCACTTGAAATACGCGAATATTCAGAAACATCGTAGCACATTTTCCTCCTACAACTTTGAACAACTAGAACAAAATCGCGCAATCCAACTTATGCGACGTTTACTTTAACAGAAAAACGGAAACCTTAAAACTACTTGCACTCCGTAGGTACTATTGCTCACTTCACCAAAGTCCACTCGAAAGGAAATGCAGAGCAAACTCTTATAGCGTGGACGGGTAGGGCCAGGGATCCCGGATGATAGATCGTGCATTAGCGTCGGTGTCACGGTACCCGCTGTGCGCAAATTGGAGTCGCACCCCCGCAAGGACATCGGCGCATCCTTCACCGCGCGATTCGACGTGCCTCGAGATGCGGTGCGTCGTCAGCGGAATAATCCGACCGGATGATGGGAACGAAGAAGAAAATAAACGCAGAGGAGCCTCGAGGAACTTTACTCGGGTAGATTTTGTTACGCGAATGAAGGTAACTCTATTCGCTTACTAGTCGTGATATCATAGATATCATCCGAATCGATGAAAAAACTCATCACGCTAAGACATGGAGATGAAAATATCTCTTGTACAGAAGGATTCGAATATAGAATATAGAATCGATCTGTGAATCATCAATGTCGTTCAATGTGGTCAGCATGGAACAGAGAGTAGAGTCTAATATAACTAGACCAAGTGAAAAAAGATGTGAAAATCTGATGTAGATGAGCTAATGAGTATCCCATCATTCGAAATGCACACGAATACAATGTGATATCAAGGGTATAATCTTCAAACTTTATCAGCATATAATAATGGGAAATTCATAGTATACTTTCGCTCTTCGAATATAAGGAAAATAAAATCTCAACATATTTCAGGAGGTACCAGCTATCATCTTTCAATTCTTTCAAAAAAGTATCACGACATTTAATATTTTCTAACATTACGCTTCGCTTAAAGAGAAAAATCATCGCGTATAAAGCTTCCTTCGAAGCTTCAAATTCCGTAAAATCAAAGTCAGGGCATCTGCCAAGAAAATTGGCAGAAACGTCCTACGCTTTCTACTTTACACTCCTAAAACCACTCACCCCCGAACTCGAATTCGCGAATTATCGACCCGAAGGAGGGAGACGCCCAAGCGCCAACCTCCATTACCAGAGGAAAAAGCGCCTCGACTTTTTCCAGCTCCCTTGAACGCGCGCATACCTTCGAGTTGCTCTTCGTCGAAGGCCCCATAACGACCGTGTTTAAAGATGGCGGCGGATTCACCGCTCTTCGACTCGGCCAAAATTAACGTCCGCGCGCTTGCGTGCGTGTGTGCCACGGAGTCGACAGGTCGACGCGCTTCCTCGAAGCGATAACAATAAAAGGCGAAATGACACGTGCGAGAGGGCCGATGATCCGCATTGGGGAAGCCGGTATCGGTGCAACACGGGCCCGGGGGAACACCGGAGATAAAGATTCGTAACGGTGTATTATTTACGGTGCGCGGAGGTGGAGTGAAATGTGGAATTTCGGACGAGGCCCTTTTTCTGGCTCTCGTGTGGCGTTTCGCAGAGATTGTGACTCGACGATTACGTTGATTAACGTTGTTTAACATTCTGCTCTTTAACGGTGCACTTTATTGCGAGCGTTTTGCCCGCCGGTGAGCGCGCGCTCTTTTCTCCGCTCTCCCTCTCTCCCTCTCCCTCTTACTCACTCTCTCACTCTCTCTCTCTCTCTCGCTCTCTCGCTCTCTCGCTGTTTTTTTGGAAAAGACGGAGGGATTTACCGTACCACCGCGATATCCGTAACGAATGAACTTTCAAAGGAGGTCCGGATTAGAGAATTCGCGAGGTTCAAGGGGAACAGGAAAGTATCGCCTAAGTTGATATTATAGAGTAACGCAT
This sequence comes from Wiebesia pumilae, assembly GCA_018907045.1. Lineage (NCBI taxonomy): Eukaryota > Metazoa > Arthropoda > Insecta > Hymenoptera > Agaonidae > Wiebesia > Wiebesia pumilae. The sequence continues at coordinate 3,566,393 of JACCHZ010000138.1, forward strand.
TATAATTGTGTTCCAGGCTGATGATTTTTCACGTCGGGAAAAATACGTTTAATTAGCTTTTCATTGCTCGAGTATGTGGTAACTATGAACATGATTTACAGCAGGAGCGAGACGCGCGATGTGGTGTTCCAGCTCGTGTTGAACTCCTTTTTTCCGACGCAGAAACCGTTTTACGAAATCGTACGATTACACAAATAATTTTTGTTGCTTTACGTAACTAATTTTAAGAGACAAAAACGTAAATTAACGTTGTTGCATTAATAATGCACTGAAGAAAGTAACTCGTGTCATACTGAGACTTCATTCCTAATACGAAGATTTACAAAAGATCACGCGTTCAGTTCCGCAATTACTAAATAAGTCATAATATTTTTGATATTTATATAACTAACAAGATTTACCGTAGAAAACTTCGAAATTCTAAATTCTTATGTGGAAAATAAGTATTATTCCGTTTCTTCCATCATCTTTCAAAGTTTTCTCAACGACGTAATTGTCCGATTAATCAAAAGTTCGTTCGCCATTTTCACTGGCTAAATGACATTCCGTACCGCTTTTCTCGGCTCAGCATCTTCGATGTCATTTGAAGCTGTAAAAGAGGTCCAAATAACAAGGCAGGATACGGCATAGTTTTCAAATTTGAGGCATTGGAATGAGGCACTGGATGGAAACGGATGGTCGACCCGTTTTCAGCAACGATAAAATAAAATAAAACATAAAGTACTTCCTCAATTGGTTGTCAAGTAAATAGCTTCGTAAATTAACAGCAAACGACGGCTGGATAAGATTGCGCTAAAACTGTACGCGGTCAGCGATGTTAGCCTTCGAGATGTACAAGCTCTTCCTATCGATTTATGAACGATAAATAACGTAAATAATAAAGCCTTTATAATAGTCACGCATAATAGCGCAGCAGCCATTCGAAAGTAAAACAGGCGATCATTCGCATCCCGATATCAGTCATAAGCGCAACCACGTGGAAAAGGTCGAGCACTTGAAAATAAATCCGACACCTAACCTTTTTAAATTTCAATCGAATTTCACGATACTCTCGCGCGATGAATCCGGTACTCGGGACTCACGCAGTGGCGCTCAAGAGCGCGTAATCATTACTCAAAGTCATGGTGCACGCACGATATTTATTCATACCCGTGGAAGCTCGCAGCGTGAGCCCTAATGAAAACTTACCGACGCACGAAAGTGTGCGCGGGCGCGATTTGTCAACCGCCGCGACCACCGTAATTCAAGATACGTCGATACGTCGATACGTCGATTCGTGCTCGTCGATTCGCGGGCGCGTCGGTGCAAAAAGAAAAGCCCGAATACCAAGAGGCTTGGCCCCTTTTCGCATTTTCGGGTGCCCCTCGTCCAATCAGGCGCACGCGATACCGACTGCACCTGCACGCGCACCTCCCCGAAGTTCGTTGCACGCGCGCGTGGGCGAGTCGCGAGCCAAGGAGAAGCCACTCGCGTTAGGGAAATGTTTGATGGCTCTATTCGGCAATACACGGACATTACGCGAGCCGTCCGAGCCGAATGCAGCGGCTTAATCGCGGCTATCGGTTAGCGTGCGAGGAATTACGGTGGAATTGCGGTGGAATTACGGTGGAATTACGGTGGAATTCGGTTCAAGTTCGGTGCCGACGTTATTACGTATTCGGATAAAACTACCACTCGCGTTCGTTGAGCGAGTTTCTAGCGGAGGCAGGTCATTGTTTTTTGTGCCGAACGAGGAGGGAATCGTAAGCCGGGTCGTTAAAACTCCATCTTGAGTAGAGCGAATATGCGTTCAGCAGTTTCTGTGTGTTCTAGGAATGCAATTAGAATGTGTCGAATTCCTTTGGGAAAAATTCAGTACCCATTCGGGCGCTGAATCGTCGACGGTCTCCTTTCGAAATCCCGTTGAAGCAGCGGAGCTCCGATTTCAATGATCAAGAATGAAGAAAATGAAAGAAAAATTGACAAAAGGCTCGAGATAATGACTTTATGCGATTGGTGTCCTAACGACTGCTCAAACTTACGACTGATGTGAAAAAGTGCAAGATTTTTGCAAGTCGACGGAGAAGTTATTAGTTTTGGTACATTTTAATAAATTAAGCATTTCTCGCGGAAAGCTGCCGCGTGTGTAATGTGTACCCGTCAAATGTACTTGAAACTACGTTTTACACTGGTAGTTATTTTGAGAGAAAACAGCACGACGTGACACGATTTGCATTAAATCATTGGTGAGAATTACTGGACTAGAAAAATACGACATTTACATCGTGCGCGATTTTCAATATTATTTGTTTTCTTTTTTTTTTTTTTTTTTTTAATCGCACGCCTAAAACATAACGTGAACGTTGACATTCGGATAAACTCCTTTGAAAAGTACGCGTTAAAATTGCATCTGATTTTTCATTTGATTATATCTCAAGACGCTGAACATCGTGTATACAAACTTCTGTCTATAAATTGTGCGACGCATTTTGATAACGCAGGATGCGGTTAAGCGCTATGGCTGCTTACGATCACCGCGCAAAGTTCCACGGGACTAATTTTTGAAAAACATTGGTGAAGGGAAGGCGGCGTTTAAACATATTACGTGTAATTTTCATAGGAATATAATAAATATTTGCGTTATAATAAATCTTGCGTTTAACTTTCGCTGTGCCTTTGACGTTTATTGAACGGTAAGGGAGAATAATCTGTGCCGGAATTTTTCAAGTATGTTTGTTAAAACATACTTGATAACGTAACGACAAGAAGAGCTTTAACATATGAAACTATCCTAACTACGTAAGGTACTTTATAAACTAGGACCTTGAGTGTAGTGGATCGTTGTCATTATTAAGCCTGAACAGTAGCTGATTCGTCGGGAATTAAGATCTGGCCCAACCGACTTACGCTTCTACCTAGATTATATTAATGCTAAATCCGAATTCACGTAAAAGTAGGTCCCTTTGCTCGTTTGTAAGTTGTAAGAAAGTTGCAAGATGAAAATAAAGAAAAACACGATTAAATACCATACGCAAATCTAGAGTGAGATTGCAGAGAAGTGAATATTAGGTTTCGTAAAATAATACCACGAAGGCCTTGCTACGCTTGGCAGTTTTTGTAAATTAAATAAAAAGCTTCGTAAGCAGCTCCTCTACGCGAAACGTAGAATTCTCTCTGGAATTTAGCATTAGAAGGGTTAATTTGTCTACGGGAAATGCACACCAAGTAATTTTGAAATTGAAATACAAGGCCGGAGGAATCAAATAAATTTATCATCGATTCGGTCAATTATAAATATAAATATATACGGCAAAATTATAAGCCTCCCGAGCTAATAAAAGAAAAGAAATCAGCGCAACGTGTTATTTTTGGACTTTAGAGTACAAAAAGTGACAAGGCTAATTTTTAATAAAATTTGACGCAGTAAGTGTAATGGCTCGTTATTATTTATAATCACCGAAATAAAAAGCAGACGTTGATATTTAAAACCGTTCCCTCGAAGCAAATAAATAGCAGATAAAATGGCAATATTATGGCGTTGCCTAAATATCGAGCCTCGGACATGGAACAATCGTCTATTGCTTCTAGCTCTGCACTTAAGACTCTATAGAAACGAACAGAAAAAGATCAACTCACCAAGCGACTATTTAATATAATCTATGCAGCGCATCTTAGAGTCTCAAGTCCTTCTTATCCATCCGCAGTCGCTAATAATACAAATGATCAAGATTACAGAAAATGGCAGAAGAAGAAACGACATAAAGTGCAACAACGCCGTAAGAAAGGCGGCGCGGACGAGATCTAATTTGCCTACGCAAATCGATGGCACGAGATGGATATTTACGAGTCGCATCCCGGGGCCGGAAGAGGGGCCCCGAGTAATTGCCACCACGTTTAATTTCCACAAATTCGCGTTTCGCTGTGCATTATACTTTCGTGAAATCGCACGACGCGCAAAGCACATGTGGAAATAAGAGACGAGAAGTCTTGCTCCGGGGTACGCCGAAAAAACGTCGCGATGTGCGTGACCGCGGCGAGTTTCGAGCCGAACAGGAGGATGAGGAGGAGGAGGAGGAGGTGGTGGTGGAGGAGGAGGAAGAGGCAGACATGTGCCGGCGGTGCAGCCTGCAAATGATACCGGAGCCACGGCATATGGCTGCACTTTGTTCGGAATATGCAACGGCCGTCAAACTCTTTTTCGCTCCGTCGTCCGTCTTCGTCAATAAGCCACTGGGCGCCTTCTTTTCAGATCTAGAAAATCGTTCGCTATTATCCTTCGAGAGGCGCGTCAATTTCTTTTTCGCCTACGGTCTGTTCGGCTCCTCGTTTTCGCTTTCTTTTTCTTCCACTTCCGAATTGAAGTCGCCGACGTGTAGAGGTGACTTCGCCTTTTCCCCTGTGCAAGTGCAATTATTGGCTGTTGTTCGGAACAGAAGGACGAATTTGTCGTAATTATTTAGATTAGTCGCGTGTGTTTATGGGAAGCTCGTTTTGCATATATAGATCAATAATAGGATCTACGCTATGCGTGCGCCCCGTCGGATGAGACATTATACGAAATTGGCTTTGGAAGAAATTTGCGAAACAAATTTACTTTGGTTTACTTTGGCAACACTTTCATTGAGGAAGATGAAATGGAAATTATGCTACCCGTATGCTTCCTCGTGTGAAATCGTATTCGGTAAACGTGTGCTCAACTTTCCGAAATGAAATTACAATTGTGATTACACATTGCCGAGCGCTGGCAAAGATTAAGAAATAACGGGCCCACAAATTCATCGAATAAATACGGAATAAGTAGCAATTTTAATAAGTAGTAATTTAAAAAAATTTCCGACGTACCTTTCGGTTCTTGATAAGGCAGTACCCAACTACGTTTCAACTGCCGCACTCATCGAGTGGTTGCAACGCTTTATGTCTCCTCCAAGCCTAACCGTACAGGACATCTTCGTGCTCGTCGATACCTCCGGTAAATCGCTGAATGCGCGATAATGTATCTCCGAGGGAAATCTCGCGGCACATGCGCATCTCTGGTCGACAAATAAAAACGTGTCTTTCTCGTGCGACACGCCGAACAAGATCGAAACGTGGAAGCGAACGAGGAATCGGACGTCAACATCGAGGTGCGCTCGATACATCTTCAACCAACTACAAAGCCACGCGAGAGAACGTGAGTACGCAAGCGCTAATTAATACGTGAAAGTCACGCGGCCGTGAAAGCACGGGAAGATCTTACGGGATAAACAAGAAGAAGCCGCGATGTCGACTGATTAAGATTTTTCGTCGGACACACCGCGCACCGACACCAGGAAATGAACCGTTTCTGCAGAGGTAATTTATAATTTAATCGATGCCCATTTTTAATGAGTCGAGGTGCGAAGTTGCTGTGATACTGAATTCCAGGCACTTGAGATTTACTCGAGGTTACAAATACTGCAATTTTAAGGAACTCGATTGCTAATAGGAATGTGGATTGAAATTAGATTTATTTGGAATGTGGCGATCCAAAATTTTGATTATTCCGAGATATTCGTTTCGAAGCGACGACTAAATTAAATTTATTCAACTAAAATTTTATCCAATCGAAACGCGGTACCATAATCGTAATTGCGAGAAACCTTTTCATTCGAATCGTAAGTATTTTAGAGTACGCAAATAACTGGTGTACCGCCTTGGAGAATTCTCTTTTTTCTCAACACATGTTTTAATGCGAAAATATTACTCGATGATTTCGTAATTTAATAGTTTTGATCTTAATTTTGTACCTCGTGTGCAAATAAACCTTATAGAACTCGTGGTCTCGTTTTCGGGATCATCAACAGGCTAATGCTTCATAAATTAATTTTCAAACAATGAGACGTAAAACATTGATATTTTGTATCCTAAAGAATTTAGTAACCAGTACGGTTACTAAAGGTAAATAATGACAACTATATCAATGGTATAATTCTATTGTGAATGTTGAATGTAAAAAGTGCCAACTAAAGAAATTCGATTATTTCGGCGGGAATTATTGCACAGTTGAAAGTAATATAAATTTACTTTCTTTACCACTGAATGTACGCATATGAATCTTAAAGGAAGTCTCTTTGTATTTCTTAGAAATAGATCATCCATTTAAATTGTTTTAATTTAGATTACGCAAAGGAAAATGTAGTATAACTTGAGTTTACATTTTTATCATCGTTTTATAATTTATTAGAATTCTGTTAAATCATTAAATCTCTTTGTGGTCCCTTCTAAATTATATCGGTGGAAAATTTAAATAGAAAAATCAAGTTCTCGTGAATAATTCCTTCTTCTATCTAAATAAAAAAGGTAAAAAAACGACTTTAATAGTAGGTTAAGGTAAAAAAATTAATATGATTTTAATACAGGTATTTTAGTACGTCGCAAAGTGGATAAAAATCGTTAAAATAATCGACCTTTGACACATTAACTGCGATTACTGTAAAATTTTTATACTATAAAAATGATGAAACTAATTGTTATGAGTTGACTTGTTCTCGTGGCTTAAATGTACGCGAGTAATAAACGCCAACGCAATACAATCCGTGTGTTCGCTGTTATTTGTTTATTAAAGAACTTTTATTCTTTCAAATTCTTAAGTATTTAATTGTGATTTATCTGGAGTAGATGATTTATCACGGAGCGAGGTAATTACTTAATCCTTGGAGAGTGGTCAAGCTGCAACAATGAGTGGTCAAGTTCAAAAACCGAACACGAACGAATTTGAAAATCCAAAGAGATCCTCCCGATCCAACGTCAACTTCTCTTCTTTGAATATTAGTCGGTCGGCTAAACATGATCAACCTTGTTAAACTTAAATAGCGGATTAGTAAGTAGCTATTACCTAAGCAATGTAGCCTTGAATAGTATAGATCCACAGGAATCACTACGAGAATTCATCAAAATGTCAAACGGGGGATATATTCTCGTAATTTTCTTTGACATCAATGGCGCTTTTGACAGCTTTTGGTGGCTTTGAGTAATCTGCGAACTGGAAAGTAAATTGTGCCCAGCGAAACCCTTTATTAACAAATACCTTTCAAGCAGATGAGTAAATGATGACTTTTATATAGTGAAGATGAATGTTACGAAGTAGTGACATTAGTATTGCTCTATTCATTGCTTCAGCCTACGATAGAGGAAACGGCAAAACAATAGAATATTCCGATAATCAAGATGTTCCGATAAAAAACAACTCCAGGAAAGTACCATAAAAGCAAGGCCAGAGTTTAGTTAATAATATCATCTCATTGTTTCATAATAAGTCTCTTCTATAAATTGCGCAGTATTATTTCTAAGAGAAAAACTTTTCCCTAGAGTCTCCGTCATAATTATTAAAGAAGGAGGAACGCTAAAGAAGTCGAAGGTTAGAAATATCGGCGCATAAACTCCTGAAGTAGAGAGTATCTTTGGGTGATGGAAAATATTCACAGAAAAATGAGCTTCTGAGTCACGTTAACCATAATCGAATATGCGATAAAGTACATAAAATGCACCGAAAGAAGCTGAACGTATCCAGAAAACGTACAAAGGCGAAATAGACTTTAAATTCGTGGACCTAGAGTATCCAATAAGCGTAAGATGTTGCTTCGACGCTTTAATATTTTAATGCTCTCATATCTACGCTCTTTTTGGAATGATTATATAGCTCGTGTACCTTGCCATTACATAAATATTATCTTTTAATATCGATTAATCATTAAATTTATCGTATGCTTCAAATTGACAAAGGTACAATTTTTTTAAGTTAATCGCCAAAATTGCAATAAACGTCCACGAATATATATTGAATTTTGAATAATAAACAGGATATTATACGAAAGTACTTTATAGCTTTTGATCTCAGCATTCTACGTCATAATTGTGTACGTACATTTTAAGTAAGTTTAAAAATCTATAAAAATAATACTTCTCGATGTCAGATGAATTAAATTATAGATTCGTTTTTCTCGATACATGACAACGATCACTGCTCATGATCTTTAATACAGTTACGCATTTGTATTTGTTGATTGTTGCCATTGTTTTATGGCATAATTTATCATAATTACTATTCGATAATTTAATAATGACAAATAAGGAATAACTTTTGATTAATATAATGTCGTAAACGATAGAAAGATATGAAATAATTAATACTGCTGTATCATTTCATTAAAAATATAGCGCTAGAATGTTTAACAATTATATACGACACGACAAATTATGATTAGGAAATTTGAAATATTAGAATTGTTTATCTTGCAGTCATGATACGCTAACGTCAATGAAATTCTAATATTTTACTGATTTCGCGCAACAATCGTAATTGAAACAGTCTTACTTACTTACTTGGTGTGATCCAAATTTCTCTCGCAATTTTCTATTTAAATGTTTTCGTATACATTTTTATATAATGTTTTAAGCTCTTATTAATAAATCTTAAATGCGTGTCAAAACAAATTTAATCATTAATTTCACGGTGAAACGATAATTGGAACGTTGAATCGTAAAAGTACAAAGAGAAAATGAAATGAATTAATAGCATTAACGCATCCTTTGCATTTAATAGAAATAACACTGCGTTGCAGTAGATTCGTTGTCGATAAACTAACTCAATTTCACAAAAATTCTAGAATTTTATAAGCAACTTGAAGATATAAGTACCTTTCATTAAAGTAAGGAACCCGAAATCAATGTCGATAAGAAACTCAGAAATAAAATCCTATCAATATTCATGACTAATGCAACGTAACCTCCCTTTTTCCCACCCTCTGTCCTACTCTTTCGCACTCTCGCACTTGATAGACTAAGAGAACATCGAAGCTTATCTAAAACCTGGCGTACGTGAAATAGCCATGATTATTTATATCAAGGCTCGTTTACATTGGTCGGCGAAGAAAAGCTGCAATCGCCTTTGCGAACGATTTCGAGCGCATGCATACTTACACGCACGCATGAATGTGTACGAATGCAGAGAGCAAAACTATAGAGGCTATTCCACGCGAAATTCAAAAGGTACGAGGGATGATAAATCCGACGCTTTAAACGCATTAAACGTTCCTCTAATAAAATCCACCAACCTTTGATGAAAAATATTGTAGGTGTACATTTTACTCACCTTGTTGAGATGTTGGAACTTTATTCATCTAAAATCAACTGCTACTGCCTAGACCTTTCAGCGTCAGTCCAATCTAAATGAAAAAGGCCACTGTCAGAAAATTGAGACAAGAATCGCTATACGCAAACCTGAAGCAAAAATAAAATTGACACACGTGAGAAAATATGAATTATATCAGTGCATACGTGACAAACATGTTTATAGAGTGTCATAACTCGTACACAGATTATTAAAACATTGTAAAGCATGACTTTCGCGTCTAACGCTGATAATTTTTAGAATATAATTATTAGGAATGTAATATTGAAATGTAATGCATTTTATAAATAACATTTTTGCCTATTTTATTCAAAAAGAATAATGGGGTAAGAATGAAGAGTAGAAGAGTACACCGACACCAATAAAAATACGTGCACGTATACAAGCTTACAAAGAATATAAACGCAGGTAGAAATGCATTGAAATAACCACAAAGTAAAGGATATTTTTACCTGACTTAATTACATGCCTTTTATATATCGAGGATGACGACGAAAATAATTCCAAATAGTACCAGTGGAGTCTCCGAATGCATTACGAGATTAGCATAATTTAACTTTTCTATTATAAACAAAACGATTACAAATTATGTTAATTGACTATCGCCAATAATTCATAGTAACAACTTAGACTAAACAAAATAAACGTAGCAGTTAGCTTAGAGGATAAGAATATAAGTGTATATCACCGTGTATTTTTTGGTAAGTAAATATTACAATAAAATGATGTTTGTCCCACATCTCTTAGTTTCATACATAAATTATTATTACATTTTATTCGATATACATGAAACAAAAAGGATATTTACGTTTAACAAATATATATAGGGTTACATTATCTGAAAAAATAACTCAAACTATTCTTCATTTTAGTTTTTGATTCGCAAAAGTAAAAGGCTGCTTCTTTAAGTTATTCGCATCTTTTTATAGATCCTGCACGTTAATTAGACGTTGAATTTACTCTATTCCAACTTATCATTAAACAACGCTTTCTGACAAAATCATAATGCTCAACGAACATTTAAATTTAAATTATACAGTGAAATTATACAATTTCATTCCTCTAAAAAGAAAAATGGCTTATATCTCACGCAGGATATTAAATTAACCTCAATTGTACATATTTTACCCTTTAAACATAATCAAATCATACGTGAAATTAGAAATCCTTGTGTTACGCACGATACTTGTTTCGAGAAATTAAAAAATTAACGAGTTCAGCTTTCAATGTTTAACAAAAGAAAGGACACCAGATATGCATCGCTCGCTTCACGGAACCCGTGTTGTCCTCCTTGCCGCCAAAAGCACCACATTGCTGGCCAAATCCTGTGAACGCGTATCACTTTTCGTACCTCCTCCGTTTCAATAAGCGCAAACGAGTCCGAACGTGTCGCTTTACCCGTGGAATAACCCAGGTACATCCGAAGCAGAGTTCCCTTCTCCATTTCTCCCTCTATATTTCTCCTTGTCTCATTGCAGTGGGCGGAATATTCAGATACCGGGGCGCACAAAGTACATACTTCGTGAGGCTCGAGTGCGCGGAGATCCTATCGAGATGACGCACTGCATACGCACCTGATACCGGATTGCGCGAGACATTCGCCGCTAGTTATTCGACTCGCGCGCTCATTTTTAGATGCGATGAAAGAGAAAGAACCGCGCCTCGATTTTACTCGTCGCAGCTCTTCCAGAGGGCTTATCGCCTGCATTATGGGAATTATTACGAGGCTACACCGCTCTCTTCCCTCCCGCCCCGCGCATTTCCACCGAGGCGTCGAGGCTCGGACATTTTTCGGTATGCGCCCGACCAGCGGAACTTTTTGCGGATAATCCTCCGCGTGCCTGCGCATTTTTTCCCCCCTCGACGAGTATTCGGCTTACCGTTGCTGCTGATCGCACCATGAATTAGGTGCGCTACGGAAGTCTCTACGCCAGCGGTAGCACTCGCGATAATTTATAATTCGCGGAGAATTTTAAATTGCCGATGAAATAACTCGGGCGGCTTTCGAACGAATGTGGCGAGTTGCAGAGCCGACGCTCTGGTGGGAAATACCTACATTCGTAAAAGCTTAAGGCATTCCATCCAGAAATGTTTCAGTTGCCTACCGGAAAGAATATTAGTTCGCGTGCAAAACGTACGATTCGCCCTTTCTAAAACGAAGTACACAAGTTTAGCAGGAGCGTTCGAGAATTGGAGTAGCAAATCTGGTCGTTGTTGTTCGTTGTCGTTCGTTGTTGTTCTTTTTCAGTGCCTGACTGTGTACAGGTTCTCGTGCACAACTCAAGGATATCGATGTTTCAATTCAATTGTCATTTACACTGAGTTTCGATGAATTTTAGTTCGAATTCGAAAGAAATATTATATTTTCATCGGAGTGTTAATGAACCGTTAAACAGTGCTATAATAACATTTTCATCGTCAACTTTCATCGATAACAATTGACGTTTGATGGCGACTAGGAAATATTATTAAAAGAGCTAATTTTCTTCTCACTTAACGTAGTATATCTTTATTACTTGTTCTTTCTTACCGTAATTTGGCATGGGCTTTTTATTTCTTTTCAAAGGCTTTTTTATTTTTACTTTTTTTCAGTCCTCGGCGTTATAATGTCGCGAAGCAAACGCGATATCTCTTCTGTTCCGTGCAATTAGATTTCGTATTTCATTGTAAGTTTCATTAGTATCCCTCATTATCGAAATTGTAATTTCCTTGCTGCGAAAAACATCTTCCTCTAAATTCATCGATCACCCAGGACGATACGTGTCTACCTTTACATTCCCTGAGGTTGTAACCGATCGCAGACTATCGTTTATTTTTACGAAAACACGCGCGCCTAAAAGCAAATCTCTCTCTCTCTCTCTCTCTCTCTCTCTCACTCTTTCACTCTCTCTCTTTTCAAGTTTCAGATCTCAACGCGTAAGTTCTTTAAGAACGCCTTACATTGGCGTCTCTCACTCCGGTCGCTTACGAAATAAATACATTACACCGACGATGCGCGTTAGATACCATCGATCCCAGTAGAACGCGCTTCGGTACAAAGCTCGCAAACCGCGACGTTATTCATCCACGTTTCACCAGCCGAAGGTACGCCTGGTGAAATGTAATCATCGACAGGCCTCGCGACCGCGACGCATCCCGCGCGAGCAGCAGTCGCCGATCGATAAGCCGACGCGACGCCCCGGAGAACAGGTGATCGTAACGCGCCAAGCAATTACCTCGCGACTCCGCACGGGATGCGCCGATCGCACGCCCGGATAAGCTAATGCGCGCCTCGGCGTGGGCTGGGGCGCGATGCACCTTTTGCGGACGAGTTGGGACTGAGCTCGTTATAAACCCCCTTCGCGACGCTCGCCTTTCCAGGACCAGAGTACGTCGTGCTTGTGGTTCGTGGTCATTTCATGGCTGCGCCGCCGGATGTATCGAAGCGCGCGCACGCATGTGGAGCCTCGTGTCGCGCGTCTTTCCGGAACGCAACTGTCCACGAGCTCGAGGTACAATTAAGTGTAGGTTGATCTCATTACTGGTTCCCGGCCGCGACTCGATCGCGTTCACTTGCCTATGGAATACCGTCGCCGATACTCTCACCGCGATCGAAGCGCTGCTAACCCTCATCTTCAAAGATCCGCTCCAGTTGATGCGCTTAGTCAACTTAGAGCGTGAAACGCAAACTCCTCAACAATTGCATTCTCTCGAAGCGGTTGTAATAAAAGCAGCGACGCGCCTCTTATCTTTCGAGGCAGCACTTTGAAAGAGCGTCTCCGGTGCCGCCGCGTTAAGCGCAGTGCGAAAACGCCGCCGAAGGAAACCGGAACGGCTCCCAGTGACGATCGAGCCCGCCGGTTTCGGGCGATCGGGACAGACCTGACGCCGGCTGCCGAGAAACACGAGCCGTCCAGCGAGAGAGAAAGGGGATAGAAGCGCGAGATAACGATCGACTTGTTCCTGCAGAGTGAGAAATCGATCTGCGCGTTGCGCGGTAGTCATTTCCGAGGTGCGCGCGCGCGCAAAACCGAAGATCGGATATCTATTTGTGTCGGACATCGGTGCATTAGACCGCGAACGAGTACTTGCCGACTTCGTCTATCGGTCTGTCTATCTGCCAGTCCGTCCTGTCTCTCACAACTCGCGGTGAGAGGCGCAGTTGCGAAAGAGATCCACTCGAGCGGCCGACGGCCGAGAAAGTTTGGCGATACTTGTGCATGCGTGATTTTCATAAAGGTTCTCAAGAAGCTTATCCTTGGCGACGACGAAACTTGACGTTTTGATATAGCGCGTGCGTACTTCTCCGCGACGATTCCATTGATTATGTATTTTCTCAGCTTGCTGACGTAATTGAACTACAAACTTAAAACTGGGCTTTCAAATTCATTCGGTTATTTAGAAAAGACTAGTCGAGGCGTGACAGGACTCGAGACTTTTACGAATGACACAATATAAAATTAGCATTTGTAAAAGTTCTCTATTTGGCCTTACATAATTTCTACAACGTGTAATACGACAAAACGATCTTATCATTCGAGTAAGCCGCACAGAGCGATGAACCGAAACATTTATGGGCTATAAAATTGTGCGTGCGAGTGTACGCAGCATTGCATTTTCTATAGTATAGTGAATACTAGTAGAATACATCATTCGAGCGACGTATTAATTGACTATTTTTATTTATACCTGAAATTTGACAAAACTTGGAGATAATCGATCCTGCAAACGTACTAGTTTCTTCAATAAATTACGGATATTCGCAACTTTGTCAAATTGGAAAAACACGGATACAATTAGAGGCAATAATGTAACAATAATATCGTATTCGCGAAGCTCAAATTATAATTTCAGATTAGGTATGATTTTTAATTTTCTATTTTCGTCGAATTCTAATTTTCTAGTCTTGCGATCGAAGGCGATTTTTTGAAATTAATTACTCAAACTCGCTTGATGAATTTGCCAGATTGTTCGTCCGCAAATTGCCAAACCGAATCGCGCGCCCATTATTACCGTTTCGCTAATTATTAATCGCAGATCTGCAATCATGACGATTTCGCGATTTAACCAAGAGATAGAAGCACGTGTTGCTTGCTTGTTCACTCGCTCGCCCACTACTTACCTCAATTATTTCCAATAATGGCATGCGTCGGCTTTCTCATCGACATTCCTTTTTATTTCCAATTTCATCGATTTGGATCTACTGGTAGCGAAAATGAGGCAAATTGTTGATATTACTTGTAAATATGAAAATAATACCGGGGGAGTCGAGATAGTGCGGTACCATTTCTCAGTGATAATGAGAAATAGGCAATAATACTCTAGTGCAATTGTACTTGAAGTGTCCTTAACTAGCAATGTGTTTTTTATACCAACAATAACACAAATTATACAGACGCAAATGTCTGTTAATACGAAATCTTATATTACTTCGGTAAAATGTAATAATTATTCGGTGTCGCTTAGGTATTTGAATTACTGCAGAGATTTTACAATTTAGATAATTTACAATTAGAATATATGTGTATATATGGAAAATATCTATAAAATAAAGAGCATTAAACATAAGACAAGCTCTGGCAAACTGTGCAGGTTTGATAGAAACAATAGATTAAGAATCAAATTTCATAGCGCATTTTCACTACCTACTACATCTACCACTATGCCTACGTCACATAAATTATTCTCTTCCGAGAAAACTAACTAAATAGACCTTAAACAAAATTTTTTCTCCTCGCCATTGAAGGTCAGCGTAAGAATTTCAAAAAGGTAACGCTAATTTATTTCGCACCTTAGTTACATTAGTCTCGCTTTGTCCCTTCCAAACGAAATCCTCTCAAATGCAGCTAATTTTCGCCAAGAATTCACGTGCACACTTGCAACTTGGCGACTATTTCTCTCCTCGCGCAATCACTCATACCACACTCACGGACGCGCGCCTAAGTGAATATTCGCCCATTCGAGAATTTCTGTATCTCCCCCTTGCGTACACGTGTATGCGCACGTGCATACACTCTTTCATTCTCAGCCAACGTATTATATTGCAAAATGCACCGTGGAAAATGCTCCATCTCTTTATTCAACGCAGATAAATGCCATGCACGTCTGGCTCATGGTTGAAGAGACAGAGACAGAGAGAGAGAGACAGAGAGAGAGAGAGAGAGAGAGAGAGAGGAGACACGAACATATGTAGATATACTCGCGGTACGTAGGTATACTCGGTTGGTGGTAAATCCTTCGGAGGTATGAGTAAGGGAGCCGCTTTACCTCCCACATGGTGTATGTCTCTCTTCCACTCTCCGCGACCGTGTGCATGATGGATATCCAAGGTCAGCCGTTGACTTTTTGGAATTTCCCTCTCGCCTCGCACGATGTACGCGTTCAGTGCCGCATTAAGGGGGTGCGAAGTGCACCCTTCCATTTTCTACGAGCAAATTCTATCTTTTATTGTTCTTTCGTAAATTGTCGCTCACCGCTACCTATTCATTACCGTCAATCAACTACAAAACATTCCAATAGAACAAGAACCCGTGAGTTCGATCATGTTTTATTAAACTTATATCTTAAATTCTCTATCGAAATAATTATTTGACGTTTCAGAAAAACCGACGTAACAAATTACATCGATTCGTCATCGGTACATTTTAGAGAAAATTTAAATAATGTTATATATTAATCTTCATATTTCCATGCCTATTTGGAATTTACCAATTATAGACCGTAGGCGAGAACGCCTAAACATTAATTATTTTTTCATTTTAATTTGACTAAACGCGTACAGTTTTAAGCTAAGATTAATACAAAGAATAACATTCTGGCTTTATCTAGCTTTCACGATAATGAATAAAGCAACAAAGAAGCTGAAATATCTGGTTTGCAGAAAGCACTGCTAAAAAGCGTCTTTTGCTTCGAGAATAAAGAAGCATGAGTGTGTTTGCATTGAGTTAGCGAATCAATGAACCTCGTCTTATGTAATAAAAATCATAATATTTGACATTAAATCTTAAAAATGCTTCGAGGTTGCTCTATTCTTATCTTTGTTTACACTAACTAAACAGATGCAAATGTTTCTGCAGATGCGTTGCCTGAAATTATTTTTTCAACGATATGTAATGTTAAGCATAAAGTTACTTGGACCAAGGACGAGGTAGACAATGATGCTTAATTTAAAATCAAAATCCACATAATGTTCTTCGTTTTTGTAGACCGCTTTTGTAACTCGGACATCTTTACTTCCGAAAGCAAGTTCGAACGGAAAATCGCTTCGATAGATTCCGAAAGGCGTTTCGAAAGGAGAGAGACAATAGGCGAAGGAAAATAGTGGCGCTGGGCCTGGAAGCACGCAATCCTTCACTGGTCAGTTTGCCCCCACTTCGGTGGACGCTCACCTGCAACAGGTTCCTCTTTTCCATCCTTCTCCTCCTTCTCCTCCTTCGCCTCCTTCTCCCCCTTCTCCTCATTTTCTCGGCGAATTGTTTGCGTTATGGAAATATAACGTTTACAAGATTACTGCGTGTTCTCTTTTATTGTTTGAGCCATTGTAAGGAGAGACGGAGATTGTGTAATGGATAAACGCGGCGCGGGTCGTTGGAGTTTACGATCTATAAGCGTACGGATTTATCAGAAGATGCATCAAATGGGATATATCATAAGCCTAGCATACAAGTCGGCTCGCGTTATGCCTCATCGTTGATGTTGCGCTATTGAATATATTAATGATGAAGGATAATGGCTGACGGCTGCGGGGGAGCTACTTTGATAAGTTTATACGCCTTTCGTTAAACTCGCTCCATGAAGCCGAGCTGCCGTTTTTCTCTTCGCCAAATAAGCCTTAGCGTCTTCGAAAAATATTGCCAATAATTTTCCGCTTAATTTATCACCGGTAGTAATGCGTTTCTGCACACATTTTATGAAAAACGTGCATCAGATACTTGCCACCTTATAGAGTCTCCGATAAAAGTGTGCATTTCTCGGCTTCGATATTTATTGCTGATCGAGAATCGCGGTCTCAGTCGAGAAATGTCAGGAAATTGCAAATCGGTCGAAAGCGAACGCCGGCACTTTAACTTGGGCGTGGGAAAAACGTAATATTTCAGCTTAGCTATCCAATAAATTTGTAAACAGAATGACTCCAGTCAAAGGCATAACGATAAAAAATTGTGCTCAGCGTCGAACGAACTTTGTCTACATTTTTTCATAATCGAGAGTTAATAACGCGTTAAAGACACACACATGATGCAACGGCTATTAACGCAATGCACAAATTAACATTTTAAGAGTATTGGATTTTATAAATGTAAGCAAAAAAGAGTTTCAATTCGTACAGAGAAGATATAGACTTTACAGGATACTTCAATCTGCCGTAAATCAAACGAAATCTAAAATGAATAATTAAAATTCACGCGTCCTATTAATTATTATACACTTTCTATTTTATTTACAATTTTATACCGCCAACGTGTACTGCCCATAAAACATCAAGACGAGGTTCAGCACTCGACTGCAAAATTAATGCTTCGCACGCAGTTATGCATGTAGAAGAGGTCAAAACGCATTCTTCGAAGCTTTTCATAAATTGCGTTCTGCCAGCATTTTCATTGTTTTTACCCGACAACAAGTTTCAATTTAATCAAAAGCTTTCTCCTGTCGTAAAATCATAATAAGCCTTTGCATTCCGGGTGGAGGCTATTTCACGATTCGCTCGAATCACCGCTAATAAATCCGCATTTTCATAGAAATGATGATTTTACAAACGAGGTTCTCGAGATTCCATAGCGTTCGGTGCGATGTATCGGCAATCGAGTTACAAGGGGGCGAAAGGGAAAATGATCCTCAAAAGGACATTCGCTCGTTAATCCGTGAACGAATAGCCAAACGCGCAGTGCCTAAGCCGACGAAATATAAAGCCCGTGAAGCTAGTGACGAGGATTCGGGACCAAATTAGCTTATCGATGGCCGGATCGCGGAGCGACGCGAACGCGCGAGATGTCTCGAGTGCCCCAGGAGTCGATTCGTCGAACCCGTAAACACTCGCTGCCGATATAGATCTGGGAGCGTTGATCGGGAGTCGCTGAAACGCGTATCGCGAGCGGCGCTCGTTGTTCTCACGTACGCACACAGGCGCAGGGGTCGCGCGCGCGTATTTAACGGTCCCGGGTCGATTTATCGTCGCGGCAAATTGAAAAAGCCCGCCACGGAAATGCCGCCAAATGAAAATTAATAATGCATGCCCGGTTAAATCGGCCGTGCACGCGCCCGAGAATGATCGTTTTCCGTTCTCCCTCCCCCCTCTTGACCCCACCCGACGCCGCCGCCGCCGCCTTTCTTTTAATGAATTCTATTATTTCAGTCACGACTCGTAAATATTGCCGTATTCCGCTCGCGGAGGAACGGCGGCGATAATTCCGATTCGCGGCGTAACTCACGCGCTCGCCAATTAACCGCTCGAGAGACGTACACATCCGAGCAAGAGGGATGAAAAAGAACGTGAGAGAGAGAGAGAGAGAGAGAGAGAGAGAGAGGAGTTTCGTTTTCAGAGCTTATACTGCACATCGCTGTCGATAAATCAGATTTCATGCGATGCTCGGCTTCTCGCTCGCGTTACTGCTACTCCGCTTTGTTAATGAAAAAGACGCGCCAATTTAATCAGAAGATTGGATTGAGAGTCGCCTCTTATTGGTCACTCGCACCACGGGATAATCGCGGGTAATTAAAGCTGTGACTAAGTACATTGGACGGAATTTAAGGTAGCAGAGCAAAGCCGCTCAAAATTGCGCTCTCGCATCTGAATATGCGCTCGATTGGCAATATTTCAATTCAAAACCTCGATATCTCTGTCGTAATCGTTGATGCGGAATATGGAAGGTAGAATAGATGAAGTTCTGAAAAACTGCGCACTGAAAATTAATACTTGTACTTCGAAATGCGTTCGTCGGTCGAGTACGATTGCGAAGAGAAAGTTGCGTCTCTTTGGAACAACTATCAACGAGTGAGATGCACCCAATGGTTTCAAACTATTCTTTCGCGATAAGAATTCGCAAGACACGTCAAGTACGTTTACCGTTTGGTGCGATTACTCTGGTTTTTATAAGTCTTTATAAACTTCAAGCCGACGAGCTTTTGCAACACAATTTGTGATCGTTTTCGTCTCAAAGTCTTAAGTAGTTTCTTCAAATTGAATTTACGTTGAGAGTCTTACGTTGAGATAACAACCAAGAGTGTCATGTGCCTTTTTAATGCGATCCTGAGAGTCGTAGCTCAATTTCGTGGACGGATTTTTCGGTGATGTAATTCTGATAATCGTTGATGAAGAGGTAATTGTTCCTGGAATTCAGTGCTTGCTGCGTATTTATGCCAAATGAACATTAAGATTTAATTTGCGAAAGTTCAGGTCCAGTTGCTTAAAATTGTGCAGCCGTTTAATTGATAGGGATAAGCTTGTGCCGGAGAAGATGTATATTTCAAATTACAATTTTCTAACTTTTGAATCGGTATCGCGTGCCGTGAACACTGACCGCGTAAAGTATTAATCGATTACGAATGTGTTCTTCGTTCGACGAAACTGAACATAAATAATGATTCAAATTTAACTACGTAAAAAATTAATTAACTAAATACTTGGGCGATACGCGATTGTGATTGAAATATTTGCAATGTACTTAATAAATACGAGATTTTATTATCTTTATCGTAATAAAAATATAAGAATTAACTCATAACGAAATATTTCTTAACAATTACTAGTTACATTTAATGAACTCAGTGCGTAAAATATGTCTTCCGATAAATTCAATGTAACCGTTCGATTTCATTTTAGTTCCATTGTAAAAGAAAAAATATGGCTATTTATTAAATGTGTACTTTATGACCCCTGAAGTAAATGTGAATCTTTAAATAAAGGATGCAGGTGATTTAATTTAACGATATCTTAGGGTATTACTCCGAGGGGCTTCACAAGTAACTCAAAGCAACAAAGTATATCACAAACAATTTAAGGTGGCAATGAGAAATACGAATGAGAAAAAATGTCAAGAGGGACATTAAATCTCATTTCGGTTTGTTATTAAATGGGACGGAGGTGAGTAAATACGCACTGAATAAAATCCGCTGGCGATGAAAGGGTAATTTGATAAATAAATCGGATTACATTCTGGGATTTATATAGAAAGTCGTTTTATTTAATTGAATTAATATTTCAGTTATAATTCCTTTGCAACGCACCGAAATATAGTTGGTACAAGAAGAATCAATATTCGATGCATTCGTGCGTTTCAAAATACTTCAAAAGATCATAACTACAAATTTTTCAAAAAGCACTTGCAAATAAGAACAGTATTTAAGTCATGGCAATAAAAATTGGGTGTGTCGACTATGAGTAAAAACTTGAAACGTATCATGAAATTGTATCAAAAGCCTCTTAATCGATTGAATTTGCAGTAAAACTTACGGAATAATTATTAAGTAAACAGACAACGAATTTAATTTAAAAAATGAAGTATAGATTTTGGATAAATACGTAAAATATATATTTTTACAAAGAATAAGAAAAAGTATCTACCAAACCATATTATTATTATTATTCAAAAAGAGTTTGTTCGTTCGAATAAACGCTCCACTTAATTCCTTTTATTTTGCTTACACTCGTGACAAAACCATTTTCCTCTTGGAATCGTTGTTAGACCCACGCAAGAGAAATGGAACCATTCGATTAAACACTGTAAACGAAAACGAACTCCATCAGTAATTATCGCGACAAAAAGCTTTGTCGCGTACTTGAACTTGTAACACATACCAAGTATCTCGTATTTATTTCAATGAAAAGTTCCAAAGCACTTTGGAAGTATTGAGCGATACTTGTAAAATTAATAGGCATACTCCAGTTTTCACAATTACAACCGCTCGTGATCCGTTTACGATCAATCGATAAAATAAAAATAATAACCGAATCGGCTATTTCTCGCGACCGTTTTCACGAATATTTGCCTAAGCGATTGCGAAAGCGTGCAAACGTGTTTTAATTCGAAAGCATCTGTCGCGCGAAGCAAGTAGGTATTAACGAGAAACATAAATTTACCACTCGTCCTTTTACCTTGGCAAGCAGGGACTTACTTCAGGATCGTCACAGGCGATCATATCCCCGTAGGACACCTGACGGCAGATGCAGTAGACCGGCTCATGGGGGTCGACGGGCATGTCGTAGATGTCATCGGGCAAGATGCTGACGATTTTGCAGGCCTCGGGTCCTCGGACGGGTTCCCGCATGTTCGAGTCCGACTTCCTTTGGTGCCTCTTAGACGCTCTCCTGCTGCGATCCTCTCCACTGCTCGCGTCCGCTGCTTTCCTCTTGCATTTATTCTTCGCCCTAGAGTCTCTGCGGCTACTTCGACTGGATCTGCCGATGACGCTACTATTGCTGCTGCTGCTGCTGCTGCTGCTGCTGCTGCTGCTGCTGCTGCTGTTGCTGCTGCTACGACTACTACCACTACTACGATCCCTACTGTTGCCGCTCGATTTCTTGCTGGGCTTTTTCTTCTATACAGAAAAAGGAACGTTTAAGCTCGATTTTGTTATATTTTTTTATTCAGGAACTTAAGTAGAAGATAATAGTATTCATAGTGATTACGCGTGCTTACACCGCTCAACTGTTCTTTATTTCAATCATTATTCACACTTCTTATATAAAATAGGAAAGGCCTAAGCTCCAGATAAAAATAAAAGCACTTATCTTCGTAGGCTGCCACCTTTCTCAGATCGCCCAAACTACGCTTTTCTCCTTCGTTGCAATGAAACATCGCAATACATGAGGTACATCGCAATGATACCTCGTATTTAATTCCAATATACTTAGAAAAAAATATTATTATTAAAAACGGCTTTTCGAATGAAAGTATTCGATTGAGCACGCAAAATCCGAAATGCATACAAAAGACTCGTTTGCTCGCATCTACGACAAGAGTTTGAAATCGAACTGAATCAAGATTAAATGCACTAAATTGGAAACACGCCTTCTAACGGCACACGTCCGAGGAACTTGTACGCATTTTGTAGAATTATAAAACTACACATAAATTTTAATTCCAAAACACGCGATCCATTAGAATTATACAAGCGAGTGTAGAATTTCAACATACAAACTTAGTACTCGGAGAAGGCTTAACGTGTCGCAACGATCTCTACAATGTGCGCGTATTATGTAAAAATAGGTGTAATATTCCATAATGAGTTTCGGATAATGACATCTGCTTTCGAGTTAATCCCAATTCAAAATAATCCCGTTTGTTATTACGAAATTCTTCTTTGATAAAAGTATGCGCATTGGCGCAAGTCGAGGAGCGCTCGCGAGTTGTTTATTATTTATTTATTTTACGTAAATCTCATCTGCCTCGAGAATCACGAGATGATGTTCGTAGCGTAAATATCAAGGTACGCGTTAAAAATAAACGCGTGACTAGGACTACGGTGAAACAATAAGATTTGTGTCGCCGTTAATCATCCGATTCGAGTTGTTAGCAGGAAACGAGCAAGCAATGAGAAATGCAAAATTTGCAATTGTAAGTCTCTTCTTGAAATCAGTCATAAAATACCCTGCCTTGTGCTCCTCCTCTTTTGTATTCGTAGTGGAACAGTAGTTGGCTTCGCAATGGTGATCCGCTGCCATGGCGATGATCGCCGCTTTCTGCTTGATCTCGTTCTCGAACCTCGACAGATACAAGTCCAACCGCTTGATGCTCTTATCGATGAGCTCGTACGTCTCGTAGGACATTTTGACTTTGTTGTCGGAGTAGCGATTGGCCTTCGCGTGCAGACTCTCGATGTAAGCCAGCCGTTCTTTCTTCTTGGCTTCGCTGGGAAAGTCGTTCTTCAAGTATTCGTCGATGAGTCTATCGGTATGCTTCTCGATTATCTGAAGTTTTATGTCTATTTCCCGCAGTTTGAATAAGTTTGTATGGACTTCGATCGGCAGGTATTCCAAGCCTAAGTTAGAAGACATTTTTGCGAGCTTATTATTTCGATTTAACGGGGAGTAAGGGAGATGACACGGAGGTTCAGTGGACATTGTTTACATTTCACGTTGAAGTATTACCGTTATATGGACAAGTAGAGCAAAACTTGTTAACGACATTCTTATCGGAAACACTATTAAACCGAATTTTTATGAGTTGCTTCGCCTCCTACAGGCGCCAAGTCAACCTTGATTTTTCAATTATTTATATTATTATTATTGCGGAACCATTATTTTTAAATAATTTAGGCACACTGGGCTGACCGAGTAACCGATCTATACTCTGACCCGTGAAATCGTATTAAAAGTCCCACGGGAATGATGTCAAAAAATAAATTCGAAAATTATGAAAAACTCGGCACTTTAATATTGTGAAAATATTAAATATGTTAATTTTCTTTTATACCATTAAGTCATAACTAGTCTTTTATAATTATAAGTTTGACGTAATGAGTAATTAAGGAAATAGATTTATTTCAGTACATCGCTTATTTGCTTACACTGTGAGTTAACTAAATTAAGCCAGCTCGATTTAATACTTACTGGGTAAATAACGATCGAGATCAGCAGACATTTCAGCTTAGGAACAAGAATACTTGCTACCGTACAAGCGGACACACAAAGATAAAAATATTCCGCGACGGCGATGCACTGTAGATTTGGTGACTTTGAGACGATGTAAAGAACTGTTGCTCAAGTTTTAATAATTCATTGGTTGGAGAAGGAAACTTCACTCGCCAACAATCGGACAGGTAATGACCAAAGCGCATATTCCGTTAAGAAGGACTTTTATGTGTTTTGCATGCATACATCTAACGTAATTGATACAATATAGGCCAAACACGAATAGTTTCCGTTATCTTTCCCACAACTTTTTCGTGGCATTCTGGTTCGAACCTTTTGAATTCCCAAAATTAACCTGTCGGGCGCAGTTTCTTACATTAGCGTTTCACAGAATCCAGAGCCGTAATCACACCCACTTGACGTATACTATGCGAATGTATTAAATTTTAATAAGCGTTGGAGCACACCTGCCTACGTTATAATTGGATCTACTGTCTAGTATAGATAATGCATTTCACGAGAAGG
This sequence comes from Wiebesia pumilae, assembly GCA_018907045.1. Lineage (NCBI taxonomy): Eukaryota > Metazoa > Arthropoda > Insecta > Hymenoptera > Agaonidae > Wiebesia > Wiebesia pumilae. The sequence goes on from JACCHZ010000138.1 coordinate 3,590,590, forward strand.
AAAAATTCATGTACAAATTTAATTTTTTTCCCGTCGGAATATCAGCGACGTGTTACATTGTAAGAAAGTTGAATTAAATATCGTGATATTTTTTAAGGTGCGTAAATTATCTTGTGAAAAAGAAATTAGATAATGAATCGGTTGTTCGTGTACAAGTGACCAGTGTACCAACCACATTGATAATCGCAATAATTACGCGAAACACACATAATGCGCGATGTTAATCATCGAATATTGACATTCCTTCGAATGTAGCAAACCGGTCAAAATACACGTTGTGTAATCAGCGTTGTTTACGACGCCTAAATATATTCGCTATTCGACAAAGTATCAACCATGTCGCAAGCTTAGAATTCAACTTCTTAACGAGTTTCGCGTTTAACGCAACTCGAACAAAACTGTCAATATTCAAGAATTTGTCGACATGCGTAAATGCGTTTACTCCAAACTACGTAATAAACCGCGGTAATTCCGAAAGTGCCAAGCAACGTGCAAACACAAGGTCAACGGATAATAGCGATACGTTGTAAGGGTTCGTCTCGCTCCCCGAAAAATAGCAGCTGAAACCTTGAAGAAACCGCCCACGAGGTCCAGGGCAACTCCCGCGAGAGGATGAGAGCCGTAGACGGCAATTCGCAGTCCAGAGCTCGTTGAATTGTGTCCCGCTGTGTTCGTACGCGGGCGAGACTCGCAGTAATCGTAAAGCGGCTCGCAAGAGCTCAAATCGTAAAGAGTCGATACGATGAAAGCAGCGGACGTTACCTAAACGAGAGAGACGCGAGAGACGCGCGGCTCTTCCCTTCCACCGAACCCTTGGGTTCACGCCCACGCGACATGACCGCTTGCTTTAATTGCCGGCGAACTTACAGCTCGTAAAGAATCCGCACTCGGGAATTTACATCGACCCGGGGTGCAAGGCTACTCGGCGACTCCGTTGGTGAATTGCCGGTGAATCGGTGGGGCGTTTGCGGGCCGAGATCGAATGCGAATCGCAAGGACGAAGCTGCCACCGAGGATTCGACTAGGAAGATCGATTTTTATTTCCTTCCCGTGGAGAGATTTGAGAAACTTTCGAGCGATTCATTGCGTTCGTTTGAGATTCCAGACAAGCCGTGCAGGCAAATTAATTAGAATAGTCCCCGGAGCTCGAGTCTGTTTGACCTTTTTTTCGTATCAAGTTTTAAATTAACTATTCTGGAATAAAAGCGAAGGAAGATGGACGTAAATTTAAGTACGCGCAAAAGGAATGGTAGGTGCGCTTTCGAAAATAATTTCGATGTTTTATTTCACCGATAAATATCTCGCAAACGCAAGCGCTTCTTTATCATTTCCAAAAGCTACAAGTCTCCAATTTCTCGAATGCGCAATCAATTAATAATAAGATTCGCTAAGATGCCCGCATTAACATTCCTGGGCCGTCGAATGTATTTTTCCATTGGAACTCTTTGTTTGTATTTATCGGTATTTTCTGCACTGAAAACGCAAAGGTTTCATCTGAAATTTATTACTGCTTCGTTCTAAATACACGTAGCATGGACAATAACTTAATTTATTGTAACGGCGAACAATCTGGTATATCGCAGTGCAGCTTCGGTAATAAATAATTAAACTATTAAAATTGCGCACAAAAAACGTCTTTTAAATATTTGTTCAAATATTCCGTTTCGATCGCAAGCTTGATTTCGTTACTTCTACGATAAAAGAAGAATATTTGTGACGCTTTATTGTAAGAGATAATTCTTCAATTCCAGTATGTGGTTAAGTAGAATAGTACTTTTGCAAATTTTCAAAAAACTCCAAATATACGTTCAAAAAATGATGAGGTTTTTCCCTTGATTTACAATTGAAAGTCTGCCTATGTTATTTTGGTCGAACGAGAGCTTTATTTTGGTTACCAACGTGAAAAATAAAATAGTGAGCCTAAACCAAAGAATGGCAAAGAAAAACAACGATAGTTTCTCAAGTAGAACTGAAAATGATTTATAAATTTATTTCTAAATAATGCATCTGAACGAGAGCAACTTTACTTTACATAAGAGATTTATATTTACACCTAAGATCGCTAATGAATACATTACTATCGTGTATAATTTTCATACATAATAATATACGCACAGAATATTTCTTGCTAAAGCATCTGTCACTCTTTGCAATATTCAATAGAGAGAGAGAGAGAGTTTGACATTAATGTATAAATATTACTCATATTTCCAAGTGCTAATGCATACATTAATACCTACAAAATATATACTACTTAAGATTGCCAATAATTCTTCTTGAGATAGCTGTAAATAAATGAATTAAAAATCTTGTTTAATCGTTTGTGCAATATTGTTAATTTTAAATAAATCATGGCATTGGTCATATCAGATAGCTTAAGCACCTTCAGTTATATTAGTAACATGTATCGAATGTACTTGTACGTGCTTAGCGTTTGGCATATTGTTTAACGCTACGACGACGACGATGATTTTGTCACTTGGAATTTTTCACTATATTTCGTTTCAGTTGAATTATTTACAAAATACGTGGACATATAATAAAGATATATTTTAAAAGGATTAAGGAATTATAAGGGCTTAGTGGAAGATTTCTAGCGAAAGAGTTATTTTCCTTACGAACTAAAATGAAAATGTACACAAATTTGACGTCGTTGCTAACAATTATGAGAATAATTTATTTTTTATTTTTATATCGTTTGCAAATTATTGCGTTCGAACGCAATATTCGTCTTTTTATTCTAAAACAACACCAATTTCGTAAAAGATAAAAAATTAGTGTATCGTTTAATAATTAAAATGAGATAATGAAGCCTATAATTCTTGAAGTTTAATTATTCATAAAAAACAAATAATTTGTATCTATGTCCGTTAATCCGATTAAACCTACTCTCGCTCGATGTTTTATTCGATGAGTAAGTGCATAGCAGGTAATTTTAACTTTATCGTCTAAATTTATTTATTTGAAATACAAATTCCCTGTTAAATTTGCATGAATAACTTTACTTATTTTATTGCACTACTATCATCGTCCATCAACACATCTAACAAAATACATATTTAATCAGTTGCATAATATTCTATGCATTAATTAGAAAGATAAAGGTTATATAAACTGTCTGCAATAAGCCGTTCTGTTACGATAAAATAAATGTCATTATTAAATCATTATAATTAGATGTATTTTATTACTTGTTTAATATCTTATTATATCGTATATCTATACTTTTCCGTATGACGTCAATTTCCAAATACTGATTATCTCCTCAGTTGATGGGCATGTATCTTTTATATCCAACTATTGTTCCACATTTCCCAATTATATGTTCGATCAGGGATACGTAAGAATAAGCTACACCAGATGTATATTTTCCAATTCCTAATGTGTGTGTGTGTGTGTGTGTGTGTGTGCGCGCGCGCGCGCGCGCGCGTGTGTAAATATTTTTGGCTATTTTAGGACTTGTTGGAAGATTCAGAAAAATCTCGTTTGAAGATGTTTACCATAACGACACAAATAAAAATAATTTCAGCAAAAATTACAGATCGTGCATTGAATTATACGTTACACTATTACAAGTATGAATTAGTTATATCAGTTTATATATATTTGAGATCTATGCAAATTATGTATATTTTGAAAGTGTAATGGAAAAAAATTATAAGAAAGCTGTAAAAATGAATGAAATAATAAATGTTATTTGTGTCTATTTTTATTAAATAGTTTCCAAAAAGTCGTAGTATTACGTAAAATATAAACTAAATCTGAAATTATTTGAGTGATCTTGGTCAATCAGTTTTCTATCTTCTTACCCATTACGCTCTACCGAATGAATTAAATTTCACATACAATTTAAATTTCCTACGACAATTGCTCAATACGAACTTAGAATATATATTGGATACATTTGCGATGATCAACAGATTTAAATACAAAAATAATTATAATAAAATGAGAAATTATGAAAAATAACGAACTCTTCCTCACAATGCATGAAGAACGATAACAAAATTGGATAACAAATCGTAAAATAAGCCCAATGGATTTCATATTTAAATAAGTTATAAAGTCCAAAAAGTTTGTAGTTTCTACAAAATTATGATCATCATTTCAGTAGGTGATTCCAGTTATTCCGGTTGCGTGCAAAAAATCAAAATTTAACGACTCGTGTGACATTAAAATTATATAGTTGTAAATTTACGAATGTCAGTGTATATTGTATAATAGATTATCTAATCAGATTTCCTGAATAACTATAAGCAATTTGGTGCTTTTCACTTCCGAATGATCATTCCAAATCCGAATGAAAGTATAAATTTATCTCAAAACAGTTATGATATTGGCGTAATAATGTACACCTAAAAGACTATTGGACCAGTATCTCCGGGACCAAATTTCTCAACCACATTCTTAAATTGATTTCGTTTTGGAAAGTCGCATTCATATGAACACCAATTGACGAAAAAGCTCATATTATCAATTGTATAATTCAATAACATGACAATACCCAGATTATAAATATAAAAATGTAAAATTTTTAAATTGATTAATTACACAATCATATTTTCATAACTTTGATAACATTAATGCGATTACTGAACTAGATAAGCAGATAAGACAAACATGCAATAGACTATTTAAAGAATGGTTAATTTAAAAAAAAAATGCTTACATACTTGCATATGTAAATTCAAGCGCAGAGCCGAATACAATAAACAACAGTATTTGGTATTTAAATTTGCTTAAACGCAGACTGTAAAGTTCCGGTGAAAAATATTTATCCGAGCATTTGGCACAAACACATTTCAATAGCGTTGTGTCATATATCGCTTGCATTGCTTTCAGAAAACATGCAACACAGTTCCAGTAACAGATGTCTGTTTTAATGCCCCGTCATTATGTATCGCAACAGCCAAATTTCATCAAGCAATAGTCTGCCACATTCACGACGATCAGACATTGATAAGACGCTCGATTCTACTTTGGCATGGAGTGCCTGAATAGGCCCAGATTCCTACTTCTATTGCCCAGACTTGGCCTATTAATCCCGGTTTTTCGTTGATCGTCGAGTTAGCGCAACCCATGTATAGTTAAAGAGGATTGAAATCTTCGATCGGCTTCGGAACAGCCACTTGCTCCAGTGGACGTCGAGCAGTGGGTCGGGTATGAGCGCAGATGTGGACGCGAATTTGGATGACGATACTACGCCAATCAAACACAGGGGATTCGATTCGCTTATGATCGATCATTAGCATCTTGCGCTCAGCTGATCGAGAGATAAATTTGTAATTTAAAATGTAATTCTACGAGAACGCGTGGATTACATGACAATATCCCTCTCCAACGTATATTAACGTGTATTGTTCACTCGTTTCTAATTACTTTATGACGGTAATATAATAAAATTCTTCAAATAGACTCGATGTGGCGTCTAGGCTGACACAATGGCTTTCGCATTATCTCAGGATTATAACATTACCGGTGAACTTTACTCGACAGAGCCATAAATCTTAATCGATTTTTCGAAAATTCTGAAAATAATAATGCGCGCGGAATTTATTTACGACATATGGTATACGATGTAAATAATAATACAATCATTTTTAAATTACGTTATCAAATTAGAAAGAAAATTATGGCAAGAAACACCGCGATTATTCGTGATTCAAGGTCACATTTCTATTATTTTTCCTTTATCTTACGATTTGATGGATATATCACAGGCGAAGATTCGCATTATTTCTTTATGGTGGCAATTATTCAAAATTGAATTTCGTAATTTTTAAGGTCGCGCAACACTCGATAATCGACGTTTTAACGCAATGATAGTTTTATTACAGAATTTTCTTTCGCTGTTTGAGCCATTACGTCATAACTGTATTCGATTAAAAATTGCACTTCGATCGTTTCTCGAATATTGCTATAAATATAAAATTAGCTTATCGACGTGTTTGTTATCGCAAATCACGCGGGGCAGATAATCCAGCAAAGACAATTTTATTTACACTACACGATGACAGAGACGTAATTACTCCATTGCCTAGCTAGGACAAGCCAATCAAAGTAATGTCATAGAATTTTATTGAAATCTTGCGGCTATGCACATGCATCTTCTCGCACAAAAATCGCTGCAAGCATTGTCATTTCTTTGAATTATTTGTGGAAGGTTTTTGAAAGTTTCTATCGATTTAAATACAATTTGTAATATCAATGTTACAGATGAATATCGTGAATATCGCATGCAAGAAAGAAATCAATCGATAGAGAAATACTCTCGGAGGTTTCGTCACTGATATCCATACTGACATAGGAATGTAAAGTCGACATTAGCCGTATAGAAAGTATGAAAGTAGCCGTGGTTGTGTGAAATCTTCAAAATATACTATACATAGTACGTAAAGAGGCAACAAACTGATTAGGATTACATTTGTTGCACCGTTATTTATACAGATATTATGAGCTATACCGGCAAAATATTTTCACTTATTTTAATCTACAATTATTTGACGATGATATAAGTCTCATCACAAATGTGCATACAATTTTTCAAAGGCATCTTCTCGATAACCTATACGCTTTACTTTCCCCAGAGTAAAAGGCGCGCGACAAGCCGACAAAATACTTGGCTATTAAATAAAAGAAAAAGGAATCAGAATCCTTTCTGATTCGACCAAAATCAAGCATAACGACCAAGCAAGAATTTTCGCATCGACGTCATTTTCCGTACCCATCATATTAATCGTACCCCAAGTACCTTCTGTCAGTTAACTCGCGGCGCGTCATATTGTGACACCCGATGCACCTGCGCGGTCTACCAACTGCGAAAACGATCCTTCCAACCGGGCGACTCGTTGATACTTGAAAAACGCCTCCTCAAAAGCGTATCACTGAGCGAGTCAAGGAAATAACTTTATGGTCGAACAAGATCTTAAAAACAGAACAAGCCTGTCATTTCGCTCGCTTGGTAACGTACATGAAATTTTAATTATTCGCACTATTTTCGTCAATATTTCATGCTTGTTTGTTTCACGTCAGGCACGCTTTTCAATCGTGCACTTACTTATTTGATCAACCGTAATTTCATGACATTTTACGTTAATATTCTAAGACTTGGGAGCTGAATTCTTTATCTTATTCGAGTTTTTAAATGATTGCTGGTGGCGGGGGGGGGAACATATAATTACGGTGGGATGTGATCTTCTGTGGGATCTGATTTAAAAGCGTCAAAGGTATTAGTTTCATAAAGATTATAATTTTGCATCGATAGGGAAATTGCAAAGAAACCGTAGGCTAATTATTATAGGTATAACATCAAATTTAATTCTTTGTGAGCGATTGTTGATTATTCGCGGTGTAATTGACGTTTATAATAAGTAGATGCATTGATCATTAACATTAGCAAGCAATTACTGACGCACCGAAATAAGAGGCATATGAAGAATCCCACGTATGCATAATTATAAATAAAAGTTTAACTTAAAAAAAGAGGCGGTAATTAATAAATACTATGGCACTTGTAAGAATTGAGTGTTTACGTATAATCGGAAGAAGCTTTGATAGAACAAGCACATGCTGCGACAATATCGCAGCAAGTTGTTTACCATTTTACCACACGTGAATACATCGAGAATAATTACATGTTTTCTTTATAGTTTTATGGTTTCTAGGACAAGCACATTTGCGCGTACTTAAGACGTGAGCGCGTACTTAAAGATATGAAAACAGCAAATGAAAGCGCTAGTTCGCAAATATCGTAAAGGGAAGATTATTGAGCTTGTAGAATACAATAAAATAGATGATACATTTGAACCGCCTTAAAGTTCTCAATGACGTACTTTTATTTGCCGCCTACACTTCGTAATACTTCGCAGATTATGGCACGTTAAGAAGAAAATACGACGAGTGGCACGAATAGTAAGGACAAATGTACCAAGCACGTGTCCTCGTAGCCTTGTAAAGACGCGTAATTAATCATTTGAGAAAATTAACACTCGCCAAATATATTAATTTCATGCAGGAATAAGCTTCTCAAAGGAACAACATAAATTACGAGCGAACCGAACGGGGACAAAATATATAAAACATGAGCGATTAAGAGATACGAGATGCGTCATTATGCAGATCGAAAGAATACATTTGTCGAAAGTGAATCGTCAGCGCTCCCTCGCATTAAATTAAAGCGCCGGATAAGGATCTCGGATTTCTCTTATTTTTATGGCTGAGAGCTGGTGAAGGTCTACCGCCAGTGGATGAGTCGAGCCGCTCAAGTGCGTTGCACTTTTCTGGTTGGGGTGGAACCTCCGAAGCATATAGGGGGCATCTGCCAATCAAAAGTACATAATTATTATTGAACCCGATGCACCTGCGCTCACCGGTGGTTCAGCTGGAGAACAATAAAGCGGGTGGCTCATCCGGCGAATAAAGAGTAATTGTTTGCCAGAAAAATGCCGTCCAAGATTATTTAAGTGTAGGTAATAGACTTTTCTCGAGCCTCGGAAACGTTTACATTTTATTCGTCGCGAAGGATTTGGATGAATTTATTTTCCAAAGTATCCTACAATATTAGCGACTATTCCTCTGGAAACTTGAAATTTCCTCTGGAAATTTCGTTAGTTACCGAAGGCATATCCATTTTAGCGTTATAAACAGTACTTTTATTGTATTGCGTACACATAATTGTAAAAACGTGCGTGCGAATAAACGACTAAAACAATGGTGTTTTATAGCATTACGTTCTCAAGTTATCCTTTTGAAATTGATTAAAAATCGAAACATCTGCTTCGATGTTTATGATATAGATGAATACAACAGCCTGATGGTTCGTCGTTTTTACAGCTCCTTTAGTGTCCCCCACCCCTCGCTCTCTCTCGCTCTCACTCATTCTCTTTCCTTATTACTTACGTACTTGTTTAGTGGAGGCTGTACATTAATGCAAAATAACACACAGATAAATGCTCTACGTACTTCAATATCTTAGGTTTAATATCTGCTCAGAAATTTTATGTAATTTTACAACTAATTTACATATTTTATAATTTAGATAAATCACGTGGACAGGTTTCATGTTTGGTCCTTAGAATTCGAGTAAAATAACAGGTGGGAATTACTTTATTTTCTTGACTATTTTATTCGATTGAATTATAGTACGTACAGATTTCTCAAAGCGATTTTTTCTCAATTCTATTTGAAGGAATAGCCGGAGTATTTTTTATTTAAGCGTCAACTATATCGGAGCCAAAAAGAAATTATGACGTGTACTTGACGAAAAATAAATCAAATTTATATATTGATCGTTATAAGGTCGCATATTCGCTTCTTTTAACTCAATATCGCACGGTCTTTCATTTATTAGTTAACAATTATCCGCGTTATATTAATAAGTGCACAGAAAGCAAAGTCCATAAATCGCACATTTTTCAATCCGAAAATGTCTGTCTTACTGCATGTCCATCCAACTGCTTTATATCAAATACGTGAACTACTAATTTTATTAGATTTCAGAGTCGGAGATCTATAAATATACTCTGTCAGTGCAAAAACTGCGACATACAAATTCAGAGAACATACGTCATATTGCTACTTCATAAACGCTGTCAATTAATTTTTAACTCTTTACTTACACTTTATTTAGTTATTTTTTGTACGAGTAGTAAGCGATTATAAATATTGTAGGTATATTAGGTGAAAAAATAACAATGCACAGCTTTTAATTCTGTAAATTCTGTTTTTTTAAATGTAGAGCACTTCTTTATTTTGATTGAAGTATCCTTTTATCGTGTACGCTAATAGCAATTATTATATTTAAAAAAGTAAACCGATCAACTACACAAATAAAGCAAATTGAATTAGAAAACATAATTAAATTGATGTAACTTAAGATATAGCCTATCGCGTGTCTAACAATTAACTTTTCAATATTCTGAAAACAAAATCAAATAAATTGGAGGCAAATTTATTTTCCTGTTCGAATCATTTTAGAATCTAACAACAATTATCATTCAATTGTATCGGAATATATTTTGTTGTATTCGCTACACTTCTGTGTAGCGAACAAACACAAACCTTGTGGTTCTGTACCTTTAATTTAGAGTCACCGTTTTTATTACAAAACAAATTAATAATATATATATTACACATTGCGTTTTTATTACTATTATTATTATTATTATTATTATTATGTTGTTGTTGTTGTTGTTGTTGTTGTTGTTGTTGTTGTTGTTGTTGTTGTTGTTGTTGTTGTTGTTGTTGTTGTTGTTGTTATTATTATTATTATTATTATTATTATTATTATTATTATTATTATTATTATTATTATTATTATTATTGTTGTTGTTGTTGCGCGTAGGTAATTAGAAGTGTATGTGTAGTAGAGATATTACAAATGAAAAACGAACGAATTTAAACTGGTTAACAATTAAAAAAACGAAGACTTTCTTTACAAAATGAAGAAATTTGAACTGTGCAGTTTTACATGCTCTCTACTAATGGTTTATAATCGGTATTAAACAACTTTTTCCAACTGTTAAATAGAATGGAATAAACTCTCTTTCCGCGCATACGAAGTTTTAATAACTTCGACTACAAAGTTCTTCGCATCGCTTTCTCAATGTGGCCGATAATGCCGTTAAATTATTTCCACTTACGTACACTAGAACAATGTCCATGCTTTATACTTTTCAATGCTTGACTCTTCGCTAGAGTCGAGGAGCAGCTGCACCACAAAGACATTTGCTTTACTTGTAATTATTCCGCTTCGAGAAAGAAGCAATTCGCTCCTTTCAAACGGTCAGAATCGTTTGTACTCGATTCGAGCCCAGACGGACAATCCAGCCCTCGTTTACGCCAACGAGACTCGATCGATAAATCACCATAAATACAATCGGCGAGCATCTTTGAAAAAAGAGAAAATTCCCTATAATTGCGCAAAAAGTACGAAGCGCGCACATTCGCGTGGTTACTTTAAGGCGAGGCAACGCGGCCATTGCATGTTGCAACGTTCGCACCGGAGCTTTCTCCCGGCCGCTTTTTTCCTTTCTTTTTCTTCGCGGTTGACAGAGAGCATAATTGCACACGCGCCGCAGGTACTAACGGCGGTGACGATATCAAAGACGAGAGTGAGGGAAGCCGAGAAAGAGCGTCGCCAATGGATAGCCAATAAAGTTGCACTAATGCCAGACGGTAAACGTCCGCCATTTTAATTAACAAGCCATGGTGGTGTCACCCGTGATACACAGGTGATCCAGCGCGAGCTCGTCACTAAATAAATAGTCATCAAAGTAATGAAGCTAAATAACAAAAATAATCAAGCTGCGACTCAACGATTCCCTTATTTTCTCATCACCGTACGGCTTGTTCACTTTCCTTCCTCCTCCTCCGTTTCCCATCTCACTCATTTTTTCCTTTCCATCCGCTCGCATCTTCATCTGGCCACTGGAACATCAAGCATCAACACGCGAGCAAGTGTAGACGCGCATAACAATGCGAGAAAAGCCATGCGAATATTACGCATAAACATCGTTGACGCGCTCGGAATGCCAAGCAGCTGGAGTTGGACGCGTGGAGTTCGAAAATCTTATCCTCGTTATTATTGTCGTTATCATGATTATTATCGTACGGGTCTTACGCACGCACAAAGCGCGTACTCGCGCGCTCGCAGAGGCACGTACGCACCGTCGACGCGCTTTTTATTCCTTCGTCTGTACTTGTCCGTTTCGTTTTATCTTGGAATTCCTGAAGCGTGGATCGCGGTAGATCGCGGATACACGTAGGCGACGTATCGACAAGAAACGTCCGCAATTACGCGTCGTCGATCATCGGGAAAAGCGCAACGAGGACGGCGGCAAAGGAAATCGTAAAGATCACCTCCTCGCGATTATCGTTGACATTATTGATATAACGGTTCTTTTGCGCAGAGCTTATTTGTTACTGAGTCTTTATTAACGCCATAGCATGATTTTCAAGCACTAATAAATGCGTCGTCATGTAAGGTTGCTGTTAGTGCGCGGCGCTGGAGGTTGTCATTGTTGAAAATCAAATCGCGATTTACTTTGCTTTGTGGTATGGCTAATAACGAGGCTAATGACACGAGTGACTTTAACGAAATGCAAAATCGACGGACCTAAGCCTGACGTGGAGTCTCAATCGCTTTTTGTTAGGGTGGAAGCGCGCCTCCACAAAGAAAATCTCCCAGCTGGGATTAATCGTAGATAAAATTATGGATAAAATTATGGATAAAATTACAAATGTAATAATATAAGAAGTTGTACGAGTACTTTAGGCGATCCACGTTTAATTTTGTCACAAAAAAAAAACTTGCCTTTGAAAAATTATGCCATTCCGATGCGATTGCTATGTTGCATTGAAATTTGTTACCTCGTTCTTGAACAAAAAAAAAAATAAATAAAATAAAATAAAAAAAAAAAAAATAAAAGACCAACCGAAAATGATGCCTAGTATCCGACCAGAAGTACAATTCATTAATCAAATTCAACGCGATACGTCCGCAACGCCACATATGCAATTGTTGAGAAAAATACACAAATTCACACGGAAATGAAATCCGAAGAAATAAAACTCCCCGAACAAAATTTCGATACGTTCCATCTAACGCAGCATCTCCCCGAGAAACCCCCGTGGCTCGCATCCCCCAGTTCAACAGAAAGCGAAACGTTGAAACGTCATCGACCCCCGCGTACCCGTGGACGACAAAAGTCCGTGCACCCGCACAATAGCTCGTTGACTCGGACTCATCGGCATCGATCATTGGCGAAGGAGCGTCCGACAAGGGGGAGAAAAGAAAGTGCGCGTCCAGCTGCGGGGGTGCGAGGGGAGTTCATGAGCGCGTCGTAAATCTCGGTAACCGTGTTCTCGGCTTGTAACAACGAGTGCTCGAGTGGGCCTGTCCAAATATTGTCGGCGGGGGTGGACCCGTTGCGTGGGTCAGTCGCGGCGACACGGGGCGCGAGGCACCCTTGCGTCGTTAATCTAGCCGCGGGGGAAGGAGCCTGGACATCGGCCTTTGTGCGCCCTAACGAGGAACGATGGCTATCCGTGCCGGCGCCCACGTACATGCGGGTACCCGGTATGTCCGACCCTTTCCGCGTGAAAGCATTCCGAGATAAATGGATCTGAGATTACGCGAAAACGCATTTGCTCGGTTCAGCGAAGGTATTTGCGTTACGTCAGAAGGGTGTTTACCCGCGAGGCTCCGCGTTCCAACCCTGGCTTGTAATTTATAACGTTGAGTGGCTCTCGTTCCCAATGTTAGTTATTATTTTCGATTTACGGCGCGTCTTTCTTCCCTCGTGTCCAAATCAAGCACTTTTAACGATGGATAATTGTAATTGAATACGTGGGATACCAAAGAGAAATCATTCGACGTGCGCTCGGAACAAGCGCATGAGTTTGAACAAATCCTAGCTTAGCAAATAAAATAATTTCCTCGATTATTCTCAATGATATCCTCTCGTGATAATCGGCGCTTATGTCCGAAGGACTTTTTACAAGGTTTCATAAGTTTATGTTGAAAAATATGAAACGAATCGTACGTTAAACAATTTCACGCGATTCGTACATTATGAGTTTCATGAGGTGAATTCATTGCGGACCACGAATAAAATCCTCATGAATATTAAGAATATTATTCTTAATATAAATGTGAAAATGAAAAAATTACGAAATTTCGAAGTTTAAGAATATAATAACTTTAACGTGTGTTAAAGTTATACCCTTACAAATAACGTATTAATCACTTGGAGTAGCTTCAATAGCTGACATTCCAATAAAAGATTCTTATCCGATGCATATTGCGAGAGAACATTTCCCTCGCATGATCTTTCTGGAAATATTTCTCGAATGGTCAGTAGTTTGTCGTCTATAATAATAATGTGGCTCTTCAAACGCAGCTTTTCAAACGCAGCTTTTCAAACGCAGCTTTTCAATACCGATTGTTTTCCCGAATATCTACTTGCCGTTGTAAATAATTAATTCCATGGTTTACGATAAATTTGAATTTTGAATATGAATGTTTGATAATTTGAATGATTTGAAGCACCTTTCTCCACTAGAATGAACTCTATATTTATTTAATTGCTAAAATCGCACATAAAAGATTAATTGTTCTACGAGAGTATTTACGAGTATTAGAGCAAAAATGTTTTATCAATAGCGCAACGCATTCATTAATGTCCTACACGGTGCTCTTAAAACACCAAAAATTCTTAACGTTTCCTCCATAATTTCTTCAGAAGTCTGGCTACTAAGTTTTCTAAGAGGAAAGCGCAACTGTCGCAGCCTAACAATGTATTCTAAAATGCGAGGTGGAAAGAAAGGAAGCAAAGAAGGGAGGAGAGAAAAAAATGAAAGAAAAAAGGTGAAAAGAAAGAGAAAGGCCGAACCGAATGTACGCGCGTGTCGGAGAGTCAACTTTATTCGCGGGACCGCGCCACGAGCTTTGATTCTTCCCCCATGTCACGGTGTCCCTTCGCGGGGGGAGAAGCGGGAGAAAATAAAAGGAAAAGGGACCGAGAGCTGTAGCTCTTTTAGCTGCTGTCATTCGTCTCGCGAGGATGACGGGACGGACCCCCGAAAAAGCAGGAGGTGGCGGTAGGAAGTGGCGTAATGTGAAAGGACCGACGTGGAAGTTATAATAAAACTTATTTTTGAGGACAGAAAAAGCAAACCTCCTTTTTCTCGCGTTTACTTAAGCAAACGTATTTACGTACGAATCCGCTACTGTAAATGTGCAATCTATGTTTTTCCTCGATTAGTTACCATCTTTAGCGGTAACGCTTTATTCCATCGCATGAACCTCGTTTGTGCATTATTTTCTTTCTAATATTGAAATTCAAAGATATGATTTTATGATTTTGCCATTAAATCTTAAGGAAGATATCGGTAGGATATATTCACATCGACGAGTCATTAAAATCGGATTACTTTATGTGTAATATATACAAAAGTACGATAGAAAGTTGAACGAAATGACCACTAATCGCATATATAATTTTAAGCGTATAATCTTAACTCTTATTTAGAAAATACTTTTATAAATATAACAGGACCTATTCTATCTGAAATTTACGTATAGCAGATATTATTATATAGCGGATATATTTCCCAACACTTTTATTACCGTATTATTATGCCCTATGGCTTTCCGCTCAGTAACAAAACTTGTTACATGATTTCTATGAATTTAATCGTATTAGTGGACGACCCCAAATCATTGTAACACTATATGGATTTTACAGTTTGTTCACGAATATAAAAAGTTCTATTTCAAGAAAACTGTAACAACTGTAACGACAGGCTTATTTCATAAATTAAAAAAGAAAAAATACAAACTCACATTGCACTCTAATGAATATTAAGACAGAATAGACATTACTTATAAAAATACCGCTTATAAACCGCTTTTGAACATTTCCAAATTTTTTAATTCACAAATCTCAACGTAAGATGAGCCGTCGGTGTATTACCTCCGTGCTAAATTTAATATTTGCACTTGTTTATCTCGTAGTACAGACTGTTTATCGGATGAAAACTATAATCGCAAGTATCGCTCGAATGGCACAATGACGCGTACATAGGCACTTAATTAAATTATGGAGTGCTAGTGGCGATTATATTAAATACGTCGCACATATTTTCTCCCGATACAATACGTAACGAGAACTAAAACTAAAAAACTCCATCGATACAATTACCGTACGCGATTACGCGTTTTGGGTATGCTTTTCCCTTTTTAACAATATTTTCGTTATCGGCCGTTTCTAACCATGATCGTTAAATATCTAAACTTACAGCCGCGCAGTCGTTCTCTCTCAAAGACAGTAAAACCGATATTTAATAAAACATTAAACCGAACCTAACTTTTCCAATCGTTTGAATATTCATTTGGAAGCGAACCACCGCTCAACGATAAGGGTGTACCGCTCGGGATAGGCGTGGTTCATTTTATGATTTTATCCTTTCGGAACGCCTTAGAGCGAATGCAGTGAATTCTTCCGTATACTTTCTTTCAACAGCTCTAATAAGACATATCAAATATAAAATGCATGCCATGTACGAGTACTAAACATTATGTTTTATATTATGTTATAGTTGTTATATACCAATTCCCCTTGGACTTTGACAAGAAACGGTGCGTCTTAAACGTCATTTTTTTTCAACGTTTATTTTTATTGCTCGTTTGCTTATTCGGTAAAATATCGACACGAATGTGAATATTACTCGAGGAATATAATATTGTCTAAGCATAAAAAATTCAGCGATATTTCCCAAGTGCTCACTTTTGATAAAGTAAAATTATACTAATGCAGTATCCATAATTTATCGCATTTAATGTTTAGAAAAAAATGTGCAAACGGATAGGCTTCCCGTACGAAGCGGTAAAATACAATTATTTGTCAGGCAGTTACTGCAATAACGATGAAAATGAAATGCGTTTGAGATATTGTAAATTATTTTCCATCCAAAGATGCAATTAGAATAGTAATTTAACTCGTTTACTAAATCGTTTACTCGATTTAAGAGTGACGTTGAAAAATTTCACTCACAATCTCTCGAGGAAGCTCTTTGGAACCTGTACTTTGCGGTTCGTTGATGTTGCCAAAAATTAAAATCATTATTAATAAAGAGAAGCCAAGCGATAAAAGAGAGAAGAAAATGTGTATAAAAAGTATCAAATAGAAGACGAGAGAGATCGGGTCAACGTCGAAGGTAAGAGGAGCAAAGCCAAAAGCCCCTCCGAGCAGCTGCTTGGGCCCCAATCGCGGGACCTTGTCACTATGCCTAAACTAAACTCTCTCTCACTCACTCGCCCCGCTTTCACGCACGCATACGCACGCTCTTTCGCCACCTTCTTCTCTGCTTCGTCTTCGCCGGGTCCGTCCTCCTACTTGGCGCGTGCCGTCCTCTTCGTCCTTTCTTCGCTCCCCTCGGGCTCGTCATGTATCCCTAATGCTCACGCGAGTCCATGCCTGCATTATGAGCGCGAAGGGGATATTGCGCAACGTACGTTACATTCGTGACCGAGCGCGTATACCTGCGCGCGAGCCTTAGGTTTCGTTCACCCGTGGGGTGACGATACCCTCGGTCTTATCGCGCAAATTCCGACTGCTTTTACCCGGGCACGTTGCAAAAGAGGAAGAGATGTTCCTCCGACAACTTTCTCCCGGGCTTCTCATCCGCGCGACTCTAGGCACGAGCGTTCAGAACGATCGTTTCGAACGATTTCGAGCCAACGTAACGCGACTCGTCAGTTTATCTCGGGATTTCAAGTAGGACGTGTCGGCCTTTTTAAAACCTACGGCCAACGCATTGAAGGGATTTGCCCAGGTTGTCCTAGAGATGTGTTTATTTGCAGCCGCGTGCTCGATAACTGAAATTTTAAAACCAGTTGTCCGAATATCGCTAGAAGAATGAACCCGAATGCTGGTATTCCTTTGTATGTCCATTCGACTACTCGATACCTTTTGGGTTATTCATTCTTTATCGGCCGATTAAGAAGCAAAAACGTAGGCGCCTGCTTGTAGCAATAACGTATTATTACAAAGCTAAGGATAAGATTAATTGCGTCTTGCGTAATTCGTACACGACGTCTGCGTGTACGAAAGTTCAACGTTAACCGTTCAACGAAAGTTAATTATATAAATACGCTCAAAAATTCTTTATGTAAAGGCGTTTTGCAGAGGTCTAGCCGGCTCTTGCGATATCTCTCCGAAGAACAATTACGCCGATGGAGAAATAAAAAGAAGAAATAAAAAGAAAACGAAAGCTGCCACTAATTATAGCAGATTCGAATTATATCCGATAACCACCTCCGAAATTCGACCGTTGCTGGGCACTCGTTCAACGCCACAGCACCGAACTTAATGCGCTCGCGCGCAACCGCGCGTGTCGCCTATCCTCTCGACACCCTCCACCCCCCTCCCTCCCTCCCTATAGGTCGCCGTAGATTTTTATTCCATCCTCGAGGCACAAATACCGCGCGAATAAATGACGAAAACGGCGGAGCGGTGCCTCCTCTAGATCGTCCTCTCGGCCACAGCATCGACGGGCCACCGGTAAATAATCCGAGCGATCAAAGCCCTAATTCATCCTCGGGATCCCATTATCTCGAGAAACATCGCCGTGATGCTGATCCCCCTAGAGTGCGTCAGGGTGGCTGGCATAAAAGGAGGGAGGCTGTCGGGAAGACAAGAGGAAGATTTGGAAAGAAGGGCAGTAAACAGCTGAGATGCGTTGAATCGCACTTCGCGGCGTTGCACGTGCGCACCAACACACGGGCGTTCAAGGTTTAAAGTCCCCTGCACCGAACGCGGAGCACATTTCTTCCTTCCTTCCTTCCTTCCTTCCTTCCTTCCTTCCTGCCGCGGCATTCCCTTTTCCTTTGTCAAGCTGCGCTCTGTTGGAGAGCCTCGCATTATAATCCATCCCGCCTAGGAAGTTTTCGGTTGACGCGAGGGGCGCAATCCAGGGTCCCCTCGAGCTCGTAGGGAGAGCCACCAATGCAATCTGCCGGCACCAACGACTCATCGCCGAGATACATGGCCGGGTCAACGAGATGTTAAAGCGCGGATCCGGCGGTTTCTTTGCTCCGGGGGTCGCCGTAAATTGAACCTGCTGCCAAGGGTCGAGCGCTCATCGGTGCCGCGAGCGCATCCCTACCCTTAAACAGTAGGAACTCTTGGCTGACTTCCAAGAGGGAAGCACTGGAGTACCGCGAGTGATTAGCGAGAAGCTACGCATCGGATGTATCGATAATTGTGAAATTTAGCCCTTTATTAATGATCGCTACTCTTATACCGAGTTCAGTTTAGAGTGCGTAATCGCCGAGTATCATTGGCTTTAAATTCCACCCTTTCTTTAAGAAAACTCAACAGAAGTTGGTTTGTTTTCGGCAAAAGGCGGCCGGTCGTTTGAAATGAAAACTGAACGAGTTAATAATCCGTGGATAAACTTTGCGCACACTTTTAGACGAAGTGAAGAAAGTACGTTCGCTTTCGATTAATCAAGCGAACCGGATTAATTATACGTGCACACACACACACACACACACACACACACACACACACATATATTTACATGGATTATTAATTATATATTCCCACGATACCTATTGGAGCTACTAGGAGGAAATTTTATTATGACCGCGTGCTAATTTATCGCGCATAAGTAATTGATTGGTGCTGTAAGTAAAAAGAGAATCTTTTATCGAATCAAATTATTCATTGATTGGTCGTCAAAGTGTTCTAGCGATAAAAGCAAAACGCGTAACAAGGTTTTTACATATTTCTCTACATTTACTTCTGAATTTACGCAGAAGAATTGGAAAAAATCACAATTATTGCGCACAGTTACATTTGAGCAAAGACTATAAATGTACACGTATTTGCGTTACTTTGCTCCTCCATTTTTTAACGATCGTTAAAATCAAACATCCTTTTACCTCGAAAGCTAATCACTTCTTACCGCCGAGATTTTTACAAGATTAAACAACAAAAAAAGTGCAAAAATGCGCGAGATGGACCTTTAGAAGCAGTACTTTACAACATAGATATCCTCTTTTGCCACATTTCTAATTGCAACAAGCAAGATAAAATTCATCGGAAGCTCGCAAATTTTCGATCAACATTGCGCTACATCTCGCCGTTCTCGCATTGCATATTCGCATTACATATTCCGGCGTAAGCAAGCCTAATGATAGAACAGCTCATTTGGCATGCTTCTTACTTTATAGCCTTCTTTCGGCCCTTAGACACGCGTACGCGCGCATACAATTTCGAGGCGTGTACTCGTGCTCCGCAGTCTGTTACTCGGATGTACGCGAGTTGTTGCAGTTGTAGAATCCTGTAGACTATTTAGCATCTGCCATAGTTGTACGAGCTCGTACGGATATTAAATATCTCCGCTGCGAATTATTTTACCAGTGCTTGTATTTTCTTATATTTCTCTTCCTCGTTATTCGGTAATAGTCCTGATTTCTTCTGGTAATCAAACGCGCGTTAATTAAATTGAAATTTGAAAGAAATGTCTGGCATTAGCTTATTACCAACTTCTGAATTCCTTTTTCTTTTATCGTACTTGCTCTCCTATTAAACGTATATCGAGAATGTGCATTCGTACGAGCTTTGCAAGAACCGATGTGAAAAATTAACGATATAAGCGGTTCCACTTGATAGCGTTAGTTTAAAAAGTGCGCGCGGTAACCAAACAGGAGATATTTTAATATTCATAAGATCTCCGTTCATCGATTATTATTATCGATTCTTAATAAACGGACTCGTTAAAAGTACGCATAAAATACACCGGGAGAAGAATTACGCCTAGAAATTTACCGCCTAAGTTACACCGAGCTCGATGCTAATCTGGAATTATAAAGAAATTACCAAAGAACACACCGACACACAAAGCACTATAATTCAATTAAAATTCTCTGGAATATTTACGGGAAATTAGAATAACTGTCCCCGTATAATGTTACAGTTGATCGCGTTATCAGCAGCGGTCTATCACGAATCGAACGTCGAACCTCAGATAATGATCCCCTCGGAACCCAATCTCGGAGACGCATCTCCGAGACCCAGATATTTGTCATGAAAGAATTCGTTTCATAACAATGAACATATCGCGACATCGAACGTCCAAAATCGCTCGACCGCATAAGTCCTCTCGGTGCCTAAGAAACTCATCCGCTGAGCTTAAATTAAGAGCGCGAGCCAAGCGGTCGCATTCCCGCCAAACCTTTTCAACGCACCAACGCAAGGACCTCTAAAAGTGCCTGGAGAGGGAGGCACGGGCCCCTCGCGTTAATCTACGCTAATTAATAGGAATGCAGCGACTGTCGAAGCTACTATACCGAACTACTCAACTATCGCGCGAGCGACTGCATCTCGAACTCGCACATGCCGACTCGATCAAATTTATTGCGCCGACCGATCGCTAACGAACACGCGAAATCTCGGCAGCATCTCCATCCTTTGCCTCTCTCCTCCGCGCTCGCCGGATTTTCCTTTTTTTCTTCGCCTCGTTCCCCATCGGTCTTGGCCCGGCCGAAATCGCTTGAGTTATGGATCGAGGAGCGCAATGGCATTTCACCCTTAATTAGAATTGATTTCGTAATTGGCGCCGACTTTGGGGGCTTCGCCCTCGTTTCCTCGCGGTCTTGTGCACTCGCTTCCTTTTATCTCACTCGATTATTCGATTGTTAGCTGCAATTCGTTTCTTGTCGCGAGGGTGCGCCTGTGAAAGCGCGTTTTTGTATCCCAGATCCTTTCGACAGGCGTACCTCCTACGTATTTTGTACCGAAAAGCAAATGAATTTGATATCTTGCGTTATTTTTATCAACGGCTAAACGCATTTCTTATAACGAACCTCTACGTTGATTCTTATCTTGAATCGTGAATTGGCAGAAAAGTTGAATTTTCTAAAATAAAGAAGTATAATTAATTGTCGTAGTCCATTGGATTCGCTTGGCACTATTTTAGAGTACTAAAGGGGATCATTGTTTACTGGGTCTACATTCGTTTCCAGTTTTTCACCGTTAACTATCGTCGGAATTAGGCAGTTATTTTATGCGGCTAGTCTTCGCAACATACCCTCGGCTAAATATTAAGACGTGGCAAGCCTCACGACTTGCTCAATGAATTAATTAATCCGACAACTATTTTACTGTAAACTGCAAAACGCATCCTGCAAAACTGCAAAATAGCAAGATACGCAGAGCCAATGTCGCGCGTTATGAAAAAAAGCGAACTCTCGAGAATACCGATCCCCGCCCAAGTGTCTCCGGCCTCTCGGACAATCTCGCACTCTGATCCGCTTCTCGGGTCGCAGTGTCGCATCGTCGAAATCAAGATAGGCGTACGTCGATCGGTGAGCTCGCCGATCTCTTCGCGCTTAACGAAATGCACGGGGGCAGTCGTCGGGGCAGTCGGCAGCGGTGCGGTCGGCGGGGAAAGGGGCTGCAAGGCCTGGGAGTCTATCGACTGGTCGGATCGGCAGCGAATGTCTTTGATGCCACGGAACGGAACGGAACGGAACGGAACGGAACGGAACGAGGGCCGCGCGCGATCGCGCCTTGCCCTATAAGGTTCTATGGAGTTGTTAACAGCGCTCGGATGGGAAGACGCTGCAAGATGTCCATGTGTGGGTCCGTAACGATCGCGCTGCCGGGGTTTCGCCACTTTTCGCTTTCGAGCTGGAATTTCAGTGCTGCCCCTTTTCTCCGTCGGTTAAGGCTGCGATCGGTTGCGCACTCCGGATCTCGAACACCGATCAGCGTCGAAGAGGGAGACAAGGAGAATTAGTATTGGTCGCCCAACTGCTGCTCATCCAATGATATTGACAGTTGATAATTAAGGGACGAATCGAAAGTAAAGTCTTTATTCGCTGAACGATACTTGATTACAAGTAAAGTGAACTTTGAACTTTCGCGTGAGCCAAGCGATGCTAGAACACGCGTAACGCATGCCACTGAATTCAGTTCACGCGTAATTGCATTCATTTGCCGAATAAATAACAGTTGAACAATAAAATCGTTTTGCTTCGATGTATTTTCATAGCCATTGCAAATGATATTAACATGATATTTTTTCAAAACCGAACCGTATCAAACTATAACGCATACTTCAATGTACGAATTAATGTACGAAAATCGGAATAAAGATAAGCGAGAGAAAAATCAAACGCATAAATAAATATTCTATATTTCTATTATCGGGATCTCAAATACGCAAATTTGCAAATCGGTGCAGAAAGTCTTGCTTACAAAAAATTACAGTTCTACACAAATCCCTCATAGAAATTCTCTAGCGAGTTTATATCAACGTAATCTTATGCCATCTACATTAACATTTCAAATGGGACAAAATCTAGGTCTACGTCTTCGATAAAAATTATATATAAAGACATTCAACAATACTCAATAGTGATTGTGTATCACAAACCAAACTTATCGTTGCTTAAAAATTTCCTTAGCTTCAATACGAATTGAATTGCAGAATTTCTTCGACTTAACATATTTTTGTATTGAAAGAAATAAAACAGAATGCAAATGAAAATTGCGGTTATGTTAAGCGCAACTATTTTCACGGGAATCAAATTTTCTCCTCGCACTTTAAACGATTACTTTTTCCAATTCTAGTCCTACCAACTTTATTCGTTATGATTGTATCAGTTAAAGATCAGCGAGTTGTCGATGCGCATTTAAAAATATAAGCTCCGTTACTTTAATCTTCGGCAGCTATCGGTCGCAAATGGACCCGATTACAATAGAATTTTCCGCTCAGTCCTAGAATTTACCGCAATACCGTTGCCTCCGTCTCCGAGATCGATCGACAAAAGCCCGTAACGAAAGAGTGATATTTCATCGGAGACGCGAGGATTTCCACGCGACGACGATTTCCACGCGGCGTTACGCAAACGATCGTCCGACGAGAAACCGATCGCGCATCGCGTGCACAAGCCAAGTGGAACAATGGCCAAGGGTGCGCGTGACTACGAGCCTCGGCCCCTTCCGCTCGGTTACATCCGTGCATATCGTTAAGGATATCCGGGCCACCGACCGCGAATGAAGACCTTACCCCTTTTTCAGCTTTGCCGTCATCCCCGGCATACATTCGGGGGATACGGTATACGAGGAAATCGCCAGGAGAGACGTGCATGCGCCAATAGACGCGTACGCGGATGAAGCAGATGCGTCTCTAAGTAAACAGCCAAATACGTTACGTTTAAGAGTAAGATCGCGGGGGACAAAGCAACGAGACCCTCCGCCGATTCTTCCTAGACCTTGAAACTCGTCTCAGGTAGTGGCGGTGGCCATTGTTTTGCATGAAAATCGATTTTACGCTCATTTTTCGTCGTCGAACCGCCGGCAAATGGATCGTGAGGTTTTTACGTTAGGATTGACTACGATGTATGATTCGCTGACTGATTTTTCTCTACCGCCAGCTGAAGCGATGGATGTGTTTGTTACTGAACGCAACTGTTACTGAGTAGCGAAATATACGAGATCGCTGACTTATATTCATCGTTGCGCGTATCGCACGTTTTCATGGTCGTGGATTGACGATTATTGATTACGTTATTATACTATCGTTTGCTCGATACACCGATACACTCGAATAACGCGTTACAGTTATCCGACACGCGTTATAATTATAACATTGATTATCGTAATATTCGCAATTTACTTAACGCAGGTAGATAACGTTTTGTCGGATAATGTTATTAACTCTGCAGAACCTTGTAAAAATTTGTGATACGCGTTATTGACATACGTTATATGCGCTTGATAATCTTGCAGATTACTCCGCAAATCTTGATTTTGATATTGGAATTTTTTTTTAATCATCTTCGATGACTCATGGACGTTGAGCCAACGTAAATATTCTCGTTGCGCGTAAATAGGTACGCGTTTCGGAATCGACTTACATCGATATTATAAACGTCGTACAACACGAAAAAATTACGCATAATTTGACTGCATTTATTGTCGTTCTAGTTTTAAATATGTTTTCTATAATTACACGTAATTTTGGTCTCAACTTTGAGACCAATTGTGCACTATTATTATTTTAGGTTTAAAACATATGACATTACATAACGCAGCGTTACTCAATTTGAAAATGCGCAAACTCAGTTCACGCAGACGAGGATAATGTCTAATAGACCC
Source organism: Wiebesia pumilae (assembly GCA_018907045.1). Taxonomy (NCBI): domain Eukaryota; kingdom Metazoa; phylum Arthropoda; class Insecta; order Hymenoptera; family Agaonidae; genus Wiebesia; species Wiebesia pumilae. The sequence continues at coordinate 3,615,267 of JACCHZ010000138.1, forward strand.
GATTCAACTACATCGTTACTAGATAAATATATAAGCAGGATCGTCGGGAAATCAAGGAGTTAAATTTATGCGACGACGGGAACAACTACTCGCGAACTAATCGCCTACAATGTCTCCCCGAGTATCCATCGAGCGAAGGATGTATCGCGTCGTTTATACGCGTGCGTATAAACTCTAGAGCTAGTTCTTAGATACACGGGCAAATGTCAGAACTGTGTCACGAGACTTTTAATGTATAATTGGAGAGCTTTGTTTTTTTTATAGCTTTCAATTTTTAACGCTTGACTTGCAATTACTCCCCTTTTCTCGTTGTCTTTACAGGTGCATTTGTTGTTATTCCTCTTTTGATCTTATCGTCGTGTGCGCCAATTTCTTGCTCGTATGCGTTAAACGTTGCGCAGTTATGAAATTCCATTGTAATAAGAATTTGCACTCGTTCTTTACAAAAACTGATTCCCACTTTGAAAAGAGTAAATACTCTTTCTCTCCAGATTGGTATGATTAAATTACGAAATATCACATAAATGTAACCTTTAGTATTTTATGGAGCACTTGTTAATGTAAACTACAATGTATGAAAATTATCGTATGTCAAATATATGTTAATATAAAAATTTTTCACTAGAAAAATTTTAGTTTACTTAAACTTTAGTTAAACTTTAGATAAAGTTTTTTAATGTGCACGCGATTATAAATAAGCGTATAACTACGGTACATTTAAATAGATCTATCGTTTTTTTAACCTACTTTCGAATTATGATTTGATAATTATTAAGTCAAAATAGTAAAGTGAGCCTTTCATATCCAAAGATGTACTGTACAATTACACGTCAACTCAAACATTGATTTGAAGGTTATTAGTGAATATCTTGATTGTTTTACGTAATTAATATAATTAGCTCCCACGATTGCTTCGACACTACTCCATTCTACGTTTATGAAAATATAATTTCCAAAATCATTGCAAAATTCAATTGATTGAATTATTTGAAAACTTAAACTTCAAATTTTTTTTCACATATCGATAATGCTTTTATGAAAATTAACTTGTCCTCTCTTGAGATAAATAATTTGCTTTCAAAAACATCGCGATATTCTAAGAGGAAATTTTACGTACATCGTTCTTTAGTTGACTGAAATGTTGCGTTGAATGAAAAAAATCATTATACTGAATTACAAGAGAATGAGCGCATATTTAAAAGAATTTAGTACAAATTAATTTAATTGCAAAGAAATCATTTCTATAAGAATACACTTGAAGAAATTAAGTGTATCTTCTTCCGAATGACATCAAGTGCGATGATATTCGACCGCAAGGATGAATAAAGTCAAAGAGCATGTAGTAAACTTAATTATCGCCAAGCAATTACGATACAGTACTTTAAACGCTTATATGTGTGTGTGTGTGTGTGTGTGTGTGTGTGTATACCTAAGACTTACTGAAACAGATAATGAATATATCGAGATCAGCATTTTGAATTCTCGTACGTGTAATAAATACAATTTGTCGTCAACCAATTATATTTAGATATTCTAATGCATATAGTGTAGCAACGAGAAATGTAATTAAACTGAATTAACTTCAAAAGCAGTATCAACGCCAAAAACGAAAAAGAAGTTCATATTAAATGTGCAACGTGTGACGATTGTATAATCATTATCCCCGTGTTCTTTGCTCACAGTTTTATGACTTATCATATATAATTTTTTTATTGAAATTTATTAGTAAAAATTAGTAAAAAATTCTTCATCGCGATATTGATCTTCGCAGTAAGTAACTAAATTCAAACACGGAATTAGCAAATTTGAATCTTGAGATTTTATTGCATTTTACATCTCGTAAAGATATAGCAACGCCTTCCGCAACGTCAGGCTTACATAATTTTTCGGGTTGCAGTTTCTGTGAATTTAAACTTATTTCAATTAATTCGACGCTGGTGTAAATTTCGATACGTAGATAATTTTTATATAAAATTTAATCTTTAATTTGATCTCCATTATGAAATTTACATTTTGTCAATAACGAGCCGAATTATCTGAAAAATCATCTCATGCGTCCAATACTTTGTTCAATCGTTGCAATAGTTTTCGAGCCTCTGAGACAAATCTAACACTTTTTCTCGACTAACAATTTGAACGCTATTAAAATAACTTGTATTAAAAACGAAAAATAAAAAAATGAATACAGGTCACGATGAAATTTAAATTATATTTAACGTTTCGATCACGATATTTCGTTGGCGCAAGTTCCATCTGCACTTAAGCAGTAGAGCGATAATAGGTAGTTCTTATTTAGAATAACACCAGTCTCTCCCACTTTTTTTATTATCAGCGACTAATTTGCAGCGCGCCACAACAATTTGGAGCCACAACGGCACATTAACGCCCTCGATTTTCGCGCGCTCATAATCACATAATCACACCTCTCGGGCCTTCGTTAGGCGACCTGCACTTATTCCTGATGAGGGGAGAACCACGGAATCGCGGTCGCACTCAGGCCGCCGACTTTGGATGTGCTTGTACAATAATAGCGTCTGAAATCAATCGGCAGCGGACGACCGCACCGATAGTTCCACTAACGGCCACATTACTTGCGTTCTGGCCGTAATCTCGGCTCTAAGAAAATGGCTGGCTTTCAACGGAACAAATTTTCTTTGGTTTTTATTAATGAACAGCTCATTCTGTCCGTTACAATCTAAGCGATTAATCAACAGATCTTCGTAATTTTAGCGACTTTGTCGACGGTACTATTGATTTAGGATCTTTGGCAATGACCGCACACGCGGTTTATGTTCATATCGAAGCCTTTAACGCGTAATTCATGCACTCGGTTCGCTTAGCAACGAGAAGGAAATAGATAGAGAAGTGCATGGAAAAAGAATTAAAGTCGGATTTTCTAGTCAACTGCTAACTAACCAAGAATAGCGACGTACATCCGTAGCATAGAAGTTCGTCGAACGCGAAATCGACCGGGAATAATCACGTCTTCGTTTCTTCCTTTCGCCATTCGGAGATTCTTCAAAGCCGTTTCTAAGAAAGAAACGAAGACGTAACTAAATAATACTCGCTACGTGATGCTGAAGATAAAGTGACTTCCACGCTAAATTAAAGACGTCGAATATCGCTTGATATCACAAGGCACATTTTAATGGACAGCGTTGACACTGGATGGTCTACTTTTAATTTTATCCGGAAAAGTAGTGAAAAAGTAATTTCACCAACCATAATCAAAAGCGCGTAATCGAATTCAGTTAAGGTAACCAGACGTTCTTGTGCCAAGCGTTTTTCTTTTCTCGTCTTTCCTAACATCCTCTACACAGAAAGAAAACAAGCGAACGATTTTCTAATGGTTTGTGCTTCTGCTTCATTGTGCTGTCAGGCGATGCAGTTGCCTCTTGTACCGACTCACCTGGATAAACTATTATTGCGTAATACAAAACCAATGGAAAATCACGAGTACGCGCTGTCTGAAGTCGTTCGAGATTCTCGTCAGAGAAAAAGAAAAAAATCTTAAAACGCTGAGCCAAATGCGACGTCGGTGCTTTCTAAGGGCGTCCCCGCACCGGGCGAACGCTCTCGCTATTTATACATTCCCTCGCCGATTAATTGTTACGCGCGATTGCACTTGGAGCGACGCGTCGGGTCGCCTCATACCCGTCCGCCCGGACTTTTTGCTCCCGAAGTCGTCTGCCGAAAATGACGCGGGGATCGATTATTTTTTTCTACCCCCCGGCACTCGCCGCACAATTAACAGTGAATTACCAGGTGGTAATTAATTGGCGGCGCCTCGATGATTTCGGAACGTTTAAGAAGTCGCGGATTCCACGAGACTCGTTTGGTCAATTGTCGTTCGAATCGTCGTTCGAATCGTCGTTCGAATCGTCGTTCGAATCGTCGTTCGAATCGTCGTTCGAATCGTCGTTCGAATCGTCGTTCGAATCGTCGTTCAAAGAATCCGGTATAGTCGAGTATATTACGATGCAACCGAGTACTCCTTTTATCTCCAAAGAGGATTTTCCAAGGATTCGTACGAAAAAATAAATCCCAATAACTCCGAATAACTATTTGAGAGATCCGATTGTTGTAGCACTGAGGCACTGATTCGTAGAAAAGAAGATCCAACAGAAGTCAGCATCGCGAACATAAACGTTCTTACCAAGCGGCGGTACACGTTTTATCGTCATTTTTAATTACGATACTTGTTAGAATATTTCATTTTTAATGCCGCAACACGCACGTGCACTTTCTTTCGATGCGCTAATGAAATTCCGCCATTAATCAACGTGTACACCATTATCGACGCTTATTTTCTTTTGAGTTAAGTGCAACGGAATTTTTCGATCTGCACGAGCAGTTTCCGTATGACTTCAAATTCATGACTTTCAGACGTGTAAGATTTTGCGCGAAAGGAACTGTTCTTCGTTGAAATTCACCGCATAAGTTTGTATGTTTGAATACACAAGCATTTATGTAGAAAGTTACGGTGTCTTGAATAAAGTGATTCTTGTATTTAGAGAAATTTGTTGCGCCACTTAACCTGTCTCGTTAGCTAAAACTGCGCGCAAGCTTTTTAATTCTTATTTGAATTTGCATTGTAATGGAAGAAGACATAAACCAGCCGTTTCCTTATGTTTAATTCATAAGAAAAGCTTAGGCTGATGAATATAAGAAGCATAAGCGAGATGTGGTTATTATCGAAAAGCATTTTGAATAATTTTAACAGCTTCGTAAGACTCTTTTGCAAATGTTTTGCAAATAAACGTAGACATCAAGGCTTATAAACTAAAGTGTTTACCGTTCCACCCTCGGCCTATTCGTGCAAAGGCAAAGAGCTTATCAGCGCAGGATTATCTTATAATTGCAAATTAATATTATTATCATCGTCTCGCAATATAAACGCACTATAAAAAAGTTTACAATACGCGCTGTGATAAAGAAGAAGTGAAAAAAACTCAACCGAAGCCCCGCGACATCCAGATTTAGACGCTGCAAACGAGGCAAGCTGGCTGTTAATTAGCGGAGGAAAATCACAAGCCCAAGGTGTACAAAGGAAAAGGAAGTCATTGGGCGGGACAGGACAGGTCGAAGGTAAGTGCAACCTGCTGAGAAACTTACACGGAAGCGTAAATAAGGGTAAGAGAGAAAGGCGAGCGAGGGCCCTCGCGCTCTCCCATTCAAATGCGATAAGGATATAAATCCACGGGCCGAGACACAATAACGGTGAAGGAATATATAAACTTAGAAAGCGCGCGTAGATTTTCATAATGGACGCATAAATTACGGCAGGCGGAGTCCAGTGGCCCCGCGCTTTATTCAGTCGCCGAGGACATTCTCAGACGACGACGCGCGGAATTAATATAGCCGGGGCTCTCGCGTCGGTAACGCGGCCTATGATAATTGGCCCGGACCGAGTCGTCGACGATCAAGGACGTCGAAAGCCCGGAGGATGGACGCCTGGATCTGTTTCTTCGAAAGGGCCGTTAAACGTATACTCATTCGGACGACGTGCAATCGGGATTCGAGTTCCCTTGCTATTTCGGTAAGGCTCGAATGAATACTTTTCGCCGTTGTCCCGAGTTGTTGTCCCGAGTTGTTGTCCCGAGGCAGGAGTAAGCTACGACCGGAGCTTCTTACGTAAGTCTAAAAGTCTGAGCTGATCTAAGTTTCTCAGCCGGAAAAGATCGGAATTCGCTGAAAGTAAAAAGTCCCGTATGGGTTGTTGTGGATCAGCGGTGGTGCGAGTGGTTCTTTTGCATCGACCAGTATTTGTTCAAATGGCTTAGCTTTAAATGTTGCACTTTTGTGAAAAATTTATTACGAAACGGTGCACTTTTGTTTCAATGCTCGTGTTTCGAATACGTGCGATTTAATTCGTAAATTCTAAATTACTTTAGCCACTTGCATCGAGTTTTCATATAATTTGATCGAATGTGCACTATTTGTGGCCCGAGAAGTAAATAAACGCACTTAAAATGACTCGTTCCTTTCACTTCAAACGAGAACACGTGCACAGCTTTAATGTACTTTGCACGTTTTTTTTTTCTTTTTTTTTTTTTTTTTTTTTTTTTTTTTCTATAATTCCGTTTATCGGTTTAACATTTAAATTACAAAAATGAAGAGGCACATTAAGGCGTACGCGAAAGAATTAACATTCGCTCTTAGATCAAATGTTAACTAGTGTTAGAGCGTTGGGGATTTGATTAACTAAAATGATGATGCACGCGTAAATAATTATCAAATTGAGGAAACTTTGCGTTGATGTAGAATGGTGATGGCTTATGTATCGATACGTGTAAATTCTCCTGCGAAATATCGGAATGTTCATTTACAAAGAAACGCGTAATTTAAATGACGGCTTATAACGATATCACGTTCCAAACGAATTACTAACAAGATTCTGACCATTTCTTTCATATTTGCTAGACGGAAAATAGTACCGTAATACAAGTATGCTAATATTTTAATGACAATATAAATTATTGATTTACGCCGCTACTGTTTTTACGGGCAAATGATTGAACAGTTCTTAAAATTGAAGAACAATTTAGCCATAATTACTGGTCGTAGGAGACTTGGACTTATAAATGAAATAGCTTTACTCGCTTTACTGTAAGAAGAGAAACACGTTTAACAATCACCGGTGACTTAACGATCATTATTTTATACACCAAACTCGGATGCTCGGCAATATATTCGGTAAATTATGAACAATAGAGCGAATCGAAATTGGTATCGTAAAAATTTAGACACAGCGTAGGGCTAGATGATAATGTCTTTTAGCCACGTATTAGCCTGCAAGTTTCCCAAACGATAGATAAAACTTTTAGCTCATTTCCTTTTTTTCTTCCATTTTATGATGCTACTCATTCATTACGTCAAAATTTATGGCTTTAGGGCGACTAAAATCTCTAGTTTAATACTTTAATGATACATTGAAATCGCTAAATTTGTTTAGAAAAGAAAAAAAAGTTTTCAAACAGCAGAACCATAATCTGAAGTCTTTTGGAAAGTATACGTAATGCATTTCGTTATAAGCTATTTCATAATTTAAAAGAAGGAAAAAGTGTAATTTATTAACAGCAATGGTAAGAGTTGGAACAAAAATTTCGCACACGAGAAGAAATTCAAATCCCGGGATTAATGGTGTAATTGGAGCTCCTAAAGTGCTTTTCTGGCCGTTGTACAGAGGCCCCGGAATATGGTCAATTATTATAATTTAATGAGGTAAATGCACCAATAATAGGATACGTTCGTATAGCGGGACACCAAATCGAGTAACACTTATCGAACGCGCTTTATTCGTGAGATCTTTCATTTGCGTATTTTTCGCAAATTTAGTCAGAAGCTGTGTACCACCTTTGATACTTACGAACGAAGTAACCCACAGATCTACTCCATAAAAACATTACGAAAGCTATAAATATTTATGTGGACATAATCTAAAAGAGAAACTATAAATTTATTTTAGCCAATCAAATAAGATTCTGTACTGTTATTCGTACTTGTCATTAAAAACAACCAGCCCTAGTTCGCTAACAGCGCTAACTACTATTAACGAAAGACACCGAATGAATTACAATAAGAAATTATAATGTAATATTAGCAGCTCGTTTAATCAAACTTAATACCGCAGACATTGGAAAAGAACGGAGAACGTTTCGTTGTTAACTACCGGTTAACCACGTATGCGTACGTACCACATAATGCGATAGTAGCTGCATAAAGTGCATTTTGTATTCTACACACCTGATATAATATACCATAACTGCATCAAGAATTGGACGTGCAAAACGTTAACCTCCGTCTTTATGGAACTTTATCTCGAATATGCTGATTTTACTCATTACACTGAATTAACATTTAATGCACTTCGTTCCTTAAAGTTAAATTGACATTTTTTCATTTGCTTTTTTAGATTCTGGGAGTTGCGCTGTAAAAACGAGTAAAGGAATTTTAAGCGTCATTCGATGTCTTCCAGCAAACAAAGTCAGACCTGCGTTCTCACTATTAGCGAGAGTATTTCAAAAAACTTTAGAAAAGTTAACCGAAGGCATACTTTTGCGTTCCGTCGTGCAATTCAAATACTTCACCCGTACCGATCTATGCCAGTTATCAAAAATACGTGTACGTATTTTACAGTGTAATCTACCTTGCCGTTCTCACTCGTTGAAGGTTTCAATGGAAATAGAAAATTGTAATATACTCGCAAAATAAAACGCGAACAAGAGCAACAACAAATCCGTACGAAACGTTTGAAATTAAAGCGCAAATAAAATTTTGGAATGCAGCGATGTTAACATCGTTTAACCTGGATTACATCGACAAAACAACAATTCTTTCAACGTTTTCAGTTGATCCGGTCAAAACTTGTGTAATTGCGTAGATTTCAAGTCTGCACTCTTGGAAGTTTCAGAGCGGAAACTCGATACTCGATACGCGCGTTCCTTCGAACTTTCTTAGAATCGCGCCTCAGAACTTTTCAATAATCTTGTCAAAGATTTCTCGAAGATCGCTGCAACCGACGATCGACAGGTTCTCGATACCCACCGATGCTCGTTTAGTTTTAATTTTCAATCGAATACACCTGCGTTTGTTTCTTTTCCAAGTTCCCACGAGTACCCGATAAAATATAATTTGCCGCGAATTATTCTTTGTGCAAGTGCGAGGCAACATCCCGACAATCTCCGACGTCCAGGTCGAAGTTCAACGCGCAGGTAGGCGGCAAGGATGCGAGCGACTCGCCAGCAGAAACGTCGGCGGTTCGCTCCCACGGAGAATGGCGGGGGGTGTGCGTGTGTGGAGCAGGGGTGGGCCAAAAATACGTCCGCTCGGACAATAAAGAGGCGCGATCGGTCTCCCGTTCGCTTATAGAGAATTATCGCAGCGACGACCCTAATTTTAGGCGAACCGAAAATCCGCGAACACAATTGTCCCGGCGGGCGACATCGCTCAACGTCCGCGACTACAAGCCCCGATGGCTACGCTCTTTGTCTCAAAAGGAGACGAATTGCATAAGCGACGAGGAGGCGGGACGCGCTGCACCAGCTCCCGTTACGAACGATCGGTACCCCGTCACGGTCTTGGTATGCACATCGCGGAGACGAGATGGACTACGAATGTTCGCTGATAAGGTCGTCGACGAAAGGGATTTTCCTTTGGAAAACGGACATTTGCGCCTTTCTAGTAACGCTAGCACTAGAACGGAATCTTACTAGAACCAAGATTCCGCTGTACTTTGAACGCGTACAGAATTATGTTCCTGGTGTTTTCGGGGTAAAAGTGCGGAGCAAAAATGCTTTATTATCGAAGCAATGAGGTGTCTACCGAATTTCCCTATAGAATGAAAGATTACTTTTCAAACCATGTCCCTTCCAGAGGTGATATAGATACGAAGGCCTATCTATTTGTATTTGAAAATTAAGAAAATGCGAGTACGGTCCGTGGCATCGCAGAAGCGTTGAGTAACGCGCGGTAACGAGAGAAAAATAAAACAAAGATTAAGAAGCCAATGACTTTGCGAACGCTGGACTCGCATCATTTGTTGCGAATGCCATGGAATTAAAAGCTTCTTAATATAAAACAGTATTTCAGCAAATGATAATGCACACCTTCAAGTCTAGAAATTATACGCGTACTCGATTCTCCCAAATACCGCCGCGTGCTAATTTTATTCCTTACCAACAAAAATTGCCCATCGCTTTCAAAGGCTTTTCGACGATCAACTGCACCAACTGGATTAAAAATTTGTACCAATCAGTCAACACTCCTAAAGCCCCGTCTGGAAGGCTCTGGAAGAAAATGTTAACTGAAATCGCTCGTGCTGCTGGCATAAATTAAACTCGTAGCCAGGTAAATTTGTCGGGTAATCGAGCGTTCCCACATCGTGGAGAACATCGGATACCAGAGAGATCTTGTATCGAGCACTCGCGGCTGAAATATTCCACAATGTACTTTAATATTCAGTAATTGTAGATCGCAGATATACGGGAACGCCGGTATCGGGCGGCCCTCGTTAAAAGCAAATCTATAAACTCCGAAAGACGCGCCGCACCTCGACGAAGAAAGAAGGGACAAAAATCGCGGCAACTCGTGTAGAGGCGTTCGCATATCGGCGAGCCCTCGAGTGCTCTTGCACGACGAGGGCCGCTCGCATGATAATGGCCCACGGCCCCGACGGGACCCTCGAGGAACCGCGGTGTTAACATCTCCGATGGCGAGTGCGCGCACGTCGCGAGAACATTATCTCCGATCGCGCGCACGGAGGAGGGCAAGTGCGCGCCTCGTGTCCGCGTGTGCGCGGGACCCCGGCAACTTTTTCCGATCGACCCGACCTTTTCCCGTGGCCGTTTTATTTATGCGCTGGTCTCGCGCGCGTTTCCCCATTGTGGTGTTTTCGCGCACAGTTGTCGAGCCGACTTGTCTCGCGGGTTTCGCGGGTCTCGCGGGTCTCGCGGTCCTGACGCGTGGGCGATTTTTTTCCGATCTTTCGTTTTTTCGTCGTGTTTCTCGCGAGACGAAATCAAGGGAACTTACTTGGACTGTTGGCATCAAGTGCAAAAGCCAGTCTTTGTGAGCCGCTAAATTCAATGTTGTCGGGAACAATGGCTTTCGTACAAAGTAGCGTTTCTAAAGAATCGTCTGATTTATAAGGGAGTGTCGTAACCGTTGAGATTTTGAAATTTAGCATTAAGTGTGCTCGAACTTGCACCGAGTGACAGAGTTATTAATGGTTACATTATAAGCTCTCGCCTGTGGGTTCTCATTCCGTTAAGGTTTAGTGATCTCAAGTCTCTCGCTAACGACAAGTCGTTCGAGATAGCTGCGCTTATTTTGTACAAGGCCGTAGCAGTTTCGAGGGACAAACACCTCCGTTATCGGCAGCCGAACTAACGTCCCCTTGTAAACGTTTTTTCCTCTGGTTTTACTACTACGAGGTACAGGTGTCCCCGTTATCGGCATCAATAGCAACGTCCGTACGTAAAGTAAGCTCGCGTTCGTGTAAGCAAGTAACGCGCGGTTGTCAGTAAATTACAAACTGCATCACTGGCTTTATTCGAATTGGCTAATCCTTCGTTGTTCCATGTTGAGAAATTTCGTAATGATCCTCTAAGAGAATTTACGCTCAGGGTGCATCACCTAATCCGTGTAATACTTTTTTTCAAGACCTCACTCCTCTCCGTTTCCTTCGCATCAATACTTTATCAATAATTCGAATATTCTTTAAATAAATATTTTAAGCGCGTTTCAAGCGTATTCATACTCGCGCGAGTGTGAATTTTTTATCACGGATGAAAGGGCAACACTCGCGATTGCAGCAAGAAAGCATTCAAAAGTCAAAAATATCGTTATTCTTCTAGGTAATTTAGAATTCATAACGAGTTCATTAGGTAACGCAGAACATTCGCCATAAATCAGTCGATCGACAATGACTGCGACGATGAATCAAGGCGCACGTATGCGCGTAAATGCGTCATTGACGCACGTCCGCGGGCAAAAACTTCACCGAGACGTTTACCCGGAGAATCGCTCGTGTACCAATATGATATCGTGTACGTTGAAAGACGAAGAGCCACGAAGAACCACAATATTGCACGCGCGTGCTTCTGAAAAGGGCATCTTCACGAAAAACGGGAAGCCAATTCATCGAAGCGATCGTAGAGCAAAGAAAAGGAGAGCTAAGATCGAGGTAATGGGAAAGTTGATTGACGGAATGCCGCGATGTCGTGCAAGCGAGGAGTTGAGAATGATCGGCAGTGACCGGTTACGCTAATTAAATGTAAATGTGCAGCAGGTACGCGCGTAGATTGTCATTGCCTGCTTGAGATCTGTTACGCGAGAGCTTTGCTCACATTCGCAATTGTTGGCAATTTGTAATGAACACTGGACGTAGAAACGATCGAGTCGTTCGTACCGCGACATTGTCACTTTCGTCCAAGCTTCCTTATCGTCTTCCTTATCGTCTTACTTATCATCTTCGATGAGTTTCCGAACGTGTTTTCTTTTCGCTTAAACCTTTTCGTTACTTTCATCGCAATGATGCATATTATGCTGCGCACTCCCGCAAAGTTGCCTAACGAATGTTTCAATTGGAGTAAAAAATTACCGATAATTCTTCCAAGTCTTTCCGTCGAGATCGGGAGCTTGTAAAATGACGAACAACTCGTTATTATTTCAATTTATATATCGGCTCGTTGGAATTTTAAATTAAGATTTATGTTTGGTAATCAAAATTCAATCGTCTGTTTTGCACGATTTAATTAGGCATTCGTTAAATTTGATTAAACGAGTAGGAATTTATACGTCGTCGCGATTGCACCGAACCGTTGACTACAAATTTTCAAAATTCATATTCAAAAAGTACATAAACAAGCGCATATACAATTAACATTGATATGACACAAAAGCGCAGTGCTCTCGATAAGAGTCGAGCCGTTGTTAGAAACGCTTAGAAACAAAATACAATCAATAATTTTTCGCCAATAATAATTAATGAGTATTGCTGACACTGGCTGTTCAATACTACGAATATTACATTACGTATTTTCGTACTATCTAACCAATCGTACTGCAAACAATGGTTTCACGGCGCAATCTCATAAAACATACTCGCTTTTAACGTTCTCCTATTAGACTCCATGGCTCTAAGCGCAGTAATAATTATTCAATGCGATACCACGGACATAATGTTGAAATCATCGTAAATGAAAGTCGACTCAACTCCGAGGCTAAATCCACGCGTGTCGGATCGAGCGCTTTCGCTCGTTCCGGCTTTCTACGGAATCCCGAATTATCAACTAAGCAAACAAAAAGCCGTTCGACGAAAAGCCGAGACGTTTTCCTAAAAAGCTCAGGCGATCATCGGCGGTGGCATTTATCCTTGATTCGAGGAATCGGGGGAAGAAGCGACGCGCATCTCCGCGCGGCGACGTCGCATCGACGCGTGTCCGCGGTGCCGTCGGTTGGAATTGGCCTCGAGCAGCGCCGATCCACATTCGGACAGCTCTTACCTCGCAAGACGAATAATGCGCCGTGGAGTCACTCGCGGGCAGCGCGCCGATGCGGACCGATAGCGCGGCATCCATCATCCTTATTTTAACCTCGGCACACTTATCGCACCGGCGATCTACGTCTAATAACACTCGCGTTATGAATGCCGCGACTCGCCGCGTAGAGGGATTTCGATGTATTTCGAGTCCGGGAAGCCGTGAGCGGAAGCGGCTACTACGGAGGCTCTCGGCCCATCGCGATCCCCGGGGTGGAACCGGGAGGCGCTACCCGTGCCGTCGATCCCTTCTAAAACGCGCTCGTCCGCTTTTTCAGGCAGACTGCGCGTGTAAAACGCGCGTAAAATGCACGCAAAGCCGCGCATTGCATCCACAACGATACGCGCACATCGGGTGTGCGGGGTGAGAGGAGTTTCAGAGAATTGGAGTTTCGAACGACCGGGGCAAAAGGGCAAAAACCATGATATGACGAACGCGGTGTCGTTTGTTCATATAACTATAATTATTGGAATTTATATTCTCGATCATGGTATTGTGCTAAATTACTATTACGAATCAGAATCGTTTCACCAGGCCTCAGCTATCTACTAGTAAATTTTCACCTTATCAAAGGAATATCTTCCATCGGATATACGCGTTAAGCCTTAAATTAAATATATCGTGGCAATCTCGAGAAAATTTTTAAAATATGATATCTGAATTCTTCTGAATTGCATTCCACGAAAGAAGCTGAATAAACAAATTAAAATTTTTAAATATACTAAACTTTTATTTCCATCGCGTGGACTTTGATACTGACGAGCGATATAATATAATCGCTTCAAGGAAGAACAATTGAAATGCTTAAATAAACAAACGAGAATTTGTCGATAGTGTCTCCTTCATCTACCGAGAGTTACGACACAACGGATTCGTACTTTCACCGCCTGATACATACATACGTATTTCCCTAACTCGTACGGTTCATCTTGTAATCTGCAAAAGAAGATAAGGTACAAACAAGCTGTTAAATAGTCGCAGCAACGCGCATCGATGCACGTTATTACCAACGCTACTGGGCGTGCAATAAACAGACGAAGACAGTGCGTGAAAGTACCGTCAAGCGTCTTCTAGTGACTGCACACGGCGAACGCGGAGCAAAAGGAAGTGCGCCGGCTACGAGACGAAAAAAGGGTACGATCGAGCGAGACTACAACAAATACGAGCGTCGTCGTCGTCGTCGTCGTCGTCGTCGTCGTCGCTCAAAGGCCAACGGGCTCAGCCTATCCCAGCTAAATTAGTCGGCGTGCAGAAAATCGCGCGATCTATTCCGTCGGACGACGAGCTTTTCTTTCCACGCGCGCGCGCGCGCGAGCAAGTCGTCCCGAAATAATTGGCAAAAGAAAGCCCTGGAGCGCATCGCTCCACCTCCTTCTCGACGGACAATGTGAATTATTTGCGCCGACGGTCCACGGGCGCGACGTCAAGACACGGACTGAGAGAGAGAGAGAGAGAGAGAGAGAGAGAGGGAGACGTCCCACAAAATCCCATTAAAGTGTGCGGCGATTCTGCGCGTATCACCCCAAATGATCGATCGAAGGCATCTTCTCCTGGAGCGGAGCACGAGTGCCATTACGAGGATGGGCGGACGGAAGAGCGCGCCTTGAAGCATCTGTCGCGCGCGAATTCAGCTCGAGTGAATGGGATGATTTTGTGATTCCGGTTAATTCCAACGGTAGACGCTCCATTTGCGCTTCAACGAGACCAAAGCTTCGCACTCCTTTTCTTTCTTTTCTAGGAGTTGGTTTTTGCAGCGCAAAGAGGCTTTGAGTCAAGTGCCGCGGTTGAAAAGAAACGCAGTCCCTGTTAATGTAATCCTAGGCGAAGCGAAAATGGCATCTCCTCGACGTCGAGAACAACACTTCAACATTCGTTTAACTCGTCGTACTAATGGACTTGAGCCGTTTATGTCTCGACGATGTATCTCTTTATAATTCTAATATTTGCGCGTAATATTAGCACGTTTTAACGTGCCGCGCAAACGTAATTGTGTCAAAACTTTTAATTATCACGAGTAAACGTGCGATTAAAAATGAATTATTCGACATTGAAATAACGCGGCAATGAGCGCGAGATATCACAACATTGTGAAAGTCTATCGTAAATCTTCGTGGAAACCGAATTCACGTCATTGCGTTTTGCTTTCGACGGCGTTACTTTCAGCTTGGACAGCAATACAAGTCTCGGCATGCAAAACGATTATGCTCTACGACATCTACCCAAATCACGAAGATATACGGTAGCATTTTCGCGATAAAGTATAGAATGAGGTTAAGGGCTCAGAGAACGAAAGGGACGAGAACCGCCAAGGAGTACCGGCGACGGAAAGAAGTAAGTATCGCGCACTTGCGAGGGAGAGAAAGTGCGAAAGTAAGGGGCAACGGGGGCAACGGGGGCAACGGGGGCAACGGGGGCAACGGGGGCAACGGGGGCAACGGGGGCAACGGGGCAACGGGGCGATGGCATCATACGCGCGGCTCTTCCTCGAGGCCTTACAAGATAACTTACTTTATCCCCGGCGGTGTACATAAATTCCAGACGAATAACGATGTCCGCCTCGTGTAATTCTCACGCATTGCTCGAGACTTCGCTTATTCTAATCGAATGTTTCGTTTCGGTCGCTCGAGACGCTGTCGTCGTGACCCGCGAGTCCCGTGCAATTGTTTCGTGCAGCCTTCAAGGACGCTGCTCAACAAGTGTAACGGATGCATTCGACTCGCTTCGGATGGGAACTCAGCACCTAGATGCCGATGAATATCGATCGGCATTTTCCCGATGAGTGTTTGCTTTTGGGGATGAGTTGCACGGAAGGTGTTGTCAGTAAGATTGTCAGTAAAAAGCGACAGGTTATAGGTTTGAGGAAGGTATTATCGAAAAGAAGACGCGAAGTGCAGTATAGTAATGCGACATTGGTCGCTTGAATTTGTTTTTCCACGAGCGACATAAGCGGATTTAATGTCAAATTAGCATTTGAATTGTTAAGCATTACGCGTACAGTACAGCTACGAGTTAGAAGAAATAAAATCACCAGCTTCGAATGAAAAATCTAGTACTTTTGACTTTGCTCGATATCGCACAGCTGTTCGGTTGTAAAATTACTATCCAAGGTTCTCTTTCGATGATCTATTTGCCGCTACTGATACGGGAAATTGTACCTAATAAATATCAAGATACACTGTGTACAAATACGCAAACAATGTATGTATTACTGCGTGTTATTATTCTAGTCCGCTTATTAATCGAGTTACTTCGAAAGCTCCTGGAAAAATTGTACACTTTGCCAAAGTACCGAAACAAATATGGAATTTCATCGGAATATCTAGGTAACAATGAAAAGAGGGTATTTTAATAAGCAAAGAATAATTTTCGTAAACGTATTGTAATGATTATCCCTCGATTGATTTCGAAGCTACGAGCGACAGGTTTTCTACATAAATTAGTACTTACTTCTGATACGAATTGAAAATATTCGTGTGTTCCTTTTAATAAATGATGATAATAAAGTGTCCAGTGATTGGTTCTCATGAGTAAACGCGAGGCAAAACGAGTGTCCCCCAGCTCTTGGAACGTAACGCGAACCCAGGGTTTGGTTCAACCGACGCGGCCAATAGTCTTCCTACGTGTATACATAGACGGCGACTACAAATCAATCCGCGTCCGACCGAACGAACCAACGACCGCCAGCGTCTAGCAGCGATCCCTCGCAAACTTGAAGATAATTGATACGCAGCAACTGCGGTTCGACCCGCGACAATGAAAGACGAGGTGCAAAGGGAAGATGAAAAGCCGCGGCGTGACATCGGCGTTGGACGCAATTTAAATCGGAGTTGCTCGCGCGCAAAGACGTCGGTGATTCACCGTCGACGAGGCGCGATCCATCCCACCGCGGATCGATTTGCGACGAGATCCGAAATAGATCTCGGCGGGCCGATCCTTCGGCGAGTTAATAAGCCCGTCCCCGACGCAATTATCCCAAGTGGGCGAGCGATCGCCCGGGATTCTCGGGTACGCGGGCGCCCACGGAGTCGCGCGCACCTGGAGCTCTCTTCTATAAGCGGCTCCTACACCTTATCGCCGTCTCCATCTGTTCGTCGCCCTCGTTGGCCATTCGTCCGCACGCCCCGAGAGAGCGGACTCTTGACTCACGGTACTGGAGACGCCCGGGCGAATCGCTCATTTTGCATAAAGACATTCCTCGATGAAAGTGAGCCTATTAGGGCGTTCATTGTGCCCCGATGGCCACGTCGTGCTGCGAGTTTGGCGGTACCAAGGAGAACAGTCCGCGCGGCGGAGGCTTCGATTAAAAGTAAGAATGGACTCTTTGAAATGGGACAAAAGTACTCGAAAAATACTCGAAAAGTACTCGAAAAATACTTGAAAAATACTCAAAGACCGATCGAGATAACTCGGGTAATGTGTATGGGTGAGTGTGCATTGAACGTGAAATCCATCGAGATCCATCGAGATCCATCTTCGAAAATTGCCACACGACCATTGTTGGTGTTACTTTATTAGGGGAAAATTTTGACTCGGTTCGGTCAAGTTCGGTCAGGTTTCTTTTTTGTAAAATAGATTTTCGTCCAGATCTTATCGTGTCACACACTCGTGGTAGACTTTTTAAAAATAAAACTTACTTATTGAGATCATTTATTTGAATTAATCGAACGAACTAAATGTCAAAACTTTTACTTACTTTTAAGAGACTATTATAATTATTGATATTTTGAATAAAATAATGTAAAATTACAGCTTCCGCAATTAACTTTCGTTACTTCTTATTTACCTCTTACGCTGTAGTGCAGCTAAAAAATGAATTTTATTTTAAATTATTACGGCAGAACTCGATTTACAACACGCGCACACGCGCACACGCGCAAACGATTCCTTTCTATCAGTTTAATATAAAACTTCATCATTAATATTAATGATCTTAAGACGTTATCGTATTCCTTTACTCCTTTACTTCTGCAGTTTAAGAGCTTTACAAAACTATATTGTAAAAATCCTGTACGCGTGCTTTCGAAAATTATTTTCGACGCATTAAAAAGAAAGAAAAAGTTGTAGTAATACTCTGGAAATCTAAATGATTCGCTTGAAAATATTCGTAGCAACTTTGTCATCGTTTATTAGATTGCGAATAAATTGCTTTGAAAGTGCATGTAATTTTCAATCACGTCTCGAATATTTGCTTGTAACAGCTTTTTTAAAATCATCGATCATTTCTTATTCAGCGTGTTCAGCGTGGCTGAGATTTTACAATTAATAATGTCAAAATATTACAAGTGGCGCAAGATTCAAAGTTAAACTAGAGCGTTATTAAACTACCGACGGAATGACCTAAATGTTTGTAAAGCGAAGAATCAATTTTTTGATTTTTGAAATGAAAGAACTTGTTCCACGAGATCAGATTAACAGGTTCGGTGCGAAATGTCGAATTCTGAAGAATGTTACTTGAGCGCAAAGTGTTTAATTAATGCATTTGAATCGTGCGACGAAGATAAAAAAATAAATGGTGGCTTCTGTCGTCGATTAAATCACAAAATTATTATAATTATAAATTTAACGTTTACTTTGTTTAGTTCCTTTAGGCAGCGTAACAAGTTGCTTTCGCACCAACTGAACCGCAACCGTGTAATCGCGTATTGATTTCTATTTTTATCAACGTGTACTTTTCACAATCTAAGCGATATTTCAAACTCTTTCTCAAAAATTAAGCAAGACGATTTGCAAGGATTTGCAAGGAAATTCCTTAAATAAATGCAAATACAAACCGAATAAATAAGATATAAGCGAGTAATAAAACTCTGCAACTGAGTTGCGCTCAAAGGCTGTTAATAAATGAATCTAGTATTTACATTTTCTGTCAATAACTTGACAGGGCGATATATATTTTCTGTAATTTATACCCGACAATAAAAATTCTCTTGGCGACGAACGAATTCCAATGGTGAGAAGTGGCACCTACGAAACAGAAAGAAATCTGTCTACAGAGGAAAATGTCAATATTAAAAATGAAATAGCTGTGCTCGGGACACTTTTCATTATTACGTTTACTACTGTGGCAGCAATCGCCCCATCGCAAAGCTAATTACAGGCGGCAAATGTTTTAATTATTGAAATATACTGCGATGCATTAATGATCCAATAAATCACGGCGATAAGTGCTGAAATCGAATATAAATTGCAAATATTGTCTGGTGGGTAAATCGTTGGGTTGACACACATGCCCGTGCGCGATTCGTATAAGAAATAAGGAAAAGCTCGTGGGTCGCTATGAAAAGTGGGAGTAGAGTGCGTTGGAGTGAAAGTGAACCATTGTTTAGTCTAAACTGTCCGCCTGTTTCTCCGTCTGTCTCCCTATCTATCTCTATCCCTCGCTCTCGCTCTCTCGTTTTATCCCGCTCGTCACTCTTCCTCTCCTACGCCCTCCGTCATCTGCATTTGTATTGCCCTTTTACACATGCGTGAGATTTTTTATTTCATTACCCAGGTACGAACACTTGATAACTGTTTGTAAAAGGTAGAATAAAAAGGACAGTAAAGCCGAAGTAAATCATGTCGTCAATTACGTGCCTACGAGATAACAATGGTGGCTGTACGCTTGAAACTTCCGAATGATAAGATGTCTTTATGAATACGGGTTATTTAATGTTTGCTTCAAGCGATTTCGATGGAAGGTAACAGCTACGTACATTTTAATCGAAAAATTTACTTCGTCGGCAAATTAAGGATCTCGATGAACGAACGAGTCGATGCTAAAACAAACACTTTATAATTAACAATCGGTGACAGTGCGAAACTTTTATCCGATCACACGAACAGCCATTTAATAGACTCAATTTATTTAAATCGGATTGTAAAGCGACGGATTATGGAATTAGAGAATCGTAAAATTATCGGAATATTTTAATTCCATGCGACACACTTCATTGAAATGCGAATGTCAGGCTTGAATATAAATTTGGCAAACAGCTTGTAAGATCAGTTGGTATACGTAGAAAATTCTTTGTTTTCAAATTATTCCCATCGAGGAGAAATCCATATCACGACATTAAATGATTTTCGACGATCAATTTAACATCGCGCCTTTGATAACATTAAAAGCTGACATCTCTTTCCGATAATCCAATAACGGTATTACAAATGTTCTATTAAGATATATTGTCTACGTGTAAGGTCAACGATGATTAACAGTTCTGAAAAGTCGCCTCCATACAATTGATTTTCAACTTTTTCTACAGTTTCCACCGAATAAATACGCAAATGTACAATTCCTTACCGTAATTTTCTCTCTCTGCAGCTATTTTAATAACCAAGGGACGGTGGCAGCGCGTCCTGCTTTCACAAATTCCTTTCTACTCTCATAAAGCACTGCTCTTCTCGCCTAAGATGTACCGTAGAAACTCATACTGCCGCTCTCGATGTACCTGCTTACGGCCAAAGTAACGCGAGCAGTCGAAGAAGAAAAACTGCTGACAATCCTTTTGACTTCACTACTATTTGACTTCAGCGGTGTCTTAGATACAATCAGCCCTACTAGACTCGTTCGCAGAAGGTGTACCGTGGCTTATCGTGGAGGCGCGCAGCTGTGAATCAGGCCGTAATAACCGTTGAATACGATCACGAGGCTTCGAGACTTCGACTCGTATGTAAATTATTTCGAAGACGCGCACAAGACGCGCACAAGACGCGCACAAGACGCGCACAAGACGCTGGAAACGTTAGGACCGCCTGTGCGCGCCACGTGTTGATGACCTTCGGGTTTGTAGCCAAACAACCGGAGAAAAATTAATCAAAGGCACTTTCGAACCTCGGAAAATGCGGTTCCCGGTGCTTGTAATACATATAATACATATTAGGGAAAACAAATTTGATTCGCTCAAGACGACTAGTTGACGAGTGCTCAACTCGACCAAGATGCGCGATTAAGTGCTTTCTTCGTCGGCGCAGTTATCGATGTTGGTTGTATCGTGATTTTCAGAGGCAACATTGGAAATTATAGGCCGATAGCGTTACCAAGTGAGTTCCCTTGTCTAAAGCTTCACGCATACGTATTTATATCGCTCATTATTTTAATCACTACTTGTCGCGTACCTAGCCGAATCCGATGAATTCTGTTTTCAACTGTAAATATCGTAATATTTCTCTTTGAGGTTTGTGCGCAGAGCTAAAAGTCGCATGGACATCATTTCCCTCGGTACGCAGCACTTTTACTTGAAAGATTTATTTCTCTTCAAATATGTAGTACGTAATTCATGGAATGCCAAAGGCCAAAGCCTTAATTTAGTGCGGCTATTTACCAAATAACAGATTAAAATCGCGTACGACAGTGATCTCAAAAAGCTTTTAATGCTTCATATGCAGGCAGAGGCGCATTTAAAATGACATTTCTAGAATTCCCTTGTATTCGAACTAAGTAAGCTAATGTTTTTAGAGGATGACTAACGTTACGATTTCATTATGAATATTTCATCGGCTATTTATTTTCTCTTTAGTTTACTTCCTTTGTACACGAGTTTGTTCTCCTGTTTATTAATAACAATTTTTAAGATTTGTGCATGTTTATTGGTAAGACGACTTTGCACGACGTTGAGCACGCGAGTTAAATCCACGAATGACAGGTGGGTAAGTACATTTTACTGCAAATAGATGTTTTACGATAAAGGAGCATGTGGAGCACGTTGTATTTTGAGGAACGAAACATTTTTACGTGGGATATTATGGGCTTTCGAATCGAGCGATCGAACGCGTGTGTACGAGTCAAGGTACTTTTAATTCATGCGCACGATGCCACTTTCAACGGCGAATTTCCGTAATTTCGGCAACTCGAATAATCCACTTCAAGTTATCTTCGAAGAAGAGCGCGTTTCCCAATTCAGCTCCTAAAAGCAAGTAAATCTGGACCGCGCGCAGTACGACAATGCGCCTACTTTTTCCTCGTATTGCCTTTTTATTGCCCTTTTATTGCCCTTTTATTGCCGGAATAAGTTATTCATTGTTCTTGGCTTTTCCTCGCTCGGATCGCTCACGAACCGCCGTCGGTTGTCCAGACGTAAATAGCACACCGACGAGGACAAAAGCGGTGATGCCCGTCCGGAAAACAAGAAGTCGCTTCCAGCATCTTTATAACAATGTGGCTCGCAGGAACGTCGGTTGCAGACGCCGTTGATGTAAGTCTCACGGGCTCCCGAGGGCGATCCCGCACTCCTCCGTGGTCCATTAGACGATTCGGCGGACAATGCGTCGGAAGTGCCGCACACAGGCTGTTATTATGACTACAAGCTAAATTAATGCGCTGGATCGCGCGACGTCGACTCGAGGCGACGAGTAATTATATATATCGCCCTTGGGAGCGGTACCTAGTGTTCCTTTGTGGGGGACGAAGCTCTTCAACTCTTTCCCTCCCTCTCTCTCTCTCTCTCTCTCTCTCTCTCTCACACGCACACACGCACACACGCACACACGCCCGCACTAGACGGGGACGCGGGTGAGCCTTTTGTCGCAGAGTCATCGCTCGCGTCTACCGCGAGGCGATGAATGCGAGCTCGAGGAACGAGATGCTTACGGATGTGGAGAGTCCGTCGAGGCCAGTTTCGCACGCTCGAGCGAAAGATAGGAGTTGATATTTTGTTAAAGAGCTGCTCCAACTCGTGTTGTTGCTTCAATTTCGGTTAATTATTGCTCAAGAGCGTTGCATATTTACGAAAGGCAATTACGTCGATTTGGAAAAGTTCACGATTTAAAATGTTATTGAATTTGATGGCCAAATTTTCCGAAGATTAATTATTTAAATACGTAAGACGTTAATTAGATAGTGAATTAATCGACAAAATGTTTTAATGTAACAGCTAGGAAGAACAAAATTCAGCTCTAATATTCAATACCGCTTACGAATTTCTTACCTCGTTTCTCGTTTAAAAATAAAAAATGACGAACAACAGATGCATTCTTTCGAATGTTTGACGAATAAATAATTTACGAAGGATATGCAAAGAAAGAACCATTCAGTTTCTCACATTGTTGATAAATGCCGAGTTTCTAATTTATAATTCCATACCGTGTATGCCGAATACGTTAATTTGAGCAAGCAAAATTTATTGTACTTTTATGCAGAGTGGTAGATTTACAAAATGTAAAAATTGTAGGCTAGAAGGACATCTAAAATTTGTTATAGAAAATGAAACCTCTTACTTATTCGCAACCATTTTTGAAAAACGTGCAGTGCAACATAATTACGAAAGGCTCTATGAAGCATTTATATTCAAATGAGATGTTTGCGAGAGATAACGAGCACTATACAAAAGAAATTTGCATGGAATTCCAAATAGTGGTATAACAATTCAATTTGCCAAATATTAAGTTCTGTAAACTCAAAGATTAAGTACATTACAAATGTTTTTTTATACGATGAATATTACAAATGTTGTATAAAAGAGCGCTTACAAGGAGCTCGATTTACCTTTTTACGCTTTGTCAATGCATTTACTTCGACGATTTCATAACGATAAATAATAATCATTCAAAACGCGCTACTTTTTAATCTCTGAAACCTGGTAGAACGAAGGTCTGACGGTACATTATGTATGCAAAAATCATCTACGCGTTAATTTTATTGCATTATTGGCTTAATGAAAATGTCGTTCAAAGTATCGAAAAGATTTATGGTGCTTACACGACTCATAAAAGAGGAGAAATCTACCGCAAACTTTATTATCGAGCAAATTATTTATTTACGTGTACGCGTACTTTTACGCGAATGACTCGCTCGTATCGGTTATCAAAATGTGCGAACCTTTAGCAAGTAGCTTATACGCGAATATTGCGTTGATCGATGCAAGGTATTTAACAGACTTGCTACAATCGAGAGCTAATCAAGTTAACATCTGTCAAAAGACAGCTTGAAAGTTAATGGGGCAGTGCGCGAGATCTTATCTCGCTGGCGGGCACGAGATCGCTGAAGATTAGTAAAGTTTTCGTGGTGGAAATGACAAGCACGTGCGCTACAAATTCAAATGTCATCGAGCTAGAGCGCGGGAAATCATTATTGTGGTTTTCGTTTGCGTCTGTGCAAGATAATTCACCTGCACAACTGGCGCTCCGAGCCATTCGAGATTGTGATTGATAATTTTACGCCACGCGTCACTGCGGATGCTTATTGATCGTTGGTGCATTTAACCGTTTGAGATCCGAATTCGAAAGCGGGTGTTTACACCGTAGGTGAGTCATCTAATTGTCCGAATAATTTCATTAGAATTTTCATTGTATGCTTGTTGAATGTTGTTGTCGCTGTTTTTTGTTGGTTTTCTTATTCGTATCTGGTAACCCCATCGAATTTCTACTTGTACGGTAAAAGAATTATGGTAATAGTCGATTAACTTCCTTAAATCAATTCCAAAGAATAATTAACTTTTCAAAAGTTCGTTGCGTAAGCCTGATTTTTTGAGAAAGCGCATTCTGAATAGAAAGCAAATAAGACTTTCCCGTATATCAGTTACATCTGTTTGATATTCTGGACGTCGGCCGACAACTAAAAGGATTGATACCGCACTTACGAGACACGATATTATTAGAATTTGCCGACAATTCGCGGAGCATTTTCAGTTAATAATACAAAAGGTACCTTACTTAATATACAAGTAAGTATAAAAAGTTAATAAGAAAAATTCAAATTTTTACCTGATTTTCTCCCTCATTTTTCCAGCATTTTGTCGCAATTATGTCGCAAGAATATCAACGTAATAAAAGATAAACATTGATTTAACAATTCTTGATTATTCCGAAAGAAAGAGCAATTTTCAAGGAGTATACTCTCGAAAAAGCTAACGAATTTAAACGTCATAAGCACCGACGTAAAATGAATTTCGAAATCGTGGTTCCCTCCAACGCTCAAGGTCGCGCTACACCGACAAAAATATTGCACAATTATTAGCGAAATACAATTCACCGCCCTACTTTATGATGCAATCCGCGCTTCGCAAGCGCAAAAGAATAATTCGATCGAAACCGACCACCAGCACCCCAGAGCACTGCCCTAGTGCAACCAAGCAAACAATCCGGCAACAGCAAAACGTAAAACGGAGCCGGACAATGATCTAGGGCGATGCGCGCGATCGCTCCGGCCAATTCGCGAGTGGATCCAACTCCCGGGCGTCGCGGTGCGGCTATCGGTGATGCTGCACAACCAAAGCGTGCATAATGCACCGCCGCTAAAGCGCATGCGTGGGCGCATACAGGAGCGGAGCCGCTCTTGGACATTGCTAATTGTCGAAGGAGGAGAAACACAAATAACTCGAAAGGAACGAGTGTTCCTTTCCCGCGATAAATTTCACTAAGATCAAAAAGAACGCGATCCGCCCCCGATCTCTAGGATGATTCCCGTCTTGTACCGTAGGTCATTCTGACGGAAACCTGAAATTATTTATCACCTCCGAGATAAAGAACTTTTATTTTCGGACTGCTTTCATAAAATTACACGATAGCGTGTAAGAATACGTATCGTGCAATACTGTACAAATAAACGCAATAACCCACGAGATTTGGCAATAAGATTAAAATGCACGTCGTTTCATTGTCACTCCAATCTCCGAAATGATATAATGACACAATTGTAATTCCCCAAGAAATACGATCTTTTCCTTTTTACACGATACGTACTATGACAAATACGAATGCGAGGAGTTTCTGTTGTAAATGTAAAATGAGATAGCATGGCATGTAAGACCATACATTGTTTAGCAGCAAATTGAGATATACAATGAGGCAATTGTAGTATCTCAGTGACCTACGCAAGTAACTTAAGCATTAGTTTATCATCGATTACTACACAGTCGTCGGCATACGCATTGTTCTTTCACCATGAATTGACCTAATTCAACCTAATCTGATGACCGTTCGATCGCACCACCTGCGCCAGGTCACAAAGACCTCGCGCTTACAGTCAAAAACGCCATTACTTTTTATCACGTGTGCTCACGCACGCACAACTGCACATATTTTGGATAAAAAACATCGAATCTTTAAAAGGAGATTTAGATTTTCTGAAAGCAGATATTTGTCTGCTCATCCGTTAAATCATCGATTCGATTAATTTTTATTAAAATATCTAACTTGACAATGAATTCCGCTACATTTAATGAAAGAAATACGAGAATAGTACTAGAATCGCCTTCATTTCAACGCGCGCGCGCACGCACACACACACGGTTCAGCGAATAATTGCGCGAACAAGCAATAAAATCGAACCCCCGAACGAACCAAGTTAAACGTAAGACAATAAATACGGTCCACGTAACCTAAATCAAAGAGCAAGTGCTCGCCTCCAGAGAGCGCGTTCTCTTCGACCCAAAGAAGCGAGTCTCCTCGCGTCCTGACCCCGTCGGGCATCGCTTCGGGTCACGATTACGCAACGGGAATATCCCGAGAGCCGCCGACGGGTGGTTCCGGGTTGCCACTCGACTGGTAATTTGTTACGAGGCGGCATTACGCGATGAGTAATAGCGCCACGGTGACGGGACATCCTCTATATATACACGGCGTGCGTGGGGATAATGGGCGAGAGAACGAAATCGCCGTCGTATTCCGACTCGAACATCTCCATCGTGACCCGCGGAGCTTTCCAGGGCTTCAGACACAAGTTCCACCTTGTGATGGTACACCGAGTGATGCGTATTAGTTGGAACTCGAAACCTAAGTAGATCTTAACGCTGAATTCGTAACTACCGATCGTTAACTTTGAAGGCCAACAACTCCACTTCTGATTATATTCTTAAAAAAGCTTCTTTTGCTTTACACTTTATTTTAAAAGGGCATATTTTCTTAATAATTGCATAAACCATCGGGAAATAAAGAAACGCGACTTTCAGCTTAAATTACGCAGCAATTAATTGTAAACTTAGGTACCGACCTAAGTTATCTTTATATCTTATAAAAGCATTTAATATTATCTCATTACGAAAATGGTTTTTAAATCCCACTTGTACGCCAGGACTTATCTATAACGCTAATTACCGCTGTTTGAACATGCGTGGCTATGGTCTATGTCCACATAGAGCACGCATAGCAAAGTATAATGCAATAAATCCAACGAGATGAAATTTCCAAGTTAAATTCTATAACAAGAATGTGGATTAGGACAACGTTATATTTATCCATTTTTCTACCATCGAAATATCAATGATTCGAATAATGATTCGACGCATTTCCAACGAGAAACGTCATTATTTTTCATTATTTTTCATTTTGAAAGTTTTCGTTTCATGTAATTGGAGATTAGAAGGAATTGGCCTTTAAAAAAAAAAACGAGAAAAACAGTATCGCTTGCAAGATACCAATTACTGATAAAACGTGTCTTTTGTATTTCTCTGTATCTATTCCCGTAGAAGTCTCTACAAAAGCATGAATAAATTACGAATAAATACACGAATTCACATTTTTACCTTCTTATTGTGCTTTCAGCCAGACATTTTTGCACAATTTGCCACTTGGTGATCATGGTAATTAGAAAGAACTCGCAAAGAAATTATACGCAATATATTTCACGAGAAATCTTCTTTACCTTAAAACATATTTGGTATGGCATTTATACAAGGCTTCCTCTTGTATCTTACTTTCAATTAATAATTGTTATCACGACAACATTTATCACGACATTGTAAATAACCCAAATATAAAACAAGAACGTCCAAGAGATGTGAAAATTATAATTTCCGTATTATACGTAGTTTCATGCATCTAACTCAGGGATTAAAAGAACAAACTTAAATTTGCCGTCGTCAATGAGAAAATGATATAAACCAAGCGTTCTGTCGATACTCTTCTTATCGACGTAACAACGTAAAGAGTGTAATCTTTTTAAAGTACTTGATCGATCGTGCATCCTGGTACCCCTAGTATAATGTATTTATTTTAACTTTAACCACAACTTGCAGATAAATCATAAGTTTTCAAATTTCATAAGGTTCTGCAAATTAAGTGGGTCTAGAGTTGAATTATCGAGCGATAATTTGTGTCGTTTTCTCGATGCGCTCATTGCACAAAAGCATTACCGTTCGGCCGTAAACTCGTCGTGTCCTGAATGCATCTACCGGGCAAAAATATTCAATCGCAGCAGACCCTCTCTATTGTAATATTACATTGTGTATTTCCA
The DNA here is from genome assembly GCA_018907045.1 of Wiebesia pumilae. Lineage (NCBI taxonomy): Eukaryota > Metazoa > Arthropoda > Insecta > Hymenoptera > Agaonidae > Wiebesia > Wiebesia pumilae. The sequence goes on from JACCHZ010000138.1 coordinate 3,643,455, forward strand.
TGCTCGTTAGAGGTACGCCAATTTCATACCGATTTCTATCTTAACAAATATGCTTGCTAAAAGTTATTACCCAGCAAAGCCAGCAGACGTTGAATTTTTTAGAAAACTTGGCGTGCACGATAACGCATGAATTTTAATAAGTCGTTAAATGGGTACAACGGCGCAAACGCTAAAACACTAACTCTAAAACACTTTGTAGGAATGCTTTGTAGGAAGGACTTGAAAGCGCAAATATTATCCGAAAATCTCCAAGTGGAATTGAAAATAAAAGTCAGTGGCACGTCAGTCAACGCGGCGATATATCAGAGCCGCCGGGGAAGATAAAGAAGCCATTGGCGTAAGGTCGAGCGCTCGTCGGATGTCGCCTTTACTCCATAACGAGGCGCGTTAAACGCGATCATTAGTCGATGTCCCTGTGGCACAAGATTTTCAGGAAAAGATGCATCTTCCGTCGGCCCGCCAACGACGTTCCCGCAGTTGTTCCGGCGCGGCACAAACCCGACCTTCATCAGCTCCCGAATACGACGTCTCTCCCGAGGTCTGGCCCACGGTTCCGGCGTCCGTTCCTAAATGGAGAGTCGGGTGGTACTCGAGGCGGACCGACGCGCGGACAATGGAAGCACGTGCGTCGCGTGTAACGACTCGTGTAATATGTCCGACGGGCGCCGCGATTGGAAATACCGATACGGAGCCGACGTTTGTCCTTTCGATCGGAGGATGATGCCGCGATTGTCGCCTGTCGATTGAAGCGCGCGACGCTTTCACACTGTTTGAAGGGTTATTGGGTTATTGGGTTATTGGGAGGCGTTTAACTCCAGGGATCGGGAAAGAAGACTCGGGCTCTTGGCATCGGGCGTTTCACTTAGGAACTCAAGTAATTAGCCGTAGAAAGGGACGGCTAATTACTTTGTCCCTTCCAGAAAGTTGAGTTGACCAGCAGCGTTTTAGTAACTTTTTTGCAAAGTTTGCGTTTTTGCGTTTAGCTTTCGCGCATTAGTATTTACCACTAGTTTGGAATGCGTATTGGGGCGATTGGCGTGATTGGCGCGACCGACGCGAGAGAAAATATTCGAAAAATATATGATACCTAAGAGTCATTAGAGTTTAATCGAGCGATAATTTAATTTTATTAATGCATTAATAGTAGCGAATGTACCGTTACGCTTCGTAATTGGCCAACGAAACCATTAGGCTTATAGCGTATACGTACTTTTGTTTAAACGCACCTCCTTTCAGACGCACGAATTATTTCAGGCGTTCGCAAACGATACTAAACAATATATCAGCGGTAAGTAAATTAAAAATTATGCAGTCACGCGATACTCGTTGAATTGTAAAACGACAATAATCACATTCTTACGTGACGTAAATAAATAATTCATTTGAAAAATTTACAAGGTAGATGCTACCTAATCCTGTGAAACGTTCTAAAGTAGCTTCGAAAATTCTTTACTAATGCGCGAATTCCATTCGCGCATTAGTAAAGAAGAGCTTGTACTTTGTATTATCAAACAATTTTCTTATCCCACTGTTATGCAAACGCGCGTAGCAATTAATTCACCGATCGTCATAATGATAAGCGAGGAGCAAGCCAGGTAAGTATCGAAAAAACATATTATCATTATCGTCACCATTGTCGTTATTATTATTTAAAAGACTAATCAATGCTCATTTGTAGGCAAACAATTTACTATCGGATCCGCGAAATCTCGTAAATGAGCTGTAAAACAAGCGATTGTACTCGGCTGCTTTCGGGTCTTTCAACAAATTTTATCTTTAGATGATTTCCTTATGTCCGTTGGAGTTGCTTTACTAATTCCTTTTGCTTTACTAATTTATGAATTAGTTAATTAAAATGTACGAAGAGGTAATTAAAGTCAGAGAGTTCATAAAATCTATCTCGGATTCGCTTGGACGCTACAAAATCCCAAGGTATAAATTTATTTAAATAAGCCATTCTTATATTAACTTGCCCGAAATTATTGCGCAAGCGCTCATTTCGTTTTATTGTGTAATCTATTACATAAATAATCCGTAAATACGCTCTTCCGTACGCGTTAGAACATTACTTTCAATTAGCGAACGCGGGGCCAAAGGCTCGGCTTTTCATCGGCTTTTAGCTTTCGTACGCCCTACGAAATAAAAAACTACAACCCTAACAACAAACCACAGATTAAACGGTTGGAGTCGCCACCGAAACCGCCTAAATCTCCATGCTCCGAATTCCAGTCGACGTCACGAATATTTACTCACACCGTCGCACGTACCCCTAAAACCATTGCTCGCGCGTCGCCACGGGACCGGAAGTCCGTCTACGACTGGTCGGCAGCCTCTCGCCTTCTCGATCCGTCCAACCCCTACATCTTCCCTCGTTTTGCTCGCTTTCATCTAGTTGGCTCCGGGTCCGCAGGCACGAGCGACGTGGATTCGCGCGTATCCGTTGACAGGTTTTCGCTTGTCTTATAATAGTCCGCCCATCGCCATGGCATCGCGCTACCCAAATGCTGCATTCGCGCCGATACCACCGCGATGAGTCTCGGGTGTTCTATTTATAAGCTCGACGGACGAAAACTGTGGCGCACGCCTAACCAGCAACATGTGCGTCCGTCCAATCTTTTTGACCCTTTTCCGTCCTTTTTTAATTCGTTTCTTTTTCGCGACCCGAGCCCTCGGAAAGTCCACTTTAAGAGTGGATGTTTGGAAGAAGTGCTCCGTCATCGCGGGAGGCTGCCCTTATTGAAGGATTACCTTGCGTTTGGCTGAGCGTTTGCTCGATTCGAGGAGATTCTTCATTTGTTTGGTGTTGAGCTTACAATTACGCGATGGAAAGATGGAAATAAAATGCCAGATAATATCCGAAGCTACTACTACTCTTAATCGTTTCTCGCGTACGACCACCTTTACTTTACCAAAACAAAGAGCACGGTTTCGTAGATTTCTTCGTGATTTCATTACAAGATCTTCCTTTTCTCAAATAAGGAATAATTTCGTTTTTTAAGCGGAGGGAACGGTTTTTTAAGCGAAGTAAAGATATTGTATCGAGCAGTAACGATTCGGAATACGCGAGTGACAAAACACGATGTTCCAACAATTTGCTAGTTCGTTAAACTCGCTCGATCTTTTGACAATTTGATACTTAAATATTGAGAGGTGAAAGTCGTTGCTCATACGTCGTTACTCAATGAAAACGAAAACCCTCGTTATATAGCCGATTTATTAATTTTGATAATCTGTAATTTTGATAGTTATTATATTTTAAGCGAATACTTTTGGCGCAGACGACACGTTTGATTTGCTCACGTTTAATCCATTTCGGTACAAAGTATTACTGCGTTATAACTCTATCCTTATCCGCGAAACTTTTGTACTTGTTTCGTCATGTCACAAGTTGTCTCGTGAAATTCAATTTCTAGTGTAATATTCTGTAATATTCTGTGTGCAAACGTCTTCCCGATAGAGTCAAAAAACCGAACCTCGTCTAGTTGCATTTCTGGCACCATTTCACGATAATAGAAATGTTATTACAAACGTCATTACAAATCGCATTTGCCAATTGCTACGTGTGCATCGATTTATTGCCTTTTAATTCCTTAAGACGGCAAACTTTTGTCGCGCTATAAATAATCGTAGATATACATTGTGCAGTCATAATCCGAAGCTTTCGCGTAAAAAATGCACTTGTGATGGAAAATGGGCAGAACTCGAGAAGATGCATTTACGTTTACCAAATAAGCGCAATCTAAATCTAACTGCGCGAAATCTCCCTTTCATTCCCTATTTCTCTCATCCCGTCTTCGCTAAACACCGAAAGATTCGCGCGACGAGGAGAGCAAATCGTGAGAAGCGCTTAAGGCCACGTGTACTTTATCGTCGCGACAGTGCGACGGCCAATGACAGTATTATTGCAGTCGACCTAGCGAGCAGAACCCTGGAGGATGGATACACCAGCGCTCGGGGGATCGAGGATATGACGTATTCCGTAATCTCTTTGTTTTCATGCAGAGAACTTCGCTCGAAATACCTCCTGTCCACATTTAATAGGAGCCGTTAATTTCCGCACCTTCTCTCTTTCTCGTGTCGTTGCACCGCCTGTTTTGCAATTTCCGAGGAAAACTTGAAGAACGAATCCTAGCTTAACTTCATCTTTGTCTACGGTCTATTTGACAACTGAAGTCGTCACCGTGCTTGTACTTTCACTTGCATTTCTTGGGTTAACTCGGTATTTACCGCGATTAATCGTTAGGATTAACGCTTTACGTTTGTACTCTGAGCTCTAAAGCTTCCCCTGTATTTTTACTTAAGAAAATCATTTCGAGTATTCAAAGTCAAACTTCAAAGTGCCTTTGTATTTATGAAACAACAAAAATAATGTGAACCTTGGGCAACCTCCAACGTTCATTATCGGATCGCATAGTAGAAACATTGCACTTTTGTATTTCGAAGTGCTGCGGAAAAACTTGCCTGCAGAATTACGAATCTACGGCGAATTTTGCGGGAGATTTACGCGATCCTCGCAGCTGTTCTCGCGTGAAACTTTCGACCGAAAAACAAGCGTCGATGACTTGGAAAATCTCGAACTTTGTCGGAAGCCACTTTTAACGTCCGAAAAGAGCTACTTTAAGATCTGGAAAATTAACCACCTCTCTACAGCAATACTAATAGTTAATAATTAGTCGATACCATTGGGTATTATTACAATGAGTAGTACAATAATGATAAGTATACTAGTTTCGATAGTACCTTTATTGCACTTATAAATCATAATTTAATTACGTTTGTAAGAACATTTGATACCGTTGCTAATTAACCGGACAAACATTGAGCACATAAGTTTCATTTCCCATTTGAAATTGTATGTTAAACTATACGTGGAAAAGTCAAAAACAATGATTTTAATATTACGCTAATATCACAATGGCAATTACGATTTTACAAAATTATTAGTAGATTTAAAATCTCGTCGCAGATTACTTATCTAAGAGTGAAGCTCTTGCTTCCAGTTCTAAAAGTATTTTCTTTACGTGGGAGATTTTTTATTAATTAGTTAAAGTGATTTACCAGCATCGCTCCATTATTGAATTATAGATTATAATATTTACATAAACGTTTTCGTGTACTTTTTAAGAATACGACGATAATACGTACGCGTGAAAACGTAGCATCCTTCCTTACAAGGTAATTTAGCGATTTCATGGCTAAAAATAAATTAAATTTCATATTTGTGTATAATACATCACTCGGTCTAGATTTAAGAAACAGATATACGATTCATTCAATAATATTCACGAATGTTGTTCAAATTATTAATTGATTAACCTTGACTCCTTAATCTCACTCACGTTCAAGGATGGCCTGCTCATCCTTTTGAATTTCGTATTTCTTCATTTCGTGAGTCCTGGCGTAGATCATAAATATTCTATTTTGTTGTCACGTATCCGAAATCCCGTTTCCATTCGTCTTTAACCCAGGCAATCCATTTTCACAGAATACAAAAAACCTCGAGTTCTTTTTCGCCGATTTGCTGGAAATTTTTTACAAACAAATCTAAGGAACACCTACGTATTTCACGGTTTCCGGTAGATGCACATCGGACGGTATGTACACGCGTGCACCAAGCTCCACAAGTGTAACTGACCAGCTTGCGATCATTGGCCTGATGACCAGGTACGACAATGTGTTCTCGGCTTATTTCCTAGAACGACTCAATTATACCTTCCTGTCTGTCACTCCTTTATTAGCTTCAAACTTCTACTTGTCTATCGAGCATCTCGTTTTAACTTTGCTTTTTAATACGGACTCGTATCATTGATCGGACGAGACACGCAGCGTCAGCAGTTACTTTTTTCTAATTCAATCGATCCCAATCAATAAGTTACAATATACAATGACGTAAAAAGGAAAATCACTAATCAAAATTAGAATTGAACAAACAGCGTAGCTAAATTACTAATTGCTACCTAATTGCTGAATGAAGTGTATCATTTCGAAAAATCTAGTACCCCGATAATTAAAAGTCTCGAAGGATGGTCTGAGTATCAACTTGTGTCTCTCTCAATTTATACGAAAATGCAACTTCAAAATCCCGAAATGCCCGTGAATAATCAACGCGTGACGAGAAATGCAATTTTTCTCCCGAATTTATTGTGAGATCTCTCGCTACGTTATTAAATCTCTGTTTTAAACCTTTATTTTGCAGCACATCATTTTCACCAAAGTCACTCGCCGCGTTTTATTTCAGACATTTTATATGCGTAAATATCGTCCTTATAGCCGTCAATGACTACAAAATCGAAAACTTTTATTCGCAAATAATTTTCGGATTGTGTAATAATATCTGCACGAACGCTCGAGTGAACTTGTATTTTTGGAAACTCAATGTCTCACTGCCAATACTCGCAATAATGTATCATAATAAACAGTGACGTAAAATGTATAAATAGCAATTATAAAGAGCTGAAACACGTTAACATTAAATTCTGGGAATATTCCTTGCCATTAGACGTTATTAATTACATGTACGTGAACCATGATTATACAAAAATACATCACACTGATATTCCTTCTTCTCTTCTACTTAACGCTCCTACCTTTCTTCTGCTTTTTTTACATTTCTCTCCGCGTTCTTCCTCCCTCGTCATTTTTTCCCTATCGGCCATCGCAGGTATTTGTATAATTAATTCATGGATTATACGGACCGACAGCTAATAACTACCGTTACAGAACCAAGGCTGGATCAGCGACAGTACCATCGCTAGCAGCGCAGTAAAACAAACCTGATTTATCGCCGAGTAGAGAGAGAGAGAGAGACGAGAGACGACTATGATGGCAAATCGGCGCACGTGAGAAGCGCTCTTTCTTTAATCGATATCTGGCTATGCCGATTTTTCAGTTGTACTTGTCCTTTTTAGTTTTATTTTGGTTTTTAGTTCAACAAATTGAAAAGGCACGAAGGGAATATTTTTATTATTTAACGTCAATCAAAGCTAAACGATTTCCTGTACAGCCAAGTTATTTTACGATTTTGTTAAAATGTTACGTTTCTTCTAGTTCAGCGAGAAGAAGAACGGTGAAATTGTTATTCATTTATTAAATAAATTACATATTTCACCATAGATTTTTACTCGCAATTAATTACAGCAAATACGCATACGATTATTCAGAGGAACAGCTATTTTAATAATTTTCTAATGTATTATTAAATATCGATTTTACCGTTACAAACATTGAATAAAGTTCTTTATAATCTTAATAGTAACATTATAAAAATAAATAAAATTCGGATTTCCGAAGCATAAGTTAGACAGAAAATAATATTTATCGAAACTGAAAAGTAATAATCGTGGTTCACAATTTAACATTTTATTTCGATCTAAAATAGCCTCTCGTGTCATGTACATCAGTCTAGATGTGCTCTCGTGCCATTATTAAAATACACTTCAAATATAGGGTTATCGAAATAACTGTTCTCGCGTAGCCGATAAATTAAAATCTCAGAAAACATGGACTTATTATTATCGGATACATTGGTACCACCGAGAGTATCCACGTAAGTAAAAATCTCAACCCCAACTTGGTAAACCGTATTTGATAAATTGATTAGGTTGTGAACCAAGGAGTCGGTGATAGGCGTGGCGTTAGATTCTAGATTAGAGTATAATTAATTTCTTATACCACGTTGGTCTAATAATGTTCATTGTTACCTTCAATATTACAAGAATTATTCCTTGTTAGAAAGGAAAATTAGCGGAAGGCTCCGACGAAGCTTCAATAAAGGAAACGTGTGAACGATACACATTTTCAAGAGAATCGTAAGAAGTGTTGGAAAGGATGCTTCGTTTAAAAAAAACTAATGCTACCTGTCACTCTGTCTTTACATTCGACATTTGTTTTGGTATTGATTAATAATTCATTAAAATAAATCCATATAGGAATAAACTGGCCCGAGATCTGAAACCTGTCACTGCACGTCCTGCTCGGTTAAAAAAACAAAACGTCGTGTCGTGCCACCCACACCTCCCACGCAACCGATACGTACCGAAGCCTGACTTTCTCATATAGTTGTCGCGATGATGGATCACCGGTAAAAAGCGGCTTCTTTTGTCGTCTTTCTCGTCTCTGTTCTCCCCCCCCCCCAAATCCCTCGCTCGCTCGCCCTCTCTCACTCTCTCACTCACTCTCTCTCTCTCTCTCTCCCTCTCTTTCGCTCTAGAGAACTCGATTAGGGAAGTGTCAGGATAAGGGCCTCTCTCCCTCTGTTTTTGGGGCCTTTTTCTGTTTTCTTTTTGTTGTATTCTCTTGCTTGCATTCTATCTTTCTCTCTATGCTGTCAAGTTGCGCGTGCTTAAGAATTTTTGAAGATCTTATCTGAGACGTTTCACTGCTCAGGAGAAGATAAAAGCTCTTCTCTTTTCTTTCTGTTGTTTTCAAGGTGTTCTCATTCAGAACTTTGCGTGCGCTATGCACTTTTCAATAACGAAAACATTTTCTCAGCGCGTCTTTCATAATAAAGCGAATTATAATTTTTATTATTTAATTCATTCTATTTAATGCTTTGGTCCGATAAGCAAGATATTTTTAAACTCAGGTTCTGAGCTTACGATCTATCGTGTGACAAAAAATGTGACTGTGATATTTTCTTATTTTTCACCAATTTTTCAGGACTTACTTACTGGTTGATAGATTTTAATTTGACGCGATCCAAGAAAACTTATATTCGTGACAATTCGAATTTGTTATTTCTTAAGTAAACCACCATTCAAATATCTAAAATAGAAAAACCAAATTTCACGCTGAAATATTTACTCTGTACGATATACGTAATGATATCCTTTCATCAAGTAATTTAGGTCCTGTATTACGTAAATTAGACTGCCATGGACTACTAACTGTACAGGAACAACGTATCCACGGCGATTGTAATGTAATAAGCCTCGACAACGTAAAATTAATAACAGTCGATGCATAATATTTATTTAAAAGCTTGACTTCGGTTATAGCTTCGACATTGCTACAAGTCATGCTTATCTAAATCTCAAGAATACGATTAGATTTTGATGAAATAAAAGGGTTACTTAATTACCGACACTGTAAAAATTATTAAAAACAAACAAAGTCAGAACTGGATAATTATTGATTTTAACTTTTAGAGATTTGTTTAACAAATTTACCGAGTCTTAATAATTCACGTTGGATGTCATTAATGAGATGAAACCATGAAAACAATTTTTTTTCATTATCTAACAGCATCGCTTACTCTGCGTAACATATTGCAATTAAATGAATTAAAAATTGTACATCGACGATTGTCGATCAATTTGCTTCTAAGCTGATTAATTGAATGTTGACCAGCGCAATTTTTCTAGCTTTTGCCCAAATTCAACGAAGCTTGTTTCAACGGGGCATTTCAAATTACAATATATTTTTTACGACTGCTTAAAAATGTATATTAAAATACTTTTACTTTAAAATGGCCCGAGTTCTTTATGATTAAATTGTTGGTGTTAGTCTTCAACAGGAGATTATCAATATATCATCAATTTCAGAAAATGAGATTTGTTGAACATTCAATTCATCCCCTCGATTAGAAATCTGGATTAGAAAAACAGAAGAACACATCGTACGTAGCCTTTAATTTATACAACTAAACTTGTACACGCTACTCGTATACTTACTTACGCAGGATGTCCCAGAAATGTATGCACAAGTTAAATTCGTCGTCCTAAATTTGGTCGTCCCAATTTATTATACGGGATCGCATGAAAATAAATTGCGTGCATATGTTTTGGAGGACTATGCATAAATATTTACAGCGAATACTCGTGCGTTCATTCGATATAATACAACCTTACCCTTAGTACTGAAATTAATATTCGTATTAAACTTACAATATTATAATTATTGGAACATACGGAATTGCAATTTAAATCCTCTAATGACTCATCTTTCTTAAACTCCGTCGTGGAATTAACGAATTGACTTTCTAACGTGTAGCAGCTGTTTCTTGCCCGCGCTTGTATCGTTTATTTATACAAGTGGCATTCATAAATGATCGATCGATATTATCACTATTAACAACAAAACGGAAAGCGTTCGCCTAGAAGACAATAAAAGGAAAACAAGGTGCTCTTGGCCAAGTCCGATAATAATTTACTTCCTTATAGAAATTCTCCAGAATCGGCGTCAGAAGCTGAGCGCAAAGGCTTCCATCGCTCGAAGCGACTCTCTGACTCTGCACAAAGGAAACAATCTAATCTCAATTTTATTCAACGGGATCCAGTGCGCAAATCCGTCAAAAATATCAGTGTCCCGGCATCGCGGACACGTGTTTGCAGCGCCGTTCCAACCTCGTGTCAACCAAATAAGAGCACGCGAGCTATTAATTCATCCTCCTGCACGACTCGCTGCCGACTTGGTGTGCTGCACGGCGGAAACAATAGAGATGTCACTTCGCTGAGCCAAGAGAGAGAGAGGGACGCAGATAGCGCGATCCAAAAAGAAAACGCGAGCGACGCCGAGGCCGAGATGGAAAGCGAGTGGCCAAAAACAAAGAGGAGGCAAACGAGTCCGAGCGAGAAACGCGAAGACTCGGTACAAGCCGCAATAAGAATAATTTATTAACGTCCCACGCCAAGTGGCGGTTCACCGGCGTTATCTTGCATCCTCCTACGCGAGCGGCTACTCCTTTCCGGCTGGACGAGTCTCGTTGTGGCGCTCGGACTCGGTAGCCAATGGTGAGGCCCTTGGGGTCCCTCGCAATTGTCATTTATCGCCTCGAAGATTTACGGTTCCGTTTACGCCGTCCGGCCCGCGATATTATATGCAGCAGCGCCAATGTCATACGGCCCGGGCAGCGATTCATCAAAGCATATCGCCTGAATCCCCGGGTCCCACCTTCTCTCACTCTCCTCGCGTCGTCCTTTACTTCATCCCTGGGACGCTTTTTCTCGGAAACTGCCTCGCGTTTCTCGAACAAAACAAAAGCCTCGAGCGAAGAGCGACGATTTTTTTACGCCAGGTTTGACGCCAGTTGGCAAAGCGTATATGGAGAGCCAATGGATACGGGGACGTGTGTGCGTTCACGGTGTGAGCTCGCCTGTGAGCAACAACGACTCGAGCCTCGAAGTTTGCTTTGTAAGCTCGGGATGAACGGACGAGCTGTTATTTATATGCGTTGGACATGTGTGTGCGTGTATATATATATATATAAATTGAAAAGGTTTCATCGCGCAACCCGATAACTACGTCCTAGTTTGATACCGTGTAAGACAAACGACACACGCTAGTCTTCCGCAATAAATTGAGATTATGTTTTCTTTTGGACTAGGAAAGTTGTTGAGTTTGCAAGTAGAATATGCTGATATTACGTAAGAAATGTTTTAAAATACCGTAGATTAAAAACCATTAGTTATACAATCAGTGCACAATTGGTAAGATTCTTATACTTTTCTGGTATCGTAAGACGCGCACACGCGCGTCTTAGTTTTAGTTAAGTTTTTTAGTTTTAAAAACGTATGAGTGGAGTATTATAAATTCACAAGCCTATTCGTGCACAAATTTCACAGTAGTACTTAGTATAAAATACAAACTGTCAACCGGTAACTGATAATTTTAATAGGTCGCATTCGATACCTAAGACAACTTTTTACTTGCAAACATTTTCCCTTAAAGTATAAAATAAAATTCCATCGTCCCTTATTCGTTATAAAGGTACCGCTCATCTCCGAAAGCTGTGCTGAAAAATCAGGTAAAAATTTTTCGAAGACATTTAAAATCGCGGTGCACTCTTTCTAACCGAGTTTGGACACTTTTCGCCTGTATAAAATCGGGAAAAATGGGGAAGCAAGCCATTTAATCGCGAGCGCGGCGTAGTGCAACAGGTTGCTTCGTTCAACTTGTCCATGACACAGTAATTAAAACGTTTGAACGCGTGGAAGTTGCGATTGAGGTTTAATTAGCCGTAAAAATGATTCGAGTGCCTATGGTGTTGTTCCATGTGCGTATGTTCCGCGGCTCGTTTATGGTTCACTAGCGACAAATTTATGTCGCGATTACGACGCGAAGCTTTCCTCTTCTTTTTAAGTCGCGCGTGAAATTTTGATCCAACTAAATCACTGTGAAAGGCATCGCGGCATTTCATTACAGTCCGTCAACTTTGCTTGTGAAACAGTGCGTGGAACGAACGTTCGAAATGATTCGTTAGGGCTGATTTGAAAATCGGTGCACTTCTTTTTTAGATGAGAGAATCGGTGTTTCTTCATTCTGCTTTCTTTAGTTTAATAGTCATCGTATTAGACGAATTTAACGAATGAATTAATGTATTTTTTGATCATTTTAAATTTAAATTTATTATATTATTATTATTATTATTATTATTATTATTATTATTATTATTATTATTATTATTATTATTATTATTATTATTATTATTATTATTATTATTATTATTATTATGTCTACGTAGAGTTAGTTTAAGATTTAACTACTTGTCAAGGTTTGCATAAGACTAGCGGAAAATATAATATTTAATGATTCAAACTTTTCCAAATTTATTTTCCAAATTTATAACTCCTTTTCTCGAGCGAATAACAAATGTTCGCACCTTCATCCGAATGGCTCATTTTTATTCCGTAATAAATAAAATTGTTGTTACATAATACTAAATCTTTTTTAAATCTAGCAAATTTATTCGTAAAAATATCCTTCCTATACTTTTCCTTCCGCGATGAATTCTTATACTTAGTTATAAAGTAATTGGGAATTATGTGTTACGCAGTTCGTACCTACGTAAGCAAAATGATGAATCACTTAATGACGTAAATCAAATAGCTGAAATACAAACTCTCAAATTTTCTTAGGCTTTCAGCATAACGAGCATCTGCAAAAACTGAAATGATCCTACGAGATTTATGAATGCGGTGTCATTTTGTTTTGATTGTGCAACGTCACGGCGCATCTGCACGGCTGGACAAACACAGGCAAATCCATTGTCGTCGGCTCGATCAACTTGATGAATTCCAATATGTAACGAACTTTCGCACTTTTGAACGCTATGGCATCTTTTGTACATCTGATATAAATTTAAATAAAATAAACGGACAAGGATAAGTATTCGGATAATCGTTATTGAATTACATTAATAGCAGATATACTTTGACCACTTGGTGAAGAATTTTAATCTCTCGTGAAATTAATAAAATAAAATAAAATAATATTTGAAATTATTACGTGAAAGATTACTGGCAATGTAATTTATAAATATAATATTCCTGAGACGTAAATTGTCGTTTAGAGAGCAAACAGTATCAATTATTACGTAATTGTTAAAACGTTTTTAATTTTGTTCCCTTGGAGAAAATAAGACGAAACGTCGACGTTTACGTAGAAGCACGTGTAATTACACTGATATACGTTGACAAACCACCAACGAAAACGTCCACAATTTTTCAATTTTAAGCAAATACTTTTCGTAAATTTCTATTCGATCAGAAATACATTTCACTGCGACAGTTTAACAAAATCCAGAAAATAAATCCTGAAACAATTTTAATTGAACTTCAAATGCTTCCAAACACCCAATTAACGTAGATTTCTACATGTTCATAAACTCGACAATTCGCTGCCATTCATTTTGCAGGTAAATTATTAGATGAATAAATTTGTCCACTTGCTCGATAAAAATCGGGACACCCGCAGCTGAAAAACGCTGGTCGTGCGAAAAATATGTAAATAGATCGAATGGATGGCTCATGGCGATGCCAACAGACATTTTCGCATTCTGGTCGTTTTCACCCGCACCCCGCGAAATAAAAGTCCCCGTAAAGTCATGCTCACCGCGCGTATTTCATTTTCCAACTTTTCTTCGAAGCAACATCTTTCCGAGTGATACGATCGTCAACTGCTTTCCTTCTGTCGCCTCATTTTTGTAAGGAGGTAATTTTTGTCGGTAATGTTACTGCAACACATATTATTGTCATTCAATCTCGTAAAACTATACTCCGAGCCAATGCTCAAAGAATAGAGCTCAAGAGCAGCCATTTGTAAACGCGAGATCAACGTAGATTTCAAAAATAATATTCCTAGAAAATTTAAAATTTTAATTCTTCGTCACGCACGCACGCACACACATACACAATACGTCGATTATTGTCAATCCTTTTACAATAATTTGAATTTCTCAATACAAGTATTTCTTAATTTCAGATTCTGCATGGACCCCAACACTGAAGACAGTGAGATGAATTCATTTTATTGTTAGAAGCCTGATCGAGTACTCGTTTAACTTAACGAAAAACAGATAATAATGTGGCAGCAAAAGTTTTGTTCGTTTTATAAATCGTAGACGAACGTCGTAAGAATTTCGTAAATTACGTAAATTGTCCCTAAAATGTAAATATTCCATTTAAAGTAACAGTAAAACGTTCACTGTAACTTACCAGTTACAGTAAACGCAGTAGTGGTGTACGTGCAGTAATACATTTTTCCAAAAAATACTTGCGTTGCGAAACGTTGAAAGCGACGTATTTCTTGAAAATGTGGTAAAACGTATTGTCCTCGCTGTTTCTTGATTTTCTCACAGAAGCAGAAGTAACGAAATAAAACGCCTAGTTTCTCCTTAATATTCGCCAGACAGTGCAAGTGCATCCCCGTGGACATTCTGCGATCGCGTCTACGTAATCTTGAAAAAATGGCCAGATTTTACTCCGTCGGTATCACCGTCATCCGATTATTTAAAATCGACCTGCAAATTCTTTGCCTTAGGTCGCTCACGCAAGGAAAAAGTATATCTTTTACGTCTCTTTTCGCCGAGATTACTTTGACGCACTCCACGACACTTACAGTTTAATACATTTCCAAGCGCTTATACGGTATCTAGATAGCACTGACTTATTTGAAGCCGTTTAAACGGTAATTCAAAGAAAAACAGTTTTTTATACCGGATTTCGACTTCAAGAGGCTAGACCGCCACGATATTATAATCTGCTCTACCGCGCATTAGAGACTAAATGTATTGGTTAAATTTATTAGTTTCGTCGTCGAGAGAGTGGCTACGGAAAGGAACTCGGGGAACGTAACGGGAGAACGTCACAAGGCGCTCGGTAACTCCCTCGTAACGGAAGAAGGAACCGCGTCACGTGACGTCCTCCGAAGCTCTTCGAGAACTTTCGCAATACGGCGCAACAGCCCTTAGCCGCATCGTGGCGCTTCCTTGCCGGAAGTGACCCAACGTCCTCGCGAAATTTAACAAGACGATTCCTGGAAAAGGCGCTAGACGCCACGGACGCCGCTCATCCCTTCCGCTCATCTTCCCCTCGGCCCTATCGCGAGCCACTTGGTGAAAATAACGCAACTTTTTCTTTTTTAATTATACCCAAGAGTAGCCATCGAGCAAGCTAGACAATTCGCGCAATAAACAGGAATCGATTATTTTGGTAGAGCGGTGGCGATGAAAGGCCCCGATGTACGTCCGCTCGTTTGAAATTTATCGACGCTCCATCACGGGATACCGCAATGTAAAACTCAGCCGTCATCGCCCATCTTTCGTGCGTAAATTATTGCTCTTTCTCAAAGTGTGATTCAACAAATCGCTTGTTTTCGGATGTTTATCGGACTTCTGGACGCACTCGTCCCATAACTCAGCCTTTTCACGTAAAATCGGTGCTTCGAAAATCGCTTCCCCGCCGAGTCGACCGCACAAATAACATCGAAATTTCTCCGTCCCTCCTTGGGGTGATTTTCAATTTTCCGCTTGACCCGAGCAACTCCCACTCCTCCAGCGGTTGGCGCGCTCGATGACATTCCTCGAGGAAGTTGCGCGATGGTGACCGCGCTCAAGGTGATGAAATAGTTACAGTTTGGCGCTCTCTTCCCTTATACTTGTTTATTTCGCTTTTTTCCTCTGCCATTTTGAAGTCGGGCCTGCCGATAACGTCACTCGAATGCTGCTGTTGGTAAACATGTTTACGTTGACTTTTATTTGTGCTACTTTGGTACTGAGGAAAAGCACGTTGGAATCGCCGCTTTCTGACGTTCGTTTAGCTTAGTTCTCATTAAACACAGCAAGATATTGTGTGCGTAACGGAAAAATATTCCGCGAGGGAATTCGCTTAATTTAAACGATGAAAATATTCATAAGTATCGAATGTGTATTTCAACATGCGGAATGAAGCAATTTAATACGAGTGTTAAATAGCGCAATTCCAAAGGTCGGAGTCTTGAGAATATAATTTCCTTTCTGTCATCTCAAGTTTTACCGACATCCATTGTTCGAATAAAAAAGTTGTAATAAAAATATGATTTTCTAATGGAATGCGAATTACACAAACGTTCGCTGTTTCTGCCCAAGAGAAGGTCATTTTCTTCCGTTTGATTTTTTCGTAAATAAGTTTAGAAATGGTCATCTGCTCGTTGAGAGGGGTTGATGAGGGGTTCAATGGTCAGGTGAACATGTTCGAAGCATAAACTGATGACGAAGTGAATTATTTCGAACGTTAATCCGTTGTAGGGCGTTCAATAGAGGTGAGTTCAGTGAGTATTTAGGCGCGTTAAATCACAAATTGATTTATATTTTACTCGACAGTTTTCGTTACAAAGTTTTTATGCATGGTAAAATAATTGAGAATGTAACGACGAATTTAGTAAATTTATCCAACAAGAATAGAAGCGATTAATAGTGCACGCTTAAACGAAGCCTTTTTTAATAATCTGTACTACTAGCTTGTTTGTTAAGGCTAGACGTACATTTACATAATAACATTAAATTCATGCGATCTCCAGAAAATCCGAATCCTAATTAACAATATTCCATTGATATGCATGGAGTGAGTATATAAATTTAGTACAGTGTGGGAATCGTGAGTTCATGTTTAGTTACGATATGAAGTTGGGATGCACATAAATCATCGAAGTCTATTTGCCTTTCAAAGACACGTTTTTACTAGTTTTGAAACGATTTATAAGGAATAAAAAAAACTTTTATTTCACCGACGAGCTTGGCGAAATTTATTTCAGTACAACTGCAGACGATAAATAAATTATAATTTTAAGTTGTTGTAAAATAATGATCCTATATTTGTCATGAAATAATATTTTTAAAAATACGTGCTTCTTTTACTACCGCGTTGTGTTAAATGTGAAACCAGACTATTATAAATTCATGATATTATATATTCCGATTTAAATAATAATCACATATTTTGTACTAAATACCACGTGTTGAATAAAATACAATATATATATATATATATATATATATGTGTGTGTGTGTGTGTGTGTGTATTATAAAATAAACGGACTTTTGTATTTTTTTGTTACTTTATTTTTCTTTTGCTAATGCCGATAAATTGTTAAAATCGATAAACTGCATTTTATTTTATTTTATTCGTAAAGTATTGATATTGAAATCCTTTTATAAATATATGAAAAGATAAATTCTTATTCTTCATTTTCTTTTGCTCAGATTCACGAAAACGTTAAATTTATGTAGTTTTCAAAATTGTTGAAATTTTACTTGAAAATGTAGTAAGAAATAAATTTCCTGAAATTCAGGTTTATATGAAACTAGTTGATTAATAAGAATATTATTAAATAATTCTAAATTTATCCAAAAATTTATTAAATTGTCGGGCAATGCTTGGAAAATGAAAAAAGAATAGCATTGTTCATGATATACCAGTATTTATGTTTTAAAAGTTCAAAATGTACGGCATATATATAGAAAACGTTTCGATTTTAAAGATCAGATAAATTTGTTATAACTTGAAATAGGCGTAATGTCCTTTTTCTTTTGAAAACTTTAAAGTATTATATATAAAATCATACGAACTCTAAAGAATACTGATCCAAGTCTACCTACGTAAATTTATTTAAATATATGTGACCATTCGTGAGTTATGCTCGATGCAAAATTTTATCCCAACATGAACGTACTAGGCGCATGCATACGTCAACACTTTGAACACATCAAAATCTATCAATATCCGAGATTTAAAAATTTGCATGATTGCAAAGTTTTTTTAACTTATAAACGAAAGTAGATGTAGGGGAATGCGAAAAGTAATGTCTTCGGTGTTCGTGTCATTGCCTGTCCGCAAGTGATGTTACGTCAGTATCGTTCTATGTTCGAGCAAAAGCATCTTGATGATACACATAATGAAAAGAAATATTAAGAACTTGTGCATGCTCGTTTAATTTATTAGTAACGACACTTGAACTTTACAAAAAAAATTCTTTGCTAATCGTACTTACACGGATTGCTTGACATTACTTCGCATGATGGAGTAATTCTAATCGAACGTGGTTTTTTTTCAAACGCTGTTTACCTTAGGATTTGTATCATCATATAAGACTTTATTAATATCTCAAAGTATGTACCAGGATGGAAATGACGTGTTATTGCTTATTATTGAATTGGTGAAAACGATAAGGGGTTGTTACGACATCGTCTCACTGCAATTATAAAAGTAAAAGAAATATTTATATCCCTTTCTCTCTCTCTCTCTCTCTCCAATAAGAAAATTTTAAAGATTCTAAATTCGATACCGAGGACGAAAAGTCATAACCATGACATGTTTATGACTATATATGCATTTTTTGGGAACCAGCCAGAAGCCTACGCTCACACGCGTATTGAGTTGTTGCACTCGCAAGTAGCCGAACGCCGTACACGTATATGCGTAATAACATTTTTCTTTCTCAATGCGTAATTGTACCTGCGAACAACTGTGCATCCACACATGCACACATGTACATTCTGCGACCGTAAAATTGCACAAAAATAAGGGAATTATATTTTTCATATATATTATTTTAATATATTTATTACATAATTAATTAAGGTAAAATTTAAATAATCGAAAAGGAAAGAAAAACAAAATAAAATTATCAAACTATAGTCATAATAAATTACTATAATATAATTATTAAATAAACATAACATAATTAATATAGTTAATAACATGAAAATTTTATTTAAGTAAATATAAGTAATACTAAAAGGCTAAATTATATGCCACAATTATTATCATTTCTTACTGATTATTTATATTATATTTATATAGAAATATAAACAAAAGGGGAAGAAAAATAGAAAAACGAGGAAAATAAAAATTGAAATAAGTAAATATTAACAAAATAAAGAAAACCATTATTAATAACGTTTTCTATACAATTAAAGAGAATAAAATTGCAAACAAAGAAAATAGTAATAATAATAATAATAATAATAATAATACTAATATAAAAATTAGTAAAAATCAATATAACAAAAATAATAGCTACTACAAAATCCGAAGAAAATTTAAATGTAACTACGAATTATTGTTAATTTAACTAATATCACTAAAAACAGGTTAAATATTAATAAATTTATAAATTAAAAACTGTACAATTACGGAAAAGGAGACTACGAACCGAATTTTATAAGCAGTTAAGTAATTAATTAATTATGAACGCTAAGAAATAAATAAAAATGAAAATTGTATACAGGCTGTATAGACTTTTCCGGGAAAAGCCATAAAAATCCCCTCTTTGCCAATACAGCCGGTGCTTAAAATTTTGTATAAAAAGGGTGCATTTCTCCGTGAAAAACAGAGTTTACTTTTAAATCTTGTGCCTGGCCGCTGACCTACTGACCTGTATTAAGTGAGTAATAAATACCTTTCTTTTAAAATAAAATATGTAGTATATTTTTTTGGGGATTCGATCCCCTACCCTTTCCCCAACGCTTTATCCTACTAATCCTTTTTCCATATTAATGGGCGTGACGAAAGTCTACGCTGCAATATAGGAATTCTAAAAATCCTTTTTCCTCATTAATGGGCGTGACGAAAGTCTACGCTGCAATATGGGCATCCTGAAAATCCTTTTCCATATTAACGGGCGTAATGAAAGTCTACGTCGCGTTGTGAAGTATCCGTGCTAACATCCCTTTTTCTTTATGTGGTCTTAATAATATCAATACCGTTATTTTAATAACATTGAGAAATTATCAAATAACCACCGAGTTAAAAAGGACCGTTGCCCATCCCAGGCTAGTATATTTAACTGTATAGGCCTAAAAGGGGCAGTTACGTCATGGACGTAACAGAGTTTTATATTGTATTTGCCAAAATATAATATTGTTTAAAAAATTTTCATCTTACATGACTCTTGTTGTATTGGTAATACTGTTGTAAATCTTGATGATTCCGACGAAAATTCTAGAAATTAAAACAATTACCGCAGAGTGTAGATTTTCATTTGATACAAATAGAATGATTTTAGCTTAATTATTAGATTGTTGGTAAACTTTAGGAATATTTTCTATGTAATTTGATCGATTTCTTACTTTCTTGCTTTTTAGTAATAACATTTTTAGTTATTACAGGCTTTTTTCAAATGAATGCAGTAAACGTACGTTCCAGTACGCAAAATTTCTCTCTCTCACTCCCTCTGTTTTGAAATACTTTCAAAGTAAAGAGATCACGCCTTACATAAATATATATCTCTGTGTATAGCTTTCTGGTAGTGAAAAAGTTACCTCATTATATTTAACGACTATAGTTTATTTATTATTATAAATAAATTTAATCCGCTGATTTGAATTTAGATAAGAAAATGTTATTCAAACTGATCAATACAAAATACACAATTTAAAATTAAATTGTGTATTTCTTTAATTGCCTATATGTTAAATGTGTGTATTTGCGTTTCTCTTTACACCACTTATTCATTATTATTCAACTTTAATATTCATTTTTTGTATTCAAATGAAATTAAACAATAAATTTAATTTTTATTATTCTTTATAGTATCAAAAAAAGAAAATAGCGATAGTGAATTTACAAAAAGTAAATGTATGTAAAGGCAACGTAATAATTAAAAAATAATTTACTTTTCTCTACATTAAGTAAACAAGATCGATTGAAAAATACCGTATGAACATTGTTAAGAGAAATAAAAACGAATGAAACATTAATTACGTTTACTTTAATTATTGTCCGACTTAATAGAATAGTTGCGAGAGATTATGGCATATAATATTTGTTGCACTCAAAGTTATTGTATTCGTCGAAAATTTATCTAATTTACCTTTATTTTTCAAATTTTATCGTATAAGACAACATCCCCCGTAGTTAATCGATACATTAATTTTTCTACATGATAATCACCGCGAAGTATTATAAAGATGCATTTACAATCTCGGGATCCTGTGAATAATAATACATTAATACGGAATGAATCATCTAACTCTGAGAAAGACATTCAAATAATTAGAAATTTCAATTATGTTATGTATCGAGAAGCAGTGTAAATAAAATTGCATTACAATTCCGATGGCGTATCGTATTAATGGAACAATAGATAATAAATATCTCAAAGTTCAAAATATTTTTTGTACTTTCATCGCAATCAAATATCAATCAAAGTTATATACGGGAAATAATAGAACCAAATTTTACAGTTAACACTTTAATACATAATAAATACGCGTAATTTGTCGTCTCCTTGTTATTCATAAATTTGCCAGTAAGCCATCTATGCGCAAACAAAACTAGTTAGAAATAATTAAAATTCAATTTTTAATATTAACATCCCATAATTATTATAAAATTAGTCGAAGGTGTAACCTCGACCTTTTACAAATAAAGCGCATCACTTTTCTTCCGGGAAAGTGAACGAAAAGAGTGCGCTTAACGCTACCTTTGCCCCTATATCGTGCAATAATAATCGGTCAATCATAGCAGTTGAATTACCGCTGAAATTATAACCTGCGAAGAAACGCTCGGTTAAATTGTGCGAGAGGAGCAGTGCACCGGTCGAACGGGTCGCTTTATCAGTGGAGCTCGGACTCTTGACACCCGCACATCGCGCGATTGTTGCACGCCGCTGAATCCGTTAATTAAATAATCGCGAGCAAAGCCACGAGATAAAGGGAAATTGCATGGCTCGCGAAGAGTTGATAACGACAATTTGGCTCACTGTTGGCAGGTAAATTGTGATGTATCGAGAGCTCGGAGCCGTGGAACGCGTACGGAGAACTTTTTTGCCAATATTAGTAGATGATAATTATTCTTGATGATGTATTTTGCGGTGAAGGTGGACTGGGCCTCAATGTTTTATGCGATCAATTCTTTAATATTTCATATTCAATTTTGTAATGAGAATTTATCCGCGCTGAAGAGTGTTGCGTAGAAACGTTTTTACAACGAGTGCACATCAAGTCGTCAGCTGAATTGTTTCAGAGTTTCAATAAATTGATAAAAGCAAAAATTGAATTCAATAAAATGGTTGTAGCTTTATGGAAATACAGTTAAAATGCTGAAAACTTTTAACTTTAGCTTTGGAGAACTCGTCGAAATTTCTCTTCATAATTCATATCTTAAAACTGTTGATTATAGTGAAATTATTTTCTCCTAACCAGCAAAAAATCACTCCTATAAATTATAGAATTCTCGCTGCAGTATGTTTATATATCACAGAGGATAGCAGTACTTTAGAAGCAATAGTAGTTTATTGGGTATGCAGTAATGTCATTAATCACTTAATTGCATTACATTTCTAGTTTAAATATAAATCCTTTAGAAGTAACTTGAGTTATAAAAATAATAATCTTAACGCCTAGAATATTATGAGGATTAATTTTGTTATTTAGATTGAATTTTAAAACAAACGAGGAAGAATGTTATCGTATTACGTAAGTTTCCTAATTAAGTTTTCTACTCGGACAACTGATACATCTGCTTCGATTAATTAGCTTATAATCGATTACCAAAAACAAATATTCAAAATATTAATTAAGTATTGCGACAATGCGAAGAAAAAATCTTGGTAGTGTTTAGCGCTAAGCAATGGTGAATAAATATTAAATTAAGCTATTACGTTATAGCTATACGTTATTGCAACATTTAATCCACATCATGACGTCGTACGAAAAATATATTTCAAAATTGTCAATCGCGATAGATATTATATTGCCAAACACTTCAAAGGTCTGTATCTGATATATTAGATATATCTAATATATCTAATATGTCTATACAAACAGACTGCTAAAATTTCTTACCTAGGCGTGCACTTGAACGTGAATGCAGGGGTGGGGAAAATAGAGTAACAGGTAGTCATCCTGAGTCTCTAACAACTTATGATCAAATACATCCCGATATTATAGTGCATCGTGGGAGATAATTGGAGACGTTTTTTCGAATCCCATTTTTCTCTTGCGTATTGTATGGATGGGTTAGGGTCTGAGCGCGGAACGCTGTGGTTATATCTCGAGGTAATGGAACACTGGATAATTTCCAGGCTTCAAATGTCTATTTGTAATTTTCACATTGCAAATCGTTAAAATATTATCCTACGCAACATCTATTTGTTACTTGTTGAAATTACCGTTTGATTTATCGAGACATTGTATGTTCTTAAGCACGTATGGGAACAACAATTCGATATTTCTTCTTTTGGTAAAATTTAATTTATTTTTCTATGTTGCTGATTAAATCGATAGTAATATTCCAGTTGAAACAGTGAAGTTTGTATATGACTTTCGACATTTTTAAATTCATCGAAAATCTTCGATAAAGCGATGCGTAAATTACTCGGTATAGGATGAATTAAATTCAAATAATTTAACAAGTTAATTAGATTATTTCCATTTTAAAACCTACTGCTCTTAAAATGATAATTAATCTATCGATTTCAATTAGCTTCTGATAACGTGTATTTGAAGCATTCGTATACAATGGTATTTTAAAAATTTTACATCCAACATTGGAAGAAACTAGATCATTTTCATTCGATAATACAGTAATTTAATAATAGTTGAGCGATTAAATTGAGTTTCTCTAATGCATTCTACAGTATTAAAATAGAAACATGTGATGCACGATGGGTATGCCTAGTGATAATTTAAATTAAAACGTCCGCATAAAATATTCAAACATTTTAAGGAAAACTTTTTCTCTTACTTTACTTAGAACAGTGTCATCTTTATCGATTTCGGCATATAATTATAATAATCGACGTATAAGAGATTATTAACATGATCATAAAATCAGTGGTCTCGTAAGAATATACCGTATTAACAATTATAATTGCGCAACATAAGAAAAGAAGACTTGCCGTATTATAAATTTATTTTCGAAATTTTTGAAATTTTTTGCAAATGGTTATTCCAAGTACTCGATCAATTAAATATCATATGCATCTGAATCCACGATAAATTAAAGATGTGACGCAATTCACTAAAATTATTATTAAATTCATGCTTTTCTCCGATATCTTTGTGCGATATCAAGTTACAGAATTATTTAATGCTAAATCCGATTCTCTTAATATCTTTCTTCTGTTTGAAAAGTGCCGATTGTCATATTTAGTAAAGAACTCGAGATAATGAATTACAATTCATTATTTTGTAATTTATCGACAGAAGCACAGTAGGGACAAAGTAGTCGCTAATGTACTTATCGATAGTGTATGTATTTTCCAATAAAAATTATCGTACCTATAATAGTGATCATAAGTCACAGTAAGTTTCGCTACAAATGTTTTACAATCGCTACTCTTTTCTTGTAGATAATTTTGCATAAACTGCAGTAGATTATTAAGTACGCGATATACATAAATACGAAGTGCAATGTCTTACTGTACTATTCACTATAAACATTACTCTAGAATTGTTTCAAAGTCAAGTCAATGGGCTTCCTGCCCATTCCTGCACAATCTGGTCATTTCGCAAATAACAAGCCGTAACAGTAACTAATGAAAATACTTATCTTCTAAAATTACGAGCCAGAGTTTGTACTTCAGAGATCTGTAAGAATCAAAATGCTAAAATTCCTAATTGAATTTCACTTTTTGCGCAATACGCTTTGTATCGATCTCCACATCGAAAACGTAGAAATATATGTTATCTGCGCAGGTGTACAAATGCAAATTAAATGACGAAATTCTTATAATGGTAAGAGAATGATGATTTTATTAAAGAGAATAAAGAGAAGAAACTGCATGTATTTAATAATATTATTAAACCATCTTATTACAAAGCGTGGTACAAGAAACAATTAAAAAAATGTATGATTGTTTTATATTGAGAAATATTTATAATCAAAGTAGAAACTGTATTAAAATTTTTAAGTTTTTTGCTTTATACGTGCACATCGTTTCTTCTTCATATGATGCATGAATAAGAATAATACAATTTGTCATGTAAATAAACTCTGTAAATAATGGATACGGATAAGTACAGTCAATGCTACGGTGTAATATAACTAATGTGTGTAGCGTAAGATTTGACGATGAAAATATTTTGCCTTAACATCGCGTACTACCATTTCTTGTAGTGAAACGTTGTGCAGAAACTTTGTAACGGAAGTATGATTAAGTTTGCTTTTAATATTAATTTATTTCCTAATCCCAATGTACATGTATTGTTTTATTGCTACATTCATCGTTTAAAATAAAAAAAAGTTTTACATTTCTTTCAATCGAAAATTAGTCCAATTAACTTCGCCTGCGTTAGTAATAACAATTAGTTGTCATAACAAACCGACGAGAGACTTTTTCTTAAAAGAAAAACAATGATATTTTATCTGGTAGCTCGTAATTTTTACGGAGCTGCATCGAACAATTTACAATTAGAGCGGTTACATCACGAACACTGATCCAACATTTGCTGTAGAATCGCTCATTTTTACACGAACATCGACATCGCAAGAACCTTTTGTCTTTACAAATTTGATAAAGGAGAATCGTCGTACGTTAAAGATTGAAAATAATTCCGGAAAATAACTAATAAAAGACAAAGTAATTTTTGAGCTCTTAATACTTTTCGCAACAGAAAAACTGGAATATAATTTTATGCGCTTAAACCCGTTACTGGAATGAACAAGACACGTATTCTTGAATAAATTGCTAATCATCTCTACGTAGATGCCAACCGTATTATCAAAGTTCGAAACACGTTATGCAACGGCTCTTCTTAATCCTAGCGAATGACAAGAAATCGGACAATTCCAAATCTAAATTATATGATACTAAGTCCGTGGATTTAAATAAACGTACAATTAAAATACTAGTGGACCATTTCACTTTGACAAATTTTATTAATCTGCAGTTTATGTTCAAATTCAAATTCAAATTAAAAGCATAAATGGTTAACCTACATTTAACCTACGGAACTGGGATTAATTGCGAGAAAATTTACGAGAAAGCATAAAGCAGAAAATATTTTTCAGGAATTTCCAATTTTTTTGAGAAATCCGCAATTTAATACGCGCAACACCTGCACTGACCGAACAATGGTTTCAAGCATATCGCGGTGTCATCCACTTGAGCTATTAGCAAAGGATCAGGACCTCCCGCTCCGAACTGATAGTTCAAAATTATTTCGAATAGCGTGCAAAGCGATCGGATCGTTAATCCAAAATATTGCGAAATCTCACAAGAACGGAAAATCTCTTATTACAAACGAGTCGCGCGGCTAACGAACGTTCGTTAACCGAAAGTTAACACTCGCAGATAAATATCAAGCTTTATTGCGCGTGTAATTTCGATCTTGCTAGCGGTTAAATCGCGAGTGTTTAATTACGTACAGGCGCAAGTCCAACAAAGTATTAAGCTAATATTCAGCCAATATTCAGCTAATGTTCAGCTAATATTACGAATACAGAGAGAAAGAAGGAGAGAAGCGAGTACGTGCACATGCATGTGCATTAAATGCCCGCTCAGGAATTTAGCTGGGACTCCCGTAAGAGCAGAGCGACCGCGATAATAATTCACGCGATCGCATTGCACGGAGTTTCCGAGCAAGGGTACCGAGTTTGCGTCCACGCGATTCCGGCGAGCCGCGGTTGTTCACTTTGCGACAATGAACAATGTTCACGCCGCACATGTGCAAAGGCGTTTCCGCGAGGTGGACCAAACGGAGCAGCGCAACCGTGCGTCTCGTGAAATTATTCGCAATTACGAAACGAGGAGTCAGCCGTGATTATGTTCAACTCGAGCGCGACTCTAACGTTGTTTATCGCGAGTGGCGCCGCTTCTTCACTCGCAATTCTCAGACTGATTCGCAGGTCCCACCTGCGCTTGTACCCGACTTGACTGTGTTTGCTCGTATTATTCTCGTATTAATATTGAAATTACTCGAGCGCGGAAACGGTTATCGCCATATCGAATGCGAATTGTACGATTAGCGAGGGTAATCCAAGTGAACGTCAACGCGTTGACGTTAGAACGCGCATCCAATTGTGATGTCTGAAGCGAACTTGAATGTTTGTTTAAGGGTAGGCAATGATTTCTGATAAGAGAGCAGTTAAAGCTTTTGCCTTCATTTTCGACTCATAAAGCGAAAAAGCGGGCATAAAATAAGGTGTTGTTAATGCAATATCAGTGTCTAGTAATAAAGCCTTATCGTGCAGGGATTTATACTTTTATGCAAGTGCGACGTAAATTGAAACCTCGAAGGTACTTAATGAAAAACCAGCTTTTTCAGTCCCCGGGACATAGCAGAGGTAGGCGTAGTTGTCTTGGCTGTCGACTTGGACCATACCGGAGCACATTTGACTTGCAATTTAATTCTCTGTTACATAATTGCGAATATTTGTATAAAAGTAACTATGAGTACTTTTTAAGTTGTACCGGCGGGTAGACTTACGATTTTTTCCATGCTATTACTTTTTTACTGCGTTTTGCATTATGACCCTGCTTATCATCGCTAATAATCGTATATTTGCGTAAACTCCCATACCCATGTAATGTGGTTACACACACGCACGCACGCACACACACACGCACGCGCGCGCGCGCGTAGTCGTCGATATAGATAAATTATGCTCTCGTTTCAGGCAGAAATTCCCGATAAGAAATACCCTTTAGTCTCCGCTATTTTTTATTCATACGTGCCTGTCGCACGTACCGACATAATTTGTTTATAAAAGTGAATTGATTTTTCAATATCTTAGTTGCCTTGCGGAGTAAACCGCGCGCTTGGAGGGAGGGGGAGCTTGAGGTGCTCTTCTCCTACCGTGGGATGTACCATTGTGCATACGATGTACTGTACGTCGCACGTGTTCGTCCGTATTCACGTATCGTGGCGCACGTCCGCTTTCTCACTTGGACACCTCGACGATCACCACGTCGAGATGAATTCACGTCGACTGCCACATCACGGTGTCTCGACCCCCCTCCCCCCGACCTGCTTCGATCCGTCGCCGCTTCCTTTTAATAGACTATTAATTTGCAAAGTCTTTTTCGCCTATTTGAACCTCGTTTAGAATTGCTTTTTGGTTTTCTAGCGCGAGCGATTGGCGTCCGTGGAGTGAGGAATTAAGAAGTGATTGAAAATGGGCGCATTCAAGGCGGCATTTTTCCATTCCGTCAGTGTAAGCGCGCGGGATAAAATTATTATTTAACAGGGATTAACGGGTAATACATGTTGCTCATTTTCTCGACTTTGATGGATGACTCTTTCACGTGATAATTTGTAGATTATAAAATTATTTTTAATCTTCATTCCCTTGAAGGTACCTTGTCCATTACTTTTGTACAGTCTCCGACAGGTTGTACAGATGCAGCAGGATTTACGACGTATGTCTAAAGAAAGTTCTGATATATTAGGAAAATTTACGACTCTGCAAAGAATCATGATAATTATAAAATATTTTTAGTTTTATCACGTACTTTGCACTAATCTTGAAATTCAAAAGCTTCGTAATCTTCGCCGCTATTATTATTATTATTATTATTATTATTATTATCATCATCATCATAATCGTCGTCGTCGTCGTCGTCGTCATTACTATTATTGACACAAATATTACGTATCTAATAATAGCGTCAAATTTGATACTTGCAATGTTAAATTTATTATAGGAAAATATTGAAATTGATTTCATTACTCTCGCGAAGGTATAAGTTATCGTAAATTCCATACAAGAGTTATTTTTTAATTTCATTAACTCGTTAATTGATTGTAAAATTATTCAAGTATATTTGATAACTTTAAAACAGTCGTTTCATAGATTAAAAGAATTAATTTCTAGTCGGCGATATTCGTAGCTTGGAAAATGTCGTTTTCCATTTCATGTTTCGCGAACTTTGTAAAATCCATTGCTAAATCAATTATTAAAAAATACTTGAAAAATACTTTCATAATAATAATTTATAAAAATCCCCCTGAAAATTACTATATTTAACAATTGAGAAGTAATACAATAATAAGTGATATTTGCGTGAAAAAATTCGACGAAAAATATTTCTACTGGTTCTGAGTTCTGATACAGGTTAATGACAACATTATATTACCTGCTTCTTTTCTTTTTTTCTTAAAATAAATCGATGCGAATCACAGGATAAGGTATTTCTTCTCACTAAATCACTATTTTTTAATTAATAGTTTAAGATGATAATTGCTAGTATGAAATATGAAATAGATTTTTAGAATGACAAACTGGTATCTTTGATGACTTTTAATCTATGCCTAACTTCAAACATTCTATTCATTTTTAAGTTCTTCCAGAAGTTCTCGATTGATAACTTTCTGGAAAACCGAATGTTTTCCAACGCATTGTTTAAATTAACTTGATAACGTGTACTTATGTATCAATCGAGTTAGACGTAGTTTGGTAAAAAGAGCCTACTTGGCATTGTAACTGACAACTGTAGCTAACAGCTAAAGATGACCTACTTTTATTTTTAATCGAATAATAAAATATAAATTCACAAGCGATAAATATTAATAAAAGTTTCAGATTTGTACTTACAACCTCGTCTCTTTTCTACCTCGTTAAAGCATATGCGTCTTTATACCTTCTACTAGAAAGTATTAAACTATTTTCTGCGTACAATCATGCCGTTGGTATAATATGCGAACAAGCAACATACCTTAACCGCAAGCCTAAGAGAATATACATCACTCGTGTGTTGAACATACTTTTGTATTCGACAACGTGACAAGCTATACGATTTTTATAAAGCCTAAATGTTACGTTGATCACTTACACTATAATTTCGCTGTGCAATTTTTAATGTAACACCTGATAGCCTTTCATTTCAGTTTAATATAATTATTATACCCATAAATAATCCACACATCACGTTTCATTTGTACAAACTTTTACAAATTTTTAGTCGCAGGAATATTCTTTTTAGCAATGTTATCGAGTAGTATAATTTTCATTAAGCTTCAATATCATCGAATTCCAATACATTTGTAATATTACAAGGTTAATTAGTTAAAAATAAACTCTTTTAAAAGTGCACAAATCGACCAAAGTGTATTCCAGTTTTACGGCAGGTAAATATGTTTTTATCGAATCCCAAAAGGTATCAATAAGTAGTTGAATAGCAGTTTAATTGATATTTATCATAAAGATCGATTCTGCGAAATAATATAATCTTTTGTGACACTCTGGAAATAAAATATGCCATTGGACGGAAAATAATGGATAACTTTTTAAACCTTTTATTATTTCATTATTTTCGTCCGTCAGTGCAATTGCTTTACATCGTGATCTACTTGTACGACTGCGTTCAAACGACGTCCAAACAGAAGCAATTTTATTTTGGTGCAATTATCGGTGAAAAACAACAAACACCTAAATTGTAAAAAACGGTCAGTGGAAAATTGCAAAGTGTTTACTAAACTAAACTTAAAACTTACACTTTGAAGTTCACAGATCGTTCACACACATGTACAATCCGCGAGTTATTCTTTACACGAACGTTTGCACAGGGATAAGCGAAGTACAACTTAAGGATAGCTCGGCTTCAATTAAATTCAATTTCGCAATTCACCTGCAGCGTGCGCCAGAAGGCAGCAGGAGTGTGAGTGCGTGCGCGAGTGCACGGGTGCGTTTACCGCATTTTTCGCACACGCCAAACGAGTAACGAGCGTTCACTCATTAAACATATTTTTACGGAAAATTGAATTACATTTTTTTGCATAAATGTATGAACTGGGACATGCTTCGACTGCATTATGTACCTATTTGTGAGGAAAAAATGTACCCGTGTATCTTTTCGTACGATATATGGCGCACGCCTGATCATTCGTCATAAGTTCTTAAAAGGATAATATCGATGCACGATCAAGCATTTACAAAAATCTTAAAGTATTCCGGGATATATAGCACGGATAACGAAGGCTTGGTTGAAAATGAAATTGCACTCGCGTTGAATCAACGCGAATTGTTACATTTATAAAAACATCGTCTTGCTACGTGGAATTATATAACTAGACAGTTTTACGGTGCGTTCAATTATATGAATGATATCGACCGTTGATCTTAATTTCTAAGGGTTCGTAATAGATTACATTTTGCGTAATTAAAACTGTCGGCTTATTAATGTTAAATCCAGAGATTCTAAGTTAATAGCCTCGGCTAGTATATTTTAATTTAGTATATAGTAGCAAAAATTAATTGCACTGTAGAAACGAATTCGCTTAACTTGACAAAAAAATACAATTTCCCGAAAAAGCAACCACGTAACTGGTAACACAACTGTTATTACAAATATCCGTTAGAGGGAATTACTCGTGTTCTTACTTAGACCTCGTGTGGTCGGCGAAATACTGAAAAAGTCATTCAAAAATATGAACATATTGCCGAATTTTACGTCTACCCTTGCTTTTCTTAACCCATACTTAAAAACCATAAATGCATCGTACAGTGCTTCATTATGCACTTTATGCACACGCACCGATGAATTTCTATCGACCGTGAAAGGAATCTTCGGTTGGGCATATTTGCGATCATTCGTTAACATGTAGTACACGTGTAATTGCTCAGTAGTACGGGCAACGGACGTCTATACATACTACGAAGGGACATAAAAGGTGCAAGAGTTTATGCGTGCATCCTCGAGCGTTGCGAACGCTCGTCAAGCATACTTCACGTTTAGTCAGGGTCCTTTTATCGTAGAAAATCGAATGTTGCATCATGCTAGGCTTTCCAGAATCAAATGCACGAGGTTTAATGAAATCTCTTTTCTCGTGTATGAGCCGTTGTTTATTAGACTCCGTGAAAGTGATTTTCTCAGTTGGCAAACTTAAACTACGTAAATGAATCGTCATCGTGTGAATCTAATATCGCCATAAAACAAGAACTTACCATTGCATTAAATTATCTGTTGCACAGTAAAGCCGAAAACTTTCGACTTGCATTTGAATTGCAAAACACGAAGAAGAATAAACACGACGTCTCTACCCTCGATCTCTTTTCTGTTTTTCCTACTTATTCCACCGTAATCACTTTGCCTTTTTATCGTCTATAAATTAGTTTTTAATCGAGACGACGTGGAAAAATTACCGCTTTAATACAGCGAATGCAATTCATGCATTGCACACCATGACTCAAAAATGGTTGCGGTACTTTCCGATCTCCATTTCTTCATCGAATTAAGGATTCTCCGAGTCCGAGTCCTTCCTCAACGAAAATTGACATACCCAAGCTCTAATCGAATTCAAATCCGAGTTTCTTTTGGTGATACCACGGCACGTAATTTACAATACGGACCTACCAACGAAAGCTGTCCTCGATTCCGGTGTTTGCCGTCAATCCTGACTCGCGAGCATCCTCTTGAAAAAGCTTCAAAGAACGTAACACCGGTCCTCCATCCACCGGCTTCCGTCCCACGTAACGCGCGCGCGCGCGCGCGCGCACGACAAAGCAAATACGCGAAAGGGAAGAGGATCCACGAGGACGCGGCATAAATATCAAAGGTCGGCCTCCACCTCCGCGTACCTGCGGTCTACCTGTCGCAAGGGACCTTCTCGGATCACCCGCATGTCGAAAAAAAGGTCAATGGCACGCGCGCTCCCGCAAACCTACGAGCCCACGATCACCGACGACCTCGAACATTTCAGGACTCCGACCTGGAACCGTCGCTTCCTTCTACGACCACGAGGACGCTCGCGTCGCCGCCATCGCAATAGAATTGAATCCGAACGAAAGACATACGGGCCTTCGTCTCGGCAGTTAATCCAACGGCGAGTTCTAATCCTTCCTTCCTGAAAAATTAAAGCGTTAAATACCGCTTTCGCAGCAGCGAGAAAGTCTGTTCGCTGCCTACGTTACGATTGCACTTGTACTTTCGGCGGGCGGGGTTGGTATTATTTATAGCTGACTTATCGAGCGGTCCGTTAAAAGCGCGCGGGCGAATGCTCGTAAGCGTGCGATTAAAAACGGCAACAGACGTCCCATTCGACAAAAATGCTCGACCCGCGTTGCCTGCGTAGCGCGGGAGAGGGAAGGAAAAAATAAGGCCGCCGAAAAAGGCCGACGAAAAAGGCCAATGAAAAAGGCCAATGAAAAAGGCCAATGAAAAAAGCCGTCTCCCATCATTGCCTCGTTCCCTTTTCGTCATCGGCGCACACTCGCGCATAAATATATATAAATAATACCGAGCGTCCATAAAAAGCTTGGGCTCGATGCGCGGTGCGCCGACATCGGCGACCTGACGCAAGGCTCTATCAATCACTCGCGAGACGAGGCCCGAGATCGATACTTGTCTATGAATATCCTGTAGCGTGCGCGCCGAAAAAAATGCGAAGACAAGATTTTCTCGTCCGACCTTTTTCTCTGCCCTCCTCCTCCTCCTCCTCCTGCTCCTCCTCCGCAGCTCCGCGGCGGCCGTATATTCCTCGCACTCGAGGCGATCCTACGGTCGTCGTCGTCGTCGTCGTCGTCGTCGTCGTCGCCGCACACCAGTAGTCCTTGTTCCACTGACACCGGATAGTGCGTGCTGGGATCGCGCACAAAGCGCCTAGAGCTAACGCCGCGCTCCGGCGCAAGCCTTTCACTTTCGACGTCTCGGGCGAGATGCTAAATTGCCGAGCGCATGCGCCGATCGACCTGTCGCTCCTGGTGCTCCGAGCCGGGGACGACGAGCCCTCGGGAATTCGGGCGTCCGTTCCCGGGTCCGTTGTTTCGACTCTTCCTTGGCCGCTGTGCTCGCGCGACGGCGACGCCGAGTTGAAGCTCCTTCGGGAGCTTTTTCGCGCGCCTCACCGACGGTCCTGCAATGACTAATAGGACCTCGAGCCCGTAGATTATTCTCAGAATGAGATTTCTACCCTAAAAGGATAATATCGTCGTAGCGCTGCACTGCGAGTTGTAGAGCATCGCTGGAGCGCGCGTAACGACATTCTCTCGAGAATCGTCGAAATAATTTGGAGTCTCGTCGTCGGTATTCTACGTCGAACGTATTCTACGACATTCCCTAGCGATTAGGACATTGTTTGGTAAATTGGAAGCCGTGTTCGCGAGTGCTTATGCGAATCTTTTATTAAAATAATAATAAAGAGTTTATCTTGGACGGGGAGTATTTGGCAATCGATTCGCTTGCGCCGCAATCGCTCGTTAATTACATCGACATTAATGAACTTTGTAACGTTTGCAAGCGTGCAGGTTTTCCATATTTAACGAACCTATTAACGTTTTGAGGAATCTGTCGCCTCTGCGAAGGAAAATAAATATACCTGGGCGTTAAAACGCAAAACAAGCGAGGAGATGCCTTGAATTAATTTATTCTTCAGTACTCGGAAATTAAATACTCGACAACGTTAAATTTGTAATCCAACGTCCAGTGGAGTTTTGTTTAATCATTCGTACATTTATTCCTTGTGAAGCCAACGGAACGGATAGTACACTATAAAATCCGTATAATTACTGTGTATAATTATTATAGCTTTCACGGAGTTGCTGCACAGCCATCCGATCGCTATAAATTATGTGGAATGATTTTTGCAAACGTCGTGATCTTTCCTATCTATAATAAAACAGCTCGTATTATTAATTGAATCGCGTGTGCCTGACCAACTTCCAATATCTCTCGGTAATTGATCGGCATTATAAATCTCCGCCGATGAAATTGACAATAGACGATATCCGAAAATTTGAAAAAAGGATCTCCGAAACACCTAACGCAACGTGGCGGTGGGTGGGGGGCGGGGAGGGGAACGATCGGGTGCATCCAGCCTTGGAGGCAGTATTTCTCCGTGGCTCCGTTGACGTTTTCGATAGGTCGCGCACGCGCACGAACCCGGTGACTCTCGGCGTTCACCGGCTGACAGACTTACGTCACTCGGCCGCCCGTTTCCCTTTTCTTTGCCGCGTGTTTTCGGGTCGTCCGCGGCCACCAACTCGTGCTCCGCTAACGAACGAAAGTCCTGCGCTGCTTTACAATCGTCGCGTAAAAGGAGGACCGTTCCTCCTGTTCTCCGTTGCTCTCTCTCTCTCTCTCTCTTCGTTTGTACTGCATAATGCGTAGCCTCGTTCCTCTTCCCCTGCGGCCACCTCCCGCCCTGTACAAGGAGTTTTCTCTAATAGGAAGATTGCGCGCGCTCGGGATTTTGAGAGCCTCCCTGCTTGTATTCTTATACTAATTTTTAATTGCCCATCGAGAGCATGCTTTACGAGGGAGATCTAGGATCGCCCTATTTTCCATGTTTAATTTTTATTGCGGCGAACCGCCTTAAAAATACGAGATGATGCTCTTCTAATGGGGTCGTAAAAAGCATTCGTAATGTATAGGATTAATGTCCAGTTGCGCCGGTATGACTTATTACGAAATGTGAAACTGTGGTTGTTGTTATTTTCAGGAAAATCGATAATGAAATGTAAAGCAAGAGCACGACTCGATAAGATTTTTCCAGATTTTCGTTAAAGACGAGTTAAGTAGACGAGTTAAGTTAAAGTAGACTCTACGCGTTTGTTTCGAAAGTGCGAGGAAAGTCTTAATTGGCATTAGAAAACTATCGGATACTAATATATTTTAATCGTGAAAATAATCCGCATCGTTGGTGCAAAGTGGGAGCGTCGAGTGGCACTTGAATTCTTTCTTTCCGAAACGAGGTGAATTATCGGTCTTCGTAACGGTTTTTCTTAGTGTAAAAATAAATAAAATAAAAAAGCAAAAATAAAGAATCGGACAAAGGCGTAGGCGAATTAATAAATGCATAATCGTGATGCACAAGAAATCGATAGGTGACATGTTTTTAACGCATTTATTTCTCCTCGAGTCTAATTGCGACATCGTTACGTCTTATCATCAAGTGTAACCGTTTGGAATATGTACGACGGTACGTGACGCATAGCTTCACATAGTCAGATGTACTTTTGGCGGAGACGCTTAATACTTAATAACGATAACCTAGGAGTGTTTCGGAGCACTTGGCCAAAGTGCGGGATAAATTAGAGCAATTTAAGTGAAAGTTGTCAATGTTCACCGCAACGTTATCGTCGACAATGAGCAGCGAAAGACCGTCACGTCCGCGTTTACCATGCGCTCGGCACACTTTACCGTTGCCTTCTTCGTAACTTGTCCGAGAAAAGTCAGCCGTTTGTAGAAAAATAAAAATTACGTAGGTACGTACGGAAAAAGAGGGTTTTCGCGTGCACGTAGTGCTGAATTAATACGAACGCGTTTGCCCGGAGAATATTTGATTTCAAGTGCCGATCGCATGTCAGCCGTAAGAAATATCTCGATTCACCCAACTTCCATGTATAATAAATGCATCATCACACGATAAAAAAACTCGAGCTTAAAAAGTGTACTTGCTCGCAGGTCCCTCGATAATCGATAAACGTGACAAATAAAAATCGCAGGCTACGAAGCATTATACATAAATTCTCCACGTGGACACGTGCAAAATTAAAAAGCCTTGCTCTTTAGACGTCCTCCTGTAGCGCATTCCGCCAATAAATCGCCCATCAATCAGTATCAAGGAATATATCGAGCCCATTACGCGCACGCGCGTACGCGTTCCGAGGCACTTGAAATCCGCGGCAAGATACACCTTGTGCATTCTCCTCGGGCGATAGCGAAGCCGCTGCCGCTCGCTCTGAAATTACCGATAATAGATCACAATTTCGATATACGCACGCGTGTGCGACAGCGTCTTTGATATAGGAAACGGAGGAAATCGAGTGATCGCGATCCAGTCACGATCATCTTTTATTAAAAGCTTGATTGCAATGTTATTATAATGTATCGTGTTCGAAATCTCATTAGATTGTTTTTATTTTTAACTTTGTGATTCGATCGGATGGACGAAAGAAGCGGGAACGCAGGAAATTTAAATTTCAGGCTGTGGGATTAAAATTCAAAAGTACAAGGGA
Source organism: Wiebesia pumilae (assembly GCA_018907045.1). Classification (NCBI taxonomy): domain Eukaryota; kingdom Metazoa; phylum Arthropoda; class Insecta; order Hymenoptera; family Agaonidae; genus Wiebesia; species Wiebesia pumilae. Next base: position 3,680,549 of record JACCHZ010000138.1, read on the forward strand.
TTGCATCACTGCAATCCCCCGGTTAAATTAAATATTTCGCTGTCTAGTGCAACTACTTCCTCGTTCGGAAAATCCGTTTTAATGGCTAGATTTGAGAAATGGCCGGGCATTACGTCTATTACAAATCATTTAGCTAGAGTCCGAGTTGCCTTCTCCCGCCAAATACGTATAATTTTAACTGCACCGCGGTTACAATACCTGCGCCAACTACTCCGTTTACCATCGGCGCAACTCTCCTTTCGTATTTCGGCCTTTGCCCACGTTCCGCAAACGAGGCTCTAACGAGTCTCAACGACCTTCTCTTTATTCGCTAAATTTCATTTACTATCGCGCGATCGGTTCCGTCGCCCAAGTTGTAAAATTCTCCAGAGATGGATTTAGGGCGTTTCTCCGATGCATCCGATCTCGGCTCCAGACGCACGAGGCTAATCGGCTAATCGACGCAGGTAATCGATATCTGCGCTGGAAAACGCAAAAGATGTGGGACTTTGTTTCTTGCCCTGGTACTTAATCAGAGGGCGCACACGCGTGGTCCAAGTGGTGAAAAGTGCTCGAGTTCGGTAATGAGATTCCGAGGCTCCGAGGAACAATCCGCCGGTTGCGAGCGTTCGTTTGCTCCTGTTAACGGTGTTTGTTGTCCGACGGGCGAAAAACGCATCGATGCAACCGATGCTTCGGAGTAACTTCGTTTTATGGCCCAAGAGCCTTCGGTGTGCAGCCCTGCATCTCGATTTTTGAAAAGTGGGGCGAGCTTTTAAGTACCCGACACACTTTGTTTTGTATTAGCAAACAACGCCATGGGAATATAATGGCACAACGAGCGTCGGGACCCCCGTTGCACACACGCACGCACACACACGCGCGCGATGCAAACACGATAAAGAGCCGAAACTCTGTATCGAGATAATTTTTAATTAAGCGCTGTAGGCTACCTTCGAAAAATGCTTATATCAGAGCTCGATCAAAGGAAAGCGATCGCGCTCAAGCGGTCGATACGCACGAAACTTCCGTGACCGACGCGCTTTGCATATATCGCAATCACGAAGCGCAACGCGCTTGACAGGTACATAAATAAATTTTTCATGACTGACGGCGACGGCTACGTAGATCCTCTCGATCGATTTTGACGAGTGTTTGAATTGCCTGGATGCGGCGCGCACTGCGTGTTTTCTCCCGCGATTCTTTATTGGCAGTTTTCGAGTGCGCGCGCACGCGTGTTGATTTTGAATGATTATCGTTCTAAATTTCCTGTGTCAGTAAAGTTGTTTTTCGTTGCGAGAAAGTTGAAATGTTCGACATTTTTCTCTTTGTACTGTAGCAAGGCGAGTGCTTACGGTCTAGCGTAACTTTATGTGTCTGTGTCTTAGCAATAACATAATTTCAATACCGAATGGAAATACTCTTCCTTGACAAGACCAATAAATACGATAGGAATTACTTTCTTGTACGATAAGCCTGTCGTTCTAACAAGCCCGATGTTTTGTGTACACGGAAATTGCAATTCCTCAAATTCTTCTTATTCTTTCTTCTTAATAATGGGATAATGCATGCGACGTTATACTTTTTAAGTTGTCATGTTTTGCGTCGCAGTCCAAGCTGTCATAAGCGCCGTAATGCTCGTATCCGTGGTATTGGAAGTGGTCAACTGTAGCCAATTAAGATTAATTTAAAAACCTTCAGATTTAGAGATTTAAAAAAATTCCTCTGTATTTTATAGAGAGTGCCGAGTTTGTAGCGAGATATTAGCCAACGATTTCTCGCTCGATGTTCGCTTATATCGAGTGCGTAGCGTGAATAATGGAATTAAAGCTGCTCTGCAGCTAATTCCTGTAATTACTAATATAAATTACTCGAAATATTTATGAAAGGGTTACGAAAGGGTCGTGTTTCTAAATTTACAGCGAATTCATTAGGAACGAGAGTAAAAGTAGGCTTTTCCCTTTCGCGAAGAAAGAAAACGTAAAATTATCATTTTCTAAAAAATGATAATTATTTAGAAAAATAAACGAGTGGCATTCTGCCTTCGACTTTCAAATGTACGATAATACAAAGAATTACTTGTACGTTGTTTGAAAACGGTGTTTAAGAATAACCGATATTCGATTTCTATTTATCAACTCATTTTAAATTAATAATTATTTATGACATTTGCGAACGAAAGACCTGAAATATTTATAATAATAGTCGAAAATAAAAATTCGGATCTATGTACATTGGTAATTAAGCTTATTAATTTACTAGATGTTTCTGCTCAATGGACAACCTCATTTCTAAATAAGAAGATATTTATCGTTGTATAATAATCGGTGTGAGACCTCGAATAAAAAATAATTTACGAGCACCTATTTTACATTAGAAATTTATGATCCATGTGAAGATTTATAATAAATATAAAAAGCATTTCATCGTAGAGTCGTGAATCCTCTTTGTAAGCTGAACTCAGTATTCGATCATTTTAATATAAAAAGCATTAAATTATATGCGTTAGTGAATTTATCGCTAACAAATTTATGCGATAATTATTAATATTTTGGATATCTTTCTCTAGAGTTTAAATATTATAAATAATATACGATCTTACGAATATAAGTATTGAAGTTGAAAATTATTGACTGCTAGACGGTTTTATGCGATTTTACTTTTATCAGCGCTGAAAGAGTACGTAATAATTTGCATTCCTTTGTAATTTCTTTTAAAAATTTTAAATCGAGACTGTACTTTTATGCAAGCGTTTCTTAATATTAGACAATGAAATTATTTGCACCGAGCATTTCATTTTTTTTTTCATTTAGGTCTAGACATATCTAGACGTATCTCTACAACAATAAGTTGCCTTAAAACCTTTAAAAAATTGCATTTCGTATTCATTCGTACTTACATACAGAAATTGAAGGATATTTTTCAAATTTTTATTTGCAAATAGTTAATATAAAGGACTCTCGACGTATTTCGTCGAATAATAAACCGAGCATTACTGCTCACAACGTCGTTGTCAATGAGCATAAAATGACAATATTGACAATAGAATATTTTTCATACCAACCACTTGCCGAAAATAGGATTGCTTGGAGCAAGTACAAATTTTAATCAATCAATTATGCATACGCATCACGACGTAATACAATTAGTTGACTAGCACATAGTAAACTAAGTAGACTAACCCTTGGCAATAATTCACTTAATCTTATTTGTCGCTTGTCTGCACTTTCCGATTGAAATACACAATACACGTCTTCCATTATGCTTTACAAAATATGCTTTACCGTTAATTGACAGGATAGTAAGAAAATTATTCAATGTATCTTATAATTACACATAAATAGTAGACTCGGACTAGAAGAAACCTTTAAGCAGAGATACGCACGCAGAATAGCCACATAATAAACCATAAAATTTTTAAATAATAGGAACGAAAACCTCTCTAAATATTATTCCTACGGTTAAAGTCAAGACCCAAAAATTTACGATTCGCGCGCAAAGTAATTAGTTAGGTAAGTTTACCATTTACTCTTTACGATCCTTGATGCCACAAATAGCACGCGATAATTAACTTTCAGTAGTTGAAGTCCTATTATTATAAGAGATTCGTTAAAAAATGTGAATTATTGTTTGAATTTTCAGATTTCACTGCAGTATTATCTTAAGCCTCCCATCTGTTGCAAATAAAAAGTAATAGATCTTGTCACTTCGTATTTTTAAGGCGACAAATAGTAATCTTCTTTCCTAATGCAGATAATTTCCATTTAAAGTCATCCTATTAATGCATTGACGTTTTTAATTTATCGTAAACCGCCGGGTACTAGACAACCCTACAGATCTGAAATATTCAACAAGCCGCATCCAGCTCTTTCAAAAGGCAACAATTTTCGAATCATCTATAAATTTTCCAAACCTCCCTCGCGGCCCGTAAATCATAAAAACGAATAAAAAGGTGCGCGGGAGGGGCGAGGGAGAACCGCTTAACGGTGACATAAACCATTCAGGAGCCTCGCAAAGGGCAATCGCAAATTGCTCGTAAAGGCTTTGTCGCGGGCTAAATCTTGTAATCACTCAAAGGGATCCGAAACTCGTCGTTTATTGATGCCGAAGAAGGACGCGAATAATAATAACGCGCAAATGTAAAAATGAGTGCTCGAGGGATTCGCCGAATAATTCTCAATATCGTTTTCTGATGCCTATGATAACCTGCGTGTGTGGAATTTCGTCGGGTAATTATAAAGGACATGCTGTCGATAGTTCGGTATCATAATCTAAGCGGATTATTATAACACCAGCTACTTCGTCTTTTAATGCACGTGCACTAAAGAACTAAAGAGACGTGCAGTGTATTTCTTCGTATTATAACAAGCGCTGACGTAAATTTTCATTTGCAAGTAATTTTTGAAGAAAGTGACGTAAAGCTCCGTATTTACAATTTTTCAAATCAAATTTCCATCGTAATAGCAATATTGAGGTGTAATTTTGAGAAAATTTTTTATCCCAACTAATCAAAGATTGGAGGTGACAAGGTATTAAAGAGTTTGTAATCACGAAATATGTGGTTGAATTTCTTTTGTTTTTTCCTCTTCTTCCAACTCAGGAATTGGAGAATAAAAAGTTTTTTAATCTATAAAAATCCAATTTTTTCTTCCTTTCGTACTTCACTTGTTTCGCCTCTCCTCGTTGCAAAGCGAAAAATCTCCGTTCGAAGCAGTTCGGTTGATACATTAAAATGTCACTATCCGAAATTTGAATTGTAGCTAAAAATTAACAAGATTATTTAAAAATATCAGATTGCACTCAGACTAGAAATATTTGATAACTTTCAATTACGTTATATCGAATGGAATCAAGGTAATTTAATGCGTTTGTTTTTTCCATAGTCTAACGAGTATTATTTTTGCCTACAGCTAATGAAAAATCATTATTGGAAATTAGGAGTGCAAGTATTTGAAATGCAAGAAGTCAGACATTCTATAAATAGATTTATATCGGGTTCACTTCACTACATGACACTAACTCGATATTCCATAGAATGGTTAATTCGGTTGATTCCATTAGTTTCCATAGGACATATTGATTTTTGGAATAACTATATTTATCGCGTAAGAGATTGCTGTAAAAGACGGATTGGAGACTCAATCTACAGTATTTTCTTAATTGTTATATACAAAATATAGCGTCCTGGTGCAATTTAATTTAGTTTCCATTCGGTTATCGACAGACCAAATCTCCTTTGGCAAATTCGTTCGTTGGTCACATTATTTTAAATAGTCAGTTGGTCGCACCTTATAGCGTAATTAACTTTGATACATGGTAAGTAAAGCAACATAATAACATTAGTATAATACTCGACAAATTTAATCGCCAACGTTAAATGAGTTAAAGTGAAACTTTGCAGCAAGAGTGGAACAAATTCATATTTTATCGTATCCTAAGAATAAATTGCGTAGGCGAAATTTTTTAATCGCATAATAACATGCTAATATAATAATTCTGACCTCTTTTAGAGGTAATTCTTTTCGAAGTTTGTACCAGAACTTTATACTACACATGTATGTAATTACATAGCCAGAATCGACAGTCTTATAATTCGAAACATTACGACCAGAGAAATAAATCCATATCCTCTAGAATCAACATTTTTTCAACCACGTATTACGCATATCTGTATTTCCGTTCTACAAAATGTTATTAGAAATTATTTATAATTCTTGTCGTCGACAGAATACTCTAAATATATCACCTTCGTATCAAAGCATTCGTTTACTTTGACTTCACCTTTCGCTCTCATTTCGTACGACGTGATTTTAAGCTTCGAAAAAATAAAACTTAACGTTGAATCGTTCAGCGAATGGATTCAGCGAAGTAGCCAACGAATTCCAAAAGATCTCACTTCAAATTCTAACCTATTAACTAATATAATAATAACAACAATATTCATTCCTTTTGTAATTTACAACTGATTTAATTATGAATTTTGAAACTCGCGAGTGTTTCGTATTAGAACGCGGAGTCTTTCATTTATTTCGTATCGGTTTGAATTTGCATTCGAATTTGTGAACTAACTACAATGATCCCGTGACGTTAAAATGCTACACGTCACTAACGCTCTCGCACTACGGAAATAATCTTTAACAAACACACCGAAACAAGTTTTGAATCCATTCGGATTCACCCCTTAGCAGCAGTTTCTCAACTCCAACGAAAGCATAAGTATTACGATTATTATGAATCGAATTCTCGAGAAGCTCGTAAAATATTTCGTTGGTTTTTCCTACGAACGGCCTTTCACATTGTCTTTTTTAACAAGTCTCAATAAATATTTTCCAATCCTGCATAACATCCGGAGCGGTAAATGAATTTTCAGGTTTTCGATAAATGTACAACTACTCGCGCAGGCTATATTTCACATTAGGACGTTTAATCGCGTGAACTTTCATTTTCAGACACTCGAATATTCTCGAATACTCCAAATGACTGTGTTGGAATGGAAAAGAAGAAGAAAAAACGCCCGATATACCGGTGCACGAGTCACGATTGAAAAACCTCCGCTTCTAAATGCATCTCGAGCGTAGCTGTAGACGCGCGTCGTACATAATATCAATATCCCGTACGAGACGCCGAACTCCTGGGTATGCAATGGAAACGGATAGGAACGAAAATCTCATAAAGAACAGAATAAACAAAGACGTATAATAGAGAAAGCGATAGTTGACATACGCACACAAATAATGCACAACATTCTCGCATGTATATTTACGTGGAATATTTACGAGCCACTGTGCACCTTTACTCCTTGCAGCACAAGCCGTTTCTCTCTCTCTCTCTCTCTCTCTCTCTCTCTCTCTCTATCTCTCTCTCTCTCTCTCTCTCTTTGGTACAACCAGACCCACACACACACACACAGCTTATATTCGCGCAATGTACACACGGGCAAGTGGCCTTACAAGGACGTGTGGCATGTCACGCAATATATGCTCTCTCTCTCTCTCTCTCTCTCGCTCTCTCTCTTATATTAGCTTTATCTACTCGCTCGCAGGGAGAGAGAGAGAGAGAGAGAAGGCGCGGACACGTGTGGAGCGCGCGCACGCGAGAAAAGGAGCAAGAAAGAGAGCAAAGGCATTTGCATGGACACGCGCGCGCGACCGGCCGTGACGCCGCGCATAGCCTGGATAAATAAGTCGGGCTTATTTGTTCGTCGCGAAAAATAAGGGGTAAGTGCGACTTTCTGGCTCGTCGCCTTATCTCGCTTTTATTTTTTCTCTGCAGCGGCGCGCCACTTTTTGCTTTGGCCGATTTAATCTGCGGAATAACGGACGCCGAGCAATTAAATGCGCCGCGACGCACTACGTATTGGGGCTCTCACGTCACTCCCTGCCGATTTTTCATCCCTCCACTATCTACGGAAATTTACATTATTAACGGAGTAAAATTAGTTCCAAATGACGTAAGTAAATGTTTATTAAATAATTTGAGCATTTGCAACGCATCGCACAGATTTCTTCTGTCTACTCTGAAAAAAGCGTACAATTATTTGGTTAAATCCAGTAGCGATTATTCATTTGAGGGTAAATTCAAGCTTTCGTGAACAACTATTTATCCGAGCTAAGCGATTTGTCGTTTATTGAATTGTTAATGAGTATGTACGTCTAGCACGAATTACTTGAATTAAGAACCGTGAAAAAAATGTAAGGCTTATGTTTTATATGTTTCCTCGTTTGACCAATTAATGTTCTCGTGATTCATAAAATCAAAAATATGTTGATATAAGTTGTAGATTCTTGTACTATTATAAAGAGTTCATGTATAGAAAGGGTAAGGTATATTAGTAGAAGTAGTAGTAGGAATAATAACAGCACTGGTGTCCTGATTAAATATCCGATTAAATATATTTAAGAAGAACATTAACATTAAAAATAAGTGTTCATCTACATCTTCCTTATACTTCATTGTTATTATAGGCTTAAGAAGGTATAATTACTTTTTAAGTCTACTGATTATTAAAATGTGAAAATATTTCGAAGTAAATCAACGAGCGTTATGAATTTAGTTTCTACTTAAAAGTTGAAACATTAGGATAAATATCGGTTAGCATTTACATAGCTAAATGACAATGAATACTTTCGTATTTATTTGTTGATCCGCATAATGTCCGCTTATTATCAATCGCTTTCTAATAAATTCAAAAGTTATTGTAAAATGATTACAAAAATATCTAATTTCGTGTTAATTCAATACCATTTCAATCAAATTCAACATCATTGATGAAAAATTCAACATTATAGACTAATCCAAGCGCAATAAAAATATACACGGTCTGCTGAATAATTTATTCTCCAATAGAGAACATATCTATAAATTTCAAGTTTCATGCATTTATACGTCATTAAGTACTTTGATGAATGACAATATTTAAGATTGTTTGAGCAAGCGAAAATTTTACGTCTACAGAAATTTCAATTTTTAATTCTCCACAAACTCATCTCGTGCATCAACATTCCAAATTATCAAAAGAAAACAATTTAATTTACCGCGTGCTCACAGCGTATTAATCGAATATAAATAATTTTTAAAATGAGAAATAAATCGACGCAGAAAGTAAGCTTTATTAATCTAACAAGATCTTCTAATTACACGGGGTCACGCGTAAAGTCGCGATACCAAAATGTTCCATCCTTATCGTGACTAATGTCCGATGTGTAACAACGCCTATTTAAGAGATTTACATTTTCTTTTCGCAACATCAATGAAATCAAATGACCACTGGGCGATCATAAAAGACATTCAAACAGAATAATACATTAGCATAACCGATGAAGATACGTTTGACAAGCGTTTCCCCAGACTTCGACAACCATCGGTCCACATACTCCAGCACTCAGTTCAAAACGTGCGTTACAGTAGGAATATGCAAAATCCCACTGAAAACGAAACTACTTTCCAACACAACCGAGCGAGGCGTAGGCGAAACGAGGAGGGAATCCCACATTCGGAGGAGCGAACGCTACGAGGGAGGAATCCTCGAGCGTGAAAAAACCAAGAGCTCAAGGATAAGGAAAAGGCGAGGCCAAGGATTTCTTAGTGCTCCGCTCCTAACAATGGCCGTGGGTGAAAAAGGAAGCCAACGAAGTGATAAGACGGGACGGGATAGCGAAAAAACGCCCGCGCATTCCTGCGAGAGTCGGACTTTTTCCCCGGCGCCGCGATTCGACTCGACTCGTTGAATGCGCGAGGCGCCGCAAAATTGAGTTATGCACCCGGTTTTTACTTGAACCGCGTCGAACGCGATCCCCCCCTCTTGCCCTCTCCCCGCAGCGCAATGAGCGGTCGTGCGTTACCGGATTTTCTCCTGCATTTCTTTTACGCACTTGTCCGCGCGCTTTCTACGAATAATATTTATAAATACGCGTTTATTTACGGGAATGCTTAAGATGTTGCTAATTGGCCTCGCGGTGGCGGCGGCGGCGGCGGCGGCGGCGGCGGAGGATTTCTCGATAAATTAATTATCGATTCTCGTGGGTAAGTGCTTGAGAGGAGCACGTATTTTTGGGAACAAAATTCACGCGTTCACAAGTTTTGAAACCCGTAGTCGCGTGCTTTAATGCTCAAGGTTATGACAAATACTTCAATTGCCATTATTCGCGTAGCTTCAGTAGCTTGGGCGTACGTGTAATAAGTTGGATGCATTTACTTTGTATTACTTTTGAAAATCTATCGATTCAAGCTGGTATCGATGAAGTCTTAAAAACTGAGAAATAAAAAAATTGAGAAATTAAGATGAAGAGTTGCTCCGAGGGCATCTTGTATTGTACGCAACAATCTTATCGCGTTACAATTCAAGGGTTCGCGTAAATAAACGTCACTTTCGGTATGCGATGTAAATGTACGTGGACTCTTGTAAAAGCCAAATTTTGCGCCGAAAATCCCAGATCGCAATCAGCGAATAAGGATTGCGAATCAACGATGTACTTGCAATGTCCAGTCCGAGTTTACCGTTGAGGAAGCACTCGTTTTCCGCGAAATGGTAAACTCCGAAAGACGGTTAACACCGCCACTGATTTGCGATACATTCCCGACAGCGTTCATTCGTCAGTGGCGTCGTAACAAGTGGACGTACGTTCTTGCAGGAGCAGCGGAAGAGTAAAAGTGCCGAGTCGCCTGGAATAGACGTAAAACGAATTGGTCGCGTCGTATTTACATTACATCGCTAACAACCGCGAGAGACGAGGGACGTGGAAAACGGCAGAAAACGCGTGGTGTGCGGCGAGGGGGGCGGGAGGCGCGCAAAGTACAAGACCGGCGGATAAGAATGGCTGTGAAAGGGAGTTGGCAGTAAGATGAAGTGTAAAGGAGTTGAGGGAATTTAAAGAAAGGAGGGATTGACAGGGGAATGTAAGACGCGAGGAACGTCGCGGCGATGGAGAAAAGAACTGCTGCCACGTGGAAGACACGGAGTGACAGACGGAATGAGGAAAGAAAGCTCGCGACGGTGTAAAGTAAAGATAAAGGTCTGCTTATTAAAGTGGAAGGGTTGCTTCCACTTAAGCCGCGCTACGGACGATGGCTGTACAGCACAACGGGGGATGAATGAGCCTTTTACAGAAGTGGGAAATATGGAAAATGTCGAATGGCAGGAATTAATGCGCAGGGCGTTGCGATAGCTCACGTTTATGCCTCGTTTTTCGCTTATCGTGGCCGGCGATTTCTTTGAAGCGACGAGAACGGCGGAGAATGTCGTGCAATCCGCGAGGCATTAACGATAAGTCCGTCGTCATGAAGATTTTTCCTACGAGAATTAATTAGTCATCCTTTGAAGCGTAATGGTGCTCGATATATTAATTAATTTAGCCTGTAGATCGACTGTGAAACCGTTTCGTTGGCTTTAGGTGTAACGAGTAATTATTGCGTACCTTAGAGTAACAATGTGTACCTGTAATTACGTAGGCACTTGTGAGTATTAAAAAGGATGTACTTGAGAAAAATTCTTCTTAACAAAAGTTATTGCTTATTTACTGGTAAATGCGGTACACGACGTGCTTGTGCTCGGGATCGTTCATTCGAGCTCGCTCGTTAAAGTTTGTACATGCTCTGGTACATAATTTGTACTCGATAAATCACGATTAATTTTATTACAACGCGTACTATAATAATTGCATATATATATATATAAGCGAATTGTGTTATCCAAATCGAAAAGTGGCTTTGATACGTTTCTGTAGGGCAGTGAAGTACCAACGACTTTCAGATTCGTTCGGCCTCTAAACCATCGGGTCTATTATTTATTTACCCACGCGTACAAAGACAATTTTATCCCGAATTTCAATATTGCTCGAACCACATCCAACGTAAGCGCTCGCTTGATTGACTTAAGATAAAATTACGTAAATCCTTCCGCACTCCCTTAACTCGATGTAACGTCAATCGAGATGGAGTATTTCCTGAAATAAAGCAGCTCGGCTGGTGTTTCTTCCTTCCATCTCATCAAATATTACAATAACTCAACTGCGGCAAATAACGAGGAGAAAAAATTTTTCTCCCTACTCTTCGTGGAAAAACCGTTGAATCATCAATTTATATTTAATTTCTCGGCGGAACAATCGTTATCCTAATCTCATGCTGGACTAAGAATGGACCAAGAATGGACTAAGAATGGACCAAGAATCTCGATCGTTCGAAATCATTGGCGAAAGGCAGCAATTCGCGCCGTTTCGCGAATTAACCGATGAATTATAAGCGAAAGCCCGTATGCGTGTCGGAGTATACATCGTCGATGTTATGGCACAGTGATTGATATACGAAGGGAAGCGATTCTGCATCCAGTCGTGTGTCTCTCCGACTTTGCGCGCGTGATAATTTTGCGCGTTTCAGCTTATATGCCGTGTCGTAGCTGCAGATAAATTCAGTACCAATGCGAAGATTACTAAGTGAATGATGTAGCACGTCGCAGTGCTTCTTTACGTTGTTTTCGAATGGAACTGCGCAGCGGTGAAGCGCGTTGATGTTTCCACTGGCTCGTACATACGTTTTGTTAAATCATGAAATTGCCGCTTCCAGAAATTTCTATACTTGTTCCTCTTTGTCGATCTGAAATTGAAGTCAAAAGCACTCGTCAGTTTTTTTTTTCCTTCTTTTAATCACGTTCCAGAACCTTCAACACTTTTAATAGCGCGTGTCTTGTGGCTCGATACACAGATCATCATTGGAATTTTCGTAGATGTACACGGCAAGTGAATATTTAACGGATTTATTTATAAGCTTTAAGAATTTCAAACTTTTTATTTTTCCGATGATTACGTACTTTTCATTAGTCCATGGGTGATTAAATATTTATATTTTTACGTGCTCGGCAAAACAATTTTAAATATCGACGCGACGAGTCCCAATTAAAATGCAATTATCCGGCTACATAAGCTTACACGTTAAATGAATCATTTTCAAGTGTTTGAAAATTTCACATTACAGATTACGTTTACAGACGCCAATAACTATCGACTTTTCGTGCACTCTGGCATGGTTTAACAGAGTATATTAGCCGACATATAAAAATTGATTTTATAGAAAGAACAACTGAAGAACTGAAGAACAATTACCTAATACGCGCACTGAGCACATTCTAAATATTATTCTAAATATTCGAAACCTCGATGAACGCAATTTACAAATACATAAGGAATACATTTTGAATCATAATTTGAACGAATGGCAGAGAAATTAAACTAGAATATTAAAACTTTGAAAGATACTTTTACGAGTAATAAGATTGCGCGCTGAATCGATAATATCTCTTTGAACTTACGCTAAACTGAGGATAAAAACGATAGCTGTTCAACTTTTTACAAATCGTCCGTCTATTTGGCGGTTGTAGTTTGATGCGCGAAATTCAGGAACAAGGAAGATGCTAACGAAATTACTTTATTATTTCAAGTTTATTCGAGATACCCGACTCCAATGAAGTCGTAATTTTTGTCTTATCGGCAGAGAAATTGATTGGACTAAAACCCAGTGACTATTCGCTTAATCCAAGCATTCGGAACACCAATACCATTAGCGTAGTCGCGATTGGTCGTAAATTGCGTAAATGCATCTTCGTAAATTCACATGCTAATGAATTACGTGCAGAGAATGATGTGAAAAAGGCCAGAGCATGATTATAAAACAATAGAAGTCATAAGTAATCTTTGGCCCAGCCGAAACATCGGTGGCCGAGGCGATGTTCAGTGCCAACGTCCTCCTTTATAGTGGCTTTGTTATTCGCGAACAATGGCCGCCTACGTACTCTCGCATCGCATTATTCGGTCGTCTTTGCAATTTATTAGTTTCCCCTCTTCCTCCTTTTATTCCACCGAAGCTCTTGACACTTTCCCTTGCTCGGGGATTATAAATATCGCAGATACAAACTTCTCGCTAATCGACGGTATTAGCTGAAACAATAACGTTATAAATGGAGCAATTAATAGGGAAACAGGAAAATTTGATAAATCGCTTGTCATCGGGTAATTAAGGAAAAAGTCAGCGAATGAATTCCGTGGATTTATTATGTTTGCGAAACAATTTCTTTTTCCTTGTATTGCCTCGTACCTCTCACAATGTATTACGAGAGCGATAATGAGCTTTGAGTATTACTACCAAATTTAAACATCATTTATTTTGTGCCTCGACGTAATTTCAGCAGATATTTAAGGAATTAACGACGTTAATGACTATGCATGAAAAGCTGTAAATCAGAATCACTCAAGAACCTGTTACGGTTAATCAAAATCACATTGTATGTAATTTTATTTATAAATCACTATGAATTTTCCATAACGTAAGCGTGATTTATGTAGATTTAAAAAACAGAGAAAAAAAAAGATAACAACAACAAAGTATTTTCATTATTTGCTTTTCTAAAAGGTCTACGTAGTCGGGAAGATGTTGTAGAATCGTTGTATTGCTACATTATCTTTATGCAAGGTCGCGAGACAAAGACAGAGAGAGAGAGAGAGAGAGAGAGAGAGAGAGAGAGAGAGGAAGCCGGAGAGATTGACGGACAGAGAAAGAGCCTAATTTTGTAGGTGGACATTTTTTTACCTCGCACTCTCGCGACACTCCTACATCGAAGGTAAATACATTTATTCATTTAAACTGAGGCGTAAGTATTGTTTCATTCTCGGCTCGCCCGCGACAATATACAATGTGACGAGGGCGTTACCTTTACTCGATTCTTTTGTCGGGATATGTGCAAGAGAATATGAGCGGATACGAGAGGGTAATTTTCATCCTTTCGGCGTCTATTCGAATCGAACAAATTAGATGTCGAAACAATAAGAGCAATTTAGTTGTAATTTGTCATTAGAGGTCGATAAAATAAAATTTATCTGATCGAACAGCAATTAACGGAGCTTCGTAAATATTAAAAAGCACCATTTACTAATATGGGTTTTTGAACTCGTGGGATATAAACTTACCGTTACTTAATGTTCATTAATTTACCGTCTCATTAATTTAAGCGTATTAACAGCGATCCAATGAAAATCTGTAGAAAAATTAGAACTTTGTCGAGTAATTCGACTTTTGTCTTTAGTCTCAACGGAAAGTTATTATTCTATTTCATCTATTTGAGTCGAGCAACTATTTGAGTTTCTAACAAAAAGCATTTAAGGAGGTAATTTAAAAGTTTCCACAATATTCTTCAATTATAAGAAACGGACATTTTAGCGTTTCGACATTTTAGCATTTCTTATCGCAAAGCAAACTTAAATATACTATTTATACAATCTTCGAGATTTTGAAGTTTCTCCTACGGCGAGATTAAATCATAAGTTCGTTAAGTACTAAGCTCTGTGCAATACACGGCTAAAACTATGTCCTTATTTATGCAACGAAAGAGAGACGGATTAAAATACAGCGATATTCCATTGAGCTCGGTCGAGGAAATTTGAATGAAAACGAGTACAATATTCGCATTGCCATTGCGTTATGTAAATTAGAGGGATAATAATAGTGATTATTACAATGCTCCCTGTGAACGAGGAAAACGTACACGAATAACAAATCTTTCATGAGCTTAACCGACCCCCATTGGCAATTTTCAATGGAACCCCCCAATATTACATTTCCCTAATGAAAATGTCAAATAAGTTATTGAAAAATAAATCACGTCTCGGGAAAACGGAATCGCTACCTGACAAATCTGTCACACCCGTAAAAATACCAAGTCCACGTGTACCAGAAATATCGAACTATTTGGCAGTGTTGATTCGTACAAGGACAGAAAGGAAACGGGAAAAAAATTGAAACGTCAGCGGCTGAAGCGCCTAAAAAATCCGTCAATTAAAGCCTCTAATCAGAGCGAATCCACATATTCCATAGAGCATTTCATGAATTCGCGAGGACTCGCACCAAGTCCATTTAAGCTCCGGTAAGACTCTGTATGCGCGCGCTCACTCCGGTTGTTTACGCGGGCGACGCTCTTATTTGACCATGCGCTCCCCCCTGGGAGAGATCCCCATTTTTTGCCGTGGTTATTCTCATTCACATCTCGCGCCCGGTAAACGCGTAATTAGCTGGGAAATTCTAGGTGACGCGCGAAACGGCGTAACGGCCGTCGCGTCGTTTTTACGCGGTCGCCTAGAGGGAGAGAGAGAGAGAGAGAGAGAGAGAGAGAGATGCGGCCTCTTTTACGGGCGAACCCACGGGGCGAGTCCGACGCGGCGACACGAGGTCGCGACCAAGACGTTTTCGACGTCGCTCGCTCCGCCTCGTCGAGGGTCTTTTTGCCCGGCGCGATGCGCGATTTGCTTGCGGTGCTCGTGGAACCTGTTTGCGGCTATTGTCTTCGTTTTCCAGCCTAACTTGGGATTTGTCGGAAGTTTGTGACTCGGTAGCGCGAAAAGGTCTCGCTTGCACTTTGAATACGATAACAGCCAGTAATATACTCGAAGTGAGTTGAAACCAATTGGCTTCCCATCCCTCTACTCGACGAAAGCCAGAATCAGATCAGTTGTCACGAGCTTTGTCATCGATCTTCAACGACGCACACCGACGTTGATATTATCTAGATATTAAGCCTCGGGATAAGTAGAAGTTTTCCTCGACGAGTATTTTCACACTCGAGATACTCAAAAGACTCGAGAGTCAAAATGCAGCGACGTAATGGTCCGTAATGGCGCGCTCGATCGCTCGAATCACTCGAAATAGTAATCTCGGATGCAGCCTCTCGACCACTGTTGCATTCCCCGTTGTTAGATTACACCCCGAGTGGAGGAGCGAGAGCGCGAGGTAGACGCGATCGACGGATATCGCTTCCAAGAAGAAGAGCGGAACTGGAAAGCGCGCCTCTCCCTCCTCCAGGCGTCCGAGGCGCGGTCGCTTTGCCTCTTGAATCCCGGGAGGCTGCGAACGCATCTTGTTCTAGTTCTGCCGGTCCGGCGAACGATCGATCGGCTGCCGTGTTTCTGCTCTGGCCATTTCTGGCGCAGCGCCTCGAGCTGATGGATTTTCGCCTTCTCGTGATCGAATTAGCGAGGATGCCGGTAAGTCGATACGCGCCTATCCGGGCGCAATGATAATTAATTGAGTTTTCGCGCGCCAGTCGGTAGCGTATTCGATAAAACTTTCGTGTCGATTAATTCGAGAGCTGCTGGAATAGACCTCTTCCGTCCTCTTTGGCGGGGCATTTGGGAGTGGGGGGTGAACCCAACGTCCTTTCTCGACGATGGGTCACTCGGCCGAATTACCAGCAGCAACGTTTCGCCGGATCGACGGACCGATAAAGGATTTATTTTTAAATCCTGACGCTTTGTCGCGCCTCGCAGCTGTCAAATAACGAGCGAACCTTTCGAGTACTCGTTGGAGCATCCAAATATCTGGACGAAAGTAAATATTTCTACTTTCTACGGAGGCGATTCCCACATAATCGCGTAGGTATGACTGATGCTGTTGTCGCAGCCAAACTTTCCATGACAATTGGCCGTGACTCGCGTTGTACGCGAATGTACTTGCAGGTACCTCTGGTGGGTGAAAAATCCACGGTTTGGTACAGATACGATCGTTATATTTGTATTCGTATCGCGTGGTCTACGGTACTTCCCGGTCGTTGGGTTAAAACTAAAAGAAGCCTCGCGCTATTCCTATTTAGCAGTGGCAACTTTGGATAAAAAATTCTAGTACAGAGCATTGAGCATTCGTCCATGTAGAATGAAATTGCGAGCCGCTGTTTTCACGCTTTCTCACTGCCCGTTGAAAGCCGAAGAAAATTGAAATGAAATTCCTGAAAACGCACAGTGACTCGCTACAATAACGCAAGTCCAAGGTTAATCGCCGATACGCGGCACGTCCGCATTATCACCGGTAAGACCAATTTCGTTTATCAAAACGAGCTCTAACAAGCACGCGCTTATTAGGAGGAGAGTTTCTTCCGAGTCCGCTGATTACCTGGCGAAATTATCACCCGTGCGAGCTCCAGAAAAAGACAACGAGCCAACACCACTACGGAGAAATCCGCGTGCAAGTTTTTCCCTAGCATATGCAAATAGCGAGCGAGACGATAAAAGGCAGGAGCGCTAAGCAACAAACGAAAAGGGCAATCACGTCTAATCTACGGTGCACCGACACGCGCCGACTCGCACGCTTACGAGGGGTGGGGGAGACGATACCAGATGCCGTGTAATCGGACTTTTCGATGTAATTAACTCGCCTTCCTTGTAGTTCGCGTGCGCTTTCTTGTCCCCGCGAGATTTTTGCAGCTCCACGCTTAAGTGGTTAATTAATTGCTGTTTGTTCGGTAGGAAAATGGATGGATTTCGCATTCACCTGGGCGTCGGCAAAACATTGGCTACGGAAGAACCGAGTTCGCTTCTCGTGCCGTCGTTCGTCCCGACTGACCGCGCGCACTTTTTCTCGGTATTAATTTAATAACTCAAGTTCGCGATATACCTATGCCTAAGGGAATAGGCCTCGTTTTATCTGATTCCTATAACTTTTTCCCTTAATTTGCTCCAGTGGAATCTGAAATTACGGTACACACACGAGCGCGTATTCCTGCTCATCTCGCAAAACTTTTATTCTCCAAAAAACTTACCTTTTCAAGAAATAAAGAGAAGCGGCCGACTAGAACTGTATATTCTATCCGCTGTTCATAAAATGTCATAGAGTTTCGTATAATAAATTTCTTGGACGTTCGTTTTATGCGTTTGGCTCGTTTAAACCGCGCTTGTCCAGAACTAATATTTGTTACGGATACTCGGTGATTATCGTTTAATAGACGCAAATAATTAGTCAGAGTAAATAGTTGTACGAGATGAAAGGCCGGTAAAAATTTCAAAATCTGACGTATCATTGATGCAATTATAGCTGAGACGCTACTAGCAGTATCGGTCTATTGCTTTCTCTATGAAATTTCACTCGTGGTATTTTGCTTTGAATGCCAGGCCGTAATGACTCGTGCTGGATTGCTCCCGTTGCGCAACAAAAGCTACGAAAAGAAACTGATTTTTACTTCCATTTGGTAATCGAGCATAGAATGACTTTACGTTTTCTCGGCAGAAGTTTTAGCGAAACTTAAGGTTCGGGGAAAGGCACACGGGCGGTTCTCCTTGCCTCGTGACATTCGATAAAGTCCGAGGATCGATGTGCCTATCGATAAAGGGAGTCGTGCAACGCGACGACAAAGTCAGAAAAGCATCCTCGGCGCACCAAAATATTTGCCACTCGCAACGCGATCCACGGCCTCTCGGCAAAAAGCGTTTATCCATTCCAAGGCTGGAGATGCTGGACCAAGCTCGTCGTTTCCTAGAGAGGAAGAAATGGGCGACGGGCGGGGGATGGCGAGCTGCGAGGGAAAGTGGCGGCCTTTAAGCGCTGAAAAAAACAACGTCGTTATCGAGCGATTAGCGAACGCCCCCCGCGAGTCCCCGGGAACGCTTGTCGACAGTTCCCTAACCAAATAGAGCATCGTCGCGGGATAAAGCCGCGGTCGTCGTAGGCGGTCCGGCGCGTGGTCCGGTTTACCGGCGCGGAATTATCGGTGGCTCCTTTATAGGGAGGCCAGCGCCACCACCGGTGCAACGCCTGTCTGCCCCCGGTAAAGTGGCTAATTGGTCCACTTCCGTGAAACTCGCGCGCCGAGCGCCTTTTAAGGGCGTCGCGACGACGATATTGGGGTGGGATGGGCACGCCGCTTTTGGGGCGGAGACGTCGACGGCGACCTGCCGCTGTGCTGCTCGTCGTTATTTATGGGGCGCCTCCTTCCCCTCCTCCCCCCCCCCGCCCCACACCACCCTCCGCCCCTTCGCTGTCCTCGGTGGGGTCATTCGGGGGGGTTTCGCAACGAGGAGTCGTCGATTTATGGACGGTCGACACGTGGACACGCGCCAGGAATGTTTATCGCCGCAGGCCGCTCCGAGATTGGGAAATTGCCGGTATCGACGCGCTTTTAATCGAGCTCACGTGGCATATCATCGGCTCTCGAGCTTCTTGCCCGCGACGTAATTGTCGCGAGCCCTTGCGTAAATGTACCATAATGGATCTTTATTGTAAGGTTGACGAAAGAAGCTCTTTGGCTTTCCCCTCTTGTGCGCGAGATATATTTAGTTTCTTTACATGGACTTGTCTCCGAGCCGCTCAACGTGGATGTTTTAACTTAAAATACAATCAGGCTAATTGGAATTATAAAAATGTGTGTCGTGCGCTGAAGCACTGCCCGAGACCTAATCATTATCAATGAGCCTAACGAGCAAATGGGATACGGAGGCCAAAGATAGTATTAGCGGGTACAAGGTCTTGTAACATTAGCGTAAGAGATCGTACGTGCAACAACGTAATATTTACAATTTTCGCTGTAATTGTAAATTGTAATTTGTAAGTAGGTAAAGAGTAAAAATGATCAGCTGCAAATGATCGCGAGTTTTCCTAATTGCGTTGAAATTATATTATCTTTAGGCGAGGTTGACTTGGCATGAGAAAGGAAACGAATGCGCCGCACGAGGAGAAGAATGTTTTGCGAATGTTAGTTTTGCGATAACCTCGTGGACATGGAATTTTTCATAGAATTAGCGCGACGCTTAACTCCATGCTTCCAAAGTATTTGTATTCGTACGGGATACATTATATAAGCCAACGTCAAACGCACTCGATATGTATGTTAATTAGGAGGGGACTGTTTTTATAAATCTCATCCACTTGAAAATGTAATGATAAAATAGCCGTTAAAGAAATTATAACAAGTTTTCTTTTTAAGTGTATCGACGCCTGAGTGTATTGAAAACCGACCGAGACCACTCGACTAGTTGTTCCGAATCGTAAATTGCTCGAATATCTTACGTCCTCGGGTAAGTTCGATACACCGGTTGACGAATATCGATGAATAATCGAGAGTTGCAATTATTCCTAATTAACGTTTCAAACTTATTAAACGTTTTACTTTATAACTCTATTATTAATCAAATGTTATTGGGTTATTGGGTTTGAAACCGGCCTAATGTACGGGCACATTGTTAAATTGTTTTTCTCATTTAGATAAGTTTACCGATAGCGCTAACAAGTTCAACGAATAAACCAATAATTAACGCGCGCTACAATTTCATGATTAACCGTCCTCAAAAATCTTACCCAATCTCATTTCTTAACTAACGTCCTAATGTAACAATCTACAATGCAATAAATTCATTGTATTCGATAGAAAGCATTAACAGTTTAATAAATACATTAGATTAACAATAGGAACGAATGACAAAAATGCAGCTAAAAATATTTTATAATTACACAGTTATTCTTTACGAATAAAAGGAGAGTTTCCACTCCTTCGGGTTCGCTCGTACGGATGCATTGTTCGGATACGATATTTCGCAACGCCGCGTATAAATAAATCTCCAGAATATAACAGGGACAATACCTCTTTAACTTCCATGACACCTTTCACTTCACTCGTGGTAATATATTTTCAGGACTGCGTAATTCGTCAGCGATGACGGATAAGCCTCGCAACCCGAGATGAACCTGTGCCCAGACGCAATCGCGGTCAAATCGAACTTCCCGCCCCTCGCCCCGGATCGCGAGCATGACTTTCCAGCCCACAATTGTCGCGCCCCCGTGAATAGAACCGCGTGATTGTCCGCGCCGGTGTCGTTAAATCGCCGAGGGCGCTCGTTAAAAATCAACCACCGCACTGAAGGTTTAAGGATCGATGCCGTGTCCTCGGCGGAAGCACGATTTTCCTCGGGGTTCGAGCTTGTACCGATTGTACCGAGGTGGTCGGGAGATTTCGCGTCTCGGTTCTTGGCAAAAGACGCGCGTCTAATGCAAAGATTCCGTGCACGTGCCGATATAGTGCAGTTCCATTATCAGACGCCCAACGCAGTTAAATACACCGACCATTACGTATGCGTCAAGGATTTGACGAAACATGCGTTCGCTCCAAGATCATTTCACTGGCTGAATCATAAGCAAGGCATACTTTAATCGTTACTTGTCGCACTTAATCTACAACACACTGTTGTAATTATGCCGAAACTTTGCTTTAAAACACTAGCAAATGCATAAGCCGATAAATCGCGCATTTATCGTGAACACAAACATCCCCTTTTCCACGAATGAACTTTAAAATGGGTCAGCCTGCATTTAAGAGGCGCCCGCTCCAATTTATCATCGGACTTCAATTATTCGGTACGACAGAAGATGGATGCGCCCTAAATGGGTCGCGCTTCATTATTCAGAGACTCGCGGCGGCGCTCGTTATCCCAACGATTATTCGCCAGACGCCGCGCTTCGATTATTCAGTTAGGCGGTTTATTTTTGAATTCGGTCGCAAGCCGCGAGTGCATCCACGGCTTCGGACTTCTTTCTACTTCCCATCGCCGCGCGTGTCCGTGAAATGTACTTGGACGTTGCGCTTGGAGAAGTGGACCGACGCGATTCATTTTCCTTTCGCCGAATAGTCGACTGTCCCGCGCCCACTATCGAATGCAACATTTGTGCGTACGAGTTGAGTTCAATTTACAAATTGACCTTCCGAGCGAGTATTCTAGAGTTCCAAGTCGACGGCTAATGAAATCCAACAACGCTCTTTTCAAAGCGACCGTTTCAGCTCTCGATTGTTGAACGTTACCTACGTTACCTACTACACACCTACCACTAGGCGTACCACTACACCTACCACTACACGTACCGAACATTGCTGCACGCCTCTTGAAACGTATTATCCACTTGTGACGCTGTTGTAAATAATTATCGATCTAGTTATCGATATAGTTATAGTAAGTGAAAATACTGGAGAGCAGGTGACGTTCGAGTTGCTGGATTATTTGAGATCTTTCCTTCGGCAGCTGAGAATCCGAATTAATCTTATCTCATGGTGCGTGGTCTTTTTAACCGCCGCGACTCGACAAATCCCAATCACGAAAATTTCAACGAACGGACGACGTCGACGCGCGAAGGAGAGCATACCCTTGGTACTATCGAAACATTATCCAATAGCGTTCGATCTTCTCGCGAGCGTATAATTCAAAGCTGCAACAGCCATAGGAAAGTAAATCAAAGAAACACGAGCGAAAGACGAGCGAAAGAAGCCGATGTAACGAGGGATTTCGCGGCGAACGTCCCACCGACATCATTATCAATGATAAAGAAGGACTTAAGCCGTATTTATGCGCGCGTGGGCGCACAAGACCAATTACGCGTACACCAGTGGGGCGACTTAGGCCGATGTCACACGACGGGTGGACCGAGGGGGAGGTGATAAGAACCGAGAAATGTGGGAGCGTATTGCGACGTCGATGGCCAGGGATTGGGATTTCCTTGGTAGCCGCGTTTTTCAGCCGTTCAGGCATTCGCAGAGTTGGATTTTGCACAAGCAGATGTAATTGGAGTTCCATTAGCTTGAGAAGTACGGCGCACTTAAGAGAGATCTCGGGAGAGAAATTGCTAATTGATTTTTATCACTCGCCACAGCGTTTCTTCGCGAACAGCGATTCTTAAGTAATATCGTTCGATGCTAGATTGAGATGATTCGAAGGTTCTCGTACTTGATTCAAATATTGATTGAAGTTAGCTTACTAATTTTTGAGTAGGCATTGAGGTGTCGGCAGCGCAAGTAAGACCCTGAGGATTTATGAGCTGCGAATTAAAAAAATTGTAAGCTCATTCGAATACTTAATATAGTGATAAATAGACTGCGTATTATCGTCGTATTATAAATTCAAATAATTCCTAAGCCGATCTGTAGACTGTGTAACTTATTTTTACCGAACGTTGACGAAATAATGGCGAAATGGTTAAAAATACATTAACGGTATAAATAATTTGCATTCTCCGAAACTGTCAATCGATATATGGCGTACCAAAAGCGTACGAATTTATCAACAATCGATTAACAATTTGAAAATAGTTATCTCACTTATTTTTCAATCTAACGTATATCTTCGGCTTTTTTTACGGGTGAGACAAGTTTTTAATGAAAGAGCAGTCGGTTGCTTCGAAAGTAAGCAAGTAGTGCCATGTATCGTCGTGTTCATTCTGTTGTCACAATGTTAATCTCTCGTAATGAAGTAATAGTGCGAGTTATACGAGGAGGCTGTTTAATTTTTATTCTCAGGTCGTAACGTATTCGATTTCGAAAAATAAACAACGATTTTCCATTCCTGAGACTATGCTTTTAGAATACGAGAATTACCTGGACAAATGAAATTTCAACGAGCGTCGAGAAATTCGTCTCGTTATGGAAATGAATATTCTTGCCTCAAAAGGCAAAAAGTATTGTTCGCGCATACGATTACGCGACATAAAAAGGCTTACGCTATATTTTCTACTCTCTCGAGTGGTGCGATTTAATAAAAGATCCTTGGCGATATTCGTAAAATTAACGAACGCGAACATTTATGGCAAACATTTAAGCCTTATAAATATTCATTAATTCGTAGGCAATATCAGTATAATTATATTTATGATTCAACGGTTAATAGGCCGCATTAAAAATATTAATCATGCGCAATAGTGTCTTCGTGTATTTTATCTCTCGATCTTTCGGCGTCGCCGCGACGATGATCCGCTAAACGTAATTTCAGTTTTCTTTCAATTCTCCACATTCAACCGGCTTGAAATATTCAGAAAATCTAGAGTGCGTGAATTAATTAGCGTCTCCTTAGAAAGACTTCGCTCGAGCTACGGCAAATTAATCCTCCTCGCGTTGGCATGAGTTTCAAACTTTCAAGTGCTTTCCGAAAAAGTTGCATTTTTGTTTCGTAAGCTCGTTGCTCGATGCTGCGTTGCATATTCAACAATACAAAGTAATTGAATCCGAATGAATTCCGGTCACATGCAGTTGCTCTCGAATTATGAAATTCCGGACCGTTAACGATGCAATTTATTGTACCGAGGGAAGTCGCGAAAGAAATAAACAAATACAATTATAATCGCTGCTCGGACTTTTTGCTTTTTGCAAAGTGCGCAAGGCACCTGTTAGTAGCGCTCGCGTGCTACCAGGTCGACCGTAACCAATTCGATCTTATTGGAAAGTGAAAGTATTGTGTTTAGTAGCAGTGAACAAACTAAAAAGCATTTCTAAAATGAGAAAAAGCACGTAACGAGGAGGCCAGTGGCAATTATTCAGGGTGAACGGAGGCGAATGAGCCGTGACTCGGACCGAGGATGGGATAAGGACGAAGAAAGCTGCTCGCAATCGCGGATTATCGTGGTCCAAGCAGCAGGAGAATCCACTTTTCCCGCGCGTCCTTCTACAGTCCGAAAAGGAAGACTCGCCGTCGCGCTTCTTTATTGTCGCTCATCGGCTCCTTTATCTCATGCGCGATCCGCCTCCGCCGCCGCCGCCGCCGCCGCCGTTTTTATTCCTCTGCGACTGCTTTTGCAAGGGCGGGGGGGGGGCGAGAGGAATATCGACGCAATCAAGATTTTATACGACTGGTATTTTCAGGAGAAGCGGCGGCTTCTTGATCGGTGATTTTTATAACGTATCAAGAGGTCGATTTGACGTTCTTTTTATTTCATTTCTTTTTAAAAGGCGGCGGGGGAGGTGGGGTGGGGGGTGGGGAGAGAGAGAGAGAGAATTTAGTCGTATCGAATATAGTCGGCTCAGCAGCTGCGTGGAGGGAAAGGGAATTAATTAAGTGGAACCGATCGAGGTGATGATTACGATACGTGTGGTCTCGGGCGAGTTTTAGTCTTTTCATTTGGCTCGTCCTTTTACGAATCTTCGTTTTGACTTGTTTTTTGCCTATGCGCGTATAATAGTCGACGGTAATAGGTGTACAGCTTTTTTGCTTTTGTGAATTGATATCTCATTAACGGTATCTCTGGGGATCGACGCCTCTACTTTTCGAAACCAAAATCCAATATATGCGTACGATTTAGTGCTTGAACTCTTCGGCGTAAGAGCGGATACGTGTTTACTGGCCGTTATTTAATCGCGCAAAACGAACTTATCTCTTGAAATGTTAATGGACAAGCTTCCAAATGTTTCTTGCGACTTTCCGTGTCTTCCCATGCCGACCGAGTACAATGCAATACAATATAATAAGTTAACTCCTACAACCTTTCACTTTCTCCATGCCGATTGTATAAATCACGCGTCCACTTCTTTATGTTCGTACTGCGTATCCATTAAGCGAGCTGTAAATAATTTCAATTAATATATTAAATTTCAATTTAATATATTAAACGGCAAAAACGTGCGAGCTCGAATCGGCGTTGGATTATCCGAGAGTTCCAGTGTTCCCACAGCTTTCGCCGCAAAAAGTTCGTATTAACTTTATCAGCGATTGTTCTATATATTTCAATTACTACGTCATAAATAATTATTCGCTTTGCAGTTGCCGTCATTTAAGCTATTGAACAGCGAGGTAATCGTCGGGGAATCGATTTGCAGGATTTTATTATTTCCTCAACCTAAATTTGGATGCGGAAAGAAAGGGAGAAAAAAATTTATAATCATTTCGAACAATAACATCGCCGATTCTCAATTTATCTATTTAGGCGCACTGCTTCAAGGCATTACTTTACTTCAACTTTCACCGAGTCATAATTGAAATTTATCCTAAATCGGCCGACATTCGAGCCTACCAGGTAATAACCCCCGAGGGAACAACGCACCAACCTAATTGGCAACGGTTCTTTTTCTTCGCGCGGTGCTCTCTATTCCTATTACGGCCTTCGAATCCACAATCTTCTACGTTTCGTCGAGATCTTTTTCCAACTTGTTTCAAAAATATCGCAAAATATCGAAAAAAGCGCAAATTCACCGGTACTCGCTCTGTACTCGTTTTTTGTACTCGAGAGTCGTTTATTCGGGCAGTTGGGTTGGGTAAACCCACGCCAGTCCCTATCTAAATAACGAAAAGTATTATCGATACAAAAATGTACCTTTCTAATTACCTTTCTAAAAGATGTTTAAAATGTACGTGGTAAAGTCGGCGGTTTCATACGTTTATAAATCTTAGGTAGACTGCGTCACGTATGATAAGATATTATTAGAAATCCAACTGCGAGAGACCGAAGTGCATAACTCGGGAACGATTCGAGCTTTGCTGCTTCTTCTCGACTATTTGGAAAAAGTACACCCAACAGATGCAGTAAAAATGTATAAAAGAAAAAGTATCGTCAAAAAGGTATTTTCTTCGGTAATACAATTAGGGAATTAATTGGCACTTGATTAAGCACTTGCAAATGTTCCGCAATATCTGGGATTATTATTTAAAATGCCCTTATTAATTACAAGACTCGAGCGCATTTGCAAATAAGCAATCCTGATCTTTGCAATTTGCTTCGTCCTTTACTTTATAAAAACTTGTACCGCGCGCGAGACCTCTGGAGCAGTCAATTAGCTATAAATTATAAACATTCTTCCGGTTACACGCGTTCATTTAAATCACGTAAATGCTTTCACTTTTAAACATCATTGTAATTCTTTTATGCCGCGCCGCGCGCATTCGTTTAAGGAATACAAGAAAGAGCCTTGAAAACGAATATTTAATAAGAAAGACGATCTTGACGCTCAGTCCTGTGCTTCTTGGGCTCTCCGATCGATTTCAGGCGCTTCACTTTAAATTTCAATTCGCCGGAGAACGATAAATACAAAAGGTTCACCAGAAGAGGGAAGAAAACCTTAAAGGCTCCTATTTTTAGTATCAACGGAAGTTAATACGCGTTCTTATATGAAATATATAAGGCGGTCTAAATACGTCGATAATTGAAATTGAATTGCCAACAAATAAACGTAATAAATACTCGGCTTATCTGCGCACTTATCAATAAACGCGACAAAGTGGACTGGAAAAAAGCTTTGCAAAATGTTCGAGAGCGCAGTTCGAACCGCCAGTTCTACTCTTTGCAAAGAATCGGCGAACGCGCAGATCGAGATCGATAAATCGTGGCGTGGCACGGCTGCGACACCCACGCGCGCAGGCGTAATATTTAATCGTGCTATTACGGTCATTAGCCCTCGGGCCGACGATGATTATATTAATTGCCCCGGCGTACACTTGCGCGCGCGCGTATTTATAGATCGCGCTGGGCTTTTTCGCCGAGAGACGAGTGCGAGGCGCGTAGGCGTATACTCCGCTGGTTGTCAACCGCGGTATTCCTTATTTCGTCTTATTTCCAACCTTTTCTCCTCTTTCTCTAACTTTGCCTCCCCTCTTTTGGGCGCGAGCGCTCACTGAAATTCGCCGTTCGCATTGATGAACGAGCGCGAGCTCGTTTTTAAAAACGTAGGAGGCTTTTTATTCGGGGCAGGTTACGGACGATGTTCGTTTAATCTTATTGTTACGTTGGTGAGTCATAGCGTAGGATAAGTCCTCGATAAGGAACGTCTTTTATTTACATTCGGAAATTTATATGTAATACGAGTGCTGGAGCACTTCAAAGTTATTACTAATTACTATGTAATAATTGTTTCATCTCTTAGCGATCAATCAGATCATAATTGAACGAAAGGAGCAGAAGAAGTTGGGCGCGTAAGACCTCGTGCGATTACATTCAACTATAAACACAATCCATGTGTGCAGCCCGACGTAAAGCAATTCTGACAAGAACAACGCGAATTTGCATTCAAATTTAAATCGTAACGTACAGGTACACATTTTCTACATGATCGTATACATCATATCCGACCATATATAAATTACTTTCTCACACAACTTCTCTCTCTCTCTCTCTCTCTCTCTCTCTCTCTACTTTTATTTTTACTCTGCTTGATATAAAATGTAATATATATTCAATAAGTACTCAAATTGATTAGCCGATATTTTTACGTACTATCGCGTGTATTCGAATAAACAAAGTGCATAGAGCAATGAAAAATAATTAAAGCAAACGAGGATATAAACAAGCTTATTGGATAAATGTGACACTTGTCATTAATAAGCGCATGTAATATTCCAGCGACAATGACGTTAAGGTTTCAGACAAATCTAAGAAAAACGATTTACACGTATACATTTATATCTCCGGTTCGAGTGCGGAAACAAAAATAATCCGCTCGATCTCTTTGCGCGTACTTCCATCAACCGCATCCACAGCCGGTAATATACATTGAAATTCTTATCAAAGTACCGTGACGAAAAGCCTGATTAGCGAGAGAGAGAGAGAGAGAGAGAGAGAGAGAGAGAGAGAAAAAAGTCCCCGATCTGCCGTGTCTAATTGTGTACACCTAGTGAGGGAGTTCCCCGACAAAAAGACTCGTGGCCCGAAGGGAAAATAAAACGGGAAAAGTCAAGCGGCGCGCATAACTCTTCATCGCGCTCTCGCCTCTTTTCTTATCGGGAATCGCGCGCTTCGCGCGGTAGCGCCTCTCGATCGCGGATGCCCAGGGCGAACAACGCCGATGAGTCACCCCCTCGAGTCGATAAGGCGCACACCTTCTCGGCCTTATCGCGAGAGTGCGGGGGCAACCGGAGGCGCGACGCGAGAGCGAGCGCGATTTTTCCGAGCAAATTTTATTACCGAGTGAGTCCTGGGGAGAATTACGCTTCGGATCGAGGACTATGATCAGGCTTTGCTTTGCGGATGATCGTACGATTTAGGCGGGACGAGAGAACAGCGTAGGCGAGGACAAAAGTAACGATATCCTCTGATAAATAAGCACTCGAGGCTTTTATCGTCGAGCGATTCAGCAAAGATTGAAATCGATCGAATTGAATCCGTTAAGTAATAGGATGGTTGAAACGAGTGGAATGTTAATTCGGAGAAATCGAAAAAAATTTCCTCCAAAAATGCTCCTTTCTTCATTGTGACTTTGTGACTTTCTTCTTTATTTAAGTATCAAACGCGAACGTTGAGAAATCTTTTTATCTTATTGCCGTTCGCTACAAGATGAACGTAAGGTATTTATAAAATCGGTTGTGCCGTTATCAGTGAGAAAGTTAGAATCGAAAGTAAAGAAAAAACGCATCGATAGCAGCGTTACTCGTTACACTCGTCAAAGGAAACGATCACACGACGATCGAAGCTTCTTGCTTCTCTTTGCCTCTCCGTGCCTCCCCAGGACTTCTTCTCTCATTATTATCTAGGCACTCTATTCGCCTCTTCTTACAACGCGCTTTTCGCTTCATGCGTATTTCGAAAAAATCTCATCGCTATCTTATAGCAGATTGCCCATAGGTAACTTTCTCAAATACAT
Source organism: Wiebesia pumilae (assembly GCA_018907045.1). Classification (NCBI taxonomy): domain Eukaryota; kingdom Metazoa; phylum Arthropoda; class Insecta; order Hymenoptera; family Agaonidae; genus Wiebesia; species Wiebesia pumilae. The sequence goes on from JACCHZ010000138.1 coordinate 3,710,136, forward strand.
TTCCTTGTTTTCCGTACTTCAACAACGGTTCTCTGCTTCGATAGCCGCACATTTCATACGGTTGTGCGGCTAGAGCTCAATCTCGCCGTCTTGTATTATTAAAATAAATAGTCCCCATTAATTTTGAAAAATTTCTCAATAGAAGATTTTTTCGATTGTTTCGCAGTGGGTGCTTTATTTTCAATTTGTTTCGTTTAGGTAAGAGTCCCTCGGCGTCGTCGGTCGAGTCTCTTTTGCATCGCGTCTGGACAAAAACGCGTTTGCGATTGTTAATTACAGTTAATCAGGAGGAAAGCTTGTGAACGCGAACGCAATATCTCCGAGAGTTATTACGACGCTCGGCTTGAGCTTTGGAAAATCTAGCAAGGACGAAACAAGGATAAAAAGCGCAATGGACGATGCAGCGGACGTCTTTAGTGCGTGAAAGACGTCAGCTGAAAAAAGCTGCGTACGAGTTAACGTGGACGAAAGAATGGTAGAGCGGGAGGGGGAATTGAATATAAAGGGGAAATATCCTCGTTAATGATTTGTTGCCTCTCGTGTAGAAACATTTAACAGCCTCGCGTACACGCATCTGTCCGTGGCGTTGGAAGGGGGCAAGAGCAACAACAACGAAGGCGCGCGGGAGAAGAAGAAAGAGACTAAACGAGGGGGTGGAGAAGGAGGGGTTCGAGTCTCGCGGTGCACCGCGCGCGCGCGTGTGTGTGTGTGTGTGTATACGTGTATAACTGCCAAGATCATAGATCCTATCGCACCGCCTACGACTCCACCGTTGAAAGCCAGAGTCGTGAGCGCGCATTCGGTGAGCGGCAATATCGGGTCGATGTCAATGGAAATTTCGCCAGCCGACGGTATAACGTATCCCTCGTGTCGAGGCGGCGATTTTGCTTAAATCGAATTTCAAATGAATGGAATCGTTGAATGGCGCGTCGTTAGCCACTGCGCGAGCGACGTTTAACGGGCTGCGTAAGTTACGCGTTCCCTCGTCCACGTCGTGACACGAACTTTTGCGTGCTCGGCTGTTCCGAGGTTCTTTCTTCGAACGGATAATTCGCTTCCTCCGAGCGCGTCGTCGTCCTGCTGCTTTCGGAGGATCTTCCGAAACCCGTTTCCGACTAGTTTTCTTGTTTATTTAGACTTGTTTGTTTATCTGCTGTTTGCTGTACTTATTCGAACGTTGAGCGTAAAATGAAAATTTGCTCGGCCGAAGCTGCAGGTGTAACTGTGGAAAGAGTTTCGCCGACTCGCGTAAATTACCGAATTGATTCGCGATCGTTGTCGGATGAACCACATTATCCAAAGAAGGACGTCTCTGCATAAGTAAGAAAGTAAGAGGAATAAAATATATGACAACTCTCTCGTGTTCCACAAATATTATAAGTGTTTTTAGCGAATAGAGATTGAAGGAAATTTCTTAACGGTAAACTTTAAGTACGTTACGTTTGTTACGATTATTTTCATAATCCGTCGATAGATTCCGTTTTTGGAAAAATCCATTGGCTTCGTGACAAACAAAGTGTTAATACCCGACTATTAAATCAATTTCAATTTTTGCCGCGCAATATTGTTCACCAGCACGTAACAAATGTAATTGTAAGACTTTCCGATACGCGAGAGTTTGTAAAGTATCGATTGTTCACGGCACATTTACATCCCCGGACTTTCCGATACGTAAATACAATGAACTCAAAAGTATTTTACGAGGTAGGCGTTCTGCTAGGAATTAACTGCATAATTACTGCAAAGGAATAAAGTACCAATTATATTAACCATCTCATTACGTAAAAAGCTAAAACTTCCTTTCAGTCGATAAAAGTAAAACCTGCACAAAACCATTAAGCAAATCAAAACTAATTAAGAAGATGATTATTACCACTTTGAAACGTCGAATAAGTTTTTGCTGAATCGATACGCCAAGTGAAGAAAATTCATAAAAATCGGTGAATGCAGAAAAATTGAAAAATGTCGTCGTGCTATTATTCAAATTAAATCAAAAGAACCCAAAAGTATCGCGCTTTCAACTTATAATCTCGGCGTATACTCGGCGAAAAATCATTTAAATTTTTCGTGAAAAGTAGCAGGTGCACATTCTCCATTTAAATACAGGCATATCTGCCGAACTTTTGGCATTTCGCGCTAATGAATTATTATTCGATTAAACATTCGCGGAGTGCAGCTCCGACATGCTCGACTCTAAAGTTCGCGAACACAGAGCAAAACTAAGCAAATTTTGAATATCCGATACGCTTATTATACGTCCGTTATCTTTTTCACTTAACGGTAACCCACATTCACCGAATCGATATGTACAACGATAATCGATCAGACCTGGATCACATTTGTATAATTATAATGCGAAGCGATTCAGGTTGAGGTACTTGGAAATGTATCTTATCCGCGGCTTAAACTTTCTGACATAAGTTCGATTTCTCAAATTCATATTTCAATAGCAGTAAAAGAGCGATAAAAGAGCATCTCTAGTCGCGTTATCACGAGCGCTTGGAGCGTATCGTACGGATACGCGATCACTACGGAAAGATCGCGTTCCTCAACGAGCCACCGATGAAGCTTTTATTGAAAGATTATACTCTCGATAAAGCCGCTTCTCACCGCACTTCCAATGAGCAAAATAAAATCTATTGCATTAACGGACTCGACCATCGAATGCGCATCGGTACGAGCATTTTTCAGCCTTTACGTAACGGCAACTCGTTGCACCAAGTAGAGTTTGGATTTGCGATGGCCAGGAGGCGAAGTGCCCCGGTGCGTCGGCAGCCACTCGGTCGACGAAAAGCAGACCGGTGGCGAGAATCTGCGTACTCGCGCCCGCGGAAGCGATAAATATCCTCGCGATCCAGTTGGCGAGGGATCAACGCGTCGAATCTTCGGCTGCGATCGAGGAAGACGCGAGATTACTTTGCTCGACGTTCAAAATCGTCTGGGAACGATGCGTTCGTTGATTGCGCGCGTGTAGTCCTACCGCGTAGGGATCGTCGCATGCCGAGCACGTTCTCGCCTATGCTACCGGAGTACGAATGGCTCTACACCTGATTAGGCGATCAAGGTCGCGATGCGTAGCCTAAAATATGCCAAAAGCATATACCGTAAACATCGTTGCTCGTAGGGTTCTCGATTCGGCAGAACACGGCAAACACTAATTGCGTCGTATCCAAGATGACGCGCGTATCTCCGCGACACTGCAATACCTCATCGAGGTTAAGTATCGTCGAATAAACCGTGGGGGACAAATATTCTTCTTTGATGTTCGTACTCTCCGTGTGGGTGTCAATCTAGCGTTTTATGAAGTGGAAAACTTGGTTCTCCCAAAAATACAGTTTTAACGTCAATCTTCAAGTACGAAATGTCGAAAGAATGAGCGCGTCTAAAGAATACATGTTTCTTTAACGAAATCATGTCCCAATGGCTCTTCCGCTCTACACTTGAACAAAGTTAACTCGGAGAATAGACCGAATGACGAAGCCAACGACATTATGCATTCGTACATTTGCAGTGCTTTATAAATACTCAATCGTATTTCTTTACTTCCAGCCGATTTTAACGCTCGCGTGCTTTACGAAGATAATCTGCGAGACGAATGCGTAGCTGTTAGAAAACGATTAGGAAATGAGTTACATCTTTGCTAAGAATGCGAAGTGACGATTTCGAGGCGACTACCGCCGTACGCGTATATCCGGTTTCGGTAAACCATCGATATCACGACCGTTGATACCATTGTCCTCGGATTCTACGATCGCACTTGCAGGTGTAATCTGTGCATAAACCCACTTGTAGGAAGACAAGGTCAAATATTTCGTGGTATTCTCATTCCCCGAGAGTCTGAGAAAGGCCGTAATCGAGGCTCGAGACGAAGATCCGCGGAGATATCGAGCGACCGATTTTCGCTTAGCGTCGCATTATTCGAATTCGCAAAACCAAGGAACGTAGGAAGTGCGCGGCAGTAATCGGAATCTTAAAGAGCGCCCGATCATCCATCCTTCAGGCCGCGTAATCCCGCGCACTCACGCGACTTCCAATCCATTCGAACCCTTTTTCCCTCCACCTCTTCTCCCGTCCCCCGCCCCGCAGCTCATTGTGTATATATCGCGGACTCCGAGTGTCTTAGCGTGGCTCTCGCTCGCCTCCGCTGATTTATGGCGGCCTGCCATCGGGGAGTCCTTGCGCACCAGCCCTCAGAGGCCGTAAGCCGACGTAAGCCGTCGCTCGAGGAATGCTAATTTCTCGTCGACGATCGCGCCCATCGATCCCTCGAGCCCGCGCGCCCGGGATGCCCCGATTATAATGCGCCCGAGGTATTTCCTGTTTTGCGCTATTCGAGTGCTTCCCCCGCCGCCCTCCCGGATCACGTCGCCTTTTTCAAGCGCTTATCGTGCGGATAATGGACGCTGAATTTTACTCGCAATTTGAATGAAGGTGGCTTCGCAGGACTCGCTTTTCGCCGTTGATAGCACTGCAATAAGAAGCGCCGTATGTCCAATTGTAGCTGTCCGTGCAAGGATTCTGAACTCGCGAGCCGTGGACCGTAGCAGCCTCCCGAGCTACAATCTTCCTTCGGGCAAAACGCGAGCTATTTACGCTACCGCTGCGTTTTTGCGAAAATTCCCAGCTGTCGTTCGCTATCGTCGCGAAACGCACTTGAACTTCGGAAAAAATCCAGTCCGACTTGCAGAACTCGACGCAGCATTGAAAATTCAACGACGATGTTCGCGTCGAGTCCTTGCTCCGACCAAAGCCTCTACAACGAGTACATTAATGCCTACGTAACTCTGCTCCTTTTCTATCTGATTAAATTACGCGTTCAACGGGATCTTCTCCGAAAGACCAAATTTACTAAACGTTTCAAGAAAAGTATTTGACGTTGTGAGTTTCTAATACGTTTCAAGTAGTCCTTGGATTGAAATATTGAAATTCACGATCTACTTAAACTCAATGGTGCAGAGTGCAAAATCTGTACTTTGAAGGGCTGCGTTTACCGCAATCCCGCAATCCCGAGTCGCACTTTTTTCTCAGTTGACGTGTAGCGACTCGTAGATTTTTATTCATTCACGGTGAAACGGTGAATCTAACCAAAGATAACATCTGCTTTGTCACGCGGGGAAGGTTATCGATGCGCGCCGAACGAACTTAAGGGACTACTTAAGGGACCGGTTCCGCTATCGCGGATTCCCGCAGTGCGTTATCTCCACGCTGGCGAGTCGCCTGCGTACTCCCTTTCGCGGTAGTCGCTTTTACCGATTATCGAGGGCAGGACGAGCTTTTTTCCATAAATGCAGTCGCGACGTCGAGCGGATACGGTGCGAGCGAAATATGTTTTAAGCGATCGTTCCGAGAGATGAATCGGTCGTGTACCTTCCGGACATCGATCCTGCGAGAGATTTCAATGGGGATTTCATATGGTGCGCGCTTCTTCGCGTTGTTACAATTACGCGTTTGCATAAATCGGTGAAAGAAAGAGGGGTGTTTAAGAGACTCCCCTTGTATTAATTATTCGACTCAAGAATGTAATTCGCGTGAACGGAAATTAATTAATCGGTAAATAAATAGGATTATAATTGGGAATTTCGTGGAGGTTTGGCTCGTGTCGTTTGAAAATAAAAATTAACGCATAAGTGACGCTTAGGAAAACGAGTTTGTAAATAATTTTGAATTCTATACATTATACGTTGGCTACAGCCGATAGTAATTTCAATCAGAATCTTGATATTACGTTAATAATAGGCATGGAAATTTTGGGAAACATCTCGATAATATTGAAAAGAATAATAAATTTGTGTATCTGCTTCCCTTTTGTTATGAAAATTGAAATGTATCGTCAGCGGATGGAACTAGTTCGAGAACTAGGATTTTTTGAATAAAATATGGATGTTGTTACGCGCGATAGTTGATTACGTCTATGTAATAATTTTGGCAAAAGTACGTATTATTGCATTATTCGCGCGTAATTTATTTGAACATTTACGTGTAGCTGTGCGCATTTGGAGTAAATAATGGCAAAATTAATTTAAATAACTGAAATGTTCGTCCAAACTCATGTACGGGCCTTTCTTACAAAATAAATTACGTTTTTAACGTTGTGTATAAAAAATAGACATTAATATGTCGATAATTTACACCAAAGCCTATCACATCCGCGCAAACTTACGCGGAACTCCTCTTGACGGCCGTTCGTAGTTCTCGCCTTTTTCTTGTCTAGCTAACCTGTAGCCAAGATATTTTTGTACTTTGGATAAGAGTTCGAAAGTCAACTAATAACTTTAAATTACTTATAGGGGGAAGGGTTGGGAATTGAATAAGTACGTTCGCGCGTTTCTCTTTAATCGTACAACGAGGCAATCATTACCTTCATTTGCTCTTTCTCTTATACCATTGTTATAGAATGGACATCTCGCACAGTTCAAATTAATTATCTATTTAACTTTTTTTTTAACGATAAGGTTCTGCCGTTATATAACCTTCGGTATTTAGGTTTAATTCGCTAAGAGAATAATGCTTAAACCTGACACTCGATGAGATTTCAAAAGGCTTTAGAGAATTGCGCTCGATCGCAAACACTTTTCACATTAATGAAATAAGTATTTGAAATTACGGGGTTAGGAGTTGAGTGAACCTTAGGCTTTGCACCTTCCGAAGCTAAATCATAAAATAAAATCATAGGCGAACTTTCATTTACAAATGGAAAACGAAACGACCAAAGATTAAAAGGGTGCTAATGGCGCTTGTGTTTCGTCTTGCCAGAGACCTCATTCGATGTAATTAACACCAAATACGGTGTGACCGCATCCAACTACTCAGTCCGGTTGATTTCAATACTAAACTTTTTACAGCGTATTTGTCATTCTTATAGCTGGACTGGACCGTTGAGCATCATCACTCTTCCACAAATCTTTGCATCTGTGTGACGGCGAGTTCCGTCGCTCGCGACACGCGGTTTCGGCGCGTTATTGAGACGCGCGGCCATTAAAACCCACTTAGGACTTTATTGTGTACCTTACAACACTCGTCGGCGTCGGGGATCGACATTGAATCTGAAAGCGCCTGAAGGAGATTCTCCCCTTTGGATACACGGGGAAAACGGGGAAAGAGCCGATCATCGGTGTAAGCACTCTCGGAGCGTCTCCAGGCGAAAGCCTCGGAGGCGAAGCTTTATAATAATAAAGCGACGGCGGTGCCGCCGCAACGTAAACAGCGAAGACAACGCAGCGAGGGTCACCCCCGAGCTCGTAAATCGGTCGCGCGCGAACAGGATTCCGTTTTTCCACGGGACGATTTCCATTATCAGGGAGCTTGCACAGGCGCAAGAAAGGGCAAACAAAGAGGAATCTCGGCGTCGGCCTAGAAAAAGAGCGAGAGTCGGCTCGTTTTGTAATGGTAATGCCCGAGGCGATTCCCGAGTGAACCGGATTGCCCGGAGACCGGTAAAAACCTGCCACCCCCCCCCCCGCCGCCAACCCCAGAGAACGGGCTCGAGGCCACTGCGTGGGCGTTCGCTCGGGGGCGACCGAGACTGCGGGCGCACAGCGGGTCGAGGGAGACGACGTCCACGGGAGTCCTCGCGCACGCACCGGGAGTAAGCGAGCACCAGCAGAGCCTAACTCGGCTGATGCCCGCGAAAAGCGCGATTTCTGCCGTTGATCGCATTACTATTGATAGTGGAGTCGTTGTGCGATATTCTCTAGGAGCCGACATTCTCTAGTGACTCGTGAGCCTTGACGTATTCTTTAAGTGCCAACTTTTCGATGCACTGGAACGCAGAATCGGTATTTCGCAGCGTACAATGTACGCGGAATCGCAAAACACTCTTAGTCCCGACTTTAGTTGGAGGCAACGATCACCAGGAATGAGGTTACACCTGAAAAATGAAAGAAATATTTAGAGGAAATTTTTCAGATTCCTTTTAACGACTCGTTAAACGACTCGTAATCCTCTTTCAGCGTTCTAGAAATTTTTGGAAATTGTGATAATTGCAACGCGGTTGGTTATTAGAATAGCTTTGCGGAAAGCAATTTCACAATTGATCGTTACTTCGTAATTATTTTGCAATTTAATGCAAGCACTTTCACTGGCAAATTTTATGATTATAATAACGTATTTCAGTAATGTACTCTCTGCGTAGGTAGGATCCCATTTTATTCGCTTGTGTAATTGTAATTTGATAAAACGAAAATCCAAATGAGATGCGAAGAAAATTGATATAGTAAAGAGTGTAAGGCGGGAGGCAATAATTTGTGATTACAGAAATAAATGTTTCTAAAGTCTAACTCACGTTTCTAAATCATAAATAAATTAATTTCCTCGCAAAGGAACTATACGCGGTAAAAAGTAACGATGATAATAACGATGATAAAACAAATAGAATGCTACTATACACGATAATACAACTGGCGTAAGGCGCAAGACATTGTCACGTAATATCAATTGCATTTCAAAAACCCTGGTATTACCTCGCCCTCGGAATTCAAACATAACGATTACAAAAAATTTACGCGGTTTCTCTGATTCATAAATAAAGCACATAACGCTTAATTGCTTTCATTTTGTAGAAACTATGCGCATCATGATGCGATAATAAAAAGACAAACGTGGAAAAACACGTAGTAATAACTTACGCCTTACTGCACGTGCGTCGGCGTGCTCACGCACACGTACACGTACGCCACGAAGTGCGTAAGAAATCTTGCTCCATGAAAAGAATCGACGAAGCAATGTATCGTTATTCTGTAAAATCAACAGTTAGAATGTAAACGCAATAAGAATAGAATCAATAAAAGTAATGTAATCGCATCGAAAATTGATTAATAGTTTTACATTCGTAAATAATAAAACTGTATTCATTCTTTGTTTCTCTTATTGCAGTAAACGCAAACTACTCTATTCAAACTTCAGAGCCCAATAACAGCTTATTTAACAATGCTGAAACACATGTATGATTATTATATTTATTAAAAGGCACAATTATTTTTTACGTTAATCCTTGGTACGTTTTAAAGGCAATGGATAAAAATTTTAACGAATGAAAGGTGGACGCCGTTCGCATAAACGTGACGTTTATCGAAGAAATTCACGTTAAACTTTGGAAATTAGTAGATGTAGATTGATTTTTTGCACGATTTTTCATGGAATTTCAGTTATTGCACGCGAAAATTGAATTATTATATTTATATAATAAATAAAGTATCCACATCCACAATTATTTTTATTCGTGTACTATCGTTGTTTTTTTTTTGGCTTAGAATTCGATCGCTCGAATTAGTCGTAAATAAATGTAATTAGATATTACCAAACGTTACGTCGCAGTGAAAACCCAATCAAATTTCGTGCTAAAATTTTCATACCTTCGACGTAACTGATATTTTATTCGGTTATAAAAATTCAATTCGTTGGGAGTGTGTACTAAAAAGTTTATTGTCTAATATCTCAGGCAATAATCTATCGTGCTAATTTTCAATAAAATTATGCTACACTCGTATTTTAATCCAACACAAAGATAGATCCACGTATCTGGTCGTTCTCGTGGAATGATGTTACGACTGCTTACTCATCAATTATTACAGATAAGTATTGATTTCTATCGCGCGAATAAACGATTTTCTAAATAGATGTAATAATTTACAGTAATAATTTTAGGTGAATCATTATTTACGTATCTTTACAGGGCATGAGCAACAATATTTCTGAACCTCTTATAAAATGATAATTTATAATAATTTTTCAAAATGTGACAATAGACTTGGTAGTTCTACATTGAGTCGTTCTTACATGCATGCTCCCATAATAATTAATTATTAAGAACATTTTATCTTAATACTAATCTTAGGAAAAATATGCAGACTTACAAATATGTAAGCTACATTTTTAATAAATATCACATCACTAACATCGAGGTGTTTTCTTAACAATCCTATATAAAAAGTAATAAGCATTTTATCGAGGCTAAATTTTTCAATTGCAAATGCACGTGTCGCGAAATAAATGTTGCAACATTTTAATTACGAACTTTCGAATAAGGACAATCCGTGCTACATCTTTATTTATATACTTATTAGAGGCTTGCAACTTCATCTTGCTCCAGTAAATAAATATTTTTCTATACTACCATTCCATTATAATCTGATGGATTTATTAGTAATATGCATGCATTAAACTTTATTCAAAAGAAAACGTAATTACTGAAATTCAATTTAATGAAATTTACGAAGTGTATGGAAGGAGCGCTAAGAAGTCTCAGAGAAACTGGAAGCAACGGAAGAAGAAGAAAAATGCCCAACGATAGAGGCGTGTTCGTGGAGATGGCGTTGAAAAAGGAAAATTGAAAGGGAAGGAAGGCTGCGATGCAAAGTGAGTGATCGAACGAGGGCAGTTTCTTCCTTTCGTAACTACACTACATAAGGTGCTTGAAAAAAATTGGCGCGTAAGTGCGATTTGTCGCGAGGATTAAATCGTTCGGTCCAGCATATTAGTAGCGACGGTGGGTTTCGCGAACGCGAAGGAATGCAGCGTTGATCTTTTTTTTTTTCATCTTCTTCTCAAGGAACGATCGAGCTTGTACGGCCCGTTTAGAAGGCGCTTAAAGAATGGTGGATGCATTATATATATATATACATTAGAATGAATTTTACATCGGTGTACTTGCGCGGGATCGATTTTTCGCTGCCTGTAACTGCGTACCAGAGCTAAATATTTATGTTGTGCGGAGTTGAGAGGCTTGAGTTATTTATCAAGCTTTCAATCTCACCACTGACACATTTGTCGAATCTTGGTTTTGTACCGAGCTGTAAGAATTAGATAAATAACCTGATTTATAATCAGAAAAAGTATCCTCGTTAATAATAATAATCTGCAAATATGACTGCAATATTTATCGCGCACTAAATAATTGTGATTAAAGTATGCCAACGTTGAACAAACATTGGATGTTTAGTATTTAAATAGTCGAAACTTTTCAACAGAGTGGGAAGAATTAAAAGTAAATTTGAGCGCAATTGAAATGTTACTCGCGTATCGAGTATCTAATAGTTGGTAAGCGAATCAAACGTTGATATCAAATACTAAAATGTCGCAAAGATACGTTCCACACCATTTGAGAAAGAAAATGAACATTGAAAGATGGAAAATCTTTTAATTAAAGTGTATGCTCGCTCTCCCTCCCTCTGAGATTTGAAATACTTTTGAAATACTTTTACGTCAAGAAACGTTTGCCCTCTTCGTTATTGAGTTGCTTTAACGTCACTCGATATAAATGTTACAATGATGCAGAAATACTGTTTGATAAATGGTATTATCGTAGCACATTTATCATTGAAGATTCTCGTTCGAGCTTTAGATTATTAAATCAACTGGTCATTATTCCGAGTGACAAAAAATAATCCGATCGCAACTGAATTGTTAACCGAAGAGCTCAAAAAACTGTCGAGCTAAATCCGTGTAATCGACTAATGAGCAAAGTGCAACGAGGTGGTGAGAGGACAATTAATTCTACCACTCGTACAAAGCTCATTCGACTGACTATCTAAGAGTTACGGATTCCGTAAAATTTGCTTGACCACCAGGTAACTCTCGCCTAAGCCTCACCTTTAGTCAAATTTATTCAGACGAGTTCAGTAAACCGCGCGAACGTTTTCTCGCGCCTTTAACAGACTTTGAAACTGTCGTCCGAAGCGACCGGTGGAAGGCAAAGCGCAGCGAATCCGGTACCGCTTCTGGAAATCGATTTGAAATCGAAAAAAGGCAAAGACAGTCGACCGTCTCGGACGGTTTTTTCAGCGCCGCGACGCTTAGCCTTCGGCGCGGACTCGACGAGGCTGTCGATGCTACGCGTCTCGGATAAAAAGTGCGATGTTCGCGCGCGGAGAGGAGTAACGATTCGGGAAACAGGAACAAGGACTGCTCAACGCTATTGGCTTATCATATCGGCTCCCACTTCTTTTTCTACGTGACTGCGTTTGGTCCCGCGTGCAGTGGAAGCTACGCGGAATGAGACTCGAGCGAAAGCAACCGTTACTTTAGCGTTTGTTCGCGCAACAAAGAAGTAATGGGACAAACGAAGAAAGTGCGCAGTGTTCTTTCTCGCGGATCTTTCTATGTGGGAAATAAGAAAAATTTACAACTTCCCGGTTGCGGAGGAGTTGCGCTTGGTAAGAAAGGTCAAACGCGAGGCAAGTGGTTTATTGTCGTACGACGCGGATTCTGAAACGGAGGCGATAAGGATAAAGTTGTGCGCCGCGTCAATAAAAATGACTAGGCCTTCGAACAGTACTCTTTGCTTCTCGGTTGGTTATTCCACTGATTTATTCAGATGCAGCACGAGACGAAACATTACGAGTTTCGGGCGATTTCTAATATTTCGATTGAGAATACTTCGTAGAATCTGAACCGATATCCGTGATTCGAAAGTTGCACGTTCTTCTTATTAACCTCGTTTGAAACGGTGTACGATCTTCTGCAAGATATCTCATTTTTCTATAACTATTCGATATAGCTGCGTAAAAGTGAAGTAACGCGCAGTAGTGGCACTTAATGTGTCAACGAGGCAAATGTTTGTAAATAAGCTTGCGGTCGCAAAGATACGTTTGTTTAATTCGGTTTGTAATAGTTAAAATATCCTAGATGGCAATTCAATGAAATTCGTAGGTTTACTCGGCTTATCTCGGTTACTCAGTTTCGTCAATTATTAACGATTAATTAAAGCCAGCTATTCATTGCTGAAGATATTTTAATGCAATTTTTCAATAAACTCGAAAGATTGGCACATCGCGTGCTCTAATGAAATTCGAATTACATAGTATCTTATCATTGTTTTTTCATAATGCACGACATTCCAATGAAGTATCGCTTAGATGATTATACGTTATTGCGATGAATTATTTATATAATGAACGACCCGCGACGGATGAGCGAACAACAAATTTTAATTAACTTATCAAATTTACTCCGCATGATCCTGAAGTGCCACGTCCTGCTTATATAACGGAAAAGATCAGCATCGGAATAGAGTCCCGCGCGCTTCATCAAACATTGATTATAAAAAGAAGTAATTCGCCAAAAGTAATCCTATTGCGAGATTTCTCGCGTCTCGCGTGAAAAATCAAAGGCCTCGTAATTCTGGCATAAATGCTCGTGGCAGATTTGTCAAACGTTTTTTGAATTTTAAAATTCGCGATGAAAATACTCGACGACTAGGTCTGCGTGTATTACGTAAAATGTAACGATACACGATGTCTGCTAATTATAAAGGCCTATAATATATTGTATATCTAAATATATCTGTATTTTAATGCTAAATTCGACTGTCATTTATCTTTGAATATCGAAACTGCAATAGGTGTGCACGAACAGTTCAATACCAATAGATTTCCGTCCGTAAGCACCTCGTGATATAAATAAAATAATACCGAAATATTCTTATTTTTACATTTGTGCTTTCGTCGGCTGTTGTTTTATTTATACGTTTTATACGTTTTCGTTCCACCTCTCGCACACGCGAAACCAGTCAAATCAATAGGTCAACGAGGCGACGGGTCGAAAGGTGAGAGAGCATAAGTAATTTATTGAGAGTTATTAAATTTTTACTGCAATTGGATTTATCGAAGGAAACTATCTGCGCGAACTATTGTTATAGTGCGTACTCTCTATTTAAAAATGGACGAATTTTCGATTTGATATGTTCATTCTAATGAGACTAATGCTCTTATCCACGAATAAAAGATAAAATGACACTCAAAGGAAACGACGCTAAATAAATTCATTTTAACATTCCACTTGCAGACCTTAAACGATTTACTTACTCATCTCATCTATAAAAACGTAAATATTACATAAATGGAGGATATTGGTAGCAAAATAGACACTCGTTTTTGTAAGATCGTACGTGACGCTTCGGTGAATTTAGCAAATCTTTACTCGGTGTGCGTACGATATCTAGAACTTTCGACTTCTAGATCTTGAACGAGAAACTTACCGAGACTTAGATCGACTCCTGAACGACGTCCTGATTAGACAACCAGCTTCTGTGCTGGGAGTCGTGAAATGCATTTAGTATTTTATTTGCTTATGTACAGCTTTTAATAAACTTCGATTTCGATTCTTTATCATTCGAAGCCTGTATTTTTCTTATCCGAATGAAAATATTTATAACTGAATCGTAATTCAATGATATCTTTTGAAATAACTAATCTTTGTAAATTACATTTTTACGATTCATTTGCAGCTTATACGCAACGTTTCATTGTTTAATAAACACTTCCATGACACTCGCTTATTAAAATGTTTAATTATTACCGTATCATTCGCAAACAGTTTTCAATTGTAGGTCAAATAAATTCAGTTGTGCGTAAAAGATCATGCAAATGTTTAAGAACTCAAATTTTTATTTATTTGAGATTCGTGCGACTGATCTTAAGTCACATAATTTTGTATATAATTAAAACGAATAAGCGATCGAGTAAAAAGAAATGTGTCGATAATGAAGAAATAAAGAACACTGTTTTATTTGTTGAAATTATATTTGTAATATTCATTTTTTATCGTAAGTGAAATATACATATTGGTTTTTCTTATATCTTTCTTATATTCATGAGAAAAGATAGATAAACAAATATCAACACTCTTTTAAGTGATATGGTTTTACAACAATGTGTTAAAATTTTTTTTCTTTTCTTTCTTTTTTCTTCCTTAAAATCTTATGCATATACGACTACTTTACAAATCACATTCGAGTAACTCAATAGTCATGAAATAAAAGCAGGGAAATAATGTCCACTTTCGTTCCAGCTTAATGTGATTCTGAAAATAGCACAAGAATAATTAGTTATTCTCCAATCGATCGAAATTAATTACACGAGACTGCAAACGGTTCATCGAGAATTCGCGTATTACGTTTGTTATAATGACCGGTTAATAAGTTAAAAAAATGCAGGCACCGCGAGTATGAAACTACAAATGAGAATTGCTTTTATAGGAAAAAGACAGATGTTATTAAAAAAAAGGGATTACTTGCTTATCGGTGAGTCAGTTCACAAATCTTACTCAAACACGAAATTCAGTGAAATTATTTGTTAATCGAAACTTCACCTGGTAAGCGCAACATTTCTGAGATGCAGGAAATGTTCCGCATTTGATATGTAATTCGCATGAAATTATTAAAATGAAAATCGGCAACATCGATTCACCTCTCCCTTTTATTAGAACACCGTTTCCTTTCGGCTGTTGCAATATTATAGTTTCCACTCGATCCTATAAATGCCGCTCGCACACGGATTAAGTGCTGCTTACGTCGACATCCTTGCGGTTCGCGATTTCTTCAATAACCAGTCAACTCGCCCTTTTTTCGGCAAATTACACGTGGCGTGTCCCGGTGCTACTGATTCTCCAAAGCAAGTTTCTAAAAAGAAGTTCCCTGAGTTTATTCGCGAGAGTCTGCGCGTATTTTTTAGAGGCGGAGGAGCTGCAAGTTTTGTTTTTCTTAAGTTTTTAAATAAAGTACTTGCGCTAACAGGCGCTTTATTCCTTCTGCTTGTTGTCGATGATCAGTGGGTTTCAACTAGAAGGACGATATTGTAAAAATACAAGACATTTCGGAATAAACGCTTGTGTACGTGTGTATTTATTCCTTTCGGTACCCGGTAATCTGCCTTGTTAACAGTAATGGCAAACGAGCAATCCTTCATGTGCTTTTTTTTAACGATAAATTTTGACTTTCTTGGGAATATAAAGAAGGTTTAGATTATGGCGCTCGTCGTATACAAGGAAAAATGGTTAGAAAAGACTTAAATATATTATCGGCAAATACGAATATAATCTTCTGGTAATTTTTTTCCGCTTTACTTTTCTAATAAAAGCACTTGACGATAACAAATTTTGAACTTGATATTTACATTTATTTTACGAAATTATTCTTTCTGTTACTATAATAAACGATACGTCATTTATCATTGTCGTTATGAAGTTACGTCATGCAATCCTAAATGGATTACTTATTATTTCGCTGCGACTCGAAAGCAATGCATTTAACGCTAAATATGCCAACGCTGTTTTTACAAACGTACATTGTAAAGTGTGAGTTTGAAATTTGTTATTTCTCATGAAATTCATCGTTCTTCAGACTCGTCTATTCGTAGAATATGATTTCGATTTACGTCTAAATAGAATACTAAAGGAGTTAGTTTAATTTCGGAAAAAGGACTGCAGCACGAATGAATGATCAAATCGTGTTAATGTTTTATTTACATTTATGGACGCTTTTTGCCGATTGGATTTTTTATTTATTTCAATTGGTATCATTGAATTGATATCGCTAATCTTTGAGTAATTAATTAATTAAGCCTGCATTCGCAGTATTCAACAATAAATTGATAAATTTGACGTATCGGTTAGATGCGCTTCGTTAAGTTATAATTCGTCGCATTCCAAGGCACGATGTATCTTTTCCTTTACTTCGTTCCACAACTTAAAACAACTTGCGAATAAAATAAAAAAGAAGATAGGAAAGGAAAAGGTTAAGCATGCGGGAAAAGTATGTATGAAATAATGAATAAATATTCAAATAAATGCAAATAAACATAAATTCGTTTAAAAAATTATATTTTTCAATTCTGGCACATGTTGTCAAACACAACATAATTTTTTCTTTTATAAACAAACTTACACATTGTAGACAATATTAATAATTTACAAAGGCGTCTATCTCTTCGTCCTCGCTTCGAGAGTTCGCGTACTTTTATCCTTCCTCGCCTGCGCCATTCTCTCTCTCTTTAATTCGCTCGAACTCGCGCCAGCTTTTGTGCGATTTCACCTAAGACACAACCATTCCGACGTGTGTAACATGTTTAACGAAGGTTAAGGGAGGAACTTCATGACACGACGAAAGAAAGACGTAAATGCATTAGCGCGCAAATTTTATTGAATAAGAAAAGTGTCAGGATGATCGTTGTACGTCCTCGCGAGCTGCGAGATCATAGAGAGACAGATTGGCTTTGGGGACAGATTTTACATTATCATTTTATTTCATAATAATAGTAATAATAATATTATTAATTCGTTGGAGGATTAAGTGGAGGGGTGGCTCAAAGAATTCTATTTTTTTTTGGGCGTCGGTTTGATTTTTAAACGGCATAACAAAATAAATAATAGAAGCATTAAACATTGATTAATAACGTAACTAATAATAATAATAATAATAATAATAATAATAATAATAATAATAATAATAATTAATAATAATAATAATTAATAATTAATAATAGTAATAAATCATAATAGAAATAGTTATGATTACGTCACTAACGTGCTCATAGCTAAGTATCGATGATAATTACAGAATCGGATTGTCCGGCGCGCTGATAATTAACTGCATTGAATTCGACTTATGCGTATTCCTTTAAATTTCCTTTTGTTTGCAAGGGGTCGAGGATCGACTGAGAAATAATTTTTAAAAAATACTTTATTCTTCTTTTACAATGTACATACGACAAACATGAAACTTGAAATATAAATTCAAACGCAAGTTCAACGATATAATCGAGCCTTTACTTAACGTCGAAATTCCGAAAGCAAAAACGGATCAATTGATAATAAAATAAAACCTGTACAACGTGTATGTCCAGTGTTACGCTCACAATGTCATTCGTTATTCATTCTATGGTTTTTTATCCTCGTTAACTTGAGTCCAATTCGCTGTTGGGGTAAAAGGGCAAGTGAAGTGGCAAGCATTTTTACTTTTTTTTTATTTTACAGAGAGCGGAAGTAAGTACTCGGCAAATAAAACAAGCTCTTTTCTCCACGTACGACGCTGCTTCTCCATCCGTAAGTCCTCTTTAAAAATCTATCACTCGGTGTCTCCTAAACACTTAAGGTATATACTAGAAAAAAGTGCTGTACAAAAATATACAGAGATATTCTACTCGCTCTCGCACAGCAGAAAAAAACCAATCTTCGATCGAAGAACTCTTTACCTTCCGTTATCATCAGTATCACTGGTTCTGTGGAGTCTGAGTATACTCGCGGCTTTCTTTCGTTCGTTATTATTATTATTATTATTATGGGGCACGCATGTCGGAACGAGCAGGTGAGACACGGTGTTAAAAGAATTACTTATCTTTCTTTCAGAAACTCTTAGCTTTGCTTTCCGTGATAAGGTCGTTAACGTCCTGTGGACGCTGTTTTAAGATTTTACTTTCGCTTGGTCCTCGGTTACAAAATTTTCCCTCCTTTCGCGAGTCTTCTTTATTAAGTTACGCTTACGGTCATGGCCTGCCTGACCAAAAACTATCTAACAAATATTTTTTGCAAGTCGATTTTTTTTATACTTTTTATCGTTTATCTCTCTTTTTTTTTTTTTAATAAATAGGTAACCTTGTTCGACGAGAAATTCGTTTTTCGATAATAATAACGGAGCAACGACAACCTTAATTACGACTACTACTGCAAAAAATTAACTTTCACTCATTAGCAAATTCTCCGTCTTTCGAAGTAATTTTTTTAATTGTGATGCGTCGATTAATTCTCCGGTTATTCGCCATTTTTCGCGTTTTTCGTTTTTTTCTTTACGCAGGTACACGTTCTCTCGCAAAAAATAGTTTCGTTAAAGAAAGTGATTTTCGAGTATCGAACTTATATAAAATGAAGAATCGAATTTTGTAAAAAATAAAATTGTAATGACAATATTAATAATAATAATAATAATAATAATAATAATAATAGTAGTAGTAGTAGTAGTAGTAGTAGTAGTAGTAGTAGTAGTAGTAGTAGTAGTAGTAGTAGTAGTAGTAGAAGTAGTAGTAATAGCAATAATAGAAATAATAGTAATAGTAATAGTAGCTGTAGTAATAGCAATAATATATCAATAAATAATGTTGCGTCAACAGATGACGAAATTTCGAAACTTCCGTCGCACTATGCCAGCATTCGCATTTTTATTGTTGCCGAACGCCGGATAAAAGGCAAACAAATAAATAAATTTATAATTAACATTTTTCCTTCCTTCAAACAGCGGCAACTTACGCACTCGTCTTTTTACCGGTGTGTCGAAATTAAATCGGCAGAAACAGCTAGGAAGGAGACAATTTCGCGGGTTACATTGACAATCGGGGAGTTAGGTTAGGTTAGTTCGCTTAAGACTGACCTTCAAAATTTGGCACATTATGGATACTTTCGCGAGGTTCGCAATAGGAAGAACCGCGCGTGTATAGAAGGCAAACAACAGAGAAATGTAACAACGAGAACAACAAAGGTATACTTGGAGTTTCTCGCAACGTCTCGCAAATATTTACAATTCTTGAACTAACGCTAAGCCGTAAGCACCGTAGTTTTATCCCTTTTTCCTTCGTCTCACGTAAGCAGGAATGCCTTTTGCTCTTGCGCGACTTAAATATAAGTTTATTCCATTTTTATATTTAGAGAGCTCGTTTCTCGCTTAAAAGAAAAAAAAAATTAAGAAACAACCTACTTACATCAATAATACTTTCTCAAACTTGCCAATTACAAATTGTCAATTTTTTATATCTATTTTCCTCCATTCCTCAACGTATTATATAAATAGTATAAAATTCAAAAAGTCTAATGAGAGTCTCCGTCATATCTTGTCGACTTTTTCCTTTTCTCTGAGAGCTTATAGATCATCGTAATTATTAGAGAGACACGAACATTTTTTTCCCTTTTTAACCGGAAGAGCAAACCGTTAATACAACTACATAACGCACATCTCGAACGCATTGAGAGAGAAAAAGAAATACTAGTCGTCTCCCTCGAAGAAAAGTGAAAGTACAAAAGAGAAGAGAAGGATAAGAAGACGAAGAAACAGCGAGTATATGGTGAAAGAAAGAGAAGAATGAAGAGAAAAGGCCGGGGGGAGAGAGAGAGAGAGAGAGAGAGAGAGAGTGAGAGAGACTCCGTAGTCATATAGAGATGCGATAATACTGATTGACGCTGCCTTCGTGCTGTGTGTTTAAGAGTACTTTGCAAATCCTTGGAGATTCACAAATAAGTACAATCGCGCCACAAGCTTTACTCTGCCGCTCAGCCGTCAATCTTCCCTGGTGCATCGAAGAAAACCCCGTTAAGGTTTTCGTACCTTTCGATGACTCTTCCCATCCCAGTTCGTCACATCAGAGGCTCTCCGATCGCTGTCGGACAAGCCCAACTTTCTCGCGACTTCCAGCTGCGGCCGGAGGAACCTCGTCCCTACTAATCATCCCGCGGGTAACCGTCATTCAGTCTTGATGACAGGCGCCTGCTGCTGCTGCCCGTTGCTGAACCCGGTTGGGCTCTCGGGCATTTCTGACTTGGGCTCCTGCTTGGGTGTTTGCACGTCGAGGTACCTCGAGTGGGTCCTCATGTGCCTGGTGATCATGTCCCTTCTACAGGCGGCGTAAATGCACTGGGGACACTTGTAGGGCTTTTCGCCGGTGTGCGTCCGCTGGTGGGTGCTCAGGTGATCTGACCTGCTGAACACTTGGCCACAGACCCTGCACGTGTAGGGCTTGACCCCGGTGTGGAGTCTCATGTGCCTCGTGAGCATGTCCGACCTCGCGAAGCTGCGCTTGCACACGTCGCAGAGGTAGGCCTTGGCACTCGAGTCCTGGGCACCCTGACGCCGATGCCTCGAGGCCATGTGCTTGGCCAACCTGTCGTGGAGGCTGAACATCTGGCCGCAGACTGGACAGACGTAGGCTACGTCCGCACCGGGTGGCATCTCCTCGACCACCGGTGACACCTCGAGATTATACCTGACGGCGACGCTCTCCTTGGTCGTGGGCGAGGCCACGTCGCCCCGGACGACCGGAACGCTGACGGAGCCGCGCGACACGAGACCCGGGGGCAGTAGCTGTAACGCGGGCGGCCTCACGATCCCCGAGGCTAGCAGGCCCTTCATCGACAGGTCGAGAGGCGAGTCCTGGGGGCTGGCCGTCGTGTCGAACTCGAGGGAGCCGCAACGCGGCAGGTGGCTCATGAGCGAGGAAATGGATATCGAGGACGACGGACGCTGATTCTGGTAGTGGTCCCAGCTGGGCTCGTCGGAATCCGAGTGGCTGCGGTTCCGGCTCAGGTTGGGCAGGTACTTGGTGTGCAGATAGTGTTCGAAGCTAATGGACGAAGGGGAGACCGGGGCGAGGGGCGGGAAACTCAGGGGCGTGAGAGGCGTGAGCGGTGTCAGGGGCGTCAACGGCGACGTGGGTGAGGGCATCATTATGGAAGAGCTTGAGCAATGCATACAGCTGCAGCCCGTGTAGATGGGCGCGAGAACGTTATTGCT
The DNA here is from genome assembly GCA_018907045.1 of Wiebesia pumilae. Classification (NCBI taxonomy): domain Eukaryota; kingdom Metazoa; phylum Arthropoda; class Insecta; order Hymenoptera; family Agaonidae; genus Wiebesia; species Wiebesia pumilae. The sequence goes on from JACCHZ010000138.1 coordinate 3,731,398, forward strand.
ACTGTTGCTACCGTGGTGATGGTTGTGGTTCTGGTTGTTGTTGTTGTGGCTGTTGTTGTGGCTGTTTTTGTTGTTGTTGTTGTTGTTGCTGCTGCTGCTTCTGCTTCTGCTTCTGCTGCTGCTGCTGCTGCTGTTGTTGTTGTTGTTGTTGTTGTTGTTGATACCACTGCTGCTGTTGTGATGGTTGTAATGGCTGTTGCCGTGATGATTATTGTTGCGGTGACCGATGTGGTTGTGGCGTTGTTTCGCGATCTCTTCCTCCTGGGAGAGCCGCGTCGACCCGTTCTCCTCCTTGGGTCGGAGAGGTAGGAAATTGGGCACGGGACCCGGGCTCTCGATCGCCGACCTGGAGGAGGACCTCGGCGAGCTGAACACGTCTTCCTCCTCGCCCTCGGAAGGTAGCGCACTGTTGCTGTCGTACCTCGCACTTCCCTGGCTGTTGTTGCAAGGGCCAGACACAGAACCGCCAGCGTACTTGGCCGTGTCCGACGGCGAGCCACCCCGGTGCTGCTGGAGTATGTCCAGAACTTGGGAGAGGCGCTTTCGCTTGCGGGGCTGGCTCGAGAGGCTGCGGTGGTGGTGGTTGCGATTGGCCGTGGCAGCGAGGGTGTTGTTGTTGGTGCAGGAGGGTGGGGGCGGCTTCGCCGGGCCTGGTGGCGCTGCGGCGGCGTCCTCCACGGCGCTCTCGGCCATCGTCATCGAGGTAGCGCGGCACCCGCCGCCTGGGCCCCCTATGACGTCGCCTTCTGCTCCCCTGCCCGCCTCGGCTACCACCGTACTGTCGGGTGCGTCCTCCTGCAACAGCGTACCAAGAAAGAGACATTTATTAAAGAGGTCTGGACCATCGGACTACTTTGCTTTATTAACCGATATCCGGAAGGCTAACGTGGGTGAGCGTCGAAATTCTATTTGGCGTGCTGGGTTTATCGAGGCCCATCGGACGCGACGATAAATTCAGTCACTAAAGGGGACTTTTGTTGCGCATACGTTTCTGCACGTACGAATAAACGAGTAGCGTTCACACGGACTTGGGATCGAGCATCGATCGCAATCTACGGATGCAAAATCGGACGCGTGGATAAATCGTAAAAAATGGACTTTTAAGCGTGAATTGGTATTATAATGGAAGAAGTTTGAGTAAAATTCGGTGCATTGGAATGATTACGCATTTGAAAGAAATAACGTATCGCACGAGGCTTTTCTCGCTCTTACAAGATAAAAGGAATTTCATTAATAACTTTAATAATTATCTTATCGCATTTTTATGAATTCATATGTATGTGTTTACTTTATGATTGCATTTTCAAGATAATGCACACTTGGGCGATACACCGAAAAATTCCTTCTCTCGCCAAAACGATGTACTAAAATATAATTGCAATAAGCATAGCGCCTAATAGAATTAACCAAACTTTGTATATTTATAATGTTTATAACTATAATCTGTCGGCAATACCCTTAATACGTAGAATAGTGTAAAAAGAACCAACGTACTGACAAAAATTATCACCGACAATTAGAAGATGATCCTTAATTAAGTGCATTTAATTGACAATTGATTTAAATGTGACTACAAATAACGAGAAATACAAAAACATAACCTCATTGTTGTATGCAAATACGGCTTCGGATCAAATGCTAATTTTCAATATTTTCGAGTATAAATGGCACAAATGAAGTAGGAAACTCTTACAACGTTTCTTCTGTCAAGAAAAACGCAAAACTTTTCGATCGCATGCTGATCTGTCATCGAAAGTCGCGTTGTCGAGGTTAAATTTTTAAACACCGTTAGATTGATTAAAAAAACACAGAGATAGCGGTGGTATCAAGTCGAGGAGTTTACCCACCCACGGCGCATCGAGAAAAAAAAGAGCGTCGAACGAGACGATACGATTCTCGGCAGGTGTCTCGTTAGATTTTGGAAGAAATGAAAAAGTCATCCGAGCGAAACCGGACAGGTAAAATGTTGTAGACCTAGGCGAGACAACCGTTCTCAGGCGATTAAGTAAACGCGCTCCAAGAGGATGAGCTCCGACTGCGTTTCTTCCCAATGAAGAGTCATTTCGAAACGAGAATACGCAAAGAGTTAATAATCGAACTGCGATTAAGGAGCCGAGAATCGCGCGTCGATAAAAGCCCTCTTAAAGCTACGAAATACCGTACATTGCCTCGGCAGTTGAACGCTGCTTATCGTCTGTGTTCGCGACTAGAGATACGCGCTGAGAGGCAGTTAAAGCTGCGGACACACGCACGTACACCCACACTCGCGAGCGAGGAGATCTCGAGGCGGCGCACGTAATACAAAAGAGATCGAGCGCGCGTGGCGATAGATAATTTAATTCGCTCTCGCTCTCTCTCTCGCTCTCTCGCTCTCTCTCTCTCTCGCGCTCTCGCTCTCGCTCTCGCTCTCGCTCTCCTAAATACGAGCGCGCGCGCGCGCGGCGCATTCAATTTAACGGTGAGTAATGAGCCGATTAATCCGCCAAGTCCCGCGGAGTGAGAGAAAAAGTGGAGCGCGCGCGCGAATGATTATAAATCCAGAGCGCGCAAGTGAGCGAAAAAGTGGCACCGCAATAATTTCGATCGGCACGACGGGAGGTTAGACGCGACGCCGATCACGAGAACTGCATGCCGATGCCATTGTGCATCGCTTCGGACTCTTTCCCTCTCTTTCGCAGTCGATGCTAATGCGTCCGACTCATGAGACTTTTTGACGCGCGTGTGCGCGCCCCGCTTAATCTTATTCTTCGCTCGAGAATGACAGTGTGCTTTAGCTTTGCGACACAACGAACAAGAACGGCGACCGAGAAATTGGGAGAATTCGCAGCTTATCGATAGGTATTGGTAGGATGCCGTTTATTGTAATTAGGATTGAAAATATTGAAATACCGTAGATGCGGCCTTGTTTGAAATTTCTCATTTCGATAGTGTCACTTGCGAACATCAATCGGTAGCTATTCGTAGGAGCTATTCGTAGCTGCGCCGAACACCACTACACGATCAGCCGATAACATAATCATTTAATAACATACTTATTATTAGAATTGTACCGATATTAGGCTGAGCTGTCTCTTTAAAATTTCACGCTGCACGAAGCAAATGTACGATTCGGCCAAACAACGAAACGTTCGACAGGAAATGAGAACAAATAAAATGCGAACGAGATAAAAAATAAAATGTCGTAATGAAATATCGACAGGTTTCATAAGGCTTTTGAATAAAAAGTTTGGCGTTGCCGTTAACCATTTCATCCATCAAATACATTTCCTTGCATTTCAGCGCTGCGCTGCAGCGGTTCCGCTCTTAACGCCTTTAAGAAAATGCTCATTAGCGAGAACGAGGGAGAACGAGCGAGAACGAGCGAGAACGAGCGAGAACGAGGGAGAACGAGGGAGAACGAGCGAGAACGAGCGAGAACGACGCATACGGGGATTGTAAGGGATTGTAACGACGACGTGAGCAGGCTCAGATTGCGGACAGCAGCAGTCGGATTCAATCGCAAATAAATAGCGTTCGCAATTGAATCGAAGGCGAATATCAAGAAACACGTGACTCGGTTTGAGCGGTCGCATCGTTACGTTAGGTTAGGACGTACCGGAGTAAAAACTTTAATTTTAATTCTATTGGCACGGCACGAGCACGGTACACGTTGTGCTTGCGTGCACTCGCGACTTGGATAGCCTCGCCGAATTCATCGGGTTCGTGCTCGGAATATCTCACAACCGATGCGATAAACAGATAATGCGCGCGCTCGTGATAAGTCGCGGAATCCGATAAAAGCGCGGGCGTCGGGCACGTGCACGACGACCGTAAACCGTGGGATGATACGTGCGTGACAATGCTACCGAGCTGCCGCTTGTCATTGGACATGGAAACGGAAGGTGAAACGGACGGTGGAGATCGGGGCTGTGATACTTAAGGGCCGGAAGTTGCGGTGGGCCTCGAGTTAAAAAATACGTGCTCCCGACTTTTCCAATGGGTCTGGCCCGTTATTTTTCTCGCTTTTTCTTCGCAAAGACTGACGCAACTTTTCTCGCTAGGCCGAGCGAGGAATTTCTCTTAATGCGCACACGATCGATCCTATTTTCCATGTGTGCTCGACGAGCGATTTTCAACGGAGGCACACGTTTATGGGGCGAATGTTTTGTCCATTTCGTGTGTAACTGTAAGTCGAGATGGCATAAATAGTTAGGCGTTGTGTTTCGCGCCTGGGAGTGTCGTTGCCATTGTATCTTTCTTTCTTTCTTTCCTTTTTCTTTTTTCTTTTTTTTCTTTTTTTTTTTGTCGAAGCTGCATTTATGAATATTCGAGCAGTTTTGTATAGAGCGTTACTGTTCCGCCCGATGATAAATACGTTAAGTAGGCCATCCAACAAAATGAAAAAGTCAAACCACTCGTGTATGGTATTATTACCTTATTTCACTGTCTTTCTTCTGGGTAACAGGTTGTTTTTTCAGCGTAAAACTCGGATAATTAGCCTTAACCGTCAATCGCATTAGCAGAATACAATCTCATAATGACCGAATGTTTTTCGCGCGTTGATAAATATACAGAATTCTAATGCCAAGTTATTTTGCGACCGACCGTTCGCAAGAAAAAGAAACGAGTAAAATCCAACGAAATTCGCCAAGTTCCTCCTTATCGACCTCTCTTTCTCTCTTTCTCCGTCCGACTATCCACGCCTCTACAGCCCTCTCTCTCTCGCTCGCTCGCTCTCTCGCTCTATCCCTATCTCTCCATCCGTCTCCCTCTTGCTCGCTCGCTCTAGAGCGACGATGACGATCCACCAAGTTGCGCTTGGCAGCGGAATGCGAGCGCGCGCAAAAAAAGGCGCGCACAACATGACCACCTCGGCGATATCTCGGCCGACGCACCGTATCCAAGACACCATATACATACACGTATGCGCGAGCTGCGAAAATTCATGCGCGTAGCTTTTCCTTGATCGATGGGAGCGCACTCGAGTGAAAAAACGGAATATAGTGGAGTGTACGTTACGGCTCCGTGCAATAATGTTGTTGCACCTGGTGGAGTAGCGCCGTCGATACGAAAGCGAGACTTTTAAGGAAAAAATGCAATTCCCTGGGAGACCGAGGGAGGATCGATCCGTCGTCTAACGATCGTACGACATCTGACGGCAAACGTAGAGTTCCTCCTAAGCCCGAGCGACGTTTATTTATTTACTTTTTCCCCCTTCCCATTGAACTACTTAACGCTCCGTAATTAGATTCGAGCGCGTTCGTCGCGGATTTTTCACTCTTGATCGAACGATGAAATTGCAGTGACTAATATTTTGAATTCGTGCTCGGAAAGCTTAGCTAACGAGGAAACGCGAATCTTTTTTCTCACTTTAATCATTCGCGTCGCTCAGTCTCGATGTGAACGAGTACGATGCGAATCGGCAAATTTCGGTAAAAAGCCGTAATAATATTGTGTATTATTGTGACGCTAAATGTCGATAGAAAGCGAATTGAAACGCGTTATAACTCCTACACGTGGACAAAAAAGGAAAAAGAAAATGAAGGGATCAAGGCAAGAAGTAGGCAAACAAGCAAACAGATATCCGCATGATACAAACAAAACCAACTACGGATCAAACGAACGAGAAAAAAAAGCATCGATAGAAGTAATGACGCTCAATAAGAGGCGCACAAAGCCGAGAATAGTGAAGAAGAGGACCAAAAAAAGAATCACCACCGATAAGGAAAAAGCTCGCGTACGAAGGTGGAGGACTCGTTAAAAAAGACATCGGCCCGCCGACCTAATTGGCCAAGGGATAAGCAAAAAGTAGCCAAAAAAAAGGGTCGAGCATAAAACCGTGTATACATGTATACTTGTACAGGCGGACGCGCATAAAGGGAGTAGCGTCACGTCGCGGGATTCGCGATTCACGATCGGATCATTAACGATCCGAGAAGCGAGAGTATAAGGATAACGCGTTGCCGTGATCGAGAAAGGCGATCGATCGATCGATGCGGCGAAAGATCGTTGCACAGCGACGTAATTGGTAAATGGAGCGCGAGCGACCGTTTGTGTACACGCTTCGACACGTGTGTGCGTGAACGGTTCGCACTGCGCCAGAAACTGCGTTTGGTAATTGCAGGCGCAGGAAATGAACGACTTTCGGGTAATAAATCCTTTCCGTGGCCTTCGCATTATTTGAATAGACCATGCAATTCCACAGGATATGCCAGGATATCCTCTTGTGTTCACTTGCGGTCTTACCGTCTATTTTCGCATTTGCCCTTTCATTAATACGTCGCGTACACGTACGTCTGCGAATATCGTTGTACAATGGAGACAAGACGTACACCGTAAAGTGCACTTCAAAATAGAAATTCGCAAGATAATTTTATCGATTAAAGGAGGCAGAGAAAAGTCAATAACGCGCGTGGCTGAAAGGATAATTATTTGGCAAATGAAATTACGATTACGTGCTCCATTGTCGTTTACGCAAGCAACCGTTGATTTTTCCGGTATGCTTTAGGTGTGCATCCTTTTTTCGCGTGACTGGAAAATGTAATTGCAGGCGAGCGGCTTGTAAACTGCATAGGTGTTGCAACAAAAGTAGTTGCACGCTTTCTAGTATATATCGTCAATAATAAAATGTGAATTATCTCTCTCCCGTACAGTTTGTCGGGGATGCAAACACCAACGGTGACGTCGATTCACCCAATTATCGATACTTCTGCTTTAGTTTCCCGTCGAATGAAATTACTTTTCCTTGAATATTCGAGGCAACGGGTAGTTGCAAGAGCAGCAACTGTTTTTCCTCGACAATACCAAACCTCTGATTCCTATTCTACTATAAGACGCATACATTGTAAGTGTCGTTGCGATCGCAGTGGCACGATTAAAGACACGATAAAGATTATAGCATTTTCAAAGGAAATGGCTCGCCTGACAAACCTATTATCACTCATAAAACACAAAGAAACAACAGAAAGCAGCGATCCAAAACGTGTCTCTCTATAAAAAGCGTGAAATTAGTTTCTCTAACAGCGCGTGCGGGAAGTTATCGTTAATTCCTCAACTTCGAATTACCAACGATTGTCCGTTCAACGGATAGCATAATCCGTTCGTCTCTCTACCTAAGAAACGTACGAAATTAACGCTAACGTTATGACACAAATGTGCTTTTCACCGCGCTGGCAACTAAAGGGGACAACCTAAAGCGTCCATTATGAAAAAGTGATCGAGAACCGTGATCACACGCGCTATTGTCAGTAGCGGGAAGCGATGGGCGCCTAGACGACGATGATCCAACCGAACTTAATCATTGCGCTTCGCTGCTCTGCGACGGATTGGCTTAGCGAGTCCCACCTGAGAGACACGTGTCAACGATGCTGCTCTAATTTTCAATAATTTTGGGCAAGTTCAGTCGGACTATAGCCTAAAGTGCACCGGTCCGCTCGTATCCCAAATCCAACGCACCCGATTGAAGAGCGAAAAGCGCCTCGTGATCTCGTGCATGTGATAGAGGGAGGCCACACGTAACAGCTCGTTATCGCTCGGCGCTTGCACTTTGAAAATGTCCGAGTTATCGGCCGTCGGTCTTGTCGGAAGGATCGATCATTTCGCTTAGTCATGTCGCTGCCTCTAAGCGCGATGCTCGACACGACGATACCTTGTCTTTTTCCATTCCTTTTGGTAAGCAGGATATCGTTGTGCCGTATAAGTTGACGCGAGGCTTTGGTTTTTAACTCGTCCTCCGAAAGGACGACCATCGGGTATTCGAACGAGCTAATGTTCCAGTCGATACATTTATGAATTAAATTTTAACCGAGACTGATAAAGCTGTAAGAGAGAAGTGCAAGATAGTACATTGTAGCCCGTGAAGTGGCAGCCCCCAATAATCCAAAAACTAATCAGGACGCATTAATTGCCAACTGTTTCGACTCTTGTCCGATCCTGTATCAACAACTCCCACATGCGTAAAGACAATGTGCAGTCCACATTTGTACGCAGAGTTATATCGCGCTCAGGAGAGTGAGTCGAGTAGACCGAAGCCAAAGGATGAGAGCAAGAGAAGATAAAACCCGGAGAGAGAAATTCGCGTCCCTTGGCGACTGAGGCCACTACCGCGAGGAATGTCTCGTTCGACCGAGCGTGAGCGAGCACCTGTAGAAAGAGAAAGAGAAGACGCTGAGCGTGGGTGGGGCGGGCGATCTTTCGCTCGAGATTGTGTGCTTGTGTGTGTGTGTGGGGGGGGAGGGGGCCTCTCACACAATCTCACAGGCTCTCGGGCAATCAAGGCGAATGAGCTGCGCAACTCGCCGGAGGCTTCTGCCGTTCTCGAGACGCTCTCGGGTTACGCAGGACGCGATCGACTCGAAATATCGTCACGTACCTGTTGTACGCCGATGCATTTGAATAATGAATTATAGCGCAAATTAACAGTGCCACGAGTAAAAATAAGATTACTAATGGAGCCTCGCTCGTTCGTGTGCCAGTGTAACGGCTACTAGTATTATCAAAGTACTGCGTAATATGAATTTGGATGAGATATTTTCTGATTTGAGATAACGATGCTCGGAATGGACAAGAGGGAAAGAGGAAGCGCTTAGATTCAGTCGCGATGCAAAGATAAATCGAAGTTATTGGATTCTTGGATAAATGCTGATTCGTACTGCCCATCGAAATAGTCGATATCTTGGAAGAAAGGAAGAATTCTCGTCCACGTTGGATTTCTTCTTAATGTTACGCACTACGAACGGAAAATTTTCGTAAATAAAACGAATAGAAGCTTGTTTTCTGGAAGATAACAATTGATCGCTTGAAAGTACGAATAACGCAAATATTCAAGGTCTCGTGTTTAATATATCGTTTAAAATAAATTTCACTTCAACGATTCGAGCGACACTTGTACTTCGAATTACAGCTTTTCCCTCCATACATCCTCATCGTAACTTGTATTATTGGATCTTTTTATTTCTACTGTTTCTAATGTTTCTCAAAGATCTTAAGCCCCAAAGTTTTAATATCCTATGCATTCTTAGCTCCCTCCCACTCCGAATTAACAACTAAATCTTTTATAAATAATAAGCTGCACATTCGGCGAGAAAACAACCACCTCGGTGTCAATCGACAGAGCCCGGTATTTCGACGCGACCTCACCAAAAATCTCGGCGGTAAGCATCATCAGCGCCGATGATCCTCGCGGAAGGTCCGCGCGCAGGAACGCGCATACCGGCGTATCGGTGACTCAACGAACGTCCGAGCGGTCGCACTAGGTGACTTTTTACTCGGTGCGCGGACAGAGCGCGTAAGTTCAAAGCCGCGACTCTTGCGCGCGTCGACGACTTCCTCCCCCGCCCCTCCCGTCGTACTCACGTACGACCATTACGCCTCGGGGCGAAATATCGCTCGCAGCCCGGGCGCGTTGACGATGGCAAAAAAACCAAGCGGGCACCGGGCTACCGAAGGGCCGCTACTCGCGCTCGCGTCTTTAAGCTCGAGAGAGGGAGAGAGAGAGAGAGAGAGAGAGAGAGAGAGAGAGTAGTTGGAGGCAGCAGTTGTTGCAGCACTTTTTGCGGATGAAGCGCGGGGGGAGGCCCTCGAGGGCAAACGTAACGATCGGCGAACAATGTTTGCAAGAAAAACTGGTCCGGCTGGAATGTTGATTTTTACGTTGTTATTCAATGTTAAGGGGGCGACGAAGGAGCGGGAGCGGGAGCGGGAGCGGGAGCGGGAGCGGGAGCGAGCGAGAGAGGGAGAGAGAGCGGCCTTCGTTGGGACGCGACGGGATGCGTCGGGACGTTATTACTGTGAGCGACGGCTTTCGAAATTCTTCGAGATTTTTCGGGAGAAAGCAATAGCTTTTACTAGAGTGGAATTCCACTCCTATTAGTCGCTTTTCATTTTCATACCGGGATTAAAGTTACTTCGTTTACGCGCACTCTTCTTATTATATATATTTGAGTTTTCTTCGCGAACAAGATTGACAGACATTATTTTTGTGGTATCTGTCCGAGAGTTTATCGACAGAGCGCTAAATAAAAGAAGCGCTTGTAAAAAGGTAAACGAGCTCCTGCAGTAGCATACTTTGAACTATTTATTTACGACATTCGAGAGAAATACAATCAGGAAAACGTAATTGGTCGCTTACCCACCGATATCATTATCACCCGCAAAGAAAACTCTGCGGATTTAGCACCACTACGACTGATTTCTAATGCGTTACACGATGCGTGTGAAGATAATTATAGCGACATCGAGTGGAGTGGCTCTTCTAACGCTTTAGGCAGCAACTTTTATGGAAATTCTTATACACGTGGATGGCTCAACATTCCCGCATTCTACATTATTCCACGTGTAACGCGCTGACGGTTCTCGGCAAAATGTATTTTTTTTTTATCGCTTCTTTGGGAATTGCAAATTACTTATTTATTCGTCAGTATGTGGACGTCGTGTATTCTTTTTTAATTAAAAGTTGTGGTATTATTCGTTGAAGTATACGTTCACCTGTAATATTTGGCATGTTATCGTGCTCGGGCTGCCAATTTCAAAACGATAGAGATGCGCATTACTGCAATAAAAAGTAATAATTAAACTCGCTTGCAGACGCTAAGGATGAATGCATCGAGGCGGTCGGCTTTGACTAATGCGGCGGCAGTCTACTCTTTGTAAGTACAACTTATTAACACGGTATTATCATTGATCGTAGTAAAGCATATCGCAGGATACAACGCGACACCGAATATTATCGGAATCAGAAGTAATTCAGCGGAATATAAAGCAACGCGCTCTCACAACTAATTCCGAATGTCGTTTGCAATGGCTTAACCCGTCCATTACTCGCAAGTACGAAAGTCCAGAAATGCCGAATCGATACGGAAAATAAACGACCGAAAGGGGTTCCTGGTGGCGAGAGAGGCAGCGTTCGTGAAAATAGAAAAGCTCGGTAACGCGTAAAGTGGGCGTGTTTTCCACGAGTCCACGTCCTGCAGTCGAAATAAGGCGCATCATCGCGCGTGATAAGTGGAACGGTCGAAGGTTTTATTGGCTGCGCGGGGCGTACGTATTTCGGGATAAGTCATTTCGCGATTTATCCGCGGAAAAATTAATTTCGGACAATTAATGCGTGGCTGAGATCCAAGTTTCGGCCTCGGGCAGAAGTTGGCAAGGAGCGTTAATGGTCCCCTGCGTCGCCATAAATTTCATTGTACTTAGCCATGCGCCGCCGACGGCATTCCCATCATTCGCCCCGGCATCTCCCCCCCCCCACGCCCCAACCCGGCACCCGCCCCTCGCCGCGAGCAATGCGCCACGCGCGATTTATAATTATAATTTCCCGAGGCTGTGTGACATAAGCGCACAGAATCGTGGAGATTCCTCGTGCGTGCGAAATTACGGACCGAGTGTAGTAGTAGTGGGGGAGGGGCACGGAGAACGAACGCGAACGAATGCGAGCGAAGCTGCCCTCGATGTTTCATGGTTTCGCAACCGTTTCTTGGTGCATTGTATAAATTACGATATCTTGGTGAGTTGAGACCGAAATGGCAGAATTAATGCTCCAATTTATTATACGTGCAAACTTGTACTAAGTAAAGAATATAGGTTATGCGAGTGTACAATCTAGAAGCGTTTCTTTCTCATTCGCTCGGTAGTGCTGCTCGAGCGTTATTATATAATCGACCACCACATGGAATCCGCAATCGATGACATTGGGCGCATAAATATTTCTCGGTGCGCCACCGGTTCTTTTATTCTTCTACTGACATCCAGCGCACCAAGTCGAACCGCACTTGTCGTGCCTTCCTTCCTTCCTTCCTTCCTTCCTTCCTTCCTTCCGTGTCGGGACGAAGCGGGAATTGCGAGATTTTGGAAGCTTTTTGGCGAACAAATCACTGCTACAGCATTCGCAATGCGGATATGAAGAAGGTGAAAAAGGGTGAAGCAGCCGGGAAAGAGTGTTGAAGTTTCAAAAGATCTTGTTGCAGCCATGATCGATTCCTGTGGCGCTGAGGTTTTAGCGAGACTTAATCCGCGTCTTCCGAGCGTTTTACGATCAAACGTGTATAAAATGCTAAGCGAGGTTAAACTATTTATATTATCGACGCGACAAGGAGGAATCGTCCGAGGCTGTTCTGAATTTATTTAGAAGCGTTGTACGGTTATCGCGATTTCGTAGCTCGTACGTAGGGCAATGAATGTACGCTAAACCCTGTGTTCTCAGTACCGTGTTAACGAGAACTAATTGCTTACCTACGAGTACGTGCTAAATTTTCAGCTGCAAAATAATATTCAGAGTAGAGTGTAGCGTATTATGATAGGAAATTGCTTTCGGAAAGTCCAATTAAATAGTCTCGCAAGTATTTATTATTAAGTATTTATCATAGTACTTCTCTATGATAAACATTTGTTATAAGAAGTTACGAGCGTTTCGGTAAACACTTGATTGCGTAACCGCGTCAGAAAATTGATTACCTCCTAATATTTATCTGTTATAACATTTAATACAGTACGTGGCAGATAAACCACGAGGCCGTCACGTTATTCGACGACTTTAAAAATAATAATCAAAAAATTTAATACAATCTTAAGTAGCTCTTTGGTTTTGTTTTGTGTTATTAAATTGAAAAAAGTAAAAGTACGCATTCATAACGGGCACATGCCTGAAGATACAGTTTCACATTGCTGTATGAAAACATTGTTTAACGAGTTCTTCGAGTATAATTATAAAAATCGTAACAAAAAAGTAGAATGAATGAAAATGGAAAAAGTATGCTGCGTATTTGCTAAATAAAGCGATATACATTGAGATAACACGAGAGACTTTTCCATAACCGCGTATCGTACATCAATAATGATGTTTAAGCCACGATACGCAGGATGAAATTTTTCTTCGTTCCGTCGCACTTTTTTCCAAGCAAATACGCGACATTCGTAAAAGTCATAAATTCCTTTTCATAGTTTCTTCATCGGCTATGACAGAGAGAGAGAGAGAGAGAGAGAGAGAGAGAGGTCGTGCCGTCGACGCGACGCTTCGTCCTTCTGCGAAATTCCCGATCGGGGCACTGGGGCGTGAGGGAGCGAGACGATGAAGACACTTTAAAACCGCCGGCACCACGGGATTTATCGAATAATTGTGGGTCAACTCGAAGCGACAGCTTCGAAAGCGCGAACGTGTAGGCGGTTCTTTTAAGTTCGTCGTTTTGGCAGTCGAGCTCTTGCTTGTGCTTTTTTTGTTTTTCGGTTTTACGCACGTGCGTGCACTTTTACCGATCATTGTGATTCTGCAATGAATATCGTACGGCGATAAATTTTGACCACTTTGGCTCGGACGTGTCGTATAGCTTTTTAGTCGCTTGTCTCGCCATTCGTCGAGCGATCCCTTTAACTAAGGTCAAAGCATGAAATACTGGATGTAAGTGTTCGCGATTCCGAGGTGCGCTAATTGATTACACAGCGAACGCTCGGAGAAAGAAAGCGTTGCCATGCCATTACCGAAATGTAATTATGAATAAATGTACTTTGAATAAGTCGTACATTATTAATGTACTACCAAGAAGAAGTTCCTGCAAAAGGTAGAGTAGGCTTCGTTTCCTTTTAATTTCTGTACATATGTAGTCGCCTATTTATTCTACATTTAAATTCTATTTGAAAGAAATGCCCCTAAACACCCTCGACTCACTACACGAGGTCGTAAACTTTTCGTTACCCTCGAAGAGGCCAACAAAACCCTCACGCCAGCACCATAAAGAAACCCCGTTTGGCCCTTTCGCTGTCTCCCACGCGAGTACGTGCGTCAGGTGTTGCTTATCAGTGCCGAGCATCTCCTTGCAACCCTTCGACAATAAGTATACTGCTCCGTGTGCGAGCACGCGCACACGCCCGAGCGTTTAATTCGTACGTACGCGAGGGCACATTTGGATAATGAGCCAAGGATTTAATACCTGAGATGTACCTTCTCGCCGTTTAGAATTGTTCGAGAGCGTTACTGTTAACGGTTGTTTCGCACAAACATTCAAGGCAGGCCACTTTAGCTGTTAACGTAAGTGTAACGATTGAAAAGATTATAATTGCGAGAGATTCTTTTAGGCTCGTATTATTTTTTTAGATCGATCGTATTACGAGTACGTCTGTGGGTTAAATCGCCATGACGCGTCGAAATGTGCGTCTTAAAAATCTGCCTTTAGCTTACGCGCTCTCTGATTGCGAGTGCTGATTAGGCTACGGATTATTAGTTGCCAAGTCCTAGTAGCGCATCCAAAAAGTACACGATCATCCGATAATTTTAAGTGTACGCTCGTTACGTTCCAACGATACGCGATGCGATATCACATTTACGCTGCCCGCGAGAAAGTATCTTCGGGAGGCAAAAGAGGCACAAAAAATCGATGCGATAAAAATGCGCCAGACCTAACGAGCAAAGATCTACGACGAAAACCCTCGTTCATCGGGAATACGCAGAAGTAAAGTAGTAAAAAAGTACTCCGCTGGAATCGGACCGATGCTCGAATCATTGATCATCCGCGTCGATCGGTCTCAATTGCGTCGGCGAAATTACGACGCGCTCGCGCATAAATTCATCAAGGACGCGCGGGTTTGCGATAGGCGCTTATGCGTTCCCCACGTGAAAATATGCCGCGCGCGCTTGAGCTTCTCCGGGGCCGCGATCACGCGACGCGGATTAATCGCGCGCCGCCCGCGAGGGTCGACGGGGGCGGTAAATTTACGTCGGAGTGGAAAATTTATGCGTCTCATCCCGTGGAACCTGCGTCTCGCACAACGAAATGACGCATGGATGGCTTTAAGAGCTCGAGCGATGCGCGGTGTTGAGCCTTTGACACGATGATTGTTATTTGGTTTTATCGCTTCAACGTTGTTGGCGTTCTCATTGTCCGCTTATATTGCTAATTGAGTTAATGATTAAAACGACTTTATACATTGTATGTCAATGGCTTGTTTTCAATGAGTTTCATGTTCAGGAATACGTTTTACTTCAAAACTAATCGCAACTATCTTATTAGTCCGTAAAAGAAATACGCTCTAACCTAAATACTTGGTGTTCGCTACGGGACACGCAAGAAATGTGTCAAGTTTTTACTTCAGATTCACAATTGGTCTTTGTAATTGAATTATTTCGCCAAGTAGCCTCATCTGGTAACCTTTATTATCATTTTATTTCTTGTTACAACATTACAGATTCATAACAGTTTAGAGTATAGGAGTAACTCCCATTCGTTTTCCCGCTTCCTAAAGGTCGTGCAAGCAATTAAAGCTGCAATAACCGACGGTTGAAGCAACCGTAGATGTTGCGAGCTCGGGCGTTCAAAGAAAACGAATATTATTCAGTTCCAAGAGTTTGTACACTCTAGTTATAGCAAATGCAAATCTCTGCGAGTCGGATACATGTTACACACGAGTATAGAAAAATATCGGTCTCGAACGCCTGAATTCGCAATATCCGACGTAGTTACTGTAGATGTTGGTTCTTACATGTTCAATTGCTTGCGCGTGATTTGGAGAGCCGGTTAATGAATTAAGTTACATTCTTTATATTCGTACGCCAAATTGTTTTTACTTTATACTAAAATAACGGAAAAATCTTAATGATAAACATCGTTAGATAAAGTTTCTCGAGGTGTTGGCATAGTTGCAGCAGTTGTTTTATCAAGATCCGATAAATTATTAAAATAATATGCGAAGACCGTGCGTCATTGTATCCTATTTACCTGAAAATGAAACTGATATCAAAAGCCTCCCCCCCGCTCTGCAACCTTTCTCATCGGTTTTTCAAATACGTGGAAGCAGAGATGACTTTGTAGAAGCACGTGATTGGATTGCTTATCGCGACAACGAAGGTGCCTTATGGTTCTACAGCAATTCCAAAACGCTAAGAGCGCATTGGCAAAGCATCGAGAGCGTTTAGCCAGCTTTTTCATTCGCATCTTCATTGGCCGTTGATTCATCGAGTCGATCATAGTTGAGAAGAGGTCTGGCAATTAGGCACGTGATCATTCGGCAATTTGTGAAAGTGACTCGGTGATTTATCCGAATGAGAAAACAGGTGTCACGCTAGAGCCCAACATTAAAACGCAGACGGTGAAAAAAGCGCGAGAGCACGAGGCAAGGAGGGTATTTTTTTCTCTCAAATTAGTCGGATCGATTTATGCGTTCGCAAGGAGAAGAAAAAGACTTTTTAGAAGCGCGATCGCACACGTGTACAGTGCGGCTGAAAAATTCCCCTCGGAGAGGCCTGCGAGGGGTCCGCGCGTTCCACTCGAGATCCTGGCTCCCAGATACCGAGCGCCGCGCGCATCCGAATCGTCCTACTCCGTTCTGGATGATGGAAACTCGGCATTTTACAAGGAAGCCGGCGAAACATCGACGCGGAAAACAATTCCGGCAGTTTCTCAGTCGAGGGAAATCAATCTTGCGGAAAAAATATTTTATCCTTGGCCGCGCCGCCGCCGCGAGGGAACTTGGCAAAATTTCCATTCAATAAACGCGCTTTCGCAATGATACGCGCGGCAATAAAATATTGGTTTTAAATTTTGAATAATCATTTGGAATTCCATCGCGCGAGCGATCGTAAAGCGTGGAAAAAGTCAAACGCTCGAGTATCGAAATTTTTTTTTCCCTCCGGCGGCGGTCGCGCGGATTCGCGCCTTTAAAAACAAAGTACGTTCGAGTGCGCGCGCGCAAACAATGAAGCCAGGAACAAACATTGGAATTAAAGACCGCCGTATCTTGTCCGCCATGTAAATCGATCGACGATCCCACCGAAAAGAGCCATCCTCCTTAGCTTGGCCCATAAAAATCTTTCGTTATCTCCACATCCAGGATCGCACGTGCGCATATTCATGGGATAATGCGGTGCACAACAACGGTGACGACGCGCACAGCGGCCAAAAGAGACGAGCGAAATAATTACGAGCAATCGTATTAGCGATAACCGCTTCTGCAGCATGTGAAAAAGTCAAACGAGACAATGAGAGAGAGGGTGGGAGAGAGAGAGAGAGAGAGAGAGAGAGAGAGAGACCGCGAATACAAGTTGTAAGAGTACGTAACCGCGAGTAGGAGTAATACGAGCGAAAGGAATCCCAGAAAAGGGACCCGCGGCGATACTCGGCAACAACTTATATAATGATATGCAATCGAGATGAGGGATAGCATTGTACATAATATCATTAGGAGAGTGTGTAGTTTAAGTGCGGAAGGCTCCCAGTGCGGGAAATGTGTCGTCCGGCTTCGTCGTTTCTGAATTCCGCCATTATAACCTAGGCTTTTCGTTTCGTTTTCTTTTACGTACGACGTAATCAGTCGCTGTATTTTTACGGATTCGTGGATGATACGATAACACCGGGAAAAGAAGCTTTCTTTTGTTACAAAATACTCTACTGGAAAGAGAATGTATTGGTTACGATATACAGTCCTTTTGTACGCAGCTTCCAAACGGTTATCGAGGACAAAGTAAAAGTAAAAAGAAGGTAACAAAGGTAAACAATCGTACGATTAGTCCACACAGGAATACAACAACAACCTTACCGACAGATGTAATTTTATTTTCAAATCTTTCGAATGTTTAATAACTACGTATTATTGAATGATAGACATTAATTGACAAAAGAAGCAATGGCGATTGCCAGCGTATAATTAAACGTATTCTTATCGAATGCTATCTGTCTGAAATAACGTTTATCCGAAAAGAGGAAGAAAGAAGAAAAAAGGGTAAAATCATAAATTGCAGAAAAGAGCGGTTGCGCAATTGCTTAGCTAATTGCACAGTTGTGCAGTGCGCGCATAAAATAATTCTAATTGTCTTGAGTGCGGTTGTCCACGGGCACTGCGGCGAGATAAAAATTGAAAATTCGAACGGGCGGTTGTCGTAAGGGCCGGGGAACGTGACGCGAGTCTGCGAGGAAAGGCCGCGCGTTACGTAAAGGAGCGCAAAAGAGCCGAGGAGTGTGCGCGATCAAACGAGTGTGTAAACGCGCTTACGAGCATGTAAACGCGCGCGTATGCGCCCACGAGCACAGGAACACAGAGAGAGAGAGAACGGGCTAGAGAGTGTCCGGTAAATCAATCCCCGCGTGCGTTTGACATCCGATACACTCGGTGTAAATATGCTTTGGCTGCCGGTGTGCAAATACCGCGGGCGCCCTGTGTAATCCCCCTCCGAGTGATTCGCAGCGTCGGCGGAGGCTGCCGCGAGATCGATTCTTGCGTCAAACCGTATTAAATGATCTACCGCGCATGCGTGTTGATGTGGCAACTTCTTTTATTATCCCGATCCCGGCAACTGACGCCCACGGAAATCCTTTCTTTATTTATTTTATTCTTGTTGGCTTTTTTCACCTTTGACAGGTACAAGCTGTCGTGGACGGGGGAATCCGAGGAGTGACTCCTAGAGTGTCGTCGCGCGTTCGAGGCGAGGAAGAAACGAAACAATTATCGTATGGTGAACGAGGACGAGACGGGGCCTAGACATTGCGAGGGTAATCCTAACGCGATCGTCGACTTACTTCTCCAAAGGAATCAAGTTTACGGATGAACTCGATCAAGGGATCTGGAAAATTATTCATCAACGCCAATAAAAGTTTCTCTATAAAAATCGTAAAGCTAGCCTCACGCGTTCCGGTTTTACGGCTATTTTCTCAAAAGAACATTATGTATTCGGTAATTCAATATTTCCTCCTTCACTCTAGCAAATGGCACAGGTCATAATTTCAGAAATTACCAATTAATATTCGATAAATGGAATTCGTTTCAAAGTTCCACGCCATTGGCAAAATTATTTTCGAAAAGCGAATGTATAATAACATAAAGAAATCTAATCTCTAATCGCTCACATTTACGCGCGATAAAGTAATGCAAATAATGCCATCCACTTTACAGAAGGATTCGTCGTCTACCTTTACGTAATACGGCGATTAAACGCTAAAGAAATCTGTATTTATTTATACTTATGATAGCTCGCAGTGATAATCGCCTGCAACACACACGCGCGCGCACACGCACCCGCGCGCGCGCACACACACACACACTGTATACATAATTCACCAACTTGAAAAGAAACTCAACGTATTCGTTTCGACTTGAACGCAAAGTAAATAGACCTGGTGATCAACATGATTTATTTTTCGCGGAACATTAATAGCGCGGCAATTTGTTTATTCCGACGTTTTTTATAGTAAAAATTAACTTATAGTTATTCAGTCGGCTAACTATACATATTTATGAACATTTCAGAAAATATCCTCCATTCGGCTCTTGAATCTTTCAAATCCCCATATACAAGCAGCCTTACACACAAGGAATTGTATACGAGCGTCCCATTCATTATGGACTCTAAACTAAACGCGCAATTATGATAAAATGACAATCATCAGCATGCACATACAAGGTTGCAGCTTTCATTTCGCTAATGACACGGGCACTTTTGCAGAGGCAAACGCTCTGAAAGTTTTCTGCAAAACGGGAAAAAGACGAAGGCATATATACGAAGGATGCCATATAGAAAGTCCCCCCTAATGAGATCCAGTTTTAATTAGCTGAAAATGTCCGTCCTTGTCGCATCCGAGGCATACGTACATACGCACATGCGTACGCCCGTGCGCACAAGCTTTTGTCCCGGTGTGAGCCACAGGCGATCGATAAAATGGACCAAGTTACTAATAAAACGCGGCTCGCGGCCTACACACTTACCTGCACATTTGCGTACGCGAGATCGGGAAACTCCAGTCTCTATCGATAAGGAAGTCGCGCGAACGAGGATTTCCCAACTACGAAGATCGTCCAATAGAAAAATGATAGATTCGGGACATTTTATCACGTTGGATTTTGTCGTGATTTTTCGCGTGAACCGTCTCGCATCAAGCGTATCCGCTTAAAAAAAATTTCTTGAAAAAATCCGTCCCGAGTATCTCGATAAATTCGCGCTTTATAAAAGTGGAGTAAACGTATAACGAATAACAAATAAGTCAGCTGACGTTTCGCGATAACCGAGCAGAACAATGAAAGCAAATGCCTCGCTCCTGATCCACGGCCCAGCGAGATAAGTCACAAGCCAGAGGGCGCGAGAGACGCGGGCGCCCCTTGAAAAATCATAGCGAAAGGGAAAGGACGTTCCTTGGACGTGGAAGATGAGACGCGATAGATCCTCCCGTGGCGAGGAGAAAAACGGAGGGGAAGGAACGGACGCGGGCACACACGCAGGTAGTGCCAGGGAGCGCCAACGCGGTATTATATGGCGCGGAAGCCCCTAAGGCAAGTTTTTATCGCGCTCGACATCTGCGCCGCTCGATCGTCATTACCGCGCTAAGTAATCCGCCACTGCAAGCTGCCGTCGTCCCCCTTTCCTCTGGGGAGAAGGCGATGCGCGACGCGCGACGAGCCTCTTCGAATTCACCGAGTCGCTTTTGTATTTTCATACGGAGCTCCACCGATGGGGTGAGCCCTGCCCTCCTGCTTTTTTTTGGTTTTTCGCTCGAGATCTATGATGGATTTCTGATTTTCTTTTTTTTCTGCATTTTTTTTTTTTGTTCCTTTCGTCGGAAGCAAACTGGATTGTCGATCGGCGACGGGCTGTTAGACGACGGGCTGGTAATTAACGAATACAATGGTTTTTCTATGGTTTTTTTGATTTTTTGATTAACGAGGGACGACTGATGCCGACTGGAGAGCGCGCGTTTACCGACGAATTCATTGCTTTTATGAAATCGACTACTTTTGTGTAGCGCGTTGCGACCCCCAACTAACGTACGTAAAAAAATCCTTTCGCGAGCGTTGATTTTTTTACGTACCAACGCATAATTTTGCATTGGTACACGCGAGCTTTTAAACGAATCTGCCATTTCAACTGTCGCCAAGTAAAGAAACCATTTAGTCCGTGGCTTGTTACAACATCGTCCCCGTCGAAATCGGTGCATTGCGTTACTCGTTTCTTGATGAGATGCATCGATACAAGGGGCGCGTGGACCGTTGAAATGGCAGACCCCGAGATATCGGGAGGCGCGATTAATCCGGAAAAAAAGGTGGTCGAGTGGAGCCGAGTTCATTTTCACGTTGCGTTCGGGAAATTATACAACGGGAATGGCAGCTGCGAACAGCGCGGAAATTGATTTATAATGCATAGTGCATTATTGCGGTCCACTTTACCGCTTCATCTGGCCGACGTGGCACGGATTAGTGCTTTTTCACCGGGTGCAATTCACCCGCGCGCATCGCTCGGGGCGGAGGGTCGCGATTGCGCGCACCGGAAATGGCTGTTATTGCGTTCGTGAATCCGCGCGCCAGGAGCGCACCTCAATTTCAAAGTACTTGTCTTTCTCCGTCTGCTTTCCTTTCGCGTCATCTAACCTAAGAAGCGTTGGCGGCTTCTTTTTGGGCGTGAGTCGTTAACGGTCGGCCATTTATCAGCGTCTCTGAAGACTATTATCCCACTTGAATGCCGACTTAGCATTATCAGCAGGCACTTTATTTCTTTACGTTTTCACTTGATGAATATAATGTGCAAGTTCCGTTCGATAACTCAAAGTGCAGAGTGTAGACGTAACGAAAGGAAAGGTCGATCGATTGAGTTGCAAAGTGATTTCGCGCGGGTTTTCCAAATTTCTTGCTGCTCTTTTAGTTTCGTATCTCGCATGAATTTAGAGCCTCTTGGTTTTTTGAAAATGATCGTTGATGACTGAAATGACAGTGGAACGACTTCCGAAGCTAATAAGCACTAGGTACTTAGGTGAAGTTGAGCGGGAATTAATTCGTATAATTGAAGATGGATTTCAAATTAATCGCAAGAAGCTCCTGTAAAATTATCCAGCTTTATCTCGATACGAACGTAATAAACTTGTATTCGAGTCCATTATCGGACATCCGTGTAAGTGGAGATAATTCTCTAAGATGGCAAGTTTTGAAAAATGAATACTCAGAGGCACTTCTCGTACATTTTTGCAAAGGCCTTGTGTGATACGCGTGTTTTCTACTTCTTTCCATTTTAACTGGTCAGTGTGAGTTAGATGGAAGGGAACGTCGCGGATAATACCCTGGTAGCTTTTACAGAAATACGAATGCAATAAATAATTATCTCTACGCAAAAGACGATCGAAAAGCCATGTATAGCAAAAACTTTTTAGTCCGCATTACAAGGCGCATTCAAACGCCATATAAAGTACCGTCATGTGTCGTGCTGTACGCTGAACAATTCGAGGAAGGGAGAATCGGAATGGCATACGCAGTCGCTGCTCCCTCGCTCGTTTCTTCTTTGCTCGTTGATTACTTCTACATCTTTTTCATTATCTCCCTCCCTCCCGCGCTCGTCCCGCTCGCTCGCTCGCTCACTTTATACTCCCGCTGCCTTCTCTCGCATGCTGCTGCAAGGCGATCTGACGCGCATACGTGCGCAATGTATATGCGCGTATGGGAGCTCGTTAATTATCGACAGATTTCATCGGCTCGATCATATACTTGCCGATGCTGATCGAGCGAAAATTCACCGCGAGTACGTCTCTGACGATCGGCCGAGCCTCGTCCAGTCAATAACGCGCGGGTGTCATTCAAACAAACTTCGCTATCGTCAAAATGGAAAGCTTACAATTTCTTGTTCAATTGTGGATGAGCACCTGGAGCAACTCCCGGGATACGGAATTTCATTTTCGCGGGATTTTCGCGTTGCGTGCGACCGCAGGTGAGATACAGAGAGATGACAAGTAATGACATGGGCACAAGCGTCGGTTTTCTTTTATAAATTCTTTCGTTGGATATCGTACGACGTAAAGACTATTCTTGCTCGCGTATCTATACGCATCTGTACGCAGACGCACTTATCCTCGAAAGCGAAACTATCCACGCGTGAAAAAAGAATATCGCGGAAGAATATCGTTAAAAATATGTTTTTGAATTTTTCTCAAATAGTAAGTTGCTAGCGCAATTACGTAGCACGTGTTTTCTCCTATTTGTAATCCTCTATCTGTGCATTTTCTTGCAGCCTACATTTGTCGATTTTATGGCCACTGCACAAAGATTAATAGATTAATTTACCCTTTTTCGATGACTTTGACGATTCTTATTGCAACTCTTTTTTCAATCCGAATTAAAGCTTCGATAGGAATCATAAATATCAATTTATAAGGGAAGATAACTCGCAAGGCGTGCGCGTATGCCTTCTTCCGCCTAATCGACGGAGAAAAATCGTTCCTTAATTGATCATTCAACGAGAAAAAAAGATCGTCGACCAACTCACACTAATCTGATTAGTGATTGGCGGGACAATTAACTGCTATCGATAGACTTCATCGTGGTCGAGTGCGCAGGAGGAAAAAAAGTCTCGGCCTTTACAACGCGATCTTCAACGTGAAACTTGATTGCACGCGAGATCATTGTTCACTGATAAATTGGAACATTTGGCACGACCCGTCATTACTACTGACTCCATTTTAATCAATTAGCAATTTAATTGAGCCGCTGTACTTTCCATTTGTTATTCTCCTGCGAAAACATAATTAGCACATCCATATTTTTCTCCAATCTTACCCGCCATTTCGTAATAAACCGAAAATTATGCCCGATGCAATGCGACGCGATGCAGGACGCGCAGCATTACTCTGAACATTAATTGAAACCAAGCCAGAGCGACTCCGAATGCAAGATCAAAGATTTTCTGGGATTCCAAACCTCGGCTGCAGTCGAGACAACTGCCATTAGGCCAATGCTATCGGATCTCTAAAGTCGATCCTATCCGCCAGCCGAATAAATTCGAATCAACCTTCCCTTTAATATGCTCCCGAAGGTTACGTCGCGTAGCGAGAAACTGGATATTCCTCCGTGTATTATATTAAAATTTAACAATTGTCGAAAGAAAATAATACCCCGTTGTCCGGCCGTTCGCAATGGGCGTTCGCGAACGAATTTACAGGCGTCAACCGTAAACAATGAGGGCTCGCGCACTTTTCTACTTCTACATTCAACTTCCAGGCGATATTTTCGTATCGGCAACTCACCATTGTTCGCGATTGTTCGCGGAATGTTTATTAATCCGACGAGAGCCAACCGATGCAGTCCGGCGGTAAGGAAAGTCGCGAAGCTGGAGGGGCTTGAGGAAAAAAGTGAGAAATGGGGGAGACGCGAAACCAGTCGCAAGCCTGCAAATTGAATTCCAAGTTGCGTTTAAGCGGGACTTCGACTCGCGTAAATATCAAACGGCGCAGCGGCGCGCAAAAGTTGTACCGCAGTCTAGAACAATCAGGCCAATATCCATTTATTGCTCGTGATTGATATCGGTAACGAAAATAATAAAGAGTCCGAAGTTTGAAGAGAACCGCGCACTAGTTCGCTCGATTCACCGTCCCCAGCGATAGTTTCTTCGTCGATAGTTTCTTCACGAGCGACAGATTTATTTTCGAGAGAAGGAGAAATCCTTAAGGAGCGCCAAAATTTAACTTCTCCACGTTAAACTCTTCCACGTTACTGACTGCGTCGTTCATAATTTTCTGGGATGCGAATAACAATTAACACGCGTATCTTGCGTAGCGTCGTGGAGGAGAAGTACAACAGGAGGCTTTAGGACGATAAGGACCAGCCAGCCGGGCAGTCCTTCCGAAGTCAAAAGGGACAAACAACTCGTGTACTCCTCCAACCGAACAAACATCGAATAGACGACAGGTGCCGGCGTTCGCATAGCCGAAGGACACGAGTCCATTAGCGGCGGCTCTATCGCTCGTTCGTCCCGTCAAGCGCTCGTTGTCGGCGAGCGTAGTCGGCGCCCTGGTGCCGGAAAATTCTCCGCGAAGGGTCCGGTAATCGGCGCGACGGGGCAACCCGCGACGCCCACTTATCTCAAGGTGTCATCGCAAGGGCGGCGCGCCGTCGCCATCGCACGAAAATTGCCGCGGATTCTCGTTGAGCCAGCGAATCTCGTGGCTCAACTCATGGCAGTTGTGCTTTTATGCATTATAAAATAATTAGATTATTGTGCAGTGAGCGCAATTGCCCTAATGCGATAAATGGAGTAATCGATTATTTAAGCCGAGGCCGGTCAATAAGAACGAGGCCGAGGCAAGCGCGAGTGAACCCGTCGGTTCCCTTTAAAGCAACGCGCGCACCTAATTTGCTCGCCATGATTCGCCTCAACGCGAATGAATTTACGAATGCTCGTATGCGTCGTATCCTTTCCGTTTCCAGCTATACGTCGGTTGAAAACTATTCGCTAATTCCGGGATAAGAAACAACGAAAAGCTATAAAAAAACAATTGTAAGGGATTCGAACTCTGGTGCTCTTGGGAATTGCCGATGAAAAAATATCGTTGCGCTCGTGCGTGTGCGCACGGGAATTCAGTAGTTGTACACTAGGCAGGTATGTAATCCAAGTCGGTCCTACTCACTGGCCAATAGCCAACAGCTTGAAAAGTGCCATCCCAATGACTTACCTGCAAAGGAAAGAAAAAGAATCGTTAAATGGCATTTGGAATAGGTGAATACTTAATAGTATATACATTGATAATGATAAAGTAACTCGTCGCTGATGACAAGACTGCGGATGCCTTGCACTGAAAACGAAAAATTATCGACGTGAAATAAATCGAACAAGTCGAAAAATCAAAAAGATAAAATCTAGACGTTTCCTCGACATCATCCCTAATTACTTTTAATGAACCAGCATTTTTTCCCTCTCTCGCTAAATGCAATTTTTAATTTTTCTCTTTTGTTGTTTTTGCTTTTTTAATCAACTCGGGCTTCTCACGCGAGCTCGAGATCGCGCGTGCACACCCAGCGCGCGCGCGCGCGCGAGAGAGAGAGAGAGAGAGAGAGAGAGAGAGAGAGAGAGAGAGAGAGCGAAGGAGAACACGAGGCGGTTGAGGGCAGGAGGAGGAAGGAACACACAACGTCATTCCAATTTGTATCTTGTTCTGCACTCAAGTCTCGATATATTCCGGCGGCAGGGTGCGCGTTCCATACTGGATTGGCGGGGCCTTTTAAAGAGACCGAAGTCGCGAATGAGGTTCTCGCGTTCCGCAGGAAATTCCAGGAGTGTCTCCGAACAAAGGGCATTAGTGCTCGGCTCTTTTGTATTTGAGCGGCTGCAACCGCGCGCTCCTGTAAAGACTCCATTTCGTTAGGCATTTTCATTACCCGCTCCTTCGGATTACGATTTTATTATCGTTGATCAGACCCGAGAAGCTGTATTTTCTTAGTACTCGTGGCTGAGCTGCTTTTTATCAATGATGTGTTTATTAGTTTAACTTTGCAATTATTAGGCCATTTTCAAAACTAATTATTCGGCTGTTCGTTCCCGATGGAGAAATTAATCGAAGAGAATTTAATTGCGGTACAGATCATACACGTGTTTTAGCCTCCTGTGTTTATCGAGTATGACAGGCAGGCTATAGACATTGATCGATTACAATGTGTTTCACTTCTAAAATTAATAGACCACGCGCGCTATCGAAAAATGCAGGTATTTCAAACTAACGGACTCGGACGCTGTTTAATATTTGTCGCGATATCGCGTAAATTTTCGCTACTCCATCGAGCGAACTTTGAATTCGTCCCTGAACTCTTATTCGGTACAAAAGGATCGCGATATCCCGTCGCAGCTGCCCGTATCGCTAATAAAGATCGCGTTTTTTAGGTTTGAGAAAGAACGAGCACGAGCCACCTTTTTGACCCTCCGCCCTCCTCCCTTTCTTGAAAAAAGCGAGAAGAAAAAGACGAAGGGAAGAGAGTGGCTCATCTTATCAGCGCGCCGATTATAACACCCGAGCGGAGTTGAAAAAACTTTAGCACGACGACGCGACCGAACTTTCCTTCGATGAAAAAAGAATTTCTCTCGCTCTCTCGCTCTCTCGCTTTGTGTGCGTGTGTGCGCGCGCGCGCGTGCGTGCGTGAAATGGAAGAGGACTCCGGTTTCTCGAAACAAGCCGCGGTTTTCTTTGAACGCCGAAAGGAATCCGCGATAATCCGTGGCGAGAAGTTGCCGCTCTTCGCTCGTGGGAGTCAGAGAAGGCGAAGGTCCTTCGCTTCGTCCTTTATTTTGGCTGGAGATCAGAAGGCGCCGCCTTCAGGCAGCGGCGGTACACGGGTGAGAGGAGGGCAAAGAAGCAGGGCTTTATCTCGAGATCGCGCGCACATGTACGCCAAGTGGAGGTGGACAGGACGCTTTCTAAATCACGTGGGAGGGAGTGGAAGACTCCCCCCGTTATTCCCTCCGTGGTAATCCTGCTTTTTCGGTTGAGCGCGTGGACCGGAAATCGATGACGCTTCACGTGAAAATCAGCGCCGTTGCGCAACTCGAGCCCCTTAATATTTTCTGGCTCCGCTCACACAGTGAATTTATCGTATCCTACAAGCTCTCCCTCTCTCTCTCTCTCTCTCTCTCTCTCTCTCTCCCACGCTGGGCGAAGCATTTAAAAATGGATTCACGAATCATCTCACGAATACCATACACTGTACTTAATTTCTTTCATTAGCGCTCGACAATATTCCGTTCGAGCCAATGATATAAATCTCCGATATCGGATGTTCGGTATTTAAACATACAATTTGAATCTCTTCGGTTTCTAAAGCCTGATATTAAAAGCACTCGTTAAGGCAACTCCGATGATTACGCGATCATTAGAGATTAAGTACGATCGCGCAAAGAAAAATCGATGACTCTTTCTTGAGAAAGAGGAAACAAGTTCTCGTGCGATATTCGTGCGAAACAACGTTTTGCGTATATTCGCGACACACGATACCCCTTTAACAATACGCCAAGTGCATGCGAATAGCGGTACAATCGACGCGTGTATGTACTTTACAGGAGAATATCGCACAAATCAACGCGTCCGTACGATCATTACGAATAAATCTTCAATAAATAGTTTCGGGCTTAAGAAAAACGAGGAGATCCATGCGCGTTAGCTTACCGACGACGCAGTGCCCGCAAATAAAGATCAGTCGAAAGATAAAGGCGGGCAAGAGTAGCACAAGCATGGGTGGAGGGAAATAATAATTTTCGGTGACGGGAGGAAGCGTGACGACGTGGGTTTAGTGTACACAGTGCGACGGAGCGCCGCCGTCGCCCTTCTATTCCATTATCGAGTTGGTTTTACGAGCCCCGACTAACTCGGTTATGGTGTCCGCGCGAGCGGCTTTTCGGAGCTTTGAATGTGCGCGACACCTCGTTTAAGTTATTACGATTTCTCCGGGCCTTTATTGTCTTTCGCTCCCTTTTCGGTTGACTCTCGGTCGCGCTTGTCGTCTTTAATAATGGTCGCGTCGGCTTGGACCGGTAACCGGTGGGGCCCACTAAGCGCATCTTTGCGCACGAAATTTATTGGCCCTCGAACTCCGTGTTTTTGAGAAAAATTGACGTGGCCAGTGTTTTATCGAGGGGCGTAATAACCTTCGGAAATAAGTGATTTTATCAGGAATAAAGGGACTCGGTGAACTGGATCGCGCGACCTTAGCTTCGAAGGACGTCGCTAGATTAATTTTCCCTCTCCTCAAGCCTTGAACTAGGAATCGTTTAGGTATGTTCTTCGTCCAGCGTATGGTACGAAAGGATGAATAAATTAGGAGGATTTTCAGGCTGCTGGAATATAGCGAGGGAGCTGGAATAGAGCGGCAGTTAAATAACTTGCAGAAACAATTAGTAACGTCTATAATTTCGAAAGCTTACGTAACGTCGTGCTTTTGAGCACTCGGGTCGCAAATGGAAAAGTTCGAAACTTGGATGGTTCGAAGCGTCGTATCATTAACATACTACGTATTTCACGAAATTGGCCAACACGAAAGAATCGTGCGGCGCCACGTCGAGTAGGCAAATCTTTAACTGTCGGAGCCGCCCTTTTTTATCTAAACAGAAGAGACGGCTGACTCCTTTTTCGCCCCGACACGTACTATCGGAATGCTCCAGGGGAGAGCACCAAGTCCAAAGCACCCGAAAGTCCGGGTTAATCTATGCCCGCATTTGCGTGGGGCAGGTAGGACACGAAAAAGCGATACCGTGGACCCGAGATTTGTGGGTGGGGGTGGTGCAGAAGAGAGGCGGAGGAAGGCCGATTATCGAGGGAAGGCTAACTATATCGGTCGACGCCGACTTCTCGTGTAATTAACCGGGGCCATCGCTTCGGACAAGCGGGTGAGCCATGGAGCGTTGGTTCGTCCTGTATTGCCCAGTGCTTCTCAACTGACATCTGCTTCACGTCGCTCCTTCTTTTGAGTCTTTCAATTCAAGCTTTATATTAGAGCTTCATCCTCGGAGCTTAACCACGATCAGGTTTATCAGGTTTAGCCTTACGTGGCGATTGTTCATTGGTATTATCTCGCGGATTCCGTCTCTAAAGTGGATTATTCGAGGAAATATTCGAGCCTCGTTTGTTATTTGTTTCAATTAACGAGCTCTTGCGAGCCGCGGATTTATTCTCTTCCAAGTACCAACATTGCAATTATTTCTTTTAACTTTTGAACATTCCTCGGACATTTCTCTTTTAAACGGACAATCTTACGAATCTCTACCAGTTCTCAGGATTTTGGCTAATCCTTATTCTTAAGTGCTGTTATGCAACGGCGATGAATGCCTCAAAAATAGAGGTTAGTCGTGGAGAACGGGCCGAAGACTTTGGCCGTTTAGGTTCTAAGCGCACGATATCCGGCAACAGAGGGGCTTCCGGAGCTGGTTAGCCGCATCCTTTTGTCGTGAGATTAACGAAACCGCGGACGATGCAAAATGGAATCGCAGACATTTTTTTATTATCGCGAAAGGACGTGGTTAGGAAGAACGTAAACACGAAACGCACAGGCCGGGTAACTAACTCGTTCAAGTCTCACCTACAGTCTCCGATGCTCGTTCCCCCGAGTTTATCGGCCTCGTAGAAGAAAGCTCGAAAATTAGTGAAAAACTCATCGATACGATGAGTACCTGTACACACCTGAGCGAGCGTTCATTTTCATTCGACGCTTCAAAGTTAGCGGCTCTTTGACAATCTTGGATCTAAATTAACTTTTGAAAAGCCAAGATTAGCGTCCGTAATATCGTTGAAACTGGTGAATCATTAGAACCAACGAAACCTCAAAGCCGCAGATGAAGTTGGAAACCGTTGTACGAAAGTTGCGCGAAACGCGACAAACAACTGCGATAACCAGAGCGTTGAGTAGAGGGTGACGATGGTGTTTATCATCTGCCCTCGTAGTGGCATGGACCGGACACTTTTGCTTTTTTCCGAGGTAAAATTCGTACCGTTGACGAATAGAAGGTGTGCACGTAGTTCACGAGAAGTTCGGCGCTCGTGAATTTATTTTTCAAGTCCGCCCGGATACGAATGTTATGATCGATCGATAGAAGGGCATCAATCGAAAAATGAAGGGCACCGAGATGTTTAGAAGAGCCCGTTGCAACTCTTTCCCGTGTGCCTCGTGTCCAAGTAATTCAGTGATTTTGAGTATTTCATTCAACGGAGGATCGGAATCACTCCGCAACTCGATTCGCGACGTCTTCTAAACGTCGACAAAATTTTATTTCTAAATTAGTCCACGAGCATTTCTTGATTATCTCGTGAAATTCTTAAAAATAACTCTATTTCTCATGCTTTATTGTCATTATGCTATTTTTTCTTCCTCGAAGGAGGAACGTACGCGGCGTTTGAAAAATAAATACGAATGAACAATGGCCAATGAAGAAGATGTAAGGACCGATAACGGTCGAAACCCTTCGTTATGAAATGCATCGATTTTCGCGCTTCGCTGCGCGTATAACTAATATACTTTTGGTGCTCTTTTCCATCTAGCACACGCTACTACAGCGTCTTGGTTAACCATGCAATAGATTTATTAACCTCTGATCCTCGAAACTTCTCTCGCGGCCGCCTCGAGCGCTCGCGAGAAAATCGGCGTCGGCGTGCGCAAAAGGTGTACACGGGTGTCCGGGGAACGTTTTTCAGCGGCTACGATAAATTTTGCGAGGGCCGTCGTGAGAAAAAGGCGCCAACATCGCCCTCTCGGGTTACGTGTGCGCAAGAGTAGGAATTCCAGTCACGACAAAATGGCGCAAGTCGAAATATCAGCGGACGTCTTGGGAATGTCGCTCACGTCGCGGGTGCTTTAAGTGCGTGTCGGTGAAAACTTTTCCTCGGGAATAACGTCATTCTACGCCGAAATAACGATAACGTTTATGTTTCGATCACATTTTCATGGTACGACGTGATACCGAGAACGTGAACGTTCGCGAGGATACGGAACAGCATTCAAAGTACATATTCCAATACATATTTATATTTCTAAATATACAAACCTTCGAGTGCGTATTTCTTTAAGGTATAGCTGGAAGTAGTCATTCTTTTGAACGACGCTTCTTACGTTCGGGTTAAAAAATATATTCTCAAACTGACGTGACTTTGTCTTCGGTACGCTTCTTTAATCGTTCGACAGAAATGTGTGCTTGAACTGAGTTTTTCTTTTAATATCAGGGAATTTTATGTGATTTTCATGCTAGAAGAACATTCGCTAGGCCGATAAGAAAAGTTTAATGAAAAGAAACCTCGAAAAAATGTAGAATAACTCGATAGAAGCACGTTGTTTTACATAAATAACCGCCGCCTTTCCAAAAAGCATAAACCTTAAAAACTGTAAACCTTGGGTAAGTGATGTTTGGAATAAAAATTCTTGACATTACTTGACATTATAATTAAAACTATTGATGGCTATTATTCAACATGTTTTTTTCGAATCGTCGCAACGAAAATTATTTTACAAGCTATAAAAATTGTATAGTGTATTATATGTGCACATTAAATGTTAACGTTAAACAACGATTTTTCAAAAATAACAAATAAGTGCATCGACCCGATAGTCCCCAACGTTTCCGAGTGAGAGTGTACAATTTATCATTGATTCCGGCATAAAAAGTATTGGTACATAAGGTAAAAACTTATAAGCGCTGATTATAGCGTGAGACATTTATAATTCTCTCTCTCTCTCTCTCTCTCCCCCCCCTCTCTCTCTCTCTCTCTCGCAAGCGTAAATAAAAGAAAAAGCATTAACCTGTCGCGGGTGAGCATCAATTACCAATTTCACCGTAAAGCCAAGCGTAAAAAGCAGACGCGGACCGTCACGCAGACAAAGTGGCCATTATTAAATTTAGTTATCACGCGAGTGACCGGCGAGGGTCGCGCGATAAGGTCGCCGTAAACCAGGGTAAAAAGAGTTCTTTTAATTCGAGCATAGAAAAGCCGCAGATGGGAAAGCGCGTGACGCGTAGAGCCGCGGACTCGCGAGCACGACACTTGCGCAATGCACCCGTCGTCGGTAGACCATTTCCCGTGGCTCCTGCTGCTGCCGACGACACGTCGCCTCCGTCGGCCGATCAAACAAGCACGTGGGAGAGCCGCAGGGCATGCGATCCTGTACATATGCTTCTTCGCATCGTTTTTCTTTTTTTTTCTTTTCTTGTTTTTTTCTTTTCTTTTTTTTTTCTTTTTCCCCTCGTTCATCTACGAAACAAGAAAACTCGCCGCGCCGCGAAACGCTGAGAAAAGATGCCGGGAGATGAGGAATTCGGTGAGCGCGTGCGCGAAACTTAATTCGAGTTTGATGAGGTTGGAGGTTTTCTTTTATCTTATTGCGGCGAATCGCAAGAAGAAAGAGTCTATCGAAAATT
This sequence comes from Wiebesia pumilae, assembly GCA_018907045.1. Lineage (NCBI taxonomy): Eukaryota > Metazoa > Arthropoda > Insecta > Hymenoptera > Agaonidae > Wiebesia > Wiebesia pumilae. The sequence goes on from JACCHZ010000138.1 coordinate 3,763,976, forward strand.
GTCGCGCGCTTCTGTACATGGAGAGGAATTTCTTTGAAGTTCTTACGGGAATTTAATTCTGACGCACGAATTTCATTCGCTTCGTGATGGACCTTTACGAATGCTTGTACACACACTCGTTGGTTCTCTTCGTTCCATCGGCTCTCGTTATAATTAACTTTTAAACGTAACCACGGATATACGATAAATAAACGGGAACGCCGAGTTACGACGATACGCAATGATGGAGTATAACGAGACCATCACCAATAAATACGTATACTCTGTATTACTAAATTAACGCGATAGGATCGAGGCAATCTACGCCGTGAAAAGGATTTAAAAATAAAACCAATAATTTACGTTTGTATACCCTTTCATCTGCGTAAAGCACGTACGACTACTTTTCAACGCTCCGAAAACCATAAAACCCATTCGTCAATGGAATCGCCTCGGATTAAGTGTCGAAATTCTAGCTCCACTCACACAACCTCGCAAGGAGAAATTTGAATTAAAGTTCGAGAGAAGACTCTCGAGGAAGATCGAGGGCGTGGGTGGACGGCGCAGTAACAAATGGGACGAAGCAGTGGTAGAGGAGGAAAGAGAGAGGATGACCGGCCGAAAAAAGAAGGTGAGGAGGAGAACGAGGCACCTTGCGCTCAGCGGCTCCTCTAGAAAAAAGAGAAAGCGAGAGATAGGAAAAAGGGACACCCACCAACAGGTGCATGCTGTGAACCTTGAAATGCTCACACTCTCTCTCTCTCTCTCTCTCTATCTCTCTATCTCTTTCTCTACGCGCGTACATACACGCGCGCACACCTACACAAATATACATGTCCTCTTCGCTTCTTCTCAACGTTCAAACACATGGAACAGACCTCGATGATGATTCGATTGTCCCGATAAGCTAAGGACGTAGAAATTGCGAATACGCGCACTAATGGCGCTGGCGCTTCTGCCTGTCCTGATCTTCGACATCCTTTCTTTCTTTTCTTCTCTTCGACTCTGTATACGTGATGCGTTGTTTTACACGTACACACGCTCGCACGCAAACAGAAAGAGAGAGAGAGAGAGAGAGAGAGAGAGAGAGAGAGAGAGCGGGTAAAATACTGTGGTAATATACTCTGTACAAATTGCTATTTCACTCGTTGTTATTTTTTTTTATTTCACTTTTAACTTGCAGGGGAGTATATTTTCAAGAAATCTTGTACCGAAATTGTTTAATAATTGTGCAATATGCGTGGTTGAGGAGAGCAAACAGGTGATTCATTGGTAAAAAGTTTCGTTGACTCGCTTAGAAAAACTACGCTGCCGGAGATTAGCGTAAATTCGGTAAACGAGGTAATTAATAAATCGTCGGTTAATTCTTTACAAATTGAGCTTTCGCGCGTTTCATAAGGAAAAGCTTTTAAACTTGGCGAAACTGTGTAATTCTAATGTCAAATATGCGATTTTCATAAAGTCATCGATTAAATTAATTACGTAAATATTTGAGCTCGCGTTTACTTGTCTTGGCGAATATAACTAGAGGTTCACTTTTGTCGAACAATTCATTATTGCAGTATATGATATAACTCGAGAGATTGCAAAATCATATTATGGAAGAAATAAAAGCTAAATAAAACTATACGACCGATTATTAAATCGGTTTCTATAAATTGTGGAAAAAAAGAATTAAAATGGTCATCAAAAGCAATGCATAGACACAATCTTTACCGCACTTCAAAAATAATCATGAAGAATCAGCGAAGATAATAGAAATAAAAGTGACATCACAATGCATAAATATGAACGTAAAAAGATAAGCATCGAGACACGACAACGAACATGCTATTTTTGTATTTGCAAAATAAAGCAGACCGATGTGCGCGTAACAGTCATCGCGCGTAAGTAAGAACAACTAGTATATCATTACTACACGTTCTTATCTACAACTGGATTAATGAAAGAAGATAAACAAAAGTCCATGCAAAACGTCAGTCGAAGATGTGTCTTTCCGACTTGGGGGTTGTTGTTACATTTCTTATTCACTAAGTAGATTACTGCACAAACTTCATTACTCTTTGCTACTAATTTTCAAACGCACTTCATCTGCGATGCGTATCTAAGAGATAACAATCGAAATATCCAAGCGCTCAAATTAATCGTAATGTGCGTCCGATACTTAAGTCTCGTCTTCGAGGAACAACGATTGTTGGACGTTTCGTTTAAAAAGTCATTGCTCAAGGCAACAAGTAAATGAAAAAACATTATAGATTATATCTTTCCATTACGTTAATATATATATAACAGAAATCAGTTGAAAATTACTTGTTTTCATTGCGACGATGAAAATCGTCGCTACGATATAAAGATGAAATAAAGATTAGGATTCTTAGCGAGTTCCTTGAGCAGCGAATACATCGCTTTGTGATGTTTATGGGCGCCGAGGGGGAGGGGGAGTCCTTAAGAGAGAGCCGAGTTTCCGCGGGGCGCTTCTCTGTTGCAATGATTCTCGCGGTCCTCCTGGTGCACTTACCGCGATGATGATAATAATGCCACGCAACGAGCTCCGGTCGAAGAGGCGATCGAGATGATCGCGGCCGCACCGATCAAATCCCGATCGAGCGCAGGTAGTTCTCAGTCATTAAATATAAGAGGTGCACGCGCGCGCGCAATCGGAGATCGGCCATGGAGTATCGGCTACCGGTACACTAAACTGTTTTATCACTCTATAAAGATTATCGAAATTAATTACTTAAAGCTCTCGTGAAGCCTCGACCCGCGGAGTACAAAACGGAGCGAAATATCATTTTTAGCGTGTTTACGTGTGCGGCGGCTTATCGTCTTTCAAATAATGCGCAGGAGATCGAGCGCGTCGAGTGATTTCAGTGGAGTATTTAATAATCCCTGGGCGAAAACTCGTAATTGGCTTTATAAGCGTTTACTAGCGGCAAAAACACAATGATAAAGTTCACATGCCAGGTTTGAGAGCAAATAAATTCCTTGAATATTCTCAGCAACGAGTTTCGCAGGAAGTGCACTGAAGGAGGCAGCGCCACTTGGAATTCACGGATCGTCTCAAAAATCCGAACGTCCAGGTTCGAATTTAAACCACGGAGAATCAAGGGGTCGATCAATAGCATCCTCTACACGAATCGCATCTCCCTTCTAACACGGTCACACGCTTTATGGAAGAGCATCTGAAAGGGGTAAAGATAGCCAGAGAGAGAGAGAGAGAGAGAGAGAGAGAGAGAGAGAGAGAGAGAGATTCCAATATGCGCATTAAACGAGGTTAACGGGGTCACTAGATCTTTGTAACGCTTTAAAGAGAATACAGCGAGGAAAAGAGGGTGAGCTTTCAAGTTTCACGCTTACTCGCGGGGCTCCATTACCCCTTTTTCTGCTCGGGATGGAGATGACGTGGCACACAATTATTTATTATTTTCTAGAGAAAATGGAAAGTGAATTTACCGCTTCACATGATCGGTAATTCGAGAATACTTAGTAACTTTGTCCAAATTTAGGTCAATCGTACACTGACACAAGCGGTGTACAATGTTGTCCATAAAAAATACTCGTGATACGAACATTTCTTTTACGGTGGCATGATCGAACGATGTCTCCGTTGGACGATCCTGACGCGTGATAGTAATGTGAGTAATTAATCCAATTACGAATTTCATTATTTTCCTGCTTTATTATGAAAATTTACTTTTTATGGACTTTTGACTTTAACCCAAGCGGAAGCTTTATTACAATGCATTTCCGTTGACGTTTATTTCAATTCTCTTTTTCTTAATATGCATTTTGATATCTTGTCCGTCGAAAAACTTGATTTTACAAACTACGAAGAAAAAATCGACTTCTACCTCCTCAATATCAAGGAATCCACATAGATAAGAGCGATATCTTTTTCACTTTTTTCAGGGCGTACGCTGCTACCTTTTTTGGAAAGTGTTACGTAGAATGAGCTGCTTTTAGTTCGTGTAAATACGTAAATAAAGTTCTCAATTAGAATAAGATATTCACTCTCCATAATAGCGGAGTCTTTGAGTACGAATTATACAGTCTTACTTTGTAAGTCTAATTGTCCGGTACGCTTTCATAAATATAAATGAGAAACCATATCACGAATTCAAAAAAAAGTAAGTAAAAGGTTATAAGGTAGAATAGCACCGAGACAACAACGAAATTAAACGGTAGCACGACAAATTATTTATGATTTTTCATGCGGAAATACTCTTTTTTTTTTTTTTTTTTTTTTAACTCACGGGTTTTTAATACAAAACAAATTTAACGCGGTAACAGACCAAACGCTATTGTCAGAATTGTACGTTCGTATAATGGGCTTCATTCATACGTTTCATACGTGAAAGTAGGGCCGGACTGAGCCTAGAAGTGCAAAAGCATTCACCGACGAACACGAGATTCGGAAGAAAATACATAATTTTCCCGTACGAAATACAAATGAACGTTGAGGCCGCGATTTATCACGGTACCGCAACACACCTGGACTGTGCCACCAATACGATGCAGACGCCTGATTAAATTTTCAAATCACGTACAAGTACGTGGCGAAGCAACAAAAAGGTCTAGGTCAGAGGCCGCGCGCTAAATCCGCGTCACTGACAAGAGTCCGGACTCGCCGTCCCTTATGCGGATATCAGGGGATCGAGCGCCGACGTCGGGCCATCCTTTGATGTCTGTCGCGACAAAACGGGGAAACACTCCAGATCCATCCTCGGATGATGACTCGCCGCGGCCCTAGGGCTCCGGATATTTGCGGTCAAGGTCACTGGAGAAAGAGGGACGCAGGAGGAGGTACAGTTGGAGGCCCGATCGACGAAACACTCCGACATCGATAATACCGACGCGCTTGTGCGTAACGATCCGTGTATGCGTCGACACGCGCATGTGTTGCCAGAGGACGCGTCGTGCCGCCGATCGATTCAACGGGGGGGGGGCGGCGGCGGCGGCGGCGGCGGCCATTTAATATTCGAATCAATGCAATGAAAAAGAAAATTCATACGGGGCTTCGATAAGCTGTACCAGAGTTTACTCTTCAAGTTTTGTAAATTTAGCCTTCCAACGCGTTTACCAGATTTTTATGCCAGAAATTAAGTCTAAAACAAGGTCGAGTCGGTAATACCGATTAATTTACAACTCGAACGCAACAAGAAGAGTACAAGTTTTACAATACAAATGCGACAACTCGCGTTTGAATCCGAGTTTCGGTATATTTTCCATTTGCGCAAATCGTTTATGGTTGCATTTATAGGGAAATAAAGTTTTTCTCTGATTTTGAAACGTTCGCGGAATAATTGCGCGTGTGGCTTGTATTTTTATAAAAATAGATTAGGGTTGCCTTGAGAGATTGAAGCGCCGGTAATTAGGATAATTAATATCGTCTGAGCTCGTGAGTTCATTGAAATATTTCAAGATAAATTATGTGGACTATCAGCGTTTAAGCTGTGAGCCTCTTTCTCTAGGAACGTCGTGTCGACGCATTAGCGACGCATACGTAACTGTCGCCGAAACGAATATATGTAAGACTCTTTCGAAGTTCTCCCAAGGGAACGGGAGAAAGAGAAGCAGGCGAGACTTCACGGATAAACGAATATCGTCTCTCGTACCGCTCAGGGTGCACGTGTATGTATGCGCGTGCGTACACATGGATGTACCACTGATTCGATTCCACCACTAAGCCGTGGAGTCGCTTCTCGGACGGGACTCTCTCGACTTCGTTTCGAGCGTAGGTGGTTAAGAAGTAAGGGTACTCTCTCCTTCCCTCTCGCTCTTTTGGCCACAGGTGTAATTCAGCATAATTAACGGCTCGAGCGCCTCGGCTAATATTTTATCTAAATCGTTATAAGTAGCATTGGCGAGCGAACGCTCGCGGATGCTGTGAATTTTATCGATGACACAAGGATCGTCTTCTTCCTCTCCTGACGCAGCGGGATATTATCCACGTCTCCGTGGATGACTAAGGTAGGCCGACGTTTCTTTTTGCGAGTACGATCCTTTACATAAGGAACTCGGCTTCTTCGCGCCTGCGTTTTTTTCTCATCGGCGAGACGCCGATGTTGCGCGATAACATTGCTTTTTGCTTTTTTTTAGCGGGTGTACACTGTTACTTTGCTTAATTTATACCCTTAAGAGTAATTTACGCCCTTAAAAGCGGCGTCGTATGGAAATCCGAGCGACCTAATTGTTCCTATCAATCTCAATTATACCTTGTTATTCGTTAATAGACGTTTTGAAGCAAACTTTTTCCTCGAAGCAGCGGTTCTTTTTTACCGGGTTTAATGCTCGACGACGTTTGTTTTCACTTCTTCGACGAATCATCAAGCCAAAAACTCAGAAATAAATATGGTCGATTGGTCCGATCAAGGAAACTTATCTGGAAACTTATCTGCAGGTTAGAGTTAGGAAGTAAATTTCCCCTTGTCTCTTAAAAGTTCATACAAAATACACTCGGAGGATATAGTCGTTGGCCTATTAATGGCCACATTGTTAGCGATCGTTTTATGCGAGCCAAATACCGCGCATAAGTTCTTATAGTACTTTGTGTAATTACGAGCGCCTAGAAAATATTTTTATGAAACCTAGGTTCCGCGCACACGTAGCGCGTGAGAAGGAACGATTCGAGGAACATAATCCTGTCCCACTTGAGACTGTAGTAGAGAGCCTACGGCAAGATTTAATGAACCTTATCGGTCAATTTATACGTCAATGCATTACTTAAATTTCTCAAAATATCGCAACGCGCAAGTGTGCGCACATAATGGCTCTCGGTATTACGACTTTTGAAAATTGCACTTGCGTTCGCGTTCGTGGGTCTTGCGTGAATCCCGTGTATTGCGCGGACTCTGACTGATAAACGCTACTGCTGCAAGGAATCGCAAGTGCGCGCAATCGCTATCGATTGGAGCAAATAATCGTATAATTGCGATGGACGTTAGGAAATGTGCGAATGTATCCGGAGTAAGGCCGGCAAGGTTACGCGACCAAAGTTTTCCAATTTTATAAAAATATTTTGCTCGGTTCGTATCCCGTACGATTCACCATTAACCACTGACTTAATTTATGCCTCGGTCAATTATTCTAGTGATTTTCTCGACGTTCCTCCCACCCTCGAACTCTCGGGTCGCATCACTAGGGGGAACCTGTTTTTTATCATTAAGCTTTCCAACTGCGCAATGTCTTTAAAAAGCCTCTTTTCAATTATGTAGGCATTATCGCTAACTCAATGCAACAATTTACGAGACGATGAAATGCCTCGAGGACTGTAAATAAAAGGGAAACCCCGCGGAGTACCTACTAACGATAATTTTTTACCTTTTTCCAGGAAACGCCTTGAAATATCACCCGCTGTATTTTTCTTCGCGTCATAAATATTCATCGTGCATCATCAAAGTCGCGTACCTTACAAATTTTCGATTGATTAAAGGCCATTGGTTACGCGAGGATCCCGATCGACGGCGAAGATTGTTACGATTTATTTTTCGCATAACCGCAGAACTGCGAGCCGAAGCATCGGTGGCGGAATATAACAAAACGATAAAAAAGGAAAGGTAACACAGGGACAAGGAGAAGACGACGAAGAGACAACAACTGCGAGTCTGGAAGTAGGACTGAATCAAAAAGGTGGATCCTCGCTCTTATATCTATAAATATTCATTACCGTTACAGGTGTAATAGGCCGTATATAAAATAAGGTACCTGCGCGGCGGCTGCCTTTTTTTCTCACGCTGATATTCTATCGACGACGGTCCATCTCTCGAGAATTCGAGAGCCTCCGAGGAAATGGTCGTCATTGGGCGGTCGGCCTCAAATATATCGCTGATATCGCGCTTTTATAGAAATTTTTGTTCTCCAGTCCCGTTAATTATTGTTTCTTCGTGCTTTCTTCTTCTCTTTTTCTTCCTTTTTCCCCCTTCTTTCTCCCATTCTTTTTCTTTTGTTTTTTTTTCTGCACTTTGAGGAACCATTACAAATGCATCCGCAGGTGAGATTTACATCGCGTCGCTGATTACGAGTCAGAGAAACGGAAACCTAGAAGAGTACGTATGCGAGATACGAGATTGATAAGAGCAAATATCAGATTCGAATGTCCTACATGAATAAACATAGGAATATTTATTTGCTTCGGGGACCGGCAAAATTGCTTAATAATTTTGCTGCATTATTTGCCATATTGCAAAGATATATATATATATATTTACAAAGCAACGCGCGCTGAAATTTATTCGTTGCTTTACTTTTAAAGCAACCTTTCTTACACGGCACCGTACTTAACAACTTTCTACACCGACAGATAAAAAGTAAGATAATTGCAACTTTTAATCTTTAATCGGTACTCGAGGTATCGTAAGTCATTTATAAATAATTACAAAACATTCGTAAGAGAAGTAAAGAGAAAAAAGAAGCTCGTGCAGCCACATTTTATACTCGTGGTGGCAGCAAATCTTAACACCCGCTGTTCTCTATCCTCGGTGGCGTCATTGCGTAGAAATCGCGAACGAACGCGTCCCAGAGCTACTCAAGATGATCTTATACCACGCCGAACGATGAAATTTCAAGATAAAAATCAGACTTGATAAAAATCCCCGATGGCCTACGCGGGCGCTTCGCCCTCGCGGAAACTCTCGGCGGAACTTTGCCCCTTGCCCCTTGCGCGTTAGTGGTTAGAGAAAAACTAGTCGCGAGCTCGCAAACATCTTTTTTCTTTCTCTTGCACGCGTTAAAGTGAGCGATAAACGCGGGAATTAATTTCCCATAACTAAATTAATCTTCGGGGTTATCAAGGTAAATTTTGTGCAATTATTATTTATGTGCAATCAAATTGAAAGCTCGGGACTCTATAATGGCAAGAAAAAGGTATTCGAGCGCTAATTCTCGATAAACATAATAAATAATTTTCGCGCGCGCGCGCGCGCAGATGCCCACACACGCGCACGCATTGGGGGCGCCGTTTGATTAAGCGCGGTAGTCGCTCCCCATCGGTTACTACACAGCAGCCGGTTACGCGTTCATTCGCGCAATTACGTCAAATGGATTTCCTAATTGCGCCGGTGGCGGCGGCGACGGCGGCGACGGCCATCGACGAGTGATTGCTCACGTTCGATCATCGCGCAGCGGCACTGCCACGCGAATCGATAAAAAATCAGCGCCAGAGATCCCTCGTATCTGTACGTACGCAGCGAGAGAAAGGGGGAGGATATAGGGAGAGAGGTGCGCGTCATTTCCTCCTAGGTGCGCGTCTCGAGATTGTACGGTCTTTTTGTGTTCGACGCGCAGAAAAGTCGACCGATCGACGTCTGCGTTTCACCGAGGAGCTGCAGTTTTCTTTCGTTTTCTTCCGGCTTAAGATGCTTAGGTGGCTTATATAAATTGGTGGTAACGACGGTGGACTTGGTTCATCCTTTTCGTTTTTTCTGCCCCTCGCCGCCCCGATGAAATTGCTCGATGTAACATGGCGCGGCGTAAAAGGTGCCGTGGAAAGTCCGAGGAACGAATTTAGGGTCCGAGTCAGGAAGTTGGTGGCATGATGATTTTTGAGCTCGAACCTGCACCCTGTAGAGCGACAAATTAAGTCGGTGGGTCGTTCTCGCGTCGGGAAAAACATAATTTTAACCGAACTACCAGTTTGCGTCCCGTATAAAAATCATAACCGCAATTGAATAAATGAAATTATCGACGCGTGGAATACGATTGCGAGTAACTTTTTATACGCCTCGAAGACTTGGCTCGCTCTTTTCGAGCAATTAAACGTCTTCCGAGGCATGCTTATACCTGCAGAAATGTAATTTCTTTTTGTTTAATAATAATTGATATAATTGTAATATTTGCACTAATGATCGAGTCAATTAACCCAATCAAATACAATTGAACGCGTACACTGTACACAATTTCTTACTACTTTCTTCGACTACTGTCATTATTTCCTTTAATTCTAATGAGTGTTTCTTCTTCATCTCCGCAGCACCGACGAGCCCGGTCACAGAAGTCACGTTCGAGACCAAATCATCCCGATAAAGTCATTATTATTTTTTCCCTTTCCGAAAGGGATCCCGCCGGCAAACGCAACTTTCCGCGCCTTTCGCGCCTTTAGCATCCGTTCCGCAATAACGGCTGATTAGCCAACTTGCGTAACGATCGCCTCGAAAATTTTACACAAATAACAAAACACGCTTAGCATCGAGCAGAACCACGTCGGCCTATCCTCGTTACTTATTTGCTGTCATTTTTGTGTCATTGGAGTATTGCCAGGAAACGCTTTGGCTTTTACTACAGTGCATATGCCCGCGCCGCGTTAACTGTATTTCCTAATGCTTCGAAACTCCTCTGCAATAACAAAATTTATATTTAATTCCGAGACACGAGTGCCCCGAACATTTCGTAGAAAAATACGCGTAACTTAACTCGTCTTCGCCGCGGTATCCCACCCCGGGGACGAATAATTGCTCGCGTTGCTCGAATATCCAAATGATTTGCAAATAACGATCGCGCGTCATCCTCGTTGTTCATTGGAAAATACAGGCGATATCGGTACTCGTAATTCGTCGAAAGCTCCACGTATAAGATCCTTTAAAAGCGATGAACCGGAGATCAGAGATTTTCTTGTCTTTTTAACCGCGATTGAATTGCATTTTGCGATGCATTGTTGCCTAACATACGGACTATACGCGCCGATTACACGATAAATCATTCGGTTTGAAATAGACTGGATTTAAAAGCCATCGTTGGCTTTTTCAGAGTTAAAATTGCATTTGCGTGGCAGGTCAGACGATGATGTGAAACAGTTACGAAAGGGCGCATGTCGAAGTATCGATCCTTACAGGTCGAGCAAGTACAGGCGAATAGCTCGACCGAGCCAATATCTCGGTGTACTTTGCTCCGCATCGCGCTAAAGTCTCGTAGAAATCTTTCGCATACCACCCGAGTCCGCAAAATGCCGACCTAACATTCCGTGACGGTCAGGCCGTGCGCGTTTATTATTTGAAAGAAACAAAAGCGAAGCGGTAACCCCCAAGTTATCGGGAATCGAGCTACGCGACAGACTGTATTTGCCGAATTCGGTCGCCAATCGTCGTCGAGGCGGCAATTCCTCTAAATCCCGGGTCACGTGGGCTTTTGTTTTCCTCCCCCGTCGACCTTTTAATTATTTGCCGCGGGCAAAGTACTGATAAGCAGAGGCCCCGCCGACACCTGACAACGAGCGCTAACTCTTGGTTCTCGCACGTGCACGCGTGCACACGTGCGTCGAGAGCGCGATTCCCGGGGACGACGCAGAGCCGATCGAGTCAAGGTAGCGGACAATGGTGGTAGCGTGGTTCGCGCGTTTACCCTGGAGGCGTGTAAATAAGACAGAGGCAACGAGCGCGGAAGGGTGGAGATAAGGACCGCGATTAATCTACCTCTACGAAAGTGATTCGCGCGTCACTTGGTAATTACGGTAAAGACGCTAAGCTTATCGATCGAATCGCCTTTCTCGCTGTCCTCGCGCGCAGTCCAAGGATTTTGTCAAATTCGTTACCCATTCGTCCCATTCGTTCGTTTCGTTCGCAAGCCAAGTTCAATTGAGGCATTCTGCACTGTTTCTAAATTTGTACGTCGTCGTTGTTTTTTCATTTTGATCGGTAACGTGCAGTTAGCAAGTGCAGAGAAATTACTTGGACCTTTTCCTAAGATAATACGAAGCAGCATTCAATGGCAGATTTACGCTCGTGGAAAGACGTAGAATTATGTGTCAAGCATAAATAGCGATAAGAAGGAATGGGAGGAGAATTGGAAAAAAATTATGTAAACTTTAGGCGCGAGTGAGAGCCACGATAAACTTCCCGAAACTTTCCGACAAATCTCTGCTCCATGACGCGAAATACAATTAAGGCGATTGCTCAACTAAACATTCTGTATCGGTATTTGTGGAAGCGATTCTAATTTTCTTTTCGCCTCTCCCAGTAGTTCATCGGTTGGAGCAAACGGACATGCAGGTGCATATCGGTGTCTGAAAAATAACGAATGCTTCTCCTGAAATATACGTGGCCAGCGGTTTTTCCGAAATGAAAAATAAATCGCTTATTCGCGACTTATTCGTTTATCGAGTAAAACACCTTCTCACCTAATTAAAGGGTATAGTATTATACGTAAGAGTGAAAAGGCGTTTTGCATTCGTTCGATGTTGAAGCAATGTACACTTGTAATTATTACTCCGCTCGTAACAAGAAAAGCGTGCAAACTGCTATTTTTCGCATGTCAAATTATTGCCGCGATACATCAGCAACAGACAGAAGTTTGTTTTACATAATAGATATGATTTCTACTTACCGGAAAAAGTCTATCGGAATAAAACGCCTCTAACGCCGCTAACGAATAACTATTTAAACGGTATTACGGCAGTAATTCTTTCTGCATTGTCTAGTCTGCCGAGACGTTGAACCGTACCTCGATCGTTACTTTAATTTAGCTTTCCAATTCACTCGTTAAACAACCTTATTATACATCGTCGCTTGTGATGAATCGCTAATAAGTGAGAAATATCTTCACTCGTAACAGCTAAAACCCGCTAAGAGTACGATGAGCGAATCGCGGACATTCGTAGTGCAACGCTCGCGAATACTTCCCGAAAGTCTCGAAAAAAAAAAAGAAATTTCTAATAGCAGTGTAATAGGAGATCTGATAAGGCCAAGCAAGACGATCAACGCCATTCCCGAATATACGATGTATTTTATTACAAGACGCAAAGGAGGAGTCAACGCTGCACGAGGGCAATATTCTAAGCTCCCGCACCTAGTACATGTATTATGAAAACAGTTCTAAGAGAGAGAGAGAGAGAGAGAGAGAGAGAGAGAGAGAGAGAGAGAAGAAATACCAGGCGCGCGTGTGAAGGTCTCCCGAAGCTTGAAGTGCGACCGAGGGAATACACACGCAGAGTCGCATGGCCTATCACCAACGGCGGCGGCGGCGAGTGACGCGTTCCAAGAACTTTGATTCCGCAATCCGAATTTAACCTCACGCCCACGCGAGGTCGCGCTAATTATCATACCGGTTATACGCGTCGCGTTCAGGCTCGGACGATAAAAGTCGATCGAAAAATTACAGCCTTTTTCGGCTTAGTTTCGATACTCTGCGCATTTCATTCGAGCCTCGAGCACGCACACGCGCGCACACGCACGCGAAGACTCCGCTTTTAAATGGCCGATTGATTTCAGGAATGGAATTTATCAATGATGATACAAGCGATTAAACTGCCGTGCAAGGCTTCGGATTGAGATTTCGCTTAAAAATGTGCTCGTCGAACGCGTTATTGGCCAATACTCGGCTTTCTGCATAAAAACTACGCGACTTTGACAGAATTTAAAGGATTTTAAAAGGCGCGTTTATGTGTTTTACGAGGACATTTATCCGGTATTGCCTTCGTTTTTAACGAATGTACTTTTCCAAAATATCGACAGCGATGCAAATGAGCTTCGTGTGCGCTCGCGCGCTTCAGGTTCTGTTCCGTAGAAGTCCTCTAGGCAATTTATCTGGTGCGTAGCCACCTTTTCAACATTCGTGAAAAATTCTTTGCCGAGAACTCTGGGAACTCTGGTGCGGCTGCGAAGGCGGACGTTGGGAAGGACGTCGCAAAAGAGCACACCTCGTTTTTCAATGGTTCGACGCTGACGTCGTCGGAATGCGAGAAGATGCGCAAAGTAGGTGAACCCCCTCGGGATATTGTAGAATCGTCCGCGATGCAAACGAGTGTCGAGGCTTCGTCGCGAGGTAATCGCCGTCGAACGAAAACGGTACCTGTTGCGTAGGCTTGAAAGCTGTACGAGGGCGAATACTTAGGGATGAGCCTCGTTGCGGCTCGCGGGGGAGGAAGGAGGGCGCGTCGGTCGTGCACGCGACGTGACGCGCGTCGCGCACGAGTGCGGAGGGCGGAGGAGGACGTCGAGGGAGACGCGCACGGGAACGTTTCGACGCATCGAGGTGAGGAAGGTAGGAAACGAAATTACTTGTTGCGCGCGCCCGCGCGCACGCATTCTCTTGGGGATATTTTCCTCTCGCGCCCTTCGTTACGCCGCTCGTGCGCTTTTCCCGCGTTGCACGTGAGCGAGCGTTTGCGCAATCGCGGCTTTCGACCTCGGATTTTAATTTCAATTTTAACATGCGAGTGCTTCGCGGAGTCCTTGGATCGATAGCTTTTAATTATCTATTCCTATATTTTATTCCAGCGCTACTGACATCGTGCCTATTTTTATTAAGCAGCAGCTGCTTTTGTGAACGAGGAATTTTAATTTTCTTCACGTGTACGATCGGTGTGGTCGAGTAAGATGGTGTATTGGTAATCCACCGAATAAGATGTAAATGTCATGCCGATCACGATATTTCTGGCTCGAAACCTCAATTTCTGGAATTAATTGTATAATCGTTAATTAGGGAGTTTGTAAGAATGAACGAGTACCTCGAGAGCCACGTAAGAATAAACGTGGTATCAAACGATCCGTCGCGTATTACACGTGAGAAGTACATGAGAAAATAGCCGATCACTCGACGTGCCTCTGTACCCTACAAGTTTACAAATGAAGTTCGCGGCGTGAAAAGTTATGTTACATCTGTCCGTAATAGGCTTAACGAATGTACTTTTTCGTTAAAAAGCAGTGCCATTCCTTTCAATGGCGACTTTACGAAAAAGAAATTTTAACGGATAATCATTCGAGTTCGCTAATCTCTCTTCAAATTAGATGCAACAGCTCGAAAGCAAATCATCGAGTGTCGAAAATACAAGTACATCATAAGCTCCCAATGATAAACCGAACCTTCGCTGCGACACTCCCAGATTTCTGCGGAGGCATGTCATCGGATTACATGCAATTCGCGTACTTTTATCGCAAATGGTCGCTGGTGCAGCGTCGAAAAATTCCAAGCAAAACCAAAGGACGATGGGAGGACTTGTACTCGATCAACGCATAGTTGATCCAGTACAACCTTTTGGCAACGAAGAAACTTTTGGCTTTGGCGATCCTACCGCACGTCATCCCACGTTCAAACGTAAGGCAAACATCTCGCAGGCACATCCATTTCCTCGATAGAATACCCAAATTGCCCAATCGAGGAACAACGCTTTACGAAGGTTCGTAAAAATACTCGAGGTGACCGAGAATAACTCGAGCGACATTCCATAGCGACGAGGCCGCGATATCGGCCTTTTAATTTTTCTCTTGCCAAACGCGTCGCAGAGGAACGCAAGATAACATTCGCGACTGATCGGTCGAAGCATCGTGAGGACGGGCAAACTCGAATTTACCAATCGAAATTACGCGCAATTTTCACGCGATGCAGCTCCGGGTTATCAATCAGCTTAGGAAAAGAAAACTGTTTGCTCGGCGGGGCAGTCGTCCTTCACGTGACGGAGGCCGCGCGCGTTCGCTCCACTTCCGACGCTCGGCTGAGCT
This sequence comes from Wiebesia pumilae, assembly GCA_018907045.1. Classification (NCBI taxonomy): domain Eukaryota; kingdom Metazoa; phylum Arthropoda; class Insecta; order Hymenoptera; family Agaonidae; genus Wiebesia; species Wiebesia pumilae. The sequence continues at coordinate 3,779,380 of JACCHZ010000138.1, forward strand.
TCGCCGTCGTGTTGCACGAGGACGCAGGCACAGGGTGCGCCTCGCTCCAGAAGAGACGCCGGGCGCGTGAACCCCCTTTTCCTCGTTGCGAGGAGGGCCGAACCTTACGAAAGGAACGCGCACCTTACGAGGTCTGTACGCGTGCCTTCGCTTTGTTCTCGGAACAAGGCAAAGACGTTAGGGTTCGTTCGGAGGAGAGTTGGTCGGTTCGCTCGTTGCAAAAACGGCGAATCAATAACGATAAACCAGTTGGACAGTTTGGGAACTTGGAAATCTTGAAGATGGTTCATCAGATCGCGGGTTATTGGAGGCGACGCTCCTAAGAAACGTGCAAGCACGGCTGTGTAGGAGTACTTTGAAAGCCGGTTGTACGATGTATCGGAAAATTGTTCGCTTTCCGGCTCGCCGAGTACACCGGCGTTTAATAATAATCTTTTACCATAATTCTCTATTTTCTGCCGCAAAAGCGAGCGAATTATTACGGAAAGCAACCGCCAACGCCTCGCCTCTCTTTCATAATGCGCGCGAGATTTCTTTGGCACTTGTACGGTTCGCTTCCTCTCGCTTCCTCTCGCTTCCTCTCGCTTCCTCGCGCTTCCTCTCGCCTCTCTCTCGCCAATTTCGAAAGCGACGGTGGGGGTGTGCGCGCGATCGAACGTAGCTTTCGTGCGGGCAGATTTAATCGGGCGTGTCGAACGAAAGAGCGAGCGCCGAGATAATTTTCGATGACGTAAGCGCGCGCCGGCGATGCAACAACTTTCGTCGCGTGTACCGTTTCGATAATAAAAATAAACAGGGCCATCGCTAGGTGCACGGGTGCGGCGGCGTCGGCGTCGGCGTCGGCGTCGGCGGCCGTCGAGGTTGGCGCAGCTTTCGGAAGCGCCCCGTATCGTTTGCTCGAGCAAATATACGGTAATTGTTTGTGTTACGAGCACGTAAGTCGCTTGTTTAGTGCTACGCTGTGAGTTGAGAGTATTTTAAAAAAGTCAACCGCTTGATTTATGGACGGCAGTGTATCTGCTGCGGGAACGTCGCGTATTTCTGTACAACTGTAAGCTAATGTAACCGATATTATTTACGATGCGGAATGACTATGTTGAATTTACTTTTATCGTAGTCCAAGCATCGTTTATTTGGCTATTTTAATCTTCTTATTATCAACCTTTGCACGAGGATTTTTACGTCGGTCGCGCGGACGAGTAACGCTATTCTTGCCTACGCGTAATCTACAATAATTGTTACCGCGTGGCTTTGACGCGAGCTTGAAAAACTGCTTGTAAGTTCTTATTTAACTACACGGCGCACTGATGAATCTACATGTTATTATTGCCCGCAGTTCTTCGGAAGGTTTTCGTTTCACAATTACGTCTTTATCGCGCGTTTTATTTCATGGAAGGAGTTTCTTAAATATTCGTATAAATGTTGTTTGTTATTTTTCGCAATTGGTCGGATAAATTGTCGCGATGATTCGAGCACACATTGCAATTTGAAAATCGAGTTCGTCGATTTAACGATTAAATCGGCTTATCGAGGTTATCGAGTATCGTGTGTCAATCGCCATCGAAATCTGATTAATTATTCGGATAAAATGCTCGATGGTTCACGCGTCTCGTCTTGTGTTCTTGCGTACACTTTCAGGCCTTTCCGCAAACGCGTTCGTTATTCGAACGCTTGCGCACATCCTCGGAAAATAACGAAGTCGTAATTCCTTTCGCGAAGGAAGACGCGACGCGAAGTCGTGTGTGTTCGTACGTTGTTGGAAATTACGCCCGAGCATATTAAAATTCTGCATCCGTAAGAATTCTTTGGCTGCTTTAACGGATCTATAGATCATAACAGCTGCATTTGCGAGCAAAGTCACATTCGATGTATTTTCTTTTGGAAAGGTGCAATCACAAGGGCTAACAAATTTCATTTGTAATAACCTAGTGGAGTGGTATTATTTTGAAAACGTTGTTGGGGAATTCAGTTTCTGCCAGATTGGATAAAAAAATTTCTTCACGAAGGAGTTAAAGTAATCGATCCATATCGTAACAGGACGAGCGATTTCACCAAAATTTCATTCGAAATTCATCATTCGTATGTACTTGTGACATGACCGATGGATCCAACGCCTTCGTGATATTTGCACGTTTTAAAAAATTCCTTCAATTCCTATGGGAAACCCGCAAACGCCTTCTCAACCCACATTGCGTTTACCTAGCTTAGCAAGAGTCGCGTGAAAAAGTGTTTGTTATTGCACTGTTACAGAATGTTGCGTGTAACCTTGTTTAATTTGGCTTTCGAATGAAGAATCGGATCGCGAAAAGCGTCGACAGCGCAGATGCGGTCGTCCCCGCAACCGCTGAAAAACTGAAAAAATCGCAAGCACGGTTCGGAAAAGCGTTGTCGCGGATTGCCTGGGTAGCCGGTGCTCATCGACCTCGGTCCCGCAAAGTAAATCGTGCGTTGTCGGCTTACCCAATGCTCTTTAAAGTCTCCGGCGCACAGGTCGCATCCGTCCGGCGCTCGAGGCTCGAATCCTTCCACGGCGAGACCCAGCGTAACTCGTCGCGTCGGCGCGCAGCCGTCGACCGCCAAACAAGCACAACTCAAAAGCACCACTCGATCTTTACTCCTCGGTAACGCTCGGCAGCGCACTCGAGTTCATTGGCTCGGGGATGATGATGGTGGTGGTGGTGCTCGCTGCTGCTGCTGCCGCCGTCGTCGCGTTATCATCGCATGGGGTCCTGTCGCCAAGGTCACGACTCGCGCACTCGCGGATGTAAACACCGGCATCCGAGCGCGCCTCTCTTTCTCTCTATCTTCGTGTATGTTTATTGCGTGAGTGTCCGGGAGACGATGTCAGCTGCGTTCGCTGGCTGGACGACGTGCGCACGGTGCGTTGCCTGAGTGTCGTTACAATTGACTTGCGACGCTCTCGGTAGCGCGGACTCGCGCCGACTGCGGCGCGCGCGACCAGCCAAGTGTCGTCCGTCGTCGTCGTCGTCGTCGTCGTCGTCGGCGGCGGCGGCGGCAGCAGCGGTGGCGGTGGCGGTGGCGGTGGCGGTGGCGGTGGCGGGCGGTTCGCTGCCTCTCGCTCGTTTTCTCTTTCTCTCTCTTTCTCCTTTCCCCCTTGCCCCACCCTTGCGAGATCGTTTACTCGTTCTCTCTTCCTCTCACACGCGTTCGCGCTCCGCTCCCCCCTCCACCAGGCGAATTTCTTAGCTCTTCCCCCTGACGGTTGGATTTTCAGCGAGAGGTTCGGAGGCTCGTCCGCCCTCGTACACCCCCTCCAACGATAGAGGCGCCGCACCAAGGGAGAGGGGGTTGCCTCCACTCACTCGCTCCTTCTCTCTCTCTCTCTCTCTCTCTCTCTCTCTCTCTCTCTCTCTCATTGTGCTCCGCACATTTTTTAGAGTGGGATCGAGTGAGAGGCTTAGCGGGTGTGCGTGTGTGCCTGAGTGTGTTTCGCGGAGCTACGCCTTTTTTCTCACTTTTTGGCGAGTGAGAGGGAGTAGCGAGTAGAGTCTGGTGTAGTGCTGCGGCTGCTGCTGCCGTTGCTGCTGTCGTTGTTGCTGCTGTCGTTGTTGCTGCTGCTGCTGCTGCTGCTGCTGCTACTATTTCTGCTACTGCTGCTGCTGCTACTGTGGTGATTTGTTTTTGTTTGTCGTTCATCCGCGATGTGCGTCGACGACGCACAACTATTTTTCAATCGCTTTTTTCATTGGCAGTGTCAATAGTTATACTACAAGGACGCGGTCGACGATTTTCCTTAATGTTCAACGTCGGAGGTTCTTCGAGTATTGCTTTCTGACATTTTCTTCTCTGCAAACGCATGTCATCGTGGATCAGATCATAAATATCCATCTCTTGCGTATCTTGTCCAGCAGCAACTCATATCGTTTACACAAATTTAGCCCAAATTTAATTATCTCTGCAACAAAACTCAGAGTGCGCCAAAATGTTGGCCCAAGTGCGCCTAAACCTATCGCTATTTTATCTATTACTTTTATTCCTTCTTATAGGCAGCTGCACTTTAATTGGTTAAAGCGCGTTGTGATCGAGCTTTTCGACACTTGACGCGACGATCTTATCGAACTGCACCGTCACCGACGTTTCTGTCGTACAATATTAATCGGTAGATTTTCTTGCTCAGCTGTTGAAATAGTCGTTTCGCAGTATTTCGGACATTTCTTTCCGTCGTAAATACCTCGTTGTACTGGTAAACAAGAACGACACATCACCTGTTGGTTATCGGAGTCTGAGAAAAGGTATGAAACATCAGCTCGGTTTCTTCAATGAAAGCGTTGCGCGAGTATCGAAAATGGACTTGTAACTTAATGAGGATTATTGACATTTCCCAGCTCGATAAACTCTTTTGCCTCGTTGAAAAGCTTCTCTTCGAGCTGTCAAAATATCGAAATTCTCAACGAGCTTCCTTCTACGTACAAGAAAGTCGCGCTCGCCGTCTCCTTCGATGTAACGACCTCGTAGTTCGCGTCCGATCGTCGCGATAATGCGAACAAATTGCACGCGATCCGGGACACCGCAAGCAAGGATATCGAGCCGACGGTGAAGCTCCGGGGCTGGCGATGCTTACGCGACGCGAGCACTACACCGGCGCAGTCTACCGAATCCTCCTCCCCCTTCCCCCTCCAGCCGTGTGAAAAAAACCCCTGGGGAAAAGGGTTCGTGGTGGGGTGAGGAGAGTAGTATCGGAGCTCGCGGTAGGTGCGAGGTGGGCGCCCGTCGCTGCATGTGCCGGGGGCACACACCGGTTGCCCCCTTTCTTGTTCTACTCCCGTGCACCGCGAGGTACCGAGACGCCGTGCTATATAGACGCGCGCGCGAGCCGAGGAAGCCGAACCACGCCTACCGGACCCCTTCTCTCTCTCTCTCTCTCTCTCTCTCTCTCACTCACTCTCTCTCACTCACTCACTCACTCACTCACTCACTCACTCACTCACTCACTCTCTCTCTCTCTCTCTCTCTCTCTCGCTCGCTCGCGCGCTTTTTCTTTCTCTCGGTATCACCTCGCGGAGGTAAACGACTGAGACGGATGGATGTAGGAAACGAGCGAGAAAGGGAGAGAAGGAGCGACAACCGCGTAGGTGCATCTGTCTCCCTCTCGTGTGACTTCTTTTTCCGTGTAACGCTTGTAACTTGTTGATTCTCGCTACTCTCTAAATGCGATTGGGTAAAAAGTCACTCCCTGACAAGCTGAAAGTTAAGCCGAGCAAGAGTTTTGCTACGCGAGAGAGCTTCGGCATTCCGATGGAGTTGAATGTCACTCGAAGGAAAAGAGCGACATGTAAGAATGCGAGGTCAGTTGGGCATCCGCGGTTCCAAAGTGGGTCTCGTTCCTCTTTCTTACGCGACAATTAGGAAATAATGAATAAATTTCAGCGAACTCAACGCAATGTAAAACTATTGCGACGTCATTGGTGGGTACTACTTAAGTTCAAGTTACTCAGCGAAGACGGAATTTTTTCTCAAGCTAAAGCGTTGCTTTTAGAAATTAGTCGATGCATTCAGTATCGTCCATTTCATGTTTATTGTGTCACGTTCGACCGCGTACGCTATGAAATATCTTCGGAAGATAATACAAATTTCAATGAGCACTCGTTGAAGCTCTGCATAAGCAATTAACTGCGCGGCTAATAATTTTATCAGTTCCATTGTGAAAGCACAAAAATGTTCTCCCCCAATAAAGTGTATGTGCAGTGCGCGCTATTGTCCACGCGTGTGCGATAAAAGTTGAAATATTTAGTAAACGCGAAAGAAATTACGCTAAGCTGTGAAAATTGAATTTTTACAATTCTTTCCACTTCAACGATTTGTTTTCTCGGGAATGTTTTCTTGAATATGAAACTTTTAACGATGAAATAATGTCGCTTTCGGTAAAACATGATTTTGATGAACGCTATCCGATTTCGCTCGTTTGCGAATGAAAAATGAGTCTCGACTTTGGTATCTTTACTCGAATCGAAAAATTTCAATTCAAAATTCGTCGAGACACCGCGAATTATCAAATTTGTAAGCTTTGCTAAGCTCGTTGCTAAAAGATGTAAGTAATTTATTAAATAGCCGAGCATATTTACCTTCTACCAAATCAATGATTTTGAAATAAAGATTTACGTGACAGTTATACAGACATAATGAGAAGTGTTTCATGCTTCAGACTCCCGTACACGTGGCTTAAGTGTAATAAAGAAATATAGAAAATCGAGATAATGCTTTATCGCGATAAATTTACCAGCACGTTGTAACAATTTAATCCAAGGATTCTTAAATTTATCCGTTTACCGAATCTTTACGAAATTTTTCATTGCTCCAGATATATGCGTAATGTAATTTATAATATTCGTAAATTTAAATGTGCGTTTCAAGCCTTGGAATATTTAGAAGGAGTGAGCGTTGTTTAAACATAAACCGTAGCAGCCTAAGGAAAATAATTTCGTGCAAAGTTGTGCACGAATACGCTGAAACTCGTCGAGTAAACAAAATCGTCGGTTGAACTTACGAAATAGCGAGGACTGGTAGGACCACCATTCTCGTAACGTACCTGCAACATAAAAAAGGACGATTTATGTGTACCGAAATATTAAATAAGAATAGGCACTCATAATTTTGCCCAAGCTTTTCGAATTTTTCTCCCCTCGATTTCCATCGCCTTCTTTAAAAGCGCCAATCGCGTACCACCGATCTTTCGAGCAGCGACCAAGATAAAAAGAGCACTCGACGAATTTCCTCGGAGAGTAACGGCGCAAAAATGTCGCAAATTCTTAAAAAGGTAATAATTTCTCAAAGTTATGCAATAAGGGCCACTGAAACCACAGGAGCGCAGTCCGAATGCGAAGCAGGACGACCGGGCGTTTGGCGAAGGGAGATCGGAACGCTCGAGACCGCAACGCTATTAAAAGTGAGTCGACCGCAGGCGGGGAGCGTCGATCGGTGCGTGTCGAAAATGCGCGGCGAGGGGGACACAAGGATGCCAGCCAACACCAGATAAGCGGATGTAAAAGACCTCCTCGAGCGCGCGTGTGTGTGTGTCGCCGGCCGCCCCGCGCCAAAGGAGGTTGCGCGCAGCGCGACAAGGGCGTTCCCTCGTAGCCGGTTTCCGGATCTTTTCCGCGAGGTGCCAACGGGTTCTCCTCGAGCGGGAGGAAAAAACTCGGTGGCATTCACGGAAGCCCGCACTCGGACTTGGTAACGCGTGCTCGCGGTTGAGATCTTGCGCGACGTGACTGCGCACTCTCGGCTCTTTCTTTTCGTCGGCGCTCGCGACCGTAGTTTGCTTAACGGGAAATTGCGGAATATTATCGTCTATCGCTTGGCCCATTGTCGTATATTCAGTTTGCCTGGACTTTTGCGCTCTTTGGTTTTTGCGCCGACGGACGAGTTTGTTATTGAATATTCGTTCGTCGCGTATCGGTCAATTTGAATTTCGATGATTTTGCACTTCCCGAGCAGTCGCTCGACGAGGAAGCCTGTCGATATCATCATCGAGCCAAGCAATTTTCTACCATTTGTTTGTTACTTTTATTTACAAACTCATCGCCTCTCATTTATCCGAGGCGTTATCCGAAAATCATATTTACGCAAAGAAAGTGTGCCCTTTTTCTGTTTGCGTAAAGCCAAACACTGTATGTCGCGCTGAAGAAGATAGTATCGGAGTTATAATAAGTTGAAGCCGTGAATCGAAGGAAATGGAAAAAAGAGTTCCCTTTTCGTTGCAGCGGACACTTATCTTTTCTAAAGCACGTGAAATATGAAATATCAACGCATTTGCAAACTGTAATTTTGCGAAGGAAATTAGCGGTACTGATCAACTCATTTAGAGACCAAGTTAACGTACCTCCACGATGCGCATTAAGTTTTTCGGCATGAGTTTGTAAATCGAAGAATCACAGAAACGCCTAAATAAATTTCAAAAGTCTGTGCGCATTGCGCATAATAACTGAAAGAAGAATGCAAAGATACAAATGCATCTCTGCGGTAAACTTGCCACCTCGACCCTGTGCATCGGACACAAATAAACCATCGTTATTTGCGCAGACTACGATAGAATTACCTTTTGTTTATTTATGATTTGCAATTGCACCGAGCTCGAAATGCGAACACTTTCAATACAACCATTAAAAGATCTACTTGTCGCGATGTTCAAATTATTGCTACGCGAAAAGCAATGATTATTTCAATACATTTTTTTTTCATCGTAATTGCTAATTCACGTACGGAAGATCAGTTTTACTCGCGATTATTAAATTAAATTAAAATAATTTAAGACGCGACTTAAATCGATTTATATTTGTGTGTATAATGGTGCGCGTTGAAATAAGGCGAGAATGTGGGGGAAGCGCTTTTATAAAAAGGACCGGGACAACAGACTCAATAAAAATGTCGGAATGAAAATAAACTTTCTAATATTTATTGGCAATGTCAAGTAAAAATCGTAACGCTCAATTTCTTTGGTCTCAACTTCTGCCAATAAATCTTGTCGTGTCTGCCATTATGAACGCCGTGCACTAAAATAATTAAAATACTCAATCGATCAAATCGTCACTTGGCGATGCAGAAAAATAACTAACCGTTAAAATAGTATTTTACCGCCATGTAGTTACGTAATTATCGGTGAATTGTAATTAGTCGTAATTCAAAGCTAAGAAAGCTAAGAACTCCCACCTTGACGCTAAAAGCAAGGCAAGAGCGCGATTCTGCATGAAAGGGTAAAATGTAGCAAACAGAAGGAAAGGGAAAGACACCGAGATGTAGACCGCGTACTTTGCGAGTACCTCTCGAGAGGCAAAAATGTTAATCGCGATAGAGAAACTTATGATCTTGAATTCCTGAATAACCTCCAATCTTGGCTTCTCGTTCCTTATTCCTCATCCCTCAGTCTTCTAATGAAACAGGTTGGAACAGTCGGGCGGTGTCTTCGATGTCCTGCTCGACGAAGAAGGATTTTACAAGTCTCGTTGGTCGTACTCTTCCACGTACCACTGGTACCAACAATAGCGACTGCTTCCTCTCATTTTAAGTCGCAACATCCACTGCTGCTGTTCTCACGACTAATTTCTCTCCACTAAGCATTTTAATGCTCTAATTTCAACCTTTTGCTTATCAATTTAATAAAGCAAAATCTTGGATGTTGAATTTGTTTATCAATTTTTACAAGGAAAATCGACTCACTTCCCTCCAAAACAATTTCATTCTTACACAACGATAACGAATTCAGCTTGAGTATTTGACAAACGTTTTAGAATCCGGATTAGTTTATTGGCCGCGCTACATCTAGGCCCATTTTTTAAAATACAATTTCCATTTGCGTCAGTTATTATTCGTGGATACGAGGTGTCGAAATTACGAGTATTTATGTACAAAATTCGAGCAGGTAATTCTCTAGTGTGTACGCCTAGCGACGTAAATGTCGAACAAACATTACATTCCATAAGTTAGAAAATTGTCAACCTATGGTAAACGTGAGTATTGCGATTGGGTACGGTACCGATATCAATCGCAAAAATGCACGGTAAAAGTTGTAGGTAAATATTCCTATTTAAGAAAATTGACGCGAGTCCGATGAATTATTATTAATGATTTCAATGATTTTGTAAGTGCTTGAGTTCTTTTAAATTTGCATTTAAAAAGCTGTCGAACGGTAACTGTTCTCGCAAGTTATCCAATCGTATACAAACTTTTAATTTAAACTTCATTAATGTACAGTTTCCATAACGAAAAGGAATAACGATGCCTCGCAAACGTTGCAATGCAAAGTGCAATGATAAATCTGCCTCCAGTATTTGATAAATTTTCTATTGAAAATTTCACGCGAACTATCTTTGTTGGAGATCGTAGTCGCGATATTTTCGTGAAGGCAATACGGAATTACCATAAGCCAGCTTTTCATTTGCGCTCCTCATTTGCGCTCTTCATTTGCGCTCCTCATTTGCGCTCCTCATTTGCGCTCTTCATTTACTTAAACACTTAATTCCATTCTACATTAAGTATTTACGACTAGCTAATAGCTTGTTCTGAAAGGCAGTGATTCTACCCTGGCAAGTTGAATTAATGTAATAATAGGTGCCGCAACAGTGTAAACAAAAATCTATTTTTTCTTCCTCCTTCGTAACGTTCACTAATCGTCAGTTACACGAAGGAGGTACAAAAACTTCTCATTGTATACGCGTCGAGGACTTGTTCCCGGAACCTTTCACAAATGTATGCAGTGCTATATTTCCTACGCACTCGCGTACAGCTTCGTCGACTTGTGCCTACAGGTGACACTGCAAATAACGTTTCGGATGGTACTACAATGTGTGCACTGGTTGGGCGAGTTCTCACACATGCGTGGTCTCTTTTAAAGAAAGTGGGCGTTTTCTAAGTTCTTTCCTCCTCTTGGGTTATCGAATCTACGATCTCCTCGTTTTTATTATTAGCTGCAATGGACACTGTGAAAATCCGCTTGGATCGTTTTCGGTTATTGCGTTTCCAACGGTACCTTTTCACCTACCGAGTGATAAATACTGCCTTGTCTCATCTAAGGGGAAAGGGCGTCTTTTAAATCGCGCAAAAGAATGCGCTGCAGTCGGTATTCTTAACCCGATATAAACGAATCACTCCAAGACACCGATTGCACATAGCGAGGAAATCATCATTTACATGATTAGTGAGTAGAAAATAATATCTTCATGCGTCGTGCAGTCTTACACTCGCATTTGTTTCTGCGCTCTATTTCGGTCCATTTGTTTATTCGACCATCTTCGCTTCTGTCTCCTTCGGGCACTACTGCATTCCCTCCACGTTTACCGCGTATAAGTGAGCGCTCCTTAAATCTTTTTCTCTCTTTCTCGACTCGAGCTGCTATTGACATTTAGGTTCGCCCACAGTCACGCAGGACATACGCTATGATAATCATCCTCTTTGCTCTCTCTCTCTTCCTCGCTAGACCATCCCTTCGATATTTTATATTTCACGTCAAGATGATTATTAATACAAGTCACGATCGGTTTATGAACTTGTCCAGCGTTCTCTTGTAGTTTGCCCAATTATTTGTCCGACTGCAAGGAATGCTACTTGAGCTCGTTGAGTATCGATGCGCACACGTCGTTAGAATGAGCAGTACTTGTTAGCACTATTGTGATTAATTTTTTCCAAGTTTCATTGCAACAGTTATGAAGTCTACCTGTTCGTCTCAGATAATTATTATTTCCTTGAACCGCAATTGTGGGTGTCGTTGATCGCGAAAACTTTTAATTCAACGGTTGGTCCCCAAGAATACTCGTGGTATAGCGTGGTAGTGTGTAAAAGGAGCCGAAATCATTCTTGACTCCACAATAAAGATCACGCTATTAATCGATGCATCTTAATTAATAAGCAGATGACTCGAATTGTCCTCGAGATGAAAACTAGCTCATTGGTAGATAATGTAATTACCTATCGAAGTGCAAGCATCTGATATCTTTTTGAAGATATCAGACGCATGAATTGGAGCAATTGGATAACGAATGTTTTTTAATATAATTCTCTCTGGAGTTACATTATGCCAAAGTAAATGAGATTGGTAAAGGCATTCTTGTCATTTGCCCTTTGAGAAAATGTTTGCTTACAACTCGTGAAAATAAAATCCGATTGATAACGATGCAAGGTATTGTTACTAATGACACTTTATCGAGTGCGTGAAGTTATCTCGCGAACCTCGTACATCGGAACGTTAAATAGGCAGAGGTTTTGAGCCACTTCCCAGAACGGAAATCGGGTACACTGTACTTGTGTACACACACTCGAAAAGCAAACAGAGTCGAAAGAAGCTTGATTCGTTAAAGGAAAGCAATTCTCGCAAGAGGCTAATCGTCTTAAATATCAGAACGAACGTTGCACCGTGTGGAGGAGGTGCAGAGATTAACCGAGACAAATTGTATCGAACGTCATAGATGTTCCATGCAAATACCGTCGAAAGTGCCATTCATTTTGAGAAATCCATCGGTTATGACAATCGATTGTGCGCGTGTGCGCTGTCGAAACTAAGTAACTTGGAGACATTAGTCAGTTATCGATCTCACTGGTGACTGGGCACATTATTATTATTATAGTAATTACATTACACTTCTCATTAAGTGGCATTATCTTATTGGACGGTTAACTTAGATGCGGTATATTATATTCGCAAACTCGCAAGATAATTCGTAATTTTACCTACTCTTGAGAATGCAAGTAGACGTTATTTGTATTAATTATAAGCCATTATATTACTTTCTTTTCAAAAGTATCATTGTGAGTAAGATTAAAGACTCTTGAACGTTTCAACGCGTTGAGCGATCGGTAACAAGGTTTATGTTTAACCTACTTTTTCGTTCAGTCAAAAGGATTTTCAAGTAGACAATAGAATTTACATTATTAAATGAAAATTATTTTCATTTTTCATTATTCTTGCAGTCTTAATTTTATACTACATCAGCCAGTAGTGAATTAGATAACGGATTGGTTAACGAACCTTTCTCTCTTCTTCTTGCTATGCGATCGACGTAAAATAAGTATAAAGATTTCTAAATAGACGCCTACGTTCACCTAGACGCATCCTTTGAAGTATCGTAAAAAAAATTTCTCCCCCTCCCCGTCTCTCTTTATATGTTTCTCTTTCGAGCGAGCGTAACTCATTTGCTTTGGAAGAAACGAGAGTCGGCGCGTTTTGCCCAACGATAAGAAATCGAGTTCGCGTCTACGCCCGATAATTAACTTTACATTATCTCGCCATTTCACCTCACGAGTCATTTTTCTTTCGGATATGCGCTCACGTACAGCGTATCTCTTGCCAGCATCGCAGCCGATCATCGTTGAGCTTAGACGAGATTTCGTAATGAATGCGCCACGCGGAGAATAAATACGCGTATGCGCGATTAACTGCTGCAAGTTGGGGATTTTCCAATGGATTTTAGCTTGAAAAGTTATTCCTGGTCGGTTCCATTGATGCTTGCCGATAATCGTAATGCGTACGTTGCCTGCCTTTCATTAGTCCCAGCAAACTTGTTGATTGGCGCAAATCGACAAGTACTGGGCAAAGTTATCGCGTAAATTTGGCCTCGACTAACGCTACATTATTCCTATTTGTGAAATTGTAACTCCAAATATACCGACGTCGTTGAGAGATATACTTTTTTCTTCCTCAAGATCATCGGCGATATAAGAAGAAAGTCATTAAAGCGAATAGAATAGTATTGAAATTTGTTGAAACTGGATAGACTAGTATTAAAGTCTTCAAACGAGAGTTTGTCAGTTCCTTGGTAACATTGATTCCCTCCCAACTACCGCTCAATAAATTTATTGTATTTGTAATATACCGTTATAATCGAATTTATTCCCTTTGAGTAGATTAACACGAGCAAACAACTTTATCGATCACTCTCAATGACCAAATAATAATTCAACTACGTTTTGCGACCCATTTCCCGTTTAACAAGACAAAGCCCAGTACCTATGCATTGGTTACCGTGCAGTACTTATTTAGTAGGTAAACGATAGAATTTTGAATAAAAAACCGCGAGTCTCTGAAATCAGTCATTCGATACGTCGCAAATTCAATCTTCTCAATTGCTTTAGAATCTCCTCGTGCGAAGAAAACTCGACGCGCAACGCACTACAAGCACGCAAAGCTAATCGCGTTCGATGCTTCTTTCCCGGTCGGTAATCATGCAGCGATATTCGTGCCTCGAACACACGTTTATACCTGCACACGGAGAACAGCATCGGTCCTCTTAATCATGAGAAATTGACACGTTGACAGTCGCAGTGCGCATCATCCGTCGGAGTTGTTGCGCGGTCCGCGTTACTAGGCTTCATCAGTAGGTGTGCGTGTGCGTCTGCGTGCGTTTGTGTGCTCGCATCGCGTCTCCTAGAGAACCGTGAATTATCGTGTACCAACTTTTGAAAGGGGCCTCCGTTTCGACTTTCTCAAACTTGCCTGATTCTTCTTTCTTCTTATACCGCTCGTTCGCTGCTCGTCTTTCCGTCTCACTTCTTCATCGGTATGGGTGTGGTTCGGAATACCGAAAAAACGAACTTGCGTAAAATTGCTTGTAAATGAAAGAAAAAAGAATTCTTGAGATGCGAAATCGCGCCGTGAAACAACTGTCTGATATTTTTTTAATTAACGCTTCCCAGGCATTTAGAAAAGTTGAAAATATTTTGCGAAAAATGAAAGATTCGACGATATTTGACTTTAGTTTGAGGCTCGCGTTACCGCCCATTCCTCTACCGATACGTTAATATCAATTAATTCTTTCGTAAAATTCGTATTCAATTATTAATCGCTTATCGGTGGTCTTGTAATTAAAAGAATTTCCAGGGAATAATCGACTCGGTCGTTCCAATAACTCTAACGTGCGTAAATGAATTCGAGACATCTAATGGTCTCGTTAATAAAGACTTTTATAAAGAAAACACTCTCGAAACGAAGCTGAATAATTTCCCGCTCCTTATCTCTACTCGATCTCTTGCGCTCTGCGCCTGCAGACGCTCTTCGCTTTCTCGAGACTCGTGATCGTTAGCCTCGTGCTCACGCACGTAACAGTCGCAAGATACGCGCGCGCTCCTCGTTGACCGATTCGTTAAAATTTAACGTAATTACATAGTGCAGCTCGTTGAGGCACAACAAGTGCGAACGGTATTCGCGGGACTGTTATTACGACAGCCATTGTATTCTTTCTCGCGGGCGCGTTTGGTAATCTCATTAATTTATATTGCATAGCTTCTTGGACTATTTTTAACTAGGCGATGTAAGTGTCGCGTCGCGAGCAGCACGCAAAGATCGAACGAGGAAATTCGAGTTAAAAACAAACATGTGATTATCGATGAGCTCGAGCGCCGCTGATTGCAGGCTACTTTTTTGCCTATGACGGCGAGGTGGGGCGGGGGAGAGGAGAGGAGGAGGAGGAGGAGGAGGAGGAGGATGAGGAGGAGGAGGAGGAGGAGGAGGAGGAGGAGTGGGAGAGATAACGAGAGAGAGAGAGATGCTCGACGATTTAAAGGGATAAGTATTTCTCATACTTATTACTGGTAAGCAAACGCCAAATGCCAAACCGTCGTTCGTTAGTATTTGGAATTGAAAAGAATATCAACGACTCGTTTAAACATTTGTACGGGTAATTTCTATTTACATTAACGAGCGCTCGATTTATTACAATTTATCATCATCCTTGCTTTGTAATACACTTTTGAACTGCTTCATCTTTCGAGAAGAACCTTCTTTTATAATCTTGTAACGAAAAGGTCGTAGCTGTTTCATAAAGTTCGCTTTATTAATTTTTCAGCGCTTTATTAATGCTAGGATAACCAATTTATTCGTGACGTATCTTAACGTTAATGTTCCGGTAAGAAAAGCACTTTTAAAAATTTTAAATTTAAAACAATGATTTACATGTAAATTTTTTTCCCTCTCATTAATAGCTTAGAATATTAAGAAGTTAATTACGTAATGAATAAATTGTGACTTTAAAATCTCGGTAAAACCCAAATTTTGGCTTTTCACAGACACCGCAATGTATATTGAGAAGCTTTCAGTTTTACGACTTGAACATTTTTACAGCTACTTTATGCGGGTACAGTTACAGATAGAATCTCAAAAGTATAAATTCATTTGTGCATTCGATTATAAAACGTATTCTCTGACTATTAATTAACAGTAATAAACACATTCGAGTAGCAGTGATGTCTTACAATTTTTAAATACTTTTAGTAGAGAAATTATTGCTAATATAAACAGCGAGGCACTTCAAATAAATACACACGCTGGTTTTTTTGCACACCACCAAATGTGTTTATGGCACTTTTGCAGAATTGGACTTAATTTTAAAATGAAAGTTAGACGGCACTGCGCACAGCCTCGAGATCTTAAAATATTTTTAGAGGAAATTAATGCACGCCAAATTTTGTAAATTTTCTCCAAGTCTCTCGTGGTCGAAATTTAAATAACATACACGTATGCGCATCTCCTTTGGCATTTAGTTGGCTCGCCTCGACACTATAATCTTCGCAAAGAAAGAGAAAAGAAAATTCGGTAAAAGCGAGGCAGAGTGTGCCTCGTTACAATCAATAGCGTACATCAACAAATGGACCTACAAAGAAGAATCGCATCAAAGTATAAAGCTCGAAAATGACAATCTCGGCGCGTGTAATGCGACCACTTTTGTAAAGATCTCGTTAAATTTACAGCTGCCCATATATCCTTGCTCTTAAAGTCGTCCTGATTTTAAACAACAGCGGTGACGGCACGCCAATAACGGACTTTTTACGGCGTTACGCGCTTAATTTTTTTAATGGTGATCGCGGACCGCGCGTCCTGACTTAATTTCTCGAAGATGAATGAACCTCGGTCCCCGCGGCCCCGAGAGAGCGAGAGAGGGAGGGAGCAAAAAGTGACCGGCGATCTTCGGCCGAAACGGCACGTGAAATCCGGAAAGAAAACACTTTTTGTCGGCCCGGCGGATCCGAAAATGCGAGGGTCCGGCCAAAAGAGAACGCGTCATTGTCGCGGATTGTGCCTCCTTTCCCCGGCATCTCCGATCATTATCTCTTTCTCCTTATCCCCTTCTTTTCTTCTCCTCGTAGCTAAATACCTCCTTATCTTTTTCTCCACTTTATCCTTTTAATTCGTTTTCACTTTATCACACGATTTAACAACAATGAAATAACGCTCTTTCAACGTGCAAAAGCAGAGAGATATGACAGTGATTTGATGAAATCAGCTAAACTACAACATAAACCAGATGCAAGCTTTGGCGAACCGGAAGCATTTCACTTGAACTCCCGACGCTTTCGAGAGTTCGGAGGTCGATCCTCCGAACTCTTTGTAGGATCCTGTGCAAAAGCCGACGATCGACTCGAACGTATTTCTATGCACGTTACGAAAATAGTCATAACCCACGTCGAAGTCGCTGGTTGTCGAAATTCAGTAATTCAGTGACAAACGTACCGGAGGAAAAGCTTCTCGTCGATATACCCTTAAAGAAAGTCAGCGGCATCAAGATCGTTGCGACTTTCTCGTAGCACGCGGAAACCAATGAAATCTTGCCGGGGGAAGACGAAGGGGCCGAGCGAATCGATCGATCTCCATAGAAAAAGAGAGAAGGGTGGTGAAGGAAGAGAGGGAGAAAAAAACGGGCGAGAGAGAGAGAGAGAGAGAGATTAGAGAGAGAGAAACGCGCAACGCCTATACAGGAGTCGCGCGCCGGGCTCGTGTGCGCCTAATCCACGGCGACGAGTCTGCAGAAGGTAAGGAGCAGGGCGCAGATGCCGAAGGCGAACGAGCAGCGCGCGTGCACCTTCCTACTCTTCCTCCTACTCTTCCTCCTCCTCCTCCTCCTCCTTCTCCACCACCTCCTCCTCCTCCTCTCTGTCGCTCGCGCATAAAGGGCCTCTACGCGGAGGAGCCCCAACCAGCACGTGGGTCGATCAAACAGCTGGATCATCTCGTGCGTGCCCGTGAGTCCCGGGCGCGTGCCTTTGCTTATGGGGAGAGCTCACCGATCTCTCCTCTCTCTTACTTTTTTCCTGTCTCTTTTTCCTCCGCTCCTTCTTACCGTGTAGCGCTGTTTCTTCGAGGCAAAGGTAAAAGGTGGAGAGACATACCTCCAGGTGTCCCTCGACTTCTTTCACCGAGTATTCTATCTACCGTTCCTTCTCCTTTCATTCATGCTGTTACAGAGAGAGAGAGAGAGAGAGAGAGAGAGAGAGAGAGAGAGAGAGTGAGAGGAAAGGAGCAAAGTGTAACAGAAGAGCACGTCTACAAGATGAAAAAAGATGGAGAAGATTCTTTCAGAGATTGTATGGTGCACGGGTTAGTTTAGGATCGTGCGCAGAGCGGGTTATTGTACGGGGACAGTAGATTATGTAAATTATTTAAATTCGTACACGCTATGACGGAAGTAATGAGGAATACATATTGATGGGATTTATATTTTCAAGTTTTTACAATGCGGATATGAGATGGAGAAATTGTTCAGTAGCCGCGTGGCTAGTCGAGATTGTATTGTTACAGCTTTTTCTAGTTATGTAAACGTGATACGGAATACGTACGCGCTTTTTCCGTCCTTTGTGCCGCAACATTCGATTTCAATAATTCGATTGGAATTTTACCAATCCAAACCTTTTAAAAATATATCCTACGTGCCACGTGGTAAAGACTCGACGTATTTTTTTGTCGTTTGCTATTTAACTTTTATTACCAACTAGGCCAAATTAACTAGAGTATTACTTAATAATGACGACAATTGGTTATTTTCCATTGCTTTTCTCCTAACGATATTACTTCCGGGTGTATCTGTACAAGCAAGTAATCTACACGTAACGACTCATCGCATCTATGCAAATAATGCATATGTGATGAATTCGAAGAATTCAACAAGCAAGCACAAGCTCCTCCATGTGGAGTCGTGTTGTCTACCTTGTGTCTAAGAACTCTCTCTCTCTCTCTCTCTCTCTCTCTCTATCTATCTCTCTCTCTCTCTGTTCTCAAAATGATTAACACATTGTTTAAAGATTCGTTGGTAGACGGGCACTGCTCCAGCAAAAACAAACACATTTAAAATGAAAGCTCGTATCCACACCCGCGAGGTGACGAACGTACGTAGATGTACATTAGCGAAAAGTTATTACTCATGTGCGGTCTGACGGCCGAGAGCGAGAGAGAGAGAGAGAGAGAGAGCGGTGCAATAACTCCGGGAGGTTGCGATGCAGACCTTCGACGACCTTCGAATCGTACGTATTCTTGTCTTGCGAGTGGTACATAGACGCAAAAGTATGTGGACTAATGGTAATGTTCTTTTTTCAGCGGGTGATCCTCTTGAAGGTACTTTCGTTTACTTTGTACTTTTTGCTCTTGGAAAATTGCTACTGTGAGCGACGGTGCTCGTCGTATTTTATGATTTAGTGGTAAACGTGCGATAGAAAAAGGAACGCGGTAAGATAAGATTTCCGTTCGGTTGAACTGTCCCTTGTCGGAGAGTTGTCGGACAAATATCAGGTATTTCCTTAAAGACATAACGACAATTACGAATAGCCAGCAAAGGCTTTTCACTAAAGGTCGCATCAAAGCAAATTTATGATTCAGGCGACAATAATGAACGAGCCACTCGTACAATCCGAAAGCCGGGCGTATAAAATTCACGAGGCGCGAAAAAATGTGTCAAGCGGAGAACGCGTCTTGAGATATCGCCTTTGTGCATTTTCCATGGCGTTCAATACGTCCGCCATCTTCCACTCTCTTCCCCCTTTTACAATCTCCATTGCATTGTACCATCTCCAACAATAGGTGCAATCCACAGATCCTAGCGCGATTCAAGTTGAGCAGGTCCATTGCGGTGTTTTTATTGTGTGCGTAAGGCAAATGCTTCCATCACTGGCCTCTTTAACTAATATCAGTCATTGGAAACGGTCACTTATTTCAGGTTATGTATACATTTAATAGAGAGAGTGAGAGAGAGAGAGAGAGAGAGAGGATATTACCTCCATGTCCCACTTTTAATAATGAGACAAGAAATGGCGACGTCCCGAAGAATCCGTTGAGTTGTGGCATTTTTTCTTTCTTTTTTTGCTTTGTTGAGACTTGTGGGTAATACAATGGCTCGAAAAGGACACGCCTTCTCTCTTATGTACGCGCGAGACTGATTATAGAGCTTTGCATAATTTCATTAGACAGTCAAAGTACGAGGAACAGACTTGTGTGCTTGGGAATTGGGAATCTCGTGAAATTGATTGTTAATAGAGGAATTCCTCACTGAGTGAGTGAGTGAGTGAGTGAGTGAGCCTCCTTGTGTTGGAACAAGAGCTTCTTCAATATTGTCTCTTATTTTATAAATTTGTACTTAGGATTTACTCTTTATTACATTGTAATATAGCACATCTTGGCAAGGATATAAGCATTAAGTATTATGACAAGGAATAAATTGCACCCTTTGTATTTGGCATTTTAGTTGGATAATAATTTTAACACAATTATTATTTCCGTTCCTTTTGATTAAACACTAATGTGAATGTACGTATACAGTTTACATAATCATAATAAATTTGTTTGAATAATGTATCTCAGAGTAATTTGAAGAAATATCTATATAATAACATTTTGTATGTATTATGCGTGCGTATAACGTACAGTTAAAATTAAATTACGTTATTAATGTATCCATTTGTCGATAGCTGATTACTGTATCTGAAACACCATTTTCTCAAAATAGATACCGTATTCATGTAATAAGGATTTTTACATCAGGCGTATCTTTCAAGAACCGTATTTTGAGCTCAATATATGTGTCTCAACAATTTTCGACGGTATTTGCATGGAACATCTATGACGTTCGATACAATACAATTGATCTCAGTTAATCTCTGCACCTCCTGCACTCGGTGCAACGTTCATTCTGATATTTAAGAGTATGACAACTCTTGGAAAATAATATTTCTTTTCCATTAAGTTAATCTCGTATATTTTTAATCCTAGTTAAAGTATTTCCAAATAATTATAGTGTACCTGGTCTCTACACTAAGATGCAAGTTTAAATGTGTTCGCTTACGATGTATTTAATAACATGATGTGTTACTTAATGAGACGGGATAAACGAAATTCATGAGTTAATGTAACATATCGAAAAAATAACATCTCGATATTAACATGGTAATACTAAATTGCATCACTATCCATCGGTATTTTCACTTTCCCAAATGAATCGTATTTCCACATGTTTTTTAGGCAACAATTGTTGCACCGTCATTTTAGATTACAAGCACAGAGATGGTATCGAATAGTCTTATATAGTATATCATAAGCCTTTCTTTTTTCATCTGCTCATCCTTGATACAATAACAAAGCTTTTCCTTGAGACTGTGCGCTCAGTTACGTTTTAACGAAACATCGAATGTTTCAACCTCTTCATATCGTCATTTCTTATGAAAAGATTTTGAAACAGTTCCACTTCTACGAGCGTTTGCACGAGCGTGAACAATATTTCTGAGCACAAGGCATCCTACGTCTCTTAATATTTATCGAAGTGACACCAAATAATTATGCTTTGTATAAACGAGAATTGAACAAGTGCTTAGAAGTTCGATCAATCGCTTTGCGATCAATTTAACGATCAGTTTAACGGTAACTCGTGTCAATTGTGCTCGTATTGAACTTACAAAAACTACTGTCAAAACAGCTCAGCTGCATGCAACGAGAAGGTCGATTTCCTCGATCTAGATCTCCAAAATGAATTTTGGAGAATCTGCTAATTCAAAATAGCATTAATTTTTATGAAATTGTTGCAAAATTCACGAAAGCTACGTCACGAAACTGTAGTCATAAATACCGTATGCAAATGCACGGTTGAGGCTGCGTGATATCTCTCTCTCTCTCTCTCTCTCTCTCTCTCGCTCGCTCGCTCGCTCGAGAAAAAATGAAACTCTTAATGTCTAAATAAAAAGTACGTCGGTGCGTCAGTCACGGGAAATTCGATGCACGCGAATGGTTTCGAGACTGGCTTAACCTCGAATGAATGGAGCGCGTCCAGGTGCCGCAGCTGATGTCGTTCACCCACGCAGGGCCTTTTAGTCGACACGCGTTTTTTCCAGCCGCTCAATTTGTACTCGATTGTTTTGCGCGCCTTCCTTGTTCGTCGGCTCTCGTTTGCTCCCTTTATTCGCGCAGGCTTTAAAAGCTTCGAACGATTCTAAACCAGTGATTTTGGATGACTCGAGCGAATGCAAATCTCGTGCTCTGTACGCTCACTGTCTGTTAATGCACTTCCACGCAACGTTTCTGTACGACATAATATCGCTTTCGCACTCGGGCTCTTGAGCAGGCAGCTAATGTAAATTTTGGGATGTCGCGCTTGTATTAGGAATTATTTGTAAAGCGAAAGCTCGGGAATAGTAATTTTAGTGGCTGCTGTTTTGACAAGCAACGTTAATATGTATTGGTTAAGCGAAGCATTTATCGAGAGTTTGGAAATACGATACGGACACGTAGAGAGCAAATTAAATAGCGTCTACGATTTCCATATTTCGGGCCATCCTTATCAATGCCCGCCTGATTTATCAATGGCCAAGCTCAAACTTTCTAAATTCGACGAGCTGTGGATTGTAGGGGAAAGTCAGGCGCTGGTAAATAAATAAAGTCCTGCTTTTTCGAAAGCCGAGGGATTTCGTGGACAGCCTGTACGTGTAAATTATTCACCGAATTATAAAGTGGCAGTAATCGAATTGAAAGGAAACGAATAAAAGGCTCATCTCATTAGGATATATTGACATACGAGTGGCGTTCTGTTACAGTCAATTTGCGCGATTATCTGAGCTGCTCGATCTCACGTACGCGCAAGAGGATGAGGAGAAATGCGTATAGTCCCACACGTCGCGCAACATAATGACTATCGAATCTTTCTAATATATCTTTCGAACATATTTATACGTACGTGTATAAGTATATAGGCACGTCGTATCTTCCGCAATCGACGTTATAAATATGTGCTAAAGGTCGATGCCTATCATCCACGAGAAACTCTCTCGAATCCTGCACGGCCTCTACGTCATGCGTGTGTGTGCCTGCTTGAACATGCGACCGACGAACTTTTGTTCGGCCAAGTATCTGCACACGTACGTACAACCGATGCGTACGCTATGCATAGACGCTCTAACGCTAAAGCGCGCGTGAAAAATCGATGTAGAAAAATGTGTGCTACATCGAAGAATCTCATTATAATGTGCGATTACGCGCTGTGATGGTTAATTCGCGATAGTTAATAAGTCGCTATTGTTTCGCCCGAAGATGGAAAATCCTCGGTTTAGTTGTCGGTTGTTTTAGCAGCGATTAAAAATAATAATTGCCCTTGTACTCGTACGTCGCGTACTCGTGGGTCAATTTAAAGTAACGAACAACTAAATATCAGAATTAAGATACACGCAGTGCTGCGATTAAAACTGAGTTTTTCACTAGAAAATATTCTAATACTATCGGTATTGTAATACTTGCATTCCTTTTATCGATCCAAATTTCATATTATTCCGCGTATTAATATCAGGACCTTTTATATCGTTCTACAATAAAACTGAAAGTTGAACGTTAATATTTAATTATTAATAATGGCATAACTGCTTACTGCAAAAAGAGTGCACATCCTACACTGACAGTGTGACATGTTGCGCAAGGACGAAAAATCGAGAATATTTTGTATATCGTAGAAATATTTTATAACCGTAAAGCTAAAGGTAAAATCGGTAAATCACCGAGTTGTTTTAGAGATACAACTCTTTTAACCAAATTGACAATTGTCGTCCAACAATACGAGCATTCTAGAGTCCGAGTGCAACGTGTTTATATAATATTCTTTTGGAAAGGCTAGTTAGTGCTAATGTACGCGTGTAGAAATTGCAGCTTAATTAGTGAATTAATTTATAAAAACAAACCATATTTTTTGCTGCAACAAATGACGATAATGAGGGACTCGATGTAATATCGCAGGCCACGTGTCGCATGCACGGCTGCGCGTACTCCAAATATTTTCGCTGAACACAAAGCTTACTTTAGCAAGGACCGATAAAAATAACCGATTTGAAATAAGAATCGTATCGATTGAAATCTCGGAATAAAATGAAGCATCGTGTCTAGTGGAATATGGCATTCGGGGAAATAAATCACGCGGAAGTGCCCATAGAGAGACAACGAGCGGGGAACATTGGCTCACGTGTGCTTGACTCTCGCGTCGTCGCCAGGACCATTAACTTTCCGTCGTCTGTCAAATCACGTGCGAGACCGTGTATTACTCTGGCGAATACAAAAATTGCGCGCGCCTGTGTACTCAAGTGCTTAGTCGACGTACGTGAGCTGCCAATGTATATATAAGCGATCGGAACACAATCTTTATCTTTTGCATTTGAAATCTTTCAAATACATGTGCTTCCTCGTGTCTGGGAATGCAATTTTTTCCTCGAGTATAGCAATAATGTACGAAAGAAAGATAAATAATAGCTTTCGGATTATTGAGCGTAAATTCAATGGTGCTGGCATTTACTTTGCGAATAAAAGTACAGGGTGAGAAGTTTCAACAAGCGTTATCTGTTTAAAACGGATAACAGATGTTTGTTTGCTATTTTGATGGGTCTTTGTCTGTTAATGTGTGGGTAATGCGTATTTATTCTTATAAGAATTGACACGCCTTTGTCTGTTAATTTAACAGGTAACACTTTCTTCAACGGAGAGAAACAAGTTTAGATGCGTTCTCTTATCATTATGAGAAAGCCTTTACTTTTGTTAAGTGAATGCAAATCGGACGGTTGACGATGGTTGGCTCAATTTTTCTTTCATTTAACATTTTGTCTAAAATATTTCATCGCAAAATATTATCTATCGATTACTCTGCAATTGCATTTACTTTATTTTCGTTCGCACCCTTAACATCAACTTACGGAATATTTACACCTACTTTTCATAATAGAAAATTGACTTTTTAATTGATTTTTCTCTTTTAAGAAAAAAAGAAAACGACATCAGATCTAATCTCATTAGTTGACATTTGCAAATACAAATGCTGTACCTACTGTAACAAATATCACTGTTGCAAAAGCAATTACCTCTATGCGGGAATGTACTTCTTCATACTTCCGAAAAAAGATCCGGTTAACCCCGGTTAATTAGTGCATACGTTGCACGAATTAAGCGTGCACGCACAAGGATTCAACCGGATGTTCAAGCTCGATCTTGATGCGAAATGCTCTTCGTGCAGTGGATTACTCGATCGGAAATAGAAAAATGAAATCCTTCACGCGTCCAGCAATCGCGCTCGAATTTTCAAATTTTCAACGCATACTCCATTCCAGTATCCTTTTGAAAGCGAATGTAAGAACGGCAAAGAGAATAAATGAAGATTCGGTAAGATACGTTCGGGTGCTCGACTCAATTTTCATCGCGAGCGGCAATAAGGCCCAACTTGCGTTAACCGACGTTAAAAGGCAGAATCGCTGTCTAAGAATACCTCGGCTCTAACTTTTTCAAACTAAAAATAAAGGACGTCAGTACGCCACTTATTTAGCATAATCGGCGCGTCAAGCTTGCAAATTACCCTCGAAGGAATTTATTCGCAAGAGAGCGAGAGCACGACCCGCGCACTTAACGACCTTATTAAGCCGACGTAAAACTCCTCGGGCCCAATTTTGCATAGAGCTTCTTTGGTTACGCCGATGGACGGCGCAGAACTGCTGCTGCTGGTGCTGGTGCTGATGCTGCTGATGCTGCTGATGCTGCTGATGCTGCTGAGGCTGCCGCTTTAAGCTTTAACAATGCGCGGTCTCAACACCTACGGTGATTTACGAGACGCGAATGCGCGCCCGAGCAAAAGGACTAAAAGTCCTGAGCCAGGTATGTACGTGTGCGTCTGCGTCTAGAAGGGCCTTGCGAGGAAAGCAGAGTTGTCAGATAGGAATATCGGTGAGTCGACGTTTAAAAAGGATTGGACGTTTGCTGTGGGCGCGGATGCTGCTTCGCTAAACCATTGATAATGTCTTACGCGTTCTTTGACACGGAATTTGAAAAAAATTCACGATATTTCAGAGAGTCATTAGTGAACACGTAGGATGTACGCACGGATACTGGTAAGCTATGCTGACGTAATTGTGCTTTTTCTGGAGTTTACGTATAAATGAGATACTTTTAGATTTGTATTTATAGAAAGTTAGTTGTTTCGCGTAGCTTTGATGAAGACTTTGACTTTACCTTAAGTAGTTGGTAAATATTTTTCTTTTTTCGTTTTACAAGACTCAATACTTAGCAGCCAAAGTCCGCATTGTTATTTTAAGTAGTTTTCACGTTTAACGGTACTGCCTCGTCTAATCGAGTGGAACGACATTTTAAGAGATAAAACATTCGAATGAGAGGGAAAAATTGCGTGAAATTATCATTCAAAGGATAGATTGAAATTTAAATGAAATACTAAGGAAGCTTATTGATTTAGTTAGATAAATTGAATCTCGTGATAGCCGTTTCTTTTTGTTCAGGCGAGATAAGAAACGAATACTATTTATGAACGTGGTCTTTACAAGTTACGCTGAAAAAAGTATAAGAATTAGATTTAGATCTAGTGCCGGCAAATAGTGGATCAACGTCGATGATTAATTACAGCAGCAACTCGATAAATCATATGTACTCAAGCCTAATGAGAAATTTTGTAAAAAGTGAAAAAATTTGTAAATTCACGCGGCACGACCTCTTGCGCCTTTCTTCTTATTAGCCGTTCAAAAATTATTTTGCAACATTAATAGTGCCCTACTCCCATAAAGAAACTGCCTTCGCATCGCCGACAGACCTCTTTTTATCGGGTTTAGAAGAATAGAGTACCCCCTCACCTTATACCGCGAGCTTTTCATATCGGTTGCGATTGATAAAGGCAATTCCTGCCAGCCGAATGAAAAAAGAGGAGAAGGTCCGGCGGATGAAAGACCACCCGAAAAAAAAAGCGAGGAAGAAGCGTGATCGGGAAAACCCGGGCGTAAGAAAGCGAGCAGTCAAGCCCTGTCCGTGTACAGGAGAGAGAGCGAGAGAGAGCGAGAGAGAGAGAGAGAGAGAGTGAGAGAGTGAGAGGGGGGAGGGGGGGGAGAAATCAGAAGATAAAAGAAAAGCGAGATCTCGGGCTCGGCTGACGTAAAGGGGAGCGGCGGAGGGCTGCAGAGCAGTAAGGAGTATTAACCGCAGTCACCCTCTTGGGCGTGCGCGCGCGCCTTCAGGGGTCCGCTAAAGAAAGACGGCTAAAGGGGGCTGGTGGGGACTCGTGGAAGGACCCCAGGTAAGATCTTACATAAAGATTGCTACTGCACAATGTAGCGGGGCGCATGGTCCTATCCTATCGCACCCTTGTGCACGGCTACGCGTTCTTTCTCCCGTACTCTTTCCCTCTTCGTTCTTTCCTCGTTCTTTCCGGAGAGTACAAGCGCGTTTTTAACGAGTGGCGACGTCGGTGATTTAGACGACGACCGTTATGACGAAGCACTTTTCGCGTGTGAGTATACGTGTGCGTCTTTGGGGTATCGATGCTGCACGTAATTTTTTTCTCCCCGTGTCCGACTACTCTGTTCTTTCCTTTTTCTCGATTTCTTTCAAGCTCTTTTCTTTCTTTTTCCACGTGTACAGGCGGGAAATGTGTCTTCTGTTTGCGTTGGTTACAAAACTAAGTGTAATTTATAGGTTGTTTCGTCTTTTCTTCGATCACTCTCGTTGTACGAACATCGATCGTCGAGGGCTAAAAATTAGAGGGTGGTAGGTAGATTAAAATTGAAAAATTGAGTTTTTACTGTCCATAAAAACGGAGCATTAAACGAACGTAAAATATTATTTACGTCTTTAAATTCAGAGTTTGTCAGTTACATAAATAATTGAACATTTCATACTCGTGGATTTATTAGAAATACCGATACCAACATAAAGACGAGTTAAAGACGAGTTAAAGACGAGTTAAATACGAGTCAAAGCGGTCTCGCGTCGATTGATTTGCCAAAGTTGTTCATTCAAAACTATAAATCATTCATTCAAGTTGGAAATATTTGAGAAATACCAGAACAATAGTTTATTATTCGAGTACATTTTACGTACGTACGTTAATCTGGTCACAACTGTTTCAATGATGATTAGCCGCAAAAGAAAAACGAGAAAAGGATTGCAAAGTCGACATCAATTGCATTGAGTTGTTGAAAAGAAGCTTAGAAAAGTTTCGACGCAGAACAATCTATTAGGTCTTACGATTTCGTGTGCATCGTTTCTCCTCTCCTACTCTCTCTCTCTCTCTCTCTCTCTCTCTCTCTCTCTCTCGTTCCCGGTCGTCCCTCTCGCCCTTCCGCTCTCTTCCGCTCTCTTCCTTTCTTTCACCCCGGCATCGCGGCTGCTTCTCGCCAGCAACGAAGCTACGCAGGATTATGAGTCTCTGGCCTCGGTCGCGCGCTCGCAAACCAGTAGTCGATGGAGGGAGGTCGTAATTTTTAAGAACTTCGATAGGTACATTGTAATTTGCGCTGTGTGCGCGCGCGTGCGTGTGCTTGCGATAGCCGCGCTACTGCCGCTCATGGGGAGTTCCGCGATGAGAAATGACACGCGACATTGTCACCGAAGTTTATGACAATTTTTATTCTCCGGAACTGCGTCTCTTAGGTCAGGGACTAACTGCAGCGCACAGTTATTTATAGTCTTTTTGTAATCGCTCAGTGAGAAAGTTTAAAATCACATCGCATGTGTCACGTTGTCTTTAAGACGCCGATGCTCTTCGTTCAAGCGCACAGTTTTGTTTGTGCATTTGTCGTTTTGTTATTTAAGGATTGTATTAAGTACTACTGCTAATGTCATTTAGCCTTCTGATCTTACAATTTCGAAGAACAAAGCACTTTAAGAGATAGTTTTAGCTGTTGAATGAAGGACTCTTTTAACGCGTCCAAAGTAAGTTTCGCAACTTAAACATTGTTCGGTGCTCCTTCGAAGCTTGTTGCAACGGCCACGGAACGCGTAAATTTTACTTTCAGCGTAATTATGCTTTGTAAACGATAGGGCTTCAATTTTCCACATCGAAAGCTCAGTCGTCGGCAAACCAATCGATGTCTCTTTCAAAAATTCTTGAGCAACAAGCACGAGGACTTACAAATTCGAATTGCCCGGCGCTTACGACCGTGTGGATCGCGAAACGAAACGAAAATTGATTTCCACGCGTGTCTTAAGTCGAAAGCGCGAACCCGCGTAAGTCAAAGCACAGTAGCGTCGGTCGACGCGCGAGCGGAGAAAGGAAAAGCCCTCGTCAAACAAAAAGTAATGCACGCGCGTCGTAACAAGTAAGATTTCCCCGTCGCTCGTAAAAAAAAATCCAAGGGTCGGAAAGCGCAGCGACCCCGTCTTTTCTCTTTCCTGGTCACCCCGCCTTCCTTGCCCCCTCGGACCTTCTGCCGTTCGACGTTCGGCACGTTTACGTTAGCCAGCGCTTGCGCTCCTGATTATCCAGACGGGAGCGCGAACTCGCGATTCCCGTGTTAATGTCGATGTTAATGCGGTCCAGGTGCAGCCGATGTCGTTGCTCACGGTTCGCTGGACCTCGCGTCCGAATCCGCACAATGACCTGCCGATGCTGATTCCGTCACCGGGAATCAGTTCTAATTTATAGTCGATGGCTGACGGCCGTAATTCCAGATTTTACTTTCGCTTTCAAAGGATCTCGAATTTACGAGCGACGTGAAAGTGAAGTAGCGCGAGTTTTTGGAATCTCGGCTTTTCGGAATCTTTGTAGATCAAGTTGACGGGGGTTGCTTTTACGATCGGTAGCTTGATTATCGACCGATGAACGGAGGCTTTTGCTGTAATGCTCTTTTAATAACATTCGTATTGTGACCTGTGGTTTGTGTTTTTGTTTGTTATATGGTCTACCGTACGACAGCGGCTTATTGCGCCCTATAAATAGTAGTTAAATGCTATTTTATTAAAAATTTCCCCGATGCTTCGCTTCGCGCAAGACGCTGTTGGTCGTCGAAAAAGTATCAGTTTTGTAAGAAGCCAGTTTTGAAAAACGAGTTTCTCTCGGTTTCTACGATTTACACGATAATTTTGAAACGTTGGTCGATTGATTCGATCTATTCGGCAGGGAGGAAAAATGCAAAAGTCAGAACGACGAGTAAAAATAAATGCCAAGTAAATGGTTCTTTTTAAGCCTAAGCCATTTGATAATGTAACACCTTCTAAAGTTAGGATTACTAGGATATACTTTTTCGGTAATAATTTATATGATACATTTGGCAACTTAAAATGTTCGAATTGCGAAAGATAGACGAAAGTATGTTAATCCTTGATGGCAATAAAACGCTGCATATTAGACGATAGTTATCTCGTGAGATATTACACGATAAATAATAATGTAACAGCTTGAAATGAATAACTAAGTTGGAGTCTACAGCAGTACTTTCATGCTCATGTTGTACTTTACGTAACTGGATATTGAGATCAAATATGACAAGCACTTTTCCCAGTCCTCGATAGACGACAGATCCTTCTAAGGCTTTATCTTTTATTACGCTGCGAAATTTTATTTTATATGAAAATCGAGTCTCCGTTCGATGGAACAAGAGTTGCAGTCTTCAGGAGTGATATATTATTCAATGGGAGTGAAATATGATTTGAGGTAAAATGCCGATAAGCGAGTGAAAAGGTGGGATTGTGTTTTTCGCGTTAAGTGGCACTGTACCATATATTACGCGCAAATGAAATGACCAACCAGTTATCGGCTCGAAAAGACATAACGCGCTTCGCACCTTCAATTTTAGAAAGTACAAACGCACAACGTGCGCGCGTTTGCGTGCCCGGATGTTTTAGCAGGCACTCGATGTAAAACAGAGCTCACGGGGTCTGTAATAAAATAATGAAGCAGCGCCCCGTACAAGTACACCAACGACTAATCGATTGCATCCCGAAATCGGGCGGAGGATTTATGAAGCGGGGGTTTGTCGGCATGGAAGGAGGCGCGGGCGCGCGTCACCCTCGCAATAACGGCAACGGGTGGTCCGACGTCCGCGCACCCTAAGAAGGTGCGTAGGGGGAAACGCGCGACACGTCGTGCGTCGAACCCCGAAGACACCGACATTGTACACACGGTTACCGTGTCTCTACGAGAGCTCGTGCCCTCTGGCTCACGGCCTTTGTCCCGCGGATAATGCCGATGAGTTACGATTTATTTAACGCGCGCAAGACATTATTAAGGTACGCGCGGGCTCTGGTAATTGCGCAAGAGCGCCAGTGTCATTTGTATTTCGCCCGCTAATCCAGCCCTTTTGCCAACCTCTGCGATGCATAGTTTGGAAAATCGACGAACCAACCGCTACAGTTGCTCGGTGTTTTTCGAGGGAATTTTCATCGCTGCAATTCGAAACGTCGTACGACTTGTTATTAAATGTAGAGTCTTACTTAATAGCGAAGTGTGTACTCGTTCGGATAATTATCAACCCCCTGGAAGATTTAACATTTATTCGTTCGTCCGGTTAATTTATGTTCATTAAGATTTACGACGCAGGCGGCTTTTAGCGAGCGTCGTATCGTTGTCGCTCGAGTTGTTTGCTCGAGTCGCAATGTACATTTTAGAGTATTCTAAAGCATTCACGCGAGATCCATTCACAAAATTAAATCACACCTTTCAGGAGGATAATGACTGTAAAATCGCGACAATTACACGCCCTAAAGTTGAAAATGGATTTCAAAGACGCAGCCTCTGTACCCCTTGGCGCGGCTTCGAGGGCGGTTTTTCGCAGTCGGTTTTTCGAGCGAACAAGAGTCGGCCGCTTTCTTCAACCCTCACCCCTCTCTCGCCGCTCGACAAGGCGTGTAAACTGGCCCTCTTGTGTCGCGCCCTGGCTTAGAATTTATGTACGTGGGCGGCATTGTCGACTGCGCTTGTTGTACATCTGCGTCCCGCTGACAAATTGGCCGTGGGTCTCTTTTGATTTTCTGCGACGAAAAATCGGATATCACCTTTTCCCTCCTTGCGCTTGGCTTCCGGCAGTCAATAAGCTCCAATACGTTATTTTATTGCTTCTCATTATTGAAGCGTGCGTCGGTGATTAATCGATTTTTACTCCATCTACCTTTTGATTTTATTGCCACGGAATGTCGGCGTTACGTGTTAATAAATAGCAGCAATGCCGCCCTCGTACGACTTAGCTTCGGCGGGAAAACCGTCTACGAGGATGTCGAACGAGCAGTAGACTTTTTTCTTTTCGTATTTCAAGACTCGAGCGTGATTTTGTGGAAGCATCGCAGCGAGCGACGTAATTCGGATTGCTTTGGAAATCCCTGCGCCCGACTTATTTGTGCAGCCTCGCTCCGAAATAATGCATTCTTATAAACGTATAATCGGAAAAGAATTATCGCGACTGCCGTTGACAGCGTTCTCACGTGGCTGCTGTTCACGAGATAAGAAATCGCGCGAGCGACGCGCAGATCGCACGAATATGCGCACGTGCAACGAGGGTACATTCGTGGACGCGTTGAAACTGCGAAAATGTGAAAGTTAATATCGACGGCTTTTTCCGCTGGAAGTTCCGCTCTTCCAAGGAAATTTACGATACCACGTGAAACGAGCAACAAGGATAAGCGCTCGAATAGCAAGGAAATCCTTAGAATGGCTCGTTCGCTGTCAAAGCGTGAAAACTCGATCCGAAGAAATCCGGACAATGGCGCAGATAACCCAATAACCCATTACTCTCGGTAAAGCATGTCAGTCACATACGTTATCCCCAGAAAAAAGGCCATTCAAGCGTTCACTATACACGAGCGCTACGCACGCGTCTGCCACGATTCGGAGATCGAATCACTCGGCCCCTCTGCCCCTCGCGCCCTCACTCGCGCTCTCTCTCTCTCGCTCTCTCTCGCTCTCTCTCGCTCTCTCTCTCGCTCTCTCTCGCTCACTCGCTCCCGAGTGGAAAGACCAAAAAGAAAGACGGAGGAGCGTCTTCGGATGTCCCGACGACCTTCTTGAACATAAGCTCTCGGCAAGGATTTAAGAAGACAGGGAGGGAGATTTAGGGCCCCGCATTGAAGGGAACGAGGCAGCGGCATTAACCGCGCGCTCGGACGACGAGCGAGGGTGGCTCGGATGAATTGGGGCACGTGCCGCCACCGCCGCAATACTCTTCTCCCTGACCCGGCCAAGTATAATGTTTCCTTCTCGTCTAGGAGCTATAGTAAGCTATAGTAAGCTAACCAGAGCCTTTTCAATCCTCCTTACGACGCGATCCCTCGGCGCCTTTCGACTTCTCTGTAGCTCAACTTCCTCTTATTCCATCTTTTTTTTCTTTTTTCATCGGCAGACTGCTGGATCGACTTACTTTGACGTGTGGCACTGATTTCTTTCTTTTTTATTTTTCATTCTTCTTTCCGCGTCGCGTAGATCATGTTTTTCGCCGTATCCCTTATTTTACGGAAGCAGGCACCGTGGATGTCAGTGATCTTGGGCAGGAAATCGGACGCGTACAAGGTAAAACTTTGGGGGACGATTCCTGGTTTGGCGAATTTTTCCACGATCGGGTTAAACTTGCGGCCGTTCGGCAATTTTAAAAGTCGAAATTCATTGCGCTACTCGGCCAGTTTAAACGCATTGAAATTGTATCGTCAAATTTTATTCGCACTCTACGTTCAGCCTTGCCAGACTCATTTGGTTTACGAGAAATTTCCCGTCGATGAGTATTATCCCGTCTAAGGTAGAATACCGAGTTTCGCGATTTTCACGTAATTTGCTGCTTCTGGGTTATTTGGCTGTTATTACGGAAAACCTTTGGGGGATTCGACGATCGGGTACTTAATTATTTATTTTCACACTTGTTCATCTCTTGTTCTAGAGTAAATCAACGAATCTTATAAAATCTAGATCAGAAACGTCCGTTTTTTGACGTACGGCATACCGCTACAGTGATGTTAGTTTAGTGACGTTTAAGTGACAAGTGGACTACGTGAAAATTCCCTTTAGTTTAAAACATTACGTTTTTTCTTGCTTCATTCCTCCAAACATCTTGGGATTTTGATTTTCCTTCTGCGTCATCTACCCCATTGTCCTGACTCGAATCCACAAGCTTTTTTCACCTACTCGTCGCTTACCTATTATCCTTCAGATAATACCCACTCGATTCAAGCATATTAAACATCATTACGGACATAATGACAATTTTGAGAAAATTATTCACGTTGTGTTTCCTTGGCTAGTTTCCTTTTTCACAATAAAACAAAAGCAATCACTTCCTTCCCACTGTCTTTCTGTACTAGTTCCTCTTATACTTTTTTATACCCTTAGACTTTTATGCGACGCGCAGTTACGCTTTTTTTCTCTTATCCACATCCTCTTTTCATTCGCCTTTATTTTAGAGTCGATTTCTCCACTCATTCTGCTCGTCTAGCTGCTCCGCAGTACATTCATTCTGATGGTCGTTTTGCAGGCTTATCTCTTCTTCCTACATTCGATCGGTGTAGATCGAATAAATCCTTTATTTTTGTCTAGGCTCTCTCCTCATCTGTCTTTCCCGGCTGGAAGGCCAAAGGAAGGCCAAAGCTGGCCATCTAGGTTTTGCATAAAAAAGCCGAGCATCACTTGATAATTTACATCTAGATGTTGCTTTTCAACGAAAATTAAGGCTATCATTTCATAGCTGGCTAATCACTTTTTACAAGCAACGGCTAACAGCTGGGCTTGATAAATCGTAATGTATTTTACGAGTTAATAGCTGTCTATCAATTTCATAAAGGATCCAGTACGGCCGGTGTACATATCGTGATTGAAATAAATAGCTTTGTGCTATTTGCTTTTTAGTAATAATGCCAAGTTCTAATAATGGGATTATTTAATTTTCCTCTCGGACCTGCGTATCTCTTTCTAAAATATTGGCTTCTGCAGCACACGTGCGCTCGAACTTGCTAACATTAACCGAGGTAATAACGGATCATCCCTTCCCTCGCATTTATCGAAAAGTCACTGCTTAAGGCCATTGCAAATACGAAGACCTTGGGGCGCGATTTTCATCTCTAACGCCTTATTATTGCAAAATTGTGCAAATGCCTCTTGGAAGAAGATGACGAAGGAGATGACGAAGAAGATGACGAAGAAGAGGACGAAGAAGAGGACGAAGAAGAGGACGAAGAAGAGGACGAAGAAGAGGACGAAGAAGAGGACGAAGAAGAGGACGAAGAAGAGGACGAAGAAGAGGACGACTTACCAGCCAAGCAAAGCTGCGCTTCTTCGCGTTTGCGGATGTCGCAAACATTGCGTTATTCGCGCACGTCTTCGAGCTTCCACGAAGCGTCCCCGGGCCTCCTCTTATTCTCCTCCTTCCTTTTTATGCGGTGCGCGGCGACGGCCTCGTCGTTGAAACTAGGCCTGAGAGTCGAGAGACGATAAAATTGCCGGTCTACTAGGATGCCCAGAGAAATTGAAAGAGCCGAAGTGCAGCAGCTGCCAGTCGCGAAGAAGTCGTGAATTTGCAATTCATTCGCGGTGCCTCGTCGTGGCGCCCTCTCCCCTCGGCCCTTTCTCTCATCGCAAGTGCGTTACTATATCGGCAGCGTGTCCTTGCGCGTGTGCGTGTTGGGACGCTCGTCCGTCGAGGAGCGAACCTCCGACGCCTAAGTTCGATGATTGCAGGCACAAGTCACTGCCGCCAACCGAACGGCTCCCTTCGAGCTTGCGAATCGACGATCCTTTTTTCTGGACACTTTGAGTCCGAGTTGTTTCAGTTTTTATTATTAAGTCGTTCATCAATTTCCTCTTGGTCATTAGCTGCCTCTTCTAATTTGGAAGCTTGTTTAGCGGTACACCGCCTTTTTCTTTACTTGAAAAGTACTCGATTTCGCATGAAATGTGTGCGTTAAGGCTATACTACGAGGGTATACCAACTATTAGGCTTATGTCAATCGTCTCGAATGATGCATTGCCCACTCATTTGTAAGTAGCAACAAACGAGCGAAATGTATATAACTTGCGTAATGTCTTATTCGTCCATTGTCGTACACGTGCGTTCGTATTCAAATATATATGTTTATATGCAAACACAGTTGTATATTATATAACCAAGCGTATGTTAACCAAAAAATTAATTATAACCTATAAGATCTCCTATCAAACACGATATCCAGGCATACACGGATACGCTCGCATACACTGCAATCGCTCGCTGTTAATTCGAGAGTAATATAAAATGTTGCAAATACTGTGTTCCAACGCCTTAATCGCGCCTTATTTGCGATTGCTCTTAATAGTTCAGAATTAACTTTAAGCCACTCGCTGCAATTTTATACGAACGTCTCTATCCTATTCTGAGATGCGGATTAAGTTTTGATTTTGATGATCCATCAAATATAACAATATCGTCAAACATCGTAAAAATTCAGGTGCCGTTGCAACGTGGCGGCACGAAGTACAAAATATAAAATATTAGAGATTATTATTCTAATATTATTCTAATTATTAAGTAAATAAGTTTAAAAAGGTGTAAAAATGCTTTCTTTAACGCAGCGTCCGAAGCAGCGCAGCGAACTAGAGGAAAATATGTAAGAGGCAATGCGCAATTAAAAGCGGAAGTCGCGGCATTGTTCACGCGGTAAGCGTTTGAAATGTCGTCAAAGGGTTACGCAATATCGGACAGTATCGGACTTTATCACAAGATCTGTCGCATCGACTGACGTCCGAAATTACGAAAATGACTTTTACGAAAATGATCTATACAAAATCCAAACATTCGCTCTCGGTATAGCCATGATTTACAATTCGAGGCAGCTTAAAGCGGAGCAGAAAAATACTCAAAGCTCAAAGTTAGATTACAGTCGTAGATCATTGTTCGCAAAATCATATTTACATAACAAATGTGCGTTCGGCGTATCAGTGAATTAAGTTACTTAACTACACGAGTGAGCGCTAAAGTAACCACGTTGCGCAATCTTTTTCAAAAACAGGCCAGAGCATTCGTTCGTTTTACTATTTAGATTTTCTGTTTATTGCCGACTCGAAGCCATATGGGCGGACTCTTGACTAGCAACGAAGTCCTTTGTTGATGTCAAGGAAGGACAGAGCGAGTAAATGTGTGGGCGTCGTCTATCAAAACACTATCGACCCGAGAATCGTAGCTCCAGATGCCGACGCAAGTTGTACGTTGACTTTTTAACCGAGAAGTAAGATTTATTAATAAACCGCTTGCCCGCGCGACTCGAGCGCAGTCTTTTCACTAAGTATTTTACGCAAAGTACCCAATAAAATGTTTCCCTACATCTCCTTCAACCAAGATGATCCACCGAATTACTTCCTCCCGGAGGATAGTCTCGCGTTCAAAGATGTTTCACGATTATTGATATGCCAAAGAAGATCATTATCCTTGGCAGCGGACACATTATTTTGCCATTGTATCAATCGCTTTGGACGCTCAAGAAAATTGACGGTACAAATAATGTAACGAGTAATAATGTAACAAAACATCTGCGACTGAAGTCTATCCGCGCGCACAATTGTGGGCGTTTCACGCTATTATGCCGAATAATTACAATTAATGATGTAAGGCAAATGTACAATCGTCGATAGAAATGTTAAGTGAATCCATTGTTAAGTGCCATTTGCAAAGCGAGATTGTTTCCGATCGTACTTTCCGCGAGATTTTCCAACTTTTAGTCATCGCAACAACATACGTCGATGGGTTGCAAAGTACGTGCATTATTCATGCGGCGAACATTGGGAATTATCATTATGCGCCGGCGAAAGGTAAGGCCGAGGCCGCAGACGCGTCGCGTAGCAGCGCACGACGCCCAACCGAGAGGAATTAATTTGAAAAAGGCAATTTTGCAAAAGTACCACATCCGCGTAATGCGCCAATTATTCCGCGCTCTCCCGTAAACGATAGAGCGCCGAGACACGCGACTTTGTCCGCTGACGTAGGCTTAGGCCGCAAAAAATCACGAGCTCCCGAGTGCCGAAAACCTCGCCCTCCCCGCCCGAGTACCTTATTATCGCAGACCTAGGAATTATGCCTGTGCTCGGGGCGGCCTGTCACTTATTAGTGCCGCCGCTCCCGTTAATGGAGGCCACTTACGAAGCGGGATACGCGTTCGACGCGATCGACGCGATCGGACGAGTCCGAGCAATCAGGCGGTCGCTCGAGGCCGTTACTTTCCCATTTTCCGGAGGCCTTTGACGTCCCCGTTCGTTTATCTACGCCGATGGCATCGCAGCGCGCATTACTGGGCGGGGATTATTAATCGAGAGAGCGTCGGGCGTCCTGGCATGCATCCCGCTATCGGTCGCGCTAATGCTCTTTTTATTGTCCTCCCGGTCGTTTACGCTGAGCGTATTTTGCTAGCGGAATCGGTTTGCTCCCGCGTCCCTTGAGTTTCCGTCCTGCTGTCGTTGGTTCGCTCGCAGGCGGCAGCTACGTATCGGGGACTGTAAATTTATTAAATCTCCGCTCGTAGCTTCCTTCCTCTAGTGCGATAATCCTGGTGAATTAGACTAAGATACCGCTCGGTACGGACTAAATCGTGACAGAAATCGTTGCTCATTGTGCACCGATTACGGAGGTAAGGTCACTTCCTGCGGCCTTGTAAATTTATCGCCGCCTTTGTTGGACACCCGTAGTAGAGCGTATCGGTCAAGAATCCTTAGGATGAATTATATGCTCCTCCAATCGAGCCGCTCTTGCTCGAGTTCCTTTTAGTTCTTTCGTAATACAATGCAGACCGACGTTTTGGAAAGTATCGCGAGAGCGCACGCGACCTGTAGGCCACAAATTCCCTCGTCCTTATCGTCGTAACATTGGCTCCTTCTCGGATGAGTCGAAAATCCTTCGTTTAATTTTCCGTCCGCGAGCAATGCGCATTCCCAAGTTCGAGCTGTTTGCGATTACATCGACGTTTCTGTACTCTGGTTAATTCGTCGCAATGCGCGCACGATGACCTTGGCTTACGAAAAGAACGGTAAATTAAAAGATCTCCTAAAACAACGCGAATTACAACAATGTCCGCATGTCGTGAATTTTAAGAAGACGAAAAAATACGAAACTTTCAGCTTGATTGGGTTCCTAATTGGATGCCTCAACGGAGGCATCATCCGTTAATCGCGTTAATGAACACGATGGACGCATCCGTTCGTTTTCACAGCGATAATACGTGCGCGCACCAAATAAGAATTAATCCAAAGACACGATTAGTTACGAAATCGTTGCGGGAACAACGACCGCTGTTGGTACAGCTGGTGTACTCGTATCCAGATGCAATCGTTTCTCGCTAAGGTCAACTCGCTACGCGTACGGAATGGATTCCATCTCTAATTGCTTCCTCGTCCAACGGACGATGTGCATACTTTTACAACCTCTTTCGCATACTTAATAAATACGCAATGTTTACCTTTGAATATCGAAAATCGTAACAACGGTTCGCCTCTGCTCGAAAGTGAACAATATCGCGAACGGGAACTGAACAGATTTTAACGACAACGCCAACGGACTTATCGCTTAACAGCGAATCCCCACAGGCGGAGCAAAGGGTAGAGGTCGAACCGACACCACGGAGCCCAGTTACGCGTCCTGAATCCGGAGCGACCGATTCCACGGGCCGATAATTCGCCTCGTTTACGAGCGAGTGACGCGCGTCCGGCGCCGACGCGGACTGTTTACACGGTGCTCGACGTCGGCGCCGCTCTTACCTTAGCTAAGGACGGCAGCGTGAGCGTCTGCGGTAACGTCTGGAGCTGAATCCTGAGTCGCCGTCACCGTCGATGCCGCATCGATGTGCGAATCCTGCCTTGGCGGGGGTGGTGGGGCGGGCGGAGGTCGAGCGCGAGTCGCCCTCACTACGTCACTCTACACAGAACAACCTGGCTTTTCACTCCTCGGCGGTCTGTCGCGCGCGCTCGAGATCGGCCCTCGAGCTCGCGAGCATCTTCGTCATCGGCAACGAGATCGAGATGTAGGCAGTTATAGAGATGCGACGTGTGCGCCTGGCGCTCGCGGCTGCGAAAACGTCGCAAAACTAGCCGCGCCGTTGCTCCGGGGTCCAGCAACAGGTGAGGAGGCGTCTCTCGTCGGCGGCGGCGCGCGATCCGCGTGCGCGTGTGCGCGTGTGCGTGTGTGCATGCGTAGTAGCGGAGAGTCGGCGACTAAACCGGCGAGAGAGCGAGAGAGCGAGAGGGAGACTCGCTCTCTCGCTCGCTAATGATATTCTCGCGTGTATAGGTGTGCACGCACTCACGCATGGGCGTCTCCTTTGGTCGCTGCTGAGTCGCGCGCGCGCGGGCGCAAGAGCGCACGGCTGCGTGTGCGTGAGTGCGCGCGTTCTGGTAGGTGGAGTGGGAGGTGGGACACGCGACACGAGCGTTCGCTGGTGGGGGGAACGAGCGACGACTCCTGGTGGGGATACGGTATGTACGCGACTTCCCCCTCGTACGGTAGGATTCCCGCGGTGGCTTCTCCCTCTCACTCCCTCGCCCCTCTGCCGTAGCTCGCGCGATCGTACCGTCTCTCTCTCTCTCTCTCTCTCTCTCTCTCTCTCTCTCTCTCTCTCTCTCTATCCCCCTCTGCCGCTCTCTCCTCGCGCGGGCATCCACTTTCGTTGCTCGCGATCCCTTGCGTTGCGACTCTGGCACTCTCGACTCTTACGCACGAGCGTGAGGTACAGAGGTGTATTCGTACCCTCGCATTGGAGAGAAATTCCGAGTGCACGACCAAGAGCAATGACTAAGAGAGATATCGTCTATTTATATTTTTGTTACATTTCCCTTGGTTTTTTTCTTCTTCGCTTGCACTTGTTATTTTGGCCGATGGTAGCTGTGCTTGAGTACCCCCGTACCTACGATGCACTCGAAAGTGATTCGGCAACGAATTTTCTTTTCGTTGTTAGATATCGTATCGTCGTTGCGTTTATTTCGTTACTGAGAATTAGTTGATTAGACGTAGTCGCTCATCGTAACGACGAGAAGTTTTGGCTTTTGTGGAAACGTATGAATAAGTGGTTTCCGTACTAATTAATTTACCAAGTTCTTCTAAAGCTACTCGTCAAGTATTAACTATAGTTCCTGTACCCGCGATCTACGGAGCCGGATGTTAAAATATTTATAAACGATTTCAACGATGGGTCTCGCGTTCAAAGGAAATTCTAGGTACGCTAGGCGTTGTTATCGTTTCGAAATCGACAGAGGATAGGTTCGTCGACTGTGCAGTACCAACTTCAACACTGTGCGTGAACCTCGTCGCCCGTCGTGCTTGTACTATTCGATTGTTTTGAAAAAACTGACGTTTAGGATAAGATGATTTTGTTCTCGGGCTTTGAAGAAAGTTGGAATGGTGCGTAATCTCGTCCGCTTGAGACTTCTGGCTCGCTGGATTACGCACGAGCAACTCACCGATCGCGCGTCTTCCAGTGCACAAAAACAAAGCCAAGGGAGCAACGATTGCTCCTTGAGATACAGAATTTGAGGAAGAAGATTCCCGAAAGCTAGCTCTTCGCGTTAAACCGGTAATGTTTTATTAAGTCGGATCGACCTGTACAGAAAATAATTTAAACGAACATTATGCAAATGGCGCGCCGTTTTTCCCTTTTACCCGTAGCTCCCTTGCGTACTTTTTTTCCATCTCCTTCGTTCCTCCCTCTTTTTCCTCCGTAAACATCGCCTTGGCTTCCAACGCGCGCGCGACGCTGGACCAGTTTCTCTTATTCTCTTCGCGTCTTCCTCGACATTCGACTTTCGATTCTCATTTTGTCAGGCGCGCAGGCGCGCAGGCACGAACACCCCGAGGATAATCGCCGCTTGAGTGACACGCGTCCTCTCCTTTTCTGTTCGCTCCGTTTCGGATCGACACCTTTAATGTGCGCCAAATCCTTTAGCCCTATCGCGAATCGCATTAATCCGATAAGTGCCTGCCATTGACACTTTCTCCTCCATATTATGCGTCTATTAAGATTTGAATATTTCTACACTTCTTCGGCTTGTCGCGATCTTTCTCGAGCGCAATGATATCTTCGCGCATCGATGTATCGTTGTGCACGATTCGCTGCGTTTTTTCGATCACTCGACTAGTCGCTGGTACTTCTTCTTTTCTTCGTTAACCGCGTGTTCGTTTAGATACCGTAATTGTGAAAAGATTGGTAGGCGGCGCTTAACCGTTTTAATATTAAATTGCTGTTGGTGGAAGCGGAGTGCAAGCGGACAACGAAGCAAATGGTGCTCGTTTGTTTTTTGCGAGGGTCTTGCACTTTGACTTTGAATTGAAGCGCGGATAAGGCCAACAATTATCGGTTCCGTCGATGCCGTTGTAGTCCTGCTCTGAAATAATTGCCGTTTATAGAAGCTTATTTCTTTCGCTTTTTAGAATTACGCGTTTTCGTCCTCGATATAAAAATGTTAAATATTACTGTGTGCTAAAAGTCAGAATTCGAAAAGTCACGAGGTGATTTAAGTGGTTAAAAAATCCAAAGTCGTATAGGGTAACGAATAAATTTCTGCTTTAAGATGTCGACCTCGATGCGATCGATCAAGTAAACGAACGATCTGCTACATGACGCATCCTTCACACGCGAATTAAAAGTTTTGCCGTGTTTACGTAAAAGTCCTTTAGAAGTTACCAAGCCAAAGTACATTAGTTTCACAGCGTGAGCAGCGATCGAAAGTGAGAGCCGCGCCAAGTATCAAGGGCCCTCACAATGGATGGATATTCGTATTATTCTTCAGACCGAAGTTTATTGCGATGATCGGACAAAATGAAAATCCAGGGAGATTTCGAATTCGCTCTCTCGTCGGGATGACACCGAGAGGAGCACGAGAGAGAAGCATGAGAGAGAAGCATCCTTTATGTTGTTTCCCACGCGCATTCCCCAGCACAGTTGTCTAGAGTAATGTCTCCTCCGAGTGATGGCATTTTCTCATCTCCACCCTTATACTCCACCCCTCGACAATCGAAATTACGATACATTGCAGTAAGCGCGCGCGCGAGGGGTGGTAGGGAGCAAAGTATTTTCCCACCCCGCGCGACCAGGTGCTGAAAATTCGTACCTGGGGCTTGGCTCGCTCCTTCTCAATCAATAAAATCACGAAAATCTTGGGGAGAGGGAAACAGCTTTTATCGGAAGCGCATGATTTCGGCGACAAGGATTCGTTGTTAATGTCCTTTCATGCCTTGAATTTTACGATGGGAAAAGCTTCGGAAGTGATTCCTGCTTAGGGATTTCGCTGTTACTCAGTCGGTAATACGGCACGATACGCGATCTTTTGATCCTTTTCCGAACAAATTACGTAAGGCTGGATTACGGCTGTCGCCTTTGTTTTCGATCGGTTGAGTATTTTTATCATTTACTTACGTGCTTTTTTAAGCTAATGCGAGATACGAGTAGTTTATTCTTTTTTGATTTTGCAAATAAATATTTGTAGTAGTGTGCTTCGATAAGTTTGTTTCTATAAAAATAGAAACGTTCGAAAAGCTTGCAAATGTTACGGGCGCAAAAGATGTTTTGGGTTATATCGAATGAAGTTTTTTGTCAGCGGACATCTGATGCGACCGTCTTTCTTTGCCCGAATACCTTCTTCACGAAGTAAGGGTTCGACAAAAATGTTACATCTGCTTATAATACGAATTGAAATACAATTTCACTTCAGGACATTACGTCGACCTTCACAATGGGATCTGTTACACTTACAATGTAAAGTTAAGAAATGGGTTTTATAAAACTACTGCAAACCAACTTCGCTTACTATTTGAAAAGAATAATTTGTGATTGAGTAGATTTTCAAGAAAATGTATCTTTTCATACCATTGGAACAAAAAGTACTGATTTTTCTGCTTTACAATTTTATTGCCAATTTTATTATCAGTAAGTCGTAAAGACATCGATTAGATACTTACTGACACTTTCTACAAGAATATTATTACGTTGCAATTAAAGGCGATAACGAAAGGTGTAACATAACAATATTACGCAACTTATTTTGCAGCTTGTCATATTAGAAAAATAATCGAGATCCTTTCAAAATGCGACGTATATTGTTGTAAATTTATATTTTTCTTATTGTTTATTGAGTTATTGATATCCAAATATAAATAAAACACCACGTGCGCACGCAATGTCAAAGAGTTTAAATTTATTCCCTTATAATGCGTCTAACTAAGGAGTATAATGCATCTAATAGACGGTTAAGTTTAATAGGAAATAGTTAAATATTTTTATGTGCATATCTTAATAATAAGTACACTGTGATTTTCAACTGAAAATTACAAACATTGAAATTAAATGAGGAAAACATTTGGGATTTATTGAATGGCTCGCGTATACTGGATCCTTGCTCACTAACCTCTTTAAGCAAACTCCTTTTTACACATTTACTTTGAGAAATGTCACGCGTTAAATGAGATTTATTATTCACGACTCTGTCGATTTTCCTTCGCTGTGCGATAATTCAAGAACACCAACAGCTTGGAATATGAAAAAGTTAACGATTGAGTTGACGGAATCTGTGAAATATTAATTTAGAGAATGCAAACAGGTTTGAGATAATGTCGGCCACACTCTTAATGTGTCGGCTGTTATCAAACGGTGAGATTGCGTCAGTCTTGCGCTACATTCGTTGACGACTATCCTGTGGATCGATTTTAAGTTTAATGATAAATTCATAGCTCTACTTTACAACGTGAAAATGAAAAGCTTAGAGGCTTTATTTGTATTTGTTAAGTTTTTTACTATCGAGTCCTTTGGCTTAAAGGCGTGCATGTTTCTAACGAGCGAGAATATTTATTTATTAATGTTAAAACGTGATCATTGTATATTTGAATATCAACGAGTTTACGAATACTTGCAGTAGATGTTTGAAACTGCTTTGAAATACAAATTTAATGAATTTCACGTAAAATAGTAATTGCAATTGATGTATAAACTTTCATTGCATTAAACTGGGCAACATCTTTTTTTGAAATATTTGCACCCAATGAAAAAATCATGATCGCTATTACGTTTAGCCATTTAATCTTACTAGATGTATTAATGGACCAAGAACGATGAGAGGGA
This sequence comes from Wiebesia pumilae, assembly GCA_018907045.1. NCBI lineage: Eukaryota > Metazoa > Arthropoda > Insecta > Hymenoptera > Agaonidae > Wiebesia > Wiebesia pumilae. The sequence continues at coordinate 3,823,895 of JACCHZ010000138.1, forward strand.
TCGGTAACAATTAATTAACCAATGTAAATCACGTGCAAATAAATTGAAAATATAATGTAATGTTTATAGATAGATTATCAAAAAAATGCATATTCAAAGATGTCAATTGAAATAGAATTTTTTAATTTTATGATAAACTTCTGACGTCGATTCATAAGACACAACTTTTCCATCGCTAATGATTAGTAAGAATACATATTATTTATAACATCTAGGCATTGAGTAGCGTCAATAATCGTTATCTGTGGTTCGTGCAAACAAACACCACTGTACTGTTCTTGTTTGTGCGGCCACTTAGTCATTTTCGTTTCATTTTCGCGTGTAACAAAACACTTGCAAATAACAGTTTCTTATACGTCTTTCAAGAGAAAATAGAATGTCTCATTGGTATTTGTGCGAAACAAACTTTGTCAACAAGCGTAAAATAATTCGTTAAGTAAATTTCCACTTTAACATTTTACTACTAGTTATCCAGATATTTTATCATTAATAAAAGTCATTCATTACATTGCTCCCACTGTAACAAAGATGAATAATTGTAACGCACTAGTTTAAAATACTTTCTATAGATTTTTAACTACTGAAATCGTATATCTCGTTGTCAGGGTACATACTACTTACGCACAGTTCAGTGCGTGGCAAAACAGAAAAATCGAATTAGGACTCAAAGTAAGATGTCCAGTGTACAGTCTTAGGCGTAGCTTGTAGTGTATATAAATGTACTTTATCGGTCCCAGTTTATTGGGTGACGGCAAGAAATGTTGTAGGACCCGTTACTAGTTCTTCTCCTTGTGCATATAATAACGACATAACTGGGTTGATTAACAGTTAACAAACTGGCTAGTAGTGCTTGCCTTCGCAAATTAAAATACGGATGGGGTGTTTTTGTCGAATAAAAATTCCTCTGAAACATTACGATAGCGGTTCGTGTAGTGCCGAGTACATATACCCGACATGCCTTTAGATTACCTTCATTGCGCGGTCATGTATTAATGGGGTACGGTGTGCATTGAAACTGCAGATGACGATGTACTGACAGCGCATCGATAAAATTTGGTGCTTCCGTATATGCGCATTAACCCGTGGCTCATAACGTTCCTCACAGTATATGTTTTCAATGCATTATCAACATTTGCGTAAACGTTTGCAAAACAATTGTTCGATTATCTACAATACTACCACCGCATTTTTCAAACACCGTAACTTCTTATTCAAGTTAATTTATTACGTTTTCGTACATTAAGTATAACCGAAATCCGGTTATGCCTAGTTTTCTGTCTAATTAAATATTTAAATGCATTATGCATTGCGATAAGCAAGTACAAGGTTTAACGCCATTGCATCAGTTTAAGTGTTCATGGTTCAGTGGAGAAGACATGGAATGTCCAGCAGAAGATCCAGAGCTCGAGTTACGGTTCCGGAATAATCTCTTCCGGGGGTGATTAGTGCACAGTGTCCCGTCATTTGGACAACCGTCCGACATTGTACGTGGACGTTCGCGTACTGCCGTCACGCATGTGCGAGCTTACGATCATTGCACGGTCACCGTGTCATCGCTCTTTTAATTGAGCCGCAATTCGCTACATTTGCAGTCTTTGGCTTTTCGCTCTTGTTAATCTAAATGTAGAAGAAAGATCATGGAGTTTAAGAGGCTTTCGAAGAATGAAATGTTTTAAAAATATTGAAATTCGCATGATTGAGTCGCATTAACTCAAAATTTCTTTCGCGTTTTAAATATTTCCATTGAAATTAATTTATTCCGTATTATTGATTTTATTGATGATATTACTGAAGGGACAACGGCCCATTGTACGGCTCGAACAAAATTTAAATCCGTTATTTTTATATTATTTAGTTAAACTACTGCAAATAGTATCAGTTGCGTGAAATGTAAGGAGCAGTGTATACTGATTTATTCTATTCGGTACAATTTGTGCGTAAGAATTATAAGCAGACCTGTTGTATGATTTAATACAAACACCACGTAATTAGGTACGTAAAATGTATAAAAGTTGTTTTACTCTCGTTACAAAAATATCTATACTTAAAATACGTATAACATTGCAACACTGAAATATTTGTATTTGAGATGCGAGAGTACATGAAAAATCGCTTAAATTATCATTTGCGACGAAAAACGGATTCTATTACGAAATAAACGATAAATGATTAATTTGTATTCGTTCATTCGCATTTCAAGGTCTTTGCTTCGTCAAAGCCTTCGAGTGTCAATTAAAACGTCAAGACTGGATTCCCAGGTAATTTATTTTTCTTTAGATTCGCAAAATTTCAGTCCGACCGGGTCAGATTGTAGACGTAAATAAGAGTATCGACACACGCTTAATAAGCCGCACGTGTACAATTTTCTTACTACATTAACCAACCATATTCAATTTTATTCTCTGCGTATACTCCGCGCATAATAAGCTTATAATTACACGAATTCGCGCACAAAATATTCACGAGAGAGGATTTTGCGCGGGAAAACGTTCGAATAGCGGAACGAACGGACAGAATCATTTAAAAGTTTCACGGCGACGCGTCGCTCAGAGAAGGAAAGGGGAAAATAGAGGCAGGAATAAAAGTGTCTACCGAAAGAACGGGATGAGAAACCGCAATTCGGTCGATCAAGTCTGGGCGTGAGCGCGCTGTCAGTCGAGGAACTCGCTTGGGATGTTTTAATTAATATATCGATAGTGGTAGCCTGCCTCGATTAACCGGAGCATTAAGACGAGCCAAGGAATCCGTGTTCGCGCGGACCGACGCGATAATAATTAGGTCCGGGTCGAGCTTTGACGATTAATAAAGCTGGAGGCGCGATAAACAAACACGTGGAATCGTCTTTTTCGGCTTGTCGTATTCTAGGGGTGGTCCCGAACTTCCGAAAAGGCGAAGTTCGAACAAAAATCCGAAATCCGAACTTTTATGATCGGAATAATAAGTAGGATGAAAGTCAGAACTTGGAATATTTAATGGGAAGTTTTAAAGGTACGATCCTGAAAAAAACCTATTACGTGTCTCGTTCTTTATACTTTAGACATTATTTTTTACGTGCAGTCTTTCCGAAGTGTCGACTTCACTTGTGCGCGCCAATTGAAGCGATTATCTTTGTTAACAACTTTGTTATACATCTTTGTTGTACATTGTGCATTTTAGAATTTATTCTCGACTGGCGTACTTGTTCGAGGACTTTGAAGTTTTCTTGAAAATCTAGTTTTAAATTATGAACGCAATGGAATTCTATGCTGCCCTGATTGTTCACAACACCCACTCTCTGCTACATCCAGCGTACGTATTAAATCCACAAACCCGTACGTGTATATTTGTGGAGATGTTATAATTTGCAAATGTTAATAATCGGAGAGATAAATGAAGTCGTTGAAACAGATCAATGCGATCTTTTGCGTTATTGAGAAGCGTATTATCTTTCAACCCTTGCAAATGTACGTTGTAATTGACTTGTGTTCACTTTTCGTTTCAATGTGTAAGGAATTATTTATTAATGGCAAGACTCAACTCGGGTCGCTCATTCTGCAATAAATATTAATTTCCGTTCGTTTGAGTGTACTTTCCTTTCCGTTGAAAAATGATCTGTGCTTACTTTAATTTTTCATAAAGTGAGCGCTAAAATCAGTATGCGATTCGTAACAATTTATATCTCTCCAGCGGACCCTTTTTCCACATCGCGAGTGCCTCTTTAATCAACGTAAAACGCAAGCACTGATTAATTTGCGGCACTCAATTTTATTTGCAATGTAATCTTATCGATTCATTTTTTGACTTTCGTTTTTAACTCAATTATCGATCTATCGCTCGTCGGTCGCGCAGTCGAGGGAAAGAAGCAGCGGCACTGAAGAAGTCGCCAGAGACAGAGACAGAGAGACAGAGACAGAGACAGAGACAGAGAGACAGAGACAGAGACAGAGACAGAGAGACAGAGACAGAGACAGAGACAGAGACAGAGAGACAGAGACAGAGACAGAGACAGAGAGAGAGAGAGAGAGAGAGTGAATGAAGGGACGCGCAAGGAAATCACTCCTGCGAGGCTTATAAATAGAGCAGGCGATAACAGGCCGTTGTTGGTGGGGGTTTGCGTAATGAACCAACGCGGGCACGTTAGTTTGGCCAGCGACTCCTAGATTCCTCTTGGACATTCGCGGACGTTGTACCGATAAGCCACGTCCTGTAGCAACCTTGGATTTTACTTTTCGAAGGATTTTATGCCCCATTCGTGCTTTCCCTTTAATCTCACGTAAATTCGAAATTTCGCAAATGAGATGTAATATAAGCACTCGAAATTGGCGACCTTTTCACAATTTATCATTTCCGCGTGAAAGATCAATTTTTTTCCAAATGCCTTGGTGGTTCGACGGGAATTTATGGGCATGAAAATTCTACGTGGCTTAACTTAGATTTTAGTGTTACTCTGTACGTCGTTTGCAGTCTCGTTACATCACCGTGATTAAACAAGTATAACCGATTTACGATTGGACAGTAAGTCTCTGAATAAATGTATTTTCTTGCAGCACATAATATGCCCAACTACGACATACTTTGCTGGGGTTTTGTTTGTGCACCTTGGTTAAAAAAATTAAATTAAAGCACAATGTCGGACAGTGTGATTGGAGAGTTAAACGATTGTTAAAGTTTAAATGCTTAAAAATAATTTTATAATAAATAAAGAACCTCGACATTTGCATCCCAAGTATACAAGTATTTTCTATAGTTTTCTAAATATAGGAAGAGGTTTTGTATCCCCGTTGAACACCACCCACAGCACGTCTTTATAGTCGCTGTTTAACAGCATTTGACATTCACGGCACATGTCGTCGATATACTCTTTCTGCCGAGGATATCAATGTGTAATCGTGGTCAGAGAAGGTTTTGCTCGTTCACACTTTTCACCGAATGATCGATACGGAGTTTTGCTCGAATAATCTTGTGGACTCTGGATAAAGGGTTTACCATTTTGTCGTCCATTTGTTTATTTTACGAAATTATGGTTTCATTATAATATTACATTCACCATAACATTACATTTCGTCGCCATAACGTCTCCTTTCGAGATCCCCAATAGTTATTGTCCGAAATAGTATCGAGATTTGAATAATTAGAACTCACATTAGAGAGAACATTTTATCGTTTTACGCTTATCGTTCACGAAAATGCTGCTGCCCTAGTCGACGATACACGTGCAAATTTCTCTATTTCATGGCCTTTCAACTTTATCGAATTCTTTTGTTGACACGAACGCATGGCATTTTGTTCAACGTAAAAATCCAATCGAGCACACTTTTTTGACTCTTGCACATTGCGTAGGGTAAGACTAAAATTAATACACAGTATGTTGCACAATAATAGGTTACTTATTTCCTTAATTATTTTATCGATTGACATAGTCGCGAGTAAATATATTTTTGCAACGTTGTAAAATTATATAAAAAAAGATATATCACTCTAAAAAGCGTATTGAAATATTTTACACCGCGTTATCGAAGAACAACGTACGGCGAGCGAAAGTCATATATAGGTTTTTATGGGTTTATAATCCACTACACAACTGGAACGCAAAGAAACTGCTTTTAACCGAAGAATTACAAGATTGTTTCTTCGATATCGTCGATCCAAGGATTATCACTCGTGGGCGCAACGAAAGTCAAAGAGATAAGAAAGATCCCACGCAAGCTCAACTCAACCGGAGATTAAGCACATACTTGAGTGTAGCGTCGATACGCAAAAAGTTTCTGTATAAAATATTCATTTCAAGAGCCTTATATTTATTCGCGACTACCACGCCCGAGAAGAAACTTGAGAATATTTTTAAAGTTTTTCCCGTTTCCTCGCATTTGCGTACAAGCTTTACACAAATTACAAGCAGCTAATTGTTAAAAAGACCGTTAAAAAGATTGTTACTTCAGAAGTTGCGCGCGCAAGATTTTAAGAAACGCCGTTTATGCATCATTATTCGGATTTTCATAAACCACCAAACATTTCTTACGTTCGCTCTAGTACTCGGCGAGAGAATTTCCGTGCCGAGCCGAAACAAACGAACTCGTAATAACCAAAGAATTTACGTATCTGAGCCGGATACGTTCAAGCGAATTTCGTCTACGCACATTTGTACGCGAAATCCTTCATAATAGCATTATAAAACTCGAGCGCGCGGGTAACGTGAAGCCGGAGAGGGTATTTCACAAGAAAAATTCGCAAGACCAAACGGAGGTTAAGAGAGCGGCATCGAAACAAAAGAAACCGACTCGGTCGGGGTCATTCCATCCCGAGTTCTTTTCCTCGACGGCCACAATTAAAGCCTACGCCTTGAGCATCGATGGTCGTGGGGCGTAAGTCGATATTATTCTCCCTTGGGACGGGGGCAAACGCATCGGTGAGCCTCTCCTCGTAATTGGGCTCCGAAAGCCCACGAGCGACGCGCGCCCCTTCGTCCAAGCCGCTCGTCAGCAGAGTGGCGGGGGGTGGCGGGGCAGGGAGGGGGGGGGAGGAGGAGGAGGAGGAGGAGGTCGACTAGGGCGCGCGCTTTTACGGATTTGATAATGATCGTGATCAGCGCGGCAAAAATAACATGGAATCTAACGATCGGCGCCGCTCCGCGCACTCTGGGGGAGAGACGCGACGCGCCCGCGCACCACCGATAATTATTGGCTTGGGCGCGAGCGTCAGTCGGGGCCCTGGAATTTCGCCGCCCGCGTCCCCGCTGTTATATATTTCTCGGCCCTGGCCGCGAGCGAAATCATCGCGCGTCCTCGGAACAGCTTCACGCGGTCGATGGGATCCGGTGTCAGGTAGAGGTACTTTGGAGCGTTGAGCGAAAATGCCACGGAACTTGTGGGAAATTTCTCGCGCGAGTGCCGCGTTTTAAGCTTACGATCCCCGGCACTCGAGAATCGTCCCTTCCATTGTTCTCCAAGTTTTCGGGCCACACGTTTTTAGTCCGGTTGGACTGGATTTCAATCTCGGAATTTTAAAGGTGGCTTGCGTAAAAAGTTCGTACGCGGACGAATAAGAGTAAATACGAGGGTCTCGATTTTTAGTGCAATTTTCAACCTGCAGCTTCCGATGAGTAAAAAGAGATTTTTACAAAAGAGATTATTACCTTTCGTTGATTCGATTGGCGTATCGCGAAACGGGGCACTACAAGTGCGTAAATTCTGCTCCACGACAACTTTTATTTCTATCAACGCCAACGTTACGTATGTAAGTTAGATAACGACTGAAAATCATTGGATATAAGCTGCTTGAAACGGGCTGCACGAGGCCAAAAGAAAAAGTGCACAGTAGTGTTCGCTTATAAATAAGTACTCTATTAACGCGCGCGTGCACTTTTATCCAACTAAAAGGAAAACAAGAGTAAAAAGGCTCCGACAAAACTAACGAGTCCAGTCGCGGGGGTCCTGCTGTTTCTTTTTACGTTCGTGCGGACTATCGCGGTAAAAGGAGAAATCCGCCCGTAATCAGGTAGACGATATATCATCCGCGAAATTACAGGAAAGTGAAACGCTTAAAAATCACGGAAACCAATGACTTACAACATAACTCGTTCCCGCGACCGTAGCTTTAATAATGGTCCCTAATTGAATTATCGTCCTAGTTAATGTCGACGTTAATCACGGAGGGCCGCGACATCCGAAGAAACATGCCTCCCACCCAGGACGCAACGCCTCGCGAATGCGTCCATGGGACATTTGTCATTGGTACATGTACGTGCCTCGCTTATTTACTCGGCATCGCGGGGACTGGGGCGGGATGGGCCTGACCCTTGAAAGGGACCACTCCGGTGGCCTTCGCGGGATCGGTGATCACGTGCGTTTCGAGGGCGTCGCAGGCAAGAGGAACCGATCTCGAGGAACCGTGTTTCGGCTGCGACCCGAGCTGCCACCTGAGCTGCGACCCGAGCTGCGAGGTGACGCGGTGAATAATATTAACGACACCTAGGATAAGACGAACTCATCCAGCCTGAGAGGAGAGTTAGACAATTGCAGAGCTTATATGCAAGCCGATTTGTAATTATGATAAACTAAATATGCGATGTTAAACGTCGGAGACAGTATTCGCAAATGTACGCGAGAATTGAAAACGCGATAAAACATCACTTTATTGCTTGTGAAACATTGCTTCACAACGATCTTTCGCAAAGCAACTTTGTAAACTCTTCAATCTCATTGAGCATAAACCATTAATGCACAATTAATATTAATGCAGGTGCAACGATATTTATGAATTTTATAGGTTTGCGCTTCTACACGCTTCCAGCGGTATAATCCACTAACGATTTATTTTAAGGCCGATAAAAGATTGGTTCGTTGATGGGCTGTTTGACAACGTTTGATGACTTGGAGACGCATCGCGATGTTTTATACGTTCTTCGCTTGTCACATAAGTTATTCGGAAAAATGCATCGAAACGATTTAGCACCGATACGTATCAACACGTACGTACGCGATTTACGGAAGTGTTGAGCTCCTTTTACGGAGCTCATGAGACACTCATCGTCAGTTTAATTTTACTATCCATTATAGGCATCCTGGCGGGGAATGTCGAAAATTGAAAATTGCGAAAGGATGGAGGATCGAGCTCGAAGACGTCGAGGATATGAACAACGTGCACGAATAAAGTTGCGAGTTAGTGCGAGTTATTGCGCCAAAAGTCTTGCTAGGCGATCGGCATTTCGAATCCCCGGGACAATCGTCAGCAATTTTCAAAGAGAGAATGCAACAGTCGGTTAGAGAGGATGGATTTCATTCCTGTTTTCGATTGGTGCCTGCGGGAAGCAAGGCTTACACGTGTTGGCAACGAGCGCCGACGGATCATTCCACGTCTCCCTTGTTGCCCGTCTTTTCCTCTTGTTCTGACTCTGCAGCCATAAACTACCGAAGCGCGCGCTTGCCCCCATAGAAACGTCAAGCTTACGCGCCACCTGCAACGCTCCTGGAATATTAATTTCCCGACGTCGTTCTTGGAGCGTGGCCTGGAGGAGAACCGCATGGGAGCGCGCGCGCGTACTGTAAGGTCATCTTTTCGCCTCTGCGTCTTCTTCCTTCTTTTTCAGCGGGTCCATTATCCTGGCTCTTGCTTTCGATGGAATACTGCTCCAATTTCGCTTCGTAACCGTTGCAATTGGCTTCCTCAGCTCGAAAGGTAATTACGCCATTGCATTGTGAATAGCTCGTTGAATTTATGTCACTCGCGTGAGACTTGCCTTTTGGATAAATACATTTCTTAGTTTTTTAGACTTGGATAAATTTTTATCGCATGGCTTGGTATTTTAATAGGCGTTTTTTTTTTTGGGAGACCAGTAATGAGTGTACAAGAGTAACCGCGGACATACGGTTTCATGAAAGAAATATCCGTTGTTGAGTTAATAGACAAAATCTGTTTTATTCCGCGATGTGATCGGTAATCAAAGGTGTTTTACCCGCAGTTTTTGCGCGTTTAAAGGATCGTCGTTACGTATTTGGAAAAAGAATTTTAAGCGTAATTTCTCGACTAAAAATTTACATATCAAATCGGAGAAATTTCTAAAGCACTTTTTTGAAACGAAGCGAGCTGTTATAATTTAATCTTACCGAGTGCATTACAAAATTACGATTCGAAAGAATTTACGTTTCCCTGCGTTGTCGACTAGTTCCTCAATTTCAGGTACGTCGCTAAATTTTGTGAAATAATTTCGCTAAATAACTGTGAATTAAAAGAAATTCATTGTAATCGCAAAATAAAATCGTTGAACGGACTTATAATATTGAATCTATATTTGTATTGCTTCAAGCGAATGAAGAATAAAAAACGTTAAATAGTTTGCTCTTATAGCGATAACATTGCAAGTCATGGCACATGTAATTCTTGTGAAATTGTATGCTCCTTTATATAATTACTTGTATTTTTATAGAATTTCTAGTATACCGAGTGATGCGGAGTTTGAAATGTTTCCTTGTGCGTCGCTGACTTATCGTATCTAACAATGATATTACCACAACGATAATAAGCTAAGCTTACGATAAGCTAACGAGTGTCTAGATATTTTTACCAAAATATGTTTATGTAATGCGCTCTTGTATTTGAAAATCAGTGTAATTATTAAATGTCGTTAATTGAGAAACAATGTGAACGCAAACACATTTCATTCTCGATGCTGATGTTTGGGTTTATTTCTAGTCTCGTTTCCGTTGGAATACTATCTCGAGGAGTAATAAAAAAAAAAAAAAAAAGTAAAAAAAAGTAAAAAGAAAAAAGAAAAAAGAAAAAAGAAAAAAGAAAAAAAAAAGAAAAACATTTAAATTTAAATCGTATAAAGTGCTAGTCAACGAAACGGACGAATCCTCAGACATTCAAGGACCCACATTGAATGGTAAATCAGGAGATACGAAAGGCTATTGCGTTCGATTGTCAGTTTAATATCAAAGAAATTTACGTTTTATTTATGACTCTTACGTTTTAGCGAATCTTAAAAGAATTTTTAAGAAATAATTTCGAGTAGCAAATTGTTATCAAATATTTTTAACGATCCGTTTTCAGAAATTTTCCGTATCTAGCAAGAAAGCTATGATAATGGTAAGATTTTAACGACGACCAGTCTCACGTGGGTTTCTGAAATATTTCTCACAAAATCCGACAACAAATGTTTGAAACCAATAATTTTTCTATTAATATTTTATATCATTTTCAAATTACACGTTCATTTTGATTAATCGAACGAACTAATCAACAAACAAGATCGTCGTCACGTACTCATCAACGAGCAACGGTTCTCCAAATATCCGCTTATAATTACGTATAAATATAAGAAACGAGCACTGAAAAAACGCGAACAAAAATTTCGCCAACGCCTACAAAATGAAAGCCCGAGGAGCCTGTTATTAAAAGAATGATCTCGGCGCTTTATGATTAAATCTCAAGGAGTAGCTCGTGCTCGGCAAGATCGGAATGTCGCGAAACAATGAATCCCGAAAGTACGCGCACGGCCGATTTCTTCATTACCGCAATATTCCCGTCGTACTTTCTCTCGCGTCCATCATCATCAATTCACGTCGTCATTAAAGATTCTATTAAGCCGCACGCCCGCGATCGCCAAATTGATTGGCTGCGCAGGGGCATGCGCCGATAACAAAGAGGCACCCTCGACTTATCCCCTCCAACCCCCCGCTATTCACGAAGGCTCATTTTCGCCGAAGAACCTTTTATAATGCGACGGAATATCGACGAGGAGAGGAGGTCGGCTTATTGAATGGAATGATCGGGTGCCCCGGACAAGTCATTAATGAAATCTCTCCGTGACCCGGGGACTGATCAATCGCACTCTTATCGGCACGCTATCTCGCTTTAATGTAATTGCTATCACCCGCGACCCTGTCTTTCGAAAATCCACATTAACAAATTCCAAATGAGACCTGCTTGGCTCAAATAATGCAGCCGATCGGATTATTTAATCGAGCTCGTGGATGTGTTCGATAGTTGCTTTTATCTTACATTACGAGCAAACGACAGTACGCGATAGCGAGCAATCGCTTCGCACCGTTTTACTTGTAAAAAATTGCCAGTAACTTATACGTAAGCGTACGCGTATGCACGCGCGTAGGCATCGGTATACATTAAATTTACATAAATTCACTCGCACGGCACTCCTACTCGCATCGCGGTTGATTTCTCGCTTATCGGTGTAGGGAGCACCGAGATTCGATACCACCACCAATTCTTTTATCGACCGCTTAATCGTAGTAGTTTGAAAATGTGGAAACTTGATGTCGCGGAGAACTAATTTGACAAACCGAACGAGATCACGGCAACGAAACTACTGGCAGTATTTGGATATCTGCTTAAAAGAAAGACATTTTTCTGCTCTGATCGAGTATTTTCGCGTACGCTTAATCCTCAAAGCTTGGGATTCGTAGACGGACTTGGATGGACTTGCGATCGTGTGCGTCAGTCGACTTTTCGACAAAATCAGAGTCTGCGGTTTGTGTTTGCGTACGAACGTATACTACCGAATCTCGTCCGTAGGAGCGTACCGTACGAGCGATTTCAAATGGACGCATCGAAGAAGAACTAGTCAACTTTTTTATTATCAGAGTTGGTGAAGTCCATCGAACGAATCCATGTAAATAAAGCTAGATAAGATTCCTGGATTCCATGGAAACGGGGACTTCTGTACTTTTGCTTTGAAGATTAATATTAACGAATTAAATGATATTTCTTGTTTTTCAAAGTTTCGAAGTAAATTCGTTGAACTTTCAAGCGAATAAGGTACTCGTCACGCGTTTGAGTACAGCTTATTCAAACATTTTTCAAGGTTTGAAGTACACGTATTAATTAATATTTATTTTTATGACCCATAAAAAGTCTCAAAGAAAGCTACTCGAGTAATTAAACGCCCATTTTAATCATGATTAAATCGACGAATTCATCCCTGGAAAGATTAAGGAAATAATACGATAGGGACTTTAAAGTTAGCAATTTTAATTTTATATAGACATAACGCGTAACATTAAAGAATTACAAAGGAAAAATGGCGTGTAACACTGGTAAGCTGCTTACATAGACATTTTTCTTGAATTTCTCGCACACAAACAGTCATTGTTGTATATTATTTTTAACACTTAGTTATTTATATTGGAAATCATAGATCGGCGAAAGTGGCATTAACGAAAGCGCATTTGATTGAATAGATAATATTGACGCTTGACGTGCACCATTCATTCGAACTGATTAGATTTTTTATGAATTGAATGATGAATTTTAGACTGCGCGTAATGTTGATTTTCAATAGTTGTTAAAGTAGCATTGAAGCTTACAAGCAATTACAGAAGAAAATTTTGTAAATTTACTGGCTAAGTTTTTATCGGTTGGATGTGCATATAATTATAATTAACCGAACATGACAAGCTAAGATTGATAATACACCAAGTGCATTTTATTTAATCGAATATGAAAGATCTATCCAGAAATTTTACGTAAGTTTATGTGTTTTTTCATAACTTTTGGCCGTCATAGCAGTTGTAGTTAATTCGTATAAAATCCATATAAATTTCGAATACTCTGTTACAGCTTTTAGACTATTTAGAAACAGTTCTGTATTTTACGACTCAATTTAAAAATTCCAAGGTAATTAATAAAACCTTACCTTATGAATACATTACGTTAGGAAAAAGGACAACATTAATTCCTCCCTTTCTTTCGAACAATTTTCGATGATCTACGAGCCGACAAATTTGCAAGTTTCTTTATCCTATATATGCTAGTCGCAAGAGTCGCAAGCAGCTGTCATAAGCACTAACAATTTGTTCGGTATATAATTTTTGCCACTAGATGTGTCCCATTAACAGTAAGATTCCCGATAAGTAAAAAATTTCGGCGCCAATATAACTTTAACTGCCAAATATCTTTAACTGCCTACCTGATAGGTGCACATACCGGATAGGTAATAAAAGATTGGCTTATTCCACTCTCCAGCATCGAGTCTTTGATGTTTTTACGCTTCGCGCAACTTTTTCGTCGACGCATTCCCAACGCTACATCATCTCTTTCGCGACTGCCGCAGGTTAATTGAGCGGAGGTTACGCGTGGAAAATCAGCGCGAATGGCTCTTCGCGCTAACGTCACACGATAGAGATCGGTATTTTTATCCGCTTGCAACAACAGCTGCTGCGTTGGTCGTTTCCAATCTATCGAGGACACAAGTCGTTTGGAATTCTAATGCAGGTGTGAGCTGCATTTTTTTCGCACTTGAAAGAATCCAATGCAGCTAGTTCATTGGCTAAAATTCACGAAATTTCTTCCGATGCATTTTCATTTTATTTATAATAGATTTCTCAATACTTTCATTATACTTTATAAATAGAGGGAATAAGTGAATAGTTTTAGAATGTGAGTTTAGAGGCAGAAATGTAAATCTCTAATGTTCCATGACCGTAAAAAATAGTTTTATGATCTATTCGGGATTACCACTGGATTCGTCTGTAAAAATTCGCTGTAACAACTTTCTATCGTGAAATCATTGCTTGCAGCTTTTGCCTTAGAATTTCAACACCTGCAACTCACGCGTAAATGAAAATGTAAATAAAATTTGTATTTTTATCAATTTCAGCGAAGATGAGATTTTCATGAAAATTTCAATTTTCTTTAAAACTCTATTTTGCTCTTTGATTTCCTTACAGTTCACAACTGAATAAGAATATTTCACTCGTTGCATTAAAATAAATGTAGGCCAATCTCAAATAATTCACAAAATCACTTGCAACTCATTGAAGAATCTTGAAGACTTCGAAATGAAAATGGGAATGACGGTCAGTTTTCATTTGCTTCTCATCGTAGTCCCCTTCAAACGCGTAGATTAAACAAAATTTAAGTATACCATGTGCATTATTTCGTCGATTTGAAACAAAAGCATAAATTTATGAGAGAAATTAAAAGTCGAAGGAGAACTAATACTTTATCTCCGAGATAGCAGCACCTCATTACACGTACAAAACACGACGGTAAGAAATTTTTCACTGAAATCGAAGTCAATTATCTCGTTGCTGATGCCACAAACAAAATCTTCGAATGAGTTGACGAAATAAAATGCAGGCATTAAAAAAAGAAAGTAAGAATTACACGATAAAATATTGTACACACAAGGTGCAGTTACTTTAGTTTGTATTTTATTGTTATTTTTCGTTTTGTTTTATTTAACATTCATTATCGTGCGATAAAATTTAATGATAAATAGATATTGAAAAGTGTAGTTGACACGAGAGACTTCATTATTAAGATTTCGGAAGTCCACTGAACCCACCGACCGAATGAAACGCCAAGCCAAATTGTTTGGAAGTTCTGCTCAAATCCACCATACATTTTTAATCACTCTAATAAAATTTCTCAAATCTTACTAATCCTTACTATTCCTTAATAGTTCACACTTGGCAGTATTACTTTGAGGATTTTATAGATGATACAAGTTCTAAAAGAGATTGCATCTTACTTCTCACTATTTAAGATCATGCAATTTTCAGCTTATGGGCGATTAATTGAACCTTGAGCGTCATTGAGCGTCATTGAGCGCTGGGCTCAAACTTTGTAAATCTCCTGGAACAGATGTTATTGTAAATACAATTTCAGGAATTGATCCATTTCCTGTATCTTTCAAACTAATTTCCGTATGGTCCCCGTACGATCGTTTTCATAGGTCTAACGCAACCCAATGCGTTATTATTGTATTTTCATTTCCTGTTGCACAATGCGTACTCTCGCCTATGTCGTGACATTCCTTAGCAATTGGTACGTGCGTAGAACCATGATAAACGTCAACGCGTTCCTCCGCTCGAAAAATTTACAAGCAGCAACTGATCTTCAGTTTTCACCGTTATTTATGTTATTGTTCTCTCGCAAAGCCTCGAAATCCTGAATAAACTCGCAGTTATCGATCGAGAAAGAGGCAAGAAAAAAAAGTGTCCAGAGCTCACCTCGGCATAATTCGCCCGTCTGTTACCAAGCGAAGAGGTAAAACTAGGTCCGACTTACTTGGTCACCTAGATGCACTCTCGAAATAGACAAACACGGAGAGAAGGAAGCGCAATCGGCATTCATGTATTCGACGCGCCGCAGTCTCGTTGACATTTCGTCTGGGTACGTTGAGCAATGCAAATTTTCGACGTCGCACATTTTGCAATTGCCTCCCCCCACCTTCCTCCCAGAGTCGCATATTTGCACGACCTCAAAAGCTGATCGCACGGAACAATCGCGCGCCCGTGACACGGAAGTCGCTTGCATGGCAGTCCCCGCCTCTTCGTCACGTCCGAGTTACGGATTTTATGCGATTTTCGACAATACGGTCGAGCAGAGAACTAGTTTCCGGCGAGTGCTACTGGCGATCATGGGAGAAGAGGATTCTGTAGGTTGTACGTTAACAGCTAATGAATTCCGTTAACCTAGAAGAAGCAGCGGCAGTTTGTACGAATGAAGCTGAAAATATGAATAAAGTTGTATGCAGTTGGTGGTGACCGCATAACCGAATGGAAATGGGGATCGCATGGGGTGTTTCTTATATTTTGGCCTGATTCATTTGGCCGATTCAAGGTGCATTATCCAAAAGTTGTACAAGTTATTCTAGATTATACGGAACCTATAAAACTTATTTCTAATGACAGGATGTTACGAACTTGGTACGGTTATATTTCTCTTGCGTATATATTTGGTATTCTCAAGAAATTGAGCTGTTTACAATTAAATATTGATTCGATTGTTTTTATCGTAGTGTAAAGGACTGCGCTGTTTGGTTCATGGAGAATTAGGTCCTGTTAGTTCTCCATTGCTCCATTGGATGATAAGAGATCTTTCGGTTATTTGGATCGATGCTGAGTGTCCGAATTCTCACGTTCTCGATCTTTGGAAATAACGCGAGCATTACGCGTTATTTATCCTTTTGTTAGTATCCTTGTTAGTATGTTTGGTTTCTTTTAAAAATGTTTTAAATTAAATTACATCGCAATAATAATGCTCCTGTGAAAAACAATGTCAATATATGTATTTCAATTGAATAATAGTCATCGTTGGATGAACTTTTGAGATGAACTTTGTTCGTTTAATTGTCATCGCATATATTACATTCAGGATATTTGTAATTTGATCAGTTTGCAGATATTGTTAGATACACGTATGCGCATCCAAACGGAGTATTTGTACCCTGAATTTAAATCGATGCTTAATTTCAATTGCGCTATTATTATCTCCGTGAATAACATTTCTCTTCGTAATTCGAAGACTTCTCGAGTATATTGAATTTTACGATTTTATTTCTGTTTCGAGAATTACGTCGTAATGCATTAATTTTTACAAAGAGTCGAAACTGAATTACATTGTGCAAAAGGGCCGATTATTTTCAGTTGAGTATTTATGTTGAAATCGACGTTGTGTTTTCCGTTTTCTTTCCTAGCTTACGAAGTTTGTATGTTTTATCAAAAATTGTTTATTTCTTTGAAATTCTTGTTTTATAGCTTGAATGTCAGGAGCTTTTCGTAGATCTTTTTCTGACCATTTTTCAAGATGTAACATCTAGGCAACAGGAAAGTCTACCGGTTTCGTAGCTCCAAACGAGATCGTCGTTTCGTATTTATACGAAACGGAATTATGCCTTCGTACAGGCAATTGGTTACAAGAAATACCATTAATGTTGGTGCACAAATAATTTAGTACACAAATTCACAAAGACGTCATTTTCTATGAAACAAAAATACAAGGCCTTCGATTTAATTTTCATGTAAATTTACTTTCTGTCTAAATCGAATATAATTACGGTCAAAGCATTATGGGGGTTATTGCATACATGTTTCTAAAAAAGGAAGGAAATGTGCTCTTTCAGTTTACTTCATTGTAAAACTCTCTACGTAAATCACGCACTAATGACCCACTTTGGTACACGTATTGATATAAAGTAACATTACTTTAATATTGTATCACAAATTAAGTAGCACTTCAGTTCCTTAAAAAGTCATCTTCATATCACTCAATTTGACTTCACCTAAGTATATCATCCACGTTTACATCCACGCCCCCCGCATATTTTTAATTAGCTTTCATTGTCAGAGATTTACTCGCCTCTTCTATAGATTTATGCAGCTAATACGTGGATACGTATTAGCCCGAATGGCGGTCGCATTACATTATGAACTTTGCGAAGAAAGCGAAAAAAGGCAGCACGTGTACACCAAAAAAACCGAGAGGAATCAATTAGACTGAGAATGTCCTCGTTTACGGCTACTTTATAAATACTGTAA
This sequence comes from Wiebesia pumilae, assembly GCA_018907045.1. Lineage (NCBI taxonomy): Eukaryota > Metazoa > Arthropoda > Insecta > Hymenoptera > Agaonidae > Wiebesia > Wiebesia pumilae. The sequence goes on from JACCHZ010000138.1 coordinate 3,841,654, forward strand.
AATACGACTGACATAAAATCCAGGATCAGGATCCTTAAGCAGCGATATGTGCGCGAGCGTAACTTTTATCGGCTCGTGCCGATCTCCAGACGTTCGCCTTCTTCGTCGTCGTCCTCGTCGCGTAACGTATTCAAGCAGGCGAAGAGATAGTAGAGAGAGTAGGAATAGACAGGATTTTAATTTGATTAAATTTGCCAATGTCCGCTGCACCAACGGACAAATTTTCATACTGATCGAAAGGAGTGTTGTAAGTGTTGTTTGCATACGAGACTTTATGGCGTAAAAGACATCTGAATCGAGTAACTCGAACATTAACGTTTTTGTATATTGCACGTTTCGTATCCGTGGGTGCGGAAATAATGCGATATCGAGAAAAAATTTATAATTTTTACTTTTATGTGTCGGCTTCCGAATTTAGCCACACACATATCTAGAGTCATCCTATATCTAGACAAAATGAATCCGATTTGCCAGGGAGTAAATGCGACAAGTAAATGCGTTCCGAGAACTTTGCAATGGCACTTCTCGGTAATAACTTATCCAGCGCAAGAAATTGTCCGTAAATCGGACTCTTATCGATTTATGCGTATACGGACTCTTTCGTAAATTCGCACTGAAATTAACATATTCTTTAAGCATACGAATAAGTAGATTCATTAGGAAATTTCACTTAGTAATTACTTTCTTCGGTTGCTCAGTTTGCTGGATTTATAGGAGTAAATATAAAAATATAATACAGCTAATTAGCTATAAATCACTACACGCGTGTGCACTTTTTCTAATTAATCGATCTTGTTCTACACGTTCATCTCAGACATTACAAGCGACGTTATTCGCAAAGAAATTCATACGATTGTATTTTCTAACGTATTTTCTAACGCCTTTCATTCGTAAATTCACTTTGACCAATCATACGCGATTACAAATTTCAAGATGCATTGCAAATGCTGGCAATGCCTGCGTAAGAAAGGACGGTTTTCGAACGACAGTTTCCCGAGCGTTCGCAGCATCGCGCAGTATTGCGACACGAGTGAAGAAAAGCCACGGTATCCCAGCTGATTCCGTTATCCTAAGCGCCCTAAAGCCAGGAGGAGGTGGACGACATCGCGGGTACTTTCCTCTCGTGTGTCGGCAGTTGTAGCGCTTTTATCAAGATCGCTCGGGTAGCATGAATTTTTGGACTTTACGATGATACGACTGCCTGCTGCTTTTTTACGAGCTCCTGATGAGCTGCTTCTGCTGCTTTTGGCCTATAATGGCCTCTGCGCTCTTGACCGCTTTGCGCGGGGCGGGGGGGGGGAGCGACCAACGGAGGCTGACCGGCATCCTTGGCACGTTCTTATCGGCGTATCTCCGGGATTTTTCGCTTTTTATTGAGGTTTTAGTTAAGGAAATGCATGCCCAATGCCGTATCGAGGCTTCGAATCTTTGTGGTATTGAAATGTGTTCGGAGCAATGATGCTGACGATGAGAAGCTGCAATTCGAGATAGAGATACTCCGATCGGTGTGGGGTGAAATTGGGCATGTAAATATTTTTTGGCCAATGTGTGACTCGAGACGAGCCAAGGAATTGTTTTTCCGAGTACATGAAAATAACGAGAAATAAATGTAAGCGGATTTTTCACGGCAGGACAAAGAAGTGTTTGCACGTTTAGGTAATAATTTTGATTTATGCAACGTGATATTTTATTAGTTAAGATATAATTTTTCATCGTTAATGGCTCATGTGGCAAAGGCAATGATCCTTTGTATTATGATCGTGTAATAAAATATCATTTAGTCCTCACGTAATTCGATAAATTAAAGTTTCTTAATTTGCAATAAAGGGATTTTCTTAAAGGTACAATTGAAATAAAAAAGTTGCTTTTTGCAAACACGCGATGGGTTTAAAGGTGTTCTTACACGTCGAGTATTCATTTCTAGGGGAAACAATCATCTCTAGGTGATAATATTTTTGAGGGGCAATACTGCGCAATTTATTAATTTCACGATTGAATTCTTAATTACGTCCTGATATTGAAATTTGCCTCATGTTCATATGCATAACTTTTCAAATAATTGTTACGTAGATTAACGAATATTTGCCAATTGTTATTACGTTGATTTTTTGCCTGTAAAATTCAAATTTTATTTTTAATTAAAGTCCAATCTAAAAGTGAGATGCAGTAGGTTTAACGTTTGTTCTCTGCGATACTGAAAAGTGCCAGCGACCTGATATTCTGGTAGGTTTACCTTAATTTTTGATGGATTATGCTTCGTTTCGCATTTGTATTTCAAGCCTGAACCTCAGTTTATAAAATTTTGAAGAAAATGTATGTACATTAATATTTTGGAATAGTAATTTGAAGTTTCATAATATCTATAAATATCAAACGATCGATTAAGCAAGTCAGATTTAGTGCATCTTATATCCAGATAAATGCATTTTTGTTTATTTTTAGGACACGACTCTCTTGATAAAGAACTAGTTATTATTTATCTGATTTGAATTTTAGATACAAACGTATTTTCGATGCAACAAATGTCGCCTAATATTTATGCAAATCGATAAATACTTAAATTATTTTACCGTAGAGAAGAAAAACTGCAATTTAACATTCGAAAATGTTAATTCATAATAATAATGATAATAATTCCATTAGATAATTGAATAATGATAATGATTGAACGAGCTACGTTTCAAAGGTAGTGCTGTCAAATCGATGCTGTTTATATACAAAATTATGTTAATTTTAAGCTAGATGCGTAATTTTATATTTAAAAAAATCATTTCCTGATTAACGTAATATTTCTTCAACCGATCAATTAGTCTCTAATGACGGTAAATTGGTATTTTTTTTCATAAGCCAGAATTTTTGAATAATATGCTTATAATTATATATTCATCCAGTAATATAAATTCATTCAATGAATGAATTTTGAGAAATGTATCGAAGATGTGAACAAAAGAGTTTCGAATACAGATTCATACAAGAAACTTTCGTACAAGGAGAAAATTGTATAATTTGCGTTAAGTATTATGCAATAGTTTTATTAATTGAAAAATCTAGCTATCACTCATTAAGTTAAGACGATCTAATTCAAATCAACCTTTGAACAAATCTAATTCAAACTTTTGTAATTTTGTAAATTTTGTTTTTATATGTAAAGAAAAATTGCTATAAAATTGCTATGTAATTTGCAAATGTCGGACAGTTCCAAATATACATTTACTTAGAATGAACCGATCAAGGGTAATTAATGATTTACCCGTAGAATAGGTATTTTAACGTAAAGAACAAATTGTTGCGACAAGTGCCAATTCGAATTTGGACCGTTAATTTACTGCAATTCGACACTTTCGGCTACAAAGTGACTCTTATTCCTTGTCGAAGATCTAGTTGCCGATTCGCAAAACGCATTCCCATAAACTACAACAGGCACATGTCGTTGCGCACACAATTAATCCCGCGTAGCTCACACAAGGGACTCGAGCACCTACACAATCGAGGAACTCGTGTGTGACTCACGTGAAAATGAGAAGTGCGGCACTGAAGGAGAAGCGAACGCATTGTCGTTTGGCTCCAACGTCATAACAATATTTCCATTGGACACGTTAATGAAATTCAAGCGCGTACTTCTTGGTCGCGACGCGCCAAATCGTGGGTTATTGGGTTATTGCGGGAGATTGTGGACTGAATAACCGGCGACGTCCGTAGTGACGTCGAAACGCGGGTAGACCTGACGCTAGTTAAACCTGAGGTGCGCCTGTGCTTTCGCCTTACCTGCCCCCTCAACCACCCTTCACCCTCTGCCCCTTTCTCATTCCGTTTTCGGAATCAAGTTCAATTGTCCTAAGGGCTGGCTTTTGGACGCGTGAGAAAATCTCCCTGGCTAGTAAGCAGCTGTGTGTTACGGCTGTTAAAGAATCAGCAATATCGCGCTGTTAGACTCCTCTCTCTCTCTCACCATATATATATATATATATATGTGCAAAGCGTATGTTTATACCCAAGGCCTGTGTATATACGGTTAATGTGTGCTCTATGCGTTGCATCGCGACGCGTAGCTTTTGAGTGAGCCGGTCAATAGAGAGTGGGATTAATTTTGCGAGCAAGAGAAAAAGAGAGAGATGAGGAATGTACATGCGCGCGTTGTGCCTACACGAAAGGAAAAAGATCGTTAGGTCTGCGAGAGGGAGGGTGAAAGAATGAAAGAGAGAGGAAGGAAGGAATGGAAAGAAAGCCGTAGAAAAACATTTACTAACTAACAGAAAGAGAGTGAAAGAGACATTGCCATCGGAAAGAAAAGAAGCGTAAGCGAGTGCGAGCAACAAGTGAGAGGGGAGTGCGAAAGAATCAGTAACGGAAGAAAACGTTGGGAAGATGTCAGAGTGAGAGAGAGAGAGAGAGAGAGAGAGAGAGAGTGAGAGCGGGAGATAGAACGTGTGTAAGACACTACGTCAATGAGAAAAAGAGGTTGAAAGAGGATGTCGGTAACAGGGAGGAACCGGGTAAAAGAAATAAGGAAATAAGAAAAAGGGAGTGAAAGAGACAAATTTCAGCGATGTAAAGGAAGAAAGGTAAGTATCATGAAGGGAGGAAGAGAGATCCAGAGATTGAGAGTGGAAGTGTATATGTACATCAAATTACGATATGTGTAGAGTGAAGTAATTTCTTTATTTAATTGTTAAACTACTTAACATTACGGTGCAATCAGTAATTTTATTAAAAAATGTAAGTATTTTGAAATGAACAACTTTTTGCCTGTTACATATTATTTCTTGTAACATAAAGTATCTTGAGTGCCAGTCCAGCTATTTCGACTTTAATGATCTTAATTATATTTGAAACAGCTTTTGTCTGACTAGAATTTCAGAAATAAAGATAGAGGGAGAGAGAGAGAGAGAGAGAGAGAGAGAGAGTGAGTGAGAGAGGGAGAAGAGGGGAATAACTGCTGAGAGCTTTTGTACATGTAAATTAAAACTTTTTAAGGGCCAGCAGGATTGAAATATGACGAAAGAATTTGAAACATAATGTCACAGTAGTTGGTTGAGGGTTGCTGAGTCGTAATATTTCTAAAGAAACTCGCAATCGATAATTTTTGTCTATATTTCTGTTCTTTCCTAAAATGGACAACTGAAAAATGAAACTCTTGGCGTGATGGAAATGTATATAAAAATTGTTTGTAGCTGTGAAGATGAATGGCGCGCTACATTGTAGAATATGAAATATTTTCTACAATTACGTAAGAATGCACTGGTATTCGGTAACATTAATTGACCATTCTTATTTTAAGAAGAGAGAATCTAAATACTCGCATTTCACAACTTGCGAGTAGCCACTTGTTAACGGAGAAGCGTTTCGTCACAGGTCCTGTAAACTAAAGTGATAATGATTGAATGACCGGTCTATAAATATTTCAAAAATAAAACGTCTCGATCGACAATAGGTTAAAAACAATATTCACGCACATCGATAATCGAGAATCGAGAATCGAGAAATCAGCGGTAAGAAACACGTGGACGTTTTCAGTTGAAGCGCAATCGAGCCAAATGGAAGAGCAACGATCGTGACGGCTCGGTAACTCGAAGGTTGTTACGCGTCCCTAAATAAATGGCAATGAAAGCAAGGCAAGTACGAATATTCGGCGAGAGCATTCCCGCATACATCCCACGTGTTACTCACCCCATCCCCGCAAGCCCCAAGCTCACCCTCCGCAACTTGGCCGAGCGCGAGCGGCGTCCACGTGTTGCTCTCTCGCAGCATCCCCCGGAACACGGCCAAAGCCCCTCCAAGTCCCCACCGCGGGGCCCCGGAATGGCGTCACCCCTCGCTGTCGGTGCACTTCCGTTAACCTGTTTGGCGGCACAGCGCCTTCAACGAACGCCGTCGAAGCCAGAGGGAAAGGGGCGCGCTGAGAAAGAAAGGAGGAGTCTGCCGGGGTAGAGCGGTAAGCACCGCAGCAAGAATCCCGAGGGGTGGCATAGGCGTAGAGCTCCCACGATTACGCAAGCCCCGTGCGGATACCAGGTGCCGCTCGCCCTCTCCCCGCCCCTCGCGCTGTCTTTATCTTGGCAGTCGCGCGCACAACACGCGCGCTCGAGCGCTTTCTTACGAGGGAGACCGGGGACCGATGCCATTGTGTGGCGTCATTAGCGAGGGCTGCGGACTCCAGGGCGACCCGATGGGAATCGCCCGGGCGATTTTCTCCTCTGTCGACGAGAACCGTCCGCGGTGACTCGGCCAGCCGAACCACGAGGGATGCGAGGCGGGAGATGGAGAACCGCTAAGAAAACGGGACGAGGTCCTCTTTGTCGGGATGTCGGGATAACGTAATGTTCGAGTGTCTGGGGAAGCGTAACGAGTTTACTTCGCGGATTAGGATGACGGCGATGATTTCGGGCTGTGCATGTATACGGTATGCTGCGGGAGATATTAAATATCGCGCGTGAAACGATTGTAAATTGAAGAAATACGCGAATAGCGGCTTGAAAAATCGAAAAATCTGTGCAACAAAGGTCGTTAGCCTAGGGGTTGTAGCTTTTACGCGAAGGTCTTTTGTTTCTTGTCACTTGCTTCGGTACTTGTGTTTTACTCGATACTACAGTTTGTTCTTGAGTTTGTCATAAATTATAATTGTACAATGTAACAATGATAAATTTATGAAAATTTGGTTAATATATTTTAATTGAGATCATATTTCCGGTAATCAAATTTATTTTATTCAATTCCTGTTAATTACTGAACTTTGTTATCCGAATACGACTTTGTGACATTTACTTATTACGGAGACTTGAATTGAACTATTACTTCGATGTAATAATAATGACACTTTTTTACGTATCGCTTGTGAGCGATTAATGCTTAACAATACAAGTTCCGTCGATTTGACGAAATGAAAATTTTACGTGTCTATTTGTGGCGTAAGACCACGAATGCATTTTGTTTTTTCTCTCTCTCTCCTTGTTCTCTTTATCAATGGCACATCTAGCGTAGAATATCTGGCTATTGTAACGCGTATTTATACACAGAAAAAATAGATTGTATTTAAAAAATCAATCAAAATCTTTCTCGACTCTCGATCCGTCATTCAATTCACGTTGAGGGTTGGTATCGAATGTGATTCAGTTTCGTTGCAACATTCGCTGACACCCTACATCCGAGTACTCAGTTTTGCGCGGGGTGGAACTTTAGGGAGGCAGCAACAACAAAGGGATCCTCGAATCTCGTGCATCAGTGCCGAAAAGATCTGGATTTTCTGGTCATAATGAATTCCGAGATTGCGTTCTTTTTTCTCTTTGGAACGCGATACCTTCTCGTTTTATTGATGTAAAAGTGAATTGGCTTCGTAAGAGAAGTATTTTCGGTACTTTGAAATGTTTCGCACAGCGGACCTCATGGCGTTTGTCAAATGATACTCGATTTGTAAGGCTTGGATGACACTGCATTAAATTATATTTCTATATGGTACTCTTGTATTTGTCAAATGGATGGGCAGGTCTATTGAGAAATCAGTTTGTTTTATAGAGAATATTTTGATTGCGCTTGGTAATGAGTATTAATATTCTTCTTTTGGGATGGATTCATCCTTAAAGAAAAGAATAACATTGTTTTGTCACTCTGGAAGTTTACGACTATTATCAAGCTTCGAAGTTACCGATCATTGGTTGCGTATTTTGGTAATTCGCAATTTGTAAGTAAAACAAAAGGAAACGATTATAAATCTGTAAACGTTCGTTTACGCAATGAATATGCGTTGGTTGAAGTACAACTAGAATGATTTACTTTGTGAAAAGATAATAACGCACGGATATCTTTCGAATGTATATTATGAGAGTACACGCGCGCGCGCACACAAGTTAAACGTTACTTTTTCATTATACACCGATTTTTTATGTTGATCGAAATGTTATTCCTCGCAGTGCTTTCGTGTTGGTAACGCAGCGCGCAAATTCCTTCGTATATTCTTCAAAACCGGTATGTTGAAAGGCGTTAAATGTCCTTAAGCTAAGCTTATACATTCGTAGATTTCTTTTACGTTCAACGATTCGAACGTATTTACAATGTTATTGTTGCGCAACGACCAGTTGATGTAAAAACTTTTTTCTTATAATTATCTCTGCGCGAGGAACGAAAAAGCAAGTGCGCAGAAAAAGCTGGCCATTCATATTTTTTGTTTCACGAGCAAGAACAAAAAAAAGGTCACTACAAAAACTGCACATGGAGCTTAACTACAATTTCTCGTAGACAAGAAATGAGATTTTGCCGAGTGCCAGGTGAGTAGCCGTAGTAGCCATCTGCATTCTTCGCTCTTTGTCCTTTTGATACGCGGGTCTAAGGTCGTTGACATCGTTCTATGCATATACATATAAAGTAGCAAAGTGTGAATACAAAATTTTTCAAAGCCAATGCTCGTGCTCGTAAAACTGGCGTAACCACAAGGGAACAAAGTATTGTACGGAGGACTCCACTCGTGCTTTCGTTTACCACAAAGGAATTGAACTTCGGTGCACATTTTTATCGCGCATCATCGTCTTGCGCTAAACTTTTTCAGTTTCGCGCGATGGAAAAGCCAAGCTTTTATACGTGAATTCTTAATCCGTGCAATTACCGGGACGAGAGGGGCATCTTTGTCGGGATAATATTAAGTGCCGATGGCTCTTTTCTAAATAAGTACTTACTTGCATTAAGCCTTGCGTCAATTAACGGATGCAAAAGACATCCGTTTTTCCGAACTTTCAAGACCAACTTTAAATGCATTAAGATAGCATTGGTTTCCGGGAGTAATTTCTATTATAGCAAAATTAAAATCATTCTATAAGCACAGTTTTCCGAAAGTTTTATTATTTTAATAATTTCATTTATTCGTCATTAGTTTACTACTCGCGGTGCTAAGGTTATACATTTGTAAAAATTTAATAACCATTTAAAGTACAATACCATAAATTGGAATAACTTTTTTCTAGAGATAAATTGTTTACATATTATTTGCTATCGTTTGCAAATATTTGCAATACTTAAAACAACCGCGTTAACAATTATAACTGAATTATAACATTATAACATTGTGCGCTTTAGAATGCATCGGTGTTTTTGTAATGGCGCATACCGTGTTTAGTTGTTTTCTAATTCGAACTCAAAATCTTTCACATTCGTGAAACGTCCATCAATTACTTGAATTCGAATAAAAAGAAAAGTCTAAGATGGGCACGGTCCACGTAAATTTACATTTATGCAGTACATGACTGGTGTACGTAAAATGTACAAATAAGTAACGCGTTGTGCTCTGAAGAAAAATTACAAAAACCTGTAAGTTAGCACTCATGGTAGCATTTGTTAAATATCACACGTTTTACGAGTCATTGTAATGTACTTGTCTGAAGTAAAAACAAAGCGATAATGAAAAAATGGTAAGAATGACGACAACAACAAAAATAAGAATAACAATGATAGTATTACCAATAGTCATCGTATACTATAGAAATGCCCTTAACGATGTATCGCAGACTTACAAGTGAGATATGCACTCGACCAAAGTACGAATATCTTATGCACGTTTAAATGCATGCATTGTTGCCTCATTTTTTATCTCTATTTGATAATGTTTTTTGATTTTTAAGAAACGTAGAGTTCTGCAATAGCTTTACTGATTGATTAAAGTAAATTCCGTTCAGGTGTTGAGCGGAGATCTCGTTTAGATGACAACTCCTGTGAGAACGATCTAATCAGGCGGATGTGATCCTTAATGACGACAATTTGAGGTCGAAGACCACAATTTGTGATTCATTTGCCTTGTATAACACTAATTGCAGTCTAAAGCCACTTTGAACGGTTTGGCAATTATCACTTACGTATTTCTTGCGTTTTTCAAAAAAAAAAAAGTTCAAGAAATTAATAGAGAATTTGCTATAATGAAAAGTGAAAGTGATGATAAATTATAAATGATGAGTATTGAGTAAAAATAGGAATAACCAATGCTCTCGAGATACGGTTTTGAAATAATCCTATAAATCGGAATAAGTAATGCCATTACTTGTAAAAAGATAAGTATTAATATTAACTCATTTGTTTTCGCTTTAAATGATGCAACGCATTTAATCGTTATTCTACGTTTCAAGATTAATATACTTAATCGGTCATTATTACTGTACTGCATTTCAGAAAAAATTTTCTAAATTTACGAGATTTTTTGAAATAATAACGTTCTTTCAAAGAAAGTATACGACAGAAGGCTGCGCTTGACAATATCATTTTGTTTACAACGTAGATAAAAACAGTGACTCCGAAGTAATTAAAATTTAAAGTTTCGTCGTGATTTATGCAAAGCGCGATATCGACGTGTTTCATATTGACAAATACTCCGCGGAAAATTATTACAGCAATGCATCTTACGAAAAGGAATGAACAGATTCGCGACGTTACGTGTGCTGTTCAAAATTTTTCATCAATTATTCCTATACCGTAAAGCAACCGTCCGCCGAGTCGTATTCACAAAACATATCCAGGAAACGATAGCTTTCTGAAAGGTAACAGCGATGCCTGTTCTAAAGCACAATTTATCTAGGCAATTAAAATTGGAGTGGTAAAGTTCCCAAGTGGTAATTCCCAAGAAATTACGTCTACGTCCATCGGAAGGTAATTTTCACGCGCACTCGTACACAAGTGGCGTCGTACAAATGACGCCTCTCATTCGTAGACTCATGGACGCATCTCCGGTTGATAAACTAGCGACAAATAAAGCACGCGCCAACTCGCAGGAAACAAAAGCGAAAATGGTCGCTCCGACTTGGAACAACCGCGACATGCGCGAGGCTCCGCGTCATCCGAACAATGCGACCTACCCGCGCTGTAAAGCTACGGGCGCAAGCACGAGCGAGTCGTTGCGAAGGTCTCCGATGTCGGGACGTCGGCGACGAACCGCAGATAGTTTTCTCCGGCTAATAATCTCGCGGGTGTCAGCGCGCGTCGTGGGTGTCGTTGTGCGCGACCGCACGTATAACGCGCGTCCGGAAAAATGCCGTGCCCACATGCCCGTCGTGCCGGCGAGAAGATGCTCGTCGTCCCCGTGGCGATGACGACCGCGACAGCGTTTATAGGCCCTGCTATATCGCGAAACACGGCATCGGGCTTTGTGGTAACCCCTTGCAATGGAAACTCGCGCTGAAAAATGTCGCCGCCTTTTCTGACGTCGTTTTTTATTTAGCACGTACGCGTAGCTGAGTCGCGATGTGGCTTTGCTGCTGTCGTCTATCAAGGCTCGCAAGCGTGGAAATATTTACAGGACTTTATACGCCTGTACTTAATACCTGTGCCATTGTACACCGTTTCTCCGCGCTTTTCGGTCGCACGCTTTTGTTCGCGCGTAAAATCTTATCTCAATTGTCGGAATGAAACTGGTTGGATGCAGTGGAACGAACGATGCTTGTTGCATAGACTGATCCTGATTAAAGTCGATCGAGCTAACGTTTCGCAACTTTTGTCCTCGCAATACGCTTCAAGTAGCGTGAATCGCCTATTACATTAAACGAGTAGATATCGTTAGAATGAACGTAGAACGAAAAAACGTGGAAGGATGAGGCATCCCAAGAGGAGTTAAGGCTTCGGTAGAGCAAGTATCCGTACATTTAAACGAGTGCATCCATATAGAAAAAGCCTGATGGCCAAGTCTTCGCGCGTCGCAATTGCTTCTTTCAAACGCACACTCCACGACAGAAGCCTTGCAATCCGTAATACGCTTTTGCGAAATTGTTATCTTTGATTAAGTAGCCGAGAGTAACGTCCATCAATCGGTGATTTCCGTTGACTTTCGTTTTCTCCGCAAGTCCCGGTCCACTTTCATCGCGTTCGCAGTCACGAGCACTGCAGTGCGAGAAAGGCGTTTTCGCGTGCATTCGGCATTCGAATGTTTCTCCCTGCATGCGGAGACTCGAAAATCCTCCCCGCCAAATCTCGTCAACCGCAAAAGTTACGTGGAGCTCTAGCTGCTGGTGATTTTCGGCACGCGATCCATTTCCGAAGCGCCCGACTTTCTCATGTCTCTCCTCGTTGGCGAGTTTCCACGGATCCCTGTATAAATCGTGTCAGATCTTCGTACGAGCTGCACGATAACTTCCAATTTCTTTGAGCGAAATTTCGGAGCATTGCGAAATCGTCGGGTACTCGTTATTTACGTTGCTTTGGACGTGTGCCGCCACACGTAGACTACGTTTATCCGTCGGGTTTTTCATTTTTGAGGCAAATAATGGCAGGTTCAAAAACTAAATGTCCCTTTTGTTATCCTTTTATATAAGCTAGCGGAAATCCACAATTCTTTGCCACTGGATTGTATCAGTCTGTGCAGAATCTTTTGCGCTATTTATTTTCTTTATTTACATTTTTGCTATTATTACTCTTGGATGGTGATAATTTTTTGGTCCTGTGATACCATTCCAATTCGAATCTTTAACGAGCTCGTTTCCATCAATTTTAGTTGTAACGGTAATGTTATGCCGATACTTTATCAGCTTACAAATTTTTGGTGAACTTTGTTGACAAATAATTCAGTATATCAGTATTATCTTTAATTCGCGGATACACGACTGCTGTTGGTCGCTTCTTTGGACGTTGAGTTGGATTTTTAAAATTTGAATTACGAATGAGGGGAAGTAAAAATGACAAACAAAACTAATGTATTTAATGGTGAAATATTTGGATATTATATATTTAGAAAGAAATGTTCATAAAGAAAGATGAAACTTATAGATCAGCGTAGCTTTAGATTCTACAAGATCGACGAAAACGCTTCAAACTTGGTTAAATTCATAGGTTTATCTTATTTTTTTCTTTTTTCTTTTTCTTTTCTTTTTTTTTTTTTTTTTTTTTGAAGCTTTGAGATAAATCGATAGTTTAATTTGACGAAGTATACGGTGTTTCTTTTTGTATTTAAAAGAATATTAATCTCACGAATAAGTAAATTTCTACTTTGGCCATACAGTACGTATATGGTAAAGTAATCCGTATGAAATACATCAAGTTACGGAAACTCGTTGAACAGATATTTCTCAAAAATTTTCTTTGCTATCAGATTGTTACAGTTACAATGACATACCCGACTAAATTTTCAAAATACGAATGAATTTTCCGACTAATCGAGCGTAACTCGACAGCGGATCAAAACCAGAGCGAATTACGTTCTCATTACATTTCGAACACGCGAATATCGCCAGCCACTGACAACTCGAGAAAGTCTCTTTTCGCAACTCTGGCGCCTTGCATCTTCGCTTGCGGTCATAATTCCTCGAAAACGCTGCACCTTCCACCTCACTCTCTCTCTCTCTCTCGGACACCTCATCGAACATCCTCGTCACATCCTCCGTGCACGTCATCGTACTTGGCATCCCATCGTCGTGGGAGTTATCGGGCTGTCGCCCACGCGAGTGATTTGATCCGACGCGGGCGCGACAGATCGATCCAGTTCCTGAGGACCGATCGGCGAGGATCTTAAATTCTTGGGAGGTCTACGCTCGCGAATGTTCGCGCCTGTACGAGCACGATAGCGAGGCGATTACGCGCGCTCTTAAATTCGAAAGTGTGGGCGGTGTGCGTGCGTGCGTTAAATTTTACTGCCCAGGAGAGAATTACTTGTACGTGAGTCGGGACCGATTACATTTCTTGAGATACCGCTGTTTCGTTGCAGTGCGATAAACGTATGTGGGACGTCAGGTAATTCTAGTAATTACGCGCACTCGTGATTTGGACGCGATGCCGCGGTTTCGTGGAGCGTGCGTTTGATCTGCCCTAGTTCATGACTTTAGTCAAACGACATTTGACTTTACGCGTGATGTTGCTTAGATCACCCTCGAGCAAAAACTTATTAGGATCAATATGTGGAATAAAGAGTTTCCAACGGAACATTTTAAGTGTTTAATAGAGCTTTAATAATTCATAAAAATTTAAACGCTTTCGATAACTTCTCCGGCCCATGACTAGAGACACAAAAATTAATGCGAGATTTGCTTAATAAATAGTGCGAATTAAATAGTCATCTAGCTATGCATTAAAACTTAATTTATATGAAATACAATTGCGTTTTCGCGCGTTTTAAAAGAATACGATTGGCGTGAGATTTTGACAAATCCGACGATATCAATGTTGGAACGATGTGTAGAAGTGTGCGTGGATGATGTCTTATTTCCTTTGTTTCGTTTTCGTAACCAAAGGAACTTAAAAATTATTACTTGGTTATTAGATAAAGAAATGCGGGTTCCGTGATTCCGTATCACATTTCAAAAGATATTAGCGAATTGATGAAAGTACGCACCTTTTCATAATTACAGTTGTACTGTAGTAACTCAAATTCACTAATGCGCCTAGGATTTCGTTAACTTTTGCTCTTCGAGGTGCGAAGATAATTTACACAGCAGATAATGAAGTATTACGAAAGCGCAATTACAGTATTGCGAGATATTACCAAAATATTATCCATTGTGTTGCGTTCGTAGAACATTAACGAAGGCTGATGGAGATCTTCGCAAATATGTAGGTAATTTGGAAAAAGTACGCGCATCGAATAATTACACTTAATACTTAAAAATGCTTAAAAACGTAAAAGGAAAATTGAATTAAGAACAAATGTTGAATTAAAATTATATCACGACAATCCCTCCGAAAGCTTTGATAAATTCGTATTGTTCGTATGATTTATTCACACCGACCAACTCGAGCTTATGCTCCTTCGTTTACTTTATTATCTCGCTTATTGCCGAAACAGTGGATTCAGTAAAGTATTTAACAAGCATTCGAAGAAACAAGTTCATTCGAGCCTGCGTAGAAAATCGAGTCGATCAAAACGAGGTCCATCGCATTCAAGAAATCACAAGCTCGCTACAATTTCAGCAGGTATACTTATCCAAATGAGCAAAATTTCAATACTCATTTCTCTCATCTCCATTTGAAAAAGAACGAGAGCATCACCTTCATCATCCTTGGAAATAAGCGGAAATGTATACAGATGCAAAGCATTGATTTTTGCCTAAGTAGCACAATGACGTTAGAAAGAGCGGAGAAATTCGAGCTGCCGTGATCCGTTGGAAATGACAATATAACGCGCAATCGCAATGTAACGCGGCACTGTCTTGTACAAGAAGAGAGCACGCGCGTAACATAAATACCGTTTGGAACCACATGAATGAAAATACGAGCGTTTCATATTTTCTCTATAATTTATGCACGCCACCTAAGTTTAACGGGCATGAAAACGGAGACGAGGAGCGAGCGAACGAGGGAGTAATCGAGGAGCGAGAGACAAAGCGCGTGTACGCGCGGGCGTTTATGTCGACGACGACCCGACACGTGGACATGCGTAATATTTTCGTCGCCTAAGGGGCCTTCACAATGGCGAGGGTGAATAAGCCATTTCGCGCATTCGTACTCGATACTCTCGAGTGCCGTGAAAGGACATTTATGACAATGTACAAGCAAGCTACGGCGATAATTTTAATAGAAACGCGCATTAAGGACTGCGCAGCCTCTTAAGATTAACTGGTTTTCTTCGAATGTCTTGAAATTGGTTAAATGATACATCGTTCAAAGAACTAACTAATAGGCACATTATAAAGGCGGCCTTCGCGAGAGGTTCCCTCGAGGGAATTACGCCGATACGCGCGGCTTCCTTAGTACGCGAGTATTGGGAGATTGAGTCTTCTAAGCACAAGTAAAATCGAGAGTAAGCTCAAGCAAAAGCAAATTACGAACCGAGTAAGGACGATGTTGGAGAATGCATTGCCGGAGCTTTTGCTAGCACTTCTACTCTTTCGCTATCGTACGCTTTCGCACAAAGAACTCGAGCATCCGTTTATCTCACCTGTTTTCACAAAGGCAGATTCCCTATAGATGCAATGGCTCGTTCTTCTCGCTCCTCGCTCCGCGGGCATTATTAATTTACCGTGAGAGAATGGGGTTTCGGGGGGATAAGCGAGAGATCGATAGGAGATATCGATGGGGTCGGTCGGTAGCATCGAGTATACGGTATTTCACAAGCTAAGCGGGGCTAAAAAGTGTCATCTCCGTCAGAATGGGGAGGGCCGGACGAAAGCTCTTAAACAAAAGGCGGCCATGGCACTTGACCGGGTGGCACAAAGGCGCCGTCCGCTTTTTCCCGCGGCGCCATTGTGAGCGCTCCCTAATCCTCGCGCCCAGGAACTACGAACAAAGCGGTAAAGAGACACCGAGTGGAGGTACGCCGGCGCTCGTTAATGCGCGTCCACGCGAAACATAATGCCCCCATCGCGCGCGCTAATAGTCGTTCAGCGACGCGACGACAAGCGCGTTCTCTCTCTCTCTCTCTCTCTCTCTCTCTCTCTCTCTCCCTGTCTTTCGCGAGCTCGTAAAGCTCGCGGGGAGAACACCCACGCGAAGCCAAGACGAGTATGATTCACTCGGTCGGTCCGACGATGGATCTTCAACTACACTAAATCACCGAGTGCGGTACGTGTTTTCGCTGCGCGTCTCCCCTTCCGAGAATACGAGCCCATTTGTCTCCCATCGAATTTATGCTTTATTACGTTTGTCACATTTAGGAAGTGCATTAGTTCTCTCCTTGTCTCTTTCGCGATGCTTTTCTCGGGCGTTTTCGGCTACTGACGTACAAGCCTCTTCTGTCGCGTTAGACGCGGTGCACGGGATCGTTCATTGCCAATGTGATTTGGAATGCGACAGGACGCGACAGGACGCGACTGTTACTAACTGGCTTAGCTGATATTTCTTGTTGTTTTAGTTTTCGATAATCCTGGGCCTTTGGAATATTTATAGGTTGGATCCCGACGTAAGTCCATCTACTGATCTCGTTAGAAGCTTAGTATTTATTGGTGCAACTTATTGTTACAAACTGCGAATATAATTTCTCCTGTTAGATTCCAAAGTTGTATTTACAAAGAATCAATGCAACTATTTGAATCGCTTAAAGCTTGTAGTCGCAGGTACAAGTAGTTCGATTAAATACATAACAATCGGAAAGGAAAATAAATTACTGATAAACGGCTTGGGAAGGACAGATTTTGTTAGTTTTCTAATATCGCAATTACATGTAATTTTTATATTAATAAAATTCGATATTTTGTACGACGTTCTTCAGCTTTTCACGAACGTTTATATTTCATACATCGCGGAATAGACATCGCGGGAGCATAAGTTGACGAATAATTACTTAATGTAGGAAGTACGCAAGACATTGTCATTGTGCTTGGAACGACCTTTTATTCGATTGTAATTGCGTTAATGTCAAGGCAAATAATAAATATTAAAATTAAAAGAAATATATCGAATCACGTGTTCGTTATTCACTTAAGCAAAAGTACTTGAATTTCAACTTGATTCCTTCTGCTTAACGAACCAAATCTCGAATACAAATGACGTTCTTTTTGGAACGCGAAGCTTCACAGTTGCATAGGCTTACCAAATTTTGCATGTGCAACGAAGGTATTGGGTTTACCGGCGGTGCCTATTGTGTTTCTATTTCTTCCGACAACTGCAGATGATACGAACGAGCATCGAGACTACGGAAACGGCCTTGAAAAATGCGTATGCATACGTCCGGCACCCCGTCGTGCATAAGAGCAGGAGAGACGGAGCACGAGTCAGCGACCATCAACAGCAACATACTCGAAAAACACCGAGAGACGGAGGAGTCGAGACAATCTCGGAGCATCGCCTTGAAACAAGGAAGAGGCTGCGAAGTGCTGATGTGCTGCTACGCGCATAAAGAAACAGAGTGAGCGAGTGAGAGTGAGAGAGAGAGAGAGAGAGAGAGAGAGAGAGAGAGAGTAAACGATTTTGTCGCGTCGCTTGACAGCGTCACCTCCACATCGTCAAACACTGGTACTCACGCGCAAGATACAACGGAGGGCTACGAGCCAAATGGAGCATTCGAAGACGCTGATGGGGAAATATAGTTGACGCGCAGGGACGTACCAAATGTTTAGAATACAGAGTTTTGAAATACGCGTCCGATGTATCAACGAACTCAATAGCGCGCAAAGCGAGAAGATCCATTGTGGGGATGATGCTACGTGCGGGTTTACTTGTTTTCAAGCTTCTCCGACGCTTGTAAGGTGACCGTCAACGCTGTTAATCATCCGCTACTTCGTTTTTGCTAAACTTTTGTCGGAGGATCGCTTCACGTACGTGCGCATTTTCTTTTAATCGTCAGTTTTTTCACTGCATTTTGCGTTTTTCCCGTCCCTTTCCAGAATCGTGTTTCTCGTATCATTTGTAGTCATAAATAAGTCACAGATAAGTTCTCCGCTTATACAGATATCGATTAGTAATTGTCACATTTAAGGAGATTAAGCTCTATAATTCATGTTTTGCATGCTGCGCTATTACGACCGTAAATGTAAGCGCTACTTTTTCATCGCTTATAAATTATGTGAAGTGCGAGCTTTTGTATTAGGCGAATGCTTTATAATGCAAAAAATGGCCTCAACGCATTTTCGCGAAAGAGAAGTTTGTCGTTGTCGATTGACAACATTGGCTGTCTCAGTGTGTTTCAGTTCGAAGCAAGGATTTCGACGGAAACTGATTTTTCCAATATGAGGTTGTGGCGCCCGTATAAACGTTTGGAATGTTTTGCAGCGATTTCTTTTCAAACTTCAAAAAACGTTAAAAGACGCGTATAGCGAAGTCGATGCAATCTTTTGATACCGACTAGTTGTTCGAGTCGTGTAAGTTCTTAATTAATTAGATGTTATTTCAATTAAATAGGAATTTAAATATTATACTTTAGACTAATTCATAATTCTTGGTCATTATAGGTATGAAAATTTATTTCCGACTCGTGATTCCATTAAGAAAATGCGTTAAGCTAATGTGAAGTATCGAGGCGTTCTCTATTTTATCGTGTAATAAATAAGTACAATAAATAACATTTATTACGTTGTGAATATTCGCTTAGAAAAATCCTCCGTTAGCTTCTTTCTTTATCGGTAAATATTAAACGATAAAATTATCAAGCCGTTCCGTTAGGAGTATCGATACGAAAGCGAGGAACATCCGTCACAATAAATGCGCTTTTATCGACGGATACAATTAACTGCATTGCCGGAGCGTCTTAAAAGTTGGATATGTTCTTTAAAAGTGCAGCACTGGTGAATTGAAGTCCAAGAAATGCGTTTCCAAATTAATAGTTTTAATGATGTGCATGTGCGATTGGTAAGCGGGAAAACGCAACTGCGGTTCGTGTCCCTCTTTAAATGTAAAATTCCCACTTGAACTGGCTTACATTTAGCTCATCTACGGGGCATAATAACGGGCGCGATTGTGCAAGGCGTCTGTATGCGCCACGCGATACACGCGCGGTTCTCCCGCGACATCCGGTCTTCCATGTATATATATTTTAGTTCCCAGCCCTCTCTCCTCTTTTTTCTTCTCTTTTAATTTCTCTAAAAGAGTTAAGAAGCAAGGGCGACTCGATTTACATGGGCTCCTCGTAAACGCACACGCATAAACGAAAGGCAAAATCAAAGAGCCAAGAGTCGGGAGTGAAAGTTAAGTGCAAGGACATGTGCATAAAGAAATCAAATAAAAAAGGCGAAGAGAAGAAACAAAGAGAGCAAAAGAATGAACAACGAGAAGAGTGTTTTTATTCTCCAGCGAGGTATTAAGAGGAAAGAGAAAGGAAGTCATGTGCAGGAGGAGATTTTTGAATAAGTTGAATACGAATTTATAAATACTGTTTAGTTGTTTTAGTTTAGTTGTTCCGAGCGCGTTTG
Organism: Wiebesia pumilae; assembly: GCA_018907045.1. NCBI lineage: Eukaryota > Metazoa > Arthropoda > Insecta > Hymenoptera > Agaonidae > Wiebesia > Wiebesia pumilae. The sequence continues at coordinate 3,861,381 of JACCHZ010000138.1, forward strand.
CATATTTTATCAATTTTGTATGTACTCGTATCGCTAATAAAGTAAATGTCGTCGCTTATCTTGCATTTCGTATTTTCAGTATAACAACAGTGCAGAAAACAAAGTACCTGAATTATAAGGATAACAAGGGAAAAGCGATCGGAATGAACGAAGCAAACGTTTAATTACTGCGCCTTCGTCTCGTTCAGAGTTTTCAAGGAGGTGCTGGGAATATTTAAAAGAGCGAATAAAATTCGGCTCCCTTGTTGCGTAATTCGCAACTATTCGCACAATGTATTGCACAGGAGGTTTACGTTTGATATTGAAGAATGTGACACGTTCAGTAGACACGCATTGTAAATAAAAATGATAAACATTAGGTTCGTAATGCAGTTTATATAATTTATTTAATGAGGGAGTAGATATTTTAAATTTACATAAATTCATACGGATTTTAATATTAACTTTCTAACGTCTTTAAAGTGAGTAATATTCGTACTGCTTAATACTACGTTCCACCTATAAGAGGTTGCACATCTCGGTCTAAAATGTTCATAAAGTGGGTCACTAGCGCCTACGACTGTTAATTATTGATTATTAATAAAATAGTAGTTCTCGTGCTGAATATCTGGTCTCTCTCTCTCTCTCTCTCTGGTGTCGACTCGACAAAAAACCGAGTGCAAATGTAAAGTCGTGAGAACGCGTGAAAAATTACAAACATCAATTATCCCGAAAGATTAAATAAACTATCGAATTATTTGACGCAAGTCGTGCACTCGCGCACGACGAATAAAACGCAACAACTGTTATGCTATCTCGCCTTAAGGCCGACGGCGCTCGAGAAGAATCACGAGGGAGAGAGAAAGCACGAGAGAGGGAGGAATACATGCGCAATGCACAAAGTAGAGTACAAAGTGGTGCGCTCGTGCGGGGACCTACTTTGGAGGTCTCAAGTCGACGGGACAATGGCTCCTTATACGAGGGGGTTTGACTCCCCATCGGTTTGTTTATAAATACGCGGGCTTTACGGCAGATCCGAGAGAGCGCACAGTGAGAGTGAACGAGGGTGGGAGAAGCGAGGAGACCCGGAGCCTAAAAGAGAAAAGGACACCTGGCCCATCCCCCCACCAAGCAGCGACTGACGTCACGCGTGGGGATCGTCCGAGATCTCCGTTACTCGATGCCACGTCACTCTGTGTCACGTTATGCGAGATCACGCGTATCCACATAAAAATTATCGCCCATCGAGGTTTTAACGCCCTGTGAAATGTTTTCGATTCGCGATAAACGTGCGTATTGTCTCGCGCACATTTTACTTCGCGGTTTTTGGTACATTTTCGTTACTGCGATTTGCAAGAACCACGAGTGATTGCGAAAGTTTTAAAGATTGGTAATGTACTCACCCGTAGATTTACAGGAGAATTGGATCAGGTATCGATCACTAACTAGACTTTAGAGTCTTTTTAGGATTCTCGCTCTCGCGTTGAAGGGCAACCTCAATGATTTCTGCTTAAGACAGTATTTCAATTGGTAATAATCCTAATTTAATCGAATGGAGTTACGATTCTTTTCTTCTTGCAATGTTGCTGCTGGGATTAGCCTTTGCCGAATGAAATTTGCCATAGAATATAGAATGTGGATATTAAAGACGCGAGCTGCAACTGATACGTGTACATTTTTTGTTTCCTTTCAAACACTCTATAAGATTTCTATAATCAACGATTACAAAATATACATTAGCTAGCCAAAAGGAAGGAAAATATTGCAAGTCTCGCAGTATTTCTTATTTAGTTTTAGTATTTGTCTATTGCGTATCGATTACATAAAATCGTACACGTGTTTTCGTAATAATTACAGCAACTGGAACGTTATATTTATGCGTTAAAGATTCAACATCGTAAGTACACAGTAGCATGTTATTTATAATAACGTTTATAAGTATCTTGTAAGCATATTCTTAGATGATAATTATCCACTTGGTAATTATGACACGGATCTTAATATTTACCATCGTATACAAAGAACAGGCATATCTTTACCATATCTGCATTTGCATAATTATACTGTTATGAATATTGTACAGTATGTCTGATTTGCAAAAACTTGTCCATTAGTTTGCATTTGCCATCATCGTAGCCTTGAATAGCACGAAAGAACATACATTCTAATAATAGTTTAGTCGAGAGAACTGTAACGTACAATTCAGTCTTATTGTCCAGCTATTGACATGCAAAATACCTAAGCATATCTTACAGAAATTTGTTTTATTAATAAATTCAAATAAATTTCTACATATTCACATTTAGCATAAATATATACGTATAAATTAAATGGTATAATATGTAAATCCCAAAACTCAGACTATTACAGCTGTTTAACGTTTCTGTGAAGAGTCGAGCACAGAAATACTAGCTACGCGTTTTCAAATTAAACATCCAGATTTTAATAAATAGTTGACATTGAATAATTCGAAAACTTACTAGTTCTAATCCGAGAAATCAGATTCAGTCTGTTAAATTGGAAAATGAATATTACGTATAATACGTAATTTAATATTTGACCTACACCTCTAATGATTGTATTTAATACTCTTTTGTTCGTCACGTACAGTAACAATATGAGAATTCAAAGTCGTTAATAGAGAAACAGCAACGTTTGAGAACTTCTGTAAGTAGTACGGAATCTAGAGACTGAATAATTACGAGGTAACCGTTATGCTTAACGCCTTGAGGTGCCGGTGAGGGAAATATAGATTAATTGTAATGAGCCTTCTCGCTTTATAACCTTGAAACCTTTGTAACGTTTCGTTCCAGTGCTTCTCACCTCGAATCCCTTCGTGCCTATAAGTTTTGCATTGTCAATGCGACGACAGCTCGTTCAAGTGGATGGATGTTCTCCTCTGACCCAAACCGTCTCTCTCTCTCTCTCTCTCTCTCTCTCTCTCTCTCTCTCTATCCCTCTTACACGCTTTACCCTTAACGCAAGAAGAAATAAGAGCCAACGGGCACGGACAGTTGAGAAAACGAACGTCGCATCGTTCTCTGGAAACGAGGGCTGGTTTTATCCTCCGCAGCAGCAGCAGCAGCCCTCCGGTGTACCGGTTGTCCCAAGGGAGCTGGACGTCAGCGCAAAAAAGGGGATCGCGAGGTCACGGCACCGGTACACCTGCGCGCAAACAGACCCGGACTAAAAATCAGGTAATGCTAGGCGAATTTGCAGAGTTCCTTCTTTGGATTTCTGATTTACTCTAATAAAATTTCTCGCATTGGGGAATAAATATCATGTGATTTTATATGAGAAATCTTGTACCGCTGATCTTTTACAAGTCGATTTACATCTTTTATGTCACCAATACATTATTTCATAACAACGTATTAACACTTGCGTAAAGTATTTATTTAAAATTCGTGATTTCTATAGTGTGTACATTATTCATTTTTAACGACAACCTTTAAATTATACAGTTCAAACATTTTACTTCCTTGAAAAATGCACTCAAGACTGTAGCGGTCTTTTATAGCGGAAATTTTAAAATAAAATATTTTATTACTGATTCTAAGTCTGTGTGAAATATTGGGGAGAGTATTTAATTTTTCAACGAGATACTCTGGAGAGTCTTGTTAGCGTATCCAAAAGTAGATTGTCACTCGCGTTTGTACCTCCTCTCGTGAATAATATATTGAATTTTCAGTAACAAAGAGGGTGAAAGATGGAAAACAGTTTTACGAATGATGCTATAAATTTTTCTTAAATTGCAGATAAAATATATAGAATTGTTGGCCAGTCATTTCATTCGCGACATGCAGAGACATTAAAAATAGGAAGAAAGCTCGTATTGTAATAATGTTTTATTGGTACATGATCGAAAAATAACGTTGCGAAGAATTTTTCTTTCATAAACGAATGAACCGTTTAGTAGGTTATGCTCTGTAAAAGAAAGCGCTCACGGCGTACGTCCAGCTTTTATATGCTGTATCGCTTACTTGAATAAGCAGTACACGTTACACATGTAATAGCGGTTGATCAGTGACAAATTTCCACAAAATTAAAACTACCGGAGGTCGAAAGTTAATGACAGATAGCGCAATAAAATTATACAAAATATTATCAGTTAACATTGACAAAGCACTGCGACGTATTCGAGAATAGAATATTACGTCAAATCAGGGGGTTGCGAAGTAGCAATCGCGTCCATTCGCTGGAAAACGCGCGGAATTTTCAACTAAATTCAAACTAAATCTAAATTCGCAGAGTGACCCAAGACAGCAGCCTGCGCTCAGCCCTTGCAAGCCTGCGCGAAAGCAGCGGATCCGACGTCGGGCAGGAGGGGAGGGTGGAGCACCCTCCCGAGCCCGTTCCTATCTGGCACCCTCCGCAAACCACCCCGTTGCACGAGCGGCCGCTGTGGGAATCGCGCAGCAACAGCTGAGCGCCGAAAGTAACGGAGCGACTCTTTCGTGCCGTTGCTTTGTCTCCTTGGCGTTTTAAAGAGCGTTGCGTTCCGTTCCGTTCGCCGCACAGGTGAAGATTCTCGGCGTGGCGGGAGGGAGGTAGAGGGGACACCGGGCGTCGGACAGCGTTATTTAAATTAAGTGCACGTTTTTCTACTTTTTCCATTGACATTCAAATGCGCGCGCGTCGATTCATTTAAATAATTCCCAAGCGACGAGTTAAAGGCAGTGATTCCCTTTTATTTAAATCGAGTACGGAGGACTGCCGAGATGGACCGCGCGCGATAAGCGGCGCATCCTTGCGCTTTCCATCGGTCTATTAGCAAGGACACGCGGTCCTGTTGGGAGACGCATTTTTTGCCTTCAGCATTCGATTTTTATCCCTCGGCTGATGCTCGATGGACGCTACACGCGAGCTTCTGCGAATTGAGGATCAAACGACTCACTTGGTTTTTCGCCGAAAGTGGACGGGTGCGATTAATTTTACCCGCAATATTAAAATACGACTGCTCATTGTCGAAAGCATCAAAATTGCCATTTATCTTCTTTCTCGGTGTATAGCACGGTAAGTAAATGAAAGATAAGGGTGATTAGTTAGTGACAAAGGAATGTGGGTTTGAACAAAGGGTTTGGTTTCATTTCCTTTAAAAATAATGGCAACAGAAAGTTAAATTTGGAGCCGTTTGAGGCAATTTACGAATACTCGATGCATGTGGTTTTCGAAGCTGCACACATTCACGATGAAATTGTAAATGAAGAATTCCGTTATTTTGATTATCTTGTTTAAGAATTGTAAACGAATTACTTTAAGTGCTACTTAATTTAAAATTAATAAACATGGAGGTCAAACCTGTTTATCCCTCTCGTGCCTAGTGTGCTGTATTTGCTGGCTCTAAGCTATTTGTAAGTATATTCTTGAAAGTTTTTTTATTCGTACTAGGTATGATTTTTATAAATATAAGTGCTCACTTATCAAATGGAAATATTTCTTACTTGCGAATATTTTCAATTGTCTTTATTGCGCTTTTACGTCGACAAATTTCCGCAAGAGACGGTAAATTTAAAGATGCATTAACGTTCCCAAACATACGTAATTGTACAAAAACAAAAACCGAGATGTGACCGAAATATTTCATTTGCTCGAGGATCGATCGTTCGTACCTCTTAATCTGTGCAACATGCCGAAGCGTCGATACTGACATTATTCAAAAATCAAGAAGGCTCCCTTTATAATAATAACGTTCGAATGAATTTACGAAAGAAAAGAACTCGTATGTATGTCAACTCGCAAAAAAACGACAGTGAAACTGAGGTTTTTAGTTGGGATACTACAAGAAAAGGAGATCATCGGGCATTGATTTCGAGGTGCGTTTTTGCATAATTTTATCCTCAATACACGTGTAGATGCGATGATGTAAATATAAACTAGAAGATAGTTTCGAAGAACAGGTTTACAATTTATGATTTATTTATTTCATACTGCAAACCTGCTCGAAAAACTTCAATATTTTCTCACTTTAATCACGAGAACTTGCTCTGACAGTCCGATGTGTATCGCACGACAGATGTAAATAATTATTCAAATATTACTAAATAATTTAGCTTGGCCAAGTACTGAAACATTATTTGTTAACGTCTGCTATAATCACCAGCGATAAAAAATTTTATTCTTGATTTTTCTTCCGCCTTACGCGTACCCAATAATCACAACTTAATAGCTTAATAATGACGTTAAGTAATCGTTTCCCAAAGAAAATACACCTCTAATCCCCATTATTTTCGTATTCTCTAACAATGAATCTTTGTAAATGCCAATTATCCATCAGCGAGCAATAATTTACTCGGCATGCCGAAAGCGATGAAACAATTTTTCCGGGGGTTGGCGGGAAAAACGCGGGAAACCGCAAAAAGCTCAAGGAGCGAGCGGAGGGGCATTAAAAAGTCCAGGTATATGACGCGTATCAAAGGATTGTAAGAGCCGCGTATAGTTCATATATCTCCTAACGAGCAAAACAACGAAATATATCGCTGATTTATGAGCCGCGCTTCTGCGGCTGCTGCCACGCGTTGATGCTTGACACGTGATGAGCGACGGCATCTTTTGATCTGACTCTGCTAGAGCGCTTACGTTGAATCAGCAAAACCTCTACTGTCGCTCAAAAGGACTATCAAAATCTAAAAATAATCGGCTTCCCTACTGTCATTTTATGCTACTTAAATGCGAATGGCGGCCGTACGTATGACCGCGAGCGTTAGAAAAATTTGCAACTCGGAAGAATGCCGTACTTTCAGCCAAATGTACTATTTATATGATAAATGTCGCTCGTTCAGATAAAACCGAGTCTTTATTGCACAGGCTCTAGCCGATCATAATAAGCGAATTCTCTTTATCGAGCTTATAAGTATTGTCAATTTTCCTTCGACGCCTTCTTGTCCGAGCGTTATTAGTTATTTGGAGCGATGAGCGACATAAAGTTACAGACACTTTCCGACGTTTATAAGAACTGAGGAAGAAGCTCGCAAGAAACTGATATTATTCCTATATGTAGCTATACTGCAGTATGCGAAAAAACGTTGAATAATAGCTCATTGCGAACGAACAAAATTTATTCGTCGTTATCGGTTTGCATTACAAAGCTTCAATACTAAAACTGCAATTATTGAGACGAATTAATGTTTATCCACTCGTCGCTAGTTTGATTGTGTCAATGAATGTAAACGTTGTATTCATACGTAATAAAACGCCAAGTTGCTATTATGCTGGTCAACAATGTCTCGTAAACTAAAAGGAATTCATCTGCAAGCCTTCAATAACTCGCACAAGTGTTTCACAGTATATCAACTCGTCATTCAAATTCAAGAGACCTCGAGCGAATGAATCAGAAGATGTACAGGGAATACGAGGGAATACGAGGCGTTTACAAACTGATGACCTATCAATGACAGGTCCCCCCGGTGGATGAATTTGCGTAGAGAGAGAGAGAGAGAGAGAGAGAGGGGCATATACAAATGAGTAGAGTAATTAGAACCTCGTCGCTAAAAAGACGCTGAAATATTCTGCGCGAACGCTCCGCCGACGCGTTCGCTTTGTAATATTCGTGCCATTGAACGTCGTTGACGTGCGCATGTACATACGTTCGTGGAATTTCTTATTTAAACGCAAGCTGGTTCTAGCTCTCGAAAACGGGGATCGACAAATTGGCAAACAGATGTGTTGCGGGCTTGCAATTTAGAGGACAAGACGTAATTCATTCTTGTTACGTAATTTGCGAATTCATGAGATTCAAGGAAGACTGGAGGTAGGATAAACGAGTAGGAAAAATTACGATTTTTAGTCGTAACTCAAGCGGTGTTGAGTGATTACAAGATTTAAAAACGAATTACAAGCTTTTATCTGAATATTTATGGTTCGGAACGACAGATATTATAAAGCGCGAATTTCTTTTAACCTGCGTCGTAAAATTTGAAAAGTGCAATTGAATATATCTCGGCACCGCTTGAAAGTCTTTTCGTGTAATCAATAGTAAAATTTGACAACTACAAGATTAAATGCTTGGCTGTGTTCCAGTGTATCGCTTTTTTAATAGCAGAAAAGTCTCACCTCGCTCACTGCCACACATGCGCGCGCGCCCGTACGCACGCCCATTCGACACACACGCGCGCACACGCACGCACACAATTAGTTTTAAATTTGTAGTATTCAAAGCAGGATTTTCGAGATATTATCGCAACTGCAATTTCAAATACGATTCAAGAGATCAATTGATATTGCAATGCTAATGCATCACAATGTACTTGTTCCTTTTCTCATTCGTGCGGATTGCAATTTTAACCATTATTTTTAATTAAATATTCTACACGTATGTTGAATTTGATACACGCTGGTAAAATTTAATTACTCCCGTAGACTATAATGCTTTTTAGTGTAGGTTTATTTATCATGTCAATATAGTAAATAGTGGTAGAAAAAGTGTAATTATTATTTTCTTCATTTTATCGATGTTCTTCACGACCATAATGATAAACGTCACTGATACATTTGCGTGTTTGAATAATGAACATTGTAATTCTGTGGAGGAAACTATTTAATAACTATTAAAATATCTCGAAAACGTGTATTTTTTAATTTTCAGCATACCATTGTTTAGTATTTTCAATACGTTAATAATATCGATATCAGATTCTTCTGCTTTACATTGCTTGTGTTTTCATTTTGAAATTGTTCGCTGACATCTAAGCAAAGAAAGAAATTAGTACAAATATTTACATTTTCCTCTTTATGTGCAAATACTTAAAAAAGTACAACAGTGGCTTTGAAACCCTTTAGTTATTACTTAACCTGCAAAGCATGAGATTCGCTTACTTGCCTTAACTTTGCAGTGAATTAAAATTAAATTCAAATATTTTTCCTGGATTTATTTGATAAATAACAAAATCATTTACAGCATTTTCTCGCATTATGTAAATTAGAATTTTCAAAAGACCTACATTTTACTTTGCGTTGTTACGCGATTGTCTCGGTTTTTCAACTATGCGCAACGAAAAGTTTTTGAGCCTAAAACAGTTGAACACGCTGATAGAACTCGATGACGAAGAAACCGCAAATAACCAGTTGCACGATAACCATTGAGCAAATTCCTTTAACGTCTATGGATAAAAGTTGCCGAACGGGCAGTTGAGAGAGTTTGGGGGTTATTTTGATACCTCAACCAACTACCAATACTCTTGCGAACTACCCCTCGATAAAGCGAGTCCCGGCGAGTCCTGCGATGAGTGGAATGCGCGCGATTCGCGACGCTCGTCGAGTTCAGGCGCGAGGATATCAACAGGTGTTGGTTTATGACGCGGATACACGTGCGGTCGGGGCTCTGCATGCACGCCGACATCGATCCCGATGCAATTTAGATAACCGAAAGCGAATCGACGATCTCTCTCTCTCTCTCTCTCTCACTCTCTCAGTTACTCGCTCAGTTACTCGCTCAGTTACTCGCTCAGTTACTCGCTCAGTTACTCGCATGTAACTGGCACAACGTCGAGGCAGTAAATATCGGGCTTTATACATAAGTCACCGGCTCGTAATACGTACACGAAAACTTAATGAAACTCGTCGAGATGCTAGCGTCCGTATTTGCAGGCGCTCGCTACTGCCGATCGTGTAGACAATTTAATGGCGCAGTATATAAGAGACTTCTTGCCCGGGGACTCGCTCGAGTGGATCCTGTCGGTGTCCTCCAGATGGGAGCCGCGACCGCCATTCGATTTCCGATGCGATTTTCTCGTCTAATGACAGGCGAATTGCGAATTGCTTTATAATTGAGAAGCGGGTCTACGTAGGGGAAGCGCACGATGCGCAGAAGCTGAGTTATTATAGACATAGCGACTCGTCGATGACTCGCGCGTATCGCCGGAATCGCGAAAGTTCGACCTTTTGCTTTTCTGTTTGTCTAGGATAGAGGAGTTGCGGTATCGCCGGGGTAAGCGTTCTTTTGTCCTGGACGTTGGATGGCGTTTGGAAGGCGGGGATCAATTGAATTCTCAGTTTTTCGGTAAGCGATGGCTTTTAAGGATGTATGCGTTAGTTGCGAGCTTCGATGGATTTTCGGTCGAGTTGTGTAAACCGTCGTGTTGACGTAACGCTCAAGTAATTTAAGATAAAAAAAACTATACTCGACGTTAATTGAATAATGTTTTTAAAGAATTCTCCATTCTGTTCTTATATGAAATAAGTTGTATCTTACTCTACATTGATTATTTAGAAAGATCAATTTATACGAAGATATCTGGTTTTCTTTCTTTATTAATGCAATTAAAATAGTGTTTGGTTTTGCGAATTGATTGATCAATATAATAATGAATACATGGAAGCCAGTGTTCTGAATTAATCAAATAAAATCCTACAATTTAATTAACTTCTTCTGTTATTTTACTTCTCGAGATACAACAATTTTATAATAATTTTCTCAATAATTTACGAATATTGTGTTAACACAGCTTTGAGCCTCCCAGACATTTTTCCGTATTCCTTAGCATTTTTAAATTTTAAATTGTACTAATACAAAATTAATGTTGTACTTGAAATTAAATAAAAACATAACTACGTTAATGCTTTTAATAACTGTTAAGAAATTTTTGTAAAATATGAAGTAATGTTTTTAGATTGGCTTTTGCAAATCGAGTTTGTATCAATTTAATAATACAACGATTGAATTTAATATATTATACTTCAAACGAAACGAAAATCCGTAGCGTACGTTACATCAATGCGACACGCGTGTTAAAAATGGTACATAAAGTAACAAAATTTTCTGAAAATCAATATTTCGCTATGCAACTATGCGATTCAATAAATTTGTTTTATCAACTGCAAGAAAAGTCAAGCTGGTGCTTTGTTCAGATGCAAAGTGTGTGTGTGTGTGTCTCTCTCTGTGTGTGTGTGTGTGTGTGTGAATGAGAGAGACGAAGCCTCATCGTCAGTTTTGTAATCGAAGGTTTATCCATCGTCGCTTATCGCATTTTATACGAAACAAGGGATACGCCAACGCGAGACCGTTCGTTTTTACTAAAAGAAAAATATTTCTGGGCGTTTTGCGTTGCTCCTTCGATAGGTTGGTTGACATCGACATAACTTTGATTGTTTTTGAAGAAGAGACGAGCCATAGATCGCTCGATTATTCGTATTTGATTGTTTATAAAGTATTATTACATAAATGATTAAAAATTTGGTCTCATAGATTTTTCATTTCAAGTCGTTCGCATCTCATTACGCTGTTTCTGTATTCCTATAATTTTGAAATTACAAGTTCACATGAAAAATATGATATAAGTTTTAGACTGCTTAAAAATTATTGCTTTAAAATTATAATAATATTATTGGGCACCAGAATTTAAAGAAGCTACTTTTATTTTCGTTATACAATTGTGGGTAAGCTATTTTAATGAGTATGCAATTTTTCTACTAATTTATTGCTAGTAGGGTTGTTAGAAAGGACAGTTGTGCAAGAGGATTAAATTAGAAAAATATTATTATAAAGCTTGAAATTGTTGAGTTCATGTTGCTAATTTACTAATAGAGTATTATATTAAGTGAAATCATTGAATTAAATGTTAAATTCAAATGGGCAACAATAAACTAGAAAGACTGTTTACGCCGATACGCACAACTAAGCAAACAAAAAACGCTCGCAATTTCGACTAATTATTATTCAAGTATATATTCCATTTTATTTACGCTTTTAACAGTTGTAATTTAAGAAAAAATTCTGACAAATTCTTAGGATTATTCTACGTTATCAGTTCGATAATATTACTTGTTTTTCAAAATTAGAAATTGATCTGATAATTCATAGATTAGAACTCTTTAGCTCTTAAACTTTTGTTTCAAAGAACAGTTTCTGTGTTTTGATAATAGATTAATACTAAAAATGTTAAAAAATTCTCGAATTTTATAAGGGGTTGTGAAATGTTTATGGAAATTTATGTAAAAAGTAGTGAGAAATTAGAGAAAACTTATCAATAAAGTGTAGTTACATGCGGCAGTTTTGTTATTGAAATTTTACGTTATCTCGAACAGCCATAAATCGTGGAATATTTATTATTAGAGCATTTCGTATTTTCCTACTTACAGTGGGTACATAAAAAAGAAATTTCCTTTTCTAAGTAGATAATATTGATGCTGTATTGAGCTGCATTGAAACAGAGAATCTGCCTTCTGAGTTTTCAGTTACAGCCTTACGAGAAAGAAGTTTCTACCATTTAAGCATTTTCAGCTTTTCAGTAAACACAAGTTTGGTCTGTCAAAAAGTCAGATTTAAATTCAAGTTTAAAAAGTTTATAATTTTTTATTTCATAATACTAATTGAACCGTTATAAACTGAAATTATCAGTTTCAGTTGCATTTATTGTAAGTTGGTGTTCGTTAAATGTCGAATAAATTCTTTTAGTAAGTACCCACAAATACAAAAACTCTTATCGAGTAAGCGAGAGTAACAATATTATAAAATGATTCAATTACAAGCAGATTTAAGCTACACACACACACACACACACACGCACGCACGCACGCACACACTTAATTCCAATAGAAAGATGCTTACTTACAGCGGTATATGTACTATTTTGGTCGAAGGTGAGAAGATTTTCTGATTAAGTAATTTCGCCTATTACGTATCCGCTCTGATATTCGGAACATTTCCTAAGTAAGAAATTGTACAAAATGCGTAGAGGAAGAATTATTTTTTCTATTGCTAGAATTATTATTAGTGAAACAGCTGTTCAAACTAATTGTCAAATTCGGTTAATAGCTTTTTAACCATTCAGACGTGGCGTACAAGCAGCGGAAACTCGGTCAACCTTTCGCTTTGATTCAACAGCTTTGGATGCGTAAAGTGCATCAAAATTGTTTAAAGATGAAATAGCCGGAGTCAGGCTCAACGTTTGAAACGGTTTTTAATTCATTTTCACAACGAGCGCGAGGGCTCTCAAAATATTTGTCGGTCGATGATAAAGCAAAGAAAAAAAGCACAGAGAAATGGCGCAGACAAGACGCCCATTAGAACAGCGAGGTCTCTCACTCTCCCTCGATCTTAAAACGCATTCCAGTAACACTCATCCGAAAAGCTTCTCTTTCCCCCCCCCCCCCGCTGTTTGATCGTAGACACGGCGAACCGTGACAAATTCATCGGCCGAGAGCAAGAGCTCGCGCACCATTACAAAAGCAATTTGCCCGAGTCTCTTCTCTCGGGTGGTAATCGCGCGGCTTCGCGTAGGTGGATCAAATTGTCACCCACGCGGTTGTGCCTCGCCCGTGTAAATAGGAGTGCGGTGCCGATACGATTCCCCGGCCGATATTTATGTGCGTTATTGGGGAGGTGCGTAGGTGAACGTCCCGCGCGACGCTTCGATGCTTGTACGAAGAATTGACAGAGAGCACGAGTGCGTGGGTGTACACACTCGGCTACGTGCTCGATGTAAGTGGTGTCCAAGCGATATTAGGTTTTGTATTTTTATCGTTATCGTTTCTCTAACATTTTCCAAGACATTTTGACGCGGATACTTAGCGACGGATTAGATTGTAGGGAGTTTGGAAAATATCACTTTTGTAAATTTTCTTATTGCTCTCTTGCCAGTTGCTCTTCGTCGATATGTAATCATAAAGTTATTGTTGGTTTGTAATGTAGGTGCTTTGTTTTCTTGTCTTCAAAAGTTTGCGTTGCACTGTGCTTGAGTTTTCATTTATCGATATTGGCTTGTGAATCCGATTGCACATTCGTCTGTACTTTTTAATATTCATCGAAAGTACTTGCGATGTTTAGATAGACAAAGATTGCACTTGGACCGAAGTATAGATTTATAGATTTGAGAAAATTCGCTGACTACTACGCTTTACGCATTAACACATTGTTTAAGATTGTGTGTGTGAAATTAATATGAACATTTGCATTTGAATTACAATTCGCACGTTAGAGAAAATCAAATCTAAGGAAGAACATCTCTTTTAGTAGTGCCGCAAGAATTAAGTCCACTACGAATGCCTATTTCTGAAAATGTGATACGAATGAGACAGATGCAAAAAAAAAAAAAAAAAAAAAAAGCAAGTAATTAGAAAAGGAGGATAGAGTTTAAGAAGGAAATGCTCTCTCTCTACCGAAGCCGGCGAAATCGATTATTGATTTTTGCACTATCGCTCCTCTACGATCGAAATAACACCGATCATCTCTAGACTTTTTATAGTAAAACGACTCTTTGGAGAAGACTTTTGTCAATGACATGTATATTATCGAACTAATAGCTTCGAAATATTCATAGTCTACGTAAATTCAACTGCAATAATTTACACGAGTAAATAAGTTAAGCGGCTTCAGAAAATTATAAATTACAATAAGTCGACGTCTGCTTACAAAAAGCGGTGATACAATGTATACAGTGACGCAGGCACGTACCCGCGCATACGCGCGCGCACGCACGTGTTGCTGGCTTTTCAGAAATTCTCCCAGAGGTTCACTGAAATTGCGACCGTCCGGAAGAATAATTTTAAGTGACGTTTTACCTCGTATACATATATACGTAGTCTAAGCCTATACATGCGCGGCATAACATTAAACGAAAAAGCGTCGCGGGTACGCGCGTAGTCTCGACAGTCGTCACGTATTGGCTCTCAATCATGCTTATAATGTGTCCGATGCCCCACTCGGTTCAGGGTGTAGGAGGATTTGACCTTTCGGAACAACGCGTTGGAAATATTCTCGCCTTTAGTGCATATGTGGATATATTTTTAGTGAATGATGAATAGTGCTTTCGAAAGTTCCTCTGCGGCCGTCGCGATTTCACCGTTAAGCCGACTATTGAGTCGGGATTTGAAATTTCTCTTTGGTTTCTATGTGGCTCCACTGCATTGTCACTGCAGCTTCAAGATTAGTTGGTTAAAATTTTAAGAAGAATATTAGGCCTTACGATTTCCTATTTTTTTATAAGCTTTTTCCTTTAGAATGATTCGTACTATTTATTTAGCGCGAAGAAATTGGCGATAAATATTGTGCGGTCGTCATGGGTGATACTTATAAGACAGTTTACACATACTTATCGGTCACCTTAGTTTCTTAATTTGATTTAGTAAAATTCGCTATGATGTGGCGACAAGCGTGTCACATATTTACATTAGAAGCATATTTATATCTGTGAGTCAGTGAATTATCACGTATTTGTGGCTTTAGTTTATCATTATTAAAAGGTAATAGCTTTAAGAAGGAGCGTAAGAAGTTAAGAGCGTAAGAGAGTGTTAGTTTTTTCTGTAAAATTCAATTTAAAAGTCAGTTTTTTTTTATTTCGAACGTTTTAATTTATTTTATACGGAATATTGTTAATAAATACGATAATCTCAAAATATATAATATTTTGATGATGTAGAACTAGTATGACCGATTTGTAGCTCGTATGATTTGCAAATTGAAAATTACATATCTGGAATCATTACTTGTGATAACATAAAAGTAGTGTCATAAGTCGTTGACACTTTTCATACTAATCTTCAATGAAATGAAATAACGTTAGATTATATTACACATTTTAATTTATTATTTTAATGCCAATTAAAATTAAGCGGATCAACGTAATGTCAATTGTATCAAACACCGTTATGCACTGCCAATAATTTGCCTTCAACATTTTTCTCATTATACAGTTATTTTAATAAAATTTAACTGAAATCTTAAAAATGAACTGAAAAGCAAAATTGAATTGTACGCAAAG
Organism: Wiebesia pumilae; assembly: GCA_018907045.1. Taxonomy (NCBI): domain Eukaryota; kingdom Metazoa; phylum Arthropoda; class Insecta; order Hymenoptera; family Agaonidae; genus Wiebesia; species Wiebesia pumilae. The sequence continues at coordinate 3,877,055 of JACCHZ010000138.1, forward strand.
ACGATTAATGCGGACAAATGGAAAAAATAAATAATTATTTATTTATTTTTTCCTTCGATCCAATCAATTGGACTGTATTTTATTGTAGAGTACCGCCTAGCTGTTAGAGCTTATATACATATTTTTTAAATTACATAAATATAAATTATATCGAGGTTTAGAGTTTCAGCAGTCTGTACGTGATTTCAGGAGATGGAATACATTTAATTTTAATCTTTTAAATAAAAATGTCAAAAATATTAATAGCATGTATTTGCTTATTGAAATTGTTGAATATCTAAGTGTAATTACCTGCGGATTTAATATATTATTTAACGGCATATTTAACATCTGGTATAATGTTGACTTTAAAAACTGATTCATTAAAGTGTAATAATTATTATAATAAAGAAATGATAGGAATCGAGATGCAAAGAGAATTGTACAACAGAAAAACAAACATGTCGCCCTCTATCAGCTTACGATGAAACTGAATAAATAATCAGAAAACGTTGACGTTTACCTGCGGGGAAATAATTAAATCGCCAAATTAAAATATTCTTGACATTTCAGTCTACTAAATGTGAATACATTTTCTTGGGTAAGAAGACTTTATTTATTAACATTTGCGTAAATATTCGTTATCGCGTTAAAACTTGACTGTCGATTACTCTAATTAATCACACACATAAAACTTGTTGTTTGCACACTCGTGCAAGGCATATTTTAATTTTGATTTATTTTCTGTTATTCGTTGATTTTTTAAAATAATTTCATACATTTCTACCGGCATTAGTGATAAACTCATGATAAACTCTGTATTTTAGCGTAGCGCATCGTTAAAATAAAAAAGATATTCGAAGCGCACCTTCTTCTGATTATCATTTCTTAAATCTTTTGAAATTATATTCTGACTATAACAAATTCTTATATTTTTCTTTTTACCGTAGACAATCATCGTCGATTATTTATTATTGTATTCTTTTACAACATTTGTTGCAGCAGCTTCACATCTCGCCCTTTGAAAGATAATTTTTACAATAACAAATACGATAGTTGGATAGAGAGTAAATTACCAAATAAACTACCTCATCGGAAATAGAGAACCAGAAAAAGGCACAACGAGGCATTCAGCATAAACCAATGCTGTTTTGTTTTCGAAAACTTCTGAGCAGGAAATTATATTCAAAGAACTTGGCTCATGCAACTGCAAGACGTTCGCAAATTTAATGTAGAAACAAAAAGAAATACGCCAAAGGTCATAAAGTGAAACGTTTTCGTAGTGGCGTTTTAGAGGCTTACTTTTTCTCTCTTATAAATTGCGAAGAAATTATTTAGGCGTTCGTTTACTCTTTAAAAATTTCTTGGCACAAGGAAACCTTCATTCTTCCTGATTGTAAGACTATCAAATAAAAGCGTAAGCATGGAAAGACTGAAACGAGAAATTTCATAAAACAACGTAGACGTTTGATGTAATTTTGTAATTTCATAATGTTTATAATTAAGGCAGACATTATTTGAAGCTTTCGTACTCTGTAAATGAGATTACGCTACTGTGGAAGGAGCTATTGCTGTTCATTAATAATAATCAAACAATAATTTTGTATAATGAAGAGGGAAATAAATTTATTAAATAAGTGAATCATTTATCATTTACAGTAGAGATTCGTGATTAGAAATATCGGCGGTACATTGTTCCATTCTTAATGCGTAGGATTAAGGCATTATTACCATCCTCTGTAAACGAAATATTAAGGAATTTCGTCACTAAATCATGTTATAAAGTGTTCAATACCATTCAACTTTCTTTCGTGATAACACTTATAAACGCTGTACCGTGAATGCGTTATGTTTAATAATAAAAATGATTTGCTTCTATTTTATCACGAATTCTTTGTATTTAGATACAGTGCTGCAAAGATATGCATTTGGGCTCGTTTTTGTAAAGAATCCTGGATCGCTTTCCGCGTTTTTTAAGAACCACATATGACGTGGTTCGTAAGAAATGCTGGAGTTATTTTTCTCTAAATTCCTTAATGTTTTTCCAGTTTCTTCAACGGCCGAATGTAGCAGTTGTTCTTAGAGATTAGGAAGTTGTCGATAGAATTGTATTACCTGACTTTTCATACCTCCAGTTATCTAGGAATTCTCCTGTTTGTCCGTTCGTGAAACTTTCAATGCATCGCTGTTGGAGTTTTACCACTTTTGCTTTTCTTACCTTATCAATTATATTATTTTCTGCGATGTTTAATTGTAGATTACGGTAATGATTAAGATGTAGCAATTTGAAAAAATCTGAGGTTATTTTGCCAAAGAAAAAGTGAGCTTGGTATCATTATACAGAACGATGTGATTTTAAATAAAATACGTAGTTTCTCGAGTACGCTTACGTCCGAGTTCTATCATTATATAAGCATTTGCAAACGTAATTGTATTTAAAGTGTGTAAGCGTATATTCGCATGCCTGCAGTTTCCAGTAAACTAAGATTTTTTTTGACAAAAAGTAAGATGCAAATAAAACTTTCCTAAATCTCTTCCATATCGTCGCAAAAGTTGTTAAATTGTATATCAGATGAATGTAAAAGTGAATATAATTGAATCGTATGTCAAGTCAACTTCTGATCTGATTAGAAATCAATTTTCGATCAAATAAATTGATATTTAATAAGTTTATTCAATAGACTTGAGAATGAGCTAAGATACATTATTCAACACTTGTACAGGTAAATTATCTTAAACTTTTTTCAGAAATTCTACCATATTATCTTAAAATTTTTAATAGTCATTAATAATGTAATTTGAAACTGCTATTATTCCTTCGTATGTTTTTCAATACAATTACTTTAAGGTTTAAGAGTATTGAATTATAAGCTGAACATTATTTAAATGGCGAAAAGTGACGAATGTGGTATATTTCATGAAACTCAAGGCAAAGATATTACATAATACTAAAGACACGGCATTTCCGAAACACAAAGATGAAACGAACGAGACTGTCGGCTGTTTATATAATTAACATAAATCTATTTTATTAATTGCCATAATTTTTATGCGGTACTTGATTGTAAATCACGAGTTTCAGTTTTTTTTTTTCAAGCGCTTTTACAAACTGTATACGATATTTGAAATTCGAAATTTATCTTTTAGAATTGAGTAAATATAGAGGTGTATTTATCATTACAAGTTATCCTTACAAGCTATTAACCTCTTCACATTCATTGCTACTTACAGCAGCAATTTTTTCATTCTTACAGAATTAAAAAATCTCGATCAACGCATAAAGGAGCTCATCGTTACAAACATCGATTCCCTCGAGGTAAGGCGAAATAATAACAACAACAACAACAACAACAACTGCTATATCATTGACAAAATATTAGATTGCTAAAATACGTTAAAATCATCGTCCCGTAATCACGATAAAAGAGCAACAGCGAATAAAGCGAACGTGGCACCAATTTCACTCGATGTGCGATGAAGAGACGAGCCTCGGCGCTGCTTATTTGCATATAATGATTCATTCGCCATCCAAGTGTACGGCTGCGCACGACACGCCGTACGATCCTATAATCGAATACCCTGCAATTTTCCAATCCCCGGAAAATAACCTCGAAATCCGCTATCGACGCACCCGTTATTTCGTTTCACGGATTTGGGCTGTACGGGGGCCCATTAAAGGATCAGCAGAGGAGAAAGCGCGCGAGCGAGGGTTGCATTATCTTTCGGCGAAGTGAAATTAAATTTTATACCCGTCGGGTATGTAACAAGCGACCGGTACCACTTGGGCCTTCGGTAACGCTTTAAGCATCGGCCGTGGGCGCGTTCGATGCGAAAAAATTATCCGGGATACTCTCCTCCTCCTCCTCCTCCTCCTCCTCCTCCTCCTGCCCTCCCTCGCGCCACTGAGGAAAATAATTATTCGGACTTCCGCGCAAAAAGCGCTCTCGATTTTTATAACGCGGTTCGGCGATGGTAAAAAAGGACCGCGTGCATACGCGGCTACGAGGAGTGGCGTGTGTACACAATATTCGGCGATCCCCGACGAATGGCATTATACTTTTATGATTTTTACTGCGAGCGGCCCCGAAGGGGGAAAAAAGGAGAGGATTTTTCGTTTACGATTCGGAGTCGCCCGCCGCGGGCATGAAAAAAGCCCGACTGCGAGGAGGCTCCGATGAATTAATGGGAAAGCGGAGGCTCGGAAACGAAATCGAGGGCCTTTGTTCCGCGGTGCACTTGCGAGATGCTATCGCGAGCATTTATAAACGTGTACGGGGTTTTATCAATTGGTGCTTTTTGCGCGAAACTGATCCTCGAGGCGCGTCCAAGCTTACGTCCCGAGCGCTTCCTTCGTGCTCCGTTCCCACCGTTTCCACCGTTCCCACCGTTCCCACCGTTCCAACTTACTCTATTTACCACCCTAAAATAGAGTCCACAAATCTCAGATACGCGTTTTTCTCCTTTTCCGCGCGTCTAATTAGGTATGCGTACGCGTTGAGCGCATCTACCTCCACAGGTTGAAACGTAAAATGATAAAACATAATATTACGATATTACGCGCGAGCCTTGGATGATCAAGACAGCTTATCGCAAAATATTTCATTAGATAGCAATAAGACTCCTTTTGCGCTCGGTAGGTTTTCATATCTGTTACAGATGTTTACTTTCTAGATGTCAGTCGGTAGTTCTCTTTAGTTTTACTGCTTCTTAGAGATAAAGTATATTCGAGCTGCAATCAGGAGCTTCTTTCTCCTACTTAATGCTTAATGTTAAAGTTAAGAACTGGTTTTGAAATGTTGCGTTCGTTGACAAAAATCAACAGATTTCTCGAAACAAAGTAACTTTACGAGTTCATTTTGCAAGAGTCGTTCAAAATTGCTGGGGTGTGTGTTATTACTCTTTTAAAGATACAGTGTCGTCATGAAGTTTCCGCTGAATTTGAAACAAGAGCGAAATTTCAGGAAAGTGATGCATGGAGTGTATTAACCGACCGAGACCTATTTAACGATAAATCCACTCATTTGTGTATTACGCAGGATGATGTACTTCGTGCCGCTGGGCACATTTACTTCAAGACACATCCTACTATCCGCAGGATTCAAACGATCAAAGTTCTTAAGGACCAATCAACGGTAAAAAGTACCTTAAGCGTTGTATTCGTTTTCATTTTACTCGCATTGTATTTCATTGAAAAATCAATGTCCGAATTGGCAATCCACCTTTCAAAACAGCAACAAAACCTTGAAAATTTACAAAACCACCCAAGTACTTTGTCGTGCATTAATCATCCGTCGGGACTTTTTCACGGCGTTACCCCTTTTCTTCGATTGCTCGAGAGGTGCACCTTAGCTTTTCCATTGCATCCTCGGTTAATTAAAAGCCAAGCCTCCAAGATTTCCGCGCGTTCCAACGCGTATGATTCATTTGAGTTGCGATTGCGAGGAGCGAATCGCTCCTCGCAATCGCTGTGCTCGCAGAGATTAAAAGACCCTCGTTTCTTTATTCAGTGGTGGGTATCGGGCCCATTGCACGTGGGACTTATTTTGGGGATTTTACGGCTCGGTTTAACTCTGATCTATCGCCGCGTGTCATTGTTCTTAACGCTGCACTCCATCATCCGATGGAACAATCATTTGATCGATGGAGTCGATCGACCATGGTCTTCTCATTCGCCGCTACTCTCATGGATTCCTTTTTGGAAACTTTGGAACGATTTTTCAAGGTTGTGCCATTGGTAAGCTTTGGTTAATTACCGACATCTGATAAAAGCGGAAGAATTTTTATCGTTTCTTATTGAAGAACGATTTCCAAAACTGGGAGTTAAGTGTATTGAAATATCGAGGTAGACACACCGGGCCTCAAGGCAACGTATTTTTCAAGCTTTACCTACACCAATGCTCCTAATCATTACTGAATCCGATCCCTTGTCTTCGTGATTGCCACTTAAGCGCTTGTCTATTTATTTACAAGCGACGCATTCGTTAAAACGGCATCTAATTCCCTCCGAATGTACTCGGAGCGAGGACTCACTCGCTCGCAATGTCTTCGAGCTACGACGGAAAGAAATATTTGCGATACATTATTCTTTTCTTTGGGAAGAAAACGAAAGAAAGAAGAAAAACGAGCAAACGCAAAGTCGAGAAAGCTTGTGCTCACAAAGAACCGGCAATTGACTTGTAAAGCTCGGAAAGGCTTTCTCCTCGCGCGCCCCGGATTTCTTTGTCCCGGGCCCAGAGGCGGAGCAAAAAGAATTCAGCATATCGCATTTATGCTGATTGACCAGGAAACCCAGATACCTCGTACACGACGTAGGCGGCGCACCGACCTTTATCTTCTCCCTCTGCTTGTTAAAACTTTAGTTAATCAGGCGGCAGGACATCGATCACACTGATTCCCCTTCACTTAATTCCCATTTCTCTCTCTCCCCCCCCCTCTCGCTCACTCTCTCTCTCTTCCTCTCTTCCGCTGCGCATTTAGCCTATCTCCCTTTTCTACACATCCTCCTCCTCCTCGCTCTCTCTCTCGCTCGCTCTCCGGCGATCCATTTGTGTCTTTTTTGCCATCCACCGGGCTCCTTGTCCCCGGGCTTTTGTATCGTGTTCGACGGCTCTCGCTTGTTCCTTTTGCGCGCCCGTACTTTTTCAGTGGCGCGCGCGTATCTGCTTCACCTCTATTCCGCTCTGGCTACACGGAGTAAGGTGTGTATCTCGACCCGTGTATCGCCGGAGCTGAAAACTCAATTACAGCTTAATGAATTGGCGACTCTCGAACGAGCACGCCAAACATGAGCGCGGGACCAGAGGGGCCGAGGGAGGAAGAGACCGGCGAGAAAAAAGGCGGGGGCGCCTCCAGGCCTCGCCGTCGGCTACCAAGTCCGAGGCTCGATTCACTCTCGCGCGCGACTACGTGCGTGTACATTAATGACCGGCGCTCATACGGAGGCGCGCTTTTTCTCGTCCCTTCGCCGGGGATGAGAATACGCTCGATTTGCGTAATGAATCTAGGGAAGATGTCGAGCCGCTTGGAGCGTGCGATTTTTATGGGCAAAGTCGCGCTTAATCGCTGCGAATTGTATGCGCTAAGATGCACTGTCCTTGGCAATGGGCTTCTCTGTAGCTGTCCTTTTCTCTTTACCCTTCCATGAATGCCCATGACGTCTCGATTTTATGCCAATACTTTTGTGCGCTTTTGCGCACCTTTGCGTCTTTTAGTATAGGAGTCCTTTGTTTGGGATCCATCTTTCGAGGCCTTGACTGTGGATAAAACTGTGGATAAAACTGTGGATAAAACTGTGGATAATGTTCGGTTAATCATTTACGCATCTTATTTCGCAGGATTTTTTTCTCGATAGCGTAATGTACAAGTGCAACTCTGTGTATTTGCATATGTGAATACGTTTCAATGCACACGGATATTCACCGACAGGCACGCCGACATTTATTGAGACCTACGCGCGTCTGCATGTACGTGAATCCATTTACATACACGTACGGTTATTTTAAATAACGCACACAATAAGTCTTCTACGTTTTATCTTCTATGTTATTTACACAGAAGTCCATTTGCAGTTTCAGATAAAATATGCATGCAAAGTTGTACGAAGGTGAGCACAGGGAAAGTCATCGAATATTAGACGCTTTGAGTTTTTCAAATGTAAAAGCTACTTATGAGGAGAGGTTTATAAAATATTCAAACGACTACTATTGCCAACTTATTGCAAAGAAATCCTTCTTTCCCTGCCATTTATTACGTTAATCCTACCAATTCTATATTTACTATAAAAGGAATAGTAAATTAGGAGTTCTAGTGGACTCCTAATTAGCCAAGCAGTTAACTTAAGTTACGCGGTTAAAATAATGATATTTCTACAAAATACTTAGTTTCCTCGGGCTAGTACGCGTGCTTGTTGTTGTGCTATACAAGGACATAATTTTCACTTAATATGCGGAAAAAATCGCTAGTAAAATTTACCGCTTTCGCTTAGATAAGATTTCCTTAAATCATGGTTTGGTAAAATCTACGCGACTGTTGAGTAGATTTTACGTAACAGTCGACGTATTTTACCCAATGCTCTGGGCTTGTACTCGAAGAAATTGTACCTCGAATTGACACCGCGGTACGCTCGAGCAATGTAATCTCAATGATCGTGATATCAGTCTCCTAATTTCACGAAACACGAGCATTTGGACGATACGGAAAGAGGGAATTATAACATTTGGAGCATCATCGACGTTGTTCCAGGGCATAAAAAATAATTTATTCCAACTTATCAGGCACGTTTCTTACGAGCGACGTTTTCGAGCCCAAATCGCAATTTTCGTGCGAATCAGTTAACGATTAATCGTTCGAACGCGCACAGAACTGATTCCGATAAAAAAGGAACGTACAATAACGCAGTTAAAAGCAATCGTTTAATTTTTATTTACAAACAGAGTACGCGAACGATAAATTATACGAGCAACTAAATAAGAAAAATATGCCAACGAGACAATGTGCACGCGCGAGTCGCGAAATTGCAGAAAAAGAAGTATCCGCAACAGGATAATCAATAATAATATCAGATATTGAAAAGTAACAGCATTTGGAAAAAGCAACCGACACGAGCAGCATCGCGGAAAAAAGGAAATTATCCGGAAATTATCGAAAAAAGGAACGAGGAACGGAAGGACCGACGTTCAAATTTTTATATAACAGAAAATGCGTAGTACATTAGAATCTTAGTTGGACCTAATGTTACTCATAACGAACGATAGTAATGAAAAATACGTGAGAACTCAGGAATTTCAATGGGATCTTCGCTATTAGCCTTGGAATTACTTAAGACTTCAGTGCACAACTACTGCATTAATAACCTTTAATTAAATTTTCAATTGAGCTTAATGCTCGATAATTTGATACTGTTTTTAGTACTTTTTCAAATATAACTAGATTTATGATTAGAAATGGATAAGCCATTTTTAAGGGAATACGTGCATTCGCGATAAAATAGCTCATTTCCCAAGTACTGCGTCTATCAGACGAGACCAGTGGTGTCGCGTCTCGATTTAGCCACGAGAAAACACCGCTCGGGCGTTTCATAAAATAGACGCCGAAGAAACTCGATAAGAAGCTCCGCCTCGCAAAACAATTTAGCCGAGCTCCTCGTTAAGCCAATGAATAATTGTCTTTGGCAACGCGAATCCAGCCCAACCGCGGCATGCGCATCTAGTAATTTTGGAGCATCCGCGAGGAGCTTTGCCGGGTCACCGCGGCTGGACAAACTCATTCAGTCAGGCAGCGAACAAACAAGAAACCAAACTACACAGAATTCGATCACGTTGTCCTTCCTTTCCTCAGCTTTTCATCCGCTCGTGTCAAAGTCGCGCTTCGCCTGGTCGCCAGGTTTCCTCTCGCGGATCGAGGAAGAGCGCACAAGAAACGGTAAGTGTCGCCGCCCTGACGACGTCAACGCCGTAAGCCGCGAGAGCGCTTATTTCTCCCGGAGGCCGAGCGCGCTTAATTACGATAAATTCTTTACAATTATTCCGCGCAGCTCGTGATCACGGAATCGTTTTTTCGAGGCTCCCCCTCTCCGTCGGCGAACTCCACCTCGTTCTTAGAAGGCTCGGCGCTTGAAGTGGAGGCGTGGCGGGGCTTTTCGCGAAGGACGGGGGCCACGTAATTGCGGAGCCGCGCAAAATTTTCGCCCTTCTGCGCCTCCTGATTGCAGGCGTTAAACTTATTTCATTAAAGATCCTCTTTCCTTTCGCGTCCTTTGAGGCCTTTTGTTTCTTTAGCGCTGCCCTCGATTTTGCAAATAAGTGGGTGTCGCGCAACTTTATATCGGTCGTAGACGCAATACAATGTTATTCCAGCAATTTTTCTTTTCGTTTCTTATTCGCGAGGAAACCGGTTTTCTTTGACGCGTCAATTAAATATTCCCTCGGTCTTTTTTCGGCGGAGAGGCTAAACTACTTTGGGCGCAGTTCTTTCTTCGCATTCTTTCGAGTACTTATCCCTTGAGTAAGAATTCTATAGAGATTTATCGAAGCGACGCGGTTTCATCGACATTAATTATCGGACGTGGCATTCGAGTTTATAATTCGTTGATAATTCCTAGCAAAGTCGGAGGGTAAGGCACGAATAAGGCCGAGTTGACCGAAGGCGAGAACGAACGTGGGAATGACGTGAAAAGCTTTAAGGTACGGTAAGCAACTTGAGACTTTGCTCGCGCGATAATTAAATTCGGGAACGCAGACTTCGCTCGCGTTATAATTGCGTCGAAGGATGTCTGCGCGCTCGGACGGGAGACGCAATAAAATGAAAGGATACAAGACTCGATGATTTTTATTAAAATATTTTCAATCGGCTCGAGTTAAGCTCGCGGGCCTGGCCAAGCGTGAAAGGTACGCCGCGTAAACGCGATGTGCACTCGAAACCGCGTGCGTGAGTCAGTCCGGAGATTTTAACGCGAGAACAAGAAGCGACACGGCATTCCACGAGAGACTTCAACGTGGTGGCATCTTCGAAATTCATTTCTCCGATCTCGGGGATCGGCGATTGTTGCAAGCCGACCCCCGCGAGTTGATTTTAATTCGAGCTCGGGACGAGCCTCGACGAGCCTCGACGAGCCTCGACGAGCCTGGACGAGAGGTACTCGAGCGGTCGGTTTTCTTGGACAGCCGACAAGTGGTTTCGCCAGCAGTTTCCGGACGACTCTGACACTCCCTCGCCCGCTCGGTGGCTATTTAATTTTTGTCGCATTTCGTTCTGAGTTACGGACTCCGAGGCTCGAGGAAATGCTTTTACCAGAGCGAAACTATTGAATGCCGATGTGCCGAGATAATTTCCGTATAATGAGAGCTATTCGCGTGTTAGTGAGCAAATAATTGAGGAACATCTCTCGACCGAGGACGCATTGTTCGAATCTTGGAAAAATCTTAGTGGAATTTTTTATCGGTCATTCGTTGCACTGGAGAGTAAACGCTTCGAAAGACCGATTTCCAAATCACTTTACGCGTATTATTATTGGCCGTTAAATAATAGTTGAAATATTCGGGAATTAATAACGTAGACAAAGTTCAACGTGGTCGTTTAAATATTTCATAATTTTGCAGGCAGCCAATTATTAGCTATAAATTACCTAATTGGATAGCTTAAAGAAAAGACTGCGGCATATAAGTTGATATATCAATTGCATGCTTGTAAGATGAAATAAGTAAAGCCATTATATTTTAATTTGGGTCATTTCATACCGATATTTTTTTCAATTGACCGCTTGAATAATGATTCCTCAAAATTGGAATCCACTAATCGAGCTTCAAGTCCTACTCAAGGATTAATAAGGTTAATAGATACGCGGATTTTAGCCGTTAATAGTGCTTCTCATCCGTCAATAATGCCATTTGAGAAAAATGATTAGGTTCGGATGAATAACTTTTGATTGAGAATTCAGTTGATCAGAAACTGCAAAGCAAAATTCATTGTAATCTTTCGCGAGGCTCTGGAACGTTGTAAGAATTTATTTGAAATTGAGACATTAAAGTCATTGGAGGTCAACAATTGCAAGGGTTCGAAGAATCGTAAAAATTATTGGTTTGGATGCACGCCAATAATCTTATAAGCAAATCGTTTGTAAAAAGTGATCTGGGTGTAACAAGCTCGTTAAAAATCCGCCCATAATTCGTGAAAGAAGCGCAAATTTTTATATCCCTATCTACGGCAAATCTTTCCAATCGCGGTTTTACCCTCTCACAGTCCCTCGTGCAGTGGTGACTCTCGTAAACGCGATAACATTACCTACTTACCTGTCTTTATATATTACACCGTACACGCATTATTAAGCCATTTCGTAACGTCTATAAAAGAGGAATGTCGTATTTGCTTAAACTTTTATTTACATAAAATATTGATTCTCTCGTATTTTGTCAAGTGCTTATGGAAATTTGCAGAGCAATATTAAGTGCTGGTAGTATTTGCACCATTGATTTGCAAAATTTGTATGCTTGTAATTAATAATAGATTTAGTTTACAATTCGCAAAGAGCAATTTGATCCGCGTTAGAATAAATAGTAAATCTGTACATTAATTGTGTACATTAATACATGGTTGAATCAGTTGAACAAAACCAATGTTGAACAAGTGTTTCAGGATTTTTCCGATGCATTTTGAACGAAATTCATAATGCGCTTTATTAGTATGTTTTACTATGCATTTTTTTAGATATATCGAAATATATGTATATATATGTGTATTATTCTTTTTACATTTCTGTCATCGGAAGCTTGCTGTTCTTTTACATTTTTACATGTTAGATTTGAGCACAAGATATCGTCTCAACTGAATCTCGAAACGTCTTTTTACATCGCATAGTATCCACGATGGACGAAGTATGGGCATAAAAATAATTACGTTAGTAATAAAAGCGCGAATAATGAAATGCGTTACGAATTGTCCCTAAAGTAATAAACTTTCATTATTATTGTATTATTTATTAAATCAAGAGTGTGCATAAGTACGGTACATTCGATTAATACGGAGCCTGAATGCAGTTAATCTCAGTTGCTAAGCATATAGAAAAATATTAAAGAGAAGTGAATAAAAAGTAGCTCAAATGCATAGATTTATTTGAATATTTTATCACTTTTTCTCCCCGTGCAATATTAATACAAACTCATCGCGCTTTATTCGCGTCGGAAAAATTCATGCATTTTCAGCGTTTGAGTGCGTTCATCTCCGCGGCATCATCGCGTTCAGCCAAATTTTATTCCAATACACGCGAATTTACAGCTCAATCAACACACAGAGGCTCGGTCTCGCAATTAAAGCGGGCATTATCGCATTATTTGCTGTCGTAAATGTTCCCGTCGGCCAAATTTCGGCCACGACATCGAGTTTCCCTTCGTTCTCCTCACCATGTGCACCCCTGACTGCGCAAGCGCCGGATTACGTAGAAGCAGTCTCACGAGCTTTGATTATCAGAGCCCGATCTCGACCGCATTAATGTAATTAAAGGGGTGTGAAAGTTGTACCTTCGAGTGCGTGCTGCTTTACAGTAATAACACGGATTTATAAGTTGTGATTATTTCGATTTATGAAAAGCAAACGTGCACTTAATGTCGGCGCTGTATGAATTTAGTATTTCACAAAGTTGGATGAAATATTTAAAGTAATAATACGTCAGGTTGGAGGAGCCTTCAAACGATATTACAATATCGTTTGAAATATCAAGCGCAGCGCAAATAAATGTTTTCCGATATAAAACGAAGTAAGAGTGCTTTAACAAATTTGCAGTCTCGATTTCTGTAGCAAGGCATACGATTAAACATATTTTTCGAGTCGAAAGATACCGAGATTGGGGATTCGTTTATTTATTCATTTTTAATAAAACAAATCCACGTTGAGAATATTGTTTCTCGTATTTCGTTATTATGTACTTAGCCATTGGGCGCTAAATCCACTGACCGATCAATTAATTTCAATTAAAATTTTTTTACACCACTTTTCTTCTTCGAATAGAGTACGAGGAGAAAAATGGAGGACGACAGGTCCCATAATTTTCTAAGCGCATTCGTGATTCTAGCGGGTCTTGCGACATTTCTACAGAATTAATGCGTAACGTAACGATATCATCGCAAGGCACAAGAGCACCAATATTTTAATGGGTTTCGCTGCGCCTCTTCCCACAGGCTGCAATCGATTCCATCCTTCGCGGAAGACTTAGAAAAAAGGTAAACATCGAAAAACAGGCAGTCCGTCGAGAAAGGAATATCTTACATTTAAAGTGCAGGTGACAGTTTCTTACGGTCCTAGATTTCTTTAAAAATACACGCGGCCACGTCGTAACATAAGCAAAGTTAGCACTTCCGCGTGTAATTTGCAAAAGAAGTATAGGACAGGTTTTTTGCAGGTTGCGCAGCCACACCGATAAATGCAGATGTGCATACCCTGGCACGGAGGACAGCGCGGTGTCGTCGGATCGTGCCAAATTAGGTAACCATCAACCCGCGCGCGATCTTTTTCACGAAGAACTGCGCCCCGCGGATGCATTTACATTCTAAAGCGGAGCGACGTTTCACCATTTCGCGAAAGAAGCCCATAAGCGTGAGGGAAGTGGCTTATCGTCGTGTGCCGGCGCGGCGTTTTCATGGAAAGCCGTCGAAGGAAGAAACGGCGCGTGTCCGGTATAACACGATGTCGCGCCCACCTCGGTTGGTGAGAAGCCGCATTCGTGCGTCTCGCACAAACTCGTCCCCGTCGTCCCCGTCGTCCCCGTCGTCCCCGTCGTCCCCGTCGTCCCCGTCGTCTCCTTTCCTCGCCTCCATTTAGCGTCATCTCTCTCCTCTCCTTTCGGACGGTAAAAATCCCGTACGCATCGGGCTCCTTTCTTGAGGAAGATAAGGCGAACCGAAATGGCAAATGACACCGTAAAATTAGGCGGTGCCCATAAAGTCGTTGGATGTTTTTCTTCGGTTGGTGCTGTTACGGCTGCCGCCGCTACTTTTTCTTTTTCGCGGCTTGATTTATCAACGCCCGGTTGAGTATACGAGTTGCCTTGAGTTCCCGCGTGCGCGCGGCACGATCGTGAAATTACGTTTTCACCGTCGCCGAGAACTTGGTAGCGCGGTAAATTGGGGAATAATACTGGAAATCGATCGCATCGAGCGACTACGGAGAAGAGCGAACCTGCCAATTTATTCATCTTTATTTACCGCTATTGCCTCCCGAGCTATTGTCAAGCTCTCGTGACTTTACGTCGAAGAAAACACATCGCGCTAACAATTCTTAGGTTATTTAAGAGTTCGAAAGTTGCTTTCCCGATGTTTTAATTTTCAGGATGTTTCCAAGGCGACAGCGATTAAATGCGCGTGTAATCGTTTCGATTCATTCGGCCTTTTTTTACGAGAATCGGTATCGATACACGAATGCGTCAGTGCAATTAACTGTACGAGAAACCGTAAACTTTTAAATAACCTACTCAGCTCTTGTGTTCTTCAACAGCGTAATTTATTACGACTGCTTCGATAACACCACTTATGGGATTTAATGTCCCGTTTTTCACATGCACGAGACTCGATGTGCGATTCATTTTCTAATTTTTTCCTCCAAAATTATGCGCTAAGAGAGGGTTCTACGTTATTATTTGTATTCTCACGGGCGCCTTTACGTCACAATAGCGACAATTTTTGCCCGTTACTAAATGACATTGAAAAGTGAATTAAAATATCAGACAAGTTAAAAATGTACGCGAGTTTTCAGGCTATTCAACTGCGTCGCGAGTGTAAATCTTGCAGTATTTGTAAAAATGTTCGTGATTTATGTATCAATTTTATAGGTTGAGGCTTAAATAATTATTTCCTTAGCATTCAAAATAGTTTTCTATTTTATCAACTATATTACTTCAGGCCTGCATTTCATAATTTGTGATGGCGATTAACGCAAATAAAAATAAAAATGTAAATATACGTTGGAGGCGCCATAGGGTTTATTATCACTTTATAACCCCGTCCAGCGAAGAATCTATCACCGTTTCATTCTTCGTCGCGCATTTGCGTCCCCGTCGTAGGAAATTTTAAATTGGCGATTTTCTTTCGCCTCGAACGGCTAAGTCGCGTCTGCAAGAAAAGTACGTCCTGCATCTTGCGTCCGCCGAGCTCGACCAAGAGGCACACCCGGAAGGGAAATAATAAAAAATAGCGAAGATGACGACGATGAAGACGAGGATGATATTTTCATCGATGGCCATTAATGTCTCCGAGGTCACGGAGGCCGCCACCGTTCGATTGAGTTGTCCGTACGAGATTCCACGCCATTTGGAAACTATTTATCAATTACAGAGAGTCGACTACTTTTTCCAAAAGGAGATTTTTCAGTTCCTGGAGATCGTTGGGCTTAATTTTTCTCACGCGGTACTTACCTCGGCTCGGCTTTCCGTTCTCGAATACTTTCGAGGAAAGTAATTCGACGCAGGAGGATGATTACTTCCTACATGCACTTCTCGAATGCACAATTATCTTTTCGTTACCACTAGCCAATAGGGATCCAATTCGATGTCTTCTTTCTTGATTTCTCGGTGATTTGTTGCGGAAAAAGTTGGCTTAGAAGCTCATGCGATTGGGATGTTGAAATTGCCGTGTATAATAAGCATTAT
The DNA here is from genome assembly GCA_018907045.1 of Wiebesia pumilae. Lineage (NCBI taxonomy): Eukaryota > Metazoa > Arthropoda > Insecta > Hymenoptera > Agaonidae > Wiebesia > Wiebesia pumilae. Next base: position 3,893,163 of record JACCHZ010000138.1, read on the forward strand.
TAATTATACGATACACTATATTATGCTTATATAAAATCTCGGGATAATTTAAATTACACAGAACAGGATGTTATTGATAATGTTATAAATTTAGATATTTTTCCGAGCAAGGGCGAGTACTCGTGATTTTTCATCACTCCTCGGATCGTTTAATTATGATATATCGTTTCGTAAATTCAAGGCTTCAACTGGAACTACTTAATACCGTTTATCGTACGAATCTAAAAGTCGATCTACAAACGACAAAGTCTCAGTTTCAATTAGTGATTGCAGTTGTTGGAGGGCATAAATTAATATTTATTGCTAAACGCTTTCATTTGGTACTTGAAAAAGGATGCAGTGGATGCGAGGAACGAATACACATCGTTTCCAAGTTCAATATTGCAAACAAAACGTATTCGGTTCTATTTCAGTTTCTCAAGCATAAACACCTTAAAAAACCAGTGATTACTTACTCTCACCATTACGGTTATTCTCTAGGTTCCTTCCTGTTCGCGGTAACCAGCTGCTTGTGCCTGATTCTCAGACCTGGTTCATTGCGTATTATACCGACGGAAGAGCGGAAAGTGGAAGAGGAAGGGGAAGAAGCGTAAGAACGTAGAGTCATGACATAGAGTCGGAGGCGTTCGCTCCTTCCTTTCATCTCGCCTTTAATTCTTTACTCTCTCCATCTCTTTCTTCGTTTCTTCCGACTTGCATCCTTTTCTTTTGCAAGTCCGAGCCATTGCACGAACCAGCCTTGAGATAGAAAAAGAGGCAGAGAAGGAAAATAGATATTGCATCTGCGTTTCCTTATGTACGTGCGCGCGTGTTTGTGCGCCTGTGCGCCGACGTGTTTTACGATTTTGTACGCGCGCCCGTGTATGAATTGTGTTTCGCGCGAGTGTGCGCGTGCGCTTTATGTGTTGCACGTGATTGTATTCGGTCGCTTGCGAGCGAGTGCGCGTGTGTGCACACGCAATCGAGCCAGCGAGGGAGATGGAGCGAGCAAGAGGGAGGGAGGAAGCTAAGAATCTCGCTATTCATTAGAGTCGCTCGCGCTATTAAGATAATCGCATCGCACGCGCAAGTGGATCCTCGCGAGAGCAGAGCCAGATGGTTTTCGTTTAGACGGCGCAACGGGGAGGCGCAGAGCCGCGAAAAGGCCTCGCGTACTTGCGCTTGACAACGCGCTCGTTTAGCCCGGGATATTTAGTTATTATTTACAGCGCATTAATCATCCGCGGTTCTCTCTCGTCTGGCCGCCGCGGCTCTTTTAATTAGGGTCGCGCGGCGCGATATGCGCGCATCGTGCGCCGGCAGTGTAATTTTCGTCACGACTCTCTCTCTCTCTCTCTCTCTCTCTCTCTCTCTCTCTACCTTTCTTTTTTTCTGTGTCTTTCGAGAGCGAATGAAAGCATCCGTACGTGCTTGAAAGTGATTTTCTCGAGGGTACGCCGCTGCGATGATACGCGATTATGACCTCTTATCGTATACTCATATTTTGAACTTTCCGTTACCGTTATTATAGAGATTTTTTCTTAGAGCAGATGTGTGCTTTGTTACGGTAACTGCTGTAAGTTATAGGAAAATCTTCTTTTCACTCATAATTAGATGTGCCTTGAAAAATCAAGAGCTTTTTTTTAGTTAGATCACCTCGAGGAGACATTAATTTGTTAAACTTTCGATAATATTTCAATGAGTTAACGGTTAAGAGCATAAGTTGACGATTAAGTTTTTGCATTTACGGCAATAAGTAGATGCTTTTATCGTATAATTAATTTCTATTGTAATTAATTATTATGAAAGAAATATCTTAAACTTATCTTAAACGGATAGTTAACAACGAGAACATTTAATTTTACCGAGTGATATGTCACTGGTCGTATACTTTGGAGTACGTAGTACGCATGCCAATAAAAATTAGAGAATAACTCCGAATATTGTAATATAGATACGTTTCTTATAAATTCACAATTTTTTAAAATAAAATCGAGTCGAACATTCGTTTCGCTCCACACATTTTATCGATTATTTGGCTTAAACATCCTGGAGTTGAAATTTATTGCCTAACATCGAAACTCGGATATTATAACACTTTTTAGTAATTTCTTTACGTCATAAATAAAATATCTCGAGGTGTGTCTTTTTACATTATTTATATTGTTTAAAGGAAGAGGACTACAAGTGCACGATAACTTTTAAATTTGTATCCATGAAATCTCCGAATTTATTACGGCAACAATATAAACCTGGAGTATCTTAAATTTAAGTGAAAAACAACTTGACTTTGTGAAAGTAAAACAGTATGGAATTATGCCCATATTTATTTCTCGGCAAGCAGAAAAACCATGCGTTTGAAGTTTTTCTGTTCGTTTGCTCAAAACAATGGAAATGGAATAAATTCGCGTACGACAATGCGTGACCAGAAAAAAATCGCTCAAAACCTCGCGTCTCGTCGCGCAAAAAAACATCTCCAACTTCCTTTACGAATCGCTCGTAAACTCTTCCATATCCTGCTTAAGTGTATCTTCTCCTTAAGGTGCTGATCGACGTGCAAAAAACATCGGATTGTAAAAGAACGTCGCTCGTACTTTTGACCGCGATCCACGTCGTCGACGACAAATTGCGAAAAAATATACTCTCCGCGGTATGTCTTCATTGATTAGCATTTTCTGAGCCTACGCTTCTTTTATTGGCAGCATGCACAAAAGTATAGGTAGAGAGAGAGAGAGAGATAATAACGAAAAACAATAATCGGGACTGTATCTCCGTTTTATTTGATCAGGAAATCGATTATCGTTTGGGAAAAAAGATCATCACTTTTCAAATGTTAGCTGATTGTAAGAGAAGGCCGATGAACGTTTATCCGCCAATGAACGTGGACAATTAGCAAATAAGTTGGATGATTTTGCAACGCATTCAGTTTATTAAATGCGCTTGTCCCCTCGCATGTATTTCGCAATAAGTAAAAGAGTACTTCTACAGGTTCAGGAGTTGATTTTAGTGTTCATCGATTAGGAAAATTTCAATTCTCATGTTTGTTTTTCATTCTTTATTCACAACAGTAATTGATGTTTTTAATTAAGAAATATGGCTGCACAGATCTTAATTATGATTTTATCAAATATTTAATGAAAGCACAAAGAAACGTTTAAGATAAGCAATTAATATATTTTTTTTATAAAGAAAATTAGGAAAAGAATTATTTGCTACGGATTTTCATTATGATTTCGTTTCTTTTGGTCTTTTTTTATTACAGAAATAGTAATTTATTGTGTTTTATATATATATATATATCTTCCCGTCTAAACAATCGAAATAACAATAAACGAATAAACGATCTCGAAGTAATGATAAAAACCATTTCTATTGGTAATTGACGTTTATTGCTTTAAATCAAAGAAGCATGTATTCTAATTTCATCTAAACTGCAAATTTGAAATAAATTATAAAATACATGCCGTAGTGCATTAAAGCCAATAACAAGATGTGATTTTTGTCTCACTATTCGTATTTATAATATGATGTACCTTGGTTTATAAATTTTTTCCGATTTCTCTTTTTTGACTTGTAAAATTCAAGTTTTCATATTTTAATTCAATTTTAAATATAATTAGTTTTTATTTTATTTTTATTTTAATGCTGTTTATTTTTCAATCTTGAAGTGTTGCGCTCTCATCTTTTGCTTAAATTATCTTTCATTTCGAACAATTAAACCTTATTTACAAAAGCGATTAATAAGGGTTTTATTATATTACGTATATAAAATTCATGATTAACATCCTTGGCACTGTACTTGTAAATTTTCATGGAGAGAAAAAAATACAAGAAATTTCTAGTATGGGATAATAACAAGCTGCATTTAATATACAAAAATAAGTGGAAAAAGAAAGCACCATTTGAATTTATTTTGAATAATAGAAGCCTTTGGAATATTAAGACATACTAAGTGAATCCTTATAAGTGCATAATGCTTCAGAAAATGAAAGAGTAGCTAATTATCTTAGATTTTTATAAAGTAATTTTCTATAATTTTGCTAATAGCGAGTGATTTTAGAACAATAATATCTATAAGATTTACAATAAAAGAATGTTAATTTTTACACTGAATAACATTCAGATTAGAAAAGTTCTGTAAAAAATTTCAAGTAGTTACATTTTCATTACGTTTCCGTATCTCGAAAGAAAAGTCTTCAAGCGATTAAAAAATCGTATCCAATTAATGTTTATTCATTCATTTTCACTACCAATAAAAATAAAGTTTTCCATAGAGTTTTTTTTCTGTACAAAGCAAGTGGCTACGTTGATGCTTCTCATGGAAGGCATATTTGCATGTGAATGCCGTTGTGATAAAGCTGATGCCGCTACTTCATTGAAATTCGTTTTTCAGAATTGACTGCCAATTGATTGGTGCACCTGTTTCGTCAAGATTTAATGAAGGGGTTTAGTAATAAGTTTTATTTAGTGGTAAATTTTGGGTCCCATAAAAAATCTTGCATGTAATTCATACAATTTTGCTACGGTATTCTGCACAGATGCTGAAGATAATCGGAACAAAGATAATTATAAATGCAGTTTAAGATGCTAAAAGTACAGTTTCCTGAAGACAAGGCAGCACGTATTATATGGTTTCCTAGCTTTACATGAAAGTTAATAATTATAAAATTATTCTATAGTCAATGAAGAACATATTATGATTTTTAATTTAGTTGTTGAACATTATTTATCCTGTCAATTTTAGTCCCGTACCATTTTACAGGAAAAAAATCAGTATGAATATGGATGAGAAGTTGTGAATCAGAGAAATTTCAATCTTTTCGTCATTGATCGCAATAACATTTTAAACTAAACTAGAGATGTATTAAAGAGGGCTGTTTTACTAAAGAAATTGTTACCATTGAAGTATCGATTATTTCAAATAAACTAATACATGCGTTTCTTTAATTTAAAGTCGATAACTTTACCACACGATGGTAAAGTGGATGAAATGATGTATTAAAATTCATAGAATTCTTCAAAGCTTTACTTTTTAAATGCGTAATCGCTTTCGTTTTCTCTGCAATCGATGGATTTTCATTTCATCACACAAAGCCAGACTCTTGTATCACCTTGACAAATCTCGGCATATCTCGGTACTCGAATAATAAAAAGGAAGGGAACTCAACGTATTTACTATTGGAATATTATCATATGGTTACCGATGCAGTCGTCGTTTTTATCTGAAATATTCCCTCGTGAAAATGTTGAAATCAGATTAAAATAGTTGCGACGGAAGCTCTTAATAGCTAATGTTCGCAGAATTATTTTAGAGCTATTAAGAGTTGTATTAGTTAATACAGTCTGTCCTAAAATGCATCGGTTCTTTTATTACGAGTAGATATAGTAATTTAACTCCAGGAAGACGATCTTAGTGGAAAGCTGCACTTGATTTTTCAGAAGGTACGTATAATTAAAAGAAAAGCCCATTAATTTAGCTATCCCGACGAGTGCACTCGCGATATTATACGAATAATAAAAAAAAGAGTAAAAAATCTCAATAATGGTTATGCAAAACGATTGTCCATGTTAGCACGTCTCTGCAATTATGGATCTTGTATTATTAGACCACCGGTTACTTATTAGTGTCGGTACTTTAGGAAGGCTTCGCTCGCAATTATTCGCGACTAATCCAAGCCTCCCTCCATTCGCTTAGGCATCTACGCGCTTTTTGATTCACGAGCATAAAATTATTTAGCATCTCGTCGTGGCACTGCGGTGACGCGTTATTACGAGCCACTGCACACGTTCGCCAAGCTTCTCTTCGCTTTACGATTTGCAGTAGCGAGCGCGAGACTTAAGAATGGATCTTTCTTGATTCTTCCTGGACTATTAAGGATGTATCACGAGTGCGAGTGTGTATTTGAATGCATAGTCCGTTCCAAGCCTGGTGAAGTCTTTGTCGTAAGATCGGAATTTTGTGCTTCGCAGTGAGCTCAGTCGAGATTGCGATTAATTTACGAAGAAGAATTTCAATGTTTCACGTTAATAGGTTTTGAGTGTGTTCGTATTTCAATATTAGGTCGATTAGCGTACAGCTATTGGTCGATGAGTTATCGATTACTTCTCACAAGAATTGAGACTTTTAGTAAAATTTAAATTAGATACGGTAAATTTGGTTCGCTTCGTGTTATTTATTTCGCTGATTATTTTAATTTGGTATTCGTTTGAGTCGCAGTTGTATAAAATTGTATTATATATCTTAAATTGAAAGTATTCAATATTTGTGTAATAATCGCAGAAATTAATTCACCTATTATTTTGCTATTACTGATTGCATTGCCAGATCAAATTATTGCATCGAAAACTATGTAACTTTCAAGAAAATTTCACATTAACGTATGTTGAAATTGTTAAGAGATCCAATGTAATTCATTAAGCACAATAATAGTACTTACTTTGATCGACGTGACTTTATAGCATAATATATCCTGCGATTCGTTTTTATTCATTTACTTCATCATCTTCGTTTTGTTAAGTACAAACGTAAAAAATCGTAGTAAAAACTGTGCTTTTTGAGAACTATAGAAGCGTCTATTATTTACAAATAATGTTCTATGATTCTAGTGAATCATACCCTACTTATGCTCATTTTCATTCGTTCACTGAAGTATAAAAGAAAGAATTTATAACAAAATCTGGCATTTTACGAAATATAAAATGGAAAGTTTTAAATTGTAAAACACAAGGCCAATTCATAATTCTCATAAATTACGTATGTATATTTTTCTTTATTCAACATTATCGTTTAGCTCAACTTTTTCGAAAAATAATTAACAATATCTGATAAACAAATGTCTATAGCCGAGAATTTATTGCAAAAACTAGAAATGTCTTGATATATAATTAAATGTTTGGCTAATCACGACAATAATTTCGCCTTTTATGTTTTTGCACGTACTTGAGAAAGTAATGTTTTTTTAATAAATTATATTCCTTCAAAGTTTTTTAATTATCGGTCTGACAAACGGGAAATGCTTCCTTTTTCAGTCGCATTGATAACACAGCTCGTACTAAAATCGCAGTTATTTTATAAAAAATTAGCTATTAATCAAACGAATCATAATTAGGTTTCAATGTATGTGCACTTTAAATTCTCTTTCATCTATACTAATACGTATTTTACATACTAATGCGTATGTAAATATCATACGCATCATAATGCACATAAGTCATTTGAACTTGTTAATAAACGATGCTTTGCTCAATTATTCCAAGATAGGCTTAATTTCAAGAGCAACGAGTCACTACGTGGACATTAGTTTAGAAAAATTCGTACAGCCGTTGCGTCACGATGTAACCCACCGTCTATTAAATTTCGAACACCCGTGTACTTACGTGGACACGCATTTATAAAAAGACGATCGGTGGCGCAAGTTTAATGTCGTTATAAGGTCCGTAAATGCAAGCGCTCGGACTATTTTTCTCCCAATGGAATATTATTTTTCACGAGCGCGGTATGAAGAGATTTACGGAAAAGTGGACGTTAATTTACGGGATATCATAATTCACTTGGATCTGCGGCATAAACGTCCACCTTAAACTTAAACCCGCTACCACGCGGCACTTCTGTCTTTGCCTCCCCGCGTTAAAGTCGATCCATTATTGATGGGGCAGTATGGGATTTGCCGATTTTTTCTTTCTCTGGCGAAACTCGGTTCGCCCATTGATATGTGGCTAATTACGCGTCGACTTTTTCTTTATTTTAGCGAGCGCCTGCGCTTTTACGAGCCAAACGTCGTAAAGCACGTACGGGGGCTGTATTTTAAAAATCAATTTACGCCCCTACGCGGTATAGAGTCATAAGGAAACCAGTTTTCTGCGAATTTTTCTGATATTTTACGTGCACGCACGACTTTTTTTCTACTCGTCCAACTATATATGCACGTGCACGCATGCGCGTTTAAAATTCATAAAGATCCGTATAAAGTATTTTAATAATCGATTACGCTTTGATTATCCGTGGACGATGTAGCTTGTACCTTTGAGACTTTTCGGCAGTATGTAAAGTATTTTAAACTCCAGAGTTAATTATGTTCGTATTATCATAGTGAAAGTTGTGTACATATAAGTTTTCTGGAATTGCTCTTCCTTGTAAAGATTATTACTCCATAAGGCGCTGAAATTAAAGTAAACGAAAAATCGTTTCAAATTATTATGGTAATCTTCCTTGCTTCATCTGATAAATTATTAATAATCCTGAAGTGCGTGTATTTAGTTTAATAAAAAATAGTTCAAGCGTAATTGCGCTAATAAATTGACACAAATAAAAGTACTGAAATTCAAGCGCACGTTGACAAATTTGTTTTTCACGTCGAGAATTGCTTTTATGTTGATATTTTTCCAAAAATTGAATCAGTGACCCCAAATTATTAAGCACTAATTTTCTCTAACAATGAAAGCTCCGAATTCGCCAAATGTTTTTTCACGCATACTTTTAAATTACTGTGTAATTTTTTAAGAAATTTTTTAAGTAAAATAAACAAAGCTAACTATAATTGGATTTGTGCCTTCTCAACTACTATCCTTAGAATTCACTAGGGTATTGCGATAAGGTCTTATAAAACTAAAAAAATTAATGACAATTATTACACGTTAATAATGTTATAACCGTACAATTTCATCATACGTATCGAATGATCGACCAATGCTCTACAAATATTAGCCTTTCGTACTGCGAGCCAATAAGAATTATTTATCGTCGACTGCATTATATTTTTGCCGATACCGTCGGCGGAGATTCATATCTTAGTCGGATGCGAACACAAATGATTCATTCATCTTCCTCGTTTACGGATTCAGCAAGAAATATTCGCGTACCTTTTTTGCCGTTGAAAACGCGTATCCTTAAACTTTCGAGTACATCTGTAATACACCCAAAAGACTCTCACGGAGGAGAATAAGTAAGCGTTGGCTTTTTGTGGCCCGTTAGTCCCCGCGTGTTTGTTTTAAAAGTTTAAAGAGATTCGTCAAGTATCATACTCTTGGGAGAAAAGACTCGTGTATCCGCTTATTCTTCCAAATGAAAGTCTTTTTTTCGCGCGCGCGCGAGAGAGAGAGAGAGAGAGAGAGAGAGAGAGACTAAGAGATACACGATCTATCGAGGCTTTGAGCTCTTTCTGTTTTTTCCTCTACTCTTTATCATGTTTTGACCCTTTTTGTGTCGTATTTAATATACCAATATTTCAAAAGCAAATGTTCACGTGTTGTAAAAATAAACCGAGCCTCGTAATTAATAAATATAAAACGTTTCGATATTTGTACTTTGGAAATTGCGAGGTACTTTTCTAATTCAATTAATTTCTAACGAAACATATTGACTAAGCAGGTTTTATCGTCATGACTATGGAATTGCGGTAGGTAAGGTAGTATAGGTAATAATCGGTGGATTTTCAAATCCAGTATAAGTAAGTTCTAATATAATTAACATCACATTATCTTCCCATTATAATAAATCTAATTCCGTTTTGAATGTTTATAAATTAAAAATCGCGAATTTCAATTTAAACGGTACTTACAAGCAATTACCAGTAGTATTAGCTATCGTCGAATCATTTGTCCAATTATAACCTAGAAATAATTCTTCCCTGGAACATTCAATTGAACTCATTACACTGGCTTATGGAGTGGTCATCTCAAAGAAAACGAGGACTCGAACGAAATTATGTCATTAGCTTGACCGGTGCCTCGAAACTTGGCGTACATCGAAGAACGCGCCTAAGCTTGTATCGTAAAGTGCTTAAACCGCAATTATCACGGGTACACGGGCCTCGCGAAATTTCACTATCAAGCTTTACGAGGAAGTGCGAGCCAGGGTAAACCGGCGAACTTCTCTTCTCCTTTTATCTCTCGCTTGCCGTCCATCTCTCGCTTGTCGGGCGCCGTGTGAATAGAGACTCTCGCGAGGAGGTCGTCCGGTTCCTTCATTTTTTTTTCTCTCTCCGCGAGCGCTCGTTATCGGCTGCCTCTTACGGCTCTTACGGCGACCGCGACAAAGGCGGACTCTGCCGAATATTGAAACAATCCCGTCCATATCGGGCGGTGGTGCCGGTCCGGGGAGGGAAGTCCTATAGGGCCAATCAGCACGTAAAGATCCAATTTTCGATATCGGGCTCGTGACTCGTGTAGCAACATTATTGACTCAACTGGTGAACGCCAAGGATTTCCGCTGGTGCGAGTATGCGCGACGTGTGGCGGCTGTCCTCCTTTTCCTTATGTCGCAGATTTTTAATCGCTTTTCATGGAGGTAATGCGACGTACTTTGGGTGGTCATGATGCTTCGACGTTGGTTTCTTAAGTGCCGTTACGTTAGCACTGGACAATTTCATTCTGTTGCATTTGCTGCATATTTTCCCCAGCAGATGTATCAAGGGCGTTCTTTATTTCTCGTAAGCTCGAGTGAGCTCGAGTGCAAATTCATATTTTTTCAGTGCTGATTGGAACGAAAGTAAGAAGGTTCAGGGTCGATTCGAAAGGTTATTACACATTGTTGAGTGAACTGAAAATTCGTCGACAGTCCGCTAAAGTCTGTGCGTTTCCAAACTATTGAGAGCCAAGACATTTGTACAACTTCGGTTTCGGAGACTTTATCCTCTACTCTAGGTTATGACAAAACGCTTGGAATCTCTCGAAAAATATTTCCTACGTTGGTGTTTTAAAAATAAAATACCGGTATTGGGGCTGCGACAAGAGTCCCGATTCCAGCGATTAGATTACATCAGCTACCAATACTGTTATTATTATCTCACTCCAAATAAAGCCACCTTCTCCTCGATTTAGTCGCGATTTTATCGCTCTTCTAACTTCGTTCCAATTGCGAATCGATCTCGACAATGCAGGAGCTTGTCTTCGTGGCTGCTCACGAATGCAAACAAGATGAGCCCCAGTTCCGTTAGTTCGCACCCACTTGACGAAAGTCTCGGGGCGCAAAGACTAATTACCGCTCTAACCTCGTTTCTAACCTCGTTTCTAACCTCGTTTCTAACCTCGTTTCTAACCTCGTTTCTAACCTCGTTTCTAACCTCGTTTCTAACCTCGTTTCTAACCTCGTTTCTAACCTCGTTTCTAACCTCGTTTCTAACCTCGTTTCTAACCTCGTTTCTAACCTCGTTTCTAACCTCGAATCCACGAATCAATGCAAATCAGGGGAACAACGAGGGCGCGGGAATCGCGCGCTTGCGCATTAGCATAGAACGCGAAGGAGTGGACGCGCCGCGGGCAATTAGAAGGGGCGCCGACTCGCGAATTTGCAATTGAATTTGCAAGCCGGTGCATGAGAATAACGAGAGGACGTGTCTGTGCACCCACGCGTCGTACCATTGCGCAAGCGCCGTGTCTCCGTCGCATACCGGAGGCACGAGTTCTTTTTCTGGGATTGGGCTCGTGGATCCTCCGGTCGCCGATGAAGGGTAGAGGTTTGTAAGTAATCGAGGAGGATGAAGTCAGTGGTTTTCTTCTCGTTTCTTCTTACCAAATCCCGTGGATAGCAATTCGGAAAAGGTATCGAGCGAGAATTATCTTGTTCGTGGTGATTTTCTTTGAAGAAGGGTTTTGGAAATACCTGGAAAGAGTTTGCGACAAAGGCTCACTTCCGAGAGAGACGCAACTATCGCTGAAACTCTAATGGAAGCCATTGGTTTTGTAATATTTGTAACTTATGCGTGGTAATCGAGATGACGATTATTGCGAATTTGCGTTAATTTTCGAAAATTCCTTGAGAGATCGCTCAGCGATTTGTAAGCAGTGACACGTAAAATATAGGAAACAGTTGTAGCTGAAAATTTAAATATCCATAATTGGACTCTTCGTATACTTCGGAGTGGTTTAAACTAATTTGTTTTGCTTTTGTTACGAATCATGCTGGAGGTTACCCGAGGTACCAAGCAAGTCAATCCAGTTGTTAGCAATTCTCTATCCTCCAGAAACGATGATTTGTCGGTCATTTCCCAGATAAACTCAGTCCGAAGAATCATTTAGAATTCATTGCACATTCATTTTTAAGCGCATAAACGTCAGGTTAATGAGAAAGTTGAATTAAATGAATATAATTCTGCGGAAGATACGAAGAAATAACTTTCTGTTACTTATCAGATGAGAAATAGAAAATTACGAGAGTCTGGAGTGATTAGTTAAAGCTGAAAAATGAATGTTGCATGATAATCTTATGGTGAAAAGACATTTATTTGTTGTTAGTCAATTAACGATATCAGCGCGTCAATCGAAACTTTCTACGTTCGGCGGACTGTGCGAGGTATTATTTACAACTGATATCAGGCTTTGGATCAAATGATTACTATTGACATATACTAGAAATAACCGCAAAACTTTGTCGATAAAATTGATAAGAAAATAGCAGCTAAAAAAATATGCATAATAATTCTTCTGCACTTAATTTTGAAAAACTTTGCAATTTTACGCCAAATTAATTTACTCCAAGGAAATAACATTCGGAAAAGTCAGTCCACATTCTTTAAGTTTCCTTCGCGTGTTTTTTACACTATTAAAAATGAAAACTGCGTATGCGATTAACCATTTCCGGTTAATCGGCGTGGATCGATTTACCAGTCTCGGAATCGAAGATACTCTTGGTATTCTCAATCAATTTGTGAAAAGATGCCAGTTTGGCAGGTAATACTTGGGAGCTCTCCAATACCATTTTTCCCATTACTTTTATCATCTGTCTTTTTTTGCGAATAAAAATCAATCGAATTTTAACGGCGTAGAATGCGGTTCTTTCGGGTTTCCCCAGTGTTACGTTATTCCAAAATTACTTCACGTAGATTTAAACTACGTACATTTAAAACTACTTGATTTATACGAGTAGCCAATGTATCCGGTCCCCATTGGGCAAGAGTGACGGGCGCAACTCGTAGTATGCGTGTAGTCGAGCTTTCGTCTCCGTGAAACTGAAAAACAACCGATCAAACGGACTCCTTGCGCTACGTAATCATTCCACGGAAAACGAGGACTAGAACGAGTCGGTAAATTTATGCGAAATTGCCGTGAGTTTAATGCCTTACAAATGTGCTTTCATCGTGCGGGATATTCATCCGGTATATTTACCAGAGTGTGTTCGTGGGTGTGTTGGCCGTGCGAGACAATGCTAAATGATAAAGAGCCGCTCGTTGTAGAGCGCGTAGGGGAATGAGTAGCGCTGAATTTTAACGAGAATCGCGCACTGCAAGGAGGGAAAGGGCCGGAGGGTGCGGACCCGATTTATGTCGGCCGTTTATCAATCCGCGCTCGGCTACTCCGCGGATGAAAATGTAAGAGAAGAAACGTTGCGAGGGACGAGGCGCTACTGCTCCCTTTACTCCCTTTACTCCCTTTACTCCCTTTACTTCTGGATTAGCATATGCCGCAGCCTTCCAGCAACTACTCGACCGTTACTGCCACTGCCGCGGCGGTTTTCGAGATGTACGAGAGCCCCCGATTATTATTAGTCCGAGGTCTTGAGATCCTTCGACTACATTTTATTATCAAGTAGGATTAAGACGATTATCATCTTTATGAGTTTGTTTGAAACGCTGATATGTACGACAGGAGGCATGTACGGAGGCATGTAAGACCAACTCCAGCAGGAGTTGGTCTGGAATTTAACTTGGATTAACGAAGGGACTGGATTATTATTCTATATTAGTTTTCACGTGCCTCTGTTGCAGCCGCTGAGTGGCTGAACTTCATTTAACAGGTAAATTTGCATAATTGGATAAGGAGCTTTTATCGAGCTTCGTTTCATTCCTTCGCTACTCTTAAAGTTTGACTTTGCATTCGAGTATTTTTGAAAAGTTCTTCGTAAGCAGAAATACGTACGATTACGAGTAATGGTGAATAACCTAATTTCGCTGCTTCAAATTTGAGATTCTAACTTATAAATCTGTACCCTTTGTATCGCTGCGCGACCCCATCAATTTTCTTCATATAAATTACTTAATATCATTAATCCGCTTATCCATATTACATAGTTTTCTACAAAATACTCACAGACACTCACTTTCCAATGCGTCCAAGTAACATCTCTTTGATCCCCCCGGAATTAAGAAAATACGGAAAAAGTGAATTTATACGTCGGAGGTTAAAATGGCTGAATTTAGCGTAATGAAAGATAAGCTGTTTCGTCGATAAAACGATGGAATTACAAAGTCCTGAATAAATTATTGTTTTGATCGCGCGCAAAGCCGATTGCCGACGTTGAACGCGATGCGCGCAACTTGCAATTTCAATCCGCCACCGATAAGTTTTCAGTCGTTCATGCGGGCGCGCAATTGGGCGGATAATTGCGCGAAGGGCTTCGCGCTCGTGCAGCTCCTGTCGAACCCGCGGGATTTCGCATTCGATGCGTGGGAACCCAAGCACCGCGGGCGCATCCTTGACCCCGGGACACACGAACATTATCAGGAAATGATATGCGCGCGCTTCGTGTGCTTCTCGCGATTTCATTCGCCCGATGGAGATGAAGGATGGGGCTTTCATGAGCTTTGGTGAATTTCTCGAGTACGCGCGACCTTCCAGCGGTTAATTAAAATCTTTCAATGAAAAAAGAGAGGTAGAGCCGTTTTTTGAAAAGGAGAATGAATGATCGATTTACGAAGTGCATCGTAAAATACGATCTCAGAAAAGACTTTCATTTTCGAGACCAGTACTCTTGAACTTTGAAACGCTAGATCGAAAGTGCTCTTAGAATTCATTTTCAGAAGTGTTCGAAGCCGAGGTTTGATCTCGGTTTGATAATTGTATCTCGGATGAACACATTTCGATAATGCTTAGAGTATCTAGCGAAGAATTTTAAACTTATTCGGGTGCGTGTGCGTAGGCTATAAATTAAAAAACTGCTTTATAAATTACCTTTTGACTAGAGAGTAATTTTAAATGAATTAACTTGAGGTGGAAGATTGATTGCCAATATATCAAAATCAACAATATTAATCAAGATTGTTTATTTATTATTTAATAATACTTTGTGGAATTTTTACCTGCTTAATTCGCATGAGAAGCGTCCGGATTGAGTAACGCGAGTCCGCATCATTGTATGCGCACTATTGTATCAATAGCAGGAGTGCTATATTATACGTGCTATCGTAGGATACAATTTATGTTACACATTACCTACATATATTTAAAAAATAAATTTTTGATAGGCGAATAGGCTTGCGATACTTTGGCAATTTTCCACGAGCAAGCGCCGACACGGTCAGTCAACGTGAAATTCTGGCTGTTGTTATCGAACGGATTGCACTTTTTATTTCACCTCCGAATTTCATCGCATCGAGTGGAAGTGAAATAAATTAATAAAGATTTAATGGCTCGAGAAACGTGCGAAAACTACCTCTAACAAAAGCGAAGAAAGAAGAGAAACCGGTCGTCGAAATCCAGCTCGATAATCTCACAAGTCTTATCGAGAGGCAACAAAGCGAAAAATTCCATTAAATTAAATCTAATATCCGTGATTGAGAAAGGAGGAAAAGAAGGAAGAAACAAATAAAATTCATCTGGCGGAGAGAAGCCCCGCGGCGTCTTTACTTTGATCCTACTTTTTATAATGCCTCGACTCTCGCAGCATCGAGAAAGCAACAGGTCTCTACTCCCAAAGTCTCATTTGGCTTCTCTCGCTCTCGCTCGTTACGTTTCGTCTTCCTTGAGAGGGAGGCATCCGCAGGCATTCTGTCCTTATCTTGGCTATCCGGTCACCTTTCTCCCCCACTCGCTCACCCGCTCGCCGTCGCAGACCATGGGGGCCGGGTGGCCGCGGGGAAGACGGCGGCAGGGGGGCGGCAGAGGGGACGAGGGCAAGCGGAGAGCCCGAGGAGAAAAGGACAGCAACGTGCGTTGCTGCTGCTCCTGCTGCGCGGGCGTGGGAATATTATCGCTCGCGGGGGCCGCTGACCAGAGAACCCAGAGTGGATTGTGCAAGGTGTGGTGTGCTCGTCAGTGTGCGTGTGTACGCTAGTGGGCGCGTACGCGAGGAGGGGAGGCAGACCGGAGTGGCGAGAGCGCAAAGATTGTTCGGAGAAGGTGAGGTGAAGCTGATGCTTCGTTATGCTGTGTGTGCACAGAGAGATGAAATGTGCTGCGCGCGCGCGCGCGTGCGTGTGTGTGTGTGTGAGAGAGAGAGAGAGAGAGAGAGAGAGAGAATTATGACTGAAATTGGTATGTCTTTGTGAATTTTATCGTAGACGCGCGAGTGCTTCTACTTGGAAATTGCATTTTAGTACAATTCCGTATGTTCGGTAGATTTTATTTTCAAGGCCGTTCAATAGTTGATACGCAACGCTTAGATGATTCGAAAATCAAATTGTAGCCACGTTTTTTGGCTTTTTGAATTCTTTGTTTGGGAAGTAAAGACTTTTTTAATAGAAACAGGCGTGAAGAAAATTCACTTTTGTTCTTGTTGAAACCTTGCTGTCAACTTTCATAATTCATACACAACGATTCTTGAAACCATTTTATTAAAAGTTCTTTTGCATTTCGAATGAAAATGAGCGTTAATTGACGTTGGTTTTTTTATCGCAAAGACAGAATTACGTAAAAATATTTCTTTTTTCAAAAGATATAATTTCAGGTACTACGCAATTGAATTTTACATATTTTTGTGTTTATGTATTAAATATCAATTCGCAATAGTCTCCTAATTATTTATTTCAAAAGCTAATGAAAATCCTTTTAATGTATGCAGATGAAGTACAGGAATCCGTAATCCGAGTCAAATGCGAGCGAAATCTTATTTCTCGTGTAATCGACTCTGATAATTATACCGTGTATTAAACTTTTTATTTGTCTGTTATTTATTTTAATTTTACGAATCATGTTATGTGTATTAATTTTACAAATTTTCTATAATGAATGAATGTATTATAGGTTTATAATTCATAATTATACAATTTATCAAGACGCTATTTTTTATTTATTTTTTACGTTGCTTTTTTACATAATTTTAAAGCCCATTTAATATACTCGAGGCATTAAATGCAATATTTCGGTGAATACATTTTAAGGTCTTCGATTTTTTTCTATTTTAGTACGTTAAAAGTAATATATTTCTTGAAAAACGAATTTCGTAATTTAAGTCACATTTAACGCACATTTAACAATTAAAATTTATTAACATAAAGTTGAAAGACAATGTAAAAATATGCTAAAGGTATGTAAAATTAAGACATACGTTTCTTAGTACTTAATACGTGTCTTTTAATACATGTTAATTATTCGTTACTCGTGAGTATGAAAAATACATTGTAATTTAATTTCATATTTAATTATTTCAATTTCTGTTAAAAGTTACTTATAAATAAAATTATACACGTATATATTTTCATTTATTCATACGCGCTTTACTAAAATTATGACCAATTTTACATTCTAAAATATTTTAAATAATATGATGTAATACGCATTTTAAAAGCATTAATAAAATTCCAAAACTACAACTTCAGATAGTTTTCTAATAAATAGTTTTCAATATTTCAATGACTGCAAATTTTCAAATGCAAGTCACTGTTTATAATAATCGAATGCCCAACTTTCATGAACGTAGAATAATATTTTGCCTTTCTCCATACACTGCAATGTATTTACTTTTTAATTAATATTTAATACCTCAACGTTAATAATTCATCACTTATTCGCTCTATCCGTTAAGGTACCAGCAGATAATTTAGAATTTTTTGCGCTAGTGATACATTCGTATTATCATAATCCTTTTTCAGAATAATTCATTCCATTATGTTCGATAATATAATTTCTATCGTTTTTCATGGTTGTACTCTTAATTATTGAGCATAATATGAGCTAAATGCACCTGTACCTTTCTTCAAATTGAAAGAAAATTGTATATCAATTGTATAAAAATTGATGGCTTGATCGAAGATCAAAATGCGATCTATAATTTCCATTCTTGCTATACGAACAAATTATTACCGATAGAAATAATTTCAATTTTTACTGGAGTAATAGGTTGAATATGCGATATAATAAACCATGCCATAGTAATCAGACTATTATGGATAATTATGGATAGTGGATTAAATTTTTAATAACAGAATGCACGTTGTTAACCTTGATTAAAGTCCATGATCGATCGATAATTGCACTCTTCATCTAAAATGCAGTTAAAATGAAGCTATTCATTTAGTTGTGTTATTTGAATAAGTGAAAAGCAGTAACAATGAAGCGTTGCAATACATTATGCTACGATATACCGCATATCCTTTACAGAATCATATTAATTAAATTTGATTATCAACTGATAAAATCGGTTACAATAGATCACCGTGATCACTGAGCATCTGATGTTCTACAGCTTCACACATTGTAGAACATACTGTATCAGCCTTTTCTCAGCACGTAACGGTAACAATAGGAGAAAATGACTGTAATAGTTACCCACGCAGCCTTAAATTCTTTTGATTATGGGTTTTCGTACGCGGTGAGAGAATATTTCCGATATCTGACACGGACTTTCTGATTGATAATCCATAACCGAACACAAAATACTTCGAACGATACGTATAACCTCTTTTGACAAAACCAACAATCTAAAGTGCACACGAATTGGAATTTACTTTTGCAAGCGTGACGATGATGGCGTTACGTGAGAAATACGAGTAGAGCTCTCGGGGCATTTTTATCCGAAACGAAGCCATAATTTCTGACAGGTACATTAAAGTACATATATTTTAAGTAAAGGAAAGGAAAAGAGGATGACGAGGAATACCTGCTCTAGGTCACTGATTGTTTCGATAAAAAAAAAATGCTTTCGCATTAGAAATCTCATCTATTATTTTTCTCTTCCCTTCCAAATCATTTTTTTCAAACTCTTCCTTCGCGATACGGGAAGACGAATGAAACATATCGTAAGGAAATCTTTTTACAACAGATCAATAGAGAAGACGAGGAATAAAGCGGTATATCATTAGAGCTAAGTACATACACGATGCGAGTAATGCTTGACAATATTTACAAAATTTTAGCATTTTTGATCTGCAAAATATGTTATTACAATGCAGTGTAACATTATCTATGAACACACAAACGCTTAGAGTTAAGTGCCTCGTGACTTGATGACGGTGTACAAATTTTACGAGTACGCAAGATATATGACCAAATAAAAATAGAAGAAATTGTCAATTTCCTATTTTACATAATTTTAATGTCGAAACAAATTTAACAAAGTTTTTCATCAACAGATTTTTTCATTAAAGGTAAATTACAGGAGTGAAAATACAGTCTTAACTCTTTCAAATGTGAGCAAATTCTTTTATTTGGACGTAAGTTATTTCGATGCATTGGTATTACAATTTGTAAGAAATGTATCTTAATATTCTACGATGTTTCGTAATTTTTGTCTTTATTTACACTTACGTGCATAAATTCGCGTATTATTAAGTCGCCTAACATGAACTTTTATGCATCAAAATTTACTTAAAAAACTTCATAAGCTTAATTTGTTTAACGAATGTGAATATTTGCAAATTCATTTTATATTATGTATTTTACGCGTACGATACTTTTTTCTAATTTTAATACATCAAATACTGTATGGTAATAAATTACTTAATTACTTGCAGTCATTAGAATGACAGAAATAGTTTGTAGGTGATTATAGTGTTTTAAATTTAGCAAATAAGGCTTTGAAGTTTTGAATGGATTGTAATAAAGAACACGTATTGTAAAAATCATGATAATTCTATAAAAGGAAATAGTAATTTTAGATAAAAATACTTATTTAGGCACTAATATGGATTACGATAACGTAGAGTGTTAATGTAAAAGAAAAATTGGCTTTCGTTAAGATTCTAGAATTTTTTACTTACAAAAATTCATTTTTGGAAAAGGTTAATAAATCTCCTTACGTTTTTTTTTTTACATTTCTTTTAATATCCTTATTCTAATCATAAAATTTTAAACATTGTTATAGTTATTAGAAGCATTTTAAGTATGTCAATTGTTATTTGAATTATTTTTTCAAGGCGTTTCATCGATTGGGAATATCATTTATAATACCAAAAAAATATAAGGGTTATTATAAATTTGAGGTCTGTTTACTTTAAGTGAATTTCATAATCATTCATCATGATTATAAAACGAGATTTTATTTACTTTCGCACTTAAATAAAAGAGATAAATCCTGATAAATATTGATTTTTGTCAGTGCACACTTATGTTAAATGCGTATCCTGAACTGAAAAATCTAAATAAAAAATTGCGCGAATCCACGTAAAGCCGATTGCGTTGGTCACACCATCGCCGTCGCTGAATAGTTGACAAAACCCAGTGCCGTCCTTTAAATATTCTCCTGCGAATTTTCTCATCCGCGGTATACACCTTAGTGGGCGAGCGAGCTTTTAAGGACTCGCTAGTCCCAGGCATGTAACCGTCGCGAGTGCGTACTCCTCGAGGCCCGCGGGCGCTCAACATTCCGAAATCACCAGACTGATAATGTATTCGCATCGATGGGCACATTAACCGATACTTTATCGCTTTGCCTCGGTCGCCTGTGGGCATTTAGCCCCGCGGCCCATCCTCGTGCACGTGAAATCATGCGAGGTCACGCCCACTCGGTTGGACCCTCGGCACAACGTAAGGATGGGCACGAGCTCGGCTCCAGAGACAAACCTAATGGCGCAGTGGTAATAAATAGAGAGCGGACGAGCGAAAAGCGAACGTAATTAAAACGTCAATCGGCGCGGATCGCGAGATCGCGATGCCACGGTGAGTTATTGCGTCGAGAGGGAAATCCGTGAGCTTCGAGGGAAGTGAAATTATCGGCGATTGTGTGCTAATGGCGCCGAGCCGTTGGGAACGGACCGTTGACTGTGACTCCGCGACGAGTGTCGATATTTAGTTTATGAGTTTCTCGCGGGGTGATAGTGTTACGTTGGATTGGGCGCCGTGAGACTTTGATCGAAAATTGAAAGCTCGATAGTTTTGGTTTAACGGTGATTGTGATGCAGAGTAGGAATGCGCGTTCGTGTTTCGTTGCTTTCGATTTATTTCAATTTCTGTTAGGCTGGCTCATGCTGCTTGGGCAATCGAGATGTCAGTACAAGCGATTCGCTGTACTCACGAGAAGTACACCAGGCAACGGTCGTTCCAAATGAATGAGAATCAAAATTACATTTAACGCTTTCTTCACATTTACTATTAAACCGTTTTCTTATGAATTGCGAAAGCTGTGGAATTTGTCCCGTTAAATACCTCGAAATCGGATAATTTTTTATCATTTAATGTTGTCTACACTTTGCTCTGCTATAGTGAACAGTAGCGCATCGATTTTATTATTTTTATTTTCAGACCATTAAAATGTTCTCATTTCAACGGTCATTGTCTATTAAAGCCGTAAAATAAAATCAACTACAATTTCGTTAACTAATAACTTAAATTACGTAAAATATTACGAAAATAATTTGTGGGCAATTAATTTAATAAATACGTTACTCCAAGTTTTCCTACGGTGACATTGTAATTGACATTACGAATCCTAAATATCAAAACTCTTTTAAAAATATTGCACAAATTCTGAATACGAAGTACTTTCATCGTGGCTTAATAAATTATATACCCGACAGAACTAGGCATGCAAAATACTAACCTTACCAAATCACGCACAAATATCAATATGCGAAAATCATCAATATGTGATTCCAATATAATCTCTTGCAATAATTTAATAGATGATTTCATAGGTTTCAACCGGCATAGATTTTGTAAAAGCGAAGAAAAACGAAATATTTACTCTGTTAGAATTGTATAACGTATACAAAAATTTCAATCGAGAGTTTCAATACTTTTAACGTTACGTAATAATTGGATTATTATGAAACATTGTTATTCGATATTGAATTTGACTTAAATTTTCTCCATTTGAACTCCGCCTTACAAATGAAGCGCAAATGAAAAATTGGATTAAACAGTTTAAGATGTTACTACGAAAAGACTATTGCTTTCAAATGCCAACGATCCACCATCCTAAAAGCAATTACATCAACTTTAAACTGAGTTTTTTAAAGCTGATTTTTAATTTTTAACGGAGGTACTGAACTTTTCGCCGATTCCGTTTTCCCCCGTGTCCGAGTAATCGTGATTCGATGTATATTTCAAGAATCTCGCCTTCTTGAAAACGACTATGTGTACGGTATCCGTAAGCACCCGCGAAGAATTTCCTTCGCAAAAAAGGCGATTTTAAATAGATTTGTGTTTACAGTATCGTTAACTGCGGCATTAAAAGTAACGATAATAAAGGAGGTAGGGATAATCATTAACGAAACCATCGATAAAGCCCGAGTAGTTAACGCAGCCGACGCATTTACCTACAAATAAACATTTCGCCTTCGAATTAAATGCGAGCGTCAATGACACCGCGACTACGTCATCAAACTTAGATCAAACAAGAGCTTAGCCTAGTAATTTCGAGCACGAAGCGCGATTATCTAGAGTACAACCGTAAATCGAGTCGTTTTAGCGACTGAGAATTTCATCACCGTCGGGGGAAGGTATCGTTCGATAACCGCCATTCCTTAGTCTTTTCACACTGAGTCAGTCCCCTGCCATAATGAATCCGAGAGCGAATCCGAGAGTTCAGCACCGCTGAACTCGCGTGACTATTTTTTGCCCCGGGAAAATGAAAGCCAGAGTGCGTGGAGGCGTGGCGCGCTTCCGAAGGCCTCCGGCCTACCGGAAGTGGGTGGTGCACACCCGCAACTACCGCTCGGCGGTCGGCCATTCGTTTTTTCTCTGTGCACGCCGCGATAATTTCCAACGAGCGTCTTTGTAATTCGCGTAAGGACTCGCGTTGATAAATTTCTAATTACAGCGAGGGCTTTTGAGGCGCGACGCGAACGCTGTTTCGGACATTTCTTGTTTAGATTCAGTGCCCGATGCTGATCGCTCGGGAGGAGGACAGCGTGCGCGAATCGCATAAATTACGGTTTAACTTGCCGCCTTTTAAAAATGCGCCATTTATGGTCGGATATTGTATTCGCCGATTAATGAAAGTCTCCGTTGAAATACGTTGCGATTTCGCATTGACTAGCGACGAACGTTATAAGCCGGAGATACGGTTGTGCATCCAAGTAACAAATATAACCAAACGAAAAATGCTTAAGGATTTCCTCGGGATGTCCTCGTGATCAGCCTTTACGCAATGTTTCAGCCTTCTTGGGTAGTCGATCATTCGTATCTATCCTCGAAATTTCGAGATCAAAAACAAACGTTAAACGAAGCGTTTAAAGCGACGATGATAAACGACCTCATCGGAGCCAAGGCGTGCCCTCAACCACCTCGTGAGCTAATCTCGAAACGTCAGCGCGAACAGAGATAAGCTTTCACCCGCGATAATAAACCCCGCGGTAAATACCAACAATTACGTCCGAAGACCCCGTAAAAAAGAGTAAAAAACCAGGAAAGCGAAAAGGGTAAAATCACGAAAGCTTCATCGGTCCCTAGGAAAGCCAACGTCGACAGCAACAACGACGCAGCCTTTACGCAGCCTTTACGCAGCCTAATGCATAATGCGGGAATGGGGCCGTAAATTTATCGAGTGCCCATCGGACACAAGGGCCTCTCTTAAGCAGCGGATAATGCGAGTACGCCTCGCGCACTCCGGACGTTAAAGCGTCGCGTCGATCCACGTGCATTCGTGCGCACGCGCGTACACGAGGGATTCCGCGTTAACAGCTCGTGTCGAATTTTAACAATTCCTGAGCTCTCGAGACGTAGCTCTCGCGGCTTTCAAGACGATAGCGAGTCGAATTCTATTTCAAATGGCGCTAAGACTTTCCGAGGTCTCTGATTATAGATAATGAGCCAGTGCGCTGTTTCGAAAGTTGCAGAGCGGTTTCGGGGTCCTTGTTTGGCCGATTACCGTTGGAAGCGACTTTGGCATGTCGGTCGCGTTATTCGGACACAATGGACGCTCGTGAAATAAGCGTCGCAATCAATATCTATTTTAGTAGACATTAAACATCACATTTCCAAAGAAATTTATTGGCTCGGGATAAAAGGCTTTTATCATTTTTAAAGGTTTATTAATGCCAACGTTTGATCATACAGAAGGCCGTTTACGGTGCGTTTGGCTAGATGTAGTAAGTGTTTTTCAAATCAGCAAATGTACGTTTTCTCGTTTGGTGATTATAATTAACGGCACAAGGGCCCGCAATAAAAAACTGGAATATAAAATCTGTAATGGGTAGGTGGTCTAGCAAAGATCGACACTCGGCGGATGGCATTACGTCGCGATCGCTTACGATTCATCAAAATGAAAACCGTCCCGGTTGTACGAGAAAGACCGAAAGGACTTGTCGAACGAGCATCAAGGTATTTCCGTATAATGAATCGGCGCTGGAACGTTTGTAAAGCGCAAAACCATTATTTTACGTTTTTACGCATTTTCTTTTTACGCGTACGATAAAACACACGTTAAATGCTTTTTTCTTTTCCATCTCATCGGACGAGCAGCGCGGATGGACGTCGAGATATAAAAATCACGAATCCTCGGGAGTAGCGAAAAATAAATATTAACCACCGTCCAAGAGCATTACGATCTCGCAAATAAAAGGAAAGAAATATCAAGCGGACCTGCGCATTTTCTCCTTAGATCGCGCGGCCTGGAATCACCCGTGCGCTCATGCAAGCGGTAGATGAGTTCTACGCTTAACCATAGGCCGTGTAACGAACCGTGTACTTTGGTCGGATGGATATGCGGCGATGATGGCGAAAAGAAAAGGACTAGAGACTCATCGCGCTCATGGACATTTTTGCGAACGCGCAGAATTCGCTTTATTGTGGCTCGCGTACACGGGGGGAGTCGTAAGCGCTAATAGACGCTTCTCCTCGCGCAATCCCGGCCAGCGCCGATTATTAAAGGCAGATGCTAATTTTCGGCTTTGAAAGCGACAGCGACCGGTCTCTTGTTTATCTGCGTCGTCTTGTTGGGATTGGTACGGGTATTCACGGCAGAGTCAAGGCTTCGCCACCTCTTGGTTCACTGCGTTCATTTCTGGTCGATACGCGCGACACACCAACAGCCACGTTCGTGAAATATTACTCGAGCCCTCGAGGTCGTTCGTCGTCCATTTTTACAATCTAAATTTCTAATTGGCCCATTAGTGGTTCACTTCCGTAGAACGGCGCTGTCTTGACAAAGATGCACCCGAGTCGTGAATTTGCCGAGCCAAGGCACAAGCTCGAGTGCGATTTTTATCGACGTATTGCGTCAGGAATCCACTCTCCAGGATCTCTCCTCCGGAGAGGAAAAACGGCGGAAAGCACGCGGCTTGATTACTATCATCGGCCAAGGTCGCGCGATCCCTCGCGTCAAAATAGAGAAGAGCGCGTGCCTTTGCATAGGTACGCGTTCGGAAATTGCAGCGGCCAGAAACGCCTCGAGCTCCGAGCGCTTAAGGGGCGGCGGAGGAGGAGGAGGAGGAGGAGGAGGAGGAGGAGGAGGAGGAGGACGTTCAAGGCCGCTCGGGTTTGCAGACGGAAGTCGCCGCGAACGAAAGGGACGCCCAGACGAGTTTTCCTATCGGTCGCACCGATCCGCGCGCATCCCGCTACGTAAGCGCTGACCGGTTACGCCTAGACGAGACCACCTGCCAAAGCGCGTGTCCCTGCGCGTACGAGCGTGGGCGGGGATTTGCATGGTCTGATGGAATTCCGCCTTTGCGAACTTCTATTTTCTTCCTCGACCAATCTGTCCGAGGGGGATTGCGATCCTGCGCGCCCTTGAGTTAATTGACGGTTAAGCGCGGACGCTCGCGTGCTTCTCTTTTCGAAAGATCCTTTCTCGTAGTTTTCGAGATTAAAATTCGACGCGTAGTCGGTCGTTGGGACTCGAGCCTTTCGGATGAGAATTAGGTTCTGCGACTGCTGACAAATTTGGAGAAAATGACTTATCATCCAGCCGTGATTCTATGTAAATTTACTTTTCTCTGTCCATTTGTCTATTTGTGCTTGTCCTTATCCGCGCCTTGGATTTACTTGGAATTGAAACTGTTTTTTCCCGATTTGAAATGGTGGAAATTGTTTTTAGCCTTCGTCTTGCTAGAGAGACTAGCGAGTTTAAAAGGTACGTTCGATTTAATCGATTGCAGAGAGTATTTTTAGATTGAGCAACGTGGAAGACACGAGCAAGATTGTGTACGCTATCGATAATTTTCAAATTTAAAATCCGATTGCCCAAAGCAAATTTACGTAATATTCTCGGTTCGATCTTCCGAGCGCAGCCTTAGTCAGTAAAATAGAGAGATTGTTGTTATTTCGATCACCCGTTCCTATCGCTTATTAGTTTTTCCAATGAGTTTTTAATATTACTATGCAATATTTCGTTTCAAATTGATTTCTTATCTCGGATTTTTATGATGTTTATCTCGACACGGGTCTTTTATATTTTTCTACACTATTGCAACTTAGAGCGCCGACTCGGTTTGAGAAATCATTTAATGCGCAATTACTATTTTCATATTAATGGTGCAACTTGTAAGGGTAACACGTAAATTAGCATTAAAGAAGCACAACTAGCTTCGTTGTTAAATTATACGTGCACTATAAAACATTTTAACATTTTCTGGAAACGGCGCCTTACCCCCTCCATCACCCCCCCCCCCCACCCCCCACTCCCACTCCCACGCCCACCCCATAAATAATATGTAAATTTATACGGACATTAATTTCTGTTGAATTAATTGCCGTTACACAGCTGCGCGCGTTAGCTATATTCTATTTATTTTAACTTTTTTTGATCAACTTGATAAGTTCGTTGGGCCGCTACTACCAACGAATGTGAAAAATCAAATTTCTATCTTCTTCTAAGCCGATGATACGATCGCCCTCAAAATCATTATCTTAGAATTTATTTCAGTGCAATGATAGCAGCATTGATTGATTTGAGAACGTGAATTTCACGCGAGAATAAACAACTCTGATTCCATTATCCTTAGAAATATTAAAAGCCATTTGTTGTTATTAAATACGCTTATTAAACATTTCGCACGTATGTCAGAGAATAGCGGTAATTTGGAGGATTGCAAAGACAAATTTCCTTTTAATTGAAAATAGCTATATTGATTTATCAGAGTGACCTTCAATCGAATGCTTAAATTGAAAGATTGAAGCCATTGTTTGCAACATTTAATCTTTCCAAGTTTTCCGATTAAATATTTCAAAGTTTTGTGTCGTATCACTAGCAGTAGGAGCTTCCGCAACATACGCACTTTTGAAAGCGTTGCTTGCACGTGCACTATATGCGTATGAACCAGTTGAACAATTGGCAAAACAACGCTTCGTCTCGAGTTTGAGATAAATGCGCTTCAGCGACGAGAAGCCAATGCTGTTGTTAATCTGCGGTCACCTCGACTGTTCTTTTTTAACCTCGTTACGGTTGAGAAACAAACGACCTCTCCCTCTCTCTTTCGTTTTTCACGCCACGTCAGTGAACCACACCGATTATGATGTGTGCGATGTGGTGAAATTTTTTCGTTTGCCGCGCTAAGCGTCAGGTTCCCCTCTATTTTCGACAGCATCCGCGTTACTGCATGTACG
This sequence comes from Wiebesia pumilae, assembly GCA_018907045.1. Classification (NCBI taxonomy): domain Eukaryota; kingdom Metazoa; phylum Arthropoda; class Insecta; order Hymenoptera; family Agaonidae; genus Wiebesia; species Wiebesia pumilae. The sequence goes on from JACCHZ010000138.1 coordinate 3,920,715, forward strand.
AACCGAGTTCCGGTGAGTGCAATTGGCGAACCAACTGGTACTGTATAACGTCTTTCCGACAATTACGTCTCCTCGATCGTTTTAGATCATTCACCGCTTGCCTTTCCATCGCTATCGGATACTTAAGACATCACTTTCAGAGATTAAGAATTTTTACTTTCTTCTCGAATTTAATCGGAACCTCGCACTTCATTTTTCATAAACATTTAAAGCTTAATCTTTTACAAAGAAATATCCGCTTATCTTAAAAACGAATCTTATGGTTGGATAATAATAAAAATTCTTTGAAAAATATTACCACTGGTTCCCTCGAGCTCTGATTTATTTCCAAACGATGTCGTTCTTTCTTTAAACAAAATTTCAATTCTTTCCAATGAGAGGAATATTTTCTCTCTAAGGGATGAAAACTTGGTAGAAAAAAAATTCTACGGTAAAAACAAGTAATTTCGTTATATTTCTTTTGAACGAAGGCGATCTCATTTACATGTAATCTATAATAAGTTCTCTCGCCTAATGCCAAAGAAAGTTTTAGGTTTGAAAATTACTAAAATATTATGTATCCGAATGATTGACTGTACGACATTTTCAGTGATTAAATATTACATCTTAACTAACGTTTGATTTATTTTTTGGCGACAAACTTTCAAAAATGCCTTTTTTTATCGATAATATTAAAAAATATTTTGACAATATTTACGCGCAAGCCAACAATAATTATATTCATATAATTTTAATAATTCATTTTTTACAATAACTGCATATTATTAATTTAAAGATGATCGAGTAAAAATATTTCTTTTATTTAGTGGTAATGAATTTATAGAATTAATTAGTAAGATGACACACATGCTTTGCATCGTTGAGTAAATCAAACGACAACAACAACATTTAAATTCTAATAAGAAAAAATCTATATTAATAAATTAGAATGCAAAGAATTTTGCGATAAGAAAAGTATTTACGTGGGAGGCATAAGCATAATACAAAGTAATAAAAGATATGCACATAAATAGTAAAATTCAATTAGTTAAGGGAAAATATTTTTTATAAATGCAGTACAGTACAAACGGAATATCAAGATATAAATTTTAGGAAATTTAATGTAAGAATAACTTTAATTGAAATAGAAATATTTATTTTATTACGATAGATCTTTAAGTGTAAATCGTAGTTATTATTTTTTAAAAGCAACTAATGTAATATTATGAGAAAATTCTTTGCTTTAAACGTTGAAGACGCTAATGATTTTACGGTATTTCGATGATTATGACATTTGAAAATAGATAGATTATTTCCTCTCAGAAAGTCAAAAGTACAATAAAATATTATTTAAATAATAAAGTGTTTTCAAACAAAATTATACCGAGGATTTGTAAAGGTATCGAGAAAGTAGTACAAGAATATTTAATTCGTCCCTGAAGAACTATTAATGCAAGATATTTGCGAGGGCTTTGTAAGTTTCAGTTTAAATTGTCATAGAAAAATATAGTCTTTAAATATTTCAATCGCATTGTATCGTAAAAAATCGAAAAGTATACAATTAGGTAGACGGATTATTAAAGTTAAGGTGACCTAAAGTAAGTCAATGAGGTTAACGTTAAGTTAACGAGGTTAATGTGCAAAGTATCGGACAACGCAAAGGGACGCAAATACACTTTCATCTCATCAACGTAAATATCATTCCACATTCTTCTAATTTTAACGATGACCCCGATCATGCATCAAATGCAACTTACGGCCTCACCCCCGAGAAATACGATAAATTATTAAATATAAACAAACTATAAATGGATGGATCTTTGGCCAATAAAAACGCAAATGCAATATCATCAACATTATTTACAATACATTACGATTTTATCGATGCGAAATAGCCTACTCGTAATATAATTCTTCACAATTAACGCGTATTTGCTTCGTTTACAACGAAATTATTAATACCCGTGAATCACGTGCATTTTTGTCGATGCGCCGGTCAAAATAAAAGAAAGCAAAAGGAACGGCAGGACGTTAAGTCGGTGAATTCAGGATCATTACAGCCTCGGCATCAGCTGTGCGATACGAACCACGAGCTCACCATCAGGCTGCGCATCCATTACCTTATACACCGCGTCTCTCCCTATCTCCATCTCTCTCCTTCTCCCGCGCATATCTTCGACGCGTTCCGCGGCAAAATATTACGGCTGGCGCGGAACTCGGCGTCCTTTCCCGGTACGACTGTGGCGCGGCAGCCTTACGGCCCATCATCCTCGAGAAACGCGAGGTCAGGAAAGTAAGAGGCCCTTTAAAGGTTTTCTCTCGCTCTCTCTCTCGCTCTCTTTCTTGTTCGCGCGCGCCCGTCCCATTGTTCTATAATTAGGCAGTCGTTGAGAGCTACTCCCTGGAGAGGATCGCGCGGGTGCTGTTGCTGCTGCTGGTGCTGCTGGTGCTGCTGGTGCTGCTGGTGCTGCTGGTGCTGCAATAAAGGTGTTGCGGGCCTATCATTACGCGTAATACGGGCGTAATGCGGCGTCCGCAGTAAAACGCTCGCTCTTTCGGGAAAGGCTCACCACCGCCGCCACTGTGCTTTCCCCTAGCGGGGGGAGGACACGCGGTTGCTCGCCTACTCCGGAGCTTCCGTAAGCTGCTCGGCTTCTGCGATCTCGCTCTGGGGGCTTTCCGGGAAAGTTTATCGCCCGTGCAGCACCACCATTATCATTAGCATCCATTGCGCGCTGCTGGATTTCATCTGGCCTCCGAGTCTCTCGCCGAGGAAGGAGGAAGTCCGCGGGAGTGCGCTACTTTGAAATATCGTTACCGTTTCGCGCTCCGACCGCGCACCGCGTTGCACGTGCTGCCGATGCCGCGATTACGCGGACTCGCGCGGCCGCGCTGATAACGCGCACTGGATGCGAGCCCAAGGGCTCGGGATCTCGTTGCTCGTTTTTAGGCGGATGCACGTGAGCTGCGTTCCTTGCGTCCTGGATTAACGGGCCGATTTCAGTGGTGGGGCCGCATGCGATACACGTATGATTAGTTGGCTCACGGATAAGCGAGCAGCGCTCGGACTTCCATGCGTTAGCTAGATGCTTTGCTTCTTTTTACGCGTACGGTGAAAATACGTGATATATTAAATTTTTAAATTACTCTACTCGACAGCGCAATTCCGTTATTTATAAAAGAGGATCTTCTGAGGAGCTTCTGAGAAAATAAATGACCGCTAGACTGCGAGTGCACGGAGCGAATGGAAAAAAAGAGAATATGAAAAATGTTAATAATCGTCCTTACGAGTTGGATTCTACATTTCTTATAATAACAATTTGATTTTCGCAGGCATTTAACTTTAATGCCGAGCTTCCATCGATGAGTTTTGCACAAGTGAGAATTGGAATGACCGAGGAAGCTGTTGGAGCTCTCGTTAAAGGGATCAGGCATTATTTTTGGCGTAAAAGTAATTTCTATGTGACTCGACTGAACGAAATGGTGCTGATACAGATTGTTAGCGAGAAATATGAAAATACTGAACATCGCAATATCTGCTTTTGGTTTTGCTCTGATGTAAAGCGGAACGTTGAGATACTTATTAACATACTTTACGATACGTTCGTATTAATCACATCGATCCGTAAAAGAGGAGTCGAACGCATTTCCTCTCTACGTACGAGCAATTTCTTCGAATCACTCAGATTTTCGATACGCAAGTTGACGAAAGAGAGCGAAGGAGAGAGGAAATTTCGAGAAAAACGAGCGTTAAAGTGCCGCTCCACCTTGTCCGCTATGAAATTAACAAGTATGAGAATTTCGGTACAAGCTGTACGGTACGGTACTCGTAAAGAGTTTTTCTTTCGAAAAATATGCACCATAATGGACTGATTTTGTACTTCTTCCGTAAAAGAATTACTTATCGAATTCGAGTAGGCAACGAGCTTTTTCAAATTGGAAGAAGCAAAAAAATCTTCCTAGGTAAGAAAGAATAGAGAATGGCGCGTCTTTCCTGCAAATTTACGACGAATAATGTTAAATTACTCGTCGCGTTATGCCGAACGCGTCAAAGTCGTGTCACTCGAGCGTTTTATCGCGCCAATGCGCAAGAATCCTCGTGTAAGATCGCAACGGAGTAAAAAAATCGGCCGCCAGTTTGTCGTTTCGGGGGGCGTGAAGCGACGGTCTCCTTTGCGTTCGTTGAAATCGCCGATCGTTGTAAAGGAGAGAAGTTGCCGAGTCCTATTGTCCCTACATGTGGCAATCGGTCGAACCGCCCGACCGAGACTGTGACGCGACGACGGTCACTTTGAATAATGCGACTCGACGCGACTGTCCTGTTATGGCGGCGCGCAATTACGGCTTAATGATATCGCAGGCGCGAAGAGCCGCCAGTAAAACGTTCCACTCGGTTGGAGTTCGCTTTGTGCGCCTTTTATCCCGACTGGGCTCTTGGTTCTTTTTCTTGCGTAGCCTGCGACGCGATGAAATTCATGATCTACGATAGAGATATGGGTCGCGCTCGATCTTGATCTGCCTCGTCGATCATGTTTTCACGAGGCTAACGTGATGCTAGCAGAAATCACTCTTGATAATGCATGCATTCATTAATAGTGGCTGATGTCACGCTAGGAAATATGGTGGATTTATCGGATGGCGCGATGTTTGAGCTGATTGTTATTCGAGTTCGTTATTCGAGTTCGTGCTTGTTTCGTCGGTGGTTGCTTGAAGGGATCAAAGCAATTTCGTCCTTGCGAAAGTTGTAAAACTTTTGTAAACTTTGTGAAACGAGCTTTACAGAGAACGTTTTATAAATCGACCTTAGGTGTGTTGTCGTAGCACGAGAAAAGGATGGATGCAATAATTTCGATGAAAATCTGTCGGTAGCGATTTACTACAAATGGTACTTAATGTATTCATTAACTCGGCTAGTTTTTACCGTTAGAAATGGGATTTTCTCGGTTATCTAATTTGAAAACCGATACTTATCGGTGAAATTAACAGATATTTTAATAATGGATAAAGAATGAAAATACATTCGAAGCAATACAATGTACAGAGATACATTCTCGTGACCTATACAGTTATGAAATTTTTCGATTTAATTAAATCTACGGTGCATATCAATTTTAATTATACATTTAATTATGAAAACTTAATACATTTGGTTTATAATTGAAAACGTGCGTTTAAAGAAAATGAATTCTGAGAAATACAAGTTTAATCACTGATACTCCTGAAATTATGACGTACTATTGATCATGTTTCTACATTAGTTTCGTATTCGTGAAACGCAATTCTTATTCACATGACAGTATGTCTTAAGATTTACTCTTTCTACGCGCTTACTTATTTTTACAAAATTATACGGTAATTGTGATTTGGAAACGAAATCTTTAAAAGCTCTGTGTTCGCTAGTCGAGAAAGATACGAAATAAATGATGTTGCCTTAGATTTGAAAGAATAAAAAATTTTTTCATACGTTGTACAAGGAATTTCATTTCAATACATACTCTCTCTCTCTCTCTCTCTTTATTTTTCTTCAGCGCGTTAATCAACGTTCTAGTTAGACGTTACATGGGTTTCGTTATTACTCTTGCAGTACGTTAATGCCGCACGTATGTATATGTTGGAGTTGATCATACTGCTGGAGCGATCAATCAAACCTTGTAATTAACGAGATTGCGAGGTCTTGCGCAATAATGTACGATGACAATGACACGAGATGTGGTAGTTGTTCTCGTCTAGACTCCTGTCTTTACGAAATTGCAATCCATATGAAATTTTGTGAGCAGTTGAGTGATTTGTATTTCACGACAAGTATATAAATAAGCATACATATATATGTAAATATAAATGAACACAATAAGGTAGAATGAAAAAAATTACGGTAAAGGTTTAATTTCATTTATTATTATCATTATCATTATTACATTAGTATATACATCTTTCTTCGTAGAAAGGATGTTTGGTAAATTAATTTACCAAACAATAAATGCTATAACTATATGTGACTATAAATTGCTTTATAGTCTCCCAGCAACTGAGAAAATGCCTGTTTGAAGCCATAGTAAACTCTTGTTTTTTTGGAACGTATATTGACGCTCTGTATTAGGCTGGACAATGAATGCAGGTAAACACTACCATCGTTGATCTTTAAAATCTCAGCTGATGAGAATTTATGGATCCGTTAAATGTAGATGATAAATTAGTTATGAAAAGCTTTTACTTTTAACGGGAGAAAAGTTGCCATTTCATTTGTTTCCATGGTCTTATTTCAAATGAAAAACAGGTTACTGAATAATTCATGTTTAATTTACAATTAATGGGAAAAAAAGAGGAAAAAAAACAAGTAATATTTGAATTCTCGTAACTGCGTTTGCGTTTTTGCATTGAATTTAAATGCCAAAATTTCCTGTACTTCGTTACTTGGAATGGTAGACTAGAAATTATGAACAAATTTCTTCTTTAATTGGATAAGTTCAGTGACAGAAAGTGGATCGATTTAAGACAGATTTATTCAATGTGCAATTCATTAATTTTCGAATCAAAAAACGAAAGGCTCAATAAATCTATTACATTATTTCACCTATTGAAAATTCCAAGAAAATCAAATTGATATTTGGATATTTAATAATAGAGGAACTCGAAGAAAAATAAATCTTATTTTCCGTCTATTTTCTGACATTTTGTGTAGCATTCAAGACTTTCTTCTAACTAATTGTATACTGTTATTCCTATTAGACAACGTTTTATACAGCGTATGTGTCTTTAATTACTAAGTTTTGTAATCGCAATATTCTCGTTTAGAGTAACTTCCATATCTTGCCATTTTCTGCTTAAAAGTACATACATAGTTGCTGTACAAGCTAGTAGAAGTAGAAAAGGCCAAATAAAGCTGAGGCATAATTTATGTTTTTATTTCCGATGTAGATTCATCTATAAACTTGTGCAACAATTCGAATAAAAGAAATAAAAAGGGCGGCTTGTACTCGTCACCAAATAAATTATCTCCATCGTAGCGTATGAACGCGATGTTCCATTCGTATCTCTTGGTAGATCGCAACAGTTTCGACAAAGCCAATGAATTATCAGGGGCCTTATCGCAACTGCGCAACATTTTCACTCAGCCGTTCCTTCCGAGAGCGAACTCGCGCGTGATCGCATGATTTATCGTAATTCGCTAGTAATTCGCTCGAGCGCGCGCGTGAATTACGCGACCTCTAATCGCACTCGCGCGCCTCGGTGACTTTGGGTCCGAGTCTCCGCGGGGCTAAATTGGAAAAGCAGGAACGCGAATAGCGAGTGCGCATCGTGTTTTATTCGCGCACTCGGAGGTTGGTTTCATTAGACCGTAGGCCGTAGGCTGGTGCACGCCATCGACGTATCAAACGGTTAATTAATCAATGTTTATATTATTGCGAGCGCACGGATGTTGCCACGGGCGATGCTACTGCGGTGCTCTCCTTTCTCCTTTCGTTTTCCTACGTATCCTCTCGCAATACCCTGCCGCCTCTTTTCTTTTCCTTTCTTTTCTTTTCTTTTCTTTTGCTTCTTATCGTTTCCCCCTGGATATTTAGTTCGTGTTCTTTATTATTTATTAGCCGAGCCTCGTTATTATTGCGCGAGGAAAAGAGGAGAGTCGAAATCGAAATCTTGTCGCTGTATTGCAGGTGAGAATGCAAGTAGATGTTATTACAAAATATTGTTGTGCGGAATTACATTATTTTATCGATTTGTTTTCATTTGCTTTCGCTTCTCTTTATTCGTCATTATACGTAATTGTGGATCGTTCATCTGTATGAGGCGTTTGGTGGAATGGTTGTCTTCTTTGGCGACGCACAAGTTGAATGGTATTTTTTTTTTTTTTTTTTTTATCGAAATAAATTATTTATCACTCTAAACAAGTCTAGCCCTAAGAATGTACCTGCTAAGCTTTCATAAATCGCTTCGACGAAGCGTTTGAAGCGATGTACGTTCGCAGCGGTGTACACGTGGAAGCGCTGGACCCGTTGACTATCAATCGCCGTACTTTTTTGCATCTATGCACGATGAGAACATCTCAACACCTGCTTAACTATTGTCGATCGACCCTGTTATCCTTCGAGTACTGCGTCTCACCTACTGCACCTTCTTCATTAATTTCAATAACAATTATTTCTGACATTGTTTATTTCATCGCGATTCGTCGTGCTCCGCTCCGCGACGAATGAATCGTGATTGACCATCAAAGCACCTTTAATATTCCGCTCGTGTTTACTCCCTTGTATTACGGCAGCGCTTATACGTATATATCCGTTTATATGCCTCTGGCAGCGTATCCACTCGTTACCCCCGTGCCCTACGTGCACTTGACGCACACGTCTTTATTGCACTGTTTCTGCCCGTTATTGGGACGCTCGACGGGATCGTTTTTTCTTCGTTGGCGATGCGCGGGCGCAGTACTGCTCCTATTATGGAGTTGCAAAATTAATTCTTCGACGTTACGATGATGGAGCTCGGCGAGACGACGACTAGTGGAGTGATTGGACGCCGCTGCTGCGGATTAAACAGAAATCTCTTTTTGTCTTTGTTCTCGATGTGGTGGCTGTTTTTGCTTTGTTTTTCTGCGGGAAGTTTGTGCTTTTAAGGAAACCTATGATGTACGGTAAAGAGAATTCCATTACTGTTTCTTGTAAAATTTACGTTGTACTATAATCATTTTGTAAGCGTTATATTTTCTTGTTGCTTTAAAGTGAAATTTTCACTCTATAAGGAAGCGAGTGCTCAAACTCGTATTACATTTCAAAGTAAGTAGTCTGTTTAACCTTTCATGAGTTATTCATTAATACCATTGTTATTCATTCGTTTGCTACTATTATCTGAACTTGTTTGGCTGACTAATGTTTACTTGGACAAAAAATTTTCGAACGAATATGTAATTTATATACAAATTACTTGCTGCAGAAGCTTTTTTCTGTACAAAAATCGCTTATATTTAATGATACGTATTCAAAAGAAGAAAATCACATATTGGATTTATTTTTTAGCGATAATATAAAGAATAAGCTAAGTGGTTAACGTACTGTTACAATGTATTTGCTAAATAGGTACTCGTAACTTAATTTTACTCATTTTCAAAATTCAAGTTACTTTTATAGTTTTGTACAATCGTTTTCGTACAATGATTTCTGCATATGACGTTTATTGAACAAAATTAGTCTTATCGAATCAATTTTTTATTCGAAATGTATTGCAATAGCTTAGCGCGATTTAGTGAGATATAATACTTTTACGTGAATATAACAGTATGTGAAATATAGTAATCGTTCCAAACAATTATATTTCCTTCATGGCGTGGGGAATCAAAGTGTTATCTAGAAATATATTTCTTGGAATATTAAAAATTAATAATTAAACAAGTAAAGCTTATAAGTCGCTAATTAACGGTTGCGAGAGAAAATTCGTTATGCGATTTGTGTTAAATATGTGTGTGTGTGTGTGTGTGTGTGTGTGTGTGTGTGTGTGTGTGCATGTATTCATAAAGCTGAATAATTAGATAATGAGGTTTCATGATTTTTTAATGAAGTAGATCACATGGGAAGATATGCTATTTAAAATACATTAGTTCGTTTTATTAAAGTCTCATTTTGGTAAGAATTCCTAATATTTGACCTCATATTTATACTTGACCTTATGTTCACAAGTTTCCATTTTCTTATTCTTTAAACTTCCAATATATCTACTGTGCAAGCCTCGAATGTTTCGAATACAGTATATAACTTTACACATTTAATTAAGATAACGGATATATTGAGATATTGATGAGATTATGGGTGCCAATATTCGTGTCCATGCGAAGGAACAATTGAGATTTCCCTAAACAATTGTGATTTTAGAGGTATGTTTCCTTCAATTTAGTACATTATTATGCTTTATATGACTCTATATTCGTATTAATATATAGAAAAATTGTGTTTGGTAGTTTTAAGTACGATGGGTGATGATGCCACACGTATTATTATTTAACTATTAAAATCGGGAATCGTATTCATTGTTTTTTTTAATATTGAAAAACTTTATACATACAATTTGATGCGTAGAAATACATCATGTAATGATGGATATATTGCGCAATAACTTGTGAAAAATGAAGCATAAAATTGTTGTGATATTTAGGAAGGCATAAATTTACTTATTTAAATATCCATTCGTTAATAATAAAATCAGTGCTTCGAGTGATTGTTTTTAATAAAGTTTTTTCATCGTGCATACTTATCACTTTGTCGTACATACCAAATTCTTAAAATAACTAATGTTTTAAAATGCTTATTTTTATTTTTTAAAAGAAACGAGGAGCAGGTTGTTCCTTATTTCTATCTCTTTCCAAAACACAATCGTCGGGGAACACATTTTTTAAACGTCTATCTAACCCAGGGTATTACCTTAAGAAGCTTCCGCGTTTCTACTAGTCGATGAGCACAAGCTTGATAAACTTCAAACCACGTTTATTAGTGATTTTTACAGATAATATTAATAGAACTTACATTTAGTTAAAACTCGAACTTTTAATCAATTAAAGCATAATCTACAGCAGCGTTGTGTATTTAAAAATGTTGCCATCGCTGCGATAAATAAGTAACCTGGTACGAGTTGTAGTCTACTTTTGAAATTTAATAGATCACTATTAAAAGAAAGATATGAATGCATTAGAGGTGTAAAAGTACTTGGTAGCGCTATTGCAGAATAGGCTAAGTAATACAACATTTGCTATTTGTGTATTTATTAGTGTACATTAACAATGTTTATGTGTAGCGCATATAATGTTTATTCGCGCGCATTAAATAGATTACATCGAAATACACGCTTCCCTCGGCGCACTGTTCGAGCATGTACGCAAAATCAAGTAAAATAATCAATTCCGAGATTTTTGTAGATATCATGTAAATATAAAATACGTACTAATCATAACGTAACGCAGCGTGTTTTTCTTTGATGTTGCCCGCTATCAATTCCCTTAAGTGGCTAATAATTTAAAGATTTTCACGTGGAACGCCAGTAAATTATGGGATACGAACGTTCCCCCATCCTCCTAGCGCTCGTGAACCTCCATAAGCGCGGACGACCTCGGATCAGGCGAATTAATTAACCTCATAAAACTACGAGAGCACCCCCGCGCTCTATCTTCGAGGACGCTGTCGCCCTTGACTGTCGCCTCTGAGAACTGTTCCCGCACGTTTTACGATCTCTGTATACATTCTCGAGGCTTTTTATTTTTCGTACTCCGATTTTTATGGCCGGCAATTGCAGAATTTTAAAGCCTACCTTCCTTCTCTTGCGTTTGATTGTACGCAAAACCGAACTACAAAGTAAGAATTCATTTACATTCCACGACCGTAATAATCTGCCTTAATTGTAAAAATTGTAAAAATGAGTCTCCTCGCGTTGAAAAAGGCAAAAGTGTTTTAAATTTAAATTTTAAATTAATTCATTAAATATGTCATAGCGAAATCATTTTTTGGGAAGAACAATTAACTTGTGAGCATCGACAGGAAAATAATAAATAATAAAAAATAACGATTGCGGAATTAAAAATTGTATTTTCATTTGCTTAATGTGCGTGTTTCAATCAGTTATTCGAAAAAATAATTTCACTTTGTCTATAAATAATCTAAGGAACCGCGCGAATCATCCGAATATTGATTTTAGCGTGCATCACGTGAAAAACGTTAGAATTGTTAAGTTCCACATAATAAACTTTAAACGGGTATTTTGAGGCTTATTTTACTAAAGCTAATTGTGATTAACAGTCTTTTACGACTAAGGAGAAAAATAAACTAACCGTTAATTAACGCTATCGTAATTCGAGAAGGTTGTCCATCACGTGGATTCAATTAAATACTGAGATCGAAGAATGAGAAAGCAAGTTACTCGTTACTGCTATAAACTTACGCATTCGATAATTTAAATAGAACTCGGATTACTATTACGATATTTATGGGTTTTGCGTTTCTTTTATGTTGTATAATTTAATCATTGAAATATGTAATTAACAAGTGTTTGGCTTACTCGAAATAGGCTATCAAATGTATTAGAAAACTCCTTAAGTTTATTTTTCTTGATTATCCATAATAATTACAACACTTGGAATCCATAGCAACTGTACGCTTACAAAAACAGCTAGTAATTATTGTTGTAACAGATTGTACTATTCAGATAAGCTCGTATATATGTATATCGCATCGCGTCTTTAAAATGTGATAAATATTGTTCAAGCCTTTCTTGAGAAACATGTCAAGTCGATGATGTTTTCTTTCTTTCTTTCTTTCTTTCTTTCTTTCCTTCCTTTCTTCTTTCTTTTTTTCATGAAAATTTTGCAAACGTATCCGAACCAGAACGTACACGAAGCAACAGTATTTAATATTTTTGGAACACTTGCGACAACATTTCGCAGTCATTCGATCAAATAGGATTATGCGTAATTTTTATTTTCCAATATATATCTAAAGCATGAGTTATAAGTGCAAATGAGGTGTAATTTCCTCTTGGAATTAACGTCATTTAGAACTGTATATTGCTGTATATTGCCTACATTTGTAAGCAATTTCATGCACGGTGTCTTGGGAAATTAGCGGCTTTTGAAAATTTTTTCAGACGATTAATGATAATCAATACGGTAAGAATATATTTAATGACAGTTTAACACGTGCGCGTCGAGAATTATAATAGAATTAGGACCCTCTTCATGGATACGAAAATGCGAACTCTCTTATTTTCAAGCGATTGCGACTACAGCCCTCGCGACATCCTGATATTAACATTTTTCACTTTTCATAACCTCAAAGTCTGAGGCTTGAACGTTAACAAATGTAGGCCCTAAACTCGGCCTACATTTGTTCATTGCTCCGGGTCTTGAGAGACAGAGTTCAGTACACATCGTCGCGAGGCAGATCTCAGACGGACGAGATTTCCAAATAAGGTTTATGCTCGGTTAAATATTTTAGTAAACTTTAGTACTGCGGAAGGGGTACTTAGGGAAAGTATCGTCACAGCGTCCACGGGAACGGAGAATGTTCGTCACAGCAAGATCAGCTGTTGAGATCGAGAGGACCTCCAAGAGTACCCGAAAAATACTCGATCGCAATTCGGTCTCATGGGCGGATTGTCGCGGATGCGTTCGCTCGACCGGGCACGTTTTAATTATCGTCCGGAGAGAATTTCTCGGTCGTTGTAGTCGCTGTGCTCGCGCTCGTATAATGTTCTCGATTCCGATAAGACAAGAGGCGAAGAGGCTTTCGGACGACGGAGAGCCTCTTCTCAAGCGACAGGGCGCAGGCGTTGCCCTCGTGCGCACCGAGTTCGGTGCTATGCTTCGGCGGTGTAACCGATCGCACGGTAACGTCGCGTATCTCCGTCGATAGCCATCGCCGTGTGCGTTTTGCGTAATTTATTCTCTTTTCGGTAGTGAATTATCGTTCGCGTAAAGTTTTACGACTCTTTTTTAATGCCCTTGACTTGCGTTAAATGCTGCAGCGAGAAAACGGGTTAAATTACGGAAATTAAGGAAAAGTGCAATTGCCGCTTGTTAATTATTGTTTTGTTTGATATGAATTTCAGATACGCGCATAATATAATACGCTGTAGCGTCTTGTTATGGGTACCTTTTCAGAAATAACGAGATCTAATTTATTGCAGACAGTAATTAACCATATTACTTATGTTTCGGTTATTAAATTACTTTCATTATTACGTCAATATTTTCTGGTAACGATAACTCTTGTAATGATATCTTATTTACTGAAAAATTCAGGCTTGCCAAGAATTTATTCGTATTCCCAATTGCGACCATCTTCGTAATATATCTTAACCAATTCTTCGTTAAATCAGAATATATTGTTCGCATTACTTAAGCGATTTATTACAATTACTGTGCTTTTAATCAATCGTAGTTCCGCCAGGAATAAATACTCGAACTACTACTTTCATCCCGAGCAGTAAATAAATATTTATTCTGGTATTATGTTGTAATTCTATATTTTTAGATTACTAATTATAAATCCTCGGCTGACACTTCAAAACTGTATTCAAACGGATTCACTTCCGTACAAAACGTACTTCGATCGATCGATCGCTCGAAGTGTTTAGGAAAACTAGGATGCACAATCAATCGTAACTAAAAACGGATGCCACTCGAGTGAATAATTTAGCCTTAAATGGTTATACTATTCAGTTACGCTTCGATGTTCTTCTTAAGAAAGTACAAAACCGAGATACTCAAAGCACGTACTTTAGTACAAACAAGCCCAAAAATCTCTCTTCATCTCCTGTATATTATTAAAAATCCACTGCATTTTTAACATTATCATACAGATTGTCAGTAACTTGACTGGTGAATCCTGACTTATCGATACGCGTTTTTCTCACAAATCTAAATCTCAACTGAATAAACCTTTTTTGACATATCGAGAGGATTCAGCCATATCAATAACGTTTCCCCGTTGTACAGATTAAATTGTCTTGGATTGAACGTCAAAGATAAAATTATAAATAGCTTTGCACTATCCATAACAGCGTACAAAATAATTGAACAAAATAACTTGCTTGTATCGCGAACTCGTAGAGTTCTATTCGAATTAATCGGTCAGATTCTATATTCTGAAAACCCAAATACAAGCACACGATTTATCACAGACGGTATACTATTTTTCTACTGGACTCATTTTTTAGAATACGACTTTTATCTTAAAATTCAAAGCACATCGCGTTTAAGTTGATTGCTTTTGCAGCTTTAGGAACAACGAACTTTTGACGTTACTATATTTAGAAAATACAACTTTTTATAAGCAATTTAACCCAAGGCTGTCTGGGTCAGACTTATAAAGCGCGATATTATCCATTACTCCATCAACGAGAAGAAGAAACAGTCGAATGACGACTAAGCACTTGGCTGAAGATTTTCTTACATCTGGAGTGCGTTTAGAAGGCAATGAGTTTGTATTCGATGAAGATAACGAAGGTTAGTTCGAAAAGCCAGTCGCTGATCCGCAAAGCGATAATAATTTCGGATAACCAAGCCAGCAGCTCTGCATCTCTCCACAGTGCGAACAGACTGGCTATCGCTTACGGAGGCATCCTATTTGTAATAACGACTAATGTCAATTACCACGAAAGCAAATAAAAACGAGAGGCAAGAAGTCGGCTGATGATCGGCGACCCGAGCGATTACAAATGCCGTTATCGCGTGGCCACTATCGCACGAGCGAGCGCCAGGACGCGCCGCTACTCAATGAAGATCCTGAATGAAAAATCGCGCGGTAATTCCAAATGCGCGCGCGCGTCCCGCATTAACGGCGTTTACCGCATTATCGCTTGACTTTCGTAATTACGCGTTATTCAGGCCTTGGACGAGCGCGCAATATCTTGTAGGACAGCGCCCCGATCGTATAACTCTTCGTTCGGCGTATAACTCCGCGAGGCGATTTTACCCTCGTGCACACGGAGACTCGAGCGATTAACCGGTTAGTGTTTTCGCGGAAATTGCACTTGACGAGGACTCGCGCACATTTGCGGGCTGGAGTTCCTTTTTCCGTCGTTGTTTCGCGGCTAACCGGCGACCGGTGCAGACACGCGCACTCCTGAACGCACTCCGAGCCTTTATCGTCGTGGGAGGAGGTGACCAAGTGGGGAAGATGCTTAAGGATTTGTCTAGGAAGCGGTCTCGCGCGAGAGCTCCTCGAGATTCCTTCGGACGGCTGTAAGACGAGAGTTTTCGCGAGTTTATCTGGCTTGGGCAGCTGCATTACGATCGAGTGTACCTACAACACGTAGGTGTCGGGTGCGCGTCGTATTTTTGTTGCAACGCTTTTTTGCTTTTTTTCTGTTTTAGCGCGTCGGGCGGAGGATCGTGCCGATGGGTTTTATTGCCGAAGGTATTAAAGTGTAGATTTAGAATTGTAGACTTAATGCTTGTTTGGTGCTCGAGATCATTAATAGGCTAACATTAGCTAATACGTAAGAACGTAAAGACAACGAAATGGGAGAGTACAATATTCGCGATATGCGCTCATTAGGTTCTTAGTTTTTGTCTGGGAAGACGAACGATCGTATAATTATTTTTCATTGCATTTGTATAAGCTGGATAAAATGTAATTGCATTTTTACACGTAATTTCACACTTTAAATAGGAAAAGGATTGCATTTGAACAATATTGATGTACGAACGACACGTTCTACTCAATTTAATAGAAAATTACGAAATAAAAAATATTCTTGTGAATCGCGAAACATCGAAATAGTATTTTATCGTTCAATGGAACTCGATGCACATACACTTAGAGGCGTTTCTTTCCTTTTTTCTTTTTAAATTACATTTAAACCGATGTTAATGTTAACGTGAAGTATATTAATACACGTGGAAGAAAACATTGAGTTTTGTAAAGCGAAGACTTTTACCTGAATATACAAACGTAAATACAAAATTTATGTAAGGTTGTCAATTAAGAGGAAATACTACGTTGTTTGTTCAAATTGCAGATTTGAAGTTATTTACTAACAATAAATTCATTTTTCAACTATTTTATTAAATATAAGTTATGTTGAATTATCATCTATTTTTCTATCGCAGAAGATTAATTTTGCATTTATTAAATTCCGTCTTTAAATGTGCATATAATAAACTAACTTTAAGCGAACGTCGTATAATAATATAAAATATCCATTTCGAGGTTCAAATTCGTCTTGATGAAAGACAATAATTTGTATTCGAATCGTGCGTAGCAATAATTATTCACACTTAGTTATTAGTTTACAAGACATCAATTTATGAATAAGAAACCATAATTGTATTTGTTTCAAATTTTCCAATTTATACCTGTCACCTTATATTTTAAATTACATAGATTTATTATAATGACGAATAAAGTAATATAGTACTAGACTTTCCCAATTCGTACTCTGACATTTCTTTTGCATTTCTTATGTAGCACGTGACCTAAACTTATGAATTTACACCGTCGCATCGAACCCGCTAAGATTTTCATAAAATTTGCTCATTTTTCTCTGTGCCATATACAAGAATTGTATTAACATGTTTGTTTCGAGAGTAATAAAATATACCGCATTCGAGAAATACCTTTGAAGCATTCAAGTAATAAATTTATGGAAAAGTTAACGCGATGAATCATACATTTGCTCTGTGACTATTTTGGTTCGGAATCTTGGCAACCTTTACTGATTCTTCATTTGACTTTTTAGTATTAATGACGATTAAATTTCAATGTAAATCGAGAATTTCTTTACAATTTCAATTTCGGTGCAGATTAAGCAGATTACTTTCGCAGATCCAAATCTTATTGGATTTATATTAGTCTCAAATTATACGCTCGATTAAAACCAGACGTGTCGTTAAAGTTGTGCAGTACTTGTTAGTTGGTTATTAGTTTGAAACAAATATTCATTCATGTTTAAGGGATTCGATACAGAAATCAGATTCAATACATCATTTGTGTCAAAACAGTTATGGGAATGGTTATTAATATTAAATAACTCATTGTACTCAATTATTACGTTAATCAAATAAAGAAAGTATATTACTAATTGAGTAACAGTATCAGATATAATTCGCACGTTTTACTAACACATATCGCATACCATAATTTTGAATGTACTAATGAACGTAATCAACAGCGACCTAAAACTGTGATATATATTGTAGGGTACCATAAAAAGTAAAGTTTAATGACGTGTATTCACCTGTGTTAAAAGGAATCATAAATTAGTCGTTTTCGCTTGCTCTAATAAAATTGGCCTTATTCTTATGACTTTAAAAATCGTGGGTCCCGATGCTTTGTATAATGTGCGGCAACAACTATTTATCATCCAACAAATCATCAAGCTGCGTCGAATTAAATTTATTTTTCTTCTTTTGTAATTATTGAAAAGTAATAATAATATTGCGTGTTCCTAGTATGAATGTAACACATTTATATACGGTCAATTGCAAATACAACTTGACTATAACTTTGTCGTGGACGGAACAATCATTCAATGACTTTTTCATACAATTAACACATTCAAGTTTTTTAATAGCTTGGCAAGTTAACGATAATTCAATTAGATAAAGTGATTAAACAGTTAATCACTTGTATACGAGATAAACTTGAAAGCGCTAATGGCGAAACCTATTCCACTGCATTACAATCGACTACAAACATACATTAGACATTGTTATAATGTTATCAGATGAACGTGTATTAACGCAAATTCAAGTTTACTTCATCGGTTATAATATAATAAATTATTGGAAATTGTATACTTTTTTTAAGTGAAAAGAAGGAAAGAAATTCTATCGATATTTTCGAATAGATTGAAATACGTGTAATGAAATTTATTTAAACACCATACGGTTCAACATAGCATCTGCATTAAATTATTACTATGACAGATTTGATTAGGTGTAAGAATTTTTTATTTCAATATAATACGTGGTACTTCATTCACAGATCGTGAAGGTTTCTCAAATACTCCGAGTAAATGTATTTGTATGTTGTAAAATTGTAAAAACTATTCCATAAAATTAATGAACGTATAATTTTTCAATGTTTTAAAATGACAGAATTCTATGTTGACTATTTTTATTAATTTTCGTAATACCGTTCACGATATCTTTATTAAAGCTTAATAAATACAAACGGTGCAAATGCCATTGCTATTTATAACGCTTTTGGTAGTAAAATATTGAATGTACAGTCAATGATTGCCAATATTGTCGTGAATTTTCATAAAATATGTGTGAAATTTGTGGCTCCACTGTAGTTTCAAATAATTCTCTAAAACAACGATAAATACCGCCACATCGAAGCAGTATTCTTTCGAAGATCCAAGTGAGTTCGTAAGCCAAATGATCGATTCTCAGTTCGAAGTATCATTCACAAGACCACGAACAATTCCAACTTTTACTCAGCCGAACGGAAAGAACCTTTTTAATGCAACGCCGAACGCCTATTATCCCGATTCAAAAATAATTCATCGCACTTTGACAATAATGACAAGGGACTCGCTCTATTTCACCTCTAATAAATCGTATAATTATCAGCGAAAAGCGAAGCTGCGATGCGCAAAATTGCTCGCAACCCCAAAACAAAAGCCAAAAGCGCGACAATCTCGATAATCATCTCAATATTTGCTCTTTCTCCCCAAGAACCCGTACTTCCAATCGTAATCGGGCCGTTTCGATTCGGGCGGACGCAATACTGGCAAGGTTCGGTACCGCAATCACATCCGCAAAAATTCGTCTTCCTTATTACATACGCCGAAGGATGCGTAATGCGCGTGTACAGCCGAAGGCGGCAAAGGAGTCCCTTTCTTCCTTGCTCCGGTGCTCGATTGGATTCGGGATCGCGCGAGATATTGCTCGGATATCGCTGCGCGATCTCGTGACTTCGTTCGAACCCGTTACATTCCGGGGGTCGGCAGGGGGCAGGTTCGAGGAAGTCGGGCGCGAGCTGGATACATCAACGCTCTTCGTCGAGGGTAAAGAACGAGTGACGCGTGCTGGCGTAGAGTTAATGTTTCCGCGCGCGATCATCCGCTACCCGATCCCATTCGAAATTCGTAATTTTCGATATTACGATGAAGCTGGTGCGACGTGGATCTCGATCGAGGAGGCGGTTGAACCTGATTTCTGGGAGTATTTCTTCGACCGAGTGGCAACGGCCGTCGACAATCGTTTAATACTTAAACCGTTAGCGGTCAAGTGTAAGCAAAGCTAACCTTTGCGTACACTTCGTACGCGCTAATAATATTTTTCACGCACTCGCAATTTCAGTCTCCCGAGCACTCACTTGAATCTTCATCCGCTACCGTTGCGGGGGAATAAAGTGAAAACTCGAACTGAAAACAGAGGGATCGTTCGTTTACTAGAGCGGACAATGCAGCAGAACGTTTCTTCTAGTTTATTAGCGCGGTGCGCGAAAGCCGAGTAAAAATAAGCGTCAACAAAATCAGCGGAGCTCCCAACGAAAGTAAGCGAAAAATAAAGGAAGAAAAATTGTACCGCAAGGAATCGTATTAATACCTGCACTACTTGCATCTCCTATCCCTCTCTCATTCTTTACCTCCTGCTCTTCTCTTTCCTTCGCTCCTTCCTCGTTCGCGCGCAGCTCCTGTCTTTCTCGGTGCGAGGGGGAGCCTGTAAAAGGCGCGGCTCACGAATTAGCGTCCCTGGCGATATTTATGGCGAGCGTCCGGCTTTTAAAAACCTAATGAGAGATAGATCGTCCGTCGTTCGGCGCCGCTCGTTGCTGCTGCTCGTTGCTGCTGCTCGTTGCTGCCGCTCGCCTTCGCCTCGATTAAAGGCGGATTTATGCGCGCGAGCGAGACGGAGATTCTTCGCCTCTTCCTCCTGCTGCTTCTTCTCCTCCTCCCCCCGAGCGACCCGTGGCTATTTTCTTACATACAAACCCGAGCTGCGTCCGATTGTTTTCGCGCGTCCGCGGCTAATGGCGACGCTCGAATGTAAGGAGTCGGCTTCCGTGGAGCGAGGCACGGCGGCACTTATTGAATGACTACGAATGCTATTATCTCCGCCTCTCGCGCATATTGGCCTCCCTGATTAAAGGGAGAGCGCGCTCGTGTGCGCTTGAAAGAGAGCCGGGGGATGACGTTGGACTTTTTAAGCGGCTAAGGAACGCGCTCCGAGCCTCGGAAATAGAGAACTTTACGTGACAGTGTTCTCCGAAACGTTGCTTTTTGTTACATTCGCTGGATTATGTTGGCATTTGCTTCTTAGTCTCTCGAAGGCGAGATTCCACCTTGACAGGATTCCGCTCTAATTGTGGGAGTGAAGAGCGGAATGAATTGCGCCGATTAGGGAAATTATTTCACTTCTAATGGCATTCGATTATTTCCCATTTATTTAACGGGTATTGCCTGCTCTTAACGATGGTTTTCTTTAAAAGTCCTCCCCGATGTACGAGGATTTTACTCCGGGCATTTGGGGTGACGAGCATTTACTTCGTTATAGCGGTGACGGGGGTAAACTTTGAAATTTTTGACACGTCAGACGTTCAGTAGTTCAGTAAGAATACGAACCGTCATTAATAACGCGAGATTTGTAATAAAGGCGTTCCTTTGGAGTCAGCGAGCGAATGCGCTTGGCAGTAATTTTGCGTAAACAATAACTTTCGGCCCCAATGCAATGTCCTCTTGTAATAAATGGCGTTCGGTAGAAACGCGATGTTCAATCGAGCGTAAATATTTTATCGCCATTGGTAAATTTCTCTAGGTAGTGCAACGATTTGGTGCACCTCTGCATTTAATTTATATTTCCACGAATGAATTTCTAACGAGTGCGGTATCACATAATCGGACGTTCTGAGAAATATTTACAATGTCTCTCTTTCTACGATTCTTAAGGTACGTTACGTTTAACGAAGTTAATCATATTACGACATTATTGAATAGCGAATGTATACCGCAATAAAAAATTTTTTTCAACGAAAAGAACTCGTTTTTATGAGACGTGCACATTTAACTGTAAAAGTTGATTTTCTTCAAAAGTATAATTTTGCTAAAAGAATTTACTTTAACTCGTATTAATATGTGTCTAATTAAGTAAAACCAATAAAATTTATTAATATGTGTACACTATTATAGACTCTGAAAGTATAAAATTTAATTATGCCCCTAGGCCTAAGTGTACAGGTAAAGTTTAACTGTTCTACATCGAATAAAAATTTATCGGAATAGTATCGAAGAACCACTTACTTAACGTAAAACTTTAATTACTTCTTTTTATAAAATTTAATCGTCGTTGATTCGAGTTGTTATTCGCTGTATTATTATGATTAATGTAGCTTGTAAGGTTGCGCATTAGTTAAGTATCGATAGTCATCGATGGTTTCAGTTGCATTATTTTGAAAATGAAGATCCACTCTAATAAGCCGATCAATGTCTACATCTCAGGCAAGTGAACTTCTGTTTTCATAAAGATTGAATTCTATTCTAAGAAAGAGAAAATAGATATTTTTATTATCCTGAAAACAGACCTGATAATTTAATTGCGATTCTATCCTTATTATGATTTAGCACAGAAAGTAAGGTACAGCTTACGTGACGTTATGTCTACAATATTAACGAGATAATGATTAATCTAAACAAGATAAATCACTCGCAATCCTTTCTCACGCTGTAAATATTTGCAATTGCATTTCGTCAATATAATTAAATTTATAATATTTATCATTTCAAAAGTTAATTGCAAATACTTTATGTAGATTAAACTTAATTTACGTTTTTAAACGCTAAATAAATTTGTGTAGTCAACAGACTATCGTACGTTATCTGTATTTTTTATGTAGGAGCTAACATCATTTATTAGTTGATTTAAACACCCTAGCATTCCGAGTAGGAAAAGTTATTTTACAGATTAATTAATGTTGTAATATTAATGTTGACAGTTAGGAAAACGTAATTTTGGACATTTCGTTTCATTATTTACTACACGGTATAATGTATTTATTACCGCGTGGTACTTATATTTTATAACTACGTTCGATTCAACAGCTATTATTGTAAAATTCTTTTGAATTAATTTTTACAAAACGTCACCAAAATGTTAACGTTAACAGAAACGCAAAACTTTTTAAAAATCCATAAATGTATCCATAATTAAATTTGATTTAATAAATAGTCAATAATTAGGAAACATTCAATTTTACTAAGTGTACCACGCGGAGCAAAAATCCATGCTAAGTGATTATTTAAGAATCATAAAAAGGATGAATATTCCTCCTTGCATCATGGATGCAAATAGTTCCAACATCTTACTTCGTTAAAGATTATTCTATCTATCCTCTTTAAAGCCGCATCTCCTCCCGGAAAATCCATTGCGAATTAATCCTTAACGAAACTTCACGTTCTTCTCGCCTTTATAGCTCGCATAAAAGGCAAAATCCAAAAATCTCAAGGGCGCGCTTCACGTACCTCCATAAACAAAGTTTTAGAGTTTGTAAATCAAGGTAAACTGCTGATAATACAGGCACGCGCTCGCGTGCAGATTTTCTTTTTTCGCGCATCGGCGAGGCGCGTTTTCGCGGGTGCGGCCCGGAAAATAACACGCAGACGCGCACAACGGCTTTACGCTATTATGTCCTTTGCTTATCAACTCCGCTTAATTGAATAATCAGGATGATCGGGGGACCGATTTAATCGTCTTCGAGTGAAAAGTGTCGGTGGAAAGTCGACGAGTATTTAGGTGCGTCATTTTCAATATCGATGATATTGATCTTGGCGTGCGACTTGACGTCTTTAGCGTATCGAGCACTAATGGCTTATACCTGTAAGGTAGATGAAGATGCTTTTTTCCCACAAGTATTAATTTTTCTAAGTTATAAGTAGCTTCGTGTACCGCGCATACTGTTAAAATGTACTAAAATGTGTTAAACCGCGAATGAATAACGACAAATAGGAAAATACTTTGATTTCGAAGGAGAGAAGCTTGCAACATCTAATAAAATAGCCCAAATAAACGTGTAAAGGGCGCTATTTATAAAATACTTCACAGCCATTTGGGGAAATGAAAAAGACTTTAACTGCGTTTTTAAAGTTCATACAATAGCATATGAATTATATAATTATACAGCTCGTACAATCCCTTTATTATAAACTTAATGAGTTCTATTGATGCCGATCTCATTATTTCGCGATTATTCAGCCTAATTGCTAAATATAGTATTTGCAATTCCTGAAGGCTTAACCACTTGTGCCGAGTTTTCTTAGAACTAAGAGTAAGGTCGTTGACTCGACGCTTACGTACGAGAAAGATATTTGGAACGCAGTATTTTGTAAAGATGTACATTTTCTGTGCATTGTACGTGTGCAGTTTGAATCTATTGGATAAAAAATGGCTTTCAAATAAGAGACGATCTTTGCATAGATCTAAAATTACTTTGATAAACCTTCGGTGATTTGCATAAATAGAAGCTAAGTAGCCAATTCTTTCTCGGGATTCGGAACTCTGCTTTATATTCCACTAATCATATTTAAATACAAAACAACAACAATGAAAGCCACCTATTGTGAGGTCGCGCGAAACCAAAAAAGTAAAACAAGCGCAAACTTCACGGAATAAAGGGAAAAAGTGACCGTGGAGTCCTTCGCGCCGCTGTCACTGGAAGCGCGGATCGGCCTCCACCCGCTTTATTAATTCGTTTGCTAGACACATCGACGGCTCTGATTGGATTTTTGTTGTGTCGCACTCGTGCATACAACGACGACCCTTTTTAAAAAAATCGCAGAGAACGTATGTTTGTTGGTGATTTTCAATGAAAAAAACGAAATTTTTCCACGTATCGTGTAGAGACAGTTGAAGCTTCTTGAAATAACAGATTATGAAAGAAAAATAATAGTAATCTATTGGAGATAAAATCGGATGTTCGAAAAATTAGCTGTTATTGTTTTTAATTATCAATTATCTGTTATTATTTTCAAAATACAATGTTGGATTGACGACTCGAGGTGGTCTGTCACTAAAAACCTTACCCAAGATGTACATTATACTTAATACTTTATAGCTTTCGTTAAAGTAAATTATTCTTATTAATAACACTGCACAAATATTATTAATTAATCACCGAATAATGAACGTAGTTTAATTAACGCGAAAGAAAATTTACTAAAAATATGTCGAGTGTATGGTTATTTCTTGTAAATTTTGTTATAAATTTTGATCCATTTCACGCATTGGTGTCAGATTATATATAACTCAGGATAAATTAAAACTCAATAATATGAAATTAATAATGAACATTCGCTTTCAACTACGCGAACTGTATAAATAATTTTTAATTTTCAATTTTAATTATACCATTAAAGCCCCTTTCAAAAATTAGCTCCAATGTAGTAATTTTGCTTATGATTGATTAAGTACACACAAAAGAGCGAAGGATAAAAATCAAGCACAAAGTAATCTTGCTCGATAAAAATTGAAATTTTATAGAATATATTTTTAATAAATTCTTAAATTGTAATTTGGGATGACGTCAGTCACGTTAAGTTATTTTGTACCTTAAATCATCTTTTAATAAGCCAACATCGAAATCTTAAGGAGATATATTTTATTACAATTATAAATTGCTCAAATTTCAGGTGTAATTATAATTTAAAAAGTCATCGAATACCTATTTCATATAATGTATCTCTTTTCAAATTACTGTCGTAAAATTCTTTGATAATGATTTTCGATGGGGACGTAAGAGTGTTAAATAATGAGTCTGCTTCTTGGAAAGAACCCCGAAATTACCTGGAAATAACGTGCACGACCGGTAAATTCTAATTTTAACCAATTCTTAAAATTCTGTCGACGAACAATTATAGCCTTAATCGGTCGATGTTGAGATATCGAACTTTTAACGAATTAATATAACTTACTGCATACGCCATCTATTACAACATCAATTCTTATTCGATAAATGCCGAAGCCTTGAAAAAAGGTATTACACGTGCATTTAAAGGATATAATTTGCAATAACAATAACACCAATTGGCATGAGCTTGCATCGTGCGAAAGGAAGAACCGAACTACTTATTAAATTGTAAAAATGTCGTACTGGGAACTATCGTTATCAGTCAAAAATCATTCCTACATTTTTCCGCGCTTTCCATGAACAACAAATTAGCAAATATTATTTAAAGAAAAGATCGGTCGTTGCGTGCTTGCGCGTGTACAAAGTAACAGCACAATGTCAGCGGCAGTTGAGATAAGGATGATTCTTTGTTTTGTCGCGGCAAAAGAAAAACGTTGCAACAGCATTGCTTTCGTAATCAAGAGGCAATTCATTCGTCACCTCTCAGTGGAGAAACTCCGCGGAACAACCGTAATGAAATTTCCCTCAGCTTATGCAGTTTCGCATCTCGAATCCGTCCAGAGTCTAAGATTCCACTCGAAATCTTGATTTTAAATCCTTTAAGCTTAAGACTACAGGAGACGTGCACAAGGGGCAAGGCGGCACACCTGCACACGCGATAAGCCAACTGCGTGTGCATCGGAGCTCTGGGGGCCGTTGGAACGCGCTGATTGGTCCAGCACTGCACACAACTGTGTACCCCCGCGCGAGCGCGATACGCGCTCCGCATTGATATTATTTCATTAACTTTTTTGCCGCCGTCGCCGCTCGGGGCAATTGCACGGGTTCCGTCCTTCCACCTTCTTTTCTTCCTTCGACGAAGTCTCGTCAAACTATCAGCCTCGCCATCCTTCTCCGATTTCTTCTGCTTCTTTTTGTCCACCATTTCTCCTCCTTCTTCGCTTCTCCCTAAGCGAATTACTCGAGAAAAAATCCTGTCTTCTTTTTGAACTTCGTTCGAGATACTTTTCTAGAGGTTTACCTGTATGTCTTACTCGAGTGTATTATTGTTCGATTTTCACCGTTTTCTTTTACGCGAGCATTAGAATTGTCTCTGGCGAAAAATTTCTACAAGCTTGTTTTATTAAAGTAGCTTATATGAATTACTTTAGTGGTGAGGAGTGGTTATTGATATACTGGCAGGCACTTTGCTCTCATTTTAAACGCGTTAACGACGGTGCAAAAATGATTTCTCCAGAAGAGAACTCTGTTCTATGACGCAAGCGGCCTAATTGGATTGCAAAGCTTACAAAATTCTGCAGTAGAAGTAATCGGCACCGCATCAATTACACTATAGAATTAGCATAATAGGAATAACGAGAATATAAATTGGCCGGTAACCAATGAAATACATTTCGCGAAGAAGGAAGTAGCTCCGTTAAATTTTGAAGAAGCCAGATCTCGGAAAAACGAAATTAACACGCGAGAGAAATTTTCTCAAGTACGGGATGTGCAAAAGGTCAGTTCCTCGTAGCCGCTCCAGCGTCTTCCAAATGGTAACATCGCGTTTGCTCCGCTATCCACTATCCTGCCAAGGGACTTCCATCCGTAGCTGCCGCTGAACACGCAGGTGAATTCGCGCAAATTAATGTGCGCGCATTCGTATGTAATCAAGTCCGTCGCCTTATAATGAGCCTTCGTAAAGTTTTTAAGGTACGGAGCAACATTTTTTTTCTTGACCTACAATATGCTGCAATTGCGTTATTTATACTTATTCATGGGAGAGTCGAATGGTGTTTGGAGTTCATTTTTATTCTGCATTACGTCAAATTCACGTGTTCGGAACTATGATTTTTATAGAATTTAAATTAAATGTCATTGTTACGCAACGTTCGTAGAATATAGAAAGACGTAGTAATAATAAAATCACAGCGCTCGTTGTGCATTAGATTAAATTAATCGAGTCTCGTAGGCCAATGAACGAAAGTGTCACGTCGATAGTTGGAATGTTCAACGAGGTATTACGAGCTTAGTCTATCAATTTTGAAATCGCGTGGCTTAGTGAAAGCTTTTTATTTTAAACGAAAATTCAAACGTGCTATTTAAATTTTATTATTCGGTATTTTTCATTTTTGTAATGTAGTCGACAGTTTCTTCGAGCTAATAGTTCACTCGAGTGTATTTGCATTATAGACTAAGTAAAACGCGATAGATATTGTTTCAATGGTAATTTCTTTGCGCTTTCGCATAAGTAGTGCACGGAAATCTTTATACATGAGTCCATAGTTCTTGTAATAAAAATTTTACACTGTAATTTTTCGTCATAATTTCAATTGTATACAAATGCTAAGATTTAAGCCCGAAAGAAACTTGTTTCAATGTCACTGCAGATGGAGAATTGAGTTAATAACATGTGGCTTATATGGCTTTTTAATTTTTAATCGCTAATTTTTTATCCCTACTTTTATCACTTGAGATAAATACGTCTAAAGAGCATACTTTTAAATTGGACTTTTCCTTGCATTTTCACTATAATGACTTTTGATAACACAAGACTCAGTCACTTTCACGTGCAACTTTTATTATTACGCGATAACTTATAAATTGTCTTATCGTATTATCTCTGAGGAAAATTACGGCTCGCAAAGTGTATTTTCTTTTAAAATAGTTTATCCAACATTAACGCATTGTACTATATTATTATACGTGTTATACGTATACTTTGTATCATATTCAGTTTTATCTGAAATCTCTTTAGCTGATGAGATCTATAACCTTGAAAAAAGATGACGGTATTTCTGAATTTATTTTAATCAAGGATACGTATTTTAGGAACAACAAGAACTTATCAATTTTATCCAGAGTAGTAGTTTATAATTATTGGGTAAGTATCCAATAAATTATTGACAAGTGCTTAAAAAGTATCTTTAGAGAAAATTTGTTTTTAATAATTACATTACCTTGGCATGTAAGGCTCGATTAAAAAAGATCAAACGATCCTACGAAAGCAAGATTTTTACAACCACTTTTACTGATTTCAGTTTCAAAATAAATACTGTCAACAAATATTTATAGTGGCAGTTTCAGTGTTAATTAAATGTAAATGAAAATGAATCATATTGAAATAAAACTAAATCGTTTATTTTATGCAAATATTTTCCGAGGCTGGCTATATCGTTTAAATGGCCACGACTATGGAAGTATCTTTGAAGCATGTCAAATCATATTTTATTTTCCCTTTCCTTTATTTTTACGGATTTAATACTGTTGGGCGCGTATAAAATCATGCAGTGACTCAGATTCAGTAACCTTGGAGCTCACATATCGAACATCAAATTCATCTCCACAGAATCCACCACCGACGGTTTGCGCTTTCTTGTAATTTCCTTTCCACGACTTGCTTCATTTGCTTTATTTTTTAAGGCAATATTTCATATACCGTGTAAAATGTAAATAATTGTTTACGTATATAAAACTCGAAGCTCGCGCTCCCCTTGCAAGTTCAATTTAAGAATCTCGACGCATTTCTATAATATTTTAGTTTTATCCGTGGAACAAATGTATGCAAGTAATGTCACTTTTTCTTTATAAATCAATGCAAATGTACTGGGTTCCGTAGTCAAAATGTAGCTTTGGAAACTTCCTTGCAGCTTCGGCCTGATATTTTAACCTTACATTCGGAACACGCTTTTCAAATAGCTCACAACCCGCTTATGCAAGTCTTTTCTGCAATATCCTTCCTTACCCAACGAATAAATCAATGCCACGTTCAAACGGTTGCTCTCAGAATTTACAATTTTGCGTTCGCTAAGGCTAATTCAGACCACCGTTGGCCTGATCCGCACGACCTCGACCTCCTGGCTCGAATAAACACCAGGGACACCTACGAAGCGCCCCGTGACGTGCCACTCGCAATTAACGTCGTGCTTGTTTTATGCTTTGATAAGTGCGCAGGCAGGGGCCAATGTTGTAGGTTGCGCACCGGGGGAGGATTTACGCCTATACCTCCCTCCCACCCTCGTGCGCCAACCACGAGATGAAATTACACTCTGCTAATTTTGCGCCCCGCACCTCGTACTGCAGCGGTATGCTGCCAAGTGGATGTTTCGCGAAACTCACAGTTTGAGAATCGAGATATCGTTTAGACTTACTTTCGAGATGCGCTTTCGAGATTCGCGTGGGCTGAGCGTTTACGTCGAGCGTGAGAAATTTCGAGGGGATTGTTTTGATACTTCACGTCTAAGAGCGAAATCGGCTTTTTTCCTTTTCGGTTTGTGGTTTTTACTTGTATGTACCGGACGATTTTATCGACAGAGGATTTTGCGAATTGGTTTGAGGCAGGCAGTAATAGCAACTTGCATCGGACTAAAGATTAGTTTTCGGTACGCTGGCACAATTACTAATCTTAGTTGTCATTACACCTTATGTCTCAGTCTCTTCTTCGATTTTTTCCTTTATTGTGTGTAATAAAGGAATACGAGTGAACGCCTTTTTCCCACTGAACTTATTTTTCAATTGCACGTAATTTTATTTGTATTTACTGCGATTTCTTGAAAATGGATAAAAATATGTTTTGGACCTTAAAATTCGATAACTTATTTTGAGCGTATCACGATATTTTTCATACTGTGGGTTACGAATAATCTTATAGTTTACTTAATCGGAAAAAATTATAAAAATTCAACGTAAAATCAATTGTTTATAAAAATATTTAATGCAATATATTTATTGAAAATTGTACAGAATTTTTCGTGGTCATATTTTAGTTGCCTTTGTTAAAAAGTTTTCTTTAGCTCTGTAATCAGTAAATTAACAATAGCATAAAAATTATTATTATTATTATAACTTGTTTGGAAAAATCAACCTATTTTCATAAAATAATCGGTAAAAAAATAAATATTTCGGTCGCACAGCTTACGTAACTCATCCTTGAGATTCGTCTTTCCCTTTAGTAATACCTAAATAGCGAACTGCACGTAATTAAAAGTAATAAAGTATAAAGAAAACTCCGAGTAGATATATTTAAACGACAGCAAAATTTAATGTATTAGCTCAGTAAAATATTAAAGTGTGTATTACGGTAGAACTTGTAGACCAGTGTAAAAATTGCACAAGTAAACTTTATCAGACTATTAGAAAATTTTCTTTACTAAATATTATACTAATATTTCTTATACCGAATGTCTACTGAATCATCCAATAAAACTTACATAAGTGCCTTCTAAAGAGTTACAAGTATCTTTATTCGTCTTTTAAGTAAGAAAATCTCGTGATTAATATACTAGAAGTAACGGATTATTATGACACGCAAGCATATTACAAATACACTATTATATGTTTAGAAGTATATGATAAACAAAAATTCCTTTTTCAATAAACCGACCGAATAGATTAGTTCATAATACAACCCATTAAATTTTTGTCTTTTACAAAGACGAAATTTCAACTTTATCGTTAAATATTATATCCTGAACTTCTTTTCGAAACCGTACGTCTAGCGGCAGAAAATGCATTTAAAAGCGTTCAAGTGCAATGCAAAAAAAAAAACACTCTTTCACAAAGATGTGACGTGATTTTCAATTTAATTTATCAGTAGAGAATATTTCTAGCCATAAAATTTAACGTGACAATAGTTTAAAGTGGCATTGAATATATACATTAATAAATAAAAATCCTTTAATTATCAAAGCGTATTAAAAGAAAAAGATATGAGAAAAATTGTGGTATACATAAGTAATATTCTTTGCTCCGCATAGGCCAGTACTAAACGATAAAATCATAAATTTGTCAGTTTGATTATTAGTTGTAATTTGTATGAAAAAATGATGATATGAAAAAACGTTAATCGTTAACTTCTTCCATCAGGTTATCGCCTTGAGTCAAATATATTTAAAAAGTGTTATTGAAACATCAATTGTAGTACACATTAATATTATGAAGTAAGAGAATTCTCGACATTTTTTATTGTCCCATCAAATTTGAAGGATTAAAATCGCGTGGTTGATGTTTACGATGAGAATCACTTCGTATTATTGTAAAATAAATCCGAACGCACTTTTTCAAGAACTTTCTCTTGGTTAATTTATCGATAAAAGCAACCGATAAACTTTTATTAGTCATCGAGGAACAACGTTTATATTTCGTTAATTTAAGCACTCTGTTGAAAAAGTCAATAAATTTAAGAGTTTTTATTTCACTGTAAATAGTTCGATACAAGACAAGAGTTTCATACCCGGTGGTTCATCTTTTTTCGTTTTCTTCATAACGCAACCCGCGTTGCTCTTTAATGGAGCAATTACAGACCCGAATGTACGTGACAAAATTACCGAGTTACACGTTCTGGGCTCTGAATCGTCATACTTCTCATCAAAAAACATGTCCGTATAATTATATAATGTATTTATTAAAAAGAAGTCGAAATAAATAGAAATTTTCTGCATAATATAACAGTTTTTCATTTGTTCTCACCTTTGCTACGCTACTCATACCGCAATTTCAACTACCCAAGAAGCACTTAACCGAAGCGAAATAATATTACGTCTTCTAGAAGTGATGGATGAATGGAAGATGACACTCGCTTCGAGTGAGGATTTTTTTAAATACCAATTAATGTAACTGTTCCTTCAGCCTGAAACAGGTCAAAGCTACGCCCGTTCGCTCATGATTGAAAACTCCATCTTAATCGTGCAGAATGGAAAGTTCGCCGCATCTCTCGTCCCAAATATGAAAAATCGTAGGCACGTTCTCCCCGAAAAAGAAAAGTTTGCGCCGTCGGCTTAATTCAGCCACGAGCCTCTCCGTATAAGACGCCAACCGCCGCTTCTACTTCGTTATAAATGTCCCTTCTTAGAATCATTAAATGCTCGTACTTCCGCGATTAACCCAAAGTTTTTAAAAGCGCGCCTCTCGCGTGTCACGTGAGTTTCTCGCGGACGCACCGGTGTCTCCGGAGAAAAAGGCTGGAGGCACCGGAGCCTTTACTCCACGTCGTCGCGCAAGACATAATAAAAGCTGCGCAGCTCCAGCGAAACCCGGTAAGACCATAATCGCCGCGAGCGCGTACTTTGGTATTCCGTAGCGGACACGTGTAGATCGCGCGCCTCGGACCTTTCGGCCGATCAAAAAGCAATTTCCCTCCCCCGTCCGTCCCTCCGCCCACGGTGCTTTTCGTTTTCGTTTCTTGCGATCGTCGATCGGCCGCCGCGCGCACGTAAGTGCGTGAGTTTCAAAGTTGCGCGCGGATGGAGGCTGCGCACACGCCCTTGTGTACATACGGATACGTAAGCGTCAGCCGCTCTGAAGCATAATTATGTAAGGTAATTCCAATATGCAATTTTTGCTGGCTCTTTTTGGCCGCTCCGACGGCAGAGAAGTTTTGTCATCGCGGGCTCAAACGATTTATACTTCTCTTTATTGCTAATAATAACAATAATCGGAGCTTCAGAGGTACGTGCTTGCTTTGATTAATTCGGTTATTTCGTTATCTTTGCGGTGCCAAGCCCCTGCGTTTTCATTATTAATTTGCCAGAGTTCTTAATTCAAAAGATTATTATCGAATTTTGCGTAAATACGACCATTGTAAAATATTGCGCGTCCCTTTAGTATGTTTTATTTAACTGCAGATGATAAAATAAGATTTTGAAAGGTATCAAACGCGCTCCAAGTTTCTAAATAAATTTTTGACTTTTATCTGGCACTATGTTTTGTGTAAAAGTACAGCAGCAATGACATTTTTTATTCATTTTGAATACATCACGGAGATTTAATAGTTATGAGAAGAATAGTGTATTACAAGATAACCACAGGAATATATTTCTTTTTCCCTCTTCACTTCCAATAATTACAATAATACAATAGTGACACAAAAACCTACTCTAAACATTAATATTTTATCATTAAAGCTTATCTAAAAATAGGTAATTTTTAATTGAAAAAAAACTTGAATAGTTTGCCTAGAGTTGACAATCAATTGATTTCTCACACTCCTCGAGCTTTTTAGTTAACAATATTCTTAATCCGTTAGCAAAATTAAACTTGCAGATTTTTTTCTGAATAATAATAATAATGCTAAGTTAAGGAAAGTTCTGAGATTTTTAAAGCAACATTAAGAATTCAGATGCAAAATATTTTACCGACTAATTTGTATGTATTTTACATATTATTTCACTAGTGGAACATTTCCTAATCTTAGAAACTTATGCAATTTCCAATTAATGGATTTTTATTTTGAATTTTTTGCAAATGTATATTTCCAAAAATTATATCTGTTTCTCATATTTAGTAAAGTGCTCTCATATATAATAAAATTTATGTTTACATTTGTTGTACGTACATAACGAATACATTATATTTCTATTACACTTGAGCTTATTGTACTGTAACTTTCAATGTCTTGTGGTACAACCGATATCAAAGTTCTTCATTTAATATTTTAATACTTGACGAATGATTTTAGTCAAACGCTAGAAATTATTATGTTAATGATATTTAAATACTAGAACTTATTTAAGTCTTTTATTATGAAAATTTGAATAATGATTTTGTAACATAAGTTATCATTAATTAATAATTATGAGAATAGGTGACAAATAAATGCAATGTTTTATTTTTTATAAATGCAGTTAATAATTTTCCAGTAATGCAATAAATTTACGTCGATTAAATAATTTTGAATATAAAATTGTGCATTAAAAGTGTGTGACCTTCAATTTGATTTAATCTGTTTATACGTATTTTTAGATAAGATTTATTTTATTACTATTACATTTTTAATGGTAAAAGCACAAAAACTCTGATATGAACTCTCTACAACCGATGCAAAAAAGATTTTAAATTTATCATTTTTATCCTGGAAGAATACATTTATTTATTTAAAACTATTTTACTACTCGGGTATATACCGACGTTGTTTACATTGTTCGAATTTTTAATATAAACAAAATATTCCATAGTTGCATCTTGCTCTCGACGTACTCTTAAGTGGTATCCATGGCAGGGTACGTGTACACATGTGTATCTACTCTCCGTTCCCTTAATGTACATAAACACGCCAACCGGGTGCACAGAAAAACATAGAATTGTATCATTATCGTACACCTACCGAATGGATGCTTTTGTTGTTTATTACTTACTCTCGATTTGCCATCTAAAAATTTTGTAAAATAAAAATCAAATTTTGTACTATGGTTTACAGGATTTTTCGAAAGCTTATTTAATATTCATTAGATTAAGTAAAAAGGAAAAGTACGCTTTATGAAATTTAAGGAAAAAGTCTATTTTAGTTTAATGATTAAAGAAATAGGGAGCTCAAATCTTAAGTTTGTGATGGATCTGCATTTCTACGGGAAAAGTTATTTTTCAAAATAAAGTCATCATTATTTGTAATTATTTTAGACGAAGATCATAATTTTAATAAAGTTTGCGTTACTTGTACGTTTACGTCTAAATTTTATTAAAAATTGTTCCAACTTAACTGTTTATCTACAAATAGAAAGCAAAGGGTATATACTCACGTACGTAAATAAAAATCTAAAATTTATATTAAAGAATACTTTGGAATACTTGTAAAAACTGTCGTATTGAAAATTTCATTAACGAGGAAAGTTGTAAGGATTTGATAGAAAAAAATTTCATATAATTTTAAGTTTCATAAAAAATTATAGTACATTTTTTATTAATTTTATATCTTTTTAATATTAAGAAAAGTAAAGCTCTTTCAAAATATAGATTACATTGAAACCGATTCATGAATCGTCATTTACTTCAATGCAAGACTGTAAGAAAAGAGAAATGTAAGAAAAACTAATGAGGGTTAAAGTAAAAAGTGGGTCTATTTTCGATGTGTAGTATATTAGCTCTTTTAATAAATAAAAACTATTTCTAGAATTAATTTGGTTGATTCATTATTTACTAATTATCTATACATTATTAAACAAACAGTTTTCTGATACATTTTTTCTTTTATAAAAATCTTCCTTTCATTTCTCTCTTTTTCTGAGCATTAAAATTACCTCTCACAGTAAAAAACGAGAACACAGGAAAAATGCCTCCATAAAAACATAAGAAAGGAGATAATCTCTACGAAGAAAAATCTGTTGTCTCACAAAAGAGTGAGCAAAATCGCCAGTACAACGTGCAGAAATCTTCGTATAAATACACTGAGTGCAGAGAGAGGCCAGAGGGAGGGAGAGAGAGAGAGAGAGAGAGAGAGAGAGAGAGAGAGAGGTCAGAGTCAGGGGCAGCCAGGAAGTACGATACATCGTCGACGAACCGTAATGCCTCAACCTCCTGGAGAGGAGATACTCTTTTCCTCTCAGTTTCTCTCTCTCTCTCTCTCTCTCTCTCTCTCTCTCTCTCTCTCTCTCCCTCAATCCTTTTCTCGCAAGTTCGTTTAAGAGATTCCAGCCCCGCGTTGCATATCCCGGATACTCCTCACAACGGGTCAGCAGTGTTTCGGGCTTTTCTGTTCCTTCGCAATGTACGAGTAAGCAAACACTTTGGGCCGATGATTCTTCTATGTATGTGATCGGTACACGAGAGAACTTGGAGAAAAATACGAGTTATTTCAAGAAAGTGAGGTTATTATATTATATGGTTAGAACCCAACGAGATTATTGTATTATTATTTTATCGCGTGAAGGGAGTTTTCATTTTATTGAAGTTACTCGTGACTTTTCGAAAGGAGAAAAGTAATGAGTATTTCTATTCTATCTATATATGTATTATGTTCACCTGATGTATGCCGATTTTTTCTAACTGTTACTTGATTTTTTCAGCTGATATTATATATGCAATTATGCGAAAGATTGATTATTTCTTTCGAGAAATCCTACTGCTTTACTAATACCACAAGTTGTCCACGATGAAGATGGTCGTGAAACATTATTTGTTTGGTATATTTTGATCGTGAAACATCGAGCCGAAGAAGCTATTAAAAATTAAAGACTCCTGCTCTTTAGGATCAGGCGCAACCATTTAATTGCCAATAAGAGCACAATGCTAACTATCCGTGCGATTCGAGGTATGCGAGCCGAACAAGACTCTAAGACTAATCGTTAATTTCGCACATCGGCCGAAAGTACAGAAAACTGCGAAAGGAGTCAACACTCGGGGTGGCCGAATATAAAAGGCACCCGATGTAACGGTACGCGGTAATTGGGTCCTTGATCTTTCTTACTCTCCTCGCGAGTCGGGATGCTCGCGAAGGCGGCACGAGCGTTTCTTCTTTGTCGACGCGGATACAGGTCTCGGAAAGTAAATCGAGAGGAGATGAAAAAAGTGACACTTTGATAAGGCACGGATGGTAGAAAAAGTCCCCACATTTCGGCTCGAAGCGTCGTACGTTGCAGTGTCGAAAAAACGATACTCGTGTTACTAGTGCTTTGTGACCTCGCTGTTTTTGTCGCGGGTGAGGGACTGGTTGCACGTATCGCGTGCGAAGCCGATGAAAAAGTGTCGCGCGAGAAGCTTTATTAACGATAGCGGGCAAAAGTGCTTTGGGAAAGTATCGTGCCGTCATGTGATTTCAGTTTGCAGCCAAAATTCGTCCTTTCGTAAATACTCGTGATTTTCGCTCTTTGCTTATTTAAATTGAAATACTAGGGAAGTGCTTGAAGAGTCGAAGCTTGGGTCGCGAATTGATACCAGGAATAAGAATCAGACGTAAATTTACAGATAAACTCGTGCAAACAGATGAACTATTGAATTGTTTCAATCCATTACTGCAACATTATCGTAAGGTATATTACCGACCCATTAGGATAATTTAATAATTGATAATTCCTAAATATAAATCGCATTCTAGTACTGAAATCTTTTAAGTTAATGTTTTTTCAGTGTGAAAAAATTGAAGATGTTATTTTACGATTGAATTGTGCTTTCCTTGATATTATACAAAACCAAGATCTGACTATTAATGTCTATTGGAGTAGTCTAGTTTTGTATTTGAATATTAGCTATTGTGGAAACTTTTGAAATTCAAAGAGAATCATAAGATTCCGTAAAACTTACGGTAGGGGTTACAAGCGAAACATCCAATTTCTTCGTGACATAATGGTGATTTTCTCAAATTTACCAATGCATATTTCCCATGAGAAGCAGTTACTCATAAATGATAAAAACGATAACAAAATTTTAATTTAAAATAATTGAGAAGTAAGAATGATATTAAAAGTAAAATCCAAATGACATTAATATCTTATTATAGTACTAGAATGTCCATTGATTTATTACAAAATGATATATGCCATTAAAAAGACGTGATATTATACGTCGTAAAGTATTTGAAAGGCATGGATATAATATTTATTCGTTAAAATTTACATTCAAACTGTTCTTCTACAAAATTTCATTAATCATACATTTCTACGAGTATACTAGTGTCGCGTCACATATTAATTAAGGTCCTTATTTGAAATACGATTTGCTGAATTTGAAACTTAGCTACAAGGAGCAATCAGTAATATACATTAATAATTTATATTAGTTTTTAATGTTCCAACACATCTTTTTCGTTAAAATAAATATTAATTTATTCGTTTTTCCTCATATAAGAAAGCACGCAATACTTAAGTGTCCTGGAATAAAGCGTAAAAATGTTGCAAAACTAGAAGTAGCTATAAATGCCATACAAAACGAGTTAGTAATTACTTCATCGTCTCGTTGTTCGACGTAAATCATTACGTTGCAATAGCAGGCAAATCTTATTTGCCCTTGATGTAGATGAATTAAAGCTTTCTTCCATGAATCTTTTTCTTATTTCTAAATGTAAAGAACAACTAGACTAATATATATATATATCTATATATCTATATATATATAAATATATATATATTTAAAGATTAGTACACACAGAATCTTACGAGAAGAAACGAACAAGGCACTTGGAAGTACAGATACAGATTTTATTACTTCATGGGCTAATGTTTACATGGAAAAAGGATCTTCGTTCGTACGGGATGAACTAATAAAAGTACGTTCCGATATTTCGTTTGTTTGAAAGTTACTTCGTAACTGGTGCAGCTTCTACCGGAAGATAAGTACCCAGCTCACGCGGAAATATTTTTACAATATAATAAAATATTTTTACAAGGCGAAGCGGCTGCGCCTCTTCGCAAGATAGAAAATCATGAAAATAACGAGAATAACATTAAGACGAAGGATTTGGGAAGTCGTACGAGTTGATTTTCGCATAAACCCATCAGCGGGCGAAAATTATGGATAAATTTCTCGCTAGGTAACGCAATAATTTAATGCCGTAAGTAAGACAGACGATGATTTACAATGAGCGCTGCGTGTGGACAATAGGATCCGGGAATCGCGAGGTCCCAACGTTAGAGAAAAAGGGCCTCGTAACTCCTCTGGCTTGTCCGGCTCCGCGCGCACGCGCGTCGATTCCTGGAACCGCGGCACTTTTCCGACGCCCCCGGGTAAATATGACGCGAACTCGTCCTTCCGGGAAGTCAAGGACTCAATTTTCGAGCCCCGAGTCCTTCCCAGGGGAAACTCTTCTTCTGGCGAATATTCGAATGTCGTAAATGGTACCGTACTATATCGCGGGTCAACGCGCTAAACGACTTCTTTATCACGTCTTATGAAATTGCGGACTACTTCTGATACAAAATGCACTTTCTGAATATTTTGTAGCTCTGTTCAACGTTCCGTAAAAGCGGCAAAGTTGCGGTTGCACGTGGTTTTTTGCGTGGCACCGTACAACTGAATAATCGACGCGTAACTGGCGTCGGAAACTTTGAAAAGTTCCTTCTTGCAAATGTACTTTATGTCGGAGTAATTCAACTTCAACTGCTTGGAAATGAAAAGACTCACTGTCATTAGTCATATTGCATTACAATGACTACTGCACTAGAGAGTATTAAAAATGAAACTTCTTAGTAAGTTATTTCCGTTCTCGTTAAAATAGCAAATGTAACGCAAAAGTGGTTAGCTTTGATTGACTTTAATAATTAAAACGCGCATCGGTTAATCTGTATTGAATTTAAAATACAGTATTGCAAGTTATGTTATCCGATTATAAACCCGAGGCACGACTGCGATTTTGTAGTGGAGGGCGAATCTCGTCTTCCCTTCGAACGCTCGGAACTAGATAAGCGGCCACGATAGGAGCAGAGGAGCAGAAGAAAAGGCGGTGGGTATGCGCGCACCCAATCACCGCCGATAAGCGATAAATCTCGCGCGGTGGTTTTCTTGCCGGACAGTTGGCACTGTATTCGGCGAGGAGCCGAACACGCGTGTATCACGTGTGTTCCCGCAATTAGTGTCAACCTGCTGATCGATCGTCCATTCTCGCGATGGCGGAGGTAACGGAAAGTCGCGCCGCTGAGAATCCTTCTTTCCTCGGGAGCGACGGGGGCAGTCAATGAAAATTCTTGCCCATTCCACCTTTCTGTACACCTTTCTTGACCGGTTATACGATTTGTATTGTACGCGATGGGCTAACTGGTAGATGCGGTGGTAATGGAGGACGCGTTTCCTGGAGTGACTAGTTGACAATCGCAACGAGTGCTCGATAGTTTTATTTATTTTGGCTGTTTATTCGAGGATCCTCCAAAATATGTTTATCGCAACGGTGGAGCTCACAGTCATCACGACTATTCTTAAAAAGCTTCTTACCTTTCTGAATTACATTTTGTGGAAGCGAAACCGTTATCGTAATAGGAGCTGGTGTACTATAACTTTCAACGGTTTGAAGATAAATAGCCATTGCAATTTTTGAATATTTCACGTTATCTAATTTTCCATTCGTTAACAAATATAATGCCTTCGCTTTAGCGAAGGGATTATAGCGAGGGGAGCAAGTTAAATCGTGAATGCATCTTGAATATAAAACACGTTCATTGCGCGAAAGAGTTTATATAATTTTAATGCTGTAAGTTGGTAATGCAAGTTTTGCAAGCGCATTTTTGTGCCTCGTAATCGCACTAAGACTTGAATCAATAAACATTTTTTTATTAATAAATCAATCGTGAAAATAATCGAAAATTTCGTCCCTCCGCGCTTACAGCGTTAGCGATACGCAAAGCAGGTTCTTGTAAACAATCTTATAACAAATACGAACATGGAAGAAGAAGAATTAGGATTTTTTAAAGAAATCGGGACTCGCTAAGACAGTTACACCCTTCCTTCCGTGCCTCCGTACGTGACGTGGCCATCCCGGATACACGTGTGGTCGCGGTGGTATCGGTCGACTCGTGCGCCTCCGTCACCGATGTCACCTTCGCGCGTCATACATGGTCTAGCGGTCAAGAGGGCACGAGGGTGAACCCACTCGGGTCGAGAACAAGACGCGACTCGGTGTGCCAGGGAAACGCTGGTAACGGCGAGTGCAAGCGCTGTGTTAGGCGTTTGCACGAGAGGCGCCCCGACGCCCATTAATTTCGCCTCGTCTCTCTCCAAGTGCTCTTAAATCACGCTCGTGCGAGCCCGAGTCGGATTTCATGCAGACGTTTTTCCAATTCGATTGGCCTCTTGACCGCTACGAGTGTACACCCACATTCCCAGGATAGTTCACGGGGGGCGGGGGGGGGGGGGAGAGCGAGCGCGCATACCTTCCGTTACACCTGCAGCTGAGCTGTTTCACCACTTATAATTGCTTATAATTGCAGGATTTTTCATAAGGTTCAAGTGCTTCGTCGTTTTCTCTTGCTAAAGGATCATTAGTCTCTATTCGTATTTGGAACGAATTCTCGTAATTATTCCGATGAGATTCATAAATTTATTTAAACAATAAGCCGTCAGGCTCTTATGATTGCGCACGATAAAAAAAAAGTATAAATATCCTCTAATATCTAATAAAATACTATGTGATTAAAATGCTAAAAGATTCGAATTGATTTACATCGTCAGCTTTTTTTTACATTGGGACTTTAAATCTTATGAGACATTTATTGCCACTATTTTATTCCATGATACTACAACGTTTCCATTTTTATTCCCTTGACAGCTAATTTTCGCGTGTTTTTGTAGTCTTTCCGCCCACGTTACGATACTTTTTAAATTATTTAATATTGAAAACATTTATTACGCTGCATAACGCAAACGAATACTATCTGGCTTTGCCCACTGTAATACAATTGACTTTGTCATTTATTTCCATGAAAATAAAAAATTTCAAGATCGCAATGGATCACTGTAATCTGTCACTCGTGTTTTACTCGTGCAATAATCTAGGATCCCGTTAATTTACAGTGCGCCAAGTGTTTGAGAAATAGATTTAGTACTTTGTCGGTTATTATTTATTTTGACAAATCCCAGCTCTACGAATAACTCGCCAATGTCATTATCCAGTTGATTTCTTACGTTAAGGTAGCGGTTACGTAAACATAACCGAGACTTCGGTGTATCCTTAATTATTACTCCCGCTCGACCAAGCCGATGTCCACAACGACCTTTTCAGCAAAAGCGTTAACGAGGCCCTAAGAATATCCCATAATGCATGTAAACTAACATAGAGTTTTCGTAATGTCATTAAAATTATTCGCCAGACGAGTAACGACGTCGCGAGCTTTTACAATGTAAAAAGGAGCTGTGGAATACGGTAATTTTTCCCCCGAAAGATTTACGATCTCACGAGTAGGGGCTACTAGGGGCATTTGGATTGCCTTGACAAATGTACTCGGCATTCATACAAATTAGCCCGCGCAGACAAGCGGTATATCTGAATTACCGTTTGGGAATGAAATGCACGCGTGACTCGAGCCGCCGATGTATGTATCCGCCAAACAATGGTTGGCTTATCGTGTGCGTGCTTTCGCGATAGAAGCCATTTCAATGCTTTTCCAAGCTACGATATCGTACGCGTACGAGTCTATGAGAAGTTTCGTTAATAAATGCGATGCATGCCTGCCTCGTTCCTGCTAGTATATACCTCTCAGCACCCCATAAAGCCGTCACATTCTTACAAAAATTTTTTACCGTTGAAAGATTATCATTTCTGCGCTTATTATGACGTACAGCAATTAACAAGTTTTGTAAACATAATCGTGCTTTATGAATAGTCGTAGGGAATGCGCGAGTATCATTAACAATTTGAATTGAATTGTTACACGGACCAGGAGTAAAGTCTTACGGCCTTAGTCGTTTGCAGAGCCGCACATTTTTTACTCTGAATTCGTTTCTAACTCTTGAAAACGTAACGATCATGGACCGCGAAAATAAAAGCACACGTTTATGCATACGTTACCATTTTTAATTCGCGAAGAATTTACTTTTGAAAAGTCGACTAATAGTGATTACGGCCAATTAAAAGTGAAAAATGACGTAGTACAGTACTCCGAGTACAATACTACAGTTTACATTCGTAAGTTTTTATCTTTAGCACATTTAATAACTTGCGACTTTGTAATATCAGCGAGACTGTGTATCTTGTTGCTTTATTATGATATTAGCAATACACCGTGTACTCTTACCAATCTATTATCCTGAAACTGAGTCCTTTAGTTCAGCCTACTGAAATAAACGCGTGCATTCCTTTATTCCTTGATAGGGGTTGGATAAGAAGAGGGAGGAGAGTTGCGAAAGGAAAGTGCGAACACCGTGGCCGAGTAGCTTTTCGATCAGAAGTAGTCGTCCCGAAATCGCGCGAAGTTAGGGAGTTAAAAATGAACTCTATCGCAACAACTTTTCATCCGAAGCGATGATACAACTCAAAAGCAACAGTTGGCACAGCGTGAAGGAAAGAGAGGCCGTTTAATCGCTGGGGATTTAATAAGCCGTTAATCAGTTGCATCGCTGCCGATCCTCCTCGTCTCTCGTTCCCCACTGCCTACGCGACAATTTGTATTTGATAAAGCGCGATTGATCGTTCCATCCTTTGCTCGTCCTTGAGGTGGATCGCTTGCGTATGGATCTCGGGGAGCCAGGACCGATTGAAATAAGCGATCGGCTGCGCAGCGGTCGTTCCTCTTGGTCCGACTACTGGTCACGAGGCCACGAGTCGTGCGCGTGATTGATCGCCGACTAGTAGCCAAATAAGATCGATTAGTCGTACGTTCGCTCGGATGCTCCTAAGGAGATGCGAGTCGAAGATTGCGCAAGAGAGGCGAGGCGACTTCTCGCGCGCGTCTTCCTTTGGAAGTGGCTACGCTGATTGGCGTCGAAGCCGATTTCACGGGTGAGACGCTAGAAACTTATTCGAGCAGTCGAATATATTTTCCTGGATGTTATTGATTTGGTCCAAGCTGAAGATCCACGGATGAACTACTAAAGGTGGGTGGGCAAGCCTATTCGCGCCGTGGTCAGTTCAAGGTTTCCATTAGTAGCGGCTTAATAGTTATTGCGATAGTACTCGATGCTGTGGTAAGCGCGCGTGGGGTAACGAGAAACTTTTGCAGCTTACGATGTCCATTCGTGTCCAAACAGTGATATCAAGTTGAGAAACAACGGAATTAGAGATTGAAAGCCAAATTAGGTTTATCCTTGAAAAGGGACTCCCCACCCGATCATCGCGCGCACTGCTGCAATCGCGTTGCAGAGTCTTCGTTGTTTTACCTCATCAGCGAATACAAAAAGTATAGCACTCGTCTTCGGTGCTCCCGCATTTACCGACCCACTGTACACAATTCCTAATAAAAAAGTTATTCCCCATCAGCTTGAATCGTAATTATCTAATAATGATTGAAACAATCGATCGTTGCTCTGCGCCTTTCTCTGCATTTCGGAACGCGCATAAGATGTTCTCTTCTCCTTCCGAGCTTCTCCATATGTGTTGTATATAGGTGTTCTCCGTTTGAAGTGGTGCTTAAGCACCTCAGATGGTAATCCGAGAGTAAGCAAAACCGGTGCGCCGATCTCCCACTTTTCTACTCGGCTTTCTCTATCCTCCTCCCTCTCGTCGGAGTCATCGAGAATTCGATCTCCTTTGCGGAGGAGGAGTACGATCTTCTTTCGACCTCGTATTACGTCAGATCACCTCACCACGTTGCGGAGCTTTTTCTCACATAGGGGAATCCAGCCCGATCGGATTACCCAATCACGCTATCCTACAGCTGATCTTCGTGCTGCTGGCTAATTTTTTGTTCTCGTTCTCCTCCCTCTCCAGTCCCCTTTCGGAATAATTTTCTGAATTTGTGCTCTCTTTTTAAGATTTAT
Organism: Wiebesia pumilae; assembly: GCA_018907045.1. Lineage (NCBI taxonomy): Eukaryota > Metazoa > Arthropoda > Insecta > Hymenoptera > Agaonidae > Wiebesia > Wiebesia pumilae. The sequence continues at coordinate 3,965,102 of JACCHZ010000138.1, forward strand.
ATTTTTTATGGAAATTCGCAAGCGATCGGGTGAGGTATCGTGCGCTTTCCTCGTTATTACGAGAGATGGATAGATTTGAATAATCAAGTGAAATCTTGCATTGAACTTGAATTGTCTGTATGTTGTTACAATGTAGGACATATATCGCGAAGCTATATACATTCCAATATTTTCGAATTCGAATATTTTGCTTTCCTGCGCGGAAGCGAAGGCGTCGACTTTTATTTCTTGTAAGCTAAATTATATTTGCATCGATACGCACCGTTAATACTTCTGCAGCGTTTCGAGAAATTAAATAGAGGATTATTAATGCCGAGGTATTGGATGCACGACATTTTTTACACTCCAAGTTTATCTCTCGGTTGTCGTAAAAGTTAGTTAGAATAAAATGCAACGCCGATGATAAGTATGAATAACGCGATAAAAAATGTGAATAAATCTAGCGCTCAGGCACGCGATTATATTCTACTTTTAACAGGCTGATATTTTTTGTACACCTGCATCGCGATATATTTCATAGAATTGATTTCGCATTACCGTTTACGACAATACTCCGCGTATACCGTTGTAGTTTGAGTATAAGTTAAAAATATAAGTTAAAAGGTTTGATTGACGTTTGAATAAATTTTAAGCAATGCCGGAAATTTCAACGATCCAGGAGAATGAATTTACTTTGAGAGTCGGAGCGCGCAAGCGTACAGAACTCCTTCGTCCCACGCAGAGACACGTTGAACCGAAGTCGGCCGAATAGCCGCGCACGACAGAAACATTCCCACGTGTACACACAAAACAACAAGCTAAAGCCGAGGCCGGGACCGAAGTTAAAGAAGAAGAGGAACAAGAAGAAGCAGAGGAACAAGAAGAAGCAGAGGAAGAAGAGGAAGAAGAAGCATAAGAAGAAGAAGAAGAAGAAGAAGAAGAAGAAGTAGAAGAAGAAGACGACAACGACGACGACGACGACGACGACGACGACGGCGACGGCGACGGCGACGGCGACGGAGAAGAGAAGCCAGGACACAGTGCAGCCGTGCGGCATTTCTTTTCTCGCTGGGCGCGCGAATGATCCTCTCGCCGCAAGAATCGCCAGTCGACATTACACTTAATTACATTAACAAGCTACCGAACGTCAATAGCGACTACGTGCGCTCCCGAGCTCGTGAGCTCGTTTTACTTTTCGGTAGCCGGATATCGCCACTTTTCTCCCGGCAGCGGCAACTCTTTTCTGGACTCGAGGGACTTTTCTGTGCGCGGGCGCGCGCTCGAGAAGAACTGCCCATTAAATCAAGGGAGCGGGAGCGTTTTTATTAGGCTGCGGCGAGGTGCTAAAACGCGACGATGCGCCGCAGTGCCGAGGCCGTTAAACGGGAGACAGAAGAAACGGATAAACGATTCCCACTGCGCCGATGTGGCATGGCCTGCGGGAAATTAAGTGGGAGAGAAGGGGAGGCTGCGAAAGTGCTCTTTTCGATTCTCATTGTCGAAACGGAGCAAAAGTTTTTTCACTCCGTCTCGTACTTGGACTTTGTCCCTCCTTCGGACATTGTCAGACGTTGCTTCGTTCGAGTGAAAATATACGTTCGATTGCTTTTTCGCCGGCTGCTCGTTTACCAAATTGACACTTTCTTCAACTCTGTCTTCAACTTTGAATTCCTCTCTGTCCTTCGTACTTGGACTCGCGTTTCTTTTCCTCCAAGATAATGCACAACTCATAGTTGCACGCGATTTCAATTTACAGAATAAAACGCGCTTTTCCGCGCATTGTATGCTACCGATTATAATTCTACATTTACCATGTAGAATGTACCCGAGAGATGGAGCGAGCGTAAGAATATGTATAATTTATGTTTGTACATTTTGTTAGAGCGGCGAATAAGCGGCATGTCAAAGGAATATAAAGTTAGAGACACTAAGTTGCGAATGACAAGAATGTCATTTTCAGTTCGTCTTCCGCACAACGAAAGATATTATATTGTCCGTAATTATTTCAGCATTCGCATCCGTGAAATAAGAAGCTTTTGTTGTTTTTGTATTTCATTACTGCTTAAAAAACTCTAGAGCCAGAACAAGTATGTAACAATCAATCAATCCTTTCTTCTTCTTCCCTGTCCTCCTTCATACTTCGTCTTCCTTCCACTCGCTTTCCTTATCCATCTTTCTATCTATCAGCTCGTCTCGTTTCTCGGCTCTCCTCTCTCTCTCTCTCTCTCTCTCTCTCTCTCTCTCTCTCTCTCTGTCTCTCGTACTTCAGGGCTGCCGCCGGTGAACCTGATTATATGGTGGAAGTGGTCACGCGGTCCAGTTGTAGGTACTGCGAGCGCGAATCTCCTCTCGCTCTCTTCGCTTCTGGAGACTCGCATCGAAGGCCATCGATTGGGATCCTATGCCAAACGATATTGTACTCTGAAGTAGGATTAGATTTTTTCTCGAGACAAAAATCATTTCTTTTATCGCGTTAAAATGTGAGTACGACCTACATGCATAAGGAACCTTCCGTCAACACCTGTTTCATTTGTAAAGTTTCCACGGATTACTCGTGCAAATTTTTATGAAATTAGAGAAGAAATTACTTAAACTAATCATAGCGATATGTATTCGCGATCATTAGTGAAAATAAATCTTTCAACATTTCGCTTATTTATTTAATGAATCTTTAATTTCATGGAGTGCAAATTCACAAGTGCGCATTGAACGAAATGCTTCCCCATTCAAATACTTTATTAAATTAATATTCACCGATATCCAAATCACTGAATTTATTATTTTCGAAATATAAATCCTCTTAATTAATTAAATTTCATGGACGGTATATTTATACATGTGCCTTACCGAACCTGTCTTCTGCTAAAGAAGGTAGATAAATTGCCACTATGTTCACAAGGATGATGTTTTTTTACCGTCAGCCAGTGGAATTCATAACGTAACGTAATATAAATTAATTTATCAATATCTTCTAAGTGAGGTAAAGAAAAACGTCAGGAGGAAATAAAAGCCTTATATACTGCTATTTTTAATCGAAAAGTTATGACAAATTTCACATCATCCGTTAAAACATCCGGATAGAAAGAATAAGGCGTTTGATTCCATTTTTAACCATGTATTTGATTATTTTAACAAATCGATCAATTATTTTCAATTATTTTACAATATCAAATAGGAATGTTCTATCAGATTCAGTATACTTGTATATTTCTATTTGTATCTTTCATAATCCATTCGGATCTTTTTCAAAAATATATACCCCAAGGGAACACCGCCAAAAAAAACGAGCGCTTGAGCCAAGTACGAAATTCAATCGACAATCACCGATAAGAAGTTACATTCACCGAGGGCATTTCAAAACAATCGAATACACGACACTTAAGATCTGCGCATTGGTCCAATCCTTTCAAATTATCCAATATTGCAATTTCAATCGGATAATACGTGTTCCAATATTCCAGTCGTGAACCAAGATACCCACATAACTACCTCTTCGAAAAAGAGCCAAGCGATACAACCTGTTCGTGATTAATGACGAACATGTAGAAAATGTATTTACGCATAATTCGTGATCCACCCGCTTACATCTCGGTTATATTGAAGTATACGATCACCTGTCTTACAAAAACAAAAATAACCGACAAAAAGAAGAACATTCTCGTCTGGACGAAAAATTTAAGCGGTAAGTACAGTGATATCGATATGTACGTATACATATGTGTACATGCACTTATGGAAATAAGGAAATTCACTGCTAAATGCGTATTGGATGACCATATTTCCTCGGCAAAGATGTATTCAGTAGTGATATATTTTCACGGCTGTTTCGTAAAGTTCATCATTGTACAATATCTTGGATCTTTTATTCGAGCTAATTTAAATAGTGGATATTTAAATCAACTGTTATCGATTGCATCGTTGTGTCATGATTGTGATACAATCATGACACATACAGACGTAGATGATTAGGAAAGTTTCTAAAACTCCCTAATACTCGTTGACGTATTAGAGAACATTAGGTTATTATTTGGTAACAATTTTAATTGTTAAGGTGGATCGCACCTACGTTATTGTAACATCGAATGCGAAACTGTAGAAGTAAGTTTTAAACGAAGTAAGCAATAAAGAAAGCCTTTATCGTTATAGAGTAATTACATTACGGGAATACATCGAAAATAATAATTAAAATCGAACTTGAATCAATTTAAGATTTTTATACAAGTAATTTTAATCCGAAATTATGATAAAGGTAGTCTCTTGACAAATCTGTCATGTACTTCCTTTTTCGACAGAAAGTAGTTGCAGTACAATACAGTACTATTATTCTGATGAGAGTCATACTACTGATAGTGCACGAAGTAATGCAAATGTGGAACATCGTGGCTGATTGCGTATGATCTCGAAGTATATCCCTTATAACTAATACGTATTAGTGCATTCTGAAACTTTGATATATTTTCTTATGACACTACCTTAACGTATTACCTACTTCACGAGCTATCCACCTATCTACTCTTGACATCGTAATAAATTATTTTTCTTCTTAGTTTGAGAAATTCTAAGAACTGCATAAGTAGATTGAAATTTCTACTGCAATAAAAAGACCAGTGGTATAAATAAATAGATTTTACTTTTGCCCCTTTCTTTGATTTTATACTAACATTTTATACTGACGAATAAATAGTAACTAGATGATTTGATATCGCATATACGAATTAAAACGAATATAAGATTCTAGTTTTCTTTCCTTTTTCATAATTTGTATTAAAACTCTTCCCTTATTTTTGTAACATGTAAGATACAATATATAAGGGTAAATATAATTAAAATAAAATATCGTTCGTTTCCCTGCATTAGGAACGTACCGATGACAAATAAGAATCTAAAGGCCTGCATGTGCGCACACATATATCATTGAACGGGAGTGTAGTTGCGCAGACGCGTTGCGGCGTCCGGTCGCAACGTAGATTCGAGTTGGACAGAATTTTCTCAGGTACCAGCGGGCAGTTCCGATATCTCATTTATATACGTGTGCACCAACGAGCGCTAATCTTCTGTTTTAGCCGACTTATCGATAGGGCGTTCTTAGGGCAATTTTCTATGAAGAAATGCATCAATTGATATAATCGACATGTGTATGTGTTGTCTGCGCATTTGTCAAATAGTTATAATTAGAGTATATAATTAGATACGGAGTTAAACAAATTCCATTACTTGGAACAAATAATAATCATCATGATTATTACGTATTTTGCAGAATCCTTATAATCGATGCTAAGCTTCGTCCATTTTATCGAGCGTTATCTCAATTTTTGTCATGGCAATTCTTGGAAATTTTCAAGTAAGGGTAATAAGTCTACTGATGACGGATAATTCGTGAAAATTGATAAATGAGCCAATTAAGTATCTTTGTATTATATTATGGTAAAATTTATTATGTATGCACTTTTAAAATTGTATTCAAAATTATTCAAAAGTAATAATGGCATAAAAGATATTCAAGAATTATGACTTAATTGAGAATGATTTCAGTTTAAGTAGCGTACTTTATAAAGTAAATATTTATAATAAATATTTGTCATCATTGGCACGAAACAAGTATTCAACAACGAATTCTGGAATAGGGTTTGAATTGTATAAAATTCTAAATTCAGTTTTTAGCTTTCAGGCGGAATGGCGATATGCAAAAGTATGCATTAGCAAGCATTGAAGTTAGCTAATCTAAATGACTAGAATCGTGGGTATTAAGTTTCCGTTGACGTTTTGACAAATGGTAGTCACACCAGCTTGGATAGACACACGTACAAGCAGGAGCTGCCTTACTTTCAGCGGTGGGCTCCTGCATATAGAAATTACAAAATTTTAGAGAAATAAAGAACGAGAGAGAGAGAGAGAGAGAGAGAGAGAGAGAGAGAGAGCGCGTTTTGGCCAAAAAATTTGAAGCCCCTGAGCATGATGTACTGCATGAGAGACTTACAAGGGAACCGGTTTTGCTCACGCACCCGCGCGCGTACGAACTACGTACATAAGTTTGCGGGCGTCGTTGCCGAAGTTTACTCAAGAAATCTCCAGAGGACACCTGAGTTCTGTAAATTGAGAATGGATTATTTCTTGATAAAGTAGACATTATAATAATAAACAAAAGACGATAATTGTTATTGAGTTGATATATATTTAAGTGCATATGCATCACGGGTTGAACTTGGAGAAAGTTGAAAGATATTCCCTTTTGTGCGGCTACTCATACTCAATAGGGACAAAATTCTGACTAACGTAAAAAAAGGCTCGTATTTTATCATTTACACGAATGCTGCAGTTATCGTAACGTAAAATCATGAGCAGGTACGTTCATTTGTGATAACACGTGACTGATATCACTAAGAGAGGAGAATCGGAAAACGAATTAGCAATAAGTAGCGGATGAAATTAACAATTCAATATAAATGCCGATTTACGAATGTAATAATGCTAAGATACTAGCTTAATCAATAAGGAGTGAAAACTTTTACGAATTGCAAGTTTGCTTTGTATATTATATCGCATAACCATTTTCAGTGTTTTCGAGCAGAATTAAGGTAACTTTTCAAGCCGATTGAAGTATCGAATGAAATAAATTAAAAAGAAGCAAAAGCAATTTAATTATCCTCAAATACAATTGGCGATAGAATTATGACTCTCTAAGAGAAACATTTTTACTTTTAGTCCAGAAGTTTCCTTTCCTTCTAAGTTGAAATTCCTACGTGAAGAATTTTCTCGCGTTGAAAATTTATACACCATTGTCGATAATTATAGAGAACGATGCATAGTTATGACTATATTCTAATATAAGTTTTGTTCAATTACTCAGAGTTGTAAGTTATAATCGTATATGGGAGGCATATTTACTCGTATAATCACGTACAACATAATTTTAATATAAGTTGAAATTATAATATTTTGTACATAATTATTAATTTTATATTTATTGAGAAATGTGAGCGGAGTAGAAACATTTTTCTCATTTGGCGTTATCTTGGTCATGTTTCTTAACTTTTAGATGCATATAGAAACAATAAGTAAGTTCTTGACTTAACTTAATTAAGAACAATAGCATAAGTAAATGTTCGTGTTGCGAAGGTAATTCAATTAAATTTTATAAAATCATGAGATTATAATAATCGTACGTCTGCTAGTACTGGTAATAAGTATTCGAAGTATGTAATTCTTTAAAACTTAATTATGATTAGTCATAGTTACTTTTAATTCTATATTATCTAATTATATATTTCGATTTTTAATTAATATTGGAGAAGCCTACGGTTAAATATTTCTTAAATGGATTTATAATTAATTATCCAGTAAATGATTTTTCTAATTTTATCGTTACTTTGTTCTGAAATTTTAATTACCTACACATTTAAGAAAATAATAAATTGCGCGTAGTCAAGTAGTAATAACGTTTTCTGTTACTTTTTCTGTTTCCACTAAAACTGCTCTTATTAGTTTATCTTATTTTCGAGATCTTCATTAATTTCTCATTGCTAACCACATAATTGAAAGGAATAATGTAGTTGGTAATTCAAATGACAAAAGTAAGTTTTGCGCGAACAGTAAACTTTTTCAAAAAGTATTAGGAATATATTTAAACATCAAAGATTCTATTATTGTATCTGGACAAACCTTATATTAATATCATTTTTCCTACAAAACGTAGACGAGTATTTAATTTTGTATGAAACTATGCAAATATATCTCCCAGGGATTAATGCATATATTATTATTGTGATTTAGAAAGTACATAAATTATTTAACTTAAATTTAAAAATGATAATTAAATGATAATGTTTGTCATTTATTTTGTTAAAATGGAATAAAAAAATATTGTACGTCGATTTAAAAATAATTTTTCTTCTAAACACTTTAATTTTTTATCAAGTATTCAGCAAATCTTCCTATGTTTTGATGAAAGGTTATTTACTTTAGTTTCGGTTGAATTATCAAGCAATCAAAATGCTTTGCAATTTCGTAAAGTCTATTAAATCAATGAAGTTGACTTTTTTATCAAATGCTATAATATTAATTAAAAATACTGCGATTTATGAGATTTTTGAGATCAATCATTTTTTATCAAATAAAGCTCCATAATTTGTAAACTTGGAGTGTAACATAATTTTCGATTGCATTCGTATCAAATTCGTATCAAAAAAGTACATATATTTTTATGAAGCAATTCAATCACGAAGGATTCAAGCTGTTAAGAAGTTCTTAAAATACACGAAAATCCAGTTTTAGACTATCAAAGAGAAAATATAAAACGATGGCAAAAAGATGATTGTCAGTTGTATAGGAAGTTGCACATGACAGGCATTACGTAACTGCTAAATTGATTGGACACACAATAGCTGTAGAAACGATAAGCAATGAATGAGAGTGAGTGAGGCTTGAATATAAGAGAGGGAGAGAGAGAGAGAGAGAGAGAGAGAGATGATGAGAAATTTAGAGACAGAAGCATTTGTTAAATCGATCAGAGTATAATATCTATCGACTTCATTGCTCATGAAGATTTAACGTTATAAGTTATCATTAAAGTTATAAGGCACTAGCTAATTAATCATTTTTAATACTAAAACTAATAAAAATGAGTGAAACTTAAGTTATATATGTACATGAAGGTACACACACAAAGAAAATTGCACCGACCTACAAATAAAGCTGCAAATAAAAATCCAGCTGCAAAAGTATGGCCGGTATTCGAGCGCATCGCGAATGTATTGTCATGAAGGCAAAACTGAATGAGCCTTCACTCGTTCTTCCTCGCCCCTCACACCTACCGAGAATGAATATCTATACCCGTCCATATACACGGACGCGTACAAACACGTGCACATAAATGAGAAATAAGAACGAGTAAACGAAAATCAAAGAAGCGTAGTAGCAGGACGACTCTCTCGCTCTCTTTCTTGTCTTTCTGTCTTCTTCTGTTGCTCGTACTTTTCGATATTTTGCTCACGCACGCATATACACGCGAGCACGCATTTGCGGTGTCTCTCACGCAATAAGAGCAGACAAAAGCAGATGAGGAGAAGGAGCGAGAGAAGGAGACGCGCGCGAGCTCGAGTTGTATCTTGGGCAAGATATAAGCTCTTCTCCTCTCACCTGTTGCAAGGCCAAGTGCTATTCCTCTCTCTCTCTCTCCCTCTCCCTCTCTCTCTCATTCTCTCTCCCTCTCCCTCTCTCTCTCTCATTCTCTCTCTCTCTCTCTCTCTCTATCTCTCTCTTTCTGGCTGACCACAGGTGGTTGCTTCCCGTGGGTGGGAGCCGGTACGCAGTCCCTCTTTCTCTGTTTCGCGAGCCCGGGTAAAAGGTTGTTCGATAAAGAAGAAGATATACTCTTAGCAGTGTTTCTGTACTGCTACGTACGTGTACGCGAGGGTACCGAACATTCCACGTTGGCTCCACGGCTCAAAAACACAATTCAATTTAATTAATGATCTATTGAAAGGTAGTATTGTTTCTTTATTCGTGCACCGTACTTTATAGCGCATTTTACTATCTACAATTTGCCTTTCATATTTTGAACGCATTTCATAGAACGCATTTCCTGTGCAGTATCACCTACTCACAAGCGTACTTCAGTTTCAGCCGAACTCTAGACAAACTTTATAAGAATGCGATCGATCGGAGAACTTAGCGAAAAACTTAGCTCCAGATGACATTCCCATTATTACATTCACGTTAAAGAATTAAATGAACTGCCTCAACTGTCACGATGAGCGCTTGTTTACAGTGCATTCAAACAACACCAGAAACCAAAGCTACTGGCCACGAATTCCGAAATAAATAAATCCAAGGCTGAAAAAAGTGGTGGAAATAGCTGGATATAAAGAAAAGCATATGGAATAATTGAATGGATACTCGAGGAAGAAAATAGAAAGCATCGAGCGAGGGGAAGAGAAAGATGCAGAAGCGTAGGTAAAAAGAGACGGAGAGTGTTTAGAAGGAGGCAGAGGTACACGGCACATGCACACGTAAGAGGCACTTTTACGAACGTGTGGACCACGAGCAGACGAGACCGAGAAAGAAACAGAGATAGAGCTTAGCTTTCCAGTAGAAGCTGTCCACCCGGCCGCAACACGCTACGTGAGCTGCATGCACGCACATCCTTCTCTCTCTTCTTCCTCCGTCCATCCGTTTTCTATTTCTTTGCCTTCTATTTCTTCGTCTCGTCGGTTCTGTTTTGGTGCACGACTCGTGCGCGCGTCCTTTTTATCGCTCGTCTTCCTCTATCCTCGTTATTCTTCTCCTCTTCCTTTTTCTTACTTCCGCGCAAACGTGTAAGGAGAGCTTTTATACAGGAGGTAGGGAGATGACGTGCCGCGGCGTAAGACGGCACGCACCTGTGTGATTTGCTAAATCGCGTGTAGACGCTACACGTTTACGGCTGAATTTTCAGTTTGCGAATGGAATTGGAGAAAAAATGAGGGCTTCTATATAAGTGAGACTACCGCGCGCACGATTGAGAGACGAATGGCGGAGGAACACGAATTTGTTACTTTGCTAATTCCGCCTCGGTCTTTCTACCTCCTGTCTTTCTATGCTCCATTTTTAATGCTCGACAGGGACGATTCTTTCTTTCCTCCTTTCCTCTTCGGAAATAACCATTTTCGCTTAAATGAAATCTCGCTGGCATTTTGTCCAATGTCGCCTCTACGCGAATCATAAATAATCTCCGGAGAAATCGTGCACTGCTAATGCATTTTTCCAAAGGATGATTCGACGTTTCTAAGATATCAGGCAACATGGGAGAATCGATAGGTACCAATTCGATAAAGTAAATTTATTATATTTCTGGGGAGATGGAGCAGATTTGGAAACGTATTTGTAAGGACAATCACAAATTACTTTTACGACATACTTTTATTATCAAAGTGCAAACTGTTTTACAGTAGTTATCTAGCGATGGACGTGGCATCACAGTTAAAAGAACTAACTAACAGGAAATTATCTTTAATTTTCAGATTGATTGTTTTTCCAATAATTATATTCGTACGCAAAGCGAAGAAAATGCTTTTTCGTGAATATTGACATTTAAAATCTTACTGTTCTTAATTGTAAAATTCGCTTTTAGAATATACAGTTCTTAAAATTTTATTACATACTTCAACGTCACGTTGTATTTATCATTTAATATTCCTATTAAAAGAATTAAACATAAAATCTAATTTTTCTTATTTCTTCTAATTCTTGGCGTGAATAACGAAATGCAACAAAATATGTAATTGAAACAGAGATCATCGGAAAATGCGTTAACATAGTGAAAAATTTATTCAATCGTTGTTTCATACTTCGTTGAAATAATGAACGAAAGCAATTTTTTATACTTTATAATAAAAAAGTTTCAATACGTAACAACTGATTATAAATCACGTGGAGAATTCATATTTTAAAATTACTTATAACACGTTGAATTTTTTAAGTAATTGTCCGAATATTATTTCACTGATTTATTTACAGGTCTGCTCATATAAATCTGGAATAAAATATATTTAAAATATATTTTCTCTTTTTAAATCCAATAACTCTTCCCTTCGAATAAGAACTTACGGGTTACATCGTTATTTTCATCTTTTATACAAGTGTTTCAATAATAAATTGTATTTAAATAATAAAATGTATCACAATTAACATAAGTCTTTAAACCTCCAATAATTTATTTAGAAACAGTAAATACAGTATGTAACATATTTAACATATTTTTCCTAAATAGTGAATTTATGTAAGTTCTGTAAATACAAACTATATGCTTAATCTAAAATTACAGATGTAATGTTCGTATGCATATGAAATAGTGCCCTCCCGTGGCGCGATACGCACCTTCTCTGGTAGAGACAGAGATAGGAAGAAGCCGATTAATTTGTGCACTCGCGTCGATGTAATTAATAATTAGTCGCATGTCTAATGAGACGCGAAAGCATTCCGGCCAATTAGGGACCGCAACCTCATCCTTCTACTTCATCTCGTATGGAAGACAAGAGGCGTTGCGCACTCGCGCGACTCGTACATCTTTCTGACTTTACTCTCTCTCTCTCTCTCTCTCTCTCTTTCTCTCTCTCTCTCTCAGTATCTCTCGGCGCGCACAAAACTCGATGACGCGTTCCAGTGGCGAAGCGTTGCATTGCTCTTCTTACGTCCACAATCGTGCGCTAAGGTGCGTGAGGGGAATCACGATCGGAGAGCGGAGAGCGTAAAAAGAAAGGAAGGTAGACTGAGCTGCGTATGAGTGCAAGTGTGTGGGAGAGCAAAAATAATACAGAATCGAAGATCCCGAGAGTAGGAAATTGCTTAGGGACAATGTATTCAGCAATCCGTGCTGACATCCAGCGAACTTCTGACAGTGGAAATAGACTTGGATGGTCAGACGGAAGATGGATGCGTTAGCGTTTTTTTTTTCCTCTTACGTTCTGTGACTCTCTGAGTAATATCTTAATAAATACCAGATCGCATAATTTCTTATTAGTTTGCTGCTTAGTACTGCAATATTCGCGTACGCAATACGTGCCAATGATTCATAAAAGTACAACCAAATATGTCTAACGATGAAAATTCTTATCTCCTTTTTTTGAGAAACAACTGAAGTAAGAGTCGATATTATCAAAAAGCATTTAATTTATAAGTTGATCTCGACAAACTGGTACAAGAGTAGATAACAGAGATTCAAATACTAGATTAATTAAAAGCGATCCACTTATATTTAGAAACTCATTTAATATACCAACACATTTACTCTAATGATCCAGATATTTAGATAAAAGTAGAATATTTTAAATCCTTTTCCAACATTCTTTAAAGTATTTACTCGTTTAATTAATTGATTATCAATGTATAGTGTAAATAATCAGGAAAATTAATTTAATGTAATGAACTTCGGAACTAAAAATTTATTATAAAATATTGATTATACTTTAACAACGCGAGTAGATGTAATATTCTTGGAGCTGAAATAATAACTCTCTTACATTTATTGTAACGCTAGATATTAAGAAGATCGAATACAAATATTTATTACTCTTATTTATAAATTTTATATGAGATTTCAATTAATATACCGTATTCGAACAAGTACTTTTAAATTTTCAAATAGTCGTGGCAAGTCTTGAACCTTACATTCGTGACAAGTACGATTTCTTTATTAGCTCCTGATTCTTAATGAAATGGTTTAATTTTATGAGTTTTTAATATGAAAATATTCGTCGGATTAATCAATAAAAACAAGAATACTGAGTTTGTTAACGTAACTTGCATTTTAAATAACGTCGCAAGCTTATTACAATTTGTTGTCTAAAGCAAAAATTGCATAATATTTTCTTATTTTAGCCATTTCTTCCCTTGTCCGACCAAGTATTTACTTTCATTGAAACTGAACATAACGTTACGTCTATTCGTGCTTCTTAAATGTTTTTGGAAACTAATCTTAAAAAACTTATAACCACTTTTGGCAAAAGTTCAGCCCGAGTATACGTTTTTGAAATCTTTGTTGACGGAAATGATACCGTCAAAGCTTCGGGGAAAGAAATCGCGCTCAATAACTACTGGTACACAAAATTAAATGTCACAAAATTAAAGTGAAACTAATTTTAACATTCGACCATCTGTTTCAGTGGCAGGCAAAATATGCATTAAGTATTCAACAGTCGCAGCGATAACTTTTGTGTTCGTCCAGTCGACTTGATTAAAAGAGCGGATAAGCGTGTGCACTTTTTTCTCATCTCGGAGTAAACGATCCTTCGGAGCGAGTGAAATCGCTTAGAAAGACAAATTCCACGCTTCCTTACACGAACGCGCAAGGACTAACGACGTCAGCCAATGCCTCCATCGCACTGCTTCCGCGAGACGATCGAACGCATCTGTCTCCCTCCCGGTAGAACGAAGAAAACAAGCCCGTCGCTAATTACTCGATCGTGAATCATCAACGTAATTCCTCCGGCACGACTGCTTAAACGTACAGCTAACCACATAGAAAGTTCCTCTTTCGCGCTCATCTACGCCCAATCCGCGAGTCTCGGCTTCCCGTCCCCCTCGTCCTCCTCACCCAAGGAATGCACGCTGCAGCAAGCGTACACTATATAAGTCGCGCGCGCGGTCGGGACACGAACGGAGGCAGCAGAATCACCAGCAGCAGCAGCAGCAGCAGCAGCTCGCGTAAGTTATGGCTAATGCATCGTATGCTAATCCAAATTGATTTACTGGTCACTTTCGACCGTAAATCCCAGCGAATGGCTTCGGACGATTCGTCGACGCCGCCGCATGTGCCACCGACGCGCGACAGACGGAAGCCACGCACCGCGTCGGGAGAGATGTTTCGTGGTGAGCCGCGATTTGCATCTTTGCATATACCCTGGGACCGTTTTTGCGACGTCGCTGGAGCTCGATTTCGCTAGAGCGGCCATACGTTTCCGGGAATGTACAGTACCGACTTCGGGACGCGCAGCGAACTCGGCGAAGATGGGCTTTCCTTGCGGAGCCAGTCGCAACGAGTCTATTGAATGCGCGGAAAGTACCGGAGATATATTGGCTTAACCAGGCGGTATTTGCTAATGCACCTTAAATTACGATTCTGGCGGATAGTTACTCTATGAAAAATAAATCAGCTAAATCTGTCGGCGAAACAATATTAGCTTCTTGGAATATTTGCTTTTGTTCATTGTCTATATTTCTTTTTCTTCCTTTAAAAGCTGCACGGATAAATCTTCTTTGGACAAATTTCTTCGGTGCTTGATTAGAAAAATGATTTTTTGGTACTGTAAGTAATTTTAGTGCTTAAAGTATGTGAGCATGTTCACCAATGGAGACGCTAATTGTTCTAGACGAGGTGAATCGTTACTCGGTTATAAAATGAAAACTTTGGATAGTTGAATAGTAGAATAGTGGAAAAAATGTTTTCGCATAATTCGTAATAGGCTCTATTTACTAGGTCGAAACGAATCGATAGCTTTAACGCTAATGCTCAATGATCGCAAGACAGAAATTTCGTGTTGGATTCTTAAAGCTTTAACGATAAGACGAACTCTTATTTACAATCAATTATTGTATATGTCAAAAGACGATTATCAAATGTCTTAAATCAAACGCAATTATAGAATCGAAGTAATAACTGTGTATCTATTTTACATATTAGCATTTTAGAACGTAGTACTTAGGGGTTACTAATAATTTATTATTTATTCTAATAAATAATTTGAACTTGAGATATTTGTTAGTGCAATTTAACGACCTGACTTGTTAATGATTACGCAAATTTTTTATTTGGAATAATATCAAAAGCGACTTTATCTTATTGTAGTACTTTATAATTTTGTATTGCAATAATGCACGTGCAAATAGAAAATATTGCCTAAAGTTTCTGGCGATTAAACAGACGATTTATAAAGTTATTCTTCCACGAGTACATTTAAGGATTGTACACAAATTAAAATTTTTGAATCGACCAATTTATTTTATAAAATGTTTAATTTATTATTGAAACGTGATCTCAGACTTATATAAAGTATGTAAAATTAATCTTTTCTTTTATAGGTGTTGCTTGTATTAAATATTGTATGATTATCGTGTGTGAAAAAATTAAGCCATTTACTATTCGTTATTAACGCGTACTGGTACCGATTGAATTATAATTTTAACAAGGCACATATTTACATTTACATTTTTATATCAATATAAGTTACTAAAATTTTGTGGAGCGAAGTTTTATAAGTTGTTCATAAATATTATATATTTACACATTATCTTAACATTAATAGTGATTGTAAATTAATGATTTTCATCGTATTACGTAAAAATTTATATAAAAGAATCAGAATGTAACAATTAGCACTAGAATTCACGCATACCAAGATACTCATTATAGAAATGCTTAACAATTACGTATTTGGTTTTATTATATATTTATCATAGATTACGTAACTGTTTGAAGAATCAAAGCTTTTCATCGCACAGTTATTAAATTTCATGACTCGCGAGAGATACATGATTTCATTATTGAAAAAATAAAACAATATTGAAATTAATCCCAACCTTCATTGAAAATAAAGTATTTGAAAAATTCCCTGCTCATCGCGATAATAAAATCTAAAGGTTCATCGGTGTCTTGAGAGAAAGAAGAGAAAGCAAAAGCAAAGAAGCATCCTCAAAGACACGGATAATAAAAAGCAGGAAAGATCGACACTCTCCTTGACGGGTACGTATCTGATGCGTATTAGACACCATCAAGATCACTTTTTCTAAGGGAGAAGGAAGGGGGCGCATAGTAGCAAAATAAATGTTTGACATTTCATCCACGTATAAGCCCATACTATACGCAATTTGAGCTGAGGATTGAGGAGAAGTATATGAGATTACATTTCAACGTCTTTTATCTCAAAGTGAAATCTTACAATTGTTCTCTCGCACTTTCCTTAATATTTATCGGATTTAACTTTTAAATGTAAGAGCACTACCCCCGAGAGACTTAATTTGATTTATTACTTTTACCAACTCAATGATGTACTTTAGCTATTAGAATCAATAATTTGTTTTGAGTCATACCATAATATTGCAGGATCAAATTTTCCTTAAACTTTGTTTCACAGTGCAAATTCATATATTTATTTCGTAAATAAATACATCTTTTAATACAGAGAAAACATTTTCTTCGGGTTGTTGATAAAATAGAAATTTATCCAATGACTCGTAATGATCCATTATTTTCAGACTTTTTTTCTCTTATTCTATTTAATTTGTAAAGGGAAATTGTTATCTTAAAATTAATTGAGACTTCCTTTGAGTAAATCTGAAGAGAATATTACATAAATTTAATCCGTGAAGTTCGATAAAGATGTAAATGTTCTAGAAATAATAATCCTTTTGTTGGGACGCTATCAGTAATATATGCAGCTTCCTTTTTCTTTTCGATAAAGAACTTTCCTTTAGGCAAGAATAAGATCTCGTTTGTGCCAATAAAATATAATTATTTGAGAACAAATACAGTTTTTCGTCCGTCGACAAACATTTTAAATAACTTAAATAATTTTAAATACGTTATTACTTGTTTTGCCCTAAGACGAATATTAATAATGATTTTAACAATCATGTCGGTATTTTTAAATATTTTTTAATTTAACGCGAAGAGCATTTCAAATTAAAATATGCGAATTTAAGGTTTTGTTTGATGAAAAAACGAAAATTTATAATTTTTAACCTATCAAAATTTTTAACCCACGTATGATTTTATAAAATATGATCAACACAACGCTATATCGAATTTTATCCAACATTACGAGATTCCGCAATTATATTAATTTGTACAAATTTGGAATGACAAAAAGTTTCAAAGTTTCAAGCGACTACCATTGACAAAATCAAGATAGGCAACGTTAAAATTTCAGTGCGTCTTTTGAGCTTTAGTATCCAAAAGTTATCACCTCAAAATATCAGAGTTTTATTTAACCGAAAAACTATATGTTTAAAAATATACGAAGAAAGTAAAAAAAAAAGAAAGGACATTTTTTTCTCATCTTAATTAGCAAGTTCAGTGTGAATACTTATACTATCTCCACTCAGAATATAGAAATAAGGAATATTTTCTGAAAGATTGAAGGAGATATTTTAAGAATCTTTCCAGAAGGCTTTCAAATACTTGTCGAGAAAGCCAAGATTTTGAGATTAAGTTTCTTTATTTAATTTGGTAAATTTTAAATCAGAGCATATGAAGCAAACGTAAGGTGACCTTTTTTAATCGTATTAACTCGGTTGATATTAGTCGATTTTCACCCGTTTCACGTCTTATTAAATGAAAGGAAGCTTACATTCCAACAACAGAAGATGTAAAAGTATGATTTTACTGTGCTTTAAAGTAGCTGCTTGTAAGTGTCGTTATTCATCACTTGGAATGAGGTAATGTTCTGGAAAGTAACGAGCTAAAAAGTCCAACTTTTCGCTAAATCGTTTTCATGGCTTTCATCACTTTGAACACGCTATCGGAACATGGAGTCACTAAGTAAGAAATATATTACTCGATTAGAATAATAGAAATAAAAATAAAAACCGTTTTTCCACCAGGCATACTCTACATCACTTTTTCAGTTGCTTACCTCTTACTTTCATGTTCCACATTTTTATTTTGAACAAGCAACAATAGTAGGTACAAGTGTAGGTGTATTACTCTCTGTGCTCTTAAGCTACTCATTTCTGGACGAGACTGTACATCCAATACGTAAACACACTGGCAAGCGTACGAACGCTACGGTCAATAACGTAATTTATGGCTGGTTGCCCTTCATAATTTGCATAGGCTTGCACAAAAGGTACCGCGAGATCCCCGCAGATGAGTCGTCCCGATAAACCGCCCAGCGGTACTCACTACTGCGCACAGGAACCTGCAGCTTCTCTGCCTGCGGGGGAGACTGTCTGCGACGGGAAAATATTATGTTTTATGATTAACGCGACTGCTTGGGTACCAGACGAGAATTCCTTTATAACGAGAATCAGAGCGAATTTCGCATGAAATCCTCTGCAAATGGCCCACAGTCGAATTCTCCTCTTGGACGTTGTGAAAGTACCCGCCATTACATTTTACCAAAGGAAGAATCACCTAAAATTCGAACTAACTCGTTTTTCTTTTAAGTTTAATTCTAAGTTCTATTGTATCTTTAATGCAGTTTTATGTGCACGACGAAAGTTCTCCGCAATGAATCGGCATATTCTATAGTTGACTAGTTAAAATTAAGTCTGCGCTAAACATGTATTTTTTTCCGATATTAATCCATGATAATATTATATATAATAAATGCTTTGTATCAATCGATTCTGTTATTCTATCGTTTATTTTATTTCCTTCGTCGTAATTACGTACAATTTTCAGAAACTTTTTAAAAGTATTTAACAGTACCATTCCGAGCTGCATCGCTTAAATTAGCCATTATAATATAAAAACTATTCGTTTACGTGACAATTTACTTTGTTAGACGATTTGCTCCAGTTCCTTGAAATACCCGAATGTGTGAGTTTATTCTGTCGCATTTACTTAACACATTCTTGAGTCTGATAAGAGATTCCTTTTCTCACCGTGTATCTATTCACTGTTTTCTTTATTTTATTTTTTAATTTTCTTCATTAAGTGCATTTTACCTTCAAATTTCATTCTACGTATAATTTTTTTCACCCTGATCGGGACCGCTTTTTACACGAGTTTACATTTACAATTTCAGCTAAGCTGTATTAAGAAACTCCACAAGAGGTATTGTGCGAAGGAAGTTTCACACGTAAATATATCATTATTCGCATGCGTAATCAGCATGCACAATGTCCTTTTATGAATTCATTATATTATTGCATCGCAATTTTTTGAATTCGTACTTTTATCCAAGATATATATTACGTTTTAAATTCCGTCCTTATGCTCATAGTCGATAAAATTAGAAGGAGAAGAAGTAAAGTCAACTTCCGATTTTCATTGAAAAATCTGTTCGATTTGTAAGATGAATCTACATTTTAATACCTTTAATTTCATTCGTGTGCGGTCCGATGGAGCGCGTAGAAACTTTGTCGAACGTGACTTTAATTTCACCGTTAAAACAATCAGGTTATCGCCGAAATCCAGTAAATAATCCCATTGCGCGTTACGAATCAATTATAAGTGCAAGTCAAGATCGCAAGGTACCATCGATCCCGATAGCCTTTCGAGGCTGCAAACTAGCTCGACTTTTTAAAAATTTTTCTCCCAGTAGGATTTATTCCCAACTTTTTAAAATCCCTCGAAACTATACTTACTCGCGAAACAAGCACTTAATATCCGTGCGTCCAACTATACTTAATCCCGATACATATTGACCGCTTGCCCGCATTATAGCAATAAACAAAATGAAAGCCAAGCTCGTACCTCGCTTTTCTTCCACGGCCTCGCAATAAGGTCTTGAAAAACAAAAGCAGAGCCAAAGCAAACCGCCCAAAACGTCATTCTCCTCCTGCTCCGCAAATCTCTTTTCCTCTCTCTCTCTCTCTTCCCAGTCACTCTCTTCCCCGGCGAGGGCAACATCTCTTCTGCTCGCTGGTAGCTCGCGCGCGCGCGCGCGCGTGCGCACGCGTGTAAGAGTAGCCTCTGGTAGCTATGAAGGTGGTAGCCCAAGGCTACTAGAAGATTGCCCGGCAGACAGGTGGGTGAGGCGGCGAGGGATGTGGCCGCGCACGGTCATAAGAACGAGAATCTCTCTCTCTCTCTCTCTCTCTCTCTCTTGTTCCTCTTTCGGGACCTGGCCACTTAGCCGCACGCGAGCCTTCGCCTACATCGGCGCTTGCTGCGGGGCACGAAAGAGGAGAGAACTGCTGCCGGTGCAACGAGAATACGAGGATGAAAAACCAAGAGCGGGCCAGTGCGAGAGAGAGAGAGAGAGAGAGAGAGAGAGAGAGAGAGAACGAGAGTGAAGAAAAAAGAAGATAGGAACTGCGACTGCGGTGCATTTATGTGTCCGAGGGTAAAACCATGGCATTAACCGTGGATTTATTCGGGTAGTGGAGCGAGACGGTGGAAAGACAGTGCGTGAGAGAGAGAGAGTGAGAGCGAGCGAGCGATAGGGGGGAGGCACCGAAAATCGCCCGATTACAGTATTACCGCCACCATCACGAAGATGATGAGACGGAAAACGCAGCAACAATAAGTCAGGGCGACGCTGCAACGGAAGCGCATTTCTCGTGGGTCCAGGGAGCCGTGAGCGTGCGGCGCGTCTGTTGCAGGTTGTGAAAGGCTGCGCGCAACGAGCAATCGAGAGCGCGCCTCTCGATTCTTCCCGCCGCCCCTCGTTCCTTCTTCTTTTGAGGATGGCAATTTGCGGTAATATTGGCAACGACCGAGGTAGCGCGCCCGGTGTAATAGTGGGGGGATGGGGGAGGCGGACTCGGGCCCGTTCGTGTACTTGCCGGGGGTCTTCTTGGAAAGAGGAGCTCGCGCTGTCCTTCTCGCGCGCATTATGCTCGGACTCGTGTCGAATTGCGACGGATCTTCTTGCTCCGCCGACTGAACTCGAACTCGCCTTTTCTGCACCTCGTGGTAGTTGGCACTTTACTTTTATCGGTCGCTCGACGTCGTTATCGCTTGATATCGCCTACTGCACTCGCGCACCTACTTCTACTGTTCTGGGCGTTATCTCGGCATTTGACGACCATGACGAACGACCATCGTTCTCGGCTCCAATAATTATTCTTATTCGTTCGATTCCCTTTGAAAATATTTGAAAAATATCGTCTCGAGAATATACTCGAACGTACTCGTATTTACTCGAGGTGTCGGCTTGAGTGCCCTTCTTCCTGGAAACGGAATCTAACGCTCTAAAGAGCTTTTCTAACGATGCATTCGGCACGTTTTTCCAGAATAAATTGGGATTGTCGATTAGCGGCCTTTTTTTATCCGTACGTGACATTAATTGCACTCTAAATATTTCGTATATTTTGGTCGAGTACGAGTATCTGTACCAATGTGAAAGACTATTGGTACGTGCTGATAATATCGTAATTGCCGTAGGTCTCTTACGATTTAAATTTTGATGAGAAAATACTGCTTCATCGGTGCTTTGAAATATTTAATAAAACCATTGGAATTGATTCGAAGATATAAATACAAACAGCGAGTCAAGTTGTGCCTATGCAGAGGCTGTCTTTGAGAAAATAGAGCAAAGGCACATTAGGCATTTAGACATTTTATTGCGGACATTTCTCTACTTGGACAAATTGTTCGTGTGATATAAAAAAGAAGTAGTCGCAACTGCGGTACCAGTGGTTTCGTCGACTTAATGATTATTTAATCGAACGGTCATAAATTCTTCTCGACTGCGTGTTATATCACAAGCCCAAGGACCACTGATTGTTGTGCACACGAATGAGATATAAATAATTAAAACTACTTGTCAGGAATAAAAGATACTAGTCGGATGAAATGAAGCAATATAACGTGCACCGAGTGCGAAATGTCGGTAGCCAGTGGAGCTCATAAAATGCCGGTGAATTTATTTACACGTGGATTTCATACGGATTTAATATGGATTTATATTCCTTATTTAATTATAAAAAGAGCGAACACGTTTTCTCCCAGCATGATTTGAACTGGAAGAGTTCTGTCTACCGAAAACTAGCAGTTTATTCGTCGCGATTTTTACCGATTTTTCGTACTCGCCGCATATTATATTGCTTCATCTAATTCGATTGGACATATTCGTGATTGCTAATTTAAAGTCTTTCGGGTTCGATTATTACATTAGACTTCACGGAACTTGGGCTTCAAATATTAGCCGTAGAAAAGAAAATTAAGAAAATTATAATTGCTCGATTAAAATATTTTTCGAAATTTCAAGTCTTCGTTATTCTTCGATCTGTCCAAGTCGAAATATGGACAAATTAATAACAGCGATAGCAATATATTAAGACCATTATACATTATTATTGTTCTCATTGTTATTATTAATACTGATTGCCAATGTAATCAATTTATATTTCGTTTTAAATTACAAAAAAGTCGAACACGTTTCCTCCTCTCAGAATGAATTAAACCAAAGTACTTCTATAATTATTATGATTACTATCATCAACTTTTTAAAATATACACGATATAGTTGACATTATCTTGGACCCTCTTTTGCGATTATTACGTCGGGATCTTCTTAATCGAAATCGTTCTTTGGATTACTCGCGCAAACACGATACCTACTTGAGCGCCCTTTAACTATTTCGAATTTTTGCATCATAATTTAATATTAATTTTTTTGTTTATCAACGTAATTATTATCAAAGAATAGGTACTTTTTAATACTTGCCATTAAGCAGAAATATTAAAAGTACCAATAATTGGATGTAATAAAAGACATTTATTTCACGATATTTATAGGAAAACAATGAGAAAAACCCGAGAGTTTTAAAATTACAATGGTCTTTCAAATCGGTCGAACCGTAATATGATTTAATAAGCGAAAGAATGAGTCCAATGTATTCGTATAATAGCATTTAAATTGAAATGAAAATTATAAAAGAACGAGGGGAATGTAATGACACGATAAGATAATCATAAGATAATACCAACTGGTAATTATATTACAAATAGTAAACGCTGCTTCTTTTATAAAGGCCTTTTCTTTCTATGAAAAGCAACACAAACTCTTTTTCTAATCATTGATCAAAAAGTTATCACGAAGAATATAATTAACATAACAAAGAAAAGTGCGGTTGTCATTTGTCTCATTTATGAGAACAGCTCGAATGTACAGTGGATGCGTACGAATAGAAGAGAATTTCAGACGTTTGCGCTGCCGATATAATCGACTCGGCTTTTTCTGTGAAAAATATTAGGTTTAATATAAATGTAGGCTTACGTACTTGTAAAATACAATTTCTGCGTTATTTTTCAAGTTTACCTCGTATTTCAAAGATAAATCCAACAAAGTATACTCTGCTGGTCTTGGCTCGGAAGTTTAGTACACCGAATTCGTTTGTTCCTCTTCACGTTTCGTTCACGCATCGCACGTATTTATATATCAAAGTTGAACGACTTTGTAAATGTTTTAAGAAACAAGTCTTGTTCCTCTAAACACCTTGTCTCGCTAAATTAAACGAATCCTGGGGCGTCAAGCAGATCCAGCGTACTGATAAGAGGAACCTCCGTGTACCTATCTCACATACTATATACGTGACAGCACGTTCGCCGCCTTCCCCAGTGTTAATCCTTCAAAAGGATGCTACGCGATACGAATTCGCAATATTGCGTGCCGCGACTTTACTTACTATTGAGTTGTAAATCGCCGCGGCGCGTCAGAGATAACGCGAACGCGGTCTCACTTGCGCGTGGAAAGAATCTCGTTGCCGTCGATTTCGCGCTCTGGAAAATTCAGCAAAAAAGCGAGCAGCGCAAAAAATGTTTTATTGGTAATGTACGCGACAGCACACGAGGTTTTGTATTATTTACGTACGTACGCGAGCTGCTGCCGATATTTATCGTAAAATCGCCAGCGGCAATTAAGCCGAGAGTTTCGCGCCCGCTCTGATGCATCGGCTAATATATGGAAGAAAGAAGCTGAGAGGGAAGAGACCTAGTGAGAGAGAGAGAGAGAGAGAGAGAGAGAGAGAGAGAGAGATCTGTTTTGTTCCGTGGTCGTTACTACCAGAGATTGTCCGCGGAACGAAACTGCCAAGGCGACCGTATCGCACCTGTTGCCGTCCCTGTTACCATACGGAGTTTGTCGGAGTAACAACTTGTTATGAGTGCTTACGGCACGAGTCCCGTTTTTTTCTTCGCGCGCGTTCTCTCGCTTTATATAAGCTTTCATCGACGGACCAAGTTATCTGATTCTTTGCTATATTTTCTTTCGCTATTAACTTCTATATTCACAAGGATTTGCATCTTTATCGCGCGACCGTAGCGAGTGCAAACACAATTTATACGCAAAGTTGGCAATTTTCATCGAGCTTGGTGGCGAGTGGCTTTTTCTTTCTCCTTTTAGTAAAACCTTTAGTAAATTTTTAGTTTATCATAATTCCCGTGGAATACAGTTGAATTGAGCCGACAGTAGTCGTCAATGCGACAATGATTCGAAGATAAAGTTGACAATCAATTTGCCAACAGACTTCGATAAAACGTAAGACCTTTCATCCTGGCCAGGTGTGCGTCTATCTTAAGATTATAAAATACATTTTGCTGAAATTTAATGAAATCTTCATTTTCTTAAAAGTACGTTATAGCAAAATATATTCAGATTCAGACGTGCGTAATATTAGTAATTTTGATAAATGGCACACACGGATTTTGTAAATCTGTGAGAATTTTATATACAAAATCAATGAAATACTAAATCGTCAATTGGTAAGTTTTCTTTGGCAATGCATTTCTAAAGGTAGACTTTAGAACTATATTGACTAATAAATTTTCGTTTATCCAAGAATTTTCACTTTAGAATTGTATCTTATTTCTCGTGAAATTTTGTCGAAACTTAAAGTTAGAAGGTCGATCTTTGGCAAATTTTAGTATTTGCTACTGTGGAATGTGCAATGAATTGCACATTCGAAACCGATATAGACAATTGAAAGAACAAAAGTGCCGGGAAAATAGGCCTTCACCTTTAAAAGTACGTTATAATAAATAATGGTAAATATACACTGAATTTAATGCTTTGCATGTTTTTTATTTACGACATCGGGTTGTCTTTTACGCGAGTATAATGTAAATCATTTTATGTCATACGCGTAAACGTTATTCAATTCTATTTGTCAGTTGTTATTATAGAAAACAAACAATACATAAAAAGAAAAGAAAAACATAATATTAGGCGATTATTTATTAATTATTAATAGTTAAGGTTATAAATAAGTTATAAATTATTAATAGTTATGATTTTAGATTACATATATGCTACATCACAGAATGGGGAAAGCATTAAAAAGTAACAATCAATTGGTATATCTTCCGATAATAATAAAAAAAATCATCAGTGTGAAAACAATGTATAAAAACTGAGACGCGAGAACATTGTATTTTTAATGCACATGTAGACGTATGCAAATGACTGCGTAGGTGCACTTATGAATTTCTACGTTTCTCCAACTCGTATTTACGCTTTAAACGAGTTTTTAATTGCTCATTTCAACAATGACAATTGTGCCACGACTCTGCTGAGCGATTATTTTCATTTCTCAAAATATTACACTGATTTTGCTGATTTTGTAACCGCGTGTAAAACCGTGAACCTGCTACTTAATCAATTACATTAACGTGAAAAAAAGGATACACTTAATCCCTAATAAATTTTGCGGAAGAAATGGAATTTCTGCGCGACACCGTAACAAAAGCGAGACGATTTAAAAAAAAATGAGCATACAACAGCCTCCTCTGAAAAAGGTATTGTCCCTACAATTACGAAAGAAGAGAAGAAGGCGTTTTAACGAGGGCATAGAGAAACAATAAACTCCTCTATTCATTAACTGTGCTTAAGTGCTGTATTTCTGCTCAATCAGCAACGCTCTTACGGAATGGCAATAAAGCCAGCAGCCTTACTTACCACTTTAATGAATAATTAACCATAACGAAGCTCCGCAATGCACTACAGACATTACCTGCGCGTACATACAAGCAGTAGGTAATCGGACGCCTCGGCGATAAATCCGCGCTCGTACGCACACAACATCTGCGCCGATGAGTAAGATATGGACGGATGTGCTGACGAATGCCGCCAATTTCTATGTACACGCAGCTTCCTTATGTCTCCTCTTCCGTAGCGTGTGTCCATTAGAAGCGTCGGCGATTTATACAATGCCTCAATAGGAGCCCGAGAAGCCGAGAGCCATTACAATCGCGCGCGCGCGCGCGTGTGTATGTGTGTACGAGCGAACGCGCGTCAGATGATGGTATCAACTTGTTAGGGTCCTCGTTGTTGCCGATGCTTCTTGTTTGTGAGTTTGCCGCGGACGAGCATTACGGATTATTACAAAGTACTTACAATACTCCGCTATGCTCGCCGATCTGCTGCGCGCGTCGCTGCTGCTCGCACATTAATCAGGGATTTTAAAGATTGAAGAGCGAATGAATGCCTGTCTTCGGTAACCGTGATTGTGCTTTGAAATATGTCTCTTTGCTACTTCCGCCTTCGCTAACAACCGTACGAGCTTCTCTCCGGAGTTCACCATATGATTGCCACTCCATTGCTTAAGGGATTATAACTGGAATGATTGTAAAAAAGATGTTTCTTAAACGTGTAGTGGTCAAGGGCTCGAGCTATCAAAGTGCGTATTTGGGCTACTGTGATTACTTTAAAGAAATGCCGCCTGTGCTTTCCACAAATTTTATATCTATGCGTATAATTATAATTCTTAGCTTGCACTGCGATCGCACTAATGCTGCATCTATCCTTTTTTCAGTGACGCTTCAATTCGGTTTTATTCTTGAATTTACTTAATAATAGACCGACTCGAATAAATTATTCGCAGAATATTGATTTTCATGGTAGATGCAAAGGATTCAATTTTTGAACTTATTGAAATTCTCATTAATTTTGTAAGTTATTAATAAAACGTGTACATTAGCTCCACCTTGATCAACGATGTTTCTACTGCAGCATATTTCAGAGCTTACGTCAATTTTTCTCTCAAAAATATTAATAACAACTTCTTAAATCAACGTAAAGGTATTCCATATTTTTTTTAATCCCACTCGTTACTCTATACTTCATGTTATACAATCAATTTGTACAATTTCTCAAGATCTTCGTTTTTAGAATTATTAATTAATATTACAAAATGGCATGTAATGGCAATATTACAATATTACAAAATTAATATTACAATATTACAATATGTACGTGCAAGACAATTAGTTTTGTATAATTATATGTAATTTTGAAGAAAACACCTACTTTTTAAGTTTCACATTTTTTTCTTGTATAATAAAAAAACATTTTGCTTAATTATCTTTGAAGACCTTCGGTTCAATGTAAAACTATACTAGGGCATCATTTATAATTGGGCGTTTTGTGAAAATCATTTTCATTGTAAGAAAATACCGATGACCATCGTAATGCTGAGTTCATAGGAGAGCCCTGCTTTCCTTCGTTTATTTTACGAGGACAAAACTTCTGCTGTTCTATTATTTGCATTGTGTTGGTCGGCACGGAGTCAGACATCCAACGGTATACTTTATCAATCATTATTTCCTCAAATGGATTTAATTCTCGAATCGTTGTTTGCAAAGGTAGAAAGTTTTTAATTGGAAAATAGTGTCTGCGTGTGAATAATCAACGTAATATTACAAATATAACAAGTGACAGTTTCGCAAGAACGAGTAAATGTTCATACTCGTAATATACAATAGAAAAAGTATACGTGGATTCCTTGTTAATTGAACTCGACGACTGCTAATTCACTTTGCGACTCCTTATTCCTTACATTTTTCGATTTCGCAACTTTTAAAGTATCCACAGGGCGAACCTCGATAAGAAATCTGACAACAGTCGGTACATTCCCGGATGCCACGGTGTTTCCTCCCTTCGCTCTGCACTAGCGAACTACCGACACCGAGAGCACCGACAGTGCTTAAAACAGTCCATAGATTACAGTATCGGTGCATTGATATATTATCTTCTCAGCGTATGAATTTCAATTTTAAGGACATACTCGACCTTTACTAAAGCGAATAAGAAAATCTTTCACATTATTCTTCGCTAACATTAAAGTATCGGCAGAATATGTAATGTGGACCGCGTAAATTGATTACGCAAAGATTAATTAGAATAAATTTTAAGCTCGGCATATCGTAAGATGATCCATTTAACATATTTTGGAGACAAATATTTTAGATGATCCGCGACACTTATTAAAATATTCGTAAAAAAACAGGTACACAGCCAGGATATTACCGTGTAATCAACTACTCCTTCTTTTTATTTCGCTGACAAGATCGACGTTTTTAGGTAGGCACTGTACATTTATCTCGGCGAATCGGTACTTATTACAAGTCATAAAAGAGAAGGAATTCCGATTCAGTACGCTTCTCACCTCAAAAATTATAATCACAGTATGTATCTCATACCCAGGTATCGATTAATACACTTTAAGAATGTAATTCCCCGCATCTGTTCTTTGCGAGCCGTCTCGTATACTCACCTATGCAAGCGGAAGGCGTGCGCTAATAATATTTATTACGCCACGAACGCAAAATCCCAGCAGCGTGAATATCGGCGTCGGTGGCGTCGGCAACGACAGGAGCATCTCACCCCGTAATTTATTATAATTTTCAGCGCAGCGCGCGACTCGACAACCACGAGCGAGACCCAGCGATAGTCCTATCGTTCTACGCGCATAGAGCGTGTACGTGTGTGCGCTTACTTGGCGCGTGACTCTCGGGATCGTGGCCAGGTATCGACGGAGAGGCGTGATACGACCGGACGCTGTTCCTCTTCATCGGGCGCAGCATCTACGTTAAACGCTGAGTGCTTATACGGCACTTTGGAATCGCCCTCGGGGACAGCGTATACTTTATCTGCCCTTTACGCGATACGGTGACGTTTTCAACTTTATTCCTTTGCGATTCTTTGCTTCGACGAACTTTTTCGCCCCGAGAAGCGAATTATAAATTTGCGCAATCTCTGAGAAAGCGATTTGCGTTAGATGACAAGTCCCGAGGCCTTCATTTGGTTCGCAAATTCTGTTTGTCAAACATTTAATTCGTAATACCGTCCCTGTGCGCGTACTCTTACTTTAAATCCTGTAATTTATGTGAAAAATATTATGGACCAATCAAAGATACATACATAGATACACACACACACACACACACACACACACACACACACACACAAATATATCGCTCACTCGCGTATAAGTATTCTACGTTGTTGTTATTATTATTATTCAAGAGTATTCATCATTATTAAGTTGTGTAGAATTTGAAATTTGCAAGGAAAATTAATTTCACAACTATTGAAAACAATGTTTGGAAAAAAATTCTCAGTACAGAAATAATAACTTACAATTACCTAACTATATTGCTTGGAAAATTTCCCTGCAGTTGCTGCGTAATTGAAAGTATGCACAAAATCTAAACTAAGTGTTATACGGACGTGCATGTTATAATCCGTTAACATTTCTAACAACAAAAGTAGTTTGTCGTAGAAATAAAATATCCGAGAATTTTGTGTCTACACAACTACATATCTGATAGTTGGTAGACGAGTTTGTTGAAATATCTATTATAAATAAATAGAAATTGACAAAAATGAAGACATTATTTTCCTTTGGTTATTCGACAAGAGCAATGAATTTTATTACAGTTAAATTTTAACTTGAAATTGTAAGGGGCAGGTATTCAAGTTCATTAGAAATTTATATTCCACCAAAGTACCCGACTATGCGCTTAACTGTCATCTAAATCTAAAATTCGACTTACGTATTAACTAGGTAACTAGATCTTGGATTTGTACCAAATGTTTCCTTTTCAAATCGTTGGATTTGCCGTTTAATTTTAGGAGTCAGTAGCAGAGCGACTGATTTTGATTGAATTGATCGGCAAAACGACTTAAAGTCGCTCATTTAATAATATATCGGTTACGTCACTTCGTTCACTTCATCTCAAAGTCCGAATCTGAGGTTTTCGTTGGCCTCTATGCGCTTCGTTATCGTGTAGCACCTTCGTGCTGATCGGGCAACCGGGACCAGAGTCGACATATCGCTATTACGAGCGCTTCTGGAATGTTCAATCGAGCGGAAGTGCCGGAAGTTGGCAGCGCGGGATTATGAGTGGCGAAGAACGCAGGTCGGGTGATTTGATATTGCGTTGGCGCGCTATCAAATCAAGGAGCGTTAGGTGCCTCCATTTTCCAGGTCACTTTTCCGTTGCGGACAATTATACGTGGTGTTATTTGCGTGATATATCGTTTGAGGATAATCGCGTTAATATTACAAATGCTATTTTTTTCGATAAGTTTTGAATATATCTCCAACCTTTTTATTATTATTGTTATAATCATTACTGGAAAGCTTTCATAACTGCTTGACGTTAAGTATTGATTTATTTCATTTGCAATAAATAATAATGAGATAAATAATGAGAATAACATAAGTATGTAATCATTAACGGTGCGATTGTTGCAATAATAATGATATATTTTATACCGTTTGAAAGCTTTCCGTTAAAGATTATTTTTCCATGTACTACATTTCCTTTCCTAAATATATTAATTATATTGTAATTTGTTAACTCTACTCAGCGACTTTAATGTTCTACGTATTTTATTTTATTTTATTTTATTTCTTAGTTTAGGATTTTTGTATAGAACGGTACTAGTAAATGATAATTGTGCAAAAACTCATAGGTAATTATAATAATTTTTTCTCTTCCTCCGAAAGGATATTGATTTAGCTTTATTTGGTATTTAATTTATATGAAGAATTTCATAATCAAATAGTGTTTTCGCAGAACTGCTTTCACATTGAACGGCGTCTATAAAATTAATTTAGAACCTCTTTTCAGATTTAAATTCCAATATAGGAATTCCAATAAGGAAGATAAATAAAAGTTTGAACGTATGAAATCGTAATTGCACTTTCGTGTCATGTTTTTGAGGGTCTGCGTTTATGCAATAGAGTTATCGGAGCATCACCAATACTTAGAGAAGTGACGCACAGGCACGTTTATAAATCATGATTAGTAAATGTTTAGCTGATATAAGCGGCACACATTGGACTTTTTATCATGAATGGAAATGGTTTGTTGGTAAAAATTTTGTTTTTATAAAGTCAATATTCTCCTATTAATTCTATTAAACGTGCTCTATCCATAATAAATTAGCCATAACTGACGCGAGTCTACGTTATAGATCATCTTCGACGGTATTCGCTAACTCAATTTCTTCTTTCGACAAAATACTACAAAATATCCCTTTGTAATGATAAATGTAACTATGAACGAAGTCTTTTATTCATTATTCACAGAAAAATGTTTACTCTGGCTAATAGTTTCACGATCCTTAAAAAGACACCTTCGTCTGGACTACACAAGTGTACGTTCCCGTCGCGTTATAATTGAATCCGGATAAACCGGCGCACAAATATTTCCACCTCCTCGATTTCCGGTGCACCTTAGACATTCTCGCGGACATCCCGAGGGAGAAGAGACTCATTGAATTTCAGGCTAAACCGCGACGCGACGGCGACTAACAGCGTGGCAATCCCTTATCGGATCGATCTTTGGTGGGAATTCGCACGCCTGGAAAATATATATTGATCTGTCATTTATACTTCGACGAAGGCTTTTCTTTCGTGAAGGTGGGTGCGTGTGCTTTTGTCCTCATGTAGAAATAGCCGAGCGACTGGTTGAATAGGCCAGTTAACCGGGGCTTATAGTGAAGCTATGGTCGTGGGTCTTAAACGTACCATCGCGAAAAATGATATGGATCTTCTGTCTTTGTCGCCATTTCTCTCTCTCTCTCTCTCTCTCTCTCCATTGTTTCTTTCATTTTTTCCCAATGTTTTTCTACTATTTAGTTCAGTATTTTATACTCTTCAGCGCGGTACTGATTGAATCCATTGATTAGAATTCTTTTATGGCTGTTTACATACTTTTATTCCTGCTTATATTTTTAAATGAGAAAATCTTATACAGTAGCCATTTTATTTTATGGGATTCATCATTGGGATAAGAAGAAGTGATTTTCCATTGATCAATAAACAATCTGTTAATTTAATTTACTAAATATTAATCGAACGAATGTAGGGAAATCCTTTCAAAGTCTGTTATATAGAAACAAATTTGAAACATTAGTTACTTGAATTTATGTAATTCTCGATTTTCCTTTATTTTGAATCGACAGAAAAATCTTGATTTCGTCATGGCAAATGTCTTTTTACACTCTTAAATCAGCAAAATCAACAATCTAGTCACTAATTAAAAACTATTATTCAAAGATACATTATTTACTGCTCGGGAAATAAATTAAAGTCAAATCGATAGAAAAAAATTAATAGGTATGTACACATGTTTATACGTAATATTTCCTAAATTTATATTGCATCTAAAAAAATAATCTCTTAAAATAAATGAATTATTATGCATTGCCAACTACTTGTTGTTATTAAATATTAAATTAAATTTAAACTAAGGATAATTAAGCTATTATTTTCTAGTACTAACGGAGGCGTTATTTATTTCTCATACAATTACAGCTACTCTCCTAATACGTTTCCTATTACAATAAATAAACTTTTACATACAATTTATAGTCAGTTTTTACCGACTATAATTACATTCTATAAGTATGTAAAATAGTTTATTTATTTTAAATCAGTTGCCACTCAGCACTTTGTAAAATGAATTATTATCAATATTTTACAATCGATTAATTCGTATTTTTTACTAACATAATTCCTTGTTACGAAATGTTTTAATACATCAGCAGTTAGACGTAACTATCACTTATAAATTATAATAAGTAAGTGAATTTGATAAAAATGTGTAACGCTTTGTAATTTATTTTGTTATTAATAATAGCTTGATAAGGCATTCACTTATATTACAATTCATCAGCTGAATAACTACAATTTATCAATTTACTCGGTATTTCATGCAAATGCATTCTCTAGTCTATTATGAGCGTGTCCAGGATAATCTGATTAAAGTAAAGGTAAACAGACAGAAATGCATTGCAATAAAATTTAATAAAAGATTTCCATCTACTCTGATTTAACATTGGAACGTTTGAACTATTCCAAGGGTGGGAGTGCGACGAAACACGATCTTTCGTTCCAAGGATTCTTTTACGAAATTGGCATCAGCTCAAGCCTCTTCTCTTGTGTCGATTCGGCAATTCGACCGACTTCCATTCTACTTTCGAAATCGTAATGTTCATCACGAGCTGAGAAAAGTGAAGCAAGTATCTTTAAAAACGTAAAGTTAATAAGTGAGACAATCGCTTGAAATTGATTTTATTTATATTCATTGTTGCGTTCGATTTACCGCATCTGACCTGTTTGTAATTAATTTTCCGTAATTTAAAGTTTTATATTACGATGATGCTAGCCATTCAAAGGATAAAAATACACGTTTCGATTTATTAACTTTACACTTAATTACACTGTCGTAATCACTTATGGAATTAAATTTTACAATTGGATAGCCACATTGGTTATACTTGCTTATTAGTTTAGACCATTTAAATGCAACTGATGTTATGCGCAGTAAACAATTTTTCAAAGAAAAAATTAATACTTTAAATAGAACATTAATTAAACTAGTTGAATTAATAATATACATTAAGTAAATTGTAAAATATACATTTTCATAGCTATATTAAAATCATAGAATAGTGAAATTTAGTTTGATTGCTAAAAATATAGATAAATCAGCGATTAAAAAATTTAAAGTAAGTTTTAATCTTATCAATTTAAAATTGAAAGAATTAGAAGTTAAAAAAAACTTCAGGTTTTAATACGAATTAAATCGTATTAGTTCATGATTACATTTATTTTTATTTTTAGATTTATGTTAATTTTTTGTAAAGTAAACCTTCTCCCTTTGAAAGCGATTTCAAATTGAAACTTGATCTTTGCTACTATATTCTAGTTTATTTGTATATTAAAGAAACCTAGTAATTATGAAACAACATAAGAGACTCAACGAATAGGGGATATTTTTCATATATATAGTGCTTGAAAATATTTATTAAACAAGCTACTGCCGAACGATTTCCTTTTATTTTTTTATTTATTTTTATTAATATACTTATAATATATGCTTCTAATTCTGTCTTTATCTGCTCATTTATTCATGCAACAGCATTTATCAAAATTTAACTACAATATTCAACAGTTAGTGCATTTAAATTGTCAATAAATTTGAATTCATCGTATTCATTTTAAATACAAATGAGAATAATGTACATTTTTTTACATTATTCTCTAGAATCTTAATAAGGTTATATTTAGAAAATACTACCGCTTGTCTGCATTATTATTATTATTATAAATACTTAAGTCTGCAATTATTTTGCATTTAATGTTGCTCAATAGTGGATTAGTTTTTATACAGATGTTCAAGTAATATGATGCGCATCGAGTGAAATAAAAGAAAGACATTTTCCTACCTAACTGCGTTTGTGTACGTACTCGTTAATGTATTTTGTAAGATGAATATGTTTGACGGTAACAAATTTAGGTACTCATTAAAATTATAGTTCATCTTCACGGGTATCTTCAATTTTTTAAATTTGTTAGCTAAATTACATTTTGCAACACTTAAAGACACAGTTTTGCTAAAAGTCGACGACAACTAGCTGTTATTACAAACAAAGATTAACGACCAGTGCTAAGACTTTCAATCACAATAATTCATTGCACAGTGTTTACAGCACAAAAATATTCTACAAATAACCCCGAGAAAAATACCGCGAATACATTAAATTCTTATTTCATGGAGAACGTTAATTTTTTTTATTAATACTTTAATTGGCAGTAAATTACAGTTATTGTATATAGAAAGCCCGATTGAATTTTAATGCTCAGATAGAGGTTACATTGGCTGTTGCGGTAGCTCGAAGCTGTCAGTAGCAAACAAATTGATCGCGTAGGCGTCCATAACTTTTTCCTGGCAGACTCAAAGTGGCATTCTATTCTTGACGCGTGCAATAGATTATCTGGCTCATCGGACTTAATAAAAATACTTTATCAACGATCGATAATTGTTTTACGTTCGAATCTCATGTTTTTCTTTATTGTCGGCAATCCGGACGGAGAATAATTATACTGATTTTGTGTGTGTGGGTGTGGGTGTGTGTGTGGGTGTGGGTGTGTGTGTGGGTGTGGGTGTGTGTGTGGGTGTGGGTGTGGGTGTTAAATCACTTTATACTTTGATCGATTGTCACTTGACGTTTTCATATACGTTAACAGCACCCGATCCGAAAAACATTCTCTTAATTTTATTGGGGATAACTCTTGGATACTCTTGGAAAAACGAAATCATTTATTTAAATTATTACAGGCTGTATAATGTATAATATCTTATTATATCTTGAGATGTATTAGAATGCATTTTTAAATTAATTAGTCTTAAACATTAGATCATTATCTGTAATCGCCTGCGATGTATATATTTCTTTTTCATTTTAAAATGTGCTATAATTATACTCCTAAACCTTTATACAACTTTTAAGCATAATTTTTTATAAAGAACAAATTCCAAATTATAATATCATGAATGGGGATGCTAATAATGATATATTATTACGTCTCGTAATTATAGTATCAAAATTAAAAGGAAACTCGAACGA
Source organism: Wiebesia pumilae (assembly GCA_018907045.1). Taxonomy (NCBI): domain Eukaryota; kingdom Metazoa; phylum Arthropoda; class Insecta; order Hymenoptera; family Agaonidae; genus Wiebesia; species Wiebesia pumilae. Next base: position 4,000,870 of record JACCHZ010000138.1, read on the forward strand.
GTAATTTTCTAATGAAATAATTCCCAGCAAATTGTATTTATACAATGTATTTGTAAATATAGATAATTCACTTTATCGCGAGCATCAATCACCGCAACATCTTTTTGAAAGACGGAAATTCAGAGAAACGAACCGATACAAGCCTTTTTAAGTTTAATTGCAAGGAAGAAAGCCTCGAGATACGTTACGTCGTTTGAACTACACAAACGAGTAAAACAGATACCTTTTTAATTACAAGCAATTAAGAAAAATCGAGCAAAGCAATGCAATGCATATCCTGCATGATGTGCTTCTTGCGATGGGAGAGGAGGAGAGCTTGGGCGCAAAGCAATGCTACGCGCTCTCGTAAGGATTTATAGTTTCGATTGAGAGGAGAGATTCTCTCTTACCGAGGAAAGAAAGAGAAAGGTAGAGAGGTTGATTGAGTTAGGGGGAGGTGGGGGAGGGGGAGGGAGAGAGATCAAGACGAATGATCGATGGCCCTAGATGCCCACTTGATCCACAAAACGAAAGGAAGAAGGCGTCCGGTCGTTGGCTCAGGAGCGTCGTAATCGATCGTAAATCATGCGTCGTTACATTAATCAAATAATAAGAATTACGTATTGAGATGTTGCGCTTATAGACACTGGTGGTGTAAGTATGTAAGACAGAAATAACCATCCAAGCAGTGCATGAATATACTTTGTAAGCAATTGCAAAGGTTTATTAGCGGTCGAGCCGCTGATAATGTTTCTTCCGATGAGAATACGTGGACTCCTTGCGACAACGATAAGAAATGTTGCCGCGGTTTATTTAAAAAAATGATAAATCGAACATAATGATTCAATTTTGAAACTTCGAAATTTCGACTAGAACCCATCGAGGCAAACAATTTTATGAGAAAAGTAGAGGATACACGATATGACGTCACACTTTTTTACATTTACAAACTCTACTTTTGCGTTACCATGTTACGTACCGATGAAAACATAAATGCGATACCGTATTTCAGGAATCTTGTGAATTGATAAATCATGCGAGTTGAATGGTTTGATTTCCCCTGTTATACTGCATTCGTATTCTTTTTAGAATTCGGATGATGCTTTATCAGTTTAATAGTACGTTCTCGAATATCAAACACTCTAAGAAAATTCATATGCATCTGTGACCACTAATTTTTGACTGAAAATGATGTGATATTTAATACGCTTCGGTTTATCGTGTTTCGATATTTAATGTAATTTGTATGCGCGAAGTAGAAAACACGTTGATCAAATTAAAAATTGTAACATTTTCATATATTGTTAATTATACAGGGAACATTGAGATTTTATTTTACATATCACGAGAAAGAACGCGTTTGCGTTAATTAAAATGCTTTTACTTATCCGTAGAAATGAAATTTCGGTTCCCTACTTTTAACTATTATACTTATAAAATCAATATAAAATCAGCATTCGCCTGGAGGCTCTTCTATTGAAGATCTGTCGAGATAAAAGTTCTCAGGTTACCGAATAAACTTTTATCATCATCATGGTACTACACAATATTTACATAAAAGTCCATGCATTTCAACTAATACAACGCGCCCACGCCAACGCTAAAAGTACGTGTGTCACCGCCAGCGATAATTTACGGCTTCCATACAATCCCAATCATTATCTTTGAAACCAAAAATAAGAAGTTCTCGCCTCGACTACTAAGTTCTCAGCACTAAGTGCAAGCTGCATTTCTGCATACATAAACGCTTTGGGACAAAAAAAGAATCCCCCACTAGACAGAGCGGAAGTCTGCTGCGCGTGTGTATGCGCAGCGTGCAAGAAACGCGTTCCTTACCTTGCACGCGTAGGCCGCAGCTACGTTTAGCTACGGACACGTCAACATCGTTTTCTCCTCCTATTAAATACCAAAGAGTAGAGATGCCCTTTGTACATTATTGCACGTACTTAATGTAAATACTTGTTTGGATCATTTCAGTCTTGTAATTCCCTTTCACGGTACTGCAAAATTTTTCATTTACACCTAATTAATCTTTAGTTTGGCTTCTTCTTTATTCGATGAATGCCATCTATTCCTTATCGGTAAAAATAGCTCCATTTTAATTTAAAAATGCACAATATGTTATTTAAAAATAATGTGACATTGAACTAAATACGGATATGGTAATTGCATTTTTTGCGAACGAATATAAATTGCGAATGAACGTGCTTGGCGTACGTACTCGTTTATTAAATAACTTCTTTTGTTTCATTTTGTTTCGGTAATATTGCGGCTCATTACAACGCCAATTCATAATCACATTTCGCTATCTAATTATTGATTGTCCTTAGATTCGTAAACGGGAAACCTTATCATTTGCGAAGCTCTGTCTCTCAAATCGCGCAATCGAAATAAAATATATTAGCATAAATTCTTTGATTCAGTGACTGTGCGTCGGATTAAAATTTGAATTCATTACAAATCTCGGTTTATCGCAGGGAATAAAAACGGAGATATTCTCAGCTATAAAATAATAAATTAATCCAATCTATATTGACATTTGTAATATGTAAGGGGCCTGAATGAAGTAAAAATATCTGAGAACGTTCTGTGGTTGCATCCGTTACCGGTAATCGTACAAATCACCTTAATAATGGAGATACAAGTTCAATAAAATTGTAATATTCATTTCAGTCATTAGAGTCACGTTGAAGGTCTTTCGACTAATATAAGTTGCTTAGCTACGAATGAGCGCTTTATCGAAAGTCGTGCTAATAGGATACATTACGGTGGCACAAAAGTTTCATAGTTAATAAATTATGGCAGACGATCGACTAAGTGTCGCTTGTTTATAACGGACCAACTTCACGAAAGCTAACACGCGCCCTACTTCAGAGAACAATATACAAGCTTATGGTGATCAATGGGGCAACAATAACTATATATGCGTATCGGCAATTTATTCTCAGGAGATATTTAAATCTATTATTCTCGAAATAAATCCGACTATCAACTCTTTATAACCCTGTTAATTAATTCACACCGACTTAGAATATTGAACGATCGAGATCTTTAAATGATGCGGGTGAAGTTTCATTGCTTTATTTTGGATGATTTGGTAGCGGCATGGAATTCACGTTAATACGATTATTACACGCCATTCGTCTGTTTCTCAGCTGTTGAGTGTCGGATGTGCATACCATCTTAAATCAGTCGCTATGGTCACAAATTATCGCTTGGCTTGGTGGTTCAATAATAGGCAAATAGAAAAGTTCAATAATTCCATCGACAAGAAGCTACGCAATGACTTAAAAGCAGTATAACGCTACTGGAGGTTAGAAAAAGGCATTGACAAAATACGCAGAGTGTGTACATTTACTTCGGAGATTTATCAAAACATTTTTAGTAAAACAACTTTGCGAAGGAATATCAGTACTATTTTTAAGAGTTGCGATCTACCTAAGATCACACGGCGAGTGTAATTGTCAGGAGTGCAACAGTTATTGTGCACGGTATAATCGTAACAGGACGATTTTACTTGAAAATGCAGATTCGTGGCTTTTGGCAACAGATAATGAACCATCCTAATGACTCTCGGATCAATTAAAAAGTTTCTGGATGACTAACTAGGTCTTGCATTTATAATCATAAGGAAAACTGAGCGGAGAGGCGATATCCAAATTATCGCAATCTGATAGATTTTTACGAAATCAAATAAGGGAACAGCTCATGTTGAACAGTCATGCACCATCATCAATCAAAAAGGTAAGTTCGTTTCTCCATCCGCAAGAAAATAGCTTTCCATCGATCAAATGTATTGTAACATTTATGTTCTGAACATGAATATATTAATAGGTATGTAAAATAATAAGTTTTAATTTGGGATTTGTTGAAATGTAAGTTTCACTTTTTCGGAATTATAATTAATCAGAAATGCTTAGGAATTTAATGTTTAAATTAATGGCAACTGGATATCCATTCATTTCAGTGAAAAATTAATTGTTGCTTATAGTTATGCGTGGCAGGTAAACAAGTGAAATTGCCGTCAATTATGTTTCAAATTAGAGATTTGTAATTTTATTAAATTTCATTTTAATAGAGTTTTTAGACTATTTGATTGTCCAGCTACAAATGTTTTTAATAAAATATACCTTTTCTCGTAATTTATTTACACTCTAGTTTTTTTAGGAACTAAGGCTCACTCAAATAAATCACGAATTTTTTAAATTTATCACCGGGCGAACGAGAATTATTTTTATAGTTTCATTTAAATCTATATTCCACGAGGTCGATGTTTCCTTATCGTAACATCGGAAAATGAATAATGCATCGGATAATAATTTATTTAACAAATTTATAGAATTAAGCCTTCTTTCATTTCGAATGAAACTGAAAATGTAATTACGTGTCATTGAACGTTTAAAATATGGTATACGAATATAATCGTACAATTGAGAATTCATTACGTAAGTATCCGTTTCATAACTGATCTCGGGCATGAGTATCAAGAGTGAATTAGTAGAGTATATTTTACATTACCGATACGTATGTGCGTAATTATGCCGGAAACCTCATGAAAACAAGGCAGTCCGAAAAGAATAAATTGCAATTTTCAAATTCGATAATAGAGCGACAGCGGTGCTTTTTTCATTGTTTATTAGGAAAAATTTAAAACACTATTTTGAGGAACTTTACCGCACATAATTTAGCTTCGCAAAGCCTAAGTGACAAAAGAATGTCACGTTGAAATAAATTTCCTTGTGAAAATTTGCTTCGAGCTCTATTCTAGTAAAAACAATAAATAGAACCAATGCATCTTTATATATAATGAAGAATGCGTGGAATAAAAATATCGCAGCAATGAAACGAAACCGAAGCTGAGAAAATAAGACACGTGGACCGGCGGAATTTCCATTCCGATACGTTGAACTTTGACCGCGAGCTAAAAGTCAGTGACGCATCGCTTCCCGTTGCATCGTCTTGTTATGTTCTTTCATTTCGAATTTTCTCCTACAAGTGCACTGACTTCGATCTCTATGCAAACGACGAAGGGGACAAAGGAAAAGAAAGCTAAATACGACGTCGACGTCCCAGAAGTAGCGGCTGCCCAAAGGAGACGCGAAAAAGCGCAGAAAGGAGCCGAATAAAAGGAAAAGGCTGTGCCGCGTATGCATCGCACAATAGCGTGGGTGTCTTTTTGCTCACTATTCTCGCGCTCCATTTTCTGCTTTCTCTTTTTCTAATTCTCTCTGACTCCGCACTCGATACTCCTCCAACACAGTCGGGCGGGTGAGGGCGAAAATAACAGGCGAGAAAGAGCGGTGTGCATCTCTTTCACCGCTCCATTTACCCCCTCTTCCATTCCTCATTCTCGCTCGTATCATGGCGTCGTGGCTTTTGAGATCGAAAGATCGGACGACTAAATATAAACAAGTAAGCGAGAGAGTAAGAGAGAGAGAGAGAGAGAGAGAGAGAGAGAGAGAGCGAGAGAGAGTCATGTGCGAAAACCCCGGAGTCGGTTATTCGCCCGGTGATCTTATTTTGTTTTCTTCTAGTGCCTACGCACGCCTACCTGAATTATATATAGGGAGATTTCGTAGCAACTTATTTATTCTCGATTTACGAGATGGACTTTTCATGCTACTATTATGCATATATGCATTGTGGCTTAACACGAATTCGATGCTTATCGTGATTCTTGGTTTCATGAATCGCTTCTCACTTTTCAATGTAATTACCGAATGTTCTTAGCGGCAAATTAATCTAAATTGAAATAGGTGCGAGGCCTTATTTATGTATAAAATAGTAGAACGTTTTCTTTAATTATTCCTACTTCAAGCGAACGCTGTTATAATTACGTAGAATTTAAAATATATGTAATTTTATTACGTATATGCAGCGGAATACATTTTTTAAAATTTGGGTATTAATAGATTCTTTTGAATGGTTTAATAATTGAAGAACCGTACGTTCCTCAATTATTATAGTCATTTATTTTAATAAAGTCTATTAGGTCGCTTTAGCGAGTTACAAGCTAACGTTTAATTGAATATACTATACTATTCGACTAATGATAGTTGTATTCATGCAAATAACCTCATTAATATAAATAGGGTAACTATTTCAGTAATGTCAATCGTTATTCTTATTTTGCAATAATTGCATAATTTCTACTTCATTCATTTACAAAATGTCGTCGTCGTTGCTGTCGTTATTAATATTATTATTATTATTATTATTATTATTATTATTATTATTATTATTATTATTATTATTATTATATTATAATCAATAATTATATTATTACCGGAATAGGTTATCAAGAGTCGTGCGATTTATTTTCTCAGTTTAATTGTTTCATTGGTAATTGTATAAACGACCCAGTCGATGCTTTAAGTGAACAAATTCCTAATACGAAGATTTAGCAATTAAATGGAACTTTCTTGGGAAATACTATTTTTAATTAAATTCATATAACTAAAGGAATAATTTTGTAGACATTTTGACTACTATGATAAGTGGTATAATAGAATTCGATTTGTTCCAAAAATGCATAAAGTCAATTTTGAAAAAATTTGTCACAACATACAAAGAGATACAACCAATATTTTCAGTGTTCCAGAATACCATTTGCTAAATGGACAATTTACAGAGCACTTTTACCGGTACATTTTAATGGTAAAAACTATAGTATTTGTATAATGACTATAGTATTTTACAAGTACAATAGTTTACGAAGAAAAGATAAAAGGACATTATGAAAGTTTATACATTAAAACAGAAACACAGCTTTGACGAGGACCAAAACGCAACCTTAATATATAAAATTAAAAATTTGCAATATACCTAAAATACGCTTACATAGTTTGACCTGACATTATTGAGATATTGAAGTTTCATGAAATTTCGATCGCTAAAAGCAAGACCTTAAAAGTACTGTCAAGAACTTGAAAGGTTAATATTTCTTCAAGCAAATTGAATCCTCGTCGGTTGCTCCATTCTCTTCAAGCACCGAAAATAAGAATTCCTCTCATCTATTATCTTTAATTTATGTTTATATTCGAGAAGATGTCTATGTATGTTCCCTCGTACTTAAATGCGTTCACGCAATACATATAATAATACACCCGCAACGATACCGTAGTAGTCGCAAAGAGTACATAAGCGTTTAAGAGTAGTACGCTATAGTTATAAGATCAACTCGAGCTTGAGACAATGGCGCGATAACTCATAATAGTGTCGTCCGGTGTATAATACTATCGATGAGGACGCCAAGGGAGCCACGCACTCCATGAATGTCAATGGGGATTCAAACAATGGTTCAGTCGTTTGATATAGACCTGATCTATGTGTTGTTTTTCAGGCATTCGACAAACTTCTTTTTCACAGATCAGATTTTTATAATGAAATATTAATCTTCTCGTTGGGATTTATGATATTTACATTATCTTCGTTAATCTTCCTCAATGATTCGAATTCGTTTTTCTTTTAAGTAATACTTTTCTGTCGTAAGTTTTTTGTTGTTCTGCAAAATCATTTATAATAAACAAAATGTTATAAATGCAGTAGTTTATGCTCGAATTCGCGCATTGAAGATTCTACAGTACAATTGACAAGTAAACTTTAATTGAAGATTCGGTACACCTTCGTTAATTTTAAGGTTATTAAACGTTTACAGTTAAATTACAAGCAACCAGGATTTCATATGAATAAAGTTATTAGAACTTGATATTGCACCTACTACACAACGGTTAACTTCTCAATATCTGAGAATTTGTACGAAATGAATAAATTAGATTATAGTTCTTGAAATTTTTGTAACAATATTTTATCCAGTCAAATAAAGATTTTAAAGCTAATAAAAGCGTGAGTACATCGATTCAAGTATCGTATACTATCAGATATTTTTTATTTAACAATGAAAAGTAACTGTGTATACTGAAATATACTTTCTACATCGGTAACATTTTTGTAAGCATTTAAATTATTTACATGAGAAACTAAAGCACCATGTACCTACTCTTTTTCATTGAACAACGTTAAAACAACCAATAAAAATATTTAAATTAGAAATTTCTAAAATTAGGTCGTACATATTTTATTATATTCTTATACATGATAAGCACGAGGATTCATTTAGTAATCTGCTGGCTTACTTAGATCGAATACTTAGTTGATTGATGCAATTGGTGTAACGAAAAGAATGTGTACTTTGCTGCTTTACTTAGAATCATATTGCAAATTCTCCTTGTTGATTAGTATTAGATTGGAAGTTGAAAATCATACAAATCTTTTAATCCAATAAATACTTTTGAATTGTAATTTTCGTTTCAGTGTATTATAACGTACGTAGTACTTTTTCTTATACGCATCAAGCAACTGTTTTTGATAATCTACGTTTCGGATTACTAATACATATAAGTTATTTCATGGAAATACAAAACATTTGTTTTCAACGCATTTACATCAAAGTTCGAATAATTTAAAATATACCTACCGGTATCACATATCTGACTATTAAATGTTAAGCTTATAGTATTTTTCTTCGTCATCAAGTCTTGTATTATTTTATCAAACTATTTACGCATTAACTGGATTATTCTCGGTACAGCATTTTTCAATTTGGTCATTTAATGACCAAACTGTACGGTTCAACTGAAAATATTTTGAAAATAGAGATAATAAATAGAGTAATATTAATGTTCCAGATAACGTAATAATTTCTTATAGTAATTTTTCAACGTAAAAGAATTAACATTTATTAAACTAATGAGAGTACATGTATGTTAGCATTCCATCAAACTTTGTATGTATAAAAATATACGTATGGTGCAGTATTAAGATTTGCATAACTTTCTTACTAATTAAAATTTAAGTCGTTAATTCGTGCTCATTAAATTTTTATTAATATCTTACTTCTGCCATTTTTATTAATTAAACTTTTGAAAATACAGACGTAATATTTTAGAATCGTTGTATATAATCTTGAAAGTATATTTTTTGAAATTTACTAGAATTGCTTTCTACATAAATTTTAACGACAGATAATCAATAAATTATTCAACTTAATAAAATTTGCGTATCGTAACGTATAAACTTTGCAATCTTTGCGTATATTTATGCCTTTAAATTTCAAAGCGTTGCATAGCGCCCAATAAAAAAGCGAGCAAGTGAATCGAGCGGTACAGAAGATTGTAAGGAAACACGTTCTGCATTTTAAGTAAAAATTGTATCGTATAATGTAGTTTTTGGGTTATATTATTCAAAGTGGAACAATCAACTTTTAAATAGGAGTGGCGAAAATATCCTAGTCGGTTTGCGGATTATAATAAAGTAAATGCTACAATTACTTTTTACACTCAAGATGGTAAATGTTTTCAAATTTCAAATATAACCGAGACAAAGAATTTTTTTCTAAATTAAACATTTCTTAAATGTATTGATTCAAAGAATCAATAATTTAAATTTACTTCAAATGACATAGTTACGAAAGTATTTCATGAATGGCACAATATATAAAATTTATAGAGATTTGAACTGAAGAACATCGTTTTTATAATATAAATAAATATAAATATATTTTTTAACTTTTGAGTTTCTTCTTCTTTTTTTAAATTTATTTTCGAATCCCATATATTCGAATCCCATTTATCTGGTTTCTCGGATAATACTCTGAGATCGTAGTTAAAATTTTGGACGTAAAATTATTTCTTAACCAAGTTATAAGATTCAATATTCAACCGATAAAACATCCCAGAGTTAAGAGTCGGTTGCTCATACGTTATTGCTTTACATTTCAATTCGATTCACATCTTAATTTTCTACTTAAAGTTTTAACAACGACATTCAATAATCAACATTGGTTTTTCTTTTCAAATAAAATACGTAAAATTAATGTAATGTGATGTAAGTATCATTAAAATGCCGTGAAAAAGGAAACTAAATATTTGTGACTGTTAGTGACAAAGTGTTAAAATTAATCCTGAATCCAATAGTAAATTCAGCAATTATCTAATATGTACATTGAGAACAAATCATCGAAGCTTGCAAAGAATCGTAGTACGTACATGTTTTTTAATGAATCTCTTACGCTTTCTTTTAAGCTGTTATAAATTCGATAGATACCTAACAAAGCTGATTAATAAAATCCAAGATTTATTTACGTGAATAAAAATACTCACTTACGAATAAATACATTTAATTCCAGCTTTCCTAAGCATTGAGACATCAATAGAGCTAATAAGCTGGATTTCTAGCTTTCACTCGATAATAAGTATTAAAAGAATTTATTAAAAATAATTATTGGTGCGGATCAAATTAGTAGAATATCAATAAAGGAAGAAGCATAGATACGTAAATGAAGACACTGTTCTGTGAATAATATGTACGATAGAAAAGTCGAAGTCACTCGTACGAGCGTCTATTTGGGGGTAAACGTCAGCGAATGCAAAATCACAGCAGATTACGTAGTATTTTCGCGAGTTGAAGCTAAAGTTAATTCGAATTAAATTGATTTTACGTGTCCTTTAGCTGTTTGAGTTAAAAACGATTCAATTTAGAGGAAAGTCCGCGAGCAGTCATTATTCCGACTAAAAGAGTTACATTAATTTGAAAAGATGATACGGCATGAGCTACAGCTTCTTAGAATGACATCTTGCGATAACGGATAAATAAACAGCCGTAAAAATAAATAGCTTAACGCGAGAGAAGACACACAAGATAGACAATGAGAGTTCCAGCAGCACTTGTCGCTATAACAGCGCGAACGCGCATTACAAAATGTGTCGACACTAAACAGCCTCGTGCAATATTCCGCGCATACGATGCGCTAGCATTTAAAGTATGATAATTCACTGGCTCTTTCTCCGAATTCACTTTGACGCGATGCCATCCGAAGACGTGCTGCATCATGCATAATCGGTGAGTATGTAGATGCGTGGTGCTTGTCGCGTAATAGAGCTATCACATCATGTATTCGTGTGCGTACCAGCGACTCGCTTGAGTATTCATTGACTAACGACGAGCACGAGACGCAAAAGTGCGATTGGGCCCGCGCTCTTAAAATGTAGTTATATACAAGCATGAATTTCACGACAATGAGTTCTGGACAGTATATGAGGAAATCGTCATCGTCATCGTCATCGTCATCGGCTTCTTTCTTTAACTCGCGCTTCTTCACTTTCTCGTCTCTATTCTTGAGCGGAACAGTTAACGCTCTCTAATCGTTCTCTCCGGAGTTCTTGTCTTTGGAATACTTACAGCCTGATAAAAAGCACAATGTGAACATACTTTGTTGATACCATTCAACTATATTATGCTATGCCGACTAATGGATTAGTATTTCTATATGTTACGCACTTGTGATCACATTTTGTATTTTCTAATTAAGTAATTTATAAATAAGAAAAGGACTAACCTAAATAAGTTATTTAAAAGCATTTTCTACATTTTTAGATTGCTGTTAGTGTTATTTATTCAAGTCAAAAAATTGTATTTAATTAATGTACGATTATCTTCGATACTATTAATTTATTTTTTATATCATTCTGCCAGAATAATTGTTAGACTTATTAATGACATTAAATGTTTATTTTTCAATGATTAACTGAAATTTGCTTTTTATTGATATTATATGTTTGCTAAATATTTGCATATAAATGTACTCATTGAATATGTGTAATCTTTTTATATTATGAATGCGATGTACTTAAGAACAGTGATCGCAAAGATTCTAGATTGATCCAATGATGTGTAACATGTATTTCTAAAAAGTATATTAAAATGTCTTACAAGGAAATCTAGAACTTTACGTACCGAAAATGAAAATTTGTATCATAATTATATCATAACATATACAGTTGTACTTGTGAATTAATCTGTGCGCAATAACTTTATTATTACAATACGATATTCGTTATTTTTCATAAAAATTGCATCGTTATAACTTCCGAACATATTTTCTAATAGAAGCAATAAATGATTTTGTTATTAACTGATCTATCTATTCGATTAGTAAATCTCTAAATGTAAATATTCGATCCGTTTTTCTAGAAAACATTTTTCTAGACCAGAGACTTGGAGTAATTAAGTTTGGAGGGTAAGTATATATTTTTTACTTTTGTTTAATTTTTTAAAATCATATTTACACATTTATAACTTATTCTTATTTATATTTAGAAAATTGTATTAAAATGTTATTAAAAAATATTCCTTTTAGCATCGCTTTCAACGAATTTCAATGAAATTAAGGAATGATTTCATTTTTAAAGAATTATCTTACGGAAAGCTTATCATGCATTGTTAACGTACGAAAAGTTGCTTAGATGTAGGTTATAAGATAATTTTTTAGATAATTTTTGTCATGCAATATTATAAGCAAAGTTCTTTGTAAACCAACTTAATAAGCTGCTTTTTATTTATAAAGTTTTATACTCGTCAAAGTAGTTTCAATAAATTTAATAATTTATTGAATTTTAATAATATAAATTATTATTTATTTCAAATCCTAAACTTACGTTTTTTTTTATTATGCGAATTGAAGACAATACAGTAAATTTTTTGATAAATATAAACTCGGGTATCTCATAAATATATCTCATAGCAAAAGAGAATTTCTTAATATAATTTTAAAATGATAACTTAGATTGCAAATAAGATTTCTTGCAATTATCATTTAACCAATGTTGAATTTAAGCATTTATTTACATATTAATCTTAGAAATTGTATATTAAGACTAAAGTAAACTTTATTTGATAATATTTTTGACAAACTGGAAACCAGAAAAATTATGTATAAAATATCTGTTACAAACATTTTAATAAAAATCTAAGGTCAACATTATTAAATTTTTTCTATTCTATCTTCGAATCAAATTAGTATAGATATTGAATCTAAAAAATTGAACAGTTTATTAACTATAAGAAACTGCTGATGTTATTAAAACATTAATTTTCTACTTAGATCTCGAAAAATATCTAGATCATTTTATATATAAAGTTCTTTATTTTTCTGATAATAGAAATTCAAAAAAGGTACTACATCATTAGAAAATAATAATTTATTGTAATTTGATTGTAATTTAAATAAATTTAAACTAATTATTAATTTAAATAAATAAAAAAATAAATTGAAATAAATTTATTAATTATTAATTGAAATAAATAAAAAAATTAATTTAAATAAAATATAATATAAAAAAAAAAATTTAATTTAAATTGTAAATTAAACTTAAATTGTAAAAACCAATAGAATTTACACAAATTAAATATATTTTGAAAGTTATTTTTGTGTAAGAAATATGGCTGTAGATGTTTCATGATAGAAATTATGTACGAACATTCAATGTAGTGCAAGTAGAACTTGCAACTTTTTTTGCGACGAATGCTACAGAGTTAAGTTATTGATGGTTATACATTTCATTCTTTACGTTGTTCTCATAACGTAATTACAGTGCGAAATTCGACTCTTGAGTTACGTTCCATAGTGATAGCACCAACGCTAGGAAAGAAAATATTTTACTTACTCGCCGCAATATTTACTTCTTTATTATATTATTTAATTTTTTTACTCATAAATGAATGCATTCGCAGACTTTGAGAAACTTCAATTATCAAACTTCTTATCCGTCCACCTAAATGATGATTTTTAATATGCTTTCTAAATATAAATGCTCTGTTATACTATACTTACTCCGTACGCGTGAAACATAAGATATCGATTTATTTTACAATATACATGATTATACACATCCTGTAATGATATGTATTAGAACAATGTTTTTTTATCAGAACAATAATTGCAATAAATGCTACACAATACTGATATAATTTGATTTGAGCAAAACTAGAATTTTGCGATGTTTACTGTAATATTGAGACCATTAGAAAAAGTTTTTGGTTTTGGATTAGCTGACGTCATCTTCAAACGAATACGAAATTCTTTCATAAACATATTTATTACTAAACATGTTTTAAAAAATACAAACTAGTTTTAAATTAATTTTCAGAAGTATATACTGGAGCTACTAAAGTAGTTTCAGATATTGTGTAGTTAAAATTAAATTTTTGTTACTTTTCATGTTTATCTGTTTAATTAGTAAAGTACGATAAATACCACGTAAGAACTAATAAATACCACTGCCGACACGTGTATTACTATTAGTGGCGTAGTTGAGTAGTTGGTGATGTTCGGCAGAGATTACGTTAATATAAATATAGAAGTTGAAACTTCTCACTAATATACAGACACCAGGCCTTACAAATCTATATGGTAACATGTTTTCAGAAGAAACCAATGCGCTATAAACTAATTTAGCGTTTAGTGAAATTAACATTTGACACTGTGCAAATATTCCAATTTTCCTACGCAATATCACTATATTATTACCTTAATAGTTTTCACGCACTTTTATCAATACTTTAATTAAAAACCTTACTAACAATTATTTTACAATGTTAGAGATAAATAATTATTTTATTTTTTAAATATCATAGAATAAAAATACCAGTGGAGAAAATAAAAATCACATGCAATATAAAACTTTTATACTTAAAAAGTGAGACATCCAGCACGAGAATTTTACATTACTAAAAGTAAAGCAACTTATACATTATTAGTACCGTTAAAAAATAAAGTTATCATTTTAAAACTACAATTCAGTCAAATTATTTTTGTAATTGGCATTTGAAAAATTTCTTAGGAGGTTTTATATTTTTAAAAATAATTTAATTAATTTAAAATACAAAGAGAAAAAGGGTAAATTATACGTATTCACACAAAAACTTGAAGGATGCCTTTTGGTTAGATTATCAAAATTTACTAATTTAAACATCTTAAATCATAATGAATTGGTTTTATTTATATAATTAGTTTGAAAAATGGAACCTTTTTGTAAAATAAAAGAATTTGATTAATTTGATTACATTTTTATTGTATGCATGTTTTATAAGTATAATAGCTTTATAAGAAATATTTTACCTTACTACTACTAAGGATGTTTATTTTGAAAAAATACAATAATTAACTCGTTCATATGAAAATAAGTGATCATTTAACTGTAGTAGAGGGAAAAATTTATATATTATTGTAATTAAACGTTTTAGAAAATAATTAATTTAAATGAAAAATTTATTTCATGAAATTTTCTTTCGTATTTATATATTTCTTATCTTTCATATTCACATAGGATTAGACTCTGAAACTTCTAGAAAAACAATTTTTAAATAATTCTCACTTATTGAAGAATTATATGAAACAACTAAAAAACTTTAATTAAACACATTAATGTATGTCAGATATTTTTAAACAAGAAAATGTAAAATAAAACTTTTAATCGTATAAGTGTGTTATAAATATTGTTTAATAAAGAAACCAGTAATTATTGCATTCCTGAAACTATAAATTTATCAGGAACATCTTATAATGATCAGTGTAAAATAAATTATATCTATAGTTGATTAAAAATTAAATGGTTTTTGAAGGACAGTAGCGTTTCAGTGTTATATAATTTATATTAGATGATGTTAAATTTTATAAGTTACGGTAAATAACTTTTCTATTTAACTAAGCTTCAGTTCATCAAAGTAATCCAAATAACTATTTTGCATCTTATTGCGTCAAATTTATAAAAGAAACATGTGATAATTGATAATCTTTTTATAGTTTAAACCACATATTTCTTAGTAAATTTTATAAGATTATTAGTGTTGTATTTAGGGTTAATAAAATGTTAATTTTGACGAATATTGTGTCTAAGGGAAGCAAGATTGTCATTTCAAAGATATTGCTGAAGTCCGCGAAATTTTAACTTTAGTAATTAATAACTTTTTTATAAAATTGAAATTTAAAGTTTAAAGTAATTGTACTGGAATGTGGTTGTAGCAGAACATAATTTACAGTTCGAAAAAATCTCCGATGAAACGCACAATTGAAAAGGTTCGATAAGAAAAAATATTATATTATTATAGTTAATTCAATCTTTTCTCTTCTAAAAGAAACTTAAGAAAGCTTTAAGAGTTAAAAATAAGTAAAGACAACCTATTACTGACAAATCCAATCACTCTCTGCAAGGAATAACAAAAGTTCGTTGGGTAATTGAAGCAATTCATGGAGTGATTGGTCAAAAATATAAACTGCCTCATTATATCCGCAACAAATTACTTTCAAACGCACAACCACTTTATAATTTCATAGTTCTTTTTTAACAGTATCTAAAGAACGACCCCCTCATCGTTATCACACATATGACTGATGATATTGTAGCTCGTATAATACATCAAAAGTATATTAAAAACGCATTAGTTGAAGAAGGGAGAATTGCAAGATGGTGAAGACGCAAAATTACGGTCCGTTAACTAACGTTTCTGACTTATTCGACTGAACATGACAGAGAGAACATCTGAAATTTTTTCGTGGCTATTACTATTGTTATCTCCAACAATAACTGTCTTACTTGGCACGAATGTTGAATGACAGTGTCGATTTGAAGTTGCGAATAAGTTATTTTGAAAAACATTCTCTGAAATAATAAATATGCATTTTAAATAGTAAGCTTTTGCGTTGCACACAATTCATTTATGGAAAATAATTTTAAATAAATTTAATACTTACGCATACGTAATGTTTCTGCCAACGTTGAGTTTCCCGAGACATTTAATGTAAATTGAAAATATCGATTTTTCTATCAATAACTTCATTTCGAGCAAATTCATGTAGTTTACACGAAGATATTTATTGCGAGAAAACGAAGAATTTATTTGCTGAATAATACCTATCGTATTTCATTATCACTTGTAAGTACGCAATGATGAAAGTGCTTTATTATTTTCAAGCAACTTCTTTGTTTATTATGCGTCATTATGTGACTATATTTAAGAAAATAAACCATGCGCTAGAGTTTGAAAAACCTAACAGAAAGCTTTCAAAAGTTGCAAATAATTAGATTTTAAGAAAACTGATGGGTTAAACCTATGCATTCAAATAATAGATAATTCTTGTCTTTTGGATACACAGTTATATACTTAACTTATACGAATAGACTTCTGGCACTATGAACTTTCCAGTCGACACTTCTCTTCATCGTCTTCTCTCCCGCTCTTCTCGTACGTGATGTTTTCATTTCTTTCTCCTTCTTTTTCTCCACTTTCTCTTCGCACACGAAGACTGGGACAATTGTATTTTACATTTGCGGGTGACGTTAAGGCGTATACATATCTGCTCGCCGCATTCGTACACATCCACAGTAGTATAATACAATTTACAATAGCCGCATGTCACGTCGCGTCAGCCCGTAATGCTAAGATATGCGCGTAGCTACGCTAACGCTGCGGTTCACCACTTGATGGGAAAAGGTAATTTTTTTAGTTTTGTAATTTCATATGCACAAGGACTTATGCTGACTTTAACTTTTTTTGCAACAAGTACCCGTACTTGTGACTGACGATTGTAGTTTAAAGTTCGATTTACTGTTTAGAAGAGCAGGTAATTTAGGCTGATAGAGTTCACGGATAAAAGAAAATTCAATTATCGATCAAACTGGAAAAATTAGAATTTCAGATACACTTTTGGAGGAATTTCGCAAATTTTTATGCGGTAATTTTTTATATTTCATTATCGAGAAAAAGTTTCTTAAATCCTACAGGCAGTTGGTCTATTAAATTGCGTAGTCAGTTTTCACTAAATATATTTAATGCGAGTTTTGTAATAAAATACTCACATTCAGTAGTTTTTCATATTTCGTTATTTCAGCTCTATTTATGATGAACAATCCATTCATCTAGTATTTTCGCAAACAATTTTTATTTCAATTATTATTATTATTATTATTATTATTATTATTATTATTATTATTATTATTATTATTATTATATTACTGTATTGAATAACTTTACTTTTATGATGATTAGAGATTTTTGAAATTTGTGCATTACGTCACCGTCAATTATTTTGTAACCAATACGTCTATGTGGACTTTCTTTAATACTTTGTATCTGTCATTTGATTATTATTATTATTGTAATTATTGTGCTTCGAGAGTTTATAATACACATTTATCGAATCTTATTAAAGTAGCATTCCTTATTAAAGTTATTAACATTGAAATACGAGTGTCCCATTTGTATAATTAGAGAACAACGCTTTACTGTGTTAATAACCATGCATCCAAATATCTGCTAATTGCTAGACCGCAATCTCCATTAAATGGAAATAATCCTAGCTCGAATTCAAATAGCAATCTCCTCTCCTCATGACTGAAAATCACCTGTCGAGTTCCATCTTCTACTGAACAAATCAGGGTCGTAGTACGAATTGCGGTTGAAGCTCTTTGGCTCTTTTCCATAGACACAATGCGCTCGAATCATGCCCATTTGGTATCGTTCGTCTCGTAGATGTTTGTACCTTATGAATACCTCCATGGTGGTTCATGCTCAACTTTGGAGATCTGATCGTTTTTTTTTTCATTTATAAATGAGTACCCATAGGAAATTTAGTCTTCCTTTGATAGACCAGCCCCATTTATTCCTTTATGTTCTGTTCAGCCATCGAGACGTTGATTTTGGGTTTCAATTTGTTAAGGTGAGATATTCCGTATAGAGTGTTGAAGGTTTTGAGCTAGTAAATAGGTAAACTAATTCTAAATTTAGCTAATTTTATCTAGTTTTCATTATCCTAATACGTTCCACGATTCTCAAAAGGTTAATGAAAATAGCCTGTTACGCTGACGAGTTATAGATGTTTATCAGTTCCGAGATAATGTGTTAAGTTAACTTAACTTGTTAACTTAAGCTTCAATTAATTACGAATAACTATTAAATTTACCGCTAAAAGTATTTCGGTATTTGCTACATTCTTCGAAAATGTTTAAGAGCAGCCTAAGGATACGTGAAAAATACTTTACGCAAGTAAATAGTTAGTCCAGTAGAAATAATTAGATGTATAAAGTTTCATTTTCCAGTATTTTTTAATCAACTTTTAGTACAATGGAATAAATACTTTTTTTCTTCATGTAATCTACATGTATAATGTTAAACCTTATGTCATACAGTTGTATTTAATGAGTTGAAAATATTTATATTTTTGCTTGTTATTTTAAATGCTTAAATTTCTTTGTATCGTATAATTAGACTATAAATATATTACGGAAATAAAAACACTTGTAAGGCTAAATTCGGTTGCAAGGAATAATATTACATTTTTGAAAAATATTGACATAATAATTTTTATCGATGAATCAAAGCAAAATGTTTAAGTTTTCAAGGTGAATATTTTTACAAATTCTATATAGAAGAGTACAACCAAATAAATTTCAGCAATAACTTAAATTTATAAAATTTCGTATGATTTATTTTTTTTTACTAATGACTGCAAATTTTATTGCATAACTATTTATGAAAACTATTTTTGTAAACATAATACATGAAATACATTTGCAGTGCATTATAATGTAACATGAATCTTATATTTCATTAATTAATATAACGTTCACAATGTAATTGCTTACATTTTCAAAGATATTTGTGTCAATTGATTATAAATGGAAGTGTCAGAAGCTCGTAGATTTATAGACATCTTTATTATCTTTGAAGTGGTCCAATGTTAACATTACGGTCGCAGAGATATTAACGTTATTCGCGTTTCCCACATGTCACAGAAGCTGCACAATCTTCTTAGTGCAAATTAATTAAAATAATTTTTCGATCGATTCTCATAAGACAAAATCAATGTAGACCATTAGACTTTGATAAATATAGTTTTTGATAAAAATTTGGTAACTAATAAAATAATTTTCCGAATCGCCTTCTAATTATGGCGTAACAAATTAATATTAGTGGAAAATTAATTAATATTTAAGAACTGAGTTTCTATTCGGTATTGGGTGGACTAAATTATTAAATTTTACCACCTATGGCTGCAATATTTATTTTAATGATTTAAAAATGGCGATACTTATATTGAATTGAAAGTTATCGTATATTAAGTTCTTTGTTGTTCGATTAATAAACTTTGAAATATCGTGAACATCTTACGTTTATACTTGATGAAATCTTCATATTCCGACTAGTCATACCTAATAAGACGCACGAAGAAAGTACTGATAAATAATTTAAATAAAACGAGTTTGAATATTAGTAGATACTAAGCGATGGTTGGATTTTAAAGATGTTACTAGTATTAGAGTCATCAGGTAAATATCTATCTTGGATTCATGCTAAAAAATTTGTCGTAATTTTTAATTAAGGAAAAATTGGTTCATAAATGCATCAATTGATAAGCCTGATTTTAAGAGAAAGATTATGTAATGCTTCTACACGTAATAATATGAAGATTCAGTAGTTGGCTCATTTATTCTTACCGTACGCGAGTAACTGAACGTCATGCGGTTCATTCAACCCATCGCGAACATTTGTGGGCGACGTACATGCCAACATAGGGAACCACAATCTCGTCTTGGCGTCGTTTTATACATTATCATGCTCAATCTACGCATCGGCTAATCACATCTGCAACCATGACTAGAAGCTGCTCTTCCGTGACTCGAGAAAGCGCAACTAATAGTTCTTTTTACAAAGTCTCGGTTTTACAATAATTCGGAGAGTTAAGTATGTATGTATTTTTATCATTCTGCCTTTAAAATAGTGTTTAATAAGATTACGGATAATTAACAGTTACGAATGTAGGCGTACATCATTATCTTATTATGGTTTTCGTATAAAAGCTGCTTGTGGTGCAAATAATATTGACTGATTCGTTCAACAATATTCTAACGAAGTAGAGTAAATTAGTATAATATATTATTTTACAGCAATTATACTATAATTTAAATTAATGCAATTAATAAATTATGAAAGTTGTTGTTTGCAAGGGAAAAGTTTTGTATGTGTATAAGTATTGGAAAATAGTTTACAAATAGTTTTAAACATACGATGAAATTTTTATGAAGCCTAAGGATTTCGTTTGTTTATATTTATCATAAAATATTCATTTTTTATATGTTTCATCTCTCGTAACATAGTACTTAATGAACTTTATAAATATACGTTCTTTTCAGAATTGGTGTGTTTTTCTTAGATAAAAGAAATTGGTAAAAATTTTAATATCTTGTTTTCCCTTATTAAGTATAAATATATATAATCATAACTTAAATGAAAACAGGTTTTGTATTTATATATGAGATTTCTATCTGTATAATAAGCAATTTTTACGTTTGCTAATGCCTAACTACAATCTAAAATTATGTTGTTAATTGATGCGAATTGCAAACAGTAACATATATTTTATAAAAACAGATTATTCAGAATCCAAAAGAATTAGAACTGAATATTATCTGCAGCCAGTCAATTTTATTGTTAAATGATAAGGTTAATTATAATTTAAAAACGTGTGTTATTTTGTTTCATGTTTTAATTAAATTATATTTTTTGCTATGAATTTTTTCACCGTACATATCTACTTTCGTTTTCTCAAACAAATATCATTTTTAAAATTTTAAGTTTAAAATTATAAATAAAACACGTAAATTACGCTAATAAAAAACAAGAAGCTGTTGCGAATAGAATTATTTTCCATTTTCTTCGCTACGATTTTTGTTTCATAAAACTTTAGTAACTTCAACATTACATTTTTATTATCTTTATTTGTAAAAAAAATTACTGCTTGAATCTAATCTCGTAATATTTTCGTGTAATAAGCTTTCGCATACGTATAATATCCACGTAAAAATATCCATCAAAAGTACAAAGGGATAGTGTACGTAAAAAGAACGCCCTCGACTAGAAAAATACATTTCTCGGGACGCGAGTAACTGTAAAAAAGCTGTCAATGTAAACCACAAGATACAGGTAGACGTACTGACCATAAACATCAAAGCCACGAATCGATGTAAAGCAAAAGCAAATTCATCACCATATATGTGTAGAATATTATGTGCTGCCCATTTGGCAATCAGTCTCGATGTTTGTAAATTTGTGCACATTTCATTGATTTTAAAATGAGTAACTTTTGTTAAAATAATTTTCATTAATACATTAGTAAAAAAGAATGCGTCTTTTACGAGTCTTGAGCCTGTCTTGAGTTTCTCCATCTAGAAAAATAATTAGATATCAAGTCATAATTAATACCCACGAAGAAAGTTGAAAAATGTTGCTTTATGAGCTTTTAAATGAAACGTAATTTAAAATATAAAGATCTATAATGTAATTTAATTTCGAAGAGAAAGTTTTCATCAAAATATTTTTTTAATAAAAATAGTATTATTTATACATTTAAAATATTTACGTACAGGCTCAACTGAATTGAGATAGAAATATTTGTATATTTTAATAATATGTTGATATTTTTTCAAAGTTAATAAGAATTTAATATTTCTAAATATTTTAAATAGACAGCTTATTTTATAATAATATTAGAAACATCTTAAGCAACGGTATTCGTATTTAAAAAATAACAATACTCTGATTCATTGTTATCGATTCGAAATTAGTGTACTGGTAAATGTTGAAAGTAAAAGAATCAATAGTTTTTTCTGAAACAGGTTTCGTAAAAGAATTCATCAAATAAGTTATGCAACTGTTATAAATAGAATTTAATTAAATTCGTCTCGTAATAACTTTTATTATAATATTCTGGTTGAAAGGTATCGTGAAATAGTAGAAAAACAATTTTTAAAGATGCAAATCTATCTATATAAAATATCTTTTAAATGTTAAAAAGAGTCTTTATAGTTAACTTTCATTTTTGTCTTTCAAACGTACGTTTTTACAAGCGCAGACTCAAAGAATGATTGTAATAACTTATAATTATAAAAAATTATAATTTTATTCTTACAATAGTAGTCCTGTCTATTACGTGCAAGTAAGACTTTTACAAAGAATAATTATTCAATATTTTGAATTAGATTTTATTCGTATAATCAGAGACTTTGAAAAAATCATTGCATTAAATTAACTTTTATTATAAATAATTAGTAACGATTCTTGTCTAAATAAAAAGTTTAATCATTTATTTAATTCGATTATATAAAGTGTTCAACTTAATAAATACATTTTTGTTGTTTTGTTTAATTTTTGTGCATCGATAATGAAAACTTGTCAAATTTCTTGTAGAAAAGCATGACGTGTATTTTATTTTCGTCCGCGACACTTTTTTAGCTGAAATTCTATAGTGTCATATTTATTACTAAAAAAAGAATATAAATTAATATAGAAATATAGGATTTATTCCTTTATAAGATTTTTAATTATTGTTACTTCTGATTTATCAGATCCTGAAATGATTCGAAAAAACTCACCTTTTATTATTTGCTTTTACATAACTAAATATCATAGAAATAGTATAAAAAATAAGTTTTATGTTATACTAATGTCAATTGTATCAGTTTCTTAGATTATTGTGTAATTAATTTGTGAATGAGATTTTTGTAATAATAGTTGAAGTTAATATGTTATGTAAATTATATGTTAACATGCAAATTTGGTAATTATCAATTTACATACGTAGACAAGTTATTCATTGCAAAGTCCTTATTTTATGATAAAAAAAATCAAACTGGTAATCTTTTTAAATTAATTTACTCAGTCTTGATCTAAACAAGTAGAAAGCTTTATTAGCGCCTTAATATCTATCTCGTAAGGAAATTCTATGAATATGTATTTTTAACGTATAATTAAATGTTCTTATTAAAAGAATATATAAACAAGTTATTATTTTGATTGATAAAGATATCGGAAACAATAATATGAACTCTTTACTTATGCTTAAAACTCGGTTCGTTTAATTAATCCTACTTATTTTTACGTAAATTTCAAGAGTCTTTCTTATCGATATGAATATCTTTTTATAATTAAAACAATAAATTATGTGTCAAAGTATTCTCTTGGGAAGTCTAAAATATTTTTAAATGAAAAAACTAAACGAAATCATATGAAATATTAATAACATTAAATTTTAATCAAATATATATTTTTTGATCGTATCAAATTTGCTGTTTACAAAATATTTTTACAAATTTTATTTATATTTTCAACTTGACTTCTGTCAAAGATAATACATTATTTAAAACTTATAAATTTTATTAAATTTTATTTTTTATATATAAGCTTTAATCGCATCTGTTATATTGGTTAGAAATATTTATCTTATCCACCACGTGCCGATCCTTATGGAACATAAGCAATTTTTTTCGTTATCTGAAATATAGAGAATTTATATATTTATATATCATTAATCACAGTCATAGTTAAACGATCTTTGATATTTATTTTATGCATGACTATATGTTTGAATGACGAAAAAATAAAATATCGTGAGTTATCAGTATTAGATTATTTTTATTCAAAACATAACGTTGAAGTCCGTATTATCCGAAACCAATAAAATTTCGATATTACTACTCTTGACGCATAAGGATTTAATATTGTGTAAGGATTGATCATAATTGAGAAGCTAGTATCTTACATTCACGATTCTTTATAATTCGGGAAGATTAGTATTATAAACGAAAAAAGAGCAATATGTTTTAGTATTGCATTAATATTAAGACATTTAAATCTGAATGATAATTTTAATGCGTAATAAATTACTTAATAAAATTGAAATAAAATTTAAAAATCGTATAATGAATATTCGAAGTAATATAATTAAGAGATTCTGAACTTTTTAATAGTTTAAATTTTTTAGAAGCGAGTTATGGCGTTATTTACTATAATTTAGTAGTTAATTTCTAAGCTTATTTTCACATAAAAAATTAATTTAATTCGTGGTTTACATAAGAACTCTTTTATTTTATAGAATTTTTATTGACATGACTTTTTGATCAATGTTTTTCATCGGGATGTTATTTAATACATTTATTGGCAAACATTATCATTAATAATACATGAGAATAGAAGAAATATCATCAAATAAGCAATTTTAGATGACATGTAAATTGTTAAAGAATTAAAAAATATATTTGAATACAATGATATTTTTATGACAAATATACTATTTTACGGCAAATGATTTAATTTAGTGTTCAATTTTATAATATTTATAAAAGCTTTGATGAATTCTTTTTATCACGGCGTTTTTTACAACATAAAATCAAGAAGATTTTTACTACAATATCTTTCTTAGGTTTGTACTTATTAATATTTGAATTAGAAAAAATTTTAATTGCATGTACCTTCAGGATATACGGAAACGAAAGCACATATGCATAAAACAAATCATACATAAAATGCATATAAATAAATATATATATATAGAGTCCAAAACGGTATATATGGGTGGTTATAATACTCTAGAAACTGAGAATTCAGATATATAAATAGATATATATTTGCTATAGATAGCTACATGTATTTTATATGTTGTACTCTATATTTTAAGTATATTTGTATATTATATTGTAATTTATTATTTATTAAGCATATTCTTATCAACATGTTTTGAGCACAAATTAATTAAAAATGTCTAAGGTAAGATAATGTTTTACTACGTCGTCGAATTTTTAATTTTTTTAGATAAAAATTATAAATTAACATCAGTTCAAATCTATTGGCATATTATATACCATGACATGAAGATAATTTTAAAATTTCAAGAAATCAGAAAATTATATTAAAATATATTTTATAATCTCTTCATTTTGCAATTTAAAAATTAAATAATTTTTAGTTTGTTAAAATAAAGATCGCACTCGGAATTATTTCAATTTTGACAAAAAACATACTGACATAATAAAAATCATGCGTAACATTTGAGAACATTATTATAATTTTTAAGAAATTAAATTTTTTTTTCTTAAACAAGAATGTTAATAATTATAATTATGAAACTTTAATATTTTATATAATTTTACAACTCCGTTTATAGTCGATAAATTCATTTATGACTATCGAATAAACCTTGAACTGACTGACATGATTCGATCTGATGATATAAAAAGTATGTGTTTAAGTTTTGTATATCTCGTCTTTTGCTGATATTTTGAAAAATTTGGTATTATTACTGAAATTTATAATTAATTTAAACATTAAGAACAAACATTCTGATACAGAGAAAAAGGTATCAGAAACTCAAAGTTAAAAAATTAAAATATAAAAGAATATAACACATTTTGTTATAATTTTATTGAAATTGTTTTTATAGTCCTCTTTTATAAGTTTTTTTAAATTTATTCGAATGAAGTTTACGTACAAATTAATGTGAAAATATTATAAAAACATTATTAATCGTGATCACAAAAGAGTATATATTAACAATAGGAATTATTTTTAATAAGTGTTTAAAAAAAATTGTGAAGCTATACGTATTAAATTGATTTTCTATCAACATTAATGTAGATAAAAGAATACGATAGTAAAGGATATTTTCATTAAAACAGCATTACAAAATTTCTAATGTTTAATTATCCTTGTATATGAGCTAAATTCACTCAGAATTTGATTAATTATAACTTTAAATATCTTTTCTGTTTTAAAGTATATTTATTATTTGTTTACTCTTCCTACTATTAATTAATACAACTGAAGTAAATTAATTAATCTAAAAAATTTATGAATAACATTTGTGGTTAAATTTACTGAAATTGAAAATTTAATAAAGTAAAATTAGATTCATTGTATTTTAAATTTTTGTTAATAAAATTAATGGAATGTTTAAATATTTTGAGAATTTTGACAATAGAAAGAGAAGATCATTTCAAAAGTAATTTTAGCTTATATTATGCTTATATAAACTTAATTAAATAATTGAAGAAACTTGATTACAGATTGAAATCTAAAATATTTGATGAGTTGAAAGAGTTTCTTTGTTTATGGGTGATAGATGTAGATGAAGTCATTGATAAAGTTCATTCTCTCAATTTATGTTAAAAGTGCTTACAAGTAGCGATGAACTCGTACTGTACTTAATTCATCGATGAGCAAATAATATTTTTCAATAATTTACATCTTTTCCTTATTAAATTTTACATTTGTTGAGACCACGTACAATGATAAACGTAAAATTAAGCATTGAAGTACACGTGCTTGAAGAGAAGTCTTAAATTGTCTAATAATTGCTATAAAGTTATTTTTATAGTTCAAGGATTTCAGTTAAAATTTAGATTATGACTATTATTATAACTTACTAAAAGAATTATTCAATTTTTCGAAACCTATATAGCAGCAGAGAAAGCTGTTATATATTGTATGTATATATTTAGTTGAGATACATATTCGAGTGAATTTGATTACTACGTAGGTGTTAGACATTTTTGAAGTTTATTATTATTATTTTAATATGTACAACATAAGAAATATCTTTTAATTTGAAGTTTATATAAATTGTTATAATGATAAAAATGAATATCAATTCTAATCATAAGTAGATGTTACATGTACGAATATTTGCAGAAAATAAATTTCAAGTTTCACGATAAAATAAGACACACTTTAAAAAAGTCATTGCCAAGTTATCAACTACCAAAAGTAAATCAACCAATTTAAATTTTAATTAATATAAAATTAAATCATGTAGGTTTAAGTGATAATAAAATGTTAAAAAACGTTTAGAAATCATGCCACACTATACAATAGAAAATATAATTATTTTTAATAAAGAAATACTTGTGTATTTTAATGGTAATTGCATTTAGTTTATCTCGCAGTTAACATAGAATGAGTACGTTCTTGTTTAGGATGATGTATTTCTAATGCGCTATATCCTGTACTTAAAATCTACCGCGTTTCGATATTTTTAGATACTTAATTTATGAAGATCAATTTTTATCTACATTAAAACGATATCACTATTAATATTTTACTTCATTTAAAATAATCATAGAAAGCATTCTTGTCCATTTTCCAATTAATCGAAATGATTCTATTTCTTTATAATTATATTTCTTTTTTTTATCAATACATGAAAATTCGAATTTCTTCTATATTTGTAAATCTATACTTATGCATGATACAAATTGTTGCCAGTTTATAACTGCATTTACAGAAATTGATGTAATTTTTTGCAAAATATCTAGATAGTTATAATAATAAGCAAGTTCTGCCTCGAGTAAAATGATTCAATTTGAAGCTTAAATCAGTGTTCCCGTATATTTTGAAGATTTTTTAATCCCTGCTAATTCCATGTTATTTACGTTATATTGTACTTATAAATCCCTTATAATTGTATTTCACAACAAAATTGATTTACCTAGTTTTAATTCTCTCATTTTTCCCATTAAATAATTAACTAATTAGTTACTGTAATATTAGTCAGTTTAACTCTTCCGCGATTATCATAACTCAGAGACTTTTTGTTTAAGGATCTAATTTTTCTCTTTACACTATTTCCCAAAATCAAATTTCATTTATAGTTGACGAAATATAATTTGATGAACGTTACTGTTCAGTTATTGTAACGGCGAGCTCTCACCTGTTCTTTTTGGATGCGCGTACACCTATCCTATATTTACATTATTTTCCGACGTAACGTTGAACTATCTCACTGCGTATTCCTTTTAATTTGACCCGACTATAGCGCTTGTTGAATATTCATCGAATTTCCAGTTACAATGCAGAAGTGTAACTTGAAGTTTTCACAGTGGAAATATGCGTATTATCTTCTAAGATCTTCACTTGCGAGTTTGCCGAGATTAGTTATGTCGGCGCTTTGTCTCTCAGCGCTCGATGAGCTTTCCATAACACTCGAAATACCTAAGCAGTTATTACGCCATAGTGGATGCTCTTAGCTCTTAGCGTAGTACTTATTTCTCTCTGAGTAATGTTTCTTTGCATTTTAACGCGCTGGATTTTTGTTTTTAAAGTTCGACTAGAATTATATTTGCTATTCCTATCTGCTTATTCAAGACTTCGGACTGTAGATATTGATTCAAGAATCTTGAACGTTCCACTCCTTATGCTTGCTATCCTATGGTACTTCTCGGCTTCTCTATAGTTATTTTTAGCGTATTTCATTGATATTTTTTTATTTCTGAAATAGTACTTCTTTGGCAATAAGTACTTTTTGCTCAGAACAATTTACTTACCATCAGCATAATTATACTTAAGCCAAGAATAGTCTTGTATATTATTAAATCTAAATTTTACAAACGTACGTTGAACAGTTACAAATCATGTTTATTTATGCAGCAATATAAGGGTATACTTTTTCGAAATTTTTATCAATAATATAAAAACTTATTTTCTCTTTGCATTAAATGAAAGGAGGATTTTTATTACAACAAAATTTTTCTATTTACATGTATTCTAATAGTGAAAGCAGTAGTACGTGTTGAATTAAATTGTAATGTTAATCCAAGAACTTTTTAATAAGGTTCTATGTTATGCAATTGCGTAACTACGAAATATCAAAATAGAACAAGTGGAAAGATTCTGTATACATTCTACTTTAGTATAACTATAAAGTATAACTACGAAAGTATATAAAAACGTGCAAACAATGTAATGTATGCATGATGATCTCATTATCATAGAGCAAAATAAATGGATAACTCCCATTGATTATGCAGGCATAAGTTGAACTACATTGCGCCTCATTTACTGTTGCTTGAAGCTGGAACAATAGAAATAGAACATCGAGAAATTATTATTGTTATTTTTTATAAAAGTAATAAAATAAAATTTTGTTAGAGTATACAAGTAATTTTTTAGAAATATTTATCATTTTATATTTGTAAAATACAAATAATTGCGTTATCGAATCATAATATTGCGAGTAGAACCTAAGAATGTAAAGAACCTAATACATTTACGTGTAATTTATATTGTCAGAAGTTAAAATTAAAATGATACTTTCGATTTATTCTTCGATCAAATAGTTACTTTGAAAAATTAATGTTGAACTTAATTTGTTAGATGAATTTTATTAATAAATTTTTAAATTAGTATGTCTAATGCTGGGAACTTTTTCAACTAAGCAACCGTTGCTGACAGGTTCTTTTCTTCGAGTTTTTCTCGTATCATAATCGCAACGCGAATACATCACTGCACTATATCATATGCGTGATAATAAAACATAATTTATGCAAAGAAAAGCAATGGTTTATTTATAATAAATTATATTTATGTATAAAGTTATGAAGGGGACAAAATCTTTTAATTAAATTTTTTATCAATTGAAAGGTTTTTTAAAATTTACAATAATTGCGTGTAATTTTTTGTGCACAAATGTTGCGTAACGTATAGTTATAAACAATTTTTTGGGACTTAACGTAAGAAATTATTTTCTATTTTAAAATAAATTGGAAGCATACATTAAATTCTAGGTAAGAAGTCCACCGTATTGGCAAAAAAAAAGAATTTCTTCCATCAGATTTATCTCCTCTTCGTAATACTTTGAAATGTTATTCAAGCTTTATTGCGGTCTAACGTAAAAATATATTAAACGTGAGAGGAAGGAACAAGGAATGGAGATAGACAGAAATGCGGCCTACTCTCTTATCTAGCTAAAGTGCATACTTACAGAAGAGAAACGGTACTGTGCTAAGCGTTGAAAATTAGTGCATCAAGTGTTTCTCCCAAGGAACGTACTTCTCCTGAAGACACGCTGACGGAGGTAAGAAGCTAACCGATAAGAAGCTACTTTAGAGCAAGCACCTGCGTAATATCTTCCCGTAAGCATCAAATCCACCAATTTTTTGTCTCCCTTTAGTTTACTCCTTTCACCGGCCTATCAGCGCGTGACACGCGCAGCGACGCGTGTCTCGTATTTACGCGTACACGTCTTTATTTGAATAAACTTTCCTTTCGCTGTTTCTTTTTATTTAGACTCTTACGCAATAATTTTACACTCGCCTATCCCTCGAGCTTCTTCATTTCAAGTGTTTTATTTTTTGCTTCCTTGGGTCTGTGAGCAAGGAGAAATCCGAGATAAGATCGAAGAGCATTTGGATCGCGGTCCGTATGACGCGACGAATTTAAGTGGATTAGATCTTGTGGTGTGGAGGTATAGATAAACAATCCGAAAGAGTGCGATGCACATCCCTGAATTAAATATTCAGCGAGATATTATAATTTAGCATATAATTTACATGCTTGAGAAAAAAAATGACTTTTACTTAATGCGATACAAATTCTAAGCCTACATTGAAAGAAGATTACATTCGGTTTACAAAAGCGGAATACGCAGGAGTCATTTAAAACTTCGGCAGGATTTCAATGCTTTTTCAGATCATCGATTGGTTATTGGTCTTGAGCACATAAATAAAGCACGCAAAAGCTTACATTTCCTGTTTAAAGTAATTATACAACGATCATGGATTTTGATAAATAGAGAATTTAAAGGAAAAGAATGATTCTAAGCAGAATTCAGAGCTATTCCAATGAAATTAGTATGAATTACTGGGTAATTTCAAAATACTCGACGAAAACACAATGACCTGCTTACTACCATTCTGAGAATATTAATACTTTTAGTCGGAAGAATTACAGCCATTATTTTATAGCCTAATCACGGGTTGATCATCACGGATCAACTGTGAACAAGAAGAAAAAGATGTGTGTACGTTATCGATGTACACATTTTTTACTAAATTGTGATGAATTCATATTTTAATCATTTTTAATAACATTTTTACGTGTAGCATTATAAGAAGTTGTGAATATTGATTTCATCTAGAGAAATTCGTTTTGGAAATACTGAACTAATCGTAATGGTATAATATAAACGTAAAATACGTTTTCGTTGTTATTGTTCGTTAAAGACAATAATTTTCTTGTTAGAATTCAAATATTTGGAACAAAGAGTGTGGGTAACAACATACATTTATAATCATTAAATATCGTTGCACAAGTTTTTACGGCATTGTGAACTGGAAAAAATACATAAACCTAAATAATTTTGTGGATATGTTTAATAAATAAGAAAAGAAACGAAGAAGCTTAATATTTGTGCAAACTTACGGTATCAAATATCTAAAAGTAAGAGCAAGTGATTGATTGTTATGAATCTTCTTGGAATATTCTTAGAAGGTAACTGAACGATTAAGTAACAAAACAATTGTGATATCATCAAAAGGCTTAAATGAAAATCCTCTTTTTGTGCTTATTCAGAATAATCGCATGCAGTCACTTAATGAATAGAAGCCAAAGAAATCACAAAAAATGCGCGAATGAATTATTACCGATGCCTAGATAGAAGCACATCACAAAATTTTTATTTCTAATTTTTTCGCGCTGAATACTCATTTCTCTTCAATCTTTAGAGACCGTTGGCTTCGCTACACAATAAACTTTAGCTTTTTCTACGCGCTCTTTTTTTCTTCCGTTGTCCCTTTAGCAGACTCCCCGTTCATCATCCTCATTTCTTCTCTATTTTCTCATTCTCCACTTCGCTTGCTCTTCCGACGTAGCTAGTTTCTCCTCTTTTTCCTTTTTCTCTCCTTAGTATCATAGAGGCATAATATCGCGTAGAGTCTCTTTATAGTGCTAAGTTTGTAGCCGTGGTCATAGGTCGAGGATACGACCCGCCGTATTCTCCTCTTACTTGTGTCGTAAAAGAAGGCACGCGCACGAGAGAGAGAGAGAGAGAGAGAGAATGAGAGAGAGAGGACAAAAAATACTCGCAGACGTTACCTTGATAGCGCGAGCCTTTTGTTTGACATATTATTTCTCGAATGCGGAACAAATCAAATCGCCTAAACGATATTTTTATGCCTAACATTTTTTTCTGAATTTTGTAATGTTTTAAACTAGGTTTATTTTACATATCCTTTGATTTTCTTATATCTTATTCATTATTCACTTGAAATAATTTTCTTCTATTTTAAAATAATATTGTGATAGTTGCAATATTTTGTTAGAGTAAAAAATTGACCGATCGCTGAGTACTCAAAATTTTTTATAGCGTACACAGATCAAGGGTGATGATCCTTCCTCCTTTCCTAGAATTTACGAAACTAATTATATTATCTTTAAAATGTTATTTGTGTTATTTATTGCTTTTTCATTATTTTTAGCGGTGATATGAGGCATTTTCTTTTCTTTTCATCCAAGGAAAATTATATGTGGTTGGAAGAATATATTAGACGTAAGTGAAAAAAGTAAAATAAATCAATAATTGACTTATAATTTATGTAACTAGTTGATACGATCAGTAGTCACGCACAAGTTAATGCAGATCATGGACCACACTATTCATCGAAAATATTTTTAAGTAGTCCACAAGTTGTTGACCAAGGTAAGGATTTTTATTTTCAATGCATTTTTAAAAGCAAATGATTTATATGATATACGGGACATTGGGCAATATTTAGAAAGAAAGTTAAATAATTGTCTATGCAAATTTTTCGCAAGCCAATCTATTGTATAAAAATTCTTTTTCAAATTTATATTATCGAGTGTTTTGTTTAAATATTTTATTCGAATCTTTAAAATACAACTTACATATTATTTTCAGCTAATTAACTTTTATAAATATTATCGATGCAAATTATTCTTACGTTGAATAATGGCACTACAAATTTCAATCAAACAATTATTCTTTTCTCAATTATAGTACTCATTGGAAATTATGAGATATAATCTCTTAAAACTAAGAAGCTATAATTGTGCAGTAACTTCATACTTTATTTTACAAGCGAAAGTGATTGATGACAATATTTTATATTTCCATGTAGTATTATTCTAAAGTATGAAGTGCTAAAAGTGATAATTGAATAAATTGCATCCAAAAATTTTATAAATACGATGAATATGTCGAAATTAATAAGGAGTATATTATATTGGAAAAGTAAAAGATTTCTTACATCAAATGAACTATATTTTTCTTTATAAATATATCGAGCTACTTTTAATTTATTTTGTCAATTATAGGTAAATCAATGCTTAAGTATGTTATTCATAAATTTCAGAGATCCATTTTAAGTATTATCCGTGCGCTTTGTACAATTTTTCATATTTTTGAATATTTAGAAATCCGCTTTATTTTCCATTGAGCGGTTCGAGCCTTTAGATTATTCTCATTTACATAAGAAATATTTAACGCTCACAATTCTATATTTTCGACTATTTTTGTAATGATTATTTATTGTCAATATTGTCAAAGAAACATAAACTCAAGGAAAATTTATTATAATGTTGGAGTATTACCAGTAGATAAATTGCAATTCAGTAGAATTGAAGAAGCGTACTCTTTTAAGCGATCATTTAAGCGATCATTGCATAAATTCAACAAAAGAACTAGAAATAATTACTGATCTTCTCAAGATTTTAAATATCCGAAGAAAATAACTGTAAAGTTTTCATGGCATTACATAAACAAAGCTTTTATAGTGCGTCGTATACGTACGAATTGCGAAAAATTTTCACCGTACACCGATAAACAATGAAAAGTATTCCAAAAGCGAAACTTTCGATTCAGCGTTTTCTCTCACACTTGAAGAATTCCATCGCGGGTTTACGGACGGCAAATTTGTCAAAGCCGCGATGCTGATTCCTCCGGTTGTTTTCTTACACAAGTGATGCAGTAGTTCCTAGTAGATCGGCTTTTACTTATATATCTTCGATTCCCGTCCTAATCGAGCCGCCGCTTGCGCTCGTCTATCGCGCAAGAGTAATTGCGCGTCGAGGCCGCGCAGGTACGCAGACGGTAAACACTGACGGTATCCCCAGGACGAATGGATCATCGAATCGTCGAGGGCCCGGATGATCGATGCCTTGTGAGCGCGCGAAAAGCCTGCAACGGCGACTCAAGAAACTCCAGCAACATGCCGATGAATTCATTTCGTCTCGCAAATGAGTCCCTTGACGATAATTTATCTAAATTTATTGGCTTTCCTTGGTTACAATGTACGCGCACGCGGCTTGCAAAAAACAACAGGAGCACGTGCAACGCAACTGCTTCATTTTGCATTCTGGAGAAACCCGTAAATGGAGGCGATATCACCGCCGGTGAGTGGATTTGTGTACGTACATGTCCGATTGCGGAGGATGTGCTTGAGAAAGTGCAGCGTAAGGAGTTGCGCTGGTGCGTTAGTTTGCTTACGTCGCGCACAGGTGTTTCGTAGTTTTCGGAAATATTTCACCACGACTTACGTGGGTCTTGCATTCTTAACTTATATCCAACGGCTATGTGATCATTGAAACCGATGGAGAGAATACTATGATTTATTTGGCGATGGAACACTCTAGTTACATTTTAAAAGAAAGTAAGTTTTTGGTCGTAAATTTTGTTGGACTTCCTTTTTCTTCAACTTCTAGCAGTAGAAAAGGCAATTTTTTTTCGAAACCATTGAAGCCAGAGATTTCAAGCTTGTTATAAATTTGAATCAGCTAATAAAAAAATTGATAAGGATTTTTCGATGAGAATATTTGATATTTCACATTCGTTAGCCACGTGAAAAGAATCGTTCTGAAAATAGAAGAACTGATCATGTTATTCATGCCTGGAACATTTGTTGGCTAAATTTTCGCTTGCATTCTTACATTTATGCAAATTACATAGAGTATTATCTTCCAAATATAACATTCATGCAATTATATTTCGTCTTAATATTTTTCAAGAGAAATAATACTTGATACTACAAATGTAAAGTTTTAATTTTTATAATCTTTCAAGAAACGGAGATAACTTAAATTGTTTCAGGACAACAAGTCCTTATCGAATAGAAAATGAAAAATTGAATTAAACGATACTTCTGATATAGACGATTAAATATTAAATTTTCGGCAGCAGTGTATCTCTTTAAAGTTTTTTATAATTAACGAAAATCACGGATATTTTTCACTAGCTTGGCATTAACATTTTACGTGTATACATTTTACATCCCTTGTATTTAAGAGCATCGCAGGTTATTAAATTGCGAACGAAAAGAAATTAATTAAATTTGTAAGAAATTTAGCTTTTGAAATTGAATTATCTACGAGTAGCATTTTCGTCAGTTACTGTTAGAATAAGTAATTACTAAAGGTCGATAAATAATACTAATTTTAAGTCTTTCTGAAACTCCGGTACACTGTATTTAACAAGTAGATTATGAAACATTATCATTTCATCATTTCTTCAGCATGCGAGCTTTTTGAATGAGATATCATTGTACCACTACGTACAAGAACTGATGAAAGTAAACGCGATGCAAAGAAATCGTCGTTTTGAGTCGATCTAGAAAGCGGTCCATTCAAAGCGGTCGAATCGCAAAAACTACATACGTTTAAAAGAAAGATCAGCAGCTTCGACGGATTAATATGGATGAGTTCAATTTTACACTCACCAGTACCTTCGTCGACTCTATCTCTTACCTTATTTTTTATACCTTTTCTCTATACCGCCGTCTTCGGATTCTATCTGCTGCCTCGTCTAATAAATTTCCCTCCTCGTCTCTCAATCACTCGCGCGGCATCTTTCGATCCTTCTGTGCTGTTGTGTTTATTTTTCTCTTACCAATTGAAGTATTTGAAAAAAGAAAACCAAATGTATATACGAGAGTTCAAGAGATGCGGTACGTATAAAATGAAAAATTAAATCCTTTAGTTGTTTGAAATTAAATTGTTCCTGCTTGTTGAAAAGTGTCGTTTTAAACGAACAGTTGCCAGATGCTTTGCAATCAATTATTTTGATGGATCGATTAAAAATTATATTTCGAGAGAACAGATTCGCTCGACGAATTAATTAACTGGCCATTAAATTTAACTGTTCCTTTTGAAAAGTCATTGCAAAATGTCGAATACATTTATAAGTTGACTTAATAATAATAGTAATTGAATTAGAAAATTTAAATTAATGAAATGGAATAAAAGTCAACAATATACGTAACCGCCATCGAAGGTGCTTGAATTAATTATAAATTTTTATATTGTATTATATTGATTATATTGATATATATATATATATATATATATATATATATAGATCAAATCGAAAGATTATAAATTGATTATAAATATATGATTGATTATAAATTAATTCTTATGTAAATATAAGCTTCATTTCTTTTGCATCAATGTCACTAATTTTCAAGATACGCTCATGTAAAAAACAAAACCAACGAACTATTATCCATACTCGTTTTTACTATAGGTAGAAGATATTTATGACAAAATTCCACATCAGTGCCTAAAGCAGTTTCTCTGCAAAAATATTACGTTAAACTTTCAAAATGAACCGATAATAGCTGCTGAACTATGCAAAATATACTTGAAGAAGAAATTCCTCTCATCAATATGTTAGGCATGCAAACGTACCTACATATATACGTGTTTTACGCTTGCAACGGGATCCAAATTGAACGACACCTACGCAAGGCATTCATACCTCCCGATGTTTTACACGTCGTTAAGTGGCTTACGAGCTCCATACTCGGTGCTCTCCAATGAATAGTCATTTATTATAATTCGGCCTACTTGACGACGATTCACGTCTACTCGCGTCCTTTTCCATTCGCGCACTTTTGCACGATTCTATCGTGCACCAACAACTTTCCGTGATTCTTTTCACACGGCGATCGTTTATCTGCCCACCGTCGTTGTCTACTTCATCCTTGTAGTTTCCGTGTAATTCAGGTATTTAAAGGATCCCAAGGTGAGAACGTAAACGCTTCATCTGATTAGCGTAGAAAGAGATTTCTTATCGTTTCTCTGTAGCTTGAGTGTCCCTTGTCCGCATATCTAAGTGTCCGTGTCTATCAGATAGATGGAAAAATTGAATTTCTTCACTGCAGGGGTAAAAAGGTCGCCGCAGATATTTGCTCGCGATGTCCTCTTAGGAAAGGGAAAAGTAGCAACTGCATTTATTTTGTATTCTTTGCGAGAGAGTTATTTGAAACAACGGCTTGTGTACGATTATTACGTTTTATCGCCGAAGGTGCGACGAAGATAAGTATTTCAAATGTTGAAATTACGTGTGTTAAAGATGTGCAAAAGAAAATATGATAGAAACGGGCCTGTACTACAACGAAATACCATCCAAAGTTAAGGGCTAATAAATTATTAAAATTATACAACAATTAGAATGTATGTAGAACATTCTTCGAGAAAAACAATACATTTTCATTTATTGACGTACAAATAAGTATAAAATGTAACATTTGCACGGCACTGAGACGCTACTGAAATGAGTAATGGAATCTTTGTAATAATGTTTTCCATATTATAATTGTATTAATAATGGAAATTATATTTCGTCGAGTGCACATGAATTTCATCATCGGTATTTTTACATTTTAAGACTTGATTATTTTTAAAAATTGACAACTCGAGGTTTCAATTAAATCAGCGTCAAGACTCATTGTTCATTATTTAAAATTATTAAAGGTAATTTGAAGATTTGAAGAAAATTTGCAGAATTTCAATTTTACATTGACCTCAAATTGTCCGTTAATTGTACCGAAAGGCTCCAACATTTAAAAAGGAAAGCACGAACTGGAGAAAAAACTCTTTACGGTCGAGCAACTCTCTGATCAATGTAATAAATTTCGGGATTACGTTGAAATCGCTAAAAAGCTTTATATAGTAATTATTTATTATTTCTCTTACATTTGAGCGTGAACGCGGGCCTGCAGTTTCGTTATAACATCATTATTATAGAAACTTAGCTCCTACGTCCTTATAAAAACACTTTTAGCATCCTCGGTTACAAGAATCTAAATCAAAGAATCCTACGAAAAATGTCACTATTATTAACGCAACGCAAACAGCATCCAGCTCTTAATTATATAATTAAATAAATAAAAGTCCTGCCCAAAGATTCTTCGACTCTTCCTCATTCCATTCGATCCGCATTCTCCAACGCGACTCTCCTTTATCCACCTTTATAATAATACCCATACACCTCTGCATATCCCCTAAACTTTTTTCGAGAGCTATACAACTTCCTCCCCTCGTCTTAGCCCTCATCATTCCCGCAACCATTTTCGTTTCATTTCTTTCTCTTAATTTGCCTGCTACTGGAGTTACCGGCAAACGCGTCTACCCTTTTACAGGTACACGAGGTAGTCAAGTGTCATGTGGGCTGCACCAGCAACTCTCAGCCCTATATGGAAACGAGTCGTTAATGCGTTGTCGTCATCGCGCCGTCGTCGACAGTTTGCAGTTTTCTGTACACGCCGACTGTATGATATCTGTTGGCGCCTGTTCGAATGGACTCTGTACCGCGTTTGCAACTATTCCTCCGAAGCGAGGACCCATGCCCTCGCGCTCGCGTTGACCGGAGACCGCGAGTGGACGGACGCCTTATTAGGTACAAAAGAGTCCTGGCACCGACGACACTACCTTTACAATGGGCACAGACGAGAAGGAGAAAGCGATAAGATATAATTCATTTACTCATTGATCGCTGCACATCGTAGCCAAAGTTTAGGGACTTTTCGCCTATTTTCCGTCCAGTTCCCTCCGAGTTTCACATTAGAGAACCTTCGAAAAGGACCATCGAATTTTATCAAATCAAAACCATCTGTATTTTATGAAAGTTAAGAATCTGCGTCAACCGGTTTAATGGAGATGGAGGACGACAATCAAATAAAATTGTAAACACTTGAAAGATTATTAAATGCATAATTAAGCATGTCCACACAATCTGTATCGAAATAAGTCGTGCTCTCAATTGTAATACATGTTACCTAAAGGCTCGGATTTTATGAAGAAGTTGTTTTAGTCGCTCGTTATTCTAAGAAGCTTATGAAAGAAGTCAGGATGAATACAATCTTTTCTTATACTGCCACCTTAGGAGAACTCGTAATTAGTTTCTGAAACGAACTTGATCAGTTTCTCTGTTACCTTTTTCGTAATTAAGTAGTAAAACTTTTCCAAGTAACAATCCAAATGTAATTCTGTCTTACCAGTTCCTACTTTCTGGTTAGTACTGAAAATAACACGTAAAAGCAAATCGATGTTTTTGACAATAGCCGAGTGACGATAGACAAGGACGCGTCAAATTATCAAAATAAATGAAATACTTTACCAATTGCGCTAAATTAATTATAATTTCTCCCTTTGAAAGAGCCTATTCGTGAAAACTTGCTGAGACCAAGTGATAAGTAACGAGCGAACAATGAACGAAATTTATTTTAATAAAATGTAAGGGATGCACCGATATATGAGATACGTTTTCTAATTGTCCTTAAGGTCGTTCGTTATTCCAAAAAATCCCCCTGCAGCTCGTATCGGTCTAACTCCCTAGCCGTCTAACATTCACAAAACTTGATTGTTCAGAAATTGTTGAATTTGTTCGAATATTTTCGGCCTTTTCACAGCGTAAAATAACGAAATAAACACAATTATCTTCCATTTCTATAAATTTCAAAGAGATAATTTGCAACATCGTATCTAACGAAGGACAGCTCTTTTTCATAACATTCTACCAAAAAATACCCCCTTTACTCGCCACCGAGCAGTGATAAACGATTACAGTGATATCGACGCAACGATACATCAGCAATTGCATAATTTCGCTATTCCTTATGTAACAATAGAAAGCGTCTCTCTCCCTTTCTCAACTCCATAAACACATCTGAAGCCTAAGAGTAACAGCCACACTGGACGGAGAGCAGCAGCACTCAAGCTTAACCGGGCGTTTCGAGCAAAA
Organism: Wiebesia pumilae; assembly: GCA_018907045.1. Classification (NCBI taxonomy): domain Eukaryota; kingdom Metazoa; phylum Arthropoda; class Insecta; order Hymenoptera; family Agaonidae; genus Wiebesia; species Wiebesia pumilae. Next base: position 4,041,323 of record JACCHZ010000138.1, read on the forward strand.
TAAAGGAGTGGAACCTCGCGCTACTTATGTACATTTAAGATAACGTACACTTCCATTGTGAGGCTTTCTGTACTCGTGCCTTGAGAGCGAAATAGGAAGAAGGAGAGTATAGCTGCTTTAGCTCCTCAAACGGTTGCCTTCTTTCGTCCCGCACGTTTACATTTAAGAGACGTTCCGCAGCGGGCGTTGCTACCGCCGCCTTCGCTGCGGTGGATTGTCACGACAGTAGGCGAGCGCGGAAACATTCAGCGGTACTGGCATCGCGAGCAGTAACGAATAATACAAAGAGGAACGAGGTAAGAGGAGAATCGGAGCGAAACTGACATTCCCTTGGGCGCATTCATGCCAATAACCGTGGCGTAGGACGAGCGAGTCCAAGCTCGCGCGAAGATGAGAATACCGACGAGGAGGCAGAGGTAAAGAGAATTATTGCGGAGAGATGGAGGAAGCTGAATGTGGATAAAAATAAGAGGGGGCGGATTGGCTTTGTTGGCCGAGCTCCTACTGGATCATTCTGTTATATAATATTATTGAAATCGAGGTTCCGCTGAGAAAAACAATGCGGTTACGTTCTTCGAGGAATAGCATTTTTTTCGTTTATTCGACGAGGCCGTATTTATATGATTTAGTTTGTTTAGAAATAATGCGAAGTAATTTTGATTGTAGCGTAAACTGCAGGCAGGATAAGAGCGCTTGAATAGAAGGCGTATTTTGAATTCGGAAGCTTCCTACAGAGCAAACGAATAAACGGCTAAAACAAGCGAGCAAAGTTACCGTGCATTGAAAACATCCTGTAGTTTATGGAACTTCTGCCGTCGGTATTCACGCGTAGGTGATAATAATGATAATCTTCATTTTTCCGCTAATGAGTGAATTTTTGTCGATAATTAAATTAATGCGGAGATGTTTGTGATTCCGAAAGAGGCATAATGAGTGGGTAAAGCACCACCGTTAACTATCGTATTTAATATCACGCGAAAAGAAGGCGCGAAAAGAAGGCGCGGAACCCTTTCATTATGCGAAGTGCGTATTACGCGTGATTACACAAACCAATTTTATAAGTTTTAGAAGAATAGCAGGGCTATCTACATCGACAATACCGTTTGCTTGAGATGTCATTGATGCATTTCTAATCACAAAAAGTGTTACGTGAAAAAATTATTTGTGCACGTGCCATTTATCCTTACTTAACAAATTAGTTGTTAATTCCGTTGTTGGTAATAAGATAGAAAATTACATTTACTAAAATTTTTGAATCTCAATCTACAGCTGATAAAATTGAATGTAGTAGAGCATATATGGTTGAAACTTATAATATTGTTTTCTTAAAACGTACATAACTTTCAATAATTCTTTCAATAATTCTTTCATTAATAATAATTTATCGTACGACAACTTTATCACGCTAACTTTTTTCAACGCTATGATTGATGACTTATACAAATTTTTTACTATTATGATTTTCTATTCCTGAAATAAATCTTACGGGTGCAGTCGTTTGTCTTTTGGTATTTCATGTTAGCTTTCGCACATTATCCTTTTGAACATTTTAAGTTTTGTACCTTTGTAAATTTGAATTTATATCGGATTCGTTTAAGTTCAAATAGTTTAAAGCACTTCATCTGTGATTCTTAAACTTTTGTGTGAATCTCAGCTGTAACTCATTTAATTTTTAACAGATCTATGACACTATACTTTTCTTTTGTGTTTTTTTTACTACGGAATTATTATTCCAAGTATTAAATTATTGCACGTGGGTAAATCATTCATAATAATAAGATTTTTAAAAAATATTCAAAATATGTTTTTAACTAATTTCTATGTTTAGAATTATATAATTTATAAATATTTTTATGACACAGAATATAAAACACGTATAAGTGTGTACATATAAATATTACATAAAAGATCTTAAAAATTATGAAATAAAGTAGTGTTAAAAAAATTATAAATTCTATGGTCCATTTGTTATTTTAACTGTTTAATTTGTTGAAATAATAGACACTTTGAAAAATTAATTACTAATATCTGATTAATATTTCATGCTTAATATTTCATAATAAGGTTAGATAAATAATACTTTTTATAAAAAGCTGATACATTAATTTGCTTGTATTATTGGAAACACTGCTTTGAAAATGTTTCGTAAACATTTTCATAATAAAAAATGTTATAGAATTTTAACAGAAAAGGATTACACGTATATTTACTTTAATATAATTTGAAAAGATGAATCAAGAAATATTTTAATTCGTAATATAAATGATTTCTATTTAAGAGTATATTTTTATAGGACGATCATTGGAAAAGAGAAACAACATAACACTAATGACAATAAAAAACACAAAAGACGGAAAAAGACTCTCCAGCTGGAACAATTTAATGAGAATAGCAACAACTACCGGAATAGATTTCCTCAGAGCACTAAGATACCAAAGTTCTTATCGTGGTAATGCACCTCTCTTGTCTTATCTGACTCCAGGATCGATTTGCCTTTGCTACTGTTGTTCATGTCAACCTGGAAACTTAATGTAAGTAATTTGCTTATTTTTGCTTCTCTTCTCCTTTTTTCCTTGAAGTGCATACTTGTGCTTCAATGTTTCTCTTATCGTCGCGATAAGAAAATAGCTCGTAAACAAAGCACAGTTCATCTGTATTTGCTATTCTTTTAATTTGTTGTATTCGCTTAAATACTTATAATATTTTATCAATAAATCTTGAAATATTTTGTAATAAATTACTGGAATTATAAGAGTTTTACTCGATATTTTCCAGAAGCACATTTATACTCCACTATTCTATCATAGTTGATGAAATAATTTCATAATTTTTCGAATTTATATTTTTTATGAAGGTTTAAAAAGATATAAAGAAAACTGTAATTAATTTGTTCCAACTTTCTACTAAATATGATTATCCGAATTATTTATTATACGAGTAATATGAAACGCTTGCCAGATCTTTTAATGTTAAATTTAATTGATAAAAATTATGAATTTTGTTTTAAATATGTATGTGCATAATATCTGAAAATGTATACAAAAAATATTATGTAAAACTTGAAATAAGCATTTACATGTTTTCGCCTATTACAGACTCAAATAAAATTCTTGGCACTTTTAATATTGCTGAACCTCGCGTTAAATTCATGTTTCGCCATTTTCAAATGTCTTTCTCTTATGCTAATGTCGTGTATTTCCTCGAGCTTTCGTGTAGTCTTATTCGTTAACCAGTTTTTAATTCATCGTCTCTCTTCCGCTTCTTACCTTGTACAGTTTTACGTTTGATAAAGTATTCCCTTCTCTCTCTCTCTCTCTCTCTCTCTCTCTCTCTCTCTCTCTCTCTCTCTCACTGTGTATAACTCTCATTCATCCGCGTTCTCTGTTAGATTTCATACTTTAATTTCCTCTGTCTCGTGGTTCCTTTCTCATTCTTAGATAACGATAGACAATTTTCAGTAAATTATTTATTTCGTTAATTCGAAGCTTTCATATAAATCGTAAAATTATAATTTTCTTGCCGTAACGTCATATTTTAGAATTCATTTAGAAATCTCAAAATGTATGCTATGCTATATAATATCTTATGGCTAATTTTAATTTGCAAATTAGTTTAAAAATCATCAAGGCTCTTTGAACATTATCTTACTAAAGGTTACATTCATTTGAAACTAATTTAATAAGTAGCACTATATTCAAAAGATAGAGGTGCCTTTTTAAATGACAGTTTTCATATTTAATTAACTAAAAAATCTGTCTTACCTTTCTTCTCCAACTTTTGGAGAATAAAGTTGTAGTAAGTAGTTGTAAACTTTATTTGCGTTTTAAGCAAAAGTTCTGCGAAGACTCGAACGCATTAGTAAATATTGATTTAGTAGTCGTATATTGTACATTTTTATAAATTGTACGTATTTCGAAAACAACTTTATTACAACTATTTTTTATTTTGTTTTGCAAATAAACTACAAGAGCTTTTTCATGGTAGCTTCATTTTTTTAGAAAAAAACTTTAGAAATCGAGGGAACTTATGCACATTTATTTTTATGTATATGTTCAATCCAATATGTATTATTTAGTTCGTACGGGTCAAAATTAATTAAAAAACGTTAATTCGTTTGCTAATTAATGTTTCTTTTTTAATATACTGCAGAAAATGTATTAATTAATTGTTATTATATGTTACAAGCTATATAACTTGTACGTAGATACTCTCGTTAACAAAAATGCAGAAAAATTTTTAAACTCTAAAACGATTATTTGCTGATGCACGTATTATTAATAAAATTACCAAATTGTGTACACGTAAAACAAATACCTTTATGTATAAATACATAGTGTAGGTTAACAGTGAAACTAGTACAACGTGAACTAATCTCATAAAACGCGAGGGTGTCACATAGCCCATCAAAAAGTATCGAATCTTCTTATTTGTATACAAAATATTATCATATTATGAAATATTATATCTCAAAGGTATTCTAGATTAATTCCAGCCAGAAAGGAAACTTATTTCTATTAGTCGACGTTATGTCCTCTTGTAAAAAATTTTTGCAAGAACTTTTTAGTTAAAGAAATTTTGTGAAAAGTCTTTTAAATTGAAAAGCAAAGTTTATATTTAAAATTACGTATATTAAAAGGTCGGTGAAAATCAATTTAGATAAAAATAAATATAAATGATTACGAAATATCTCAAATGTAACGAAAACATGAAAAAGGTCTGAGAGATAATAATGAGAAATATGTCTTGAACTTCTACGCAAATTATTGAACGCATTTACGAATAATTATACGTCTTCGACGAATGTGAGTTTTATGTTTCCGCATCATTGAATCGGTACGCAAGTTCAACCTTAAGGTCTTTATTTCATTTTAGCATTTCACCAGGAATTTCGTGGTTGGTCGATTTTCCTTATTAGCTAGGCCTTTTGTATGAATTTTAAGTAAACAAGACTGTCGTTCGCAATTGCAGTCATAATATTTTTCCTCCGTGCTTCCTTCGACTGTCGTTACTCATTCCACCGCAACCATCAACTCCAGCAGTCGCGAATTTTTTCCACCTCCCACCTCATTCGCCGGACGCGAGCTCTCCTCCATCTTACTTGATTCGCTGTGGCGAGTGTATATCTGCTCTGGCGCGCGGCCAATAAATATTTCTCGCGCTCGACATTATATATCCCAAGCTACTCGCGCAGAGTATATATAAGAGCGAGTACGTAGGTACAAGCCCCCGGAGAGTAAACGCGCCCGATATCGGGTGTAGGTGCGTAATGGTACGTTCGTGTAACACGTCCAGCGGCAGCAGCCGCCCGCGGGAATGCGGTTCATTATTTTCCATGGCAGGTGAACTACTACACGCCGGTCTATACGTGGATATTAACGGGGCCGCGCGAGGATGCGTATAAAGAACTGCTGCTGCTGCTGCTGCTGCTGCTGCTGCTGCTCTTGAGAGCAAGCAGGAGAAAAAAGGACGCCGTTAATAGCCAGGGCCGCGATAGCGCATCGAGGCGCCTGATAAGGATTCTGCGAGCTAGTGCCTAGGAAGCGCGAGAGCGACGATATTTCGTTGCGCGCTTCCTTTTATTCTTCTTCGCGTATTTTTGTTGGCTCTCCTCGAACTTTCCTCGTTCTGTTGCTTTAACTGCGCGCGTGGAACTGTTGCATGAAATATGGGCTTTCGAGGATGGTGTTAGGGTGTATACTTATTTAACGTGGCGCGGGCTGCGCCTGATCCTTTCCTTTGCCGAGCGCTCGATTTCTTTGTTTTCTTTGCTCCTTTCTAGCCAATATGAGTATTTATTGACGCCGCGATGATTTATCTCGGCTTCAGACAGAGAAATGTGTTTTTAACTAGATTTATCAAATGTTTAGCGTAATTAATTTCAAGCTTGTTACACACTAGAGTGGCCGAAGAATCTAGTCCATTAAAGTTCAAAGCGGGGACGTTTTTATGTGAGAGTGAAAATTGCACTCTCAACGAGTCGGCTCTATTTTACTCGAGTGTATACGTGCCTTGCACCGTGGAAAAATGATTTTAACAAAGTTCAATTTCTTTCCGAATTCATGTTTCACTTTAATTTAATTACAAACTACTCTCGTAATCTATCTGTGCACTTGAATGTATTTACAAATTAACGTTTACTCTGCAAGAGTGGTAAGGCTTTTGAGTTGAATTCCCTTGCTTAATAATTTAGTTCGAATCTGTAGTAGGACGTGAGAGTACATTAAGAGGTACACAAATCATCATTACTCGTTTAGCTGGATAATCGTCATTTGTTTCCTGACCGCCTAAAATCTTAACCCCAAACATTCCTGACACTTTTTAATCAAAGTCCAGTGTAGATCTCCAAGAGATTTACGGTATTAGATTTTTACTTTTAGTCAAAATTCGAACGGCTTAATACTTGTAAAATAGAATCCGAGTTTAAAGAAAAATTGCAATTGCTGGCAGTAGCGTAGTTATAATATCAAAGGAAAAGGAATGAAACCGATAAGAATCAAAGTATTAAAATATAATACGCGTTCGAACGAAATCTAACATTATCTGGGCTTGAATCACATTTAAAATAAGCGAACGAGGAAGTTTCGATACTTCGATTTGCAATAGCTGTGAATTGTGTCCTCTTTTCTGCTCGACTTCGGTATCTTAGTTTTCATTGATTTATTTCCATTATTTTATTTACTGGCTACATTATATCCACGAGTATTCGATTAAGGTTCATTCGGAATTTTCGGATGAAAGAGTTTAAATGATTCCAGTTACGTATTTCTAATAGATAGATTCGATAAAAATTTGAAAGTTTCACGATGGAAAGAACTGTGTGGTAATGAACTCCTTTTGAATGGACAAAATGTCGATCTTAGAGATGAATTTTTTAATCTCGTTACCGACTAATAAGTATTATTATTTGCATTTTCACGCTCCAAGACATAAAAATAAATTAAAAAAGAGTTGTAGGGTTTTTATAATTTGGAATGTCATTAAAAAATAAATTATTACTTCACGCGTGTATCGATTAATATGTTAATAAAATTGCGTTTTGAAATAAACTAATTACATGCAGTTATATCGGGGATAATAAATTATACTTAATAAAATATGTCAAATTCATACATAAGTGATTATTGAGATAAATATATTAAATATAATATTTTATGATATAGTTGAATTGTAATTTTTATAAATTTCTCTAATTTTTTTTCATGTCTGAAAAACTGTAATTTTAATCGAATAAATTATACTAATGTATAAAACAGTCAACTCGATAGTAATGCTTTATGCTTCACGTCTAATGTTTTTATTTCTCTTCTGATCAAATACCGATCATTGTATATTTGATAGTCGTAACTCGGCATTACTATACATCCGTATCTATCGGATAATCTGCTTTAGTTTCTGATAAAATTTTATTTTTGTAACGTTCTTATTGAATGACCGTTACTTAACTCTATTATACGCTGTTATCAATAAATTGGTCTATCTTATAATCTTATAGTCACAAAGTTCTCTTGTGCCATATATGATGTTTGCAATCTAATGTACCTGTGGGTTTCAAGTTATGTTACAATAATGATCATAAGATGTGTTAAAAAAAAATAATGTTTTATAATATTTTTCCTCTGCTATTATTGAAAATAATAGTTGGTCATTAATTTTCGTAACGCAACAAAAGTTTTACCATTTTCGACATAACAGATTTGTATAGAAATCAGGTACACACTTTCTCGGAGATCTCGGAGATAAAATGTTTCGAAAAACACTGAAAACTTCTGCTTTTATTGACATAAATTTATACTGTAAATGACAATATGAAATTGAAAAGGCAGATAAAACTTAATGATAATTTTATAGTTGAATACGTTACGCATGTAATTGCATTGAATACAAATTAAAAAATACGTTGACTCATTTGCATTTAATCGATGGCATTAGAACGATTGGATAAAATGTAAAACTTTAATGTGAAAATTGTCTTTTACCAAAGTTCTTTTCCATTAAAATAATTTCCAATTTAGATAATCGTTGATTTAATACATCTGCACATTGATCGCGCGAGTTTCTTCCCTTCGATCAAACTCTTACCGTACGTCGTTTAATAATAAAGCCTTCGTGATCTTTTTCTCCTCGCTTTCGCGCCTCTCAGTTCCTAAGCCCACGAGTTTCAACTGTTGTCTGATAAATTTCACATCCAGCAATTCAAATACACGTGATTAGTTTCTTTACGCCCAAAGTCCCGATATCTTACAAATAGCTCTCCGGACCTCGTAAAATACAAATAAAAAAGGAAGCTAATCGAGCTCGAGCGTCTTAATTTGCTTGCTTCGAGCGTTCCCTCCGTTCGGTAATTAAATTTTTGTCTCCACCCGAGCTGTAAAGCAGTTGCGCACTCGGCGCGATCCATCGTAAGTTACGGTAGCCGCCCAAGCAATAATCCCGCAATAAGAAGGTCGCGGGTAGACGGACGAGCGAGGCGTGACTTGTGTACGTTGCATTATCGGCCGATGAGTTACGAGGCTCGCACGTGCCGGAAAACTCGCAGACACGCGGGAAAGATATCGACTGGGCGCGAAGTTATAATGTGCCAGCAGTTTTACGCACCGGGAAAGATAGTTCGAAAGACGAGAGCGAACTGTATTCCTGTTGCGAAATTTCACGCTTATTAGCACTTAGCACTCGATGTGTAATTTATTGGGGCCTTTTTTTTCACCGTCGATTATCGCGAACTTAACTAGCGAACAAAAGTTCCGAGTCGTACGAAGGCAGGCGCAGTACCTTAGCCTATTGATAGCGAGTCTTTTAATGGACCCTTAACTGAAAATATGATAACATTTTCCGTTGGATTTGTAAGTGGAATAGTAGCGATATGGTGCGTGGTCTAGGGGGATGGTGGTGCAAGGTTAACAAATATTTTTATACGATTACTTATTGGAATTTATATAACTTATAGAGCGATCTACGATTACCTAATTTCTGGTGTCTTCGAGCGCGATAATCCGTGCACGTATACTTTGAGCACAAATAAGGCATTTACATCGTCAAACCGAAAGTAGAGTTAGTAATGTTACTTATCTATACGGCAACATATAATAATATCACCGAGTGCTTTCATTTCTCGTATACATTATATGTATTAGTTAATAAATCAACTTCTTAATTATAATACTCTTTTTCTGATATTTCTCTATGTTTTGTCTCGGGTACTTAACGTGAAAATCACTTTTACAAACCTAATCCAACATCGAAATGTAAATGCATTTCTGTAAAAGATATCTCTTATTAAATATCCCGGTATGAAATACAGAGAAATTTTTTCGCACGAAGACGTAATATTTGAAAACATATTGTAAAGTTGAAATCTTTAATTATATTGTGATACGATTACGGTTCAACAGTTACGTAAAAGTATTGATACGATCAGTTGCTACATTTTCTCTACTTTTTTCCAAGTTCCGACTCGATAGTATCAGTGGATCGAAGATTGTCCATTCGATTAATTTGATTGAAATTATAAAAGTTTTTCAAATATTATCTAAGATCGGTTATATTCAAGTTTTCCACGATATGCTGTGAATTTTAATAATAGTAATTACTCGTTAACTTTATTACTCAGCTTAAATTAATGAAGTTCTTTGCTATGTTAACCTTAACTTCTTCAATTATTTTCCAAGTAAAATGAAAAATTATCTGTCAGATATACTATAAATCTTATGGATTTAATAAGCCACGTTTAATAAAATATGCCAGGTACCTCCGTCTTTGTAAATTATGGAACTTTAAGTGGCGCATGCATTGGCTTTATACAAATGCCAAGCTAATCATATTCTTGTAAAACAGTAATAAGTATAGATAATGAACGATGCCATATTGGCGTCGTAGAAACAACTTTTTCTGGTAATCAACGAAACTACGTAAAATAATAAAATAAGAGATACAGTTTATTTGTAAATATAATTATCCTCTGTGTTGCCTGGAATATTTCAGAGAATATCGATAAGGCAATTAGAATCCGCATTGAATATGTAAAAATATATTTTGCATAATAGAATATGAATTTTAATGAAGATCGGAGAGATGATTTCGATTATTTGGATTTTTTAAAAGGAACGATTATCTTCACTTTCGTACATAATTTTTCCCTATTACTATAAACGAATGAATAAGACTATCTATATATAAGATTTTATAATACAATGTAATGCCGAGATAATTGATAAAAGAAACGTTTTTTCAAATTACTAAAGTTTGATATCCTCAGCTAATATATTTATTTCATGTAACATACTTTATTAAATTACTTAAAAAAGAATAATCGTAAAATTATATAACGCATTGATTATTGGCTATAAATTATGAAACTTACTTAATTAAAAAGTTATAATATAACAGTATGTCAAAACATTTAATGTAACAATTAAAAAATTTAATGTAAACGATTACAACTATGAATCTGATGACATGCAATTAATTGTAAACTTTTACTTTCTAAAAGCTGATGATTATAAATACTTGTATACAATCATTGTCCAGTGGTATTACGTACTTTTAATAAAACATGCACTGGAAATTATTCGAAAGAATACGTACCTAATGAATTTAGGATGACATTTCGTTATTTTTCTGTTCGGACAAATTGTCAGTTCTTGTTACATTCTTTTCATAAATTTCTTCTCTTCGTAATATATTTATATAACAATACGTACATAGAAGTTCATGAGAGGTAATGTGACGTACATTTTTAGGAAGCAAAAAGCGAATACTTAAAATTCAATTAAGAATATATAATGCGACATATCGAAAGGCAATTTGTCTAAGGAGAATTTTCCCTTTCTCTCGAGAGTTATGTAGGAGTCCAAGAATGGTGGTGAAAGTTGTTTGAAGCGATATTCAATGATTTAATTTCGATTCATGATTTTCCCATTTAGTTCAGTATTGAATTGAAGAAGTTTCTCATACACGTTTGTCAAATCACAATTTTGCTTGTTATTTTAATTATTCAATAAAATTACATATAGATACGGTTGTACGAAAATATTCTACAACGTTTTCCGTATATACTTATATATTATCATACATTACATTTTTAATTTGACATAGATTATTATTACATATATTGAATATGTAATATTTAATGACGTAATGATCATAACAAACATGTAGTAAAGTTATTCTATTCATTTTGTGGAAACATATTTTTCTGGAAGAAAAATAATATTTCAAATATCTACCTAAATCTGTGTTTATTATTATTATTGTGTCATTCGATAGAATATAATAAATTACAACTGCATTGAGAAATTTTTACTCGTAACAGTTAAAGTTCCATTACGTATATATTTTGCAAATAATTTTGTAAAAGTAATAAATAATCATTTTAATTTTTTTTAAATTCATCACTTTTTAAAAATAAATATGAAAAATTGCTAATAACATATACGCTTGAATTGAAATTTGTACATATGTATATGTAAGTTATATTAAAATTAATATAAATTAATAATTATATTTAGTCTTTTTATTGGTTTATAAATCGTTAACTCATGAATCTTATAATTCGAAATTAAATTAAATTTTTATCTGTCTGCAATTAGCTTATGTTCAATCGTACCAACTCAAGTTTATAATGTAAAATATTAATTAAGTAATGTAAGAAATTAACATATTACAAAATACTGACAATAAAAAATGATAAAAACTTCTTTTACTTGAAGTTCATATATGAAAATGCAAATACTGTACGATAGTACAACGCAATATTCTACATTTCACTCAATTATTCATTTCTTACAATCTAGAATTTATTTTTCTAATTTGCTATGTCCTCAGCTGTTAAGAAATATTTTATTTTTCTGTAGTTTCGCCTTACCTTATACCGAATGAAGAGAAGTCTATGTTTTTCTGTAAAATAAGTTGCGTGGAGACAGTTGAAGTACTCAGAGCCAGCACTTACATATTGATTCTACCTGTAAATAGAGTTTACTAGGAATAATTTTTATTTCATGAAATTAATTATAAATATTCATTTTCAAATCATCTTTTATATTATTTTTATAATTAAGATTGCTTCTGTACGTACTTGCGCATACGTTCGTTAGAGACAATGAAAAAGTTTATTTGTAAATAGTCCGGAAAATATTTAGATTAAATTATGAAATTGTTATCTATTTTAAATAATTCTAATAAATATATTCATTTATCATTACAGTGTTTTACAGTTTATGAAGAGTAAAGCGATCGTATGAGTGAAAAATAATAATATCCGACCTTAACCTTTTAATTTAATAATAAAACATCGGATCTTTAATACATTAAAATTTTATTACGCTGTGGTTTTTATAGATGCTACAATTGCAAAATACTCGGTTTAAAATGATACTTTACTTTCTTAAGATAATTCTTAAGATAAAATCAATTTCGTCGATCTAATTGAGTCTCCTACGATATGTACTGACGTTCAAAATGATTTCTTTCAAAATCTTTAAACCTTCGAAACAATCCGATAAGATATACTTTTAAGTTTAGTATATATTCTAACACAAGTCGAATGCCAAAGAAATTATTCACACGCTATTGATTTATTCAATATTCCTTGAAGTAAAATAGCTGGTAGTAATAACTTCGTTAGAAATAAAAAATGAAAATATCGAAGAACGATTTCATATTCACTGTCCATACGTGCAAATAGTACGGATAAATAATATTTATCAGAATCTAACATAAGCATATATTTTTATTTTCCGTAGCCTTAGTGATACTCCCTGCAACACGCTGTGTATTTATTGCATTCTTTAATATCATAAAAGAAAGTGCATTTCAAATATAATTAGTGTAAACTAGACGCTAGGAAATTCTGTTGTAAAATTTTTCTTCCTTTTCACTCGCTTAAAAAAGCCGTAAAATACAGATAAGCATTCAATCGGCTTAGAATAACAAACGAGATTTCACTTGAAAATTTATCGTTCGGCTAATGACAAATTTCATAGACAACGCCCTTTTCCGCATAGCCACGTAATTAGATCCGACATTGCAGTGCTCGGATTTTTATGCCTGGAGGCCGTTAGTCGCGCGCCACGCCACGTGGCAAGGACGCCATGGGGTCGTTGTTTAAATCCGTGTCATTTCGTCATTTATGCATGGCCTGCATACATATGGAGCATTTCGCACCAACGGGTGCTACGGCTGCAGCTCTTCGACTTGTAAAGTTTTTCAATTGTAGATTGTTCAGAAGCAGTTACCTTTCTTATTTATACTTCGCAGATACTTTACTTATTTGTTTTCTTGAAAATTATTCATTCTGGATTCATTAAACGCTACAAAAAATAGAGGCTAATATGTGGACAATAAACTTTCATAGCCAATATTATCAGTTTTTTAACCAGCACATGTTTCAAAGGAAACCTGAATAAACAACCTATGTTCGAGCTATTAGGTTTTTTTCTACCTTTTGTTCCCTATTATTTCAGCGTATAATGCCTGTTATTCATGAAGATTGTATAGATTATTCGTACACATAAGATACACTTAAATTAGGAACGAGATTGAATAATTTTTTACAGAAATATATTCACTATTATTTAATCTTCATAAAATTCATAATGGAATTTCAAATTTTCAAAGATATATAAAAATAAGAGAGAGAGAGAGAGAGAGAGAGAGGTTTCAATAGCTACAGTAATTTATTAAATAAGCAATCGCTTATAATATTTTACAATTAAATAAATTGTAAAACAAATTTAAGACTCTAGTAAACTTTGAAATTACTTCTAATTATTAAATTTACCTTTTCTAATTTCTTATTAAATTACCATAAAAAACGTACAAGCTTTTTACGGGAATATTGACAATAAATTGATTTTATATTCAACTATTCTAATCCATATCTTGTAAAGAGATTCATGCATTAATTAAATATAAAATCACATGTAAGCTTTCAATAATAAATAACAAATAATAAATTATTGGGAATGGTATTTTTAGTTTTCCGCGATATATATCAAATTATTTTATTCAAATATTTGTTAAATTTTCATAATATAAATTAATAAAATAAAATACGTATAAATACTTCAACATTAATTTACTATAGTATTTGAATATTTAATATCATTTCGAAATATTTTATAAATAAAACTTAGAGGCAAATTTTAATTAGCTTGATGAACATATTAATTCAGAAATTATGCCTCCAGCGTTTTCTTCGTTATAAAATTAAAAATTATTAATTTCACGCGTGTTTTTACAATAGTGAAATTATTAAGAGAAAAATCTATTCCATCGCCTTAAAGTATGATACTGTTTATAATTATTCAAATATAAATTAAAGACCTTTGTTTTTTCAATAATCTAATTTAGTTTGTACATTATTATTATTAATATGGTATAGTTAATAATTTTAAAGTATAAATGTAGATTTCACGTTCAAAAATATTTTATTTCAAAATTATTTCAAAAGCAATTTTTGTAATAATCTTTAATGAAATAGAGTCTTTTGCTTTTTTATGTTCCAGTATATAAATCTGTATACTTATTGTTCATCTTACGTAAATGTTACAATAATTTTATTACAAGCGAAATTGGGATTTAAAATTTTTTATTAAATTAATTGCAATAACGGCATTACATATTATTTCTTATGTAATACATCAATTATTATATAATTTTAATTTTATACTCATAGAATATTTAAAAGAATTTTTATTATAAATTTATATTTTAAAAGCTCTTGTTATATATATATATATATATATATATATATATATAAGGTCTTTTTCCTTTATATTAAACGTAATTTTTACTTTTCATGGACGACTAAACACTAGTGAAAAATATTTGAATATATTCAAATTATTTAGTCACGTCTTTTTACTCTAGATCTTTTCAATGCTAAATATAATTAATACTCGAATAATAGTAAGAAATATAAGTTGAAAAAGTACTTTACTTAATATGAAATACTCCGTATACATGTATACACTAGCGCATGGCACGCCGATGGAGTTAGGATATTTAAGATGCAACAGTGTGCTGGTTGTAAGTATACGCATACGTTTAAAGATACACATTGCTTAGCGTTTTGTGCGTGCGTAAACAAAGTGCAGCTAGCGTGACGATAGATTGATCGATCTTTCAAATCGGTGAAATGTGTTTGTGCATGCGAGTTCGTATGTATGTGTGAAGGTGCATGTGGGTTCTTGTTATACAGAGGTGTGCAAGGGCAGGCGCCTGCATTTAGAGGTTTATCACACCTGTTTACGTTTTTCTATTAATCTTGATATACGAACTAGTACGTGACATTTTGTAATAAACTGTGTGTTTTATTTTTCTAATTAAACAGAAATTATAAATAAAATGTTTGCAATCATTGTTATATTGCATCTAAGTAACAATATTATTCATTCAACATACAAAGTCAAGTTACTTCCGATTCATAAAATTAAAACCATTTCTCGAATAAAGCAAATAAGTAATTTCTATTAATCAATTTTTTTAGATCTTACAAAATAAGCACACGAGGTTTTAAACTAACGTAAATTGGTGAATTTTTATTTTCAGAATTAAAACTGAGTATTCATTATTACTATTAAATATAATTTAGGTATCAAATAATTAATATTTAACAAATTTGATGCTTTTCTCGAATAAAAAACATGGTTATTGACGATTGCTTCATTAACAATAATTCACGTTAATTGAATTATTATAATCGAAAATATCGAGACCGTAACTACTACATTCAATGCTAGTGTTATTACACTTTTATTTTAGTTTGTATTCTCGTACACGCCTGGTTTAACTACATCTTAGAGCTATGGTACCAGCTGTCAGTCAATTAATGTAAATCTCGAAATTCAACTAACATATTAACATAAGAGGAGAAAGTTGCGAAAATTAAAGAGGCATTAAAATATGTAATACGCATGACTTTTGGCGAGAAATATATTTAAAATATTTAAAATATTACGCGCAGAACAATTATTTATTATAAATTAGCATTTCATCTGATAATGTGATCATAAGCGTAAGGGATTTTCAGTTATAATGTTGAGTAACTTAGTTTGATGATAAATTGAAGGTATATAAGAATATTGCACAAATGAATCCATTAGTTTTTGAGAGTTTTCAATACGATTAACATTTACTAGTAAAAATATTGAAATATGTCAAGGATAGCAGTATTATATTATTATAAAGTGTCAACTACTAAAATTCTTGAGTATTTGAAAAAAAACGGAAAATCAGTGATCGGCATAATTAAAAAAGAATTAATTTATCGACAAATGAAACATTAGCGTATATTATATATATATAAGCAGTAATGTTTACTTAATTATTTTTTCTGGACCAATAACAAGCTCAATACGTTGTCTTTATAGAATGGAAGATCGTGAATATTAATGAAATTTTATGCATTAGAATTATCTATGATGTATGTGACTAACCCTTATTGCATCATAAGCGGATTCGCATTACATATCCGTGTACCAATGATTACACATTTCTGTATGCAAAGTCACGCACAATCGTATACTCTTATACCGAAGGTCACACAAGATATTATCAACTTGTATATGGATTAATACTCGATCGATTGTAGTACCGGTTTTATTCACGTTGAATGTACAGAAACTACGCAGTCAAGTACATTTTTGCATTAAAATACGTATTTACTATCGCACACTGTTGTAAGCATTTTCGTAAATAGTCTCTTATAGATACTACATAATATTCTCTAATAGAGTCGATAATAATGTCAATTAAGGCTTCGCTACTTATATATTTAATAATATAATGATATTTGCATCGATCAACATTGATGTTACGTTGAAAAATAGTCCAGCTTGACAAGAGACAATATATGTATCGAATATTTTTAATAAGCCACTAATTATCATATCATATATTCATGTAAGCTTTTTATAATTCTTTATTGTTTCTACTTATGCTTTTCAAATACTGCAGATACATTTTATACGCAATAAAATTAATTCTTAAAAAATTTGCAATAATTTCGACGAATACTTGTGACTACATATTTGAACATGAACATATTTGACGTATATTTATATACATTCTTAATACTACTAAAGTACTAAATTAGTTTTCAAAGCATTAGAAAGCAAGCAACGTATTCAATAGCAAATAGCAATAGCAAACATTTCACTTATTCCTATTGATTAATCTTGTTTTGCAATTTATGTGGTTTTTCTTATCAATAGTTTCATTGAGTTTAAGGAGATCCAAAGCATCGCTTACCGAAGTTACATTTTCAACATAATTGTCTAACGATTTTTATTCGCTTACTTTATTTAAATTAAATCAAATATACAACTGAAACCGAAGTTATTATTTCGAAAAGCGTCAGTATCCTTCAAGGTTTATAATTATAAATAGACTTTTTTTTTTCATGAAATGTGGAAGAGAATTTACACCATCTGTATTACACAATTATAAATTTTTTATCTAGTTTCAGCGTACGAGAGTCAACTACTTATCAAACTTATGCTTTTCTTCAATTTTTCTGCATTATACTTGTTTAATGTACTGGGTAATGTAAGAGTGAATTACGTTACTCCTGGAAATTTCCAAACAGGTTTCGCGAAGGTACACACGTAATTGTTTCAATCTTTGATCTATCCATCTTAGCGTACTTGACTCTCCAATACGTTTGCAATGAACATATTATTCAAAATGAATTCATCGCGTATTCGGGTGACCGAGAGAAAGCCAGCTGAAAAGTTAAAGGTTTATAACGTAATTAAAGTAAGGTACCATTAATCAGAGACCTAACTGACCATACCTTAGCAAAAAACAGCATTTCAAAAATAATAAAGTGAGACAGATTCCAGCAGACAACAGCGAAGCACCGGTGCCTCGAGGCAAGGACTCGGCTTCTTTAAATTTGTCACACGAGTTACACCCCGTAACCCGGCGCGAGGTTCTTTTTGCTTTTTAGCACGAGTGGCTAACGACGACTGCGTTGTCACCGGTAATAAATACCCCAAGCTGGTATAATTCTCGGCGGGGGCGCCATGAATCATGCTAGAGATGCTTATCGAGCCGCATCGGTCCTACGGACGCAGTTGGACTCTGCGAGCGTGTATTGAATACACACACGTGCACCAGGGATTACGCGTGTCGGGTGTTTTGAGCGCGCTATTGTAGCTTTTCGCGTTGCACCGGTGTGCTCTGGATATCGGGCTGCTTACGTGCATTGCTGCTCGGATGTACGTACATCCTAAAGGTATAAATACGTCTGCGAATAAACAGTTACGATGGTGAACCAGGCAATTTCAATAAGTCTCGGACTGTTAGATAATGCGATAGTATCTCCAGCAGGCGAATAGCGCTGAAATTTAGGTAGAATATATAGATACAATGCGTTATGGAAGGAACAACTATTGTTCTTGCCCTCCGTTACACGAAGGAACTGGTTAGCGATATCAAAGGAAACGAAACAAATTACTTATTGATAAATCCGATTATAATAACATTGATAGACAATGGCAATTATGATTAATGTGCGTTAATAGGAGCACTAAGGGGATTCTTATTTTCAAAGACAGACTCGTATACTTATCGCACTCGTTGCGATAATATTGATTGAATTAATACAACTTACGGTTTTTCAAACACTGCTTGTCGGCAAATAAGTAAATGAAAATAGATGTAAAACAAGACGTATACCTTGAAATGCCAATGGTGCTTACGTGCATTATGCATAAATTAAAAAGCGTATTACACATATTCTGTAAATCTATTTAGCTAATTTTGCGTGCGTATGAGAAAAGAATTAATGTGATATTCCTTTACGATAGAGGTCAAGAATTAAATTTCTTTGCACAATTTGAAACAACGTTTTTTATTAAAACATTAATTATCTCTATCGTTAAAAGTTTCAAAATAGTTTGTTGGTGGCTTGGATAATTGTGAATCAATTCTGCATCATCGGCTTACGAACAGAATCTCGGACGTAATTTGAATTCATATCTTAATTTCCTGGTAGAAGGGTATCCGTTAAGTTTAAATCAAACTATTTTAATGCCAGTACTTAATACAGCGTTTTTTCATTAAGCAGCTTATTTCCGATCTAAAAGTTCTTTGAAAATTAATTTCCAGCTGAGTTATGCGTACGCTAAAACAAACACCAAGAACATTAAATGTGATTGAAATAAGAATTACAGTTTACGGAATATAAGCATTGACAATATCTTTTGTTCTCTACGAAATGTTCTTGCGTTGGTACTTCATTTTGCGAACATGTTGTATTCAAAGCCAATAAAAATAATTATGCTAATTATTAACACAAATTTATATTTGGAAAGAAATGAAATACAATGGAATACATTCATTATGGCTTCAATTTTAGCATTTCTTTCGAGCTTGTAGAATATATTTCGAGTTGCGGCAGCTCCATGCAAATGGTTAATATCGTGAGATAAAAATATGGTTCAACGTTAGTGCGTGCACCGATAGAAAAAAAGAAAAACATGATAGAAACGATATTTAAGATAGTTATCGTTCGAAGTGATTCTCGTAAAAGTATTATTTGAATTTAGCTTCTGATAGCCCGCACGCGTAGTACAAGTAAATTTACTTTTTAATATATAATAAACACTCGTCGAAACTCTGCGAAGTAAGGAATCCGATTTGCATAAGTGTCATCCACAAGAGACAGAGAGTGAAGGATAAAAAAGAGGTAGCGTGCATGAAACACCCGCGCTCCCGCCAAATGATCGCATAATTTTCTCGGTTGCCCCACGAGATATTCCTCTGGCAGAGGAAAGAAAGAAACCACCCATTGAATTTCAAGGTCTCTCTCTCTCTTTTCGTTTCTCCTCTTCGTCCTCCTGCTCTTTCCGTGCACCGCCGTCGCTGCTCGTTTTACGCCGCGTCGGCGGAATCTTTAAATTGGGGATCGGCGGCGGCATCTTGCGGTGCGCGCGCCTTCTAAGCCTTTTAACGTCCCCTTTGCAAATTGGAACATAAAATCGCTGTTGTAACGGCGAGAGCGTTCGCTGATTGTTCGTTACCACCGCTGGCCGTCGTCCTTTTCCTCGCTCCACACACCTGCGAGTCTTCCCGAGCGTAGTTTCAACACGCACACACGCTCGACAAACGCTTTTAATGTAAGCCCCCTGATTTTGCGCGCGTGCGTTTGTGCCGCGTCGGCGAAAGGAAGTCGGATACGTCGATATTTCATCCAGAGCCGTGGAGTCGTGTCGCCGAGTTGTTGTGGGATGCGCCACGAGTTGCTTTAGTGTACCATAAATTTTACGAGGAGATTCGCCGTACTTTTTATTTTCTGGCCGGGTCGTCCTGAATTAGTGGTTTTCGTGCACTTTGATTTTTGATATTTAAGATTGATGAACTTTATAGAAGGCTAAAGGGTGCTTTTATTACAGGGCTCGTACATCATGCGGGCATTTTATCGTATCTGCATTTTCGTAAATGTCTTTATAACAAACGGTTGTACAAATTCCAAATGAGATGCTAAAAGTATTTTGGATGTTTTTGATCCACTGTCGTTTAAGTAGTTTAACAAGAACATTAAATTAGTAATCAAACTCAAATTGAAACAGCAATACGGATAGATAATCCCAACAATAATTATACAATAATTCCCGAAAAATGTTACACAGTCGACATAACAGATGTATTGCGTTAACGGTCTAAGTAGACTGTAGAAGCTTCGTTTACTATCGCTTAGAAAATTACTATGATTTTGAGTTCTTATCTAGAGAAACTAATGAAAGTGAGTAAGGTTTATGAAATCACATTTAGACAATGACTCTAGACAAAAATACAAAAATTACAGTGCAGCTTTTGAAAAGAAGAAAAAAAACTTACTAAGAATAATTATAATAAATTTTTGCAGTACATCGATCTAACAAATAGTATTTTTTCATAGTATTATTTAACAAAGACTACTTTTTATTGGATAAATAGTGATTTCAAAGTTAACGATTGTGTAATGACTCGTATTCAATTTTTAAGCAATAACGATCAGTAGAAGCCTTTCAAATTTCCATAATTTTCTTTCATTACTTATAATAATAATAATATTTTTCATGTAAACGAAGCTTGATACTATTACCGTTATTAATATCGCCTGTATTCCACACTTAAATTCAGCCTCGTGGAAACATATTTATACAAGATACCTCCGCTGTACAAAGAGCGATATATCAGCTTTAAGAGCATTGAACAACATTCGTTTGATACAAAAATTTGCGAAGAACGCCTTAATTTTGAAGTGCCATCGCACATCTATCGCCCTTTCACAAGGCGTCGGCTTGACGTTCCACCGCAACGTTACAAACTTTAAATTGCTTCTGCAATCACACAAGGGAAATTAACATCCCTATTAGATTGTCACGGAACTTATGCCCCAAGATCCTTCGAAAAAAATCCACTTTCCCCGTCCTTCAATTAAAATCTTGGTATAGATTGGGGTAAAAGAAACAAACACGGCAAATAATTACATGTAGGTTTGGCAGTATAACGCAAAATGCGAGACATGCAGTGAGTCGCGGTTGCCCTGGGGTGGGGGTGTGGTGGTGGTGGTGGTGGTGGTGGGGGGGGGGGGTAAGAACTCGTAACGAGAAAGCCGGGGATGTAACCAGACGAGCCACCAACTAATGTCATTCCGGGTTGCTCCTCTTCCTGGCGCGGACGGTTGCTGTAACTATCCGCAACGACAGTGGCACTTACGCGGACAGTCGTCTTGTTGTAAATTAGTTGGAGAAACAATCCGAAAGTACGACTCGACGTGAAGCAGCGCGACCTAACGCAACCAGTCCTTGGACGCGAACGTATCCAAAGAGGATTGAGACTCCCGCGACATGGGAGGACATTCCGCGATGAGGGAAGTACGTGTAGGAGATGGAATACCGTCGTCGTCAAGCGCAAAGCAATCTAACTATTCGCGCGTGGTTACATTTACAGACTTGGTATCTTGGGATACGATCGTGTCATTATTATATGGAATCTAACCTATTTTTGCGGGGATCGCATTCAATTTCACGTAATTACATTTCATTCTGATAACTTTGAGCCAAACGTATTTGCTCGTCGTGCGAGAACACTTTGCTAACGAAACTTCTATGTATAACTGTTTTCAAGATGAATGATATACATTGAGAACCATGGAATCGTGCACACATATTCTAAATGTTACACGAAATTATCGAGCAATTTTAGGACTGCTATTTTAGCGGTGCAGGCACATTTATATTAAAAGTTTCTAGCTAATAACGTATACAATTTTTACGTAATTTTCGAATGTGCGATGAATTTGTCGTCAGGTTTTAAAGGATACGATAATAGCATGCGTATATCTTTGTGGATTTTGATTCACCTTATAGAATTCGAAATTTTCTTCAGCCAAAATCATAATTCTTAATTTGTCATCAGTTTTTTTTTAGGAAAATATTCTAAAATCTTTAGTTACAAATAAGACCTTCAACTTTTATAATGTCTTGTTACGTTCCTCTAACTATTCAGAAAATGTATTCCAACGATTCCGTCATATCAACAGTCTCGAAATGTTTATTATCATTAGTTTAGGTACATACTACCAAATTTATCAATTTATTAATCACGAGCGCTATAAGAGGTTTAAGATAAGCGTGATTGATGATATAAGTCTAATTATGGTTGAATAATCATGTAATGAGTTTAAAAAAGATCAAGCTAAGTTGCATTCTTTATAGCCTACGAACCAAATAATTTTATAATTATTTTTCTTCCGTTATCAGTACAATTACAAGTTGATAAATGTAATGGGTGTTTATCTTTTTTCAATTAACATGTAAATTAGACTATAAAAATAAATATACAAATATATAAATGAGATAATCCCATAAATATATGTACTAATTATTGATATGCAATTCCTTCTGGAAAACTTAGACGAAATCAACGAGTACGCACTTAAATGTAAAATAAAATTAAAATAAAATAATGCTCAAACGCAAAGCTAACTCAAGATTGACTACAGAAATGATTTTATTTGTGTGGGTAATCCACATGCTTTATACGTAACCTCTAGTATACATGTTCTATCTATACTTCAGGTACTTATTTACTAAATAATATTTATCAAATAATTTTTCATTGACTTGCATAAAACAATTTAGATACAAAATTTTGGTAAATTTAATGGGACTACATATTAAAAGGGAAATGATAATACAACCGTATTTTTTTGAAAATAATAAAACATTGTAATGACAGGCAATAGTAATAAAAAAAAAATTGAAATTTCTTTCAAATGCATACGATAATTTATGAAATTAATATTCTTTGGCTTGGCTTAGACCGATAAACCATTTTGTTATCGCAAATACGCGTACAAAATCATTGAATTATCGGAAACTTGCTGAAATTTATCCGTAATAACGGATAAATTATCTGCATTTACATAATCCGATAAATGCACGTGTAAATGACAAATTAGCGCATTTACAATTATAACGGGTCCCAAATAACTCTCGTACTTTAGGGTGACAAGGCAAAAACAGTAAGAGGATTGAAGTTGTAGAGAGATTTACATTGGTGAATGTGTATGGCAGGCTCATCCCAATTGATAATTGCTACTGTGGATGGACTTTAAACTTCTGAACAACAGACTAGTGAGGGAACGAGACGCAGAGAATTGATGGACGAAAAGACGTTCTAATTAACATAGAAGGAGAACGAGTAAGTGCATCGTCGAGACACATCGCCTTAAGGGTTTAAACTCTTTTTCTATGTATTTAAATGTACTTTTAAGAGTAAATGTAGACTTTAATTTAGAGCCTTTTAATTAATACGCTTATAATTTAGGATTTGTTATTAATATGTATTTTATTGTACGTATCATTTTTATTCTTTGATGTTCAAGCGTAAGCTATTATTACAGTCGGAGCGATTTATAAATTTCAGGTCGTGCAATAAAAAATAAAATACGCTGTAAGTTCTAGTCCTACAGTATTATTTCATGAATAGTATTATTTAAATATATGCACGAATTGCGAAAACGAATATTGCGTTTGTGACTAACTATCGATCGATGGTGTGTCGCGTCTTATTAAAGCTACTTCATGAAAATGCATTATCTAGTAATAATATTTTACAAAGAATAAGAAAAAATAAATAGTAAGCAATGAAACGCGTATTCTTATTATTAGCAACTTTACGTGCATAATATAGTTTTATATTAAGTTTCACAGAATCGGCAGTAAAAATAAGTGAAAGTTCGATACCCGCAAAGAAACTTCTTTGTAAAATCAGTCGGTTGATCGCAATGAGTGCATAAGCAATAAAAAAAGGTTTGCATAGTATAAGCTAAGTGCGATAAACGATGTAAAACAATGGAATCGAATGAGTGAAGAGAAAGAAGAGAAGGTTCTATTAGTTCTCGTTGTTATTACACGGAAACCGATGCAAAAACATTTTCGAGGAAAAAGCGTAATTACACGATCCGAATAAGACGTAGTCGCATCCAAGGCTTGCACTTAATTAGCCAATCAAGAGAGATAGAGAGGTAGAAAGAGAGACGGCCAGAGAGACCACCCTGGCCCCAAGGGCTATAGCCGTATTCAGTCGAGGAAGAAGAAGTTCATTGCTAAGTCTTTCGCCCCGGTGACGCGACGATTTAATTATACACATTCAGGGGCTGCTTGTTCGTAAGACCCGATATAATTAATCAGTCGCCTAGTTAATTGATCGCTTAATTAATTAGTGGCATTAATCGGGCGCGAGGGTTATCCACTCGTCCTTGGACGTAAGGTAATGGAATGGCTTATACAGGTATATCGTTATCTGCAGATGAATTATCGTGACGTAAGCTAAGATGTGCCTATACATAATACGAGGAAGATAGATAAATTCGTATGTCTAGTCGATCGATGGAGAATACAATTAGACTGATACCAGTTGCACATTGCGACGCACGATGTAAAATATTTGCTTCGGTCATATTTTCTGTGTGCAATGGTATTTTGGAATATTTCAATTTATATGAGAAGAAAAAGTCACAATAACTCAAATATACATGCTGATACAAGCAACATGTATATCATGACGTGTTACAGCTTGTGAAGCGATAAATTTTACAAGCGGATAAATATTAGTCTACTTCTTTTTCTTTCCTAATGATGTACTCATTGACAATTCATCTTGTGTGCTTAAAATCTTACACCGATGACTAAAAAATTCACATAAAATTAGCTTTAAAGTTAAGTGCATTACTATTTTTATATCATTACCTTACGAGAACGTAAGACCTGATGTATTTAAAATAACAATAGGCTTACGAACACTAATTTTTAATGGAATATATTATTATGTGTTTACATCTACTTTTCATAATGTCACATAGATGAATCGTGATTTTTGTTTATTAAAGTATTCTTTTAATAATATTGGTTTCGTATAATATGTTTAAAATCAATCTGGAGTTGAAATCTGAAGTTTCTGTCGAGAAAAAGTGTGTTTTGAATTAGAAGATCATTGTACTTTTACCAATTCCTGAATAATGTTTTCGTAAAGTGGATGCGTTAACTTCACATTCATAAAAATTAGCATTCAAAAACTTTTAACTTTTGGACCATTCACAATTAACAGAGTACTAGATTAATAAAATTTAAAATTCTTAACTTTATACTTTTTACAAATTATATAATTTTAAGTTGTCGGATAAATTATTGGTTGCAAATTTTAGGATTAATTATATAAATTATATGATTACGTATATTATTTTTGAACTGAAACTTATTACTGATATTATTGAAGAGTGTCTTTTCAAGTTATAATATCTTTCAAATCTGATATAGCAAAGTGCTTTTACTGCTTACGTAATGTAATCTGTATTAAGGAATCTACAAAGAATTAGTAGAATTCAAAGGTTAATCAATTTATTTTCATTACATTTTCATTGGAAAATCTGTTTATATTCTCTTGTTTATAAAACGTATGTATTTCTTATAATTATCATACAGAAGAAAGTATTATTTATATTAAAAGAATATATAATTTCTTTTAATATAAACTTACTCCAACAGACCAATTGGATAAAATGTTGTGCAAGAATCAATGAATGATTTCTTATAGAAGATAACGAATTGAACCTACGAAATTAATTTGGAATCTTGGAATCTATCGAATAATACGTATAATGTGATACCGTGAAAGAAATGGTGCCTCTGGTTGAGAAATCGACGAATTTGCAAAAAGTCGCCGAAACGAAGTCCTAGAAAATAATTAAGGCGCGTATGCTCGTCTCGTACGGGGACGTGAAGAAAATCACGTCCCTCGTTTGTACGAGTTTGCCGAGTACGAAATAAATTCTTTGAAAGTCCGTTTGGAGAAGAAAAAGAAAAGTGGATGATTCCCGTACGCGCGACGTCATCCATTATACGACTCCGCGGAGGAGCCGCGCGAGTGCAGCCATGTTATTATCGTCACGGGGATGATGCTGCACGCGCCTAAAGCGAAAGTCGGCTCGCGCGTACCCAACCGTCCCAATACAAAAACGCTCCCGAGGGACGTTTTACCGAGTGGTACGGAACCTGCGGCACTCTTGGTCCCGCTGCGCTCAAACGAAAGTGGAAACAAATGATAGGTATAGCGGGACGAAAAGGGAGAGAATAGTTTGGCTCGCGGACGATCGAAGATTGCGGGTGTCGAGGAAGAGGGAAGAACGAAATCAAACAGACGAAATCATAATTACGGCGTGCCATGGAGAGCTCGAAAAAAATTAAAGGAGTCAATGCTGCGAGGTCATCCGTTGGTCAAGAATTTT
This sequence comes from Wiebesia pumilae, assembly GCA_018907045.1. Classification (NCBI taxonomy): domain Eukaryota; kingdom Metazoa; phylum Arthropoda; class Insecta; order Hymenoptera; family Agaonidae; genus Wiebesia; species Wiebesia pumilae. Next base: position 4,068,102 of record JACCHZ010000138.1, read on the forward strand.
AAAAGCTTGTGGAACAAGCCGAGCGGTACTGCGCTTGTCAATGATTAGCCAGTGATTAGCCAGTGATTAAGCACGATTGATCGTAAGAGCGCGCGAGTAGCTCTTACGAAAAGCCATGGTTTCAAGGCTTAATTGAACCACCGCACAGGTATAGCAACTAAAAGTCAACCATAACTACGCGGATGGAGAAGAGAAGAAACGTACGCTTATGGGTATGGGTATGTATATCAAGGAGAGAAAGAGAATTCTCGATTGAATCGAAAGCGCAAAAGAGTAGTTGGCAGGGGTGGCTTTACAAAATGGCTTACAAACCATTTAATTACTCGTTGTTTTTGCTTAATTAAAGACCGTTCTCAACTAAAAATACCAACAAATGAAAACTTTAGAATTTTTTTTGCATATAAATAGTTATTCTATTATTGTCTTGCGAAATATGATATAGACTTTATACTTTTCAAATACATACCTTATAGATTCAATTATTTAAAGCATGATAAAGGTCATTTAAATTATCTGGAATACTTATCGGAATTCTACATTCATGTGAACCTGGTCAGTGATAAAAATTTTGAGTTTAATGATAGAAATCGGTAATTTTTCTGCAGTGCATTTCTTGGCAATGGCGCCAAGATAGACATAGATTACAATAACGATATATTACTGGATATAGGCATAATTTTATTAGCAAAGTATTTCTTTAATTTAATCACAGATTTAGGTAGAATTATCTATATTTGTAAGTTGTTAATATATCTCGGTTTTCCTTAAATAACGAATACTCTTGTTAATTTCTCTAAAATGTACTAAGTAAGACCGCGAAATCATTACTGGTAAATAAGAGTATTGTGAATAAAATAAGCTAAAGCTTGATTTAACAATATACGGTAAGAGTAAAAGAATGAATGCTATTGGAAAGCTTAGAAACAGAGTATACGTACACGAAGGATAAATAAGCCACCGTTTAGAATGATTATTTTTTATTTTATTTAATATCTCATTTTCTAGAACGTTGTAAGTTTCTATTTTTTTTAAATATTAAAATAGTACAACATATGAATAATTACGTAAAAATCTGCAATCGAATGTTTTTTTCATTTTCATTTATTTCAAACCAATTTCTTAACGCTACACGTCAAAACTCAAAATATTTGTTGTCGGATTTCAACATCCTTTAAAAATTTTTTCATTGCTTTGTCCTTGTCTATATCTTCATTTATTATATCATAATAATTTTATCGATAATAATTAAATTTTCCTTAACTTTCTTTTCAAATCTTTAAACTTGTATGAATTGCACGATCTAATCTTCCTTTCTCGTACAACTACCGAATAAAACTATCGAAGTTCGTCAAACAATCTTTTTAATTCATTACGTTATAGTTTCTCTTAAATAAATGCATGAGAAGTTAATTTTTCATTATTCTAGACGAAGCAATATTTATAACGAATATGTGTTATATTGTATATATTTAGAGACCTCAAATTGCTATTTCGCTCTGAATTTCTAGTTATTTCAAAGTAATATCTGCCACTGACTGAAATTTTTAAATGAATCCTATTAAATTATAATAACATTTCATAGATCGAAAATCAGTGTGAATGCAGTACAGACGATTGTTGAAAAATTCGCGCATCCTGAAGCCGATGTCAACTTTGAGCGTTCGCATGGGTCCTTTACGATCAAAAAATCAGTATTATAGACTCCCTAATGGTCTATCTAAATGAAGAACGAGTTCCAGAAAAAGCTTACTAAATCCAGAGAGAAAGACAAAGAAAGTTAAAGAGGGGACAAAAATATCTTTTAATTCTCGCCGCGGCCCTCGGGCCTGGCATACGCCATCCTTCTCTTCTTCGGGTCTTCCTTCCTCTCAGCATCCGCTCGAAATGTCTGACATTACAGCAGTAAGTTTTGCGCCCTGGGCGCGTGCCATCCACTACCATTGCACAGCCAGGTATTTTTAATTCTAATAGCGAGACAGAAAACAGGCGACCGCAAAAGCCGCGCGCGTCCTGTAGTTATAATGGCCAAGAATTTTGGAACCCTGCAGGGTTTCCTATTCTTCCTCTTTGTCTGTATTTAGAGTTTTCTTTCTTCGTCCTTGTTGACTCTTTATATTATGTCGCAAAGAGATAGATAAAAAATTAAGAATGAGATAGAGATAGACAGAAAGACAAACGAAGTGAAGAGAGAGAGAGAGAGAGAGTAAAAGAACGAGGACTCCTGGAGAGACACCCTTAGGCCATCGTAGCGATTTTGCGAAAACGATTACCAGTGGCGCGTACTAATGCGTACACACATCTTTTTCTTCGGGGAAATTTTGTTAATCCTTAAGGGTACACTTACGTGTCACGGTTATTTTAACTTTTTATGCTTTAATTGTTTTTTGAGTATAAAAGAACAGGCATTTTAGAAGAAAAACAGATCTTGAAATAGAGGGTCAAGTTAAACGTAAGTAAGAAAATTGTTAGAAAATTATTTTAATATAGTTTGATCTTTTAATTTTTTAAATATGTAAAACTGTTATACATGGTACGAGCTTTACATTGATATACATATTGAAGAATGCTCATTGAATATTTTTCCAATGTACATAACGATATCAAAAACAAAAACGACAACAATGTAGACAACATACGAGTATTTAGTTAAAATAATTTTTACAACTGTATGTCAATAATGTAAAAAAATTTGTTTCGAGCTGTTATTTTGAACAAAAGTTACAAATTGATTCTTGGAATATAACAACTTTTCATTAATGTAATAGTTACGTAAAATTGATAATAACACGGTATTTTAACATAAATCGATCAACAATAAAGAATATTTACTTTATTGATGATCTTTACTAACAATGAATGTAGATCTTATAGAAAATAATAAATGAGTGTCGTGAAGTAAACGAATTCTGATTACCTTAAAGTTGTGCAGTTGCTTTTCCAACTGCGATAATCAGTACAATTGTAAAAATAATTTGCGTACGGAATAATGTACAGCTCTGCAATACGAGGAAGTTCTACAAATTTTGTAGAAGAGTATTTGATAAATATTTAAAAATAAAATATTATCAATAAGCTATGCTGCAGTTTCCTGTTCAATCTATCACACGAATATAAATTAAATTACTAGAAATGCACTAGGAATTCGATCTATCGTTTGTAAGCCTTGAATAACCGTTAAAATGTATAGATTATTCCTCGATGTTTTAAAAATTATATATATATTTTTTAAATAAATTTACTAGTTCCTTAACCAAGCTTTTAGCCTTTATTTACTTGTGATCCCATCTATCCTCGTATAAATTATACATTCCGCTTATAATCTAAAACTTACTTTACCATTTTTGATGGAGAATATTATTATAATACTTTTAACATATTTGAACCATATCCTTTAGATGAATTATTGTTTTCAAATAATCTCTTCGCAGGACATAACTATTAAAAGGTCGTCATATAGGTATCTATATAAAAAATTATGCATTTATACATAAAATATCTGTTCTATCAAATATACTTTAAATAAAAACGATATTTTGATAAACGTTTTGAAACATTTCTCTGATAATTTTTAAAATCTAATTATAAGAGAGTGTGCACTTAAAATGCAATTGGAATGAAAAATTAACTTATGCATAAAGAACATCGAAAATAATAATGTTATGAATCCTTTTAGCTTTTAATTTTATTAGTCTTGAGAATATTTTGAAGCGCTCACTCCACTGGCAAGTTTTGTGGTTTACTTGTGAGCTCTTATTTAAATTTTCTGAAAAAGGGTATCGTAAAGTCAGAATTTCGCGCGAAAATGAACGATTGAGATCCCAACATGAACAGAAACTTTTTATTGTCTTGCAGGGAATACATCGTGTTATCGTGTTCGCGCTCGTAACGTAAAAAGGGATCGTAAAAAACCAATTATGGAACTCAAATATAACGAGAAAGAATTTCGTCTCCTTGCGCTCTCATTTTTTTCTTATTTTTATCACAGGAGGAGTTGAAAACGATTTTCTGTCAGAGTTTTATTTCTATTGTAAATTTTATGGAAACGAGATATTTCGGGTTACAGATCCTTGTAATTTTTATACATACAAATTGGCCTCTAAAATTAAGAAAGAACGAGTACTTTTAATGTTGCTATTTATTCATTTTAAATTATTAATGATTTCTTTTATATAGAGGATACACATATAGTTAAATGGGCAAAAATTCAATATATGATTATAGTACTTAAATCCTTTATTTAGCCAATTTAAGTAATTGTTAAAACTCGTAAAGCCTAAACTTGGAATTTGTAAGCAATATAAAATTTGATAATGTAATATAACATTTTAAATAACGTAAAATTTGAAATTAAATGAAGATTATTGCAAGTTGTGAGACAAAAATGTTTTTTAAATTGATGTTCAATAAGCTTTTCGTTATCAAGAAATTTAATTGAAATGTATATACGGCAAACGGCAATTTGTATAAAGAAATCTATCCACGCATTTTAAATATTAGGACACTTGAAATTAATTCAACACGGATTAGTACCAATTTTTAAATTTCACTAAATTAGAAAGTAAGCTACGAGTAAAAACTTGAGATGTAATTGCTGAAAAAAAGAGAAAAAATACGATAAACGAATTTTTAATTTTTGAGTTTGAAAAACTAATATAATTCAAATATGAGTTTTAGGTAAAGTACAACAGAAAACTATATTTGCATAAAAATAATTTAAGAAAAATTTACACTTATTCGATTGTGTTTTCGATTTATAAAATTATAATATACAAGAAATTTATTTCCCAATAAGAATTTATTCTAAAAATATTCTATTCCATTGAGAATTGTACGAACTATTAATTTATATTAATTTTAAACTAATTATTAATATTATGGTATAAACCGAAGCTTCTTTTTAAAGCATTAAAATACTGCCCAATATTTCTTATTCGTGAAAAAGATGGATTTGTTTATACATTTACTTTAAATTTTATTCGAACTGTAGGAAGGATGAAGAACTTTGTGTATTGCAGTTCAAAAAGAAGTGATCTTGAAATTTTCTTGGAATAAAGATTATTATATTTGAAAATTAACTATTTCATAAAGGGAAATTTTAAAATTAGACAAACTTTTATTGTATTTTGAAAAATATAATGGTTTTAATGTCGGCGATCGATGGTAATGTATAATCTACAATAGATTATAATTTTTCCGGTTTTTTATGTTTGATTTACGAAATATTTTGAAAGTGATATGTAGATTACACACAAAAAAATATATATGTTAGTACAAATATAATGGATAGTTCGATAAGACTTTTACAATTTCTTTGATTTTGATCTTATATTGTGTAAATGTTTACATATTTCTTTAAGATCCAAATATCGATTAATGCGAATTATTAATACCAAAAATGAATATAAGAATTTCAGAAGCTGTATTATGTAATACGGAATTAATGCAAAACTTTCAATGATTAATTTTATTTAAAACATAAATCTCACATTTTATATAATATAAATGTTGTAAAAAATCGAATATAATCGTATCGTAATAAATTGCTTCTTGTAAATATTTACAATATGTGAAATTCTAATTAATAGTGCGATAACAAGCGTAACGTATTATCTGATAAATTTATGTTTTTAAATGGAATAATAAATCAAAGATAATATCCGTACCTAATGCATAGAATAGTGCTTGGTTATATTGCACAGTGACACTCGGACTTCTCAAGGTATGCAGACATCAATAATTGTATTATATTCACCTTAAAATAAATCCACCTTTTGATGATTTACAGCTCAAGAATTCAAATAGAACCGTACGAAATTTCTAATATTATAATCGTAGAACTCACATTAGTATCACATTAATATTTTACTTTCACCCCCGTTCGAAATAGTAGTTATTTTTTACATGCACGTAATGTGTTGGTGCAGGTGTGGCGTACGAACCGTATATGGATCGATCTACTGCGTTTTAGCTATGTACTTCTGATAAGCTTACAAGTTTAAACGAAAACTTCCTAGTTATCTTGAAAAAAGTGGATAGAACTTGTGAAAAATGTGAGGATTTCGTGTTACGGTACATTGAAAGGCTTTTGTATGAATAATGTTGCAATAGAATTCGTATGCTTGATGAAAAAAATTTAAATAATTCGGTCGATTACTTACAAAAATATAGAATTGAGTCTTATCTCGAATCATCATTCAGGAGGTTGTATTATATTTGCATTATATTCAATAGATAAATCAGATATTCCAAGTTAGACGTTGCTATTCATAGAATTGTGAAACAGAATTATTCAATAGTTTCTAAAGTTTCTGGAAATAACAGTATCCAATTACTTGAATATTTCATAAATGTGACAAATAATACAAGAGATTTTCTAATCGAACGAATTTTGTATGAGCTTTCACAGTTAGAAGAGTTAGAAAAATGAAAACAATAAAAATCATTTAAAATCATTTCGAACTATTTTAATAAGAATTACTATAAACAGATAAAATACAAAGAAACAAATGCGGTAACTTTTCTGTTGATGACTTTAAACAAATCGGGTTCCCAAAATAATTTTATTTCGTTAATAAGATTTAGATTAACTATATTTCTATATTACATTAGGGATACTATATTACATTTTATTTAGATTTTCTTTGCAGTCGCGTTAGTTTTAAAATTACTTTAAATCATATGTACGTCTAATTTAGAGTTGTTAGTTTTTAATTAAGAGTTACTTTCAGTAGGATCTTGTTAGAGTGAAATATTCTGAAAGAAGAATTTCTAGTTTATTATTATGACACTGCAGAAATGTTCTAGAGTGCAACTTATCTGCGAAAGTACACAGATAAAGACGATAATTTATTTCTACATCAGCTGAAATGAAAGAAAACGTAAATAGCATCTTTAATGAAAGTATACTTTGGTTATTTAAAAAGTGCTTGAAAGTGTTCACATACATTTATTTATTTTTTGAAGTGTTTGAATTATTTTGAATGAATAGTGGAATGATTATAAAATATGTATGATCAATACTGAGCTTTCGTAATTAATCGTAATTATCGTAAACTATATCAACGTAATTACAATAACAATATAAGCAGATCAAAGTTTACCGAAATTGTTTCTGAAATCTAAAATATTGGAAAAAGTATGACAAATTATAAAACTCATATTTTGGTTTTTTTAATATTAAAAAATTTTTGAACAACGAAACATCCAACTGAAAATGACTGTATTATAAAATTTTCTTTTATGTAAATAAATTAATAATATATTGGTTAAGAAAGTATTCATTTCATACAAGCTTTACAGTCAATAAGTGAGAAATCAAATATTTGGATTTGTTTATAAAATAAATATTGTTAACCTTGTATCAAATTTTATACCCAATTATACGTTTCACGACAAGATTAAAAGATGAATATATCAATTATGTGATATATCTACATTCTCTAATATAAATAATGAATTAATTATCACTCATGTGTCATAATTATTATGTTGTAATTAAGGTTTTGTGGATGAACTTCATACGCAATTAATTTGAATGACAAATACGTAATTATTGATTGTTCTTAAAAAGAGCTAATGTAATTGGAAAGTTTACATTTTTTGAATTAATTCGAATTACGAATTGCAATATTCACAAGCATTCAGTTGCAAAAACAACGCATCATGGTAAGTGATGGTAAATCATGGTTTTTCCACTAAAATTTAAAATATCATTTTTACATTTTTCTGTAATTATTATTTTCTTTAATATTATTCAATTGCTACTGCACTAAAAATAAAAAATATCTTTATAATCTTATAATCGTAAAGTGAATAAATAATATTATCGTAAAATTAAGCTTCTACGACTTATATAATTGAATAAAGTGATGCTTAAAGTTAGAGATTTCAGTACTAATAAAGGAATAAAGTTATTTCAATGAATACCTCTGTCTTCTTTCTTTCTTGGTAAGTACGTCGTTAACATTTTATCTTATAATCCACTGCATAAGTTGATGTTAATTTTTGAAAGACAGACATGCGGAAACCATCAAAGACGACGGGTGGTTAAGATCGTAGCGTTTTGTCATTGTCGTTGTATCCGCCGATAAATTATTCGGTTAATGAGAAGTTGAGAACCTCGAAAGGTGGATATGCACACATGTGTATCTGATGGCTCATAAAAGTACACATCGCGTGACAATCACATCTGCGATTTTGTGAACATACTCGTACTGCATGAAGTGCATAAACTTCAGTATCATAATATTTAAACTTCTTTCTTTAAAAACGTAATACATAATCAGAAACGATGCTATTTCAATAATAAGATTAGTTATGTTTTGACATACCGAATATATGCCTAAATATTTCAAATTTGTTCCTCAGTAATGTTTTGGTTACATCTTTTATCAACCAAGCAATGCGTATGTAAAGTATATTATACATATTTTATGGATTAAAAGTAAAATTTAATTCTCAAGAATTGTAATTAAATTGCATAAAGTACTATGAGACATTTGGAAATCATCAAGCTCCTTGTATTAATAATAAATAAAACTTAAAGGACAAACACTCTCTATAGTTCTAAATTACTATTTTCAAATATCCAAGTAATGCTGACGATATTCTCATGCCATTTATGAAGCAGTTTTATTTAAACGAGCTCATCTAATTGCCTTATAAAGTCATTCGGAGTTTCGTACATTAAAATAAACCATCTTTCTTGATTTATTAAAAGAAAAAAAATAAAATAAATTATCATAAGCTCATAAAAACAGATCTGTCCGTAGAATTTAAACGTGTTTATAATATAGATAATTTCAAAGTAACCGACTATTTTATCTGACATAAATATTGAAATATATAATATATGCCATAATAATTACTACGATAATTGAAAATAGTTGCATTTTAAAGAACCGTTGACTCGTAGTATAGAGGAATACTTGGAAACGCTGTTCATATCGATTAAACAGCTAATGAAAAAATATAAAGAATGTATTGTACAATTATATTTTCTTAGAAAAAGTTTTATTCATTTTATTTATTATATTTAGCAATATTAGTGAAATTTTTATTAAACAGTTATAGTAGAGGTAGCAATTGTCATCCTGAAAGTAATACTTATCAACGCAGATTTTGAACAAATTGTATTATTTAAAATTGGACATTGTTTAGTTGCAGTATTGTTCAAATAATTAAGATAACGTTTAAAAATGTTTAAAAATTTGTTTTTATTTCTTTCAATTATAATTAGTATATGTATTCTATTGATTTTTTAAAATGTTTTCTAAAGTCAAACTTTATAACTCTTTTTTAAATTTATCCTTGAAATTTAATTTAACTTAATACAGATATATGTTATTTTTTTCTTTTCTTATTCTTACGTACAATAAAGACAGAATATTCAAATTGAATAGTTAAAATCGGTATGTAAGCGTCTTGTAGGAAGTTTTTTTCTTTCCCAAAACTTCCTTGTTCTTTCATATCACAACATAACAAAAATTATTTATTTTTATTATTATTTATTTTTCATTGATAATAAAATATTTAAGTACATCATCAAAACACATTTCAATATCTTATTTCTTTTATATTAAAATTATAAAATGTATTATTATAACATTCAAAATTAAATTAATTTTGTACATACTCTTATATTTTTTTCATTAAATAATTTTTATTATTATTTCATTATTTTATTATATTTTAGTCAGTTTGATTGTTACGTTTAAATTATAATTATGAATATTTAAGGAATCTTACGAAATGTTAGGTAAACAAGAAATCAGAGAGATTGCTGAAATTTGAACATAAAGAATACAACGAAGACAAAGTGCTTGAATTATTTTAAATGCAAAAGATATTTTCCTTTGAAAGATGTATTCATATTTTTTTAAGTATAATTCTATAAACTTGAGAGTATTATAACTTTAATAAAAACATCTAACATAATTCAGAACGAGCAAATTTAGTAAAAAGGTTTAAGAATTAAAAAATCTTTTTTTTTAATATTTTATTTTGACTGTAATATAATTTATAAATAATATTAAGTTAATTTAAAAAGTCAATCACATAACAGTCTTTGTATTACAATACATTATTATTAATTTAAAAAAACATATATTTAATATTTTGAAAATACAGTATCGCTTAAATAAATTTAAGAACGGACATAATAATAAAAAACTATTCAAATATTATAAATCTGCAGGAAAAGGGTCTTAATAAAAAATTTTAAAAAATTCAAAAAAAACAGAATTAAGTACATTAACTTAGAGAATTTAGAACCTGTACAAATATCCATAAATTATTGAAGTTATAAAATTGAAAAGTTTGGATTTTAGATGACGTACGCCATCTAGTTATATTAAGCGCAGTCCTTTTGCAGTCAACATTACAGACGTCGTTTATATAGGCATCTACTTTATCTATGCAGATGATAACTTATTTTTAATATCAACTGATTTCTGCTTTCCATCTTTATACTTATCTTTCTTCCTTTCTTGGCGCTGATAGCACTCTTATAAATTAAGGAATGCGATCTAACGTTTATTAGTCGTAAGATGGCTTCTGGCAGTTTGTCATTCATCATTTTGATTTTATACTTTTAAGACTCTCATATCTTATAAATTGTTGTATTTATTCGTTCGAATGTCGGTAACAGGTGATACAATATAAAGGAGCTTTTGGAAATTACTCAGGTATTGACTTATCATTCCTTTATACCATAACAATATGTTTTCTCGATGAATTTCATTTTTTAGTTTCAAATATTCTTCAATATAATTATATTTACTTTAAATTATACACCTTTATGTTTATATTAAATATGGTAAATACGAGAATTATGAGAATTATACGTACTTGCGATAGTTTTATCTAACTATTTTAAATAAATTATCAAGTTGTGCACCTTAATCAAACGTTTAATGTTAAAGTAATTGTTGAGTTTTACGAAGTCTAATCTACTTGTATCTGAATACGATTAATCGAAAATGCATGCGAATGGTTATAGTAAATGTAGGTACCTTTATCGTAAAATTAGTTTTAGTTAAACAAAAATGCATCTATTTAGTTGCATGTAATAACAAACGTATGAAATTTTATTACCTTTTAGCCTTACTTTCTGACCATGACTTTATTTTCTTTGAATTAACGATATTAGATACACTAATCTAAACTTGGTATTAATTTCATAATGTAGAGCATCAATTATGTAGTATCTGTTACTTATAAAATTTACTTATTATGAAACTGTAAAAATTCAAATATTTTTTACTTTAAGCTTTATGTATTTTCGAATGAATGTCGTTTACGTGATTTTAATTTGAATTCTTAAGTATTGTAGGCTTATGTTTAGTAGAAATATGATCTGCTGTTATCTTCGCACCAGTTAAATTATACGGATGAAACGCGTACGTAAAATACATATATATTTCTTTATTGCTTAAAGAATACAAGTCCTTTCACAAGCAGATCAAAGTATTTATGTTTATTTGAAAAGTATATTTATAATACTTAATAACTAATGATTATTTAAAGTAATTTCGAAGTTATTATATTAAGCTTAATGTAAAAAGGAATTTCCTCGTACATATATTCATACACGCATACATACATGAATATTATATTAGTTTTAAAAAGTTGGAAAAATTCAGAATGCGAATCTGTGAAAATGAAATTTTATATAACGATGCGAATTATTTCTAATTTTCAGAACAAAATTAGTTTTTGATTTTACTTTGAATAAATTTATACTACAAAGCCTTGGTAAATATCGTATTATCGAATAAAAATAATGTACATATAAATCCCATAACAAATATTTAAAAAGACGTTAGTCTTTTAACATTTGTAATTACTGAAGATTTCTTTCCATATTTTAAATATTCTTAATTGTACTGATGAAATATTTCAAATAATCAAAGAGCCTAATAAATTTAAGTCTTAAATTTATATTTTGAAAATCTTTTTATATTAAATGCAATACTTTTTTAAATATAAAATAGGTTGTTTAGTCATAATTACTTTCGAATCTTATTTTATTATTTAACTTCGCCTAACGTTATTTGCTTTGAACGAAGTAATTTATGTCTTCGAAATATGAGATTAAATTAATTCTTGTTTCGTTAACTGTTCGTTTTTGCTTCTTGATTATGCGAAAGTAAATTTGATCTTCATTAGCTATATTTTTATTTTGTTTTTATCGTATATGCTGCAGATTTTGAAGGAATCTGAATGGATAAAAGAGTGAACTCTTTGTAGAATTGTGCTTAAAATAGGTTTATTTTTATTTTTTTAAAAAATTATTAATATTCCAATATAAAAGAAGATATAAAAGCTTATTTGTATTAATATTTATAAGCTTTGAACGTCTGTCTATAAGATTAATTACAACGATTTTTAGCATGTAATGTTATAATATATAAAAAATAGATTTCAAGATGTTCAAAAAATTAGAAAAAAACCCTTGAAATCTACCTTCTAGAAACTTACATCTTTCGATGAAAAAAATGTCGTTCACGTTGTTTTTATAAAATTTTATTTTCGACTGTTATTATTATTTATGATGTAAGTATGCATGTAATATAAAACATTTTATTAAAAATAATATTATTCTTCTATTTTCAGTAAATTTACAATTAATTGTATAAATTTAAGTTTCAATTTGTAATAATCACATATGTTGGTATAAATTAGTCTCGTAATCTAAGTTGCTGAAAGCATCTATAATGCTAAATTATACAAATCGCTTTATTGTTCTGAAAACTTGGTTTTACAATGCAGGAAATCATTTACTCCATAATAAAAGTAAAATTAAAGTGATAAAGCGTCTTATAATGGATGAACTTATTGTTCAAACTAGACAAGGAAAATTAAGAGGCGCCTTACGAAATAATATCGATGGAGGAAAATATTTTTCATTCAGAGGCATCCCTTACGGTGAACCTCCAGTTGGAAATTTAAGATTTAAAGTAAGTGACTATATATATATTTATATAAAATTAATCATTTCATATAACATAATCGTTATATACTTGTTATGGAATAATTATAGAACAATTATAGAATAAAAAGATTCTGAAGTCTGCAACGTTGAAGTGAAATTTTGCAACGAAATTTGAACATTTTCAAAATTGACTATTTTTTTAAAACTATAGATAATTATCATTCACAACACGAAATGGTAAAACAATTAATTCCACTCTCAAAAACCACCTTCATGAGGAGATGAAAATTTAAAAAAATCGTAACAGAGTCAATTTTATTATTCCACTAAATATTATAGATCGGGACAATATTTTATATAAAAAAACATCTATAAAAAAACATTAAAAAAATCGCGGCTATTAACGATTACAAAAATTTAATTTTTTTTTGGAAAATATGTATTTATATGTTCTTATACAGGCGACAAAAATCATTAATAAAAAATTGTGGAGTGGCTAGGAAACAGTTTTTATAAACAATTAGTTGTACGCCGTTCATGAGTATCGTACATAGAGATCTATAAGTTTTCAACGTGTGTATTTCAAATGCCTTCGCACACCAAATGATATTATCTAAATAAACTTTGTTATTTACAATAATTTATTCGCTAATGCAGCAGTTTTTTAATTGTAAGTGTAAAATATCAATAATTTGTATCGTTAACGATTGATACAGTACATGTACAAGTACATGCCGCAATTTGGTACAAGACAGTAAAGCAATATAACAAGCATATGTAACATTTTTCAATTTAGTAGTGTTAAATGATTATTATTAATAATCGTTTATAGAATGAAGAATTTTTATTCATAAATTGTTTATTTTTCATTCCATAATTACGGTTGTTTTACGTTTTGCTTAAAGATAAATTAGCTTTTTATAATTTTCACATCATAATTATATGATTAAAGAGGTTTTTGAAAGAAAAATTCGATGTATATTAAAGAAATGTGTATACATGTTGAAATTTGCACGAATCATAATATTTTGCAATAAAATGTTAATGCAAGTATTTAGTTAACAATTAAAACGTGTCAGATGTCCTGTTACGCGTATAAAAATCGATGCATTTATAGAATCTTAGTTTTACATTAGGAATAAAGTTGATATTAATATTCCGCATCAATTTTTTATATGAAAATTTCTTTAGTATATTGAATTTTTATATTACAAAAGATATAGTGAATTCTGTATTTATGAAATTGTTAAAAATGTGTCGTAAATTTTACATTTACTATATCTTATTTGATAATTATTTGATAAACATTCAGAAAACTTAAGTTATATATTTAATAATTTAATATACATGCTGGGTGTTTTTAATATGCTAAGACTTTTATTATGAGTCTTTAATGAACATGAGTCTTTAAAGAAAACATTAATTTAACTAAAAAATATGTTTTATAATGAAAATGTTCTATATAAAATTGATCGGTATGCTTTTTATGCTTTATAAATAAATTTTTTATATTTACAATGATTATATGTATAAAAAATGAATACAGTTTCAATAAGTAAGAAAATAAATAAACAGTCATATTTGACTTTCACTATTGTGTTATAAATTCGTTTTTAAAGCATTTTAAAAATAACTAAAATATAATTGTCGAAATTTATTATTGAATTTGCAATATTTAAAATTTTATAAAAATTAATTAACAAATTTGATTGTATACTATATATTTAATTAATTTCTTAAATCATTAAATTGATTTATTTTTTATAGATTTCTAGTAAAAGAAGCCTGGTGAAAGAAATTTAACTGTAATAAGTTAAATATGTATGTAAATTTTCAATTAAGGGACATTAGCTTAACAAAGATAGCGGATTTCATTCTTAATAATTATTTATAAAGCCTCAATCTAATTGTTCTTTCTAATCTAGATATTGAAACATATCTCAACTTAAAAGTATAATTAATGATTAAAAAATTTAAAATTTTGGTTTAATATTTACAGATTAAACACAAATATTAAATTTTCTTATTTATACTGAAATAGTCACGGACTTAGACTCACAAATGTAATGATTTTTTTAAAGCCATATCTATAAATACGGCTGTTATTTTATTTGCAATTTTAAGAACTTTTATGTCAGTTGAGAATGAATATGCAAAAATGTTATACTTACAGTTGCAATTGTAGATAGTAAAAATTCGCACATAACAAATTCCAGATATTTTGTGCAAACTTGTATGTTTTAAAATATAATAATTTTCCTAAATAAGATAATTTCCCATTTTCGGATATATATAAAATATTTGAGTATTAATAAACAAATAAATAAATATGTTATTAAGATTTGCATGTTATATTTGAGTTTGAAACTCGTGTCGGTGAAATCAGTCGGTGATTCCGAAGGAATTTTTTCTAATCAAGCACTGCTACAAGAAAGCGAGTACGTTTGTATTCAAACATATTAGGCACCATCTGTAACCTTACAAGTGACTCTCGGATTCGATTAAACACACATAAACGCGCATACAATAGTTTTTCTTCCCTTCATTCTCTATCTCTCTATTTTATTGTACTTACTCGGTCTTTTTATTTCTAAACTATTATTATTAATAAATTACAAAAATTAATAGACCTAAATAAACTTAATTAAAAATAGTTCATATTTACAATAAAAGAATTGTTATAAAACTGAATATTTTTGTTTGTTAGGTTTTTGTTTATTCGATTTTATTTATTATACGAAATAGAGATTTAAAAGCCTATGATCCAATATATTTAAATATATATTTAAATATAAAACATATATATTTGTATATTATAATATATTATTAGCCTGTGAGCCTTCGATAAAATAATCATTACTTTAAATGTTTGAGTACACATAGAGTTACGTGTAGATTACAGCACCTATTTACGGATAATATTCTGTAAAAATTGCTCTAATAAGCATCATTCAAAATATTTCGTGTTTAGAAGTAACTAATATTTGAATTGAATCTATTTTATTTAGTTTATGTTTTGAAAAACAAAAAGTTTACAATTTCACATATACGCAATAGTAAAATCAAAAAATTTCTTGCACAATTATTGTATATTATCAATATACAATATCAAAAAATAATTATTCCGCATATAATTAAATATGAGTATGGATACATTAATCAGCAAGACTGGAAGAAGTTCGATGCCAGCAGTAGTACGCAAGTATTACACATATTGCTTGACATGCGAAGGCTCATCGATTCTAGTATTTGGATGAATCTCATACGAAAATCCGCCACCAAAGCAGCAACGATGTGTTTTTTCGCAAAATAAACAACTAATTCGCAGGTGGAGACATCTAGCATAAATAACGTAATAACGTAATAAATAACGTAAATAACAAACTATACTAGATGCACTTGAATCATAAAAAAATTCAATTCTTTATAATCTCTTTTAGATTGTATATAAATGCACAAAATATCTCCCAATTTCTCCAATTTTTCAATATTTTTGCTATTGCTATCAATATTCTTGCTTCACTTTCACGCATTCGTTGTAATTAAATTCTTCTCTTGTAAATCTATTTTTAACAGTATGTATAAGACTGCATATGCATTCGAATGTACGTAACACTAATTTCCGGCGCAATATTCATTAACAAGTTTATTCGAATGCATTAATAATCTTAAAATAGACGATGTCCTAAAAAAAAGAATTTAGTGTAATTTAGGCAAATTTGTTATTAATTATCTAGGCGGCTCGTATGCTCACATCTACAAACGTGCATGTACATTTAACCTTAAGGAACATCCATTTCTGGCGCGATATTTATATCTGAACTTCTTCTCCTGCATTAATATTACTAAAATGTGTTATATTCAAAAGAAAATTTAGTAGAATGTCTTAGGGGAATTTGTTATAAACAATCTTATACGTCCCATATGCGTGTACTCATATGAGTGCATGTGTATTCAATAACGATAGTTCCTGTAAAAAAATTTCTGCGAATAATAACATTATTTGTTTTATAACGATTTTTGTACAATAGTGTACCGTTCGCCTCAATTTTGATTTGGGAGTAGACTTTTATATAAACAATTATTCTAATCCATAATATTTAATGGAATAATAAAATACGAATAATAATACGATGTTTTGAAATTTTCACCCCATTATAAAGGTGGTTTTTGAGGAAAGAATTAATTTTAAATTTATTATTTGCTCGTTTTGTATCATAAGTGATAACCGCTTATAATTTTTTCAATAAAAGAATCGATTTGGAAAATCTTGAAATTTCATTGAAACTCCAACGATGCAGTCTTCAGACTCCTAGAATAAAATATAATAATAGATTGTGTTAAGTACAAAATCTTCGCAAACACGGGGATTAGTAATCACAATGTTGCTGTTTTAATGTTGCGTTATACTGATTTTAGATAACTGAAAGTAGTAAATAAATGAACTTGAGAATTGGGAAATATAAAATTATATGATTAATAATCTTACTAACACTTATGGATTCTTTTCATCTTTATTAGTTTTGGCGATATTATGTTAGATACAATATTTATAAAAATCTTGATTTTTAATAACAAAGAAAGAAAAAAGTTTTGTTATTAGAAGATAGATTCTATAAACCTTTTTATTCATATCCGGCTGTACGTGATATACATGAATTCAATTTTACGTTACAAACTATTTCAGTAAATGTGATCATTATTTTCACGTAATTGTTATTTTTCCTTACAAATCCTTACTTAGTTAAATTACAATTTAAAAACTATAATTTTAATAACTATGTAGTTTTATTGTTAATTTTGTAAGGCAATATTGGCGTATAATTGTAGGAGCCTCAACCCCTCCAGACATGGACTGGTATCAGAGATGCATTAGACGAAAGCAAAGCATCAGCTCAGTATGATTTACAATTAAATGATTTAAAAGGTGGAGATGATTGTCTTTATTTAAATGTAGCTACAAATTCCTTGACAGGAAATCGACCTGTTATGTTATGGATTCACGGAGGAGGTTTTTTAAGAAGTTCTAATACTTATCAAAAATATAGTCCGGATTACCTATTAAAAAAAGATATTGTGTTTGTATCCATAAATTATAGGCTAGGAGTTCTAGGTAAGCAGTTTCTTATGTAAAATTAGTTTAAAGATAATTTTTTATTTAAAATTGATATTTTTGTAACAGGATTTCTAAATATGCATCACGAAGAATGTGCAGGAAATCAAGGATTAAAGGATCAGGTTGCTGCTTTAAAATGGATACAAGAAAATATTCAAGTATTTGGTGGAGATTCCAAAAACGTGACAATATTTGGTGAAAGTGCTGGTGGAGCTTCGGTTCATGGACTTTGTATGTCTCCTCAAGCGAAAGGTTAATTAAAAAATAATAATAACTCCATACTCAATATATTAAAAGTTTAAAATTAATTCAAAAATGAATTTATTAATATTTTATAATAAAAGTTAAATCTTCAGTAGCGCAAATATGAAAGTTTTAAGAAGTTACTTTTTCATATATCTATTCTTGTATTTAAATATAAAGTACTTATGTAGCGTTAAATGTGCAAATATTGAATAAAATTTATTAATTGCACGAAATTCTGAGTCTCAAAACTTTATATATAGTAAATTTTTATTCATAAAACGAGAACAGTTTAATTTTATTAAGAAATACTTTAGATTTATTAATTTAAAAATTTGTTAAACACAATATTTAATGGTTATTTAATTAAATTATGTATTATATTTTAGGACTTTTCCAAAAAGCAATTATACAAAGTGGTGTTATATTTAATCCATGGGCGAATATATCTTCAAACAAAGAATATGGTTATTTTTTGGTTAAAACTTTAGGCAAAGAATGTTCAACTCCTTTAGAAGTAATTGAATTTTTACGCACGATTCCAGCACTTGAGTTGGTAAAAACATTTGAAGTTATTTATAAGCAGGTAATATTAATTATATTTACTTAGGGACAAGGAAAAGCAATAATTCTTTTTAATGACTTTTAGGAAACAACAAATTTGTTACTTTCACAAGTGCCAACTTCAGACAATAACAGTACTAATCCAATGTTTCCATATGCAATTAATGAAATGAGAAACCATGGAATTGATGTACCTATAATAATTGGCTATAATAGTCATGAAGGCATTATTATGTTTCTTATGAATAGACCAGAATTTATAAAAGAAATTAATGATAAATTTGAAACAATTATTGATAAATATATGAGAATAAATAATACTGAAAAATTAACAGAAATCGCAAAAGTTGTACGTGAATTTTATTTTGGAAAAGATGAGATCACCGAAGAGAAAATTAACGAATTAGTACAATTTTTTGGAGATATGCTTTTTGTGAATAGTATTCATGAAGTAGCTGATATTCAAATGCAACATAATTCACAAACATATTTGTACAAATTTTCTTATCGATCTAATTATCCAGGAATCAAGGAGAGATTTAATATAAAAATAGAAGGTAAACACCTTCAAATAATATTTACAACTATTTCTTAAATAATTTAAGACAAATAAGTTAAAGAGATTTAAATTCTTAGTTATTGGTTTTTCTGACTGTGATATACCGACAGAACTAAATAATAAAATTTT
The DNA here is from genome assembly GCA_018907045.1 of Wiebesia pumilae. Lineage (NCBI taxonomy): Eukaryota > Metazoa > Arthropoda > Insecta > Hymenoptera > Agaonidae > Wiebesia > Wiebesia pumilae. The sequence continues at coordinate 4,087,647 of JACCHZ010000138.1, forward strand.
TTCTCCAAGTATTTCCGAAATGTTCTTCTGTTAAATAAAGTAAAAATGTTACTCTTCTGAAGTATATAATACTTCAATTTTATGTTCAATGTTATCTAGCGTCCAAAACGATGTAAACTTTTACATAAATCCAATAAGTGGTTTGTTTTTCTTAATCACATCGACAAAAGAAAAATTTCATGGTTTTTCGAGATTATTTAATTGTATTCATAGTGTAATTAAAACATTGAATATAATAGATACATTCTGTATAAAATTCATTTTAATATAATACTTATTTAAAAATACTTTATAATGATTATGTTTTTAGGTACTTGTCATGGTGATGAATTGGGTTGCTTATTTTTCGCAACAATGCGAAGAACAAAATTATTAGAGGGTACAAGAGATCGTAAGGCTATGGAACGAATAACAACTATGTGGACTAACTTTGCTAAGACTGGGTAAGATAATATGTCTTTTATTAAGAATTATTTTGTTCTAATTGGTATCTTTCTTATATCTTTTTTCATTTCAGTAATCCAACTCCTGTGGTTGATGAACTTATAACAAACAAATGGCTTCCTTTGGAAAAGAATAAAAAAAATTGTTTTGAAATTAGCGATAATCTCATTTGTAGCGAACACTCTGATGATCAAACATGGAAAATGTGGAAATCGTTACTTGAGTCTGTGTAGTATTTATTTGATAAGAGGAGTATATGTTTTAGTATACATTATCGTGGTAATTAACTAAACATTATTTGATATTTTTTTGCCATCATTATATATGTACATAATAAGTCTCATCTGCATATGTTACGATTAAAATAATTAATAATAAATCATGAAGTAATTTTAATTGTTCAAAAGAAAACAAAGTTAAAACATATTTGTGAATTTTCAAATAGCAACAATTTTCAAGAATAGATTTTAGATAAAAAATATTTATACTTTCTCTTTGTTTAGTATTCCATAAAGAAATCTATATATTAATGATTTAGAATAACAGCCTAAGATTTTAATTTTAGGCTTTTAATTTTCTTGAATCAATTTTGCTTTTTCTAATAGATATTAATAGGAGAATATTCATTTGATCTATTATAATTTTACCTAGATATATTTGAAAATATTGTTTGGTGACTTGATAATTCTACTTTTGTTTAGATCTCTGATAACTTCTACGCACAAACTTAAGCTAAGGCATTTACTCTAGTTATAGGCTTGAGTCGTCAAGTATGTGCATTCGTATTTTTTCACATTACTTCGTGTGTTATGTTGGACTATACTTTTGCAGTCAACAGTTATTAGTATTATAAACCTCAAATTAAGAGTATTCTAACTCCGTATGTGACATATTTTGAGCAGTAATCAGTTCCCGTAATGGCATATTGGGATAGTGCACTCTGTAACGTACTGATGTGATTACTTTTGTATGACGCTCTATTTGAAGTTTTATAATTCGTAATACTTATGAGTGCCATATATATTTTAGACGTAGGAGTACAAGAGTTTGTATCCTTCCTTATTTTTGTTATATTTTTCTTACATCTGTAATATTACGATTGCTATACAGAAAACACTATAACAACGTATTACAATATTAGCCATTTCATTATTTTACATTATGATCTAAACGAAAGAGAAAATCACATTTAGATAAAGTGATAGTTTGGTTGCTATACATTATTTAACACTACCTTTTTGCTCGTAAAATGCGACTTCTGGTTTTCATGTCTAATCAGTCTGTTTTATTCTTAATATCCTGGTGCTTTTTTAAAATTGTTTTTGAATAATTCTTGGAGTTTTCACAAGCAAGTGTCTTCGTAAAATCACTCCTTCGTTTTTTTCTCGGATTATCGTAAATTACCGATCGCACATAAGTCTCGGTTTGATTCTTCTCCATTTCGAAATAGTACATTTATTTAAACTTGTTAATGATACTCTATTAATTATGAACTTTCGATACAGATAATACGTAATACATTATACCATATGGAAATTTGCTGCATGAAAGTTTGATCGATACTTATGTTTTTACCGACATGAAACATTTCTTCTTTCTATTGCATAGGTAATATATTTTGTTAAATCATACATTTATCATTTGAAGAGGATTATATTGGTTAAAAACATTTTAATGCTTTTTTGTACAACTCAAAATATCTGAGTGCCTCGATCATAAGAAATTTCTAGAACTACTTATTCGTTCTATGATAATTAACTAATAATAATTAGTAATGATTATTTATCGTAAAAGAGACTGTTGCGTATGTTGTGCGTAGACTAATTTACGAGATAACTCGATTCTAACTTCCAGTCGTTCGTGATACTTGTAATATCGATCCAATATTTTCGAAAAATCGTAATATGAATGAGAAAAGCAAGACCTTGAACTTTTTGAGTTATTCGAGCATAAATGAGGTTAAATCACAAAATCGAATAAAAGTTAGATCTAGTTTGTTCTATGCATTCTTGAGAGTGAATCTTTATTTTATGTTTGCGCAAACTACTCATTGTTCTCGAATAATAGCTAATTCAACTTGAGAATTGTTAAATTGAAAACAAAATTTAATCAAATAATTTTTTCCAATTACAACTTGTAGAACAAATATATTGTGTTGCTACTTTACTTCTTTGAGAACATCCTTAATTTATCGAATGAAAACTTTCATTAAATTATCAGTTAAGGATCCAATAAAAGCTAAAGATATAAAATCAAGCAAGATCCAACAAAAAATATTATTTATTTTTATAAATTTTTTATTAGAACTTATTGCTCATACTATTATCATTTTTAAATTGGTTGCTGATTGGTTGATCTACTTTTCTTGCGCCTTTTATTGCTTTTTATTTATATTTATTTTTTATAATATTTATATTATATTTATTTAAAACTTATTATATAAAATATTATATTTATTTAAAACTTATTATTATAAATTTATTATATTTATTTAAAACAAGCATTTTAAGACTGACTTTAATGAATTATAAGGCTTCGTCTTTTATTTTGAACACTTTACCAATGATCAAAATCATACATATGCTTATTATAATACATTTATATTATAAGTATAAAAGGAATTTTTATAGCTAGACTGATAGTTTTTTTTCATGTGATATAGTATTATAAAGAAAAATCCGTGTATTGTTGCTCACTTTTCCCTTACAAGAGATTAAAATACGCCATCAGACTTTCTATATAGGATTTACTTCCATCGATCTATGAACAATCTAAAATAATTAGAGTAAGAAACCCTTATTGTAATGTATTAGCTCGTTTTCCTTTCATTTATTTTACTACATCTGTACTTATTTTTACAGTTTCGTGTTACTATAACGTTATATGTAACGTCATATATAACGGGATTCTTGTGAATTAAAGGCTCTCTGACGGGATTCGTCGTGTTCTTATAATTCATGTGTGTAGCTATGTGGATGCACTTGTGGATGTGTGTTTATGCGGGACTATAAGCATTATTATTCGCGTCTTTTTATAAATGTATTTTTTTTACTTTTTTTAGTATTATTTTGTTGTATACTTATTTGTATTCTCCATGAACGCTCATATATTTTGTTCTTATTCCATCGAATTTATAAAATTAAACATACTACTTATTTTGACATTCTCTAAGTCGCATTGAATATAGCCAAGATCCTAATCAATCTTAATTCCATTAATGAATTTCTATAGATTAATGAATATATATATATACTAATGAAGTTATAGTATTTGTGATTAAAATGTGATACTAAAATAGTACATCCGATAATGTAACAACAATGCCATCCACGGTTTCACATCCACTTCTTTTATATATGACTATATTTTTTTCTTACTTATATCATAATATATCATAAGAGCACCACAACAGACACGTTACGTTGCTAGTTCGTCACGTTAATTGCAAAAGTTTACCCCTACAATTTTCCATATACTTTCTTTGCACATCGAAAGCACTGTTTAAACTGGCAGAAATTTCCAAAGTGTTCTGGAGAAGAAAAACATTTTCTTCCTTATCGCTCTTAACTTTTTCATTTCTTATGAAGCAAGGGAGAGTTGAAGAAAAAAAAAGTTTACGAATAAGTTCGCACGTGGTTAAGTACAACGTAAAGAGCTGATTTTTGTGCGTGTACACGTACGCACGTATATCACTAACTTGTTATGAAAATTTCCTTTGAGAGCTCGTGAGTTTTAATGATGAATTAGATCTTTGATGTAGCTGGAAGATTCGTACAAAGATTATCAACTAAGAGGAAAATGTTTTTGATGGACGACGTTATTTTTAATACAATCTCAGTTTAGATCGAATGAGGTTACACAAAATTACACATTTTTCATTGATATGCTATTAAGCAGTTTAAAAATTCGTAATTGTTCCTGTCCAGATATTCTATAGTTTCTATAAATACATCAGTAAGCGTAAGTTAATTAGAAAACCAAATATGATAACCTCTCTAATCATTAACCGATGCTCTAATTTCGATAACATAAAAAGTCATATTTTAAATATATTACCTTCGATTATGGAGTTAACAAACATGTATCCCAATTTCAATATTTTTAATTACGTACTGACGTTTTACTTACTTGTACGTATTACGTATGCTTGAGTTCATTCGAACTATGCACGTATGTACTCATTTAAAATACATGACTTTATACGTCAATTATTAATTATTATCTTATATATTTTTTAATATAAATATATTTTTTATTTACTTTCTTTTAGCAATGTAAAACTTACTGTAATTCTAATACAAATACTTTTTTTATTTGTTTTAATTATAGAATGAATTCTCATATTTGTTCTATAATAAGTTTTAATAAAATATCAATTTACCTATATTTAGAAGTAAGATTTTCATCCTATAAACATTTACATATTTTTTATTCTGTTACGTATGGGTTCGTTTACTTGTTAACTTTGTAGATTTGAGCGGAGTCAGTATGAACAAGATTAAAAAAAAATAATAAAAATGCTATATTAAAAGATAATGCTGCCTTTATTATTCAAAGCATTATGAGATAATCGAACTGCGAGTGCAAGCCTAAAGAATAGATTAAGAATGAAGGTAAAAGTGAAACAGATCCCTTATTATTTTCTCGGCTGTTCTTTAAAAACTTTTTTATCAATTTCTCTTCTGATGCAACTGTAAAGTAACAGTTTATTCTTTTGTTTTATTACTTATGAGTGCGAAAATAAATAAGCAACCAAAGTTTCCATAGTTGGTATCTAAAGTGAGGATTTTCGTAGCTTCTGATAGAACGTCTCGTAGTGTTGTAGTACTGTTTGTAGTTATTTTTACTCTAGTACTTAACGTCTCATAGTACTGTTGTGATCAGAAGTTATTGTTTTAGAATTATAACTAGAATTAGGAGACCTTTTAATTTTATAAGAAATTAAATAAACAACTACTTCTGAGTAATTGAGGCTTCTGGATCTGCACATTTGTTTTTGGGTTCATACGCGTGAAATGTTCTTTTGTGTGTAGACTTTGTAAGGGGGTTACATTAACACGACTTTTTTATTCTTGATTCACGTCATTTGACTTTTTTTCTTGGAATTTTTTTTCTTTGCTTACCGTTATTAGCATTTCGTTAGAAAATTGTGAATGTGCGGCACGTTTTCATTGTCGTTACGCGAACCTTCTATTAGTTTTTCCTTTTATCGAGATTATTATTGCATCATTTTCTTTTTCCTTATATTTTATTACTTGAAATTTTAAAATAATAATCAAGGTTAAGTGGGCGCCTATTGGACTAAAATTGAAGTTTGTATTTTTAGTCTCGTATAACCCTGATTAATAAAACAGAAAAAAAATTTTAACAATAAACCTGGACATACATTTGTTATTAAATAAAATATTAACAAAAGGGAAATGCATGTAAAGAGAAAAATCATGAATTAATAAAGGTTGAGAGAGATAAAATAATACAGATGTTAAATATAATCTGTAATACTCCGTACACATACATACATGTACGTATGTACATTAATACGTAGCAAAAAAATGTAACATGTTCACGCATTTTAACCAAATTAGCGCGTCAGCTTAGAAAAAGATGAAAGACGATCGATTCAGAACCCCCAGTTAACTAACAATATATAATATATAACATAATAGTAAAGAAAAAGTACAACGAGGAAAAGTAATTAAGTATTGAACTGCAATGTGTTACTGTTACAGGACAGAAATAGAGAAAGAATTGATGGTACCCATAAAACATAACCCTCCGATGTTCTTTGAGAAAATAGAAACACTTCACACTACTAGCACGACGTGAAATGTTTTATAATGTATGTACTTCAAACTATATTACATACAGACTGACTATCTCATAGAAACGTAGGAGCAATTTATACGACGTATGAAACAAGTAGAGCAGGGTACGTATTCTGAATTTCTTGAATGATCTAGAAAAACCACTAAGCGATAGTGCCCAGATTACAGAACGTATAGCGTATCTTTTACAATAATGTACATATAATAACGCTAAACATCGACGTCAAATGTCAGAATGTTAGGCATATACACGTTATCTTCCCAACAAGATCAGAAATATGAATAGGAAAGAACTATACAGCAAGGTCGCTACGTGAGAAATCACTGCCACCAAGATATCATACAGCATTGGTACAGATGCTCTGGGTATTAGATATAAAAATATAGGGCAGTAGATATAAAAATTAGTCTACTTTCTATGTCTACTTTCCGTTAGGAAAAACTATCACAATCCTAAAATTGATGAAAATATAAGAGATAAATATACTATTTGGAATAATTTACCGACTATAAATACTCCTTATTTATCATAAAAGATGATAAAAAAAACTTTAGTAGAACGAGTAATATGCTTATTCTGGAGCATTGCAAATCCTTGTGATACAACTATTAAAGTTGCAAACAGCGCGATTTTATATGCGAATCGGCTAACCGTGGCGTGAAGTATCTGAGATGTGAATGGTCTATATAGTTACATCACATGTTCCAAGTCGAGGCGTTTGCGTTCTCGTCAACGACGTTGAGATCACTGAATATGTTGGATATGGCGGTGTACATATGTTTATAGATATCAACTGCAGAATCATTACAATTTTTATTTGGTTGTTTTTTTTTTTTTTTTGTATCTCTCACACTAATGTTTATTAGCGTAGATAGCGTAGTAAACGTTAATAGACAACGTTATTTTTCGTTTTACCCAATGATATTACATTTACTATTGACATTCGAATCATTAGCATTGTTTAGTTAGTTACTTATATATTTCTTATATTTACTTTTTATATATGGTTGCACACGTGGGTTTCTTACTCGTTCGCGCGTTATTCCGAGGGATAGAGGCACGGGTAATATGACGGGGATCAAGACAGCAAGGACGTTTATTTTACAAGAAGTGTAAGTGCGTTCAAAGAGAAGTTCATATCCTATTTATAATCTTCCTATAGTATACATACGTATTTTTTATTTTTTTATTGTTTAGCATTACTCTCTATGTCCAATCCCTTTCCGTTGGCAGTGTGCATGCTATGACATGGTTGTTTTCGTCGTTGTTTTCCCTTAGCTACTGTCTGTTTAAAGCTCTTTGTCCTCCCAATATTATCCCGATCCTCGATACTGCATATTTGTAGTCTACCTTATTCATCAATGTCGTAGCCATGAACTTGTTTTACATCACTCAATCTTCTGTGATATCCAACGGTCCTTTCCCCATCTTCGCTTCTTCGCTTCTTAGCAGATTCTTTTTTCTCCTTCGGCAATAATATAGAGTATTTAATCATTTTCTTCGCGTTCTCAGCTCTTTTAAATTATCCTTCTTTTTTATGTCTATTTTTGAGTTACGTGTGAATAATTTTCTATCGCAAACTCTTTTTATTTACATTTGTATGCTTAATAATTGCATTTTCGATGTCCTGCGCTCTATTCTCCTTATGATTCTATTCCGCTTTTTATATTTCCCTTTATGATAATATTCCATTTATTATCCAATCTTCTTGACATTCCGTATTTGCACATTATTAGTAGTGATAATACAAAGTTATATTTACTTGTTTTCATGTTTTTGCCTCTCATTTCTTTTACCGCCGTTTGTGTTTACTTTTTTTTCTCGGTTAATTGCATGTATATTGATTTGCTTTTATAAATAAGAATATTTTATTAATTTCTTATTTTGTCGAAAGCGATAATTCGTCAAATAGTGTGTAGTCCTGTTTCTTCACTCGACTCGAGTCGACATGTGGTCAATTATTTTTAAGTCTGTTATTATTATTTTTATCCGAAATTTTTATTAATTCTAATATTCTCGAATTTATCTCAGTGGAAAACTTTTTCACGAATTCTAACACTAATCGCGTGATTTTCTTAACCATATTGTTCACTATAAATTGTAGATGTTTTATTCTCTTTAACGCGAGTGCTATTATCTCATTTTATCATCTCTTTTCTTGTCTGAGTGCTACGTGCGTATGCAAGGAATTTTTCTTTTAGTATATCTGCTGCTCTATCTATTCTTTTAATGTTGTTTGCTATTTTGTTCTTGTTTCTTAGTATTTTAATTGTGTTTTCTATACTCGATAGTTTTTTCTTATTAATAGGTAATTTAATTTTAACAATTTTTTTTTATTATCCAATAGTTCCGATAATTTGCTCGTTCTAATTTTTGTCCTCTATAGTTTTTTTTTATTAACTTTCCTGTTTCAACATCAAATGTACGAAAAATAAATTTGTTGACATTGCCTATGAGTGGAATTAATGCTTACTTTCTCCTCTTATTTCTGACATATTTCCCAATATTGTATCTTTATTTTCAATTAAAAAACTCCCGTATATGTAATTTTGTAAAAAGAATTTTTTAATTTAAGTCTTCTAAATTCCTCTTACTATTATATGGTAAATCCAATTAAAAAAAAAAAGCGAAATTGGGATGCGTGATTTCAAGTCGCCATATATGAAAGCTCTTAGAGAAATTACGTGGAAATTTCCAAGCTTTTCTCAAAGCTTCGTGGCGTGCCTCAAACCATAACAAAGTGGAATGTTTCCTATTTTTCTTTCTCTTTCTCGTCCCTCTTTTACACATAGCTTTTCCATAAAGAAACCCTTGGCCCTTTTCCCTTCTAGACCGAAAACAATGACATGCAACGCAGAATGTGTGTCGAATGTGCATGAGATTTCGAGAGTAAAATCTCAATGGAATATTTTAATTTTCACATCTTTTGTGTTTTAAATTTTCTTTCACATATTTCTTATATTATATTATTTTATTTTATTATATATATTTTTATTTACATATTGTGTATATATAAAATATAATATAACTTACATATATATTATAATGTCTCTATTAGTTTTATTAGTGATCATATAATACTGGTAATATTTTCTCTTATATTCAATGGATTTGAACATAATTTAATTTTTTTATAAAAAATTGTTTAACTTGAAATATAAACAAAACTTAGTTGTTAAAGAATTCAAATGAAAAGAACTAATATTTCAAGAATTTTAAAATATTTGTGTTTAGTTACGAACGTATTTTAAAATATAGGAAGATTCAATTTGTAAAATTGTAAATCTTTTGAAATTTACTGTTGAAATTTGTTAAATTCAGTTCATATGCATAAGTCGATACATTTTTACCTAATTGTGTACAGCCTTTAGCAAAATTAAAAACTTATTTATGTTGTTATTTAAAAAATATTGATTACTTTTTACAAAATTATTCTAAAACTTGAATGTTCTATCTATGTTCTCGAAATTAAGTTTACAAATAAATTCACATTAGAACTTCTAGGTCAAAGCTTGTAGTATTATTCAATAGTAAATCAAACTAACAGCTTTTGTTTTAACGATTGATGCTGTGCCAGCCAAACTGTAAATCGATGCCTTTCTATTTCTTTCTTGAAATTGTCCTCATCTCATATTTAAAGAATACCGTTAAACATTTGTATTTCTATCACATATTTGGCGGTATATTCTTATTAATCTAATAATTATGCTTATAAATGAAAATCAGAAATGTAGACGTGCATTTATAAATATATAAAAGCATAATTAAGTAGAAATATCAATCACTGACAATTAAATAATTCGTTGAATAAGTTAGGATTAATTAATTAATACGAATTTAAATTATAAAGTCTAATTTTATTTGAGAGAATTATCATCGATAAGCTCTTACTAATTTTACTAATTATGATACTAAGTCGGGTAATAAATATAAGTAAAGCATGTTGATTAATAAAAAAAGATCAAGTAATAATAACTTATTAATAGTTTATGATCAATCCATTATATCTTTAATAATTCAGAGTATAAAATTTAAGATAGATAAGATTATTTTGATATTTGAAAAGGTACCTGCTTTTTCCTAGTATTATAGCGTTAAAGCTTACAATGAAAGTAGAAATTAATACGTTGCTTCGATGTTTTTTTATTTTATTCTGAATAAATTCCAAAGAAAATATTTTAGTGTAATTAAGGGAAACGGGTCTTTTTAATGAATAAAAAACGTTTGACTTATGTGTACAACATTTTAATCTATAATAGGTTAAGTAACAAAATTTATTTTATATATCATGTATAATTAATATTTAATCATACCTGAACTAAACTTTGAACATAATTCTAATTTTTGCCAAGTACACCAATTGAAACTATCTTTAATTTTCTGATATTAGGAAACCATTGAGTTAGCCTATTAGTCTTAAAGTTTTCACAATAATGTTTTTAGTAAATTTTAAATATTCTTTTAATATTATGACTTCAAAAATTAACAAGCAGTGGAAATGTTAAAAGACCGTAATGAAAGTTACGTCTTTAATTTATACTGAAATATAAGTAACCGAATATAATATAATTACTGAAATATAAGTAACAGATGCAACGTATTTTTTTTAGTAGTGTAACAGTACGCTTGTGTTGGCTTGCGTGACCCATTCGTGGTTGTGCCTCGCGGTAATGCGAGAAGGATAAGCGCCAAGTATACATTTTCGAGTGTGGGCTTCCTTAACAACAAGGATTCGAGTTCATTTTCTTCCTCTCTCGTTCTTTCTCTTTCTCTTGGTGTGTTTCTTGAATAAATTCTCTCTACAACTATTATCTATAAGTTTTGGATGCTTTTTGTTTCGACTAATTACATTACATCGGGAATTCAGGATTTTAGCGAGTTGTCGCATTACGTTCTGTAATGCGCACGCGTATACGTATTACTAGTCGAGAGGATTGAAACAAGACCAATATGTAATGAGAAATTCAAAAAGGGAGAAAGAGAGAGAGTTATGAGCGCAACTATTCTACATAATATGTAAGATATTTAAGTCAAATTTCAGAGGTTAACAAAGTTAATATGATTATAAATAACTAAAATATTTTTAATTAATATAGATTTACAAAATTCAGTTCATTTTTCGAAAATTCAATCCTACGTAATAAAATTCCAATGTCTTTTGGAGAACCATATAAGACTTCTCCATTTATTATTTTATTTTTATAATTAAAAAAAATCAGAATTAGGAACTAGAAAGTAATTTTAAACTAATTTTGAAATGTAAAGTGTATTATTGACAAGACATTTCTTCATTATTATTATTTTCCTTTACTTGCAACTCTGAAACAATGTCTTGTATACGAATAATACACAAATATTTACCTTAATATCATTAAAATAATACATAAATATTTGAGTATATATGTAATATATATGAAATACAGGTATATTATATGATTACTCCTTGGGTTCTTTAGATAAGTATGATCAATTAATATTACGTACATGAATTCATTATCTGTTCGTATACAACTTCAGTCGGCAATGTCATTTATTTAACGAGTATTATAAACTAACCGCAAGGTCACATATAGGTAGAAAGAAGACCTTTATCGGGAGTAACTGCGTTTCTGTAAAATTTGCACCTCCGTTGAAAAGACAAGCTGAGTCTCGTTGTTTTGGCTAGCGTCTACATACAACTTTTACATCTACCCTCCTTACCAGTGCATACCGTGCAATTGCACTTCGGATGGTCTTGTCATCATACGTGATACCAATTATTAAATATCTTACATCACATTTTTATAAAAATAAATTGTCTTAATATTGTAAATTAATAGAGTATATTATTGATTTATCTTATATTCTACTATTTTATTAAGCAATTATAATTTTCTGTTAAAGTCATCGAAAATCTTTGAAAATATAATATTAAATCGAGCAATGCAAAAGTCTGTTATTCGCAAGGTTTATAAAATACTCCTATAAATATATTTTAAAGTGTGGATAATAGTAAAAATTTCTTAATAACAGAATGTTGCATATACTTACAATTACGTGTAAATATTAAAACCCTTAGTAAGTGTTCTGTTGTATTAGTTTACTTCAGCTTTCAAGAATAATCAAAAATTTTGCATACACTTACATTATGTAGAATTTTAAAGATACTAATCTGAAGAAAAAACACAATTGTATATATTAAATTGAAATTTTTTTTAATGAAAAGAAAGAGGTCCTTCTTTACATACAGTGATAATACGAAATTGTTATTTTCAGATATGTAGTTGTTTGTCCACACATATGGTAAATCTTTTTTCGTCGTTCAAACTGAGATTTGATACGTATCGATATTACTTTTACATGTACAGGTTCGTTTCTTAATCGCGCACTTCTGCGAGCGACAGAGTAACGGTGAGTGTAGGTCAAGGATAAAGACAACGTACAGTTTAAAAGGCTAATCAGTTTACTTTTTGAGTAATCCAATTGAGCTCATGATCGTACGGGCCAGTCTCTTATCACACGTTCAATCGCCAGCTGCTCTAATCTCCGTCTCGATGACTGCCTGCCTAACTGTTTAGTCGACTATTGTATATTCTTCGTTCTGTATCTTATTTATAGCTTCTTTATTTAATCTCTCCAGTATGTATTCAACGAAAAGCGGCTTGGGTCATCTCGCCATCATATGTGATAGTACATGCATCAGAATTTAGGAGCAAGTATTAATAATATTTATAAACCGTTACTAATTTAACGGTCATTAAAGAATTTTTATAACTAGACTACTGGGTTTGTCTATTCCACTGAATGGGAAACTGGTGCAAGTATTTTTATTTTTATAAAATATTCGTATTTTCTAGTTAAGCTACATGAGCTTATTTCCATATTTGAATATATGATTATTTTGACGGATGCATATAAACTATGGTATACATATGTTTATATATGAATAGTATGATTTTTGGATATGATTTATTATTATTATCAAATAATTTTTTTCAGAATCTTTTATCTTAATCAGGATATTAATGTTATTACACTGCAAAAACGCTTTTCATAGAATTAGTGTTAAGTAATCTAATCAAAATAATTTGCGAGTTTGTAGTAAAGATTGTTTCTATTTTGCAAATATTATCAATAATTACAAAGAATAGTTAACTTTATTTTTTATTTTTATCTTTAATCCAATGTTATAGACTTCATTAAAGATATATTCGCACATTCTGTTGAATTAATAATTGAAACATTATATTAATTAAAAAAGAAGTTATGGTCAATATTTTGAAAAAATTTCAATTCCAATTATTTCATGCTTGCAATATACTTTATCGAAAAAGACTTATTACATTTAAAAAAGTTTACGTAATTCTTTGACAATAATATCTTCTAATAATAGTCATATTTTCTAATTCTGTAAATAATATTTCGGATGCTAGTGTAATTGTGATATTGCAAGATATAAAGATTTAGGTGTATCGAAAGAGAACTCATGACATAATAATTTTTTATTAAATTTTTCAACATTTTTCTACAAGATAACAAAGATTACACTAAAATTATATACAAATTTATATAATTATCAATAAATTAATAATTATACAAACAGAAATATCTTTATTGTTTTCGAAATTATTTCAAGTTTTCTTAATTATTGCAACTCACCCTTCGAAATTTAATTATCTTATCAGAAGAACGACTAGTAGTAGAAAGCTCGCGAGAAAGAAGGCCAAATACATATATATATGTATAGAGAGAGAGAGTGAGAGAGAGAGAGAGAGAGAGTGAGAGAGCAGCAGCTAGAAAGAAGGGGGTTAGAAATAAGTGGGGGATTTGAATCTGCGCTCTAGGCACCCCAGCGGCGAAAACACACGGGGGTACGACAGAATCGGCTTCGTCGCTATATCCGTCTCTCTCTTTCTCTCTCATTCTCAGCATTTGTATGGGTTCCACGGAAAGCACCTCAGTTTCGCATTAGCCGAGCGCGAGATCGGATGGTTAATAAGTTTCGTGGTCATTTACGACAGCGTTTTCTTACGCACGCATGCAACATGTAGATGGTGTACCGTGCTTCAGTGGAACTGATAAAAAATAACGAATTATCGAACAAACTATTTGGAAATTGCTCTCGGAAGTGAAGCTCCTTTTACTTTTGCTTGCAAGCTAAGTCTAATAGATAAAGCAGCGTGTCCGAAATGATACTTTTTGCGCTTTGGTTTGTGTTCGTCCTGCGATTGTCGAGTACCGGCTTCTGTCATGGTAAACAAGGTGTGTAGTGATATAAAACCGTGGTTTTTTATAATTGCATAGGCAACAATGTTTTATTTTTACTGTATTAATTTTTTTAATTGTCTCAAATTAGGTTTCGTGAAGTAAAGGTATACTTTTTTCTTAGACTTATCTTGATACTTCCAACTTAGAGAGCAAAAAATGGAGTACTTTGTAACACTGTTTATTATTTACATCTACCGGTGTGCTCAAAACTTTTAATTAATTAAGTCTGTGTTTCAATGAATTCTTAAATCATTGTGATAAAATGGTTTAATGTTCGATCTCAATTACGAAAAAAAAAATATCGATGATTGCTCTTATGATAAAATATGTAATTTCTGTTTTTTATTACTTTTAAAAGATTTCTATAAATATTAAAGTATTTCTATAATTATAAAAGTAAATGCTTAAAAAGATCAAAAACTGTTTGTTCGTAAGAGTATCTTTGCTGATATCTTTGCCAATATATTATTGGCAATATTTTATTCATCTTAATTCATACGTCAGTACCTTTGCAGTAAATTAAAATATAATCATAAATTTCCATAAATTAAATATATAACTGAAAAAGTTGCGGAAGTTTTGGCCATGAGGTTCAAATTCCTTTTCTCGTGAAAACTGAATAAATATTTGAAATATACTTGTAATTGTACGTACGAATGATGCCAAATTCGTTTCCTTATTTTGAGCACCAGTCAATTTTAACGGTTAGAAATTTTTAATGTTTTACAAAATAATTTTGTTAAGTATACTAAAAAGAAATGGTGAATTTAGTTTATTTTTAGTTATTTCGTAGTTTAGATTATCGTTTAATTTAACTACATCAAGCTGAAATTTTGTGATACCTGAGTAAAGGAATAAATTATAATATATAATAAAATAAAAATTGTTTTAAGCATTATTATTAAGAATATTTAGATGAATATTTTTGCAATAAAACTTATATTTTAAGTAATGAAACAATTATAATCTGATTGTGATTCTCTTAACAAAATTATATAATTACATTCTTTAGAATATTAATAATAAATAATATTATTACATATGCTATTATCACTTAAGAGTGCAAGCAAAATTAGAAGTCATGCACTAGTACATATTATCTAAAACTTTATGATTTCAAATATATAAATATTTTTGACTTATTGTACTAACATTTAAATCTAAAGAAATGTTTCTTTTTCAGTAGTAGTAAAACGAATTGCTACATTGAAATTGGTAACGGCAAAATTTATTTTTTAAAGAAGTTCCTAATTTTTCGATTGTAGAATAATTTAATTTTATTGTTGTTGACACACATTTATTAATATTTTATTATGCATTATTATTTCATAAAAGGGCAATAATAATTAAATTTTCTTATAGATAAAAGTAAGAGCAATAAATAAGAGAATTTATATAACAAACATGATCAAGTCTACTTGAATAAATATGGCTGCTTTAAACAGCATGGTATATTATTTTGATATTATAAGTTTCTGATTATTGTTAAGCAGTTTAGAAGACGTGTATTTACTGGTATTAACCTTGGTACATCTTGCTAATAAAACACTTAGCACTATCACGTTTAAGCAATAAATTAAGTTCACAATGCTTATTATGCAGCATGTTTATATTTATACAAGAATTAAAATTTAATCTTGATGTAAGTAGGTAATAAATGTTTGGCTATTTACTTGCATTACATGTTAGTAAAAATTAATTATATTACACGTAGTTGTAAATTATAAATTTTCGAAATAATAAACAAACAATTGCTGAAAAACCGAGCATTAATTAATTAATTAATTAATTAATGCAGTAGGTCAAACAGAAACTTATTTTCTTATTTTATGAAACTTTATTAACTTTATTTCATGTTACAAAGCAGTATAAGTGAATAATCCATCGTGACTGAATAATTTATTTCAATTCAATGAGCTGAAAATTGTCATAATTAATATTAGTATTAAAGTAATAAGCGCTATGCTAAATGTGATTTTATGATTAGTACGAATAAACTTAATAATACATGTATACAAATAATCTATTCTTCGCTGTATTGAATTAGCTGATGTATGTAAAGGTACGCTTATAATTATTGTGAAAAGCATTACAACATAAATCTATCAGATTTATTACGAATTTATATGCGTAATAAATAATTAATATTTTATAATCGTATTCTATATTATGGAAAAATAACATGAATTTTAGACAATTTGCTTATAAAATGATCGATGAAAATAAAATATCAGAGTATGTAAAAATTGATCTTCGATTAGATACGTAAGGATCATCACCGAGTAATCTTACAACTTCGAAATATCCATGTCCCACATATCGTAAAATCATTATTTGTTACCACCCATACAGAAGTACCTAACTTTTTTGTAATTGTTTCATTAATAAGTTTAGTGAATCCATGCTTTTCAATAATTCAATCAAAGACGTGCAGCTAATTATCATCAATATATTGAATATAATGTTTCTTATAGAGCAAATGATAAGTAGCAGGCATTCAAGCAACTTATTATCCCATTCTAACGCACCGATAATAATATCGGACACTGAAGTTATGCATTCTATTCAATACACGCTGCTTTCGACTCTAAGTTAGTTGTTCCACTCTAAGAAGCCCGATGTATTGAAGAACCTCTGGGATGCAGAACGACTTATCTGCTTACAGCACTGACACTCGATGGCGTGAATACGAGACTGTGATCTTGGGTAGTCAATTGCCTAGATTACTATTGTTGTCAGGTGAAAAGCTTCGGGCGAAAGCCGAGAAATGCCAAGAAGACTGGGCTTAAGCGGGGGATGATCGATATTGGCTTGTCGCGTAACGCGAGTGAACGTTCCGCGTATGTAGGCGTGCACAGACATTTATTGACGCAGAAAGCGGCAAGTGGCTCGAATACCATCATAGTACATAGGGTATCACAGTACACGAGTCTACACTGAGTGTTCATAAACGGGGCTCGTGCACTCGTGCATTTTCATAAGTGGATACATTTTAGCGAGCCGATTCGAAAAATTGACCTTCCCATTAATAATTGTGCATTGCCGCTAAATTTCTTTTAAGATTTTTTGTGTATCCCATTTTTCATTATTAACTTCATCTAAAATCATTTAATTTTGAAATCCTTTCCGCTTATTGTCAAACGTAGATTTCAATTTGATCAAAGTTTTTTGCAATACATTTTTCTGGCTTCTAAAAGCTGATAGTTAGCTTATTTAAACGTACATAATATTTTACAAACTATATTTTTTTATTTAAAACTAATTTGTAAGATATTCAATTATTATTTTTGTTATTATTGTAGTAATATTTATCATTCATTGATATTTCTAATAAATCTAAATTTTAAAATGTTGGCTCTTATCGTACATATGTATGTATACACATTTATTTCGTGGATATTTATTGAGTATTTCAGGTTTCCACGACATTTACTTCTGGATCACTTATTATTATGATTTATTAAATTTAATCTCTCTTAACATATTAAATATTTGAATAATAATTATAAGAATTATTAACTCCGAAATAATTCAGTATACTTTATGCGAAGTTAATGCTTTAGTTACACTATATCCATCTACTTATTATTATTCTTTAATCTGAGTTGACTTAAATTTTCTTCTCATATTTTTAAATATATCGAGTTATACTTATAATAGTATACGATAATAATCGATAATTAATCGTTCGTTGAAAAACTAAATTTATTATCAATCGAGTATTATCCTTTTCGTTCTAAGTTTTGTGTGTGTATTGAGTTGTGTTACGTTCGTGGGTTAGTTAACTGTCGTTGCAATTCTGAGTTGCAATTCTGTCACGGGGAATATAACTAGGATAAGACTACACCGAGTTTAAAGAGCAAGGACGTTTGTTGTACAAAAAGTGTAAGTGTATAACACGGGAGTGCGTTTGAAGCAAAGTTCCTTATCCACTCACGCACCTCGGCTTTAAGAACCTTCGTCTCCTTGGCTGCCTTCCTGATTTGGTTACGCGATCCTTTGATTGGCTACGAGTAACTCGAGAGATCGGTATGAAGTTCCTTGAGTGACTCATACGAAGTTGCTATAGTGACCCACATTTTTCGTTTCGTGCTCTATTTATTGTTTTCCTATCTAATCTATCCACCGTGCATTCCACAAAGAGTATCCCAATTCGTTTCGCCATCGTACATGACAATAAATGGAATAATAATAATATTTGAAATCTATTATTACTTGCGTATTACAAGCGTATAATAATATTAATTCTGCTCACCAGTTCGAATTAATTTATTTATTAGCAATATAAATTGGTATATTTTGACGCAATAGCACATACGTTATATAATTGGTTTAAGGTCTCTTATTTAAGCTCTGCTTAGATCTTACTCTACAATTATGACCATTGTGTATCATTAGTGTATGATTTAGTTTTTTATCTTTTTATTCTGACAAGAATTTTAATTGTAGCTTTTTATTTAATGATTTTGTTTATTATGTCTATAATCCAAGTTCATTAAATGAAACTGTATAAGAAAACTTTTGTAGTAAAGAAAATTAATTTTAATTGTTATAAATCTTGTTACTAAGTACACTTTTTAATTGTCGGTTTAGAGATGATTAACATGTATGATTTCTAGCACTATTATCACTACATATCTGTCGCTTAGGTACTAATTCATTAAATTATTATAATCAATTTTATCTTACAATTTATTTAATTTTAGCAGAAAGTGAAATTTTTGTTTTAAACAATCGACCTAATATTTATGCACTTGTTTTCCTTTTATATATATGAAAAGAATTGCTTCTATCCTCAGATATTCAATTGTTTCAATACTTTTTTTTTGCATGTATCGTCCCTTTTTCTATTTTACACCATAAGACTTAGAATATTTGTTTTAGGATTTTATCGTTCATCAGATATTAATTATCAAATACATCAGAATTATTAATTATTGAATGTCTAGTATCAGACTTTACTATAGATTTAACAGGATTTAATCAAATGCTTCTAATTACATTATGTTTAGATGAACTTTAATTTCTTCCTCAACTTCTGTGGTACATGGTAATAATAACGTTGGAATGTATTTAGACTTTATCCAAATAAATCAATCATAATTTGAAAAATATCATGAGTGAAATTTAAAAGATAATTACGACCTCGATAAAAATTATTGAGGAAATTGACAATTAGTGACACTTATTAATATAAAATCTTAAGTTGATCTTTAAATATAAATCTAGCTTAATGCGATATAAAACGTTTTTTATTTAAGTAAGATTCTTGTGTCTTCTTATAAAACCTATATATTGAATATTTCAACTAAACTACTTAAGTAGTTCATTTTGCATACTACTTTATTTTATTGTACAAAAAGTAGTAAGCTGCTTCATATATATTCAGATAGAAACATCGATTAGAACAGTTTGTTGCGTAATAAGCATGAAGGACTACAGAAGATATATAATATTGATGTCGTTTAATAATGGCAATGGTATTTCGATTTCTTTAGGTATAAATAGCCTCATCAGCCCAATATTCCAGACGTAGATAAGATTTTTTCAAATTTATGAGATCTTAAACTTTAGATATAATAATGAGAATTTTTGTATTTATCATCATGAGGATTTCCATTATGGTAATAATAAGAATAATGATAACTATTTGATACAATTAATGTTCCATTTTTTCGAATAATTTAACATATTTTGTGCTTATCGTAATGTAATAGTAAACAAGTATTATTATTTTAAATTACCCATTCTTTTGCTTTTATTCATTTTCCATTCATTGATGTTTCAAAAACTGTAATGTAATTTTATGCTCGATCTACGTATTGGTCGTGATCATCCAAATTACTTCGTATCTATAGTGGCAGAGTATTTCCCTTTTCTTCTATTTCCATCTTCGTTCTTCATCTTTTCCTTCGCAGAGGTACATCTTTGATCAGTTGATTACGTGATGTTGGATACTATCCAACAAATCTGAGTATGAAAGGTCGTTCTACTTCAGAAGAATCAATAAATTTACCTTTTTTTAGGATTTTTTATACTTTGTTCAAATATCGTTTTTCTTGTTGTACATAAACGTATATTTTTTCAATGTAATAAAAAATAATCGAGGTTACTAGATATCAACAATAATTTAATTATAAGACATGTTTTTCATGCAGTGTCTACTAACAATTAAAAAACAATCAACATTTAAAAAGATTTATTGTTAAGGTATATTATAGAAAGAATATAATATAAAAATTAATATAAATATTAAGTGAAGCCGTTAAGTAATTATCAGGACAACATTCTTACGTTTGAAATCGATATACATATATATTTACATATAAAAAATTGTAAACGTAAATAATAAGAGATATATGTTTAGAAAATGGTAGTGGAGCAAATGAAAACAATATACTTAAATGATTTTTTCCGATTAATTGTCTAAAATAATAACATTCATAAATGTTTAAACAATATAAAATAAAAGTATGCAGATAAATAAATGTGCATATAAATGCAATAATTTGTATAAGTTGAGCGATGTACGTGTAATACTTAAGATAATTTCTTTTTATCATCAACGCCGGATAATTAATTTTATAAATAATATTTTAGTGAAATAATTAATCATCTGTTGTATGTCTTGTTAATAGATTATTCATAAAAATGATCACTCAGTGAGTCGAACTCATATTTAACGCTGTAATCTAATTTTTTTACCTAAACTAAATTATTGTGTCTTGTTGTCCAGTTCATGAAATTATTCACTGTAAACAGCTTTGTATAATTAAATACAGATTAAAGACAAAGTTTCCATTGTGACCTGCAAGCAGTAGCTGCGTTGATTACTTGTCACTACTTGATTAATCTAACAGAATATTTGTCTCTCAAAACTGAAGGTAAAGAAACTGAAGATTAACTCTATTATTGTAAATGGTTTTATAATATTCCACGTATATGAAAGAAGAAACTGCAGTTTCTTTTACATTATATTTTAGGACTAATTGTGATTAACTAATTTATTGTATACTTATATAATTACTTTAAGAAGAATTATTTAATTTTGACTATACTCAGTTTACACAAAAATAATAAAAAATCTATTAATAATCCAAAGAAAAATAAAAAAATACTACATGATTTTTAAGGGATTTTAATATTTAGAATTTCATAAAAATTTGATTCATTCTTTTGTTGTATGAAATATTATATATTGTATTAGTATCGTGTTAAAGTATGAGAAAAAAGTTAATTTTCACGCAAAGTTTACATTTCACATGTAAGACTAGGAAAACATATAAATTTTAATTTAAAAATTTACATTTTAATAAATAAAAATTAGTGTTCAAAATACATCGGCCATTTAAAATACTTTATAAACGGTAACTCTTTAATCTTTTTTATATTTAATCTCGTATATTATGAACTATTAAAAATAAATATGGAGATAATTCAAAAATTAATGACGCTTTCATTTTAAATGCTTATTGTCCTGTAAGAATTTGCGCGTGATACATAATATTTTATCAGTAAATATAGACAAAAAATTTTAAATTAAATAAATAATTTACATACGGACATTATTATTAATTAACGCAATTTTACTCAAGGTAATCATGTTCTTTTAAGTTAAAGATGCTAACTTCACAATCATACTTAAATCTAAAAAAAGAGTTAAGTACACACGTTATAGCTTGGGATAAGCATAGATAAAAAGAACGATAAAAAGGTGCATCTATAAAGTATGAAAAAAAGAAATCAACAGTGGCCGCGTTAAAATGAAATCGCTTCGCCTTATCATGATTAAATCCCACTCGTGGATGGGTCACTATATTCTTGTATTCTTTAGTATTACGACGTCGAAATGAAGTTTTCGAGTAATTGGACGTAACGTAATAGGTGAATTTGAAGCGGGCTGGAAGGAAAAAAGGTAGAGGAAATGTGGAACTTTGTGACAAACACAAGAGCATTTAACGACGACGACATTACCGTATAAATTTATACAGAAGACAGTGAAATACTCTATTACCGAACGAATCACGGCAACTTAAACATTTCATTGCGAATCATTCAACCGAAGAAAAATTTCGCCCTTAAACTCTAATATAATTGCTATAAAAAAGAGTCATTACGGTGAAACATCAACTTTTGTAAAGAACCACTCACTTCATCAATGAAAAAAGTGTACTAAAATTTTATCAGCCTATATAAAAATATTATCAGAATGAAAAAGATGTCAGTGGTTTATCAGAATTGTTATTGTGCTTTATCCTTTCACAAAAAAGAAAAATTTTTTACTATGAGATGATTACAGAAAATTTTTTAAGTAATGACACATGGATTTAAAGATAATCTATTAATACAAAATAGAATACAGTACTTTAATAAAATTAATAAATGACTATATTGAAATTCAATTCGTGTAAAAAATATTTATATAAACATGTATATTGAGCGATAATCATTCAAATAAAATTTTACAGATACTCCTCTTCATACGATATTAGACAAAGTGAATGGATTTCCTTTGTTATAATATATGTATGAAGCAATTTGAGCAAAAAATTAAAGAGAATTTTCAGAAGAAACTTAAAATATTTTAATTTTAGTTCCTAAGGAAAATTTCTGTACGTGATTACGTAGAATCTAATAATTTAAATGTATAACTATTGTTACGTATGAGAAAGGGCCGAGTTCGTCTATCGCACCAATCTAAGGGACAGAGTCGCCTTGAAACGTATGAGTAGGTCAGTTTAGAATCATAACGATGTTGATCATTATTTAAATACGTGAAGAGAGAGAGAGAGAGAGAGAGAGAGAGAGAGAGATGTTTTTATTTATCGAGTATATTGGCTTCAGAGGTTCTCTTGTGGCTTGCCCTTCTAGATTGATGCCGTAATAGACGACGGTATTTGGTATTTGCCGTAATTTGGTTGCTTCTCTCCTGGAGACGATAATCATCGAACGCCTTCCTGACTGATCGGTTACTTAATTCTCTTGTTGTTTTCACCTTAATAATTGTCCCGTTGCTCTGCTTGTAGTTTATTATACCGATGATGATAAGTTTTCGTTTTAATTCTTTCTTTGCATATCTGGCTTAAACTGATTAATTAGCTGTTGAAGGACCCCTTTTTGGATGTTATACTTAATTGCATTCCTAAGACTTAATATTAGCTCTTATTATTATTTCTTATAGTTTATTCGGTTGCGTCTATTATTTTTATGATATTATACAAAAAGTACTCAGTCTTATTACTAGCTCGTATTATTATAATTTTTTTTTGCTAATTGATTTGGTTAATAGTGTATGCATTTTTATCATTTTGTTTTTATTTGATCCGTCTTTTTTAGTTAACGGATATAAAAGAATTTAAAATAGAAATTTATTGTCTTTTCCTTTTTTTTCCCTATAATTTCGCGAGAGGAATTTTAAATTAAAAGAGTCCAGTATTATCGTATCATGTGTTATAATGTATATTAAATGTTTGTCTTGATTATAATCGTTGGTTACGTAATAATAGAATATTTTACATATTTTACATGCAATATTTCACGTACAAACAAAAATTTTTTTGTTTATTATAATAGATTATAAGAATTACGTGGTTAGCCGTGTAATTACTAACTATTTTTGTCGCTATCATCTAATTATATTGTCGTGAGTCTGCTGTTATTAATATTTACAATTCTTTACTTTTTAATAATGAGGATTCCTCATCACCATATAATCTCCATCCGTACGCCCGCCTTTTTATTTCTTCCTCATTGTCACCCTCTAAATGTCGTCTTTTCTGTAGGTGGCGTATTCACTTTTTCAAGTTGATTTCCGTCGTTGTTTTCCCTCAATATCTCTGCTCTATGCCTTCTTTCCTCCCAATGTCATCCTCCTCTTTGAAACTTTAAATATGTAATTTTCATTATGCGTTAATATGGTTGTTGTAAATTCTTTCTTAACCGTTAGCCTTCGGTAATATCCTAAAGCCATCCGGTCGTCGATACTTCGTCTAAGCCTTTTTTATTTTGTTCACCCTTTTTGATAGCGAGCCGTGAGCGGTTTCCTTACAATACATGTTTTTTTGCTTTGCACTTGTAATTGTTACACACAAATATCACGATTTTTATCCGTGATGATATGTTTAACGCCCTTTGCAATCGATTAACATTTTTTTTAACTGACCGTGCTCAATTCTTTTACAATTCTGTTTGTTTAATATTTTCCTTTGTAACATTTCTTTTCTTGCTTAGTCTGCTTGGCACTGCGTATTTGAAGACTATCAGCAATATTAATATTAATGTCAATGTTGGAATTCCGATTATGTTCTAACGTTTTCGCATTATTTATTATTTCTTGTAGTTGCAACCCGTTTTTTAAATTGTAGTTGTGCTGTGTGTTGTTGACATCGATATCGTCTTCTATTAATTTCTTAATTTCTTGATTATGTGCTAAATTCCTAATTATCTGGTTTAGTGTTAAGTTAATACAGTGCCATATTATACTAAAACTTGCTGCTCATTGAGCGGTCAAGTTTCAATATCGTGTTGCTTGTGTATGCCTCACAGTTCGGGTCTAGTTTCATTATTCTTGCACCTGTTAATTCATAATATTCAGTAATGATTCTTCGTACATTGCATTGATATTATTTCTTCCATTAATGTCGAAAATATTCATAAGTTGGCGGTTTTTATTCCTTTCTACAATGCCTTACAATGCCTTACAATGCACTCTTACGCTGCATGTGTTAAAATTATTTATTTTCCCTAACACCATCATTGGTATTTTGTGCAGGCCATTAATACTCATTTCCTCATTACGCTTAGATTTCTGGATATTATAATTTCATTGAGTTTTTTTGCAATTATCTATTTCATTCTATTAACTATTCTAGTGCTTAATAACTTTTGTTTATTGCCATTATTATAATTCCTTCTATTATTTTTGCCGCGTCCGCAAGCCTCGGTGAAAATGATAGAGGAAATTAAAGACTTATTGTTTAATAAGCCTTTTATAGTGTATTTGAATTAATTATAATCTATGTGTAATATAATGAGTCAATGTTCTGTCAAAGGGAACTATGCGTTGCGAAAGACAAAAAATTTCATATTAATCATCATTGTAATAATTCATATAATAATTATTTAAATAATTATTCATTTTAATAATTATAATATAATTACATTTCTAATATTTATATATTCTTCGTTAATGTCTTTTCCCCATAAGTTATTTAATTAAATTTCAATGCTATTGTTATGTCATTTTGAATTGTATCCGTTTGCTTGTATGCGTACTTGTACTGAGAGTATACTGTCGTATGTATAGTCTGATAACACGACATTCATCATCTTTTTGCGCGTTTTTCCCATCAGCGAATCATTTCCAAGAATCTTTTATCTGTTTTGTTACGCTTTTCCTTAGTTTGTTTCTTTTACAAACATTATTTTTTTAATGTTATGGCAAACACGAACTGCAGGATATAAAAGTACTTATTCACTAGTCGATGATTCTTAAGTTAATTATTGTTTTGAGTCATGTGCATGTCCATTTCTACTTTTTTTACATATATTGCACGTTTTTCGTCATTTTGCGCGCATTTATTTCTACTGTATTTATTATTAATTTATTAATAATAATACACTGTTATAAACTGTAATAAGGGACAAGAAAAAGGTATGTCGCTTAAAAACATTATTGTTAAGATAATTAATATGTATTTATGGGAGAAGCTCTAAGTTCTTTTAATTTTATTTACGTGTATTGTCTTAACGTGTAATGCTTCAATAATTACAAAGTTCTTTGAATTATCAGAATCAGGCTGAAGATAAAATCATAAAAATATTAGATACATGAGAATAGAAAAGCGTTTATTATGCAATACAATTTAAAAGTTAAAAACAGAGAAAAAAGTGAAAAGAAGAAGAGCGGAATTGCTGCGAGAATGTTCTAGGGCTTTTTGCCGTTAGTCGGTGCTCGTCACTTTTATGAAAATCAGCGGTGCAATAGTGCAGCGCGTAATGGACTGGAAGCGACTGTGAGAAACAGGTGCTGGAAAATTTGGCTAAGTCTTTAACATAATTCTAGAGATATAAGTTATCATTTTATCGTCCAGTATCGAAAAAGGTAATTTAATTATATGTCGATGCCTTTTTGGGTATATGTGAATAGTTATTTTTTGCATTAATGTGTTAACTATTCTATATATAATATAATCAATGGATGACAAAATAAAGACTTGAGTAGTGGGAAGTACCTACCTGAAAAAGTTTTTTTAAACTAAGACGCTTGAGAGTATTTTTTTGGGAAAAGGAACGGATTTTGAGAATTATGCTGTTGAAAATTTTCTTGACGAGAAGTGTGTGTGTGTGTGTGTGTGTGTACTGTATTCTCTTATACTCAAACGCAAGCTCATTGAAGCTCATTAATTATACAGTCATGATCATGATTGCGATATCTCTCTTAGCAACATCGCTTATTTACTTATTAAAAGCTTAGCGAAGCTAAAGTTGCCAAAAGACCATCTACCTAAGGAAATGCCTAACATGCACTTAGCAGAATAGTGATATTCGTAAAGAAACACTGAAAGTTGTTAACGAAGATTATTAAAAAGGAAAATAACTAGAGGCTTTAAAAACTCTTATAGCGAAGACAAAGAAGGAAGAGATTTCCTGTTCACTATGTAACGATTGGACATGTTGCTGGTTTGTTAAAGAAAGCTTAGCCAGAATCACGTAGAAATGTGCAACTACTAATATATTTATTTAAAAAAACAGAGCACAGATTTACAAAATGTACACAGACAGTGACGAACGTGCTTTGTAGTAATTAAATATTTGAAACGATATCGCGGTATTGTAGAAGAATAATATATCGAAACAAGGTTCTCGTAAGCTAACGAATTACCAATTAAGAAATTCATAGTGATTCTACTAATATCGTAGCTAAAAGATTAAAATAAATATTTAATGTTATGAGTTTATATCAGGGATATTGAAATTGCATTATTGCTATCGATATGGATTTATCGTTATAGAAGAGTATCGGCAAGCAAAATTGCCATTAAATTTGGTTAAAATAGTATTCGAAAATATTCAAGTACAGGAAACACTTTTTTCAATAATAACTGATAAATTTTTCGATTAGCTTATGAATAGACATGTATTTAATTGCTCATTGCTCAACCTGGTATCCTTTCACTTTTGATTTGTTAAAAATAGATGCAAAAAGAAAATGTGTATGGGTAATGTCATCCGAATGGTTATTACAGATTGGATGAGAAATGTATGATGAAGAAACAAGAAATAACAGAAATGTGAAACGAATAAAAAATGATGCTTCGAGTTGTGCTTTCGTCAGTGACATTTACTATTCTTCATTCTTGTATACGACGTAAGAAGTATTTATATAATTAAGGAAAGAATTCTAAACATATTAATTTTGCGAGTACGAGGAGTAATATGTCAGTGTTTTTATTTCATGTTCTTTGTAGTTCCCTTTCTTTCTATTATTTCTATCATGAATAATGCTATCTTTAGTAGAGTAAGACTTTTTTAAGCTCTCGATTCTTATAATTCAAACGCAAGCTCAAAAAATATAGAGACTATTGAAACTCTTTGACAACAGGCGGTCTCTTGAGCATTTGTAAGTATGGAATTAAATTAAATTCGGTACACTACTCTTATATTGCAACCTTGAAGGCTACAGAGGAGAAAGCCTGATCATACAACATTGATCTTGGTAATAATTCTTTACTGTAAAATATTAAATAACTTCAAACGTATTTTCTGCAAAACCTTGAATTCTTTTCTGAGAAATATAATATAATGTGTTTCATATTCCACACTTGAGCAAATAGTAAATTGGTTGATAAAATAAAAAATGTTAAAATGAATGATTAACTTTTAATAAAAATAATATATAATAATTATAATAATTACAGATTTAGGATATTCTAAATTAAATAAGTAGTAAAGTATTTGTATAATACATATAACATAATTTAATTATCATGAAAAACTCACTTTATATTTATTATTATTTCGTATCAATAAGTTACTTAATAATGTTTTAATTTTGTTTAATTTTTCCTACATTTATTACATAAGTACAGATTATAAAAATAGCCTTGTCACAAAAAATTATTGATATTTATGACAAATATAGCATATAAATTGTAAGTTCTTTATAATAATTCATTTCTGAAAACAATTATTTGTAGGTAATACTACGTTACACAAATAATACTAATTAAAATGAATATCTCCATTTTCTTATAATTTTACTAAAACATTATTGTGAAATTCATGGTAAAGTTATTAATATTTTTCATTTATTCTTAAAATACTACAAGCGTAAAATTGCTTTCAATTCTATATCTTCTACATTGTTATATCTAAGAAAACAGAATTTAAATAAATTTTAAAATATTAAGTTTTTATAAAAATGATTTACAGAATCTTTAGTAGTAATTACTTTAAAATATGTTCATGATGCATTGTATTTATCTAACGATAAACGCATTTGAACAAAATTATTATTATTTTGATTAAAGATAACATGTATCTGGTATGTACGGAAGTGTACGGTAAAAAGTTCCCGCCGAGATAAAGTTTTTACATACCTATCCTTCATACTTGGAACGTTTGAGCTTAGATTTTTGAAACTCTAAAGCATATGTCTCACAAATCTGCCTTTTTACGTTGAAGTAAAACATTAACCATCTTTCATCGATCACAAAATTTTCAATTTATTATTCTTATATTCGACTTTCTTAAAACTTGAAAGCAAATTCAAACATTCTTATAAGTATTTAATGTGCGTAAACTTTAGTGAAAATGTGTCAATTAGTTATAAAATTATCAAGTCCTTTTATACATACATATACAATTCATATTGGTGTATTTTATTATAATAATACGAAAGCAATGTATGAGAAGTAATTTGTTAGTTTTAAGTTGATAATACGTTTTTAATGTTTGATGTGCACTTGACATATAGAATTTCTTATGCATAAAAGTCTCATAGAGTATAATAATCAATTATTCGATAAAACACGGTGGTTTTAATTTGTACATTTAATTTTTATATTTTTAAATTATTTATTTTTATTTTTCTTAAGTCATCTTTTATTTCTTCTATTTTTTCGAGGCTTCTTTAAAAATACGATTTAGAATTTCAGGCATTTAGTATGTACTTTGATACGTAGATGAATAGAGTGAGAGATTAAAATAAAGGCAGAAAAATATAAGTAGCGGCTTGCAAAGCAACAATGTCAATCGCGCTTGCGTATTCACACTTTTTTTTAGAAAATATAATATGTAAAAGTTTATCTATAAGTAAAAAGAGAAAATAGGAATATATTATTATTGTGAACATAATTATTTTTAAATATAATCAAGTTTATTAATTCTAAATGTAAAGATAAAATTCAAAGGAATATTTTTCATTATTAAGCGAATTTCATATATTTTAGAATTAATATTCTGGAACTTGAATTAGAAATATTTTAAGCCTTTAGCATATTATTTATTCAAGCTTTTTAATCGAGATTCAAAAAGTCATGAAAAAACAGTTTTAATTGCATATAATTATTACATTAAACTCTTTCATTGTATTTCACATCTCATTCGTTCAAAATTGAAATAAGTATTACGTTGGCGATCAAGTAATAATAGTCATCGAATTAAGAATAATTCATAAATATCTTACTTACTGATAAATACTTATAAAAGTTATTTTAAATTTTATAACATTTATATTTTATAATATATATATATATATATATATATATATATATATATATATATATATTTCTATCGGGTAATTAAAATATAAATGACAAATAATTAAGTGAAACAAAGCATTGGTAACAAAAACGATAATTCAAAGTATA
The DNA here is from genome assembly GCA_018907045.1 of Wiebesia pumilae. Lineage (NCBI taxonomy): Eukaryota > Metazoa > Arthropoda > Insecta > Hymenoptera > Agaonidae > Wiebesia > Wiebesia pumilae. Next base: position 4,118,036 of record JACCHZ010000138.1, read on the forward strand.
TTAAATTGTAGTAACTATTTTTTAAAATAACTACACTTACCCTATGGCATTCATTATTACTGATTAAACTGTAAATAAATGTCATTCTTTTTAGTGTAATAATTTTTACAGTTACACTGCCAATTTTTGTTTGTAATATGTGACGCATTGGAATTCTGAATAATACTATTTTTATGTGATATTGACAACTTTTGAGTACAGATAAAAGTTATGAAACAATGATTATCAACGTTCTTTTTGAAATATGGGAAAAGTAAGTCGTATAAATCTTTATTAGAGAAAGGAAAAGTTTGCGGAATAACTAAGATACTCTATTGAGATATAAATTCAATTGTAGAAAATGTCAGTATAATAATGAGTATTATGAAAATGGATTATCAAAAGCGTAAAATCTCTGTCCTTGGTTGTGACTAGTTAAGTGCGTAAAACTTTCATACAGCTGTAATTTAAAAGTAGCAATTTACGCATTTCAAATATTAAAAATGATATTTACTTCCTTAGAAACTCTACTATTTCGCTCGTTGATTTAGAAAATCACTGGTTGCCATAAAAATTACTTGACTGACGTAGTTCAATATTTTAAGCATTATTTTACAGTACGGTGTAACTTTAGAAGCATACAGGATTATGTAACGAATGAAACTTATCAGTAAGATTAAGGTGAAATTTATAACTGAACTTTCGAAGAAAGTATAATTTTCGGACGGCACCGTAGTAATTGTTAAATCGTTACGAAATTTCAATACGTGGATTTATTCTGGTTAGATTTTACAAGTAAATTTGGCATTGGTTTCCTAAAATTAAAGACGGACTTCTTAATGAAAGTAGCAAAAGAAAAATTATATTATTTTAAACCGAAGTCATTGTATTTTTGAGTATAAATAATCGACATTTTAAAATTACACCTAAATATTACAGCACATGGTTAACAGAATTTAAATAAGTTATTTGATTTGTTTCTTCTAGTTAGCATTTATCCTTATCTTACAATATCGGCCAAACTATGACTTAAGTCTTCATTGTAACTGATATTATCTAAATAGCAGGCCTAAGGGAAGAAAGTTTAAATCTAATTTCTACAATGTCGACGCCACATAAACGACCAGTCGATGGCTATCTGCTGCGTTGTATTCGTCTAGTCAAGAGTATCCTCGAGATTCTCGGTTGGTTGAAACTTCAGCCGCATTATCTGTATGCCTGCGGAATCCTTTCAGCACATGTATACATACTCTAGAAAGAAGTAGCTCTCTCTTGATATAGTTGCTAAGCAGATATCTTGAATATCGTGAATGAAACTTTATTGATTTTAAAATCAGTGATCAATATCAGTATTCATTCTGTATTTTTAAATTTGAATTTTTTATGAGTTGAAAGCGAGTCACTTACTAAATAACTAACGTTAAGTCGACGTACGGTTTCTATGAAAACTATTGTTATTTGATTCAAGTAAAATTTAAACGAAATTGATTTAACCTTTCTTAAAATATCAAGTTGCTATTAAAAGTCAATCGATCTAGCTCCGCGTTTAACTTTCCAACTTTCCTTTTCTTAACATATTCTTCGCGACATTTTATGTGAAATTCAATTTATTATATTCAAAAAATTGTTTTTAGTAAAGTCTACGTGTGGTTGTTTGAAATTTTACGAGCTTAGGTATGGTATCCTATTGTATTCAACAGCTACGTGCTTAGAGTCGCCGATTGCGAGACTTACTTGTAGTGCCTCTTTCTGAAAGATATATCAAGTTTCGAAAACACTACATGTAAAATATAAATTGGGAATCTAGTATAAACTATATGTAACGTCGTTAACAAAAACGTTAACAGATAATTTATTTGGCTAAATAATTACTTAAAAGTAATATTCATTTGCTTATCAAATTCAAGGATGACGCTGTAGATCGAGAAACCTGACCTTCTCTCAAATTTTCAGTTAAATATCGTAATAAATAATGTAATAACCTAGAGACTCGTCATTTTCTGTATATAAATAATTTTTATTTTATTTACGTTCATACATATCCAAGCACAGTATTACGTAGGCGAGCTCATCTCTTGTTGACGCGCGACTCCGAGCAACAGAGTCATAGGGAGTGTAAGTCAAAGATAAAAACAAATTGAGTTAAAGGGCTAAGCGGCTTATTCCTCGAGAGATTTAAGCGAATCGCAAGGTAGTATGTTGCAGCAGATATGAATGGTATGTAATATATTGCAAAGTAACATGTAACGTTACGAATATATCGAATCTTTAAATAATAAAATTGCACAAATATGTTTTCCATGATATAAGAGACCAGCTTGAACCATTCGCCGAATCAAAATAACGAATTCTGCCAGCTAACGAATAGTCGAAGGATGCTTCTTCACTTGCTTGTTCGCTACATTTGCAATTACATCATTAAGCTCTCCATTGTTTAACATAACGAATTGAATTCAAAGCTTCTAATTGACTGGCGTTCTCCAGTTAATCAACACTTACTAATGAATCTAGACGACGACCAGTGAGAGCGACGAGAAATAAGTCACGTAACCGATTTTCCATCTCACTTGTTGACATCTCGATGAATTAAGCGGGAAATACCTGTCCAAGAAATAAGAGTGAAAATGTAATGAAAATAAAATAAATGGAAATCCGATACAAAACTTTCAGAAAAGAAGATCGAGAGATAGGGCACTATATCGGATACAGAGATATAAGAAAATAAACTAAAGTATGAGATTAGAAGATAGATAAATACAAATGCAGAGGAGAAAACACAAAAAGAAGACCATGTTATTAGTTTTACTGTATGGAGAATAAACGCGTTGGACGTAACCTTTTCACTTATTTCAAAATTAAAAGATATTCACAACGATGAATTCTTTAAAACAAGTACATTGGTGTCACGATTAAAACGAGTTTCACCGTATTCAGTGACAAATTCTACTAGTTTCTAAATATTACGTAAAAACTTTTATTCAGGGAATAAATAATAAGCGTTTGTGTATTTTCTTTCTTCTTTAATATAAATGTTCTAAATGGGTAAATTTATCAGGCTAAGGTAAAATCTTATGCTTCCGTATCTAACCTTTTGCTAATAAGTATTATTTAATTATTATATTTTATCGACTTTTAACTATATTAATATAACAGCAAAATGATTATAATAATTTGATTATAAACATAATCCTTTTAAAATTTTAGACTCGTATTGAATTTTTATGATTTCCATCGAGTCTCTTACATAATCAATGTAATTTATGAATTTTATACGGTATTTAGTACTTCAGATTCTGTACATATTATAGTTGAAGGTATCCAAAGATTTGTTAAATTATTTTAAAAAATTATTTATTTAGAACAGGACAAGCTTAAAGAACGTTTATTTATCAAGAAGTGTCATGGAATCGTTCGTTTAAAGCAAGTTTCTTATTGCCTGGCATACCTCAGACTCCTGAGCTGACCGTGAGGTGTTTCTTGGATGTTCCGTCTGGAGTTGTTGGAGTGCCCATACCGAGTTCATTGAGTGAAATTCAATACCAACATATTGCACCCGTATGTGCTCTTCGCATCTACGTGCGTTTATGTCTGTCAGTGTTTTATTGGTCTTCGGTCTTGTTTTTTTTTGTTTCTACGTTCTTGTACTTTTTATTATTACTACTATTATCATTATTATGTGCAATAATATATATATAATGATATTGTAATTGTATTTTCTCGTTTATTATCATAATTTACATTATTTGCAACACTGTTCTCCTTCCATATAGAAGACACATGCAGATGTTTTGTCGACTATCAATTCCCTTCAATCTTTGTCGTTCAATATGGTGTACCAGAAGCTACGTGCATCCATTAAGTGTATTCTCAAGTTATTCTCAAGTTCCCCTCCCTCCATACTTCGATGTGCTCCCTTCAATTATATCTATCTTGTTAGGTTTTTTTTAGACCTTCTCCAGTAGAAGTTTCTTCATCTCCATGTGAAATTGCTGGAGTTCAGGGACACCATTATTGCTAGGAGTTCCAGGATCGTTTTAAATAGTTTAAAATAGTTCAGGTTTAATCTTCTAAACAAGCTTCATAGTAAAGCGCATAATGTGTTGCATCCGCTTCTCCTCGTCCATCCTCGTTATCTTCAAGGAGTGAATTGCTCCTCAGATACTAAGCGCGACTAACTCGGTGATTATTATCAATACCAGGGTCGACGTGATCAGGATTGTCATTATGGATTAATCGTACTGGTATCCTAGATTTCTGCCGTTAACGTTGCTTCTTGCATTATATCTTTCAAAGGTCATCGTTGTAACTCGTTACCTTGCTGCTCATGTTTGCTAGTCGAGGATGATACGCCGTAAGTGTGTACAAACGGTCCAATTCGGCTTTAAGAAGTAACAAGCCCAAGGGTTTTCTTTTGCATCTGTAGTTTCTGTTTACGAGTCTCGTGTTCATGTTTTGCGAGTCTGGGTGATTTCGGCGCAAGCAGCAGATTTATATTTTGTCGTTGTTGTTTATTGATACTTGGTGGCTCCATGCTCTTGCAGATGAGTGAATTTGTACGTTTCTTGCAATCCGAGCTCCCTTTCTCATTTACAAGGATATGCCGCGTTCCCGGCCACATATAAAAAAACTACGTTATCGGCACCCTGATTCGAGGGCAGGGATTCGCTTCTGTCGGAGTTCAATTTTACCTCTCTACGAGTGGAGTGGATGTTTCGTGTATTATTTGGTACTGTGGAAATAGTATCCTCGCGTTGAATAATTGGAAAGTGTGCACTACCAATCTTTTTGTCAATTTAGCTGTCTCTCTGATCATTTGGGACCTTGTAAAGTGGAGGCATAATATTGTTTGTGGGGCGGTGGTGAGAGTGTTTGTTATAAGTTGTGTGTCGCACGTGAGTTCGTCTGTCTGCTCCAATAGTGTCCAACGAGTTTATTCCGATAGCGAGAGCATATTTAAATCTTTTCTATACAAATATTCTTTAATATCCTAAGGCATTCTCGTATGTCGATAGATAATGGTGTCTGACTGTGTATTTTTAATCGTAGCGCTCAACATTTCAATATTTTTACAGTTCGAATAATAAATATCGCTTATCGCGATTTTCCATTATTTAAAGAGTTTTTCATTCAGTATAATTGTTTTTGATAGCAGTGGAGGTTCATCGTTCTTGTTCTTACGCGACAGCGGTTTCTTACACGGCGGCCTTGCGTGACTAACGAGGCAGTACTCTAACGACAGCATTCAGTACATAATTTTTCTTTATTGTTGTCTCTGCTATCATAAAATGGAGAAAAGACTCCATACTCGTCTGTCATTCTCGGCTCTGTCATTTGTCTGTAGGTTGTGTTGGTGTCGGACGGTGCATGACGTCTCTTAAGGGCATCATTGTGCGTGCCGACATTTTGGTTGTTTGTGCGAAGTTAAACATGCAGTCGGTATTTCCATACTTTGTGTCGGAAGTAAGGATTTCTATAGTTTTCGACAGATTGCTACACAGTGGTAGCGCTAATGATATAAGAAGTTGTTGCTTTAACGTTATAGCCAAAATTTGTAAATCATTTGATTTGATAGGAGACTTAAATAAAGTAAGACCTCTTGATAACCGAAGTACATCGTCACTGCGTATCAAGTTTGTCCTTGGCTCTGGGCATTGTTTTTTGCATTCGTACGTCCAAAATAGTAAATAGTTTTCAAATATTTTCCATCGTGTAAAAATATTATCAATATATATACATAAATTTGTACAAGGAAATTTATGTTCTCGTGATATTCTAATGTATATATAGACCATTAGGTACTCAATAAAAGAATAGGACTGAAATTTTATCCAGACAAATGTTATAAATTTCAGAAATCTACGTATAACATTACCCAACTTTCTTCATCCACAGTACAACAAACTCGTTGAGTTTACAGGTCTCCGTTTACATAAGTGTTTGTCGCAGTGAGAAAAAGTGCGTACAAACATTTGAACCTTCCAACGCGAATTAAGCAAGAGCAATTTTCTTATGCCATCTCACATTGTTAGCATAATCAAAAATACAATTTTTACGATTGTTAAAATTTCGACATGTATTCGTTTAAATAAAGTGTTAGTATTATTTTTAAAAAGATGGAGTTATAATTAAATTTTAAGCAACTCTTTTTAGATACCAAGTTCTGAAATATATATAATCGATTATTCTTAAATTGGCTTAAGTTCTACACGTAAATTATAAACTTGAATTATTTCAAAAATTTTATTTGTATGCAATGATTTCGTTTTAATACTATCAATCAACAATTCGTTCTATGTGTTTTAAGCTCAAAGTGAAATAATTTTAAATACAAATATAATCTATAGATTTAACTGAATTAAAATAAATCCTTTTACTATAAATAAATTTAATTCAATGGGTTCAAACGAGATTATTCCAGTAATTAGATATCTCTTTTTAATATAGAACTTTACTTTTTCTTTCGATAATTAATTTCTGCATAAGCGCATTCGTACGCATTTAACCATCTATTTCTGAAGGTATAATAAATTAATCCGACTTATAAAATTAAATAGTCGATGAATTAACTAATTTTACCTCAATTATCGGTTTCTGCAATCTATGAATTTTTACGATATAAGCGCTAAATTGGTGACAGTTTCATATAAGTAGAATAGCTAATCGCATAAATTTAAAAAGAAACTTTTTTCTTCTATTTTGATATTTTAGTGCGTTCAAGTAGTAAAGCAATACCATTTTTTATTCAATTCATACGTACATGTATATATATATATATATATATATATATATATTCGTGATTCTATAGACTTACTTTGAATATTGATTACATGGGAAATGTATTTAATTTTAAAATCCGAATTTATAGTTGAAAAACTATTCCTGTTCGTTGCTTATAAAAACAATATAATATACAATCCTTTCTTACAATCTACATATACATCAAAACTCGTAAGCAATTACATGAATGCTAATTTCACTTCTATACTCAATGAGAGATTTAAGACCTAGAGATAGCTACAAGTATATAAGCTTTAATTTTCATGTGCTAATGGTATCGTTTAAATGTACAAATATACATAAGTGTGAATAATTTTGTTTAATATGTCTTACTGATGCAAGCTATTTATTATGTTATATAATAATATTTCTAATGTTCGTGAAAAATTTGCAGTTTACGAATTCTAAATACTGTATTACATTACAATTTAAACAAATATGTATGTAATAAAAACTTTACTGAATTGTGAAAAATTAATTTTTTTGGTTAATACAACTATTTCAAAATTTAATAATAAAATCAAATTTATATTCCCGAATAATACAAAAAACATTACATGTATTTACATTTAATGTATAGAAATACTGATGAATCAGTTTTTTAGTATAATTTAAATTGTTATTACAAGATAACATACATATGTAATTTTTTGGTAATTCTATTTGATATATTTGATAATCGAGTTTATGCGAATTTAACAGTTAAATTCAAAGGGTTTCTCTATATTTTATTTTAAATAGATTTCAAAAAATACTTATTGTTATAGTAAAAAATAATTTCTAAATTTTATTCTTGTCTTAGATTTTATAAGTTTTATAAATACATTTTTTAAATTTTCAAATTCACCAATTAAATATTGATTGATGAAAATTAAAATGCATAACAAACATAAAAATAGTCTGTTTCAATTTTTTTGCTTTATCATAAGGAATTTTGTGAAAACCAGCCTAAGCGCATAGAGCTTAGTAAACATTACCTTCGTTATTTGATTAATTTATTATAACTCTCATTTATTATAAATAAATAGAAGTTACTTGAATTGCTATGGCTTAACGAAAACAGTAAAAATATGGCCATCTATTTATTTAAATGTATCACCTTGTTTTTCATGGCTTCTTATTTACCTAGAAGATACAACAAATTTTTGTTTTCTTTCTTCCCTTATTAAACTATTATTCTATTATATATAAAATATGCGTGCGTTAAATATAGATATGCATGTATGTATGTATATGCGTGTATACATATGTTTTTTCATTAATAGTATAAAGAAAATACGAATTTAATATAAACTTTAATTTAGTAGCTGTTTTAAAATAATAAAATATAAGTTCATTTAATTATGTAATAGATTATTAAAAAATAATCTAATACACAAATTAAATAACTAAATATACAGTATAATATGAATTACAAAATTAATATTTGACTATGAATACCATCAAATGAAATTTATTTATGAATAGTATTTATAAAAAAATGAATCAATCAAATATAAATATTAAACAAAACTTAATTACAAAAATGTGTATAATTCATGATATAAAGTGCAAAACATAAAAAATTTAAAACTCTTAATAACTAAGTTTAAATATGATTTATTATACAACAAATATTATGCCTTTGTAACTAAAATGTCTTTTATCGAATAACATACAAATAATCGCTTCACAAAATTGTATTAATACCTCAAATATTTAGAATAATATTATTGCAAACAACTATCAAATACTAAAACATATTGCAATCAATCACGCAAGCAAGTACTAATTTTATACGGTATAATAAAACACAATATGTAAATACACTACACTTGAATGTATATAAATAATATTTGCACACAAACTAACACATAAACACTTTGGTGTTTATCCGACTCAACTGGTCGGAGGAGATTGCGAATAGTTTTCACTGAATACTGGATTTCTAACTTCGCTAAAGAAATCTCAACTGATGTCTTCTTCGAATTTTTCTTTGCTGTTTCTTACTTTACATCCTTGGAGGCTGTGTCTCCTCTGCTTTAGTAGTATTTTTAGGGCGCCTATTCTTAGTAGGAATTAAACCTGAAAAAGAATATCTTTCAACTTTATCCAAAGTAAGGATTGATGCTATAAAGAAGTCTTTTCCTTTGTTATTGGTGAATTTCTATTCTACACGTTTCTAGTTGTAGCGTCGAATGTCGGAAACAGATCGATCATGAAATAGTTCAAAGGTATCAATCTTATATCAGATATCAGGTAGATGAAACCAGTGTTCTGAACGAAGAAACTTAAGACCTCTATTAAATGAAACCTGTTGCAAGCTCACCATATTGATGAAAGTTCGTTTACTAAGCGTATGAAACGTAAGAGTGAGATGTACGATTCAGAGCTCAATTTAATGGAATCAGCGCCTCTCGTAACCACAACCTTACTCGTCATAAGATTACGAGTTGCATAACCATTTGAAGCTAAATAAAAAATAGTAGTCTTACCAATAAAGGCTTCAAGAACGACCCCAGAAAGTTCCTAACCTATTTTCGCCAACGAAATACCAAGCAAAGGATTTTTCCATAGAAAAAACTATTATAAATGTACTAGCAACTTCAGAAGATATTGATTCCAATGCCGATAGTTCGTCTGAAACTCAAGAACCCCGAAGAGACTGATTCTAAACTTAACAGGAATACTGAACAAGAATAATAAAAACAAAGACGAAAGAGATGAGTCAAATTTCATTTGAATAATAATATATACTGAATTGTACGTATGGTTTCAGCCAAATACAATTCGGTATAATTAATCAGTTATTATATTATATTCGATTTATATTTTAAATAATTTACCATTTTCATTTCAATAATAATATAAGCTGAATTGCTTAAACGGTCTCAGTCGAATGCAGTTCGCTTTAATTACTCAATTTATTATAATTAATTCACACTTTTAATATTTTATTTATTGACATAATTAAAAACTGCAACATTTAAGAATTACATTTATTGCCTTAGTAGTAATTTATGATCAAGAATTCAATCTTACGAATAATACCATGATTATTACTTATTGAAATATAAGTTTGTTAAGCTATTATAAATTAAACAAATACGTTATTTGCTTAAAAAAATGCAATATCTTCCTAAACCGATGAGAAAATAATCCTGCAGCTTTAATTAACATTTTTTCTATCTCGCTCATCCAAGCACTTAAAAATATTAATGAACTTGAGAGAATTTCGAGAAGTAATTATTCGCAATGGGATTAGTCGTGGCGTGCGGCGCGACAGAGGCGCAGCAAGAATAATTCTTGCGTGAAAATGTTCACAAACACAGTAAAAGAGAGAGAAGATGAGTGCAAGCACGTGTTAGAAAGAGAGAAGTATAGCGAAAGAAGAGAAAGAGCACAGGGAAGAAGCCAGGGCGCAAATTACGACGGCGCTGCCTCCGCGAGTAATGTATGCGTAATTACAGTTTATGTAATAATGCAATGCGCATATATTATCCATTCGTACGGAAAGTGCGTCGTCGCTTGATTCAGGCCATGGCTCTTCCCTCATGGATAGACGATTTTTTGCATTTACGATCGCATTAGATCCTGCATGATGCGCAAGAGCAATGATGCTATGTAGTTAACTAACGAATTTTAAATCTCAGAGCTATTATTAATACGTGATGTGCGAATAATTCTTCTAATGTAAGCTCATAATTTATGAAATGTAAGATATGTGATCGAAATTACCTTGTAATTTCCTTGTATGCAATAATAATGATATATTATTTTTATATTAATATTGTAATTATTATAATATTAATACACAACGTTATATCGAACTTTTACAATATTAATTTTTCTTATTTTTAAAAATCTGGAACCTTGATAGTTATTGAATTTCATTTTCGATTATTTAATTAATAACTCATTAATCTTTTTGAAACTAACTTCAATCTTTAATTTAATTTACGTTTTATACTATAAATATAATGCAATAGTCTCTCATTAGATATAGATCAAAACAAATATTAATTAATGATACAAATAACTAAAAGAGAAACATATGTAAAAGTAAAATAAGCTTTTTTAACGCAGTTGAAGGCATCTTACATATAAATTCACAAAAGCAATTAGAATTCTTAGACGTTTTATTTAAAATATTACCTTCCTAAATCTTATTGAAAAACTCATCTAATGATTTTATTACTAATTCTGGCAAAAACATCTAATTTTTTTGTAGATAATTATTAAATAAAATCATATGACAAATGAACGTGTATTTAATATATCCTTAGTTAAGGAAAGGATTAGCTATTTGACGCGTTGATGATGCACGATACTCCCATTTTCAGTAATAAGAATGAAAACTTATTTCACTACTTTTATTACTGGATTTTTAAATTTACTTTTCTTACGTATGTGAGTTCGATACTTTTCCGCGTGTGAATCCCAGCGACAGAGTCATGGGAATATGGGTATAGGATAAAAGATTACATCCTGATTTAAATGTAAGAACGTTTACTCTCTTAGTAAAGAAATTAACCGTAGCTATTTGCATAGTCCTATCGTGAATTCATTTACTAAATCTGAGTTACTTTCGTTTTTTCCACTTTTGTATTTCCACGTACTATCTTATTAAAATGTACATATCAGTCGCTTTATTATTGAAAAGTTGGATCTTTTTATTATTTGCTTTTTTGGTTATTATTATTTTTATTTTACTGAATCTATACCTGATTGATATTAATATTATTAAACGGGTTTACTTCTCATTTGATTATCAATCTAAGACTTCGGATTCTTTTGATTTTACAACTTACTAATCGTGACATTAAATAGTAATTCGAACAAGCATTGTGTGCTCTTTTCTCGTGTGGGCGCTTATATTCGAGTACGCTGTAAATATATACAAATTAAATGAATTAAAAACTAACTACTGTTTAAGTGCACCGTTTCCTAAACATCTGAATTTCTTTTTTTCAGACGACTGTTTTGAAAACTTGATTGAATATAAATAGTATTTGCCAAATTTATTAACACAGATATAGATTTGGATTAAAAACTGTAATCAATTCTTTTATTTCAGATCGTGAGTCCACAACAATACCACGACAAGATTGCAAACTTGAGGGTCTCCATCCTCTTCTAATCGTTACTTACAAAAACATTACCGTATTAGTGAGTATTATGTACCGTATTATGTAGTCAAAGACTTACTTTTTTAACTGAATATTTCAAGACAGTACGTAACTTTAGGATATGTATATACACACACACATTGTTATGTATGCGAGTTCGGTACTTCTTAGCGCATGATTCCAAGCAACAAAGTTACGAGGAATACAGGTTTGCGATAAAAGCAACACTAAATTATATGATAAGACGTTTAGTTTTCAAGTAGAGAATTATATTCTACGTTAGTTCGTTCGAAGCAAGTCCTTTACAACTCGAGACGTTACATCAGCCTCTTTCTTCGTTGTCTTGTTTGATTTCGGTGATTGCGGTTGCGCATACGGTTCCTCGAATGACCAATGCAGAAGTACTTCGAGTCACGGGATCGGAGTTACTTGAATAATCAAAACGGAGTTTCTTCGAGTGACCCTCCACTAATGCTGTGATCACTATTATGGGGATGGGCATTGAAATTCCTTAATTTCCAGAGCTCATCGACATCACTCGAGACAGATTCATCTCTGTATTTTCTTGTTTTTAAGATTTTCAAAGTTTTCAGACACAGTGCTTTCATAATATCTATAGAGCAACATATTTATCGAAGAAAAATAATAATACTACATATAACTAACACAATATGGGAAAATCTACAGCATATGAATTCGAATCAATATTATACTTAGAAGAACAGAAATCTTAGCGATGTATGAACAAAGATTTATGCAACTTGCAGCAAAAGCCAAAGGGGACAGATATACCTGATTAGGCTTAATGACTTGAAGTCATGTATCAATGATAACACCGAAAGAACTCTGTAAATAATAGACATATTACGGAAATATTTACAAAATCCACCAAATAATACACGAAACATCCACTCCACTCGTAGAGAGGTAAAATTGAACTCCGACAGAAGCGAATCCCTGCCCTCGAATCAGGGTGCCGATAACGTAGTTTTTTTATATGTGGCCGGGAACGCGGCATATCCTTGTAAATGAGAAAGGGAGCTCGGATTGCAAGAAACGTACAAATTCACTCATCTGCAAGAGCATGGAGCCACCAAGTATCAATAAACAACAACGACAAAATATAAATCTGCTGCTTGCGCCGAAATCACCCAGACTCGCAAAACATGAACACGAGACTCGTAAACAGAAACTACAGATGCAAAAGAAAACCCTTGGGCTTGTTACTTCTTAAAGCCGAATTGGACCGTTTGTACACACTTACGGCGTATCATCCTCGACTAGCAAACATGAGCAGCAAGGTAACGAGTTACAACGATGACCTTTGAAAGATATAATGCAAGAAGCAACGTTAACGGCAGAAATCTAGGATACCAGTACGATTAATCCATAATGACAATCCTGATCACGTCGACCCTGGTATTGATAATAATCACCGAGTTAGTCGCGCTTAGTATCTGAGGAGCAATTCACTCCTTGAAGATAATTGACAAGGATGGACGAGGAGAAGTGTATACATTACATCACATATTTCCCTATAAAGTTCGTTTTTTTTTTTTTAAAAGATCACCGGAAGTTGTTCTCGATCTAACATATATGCGGCCTCCACATGTAGCTAGAGACATAATATAATAAAGTAATAAAAATATAAAGTAACAATTTTATTTCTAGAATAGGAATTTTACAATTCCTTTCTTTCCAATAATGGTGGTTGGTCTTCTTCGTGTAACTTCCATCCAAATGTTTTTCCTTCTATTTCGAATAGAAGGAAATCCTCGAATTCCTTGTTATTTAATATAATTCTTTGAATATCCTCTTTCTGTCGGTGATTTATAAGCTTTATTGTCTTGATCATAATCATTATGCTCTCTTAACGCTTCTCTGTACAATAATTTCTTTTCTCCTAGTGCCCGTCTTATTTTCAAGATTTCGAATTTGTATATGTTGTATTGCAGTAATAGAGTTAATAAAAATTCCTCTTTGTCTTTCAAATTTCGATAATATTTGCAGCCGTTTTGTCGTAGTTGTTCCTTCTCAGCCATTTTTCCTCGACCAATACTTGTAATAAATACTTTATGATGTTACTCTCACTTCGTGTCATCTACATTTTTAAAAAAAAATTATTTACTAGCGCTTTTTTTACGATATACCTTTGTATTCGTGACTGTTTTTCTGGATGGTTTCACCATGTTATATCTATATTAATAAGTGTTGTCATTAACAAATTTCTCCTTCTCAATTTATATTGCTTAGTCTACCTGGCATTGCACATGTAAGATTAATATTAATACCAGTATTATTATTAATTTGCTTGTCCTTTTTAATTTTCATCGAGCCTTAATTTCACCAGTTAACGGCCCTTAACATTTTTGCCTTATTGATTATTTCTTGCAGTTATAACCCATTTTTAGACTATTGCAATTGCATTGTGTAGAGTCGCCTGAAATGTTTTATTCCGTGTTGTCTTTTATTCATTTCTCAATTTCGTGCTTATATGATAGGTTGCTATTTATATAGTTTAGCACCAAATTATTATTATATCGCCATATTGTCCTAAAATTATTGTCGTTTACTGATCGGACAGGTTTCAATACCGAGTTACTTGTGACGGCTCGCAGTCTGGATCTAATTTAATTATTCCCACATCGGTTATTTTCGACATTGAGCGTTAATTCTTTATGCAATAATATCCATGTATTGGCGTTTTTTATCCTTCTACGATATATTTTCATTGTACACTATTACAATATTAATATATTGCATGAGTTAAATTCTGTATTTTGCATGGGCAGATGTTGCTTGCTTTGCTCATTACGTTTCTGTTTTTGTATACTATAGTTCTGTTAAGTATTTGTAATTATCTATCACTTTCTCGGTTAGGCATTGTTATTTTCTCGTCTTATCGGCAGTAGTATTGTTTTGAATAGCGTATTTCGTCTTCTTTGTTAGAATCCGAAATTAGGTAATTTGGGTGTATCCTTGATTTCGATATATCCTTTTTTCTGACATAAGAATCTACGTTTTCTCGGATCTACTGTTGTAATCCGTCTTGCTTGAGTTGTTCTTTTATCTCTTGGATTGCCTGATCTCAACGGATTCCGAGCTTATATCTCCGTTTTTTCGTCGTTGTCTTTTCCTAATAGTATTCATGCCAGTGGCGTATCTAGCTTTTTGTTTTGATTCTCTTTCTCTCGTGTATTCGCGAATGCATTGAACATTATGCGAGGACGTTCAGGGTCGCTTTGCTCTTTTCCGATTTCTGGATTTCCTGATAGTGCATTCTCGGTTTATAGATAATTTAATCTGTTGAATCTTAGGTCGAAGATTTTGCTGGTGTGGTAATGTTTTAATAGTTCGTTGTCGATGACGACTGTGAATTTTCTTCCGTATAAATAATGTCGAAATTGTTTTTTTGCAAGTACTGTAGCTAGTAATTGCTTGTCATATAGTAACGCAATTCTCTGCCTCCTAGACATTTCGACGGGTTACTGCACGGTCTTTTCCTATTTCTCTTTGGCTCAGAATTGGTCCAATTGCGTAATCAGATGCATCCGTGTAACAGTCAGTGAGAGCTAAGTTTGTCGCTGATAATATTGGTGTATTGCATAGTTTATTTTGAGTTCAAAAAATGGGTTATTTTGTTTTTTGCCCCTTACAAGCGGTTTTCCCTTTGATTATTTCCAGTAACGGATTTGCTAATTTCAAATAATTTTTTATCGAGCATTTCTCATATCCGACTAGACTTGAAAATTGTTTTACTTTTTCGATGTCATTGGTATTGGATATTTTTCTACCGCTTCTATTTTTTGAGTCCATTTTAATATAGTGTTCCCTTACTATGTGTCCCAACACCTTTGCTTCGTGTTTCGAAAATTGGCGTTTCTTTGGTTTGATGGTTAAATTCGCTAAAGATAACCTTATTAGCACTCGCTCTAGTTAAACTAGATATTCCCTGATTGTTTCGGAAAATATCATGATATAATTCAAGTACACCTCGATTGCAAGCTCCATGATCCTCATGAATGTTACAGGTGATTCTTTCAGTCCTTTGGCCATTTTTTTATTGGAAGTACCTTCTTTATATAGTTGGAGACTTCCAATTTTTGTATGATATCGTTGGTAAAAGATAGTCGGTATCTTTTTTAAGATGTTGAGTAGTATCTGTCATGCCCTACTTGTAATTTATTATATCAGCTATTGAATCTATTTCTTTCGATTTGTTAGTTGGTTGATCTTTTGTCGCGTTACCTGCTTCTCGGATTGATAACTCGCCTTTAGTTATAGTTTTGATTGTAGTTTAGTTATAGTTTAGCTAACGTTGCAGGAGACGCGTTTATACCAAATGAATTTAGGTTCAATGATCGTAGCGTCAAGTATCTGAAAGGCGTACTGTCCAGATAGTATATGTGACAGTGTATCATTGAATAAATATTTCAAAAATAATAAAATAGTTCGGTTTTTGAGTATTGTTTTGTAGATGAGTTCATATAGTAAAGCTACTTTTTATGATAAAAATTAAGATTTAAGTTATGTGTTTATGAGAAATTCACTAAATTTATAAAACAATTATCTTTCTTATTAAATGTTTTGGATTATTTACATAAAACATTTGGTAAATGCCATTATATAGTTAATTTAAACAAGTGCAATAGATATCAACGATACTTTTCTATCGTCCTCATTAATTGCTTCAGTTTCTAAAAATGAAATTCTTTTATCTCTAAAATTTGGAAGTAGGAATCATGTTCGTTGTTTGAGGCTTTACAGAATTAAATTTATAGTGTCCACGTATAATACCTAATTATAACAGCATTTTTATGTTATTGGTACTATAATCATTTTTCTTTGATTTTGGAAATAAATATTTGTCACATTATACAACTGAAAACTTTTTTGAAAATTTAAGAAAAATTTCAATTTTGATATCTTTTTTATTTAATAATATATGATTCAAAACACATTTTTACTTTAAACAAGTTAGAAATATACATGATATAGAAATATAATGAAGTATTTTAAAGTAGAACGTGATAAACTTGTTTCAAATCTAAATTTTTTGAATTTTAACTTATGTTATAAAATATTTTACCTCCTATATCGAGTATCAATTAAAAGTAGTATAAATTTGAACAAAAAAAATTAAATTTTGATATCTTATTCAAATTATACTATAATAATCTTTTAATATATTGTAGTAAAAAATAAAAAGTGACTAACCAATTTATTTAATTTTAAAGAATTTCACTACCTTTTAACATATATCCTATCTATTAAAATCATTCCAGGCCACTTATTATTTATAGACCAAAAAGAATCGAAAAAAGGAGCATTAAGAATAGTTCACTGTTCGTCATGAAAATCATGTTAATCTGTGAAAGATTAACATTTTGCCGAGCCATATGCAAATTTAATCCGTAACAGTAAATCATCCGCTTTGAGAATGATCGCATTTAAATAGGGATGACGACGGTGTTTTCGCATTAATTGCGTTGAAGTTGGAGTGGAAATAACCGCGCAGTAGTACGAGTCAATGTAATTGCTTGCATACGTGAGAAACATCCAATTAAGGTTTTAATCTCGATTTTGTTACATTAGTTACATTTCCCTACATACTAAGGAAAAAAGACTTATAAAGATAGATGCAATAAAATGTAATAAAAAAAGTCACATTTCCGATGGGCTTAGAATATAAAAAACATAATGAAATTATAATTAATGAATTAATTAGAGATATAATTTTCTTGAACTTAAGTACATTTATAATAAAATTTATGAAGTATTGAAATTATAGTAATTTTATCTATTAAAAGCTAATTATCAATTGGATTTTGATAACTCGAGAATTGATAAGCAATATTATATTAAAAAAAATAATTTAGTATGGCTAGTGACTTCACGTATATTCCGCACTTCATATATACTTTTGTACCTTCGCTTCTTACATATACCTCAAATATTTTCTTAATTATAAATAATAATCTGAATTGTTAAAGTGCAAAAAAAAATTAAAAATAATAATTTTAAACGGTTAAAAAGACTTAATAATATTTGCTTATCGTTGCAAGAAATGATAAATAATTTGGGAGCATTTTGAGAAAATACTAATTTTTTAACTATCTATTATTAATAAAAAATTACAATTTATTTTAGACAAATTGATATATGATTTTTAAAGATAATAATATATGTTTAACTAATTTAGGCAGTCAGATGTAGCTTATTAATAATTAATTAACAATCATTTTAAGTATTTTATGAATATAAATAAATATTCAGTTCAATCATCCGTCATCACATACAGATTTGAAGTTCTGCGTATTATGACTATTTTTAAAACTTTATCAATATTATTTGCGTTACTTCAAAACATGAGTTTTAACAAATTTTCAACAAATTAAAGGAATAAAAAAAAAATTTATTTAATCACTTAAAGAGGTTAATTAAATTTCATAATTTCTACATTGTGTATGTCATAAATATATGATTTCAATTAAATGAAAGTATTCTGGAAGTGAAAATGTATTTATCAAGTACAATTATCGATTTTCGAGATAAAGGAATGAAAATGTGTCTAGAGTGAAGCAGATATGTGTGAAAAAATAGGTGAAATCATATGCTTCGTCATTGCATCTCCACCAACCAACCAATTTGTAACCAAATAAGGTCTCGTAATTTATTCCATTTAATCCATTAGGTAGCGTAACTGCGGCTAAAGGGGAACGAAGAGGATATTATAGCCACCGCAGGCACTTACCGCTTTAAGCTCTTTTCGCTCTAAGCTATTTCTGGATTACTTTACATTTGAATGGACGTACCGCCAAGACTTACATCAAAGAAAGTCCGCCAATGATTCAAAACCGCGAATATATTTTTTTGCAACTCAATTCATTGCTATATGTCTAATTAGCATTACAAACACATTGCTTTCAAAGCATAAACTAACTGTAGTCTCATCTTTTACGTTTTCGCATTTCATGTATCTATTTTGAAATAGAATTGATCTATATAGTATAAGATATTCATAAATTCATCCCAATGATCTTTCGTTAAATTATGTGGCTGTTTACGTTGAACCGTAATATTTCTTATATGTATCGAACTTTAAATCTTATTTAGTAGAAATGAAAAATACGCGGGGTGAAACATTTAGAAAATTGTATTTTAAAAAAAAGTATCTGTTTTAAGATTATTTAAAATAATTTTTTTATCGCACGTTTATAAAGCATGTATTATGTTGTCGAAAACTTGATTGAAATATGAAATAATTTTCACTAGAGTTTCACTGTAAGAGGATTGGATTTTATCTTAAAATGAAATATATTTACTAAGTTAAGATAATGAACTATTTTTCAATAAATAATATCGGAATAAAAGTCTATAGAATTTTAAAAATTAATCACGGGAAGCGTTTCAAGTATTTACTGTTATTATATATGTTGATATGAATATAAAATAAATTATAGTGTTAATATAATTGTTATCAAACTTTATATACAGATTTTTGTAAAAAGAAGCTAATTACTGAGAAATAATATAAATATTAGTAATAACATATGGTATGAAAAAAGGACGATTTTTTTATAAATATTAATTTATATTAAAGTATTAGAAGAATGTTGTAATGTAGCCTTATAATAATATAATTAATTATTTCACCATTTTAACCAATTGTATATAATGTTTCATTTCTAAAAGTATTTATTCTATATATTCTAAAATTATTGTATTCCTATCTATTAATTATATGAAACATTTATATGAAATTTATTATATATGAAATAGACTTATAATTTGTATTTATCTTAACTCTTTTTCTTCCCAATTACATATATTCCATAAAAATATTCTTTTCTTGCGTTGGTGAGATACTTTCGTTCTTCATAAAAATTTTATTTATAAAATGTAATCATCGTTGATAATAACATTACCTACAAACTAAATGAATTTTCTACACATAAGGTATAATATGGTTGATAAAAGGCTTCTTTATTGAAAAATAAATATGATAGTAAACGGAGGATAAAAAGAAAAGAATCGAATTTAGATAATTAGACACAAATAAAATTAAACATAAAATCCTTTGACTGTAGGGACGATGGTACTCTTAATGGAGCAAATAAAAGAAATGCAAAAAAAATGAGAAACCAACCAAAAAGTGGGAAATACAGTTAAACTAAAATATTAAAATATTTTGTGGGAGAAACCACAATAAAAAGAATATGATCGGATAGGCAACAGAGATGATATAATTGACTCGCAATAATATTGACATAAAATTATATTTTCAGTAAAAATTATAATAATAGTAGTTATACACTAAGTATTAAAGAAGCAAGGTTAATAATTGCTATTATTTTCTCTTTCTCTTTATGTTCTACGTATTATAATTTGTCTGAACTTAGAATAAAGAGAAATTGTCATGTAGAAGTATTCTTTCTTATAATCTCGTTAAGTACTAACCTACGTAATGTACAATATATCCTTATTTATTCTAAGGATTTTATAAACAAAATATACGATACGATTTTTCGAAAGATTCAATACATAAAAAAAACTTGGACATTTATATTGGATTTAATTTCGAGATTTCATATAGTCTGGTGGCTTGGTTTTCTTTCAGTTGTATTTCGAGAAACTTGTACAGTACTTCTTTTTCTATTTCTCTTCGAGCGCACGTGACGATTCCAACGCACTCGATGTTCGCGTGATATGGTCACTCGCGGAAATTGCAGACGTCGTCAATTGCAAAGTGCCGCAGGGGATCGCGACCGCTCTGTACGTTCGACCTCCTTGTGCTGCTTTTTTGCTGCTTTTTGTCGAGAGTCGAGGCTCGCACTCGTCAATGGAAGAAGCCCCGCCAGTCTTCGTAGCGTCGCCGCCACTCGCGTTACTGGTATAAGTACGAGGGGGTTGGACCATCGGGTGATCAGCGCACATGGCACTCGTAACTTTTCCTTGCCTCCCCTTATCCTCCCAAATTTCTTTCTTGTTTTGTGCTACCTCTGCGAAAAAGCGCCTTCTTTCTTTTTTCTCTCTTACTCATACAAACGTTTGTTCGAGGATTTTGATTATTTCTATATAGGAGAAAAAGTAAAGTGGGAAATTTGCTTCTATTATTCGAAAAAATGGACGAGTTTTTAGTTCGTTCGGAAATTGCGATAGAAACTTTTGTTAGTGAAAGGCAGATAACAAAATAGTTTGAATTTTGATTAGAGAAATATATTTATTATTCAAAAGTTTAATTCATAATTTACGTTTTCTTTTCGGCGAAGAAACGTTCATATTTCTCTAACTATAAAAATTATCCTTGTATATTATATTTTATGAATATTATCATTTGTCTGTCATTGTTGCAATTATAAGGGCATATTAATAATATATCGTATATTAATCAGTACTGACATTTTTTCTTAATATTATTTATGGTGACCATTAGATAAATGTACAAAACGTGGTTTGAAATTTTTAATTATTTTATTCTGCAAACGTGCAATAATTTATTGTTTAGACGAGAAAGCATTCTATCGGTAGTAATTTTCCATGGCAAAATTACTTTCATAAAATAATTTTGAATAGTCTTTGATGTAACTAATGCAATCGAGATGATTGTATGGATCGATGATTATAAAAACTTTAGTATTTTGTACACATTTTATAAGTCTTATTTCTAAAACAAATAATAATTTTTCTGCGAGTTTTTCGGTACAATTTCAAGAGAGTTAATTTACATTAATGAGATGTACTCGCGGGATATTTGACCCATTATTCAGAGTAGTCAAGAATTAGCCCATTAAAGAGTAGTTAAGATCCACATCCCGCAAGAGAAATTATGAGAAATAGAATAGCATTATAACTCGCTCAAATATATTATCAAACAAGTTTAATAAAAATAATTGTTGTATCAAAAAGATAATCGAGAAGGGTAACAAAATGAGACGAAAGATGAATATATAGTTGTCTATCACTGATATAAGAAATGTAATTATATTTAAACCATTAGTGAGGTTAAAGCTCACCTACTTTCTATAACGAAAAACGAAATTGAACATTTTTGAAAGTTCAGTTAAAAAGTATGAACAGTTAACTTTTCTTGACGAGCAAATTAAAGAGAAAATTCATGGTTATATAGCAAGTGTGTTAGCTTTCGGTGGGACGAATTTTTAATAATAAAATGAAAAAAGATGCAGCAAGAAAACATGTTTTACCTAAAAGACTTAAGAGAAATTATCATATAAAGAACGTAGTTACTTTAATTTCTTGTGCAACATGCAGTTAGAGCATGATAATCAGCTTCTTGTTCCTTTTATGTAGCTATTCTAGTAAATGAGTTCTTTTAAATCTGAAAGTATCATAGTAAGGTGAAAAATTTTTTATGCTATAGCTATTACGTTTATAATTATGATTTTTCTTAATTTATTTCACGTATTTCACAAATAAAAAATTATTACAATGTTTATCCAACAATTTGTTATATTGTATTGTTTTTACATGCAAAATATTTTTAAAAAATATTTTTCTGATTTAAAAAGATATCTATAATACATTTCTTCTAAAATATAATAAGAATAGAAAAATATCCAAAGCTTATTTGCTTACTGATTTCCTTCATAAATTTTTTATATAAGGGATAATTTAATTGATATTCAAATGTATAAAGGAAGATATTTTTTTAACTAAATTAAATGAAAGTTTTCTATGCTTGGAGTATGAAAAAATGAATACATGCGTTAAATTAGTTTTTTAAAGTCAGGTTTATTGTAATTATGTATAAAATTTCTTACGTATAAATATTAAGAAAAAACTTGAAATATACCATAAATAACGTTAAAAGAAACTTAGTATTAATTTTAGTATATAAATTCGTTCGAGCTATATTTTTAATATTTTAGAACAATACCCTTCTTTACGTTAATATAAATATTATAATTAGTTATTGTAACTAAAAATCTATGCACTTCTTTTTCAACAAGGAGAAAATAAAATGAAAATGGAATTTCATAAAGAATAGATGCAGCCTTAGTTCAGTCTGGTCAATAGTTAATATGAATATGATTCATCGCAGCTATTAGGATGTTAACAAATATTTTCCTTTACTTTAATAAGTATCGTATTTACATTTTTATAAATATTATAAATTCATAAGGAGCTTTTACAATAGTGCTAAGTATTTATACTTAATACTGCACATTAATGCTGCAAATGAATCTGAAAACTTTGACTTGCTCTTTTTAAATGCATTGATTGTTTGTACTGATACTGCGAATGTCCTGACAAAGCAATTTTCAAAGTCGTTCTCTTCTCGAATCAAGCGCATTATTATCTCATCAGAAGATTTCACATCCGGGCGTGATTATTGCGTGACAGTTCAAGTAACGAGTCGACGTTAGTACATGCTGTATTCTCTCATGCAATGCTGCCCAGGGCAAGTCACCGCCCACAAATCCTCAAAGGTTAAACTTTACCATCATTCTCGCGCACGAAGCAGTAGCAAGCAAGAAGTCACGAGTGTTCGTCTTATTATCGCCTAGGGAATTTCTTGCCACTTCCCTTTCTCCTTTCTTGCTCACGATCCCCCTCACGCTCCTTCTTTCTCACTCTGTCTTTCTACCATTGATAGATGTATCGCATTGTTCCTTAAAGTAATAATGCATTATGTTGAAATTTTTATTCTAATATGTTAATTCGATGTTTATTTTAATAAATTCAAAATTATTGCTTTAAAACATACAAGAATAGAAAAGGGAATTAGCTTTTAATGCGGTACTGCACAATGTAATAACAAAGATCTCGTATTTTTAAATTATCCACATACTTTATATAAGTATATCTCCATTATTATACTGTAATTTCCAAATGTTAAATTATGCATATACGAGGGTAGAATGAGAACTTCGAAACGTCATATCGCTTGCATGCTTAAGTTCTTGACGGCTTTGCGTGACACAATCCTTTATTACGTTACAATAAAAGTTTCAAGTTGTTATGTTACTTAGTACAGTTTTGATTAAACGACGGAGTAGAGTATTAGGTAATTTTTCAAAAAGCGGAAAAACTTGAAGTTCTTGAAGTCGTTAAATACTCTTTTTAGAAGTATGAGTTGCAAGAGAAATTATATAAGAACTCGACAAGAATATCTCCTCTAGTGTACGTCAAAAAAAAATGTCAGCAATATTTTAAACGACATTTGGATGTGGATAAGCTGTGCATTAGCTGCGTGCCGTATTTGTTCAGGCCGAACAAAAAATGTTCAAAAGACGGTTCAAATGGTCATCAATTCAGCATAAGCCAAAGAAATTTATGTGTCAATTTGTAACTGTTGATGAAACTTGAATCTATCGCTATCCTTTGAGATCAAACAGAGTTACAAACAAGGAAACGATACTTTGTCTTCCAACAAAGTTATAACGCCTGTGTTTTCAAATGCACGCAGAATAACTTACAATAAACAATGGTTAATATTGTGCGAACTTATTATACTATTGTGGTAAAATTAAGAAAAAACAATGACATTCTGAGGAATAAAGTGCGCCTTTAATAAGATCATACTTCGACTAATATTTAGTCCATTAAAATTTTATCGATAAAAAACTCGTTTTCAAGTCAAACATATTTTCTTAAATATCTAATCAATATGTTTTTTCACACTACTGAATAGTACAGAAGGATTTCTAGATTTACTTAGTGAAATGATGCTTTGCGGAAAGCTTAAATAGTTTTCGTTCAATAGAAAGCATTTTAATCAAGACCAAGAACTGAGAATGCCGAAAATGTGGCTCGGAATTATTTTCCGCGAAGAGGCAGTCCGCGATAAAACGTAAGAATTGAAGGTGCTTGTAAAGCCCTAAATGCTTACGAAAATTCGAGAGTGGAATATCTAACGAGTGACAAAAAAATTTCCGTGCTGCATCTCACTCTACATATATAGGAGACGACGTAAACCGAGAATAGGAGGAGCAAAGATGCATTCCGATCACGATTCGGACGTCTTTTGGCAACAACGTGGCACGAAGAATATTCGCGCATATCTGCAGCGTCTCGAAAGATCGCGAAATCATACGTTCGTAAAACGTCGCACAGCAGGAGCCAAAAACTTTTCCGCAAGAATCGCTTTCGACCAGCCAACTCTTCGTTTGATGGCTTTTACGCTTACTTATCCACGCGCGATTCTTAAATCCTTGACTCGTTGTGACAGTTGCTCGAGTAAATTCTTATCTTCTCCATATTTATGATATCTTATAGGTTTTATTAGTACAAGACAGAAACATGTCTTGAAACATATAAGTACAATCTTTAATTGTTCTAGACGATATTTTATGAATGAAGAGTAACGTCTGATATTAGTAAGATATAATTGTTGACAAAAGCTTAAAATCTTTTTATTAAATGAAGAAGGTGATGCAAACAATACTTTATATTATTTTAATAATTAAAATAAGATAAATTGATTTACATGGATAAGGAAAAAATTCGGTTTTTAGATTGTGTAGTCGTTAAAAAAATTTATTAATAAAATTAAGGGTTTAATGGAAAATGATTTTTATTCAATCTTCTTTTTTGATATGTTAAATAAGAAATTGAACTTTAGATAAATTATAAAAATAATAATTGATCGTTAAAATACAACGCGAGTAGAAGCTGAATTTATTAAAAGCTATATAAAACCCAGAAAATATGAAAGAGTATAGTCATAATTTTATAAAAATCTAGAACCTCTTAAGATTAGGCATTAATTCAATTTATGTTAACTTATAAAATGAATAATTCTGTATTGGTATACTTAGATATATGTTAAAAACTCATCAGCATATTTTACGTACACCAAGTATGTGATTTATATAAGTACTACTGTGTCCAACATAAATTTTGCATCCTCCGATATCGTTTGCTTTTCAATTGCTTGGAAGCCATTGCATCCTATTAATATATAAATTTACAAACGAGAAACGTAAAAGAATAATAAACAGAAAAATAAAAAAGTCACCGAGGTAAAAAGAAACAGCATATTGTTGGAACATAAATTTACTTATTAATGATAATAAGTATTCGTCACTGAGTAAATTAATATATCAGCTATAATTATAAACAGAGATTTTTCCGGTCCGAGTCTCGTTGATTAAAAGCAGATCACAACATATTTTCCATGATAAGCATAAGTTAGATATCTATCAAAGACGTGTCGGAGCAATGAAATTTCATATTCGACGTTATAAAATAATTCGCGCATGCATGCATATGTGCATATACGGGAATCGTGGCTGACTAGGAAATACAAAAGAAGCGAAATGAAAGTTTTCCAAAATAATGAATTCAAAAATATTTCCAACAATATCAAATAATAATAGATAATTTAATAACACTGTTTTTAATTCTATACTGTTGAATTGAATATATATTTGTAACTTTATATCACAGGTGGATAAGATTACAGTACCGCACAGTGAAAGAGTTGCAGTCCGATGCCGCGAACTTGGAAAATATAAGCTCGTCGGCGATTCGTTGTTACACTGTCGAAATGGTGTCTGGAATGGGAAATTACCCTCCTGCATTCCCACTACTGCTCTCGCTAATTATACTGGTTAGTAATATACTATCTTTATAGAACGTAATATTATGAAGCATACACCTTGTACTTACTAATGTTAAACAAAAAGTTCAATTTTACTTCGGAATTAAGTAAATAATAAGTAAAGAAAATCTTTTGTTTTTCTTAGCATTTATTTTATTAGTTTTGTAATAAATAAGTCTTAATTTTTATTCTTAAGAGTTTATAATAATAAACTCTTTTATTTTTAATATTACGTATATTTGCATAATATTTAAGAAAAAAATTGTAATAATAGATACAAAATAATAAAACAAGTTAGATTTACATTTATGTAATACTTTAATTACTACGACATTTTAATATGTAGAGTTTTTTCAAGGAATTTATTTCTATTTTTATATTTATCTCTATAATTTTATATCTAGAATTTATTTCAAGGAATAAGGAGTTATTTCCAAGGAAGGTTAACAAAATATAAACAAGTTCCAGTTTGAAATTTCTCCAAAGTTGTTATAAATAACATATTACGTATATAATTAATTATAATTGTTATAATAGTATTAATTAATATTTTCTTAATTATAAATATCATTTTGTAGCACGTACAACAAGCATAAGAAAATAAATCTTTCTTAAAAATGCCAATTATAAAAATAAAATTTTTACAAGCATTTATTATTTATAAGCCTAATATTGCCTATTAAGGATAATTATGAAGGTAAGATATTAAATAATATTAATGAATTCGAGTAAATTTCATTAAAGAAATTATTTCGAAAAATTTATAGTTGATAAAATATTTTATAGGCGATGAGTAGAAAATATTTTTCACGATGAGATTTATAGTAATCCAGTACTTTATGCGAAAGTAAGTTAATAGTTGTTATAAAAATGTACAGTAATCACATAGTGGTGAATTGGAGAATATTCAAGTATAATTATTGTAATGAATATTTTTAATTTTATTCAGTTAAGGATATAAAAATATTTGTGCAAACAAATTCATTCAGAATTAAGTATGTAATGATATTTTACTTGACTAACCTTTTTAAACTTGTAAAATACTAATGTAAAATATTCTGTCCTTTATTTTGAACTAGATATCTTTATCATAGCATAATAAAGCACTGATACTTTTCATAGCAAATTTTTGTTTATCACTTTTTTGCTACTTTACAATTCAAGACTGAAATCGCAATAAATTCGCTCGTATATATACATTTATCCGTAAATATTTATGAAAGCAATATCTATTCTCCATTTTATCTGTACATTTTCAACTTAGTTATTAGTCGTGTGGTATCGTTAATTTATTTAAAAATTTCTTAAGTTATAATCAGGTCTACCAATAAGTAGTTTATTTTTCACCTGACACTTATTTTACAATGCTATGAGATTTAAGGAATTAATGAATATAAAGATGTTCATTTACTTTAGTGAAAATTTTATTAAATTGTTACTATGACTACTATAACAATTTATCGAATGATAAATTGACCTCAACATTTTACAATGTAGATAATTACAAACTTCGCTCTTAAATTTATATTAAAGATTTTGTTTCTATCCTTATTTTAATGGAACTTTTATTTCAAAGAACTGCACGTAAAAAAACATGAAACTCAACCTACAAATTTGTGGATTCTTTTTATTGATAAAAAAGAAATAATTCTTCTTTTAATGATTTATTCTGATTTACTGGTTTAATTTTTGATGACGTACAGTAAACTATTCATTTATTATAAGGATATAATGTCTTTCATTACATCATTAGTTGTATTTTAATTAATTCTATTATTATTTAATTTATAGATAAAACAAATGTTAAAATAAAGAATTAAAATTAATATGTAAATAAGAGTAATATTTTTATTTTATATTTATCTGAAATTAAAACTACAATAAAGCGAAGAGTATTGCAAATGATTATTGCACATTGTATTTTGCAAATAAAATATTTTACAAATAAAAACATCAGAAACTTTAAAGAAATAATTCAATATTTAAGAAAAAAATAAATAACATGTGTACATTTTTCTGGAAAATTTTACTTATTAAACACTTGGTTTACAAAATCTTTTAATAAAACTACGTTCTTTAGTGTAATCTAGATTGACTGAATTCTATGAAAGTTGCACGAGATTTTAGGTTTTAATTTTATTTTTTTTTCTATTATCTCATTCTTTTATAATACATAATTTAGTAAAGAAAAATAGATATACTTTTAAATTATTTTCACCAATTGTAAGAGAGTAATATCATGCTATTATGTTATTAACCTTATGAATATAGTAATATAGGAATGAAATGTCTCATAAGAAAATGGTATCTATAGTTTACATAATTCCCATACGATTTTGAAAAGCTTTTTCAACCTTACTTTTTCACAAAAAATAGAAGCACTAAACAAGATAGTCATTTACGTATACAGGAGAAAAATGGTAAAAAGAAATAAAATCAAACAAAACTGACCTTGACGTTGCTGAATACTTGAAATTGTAAACAGATATTCTCCGAAATTTGATGTTCAGAAGTTTGTCTTTAATTATATAAAATTAGATCTACATTTAAAAAATCCTCACTTACTTCCTTATCTGTTAATGTATGTTTTCATTTAATCAAACTTGACGCAGTTGGTTGTCTTTAATGATAATTTAATGTAATCGTTTTTACACATGACATATACAAATTTGTATTCGTGTTTCGTTATTTAATCAGGTATTCATTGATTGATGTACGTATAATTGCACGCCACTAAGAAATCTACATGATATTTTAAATTATAGCAACATATGAATTTTCGATTTCTGTTTCGATAGAAGTATTTACGCATTATGGTTTGATTGACTCGCATATAATTACAGTATTAAAATGATTAAACATGTTCATGATGTATTAAGAAATTAATTTAATGAAAATTGGAATGTCTACTGTCATTAATATAAAGGATCAACATGTATTGTGGATTAAAGAAAATAAATATTTTCATGTTTAACTCCGTTTCAAAATAGTTATCGATTTCCAATCTACTGCAAAATATTTTCAATCAAATTATAAATAATACCCGAATGATTTCAACTTATTATTTGGAACCTTTAATGAATATATTTAATCCGTGATATTGTATATAAATATAATTACATTTTATATTACTTATAAAAAGAAAATTATATTATGAGTATAATTTTATACGAAAACTCAGCTTAGTAAGAATGTATTAATAAAATAATTTCATTGTAAAACATTTTTAGTGAGTAATATTTTTCAAGAATAATGTGTAAAAAAATAGTGATTACTGAAAAATGTAATTCACAATGTGAAAGACTTTGAATAATGCTCATCCTTTATTTTTAAATACAGAACAAACATTAAAATATGCTTAAAAAAGAGTTGGTATATGGTGAATACAAAATATCATGTTGTAACAAGTTCTGCCCGGTCGCGTAGACTGGTTGTTACGGTGTAGTGTGGTGTTCACGGGCTCCCAGACGACGACACCTTGTGATGCCCTGATTTAGTCGTACTCGATGTCCTTCTTCCTAGACGCGTCGATAGCTGGACGGCGGGGAGGGTTCTTTTATAGGGAAGGGATGAAGGATCGCGAAAAGACGGGTAATGCTATTTATAGTATCAATTGAGATTCATTATTGTTACCCAGCGTAAGATTTAAATTGCGGTGATTTTCCTGCGACCTTCAGATACGGTGATTCGTGACTCCCCTTCCTGCTAGAAAGGGGACGATGGGCGTCTGGTCGGCTCTGGATGTATTGCGGTTTGGTCACGGGACAAAAGAGAGGAGGGAACTGTACGTCATATAACGAGCAGTAGGACGGTCCCGTACGTCGAATAACGTATGAAAGGAAAAGAACTCCATACGTCAAAAAAGCGTACGGGGGGTGGGGGAAAGGAAAGGAAAACGATAATACGTGAAATAACGCGAGGAAGGTCAGGTCCGGAATACCATCGCCAAGGCGGTGATGGTATGCAGCAGTGGCTCATACTCTCTGGCCAGGGCGGGTTACTCCGGACTACGATTAGGAGAGCAGTAACGGAGTGGACGGTCCTGAGTCGTACTTGGCAACCCCTTTTATAGGTCTAGCAGGACTCAGTCGCGCTTGCTTGCTCTCGTTACGTCATTACGCGCGATATGTGCAGCTGATAGGCATTCGTAACCTGCTTTAGCAACGAGCCAAAGCATATTAGTGTTGTTGCAATATGTAATGGAAATAAAAGTGATACATTCTTATTCTTGCAAGGAAGCGCAGACACAAAGTTATTTGTACATAAATATCATTTTTTTAAACTGCATTATCCATATCATTTAAACAATAATTTTAAGGCACTCAATAGTGATGAAATTCAATTAATTTTGTAAATATATATTTGTAATTCAAATTGGGTAAGAACATGCTAAATGCTATTGTAAAAATTGTTAAAAATTGTTAAAAATAGTTTCATAATATTTAATTAAAGGAATTCGATTTTTAGCATCGTACAAGCATTAAATGTATACTTTACTCAACCTTTACATTATGTATAAGAAGTAACATAATCAAATCATATTGAATAATAAAAATTGTTATTCAATAATAAATTATTTGTTAAGTTGAATTTTTAATATTATATAATTAAGATGTTTTAGGAATAAAAAGTATCATAAAAAATATCGTAAAATCATTCTATTTATCTTGAATTAATTGCTTCATTCTATCATAAAAATACTATTCTTCAAATATAAAAAAATTGAGAATTATAACAAAGAGCTATTGTACGTAATGAAACCGAGAGTAAATACGAACATATACTAACATTAGCAAATATTTCCTGCACGTGTCAACTACGTCTCATCAATTCTAGTCAAGTGTTTCACGTGCACTTTGATCATTCATAGGAGTCTTTTGTCTTTTAGCGAAAGCGTTTACATTAGTCAATCGGCTTAGAAATTTTTACGAAATTTAATAAAAAAGAAATTTAATGCGAGAGCATAAGTTTCATAGAGTACAATTGTAATTTATGATATTTTTCAAAACAAAATTTGTTTTCTGCAATTTTGATATGAAATGCATTTTTCAAATAAAAAGGTATATTTGAGAAATACTGTGGAATATTATGCGGAAATAAAGAATATTCATAGGGTAGATACTAAAAATGTATATCGGTTTCGTCTAGAATCGGTTCACTAGACTCGTCAATAGATGAGTTTCTTGGAAGTCTAACTTCTTTTGTATGATTACATGTTCATTTCATGAGATATTTAATGTAAAAATTAGAATTACCTTCTGCAAGTTCTTTTTATTTATTACCCAATTTTTATTGCTCATTTTTGTGAAATACTTATTTAAAAATATATTCTAAATTTGTTAAGCGTCCAACATGTAACATAATCTTACACTTAAATAGTTAATGGTCGCTTAAAGTAAACGAATCTGTTTTCGGGATTCGAAATCCCACTGTGTTGAGTCGATTGAAAGCACCAAACTTTCCACGTATGTACATGTATACTACGTTTCATTCACTTTCTATTTTGCTTTTACCTTTACGAGCCTCAAAGACTCGACTTCTTTTTACTTCTGCTTTTTGGTTTACCAGCAGCTGGCTTTGCCCTACCTTCCAGCTTGCACTTTTTCTTGAAATTTTAATAAGGTGAGCAGGCAAAGCAAAAGAGAAAGATGAAAATGTTTTCTGTCTGCTGCAGCTTTCAGCTGAGTAAGATCACTACGTACTACTGATGTTAGACGCATGCACACGTTACACGGTGCTGCTCTCAAGTAATATCTATGAAAAGGTTTTACGTATATATGGGCGCGTACGTCAGTATATATGGTCTAGTTTATTTTCTGCTTCCCCAACGCGAGCTACTTGCATTCAAATTTTTGGTAGTACATAGAAAGTGTATACAAAGTTTTAATAATTAATTTCGTTTCTTCGCTGCAGGTTATACGTTAGTAATTTTCTTTATTTTCTTTTTTCTATTGACCTTAGTTTGCTTCCAAAACTATGTCGGTTATATTAACTAGAAATATTTATGACAAATTTTCTATATCACTAATCTTTTCAATTCTGGTGATTTTAATACATTTATTAATATTGTAGATTTGATACATAGACAAACATTGTAATAAGACTTGCACAGATCCAAAAAGTTTAATATCAAAAGTGACTTATACTTCGTTGTCAATCGAATACAAAATTGAGAAATTATTTTATAATTTGTGAATTACGAGTGAAATTTAAGTATTAATCGATTTCAAGGCTGAGAAGCTGTAAAAATGTGGAGATTCAAAATGCAGTTGTTTCTAAATATAATTAATATACGATTAAGAATTAAAAAATAATTTATGTTAGATATATTACAATTAAACAATTATTATCAATTTTAATATTTTAGCATAAATCTGTCTACCGCTTCTTATTGAATACTTTAAAACATGATAATGAGTGTAATATCGGTGAAATATTTTTCTAATTTTGTTTGGATATTGTAATTTATTGTAGCCCTTCGATTTTGAATTTTCCTCATTCAGAAAGATCTACAAAATTGTATAATTACAAATGTAAGCAAGTTCTCCGATGTTTATACAAATAACATCCTATAAGTTTAATATTTCTAAAACTACTGATATGTAAAGATTTGTATTTAGTTGAAGATTAGAATTCAATAAAATCTGAAAGGAAATCAAAATTAAAGGAAAAATGAGTACACGATTATTATTCTAAGAAAGTATTTTTTAATTCGGTCGAAAATTTACAATTTCTTATTTTTCATGAAAAATTTTATTTTATGAAACGTGCATTATAAAATGTTTTTTCATTTTATGTTTTCTTATTATTCCACTTTCAGAGTTTACCGGTCAGTCGTAATTTAACCTCTAAAATCAAATGAAGAATAATGTCTTGTTTTATGTCCGAATTCCTTTCAACGCCAGAATCCTCGTACAATGCACATAAGCGTACTCATCTACTACAACAGTAGCTTTGCAATAATGTAAAAATGCTCGTGATGCTGTGAAAAGAGAAAAAGTGCAGTACTAGGTATTCCGAAAGCATACGTACATTGCGATGGCAAGAAAGCTGTGGGTAACAGGAAAAAAGAATCGCAAATGAGGCGTCTTTTCATAACTATACAATATATGTACGCGTGTGTGGGTGGATAAAAACGAGGTGCCGATATAAAAGGATAAATCGTGGTCATAAAAATTCAGCGCTCATTTTTTTCAAAGCGCAATGGCGCTTCAAGGCGTTTGTTTTGCATTTTAGGTGCACGTTCTTTCAGAAAAAAGGCGTAAAAAGACGCGAAGATAGCGAAGAGAAAAAGTAGACTATAAATCACACATAAAAACTAAATATCCGTATGATGAGACGGATAGAAATTTGGACTATTAATAATATATATTTACGTGCTATCTTATTGCAATTAGAGTATTTTAGTACTGGACGCGCATAAAAATAAACAACGATTTAAACAAATATTATTTACTAAATATAAATATTTGCAATAAAATCATGCTTCAGAAACTTTATTCATGAATGTATTTTACTATAAATTTATTAATCTGTTTTATTCATTTAAATATACTAGTAAGAAGAAATTCTAAATAATATATGTCTAATTTTTAAAATACATAATTCTACTAAAAAGGTTAATTTATCTCATTTCATTAATATTTACATTAGAATTAATAACAAATTACACTGGTTTCATAATAATTCAAAGTAATAGTTAATTTCTATGAGTTTTTTTTTTAATAAGTATATAGCATAGTTTCATAATTATCAAATCAAAAGTAAATTCTATCAAGAATCTGATTTAACAAGTACGTATTAAGTACATCATTAAAAAATTTGCTCCATACAAATCTATGCTATAAAAACTTAGGAAAAAGTAATAAGCGATTCTGCATTTATCGTTATATATGCATTTTTAATGATCCGGACTGAAATAAGCAGCAAAACATTAATTTACCAAACTACAATTCTGCATCGGAAAGTGTATACTCGGGAATATTTTAACATATTGAGATAAATTTTCAGTGAAAACTAATATTCATAGATATTGTTGTCGTTACGGATGTTCGCTATTGTTCGTTCTCACGAAATTAAAGTTCCTACTTACGGTGTCGCTTGCATTACAGAAGACGTACCGCCAACAATACTCTTTGGACTTCCCACAGGATCCGCGACATTTGAGCCTTCGGGTGCACTGGCTGTTTTTCCTGGAAGTATACTTCATTTAGAGTGTCTCTTTGCCAGGCGGCTTGGGAATCCCGAATGGACTTGGACCTCTACGTTTCGACAATATCTGACTGGTGAGTAACGTATCAAGTTTTTCCACATACATTTTGAATTTGCTCTTTCATATTTGCTTTATTGCAAATATTTGTTCGTTTTTCAGCTTTACTTTGAGGAAATGTAGAAATTAAATTAAGAATATCTGGTTTTTTTGTTTTGAAAGAAAACTACTTTATAACTATTTATAAATATGATAAAAATACCAAACTCAAACTATTAGTATACTACTTTATTTAATAAAATATTGCTTAAGCATTGTTTCAGAACTCGTGTAATAGATATTTAAATTTGACCAAATAATCCCCAATTTTTTATAAATAATAAGATGTAAATTAGCAGGCATTCCTCATTAATTTTGTGTGATCCTACATCACATTAGATTGTCACAAATAATTTTCTTCTACTTAATTACGTTTCTTAAGAATGTCAAAATGTAAAAATTACAATAAAATAATTTTATAATATAATATAACTTAATATAACAATGCCGTAATTTTAACGTGTAATTTAAATTTCGTTTCTTTTGAATATTATCTTTTGTGTAAATAAAGTACTATTATTTGTGACTGAAGTATCATCTGTATACTGTTATACAAATAGAGGACTAATTTATAAGATACTGAAAAGATTGCGCCAAATGAAAATCAACGTGTTTTTAATAACATTATATTGTATCATTATACTCATTGCATTAAATATGTGTAAACTGTGTATAGACTATTATTTGATTTTTAATGTATCGTTAAAGTCACCGATTCCCTGTATAAGACAGATGAGAAACTAATGAAAGCTTTTTCAGAAAGTAACTTTATTAATTAGGAGCTGTAATCTATTTATAATTAATACAAACTTCTATAATCTATTTATGCACACCTTGTATAAATAGGAAAATAAACATTCGCACAAGTCGAGAGGGACAGGATCACGCTTGACATGTCCTAATAAAATTACACCGTGGCTAAATAACTCAATCCAGCGGATGGTGAAGTTACGCCAGTGATAAAGGAGAAGGGGTAGATGTATGCACAAGTAGTTAGAGAAAAAAAATGGATAAAACCGGTGCTCGTCGCTTATTCAAACAGTGTACGCGCGTAACTACTCGTAAATTTCATTTCTTCTCATATGCGTGCTCGACCCTGCATACGCTCTCGCAAAAATGAGTTTCTCTCTCATCCCCGGATCTTCCCTCCACATTTTCTCATCACTATAAAATATTGCACATACGAGAGGAACTCGAGGACATTACCCTATGGCTGATAGCCTGGAATTATTTCTTTCTCGCTCTCGTTGTCTCATTACATGGTAATTAGTTTTTGGAATGAAATAGATACTCAGATATAACGTCGTGCAAGAGTACTTTTCCTTCTTTATCTATAAGTGCATGCGCGTGTGCATGAAAGTATACATACGTAGAGGTAAGCTTCAAAACCCGAGGATGCATGTTAATATTTAAAAGACAAAGAAAAAAATGGTGAATCGAGTCTATCGGTGACTGAGATTTATTAATTTTGTACGTGACCGATAAAGTGCATTTTCACTTAGTTTGTTAACGGTAATTAGAGTCAATTGGTAAGAGCTATTTGTCAATCTAAATTTGTTTTATTTTCATCGCACAAATTGTGAATACTATTCGAATTAACTTGTAACCGAAACGTTAAATGGCTTGTTAAAAATTTACGAATCATGTCATTTGTTAATCTTATATTATGTCTTTAAATCTATCTAGAATTACAACTCGAACTTATGTGATAATATTTTTTAATTATGAAATGTACTACTGTGAATTATAAAAATTGTATAGGAAAAGTAAGAAAGTTATAGGCAAAATTACTCTTATCGAAAAAAATGATATCGATGTAAAGTGAGAGAGAAAGGGGGAAGAGATAAAGAATTTAAGTGTTTCTGTTGGAAAAAACGAACAAATTAGATTTTGATTACGAAGCCTAGAAATGAAATATTGTCATTAACATTGACGTATAGTATATCCATTTGCCAGAATTCTTAGTACCGATGTCGATGAGAGTCATTAAGTGGAACAAAATTACCATCTGCTTTGATAATAGATTTACTCTACTGGCCCTGGACATCAGCGTGTGCTCCCAAGAGATTTTGAGATATAGTGATTATATTTATAGTTCAACCATACATAATACAGTGACTTTACTTTAGTTGGCAGAGCATCATGTTATTCTAGGTAATGAGAAGGCGGATCGCCTCGAGAGTTAGTGCTTGTTTGGAGTGAGAGCTATAGCTTTTTGATGGTCAGGACTAGTTTTATGCAAGATAAATAGAATTATTACAAATTTGTTAGATGTTAATCTAATTTACTTGTAGGTATCAAAATGAAGCCTTCATCGGTTTAAAAACCCTACTAAATCGTTCTCACCAATTTAAGGAGATAAAAACTCAGACTAAACGGTAGAATACTTTATGAAACCATGGGAAGTCAGCTAGAATTTAGTTTGGGGTTTGCACTCATTAAGAGCGGGAGTTCAAAGTAAATTCGACGGAAGATATGCAATTGTTCGATTTTTGCCGTACAATATCAGAGGGATAATATCTGCCTTGAATCATACAGATTACATTCCTATTTCGCCTTAGTCATTGCTAACAGACACAGTTTGTTCAATAAATAACTTTTAATTGTTATATGGTCGAGGAATACAATAATGCATTTAATATATGTGGACGTTTTCAAGCAGAAGCGTCGGCTGGCTCATATGTATATATTTATGTATACATTAATTACTAATTAATTATTAATTACTATTAGTGGGCACTATTTATATAATTAAATAGGACATTAAAAATAACAGAAACATTCAAAATTTTTAATTTTAATTATAGATAACTATGGTGGAATTAGATCTTCAAGTTTTATTTTTATATTGATGAATTAAATTGAATAAAATCATAGGGAAGATGCGATAAAAAAAGATTTTATGATAATTCGAAAGAACAAAATCAATATACTCTACAGCGTTTCACAAGTAACTATGTTTATATAATACATTATATAAATGAAAGTATAAATAATTCAAGTTTATTTTTTTCTTTATTTTAAAACAGTAAAAAAAATAGTTGGAAACTTTTCGCTTCTACTTACCATCTACTTTCAATTTATTTCTAGATATAGTGACATTCATAAAGTGAAAATTTTTTTCTTAGCGTTTTATCTCAAATCTAAATTGTATTATGTATGTTTTATAACACTTTCAAAAACAGTATACACGACATCGCTACTGTGGAGCTTATAGGTTTGGAAACAAACTTTGGTAACAATATCGGTCTCTTTACGTGGTAAACTTTTGATCCTGAGTTATATGCTTGAGAAGCGTACATAAAAGTTTTTTCATCAAGGTGCGCATTGACATAACATTGAATTCAATAGATTAAGATTTTTTCAAATTGTATAATTAATGAAATCTTCAATCGCATGATTAGCATTCAAGTTACTTATCGAATTTAAAAACACCGCTAAAATATTTAAATTATGTACATCACCTAAGTTGATTTGTACTCTAGTATTTGATTTTAAATTGATTTTCGTAAATATGCATTTTGATACTTTTAATTCAAATATTTTGAAACGTGGAATAATATGTGACTTTAACGTGTTATTACAAAACTAAATACATAATATCTAAGCAATTTCTATGTTATACTTTTCTGTACATAAAAGTTGAAAAGCTTGTTAGAAGTTGATAACATACTGTATTTATGCATAAATCTCAAGTTATTGATTTCTTAGAACATGTCATTATCGTAAAGAAAATTACCAGTATTTTGATTTACTTTTAAATTATTCAGTTTTAGTTTTTCATTATTGTATTATCTAGATTGTTATTTTAATTACATTAGAAGTAAAATAAAATACAAGCATTAATAATACTTTCATATGAAAAAAGTAAAAAAATTTATTATTGTTTTATGATATGTAATGTGAGAAGTCATATAATAATAATAATGATAAATAATGTAAAAAGTTATTTAATTGGCTTTTAAACACCTACGTTTATTATATCATGTATTTAATACTAAGTGTTTTAATTTCGAATCGATATTGATTTAAATTTTATTATATACTTTATTGCTGTATCCAAACGATATATTCAGAAGCTCTGATAAATCTAAATACTCTACTGCATTAATGTTCATTAAACTTTCATTTTTACTTGTTCGTTTTTAGAAATTAAAACGATTTAATATAAATTGATATTACGATTTGACATTACATAAATATTTTTGCCAATCGTTTTAGTATAAATTAAATCATTATTCTTTTATCGCTGTCGTAATATTATTATTGGAAATAATAGCTATTTTAAATTTATAAATATTATTTTATGATACAATGAAATAATAAAGTGAACACGGAGAATAATATAATATGAATAAAGCAAAATGTTACAACATAAAACAAATAAGTGACAAAAAGACATATAATAGAGAGGCAGAAACTAATACTTTCGAGTAAAAGAGAAAAGAATTCATAAAATAAAATAGTAGGAAGAAATAATAATAAAATTGAATTAATAAGAAGAAATCACGCCAGTCTTTAGTAATTTATGTAAAATCTTTATATAAGTATTACTTCATTTGAATATTAATAATTTACTTAATTTGTAATTTATAATAATTTACCTAATATTAGATAAATTAAAAAATAACTTTTCAAAATTCTAATTCATAGAATATACATCGATTTTATTCAATAAAGACTTACCAATGATACGTTAATTATATTATCAATTTTAAAAGATATATACGTAAAATAACAGTCCTGCAAATTTTTATAATGAATATTCAAATCCCACGATTCACGCTACTGATACAATTTATATAAAAAAATTTTAATATCACGTGATTATTTTGATTTTTTAATGTAAATTCTGGATTTCTGTTTTATTTTCATATCTGTAATAATATTATCCTACAAAATTAAAAAGCAGTTAATTTAAAGAATTATCGATATATTCGTACAAAAATATTTTTGCACGAATAAATACTAATATGAATAATAAAAAGGTTTTAAAAATATTTAGTTATTAGAAGTTGTTTAAATGTATAACATATCTATACTTAACATCACAACATACGGAAAACTTTCCATATTTCGAAATACATAACTATTTCAGAATGTAAACCTTTTAACTCATGCTATCCTACTAAAACTTTTACTATCTGATGTTATTTTTAGTTTAGACAACAAATTACACCGGTTAACAATTTTTTTATAAATTATAGAAGTATTCTATTATTATTTATATAAAATATGAAAATTTTATAAATTATTTTTAAGAACATTAATTCTTAATTGATTATGTTAGTACATATATCAAGCTAAAGCCCGTGAGTCAATATTTTTGTTCTACCTGAAAAAAACAAAAATATTTACTAATTTTATCTCTTTCCCAATAAAAATATACATTAATATGCATACTGTTACTAATGGAGTTCGATAGTTATTCACACGCGCGATTCCCGGTGACGGAAACACGGGGAATTCAAGTTCGGGATAAGAACTTCGCGATGATTTAAACCCAAGGTCGTTTATTTTTTAAGTAAGAGTTATATCACCGAGTAGTACGCTCAGGACGAATCCCTTATCTGTTCGCCCGACCTCGCAACTACGGCTCCGTTCCTGGTGTGGATTACCGCGGATCCTGCTATCCCGCGATTTGTGATATCTCTGGCGGCCGGTATTGGATAATTACGAGTGATCCCTTTTCTTATTACCGTGTCCTACTTATAGTGCTCATATCTACTCTCCCCACCATGCGTTCCGGGGAAAGTAGCTCGAAACTTCTGGCCATCATACTTGACAATACAAAGTACGTTTATTCACAGTCTCATCTTAAAAATATGAACGAGTCTCTCGGAATTGAATTTCGTTTATACACGTATATTTTTCATCCTACTTATGCATTACAATATACTAAATTATTCATCGAACATCCATATTGGTAAACGAAGTTAGTTTTTTTTTTTTTTTTTTTTTTCAAAATCTAACGGTACAAGAAATTTTGAATTCAGATATTCGAAGACTACTATCTTCCATGTTCTCTCTTAAAAAGTCGTATGTAAACTTTACTTTTTGCACAGTATTACGTACGTGGTTCGATACTTGTTCGCGTGTATGATTCCTAGTGGTAAATTCATGGGAAATTAGTTGCGGGATAAAGACTACACCGTGATTTAAGTGCAAGAATGTTTACTTTCTCAGTAAAGAAACTGACCGTAGCCACGTCTATGTGTCGATCGTGAAGATGCCCATGGAAGAGAGTAAACGTTTGGTTCTCTGCTCTACTTACAATTTTTGACTCTTGTTTTTAGTCTTCCCACTATGCCTGTCACGAAGAGTATCGCGAAAGGTCTTATCGTCATACTTGACACGTCCGATGTCGCGGCATCGACGATCCTCGTCGAAGGGTTTCCGGATCTACGGAATGAAAGTACGGGGCATGCCTGCGGCATATACTGCGTGAAGGTGGTTTCTCGGCGTGTATGTCATTATTTATATGATTACAATTATAGGGTTGTCGTTCACAATATTTGAGAACATTCTCATATCGAAATTATAAAAATTTCTCCTTTTTTCTACTACTTTTTTTATCTCTGATTGTTACAATTGGTCAATTTTATTTTCATATAACTTTCATATTATACAATTTTTTGTTAATATATATTATAAACTTCTTTCCTTTTATATTTCGGGTTTTCTACTTCATTACGCTAAGTTTCTCTACATTCTCGTATTGTTGCTGCTTAGTTTTTCCGTAGAATGGATTATGCTACGTTGATAGACTTACTTTGATTTTACTTCAGCTGGTCTATAAGCAGTCCAAAGTGATTAATATGACACACCTCT
This sequence comes from Wiebesia pumilae, assembly GCA_018907045.1. Taxonomy (NCBI): domain Eukaryota; kingdom Metazoa; phylum Arthropoda; class Insecta; order Hymenoptera; family Agaonidae; genus Wiebesia; species Wiebesia pumilae. The sequence continues at coordinate 4,159,605 of JACCHZ010000138.1, forward strand.
TTTAAAATATTATTCTGTATTTTATATTCGTTTTATCATTCGTGTACAGATACCTACTACACTGATTTACTCTTGCATACCATGTGCATGTTTTGCGTGTTTTCATTGTCGTTCGAAAAATTTTGAAATTATTTTTGTTTCCTCCTTTTTACATAGAGTTATTTATATTCCTATCATTATCTTATTTTATATAGGTGATAAAGATGATATCTCATAAGGATATCACCTTTATCTTGGTGTACCTTTATCTAGCTCATATATTTCCGCTTCCAACAATAAGATTTAATAGACTCGCTTTCTGCTTAAAAAATTGTCATTTATTTGGCTAATATTCGCTTTTATGAGTATTTTTAATACTGTCTAAGAGTGTGACCTGTTCGAGAAGAGTTTTCGAAAATATAATATCATGAAGGTACAAGTTATGAGCCTTAATAAAACGTGGGAAAAATGTATGTGCCATGCAGAAAAGGCTAAGGGAACAACTATTTCTGATACAACTTAACGAATGAAATTACGAATCAACAAGAATACCAAAAACTATCAACAGATAACGGTCGTACTAGAGAAATATTCAAACAACACCGAAGATCACAAGCAGCGAGCCGCAGTAAAAAGTACCTTGGCTTAACTCCAGGATACCACAGTCTACTAGATTTCCTATCTGTGATAATTTTTTCAAATTCTATAAGCTTTAGGGAAGCAGCTTGGAGATTATCAAAGAAGACAGTGAGGCAGTAATTAAAAGAAATTAGTGCTATCGTGCCCAGATACATTGAAGCGTATCACGCAGCAACACCTAATACCTGCATACGTAGTGCACACGAATATATACGCTCAGATAGAAAAGGAACACAGCAAAAAAAGTAAATGAGAACACATTTTGTGTTCGTTTGAACTTACGATTTCGGGTAAATATTTTTGTTATTGAATATTATTATTAATCGGGTAAATATAAAATAAAGGAAAAATAATGAAAAATAGATAATAAGACCCAACTTTTAAAATAATAGTCGGCACTGTAGTAATTCGGAAATTAATATGTACATTTTAATAAAAGAGTAGCATCGAAAGTACAGATAAAATAGCGCACAGAAATATAAAAACGAAGAAATCTAAAGTATCTCGGAGTAAGTAAATGGATTTACCATAGCATTGTGCGAACACTTGCATAAGTACGCAGATATTTAAAAATAATTTTAATAATTTTAATAATTTAAAAAATATGTTACAAGAAAATATTGTCTCTGATATAAATTAGTGAACGAGCGATGTAACATCTGATAATAAAATCTCTTACCTACTAACCTTGTGCAACGCGGTACTATTCACATATGTTAAGGAAAATTATTAGGAAAGTAGATGTTACAAACAAAAATATATTTACGGTTGAATCACGTTACACGTATTTGCGTAATGAAGCATGTGAGAGCCAAGAATATATATAATTTTATTATTATTATTTATCGGATAAAAAACTCAGTCTGTATTTTCGACAATATACAACCGACATTATGAATTTATAAAATTCCTACAAGCAACAAAGTATTAGAAATAATAATTAATCATTAACGTGAATAACAGCATTAATGTTAAAATAAGCCGACTAGTTAATTTGTAAAGTATCAGTTACAATGCAGGATTATCAATTCAAAGAATTTTACACTAAATAAATAAATAAAATAATGAAAATGTAGTATTTAAACAAAGTAAAGGAATGAAATGCTCTGCTGAAATACAATAATGTACAAATATTCAAATATTGAATTCTTCGTATTCAAACATTGTATAAATACAAATGAAACTATACGAATTAGATTGATTTTAAATATATTATCAGAATATATCGCAACGACACTTACCTGCTGTGACGTCATTTACATGCCTGTAAAAATCCTAAGTGCCTGGAATATGCTCCAAATAAACGGATAACAAGGTGACCCGAATCAACGCTGAACTAGCACATCGGCTACGGTTCTCCTGCTCTTCGTATCGGCAACAATATTAGAGGTCGGACGCCTACCGCCACAACTTTCGTAAATTTTTAAGTACATGAAACGGTACTGCAACGGCATATTCTGATCGTCCCAGATCGTTCTACCACTCCAAATCGTTCTAGCTATGGATGTGTTGGTTCTGATAGAATTTCGAATGTTTACCTTCGACTCATCTCTAGGGACGGTGGCACTTTGGAATGAGCGCCGTCGTGAAGCTCATCGTGCTCTAAAAGCCATGTATTGACGAGAAAGCTACGAAAGATATCGAGGAGGACCTCCTGGTGCTGTAACAGTCTCTGCTAGCCCCCCTGGCTGAAGTTGGAGTCCGTGGCATATTTCATTTTGCCCCGGATGGACTTCTGTCTTCGACCGGTCGCACGTCGACGAGGGTCCGATGACAAGTACCGACAGGCTAATCAAGAAGCTATTCAAGTCGTGGATGGGGTTGCTTCAAAGGACTAACGCGGAGATTCTTTTCCCTCCGCCGAATATGATCGGGAAGGAGACTGCTCCCTTTGGCCAACATGGCGGACGTCACGACGGTCGCACACGCTTTTTGAATCTTGAATTTGGGCAATGCGATCGTCAGGTCAATCGCCGAGTCTTCTCTGGGGGCTATAGTTACGAAATGAATTGGTCGGCCCGCGAAAAATACCGATATTGCTCCCTACCTGTCGGGTGCGATCGATGGCGATCTCGCCCGCCCGTCAGAAGACACCAAGTCCTTGTGGTCTAGGGCCCTAAGGTGGTCTAGGGATACCTAAGCGCGTCGAACTCAACATCGAATGTTCTCGTCAAGGGGGTTAGAGATTCATCCTGCCACTCGGCTCAACATTCCAAGTCATTGCCGATCTGAGAAGCTCTGTGGTGGAGCATTATCGGGCGTGTCTCTTTAACAAACGCAATCAAGGCAAGGTCCTGGATGTAACGTTGCGGAGCAGAGTGAGCAATCACTTTCTTTACGACGGAAGCATCACCCGTTTCGCTGAGCAACGCTTTCTGCATCGGGCTCGACTCAATTGTAACGCGGCCAGGCGATGGGCTCCTGGTGCGGATTGACGTTCTACAACATTGCAGGGTGTACCGTGAGGTTTAACTCGCGGTAAACTGCTTTGTTCGGGGGAGCTGTCGGGGAAAATGCATTTTTCAACCCCGAAATTTCTTCCAGTGGTCAATTGAAAATAAGCTAAAATATGAAATCCTTCAAACTTAACTCAAGTATCAGAATTGGATTAATGGATTATTTTAATTCTTTTCAATTCCACTTAATTTACATAATTTAACTTTAATTTTTTTAATAATATTTCTAAATTCTTTATGCTCACCCATTAGGTCATGCTGTCATGTCCCTGTTGTTATTGAGCACGTAATAATATAATATATGTATTCAATCGTATGTCAATCATTTCTCTGGCTGACATTCACTGTAATGCCGGCGTTTCTGTAAATTGTTGCGTTAATTTTGTACCTCATTCGCCACTATTACTTGATCTAGTATCACTAATTACATTTGTACTCGTCATTATTACGAATAATTATTATTTACAACCATTTAAAATTATTCGTAACTACTTAAAATTATTTATCCATTTATGTATCTGTATTTATTTATATATTTATATATTTATTTTTTGTTTAATGCCTACTTGTATTTGTGATTGTACTTTTCTAAATGTCTTCTAAATTAAATTCTTTAGTCTCTGGTTTTTTTTATTGTTGGTTTGTTCTAAGCAGTTGTATTGACTGTGTTCTATTATTCGAGCTCTCATGAATTATTTTTGCTAAATCTATTTTTGCTTCTTGCATGTTAATTTGGAGCGAGTATCTTTCTTATATTTTGTCTGAGTTCCGTGTCGGTACATCCGTAAAACGTTGAGTGTCAGCTGTGAAACTTTCTGAGATATTTATGATTTCAAGCTGATCTGTGAACGACGAGTTTAGGTCATGCGTTTCCTTATGTTCGAGATCCCTTTCATTTGTTGGGCATAAGCGCATAAGAGTTTCCTGACTTTTTAGTACTGTTTATTCGCGCTTAGGTGTACTTGTTGCTTTTGTTCCATCTTAGCATTCTACATATTATTTTCTCTTATTCTTTTGTAATAGAATCGAAATCACGCTATTGTTTTACTTTATTCGCGGTTTTGGGTATGCTCTTGTTCCGTTTTGTTTTCTTTTTGTTTCGCATGATAGTACTAGGTATGATAAATGTTTAGAATAATAATAATAATTACAGTATTTATTTCAGACTTATATTATTCTTATATTATAGTCGCTTTATAATAATACATTTATATTTATAATTATTTGTACGTGTATTGTTGTTTATAACGCTTCGACTTTATTAGATTTGTTTACAATGGCATTTTATAATATTTACTTATTTAATTATTATATTGCTTATCTATTAGTTTAAGAATTACTTAACAATAATATTATGTATATATAAAAGAAAATGTTTTTTTGAGAGTGCAATTGCGTAGTTGAGTGTATTTGTAGGCCTCCCGCTGTCCCGCCATCCCAAAGATGCAAGCGCAGTCATAAGCATGTCAAAATTGACCTCTTGTCGTTGACAAGAGGTACAGGCCCTGAGTGACAATTCAAGATTCGTTAAATTTTTCCTTTTTGAGAAAAAAAGAAAAGAGAAAAATTTTCTTTACGCATATTTTTTGGTAGGCTTAGTAAGGCACAGTCGTAACATACAATAACTACTTTTTATACTTTGATTTAATTCCTTAGCCTTCATTAATTTACTTAATTTTCTTTTATGTCTTTAGTTCTGTCATTATTATTTTATCCTTCTCTACTTGATTTTGATTTATTTTTCTTACTCCACAAAAAAATTCTGCGAACACAAACTCCAGAAATAAGAAAGAAATGATCGTTCATTCAAAGAAAAACTTTCTGCAAGCTTTAAAACTTATATACATAGAAAAATAACGAATCGTATAAGTATACACACGGAAACAACTTTCAGTCTAATTTTGACGTTGCAACAGCAATTATTAAAGCTGAAATCCTCAATTTCCCATTGATTGTTTTCACTACCAGGGTAATACATATATGCGTTAGCGCGAGAGTTATGTGGATGTGCGCGCGCGCGCGCGCACTTGGGTGGCTACATATGTGTGTACACATACGAAAAAGTTTTAATCGATTTTTATGCTACTAAAAAGACTTGACGTATTTGAAGTCTGATGCGACTTCTGAAAATCTTCTTTTGTATAAAAGAAGATTTCATATATTCTTTTGACGTGTTTTCACTTTTAGATTTTTTCTTCATATAACTTAAAAAGTAAATAAATGAATTAGAAAATATAGATTTGCCAAAAAAGGAAATTATTACTTAAAATAGTTATTATATTTATGTAAAATACTTGGGGTACTAAAATAATAATATAAATTTACGATTTGCAAAATACTGCATATTTTATCCATTACATCAATATATTGTATATTATTAAATAAAAATTAAAAGTAAATTTTAATATATAATTGACAAGATAAAAATAAACTAAAATACTTAGTTATCTGCTTTTATTGAGTAGCGTAGTTAAAGAATTTAATACGAAGTAAATTTAAAATTAATTAATTTTAGTAATTAATTTAATATTCAGTACTAATAAAACTATTATAATCTAGAGTCTTTTTTGCAAATGTATTTAGTAGGAACTCTTTCTTCGTTCGCGCAATTATATGTTGTATCATCATTAAAAGAGCACAACAGGCTTTGAAGTTCATAGTATAATTTACTATTTACGTAGATTTGAAAAGAAAATTTGCCGAAAACCCTGATAATATATAGAATTTACAATCAATCTCATATTTTTTTCGATTAACGTTTTAACTAAACCTTCGACAGGAATATAACGAGTAGCGCTCGCTACTTCTATACGATCGTAGTCCCATCACTCGACCTGTTCAACACGCTGATGCAACGACGCGCATCGTGCACAATTGCAGATCCTGCCAGTTGCAGCTGGACTGATTAATGTTCGGTAATCGGTGACGCTAATGCCGACCGCATCTACATCGCCTGCGCTAATTTGGGCGACTCGCGAAGATCATTGGTTACTCTGATTTTGTTCAAGTCAAATTTATGTACACCGCTAATATCATTCCAAAATATGAGAGAAATATCAGCTACGCGTGGTCATATTTTACCCGCGTAATTTGGTTACACGATCGCGTGAGTAGAGACGAATTACGTGGGATGGAAAAATACATGTATTCTGGACATGGCTGTTCGAAGACTTCTCGCACCGATAACTAATTACTGATAGAACTGATTATAATTCGTTGACTATTTTGACATACGGACATCATATTTTACGAATGATACAAGTCAAATATGCTGAATTATTAGTCAGAATCTTGTATTTGATATTTTGATATTACGTAAAAGCGTATTGGATATACGTATAATAAATAATGTACTGTATATAACAAATGTACCGATTCTTTGAAATATGAACGTATGAGGTCAAATAAATTCTAGGAATCTTACTTTTAACAAATTATCTTATTGATGTTAATAATAACTTTGTTATGAGAAGGTGTTAAATTTTACTTGCTTATAATATGAAATATGCATTGTATTTTCGAATTACAAACATTAGGTTACTAAACTTTACATTTTGTAGTTTTCTGAAATAAGTCTTGTAATATTATGGCAAGAACGATGATTGCGTGCTTTTCAAATAATTCATATGATAAACGAATATCAAATAAGTATTCGAAGAAGTTTTCGAATACATTTAAATATTTATCTTAGTATTATTAAAAAATGTTTCATTTATAATTATAAATGAAAATTTATAATATACATTGTAAATTTATTATATTTTCTTTTGTTAATAAAAGTTATTCCTTGTTATACAAGAGACCGATAAATTGAGTCTTTTAATCGGGAGCTTTGCATCGGAATTATCCGTTTTACATAAGTAAAATTATAAAACACTTAGAGATTTATCTATCAGTGGAACACGTAAAGAAGATGAATCGTAGTTTGAAAATTTAAGAGAAATTTATTGCTGTAAAACAATGAAAATTTTCTCAGTCAGTTTGGTCGGTAAAAGATCAAATAGTATCCAAGAGTACAAAGTAAATTAATTCGCAGAACCAATAATGCTTTCCTGCCTGGTCCAAAAATTTTCATTCCAAAATATCTCGTGATATTAAACCGGAAATTTTTCACGAAGATCCTGCTGTTAAAGTTCTTCTCTCTAGTAGTAAAATTCGAGTTTACAAGGGCATTATCCGTATATTTACAAAACGAAAAAACGATGTGAGAAATTACATTAGTTTGAGTTTTTGTAAATGGAATTAATTTTGCAATGTTTGCAAAGATACATTATAATGTGGAGACATATTTATGGATAAAATTTAACAAAACATTAAAACAATATATTTATCTTTCTCTTAATTCATCAAACTTATGAATTCGGAAACGTAATCTTAAAGGCACCTTATTTTTTATGCAAGTAAAAAATTGTTAAATATAAATTTATAAATAATATTTGTTAAATGCTAAATAAACTTTAGAATTTTTACGTGTTTTAAAAAAGGTTAATTTTGAGTATTTTAATAATTTCATAATTTTATTAAATAAAATTTATCATCAAAATTTATACGACAAGTTATATCTACATGCATTATTTATCTTAAAATTTATTATATACATTATTTAAGTTTAAGCATAAACGATATCGATTGAATAGATGAATTATTTAATTGTTTTTATTTAAGTATCCGAATAAATATGTTACAAATAATATATTCCCGGCAATTTTTTCAAGATAGTTGTTTATCTTACATTATATTCTGTATTTTTATTCTTATTTTTTATGTGCGATATGTCTGATTTTGATATAAATTGTATAATAAATGTAGTTATATGTGAAATTTTATATAAAAAAAACTGAAATAATCTTAAAATTCCATAAGGTCTATATGACATAGAATCTTAAGAATTTTTTAACTTAGAGATCTCTTCAGGTGCGAATAAAATTAGATATATTAAGTTGATGTCAATTACTTGTTTAATCTTCAATAATCGAGAAAATAATTATTTAAGATAATCCCTGTTTTATAAATATCAAATTGTATCCTGTCGAAACTGTGAGAACTAAATTATATTTAATGAATATATAATACCTAACGTACAATCTTCTTAACTTTCTGTTATATAATAAAAATTAAGTTCTTGAGAATTAAGCCTATTTATATGACTTAAAAAGTGAATATTTTTCATCGTAAATTTCACGCTAATAATTTAACATATGATTAAAATTAATTCGTTATGTGCTATTCGAATTCATTATCTTATTATATAACAAATTTATACCGTTATATCATTTTTGGGATTGTATAAAATAATAAAAGTAATAAAAATATTCATTTACATCTATTGTTGATCCGTTCATTTTATTATTCGAAAATTTCAAAACGACGAGAAAAGCAATTTACTCTGGAGAATTTTTGGGATATGTTTCTATTAGCGCAGGCTTTACGTTTGTTGAATTACCATGAAATCCGACGTTGGGTAAGCTTTAATCATTGTATTAACCATATAACGTTGTTTTATTCATATAATTTTCTCGTATGACATTTAACCATGTGAATTATAGGTGTACACTGGTTAGTGCGCAAAAATTTAGAAGGAAAAAACTGGCTACGCGCATATTGATATAATGAGTAATGAGGCATCTACTAAATCCGATGAAGCCAAGCTCTCGTCGTTATGTACGTTTCATACTCGACATTTTGAATTATTGATGGGTCATGCAGAATCGAACTACAAATTTCACTTTCTAATTACATTTGCTTAGTTTATTTGTACCTCAGTGCTGTGTATTATTTAATCATTCTGTATTGGCGAAGAATTTTATATATTGAATAAGAAAAGAGAAAGAAATTTTAAATGTTGCATTCATACAATTTTATAAACTTGTATAAAATTCTAATACGTGTGCCATATAATTTTAATTATTTCTACCAGTTTCCAATAGTAGAACATTGAAATAAATACATATATTTAAATATATTTTATATGTTTAAAAACATCATATATTCAAATATATTATTCGAAATATATATTAGTATAATTGCAAGGTAAAATATAAATATATATTTTAAATATTATGAGTAGTCTAATTAATTTTTTAAAATCTTAGTCATAATATTCTTACGAAGAACTTTAAAATAGTAGATCTTTTATTTTCCCTTTTTAAAAATGTAGAATTTCTTTATGAAATGTATCAGAAACTCAATTTATTCCAATTGAAGTCTGCTGTCACTTTCCGTTTAGTTTTCAAAGAATTTAAAAATATGAGTTGACTCCTTATTGTATTCAAACATTCAATAAAAAGTTAAGTCAGTTTAACAATAATTTTAGCAATATTTTGTAAAGATGTTGACATACGTCTAAAAAGAGTTTTTTATTATACATGATTTAATATTGTAAACGCATACAATAATAAATATTGCAGATGCAATATTTTATCTCGATGTGTGAATGATTCTACTGATTCTATCGCGAAAGATGCAATTGCGCCATTGTTCTACTTATCGAGTCATGCTCTTCGTAGTTGAGGCGCACCGTCTGTTTCTTTTTCCAGGTTGATCGTCGAACGTCTTGACTGGCCAATCGGTCCATCTCTTCCAATGTCCACTCCGGTGTTCTCACCATTGTTTATACTTCTTGAATTATCTTTCGTAAGATATCGCGTAATAATTGTCGCAATGCCTCCTTGTAGTTCATTTTACAGATGATTGAAGTTGCTGATTCAGATTTATCAGCTTTTCCTACCCTCCGGTCGATGTCTTGTCCTTAGTTTGACTTTTGTTTGCATGATTGTGAAAATCCTTCTGTCATAACTGCTAATGTTGCTGGTGACGCGTTTTGGTACGAGGATTGTAAAATCCCGGCGTCTCTAAAATAGTCCGTTCTCCTACGACGTTTGTCTCGCCCCGATAAGGACGAGAGCCGAAGTAGGAGAGACGGTAGGATGAAAAATGAATACTTTCCGGACGAGTTATGGCGAGGAGAGTCAAGTGTCTGTATCTCCGGGGTGCGTCGAATGACGACGCCCTATGGTTTTTCCTAGTGCGCTGAAAGATTTATACCAGGACCGTGCGCCAATACCACTGCACGACCGCAGAGAACAAGTCCTCTGCTTCGGGAGGCCTTCGACTCCCAAACTCGACGCCCTTTTTAAACTCTTTACCCAGACTTCCCCTCACGCTCTCAGATACACGGGGCCTCGTGGAGGAGTTGCTTTGCTTAGCCTTTGCTCAGACTTTGCTCTTACAGTTGATGGACAAAAGGATAGCGAGTATGGTGTCAGAGTAACGGCGGCGGTGATTGCTCGCACAGAGCTTAACCTTGCGTAAGCCTAGGTCTAACTCATAGCCAAGGCTTTCCTCCCTGGCCCCATGCTCCCTCTTACCCATTTTTCATTCTTTCTCGCACATTCGCTTCGCAGTGTTTCCCCACTACGAGAGCATACTCTCGCTCGTACACTGTTATGTCATTGTCACTTGCGTACTTCCACATTCACCGCTGCTACACTGTCCTGCTCCTCGGATACTCGAGACGAAACCAACGTAAAACATTACTAATAGTCACATTTATATGTGTGGAATTTTCTCTATTTGCAGGTTGGGCGATCGCTGCCTTTGAAAGGGACTGGAAGTATCGGCTCTCTATATACTATACCAAAACTCAAGATTCCGGCATTTATACTTGTTCGACTCCTCGGGGCCTCACGAATTCCATTAGAGTTCACGTTACTGGTAGGTATATACATATAAGTTTTTAAATTTATGTTTTTGCAAAGTGCAAAATGTAGATATGTTACCGTTTACTAGTTTCTATTTACTATAGAAAAATTTTAAATAAGTGTCATAATACCGTATCATAATAATAAACTCATAATACCGTAATGCACGAGTAGACGTACGAGCTAAGGTCTGTTTTAAAGTAAGTATAAATATTTAAAAGTAAATATTTTAGAAAATAGGCGTGTCGTTTAGAAATGTTAGAAGAAATTTTAAAATATGCATTAACTTTAAATGAATCAAGAGAAAAGCAGAGAAGAAGTTCTTTGACTCTCTTTCTTAAAGTTGATCCGAAGGGATGATGGTAAAGTAAACGAAGTTCCGTTGATATTCTGTTATAGCGTTCTGCTGGTAGCATCTTCAGGGAAATGAAGCTGTAGACTAGTATATGCGTGTTTGCGTATAGATTCTCATACATATTTTGAAATCAATTCATGATAACGTTTATTCTCAAAATGTGGATTTATTGAAAGTATTAAAGCTTAAAATAAGTTTAAGTACCGAATAAATTTCTTATTACAATAGTGGTAATTGTTATTCCATTATTACATATTTATTGATTGATATATTTGCATTAAACATAATCTGAGAAAATTGGTCTTGAGTTGATAAAATTTAAGAAAAATCTAATGTAAGAACTTAACTAATTGTTGTTGTTATATTCATATGATTTATAATACTTTACGAATAATTTGTTAATTTTGTCTATAAAATCATTACGATTATATAAATGTACAAATAAAGATCTTTAAAATAATATTTATTGATTGGTAGTGATTTCGTACGTGATTTTTTTTCAGTAAATTATATTTTATTAGCTACATTGTTTAAAAAAAAACATGTATACAAATTAATGTACATCATAAAATAATTTTAATTTATTCGTAAAACATTGGTTTGCATGTACAATATGTGTTATACATAAATAGTTGTAAAATAAAGGTAACTTTTGAAATAAAAGAAAAAGGAATTATTTAAAATGTTATGAAATATACACATACGAGTTCATTTCTTAAACAAAGATGAATGTGTTTAAATAAAAAATTTACTTAATTTAATATAATTAAAATAAATGGTTATATAATTAGAATGTGTTAAATACTTTATACAAAATGCTGTAAAGTAAGTTATACAAAGCATAAATTTTCGTTGTGTAACTAGATATCCTTTTATATTCCAAATACATTTAAAATAAATTTAAAACATAAAATAGATTTGCTGCAATTAAATAAATTTATCATTATTTAGATAGTAAAGGATATTGGGATTTTTGGTTAAAATGATAAAGCCTGTTTATGCATTTAGAAATTTACATTCTCATTTTTATACTTTTATTTTACAGGTAATGAGAATTACGGTTGTTATAATATTCAACAAATTATTTATAGATACTGTTTATATCACTTTCATATAATAGTTACCAAAAAAGTATATTGAATATTAATATTACTTCAAGGTGAAATTGTAACGTCTGTGAATAAAGCATAATTAGTAGCGTATTCGTCGAAACATTGTTTATCAATCTGTATTGATAATTTTTGCAAAAAATTTCATTAGTAATTAACCTGAAATAAATAATTTATGAGCTTATCTATACTTTTCTTAAGTCATCTTAATGTAGCTTCTAATCCACTTTTATTAATCACGTGAAATCGAAGAAAACTATATTGAAATACAGTCAAGTTTTCTTTGCAGCACTTGTTGTATCTAGCAAACTTCTAGTAGTTCACACTCGTGCACAACACGTATAATTAGATTGTTTAACGATGGATGTAGTAATTACATCATCGGTTTTTTTATATACATGAAAGCTTGAAAAAGTTCACGAAAATTCACCAAGCCAAAGTTTGTGCAAACTAACCATCATACTGGATCTTTTATCGATGGCAATATGTATTTGAGTTAAATAATAAACAGTTTAATCGATTAGCAGTGAAAATTGCATGATAAATAAAAGTTTTCGGATTGAAACTAATACAATACTGTAAATTCTGAAGTCTACATGTTGTGAATATTCATTATTATTTTTTAGCATATTGATATTCTTCTATTGGAATATTTCCTTTGAAAAATACTGAATTTTTTTATTTCTGAACACTTAAATTTCCGATAGAATAATTTTATTATAATTAGGACACTTTAAGTATTATTTTTTAACGTATGATTTCAATTTTAAACAAAAATATATTATATTCGATTTATTAATTATTACAAAGTATGTATAATGAATAATTTAAATTAACGATGTGCTGAACGAATTTTATATAAAAAGAAGTTTCGATATACTTAATTCAAAATATGTTTATGTACATACAGATATAATATACATACAGATTTATAAATATGTAGTAAAATCTATAAAATATAGTAATGTATAAATTTATTCAAATTTATTAATTGGATATTATTTTTAATGGAACTTTGAAGCGAGAAGATTTATTCTTTTTTAGCTTTGTTCAAAACTCTTAAGGCAACAATGAAAGGAATACAAGAGTTTGCATTTTGTAGTATATAATTGCAACGATTCATAAGCTCTAAAAAGAATAGCTAATTTACTATAATTCACTTGTAACTCAAAGCAAGAAAATTTTTAATTTTTTAAAACGTAAATACCAAAATAAAGATTTTGCTCTCTTTGTGTAAGAAAAATCATTGTAAACCTCGTTTAAATGTCAGTCAATAAGTAAAATCAATAATAATAATCTTGTACCAATTTGGGAAAATTACAAAAATGAAATTTCAAGAATAGATATTTTAAAGTTTCCGATCGAATTTACATCAATTTGATGCTGTTACATGTAATACTATTTTATCTTCTTAAAAAACTTATATTTTTACATTAATGCAAGTCCAGAAGCATTACATAGTAATATTTACTTAGTAATATTTCTTTAAGCGAGAAAACTCTCGTGTATTGCGTTATTCACTATGCGATGCTTGCATTATTGGACAAAATTAAAGTCTAATAATTTCATTATAACTAAAATAGCTGCACTGTTTTCATTAAATATATTTGCAGCTGCATAAGCATCAGTTCCAATAAAATTTACAATAAAACTTGGAGTGTTTTAGAGTTAACGTGGAACACTAATATTATCCTTTGATTTTAGTGTATGTTTATTTAAGTTTATTTAAATCATCAAAAGATCGTTCCTGCAAAATCTTTATAAACAGATAAATATCTGATTACGTAATGCAATGATAAGTGTCATCAACTTATGCCCATCGCTCTATCTATTAGTGTCCTTAGAGCAAGTATTTAAAAGTAAAATTGACCATTAGGATTGAGGGCAAGGAACCCGCGAATAAAATTTGTTTCTAAAATTAGATAAAAAATAAACATAGACTTGAACTCATTGGTATTAGTTTTATAACTAAAATAAAAACTTGTTTAAAACTAATTTTGATAAAAAAAATTTGAAAATATTCAACTAATAGCACAAAAGACAACTGTGCCTATAACAATAATAACAATTTAGCATGAAAAAGAAAATAAGCAGCGGTTTATTAGAATATCTATTCAGAAAATACCATAATCCGTACTTGTAGAGGCATTGTCTTATTTCAAAGGATGATGTATTTCATTTTAAGAAAAAAAGTTTTTATATTGTTCCTTTACAGATGCTTTTTTAACATAAAACAGTACCTTTGAACGAAGATAAATCTTTTCAAACCTTAATTTGTAAATCTTGTTAACTTTAATTGTTTTTCTTGTTAACCAAATATGTCACGAATTAATATAATTCATGACATTCGTAAATTCAAAACTTTCTAAGAAGAAAGGGTCCGACGAGTTTTTTTACGGAATACTATTTTTTAATGTACTATACCAGCGGCACCGTAAACACCCTAATAGCAATCGATAAATTTGAACAAGCAAAATTATTCAATGGTATTATTCATACATATTCATTCCGAGTTACGTTTAAATATCCCACGGCCTTGTGACTCAAGCACTCCGGTTTCATTCGGTCGAGTTTACCTTGAAATTCGATTGGGCACTTCACTCAAAGCAAACTAGGTAGCGATGCACTGATGTACGCGAAAAGATGTTTGAATTTACGCGCGTGTCACTCACATCCGGATGTGCGCAATAGCAAGTGCTTGGGTTTTCTCCATTTGCCATCGCGTGCATATAAGTTGTAGCCTTGCTCTCGGCGTTTTCATCTTAGCCGTTATCTTGTCGATGGTATGTATGCAGAACACCGGCAATAGATAAAAGGT
Source organism: Wiebesia pumilae (assembly GCA_018907045.1). Classification (NCBI taxonomy): domain Eukaryota; kingdom Metazoa; phylum Arthropoda; class Insecta; order Hymenoptera; family Agaonidae; genus Wiebesia; species Wiebesia pumilae. The sequence continues at coordinate 4,174,661 of JACCHZ010000138.1, forward strand.
AAATTATTTTTTAAGGAAATTCAAAAGTTATTTTTCAAAATATGGAATTAATGAATAAAATATTTGTTCAATTAGTTATGTATAAAAAACTTATATAAATATAAGTTTTAAACTTTCGAATGATTATCATCTTATAATATATGTATTCCTTATTACAGTTCGGGTAAAATAAAAATGTACGTATTTTTAGAAAAAAGTATAAAAACGAAACTGTTTTAAGAATCAGCATGCAATTTAAGTTTAAAAATGGAATACAATTTTCTACACTTATTTCCATATAGAATTATAATAAAATTATGGATTTTCTTTTGTTTTGCACTGAACAAGTAACATGGAATCATTTATTTAAAAATTCGATTACATGTATGTGCTTACAATAAGAATAGAAGAAATCATTGAATTATAATAAAGCAGTATTAAAACGTTTCATCTAATAATCAAGTACTAATTATATTATTAATATTTATTACATATTCAAAAATATTATTCATAAATATTCTTCAATTAAAAGACATGTCACATATATCGTTAAGATGCGTCTCACGAATGCTCAACACTGTTAAGGAATGCAGTACAATACATAAATTTTGAATGCGACTCGGAACCTTTTGTTATACTTATGTTATATAAAAATTTATTCGTGCACTTTTATAGGAAAAGTCGAGAAATTAGATTGAGATGTATGAGCGATCGGAAGATAACAGCCATTGAATGTAAGTGGTTATTGATTTAAAAAAAAATACTATTCAAGGCACCAACTGGATTCGGTACTCGAATTGCTATTTTTACTATTATTTTCGCGTGCATTAGAGAAAGTTTAAATTGGGATTTTTTATGATCCGCAATTCGTAAAAAAGTAAAAAGTAAAAAATCGCCTATCAAGTCCGTTATTAATTAACTACCGCGGAAGAAAGGGTCACTGAACAACTGTCAATTATGGAGATCACGAATAAAGAAGTTATAGAAATAGACGTCATCAGAAAGAGTCGAGAAAATCGGGTCAACCGATTAAAGAGTCCTTGAGAAACGACCATGAATAACAACATGGATAACGAGTGTCGAGTCCGAACGTAATACGAGTTTTTTCTCTCGCTTTTTCGCTACATTCGCGAGTAATAATTTGAGTAAACGAGAGCTGAATGCATTAATCAAGTTTCAATTATTATAAGATCTTTAAATATGATACAAAGTGACTTTGTTGCTTGATAATTAAACCCAAAACTTTATGAGAATCTTACCATCATATATGAAAATGTGTACACTTCTTATTGTTTCACTGTAAAAATGAATCTGGAAATATTTGGATTCAAAATAATAATTTAAGTTATTCATTGAGTACATACAATAAGGCATATAAAAATATTTTTACGTTTAATTATAATAATCTCCATTGCTCTTATGCAATATATACAATTAAAAAGTTAAAAAGATTATGTAACTTCATAAATTACTCTTACATTATATAATAAGTATTTATATTTCTACGAAAAATTAGAAATATATTCTTATATCATTGATAATACTTGCAAAATACGTACAATGTAATTATTACATAGTATTCTATTATTTATCGAAATTACAAAATTCAATTTATAATAATCTCTTAATATATTTTCCCAAAAATGTGAATTAAATGATTAATATTTTGCTATTTACTAATAGTTTTAATAATCAGAAATTTTAAAGACAAAAATATTTTGAATTTTAATTTATTAAATTAAGAATACAATAAGTTAGTTAGAATTCTAGAAGTGGATTGCTAATTGTTAGGAGAGAAAATTATTCATAATATATATATATATATATATATATATTGTAAGCACGCTTCATTTATCTGTTTTTTTTTTTAATATGAATTTCAAGCGTTGAATAATTCAGTAGCGAATGCAAATTTTCACTGCATTCTAGAATATGAGTTGGATACAGTAATTGGACTACCGTTAAGATCGTCAAAGTATCTACGTACGACGTAGGAGTACCTATCATTTACTTAAGCTACTAGTTTGAAATATCTTGATCTAGTTAGAGAAGTAGAATTCATGTTTAAAAGATGGAACATGACAGCTTAAAAAATAATAATACCTAAAATTTGTTAAATATAGATTGAAAAGTGCAATTACTTTACTTATTAGTAAAGTGTTTTAGATTTACGTTATCCATAAATAGACATTGATGATATCTAGTAAAATATTAAAGAGAGCTGTTAAGAGAAATGAGTGACTTCGGTAGATTCAAAATAAGTAATTTTTGCGATGCATGAATCGTTGTTTGTAGCTTAGTTCATTTCTGTGGATTTAATTTATAGGGAAATTCGGTTGAAGAAAGAAGTAAATCAATAAAAAGAAATTTTTTCTTAGAAAGAATGAAAAAGAAAGAAAATTTACAATCCGAATGCGAAACAACGAGTACAGGTGTATAGGCGCAAGTTGATAATTGATATTTGAATAAGGTTGATGAGCGCAGAAAGATTTATAGAGGATTAGCAGCACATAATCTAAGCAAACTCGGTAATAACAAAAGGATAGATTAGGAAAATTGAATGATTCTTTTGCTTTTGGTGACTGGATGATACAGTTTGCATTCTGAGTTGCTACGCACTAGAATAAATCTACCGAACGTAGCTGCAGTCTATAACGTTGAAGGAGTCTTGAGTTAAATGTGTTGAATGAGCCATAGAGGCTATTAAATGCCTGTGAGTCAAGATAGTCCAATCCAATCAGGAGAGACTACCTTTACTGATATCGTGCAGGGCCACGTTAGATTGTGTAATACGATGAGTTGAGTGTAAAATGAGGGTGCAATAAGTCCGTAGCACGTTAGGAGCGATCGCTGAGAGAGAAATAATGCGAGCAAGTGATGTAGAATTTAACAAGGGAATGAGATAAAGTAAATGCAGTTTTAAAAAATTCAACTAAATTTTCACGTCAACCTTAATATATTAACTTTACCTTGTAATTTATCCCTTATAATTTATACCTTAATAATATTTATTATTACTGGTGATGCATTAGTACATAACTTATTCAACGCTCATTTCATCGTACAAACACATTATAAATCTTATAATTCAGAAAAAAATTGTTATTTCGACGCATTGAAATAAAATTCAAGATAAAAGTATACGATTTTATACTTGTGATGTCTTTTATACTTATGATCCTTAATGATCCTTCTCTTCTTTCAACGATCCTTAATTAATGAGTGTTATGGGTAAATATCAGTTAATAATTACTTCAGGTAATTCATTATTTTATCAAAGATGAAATTAATGTTTGAAAAGGCTTCGTTATAAATAAGATTGTAACATATTTTTTTCCTCTGATTAAGATGCTTTATTAATATTTTTTGAGTTATTTCAATTATAAAGACTAATAGACTTTTTTACTTTGAAACCTGAATAATATTCATTATTTAATGTTTAACTCGTATAAAAATGAATATATTTTTTCTAAATATAAATAAATAAAACAAACAAATAACAAGCAAATAAAAGTGTTCTCTCGTTTAATAATAAACAAACTATTTATCGTGATAAATCTATTTCAATATGCGGCGTTGCTGAAATCTTAAAGTTCTAGGATAATGATATTAATGTTGCCTTGTTCTTTTGTGAACTGTTTAGTGTTAATTTTGTTTCTAAGACATACAGTACACGAGAATATTTCCAAAAGTTCCATGATTAATATACAGCAGTCAACTGATTTTAACAAACACTTTGACAAATTATGTATTAATCATGGAAGGAATTTTATTCAAGATGAGAACCTACATCAGTTTGTATTATATTTAAGTTACTTCTACAAAAGAAATTTAGTTAAATTTATTATGAAATTTACAGGTGTACATTTAATGATTATAAATTATGTTTTTAAAACATAACAGTACGTAATAACAACCATAAGTCTTTATGGCAAGGTATAATAGATGTATCATTAACAGCAAAATAATTTACTACTTTTAGTTCCAAGAAAATTATTCGAAAAAACAAAAGTGAAGAATGAAGTACACGTTCCTAATAAGTTATCAAGTAGATAGATAAGCGATTGTAATTTTTTTGTTCACTAGCACTACCTTCTAATCTGTAGTAAGCAATTGAAATATTTTTAACTGTATTAGGCAAAAATGCGTCGCATCATTAAGGAATGGAAACTTACTAAATCTAATTTCTAATAAGTAATTTTTAATAATTTATAAAGATACGCGTGAGAAGTGAAGTATCATAAAAGTTTACAAGCGCTACCAATTTCTAATTTAAATCTCCGAAAACTGAATTAGACCTTAGCTGTCGTGGGGTAACTGCTATATAAAAATGCACAATGATAAATATTTTAATCTTTGGTCCGTGTGAGTGTGTGTACATATGTGGATGTCGTGTATTATTAAAATTCGCTGAAAAATAATGAATCGTGAGAAAGAAGGTTAAAAGCCAACGTATGTTACAGATGTTCACTGTCCAATGCCGACATCGCCCGAACCGCCATTGATCGCGAAAATCGAAGGACCACGGCTGGGAGAGAGCGCGACATTTGAGTGTCCACTAGGTTACAAGCTTGAAGGAGCATCAAGCATGACTTGCCAATACAATGGTGAGTACCATTTGACCTCTGACCTCTATTTCATGTTTCGCCCGTAATTTGTTAGAATGGACTCTCGCTTTGCTACGGCTAAGATCGCACAATTAAACTCAAGAGTAATATTATTATTATCGCCTGAAAGTATTAAAAGTTTACGCTACATTTTTCACTTATCCTTGGGAGTGCATTTTAATTACAACTATATATTTCAATATAGACACAGTTTTAATTTCTTTTAAATAAGTGTAAAGTAAATTTCAATTAAAATCAAACGCTTTTTTTTAATTTTGAAACATGTTCATTTCTTTTTTAACTTTTCATTTAATGTAATTTATAAATTTTGTAGTAATTGCATATATTATCCGTTACCTCTGCAAAGTTTATTTTCTTCAGCGTTTTAAATTGTCCGCTCTTATTTAGCTTTCATTTAAAAATATATGTTTTTCGTCAGTTTAGTTGGATAATTTAAACAAATTAAGTAATTTACTTAATATTGAACAACTAGTTTATCCAAGATCAAATTACGAAATGTAATATTGTCTTAATTAATAAACATTAAGGACTACTAAAATTTTCTAAAATTCTATTAAGGATATTTTTGTTTGAATAGGTAAGTGTAAAATAACTTGAGATTTAAATATTATATCTGATGCTGCATATATTTTCTATGTTTTCACTCTCTCATAAGCAAAATCATCAGGATTTCAAAAGTAAAAATGGAACATGATAAAGTCTATATCTGATGTAATCTGATGTAATCTTGCATAAGCCAATCTAATTTCATTATTATTTCATAAAATTGTTGCATACATTCAAATTATAATATGATCTAGTTTTGATTTCACTTAAAAAAATTGAAAATTAAATTTGAAATTGTTATCGTAAAGCCTGTTATTAGTTTCACTAGATACTGGAAAATGAAGTTAATATTATCTTCAATATTCATTTGTAATTAAAAACTACGTTGTCAAGTATTTAACATACTTTAATAATTTATTATATGACTTGTACCCGTATGATCAATAGTTCCATTCGCTAATAACTAACGCAATATATACATTTATATTATTTATTTATTTGTATTATAACTTTTCTTATCACTTGTGAGAAATTAATGTTAATAACTAATAATAAATAATAATCCTAAAATACTATAAAAATGATAAGTTCTAAGGTTTTTCGTTAATTTTATAATATAATTTATATTATTTTTCAACAATTGTAGTTCATTAATTACATACTCAATTTAATAAGATTAGCAATAAATTTATTATACTAATTTTACAATTATAAAGTTTATAATACAAAACGAAAATTAGAACTTTATTTGAAAATCTCTAATTATTTATTCATTAACGTATCCCAACAATAAAAGTACATTAATATATTTATGTAATTGAAGCAAATCTGACTGACAAAAGTAATTGGTAGAAAATTATCGATAAAGTATAAAAAAACTAATGGTACAAGTAATTGTGTGTTATTGTATTGTATTATAATTTGTATAAATCCTATTGTATTATATTTTTCGCGTTTTCGCGTTCAAAGAAATAAATATGATGATCATGAATTATATCATGTTAATGAGTAGTTGACCCAAAAAAGTAACTATAGTTGAAGGAAATCTGTTTTAAGAGGCAAAGGAAGCATAATATACTAAAAATTTTATTTACAGCGATATAATATAATAATTACGAGAATATGAATTTTATTATGTAAGCTCTACATAAATTATAAAAAAAATAAAAATAAATATTATTATTATTATTAAATATTATTTCAATATTTGTGGAATTATTCTTCTATAATTAAATGGAGTATTTTTCTGTTACCAAAGTAAGTGGAAATCAAATGCATTATAGAATATCTCAAACAAAAATCTTTCAATTTACGTTAATTTTCTATTTTTTGAAATAAATTTAGGTTGTGTTATTTTATTAAAAGAATGCTCATAAATAATAATATTATACGAAAGTATTTAATAGTTGAAAATGTAATCTATCGAAAACATTCTTAAAGTAATATTGAAGATCTTTCTCAAACAATAATAAGATGACGCATATTAAATCTAAAAAATATTCTTTTTTAAATACTACATATTCGTAAAATTACATACGTATTAATAAAAAATAAAATGATATTTATTCTATCGTTTTGATGCTTAAGCCGTCTCTTAAGTTCGCTGTAGCCTCTCCTTCAATTCTTTCAGTAATATCCCTTTCTTGCTTAAGACATTTTCTCTTGAATTCAACATTAAATTACAGGTAGTAACATCAAATATGCGTCAATGTTTTACATTTACTGTTACACAGGTAATACAAATATCTTACTTTCAATCTCAGTGAGTATCTATCTTGACGTAGATTACCGCGTCGCAGATGCGCGTGAAAATCCCCAATATTTTCTTAAGACCCATGTTTAGCACAGTATTGCATACACATGAGCCCCAGCGCTTGTCTGCTAAATCTATTTCTTATGATGTGGATTATTTTTAACATTGTTTAATTTTAGTCGCAACTGTACTCAATGTTACATCAAACACGTATTTCAAATTAATGAACTTTGTGACACGATGTTAATTAGATATTTACAGCAGTTCGATCGTATAAGATGTTTTCATTTATTTAGTGCATTATTAAATCCATGATTTCGCATTTTACTTTAATTTAATTTTGTAAAATATCTGTGAAGGATGAATAAAATACACTCTTCCCGCTATAAAAATAGATATACATGTATTTTCATTTTAACTGTATGCTATTACTTTATATTCACAAGAGATGATAACTATTAGCTAAGCTTAAGAGCGTATTTTTTTACTATGAAATATAAGCCGTTGCACATTCTAGAAAAATCTACTGCATGGACCGCCAATCTTCTTTCATTTAAAGAACTAATATCTAGCAGGTATTCCCATATTTTATAAAAGAGTGGAGATTTACCTCATTGCCCATTGCAGTCGTTACAAAGTCGTTTTATTTCGTTCAAACAGCATAGAATCTCCACTTTAAGTACTTAGAAATTTGCATTTTCTAGATTCAGCGTTTCAAAATAAGCTTTTGTATTACGTGAATGTAAAATTTCCATCTTTGAAATCTCTGTTTTCGTTTAAACCATTGCAGAAAGAACTTAGCTATTTCTATATGTTTTTCTAACTTATTTGTGTATTTATTTTCCGTACTTGAATATAACTATCATCGCGTAAAAAAATCTTTTTTTGGTATAATCTGATTTCCTATAAGCGTTTATTTCACGAACAGCATCTCTCTATAGTTTTTATTTTCGTAAGTGCACATTAATTCAACGTGAAAAAATTCTAATAGGACGGAAGTAAAAGTACGTAATAAACTGATAGTTTAAAATACCATTTGCTTATAATCTAATTATAATTCAATTAAAATATTATCGATGTTTTATTCACTTCGTAGCCGATATTCATTTAGTATTATAATTTTTATTTCCTATTGTATTTTTCAGTATGTCTTTGGAGTAAATATAATTGTCATCTTCGTAAATTGAAGTACTAATATAATAAGAAGTTTTCATAACAATTATATAAGAATTTTATGAGAAACATTTATAAGGAATGCGTAAGTTTATACATACATATCTTCGAATGCATATCTACATGTGCGTACATGAGATTATTCGTGTGAGTCAACTTACATGCGTATGTACAGTGCACACACAATTTTGTACATAATTAGTACTACGCCCACTGTTAAATACATTGAGGTCGAGTTTCTCTATCGCACCAATCCATGGGACAGAGTCGCCTCGGATCATATGCGGAGATCGTATGAAATAATTATACTCGGTTTTAGAATTAAAATGATGCTTCGGTTTTTTTGAAACGCGAAAGATGCAATTGCGCCATTGTTCTACTTATCGAGTCATGCTCTTCGTAGTTGAGGCGCACCGTCTGTTTCTTTTTCCAGGTTGATCGTCGAACGTCTTGACTGGCCAATCGGTCCATCTCTTCCAATGTCCACTCCGGTGTTCTCACCATTGTTTATACTTCTTGAATTATCTTTCGTAAGATATCGCGTAATAATTGTCGCAATGCCTCCTTGTAGTTCATTTTACAGATGATTGAAGTTGCTGATTCAGATTTATCAGCTTTTCCTACCCTCCGGTCGATGTCTTGTCCTTAGTTTGACTTTTGTTTGCATGATTGTGAAAATCCTTCTGTCATAACTGCTAATGTTGCTGGTGACGCGTTTTGGTACGAGGATTGTAAAATCTCGTCGACAAGTATCTGAAAAGCGAATAGCCAAGTCGATCAAATCGTCACACGAGTGCAGAGTCGTTGCATCTGCGATCGGTCTTATTAAGTGATTCTTAAGTTCCGCCCTCCCCCGTTGATCGTGAGATTAAACGCCAGTAACATTGCCGTGGTTCTAATAAGTATTTCTATCGTAATAAATATTATTAATGTAAAGTACCTCGGTAATGTTTCTTAGGTGTGCTATGCTTCTTTCTCCTTTTTTTTTCTTTTTTTTGTTATGTCGCGTCATATTTAGAACGGACTAGCATTACTCATATTCGAAGTCATTCGTCGTTGAATTATTGGTTATTGATTATTCAGTTTTTCTATTGATCGTATTACAAGTATTTGATTGGTATTGAAAATTATAAGCTCGCGTTAAAATGTATAATTTAGCTAATTTTGTAAAGCGATTGTACGGAAAAATATTACAGGAATGCTCATAATATGATTTAATATCACTATATGTATTGGTTTTTAACTGTTAATTACATCGATTATATGATATTGTTTAACATACGATTTTACACATGATATAACAGTATCGGTATTCGACTGTTTGAGTTTGCCGAAACAGTTTATAAACGTGATATTTATTCTTTATGAACATGTAATTAACACTACTACCAATTTTCTCCTTTCCAATTTTTCTCATCCTATCAGTTGGTCGCGTTATGCTGATGTTATTATGCTTAGCTTCTTTAATAATAGTGGTTCATCCTGTTCGTTAAGTCTCCATCTATATGTGCAACCTCGTGTTTCTATTGTTGTATTCCTCATTGTTTAATATTGCCTTTTTGATGTCGTACATAATTGTTGGAGTTGTATTTGCTATATAATGCTGTTTATAATCGTTGTTTTCCTTTATTAATTCTCTTTCTAGTAACTTCTTTCTTCCAAATGTTCTTTTTATTTTCTATATTTCATATTTGTAAATGTTATTTTACGTAATAACCTGCTACTGTTTTGTCGTCGTTGTATAAACTTTCTTCTTCATTCAATAATTGCACTGATTATTTATTAGGTTATTTTCATGTCAAATTTTTTTCAATTTTGAATTGACTTAATAACCGAAACTTTATTTTTTCTAATATTACTTTATGCTTGTGGGTGTTTTTATGAGTGATTTCTCTATGCTATGTCTTTTTCTATCCATATTAATAAGTTTTGTCATTGAAAAATTTCTTCTTCCCAATTTTTTGTCTGGGTCTACTATCTTCTTCATTTTTCATGATTAAATTTTTTTTTATATTCTCCATTATTATAACATTTTATTAATTGCTTAGTCTGCTTGGCATTGCATATTTTACCTTCATCATTATATCAATATTATTATTAATGTTGAATTTCCATCAAAAGTAATAAAGGTAATAAAAAACTAATTTTCTTAATAATGAAATATGTATAAACACTTTTACCAATTTAAATCGTTCAACAAATATTTTCGTATACTATTAATAATTTTTTCCATATTATAGTCTTGCTAAAAAAATTGATATGTAAAAGGAAACATTTTTTATTTTATTTTTGAAAATATAAATATAAAGAAATGAAATTTAGTTCATAACCTTTGCTTTTAGAGTTTTAAAATTCCACAAACAATTCGATTATAAAATAAATTAATACGATAATAGTTTCATATACAAATCTAAATTTGTAAATTTAATAGTGTTAAAGATTCTCTAATTTAAATTTCTAAATAAGTGACATTTAATTATTTTTTAAAAATATTCTTTATGCTACGAAAGATATTAACTTCCTTGAAATATAAATTATTCAAAATTAAAATAAATATACAAATATTTGTTGAATATTAATTATAAATTTTAAATTTGTTGTAGACGTTTGGTTAATGATTATGTAAGTAAAATATATGATAATATTTAAAGTAATAATGATGTAAAATGGTATGAGAATGTCGTTGTATCTATGAATATTCTAATTTTTATCAATATATGTGAAATTTACTTTAAGTACATTGGTTATGAATTTATGATTATACGTGCATAAATATATACATGCACGTAAATGCATGTTTCAAACGAATATTTGTTAATCAGATTAACTATATTAAAATGAATATAAATATTGTTGCATTAAAATTTTTATTTGTTATTTGCGGTTTGGTTCAAGACCAAAATCAATTTTAAGAAGAACTAAAAAAATAACGACAGAAAATAAATGTTCTAATAGCATTATTAATTTAATACTGTCTTAATTTTTTTATTTTGGCGTTATCTAGCGTGACGTATTTCTAATTGGAACCTAGCGACCTTGTGTTTATTTCTTCGAGCGATCATTATCCCGGATTCATATTTTCTGTGACTCTCTTACTAAATATCGTATGCGAACAGCATCAGATACCTGTACATAAATATGTTTTGGCATTCCTTCTGGTGTTTTCGTAAGGTATAGGGACATTCACCGACAAAAACTTTTATTTTTTCCGACATTTTCAACTGAAATATAAAATAACTCATATCATTCTCTACGCCTTTATGCAATACTAGCATCATACAATTAACATAAAAACACAAATGCAATAAGTGTAGTCGATTTCATCGTTAATACAAGTCACAGAAAATTTATATCGCGTAAATTTTATCTACGTATTGTGTAAATAGAATTTATCTTAATAATAAATAGCAATTAAATGCTCCAAAAGCGACCTCAATGGAGATAAGGACCGACAATGAAAAGACAAAATGAGAACGGACAAACTGTCTTTATCACCTGAAAGAGGACAGATAGACTACGACGACCAAATTTAATTTACAAAGACGAAAAATAAAATTTTGGAATTAATTGAAAAAATGAGCATCGAGGAAATGATGGTAATTTTCAAACAATTAAAGAAGAGCATTCAAGTTGGGTACGCAACTGACAACATTGCTCGGAAAGCGACGTTTCAAACAAAAAGTCGAATGATCAATTCGAAAACAGCGGGAAGAAAGATTGACGCGCGACAAAAGAAAATTTTAGATTATTGGTATTTGAAAAATTTCCATTAAAGTCTATGGAATTCGATCGAACGGAACGTCAGGATTATTATTATTATTATTATTATTGTCATTACAACGATACATGACAGATCGCGTTCAGTAATAAAGCATCGCAATGCAACAACGGGCACGATTTACGGACACGAAATTTATAGATTTTCTCGGTACAGATTATCTGGAAAAAGCAATTTCCTAAAACATACGACGGAGCTAACAACGAGTGTATCACTGGAGCTAAGCTTAAACGAAGCATTAGCGTAAATCCTGAAAAATTGATAATCTTTTGTGTAATAGTTGAGAAAATTTTTAGGCTGTTCGGGCCATCGAGCAAATATTTTATTCTACTATCATTAGCGAATAAAATTAAAGAGAGAGCGGTCAAAGGCTACGGCGCGCCTCTACCACAGTATGATACATGTATGATAGTGGCTGTTATCCGATCTAATCGGACAATAAGAAAATAGCGGTATCGCCGAGAATACAGTAGTGCAACTATACACTGTAGCGCAGGCTGAAAATGAACGAAGACTCGATTATCGTCAAGAAAAATTATACAATCATTCACTTGCTACACACGATTCCAATTTCAAGCAGCCCGACATCAATAAAACGGTCTGTCGCAAAATTATCGCTCGCGCGAAAACGTAACATAGAGAGAGATCCGCGCTCACAACCAGTCCTCGCTAAAAATCTCCACGGCAGGAAAAGAATGAAATGCAAATACTGTAATAGAACGGATTACGAGGTTATAGCATTGTTACAGAATAAGGAGTGTTTTAAGTAACGGAATAATGCAAATGAGATCGAGCGCGCACGCCAACGAGAACACAGCATTCGATAACACACGGAGTTACAATAATAAGGATAATAGCAACAGGCAAATATTTTACAACTTTTAGTAACAATTTCCTCGATCGGAGTAATAACACTTCGTATGATAATAGATAGAGGCTTTCGTAGAAATAATAATTACAAGGAGCCGGGCATTAGACGCGATCGCCGCAATAATGTTTATACTTTTATACAAGGTTTTGAAGATAGAGGGAGACATAATTAGGATAATGACCATACGAAAACGCAGACCGGCACGACACTAAGACCGATGTATCTTCGAATATTGATCGACAAGTAGAAATAAAAGATGTAGGCGAACATTTAAACTCGAAAGGTGTTAGATGATACCTATAGGCGTCAAATACACTAAATGATCAATAGAGCCCGATAGAAGCACGCAAAGATCATTAAATATACATTTCGCAAATGTATATTTACGATTCGCCGGAGGGAATGTAAAAATGTTGTAAAAATAAAAATAACGAATTCGAGTCAGGATAATCAGAATTACACACTGATACAAGGGCCGATGTCTCATTGGTTAAGGATGGTGCGTTAGTTGAAAATGCACTAACTAATAGGGAATATAAACTCGGAATAAAAGGCGCTACGGCGAACGAATACTACACCTCAGGTAGGACCACGAGCGCCTTGCATGATGCGATATACATATTTTCTCCGATAACTTCACTCGATAAGTGCGAATGAACTTGTAAGCTGGGACATGATTGAATATTGAATAGAAACATGTAACGACGTATAAGTAGATGCCGAAAAGAAAGAATTGCGATTAAATGTGAAAATATTCATGAAATTTTAGCCATGAAAAAACTCTTAAAATACAAATAATAATAATGTTAAATCTGCTTGGATTTCATTTCAAGATTTAGGCCAAGGCGTCCGTTTCGGTAACTTCATTGGAATAAACGACAACAGAAACATATACGTGGAATGCATAAATGTAGGGTATGGAACAGTAAATATCCCAGTGTCGGTTGTAAAATTAATATTATGCGAAACGACAAAACCAATAAATATAGTTGACGTGGGCAGGAGTCATAATAAGGAAGAATATAAAACAAAATTATCAAGTATACAGCGCTTGCTCCATAAAAAAATATTAGACGTAAAATAAAAAGATAATATTGACGGCTCGGATGAAAAAAATGAACCAATGAAAATATTCAGTTTCATTGGAACGCTTGATTAAAATCCAGTGCTAAACATACCATTTAAGTGACAAGAGAAACTGTAGTTCCCACGCACGAAACTACACGAGGTCGCCAATTGTCAAGACCTAAGCGAAAATGAATTATTCGTAAAAGTACTGTCAGCACGAATAAGAGGAAATTAATACACGACATCTAAAGATTCTGAAACCTTAGGAACAAAGAAATATCAAGAGACGAATCTGATCTCCCCGATAATCCTTGGAGATTAAGGAGAAATATAAACAGACGAAACAAGAAGAGACTCAAAATCGTCGATGCGACAAAACAAAAATGCGATTCTGACCTCGAGATGAAGGGACCGGAGGAAATAATAAGCGATGTGGTGGCAGATATGAAATTACACTCGCAGCGAAGATGAAATGGAACAAGATATATTTACAGCGAGTGATACAGCGGGCAACTTAGATAGCGACTCGAAAACTGACGATAAATGGCTTACACCACTCCACACAAACACAATACGCAGAAACACGTAAGGTTGGGACCAACTGACGAGTAAGGGAGCCTTACCTCCTCCACAGGGTAACGACCTTTAAAGTAAGGAAGAATTATGTGTCCAATCATTGGAACGCTGCCTTGTTAGCAATGCAAGGCTGCCACGCAAGATGTCACCAAGGCGTAAACAAAAAGGCAATGCATCCTTACCACTGCTTAAAATAATTTTATTTGAAGAACATCGACTTGATTGTAAAGGAAACCTCTCATATACTTTATAACACGGAATAATTTGCTGTCGGTGAGAACCGTGGAGTCAGAAACGGAACGAAAATGTGCATAAACAATAAAATAATAAAATAAAAATCACCAATAAATAGAATGAGAAAAAATGAAACGACTATTTGAGCAATATCGCCACTTCGAAAACAAGAAATAGACGGAAAAAAAGGAAAAGAGAACAAAACATAAGAATAACACGTCGATAAACAATAACTAATACTATATTAAATAATAATAAGCCTCCGTAATAATATTTTCACGAGATCGTCGGACGCGGTAAAATAATGATTTAATAAAACACAGAAAAAAATCAATAACACTAAAAAAGCATTTAACAACAAAAAAAGAGAAATAGTAATATCACGTCAATTAATAATAAGAACAGATGATAAGTACACAAAATTAACTTGGAAAGCAAGCAGTAACTTATCAAAAGAAACGAGAAACAATAGTAATAATAATAATAATATATCAATAAAGAATAATCAGAATTAATTTAATCAATAGTAAGTGTCGACAATGATATAAAAAAAGAAGTAAAGGAAATAGTATTAACGATATATCATAAATAACAACTTATTCCACGTATTGATTAATAATAAGCTAAGATGGCAGAAAGCATAGACCGAAAGAATTCGCTACTATCGCGTGCGCACATGCATCGAAGTGTATCTCACGATGACACTTGTTACCCGCATACGCAGCGCACACTTCCAAAAGAACGAGTACAGCATAAAGAATATACGAGAGCGTATGTTATGCTCGATCGAAATTACGACTCAACAGCATGATTCGGCAAGTTTTTAAATTAAAGAAATCCATACTCTTAGATTAAGAATCAAGCGAGTAAAACATTCCTTTTAACATTATTGCCATCAATAGGGTATAAATCGTATTACGGAAAATGAAAATCATACAACAAGTAATTGATAAGGGATCCAACTTTCGAATTAATAATCGGCTTATCAATAAACCGAGCAGCTAACGCGTACAACTTGATAGAATAGAAACGCAAAAAATACAGATGAAACAGAACACGGAATACATAAAGGGAAAGTCCGAAGTAACTCGAACTTTTTAAACGGATTCACCACGGCACAGCGCCAACACAAGCATTTGTGTGCAGATATTTGAAAAATTGTATTATCTACATTTAAAAAAGATCAATGCATAAAGGAAAAACTGTAAGCTACATATGTGTAATAATATGACGTTAATACATTAACCCCTCCCAACGGGGAGGGGTATATATTCTCCGTAGAGTGGTTACGATGTAGGAAAATCCGCTATGAGCGTTGGGAGAGCCAGTGTAGGTATGTAAATTATCATTAGAGAAAAAGGAAAGTATTATTATTAATTATTATTATACCTATATTCATTATGGATAATATTAGTTTGATAATTTTGAAAAGAGATTGATTCTTTAAGAATTTAATTGTAATTATTACGTACTTGTTCGCGTGACCGAGTCACGGGGAATATTAGTTCAGCATAAGGACTGCGCCGTGAATTAAATGTTACTGTGGGTATTTTCTCCGTAAGCGATCGAAGCGAACGTGTCCCTCTGGGGCGTCCTGTCGAGTAGCGAGAGCGGGAGTGTGAGAAAAATGCCACGATTCCTTGTCCTGTCTTCTACTTATACCTTTCTTATTCTGTCTCCCACCATACGTTTCGCGAAGAGTATCGCGAGGCTTCTCGACGTCGTACCTGACTATATAAACGTACTAGAGAAATAATCTGTTCTATTATTACCTCAAAATTGTTAATATAAGAAAAAATAACAAATACTTTACCAGCGAATTTCTTTTCGACTTTGTTTTGTTTCCTTTTTCCTTTTCAACTCTCTATTCTGATCTTTTGCTTAATGAAAACACATAATCTCAATTCGTTCCGGAATTGAAAAAATCCATATACCAAGTAAAAATCTGATAGAAAAAAGAGCGAGAAAGAGAGGGAGAAAGAGAGAGAGAGAGAGGGAGAAAAATGAAGAGACAAAAACTCAATAAAAATATAGAAAGAAAAAAAGAATAGCGTTGCTATAACATAAAGGTAAATATATTTCATACTTTTTATGCTTCTGAAATATTGTTTTCTTTTCCCTTTTTAAATTGTCACAGATAATTCTTCTTTGTTTTAGTATAAATAATTAGTTACTTATCTGTTTTAAGCGCGTTTAAATGTATAATAATGCTATGTAAAAATTTTAAATTAACAAAAAGGGAGCAAGAACAGACATTATGGAAGAAGATGATTCAGTTATTAGTAGTTTTCTTCTTGTAAGTGACCAAATCACCCGATATCAGCGATGTATAGAACGACTCGTGTTCAACGATGTTTGTTGTTTTCATTAGGTTGAAAAAGTATAATTACACATTTTCTCTGAATTAATATATTTCTCGTACCTTATTGCTAATTTCTGTTTTTTCCCATTGCATAGGTTAATCGTGTATTTTAATTTCCTACTTTCATCTTCTTTTCTCTGAAATGTCACTTTTATAGATTCCTAGACGAATAAGAGAAAAAATTAGTACAATTCGATGATGAACAGCTTAATGAAATAAATCAGTGGAATTACATATGAAAAATGGAATTCGGTTTCCTAGAGAGAGAGAGAGAGAGAGAGAGCAATTAGTATTCTAAAATTAATTGCAATTATAAAGCTATGAATTTATATATAAATGAATTTATTATTGATTATATTACTTCGTTAATTTGAAAAAAATTAATAAAAATTAATATATTACAATATATGAATCAAATGTTATTAAATCACACAAACACACGCGCGCGCGCGCGCCCGTATGTATGTATATACATACATGCTTAAAAATTGTTAATCTTTTTAATAGATATTCATTGTCGATCTATTTTTAAATAGTAATATTTAGAAGACTATATTTTTCTTTAAACCGGGGTTAAAATGTGTAAGTAACAGTTCTTCGATAATAAATCTTATGTAATTTTGAGCATAACTATTGCAAAAAAATATTATTTATTTTTAGGCTATACTAGTATTTTATGGTTTATTTTATAATATAAAAGAAAAAAATTTTTAGAATGAATTTCTTTGTTAAATAGAAACTTAGAAATTTTGAAGTTTTTAAATAGATTTTAGTATTTTTATGTATTGTAAATTACAAATTACAATTACATTATTTTAAGTAGTCTCTATTTTATAATTGTACATTATCCGTATAATAAAGTTTTTTATTAACAATATTTGCGTAAACGTATTTTCTGCGAAAATTCAACTGTTCACTCAACAAATTAAACGTCAATACCTTTCGTAGTAAATAATATTGAGATTACTACTTAATCCACTTGAAATTAAAACCATTATTTCTCTTTCTTTTTATCTCCTTCTATCACCTTTACTTACCAAACTTCTTCATCATTCTACTTTCTCGCACTTTTTCCTTTTCGATAGCATTTACGTCTATCTTTTTGTTCGTGGGCCTTTACGTTTATCTTCATCATCGACGAAAACAAATGGTCTACTTAACTTGGATAATTTTTTCGAGACCTGTACCTGCTTCATTTAACATAGAAAAAGCTCTCAAAGAACGACATTGAGAACGAATGACATTATCGTAAACAATTTACCATTGCTAGTGTTTCGATGACATTGAGCGTCTCGGCTTTTTTTTCAAAATGATCTAAATAATCAGATTTTGATCTATAATTTCTAGGAAATAAATGTACAAAGGTAGTATAAGGCTTTGATTCCATGCGTCAGTTTTAAAAGTTACGCACTGTACTTTTTATCCATTATCATTTCCATTACTCGCATATCTCTAGTCATACTCGTTTATTTATTTCAATGATAATATCTTATATTTATTGATAGGTGAATTTGTGAAATATGGAATTTCCGTTGTAACTTAATGAATTGTATGCATGATAAATATAATTTTTTCTGAATGTGTTTGCTATGGCGACTGCTATGCATTAAATTTTTATTTTAGGAAGAGCAACTTTTTAAATAATAACGTCAATTGAAAGTTTGTGAATATTTTATTTTATATTATGGAAATAGTTTATATTTTTATATTCAATCTATACCTATTTCTTTTACTTTACGATTAATATAGTAAATAATATATAATTTATTTCTTAAAACTATTGAATAAGATACTCTTTGCTATTGTGAACATTAATACAAGGTAATTTGGTTACTGTTACATTATTTTAATGTAAATGTAATATCATAATTTTATTAACATAAATCGCTCTTCTTGTATGACACGATCTTGTTTTGGGACTTTTTGTAGGAAAATGGTCGGCAGAAGTGCCTCATTGCAAGACCATTACCTGTACACCGGTGCAACCAATGAATCCAAAGCTTCAGTTAATAGAGCATAACAACAGTTATGGCGGTCGAGTGATCTTTACTTGTATGTGGGGTCATAGGCTCAATGGAGCCCAGAGTCTAAAATGTGGAGAAGATGGAGTTTGGAGTGGATCGATACCCACATGCACGGGTAAGTCAATAAATACTGTACCCTGTAAATTTTTTCTTCTATTTTTTCAATTTCGTATCAGACTCTTTTTTTTGCGAATCCAGTACACTTAACGCGCATAGTTGAACATGACGAAGGTTTCATGTAATTTGTGATTAAAAATATCTCTGAATAATCTTTTAGAGAATAGGCTAGAAGTTTATTTACCTTTGAAGGTAAAATGAAATAGTACCAAAACCATTACTTTTTCAACTGAAAACTTGCGAGATAATTAAATAGTTGATTGTTTTCTTGTAATGCCTATTATTACTATCTATATACGTAAAAGTACAGAAGGTACATTGATTTGAAACAAATATAGTACAAACACTTTTATTGTATTTTATACATTTTGATCTTTATTCACGTTAAATGGTAGATTCATGAAAGTAAATAATCGATTATTTATTTTACATGTTACATTAAAATGTAAACAAAAATTTAATATTGATAATATTCATTAATATAAAACAATTTTCAGCTTAAGATGAAAATAAAAGTTTTTGACATTTGACAATTAGAATTAGGTATGCAATTACAAGAAATTAATGTATTACATCGCTAATATGAATATAAAAACGATTCTGCATGGTTTAGAAATTATATATATATATATATATATAGATAGATAGATAAAAAATTTATTTCAACTTTTACTAAAATGTTGTATAAGTATGTATTTATAATTTAAATGAAGCAAATATAGAAAACTGAAAATATTAATATACTTTCATGTTAAAGTTCTTTCAATAGAACGATTAACTTTGTATGCTATTAACCTTGTAAACTAATTTGATTTTTTTTGTATCCTGAATTCTTCTAAATTGCCAAAAGATGCATTTGAGTTTACGTGCAATTAAAATATATTTAAATTAAATTTCATTTTTTAAATAAAGTTCTCAATTTTCTGTATGACTCAAAATTTTGAATTATTGAAAATAAATCGTTACAGGTGATAACTACTAAATAACTCCTAAATAAAATGCATGGCATATTTATTTACTAAGAATTTTTAAATATGTACTTGCAGAATCTTTTTCAAGAACATTTTAAACATCGTAATGAACTACCGTATTTACTTTTCACGGTTGATTTATTATTGTTTTTGCTTATCAAATAATATTTTTATAATAATACCTTACGTATTTTTCTAAGATTTAAAAACTTTGTACTATATTTATTTAAGTAAAATCATATTTATAATTATTTGAATATATTATTTCTTATTTATTTAACTTGAATTTGTATATTTTCCATGTGCAATCGTAATTTTTTGTATTAACATAATATTTTCCGCATTTTTTATTTTTGAACTTAACGTTCAAGTATACAAATGTGCAATTATTTTAGTTTATATTTTTCGTAGGATCAATAAAATATGCATCGTACATTAAAATTTGATGTCTTCTCTACGACCGTAAGAATCTTACATTCGTGTAATACTATTTGTATTTGTATTAGTATCAATGAAATAAAAATAACAACATCTTTTATAATTTTTTAAGTATTTACACATAAATATGCTTTTAACGACAAAATGGTAGAATACACGTCATCTTTATATTCGTTTTGACCGATTGGAAAAGTAAAGACTAGAGTACAAAAACGCGAAAATGTAAGCGTAGAAGTATAAAATATCTTTTTTAGTGTAATTAAATCTAAGTAAGATTTTGTTACGATTCAATACATTTTCGTTCATTCGTTTAAAAAATCTGAACGTAGCTTCACTTGTTTTTGGGAGATAACCCAAAGGGAATAACAAAAATCTTATTATTGTTTACACATCAGAATAGCGGTAGTATAGAAATTTTCTCAACCAAATTAACATTTCTAAAACATTTCGTATTCAGTTTTCTTACAATTGATCTGGATATACAATTTCAAATAAATACAGAGTTACGACTTGTTTGACAAATATTGGTTCGAAAATTAAGAAAAATATCTCTTGTGAAATTTTATTAAGTTATGTACGATGAAGTAAATTGAAATAAGATAGTGTAAATCAACTCTTGAAAGTCAATAACTGTACTCCCAGCGATTGATGTAAGCTGCTATCTGATTGATTACCTAGGGAAAAATGGACGAAAATGTCCGTTCTTTCAGCCTTCGTCTTGATAAGAGCAGTTTGTTTAAAGTGGACGACATCACGAAAGACGAATAAAAAGAAGAAAAGAAAATTTTTCAATGGACGATAAACTTATTACTTTGCCTAGGGTGTGGTGCAACTTTGTTAAAATGAGAGTGTGTCGTTAGCTTGTTTTGCAATGGTAGTTCAGGAGACGATATCCTTCAGCAGCAGCTGCCATTGCCAGTGGTTACTATTATGTAATAATGCAAGTGGTTTCTGTCATCCTCCTTGTACGATTGAACTTGGTTCTTGGAGTGCCGTAAGACTCTTTCCTTGTTGACGCGATGGGACACTTTTGACACGTGAAGAGCGCACCAATCGGATTCCTATATCCTTTGCTTTTTCTCTCTCCTTTCCTCTCGCTCTCCTTCTCTTTTACACAACAAATACATTCGACGGGCGCAACGCAAAATCTTTGGAGTAACCAGAAATCGCATTAAGTAAAGGTAATAATTATAATGAAAACAGTAAGTGCGTCAGATAATGGAATATACCTGTTACATAATTACTTTCATAATTATAAGCTTCGAATTTAGGCTATCTTATAATTTAACATAAATCAGGAAACTATTATTTATTATTATCGTATTTCCAAGGTGAATTCTCATTATTTATAGTCAGAGATTTGAAAAAGTTGATTAAATAAAATTAAATAGTTGTTTACAACAGAAAGTTAAGAATTAGAGGTAAGTAGGACCAACCGACATTACAAACTTTTTTTTTTTTTTTTTTTTTATAAGCTAAATAATGAATGTAAATACAGTTGCAGATTTGTTTAATAATCAAATATTAGTAACTAGGCAAATACTTTAATTAATAAGAAACAATCAATTAACTGCCAAAATTATAAAAGATTTTCATTTAAAAGTAAAACCTGAATCGTAATTTTATCAGAAAAGTAAATAATGAACTAAATTATATTAATTTAAAGTGAAAACTAAAATTTGGAAACCAAATAAAGACTTGGATGCACACGAAAAAAATACGAAGCAAACAAATTCAATAGTTTATAAAATATATTGAATGTCAAAGAAGAGGCATTTTATTATGCTTTATAACATGGTTCCATCAAATATTAAAGAAGGCGTACTTCATACACACAATCTGACTAAGGTTCATCGGTATACGTTTCATGAGAAAGCATAGTTTTCTTATAATTTACTCTATTCCTATTACACGAATAGAGTAGAAAATCATGTAACAATTATTACAATTACAACATCTTTAAAATCAAATTATCGGATACTTCGGAAAATACAAATTTATATAATGGCTGAAGCGATTCTGTCTGTTCTCACGAAATCCATGTAGTTCTAAAATCACTTATCTCACGAAGTTAAATCCTTATGTCTACAGTAACTGTGTCTCGGAGCAATAACATTAAATTTCTAAGTGTTTCTCGAGCTCTTGGTTCGGATGGTGCGGTATAGAGCATCGACGGTGCGCATTCTCGCTTATACGCGAACGCTTGATTTAACATGGTTTACATTGAAGTGCATAAATAGATGGTGACATGCGTACAGAAAAAGAGTTGTCACTATTATGACTCATGTAAATTGCAAGTAAAGTTAGTAAGATAAAGGCTAAGAGTGAACTCCTGTATTTATTATCGCGGATGTCTAATGAAAAGTGATAATTCAATTATAGTTTTTGCTAACATTTCTTTGTATTATTCTCTTAAGTATAGCGTAAAATACAGTAATATAATGATTGACACGGCACTGTATTATATTCGAGTAGAAATTTAATTGCATAATATTGTTGTCCTTGCTATGAATGAATGTAAAAATGATTAATTTTATTTTTCTTAGAGTCATAGTTTCGTTTGACGGGGGTAAATAACAAATACCTACACTGTAATAAACAAAATATATAAAATAAATCTCATTTACATTAAGCTTATGTAGGTTTCGTTCTTGTATTGTACACTTCTTTCAATTAAAGTGAACCCATACATTTGATTAATCGATTGTCCAATTTTTCAATTTAATACGTTTTTTGTGCTCTGATAACTTTTACATATAACACATTTGATTGATGCGTTTAATACTGTACAAATTTAGCGCTATTTGTATTTGTTTTCGTTTGCTTACTGTTGAAAGCGTGTATTAGTTTAGATAAAATTATTTAAAAGCCAGTGAGCAGTATTTAACTTTTTTTAATCGATTTAACAATAACAAATTTTTATCTTTCTAAAGAGTGAAATTGTGAAATTTCATATTAATGTTGCATTAGCTTAAACGATATCGTAAAGTTGTGGTCTCTGCTTATATTTAAGTAAGAATGCAATACAAAGTCATTTTCAGACTCTAAAATCATGAAATATAATATAACAGTTTTTAACTGTAGTCGTACATATTTTAAATTATTTTTTTTTTATTTAATTCTGAATGTATGAAGTTAAAGTTCATATGCTAAGAAAATAAAAATAAAATACTACTTTTTTGTGATTAATCAGATATAATTGTGCGAAAAATATTTTAAAGTCTTTCGGTAGTGACTGTTTTATTTCCTACTATTTTTAATTTACTGCTTTAATAAAACTCGAAATGTTGAATAAATATTTCATTTGATGAAAAGGAATAGATTGTAATTAGTTGTATTCTTATACATGAGTATTTATGAATAGACTGAAAAATTATTTTCATAAAGTACGTGATAAAATAGTCATTTATATACAGAGTTCAGATTATTATCAGTGTTAGGTAGAACAACATACACCTCTAGACTGCTCGGATTGCTGCGAAGAACAGTCTTTGAAGATAGTAAACGTGTATAATTGACCCACTAAGATTAGTAAAGGTTTCAGTGCACATTGGCACTTCAGTTGAAGCGATATATTAAGTGTAGCGTGATAATACTAGACAACGAGTAAACAGGGATGAAGAAGATAAATGAATATATTTCCTTAAAGTATGAAGTCCCAAAATTATTCTGTTGATAATGATACAAAGTTTTAAAACGAAGTCACGAATACCGTTCTATAAGTAATGATCGTATAAGTCTTCAAGGAGTTGAAATAAGTTTTCTGGAATGAAAATTTAGAGGATTTATCTTTGTCAGTAATGTAATAAAAATATTCTAGTAAAACAAGCGTTACTTTACGAAGCAAGCAAAAGATACTTGCTCAGTTAAAGATTCAAAGCTAAAAGAATGATAATTCCGCTATTGAGTAGAAATGAAAGGATATTATCACCTCTTGAACGAACAATATAGCAGAGCTGCAGAGACACCACTAACTGCATCCTTTTAGTCGAAGAAAAAGTAGAGGTGATAGCCTTATCACTGTGGAACTTTCCGATGTATAGTAAATTTCAAGACAATGTAAAGAAAAATTAACAAACTTTTAATTTGCTCAAAATTGTTGAATAATATCAAGAAAAAGGTAACTCGAGTAACCTTACAAAAGATAAGCAGAAAAAGTGATTAGAATATTCATAAATTCTTAAATTCTTATCAGGAAACAATATTACTTCATCCCATTTCTTTTAAAATTATCGATAAAGTGCGTAGGCATTATATTTGCATAATTATGTACTTGCAGTATCTAATTTATAAGAAAGGTACATAAAATAATATACAAAACACGATTGGTTTTAGTTTTTTTGAGTAATTCAAAAATTAAAGTGAGCCTTGAGATATAAACTACATGCCTGACTCTTATAATTATAAATAGTAGAAAAACAGATGAGATTATGGTAAGAAATAATGAATCTCATAATGATACAGTCGTAAGACTACCTATTGCAGAGTGAGAGATTTTTAAGAATAATGTCACGGAGTGTTCTCTGCAAAAAGTATTAAAATTGCAGATGTTGTTGTCTTTCTAAAATCATATGCGTATACGTACATTTTATTTATTAAAGTTTTCAATAATATAAAATAGATTTGCGTTCGTCACATTTGAATTTATATTTTTAGAAACTGTGTCACACCGGTATGCTCGAGATACTTGAGAAAGCTTGCTGAAAAATTCTATTTACCGCGTGAATTTTTATACGCAGTTTTATGTGTCTAATCAATGCGTACATTTCAATGTCACTCGCGGCTTTAGTTGTGATGTTGTGCCTGAACTCTGCATTAGTTTTGAAAGGTTGTCTGGAAAAAAAGAACGGGGGAAAAATAATGTTTAACGTACCGTAAACAGTGGTACTTTATTTTGCATGAGTTGGAAGTCCATCTCATTCATCTAATCTCCATAAAATTCCAAATATATAGACTACAATTTCTGCTACTGTTATAATTGTGCAACTACTTTGTTGCTTTACATATTTCATAGAACTGAAGTATATTAAGATTTAAAAATGTATATCTTAAATTTATTTGTCAAGCTAGTTTATTTATCTTCCATAATATTTTTTTAAGGAAAGCAATAATAACAAAGACAGAGATTAAATTTTTTCCTTTCACTATATCTAATTACACCGAGGACACTATAAACTTTCTAGCTCCTGTACGACGAAATGAAAACACCTTAGATAATAATAAAAAAAAACAATAAACTCGCATTCACATTCTTTCCATTTTGTCAAAAAAGCGTCGGAATATATACGCTTAATTTTCACTTCATTAAACAACACAAATGCACAAACCTCGTTTTCAGTTGATAGACTCAATATTTGTCGACTTATTTGAATGTTGGCTGTTTCGTGATATTTCATTGTTAGGCGTTTCAAAGAGACGCAATAAAGTAACACAAAGCAAAAATGATGTGCAGAAATTAGATTTACTCAAGTATGTCAAAAACTTTTTTGTTCTACTAAACGAATATACAGTCTACAAAATTTATTTTATTGTTAAAAATAATTTTTTTCAAACTGCGAAAGCATTTCCTGTAATATTTATCCTGTAATATTCCTGTAATAATAATAATATTAAAGCATTCCAATAAAGTTAATGAATATAAATATATCCAAAATACAACTGACAGACGCATGAAAAATTTATATTCTACGTTATAATATTACTATTGTTAATTAATTTATCCATTTAAATTCATCCTCATTAGTATTGAAAAAAACACGAAAATTTATTATATATTTAGACAAATATTTTTGTTAGTAAATAGTAATAATGTATATATAATTCTTTATGTCAAAATGAAGTAAATATTTATAAAATATGTTGAGGTTGATAAAGTGCGTAATATCAATATTAGTACATCTTTGAAAAATTTGATGTAACATGTAAAAACGTATTTAAGAAAACGTAAGATTTAATGTACCTTTATTATTATTGTTTTATATTTCAATATTTCAGTATATTTCTACGTGTACTTTTACATGTATTATTATTTATTTAACAAATTACTTGGCAATTAACTGTATCAAATTGCATCCAACTATTATAAATATTATGATATGCAGATAAATAAACTCATATATTTTAGAAGTAATAATTTTAGAAAACCTTAAAAGTCAATGAGCATTTAAATTGAGATAGTATAAGTATAAAATAGACTTATTATCTGAGTTTGATAAAATTATAATATAGTCTAGTGATTTAGTTTGAGAATTAGTTCCATATGTTTATATATTTTTGATGTGTAAAAAATAAATCGATGTACACCCGATTCCTAAGTCAGATATGTCACGAAATAAATTGTACGTATAAATGCACGCATCATATACATAAATAGCTACAAATTTTGTAAAAAAAAAAATGAATTGAAACGGTATACTCCGACATTAATCCAACATAAGCGAAGATTTTTTTATCTTTTCATAAGTGTTTGTAACATTTGAGTACATTGCCATTTGCAATAATTTTATGCAATATTTATTCGGTAAGATCTTATAAAAAAAGTTTTATACGAGATCCAGAAATATATAAATGTGTAAAACAATAAAAATTAAAAATTAAAAGAATATATTATTTTAACCATTTTCAAATAAAAAATATCCAAAGTCGCATATTTCGGTTGAGAAAAACATTTCAACGAAAATCTAAATTGTTCTAATATGGGAATATTAGGAGAAATAGTATTTTTCGTCTTCTGAAATGTTCTTTGCCTAAACTTATTAATAGAGAGAAAGTGTAATGATAAATAGTAAATATTATGAGTCATTTTTCAATAAAAAGTCATCTAGTTTTGTAATTCGAATGATATTCTTTTCACAATTCCAAAAGAGAGAGTTGTTGCACTTTTTTGAAGAAATAACTTTTTTCAGTTAAAATTGTGTTCAAATAAAGTTACGAATTCTTTGTAAATTCGTCTAAACTATAATTTATGACAGAATTTCTTTTTTCTAAGACTCGAATAAATAACATTGTATAAATGAAATTCAAAATTGTGAAATTCAAAATAGTCGGATTACTTATATAGAAATACAAATATAATGTGGTGTTAAAATAAAAGAAATTATTTCGAAATAATAATTCTTTTTAAATTCAAATCAGCTTACAAAATATCTTACAAACAGCACTTTAAGGCAAAACTGTGTTGTTGTTCAAGATTAATTGGCTTATTCTCGTACTTTTCATAAAATATTTATTTAAATATATGTAATTTCATAATAGACTTATAAAGCCTGTTTTATTAAATTTATTAAATTTTTAAATATGATTAAATCTGTGTATTGGCAATGTTACTTTTTCAAAACATGTGAAACTTTTTCAAGCGCACATGGATTTGCTAATTTTTCGCGTGCTATTGACCCGAGCTTGAAATTATAATGAAAATCCTTGTATTATTATTATTAATATGCATAATTGTAATTGTATCGATTAACATTAAATATATAATTAGTATACGCATATTCCATATTACAATTTATAAATTTTCTAGTAGAGGGATATATTTTCTCACAATTTCGTATATTTGTTTTTCATTTTATGACGCTTTCCTTATTTCATTCGATTAATAAGTAATTCAAATTCCATGAATATTCCATTCAATTCTCAACATATATAAGTTTTTTTGAATAAAACTAAATTAACATTTAATAACTTGATGCATAAATTTAGATGAAACTGATACCTAATTTAAGTTTGGATTACGAATAGTGAAATTATTTATGCAAATTTTTTTCGAGAAAAAAAAATCAGAATTCGATTTTTCGAATCGAGAAAATAGAGCTGCATTCACAAAAATATCTTCGGAAGTACACAATACCATCTTATGTTTCAGAATAAGAAAACGCTTTCAGTGGATCATGCGGTATGTTTGTGAGCTTATATAACTCGAGCAATCCTTTAGCGTGAAGCTTTCTCGAAAAGTTTAAGCCGCCTCTTCACTTACGCTCCTTATTTACCGTTTCCCCACGAATCTACCATACCATCTTCTATTTTCTTTTTTTCTTTTTTATCTTCCTTTTTATATATTTCTTCTCTATTCTTTTACCGTTACCTTACATTTCACTTATTCTCATTTCCTATCTATTTCTTTATTTTTATGTTCTTTAACTTTTTCTGATTTTAACCACCTTTTCTACACCTTTTTCTATTCTCAATTATTTTTATTCTCATTTCGTAATTGTACTGTTCTTTTATTTGAAATATTTTCCAACATTCTAGCATTTCTCTTCCTCCGTAATACTCGTGCAATTCTTTTTCCTATTACTTTGCCACTTCCTTTATATTTTCTTTTATCCTTCTTTATTTTTTTCTTTCTCTAGAAATACACCGCTTTCCATCGTAAAGTCACCACCTCGATCGTACTCTTCTCACCACTAAGAAAATTGCATGCCCACTTTGCAGAAACAAGGCTCTTCTACCTTGCTCATTAATAGATGTAGATACAAATTTTACAACGACCGACTCTTCCTGGTCTTTCATTCAAAAAGAACAAATTTAATACAAAAAGCAGAAATATATAAGAAAAAGAGAAACATAAAGGGAAAGAGTTATGAAAAGGTCAAAGACTAGTGGTAATTAATTGTGCCGAAATACTTTATCGAACTTTTGTACATGCGTAGTGCATGTTTTCATTATGTCTACTTAAACTACCGATATATTTGATAAGACCAATGTATTTCATATACAAACATCTTTTATTTTTGTTAGATAATTAAAATTTCATAAACTTTAAAAGTTTATTGGCCAATAATGATAATTTATTTCTAAGTGACCCGTATGATCCGTCATTTTATGAAATTAAGTATGATAAAATATGATAAAATTATCTAGATTTATAAAATGCATTAAAAATTTAATCATTTTCGTTCGTAATAAATTGTGAGAAATTTTTACATAACGCGTAACATCGTCTCATTTTAGTATTTTTCAACAACTTAAAGTTTCAGCTGATAAAGAAACAGTTCTAAGTCCAGTTATCAATCTACATGTGTATATATTCTTTTTTGTTGAAAATAATATACTTGAAAAATATATGTTAAATTATAGTTTTACTAATAGTAAGAAAATTTCTAAAGTTGGAGTATCAACTATAACAGTAATTAAATATTAAATTACAAAAAGTACTTTTAAATAAATGAAATATATTTTGCATAATAAGTTATCCGTATTCGTAGTACTTGAATATACAAATACGCCACATGCATTTAATCACCTTGATTCGGAAAACGACAAAATTACGAATAAAACACTTTTCTTTCTAAATAATAGAGTATTATAAAATAATGCTACCACTATATAGAAATATAAGGTTCATCGGTGTAACGATTGCCTTAAATTCAATTTCTTTAGAAATCACCTGCTCAACACCCTCAACGCCGATAAATGGACGCATCGTCGAGCAGGAGCAGCGTCAACTGTATCCGGGGAAACGACGAGATCGAATACACCGAGTGGGAGCTCTCGTGCAATTCTCTTGCCTACCAGGTCATCAGCTCATCGGTCAAGCTTCCATTATATGCACAGAAAATGGCACGTGGACACACCAACCTCCAGCTTGTAAGTGCTTTGCTTATCCAACTAAATTAGCATGTAAAAACTAAATGCCTAAAAGGTCTTTTTGTTAAAGTGCGATGCACGACATTTCATTTAATAATAAGCTTTCAAATTATTATAGTTAGCTTATAGTGTATTGTATTTGTTATATTTTTCGAAAATTCGATATTGAAACAAAGATCGGTACACCTTAATTTTTAAAGCACATGTAGGAGTAACTTTTGCATTAAACTATTAAGAGCTATTTTCAATATTCATAATCGATGGGTAAAGGGATTTGTAATTTGCTTCTTTGTTTATGCAGCGATATGAAATTTCATCATTATCGATGTAACTGAACCCATTGTAATTTTATCGATTTTACAGATTTCAGTAGTTCTGATGGAGCTTAATTTCCATTATTTAATGAACTGTGATGTTTTAATATTACTTTTTCACAACTACTTACTATACGATGAGTACTGAAGTAGAATTGAATCTAACAATAAGTATTGTAATTTTAGTTTTTATTAGAAAGGAGAAATATTAAGTGCAGAAGGATTTATTTAGGAATCAATAACTAGCACAAAATCTAGTAGATTAATGAAAATAACGTCTCGAAGGAATGTTTTGAAAAAATATGTTAGTTGATAAATATTTTTTTTCGTTTCAAATAATCTCTGTAATTCGACACTTTTGTATCGTAATAAAAAAAAGTGTACAGGACAAGAGTATACTATCGTTCTTGCATTGTACTTCCCTGTATACGAAATGGATTATCATGATAGAGTCGTAACTGTTGAACCGGAAGAGACCACGAAAGCAATATCCGTTCGAACATCCAACTCTCCCTTTACGAGTTCATTCATTACGTCCCCTGTGTACACTACTTTTCAATCCTTCTATGACCCATGTATGTTTACAAGAGATCTAAGCCCCTTCTTTGTACGTTATCATCCATTTTCACACAAGTACGGAGATAGACCGACAATCAGAATCAGGCTTCGATGCAATTCACTCGATGCATACATCATTTATCTTTCTTTTGCTTCCATATACACATCGTTTTACTTTCTTCCGCTTTGGAGAATGATTACTAAGTTAGACGAGCCTTTCAAAAGTCACTAGATGTAGCTAGCGTAATGAATATATAAATATAGATTTCTCAAGTTAATAAAATGTTTTGCATTATTAGCAGTCTGTATTAGAAAAAGATGTGCAATAATTAAAATTACCTAAGGCCCAATAAGAAAATATAAAGGTGTACAACTTTATTTTATAATATTAGAAGAATGCATTAACGAATTTCTTATTGCCAGTTTTAAAATTATTCATCATAATGCGCTTCCTTCCGAAAAAAGTAAATGCGAGTGAATAATTTCAAATTTAATAGTCTAGATAGGAAAATATAAGTTGAACAACTAATTTACATTTCACATTATGATGAACACATATTGCTCATACTAACAGATATTTTAGAAATCACGTCAAACGATTTTTCATTTAGTCGGTTAATTATTATTATAAGTTTGAGAAATTTACATTTTCTTTAAACTTTCAATCAGACCTGTCACAATTTCACTCATAAATATTCAGTATGCTTTTAGTTATGAAACTAATAACAATTAATTCAAAAATATATCAACTATTTTTAATAAAAGCATTGAAGATTACTCCTATACTTTGTAGCGTAGTAAATCGTTCTACAGACGATGTCTTTGTTGCGGAGTTTTACGCTCCACCACATTCCGCTACAACGTGAAGTGCAATTTTACAGATTCTACTTTTTACGTCTAGTTTACCTGCTAGAAAACTTCCGCGTGTACTTCCTTGCATGTTCCAGCATCGTCTACTCGGAACCCAAGTAAAAAAGTGATTTACTACGGAAATAGCGACACGAAAGGAAATGGAGTTTTTCTTCACCAACGATGAAATAGTGTAACACGCACAAACCGATTAAAAAATAATTTATTATACGATAAATAGATAGAAAATGATGTAATCCAAAAATCATAATGAATGTCGCTATATCCGTGTACAATAAATAATAATTATAATATAATAAATATAATTAAGTTCACTTCTCGTTAACGTCTTCACTCCTTTTTCGTCGCTTTAGTGAAAAGTATGCGTCTACAGGTGGTTTCAAGAGTTTCCTTCTTTCCTGGTCGTCTCTGATGCACTTTATTAAGCCCACTCTTCCGATAGTCTTTTTTGCAAAGAGTCCGTTCCTCCTTTGCTCTCTTTCTTATCTCTTGCGCGACCTGTACAATGCGGCTGCCTTTACTGCCGATCAAAATTAATTTCTTCATTCAACCCGAATTCCTTGGCATATCGTTACCAACCGTTCGACTAATACCTTCTCCACTTTCTGTTTAAAATTGGTCTTACTCTTTCCGTACGCGCTGTTTCCCAATTAGGGTAGGAGTCGATATTTCCTTGCTCTCGTTTAAAATGCTTCGCTGTGTAACTTTACATACTTTATTTGCCTAGGCACATGCATCTTTGCGCATTGCAAACGTTTCATGAAAGAGGTGCATGACGAGGAAATAAATATTCGTTTCAACTCTTGTATAATATTTGATTAATAATTGACAATTATAATATATAATGAGATATTTTAGTCTCTTGTATATTCATCATTTTTCTTTATACTCTATTGAAAAAGAAACTATATCACGATAAATATCATGAATAAATATGTTCCAGTTTGTTTGTTATGTATTTTTCGTCACGTAATAATATAACTTCAACTAATTTACTACAAATTACTACCTTGTTAATGAGAAATTTAAAAAGTATATCTTTTATATTTATGTGTAGTGATATGAATTGTCATATAAAAATAAGTATTTTACATCTTCGAATATTCCGAATAGTAACAAGACTCGCGAAGAAAATGTATAAACGGATGAATGACCACGACTTTAAGCAAATGAACGTGTTTATTGTAAAATCTTATCATTTATATTAAATAATAATTAAAATCTATTAAATACAAATTAATATTGTCGATTCTTACCAAAAGAATACTATTCGATATTACATTATGAATAGAATCTGTCATCTAAAAATAATTCTCAATAAAATAGCTTCAATTTCAAACACGTTATTTATTATTTTAATTTTATAAAATTAGGTGTAAAAATCGTTGCTCTTCGATTACTGTTTTGTTCTAATGGTCGAGCTACCTATCTGTATTATCTACTAATATTTACAAAGTAATAATTACAAAGTAAAAATGTTGCCCATAAATTCATTCACAGGTGAAGTTAGGTGTCCATATCCAGGTGATCCTCTCCATGGCCGCATAGCTCCATTAAAGTTTTGGTATAAATCAGGAGATACAATACAGGTGACCTGTTCGCCTGGCTACGTAACACCTCTTGAGCCCGTTCGTAAGCCAACCTGTCAAGAAAATGGTACTTGGAGTGGGCCGCCACCTCCTTGTCGGTCCTACAAGGATGTATGATAAATCATCATTAGATACGTGGAACAATATAACAGGTAATGTAATAAAACCAAAGTGATTCATGGTGCCGGTTCGATATCGTATATACACTAAATAAAAGAAGTCGAAAATCAGACTTGACAGGACAGAAGAACAAGTAAACGAAGAAAGACAAAAAAGAAGGAAACCACGGATCCATGAGACGCTGGTGAGCCATAGCCTTCAGGCTTCGCGGCTTTCGTAAGACGTGACCTGTTTCAGCAAGTCATCGACAGCTAGAAAAATACCAAAGGGTGGAGAAGAAGAGAGACGTGCTCTTTCGCTTGTCCGAACTCGACGCGTCCAAACGAAATTACCGGAGTTTCTGCCAAACGAACCGCCCGAATTTTTTCTATTCTCGCTCCGGCCTAATTCCCTCCATCCCCCCACCCCACCCCATCCACACTCGCTCGCTCTCGCGCTCTCTATTTGTCACTACATACACAGATACATATGACTCTCGACTCATGTATAAAAATTTGTTTATTGTTTTCTTTTCTTTTAACTTACATTTTTATCATTTTCTCGATGTTACATGTAAATAAGAGCCCGCAGAAACCTAAATATTTTCGGTGTAAAAAATGTAAATGAAACATTCGTTTATGCAAGAAAACGTGCGCGAATAAAAATAAATGGAGCGTATGGCATTTTGGCAGTTTCAGGTCTGCACTAATTTTTAGAAACTCACAAAAAGGAACAAATTCTACGAGCTCCGTCACCCAGACAGTTGTAGAAAGTAAGCGTCGTGCTACCCTTGTTACTTTACGCACCTATTCTGTAGCTAAAACCAAAGTATTTAAAATTAATAATAGTTAGAAGAATGAACAGATTTATAGCTTTTCTTTGAATTTATCTCTAGTATCTCTCTTTCATTCTTTTTCTCTCTTCCCCCTCTCTGTTCATTTGTATATTAGTCGATATATGTATTTCTCATTTTCTTTCTTTTTCCCTTTTTATACCTTTGTTTCATTCTTTCTCTGCGTTTTTTTTTCTTTTTTTTCGTACTGATCAACTTAAGCACACTCACACATATGTAAGCTTATCATGTGTATACATGTTAATTTTTAAACTAATGATTAAAAAAATTTTTAATTGACATGTGCTTAAATAAAGAAAATAATAACCTAGAATAAAACGTATAATAAAACGATTACTGTACATAATATATTTTTCATTCAGAAATATAATGATTATAATGAACTTAAGAGTATGTAAAGAGAATCTTCCTAGTAAAATTAATAGTCTCAAATTCATATATTTATGTAAAGTCTGACTCTGAACTCACTGTACATAAATATAAATATCTGATTCTCATATAATTTTTAAAGTATGATATAATATATGTATAATAATTATGTAATGTTACATCAAATATTTATGTACATAAAACTTCACAGTTGCTACTTCGATACTCTGCAAAGAAAATAAAAATAATTAGCATAGAAATTTTTATTTAATATAAAGTCAGTTTATAAATGAATACGCTTTTATTAAGATTGTATTACTAATTCACATTCTCATGATTAAATCTAAAGGATCGGTACAAATGCATCTTTTTGTGAGTGAATAAAAAAAAAGTCCTTGCAAATGATTTTAAGTCAAGTTACTTATGTACAATCAACAAGTATACACTGTTCTATAATTAAAAGAGTAGATTAAGAAGACAAGAAATAAAGAGTATCATATAGACAAACTTTTTTCCAATATAATCTATTAAAATTTTAAAAGTATATGATAATTGTAGATGTAGTAGCCAAAAATACGTAGTTGCGCGCAGTCTTCTTTATTTTCCCTGATACGCTGAGGTTTAAATTTACTTTAAAAAACTTAGAAATGTCTAAAACTTAAAAAATGATGTTATATATTTTATAATCACATTCAGTCTCCGTTATAACTTGTAAAATTTTGCGATTTGCTATGAAACCCATAAAAGTTAATATTTTGTAGATCCATATCCATTCTGTAGACAAAGTTATTGTTTTAATGAAAAATCGCCGTATTAATTTTTTATAATAAGCAAAATCAGAAAAAGATACTATAACGAATATATATACACGTGCGCATGGACATACACATACAAAAACACATACGCATATGAATTTCATAATTTTTATTTAAATTTATATAATAGCAATAACCATTACGTAAAAAGATGCACATTTGTCTGCTATACTTTTTCGCATAAAAAATTATTTTTTTTGACAAAAGCAACTGTCTAGTCTTCTTAATGATAGTTACAGAGTTACATCGGCATTCGAAAAGAAAATTCACAACAAAACCGAACGTCAGGCACGAGAGTAATTTACGTCATGAATTTTATTTTTTGCCTTTCAGTATAGAAAAATAGGGTGACATAGAAATGAACGAAAAAAGTTTGGTGTAACTTATGTCTGATGTATTATAGATATTTTTTACTTCATTCAAACATTTTGTAGCTGCACGTATATCATGAATTCATGAATTGTGCAAAATAAGTGTGGTATTTAATTCAAAGCAACTTTGTGATGCTCATTAATAAATAAATATACGCACGTATGTACGTGTATATCTTTATAAGAGAAGAATAGCTAAAAAGATGAAATGTAGTATTTGATTCATTTTATTTTTCTGTCCCTTTCAAAATTGATCGTCTGTAACGTAATCTGAAACTGCCAGACATCGATATTAAAAAGAACTCTTTAATAATTATGTATTTCATAGGATTATGTTTTTACTTGAACGACTTTTTAATATGCTCTGCATATTTATCTTAAAAATAAACGGACGAACAACCACTTATTAATTAAGAGAGATCTAAATATATTATTAATTGAATAAATGAAATAATTAAGCCTATTAAAAATTTGAAGCTTTATACATATCTTTAGTTAAAAATCCGTATTAAAGCAAATAATAAAATTATCTGCATAAATTATCAGAATAACATAAAATAGGATGTTCTTTTATGTGTATATATTCAATATAAAAATTATAAATAATTGAATTATGTAATGACATAAAATAAGTTGGATTTATTATAGTTAAAATAATGAATTTAAGTATTTAAACTTTTTATATATAAATTTGAAGAAGAAATAAAAGTTATAATTTTATTAATACCTGATTTCTTTCTTTTATTTTCAAATATTCCTTTAATAAATTTTAATTGAGTATAAGATTTTTTACTGTTCTACCTAATTTTCTATTTCTGAAGAGGAGCATATATAATTTAACATATTAGACAGTATTTCTTATACAACTAAAATAAAAATATTTATATTTTTAAACTCCTCCGTAAGTGATTAACAATATTGTTCAAAAACTTATTCTAAATTAACAGGTACCATAATTTATCGTCTTCCATCAGCTATAAAAGCGTTATAAAAACGGTAGATAGTTCAAGTGGTAGTCTGAAAACAAGAAAAGTTAAGGGAGGTTAATTAAGCTTGTTCCTTTTAGTTTGTTTCAGAGGCTAAAAAGCAGTATAGGCAGTTAGAATGTATCCATGTGTATAAATATTAGTATTTACGTAATTTTTTTTGCATTTTCTCTCTCTCTCCCTCTCTCTCTCTCTCTCTTCCTCTCTCTTTTTTGAAATTTTCTTCAGCTCCTTGTTATCGCTTCGTTAGAGTTAATAAATACCTAAATTGATGTATTAGCAAGAAATAAAATGAACCCAAATTTTGTCATGTATGTCAGAATCGGAACGAAGGAACAAATATGTTTTTAAAGGACATTAAATTTAAAAATTAAAAGAATAATATGCGAATAAGAGAGAAGGAAAGAGAAAATATAAATGAGAATGTAAGAATGAGATAAAGAAAATGAATCAGATAGAAAGACGATATTAGAGAGATGGAGAGAGAGAGAGAGAGAGAGAGAGAGAGACAGAGGAAAGTGAGAGAAAGAGAGTGACAGAATAAAGAGCGAGTATAAAATGTGAGAGAGTGACAGGAGAGATGAGAATGCTACCTTCAGCTTTACATTAACTGACATTACTAATAATGTCTTAAACTGACTCATAAACGGTTATATT
Source organism: Wiebesia pumilae (assembly GCA_018907045.1). Taxonomy (NCBI): domain Eukaryota; kingdom Metazoa; phylum Arthropoda; class Insecta; order Hymenoptera; family Agaonidae; genus Wiebesia; species Wiebesia pumilae. The sequence continues at coordinate 4,212,248 of JACCHZ010000138.1, forward strand.
GTTTTTCAAGTTTAAGATGTCGATGACTTTAATTAATGAACAAATTGTAAAAATATGTACGAAAATACGTGAGATATATCGATTGTGTTTTGATTTACGTATTTAAGCCTCAAATGCACACTGTTTTACTATAGTAACTGGGTCATTAAGTATAAAAGCGATTACATTGTATTACTAAATAATAAGTATTTTGCAGTTATTGAAAATTAACGGAGACGTGATAAGAGCATCATAATTCGTTCTTTCATAATGGAGTGTTTCCAAAGTTTTGCAGACTCATTTTCATATCATTATACTATCCAGCTATTAAGTCATTTAAGATTAACTGATATACATTTCTTAATATTGTTGCTTACATGGTTCGATGATTGTTCGCACGGTATTCCGAGCGACAGAGTCATTGGGAATATGAGTTCGAGGTAAGGATTAGTTGCTGATGCGCAAGGTCCTTGATTTCCGAGTAGAAAAATATATGCATGTCTTCGTTGCGTAATTTTCTGCGTAATTGAATTCTTTGTGATTGTTTTTTATTGGCTCTCTGAAATTCGGAGTATTCATATATATATATATGTGTTAACGCTTGTCAATAATTCTGCACCAACATCATGCTATATCGCATTATGCGATTTATGTTAGAGGTATCCATACCACTGAAGAATTTAATGAGGAATGAATCGTTCTTCGCCGGTCAGGCCTTCGTTTTTTCTTTTCTGGTGTATTAATCCTTAGCTTCATTTTCCTTTTTATCTTTCCCCTGGCGCTCGTTATTTATTGTTTTTCTATTATTAATTTGTCTTATTAATTTGCACGTGGTTTACAATAATATTCGATAACATATTCTATTATTGAACAACCGATTGTTAATTTAAGAGTTCGAATCTTTTGATTTTATAACTTGCCGAATCATGTCAATGACGTATGTTCTCATATGTTCTTACTATTGTGCTCCTTTTTTTATCCAAGCGTATGTATTCCTGCCTCTTCTTTGCGTTCCCGTTCCTTCCTCAGTATGGTATAATAGACGCTTCTAGCGTCTGTTTTCTGGCTTCCAGTATCCTCCATGCTGTTGCTCTTCGTTATTCTCCCGTGGATTCCTCCTCCCGAATTTTTTTCTATTTGCAATTCTCCTATATAGGGCTCACAGGGTAATAAACTCCAGATGGATTTTTATCCTCCTACGGTATCCTGAAGTTATCACCTGGCCTTTCTCCTTTACTAGCTTTATACTGAAGCGCATTACAAGGTTGATATTCCTTTCGTCGTCATGTTGGAAGGTTAAGTGGATAGTGAGTTGCTCTCCGCTGGATAGACCTACTGCCATGCCTCCACTTTTCTTTGATGTATGCTTCCTCGTAACTCATTTTCCTCCTGATTTTCCTGCTAGTGCTTGTATTTACATTTCTTCTGGTTTAAATATATTATTCCGCTTATAAATTCTAACTGGAATTTCATAATATCTGTGATCACCGAGGGTTAACTCTGGCACTCTTCTTGGACAAATAAGTATAGTCGTTTTGTTGTCCATTAAGTTGGAACGTTCTATGAGCAGTGAATCGTTCTTTACTGGCTGGACCCACTGTCATCCCTTCTTCTTTAGTGTATCTTTTTTCCGTTGTAGTTTTCTTTCTTATCCCTCCTCTGATACTTGCATTTGTAAGTAGTTAATTTTGTTGAGTTAATTTTCAGTCCGTTCCTAATTTATCTGTCTATTTTATGTTTCTATATAGAATCGCTTTGACCATTAATACTTAAAATTTTCGTCTTAAATACGAATTAAATGTGAAATCTGGTGTTTAAACATTTTTTTAAGAATCAAGTAATGATAAATAATAGTTTTGTAATCTTTGTTAAGGTTTGTAAAATAAATTAACCATAACAATAATCTTATCGTGAAAATATTAAAGAATAACATACTTAATGATCTAATTATTTTAGTTACATGAAAATACCTTATTATATGATATATGTAGTATTATATCATGAAATAACCATGTAAAAACTATTTGTGTTTGCTACTTGTCCAATGACGAAAGACTAGAATAATAGAAGCTAGAAAAATAAACATCGATTTTATTATTCTAATAAAAGTGTGCATTGAGTTTTAGTAGACAACAAAAATTTTATTTATTTGTTATGTTCGAAAACATTATGTTACATTTTAGCGCGTTTTAATCAGAAGAAATATTATAGAATATATTTATTTCATATTGATGTATAATAAAATGCTATTTATTCTTTAAAATATAGATTATTTTTCAAACCTCAACAACGTTTATCCTATCTAATTAATAATTTTTTAGAAAGTTCAATATTTTTTAGTTGATTGCAATTTTTAATTATCATATTCTAAGGAATATTTTTTCGCATACTTCCTTTATAAATTTTATAAAGTATATGATCTTAAGTAGCCTACTCTTATTATTTTTAATATTATCCTGAACCGTATCAAATGTTAGTGTAGCATTATTTTTTAATCTTATTTATAATCCATTTTTTAAAATATTCGCAATATTGTTTATGTATTATTTTAGTTTAAAAAGAAAACTCCGCGTCTTTATGCTCGTAAATTGCGATCCATTTACACGTGTATACATTTATTTGTAAGATAGAACCATGGAACACAGTTAAGTCAGTTGATAATTTACTTTTACCATCATTATAAAATTTCTTTTACTTATTAAAACGTTTACTTAGTTTTGCATTTTCGCTTCTAAAAGTTTCTCAGAATAAAAATAATTTTTCAATGCTGGGCAAAATGTGTTTGTTTGAAATTACATCTCCTTATTATTATGCATTTCAAATTTATCATTCAATTATTCTATATTGATGATTTCGATAAATATTTAGAAAACTGGAATGTTGAAGTTAAAGTGCAATTTAAAGTTAAAATATGAGTTATTTATACGAAATAAAAGTGAATGAATTATTCATCTCACCTTAAAGTAAAACTTTTCAAAAGGTATTTGTTTTTTACGTTACAATGTACAAGTACCTAAGCTTCTTGAATACGCGTACAAATTTTTTCTAGTTGCCTAATTTATTTTTACAATTTTTGTTACAAGTCTTAGACAAATTAATAAAGATGATATACATTACTTTAGTTTTATACGATTATGATAATCGATACATTGGGCTTTTTCAATAAAATAACCTGACACTGACAAAATATTCTTTCTATGTGTATATGCTACTGAATAAAAAATATCAATTTCTTTATAATTGCAAATTATTGTTAATTGCGATCATACTTAAAAATATTTTTATATATAATGCAATAAAAATTAATAATATTTAATGACGTTTGATTATTAAGTGTTTAAAAAATAATGCACATAGAAAATATAATTCCTATTATAACGATATGAAGCAGATTCGAGATGGAATTACTGCTTCATTATAAACAATGGATATAGGTATGTATACAAGTAAATTTGTAATCATAACACAATATTTGGTATCATTTTGATCAAATATATATTCACACTTAAATTTAGTAACAAATTACAATTCAATAAAATAATAGTTACTACTTAGGACTATACAGTCCGCAATTCCTTAGATTAGATAGGTAGGCGATAAATAGGATAAGGAATGAAGGATATGGGTCACTCACGGACCAGTCGTGGAGCTGCGTAAACAACCAGGAAGGCAACCAAGAAGATGGAGATTATAACAGCTGCAGTTGGACCTACGATAAGGGACTTTGCTCTATATTTACCAACCGTAACGTATATTCCCCGTAACTCGTCGCTCGAAGTCATGCCAGAACATGTGATAAACCCATTTACATAACAATATATTCACTCTGTTTTTTAAATTTAGTTACCATTGAAAATATTCTCAATACACATCTTTGAAGTACTATTATTATTTCTAATAGCTTCGATATCAGATAGAATTATATTTAAATTAGTCTTACGCTTAACTAAGTATTTATGTAATTAAGTATAATAATGCATTCGTATTTTTTTATATTTTTTATATTTCACACGGTAAACTATGATCTTGACTTTATGAGTTATAAACTTTTATCTATAATATATGAACAACATTAGGATAGAAGATCTCATTTAAAATAAGATCAGACTAACTACTCATGCATGTAATAATAATGTAATTTTAATACTAATCAACCAGTGAAGTTAGGGAAATTTCGATTGCAAGGACGCATCTGAACTAGCTATAGTTATTAGAGGTAAATTTCCATATTTAAATAATTAAATGCTTACATTTACTATTTTCAAATTGTTATTTATATACTTTTTTAATGCTACAAATACCTATAAAATAACGAAATTTTAACTTTCTACTTTTGGACTTTAAATTAGTTGTGGATAAAAAACAGTAATACGTACATTCATAGGTTTATCATTTGCAACTGATTATATATCATGATAATATCGTCTACAATTTTTTACAAAGTAGTCAATACTAAAAATGAAAGTCCTCGATTTAATACAAATAAGCTAGCGATTGAAAAAGTTTCTATCTATGATCAAATTGATAAATGTAGTCGTTAATAATATTCATTCAAATCATCATAATTAGAGACGTATTTGATTGCGCGTAATCTTTTTGTATGTAGAAAAAAAAATAAAATGCCGAATGAGAGAAAAGAAATTTTTAATTTTAAATCCATATTTTTATAAAATTCCATAATGATATAAATATGCAAGTATCAAACGAAGGAAGTCACAGTAGGTTTGTTTATTTTCGTAAATGCATCCAATAATTTTGTCGATGGAACTTAAACAGTCTCGTTCATTTAAAGTTCGGCTCGTCACCTATCTCATGGGGGAATGAACGGTTGAATGAGCGCGAATTCGAGGCAATTTTTCAAACCGTCGCGACGCCATCGACACTGGCGCCTTCGTGGCACCTTCGGGGCCGCATTTTCATATAGATATATATAGCGGTAGAATTTCGTCTGAACTAATTGAGTTAATTTAGCTGAAGAAAAGTTTTTACATTACTTTGTTTGCCGTGTAACAAGTTAACGACTATAATATGATAAGTGATTAAAACTGAAAATTTCAATCATAATATCTATTTCATTACCTCTAACAAAATTACATAATCTACAATTTTATGATATTTAAAAATATTTATAAATTTTGTTAATATGAAATTATTTTTAGATAAACGTCGTTCCTTTGGATAATTTTCAAATAAATTTCGCGAATTCAGTTGATAATTCATAAGTAATTTGTTGGTTTAGTATTGAAAAATAAAAAGAGTTTATTCAATACTTTTTAGGAAAGAAATAAGCAAGGAATTATTTATCATCAAATTATCCATGGATTAGTTACTTTGATGACTAAACTATTATTGATTTGAATGTTATGACAATTTCATTCCATGTTATTATTATTAGTTATAACTAATGATAAAATAACATTTTTTATTCATATATCAACGTATATTATTTAAAACATCTGAACTTGTACAGTTGAATTACCTTTTTTCAAAATCACAATAAAAATGAACAAATTTCAACAATAAATAAAATTTTTATGAAAAAAATATTAAAACTCGTTAACCTCCATGTGAACTCTTGAAAATCCTGAAATTCAATTTTCCTGTCCTCTGGCTTCTCTTGACACTATCTAACTTTTCCAATACACTTATAATCAAGTTACGTAAGAATGCGCCTTCTTCCTAAGGGTGAACCAGTTCTAATACTCACTCCATGTTTCATTTTGTTTTATCATTATTCGGTTTATATTTATACAAATTTGTCTCTGTTTTTTTCGAGTCGATGTAAAAAGCGAAAGTTTCAGAACAATTAAAGCACTTTTTCACGAGTAGCTTTCCTCGTACTAAAAAAAAACGAGCGTTCAAGCTGAAAAAATCGAGGGAAGCAAAGATAAAAAGTGAGGGAGCGTTAGGCGAGGGTCTTGCCTCCGTAAAATATAAGGTTCTGAGAATTGTGAAAAGGGAATTTCTGTAAAATAAGTGCGCAGATGAGAAAAGCAGAGAGACACACGGGGAAAAGAGAAAAAATAACTAATAGCAAAGGTACCTCATTCATATAGAGAAGAAATAACGATTTTAGCCCTGTTTTACCTCTGACTTTTTACCTTTCCTATTCCCTTGTTATGGTCACTCATAAAGCCATCATACTTTAAAGCTCATGAATTTTTAAAGCTTTAAGTAACGTATATCATAAAATATATCAATATAAAACATTTTAGTATAACAAATTTTAATAGTATGCATATAAAATCTTATCTGAAATTAAATTCTCGCCAATGAATTATTTTCCTGATAAAAAATATTCGGAATATCGTGGCTAACTTTAATTACGAAAAGCCTGTTCAGTTACGTTAGAATTATTTGAATTTTCTTTTAATGCTTTTAATTCTTTTAATAATACACATTCAACTCGTAGATGTTACGCTTCTGTATACAAAATTTCAAACAATAGATTTCCTTTACATATTTACTTTTTTAAAACAGATGTACCTTAATTTATGAATTTTAAATGTTTTTCTTCGTCAATATTGTTAAACATATCAGAATTTATTATTTCAATGACTGATTATCATTATTAAGAGTTTAAATGAAAATTGGTTTTATATTATAAAAATAATGCAGAACAAAATAATTAAAAATCAGAAAATTAATATTGAATTTCAATTTTATGTTCAGATTAAAAAATAAATTTAAAATTAGTCGTGCTAAAAACAACTTGCTAAATGATTATTTTGCCAGTTATATAATCTTCAGTAAAATAAATAAATTTAAAAGAGCTATACTGTAAAAAGTTTTTTAAAGATTAAATTAATCAACATTATTTCATGAATCAAACAATTGTTTGTCGTACTTATTGTTCTTCGACTTTAGTTGAAAAATTTTTTTTATAAATACAAAGTACTGGAGTTATTTAAAAAGTTACATATTAAGAAACTGATAATAACTAATGCAGAGTTACGTATTTTTTACGTAACCATTTGGGACAAGAAAATTGAATAACTGACCATATTAAGAGATATATTAACAATGTAAATATACATTTTTACTATAACGATTGACATGGTCAAGAAAAGTGGAAAATACTATTAAAACGCATTTCATTATTTTCAGTCTGGCTGAGCTCCAATTCTTTTTATTCGAAAAACACAAATTAGTACATCGATTCTCAAAAAGGAAAGGTCTAAAGTCTCCGATATTCTTTGTTTTTCTCCCTTTCTCTTTCTTTCTTTCACTTTTTTCTCATTGGCCATGCTATTTTTAACTCAATTTATTTTTAATAACAGTGGAAAAGCAACCAGTCTCACGTGAAAAATTAATTGATACCCTAATAAACCAGCTCATGTCGCTAGAAACTTGTTTTATGCAGAAAAGTGACAGCTAGATGTTTAAGCTAAGTATAATCTACTAGAAAGACAGATTGCACGTTATGTCGATATGACATGGTTGAACCCTTGCGTCACTGATTAAGTAAGAGTGCGGTACGAGTCTAAATTTTCCGCAAATTAGAAAAGTATATTGTTTCAAGCGTAAAATTAGTAAATTTGTTGTTTTTCTTTGCTCAACTGTATTTTTTAGTGATTAAAATAATAGTTGTTTTAACTAATCGATATTTGTACGATTGTTATTATATATCAATAAGATATTTTAAAGTAAAATATACTTTCGAAATTATTATCATGCGAAACTATTAAAAATAGTTTCGCATTTATTTCAACATTTTATAATATCAATTATTTTTGAGTCTGAAATTTAATAATAATAATGATATTAATAAATTGGCAAAAATTTATGAACCATAATACATTTTATTATTAATTAATTGATTCTTATTATATATTGCTATTATTTACTATTATCAATCATAAAATAATAAACGTTATTATCAATGTTAATCTGCGTGTATCATATATTTGTAATTTAAAATTAATACATAGATTAATACAATTTAGTAAGCATAAAATTTAAAATATATTTTACATTTCACTTTAAATAACAAATTTCAAAACACGTTTAATTTAGACTTTCAGATGGAAATTTACTTCCTTTATTTAACACACATTTTCTTTGTTAGTTTATTAAATATCATTAATATTGTTGTAAGTAGAAAAATTCTATCTATGCACTTTTTTATAAAATTGATGAAATAACAGGATGACTTTGCTAATGTCTTAATTGTGAAATAAATATTTCTAAAATCGGAAGGAAATACTCGTTGTTGTAATTTTTAATTAATGTCATATACTATGAGTAACTTGTATGAAAAAAATACAGATTATTCGATTGAAAGTACTAACAATTCTAGAGTAAGTGAACAATTCTAGAATCACAACGAAAAGTTACATATGAACTATTGTTCAGAACAATTGGAAGTCCTTAATTTTATAGTAAACTTCGTGCTTTGTAAAACAATTAGTCGCGAATTAGTTTATAAAGTTAACAGTGTGCACGAAATTCTGACGTTTTAATCAAGAAGAAAATTCGTTGAATTTTGATATGCGTATTCTTTAAATGTTACCAATAATCCAATTTTTTTTCACTAGTTTCGGTATATAAATTAATTTTAAATTAAAAGATTCTTTTTCTGTTGTAATGCTGAAATTTTTACTTTATAAATAAAGGAAAGTAGATAAAGAGATGTTTAAAATAAAATAATCAATGATTAAAATCTAAAATTTTTTCTGAATTTATTTATAATACATTATTTAGTAACCCTTCGGAAATTAAATAAGAAGGTAGTATGAATATTTTTTATGTATTTTATCTATTAACGTTACATAGCTTCTTTCATTTAATAAAGTTTAACAATTATTTCATTTAGTAGAATAATTATACATCATTACGTGACATTAATGAATTACAAAAATTTTAATTGAGAATTCACTAATTATGTCAAATTTTTCGAAGTAAAATTTTATTTTTAGAAGCGTAATAAAAGTAAAAAAATGTAAATTCATAAATTTTAATAATTAAAATACGATATTAATAAAAACATTAATATTTTAAAGAGTGGAGTAGAAGTTAAAAGAATTTAGTTTACAGTGTAGACATCAATTCGTATAATAAATTATTGTTAGTAAATATTTAATAATATAAATATTTTTTATTATTCTTGAACGCATTAACAATTTGATACTTTCATTAATTTTTATCTTAAAAATTAATTAATATCAAAACACTGAAAGAGATTTATATATTTATATGTTACTTTTATATTATAAGGACTTTTATTCGAATACGATTCTCAAATAATCGTATTAATCGTTAGAAAAATCTGACGAAAGAATTATTATGCTCATAAAATCACGAGCAAAGAAAAATGTATGTATTTTTCACCCCATGAAATCTTTACACTTTTCAATTGAATTTAATATAGTTTTTATACACGTGTGTGATAAACGAATATGTGAAATTTATCACTTTTGCTTGAAGCAAAATAATTAATGCACGTTACTCTCGAAGATGTTGAGGTTTACGTATGCTACAAATCGTGTGATTTATGGTTGTGTGTCACAGTAAGCGCATACACGAAAACCCGCAATGTGGCATCGAGAAATATACCGCGATGTTCCAAAGAGGGAAATGGAAAGCCGTCGCTATGATGTTACTCTTCGCAAAGCTGTGGTATTACTGCGCTGATTACATGCGACGGTTAAACTAGAGATTTAATCGATATATACACCAAATGTTACGAGAGTTGATTGACTCTCACCGCAAGGATTAAAGAGACACTGTTTCACAGGAATGTCATCTGCAAAAGCAGCAGCATAGAAGCAAAAGATGTGGAAAAAGCACATAGAGTCGCATGTATCATATTGCTCTATTTATGTGGACAGAAAGAGGATTAGCAAGGAAGAAAGAAGTTTCAAAATTCTAGGTACGCAATTAACGTTTTACAAAGAAAACTTATTTATCCAACGTGAATATTTACGTAATAAAATATATAACTATTCATTTCAAATTCTCATCTTACTGCGACTAAATATTTCATTTTAATTTTTTATTTAAAAGCAAACTAAACCGAATACAGGGATATAAAAGATGCAAAAATAAAACCAGATCTTTTTTACTATTAAGTTGCTTTAAAAAATGATCAAATTAGCAATTGTTTATTATACAAATTATCATTAAAATATAAGTACGATTTCCAGGCATTTAGCTATAAATAATTTTGTAGTTATAAAATACAATGAAAAAATTTAATATTTAATTAAATATTAATAATTGAACTACTGTTGTATCGTTTGAATATTTATTGCTTCAACTTATGATAGCTTATCAAATAGAAGCTACATTTATTAGACTGATTTTCTTTTTATCAAATCGTAACATAGTAGTCCTCGAAAATTAATGTAAACATTTAAAATGTTGAGTCTCAAATTTACACATTAAAATAACGGAAGTAGTAGTTGTTTCGCATTATACGCTCTTGTTTGTAGCGTCGCACACTATATTTAAGGTTCATAAGGCAGACGGAAGTTGCGGCGAATGTGGAATTTAGTGGTCAACAGTACGAGAGTATACGTGAACGTACCATGTACATGAATGAAATGGCCATCGAACAACAATCGAGAAATAAATTTTCCCATCCGCGTTACACAAATTTCGAAGTTTCAACTATGAATGCATTGCGAGTACTATTTAATGCGCTCTCGAGTCTATTGAGGAGATTTATATCTACGAAAATAGAAAGGGTAAATGACACGAAGTATTGATAAAAGCGAAATGTTGAAAACATTCAATAGCTTGTTATTTCTTTGGGATAAGGAAGAGAGAATAAGAGACATGGAAGTATGTGCCATTTGTTTAGTCATTTTGAAGTTTTCTATGTAACACATGAGATTTCAACTATCATTTGTATTCGTACTGCGAAAGTCATAGATTTCTTTTACGCTCAAGATAGTGAATAATTAATTAATAGTAAGAAATTAAAAATAAGAATTTAGTCATTTTAACATGTCGAATTAACACACAATTAATATCTCAAAAGAAATAAAAATAGTAGTTTTTAGTTAAATAAAAAATTTGATAAGTTAAAATTTCAAGTAAATAAATAAAGTATTTTATTTCGTCGTATGCGTAAACAACTATTTACAAGTTTGTTAATCACATTTGTCATAATATGATTATTAATTAAAAAATATGACATTATAAATTAAAAATCAACATTAATAATTTCTATTTACCTTAAACAGTTGTTTCTTACGTAACAATTAATTTAACCATTTTATAAAAAATTGTAGTAATCTTTTAAAATATTTGTACCCATATGTAGATTTGACTTTTTCTCTAAAATTTACTTATGACGTACGCTGATGCGCGTTAATTTTTTATTTCGCATTATCAAGGTATATATTCAAGGTATACGTCAAATGCGAGAAAGATAACAAAGAGCAATAGCCGTTGTTGCACCTTTACTCCATGCGAAACTATGTAAAGGAATTCATCGGGTTCTCCTTCGGAACTCTAAAAGAGGGAATTTAATGCCGGAAAATCTGTCTACATTGATGTCAAAGGTGAGAACTGAAGCCGATCAGCGAAGCTGCCTGCAGCTCAAGATGCCGCCATTGCTGTGCAACTTTACCAGCGCTCTCTCTTTTTCGCATCTCATTCTCTTTCTTTATTTCTCTCGCCCCTAGATTACGTTTCCCACCTCAGTGCAATACCGCACCAAACGCCGTAAAAGTTTAAATTCAATGATTATACTTTTCTTCGCACCAAAAGCGAATTGAAGAATAAACGACATCCGCTGACAACAAAACAAAACTCGTTTTTCACTTGATAATTCACAGATTTGTACAACGAGTTTCATTGTATACATTGTATGCATTTTATATTAGCCTGAATAAAATCTCGATTTCTTAAGAATCGTTTGCAAAAAATGTTTATCAAAATAATATGGTTTTTATAATTGTTATATTAGAATTGAAGATTAATCGAAATTACGTACTGATCGAAAAGATGAAATACAATTATATGATAGAAAATCTCAATCTTCAATATGTAAAGAAAATATGCATAAATAAAATTTATTTAAGAAAGAAAAATGGAAAAAATACAAAAGCACTTGTAGAACTGATGAGAAGTTTATATTCAAAAGACTTTTACCATTTATGCAATCTAATCACATCCGTTGTAATCAATGAAATATATTCACTGCTGTTATGTTAAAGCTTGTAGATTTCGTATTAAATTCGTATAAAATTAATTGAATAATTGAATAATTAGTAATATGTCAACTATAATAAAACAATAAATTCTTTCTTATGATATTAATTATGATACTAATTGTATACTGAAATAACGTGTTATTAACTATAACGAACTGTTAAGATGTTAATCTAAGACGAAAGAAAGAGATATAATATACCAAGCTTCTTCAAAAATATTTTTTTTTCATATATTTCCTATTATATAAACGTATATTTGTATACATTTTTGTATGCATATATCACCTATATTCGAAATAATTTATTAGATTGAGAAAATACGTCATATTACGCTCAATTTTTCGTATTTAAAATCATCATTTCGTTGAATTTTATAAAAGTATCAGTAATATATCATAATATCGCAAAAAATGCGGAACGAATATTTGTATAGCATCATTTTAATGAATAACTATGACAAGTTACATTAGCTTTTACACACAGACATCAAAACATGTCGACCAATGACATATATGGTTATCAATCATATAGAGTAGAAAACGACAGATGGACAATTGTTTCAAGTACAATATAATCGACTTCACGTGACACGTTGTAACACCAGTTAAATTTTCCACCCCGTCATCATCATATTTTAAATATCTCTAAATTTGCTTTATCAAAGGATATTACATATATATATATAACTTGTATTCGTCTTTTCAAACTTTTTTAAATTATGTATGTTTTTATTCTTTTTAAGTAGTTTTAATAAAAGACATTTCTTCGTATTTCCAAATTTCATTCGTTTGCATCAACTGTTTAAAAGTCTAGATCAGAAATTAATGTATTATTGTATTCTGGAGTATAAATGGAATGCATTTTATTAAATTTAGAAGAGAAAGCTTAGTATAAGAGCTTTCATTCATGATTTACAACTTTTAATAAAATATGATGTTCACGCGTCAACTTTAAAATTTAGAAATTCGTATTGTAATTCATATAATACAAATATTAAATTATAGTATTTAGATATCGATTAAGTATATTAACCATAACGATCTACTAAAAGATCATCAGATTCTTAATTAAAAGATTAACAATAACAACAACGTAACCGTGTTAACAAACGCATCATAGTAAATGATACGTACGGTATATCCAACTAAGTTAATAAAATAATAAATTATATAAAAATAATCATTCTTACACGTATTTTAATAAATTAAATTAAAAATATCTAAAATAAATTATTTGTAAGCTATTTTTTAATTTTATTTGTTAATATATTATAAATAAAATTCTTCAGTTTTAATTTAAATATTATGTACCTGGATATATATATATATATATATATATATATATATATATATATATATATTACAACCAACCGTTACAATTGTTTTCTTATCGTGTCATTTGTAAATGTCTCCTCCCATTTTAAAACAGATTACTCATCGTTAGCTTTTCTGTTATTAAAGAATAATGGTAAATAATAAAAGAATACATCATGATGCAAAATCAATCCCATTATATAGTAAATAAGTATGACAGCAATCGTTAATTATTCAATCAAGAGTCCCTCCTTTTCTTTATTTAAACGCATTTCGAATTTTTTACAATATATTAATAGCATACAATTTGCTGATATACGAAAACTTTTAAACCATAATATATAATACAATAAATCTTCTAACATTATGAATAATAATATACATATAAATAAACAAAAGTATTATTTAAGCAATATGTTGAAAATAATTTTAATTCGAAGTACATGGTGTTACAATAGTATTAATATAATATTTTTATTAATTGTAGAAAACTAAAATTTACTCGAAAATTATATTTAATTCAATGTTCATGTAGAATTTAGAAAGAGGAGCCACAAATAAAAATAAAACATCGAACAATTTACTTAACGCATTATTAAATTATTGGCTTTTACTAAATTTATTTAAATTGAACAAAGAGAATTTCAAAATATTTATTTATTTATCTGAAATGGATTTTTATATAATAAATACAAGTACATTCTAAGATTGTTTAGTTAGAAAGTTAATATAAGGCGATGCTTAGCATATAAATTGTAAGTAGTTAACTGGAAAAATCTTCAATATTTACGATAAGGTTTTTATTTATTTCTACAAATATGATTCTTTGACTATTTTTCATTAAAAGATCTATTATATCCAATTTTCCAATGAGATTTTCATTTTGAAATTTGCTGAGATTAAAAGTTTTGCTACATTAAATAATATATTTTTATTTTTAAATATAATTGAGTAAATTCATCGCTCTGAATTAAAGGTCGTTCAGTTCTATGGTTATTTACTTTTTAAAATAAATGTTTGTCAATAACTTTTATAAAAATATAATATTCATAGAGACACCAAAATTACAAGATTATTTATTCTTAAACATATAAATTCGGTAGAGCGGAATTCCTATAACGTTAACAATAGTTAAGAGAACAAATAAAAATCGACGTATTAAGAAGGTACAAATAACTAATAAAAAAGCATACATTTCAAATTTATATACAAAAAGACAATAAAGAATTTACCTTTCCTCCGATTCCAACTTACAATTTCTCGTAAAATACTAGCACGTAGCTTACATCGTCTATGTATTTTTGGAAAACGTGTTCTTTGAGTTATATAAGCTCTTCACATTCGTAACTACTGCAACGTTATTGTCCGTTCATACTCAAGCATTTTTAGTTCAAAGTAAGTCAAGTTTAGAAAAAGTATTTTTTTATTATGTTCCCGACAGTTCTTACAGAATGCTAGAATTGATTTTTTTGAAAGACATGAAAAACATTCGAACTTAAATTTTCTTCCTTATAAAAGACAATGCATAACACTTTTCCAGAATGTCGAAAGCTTTTACTCCTTATTCAGAACCCCTATTTTACATATAAATCTTGCATAGTTGAGCACTTAAAAGTACGCTCGCAGCTTTTACGGAAATGAGCGATCTCTTACGTAATAAACAAGTTGATCTGACTCACCGGAAAAAGATGAAGACAAGAAGAAAAATGTGAGGAGAACAAGGAAAGAAGAAATCGAACGATAATTTGAGTAAATTACGAAATTACATTATCGATTTATTTACGAATTGCCTTGGAGATTATATTTTGAAGTTTAAATATCTTTTTTTTTTATTAGAATTAAATATGAGAGAACCAATGAATTCGAAATGATGTGCAGAAAAATGTAAGTAATTACTGCATCGAATTATTAAACAATGATAATTCTTTCGGATGACTATTCTTATGAAATTTATTTAATTGAAAACGGTTTATTTTATACTGCGATATTTTACGCAACGTCAGAATATAATTTAAATTTTCATTTGTGTTGTTAATATGATTAGAGAATAATTGAAATGTAGAACAACGTTAAAAGAATTATGAGAGGACTACTAGTTTAATTTTTAAAATTACGTTTCTTATAAATACGTATAAATACGAATGTTCGAAAATCAGGATTTAGTTATTAAATTAAAAACTTCTCATTATATGTATATAAATTTAATCAAGTTTTAGATAGTACTATTAAAAATATTAATTCCTTTTTATGAAGGAAAAAATTCTTTATAATATTATTACAAAGAGAGTAATATCTTTGTCCAACGTTACTTATTTAAAAACTTTCTAGGCTTTTTATTATAAAAAATGATCGAAATGTGAATCGTATGTGGTATTACGTAGAAGTTCTCATGTTTGGAGGTGAAAAAAGTATCTACGGTATTAAAATTACACATTAAACTATTGAATGTCAAGTAAGTCAATAATATATTATAATATTGTATAATAATTATTTTTTACCTAAATATATACATAAAAGATCATAATATATTTGATAACCAATTTCAATATTTTAATATTAACCAGTAGTAAATATTTAATGTTTCCAAGGTAGCGTGTATCTATGTATGAAAGATGTTTTCATTTTAAATATTATAAGATATTATTTACATAATATTCTTTACATAGACTCAAAAATTAAAGAAATATCCAAAAATATCATTCGGCCAATATTTCTTTATACTACTGTTTTTATGAAAATATTTTTTCATTCGCTAGTATGTAAAAATTAGTATTTGAATAGTTATTATAAGTAGATACACGTTGTTTAAAATTGCGTACTTATACTGTGATGCAACAAGGGCATTATAATATAAAATACTGAAAAACAGCTTCGTGGACAGGCTTTCAAATTCCATCATGAAAAAATTTAAAGCATAGCTTAAATCCTTAAATTTTTGATAAGCAGCTTTGCAGTTATTTACGTAAGAGACAAAATGAAAATTTACCCATTATAATACACATTAATAGTAGAGCCGAAGATAAAATACACATATTGATATCCATAAAGAAATACATATGTACCCGCGTTACGCGTAACAATTTAGAATAGGATACACTTTCGCTCAGCCATCAATCGATGTCAAGGATGAAGGGAGCGCCTCTGGATGATCTCACAGGCCGAAAAGCTCGCACGTCCGTATAAATGGATTTTAATTGTGTTAGCTTCGTGAAGATAATGGATATATTAATCAGAATTACCAATCAAATTATTTTATCACAGTATTTGTAATCATGCTACGTTAACAGTTCAATTCGGATAATTGGAATTATTTTAAATTGCTACTAAATGTTATCATTAATAACATACCTAAGTAAATATTTTGTTTTGTTTTTCAAGTTTATAAAATAACATCAGTTTACTCGGCAGTAGACTGCTACAGCATGATATTCCTATACGCATTTTTAACATTTACCCTACATATACTATTTACAGCCATATAGCATCGTATAATAATATACGGTTAATATTTCTTATTCATTATTAATTTATTTAAAATATTAAGATAACTGTGAATATTATTTAGAGCTCTTGATTTCAATGATTTTATGATTGAAAGTATGTTCTATTTACAGAGTATTTATGACAACTTTAAAATATAACTAGTTTTTTCTTATGTAGCACTTTCGTAATGCTTATCTAGCAGATAATTTTTTCACGTTTAGACAAGTATAATTATATATTTTTAAAAAGAATGAATACCATTTAGGTCACATGATTCTTTAGGTTGATCGACGAATAGGCAAAGAAGCTTTTAATATATTATTTATATTTATATCTAACATAGGTAATAGATCATTCATACTTAAAAGTATAACGTAATATATACATTTGTTACATTTACACAAATTTTAATCAACTAATTTTCACACATTTACTTCGATATTTAATATAATTTATATATTTAATCTATTAATTAACACGGCATGGTTATAGATAATTATAAAATGAAGTTTTTATGGTATCAGATTAAATTTTTCAATTCGCTGAACATATTTTATATATATGTTGATGGGTTAACGATATTATTAAGGATAAAAATAATCGACAGGCGACTTTAATCTATCAATCACAGATATTTCCATTTTTACTACGGACACTATTCCAGCTGAGACTTATTAGATTCTTTCTCCAGGTTTTCTTATGTAACAATCGTATTGCGAAACCCTATATTTTCACTCGTCACGCAGCTTTCAATATACGGGAATCTGATTTAATTATTTACTGAAAGAATCCCTAAAGTATGAATTTATCAATATAACGATGGCTCACAATATGAATAATGACTTACTTTATAATAAAAATTTGCTTTATTATAAGAAGCAGTTTCTTCTTATAACTAAATTTATAATCTTAAGTTATTGAATCATATGTTAAATTTTGATTAAATTTTTTAATCGTCGTAATATAATTAAAAAAATAAATATGTATGGAATTTATATTCTGTTCTGTTTACATTTAATTGTAATATATTCTATTGTAACTTTTATATTGAAGTGATTTTTCATGTTTTTTATAGATTGACGTGAAATGAAAGTAGAAGCAATAATTAATCAATAGACTGTTCAAATTTTTTTAGTATAAAAGACGTGATTTTTCATTTTCTCATTCACGACTTTGATTCTGCGTCGTTATAAAATCGTATTGAGAGAAAATAACATATGGCGCACTGAAAACTTTAGATCAGCTACAAACCGCAGCAATACGTCTCTTCCTCTTTGGAGTCTCAGCATAGCAAATCAGATTAAAATTTGTTCCTTACTCGAACTTTTCCATGATTTAGAAATTTACATGTCATTGTTCACGTACGTAAATGTATTTCATATTTTTAGAGAAATCTCATAAAATAAATCTGCTTACATTTTTATTTTTATTTTTCGTGCAAAATAGTTTCAAATTAAATTATTTTGTAAATATTATTATGTAACATTAAATATTGCTTCATATTTTACTTTATATTATTTTTTATTATAACGATGTTCCCTCTATGAATTATTTGTTGATTAAAATTTCTAATTTTATGTAATAATTATTATTAACATTATGATATACTATATTTGCTATAAATTTTATATCTGTCTTTAAAAAAGAAAAAAATAATGATGATTACAAAGATTTTTATAGTTTAAACGGTAACTAAAACTTACATCGTTCAGTCTTCTTATCGGTAAGTTTATTACAATATAAAAAAATTTCAATATTGAAAATTAAATGAGTTCTATAAACAATAAATACGTAAATGAAAATAATTAGTTGAATATTGATACTATTTTTGCTCATTTATTTTATTTTATTTTATTAATTATTTCATTCCTATTATTTTAAATTAAAAAATAATTACTTTAAATTATAAAAAATAAATGAAGTACCACTTAATTATTATAATATTATGCCTGATTTAACAAGTTAATTCTTACGTTTAGCGAAAAACGGTAATAAATAGTAAGAAAACACAATTAAGTGCATTTAGCTAATTACGTTAGTTCTATTCTCCATCTAAGCAGCCAATACAATTGTTAGTAATTAAAAAATAAATAATTTTTAATAGAGGTTATACCTTCTTTGTACTGAATCTCATTTTTATGTATAACGATTCAGTTTTATGCATACGAATCATAGAACCTAATTACAATTTATTTATTTTTACGTATATTTTAGAATATCGCTAAAAAGATTTTTTATTTTAAAAAATTATTAAATATTTAATGAACGTAAGAACTTCTATGACAGAAAGTTAACCGATATAACATTCAATTCTTAGATGGAGTTACGAAGTTGTAATAAAGTTAAATATTCTATTGATAGATAGAATAATTCTATATAATAGAATTAATAATAGCATTAGTGCTCATGTAATATAGTTGTCATCCAAAATAATTTTATTATATTGTATTATTTTAGATTTTACTTACTATATTCTGTTAGGAAAATATTTTTATTTGTATACAGAGATTCAATAATATTCTTGTCTCGCATAATGGGTACTTTAAATGGTTACATTAAAATATTTATATTATATTATATACAATAAAAATATATAAATGATCGATAAAATGAAATTGTATGCGTAATTAAAATTATATAATTGAAATTAAAATATATAATTGAAATTAAAATATATAATTGAAATTAAAATATATAATTGAAATTAATATATATAATTGAAATTAAAATATATAATTGAAATTAAAATTAAATATAAAATGCGTAATTATACTAAGGGATAAAAATTAAGCTTTACAAATTCATATTCATTAATCAATACCTGTGGCGATAAATTTTTTCTAGCGTTATATAAATTAAAAATTTATCTGTCTATATTAATGTAATAGCAGTTCTTACTATTTAGTTATGCTTTTACGAACAAACAACAATATGAAGAGAAACGACATTACATCTATTCGATACGCACTCA
The DNA here is from genome assembly GCA_018907045.1 of Wiebesia pumilae. Classification (NCBI taxonomy): domain Eukaryota; kingdom Metazoa; phylum Arthropoda; class Insecta; order Hymenoptera; family Agaonidae; genus Wiebesia; species Wiebesia pumilae. The sequence goes on from JACCHZ010000138.1 coordinate 4,232,158, forward strand.
GTTTAGTTGACCGCGAAATTTAATAGTTTATTAATACGTTAATAGAGAATAGAGCTGAAGTAAACTTTGGAATATGGAAACTAAAAAGACTATTTTTGAACTGAGCTAATAATCATAATTCAAAATAAGGATAAAATTAATAAGGGTATGAGTCTATGCTTAAATTGCAGAGTTATATTAATGATATTTAGTAGTCATAAAATTGTGACTTCATCAATCTATGAATAATATTAAGCAATCCTTAACATTCATAGATTTCATGATATAATGCAATTGAATTTTTTAAAATAAATATACAAATATATAATATATAATAAAATATATCATAACTAATAATAAATTACGCTCAAAAATAGTTATATTTAAAATTATTCTTATCGTTACATAATGGAATACAAAGTACATTAATAAAAATATGCATATCAGATAATGTACTAACAAGACAAATAGTTTAAAACGTACAGCTTTTCTTGAGAGATTTCAAGACATGTAGAGTAATATTAATTTATCATATGTATTAATTAAAAAATCAGTAAAATTTAAATTAGCATACTCAACATATTAAAAAAAAGATTACTCTTGGTATCAAAATGCAAAATGCACATTATATAATTTCAATAAAATAAGAAAAATATCATACCAAATATTTTATTAAAAATATTAGATAGATTTTAATTAAAACGTAATTATTTTAAAATTATACTTTGTAAGTTAAGGTCTATTGAGTGCTGCTTTAGCTTTAGTTCAGTTTTAGCTTCAAAGACCTATTCGATTTAAATCTTTAAAAACTTTTATAGTTAAATAGATAATTTAAAAAGAATTTCATAATGAAATAAAAATATAAATACTTACAATAGCTATAAAGCTTCAAATTTAGTAAAAACAATATGCAGTGATAGCATAAGTCAAATTTTTTCGATAGTAGTTAAAAGAACGTGATTTGTACTCCATGGATTTCTGGACTTTTTCACTACGCTCATTTAGTACTTAGAACTCATGAATACATTTGTAAACCATAATATTACTATTAATGATTATCATCAAGTAATAATAGTGTGCTATGAGAAATGGCGATATATATAAATATATTTTGTAGGATAACATCGCTTTATAATTATAACTGTTTAAAGCCTGAATATTTGAGTAAGTGCTTTAAAGCCCATTCGTCATTTGAAATGTAGTTGCAATCCACAAATTTCCATACTCAAAAATTCATTACTTTTAATTCTTTTCGTGATATTTTTATTGTCTCTTTTTAATAGACTCCTTATTTATTGTTGATCATCTAAGTTCGGAAGACATTACTGATAATATATCTGCTTGCCTATCGGGAAGCATCAGTTTTTCACGTCTGGTGGTACAATTAAAGGAACGCAATGGATTAGGGGATTTTCGATAGTCGACGTGCAAGAAAGATGTAGAAGAGCTGGATAGATAGTGCGGTATGGATAGTGGAAAACCTGAAGGTACAGAGTTCGAAAATGAAGCCAGAAATAAGTACCAGAATGAATAAAATGTAGACATAAATAAGTGAGGTTGAATCGTGAAGAACGAATTCTGATAAAGATTTGATGAAATGAAGCTAAATCAAAAATAATACTAACGTATTTTAAAAATAGTTCGTTACATAGTATTACGATAGAATCTATAGTAAGCCCACATGTTTTAGGTAATTTTTTAAGGAAATTTAATATAGTTTGTAGAATGAAATGACTTTAGAATGTTCTAAATATTATTTAAGGCATTGAGAATTTTTCAAAAAATAATTAATGTTGATAAAAATACCTGTACTTTTGAAATTCTTCAAATGGATAATGAATAACATACAATTATTATTTTTTTATGGTAAATATCTTCACTTTGTAGTGTAAAAATACAAAAAGTTAAATTATTTATTTTAACATAAAATTCATGTAATATTTAAAACATTACTTGATAATATATTTAATATTATATATTAATATAATAAGATGTATATATATATATATATATATATATATATTTTAAATATTTTAAATTTTTGAATTATAAAAGTTTTTAAAGATTTAAATCGAATAGCTCTTTGAAGCAATAGACCTTAACTTATAAAGTATAATTTTAAAATAATTTCTTTTCAATTAAAATCTATCTAATATTTTTAATACTTTAAAAAATTATTTTGTATGATATTTTTCTTATTTTATTGAAATTATATAATGTGCATTTTGCATTTTGATACCAAGAGTAATCTTTTTTGTAATATTTTAAGTATGCTAATTTAAAAAACTAATTTTTTATTAGATTGTTTACTAATCAATAAAGATATTCATCTAAAAATATATTTACAATTATTTATGTAAAGCAATTGAGAGAGCATTTTTATAGAATAAGGTTAAAGAACTGTAAAAATTGATTATATATATTTTTCTACATACGTATTTACTTATTTTATAGTAATATTATTATTAGTTTATTATATACTACCACGTGATTATTATATATGTACTAATTTTTCGGTTACATTTATAAATTTTTTAATTTTTAATTGTCTTCACTTACATATACTTCAATCCATATTGTATACGGTTTAGTTTTATTATTTTTTATTATCGTACATTGCAACTCTTGCAGCTTATTTAATTTACATTTTTTAATTTAACTCACGTTTCTTTGTACATTTAGTTCATCAATATTTTATCTCTAATATTCTTTAATTTATTCAGTATTTCAAATTGCTATCTTCTCTTATTTTTTCCTAATATATTATTATGGTAGTTACTACTTAAGAATTATCAGTGGTAAGCTATATCTCATTAAAAATGGTGATTTTATAACTGCCTTTTTAAGTTTCTTAGTTTATTATGTTAAAGATCTATAATGTAGTATTAAAGTTCATATTGTAATAATTTTGTAATAATAAATAATTGTAAATTAATAATAAAAACTCAAATAATTTTATTGATTATATAATTAATATTTAATCTTAAATTTCATAAAGATTTTTTTGTACACCAAATACAATGAAAACAATAAAAACTTAGCAAAACAATTTCAAAAAGATGTTTATTGGATTTTACTTTAATTACTTGCAATCGATTATGGTGTCCTTTTAACAAACAAATAGACTTCATCTATCCTTGCTTATCTTATCAGTGAAAGAATCTGGCTTATGCGCTTCCAGAACTGACCAACTAGTGACTTAGAGTTACTCTCCACTGACTGATATAATAGTTGACTTTAGTGATAATATATGTATGTATATAATTACACATGTCAAAATATGTATCAAAATGAAATAATCTTGCTTAAGTCTGAAATAAGAAGAAGAAATGTAATTAATGTATAATATGACTTATTTATAAATCAATCTTTTTTTGAAATGACTTACCTACCCTTTATAATGTATTCAGTTTCAATCATAATTCAATCATAAGTGACAAAGATAATATTGAGTTATTTAGAAAGAGTTTACTTGTACTATATTAGTACTAATTTGAAATTATTTGCTAAGTTATGATGAAATTAAAAAATTATATTAAGGAAAGATAATCAATATGAGATATAACGTTTCTATAATAAAATATTGATTTTAGCTTTTATCACATATCATTAGCCAAGTAAAAGGTAAATAAATAAAATGATACATCTATTAATATTAAAAATACTACCTTTTGCAATTTTTAATTTATAAATATATACTAATACTAAATTTATTTTTTACTTTCTGTATTTTTAATTCAATTTTACTACGATTTTATTACACTCATTATATGTGACTTAAAAAAAAATTCATTAGTCTTTTTTATCATCAATTTATTATCGATATTACTATTAATTAATTGGTTTATTCAACTTTGGCTCAACATTCATACGATTACATAAAAGAAATCAGTTATAAAAATATTTTAGTCCATTTAATGTAATTGATTCACAATCCTATTATCTAATCCTTTTCTGTTATCAGTAGTTATTTTAGAACGAAAAGATTAAGCACTATAAATATATATATACCCATAATATTTAACCAAAATCGAGCGTCTATATCCTACGCGAAAGTACTAAATTAGTGGAGAAGTAGCCCGTGAAATAAAAAAATGCCTTGACGTTTTACTAAAACTAATAGTATTTTATAAAATAGAAATTATCTGTTGATTTTGAATATATGTAGTTAAATCATAAAATCTTTTATACAGTTTTTATTTACTTTTTTACAAATTTAAAAAATTACATCATTACTTTAAAAATACTCCAAAATTTTATTCTCATTATGTTTCATCTATCGCAACTCAATTAACATTTAACACTACAGCTTGCTTTGTGAGAGATTTAATCTCAGCACATTCTTGCTTATTGCTTCTTCTTTTATCAATAGCAGTAAAGAACTACTGGTGATGTAAGTTGAGCTAAAATTTATGTAGGATAGCTTCACTTTATTTAATATCGGCATCGTCATTCTCAACCTAGTCAGAAGGGCCGAGAAAGGACGAGTCTTTTGGGAATATGTTACATAGCGCACCAAGGATCTTCAATATAAATTATAACGATAAAAGGTAATCGGTCGTTCCTGGTATATTCACCTCGTTTATGTGTCTCAATATTGTATTATGTAAGTGGGCTTTATACTCCACTTGGAATATTATGATTTATGGTTTGCTTTTTGCAAGATACATCAGAAATAATAAATTTATGTTATTACTGAAATTACAGAAAAGTAGAGTAATTTTAAATCATTTCATTATTAATGAATAAATTAAGGCGATATAATTTACCTAAATTTAAAATCAATGGTAATTACAGGTATATATGAATATATACATCCTTTTTCATATTATATATTTAAGCTAATATGTACAAGGAAATCATATCTAGTGCACATCGTAACCCTTTTTTAGTATACACTTTTAGTGTATAGCATTCATAATTAAGAATTATTAAAAAATATTTCTATAACGATAAAATGTAAGTGCTTCGAAACAAAAGTTCTAAAAATAAAAATGATTTTATTGGAAATTTCTTTATATACTATATATATTTGCACTTACCTTCAAGTGCGGAAACTCACTTGCGACATTATTTCCGTTTGGTAATTAATGCAACGTGTTATACGAATGGTTCGGTTTTTTATTTATATGACATTTATTATAATTTCTTGTTTATCGATAAACAAGCATATACGACTAGAAATATATTTACGATTATTTATGTGACTTAATCAAATAATTTTTAAATTTATTTCGTTGTCCTTAAAAAGACAAATTATTGCTTATTTTATTCCTGTTTATTTATTTATATCTACTTTTATTTCCTACAGTATTCTAAAATATGATTTAAATGTACAATATTTGAAAGAGCGAGTTCTTGTTGACGAGGGAAATAAATTTTTATTTAAATACCTTACATTATTAATAAGATATTGCTATCAGTCTTTCACGACATTTAAGTGCACTTGAGGGAATACATTCATGTATTCTTAGCAAATTAGAAAGAAAGATGGCACGGTAAAACATTCATGTATGATATACGCATAAATTCGTATGAATGCCCACGTAATGTGTGCAACGAATTTATTTTGCATGAAGTTGTTCGCTGCAATTAACATAAAAAATAAGAAGTCTACAAGTTACTCAAGTTTTACTAACATCACATTTTGCTAAGCACTTAATAGTTATGAATGCTAATATAATTTGCATTGCCTATTATATATGATGTAACTAGTATGCGATGAAAGAATGGAAATAAACATAGGTTTTGATACAAAAAGTGAATGAGACAGAGAGAAGAAAATTTGTATGTGCACAAATGAATTTGAATTAATCGAATATTATTGTATAGATTTTCATATTTACATTATATAATAAAATCTATAGCTGTAAATTTTAAAGAGTAATAACAATAAATAATAAAAAATTGAAATATGCTTCAGCACGTTTTATGTAGCTTATTAAATTAGGTAAAGCTTAAAAAATTAAAGTCAATAATTAATAATTTCTAATTACTGCTTGCTAATATTAGTGTGAATATTTATTAATTAAAAGTATATTTTGAAAGTATTGTATATTAGTACTAGAATTTAGGAACTGTGAAATCCTTGTATTGGCTTATGATATTTACAGTTATTACAAAATATCTCCGATCAGGGATCGGAAATTCCTGTTTTCTAGACATTTTGTACTATCATTTTATGAGCTAAATATAAAATTCATGAACGAAGTTTTAGGTATTAATAAAAAGTATCTGAATGTAAGAAAATATGTACATATTATATATATATATAAGAATTTCGAAAATTATTTAAGTTATTACATATGGCTTACACCACAAATAATAAAACTATAAATAATATTTTAGATTATATTACAACAAAAATTATGTTTTTAATACATAAAATATTAATTCTGGATACTGTTGCATGTACAAAGATATAAAGTTTGAATTTAAATTTTGTAACTATATTTTTATTGCGTTTGAAACTCTCTCTCTCTCTCTCTCTCACTCTCTCTCGCTTTTACTTTCTAATTATAGAGATATATTACTGATTTCGATCCATTTAGATATGAGAATAAATATTTCCTTTCATGTTCAGGGTAAATCATAGTTATCAACAAATCAAATCTCTGATGTTACTAACTTAATGAATTTTCGAAAACCAGACGACAAGATAATACTTTAGTAAATAATGATTTTAATTTGTGAAAAAAACTACCACTATTACTTTTAAATTTCGTTTAAATCATGAGCAACTTTAAAAATTATATATATATTATTATATATATATATATATATATATATATATATATATATATTATATATATATATACATAAATAACGTATTATATATATTTATGTACATAAAAGCATATTTTCAATAAATATTACATGTAGATATAACTATATGTATACTACATTTATAGCAGATGTTTAATAAATTTTTAAAACTGCAAGAGAATAAGATAAAGAAAGTAAGAAACTGTTATTGACAGAGAGATGCATTCGTAATTTAATTTCTTTTTGCTCATTAATTTATAATTATGTACGTTCACCGCGGAGGAAAATCGTGGTAAAGTCATTACGTATAAACACAAGAACGTAATGCACGAGTACGCGGCGACAACTCAGTAGTTGTAAAAGATTTAGCAAGAGCTGTGATGTCTACCATAGATTTTGCAAGCTATCAGAACGTAAAGTTGTGCGTAGTCTGGAATGCGTCATAGAAATTTAAGGGATTTTGAAACAACGTAAAAAATAAAGCAATTCAACTAGAGACGAGTGAAATAATATAAATATATCTAATAAATAACATACTTTCTGTAAATTTTGTTAATAATGTGATGTTTGTAATTATCAATTAATGAATAAATAGCAGAATTACATTGATATTTTAGGTAATATGATCTTGGATTACTTAATATTAAACTATGAAATTATATTTTTTTAATCAAATGAATCTGTATTTACCGTAGTATTTATAAAACTAACATGATGTAATGAACATTTCAGGAAGATTTTTTTATGTAGATACATACATACATATTTGTAAATGTATGATTGTAAGTGAATTAAATATTTTAAATAGATAGTAGTAAGGCTATGGCTTATGAATTATTTTTTATTTAAATAACTAATAGATGAGATCTAATCTATTACAAAAGGTTAATCAAATTAATTACCATCTTGATTTAAAGTTATTGTTATTTAATTTAAAATTAATTTACGTTGATATATTTATAAATGTTGTATATAAGGAAAAGAAATAATAGTAATTATAAATTTTATTTAATAGGTCAAAACTTAAAAATTGTTTATAAACATGAAATTTGAACAACATTGTTCAAACAGTTTTTTTATGTATATGATAAAGAATGTATATTTATTATTTACGATATTTCTAGTGTCGTGATATATTATAAAGTAAATTGCATGAACATTTTATATTATGAAGTATTAGGTACAAGCTATTTGATGTCATAAAAATAGGAAAATAAAAGACTAAAACGAAGACGATAACATGTTCAATATTTTTAATTATAATTCAGTGACTTTGATAGGTAATTGTCAAAAACAATCCGACGATCATCCAGAAATACTCAAGTGAGATTGTTTTCACTGCCTTCTCGCGATTTTCCTTCGACTTTCTTCAATTTCTGGACAGATCTAGACTCGAACAGATCCTATCATAAAACTACTGCTCAATTCGGAAGATTCGTCTTCCGTGTAAAGATGCCCTCGGGTCATCTAGCCATGATGTCGGCTATAAAAGTGTTCAGAGCCGTAGGAGTTTTTCGCGGTTTTTACGGACACTTAGAAAAGTGAACGAAATAAAATGTAAAAATCCGGAAGAATTTAGTATGTCAAATAAAGACTTGTAAAATCTTAAATAAATAAATATTAAAGTTATTCTTATTTACAAGGCACATGTACAGTAAAATATATATTACGTTTGCTTTAGGTAAAATATAAAATCAACAAAATATGAGATATTAATCATATTTTAAAATTATTTAAAATAAATTAAAATTTGACTTTTAAATATTAAAGTAATTGAAAAGGCATAATTTGAGCATCTCACTTTGTTGACATTTATTCTAAGATACATAGACATATTTTGTCTAGGATATTTTTAGCTTTCATATTACTGCAATAAAAAGTAAATAGTTGTGTATATGGTAGATAAGCTATAACTTTATACCCCAAAATATCTTCAGACTCTATACTTTTGAATTGTTGACGAGTCCCCACATTCTTAATCAGTTCACAATCTTCGCAGCTGAGAAGATCCAGAATTTGTATATAAATAATTGCAATAAGAGAATTTCTGAGTATCATAAAATTGTTATTTAGAATATTCCTTATCATTTATGTAGTACTCGATTTCTTTTTTTCTTTTAAAGAATATACCTTAAAATGTATTTGTATTAAATTATATTTTAAAATAAACTAACTACATTTAATGTATGGTATATTTATCTAAGTTTCTTTCCCTATTATCATATCTCTTATTATAAAAAAAATTTATATTGGTAAAGGAATTGCAGAATTGATTAATAGCATTAAAAATATTAGATTTAAAATTCTAATGATTCGGTAAGAATTTTCTTCAAATGCGTATTCATAAGCTTTACACATTTCATGAACTTGGTTGTTCTCATTCCTGTTATATTAAACTTACGAAAACAAACATACTAACAAAAACTAAATTTTGTTAAATAGATTCTATTTACTAAAGTTTTGATTCTTGGCTCATTTGAACTGGCAGTTTTTTAAAAATTGAAATAGAAAATGTGAATCTCAAAACCATAATATTTGCTCTTTTTCTCGCACCAATAAACGCCAAACGGAATTTGCTCATTTTTGCCTCGAAATGTCAGATTATAGCTGAATAGTATGTTCGTTAGGACATTGAGAAGGGCAAGTTTTGTTGAAACGAAGTCCATTCCATGTCTTGAGAATGAAAGATTGAATGAGGAAGGGAGGTAGAGAGAGAGAAGACAAAACTAACATCCTGCTAATCGGTGGCGACTTCCTTGATTCTATCGTCGAAAGCCGACTATATAGCAAATGACCCTTTAGGTTTGGAGTTTCCTCGGTCTCTGTCGTCAAGAATTCAAAGGCATGTCAGCCCTTCGTTAGATGTTAGAAGTTTTCTATCTCCAACGGCTTGTTCATCCCTCTTTATATCCACGAGAAAAGACGAAACAGTTCGACTCAATTTTCCCTCTCTCACCTCTTTTTCTTTCATTCTTGTCTCTTTTCTATCTCTTCCAATAAAGTTGCCGCTACACAATACAGATCTAAATGATAGGCCATCGGATGTACAAGGCGTCCGGAATGTACTAAAATTTAAAATTATAATATTAAAATACCTGAAATTATTAAAATATGGAAAAATATAATTCGCGTACTGATGCTTCCCTGATTTGTTAACTATAATGTTACGATATAACTTACCTCTACTCGAAAGTCGTCTTAATATATGTAATTTAGAATATTTTGAATTTTATGACAATTTTATCTGCACTTTGCGTTTAAAAGGCAATATATGAATCCAATACTGCCATTTTCGTTTCAAATATAATACGTCTTTCTTTATATGCAAGAAAAGTATTAAATCATATAAGTTTAGAATTTATAAAATATTTTAGCGTATGGTCTATTATAAATAACAGTAGAATATGAAATTAAATATACATAGAAGAACGAGTATTATAGAATATATAAAAAAGATTAGTAAGTTATAGAGTTTTAAACTCCGTAAAAGATTTGACTTTATAATTTATTTCATGTTTTATAATTATGCTATATAAATAAATTATCAACTTGAGATATTGTATAAGTATATAGACTAAGCAATAGCAGATTAAAATAGTAAGTTAAAAATTATGAACACTATAATATAAAAAATTAAAAATTAAATCTTGTTAGTATTAAAAACTGATACTTAAAGTAACTAATATAATTTTATAAACTAATATATCATAATACTAATAATTAATATAAATTTATAAAATACAAATTTTTATTATTAGGATCTTTAAGAAAAGATAAACTTAAACTTGCAGGGTTACAATAAATAAAGAATAATATGATATTACTAGTATTAATAATAATTCTTAATTATTATTATTATTAATTCTCAGTAATTATTAACTTAACGTTCAAAAGAATTTTTTGTACTTTTTTTTATATATCATTAAACCAAGGTATAACAAGAACCTTAAGTAATTTATTATTACATTTTTTTATCATTCTTAGTGAAACTATATTATTTCATTAATGTATGATTTTTTTATTATTTAAAATATTATATTTTCATTGATCTGATAATTTTTTAATTGTTTAATTGAAATTTACGAAATTCATTGCAGTCATTCCTCAGTTTAAAATGTGTAATAAAAATTTCATGTATAATTAAAAACCTATAGTTTTATCCTTTATATGCATTTATATTTTACAATTTTAAAATATACTAAATATGAAATTAAATTTATTTTACATTTTTATCTTTTTCGTTCAACTAATTTTCTTTATCAAATAATTGTAAAGAATTGGTCAGATTTAAAAAGATTGGGATTTATTGGATAACACAAAATAATAAGTAATATTATAAGCACTATTGAAAAATCAGAACGTAGTTATGGTAGCATGTATTATTATTATTAATAGATTCAAACTATATAATAAAGGTCAAATTAAATTAGTATAAAATCTTTAGATCAGATTTACAAAAGATTTAATTTTATAAAATTAGAATTTCTATTTTTACATTTAAAAATATGTCTGTATTTAGGCCGATCTTATGATTATTAGAAATAATTAAAACATTCAGTAGATTAGTTAAATATAGAATTATTTAAAGTGAGAATTTCCATTATTAAGCAACAGATTTGTAGTAAGTTGATTATTTTTAAATTTACGTTCTAATAATTTGAAACGTATTTTTTATCTGCTATTCGTTATATCAATTTCTATAACATTTTATTTTATTCCTAAAAACTATTTTAGGTAATCAGCATATTTTATTATCCGCCTCTCCTCGGTATACCTACAAACCTACAAACGTCGATATATGTCATTCTATTTCTACAAATTCATTTAACTGACGTATTTAATATTTTACTTATAACTACGTGAATATTTCAAAAGGAAGTAAACTGTCTTATAAATGTTACGTATTGTTTCATTGATTTATTTTTAAATTTAGGCTTTATAATTAGATAGTTGTTTATAATTTATTCATAATTAGTCCTTATAACGTGATAAACGCGTATTAGAATTTTATTGAAAAATTTTATTTTTTTTAAATTTTTTAAACGTTCAATTTCATTAAATAACTTATTTAACTATTTCCGCTAAAAAGTAATGATCATCGTATAAAATGGTGTATCTTTTATAATACTCATAAATGTCAACGTACGCTAATAATTTAATAGCAATATTTATCACCGAATTTTTGTCGGTGTATATGATACCCTACCTTTCCGTTTTATAATATTGCTCTTTATTATTCTTATTCATTGTATTTTGCGACGTATAAATTCATTAAAGGGTTAAATTCATGATATTAACTGATATGTTTTAGAAGTTTTGGAGAATTTAAATCTATAGTCACTCCAGTAGTTTACAAAAGTGAACGTTTTTGAAAAAATCTATAGTTTATTATTAATTTACTTCCCGTATCTAACGTTAAAAAGAAATAATTTTGTGTCCTCTCTTTTATCCAACTCTTTAGAAATTTTTGTTACTTTATTCATCATATGTGAATATTATTTGCTTCTAGATAATTCTAAATAATTAATGTTAAAGTCTGATGTAGATGTAACGCACGCTTTTAATATAAATATAGAATATAATTGTAGTTTAATTTTATCTTTTTTTAAATAAAAATCTATCTATTGTATTTCCTAATTTATGTAAATATTTCAAAAGTTTTACTAAAATCTTAAAATTTCTTAAATATTCGAAATGTTATATATGATCATAAGAACTATTTACATTGTATTACGCAAGATACCTACAGTAAAATATATTTGCGTCTGGTAACAGTTGTACTTGAATTTGCTTTTTGGAAAAGATGGAATATAAAATATTGAAAGGGAATACGCTTTAAAGAAGAAATATATTCAAAAAATATGTTTGTCTACTTCTCCATATACAGTTTAGATTTAGTAAGAAATAATTATAGATCAATCAAGCATTCCCTGTGAAAATCCTAATTAAATAAAAGAGTTTTCTTAGTTATGGCGATTTGAATGAAGTAAAGATAACAAGGATATCAAGACATAGCTATGAAGAATTTGAAATTTGCAAATCTCTTACTCTCTAAACTAATTATACTGCCTAAAAAATATCAAACTTTGAAATTCCATCATAGCTGATACTGTTAGAATAGTGAAAGGAAATGATAGAAAAGCGAAGAATGCAAAGTTGCGCGAGATCAATTTCAGGAGTCGGAACGAAGGGGAAGCGCCACCCAACTCTCTTAATCCATAGAAGTTCTGAAGAATTACCGCTCATTTTTACGCATTTTCACGGCGGAAAACTCCTGGGCATACCACTGCTTCAGAAGGTTAGGGAATTCTCCAGAGAGGAATCGTTTCGTAGCCGGACGCAAAGCGAAAAGATTTAAAACCTGAGCTCACGCGAGTTCACGCAAGGCTAGATATGTTTTTTACGTCGCCACTTTTCAGTTTCTTTTTTTCCGTGTGATAAAGTGGTTTACTTTGTTATGCTTTTCTTATGTACATATGGGATAACTGCGAGATTTATTCCGAACAAAAGTTTTTAATTTGCGACTTTAGTGGGTATTCTTCTTTTGCGTTTTCTTTTAAGAATAGTGACTACAATTTTGCAGAAGTTTCGAATTTAATTGTGAATGTAATATTTTTGAAAATATTGCAAAGTGAAAAATAGAAAATTGACTATTAAGACTGACAAATTAATAAAATAATTCTTTTATAAATGCCATGTTGAAAATCCTCTAAATATTTTAATATTTTCACATATTTATTCCTTTAAGACTTGAAAATTCCTTGGTGTATTTATGTAATAGTATAAATACGTTTTACAACTTAAATTTAAGTTTTAAGACATATGATAATGCCAAATATAAATCTATAAAAAATTAATGTTACCATTAATGTTAAATTAATATTACACAAGTGCCTTTGAGATTTTTTTTAAATAAAATATTAAACAACTTTTTTATAATCATGTACTATCTATTCTGTATAATTATAACATTGTAATTATCTTCAGTAGTAAAGATCAAAGAGAATCACCAGTGCTAAAGTAGTAAAAATGAAATATATTAAATATTTTTATTTTTATAAAATAAAATTTATATACTTAATATGAATATATAATTAGAGATAACACTGAAGCCAACTTTTATAAGATATTCACAAAAAATAAATATTCGTATTCCAAGAGATTCTCTCTCTCTCTCTCTCTCTCTCTCTCTCTCTCTCTCTCTCTCTCTCTACAAATGAAAAACTAAGATTGATGTAAAAATAAATTCTAATTTTTATATCATTAATGAGTACGAAAATGTCGTAAATTTACTTATTCCAATTAGATAGATCAACGTCTCCTTTATCTGAGGACTCCTCTATTATTCGACTTTACTCAGCTATTTTCTATTTTAATATCTTAATTTTTTTTTCGATATTAAATACAATTTAATTATGTCTGCAGATCTAGAAATATAAAATGCATCACTCAAAATCTGTGATAAACATCGTCTATTATCTTCATTTTTCTTTAAAAGAATAATAAAAATATTTAACTGAATAATTAATTGATTTTCCTCTTATTCGTAACATTATTTCATTAATATTACATTCATTTATAAAAATACTACGTACACGTCAATAATATAAATGTTTGAAATTATCCATACTACGTTAATAATACTATTTTCGTATTAATACTATTCTGTATTATTTTTAAGAGAACTAAGCTTTAGAATAATATAAATTTATTTTCATTAATATTTCTACATAACATTTCTATATAAATTCCTTATTGTGCAATTTTCAGGTTACAAAGACTAGATTACTGATGTATTAAATAATAAAAATTCTAATCATATAGTTTAAATTATATTGATCAATATTTTATTGTAATTATAGTAATTGTTCTAGTAAATTCTATAGTAGCTACTATATTTATTTAATTATAATTATATTATCTTCCATAGTTATATAATCTGTATTCCCCTGGTATTTGAAGGTATAGATACCCACAACGCTAAGATAAAATCAATAATTATTACAATAACGCGTGCGTATAATTTGGATAATTAGTAGAATTTTTGAAATTTCCATATTCAATATTCAAACCGTCAAATGGCTTTGTAACATATTTATATAAAACCTTTGAGTATAATTTAAATTTCTAATTTTTCATCATAGACTCCTATTCGCAAAAATATATTTTTTTTTTTTTGCTAGTTTACAAAATTATAGTGAATAAAAGACGAAATCTAAATGCAAAAGAAATTAAATGTAACTTCACCTACGTATGTATTAGAAAGCAAGCATCTCTATTTTACATAACTGTACACTTTATATTGTACATAAGCGAGTATTTTCTATTGAAATTCATGTATTCAAAAGTTCAACGGAGAAACAATGCTGACACGTAACAACATAACGCTAAGAGTGACAGAGATAGGAAGAGAGTGAGACAAGGATGCGTAACCGCACTCAACGACAAATTTCAAAGCTCTTATGGAACAGACGTTAATTTCCCGACGAGTGACGCGCCATAGCCCAGTTTCCTATCTTGCCATATTCTGCTCTTTCTCTCATAGCCTCTTCCACGAGAACCGTAGTTAAACTAACCTCTCTCATTCTCACTCTGTCTCTCTCACTTACTCACTCGCCCACTCCTACTCTT
Source organism: Wiebesia pumilae (assembly GCA_018907045.1). NCBI lineage: Eukaryota > Metazoa > Arthropoda > Insecta > Hymenoptera > Agaonidae > Wiebesia > Wiebesia pumilae. Next base: position 4,247,533 of record JACCHZ010000138.1, read on the forward strand.
TCTCTCTCTCTCTCTCTCTCAATTTACAATGAGTTAATTATAAAGTCCTGTATTTAAGTCACCTACCCACAATACAAAGTTACATTTACACGTATAAGCACATACGCATCTCAAATTCCTTAATTATTCCAAAATATAAAGAAAAATTTTCAAACATTCATTATAATCATGTACAACTAAATTATTTACAAAAGTTTGATTATTCGTAATATTTTCGTTTACCGATTTATCAAATAAAAATGTTGTAAGAATTTTGTAAGAAATTTTGTATAAATTATTATATATTATTTATTGTGGTTAGAAGCAAACTGTCTTATTTAAACTAATCATATTAATACCAAAACGCATTCTGCGTATTATATTTATTATTAATAATTTTGTATTTGCAATAAAGGCAACTTACAATCTATTTTGTTAGTATTTTTATCTCAGTTTTGGAATTTAATTATTTTATTTCAAAATTTCAAATGTTATTTTGAAATTTACTAATAAAATGTTCGAAAATAGTTTCCATGGCGATTTCAATAAATACTAGATCTACAGAATTTAGATTTTCTATATGTTTAACCTATTAAATATATATTTACCCGAATTTTAATTATAATTTAAAATATTTCATTAAACAATACAAATTAAGGTTAAATCAAATTTTTATCCGATTAAACCATGAAATTTAATAGTTTTTAATCCAAACAACTATTTAATTAAATATAATTAATATAATATATCTTTTATTAGATTCTATATACTAATGATAAATAAATGCCTAATGCATTAAAGTATATATTTAAGTATAATTAAAAATTATCTTTTTAAAATATTTACATTGATGTACATCAAATGATTTAGTTCATTACAAGTATTTATTCAAGATATATTATTCATGCTTTTATCCTCAAGTATTTTAATACGTAATATAGTTACATAATTACAAGCCACTTTTTCTAAATACAACTTAAAATAATTCAATACTAATCAAAAGCAAAAGAACTTTTACTTGTAAAAAGTGTCTATTCAAAACTTGAATCTTATTTTAATAAATTTTTTAACAAATATTTTCTCAAATAATTCTAAAATTTCTTTGTTAGAAATCATACATTAATAATTAAAGTTTCGTATATTTTTGAAACTGTCTTTTTTGACAGTGTTTTTAATACAATATTTAATCATCAATCATTAGTGACCAAAGTCTTGCATTTACTCTATAAATATTTTACAAAATCTAGTTAATTTAATCGCTTTATCCATATTTACTGAAAATACAATTCGATCCTTGCTTTATATCTGGTATAGTCTATTTTTAAAATTATTGAAATATGTTTTATTATTCAGATTTAGGAATGTTATTCCTTACTGATAGTGTCTATTAGTTTCATTTTTAGCGCTTTGTTACTTGTTTAAATTTTTAAAATACTAGAATATTCATTCTAGTTTGATAGGTGCAAAAATTATAAAAGTTATGACCTAAAATAATTGTGTCAAAATCAGAAAAATATTGCTCTTCGTGTAATCGATAACATAAAAAAATAAATCGTATATTATACACTTTTAATTTCTAACTCGTTCATATTGAACTTATAAAATCAATTCCCCAAATAAGTACATTCTTAAATGTACTTATTTATTTATTTATTTTGTTGTGAATTTTTCAATAATGCTTATACAACAGGAGTCTAGTATAATTGTAGAATAAAAAAATATAATATCTCAACTTGATAGTTTTTTTTTATTATTTCATTACTGCTAACATTGCAGATATTAAAAATTGATAAGGTTGTCAATAAATCAAGCATATTATACTATTTTTAGGATGTAAATTATATTTAATTGTTGATATTTTATTTGTTTAAACAATCAATTGTCATATCATATAAATATTTTATTTTAATGTATGCAGTTTGATAAGAGAAAAATTAAATAATTCATTTCAACAAGATTGAAGAATAAAAATATAGATATTGCTATTCATATATAATAACGATAGGGGAAAATAGGCATAGAAAATATTTTTCAAAGTATCTTTAACAGTTGCTAATTTCCTTTACTATTTTGAAATCAATTTATTTTTATTAATATTACGATAAAAGTAATTTTATAAGGCACGAATCATCTTGAAATTAAATTTAGTTGCATCAATTTATATTAAGATAAATTTGCACTTTTTTAGAATCAGAATTCATCACTTAGATTTAAAAAGAAAGATTGATATTTATATACGACAGAGCACAAAGTAGAAGATGCGCCTAAAATTGTTATCCTTAATTTTATTCAGCAAACGTTTGGTTGAGGTAACAGCACATAAAACTAAGTGAGTGGAGTGTCAATCTTCCAGCGTACAAAACATATAAAGTAGGTGTTTGCTCTTTGGAACTCGGCTGAACATCGCAGGTTATCTGACTTTACAGACAAACGGTGATAACGATGTGGTTGAATTTTCTCACTAGACGAATGCGCAGCGTTTCTGAGACGAGGGAATTTGTATAATATGAGATGATTTCCTTGACAGAAATACCCAGGTATGACAATCCTAATGTAACTATTTAAATAGAGTCTATCGTAGGGGCCATAATTAATTTTAGAATAGGAACTAAAAATAGGCACCTGTGCATTGAAAAAAAAATTGTTTAAAACTACGATGTACTCTGAAAAGCAGTAGTACCGAAAATGATTGCTATGCAACAATAACAATTATTTTATTATAAAAGAGAAATTATGAATATAAAAAAGAGAAAATTATCTATATTTTTATCTGAATACTGAAAAACTTTCAAGTTATGAAAACTAATTAGATGTGGTAAGTTACATTTCCTTTAACTTAACAATATTTGTAGAAGTATAGGGTATGAATAAATAATTTATCAGCAAATCCAGTTATTACCTTTTTAACGAGTTTACAATAAATGTATTGTAATTTAATTATTAGTATCATCTCAGATAATCATATTGATTAACATGTTTTGAAACTAACTCCAAATAAATAAAAAAGCCTATTGTTATGATTGTTAAATTGTACAAGTTAAACTAATAATTAGGTAATATTTTTAATTTCTTGAATCACATTAGCTAAACTAGATCTTTAGCTGTATAAATTCATGTCATTAGAATATCATTTTTCAAATAAATCGAAAAACGAAAAATTTGTCCTTTCATCCGATATTTAATGTACGCCGATTATTCCTCCTCGCTACCTATATTTATAGGTCGTATAAACGTAATGATGCTCCATTGTAAAAGACAACGCAGCATTTATATATTATTTAACGTAATAGCTGTTATTTGTGATTTCCGTAAGATAAATAAATGTTATTTTTTGAAAATTACAACGCGATGACTCAATATTTCATATTGATATAAGGTTTTAATTTAAATTGTATTATTTGAAACCGTGGAAATTGCAATTATGATCTTATGAATCACGGGTTATTATCATTGACTGCAAAATTTTATTATTGTGCTCAACACTCTTTAATCCAATGATGCTGCGCCAATCGGAACTATATACTTTATTTGACCCGTAAACTGCTTTTATAAGGAAATTTTAATACAGTGAATCGACATTTGAAAAGAAACTTTTTTTCAAACTTATTGATTTCTTTGAAACTTACTTTTGCACGAATAAAGGAGGGTCGACTGCTAGTTTTGCATAAAAAATAATAACATATTAATGTGTTATACGATAAATAATATAATAATGACAATTTGGTTGTTTAAAGTGCTACAATAATTGCTATTGAATAAGTATTAGTTACGAATTACTTAACGTAGTTTCCGTATTGTACGAATATCTATATCTTTTCTATGGTTTAATTTTATTTATAATTAAATTTGCACGTATTTGTTAATTTTTACTAAAATTAATATATTAGCATCCAATTCGTTATATTAATTATATTTTATGTAAATGCATGAAATGAAAAAGTACTTTGTGACTAATATTATTCCTATTGTATAAATAACTTTCCTCTTAAAAACTTGAATATTTCGATACATACACTAAATTTAAATAAAAGTAATATTGTAATACAACTTTAACCTTTACTTTGAATCATAAATTTTAATGTATTTATGGTAAAATATAAAAAAATCATCACTAAATCGTTTTAAAATTTTATGTTTTCTATGCATACTGTTAGTGTACTTTTTAATGTCTTCGTGTTATTGCAATCGTGCCTGCAATTAATATGTTAAATTCACTCATTAATCCTCGCTTCAAATACTACATGTAATATAAAGAGCCATATATTAGAAATGTTAGTGCCAGCGTGTGATATTTAATCATTATACGTAGAAAAATAATTAAAAATATGATTCAATTATCTTAAGAAGCAATACATAAGTTAAAAAGAAATAATCAAGTCTAAATAATAGTAAAGAATATTATAAAGAAAATGAAGTAATTACGCGTAATGTAATATATCGAAATATCAGTTCATATAACTGGATATATGGAGAATACGAAAAGAGAATGAATATAAACTCATAAATAAAAAAGACCACTAAATTTTGAGCTATGACTTGCTACAGGAAAGATAAAATCATAACAGAATTTATGATTACACTGCACTTTTTTATCCCTGCGTATAAACCCATTCTTCAATAACTGCTAAAAAAGCAAAGTATTGAGTAGGCTCCAACAGGCCCATAGAATATGAAAAAAATCCTTCAAATTTAATTTCCAGTTGAAACAAAAACTGTTGATGCTTCTTAACATCCCTTTGCCAGTTCTGTGAAGCAAACGAAATTCATCCCATACCCCGGCTTTTCAAAAGGAGAACAAGCCAAGCGGATATTATGGAAAGGGTTGGCGCGATGTATCTATATAAATCTATTCACGAATCAGTCACACAAACTGAGTTTCCGAGTGCTTATTCAACTATTCGCATTTGTAAATAAACATGCTTATGAAATAGAGCGTTGTTAATTTAGAAAGCGAAAGATTAAATTATGAGTTATGGGTGTATATTATGAAATTCATTTTTAAAATTGGTAATTCGTTCGTCCATTCGTTCGAAATGTGCACATTCGATGACTCTTATTTCATTGGTGTCCAACGATGTACCGATTACAAGAAACAATTTCAATATTACAAGTTTTACAGTTTTGTAATAAAGTAGTCATAGGAATATTTTTCTCCAGTAGCCACAATTTAAAAATAACTTTTCTTTTTCGTATATTTTACAAGTAAATTTAATAATTTTATAAGTATCTGTATTTAACACCAAAACTATAGCATACTAATAAAATAAAAGAAATACTAAAAGCCAGTAGTTGATTTTCTCGCATATACTATCTCTTAAACTGTTGGCCCATAAATTGAGATAGAAAATCGTTTAATGCAGGAAATATAAAGAGAAAGGAAAAGAAAGTCAAAGAAAATATTTTCACTCATTAATAGATACGAAAAGCAGGCTATAACCGACTGCTGTATTTCAAACAGCTTTCATGACGAACCAAGCGCGGAGGAATTATGAGTTCGCGGTTTCCGGAGCCGTTGGATCCACTGACTCAAACTCCCGCTTGAGTCACACTCTCTGACAAAGAATCGCATTTATCACGGCAGTAGCTCAGAGGGTAGAGATAGATGGATAGAAAGAAGAAAAAGGAAGGTGAAGCCATCGGGCTTTTGAAAATCGGACGGCCAAATCGCAGTGAGGATTGATATCGCAAAAACGACTCTTCGTGAGCTCGATAATTCTTCAATCCCCTGCCACTATACTGTGCTATAAGCTCTTATTAACGATGTCGCTTTTTCGTACTTCGTACACGTGGATAAGAAATAATGCGATGCGCATTACTAGTTCTCTTATAATATTTTATAACCGGCATCTGGGCCACCTCCTTTCAACTTACTGTAAATTTTAAAGAAGGACACGTAGAGCTTTATATGCGTAGTAATTTACAATTTCAATATATTACTTAACACGTATATAAGTAGTATTTTCTTGTAAGTTATTATTAAAACAATTATAAATATTACGCTTCTCATTATCTACATAAAATGTTATAATATAAAAATGGATGGACCTTTTCAACTTGAATTGACTGATTTATTTATTGCTGATAAAAATAGCTATAAGAAGTGCAGGTCAAAATTTATACACATGATTTAGGAATTATTATCACTTTTATAATTTATGCCATATACAAAATTGATATGATTGATTACATTCATTTTCTTTTCCGCAAGAACTTATTACTGATACACGTTCAAAGAAATGCATAGAAAATTCAAGGAAAATATTGTTATAAGTTTTTTAGTTCGATAAGGTCATTTCAACTGCAGCACTTGAAATATTGATGCAGCTATAATTTCGCAATAATAATAATTATCAAACTGTTAATTCAGAAATCTAATACCACGTATCAAACCGTTGAACTCTATTAAATTAATAATATCAATTTTAATGCTCAATATTATTTTTAGGTAATGTATTAAAAATTTTTACTACTTTTTTACTTTTGCCTAGTTTATTCGTTTTTTATCAATAATCAAAACTAGTTTTTCTTTAAATTTTAATAATAATTATTAAACCCGAATTAATTTATAAATGAAACTGTTGGAATAATGTACAAATAGTGATAAAATATATACGGATTCCAAAAGCTTATATTGTGCTTTTTGAACATCCGACAGTTTATACCTATTATGTTTTTTAGATGCAATGCGAGATATGTCTTTCATAGCATTTCAAATGATTGTAAGAGTAGCTTTAGTAACAATTTTTCGTTTACACCTTTAGGTGAGTTCATCAATGTTATCCCACTTTTGCTGGCAATTAATGAGCTGCAGTAAAAATTTATTCAGTTCTCGAGAAACCAGCTACAAACTGAGATACTTCTGTTAATATTGTAACATATTATACAAAAATCTAAAACAAAGATAATAAATTACGGAATCATACATTGTCTAAGTTGACGGACAATATCGCTGATCTTACGATAAACTATCCGTTTGTCTTTACTCTTCCGTATAAAAAATATCGAAGACAAGAAAATTAATAGATACCAACACTGAAAGTGCATAATTTAGAAATGATATATTTCCCATTTGTATAGTCCAAAATATATATATTTCCTACATAAAAATAAGCTCTGAAATTTTAAACGATCTATGTTTGTTGGATTGCTTTTGCATATACTAGTACCTCGTTTTTATAAATTAATATTTAACTAGTACATACACTGTGCATATTTGACAGCACTTGACCGAGTTATTCCAGTCACTATGTAGTGTTTACGGAGCACCTACATTTTCACGCCTCTAGTGCTAACGGGTAAGTTTAAAAAACAATACGACTGTAGTTATGCCGGACATATGCCTGGTTGCATACTTATTAGTTAAAACAATGATAACTTCTAATACAAGTATATAATATAAGTAATTTGTCCATTTGGGCTGTATGTACAAATTAATAATAAAATATAAATTATCGAGAATCTAAGCACGTAATCACGTGAACAATGTCGAATAATGTCGCCAAGATGAAACTTGTGGATGTGGCTTGATTGCTATCTCATAAAATTACGTCGATGGAAGAAGGTCGACCACTACTGGAACGAGTAGAATGGTTTAGCTTCTTGAATTCTCAACACGTCGAATAACGTCGCTAAGTCTCAAAGGAAATTTATCTCCGAAGATTTACGTATCTTATCGAATAACGACCAAGTTGACAGTGTGGAGGTGAATAAGGAAGGAAATCGAGGAGACTAGGTAATACAAGAGAATCTTTCATTCTCATGGTGACTTAAGCACTGAAGATGCAAAGTCGCTGTGATTGCTTCGGAACGGAATCATCACCGTGCTGCAATCAAACTCTATTTATGTACGTTTATGTGCCTGCCATTCGCTATTTTTATCAATCAGAATGATTATCACTAGCGCTATCAAGCAGCTTTCAATTAGCTCACACATGTATGTACGCCCGTATGTATGCACTAATTTATTTAGAACAACACGATGAATATGTCATTCTCATATCCATACGCATGTATATATACATATAATTTGTTAGCTGCAGTCCATAAACAATTATTGAATTATTCCTATCTTTTAATTCAGTTCGATTTACTATTATAGTACGTTCTATCGTTAAATTATACGAAAGCTCGAAACAATGGCGTGGCTGTTTTGCGCTCTGGTGAGATCAAGTTGACGAGTGTTTTTATTTCTTTTTTTAAAAAAAAGTAAATCACGAGAGACAAACTTACTAAAAATTCAAATCATTTCAATACTATGGAATGATCGTAGAAGATTGCCGCGAATAAAAACTCATTCGTAATTGGAGCAGAAATAGAAGTCGACAGTGATCTTCGGATTTATTTCGGTAGTTTTCTTTTGGATTCATTTTGTCTCGCTTTTATCTCCTTTCTCAAAGTTAAAAAGTTTGACTCTTTCTCGCCTTTTCTCCATCTGACAAAGCTATACATGCGATACATCAAATACATAGAGTGTGTGTTATCTTCTTTTCTTAATGTTTAATTTATTTATAATTTATAAATTAATAAAACAATAACTCTAACATTTTCATAAATATTGAAAAGATTTTCAAAAAAAACTCTTGATTATTCCAAGAAAAGTTTTCTATGTTTTCTATAAATAACTTATTTTTCACTTTTTAATTTTCTTTTCTCCTTTTCTCTAAAAGTAGGCATTTTTCTCATTTTGGAGATTAACTTATTTACTCTTTTTTATTAAACGCGCTGAACCGAAAGAACATGCGGTCTTTTCTTATTATCGGAGATGAAAATCTTCATTGACATAATATAAATGTGGCTTAATCATAGTAATTATTTAAGAAAGCTATAGTGTCATCATTTTTATGAATAATATTATGTACACACACACACACATATATATATATATATATATATAATAATACAAAATAGTTAAAAATAGATTTTTTTATTGTATTGATTTTATGTTTAACATATTTTTTATAATGATAGTATAACTATCCTAATGTATTATTTATTTTTGTTATTTCTTGTGTCGAATTTTTTTATGAGTATTAATTGCCAAGTTTATTTTGGGATTTTGGAAAAAAATAATCTGTAAGAAATAAGAAAGAAATCACAGTTGTTTAACTAGCTCATTGAAAATACGAATTTTAAGATAAATATATAATAAACAAAAAATATTTATAACCTTTTTATAAAATTGAAAAATTTTTAGATTTAAAAGTAACAGCAGATTTAGGACACAAAGTATGTGTGATCCAAAAATATTCTTAATTTTTTGCATCCATGTTGCTGCTTGTTTTTAATTTAATGAGTAAATATTCGTAATAAATACTATCTAAAAATAAAAATAACAATATTAAGATATCCTAGTTTAATTTTATTAACAGTTTATATCGAATGGTGTCAACGAAAAATCTTATTTTATATGAAATTCTTATAATTTTCCAATATAGAAGCTGTATAAAGAATATTTTACAGGAAGAAATAGTAATAAATATAATTAATTCATTGTGATTAAAATAATATTTTTATTTCGATAATCGAATGAGTTTTTTCATTAGCGTATCCTTTTTCTACAAATACTGCATAAGTATAACTTTTTGTGATAAGGTTAGAGAAACTTAGCGGTTGATAATGCCTAAGACCTTAATCATGTAATGAAACCAGTTTTTCAACTATTATATCCTAACGAATAACTTTTACCTGTCAGAATAAAGTAATATAGCAAAGAGACAAGTAGACTCTGTGTTATAGAAACTTGAAAATTTATATACTAGAGTATAAACAAAGCGAATAAAAGTGAAATATTAGAGGTGTAACCTCTAATATTTCATTATATGTACAAATCACAAAGAATAAAAAGAGAGAGATGGAGAGATACAGCCAACAGAATGATAAATTAATCCAAGCTGCAATAGTATCGTAACTGAAAAGATAAGAAAGAAGAAAGATGGTGCACAGCAAATATGCCAAGAAAAACTGTAGTACCACCAACGGATGCATCCGCAGGCGTGCTTCCTAAATATATTAATTTTAGGATTTTACTCACTCGTATATTTATGTATGTATAAATATATGTAAATGCATAAATATATATATATATATATATATATGCGAAAAAGGTCCGTTGCGTATGCACATATGCAAAAGTGTATACACGTCCTGCTGGAATACATTTTCGCAGAATAAGTTGTCACTAACCGGGGAATTTGCAAACTTTTTACCAAACTTCTGAGTTCGTATTTGAAATTTATATTAGCTATGTGTAATTTCGAGCTTATAGCAAAATCATTGACTGCATAATAAAGCAAAGAATATATTTTGATAAAAGGTCTAAATTACTTTTTCTTTCATTTTGTTTTTAATTAATCTGGAGAATTGTTTCTTTTCTTAGATATTTTACTTTAGCAGTTTTACAATGGAATAAAATACAACAGAAGATTATTTCTGTGTTATTTTCGTGTCCTACATAATATACTATACCTAAAAATTTATAAAACGCTTTTACATCGTCAATGAAAATTTATTTAGCATGCATGATTTAACGATTAAGAATAATCAAGTTTTCAGATAGAAAAATATAATATAAAAGTAATTAGTGAGAATTCTACTCTTATTTCCAAGCACAAATTGAAAAATTTGATAAGTATCTTTTAACAGGATTCATTTTCCTACTTAAAAGTGAAAGGTATCGTAGATAAGTATATGAATATGTACTTATGTACTGTATACACAAATAATTCGATTTCAGAATACGGAATGTTTCAGAAAAATTTTCGAGTAACCTTTTTTATTTCCATTAGCGAAAAATTAAATTGCTAGGTTTTAATATTACAACTATATTTTTACAATTTCTAACAAAACTGTATTATAAATATATAACTTCTAACAAATCTTATTATAAATATCTATCAACAGATAAATTTAATGTAAAAAATTGATTTGAGAGCTTATCAATAAAAAGAAATAAGGTAGGAGTGTATTGACGTTGATTATTTAAACTTTCCTTTGATCTTCTTTTTTAAGAAGACTTGTTGCAGTAAAACAATATGGTAATTCTTAATTGTCTAGCTATTTATGGTCTCGTGTCTATTATATCGATATATCGCCAATCTCTACTCATTGAAGCATAGGAGTGTACCTCAAAGGACGGATCAAATTAATATTGTTCATCTTCAGTAATCACTGTACGAGTTTATTGAACGTTGGGCTGTAACAATGGCTATTGTCAGAAGATTCTCTAAAATTTACATGGAGATGGATAGAATAGGCATCTATTCTACCTGTGATTTATCGATGGTTTTGAAGTATCCATAAGTCTAATAGCAATCTAAGTACAAATCTCTTAATCTTGTCAATGAACTTTTTAATATAACATTTCAGAATTTTAATCATAGTGCCATTGTTATATCCACATGTCACAGACGAATGCGGCTTTCGCAGCCTTAATCAATATTATATTACCTTTCGTCTTGTAAATACATTCTGCAATTATAATTGCTTTTACAACTTGATCAAAATTAAAAACCATTTGTCTGTATACATAGGATATCGTAAATAAAGGTATCGATTTCGTATCGAGATAATTTTTTACTCTTAATAACGAATGTCGATTATATTTGAGTTTTAAAATATTTTTAGCACATTTTTAAGTGATAAAAAATTTTCGATTATTTCTAAGTGTTCCGAGTGCCTTTTCCGAAATATTCCCATACACATAAAAGTACAGTTTTCACTCGTATGTACGTATACGATATGCAGTTTTTGATAAATTCAATGCTTTTTCTAAATTTTCTGTCAATAATGACATCTTTTTTCCAAGTGTAAAATATAGTAGTACCAGAGGAATTTTTCTGCGGATTGTAATAATAATCATAGTAGCCAAAATTTTATTCTGGGATAAGGTCTCGAGATTGAAATAAAAAGTTTTTTAATGACTCTGACTCCCTCAGTAATCAATAGCAATTAATTAGTATCTTTTTCAGGTGCATATGCTTTGGTTAATGTGATCCAAATGTTAACAATAGTAATAGTTTTAAATTCCATATAAAATCATACATTTAATTATACCTGATTATGATATTTACAAAGATCATTTAGGTAATACTTTTTAAAATTAGTTATTATATCAATAAGTTATTACATCAATATAAAACACTAAGAAAATACAGTTTATACGCGAAAGAATATATCAGTAACAAATATTTTAACGACAGATCTTGTAGTAATAACATGCTTTATGCATTCGCACGATGTTTGCGAAAGCGTTATACAATTGTTTAGGCCTTCTAAAGAGATTTTACATAAATTGCTTTTAACTGTTGTGAAGTAACACCCGACGATCTACATTAAATGCGAGAAAATGTAAAAGAGGTATATGGAAGAGTGCATAATTAAAAATGTAAAAGAAACCGTTATTTTCTTAACCATAAATATATATACATATATGACGAACCGAGAAGTAAATTTACAAACATCATCTCGTCTTTTGTTTTCCAACATTATTTTGTATAATTTTCATCAAGGGCAACGTGATATAAAAGTTTTTCATATGATTGATTTTTTTGTAGATATAAAAATTTCATTCACCATTTGTAACATGCTGCTATTTTACGGAAACTGCATCGTTGTAATTCATTCGTACGATTTTGCATAACACCGTGGCTGATTCTTATGTGCTTTCTAGTAATAAATGAGAGAAACGTAAATTTAATGTGAAATCTTAAAAAGGAAAATCAGTACTTTTAACTTACTCTTAGTGTTTAATACTTTCAATTTACTTTTTTCTCGTTGTGATCTCATGTTCGTTTTCTCTGGAATTCTAATTATTAAGTGTAATTGCTTTTATTGCATAATAATACAACGATTAAATTTAGAATGTTTATTCAAATTTTACGAATTTTAATCTAAGAAAAGTATTTAAATTTTAAATGATTTTATTAAATTAAATACACTTTATAAGACCAAGAAACAAAAACCTTAATGTCCGTAATAGTAAAATAGACTTTTTGTATAGAAAGAAACCCAAACATTGCATTGACTAAATATTCAAATTACAAAAATAGGATACTGTCTTCAAAAAATAGAATAAAGTAAACATAATAACAAAATACAAATAGGTACGTAATGATAAATAAATAAATATAATTGGATATAAATCAATACAATATACATCTAAAAGTTAAAAAGTACATATATATAAAGATTGTTTTACTTTGTTAACTTTCTCTTCATTTTAAGCATTTTTTGCACCCTTGCCATTATAACATATTTTTCGCAAATAAGATCTAGAGAAAGTTTGTTGCTTCAAGTAAAATACGTATTTACTGCATAAAGTAAGATGCGCCTTGTTTTTCTTAATAGTTTCTTTTTTTCTACCTCGTCTTCTACGTTCATGTAAAAGTATATACAAAAAATGATATCTTGAGCTTAAAAGGGTACATAGCAACATGATGTGCAGTACCATATACCATCTAATTTGAACGAAAATCTAAGTAGTTGGGCATTCATTACGCGACCAAAGTGGTACTATATGATTGCTATTTAAGTTACAAATAGTTTTTTTTTACTTACTTTATGAGAAGATAGAAACGTCTGTTTTTTGATTCAGTAAAATATGTGTTTAAACTAAAATACTATTCATCACATTCAAAACATCTAATTTACTTTTCATTCATGAAACGATTTTAATATACACAGGCTCTTTTATCTCTTATAAAACTAGCAGTCATAAAAATAAATACTTCTGTCGGCTTCATAAAGAACTCTAAGAAAGAAAGAACTCTATAAATGCTCCAAGTCGACTCTAAGTATAGTACGATACGCAAACACGACCAAATGAATAGCAGAAAACTGCCAATTAATAAGATACGTAAATATTCTTCAAGCAAAATAAAAGATATTAGAAAAGTTTCATTGCCTCTAAATCTTTTTCTTCCCTTATTTTCTTTATAATAAATAGAACATTCTGGTGTAGAAAAAATAGCTTTTCATTTTTTAATCTTGTATTTAATCAATTTAAATTATACTTTTAAAATTTTTAATTTTACAATCAATTTCATATAATTTATCAGTGTTTTTAATTTCAAATAAGAAATTGTTATAATGTAATGTACTTAACAACAATTGATTATTATATATTTGCAAATACAGTATCTAGGCCTAAAGCATTTAGAACATTTAGTCTCTAAAATATGTATTATTCTCATTTGCAGAAAGAATTCATTATATAAACTAATTTTTTATTTTTTTATTTAAATAATCTATTTAAATTAATAAATTTAAAATAATTCTCTTATTTAAATATTTATCAAATATATCGATTAGTACTAGATACGTATACGCAATGAAGATTGTACAATCGCACAGGTCCATTATACTTATATGACTCGTAGATATACCAGATAAAGTCTGATTTTTTCACTTTTTAGCATAACTCATTATCTCAAAGTTATCCTGCAGGATTCCCAGAATAGAAAAATCGAAATAATCGCATTCTATAGACTAGATGACTTCTTTATTAACAGTATTATTTGTAAGCGTAAGTATTCCTTCCGTCCCAGGAAAAAAATAAGTAAATGTATGTGCGTGTAAAATTATATAATATATTATTTTCTCCTATCCAACAACAAGAGATGCATTCATCACACCTTTATATATTGGTTTGTGAAAATACTCGCATTTTTTATAAAATTATCTAGTATTATAGCAGTGTAGGTGTTCAATAAATAGTTTTCTTTAACTGCGAAAAGTGCCTATAATATCTTTATTAGACGATTTTATTAAATACTCTATCGTGCGTTAAAGCTAGAAATATTTCTTAAATAATCTTCAGAAATATATTTTCTAACGTATAAAAAGAAAACATAGAAAACATTTAACGTAATTGAATAATTTATTTGCTAATAAGTTCTGAGTTCTTTATTATACTAAAATATAGAAACTATTGATGTATAGATACAAGTATTGTGTTGATAATTGATAAGCATGGAAATTTTTATCATTAATATGAATTCTCTTTCGTTGTAGCATTCTTTTAAATTGCACTTTCAAAATTCTATCATTTGAAATTTTGCAAGAGTATAAATATATTTATTAAAAAGCATATGATTTCTATTTGATTTTGTACAAAATTTTTTTTGTTAATTATTTGACTATATACTGCCAGATTTAGCATCTTAAATAACGCGATCAAATGTAATTATTTATTCTGCTCAGAATTTCATAATAAAAAACAAACTAGTAATGTTCCATTTACAATAAAATACCCCTGCATGTTTTGTAAAAAGAAACCTTAGACTATTTCGAGAATTCACTGTGCATACTTAATAAGAAGTAGTAAAAATAACGGAAAATAGAAAAAAAGAGAAGACCTGAAAACTTCCTGTTATCTTCCCTCTCACCCTCTCGCTCTTTCTTTGTTACTCTTGGAATATTTTTCCGTATTTTCTTTGCGCGTACAATAAGAAAGGGGAAATAAAGATCGAAGTACTTTGTCCTATGGTTTTTCCTCAATTCAGTTCTCAAGATTTGCGTCGTCTCAAATTCTCTACTAGAGACAGGTGATTTAATGCTTGATATTTTTGGTACTTTTTTCGCTTACCTCTAAAGCTGTAAAAATAATTCAAGCATAATAATAAACGGAGAATCAAATTAAATAGGAAGAGAAAGATAGTCGCAGTTGTGCAAGAAACGACGAAAATAGATGAGGACGCACTTAGTGAAATGGGCTAGACTTTCTGCAGACTATCAACTAAATGCAGTTAGTAAAGTATGTAATGATTTTTCTTTAATACAACTTCTATAAATCAACGCAGAAGACAACTTAAGGATAGTAACATTACTTACCTATGCTTCTCGTTTTATTCACACTTTGTATATTCGTCTTTTACCTCGTAATCAACTCTTTAAAAGTATTAGCATTTACTATTATTTCAAGGGATTATTTTATTATAGGAACTTAGAAATAAAATGTAAATTTCTATAATATTTATTTTTTCGAAAAGGCTTGAAATATTAAAATTAAAAGGTATGCGTTATTTAATGCATTAAATGACAATAATAAACAAATAAACCTAGAACACAAATACGTTTTTTATTATATTGCATTAAGTTATCTAAAAAAAAGTGCACTGCATTTTAGTAGTATTGCCTTGAGGAAAACTGACAAGCGCTTCGAGCAAAATGTAAGGAATGATTAATAGCTTAAGAGATTCTTAATTAATTGAAATTCTCGTAAGCTGTCGTTTTCTATCTATAATATTTCTCAAAAGATCCTACTAAATGTTAAATAAATCTAAGAAAGACATTTTTAGTGTTTTATTTCGGTTAATTTAAAAGAGCAGCTTCAGTAAATTCTTTGAAGTTTTAAAAGCAGATGTTTCAACTCTAAAACAGAAATACTTGAAAATTTAAACCTTTCGATCTCGCGATATAATTACAATTACTAAATATCTATCGATTGGTAGAGATAGTTTCATTCTCTTATTTTTGTATCAGGATGGTTTATACGGCGAGTGCAATACTTGCAAGGCAAACGTGAATTAGTGTTCAATCTACTTCACCCGTGACCCGTCAGTCTTTGCTTAATAATAATTACAGCAGCTTGGTTCATTAGGGTCGCCTAACAGCACCATCATTTTCATAATGCTGTACAAGCGATCATTAAAATACAACTCCAACATCAATAGATACGTTGAACGGTGTTTTGATTCTTGAAGAACACTTATTCTATATTCATATTCTAATCTGTCGCGTTAAAGCTTTCATTAATATTTTTATTACAACTTCCTAAATAACAATTAAATGGATCGTTATTTTGCATGTCGAGCATTTTATGTTGAGCGCCGTGTCAATAGGAATTTTCTAATATTTTGCCTAATAATTACATTATAATCGGACTAATGTACCTTAATATATTTTTCCTTATAATGGACACGAAACTTTGCAATTGAAACAAACAAAATTTTATAATGATTTAAATTAAGTTATACGATTAATTCTAAAGATGTATTTTGAGGGCAATTGAAAACTCCTAATAAAACGTAAGGTTTTTCACTCTGATATACCAGTTGTAAAACAAGATAATTTTCTAAAGCATGAAACTGTATCTCCCGCGTGTGTACGGAGACATGTATTCGCATAAACGAGGGAGGAGTGCGAAACACTAGAGAAAATACGAGTAGCTCTTGCTCGGGCAAAATAGAGATTTGTATGCAATGATAAAATTAAAGGAGGTGAGGGAAGCGTTGGATACAGAATGAAAATTTACCGTCGACACTTCGCCTCTGTAATTTGCAAATGTGCCTTCTCTAGCCAACCGCAAAAGTGCCTCTTCTTACGGACTTTAATTATGAAAAAAAATGAGATTTTACGAATTGAACCGCCTAGAGTAATGCAATTTCTTTACTACCATGCGATTATCGTTTCTATATTGTATTAAATTTTTAATTTATTTTTATAATTCCGTTTTACATCAGTTGCGAAGTAAAGTTTTGTTGAATTGGCTTGATCAAGTGTAGGGTTGTCTCTATGAACCGATAAAATCACGTTTTTTGTTGAGATTTTGAACTTGCATCAGTTTATTCTTGTAATTAATGGTCTACACAACCTTTCCATATTAATTTATTATAGAAATGTAATAGTTACTATTATTCTAATTATTTACTATAATATTTCCTATAATACATATATATATATATATATATCCTTATAATATAAAAAATATTTAATCTAAATTTTTAATGAAGATGATTTTTAATTCAATTAAGAAACAAATTATTTATTTTTTTAAAGAGCCGAATCTACATTAAAGCTCAGAATTCAAAACAATAATACACAATTCAACATTGACATCATTTAATATCTTCTATTTTATATAATTAGTATTAGGGCAATAAATGGAGGATAAGATCAAACATAATTAGCTTTTAATTTTGTAGTGTATTTTTTCAGTTTCAGTATTTTGCACAAAAATTATTTTTATCTTTAAATTCAATCATTTTTAAAATTTAAATATTTAAAATTTTATGTTATTGTTCAATTTTGTAATACTCTAATTAGTTAAATACGTAAGAATTATAGTGATATTAAATAAAGAAACAAAATACAAAAAGTACGTTTTACCAATATTTAGAAAATGTATTTATATTAGTAATGTAAAAGATCTAACATAAATCTTTTATCTGAATTTCCAAATTCCGATTACATTATATATATTTAAGTGTATTAACTTTTAGTTAATTTTACACAAATTAAATCACTATATATTAATAGCAAAATAAATACTAAACGTTAGTTAGAATAATATTAATTTTAATATTATCTTATTTTTATAAATTATATGATTCGTTATTTTTATACATTTACACAACTGATTACAAATATGTAATATTAAATAACATTTAAAATTTTACGTGTACATAATATTGGTTTCACTATTCATAAATATACGACGTGCGCATGCATATATAACTACAAACATATGTGAAGTAACATGTACATGATTAAAAATTGGGATCTTAACATACATTAACAAATAAGATTTTTATTTTTTTATAAATTATTATTTAATAATAATGATAAAAACTGATCACCATAAATCGAAATTGTCAATTTCAGAAAATTTTATTCTAATATTAAATTAACTAAACTTTTATGAGTCTGAAGTTTCCAACATTGAACTTCAACAAAAAATGAAATTTTAAAAAACTTGAAATTTCTTTTAAAAAACGACGTAAATCACAAAAATATGATACGATATTAACAAAAAAACAATATGACCCTAAAAACACCCCAAGAAACACTTATTAGGGGATGAAAAATTGAAAAATTCCCAAATTGAAAAATTTTCTTTAACTATCATAAACAACAATCATAATCAACTAATAAAAAATTTTAAAAAATGTTATTGCGCATAGAAACTTATTTTAAACAAAAAGAATTTGCGCCGCGTAAGAGTATATGCAGTAGACCGCCTCAGAGAATACTCTGTAAATACAATATTTATTAATATTTTAACCAAATAATGCATAATTCTAGTGCACAAGGACCAAAGAGAGGAAAATAAAAAAAATCACCAAAAAATATTTAGCAATATTGACAAAAATATGCGCAAAGAAACGCGTCCAATACGCTACAGATAAGGATATGCGTCTACCACATAATCTTTTAAGAAAATCATGATATTAAGATTCGACAACTTTTTATCGAAAAATTCTATTACAGGTATAATAATCAATAAATAAACGGATTTTCAAGAGAAAATGAGATCTCGTCATAGTTAAAACATTGTTTATATGACTCCGTACGTATACGCATACCGTGTAACCTAACACTTTATCGGGGTTAATAAAATTGTTAATAAAACACACATTGTTAATAAAAATGTGTTTTAGAGACATTCAACAACCTTTTATTAAATAATATCCTTGATCGTATTAAAAGGAACAAATATTCCGAATAGCAACAAAATCAGAGAATCTCGTCATAGTTTTCAATAAAGTTAAACAATTCCACCTTCTATGCTTACGCAATACGCGTATTCTTACACCGCGCCAGATTATTGTTAATTAATTTGCGTTCCCGAGGCATTCAACAACTTTTTATTAATGAATATCGTTCATCATAATGAATTAATAATCCGAATGGCAACAAAATTAGAGATTCTAGTCACAGTTATCACAACGTTAACAAATACAGCTCGTATGCATAAGCAATATGTGTATTTTTATGCCGCTAAAGTTTATTGTTAACAATAAAGCTTTCGGTCTATTTTAAATGTACTCGGTAGATTGAAAAATTATAAAAAGCCAATTGACATGAAGGAAACGTTGTATTTATGTACAATCTATACAACTACTCAACTGCGCTACTGCCGAACTTCAATCACCTGATCATTTCTATACGACGGCGTTTATCCGATGCTCCTTCGAGTGTGAAAACTCTTTCCTCTCTTTGGAAAATGTAACGATTGCTTCCGAAACTTCTAAAATGTCCGGCATTTCGCAAAACGATGATTTTTCTCTCAACAGACCACCACTAATTTTTACATGAAATTGTTGGATTTCAAAAAAATTAAAATTACTATATGTATATGAATTTTGTTGATTTTAATATGGTACCCTAACTATAGGCTTAATCCATCAAAATAATGTCCTTTATGTTTTTAATAGGTTACGTAATATCTTGTATTTGTCAACGGGAAAAAAGCGAATGAGTGAAGGTGAGTGTATGAAAAAAGGATGTGTTTTGATGTGTGTACATGATTATACTTAAAAACATAACATATCTTGCGCTATGAAAATGCAATTGTGTTTAAATTACAACAGTGAAATTATATTTATTTGTTATATCTGTTGATAATATACATTTAATAAACAGTTTTTGAATATTATAAAACTGAAATTGACAATTTAGAATTGTAGCAACGAGTCGCGTAGTTTTCAAGAAAATTCGCCGATTGCAACGAAAATGCACGTTCATGCAACTCTTGGGAAATTTGTTCGTTTCTTGCATCTTTCGCTTGCACCTCGATGTGCCGCAATATTTTCGTCTGAAAGATTCAAAAATATATTAAATTTCTTCAAAATGTTAGTTAACGACATTGGCACATTTGCGGAAAAGTCGAGCTAATTGATCTGCTTAAAATTGTCCACCGTTGGCGTCTCTTTGACTTTCAAATATTTTCGTAAAACATTAATATACCATCAGATAGAGTTTTTCCAGTTAATAATTAATAATATAAATCGTAAATTGTTATAAATAAGCGGCTGGTAGCACATACTTATTTATTGATTTTATACGGGGAAAATTGATTGAAAGCAAAAACAAAAATAATATACTTAGGGTTTGAATAATTTTATTTTATAGTAAATGTATAATCTGAATATAAATATATAAGAATAGAAATTTTTGTTTATGCATTAGAGGTTCTACAAAAACTGCTTCAAAATTATTCATTTTTTCATGAATGTAAAATTTTGAAACGTTAGAATTGATTTTCTATACTAAAGAATTACTATTATTATTAACCTAAATATCTGGTATTCAACATATATACCAATATTACGACATAATTTATTCAAAAAATTTTTAAAATATCTAAGGAAATAAATTATCCTTTTAGGTATAAAATAAATTATAAATAATATGATGTTTACAACTTTCGAGATTTTATTTTAGCATTCAAAATGTAAAAAAGATCCTGAAAAAAGTTATATTTGTATATACGTTTGTAAAGTCTTATTCGATTACTTAAGTATTAATTATATTAATACTTAAGTATAAATAATACAAGTAGCATTTAGAACTACGAATGATTGTAGTCGCAAATTAACTCGGTGACTGAGCGAAACCGCCACGCGTGAATCTTATGTTTTTCTTAGGAATAATTGCGTAAACAAATGACTGTCTGTGCACTTACTCATGGAAACGCTAGATAATCCAGTTTAAATATGAAAAGATACATTTTTAAAAAATCCAATTGCTAATCAATAATTTATCCAATATATTAATTTTTAAAACTTGAAATATTTCTATATGGAAGAATAAAAATACGATATTAATAATTATTAATGTAGACGTTTAACATTTAAAACTTGTATTTATGTTTAAAAGAATTTCTGTTCAGATATTATCAATTGTTGATAAGATTTATAAAAGTATTGATTTCTAATGCTTATAATAAAAAAAATATAACAAGATAAGATCATATGAGGTAAAATCCAAATGTTCGATTGTTTACATTTTGTCGGCCTCCCGAGATTTCGGTCGGACACTACTTTAAGTTCTTCCTACAAGCAATCACACGTATTAAGCACACATAGATAGACCTTACAGACGCCAACGAACTTCCCAAGGTCAGTCAAATCTAGGTTTTACCCTACGAATGACAGAGCGTCAATGGCTTCTTTTATTTTCCAAACACGCATATCAAATTTACATTCCGCCTTTACTTCATGAAAAATTATAATCGTAGAACTAATATACTGGTTTAATATAACTATCTATACTCACAATATTTAATTACTCAAGGACTTGAAAATATTACGAATTTTTTTACAAAAAGTTGTAATATACAAATATAAGAGTCATAACATCACTTTTTTACTGTCTTATATTTTTTCTCTCTCACTCATTTTACAAATCTCTATGTCATTTTACTTATTATTACTCTCTTATTAGACCACTGGTAAATTATAAAAATTTCCTCATAAGTCTTGTTCTTGAAATACAACTAGAACTAGATTCATTAGCAACAAATCTAATCATGAAAGGTTTATAAATTTATTTATAATATCTTAAAGCATTAATTTCCGTACTAATCTCATATGAATCATTCAAAACAATTTTTTTATTTAACTAGAAAACATAGGTTTTATAAGAAAGATATTTTATACGAAATTGATTTGCATGATTTTTGTGCTTTACAAATACATAGTGCGAATACACGTCGATTATATAAATATAAATGTTCGATAAGTAAGAGAAAAATAGTAAAATTTAATTCTTAATATTTTTTTATAAATCTATATTCAAAGTATTTTAAAAATTATTACGATAAAAATACAAAAAAAAATGTTTATTTGCACTTATTCAGTAATTTTATCATAAGAAATGGAAAAGCATAGCATAATCATAAAAACAGAATGAAATAGTAACTGATATTAATGTTTTAAATGTCAGCTTTACTAATTAAATTTAAGTGCATTACTTTTATATTTAATTATTTATATTTAATTATATTTAATTATATTTAATTATATTTTATATTTAATGAAAATAATTAATGTCAATCTAACTCATCTTTTTAATCTAAATACTAAAACTATTAAGATAAAAGCATAATTCAAAATTAAAAATATATATATATTAAGTGATCACCTCCAAAGAAATTTCCGAGTCAACACTGCAAGCGAGCGAGTATACATGTGTTCACACATATTGCGTATGTACACATATGCAGTTGTACGTGCGACGTCCGAATTCAGAGAAAATCATAGACTTACGATTTTGTCGAGTCGAAAACGTAACTCCACGACTTTGCGTCGCGGCAACACCGCATTATGTTTACAATATACGCTTTTCTAATTCTCATAGAGTCTACTACCCTACGAAAAATATGAAAGATTAGAGTAAACAATGTAAACATATAAACTATTTACCATTCTCTCTAGTATTCTGTGTCATTAGGTTAAACAATATCATTCATTTTTTAAAATAAGAAATAATTTACAAATATAAATATTCGAAATAAACGTTTTTACCGATAAAATGTTAAAACGATAAGTATTTCATTATACATCTAATTACAGCGGACCAAATGAATTCCAAAATATATAAAAATTGTCAATGTTATACTTAGAATTAATTAATTAATTAACAATAATCGGACGCGATATAGGGTAGCATATACCGTATGTACGTACAGCGCTAATTTCAACGGTTATTTAAACAATGACGAGATCTCCAGATTTTGTTGTCCTTCGGGATATTAGTTGCTTTTGATATGGTCAACGATATTCATTAATAAAAAATTATTGAATGCCTCGGCAACATATATTAATTAATAATTAAGTGTTACAACGCATGTGCTTATCGGTAGCGTAATGGACGTGTTATTTGCGGATATTTTTGGCAATACTGCTAATTATTTTTTAAGATTTTTTGTTGTTGTTCCTATCTTTGGTTCTTGGGCATTAGAATTATGCTATTTTTTTGTTAAAATATTACTATTTTTTGTATTTATAGTCTATTGTAATAGGCGGTCTTCTGCGAGTATTCGTACGCGCCGAAACTTCTTTTTGTTTATAATGACTTTCTATGTGCAATATAAATTTTTTTTTATTTTTTTGGTGGTTGATAATGTTTGCTGTTAATGATAGTTAGTAAAAATTTGAAATTTTTCAATTTTTTATTTTTTCAATATTACATCCCCTAATAAGGGTCGTTTTTCGAGGTGTTTTTAGGGTTAAAACGTTTTTTGTTAATATTGAATAATAGTTATGTGATTTACGTTATGTGGTTTAAAGAAATTTCAAGTTTTGAAAAATTTCATTTTTCGTTGAAATTCCACGTTGGAAACTTCAGACTTATAAACTTTTTCCTAATTTTCTGTTAAGAATCAAAATGTTATGCATTAAAATCTAATATTTATATTTTTTCTACGTTTTCATAATTCCTACAGATTTATAATATTAATATACTTCGATTTATTAAACTAAATCATTTTAAAATTTAATTCATCCAACTGATATTCAACTATGCTATTTTTTTTAATGCACACGTAATCGTGTATCGTTGCATTAGCTTATGCTGATTCACCAATATCATTTGAAAAAAATTAAATTTTTTAACCATCGAAAGTAAATTATCCTCCTAAAACTAAAAAAGTTAAATTAATCATAAGATCGCTAACGTCTCTTTATAGATAATTTTAGCCCGTATAAACAAGCTTAGCTCGATAGATTAGTGTTTTATTTTACCTTACGAATCTACTATGCTTATAGTTATTATGTTAAGGTTCGTGTTTTTATTACATAATATGACATGAATAAGTATATAAAAACACGTACTTCGTGATATTAAATTGTAAATATCACATTTATAAATTTTTTACTTTTTTACAATACAACACGGGTTTGCACTGTGATTTATGTTTTGAACATTTACAAAACTACCTAGAATATCGATTTAATTACAAATAAATGAGATTTTGTAAATTTTTCTAACATAATAAAATATTACGTTTTATTGATTATCATGACAATTCACACATTAAGTATATATATAATATAATATTTGATAGATGAAAGTAAAGTATTAGGTTTTCGACTTCGTTCAATAACGTTAACACGTCGAATATTCTAATGAGTGATTTAGAACTCCATGGCATTCTGTATAAAATGACGATCAGCCAATTCAGCAGCTCTAGGTTCGTATTTTATCGAAGACAAGAAGAGGAACATTTGTTAGTAAGTGGGTTGTAGCATTTGCATGTGACACGATGCCCTTAACTCATTGAACCGCAAATGCAGCTGTGACATACCTTTCTATGTGAGTTGATTGCAAGAAGCATGGAATTTAAAAATAAAGAGAGAGAGAGGAAAATTTTTTAAAACAAACCAGTACACTCTGCCGTTTATTTACGACTTTCGTATGCTTTAGTTAAGGCGCTACTTTATAGAAATGCTTGAATTTTAAACATAAACATATTAATGAAAGAGTAATGATTTTAGTGACTAAATACGAAGTAAAAGAATAAAAATTAAAAATTGTGTCAAAAGATTACATTAAGTCACATATTTCTTGTTTTAATAATAACGAAAATTTAAATATATATTTGAAGAAGTCTCAAAGTACACGATCTCTTTTAATTATAAAATTTAAAGAATAGAGCTTGTAAATTTACTTATAACAGAGTAATGTATTACACGATTTACATTTTATTTCAAATTTACATGTCATTTCTACGTATTTCTCATTTTTCCATAAAATAAACAGATATTATAAGCATATGTCATTTTTATAACTCTTGTATATACGACGATTTTCGTACTTTAATCGTATGAAAATCGTCGCTTATTCAGCGTTTAGTTCAGTTTGAGATAACTTATCGTCGTTTTAAAAGATGCTAGAGTTGCAAAATTACCTAATAGGCTTTTTTTTAAAAAAATCACTTAAGTTTATACTAATGCAGTATATCATGTGTAAACTATATTTAAAGATCAACTATCAATGTTCATGTTTGTAAAGTTGTCAGTTAAATTTACATAAAATATAAAAAATTATTATAGATTTTATGGTCATACCTATTTATCACACTAACTATACTACAAATGTACATATATTTATTTTCATCTCCATAATGATTATATAAAAAGAGAATCCTGGAAGTTCATATGATTACGATGAACAACGATATAGAAATACAGAACGAATTATTCTTTACAGATTGTGGAGAGAACTATTGAATAATAAAATAAATAATCTTCAATACAGTGTTTGCTTTTTACAAATTTAACAAGTTATTTATGTAATTTCCAAAATCTTTTGTACTAAAAAGTAAAATGATAGAATAGTAAAATAATTATATTGCTGACAATTCAATAGTAAATGTTAATAATAATACTGATGTATGAATATGTGTTTTTCTTAATATAATATTTTTTAATATTCCTCAAATACGTAGTAATCGATTGTTCATCAAATACTCTCAGATCTCTTTCAGTAAGAAAATTCGTAAACTCTAATTATCTCCCTTACCTTGCGTTCATTATAATGCCCTTTGATTGCTGGAGGCATCAACATCAACAATTCCGTCATATTTTGTTCATACTCATGAGTGGATCAGCACTTCGCATTATGGCTTTCATATGATGCTGTTGCTCGACGTTTTCAATGTAATTTCATACTAGACTTGTAAATATAAAAGTTTTATTAAAACTTAACTTATACAGAACACTTTCATAAGCAAATTGTAAGATTATTACATGCCGCATTGTACCAGTACTTCTTACAAACTTTCATCTTTTTCGTGAACATCCGAGGCATACAAGGCATAATCATCTTTCATTTAGATTTTAACGTAACTGCTAGTCCGAATCGTACAGTATCGTATACTGCAGTATCTTGAAATAATTCAAATTTCATTATACAATTACTCACAATTTCGGGAATACCTTCGATGTCTCCATGCACGTGTTTTCATATTTGATTTATAACGAGTGTCTTTAAAACTACTTAGCATAATGATTTGTAACAATTAATACACAATTTATATATATTTCTCAGAACTACGTGAAAAATATAGTTGAACTTCATCATTTTAAATATCGATATATTCATATTGCCCATATTTATTTATAAAGAAGTTTTGTATTAATTCTTAATTTTCTTACTAATGCTACTATTCTCATTTAACCTCATTTTATAATTCAACAGCAGTGCAACTTGTATTATTTGTATTTTTAATGAATATGACCAATCGAAGTATTTATACACCCGATAACAATACTTTTACCACAAATTAAAATTCAATTTCTCTTCTTAAGAGAATTCTATTGGTCAGTATTATGATACAATCAGTCGTATTTTATATCGTCTTCTTCAAAATAATCATACAAATGAATAAATTTTATACATTAGTTCTATTGGTAACATTGTAATAATACTGTATCATCATTAAGTAGGCAAATTTATCTGAATGACCACAAAGTTTGTTTTAGTAATGAAACATATATATTAAAAAAAACAATTTTTAACGAATGAAAGTAGCTTTCTATCGAAAGAAATAAGAAAAGAATCACATTGACGATAAGAAAACTACAAGAACTAAGCCAATAATTCAAATATGCCATATTACGCATAAAGCACATAATTTATACAACATACAGAACAAGAATTTATCAACCTTCTTCGACGAAATGAATTTCTTATTCATTCATTTATTATTGCATATTCATAAACATCTTTAGCTTTATACTATATTAAAACTAACTGTACTATTATGCAAATAAATCAGTTATGTGTAGCTATCAAATTTCTGTACTAAGTAAATGTCTTATCATGTATTAAATAGCTCTAGAAGTTAGAGATGATTTTACTGAAACCTACAGTATAAAATGTAGTTCCCGGCGGCAGATTCCCAATAGTTTCTCGTTCGAATTTTCTAGTAAATTAACCATCTATTTAATTTATTTTTTCTGATAAATTCGCACAAGAAACATATATATTTTTAACTTGTATAAAATAAAATAGTTTCTTCCGGGATCAAAATAATCATCTTATTATGTGATTCGGAAAGTCCTCATGTCAAGCGTCTGCGACAGAAAAGTCCGTCGCGAACTCGGTGTTTGTGCGTGACAGCCTGCGTAAAAAATGGAAGCCTACAGGCATGCGGGACGCTTCGGCGAAAGTACGCATGACAGTGAAGTGGGAATACGTGTGAGAAAGAGCGAGAACGCGAGAACGCTAAGGCATTGCGCCACCGCCGGCTATCGATAGGGGTGAAAGGCTAAGCGGGGTCACCCTCCGCGAGATGGAGTAACGATTTAATCCGCTAGACGGTGGATGAAAACCAATAGAAGAAAAATGCATTTAAGCAATGAAGAAGGCGAGCCTGCGATGAAAAATTACTCTGGTTGGGAGTATGGAGATCTCCCGAGTCGTGCACGCTGTTGTTAGCACGCAAACAAAACTCCATGGCTGCAGCGTAATTATTTTTCATTTTTCGCTGTACAAAAATTTTAGCAATATCGACCAATAAAGTATTTTGGCAGTTTTAGATACAGCAACTCTGATGTCATAGCTGAGCTGATGCCAGTGATATCATCACTGTTCGCGTTCGGAATGATTACAGCGTTTTAAGTTACCATATTTAGTTTGGATGTATGGTACATATCCAAGCAGATTCATGGTTGGCGCAGATCATTCTGGGATGTACCCATCAGGTAGCGGAGGTAGCTGTACTTGGTGAACCTGGGAAGTAATCTAAATTTAATCTCTATACTAAGTGATTTAAGTATTATGTTACTGCGAGCTTCTACTACATCTTGAATGTTAAGCTTATTCTTCAGGTGAAGAATCAACAAACTCCATTTTATGTGGACTAAGTGTGTTGTATCACTTGACTTCTCCTAGTTTTATCACTAGTACTTTACTTGGCTGTTGTCCATCTTAGTAATTACTATTACGTTATTAGCTATTATCTATCTTTATCTTCTTAATGATGAGTCACTGCGTGCTGCTTCTACATCTTGAATGTTAAGCTTATTATATCAGGTAAAGAATCATTAAACTCCTTTTCATGTGGAGTAAGTGTGTTTTGAATTCTCTTAGCTTTATCACCAGTACTTTTACTCGGTGTGTTGTTCATCTTAATAATTTCTACTATATTTATAGCTCTTAGCAATTTAATCTATATGTTGATTTTATGTTACTGCGTGCTGCTGCTACATCTTGAATGTTAAGCTTATTCTTCAGGTGAATAATCAATAAACTCCTTTTTATGTGGACTAAGTGTATTATATCCCTTGACTTCTAGTTTTATCACCAGTACTTTACTTGGCTGTTGTCCATCTTCGTAATTACTATTACGTTATTAGCTCTTAGCTATTTTTATCTCCATACTGATGAGTCACTGCGTATTGCTACTACATCTTGAATTTTAGTTTAATTTTGCTTAGTCTCTTCGTACCTCCTTATACTTCTACGAACCTTGTTTGTCCGATATCCAGCCTTCCTAGCTGGGACAATCAGGGTGCGCAAAGGGACTAACTCAAACTTTAGTAATAGAATTTGATAAGGTATTCACAAATAACCTTAAATTAGTGTATCTTACTTGAATAGCATCAAAACAAGTGATCTAAATGTAATTAGTGATTCGTTTGCAATATGAGGGATCAAAGTTGCTCCAAAGGGCTTTAATTACACCAATAGAAGAAATTAGATTGACTAGCGGGCTAAAATATCTAATTCACTAACAACGTCATTATTTATACAAATATCTATATTGAATGGCTCCCGATGTTGCGGGAGAATTGGTGAATGATTGCATTACTTTTACTTTAAATTGTTATATGAGACATGATACAGGATGAACACAATAGATAAAACCGATTTTTGGAGGCCGAGTCCGGTGAACTTACACACAAATATCTCACCATGAATCCTATTACATGAGGTGTTACAGGTAGAATAATGCTGCGGGAAGTTGTCACAATTTGCATTGCTTTCATTGCGACTTTCTGAAGCCGAAATCCAGAATAAAGTTTGTTGAAGATTAATTTCTTATTTTCAGCATATGTTTTATCAGACTTGGATGCTCTAAACTGTTCATTATCGCGTTAGCACTTGTTCCATTATTCTTCTTGTTAGATGACTTACTTATAACGGAAGATGCAAAAATAGGAGCCTTGGAAGAGTTATCGGAACTCATGTGGCAATTTACGAAAAATTAGGGAAGTACTTCCGCCGGTCCGACGAGCAGCCGTGGCTATTGATATCGCCGTCGCGCCCTGAGACTGTTTCCAGTGTTGCTGGAGACGTAAACAGCGGAGACACTACTGCACCGAGTGCCTGATCCCTTTTAGGGTTTTCTGCTCAATTTATGGGAAGGTTGATGTTTCAACCAGTGATTGTCGTGCCCGAACCCAGGGAAACGGTGGGGAGGATCGACCTAACAATAACAGGACGGAGGATGCTTCATCCTCGTCAACAGCGACAATCAGCACATCCAGGCCCTCATCGACATCTGGGCCCCATCATCATGTCGCTCGTAGGGAGGGGCACTGCGGATTGGTGCCGCTGACGGGACTGGGAAACAAGTCCCCACAATACATTGCTACACTAGCAAATGGCACCGACAAGGTCATCGAAGTTATAACCGTGCCCATTAATATCAAGGGCCGCGACATAACCGCAACATTTCTCGTCCTCAGCACGCTTGATTACGAGGCACTGATTGGCATGGATATGTTGAACCACTTCCGCCTGAAACCAATCTTGCAGGGGAGAAAATCTTCTCGTCGAACACCTCTCTGTCCTATGGGATTAACCGATTTATCTGATTTTCTTTCTTAAAACAGCGAATTACAGTTTCTACGAATTCTTAGAACAGCTAGAATAAGTACAAGACTTCATTATACTAGTTTTCGTGATATCAATAAACTAATGCAAAACTGAATACGCTGAACTAACGACAATGCATGTTGATCAATATTTACAGGATATGATTTCTAAAATCTTAAATAGAAAAGATTTAAGATTTATGCTATAATCTGTACATTCTACTGATTTCTTCAAGAATAAAGTCAGTAATCTTCCATCAATTCTGAATTATTTTTAGAACTGAGATCTTAATAACTCTGATATCCACTTCAGATAATTTGAAAAATCCTATCCACTTCTCACTCAACGTTCTTAATGCCTTTATTATTATAATTCAGGGAATACGTTCTTAGAATAAGGCTCCAGTTTTTCTTTACCACGTTAAGGCTACTTTTCTCCTGTTTCTGTTATTCTTTTTTAATATGACTTTTACTACATCCATTTGAACTAATATTTATCTATTTCTTCTGAATATTAAAATAATATTTTCTGAGTGTTAGTTTCAATCTCCGTTTCTGCTTTGATTTAATTATCATTCAAATTATTTAAGGTCTTGTATCCTAAATTAGATATCTATTAGAATTTCAATTTATTCATAAACTAATTTTATTACTACTAATACAGTAAAACAAAAAATAATAAAATATAATAACGGTAAAACAATAAAATAATATTCATTCACACATTTTTATTGAATATTATGTATAAAAAAGGGCTTTGGCACAAATTATATTTTATATTTTTGTTAAATATCTACATAACATTTCGAAAATATTACACATCAAATATTTATTATGTACATAATATATTGTTATTATTATTATTTTTATTATTATATATGTGTATATAATATTTAGTAAAGTAAGTGTTTATTAGGTTATTAATATTTTGATGTATACTACCATTATATTATACCGAACAGTATATGATCTTACATGTTTTGTGTTTGTATTGTGAACATTTAACATCTAAATCTGTTTATTGAGGTTTGTAACAAATAGAATGTTTTCATTAAATAGAAAACATTAATATTTTAATGTATCATTATTTGTAATTAAAATTGCAAAGGAAATAAGGCATAGATATACATAGATGTATATTGATAAATATAATTTAATTGTTTATATCTAAATAAAAGTATAAAAAGTAAATATAAGATAAAAACTAATTGAATTACATAAATACTGATACAGATGAAATTATAAATTATTAACTCTAACGATTTTTAAACAAGTTTATGATAGTGACCACATAATTTTTATTAAATTATATATAAATTATGATACAAATAATGTCTAATTAAAAAATCGAATTCAGATCTAAGTTTTTAAACGTATTGATATATAACTAGATATAATTGTTTTAATACATTCTGTGGTTTTCGATAATGGAATAAAAATTCGTTGTAATGAAATTTATATGAAATTTATCGTTATAATGAAATCTTGATTAGAAATTTTTTATAAAACAAAAAACTTATTTTGTACAAAAAATGGTTTTTGAGATCGTTGATCACCTTATATGGTAATAATGGAAATTATTACTATTAATTAATGGCCATTCGTTTTAAAAGTACGTAAGAATGCGAGAACTAGTACATATTTATTTGTATTAAACATTATCGTGTAATATTATGAAATATATTTAAAAAAAAGAAAAGTGCATCCAAATCTGTGAAATGCGTTAGTCTTAAAGTTATATAAAAGTATCTAAAAGATAAAATGAGATCTAAAAGATAAAATGAGATCTAAAATATAAAATGAGATCTAAAAGTTAAAATGAGATCTAAAAGATAAAATGAGATCTAAAAGATAAAATGAGATCTAAAAGATAAAATGAGATCTAAAAGTTAAAATGAGATCTAAAAGATAAAATGAGATCTAAAAGATAAAATGAGATCTAAAAGATAAAATGAGATCTAAAAGATAAAATGAGATCTAAAAGTTAAAATGAGATCTAAAAGATAAAATGAGATCTAAAAGATAAAATGAGATCTAAAATTTTATCGTTATTTTATCTTTATTTTATCTTTATTTTATCTTTATTTTATCTTTATTTTATCTTTATTTTATCTTTATTTTATCTTTATTTTATCTTTATTTTATCTTTATTTTATCTTTATTTTATCTTTATTTTATCTTTATTTTATCTTTATTTTATCGTTATTTTATCTTTATTTTATCGTTATTTTTTCTATATTATACAATTCATATATCTTATCTTATTCCGTTATGTCTGCCTCCCTACTCTATATCACGCTTTAATCTATTTTACTAACTTTTCCTTCATCTCCGTTTCTTTTTAACCTTTTCCCTATCCTTTTCCCTATCCTTTTCCCTATCCTTTACCCTATCCTTTACCCTATCCTTTTCCCTATCCTTTTCCCTATCCTTTTCCCTATCCTTTACCCTATCATTTACCCTATCATTTACCCTATCATTTACCCTATCATTTACCCTATCATTTACCCTATCATTTACCCTATCATTTACCCTATCATTTACCCTATCATTTACCCTATCATTTACCCTATCATTTACCCTATCATTTACCCTATCCTTTACCCTATCCTTTTCCCTTTAGTTCTCTCTCTTTCCTTTTCACTTATCTTCTTCCTTCTATTTTTTGTTTCTTATTCATTATTCTCTCTTTCATTCTTTCTAAAGAATACAACACCGTTAATACTATAAATTAAGACGGCACATGGAACACTGCAACAGCAATATACAGTTTAATCTATCTGCTAGTTTTTAAGAACAAAATTGTTTTGGAAAAAATCATGCGATTATGACAATGACTTCCTATTGAATTCTAGAGATATTCAGGATAAGTAGCTAGAACTAAGGATTAAGATTATAGAGGATCCAAGAACTTTTTAAGAGTCTTTAATAATTTAAATAAAAAGTTTTGTTAATTAAATTGTACAAGTTTCTAAAATACGGTATAGTTATTAAGACTTCAAAGTACTGCTTAAAGTATTTTCTTAAAATATAATTTTAATATAATTCTATAAAAGTTACTGTATATTTGCCAAGCTATTATATATTTATTATCTGTATCTGTATTATTATCTATTATCTATTATATTATCTGTATATATGCCAAACTTTATACGGATTGTAACATTCGACAAATTGATAATTAGTGAAGATATCATGACACGTGAACTGAAATCTTGAAACAAAAATCACCTTATAAAATCTACAATGTAATTTTATTTCTTCTTCATGTTATTGATCTAGGTTAAGTTTACATTAAACGATAAAAAAAAAATTATATGTTATATATTTATTCGTCTGCTTAACATTACTAACGAAACTTAAAATTGATACATTATGGAGATACTTGAAAAGAAGAATAAGATAAAAATATTATTGAAAATTTAATTTAAGATATTCTATTTATTATATATTAAATATTAATATTCAAAATATTAAGATATTACATATTAAAAATATGTAACAGAATAATTAATATGTATTTAATATAAAATTTAATATGTATCATATTTTTAAATTTTAAGATAAATTTTCAGAAATTACAAAAATTAAAAATTACAGATAAATAAACAATAATCAGAAAGATAATTATCATTGCTTTATGTTTTCATAGTTTATTACTGTGAATTTAATATATAAGTTCAATAATTAACAAAACATTAATTTCTGTTATTCCTTTAAAAAAAAACAATTTTGAAGTAATGTTACTCTTTTTGCGTTTTTTAATTTTAACAGATATAATAACACAAAAAATATTTTCTAATTATAAAATTGTTAATAAAATTTGTTTGGAGTTTTATTCATGAAAAATATTAAAGTAAATATCAAAGAAGTACTAATTTCTTGAATTTATTAGGTTTTACATAATGTATATGTATGTATAAGAAATAAAAAATTGTCAGAAGATCAAATAAAGCTTAAAATAATGCATTAGGTGATATGAATTAGATGAAACTGTATTCATATTTCGATACACTTTGTTCTTACATAAATTGCTATATATATATATATTAAATCTTATTTATATTTTATTTCTAATTTTTATTAACAATTTCTGTATCCTTGCAACATTAGCTTCCATTTTAAATTCTGCTTGCATTTTTTGTATTTGCTTATTTAACTATTATTTTCTAAAAGAAATATTGAAATCAATAATAATTCCTTATGTTAAGAAATAATAAATCTAATAATATATATGTGCAATATTGAAGGGTAACAGAGCGAGAGAGTATGAGAGAGAGTGAGAGGGTGTGAGAGAGTGTAAGAGCGTGTAAGAGCGTGTGATGAGAAAAGAAAGTATTAGTCACGTGTAATAAGGAATTAATTGTTAGGCCCTAATCCGAAAATTTATTATCGAATAGAATTTGTATATAAATAGAATAAACTTCAACTAATTTTCCACTTACACTCGAAAATAAGTAAATTAATATTTGTATTATTATCAAAGAAGCAAATAATTTATAAGCAGTGGATTTTACTTTATAATCCCTTGTTTATAATAGTCTCATTCTTTCAAATTAATTAAAATCAGTCTATCGTATAAAATATTTTGAATTTTGATATAAATATCTTATCGTTTCTAACTGATAAAAGTAAAATTATTATTACTAATTTTTGGCTTTCATAAGTTTTCAAAAATGGTAAGGTTAATGAACGAAGCAAAATCTATTTTAATTGTTAAATTAGTAATACTATATCGACACAATGTGAACAGTATAGAGCAACTAAAATATTACCAAATTTCACGTCATCTTTCCTTCTAACTGTTACGTCCCTTTTCTTTCTCCCTTTTCTTTCTCCCTTTTCTTTGTCCCTTTTCTTTCTCCCTTTTCTTTCTCCATTTTCTTTCTCCATTTTCTTTCTCCATTTTCTTTCTCCATTTTCTTTCTCCATTTTCTTTCTCCATTTTCTTTCTCCATTTTCTTTCTCCATTTTCTTTCTCCATTTTCTTTCTCCATTTTCTTTCGTTCTTATAGTTACGTCCATGAGGCAAATGCCCCTTTTAGGCCTATACAGTTAAGTATACTAGCTTGGAATGGGCAACGGTCCTATTTAACACGGTGTTAAGATTTATTAAAATTCAGCTACATTTTAGTTATTTTACAATGATGTTATATTAACACTATATTAATATTACAAGAATTTGCGTCTACTCAATAATAAAGAAAAGGGGTGCTAGAACAGTTACTCCATATCGCAACATAGACTTTTGCCCAGTCCGTTAATATGGATAAAATAATAGAAGTTCCATATTGCAACATAGACCTTTGTCTAGTCCGTTAATATGGATAAAAAAATAAAGGATTTTAGGATAAGGAATCGGGTAAAGGGTAGGGGGTGAAATTCCCCTTTAAAGAATAACTACATATTATAAAAGAAAGGTATTTATTACTCACTTCTTTAACACAAGCCAGTAGGTCAGCTGCCAGATACAAGATTTGAAGGTGAACTCTCGTTTTGCATGAAGAAATGCGGCCTTTTTATACAAAATTTAAAGCACAGGCTGTATTGGCAAAGAGGGGATTTTTATGGCTTTTCCCGGAAAAGACTATACAGCCTGTATACAATTTTCATTTTTACTAATTTATTAGCGTTTATATTTAATGAATTACTTAACTATTTAGCAATTTCCTTTTTCATAATTGTACATTTTTTGTTTTAAAAATTAGTTAATATTTACCCTGTTTTTATTGTATTAGTTAAATTAATAATAATTCGTGGTTACATTTAAATTTTCTTCGGTTTTTGTAGTAGCTATTATTTTTGTTACATTGATTTTTATTATTTCTTATGTTAGTGTTATTAATATTATTATTATTATTTTTATTATTATTATATTATTATTACTATTTTCTTTGTTTACTATTATATTCCCTTTAATTGTATAGTAATCGTTATTAATATTTGTTTTTTTGTTAATATTTATTTTTTCCGATTTTTATTTTCCTCCCCTTTTTTCTTATCTATTTTCTCTTTTTTTTGTAAATTTATATATAAATACAACAAAAATAATTAGTGAGTATAATGATGATTGTCGCATTTAATTTATCCTTATAAAATTACTTATATTTGCTTAAATAATAATTAGAAAAATTCCATGTTATTAACTAAATTAACTATATTAGGTTTATTTTAGTAATTACGTTATAGTAATTTATTATGATTATAGTTTTACAACTTACTTTTTTGATTTTTTAAATTTTCCTTTAATTAATTATGTAATAAAAACTAAAATAATATATGGGAAAATATATTTTTCTTTGTGAATGCAATTGCACAGTCGCAGAATGTTACATGTATGCATGTGTGGGCGCGCAGCTTTTCGTAGGTACAAGTACGCATTGAAAGATATTGTCTGTGAATGTGTATGGCGTTCGGCCATTGCGAGTGCAACCGCACAATACGCGTGTGTGAGAGTAGGCCTCTAGCTGCTCAAAAATGCAGGTACAATCATAAACATGTCATAGCTATGACTTTTGCGCTGATATTCCAGGCCTAGATGTTGGACATAGATGCCTTAAAGTTTTCTTTTTGGAAAGAGAGAGAAAGAAAAAAAAATTTCTTTCACGAACGGAAAAAATTTCCTTCTTATTTTCAATAGTTTTAGTGAGACGAGGTCGTAACAACCTTTATCAAATACACTACTGGAATACTACGTAAAGTAAGTTCAACAAATTTCGTTATTCAAATGAAGTAGAAGTTCACGCGTGTTCATATCCATAAGCTTACCCAGTTATATTGAATTCAGCGATATGATTTACAAGGCACTGAATCCTGAGGATACTCCGAAGATTGTCCACGCATTACGTGTGTGTTCGAACATTTCAAAGGATACAGAATTCACGTGGATAATAGAATGAATGAGGTAGTCGTATTACATGCATGAATATATGAACTGAGCAAATGAAGTCGCATCACTGCCGCAGCTCTTAGCATCAGAGATATGCGAAGTTATGTTTTCAATATGTTCTTGCAGCGACCGCTTTACGTTGACTCCATTGTATGCTTCTGTTAACGTTAAGTATCGCTCTTAGCATTTTCACAGAGAAATCGAGTTCGATTTATAAAAGTTTACACCCTAATTTTGCAGAAAATTTCGTATCTGAATAGTACTATTTTGAAATATACAATGTAGAAGATGATGAAAATAAATGTGAAACGTTACATCAGCAAAAACTTTTTCTATATTTTCTTGTTTATATCTTTTTAGTTACCAATTATATTAAAATTTTAATTGTATAAAAATCATGGTCTATTAAAATTTTTATATATTTTGAATGAAATAGCTGGTACAAGTTATGTACGTAAATAATTTGAATAGTACATTATCTTATCACTGTTTGTGTGCTATTAATTTTTTGATGAACATTCAATTTTTGGATATAATATTATAAAAATATATAAAAATATAATAAAATTTATACATAAATTTCACCGAATTATTAGATGTTTTTATAGAAAAAAATAAATAATATTTGTTATTATTCGCTAATATCTGATGCTATACTACTTCTTTTTCTATCATTATTTTAAAATTTTAATTTACAAAATTAGTTTTCATATTAATTATATATAAAACATATCAACATTGTATTAAGTATAAAGTATTAGTGTTTTTTAATTTATTAATGTTTTTCAAAAATAAATCTTTGAAGAGATTTGAAAAATTTGTAAATCATTGAAAGAAATAATACTCAATTTAGAGACATAAATCTAAAAATAATTCAAATAAACCATGAGATTAAGTAATAATTAAGCGATTCAAAGATTTACAGCAATAGACTTTTAAGTCTAATGTAAAAATATGAATATAATTCATATTAATAGGAAGTAGCATTATCTTATATATCCATGCAAACCCTCTTTAATGTTTTCTCTTTTTTCAAATCCTAACTTTTTTTAAATTATATAAAAAGTTACTCATGGATAAAATAGAATATTTTAAAATAATAATAATATAGTTTTCACTCTCAGTTTCAAAAAATTAACAATAATTCTTTTATACGAATACGTTAGATTAAGAATACTTTGAATACGTTTTCAACAGTAAAAAAAGTTATTGTTTTCTGATATCACAATAAAACGATAATTATTAAAATAATTTTGAATCATACTTTTTCATTAAATCTCCTTGTTTTTAGAAACGTATTTTTTGCAATACTTTTGGAAATAAATTTGAAAACCTACACAACCTGTGGTATACTGATTCATTGATTGTTCGTTTTTCTTTCTGAAGTTAGATAATATTACAAATATACTTGGTTTTTTTTTTAATTATATAAGACGTAGATGTATGAAATAAACTCTGTAGAGGCAATGAATATTGCACAAATTTTTATGATTGAAATTGAAGCTTCTTGTGATAATGAGAAAGAAAAACTGAGAAGAAAGTTTTGCGTTGTATGCTCAACAGTGAAATATTTAGCGACGTCGAATTATCGAATCAATATATATACGCTAGTAAAAATATCAGGATAAGGTTCACTAACATTATGCGACTGTAACACTAAACCAAATTCAATTGTTGTTTACTTTAAATTCTATTTTTTAGTTTCTAAGTTACAATGCAAATTTGTGGATTGTTCAAATCATACTAAAAGCATTCTTTTCTTATTCTTGAAACAAAAGTTAATGATAAAATGTCACTTTTTAAACTATTCTATTAGTTAATTCTAACTAATGTTAATTTATCGTGATATTAGTTAATTATAATTTTATTTAATTGAACTATATGACTTCTTTAGCAATAATATGTTTAAATTTTTATATTTACTCAGTCATTCAAAGACATATTCGGATTATAATTTAATACCTTTTATTATTAAACTCACTTGGTTAATCTATTGATATGTCACCGTTTTTATTTATACTATCTTTAATTTTACAAATTTTATGTGCTATTTATATAAAATCCATAGTATGAATAACTGTTTTACTTGAATGGAAAATATTATCTAATCTGTTTTAGACTATTTTATAATTTTGAAACTAGGAAATTTATGTTTTCAAAACTGTCGGATTTATTATTTTTTTCATATTTCGTAAAAACTTCAAATTTTTCTTGATTTATTTAAGAACGTTGTAATAGTTATATATATATATATATATATATATATATATTTAAACAAAGGTAGTACGGTATTGAATCAAATTTTTATATTTGTATTTACATTTAAATATACATTAGTTCCTATTTACGGTACCAATGTACATTTCGTCACCATATGTAATATATTGAGATATTCTTCACAACTTTCTATCCTTAGAAAATTGTCAGAGAGTAGGAATTGCATGCACCCTACACTCTGAGAAGGGCAACTTTGTCGATCGAGGCTAAGGCAAAATAAACCAATGCTCTGTTATTCGATGTCTGATGGTTGTGCTGTGTATGTGTATAAACCCTTTCTACGTTACTCCTTGTTGGGACAAGTTAAAGAGAA
The DNA here is from genome assembly GCA_018907045.1 of Wiebesia pumilae. Taxonomy (NCBI): domain Eukaryota; kingdom Metazoa; phylum Arthropoda; class Insecta; order Hymenoptera; family Agaonidae; genus Wiebesia; species Wiebesia pumilae. The sequence goes on from JACCHZ010000138.1 coordinate 4,287,539, forward strand.
AGGCTGAGTGCAGATACTCCCCTGTCTGTCGTATTTCTAGCAATGATCGAATCCTTCTTCGCCTGCTTTGAGATGATGCCTGCAGATCTTTGTCTTTTGGATCCGTTACATTCTGCCTTTATCCCCCTTAGCGTAGCCGAAACTTTCCATCTTCTCATTCTCTCGGTCCCGACCTTTTGACGTACAACATCACTGCTGAAAACGAGTAGCTCACAGAGAAGCGACGAATGCACAAGGCCAATAAATAAAACTAGACTGTACTTTTCTCACGTCAATTGATAATGGAATTGTGAAAATCTATAGTTAAATAAAATTGAATAGTATATCTTTGACTATTCTATAGTGAAATAGTTAAGTTCATATAAAAGTTAACTACTACAATTAAAACAATGTTTATGTATGATAGCGAATACTATACGTGAAAAGATAAGTTGAATGTGATAAAAGAGATAATGCTTATATTAATATCATTCTTAGACGGAAAAAATTTGTGTAAAACATTTTAAAATATAATTATTGATTTTTAATATTAATTTCATTATAGTTAGTAAAAAGTAGTAAATTGAAATGTGATTATAATTAAGAAGATAATATAACTACCCAAAATTACTCATAAATGCCTGTACTTACCACAAATTCTACAAACAACTACATTTTTCAATCTATATAAAGTAATGATCTTAAGTATGTTTTTTCGTTTATATCGTCATATAATTCCGATCAAATATCATATTTACACGATATTTCAATTTGAATTCTAGACGAAAAATCAGTTTATTTTTAGAAATGTTTGAGTAATCAAGATATTTACTTTATTAATAATTTTTAGATATACATGAATATAAGCTGGATAAATAGGAAAAATATAGCTTTAACTTTAAAGTATCAAACAGTATTTTATTGACATTTTATATATTGATTTTGGCCTTAAAACTAAAATTTTCAAATATTTGGGGTTATCATTTTCTTAAAATGATATAAAATAATAAAATGATAAAATAATAAATAATAAAATAATAAAATGATAAAAAATTAAAATGAAGCTATTTTATGTGCCCGTTGCATATAATGAACACTTATACATTTATTTGTAGAAAAATACTTTAAGAAATTAAGATCACTTTCCAAATATTGGTAAGTTAAGTGTTAAATTTATGATTTTATGTATATAAACAAAATTTAATTCACTTTAGCTAAATTATTAAACAGCATGTCATTTTAATAAAAAATAGTAATACGTGTAAAAAGTACTTCTTTTAATAGAAAAATGTAAAACACGTTTTCTTCATTTTCGAATAAAATATTAAGTTTTTTTACATGAAACTAAAAAATGATAATTGTCACTTCAATCTGTGTAAACTACTTTAAACTACCTAAAACTTTATATCGTAGACAATAAATAATTATAATAAATATGTGTTAGTAAATTTTGAAATTATTACAACGTATCAAAGAGAAATTAAATCGGTGCAGGACATTTACAACACGATTTTTGTAAGTTTCAGGTCATATATTGAAAACCATTAAATTTATTTAACTTTATAGCCATGCATAACATAATAGTTAGATAAATTGTTTTAATTAAAATGCAATACTTACAACAATATTTTTATAAAAGTATATGTTATTCATTATTCTGTATTTTAAAAGACTTATCTATATTTAGATAAAAATGATGATACTTAAGGTAGACATTTATTTGAGAAAGCCCTTTCCTCATAATAAAAAATTTAAAAAAATACATTAATTTTCATTAAAATGATATACTATAATCGAGTAACAAATAAATAACTTGATCACGAAAAAATTGAACTGTTATTAAAAATACTGTCGGACTCAAATTAAATTTTTAGAATTTATATACAGTAACTTTGACTACATATTTGTAATGAGGATCTTTTTATTTTTACACGTTATGTATTTAATATTTGATAAGCTTTAAGGTCAATTATAAAAATTAGTTGAAAATTCTAAATTTAACAACATTTTTTTTCAAATTATATTGTTTTTTAATTAATTTCTGCGAATAATTTTTATAATTATATAATTTATAAAATTTTAATTTTTAATTTTACTTTTTCAAAATATATTTTTATACGTTTTTATATATATATATATATATATATATATATATATATATATATATAAATTTAATTTATCAATTAATGATTTTCAATATATACAATAATAAGTAATTATTGTCTTGTCAAAATAAAATAGTTTTTATACGTATTTTGAAGAATAGTAAAAAAAATATTTTGGACCAAAAATCTAAACTATAAACTATTGCATAGAAAAATCTGTTTCAATGAATACTCTAATAACTTTTTATACACAAATACTTACAGAAATAGTTATTTTTAAATCGGATGAGAATACTATTAATTAATTTGACCTTGTTGGAAATAAAAAAGTATAATTGTTATCCAAAGTTTAATTGAATTTAACTAGATTAAAAATTGTTACAAACTGCTTAATCTGAATCTAATTAATTTGTTTTCACTGATTTGAGTTCTTTATATTCTTTTCTTAATGATACTAGTACAAAAAATTGAGAAAATAACGTCCTAACGTCCTTTTATTTTTTATTGTATTTAAAGTGTTTTTATTTTATTCTGTTCCATAATAAATGCACTTGTCTCAGGTTAAAAAACGATTAATTTCATACTGTCAGTTTTTATAATTATCATTATGTTTAAAATTTATAATAAATTTTGATGTATGATTTAAAATCATTTAAACATTTTTATGGCTTTTGTAAAGTTTATCTTAGAATCTTATTCTAGTTGGTTGTGCAATTAAGCTATTTATACGCTAAAAATCATTCAAATACATATTATGCTATTTAAGATTGAATCTTTTATAATTTATAACTAAATTTCATAAATTTCTTTGATTTATTTATTTCTTTATTTACAAATTCATAGAGCAAAGTATTATTTTTTTATTTCTGAAATACTGTAATAACAGTACAATACATTCATATTATTCACATGCTTATCCGCATGATGTATACATTTTCATAATCATAATTCTTGCGAAAGAAAAAAAAGTATGAAACTCATGGATTTACGTACTTGATAAGTAAAAATGAAAACTGTCACAATATCAAATTTGATATAAAACATAACTAGAAAAATTTCATTTGACATTTAAGTGCAAAACTCCAAATGAAAATAATAGTATTTTATCTGGAATAAACGTATTTTTTATATAAACCCGATACTGAAACTCTTACTTAAATATTAAAATATACTTGTTTTCTAAATTAGCTAATAATTTACTAGGTTTTAACGAAAAATTACAATAAAAGATAAACTAATATATCAAAATATAATTCGGTTTTTTGATTTAGTGAATAAATAACTGCGGTTGACTTTAATGAAAATAGTTCTTCATTTTTCTACAAACTCTACTATTTGCTTTAAAATCAAAATTTTTATTATAGTTTATTAATTATATAGAAAGTTACAATCAAATCATTGAAATTAGTTTATAAGTAACAAAATTGTACAATCTCATAGTGATGACGAATAAAATAACTAAAAATAAAGAGGAAATATATTTATTGTTACTTTTATAATTGAACTTTCGTATTATTTCAAATTTTGAACAATTTCTGATGACTTTAAATTTTGTGTATGTTATTTATTTAAAAATGATTGCAAATGCATCTATTTTTCGTAATGTTATTTATATTTAAACTTATATTAAATTATTAAAATAATTTCCTGTAATTTATTTACATTTTATTAAATTCACTAATCTTATCATTCAAATATTTGCTTGTTAATAAATATTTTTATAAATCTGTAATTATTTAATAAATAATAATAATAATAATAATAATTTTTAATAAGGCTAGTAGGTTGAATCAGAATTGCTACTAGTATAATGAAATTTTATATATATATATATATATTAAGCACCGAATCCATCTCTATTCAGAATTTCTCGATGCTTTCAAATTTTATTATGTTTCCTATAACTCTTAATATTCAAGTGATGACTTAATATTCACCAAATCATATATTAATTAAAATTGAAATATGTTTAATTCATTTGACATAAAATATCATGACATTTTTCCAATTTATCCTTTATTTTTATATTTATTAAACAATAGCTTGAATTTCTTTAGTCTCTTTATTTTAGAAACCACTCATCTTTATTTATCAGTCTATTAAATTTTTAATTCAATCAATTTAAACGTAGAGTTATATAAAAGTTACTACATTAATTCAATTTTTCAATCTTTTATCAATTATGTCATAAGTAATATAGTATGCGAATTGCTTTCCTTAATTATCGTTTATCGCGTGTTATAAACTTTCATTTCTGTCTCTACATATATAGCGTTTAATTTGGTTTTTTGATAATCATCAATATTTTTTTCTATATTAAGTCATTTAATCGACAAGAATACTAGAAAATAGGTGTTCTCATTCGAATTGCGCTATTATTATTAAGTTTGTATCACTATATTGCGATTTTTATTTCAGTAGTAAAATTATTTTCTTTCCATTGTTACCTATTTCTTTTATCATCATGCCCTACTTTGCAATATTAAAAATTCTAATGTTATCGATTACTTATGAATTTTTATATTATTAGAATTATCCTAAACTGTAAGTAAAAGACCCAAGCGCAATATTTGACTAATAGCTTTTGCTTCTTTACTTGGATATTTCTTCTACCAATTCCTTTAAATTCACGCACTTCAAATCCATTACATCATTTGATCCAATCATTTGATTTGTTAATAATTTAAACGAAGTCATTATATAATAATATTCAATAAAAGTTTGTATGTTTATTAAAAATAACAAAAAATAACAAATATCGCGGAATGGAAGAACAATCGAATCTAACTATACTTACAAAAGACATAACAAACTGTATTTTCTTAATAAGAATTGCAAGATTCAACTGGGCGAAGGGATTGGAAGGTTGTAATACGAGAGAAGAGAAAAATAGCTAGAGTTTTTCGTTTTAAATCTTTCCTCTTTTATGTGCAGGTCTTTTTCTTTCATAAACAATGCATAAAGAGGATATTGCATTGGTCGATTGTTATTGTAAATAACTAATACTTAATTATATTTGCAGAGACTCTCTTATCTACACGAACAAGAGATGCTCATCTTGTTCTAATAGAAACGTAAAAATACAGACAGCAGAAACTAAAAGTTGTTTTGTAATCAGTTGTACAGTAAAACAGAGCATAGTATAAAAGTACAGTTTTATTTGTCAACGATAAATAGTAAAAAATTATTACCTTCCATTACAAACTTTCTACAGTTATAATACTTTTAAGGTGATTATTAAGAAGTATATTAAAAATTACCATATTAATATATAATGTATAATATGTAAATCATAGTTACTTTCGAAACACTAAAGAAATTATCTATATTTGACACAGAGTAAAGGTGAAGAATTTTGCAGAATTTTGCAAATTGCAGAATATATCATATATTATTTGAAAACTGTTTCAAAATTTTCGGAAAAATTATTTAGGAAGAAATATTTTTTAAATAAAATTATATTTTATTTTGGGTTTCTATTTATTCGCGAGTCAGTACCTGGGCATAATTTACATAAACAAAGTCTACTTCCATAAAATGACAATTTAATGCCTTCAAGACGACTCAAATTAACCACTCGTATTATATGTTGAATATATTTTATAAATATTTCATCAGTATGAATAGTAGAAATTCGGTATTTATCATTTTGTATTACGATTTCCTTTCTTCAGCTGCGACAGTGAGTTTTTTTGTATATATCATATATACATGCATATCTGTAAAAAATATCAATACTACGATTTTTAAATTTTGATTACTTTCGACTAATTTACCACAGTGTAATTTAACTAAATTTTGGCAATATTCACACAATATTCTTCGTAACTGAAATAATGATAGACTAAATTTTATGGAAGTTTCAACTAGTAAATACAATTATTTTATTAATGTACTGATAATGCAAATATATTTTTGTTCACATTACATTAATTTACGTTGTATAATTTCTTATAAATATTACATCGGAAAATCTAAATTAAGTATAGAGAATTAGATATTGTTTTTTATATATAATGCACATTAAATGCTAATAAGATTTTTATTTAGTAAATTTAATACATATTTATTTTTCTGGTTAAGTTTAGAACCTAGTATTAAAATATAAACTTTATTATAAAACGATTCGTTGATAAAAAATTGAAAAATTGAAAATTCGTCAATATATTAATTTTTTCAACATATTAAAAATATAAGCAATAATTATCAAATAAGAACATACTGACTTCTAATAAACAAAGATTAATCAAAGTACACAGATGCCAATGCATACGTTTTTTTCTTAAAAAATACAATTTATGTTATAAACATTTGTAATGTATATAGTTTTTTTATTCGATAAAATTCTTGCGAGTAACAAATAAAATTAATTAACAGAAAAGTTAAAAGAAAATTGTTTATATTTCGTTTCCAAATGATAATATTAATTCATATTTAATATGCTAGAAATAGAGAATAATTGAATATTCTAAATTGATTTATAAAATTACATTTTTATATTCAAAAATTCTAAACTTTCATATTTTTAATTTTAGAAATAGAATGACTTATTTAAAAAATTTAGAGGTTACTATCATATCTCAAAAATTTTTAATGCAAATTTACTGAAATATAGGACGAAATTTATTAAAAAGATTTATTATATTCTTATTAAAAAAGAATAGAGTCAAGTAAAATTAGATAAAATTAAATATAACAGTTTAATAGTGTAATATTCATGCAAATTGAGGTATTTGCATATATTGCTCAATATAACAATTTGTCAAAGAAAATGACTTGAAATCGGTGAACATGAAAACTCGATTGTCAGTTAATAAGATGCATATAATTTATCTGAGATCGGAAAGACATCTTGCTCATTAATTTTCTTCTAAAATGAAATTTAATTAATGTTTACTACCATTTTATACTTTTGAATGTAGCTAAGATAGCTTACAATTTTATAAGATCAGGTATCATAATCTACACTGTTATTGTTCTACAGGGTAATACTAGAACATCATGTCGCCACTGTAATGCAAGAAAAATTTAACATGTAATAGTCTATTAAAAAAAAACTTTTCTTACAATTTGGTTCATATTTATTTAGAATACTTAGAAGGCCTTGTGAGATCAACGATTCGGAAAAAGTTAGAAAGTGGGTTGTTTATAGTAAAATTATCTTTCGAGTAAACGGCTATATTTAAATGATGTATTATCCAATCAGTTATTTTTATTAATGATATGTGTATCATACATAATGGTTTTAATTTAAATATTTTAATTTTTTAATGAAAAAATCTTCAAGCATTTGACTGTGTTGTATTATACATTATGAATCATGCACTAGATCTACATTTCAGTAATCTTAAAAATATTACATTTGTCGTTAGATTAATAAGAGATGTTAGTTTGTTTGAAAGCTCCTATTTTTACTAATACATAGTAAGTAAAAAATATCAATGATATACATTTATATTTTACAGATACTAAAAAATGATAACTCGTAATGAGGAATAAATAAATTTTTCAAATAGTACATGATTTCTTATATTTAATTTAAAAAAATACTTTTGAAATTCACAGTTAATCGTATCTCACAAATCCTAAAATAATTTTAAACTTTAATATCTTATATAAGCCATTTTATGATGAATCTACAAACATAATATTTGTAATATATCATATGTATATTTGAAGTATATCAGTTACAGTTTTTAAAAATAAATAAATACATTTCTTCAGATTTAATTTTAATTTACTTAAAATAAACATACGTGCAACTCTAATTCGCATGTTCACGCAAAGCTAACCGAAAAAGAGAAAAGCAAGTGACTGAAAAAAGGAGGAGTAATGTTACAACATAAAATCGCGAAAAGACTGAAAGCTCACATTTACCATGAGTATTACTCGTAAAGACCGAAGTAATGGTAGTCTTTTCGATACGAATGAGTCTTCTCGGTATAAGATGATTGTAAGTTATATCTCGCGTTACATCAAACCAAACGCATTTCATTGCAAGTAAAAATACTCCGTTCCAAGAATGATTTCCGAAAAATAGAAAACTGTAAAAAGAATAAGTACATCAATATGCGTCTGTTCTTAAAATAAAAATTATCTAAAAGCTGAAGTGATAAAAATCTCAAAATTACAAGAATTAAGAAGTTAATTCAAGAATTTTATAATAATCTGAAAACATATATTTGAATCAATTGTACTGATATTTAAATACTTTAAGTGAAATTAAATACCTTAAATAATAAGAAATACTTAATATTTACACTGGACAATAAATTTTTATCAAATAAATCGTATTGATAGCTTGAATCGATATTTATAAATAAAATAGTCTTTTGGAGATAGACAATATGTAATTAAAAATTTACTTCATCGATTATTTATCTTAACATAATTTAATTGAAATTGAGTATTTGTATATTTGATTATTATTTTATAAATATTCTATTATTTATAGCATATTTTCATGCATAAACAAAAAAGTTTAGAAAATATCACTGAGTATCAAACAAAATGTAATACATATTTTTAAAGTGTAAAATCTTCAATATAAATGTATTAAATAATACAACAAATTTATCGAGTACCCTGTACAGTATTATATACGATTTTATTATATCAGATAGCAGTAAGATAAAGAAAATTATAAAGTTAAAGAAATGTTGGTGTTTAATGTTTAATTTTTAATTTACAACTAATTGTGTGAATGCTTTAATACTAGGGAAGTAATTTCTCTGATCAAGCTACTCCTTGGTTGCGCTTAGTTTTTCCAATATGAATTGAAAAAATCTGCTTAAACTACAACAAAGGAAAATAATTTGTAAATTATATATTCATCAATGTAAGGAGTTAGGCCGAATTCATATACAAATGAATGAAAAGTCAATAAAGAAAAGAAATTCATACAAAATTTTAATGAAAGTAAATTTTGGAATTCTGCGTTACGGATCGAGCTAATAAAATGAATTCCATCCAATGAATAATTCCACATCCGTCGTGCCTCGGTGTACGTTTTCTCATAAATCATTACTGTAGACGTGCCACATGCGCCGTCAATTTTGAAGTCCGTTATGCCCTATTTCTCACGCATGTATAAAATGACAGTTGTGATGGATAAAGTTGCAAATTGCAAATATGTAAACTTACACAGTAACTAATTTAAAAGTATTTAAGGCATTAGACGCATACTATACTGAATATCTTATGCGTCATTAAAATATTTTGAAGTTAATACATCTCGTTCACAGGATGTAGGGAATATTTTTATCGTTAATTCAATCATAAAAATTTCGATATAAATTAAAAAAGTAATTCCATATTTTATTCATGATAAGTATAAGAAAATTTTATTAAATACCGTTCAATTCGTTTATAAAAGATAAAATAACGTTTAATATATATTCGAGCATTTTTTGGCGCTTGAACTTATAAATAAAAACTGAGAATTCTTTAATATTCAAATATTACCTTTCAAACTGAAAATTACATTTTCTAATTTTAAATGTGAACAATTTAAAAACATTTACAAGAAACGGCTCACATTGATCGTCATTAAAAAATACAAAGTTAAAAAACACTCATTAATTTATGAACCAATTGTATACATAAGGCATTTCAAAGATATGCATTGCAAAAATTTAATATTTAAAGTATGAGCATTCTAAATAAGCTAAAGTATTTGCTGAAGAGTAAAGGCATGTGAATACTCAAAGATCCGATAATGCTGCGAAGAAAGCTTAAATAGGAAAATGTAAGGACCCATAGACGCTACTCAATACGATCAAATAAGTAGAACCTCACAGCGCTAGTCAATGAATGACTGAAATAGATTGTTAGGAGTAAGAACGTCGTTACCTAAAAGAGCAGGTAAACGAACTATTGACTGGGGCTTAGCTAAATTGCAACTACTCACACATAAATAAAAATCAGAAAAAATATCGGAATTCCTTAAAAATATGTTTATCTAATGATGTAATAAAAATGGAATAAATTTTTGTACTCGTTAACTTTTTGTGAAAGCATTGATCATTTTATGAAACATAGGTAATAATGTCTAATTAATTTCTATAATTTCAGATTAACAACTAAATACGATAAGTATTAATGTTCATGTTTATTTTTTAATTACAATACTAAAAAGGATACTTACAATTAACTGAGTTCAAAAAAGCTAGAAAATTTTATTTTAACACACAAGTATTAGTCTACAACTTTTAATATTCCAAGCAAAATATAGGGAAATTAATACGTTTGATTCTTCACATTTTTTCTATTGAAATCATGTACCAAATTTTTCATGTAATGTTTATAATTTTAAATATTAAATTAATACAAAATTATACATAACATATCATTATATCAAATTTAATTTGATATTAATTTGATATTATTTGGAATCGGGTATTTTTTACTTCAATAACACATTGGGCTTATTTATTGGAAAAGAATTCTATTAAAAAAAATAGTATATTAGAAATAATTGAAATATCATAAAATAAATATTTAAGATTATTCACATATCTTATGGATATTTTATAGATTTATATCCTAATGATTTAAATAATTTAAATTAATTATCTTCATAACAAATATAAAAATTAAAGAGAATCATAAAGAATACGTTTTTATAACAAAATCTAAAAACTGTAACATAAATATGAAGCAAATAAAGGAATATAAAATAGAAATAATAAAAGAAAGTAAACGATAGAGCAAAATGAAGAAAAGTAAATGGTCAATTTCTTTAAACTAGGCTGCAAATTATATTTCCGTTTCAGCCATTTAGTTAAACGTGTGCAATGTGAACCCAGGAAAGTTTGCAAACTTTTTCTTACTAATAAAACGATGAAAAGAAAAGAGCTCGCGTAATAAAATACCTAGTCGACGTATCTTAAAATATAATTTAAGTTGTTTTATGTTCCAAACCTCTCAAAATAATAAACCAAACTAAATTTCTCTATCCTGAAGAGATTAAATAGCAAACTAGATAGACTCCTTGTACTTGACCGAATTTTTCAGGTTCTAGTTTTGAATTTGTTTTCTTTGATTCTTTTTCATCAACAAGATTATTAATAAGTTCATCCATGTATTTCGTATTGTTTAGAAGAGATATTTTTGTACAAATATAATCTTATAAGTATTAATTTTATTAGTTTATTTATGCAAATAATGATTTAAAGTCATTCTGCTAAATATAAAAAAGCATTGGTAAGGTGAAATTTTGGTAATAAAGAACTAAATGTATTAAAGATAAAAAGTTATTTATTTTATACGTGTTGTCTACAATAACTTTAGCTATGCAAATTTTCTAGTATCTATTATGTAAGGCAGTTCGGATGAAAATAAAAAACTTCTAAATACAAGCCACTTGTATTCGTATAATAAATTCCTAGTACGTAGATCAGCATCTGTTATTGGACCTTTCATTTTCGTTTATATAGTCCTCGTATGTCTACAGATTCTGCAATTTTCCCTATACACTTACCGCACGTTCGATCCCTTACCTACTGTTAGGACGCGGTAAGGTCTAAGCGAACCGCATACCACAACTATGGTAGTCCAGTAAATATTTGACGGCTTAGCCGGGCGGTAAAGCTGGATTTCATAGTGTTTACTCGTACGATTTGTTTGGAAAAGACGACGAGAAAAATAGACGAAAAGTAGAAGATGAAACAAATTCTGTTGAGAGATAGTGTAATCCAAATGACTAAACAGTAGATTTAGGGTGTTTCAAATTTTATAGCACCATATAACATTGATTTATACTCATTGAAAACAAAATTAAACTTGGGATGTTTGATGTCAAATAACAAATTTATTGTGAACTAAACATCAAAGCTACGTATGATTCATTTGAAGTAAGGAAACACAAGCAATGAATAAATTAAAGTGCACTTCTATCAAAGTATGTTGCTAAAATAAATTAAGATAAACTCATTTATCTTATTATATTGAAGATGCTATTTATTATTTAATACAGAGTAACATACAATTTAATTTCGTAGTACTTAAAATATCTATATATATTATTTATTTTTAAGTATATACTTTAAGTATACTTTAAGTATACATTTGTCTCATAAATATAGTTTATATAATGCATTATTTAGTTATTTTTCAATTTTCTTCTATTTAGCGATAATGCTTAATATGATAAAATATACACGAAATTAAGTCTATATAAATTTGTGGAGTTTAGAATCTACAAATTACTCTGCTAATGGACTAGAATAAAATGCTAGTATTCTTGCATGACTTAATAAAAGTACTTTCACAGATAAATTAACCATCAAATTATGAAAAACTACGAAATATGTTAGTACAGTACAGGTTTCCGATGCGATTATCAAATTATTTCCTAAGTAAAATTTAATGCGTGGCGTAAAGTTCAAGGAAACAAAACTATTTACTAACTTGGATGATAATTAAAGTATTGATTTTCTATACTCAATTATCGGTAAAATGGAAGCGATGTAATCGATATGATACTAAGAATATAAATAGATGTTAAAAATCGCAGAAAGCAAGTATCCGTTACATTTCTGATTTTCTCATACATTATTATGTGATAGAAAATCAATTAACTAGTAAATCGAGCGAGAAAAACTATATTAAAAGATTTTCTATTACTAAGAAGTTAAATTTAGGCTCTTTGATTGCGCTGCTCGATTTCTTATATCTTGCATATGATAACTAGAAAATTATAAGTACTTCTTTTATAAAAAAGAGCTTCTGATATTAATTTATCTCTATTCGAAATAAAATTTAATTCCATTTTACTTTCTAATAATGAATTCAAGGTTTCGCATAAATGTGATAAAAATTAATTGATTGTTTAATTATTAAATACATGTACTTTAAATTTTTACTTTTCCCTTTTATTAATAGTCATGCAACAATATTGAATTAATAAAACTATAAATAATAAGAATTATATTAAAAATCATAAATTTCATTATTTTTGCTTTTCTTATAAAATTAATTTATTGATAATTTAAATTTCAAAACAGTAGAAAATTTGTATTTGTCAAAAAAAAACTTATATTTAAAAGGTGATATAATGATTTATAGTCATCTAGAGTAGAACAGTTATTTTATAATTGAAATATTTACTAAGAAATTTGTACATATATTTTTAAATAATTTCCCTAATTCTCAATGGCAATATAAATGATATAGTTTGATAATAACATTGTAGAAGTGAAAAATACATAAATATACATCTTATATATAAATAAAAATCTAACACTACATATCTGCAGGTCAAGAACAATATCTTGAATCTATGAAAATGTAAATTCACTTAGAATGTATGTTAAAATTAAGTCAAACTTATTATTAAAATATAACTCGGAAAAATATATTATTTACTACAATTATTTTATAATCTATTCGATTATATTTTCTGTTATAATTTCAATGTTGTAGAAAAGAAATTTTTTGATATTTAATATAGAATTTAAAGTGAACAATGCGCTGATCGTTAAACAATTATAAAAGAGAGGAAGAAGTTGTGTAAAGTAGTAGAAAATATATATTATACGAATAAAGACTAAAATTATATTTGTAATTGGTTCTTAAGTAATTAATAGTTAATAATTAAAGTTTTAAAACTCAAATAAATCTGATAAATAATATATTAATAATGATCCTGGTAGATATTAGTAATAAATATAATAATTCAAAATAATACTTTCATATATATAACGTGTTACACAAACATACAATCACTTTTATTCAATTTACTTCTTGAAAAAGTTATTACGTTAATAGATAACGATAAAAAATAGGTTCCTCTACAAAGCATAACTCATGTACAACTATATGCAGATAATCTGGAAGATATTATTCATATAGTGATTCAAAAAGATATTTAATAAATATAAGTTATAGTGAAAAACCTTTAGAAATATCAATTTTCATAAGAAAGTATGAAATGTAAAAGAATTAAACGATCATTGATAAAAAAAACTGTATTTCACCGAATATTATAAACTTAATATAACTAGATAAATAGATAAGTAGTGTGAACGTAAAAGAGAGCGATAATAAATAGAGGTGATATCCTTTTATTTGTTAAAGAAAATTAGAAAGCAAAAACCATTCAATATAATAAAACTTAAAATAAACTTGTGAAGTTATTTTATCAAATTTTAATTAATACATTATGAAAGTTATACTATCTATTAATTGCATAGCTCACAGAAACTATTTCACAATTATTAAGAACTAGGAAAGTTCTAATTGCGAAATAAAAAATCACACAAGTATAAACATTCTACAAATAATCTATAATTATAAAAATATGATTTAATATTTTCAGTGATCATATAGTTTACATTCATATACAATACTTACTTGTCTAGTTAAGAAACTAAAAAATATCCGCATTTATAAATACTACTTGAAAAAGCTTTATTATTCATAAAGTGGAATACAGGTAGAAACAAGCAGCTGTGATTTATGGTGGTTTAAACAATAATAACATTTGAATATCTTGCTTTTGGAGTACATTGTAACTGTGCATTGAGAACAAACAAGTTGAAATCTTTAAGATATTCGATTATTCTGCCATGCGGACACGATGTGGTGGAGTAAATAGTAAAAAAAAGTGTGACCTTGTAAAAATAGAGGACCACAGAAGAAGACAGAGAAAGAGAAAATGGAAAAGTAAACGGTAATACAAATAAATTTTAGATTTTATTATTTACACATGTTGTTATCCTGTGGGGTTCCGAATGACGACGTTAATAGACATATAAAGTTATCAGTTGTTTATTTGTCCGACTTGCTTAACTTTTTAAAATTTAAAGTTTTCCCGCTTGAAAATGTTCGATTTAAAATTTATCTGTACATATAAAAATACGAAAGTTATTTACTAGTTAAATTATAGTTTGGGAATCAGTTCTTCTTATATATCTTTATGATTATTATACGTTATTTGTACTATTATTATATCATTACAAAAATAAAGCTCGTATAAATTATAAAAATGTACCGAAACCGTTATAAATTTTACAGTTAATATACTTTGTCGACATCCAATTTTGTTCTTACAACAAAAAGATAAAAAATCTTCAAAAACAAAAACTGAGAATAGTTTCATTTAAATAAATACTCATTCCTCTCGTGATTAAAATAATGATGCCTCCAGACATTTATTATTAGTAAAATTAGATATTTTAATTTCCTTATTTATACTCAAAAGAGTTTTCTAAATGTAGAGTACAGTTTCGTAGTAGCGATGATGGTAATTCACTAAGACCGCATTCGTTAGAATGTTGATAGTAATTTTTCACTTTTCGACCAGTAGTGTTTATTATCTTCTCTAAAAAATGAATATTCTTATAATTATAACTTTTGGTAATTTTACTTAAAAATTCACAAAGAATTAAGAAAATTGTACTACTTTGTAATCCACGATATAATATTGTTAATATAATAAAATTAGTAATGAAGTAGTGATATTTTGTACATGTCATTTTTCTAATTCACAGAAGTGACTTGAAAAGACACTTTATTTTGTATAACTTTTATTTCATGAAAGCTTACAAATTCGATTATATAAATTATGATATAAATTATAAATAATTTATTATGTCGTTGTAAATGTTATATAAATTTATCGATATAATTCAAATATCAGTGCATAATGAATCACGTATTCACAGTAGAACCGTAATTAAAATTCTTTATTACTCTAACATTATCTATATTTAAGAAACTTTTTCAGGAGCATAAACTACAACTAACAGTTTGAAAGCTTCTCAGTTGCCTTGTAAAGAAGCTTTTGATATTAGAAGTTCTCAATACCCAATTTGATATTAATTAATTTACTAGTATAATACAAGAAGATTTGTTTTTGTCTTGAAATGTGGAAGAAAAATATACGCGCTTCATGCACATTGATGAAACTAATAACATCATGCGAAGCCGATTATAACGTTATGTGTAGTCGACATGGAGCTGACGTCTGTAGTTCAATAAGAGTACGTCGTAAATCTTGCATCATGTTGTCGTACTGTACTTCAAAAGGAAAACTCAAGCTTAAGACTGCCATTGAAAAGAGAGCGCAGCGGATTAATCTATTTATGAAAGAAGGAGTCAGATGAGAGCTGGAAGAAGCACGAACCTCGTGTCTTCGCCTCCTCTCCTATCGGCTTATCCGCTATCCTGTTACTAGAAGGCTAAAAGCTCTTCGCATCACTGTAGAAACTTTCAAGGCCTCAGTGTGTTTCATGTCGAAATTAGTTATACGGTTTAGTATATATCTATATACATGTGCAGGCTGTAAGAGCACAGGGAAGTTGAAACGTACTGTGCTCCCACCCAAAGTTTGGCCAACTTCGATGGATAATTCAATCATTTTACGACAGGTCGCTATCTAGTCGATTGCCGCTTCTCTCACAACGTGATGGAGACTCTTAGCTGAGAGTTAACCTGCGCTGCTCGTCACCACCACTGTAAATTGGGAGATAATGGCCCAAGTCGATCAAAATTTCACCCTGAGTCTGGATAGCCTTTCGTTACACGTACGAATGCATTTTCTTATACGAGTTGTCAAACTTAATTACACATCATAAGAGTTATTTATTTTTTGTATTTAATATACCATCAATTAAGATCTTTCGTTAAACAATTTTTACAATAAGCGCAAGTTAAACTTGAATTTAATCAAATTAATCCTAGATACCATGCTAATATATCTAGTGTAGTTTTATTAAACGGAATTGCTCAAGAGTAGTTCGGAATTATATTTAGAACGAGACAGTGGAATAGTATTATCCACACTTATACATATTTAAACACAACAATAATTCGTAAAGCACGCCTAATCTGTGGGAAGAATGATGTGTTTGGCATAACATGCGAAAATTTCTAGAAGCCCGGGACGACAACACTACCACCAGCAGTAACACTCTTAGTATGGTCCATCGCGGTCAGGATGAACCGAGGAAGTCCCTCCTACCTAAATCTCGATATCCGATGGAAACGCTTGACGCGCCGCAATTTATCAAGAGCTCAGAATCAGATTAGTCGATAGGATAATTTGAAATGCAATTTGGACGTTGAACGCCAACGAGTACGCGATGATCTACTACGCGTGGAGCGAGTGTGTACTATATCTATAATAGTATAAAATTATGCAAAAGAATGCTGACATTATGTAGTTAAATATTATGTTTGAGTAAAAAATCTGTATTCGGTTATGTTTGTGTACTTTTCATACATACTACGTATTTTAAAAATTCAATTCGTATTTAATATTCAAGTCCTACGTTACATTATGACTTATAGAAAAAAATTCTATATCTATATAAATTGAATACGAATACAATAGGTGGGTTATGATATGTATTATAATAAGAGAATTTTGCGATAAATTTAAAACAAATATCGGACAGATATTACAAAGAAATAACTTTTATTATTAAAATTTCTCATATTTGACCGAGAATGTTCAACTAGTATTATTAGCTAGTATTATTATTATTGAAAATTCTACTTTCAGAATATATTTAAATTCATCTATTTTTAAAATTATCTAATAATACTTTAAGTCTATTTGCTTGATTATATTATTTTTCTATTTATATTAAATTTATTTAGAACTTTTAATTTGTATAATATTTATATATTTTTACGATTTTTTATATGTAACCATTTGCTTACCCTAGAAATTAAGGTGTGTCCAAAGTTCTTCAAAATTTTTTATAATTTTGAAGAACTGGCATATTTTATATTGCTTAAATGTTTGTGTATGTGTAATAATTTTATAATATATCGCATGATCATTATTAAAATATATTTTACATAAAACTTTAAATCTATTAATATTAATCATTATATGTTAATGATCGAACATCTTTATACTTATTATTAAGATTATAAAAAATCCAAGGTACAACTACGTTATTTCGGTATAATTTTTGACTGCGGTAAAATCGTTGTAATAAGAAAATATGAAATAATACGTTAAGAGTCCGTTGCATCTGAAAACTTGAGCTCCGTAAGCTCACAAAGTCCAATCTAACTAAATTAATCTAAATTTTCAAAGCTTAAAATATTATGATGTTTCTCGAAATTGCGTCATTTTCATCGATCAGAAATAACATGGTGACAGCCGTGGTATAGCCAGTCAAAAAATATATCTACACGAACACTTCCCGCTAAAACGTTTCAAAACGTTGAATTATTCAGTTAAGCGAGTTAGTTTACTTTGTAATTCTGACAAAAATTTGCCAAAGCCTTCTAAATTTCAGAAGTGAGAAATAAAGTATTTCTCTTCTTAAAATACAAAATATATTATTTTATTATATTGAATATTCTTTCCTTTATTATCTACGATATTCGGATTCAAATGAACAAATTTAAATTCTACAATGAAGAACTAAAATAACGCACAGAGGTTGAACACCGTAATTCCTCACTTTATTCAAATTATAACAAAAACGATAAAAGAGATATTTCTCTATCTCGAAGGTAACATAATTATTGGAAGTATAATTTACATAAATCTGATTTGAATTTATTGCAAATACTTTGAGCCTCGAAAAGAAATTGTTATTTTATTGTTAATTTTTACATATATCTAAAATCTGTAGATCAAATTTTATATAAATTTTAGATACATTTTAGAATTTAATAAAATATTGACTAATAATTTAATTCTTTCTTTTAATAGACAGTAGCGTAGATTAATATGTCGAATGAAATATAATAAAAATGATGTATTAATCTAAGAATATTTTGTGAACTAAGAGTTAAAAGAGTTAAAAAGTCTTAAATGAGAATAGTTTGTGTTAAATAAAATTACGAAATAATCAGAATAAGAAAATCCTTAATATTTTGTAACACATGTGATATTATTGTATTTTTAATAGGCATTTAAAATTTATATTAAAATAAATTCATCATTTCAAAATAAAGTAATTATTTTAAATGTAATTGAGGTTAAGAATTTTCACAGTTTAAACAAAATACTCGTTCTCTGAAGGAACTTTAATATCAAATACCATTATTAGCTATTTGAAGAAAAATATTTATGACTACTATAAAAATTGCCTAATTGAAAATAACCTTTATTATTTTTCAAGGATTTCAGTAAAGGGGAAAATTTTTGTAATAATGCAATTTTTACGTTGATTTTGTGTTACTTGAATCCGATTCTGCGTTACTTAGAATATAAAAAAGTTAATTTTTTTTAAAAATCACTGCAACTCCAATTATTAACACAGAAAACTAAAAATTTCAATTAGACGTTATCATAGAGTAAATCTAATATCTGGAAAAGTTTTCAATTAATTAACCTAGTTGCTTCACTTTTGTGGAACATGAAAAACAGCTATGAAAGCTAGTTCATGCTGGCATGCGTGAATCAAGAACTAACTTTGCGCGTTAAAATTACCGCAACGTTCATATTTATCTTTGAGAAAAATCCTGGTAATTAAACATTTCTTTTAATTTTCGAATATTTTTGTAGAATAAGAAGTAATAAACAAAAGTTAATTTGTTATTTCTAATGGTACTATGAATCAATTTACAATATTTATGTTGGCATTACTTATTTATCATAATATATAAATTTATATAAAAATATTTTTATGTAAAAAATATTAAGACTTCAAATAAAAATTTCATTCGGCTGAAAAATTTTTAATTCCTATAAAAAGTTTCGAATGAAATACATTCTAGACATTCAGTTTTGTCCATTTTAAGAATGAATGATATAAACACGTTTCTATAAAAATTATATTATTCTTATCGTAGTTGGTGTATTAATATAATGAATCAAATATTAGCTGCAATAATCTACTTTTTATAAAGAATTTATTAAAGTAGAAAAATACACGAACAAAAGAAAGGTTACTACGTGTAATAAAGTTAAAATATTAAATTAACATTTATTAAAACTTATAAGATAATTATCTAAATTGAAAACACTTCAACTATTCATAAATTTGTTATGAATTTACGGTTTCGGTAATATGACACCTTTAACGTGACACTACTAATGTTAAAAATCTAGATTACAGAATATAGATATATATTATTTTCTAATATTGCTAAAATGATTTAATTAAATGTCTTCCTATACATATTTTATCTTATAATTATTGTTTGATAAAATTTTATTAACGAAACCAGTATATTTGCAATATATTAATTTTAGTTTCGCTTCTAATAAAATCGAATGCACAATTTAAATATAACCAAAATATATAAGTATATATTAAGTACTCACTCTTTAATTAACTTATAATTCAGTCAATATAACAAATATTAACTTGAAAATACTTAAATTAATTTTGTATCGAACTAAAGACAGTTATTACATTCGTACAAATGGAATTCCTGGTAAACGTATAAAATATTCGACATTTGATTTTATAATTAATGTAAATACATGTAAGTACATAAATCTAAATTTAGATGAATAAAGATTTATCACTCAACGTACTCCATGCCTATACAAAACAATAATGGGAATTTCAACTTATAAGAGAAAGCTTGATCAACCATTAGGTGGAAGAGGCTCACGCACACACACACAAAAGATAGATTCATCCAGGCAAGCAAATGGCAATTATCAAGCTGCCTGTATGCCTATGTAATGAAAACTTAATCTGAAGTTTCCGAGGGGCTTCACTACTCCCGACACTAACGAAATGTCGACGCGCAAAGTGAGAATACTGACACGCGTATTGCAAGAGCATCGGATCACGACGACGTTTTCATATGGTAGACGGGAAGGATCTCTCGAGGCTCGTTGATTAACATACGCACAAATTAATTAACATCTGTTCTACGTGGGAAAATGTATGAGTATGGATATACGACATGAGCTTCCAGAGAAATGAAGAAATTCTGATAACTTCTTGGGCCGTTGGACGCTGGTTGTTAGTTCGTACAGTTTTAAAAACACAATTAAAACAACTCGTAATTTAGAACGATTCAACTAAAACGCTAAATCACTCCATTTTTCTCTTTCGTATTATTAGAATATATTTAGTACTGTACACAAATATATATATACACATTTAAAAATGAATTTAATGTAACCTTCTTTAAAAAATTAAATATAACTGTAATAATGATAATAAATATAACAATACATGATTTTCAAATTTACATTAACATTAGAAACTTAATGAAAATAATAAATGAAATGAAAATGAAATAAAGAAAAACAAAAATACATATAAATATATGCATATAATAAAATAATCTATACTTAATTATTAATTTCATGATTTATTACATAAAAATCTACTATTAGTATTAAACATTTTAATTTATTTCAAATTATCATTATTTTAAATTTGAATACAATATTCTTCAAAGAAACATTCCACTAATCCACGAAATCCTGGATTTAGAAATACTTATGTTATTATATTAAAATTTAATTATTTTAATTTTTTAATTCCTTTATATTCATCTCCTATTACTTTGTATAGCGAGTTATGTTGAGCTTAAATGTAAAGTTTAAAATTTATTTATTAAAAGAGCAAATGCTATTATTGTTTACAATGAAATATAACATTAATTCTAAGGCATAATAATTTACGGAATAAATATTTATTGGAATTGTAATATGAATTTTAATGTTTTACAACAATATGACATTACTTATATTAAACTATTTGAACTATTCTTTTACCCTAATAAATACTATTACTTTCATAGCAATATTTTATTTCTGAGTTTTAATAATATTTTTAATGGTCACAAATGATACTACGAATATCTCCATAATATATACATTAATGTCAGATGATGTTTAATTCATTTAGATTTTCATTTATGTATGTACCAAAATTGTTATAAATTTAATTTAATAATTACATTTTTTAGAAATTTCAAAATAGTTTTCTAGTTTATGTGCAGACATACAGATAAAAATACATATAAATGCACTAAGATCCATTTTTTAAATACTTATGACTAACCCTAAAAATTTCAATATCTCAATTTATATTACAAAATTAAATTACTACAAAAAGTTGAAGTACTGATACGTATATCACAAATTACTATTCAATCATTTTACGTTCCACTTTTTTACCTCAAATTAAAAAATTACATAGAAATAGTCTAAGTATCTTTACAACTTTTTACTATTAAGAATAAGAAAATGTTTTTGTTGAAAAGTGTATAAGATATGTGAATATAGTGTAAAACGAATTTTTATCCTACAAGTAATAAACATCTTTTATCTCACAAGTAAAATTTATAAATCTGTTGTTCTCGCAGTTGAAAGCATTCGTGCTAATTTTTTAAATATTCATATGAAAATTTCGCGCTAATTAACTTTTGCTGCATTAGTGCACTTGAAACTGAGGACGAAACATAGTCACTTAATATGGAACGATATAAATGTACAAAGTCAACCTCGAAAGTATTTTTCTAATATAATTTTTTATAAATAATATTTTTAATAATGAAATTAATGTAAATTTTTTTAAATTTAAGTTCAATTTTTTAAGTACGTAGAATTTAAAAATTCAAATAAGTTAGTTTAGTGTATGTGCAAGATCAATTTGTAAATAATGACGCTTAAACCAATGTAAAAGTAGTTCACATAATTATAGTGACCCTTGCAGCTACAACATAATTAAAACATCGTCGAGTTACCTGCAATCTACAGTATATATTGTGACGTAAGCCGTTCAGGTGCGTCGGTATCATGGATATTCAACACCATACATTCAAAGTAAGTAGCAAAGTATCAAACATATATACGTAATAAAAAATGTAAAGATAAGAATTTTCTACATTAAACAATCAGTAAATAGTGAAGGGTTATCATTATTCATTGAATTAATCAAATAATCATTATTATTTGAAATATGAAATCGATTATAAGTATAAGACCAGTACGCAAATAGCAATAATCGGAAGTAAATAAAATGGATAAAGAGGACCACATTTCAAAAAAAGAGAAAAAATTTTATAGTTAAGCTCATTTTTAACTAATACTTTATAAAAACTAATGAAAATAAAAGAAAATACAAGATCTATCAACTAAAGAGTCATCGAGAGACTACCAAACATGGGTCGTTTAAAAACCGCTTAAAAACGAGAAAAGTCGAGGTTTAATCATTCAATCCGTATGAATAAAGATTTATGATATTCAAGATTTATGAACAAAGTCGGACTTTAAAACCCGACCTTGTGTGTCGTGAACAGAAAAAAATGTCGAACAAAAGGGAAAAACACATATAGTATCTTGATTTATTCAGCACCTGCCTTTCACCTTTTATTAATAAGTACTTATAATTATAATCTGTTGTTAATTATTTTCTTTCCTCGATCATTGTATTTTTGGATTAGTGCGATGATACTATTAGTTATAGACGTACGATCACCGTACATAACAATATTAACATCTACTGAGTACGATTCGAAAGATTTCATTTCAATTTTAAAAATTCTATAATATCTATTAATAATATTTATTAAAAATCCTAAAGTGTAAACGCTACATTTGATCCATTTAAGATGTAATATATGATATTATTTTTAGATAGTTTCAGTTATCATTTATTTTTCTTATATGCATTGTATAATAATTATTCAAGATAGATAAATGAATATCGCAAAGCTAATTATAAATATAAGAGTACACAACTTTTAGTTGCATCTATCAGAAACGAAATTAAATTTATTCTAATATAAATATTCTACCATTAGATATAAGAAATAAAACCCAATAGTTGCACTATAACATATATTAAACCTACTTTGTTTTAATTTAAAAGTATTTTCAAAGTTTCAAATTACAATGATATAAAGCTACATTATTCTTATTCAATAGGAGGGGATTTATTTTTTACTTTTCCATGCTCGAAAGACTTAAATAATTAATAATTAATTCGAAATATTGTTATGTATTTTATTTTTGAAAATTTTTTTCGCCATAAAAATAATTTAACAGAATAAAATAAAATAATAATCAAATACTTTCATAATCAACACTTTTAATGTATTTTTGGAATAAGTGAGTTTATATGAAAATAGATCAAATAAGACTACACGAAAGTTTCTCAACTACCGTAATATGATTTTTTAAAGATAACGATGTTAGTATGTATAACTTACGCGAGGTAAAATGTTTCTCGCTTGCACGACCTGTTTATAAGCTGCTTTTTGTGCATGTGAATTCATGTGAAACAAATAATAAACGTACAAGTGCACATGAACTTATACACGCTACATTAATCTTTAGGTAAGTAGCAGTATAATAAAAATAAATCAAGTACAACTTCTTATAGGTAAACCATTTTTAATCTTGTATTTTTCATCTTTCAACAATCGCTACATAAATACACAGGCTATCGTTGTGATGATAATAATGAGAATACGATCATCATTGTCTTGATCATCATCTTTATTGAATAAATGCTTAACAACTAAATTCAATCTAATCAATGTACTAATATTTGTTTATTTCTTCCACTATCAAGCAGAATGAAACTTCCTAGAGATATTTAACTGTTTTATATCTTTATTTTTCTCTAATTTATAAAGAAAGACTGAAATCTACATATAAAACCATTATACTATAATTTATTTTAAATAATCTGAATTAGCAAGGAGCTTAACTTCCCTACAATATACGTAATTTTTTTATTGAACTGAAATTTAATTAAAATTTAATTAAAATTTGTTTTTAATTCTAAAGCTTAGTAAATTTTAGCAACTTCTAAAAACACACGTATTATCTAAGAAAACCTTTATAGGTGTTTCTTAGTTCTTATAAGTATATAAGCGATAAGTATATAAGCGATAACTCTTACAGGGACATAAGTACATATATGAGTTCAAGTTTTCATTCACACCTACACCTATGCATACTTCACCCAACACCAGAAGCACAAAAGAAACCAAAACGTTGACTCAAGAAGGCTGAACTGAGATTCAAACGCACACCACGTCTGAGAATGTACCTCCACGTTTATACCCATCCGCTGTATATCATCTCGAAGAAAGGCTGCTTTTACACCCGAGTACAATGCCATACTAACGACGATGAGAAGAAGCCACGAGCCAAGTGCAGAAGTTCCACATACTTTTTCCCCTTATCCGCATATTCCCCGCATTCGAAGCATTGCCCGGTGTATAATAATAATACGTTATATGCGAACAGCACGAGTCACGAACTTGTAGTGATCGGTAAAGTGGCTGAAAATGGAGAAAAAAGGTGAACGATGAAGCCACCAGTGGTCGGTTGCACTTAATAAATCTTGCTGTGAGAATTTTAACGGGACATTTTTTGAATTTTCTCGCTGGTAAAGGCTTGGACGTTGACATCGGAAAAAACCAAGTTTGTCCAGATTTTCCAGGTAAAATTTTTCGTTGGGAATCCGTGTGTACATCGGTCACTTTGCTGCGTGGGATGCGGAAAGAGTTTTATTGAATCTTTTCAAATAAGCATTTTATCTTATTTCGATACGAATTTATAAAAGCATTTTCCCTTCAAACGAATAATATTTACACTTTCCACTGAAACTATGTATAATTAATTGTATTTTAAAATAAAAATATACTTTCCTTTTTTCGAAAAAATAATGAAAATATCTCAGTCTTTTCCGCTTGTTGTTGTACGTAGAGCCATTTACATCATTTTTGCAACTTTTTGAAAACATATGAAAATAAGGGTTCTTTAATTATCAAGTCGATATCGGAAAAAATTTCTACAGAGTTAATTACGTTTCTTATAATATGAAAGATTGCACATCTTTATTATCAATGAGATTCATAAGATTTAAGAAATGTTATGAAATTTTCTATGTCGTAAACTTTTTTTATTCAGAAATATCACTGAATTTCCAATGATACATTATCTTACTAAACATATTTAAGAAATTTCTAGTAGTCGATGTTTTTGATAAATTGAAAAAATACTTTTGAATCTTTCAAAAAGATAATAAAAATTATACGGTCATTTAATCAAAAACTTTTTTATCACAGTGATAAATTTTTTCATTAAAACACTTGAAAAAATAGAGGAAAGAGAATGAAAGTTATATTATTGAAACGACGCACAACTCGCAAAATTTTATTCCCGTTACAGATTCTTACTAAAAGCATTTCTTCTTTCCCTTGTATGTCAAAGCGTCAGCTTCCGTGGTCTTCATCTGAATTTCGCAATTTTACATCGTCATAAATCTTTCACCGATTAACGATAAAAGTTTATGATATATTATGCATCCAAAAAAGAGGTTCACTAACTCTTTCTATACCGGTGCCGCAGCTTTTCCATTGACGTCTTCTCGCTACGCACATTTATCCGAAGCAATAAAAATAGAGA
This sequence comes from Wiebesia pumilae, assembly GCA_018907045.1. NCBI lineage: Eukaryota > Metazoa > Arthropoda > Insecta > Hymenoptera > Agaonidae > Wiebesia > Wiebesia pumilae. Next base: position 4,313,936 of record JACCHZ010000138.1, read on the forward strand.
ATCCAGTTTTATTCCATCCAATATATTGTACTTGTACACCTGTGCATTTTATAGTAATATTTTTAATGCATCCTAATCGCAGTACTTCTTTTAAATTGGAATATTAAAACTGAGAAATAAGAGAAATATCAAACTTTACTGCCATTTACATTTTATTTCAAGCACGATCAGCTACCTTAATTTCTTTTCTCTTTTTTTATAAGTCTTTGCAATTTTCGGTTGTAAAAGATATATTTTCATTCGAGAAATAATAAGAGTCGAAGAAAAAATTTATTTTTATTACCTGTTAATTTATTTATAATTTAAAGTTTAAAAGTACTGTAACGACAGAAGTACGGTAATTCTTATCGTACATTAAAAACTTTGAAATTAAAGAAAAGAGAAGCTATAACTAACAGCAAATAAGGTAAAGTATCGTCGAATTAATTCTAAATAATAAAAATATATTTTTATAAAATAATATAACAGCTGACAATTTTTACCAGAACATTTATGTTAAGTATTTCTTTGTTTTAGAAACAAATTGAATAGTTTTTTCAAATTTTTGAAAAACCTCTTATTGTTAATCTTTAGTTTGTGTTTTTATCAGTAAATTTCATCTTTGCTTATTCATATTTGTTTCATTAGTAATTCATGCAATAGATTGCATTACACTGTAATCTATTATAGTGTTCAATTTACTTTTAAAGAAGTTAAAAGTGTTATAAAAATATAGTTTATTTTAAATGATTTTGAATCAAAATTTGACACAAGGTTTTATCAGTCAATTTATAAGAATCTGCTATATTCAAATTAAAAAAATATAATAAGTGTGAAAGGTAATTGAAACATTGGAAAAAACAATAGTATCTGATATATAAAAGTTTGTCGTAGATGTATGTCTCTTAATATATAATTTTACTGTCCATTACAGACAATTTTAATTCATTATATGAAGTGTAAGTTTTATTTTGGTACTCTAACTTTTTAGACAATAAAAGGAAACAAATAAATAATAATAAGCTTCATGAAATATTATGGAATATAATTTAGTGAGCTGGCATAAAAAGAAACAATGACAAGGTATATTATTTTGCATTTTTATACTAAAAGTAACTTTTATTGCATTTGACATCGATGTCTACCAAATTGTGATAACGAAATTCAGATAAATAGCGCTATTATTCTACGAAGCTACATTCAGTATCTGCTTTCATTGGAAACTTTTGTATTTTAGCACTCTCATCGCAAAGTATATGAGGAAAACTGCATAGTTTATAAATAAGTTGCATCGTCTATCTATAATCGGTAGATAGGTTTGCGTATGTATGAATATACTCAATTAAGATCTCAGCTTATAATATTCATGAAAATAAGTAATAACAGGCGTTAATAGGAGATATGTCATCAATTTATATTTAATAATGCTGAATCTGCTATTAAGTACTTCGCATGAATTTGATTATTACTTAATTTAAGCTCGTAAAAAAAACTAAATTTAATAAAATAATTCAGATTTGTGAAGCGTAATTGAATTAAATACTTAAATTCAAGATTTTATCAATGATTGAAATTAAGAAACTCATTCATTTTATATTCTATATACATTAAACATATGTATACAATATACATTTATGTAACATAATTAAAACTAACCAATTTTAATAATTATTTTTTTAATTATATTGCTTAACTTCAGAATTATTTTTAGCTAGACTTGAAAATTAATAAATAAACAGAAAAGTGTTAATTAACGCTTAGTTAACGCTATTTTTAATCATATGTCCATTTTAATTATATTTGTCGCACAAAGAAGTGTTTATTTGTATGAGCAATACATTTAAGTAAAGCAATACAAAAGTAACTTTTTTTCTACGTGCATCCATATATTATCCAATTTCTTTCTTCCAAGCGATTACATTTCTCTTTGTCTAAAATTAAATTAAAGCAAGCCTCCTTGCATACAGAAACGGTATCCTAGAGGAGCAGAAGTAGCAGACGATCGTATGGAGAATAAAACATGCTAAGCACTGATCAAATATTCCATTGAAATTTGAGGAGAAATACGTTTGCAATGGCATGAATGAGCTCTTCTTTGTACATAGAAAAGGGTACAGTTTTTAATTAACTATCAGATTCAACAAATGTATACACTTAACTAATAAATATTTTACTTTGCATACTTAAATTTAAAATATTCCATACTGACATATAATATCACAACAAAGTTATGTAAGATTATGTAAAATTGTTACTAGTGCATAACATAAAGTATAGTAGTTTTTATATTTTTAAGTAGTAAGTCTAGTACTTTCATTATTAACGAAAATAATAAAATTTTACAGTTAATTGCTACTAAAATAATATTTTTATTTTGTAATTGCCATTTAAATTTATTGTACGTATTGTATTAATGTAAGACTTTTTTAAATCAAAAAGATTTTCTCACAAAAATGCAAGAATTCAGTTTTATAAAAGAAAAATTATCCAGACTTATTGGTAATTTACTCAAATTACAAATTATTTTCTAAAATTACATAAAAATTTACTTCACGAATTGTAGCTTTATAAATTTCCTAATATGAATAATTACAAAGTAAACATAATCTTAGACATTATAACGAAATTTTGTATTTCAAATACAAAATAGTTACAAAACTGATTATTATTATTATATTAATTATTCTTAATAATTTCATGTAATTTAAAATTTAATTTTTGATATCGAAATCCTAGAAATACAATGTAACATCCTGATATTTTCTCTATTTGTGCATATAAATAAAATTTTCTATTGAGTGAACGTGTACATTTTCACAATAAATTCTAGAAGTTTCCTATACAACTAACAATAATTCATTCTCTGTAGAAGTTTCACAAATTCAATTTGTTTTTTGATAACGAGTATTTATAAATATGTATATATAAATATATGTACATGAGTTAAAAATGTATTATTACATTTTCTTCGTTACACGATTAAAGAAATATAAGATATAAGCTTGAAATTTGATCAACAATCATGTTTTGTTTTAGATATATTGCGATCGAATTAAATAAAAAAACTCGATACTGTATATATATTCAAATGCATGTTCTGACATCTTTCATATATAAATACTTAGAATTTCTACAGATCGTACAGGATACGTTACTAACAAGCTTTTTTCAAAATTTATAAATGATATCGTCGGAGGTATAAAAATTATTTTCACAGGTATATTCTTGCAAAATCAAAATAATCATAAAATTTATGATTCCACATTGTAAGAAAAGTTGAGATTTATATAAAAGTAGTTTATGAATTATTAACAATCATTTTGATAAATTTCAAATGATGAGTACTTAAATTTTGTTTAATCGCTGATACGTACAGCATGTTCTAAGATATTAACATAATAAAATTAAGTAAAGGAAAGCCTAACTTTTCGAGAAGGAATATTGTAGAAAATTCAATATTGATTTTTAATTCTTTTAAAAGCAATTCAAAAAGCTCTCTATTACAGTCTATATTAAAAATTTTGTAATTATTATTAATACTTACAGTTAGAAACTAAAGTAATATCGAACTTACTGATATAAATGAACTTTTCTTTTAAGATACATTTACGGAATTACGCTTTTACGTTTTCATAATAATACGCTCTCTAAATACAAACTGAATATTATTCAAGATTCTTATAAATAGGTAGTTAATTTTAAATGAATGAATATTATCTCATTAATCCCATTATCCGTTTAGAATTTTGTAATCTAGTTGTTTTCTTACGTGATATAATTTGGTCTTGTAATCTTGTTTTTATTATGATAATTATAAGATTGGATAAAATATTAATAATGTATCCATATAATCTCTTATCTCATGAAAGCATTTCAAACCACATAATGAACAAAATAAATCCATCCCCGTCAGGAGCAAGTACTCGACGGCCCTCTGCACCCCTTGTGTAAACGCCACGCTAATGGCCAAAGTTGGGCCTGCCGCAGTCCCTCGCACAGGCATAAATATATAAATATATAAAGCCGATTCACACCTCCAAGCCGTAAAGTGCACGCGACGATATATAAGGATGATTCTAAAGGAGTGGGCAGATGCCGCTCGCCATGCGTAACTATGGTCTTGTGTGGTTTTGTCTGTGCATAAGTGACCTTCTCTCTCTCTCTCTCTCTGCATCCCTTTACTTTTTTCCTTCTCATTCTATACAAATTTTATTTCTTCTAACTACAGATTTTTATATTGTAAGAGAGATAAAATTAGTACTGACAAAATGATTTGTTACTAATTTTGCACGTTTTTGACTGGTTCTTGAATTTTGTATGCTGACCACATATCCATAACTTCTGTTCATTATTAATTATAGTACTTTAGCTTTTGGATTTCAAATTTTCATTTACATAAAAATCGGTGTTCAAAATATTCTATATCGTCGTTCAAGCTTTATGTCTTTCTCCTTTGTTTTATATTTCATTTTATTTTTCTATCACTTGTACAATAATACGTATTCACTACATAGAAATAGTATTAACGTAATAGTATTACTACTAAAAGCTTTTGCTTAAAGTGATTTTTCTAAATTATTACACTTCAGCTCGGATAAATTGATTATCAATTACAAATTTTTATTCATTGAAGTATTCGATCATTTGCGTTGTTCTAATAAATACGCATAAGAAATTTCTGTCTTTTGTACGCTATTCTCTTTTGCATACAAGAGAATCTGAATTTCAAAGTCAATAATTTTATCGTGCAACGGTGACTTCCACTGAAAATACTAGCACATTCATCACGCGACAGCAATACCAAAGCGAATCCTTTCGGACCTTTATTGCATGCGTAAAGTCGTTCTCTCTCAGTTTCTACAAGTAGACCTACAAGTTCGAATTTAGTACAACGCTCGCGTCCTCGAAAGCAAATTACATGGACTTTGTTTCATTGGTTGAGCACGGGAAAAGACGACGATGAGAAGATAGAGAGAATCTCGAAGAAAAGCTGTAGAGCTTCGTAAGACTTGCGTCATCGTGCGCAAGATATTGAATATTTTACAGGATGGTGGATGGTTGTTACTTAACGTAGAAATGCGTGTAGTATTGAAAATATCGATAGTGACTGTTCCTACGTGCTATCGTATCATTCCTTAAACTTACCAACAATTAAACTTCGGATAAGAAGGCAATAATTTATAATCTAGTGCATGATATATTTTCTAAACTATCAATTTTAGACGACAGGAGATAAAAATGTTTAATACGTACGATTGATTATTAAACAAATTTAATTTTCTTGATTAAAAATAACTGAATTCTAGTTTACCGGTTAAATTATTTTTTGAAATATACTAAACAAATTTTTAACTCTACGTAAATATATGTAAATCATATTAATAATACAATTTCACACGTAATTAATGTCAAAATATTATTAAATAGACTTATGCTGATCTGTACACCTGCATGTTTATAATTCATTTATATATAATATAGATATTGTATTATATGTACGATAGGTTATTTTTAGAATAGTGTATTTGTACAGTAGGTTATTGTTACAATAAGAAGTCAATTTTACAACATTTATACAGCTCTTGATATTTTATAATCTATAATCGTTATACAAACTGTAAAATATATTAGAAAACCCCTAAACTTTTTTACTTGTTTATTTTGTAATAAAATAATAGATAAACGTACAAAGATAAATTAGTATTTATTTATAAGAAGAATATTTTCATAAAAAATACTTTTTTAATTTGGTGCATCATTTCATTCAATATCATGCTTGAGTGAGTTGAAGGATCTTTAGTGAAAGAGCAAAATTCGTTCACCATATGCATACACGGATCACCTTTACCTTCCGAAGGGAGTAATATGCTCATCCAACCTAGTATCAAGACAAGTCTTACAGAAGAGATCTCCAGTTGCTCTATTGTAGTTTGTAATTCATTGGACGCGTCAAAATGTATGACGAAGCAATAATTAAGATAGGGATGAGAGATTTACGTAGTAGCCGCTTAATCTTACTATTAGCTCATCCATTAACTTATAATCTATAATAACATGAATATTAATAACCAATCCTCTTATTTGAATAAAATATACATGATTTACTAGCATACAACTATAGTGTATGATTCATAATTTTTATTAAAAAAAAGTGTTCATTCAAATAAATGATAGGTAAATTGTACTTTAAAGTAAGTTACATTTTATATAAGTATGAAAAGATCTCATATTTTTTTATATAAAATGTCTTAAATTATAATTGTAGAGATTAAGTAAACAAGAATATTTGTAATCAAATTAAAACTTGAAGCTCTACAATACAATTTACGATTAGTTGTTAAGTATTGATATTAGCTAATAGAAGGGGAATTATTCAATTTCATATTTTTAATATGCAAACATTAAGCTTATCGCTGTTTTCCAATGTATTAATTTTTTGAAAATTTCTATTGATATCGTTTTTTGAGCATTTATTCGTAAACTTCTATTAGAAGCCCTTTCAGTTTTTAACAATATTCAATATTGATGCATGTGTAAGAAATTCGATGAAATACTTAACGAGTAATGGTATAAACATTATCGTATCCTTAACTCGCTTTTTGTCCAAAACAAAATGTGGCATAATATCATCATGCAATTAACTGAAATTCTTTCAGTATAACATCTTTGAAAAATATTTATGAAAATGTGGGATTCTCATATTAAAAATAAAGCACCACCTTTATACAGCAAAACGATTTTAAAAAGATAATTTTAATATAAATTTAAAGAATATTGAGTGAAATTGAGTATCTTGATAATGAAAAATATCTTAAGATAGGATAAAATCATTAGTTAAAATATAGAGGAAATATCCTAATATTATTTGCATTGATGTAAAATACTTGGATTAAGCTATTTTTTGAAAAATATGTTTCTCTTGACTAGAATTTAAAATCATATACTTAATGACATATTAAACATAAACAATTTTATAAATAGAGTTAAGATTTAAAGCAAATATCACGTTAAAAATGAAATACTGTTTAGTTAAATTAACAAGAAAAAAGTGACAGAAGGAATTGATAGAATCATATTTATTTTCTAAGTATAAGAGAGAATAAAGTTAAGCATAATTCAGTTTTTTCATAACAAGTATTTCGTAAATCAAAAGCACAAAATTTTAGTAGATTTCTGCGCCTTTGGATACTGACCGACCAAGTAAAATATTGAATGGGTTTATAAAAATTTTAGAAGCAAAATGATCCGAAAAAGAAAACAAGAAACTTGCAGTAAAAAATGAAAACCGGCAGTGAAACTAAGAGAAACGAAGCCACACTAGGCGTGAACAAAAAGAAAACTTTCACTTGGCAGACACACTCGAGTTCACCGGCTTTTTCATTTTCTCGTCTACTTTTGGTCTGTTTCACTTCGCTTACTTTTATTTTTGTTTTTTCTTCTTTTACGTACTTTCTGTTCTTGATTCTTTGTTTCTTATATATTTATACTTATAAGTGCTAATTTTGCAAACTTTGAAAAGAGTGGCGTAAGACCACGCAACAAAATATCTTTAAGAGCTCTCGGATATATTTCATCTAAAATACTTCTTGCTATATTTCAAATGAAAGTTAAACAACTGTTCATAATTTAAAAATAATTTTTCAAATTTATGAATATAAATGTTAGCGGTTCAATTAATTGACATTAAGTTGCCAAGGAAACTTGTGTTGGAAAAATCTATATTGCACATCTTTATTTTCATTTCAAATTTTATCTTATATTTAATCTGTAGTTATTTATGCTATTATTAATATAAGTTAAAATTCATAATAATTTATTATAGAACAATCGAATTGAAGTAGTTGTAATAATGTTTCGCATATTACACATTATCCACATTAATACCTGATAATAATTATGAGTTTAAGCTTATTTGTGTTTACTAATTTGCACCAAAACAATCAATTTTGAAGTTGCCAATCATTTTAAATCTCAAATAAGTACATTGAAAGAGCCTTTAAATTTATTTTTAAGATTTGAATTTTGATATCCTCAATATTGCATCTATCCAGTTAAATTATGCAAATCTTATCCTCAATTTAAAATCAAGTTCTTTTAAAGCTTATACTTTTTACGTTATAAACTAAGTGTCTTATGATTTATTATTTAAAATTCATTATGATAATAATTAGATATTACAACAAATATTATAGAATGATAAAAGGAAACATATTTTTAATGGAGAATTTAGTACGATTATCTAGTAACTTTGTCTCTATGAACTGACATTAACAGGAAAAAATTATTCTTGTCGTACGTTGGATTAAAATTCTTTATACAGAATTATATATGAAAAACATTAAAAATTATTGAAATAAAGTTTAAACTATTAATAAGTACTCGTATTATTACTTATTAGTAATAATATCTAGCGAAAAATATTTTGGACCAGATTTAATATAAATAATGATAACTACGCCAAATACGCTGATCAATTGAAGACCAATTGTAAAGTTAAATTACCATTATATTATTATATTTATAGTAAGGACTACTAAATGTAACATTTTATTAACTTCACAGTTTTATAGTCACCAATTTAACTGTTTTAGATAGCTCAGAATATAATTGAAATTTGTATGTTCTTTTCCATACTAACAGGCAAATATTCTTGAGTTTTATGTAGAAAAAAAATATAAATTATTCTTTAATTACTTTAAATTACATTTATGAAAAATATAATAATGCATAAACTACCAAACATAATCGTCTATGAATTTGAGGAATCCCAATGAAATTAAATTGATTAAAGGTTGAAACATAATATAAATTTCAAACATTTGTAGAGAAAAATAACAGAAATAAATTACAATTAAAATTTGAATAATTGTATGAAATAAATGAAAGTATTTTTTTATTTAAATTATAGGACTCCTTTAGGAAATTGAATTTCATTAAAAGAATTATTGATATGTAAACTTTGTAGCTTTATTTAAAGTCGCAATAAAATTAAATTTAGATATTCACTATTTTATCTAAAAATTAATTTTTAATTTAGTTTGATTACTAATTGAGTTGAGGTAAATTTCCTCAGTTTCTAATTGAGTTTTTTTCTTTATTCGGTTGATTACATTTAGTAGTTTATGATTCTCGTTAATTCTTAAAAATAGATGCACGAAAATACAATATACTAGTTTATTTTTTAAAATTCAATTAATATATTTTTTTTATAATTCTTATAAATACATAACCTTAAAAGATACGAAAATTTTGACTTTACTGTATATTCTTATAAAAATAAATACAGTTTCTGAAATTTGGTTAAGATGTCGTACCTTGTGTTAGAGAATATTGTTTTGCATTCTTAAAAAAGTACAATCAACTAAATCAATAAATTCATCTATCGATATGCTTTTTTTCATTAATAATTTTTTATTTATTCGTTTCTTGAATATATATCATAAAGTTCTACCTGTTCTTTCCAATTCCGTATTCTTCCTCGTTTTTCAATGAAGTTATTTCAGCTGCTTCTTTCACAAGCACTAAGGGTCAAAAGTTTCTTTCTCTTTTATATTGTTCTCAACGAGAACAATGAAAAATATTAGCTTGTTTATTTTTCTATGTGTTACATGATTATCACTAGCGAAAGACTGGATGTTGAACTGCTCTTGTTTCTGCTTTTATGATCTCTATTACTGACACACGAAAACTCGTATTTCCACGGATGGAAGAGGAAGCACGAGGAAGGTTAGAATGGATTACGCGGGATGAAGAGAAACTAGCACTTGAATGAAAAGGTAAACTTTTCGCCTTTGTGTTTTTCTAGCATATACCTGAGTACGGATACAACTGCTTACAAAGTCCTATGTAATTATCGAGTGAAATCTAGTTAAACTAAACTATAAGATATTACACTGCACTCATTTTAACTTATTTTCAGTCAAGTAAAAAGTCATTCCAGGGAAATCTTGTTTTTCCTATTTACGAAATTTTAATTAACACTTTCTAATTATTATTTGTAATTTAATTGCTTTAACAGGCAAAGAAATTACTTAATATTACAACTGTAATTCTAAGCGATGAAATAATTGTATTATACTATTATGTTAATTTTAAAGCAGACGTAATTAATGTAAATTTTACTTATAGCTTCTTAACTGGTAACGTTCTTGAACTATACTAAAAGATCTGAATAAATTTTAGATTCAACAAAGATTGAAATTATAACTTGTAAAGATTTATTAATTTATACATTTTATTTACCATAAATGTAGACATTAAAGTGAGTAAATAATTTTATTTTTCATTTATTTAATCACAGTATAGTGCATAGAAAGAATACTGAAAAATAATGCTATATTCTTGTGAAAAGTATTTTACATGGGAAAATATCATTAAATTTCCACATTAGTATGCAATAATATATATATTTGTTAAAGATACTAACTTATAAGGTCACTTACATATGAATTTATTTTAAGATTTTTATATATTATCTAAATTAAAATTGTACATAAGTAAATTGCTAATTCACTGTAAAAAAAAGTACAGAAAGAGTCTTAACGATGGAAAGACTTTGAGAAAATGTAGTCAAATTAATGCATATACAATATTTTACTCTATTTACTGAAAAGAAATTATATAAAATTTTTATTATGACTTTTCTGTAACTTTGAAAATACTTCTTCCATTTTCGTTTTCACATAAAAAATGCATTATATTTCTGCATTCTATATTTTTACGTTGTAGTCAAAATTCTTTTACTAAATCCTAGAAATTAATAATTATTAGATTTAGCCTTCAGTTTAATTTAGTTGCATAATTCTGAGACGAAATACTACTTTAGAATAGATGAGAAACATATGTATTTAATTAATTTATAACTAGTGATAATAATATTAAAAATGAAACATTTATAATAAATGAAATTAATAAGTTAATTTATCTGGGTTTTTAACTACGCTAGTATTTTGCTTACAATTTATATGAAATTTATATGAAATTAGAACTTAGATATTTATAAAATTTTCTATATATATAATCAGGTAGTTAAAAAAGTGTTTGAAAAATTAATATTTAATTGTAGGAGAATGATTGAAAGTGATTAATACATGTTTTAAGAATAGTATGCATATTAAATAAAAATGCTAATGAATATTAATTTTACTTTAAAATATCAAAACAATATTACTAATCCATTTCATTGAATGGGACTAGCTAAGAGTATACTAACTCATCATGAACAAATTTTGGAAATTAAAAATCTTATTAAGATTAAATTCTTAAAATCAGTTTCGAAATATTGGATAAAATATTTAAATAGCCTGTAACAACTAAAAAGTACATCTAGTACTCTCTACAATTATATTATGATAATTCACACAAAAATTATAGCGAATAATTGCGCTGAAATTAAACCAATCTAAAACATCCGTAGAATTAGTAAAATTTCGTTGTCACAAAAGTTTTCCAGTATCAAGAAAACATCTTCGTTTTCTTGTCTCGGTTTAGATAGTCAACGTTAAAGACGAATCATGATTCGTAACGAATTCATTTTCCAGTTATACGCTTTACTTCTTACTCTACTGCTTCAGAAGTGTGTAACTTTTCTTATAAATATGGTAAAACAGCTACTCAGTAATTCCTTCTGCATTGCATTTTCTTTATGGTTCCTTAAAATACGTACAAGGTCGAGGTGAGTTACAGAATATTCGATTATGCAGGACTTCTCACTTAACGAAGTTCAGTATTAAGGCTTACGCTCATTTCGAGGCAAAGGAACTTCATTAAACTGAAATTAGCATCTACTTAGTTAAGTAGTTTATTTCAGTGTAGAAAGGAAATGGCCTACGAAGTAGCTTATAGGAATTAATGTTTTTATTGAATGTTTAAATTCATTTAGAAAAATGAATGTTTTTAAAACAGGAAATTTTCGAAATATGAATCTCGCATATAATCTTGGTTTTTTGTAACGTTTCATTAGTTAAAATCTCATGTTTGAAAATATTTTGCAACGGTTGCTATAACATTTTGAGTTTTATGTCCTTACTAAAAGTATTTATCTGCATAATAAAGCCAAAATATCATGGAATATACAAAAATTTATTAAGATACACATATTTATACTATAAAAAGACACGTTGAAATATTAAAAAATATACATAAATACGAGAAAATTGTTTTAAACTGCTAGAAAAGTTAATTGAACTGTACTAAAAATTTTTTTGTATCATAGCATATTTTGATATATATATATATATATATATATATATATACTACTTATTGGTAAAATAATATAGCAAACGTAGTAATTGAATTAATTAAAATATTTATAGCTATATTTGAAAAAACTACATTTGACAAGTAGTTAGACAAATAATAAGTTGAATAGATATATTTAATAAATATAAACTAAATGTTTACTAAAAATTATTTATTAATGTATCTATTAAATTTAAAAAGTAATCTGATTCAAATATTTTGAAATTCTGTTGGAAACTTTAATTACTATAATAAAAATAAATTAGTACATTTGTTCATTACCTTCTTTTTATTTACATTTTATGAGAATGCATTTAATATGCAGGTTCTTAATGAAAAAATTACCTATTAATATTTACCTACTAATAGTTATTTACCTAATAATAATATTTTTTGAATATTTAGAATGATGTTAAATTTTTCACTTGTTTTAAAATAATAGAAAATTTTATTTCATGCATTTTTAATTATACATTTAATATATTGGGTTACTTCCTTTTTTTCAGTTGTAAACTTTAAAGACAAAAAAATTATTGGCTTTAATCTAGAAATCTTTACTTTGAATAAGTGAAAAGATTGAGGATTCGTCTATTTTTTAAAATTTCTAATCACGTTAAACTAATGCGAAATGTTCAGAATATGTTAAATATTTCAAATTGTACCAAAGTTCCACATCCATAATTATCATTTAAATTATTTCGCACACTCTAGAGAATTCTAATTGTTATAATTGAATTTAGTCTCTTGATACAAATAATCTGAAATTAGTTTTAAATTTTCCATTAAATTATCACATCTTTCTTTTTTTAAAGTATCTATTTTCAAACGAATTCAGAAAATATTAATTCTAGATGATTATGATAATTTTAAATGGGCTGAATCTCATTTCGAGTCTTAAAATCTAGTAAAATACTAAAAATTAAAGTCAATAAAATTCAAATTTAATAAATTCAATAATTTCAAATTCAATAAATTCAAATTTAATTCAATTTTCACCACGCTAACTTAATGACTAAAGCAAATATATATTATTAAAAAGTTGAAAGGTAAGTTATTTTAAATTTATTTTATATTATAATAATATGAGCAAGCTTTAACAAACAAAAATCCACTGTCTCCTATGACAATTAAAGGAATTATCTAATAAATGATTTATTGGGAGAATAAATATAATTTGATATTTTAAATAAATTAATATTAAAATATCAAAATTTTGAGATTAATAATAATAATTTAATACATTACATTAATGTAGTTGTGATAATATTTTTATGAAAGTAATTATTATAAAATAATTTCCAGAACTCATAATAAAAAAATTTATTTTCTGTGATTGTTGCAATGTACATTCCTTCAAAATATGTACAGTAAAGATGGACTCCTCAACTTGTTAATAAAACATTTCAAAACGTACATTTAATAATATAAGTTGATACACAAATTCTTTAGATATGGTTTTTTTATAGCTTATATAATTGCGAGATTTTTAGTAATTTCATTTAATAATCTACAAAACTCGTCTTGGAATGTATCTTAAAGAAACCTTATTTATTGAATGCACGGAGACTAAGGATTTTAATAGTTTCTTTTATTTCATTAAAATAATAGAAAAAAGTGAAACGAAGATGTACAAAAATAAATAGTGAATTTATTCGAATTTATAAAGTAGTTTATAAATCTCATTGGAAGTACGAAATTGTCACTATCTTCCTCAGTCTTCACTGAATCCTATTGTTTTCGACCGACTCGAACGCTTTGTCGCTATTCACTGAAGTGGAACGAGTTTGGAACGAATGCCTCGCGAAATGCGGATAAGGTGCATTTTGTAAAATCTAAATGTTGTACTTTATTTATTTTTATTCGTAACGAAAGATTGTATTTGGTCAGTTTGATATGTGCAAAAGTTGTATATTTTGTTGAATTTTCTGATATTTCAAGAGGTAAGCACTTTCTGGTGCTTGTTTAATAGACGCAGTATAAAATTGTAATAAAACTGTAATGAACTCTGAATTTAGTTATTAAATTAAATAATTAACATATAATAACATTAACATATAATATGAAATACATACTTGAAATCCAAATGTACAATATGATTTTGATAATAATTTGATTTTAATAATTAAATGTTTATTATATAATACTCTTATTTTTGTGAAATTCTAAATAATACTGGTAATAGCAATTAAGCATATATTTTATCTATTTGGAATTTCCCATCGATATATGTCAAAATTAATCAATAATTAAAAAATCCTTAGTTATAAGTTACTCTTGTAAAATTGATATTATTACGAAAGATATATTACAGAAAGATAGTGGACTGTTTTAATAGAAATAATTAGTCAATATAATAGTAATATGATTATTAATTGCTTAATTGAAAAATTTGGCTTAATATTTGTAAAAATAACTATAAAAATAAATATAAAAATAATAAAGGATAACTTGTGAAAAATTTAAAATTTTAATCACATTAATATATTTTACAAATAAGCACCGCAATAATCATCTAAAATTACAGATTAACTTATTTATCATATTTGTTCATGATTCTTGTATTATTTTAAAAAGCTCTTGGGAATATTTACAATAGTTCGTCATGAGGGAAGAAGTTCTAATCTAGAAATATAAGTGTCGTATGTGCAGATCCTTCTTTTATTCAAGAATCATGTCAAAATTTAGTCCTAACAACTAAGTAACTTGAAATAATAGAAATTCTTTGTGATTGTTTAACGAAAGATTAGGGATACGAAAGACGTTATATATTTTATTATATATTTATTTTATTTTATTATATAAAACATGTCAGTGCAGTGGAAGGAAAAGGGATAATCTATTGCTTTGTATGCTCTGAAGCGATTTTGTATTTTTCAATAAAGGTCAGAGGAAACACACATGTATCCTTATCACAATGAAGGAATCATTGGAATGCAGAGGTCGAATCAGATTTTTCCGAAATCCTTCTTAATTTACACGGTTCACATCTTTCTTTTTCCCATCTCAAGATTCCAATGTCACTATCGTGAAAAAGTGTGCATGCGTGAATCTATCCGCATTCTTTAATTCATGACGGGTAAGACGTTATCCATCCCTCGATAGTCACAGGAAACTTTGGGCTAATGTCTTTATCGTTTAAACACGGCTAAAATTTACGGACATATTTAAGTTCCTTTGTTTTCCAATATAGTTGTTACATGGCAGTTTGAAGTTTTCTGTTATGTGCTTGTTTTTATTCGATTTATAAACATTCTATTCAATATATTTCAATTTATATTAGCAGAAATTTAATAGAGACTACATTCAAAAAAGCGTTTTTATCTATCCGATAAAATTTTTCTTTTATAGATACTTGTATGAATTAGAATTACAAGTTAGACAAATATGTAAATGTAGGTAAAAATAGTTAATTATAATTAACTGAAATCCTAGTATTCAAAGGCTATTAAAAAAATATCTGAAATCTATGTAAAATAGTTTACGGTACACAACTTTTTTTAAACTTGATGTCGATTTCAATACAGTAATGATATTTTTTTAAATACTAATTTAATGTTGAAACTACATTTAGAAAATAATCTTAGAGTAATATTGTAAAAGGTATAAAATTAATTCAATAAGGATATGATTAAAATTCAAATTAGATTCTAGTTTAAAATGATTTATTACCAAAACATTAGTATTCATGCAAATGCAAATAATTTCCAAATATCAAGTATGTCGGAATTGCTTCAATACTTTACGAGTTTATTCCCTATTATCAGACATAAATATCTATTTGTAAAAGCCATGCATGAATATTCATGTATGTTCATGAATGTTCGATAGTATACAAATAACTGTAATAATTTTAATGGAAGTAGTAAAAAGTATGACAAACGACATAAATAAAAAAATTCTATATTTATAACTTTGCTTAATAGGAATTTAATTATTTTTTCTACGACAAGCTTTCAAAGACAACTAATGAAAAGTTAGGCATCTATAACATAAAAACTCTGCATTTTGGAAATCATGAATTTTTTACTTTGCATAGGATATCCGTCCTTCATTGTCTTCTTTCTGACATGTCAATAAATAGGAAAATGTCACGTGGAATCTAAAAATATTTTCATGAGTTCAAACCTGTAATACGTAATAAAAATCAAATGGCTTTTTTACATTCGAAATCGCGATATACGTGTGGCGCATTGGTTCTATGACGCGATGAGCTGCGTATTCCTGATCGATCTAGTCTAAGTCATAAATTCCGATGAGAGAATTTCATACATTTTTCTTGCGCACGGCACTTGTCAACGTTTCTCGATCGTAAACTTTTACACTATCTTTTATAAGTATCTGAATCTACTTAGAAATCTACACAACTAGTCTGCATTGCATTGTATATAAAAATAAAAATTTTAATCTTAATAAGAATTACATTAGTACTAAGAATAATAAAATTTCCAAAGAAATTTGTGATAAAAAGAAATAATACGTTATGCATTTAAAATTTTTAAATTTTATCCGTTTTAACATTCCTAATTTTAAAACCTGTGTTTTGATCATTTTTTTAAATCAGTACAATTATTTATTTGAAGACTAGAAAACTGCTTTATAGATTGTTGATTTGAATGTAAAATGTAAAATTAAGAATTTTTTCAAAATAAAATATTTTATTTTATTTACGATTATAGACGTATTAAAATAATTCCAACTTTTACCTAATATTACATCCTAATATTACTTTAGTTTGTTACTTTTTTATTATTATCTTTTATGACTGTATATTCGTATGCCTTTAATATGAAACATCAAATTTTTATATAATGTTATTATTATATATTCACTAAATTTAAGCGAAAATATTTTTTTTAATACAAAAAGAAAAACATTTTTCGAGTACATAATTATTTTGAAACCATTACACCTTTTTATTCACATAAATTGGTTACTTCAATTTTAAAATGAGTTTTTTTATTTTTTGCATTCGACATTGCATCGGTCTAGTATTTTTAGACATTACGTATACATTTTTTTGAAATTCAATAATTGAAAATTTTTTTGTTCATCTAATACATGAAAACATTATTGGCAATTATTTAAATATTTCATTCTTTTTATAAGGATTAGAAAATTCATTATTATGCTCACAGATATTCACACGTTCATTCGCTATATTCACCATTAATACAGAATCTTTTATAAACTGTTCCAAAATATTCTAACTCTACGTTGATATATAAAGTGCTTCAGAATATCGAGAACACTGTATATTCGGTGCAATGCTTCTACGTACTACTACTATACCGACTATTATAAATAAAATTCACAAGCAAATTACGAAGAATGCGTAATGATGCTTTCGAGTGAGTCCTGTTTCAGACATATTGCGTTCAACATTGATAGGTGTGTACGTGAACAATCGCTATATACAAGTTATGCGACAACTATGCATTTAACAGAAACCTTCATTTATTGTCGAATAAAAAATATAGTCCTGATCTAATTTCTTGATATTGGTTCTTTTCAAAGAAATTGCATGACAAAAATTTATTTAACTCTTGGATTTATACTTTCCACAAATATAATTATAATAATAAAAATGTAGTAATTAAAAGGAACTGCTTTAATTTATACCTCCGTACTCTTATTTTCTCAAAAACTAAAATGAAAGAAAGTTCAATCATTATGAAAAAGATTTGGAAATTACTGATTTTCTTTTGTGTTATATTATTACGAGACAGTAATAGATCATATGTTGAAAAAGTTTTTTAAAAAAATTTAATCTCAATAAAATATATATATCAAACTAACTCAACATTCGAATATTCAATATTTCAAGTATACTTTTATGATATCTAAATAATTTTACATAAATGTCTAATTATTTATAATATTACTTATAAATGTCAAGAGAATATATATTAAATTACATCATTTTGTACAAAAAAAATTCCTTACAAAGATTATTTTATTCTGTTTACATGCAAGTATAAACCCATATAAAATTAATAAAGATTCAAACCAATCATTTTTAATTGTAATACTTACATAATAATACTTAAATGAAAAGATTCGAGTGATATTCGATTTATAATAGTTTATAAAAATATTATTACACGAATCTTGAAAAATTCACAAATATTTTCATTTTAAAATTCTAGCAATGATATAAATTAAAAAGTTAGGAATATATTACCTATACTTATGGAATTTTTACAGATTCAACAAAAAATACATGAAAGGTCAACAATGTAAATGAAAATTCAATTATTATCAGCGTTTTGGATGATTTATTCAAGTTTTAAATCAGATATAAATAAATTTAAAAAATTGGATATATTCAAAATTATTCGAATGAGAAAACATCAACAATCAATGATACATGTCGAACTTTCACAATAATTTATTCGAGTAGCCATATTTTATGCTTTTTATTTACATATATTTTTTATTTAAAGCGATTATTTTGTTATAATAAAACTTTAATTTTACAAGATAAACGAAACACGCAAGAATAATCTATAGTATAAGTTTTGCTATTAAAAAGTTCACTGATTTCTTCATTATATATCTATGAAGTCAAACTTTATACAAAAAAATATAAAAAAAATATATTTTTCTAAATTTAGCAGTTATGATGTTATTAGAAAAAGTTTTCTTTATTACTCAATAACATCAACAACTTAGAAAAAATATCAAAACAATAATAATAAATCACAAAATTATGATATACTATAACTACTAATCATTTATTTTGTTCCTTTTAAAAATAAAAATATGCATTGTTAAAACTAAATTTTTCAAAATTGGTAGTTAATTAAAAAATTATTTTTTATTATAGAAAACATTATTTTTTAAAATTATGCAATAAAATTTGTGTCTCAATTCAGTTCATCTAAAATTCTTGAAAAGCGTGTTCGAAGCTTCAACCATCCCAGAAAAGTCACGAGCGGGAAAAGAAAATCATTAACCAATAATTCGTCTAAATCCAGAAGCAAATTGCTGTAAACTGCAATCTATCTCGAATTTCCGAGCATAACACGCTGATACACCTTTCTATTTCTTAAAGCGTATATAAATAGTTTTTTACATGGATGTACATATTGTTGAATGTATGCGAGGACCTGTACATGTAGGAAAGTACATGTATATGCTTTTCACACTCTTCGGCATTAACGAAAACTAAAAGTAATTGAAAATATAAACATTACATTATTAAAAAATTCTTCCATCAAAATGATTATGCCAATCAAAACAATAAGTAAGTACAAAGTGTCAGAAATATATTGATTATGACTCTGTATTTCTTATCGAATAAGTAGAAATGTATCATTTATACATTGACGAAGAGCAATCAAAATATACCAAAAGACAAAATATGCAGCGCAATTTCAAATATATATAGATGCAAAAATTGAAAGCAGAGAGACAAACGAAGCATAATTCGTAATCGTCACAACCGTTTACGATTTAAGAGTTAAACGACTTGAACAAAATAACGTATTCCTAGGGAAGTAAACTAATACTAAACTCATAGTGATATAATAAACATTTTTAAAATAGCAACTATATTTTTATTATACATCTTGCCTTGTAACAAAATAATGCTATTTAAAAATATTTTACTAATATATTCATTTTATTTTACTAGCGAAATATAATCTGTAAAAATGTTATAATGAAAATTAAACGAATAATAAAATCCTTTGTTTTATGATAGAAATTTAAAATCAATCTAAATATGCATATGAATATTTAATATGTCTATTCACTATTTAAGTATTTGATGTCATTCTTAAATATTTTAATATTCATACGATTTATTGAAAATTTTCTTATAGCTAAAATCATAGATAGAAAAATATATTCTAAAGAAATATTCATTTATGTTAACTACTCACAACTGATTATAGAAATATTCTTGATTTAAATATTAAATTTTATTATTATGTAAATTAATTAATTTTATAATATTTGTTTTTTCATACCCCTGACACAATTTACGTAAGATTTAATATAAAAATGTATATTTTCAAGAAAATATCCCATTAAGAATAAAATTAATTATGAATAATTGATTCTCTTCTTGAGTTAAAGTAATACACAAAATTTAGCGGGAAGTGTTTTCTTTTAAAATCATCGCGAATTATCTTTATGTTCATTATATATATGGATTTATTTTTCAACCGTTAAATTAAAATTTTCTCTTTATTTTCTCCTAATATTGCATTATATTTCTACCTGTAAAGTTGTAATATATTAATTAACGCTAGCGAGTCAATTACATCTAAAAATTACAAATATTAATATGTATTACTAATAAATAAAGTAATACACATACATAGTTTCACTCTTATAAATAATTTATTAGTCATTTCGCATTTTTAATTAAATTCGTGCCTGTACCGAATGTGGCACCGATAGAATTGTTTACAAATCATCAAGTAATTCACAAACTTTCAAACCCACTGGTCTAAATAAAATCCTGTCCTTAATTACAGTATTTTGCTGGCTATTGATAAGAGAGAACAGCTGGTGCGGAAAACGGTAAATATTGAAGCAGGAATTCGAGAAAACATTTGGACTTGACATTACGACTCAGACTTAAGTCCTGAATCGTCCTAACATACTAGAAATTGAGTAATCTAGAATGTTTCTAATTGCTGATATTAACAAACTATTGAGTATATACCTCATTACGCATTTATATGTCATTGCGCACTTTCGTTCGCAGGTGTGTCTTATATAATGAGCCATTAACCATGAGTAAATTCTTAGCGTACAATACCTCATTATTAATACAACCATAATTTCGTGAAAGTGAAAACGTTAGACATACCTCTTTCATCCACGGTGCTATAGTTATAATCTATCTAAATATCATTTCCGAATGTGCAATGAGAAAAATCTAAAATTACCTAAACAATTTGAATATACCTCAACATTCGAATATAAATACATTTCTTTATATTTGGTTGATATAAAGTTATGTAGCTTTATTCATTGATTCTAATAATAATCATTTAAAAAGAAATATTTTCAAACATATTTGGAATATTTCTATAAATATATTATAATTACTTATAACATAATTTTGAAATGTTTGATCCTTAAAATTTGAAAACTATTTTAACTTAATAAAGACCTACTGATATTTCACTATTCACGGAATTTGATACTTTGAAACATTTGCTTGTATTAATAAAATTAATTTTCATATTTGAAACAATTTTATACTTGTGTAAAGTAAAAGCTTACTTTAGTTTCATACTATTTTATAAATTTTATTTTTAGAAAATTATCTTTTACAATAGATCCGATTTTATTTAGTTCATTAAGAAATTTCTACAATAAAAAATATGAAAATTTAGTGATTGTGATACTGGCAATTAAATATTTATTAAAATATACTCGTAGAAATTTCTACCCCTCCTATATCTATCTCTCTGTCTATCTAATTCTTGTGTGATTTTCGTTTAAACTGTAAATTTTAAAACAATTTTATAATTTAATATAATAAATTAGAAGTATACTTAGGCCATCTTACGACACAAAAAAAAAGCATTTTTGGTGTAAATATTTTTATTTATTCAGTAAGAACAATAGAGACAACAACTATATTGTGAAGCGTGTAAATTTTTTTTATTTGTACAAGCGCTACGAAAAACGTATTCCACGTAATTATAATCTCCATAAAGCAGAAAAAAGTGGTTAAAGGAGGAAAGGAACAGAGGAAAAGACAGAAGAGACACGAGAAAAGAGTTAAGCATCAAAGGGAAAATGATTTCTGGGCTAGAAAGGAAGCTGTCAAGAATATTTTTTGCTCGCGTTCCTTCATTTTCTGGGTTGCATGCAACTCACGTACGCGCGTAGAGTCAATTTATATGAGTCGCACAAAGAAGAATAGGACATTAAACAATTTTTTATTTTATTTTTTAAGCAAAATGTAGTTTTAATTGCAGAAGGTAACTAAAAAAATTAAACAATATATAAAATGAAAAGAAATTGATATGATGATACTTTTGTAAAATTCAAAATGTTTGTAATTAGTGTAATTATATTTACATATTATAATTGACATTTAAAATTATTATGGTCATAAGAATGAGATTCACTTATTTGTGCTATTATTTATTTGATATTTTGAAGACGAGAATGTATCATTTTATCAACCAAGTGATGCTATTTCTTCTATTTTACACTTAATATATTGAAGATATTTAGTATCTAACTTAATTTCTTAAGCGATATTAAATGTATTAAAATATCTATTTTGAAAAATAAAAAATAAATATTCATTAAGAATTAACTTTTACAATTTTTCTGTTATATTTGTCCTTTCTACTTATAATAAATATAGTAGTTTATATATTATAAAATTGAATTTTCTTAAAATTATTCTTTATAATTATCTAATACAATGAAATATTTCTACATTGTATTTTTATAATACAATATAAAATTCCTCATAATAAACTAACAAAAAAAATTTTAATTTTTACGATTAAAATAAAAAGTTTTAGAATAAAAAATAAATATAATTTAAAAACGATATTATATTCATTTAATAACAAAAAGATAATATTAAATAATTTAAAAATCATGAAAATGTATATATTTCTATATTTGAAACTCTGAATTTTGTAAGTTATTTATAATAAATCGTAGATGGATTTACAATTATCTACAGAATTGTGTTTTAAGAAATACTTGATTTTTAACTGATTTAATGGTTTAGTCATTATA
Source organism: Wiebesia pumilae (assembly GCA_018907045.1). Classification (NCBI taxonomy): domain Eukaryota; kingdom Metazoa; phylum Arthropoda; class Insecta; order Hymenoptera; family Agaonidae; genus Wiebesia; species Wiebesia pumilae. Next base: position 4,336,886 of record JACCHZ010000138.1, read on the forward strand.
TATAAATTATTTAAATTATATCATTTGAAAAACCTCTAAAATTATGGAATAAAATCTTTTTGATAAATATTTGATAACACAACCAGCGAACATACATGTTTTATACCATATATCATGACTTTCAAAATTTACATTTTACAGTTTTCAAATAATATGTTTGATTATAGCATACGCCTTTAAAAGATAATATAATTTTATTATTTTATAAAACGTTGTATTTTTTTTAACTCTAAGGAATAATTTTATTTATTTTAAACGTTTATTATAAGTTTTAAAAACAAGCGTGAAAGTATTTTTAAAATTAACCCTTAAATAATAAATTTTATGGATGTTAACCGATAAAGACAGGAAGTGTGTGTATGTGGAAGGGGGGGTTTGCGATAGAGAGAGAGAGGACGAAATTTAATGGCTTACGTGGAATGCACATTGTACTGATGGAGAACAAAAGAGAGAAACGAAGTTTGGCTTCTGTTGAATTGGTGCAATTATAATTGAAAGTCTGGTTAGGTCAAAGCTTTGCTAGTTTCAATACAAAAGATATATGGAACTAGCTGATAACAAAGGAGATTTTGTTCAAGGATTTAGTAGTATATGTAGATAGTTATTATTTCTAAGAGCGTTGTTACATTGTATGTCGCATGAATTAGTAATTCCAATTGGTAAATTTTTATGGTTTTGTAAAAAAATGGCTCAAATTCGAATTAATATTTTTAATAAATAAAACAGTTTCTTTTCTATATAAATTTTTACTTAATATACATCAGAAAAATTTCAGAAATATGTTCGTTGTATTTATAATTTTACATACTATATTTTTATTATGTATTATATTATTATGTGTAAAAGAACTTTGTATAGCAAGTTAAAAGTAAAAGTCTAAACTTACCTATTTGGAGAAGTAATAACTTTTATTGCCTAAAATATCAATGACTGTACTGAAACATTTTTCTAATAAATAAATACAAATATATATTTAGTTCAAATTAATTTTAGATGTTATTATATACTCATATAACATATTCAATTAGAATTAATTTCAATATTAAATAATTTCTTAGCTGTAAGAGAGATAGACTGATTCTATTTGCTTTATAACCAGATATAAAAAACAATTACAGGCAACTAAATATGTCATTTGATAAGAAAATATCAAGAAAATTATGTTGAATTTTCTCAAAAAGTATTTATTCGAATTTAAATGTTCATATAATATTTGGTTAATAATTCCTCTGTGATATTGTGTACTTCTTTCTAATCATAGAAGTACTGCTACAATTCGATTAATTTCAGTAATTTACAAGTACACTTTAACTTTAAATTTAACAAATGAGATTAAATCATAGAAGACTGCGTTTTGAGAATAAATTAGTTTTAACAAATTGCTTTTCATAGAACATACGACAATTGCAAAGTTTTTCAAAATTTTATCATACTTTGATGTGCTACGAGCAAGACCATTGCTTATATACGATCTTTGACGAAAGTCTTTTCATATATTTTGAATATTTCATTACACATTATTTGGCTTTTAATATTTTAATAAAAAGTAAAATTTCAGGTAAACACTATTTTGCTACGCAAAAATTTCACCCAATGTATTTTAGTATGTTGCATTTATTTACTTGATAAACCGTTAATACTTAGATTATAATGCTTACAAGTGAACAATTGTTATTATTTAACAAGCTGATAAAGGTATTTAAATAGTTATGTAATATATAGATAAAAATATAACTTTAACTTACGATTAAAATTCAAACGAATCTTTCATATACTCCAAATAAACAACTATATCGGCATTAACATAAAGTATCCGAATATTTGAAAAATACTCAAGGTTCAATCTTTTGAGAATAATATTACATTAACGTACAAAAATTCGGTACTTCATTTTACATGTAATCAAATAATATTTTATTTTTTTCGCTTAGTGTATATAAGTTAGAACTTCAGTCACAGAAACTTAAAATCGAATTTAATATTGAAAATTTCTTTGAATCTTACATTTTGAGTATTATTAAGATTTCTATCTACTTATTATTTCATCTTGGATCTATTATTTCAATATCATCTTACAACATTGTGAAAGAAGGAATTGTAAGGTTTTCTATATCCATAATTTTTTCAATGCTGATTATCAAAATCAAAAATGTTTCTGATATAATACTAATCATAAAAATATCTCAAAAGTATTTATAATTTTAATAGTCTAGTTATCAGCATTTATAGAAAGTATAGCAAACTATTCGCCGTGTTTTCTGTAAAAACTTACTAGAAAAAAGAATTATTCAATTCACACTACATAATGGAAAAACGATAAATAAAAAAATAATTATTTGAAATATCAATAGCGAATATAATCAATAATCGACAATAATTAATAATGTGTATACATATATATATATATATATATATAGAGCAAAAATATGCTTACTTTGAAGCCTTGAAATTAATAAATTGTCAAGTTTGGAAAAGTTATTGAAGTTTAATGCTTGGTAAAATTAAAATATTAAAGTCCACAATTAAATAAATCGTTTTTACATTTCTATTTCAAGATTATAAATTATAAATGATATTTTCATCAAATTTCGGGTCTCATTTGCTATATATTGACATTCATAATTCTTAAATTCAAATATTAATAATGCCTTCAAATTTTATTATTTATCAATGTCTCATTTCGACTCAGACTCGTGTTTATCAATATAAATTTTATCGATGCTTATAAAAAGAGTATTATTAAAAATACTTAAATAACATTTATTGTAATACGCTTTTTAAAAACATTAAGATAACAAATTAAGAGAATAAACGGAACATATACAAAATAGCAATTATTTATACAATAACATGTACGTGATAAATTTATATATTTAAGTATTAGTCTTGGACATGAATTATAATTAAAATTTTTTTAAGATTTTCTTTTTATATAAATGTGGTAGAAAACGTACTCTTCCATATAAAAAATGTTTAAAAAATTATATTAAATTCAATCAAACAGTATTATTTACAAAAAAACTAAATAATACAAATTATTAAATATAGTTTGTAAAAAGTTTTGAAATTTAAAAAAAATACAGTAAAGGTTACCGTTATAAAAATTAACAATTTTCACATATTACTGAATTGGTAAAAACGTGTGTTATAAAATACGAAGAAAATTTTTATTCAATTTTACAGAAATCTTGATTGTATTCTTTGTAACCAAGGAAGAGAAAGGTACTTTTACACAATGAAGAAAGCTTACATATACAGACTCAGATTATGGGATAAAAACAAGTCAATGAAGAAAGCGAAAAAGAAGAAAAAAGCGAATGGGACAAAATGGAAATGAAGAAGACTAGTTATTTTGAATATTTTTCTAATTTATCATGCTTGCTGAGTCTTATCTTCTTTCTTTCTTTCTTTCTCTCTCTTTCTTCATATATATACTTATATTTATATGCCTATGTATATATTGCTCGTTTTATTCAGCTCTTTTTTACTTTCTCACTTCATCTTTGTTTCGGACTTAAATTTCCATCTTAAATCTTTGATCGGTATTCCGAAACATCGTAAATACTAAAATAAGAAAAAAAATCTTAGTGTAGGCAAACTATTTCCATCTTCGAGTATAAATGTGCTATTGTTTCCGTATAAAGTTAAGGCTTAGCTACTTCACGAGTTTTTTTTCTGACTTTCACGCGTGTGAGTCTTGAAAAGATAAAGTTTCATTTTCCTTTAATATGAATGTCGTGAATAAAATACTTATTATTATAATATACTTAGAATAGTTAGAATTGTTGGAAAGAAAATTTGTACACACGAAAGTTATACTTTATTATATTCATATGTATGTTACATTATAATTCATATTTACAAAAAATAAATTTCTTCGTATTTTAACCAAATAAAAGCTATATTTTATCCTAGTGTTTAATAGAAAATATTACCAACAATTTTTATAAATACTTGCGTGAATAATTTTACTAGAAACTTAATCTAAAATGATCTCATTGAATTTTATTATTTAAATAAGAGTTGTGTATAATATTTAGATTTGATTACTCGGATCACTTTAATAGAATATTGTAGTAAATATAGAAAATATAGAAGACATGTCTGGCTCTTCAATAATATACTCTTTTTAAAAAACGAGTTAACTTTCAATAATTTAAATTTCAATTTATAATGACGTTCAATAAAATATTATTAGCGTTTATAAATAATTCAGTATTAGCAGAAGAATAACTGAAGTGTAATCTAAACACGAATTACATAAATATAAGGCTATAAAATAATGCTAAATTCAAACAATAATAATAATAATTATAATGTTAATTAATTTAAACCTAGACATTTTAAGTTAAATTACAATGCTACGAATCGTTATAATTGCCAAAATTGTTAATAATTCGAAAGTAAATACTACTAATTAATAAATTATGGATAATAAGTCATTATGGATGAATGGAAATTCATCTTCGGAGACATCTTAACATGATAAGATTCAGGGATGCCTGTTGTATTCGCAATTGTAAGAAAATATTTACGTTGCTGTAATCGGAAATCTGAATGTTTCAACATTGACAGACAATGCAGTTCTAGTAGATGGCGATATCTGTTGACATTTTGAGAAAATATTAAGGATTTCAAAATTAGAATGGGATCCAGTGAGGCGTCATATGATCCGGACCAGCATTGCACGAGAGCCTAAATGAAAAGTGACGAGGTTCTTCAGGGAATTCCTCGAAAATATAACACTGAAAACTTAGTAGAGGAAATACGAACGTATAAAAGGTGCGGCAAACAATTCACGGGCTAACTTTTTTATTCAATTCATCTGCTGCTTAAATTAAAAAATAAATTTGTACATTTCAGTCTAATCATAAGATTATTTATTCATTATAGTACTAACGGCAGTAAGAGTGATAAAAGTCATACAGTTTCTATAAATTAGGAAATATTCTTGAACTCTAAATGTACAGTACATATTTTTCAAATATTTCATTGTATACACATATTTTACATAGTCAATAGAAAAATTAATATTTCCAAAATTGAATATTACTAAACAATATTAATTATTTCGTTAATAAAAAATAATTAATAACACATAATGAAGTGTGTGCATATGCATTTTTTTTCAATTCTGAATGGAATTCAATAATGGATACATCATATTTATGAATAACGAGTGGTGTCTTTGTCTATTCAGCTTTTACGTACATTATCTGTTACTCTCAAGATTGAATCAAATATAAAATCTACTAAATAATGATATATTTATTCAATTCCAGTCATTTTAGTAATAAATAAATTAATTTAAATTCAACTATAATATTGAAATGACTGCAAATAACTACATGTTTATATTGACACGTAATTATCTAAAAAAATCTTACACATTATTACAATTTGTAAGCTTCTTAATTCGTGTTACAAAAATAAATTAAACAAGCTGTCTATATTACTTTTCATATCTAATACATAATTTAATACAAGATATATTTAAAGGATTGTTTATTACTCTAATGCCTGTAGTTTGAGAAGATGGATTTTCAAAGATGGATGCATAATGTTAAGACTTGATTAATATTTAAGATTAATATTTAAGATTCTGTATTAAATAGATTTCTTTTTTCAGTATTTCCTATAATCACAAGGAACGTTATTCAATCAAATGATTTTATACGACATCTCTCAAATTTATTTTAATGATTAGATCAGTGATTGCTTTTATTAGCTTACAATTTTGAAAAAAAAAAAAAAAAAAAAACTTAATAAGACCTTAATAAGGAAAAACTTACAGCCCAATTTAATGTTTGATAATTACAAAAACCATTCGACAATCCACATACATTTAGATCCACTCAATTGTAATTTATATGAACTATACGTGGCCATAGAAAGTGACTTTGGGGATGTGCTTAAGCGAACAATTCTATCAATCTGTCCGGACGCGTTCGACGAGGGAGATCTGCGAGGCGGACCAGAAGCATACGACACGACGCTCTCTAGGCAATTTCTTAAGCTCCGATTCACAGGGGATGAACAACGAGAGAAACTCGTACGTAAAAGCATACGAAAGGTATTATAGATGCGTAGGTGTTAGTACGTCGTATGTCAATCTATCTCCGATTCCAAACTTCCAATTGGATTTTACCGAGAGTATTAGATAGTAACAGATTGTATATAAATTTATAACCATTTTGGTACATGAAATAAAAGCGTTATTTCATGTATAATTCACCAATACATTTTCACAGACTCTTAATGTACTATGGAGAATTTGACAATTCCTACAAGATTCTATTCGAAATTAATTTTAATACGAACAATCTATTATCGTAATTACGTACATTTCATATTATATTTAATTTACTAAATTATCTTATGTCTATACGTTATAATCAATGTCTAGATTAAATTTTTTATTAAAATCTAAGTGCAAACTGAAATATCACGTAAACAGACCATAATAAATTATCAGTAACATAGTTATAAGTTCTACGAATCCGTTAATTACTGAATTAATGTTTAATTAATTTATTTTGTAACTTTTGAAAAAGAGTAAAATATGGAATAGAGTAGATTAGTAAATTAGCCAAAATGCTTCGGCTTATAAATTATTCGGTATATATTATAATTAAATTTTGAGTATGGAACATTTATATCACTTTCTATGTAGTAATCTGTTATTATACTTAATTTCTAAATAATCAATTGTTGTAGCTTTTCATTTAATATTTAGTTATTAGACCTTGTTTAAATGATTTCTCTGCTACAGAAATTATTAGGTGAAATTAAATCACCTCCATAGTGTAATCGCAACTTTTATTTGATAAGATAAACGATGAAAAATCCCAAGATAATATTAATAATAACTTTTTATATAAACATAGGTATTTATTTACAAATAATAATTTATCTTCAAGTTTAGGGAATAAAATTGTCATTCAATTTACAATTATTTCATATTTATATATACATTTATTTCATATTACTCTGCCAGTATTATTGATGACCATTTAATAAGACAAAGATTTCTCCATGTTCTGTTTATAATTCAGTCACTTCTGTAAATGGTAGCTTCTGACAACTTAAAGTATTTCAACTGCACTTAAAATAAAATATGAATAATGACCATAAAAGAATCTCATTCCTTGAATACTTTGCAAAATACTCCGTAAGTAATGCGCCAAACTCACGGAACTTCCGTGATGTGCGGTGTTGGTATACTAGAATAAACCTCAATATACAGCACATCTTGCAGATTTGATCTTCCTATTCAAGCACGCGATGAGGAGCTTACGTCACGAAAAACTATTAATCTACAAAGTATAAGAACTGAAATAACAAACGTGGTTTGAGTATGAAAGAAATGGAAGAAGTAATAGTGTATTTGTATCACGCACGAAATCACTCACACGAATGCAGACACGCATACATGCAAACAAAAAATAAACATATCGAAAATAAAATATAGTTTTTCATGCAATAATATGGAATATGTTGTTTACATGAAAATATAATAAAGTTAGAAAAAGTATTTATCTGTACGCAAAGATGGAACGATTTATTTCCATTGGAAAAAAGCAGGTAATACAATATAACAGTATGGAAAATAAAATTTCGATTGCTAACAATAAAACATATTATTTTGATTAATGGGAATAAATATAGTACATATTACTACCAATTTTTTCAAACTTATAAATATTAGATATAATCAAGATGATAAACTTTATTTATCAACAATTTATTTTTAATTACTTTGCTACAATCACCTTAAACATGTTTTTCTGCTCCTGATGAAGAGATTACACTGACAAAGATTTCATTTTACTACCATCCATTATTCAAATCACACCTGTCGCACATGGTCATATAAACTTTTCAAAACTTTTGTTAAAATGCAGCATTAAATATCTGATGCGTCACAATAACTTTATGATTTAAGCGATGACCATAACTTGATTTTTAAAAGACTTTTGTAGATTTTTTTTGCTCAAAAGAAGTTTATAATTCTCCTATTACTTTCTATTATATTTTAATATTTATTTATTACATGAATATATATCAGATTCATTATCTCTTATTATTGGCTAACTTTTACTATTGATTCATTCAAGTGTTTGAATAGGCGATACGTAACTAATTTTACTATTCAGTGAAAAATTTTCAAATAATTCAAATCTTCATTGTTTATTAATATTATCTATAATTTTTATTATTCACACGCAAGCTTTAATTTTTAATTTCCGATTGCATGCTTAGCAATCATTACGTGATCAATAATGCCATTCATAAATGTCTGAATATTTTTACCAACTCAACACATTAACTGTTATGCTTCTAATTCATTACCACTGATACACTTTCAAATCGTACTATGAAACGTAACAAAAGTTTAGATTATATTTTAAGTTTTTATTTAATCACTTAATCAGATTAAACAGAAGATTTTATTTTTGTTCAGTACTGTTTCATATTTCATATGTCTATTAAACTTTATTCTAAAAAACTTTGTGTTATCTTGAACAGTGATTTAATTATCTAATAGTTCCAAAAACAGGATCTTTGGATGAATTCAAAAGTTCACTTGATTGGCAAGTGAAATCTAAACTTCTATAATATCAAATTTTATTCGGTATATTTATCTTATACTTATAAAAATATCAAAAACTAAAGAACTCTTTTACTTTTACGTAGCTCTTAGTTAAATATTACTAAAAAACATAAATTAAAATTATGAATTTTATCAATTAGAAAATTACAAATATGTCGAGAATGGTTTGAAATATATAAAAAGATATGAAATCTTCTAAGAAAAATTAACTTTCATGAATAAATTTATTGTTAAAACAAAAGCTTCTTTTAAGTAAAAATTATTAAAAACATTTGGTCGAAAGTAATTAAAGATTTTTAAATCTTCGTAGAAGTGATATATTTCAGTAACAAAGTCTACTCGTGTAGTCAAATTTTTTTTAAGTATATACTAGAATAACATTTTATTTTTTTACATTTTTTTACATTACATATTACCATTGCATAAAAATCAAGATTTGAGATTTGTCATCTATATATTCGACTAAATTCATTTAAAAAAAATAAAATGAATGTTTGTATTTATAAGTAAAATAATTTTTAAGATACGGAAAATGAATATGCCAAAAAATTGAGAATTCATATTACATAAAATAAGAAATATGTTAAACTATTATAAGTAGTATATAAGTAGTATAAAATATATTCTCCATTTTATGTTCTATTAATTTTGTAAGTTATAAGAATAATTAAAATTTCTACATCCTTAAATAATTTAAAAATCTTACAATGAGCAAACTTTATTGATTTGTCATTGATTTTACAGTGTCATAAATAGTTTGTATAATTCTAAAATGAATGAATTAATTACTCATTCACATCTACAATGCTTATTTAACTTTTAGTGAAAAGAATTGTATTCAATAACACTACAAATTCAAGGCAATTAATATAACATGAAAATTGTGCATGAAAAAAATGTGATAAAAATTTTAATTTTCCATAATATTTTCAAAATGCACTTTTTCAGCTCTTCCTTTCTAACATTAATAATTTATGTCTTATGATATTAATAATAAAACTTCAAATTAAATTTCATATTAGTTAATTTATAAAAAAAATACTTGTTAAATTTAGTAAAAAATACCTAATATAAAATCTTTTTCTACTTTTCAAATACTGTTTGGGTAACGGATTTAATTACAAATTCAAGCCACTTTAAAACTAATAATTAGCTTCGATTCACTAAATATTACATCTATTTCTTAGTCGTTTAAAATTAAGTACCATCGTATAAACACATCACGTCCTGTCGCTAAGCCTGTTGCATAGTAGTATTATGGTCGACATAAAAAGCAGTAGATGTAAAAGTAATCGCTTGGTGTGAAAAGATGACGCAGGAATTCTCGGAAAGGAAGATCTTCCTGCGATATCTACCAGTAACTCATCGTGAATGATCTGGTGCTTTTTGTCGCAAAAAAGTCATAAGCTGTAACAGGCAAGCAAAAATGGAAGCTGGAACTCAGCCTGCAATTACGAAGCTTATTATTGTAGCATTAGGCCTATAGCGTAATAATTATTTATGAAATCACGTAATAAGGAAACTTTTACTTTTGCTCCGAGATTCTAAAGGGGAAGCTTCGAACGCTACATCGATTGACTTAGGACGATTCAGGTTCCTGCACATTTAATCTTAAGTATAATACAAGTAGAAAAGTTTTAAGGACTTGAAAATTTATTCGAAAATTCATTCTTATTTATTAAAAAATTTTAAGTTTTCTTTAAGGGAAATTAGCAGTCGAAAAATTAATTTTTCAATTGCACTTTCTTAAAGTAAATCTTTTTTCAAATATAATGCCGTCAAATTCAACAGATGAAAATGTAAAACGACACACGGGCTTTAAAACATATTTTTAAAACTTGAAATAATTTTTGATTAATTTGCATTAAAGAAATTAGAATATGTGTGTAAAATAATATTATATATTATTTGGAACTACAACTTTGAAATTTCATTTTCAACAAAAAGATCAGCATTTTTCAAGACCAAATTTCAGAATCCTTTTTCTAACTTGCAACGTTTATACCTTAATCTTTTAATTATATAAAAATTCAAAACACAGAAAAGATACTCTTACGACGTACTATTATGCAAATGAGATTATCTTTTAACTATTTTATCAAAAGTGTAGGTTATTTCTAAAGAAACAATATTCATTCCAAGTTTATAAATAAGGATTGAGTTTTAGATACATATATTGATTTAGTAATTGTATAATATGTTTGTAATAAATATTAATTTGATAAATAATTTGAAATTTAATTAAAGATTTTTATTTGTAAATTTCTCGTGTTTCCTATAATATGATTACTTTTAAATTATGTATTTCTTTATCTATTTTCCAGTAGAATTTATTTATACGGCTTTTTAAAAATAAATGTTTATTTTTAGATCTTATAGTTAATTATAAATTTATTTTTTCTTAACTTTAAAAGTAAATTTAAGGCATAAACACATGCAACAGAGATGCTTGGAAGAATGTATGTATATTTGATATACTATACAACGTTCAGCAGATATTGAAAAGTTTAGACAGATGCTGCATCGATGTTCATAATAACTCTTCTATAATGTTATTTAAGTTGATAACCACACTCTTGAACTTCTGATTCAAATCAAACTTTTTCTAATCGTATTTCCTTCATTTCCACCTGACGATACTAATGCTTTTTTCTGTTTTGGTGGCGGGTAGAAGGCAATTAATGAAAGTAGAAAATTGAATAGTCGAGATAGGAAAGTACGAAAATTTTACTTATTAAAATTCATGAAATGAAAATAATGCTTAACAAGGTTAACGAAACTCGTTTTATACTTGATGCGTTTTATACTTTGATGCGAATATTATTGAATAAAAGAAAGAAAATATTTATATATTCTGAGTTTACTTTTTGCCTTTCGTATTACATTTCTCTACAATATTGGATTTATTTCCTAAACTTTGTCGATTTAACTAGTAATATAAAAATTGAAATCATTCGAAAAATTTCAAACTTCATCACCATAGATCATAGTGTATTATAAATAAATAAAAATTAAATTAAAAATAAATTAAAAACGTTTCAATTTTGTAAGCAACTAAAAAATTACTTATAATTAAATAATAAAACTTTTTCAGTAGTTAAAACAGTAATATTTCAAGAAAAAAATAATTTGTATTAATTTGAAATATTAAATATACCAATATTCAATATTACATTTAAAACTATTTTATGCTGTTAAATAAAAAACTTGTTCGGCAAAAGCAGAAAACTTCATCTTGTACGTGTGATAACGATGAGACGATATTTATACACAATATCCTGAAATCTAAGTAATGGCAATTAATTTTCAGAAGTTCAAAGTATCTACTATTATGAACACTACATATAATATATTATTAACATTATTGATATTCATGTGTACAAAAAATAACCAAAACAGTAAATCTCTCTAATATGCTTTTTTAAAACATTTATTTCTAAATTTCTTGCAGAAAATTATTTAAATAATATTTTTCGAGTCTAATTTTTACAATAATTATATTTTTAAATATATTTTGAAGAATTATGCCCTGAATAAAATTAATATCAATAGAATCAGTTTTAAGCAGCAGTGAATAGTTTATAAAGAAAGAGCTATGCTTGTATCTTAATTTTAAATGGTAAACATTTAGCGTACAAGTGTAAAAATTCTTTCTAATGTATTCTTATTGTATTAATATTCTCAATAAGTTACTTTTTCACTTATTTGTTAGATAAATACATTACGTAAATATTTCAAAAATATTTCTTTGTAATTGATCTAATTTATTATTAAGAAAGAATAGAAAATAGCGTTATTTAATATATACCGTTATATTATGCTGAAGAATTCATTTTAATAACGATCTATTACAACTCTCTGGTGTACACTTTATTAATAATTTGGGAACATTGTTTAACGAAAATTATCGACATCTAGCTAAATGATTTTGTATCTGAGTACTTGACTGGCATAACCCGAGGCGATAGCCGCCAATATCTTCTAACAACGCAATGCAATACAAATACAAGTTATAAGGCTCCTACGAAAATTCAAAAACTTTATAAGAAAAAGCAAAAGCTGCACTTTAAAAGAACGTTAGAAAAGTACATAAGGCAATGGAGTAGGGAAAAAGTCGAATCTAGCAACGAAGCCGAAGGGTAGTTTACTTCTTGAAGAAGCTACTTGTCCAAGGAGTAATTTCCGAGATAGTCACTAGACAGTCCGTTGTCTCAGTCTCCCAGTCTCTGTCTCTGTCTCTGTCTCTCTATCTCTATCTCTATCTCTATCTATCTCATTCTCTCTGCTTGCTCCCTCTCTAATAATTATTAAACGTCTATGCCCTGAGGAGTTACAGATTCTCTTCCTAATCGGTTCGCTGTTATTTGACCTCCGAAGAAGACTGCCTTGATAGTTTAATGGTTGTGATTGCTATGCCAAACTATTTCAGATCTGAGGAATGAGTGTTTCGAAGAAAAATAATTATTTATGCAAATACAAGTAAATTTAATGTAATCATTTTAATGATAATAAGACCCTCTTCCTTCTTTTAACAAACTTCTACATGAAACTTCTACAATGAAACATTGAAATTAAGAATTAATAAAAATTAAATTCATAAAAAAAATAACTTTTATATATGTAGGCTTACTAATAATATCCGAATAATTAAGTAAATATTATCTCTTTCTTTTTATCTAAAAAGTAAATAAATTAAATCCAAAATCATCATACTTGAAAGCAGTGAAATAAAGGTACTGAAGCAAATATTTAATCTTTAAAATAACAAGGTACAAAATTATAAATTTTTATAACAAAAAATTTACTTCTTCGTCCTAATATACTTTTATAAAAGTGTTCAATTAGTAGTTACAATTTAATAATAAACTTTTAATGTTATTTGTAATACAAATTCTATAATATACGTTATTATTATTATTCTATTTTTAATTATCTGTAATTACTTTAGATATGTTTATCTCTTTATAATTTTGAAAGTGATTTAAAGTTTTCAAGAAAAATAATTAGTTTTTTAACGAGTTTGTTCAAAGCTGGTTTCCAATAGCTCGCATACATTCATTAAAATATTAAATGTAATTTCATAGGGTGTATAAATTGCTGAAATATAATATAAATCAATACATGTGTAGGTAAACCAAATTGTCAATAAATACCAGTCGCTGATAAACTCGAAAAACATTTTAATAACATTTTAACTGCTTTCAACTTTTTCTTGATATTGTCTTTTAAATTATTTTAATGAACCGTCTAAATAAATATTATAAATAGCAAAAATTTTTTATATTATTCAGTAGAAGCACATTTCCCTTGAAAACTCGACTTTTAAATACCATAACTAAAGCAGAAATATGTTTCTACTGAAATAAACGAAAACATTTATTCATGAGAAATAAAAGTACTTATCACGTGTAGTATCCCAAAAGCAAAGGAAGAAAAAATTCAATTCCAACCCTTTCATAAAGAAATAGTCGATTTGCCAGATATTCACATGAACTCTTCAAGGGTAATATAACGGTTGGTCTGACGATAATTTACACGATGTTCCATATCCACTCGGGAATTTCTTCCCTCGCTTTCTTTGTTTCTCTATCTTACTCTTCCGGGCCTTGTTGAAAAACACGCTTGGAATGAAATTTCATCCGTTCCCTTAGAGTTAATATTATTAAATCGACAATGCGATTTTCAAAGAAAAGAAATCTAGAATAAGCAAAAGCTTGAAGGGAAGAATTTTTATCTAATAAGCATGTGCTAACTATGTACGAAATATTAAATACTGAAAGTCGATTCAATTTTAAAACTATTTGAAGAAAATTTACTAAAATTTAATTCTTGTAATGATTTCTTGTGACGTTTGAATGCAAATACGTAATGAATGAATATTCAGTTTCGATATAACAAATGAAGTTAATGAATATTACTCAGCTAGTATCAGTATTTTTATCGATTATAAAGATTGAGATTAATTTTGACTAAATTTGAATACCTTTTACATTCTCAATGTATTTAAAGATACGTTAATAATATGTATTTGTCTATATACATTGCAAATAAGATATTTATTTTAATGAAAACTAAAGTCTTATTATCTAATATTAAAACTGCCAAATCTAGGATATGACTTTTTACACGTTAATGATAATATACAATGAGATTGGTACTTAAAATTCATAGAATCCACCCAATCACAACTATGAAATCTATTTTGATTTATTATGATCATTAAACATTGTCCAATGTCTTACCTATCAGATTTATTGAAATTTTATTGTGTAATACTATACTTACTAGTAATTTATATTTAGAAACCAAATTGTAAAACTTCATCATATTCTAATTTATGCTTAGCGCTCCAAAGTATATAAATATTTAAATTTTTACTACATATTTTATAAAGTTTTATAATATAATTATATAAAATACTCTCCTGATTATAAAATCTGGGCAAAGTGCGAAATTGTTACCATCAGTATCTAAGAAACATTGGATATATAATACTTTTATTATAATTACATGTTTTCTTTCAGCTAATAAAATGAATTAATTAATAAGAATTAAATAAAGTCTTTTTAACTATAGTAATAGATATTATATAAAATAAATTAATTACGAATGAACGTGAATGTTCATTGAATGATAAATCTTATGCGCCCAAAAGCGCTTCTTATGCCATTTATTCGTTTTCTTCTGCGTTTTCTATTCTTCTAAATAATGAAGGAAGTCAAATTTTTTCAATTTTAGTGTAATCCAACTGCCAGGCTGTAATAAATTGAAAAAGGAATATGAAGCTTCCACCATAAAAAATCACATATTCTAGAATATCATCTAAGTACGATCTCATACTTCCTCGGAGCATCAAGAAGTGAGAGAGTTCGAGCATTCCGATAATCAAGCTCATACTTCTCTCCGTCTCTTTCACACGCGCTTGGAATATCCCGGGGGAACAATATGTTCCACATTCAGTAAAGATATGTCCGAATTCGGAACTACTCCCCCTTTTTCTCTTTCTCATCGACGTGGCCAACGTCGATGAACGAGAGTAGCCCCATGGGTAAGACCAGACTTCCTTTCCTCTCTCCTTTTCGCGTTTATCCCGACTCTTTCTCTTCTTTATTCTTCTTTTCTACATTCATCGTTTCTTTTCCTTGTGCGCTAAGGATTTGCACATAGCAAATAGTCAGTTGTCCGCTTCAAGGATTCCAACTTCGCGAACCAATGTTCCTTTTTCTTTCGGTTCTTTACTCTTGCGTCTATCCGAGTAGCCGTTAGAAAAATGGAAAAAAGAAGATGAAAAAGATGAAGAAAGTTCGGTGGATGCGGAATGTATAAGGGTTCGCGGTAGAGTGAGATGAAACGATCAAGTTTATTATCTGTCAAATTTCATTGCTTGAAAAAAAGAAGAAAGATATTTTTTATGATTTCTCCTTACCTGTTAGGTTGATACATGAAAATGTGATATTTCATAGTACAAGGAATGAATGATAGACAAGATTGAGACGAAGACAGTCTGTACTAATATTTGAGTTGAAAATATTATACGAATAGGATAATATTAAATACTTAGATTAATTAGAAAAGAAAATACTGTAAAATATTTTTATAGTAAAGCTTATTACTAAATGTTTGCATAAAATAGGAATTATGAAAAGATATGGACAAATTTTCAAACCAAGCATAATTGAAACATATTTTAAAATCCCTAGATTCATAATACATTATTTTTTAAAAAGTTTTTTTCGTACGAATTACGTGGTATAAGTTATTGGTCTGCAGATGCTTGAAAATTCGGATTACCAAATTCAACGAGCTCAAGAAATAAATTCTGGAATATATATTTGCAACGTAATATCTAATTTGAATTTAATTTCTAATTGAATTTAATATCTAATTTATCATTTGTACAAATTATGTACGGATTGTCAATATCATCATATCATTATTATAAATATGTTTTTTTTATTGATTTAATAATATAATAATCTTTATTTTTAAACGTTAGGTACATTGCAAATTATTTTATAGAATCCCGTTATTAATATTACATCATTATAACGCTTAATCGATTATAAACAATCGATTTACAAAATTAATGAAATATTATAGTTAAGCATGTGCTATAATTAATCAAATACTATTAAAAATAAATTGTTAGCTTATTATAAGAACTTGTTAAATCGACTGGTAAAGTAAAATATGAATGAAGCAAGATTAGACACTTGCATGTTATTGAGTATTTATGAAAAGGTTAAGTATGGGTGTAAGCCTTATCTCAAGCTTCGTTTAAATACTCTCTGATACATGCACATTAATTTAGTCAAGCTCCATAATAAATTACCTAATCGAATAAAATATGACGATATGTAGAATAGACGAATTAAAATGAATCGATATTAATATAGCTATACATTTTATGTATAGCTATACATTTGTATACAATTACATTGATTATAGTATTACATAATTGAAAAAATTAATATAGTACTTGTTCTTATTTATCATTTTCGATAAAATATTATAAATTTATAAACAATTACAAATAACAATATGAAACAAAAGTTTATTAATTAACTTCTCTGGCTGATGTATCAAAGATAAAGATTACTTTTTAATTTAGTTAAAAAGTTACATATACAGATGGAATTTTTTGTTTTTAGATGATAGAATGAAAAATCTAAACGAACTTTTAAGTTCAGGATTAAACATAAAATTTATTTAGTAAAAATAATATTTTCGTTAATCTTTAAAATATTATTCCATAAAAGATTTTGCATTTTCAGTAAAGACCTATAAAATACATATGTGATATTCTTTAAATATACAATAATTAAAAAATTCTTCTTTAAATCTTTAAAGTAATATGAATGAAAAATCTCATTTTTACATATTATTTAGCAAATATTATATAGTTACAGACCGTTTTTTACATAATAAATGTAAATGAATTATCATAAAATATTTCTTGTTTAAAATTGATTTTTATTAATTCAAAAGATTTCTAAAACATCTAGTTTGTATTGAAATTTATTCTAACTATAAAACAAGTTTACTGGGCTAGTAATTGTTTTGCGTAAAAAATATAAAAATTCGTTGTATCATTCGAAAATTTCGTATATTTTTATCAATGATATTTAAAAGAATAAATAAAAATTCAATTTAAATGAAAATATACATGAGCTACTCAGTACGGTAAGAATTTAAATCTGTTTTTAGAATATTTATACGTGATATGTCAACATATTAACCTTTTATTCAATTGGAATTTAACAAATAACGATGTTTTATGAATTTTCTAAATTGTATCCATTTTATTGCACAAAATTTGTAAAACGAGGCAAAAAACTATTTTGGTCTTTTTAAATTCAAAACCATATTTTATTATTTGTTATTAGCACGAAACATAATATTTACATTATTTATAACATTTATTTTTCTCGCTTCAAAGTACCTTTTCAAGTGTTCAATTATTTTTATTTTCTTTATAATATACATTCGAATATATTTTAGAAGATATATTAGGTAGATAAAGAGTGAGTAAGGTCTGATAGATAAAGTGTACTTATTTTTACATTCTTTTACAAATCAAAGATTAAAATTTCTTCATATTTAACATAAATCAAGATAAAAAATAAAGATTACTTAAGTATAAAATCGAATACTTATAATTTTTAAAATACACCATGTGTGTTTTTTTTATTTAATACAAATATATGCTATGCATAAAGCTTTATAAAAAAATTTAAAAGCTCGACAGTATAAAATATTTCTTATCTCTATTTGTCTTTATTTTATGTGATATACACTATATCCATGCACATTCCTATAAAAAACCTTCTCATATAAAAAGTATTTTAAAAGTATACTTTAGTGATGCTTTTAATTTATTAGGGACCTTTTTAAAGTGAAATGTGAAATATTAGTTACTTTTTACAACTTATTTATTTTCAGAAAGAGAAAAAATACGCAATGGCATAGATAATGAATACACAGGTTATAATAAATTGACAGGATAATATTTTATATAAAAATATTAACTACGTAAAAATGTATTAACCAATATTGAAATCGTTTGTTTATGTTTAACGAAATCGTTGTATTTTTTCTTATAAATTTATAGAACAATGGAAATTTTAAAAAAAGTTAATTAAACTTTAATTTACACTAAAAATATGGCTACAAGCAATTTGAATGAATGAAAAGCATTCAAGTATATCTTACGTACTTTTTGAATGTAATAACATTTAATTTAAAATATAGGAGTCAACTTATGAGTAGAAGGTTAATAAAGTAATTGTAGTTTTATTGAAGCATATTCTTAAAGAAATTTCGATTTACTTTACTTTCTGATATTTTCTTTATTAACATTTTGACCTTAAAATTTCGACAATATAGTATTTATTTTTATTCTGGATCTACTGTATTGAAACAAGTATTTAAATTCATATAAATGTCAAATATAAATCTCAACATTTGCAACATTTTCCATTATATTCAAAATTTCTGTACGAGAGCTAATATCGTTCTACTTTAACGAAGTAAATGAAATTTTAACAAAATTTTCTTGGAATAAAAAATTATTTTTTCTATGAAAATAAAAATTTGTTTTATATTATTAATTGAAATTCGTACGAATGTAATCTATGTAAATAATATGTAAAATTCATACGAAAATACAAGATGTATATAAGAGAAAGTTTATCAAAATTTGAAATTAATTTTTCCGCTATTACATATGTACGATATTAATATTTTAAATCTTTTTAATATTTCATTTATTTATAATTAGAATTAAGTGGATAATAATTTATAATAATATGCAGAATTTTGCATATACAAGTTAAGCCTCTTAAGATAAATCAGGTCAATAATTGCCTTACTTTTAGTTTTTTGAACAGTTATATAATAAATTTCAATTATAAAAATTTACATAAACTCTATGAATGCGCTGTTTATCGTAAATTTGGAAAAAAATAAATTTAATAAATTTGTAGGATCACTGATCGCTTAGGATCAAAGTTTCAGAAACAATAAATTTATCAAATTATTCTAGAAAATTTTTTCTTAATATATTGAATAAAAATTAAGTATTAAAATCTTAAAATAATTTCGGAAGTTTAATGAATAAAATCGCATGAAAAATTTATGCTCATTTTATTGATGATTTTATATGTACAAACATTTTTGTTCCAGTTCATAGTGCAAGTAAAAGCAATTTTTCTTAAAGCCTTGGTATTATTTGAAAAATTTATTGAATTAGAATACAAATGCCATAAAAGTTTTCAATATCGCTTTGAATGCATTAAATAATATTATAGTTTTTATCATAAACTACTCATATTCAAAGCAACATAAAAATTTTCTCTTTTACTGTACTGAGCTGAAGAAAATTTTAAGAAAAACTCAGATTAATTCATGCTTTGGAAAACTTTATTCGCTAAATATAATTTTACAAGCCAATATCAACAGTAACGTACCTTGAATGGCTCACGATACCAAGAATCGTGACAAATGAGAAGAAAGAGAGAGAGAGAGAGAGAGAGAGAGAGAGAGAGATTATCGTTCAGCATATCGCGACCTAATATTCTCCCAAAGACGCAAAGAAAATTCACTTTACCAAAGATTAAGAGTTTACCAAATCAAAGCTTCTCTGAAAATCTAGAATTTTTATTCTTATTAGTGTTGAATAAAACTAATTATAGGTTGAGTTACAGGAATAATTAATAAAACTTTAATGAATCACAAATTAATTCTACAAAAAATGTACGTAAACTATTATTGTCACGAAAATATATGCTATTTGAATTCTTATTTTTCCCTCAATAAATACTTTACTTATACATATACTAAATGAAACGATTACATATTTAATTTCAGTAAACAAAAAATTTGTAACAAAAAATTATTTATTTAATATCTTCTAGATACCAAATAAAATTGAAACAAGTTTGCATAATAGCAATATACTAAAAATAAATAAAAAAATTTAACTGTAATAAATAAAAATATATCCTATATTATCCTATATTTCAAATTATTTTTTAAATTAAACGGAAGTAGAATAGAATTTTTATATAGAAAGTAGAATTTTTCAGTTTTTGAAGGCAAGATTGTGTCAATCAACTCACGGTCCAATATACGCAATTGTTCTTTGTCACTTCGAAGTCTACTGTAGTTCCACTGTAAAGAACAATTTTTCTTTCTTTCGATCTGACACGGTTTTTCTGGGCAGTTTTTCCAACCGGAACGTTTCTCAAATATCGTTCCTCTGGGGCAACAGTAATAAAGTTGGCGATCGCCGTGATGCGTTACGATTGGAAATTGTAAGGCTGAAATCCTCAAGAAGAGAATGAGAGAAAAGATCGTAAGCAAAAAGAGACTTCGAATCTACTTCGGTAATTCTATTTATTTCTTTTGACGAAAATTCCGTAAAAGCAATGAGATTCCATTTTATATATCGATTTGAATATCAGCCATATTTGAAATAGTTTGATTCCGCAGACTGGCATACTCAAAAATTATTTCTCAAACAACTTCTTTAATAAAATCCTAGTAAGAAGCAAAAGTTATTACGTACAATAGTAAAAGGATATACAAGACATGTATTTACCAAATATGATTGACAATAAAAAATAAAAAGTAAAATTAAGAATAACGGGAAACGTAGTCTAAAGTTTTAATTCACAGTGTAGATTTCATGAATTTTCAGAAATTGAATATCTATATATTTGAAAACATGAAGAAACTCAAAATTGAAACGTAACTTTTGTTTCAAGATAATACAGAGAATTTAATTTATTCTAATATTTTTTCTATTAGTATATTTTTTACAATATTATTAAATTTCAATCTATTACTAATAAAGTATCTTTAAAATTTCTTCTTTATAAGAATCACTTCGTTTTCTGCTTACATATAGCTTAAGCTACTAAATTCTTTCATTCCAAAAATCCCTCAACTAAAAAGAATTTATGTTTTTGTTTTATATTTATATTTTATATAAGCTATACGAGTTAAGTAGGATGCGTTTTGAATTTACTATCCGACGAATTTGTTTTCCATTTATAATATATCAGAAGTTGATACTTTAATTCTTAATAATACATTATTAAAATGTAATAGAAACTACATTTATATTAAAAATGAATATATAATTTATTTATATAAAATTATCTTAAATATATGAGATATCATATAAAAATTATATGATCTTATTTGGAAATCTGCACGATCGTAATAAATTGTTAAAATGAGATAAACATGTTTAACTACCCCTAACTTGGTTACATCAAATTTTAGCTGTACATGTATATGTATGTATGAGGTCTTAGAGCAATCACTAATATCAATTTCGGTTTCACTCAACGTGCTCGTCTGAATTCAATCATGCCCTCCTATCATCGAGTAAAAGGAAGTAATGCTGAGTCAGTAACATTCTCTATCGCCCTATTTTCAAAGCCCTTCTTTCATTTTGCCACATATCAGTCCCATAATCTTACTGACGAGATCCAAAAACGACTATCGTCAAAGATCCTTCCTACCTAATATTGTGCATTAGCTCTATATATCTCTATTTTTAACTATTTTAGTAAACTAGAGGTTCCTCTCACTTTATTCATTATTTCGTATTCTTTGGTTTCGACTATTCCACATCAAATCAATATCGTGGTTTTTCCAAATATAATAACAGATAATGTATAACACTAACATCTCTTAATTGAAAAATGTTGCAGTATGTTTAAAATTGGTGTCAAAAACTTTATGACGTATAACTAATTAATTTTTACTGATTTCTTAATTAAAACACACATGTACATCTATAGCTTTATAACCAGTTTAATTATTAATTTCTCCAAAGGTAAAGATTAAATCAGAAAATTGAATTTAAAATAAAACTTGATCTAAATTTGTTAAATATAAATATTTAAATAAAATTATAGTACGATGACAAAATATTAATTTAAATATAAATTCAGCTATTATTTTGAATCATTACAATATTTTCAATTATAAATTCTTCGTTTTAATGGTAACATTTTCGAAAAATAAGAGATTTATAGCGTTCATAAATCATGAAAAGTCAAATAAAGTAAAATCAATAATGAAAAATATATATTGTTAGTTAAGTGTTAAATAAATCTCTCGCAAAAATTATAACAGTAAGAAATAATAAACAAAAACTATATCGAAACTGTAATTATTAAAAGAATTTATTTGATTAAAACTGCTGATAAAAGTTAAATAATAATATTCATATCTGTATACTAGTTTTATTAATAATTTTGTATAAATTTATAAAAAGTTAAAAGCTACAATCATGATAAACAATTTAATACAATTTAATACAATATTTTTCTTGTTAAAGTTATAAATTTTTTTCAATATTTGATTTTATATTTTACATTATATGCATCTGTTTTTTAATTCTTTTTCCCTCCTTTCACAAATTCATTCGTATTATTGTATTAACAAATTCAGAAAATTTGTCAAGTATCAAAAGTCTGTATAAAGTATATGAAATAAAATATTTAATCAGAATTCCTTTCCTGACTAATTTTTATAATTTTATAAATATATCATATTACTACATTATTATAAACTAATTTTATTACTGAATTATATAATTTATCTTGTTTTGCTGAAAATTAATCATAATTTAATAACATAATTTTAGAGAATACCTGTTACTTTTAGTGGTAATTAAAAAATAAGGAAAATGTCATTAATCGTGATTAATAAAGTTAAAAGACATATCATAATAAGATTACGTAGATAAAAATTACTGGAAAGATAAAGTGTATATTGATCTTAGACCAATTATCTCTAAAAAAAATACTTTTCTCGGCTATAGGATTTAATATTTTTAGTGTTTTAGGTAGACATTTTCTCTAGACTCGATTTTGTCTGAACGCCAATGTTGCTGTGAGTACAATACAGACTCGTTCTGCACTGCAATCACCCGCAATAAAGTCCAACTATTATAACAGAGGGTGTGATGTAATTGCAAGCAGTGGCATCTCTGTGTAGAGGGGTTGGAATAATGTGGATTTTCGACGTGCTCAACCTGACTCCCCTCTATAATATTCTTTTCATTTTCGCCTTTTAGAAGATCCCGTTCACATTTACGTCACATTCGACAGTTCGTCGAGGAACATCCTTGTGTTATAAAGTTTCTAAGGAACGTCATTGATGCTGTATCGTGTTATTCGTAATAAAAAGACAGTTTATTATCCGTAATAAAAAATTATTTGAGTATTTAGTAATATTTTCAAGCGGTCAAAGAGGAAGCTCGATGCCTATAAACGATTTATTAAAGAGAGGACTCTACAAAGTATCAAATAAAAATATATATTAATTCACTGAGAATAACTGGTTTTATCAATAAATAAATAAAAAATAATCTATAACTTTCTAATCAAAATTGTTTCAACATCAAAATATTCTTGAATTTGTGCTACTTAAAATTATAATTGATACTCATACAAAATTAATTGTAACAAGAAATAGATTTGTGTCCAAATAATTTAATATACAATTATATTACATGCTGCAGATTCGCATTCTTTCCGCGTGTAATTATGTGCTTACGTAAAACAATGAAAAACTACAAGTGTTAAATTGTATAAAATTACATTAATTGAGAAATATGTAATAGTTTTGGAAATTCTAGTCTGCTTGTATCAAAAATTTTTAAAATAAATTGTATCACATAATATTTTCACAAACAATTACTTACTTAGTTTTTTTATATAAATTTAGAATTAAGCACATAATGTTGATAAGATATTCACTGATTTGAAAGCAAGTACGTGTCGGCCAACTTTAAGAGCCATCAAATTTTATCATCTAAATAGGATTCTCTAATCAAATAGTTTCAAATTTATGTAACAAATATAAATTTGATCTGGAGCTAAGTTAACAAATAACTAAAATTTGTTTTTCAGTAAATGAAATAAACAATATCTAATTATTTAATAAAAGCTTTACAATTTATCGCGTTTCTTATCTTTATATTCACTTACGCGCTGTTTTCAGGTAAAAATATTAATAATTTCGGGATTAAAAAGATAAATAGATGTATAAATAGAAAATTAAATAATTTCAAATGATCATTAACATTTATATGTAATTGAAAAAAAACTTTACATAAGTAAAGTTATATATGTAAAACTTTACATTATTAAACATACGAAATTCAATGTGTTCACGTAAATAGTTTAAATGATACTATGACTTATATATTATGACAAAATTCATAATATGTAAGTAGATAATCAAATGAAAATATTATTCGTACTTACTGTAGAAGAATATTAACAAATATAATTTTGTAATTACTATTAAAATGCTGATTAGAAAAGTTACTGTCACCTTAAGTAACAATGTTCAAAATGATTTTTATCAATTGATAAAAAATGATCAAATCCTAAAGATAATATTCTACATTTTTAAATATCGAGATCATTATTACATTTATTATGGTAAATTCAAATACTTCTTTAAGCAGTTTTATTTTTCAAGTAATTTAAACAAATTTAATTGCCTTTTAAACCATGAAAATTTGTTTCTAAAAAAGCTTTGAAAATTTTGAAATTGCTACAATTTTTAATTTTTAAAGTGGGTATAATATGAAAGAAAAACTTTTGAATCACTTTTCAGTTCTGAAAAAATGTCTTTGGCTCGAGCATATTTTAAGTGGCCGATGCTTTCAATTTTTCAAAATTTTAAACAGATTAGTTTAAATAAATCGTACTTTTTACATAATTGCACTAAAAATATATGTAGGTAGTTAAGTTTTGAATTATTATATAAATTTTAATAATCTATAGAAAGGTATATTCGTCTTACGAATCTTAAGATAAAGCTAAGCCATCTCTTTACTTATTAATGAATATTCATCCAAATTTCTAGTTTAAGATTTAAAAATTATAATAGAAGAATAGATGAATCTCATCTACGAAAGTTTGCATCAACTATACGAATGGCTTCATATATCGTAACATAATTTAAATCTGTAAAAATTCAATCCTCTGATACAGGTCCCATATCGCGTACATTCATCTTCATCATCCTATACATTAATGTCTCTTACACGCGCATTTCGTCTCTCGCAAGGTAGTTCTCTTTCATAAAAAGCTCTGTGTAACTCACTCTTATGTAACGTGCATCATTTTTCTTCTTGCTCATCTTTCAGCACGTTATAGCCTCTTCTCTCTTCATCACAAACACTTACTCTCTTTTAGTCCTGCTCGTTCTCCTTCCTCTACCTACATTCACACTTCTTCCTTCCGTTATTTGGTTTTCTCAGGAGCATTTATTCCTAGTCATACATCTCTTTTCTCTTTTCATAAACTCCTTTTATTCGACACTTTCTCTTTTTTTGCTTGTCTAGCTGCCGCCGTTGTCTAGACTCAAAGTTTAATAAGATCTCAATTTTAATTCAACAGAGGGAATATGATGGTAAGTGCATTTTAAGAGAGGGCATAAAATATTACATTAAATAGTATTTATAATTACTTATTTTTAATAATACCCTTGACATATTATTATCCTTAATTATTATCATTATTTATTCATAATACGATTGTAAAGATTTTGTATTAGTACCGATAAATTACGGAATATAATTGAATTAACTTTTTAAAGCAAGAGAGGTGTTTAATGTGTTTAATTAAACAAAATGTTTTGAGTATACACAAATAACGTTAAAAAACTTTTTCAAAAATTTCATAAAAATTCTGTTTTATTTTAATTCACTTATGATAAAGTATGTCAAATTATATTTATACGAGATAAAAAAGTAGATGACCAAAAGGATTGGAAACTCTAAACTGTAATATAGGACAAATAGAATTGAAAGAAATTAGACTTGGCAAAACAACATAACAATACATCTATGTACGTACGTACATACGTGCTCAAGTTTAATTAGTTTTGAAGCTAACCAAACTTTGTCTAAATCTACGTACGTACTTTGTACATATGAATTTAGCCAAATTTAAAATTTTAAAAGCATACGTGAATTTTATGTACAATTATATGAATCGAAATACATTTTTAATTTATAATATACGTTGCTTTATAGAATCATACTTTGGACATTCTAGTGGAATGCCACAGACTCATTCTCCTTTAGGTTCTTTTCTTTTTCTGTTATTTCTTCCAACGAATTTCTCTTCATATGACAAGAAAAGCCTGCAACATTAATCAAAATTTTAATCTTTGCTTATTTGTGCATTATTCTAGCCTAATGTATACACACACACACATATATATATATATATATATATATATGCATATTTCGAATTTGAAACTACGAGATTTTGTATTTAAAAATTAATAGCTCTGAATTTTTCTGTATCGTATAATACATGCAATATACAACTACATTTTAAGCTATATGTCATATTATACATATTATGTAATATTATTATTCTATATTAGACTAGGCATTTGATTACAGATTATAAAAATACATACTTATTATCTTTATTACTATTTTAAGAATAAAGCTCTCTCAGCTTTCTTCCCATTCTCAAATCGTGGTCGCCTGATTAATAATATACAGACACCTCAATTACGATTTCGCAATTATACTATCTTAATTTTGAACATCTGTATCAATTAGAATACTCAAATTACAAACTAATATTGAAATTAGAGTAAGTTAAAAGAAGTTACTTTCCAATAACGACTACATAATGATCATCATATTTTGTAACTACGGAGACTTCATATATAAGACGATTTGGGCATGATTCGAGCACTTCTGTATTATGTATAATATTTGCTCGTGTACGCACATAAATATATATGATATTTGTACAATATATATTTATAAGTGATCAAAAGTTTATTATGAATATTTTAAGAAATATTGTTAAAGAAACGTACTATGGTTTACTCAACTTCAGAAACTATAAAACTCGATTAAAATAGTAAGATGGATATCGGAAAGGGTTATCACTTTTCTGTACTCCATGTAATGTATAACATTTCACACTATGTTTCATTATCTTATATCTGAAAAAGGGGTTCTCATAATTTACATGATTTTCACCCTCTGAAAATCCCTACATTACATTTCTCGACACTGCATAGCCGTCAGAGTAAAACATTTTTTATAACATACATAAGTACAGAAATTGTAATAAAAGAATCTTTCATATTAAGCAGAATCATTCTTCGGAATTTTATTTTTTGATATAATTTCTTTTTAAAATTATCAACAAATTTTAAAATTTAAAAATACTAATAAAACATAAGAAAATTGCTTTATTATTTAAATATAATAATTAATAAGAATAATGACTAGTAATTTTACGCTGAATATTCTAATGTTTTTATGCATAATAAATATAAATAAAACTTTTATTCTTCATATTATGATATAAAAATAATGTTAATAAGAAAAAAATAATAAAAATCAAATATGTATATGTTAGTTAATATTATTTATAATTTTTGAAAAAATAATAAATAATATAAATCATATATAAAATAATAATACAAATTAAGTAATATACAATTTAATTATAATATTTAAAAAATAGATTAACTACGCTATTTTTGTTAATATAAAAATAAAGAAGAATAAATTTACGTGCAAGAAATTGCTTAGTTAAGTTGATTTATGAAATTTATAGCCTAAGTATAAAGTTCTTAAAGGTTATTGGTATCATAATTTGTTATTAGAGTTTTAGTTAATCAATTAGCTTTTGATATTTCCCTACATCGAAATGTATATACATCTTATATGCCTACACGTACATAATATTTTATAAGATTTAATTATAAAATAACATTATAATATAAATATATAAAATTTATATAATTTAAAGACATGTTATGATTAAAATGTACGCTTTTGATTGTTAATATAAACTTTCTTATCATACAGTGTCATAGAAAAAAATACAGGTATTATACAGATTATTTTTAATTAAGAAACATTTAATGAAGTTTAAAAGAATTAAAAGAAATTACGTGTAGGTACATATTTTTTTCTTAAAACATAGCCAAAAGTATGTAACAACGGCATGAGAAATTCGTATTATAATATACCAATTTGAAGTAGAGAGTATGTACATAAACTTTCAAAATATATTTTTAGAATTCAAAATGCGTTTTAAAATTTTGATTTAAGATTTAAATTCAGAATAATTAATTGTATTTGTTAATATAAAATACTTCATGGACCATACAAATAATGTGATGGTTAATAAATATTTTCATATGGAATTCTTTGTAAAAATTAAAATGCTTTGGCATTTCAATGTTTTTCTAATCTCAACATATAAGAAAATACTTGTTTTCAAGTTTATACAAACACACACACACACACACACACAAATACACACACAAACACACACAAACACAAACACACACACACAAAATAATTTTTCTTATTTCTTACGTGTTAGATAATTTTTTTTAGAAATATTCAACTTTAGGCACTAATTTGTGAATTAATATTTATGCACTAATATTTCTTAATGAATTGAAGTTAAAAAATTCATATCTTTTTATACTCAATAATATTTAATATAACTTGAATGGCTAGATATATTGAGAACTAGTTTACAATTTAATCATTTTTTAGTTTAAGAAATGCATTTTACTTTAAATATTAGTCTAATTAAAGTATTTCAATTTTCTCTTCTATAAACTAAAATTGTCATTTAAAAATCATATAGTTTCTTACATTTTCATTTGCATAGGTATATCCTATTACCCACATAAATCTTAGAATTAAATAATTAGAAAAAGAAAGAAAATAATCCATTTTAAAAAGGTGAAGATTAAATCAAATTTTTCTACGCAGTAAACGATGCTTTTATCCGATTGAATAGGTACGACTCGCATTTCATATTTAACTTCGATCCCATTAAATTTGCGCGCACTTATCTCATCCATACATATATTCTCTTCTTTTCTAACTTTCATCTGTTATGATTTCATAGGTCACATCAAAAATTCATAAAACTCGCACTCACCCCACTGAAACTCAAGCAAAAAATTGCATGCGTACGTCAAATTACTTTTTATGCCTGCGGGTTAAGGAAAACGCAATACAACATCGTTTTCCGCTCTCGTTTACTCGTCAGAAAAGTTTTCAACCTGCGGGTCGGTAAAAGAAAAGGGAAAGTGAACGTATCTATCGGCTTAAAAGATTTTCTTCCTCTCTTAGAATTTACACTCGCAACTTCATTTTTTATAAATGTTTCAAGTTAAGTGCCAAAGGGGAAAAAAGTTGAGAACGCGGAATAGAAACAGATGAAAAAAAGACTAAGAGAAAGTGAACATTATGAGTCTGTTTCTATATCTTATTCTGAAAGCTTTCCATTGGCGAATGTAACTAAACATAAGAAAATTTTTATACCAAACCTCTGTAATCTGATATTACTGAATAGATATTTTGGTCCATCTAGTTTAGTGTCGCACCGAAAGAAATTTGATCTTTTTAATAAACTTATTAGAAAAAATAATATTTAGCCATTTTTACTTATAAATAAGTTAATTTTATCAAAAGAAAAATGAAAGAATAAACCAGTATAAAACTCATTTAAACGTAACAAATCAACGAAATATATAAAGAAAAGTTTGTAAATCTTTCCTAATCTCTATAAATGCTTCAAATGTATAATAATTAACTTTTGTATTATAAATATATAAATAATACATTTACATTGTAGAATATACTATAAATAAAATAATGGAAATATAAATAATCTTAGAGTAACTAATATTTTTCTTCATTCATTTATACAGTATTTATTTAAAAACAATTTTTTGACTATAAGTTACAATTTATGTTTTGCAATTTATTTTTGTAGAAATGTTTATGCAAATCTGGTAATTTATTTATAATATTTTAATATAAAATATTAAATATCGTATAATAATTTATCTGTAAATGGTAAAATCTCCTTCTAAATATTTTATTTACTTTATGAGTTAGCGATTTAATTTTTTAAGTCTTAAAAGTTATTAAAACCTAGTATCATTATAAAAATATTGCCGTAATTATAACTCTTTGCTATTGCTTAGCAATATAATTTAAAATAAAAATAATTGTATTACTTATTACACATTAGATATATTTTTAATAATTTAGAAATTTATATCTTTATATCTATTATTTACACGGCAATCGTATTTACCTTTCAAAAATAATTGTGAACAAACAAATGGTTATCAGATGACTCTAATGTATCTAAACTAAAGGGAACGACTATATTTTCCTTG
Source organism: Wiebesia pumilae (assembly GCA_018907045.1). Lineage (NCBI taxonomy): Eukaryota > Metazoa > Arthropoda > Insecta > Hymenoptera > Agaonidae > Wiebesia > Wiebesia pumilae. Next base: position 4,367,739 of record JACCHZ010000138.1, read on the forward strand.
GTATTTCTTCTATTATTCGCCACCTATTTTTTTAAACGTCAAATTATCGAAAACTTAACTCGATAACTCATCTCCAGTCTTTCCCACTTTCTATTCATAGCAATCAACACGCATACACAAAACTACCTTATACATTCCGCTACCGTCTAAAATCTGGTATTCGCCTCCTCGAATCTTAAAATTCAGCTCGCAATCTCCGATCCTCGACGCCATCCACACTACAATACAACTTATACATATATACACTATAGCGAATCCATGTCTCCTTCCTGCGATCAGCTAATCTCCCGTTTCGTTCGTCCCGTGGTATGTAGACGATACACCAACAACGTACCAGATCCAAACGCGAGATGAAATCGAGCGGTGCGACCTCAGTCAGCTTTCATTGCGCATCGCTCGGAGAAACACGTGTAGCGATGCCGCCATTCCCATACCATGACCCGATAACGTCTATCCAAACTATGTGTGTCTGCTGCGGTGATAGTGTTCGCATAGGGAATCCGTCGCCCTTATTCCGCAAGGAAAAAATTTGCTCTTCGAGGTGGAAAGCAGAAAATCCTAATACATGCGAATTTCAAATTTCAACATCTTTCTCTCCCTCTCCTCTTCCAATCCCCCTCTAACTATATTTGCCTCTTTCAAATCCTCCACATTGAAAAAATTTAAAAATGTAAACATCCCGCATCGCTGGAGATACGTTGAAGCCGACAAATTCAATAGAGAAACGAAAACGAATCGCATAGATACGTAACTTTTGGGATCAGCCAGATCCGAAATACAAAGTATTATCGCCGTCACAATTGTTTCAATTTGTATTAATTGCTGCCAAACATAAATAATGTATCGGCTCATCTTTTGTGATTTTGAAGTATCAGTAAAGTATAAAACTGAATTTTCAGCTGATCTACGTTTAGTGCAACATCGTTTAAACAAGTTATACAAACTTTCACCCAGATTCTATTTTATTGAAAAGCATTTGAAATATTAGATATAATTTATTTCTTAAAATTCGTTGCAAACTTATATTAGAACTATGTTAAGAAATATTAATTATTAATGCACGATATACTAATAAGATACAGAACAAGTTAAAACCAAAATAAATCTTATTAAATCAAGTACATACCTAACTACGCATAAATTGAATATAATTTTTATACATAATTTCAATTATTTACTTAGCATAAACACATATGTACTTTGATTATGAGATATGAATTGAAAGTGAACCAAATTATAATATTTTTTCGAGTATAAATCATCATTGTATAATTATTTGATAGATGATTCATAAATATACATGTTCTATTTAACATTGTAAGGAAATTCATTACAGGTATAATATCTCACAAGCTAATATTACTGTCTTAAAATTAACAAATACATTTTATATTGAAAATAAAATAGCCAAATTATATGAAAAGAAAAATATTTCTGTATTAAAATTTTCGTTTAAAAAATAAATTAAACATAACTTAAGGCAATAACAATGCGTATGTTATTTGATAAATATTTTTAAATACTTTCGTAATACTCATGACTTATTTGTATTCGTTTTATTTTTTAAATTAATATTGAATTAATCTTGGAATAGAAAAATTTAATCAATCAATGATTCAATTCAAATAAAAAGTCAGACATGTTTATAGTATAAACCGATCATTAATATACGTAATCCGAAATGTAACAGCCCATACTGAAATAATCTCTCGCATTCAATAGACACATCAATGGATAATTTAAATCTCTACGTACTGTAAATTCTAGGCACTCTAACCATGATAGTAATCTTCCTCAATAAACTCGAATACAAGTGAAGCGTATAAACTAAGGCTTTGAGCTTTAGATGCTTTCGATGTCGAGCTTCTTCACATGCTAGAAAATGAAATGAAATTAGAAAAATAAAGGCAAAAAGAAGAGTCTCTAAGAGCCTATCCATGTGTACAAAACTTACTTGCATGCAAGCGACTTGAAACTGTCGAGTCTTGATTATCGGAGGATATCCTTTTTTATTTTGCTCTTCCTCTCGCCCCTCTCGCAATTATTCACTCCCTCACTCTCTCTCTCTCTCTCTCTCTCTCTTTCTGTCTCTTATTGTCTATCATTGTTCTAGCTTTCGCTCTTGCTGGTACACGGAAAATCTTCTCGTGGAAATTCAATTGCTAGCAAGCGAGCGGCTCTCGATGTAATTGACATTGGTTGAAACCGCATCCGTATAAAGTAAGAAAAAGTAGCGCACTTCGGAACGATGCGGATGAAGAAATGTGAAGAAGATGGCGAATATTGTAAGGATGTACCGACGACAGGATAGAGTTTTAAACATATAACGTCTAGTATTTTTTATTCGCCATAAAATAATATATAGTGAAATACAGGATTCACGGTCTATTTTATTTTAGATAAACTCGAGTGTTTAAGTTTACGTGTGAAATCATAATAAAACAACTATTATTTCACTAAGAAATATATTTCTCTTTAACGTGTAATTTATTCAATGTACGAATGTTCGAAGCTATAAAATATAAAAAGTAAAGAATACTTTCGCTGTATATATTTTTATAAATGTTTATATAACCATACTGTATAATACCCAATAAATTCCATAAATTATAAAAAAATAAAGGGTACATTACGATTAAATCATGAAAAAACGAAACACACAATTTGAAACCATTTTTTCATGTACTTCAATCGAAAAATACTAACCGCATAATTAATAATCTAATTCTAATTGCATTAAAATACGTATTTCACAGGGTTATTCGGTTATTTACAGCCCAAAAATAAGTTATTTCTAATCTGGATTAATATGTCAAACAATCTTTTTACAAAAATCTTTATTACGCATACATCTTGCGATGAAAAGACTTATGCTAAATTCGTATAACTACGTGTATTGAACATTTTTTATATAATATTTTATTTCAAAATTCCAGTTAGATATTTTTAATTGTAATTATTTATTTATTATAATTAATTAAATGTTTGATAACTTTTGTAACCGAATATTTTAAATATTTTAAATATATAAAATTACATCAAATTGATAAAAATATATAAAAAGTATTACCATAAATATACTTAAAGAATTTATTTTTATTTTTAATTTTTATTTTTAATATCTATTTTAATTCTTAACAATAATATTAATTATAAATCGCTACTTAGTTTTAGTCAAATTATTAAATAAACTTACATTGATGTAATGATTTACATTTCAACAATTTGTAAATGTTGCCAAATAACCGACATTATATATAATAAAATATGAATTTCTTAGTTATACGATACAATTTTCCGATAATAAAAATGCAACTCTTATTACATAAAACTATACCTATTAATTCACTTCATTCAGCGATAAAGTTTATTGATTGAAAATTATTAATGTCAAAAAACATCTAACTGTATAAATTATATTTGAAATAATAAAAATCAATTATTAGTAACGTAAAGTTGAATTGCGTAAATGATCTCTAGGAATCATAAAATTTTATTAAAGTACATCTATATTTCATAATATTCTTCATGAGAAACTCTTTTTATCTATCACTTTTTATTTCTCTCTTTCTCTTTCTCTCTCTATATATACATATATAAGTCTCTTAGATTCTGGTTACCTTTTGTTTTAAAGCACTTCAATGTCTCTTATGTTTCATACTTTCTTTCTTGTGTTCATAGGTCTCACAAGCAAAAAATCACATGCTTTCAAGATCTTGGACAATTTTTGAAAACGAGCCGAAATATAAAAAGAAATTCATTTTTTCCTTATAGAAATTTGATTAGTTTTTTTAATTTCTCAATCCTTGAACTTACAGAAAGTTAGGATAAGGTCTATTATTTACTAAAGAAATGTCTAAGGAGACGAAATATAATTCTTTGTGCTTGATAATTTCCCTTTTTATTTCTTTTGTCCTTGTTCTTGTCATTTTCTTTTGTTCTCTTATTTTTTCACCTTTCCTATCGATACCTTTTCATTATTGGTTCTTTCAGATTCGTTTAGATTTTTCAAAAAAATTCCGGAAAGGTACAAGATCATGATGCATAAATATATATACACACCAATGTCAAGCCATTATTGCATTTCGCTCTTTGTTAAAAAAGAGTAAACTTTTACTGAGACCTGAATTCATCAAAGGGTTATATATTTCATAATTTCATTTTTTCCTTTATTACAGTGAGTGCTTTACGTTACGCGTATAAGTGTGTGAAACGTCATTGTGACTAGATTTAAAATAAGTTTAAATAGATTCAAATTTCTACAAGAATTTTATTACTTATTTAAGTATCATATTTTAAAATGTTTAATATTTTAAAAATTCTATTGTTATGTATGTAACAATTAAATTTTTAATACTCGTTTTGATCAGTATAAAAATGTGCTGTATAAACTTAAAATTATAAAAATGTAATAAAATTTATTAAAATTATTTCTTATATATTTAAATAAAATTTAAACTGTTATAAACTTATTTTTTATAATTGAAGAATTGAAAATTGATGAATTATTATAAATACCTTCTTATCTAGGTTTCGTTTTATGTTTGTTTGAAAAATTCAAAAAACAATTTTTAATGTTCTTACATGAAAATATTATTTTAACAAATATAATTCTTTGAATAAATAAGAATAAGAAAAATTATAAAGCATTTACTAACAAACGACTAATATAATAATTCCACTTAAAAATTTAGATACATCAATTGCTTAGACAATTTCAATATTCAATTACTGTACAAACATATCTGTTATTCATATTTTCTTTTACAATTTCATGACTGTTAGTAGAATCTGCATCAAAGTTTAAATAGTGTCTGCACTCATGTTTTCTTTATTTACAAATATTACCATTCAAAGCGGAGATTTCTTCCTGCGACGGAAGTATTTTAATTTCTATTCTTTGTAAGAACGTTCACATTCAAAATTTATTTACACATATATTGAAGAACTTAAACTTTATATTTTCATGGAGATTACATGTGCACATTTAGTAAGGCCTTATCGAACCAGTATAGCAACTCCACAGAATCGTTTAGACTTGTTGTCAAGGTAACGCGTACCACCAAGTATTACGAGCATCAATTCCATCCTCCTCTTACCAATAGTCCAGTAATATTGTAGAGTGAATTGCGAGCACTGACGTACGTGGGCTAATTACGCACTTCTTCCTTGCACCCGTGAATTCGCTGAGGATCAAATCAATTACAATCGTCGCTCAATATCATTTGGTCCATACCTAATCAAATAACGAGAACTTCCCTAATTCATACTTGAGTCATTCGGTATTAAATTATTTAATAGCTCTAACATTTTTAAATTGGAGATGATTGTTGCTCGTTACATGAAATCGGTTTGGCTGACTGTTACAATAGAACAAATTTGTAAAACAATAGTTTTCGTGTTTTCATGTTAATGTTAAATCAGTTTTTGAATTACAAAACAAATATTTTAAATAAGACTAGTTTTACATTTATATTTGGTTAAACAAAGTTGTGAAACTTACTTACTCAACTATTTTAAGCTGCTGACTTCGAAATTAATTAAGTTATAACATGCAAATCAACTTCTTTAAAAACTGTTTTGTAATAAAATTACAAGTGAAGGAAAAGTAACAAATCAACTATATATAATCAACTATATTATATATACGTTTTAAATTCATTTTTCTATGTAATTATGAAAACTTTAACTGTCACAGAAAAATCAAAGTTAAAATCTGCAATTTTAAGGCTGTAAATAGGTATAAGAAAATTTTATTTTAAATATGTAGATACGTTAAAATTTTACTCCCTATTATTTCATCATCTATTTTGTAAAGTATTGTTTTCAATGAAATAAATATATGGTTTCTTTTATATTCTCAGTTTTTTAAATTGACTTTATAAAATCGATAATAAGAATGTATAAGAAGTAATTGATTTTTTATCGAATCAAGTATGAAAATACTTCAAACACTAGTCTTGGTTATTGTTTCATTGAAATTTTTTTATTTATACAGAAATTAATTGATGGAATGAAATAACAAGAAATGGATTCACGTTTCTAAAATTCTGTTGTGTCGTTTCTATTTATAGTTTCAACACGTAAAAGCATTTACGTGTGTATACTATCATATTACGTTCAAAATTTCATAAAAATGAATCGATGAATTTTAATTCTCTTTTATAAAAATTTTGCTTACATATTACAAATGTGATAGAAAAATTTGCTCATAATTAAACTTTTAAAACAGTTTTCGAATAAAACATGAAAATATTTAATAATCTAAATGACAAAATAAATTAATAAAACAAAAATAATTAATTAAAAAAGAAAGAAGAGCTTTTCTCAGTAAATTTTAATGTTATAATTAATTACGTATTTGTACAAAAATACCTTTTTCTTTATTTTCTACATAATATATGATATTGATGTTTCTATTGTAATAGAAATAAAAAGTCAATATTGTTTATTTTACTTGTATATAAAATTGTGTAATATACTTTGATATGAATTGATTAAGAATACTTATACTTACATGGAATATAATTAAATTTGTATTATAATTACATTGTATTATAATTAAATTTGTATTATAATTACATTGTATTATAATTAAATTTGTATTAGAATTACATTGTATTATAATTAAATTTGTATTCTAATTATATTCTATTATAATTATTATAATTATACTTGTCATGAATCACTTTCTCGTGTATTGGTCTGAATCTAGACCAAATTGTAGTTTCAGAAATTGTTGTAGATTTTCTACGATATACAAATTGTTCAAAATGTTGGCTTGCAGTTTGATCTTTACTACTTAATTTTTATTAAACTAAGAAATTAAGATCAGATTTGATGTTGAAAATATTGGTAAGTTTTTTCTTTTTTTTTAAATTACAATAGCTTAAAAGTATTTTATTTAATTTTTAAATGTATTATAAATTATTCTTTTATAAATTTTAAAGTATATTATTTATTATATTTTTATTTATAGAAAACTTTTAAAGTGAAAAAGATTCAAATGTCAGCTTTTTATGTCAAAATTACTCATAAGGATCAAAGTGGCAGTTGGTTGCACTGATACTTACTAATTTATAGCAGGATATAAGATTTTATTGTCATAAAACAATTAGCAATGTATTTCAAATAATTTAAAAGACAATTTATTGTTTACAATAATATTTATATAGTATAAGTCAAGTAAAAATGTACCTGAAATAAATCTCAAAGGATAAACCGTAATTTATTTAAAAAATAATAATTAATTTTTTAAATGATGCCGTTGTTAGTGTATCTAACAGTATCAGCGTATTTCCCATCTTAGCAATGACGATTATACATCAATACTAAAGTTCAATAGATAGAAGACTGACTCGTGCTCTTATGCACGTGACAAAGCAAACAGCAAAGTTCATTATTGTAAGCATGATTATCACTCGCTACCTGCGGATATTTTAACTTAAGATACAAAACATTTATGAAGAGTTTCGCGTCACAAATATACTAGAAACATTTATTGGAAAAATTAATCAAAACAATAACCGAAACTATAATGTACTAGTATCGTAAATAGATCTAAAAATAGCACCAAGTAGAATAATTATTATTAAAATAGTAGTTTACTTAAGTGCTTATATATTTAATGATAGCACGAAAGCATTATTCTTTTAGTTCTTAATACTATAAGCTATGAGACGAATCCTCGTTGATATGCCAAGAAACAAGATGCCAACAAATAAAGATAGCGAACAGATGAGCCAAATAAGCATCACGAAAGGAAAGAATACTCCGTCAGTAAAGAAATTAATATTTTAGAGTATACAATGGAAAAAGATGTACTATATGAATTCATAATAAAGGATTCTTTGAAAGTTGAAAAATTTACGTTTTATTTAATATTAAGAACTAGTTGTAACTTTAAACGAGTTTTCTTAAAACTGTATTTTATAAGTCGGTGGACAAGATTTTTTAAAAACTATTTATCCAATTAATTTTAAACTTTACCTACTCTTTTCTAGTAAAAAGTACTTGTCCTTAATTTTAGGATATTATCTACTGATTAATATACTTAATTACATGGAAAAAAAATAAGCGTTTTTTCACAAGAATTGGAACTTTTAGTTTTAGCTGTGGGCATATTTCCTTAACCCTCAATGAAAGGTAAGAAAATTATTTATATAATAAAAGTATTTTAATGTTGTCTGTACAGATAAGTTACTTTACAGGAAAAGTTCGTACTCCAAAATTTTTTTCGTAAGAAACATGTTGTTTAATTGTTTAGATCAAGTTTTATAAATAGATACTTTTATAATGATAAAAATTCCAAAAAAGTGTATTTTATCTTTATAACTGAAACTGGCTCTTAGCTGTAACAGTTATGCTTGAAATACAAATAAAAATAAAAGATAAAACATAAAAGATACATACACTGGGTATAAATACTAAACTATATTCAGTTTTACATATTTCAATATCTAAATTTTCATTTTTGATTCTCATGAAACGTTTAGTTTTCATCAACCTTGATATAATTATTTATATTTGATGCTACATTATAAAGGATAAAAAGTAATTTAAAACATTAAATTAATAAATAATTAAATAATCAAATATTACTCTGATATTCTATATTTATTAAATACTTATTGGATTTGCAAATTATAAACAAAAATCTGACACAATGAATTCGCTTCTAATCATCCTGTTATCTTATCTGAAATTCTCAAAACAACTCTTTTAAATAAATGTAAATGTTAAGATTCAAATGACATTCCAATACTAAGTAACAATATCAATAATAGTAACAGCTATAGGTAGGAATTAAAACATTTTTTTAACGATAAAAATATAATATATTGTCAGTATACAAATGTAATTTCTACTAGAAAATTATTCACGAATGAAATTGAATTCACATCTTTTTACATTAATGAATGTCTACCTTAGAGTAATTTATGTATATATGCAGAAGCATCCATTAAATTTAATTTTCATCCTTTGTCACGATTTCTAGCTCTTCCGTATTGATTTCAAAAATGAAATTTAATTTTTATTTATGCTTTCTATACACTAATATATTTATAATGAATTTTATGAATATGATTGAATAAGTTCCAAAATTTTACTAAGCCTAATAAATTATTGAATTTTATCATTATAAAGTAAAAACCAAAAGTTTCCGAGATCATTATATATTATACTATAAAAGTAATAAAATGAAATTTTAAAAAACATCACATGTTTACATTTATTACATTATATTATATAAATAATTATTATAAATATTTATTATAGAAATATTTCAACTGATTAAAACCATAAAATTTATTCATAAATAATCATTATTTTCATTTATTTTTAAGAACGATAAATAAAGAATAAAGCAAGTTATTCCAATCACTTTATTTAATAATCAGAACAATAAAATAAAAATGTATATGTTGAAAAAATTTAAGTCTTTTATAATTGATCTACATATATATATTATCACCTTCATACTCAGTTAAATATTATGATAGTGGCATATTATCTTTTGATTCTCCAGACTTACGAATATGAAATTTTGTCTATTTCTATTGGAATAGTTAATTTTCAGTAAATATACTAATTATTTACAGTACGAAACACAAGCATAAGTGATTCAGATCATAGTACGTTAGTAATACACCACGATTTAATGTTTGACATTTTAAATATTATTTATTTTAATATCAAATGTTTTGTAAAAGATTATAGAATATATATCATACATTGATGAAATATATTTGTCTTTAGAAGAAATTTAAAGATATATATTTTGATTAATTTTAGCATAATGTTTGTATAGTTTTATAGTCTTGTGCTATTTTTACTTTAAAACTTCTATATAATTTATAAACAATAATTTAAACTTCTTTTATTTCAGTCTCTAAATATTAAAAAAAATTAATAAATACCGCTATATTTATACTATATTTATAAATACTATTTGTATTGAACAAATGTAACTTTTCAAAGGTATACACGATGCTTTTCTAAATAATATAGAAGTAACGTAACATTCATTTATACAATGTGTTGAAAATTTTATTGAATTTAATTATTATTTCAGAATTATTATATGAATAACTTATATAAATTATATTATTTTAATAAATAAATTAGTTTTTGGTGATTCTTCAAATTATAAAAGAAGCTTATAAATTTGTAATTACTACATCTAGTATAATTAATTAAATTTACTTTTCCTTATTAAAAAATCTCAATATAATAAATACATTAGCTATAAAAATAGTACATAAGATTATCTTTTTTTACATTAGCTTAAAATTTTTAACAAAATATTGAAACTACACATTATATGTATAATATTTGTAGATATGATAATTGTCACCGAAGACGATTTCATATTTGTATGACATGAAACATAAAGAACACATTTACCATGTCATGCATAATGTTAAACCTTTGAACCTACATTAAGAATTTAATATTATGACAGTCAAATACAATCAAGTAAAATGTATCTTTTCAATACAAAATTTACCCCCATTGTTATATATTTATCTTTTAATATGCTCCTGAATTTCGCTGGTTTAGCCTTACATGAAGTCGAATATGAAATATAATATGTTGTATTATATAGAATTTTCAACTAATTAAACTAGAATTCGATGTAACTGCGTAATTATATTCGAATCATATTAAAATAATAAACGATGTTATAAAATAAATAAGTTTATAACGTAAGGATAAAAAAATTTGCAGACTTTAACAATTTTGTGTGAACGATGTTTAATAATATTTTGAGTAATTACATAAAAATGATAAAAGCTTCTTGTATTCGTTTTTAAGAATAATGATTAAAATAATGTTTAACATCAGCTGCAATATTATAAATTTTTTTATAATATTGAAAAATGCGTGAAGTTTTTGTTGCTTATACTACATTTGTAGTTCAGAAGCTAGAATCGCAACACTTTCTTAAAACTTTTTGTTTTTTACACTTTAAAATAATTTTTTTATATAACATAAGTTTAGTATCATTCCGATTTATTTATGATAACTTTTACTGATTTCTCTAATATAATCCCTTCAATATACATTCGTCATTTAGTAAGATACTTTAATTGATAAAACGTAAAATTGTCAAGAACCGAGTCTCACGAAAGACAAATTTTTCGCAATCACTGCTGCTTTGTTCACGAAAGAAAACAAATAAAATATGTTACTTTAGCCGATGTCAGCTTTGTAAGAACGTCGCTTAGTTGCTCTCTATGTCGGAGTCGGAGAAAAGTACCATTGTCGACTACAGGCTATGCGGAGGTATTCAATGATGTGTACTCAGCCATATAAACATCCGGAAGAAGGAAAAACATGCTTTTTCGTGAGATTACGGCTGCCGTTGTGCATAGAATGACGATGAAGACATTATAATACTGTGGGTTTGTGGTAAAAATAACTTAGAATTTTTTATTTTTTCATAAGAAGCGCAAGGTTTATATGGATTTTCTAAATTAGAGAAAGTAACGATTATTGAACTGCAATTGATAATATCCAATTACATTATTGCTTTTAGCTAATACAAATGGTGTCCTTATAAAAAAAATTATGTTTGCAACATTTGAATTTAATATTTCCATTACAGCTTTGTACCCGAAAAAAATGAACCTATTTAATCCTTTATTTCATGAATAAAATGGCTATTCTGGATAATAATCAAATGTATTATACATGTGATTTTTATGATATGATTTTAAGAATTAAAAATCTTGAAGATGCAAACCTTCATATATTTAAATTAAATTTAGTTCAATTTTTCTCTGATTCGCTAAATTATTTTCATTATTACTAGCTTTTTTTATAGTTTATAAGTTTATTTTTATTTTACATTTATTTATTTATTTAGTTTTATTTGAAGTTCCGTAAGTAAAACAGAAAATGTCAAATACACAAAGAATCTTTACTCAAATGCATTACATTTTATTTGACGTATTTATTAATATAGTGAAACATTAAAATTCTGTTAATATTTATTAACAGTATAAACGTTTGAAATATGATATACAATTTCTATCTGAATTCATACTCTTGAGAAACATTGTCTCCATAATATATGTGTCAAGCTTTAAATCCATTTAACGAAAAATTTAAGTCTATTTAATTACAGTATTATTTCTAGTATAAAAATGAGAAGTACAATCTATAAGTTTTAAATCAATGTAATAAAAAATTATCTTAAATTTCACTTATATATATATATATATGCTTAAAAGTTATAGATAGATATTTAATACCGGATTAAAATAAATATTTGTAATAAAAATTATTATCGCTAGCTATATAATTCCGAGATATTCAGTTTTCATCAACCAGTAAAAAATACCATATTACCATATAAAAGGACTTAAATTTAATTAAAAAATTTTAAGTAACCTACTAATTGTATATATTAATATACGAACTTAATTAATGATTTATTTTTTAATTATATTGATTATAAATCTTATAATAATTTTTATCGTCTAATTATTTATAACTTTTTATGCGAAAAATTAAAATGGTAAAGAAAACTATAGTAACCGTAATTTGTAATTAAGAAATTTAAAATTCAATTAATTGTATGTTCTTTTAAAGTATATAATTTACAAATAAACTATTCTATAAATAAAAATCAATAACTCTACTTAAATATCGTTACTAGCGTTTGACGAACCCCGGCTGGGGGGATCGATGCGCGTCCTCTTCGTGTCCGATCTACACGGCTGACTTTTTTTAATTTAGTTTAGTTTCTTCGATTTCAGTTAAATTCGCCCTGAAAAGGGCGGTTTGTCACTACGTTTTCTTTTTTCTCTTTTTTTTTAACAGAGTTTTTGTTCGTACTATTCGTTTTCTAAAGGACGGTTTATATTGGGAAGAGACGCGCTGTCTCGGGATGTAAAAAAGGAAGAAAACGGTACAATCTGCTCTCTATATGGTCAGCAAGCATTGTCCTGCTCCTTCTTCTGTGCCCACACGATTGTCCTCGGATCTCCGCGACGCCTCCTTTCATTTCTGACCTTCGAGTACCGCCGCTCCAATCATTTCGCCGCGCTTCTTCCCACTCTTCTCTCGAGTACAGGAAAGCCAATTATCGCGGCACCATTATGACGGGAAATCCCGGGCCCACTTTCCCCGGCGCGTGTCACTTCGATTCACTTGCACTGATCAGAATCCGCACGATGTGGTCATTGCGAGTCATAACGATACCGGCGCGCGTCACATTGATAGATTCAGTTATTATAAATTAGCTATACTTTTAGACGAATGAAATAATATATAGAATAGACATTTTTTTAAATAACAAATATAGTAAAAGAATTTTCTTCTGGGAAGTTTCAATGAAAATAGAAAAAAAACTCTAAAATTTAGACATAAATTCTGGAATATGTTAGGCTTAAATAAGATCTTAAATTCGTTAGTTCATTATTTGTTCTGCATTATGTATATAACATGAAAAATCTATTTCATCTTAAAAACAGTGTGAATCACAAAAAAGCAAATAAAGACTGTTCTGATAAAAGAAAAAAATATTGAAAAGGTATAACAATTTTATCGCAAAAATTCTTTAAAAATGCAATATAAACAAGCAAATAAATAAATAATATAAATAGTATAATTATAATAAAATAATAATAATAATAAAAACAGTCATTACTTCTTTTATAAATTAGCGTATTAAAGACACTATAATCGAAGACTTGTGATTCAATAAGTTTAAAAGATATTTAAATGAAAATCGTAATTATTGATATTGAGTGAAAAGAATTTAATCTAAACTAGTAGCACACGTAAAATACAATTCAAGATGATTATACTTAATGTCTTTTAATTCTCATCTACACTAATTACACTTTATGAGCCTAGTTACAATAGTATTTGTTCGCATTTTTCGCAAATTTTTCACAGATACAGGAAATATACATTTTCGAATATAGCTTTTTTACATATACATGGTAAGTTTGATATAAATAATACAACTAATTGAAAGCTACTAGATAGACAATCAAATTTATAACGCTTTAGGGGACATTTTACACATATATCGGTACACATAAAGTAATTAGATTTAATGGCAATTACATTCTCATTAGAATCACCGCCTTTACTCAAACGATCAAATTGTTTTCTCGTACGTTATCTACATCGCAAGAGATAATAAGAGTAATTACATTGGTTACAGATGTACCGATAATGTTCCTTTAAAGCCAAGCGTTAGCTTAAATACTAAAATTTAATTCATATTCTAATGTTATAGATAATATATGAAGAAAAATTTTATAATAATTTTTAATACAGAAAAATACTGTAAATCTTTGATAATGTATTTTAGTGTAGAAAATAAAGTGATGTTATTGAATATCACTTATTGAGAACAATTTTCGTTTTTATAAGATCTTTGTAGCTCAGAAATATCAATTATTATTATAAAATTAACTATTTTTAAAACCTTAAAAATATATTTTTCTAAAAAGGAGTAATTAACGAGCTCTGTAAACAAACCCTTTCGAAGAATAAAACGTCGTAACGATACACAAAGAGCTGAAATAATGCACTTAGTGATTTATCACTTTTTAATTATTTATAAAATACAAGAATCAAGCAACGGTAAAAGAATACAATAAGAATTATGGATTGCTTAAATTTAAAAATTTTCACTTTAATTTTATTGCGGAACTTTATTATAAACTGTGAAAAGGTTTGAATTTAATTATTTGTAACGTTCAAAAGATAATTCATAATCGTTATTTACGAAATTAACTTTGTACATGTATGAAATTTTATATTGGCTAAACGAAATAGTTACATAACTTTACATAAATTTATGCCCATTATGGTCTTAGAATCCTGATATAGTAATAAATAATATTTCTACTATTTCACTTTTTCATAATTGGACACTTTATCGCTTGCTTCTAATGTACTATTTTTAATGGAAAATATGAACAAAAACGGTCAATAAAACTAATAATTAAATTTTATTTGAAATTTTAAGTGATATACAAAATAGTATTTTTTTGCCTTTTTCGTAAAATCTAGTTTAACTATTTTCAGTATAGTTAATTTGCGGCCGTAAATTCTACATTAAACTTCCCATACAGTACTCGTACGCTCTAAACTCACTCTGGTATATAATAACATCCAATATAATGTACATCCAACTTGTTTCTCTCTTCGTCGTAGATAAATCATCTATTACCAAAGTCATTTTATTAGCCCTCACTTCTCTTCTAATGACGTTTTATTATTCTATACATGTATTCATGAATCCTGAGTCTCGGTCTACAATATTTCGCACAAGGCTAACTATCCGTAAATAAGTGGATTTTGGCACTTATGTGCTACGCTCCTTTAATTTGCTACATGCGTAAGATTGTATTTATATGTGCCTCCAATCTCACCTATTGGGATACATGCGAATATGTACGTACATAAAGGTAGTTCAGAAACACGTGTGTCGAATGAAACCCTGGTATTCTCAACAATCGACATGGCGTATACAGTCCATCATACATGCCATTATAATGATCCCTCTGATGGCAGAACCCTTTAGCTTCTCTATAATCCTTTGCACAGGAAGATTGAACGATATAGGTCTATAGTTTATACGATAATACTTTATCGAGATACTTTAGCTAGTAATACAGAATATAATAAAGTTTTTATTATTTATTGTAAAGGAACAAATTACTGCATAAATAATATAAAGATAATTGTGACATAACCAGATGATTCGTATGATTTAATAAACTCTATAATTCTCAATTGATATCTATATGTGAACAATGCGTATACATCAATAAAGAAGTTAAGATCCTTCACCAGAAGGCTGTGCCTCTGTAGTAATTTATGCAAGCAACAGAAAGAGTGTCTAATCAATACTTAATCGAGTACTTTGAATTATGTTTGACGCGTACAAGGCAAAATCAATCTACAGAGCCTTAATAATGCGTCTACTAGATTAATAAAAGAAGAAACACATATAACTTCATCATATAAAACACTTCTTATTCCTTAATCAAACAGTTTATCAAATTTTATCAAATTATTTATCATCAATATCCATAATCATTAATATGAACTATAAAATTAATTTAAAGAATTGGATTGATTTCTGATACGACTTTTATAATCCTTGTCGCTGTTCAATTTTTCAAATGCCTCAGGAGTATTTGATACCTAACTTTTGAATTATGCTACAAAGTTATACTATAATATTAATGCTGCTACTATTATTTAGATTTTTCTTATTTAAGCGATAAAATTTACTTGTGAAAAGTTAAAAAATTTTGGTAAATTCCTATCAGACATTTTAGGACAAATAATCTTGAAAATTTAAGTAACTACATCGTTATATATTACTACAGATCTATGCATAAATACGTGTCACTAACTAAATTAGGCGACAAGCCGTCAAGAAGAACGTAAAATATATTACGAGTTAAAATATCAATCGCGATCAAACTAGGTTTATTACATTTATTATAGATTTAAGGCAGAATATAATGTCGAATTATGAAAAATATATATATATCTAACTAGTATTGTAATGAACTAAGAGGATATAACTTTTAACTTTTCTAACAGTGATTTTAACAATCAAGTTTAGAGTTCATTTGAAATAATGATAGAGATTTTTATTGTATACGTATTTTAATCGTACGTAATAATATAATAATACGTAATAATATAATCAATAATACAAATCTCGAGTCAAGGAAAATAATGCTTCAGGATATTTGTACATTCAATTTTTAAATTATAGTACTTATTATTATATTTATTGATAATATATTTATTGACAGACAATATAATATATATGAGACGGTCTTAAACTGTAATCACGAGGATTGGAATACGAATTTGTTATTATCGTTATATACAAACTCATATTTTAACTTCATTAGAATTCAAGCTAAGCCTCGATTCACCAATCCTAATGTGCGTAATTGTTCCATTGTTAATCTTCCAACTCTAAGGATTCTATTACTCTACCACTAAGAAATGAGCGCGCGATACTTTGTAGAAATATTCAGACCCTCCATTACGAACTGTCAGACATTTTAGTCTTAACCGCGTTGTTCTTCATACTGTAAGAAACCACATCGAAAGAGTCATCCATTACCATTCTCTTTCACACCGTTTAAGTTTATTATTATTTCCTGTTATTTAATGTACGTGTCATGCTAATAAGTTAAGGAAAATTGAATAAGTAATCAAAAATTTATAATTTTGTATAATTTTACAAGTTTCTAGTAAGTACAATGTTTATAAAATTTTACAATTCTCGTAACAAACATCGATTTAATATTTTATTGTTTAATTAAACTAACTTTTAAAGTATTGCAATTATTAACACTACTAGGAAGATGTTTTTTCAGAAAAAGACAAAAATCGTACTCCTTATTGTAAATCAGTAAATTTAATCGAATAATTCACTTTTATTATGCTACAAATGTAAAACTTTTGTGGTTTGTGTGTAAATAAACGATGTAATTTATTTTTACTATTATACTATAGTAAAGAGAAAATCAATAATATACATTTGTTATATTGAAAATCATAATTTGTAAAAATTTTCTGACTTTGAAATCATTCTTCAAACATAATTTATGATTGGCATTGCAAATACTGAATATGCAAAATTCAAATAAAATAAATTCGTTGTCTTAATTGCAAGTTTCATCTATTAAAGATCGGAAAAGATTAAAATCGACAACTTGTCGCATAAGCGGTTCTTTATTATTTATCAATTCTGTACTTCAGTTATCCATAAAATAAAATCTACGATAAATTTATCTATAGTAAATTATTCTTCGAAATAAAGATTCTAAGATATATAGTATTTTTATTTTTAAAGCTTTCACCTCAAAATCATAAAATAAAAAGATACTGCATATAGATCGCTTTAAATTAGTTAAACATATAATCTTACCGTAATACAGTGAATAGTTCTATTTAAAGATGTATTTTTTATAACATCTGTGAAATATCTTAAACAATTCTCTTTCACAAATACTGATCTTTTCAATTGTGAAGGGATGATGAAAATCAAAATAAGTTTAAAAGAAATTTAGTAAATAGTGTATTAGAATATACATTTTAAACATAATAATATAAATCTAAAATACTTAATTGTATAGTGTTGAATTAAACAAACAGTAATTTGCTATTATAATAAAAAACATATATTCAAAAACTAGTAAAAACGTTGAATAATAAAAATTAAAAAAATAAAATAAAATTCTTATGGTTTCTCGCGTAAGAACCAAAATAGAACTTACAGACTCAATCCTTCTTTAAAAAACTGAATAAAAGAGTTTTATTAAAACTTAATAAAAAGTTGAGAAAAAGATTTTTCATCATCTGTAGATATTCTAATTAATACTAAACCTTTGAAAATGTTTTAAATGTTGAATAATATAGAATTTTAATTAGATTTTTTAAAATTAATTATTATTACATGAATATATTTTATGTAATGATTTATTATTTATATAAAAAATGTATATTAATGCAACTATTAGTTAATTAATTATTTGTATTTAAAAATATAAGTTTTTTAATAGTTTTTCATTAATCTGAGTAACAATTATATTAAAATTAAGTCAGTAAATGAAACTTTAAAGTGTTAAATATTGTATTCACATTCAAAACTTGGCCTGTAAAATTGCAAAAGTTTACTATTATTCAAATTCATTCTTAGATTATACATTGATTAAATGACCATAATCCTTTATGACTTTTACTGCTGGGAATTAATTTTTTTATCTACTAAAGTTACTTTAGGCTTTTCAGGATTTTACGTTTTATGTAATTAAATTTACTGAAGTTTTTATATTTTTCTAAATCATAATTAACTCGTAATATTATGTGCAAAAATAATAATTTATAAAACTTTTGTAAATTATTACCAGTGCAATAACTTGGTATCAAACTCCAAACAATAGTTTAAATATTACTACTCATCTCATCAGAGCGTTATTTACAAATCTTATAAAGAACACAAATTAGTTTGTAAGTTGTATTACTTTCTTCAAAATGCGAAATACGAAGTGTAGTTTTAGACATAAAAATAAGAAATTACAGATTAACGGTTAAAACGAATTAGAAGTCTAATTAGTTTATATTTACATGTTCTGGTATATTTGAGAAATTCAGGTACACAAATAAGAATAGCGTGAATTTCTTCAGAAATAAAGTTTCCAGGTATAAGTGGTACTCTTATTTAGATCCTTCATTCTTGAATTTTTCGACGTTAATTACGGGTAATAAGAAAACTAGAATATGAATTTATTTGGATGCAATTTTACATCTTATGAATATACATTTTAAATAAAAAATATTTATTTATTGTGGCTGTATTTGTTTAAGTTTACATTTATAATTTATATTTATATACGTATAAATTGTATAGTTATCGATTTTACTTGTACATATGTATGCTGTATATATGTATATATATACTGAGAATTGAAAGTATGTACAGCAGTACCTCAATACATTTTCAGAAGAATCGTAAAAATATTTTGACTACTTTTCAAAAATTGGAAATATCAACATGATATCTAAATATAAATGTAATGTATTATATTTATTATTTATATTCAAAAAAATAAAAATACGCGAAAGAATTTCTTATATAAATCTTGACCACACGATATATCTTCAATACATAATATTACTAAGAATAATAAAAATTAAAAATGTCCAACTTTTTTTTGTTACATTCTGAAATATTTAATTGTATTTTTTTAATACACTCTTATTCAAAATACTAAACCATAAGTGTCTTTAGATTTATTCAGATCTATTATAATGAATATCATTTCAAATTACATCAACCTTTTCTTGTACTTCTGTCAATCACTTATTATTATTATTAGAAGAATTTATACATTGAATACAAAATATTACACTAATATTCTACGAAACAAAAATTAATTATTTAATTATTTATTAATCATTTAATGACCTGTAGTTAACAAATGATCAGAAAAGTATAAAATTAGAATAAGTTTTAAAACACAAATTAAATCACGATTAAGAAGAACTATAAGTAGTAGCATAAAAATAATGTAAAACTGACATAGTAAATGTACGTATCAATACTGATACAGTAATAGAAAAGAAAACATTAAAAGCTAATATTATAAGGTTTAAGAACTAAGAAACTTAATTGATTAAGAAGTATAATTTAAGATATATATAATACAAATATAAATACTAACACCTACTAAAACAACAAAAGTATAAACATAATGAGTAAAAGTTCCCAATTTAATTGAATTTAACACGGTGGAATTATAGCTTACAAGTTAGAATTAACGATTTACTTTATAGATGAAACAGCTATTTTAAAACTACTCTATTTAAAACAATAATCTAAATTAAATCACATTTAACTTATTTGTTATTCAATGAAGATATGAATATTTTTTATTCTTAAAGTAATTTTTACCATTATGATTCATATCTCTAAAAATTACTGAATTCATTATTATAATTCTAAACACTTTCACATTTCTAGCTCTGTAGCTAATATCCACCTTATCTTTTATTAATAAATTCCATATATAGAATCCATATATTATTGAGGATGATCAATGTGCATTTACGCTTGATCGCAGAAGCGATCAATCGTTCTCAGTGTAAATTGAAATTGGATAAAAATACCAGAATTGACAAATTATGAATTAAAACTATTTACAGTTAAAAAAAATTAAAATTGAAATCTTTAAGATTAAAAGTATTGTAAAATTACATTGATAATTCATAAATATGTCTTAATAATAATCATGATAAAGTTTGAAAAAAAATTTATTATTCTTCTTTTAAGCATCTCAAGACATTTAAGTACATAACTAATTAAATTATTACAAGCTTCTACAATTTCTCTTTATTCAATTGCGTTATCAAGTACATAATTAGATTTACAAAGCGGAATAAAATAGGAGCTTCTTTACATAAAATATGTCAAATACTAACATAAAGTGATTTAATTTAAAGTGAAAAATTATGATTGAAGCTACATAATATTTCAAGTACAGAAGCAGAATTACAGTTAAAAGTATATAAAATAATCTAAAAATAAGTAAATTATTAATTATTAATAATGAATTATTCATAATTCAAGAGAAATTTATATCTTGAGAGTTACCAACTAAAAGTTACCAAGAAAATTTGTAAAAAGACAGATTAGCATCAATATCACAGTACAATAAGTAAAAGAAATTAAATATAAATACTTTCTGTAGATTACATTCTCTGATTTAGAAAGAAATAGAAAAAAAACTAATTATTAAAACTTCGATTATTGTCACATAAATTGTAATTCAGAATTTAAAAATAAAAATATACATAAAAAATTCTAAATAAAAGAATTTAGATTAGCCTGTTGAGAAAAATAATTTTAAAACAATAATAAAGAAAATTTAAAGAAGAACATAGTCATGAAATAGAGACTAAATACTATACTAATAGCATAATAAAGTTTTACGTTTATGAAAGAATTATTAGAAAAATGAAAAATATAGAATTTTAAATATTGAAGGAGAAACATAAATATAACCGTGTACTAAAGATTTTTAATTACCAATGAATGTCAAATATCGATTACTAACAGAGATTTTCAGTCTACCTTCCGATCAAATATAATACCATTTTTTTATGTTATATGACTAAATATGAGTAGATACACGTTGATTTTAAATGAATATGCAATAAATTACTTCAACATTAAAATTTTTATTACATAATTACTAATTTCTTTTAATAGTAATACTTTTCTTATCACGTATTAAGGATAGAAATCATCTCTGCTTTCAAAGAATATACGAAAGTAAGATGAAATATTCTGTATCTGTCTAAGAAAATTATACTTTCTTAATATTAAGACTTATTTCTCAACATAGTCTCCATTGAGATTTCTAAATTCCAGCAAAGCGCTGATGCTTATACATTGTGTCAATTACTTTAATTTTTCAAAATAGCCATCTATGGCGTATGTAACTTTACTAGCACCAAAAGATCTTTATCCTATAAACCATATTTCTGGTTGAAGAACAATCAAATTAGGAGAACATTATCGTGTTGGCGTAATTCAAGTTATAACTCGGTTATTTTATCATTTCAATAACCGCAATGTGTGTTAAAGCATTGTCTTGCAAAAAGAAACTTTATTTTCGCTAAATGTCATCATTTCTTCTTATTTTCATGACTAAAACGTTACAAATGATTTACATAATAATTGTAATTTATTTGATTACCTTTTTTAAGAGATTATTGAGGAAGATGGCATAAAAATAATTAACAGATTCTACAAAGATAGAACCGAACAAGTAAAATAGTATTCATCGTCAATTTTAAAAGGGAATAAAAATTAGTACCGGTTGAATATTTGCTTTAATTGACGAAGGACTTAGAAATGAAATCCTTTTGGGACAAATTAATTGATCGGGTAACAATAAAACTTGACAATCCATAATAAAACCTCGAACACGGATGACATGTATTCTATAAAAAATATAATTCAGCGAAACTCAAACCGATAAAACCAACACAACTCTATTTTAGTATATAAAATAGAATAACTTCACAATATTAAGAACTTTAGAGTTAGTACGTACGAACAATTACAAACAATGAAGGTGAATAGAACTAAGAATACGCAACCATAAAACACAAAGAACATTCGATAACACCGATACGAATTCTGATCTATTCAACTCGAATAAACACATTCACTTCCCCTTCAATTATGCACTAGTGATAAATAATATTAACATTTTTATTGAATGCTAAATTCATCAACATACCTAATACCGATGGATCTTAGTTTAAAAAAACTGATAAAGAACATCTTATTTTTTGACGGGACTCTGGACAAAATCCAAACTACGATGTTTCGTACAATAATACATAAGCTCTTCCGTCTGAAAAGAGAACAATTAAAAATCACCATAAAATCTACAGATTGTCATTACGTCTACTTAGTATAATATAACTCAGTAAATGAATGTAACACCAAAAAGTATATACGAGGCAACGATCGACTACTGGCAAAGCTCTTAAATTTATATAATAATTTCTTCCAATAGTCATTCTAACGAACGAGAAGATGCTAAGCGCAATATTGTGCAACAGTTTATATTCGGATTAAAAATGCCCCTATTCATTTAAGTACGAAGCGAACATCTGAAAATGCTAAATCACGCAATTAAAATAGTAATGTGATAGGATTATCAACAAGCGGTAGGATGCCTAGATTTCCAACAGACGATATATGTAATTTGAAACTTCATCGTTCAAACTTAGCTTCTCATAACTTACACATACACAATCTCAAGTACGTAATTATTCACTAGCACAAATCAATAAAATATATTAGATAAATAAAGAATATTTCCTATCGATCTATAGGAAAGGTTTCATATAAATGATAATGGATACAACAGTAATAACACTGAACGTCAACAATGACCGCGTGTGGAGAAAATATAATAAAAACAACTACATAGAAGTAGACATATCAGTAATAAAAATAAATCAGTTTTTTCCTACTCAGCCTTACAAAAGACTCGCATACCAATGATAATGATTGTAGTACCACGTTAATTGTCACACCCTAGGCCAACATTAGCTGAAAAAATAATTTCGTACACAAAATAAATGTAACCCTAGACAACTTATTTATTAAAAAATATTAATTCATAGACTGGAATATTTTTAATGAACATAACGGTAAACAAATTCAGTGCAAAAATTTTGAATGAAATGGAAAAATAGTCGGTTTCATTAGCGATACCGAACATTGATAATACATGTAATCACGATAAAAAATAACTAGCATATTTAGATAAAGTTATATATGTAAAATAATATGTTATAATATTAAATATTCTTTTATTACAATACATCTTACATTAAATATGCAATAAAATATTACATTAAAAATAATTAACATTAAAAGAAATCAGACAAAATTTAATTTGAACAGAACTTTAGTAACATTTTTGTAATTTGACATTAATTTTTTAGCCTTATGTAATAAGCAATAATAAAAAAGAATGCATAATTGTTTGCAAATATTTGGCTTCGGTGTGTTCAGACCATTTTCAACAACTAAAAAGAACTATAACTTAACAATAATAAATCTCCTCAATAACTAATATTTATATCAGTCATAATTCAACATTATGATTCCTAATTTTTTCTTATATAGTATAGTAATTGTATTATTAAAAAAAAGTTTATAGAGTATTAGTAAATAATTTCAATAGCTCATGATTGATAGATTACTACAAGATTCTCGATGCAATTAATTATTGAAAAGATGCAGATTTTATAAAAAAAAAATTATGACTAACACCTTATTTCAGTGAAGAAAGCTTACGAATTTTTTAATTCGTACAAGAAATTACGATAACTAAGATCAAAATGAAACCTATTTTACTTGCCAAAGTATTTTTATCAATCTTATGAAAAGATTTGCTTCTTAACTGAATTCTTATTTAATTTATTTTTACTTTAACCGAGATATTATTTTTATATTTTTATATTTCTATATTCAATATAAACGTATATTTAATATATTTACAAGTAATTTCATTTAGTTTACTTACTTATACTTTAAATATAAAAGAATTTCATTGTCGAAAATCGTGATTGATGAAATACGAATTAGTGTACATATTTTTATTCCAATCTATATATTTCATAAAATTATTTACAAATAAAAAGTTTAGAATATGTAAGAAAGAAATATAATTAGTTTTATTAAAAATATTTGCTTATTTTATAAAGAGCGTAAATAAAATAGTAAAAATACAATAGTAAATGTAATGATATATTTAATACATAAGTCATTAATACGATCTACTTTAATTGTTTTATAGACATTTTAAATATTATAATGGAGAGAAAACAAGTCGAAAAGCGCAATATCCGGATGAACGTTGCTCCGGGTTGACCATTCGCCGCGCAATTAGAAGATTCGAGTGCCTACTGAAGCTACGCTGACGTTCGTCCGAATAACAGTTAGAAAGTTCAAGTATACAAAGTTTGAGATAATGGCTTTTTCCCTCTCTCCTAGAAATAGTGCATGACGAGCTCTACCGCTATACATCGAGTACATCTAGGGATATTATCCAAAAGGAATATCTGGGGTTGAACCCTAGCGGAAGCATGAAACATGCCATCCAAAAGCAATCGGACGAATACATGCGTGAAAGCGATTTCCCAATAAAATCTGGTATTATATGACCAATAGCACGAAATGAAATGTACATTATCAAGTCATTGCTGCCTCAACGCCGCGTCAAACAGTAACTCTAGCATTAATGCAGTATCCGAAGATTTGCGAGGGCAGAGGGAGTATTTTCTGTTGGATGATGCATACGCATGATCAATAAATCCCATTTGAGATAACAGTGATCGATAAATGTTGAATATTGGAAACTCTGTTCAGACCTTGACGTCCGTCCTAAAAGCCTTCGCTATACCAATATAAAGCGCAAATAGAACAAGTTTCTAATCGGTGTAGAGCTGCCATTCGAGAAGATGTCAACGTCTAGATGGACATCCTTGAGTGGCTAAATCTTACATACAAACCAGTCAATGTTCTCGGTACAGGATACAGATTTGTAAAGATCAATGCACATACGAAATAGAAATTATAAACCTCGACGAAGAAACTCCATTCTAACATGTATTACAAAATATGTTTGGATATTATATTATTATTATATTTCAATATTATGCAATAACGACGAAAATAACTAAGTTATTATTATAAATACAACTTCGTACTAAAAATATATACGCATCTTTCATTTAACGATAATGTCAATTAATTTTTAAAAATACATAACAATTTCAATTAACTTTCAAGATATTTTCCATAATTTACGTAATTATTAAAATTACAAATAATTTTTTCAAAGATAAAATCATTATGAAATGCAATTCATTCCAATGTTGGAATCAAAGTTTTCTTAGGTGATAAAAATGCTTTCAAATTTATCATTTTGTACGTTAGAGTGAGTAAAAATAGGTACTTAAAGTAATACCCATTTTCTACTAAAAGAATAATTCTAAGTTATAAAAAGTTCAATTTTTCATTTCCTTTTAAATTATGAAAAGTCTAACCTAAAAAAGAGAAACAAAGGAACAATAGAAACTTTTAAGAGTTTTCAGAGATTTCATATTTTCTGCAGCATTATTGTCTCAAACCAACGATTGAACAACAACCATCACCGTAGAATTTCTACTTAATTGCACTTGGTATTTTTAACAATGACGTTGTTACTAAGAACTTTTAACCCAAATAAAAGATGTATTTTCAATTTGGTGAATAAACTGTTGGTATATTTCAGAAATTAAATTTTTAAATAAGTCATTCAGGTTACTTTTAATTATAATAATGGAATGAAAATTGCAGTTAATATTTATAATTAATTGATATTTAATTACAATATGCATCTAACCTTATACAATTGAATTCTTCAAAATCAATTACATTATAAAATACAATCACCGAATAGTTGTAACAGTATAAATAAGAATATATTAATAATAATTAAAAAGAAAAATGTAAGAGTTTTTTACTATTAGAGTTATAATAAATTTAGAAAAAAATTTTAAATATTCAATCAGTTTCATTACGACCATAGAGAACTTTTTCTTTTCGTAGCTATTTATAATATAAATATATTGGCAAAAAAGTACAATTTTATTGTTTCTATAATTGCATATGTTACTCTATACTTTATTGTAAGTTATCATTAAAATCAAGGAAAAAATAAAACTATTTTTTAAAATAAACAATAATAAATTATTGAAATCCGTTGAAGTCAAATTATTTAATAGAAAATTAAAATACACGGAAAAATATTTCAATGTGCAATTATATAAATATAGAAATCAATTATTGTAATATATATATATATATATATACTTTGTATTTATTTAAATATAATAAATACCACGTATGTAACAGTAATAAGCTTGTAAATTTTAACATCAAAATTTATCAATTTTATAGAAAGAAGAAATTAAATGAGCAGTATCAAAATTCACTCATATACTTTTATATTATTTGTTTTAAAATATTTATACTTATATTTATATCATATAGAAAAGTAAAATTAATTTCTTCCACGAACAAATATTTAATGTATTTTTTTACAAGCAGTGACAAAAGCTTCTTAATATTTTTTATATTTTTCAAATTTTTATACTATTTTCAAATATATTAAAATTCTGTATTTTAGTATTTAGCTTATCAAAAAATATATATTAAGTTTACACTGAAAATAAACTTTGTGTACTTGTAGTGAGCTAAAATTTTATAGTTACAAAAAATGTATGCTTTAAAGTTTCAAAAAACTGTAATATGAGATTTATAATTATACGACATTTTATAACAAAGAAGATGTTCGAAGGTTTAAATTAATACATGTATTTTGAAAAAATTATTGAAGTGCTTTCGGAAGTGATAAATTTTAAAATACATTAAAGTTTTTAAGAAAATAAATAATTTTCAACTTTTCATTTTATTAAATACATAAAGCACTGTCCTCGAATCACTCAAGTCAATTTCTAAATGGTTCATTTCTGACAATATTATAAAAGATTTTATATATGTTTTTAATAAAAAATTATATTCTTATTTTGAAAGAGTATTAGAACTTATTATATATAACATTTTTATCATTTTATATATATATATATATATATATATATATATAATTTTTAAATTTAAGAAAATGTTAAAAAGCCAGTTAATTAGTCTGAATTATTATTATTCGGTATGTTATAATTTAGAAAACATACTTTGCTTATTATGTATAAATAATTATAATGACTTACAATATCTTTATTAATAAGCACTAAAGGTATTTAATTTTAATATTTTCAATGAACTTTTGGTAGTCATAAATAAATTAGTAGCATTTGTATAAATATTTCTATAAAATTTTCTCATTGTATAATTCGGACTATTCTACTTTATAATTATTTTCAGCATTTTTATATAATGATTCATGACACTTCCTAACTAATATTGCTATTACTATTATTCCATGATAAATTTTGTCTTTTGAAATATTCCAGTAACTAATGGTGTCACTTATTATTACCACGATAATGAATATTGGTTATTCCCTTTTAGGACGTTCTAATTTTCATAATGGATATCAAAGAAGAACTGATTGTGAAAGGTAATTACTTAATCGTTTTTATATTATCTAAATAAGACATTTAGACTGAATGCAAAAAAGCAATATCTTTTTCAGATAACATATATTCAGTGATATTTAAGCTGATTTTAAATAAGGTAAAGTTTTGTTTTAAATTTTTTAGAATTCAATAACACAGGATTTTAATGTCCTTTTGAAAAGACATACGTTTTCGTATATTTCTGATATCATTGAAACGATTAATAAAATAATTTTAGTACAAAGATAGTCAAGAAGTTAAGTCAGTTTGATTATTAGATGTATAATGAAAATAACATGTATAATGAAAGTAACTACAATTTCTTTCAATCCTATAAAAAAATTAATTTAGATTGTATACATAAATCGTAATCATTTTACAAATTTTAGTGATTTATTTATACAGTCATTACTAAGGATCACAATTAGTAAATCATTGTTGACTTGGATATCTCGTATGTGTGTAATATATATATATATATATATAAAGTAAAAAGATATAATTTACTCGTTCTAATTAGAGTAACGTAAATACATAATTATATACATTACAAGCTGAAATCGATTATAGAAAAAATAAATTTAAGGAATTGTTAATTTGTGTGAATAATTATATTACGTATTTCTTAAGCACTCGGTAAAAATTATGTTGCGGTAAGAAAATTTTTAGACAGAATAGTCACTTGCAAATGACATTTTAAATTAATAAAAAAAAAAATCGACTATCATAAAAATCTTTATTTTTAGAAAGTTTAAAATCTTAAATATCTTTGAAGTATATTAGTAGTTGAATCATGGGATTTTTTCGTAAAATAGAAACTCGTATTTGAAGACAAATTGTTCATTTGCCATATTAAATAAATCGATGGTACACAAAAAAAAATGTCAGTTAAATACATACTAAAAAGAAACTTAATATTTCATAAATTTATTGACATAATAATTTCATTAAGTAAATAAAGATGTATAAATTAGAGATAATAAATTCAGGAAAGTGAAATTGAGAAAATTTGTAATTGGACAAATCGAAGTGGAAAAGTGACAACAAATGCAGATACAGCGACTAGATACATTTGTTGACAAAAGGTGGTTGAAAATAAAATAAAAGCTAGTGTACGAAACGATGATCTTCATGTAAAAGTCGATTGATTTTAGTATTGTAAAAGTTTTTATCCAAATATAATAAAAATACATGTTATATTATAAAATAATAATATCGCATTATGATACCTGATAAGATCTACAGAAATTAATTTAATGAGTACCTAGTTAAAAAACTTTTTAAGTAAAGAATAATGAAAAATATTATTGAAAAATAAGTTTTTGTATAAATGACGATTAAGTTAATTATAAATTAAAGTAAGTCTGTATTTTTAATGAAATTTTAATAATATAAATAAAATTTGATTATGATCGAAAAATTATCGTATTTTTCATCATTTATGTTAAAATAATTTTATATCTAATACTGTTAGTTCAAACCTATTTCAAAGTTGGTTAAACTTTGAAAATGGTTAAAGTTAGAAAGTAATTGTAAACTTTCACTAGAAAGTCATTGTCAAGATCTAAACTTGTCCATCATGATATGATAGTATCGGTGTGAACCAAATTCAGAAGAAAGTAATTCAATAATTTTACTATCCAGTTTTTCAAAATTACACCCTTGCGCAGCTTCGTAATTTTGAAATTTCAAATCGATCCTTATTTTAACCACCACCTAAATTTAAGATCTTTTAAGTAAATAAGTAGTAAAATTATATAAATTTAAATAAAATGGTTTTTTTTTAATTATTCTTAGTTATAGTCGGATGCCAAAAACCTACTTCACATATAAATGACTAAAATTAATGCTCATATTATTTTAAAATAAATTAAATATTTCTTAAATTAAATATTATCTTTGGCAATAAAAAAATAATAACCTCTGTGCCTCATATAACTAATTGTATGGAAGGTAAGTGTGCAATTTACATGTAATATACATTAATTCAGTAATGATGCGAAAAGCTCCATCGAGTAAATTCGAATATATCATATCTACTTTTACATATAAGCATTATAATACATATAAAAAGAACGTTTACAAAAGTATTCAAATATGTAGAAGAATAGTGCCAAGCTCGTGAGACAAAAAGGGCAAAATTACGCAAAGCATTGTGATTATTCAGCAGAGAAACGTCACGTATCAGCAAGGAACTGCGAACGAATACAATATTATAAAGTACTGCACGTGCGCTCTCTGAACAAATGAGAAAAAAATTGGAGATTTTATTCCAATTAATTCATTGGTATGAAACCGCATACAACTAATGGTATTAAGAAACAGAGGAAAAAACAGAAACAAAACGAGTTATTCAATTGCAATTATTCAGTAATATTAAAAATTAAATTATATGTAATAATTATACTTAAAAAGGCTAAGAAGTTCAAATATTAGTTACGTAAACAACTGAAAATATTTTTTTTACATGTCAAAATTAGAAAATGTTTTATTTGAAATTCTATCATAAAATATAAATTCAACATAACATATAAATCCTTTTCGTATCTGCATTATGAAAGAGAGGAAAAAATAAGTATTACATTAATAAATTTTAAAAGATAATTACTTTTTTCACAACAGTCATGTATAGCATGAAATTGAAAAAATTTTAAGATCATTAATATCAGTTTAATAAAAATTAAAATTTAAAAAGGACTAAATCCATCTAACAGTTTACTAAATATAACGATTGATTAATAATAACTTATTATTAGAAAAAACAACTATACAGATAAAAACATTTACTCACATTATATTTTTTTAATCCTTTACCTGATTTCAGATTGAATATATTCCTTTTAACCGATTCGATTTGTAATACAAATGGGAATTTAAAAGTTTAATAATTAAATAGAAAATAATTAAAAATCATTTGGATAATATTTAAAAGTTATATAACTGTCGTACTCACTATAATTTTATATAATACGTCCAATACTGTCAATTAATGCGATAACTTCATATATTATATTTACACATATACTTGTTCACACGCACACAGAGTACAGAGAAAATAATTATTATTATCATAAACTTTACGTGGTAGAATTTTTAAACTAGGAAAAATATTAAATGTTATATAATATTAATAAATTACAACTCTAATAAATAATTTAAGTGGAATAGTCAAAAATTTGAAAAATGAATCGATATAATAAATTACCTTTCTATTAACACAAATAATGTTAATAGATAAAATTTTCAAATACATAATCTGAAAATAATCATATTTTTCAAAAGATCTTTTATTATAAAGAAATTAATCAAAATATATAATGATTGCAATAAACTTTTCTAATTGTAAAGTCAAAATAATATCAGGTTTCTTATATCAGTTATATATTTCAACAGTATTCTTGATTTAAATATATGCAAAAAAAATGAAAACAGAATAATATTAATATATGTTTGAAAATATTATTAAACACATATTCTGTTTTATGAATTAGTCAAAATTATATTATACTTATTAAATACTTACAACACTATTCGAAATGATTATTTAAATAGAATTTACATTATCGTGGACTAAATTACGTACTGTTTTTACACTCAGTTGATGAAAAACTTAATACAAGGTACTTTTAATATTTTTTATAAATACTTAAAAGTTTTAAGCCATATATAATATTATCCTGAGAAATTGTTTAATCATTCGTCAAAATAACACTATATATAGTGAGACGTTTTTTAAGATTATAAAAATGAGCGTATACAACACTTTTAATAATACATTTCAAAAATTGCAGAAAAACGGTATAGCGCTTATTAATCTTATATTGACTTACTGCTTTTCACACGACACAAAAGATAAGTTCATTAACTTATAAAATTAAAAATTTGTCATCTGCTTTTTAATAATAGAAAAACACAATGTACATTGTATAAAAAGTACTAAATTCACTATATTGCTTTTCTATTCTTATGTCACTTTCAGAAACTTTTCTAATATGCAATGATTATGAAACACTGTAATAAAAAAAAATTCTCTAAAAATCTTTAATTAAATACTTTTCTATTAGATTTATTTAGACTATTTATATAAAAAATATATAAAAGCACTTCCTATATAACTCTAAAAATGCGTAGGCAAAAATACAGAAAATGTAAACAAGAACTACAAACTACCAGTTGTAAAAAAGAAAATAAAATAAAAATAGAAGAACTACCCAGAAAAGAAAGAAGTAAAATAAAAATGAAGACGGGCGCGTCGGAGTAACGGACTCTGAAGTACTTTACCTCGCTTAGGGAGAGTACAATGAAAGCCTTTGCGGTTTCTAGTACTTGA
This sequence comes from Wiebesia pumilae, assembly GCA_018907045.1. Classification (NCBI taxonomy): domain Eukaryota; kingdom Metazoa; phylum Arthropoda; class Insecta; order Hymenoptera; family Agaonidae; genus Wiebesia; species Wiebesia pumilae. Next base: position 4,400,290 of record JACCHZ010000138.1, read on the forward strand.
TATATACCAAGCTTTCACTTTTCACTCGTCTCGTGCATAAATACATTTTCCGAAAAGAAAGCCGATTCGACGACAAAATGATTAAAATCGACGAAACAGTCGAAGAGATTCTGAACAAAGAAAAAAGAAATTTCAAAGATGCAAACAAAGACGTTACTGACGCATAAAAGAGTACACGATAGGTACATAACGAGCAGTACGCATTAGTCCGTGAATCGTCAAGTGACGATGAGTGGAAAAAGTACGTTGATTGGTGATTGAAAATAGGCAGGGGTTACGAACTCAGAAAAGGGAGGATTTGTGAGAAGGGACAGAATGTTTAATTAATTTTTCAAACGCGCTTGCTTAACGATCAAAATTGAAGTCGATCGTTGTGCGTATACTTATGCTCTACTGGTTTTTAACAGTTGCCGGCCTCCCCAAAGCTATTTTATAACTTCCTTCAAAATATTCACCTCGAAAGTGTATAAGAAGTGAGTGTAAAGGAAAGTATTTACATTATTCACAAGAATAATTCTTCAATTAGCATGCGATGCTTAAATTCACGAAACAGAATTATTTTTTGAGAATTCGTTTAAGATGCCATAAACAAATTTTAAAATATTTTGATACAAAAATTTAAAAAATTCAGTTTTATGTAATTGATGACTTTGAACATTTGTAATATAAAAACTAAATTATATTCTATTATCGCGGTACTTTTGTCATATTTATGTTTGTATAAAATGAGCAGTATTTATAAGTCAAAAATTTTCATTTGACAATTTTTATACATTATTTGAAACATTTTTCTTTGCAGTTCTTATAAATAATTTATGTAGAAAAACGACGAATGCTGAAATACATAAACATGGTGTTCCTATATTCACAATTAAACTAATTATATAAAATTATATTCATAGAACTGAATGGTACACTATATATAGCATTATATTAAATGTAAATATAATGTTATGGATGAACACTCGTTGAAAATATTATTTAAGAATGAGTTTGAAAAATACTTGAAATATCATATTTTTAAACTCTGTTGATTAATTTTCAGAATATACATACATAAGGGGTTTTGTAGATAAAATTCAAAATAACTTTGCAAGTATTATAGTTTACATCAGTTTTCACTTATCTTTAAAAAGTTTTAAATATGTTCATTAAAGTTTTTTAAATTCTCATGAGTGATCAATACGTATTAAATTTTACAACTCAAGATAAAATAGTTGTTTCAAAGCTAAGCTTTACGAGATCATACATTAATAGTAATTAATAAAAATAGTATTTTATTGTTAAACGGATTTTTTGTTTTAATAATATTGTTGTAGTCTTCAATTTTTATCAAATCTGTATAAAAATAAACATATAACATATTCCATAGTGTATACTTTTAGATTTATTGCCTACATCTGATGAATACCAAGCAACTCCAATAAAATTTATTTAATATAAGTTAAAATTGATACAATTTTACTTACTTCTTTTCCTTGTAGATTTAAAAATATTTCTCTTTAATAATTACCTTTCTATAAAAGGAAGATTCACAAAAATAATTATAAATTAATATTTATTTCGCCATTTTTTAAGTTTAAAATAATTTTGATGACAATTAAATTTAAAAATTGCTTATCATCAAATGACAACATTTATAAAGAATCTCATATTATAATTATTTGACTTTTACAAAACATTAAATACTATCCTTAGAAAATATATGTCTACTCATACCTAACAAAGGCATATGATTTTATATATGCACGCATTAAGAGAAGATCGTAGTGTCAATGTGACAGCACGTACCACTACGAAACCGAAGTATGTGTAGGTGCATGAGTAAACATGAAACGTGAACAAAGCTGGTAAGTAACAGAAGCAAGTAAATAAGTGAATTAATGTACAAAGAGAGAAATTTAAAACAAATTCTGAGCAGTGATTCTTGATATTCCATTAAAATACTCTTTTATATTATACACTTTCTTTATGATGTATATGTAAACGTGCTCAAACAGGCGTACTCACATACATCGACAAACGTTTTTATGATAAATTCAAATAAAAATATAAAAAGAATTAGCATTTAATCTATTATTTGAAAATGGAACCGCGAACCACAAATTTATAGACATAAATAAAAAATTTTACTCGAAAAATGATCTAACATGAATGTGAGGTTATAAAAAAATATCCACAATAAAAATATTTATGTTATTACATTGAGTTAACATACAGGCTAATATGTTATATCATTTAAAAATGATATCATTTTTAAATGATATAAAGATGAATAAGAACTTATATAATTATTAAATTCAAAATTTTGAAACTAACAAGGCTTTTTATACAATGTTTCCATATTTGTCGTAATTATGAAATTACTGCATTTACCGCATTGTATTATTTGTTGTTTGGTGTATTATCCAATTATCTCTAAGATACGAATAACAATATTAATTTAAATACTAATTTAGTGCAATTGATAAACAAACTATTAGAAAGTTCTGTGTCGTATCATGTAAACAATGTAATACAGAACTAGTATAAATGAAAACTTATCAAAACAAATTAGCCTATATTGAAAAAACTTCATTAATTCGCAAAATACGTGTCATTATTACCAACACATAGAAAAAACTTGAACAACGCATAGAAAGTTGTATACTACATATTTTTAATTTTATGATTGTAAAATTTGACGACTGTAATTTATTTAAAAATATTATATGATTGATTATAAACATCCTACAAAATTTGAAATTGCCTACAAAAAATCAAGAACATTCGAAGCTATTTATTCTATGTAATTAATAGATATTTTATAATTTTGACAGATAATTTTCTACGAACCTATATTTAAAAAGAATTAAAGAATGTATATATATTGCTTAAAATTTACTTTTTAATTTAAACTTAATATTATAAAGCGAATTGAAATAAATTCTATTCCATTATTATAATAGATGTATGATATTTGAAGTACTTAAATTCTTTACCACTTCAAATTCGATTGATTAGCTAAGATTGTAACTATATTTGCCTTTAATTTTAGATATAATGCAAGTATACATATATAAATACGAAAGCAGCAAGAAATATATTTTTTTGTCATATCTATATGAATTTCTTAATAATTATCATACTATTAATTTAACTCTGCGTACATATACACGCATCTTATATTTATAATTGTTCAATATATATATCAGCGATATATTTGGAAATATGTTTTTATAAATATTTGTCATTTTTACACATTTGTACAAACATTGCACCTAAAATATTGATTGAAGCAAGAAAAAGATTTTTTAACAACATAAAAAATTATTTACAGATACAAGTATTAAAAACGTTCGAAAATTATCTCATTATGGTCATTCACCTCGTGGAAAAATCACTAACTGTAGGTTCGTATAAATTTAAACAAATACATCTGTAGGAGCTTTTAAAAAGATCCAAATTATTAATTAGTTCTTTCATATTTATTTTGCTGAAAACTGTTTTTTCATTTTAATCTTAATGGTAATATAATGGACGGTTGTACATTCAACATGCATTGGGATCGATTCTACTTTAATTTAAATTACATAAAACAATTTATTTACAATTTAAAGTAGCGACAAAAAACTTTTGTCTTGAAAATATTACATTATTATTTCAGAAATTTAATTAAATTATATTTTTAAATATTACGAACATTTTTTAACTGTAATTAAATTGTTGAAAAATCATGCTATAAGGCGTAATAGTACAAGGTTTTAATAAAAATACCACTCAGTTGCAGTGATTTAGTATTCGCTACAATTGTTCGACCAACTTTGTTGATGTTTTTATTACCTTAATTATATTCATAATGTAATACAAAAAGATGTGATATTTTTCATTTAATGTGAACAGTGTTCGTATTTTAAATTATAACTAAAATTTAAAGGTGCATCAAATTTAATTTCTGATGTCGAGATACAATAAGAATTCTTTATTTATGGTTAAAATCAATGCATGAAAGCTCATTACGTTAATCTGCATTTAAAAAAAAATTAAAATCGTCTCATAATAATATATAAATATATTTCCAATAAATCACTAGCTACGCAATAACCTGCTTTCGTTTTCTTGGTTCTATATTTTTTCTCTTGTCAGGTGAACCGATGAAATTTTACTAGTTTCGAAGGAAAAGATGGTCAACTCAACCCTACTTGTATAACCTCTTCGAGAAGTACTTCACCTTCTCTTACAAGTAAATGCGTTGACTCAAAAGTGGTGACCCTCGTAAATCCTCGTAGATGAGAATCCAACATGAATCTTCAAGTGCTCTCACGACAACAAGATGAAATCATAAAATATTCTAAACTAAGAGAAATATACATTTTTATACTAGTGATTAAAACTTATATGAATATGAATTTACTTTTTAATAAATTTTTATTTCTGACAACCATTTTTATACATAAATTGCTCAACTTGGATCGCTAGAATGAATATTATTAAAATTACATTTCAATTTTTGGGGTTTAATCAATTCATAGATGAACGACTCGGTATTACAACTTACATTTGACCTTTATTTATTAAAAAATTTATGAATCTTTCAAAGAGAAAAATACAAATTGAGATAATGGATGTAAATGTGTATTTAATTATTTTTATTACAGGTTTTCTAAATTTGTTATTTATGCGATAATTTAGTATTAACTCAGTATTTTGATAATTTTTTAAATTAAAAATTATGAGAACAGTTTTAAACACTTATTACAGAAATATTTAAATTACAATATTTTTATATATTAAATATCAACTTTTACGTAATCTTGTAGTGATATTTTAAATACGATCATTATTCATATTAAATAAAAAATATTACTTCTTTTTGTATTACGTTATGAATTTGATAACATGTATACTTTCTAGATGTTGCTAATGATGAAGATATAAAGTATATATAATTATATAAATTAAAAGGAACGGATGACTTACTTTATATAAACATATATATATGCATTTTTATGTGCATTTATTGATTCCAACTTTGTATTCGACTGAAAATTAAAAGTTTTAACTATACAATTTAACAAACGCCATTACTAATTGGTTTTTTTTTCAAAATAAGGTGAAAAAATTAAAGGTGTAACATCTTTATATAAAATAACTTTCCTTAAATGCACTTCATTTTAAAGGTCAAATATTTTAATTGATTATTTCGAAGATTTCGAATAATTCGAACATGTTTTACTCAAGGATACAAGAGTCAATCGAATTATACTTCTTTAATGCAATTCTTAAAAAGATCAAACTATAACACCATGAATGAAGTATATGCAAGTACTCGCATACTTATACATATATGCATGAGCGTACGCATAGCGAATCATAATAGGATAGACGGAGAAGCAGCTACGGTACAGGTTATACAAGATATTTCTATTACAAAAAATTCGATATAAGATATAAAAGAGGGGTAAGGGATCTCTCTCTCTCTCTCTATCTCTCTCTCTTTTTAGGGTACCGCATGAAAAATCGATACTGATGCGATAACCCCGAGTAAACGTGCACTGAGAATGCAACGACAATTCAAAAGACAATTTCTCGTACGTATAGGTATGTATATATCTATTGATGAGAAGAAAAAGATAAAGTGTACTGATAATACTAGAATCAATAATAAATTAAGAGATTTAGAATTTATTTAAAATATTTCGCTAAAAAGGACACTTAACTCGAAAAAATGTTTAATTAATGCTTCTATAAAAAAGTGATTTTACTAATAACTCAAAAATTCTGAAAAATAGTAAAGTATGATTTATGATAATACATGAAAATAATAACAATATTTAAAAGAATAAGAAAATTTTTGTAATCTAGTGATGATATCTCTTTTATAAAAACAAGAATACTAAATAAACCATGAATGTTTTTTATTCGCCTATATTTACTTGTTTATTCATTTAAGGTATTTGCTTTCGTCACACATAACTTTACCCGAGCTATAAATTATTATGCGTATAAATATATTTCATTTATTCTTTTTTATTATAAAATATCACCTTAAAAATTTAAAACCATATTTTTACTAACTATTAATTTGTATTTTACAGGAAATTTTCAAATTCTTCATGTAATAAAAGCAAAAAAGTCGTTTTATGCTACAAGTACAATGCACAAGAGTACGATTGATATTAAGAAAATATTACTATTGTTAACATATGCATCAGTTTTTACAGTTACAAAAATAAGAAAACTATAACTGATGTAATTATAATTGCATTTTCTGTAAGAGAATTAACCAAATTTTGCAATGTTGAGGAAACATTAGAAAGGCAATATAGAGATATTCAAAAAATCCAAGTAAGCAGAAAAATTTTTACAGTGCGCAAACTATAAAATTTAGAACTCAATTAATTTGAATTACATCATTTTTTTAATATTATAATAAAACAATTTATTTTTTTATACGTATGAAAAAAGTTATATAAAGTAGAGAAAAATCAGTGAGAATTTTTCGATATATAAAATTATCAATTCGACTTGGTAAAACGTTTGAAAGCATTAATAAATACATTTTTAATATGTTCGCTGGTAATGTATTATATATCAAATGGAAAATATATTTATGCTTAAAGTTCTTCAATTTCATAATTTAATTTATTCTAACGAAGAAATTCATTCATTAAATAAAAATTATCATGTGAACTAATAACTTCTATAAACTTTCTACACTTATAAATATGCAAGTTCAAAGATCATTCTAACTAATATTAAGCTGCTCATGAATACCAATAAAAACATCATCTACGGCATTGATTTTTGCAGACTTCCTTCTTTCTTTTCATCGGTCCTGCATTAATCACTGTCATCATTACAAGAACAAACAATCATGGATTCAAAACGCCGAAAGTAGAATTTATGATAATGCTTAAGTGCATAGCGCGTGGCTTGCCAACACAGAAAATCGCGTATCGCGATTCCGAAATACCTCGTTCATGCAGCGACGCGATGCACGTGCATTGGTACAGATGATTCACTTAACGACTCAATTTTTCTAAACCACATTTATAAAATACGCGTGTATCCTCGGCGATCAGCGCTACATGTCAATATACACTTGTTATCCACTCGAGTCCTTGATCGAAGCGCTAATAGTATGGACCGTAGTTCATGCTATTCAACAAATTGTTCCAGTTACGTCTTATCCACGCACATATGAGCTTGACTATTTGTGCGCAAATATGCGTATGTACCGATATGTCTGAATGGTGACTACATAAGCCTGTGTGGAAGGCAATGAACTGCTGAAACGTTGTGGGAAATACCAGCGGCTATTGCTTAGACTTTATGATTAATTACTCTAAATACAGTACTAACTGCGAAACTGTTATACGGTTAATAATTAAATGTTAATAAAACGGATGTACAGTAATTTACTTATTGCTTCATATATCTATCGTTTATCTTTATAAATATTGATTTCTATTCGGATAATATAATTTTATACTATAAAAATTTTACTTTGAATGTTTACGTGATTCTACTAATTCTCATAAACATAAATGTAAATTTACAGACAAAAGAATTTTGTAGTAATCCGCTTCGCTTCTCTTAAGCAAAGATTTACAAACAAAACATTATGTAATCTCAAATGTAAAGCAGGAAATATAATACAGTTGAACCCATGGTAATGTGAAAAGCAGAAAAACAAATACTTTAAAAAAACTGATACTAATAAAAAAAACTTCATTCGACAAATGTGTATATAAGTAGAATAGAAATAGATTTCACCGAATCTAGTAAGTTCTAACTGGATAAAATTTACATAAATGAATATATTCTTTATATATATTACTCCTATAGATAATGATAGACAAAAGTAATAAAAGAATACTTTAAAATTTCCATTGTGTTTTAAAACACATAATAATCATAATAGTTTAAACTATTTGCTGCATAACAATATCAGTTTATAATTAAAACGTCCTTATTAAATCATAAAGGTCGGTTAATTTGAAAAATCAAACATTCTAAATCATACAAATGCCATTAAATCGTAGTGATTAGTGGATCTGTCAAATTACTTAACGAATTTGATTGATAAATTATAAATTTTATTAAAAAATCATTTTTGTAAGTAAGATAATGTATGTATAACTAAACTTTCTAATCATTTATCTCCACAATGTAGAGTATTATGAATATAAATTTACACTATATTTTCAAGGATCATACTTGATATACTGTACAAAATTCTACTTCAAATACATATTAAAGTCAGTATGAAACAGTTTAAAATATTATTTTAAAGGCAGAATTTTAAAACGCAGAAGAAGCATTCGTATGAATATAAATGCATGTCCCGTTTTCCCGAGTAAAAAAATTGAAAGTACCTGTGTGTATATCGATTGTTAAGTTGAAAGCACTGGAAAAGGCGGAACATTCCCTTGAGAGCTTTTTCGACAGTTGCATCGAAAATCGTTTCACTGCTTCGTGGGTGGACCGGAAATTGTTTTAAGAATTTTCGATGTCACGCTAGCTTTATTTACAAGTATCGATGTTGAATTTGAGCATACAAATACTTTTTAGATACATATATTTTTATTTCAAGCCATCGATGTCGATGAAAATAAAGGTGAATTTCTTTGTATGACCAAGAATTCAGTTTTTCATATAAAATTCTTGTTTACGTGTTAAAAAGAGAACAATCGCTAAATTTTTAATTCTTTAGAACAACTGAGCAAAGGCAAAAATTTCATACATATAACATACGTATTTCATTGTCATTGATATATTTAATATTATTTTAAACATATTTAAAATAAATATTACTACAGTAAATATTTATTACACTCTTCATCTATCTACGTATTTAGAATATTTATATATATTCATTCTATATTTATTTCTGAAAATTGAATGGTATTAAAAGAGAGAAATTAAACTCATTTTTTTAAATCTACTTTTTTTATAATCAATTTGAACATTGAAAGGATTTATGCCTAAAGTTCATTCTACTAGTTTATTTTCATTAATAATTCTGAAATATAAAACTTAATTTTATCAGATTAATTATTTCAATAATGAAACATATGTTAAAGGCTTCAATATTTACTGCATAGTACATTTTATAGCTCGTACTTTTACAAGATTAACAATTTTATCGCAACGAAAAGTTACTCTCTAGATTAAATTTTTTTTATTAAAAAAAGTCTTTTAGTTTTATTACAAGAAATAATAACGATATATGTATATAAAGTATGGAATACAGATTAAGTATATATTTTGTTGATTTTACTATTTGTTTATAATGAAGATAAAAATATACTTAAAACATATTTTTTTGTAATATGTAGCATGCATTATACAAATTATGAAATATAAAATTATAATAGTATGTGTTATAAAAAATGTTTATATTTCATAACTGAATGTTTCCATTATTTTTAAGGATATTTATTAATAATAGGATATTTATTAATATATATTTAAATATTAATTATATTTAAATTATTTGTAAGGATATATTAAATTATTGAATATTCACATTTTCAAACTTGCTTTCCTGCAACAGAAGTTCTCTCGCACTCAGTCTATCAACAAATAGAGTTAAAAGTTGTTAAACATACTCGCAAACCAATTATACGAATTCTCTTTTTCCTTTTTAAAAAACTAAATATTTTAAAATACTTTTAAATCTTATGCTGAAATACATAAAAGAATTACGTAACATTAAAACCTTTATTCGTAAAAATTGCAAGCACACAAAAGTTATTTAAATTTTAAACTAAGCTCAACTCATTAAAACATCAAAGATATAACTTTTTAATAATAATATTTCATACTTTTTATAAGACTTTTTTTAATATGAAAATTTCAAAATATTATTCACTTACATAGTTTTTGAAAGCCTACAAATAAAAATAGGGAGGAAAATTAATTTTACTTTGAATTTGAATTATACTTTTAAATATCAATCATAAATTAATCATAATATAAATAATTAAAATATTATTAAATTAATAATTTTAATTCACTTTTAATCATATTTGTTACGTACATGAAAAAGAAGTTTACCGTAAAATAACATTCTTAGTTTTACTGTTATTTAATTTTTTGTCTAATCAGTATACTGTTTTTTCACTTTCAGATTATAATATTCATAGTATAATGGGAAATATACATTTAGCCGAAGCTTTTAAAAAAATACATCGTATAAAAGGAAATTGTATAATCGCATGCGCCACGATATTTCGTGAACTGAAAGCAAAATGGAGCTATCTTAAGTGAAATACTCTGTTAAAGTCTGCTTGACGTCGTAACAGTATATTTACAAATGCACCTAGATACATATCCAATCTAGTTAGATACAATACATACGCTGATAAATTGTCGCGTTATCTCAAAATTGAGAAATTCCTCAAGCTCCCTTATATGTAAGAATTAAATTTTTAAGCATGTTAAATTTATTTGTTTTTTAGTTAATTTAAAAATGTAGATAAGTTTTAAATTTAAATTATATCAAAAGATATAAAGTATTGCTTTCGTTTAAAATTGCTCTCACCAGTAAAGAAATATTTATTTAAATAAAAAGCTGTTCGGTATTGTTATAATGTATTAAAAACATTCAACAGAAATGTAAACAAGTTTTTATAAGAATTCGATTTAATATGAAATGATTCTTGAATAAATAAGATACAGTAACGGTGGTTTCATACAGGATGCCTAAAAAATATCCATGCATAAAACATGTGTGGTGACTATATTTGACAAACACGGATAAATGAAATCAAACAAATGGTGACAGAAATAATCTATATTGAGAATAGAAAAATGAAATATCTAAATGTATCATCAGATACCGAATATAAATTGTCCAGAAAATACTTGATCAATTTTCACACAGAAATACGATTTAGGATTTTAAGCCACAAAGTAACCGCTAATAAACACATTGACAAACCTGTTTAGCGTGTCCTTAAGTATGTTCCAGATAAATATTAACTTTTCGACAACTGGATGCGTCTAAGTCTGAGGTAATTTTGAAATGTTTTTAAAGCGATATTATACTCATCACGTTTCTTTTACACTTGCATGGACGAATCAATTATCGTATTACAGCGTATACCACGTTATCATAAGAAAGCTCTATGCCTTAAAAAAAAACTGGAATTTTGTAATGTTGTCTTTTATTTGTAGATCTGAAATAGGTTATTTCTTTGACATTATCGTGTCTATTAAAATAGTATCAGATTCGATAAATCCGTGTGTTATGTTGGTTAATTAAGCTTCTCCTTACTTATAATAAACTACACGATTATAGAATCAATTTCTAATCTCATCGAGTCATAATCTTTTGAATAAAAAAAAATTTTCAAATTGTTTTTTATAATTTTAAATATAAATCATATTAAATCAATTACACACATTTTATTGAATTTACATCCAACTGTGCAGATTGTAAAATAATGTAAATATTTAATATAAGGTATAGTTTATAAAATAAAAGATTTTTTTACAACATACTAATACGTGAAAATAAATTTAACATCTTAAATGGTAAAAAATAAAAAATTTTTAACTTTAAAATAAAATAAGAGAAATCGGCGTATTATAAGTTTAAAAAATAATAAATTTTCATTTGGCATTATTTAATTACAATTATTGTAACAGTAGTCAACCTTTTGAAATAAAATTCTTTCTTATTTTTAATATAAATATACTTTGAGAATAAGTACATTATGAACGGTATTGAAGTTTCTGCATAAATTAATATTAACCTCAACCTTAATGTACTTCAACATTTTTCAATCAATTACTAAAATAAATAAAACTAATACAGTCCTCTTAGTAAAAATTGTCTTTAATTTATGAATGATTTTAACTAAAAATAATAATTGTGAATCTTGTATTTTCGATTAATCGAAGGAAAAAAGGAAAGTGAAAAGAAAATCTTTCATACTCAAAGAAAATACCGAAACGACAGCTAATTAGACTTTCTCAGATATATTAATCCATCGCAATGACACTTAACTATAAATTAAAGATGAATACTAATTATACTAAAATAACACTAGCGAACTCACGATTATTTATTTTCTTTTCTCGTCTACTCGGCGGAATATAACGAGGTGATTTCTGCCTTCCAAGACGAGAGCGAAAAAAGGAAGAAATAGCTCCAAGCCATTTCCATCATCTCTCACAGTGATATTTTCTGGCGCGTAGCGGCATTGAAATATAATTTATCAACATCATGCCGGATATCGTGCGAAATTTGCATATCGTCCAACCGTTGCTCTATAGCTATGCGACAAAACTGCAACTTAAAAAGAAAGTGTGGGGGAAAATAACAGGATAAAGAAAGTAAAATTGCTATTATGACGAAAAATGACACGGTATCATAAGACAAATATAGAATATTAAAAATGATAAAATATTTATAAAGACACATGAAAAAACCACAGATTAAATAAAAAATTCCATATATGTGATACATATACGATGAAATGAGAAAGTATTTTATTATCGTGTTCTAATAAAAATAAATATATAAGTTAATTTTTTTTAATTTATTTTACAATGTATAAATACTATTTTTCGCATTTACATTTTCTATTCTTTAAAAATACGTTAATGAATATTATCAATATTTTTCACATTATCTTTGAAGATTATAATACTTAAATAGAATTGGATTTTTAAATTTTTAATATTCAGTTACATGTAATAAAATTTTTAATATACTTTCTTTATGAGTGAATTTTGAAAAAACTAAAATTTTAAAATACTCAAATGAAAATTATTGCTATTTCTTATAAAATTATAATATTTTTACAAGATAGAAGTTGTGATATAATAAATAATAGTTGCGCACCGTTGAAAAAACTAGCGTTCTGTTTTTATCGATGTAAAAAAAATATATAATTCTTCTACTATTAATTAATTTTGTAAAAATTTGTTTAATACAATTCATTTACTATAAATAATACTGAAAGTACATTTATTTTTTAAAACTTGATAAACAGCTTTAGTTTGTTTTTTTAAATTATCGTAGTTATAGAGTAGCATGAAAATGTGCAGGAGATCAAAATAAAAGTTTGAGAAAAAGACAGAATATACAAAGTACATTGACTATAAAATTAAGAATGAAATAGTTATTAGATGCATTATAAATTGAAGAAGAGTATGCAATTAAAGCTGAACAATGGCATAAAAAACATGAGACTTTTGTAAGAAAGTAAGATATAATTCATTCATATGAAAAGAGACAAGATCTTTTAATATTTCAAACAAAAACTTTTACTTGTGACACTGCGTAATCGTAGCGATAAACTAGAAACTGAAATGTTATTTTGAACTTATATTCGTAATATTTTCATTGAAATATTTATCATTGAAATCTCATACTTTTTAAATATTTAATAACAAAATTAAAATAACTGTTTTTGTTACAAAATCACATTGTTTTAGATAGATTCTAATTCATAATTCGAATGAACAGTTTATGAATATTTAATACATTTTATAATTTAACTAATATTATGTCGAATCTAGTAATAAAATTTTGTATCCTAATTTTAAAAGTGAAAATTGATAACCATTTTAAAAAGTGACTATGTGGATATCTTTAATTTTTAAATAATAATAGTTAATCCTTCAAGATCAATCGAGATATGAATTTTTATCAATACTTATTGAAAATTATACCAATAAAAATTATATAGATATTATCATTAATACTGAATTATTTTAATTATGGTTATTTTAATTATATAATTATGGTTATGAAGATGAATTTTTTTCTTTAACATGTATTCTACATTCAATTTAGAGTACAAAATATTATCTAATTCTGAATAAAGAATACGTTTCATTATGTTTTTCTAAAAATTATTTTATGAAACATTAAATTATTGAGATGGATACTCTATCAAAAAACTATATATCATAATATTCAGTATTACAGATAATAATACAATAATAATTCACAGAGAACTGAAAATATTACGTATTAAAATACTATCAAAAATATTGCAAAAAAGATCATTAAGAATAGGTAAGTTGTTGTTATATTTTAAGGCTCGTGTTCAACTTAACGAACTACACAACACTTTTATTAAAGTAAAGGCAAAAAACGCCAACTAGGGACATTTATTAAGAAAAAGTGTGGAGATTTCGTCTCAAGTGCATCAACCTAAACTAAAGATTTATGCCTTTAGAAGAGCAGCAGCATATAAATTGATCGACAAATCAAATTAAAAAAACGAAGTTCCTCAATGACTAGCATACTGCATAACGTAGGAAGAAGAAACTTGAAGAAGACAGAATGAAAAATATTGAGAAAGAGAAAAATTATAGGAAAAGAAAAAAGAGAGAGCACACCATCTAAGAAAAGACTTTCGCAATCTCTCTCTCTCTCTCTCTCTCTCTATCAATCTATTTATCTATCCCTCTCTTCCTCTTTATCTTTTTCGAGACGCCTATGACCAGAGGGTACATTGGATATTCGGGTCGAACGGTAGGACGATAAATCCATCGATAGGAAATAAGGTTGCCGCCGGTCTCTCTTCCTCTCTCTCTCTCACTATCTATCTTGGTCTTTCTCTCTCCGTCATTCTCTCACTCTCCCTCTCTTTGCACCAACTTCTCCTCTTTTATATTTCAACTCGATTCATTCCTGCTCATTCCCTTTTCCTAGTATTCTTGCACGTTTTTGGCTTCGTCGATGCGCGCTTTCTTCGAGGTGGTTCACGCTGCCGATTTGAAAAGGAGACGAAACCAAGTAATCATCAGAAATCAAATTGCAATCTAATCAAGGAATATTCAGTTATTTTCAGAGTTGAAATATCAAATTTTTTATATTGATTGAAAAATTCAGAATCGAGTTTTAATTAAACTTCTGTTTTTAAAATTTAAGGATTATTGAAATCCATTGGCTATCACACGTTCAACTCAAATAAATTGTAATAAATACATGTGATATAATAAAGAATTTATTAAAAACAAACGATACAATTAAGATTGCACTAAAACGTTACATTAGTTTTCATAAATAATTAATCGAATGCTTCTTATTATTTCTAATAATCTAATAAATTCATAATTACATCACATGTGTTTATGTATATGAATTTTTATTAGTCTCGAGAAGTTGCAGAGATACATTTTGAACACTATTTGAATTTAACAAGAATGATACTAACCATCAGAATGTAAAACTTCTCAAACTTCAAAGCGTCATATTTGAGATTCTATTTAATAAAAATAAAATTCTTAATATTTATTTACATTAATTATATTTTCTAAAAGTTAAAAAAATTTGAAACAAATACGTGTATATAGCTAATACACCATGACTTCTTAAACCAATCCTGAAGATTTGCAACTTTAGCAATCATTAATAATTTATTATTTCATCATATATATTTATATATTTCTTTATAATTTTATGTTTTGACTTTTATGTAATTAGTATTTCCTTTTATATCGTATTTTCTTGTTTCTACTTATAATTTGAAACATTTTATTGAGATACATTTGATACTAAATTTGGAGATATAGACTTATAATATTGCTATGATATTTATTTTCATTACTAGTATATTTTTCAATTTAGTAAATTTTTCTATTTGAAGTTTATTCAGAAGTATTTTTTTCTTTTGATTTGATCTTCTGAAATTCGTTTGAAAATGTTACTCATTATTAGTCATAGAAAGAATTTAAGTTTTGTATTTACTTAAAGTGTTTCCATTTGATGAGTACTTTATTTATTATTCATATTGGTTACGTTTCAGTTAACAGTTTGTATGTTTTAGTTCGAATACTAACTCGTCTTCTTCGTACGTATCTTTCATGATTGTTGTGTTAAGTGATCTCTTTCACATTTAAATTTTACTTGTAATGTTGATTATGGTATAAATAATTACATTGTTTTTTGTCAGCTAATGGTCAGTGTATTCGTAATTTTTAAAACTTTTAAAAATTCATTATTTTCTATGTAAACCTCAGATGTATTTGATCGCTTTAAGGACTTTTATTATCTACTGACAATGATATATCCAAATAGTTTTTTTACTAGATTCAGTATTACTCATTCACTTGATAATTTCAAGTCAATAAACTTCAATATCTAATAGCATTTTTTATATTAATAGATATTAATTTATTTGATACAGCTGATAAATTTTAGTATCATTAAAAATGTGAAATAACATCTATTTTACTCTATTTAAAAACCCCGTATTTACGTAATATTAAGATAACAAAGCACAATACTTAAATACAATTATTAAAATTACAATGATTTTTTAATGATAAAAAAATATTTAATAAAATAAATCTATGAAATGTTACATTGGTTCTAATTTTTATCTATTTTTACATAAAGTTTTCGGAAAATATTGATAATGTATATCCTTACATAAATTTTTCAAACAAGTATTGCAGTCAATTATTATTTTAGATTTAACCCTAACTTGTTAATATTTTTATATTTAATTTTTATATTCACATTAATTTTTTATAATATAAATACGTCAATTTATTCTATAAACGGAAATTATATTTTTTAATTTCTTTTACTGTATATTACAATCTTTAATATAGCTCAATAAATTAAAATCTTTTTGGATTATAAAATTGCCTGAATTTTTATAATATAAATTTATACATTTATTTTTTAGCTTATCGTTGAGCTTAAGTAAGCCCATATTTATATCAATTTAAATATCAGTTTTTCTAAAACAAATTCGACACTAGTATGTGAAACAAAAATAAAAGAATATGAATAAACTTTCAAACATTGACGTATTTTAAATTTTTTCGGCTAATATTTTTATGGCGATATAATAAAAACTACTTTTTTAGTTTTCATCCTGACATTTTAAATATTTTTTGTCAAATATTTTATTATGTATGTAATTTCCAAAAACAATCAAGAAAGTAGTTTAATGTAAAATAATGTAAAATAATAAAAACAATATTGCTCATATAACTTTCCATGGTATTATGGAAAGTTAGTATTATGGTGCTTACGAAATTGGTTAATTCTTCTATTTACCTGGTGATGAAATAAAATCCTTAATTGTATTAAATATATAAATTACTCAAATTTTTAGAAAAAAAATTTCGAAAAATGGGAAAGCACTTCAATGGTATATTGTACTAGTGATAAGTAACTATGATAAGTAGTAAATTAAATAGTAAGATTTTGAATTATTTTTAAGATAATTTTTCTGGAATATTTTAGATCCTGTGATTAAAAAAATTGTTATAAAAATAATTCAATAAAATTAAGAAAACAATATTTATTTGTAAAACTAAATTTACATATAATATTTGTTATATAAATGTCGAATTTTTCAAAGTAATATATAATACTTTTAATATTAAATATTTTTTGTTAACATATGTACCGAAGAAATACAGATTTTTTCTCATATACGCAGATCTAAATTCATATCTACAAACACGAGCGCGCACGGGCTCGTGCACGTACGTCAGGTAGCGACATACAATACATTTCTCATACGCCATTATCGGGATTATTGATTACTTTTAAGTTTGGATATATTAATCAAAGTCAAATGTATATATTTAAAAGAAATCGAGCTTTTAATGTTAGTTAGGTTTCAAAATAATGACGGGCAAATGCAAATGCAAACATCGAATTCATTATGCACATGTGTACTTGATAGATGTATTAACAATGAGCAACATTTGTTTGATCTGGTGTAAATGAAATCATAAGCTAATTAGAGAATTGTAAAAAATTATAATTGGTGAATGGAAAAGGTCGTATTGTTTTAAGATTAAATAATTTATTATAAAAGTCAATAATACTTTTTTGAAAGTTATATGAGCAATAGTCTTTATATATATTATTAATAATAACATGCAATACTTTGATTGGCCAATAAACTTATATTATTTTATATGCATGAATCGATTCTTCAGCTTACTATTTCTATTGCTTTTATTATTTTTCATTAATTTACATTAAACTACTTTCTTGATTGTTTTTCGAAATTACATACATAATAAAATATTTAAAATTTCAGGATGAAAACTAAAAAATAGTTTTTATTATATCGCCATAAAAATATTAGCTGAAAAAATTAAAAATACGTCAACGTTTGTAAAGAAATGCTTTTGTAAATTAATGCAGATAATATATCTAACGAATCCTTTTTTATGAACGTGCATTATCTTGTACTTCTAGACAAATTCATCGATAGGTTACAAAGTTGAGGTACGATGACAATCAACATAAATATAGTACGAAAGAAGAGAACAAGATCGAGATTAACAGAATTGAAAGAGAAAGAGTGGAAGGGTGAGAAAAAGAGAGTATGAGTGTATGAGAGAAAGGTGGACAAATGAGGGGAAAAGAGAGTTTGAGTGGGCAACAGAGAAATAGAGACAGAGAGTAAAAGACAAAGAGAAAAAACAAAAGAGCAACAAAGACGAAAAAAGAGTAGATGCTTTTAGCCTGATTGCGATTATGGCTAAAACTATTTTAAGAATAGAAGAAGAAGTGGCTGTCGCTCAACCCTCTCCATGCAATTTTTTTCATTGCATTGTTGTAGAACAGAATTGTCTTAGATTTGGAAGTTGTCGTCCTCTTATTATTATTTTTATGTTATCAAGAAGTTAAATATAAGAATTTTTGTGTATTTGTTCTGGTTTTGAAAATTTTGCAATATCTTAAAAGTGTGAAACATAAATCAAAATCTTAACTACTTCATTTTATATGTATTAATGTGCTAAAAAAGAGATTTGATGGATAAGCACTAGTAAAATAAAGTAAAACAAAGACATGTCATAAATTGAGCTATAAAACTTGATACAAATACATACGATATTTGTTCTTTTGACATATATCGAATCAAAATTATGGTTAACAAATCCTTTTTATCTTTTTTAGTTAACAAAATCACTTGAAAGTTTTTCAACGTCTAACTTATATCTAAATTACGTTCATTATGTTTTTTTATAAATTCTTTGTAAATAAGATACAATGCAAAAATAGAATTATTAGTTTGATTTTTAAAATGATATTCTTATCGATTTAAAAAATACACAAAAACGTATTAGAAGAACTTAATGATACGATAAAATGTAAGAAAAAAAGTTTTATAAGACTATATGACCTCTTAGACATTTCTTTTAGCAAAATTTAAATCGCGTACTTATTTTTGTAACTCTATAATAGAACATATGAATCTTAAATACTTAAATTAACTTTGTTTCTCTCTTATCTAAATAATAATAAAAAGTTTTATATTTATCAATATCATGGAAAATATTTCCTTGGAAGGATTGCCTATGTTTACCGCTATACGGTGAGATAAAAGCTGCAATGCAGTAAGTGTTTTTCAACGACAAAAAAGTTAATTCCATGAATTCTATATGAATAAGTGTATTTCGACCCGATCAATGTTCCGAGCGCTTATAAGAAATTTCGTGAAGACAAAGAACTATTAACCAAGAGTGACAGTTGTCAGAAGATACGCTTTTTAAGAAAATATGTGTTGCAATAAGTCTCAGTTGTTCCTGAAAAAATTATACTCGAGAAAAAATCCTTGTAATGTTTAAATTGTTTAAATTATACACGACATGAATTTACAAGAGAACAAAATTTACCTTATCTGAAATTTGTCGAAGTAAATCTTGAATGTTAATTTATCGAATAATTGCAAATTCCGGTTAGTCCTTGCCTCGTTTAATATTGATTAAATAATGTTAGTTGTTTTCTTTATAGTAAACTTGGATCAAATTATGGTAACATTTATTGTATTAAAATCTTATATTATAATTTAGAAAATAACTTCCTTATAAGAAATTTGTAATTTTCTTGCAAAAACGAGATGTAACGCTGTTAAAATTTACTTTGGACTTATTATTTTATTATGTTTAAAAAATAAAATTCAATACTTAAATATGATGAATTCATTTAATATAATAAAAAAATTTATTTTTTATATTATACTTATTAATTCAATAAGAACAATGTTGAACATAAATAATTTTTCAATAGTACTTACAAAAAATATTCAAAATCTTTATAACTGAACTCACTACTAAAGTTAAAAACTAAAGTTAAAAATCTTAAATTTTATGAAAAATGTTCAGTTGATGTAATTTATTTTCACAGATAATATGAACTACAAGTAATAATACTTTTGATCATAATTAAGCTACGGGTTTATTACTTATTATTAATTCCCTTGATATATGGTAATTTCAAGAATGCTCAGTGACAAGTATGAATATGTCGATACATGATAATTTAAGATATTTTAGAATGTTTATAATACAAATCTAAAAGATCCTTTCAAATTGATAAATTATGAATTTGCACAAAAGCTAAGAATTAATTCCATTATTAAAGCATTTTGTAAGTATCTACGTTATTTTATATTTTTAAATTGCTATGATCATTTTTCATATTTATATGACTTGTTATTGACAGTATAGCCTTTCGTTTCAAATGTAGATACTGTTGTACTATTAGTTTAAATATTTTTAGAACATAATATTATTATAGATAAAATAATTAACTGAATGAAATATTACATATTTAAATACTAATATAAAATTTTCTTGCTTATACGAGCGTACGTTTATAGATTAAAATGCTTATAACAACCGCAATAGACAAATGAAAATTATCTTGAAAAACCATTGGCTATTTTACTTTTGAGTTTTTACGAATTTCTTTCAAAGTCAAGTAGAAGAAAATATTTCAATTCATAGCTGATACTATAAATTGTACGCGATAATGATAAAGTTCTTCTTAGATGTACATGCATGTGTCGACGTTTATACGGAAAAATCGATTGTCGAGGTCTGCATGAGTCAATTTATGATCTATAAAACGCGGTACATTAAATGCGATCGTAAAACGATACTTAATCGCGTTTAGTACATTAAAACCATACGGAGAATCGAGTCATTAATCCAGGTACATTTTCCTGAAAGGATTTTCTGTTAACGATGTTGTTTCGCAGTGATTTTTTTCTTTTGAAAATCCTTCCGATGTTAAAAATTGTTCGTCAAGAGTAACCTCTTCAGAATTTTATTATGAAGAATGTTTCTGTGGAATTACCTTTTTATGTCTAGAAATGTAAAAATTTATGTTTGAAATTGACATTATTTTGAGTACCTTTATTTACTTCAAATATTGATACATATTCAAAAATTACTCCAAAATATTATATTTTACTTTTAAATCATTCAATGGAATCTATCATTATATTTTCATTATATTTTTTAAATGCTTAATAACTTCACATAATTTTCAAATGAAACTTCACCTCATTTTGATTCATTTTAAACAATTTAGCCGTTTAGTAAGAAAATAAAAGATATTGTTATAATATTTTCTTGCACAAATATCAAAACTTTGTTCATAATTATTACAACCACTAAAATTATAAAGTTCAAAGAAAATGCACAATAGCCAATATTATGATATTAAATATTATAAATAAACTGAATGTCGGCATATATTATCACGTATAAAAGCAAAACACTAAACTTTTAAACTGGATAAACACAAGACAATAAACTAGACTATTTTAGCAAAAAGAACATGATGTAACTAAACGATGGGATTGACAAGATCTTTTTCGCTTTAAGTCTTTCGTCTTTTGTGTAATGGTCTTTCTTCCTGGTATACAATGGATAAAGAGGATATTACATTAATTAATTGATGTTATAAAACTGACTGTGAGTCATTATTTAAAGTATTTAAACAATAAAAGCATCCCGCGCCTATACACAACAAAATAAAAACAATGGGAACATTTTCAAATGAATATCTAACTAGTATGAATGTAACTTTAAATAATATTTTGCATTTTTAATTAGATTATTTATAAAAGTAAAGCGAATTCTTTAGCATTTGTTAGCTGAATTTAAAATTTGTAGTAGCATTATTTTCATGATAATTTTGGTTTATACATGAATACTTATTACGTTTTTGTTTAGTGTATATATGTACAAAAAATTTTGAGTAATTTCATAAAAAATATCGATAACAAATTTTTCAGAAAGTTAATTTTATCTTTAATACAAAAATATATTTAACTTCAAAAAAATCTCGTTTTAATCTGACATTAAGTTTAAAATAATTTAATTTATTCTCTCTTTAATTTAATTTCTCCATATGTAATAATTAACAATTAAATCTGAAAAATAAAGGGAAAGAGAAATATTATTATATACTACAAATTACATAATATAGAAAAATTTGTAATAAACATATTTCAACAATTTCAGAATTGTTGAAATCATCATAAATAGCGATGATGTAGAACATTAGCTTAATGTAAAAAGAAATATTTACTACCTTTATACATTGCGTATAAAATCATTAAAAATCGGAAACACTTTTCACGTATATCCTACAAGTAGAAAAATATAATACTAACAGCGAAACAGAAAAAACGACATAAGTAACGTTTTGAATTGGCAACATCCATGTTTCATCGAATATCATATAACATTTCAAAAATTGATGTTTAATTTATTGAAATATTACTAAAGAGTATTTAAAAATGCCCACTCATTTGTATTATTGTATCATTCTTACCGATACGTTCTTCTATTTATACTCGTCAATGTCTCGATCTACTTTCCTCCTCGCATCCTCAAAGATTTTACCAATGCAATTCGCTTACTCGTGTTAATAAAAACTGTTCCAGGCAAATAAAAACATACATTAAACATAAATCCAAGCCACATCCAGATTTACTTTTATTTGGCAAGTAAAATTCAAATGCACATACCTTACGAAAGCTTATTTACTTTTCGCCACTGGTGAGACTACGCACTTGCCAAAGTGAAAAAGATGGACCTCGTGAAAAGCCGATAAAAGCGCATTTATATAACTTTATCTGACTACATAACGTTCAGTAAAATTCATCCCATGGCGACGTCGGGACTGAGCTGCACGTGTGAATCATCAATAACGTTTGTGAGCACTTGAAACTCTGAAGCAAATGAAATATCATCCGGTAAAACTAATTTGCGGGAACTAAACAAACGCCACCAAATTCCTCATCTGTTCACGTAATCGAGCGTACTTGTGTACATCCTCTGAACACCATGACTTTGCATGTCAGTTGGAGGTGACAATACGGTTGTAACGCTGTTGTATTACAGTTTCTGTATAAAATTTTACATTGCAGCTTGTTAAACAAACTTCCAAACATCTAATCACATAAAAATATCGTAGATTTCAAATTTAATTTACTATCAACAGATTACGTATATTATGATTATATGTTACTTATTGTTGCATTTTATCAAATACGAAACATGAATTATTAACCATAACACAATACATATACATATTTATAAACGAGATATCTTTGTACAACGAACGGCAATAACTATCTCATATAATTGAATACTTTGAATCCATCGTATTCAAAATCGAGCAAATGTTAAGGAATATTCCAATTATAGATGATGGTCACAGCAACTTAAATCTTTCGCAATAAATCAGAAGGTTTAAGAATGCTCGTGTATCATCATGGTAATTATAATTATCAGAGAATTTAGCAATCTTTTATATGAAAATACTTTTATATTCATATTTATTAAAAATATAGATAATTTAATAATAATTCTAAAGTAGATTCTTGGTATAATAAAGATGCGTAAGCAATTATGATTTATTACGAAGATATACGTGAGATGAAAAAATACGTTAACTATTAAACTTATTACTGATGATTATACATATTATTGATTTTTTAAAAAATAATGATACGTATTATAATAATGAGAAGCAGAGTTGCTTTTAATGGGTTATGATATAAATTAGAGAGATAAAAAAGAAAGATTTTTTTTTATTAAACTATTTATTTTTCAAATTTTAATTTAAAAGTCGTATTTAATATCTAATTTTTATTTAATAGTTAAATATTAAAAAAATATGACATTTGTTACATATGCTATTAATTTTTCATAAATATTAATTATATTTTGTTTCAAAATTTCAATACAGTTTAATATTATTAAGATAAGCTATTATAAAATAATTATTCTTTTCTGAGAGTATATAAAAAATTATATAAATTTAATATAGAACACTCTTTCGCAATACTATCTCTGCTTTGAAAATATTATGTTTATTTTAACTTTTCAAATATGCATATTTTATTGTACAAATTGTTGCATAATAAGTTATTCAACTAACTATATTTATATATTTATTATGAAAAGGAATAAGTGCCACGCATATCAAAAGATATTAAAACAGCAATTTATTGTATACATTTACAAGCATTAAAAGAAAAAAATGTGCAAAAAAGTAGTTTATACACTGCATATACTTCAAATACTACCTAACAATATTCGAATAAATAATAATAATAATAATTTCTAAATAATATTTAGAAATAAAGTTATTACTGTTTTAGGATAGTATTATCAATAACAGAATTCATAAATTTTTATTACTAACTTCTAACATGTTACCTTTTATAATATCAGTTTTCAGCAAGAAAACATATATTTAAATATTGGATCTTAGCATGATTTACTCATTTATCTTTTATTTATTTTTTTAAACGATAAATGTGTGCCTAACACATATTGATGCATTATCTTTTGTATCAATTGACAAAGGTACGAAAAAATTCAACAGATTAACAGTTTCGAAACTTTTGGTACTGCCTTTATACCTCGTCAACGAAAACTTAATAGTAACTTATTCTACGTGATTAATGCTAACGAGAAAAACTAAAAAATCGATAAAAATACTACAGAATTAACTGTCTCACGTATAATTATCTCATTATGAAAACAAGAAGAAAAGGTCAGTAAATATATCATGAACAAAGAAGCTGCTAAAGTGTTCTAATTACTGTTTTTACGTTTATAAAATTCACAATCGTTAAAGAAAAAAAATTATATAACATAGTCGGCATCACATTTACAATCAACGTTACAATGTGAAAGCTTTTGAATGTTTCATGGATGAAAATATGTAAACGCTTTTAGTAACTAGTACATGTAATATATATATATATAATGTTCATTGTTGCCTTCATCTGCAAATGACATACGATTCCTCAAAAGTTGTAGGTTTCTTTGACAATTAAATTTATATTTAAAAACTGATATCACCATTTGGAAAGAATTTCCATTTCTATATATATACAAGATAAGTACTCGTTCCTTACCCATCATGTTGTTTAAATAAGCAATTGTTCATTTATTGACGTTTGCGTGGCAAAGATTTGAAAGCAGCATTCGGAGAATTAATTATCGAAGTAAACTTACGAGATATAATGGATTTGAATTATACTACTAACAGAGAGTATGGATTATCTTTCCGATGAAGTATATGCTTGCCAAAAGTATAGATATTGAGAAAATCAGGTCTATTTCACACGGATGTTTACTCACGTCGTAACTTTTTCTTGCAATCTTCCCTTACACTGATTAATTGTAGTATTATTTTTCGATTTGTTTTCAAGATTTATCATAAAAACTTAATCTGCAGACTAAGAAATTGTAATTTCTCAATAAAATTAGTTAATAAATTCATGAAAAAATACAACAATCACTTTTATTTATTTTTTATTTAGCTTTTATTTATTTAATAAATAAAAGCTTATTTAACTAGCTATAAAAATGACAAAATATTTAATTTAAGAATTGTTAGTAACGATTTAATTGTTTGTAGTGAACAAGAAAACGAGATATACGAACTTTATAACAAAGTAATTTTTTCGGAAACTGTGTAGAGCAATTGAAATGGTAACTCAATAGTTTCATCCCTAATTTGTAGTATTATAACAAATTAAAATTAACTAAATTTTAAGGAGAAAAGTACATAATTGATTACAGTTTATAGAGATTCATTTTCTTAAAAGTTTTTGATACTTATTTTAAGAATCTACATGTAGTATTATCATTACATCTTTCTGTATGATATTCCGAAACGAAATGTCCTGATATGCATTTTCAAAAAAGACACTTTTTTCGAAAATGTTTCTATTCCAGGCAATATTTTGAATATATAAAAAGTTTACAGTTGTATGAACAAATTTGATCCAAAAAAATTAAATAAGTTTTATAAATACGTTAAAAAATAAAATCTATTACATTGATTCTTTATACATAGAGAGCAAAGCATTTGTCTAATGAGTATAAATGACCAATCATTCATATAAACTTACTTCCAAGGAAAATAATAAATTTCTATAAGTTATTAATTATAAAAAAGGTATACAATAATATGTTAAAAATACAGTCGTTAAATTTTTTCCAGATCTATTATCTCCATTTAATAAAGACTCGTTAATTCAGTCTTGACTGAAATAAAAATCAAGAAGCAAATATTTCTACGGAAATCATGTACAGCATCATATCAGATCTTCAATCTACTAAATGATATAAACCTTTTGTTTGTTTTACACTACGAAATCGCAATGTCATAAGTACAATAGTCGAATACTAACAAATATAAGTAGGTTAATCAGAGTCTCTAAAGTGAGTATTTCCTTACTTGGCAGAATTTTAGGAACAAGTGCCAAGCCAACTATACGAATCATTTTAAAACGCACCATTTGTTTTTAAATTCTATCAAACTCTTTCATTTAGTCTTTATTAAAAAAAAATAAAGAATACATAAAAACATAAATCAATATATTCTATTTTATAAATTTAGTACTAAAATTTTTATACTTTATAGGCTTTTGGTAAAATTATTTTTAACACTTTTTAAACTGAAGGACCATTAAATATGGCAATTAAAACAAGATAATCTTATTTACTTAAAAAACTAATATCCATTTATTCGTTGTTGAAAGATATATTTTACTATATTATTTAAGTTAATATAAATAATATATTATTTAGTTATATAATTTAAGATATATACTACCATTTATTAGAGATAAAAAAAGACAATAACTAAAATGCAGAATCCATATTTCAATTTTATTGTCAAAAAATGCATGAAATCTATTCGGTTAGCATTAAAATAATAATTCCAGACTGTTGTTTGCGCTTATTCAGAAAGATAAAGTATCATTACTTATTGTATAAAGTATCGCATATCTGGATCTCAATTAATAAAGACAAAGTCTCTATCCAAAAGTTATTAAGTTAAAGCACATCAAAAGAACAAGTTATATAGTATTTCAAATTAAGGATAGCTTGTTGTAATAAGAACTTTTAGATAAAATTTTCTGCAGAAAAATCATGAATCACTGTAGTAAAAGCAACAAACGAACTCTGATAATAAATAGAATAAAAAACTAACGAACCGAAAGTTTTTTTACATATGAAGAAAATTTGGAGAACAAAAAGGAAGCAATATGAATACAGCTAATACGTAAAGTCATGTGCATTCACTTTTTAATGTCGACAATGTGTAAATCCTGTTTTTTAAGAGGAGACAAAGGGGGGGAGTCATATAACAACATACCTCTTTGTCGACAATGAAAAATGAACCCGATGATGAATACCAACAGAGATCAAAGACGTCGTTGTTTTTTCCTAGTTTTCTTTCACGTGTGAATAGATGCATTATTTATTGCTTTTATTCAATCTAGATATATTTATCATTCTCGTATCTATGCATCAAAATATTGTGTTTGTTATCCTTTTGTAAGATTACAGAATGTTTCCCTTTTTACAAAATAAAATTTGTTTTTAAACAGTGCTGTATTCTTTATATATTCAACTTATTTATTTTTAATTTATTTTAGAAATGTATACTAAATGTATTTAAAAGGCAACTAAAATTTAATACTTATTTTAGGTCACTGATTCCATAAATCTCAAGTTTTTGAAATTTTATTTATCATTATAAATCTTGTTTGGAAACATTATACAAAATTTTTGAAACCGGATGCGTGAATAATTTTCTAGAATATGCAATTATTTCATACTTTAGGCTCACATTTAAAATATTATCTCATTTTTCATTTTTTCATAAATTTCAATATATATAATGCGATGTAATTAATCCTGGTAAACTTCATATTGTAAATTCAGTAGGAAAAGTGTGTAAAAAAATATGATTAACTCCGACACGTTTTTTAAGGAAGAATATACAATAAATTCATCTTCGACGAAATCTAGTTATACACTAAATGCAGTTACTGAATATTTTGGATTAATTTTTTATTTAAAAGATATTTTGTGGCAATATTTAATCAGGAATATAAAAATTTTCAATCTTTTCAAATATTTTCGACATTTTAAAAACTGATTTCTTAATATCTTAAAAAATATATATTTTTATTAACAATTTTTTTTTGTAACAAAATTTTTCAATAATTATTAAAACGTTCTCTTTTAATTTCAGTAAATGACGTCAAATTATTTCAATTACTAAGAAAAATTTTGTTTTAATTATATTCTTTTGCATATATATTCTAGTTTTTGAAAGAAAATACATATGATACTTTAAAAAATTCGAAAATCTAATTTTACATTATCGGAAAAGTGCTATAAGCAAAAACAGGAAGCAAAACTCTATTAACCTGCTTTTGAGGTTCAAGACTTCACATATACTGAAGTACTTATTTGTTCACACGTGCACAAAATAGCATTTTAAAAATTCTTTACACTTTGAATTAAAACTAATTGCATAGCACCCTTTTTAAATTGATTTATATTTAAAAAAATTATTTTAGCACTTTGAATTTTTAAATAAAATTTAACTCAGGGCGCGTGAAGTGCTAGTATTAAAAATTAAGTATATATAACATTTAATAAAAAATTTTATCAATTTTTCACTAGTAAAATCTATAAGAAGTTGAATAGTGTATTTTCTACTCCATCAAAATTATTTATGTTATTGTTGTAATATAGTAATTATATAGCATGCTTGTAATTTATATTATTATTGTAATATTGTAATTATGCTCAATTTCATATATGCTCATTGAACTCCACTCTAAATCTTTTACATCAATTCATTATTCAATAATATTAAATATAAAATATTAAATGTCAAAATATAAATTACACTTTCCTTCTTTAATATAAAATTTTTTCCTCTCTGCTTTTGTATTGAATTAAATTACTTGAAAAAAATTTGATGAATATGTTAATTACATGTGAAAAAAGATGATTTTTTAACGTTGGATTAATTTTTAAATATTTGATACAAAAAGCGTATTTCAATTGTTGTACCAATATTATATAAACTTGCAATACTTGTATTATTTAATAAACCTACTTGAAGAAATCAAATAGATATGAGTAAAATATACATGTATGTAGTTAATGGTTTTTCTTTTCTCTCGTATTAATACTACCTCTTAAAAATTATATTTCATCGTTTAAATAAAAAACTTGCATTGCTATTGCACTGAAAGAAAGAGTTTCTCATAGCTGATGGATTCTTAATTAATTTAATTACTGAAAATGCAAAAAATTAGCTCAATTGAATATGAAAGCGTTATTATCTATATAAAAGCATGATTAAATTACCAGTTCTTATTAAGATCTGGCAATACTTCTCTATTTACAATCATGAGAACTGAATAACAAAAAATAGGGTCAGTATAACAGCTTAAAACTCTTTTGAAAATCTAATTCTTTCAACCTTATTCTCATTTTCTTTGGAAAACAATTTAATTAACTTGATCAAAAGTTCAGTTTTAAACTCATTTACTTCGTTTTCCATTCTTCGACTTTCACAGTTCCTTAGACAACCGTCACCTTTAGAAACTTCAATTTTCTAGGATATCAAACAGAATTTCTATCTATAAAAATGAACATTCATATATTTTTCTTCATTATTCAAAAACTATATTGAAACATTTGAAAACAATAATATAAAAAAAAATTTATAAACATATTCAATATTCATCTTGAATATAATTAAAAGTTTTTGTTTATTAAATACATAATATTTACACATTTTTATTCAACTTATTATTTCCAGAATAATGAAAATTTTTACTTATTTCTTATTTACTATTGATTTTTTAATTACCTTAAATATAAGTTTATTTAATGAAAAAATATTATCAAAAACTTGTGTACTAATTAACACCTTAAAAATATTCTGGTTTAAATAATTAATAAAAATTGTTCAATATATGTTTTAAAAGGTGCACTTTATTATTTAAAATAAATAAAACTCATCTAATATAAAATATAAAAATTGTTAACTAATATTTCAGTTCCCAAAGAAACTGAGGTTATTAATAGAAAACAAATACATGCCTTTCTCAAAATATCCTATGCTCTTGAAGTTAATTTTGCGCACTTGCGTATGTAAAACAATTTTGTAACGTAGAAAATTAGTGTTCGAAGAAGTAATGGGTCTTCTAAAGCAACAAGGCCTAAAGGACTTCAGTCTTACTAAATGTTAAATAATAGTAATAAAAATGTCACAACTAAGAATTATTTTTAAATAAATCCTTAATTCGATTATTTTAAATTAATAAATAATATTATTTTTAAGTTTTATATCCTTTAAAAACTATTCCTAATAATATTACCTTAATTGGATTAAAGTAGTGAATTGATTTATTACAAAGATTTCTTTTACGTTACTGTAAAATACATTATTATATCCATTAGTGAAAAATACAAAATGTTAAAAAAATTTGTAAATAACGTTATAAAAGTATATTTTGCAGTTTTAAATATTAATTGCACTGATTTGAAAAAATATATGAATAAAATGAATATATTTAGGAGTTTATATTTATAAATAATCGATAGTTATTTAATCAACTTCCAATTCAATTTTGTTCTTTTATTTTTCGATGATAATGTTCAGTCGTTGTTTGAATGTATTATAGTCCAATTGATATTTTATATATCGTTTACATAAACGAAATTAATCTATTTATATAGCCGTTTTTCAAATAATTTTATATGAAAATAAACATATTAAAAAATTAAACATTCTTAGGTTTTATCTTTGCAAATAATATTTCAAGTTAACTATAATTTCCTAAATGTTTTTTTAACATATATTATTTTTTTAGTAATTATCATAAAATAAAAATGATTCTACCCAATTCTTTGAATTTTTAATGTCTACTAATAATATTTTAGGTTGCATTCACTTGAATTGTAAAGATATTGTCATGTGCAAAAAATAAAACATTGTTAGGATAAAATTTGTGGCTACATTTCACAGTGCTACAAAGACATAAGATGGTACACAGAAACTTGATATTACAAATTTCATTAAGAATTTTATTAACTTGATTCAAGAAAAGTTACACTATCGAGACAATATTTGAAACAAACGCAATCTAATATTTGCTTCACTATAATGTGGATACTATGTTTTATTATTTCAGTTTTTATGTTTCATTATTTTATTATAATATATTAGACTATTTTGAAATGTTAAATAGCAAAATTTTGTTTAATTACAATCTAAGCTACAATATAAATAACAATATAAAATAAAATATCCGATATCAACTAGAAAAATACTACGAATATCTTGAATAAATAATAATTTAATCTAAGTATTATCTAAACTTGTTGAAAAATGAAAGAAACGTTGATATTAGAATTTAATATTGAATTCTAATTATTAAACTAAATATTAAATTTTAATTATTAAACTAAATATTAAATTCTAATTATTAAATTAAATATTAAATTCTAATTATTGAACTAAATATTAAATTCTAATTATTAAACTAAATATTAAATTCTAATTACTAAACTAAATATTAAATTCTAATTATTAAACTAAATATTAAAGTCCTAATTATTAGAAATCATAAAATGAATTTAGAATATTGAAACATAAAGTACATAGAAAAATATTTGATTCTAACTAAAATGAAAAACCAAATAATATAGGAAATTGAAAAATCAAGATATGAAAGAATTATTTACTTGATTAGTACATGTTGAACGTAGTTTCAAAATTAATGACATGTATAAATAAAATGAATAATGATAAGTTTTTATGAAAAATTTGAATCAAAACTACGTATACATTTGTACAAATATAAGAAAATCATATAAAATTTAATTTAAAAATCTAAATAAATAATCTAACTTTTAAATACAAAACATAAATATTTGTAACGATTAGAAAACTACTGAAAATTTGAAAAACATTTTGCAAATATAAAAAACGAATGAAAGACTTTTTTAAACTATAATTTTAGAAGGCTATTGAAAAGCAATCAATCAGTTAAAATTAATCAATATTATGGGTAATATCAGTGAATAAAAGTAAGTCATATATTCATATATTTCACAATCGATTTTTATATTAAAAAGAAACTTAATAATTATTATCACTAAAATACAATATAATTATTAATTTTATTTTGTAATCGTTTATGTACAAGAGTAATTAAACAATTTCTAATTGATTTAAAGTCATTTGTAAGTGATCTCAAATTTAAGATATATATATATATAATTTTAAATACAATTTTAATATTTTAAATGTTGTAAAAGATATGTAAATATAATTAATGAAAATATGTGATTTGAGAATAAAGATGTATATACAAATATACTTGATACATTTGTTTATTTAGCATTACATAGTTGGAAAATCTTCCATGTCATGAATTAATCATTACAAAATCATAGATTAGTAATTTATGTATTTGATTAATTTAGCTTCCAACTAGTGAAAAATTAAAATTATTTATCTTTTTTAATTTATAAAATTTAGCCTTATCAATTTTATTTTTAATTTCTTGCAGTTTTTCAACTATCAGAATACCTTGAAATATAATAATAAATAACTATTCATATATAATGATATAATAGATATAGTATTTATTAAATACCTTGCTAATTAAATGTGGAAAATTGACAAAATCAATTTAGAAATTGTAATATTTATAAGTACAAAATATAATAATTTTTATAATATCGCACGTGAGCTTTATTTTAAAAACAAAATATAAGCCATATAATAATTCTAAAATTTATGTACTAGAAAAATTTAACAATGACATTCAACATATAAAGTAATGTATTAAAAATCCTTAAAAGCAATAATATTTAACTCAGCCTGAAAGATATACTGTGTGGAAAAATACTTATTTCTTATATGGAAATGTAATACAATCAAGCACAAAGTGAAAGAAACATTCGGATAAATGATCCTAGATCAATTTGTGAAGACAAGCATCTTTAGCACATATACCGAAACTATCTGATTGTGGTAGTGCAAGAAAAAGCTCATGCAACAACCAGAGGATATGATGATCAACAAAAACACAGAAGAAAAAGAATAAGCAAAGAAAGAAGTAAGAAATAAAAAAGTAGAGCTCCTTGGAGACTAGAAAAACTTAGCAGATATTTGAGTGAGAAAAAAAATTTTTTAAAAAACAAGAAAAAGAGTAAGTAAGAGTCAGAGCAACGAAACTTTTTCTTCCTCCTAACCTCTTCAAGCATCCATTAGCAGTCTGAGCGAAGATTAATGCTTAAAGCGAGAAATAGTTGTCTCTCTCTTTCTCTTACTCACTCTCTGTCTATCTATCCATCTTTTCTTTTCTTCTTAGGCGATGCACTTGCTCTAATGGCGGTTCGAGATGCGTCACGACACCTCTCCCATAAGACAAACGCTCGAATGCGCACCAGAACTACTCGAATTAGGTTTTGAAAGGATATGTAATAAAATACAAAACTAATTATATCTCGCTACAGACATTATGAATCTACTCAACGTGTAGCTACTATGCTTATTCGTAAGAAATGTAGCTTCATCGATTTTAAATAATTCTAGCTTTGGATTTTGGATTGTAACGTTACTTGTCTAAATATTTTATATAAATGCATATTACTTAATTAAAATATTTACTCCTATTATAGTATATTTTCATCTAATGATATGATATGTCAAGTACCGAAAATATACATAAACTTAATAACATTATGTTAATAAATAAATATTCTTTTTGAAAAATGGGAACGATTTTTAATGTAAAAGTACACTCAGCAAAAGTTCCAAAGTTAAATTAAAGTCTTGTATCTATATTATAATCAGTTATCGCAACACCACCTAATAAAAGAAGAGTTTTGATAGTGAATTATGAATTTAAATATTTTGTATAACTTTAACAATAATGTCCATACAACTTACAATGAATCCCTTTAGACTTTAGATTTTGTTTCGTCGTAATATTTTATAACTTTAAGTAATCAGAGATTTTAATAAATAATTAAAGTATTTGAATTTATTTTGAGGGATAACGCCACGAATTTAACAAATTTTTTTTAATCATACAATAAAAAAATGAAAATCTTATTTTAAATATTTTTAAACATTCATTAAAGAATATACTAAAATTTGTTTGGGAACTTTTCTTTCAAAATATTGTCGTACAGGCTCTAAAGAGAAGTACTCAGCGTAAAAAGTACTGCAGGATTGAAAAGATTTCTTGCTTAATTTTTTACTTCGAACAAAAGTCCAAAAATTTTAAATACTACATATAAATAACTGAGAAGTATAAATGGATATTTATAAACAGGTTTCGATGAAATGGCGTGCATTCGAAGAAAAATTACGAATTTAAAGCTAAACTTTTCATGAATAATTATTTATAAATTTAAATGTATAGAATTCTTTATATGCTTATATAAAGAATTTTATTTTAAATACTCACATAAAGTTTAAAATCGGCTTATCGAAAGCTTTTGAAGTAGTTTCCAATCTTGTTGAAAAAAGTGACTTTGAGAAAAATGTATTTAAAATTTTAAATACTATTCAATGAGAGAAATATCGACTTATCATTAATTCATTAATCTGAAATATTTTTACCATACGTTGATGTTCTCTTATTTATTTTCCTTTCGAACTTATTTATTTGATAATCGAGTTTTTTGCGGTATTTGTAAATGATAATTCTAACAATGTGATGCTGCAGTAATTAAAATAATCTGTCCTTATTGTGATATTCGAAACTTTAATGATCTGTATGATAATAAAATATCAGAAACACCTGCACTAATACTTACAGTAACAATGACAATATTTTTTTCATTAGCTATTGTTTTTTAAGCAACAGACTAAATTGTTGCGAGGAAGCTTCCGCTGTCATTTTACAACGATTTAAAAGTTCATAAGCTGAGCAATTTTTTATTAACTTTCTTTATTTTTTAATAAATTTCTGTAAAAACTACTGATTTATCGTTATAATATCTTAGTTATTGGTTGATCTTGCTCTTTACGATCATCACCTGCGTTCAATATCTGGGCATTTATTATGATCCAGCTTCTCATCTTTAGCACCGTAAGACACTCGGTTTATGTTTATTTTACGCACCAAACTACTTTTAAACTTTTTTTACATCGAAATATAATCTATCATTGTTTCAAAGCCATAAAGAAAATACGATTTTTATGAAAATCCTAGAGTTGTTACCGCTTACATAATATTTGTAAAATGTAAAACGTGAAAAGTATGATGCTTATAGATATACATATTTTAATGCAATATTTTACTATCGTTCTTGTCTTTATTATTATCATTAGTATTATTATTGATATTATTATAATTTCTAAAAGAAAATGCTTTTAATGCGTTGATGGAAAGTTTTTTAATGTAGTGACTAGACACTTTCTAGTAACTTTCGTCAA
Source organism: Wiebesia pumilae (assembly GCA_018907045.1). Lineage (NCBI taxonomy): Eukaryota > Metazoa > Arthropoda > Insecta > Hymenoptera > Agaonidae > Wiebesia > Wiebesia pumilae. The sequence continues at coordinate 4,435,832 of JACCHZ010000138.1, forward strand.
AGTGGTTTATTTTTTCTTTAAATCGTTTTATTAATCGAAATTCCTCCACGGTTGTTCTTTTTTGCAGAAAGAATTTTATAATACAGAAAATGTTTTTTAAATAATTGAATCTATTTTAGAATAAATTTAAAAGTAATTTATTATACTTTTTATTTACTTTCCCTTTCCTGATCCTCATTTTATTATTATAAAAGCGAGAAACCTTTCAATGTAGTTAAAAAAAATTTATAATTTTATATTTCTTCTAACTACAAACAAATATATGATAATTAGACAAAAATATTTTTATATATTCAGAATATTTTCAAATTTTTATTATAATATAATGTAAAATTTATACATATTTACACATATTTCAATTTTTTCCTTTATTAATGAAATCCATTTTTAATTCGGCATAACGTTTCCTTATAAAAGTTATATCTAATTTCTCAATATCAATAATAAGATAAATAATTTTAACTACTCAAATTTGTATTTAAATGGCAACAATTTGTCTGTTAATATAAAGAAATTTTTCCTTGGCATTGAATTTAGAGAGTTTATCCTCTCATTAATGAGATTATCCCTATATTACCAATATACACACTCAATTTTGATCTAGGACTTTTTGTATTATATATAATATTATATATAATAAACTATTGCACATAATTATCATGTATATATATTATATACATTATACAGGATTCAAGTACTATAATTTTTATAATTATAAATTTATTTATGTTTTTTATTTTTTTATTTTTTTATTTATTTCTTTATTTATTTATAAATTTATATTTACAATTATAATAAAAAAAATTATACTTCTATAATTTTTTATATAAACACCGAGCTTTCAGTGTCAAGGCTGAAACATTAATTATCGATATAATAGGGCCAGTATAGGTATTATGTGATAATTTTTTTCTTTATTTTGTTTTTTAACTTACCGCATTAAATTATATATTTCAGAAATTAAAAAAAATATTTTATTATGAAAGTAAACAATACGATTTTAGATGTATTAAGCCGACAATCATATTCTATATACTTCTGGGATATATGAAACGCATATAAATCAATTTTATGTAAAATTTCTTATATATAACATAATACATGTTCATATATATATAATGAGTCATATAGAGATACACAGATGATAGTTGCAAACAAAAATAAAGTAATAATGAATTCGTTTTATGAAATATGTTTATTTCATTAATTTGTTTCATTATATTTAAAATAATTATTTTACTTCTTTAAATATATTTAAGCTTTTTTATATTCAAAAATACTATTCTAATTTCATTTATCCATTTTTTATTCCATTTTTAATATAGACTCGAAAATACTTCAAAAAATATATAGAAATACCATATGAGAATTTGATTTTAATTTTTTAAAAATAATTATTACAATTATTATTGGTAATAGATTTGATATAAGGCATCGAGAACAATTTATAAATTTTATATACAAAAGCTACTCTAAAGTTTATTAAAGTAATAGCGATTGAAAATTATAATTTAATTGCATTTCATTTCATCAATCTAGATACTTCATACCATTCTAACAATATTTTATAGAATAAAAAAAATATGTATTATACCTACGACAAATATTAATGGAAATATATACAAATATTTTAAATTATACATTATCAGATTGTAATTATTAATTTTTAACTTCAAATACTCACTTTAAATATATTTCAAATATTATTTTTTATGTCTTGAGATCGTAATCATTATTGGTATAAAAGTGATAAAAAATGAAATTAAAATTTTTTATATTTTACTTTCTTATAACATATTTTTCTTATACTTAGTAAAAATTTTTAATATAAAAGAGTAACAAAAAACAAATTTTAAATCATTCATTATGTTGCATTGATCATTAAGCGTAATTTGAGAATCCATTTTAGAAATTAAAATTATTAGAATTGGATTAAGTATAATTAAATATTAACCCTATAGAAGAGTTATAAAATTGCCGTATTTTTTCTAAAAAAATATGATTATAAGCCACTTCTACAATCTATACTAATGCATAAAGAATAATAAAAACTAAAATAACTAGTGAGAGAATATTTTTAATTATATCCAAATTACATCAATTTGAGATGAGGGTATAAGAGTTATTAATCTACTAAAGTTGCTATGTTTCTTTCATTGTGACTGCTCTGAAAGTTGCAATTACTGTAAACTTTTATAGATATTACGTGTTATCGATGAATCCACTCTGAACAATAACAGAACTGAACTTGCAGTTCTTAAAGTATTGAATTGCTTACTTGCAGAAATAGTAACGACTCAGCGATTTAATAACATTGCATCATCAATGCCCTCAAAGGAACTAGAAACGTTCTCAAGATAATCATTCAGACAGTAAAAATTACGTAATAATATTCAGTATTTCAGTCTCGAATGGTTTTAGTAATAAAGCGATCTTTTTCATAGATTTTTTGTAAAATAAAATAAAGATACCAACTGCATACAAACCAGTGACGGTTTCTTTATTTCAAACTACTAAAAGAAATTCTGTTAATTACTTTTCTGATTTATTTCTGAATACATTTACTTTTTGTTACATTGCTATTCATAAATAATTGTATGCCTTTGAAATATAGCTACGTTTTGAAGAAATATAGCTAATATTTGTAAAAAGTGCATTTAAAAACTGAGTAATAAGACGATAAATGTGACATATTTCAAATGTAAGAAAAGTATGTTGACAGTATATGCCACTATTGATATTAATTATGAAATTACAAAATAGTAACTATTTTAATAAAATTTATTATAAATATTTTTTATACTCAAATCAAGTTTTAGTACACAATAGTACTTCGTTTATAATATATTTTATATTATTTTTAAGTATTTAAACAAAAAAAATACTTTATAAACAAAGAAGAATAATAAATTAAATAGGAACATAAAAATTTGTTTTTACAACTACATTTTAGTATTAATTTTCAATTGAAACATAAATTTTCTACCCGCATGTGCATGATTGTGTGATAGCGTATCACTTTAAACGTTACTCTAAATGCAAGGCCGTTAAATAATCTAAATATTTAATCAAAAATAAATTTAGACAACCTTTTCTTTAATTTGCTCAATTTATTAATAAATACGGCTAATTTAAAAATGCTAATATAATAATTATTTTATATACTTTACATCTTGTTATAAATAATAAAATTTATAATAAAATTTCCTAGAGAAATGATCTGCATTAACCAAATAGAACGAAAGAAATTTTCTATAAAATATATTTACTAATAAGTCCAGAACTTTCTGTTTGTCATATTGATGTACAAAATCGATCCACACTCAGAAACACATCAATGAATGCACAATTATTGTATTTTGTTGAAAAAGAAAAATATGTATGTAGACTTTGATTATAGTCAATCTAATTTGTATATATGCAACGCTATTTGTAAAAAACGCTTTAATTAGAAAAAACGAAAATCCAGTCGAGCGTTGCGTTTAATAATAACTGACTGACTGCTGACAATAAGAAAAGATGTGAAAAATCTATCACAGTCATCTTTCACACTGCATTATCTCTCTTTATTTTTCCCTTAATATATAATTTGTTCTGAACATCTAAGTCACTGTCAGAATCTCATTATTTCGATACCACCCTCTCTGATTCTATGCAGATTCAATGTCGGGTATCAAATTTTTATCCCTCTAATACTTAAATGGCAGAAGAAATTATGAATTTAAGATTCGTAAATGTAAATTTTTATTAAATCATTATACCTGACTTTATCTTTAACTATGCTTTTTATCTCTTTTTTCTTCCTTGTACAGTTTTTTTTACGTAGTTTACTTGTGCGATGTTGTCAACTTTTCTAGCATTAATCTCACTTTTTTTCAAAGTATAATACTATTATACTACAGAGTACAACGCTTTTAATTTTGAAATGAAGTGTATTTGCTATTATCCTGTTTTTACTCTACAGCGCTAATATCATAATTTTAACACTACTTGTCTGGGAATATTTTCAAAATACCTATCTCACATGCAGTTTCGTGTTAGAAAGCAAAATATTTCGATATGATGTCTATTTATCTATAATTCTATCCTGCAAAATAAAATTTGTATCTATTTCCTCTATAATGTTTAATTAATAACATTTTATTATTCCATTGATCCCTCATCTGTTGTAGCTTTTTCTTGAATTCTAACATTTACAACATAATTTATGAGATTACTTTGTTACATTAATAACATATTTTTATGGCTTCGGATCTTCAATTTTTGACATGAGTTCTTCAATGCTGTATCTACTCATTTTTTTATTTTATTCCAAAGGTAGCCTCTCTTGTATACATCTCAAATCTTTAACAATTGCTTAATTACAGTTTGGAATTTTGTAATTGTCACGATGGATAATCTTTTCTTTATCACTTTCAAAAGTAAACATTTTTTCCGCTTGATCTGAACCAACAAAATGTATGTGCATGTACTGCATCTATAACGTTTATATCATATTTCATCTTCTTGTTTTCTGACAACCTCTGAAAATATTCATAAGATAATCCAAAATCTTTATCTTTTCGTTTGATAAAGGTATTCTCAACATATAGTACCGTAAAAAACGAGGATCGTAAATGATTTAAAAAATCTAAACTACATTAATGACATGTTATCTATTTTTCATATCATTTTTCTAGCATTTAAAAATTTATTCTCGCATAATTTGCTCATTCATTATAACCTACCGTTTAAATAACGTAACAGTGGATTCTTAAGACACCGAACCCTTGCATATGAAAAAGTTTTTGCTCTTTCTCATTATCTGCAAAGACTTCACCTGTGAAATACTTGTCTTACAGATACAGCAACAAATATAATCTTATTTCATAACTGCAAATAACAAACTCATCTACCTGTGTCAATCCTGATCTAAAATGAGAACCCAGAAGAATATGCATTTTTTAAATGCATTTAATATATACAATTACATTTACCATTAAATTATACCTATATATTACTAAAATAGAAGATTTAAAATTTAAAATGTAAAACATAAGTATCTAACTATGCTATTGAGTCTGTTATAATAAGTATTAGTTTATGATGATTTTATAATTTGCTTCTCAGTCCTTCAATTTTTATTAATTATTGACAGTATTATTAAATTATTCTTAAAATAATTTTAAAAAATTTATTACTAAAAATATTAGTTTCTTATTTACTCCTTCAACACTATTTATGTATAAAAGCATCATTAACAAATTCATATTACATAAGTTTTATTAACTTATTATATGCACAGTTAAAATATAATTGAATTTCATCAAAATTATTAAGAGGTAATGGAAAAATTTACTTGCAGCGTTTTAGAATATTTTTAATTAAGATTAAAAGACTCCTTCAAAGACAATTGTAAACTCTTCGTTACTTTCTAAAACTAAATGCAAACATAATTGTTTTATAATCCTAAAAATAAAAAAGAGCATAATAATCATAAAATATAAATAATATTAGAGTGAAAGCAAATAATTATTTATTTTACAGAAATTAATAGTGTAACTCTATAATATCCAGTATAAATTTATATTTCCTAATGGAAACTTATTCTTGGTCCATTTACATGCTGTACAGCAAATAAACAATGTAAAGTCTACTTCGGCTTTATTTATTTATTTGTCTGCTTTAGAACATAAATATCTTATTAATATGATTTACAGTTGTACATATATACATGCATATGTATAAATGCATAATTTTTTAAAAAAAATTAACGCCGATATTACCATTATAAAATTATACTTTCAATGTTTCAATGAAATTGTTTAAATAAACTGATGTTTTTTTCGTACATACCCAATTTATTTTAGTGCAATACTTTTCGAATTATATAAACATCAAACTTTATGTTGTCCTTGACTGACTTTAATGAGATATTTTTATCAAATTTAAATTTAAAACTCTGTTAAGTTTAAAGATGCACATCAATCGTTCAGTTTCCTGTATATTTTCGTTAAATAATTTACATTACTGCATTACATAAATCATGTATAAAATCACTTTTAGCTCATCTGAACTTATTAGCATAAATTGAAATTTCAAATGTTCATAAAACGTAAGATTAATTTTGCATGATTTATTCCAGCAGTTGTATAATATACGTAAAATACGATGATTATTTCAACATTTTTGCTTGGATAATCAATGTTATACATATTTGAAACTATATTAATCATAATGTCTAAATATACGTATATTTTACCCGTATATCATGTATTGTTCTTCCATGTACTCAGCTCTTTTGTAAAATATTTATATATTTTATTTGATACTAATGCTTTTTTTATAAAAAAGCATTAGTCTCTTGTTTTTATAGAAAACATTTATATTTGCTAGTAAATTTAACTTAATATTTTTGAAAGTATTGCCGACCACTACACTGCACATAGTTTTATGTCCATTAATAGTTTGGATCAAAACATTTCGAACGGTATTGTAATGTTTTAATAATGGTATGTTGTTTAAAATCATATCTTTAACTAAAATTTTGTAATTTTCATTTGAAGCTTATAATGATGTTACAATATTCCATTTAATATACATATATTTTCAAACGTATAATTTATGCAATATAAATCAAACTGTATTGGAATAAATCAAAATACCTCTTTCTTTGAATTCTCCTACATCCTCTGTCTTGTTTTGATTCTTCTTTTTTTTATACTACTTCATTTTACTTTTATTGATGTTGAACATTGTGGCTTATCATTGTTATTTATTTATGTTATTTTCTTATTATTTACTATCAGTACCTTTCATTTATTTAGAGATTAGTTTTTGAAATTACTACATAAAGACGGTATGTACTTACTATATGTACAGCATGATAATTGTCTGTTAAATCTTATTTTAGAGAACTCAAATTACTATTATATACATTCATAAAATATGCCCTGTAAAATTAAGCTTATTGGAATTAAGCAGTTATTATAAACTGCTGATTTATCGCAACTTTATATATCTTTAATGTATTGGAATTTTCGTACAGCTCGCCATGATTAAACATTCGCACTCCATCACACTTGTTTTTGAAATATAAACTCAATAGTGTAACATCTAATGTGTGGAAAAGATTGATGCTGCTTTAAAAGACCTTATTATTACTGTTAAATGCATTTGTATAACAGCGAAATTGCTTCAACGTAATAAATACTTGATAACTATTTTAATTTTCTCTAAAATCAGTCGAAAATTGTCGCCATTAATTGACATGCCAGTAAGTTCACTATCTTAATCTTATTAGTGTACAATATACGTAATCAATCAATAACTAGATTAATTTTCTTTAAATCTGATTCACATTCAATTTATTTCAAATTATCGATAAATGCTCAAAATCCGCTGAAAAATATTTCATAAAATGACGATAATATTTCACGTATCAATGCGATTGCAACTTGGTCTCACATTGCATAAAAAATTAATGCTATTCTCCTATTATTTTCGATTTCTTTTTTACTTCAAAGATTTTACGATTTGTCAGCTACTTTGTAATCTTTGTAATTAAAGCCCTTATAATTTCAGAAATTTATAACGGTGTTCCATAACTAAGACAATTACTTTAAATCTAAATTTTCTTAATTTATTCAATTGGATAGTTTATGTCATTCATAACAGTAGATCATTAATATATTTTAAAAGTTACTTGAATTAATTACAATGGCTTTAATGTAATATGTTCAATATTTTAAAATTTTTCTTTTTTCGTTTGATCCTTTAGAGCGCTTTTCAGAAACTTTAATGTTTTATCTTTTTCATTTAGTTCTTGGGGTTAAGTGCTACCTAATTTAACGACTTATTCTCTGTTTTTGAAATTACGATACTCGAAAGAAATTTACTGCATCTACATTTTGTTGAACTTTTCTCACAATACAGGAATTATTTATTATTCGTTAATCCTACTAATATGAAATCGTTCATAGTACTATTATAATTTAGCCACTTAGAAGCGCCATGTAATTGCCTAATCCAAACTCCAAGTATAGAAATCCGTAACGATGCTAATATAAAATCAATAGTTTGGAAATTTAGCTATCATAATCACTATAAACATTTGTAATGATTTTTTGGAGTATATTATTTTAAATACAAAAATTATTGCGACTGTACATTCAAAAATTATTCTGGGGAAAGAATGTTTACTAAATTTGTTAATAGGATTAATTAATTTTTTTAAAACAAATATTTAAATTAATTTATTTTAGATCTGTAAAGAAAAATTGAATGTAAATCTTAAAGATGAAAATTATGTTACATTGAAATTAAATTTAATTATAAATATTATTTTATTAAATTAATCATTCACTTTTATTATATATTAAATTCAGAGTAAAATTTCTGATTCCTTGTAATTCAGTATTGATTATAACAGGAATATTTTTGTGATTTTAATTATTGATATTTCAGAACTTAACAGAATTTGCAATTTTTGTGCCAACTTCTATCTGTCAAAATCATTACTAGTAGTAGGATAATACTAAAACTACACTCGAAAATTCTGACATACTTCTCACATCCTTCTACAACGTCATCGGAACACTTCTTTACATTTTTTAGGAATAATAATGGAATCGGAGGTATATCCTAATTTCTTTCGTATTGAGTCAAATCTCATATTTTTATAAATATAGAACCCTACTTTTTCTGAAAATGCTGTGGTTATAATATAAAAAAATGGATCCAAAATATGAATTCTAAATCCGTTAAAGTACAAATTTACTTGTATACATAATTTATGCAGAGCAATAAATAATTTTGAAGCATTATTGCGATGAAGATAGTCCCTTTTGATAATTGGTTCTTCTGATTACAATGCAGGGGAAACCAAACGCTATCGCATCTATAGTTATTATTAGATAGAATATAAATCATAGTTGATTGTATAACTAGGGATCATCTCGTAATCACTGACCAATAGCTGATTAACATTCATCTACGAACAATCAATTACTAACGCAACTGTAATAATTATCGTCATTTGTAGTTGGCGTACTTTGATAACGATAAAGGAAGTCGATTTTTTTTTTTTAATTATTCGAAATATTGTTTACGATATATTTTTCAAAACATTAGTATACTTATAAATTCCATAAGGGATTCAGCGAATTAACATATGATGTAAATTATTCTACTCAAGCTTTATTAAGAATTTTTGAAGTTAAACACATCGATAAAATTTATAATTATTATTCGGTATGCTGTCGATACATTAATAATTATCCGAGTTCGATCGCACGAATTCAAGAGATGGAGTCATCAAATAAGAGCGATAATCAACAGTTGATATAAGTATAAGAAACATTTATTTATTTTATGGAAGTTAATGTTTATTTCCATTTTACTAACATCAAAACTTTTGAATGCCCAACGTCAATGACTTCTTAGTCTTTCTTATTGATAATTTTCAAGCAACTTCTAGATTAAGGACTAATTCACGGCTTCATTCTACTAGTTAAGTTTGCCTTTTCTTTGGCGATGCGATGATTGCTAATTTTCGAAAAAGTTTCACTTCGTCTTCCTTTTATTTCTATAAAGTATTAGTCAAACAAACTAAAGTCTCTAATTCCCTCTGTCGCTTAGGTGTATCGTCTTCTTGTTCATCATGTTTACTTCTAGGAATTGTAATTCCTCTATCACTTTTATATCTCAGTTTGATTTTTCGACTGTTTTCATAAATTACACGTGGGTCTTGTATTTCTATCAGTACTTCATTATCCATTAGTTTATCTAGTTTATCCCATATTATCGAGATTCATATTTATTATATATTTAAAATTTTGTAATTAAAAACTACGTCAATATAAAGCCAAATGATAGACGTTTGTGAAAAACATTTACATATTATGTGTATTTTAGGATTTTATCGATATCTATTTGTTACAATAATATTGATTTCTTATTATCTTTTTCCTAGTATTTGTATTGAAATTATATATTTAAAAATATATTAAGGATATTAATACAAGATTATTCAGTATAATTTTATTATTACTGCATTTAATAATCTAAACTTTCAAATTCATGTTAATATTATATACATGATTTATTTAATTTGTTAATTGTTATTAATATTATAAAGATTTTCTTATGGTAAGAATACAGCTTCTTTTACGTAACCAAAAGAGCTTTTTTCGTATGAATAAATTATTACGCATACTTTATTATAATGGATAAAGAAAACTTTGTAATTAGTTCCTATGACTTTCTAGAAAAAATACTGCAGAAATATATAACAAGTTCATTTGAAAATTGTATTTGTAATGACACTAAAATGATATGTACAATGAACTACTTAGGAAAGCAAATGTTTCCCAACTGGATTATAAAGCTTCTGAATTAAATTAAAAGTTAAGATAATCTATTTATTTGAGCCCCTATAATATGAATTTCAAAACAAGTCATCTATTAAAACAAAAAAGAAAGAAGTAATCATATTATTATCAACACGTCTTCGAAGAAACATTTATTTCTGATATTAATTTAATTGTTATTAAAATGCGTTTCCTCTTTATGTTATTAATACTCAACATATATGAAAGTTAAATAAATAATAAAATATTTTCTAATTAATAAACATAACTTCTATAAAATTGATGTAACCGAACTGCTTTATAATTATTATGGTAATAATATAAAAAATAAGAACAACGTTTAATAATATTTGACTATTTAATTCAGTATTTAAATTAAGTCTCGGACGCGTAATAACAGTACAAAAAATATGTTAAACTTGAATATAATGATATATCAATGACATATATTGTAAGAAAAATAAAGTGAATAAAAATTCAGGAAATCATGTGAAGTAAAGTAAGAGTGAAAAATTGAAAATATGGAAAATTGCATTCATGATGAAGATAATATTTACAGTTAAATAATAATGAGAGTGGAAATTTTAGATCAACGTTCTCTAAAGTAAAAGTCTATTAAAGTTATAGGAAAACTAATGATACGTACATAATAGATGATGAAGATGAAAACCAGTGCACGCATTCAAATCTTGAAAAACTAAAAGAGGAGAATATAGTTGATGAAGCGGAATGACATGACCTATGTATCAAGACGTGAGGAGACGACTAATATCGAATCGACTTATATAGATATCGAAAATGCAATGTACGATTGAAAGTCTACAAGAATCATTTATTCTCGTACAAACACTGCACTAAATACTTTGGATACTTGTTTTCAGTAATCACGATCATTTTGTGAATAAAAAAAGAATTAGATAGACAATAATGCGCAAAATATAAAATAATATGTTTTAAGAATCTCTACTTAAATTAACTTTTTAGAAAAACTAATATTCAGGAAAAAATATAGTTAATTATGCAAAAGGAGTTTAAAGCGAGCAGTATGAACTCAAGTTTATTAATTTCTTTCTAAAAATACTTGTTATCTTTCTCGGAGTTTCTAACGTTTTTCTCATGAAATTATTTTAGAGTTTTCAATATTATGAGCGTTAAAGTAAAGCTGTTAAAGAAATCAGATTTCTTAGTGTATTAAAATACTCATAGAATTCTCTTCGAAATTTAATTACATGAGTTAAATGCATTTTATTACTCTCTTATCGATCAATGAGAGAAATATGAGAAATATAATGAGTAATTTTCAAAAATCTTCAAAGAAAATAAAACACTTAGTATTTCTCATATTCTATATTTGTTAATAGAAACTCAGCTATAAATAGTGATAAAATTGAATTGATCAATTTTTTAGAAAGGTTTTATAAACAAAAAATATAGTAGAATACAAAATTACAATCAAAAAAACTATTGACGCTCTTGCTGCAACTAATAACTATAATTATTTATTGTTTCAAATATAATATATAATAATTTATGCTGCACACCAAATGAGTTTTTAAAACTTAAAAACGATTTCTTACAATTTATTAGAGAAATATATATTTTGCACGAAATATTGTTTGATTTTTAACTTACATTTTTAAAAATATTAATAAAAAATAATAAATGCCTTGTACTTTCATAAATGTAATTTAAAAATGCAAATACGTAGAAAACTTACGTAGAAAATTTCTAGAACATAGAAGTCTTTATTAATATTTTCAAATTATATATAAAATTTCATTTTTAATAATGAACTCTTAAAGCTTACACGTTTCTGAAAAAATTTAATTTTTCAATTATTAGTAGCGTTCATGTTCTGGTGAAATTAAACATTAATGTCTTTTAGTAACTTAAATAGTCTCAAATAAATTCTTTAATTATATAAAATCATTTTCTATTTTTAATTTGGCTTAACCATTTCAATTTAAACGGTTCACACAAAATGGACGTTAAAGTTGTTAGACAAAATTATATTTTTCAATAATTAAGGTTGACGTAAATTTTTTTAATGAAAAAATAGTTAAAATAATATAATTCAATACCAAATTTTCACTATGCTAATATAACTCAATATAAAAAGTAATAGATTCCTTTCATTTTAAATTTACATTCATTTAAAGGATGATTAGACCCAAGGCACTTTATATTACTCTCATAAATATTCTTAACACTTTTTTCTCGTCCTTATTATTCTTACGCAAACTACTGGCGCTTTTTCATGAACGATCTCGCTTACACTTTTACTCTTTCGAACCAAGATCTTATCCTTTCATCTTTCAATCACTTCTTATTAGAAAATATTCTAACATTACATTTTAAAAAATCAACAAGATTTCTGCTAGAATAGTTAACAAAAACTTGATCTTTATGAACTTTATAATTTGGATCACTATGAAACTTCTTTTACTGATATAGAAATAAAATATATTAAATATATCGAAGTAAGAAATTTTACTTAATATTCATATTTATATATTCTTTCAAACGAGTACAATAAGAATTATATAAAAACGCGAAAAATGTAATCATAGAAAATGAGAATAACGAAAGCAGCCTTAAACTATTGTTTTTTTGTAATTTTTTAATTTATAGTGTATTATTTAGCCGTTAGCAAAATTGTTGATTACAGATAATGTTTTTATCATGGCTAGTCTTTTAGTTTGACAGTTAGTTTTTTTTATTAGTTTTTTTAGGTTTTACAGTTTTAAAGTTAGTGCACCATATTTTATAGTCTGGTAACTCATAATTTTAAAGCTTGCAAATTATAGTTTTATAGATATAGCTTGTAATTCTATAAACTACTATTACAAAAAATCTTTGAAATTTTTCAATTTTTCATTGAAAGTAGGGAGTTGATAATGCATATTATTCGACATATATATTAAACCAATGTAAAAGAAGAATTACTTAATATTGCATGGAATAAAAATGTGTTCAATACTTATATTTGAGAGAATATATAAAATTATGATATATTGTACAACTTTTAAAATATTTTTTACTATAAATAAACCATGTTTTTAACTATTATGTAAAAAGAACAGAATTAATATGTGTGCGAAGATTACAAGAAATGATATTTTTATTTTTGTAATTTTTATTTTTAAATTGTAATTCCAAACTTTTATCTAAATCAATTAAAATAGGTATACGTCATCTAAAATATTTAAATGATATAGCGTAAATGCGTGCAACTTTAATCTTTATAATACGTGACTTTACTTCACTATACGTAAAGATCAGAGAGAATTGTAAAAAGTAAAATGATTGTTATGACTTACATACACTTGATAACAATTTGGTAATTAAAATTATAGATGCGTTCAAATGTGTTTACAGAAATTATGAATTTATAAATAAACAATTGAAATTATGATAGTACGATAAATGTAATATAGGATGAGAAAAAGTAATTATTTCTAGATACAAACATTTTTTAACCAATACAAAAATAATAACGTATAAAAGATTTTACATAAAAATACGAATGATCAAAAACAGTTCATTAAGGCACAAAAGAATTATAAATTTAAAAAAAGAACTGAGTTTCAAAAAGAACGTGCTAGAAAAATTATTAAAAAAATTTATGTACAATTTAATAATGCAAAATAAGATATACGATTTCTGATCTTAAACTTCATACAGATAAGAAATAGTCGAAATATAGCTGAAGTACTTATGCAACCTTAACTTTATTAATATCGAGCATTTTTTAAGATAAACATTTAGATTATAATAGAATTTTCTTTAAAACTTAAATATTTATTGTCTTCATAGTTTGAAAAAAATCTATAATAATTACTATTAGACATCCCAAATCCAAAACATAATTAGAACATTTGAAAACTGCTGTACAAAATAAATTAATGATTTAGATTCAGATGAACTCTTTAGTACGAATTAAAATACGATTCGAAAAAATTATTACGAACTTAATTATTATCGTAATTATTAGAAATTAAATATTAGATGGAAACACTAATTTTATTTATAAAGAATTAATATGTACGTCATTTCAAAAATTATAAATTGATATTCATAAATCTCATCGCTTACTTGAATTTACACAATGTATAGTTATTATTTTATATCGATGTAAAAGAAATTCAAATTTTTTAATTTACATTACGAATGAGTTCTTGAACATTTTTCTAATGCATGAAATATAGTATTATAATTTCAATCGTTTTTATAAATTTGAAAAAATTTTCTTTCAATATTATAATTTCATAAATAATAAAAATTATTAAGATTAAAATGACAGTCGAAAGGTTTAACTGAAAAAAGCATTCTTAATAATGAACGTACAAAAAATCATGGATAAAATTTTTCAAATGCATATTATTTGTTCAATTACGTTATGAAGTTTTATATAAAGTTGCATGAGAAATATTACGACCGCGATAAAGTTCTCATGCAACATAAAATGAAGAAGATATATCCATATTTAAATTTTCGTTTTTAAAATGCTAAAAAATTCCTTTCGATAATGTCAGTTAGAGTTTACTTGAATCCCAAGTTACCCTTTGTTCTTAAGAAGAACGGGAAGTCAAAAATGATATAAATTTTAGTTTATAATGTAAGAAAAAGCAATTCAAATATTTTACAGGTCATGATAAAATGTTTTTAGCTTTATTTATGATAATTCATGAAATTTAAAGTAGCAATTGACATCACTTAAGAACAACATCAAAGAATAAAAATAAGCCATTATTGAGATCAATTTTAACTATTATATTCTGAATTTATATGTTCATAAGCTATTACGTTTAAATTTTAGTTTTATAAAGAAAAAAAAATTAACCTAATTTAAAGCAATTATCAAAATTAAAAAATATGTAATATTGAAAAACATATTTTAAAAATCTATTTTTTTTATTGCAGAAAAAATCATGTTGTATTATTTATTAAGTGTATTTATTAAGTACAGATGTATATTTTCTAGTTCCAAGTCTGTATCCCCTTTATCAGATCATTAGATGTCATAAAGAAATTGAGTCTTTTATTTTATTTCTTAAATGTGCATTTAGGTTCATTAATTCTACATAAAATGTACCTAAGAAATGCAAGCTCGTTAGCATATGTCACTTAATATCGACTCGTTGAGGTACTCCCGAAGCAAAGGCCAAGATTCCATTCTGACCGTACAATTGAAAATTTCATATCCCACTAAGTAGCCTCTCCTCCTTCGTCTACTATGGACACATAATAGAGGTCAAAGTACCAGAACATTATCTCTACCCAAAATGCTTATCAAAGGAATTCTGACAGCAAACGTGAGCATTAAATTATGCTTTTCCCTCCAGACTAATATAGATATACCACATATTCTAAAAGGGTTGAAGTGGACCGCAGATAGGGAGAAATGCGAATTCGACTATCATGTAGCTCCAGGGCTTTCCTTTCCGAGCACGGCAATCAATTCCAGAATCCGACAAGAACGGGTACTGGCGGCATTTAAGGCAACGGCAGATTGTACGTGCTCCTGTGTAAAGCAAGTATGAGGAGGACATGAATTGCTGGATGTGCGACAATGATCTTACAGCAATGGCTATTATAGCACATGATAAGAATACTCAAGCTTTATTTTATGTACTGTGAATATATATCTAGAAAAAAATGAAAACTTACTAAGACTTTCAAAATCTAAATTAAAAGAAATATTAATCAAATTTAAAAAGAGCTTACGTCATTTTCAAAAAATATATCTTTCCCTGCTTTTACACTATTTACTTCCAAGTGTTATCGGATAAATTATATGGTGTACAAAAAAAATTATATAGTTATATAAAATAGTAGTGGAAATTTGTTTTTTTAATAAACCTGATTTTTCAGTTCAAAAGACAGTTTTTAGTGTTTTATTTATATTTAAGGTTTGTTAAGATAAAATGGTATTATTTAATAATGATTTCTTTCAAAAAACATATTTGCTATATAATCTACATCATACAATTTCTATGAGATTTATTAAAAAATTCTGAAACAATCAAATATTATTGCATTGCAATTTCTTTGCCGGATCCTGATGTTTTAATCTTAAATATTAACATTGATTACAGAATAGATTCTCTAAAGTAGTTGAAAATATTCAAATCGACTTTTTTACTCACAGCATCAATTTATGATAATAATTTTGAGAAAGCCTTTATATATAATCCAGGACAATTTTTCACAATACATAATTAAAAATTTAAAAACCAATTTTATACGGATAATTTAATTTGAATTATGGGGCATTATATCATGGTATTTAATCCAAAACTACGACATAATAAACTGGCTATTAAATCTAAATTATACATAAAATATTCTTATATACTTAAATGCATGAAAAAAATTTAATAAAAATAAAATAAAACAATAACAGTTGTTATAAAATATTTACAGAAATAAAAATAAATTATTTAATAAAAATTATTTAAATGCTAAAAGAATATTGCATTGAAGTAGGAAAAATTTATAGCTATTAAAAATAGAAAGATATTAATCGAGATAACGATGTAAATAATAACGAAAGAAATAGTAAGTTTTAAAAAATTAAATCTTTGAAAACATTTCAATAAATTTTAAATAAGAAACAATCTATAAGAAACAAGAAATCTGTAGAAGTATACAAACGAAGAAATTAGTGACCTAAGACAAGAATATAAAACTAAAGAGCTAAAATAAAAAGTTTTATAAGAAATTTGTTAAGAAACTTTGTTAAGAAGTTCGAGATATAGATTAACGTTTGAAATTCTTAAATATACTAGAGAGAAACGAAGTGAAGCTAACAGTAAGCGAAGCAAATATAAAATGAAAAAAAAAACATGTATATGCAAAACAGATAAAAACAAAATGTAAGATATGCGGTTAATATTTCAAATCAAGCCAGATTATGTAATAATAACGAGTAAAAAGGTACCTGCATATTTAAAGGAAACGTTGTAATAAATGTAAGATACAAAAAGCTGATAAATGTAATTTAAGAATCTAAGCACGAAATTTAAACATACTTTTTACCTACATCAAGTGCAATGTACTTAAACACTGTTCAGACTTTTTTATATTTATACACGAAAAAGCATCTGCTCTCCAAACACTTTGACCAGACAGATTTACATTTTTACATAAATTAATATATAAGGTTAATATTATCGCAAATTTTTACTATATAATCACTTATTGTACAATGTTTTTATTTATTCGACGGTATTGACATTAATAAATACAAGTTGTAAATCTACGAATAGTCTCAAGGTATCAAAAATTTCGAGCTATGGTATCTAATTTAAAAGTATCAAAAATATAGTATCAAAAATAGATCCTTTACTAAATACTTTACTAAATTTATTGAGACGGTGTATTCATCGTTGAACTTCATTTCTGAATAATGTAGAATTTGGAAGGAGCAATATTAAGTTGAGAAAAGTAGGACAAGTATATTAGAAGGGTTAGCACCAATTTACTTAGCTAGATTAGAACTCTAGAGACTGTAGGTGTAAAAATGCAGGTTGAATCACAAAGTTTTAGAGAATAATTTTGTGTTTAATACATGATACGCATTGAAAGAGGTATTATTCATAAGGCATTATATATGTACATAGTGTAAGTACACCCAATGAGTTTACAATTTTGTAAAAATTCTAAATCCTTACGAAGCATAATAATCTGGATCCATTTAATTATACAATCTATAATTAGTTTATATTATTTACAGAGTGTAAAATTTATAATGTTATATATTCAATAAGATACATATACAGAAAAATATTTGATAACATTTAAGTAGAAAAAAGAATAAAAATATAAGAAGGAAAAACAAGATTCAGATATATCAATAGAACGAAATTGAATAAAGTACTTGCGCTAAGTGATCCAGTATAAATGTCAACTATAAGAACCATAATATTGATAAAATTATTACGAAATTAAAAACCTCAATTAACGTAATAAATATAAGCTTAGTTATTATTACATTCGTAATATTTAGTTGGTAACAAATTTTTAAGGACTATTAAGATTTTAAAATAAGGATAAGGTGCACGTCAGTCACTGACATATCTAGTATATAGTCTACAGTAAAAACATACAGTCGCTCAACTTTAAAAATGCATTGCGCTTAGTAATGATCTAAATAAGGAAAAATTAGAATAATATATGCATCTTATAAAAGTAAATGAAATCTGTAAGAATATCTATAAAACCTAAAGTAAATATACAACTTAAAATACCATCATTTTAATTAAGAATATAAAAAAGGCTATTTGTAGACGAATTTAAAATTTACACTATTGTTCCCTTTTATTTTCCATCCAAACATGCAAGCGAATACACGACGAATTTATGCATGTGTCGTATCATCCCATTAAGGTACCTCTAAACAGTTGACATTGATGACACTTTCAAGCTGATTTATGGTAATGATACTCATTGCAGTAGCGAAGGTGTAAATAGACGCGAATGAACGAGAATAAATTCCGCTCAGCAGCTGTGAACTTGTGTGTGCAGGTGGTATGACTCAACTCTTTTACATTACTCGTCTACATGTACGTAGTTTAGATATATCCGAAGAACCTTGAAACAATATTCGACGATCTAATATTTTACACTGAATTCCATTATGTAAATACTAGAGAATTTTTACATATTTATAAAAGCCTCTGCTCGCGACATTATTATTAATTATAATTTGACTAAAACATTCTTTATAATGCACTGAAGAACTTTATTTATTACGTCTTTCAACATATGTGAATAATTTCAAGTAATTTTATAATATACTCAATAATATATCTATATACAATCAGTATGTACCGTAATATTAAAGAAATGCATAATCTTTATCCTAGTGATACTTTAATTCTATTGATACATAGTGTCAACTTGTTTCAAATTTCAACTAAATTAACAAGCAATTTTATTTTGTCTAGTAGTTCTGTTTCAACAAAAAAAAATTAGAAAACTAATTTTATATTTTAAACTTTTTAAAAAATTCTTATGGTTATCTTTTGTACGTATTTCTTTATTGTGTCAAATTAACTATTATTATATTTAAAAATAAAAAATAAATTGTAAATGTGAAAAATTGGCATGCATACCTGTTTATTTCTTAATAGCTGTTTTTTTTTTTAATTAATTAATATAGTTTTTATCTCTTAAATTAATCATTTTTAGAAATTTCTTTTAATTAAATTAAGTAAGTTTCTTAACTTTATAAATTAAAAAGATTAAAACGCCTAAACTCTCGTTGAACTATTTCTCTGTTCTAAATAAATATATTTTCATTACATCTCTTTAAACCTATTAACCTAGAAACAAACTTGATTTATTTAAAGAAAAAATATTTTTTATCTTTTTCTCTTTAATATTTATTACCTATTTGAAGAAGCTTTGCAGACTTTTACCGATGAATATGTTCCGACTATTGCAACATATTGCATATTTTTTCCTTCTTCTTTCAATAAATAATATTTTACTTATTTAAAAACATTGTTTCTTATTTTAATTAAATTACTTAAATTCTTGGTGTTCTATTGAATCTAATACAAAATTAGTATATCACTTAACATTGCAAGTTTTATAATTTCTTCTTCAATGATTTGACTTTGCATTACAATTTTCTTTTATATATCAATTCATTACTATTTAGTACGTATCGTTCTATGCCTGTATACCATTATGAATACTCTTATAAAACAGTTCAGCAAGATTTTTCTAGTTTGAAAATTATATCCTTCTATTTTTTAAATTTTTATAAACATCACACCTTTCTTGCCACAAAAACATTTTCTTTTTAAAGTCTATTGTAATTTTTGAGCAATTAAATACTGAAACTAATTATTTAAAAATATTGTCACGTGCGATAGTGGGATACTCATCTGTCACGCCAGACATTTGCAAGATATAGCAAACTGTACCAGATTACGAATAAGTGCCAGATGCAATTGAAGGTAGGAATTAAGAAGGTTATAAAAAGAATGAATATTAATATTGCAATTGAATATTAACTATTATTTAAAACTTGATTTATAACTAACAAATAACCAACTACATCTACTCTTCTTAGCAGATTTGAAAAAACTTTTTAAGTACTTTTGAACGTCATTTATATCTAATAATAAGCACTAAATTTTTTATTTACGAACAACTTTGAATTTTCTACTATCACGTTTTTATCAATGATTCATAAAAGTTTATGCTCCAACAAAATAAGAATGCAACATTAAATGACTTTTTGTTTGGCAACGTATTTAAAAACTGAAACAGTATTTTTAGTAGTGAAACCTTGAGCATTACCTGAATGAATTACAAACCCATAATAAATAGCATTTGAATTACGCAAGCAATAATAGTCACTGTGAGGGATGGCAATTCGCCATACCATTATTGGAAACTAGAATGTTTAGCAATAGTTCCACCGGGAAAATAAAACATTATACGAGCAGCAATGGTATAAGCGGCTACAGAAACTAATGTCCTCGATAGATGTGATTAATGAAGAAATAATTAATTACATCAATATCTAATCAATAACTATAATCTGAATAACATTATAAAGTATATTTTAGTAATTTATTCAATTCTAATTATATATTTTGGATATAAAATTGTTTTATTTTTAACCTGAAATAGTTTGATATTCACTAATTTAGCCTAGTTTGTCAAGTTTAAGCACGTTAAGACAAATTTAATTTAATACTAAACAGAATATTAAAAAATCCAAGTTTACATACATTTTTATGCTTTCATATATATTGTTTGAAAGAAGCAGAAGAACATATACACATAATTTTCGAAAGATGAATACTAAATTTGCATATCTTAATTGTAGATAAAGTACATATTTATTCACTGATTCTTTACTATTCACGTGTAATGTGAAGTCAACTTAAATAAATGCGATCATATTGTACACACAACAAATGTCTAGAATGTACTACATTCTTTTATCAATGATTTGTATATATCATTTAGTTATGGATTTTATACGTGTATTTATTCACTTTTTTCCAATATTTATTTTCGCTTATAAATCATTATTCTATAAAATTTATTATTTTAGTTTTTATATATAATGTCTGATTGAAAATTAATTTGCTTTTTAATTTAATTTAGAATTTCTGTATTAACTTACAAATTTCTCTGCTAATTTATTCTTGAAAGCTTTTAAACTTCTAAATTTATCGACGCTCAATAAATACTAATAATATAATATTTTCTTTAATAATGACAAAATAAAATGTACTTTATCTAAAAGGTTTCGTATATACCTTTTTTATTAAATAAATACACGATGTTAAAAATGTATCCAACTTAGATATTTGAAAAATACTCTTATTCTCTTGTATTTCTGATCTGTGCCATTTTTCTTTTTGTTTAACTGTTTCATATCTAATACAAATTCTATTTTTGTACTAATTCTTGCGTTCTTTGAATTATAATCTAAGCCCTCATTTTTGTCTAAACTACGTTCTCTATTCATACACTAAACCTAAATTCGTGTCAAATTTTGCACTCATTTCTCTAATTATTTATTTTCCGCTATTTCTCTGATAAACGAAATATTTTTCTAAGATATTTTTCAATTAATAAATTGGATTGTATTCGTTCTGCGAGTATTTTCTTCAATATTACTTAAATTGGCAGAAGTGATAATTCCATTCTATTTTATCCTACCACTTTAATAAAAATCCATGCTTGATTTGAAATCCTCCTAACCTGATGCTCCCTTTTTTATTATAGTATTGGTCAGCTCGGTATTTTTTCTACTCAATAACTAACTTTTGGTTTTCAAAACTTTTTCATTATACTAAAGACTAAGTTATAAATTTTAATAAAAGCTTAAAAAAGTTATACATTATATAAGATATAATAACCAATAATATAGTAAGGATGACTCGTGTAAAAACTTTGTATCAAGTTTTTATAAAATTATATGGAATTTTAAAAATGTACTCGTGAACACTCCAATCAACGAATAAATATGTTGTTGAGATAACCTTTAAGAACCTCTTGTTAAATTGATTTCAAAACAACGGATTCTCTTCAAAGTGCAGTATAAGATCAAATTTATAATTAGCTATCGCAATTCTGAACACTCACTATTTACCGCTAGTTCAGGCGCAAGCGCACGCACACACACGCACACTGTTCACGTCTCACAATTCATTCGTCCCGGATAATGTCTCTTGATCGTCGCAGTGCCATTCAATTTTTTTTGTCACGCTATGCGCTCCTCCGAGCATGGCAGCACTCAGGCGAGTCAAGTTTGCTATGTCCGCTTCTATATGACTGATTTGAATTCTTGGTGGACCTCGTTAAATATTGAAATACCAGACACAAGAGTAATCCCCAAAAATGCTATCCTCAAAATACGTTAAGGTACATGGGATGAGAAACGAGAAATGGAGCACGTGGGAAAAAATACTTCAATACCGTACTCTACTCAAACTTCATGGTTAGTTTCCTCGTATTTTTTCCATTTATATTTCTTTCATTTTTCGAAGTTAAACTCGAATCCTGTGCAGAGTTTGAAACATCTTGTGCGCTAAAAGTTTACTGTTTGCACATTGGAAATAGGTCAGATTCGAGAGTTTTATGGATCGAGTTTGAGGGTAAATTATGAAGAAAAAAAAATGTCGGTGAATAGTTCACATTATGTAAAAAAAATAGGAAATTCTTGTATTGAACGATATTCGTGGGTAAATTCACGATTTTTTGTGTTAAAACAAATTGAAACATAAATATTCAGTGAGATAGAAAATTTTTTATCAATCCGCGTTATAGGCGTTGACATTTCTTTTAATAAAAACAGAATTAAGCAGAAAAATAGAAAGAAGCTAATGAAAAACGTATTATAAAAACAAGTAGATTCAAAATTATAAAGAAGAAAGAAAACAAATCAAAATATTCACATAGAATTTGTTAAATGTTAAAATTTAATTTAATGTAATATATGCAAAATAATCTATTTAAAGATGCAATCGTACGCGTACTTTTTTAATGTGAAATTTCATTAAAAACATAAAAAAGTGTAAAATTCTAACTCTTAATTATAAAAAAATTGTACTTCAACCATAGTGTAACGTTAATACATTAATCAAGATAATTTATTGATTGAAGTGTATTAATACATAAATTTAAATATTTTATATTATTTTTATACTGCTTGTATTCAAAATATTTTATTTTAGCAAATGTAAATACTTTAATCTATATATTTAAACAGCACGCGACAAGAAACTTCAAACAGTAAATGGGGAAAAACTAAAAAAAAAAGTTTCAAAAAACTTGGATGAATTGAAAACTGATGTCAAGAAATACCGTCAAATTGTAAACGATGTTATTAGTGGTGATAAAAGACTCCTACGGACAGTTTTGCAAAATCAGAAAGATTTTCAAATATTACTGCAAGATGCGGAACCACCGGTAGCGTAAAACGTCATATAATTGCATTAATTATACTTTAATGTTATTAATAAAAATTCAGGAAGCTTTTAGAGCAGTATTTCAAGATTACAATTTGAAGCGCAAGCAATTGGACAAACTTATACATCTCAAAGAGAAAAAAAAGCTGGACTTTTGCAACTTAAGGGTAACGTGAAAGAATAACGTAATATAAATTATACAAAAAACTCAATAAATTAATTTTTTTACTTATAAATGATATGAATTTTGGTTGGACTAATACAGAGAAAAATCTTACAGCATATAATATTACAACAAAATTGTAATTCTTAGCTAAAAGAAAACTCACTCACACACGCGCGCGCGCGACCGCACACACACACATACTACAATACAAAATAACGAAATCGACCAAAGTAAATTTTAACCAATTTACTTTTTATTTACTTTTTACAGTCTCGTATCAAATAATAATTACATTTCTTTAATTTTTATATTAACATAATTATTTACATTACCTTTTAACCTGATAATAAATTTAAATTATTAATTAAAGAAAAAAAATAGTTGAGTTAGACATTTTTAGTCATGTAAAAATATAACGCATTTACATTCAATATTTCAGCATTTTAAATTTTCTTAATTCTCTAAATTATTAAAAGTTAGTAATAAAAAATACACATTACTAAAATAAAAGAATGAATTTTATTGAAAAGGAATCAATATTATAAGATAAATATATATTTATAACATTTATAAGTAATAGCAAGAACTTTATTAATTGATAATAACAAAAATAATTTATTCCAGATATGCAACATTTGTAAAATAAACAAAAATACTGTTAATAAATAGAAAAAAAGTCAAAACTTTTTTTCATTTGTTAATATTTTTGTTTGTTATAACATTGTTCTGTAAAAATTTGAAAACGATACTTTATCTAGCCACAGCCATAAAAAATCCATATACATGTGAGCATTAATTACAAATTAAATTATACAATTGTGCGAAGTCGGAGTACACAACGCTACATGTGGAGATCCAAGAAAGTGATAGGTTTCCTGAAGTGGAAACCAATCAACAACATCAAAAGCGACAACAACAGTTGATATCGCGCTTTCAAGTAGCTTTGTCCCAACGCAACGCAGCTAAATCCATCAACAGTACATACCTCGAGATCCGCAACATCCTCAAGAAGGTTAGCACTCAGAATATTAAACAGATTTTTTTTAAGCTAAAAAGATCACTTAATAATTCTTTTAAAGTAACACTTCCCTTTTGTAGATGTTGACATTAGAGAAGTGGTCTATTCAAGATTAATGTAGATATAATGTTATATCCGTCATGAAAATTTTTTACTAGTATTTTTTAACGTTACACGATTAAAATTATAACATCGAATGATTGTACATCGAACAAATTGTACTTAATACTACTGAATCCATTTTTTTACATATGATAAAGCTCATATTCAAAGTTGAATAATTTATCTTTCTTCAAACAATAAAAATATATATGGTGATTCTTAACGTTTGATATTGGATCTTTGCGTACTTGACTTTTTTAAGTATTTGAAAATTGTGATATCTTAATTTTTTTATTATATACAATAGTTTTGAAAATATTAGCACATGCATTATAAGAAGCTGTATTAAAATTTAATGAATTAAAAATGACCTTATAATTAAATGTAATTGAATCTGTACATTTCCTAAGTTCATAAGTTGTTTCAAAATTTTGTAATTTATAATTTTGTAATTTAATAATTAATCAGACTACTATTTTCAATAAAAAATTCTATAGTCTTCGATATCAATTTCATAATTAGCAATTCATAAATATCAAAAACTTCTGGATAGCCAAAATTCATATAAATTAAATGAAAAGTTTCATGTGCGATTGAAAAGAATTTAATGCATAATGTAATAATGTCGTTTTTCTTTTTCAAGAAACCCTAAATCTTATTATAAATTTTACCTCCACGAGAATAATTATTCAACGTCATTAATTTTGGAGGACATGAATGAATCGCTCGATAAAGAATACTTATTGTATTTAAAATTTAAAATATCGTCTGTATTTAATGGACAAGTACCACTAATCCTTTTTATTAAATGCAACTTTAATAGATTTTTAACTGTAAATGAGTGATCAATTCATTCTAAATCTATAAAAAGAATTTTTTATGAAAATTTATAAATGATTATTTAATCAATACAGTTTAACAACTTTAATCTTTTTTAATTGAGAATCCTTATAGTTATAGTTATACCTTGTGCAGAGTTCAATTATGCTGCTATAAAATAAAATTTATAGTATTTGTTATACAGCAGTTTAGAAATAATAGTTTCTATATACAACAATTACAATTTTGTTTCGTGTACATTTCAATCTTTAATAAAGTATAATGTACACTCCATCAATAACTCTGATCAGACTAATTTGGATGTCACAAACGAACCGCCGTTTAATCATTAGAACTGAACTTACGAAATTAGAACTGAAATCTCATTTCATTATTTTCAAAAGTTCAAATCGTCATTTTACACAATACCTAGGATAATTATTATCGCTATTGAACGATTACTTTCTCAAATATAAAAACAATCGATAAAAATAACAATAAAAAATAATCTGTCGTACAATAAACTATTGAAATAAAAATGTTAATTATGACTTAAAGGAAGCTCTACATTTCTGATTTATTGTTTATTATATAACTGTGTTGGGCATCTTAGCACAAATTTGAAAAATGCAATCTAACTCTTGCATGTATTCACGTACTAAGATATGAGAATAGAAGAAAATTCGCTTATGTTGCAGAACATTCACAGCCCTTGCACCGCAAATAGAAATAGAAAGATCGAAGGACATCTCATTAACTTCATATTTTTTTATTATCTTCTATTACTTTTGTAGGCCAGAAAAAAATGTATAAGTTGCTGATTTTAACATATAATTAATACTATTGCACTATCAGTTTAATAAATTTGATGTTTTCAAGAGCAATTTTACAACGAATGAAAGATTATATTACTTTTTTATTACGTCTTTGAAACGTAGTATTCTAATTTCAAACTTCATTTATTTTTACGTGTGCACAATAATTCATAGTTCTCGTAATTAAATATAATTTTAATTCAAATAAAAGTATGTATAGATTTTAATTAATCTCCAATATTGACATGGAGAAATACACTTGTAATAATAATACTTTTGATTATTTTCTTAACCAGTACAAATGAAAATTTGTACTCATTCATGAAAAATTTCATTAAGTCTCGATTACAAATTCTCTTTGTTAAGAATGTATAATTTCAGAAGACGATGAGTGTTGATACATTTTGTTCTTAAAATCTATGTTTTTTATAATCAACTGAATGGAATTATAATGTTCCAAGCAACTTTACTAATTACATTTAAAGCTCAAACGAATTTATTAATAAATGAATATAGTTAAAGAAGATGAAATAATTAATCAAACTATTTTTTAATTTTCTAAGAATTTACATTAACACGGGTACGTATAACTAAGTATAATAAAAAATTATGTGCCATATTCTATTTGTGATATTGTAAACCATGACCATTCTCATAAATTGAACTGGAAAAATACAAATTATATTGTATCACACAAATATGTTAATTTAAATTTAAAAGAGACCATTTTTATTAACTGACTTTTTCAAATGCATTAGAGGCATTTAATAAATTTCGTCTAAACTTGGTGCTAAAATTGTAAAATGAACCATTAAACTTACAACTACGGTTCACTTTTAAAACTTTTCAAATAAGAAATAAAGACACTGTACTTATTTACATAAACTTAATAGAAAGTTAAAAAGAGCTTGATTGCGGTTAAAATATGAAAATTAAAGCATACATGAGTATAACTCTTAGAGATATAAGATTAGATTTATTATCGAGTAAAAAGAAAATTGACTTTACTTAGCCAGACTGGCGTATCGTTCAATATCAATCTCAAAAGAATATTTGCTCATGTGTAAACTAAAAACGCTCGTACGAAATGAATATTTACTTTAAAGCTACGGTTCTGATAAATTTATCACATACTCAAATACTAACTGCATTCGATCATTTTGATCAAAGTAAATTTATTCATTATTTACTTAAAATATAAAATATTTTATAAATCATATTGGTTGTGAATTAATCAAGAAAAATGTAAACTCGGCGCTGTTCAGATATATGGTTCTCAGAATAATCCAGAAAGAACAGTCATCTTAAGACTAACAATTTTTTACTTTGATAAATAAATTTTAAAATAAGACTTAAAAGTTATAAATAAGAAAAAATAAAACTATATAATTATGTAAGATAAAAAAATTAACTAATATTTATTCAGATACCAATTACTCATAATATATAACTATTTCAACGCTTTACAATTCTAAACTCAGTTTGCTTCTAAAAAGTATGTTGTTGTTTTTTTACAAAAAAGAATCTGCTTTAAAAATTAAACTTACTTAAGAAATTTCCTTTTTCTGTGAGTATAAAAATACGAAATGTTATCACATTTCATATTCTCTTTTCGTTTTATAGCAGATTCTGTTCAATTGCGTTCTTTGAAAAATAATATGAATGATTATTTTTCTATTACGAAATGGATAATTAGTTGAGAATTGATTCTCATAAAATACTAAGAAAATTGAATGATATGGACAGTGGGAAATTTAATTTAGATTATTAAATGTGAAATTTACTATTCAGATTTTACTGAACAATAATTTTTCATTCATAATTTATAATAAAACAGATACATAATTCCATATTTCTTAGAAATGAAAGTTAAAAAATTAATTGATTGACCATTTTCTAAAAAGGATTCGATGTATTTCGATGCTGTATTAAACGCTCTAAGAAACGACCAAAAGGATCAATGCAACATGATTTATAAGACGACTCTGATAGGCCAACTAGCAACTGAAAATCTTGATGATATTCGACAAAAGTATAAAATAATGGCTCGTGATATCTGGATTAATATGAAAGAACGCGAAAAGAGCCTTGAGATCGTAAGAAAGAAAGCTGATGATGTTTGGCAATACGCAAAATCTCTCGTTCGAGTTGAGGTAAACGTTGTTTCCATTTTCATTTAATGACTTCGTGAATTGTAGTAAATACAAGCACAATATCTATTCTAATTTTTACATTATTTAGAAAAATAAGGAGTTAATATCGCTTAAAAAGTCCAATCAGAATAAATTAATTTGTGAATGAATAAATTTATAATGTTTTTACTACAATTTCTGACTACATTTATTGATATTTTACTTTTATATTTCTTTGAAATTAATCAATACTTATATGCTTAAACATAGGAATTATTGAATAATAGAAGATAATCAATATATGTTAAGTTTCAATGATTCGGATCTTTTGTAATTTTATACATAAAACAAAAAGATTTGTACTATTTTTCAGAGTGACGCTAATCTTCTAAAAAAGAAAAACAAGAAGACAGTAGACCTAGATAAAAAATTAGAAAAGCAAATTAAACAACTTGAAAAAATTTTCAATACCATGAAAGATTCTATGTTAATTCGGTCATACGAAGAATTGTTTGTAAGGTACATGTGTACAGTAATAAGTCTTTAAAATTCATAACTGATTCGAACTAAAATTGATTAAATTTTCACACGAAATAGACTTGATGACCAAATTAAGCAAAGAACAAGACTTTCTCGTTTGTATGAACGTACTTTAAAACAACGAGATACGGAACTAAGTAAAGAAAATCATGCAGATTTACTTTTGAAAAACTTAAAACACACTATGCTGTCGACAACTACACGGTAATTCAATGCATATATATTGTGATTATTTTAGAAAAAAGTAATTATTTGCACGTGAAAATTAATTTTTGTTTTAATTATTTAATAACTTACCTAATATATTTACGTAATGAGACTTCATCGTAAAAAGATTTTGGTAATAATAAAGAAAAGTTGGGTGGTGTTGATTATTTATAAGACAAGTGGCACTTCTATAAACAAGAATTATTTTTATTATACTTTGCAATATTTAAATTAATGAAAGACAATTTCTAAAACTTAAGAAAAAAGAATTCTTAAAATATTGAAATTCTTAAAAGATTATTTAACTATTTTACTACATGTATTATTTTACATATTTAAAATAATAGATAAAATATTTTGCAAAATAGCACTTTATAACACGATGAACTGTAAACAATTTTCTAACTACTTTTTCGCATGGTTTACCTTACGTAATATATGTTTAAATAACATATCCTAAAATATATTAAGTTTCAATTGTAATAATAAAATGATAATAAACATTTTATCTGATTTTTCAACATATTTTTACAGATATTTTATCGTAACTTTTTGCTTGCAATGAAGAAACAAAAATACAAACAATCATAAATTTCTCATTTTTGTCTTAAATTAATGAAAGTTTATAAATCATTAAAAAATAATAAAAATTAATTTATTTAAAAAAGAAATTTTATAATATAGTTTCTTAAACTGTTTCAAATCTAATAACAAATTCAGTGTTTCTAATTGGTCTAATTTTTATTTAAAATTAAATTTATTACCAGAAAAATCCTTTACATGGTTCGATATGAAGTACTTAGAAGTACCTATAGAAGACAGACACTTCCAAATTCTAATTTAAATTGAAATATACAAATCCAATGCTCATTTAAGTTCCAAACCAATTTAAGTTTAGCTTAAACAGAAAATTATTTTATCAACATATTTGTAATTTCGATATTATTCTATCAGAAATTATTTTTTATGATACTCAAAATGAATCGTATTTCGAATAAATGTCAATCAATATTTTACAAATCTAATTGTTTACGTAAATGTATTATAGATACAAAGCTGACAAAAAGTCAATGCTGGAAAAAATTAAAGAAGAGAAAAGTCGAATAGAAAAAAACAACAATTTGATAGAATCTCAAGGACAATTGTTAATGAAAATTAGAGCAGCTCTACAAAACATATCTGGAATGCTTATATGCGTAAAATCTGCTAAACCTGTTGTGAAAACTAAAGAGAGCAGGAAATCAAAAGATTATGAAGAAGAAAGCAAAGAAGTCAGTACAGAAGCAGAAAAAAAAGAAACATGTGATGATATTATTGAAAATGAAGGTAATATAAACAAAAAATGAAAAATAAATTAATATATTAATGAAATACTTGCATCTTTTGGAATATAAGCAATATAATGATGATAAGAGTCAATATTGGTAACAATAAGGGAAATCGCCAACAATTAAATTTCTACAAATAAGTCTCTTGAAAAATATTATATGGACAGATATTAAGTTTCTTTATTCTTGCGAACCTATTATTTTATTTATTAATATTGAAGAACCTCCAATGCATTTATAATCATCATTTTAATCGTAATAATAATCGAACGAACAATATTCTTTAATAATTACATAACTTATAAATCTTGTATCGTATAGAATTTAATAATCTAATAAGATTATCTTGTTCGCGCGCGCGTGTGTAATATTCTTATTTGTTGAAAATATGTATTATAAAATTAATGTTATTTCAGGATTGGCAGTACTTTTTCAAGTAAGTCGAAAAGCATTAACATTGATTGGACTAACAAATTTCCAGCTTAATAAAGATAAAGAAATGAAAGCCCGTGAAGTATATGAAAGTTACATTGCTAATTATCGATCAAAATTAGCATTTGCAGATAATGATCTAAAGCAAGGTGGTAAGTTTTCTCTAAAATAATTATTTTTAAGGAAATATGTAAAGTTTAATACATTTAAAATTTTGAAATATTTTAAATTTCAAAATTATTTTTGTATTAATACAAAAAGTAATGTCGCAATTTCTTTCTGCTAGACTTATTCTTATAGTAGGAACTGAAATATTGATTAACATTTATTTAAGGTATATTCTTTGAACACGAAGCAATAGATACTAGTGTGCTTACTCGAGCTGACATCAAGATGAGAAGTAAACAAATTGTTGAAGCTAATGCTAAATTAGACTAAATTAAGTATATTTTTAAAAAAAGTAATAATAAAAAGATTCATATATTTTTGACAATTTATATTTGATTTTATAAAGTTTTTCTAGAATTTATAATTAAAGTATAAAACTATTAAAGAATTTATAATTATTTAAAATTTTGTACAATATTAATTACTTAATTATATTCTTTTATTCGACCTATTCCAAGCCGCTCTTTTTTTATTTCGGTTTTCAACCATGATGGTTTGTCATGCTCTATTGGATGTGCATTTGGATATTTAAGTGGAGGATCTGGAAATTTAAGTGGATGCTCCTTTTTTAGCTTCTTTAATAAAAATTCCTTATTAATTTGTTTTGGATCTCTGTATCTGTCCATGTAAATATTAAAAGGTTGCCTTTTTGGGAACCAAGTTTGAGGCCTTTTATAAGGTTCTGTAAAATCATATTCGAATGTTGGAAACTCCATATCTACAAAATAAAAAAATTTTTCAAATACATTGTGAAATGTATCTATTAAAATTTTTAAATATTTTTATTAAAATAGAAAATAGTTTTACTTTCGAGGAAGCATTTGAATTACATACTAGGTAGTAAAATTTATTTGATTTTAAATAACAAAATTTGGTAAATAATATTTAATATTTTATGGACATATTTCAAATGCTGACTAAGTTACATAAGTAAATATTCAATCTAAAAATATTATATAAATTTATAAAAGAGAAACAGTTAATTTTTTTACTTAGTATATTTGATCAATCACAAGAAAAATAAATACTTACTAAAACATAAAATTTATATATTGGTAGAAAATTTATAAATAGAATGATTATAATTAGATAGTTAACTTGATAAAAAATATATATCAAGTTTGTATAATAAATAAAAAAATAATCTACATTGTACAAAAATAATATAAATTATTAGATTTGTGAATATCTTTTTTCTACATAGAAATTTATCCATCTTTTAATTATTCAAAATTTTAGTTTAAATAAGTAATCAAACTTACATTATTTAACTTACATTCATGAAAATTATAGTAATCTAATTAAAAGTAATATTCTTTTTATTGTATTTATTTACATAAAAATAATAGCCATTTCATGCAATATTTTCTTTATAAATGTTAATTGATATTCAATGTTTTGCTGGATAAGACCAATTGGAGTAGTTATAATATGAGCAAAAAAATTACAACAGTATAAAATAAAATTATGTATTACATTAATTGATATATTACTTACTTAATACAGTATGATAAAAATTTTTAAGTGTTTCATCGTAATCTGCCTGAAAAAATGCAAGACCAGCTGGTGTTAAGTAGTCTTGATACTTAACCATAAAATCATATGTTTTCCAATTTCGATCAATAAGATTTAAACTAAGAAAAATATATTTGCATCAATATTACACAAACTATTCATTATTTATATATATATATATATATATATATATATATCATCAAATTGGATATAACATACCATGGCTGTTCCTTTTTATATTCTGAAAAATCTATTTTTTCATTTTGTTTATACAGTACAAAAATATATCTACAATATCCTATGCCCTTTGCTGGGATAGGTCTTAAATAATCTATTATTTGTTCTCCATTAGCTACATCACTTCCAGGTATATTACCACTGAAATGAACATTTTTATTTGTTAATACATAAATTAATATAATGTTAGATATAAGCTTTATTATTTACATTAAATTATCAAACTTAATATTTATATCATGCTCAACTAACTGTAGTTTAATTTAACATTATTAAATATTGTGTTATAAAATTTATTGAGAAAGAGAAAGAATAAATACATTGCTCAAAATAAAAAGAAATAAACTTACATAAACCAATGGCAGTATTCTAACTTTGGATCAGAAAAATTACCATCAGGTGTTGTAAGAAGAAGCGTCCACAAGGAATCAGACTCAGAATTGTATGTTACTTCTGGAGCTTTTTCTGCTTCATATGGTTTAATTAAATTTCCTCTATGAACTCTTGGCACTATATCTTCATTGAAATTATAATCAATCGTTAATGGGACTATAGGATAGAAAAAACCATTAAAGTATAAATCTTTATATATTCCATAATGTTCAGCTACTTTGTAAATATCCCAAGGAGAAGATGTCGCAAGCCATTCCTCTTTAGACTTATTCAAATCAATATTTACTATAAAATAAAAAAATAATTTTATAACTGATACTTAAAATATATTTTGTAAATAACGTATAATTAAATTTTCATTACAAATCTTTAAAAAGAAATATGAATTCAATTAACAACATTATGAAACAATTAATGGTGGACTTTATTTTAAAAATGCAATCTTTCCTCTAACTTTTTAAATTGAAAATATACTAATGTTAAATAATAATTTACAATTCATTTAAAGGATACTTTATCTATTATCAATTAGTTGTAAAAATATAAATAAAAATAAAACTGTTACAAATATTAATACATCAAGATTTAATTATTTTAAGTACAAATAAAGTAGATACATAAATAAAGATGAAAAATATTATGTAATTATTATGCACGTAAGTGCTTGCATTGGAATCAATGTTATAATAAAAAGTCGTAGATACTTACATTGACATGTGCGACTTAATCTCTCCATTTCAGGATCAAAATAATGTTCTTTAAACTCTTTTTTATAAGCTTTCTTATACTCCTCACTGATAAAACCTTTTAAAGTAAAACCAATATCTACTTTTTTGATTAAATTTTTATTTCTTATCTCTAAATAAATAATGATATAATAGAATTAAAATTTTATTTGGTCTAAATACTTATTAATTTAAAAAAACAAAGTTAACCTGCAAGACGTTGCCTCAAGCTACGAGCGATCGACGGGGGTTTTCCTCTAGACATTCTATGTCGAATTTGTGTCGAATGCACAGAAGTCGTAGATAATAATTTAAAGATTCGACTAGCCATTATTAACCGGTATTATTAATTATCAAAATCATAAAATAACATATATTGGTTACCAAAACAGTCTAATCTCCATGTTTGCCAATCGAACAAGCAAAAGTATTCAGCACAAATCACTTACCCAAATATAACCTAATTTAAAATTATTTGAAGAAGCTGATAGGCTAAACGTAGAGCGACATCTCAAATCACACTAATCAAACACGATTGTAATTCTCATAAATTCTGTCGATAATAGTAAAATTATTTTTCTTTAAATTACCAACGTATAGTAAAGTAGATAGCATTATTTTTAAGAGAAAATTTAAAATAAATATTTCATAAGATGAATTTTACAACTTGATTAAGTATTACTCAAACGAATTATGTAAGAATATTTATGTAAGAATATTAATTGCAAAAAATTGTTTTTTACATTTATTTTAAATATTATTGCAATAATAACCTCTTAGAAAATTTAACTTTCTAATAACATAAAAGAATTTAAAAATAAATTTAAATTAAATTAATAAATCCAGTTATTTTAAAAAGTATTGAAAGAAAAACAATATATTGTAAGTAAAAATATCATTTTGATTTAAAATAAATATAAATAATGTTAGAAGAACATATAAGCGATACTCAAACGAAGAAACATTCAACGAAAAATAAAAAGTGAAATTGTTTAGTTTAGTCAGACGTTCATTTTTTCCCAACTGGATCGTTTCGCTACCATCACCGTCATCCAGCCGCCGCGAAGACAACGTCGGGGGCGTTTATGGCTTCGCCTGCTACGCCTGCTACGCCTGTTTCGTCATCCTTCGCCTCTTCTGTGCTCGCACATTTACCTTTTCTTCATAAAATCTCCCTTTTCCGAAGCGACTGAAGCAGTTCTTGCAATAATATTTTTAAAATAAAATTTTGTAAATTATAAGAATTACATTGAAAAACTTTACCCATGTCAATTATAATGATGAGATTAAACGTCAGTGAGCTGAAATAAATTTTGAACGTTTCACATAAATATAAAATAAAATGTAATATTAAAATTTATACAATTACTTAATTTTATTTATATGTAGTATTCTTAAAATATTAGCGTTATACACTGATCGTATTTTACATACAGATTAATTTTAAAATCATAATTAGTTCATGTACAAATAGTATGATAAGCACTATAAGCGGTTAATAGAGTAATATACATTAATTATTGAAATCTTTTATTTTTCAACAATATCCATAATTTCTAAAAATTCATTATTATGAAATGTTTATTAAAAACCAATAACTAAATTAGTACGTTTGGAATAAGAGATATATTTGTAATATTCAAATAACTTCATTAGATACATGAAAAATCCCGTTAAAACCGAGAATATGTGATTTACATAAAAAGTATATCTAATTGTGAGTTCATAACAATGTAACTGTTAAAATCACGTCTGTGTTTCTTTTGTCACAGTTTACAACCAAGAGGTATTATAATAAAACAATGCTTTCAATTCAGCATATAATGACTTATTTGATTACTTTTACTTTTATTTTTAAATAAAAATTACAAATCTCCCAAAAACAGAATTTTTGTCAAAGTATTTTATGCAGTCAGTGTTACGATTAACATATTTGCAACATAATAAAAGATTTTTTGGTTTATTTCATGTGTGCATATTTCATATTTGTTTATTGCTTAGTAAATTGTACTGCAATAGTTGTTTTATAACTTCATTTATAAACAACATTTGATTATAAAATAGCATCCATTTATGCAATAGTAAGATTGATTTAATACAATTTTTCATCGTAAAATTACATAATGAAGATCATTTTTACAAAATTCTTGTAAATCTTGTAATAACTTAAATTGATTTACGTTTTCGACGCTTTTCACACAAATTTACAATATTATTTATTTTAAAATTCAATTGCAGGAATTTGTTGAAAATAAAACAAAGTTTCAATTTCTTTTTTTTTCAATTAAAAAAAAATGTTTACTGACACTTAGATAAAGTATTAAAATATCAAATGAATCATTCACAAGATGATTAATAAAACTATCTTTTCAATTAAGTATGATACTGAAAATATATAAATCTTACTATCTCTGAACTCTTATATAGCTCTGTATGATAATTTATTTACGTAAATGCAACGTTTACTAGAGAATATAAAAATATAAAAAAAAAAACGTAGAATATAAAAATCATGGGTTAACTTGTTCTACTTATAACCAAACTTTTACTAAAATAAATGTTGTCCTGTGCAGAAAATTTTCTTTATTATAATAGTCTATTAGCCAGAAGAAAATAATAACAGTGTATGGGAATAAGAAAAACGTATAGATTAACCCTCATCAAATCAAAAATTGCTGTCCCCACTTGTTTATCTGTTTCATTTCATAGATTTGATGTTGTGTAAATTAATTCTACGTATTAATCAATATTGTATTACATGTATGAGTAATGAATCATTAAACATTTTAAGTGAGAAATATTTATAATAAATAAATTTCTTGTTTCAAGAAAAAGAACAATGAAAATCAAGTTTATACCAATTTCTACGTTAAGAAGTCTTAATAATTTGAAAGTTTTAATGCCTTTTATCTAGTAGTTTTGTAAGTAATTTTAAATATTTCTTTATTTATATAATTAGCGGCGCTAAGATATTACATAGTATTTTAGCCGAAAATGGATTCACTCGAATTAATAATACTATTAATGGCAATTCCTCCAAAATAATAAATTATGTAAAATATATACTATCGCATTATTCAGCAACATTAATTTCCAAACATTATCCTGATTGTTACAGGGTGCAATTCAATAACGTTTTATATGATTGTAAACTCTTAAAATTGATTTTTTATCGATAAGTATGTAAATTTAAGCAAACCATTATATTAAAAGATTTGTACATAAATATATTTTTAATAATACAAAATATATTAGACTGTATATTTCATTGAACACATCCAACAAATCGCTATAATAAGACAACATAAAAACCTGTGACTAACGCTTCTTTAATTATAATATGAAAATATTTAGTAATTATCTAAGAAAATATATATTATTTTGCCATCGGTGCAACAATTTCTAAATAAAACAAACATACAGTGTCATTAATTGTAATAATTTGCAAAAAAATAAATTTAAAGTAGTTATCCATAAGAACTATACAAATGCTAATTACACACTTGAGTGTAATATTTTGCATAATTTATAAATTAATGTATTTTTCATATTTTAAATAAATTTACCCTGTAGATTTATTTAAAATTAAACGGTCAGCAATTTCTTAACCGTCTGTTAAAACGAGTAATCGAATGGTCTATACCATTATTTAACAAATGCATAATTTCAACGCAAATCATTTTAAGATATTCTTCCAATATACTATTATTGAATATTTAGACTTACATAACGTACATACAACTTTGATCGAAGTGTTTATTCCATCATTCCGAACTTAACAAATTCAGCCCATTGCCTTACTGCGAAGCATCTACAGGTAAGTAGGCAAAAATGTAAGCAAAACGCTCTATCAGGCGATCCCCATCCTTGCCATTCACCAGAGCGACAAATGCAGTACGATTATTAGCGAGCAGTGCCCACAATATCTCGTAATTACAAGCCGTAAACTCCGCGTGAGAGAGGAAAGGGACAAATGGCGCGAAGGAGAAAGAAAGGGAGAGAGGCAGGCAATGCAGCATCCTGCAACGTTCACGCCCGACCATCCCACAACGCCTCTGGCGGCGACTGGGCGCACCCTAGGCAAACATCGTGGAACGCCCGCAACGCGGGTACATAAGTCCACGGCGTCTCGATGCCGAGCGCGTGCTCCGCTTTGGCCAACCGCTGCACGGCTCTCCGGGTCCACCACCACGTCTGTCGGCAGCGGCAGTAATAGCGGCAGTAATAGCGGCGGCAGTTGTCTGGTTTTCGCCTTAGCGATCGGTTCCTTCGTCGCCGAGATTCCTTTTGTTGTTGTTCGCGCGCGTATCAGCAACCAGGGTACACAAAGACGGGGATTCCACTGTCGATAGATCCACGATAAGAAGAAAGGAGGAGAAAACGTTCGAGTATTAAGTGCAACGGACGCGTGCGCAGGATCTGCTATAGCTATAGCGGAGAAAATAAAGGAGAGAGAGAGAGAGAGAGAGAGAGAGAGAGGCTCGCGGCAAGCGCGACGCTTACCTTCCTACCTCCCGAGCCCTTTTCGCGATAACCTCCAAAGGAGCTGATCCTTCGCGTGGGGGAGGAGCGCCGAAAGACGGAATCGGCCGATACGAAAAAATAAGCGCGGCGAGTGGCTGTGCGCGTGTGCACAACCCGTGCACAAGAGGCGATAGAAGAGGGCCGCGGCAGCCGTGCCCATCGATACGACACCACGGAATGGAGTTCACCTCCATCGAAAGAGGGGAAACCGTTCGATAGCGCGAAAGGTGCAACGTGCGAGAGAGGACAGGACCGGGATACTGATTTTTCCGCGATCCATTCGCCACGTATACGGAGGGACCATCGGTTACATCGGTTACATCGATCGCTCTACAACGATAACGCACCCTTGAACCTGACCCAAGCCTGGTGTTGAGCAGGTGCACTCGTGACACGCGAGATCTCGAGACAAAAGAGAAAGAGGGAAGACGGAAAGGCATTCGCGCGGCTATCCAGAGATCGGAAGTGTTCAAAGGAAAAGGAGATTCAAAGGCACTCGTGCATGAGAAGCTGTCGAAGGTAAACGGGAGGACTCGAGTGCAAGACTAGTGGTGGCTTGGTGGGGGTGAGAAGGATGCGGCATCTCTGAGTCTTCCGGCGGGAAAAGTGCTTGTCAGTCCGTTCGTTCGTTGCCTGCTGCGGGAGAGAGTCTGATCGGGACGTATCAGGATTTAGTGTTCCGCATACCGAGAATAGTTTATCCTCTTGTGTCTCGTTATTTGCCAGTGTCATAGAGGCGCTGCACGTAACTTAACTTAAGCGGTGAAAAACGAGGCATGACTTGCTTATGAAAAGACAACGAATCGACGAGGAGAAGTACAATAGAATCATGTCCGAATCGAGACGACAAGAGCACTGCAATAACCTCCCACACAAAGTCAAGTGGACATCCTCCGCCTTTAATAAAACATAGCCAGGATCTCGATCTGGCCATTTTAACCGCGAGGTAAGAAGAATACATATACGTCGACTTGAAAAGATCAAGAAGAAACGACAAGGGAGAGATACAAATACACAAAGAAACGCGAGGTGAAAAAATGACGGACCTTCTGATCGGACTCTCCTCTTCGACGTTCGTCAGCAACGGGGTCCCGGTTACTAAGCCCGAGGTGATCTTCCGGAACCCCGGCGGCGCCGGCCAATTGTTCCGCAACTCTGAGATGAGGCACTCGCGTAGCGAGGACCTCCTGGGGCCGCCGTCGACGCGCAGCCCCTCGCCAGCCGCGCTGATAGGGTCGGCGGCCTCGGAGGACGACCTCGTCGCGACGAGTGCCCTCAGCGTCTCCAGTCCCAAGCCCAGTTGCGGCCTTTTGGGCCCGAGGTCACCGGGTACGCCGGGTCTTCTGGCAGACAGGATCGACCCCGAGGACTCTATCAGGGACATCGTCACGGAGAACGACCTGTACAGGTGAGTTTCCGACGGGCTTAACGTGCCCTGGTCGTTCCCAGTGCGAATTTCGAAAAGCTATAAGATTCCCATAAGATGGAAATCTAACGGGCAATTAAAGGTCGAGTGTCTTGTAAAATGTCGCTTGAAGAAAATCGCATTTAAATTTATAACGGACGTAATGGCAAACATAATGATCGGTGCTTTGATTTTCCTTGAAAAATAATGAACTTGCTTCGAGAAATGCTTATGTCTCATAGATATCTCTTGCATTTTAACTGTGATCTTATTTCTCGTTATAAGACAAAGGCATTTTATTATAATGTTTATTTAAAAAAAAAAAACATTGTTTTGCCGGAAAGAGTACCGAGCTTTTTCTGCACGAACGAAATACAGAGTAATTAGTCATACGCTTACGTTTCTGTACTTTAGACACATTGTGCCTATAAAACGCGTAATAAATATTTAGGTAAGGTTTTTGTTTTCTTATATTGGGAACTATATAGGAAATATATATTATGTAAACAAGAAAACGTCACATTTTGCAGTTTTTTTCATTCATTCAAGATGTAATTGCGAGTGTTATATATTTTAACGTATTAACACGTGTATTAGAAAGTCAAGGTATCTTTACTCAAAAGTACAATTATTTATAATACTATGGTATGAAATTTGGTCGACAAAAATAAATAAGTTTCGTGAAAGTCATTCATTTATTTACATTCATATCGACGAAGGTAACTTCGAAAATGTGATCTTAGAAATATCAGATTATATTTGTTTTATCTGAATAATATTAATAAATTGGAAAGTTTTTACGCCCACTAATTACTAACATTCAAATATCCACAAAGATCGCAGAGTAACTTTCAACTTTGGTTAAAACAGTTGTAAGAAATTAACGCAGAGACATATTTTTATCTTACGGATTGTATAAAAAATGTATTTAAAAATTGTATAAAATTTAAACAATAATATAGAATGAGAACATGAGAAAATCTAAATAAATTTTTATTATTTTTTACTTCTGTTCTTATTTCTAAACGTTTCTTTCTACGTTACCGAATACAACAAAAGCTTTTGTTTCTTATTGTTGATGAAATAAATCTACATTTTAAGTATGACGAAAGTTTTTATTTAATAAAAAATATTTTAAAGAATCTAGGATGTAATGTTTAAAAATTATTTAAAATATTTACCTTTGATATTGTTTAGTATAAAATTAAGGTATTAAATTTTTTATTTTATTGTCACATATTGTACGTGGATACTATTTTTAAAAATTATTCTTCATATTTTCTATTTGTAGAACTACAGTTGTATTATGTTTGTAATAAGTTGATGCATTATTTACCTCGCATGTTTCTAAAAAATCTAAATTGATTTTTCAGCTACGCGATCTAACCTTTTTCGATTATGTAACACATTACCACGGAATGTACCATATATAAATAACTGAGGAACAAATGAAAGATAATTTAAAGCATATGTCGTTGCTATATTCTCGTAGTTATTTTATAGACAATGCTAAAATAAAAATATGAATAGCTGTGTTTGCAAACGACTGCGACTGCAAGGTCCAACCTCTGATGTGTCATTTAACCTAGAACAAAAAATAAACTAACGATTCTAAGAGCGTGAAAATTATGTAGAAATAAAATACATATTATAAAACCTCCGAAATGTCCATCTGAATAGAACCCATCGAGCAGCAAAAGGCGTTTTTCACTTTAAAAAGAGTTCATGCATAATGTCTTGCTGTTCGATGAGTTGTATTTTCAAAAATTTATTTCAATACCTCGATATTAGCACAAACATTTTGCTTTGAAAAATGTACGTTAATTGAAAAAATAAATTGTAATAAAAAAATTATTTTATTTTTCGGGATTTGGAAAATATTAATTTCTTCACGTACTATAGCTTTTACTTGCTCGATAAATTACGATTTTCACTTAATTATGTAAATTACAATAATACTTTTATCTCGTGCCAGATTGG
The DNA here is from genome assembly GCA_018907045.1 of Wiebesia pumilae. Lineage (NCBI taxonomy): Eukaryota > Metazoa > Arthropoda > Insecta > Hymenoptera > Agaonidae > Wiebesia > Wiebesia pumilae. The sequence continues at coordinate 4,478,135 of JACCHZ010000138.1, forward strand.
CATGAGTTCCGTTTAATCAAAAAAATACTAATAGCTAATACGAAAATAGTTTTATAAGTTATAAAAATTTATATTTTTTATTTCAATGAGTTTTATTACGTCGTAGGCATGCTTTGCGAATGTCAAACGAGTCTTAATAAAATAAAAATACATCGAATAACATATATTCTCTCCACATTTTTATAATCTTGTTCTATAATTAAAACATAAATAAATTAGAGTACTTGCTGAATGTAGTAAATTTTATAAAGAATATTATCCAATTTTGATATGACGCAAAGATTAGACTCTTAGATAACATTTGTGAAATATAACTTTTATAAATCTGCATAAAATTCTTTAAATGAATTTTTTTTTTTTTTTTTTTTTTTTTTTTATACACTGATTTCTCTAATAAGATATTTTTTTATTTGTGTCACGAATTTTATTAAGGTCATCGAACGCATTTCTTTGCCAACAACTTTTCTACTTCTCAATCTTGGTTCTTGGGAATGCACTTTTTGCCGAACTTCTATTCTTTATAGCTCAATAAAATAAAATTGTTCCTGATATCGAAGTACTTGTATAACGGCTTACGTATTAGAGTTCTTGTTTTTACAACTTATGTATATGTTTAAAACAATTTAGTTCGAAACGTAAGTGATTTCTAAAGTTAAAAATATCACATTGCTACTATATTTTTGTGTAAAGTATGATAGGGCTATTATGAGAATGGCTTTAATTGTCCAATATTATTATTTTCATCTTAAAATTACTTGGACTCTTAGTTTTACGATATTTTATAAAACATATGTTTAATTAAATAAGTACTCGAGTAAAATATTTACATCAGTCGTAAAAGTGTGCAGTATTGATGACACAATAATTTATAACTAAAAATATTATTATAACTAAAAACATATTACGTAAAGGAATCCTTTCAAAGAAAGGTCAGATTTCATTAGACGCTTTTGTTTACATTAACTGACAATTGATATCGCGTTTTCGATGAATCTCATTTCCCTTTATATTTGTCTTGACCGTCCGCAGCTTTTATCTCGATTCCCGTATTTTGGTTACATTATGTACAAAGCCTTTCAAGGAGCTTGCAAATAAATGCATGCAAGATACATTACGTTGACCATATATAAAATACTTTATGAGAGTCTCACGATAAATAACCATGAATAAATAAATAACAACATTTATGCGAGAATTTCTCGTACAAGTATGTGTATTATATACAGTCTATTACCGTTGGAGTATGCACAGTTTCTTTATTTTTCCCCGGCTTTTACTTTGTTTTTTTTTAAGACAAAGTTTACGAAAAAATAACAAACAAAACAAATTATTAGTAAAACTGTAAAAAGTTGAGCACGTAAAATAAAGAGAACATACCTGAAAAAATCAATTTTTAAATTAAATCTATACATTAGTAAAATGCTCTTTTAAAAAATATTTATCTTAAACCACGTTTGTAAAACTTCTTTAAAAATACGACGTAGGTTTTTAAAAAAGATAATAAAACATTTGGAAAGACATTGTCATGAATGTAAGTTTCCTTTTTTTTTTACTGCGCAAAGATATTACGTAATGAACATAAAAATTACTCGCTAGAAAATATAGTGCAAATAACAACTATTCTATATTGTGAAAAACCTTTTAAAAAATTGGTATTCAACTAATAACATGGATAAGGAAATATAAAAACAATAAATGATAATGTTTAAAAATATTAAGAAAACAACAATGAATAGGCATAAATAAAAAATAAATGATTAGTAAATGTCAAAATAAAAACAAAAAGAGTATATCATTTATGTTTCAGTATTTAATTATTGTAATGAGAAAATATATAACTTTAATTTTATTGCATTTGATAAGATACATCCTTAATAATAAACAAATTATTTAATTTCAATTTCAGTACTGTAAGTCTGTACCTTTTGGCCGCTTGTTTCAAATGCATATCTAGGTGCAATTATTATTTTTATTACACTACTCATTGATTATTTACCGTGTGCGATTAAATGTTGCAAGTATTACAAACATTATATAAGAAAAGTCAGGATATTTAAACAACTAATTCTGAATTTATATTAAATTTAATATTGAAAGTACCGCTAGAAACGGTAAAAATTGAAAAAAAAAAAAACCTTTAAAGTAATATATTTTTACGAAGTATACCAAAATAGTAGTTTGATCTTTGAAAAAATTTTTTAATATTTGCAAAATATTAATTCCGTGGTGAATTACACCGACATATTTTATAAAATAAATACAAGTGTACAAATGAATATAAATAAATAAATAGGGAAGCCGTCTATTTTTAATAGTTTACACGCCTAGAAAAGTAATATCAATTTATATCGTTCGATTATCGCTTGGTTCTTTTCTCGAATCTGAATACTTGCAATTTTTATAATTTTACGTTACATTGCATTTACAAAACATAAGATAATGTAAACCATAAACTTGGTGCAAACCATTTATAGAAAACTTGTATCTTCGTACATGATACTCGTTTAATTTGAAAACCATAAACGGTGCATCTGCTAACAAATGTTAATAAACTTTCTACCATCTGAAATAAAGTTACGCCTATCGGAAATCAGATTTTCTCACTTTTCAGTAAAATCATTAAGTACGAATGCACCTCGTTATGTATGTACATACACAAGCACCATGTAAACGTTCGTTCTTTGCAGGTTTGTGCTGTTCAAAAGGCATTACGACAAATACGTGGCGCTGGCTACCAGATACGAGGAGGCAAGGGGACTTGCTTATTACCTTGAGGAACGTTATCACGAAGTCAAGGTGAGTTGTATTGCTGATCTGCTCTCTTGTTAGCTCTCTTTCATCTTTGTCTAAGCATGGAAACTGATGGCGGCTTTGATGAAAGACTACGGTTTGAAAAAAACGACAGTTTTAAATAGTTTCAAAAGGCTTACGTTAATTATCTCGAAAATCCAAATAATTCACGTATAATTACGAAGGAATTTTTCTATTTACGTGTGTTAAGTTGTTTGTTAGCGTAATATGAATTCAAAAATTTAGAAATTTCTAATAAAAATAAAGAGTTTATTAGAATAAATTAATAATTAACGATATTAAAACATTAGCCGTAGTTATATTTTTCCGTGCCAATTGATAACTTATGCGTTAATCTAGTGTCTACACTAGAATTTCTTTACAATAAAATTGTTGTCGCATTAGCAATTGAAACTAAAACATGAATATGTATATAAACATCATAAATAAATAACGTTAACTCGCTAAAAGTACTAGAGAAACCAATTAAAAAAAGGATAATTTCTCCGTTACATAAAGTAACAACAATGATAAGAAATATGATATAGACTTTTACATAATGTCACTAAATGCACGAAATTAAAAATTACTATTTTGATATCTCTAAAACTACCTAATAACATTAGAGTATATAGATTCCGTAATTTTAGGTTAAATTATTACTGATACTTTACATCCTTTCACTAGTCATTTAATAAAATCGTATACTTTACGATTTTTAAAGAAAAAAAATTCTCATTAGCTGTTGCAATACAAGTATCTATATAAACTATAATTCCATATAATCATTTGAATCAGAAAAGAAATTTAATTAGAATGCATGGATATATTCTGTCCCCTCTGGTATTCGTACATGTACTCACAATAATAAACTTTCATATATCATTCCGATACTTTTCATTTCATAATATACGTTAATTATAACACAAAGAAGACTTTTATAGATAGAAAAGATTAGCATACTACGTACTTACGCTATAAAATGTAAAACTTGTAATAAAATGAAATTACCATTGCTATACGCGGAATTGATTCAAACAAAAAACTTACAAAAATTTTCAAAAATTTACATTGTAAAATATTTTTATTGTGCATCCAGGAAGTTGCAACAAAAATATTTTAAACGTTTAAGATTAAAATATGTATATTAATTTTCAGAATAATATTTGTTAGAAATGTGTTGCATTTAATGTTCAACTTTATACGTGAAAAAATGCATAGCAAATTGGTTGAACAAAATTTCATTAAAATAATATACTAATCCATAAATACTCCATATATAATATCATTCCTTAATGCATGCAATATTGTTCTTTACAGAGCAACGTTATTTTCTTAAATCTGTTAGCAAGACGTTATCATAAGTCATTTATTTATAATCGTTTATATCCTCGCTTCGTTCAATTCGTTTAATTACTGACGAAATTCGGACTTTTCCAAAGCCTACGAAAGAAAAAAAAAAGAAAAAAACAATTCGTAATTGAAACTACATAAGACTCATTAAAAAGAGGAAAGAGTCATTATTGTTGTCAAACCAATCGCTCCAGTACATATTACGCAATAACAACACAATTGCCTCAATGAATGTCTTACCCAGATCTCATTTTGCACTGTAAGACAGATAAAAACAAAGAGAGATGACTCTCTTTATTAAATTGTTTTTTTTTTTTATCAAGTTTTATTGAATTCATTGAACTGAATTTTACCCAAACTTTAAAGTTATTTTTATTGAATTTTCCTGTTCGAATCAAACAGCGATTTTAAGTTCTCTCTTTTTCAGGCTTTTCTGCTAATATTTTCTCTTTTTTGTAATTCCACTCATACGCTACACCTTCGGGTTCTCGCGCAGTATCTTAATCTGGCTAAAGTGTCATCATCCTGTCGTATTATTAATAAGAAACCATAGCAAAGCCTCGAGGATTCTTCAGTAAGTGCCAATCGTTACTAATCCAAATTGAAGAAGTGGTAACAACAAGTGGTAAACAATATACAATAGCTGGCGAGGTTCGTGCGTCGCAAGTATCTCCTTAATACTATTAAGCTATCTCGTCGATTTTAACTGTTTCTTATTCAATAAGATATTTGCAAAACTGTATCGATGTTTCCTTTATGCATCATATTTTAACCTGCGTAATTCTCTTTTTTTTCTCTTATATAGTATATTTATCATCGCACTTGTATAAATTTTTTGGTGGTTAAAAATATTTAAACATAGCACACTTTTCGGAACTTAATTATATAGTATTATACGGTGTTCATTCGAATTTCGTGTATTATTGTCAGTCACAAATTTAATCTTAAAATATTCAAGTTCTCGTGACACGATAATTACTAATAATTATATTATACAGTGTAAAATGCAATATCTTTTTCAGACTTTTCATAAACGCGTTATTTCTGTCGGTGACGCTGTTTAATACGAATCATTCAAAATTGTAACAATCTACATACTGTGCAGATTGATATCGTCTCTGATGAAAACATTTACAATATTATACGTATACAATTGCCACTTATTGCATTGTGTCGCGAGGCAAATCTGCTCACTGGTACTCCAATAAGATATACAATGTAGACAATAAGCAAATTTATGTGTCGATGCTGTGTACAAACATCAAAATACCGCTTGTGTAATAATTTAATCTTACATAATAAATTGTGCGAGACAATCATATCAGTTGTAAGTGTATGACTTTTCAGGTTGCTCATTAAATTAGCAAGTCACTTTATTTATACGGGCTTCTGTATTTTCATTGGTCAATTACACTTACACGTAAATCAATTTGTTCTGATTTTGTACTGCTTGACCTAGACTGGAAAAAAAGTATAGATTATTGTGAATAAATCTGAATTTCATTAATATTCTTATAATTACGCGATTATTATACTAAAAGTTTTATTACATTTTTTGTCAGTATGAAATTATGTTTACTTAACTTTTTTATCATTACGATTAACAAAATTGTGCATAAAAACAATTATATAAAATATTATTTTTATTCATATTATTTGATTTATTATTAATATTATTTCTCATTTTACATTTTTAATCTTCTTTGACAGATCTATGGTTACAAATAGTAAATAAACATCTTATTGTTAAATTATCTCATACAAATTTTATTTTTGTTTTAAACTCTTCACGATAACTTTACGTTTAGTAACTTTAAAAATAAAATAATATAGATAAACCAACTTGTTAAACTTTGTATATTTTATAAATTTCATTTACTTCTTTTCATAAAAAATTTTCTCGAGCACGAATAATAAGTATATTCTGTTTCACTGAAATACATTAAGTATATAATATTATTTTAATAATAATAATATTATTTTTTAAGGGTGATTTTTGTGTACAGTATACAGTACTACTTTTAAATTATTGACCTATATATTGCCAGTCAATCGAAATTCATTAACAGGATTCTAATTAAATTTATCTTACAAATATCCACATTCTATTTAATAATACTTATTTACTCAAAAATACTTTCAATTTAAATATTATGTGACTAACAAGTAAGTAAAATGCAGAAATAATCAATTAGTAGCAATATAAAATGTCTAGAAATAAGTCAGCTTTCTACAAAATTAATTTCTAATGAACAATTATTTGCGAATCATGCTCCAGATGCAACTCGAAAATTTTTAAAAATCGTAATGAAAGTATAATTTCTCAGAGAAAATAAACCTAACTAGGTAGAAATTTTTTTTTTTTTTTTTTTTTTTTTTAATGAAAGATCACATAAGTTGCGGTAACTTTAATTGATTTGATATTAAAAGCTTTAGAATTTAGAATTTAGACGATGAAAAATATTTATCTATATTCATTTAAGGAGAAAGCAAGATGATTGAAAAGCAGTTTGGTTTCTGAATCACAAACACAATCCGAACTTGGAAATATACAATACCTATTCAAATGCTCGATTCAATGTACGTTACATCTAATCTGAAGAAACATGTGGAAAGAAGAAAAGTGATCCAAATTGATATCGAATATCAAAACATTATAGTAAGATGAAAGTTGGAATTCAATACTTAGAAAAAAATAAATATGCATATCGATTTTCAAACAGTTACATAGAACCAAAAAATTTACTTATTTAAATATGTTTTCGTAAATTTACGAATGTCAATAAAAAAATGCACTTTTATGTGAACTTCGAAAGTACTTTTATAACAGTAAATGTCAGCTTAAATAAATATTTTTATTTTTTTTTAATATTTTCGACTCGTACATTTCCATTTTTACTCGTAACTTCTTCTGAAACAAATATTAAATCTTTATTACTTTTATAATTGATCACATGCACTTTTATATAATTTAGAGTTTTTATTTTTCTTTGGTTAATTATATCTTTTAGTATTTTTAGTAATCTTTTAGTAATCTCTTTTAGTAATTTTTTTTTTTTTTGTTGATAAATTTCTAATGAGTATAAAAGTATATCGGCTAGACCTTACTACATATCGATTCTGTTTACGCGTGTAAAACAGAATACGTGTCGTTTCACTTAATTTGCTGTACATATGTAGTTTTTAAAATATCAAAATTAATACTATGAGTATAACTTGAACTTACATATATACAATAATATGTACACTATACTCATTACATTTATAGTTACATTTTACTAATATTTATTATTATTAAGTACCAGAAAGTTGTTGTAGTATATTTTTAATTTTAAATTGTTCACAAACAAAGATAACAAAGCTCAATGAATGTATTTCTCTTTGCTATTTCTGAAAAGTCTTTTATGCCAATTTCGATGCTGTTTTTCAATTATTTAAACCACGTGCGTTTCCAGACGCGTACAAATTTATAAGTATCGTAAGACTTTAAAATCAAACATTAATATTTTAATATGAAAAATATGTTGGCGCCAAACTTTTCATATTGTGATGATAATAATTTTATTTTATACGTACGTAATGCCAACAGGCAGAGAGTAAAAGCATTAAAAATACAAAAAGTAAAACATTATACTCGACAGAAATTTTGTTATAACTAATATTTAACAATTATGTTGATTTCAATGATTTAATACGTAATTATTTCTATGGCCTCCTGAAATAAAATTAAAATAAATAAATATTTATTTTATAGAAGTTTCTCTAAATAATATAAGCATATGACAAAATGTAATATTAGTATTTCATTACATCAATGTCGCTGTATTTGGCTTACTTTAATCCCTGATTAAATTAGGGTCAAATTTCGTAATTTTGATAATTAATTTTGACATAATTATTTACTTCTTGAACTATATTATGATTGAACGATAAATTTTGCTGGGACATCTAATTGCATGCATAAAATTGCACCAACACTTCGAACACAGTAATTTTTATTATAAATTGCGCCATATAATTCTTGCATTAAGCTACATTTTTCAACTTTTCTTTAATATTTAATAGACTGCTTGAAAAATCATCGCTATCATCGGCTGTTATAGTACATGGATTTGAACGTGGTATTATAAACAAAAACGACGAAGCATGTAATGTCTTGCATATCCAAAATATTATAAAGCGATACTGTCAATTACACGTAAATATCTAACTCAGGTAGATTTATTTACTCAAGTTCACGCAGATATAGAAAACCTCTATCGCTTAATAAAAGATGCTCTACTTCGACAAAACTCGCGCTATATGAAATAATAATTTCAGCTAGAGGTACGGGCCTACGTACTTTGACTCTTTTCGTTTTCCTTTATTTTAGTCGGCATTGTCAACTGGATAACAGTATGCCGTATCCTTTTTTTCTGCAAATGTCGAGGCGCGAGTCTGCGTCAGCCATTGGAAACCCACGTACGCGTACAGACTGCAAAGAACAGCCGATGATTAATCAAGTTGGGATATCTCGCATCGCGGCGACTTCGAGTCTCGGTCTTACAAACCGTACCGGATTCGTGCAGCAACAACTAAGCAGCAGCATCAACCTCGGAGGTCGTAGACTCGACGCGTTTATATTGGTGGCAAGGCCGTTTCGAGTCGAGGCGATAGCGCTCATGCATATATACGTATATATACATGTGCACATAATGCTGAGAGCACGAGCTAAAGGGAAAAAAGGAACGCGGTTTGCGGGAAAAAAAACGGTTTGCGAACGTGGAAGGCTTTCAAAGAAGTCCTCCGTAACGCTCGCGCTACTCATTCTTACGATCTTCTGCTCTACGATGTGGAGGTCAACAATGTAGGCTCCGACGTTGTGGGACTTGATTTTTGCTTTGGATATTTAAGATGCTTCCAAGGAATTATTGGTTTTTGTTTTTCTTCTCGTTTCATTATTTCCTATTTTAATCTAATTTTAAATCCAATTAATTTGTGACTTTGAACATAAGATCATAAATAATATGTGCGTACAAACTTATAATTCGGTTATATGCAATAATTGAAGCCGGAGCTTCTGATTTTTCATTCTAAAAATAAAAAATATAAGTTACACTGAAAAAATATTTAGCCTTGTATACACTGAATAATAAGAAAAAGCAACACCTTGGTACAAAAAATTGCTTAAAAATTTAAAATACGATGTGAGAGTTGTACTAATTGTGATAATTGGAACTAGCTTAAGAAATTTGTAGGTAACGAAGCTTTGCGTCAATCTAAATTAATGCTAATGCGTTACGCCTATCCACGCGTTTAACGTACAAATCACCTGAAGCCGTATCGACAAGTCTAAGTCCGGGAAGTCTCCGGATGACAGCCTCGCTAAGTCCTAACAACGCGTTTCCTTTGTTGTTGGACCAAATGTAACGTTGATCCTTATAGGAAAAAAAAAAAAAAAATTGCGGTAAATTAGAATTCCTCGAAGCAAAATTGTTTTCAGTGACGCCAGCCTCACCTTTGTCAAAAGTATTTATCTCCGTCGGTAAATAATAGTACAGATGCCAGAGAAAAACTTTTTTAAACCACGCGATTGGGAGAAGTAACTTCCAACGTATTAATTTCTTATTCATCTTCACTGCGAGTTAACGTCACTTTTATATATAGATTTTCATCTTTTCAAATTGCTAAGAAAAAATCCATAACGTTCGACACGATCGTAATTGATCATAAACTACAATTAGCGTTTAATCTTCTCAAATAAACAAGCGTATATCACCGCAATCCACATGAACATTGGTTCACTACACCTATGCATCTAGCGGAGAAAAGCTATCGGTTCGATTACCGATGAATACAAATCAGTTCTCGATATAACTCGATTTACTACTACATCCGATGTTTTTCTCCTTCCTCTTCCCTGCGTGAAGAAGAAGATTAAATTCCCATAATTTAACATCATCGCTTCAATAGAATTTCACTGATGCCGCATTAATTACAGAATTATCTTATTTATTCATGAATTTCATTTAAAGATACTAATTACTGTCATTTGCACTCGTTGTTATTTAATTTATACATTCAATATCAGTTGAACTGCATTTTATACTCTAAGTACGATTATAAGACTTTTTCAAATTTTGTATATTTTGAAGAAGAAAAAATCTTCAGCATTACTTGTCGCGCTTTAATAAATAATAATTTAAAAATTGCAGAAAACGATTTTTAAAAAGTCAAAAGTTGTCACGTATGTATCTCAAAGAATTATTTAAAGAATTGTAGCTGCTTTTGTTTTCGAATTATAAAATACTTGTATACTAATAAATAAATTTTAATATATTTTATCGATAAGCACAATATTTGCTACTTGTTTGAACAATATAAATTAAGTATTAATTTTATACATTGATTATAATAAGCCTATTAAATTATCTAACAAATGCACCAAATATGATTTGAAGAAACCTTTCGTTTGCGATAGATTCTACGAGTATACGAGAGCCTTGTGGTGTATTTTTGTCGTTTGAAATCATTTTTATATGGCAAATACAATATAATATAGTAATATTGAAGGTCGACGTTATAATATTAATGAGGATACGCATTACTTTGCTCTGATTATCGTAAAGTTAAAAGCATACCCGAATGATAAGCACATGAATTCATGCATTAATAGGATCTTTGTTTAAAATAACTCATCTGTTAAAACTGGAGTACAAAAAAAAAATAATACATTTTCGCTTTTGATGTATAAGTCTTAAAAAGGCTAAAAAGAAGTAGCTCGCTTAAGAGCACAAAATGAATTAAAAGTATTCGGTATTAACTTATCGCAAAGCTCTTCGGTTACCCAGCATTAAAGCAAAAAAATAACGCTAGAGATTCCAAACTTAATAAACTCAGCGAAGAAATGCGAAAAGCGATAAATAAGTACAGCTCCATTGAGCAACGCACGAATAGAAGCCATATCAGATCGAGATACATACACAATGTTCTGTGTACGTACTTACGCCGCCGTAGCGCAACTTTCTTATATTATGCTGCAGTATTAAAGCGAGAGCGAGAATGTTTCTCCTCTCCATCCCTCGATCTCGAACGCGCAAGGAGGTTAATTTCAAAAGCTCTTTACATTCGCGGTGCGCGCGTTAGTCTCTACCGATCATAATATCGCTCCGAATGATCGCTCGGGTATACACAAGCGGTGTAATTATTTTTATATAAACATATTTGGCAAAAAGTTTTAATAAATCATTCACGGTTTGATTCGATTTAACTTATACCGGTTATTTATACTTTAGTAATTTATACTTTAGTACACAGTTTAATCGGTAAATTATAATTGTCTTGTATAATTAATATAATATTTATATCAAAGTATTATTTATATAGTATTTCGTAACGTTAAATTACGAAAACGCTTATAATTTACCGTCGATTAAGAAAATTTGCAAGATTAGTTTTCTTACTGTTTACGAATACGTTATTGCGTATATTGAATTTATTATTGAATCTTACGTCTTAACTAAAAATGCAATTTTTTGATTATATCCGTTATATCCGTAGGAGCAAACATTATTAAAAGATGCGTTTGTGTAAAACGTAATTTAAAATAATTTTATCGCGCATTCAATAATTATAATAATATTGACTAATTAATAATAATTAGCCAATTTGTTTGAAAACGTTCTATATCGAGTAAAAGCCAAATATAAATTATCGCGTTCGAATTTTATAAGTCTTTAAAAATTTTACACGAGGTAGATATTAACGTTACGTCACAGAATAATATAACTGGGCTCAGCAAATGATCAAAATGAAATCGTATTCAAACGTTCGCAGAAAATATTATTAAAACCTTTCCTATTATAACATAATCTATTCGCTTTGTAACATATTAATACAAAAAGCAATACTTCGCGAAAATCTGATCACGGTATCTCATAGTAGCAAATGCGTTTTTTCCTTTACGTAAATGCTTGTACTGGTACATACACGGGGATTCGTAACAATAGGCTTATTTATAACGTAAAGACGAATTTCGACATTTCAAAATCAGAATGTCGAGGACCATACCGTACTTCAACTCTAACAAAGTAAAATATTTAAAGAAAAGCGTTCGTCGCATCTTTCAATAAGTCACCCATATTTTCGTGGCTTTAGGCGCGCGTGCACGAGTATCCGTAACAATGGCTCTTCCAATGAGCGCGCGATGGAGATCTTACGAACTCTCGGTGCACATACATTGGCCAGACGCATTCGACAATTTCTCCTTCGAAGGAGCCGCTGCTGTTGCTGCCTAGAAAGACCATTGACCCCAAACGAGATCCACGGCATATTATAACAGCGAACGAGTGAATATCTATCTCAGGCGAGAAAGTCGAGTATCCGCGTCTGCTCTTTCGCGTTCCAGCTCGACTTTAAAAGGTTCGTTGGTGCTCGTGCCTCTGCCATTCGACCAGGAAGAGTCACACTACGACGGCCCCTGTTTTCCCCGACGATTTTTCGTGAGAAATCAGTCTGCAGACATTTCGTTCGGCATGTATAATGTGACTTAATTCGAATTACTCGACGTAATTACTTGGTTTCTCAAAAGTACTGCCAGTGCATTCTGCCGAGAAACTTTTTTTCGCTATTTCACGCGAAAGATTATGATGACGTCATCAACCATGAAAATATAATTAATTAGCTCCAAACCTATTTTTGCGTTCATTGTACCTGAAATATTGCGTCGCAGCTCTCTTGTCACGTATCCGAGTATGTATCTAATCTTATCTAATCAGTGCTTTACGTTTCAGTGTCTGCGATTTAATTTTACGTGTCCTTCGCATAAGAAATTCATGCGCACTCTTCCATTTTTTTATTCATTTCATTAGCTATCGCGACAAAAAATATTCAATATACGTGTTTTGAATAGTTCACGAAACATACTCTTGTTTTTATACAAATGGTTTTAAAAGTATCAGTACGTTATTGTATTGTATTAGCATTATCGAATGAATGTTATAACAATGACTAAGCTTTTGTTAGCAGAAAATGTTCTCATGATGCGTAAATTGTTGGACTTACCTTCGTATTTTCATGTGTAGCCCATAAATTATTACGTAATTTCTAAATTTCTAATAGAAATTATTGTCATTTATATGATGTACATGGTGTGATTCAATGGCAAATTTATACAATTCATTTAAATAAAATGTGTTTTCAAATTGTTCAGTTCTCGTTTATTCATTACAAATATAATTTCAAAAGATATTTTGTAATCTCATTTTCACTGCAGCTAAAAAAGAATAAATTTTTGTGCGAGTGAAAAGCAAAAGTTTATTGTTGTATACAATTTATATCATTAGTCAAACTAATTACATACGTAGTTAGAAAATTAATAGAAAAAAACGTCGCACTTTAAGGAATGTCAAGCAGGTATGTAAGTTGTTTATTATACTTAATAAAATCAATCGTAATGTAAAAATGTAATAAACTTGTGGAAAATAAAGTAGACTGTCAATGGGACAATTCTACTTTCTACCCTTTGTTCATCCACTTAAGAATACAAATCCAAATATCCGACAAATAACACTTGCATTCTCAGTTAATTTACGAAGTTTCCTTCGCCATAACCAATCGAATAATTTTCTGCCATTTGGGTCAGTGTATAAATTGCAAATTTGTAAATCTCAATTTTTGTTCAACCAACACAACACTCACTTTTCCTCCTCGAGAAAGTAGAGTTGTGCTTATACTTATCTTCTCACTTGTTGTTTCGCCGTCTCCCTCCTCTTTTCATCTCTTTAATTTCTTATTTTTCTCTTGTTACCTGTCAATGTCCATCCTTAACTGAGACTACGGATAGTCTACGTAGGGAGGGCTCATATAATAGCTTCAAGCGTGAACAAAATACGTAAAGATTCTATTGCTCGTAAACTTTCAAATCGCTCATGTGAAGTGCGGCAAAAATCCGGCCAATGTTGTCCCGGTGATGCAATGTTAATGTACGGTTTATGTACGTACTTTACGAATCGTGGAGTAGAGAACTGATGGTTGAACGTTGACAAGGAAGAAAGAAAAGTAATATCTAAACACTTTAGTCTGTATATGCCTAAGGGTGAATACGATAAAGTTATTTATTTTCAGAATTGTAATTATTGCTTTTGAAACCAATAAAACTTTGGCTAAAACCAAGTAATTAATCGACTGTATAAAATCTCGTAAAATTTACAGTTCTTTAGCTTTTAATTGAAACAATTTCAACGGAGATAAATGTGAATAATTTACTGCGTGACTTCCATTCTTTCATTCCTTGTTTTGAATCTGTATACAAATAATTGTGCTTCTCGTATCCTTATTGAATTCTAATCGCATGACGCCCTAGGAAACCAACTTTATCCGAGCACAACTACAACTTGACACGGCAAAAATATGTTACACCTTAATTGCATAATCCGTACATTTGCGTTTAGGAGACCGACGAATACATACCAATTTTGTAAAAAGGCTTCTCACACAACAGTCGTATAAAATATGAATCCTTTCGATTTATCCTTGTGAATTTGAACTCCGAGTTACGGCATATCTTTTTTCAGGTTCCTGGGCTTCGGAAATCCTCGTGCACCAAAGTTGCCCAAACATCACGTTGTTTACTTCCTGTTGCATTATGTTCTTTGTCCACTAAAAGGCGCAATGATCGGCATTTTTCCCTTCGACTTCTTTTTTCATTTACTTATTATCGCATTTACGGTTTCGAGGCGTATACATTAATATCTTATGTTATTGTTTTAGAATTCTTATTCTATGTTTTCGCTTATGTCCTAGTGTGCATTATTTTGAAGCCCTTTTCCGTCTTCTCATATTACAGCTCAGAATCTACGAGCAACATACTACCTCTTCTACATAAACTTTAACAAATTTTTACTTTTATCAAAGTGGCTCAATGTGCGTCGGGGAGGAGGCACACAATTGTCTATCATATATAATAAGAGCAAATCTTAATCATTTAATTAGGTACTGAAAATCAATATTTTTTCAGTTTCTGTATCTAGTGAGTGAAATGCTGAATGTGGCATGAATTATTTCTAATTTTAAGTGAAAGATCTGAATACTGTAATGTTATGTAATAAAGAATATCGTTAGATTTCTGTAATTAGAAAATAATATAATAATAATGTAATAACTATGGATTTTAATGTATTGATGCTTAAAAGAACTAGGCAATATTTTATAAATCAGTATTAGCACAAAAAGAAATATAAATTTCACTATTATTAGTAATGTATCACAAAGAATCTATAAATTACTATAAATATTAGAAAGTTTGTAAACAAATTAGTTAGTAACTTACTGTTAAATTAATTTGTACTTTCTTTACTATTTAGTACACGGTTCTTTTATTTCTGGCTTTATAAACTTCTCACTTTGACCTTATTTACATCGATAAGCCGGTACTACTTTTAAAATTTAGTTGTACCGAAATCGTTTTACTGCGGTGTTGTTGAAACAATCTGAATGTTGACTCAATAAAGAAACCGACTTATTCAAACGCACAAATCAGAAATATGTATAATACTTTTATTATTTACTAAGTTTTTACTAAAAAGTAATTAAAAAACTAATTTCACAAATCAAATTTCTATATAAACTTAATATATTAATTGGATTTTTTAATATACTAATTAAATTTACTATTCAAACAAAATAATTGACATGCCCACGCACAATCGCATATACATATACCCACGCATTCAAAGATAGAGAGAGAGAGAGAGAGAGAGAGAGAGAGAGAGAGAGAGAGAGAGAGAGAGAGAGAGAGAGAGAGAGAGAGAATAAAAAGCACGCTTATTTCACAATATTTGAAAGAATTTACAGAAAATTTTATTTTATATCGATTGTTTGATCAGTTTGTTAAAATGTAGATGTGAAAATGATTTTAGCTTTATCACACGTAAATCAATTTTTTTTATGTAAAATATTCCTATTCATATAAGAATCTTGTAACTCGCGTAAGAAAAACTTTCCAAATTACTTTAATTATCACAATTTTTATTTAGTATATCTTAATAGGAGGCATCCCTCTGGCAATTTGCATAACTAGGAATGCATGACTCCTCGATATTTGTAATTCGAGAAACTATGAATTAAAATTAATATAATCATGCTACTATTACAAGATCTTTATTAGAGTTATAAAAAAACATGACGTTCTATAGTTTTTTTCCACTATAAAAATTTAAAATGTAAAATTCAATATCTAATATTGCGGCCAGTAAATTAATTATATTTACAGTAAATTAATTACGTTTATGCCGATTGAAAGCATCAATTTCTAGAACTATTGGTTAAATTCGGTATCTTAGTATTTTTATATTTCTATCCAATAAATAAAATTGTGATAGTATTATAAAATGAGTTTTAAATGAAATTTATTATGTACCACAAAATATTCAATTATATTTTACCCGTTGAGGAACTTATCTATTCATTTCTACTGCAAAAATTAAATTTTTACACCTATTTATTATTTTTAACTGTTAAACATGCATAACCTGTTATTTTATTATTAAATATAACACATAGAGAGAGTACGCATTATACTAAAAACAAAATATTTTACACGTAAGGCTTTCAATTGAGGCACGTAAACGTGTTATAAATGTGAATTCAATTAACACGTGTGTTTCTTAACTTTTGTACGTGTTAAAATATATTAAAAAATATTTTTAAAAAACGTTTTTTCAGTTTTTTTCAGTTTTATGTCGTAAATAAACGAACTATTGTCTATAAGACAATATCCGAGAAATTCTACATTCAACATCTTCAATGTACAGCTTCTAATGGTTGATAAAATAAACTCTTCTTATACTTTCTTCATTCACTTGCGTATCACGTATCGAGTACATACGAAGACTTAAGTAAATCAGCTATAAATCATTACAGGCACACGATAAAAAATCAGAAAAGTGATCTGCGCGAATGGAGCAAATGATAAACCTTGAACCTCATCCGAGAGCAAAAGAAACGGTTCTCACTGAGAATCGTGCTTCTGCGGAAAGTAAAAATCACACATGCGATACGTAAATGCGCTCGACTCTCGAGAAATCCAGAATCGCGAGTGATTCAGAGGTGGTGACCGAGTCTTAAACGGGGAACAACTTTCAAAATTACGTGTCAGTTGGACAACGGATAGGCCGGTACTTGTGCATTCTTGTATATCACACCTGGAAGTCGAATAACGACGTCATTCTCACGTTCGCAAGGAGTCGCATTCGCGACGGACGATAAAATGATTGCAGCGGCGGAACTGCGCGCGCGCGCACAGTTCGCGTGTGTGCGGTTGCTGGTAGCCAACTACAGCTTTTCAGGTGTAGTTGCGATCGGATGGACAGATGGAATGCCATCGTCGCTCGATGGGAGAACTTAAGTGGATGGCGTAATGTGTTTTTGGAATTTACGGTAATCACTTGGCGTTCTTGAGAGATAGGATTTCCCCCTTGTTCGATAGATCTATTATCGTCCATTCTTAATTTCCGTTCTTATAATTAGGTTTTGACTCGAAGGTAGTGTACAGTGAACTTGAAATCAGAAACGCTGCTGACGCTGTCGTAGTAAAACAAGGAAATCACTCGGAAATTGAATCTTATCTTGTACGATTACCACTGTTTACTGTGGTAATTTATTATCTATTTATTAGGCAAAATTTTAGCGGTAAAATATAGTACTCGAGTAATACTTTTATTATCTGGTATAAAATGATTTATGTTTTATTTTATTCGTTTCTAAATATTGGATTTTATGATTTAATTCCTATTATCATATGCCGAAACGAAAATTCGAAAAATTACTTCGAATTAGTTGTGATTATTGCTTGCATAAATGTGACTATTTTTGAAAAACTTAAGCATTTTCTATAAAGGTGTGCTTTGATGATTATTAAACTATTTTTAGCAGTGCTTCTGCAATTACAATTAAAAGCTTAACGATCTACTACGTCACTTTATACTGAACACCATTTAAGCAAATAAATAGTTTTTAATTTTCAAATTGTTCTTTATCGACAAATAAACTTCTATCTCTTTAAAACTACAATGGCAACAAAAATTTAGATACCCTGGGTACCTCATCATTGTTTAAAATATTTCTTCAGTCATTGTATGTATAACGCAGACTGCCCGAAGTAACTCTTTAATATTGCATACAAAGAAACTTTACGTTATTGTTCTTAGCATTCGCAAACAAATATTGAAAAATGAATAGTGAAAGTAAAACGAGACTGTAAAAGTTAAGCAAATAACAGATTAAGAATTTGCGACCGTCTGTATAATTTAACTTCGCATTGCCATTTTATAAGGTGAGATTTTTCTTGTACTGTATGTTGGAACGTCAAGCAAATTAATAATCAGATTTGAAATTATATTTAATCAGTAACATCGTAGTTCAACGTCTAACGTTTCTGTATTTTAAACATAAACTATCTACCATAAAGCAAAAAATTAAAAAATAATTTAATACTTGGCATATTGCTTGGTGAATACACTGTAAAATTGAAATCAATTTATGTATTTGAATAATAATTTATTATACACGATTATATATATAAGCAAGTAAGTAAAAAAAATATTATTAATAACATAAGTTTTATAATATTTAATAAATTAAACCATAAAAAATTTCTAAAATAAAAATTTACTTATATATAGATTTATTTAATTAAGTTTCTTCTGTAGGAGCATTTCAAATTTGAATAAAATATTAAATATGATTGATTCGCAGTTTTTTATTTTGCATATGAAAGGAAATTCTTTCAATTTAATTTACTCGTAGAAAAAGAAATTTTTCAAGCAAATAAATATAAATGTAGAAACTTTTGACTCCTAATATCAAGCTAAAACGATAAAAAGATAAATTTCTTAGACGTTCTATATAAAGAACGTACAGTAAGAAGTCACGAAGCAAATCTGTAATTGCATTCGCATCTGCTTTCGACATGAACTCACAATTGCAAGTTCCGCTGGCTATTGGTTCCTCGAAAAACAGTCGATTACAGAGTGTGACGAGGTCGAGTTCGTTTTTCAAGTTAACCAGATACTTACTACTTACTCGAGAGTTAGGTTTTACACCACCAGTAGCTTTCAACAACCCTACATAGACGTTACTGCAGCACGAGCTCGAGCTTCGCGTTTTCATCGGACTTTAACCCTTATTTATGTTGATGACGCGAGGTCGCTCCTGGCAAGTCATCGTCAACGTTTAAGACAGATCTTCGTTTCTTCTTTTTTATAGCATATGGATGAGCCTTGGCTTGAAAATATATTTCTAATAATTTATCGTTATTGTAATAAAAAGAGCTATTAATAATAAAAGTAATGATTTAATTCCAAACACTTATTACCTTTGATTAATATAAAACTGGGATACATATAATTTATATATACGTAATAAACTCGGGAACATTTCATAAACGTTTTTTTTTTTCACCTCAAGAATCATTGTTGACTATAGAAAGCAACGTTGGAGCTGGAGGAAAGCATTTACAAAGAATATAATCTCGTTATTAAATTACTTTACTATAGTGGATTCAGTGATATAAGAAAAATATTGATGATTTATTATTGGTTCAACCAATTAAATGGTGTGTATTTAATTTTATTTTATACGAAACATCGAAACGCATTAATCCGTAATACAAACCGAATTTCATTTATTTGTAAGGGAATCTTAAATTTGTTATAAAATATTTTATTCTTTGCAACTTTTTGAATTTATTTCACTTTTATATTGTTAAAAGTAAGCTTAAATAAAAGAATAATATACAAGTGTCTTCAAATATAAATATCAAATATAGTATAAAATCAAACTCTTTTTTCATGTACATTAAAACGGTCAGATATACGTGTAAGTACGTTAAAAGTCACAAATATAATTACTTAGTATTATTGCATGCGCTATTTTTAATGAGATTTTAAAATAAACGGAACGAGTGAATTACCACTGTAATTTATGTAAAATGATAAACTATTTTATTTTTATTATAATAATTAAAAATCATGGAAGTAATCAAACTGTGCATTTATATATAATGCAGCTGATATGGAAATTAGAAAAAACATTCAGAGAAGTTGAAAATAATTTTTCAGATAAATCACGTTTTAATTAATATCATAATATGATGTATCGAATGATAAATCAAATTAAAAATTAAATTATTTCGGTTTGTAATTTCACACAGATATTTTCCTTTAAATCCAAGAATGTATTCTAGAAAATCTCATGGATTTTAGCGAAATCAAAGTGCATACCTATGAGTTAATGATAATTATTATGAAAGTATATGAACTAGAACGCAACGCGAAATATTTGTTCAATGGCCCGATGTAGACAAAGAATTATACTTTTCATTACGTACCGTAATCAGTGTATGATTAATAAATTAATGTTTTTTTATTTATCGTTTACTTTTACATTTGCAAGAGCAATAGGTTAATACATTCCTTAATAATCCTTAATGCTAATTATGAAGTAAATTACAGAAATATTTTAACTCGAATTTGAAAAAAAAATTATATCTCAATATGCATCAAATAAATACAATTTCATTATAATATAAAAATCAATTAGTTTCCTCAATGCTAGATACCTCAATGGTAACTAATTAATAAAAATAGAAGTTACTTGAAAGATTAAGATTAAATTCTCAAAAATTTATATTGTCATATAAATCTTATAATTTTTGTTGTAAGCTAATAGTAATTACTTTTATTGTTTAACAAACTTTCAAATTTATTTTGATATCAATGACGAGGACCAGAACAACAATAATAATTTAAAAATGAATTAAATAATACACGTGTATTAATCACTACGTAAGTTAATGTTTCACTTAATTATATTAATAACACAAAATATTAACTGTAATAAAACTACATCTACGTACGCAATGAAGTATAAAAAAACGAAAGTTCATATCTCGGAAGATTTAAGTCGCGATCAGATGTGCAACAAAATTTACGCAACATTATTGATACAACAAACTGAATCCATGGCTGTAAATTACTTCCCCTATAATAATTTGATAACCAATTGTTCACAGTTTAACGTATTCGTAATTTTAATTTTTCTTCTGCACCTCAAGATAAAATTCAATAAATAAGAAGAAAGATAAAGGAAGTTTTGCAAAAAAGTTACAAATCGTCCGATCAAAGCCTTAAGGAATTTTGTAATCGCGCACACACACTCGTAAGCACGCCAGCTTTTCTCGAAACTAATAGGCTTTTCTTTCGCTCGATCACACATAATTCAAGATAACGCAAATTAAGACCTGTTTTTTAATAGTTTTAGTCACGTAAAAGAATTAATGGTAATTTATGTATTAGTAAGTGGACTTTATACTTAATTTTTTCAGTGTTATTACAAAATACGAAGTTAAAAAATAAAAAGTGCCTTATTATTTTTTGCATGATATTGTTGAAAGTATGTTAGAATTTTATAATAATCTTATTTAAATATAATTTACATAACTATATGAAGTATATTAAGACAATTGTAATTTTATCTCTTTACAGGTGAGTTTTAGAAATCATGGCGTTCGTAAACGTGGTTCGGCGTTTATACGTAAGTTAAATATAATAATAATTCGTCGAAAATTATTCATGAATTTATTTGTTCACTTACATTGTTAATAAAATCTGCTTATAATATATATTATTGTAAATAACTATTCAACTTATGATTGATCAGAAAATACTATGGATATTGTAAAAACTAGTTACACGGTGGTAGGACATATCCTTTCTTTTTCTTTATTTCAATACGTTTTGATAAAGTATTATAAAAAATGTTAATTATTTGACGAATCTAACAATATTGTAATAACTCTTCGATAAATTATATACAATAATTTAGAACATTACTGAAGAAATATCACAATTCAATATAACAATAAAAATTTCCGAGACAAATTTTGTTTTTGTACGTCCGTTTCATTTTCACATTTTTTCACCTTTAACAAAAAAATTACAAAACTGTAAAGGAACTGTTATATAGCCCAATAAGCGTATTAAAAACAATTAACATGTTTCAATCGGTTAACTGGCAACACCAAATAACGGAACTTAAACTATCACCGCAGAAATTTCCACAAGAGACCTAAAACTTGAAAAATTGTAAAACTGTATCCCAGAATTATTCACAACTATGGTCACTGCTCATCTTCTTTTTCTACATTTTCTTTTTCTAAAATTCATTTTCATATTTCCAATGAAATAAGACCTTCCGTGAGCTGCATTTTAGCATCTACGTTGTTCTTGGATGATTCGCAATGATACCACAAACGGTAGGAGAAATACCTATCTATCCTATACAGGAATCATCGCGAGAAAACTACGTGGCAAGATCAATTTTCTCGGGAACTCGTGCGTTTTTTACACGAAGTGCGCGATCCTTCGTTCCTTCATTTTTTTTAACTTCCTTCATTGGCGGATTTCGTACTATCGCATCCGTTACATCGTTTGTGAGTTCCTACGTATTCGTATTATGACTAAACAAACATTTTGAATGTCTACAGTTATTGTTCAAAATTTATTTTTATTAAACTTGGAATTAGTACTGTAAATGAATAATTTACAAATTTATTAATAGTATTGTTAAAACGCTTCGGAGACGTTGAACTTTATCTCTGACAGTAAATTGAAACAATTTTTTTTAATAAAATAAATAAACTATGCATTTGCTTTGCGATCGACAACATAAATAAGTTTTTGCGATTACAGTAAGTACTTTTCACTATACGTTGAAATTCATTTTCGATAGTTTAGTTTGTAATGTATTCGATAACTTAAAATATTGGTAACAATTTCACATTACACTGATACTGAAAAAGTGCAATAAAAAATGATTAGCCTCGATGATTCAGTATTATATTATGCCGAAAAATGCTTAAAGAAGTTGGATATATTTTCTGCACATGGTTACAGGATTGATTTATGTGATAATGATGCTATAATGTGCTATAATGATAGCATGATGTACATATATATGATACATGTACGATACATGCATTTATTCATAGTTTTATGTATTGTTATATCAAACTCTATTATAATTTCGGATAAAAAATTATTATCTCTTGCGTTAAATGACAAGTGTTTCATATTTTGTGGCTTTAAAAAATATATATACATTCACAACGCGTTGGATATTATTAAATCATCGTGGATTCGTTTAGTTTTTATTATTACTTAACGCTCGTACAATGCGAATGTGACTTTTAATAGAAGTCAAATATGTTTTATTGTAGATAAAAATGTTCTGAAAATTCATAAAAATATTTTTTGAATATTAATGTATCTAAAGTTCGACTATAAATTTAAACAACTGCTTTTACTTATTATAAAATTTAACTGTGAAAAAGTAGTTAACGTTATAAAGGTAATTGTAAATTTTAATGAAATTTCTTGTTAATCTTTGCTAGCGTGACAAAAACCATGAAAACAATGTAGCTACAATTATGACATTCTCAGTACGGAATTGTACTAAAAATAAATTGTATGTTACAAAGACGTGATTTCGAAAAACTGAGCTACGCATTTTTTTGTATAAAATGTCTTGATAATTAAATAATTAGGATCATAACAGTAATTAATTAATTAAGAGGAACAAAATACGTTTTTAATGTTTTCAAAATATTATGACTTAATATTATGACTTAAAATATTATGACTTAATTTACTACATAGTCGAATCTGTTACTTTGTCACTGAATGTGATTTTACTGTTTAGTATTGTTAGAAACTTTAGTTTTTTAATGTTTTAAACTGTCTAAAAAATATTACAAAAAATTTTTTTATCACTAATATCATATGATTTTGAAAGTAGTTAATTAAAAAAAATCACCATTTATACATGTTGAAAAATAATTTTAAAATATAAACAAGTGTACTGCCAAAATATTACTTATGATACAAAATAAATTTACTTTTTTTGTAATAAACATAAAATGTTATTTATTAAGCATACATTCTCAACAACTTTATTAAAAATGTTCAATCTTTTTTTCATAACTTTAAACATTATTTTAACATTTTTATGTAAATAAAAGGAGATATCGATGGCGCTGTAAATACGCAAATTATCGCACACATACAATAAAAAAACCATTTTAAGTAAGAATCACCTGTCATTGTGAGCGTTGTTTAAGTATCAAAAGCAGCTCATTGAACTATGACTTAAAGGGATTCAATAATATGTAACATATAAGTAGCGAGAAAACTGATTCATAGCTTTTGATTTAGTAAGTAACAACCCAATCAATAATTATTTCTACATAATTATAACCCAATTTTTGATACAGAGGTTTATTATCTTTGTATATTCATATATCAATTTAAATAAACACTTACTTTAATAAATCCATACCAGTATCATTTTAATAAATGCTAGTTTATTATTCAGATATATTTTAATTTAAAGTAATGTAATAAATAAATTTGTATTTATTTGAGTTACATTTATGTGAATGAATACCGTTGGAACTTTAAAAATAAATTTTTAGGAACTCAAAATGAATAGTTTTTAATAGAATAAAGATGTGTAGAATTAAAATTATGGTATGTTGAATAAAATTATAAAAAAATCTCACGATTCCCTTTAACAAATAATATTATTCACGTGAAACCCTACTTTTATATATAATTACAGATGAATTCTGTAATTCAATTTTGTAGCTTTTCACATTATGCAATGACCCTTGTGCATTTAATAAATCATTGCACGCATTTGTTTAGACATGCAGCCAAGTGAACGTACGAACATTCCAAAGTGCTCGCAAATTTTGCGTTTGCCTATGAAGAAAGGGCGTGTACATATACTTCCGCGAACATATATATACGTAAATATATATATACACATATCTATGCATTACGTAGCACAGAGCACGTATAATAGGTGCAACGCGATGTTGCAGCCAAGGATCTTTCCGGGCGGGACTTTCTAACAATCTGGCAAATTTCACTAACGAGATTAAGGGAAATCTTACTACTCAGTTTTATTTAGGAGGCGAGTCACTGTGATAAATTGCGCCTCACCACGAGATCATACAAAACCCAGAACCACATAAGTCAGCCAACTTTCGTCCGCGTCGTCCGTGACGAAGTAAGACGCAAAGAAGAAAAGAGTTCACTTTTTCGTGTTATAGATGTAAAAATGTGAACTGAATATGTGGAAACAAGAAACAGCGGAAGAAATTCCAGAAAATGACGATGTGTTTACGCGAGTTATGAGAACTAGTGGAAACTGTCGGTGCAACTAAACAAACGTTTTCTTCCTTTTTGTACAAAAAAGCCGTTGAGCTCATCTGTTGACACTACTTTATTGCTTGTGCATCGAGCTTAAAATACTTATTATTATATTCGAATTCTTAAATTTAGAAATATTAAATATAAAATTAATATATCATTATCAACGAACACGTACTACAAGCTTAAGTGGATTTATATCTTTTATATGCTAATGTATAATTATCTATATTTATCTTGAATACTTGATGATACGGTTAGATCGAATGTGGCATGAAGATTAACTTAATAATTATGACCTGTACAATGAAAATTAATTACGTTTCCTACTTCGCGTAAAAAAGTAATGCTTTGCGTAACAATACATATTACGAATGTATAAAAGTGTAAAGCTTAAAAAATATCAGCGCTATTTTAGTTAAAACCATGTATGATTACTATTCAAATGTTATCTTAATCAATTTTTTAAACCTGATATTAAAAGCGATGGTAAAGTTTGTTAAAATTTTATGATTTAAAACAATATGATTTCTAAGTATCTGTTCTTTAAGTAATAAACGCGCATTTTTTGTAGACTTCCTAATGACATCTAGTACGTTTACGTAAAAATAAAGATTGAAAAATTTATATTTATAATCGGGCATCAAGTCATCCATTGATAACAACTGAATGCTAACACAAATATTTTTACATGCCTACATCTTTCTTAGAAAGAAACTTAATTTTGAGTATATTATTATTATTATTATTATTATGCACTTAAAAGATATAAGACGATATAAATATGACATGTAGAAAATTGCTCTATAATAGCGTCCCTAGTTTTCTCAGAATTGTTATTATTATTACGTTCCTGTGTGTGCGAACACGCGCTTGTTAGTGCGTAAATACCAGTCTTAATGCAAAATTTTCTAATTTACTTTTATATTAAAACAATTTTAATTTAATATCATCATATTCATTATTAATTTAATTATTATATTAGTCATATTAATACAATTAATATTACTTGAAGATATTCATTAAAGCGGTAGATTTTCTCCTAAGATCGTTAATTAATTTTTGTACATTTTTCATTCCACTTTCCGTAGACGAAAAAATGCAAAGCCAGAAAGCGTAAGAAAATTAATTTAAAAAATTGAAAATGAAAATATACGATATAGAAAATGGAGTTCGAAATCCAATTGTACGGCTAAAGAAGGTGCGTCTGATTTATTTATCACCTGCTTTTAAGACTCTGTATTAGATAAGATACATACAATTATGGATGATTGAACTTTCAACGAATGCATATACTGTTTATCTAAATAATCGTTCACTATAACTGACTAGCTATTTAAATTTAAATTTTCTCTTTAAAATCTTGGAAAATAATTCATTTAAATATCTTTAAGATTATCAAGAAATTTAATGGTTTCCCATGAATCTGACTTCCAGTAGTAAAAAATAATTTAAAATAGACTTATGCATTTAACTTATTAGTGAGAACTTCACTATTTATATCTTTGTCGTTTTTATTTAGTTTCTTCTTTTATTATTAATAAAAGTGATTTATGTAATCTCAGTAAATTGTTGCTCTTTAAATTGCGTATGATAACACTTATATTTTTTAATATAATATGAAGTTTATTTTTCACATAACTTTTCATACGCATTGTTTTAGCGAAAAAGTATAATTTTATTTAAAGCATATAATTCTAATATACAAAAGTACCGTAGAATGTAGTTTTTCTAATCTAGATAATTTAATTTTTATGGCTATTGCAATAAATGCATTTTCATGGAATAATGGAAAAAAACTTTTCAGGGGAAATTGTTATAAAAATTCAGTTAAACATTATTTCTATTAATTGATAATTTATACTTTTGTAATATCAAATTTGTTGACAATGTATCTTTAAATTTAATTATAATTTTCTGTTAAACGTGAAATTCAGTGTGTATGCATCTATTCTATATAAAATATTATAATTGTGACACTAATAATTAGAACTTCATTTCGATTCCGCTTTACGAAGGTTAATTAGACCGTTTCACTTCTACATCCTTAAATAGAATCACGGAAAGATAAAATGCAAAAAATAAAACAGTTATTCAACAGATATTATTAACAATTGTATTTGTATGAAAAAAAACACGTTTTTATTATCTGTTCTGCAAAAATGTTACATTAATTTATTTTAAACTTTCTAACAAATGCATACAAAAATATGTGTGATTTACAAAACATAGAATACGAAACATGATAAATGACTTTAATTTCCTACATTGAGTTATTTTATGCTTTTCAAATATACGTTTTGGTTATCTTAAGAAATGCAATTACAAGGGATATTGAGATTTTTGAAAACGTCAATAGTAAATAGTTTCTGCGATTAGTTCGTTTAGCAGCTGACAGACGTTTAACATAAATTAATTCTAACTTAGTTTTAACTGCTTTAATTTAATCAGCTAATTCAAAAAAATCTTCACTTAGTTCAAATACTTGCCGATAACACATGT
Organism: Wiebesia pumilae; assembly: GCA_018907045.1. Taxonomy (NCBI): domain Eukaryota; kingdom Metazoa; phylum Arthropoda; class Insecta; order Hymenoptera; family Agaonidae; genus Wiebesia; species Wiebesia pumilae. Next base: position 4,506,031 of record JACCHZ010000138.1, read on the forward strand.
TTTAATGCAGCCTTGAATTGAGTCCCAATGAGATAAGAAACCGTTTATTAGAAAGAAGTTCGTATTCGAAATAATACGATCCATCTGTGATATTCAATTAACTCTTTAGATTTTACATTCATTTTTCTTTCTTCCATATGATTAAACTGATCGCAATTGTGTGTTCCAGTAAAAAATAAAACCAGCGCCTTCAATTGAAGCACTAATTAGTAATTTCTTTTGTTAAATGGAGAAAAAGTTTTTTTACCTTTTTAAAGTTGGACGTTTTATACGTGTGACGTAAGTTTCTTTACGACTAATAAGCAGGATGTTAAGCATCTGGAACCCTTCCATGAATATTGTAAGCACTCGTGAATTTCTCAGAATTCATTTTTTTTTTTGTTAAAATAATTGTATTATAAAATTAAATTTCATTTAAAATTAAATTACAAATTATCGAAACTGATTAAAATGAAATTTTTAACTGCTAATGGCCAAATGATTTCTCTTGTCTCTTCTGTTATGCTGTATTCCTTAAGAATGTTTAAAATTAAAACTTGAAATAAAGGAATTATTTTCTCAAAGATCAAACTCAACGCGTACACGGAATTACAATCTTTTATAGAAATTACACTTATCAGATCATGATATAATAATACAAATGGATTTATATACAGATTTTTATATATTTATATATATTTATATATAAATATATGAATGGATAAATTCACGTAAGTAGCTATTGAAAATATAAAATCTATTAAATATCGGCACAACAGTCTGTCGTGTACATTAAATCTTGCAAGGTATGTGTGTAAATACAAAATAGATCTTATTTTAATAATAAATATGTCTTTTATTAATTTTTTAAAAGGCATTACATTATTCATAATTATTTGATAATTTTATATTTTATTCAAGATTTGATTGAAAAGCAAGCAATAAATCTCTAAGGATGGATTGAATAATAATTGTATCTGTAAACTTTTATGTTCGAATATCTATTTAAATATACTTCAGCCTATAGCTTTATAGCTGTGAAAAGTACTATTAATGACTTACTGAATGTGATGAAATATTATTTATAAAGTGTTTTTACATAATATTATTCTAACATATTTTCAAATACTCCGTGCATTATCTTTTCGACTTAGCTACATTTCATCTTTATTTTTGTTGTTGTTGTTGTTATTGTTATTTCTCCCATTGTAATTGCACGCCTGCATAATAATATTTCATAGTTACCGAATAAGAAATCAGTTTTCTATAGTCTTATATAAAAAAAAAACACCGACTGATTGTATTCTTCTTCATATTTTGATTTTTATAATAAGTGCACTTCGTACATACATATATACATAAATATAATTTAAGAATAAATTCAACTATGAACAGATAAGTTTTGTGGTTTAATATTACTTCGTATCCCAAAAGCTCTCGACAGATATCTGCTACTTATTAAAAAGGTTTAATTATCTTTTGTATAACTTGTGATTAATGATCAAAGTATAAAAGGCTCTGTTATCTGTAAAATACAGTTACACACAAAAACGATACGTAAGAAGAAAAAAAGCGTGGAGACTGATAAGATTTTGGGTATTATATTTTGAACATTGTTATTCTGAGAGAACCAAAATACATATAGATTACGAGTTGATTAAACGTAAAATTAAAATTGAAATTAACTTTAAAATTAAATTAATATAAACTCTTATTTAAGATGGTGGTAAAATCTAAAAAACACTCACTTTACTTATGTTGTGCATCGCATTCTGCCTTAAATCATTTGTAAATTGGTTTGGACTAAAGTATGTATTTTACACTCAAGGATGTTGGCATATCTGTCAAATTAGCTTCAAAAGAAAACGTTATCACAAATAAATAACACGACGATAAAAATTGAAGATATTTTATATAATAATGTAAAGATTAAAATTTCTAAAAATATAGCAATTAAATGTCATTTGTTCGATAGTTTTTTTATGTTTAAATGAAACACGTTTTTCGGTCAGAGAATTAAAAACATAAAGTACTTTTTTAAAAAATCAATATCAATTAATATCATTTAACATAAATATGTTATTCAATATGTTCAAAAAAAGAATTAAGAAAATAAGTATTGCGATATGAATTTCTAAAAAAGTATTTAATACATTAATAAATCATGTTAGTCACTATATGTACAATATACATAAAGATAATTTCAAAGAACGAATACCGAGATTATAACACGAGTTTGTTTTACGTAAACGCATGAATGTTGTAAAAAGTAATAAATTTAGTTCACTTAATCTAATTTTACAATATTATTTCATTGAATATTATTCAAATGCTTTATGCATTCGGTAACAGAATTTAATCTCACAATTCATACGATTGTATAAATGAGAATAAGCTATGTACTGTATTTTACAATTGTCTATTATTTATTTAGATATTACAAAATTATTGAATATTATAGTTGCATTCATGACACCTTTATTTGTCTCGTATCTCTTTTCGTTACCATCGTGGGAAAATGTTGCCTACGTGGGCGAATTTAGGTTTGCTAGAAAAATCACCTTGGCAGCAATACATGGAATGGTGGCGATGTAACGATAATTTTTACTGTAATTTTTAATTGTTAATAGAATTTACTACAGATTAAACTTTTGTAGTAAACATGTTTCAGAAAAAGTTACAGGTACTTTTAAATAAACTATGTATTGTTTATTTGAATGCACACAAAATGTAAATAATTGTTTTGATTTAAAGAAATCGTGATGTTTATTAGATGCTAATAAAATTGGCTGCTTTTTTATTTAAATAATCGGAATAAATTAATGAATTTATAAAGTTTTTTTCATTTTAATTGAAAATAATACTTTATGTTCTAAAAACGTCAAAAGTTTGCTGTTTTTGCATACAACCTTTACCTAAAAGAATTTGACTTGAATTATATCATTAAGAAAAATTGTCAATAAAACAAAACGGAAATAACCAATTACCTTTCTAGAGAAATAATAATATAAATGTGTACAAGTGCATATACTCAAACATTTTTGAGTAAAGTTGAGTGGATTTGTTAAAATTAATGTTGCCTATTAGCGAGAAAATTTTCATAAGTTGTAAAAAGAGAATTTGATTCATTCAATTGTGCTTGCCTTACTCAAATAATAAAAAGAAATGTTAGGAAAATTTTTCTTTAACGTAAGCAGTTTTTAACAAAACATTTTTCAAAATAAGGCTAATAGTGCAAGTTTTTAGGATATTTATTATAGGTACGTTAATGTTACTTTTTATTAAATCTACCCGAACCTCATTTTACAAATCTTTATCTTTTTAAGGTAAAGGTGTTATCCCGACCAAACTATTATTTCGTTATATTTTATTGATACAATTAGATATTTTTATCAATAAAATTGTCGTTAAAATTTTGTCAAAACTTTTCATTTTTAAAAATTGTACTAAAATAGTGTCCCATAAAATTCGAGTACTTATTTTCAGAATATTTTTTTCACAAAAATCCTCCTCAAGTGATATAAATTGAAGAAAGTATTCATGAAACATTTACTTCAAAAAACAATAAATCATATTGCATGCTTGTAATTCCTTCAACGCGAATTCAGACTTACAAACTGCTTCGTCTTTCACGCGCAGACAAACATACTAAGATATTTTTCTCAAACTACCATTAAAAATACAAATAAAAAATAAGCAATAACCGCTGGGAAACCCGTGACAATAATAATATTACATTTGGCCACTGGAATATGTATCTTTTTCTCGTGAAGTGCTCGTGTGACAAGCGACGTGCGAAAACTCCTAGAATACTTCCACCTCGTAGTTGACTGCACAAGTTTAATTAAAGCGCGTCGAAAGAAGCCGTGACTGTAGCGCATGCTTTTACGCGTTCATTACATTCCTATTGTAATAAATGTACCTGCATATTTTTGTGGTACGCGTTCGCATAATTTAAGGGTCTTTATTTACTTTATTATTACCTGCTTGCATTTGAATTGCAGCTATCGAGTGAGTATTTTAATGTTGTTTTAAAAAGCACGTGGCATTTTCACTTTACACATCTTCGCCTGCAGCAAAATACATCTAAATTAATCAAGTGGCATTAAGTGCATAAATCAAATTTATTTCTATTTATATAGTTTAACAAGAAATTATTATTTTTACTTCCATCTGTACTATTGTTTACGCCTTTCTTTCAGAAAAGTCTAAAAAAGAATAATACCTATAATGTAATAATACGCATTACAGTGTGTAAGAGTAAAACGTTAATTTGACTTCTTTAACTAAATTTCAACTAAATAAGATCCATAACAAACAACCATTCCTGTTTAATATATCTCTATTCAAATTATTTTCGTGAATACGATCGTGCGAGAAATTGTAATAAGAAACTTTCGCTTACATAAAGTTTTTATTCAAAAAGCATAGAAATTTTAACTGCACGTGGTGCAATTGCTGTTGCAATAATATAAGCATGTTCAGCAAAAATTTGTCAGAACAATCGATTGCCATTTCAAAAGCATCTTCGAATGTTTCGTAAGTATGGCAATTGACATAATTATTTATTCAACGGCTAATTAGGAAACGCGTTCGTCGAACCTTCATGCCTTCGCTATCCAAACATCGGCATTACAAAAAGAAAAAAAAAAGAGAAAAAACCAAGTGCGTACGCTCGATTGTAATACGGTCACCGACACTCGCCAAAAACGGGCACTTTTCTCTTTAGCGTTTAAATCGTGCGTACTTGTGGGATCGCGTAGGCGGTGTCATCGTCCGCCTCTGGGGCTGTTCTCCTTTTTTTTCGACATGCGTGTGCACTGCAGTAGGACTGTGAGAGCTGTCGATCTCAATGAGGTACGTAGCCTCCATTACAGAGCCGCGTTTCGAGGTCGCGGATATTACAACAATTAATCATAAGAGGAGAAAGAAGAAGAAGTAGTAGGAAGTGCGCCTACTGCTAGAGTTTATTTTAGCTTATTCGTTTGATTTTCTTACAAGACGTATTGCCTATGTTTAGCCAAAACTGGTCATGCGTTTAATTCATGTAACGAATTTGCCTGTGCTAACCAGATCAAGAAGTTTGTTCTTAAAATACTTTTATGATAGCATAACACCTGTCAATAAATGCTTCGTGTAATAATTGATTGTAATAATTATTACAAATGTGTATGTAATACAGAGAAGTCGTAAATCGCTTATATTCTCAGCTGCGCTCGCATTAAATGCGTTGTCAAAATCTAAATATTAACAGATGTCTACATTCAGCTCTTAAATCTAAATAAAAATATCTTAACAATTCTAACAAAGTATTTGCAATGCAACCAAAAACGCATTGCGTATGTGGCTCAAAGCCAAAACGATACAGTTTCCGCGGAATAAGAAAAATGGCGGTCGTCCATTCGTTGTGTAAATCTGTAATAGTAGAGCGTGTGACAGATCATCACTCGGTATATTACGTCCGCTTACGTACGTAGTTTTGAAATGAAGAAAAAAACATTGAAGAAATAAGACAAAAATGTTGTAAACTTATTGTAACGAATAGGCGTAAATGGTTTAAGATTACGCGACTAAAGATGTTTCGGTTTGCTGTTTAATTTGTATAGTGGGGTTTAATGGTAATCATTAAATTTAATTAATAAAAGTTGAAGAAAACAATAATAACTTTAAACAAAAATGTACTAATATAAAGAAAAATTATATATATGCCTGTTTATATATCATGTTTATGTAATAGTGACATATATATGTAATATTTACTTCATGAATTGCAATAGAAATAACAAGTATATAGTTACAATATTTATATGTAGGCTTTAAATGCAATACTTTTAGAATGCCATTGTCTTACAACTAAATGTACGTACCAAATGATTTATACCACATAAACTTCGTTTTAAAAATAGAAAGAGACCTAATTATAAATTAAAATATACGTAATCGTACCAGATATTTCACAAACGAATAATGAACATTGATATTTCGAAAATAATTAAAATTATTTTCGGGTTTCATCGTAAATAATATAATAGTACGAATTCGATAATTACACAGTAAAGAAATTATACGTTTATTATCTGAAACTTTACGCTGATCGCTAAATACTTCTTAATATTATAACATACCAACTATGACGAGTAAACGAGTAAAGAATTAAATAATATTATCGTGCGTTTAAATCGTTATATAATTGGAGAATATAGATAGAAACTTAAAATATTTTTATATTTCTAGTTTATACAAGTACCTTATCTATGAAAATGATATCACAAAAGCAACAAAATGAATTATAATCAATTAGTTCTCACATAGAAGTACTATAATAAATTGTTGGTGTTGTTATTTTACGGATAATTAAACGCAGATAGTAGAACAAAAGACTTTATCAAAATTTAATTACAAATAAACAAGTTTTAATACCATCTCACGATATTAATTCAAAATAAATTTAACTGGGAATTCTGTACTCATTTGTCATTATTACTTACTTCGAGAAGATTGCTAAAGACAACTATAAACCTTAACTAATATCAGAAATAGCATTATAATAATCTCTAATTATAATAATAAATAAATAAAAATTTCATTTATATTTACTTGAGACTTTGCGTAGAATCATATATCATTGTACCGCGAAGCTCGTAAATAATTAAACTATTCCTTTTATCGGAATCGATCATTTTCTCGCGAAGGCCATTGTTGCACGCCCATTTATTTCTAATTTTATAATTTTTAAAAATAAATACCAATAATATGTCAATGAAAGACAAGGGAATCATTTGAAGAATTTCGTTCAAACAAATTATAATTATTACAATTACAGAAATACTCTTTTACAATTAAAAATTAAAAAGTAAATCATTTTAGATGGTCGAGTTTTTAAATTAAAGAACAAATGAAATAAGGACGAATATTTGATGTTTCTCAAACGTTGTTTAGTCTAATTTTATCTACAGGATATATAATGATGCTAACGTCAATAATATCAAGTGATACTAACGTACGTATACAATGTATGTACAAAGCTATATCAGCACAAACATAATTTATCGATAAAACGTAATCTTTTTGCGCTGTGCAGTAATGAACTTGTAAGGAAACAAAAAACGCAAGACCTTAGTTATGTGGTAGTTTGTAAATCGTAGCGCGTATGTATCTTACCTGTTTGCAGTAGACACGTGCAAGTGCAATAATGAGGACGCGACAGATGAGTCGATCGAACGACTAGAGTCTACGCGTATACGATACATTGAGCGCATTGTGAGCATCTCGCAAAAAAATCTGGCCGAGTTGAACGATTGTCCGAGGCCGTGGCGTGGATCGGTTGTTTCTTTCCGTTCACGAGCGTCTCGAATTTCAATCACTGGAATTCGTGCTTTTGAATGGAATGTCACATCATGCGCGTGTGGGAGCGGACCAAACTGGGCCATTGATCCAAGGATAACGGTCCGACAATGTACCAGATCCGTTATGTGCGCACTTTCAAAATAATGCGTTGTTTTTAATTTTTTCCTTTAACGATGCGTTCCCTTTTATGGGATGCACGACAGCAGGGAAGTATTTAACAGATGTACTTTCTTTTTTGCTCGATATACAGATTACGGAATTTGATGCATTGAGAATGACTAATCGTCTTTATGCCCCACTGCGATCATATAAGTCACGCAAGATTCTGTAATGATAGTGGTGATGCATTTAATTAGGATGTATTGTTTTGATGCTTTCCTTCTTTCGACGTGACGATTTAATTTGGAAAATGAAAAGTGTTTTAATTTAAACAATATTGGCTTGCTAAATGATTCATGAACTAATTCACCTTAAGGAATGTACAAATAATAATAAATACTTTTCGCAATACGAACTTTGTTTATTGGAAGGCTGAGGACAGTTATATTGTTGTTTTGTAATTTTAAATTAATTTATTTATTCTAAGTTTTCTTTTTAAAAAATTACGGTTGATAGTGCCGCCAGAGGAATGTTCCTGACCTTCGTCGCTCTGTTTGCAATTTCAGTGGGTGAAACACGTAACATGTAGGTAAAAGCCCAATTGCCTAATTAATACCAATTTCAAAAGTGTATCTTCTAACATGTTTTATTTTACCACGGAAACATACAATTTTACATCGAATATGAAAGTCAGTTTTCCAAATATACGTTCATACAATGTACATAAAAATGTGGGAGGTTCTGAGCCCAAGGATATTATTCTCTTCATTTATATTTTAACTCGAACTGAAAGTTTCGTCACTTACATTTAAAGAATTCAAGCGCGTTCTAATTAATCGTTCATCGGTAGATTAATATAAATTAATCAAATTAAATTTATAAAATTAGAAAAAATGTATTTTTTTTTATTTTTTTTTTAATTATTTTATCAAATACTAAAACGACGAGGTTTTCTACTGTAATCTTATCTAAAGTTATAAAGGCTCGTTTAACTTTTAGCTGTTCAAATATAATTCTGTTATCACATCAATTTGGTCCCAAAAGTGTTTATTTTTTCTTGACGTTTATATTGAAAGCCAATACGCGATTGTAGTCCGTCGATAGTTTCACGAATTATACAATATTAAACTCAAGCCCTTATCTTTTGTATACTAAATTTTTAATAGCGCAAGATATGCGTTTGACGTAAGCGCGGTCCGCGATTGTGATGATTTCAAGATATGAATTATCATATGAAAGTAATTTTCCATTTTAATTTAACTGCCTGATTTCAAAATTTTTACACACATTTGAAATTAATTCATTTTAGACGAGCTTACATACGACACTGAAAGATAAAGATGCAAAATATTTCGCAAATAAAAGTAATTTATGCATTGTTATAACATTCGTATACCTTTTTAGAAGTATTAGCAAATGTAGAGCATAATCCTCTTAAAGAATGAATTAAAACTTAAACATTTTTAGTTATAAGAATAGGTAAGCAATCCTTGTAGTTAAGAGGTTGTATTTAACTACTTCAGCATAAAATCATTTTTAATCGTAATAAATATATTTTTAAGATATTGAAATATGTAATGATATAATACAGTGGAGCGATTGCTTTTTGTTTCAACAAAGCTAACTCACTTGCAAACTCAAGCAAAAAATATAATTTAATCACGTACCTATTAATATAATCTCTATTTTAGTATATATCATGAAATACGAAATAAATCTTCGTGAGAGAAACGAGTTTCTCCATTGTAAAGATGCTTTGCGTTCTTCTTCTCTTTTTAATCTTCCCAGCAATAAAAACGTAGCACCTAATAGTTTCAGATCTGTCATAACGATATTAAAATTGTGCATTAATTCTTGATGAAATAATAAAGAAAAGATCGTTAAAAAAAAGAAGACAAAGGAAAATGTAAACGTGGATCCTTATCATCCTTTGCACAAATTTCTCTATAGAAAACTGTGGGGTCGGTTGTTTGAATTAAGGCTAATTCGCAATGCTTGCGAATCTCTAGCTCCACTCCCTATACATTGTGTACGATAATTAAATTCGCATAATAAAAATAACTACTACTTATACGACGAAAATATTGACTTAATTCGTTAGAGGTTGTTTCAAACAATAACAGTCGCTAAGATACCAACATACCAATAATCGATAGAAAGCGCACAAGCCATAAATCATTACGGGTGAATTCATTTATCCAAGAATTTACCCACCAAAAGACATTTCAGATTTAAAAACTTAACCTTAATTTTTACTGTTTCACTATTAACAACTATGGAATTCAATGCTTATTCCACCATGCATGCCATAATAATTCTTTTTATATTGCATAAATTATAAAAACCGGATATTCTTTTAGTCTAATATAAGAACATCGAGATAATTCACTTAAATGTATAAATCATGTTTGATTGCTAATTTGGAAGAGAACGTATAAAGTCTATATTTTCTTAACTTTTTAAAAAATCATAAAATCTGATTTGTCCCTGTCAAATGTGATTTCTTTATTTAAAGAGATATTATTTTTTCTAATGAAATTATTTGGACCACGTAATAGACGTTTTTACGTTTCATACGATAATATAAAGGTATATTTGCTTAAGAAATTGTAGCTCATGAAACTACATTTAATTAAAATCAAAATAGGTGGTAATTATGTTAGTTTCATCAATTATTAACTAAACTTTCAAAAAATAACTTGCCCCATATTTATTCCTCACCCTTCGTACGCAATCAACGCTCTATTCACATTAAGAAAACACAAAAGCGAATCAATAAAAACTTAATCATCTCTGCTCGTTCGTCGACTGGGACAACGGCAACGCTAATAACAACCCAACCAGGTCAATTCTGCTCGTCGGCGTACCTCGACTACGCCACTGCATCTTTTTCATTCAGGTTCAACAACCATCTCGACGCAACTCATGTATACAGTGGCGTTTGCCCAGAAAGGAATAGAAAAAGCGTAGACGAACCACGTATGTACATCTAAGAAGCAAAAACCTGGAAATGGGAATCCCACAAAGGGGAAAAAAGGCTTGAATATATAGACAAAGTGCAATCGCGTTCGCAGGACTCCGACTGAAGTGACTGTAGGAGTTTTTTAAGACTTCATTATCCGGGCGAATGTTGGAAGCCGAGACTGTAGAGTCGCTCTTGCGTGTATCGATGTATGGTAACCCTATGCTCTAGAACGTTGTAAATCGAGAATCCCGGCACTTGTGACATAATACGTACGTAGAAGCAATGCGAAAAGCATTGCAGAATAAGCATACGAACTCTGGAATCCTATTATTTATGAGAACTCAGGGATTTGCGCACAGTCGAGTGTGAACCTTGTGCCTTGAAGCATCGCCATCGATTCCCCTTTACAAGAGGTGATTGTGTTCGACTCTGTGCCCTTGAGGTTTGTTTGTATTGAACATTTTTAATTAAAACGTCAATCCCTTATGATTCACAATGTTCGAAAAACGTTTGAACTTCTTTTGCGGGATAGTAATTAAAATGGTAATTAATCGCTAAGCGAAAGGAAATGTAATGATCAAATTCGCATTTGATGATTGTTATCAAAATAATAAATTTTTTACTTAAATTTGTTATATATTTAGATTGTCGTACACGTTAACTCATATTTTTTTGCAACAACATTTTTATTACTTTGTTCAACGCTATTTAATTAAAGTACATTATTTTAATGTTTATTGAATCTTTGGAATATATGTAAAGATTGTACTAATATTAAAAGAACGCCTATACGTACAACTACTAATTATATGTAGCGAAAGCTGCGTATAGAAGTATCTGTATATCAAAATAGAATTCTATAAAATAGTTGGACATACTTCGTGTTAAGACAAAACGTATATCATTTTATTGAAAAAAAATTGCATTTTCTTTGCCCTTCAAATTAGATATACCGAAAACCCTATCGAAGAAAATAATCATATTTATATAATATATTTGTAGCGTTGTGAAATATAACAGATACAGCTATTAGTTACTCAAGTTTCAAGACCTAGAAAATTAATATGGATTCTGAGGTTTGTAATAATACAAATCTCAGAAAAAACTTTGTTTCACATGCCTGATTGTAGGTTTAGCAGTGTTCTAACAAATTATTGATTTATGTTATTTTTGTCCGTTTTTATAAAAATAAGTTAATGTGCACCAAATAATATGTTCATTATTTGACCACGTATACTTAATAGACTATAGTGTTATTCTTTTAACGGTTAACTTGCATTTAGAAAAACATCTTCGGAGGAAATTTTTATTTAGGCGTTACATATCTTAACACATTGTAAAACACAGTCACAGTATCAAAAGAAATAAAATAGATGACGTTTTTCTGCGGTCACTTATCCTTTTTTTGTATTTCGTACTTTCTTCGGGTTTTACGTTTAACAATTTTTAAGTCTTTCGCTCTTCACATTTTGGAATAAATCGTTTTTAAATCTTAAAAAAATGTTTAAATACATGGAAGTGATACTACGTAATACTAGAAATTGGTAGCAAATTAAACGTGACCGTGTGGCAACGACGGTTCTATTCATAAAAATTTGCGAAACAGCTCTCGCAAGTTCGATTCCGCATTTCTACCCTCGAGAATCTGAAATGATGTTACGAAATGCAATCTTATTATAATGCTTGGTGATGTTCATTACTCTGTGACTCGGTGCGTAACTTTAATGAATTTTTAATAAAGCGTCTTACATCGTTGCTGTTATTGAAGTCCGACCCAGCAGACCTTGCATCGATCTTCCATAATCAAGACAATTTATTTTTCTATCAATAAATCAGAGAATCATAAAAACATCCAGCCAATAGTCCTTGAAAATTTGAAGTGTTGTCTATAATGATCTCGTAGATTAAAAGAATCTTGCTCGATTAGATTCTACCCTTTCGCTTCCTTCTTTCCTGTCCTCCCTCCTCACACACACTCGCTCTCTCTCTCTCTCTCTCTCTCTCTCTCTCTCTCTCTCTCTCTCGTGTTTGATATAAATTAATGTAGAGACAGGTGAATTGAAAATTTTATCCTAGCCTTTTAGACTTTTTAATAATTTAACTATCAATCCTTAGAAATAACTTGCATAAAAATTACAAAATATAAATTCAATAATACGTAAAAACGAATAGTATTGGATTTCTCATTTCCTTACAATTTATATACATTTTCTTATTCTCAAATCATCTGCTAATATATAAATTCTGTAAAACAACAATTATATTATTTGATTATTTATTGTTAAAATTTTGTTTAACATTGAGAATGGTAGAGAGTGAAAAAACTTTTTTTACACAATTAAACAACAATTTTTCTACCAATCAAAATCAAATTTTTATACGTATGAAGTATATAACACTTCCAATGCCATGTTATCCGATGCTAAAAACAGAACACAAGCCTCATTTTGTTTATTCACTTTTTAATAAAACTCAATATCCGTCTCCTATACCTACGAGAAATATTAAATTTTTTACTAAGAGAAATATTTTATATTATCTTTTGCTACTTGTTATTTTTATACTTATACTTTATATAAAATATATGATTCTAAATAAAACAACTTTATCGTATAAAATTATTTTACAATGACATATTTAGTAGAAAGTTTAATAAGTAATGAAAACTATTTTCAGTCAATTAATACACATGTTATTTTTTAAGTAATTATTCAGGAATTATCATAAACAAAAAAGGTACGTATACCGAACTTGAAATTGCAAAGTACGTACCCCTTCTGAATTAAACAAAGAAAAAATAAATGAAAATATTTGTTCATCGATGAAAACAACAGAAAGTCAAACACAAAATATTGACGTCCTCCGATATACGTACATTAACTAATGGCTTTATCTAATTAAAAAATTTTCAATTGTTATTGATGTCTTTGAATTTTGATCATGAAGTAAAATAATTATTCATTTTTTTTATTTCAGGTGAGTTTCATAATCAGTAGCACGTGAGATAAGTACAAAATAAGGTTGAGAAAAATATTTCAGTAATTGATTAATAAAATAGTATGTTTATTAAATTATCTAATATTTCCTCCGATAAGCAACATGCATGCGTAAAACCATGTTTTTAATTAAAAATTTCGCGAAAGTTTGATCATATAATAAGAAAATCGAGAAAGTAGAAAATTTCATTGATATAAGATATATTAATTCTATTAATAATATGTTAAAACATGAATTTTATGTAATTAGCCAAATTTACTTTAAATCAGAAAAAATTGATGAGTTTTAAATAATATTTTTTAAGCAGATATAAATATTTACTTAATTTGATTATAAGAACCTTTTCATCCTAAAATTTAATAGATTTTTTGTATTGTAAAATCAGTAAATATTAAATTGAGTAATAAGGATACCGTTTGCCAATGTTTAATGCGTAATGCTTTTTTGCATTATTTAAGATAATTTATTTTGCTACCTTAAAAAATTGTAATGCCAAGAACAAATTTTTAATCCATTCCGCATGATTAATCCACAATGATATATGCATGCATGCATGCGATCACATACGAACACAACGGCATAAAAAACTAGTAATTATTAAAATTTCCATTTGGCAAAAGATAGTATGAATACGTATTTTCTAGTCAATGGATAGTATTTAACTGTAATTCACATTTATCTTCTTATTAAAATATATATATCAAAGAAAAAATGGAGTAAATAAAGAAGTTTAATATTTCCACTATGTATAATAATATAAAAATAAATATAATGCATACTTCATACTAAAATACGTATATTTTACTTGATTATTGTTTATTCTTTTAAAATATTTTATTTTTTTCGAAAACACAATTTTATACATTGTGAACAGATTAATGATGATTTAGAAAATTTTAAGTAAATTATAATTGCAATTCTTTAAATTTAAAAAGAAACTATTATTTTAAAGTAAGTACTATGCGCCATTTAAAAAATTGTATCAGTTTTACAATAACTTGCTTTCTGTAATATTTTTAATAAAGATGTTAAATTAACCGCATGCCAAGTACTATTCTTTCTTTTTTTTAATCGGAAGTTATTGTTGCAAAGTTATTAAATCATTATGTTCATTCTAAATTATTAATACGAATGTACTGTATATTAATATTATAACTATTAGAAATCATACATCATATTATTAGACAATAAAAAGTTTATTCGATACATGGAATCTATGCGGGTATTTTATTAATATCAATTCTTCGATTCATAATGTATAAAGTAATTTATTTTTGTAAATAACGCGTACTCTTCAATAATCAAAAGCTAACATTAAATTAGCTTACTAAAGTATCACGTAACTTAGATCTTCTGTGACTTTCATAGCAAACTTAATTTTCACATCAAACTTCAGACTTCGGCTTTAATGTTATTCACTGCCAATTACTTATTATTCGTACACTTACGTAACTCGATTCTTGGCGATGGTCTATCTATCTTTTTCACCTCCTAAATAGTACACCGACAGGTAAATACTAACGAGCGACTTTTCACTATCTTCACCGCGTGCTTCTATGTTTATACCACCAGCGAGAGCGTAAGATTCATCAGAAAAGATAAGAAAGATTCTGCCTTTGAGAAAATTCCAGCGCTAGACACCGTATTTGTTGTGTAATTTCTTTCTCTCTTAACCCCTCTCATTTATGCCCATACTTTTAATCAATGCATTGCAAGTCAATAATTAATTTTGCATTGTGCAAAGACTAATTAAAAAATGCCACTACATTATAATTAACATTATTACGTTCGTATAAGTTTGTTCATTTCTCAAATAAAAATTTGGCGTTAATTTTAATACGCCGACAAGCTATGACATGTAAATTACTTTTGCGCCAATGAATCACTAATTATGAATATAAAAATCATATACGTAGAATAGATGATTAATTATGTCGAATACATAAAGCTTAAGGCTAGTTTAATGTTCAGTATGTCAAACATTAATTTTTGTTTTAAGCTGTAGTCAATAGACAACGCGAGTTCAATCTTTATTTCGATTTCTAGGCTTATTTGCTAATTACGTAATACAGCAATAATATTTTATTTGTCAAACTTAATTCAACACTTAAAAATTCTAAAAGCTTAAATACTTTACAATTAAAGCTTATCATAATTGTGGACACCGTAAAACAAAAACTTGCAACGTTTATCGGCCTTTTCAGAATTTCTCTCTTATATGTGAATCCAAGTATACCTGGTGCACTTTCTCCATCTTACAGGAATACAACGTCTTGAAATCCATACTCAGTCGATGCATGTATTTTCGCCTCCAAACGGCCCGTATCGTAGTTAATGCAAAGTACAGCTTCGTGACAATTCACGTTTTCCGTGACAATTGAGATTTACTCAAACCCCGGAATAAGAATCCGTACTTTGGTTTACCGTTTTACACCGAGAGCAAAGAGATACGCGCATTAAATATTTTTACGATCCAACTTGGAGATAAAGACTCGAGCGAGTAAAGCTGAGCGCTTTTACTGAGAATAGCGCAATATAATAAGGCTTGCAGATCCCGACAAAAGTGGTCGAGAAGTACAGCAATAGACACAGCTGTCATGCCCCCACGGATTAACGGCATTTATATTGACGGTCCCGAGAGAAAGAGAGAGAGAGAGAGCAAGCGAGCGAGCGAATCACTTTACTACCTTGCTACCTGTGCACGCAGGCTTGGCAGACCACGTGGAGACAATTTTTGTTTCCGCTTAACCTTCAATGGAGTTGGTGCGCTCATATTGTAAAAATCAATTCTTACTACGAATTATCGTTTAGGATTTCTGAATAATAGTAAAAATAATAGAAAATGAAGAAACTTCAAAATTTATTTGGAATATGAATATTAAACTTAATTTAAATTTTTTCTTTATTAATTATTAATTAGCAATGATAAATATCAGTTTAGTCAAATAAAAGATTGATTTATGTGTAGTTTATGAGGTGTGACATCCAACCATATAATCCTGCTGTGAAAGAATCATAGTACAATCGCATTTATTTCTTAATTAGGAACATAAACTGTATAAGTAATATAATAATTATAAAATGGAAATTCCAATGCACCAGTACGATTGATGGATAAACGTTAATGGGAGCATAATAATCAACAGCGATCAGTGATAGAGTGATAGAGATTTATTCGTTTTATCGACCTACACAATTTTCTTATAGGAGAAAAAGATAATCGAATAGATAATTAACTATACCAAATAGAAAATAAAGATAGAAAACTTTTGTTCTAAAAAGAATTTCACGCTGGATAAATTCAACTGTAATGTTTAGAACATTTTTATTTAACGAATTCATTATAATATTTTGTTGTATAATAATAAATACATTATAAATTTCATACTAAACAAGTTTAATACTTTCATATAATATACATTTAATTCATAGAAGTTGTTCACAAATTAAATTTCGAGTGGCATGAACACCTCATAAACAAAAGATATTTACTATCTAGTTTTAATAAACATTGCATAAAATTATATAATATTTATTATTTACAATTCAGCTTCAGTATCCAATAATAAATACAATATTTTTATGCAAAGTCAATTTTAATGTTTGAAAAATAGGACTTAAACGAATAGTTTACAAATTAACTAAAAATAATTAATTTTCCTAATAAAGCTATTACTTAAATTATACTAAAAAATATTGTAAGTAAATATTAAAAAAAATAGTTATAACAGAAGGGCAACTATTTGTTAAAAATTCTAAATTTTTATTATTATTCATTATTTTACGGTCGAATAGTTCAACAGAATAAAATACTTAAAAAGGAAAATTATAAATTGCCCACTAGACACGAAACATTTAATTATGTTTAAAAAGAGAAACATTAATAATTCGAATGAGTTGTTTGGCAACCTCCTTTATTAACCAGTTATTATACTTCTTAAGCAAGTCAAAACAAATTTATCGATTACGCTGAGAGTGTAAAACTATACTCATTAGTTGTTGATTAAGATTTAATCTTATCTACGTTATATTAATATAATTTCAAAAAATGCCTAGGCAAATAATTAAGTTTACATAAATAGGGAACGAATAATAATAAAATTGTATCTATACAAAGTTAAATTAAATTTTTTAATATTTGAAATACGCTGATATATAAAATATCCACACCTTAAATTCTCTTAGGTTAAAATTTAAAAAATTTTGAAATACGTAAATAATCATATCTAGTTAAAAGCTTATCGAATAATTAATCTTGTATAGTCGGAAGTTTGTATAAAAAACTTTTAATACATACATATATATAAAGAGCACACATAGCAATATCCTGAACGTCTTTTAATTTTGAAACGTGTTTGATAATTTTGGTTCATTATTATTGGTGTTGTGTTTTAATCTCGATTGACAGTTGTCCTACATAAATCAAATATATTTTTGACATCATTTTAGAAAAATTTTTAAAATTAGGTTAGCACTTAAAGTAGTAAGATCCAAGATTTAGATAAACATTTCCGATGTCTTTTAGGTGCTAGAAAATTCTGGAAAGGATGACGGCGGTGAGTCATTGAGGCTGCTATTCAGTTGAAGAAGTTTGTAGACTCTTATTGTCGGGTGTTGTGAATCCCTTCTCATTCCCACAATACAAATCCGCAGACCTTTGTTTTATTGATTTTTCCTGCTACATTCATTGTTGAATAGGCTTTTATAACCACAGTTATTGCATGTAAAAAATGCATTCTAAGGAAGATTTTTAATTATCTTATGAGACTGTATCAACTTCTTGCTCCAGACACAACTTCTTGCATTTTAATTATTTATCAAAACATAATATTGAATCCAGAAGAAAACAAATATTATTTTTTTTCAAGATAGCTTACAATAGATTAAAGGAAATATTAATATGAAATATTATAGTTTTGTAAAATATAAAAAGTTTTTCTTTGGCGTAATTTAGGTATGATTGATATCAAAAGCAATTTAAAAATAAAATATTCCTTCGAAATTGTACAATAATCATGGGATTGATGTACATCATTACAACACTTTGAAAAACCTATTTATTTTTAGTCTAAATAAAAAGAAACTTGATCGCCACGTAATATCGATTTATTGTTGGTTTACATATAAATATGTAACTCATTAAAGTCCTTTTGTGATTTCAAGATTAATAAAAAAAAGAATTAAATCATAGGATACAAATTACAATAAATACTAAAATATTACTTTCGTTTTTTAAATAAAATTTTTTAAAATAACATGAATACATTTTCTGTTATTTTTAGTAATTGTGATTTTGCAATTAATATATATTCATTTTTACACTAAGATCCATGTAATTTTTGTAGGCTGTATTGTTCTCTTTTGCTTTACATAACATGCGCTATGCACAACAATGCAATAAATATATGATCCCTCATTGTCTCTAATTATAAACTTAATTTCATACAATAATGTGGGATACTTACGGATTAAGTTGATGTCAGTAAGAAATTGCAAAAGATCAAATACTTCAGTTAAGCTGTCTTGTACGTTATACCGTAGTTCTTAAAGTGTGCGTAAATATCATTAAAAATTATAACGCGCGAAATGAAATCGCAGAAATTTTATACTTGAAATTTTGAATAAAATATTGAATAGAACTCTCGGCTTGAATTTGACGTGAAAAACTCATTTTATGCTTTCTTTGTACACAAAGTAGAAAGTGTGTGTGCGTGAAATAAGCAGATTCCTAACAAAAGATTTGTGAAAATGTACATTCATGAAAAAATTTGGTTAAAAAAGTCGAGGCGAAAGTATAAGATGATTTTAATCAATGAGTATGTTTATATCACTAAAATGCAAAAAGTTGTGACATATAATAGTGTATGGAAGAAAAATTCGAAACTTCTTCGTGAAAATTGTGACGTTTACACTTATATAAATTACAACAATATTTGACGCGAAAAATACTGCGTGAGACTGTAGAGTTTTTGCGATGAAATAATCTTTTTCTTTATTTTTATTTGCATATTTATTGTTGCTTATTATATCCGGAACATATCAGAGATCTTAACCTTAGTATGCTATTTTTTACATATTGATTTAGGTTATTAAAAATTATAAAGAACTTGAATTCGGTGTATAACCTGAATAATATAAACTAAAGAAACGAACAACCATATGCATTTAATCGTGATAATATTTTAAAACAGCTACTAAAATAAAAAGAGAAAAATATGAAAAATAATCTAAGAGCAAATAGAAGAAAAATATATAAAATCTCTATTAATTGACACATTTCAAAGTATCTGCATTATTCTTTTGTATTATAAAGTGAATCCAAATCATAATCCAAAGAGATAATAAAAAATATATATTTTAGCTTTTTATTGTACTTTGTTAGTAATTATACGTTATAGTAACTTTCAGAGAAATGTAATAATTTATTAGATTGTAGATTTGTAATGATATAGTGAAACTGTCGCTACGCCCTTCATTCATATTGTCTTAACGCTTCTCTTAATTGCTATTTCATCGGTTCAAAGATTAAAAAATTAAGATTTTACAGATGATTCTACGATTTAAGAACAAAGAATTAATTTTTCTTGTATAAAATCAATTCTGAACCTGCGTTAATGGACTAGTCATTAAATAGTTTGGACAATTATAGTAGTTTCCCGAAAGAAAAATAATCGTTCTAGTGCTTTTAGTTGTTGTGTATACGTAATTATCCACGCGCATCCTCAATTTAGCATATGGCAGGAAGCTTTTCAGCTTTCGAACGGATTTAATCTTAGATAATAACAGTATGCACACCTTTTCTCATGTACAGAAACTATAAAACTCTGCGTAAAGTCCTTGCAGAATATTATATGGATAATTTTCTAGAGAAGCTTCAACTCGCCTCGTCGCGAGACTGATAAAATAGGATAACACTACACTCTTACTTGTACATGTTTCTCACGAGCTGAGTTGTTTCGCTTTGTTCGGTGTACATTATTTAATACATGTAAAACGAATGCTGCTGTGCACCTCTTTTCCTTTTTGTATGTGATTTGAATCGCTAGCTCAGGTGTATAAAGGGTCATTAGCAAAGATATACTGAGTAGTGGTAAAGTATAATCAAGATAATAAGATGACGTTGAAGTGTAATAACTAGTTCGTATTCGTGCAATGTACATGCGAATGAATTACAAGCCTTAACAATTATTAGTTGTTTGATACATTTATTATTAATCCTTCTGTTATTACTATTATTTTATTATTTACAATGTATAATTTAGTGTTCTCCTGTTTATCTTGTATCTTCACTTTATCACGTTCATTTGATATTTTATGCCTTTAAAATTATTCAGAAATGAAGAAAAATAATTATCCAGACTGCTTGACCTTTAAACGACAATCATTCATTATTGTGTCAAACATATGTTTTATTCTTTTAATTAAAATATTACTAATCATGCAGATAAATTTTTATTTTTGGTATATGTACATAAGCGTATAAAAAGTTCACGAATAATTGATTAAAAAAAAATTAAATATGTTTTAATATGTTTTTAATGGAAACAATGAAAAACAATTTATTTTAATTAATTTTGGCACGTAAAAATTACCAAAGGCATGGGATATTATTCTCTTGAAATTCTAATTTTTAAATACAAAATATCAACGAAGAACTTAATTGACTTAATATTAGTAATTTATACTGAAAGATCATTATCATAATGAAATGTACTCTAAAATAAGGAAAATGCATACTCATTTATAAAATCCGAAAGCAAAGTTAGGGTGTGTTTATGTATGTAAAAGAAGGAGATACTTTACTACTAAAAATTGACGTTGAATCACTACGCCTTTGTTTTAAGTGACAATCCAGCGTTCGCTAATTATAGTCGTTTATTATCAACCTACTTTTTAACTGAATGTTCACTAAAAATGTTTATGCTTACATTTAATACTGAACGAAAAAGACAATGGAGCCGCCAACGAGCGGCACACATTCATCGTAAAGAAGGATGTGTAATGCGGATATCACAAAAGCACTGCTGACTTATTGCTATACAACGAATTCTTTTTTTAAAGTTCTCTCTTCAATATGAAAAAGCTTATTATGCGTGTTAAAGTACGAACGAGTAATTACCTATCTATACACCATAGTCATATTAGTGCCAAGCACTGCGATTTTTTACCGCTTATAATGAAGATAATGTTTTTACTTTTTTTTTTAAAGTGTATTATCAATAACTTAAATTACGAGTAAATAAATATTATTATTTTATGCATTAATCAAATAATAAAATTAAATTGAAAATCAGACAGTACAGTGTCAACATTTTCAAATAATACAATAATTTAATATATTTAATCGTATAACCGTAACGAGTTATCATTATACAGAATGAAAATGGAGTTGAAACAGTACTGCAGAACTTCTGATTAAAGTGATTAAAAAAATTAGATAGATTTTTCTGAATTAAAAAAAATTCTCTCTCTCTGTGCGTGTGTGTTGAAATGTTTCGATAACCGTAAATGTGACACGATTTCAAAATTATATGTAAATCAAATTTACATCATTGTAAGACATGTACATTATATTTCTAAGAAATCCTCTATTAATTATTCTCCAATATTTTTGACACTTTCTTCTTACCTAAAAGAATGTCTATAAAAAATACAACATTAAGGCATTTAAATCTTTGTACTTAATGTGGCTTCCTGATTTTAATAGATTTTAATTAATCTCGACTCTCTTTTCCGGTCACATTCACTGTTTGATTCCCGAACGATATGTGCTATTAATTCACACGCATGTATGTACGTACTTCCATATATAAACAAATGCACTTATTTTGATGTTGCCAAATAAATGCACGCGAAGTTGCACTTTTACTTACATAACGATCATTTATTTCAAAGTAAAAAGTTGTTTTAAGTTTTGTTTATTACATTCGATTACTTTTTTCCAAAATTACTAGATTTTTTGATCATTTTATTTTTACAAAATAAAAAATGTTAATAAGCAATTTCAAAATGTTATAATATTAAATTTTATAATATAAACGAACATTTTTACACATTAGAATATTTAGAAAGATGATAAATTTAAGAATGGAAAACACGCTTTCAATCAAATTTGCAAATTTCCTTAATTTATAAGAAAAATATTAATATAGTCATAAGTTCGGTGAATTGCAATGAGAAATATAGAATAACATTTCGCCTTCGGTTACTTTATTGCAAAATACGGCTTCTCGAGTTTATGTTTGATCCGAATCGGTCGGACCATTGTAGAAACTTTCAGAGATTTAAACTGGTAACGGAAAGTACAACTTGATTGTCATGAATTATGAAGTAACAAAATCTAGATACATTGTAACTAATTATCATTTGCCCCATCTTTTTTACTATGTATAATTTTAAGTTAGTACAACAATGTACACAAACAAAGTTGAAAGTCATTGTGATTCCATGTACACGCTAAAGGAAATTTTTTAAGTGTAATAAATATCAAGCAAAACCTTTAGATGTTTTTAAGAGACACGTTGCAGCTGAATAAATATCTTTAAAATCATAAGAATATATATTAAAACAGGTACTATTACATCGATATTATTCCGTACTATTTTTCTATTCGATTTTTTAACTAAACTATGCTCGTGAAAATTTATGAAGGGATAAAAGTGTCCGAAAATTCGAAAACAAATTTCTAATCGACGTTTGTTGCGAAACGTTCGACGAAAATAAGACGAGAGAACAGGCCAAAGGGATTACGGTTATGTATTTTTTAAATTTTATGACGGATGGTTTTTCTGACGCTTTCGAATTGTTACACCGATACATGTAGCTGCTCACGTCGTACATTGTAAAGACAATATTAGCATTTTGACAATGGCTTTTTTTTTTATTTTACACGCATGTATTCTTTATTTTAAAGTCCTGAAATTATGATCACTCAAAACTGACGAGACTTAAAATTTAATCGCTACGTAAGCAAAATGACTAACTCAGCTGTAACGTTTCGCAGTTATCTTTTGATCGGATATTACGGTGCGGTACGTTGAATCTCTATGCGAGAGTTGTGTAATGCTCTAGTGCCTCAACGTTTCGCGACACGGACGACTTCCGTTGTACCGCGATACTCGTTCCTCGCCACCGCTTTGTCATCCGGAATAGTTCTGCTCGGCCAAGGCTTCAAAGAGAGAGAGGATTTCGGAGAGGATAACGATCGCAGGGTGGACGCTTCTTGTGTGCCTCCTGGCTATTCTTGACGTTGGTGACGATTGTGTGGGCATTCTCTTTTCTTGACATATGGTGTTTCTATCGCACAGTCACTTAGTTTCTCTTTCCTTTGCCGGTTTATTGAATCCGAGGAAGCCATCTCTCTCCATCTCTCCAATTCTGCCGCATAATAACTCGCTCATACTCTGTCGTAGAAGGTCCACCCATTATGTAGAATCTAGTCTGTTTCTTGAATAATTTCAAGATATCACGACGGAACGATCGCGGCCAACGCTGCCTCACAACGCCTAAGCCCGAGATAATTAGACAACAAATGAATATTATTCTCAAGCATACCAAATTGTAACACCCATCCAGAATACGGAGAATGGGACTGTTCATGCGGTATATAAGCAACTGAAGAAGCAGGAACCCCGGTTAACTCCCCGTTCAAGTCAGGTCCTACCTCGTTCGAGAGTACACAACCTAAACCTCTTTTACTTTGTCAAGAAAGGTCATATTCCATAGATGTTCTGGGTGAATGGGATACTAAACCTGCGATTTGCCTAGTGCATGTTTCTCCAATGTTTTTGCCTCGGGTAGCCACAGATGTGATCACCTTGGCGATGGTTTTCTCACAACGGATGTTGGCTAGGCTGGGCTTGAGTTTTGAACGCCCGAACTTCTCGGAAGCTTCGTGTTGCTGGGGAACAGTCTTGTGGTGACCCTTGCTTCCTGAATTTGTAATGTTCCAGCACAGGCGATCCATCTCGTCGCGGAAAGCAGCCAAGACTTTGAGTTCGAGCTGCGATGTCTACTCGAACGTGAATTTTAAGCAGCGATTGAATAGACTTCTTTGTTCATTTAAAAAATCAACTTGCAAAATGGCACCTATATCCGTGAATTTCAGTCAAGCTCTCTAAACGAAAAAACGAATTCTCCTAGCCGATATGATCTTCACCGAAGCAGCAAAACAGGTTCAATTAGTGTATTTATATACATGTATGCATATATGAATGTAAACGAAGAAAATAAAAGATTGTCTGGCTGAGCAGTAGAGCGAAAGAACAACGAGTTCATGGTAAAGCCTATTCTGCATTCATTACCTCTCTCTCAATCTTTCACTGACAAGATATGCTCGGAAAGCCGCAAGGATGCCGGCAATTAAAAGTGGACGAGACATACGGCTACGTGGCGTTGCAGTCTTTTACGCATCAGCGAGAATTACTCGATAAACTAACACCGCTTGTCTACCTGCTGATGCTACTAAGCTCAGGAAGCCCTTCGCCGTCTCGTCGGGCTTTCATTATTATAAACGCACTTACGGCTGTTTTCGCGCGATGCTTTGCCAGAGAAAATGCCAAGGAAAATACTTGAAGCGAGGCTCCGTTTTCACGCGCGTAATCCTAATACATTCCGACGGGCCCCATAAAAGTGCACCGCATAACGTCTAGTAAGGCTCTTACTGCGATTGTTACCTAAGTATAAAGAAATCTCATCTGAACTCTTTAATTTGAAGCATAATATTTCACTTTAGCTACTGATTAAAGATTTAAACCATGGCTTGTGTAGATTCAAGATAGAATATTTTATTCCCTGTTCATCCATTTCGACGCTTTTAGAATCAATGTTTTTCCGTACACTTGAAAAATTACTCTAAATTAAACTTTTGTTTATAAATGTTTTAGTTGTTAAAAGTAAAAAAGTTCTTGGAAAAATTTCTTTAAATAAAAGAAACGCAATGAAAACAATGTTTTAACGGATTTATAAAAATCATTCGATATTTAAGACGTTTATAAATTGACTTCGTTAATAGAACTTCTAAGACCCATTAAACTAACATTAACGCGATTAGGGGGTAATTATATTATTTGTATCATTAAATGAATGTTTATTGATACAATTAAGGCTCGTTGATTGTTAATTGAGAAAATACACATTAAATGAACAGTTATAATGCAAATACAATTCTTTAACGCAACGTGAAAACTATTTGTAAGAATAGTTTATTTGAAATTTAAACGAGTAGCGTTTCCTTGGGCTTAGTAGCAATACAGTTCTCAAAAATTTGTCTTTTATGATTTCGTCTTCTTGCGAATATGTTGCTCGTGCATATATAGCTTTGCGCGCGCGCGCGCGCGCGTAGAAGCCATTTCCTTTAGAAAAAATTTCAATAAGCGTAAAGTTATTTTTGAAAACATAAACAATTAATAACGTATTACAAAAAATATAAATGAGAACGGAGAAAAATAAATGCACAATCACTTGTAACGTGTTTTAAAAGTCCAAGAAAAACAAGAGATTTATTATTGCTAATGCAATTTTATGATCTAACTATTTTATTACTCTTCTTAGAAATTCTTCAAACGCTTGCTTAAATGTAGATTGAACGAGGAAACTCGAAATCCTTGAAGTTATACTGTTTCACAAGAAACAGCCATTTTCAAGTCTTTTATTTTTGTGTTTTCAATTATAGAAGAAAAAAGAAAGAATACGTACTCGTATAGCGACAGCAATAGTAAAGTAAAAACTATGATTTAAGTTAATACATTACAATATTATAAGCAAATCGGACATATAAATTAATTTGTATCAATATAAAGCAAGAAACGAATGTATATAACTTAAATTGTATTGGTATCACGAGTAAACAAAATCGTGTTAGAACGAAAATATAATTTGATTTTTTTATTTTTTCATCGTTATAGTAAAAAAAGGGTTAATCATATTCTGGAAAAGATAACGGAATAAAAGAGTGACTTGAAGATATTAAAGAGAATCTGATAAAAATCAGGAACTATTATATCCATATTTATATTGTTAGCTCAAAATGATCCAGATAACTCGAAACATTCATATACATAAATCCATTTATATAAATTTCACGTTTAAAATTAACTTTTATAATTAGTAACACGATAAATATAGATTTATATTTTGATATATAAGATGACAAAAGAGCTATTGATGGTTGATCGTCCGCAGTCGAGTTCGACCTTTTATCCGAAATAAAAGTTGAATACTACAAAACATGTATACCTTTTTCCTTGGAGGTGTCATTATAACCAGTCGTTTTACTTTTGAAGTAATATGTATTATTGTGGAATGTTAAATATTTAATTTTTATATTCACAGCACAACTGTTACTATTGTATTAATAACTTGTCTTACTCAATATATTTCTTTTAACAATTGGAATAACTTTGAAACAAGTTAGTCTTACAATTTTTTGTAACGTTGTAGGTATTCATCGATCGGTATTGTCTTACAGATTTTTAATCCAACGAGATAATTAATCTGTCAATTCAATAATATAATTTGAAAGTGCTTCTATGTAACTGAATAAACTCTACTTTAAAATATTATTACATAATGAAAATCAAAGTCAATGACGCATTTTAAAGGTGAGAATACGTGCTCATCGTCTCGAGCACGTGGCCAAAATCATTAATTAAAAATAGATTAAAATGAAGTTCCACACATAGAATTACGCTTGTAGATACAGCATAGCAACGAACGTGCGTTGAACTGAACTCTCAAAACTGCAAACTCTACGAAGCATGCATAAGTTATTGCATCGCAAATGCGTTAAAGTATCTACATGTTTCTTCAAAATGGAATAAAATTGCAGGAGAAAATGGAGAAACATTTTTTCCGGTATGTTCGTGTAATCTTGATGGTATTTTTTAATTTATGCTTTACATCAAGCCGTGGAATAAGATGTGAAATAATTAGTTTTTAAATACGGATGTCCATTGCGTATTACGTAGAAAACCTATTTTATAAAATGTATAAAAATAAAAATGAGCTCTTGTATGACTTTTGCCTAAGCCTTAACCAATTCCTTCGATCGATTCGAATTAGCAGTCACGAAAAATAAGTATTTCGAATTTTACAAGTGAAATGTGAATA
This sequence comes from Wiebesia pumilae, assembly GCA_018907045.1. Lineage (NCBI taxonomy): Eukaryota > Metazoa > Arthropoda > Insecta > Hymenoptera > Agaonidae > Wiebesia > Wiebesia pumilae. Next base: position 4,533,527 of record JACCHZ010000138.1, read on the forward strand.
TATTTTTTGTGGAAATTTTTTATGCATAAATTATTAGTCTTAATAAAGAATAATAATTATAATAAACCAATAAATAGTCTACACGTACTTGAATTGAAAATGGATAAGATTTTTCTAACTTTCAGTCTGAAAAATGACAACAAGCAACGTTTAATACATTAACAGACTCATGTTATTGGTGAATGTTATAAAATAATGTTGGTACAGAATCTAATGAAGGAAGTTCAATAATGTAAATGTCTAGGACCATATTAAAGAATTATTAGCTACTTTAAAATGTGTAATATGTTTTTAAAAGGATAATGCTAATAATTGTATATATTTTCATATTTCTTGTTACAAAAAATAGAAAGTATTACATTCGGTAATCAAAGTATTTCGTTAATTTTAGTACCTAAATATTGATTTGTGTCTAGATTTACTGTAAATACATAAGTCATCTATATTTTTAATTTAAAAACAGGAGCTCTGCTAGTGGAAGTGGTTGCTGTTTTGTGCAGTAGAAAACGGTATTGATTTTTATTATAACTTCATTAATCAATCATTTTATGCGCTCATTAGCTGTCAATAATTCCGGAAAGATTAAAATTAATATTGTCGTACTCATTCATTTTTATCATAACTATTATTATTTATATAGTTCAAACATTTAGTTCTAGATGCGAAATCATTTTAAAAAATAGGAAGTATAACATTACGATAACAGTAAAATGATCACTTGGCAAAAAGTCTACTCCGGCAATTTCAAACTCGTTAATATCCGTGTGCTCGCCTTAACAACACGCGACGTTAATCCAAAAAATAGGAAAGAATTCTACAAACTCAAGCAAATAGAAATCTTTTTAATATAATGTTTATTATTACATATATATTCATAGCAATTAGCAGTTAGTTGAAAATATAGAGCCAAACAATGTTTGATTAATTCTGGTTTCACATTTACAATTAATTCCAATTTTTTAAAATTACAGTATATTTTTTTGATTGAAAATAAATAGCCACTGTTACTTAGTAACTTGATCATTTTCTTAAAATAATTTTTATTAATGAGTCTGAAGTTTGCAACGTTGGAATTCCAACAAAAAATTAAACTTTTTAAAATCTGAAATTTAATTTAAAAACCCACTTAAGCCATACAATTTTCGTGTAGTATTGATAAAAAGGTGATATTATTTTTATTTATTAATTAAAATTCTTCGATTCAACTGACTATTGTTAATAATAACTTTTAGCAATTACTAAGAAAATTTTAAAAAAATTTATTGCACATAGAGAATTATTTTTCACAAAAAGAGGTTGCATTATGTATGAATACGTACAGTAAACCGCCTCGAACAACACTCTAAAAAAAAACATTAATCATTGATATTTTATCATTAAAATTACAAAATTCTAGTATCTAAGAATAAAAGATAGGAATAACAATAAAAAAATCACAAAAAAATATTTAGAAATATTGCAAGAAGAACATGAACTAAATAATCATGTCGTATACCAAACGCATATATGTATGCCATATAAATATTTAAAACAATAATGTTACTAAGATTCTGTAATTTTTTATTAATAAATTTTGTCACTGATATAATAACCAACAAATAAACAAATTTTGAAGAAAAAATGAGATTTTCGTGATAGTTAAAACTTTATTTCAACAAGTCCTCCTACGAATACGAATTATCCATTATCTTATCCGTTGATTAATTATGAATAATGACATGTCATATTTTTTTATTTCAACATTTTCATAAACAATACTTTTAAATAATTTTATTACTTATTTCAGATATTCTATCAGAATATTGTTTAATATTATAAGTATCGCTAAGCTTATTTATATTAACGTTATTGTTCGCTATGATAATCTATCTTACCTTTAAGCAAATAAAGACCATTATAAATTCGTGTAAAGCAAAAAAAATATGTTGTAATAATAGAAGTTTTTGGTTTTATATATAAGAATAAAGTTCGTTGTATTAAGGTAATCAAACAATTAGAAATTTACGTCAAATTTTAAGCATGAAAATTATTCAATTTTAGTAAAATTTACCTCATTGATTGATACCACATTAAAATTACATATGTAAATCTTATATTATTATGTATATTTATAAATTTATTAAATAAAGAATAAAATTAAATTAAATTAACACATGATTATAATAATATCTAATAATAGAAATAAAAGTAATAATTGTGCTAGAAATCTTATCGTTTCTCTTTTTTAACGTCTTATAAAGCATATATACTCTTTTTAATATTTTAACTTTGTATACGAGTCTATCCAATGTGTGAGAAAAAGATGAGTTTCCTAGATGAAGTATAACAGATTCAAATACTTTTCAACTTTTTTTATGATAGACTTTCAACCTTTCTATATATATATGCATAATAATAATTTAAATTGTATATAAATTATATACTAAAAGTAACTTAGTATATAAAAGCGGAAGGAAAAGTTAGATAATCTTCGAAATTGAACCGTAACGAATATGAAATTGTTATTTATATAATTTTAAAAAGTTTCTAAGTTTCTGAAATTTAAATGTATGAGCTACATTTCAATGTCGATTAGAGTAAAGTTGTACTAAGTGATCTAAAATTACTTGAGAATATACGGGGTTTCGGGAATGTAGATTAATATTTTGTTAACTTCGAGCTACAGTAAGAGTTATAACTAATTATATCAATTTAAATATCACTCATTTACAGATAAATATTATATAAAACTTAATTTCAAATATTATTTCCTCTCGTTCATAGACAGTTCCAAACAAAATATATGTTCTATTGAAAATTCTATGCAGTAATTTACTTTAAAAAAAAGACTTTAATTCAAATTCGTACGTTGACTGTTACAATTCGTAATTATTTAAATAAGGACGAATTAATATTTCTTAACAATTTTTATTTGTCAGTCCAATTTATTCGCTTCACAATATTTTATACTTCAAAACATTCGACTGGTAATAAATTATCTTTAATAAAATCTAATGCAATATTGTTTTATTTAATAATTAATATTGAAAAATCCTTTAATTTTCACAAATAATTGATTTTTTATTTAAAAAATAATATATTGTATTACGTTTTTCAAGTTTCAAAATTTACGTGGTTGTGTACTTGATATTTATTATTAATTTTAATAATTTATATTTATTGTAATTGATAACAATATCTAATTTAACAAAATATTTTTTGTTGCGGTTGAAAAAAAATTAACTTTAATTTATGATTTTCAAATTCACGGAGATAAGGGACGGATTTATGGAATCCGTGTAGATTTCTATATTTGAATTGCTCGAGAGGGAGCGACAGTTTCTTGAAGAAAGTGACGTTTGAACTTAACTATTAGAAAGTTGTCGAGTACTTTAAAAGATCAGAAAAAAGCTAATCTGCTATTATCTCAAACGAATATTATACCATTTTTACGGGTGCTTGATCATAAATTAGACATATGCATGTTATTTCGAAAACATTTTTCAGCTGCTTTTAATATTTATTATCTGTGTTCAAGTTATAAAAATTCATAGAAACTAAAACAAGTAAATCGATACTTAAAAAATAGATTGACTATATTTTAAGTAGATGTAATATTTAAAATGTTTAGAAAGATACTTAAAATATTAAGTAACAATATGAAAATCTGTTTTTGTAATTAATTTTTATAATACATATAATACGATAAATAGAAATTTCTAGATAATAAATTTGATAAAAATATGAAACCTTGATATTGTAATAAACATTGATACAAAAGATAGAAGAAAGTTATTACGAAAAAATAGTTAAGCGCTTTCGAATGTATTGGCATTATATTTATATACTTTTATAAATATATTATTTTACAGTTTACGAAATTTGAAATAAAACAGTGAATGGAATATTTATTACTGCTTCTCGGTTAATTTTGACGCTCTAATAGTTTTTCACTTAAAGAAATATGTATGGTGATTCGAAACGTGTTTGTCAAATTTTACATAGATTGATAAAAAAATACTTTCTTTGATTGACAAAGGTTTACAAAAGTAGCGCACAAGCTTCTATTTTTTATTTTAAATAGATAATATCGTTAGAATATCCAACTCTGAGTGTAAACTACTTGTAATATAATGTTCAGTTAATAATTTTTTGTATATATATTTCAAAGTTTGCTTAAAATTAAAAGTATACGAAATGTCTTATTATTTTTAAATACGATAGGTTTTTAGTTTATTTTAAGTTTATGGTCATATATCGAACTTTACAAAAGTACAAACAGTTTAAATATATAATAAACATAAAATATGGTAAAAAGTAAGACAAACAAATTAAAAGGATGCATTTCCGTTGTCGATATCGCTACATCAAATAGAAATCTCGAGTAAGTTTTGTAACACAATTGCTGCGGCGTAATAATATATTTTTATGGTCTTTAAATTCCAATCATCTCAATTAATAAAAGAAAGTGTGAGCTCGGAATCGTAAATCTTTAGCAAAACATCAACGTTATAATGATATAATCAGGTCGGAATAGAAATAAAGATTGACCAATCATTCGAAATGTTTCTAGTTTGTCAGTGTTGAAACTCCAATAAGTAGTGGAAGAAAATTAATTCGTTTTAAGTTCATCTCATCATCTATGTACTATCGAATACAAGTTTTAAAAATTCCGCAATGTTATAGTCTGAGCAATTTACAATATTAGCTCTCTTTATTCTTATATAAGTGTCAATTAAGAGCAAGAAAACCGTTACTTCATTATTTTGCTTTACTTTGACATTTATCAAGTAGTAGTTATAACTTTGTGAATCAAATTTTCAAATATTTAAAGTAAATAACGAAGAATGTTACATTTCTGTTAATATTGGTTAAAAATTTCAGGCATTAGAATTTAATTACAAGATTGAAATACTTCGAAAGTTGAATGCTATATTGAAACTCAAAAGTTTCATTTTATATTACATTGAAAATATTAATTTCAAGTTGGCTTTGTTGAAACGCAATAAACAAATATTACAATGAATCATTGATTCTTTTATTTTGCATATTGTATTTTCTTCTTATAATTGAATGTTTTGAAAGAAACGTTAAACAAATTCGTTTCCATTTAATGACGAGCAACTGCGGGATTATTTAAAACAATATTTTAGATAAATTATAAAATAATTTTTAGCTACATGCAAAGACATTCTTTTTATATACCAAATTATATTTTTATTTACTTAAAAATATAAGTTATTATACAGTTTTTTTAGAAAGCTGCAGGATTATTATAAGTTTTTATTCCAAACTCATTTTATTAAATCTAGTTAAAAGAATTCTAATCTATTCATTATAATAATTTCTTTGAATATACATTAAAAACTTTATTTATAATTCGAAATTTTTTTTTTATGATGAAGTTGTTACAAAAAAGTTAACATCGTGTACAATTTAATTATTGTTCGTTATATAAATTTTACGTGATTGTTTAATTTAATTTTCCTTATATTTTTCCTTATTAAACTTCTCGTCGCATCAATAATTTGTTCTAATTTTAAATTGAAATTTGTAGTATTGTAAGTAATTAATACCCGAGCAATGAATTCACTTTAAAATTTATATCAAATAAGTAATTTAAAAGTACAGCAAAAGTATTAGCCTATAAATTAAATTTCAAAATTTAATTTAGATAATTCTAAATTAAAATAAAAAATTCATTAAGAAATTTACATGTTTTGTTCTTTTTTCACTAGTTTTATTAAGGCTTCAACTTTTCAGTTCATTAATTAGTGCTTTGAGGAATTAAAGCTACAAATGTAATCTTTTTTCAACAGACTGATACTATAGCTTATTATTTAATAAAATTTCGGTATGGGTGTATAGTTTGATTATTCCAATACATCGAGCCTTTGTATTTTAATTGAAATTTGTCGATCAACACTTAACTAATCAAAAATTGTATATAATTTACAAGCAATTCGTGTTTCTTAAAAAGCAACTGTGTTAAGGATTATGATCACCTACTAAGATAAACTCAATTCATAAGGAAAAAAATTAACTTACTTGTCCGAGTTCTTATATTAAATATCTATTTTATTCAGAGCATATTGTATTTATTTCGTGTTTTTTCTTACACTTAAGTTATGATATCAACATTTTATTAACTTATTTAATATATCAAATATAATGTTGCACAATCACATTATAAAAATAGGAAGAACTGTATTAACTACGAAAAACTTTGGAACCAATGTTTCACATTAATTTTCAGTGATATCAAAGTGAAAAGTAGATAGTATACTATGAACTTGCATGTTTCGAATCTAGACATTTTTTATCACTCGTCGATGATAGATCAATAAGCGCAAACATTTTTAAATTATGTAGTAACATGTACTTTCGATCCATATCTGATTAGATTTCTTTTTTTTATCTGCACACGTCCATCGCACATTGAAATAGTTTAAAGAAGATACAAACTCATTCAGGATTTCAATATCTTAAATAGGTCCTCGAATGAAACAACATTATAATACTCTTCACTTTCTTTAGCCTAACTTAGAGAATAGAAATCACGTTGATGTATCATAATTCATTTATAATCACAGTACAGTTGAATGCGCGAGTTCAAAACGTTACACGCTAATCGTTATTACCGATGCGTGAACTCTACAAAAAAAGAAGCCGGGACTCGCCTCGATAATGAATTCACTCTCTTTATTCCTGTCCACGTACGCATGAACGTAGAAAGGGGAAATAGAGATAGAAAGCATCAGACGTCCAAATTTGTTGAGGGCATTCGCACCGGTGTGGTTAGTGACTCTCATTGAACAAAGGTATTTCATTCGTTCGCGTATTCATTGGCATATATAGCGTTGCTCTACTCTCATGGAAAGAGGGAGGGAGCACACCTTTTTTTTTCGAGCTCCCAATATACTTCCTGTATGCCACGAGCAGTGAACCTCATTGCGCTTCATCTCTTCAATGTGATCGTTACTCGTTAAATCGCGTTAAATTTTGGAGGTGTGGTCAACGACTAATACATGTACTTGGGCTAATAAATCATCTTGGGAGGATCCAGGTAACATTACCGAATCATTCGGTAGCCTAGTTTCGTTATGCCAGTTACTTCCGATTCTTTTACATTACCAGAGTTTGTAACTGATCCATATCTTTATTTATCTTTCTGTTTATCTATATTTATATACCCACCTATTGTTTTCTATATCTGTCAGTGTATTTTTAGTCGGCTAGACTCTATGTGTTTCTCAAAATATAAGATATAAGGAAAGTGTTGCTTCGATGATTGTGTACGATAATGGTGTGCCAAGTTAATTACAACGCGTAGGTAATAATATGCGTACAAGTAAAAGGAGACTAGGTCGAGTTGACTTTAACCGAAGAAAGTTCACATTTTTTATTATCTTTCTACGACACGTACTATTTACAATAAATGCGATGCAATTAAATGTATTTTGAGAATTCGAAAGTTATTCGTTTACAATTCGTGTAAATAATCGTAAAAATATTTAATGAATATAACTTTATGTGCGAGCAAAATTATAATTTTACCATGCATTATTTAAAAAGATTATCTGTGGGAAGTTTTTTTTTATTGTTTGATACCTAGATTATAGTAAGTATTTAAGCGAATGTCTTAATGGTATGTGTACAGTTCACTCTAAAATCGTTATATACATGCTAACAAAATAAATTATACATGAATTATATATAAATTTATTATACTTCATGAAAAATTTCTTTTCGTACATTTTTAAATCGCTGTCGTCGTCATCATCATCGATATTATTTTGAGCTCAAAAGTTGATTATCGCATAAATACCAAAATATTACTCTTCCCTATTATTATTACCTACTCTTTTGTGCCAGTCTAAGATATTTGATTGTAGCCTACTTAACTTTCGGTCTTGATCTACCTAAAAGGCTTTGATTTTGATTTTATGCTGATCTTACTTAAACTATGGGCTGCTCTTTAATTTCCTATACTAGTTAGATGCTTAGCCTATCTTATCGACGTAGTTTTAATCGCTTACAGAATATTGAATGCATTTAAAAGGTGCATGTCGCATTATAACGCAATAAAACACTGAGAGATTTATCTTTAGATATTTATAACCTCGTTGTGGTTATAATATTGTCCCTATTATCAATTCTCCACTTAAAGTTCTCGAGTGTCCTTGTCATCGGTCGAATTTCAATCGTCCCGATTCCATCTATTGATCCTCCTAATCCTCCTTGTACTTCCTTGAATTTCCTTCTAAAATACTGAGGTTTTCAATTACATAATTTATTTTACAGTATTTTTTCTCGAGTCGCTTTCAGTACCATTTTCAAACGCTTATCATGTTTCTGTTGATATTATTATTGGTGCGTTCACGTTTGACGTTCCTGCCGCATTTACTTTGTTTATTTTAAAAAGCCACTTGATATATTTATACTGTCGAAGGAATGTATTATTATTGTCGCCTTAAATTTAGGTCTATTTCAGTGCGTGGTACTTATCGCATATTTATGCGCGCATAAAATACTTTCTTCAGTTACATTCCAACCTTCTTTTATTATTGCTAAAGATACTGATTTTAATAATTAAATCAGTAACTATTTTACCATTTTATTAGTAACTTTTAATCAGATACTCTTCTTATCATTTTATCTTGAATTGAAATTTATCATATTTTTAGTTTTTTCAATTTTTTACCAAAATTTTGATATATCAATCGCAAATCGTTTATTGTTTATTTACACTTAAATTTTATGTCTTTTTTCAATATTCAATTGGATATTAAAACGTCTTATTTTAAATAAAATATTAATGAGGTTGATAAAACTGAATATAAACATTGATGAAACATTTTCAAACAATAGTTTGGTCATTCCATATCTACATATGTGTATTTATAATTGGATTCATATTTTTAATATTCAATATGTGAATATTATGCGTATAAGAAGTTATTTTTGTACAAAATCACATACAAACATCTTGAAGAAACAAATATTCATCCTTGTTTTTTTTATATTTAAAAATGCAATAGCTTATTAACACAGAATAATATATTGCTATCAAATATTTCACGGAAATAAAATTTTTACTTGGAAAAACCCATTGGCTCCCAACATTCACTATCGGCTTCTCTAAGAACCCATAGAATTTCCAGAATGTATAAACTAATCTAATGAGTAATTATAAGGATTCGGTTACAGCAAAGAGAGTAAAAAAATTATATTGTATCTTTAAATATCATATTTGTAATGAATTATTAGTAAACATTCCAAAATACCAACTTAAAAATAATTCCATTTATTTTTATTAGGAGAAAACATATTTTTTGTTTTTGTTTGTGCAATTATTAGTTTTTAGTTTTTATGATCTAGCGCGGTTTATCTTATTTACATGAAACAAGATAAATTATCTTTTAAACTACGAAATCGAACAAAAGCATCTCTTACAATGCGACACTTTGCGCAATACGATCGTTGTAACATTTTACCACATTAGAAACATGGATTAACAAAGAATAATATCAATTCATTCAAAAATTTTACATTTTTCGTATATAATAACAAAATGTCTATGATTTATTTTATTACTTGAAAATGTTCTTTTTAAAATTAGCCTTGAAAGATCACAAATCAAGCCATTGTCATTATTATCACCATATGAGTCGTAAAACAATATAAAACAATTTAGTAAATTGTATAGAAAAGATTTGGGTTAATTATATTCATTTACATTCACTTGATAATCAAAATTTCTGTCAAATTTAAAGAAATGTATTTTATTTAATGTATGTTCTTAAGAATTTTTAAATAAATGAAAAAGATTTTCTTTTATCGAATCTTATGTCTTTACATGGAAAAGTTATTTTAATATTTTCATTCGGTATTTGAAATGTGTAAAAGGTGTTATTCATGCTCGTACGTCTTCGGTAGATGTTGACATACGATAGAAAAATAATATTTTATCAAAAATAGAATTATAATTAAAAAGGCAAATTATTGTTATTCAACGTGTCTTTTTTCTATCTCTTGAATTAATTACAATTTATCTCAATAAAAACAGATATTACGTCGATTTTACGAAACAATATTTTTAAATAAATAAGATAAAGTTATAAATTTTAAAGAAATAATAAATTTATCTAAAGAAAGAATAATAATTTGTTTTAATTATAAAATTGTTGATTACTAAAATTGAATATTATCTTCATTTATGTTCTATTATTAAAGCAGAACAACAATTATATAAGGATATATTTTTCAATTTTTCAATTAGAATCTCTAATTGAAGTATTAATTCTCCAAAGATTGCGCGACTATTATTTGACTGTGATTACGTACTTTATATAACATTATCTATATTTTTGCAACTAAAAAATAATACAATCCAAGTATATTAGTAAATGAGTAATTACTTTCAATAATTGATTACTGTATACAATACTTAAGTTTAATTGCTCTCGAAACTTGTTATTTATTTATTTATTTATTCATTTATTTTCTGGTATAGCGTTTACTTCTTCAACTTTTTCTAGATGATTCATACGCAAAGAAATATTCTAAAAGATGAACATAAATATTCGTAAAAATTGATTGTAACAGACGATCTTTAAATTTATATATTTAGAAAATAAGTATTTGGCAAAATAATTTTATATTTAATTACATGGGTGAAAACAATTTATCAATTTAAGATAGGATACAGACAGAAAAAAGTTTTGAATAATGCTATGATAAGTACGAGTAAATAATAAAATGAGAAGCTAATATAAATAAACATTAATACTTGTTTTTGGAAAAAAAAAACAATGCTGTAGATTTGCATTTATCGATTGAAATGCATAGACTGTATGTTTGGAAAAACGAAAAAAGAACGAGAGCTATAGAAAAGGGAAAAACATGGCAGAGCATTTTTTATCTAATAAATCGTCGTATGCGTTTTAATCCTGCGCTTATAAATGTTCTCGAGATCTGTACAAGATTTTACATAAGCACATTGAATAGGCACAAATTTTATCCACAATTGACTCGTATAAATCAACGAGTTAAAGATTTGCAACACATAATCCGTAAAAGAGCGACCGTATCGATCTTCAATTAGCAGTCAACGTACGGATAATATTGCATTAATCTCCGAGTGTACGATAAAATTTCGAATTACCAAATGGCCTGTAAAATCGTAAAAGAACCGAGCCTGTCTCCATTGAAAATAAAACGTTGCTTAAAAGCCATAAAACATCTTACTCTCCGTTTGAACATCGTGTTCGAATTACCACATAAGTCAGAAAAATCGAAAGAGCCTGTACTCACGATCTGTTGTTTCGTTTATTCCCCGAACAGGCGGAACGCGACAAGCTGGAGGAAACTCGACGCCAGTTGGAGAGGCGGTTGGAGGGCTGCGAGGCCGAGCTCAAGGACAAGGAGGAAGAGCTATTCCTGCAGCTCGAGCGGAGTCTTCGTCTCGAGGACGAGGTTGAGCGGGCCCGTCAAGAGCGCGAGGTCTGTCTGGAGGCCCGGGAACGTCTCGAACGCGAACAGGCCTCGGCTCTGCGACAGCTCCAGATACAGTCGGCCGAGAACGAGACCACTCGTCGATCCCTCGAGCGAGCGCGGCAGGAAGTCGTGAGGCAGGCTACCGCCATCAGGGCCGAGCGTGATGCTCTCGAGCTCGAGGTGAGTCCTTACTCTTTGGCTCAGGTAACGTATGAAATCCGAATGAGCGATTGTACATTTTCACGTGGATACTACTCGCGAAGCATTGTTCAGTAATCGTTTTCTTGGGATTTCTACTTTCAGTCCTTGTGATAATTTTGCGTTGCCCCTCTGCATAATCTCGATTCGAGAGGGAATTCACTTGTTGCGGATCCGAGGAGAAGGAATACTTAAATTTAGGGTTCATTTTTTTTATGTCGCATTTATCGCACAGATTGGTCTTTTAATTTTTTGTTTGATGTTTTTATCGTATAAAAGCATCATATAAAGTTAGTTTGAAATGTATGCAATGATAAATGAACGAGATGCTGTTGCGAGCAAATGAAATGGAAACCAGGAAAACATCGATCAAACAAGTTTTTTAAGTATGCTGAGGGGAAACGAGGTCTTGAGACAAGCTCTGTTCACTAATGATACATAGTCAAAAATTAAAATGGATTACAATATACAGTTAAATTTTCGTTTATTTTTAATAAAAAATTTTTTATGTATTTAAGAATGTAAATGAAGAAGGGGCAACACGATAGCGTTTCTAAATTAATTTTTAATAGAATCACTATTTAACTATAGTAATTGTCATACTATGAATTTTGTGTCTAAGAATAATGAAAATACAAATTGTTCTAATGTAATATTATTGTACAATAATGAATAGTGGAATTATTATATTCTCGCACCGACTGTACGTTGGAAAGCGATTCTTCATTGTATTAGGTATTATTGGTGACATTGGCGTAAAAATACTATGACGAATGTAACAAAATCGAGGTACTCGTTTCAAAGAATTTTAATTTTGCTCGAACCGAGTTAAATAATAAAACAATTTTATTTATCAATCATATTAAATGTATTTTAGGTATACCGTATGTAGAGTATATCTATTTAAGTATCGAATGACCAAATGGATTAATATAATTCTATTTCTTACGGTATTTTTTATGATACTTACAATTTTTTAAGTTAAAACTATATTTATTCCACTTGTAACGTAAAATTTAATTTCAGTTATTATGATTTTTTATCCGGCGAGGATGATTATTAATCATATCGTTAATTATAAATGTTACTGTATTTATCAATTAAATATAAAAAAAGATATTTGAAATGTTTCCAGATTAATCGATGTACAGATTGGTATGTGTAAATAAATATAAGGATACGATTGATGTAAATGTTACCGTATTAAATCATTTTAAAGTTCTGTAATATGAACCGTTTAATTCTTTCAGTCTAATATGTAAATTTTAATTATCTTAAACATTCTGAAATGATTCATAGGTACGTCAATCCATTACTTATTGTGAATTCAAAATGGATTCGTCATTATGGTATACTATAAATATTATCGAATACCTGCTTAAAAGCTACATAAAGTATTTTACTTTGTAAAAAATTCATGTGCGCTGCGTAAAATACAATTCAATTCTACTAATACTTTAATTAAAAAAAAAAAAAAAAAACACTATAATACTGATAATTCTAATCTAACTAAAGTGTAAAATTCTATTCATAAAATTTCGGCTTTTACACCAACACTTTAATTATATTTACACATATACTTGTGAATTAGCGATGCAATAGTAATTATACTAAATAATGCAGTAAGATTTGTTGTATTTGAAAAACGTGTTATAGAAATTAGAAAAATATTTTTTATGTTAAATCACGACTCGTAGACATTTCATTCTCTGAATATAGTACTTACGATAGCATAATTGTACATTAGGCAAAGTGAATGATTTAGTGAAAGGAATAGGTTTCATCTGATCGCCTAATGCAACGGTATAAATACGAGAATATAATATATAAAGATGATTTGTTGTAACACGCATAACAGCGAATAAATGACCCACTCGCTTATTGTAGGTATTCGGCTTTTCTTTACATGGTTCGAGCTTATCTCAGGTTGGATTCTATCCTCGGGACAACTTTCCTTTCAAAATTATTTCATTATTCAAAATTGAGTTATGAGATATAGCACATTTACTGACATCATAAACCAATGATAAATATACCATTTCTCTCCGCGTAACATTAAAAATCTGAATTCATCCAAGAAACTTTGAACGTACTTTCAATCTGTTTTGTTAAAGGTAAAAAAGAAGTAGAACACGCTGAGGTGGTACGGAGCATGGTAATTGAACCTATTTCTTTAACAGTATCTTTGTACTTAGCCAAATGGAGCAACTCTACGCAGAAACTTCTACCTATTTCTCTTCTTTTTTTACATCTTCATTTCCTTTCTTCTCGCGAGTCTTGGATTTGAACACGACACGCGATCGCTGGATATCCTGGCGGTATTTGCGGTCGCCCTTCATCCCGACACGTGCTCTAGACCTATTTCAGACGGGAAAATTATCCTACATTGCTACACGATCCCTATTTTGTTGATCTATGAATATTGTTTAACGTATTTTTACGTTAAATTTATTGATAACATCTTGAACGACAATGGTGTGTAAAAGAAAAGAGTATTAATTAGCATACCTGTGATTGGATGAAAATATGATTAAATATGATTTGGCTTACTAAAATAGAATTAATAAAATAGAATATTTATTGTTTGAAAGTTTTTTTCTCACACGAAATGCAGGTTTGTACAAATAAAGTTCAGTTTAGATTCTTTTGATAATCGAAATTTTGGTTTTCAAATTAGTTTATCGATCTACAATATTTCGATAATTAAAAAATGATATTAGAACTTTCTTGTATATCTATCGATTGATTTTATATTTTCAGATAATTATATAATGTTTTATCTAAAGTCTTTTTAAGATTGTGAAATTATATGTAAAAATGTACCGAAGCATGAGCTGATTTTAAAAATTTATAAATATAAAATATTTCTACGATTTGATCAAATAATTAAATTTTACAATTATTATATATAAATTTTTTTCTTTATATCAATATGTATAAAGAAAATGTGTGTAACATAGGCAAGTTTTATTACATTTTAACTGATTTTACCAATAATTAAAATATACTTATTTTATAAACAAATATCTACAAAATGAAGATTTTTTCAATAAACACCAGTATTATTTAAACTATCTGGTTAAAGGATTAATGTATACAACGATGTCTCGTTTTTATACATTAATTGCCAATGTTTGTGAATTCTGTAACGCTTTAAAACAAGCTTTTCTCGAAACCCGTAATTAATAATTTGCTTTTTAATGCGCCTCTTATTTTTTAAAATTTGACACGGGTTTAGTGATCATACGTTTTTCAATGAGTTTTTCCATATCGTTAGTCATGTCTGAATATTAAGAACATGTTTTGATAAGTTTTAATTACTTTTTTTTTTAAAATGTTTTTTTCGTAAAATGCTTAGAAATATTTTTTATAAGTTTTTTTTTCTTATCAAAATCACATTGAAGTTATGAAATGAATTATGTTTAAGTACGTAAAACATAATAATTTTGAATAAAATTGCCAGGCTCAATTAGTATTGTAATGATGGTAGTTCTCGTGGAAAAGGTATTTCTTTCACGTTTCTCAAACGTGTTCATGTTTAAAAAAATGTTTAAATTCTTTTCATTATTCTTGCATTTATTCTTTAAACAAGTGCTACCCAACACAGTCAACGTGCGCAGTTGATCTGCAGCCCATGAATCTCTGTTATTATTATACACAGAACGAGGCGCTGAAGGAAAAGTTGCGAATCGAGCAGGACGAGCTTGGCGAGGAGCGACGTCGCAACGAGGAAGGCGTCGCGGCGCTCACCCACGAGGCAACGACGCTCAGGCACGCGGCACGGCATTTGCGCGCCGCAGCGCTGCACGCAACCTCTTGCCGACGTCGTCGGCGTTGCTCCGTGTGCCTTTACGCAAGGCGCACCTTCCAGGACGTAGATGATTACCGCGACGAGTGAGTAATTATGAATTTTGTTCGGTGATTATGATCGTGTCGCTGAATTTGATTGCGTGGGTTGCCGCCTCTGCACAACTCGTCTTTTTTGCCAAGTAATGCATCGTAATTCGTTCGCTTTGTAATGTTAGTTTTTAGTTCGCTGTTAAAATGTAAAATCTAGCCATGTTGTAAATGAAGAAGAAAAGAGTTATATTCGGATAAAATTCAGTTAATGTATACTTACTTGGAATAAATTCTGCCAATTAGCAAGCGAAAGTGTAAGCTGCTTTTAGTATTTTCGCTTTAAAATTTACGCAATTGAGGAAGTATAACCAAAGTTTGATATTAAAAATAAATTGGAAGAAAACTACGCGTTTCTGTATGTCACTCTTAGAGAAACTAATTCTTTCCTATTTGCACTGATAAATGTAATATCAGGTTATTACATTGTTTTAAATAAAAATACCAAAGTACAGTGAAACGTATACTTATCCATCGCTTACGATAAAACGCACGCACATAATTATCGTGTAATTTAACTTCATATATTTATTTACATTTTAAAATTTGTCGGTTAAGTGCAGTGCATAAATACGTGAATCAAACAATAGATAATAAAAGATGAAGGGGAATAAATAAAAATTAGAAAGAAATATATAATTGAAAATAAAGCTAAGATTCAAAGATTAATTATGCCTTCGGTCATTGATAAATATAAGACGAATATTGCGTTCATAGATTGCGAGCACAAAGATGGATATTATCTGTATTCAGATTCACAAATTATTCTAGTCCTCAACAACTCGAACGCGATAAATCGTATTACGATATCCATAGTGGCCGAGTCTGAGTCGTTTCGATAACAGGAAGTTGTATTTTTGTAAAGCAACTGAAAAGGCTATTACAGACAACAAAAATTAGTAATGCTATGAATTACGGTACAAAAGAATATATTAGAAAAGTTGCGCATATTCAAGTTCGGAAAATTAAAACTCGTTTGAAAATGATTAATAAGGTGGTATCCATGTCTGATTAGAATCATTTATTTTCTTTATTCTATTTGTCAGGCGATTATAAACATAACTTCTTGCAGGTGATATGAGCAAATTTATTATGACGAATATCACGTGAAGATTTATCATGAATTAATAGTTTGAACTTCTCTAATTAATATTTATTCCTAAAATATTGGAATATTCGATTTTTTACACATTAAGAATATTATAATTTTTTGAAGCATTCATTGGAAAACTAAAGCTCTGTAAATTACTATAAATTCGTAATAAAAACCCATTAAGTTGGAAGATCAATTTTTACGAAATCCGTGTTCAAAATTTGTAAAAACTCGCTCTTTATTAATTATAATTAACTAACAGTTGTTTGTCTTCGATTTTCGTAAATTTGTTGCGTAAAGTAATTTAAAATGAAGAACAATTTTTTAGATTCATTTAAATATCGCCGTGAGAAAAAACCTTAATCTTTTGAGATATCAATTAGGCATCATGTATTATTAATTTTCAAACAATAAATAATAACAACTCTCACTTTTCTCGCAGCGGTAAGCTGTTCAAGTGCCTTCAAGCGCCGCTGCAAGATTTGCGTACCTGGTTGAGACCAGGAACGCCTGCGGCTTTACCACCTCTACGCACGAGTTCACCCCTCGAGGGCGGCATCAGCTACATCGACGACTCAGCCACGAGCTCCGAGGACGAAGCTTATTCCAATACTCCGGCGGCTGAGGTCTCGCTATCCTCGACAACGTCAAGTGCACCCGCAACTGCCAGAGCTTTTTCCTCCGACTCTGGGTGAGTACAAGTCTCGATAAAATCACTAGCATTGCAAAGAAAGATTGTTTCGACTGTACAGGGAATAAGAAATATTGCGATGCACGGAGAAGGAGAATATTAAAAGAGAGAAAACTTCTTAACTTCCGAGAAAGTAGTGTTCCTGCTTGCCTTGATAGCAGCATTCGTTATCATGCTTGGCGAATCTTAATTTAGAAAAAATTTACGGTGCGCTGAATTGTTAACGATCGTGTATACCTCAAAAAAGCTTACTTATTAATTTTGAAACTTCATGGGATATTATGTTTGCTTTTAAAAGTAAATAATTTTTAGATAATTTATATCTTTTTACGAAAGTCTCATAATTATTTCTATTATTATATAAACTGGCGCTGGTTTCAACATACTTTATTTTATTTTAGTAAACGTTTGTAGAAATACAAAGGACCATTTTATTATTTTAAATAATACGAACAAAAAATAATACGTACGTTCGAGGAAACTGATATAAAGTTCTTTGTATTTTATAAGGATTTTAACGTTAAAAAATAATGAATGTATGACTGGGTTCCTAGCAAAATAATTACAATATTAACAATATTAATAATATTTATTATTGGTAAATAGATATTTAATTTACTGAGTCTATAGTGTAGTCACGTAAGGAGCAAGGCGATAATGAAGGATTCGACATTATCGGCCGCAAAAGAAATTTATTGGAAATTATCGGTAAAAAAATTTTTTTTACATCGTAATAAAAAAACTTATAATAGAAAATGGAAAGATATTATAATAAGGTTGTAAATATATAAAAATTAAAAAAAATATGATAGAAAAAATTTGCTTATGAAGCTAATGATAAAAGGCGAAAGATTGAAAGTTCTGAAATTAAAAATGAACACTCAGCTGAGATAAACTACAATAAAAATAATGAACTATGGGATGCATAACAATTTGGGAGGTTATTTATTTAGTTAAACACAGACATAGAAAATAGGTAAGCAAAAGAAAACGTAAGTTACCAAAGAATAATTAACAAACGTAATGCATTTTTCTAGAAACATTAAATAAACGTAAAAAAGTAGATTAAACGAATGAATAATGACGGTAATTCAGAAAGATTGTAGAAATAGAATATGAAGATAAAGAATGTAAAAAGAGTTATAGTGGGAAAATGCGAAAGATAATAGTAGCGAGTAAAGATATAGGAAACAATTAAAATACATAAAGATTGTGTGGAAGAAAAAGAAGAAGAATGCTTACTAATGAAAGACATTGGAACGTTACAATAAGAAATGAAGTATTTTAGAAAAAAGAGAAATATGTAGAAGACAATTAAGAAACAAGATTGATAAATGAGTTAAAGAAAAAGAATGCCTAAAAATAAACGAGAACAAAGAAAAAATAAGAAATTAAATAAAAGTTATAGAAATAAAAGAAAAAGGAATAAAAAAGAAGAGCTCTGTATAAATAAATGGAAAAATAAAAAAGGAAAAGAGATATTCAAGTAGTAAATGAAAATGAAAGAGAAAAAGCAAACAAAAATGCGGCGAGTTTAAAGGGTAAACAAACTCATTTTTTCAAATGTTTTAAGGAAAGGTTACCAAGAATAGTGTAATAAAATGGTGATAAAACAAATCGGGAAACAAAAGTAATAAATTAAAAGGAAAATCGCGTAAATTGTATAAAAAAAAAAGGATAATAATGGATATAGACGAATAAACATAAAGTTTAAATGAAAATCGAAAAAGTAGTTTATATCACTTAAATATAAGAAGACTGGTTAAAAAAGTATATGTAAAAAAAAATTAAAGTAAATAAGTATCATTAAAGAAATAAGTGTCAAGATGTGTGATATTTATAAGGAAACAATTAAAGTTGGAAATGGATAATGAATTGGAAAAAGAGTTACATAAAAATATTCAAAATATCAAATTTTGTCTAATAATTTAGTAATAAAGTACTATATTTATTCGGAATATTTAGAAGAAGAAATCAAAAAAATAATCATAGAGGGAGAAGTATTTAAAGCAGAAAAGTTGTAGTCTATAGTCTTAATGTATGAAATTGAAGAGTTAAAAGAAATTACGGTTTTGAAAGATATGTGGAAGCAACGATAATATTTGTAGAGTGCAAAACGAAAGCATTAAAGCAATTATAGAAAGATGGAATAGATTTAAAAAGGTTAAAAATAGAAAACCAAATAAGTAGGTGAGTAAAAGGAAATAAATAAAATGTAATAATGATACATTAGTTACGCTGGGTCAAGAATTTAAAGAATCGAAAAAAAAAACAAAAAAGCAATAACAATTACTTGGAGAACATCTATTTAACATATCAGCTTAGAAAAATATCCGAATTGGATTCTAGAATTATTTAAAATATATCGAAATACATAACAAAGAATGTAAAATAGAAGAAATTTGAGTAGAATCGCGGAAAAAACATAAAAAAAACTACTTTGAAACCTTTTGAAAAATTTTTATGTGAGTGTATATTTAGAAAAGGACAAATAACTTTAAAAACAGATCACAAGAAAATAAATCTCTTAAATGACATAAGAAATTTAAAGAATCATATAAATTCATTGTCGATATTACACTTGACAAATACCGGCGTAAATTCAGTTTTTTTTTTCTTGATGTACAAAGCATTGCTCTTGTCTCTTAGAGTCATTAGTGAGCTCTGCTGTTATATTAAAGTAATCAGGCTTATCTATAACTCTGTGAGAAAATATTCTTTTATTCTATCTAAGCTTCGAATAACTTACTTGGTTTTTACGACAAAGACAAATTTAACAAATTTAGCCAATTTAAGGTGAAATAAAATATTTACTCTTTTATTTGTGTAAAATTTTAATATATTTTTTTGAGTATTTGTCGATATGAAGAAATATGCGATATTTTAAAAATATATTACTTCACGTTCGTTTCGATATGATAAGAATAAATTAAGACAAATGTCGTTCACACTAACCAATAGATAATAAGTAACGACACAACAAAAGAGTATTAAAGTATTAAAGTAGATGTCGTTTCGAAAAGTCGTCGCCTGGCGATTACCTCAGTTTTTATTGGATAAAATTCGTAAAAGATGTTGAGTAATCGACTGACGGAATGCTTTATTAAAATTGCAGATTCTCATCGGAAACGGGTGATCGACGCTCGCGCTCATACGAGTGCGGCAGCAGCAGTCGCAAGATCAGCGAATCGTCGAGTAGCGAACCCGGGGACGTGGCGAGCGCCCAACGCCTGGGCACCTTTACACGCTCCAGGTGGACTTCGTCGTTTCGCAAACTCCTCGGTCGCAAGTCCAAGGCCAAATGCTCGCCGCATGCGCAGCATACCTCGTAAGCGGGAGGTCCGACAAGAGTTCACGAAGTGTTCTCAAATGTTACTATGATTATTGTTTAACTTACAGCGTGGATATGAAATAATGACGAAGGTAGTAACTCGATGCGAAGGTGATCAGTGTCGATCAGTTTTTCGTTTAAAAATTAACGAATTTTCTAAATCACAGGTGCATTAAAGCAATCAGCGGTCATTCTATGTAAGCATATTTTATATAAAGCGCATACAGTTATTTGAATAGATTTAGAGGTCTTTAATTATGAAAAGTCATTGTTTCTTGAAGAAAATTTTTTCCTTCGATTACGTAAAAAGGATTTTTAATCGCTACTGAAATATTTGATTAAAGTCTTAAGATATTTTAAAATAGATGGACATAAGTAATTTAATAAAAGAAACGCTTCAATCGATATTATTTAAGTAGGATTTAATAATGTTAAGGTTTTTGATAGTTTATATATTTAATTGTTTAAAATTACAGTAGCCGATTATATTTTGAACTGCTAAATAAAGAATAATTTTTAGGAAGCTGCCTTAATGTTTAGCATTAAATAATTATGTGTTTTGTATAATGAAAAGAAGTTATACTTTGTCATGTCTTTTTGTATATTTAAATTATTTTGGATAGTAATTTAAAATGAACGTTGTTAAAATATGAGTTTATTTATTACATAATTTTATATGCCTAGTACAAATATTCTTCTTTTCAGTATTCTTCTGTATAAAATTTCAAGTAAAAAAGTGCTTGTTATTAAAAATTATATTACCTAAAATTTAGAAAAATGTAAATAATTTTTTCACAGAGTTTTTATAATGAAAAGAAATAATGAAATAATAATAGAATAAAAACAATAATATTATTAGTTTTAACGTAAAATTTTTTGCGTAAATTTTTGTATGTACAAATTATTTTTAATCAAAATAATTCGATCTGACAAATGTTTCGCCTTCATTAAGTTACTATTTTCGCCAGGACGTAAATATTTTCAACGACATTAAATTTAACTTGCGTCTGATGTAAATTTAGTTTTCAACGTGAAGTTACATTCCTAATCGATTCATTCAAAAAGACAAAAAAAAACAAAACAAAACAAAAATAAAAAAAATTTAATGTGCGATTAATTATGAAGAAATAACTACTTAAATATCTATTGCCTCATTTTCTTGACTATAATCGTTTCAGTTTGAAGTAACTGTGATAACAAAAGAGATCATTGTGCCGATGAAAATTATGCATGCGTCTTGCAGATGATGATTATAATAATGATGATATAAGTATGGATTTTGAAAAGCTGAAATAAGGGAATGCTATTATATTTTGCATTTCAAATAATGCTAAATGAGACTTAAAAAATTATACAATTCTTGGATAAGCGATTAAAAATATTGATTCCAAACAAGCACTGCATAAGAACGCTTCAAAATTAATTAATTTCCCTTATTGTGAAAATAATTTGTTATTATGATTATAACTCGACGATTCTCGCATAGTATCAATTTTTTTCTTAGCAAAATTCAAAGTAATTTCCTAGAAATAACAAGAGAAGTATACATAATCAGAAACAGAACTGCCAGCTAATTATACAGAAAAATAAGAGAGGTGTTATAGAATATATTTAATGCTAATAGTTCCATAGGTAAAAGCTTAACGTAATACAAAATTTCGTTTTTGTAGGGTAGGAAGGAATTGAAAAAATTAATAGATTCTTTTAAAATATTTTGAATCTTATGTAGTTAGATGATGAGAAGACTGTTTCGTTGAATAAATGGGTGGTGTCGTCAGTTAGTACTTAATAATGTCTAAGCTCAATCTACGTGAACTAATGTAAATATATTTATTTTAATGATGTCGTCATCTTTGAAAAAAAAAAAAAGGAATCATCTATTTAATATTTTTTAGAGTCAAACACTGTACATGTATAATAATTTATTCTCAAAAAATTTCCTTATACTTTACACTTGTTCTATGAAATTTTTCTTGTTAAAGAGATGCCGATTTCATAAATTTCAACTTGTTATGAAATTTTAAGAAACATGAGCTTTTTAAACTACATTTATTGTAGTTTATCTGTTACAATTAATTTACAATTATCTAAAAATAATTGAAAAGAATACAAGCCTTAAACAGCAAAGATCCTGATCAATTGATGTAAATTTTTAAATCCTGTGCCTTAGTGTGAGTACTGTATAATTATTTCACATAATACAGCGATACCATTATTGGAATTATAAATGTTTTTCAACAATTTTATAGGCACTCAATTGTTATTTTTTCAATGATCTTGTCAATAATGAATTATTGAAAATAAATTTGTTACCAGCTGAGTTAATTCATTTTCAAAGATATTTTGACTAATTTGTTATATATCACTAGAGTAACATTTACTAAAAACTTTCTTTTAATAATAGTATTATAATAACAATAGTCAGTTATCAATTTTAATTTTGGTATTTATGACTGTAATATTTTTGTCTGTAAATTCTAAAATTACGATGTGTTCGTACTTGTAAGAGATTGTAAGATTTTTTGAATGTTACTAAATTTGTAATTAATAATATTCAAAACGTATCTTTTCAGTAAAGTAGTGATTATGTAATAAATTTAAATTTCCTGAATGACACAGTTGGTAACGTACATATTTTATATCCCATTACATAAGATAAAATTCAAAAATTGTACGATCCATTTATGTACAAGTTTATACAAAAACTACATTTACTATATAAAAATAAGATTTCATTAATGATTTAATTCTTAAAAAAATTGAAATTACTAAAGTTATAATCACGTTGGTTATAAAATTTCTACTTTGACGTTACAAGCAAAATATATATATATAGTATTTACTTAAGATTGGCTTATTTATATTGCGCATCTATTATAAAATATTTACAATTAGTAATTTTAAGTAACAATTAAAACAATCGAATTCTTATTATAAATTCTGATTGAGCTTTTCGTTATCTCAAGAAATTTTTTGAATTTTCATTATATCGTCGACTCTTTGCTGTTTATATTAGACTAAATTAAAACATAGGAATCGAAAATAAAAGTTCAATACTAGAGCTATCAACGTTATAAAATATAATTAAAAAAAAATTACTTGAGAACGATTATATTTAATTACATTAACGATTAAATCAGATTATTATTATGTTATATTAAAAAGATATGCTGTATCGGCAGAAATTTATGAAACTGTATATTATTCATTTAAATTAAGCTATTGGGACTTGTTACGATAAGTGTAAGTTATTATAAGTTTAGCTGTAACAGATGTATTTTCTTTTCCGTTCATCTTTTTATGTTAGATTTTAAGATTTGGATAAATTTTTCTATATTGTGCGAAACACCCTTTTCTATTTATTTTGCATTTGCGATATTTACGCTGTTTGATAAAAATAGAAAACGAAAAAAGACGAACGAAAAAATACTTGTGTCCTGCTGTTACAGAGCAAGAAAGAGAACGAGCCACGTCTCTCTGCCTCCTCGTGCTAGAACGAGGTTGATAAAGAGGATAATTGCCGAAATTGTTTTGTATTCAATGGACCTCGCAATAATCGAAGAGTTATATTTAAAAATGTAGAAACTAATATTATTATTTGTGATTTGATTTTTTGAAATTATCAATTTTCTCTTTATTTAATTTGTTTCTTCCTTATCTACAATTTATCATTTATATTATTTTGTTTTTTTATATGCTACAATAATAATACAGAAATTTCAATTGATACGAATCATAAGAAATACAATTTAATTTTAAGGTTTATAAAGACAAAATTTTTTCAATTACACAAGAGTAAAATTTATTATACATTAAATTGAAGATTATTTTATTGCCACTTGTTTCTGAATCTTTAATTTAAGTATTTTGCTTGAAGTAACTTGTAGGGACAGTTACCCATCACTACATTGTAATATTTGACAAGACGTAATATTTTTAACACTTTGTTTAAATTAAAAAAAACCAAGATATAATTAAACCAAGATAGATTAATATTGTGGTTATAAATAATAATTTGGCGAAATAGAATATAAAGTGTATTAAAACGTATTAAAGTCATACTATGTATATTTAAAAACAGAATTATATATTGATTATTGTATATCGATTTTAATATTAAAATTAATTTGAATTAATTTAAAAGATTTTGGCATAAGAGTAATAAAATGTGATAAATTATTAATTTTTAACGTAAATACTTATTATATTGATCTTAATTTTATTTTGGGACGTTACAGATAAAATCAAGCATTTTATTTTGTAAAAAAAATCTTTCTGCAATTGTGGAAAAATAAGTTACTAAATTATATTAAAAAAATAAAATAGTAATTCATTTTTCTGTATAATGTATAATAGATATAAAAAGTTGAATAACTTGAAGAAAGAATTTCATTTTATGTTTGTTAAAGTTGATTTTGTTTAATTTCATGCAAATTATTAGATTATAAATTTTTAAAAGTAAATAATGACAAAAATATCCCAAAATTCCAAACATAGAAATTATTTAACTGTTGTTGAAAAACGGATTGTTTCTCAAATTATAGAACAGAAGCTAATGGGCAAAGGTTGACTTTCACTTCAAGTTGAAACTTATTTAAAGTATTGTAAGCTTCTATGTTTTTAATACAGCTAAGTCTTCGACTCTTGCAACAGATTGAAGCAAGAAATGTAATGTTATGACTGTGCATGTAAACCACAGAAAACTATGGAAAATATACTCACTCAATGTTGCTATTATGTAAAACCAATTGTACTGTACTGTAGAAGTGTTATATAAAACGTACATAAAGAACAAGATCAATGGCATTCCAGGGAGTATATTGTAATACGAAGAATAAAATTATATATACATATATATTAAACTGAAATATAATTATTATACCTGTGGTGTTTGTACAGCGGTTATATTTTTTCAAATTTTGTACATACAGAAAGCAGATTTGACGGAATAATCCACACGGAATTATTGATAAGTAACAGAATGTTGACCAAGACGAAACATAATTATTTTTGCATTTCCAGATCTCAGATAAACTTTTTGTTGATACTATTATTCGAAACGTATACAAATGAGTTGTTAAGCTTACATGCGCAGCGCTTAAGTAAATAGTTTTAGATTTTTCGCGGTGGGAGGTATTTATGTGGAATGTTTCTCGTTATAACCTTTTTGGAGACTATTTGTAGTCTTAGCGTCCACCGTAACTGAGATTCTGATAACCTCGTCGAATTCGCAATCGCTTATGCAATTGGACGCTGTATGGTTTCGCGCGACTCTAACTTTTCCAGAAGTCAGAGGCATGCGTTAAATCGACAATCGTCTTCCATGGTGGCATTCTTTATTATCTTTCTTTTAATTGACATGTGTAAAAATGTAGCCAATTTAGGTATTCGAAAATTTTGGTATTCCATGATAAATACTACTATGAATTTCAATATGGCCACGATTGCATTTCTTGATTTAACCCCTTCCACTACTATTTCAACATGTCTAAACACTTAGAAGAGTTTGCAATAGTTCTTCATTCCAGCTTTGATGGTCCTGATTATGCGGGATGAAGGATTCAAGGCGATTAATTACTTCATCAATACGTGGAGGTATGATAGTATCGTCGCTCCATAATTATTATCATTATCATTATTACTATTAGCTAATATTTATAACAGTGCCTACGCGATAACGGTACACATACATTAACAACTTTCCTTCTGTCATTTTATTCAAGGTTTATTTTATCTCTTTACCTTTTTCTATTCACGACGTAACTGATGTACCGAATTAATCGTCTAATCAACAATTTATATTAATTTAACTAAGTTCCTACAACTAGATGATAGTAGATTGTTTTTAAATAAAATGTAAGAGTCGAATAATGCCGACAAAATTCCGATCGTAAGTGCCAGGCTCAGGTATGATTTATTGACTCAAATTAAATTTCCGCACGGAAGATAGACGTCGGCATTTATGGCAGGGCCTGTAAAATCCGGTAACTTGCCTTGGATACCGTGGAGAGCCAAAGGGAGGCGTGACGCACCTCTGCTCGAGTAGATTTTCTCGATATGACAGTTCTTCGTGCTCAGCTGGATTATTAAATAAATAATGTACTGTTAAATTAACGCCCATAAGCGATTATATTAATTTTAACCCTTGCTACATCCTGTGTAAAAGTAAATATTAAATTTGCTGCAGCTAATTAAAATTTGTACTTATTTTATACTCTACATTGATTTATGAATGTAAGCTATAATATAATTTACAGTTCTTGATAAAATAAAAACATAATTACGAATTATATAAGACTGATCGATTAAGTTGTTAATTTACACCCAAGAAATTATACATTTAATTTTTACAAAGTTTTCTAAGACTAATGGCTAATGTAAGTACAGTTCTCACGGTCATATCATAAGTAGTGGAACATTATGAAGTATAAAACATTTTTGGTTTTGTAATATAATGTTGTATGTATTAGTATTTTTTATTTGATACGGAGAAATGGGTGTTGACGATCATAAACTAATGAATTATATATATATATTGCGTTATAAAGAAGAACTTAATTTACAACTCCCACAAAATAATTACTTATAAAGTTATTTTTACACAGTGAAGTATCTCACTGAAATTGTTCATTTTCTGTTACACACTAACCGGTGCATCAAGGTACCACTTGACTCTACTCGTCAACGAGTTGAATTTGAAATATGCTGTTAAAAAAATTATAAAAAAGTATGAAAAATTACGAAATTTCCAAGAAAAGGTTGATTTTAAATTTCAAATTTAAAGATAAGTATCTTAAAATGGGTTGTATTATTTTAAAACATACAATTACATTGCGATCTAGATCAAGAGCTTTTTTTATATATGTACCAAAAGACGCAATAAAATAAAGGCATATGAAATCGATAATTGTATAAAATAATGTAAAATCTATAATATACAATAATAATATAAGCTCACAAACAATTATATTGCATGTTTCGGCCTGGATCGGTCTATTAGACTTATCAGTAAATTCATGCAGATTGACCATAGCTTGGTTACAGAGACGATATACAGACAATTCGCTACACATACTACGCAATTCTTACGAGGAGTATATGCATTCCATAGCCGTCATCTAGTGGTCAATTCCCACGTAACTTATGAACTTATAATATTTAACAATATGTTATATGTAGCACATGTACAGAAAATGCAAATAAAATTTCAATTCATTTAATCAATAGATAAAAGCTAAGATAGATTTAGCTTCTTACATTATTGCTTGTGTACTTAATAATAACATTACCAAATACACTAAATTATGAATGTTACAGATTTAACTTGTAATTTTTTGTTAAATCAAACCGCAAACCGTTAAAGTACATGTATTTATTAATTTTAAATTGATTTAAATAACAATATTATTAATATTAATATGAAGTTTTTTACGTATTAAGATGAAAATGAATTTAAGTTTTTGAATGTAACAAAAAAAAAAATTGAATATTTATCATGCATTAGAAGATTAGAGGGATTTAAGTACCTTTTTTTATTTCTTTCATATACACTTTTCCCTAAATTCCTTTAAAATTTAAAAATAAACGTCCATTTTCAAAAACTTTTCATGCATTTCGCTCTTTTTAAATCTTTGACTAATATCGTTTGAGCACTGTATATCGAGAATAAAACATGCGGTTTGAGCAATAAATTTCTGATAAATATACATACTCGAGAAGATGTTTTATTACAACAACTTAAGTCTATTATAAACATTGAGAAGTAATAGTTTTATAGACGGGTAATTTCAGGAGTTTTATATCGATATACAATAGTTAAATCGTTATCATTTTAATCATTAATTAAAATTATTAAACAAACATGTTGTAAATTGTTAAAATTACATACAAGCAATTTTAACAACTGAAGATTTTTACATATTGTAAAATATTTAAGAAAGTTTAAAAATAAATTTTTTTTATTACGTTATCAATAACCATAGAAATATCTTAATATTCAAAGTTTATTAGAACAATATAAGCTTGAAACCAAGTATATATATTACAAAACAATAACTCTTTTAAATTCCTTTTGAAACATGAGCTATTTTAAGTATTTGTTATTTATGGCACTGTATTATTGATGGAAAACATTTAAGCGATCACGCTTGTAAAAAGACCGTTGAAACGCAAACAAATTCATTACTTCCAGGGCTGATTCATCTCGAGGTTATCTGATTTGAAATTACTCGTGTAATTACAGGTAATTTTTGAAGATGTGGATCGTCTTTTAAAAAGAAGTAATTCTATATTTGTGAAAAAATATTGTAAATATTGCAACGTTGCATTTTTAGAAAGTCTATAATGTTGACATTTCAAACGACTATTAGGAACAAATAGTAGTAGTCATATATCTTATTAAATGTGTAAACAGTTGGTAAGCTATTTTGCTAAATATTTCAAAAGCGTGATTATTAATTATTAAGTTTTATTATAAAAATAATCGTTTTTACGTAATTGTAATGTTAAAAATTTTTACAAAAACGCGTAAATATTAAAAAAAAAATTCGTAAAAATTCATAAAATATTTAAATATTTTATGAAATCGACTGTTCTTTGTATTTTATATCCCTGAATAAAACTAATAACCCATTTTCCTTTTAGCCATAAAAAAATTTATACAAATAAATTTAGAATATAATATTTTTTTATACATTCTGCATTGAATTAAATTGATTACTAATCTAAAAAGAATTTAGAAATAAAATGTCAACTGAATAAGATTGTTATATAATATGCACTGTTCGATTCATTAGCATCCACATATACCATCAAATGAAAAAATGTAATGATTAAGACTGGCTTCATTCGGTGTAAGAACACTACTAAATAACTGTTTTAGCTGCTAAAATGGATCTTATACTTTGTCGTTTATAAACATTAAGTGACAGTACAATTAAGAATATTAAAGTATAGAGTTCAGAATAGTCATTTAGCGAATTGACATCCCTCCTTCCTAGTGAATACGATTTACAACGCACGATTTATTAATCGAGGATAGAAATGTTCCTACGAAGTATACATTGCACGAATGACATCCGGATATACATATGCAGCAAGTTAATAAATCTCAAATTCGTCGTAATGCATCGATGTTCAACTCTGCAAAAGTTCAAACGAAAGTTCAAACGTTATTTTCGTAATAACCAAGGAGATAGGAGTGTAATCCAGTGGACGCTCCAGTGTACACGAGGTCGTGCTTCCGACAAAACCCGCGTCGCAAAACAGAAATCAGCTGATCGCATATTTACGCGAGTCGGCTAATAATTAACCGACGGAGCGCGTGCGCGTGTACGTCCAGTGAGTTCCAGCCGCGTCCGCGAGGTGTCGCCGGCATCGTAAATCGGGTCAGGCTCACGCCTACGACACACACGCACACAGGCACGCGCGCGCGCACTTTCCGCACTTTCGCCGCTTGCGCGCGGGTATTTCTCTCGGCTCTCGTGCCGAGCTGCGGGATTCAGTAATTCGGTTCAGCTGTATAACGTAGCGCTGTAGCCGTTGCCCCGCCGCCAGTCAGTCGACTCTGGCCCGCCGCGCACGGCCACCAACAACCTTCTCTCTCTTTCTTTCTGTATCGCGAAATAATCGTGCGCGCGCGAGCGCGCGCGTGTACGTCGAACCGAGTCTTTGCATACGCACACGCACCCCGTTTCTCTCCGTTAATTGTTGCACCGTTGCTTTGCATTCGGCGCGCTGTGCCCCCGTACGACACTCGGGAGGAAGAGAGACGGACGTTGAGGTGCACACCCTCGTGTACGCACGGGCGAACACACGCGCACGGACCACACGTACGCTCGAATACGAACACGCGTATACAATAAACAAATCGCTGCCGCCGTCATTGCCGTCGTCGTCACCGTCCCCGCACTGGAGGAAAAGTTAGAGAGAGAGAGAGAGAGAGAGAGAGAGAGAGAGAGAGAGAACGATGTCGAGAGTGTGACTACGAGATTCTAATTCTACATTTCCGTGCCCGTATCTGTCTTCGCTCTTCCTCCGCTCTGCCGTGTGTTTCTCTGTCATGCGAAGGCTGCTGCGCTCATCAGTACACGGGACGCTGGTTGCTGCTGCTGCTGCTGCTGCTGCTGCTGCTGAACGTCCTTTGTAAATACCACGCGTACAACCGACCAGAATATCGCCAGCCAAGGTACACATTTATATAAATATACAGACGCGGGCACGCGGTACTAAGTTAAGTGCGCCCGTACACGAGTGTGCATGCGTACACGCATACGAAGGATAATGCACACTCGACCAAGGGACAGCCGATGTGCACGCCGATGTGCACGCATGGCGAGTTTGGCTCAGTCCGCTATCGCTGCATGTGTGTCAGGTATCACTGTTTGAAACGCGAGTGAGTCGAATCATCGCGATCAGCGTGTATACCTGCAAAGTGCGGAAAAAGAGCTGCTGTGCGCGCGCAAGGCCCACTTTTATAATATAAGCGAGAGTGCGTCTTCTCTTCCTCGTTTCTTTTCTTTGCTTTGCTTTCCTCGTGCCCTGTGACGACGAGTCGACGTTTAGTGCGCGGTTCCGTCCGGGATGCCAAGTCGCTTTGCTCCACCGTCTTTTTCTGCTAGCTGTGCTCCATTAGCTGTTCGCCTCTCGGACACGGACGAGGATAGAGTTATCTCTTGCTTTTTTCCGCTTTGTTTTGTTTTGTTTTTGATTTTTTGCGCCTCGCACGTCTGGTATGCAGCCGCACTGAACTTGTGCGAGGCGTAAAAGAGTAATGAGAAAGAGTGTGAGGGGAAATACAGTTTTTACGTGGACATCCCTCACCCCCTGTCCCCGCCCGGCCAGTCCAAGAGACTACATTTTTTATACGGGGATGGATCATCGTCTTGTTGGCGCGTATATAGTGCAAATGGTCTTTTATGTTCTACTTTCGTGAGCAGGTTTGTGCATCAAGTGCACTAAAGTAAGCGCGTTGTTTATTTGTTGGTTTGCTTGGTCTAATCTGTGACTTGACTCTCCGAACACGATTAGCCGATATTGTTTTTTACGGTAAAATGTAAAATAATTATTTTTGTGCATTGTTTCATTCTAGAGCAGCGATAAAAGACAAACATAATTATCTGTTGCGACGTTTATCGAAGTTCTTAAATGCTCTTATTTGGTCAAATCGTGTCAAAGAAATAAGAACATCTAGCTTTTTTAAATAAAATTTGCTCCACTTTCATGCCCAACAAACTCTTCAAAGTATTTATTCTTTTGTGTTAAGTAAACGCACAAGTAAATATTGAATCTTATCTCAACGGTACTATATTAAATAAACGCTTACGTTTTACTTCACTGCTACATATTAATGATCGTACATCACGAATACTGAGCTTTGCAACGATCTATGCTTTGTTTAAATGAATTATTTTGTTTAATATTTGTAAAACCGTGGTTAACGGAAAAAACTTTTAAAAATTGTTGCTATTAAAATCTTTAAGTTCTCGTCGTTATCGAAGCTTTTCCTAAAAGCATTCATTATATTCAAGTTAAGACTAATTTTTAAAGATATTTTTTCAATAATTTTTTCGAAATGGATGAATTCGCAAGCTTGCTAAATAGTTTCTGTTATAATACTAGAACTTTTTCATGACGTCATCAAAATATGAACGTACAGAAACCTTAGATAAACGAAGGAATGGTTAATTTGTAAAAATAACACTCGTGCCATAAATGGAGATGTTGTAGTTGAAAACCAGTGTTGCCCATATTTAGCTCCTAATAATTTGTAATAGAAGAATTGGTTTTACGCACAATGGAACACTATTATCACTATTACACATAATTATATCTAATATATCGTAAAGTATAATTCGTAGAAATAAAGTAGCGATTAAAGTTGGCACGAAAATTTTCAATTTCATATAATATTTATTCAGTACGTACACCTAAATAAGTATTCAACATAAATTCCATTTGTTTGTTTATACAATAAATAGGCTCACGTGACAGCTTGTTTACGTAAGTAGTACTGCATTAGAACAACTGCAGTTGATCGATGAAACCGGAGAATTACCGTGTTTTAATCATTGAGGCAAAACATCGAATAGTAATAAAACTTCCATGATTTTGTGTGTACATACGTGTTATATTATTGACTGATAAGTTTCAATTTATCGTATCGCTCATAAGTGATACGATTATTGACCACTTAAACTCTATTTGTAACTATTAAAGACGCTTTAGTACTTTACATCTAAACATAGAAAAAGAATCTAAGAACAATATGATCATACGTAGAAATGCATGCATGTCAAATAAATACTATCTTAATACCGTCTTTGCATCTATATTATCTAATACATGTGTCCATGGTTTTGTTTAATCAATACACGTTACTTACACAACAAAACATTAAAACACGGGTGGTTCTTATTAAAATTAGACCATTGTACTTGATACATGATACGGCAATAACAATGGATTTCTTAATTGTACTGAAATTCTAATTTAAATCAAAATAATGATCAATATTTAGAACGTATTTTTACTGTATTGGAGCGTTAAGAGTGTCTCATCGATCAAAATACTTCGATCGCATTCAGCATGCGTAAGTATCCCAGAGAGAAATGTAAACTTACGCGTATGCAGATTTTTATAGGAGCGGTCAGCAATAGTGTCGATAATTACGACACTTGCTTCTTATTATTAGCCCCTTTTTTCTCTTTTTTTCTCTAGTAGAAGAAGTTCGTGCTTGCGAACAGAAGCACACAAGTGGACGTTACAACTCGGTTCTCGTGCGAGCGCGTAATTTTCATCTTCCATTGCACCGCACAATATAGACTCGTGTTGCGCACTCTTTCGTACTCGCGCACTCCTTATACTGTCTCTTTCCTTTTGACGCTAAAGTATTTACACTCGATATCACGTTTTCCTTTGGGTCGTTTCTATCGATAATCGCGATCTGTGCAAGTTTCAAAAAGTAATTCTCATTTTTTTGTTCACAATGAAGAGCTATGTGTTTCTTCTTTGAATGAGATATTTCTGTCTCTGTTAAAATAAGGGCCTCGGTCCACTTTTAAGGTGATTCGTTGATTTTTGATCTGGTTTAGAACGAATACAAATACATCTATATGGTTATTTCTTATAATTCGTTCTGAATCTAATGCGAGTAAGGAGAGTTGAGAAGTCTCTTTTTCAATTATATAATTTATGCATCATAAATATTGCTAAAAAGTGTAATTTATCAATACATAAATTACGTATCAAGTATAAGTTTTAGTTTATGCTTTTACCAAATAAAAGCTAGGTATTTTGATAGAAATTAAATGGCACGTTATTTTACTTGCGACATGGCACTTGGCACTACTTACGTTGCACGTACATCATCTGGGAATACGTATTTCAGTTTGGATGTCTCAATTATACGAACTTGATCAAATCAACGTCCATACTTTTATATCAATTAAAGAAACAAATTACAGCATATTTTTTTGTAGAGCAACAATGACAATGTAATAACTCGCATTACTAAATATCGTATACCGTAGCCGATGTACGTTTGATCTTTTAATATTTCGACAGTTTTTAACACTAATAATTCAATAAATATTTGAACATTTAATTAAGATTTACTATAAATCGAATGCTTTTAAATTAATTTTTTGACACTTTCGTGCTGCATTTTTTCAAGATTACGAATAGTACAAGTTGAAGACTTTGTAAAGCGAAAACAAGCGAATAAATATATTAATAATACAGGCTAAATTAGCTTTAGATGAAATATTCAGAAAGAATTTGCAAACATAATGAAAGGTAATTGACGTGCGTTAAAATTATTTCATCTTTTTGATAGTGTATCCATTTACGCGATGGGTATTGACGTGCACGTACAAGTGCAAGGCAGAAAGCATAAGGAACATTTTTTAAAATTTAACATCGATAACCAATTAATGCGTCAATGGAATGGTTCGTTCCATCAATCTCTTGAAATAGTTTGGGGCGAACAGTACATACAGTTGACTTACTACTTACTACAAGTGCGAGTGATTTCTCCCTCGATTCAAGCTAATAGCCGTTACTTGTTTTTACTAAATTTACTAAATTATTCTGTATACACTTGGAGAGAATATAAATTGCGGCGACAGTTACAGGCTTGGGAATTTCAAGAGACAGCGCACCATCTCTTAAAAACCTACGGCAGATGCTTGTCTATGCCTTAGGCAGACGCTTGCCTCTCTAATAAAGCCTATTCGTATGTACGCAGACTCTCGCGTATAAAATTATGCGCGTTATTTTTGCCGTACGTATTTTCACTCTTCCCGAGTGGCTCGTAGCCGCGACTCCACCGTGACACTCAACGATGCGGAAAACGTGGGGCGATCGATGCGAGTCTCCAACCGAAAAGGGAACGCGCATAGGTGTAAACAACGTGCGTTAACGCATTGACGTGGCGGGACTTCTATCTTTATCGCGACTACCGCGTCCCGTAATTAGAAATTGCGGGCTGCGCTCTTTTGCGGCTGCATTGGTACGCGGCTCGAGAATTAATCGAGGCATCGCGATTCGTAAGCGTTGTTTCATAAAGCGCGATTAGTAGGATCTCATGATTTACAAGCGACTCGGCGCACTCGCTCATTCTTTGCCCGATGCGCTTGTGTTGTAAATAAGCGAATAGCAATACGATTGTTATCGGTTCTTTACTTGAAAGGACGATCGTCGCGAGACGATGTCACTAGCCTTTTCTTTTCTTTTATTTGGTAAACATGAAAGTTCAGTGCAGGAGGTAAACAGTCAGTTTCTC
Organism: Wiebesia pumilae; assembly: GCA_018907045.1. Lineage (NCBI taxonomy): Eukaryota > Metazoa > Arthropoda > Insecta > Hymenoptera > Agaonidae > Wiebesia > Wiebesia pumilae. The sequence continues at coordinate 4,568,997 of JACCHZ010000138.1, forward strand.
TTAGAAATGATAAATTCGTAAGTGAACGCTGATTTAAGTATTAAAGCCTTAGATACCTTTGTTAACATGACTACAGTGGAATTATAAAGTGGCTAGTCATAACTGAGAAGAGAAATTATTTGTCAATTAAGTTCCCAAGTTGCCGAAATCTGATGCATTATATTATATTGAGAAATTTAAGCAACGGCATTTCAGAAAACAGTTTACTCTTTTTGGCTACTGAGCACCGATGAAATAATGGCGATCATTTTTGACGATTAACAAGTCTTCTAAAAAATAACAAATTATTATATTTTAGAATGGAACACCTCTCGATCAATTCTCTCTAAAATTAGTTATTCTGGTTGCTCAGTGAAAAGTATTTTTATGGCAATTTTTGTATTTTCAACCCTTCCGTTAAAGGATTTACATTGTTGTTGTTTAATACATATTAATAGTCTGTTTGAGATTCGAATAAGAAATTGTCAAATGTAATGTCAAATGTCGAAAACATAAATAAGAAAAATTACACATAAGAGAATAAGTGTTTGGAATAAAGTATTTTAATGCCAAATTGTCTGTTTAGTAATTTTGGCACTACAACGATTTTATTCTAAAATCCAAGGAAAAGGAAATCGTATGATTAAGTAAAGTCTTTAATTTTATTTTTTTTAGCTTTTAGTAAACAGTTACTGTTTATTTTATATATTATTTATTACGAGATATTTATTGCGGAGGTAAAACTTTGAAGGAATCACGGGTAAAGTCATTATTCTGTTGAAATCTTGTCTTATTGAAATACCTTCACAGCTCGTGCAGTACAAACGAATGAAAGTTTGACGCATCACTTTTTCAACGAATGCTCGCACCTGCAGCTTTGAAGAAGATCCATTCGGTAAATTAATAAAAAGGAAATTTTTTTTCTCTTACGAATATAAAAAGTAAGTATCAGTTTTCAAAATGAAATTCGAAACGCATCGATGCGAATCAAAATGTTCGAACACATCGACAGTATTTTAATCGGAATACGTAAGATGTGCGCAATACAATATAATCCGGCACACATGGGTTTATCGGTTAGAGGCGATCGCATAAATCAGAGACGGCACTTTTTCACGAGCGAGGATGCACAGAGGCAAGTGCACTCGTTGGATGCACGTGCGCTTGAGAATATGTGGACGAGCTCTCGCTCCCTTCATTACATAAAAACACTTACGTTCTTGTACATCGAGCGCTTTGAAATCGTCGCTGAGTCGCGCGATTCTTCGTCGCCGGCGTAAGGTTATTTCTTTTCAATCGTGCTACTAACTTTCGAAATGCTTCCAAGAGAGATTATACGTATTTCGGAGTGAATGTTCGTTGCCTTTTGGAGTGGGTTTCTTAATGCTGTGATTTCGTGAGTTCTCAGTGATAATCAAGATGGCTTTGTACATTTGTACGTTGATGTCTTAGCTTACAATCATTAAACGTTAATTATAATTATACGCGTAATGAAAGATACGCACAGAAGTCGATAGCATTGGCGCGATATTTTGCGTATTTACTTGAGAATGCGATGATTTACTGTGTCTTTAATTATAAGTTTATTTTCTTGAAGCGGCGATATCTTATACTTTTTATAAAGACTAAACTTGGAAAATTCCGCATATTGAAAAAAGAAATTTGCAAAATGTTTGTATAAAAAGTAGTTCTCGTTAAAAATTGAAAAAATTTTTCTTATGCTTACTACACACATTTTCAACACAAACTGCGAAACAGACAATATTTTGACATCATAATTTCATCGCAGTTTAATTCTATTTTTATAACGTTTAACTTGTTTCATTCATAATCTATTTCATTCTTTTATAATTCGGATTTCGTTATGGTCTCTTTTATATTTGACATTTTCTTAAAGCGATTTGATATTAATACCTTGTGCACATTTATAATACTTAATTTCGGGGATCATAAATTAGTATATATTAAATTTTTAAATATTTATTCAATATATACTTGTTTATTTATAATAGCAGCCTTTAGTATTCATATTTACATGTTTTTCTTATGTAATAATATTTATATTATATTAATATCAATAATTTACATATATTTATTTAAGTGTAATGGTTTATCAATTATTTATAAATTTCAATGTGTCACGCGATGAAAGATTGAAAATAACGTTTACACTTATAAAAGTCAATGAAAATTTAATAATAATTTAGAGAGACTAAATTATACAATACCAATTGCTGATACGTTTTTAATATGTTACACGACACATGAGTGTTAATAAATGTATCGAGGTTATTGATAACTCTTTTAAATGTATACACACTAAAAGAGTCTTAATATTTATCGATATACTTAACTAATTTTTATTACCTATTCGTATTAAAACAGGCAAATTTATTGTATTTTATGTCTCGTGCAGTTAATTTCAAACATTTATTATATACCAAAGTTTTTTTTTAATTCAAAAAACTCTGCTTTGAAAAATACTACATTGAATAGCTCTTTTGCATTGTACGTACAAACAAATAAATAATGAATATAGCTGGAATAATTTTTTTTTAAATGTTACATTTTTATAACCCACGCTTTTTATATTTTATTTTGGATACAATTCCATAATATTTTATAATATGTTATATCAATTGTAGCTTTTAATTCATGCATTTTTAACGGTTCTATTCAATGACTTCTCGCGTTCTTTTTCCAAAACACGAAAGAAAACTGAAAAATACCGCATGAACTTCTTATTAAAAGCAGAACATCAAAACGTGTAAGGTATAAAATTAAACGCTTTGGTAATTGGTACAGTATTAGCCATTGCCGATGTACGTTTCATACCTCGCTCTCATCCATAATCCAGGTAGAAACTTTGTGGACGTGACTGGGATGTCGTTACCTACGCAAACTTACATTTCGTCGTGTGCGCTATATCATGTAATACTCTAGTATTAGAGGCGAAAGAACAGAGAGAGAGAGAGAGAGAGAGAGAGAGAGAGAGAGAGAGAGAGAGAGTGAAAGAGGGTGGGAGCGAGAGCAGAGAGACAGGAGAGAGGAAGCGAGTGTGTGTGAGAGAGAGAGATAGAGAGAGAACGAATGTTTGTCTTTCTCTCCATGTCGGCTGTTTTAGCATTTGCGCAAACGCTGAAGCCTAATATGGTTCTGAAAAGATCACCTTCCAGCAGCCGTGGATTTCGTAAATTCGTTTTTCTACGTCGATCTTTGTGCATTTTTGAGAAATGAATTTAGAGACATTATTAATATTTAATCTGCTTGTATGTTTAGTTTATTAAAAGAGTCCTTTTGTCAGTGTGACCTCTATAATTTTTAACGTATTCCTAATGAATAATCGATACTCATTTAATTATACATAAATTAAATCTTTTTGTAAAGAAATATTTTTTAATGAAATGTTCTAAACATGCTTTACACACTATATTGCATTGTTTGTGCATTAAACTTGAGTATTTCACAAACGTTAAATTTGTTTAATTATTACGCATGTTTGAATTATATTGAAATAAAAAATTATTCATCCTAAAATATGTTGTTACATCAAGTAACAAAATTATAGAATGCTAATTAATGTAATTACAAAGAAATAAAACTTCTTTTGGTATTTAGAAGAAGGTGTACAAGCTCCACTCTTCCGTGGTATTTATTTTACATGGTAATATATATATATATCACTAAAGGATGCTCATGCATCCTTTATTTTTCCTATTATTTTTCGAATAAGACTTAATGTAAATTAAAAAAATGAATAAAAAGTTGAATAAAAAAATTTTTATGAATATCGTACTTAATACCAATTCCTTTCGCCTTAATCATTTATATAGAATATCAAGTAAAATTTTGTATAATGTAAGATTATCACCATCTAAGGAAAATCTTTAGTTTTCCATAACTTCAAGTTTTTTTTTTTTTTGGAAAATCTAATTCAAGAGGGTGTTTTCTTTCGACATTAGAATATTCGCTTCAACTGTATATTTCATAAAGTAAAGAGAAAATAAAATATTTTGAACAATATTCCTTTAAGAACCTATCGAAAATAAAATTATTAATTATAAATAAATATACGATGACTAATTCAATTTGAAAAATATTAAAAGTAACATTGTATTAATTGTCGAAGTGCAAGTTTAGAAAAAATTTAAGTTTTTACTTTGAATAGATGTAAAGGTGTCCATTGTAATCACAGAAAACTAGTCCACTTGTTTGTACTAAATTATTACAATGCATTTTTTTATGGAAAAAACAGCTGGTAAAAAAAAAATGAGGTTTTCAGCACTAGACTTTAGCACTACATTTCAGTATTTCAGTTATTAATCATTGAACGACGGAGTGAGCATAATATTACTTTGGCTGTTTTTATAAGCCTTGTTATGGTCTGATAAATTAAATATTACCCTAGTTATTATTTTTGTTAGTTTTTACTATAATAACGTTTTACCATAATGATTTCACTTACGACTATAATCAATTTTTATTTTATTCCATATACAGCTTTATTATATCATAATATGGCTTCATTATACACTTAGGATATTTTAAAATATTTTACGTACTCAGTTAATATTTTCCAATGTATAATTTTATTTAAAAGATATTAATTTCCTTAATTAACAGTATACTATGAAATGAACTACAAGCTGTACACCATCTGTATTTGAGTTTTATTTTTTAGATTTATAAAGTGAAATAATTAAGATGATTCAGATTTAATATGGTTTCGAAATGAAGTTCGAAAATATATTTCAAAAATTAACGAAAATGAAATAAAATTTAAATTACAAGCATATGTGCTTTTACAAATTACGTGCATTACGTGCATGTAGTAAAAGAAATTAAGAACTTTCAATATATTTGTTATATATATTATAAACCAAAGTTTTTGTTTTTTTAATAATTTTTTAAAATTATTCGTAATAATGACGTTGCAATGAGTCCTTTTATCAACGAATGTAATTTATAATTTTCTCAATTCGCTTGTTTCTCATAATTTTGTTTAAAGCAAACTTTACTAGGTTTTGTCATAATTAATAATCATATAAACAATCATAATAATGTTTATCGTAAACTACGGTTAAAATAATGGTCACTAAGTTTTGAATTGCTTAATGACAGTTAACTTCGGTATAATTAAGAAAATTTCCTTCACATATGTTATGATAATGTTGAATTTTCATATGAAATTTTCTTTAAAATGTATCGGTCATACCGAGTTCGAAGTGAAAGTATTTCACCGCGAGGGAAATGAATATTCTCGTTAACGACGCTTTTATATTTCACTTTTTTGGTTGTTGCACGTATTTTGTCTAGACCACGGTAAAAATATCCACGTTCAGGCGGAGAAAAGAATATGGGAATATATGTCTTATAGCAAAAGTGATACTTTTTAGAATCTTAAGAAATGCATAAAAAAGTATAGTTTTGTTCACAAGTAATCTTTATAATAATAAAAAAAAATGAGTTAAACATTCACCCAAATTATCCCTAAATGTAATTTTTGATAAGATTATAATTAATTCTGAATACAGTAAAGCGATATTGAATATACACGTGCTTTTATTAAGCTTGAAAGTAATTCTTTTTAAACATATTTCCATCCAACATCTTTTTAAACGTTCAGAACCAATTTTCTCTGTAAGAATTATCGAAAATTTAATTTATTTAATTTTGTGATATTATAAAAACTTGAAGACATTGACTAATTTGTGTTGCACAATGTGTTATGGCACAAATTACAATTAACATGTATCTTACCTTTGATAACACAGCCTAACATGTATTTTCAATTTAACTTGAAATGAATTCAGTATTTATTTCAATATAAACGCTTGCTTTTTTAATATTTGAGGCCAAATCGCACGAAATAAAATTGGCCATACGATCTTTCATATACTTTGCGCACAAGGAAAATCATTTCGTTTAAAGTAACAATTATTGATCGTGTGAAAACATCTATGCTTATAACACTATCCGCAGAGTATCGCTCAATTTCATAAATGAAGGTCTCAACTGACTAATAAAGCTCTTTATTTCTTTATTTTCATTTTTATTAACTTTTTATCTATCTATTTATCTTTGTCTCGTATTATATAAAAATTATTTAAATGTTTCAAATTTTTAAGAATTTAACTATTAACGCATTAGCAAGTAAGAAACGAAAAAAAAATATTTCTAATAAAAATGAGCGCTATAAATTAATTTTAATACTCTATACAAGATTTGACAGATTTCCTAGTGACCTTTTTTATAAATAAAACAATTACTTAAATTAAATTTATTTAATTTAATAAAAATTGATGGATTCACTGAATTAGGAATATTATTTGAAATGTTTTATATTATCATGTGCAACCTAAAATTTTTTAAGAATATATATGACTTCAAATTTTATAAATAAGTACACAGACGACATACTTATTTTATGTTAATTATCTCGTGAAACCCACATGAATGCATTAATTTTAAGCTCGAGGTTTAAATGAATTAAAAGACGAATAAAGTTTTATTTTACAATAGGTAAATTTGTATAGTTACTTATTACACGTAGACAGATCTTGTAGTTTTCTTATACATAACAGAAGTTCACTTAGTGTTAGTTAACCTTGAATATTATATTTCTATTTAATGTATTGGAAAATTTAAACGATAAAAATAAATGATAGAAATAACTAAAAATGGTGCATAATTATACTATTAATTTAATATAATATTTATTAAATATATGCATCTAACTATTCAATAAAAATGTTATTAGTTTTTGTTAGTACGTAATAGTTTATTTTTTATAATAAGCGTGCTCAAAGTTTATAAAATGTAGAAATTTCAACGCTTAAATCTGTTAAAAACATTAGAAGTTAAATATTTAAAATCTGAACAAATTGTACTCTTAAAAAACTAATAAATCTAGATAATGTTCATTTTCAAATTTAAGAAATACCTAATACTAATAAGATAGAATAGTCTTATGCAGAAAAACTGACGTAAAAATCTAAAACTAGTTCAAAAAATGAAAATATATAGTTTGAAAAATTCACAATTAAGTTATGCTTGGCCTCTTTTCTTTCCTACAGCAATGCGTTTAAAATGGATGATTTACTTAAGGTATTTTATGAAATGTTTATCGGGGATCAAATTTTAATATATTATGCATGATAGCTTACGTGATAATACTTTAATACGTTATTTACAATTTTTTCAGTGAACGTAGATAAATTTTATAATTTAAATATGTATATTTAATACAAGCTTTAAAAAATTGTCTATTTTCAAATGCATAAAATGTTATTAAGACTAGATAATCTTTAATGAAAATTAAAGTACAGGATAACAAGGACATTATGAGAGTAATTTAGTAAAGTTTTCGCTAGAATCTAGAATATATCTAGAGTTTTATTTACATTTTGTAATATAAGACATTCTGAGTTTTAATGTATTAATATTTTAAAATATAATAAAATTAATAAGTCTAATGGTCTTAGTTGATTACTTTATTACGATCAAGTTACGTTCAATTTATAATTAATCCCGTTTGTGCTCCTTTATCTGTCACGACATATTCAGTCTTATCATATAGTATTATATTATATTACGTATATTTTACAAGTTAATTTATAAAAAATATAATGCAGAATAAAAAGAGAAAAATGTATAATAAGAATGATGATTTGTAAATTACAAGTTGGTTTCTAAGTTATATTAAACTAAGCCAAAAATAGCTTTTTATCAATTTATGTAAATGTATTATTCGAGATTCATCAAGCAATACAATTTTTATCAAATATTTATACCTTTGCCGAACATTGAATACTTTAAATTTATTTACAAGTTCGTAATACTAAAATCTTAATTACAATGCATTAGATTCCAAATATCTCATTTTTTTACAATTAATAATCTATGATTCAGAATACCAAATTGCTGAAGTATCTACTTAAATTTGTGCAGATGTTACTGCTTTGTAAAATTCATGATTTTTCAACGATTTAAACTAGTTCGAAAAATGTAACATAAAATATGAAATTACTAAAAGCACTATGTATAGACGAATGCATAGAAACCTTATGTCTCAATATTTCCAAATACTAAATAAATTGTGTTGTCCTTTAAATTCTTCCAAATGTATTTGGCATGCATTTCAACATTTTTAACATTTGTCAAATCTACCTCTGCGATATAAGCTTATAAGAAAACGAAAAGCTATCAAAGATTTTCCTTCGTAATAAAAATTTACAATTATTTTTCTCAGAACCTGAATTATCTCTTCGCAATTAACCACTGAAATCTTTTTTGCGAACCATGGCGACTTAGAACAATGAGGAAAGTAGTTATTCACTCTGCCAGTCAGCTAAGCTCTTGTTCAAATATTTTGCACATGTATCGTAATTAACTTAATACAGTAGAAGCTCTGTTTTTCTATTGAGCTCGAAACCGGCGGTAATAAAATTATTTTTTACTTTGCCAAACTAAAAAGGAAAAAGCTATCCAGTATTTGCTTTTTGTTTCAGAAGTAATGCAACAAATATTAACTTTTTCTATTTTAAAAGAATCTGATAAGTGAGTATTCGGTTAAGCATGTTTAAGAATATTTTAAAAAATATTCTTGAAATGTGTAAGTTAATAATTAAGACTGTATGTTATATAAAAATTTGACATTCTAAGAGAACAGAAATCTTAAAAGTATAAATTTTTTTACTTTATTTACATACATCATTTATAATCCTTCAAATTTATTTAAGTAACATACGTACATGATTATATGATTATATAATTAAATGTTATACTTACTGCTTTAGTCAGTGTTATAGAAAAATGCAAACAATATTTTTTGTAGAATATTGTGCATTTCTTTGTTTTAATTCTTGTATAATATGTATATAATTATTTATATATTATCGTACGAGAAAAGAGTACGTAATTATTAAAAAATTAAAAATAAATTTAGTGATTCCTTTAAGTGATACATATATTTAATTTACGTCTTATGCAGTTGTCATTATAAAAATGAGCAGTGTTTATTATGAAAAAGCATTTAACACGATTTGTTTTGAAAAACAGTAGTAATTTATTAATTATCTGAGTTTATTGGAAAACAATCCAATTTGAAATATTGTACAAATATTGTTAATATATTTTTTCACTCATTATGATAAAGTAGATAAAATCGTATGAAAACCCTTGTAATGAACCTAAACCTAATATGTCTTTCAACATTTAGGTATTTCTTAATACATCCCCACATATTAATTACAATTTTTATTCCCACTTTTATTATAAATTTAATCATAAAATGGAAATTTTTTATATACTATAACTTGAGAAATCTTGCACAGTATTGTTTGAATCATTGATTCCTTTCTCTTTAGTTGCACTTTTTCCGAGTCGTTAATTTTGATATGAGTTAATTTATAAGTAAAGATGTATACATTATGAATTCTCCATGCCGGAAAATACGGTATAAATATATAAACTAATTTTTTTTCAGTAGTATTTTTGAAAGTTTCATAAGAAGAAAAGTGTAATTATTCATTATTATTTCTATATGAATAATTTATTGTCTGGAAAGAGCTTTTTTGTAGATTAATCTAAGATTCAGGGTTAAAAAAAATGGACGTTGAACATTATTATCGTTGAACATCGTCTTACATATAGTTATATTATAAATAATAAACATAATGACAAGCTGGAATTTTAGAATATTATTTTTGCGATTCCCATGTATTTACATTACAAGTAATCGGTTAAGAGTAGCTTACAATAATTTGCATCATTTGTACTTGTCATTGCGTCTATCGAGATGACAATTTCAAGGATACATAACTTTTTCTATAGAAAACTTACAAATTAGAGTCTCAATTTTCTCTTGATCTACGATTGTATAGATTACATATATTTTAACTTTATTTATTCGGTTATAAATAAATGAATATAAATTGTTAATTTAATAAAAAATATTATATTATTTTACACGAGTAAGTAATATATTTTATTTACCAAAGATATGTCGTTCAAAATTGGACTCAGGATGTTTTTTCACATTTGTTTAATAAATAACATTACTCTAGCACTCTACATTGGGTGATTCATTTTAACATATCAACGTCATGAGTTTAGAGGTCGTATTTCAAACACAAATAATTTACCAAAATTATTGGTATACCAACTAGTTGACCTTGGTAATAAATTTCTTTTTATTTCATAAAAAGTAATAAGTGTAAAATTAAAATTTTTTCTCTGCAAATCTAATGAAATGAACAATTTTTCTCATAATGAAAAGTCAGTACCCTTTTTATTAGAATAAAACGATATCAAATTTAGGATTATTTATATCGTTTATGTACTGGTTAAAAATTTTATGAGTATATTATTTAAGTTATTTTATAATAGGATAAATCAAAATGCTCGGACAAATGTTTGTAATAAATACGAGAATCGCTTTTTAAGTTATTGACGTTATAGATTCTCAACGCCAGAGATATATATTTATGACTTGAATAAATTTTAGCAACAAACAAGTTCATATAATTACTCTTTTAATCGCTTCGGCGAAAGTGAAGTAATTTTGTGACATTGACTTGTAAATATCTTAAAAGGAACAAAATTATTAATAAATTGGTTATTGATTTAATTATTGAAAATATTGTGTAATTATCCGCGATTACCAAAAATTTCTAACGTCAAAATCATGTCATTCTGACTGTTTAAAAATGATATTAAATCTGTCATGGTCGGTCTTAAAGTTTTATGAATTACCTCTTATAAGTCACAAATTCACTTCTAATATCACGAATGTTTTATAAAAATGTTATACACAAAGTTATAAGCACTCAATCCTACATCCATGACATTTTCTTTAATTTTATTACACTTATAGTCCTATTGAGTGCTTTAAAACTCTATACAGTACATAATTGTAAAGAGAAACACTGCTGTCTAGCTCTTAGACCGTCGACTCATCGAACTCATTCTCGAGACAGCAGTCTTCTTATTTCCTTTTCCTACGTGTTTCTATATCGTGTACTTTAAAGTAGAGTGCACGAATATTACACCGAGGGAAGACAAAATATTTCGAAACCATGAGAAATGACGATTAAGGTATTTTAAAAAATTGTAGTTAAAGTCTGCGCGACATAGTAAAAATAAAAATTGATATTGTTGAAGGTGCTAAAACTTCTTTTATTAAAATTTGTATTTCTAAATAGCTATTTCCTATGCAGTTGTATTCTTATATCGTATTCTTATATAGAGGATAACGTCAATAACGTACCAAAAGTTACATTAAAAAGAAATTTTTCTTTACGAAACGCTAACCCTTTTATTCTTTTGCTTTTATATATTATATAAATTTCCGATTGGCGATCGTGCATTTGACCAATACTATTTACCCTATTTGTTCTATTGGAATTTAATGTTTATTTGTTATGAGAAGTGTCTAGATGATTCACTAATCCAATCCATTGCAAATAAGATAAAATGTACACATAAAATGTACACATTGCATAACAGTAGTACAAGTCCGATAAATTAATTTAACTTATGCGTCTACAATATTTAATAATATTTTGAACGCTTATTTTAGCATGTTTATCTAACTCGTTTTTCGTAAGATATTAATAAAACGTAACATATCAATCCGAATGGAAAATTATACCGTTGATACATATTTAGAAAATTTCAAACACTTGTTTACTGATTTTTACAAGAAGTCAATACGAGGACGTTCACTTTCACTGGGATCGTTTCACTTCAAAATAATGCACAAGTGTTACCTCGTTCTAAGTCGCGAACTTTAACTCACAAAACATAATCAGGCAATTTAAAAGTACAATTGAATATTAATGCATGCAAGCGTCAACATAGATAGTAATTCAAATAATTTTAGAACAATGGTACGGATATAGGTATACTACGGTATACCACGCGAAATACACGCGACGGTGCAGTAGTACGAAAAAAAAAGTAGAAAAAAAGAAAATCCGAAAGAACGATTTTTCACCGACTCGCGACGTAGGCGGGCCGGTATACGTGGGCAGTTTGTCATTTCTTTTCATGGATCGAGCGACCGACGCACGCTAATATACGTGTACGTATGCACGAGAGAGTCAAGTCTTTGTCCTCGTTTATTCTGCTACTGGAAAAATTGAAATGTTGTCGTAAAAAAGTAACGAAGTTACGAATAAAATATAAAGAATGGGAATAAGGTAGGGAAGCATTATTGTATTTGCTCTTAATCGTAAAAGTACGTATGATTTCACTGTTAGTTACGTTTTATTCCATCTGGAATTAAGTTTGTTTTAAGTCGTCGATATGTCATTAAGAAACTGTGTTTTTAATAACTAAATAACTTATATTTTTTCTTTATTTTAACTCTTGCTTCTTAACCTGCTTTCGCACAAAGGCCTTTAAGTTCATGATGTTGCATTATCGACGTTTTGGGAGCGATATTCGAATGTCATTTATTCCCTTTGGGATTCGCTGTACATTTCATGGAGGGAGGACCTCGTTTGCAATTTCTGGAATCTTTCATGTCGAGGATAATGCGACCTCGTTGAATGACTGCAAGATGGTAAATTTTTAAAAACAAACAAATTCAATATAAAAAATTAGCCCATTAAAATTTTTCTTATTGGATTCGATTGCATGCAAATTAATTGAAACATAATTCAAATGGCAGAGATCGATAAATACAACTGTCAATCAAAGTTTCAATTCATGATTTTTTGCTATAACCTCAGGGTTTTATGATTTGTGAAGCTTCGTTATTAAATCGACCTTAATCGGTTAAATAAAATACAACCTTCGAGTGATCTAATAATCACATAAATTTTATATTATAATAATCACATAATAACATAAAATTTCTAAATTCATCCATGGACATTATCTCGAAGTGTCTAAATACTTTATTCATAGTGTTAGTATACGAAGTACAACTATAGTACAACTAAGCTTTTGTACAATTATACAAATTTATACGATTTTATATATAAATGTACAATGATAATTTTTTCATTACGTTTCAGGTGAGTAGCATAATTATCTAGTCACGAACTTTGCTTAAGCATGTAAGTGAAAATACGTTTTCAAACGGATATTTATTTAAATTTAAAATTTTAATTCTTTAAATATTTCAAACACCTCGTTAAGTTTTAATCTCTACATTCGCTAAAAGAAACCATGAAATAGTAAGTGCAAAAAACTTATTAATTAAAGCAATATATAATTCATAAGGTTTGGTATTATGCAATATGAAGGTTATATCCACGATTATATAATCGTGGATTTGTATACGTTATTGGGAGTTATTACAGAGTCATACATTTTCCCTTGCATTTCAAAAACAATGAGTATATCATTAAAGGAAAATCCTATTACAAGGTAAACAAGAATCCTGATTCCGTAGATATGTTGCGAGTACGTGCGTGTGCACGCACGCGTGCACCTACAACCTGTCAATTGAAATTCAATTGGCAAATTCAAACTTAATTTTGTTCCTTAAAAGGCAAAAGGACTGTGAGCAACTGAGTCTCATTACCCACCGACACACGCAGCCTAACAAAGCTAAATTTCACCTACCGTGCCAAATCTCAAAGCACTTTCCAGGTGAGAGACGATGAACGTCCATAATTTGCTGAGCATTCGCAACGCAATCGATGCTGCCACCCATACCACTGTTGCGTCTCGTCTCGTGACCCGTTGGCACATTTCTCGAAAAAATAGCCGAGCTCCATTACCGAAGAATAATACCCGTTGATAATTTCGAGTTAAAACAATGAATCCTCTGCGCACTCTTCGGCTCGCGCATGCATGCATGCGTCGCTTAGACCTACTTGAACCTAGCTCTATACGTGTATGTACGATATAGCTAGCTCGAGCGAAGAGTGCGTGGAAGAAGAAAAAAACAAATAACTAAAGCTCCCCTTGCGCAATCGATGCTTGACGAAGGAAAGTCTATCTGGTGCAGTCTGAATATCTTTGTTCCTTTATTAAAACGAGGTCTGCGTTTATGAGTCAAGTTTGAGAGGGTCTCATTTGATCATTGCGAAGTAACGAAAGAAAATTCACAACGAGCTTCTTTGTTATTATCACTTCATGCTGAATGAATGTTGTTATATTTCAATCAACGAAGTTAAAATGTTCAATTGACTACCATTTGCACAATTTCATGGACCCTAAAAAACAAGATAATCTCGAGTATTGAGGTATGAATAGATACTAAAAGATGTTACATCAAAAAGGCTAGGCTCAAGTACCTATTGTTATTCTTCTTCGAGACTTTTTCCTTAGGAAAACTTTGTCACTCCTTTTAATTACTTGTCTTGGAGCACCAAATTTTGTTGGAGAAAGCGAGAGCTGTGCTCGTAAAAACGACTGCGTCAAAATTCAATATGTGCTCAAGTATTTGATGTACGATGCAATAGCCTGTAGCTAAATTACATTGCTTTCACCTCGACTCGACTTAATATCGATTCAACAAAATTGCAATAAAAAGGTCTTTGTTATTAATTGAAATCCTTCGATTGTGTTGATTAATATCTTTCAAAAATTTTTATTCCATAATTATTAGCGTACATTTAATATTTATCTTCTAAATGAATGACTTCAATTTATTGATTTATCGTTCTGATGCATGATGCTGATTCGGTTGTAGATATCGTGTTCGAATAAATATGATGATCTGAAAAGAGGTACGTTTTTCATACGTACAGTAACACAAAACTAAGTTATTGATAAAACTTTTAAAATATAACACCACGTACGTTTCTGTTCTGTATGCAAAAGCATCAATACTAATCTACTACCGCGTTCTTGTAGCATACAGTTTTGTTAAAACTCATAAATTATCAAATACAATGACAAATATAGCAAAATAATAAAAATGAAAGGAATACATTACATTCTGAATCACACTGCACTCTTATTAAAATAATAAAATTATACTTTTGATCACAAATCGTATTAATTCGTAAAAAACTTTAGATTAATTGTAAAACGAAAATTTGTAATCTAAAGATATGTATTTTTGATGATTCACTAAAATTTTCGCAGATAATTTCTTAACTTTCACTTATTATCTGTCAAAATATCCATAACAGTATACGGTCCCATTTTTACTGAGCAAACGTGAATGACATATTATTTTTTTATATTTATGTGAAAAAATTATAGTTTAAATAAAAATATTTATGTTTTAATGTGTTCGTCTAGTAAAACATCAATCAAAGTTCTTTTGCTTATACCGTAATTCTATTTACAGTACTTTTAAAGCTAATCTGCATTGATAGTAGGTTGCAGCATGAAAGGGAAATCATTCGCATCAACGCTGCATTAGTGCCAACTTAAACATTAGAATTATATTTAAGCCTATACCGATTTAGAAATAATTCTCATAGTTACCAAAATCTATAATTTATAAGTGTAATTTCATTAAAATGTAGGTTTAGTTTTACAGATACTAAATTAAGTGTGAATTGTATCAAATGAAATTGTAATTAGTATCCTTATTCAGACTATAAAAAATTGTATTTTAAATTCTAAATAAATAGATTTATTATATTATTATGTTGACCTGGTTTATTAATAATAAGGCAACTCACAAATTCTGCTAACAATATTAATTATAAGTAAAAATATAGAATTACTAAACTAAAATATTTATGCAAAATTTATATCTGTGAGAATTACAAACAATAAAGATAAATTTTTATTATTTTCAAACGTATTTTCTTTATATTTAGAATAGTGCGCGATCGTAAAAAATGAAACTATGTTTCTTGTAGTTTTCGTTTCAAAACCATCACGTACTGTTTACCGTTTCGCTTTTGTGAAAAGCTGTGACTCTTATCGTGAATGCTAGTAATTTTACAAGTAACTTGTAATTTTCACTTTGAAATTATAAAATCTATACAGCAGTATTACTTTTGTAAGATAATTTTTGTATCGATTTTTAACAGTAGACCTAGTTGGTCCAAATCGATATTTTTTGTCTTATTTATGTTAACGATTTACAGTGAAAATAAACTGTAACCGAATTTTCAACAGTTGGTCCAATTCGTATTGATACCAATGACCGCATTCGGATTGCAATTACAAAATATAATATGCACGCAAAGCTCACTGGCCTAGTGAATCAGTGAGAGTATTAAAAAAAAAAGCGAGCGAATGGGTTTGCACAAGTGCCAAGGGAAACAATCAGGTGTCGAATGGGCTGCTGCTGCTGCATGACGTGGCTCTCGGCTCGCGTGCACTTGTGTATCCTTCGCAAATGTGACGACTTGCAGATATGCTCGACGATGGCACAAGCGCATGTGTACGTGATCCTTTATTTTTTGTCTTCTCGTGTTTCAGGATCCATGTACGGATGGTCATTGTCATCACGTCGTATACAAAAAGGCTCATGTTTTTAGCACGAATAAGAAGCGACTTTGTATTTGAGGTGCTCTACTTTTTTTTGTTCTTTTTTTATAAAACTATTTAAACTGTGAAGAAAATCAATTGTGTTTTTCATTAGAAAAATGAACAAATTCCTGCTTTTCATTTCCATACCTTATGTGCGTCATGTATGTGGATTAATAAGTTATTTAATGACTGATGTAGAAGATTAATAATTTAAAATTTATTATTAACATCATTATTCACAAACTTGAAATGAATATGGCTTTTGATTAATTTAAAACCAAATGTTGAACTATTTATATAAAATTTTTTAAACAGAGCGATGTGGCTTTCAATATTTAATCTTTGAACGGTATGAATTTGAAACGCCTACGATAGATTTCAGTAATATCAAAGAATTCTTACTTTCTCAATAATTATATTAATAAATTGTTTCATACTTTTTAACCCACAACGCGATTTTATCACTTAAATTAAAGAAATTTAGTTTCTTTTTACACGAAATATATTTCTAGTATTCGAGTTTTCAGGAATATTTATAAGGGTACAAGAGAAATGAAGTGTAATGGTTCAATTATTATACCAATAATTTAAATTATTGCAATATCCTTTTTAATAATCTCAAGTAGAGCTCCTTAAAGTGTAGGAAAACGACTTTCAATTAAAACACTAGTCTATCATACAGCGATTTAACGCAAGAAAGAAGTTTAAAAATGGCGTCTCGCTTGAAAACTCGAATTAATCTTTGACTCAACAGCGACAATTACACGTTAAGACTTCCTACCAACGGCTAACAGACTCCTTGATGATTCATGCTATGTTCTACCGCGGTTAAAATATATTCTAAAGTTTCTTTGTATAGGATTGCGTACCTTAATGCTCGTACGCGGAAAACTGGAAAAGAAATACGTTAAAGATGAATAATTCCGTGCACTCCTTTTTCGTTGAAGATAAAGCATAGAAGTACCTAACATTATACGTATAAGACTATGTAAGCTAGTGTTAATTGACCGATAATTTTGTTTATTTCATTATTGTCTTCAACTTTTTCTTGTAATTATATATATATATAATTATATGTATATATATATATATATATATAATAATCTCAAAATGGAAAATTCAATGACTGTACTTAAATTTCGCGTTAAATGGGTACTTTATAGCAATTTAACTAGCCTTTAATCACATACAAAATGATTCATATTTAATGTTTGTGAATAAAAAATGTGAATCGATATCAATTGTTCTGATATTTTAACAATAAATATGAATTTATAATTTACAAAATGAAAGCTTATAACCGATATATTTTGAGTCCATTATTCTCAGGAAAATAAATATTTAATAATTATTGTTTTTATTTATCCCAACCAACTTTTAAGATTAATTTAGTTTAAGAGTATTTAATATTTAATTTTATCAGCCATTATTATAATGTCAATCATAAATAATTGACAATAATAAATAATTTTTTGAATAAATGAATAAGTACTTTAATTGTAGTTTAGTATCGTTTTACTTCACAAATCGATATAATACAGATAAAATAAATGTTTAATAAATCTTTTAATGATTTTAATTTTAATCGTTTTAAAAGTACAGAATACCATTTGTCTTGGAGATTTTTATCTTTCTTAAATAAAAATTTCCTCCCAACATAATTACATTGAATGCTTTGTTGTGGTTTTTCTGCCAAGTCCTAATAGTTTTGCTTCAGTGTATAGAAAATTTTATATATTGAATGAACTTGTATATTTTTACGAGTTCGTGTAACCTCGTTTTAATTTGCAAAAAAGTCTCACAGAATATAATCATGTATACATTTCATTTTAGGATTAACAGTTCCATTGAATACTCGATAAATAGTATGAATTTATCTCCAATAGAATTAAAGTTTAAACGTACCCAGAATGTCTGTTGATTCATTAGATGATATACAAACGATGACTAGTTTCACATCTAGCTACATGATCTGTAAGTATCCTGCACAACATGTTTATTGAATTGTTTATAGAATTGCGAGGCTCACAATTGTTTGCAAAATTTGCCACTATGTTATTGCTTCAATTTGAAGAGAATCAACTAAACTTACATTATTATTGGATTCTCTAGGCACATTAAATTGGTTATGAAAACAATCGCTAGCATGTTCGACATTTATTACAAATTTATGTGCTGATATTTAGAATCTTGTACTAGATGTCTCATGGATTCTTGTCCATTCTGAAAACAATCTTGTTCACCCTGTGTCATGAATCATAATTCCGCCAGTAACATCTTCTATTCTATTAGATGGATCTTCTTGGCTAAAAGAAAGTTCAATGTTTTGACCTTCGTTTTTTAATAATCAACGCTGCACCACTGAGTCACTTTCTATTTCAATGAATGTAATAGTTTAAGAGTCGCTTTTAACAAATAAAAAGATTGATATCATTAAAATCAAAAGCATGGATCTTCAATTCTTCTTTACTGATCTGCTTCGCTCAGAAACAATCTCAACGCTCAAATCGTAGTTCATCGAGGGAACAATTTGAAAAAGAATAAATCTTACCCTATAGATAGTTAGTAAGGAACAAACTTCGTTAGGCTTAAATTTATTTAAGCCATGGAATCTTGTCCTTCCACATATTAATGATTCCGTTTGAAGTTTCTTCTAATTTGTAGCTTTCTGTAACTCACTCTGAGTTGTATATGTTGTATATGTTGTATTGTTCGAGAACCTGAGCATTCACAGGAAAACATTCCTATTCCAATATAGTGAAGAATTATACAATAAATGGTACAAGATTTGGCTACATTAATTTCCAGAGTATCTACAATTATTCCAGCAACGATGTAATTAGAAGGTCCTAAATAAGCTTATCGATTGCAATAACTTGGTCCTTATCAAAAATTAAATCTCACGACCGTCTCAGTGGTCCTTAGCGAAAGTTTCCATACTTTATCTGAGAAATGATGGTTTACTTAGTCCTCAAGCTATAAACAATGATTATCATTTAAAGACCGATAACTAAATTAGTTATATGCTAATCGCAATGACAAACTTTAATTTGTCTTGATTCGTTCAGAATCATAGTTATACGAATCTTTACATCATACTTTTGAAAATCATTCGCCACAAGTTCGCGAAGGCGGGCGAGATGTTCCAAGATAAAAAAATGAATCCCATCTCTAATTGCTATTCAAACTCGTCGACCATCATTCCTGCAGCGTCGAGATTTCTAGTTCAGTGCATAGATCGTGTATTTCAAGACGTGAGAAAAAACTTATCTTCTGTAATCTCGTAGAGGCTCGATGTTTGGTTGAGTCGACATTTTTATTGTATCGTCGAAAACAGTCCAGTGATACAGTATACGTTTGTATTTACTTGTACAGACTTAATATATTCTGCAATAAAATGTGGCATGATCTGTTATATAATAAAAAACAACAATTGAATAATCAATATTTTTCTTATTCGTCTCGATCGCTAAATAAATGTTCATGAAAATTTCTATATAAATATGTATATAAATTAATTTCTTTAAAGACAGAATTTTTGTTCATAATTTCATTTTATTAATTTGCGTACAATAAATTGAAAATGTATCTGTATTAACAAATATTATAGCTTGGAAAGTATGCTACTTGCAATTGTATCATTGATTTTAAAATTTGGTAATAATCAATTTACCAATAAGAAACTTACTTTTATGAATAATATTGTATAAAAATTGAAAAAGTTCTTTGTTTGAGATTTTACGTTAAATTTATATTTTAATGGGAGACTTCATGAAATCGTATGTCAATACGTTGTTTGCTCTCAAGGACAACACATCCATTTAGGGTTTAACTGATTTTAATTATTTTGGTTAGGAATATCTTATGTGAATGCCTTTGCATAGTCTTCTGCACGATTTAATTCATGAACAGGTAACTTTGCTGTATAAACATTTGAGGATCCATTTTACAAATTAGTTTCACATTATCTTCATTTTATCTCATTTTATTTTTGTACTTTTATACTTCTTTTTTCTATTATTGTCTAAGAACAATTTTTTAAAAATAGGTCTAGTTTTAAATACAAGTCGAGGAAATGGTATTCATAATGAGATATCTTGTTCGATATAATAAACCACAATTTTGACGTATCAAAGGAAAAATAAAATGCCTGCGCACATTTGATAAGAAATATAACTGCAGGTTCCAAATGTTAAACTAATATAATAAATTATACTAGGTTAATACGTAAATATTGAAATTTTCATTAAATAGAACGTGCAATAATAAACAATATAACAAAGTTTCTTAAAATAAATAATAATACAATAAAATGTCTTTAAACATCACCAGGCTTTGAAATAAATAAAAAAATATGAAGTTAGAAAGATAAAAGAATAATCATTTTTTGGATATTCAATAGAAAAAAGTTCAAGTTCTTTGTACTTACTTCTTAAAAATTTAATTAGAATGAACGATTAGAATGAAATATGTGTTTGATGAATTCTTAGTATTGTTTTTAATAAATTAACGAAGTTGATTATATACTAATTAGCGTAGAAACAATCTTTTTACAATTTACATTTAAACACTTTTTCCTTCATACCAATTAAAATATTGTTGGTTAACGTGATTAATCAATCGTGTTCGTGTGAATTCATCAACATTCAAACGAATGAAAATTATAAAAAATTGTATGTTAAGATATTTATAATCTTAAAGAATATAAAAAGTTTTATTAAATAGATAAATTATATCTTGATCTTGTTAACGTAAATTAAATCAAACAGTACTTTTGTTTCGGAATGAATTTCTCACAATATGTATTAAATTTATAATTATTTACAAATTTGTTGCATATAATTATGATATCTAACATACATACACATACACAATCATGCATATTTATGATCCCAATGGAATATTTTATTTTACATATTACATTGGATTTATGTATTATTCCAATGATTATTGTCAGTCTTGATTGTTTGACCAAATAAAATATTAAAAGTAACAGAAAAATTCTGCCAGTTTTAAAATGTTGTAGATTTGAAAAATTTCTTCGGTATTTTAATACATTAATAAATTCACATGATTAATTTTGAAAATGTTCAGCTATAGCATAGCCTCTTCGATCAGCTTCGCTTCACTTTTACTTCGTTGATTCACCCCTCGAATTCCGCATCCAGAAGTTGCTGCTACTCGCTTCAATAATACCATTTTCAATCAACTTCATGAGCTAGCAGACAAAGCCGCACCAAATCCAGAAGAACCCAAGTACATGTATGACAGGGCGATCAACCATCATCCCCAAATCTCTCGAATGTGCGAGCGACGCTTGCGTACATACGAGCGACAGCTGAAGTATCGCAACGAGCAAACAAAGAACTTTGAGTCATGAGATTTCGTTGTCCGAGTATGCGTTATGAAACGAGGGAGGTGAAAGTGCTCTGAAATTCTCCTTCATGCAGCTTCTTTTTTATCGATCATCTGACCCATCCGTGTGCCTCGCGCGTGTCATTATGGGATTTTCTCCTTCGTGTTGGTTCTCTCGTGGGTGTTTACTGAACTTGGCTAAGTTTAATTATGCGATGCCAGATTAGTTCTACATAATTGTAAATGTTAATGCGTTCATTCTGTAAGCAGGTGAATACAAAAGAAAATTCAAATACATTCAAATGATACAAATTTAAATTATTTTGCGTACAATAATCATGCGATTAGTAAAAGGTAAAAATAGCTGTTTTCGATTGGCGATTAGTTTTCCTGGATTTTTCATTCTTGTCCAATTATAAATGATTCATCAATAAGAAATAATATTTATGTATTATTTTTTAAGTATCTCTTTAATCATCGTTTAGGTTCTTTATGTATGTGTTTAAATACCGCATAAGTATACTTCAACAACATTTTTCTTTTTCAATGTAACATAGATAATTTATATGTTTCTAAAATTTATATCTAATGTTTAAAATTTATGTTAATATTATTCGATAAAGCGTAATTAAACATTTTATAATACATATATTCAAGAGAACCATACATGTTAGTTAACACAAGATCTTAGTGGTAGTATAACGTTTGAAAATTCACGAAATCTGTTGGAAAAAGTTTACCGAATGAAATACACTTCTTTTTCTTGCTTTTAAAGTTTAAAATAGTGGGATAATAAAATTATTTTAATTCATCTTTGGAAGTTGAAAGAGACTATACGGTAATATATTATAAGAAACAAAAAATTTTTTTCACCTTTATATACAATGCTGACGTTTCTTTTATTCTGTCCCTTTCTCTCTTTCTTTTACTTTCTTCATTCTCTCGGCCTTCTTTTCTTTTCTCCCTTTAGAATCTTAAAATTAGTAGCAGTTAAGCACTTTTAATATAGTATACAATATAGAACCCCATAAAATGTAATGTAAAACCCTAAAATTAAATACCATTGAAAATTTGTAAATAAATAAAAGATAGTGCAAAGCTTTAATAATTTTAAATAATTAAGCACGGAATGCAAAAGCTGTGTAGTGTAATACTTGTGCAGAAGCTTTAATTAGAATTCACATATTATATAATATCATCGCAGGAGATGAATCTTGCATTTTTATGGTATTAACAGGACACAAATATAACACCACTATAATGAAAACACGATTGTAACAATTATAAAATATTCTGCCGAACATGAATACTGTTAAAATTGTTCCAATCAGTATCTATTTCGTTAGTACATCTTCGTGAAATGATTTTATACATATTGAATAATTTTTCATTTATTTAATACTATTTATTTAAAAAAGCAGAAACAAGTAGTAATAAATATTTCTTTTATTCAGTTATACTCATACGCAAGCCTTACAAGAATCGCGCGTTTTGTAGTATCGAAGGTTTAAATTCCCAAAGAAGAATCTTGCTTGTGGCATATTTTAGTGTGAGCCGTGTATACCGAAGCACTCGGCAATCGAGAATTTTCTTTATAAATAATATATAAAGTAAGTTATAGGTTAAAATAAAGAATGTGAATCCCATATTGTAGCAAGAATTTCATTTGTATAAAATGTCAATTTATTATACGAAAACTTACGTATTTTGGACAAAGTATTTATGAAATTTTGGCTGAATTTTTCTATCTTAGTAATGATACGGAGGTTTTGGTATTACGTAACAATAGAATTGAACTTTCTAAAGTTACAACAAGTATTTCCGTATTTTTGTATTCGTTACTCATAATTTATTAATTAAGCCAAATTGAACAAATGCATATCCGAAATAAAATTAAAATGTTTAAAGGGGATAAATATATATATATATATATATATATATATATATATGTGTGTGTGTGTAAGTAAATATAACTCAGGAATTTTATTGTTATTTTCATAAAATAAATAAAAATTAAGTGCAACATGTCAGTAACGTTCAACTATCAAAAAAAATCTTTGTTGAAAACTAATGCATTTTACCTTTTTAACCAGTAATACTGGTTAAAATAAATCTAGTACCTCTTATTTAATTTAATATCATTCGAACATTGATCGTAAAATTCGCTTTCTTCGCGATAACGATCCTGTCATAGCAACATCTATAAAAGTCGCTTTAGAGTGTACATTCGGAACCCTCCTCGTATTTCATTAAGTCGTCGACATATTCGCCTTTTCGAAGAATAAAACCATTCAAAACATTATCTCTTTGCTAGAACAAGTATATGGTGTATTTATTCATAATAAGGTAGTTTTACAAAAATATCCATACGGCATAGTAATTATCGGCTTTTAAATACAAATTAGAAATATTTCAGATTTTCTTTTTGATATTATTTATCCCAAATATAATTTACCTTCGTTTAATAAACGTTGTGTAGAGAAGAAATAAAAATGATTCGTTTTTGCTCTATACAAGATAAAAATCTTAATTAAAAAACGTACAGAAAAAAAAAAAAAATTTTATAATTTCTGAAATCAAAATAAAAAAAACTAGTAGCAGTTATGAATATATATGAAAATTTTCTTTTGACAATATTAGAATGAAACTGACTTTATTGAACATTCTGTGGTATTAAATCAGTAAATCCACCAATTACTATTCATGTTGAAGCTCTTAGTATTTGCAAAGAGACACGGATTATCATGTTTTTTTTTTTTATATACAATCTCACTCAAAGTATTGTAAGAAGATTTTTTTAATATCACTTTGGTCGATTGTGACAGATTCATTTTTAACTCTTAGATTAGATTTTATCAGACATGATGGTTGGTGAGATTCTGGATCGATTTTCACAATGACATACTAGACTGATTTTCTTGTAAACGCATTATTATTGCATATATACTTTATAAATTATAATATTTTAATTTAAAGTTTTCACATTTAGATACTTAAAATTAGTTTTGCTATGAAATAATGAAGTTATTGCAGTATGCTAAACAATTTTTTTATCCATGATCTAATAAAACTATTTGATATGATAACAAATCAAAGCATAATTGTAATGTTTGATTGTAAATTGTATTGTGGAGAAATCCGAATTAAAAATTATATTTGTATAAAAGTTAAATGTCTTTATTTTATATAGCTTACTTTAGAATTTTAATTAAGTTTATATTATGTTAAAATTGAATCTTTCTCTTTTTGATAAAGTTGAATTCGCAAATACACTAGGCGAATAGGTTCAATTCTTACTCAATGCGATGACAAAAACTTCAGAATGAAAATTTTTCAGTTTTTTTTATACAAAAAAAGAAAGAAAGAGAGAAAGAGAGAGAGTAATATTTGTTTGTTTAATTAAAATGAAGTTTTAGTATAATCAAAATACAACTATTAAAATTAACCACATGCGATAGTTTTATCAAAAATAAATGATTATCCTGATTTTCAGTGATTCTTTCCATTAAATTACTGATTCATAAAATGCTTTTTATTATTATTTTACCTTTAGTATAATAATAAAATAATTATAAAGTGTTAGGCAGAAAATTTAAACGACGCGATTAAATCAGAGTTACCTATTTATCAGGAAAAACTTTGATTATATTTTTAGAACATTTTCATCGAAATTATAATATATTATTTTATTTTATTCACTTTACTCAATTGTATTTAATTAATTTCATAAAAAATATCCCCGTAAACGATACATCTTATTTTTATTTTATTCGTTTTAATGTTTTATTCATCACTTTATAATATCTAGTCAAATTATGTATTAAAATATAATTATAATTCAGTATGAAATTTTTTTTACTTCGATTATCAATTTTCATGAATAAACTCAGCATGCTTTCTTCATCCAACGCTTCTTCCACACTTTCAGAAGCCTTTCTATTATTAGGAAGACGTGACCCACGAATATATATTCATGTGGTCTGTTCGTTCTCTCTCTCTCTCTCTCTCTCTCTCTAAATACTTCTATGTGTAGAAATGGATAACCTAGCGAAATTTACGAGTTTGTCCAAGTCATTTTTATAATATTGCAACATTATATGTGTTTTTCGTGCACTCGATTTTCTTTTCGAGATTATTTTTCTTTTGAAAAATACTCTGATTTACTTATATAATTTTTTATTATTTATTTTAACAATTACTTATTTTTATTTAATAAGATAATCATAAATGAAAAAACCGTATCTTAGTAATTTTGTGTCATAGATTATTGTGCTATGAATTTTAAATTATCAAATTAAATAAATATTATAATGGTAAGTAAAGTTATAAAAAAGACGTGGTTCAAATAGAAATAATTATCACAGTAACATATGTACTAATCTCAAAATTTGTTGTTTTTTAATTGTAGGTATTCAAATGGAAATCTCTAAAAAGTGCTTTATTATAAAAATAACGAACATTAGAAGAAATCCGTTACAAGCAAAATGAGTTCCTACAAAAGAATAATGTTGTATCTTCTGACGCATTCATTATATTACAGACAAGATATCAGGAATGAGTACTTCAAAAGTACTTCATGCATACTTGTAGAAACATGGTGATTGTAAAAATTGCGAACCAAAAGATTATCGGTAAAAGGAACGCAAACGAGTGGTCTTCGTTCGTTTCGTCCTCTCAGTAACTTTTATGCTCCGTAACTAATAAAATTACCAGTTTGATGATTCAATTATTAAGTGTAGTTGCAGTCACATAAAAATCAAAATTATTAAGAATTATTCTACTAATGGAAAGAGATATGGTTATTATTGCAAAGATTATTTGCAATCTATTGCATTGCAATAGAGTATCGGAAAAAGCGATAAGATACTATTCTTATAAAACATTTATTTTAATGATATTAATGAATTATAAGAGTTAACTTATAAATTTTAATAAGTTATTTAAAATGCATTTATAAGCATATATGTATATATATATATATATATATTTGTTTAAAAATGTAATTTAATTATGAATGTGTATTTATATCACCTTCTTATAATGAAAGATGATGTCTCAAGAAAAAGAATGAACTAACATATTTTATTATTACTTAATTAATTAATTAAAAATTTATTGTTTAGCAGATGTATTCATTATACAGAGAAAAGAAAATTTTGTTTACAACATGTTTTTACAGGGTGTACTTTTTAATTTTAATTTAAACAATGTAAAATATTGAAATGATTTAATCATTAAATTAAAGTGATTAGTTTATATAAGTATATAATTAACACAGTTTAACAGATAACCGTTAATGGTATAGAATGTCTTCTTGGCATGTAATTTCATTTCAGTAGAAAGTGTAATCGATTTTCTCAAGGTAGTTAAAAATTTTCTAGTCTATATAGTCCTTCAGGAAATCATGCAGACTTCTATTAGGAATAGGTACGTGTTAACTTTAGAAAATAAAATTGGATTCTGATAATCCTTTAAATAATTACAGAATTACTCTTTTTATTGAATCATTAATTAAATTAAATTCCATATATTTGTAGGATACTATGAAAATTGTAAACTTTTCATACAATATAAATTCATGCAATTTAACGTATACAGAAATAGCATTATATTTTATTAATATGTTATTAATTTTATTTTAAATAAATGAATGGTAATAAAAATTAACCTAGTATTCATTAAAACATTAAAAACAATTAAAACATTCATTATTATTGCAATTGAAGTTGTTATTTTAATTCTGAAGTATCTGTAATATTAAATTTAAGATTAAATTCAGAAAAATTATTAGCAGTACGTTGATTGCTTTTTATTGTGCAGACTTGACTGAAATCCTTCACCATTATTTACTTTCTTACTTACAAGCACAAGCTGTTCATTTATAATTAACACTTGCATGCAGTTAAATTCCGATATCTATCAATATTGAAGGGCGTGATGTTAGTTACGCTAGTTTCTTTACCTTGTCCAATATATAATCGAGTTATCGATAGAGAAACTTTATAGAGAGTGAGAGAGAGAGAGAGAGAGAGAGAGAGAGAAATAACTCTAGACTTTCAAAGCTGAAACATCAAACATTTTTCACATTCCTGTAGTTTGTAGCACGCGAAGTCAAGATGAGAGACAAAATTAGAAAAGAAACGGGCCTTTTTCGTTTTTATTTTTCTGATCTAGAAATTTCGAGAATTTTTCTTCTTACACTCGTTATGGTAGTGACAAGCTTTAAAATTATATTAATTAAGACGATTTTGTCTAAGATATAGATAAATTTTCTTTTTAAGTATGAGCAATACAAGTATAATAGATTAATTCCATTATACACGTAAGCAGTAGAAAAGATTTTTGCATAAATGAAATTAAAAATAGAGAGCTTTTCACGGCGTTTATAATTGTCTCGTACAATGAAATATCGTTATAATTAAAATGTTTTTGTATATTATATTTTGATGTTTTAAAGTTTAAAACGTATTTATTAATTACTACATAAAATCAATGGAAAAACGATTCATTTTATACCAAATACTTTGAATCTAGACTTCTTAAATATCCATTTATAATGACTCGATTATAATATACTTTACTTTTATATTTGACTCGATTATAATATACTTTACTTTTATATTTTCAAAAATTGAATATATGGAAAAACTGATTCTTGATTTTAATTTGAAATATAATTATTTTAACATTAATTACTCCGTAAATATTGAAACTACAGTAAATAGGGCTTTTTTCTACGAATTGACTTGGTTATATAAATTTGTTATTTCACACAATTATTTTCAATTTAAAACTTTTTATCAATATTTAATTTTTTGGTTATTTAAAGTAGTACAATTAAAGAGATTTTTACAGAAATTATGTCAAAAAACGTGATTATGTAAATTAATTTTTTAAATATTTTTTCATTCTTTGCTAATCTTTAACATTTACTAGAAAATGTTTATTGGTCTAGAAAGTTCAAGGTTGCTGAATTATAGAAAATAGAAAGAGGTTTCAAAGGCAATAATATGTTACATTATCTCATATTGAAGAGAACAAGAAATCTATTTGTTATTTTATTTATAAGCACAAAGTTAATCCGCTTAAAACTTACCGAGTATCTCTAATAGGCTACCAATACTTCTTTCTAAAACTTTCAAAAAATGCAAATCAATCATTTCCTTCGTCACATATATATAAATGTAACCGTACAGAGTAAAGAGTCAGCTGTCCAGCAATTAAGTCAGCTTAATTAATCATTGAAAAATGAATTAATCCGCGTCACTGCAGCTATCCGCGTCGACTACTGCGGCGATGGATTGGTGATATCCAATATTCATCGAAGCGCAGAATGACTCACGATCACAATATGAATCGCGTCAACGACCACGAACGAGTTGCTCGCACACACATGTACCTAGCAACGGTATCAAATTAACCATTCGCCACCGCATGATTCGCAATTAACTGATCATGCACTTCTCATCGGTCTAGTAATGGTAAAAAAAACAAATCAAAAATTCGTCGACGTATTCTGTGAAATTATACTCGACTTTTCGATGATTAAAATTTTGTCAATGTTAACACGAGTGTTACTTTCGCATTTAAGTTGGTGTTATGATAATTAATGGCTTTTTCATAGAATTAAAATTTTTAATCCTATGCTGAGACAATAATAATACTCAAATTTACAATATATTTTTAATTATAATTGGTGTGGTACTTACTATGATTAAGATAAATTAATACAACAAATGAGCAAATAAATATTTAATCTTTTAAACTAAATACATAAATTTAGTCTTATTTGAATGAACTTTGCTTTTTTATGTTGAAAGCAGTAAAGTTTCATGTATCATAAAGTGGGTAATTTCGTGTAAACAAATTTAGTTGATAAAAGAGAAATCTACTTCATGAAATGTGATACCCTACGTTCCATTACAGTTCTTTCTAATAAAACATCCGAACCGGTTATTAATAATACCGTTCAATAATTTTTAGTGTATGAACATTAAAAAGATGCTTTTAATTGTATTTAAACAAACACATGATTTATTACATTACAAAAGAAAGTGTACCAATTATTCGTATTTTATAATAATAAACCCTTATAAATTAATTCGCTCTTTTTCCTAAACATGAAAAACATACATTATTGTATTAATCACAAGTTTTTATGTTAAAAGGAATAAAAACATAAGGTGTACATAAAACAATCGTACAATTGAGATTATGATTACATCAACTAATTAATATGGTAGTACCATTCTTTTTTTATTATAAGGCTTTTGTATAGTCGTATAATAGAATTTAATTGCATAAGAAACAGTGGGTAAGAAAACTGAAAAGTTGAAAAGGTTTAACGGAGCTTCGGTGAAGGTCTCAATCTTTTAACGACTTGGAAGCATATTGCATAAGACGATCAAGGTTCGCAGAGAACGGAAATGCAATATATACGCCTACAATCTTCTTGTGGATTGATGTTTAGGTTCATTTTACGAGTAAAGTGCATTCCAACGTCTTGATTTGTATTTAATCAAATGATTAATTAAATTTTAGCGACGATCCATGACCTTTTAATGTTATTAATCTCCTCCATGATTCAAAGTCTTATGAGATACTCTGAAAACGGTAATTAGTTGTTTGGCAGTTGAAGAAACACATCATTTGGACGTTGCCTCGTAATATAAATTATATAACGTGTAGCGTATTCTGAAATGGAAGTAGTAAAAGCGACGCCGAATGAATTAAAAAATAATAAAAGTGTAGGTACAAAGGATTCGGATGTAAGTGAGAAACAACTTCTTACATGCGTACGATTGTTATGTATGTTTTCAATCTTCCCAAAAAGCATTACTGCTATATTATATTTCTTATTCTTTATTTATTTATTACACTTCAAGGTAGTCATTGGTCCTAAAATTACTTTATTTTAAACGTATTTTTGAATAGATATTCGAATAAATGCCACGGAATTAATAAGACATCTTACGTTGAAACTTTATTCAGACTTTATTGATCAAATCGTTCTGATAATTCAACTTACAGTGCCATAGTAATTGGCTATAATAAAAAATTTTCACGTAGAAACAACTAATGTAATTTTGGTAAATAATAAATTCTTTATAGTTGAGTTGAGCGTAGAAATTGAGTAATGTTTCTTAAATTTTTAGCTTATTAGAGAAATAAACATTTTTATTATTCTAAATAATAGTGGTTGACCACTTTTATACAAAAACGACCTTATAAAGTTAAGAAAGGCTCAAACAGAGTTAGTGCAGAGTAGTATTTTATTAGAGAAATTACTCAAGAAAAATTGTACCAGAATAGGTCCCAAAGAGAACAGTAAAACGCTTGACCTACTTTTGGTGTATTTTAATTCATGCGTGTGAAAAATTATTGTTCGCACAATTTAGGTGATGTAATTTTTACTAAAATGTTACACTTTTTTATGAAACTCTCAAATTTACTTTTGGACATCAAATAAATTATATGTATCGTGTGTTGTGATGAATGTATTTCACGTCATTTAAGCATACAATGTTACATTGTTTAAAGTTATAGCCATAATTAACACATACGTGTAGCATTTAATTATTATTTATGCGTAAGTTGCTTGTTTTATTTTTTAACTAACAGAATATCAATTGCTGATCTTAAAATATTATAACAATAAGCATGTTTATTAATACAAATAATTGTTTTAATAAAATTGCTTTCTTCTGTAAATTTGATACTTCAATTCAAGTAACATTGATAAAATATTTGAGTAATCTATCAGGTTCCTATATTTAAATATTTGTAATTTATAATAAATTAGATCTTGAATAAAATTAATGGAATCATTAATACAAATATTTAGTTTATAGTGACATGAAATTAATTTGCCAAATTTCTTTATTTAAATTATATTTAAAATTATGTTCAAATTTCTTTATTTAAATTTCTTAATTAATTTATATCTACTTACATACGTATTAAAGTCAAATATTTATATATTTTATTTGTGTGCGTATGCATATGCAGAATATATAAATAAGTTGCATGTAACCGTTCAAGATAATGTTATTAGTACTAATCTATATTTGGTGAAGGCTCAGGTATAATTCATAAGCTCATTGTTTTAATAATGGAGTATTTCAATATTGTGCTGTGCTAACATATACATACAATAGATAATTATTTAAAAAAATTCGTTTTTGTTTTTCAGGTAAATGCACTTAATTATCATATCAAATTGTTAGAAACAATTACGATTAATTACTAATACGGTTTATTTAAAAATAATCACCAAGTAGTTTGATCATCTGTCAAAATGGTAAATCAAATATATCAGGAGTATAAAAATATTATTACGTAATGAATAATCATACTATTTAAATAATATAAGTCATATATTTTTAGTACAGTAATAAAAACGTTGTAGTATATGTAATTAATTGAAAGCACAAAGAAAATAAATTTATATTGAATACATCCCTACATCACTAAGCGAATATAAATATGATAATGTGATGTAAGCTCAATTGATATTTATTATCAATGTACGAATAAAAAACAGCGCAATAAAGTAAAATACAAATAAAAAAATAATTAAGAATTCATAACTATAGAATGTCCCGTTTTAAGAAGCAAACGCTATATTAATTTAAAATTATTCTGATACTAAAGATGTTACTAAATCATGTTTATAGCATTTAATATCTTTTATCTCCGAAATAAAAAAATAGATTATGGCTTATATTTTTTATTCATAGATGTAAAACGGCTTAACGAATGGATAGTTGTAAGGTATTATTTAACAATTTTATTGTAAATTACAAAAGTACGGATAATAATAGTTTAAAAAATATGATTGTTATAAGCAATTATAAACTTCATTTATTATTATCAACGTTATTAGAAATTGTTAAAAAACTTTTTAATATTTTAAAAACTTAAAGAAAATTGCTTTCGATAATATTTATCAAGTACAGTTTATTTTATCAGCAACTATATTAACAGTGATTAGGTAATATTTTTAACGTAGAGCTCATTTGTATAACACAAGTAGTTATTTCTGATAAAAAATTTCGAAATATGCAAAGAATATCTACAAGAAACTGAAAAAACTTTTGTTTTTACGAATGAAAAATGTTATGATATTAAATATTCTTTTGGATAAAAAATGGACAAACATAGTATTTTGTAAAGGCAGTATAAAAAAGAATTCAACTGGAAACACTGAATTTAATGAGTAAAGATCTAAATCTAAAAGAATGAGTAAATTTTAAGATACGGTGCATCATACTGTGCTTTCTTAAAACCTAACATAATGTTCAAATTTCAAGATATCCGAGATGTATGATAGAAATAATGCATGAATGTACGAGAATTATTGAGTAAATTCATGAAAATTTAGAAGATCCGAAGTTTTTATGAAAAATCTTATTTATGTTTTAAAATAATCGTCTTTTAAATTTATATCTGCAGTTCAATGATAATGAAATTATTTAATATTATTTATACGGTAAATTTTACTGAATTCTTCAAACTATCCAGCTTTTGATGTATCATAATTTAATGTAAAGCATTATTTCATAAGCCATTTCTTTAATTTGTTAAGCAAATAATATACTTTATACAGTATCAGAGCTGCAATTCAAAGGAAGTAACTGGTGCATTCTGTTGTAAAAAATTCTTTTTTTACAATTATTTTTTTTTTACAATTAAATTTTTAATTTCTTATTGAAAAATGCATCAGGAAAAATTCTTTTCCTCGAGTCTTCAACCGTTCTTCATTAAATAATTATTGAATATATCCAAGTATAGTGACCACTACAATCTCTTGATGAAACATTTTTCATTGAATCAGAATCTTGAATTGCAACCCATTATTTTTCTACTGTTTCTTGTTTTTAAGATCAATAGTGATGTTTGTACTTTCCAGTAACTGTTATAAGACAGTGCAAAAATTCCCATTAGTTATCGAGTCAATAAAGACCTAATTGTTTTCGTATTTTATTAAATGTTAGCTGATACTGCCTGAATTAAGCGTTATTTTTCTTATTTGTAAATATTCGCGTGTAAAAACTTATGTACTTGAACATTCGAGATGCCTTAGTAATCTTAAGATAGTTATTGCCTTTAATTCACATAAAAATTATTACATAAAAACTTTCAAAATAATTTATGTAGGTTGCGTTTTTAATAATCATAAAAACACTCCAAAAATATAACAACCATTTTATATGCATTTTTTCTATTGCAATTACAGTAGTAAACGGTACATTCTTTTATACTTTCTTGATATTGAGCAAGTACAGGCGATACTATTTAATTTTGCCCGAAATGAAATTGCTTGACAAACTTTGTAAGATATTTTTTATATTTTTTTAATATATTATTATTTAAATTATTACTTTACAAACAGCTTAATCTATCTTTAATCTAGAACGTTTAAATGTAAATAAAATTATAATGAAAATAATAATTTAAGGTAAAACATTTGAAAATTATAATATATTTCATTTTTTCACATAATTTGTTTATAAACTCGAATAAACAGTCAATTGTTCAATTGTGGATCAAACTAAGTACATTTAATAAATCAGTATTATAAAACAACCACAACAAATGTTTTTTTTTAAATAATAAATTGACATTATTCGAATAGAATGTGAATAGTAACGCAGATAGTTTATAACTTATTTATAATGTAACAAGCCTATTTAACAAGAGTTGTAACGAATGGCACTAATGAAGCCACCTTCGTGACTTTACAGATAATTCCTTACGGTTAAAGAAAGTTACTGCGTCATGCATATGTCTTTATTTAAAAAACATCTGTCAGATCTGTTGTGCTTGATGAAAATTGGGACTATTCTTAAGTTTTCTTTCAGCCTTCAGTCACCGTTGTATCGTCTTTATAAATGTGTACAAGCATATTCATGCATGTGCGAATCTAGTATTCGTACAGGAAATCCTTACAGTGCATCGATGAGAAAAATACGTTTCACTTTATTATGTGTGTTAGATAAATTCGTAATACTAATTTACACATATTTGACTTAAAATTTTATTTAAATAAAAATTAATAATTAAGTTTTAGTATTAATCGTAAAAACGGTATTTCTAATATTTTCGGAATAAGATTATGTATATTTTAGTAACTAATTAATTATTTAAAATATTATTATTATTATGTATATTTATAAATATTTATATCAATTATTATCTTTTCAACAAAGAAATCATTGAACAAGTGTATAATAATTATTTGAAAACGAATAATAATATATTGTATACAATGTGTATTTTTGAAATTTAATAAGAATATAAAAATATATAATAGATTTTGGAGGTAAATATTATTACAAGAAAATAGATTGTACTAAATCCATTTTTTATTGAAAAAAAAATTGCGCTATTATTAAGTTTGTAAATTTTCCTAAACGAAATATATCAAAATTTATAACTTACAGAAATTGAAATTGTGTAGTGAATTTTTATTTATCAGATTGTACGAATTATTAGCATTATGTAAAAAACTTCACATTGAAATAAATATCTTCTATCTAAGTTTAGTCTTGTGTTTTTCTCTAAGCTAAAACTAAAGGAATGACTAGTCGGAAAAAGTTTAGTCTTGTTTCGTTTTGTCTTGAAATGGATGAGTACTAGACAACATAAGGAAACGGGAAAAAAATAAGAAGTCACAGTGATTTTTTAGCATTACGGTTGCATATTTGAATGTCCTTCGTGTTACCTCAACTGTAAAAACGAGACTTACGGAGTCAAATCCGACATCGACGGCGCCACCGAGTCTTTAACCCTCGTTAGAGATATACGCTAGAGAGTCTTAACAATTTTAATCGAGCAATACCTTAATTGTAATTGATGATTATTATGTTTTTTTAACTGAAAATAAAACTGTAATAGTATCATTTGATTAAGAATAATATTCGATTCAAGTCTCATTAAATGAATATTATTAAGGGATAAAATGCATTTCTGCGCTGAAAATATAAATATATTTCTTATTGCGTATTATTCAAATACAATTAAAAATATTTGTAGGTTGTCAATGGCTTAGTACGTAAAAATATTGTTAGAAATAATGTTATTATTAGAAAGTAGCAGATACGTGTTTGCCTACTTGATATCATGCTGCGTAACTAAACTATGTTTATAATACCAAGAGACAATAATGAATTTGCAATTTTAATTGTATTGTCATTGAGAAATTTAATTTTATCTCTTAGATAATTAAGAAGCTGATTTGAAGCAAAGTAATTTCAAAGCTAAACACAAATAAATAAATAAATAAATAAATAAATAAATAAATGCACATACACACGCACACACACGCATTTCACTGTATCTTAATCCTTATAACTTTTAGAAATCGTGCGAAATAATTTAATCTCTACAACTCTGTAAAAATGACTAATAAATTACACCTGTTGAGATATTTATGTATGAGTTTATGGAAAACTTATGAAACTTTAATAAATTCGAAATTACATTTAGTTCTGAGAGCAAGTTAGGATGTTTTTAGAGTCGAAAAGCAAGTATTGTACTTTTTGATAAATACTTTATTGGCATCAGAATTGTGAACACGAAACCTTGGTGCAATAAATTTTGGCTTGAAAGTTACGCTTAACTTGAACAATTTTTAAAAATCATGTATTTTATAAGGATGAGTGTGGGAACGCGGCAAAACTTCCAAGAAAATTGTAAATATATCATTCTTACAATGATACTGCTTATCGTTTGATTACAACTTCGAAAAAATTTTCTCTTCAATTTGTTTGACTTTTAAAAAGTTTTGTTTCCAATTGTCTAACGATACCTAAAAAAAAAACTATTTGCAGGAAAACGTAAATTCCATGCAGTCTAATTTACTCTGTTTTGTACACAAATATAAAGAAAGAAAAACAGGTAACAAACGTTTAGAAATGCTTGTTTAAATAGAATTGTTTGCAGGTCGCTTGTGTGGCTCTTTCTCCCGGAGACTCTCGAGCCAAAAATGTCAACTTACAACGCGGTCGGTACTGTAAAAAACAAATTCATTAAATAGAACATTAACAGCTTTAAACTTTCGTTCTGATTTCGATCTTTTCTTTGCGTCATAGTACATTTACAATGTCTCTATGCTATTAAAAAGAGGCAGTTTACTCGCTAAAAAATAATTGAATTGAAACACTCTCTTGGACTAACCATAATTATATAATGTATTTAAAAGAATGTCCCCCCCCCCAATGGAACATATTGCTTAATAGCATTAAATTTATATTTTAATCAAATTTTTAGTTTTCTTTTAGTGTTTCTCTTTATATTATGATAAATATAGTGTCATATTATGAATATCATTCATTGAATTTGCCTCTTAAGGAAAAAAAAAAACTAGTATTTCATTCACTTTTTCATTCAATATATTGAATGAAAAGGTAGTATTATTTTAATCGAAGAACTTTCAAATTAATAGTAAATCAACAGTTACTATGCGATACAAGAAATTGTAGTCTTTAATCGAATTCGACGTTTAGCTACTAAATGTATGCTACTAAATCTTTTGTACTTCAAGAACACGTGTTCGCTGACTTCATAAACTTACATTCT
The DNA here is from genome assembly GCA_018907045.1 of Wiebesia pumilae. NCBI lineage: Eukaryota > Metazoa > Arthropoda > Insecta > Hymenoptera > Agaonidae > Wiebesia > Wiebesia pumilae. The sequence continues at coordinate 4,606,314 of JACCHZ010000138.1, forward strand.
TTCAAATTAACCGTGCTACTTTCTAGCTAATCAAACCATTGCTTATCTGTGATTATATCTGTGCTTCAATTGAAATGCAAATTTATAAAAATGGCATATTGATGATTCATGAATCGTATTTTATTAATAGAATACTCATCGACTAGCCTAACGCGCTTATTATAACAAAATGTGTTTCTGCTCTATCTTGAGTTATGCAAAGTGCGGGCAACGCTTGAGTATGGCATGTCGTTGCACAGTCGACCCTTTGGCTTTTGCTACTGGGGAGCGAAGTTGAAATAGCGTCTCGAGCAAAATCGATACCAAATAAATACCACTGTTACAACTACGCTGATAGCTTGTCAGCGTCCTGCAGCCTCTAGTTTCCTAATACATAAGCTCGTTTTCATAGTACTCGATTGTTGGAATTCTGAAGGGGGAACAGAGAATTTCATAGTTATGAGAAACACTCCTAAATTAAAACAAAAGAATTCAATAACAAATATACGTGCAAACAATTTTAATTCGATTCGTTCGCTTAATAGATTCGTGTTAAATTAACTAGTTGTATTCGTGTGATAATTTAGTTTCATTGGTCTTACTAAAGCTTTCCTTACTTTGACCACGCCTAAAAACACATAACAGACGCTTCAGAAGAAACAATGTTATCACGATCAGATATTTCGTGACTTATTTATAATTTAATTTCTACGATAATTTCTGCAAAATTGCAGCATTAAAGAAGTTAAAAAATTTATTGAAAGTAGATACTGAATGTTTGGTGTGAAGACATAATAATCGTGTACATATTATGTATATACTATACTCCTAATTCAAATTTTCCGTATTGCATATCTTATTATTAGCAGAAAAATTGAAAATATTAGTAAACCAAGTTTTCAAATGTGAAAATTTGTTTAAGTACATCATGTAGAAAGCAGAAAAATATTCTAATAAATGTATTACTGTATTATGTCTACTTATAAACGCTGTAAGTATTAATTAAACAGGCAAACCTGAAGCATTGTTGGAATTCAAATACAATTTAACTAAATCCGATATATTTAAGTTTAAATTAAATTAATTTAAAAATTAAGCCACTTTTTATAATCAATCTCTTTCTGCAATTAATCAAAATTAATATTATACTTAATATATTTAATTTTTGCTAACAAATTTCTTTCAAATATTAATTTTTTCGTAAATTTACAAAATACTGTTAATAAATTTAAACGAATTGTAAACAATAACTTTACATTGTTTTTAATTTTTTTAAAGAAATTTTAGGAATAACGATATTTACGGATTAATGATCTGAATTTTTGGAAAGATATAAAGATTATTTTTATACAACTATTTTTATGTTTAGAAATAACTACTTTATTTAAAATATCGAGACAATCTCTTTTATAACAAAATTCTCAAAGGAGCCAATTTTCATTTCAACGAATAATTTGATAAAACCAGTACTTTTAAAAAATAGAATAAAAATGAATGTCGATTGGAAGAATTTATTTTAAAAGCTAATTTCACTGTTGCATAGAAAGAAAAATTTCTTTTTAATTTACGGTTTCTTGATCTTGTAAATATATACAATCCGCAACTTTCCTTTTTGGATCAGTTATCCTGCTTCTGTGCATAACATTGTCTACCATATGTAAGGTGTCGCATTTAAAAATTGTATTTACATTACGTAAATTATACGATAATATTTTAAGAAATTAATAATATTTCGAATAGAAGAATCCAATTTTTGCGTTAATAACCTTGTAGATAAAAGGTAATTATATAATATACATAATTTTCATTCTTATCAGCTGGTGCATTTCTTTTGCGTTTTACGATAGCAAAGGATATAAAGTTCAGTATTACTAAGTGAGTAATATAAGGAAACCTTCTCTACGAATACCCTTTGATAAAAAGTATTCGTCATTTTAAGCTTGTTTATAAACTAAGTATTACGAATTATGAAGTAATTCATAAAAACAAATGTAAAATGCCTTTAGAACATGCAGAAAATTTGATGTATTTTAGTTACACAAAATAAGTACTTTTTTTATTTCCACAAGCATTTACTGATTAAAAACTTCGATTCTTATCATGAAACGTCACCTATACAAGAATTCTATATCTGCGTTTTTTCTTGAAGCTAATCTGTAACACTAATGTAATAAAACAATCGCGCATTTTCTTTCGAAAAACTTTGAATGCACTGCATCATCAATAATGTCAGTTTTCAGTGGCCCACACGATTCCTTTACAACTTTCAGTACAGCATTTTACAGCTTGCCAGTATAACATGGCACAGGACCAACTGGCGCCACACTATATACTTTCCTTTTCCTCCTTTCATTGATTTCTTTTGACTGATGTTTCTGTTGGTATAGGATTTCCCATAAGAGGAGAGCTTTTTTTGTCTGTCTAGACGTTTGGGTGTGTGTTGGGATGGCATATGCTTGTATATGGCAGTATTTTGAGACAAGAAACAATGTGTATGAATGTTGGCTCTGAACAAGATAAACAATTTGATTAAAACTGTACGAAGTACGGGTGGGTAGATCTTATTTTATTGATTATAATTGATTAGTACTTTTCTGCGTACTTGTACGTACAAGTACCGTTATGTTATGTGTATATGATTTGTTTGTGATACTTTTTTATTCTATGAAATCGAATGAACACTGGCTATTGTGAAATATAAAAGAATTGCGCGATTGTCATCTTCAAGTGAATTTGTTAAAAAGAAAATAAATGATTTCGTAGAAATGAAATTTATATTAACACAATTACACGAAGGTACACGTACGTTAAAAACAGTACTTTTCAATCTTTCTTGACAACAGAGTATACACGCCTTTGTACAAGTGCAAAAATATTGTACTGGATTCAATAAAAAATTGACGTGAAAGAATCTAGGCTTGAAAAAGGATAAAAGAGGCAGGGATTCAATTTTTTTGAAGATGTTGATTTTTGTCTAGTCATTGGTCCTTGAACAAGATTGCTGAATCACGGTATAAAATAAAATGGGTTTTAAAGGAAAATTAATTTTAATACATATATAAATCTACAAAATACATTAGCTGTGCCGAAAATATAGGAATTGTAGTACAAAGTACTGGAGATACAATTTGAATTTAAGGACAAATAAATAAAAGAAAAAACTTTTATTAATAATATTCTGTAAGATTTATCATATTTTATGTGCATGTTACAACGAAACATTATTTCTTACCTTTAAAGCGCTATGCGCAGGAAAATGTTGTCATAAAACAAATAAAAAATATAATAATAATGTTCAAATTTCACTACATTCTCTTACAATTCACCTGCGTCCGATGATTCAGCAGTACGGCACATGTCATAACTGTACATATATTTGTCGTTAGAATGTACCTCATCCCTCTAGTGCATGGTGACTCATTAATTTCGCACTTAATCTTAATTAAAACTCCATGTGGTATAACGGGGTGACGTCTAAAACTCGTCAAGCGTAAAACGAGCGAACTGACATCCAAGAAAATACAGTCTGCATCGAAAAGAAGGTACTCTCCTCGAAGGAAAACGAAAGAGAACTTTTGAAGCTCTCCACCAATTATTTCAGGCAAAATTACGTGTAATTATGTAAAGCAAGTGCAAGCAATACTATCTCAAGAAAGTTCAATCACGTGCATTGTCTACTTTTATCTTTTTTTTAATTTGCTTCTCTCTTCGTTTTTTCTTCATCGAAATGTACCTAATCTATACATGTGACTTCTGCTAGTCTTATCTTAACTCCCTTTTATATATAAGCGTCGATTTTTATTCAAATAGGTGGATGTTATAAGTTAATTACGTTTCTCGTTGCGAAGAATTATGAAAATCAGCCATGTGAGAAGGTGCACACCGGAAAAGGCGAGTGGATGCTATAAGATAATTTATATGACCATTAATTTTCTTTAATATTATTATTAAAAAAGACTTTTGCTACAATAAATAAGAAGGTGATTGGCTGAATTAGTTCTATTTATACTAAAAGTTATTAAATTTTTCGCATGTAATATTGTTTATGACTTCAATTAACTTTAGTAATCGGACTTTAATTAACTTTTTCCTTAAAACTAAATCGTTTCATTAATTACTTTCTATTTCATAACTGCCTATTAGATGTTTACAGAATGTAAACATGTAGAAAATGAGGACTGTATTCACCTAAATTGCAATTTCTAATCGGAGCATTGTATTTTTACATTCATTTACAAAAATTTACAAAAATATTAGTTATATTACTTGAGAAGATAAAAAAATTTTAATTTCGTTCTTGTTTTTTATTACTAAGTCGTTCGTATGTTTCCAATAATAATCTTTGAAATTAACATTTGGAACAAAATTTGTGTTGATTGTGCTTATTAAATTATCGTGTTGCTAAATATGTCGTTTCAGAAAAAATTATTCCGGTGTACAGAAGCAATATATATATATATATATATATAGATAAGACCAATGAATATTAATTGTATGATTCGATGTAAGACAAATGTCGCAGAAGATAATATTTTATAGTTTGTTATTATGTTTATTCGCCTTCTAATAATAATCCGTAGAACATCCATCTACATGGATGCATTTGAAGTATAGGAAAATCGACCTAGATTTATATTCTTTGTTTTAAAAAATTACATCATTTTAATTCCATATAGTTTTAATTATCCACCATTTTCTGTTTAAAAAGCACCTAATATACATTACATATCTTTAATATATCAAGATTACCAATCCTATTTAAAAGCAAATCTAATGCATTTATTTAATTAAATTTCTACATGAATAAAATGTACGTTATGCTCTTTTTATGATTTTATAGTCAAATAATATAGATAGCATTTATAATGGATACTCTCGTATATTCTAATTGACAGAAATTAATACTTGAATACACTCTTAAAAGTGCATTAGTACTTTTAAAATTACTTATTTGTACAAATGCATAAAATTTTGTACATTGTTTGCAAAAAAAAGTAATCTGTCCTTTCATAATTCAGTAGATAATGAAACAAGGACTATCTCAAGCAATAAAACTCACGAGATATTCTTAGCTAATATCGATTGTAGATTCCGTTTGTGTCTGTTCATATGTGCATACTCATCACAAAGTAACGGGAAATGCAATCAGCAAGACCGACAGCTATGTTGTTCAAATTGTTTCCCAGGATAGTGAAATCGTATAAAAGGTGAATCGTCAGACTTCAAAGCCCGCGACAATAGAAAACTGTTATAAACGGAAATTATTCGAACTGTGCATGGTACCTAAAAAAGTAAAATACCCCATCTTTTTATTACAAATACTTTTTCATAAAGAATTTAATTTGATAGGTATAAAGTTTCTACTTCAGAATGACGTTTCTACGTAACAACGGAATCCATAATACTGAATTTTATTTTTAACAACAAATAGGCATATATTTCTTAATCAATTCTATTTGTATTTTAAATTTCTAATTTTCTGATATAGATCATTATTATGACAAAAGATAATAAAAATCGATTTACTCTTGTTATTTTAATTTTCAGCGTTCAATTAATTAAGGGCATATACTTTTACTTAAAAATACTATTTTGGTTTTTAAATTTTATCTTTACATCTTTCATAAATTATCGTTTAAGGAATATTTTAATTTTTCACTTCAAATATGTATTAGATACGAATGAATAATAAATATTAATATTTATAAATAACGATATCGATCTTTCATTGTATAACTTTTTAAGGTACTTTATTTAAATAATCTTTAGATAATTGGAAAGCATAAATAACAATTTATGTAAGCTAGCCTATTCACCTGAATTAAATTATTTGAATCTTTGAAAGTTTCTAGTAATTAGTTTAATTAAATTAATTGAATAGAAATAGTTTTACTTTTCTTTTAAACATATATATCTTTCTTTTATAGCAATCGTAAATTAATTATATACAATTTTAATTAAAGTAACAATATCTAATGTGCAATGAAAGTCTCATTCGATTCAAGTAAAATGAATCCCTCGCACAGTTAAACTGTAAAAGCATAAAATGCATTAAATAAAGTTTATAACTAGTGTGAAACGTTGTATTTCATATGCAATATTTCATGATTTCTATGATCAATTTTAAAAGTAAACTGTGCGTGCTTTCTTTCTGCATAACCGCATAACCGGTATAAAACCGAGCCAGTTAATTTTCGCGCCAGCCGCGATGCTTTTCACTTTTGCTGAAAAAAAAGTTCCCCTCCCGGATAAAATTATACTCTCACTCCTATCTAATCATTCGTTCATACAACTCGTTTTCTCATCTCGTCGTGACGACGTTGGACTGACTCCACGTTCCGGCTTCTTCCTCGTCTTCGCAAACATACTCTCCCTTTAAGCATGGTTAATTAGAATCAAATTATGCACGTTTCATGTGCGAGCGCGCGCATCTGTACGTGTTTGTGTGTGTTTAAGTGTTTGGCTTCTTAATAAGAAGCCATTCAAAAACGCCTCATATTGCTTTGCTCTCAAAGGCTCGCGGAGAATTATTCGGAGGAAAACGTCTTTTCGTGGAAGAAAAAAGTGAGCCCAATGGCATGCAAAGTGCGGGCGTTCATTCAGGGATCTGATGTTCCACCGGTTTTTCTATTGAAGGTTGACAGTACTCATTGCTTTTTTTCTCTCTGAACACGAGTTGACCGTGATTAAGATTGTGAGAACCGTTTAAAACACGCGTGGGAAATTGCATAGGAAAAAAATTTTTTTTATTCCTACATCCAGAGTAGCACAACGTCTTTCATATTTATCGTCGTAATGTCGATATAAATAGACGTGTACACATAAGTGAAGGGTATATAAACGAATATTTTATCAATATTATTAAATTAATTATTACAAATATATCAGCTTTATCTACTTTCGAACTTGGTATTTTGAAGTAAGATGTGTATTTTAGAAGTACGTGTATTTGCAAAAAATACAAAAGATTAAAACAATCTAGTCATACGAATATTACGATTTTTTATTCTACTATAATCTTTTATCTAATTATTACAAGATTTTAATAAACTTTTACTAGTGGATTTTGCTGAATTATTACGCAATCATTTCACTCACACTTATGTAAATATTTTTTATAATTACTTGTACGAGAGGGTAAATATTATTGATTATTGTGTTTAATATTAGTTAATGTGCTAAAAATTACTGATTATTCTATATTTTCGTAAAACAAAGTGGAATTTGATGATAAATAAAGATTGGAGGAAATATTAAGCATTTTTTAAAAATCATTCTACTTCAAAGTTAGTTACCTAGAAAAATATTGACATTATTTGATGTCTATTAAGGGAAAGTACATTAATCAGATTTCATATAGAAATACGTATAACTTCATGATTTCATAACTTGAAAAATTATGATTAAAATGAATAAACTAAAATAAACTAAAATATTGACTACTTAATATTTATAATTTATAAGCATAGGAACGCATTTGCATAATATCTGTATGTATTGTAATAAATAATTTAAAAATTGTGTCTTTTCTTACGAAATCAAATATAAATATTTTGTGCGAAAGTAAAATTCATTACATGTAGTAACGATTTCGTTATAGTACAAAGTATAATTTCTAGTTTTGTAAAGTTAAATTTTAATGCTTTGATTTATTGATTGTGTTTTTTTTTGTTTCCTATAGTGACTTATAAATATTAATATAGCGTAATAATGTTAAATGCAGGCTAGATATTTAAATGACAATATTTCTTCGTAAAACCTTACAAAAGTATACTTATTCATAAATTATATATATACCGGATTTTCTTAAATCATTTTGTATGAATATTCTAGAATTCACATGAGCACATTAATGCATGAGATCTGACGTACTTCGATGGAATCCTTCTTAATAAGGAAAAATCAAATATATGCATTACTTTATGTAATACATAATTATAATATAATAAATGTTTTCTATAAAAATACTAAACTTTACTTTGCCAAGTTTAGTAAAGTAAAAGTATAGTATCAACTTTATAATGCCTTATAAATGTTACAAGTTTAAAAGCAACATATACATACGTGTATATATATATATATATATATATATATATATGTATATGTATAGGTTTAATAAATTAAATTAAATGAAGACTAATTAAAAAGTGATTATTACAACTATACTGACTAGTAACGTAAAATTTATTTTTGACAACAATTAAGTAAACAAAGTTTTCTTATAGTACATAGAAAGTAGATGTAGTTTTATTAGTAATAAAGAACTTATTATTTAAAGAAAAAAATAAAAGCATGTGATGAATCATGCTACTTTATTGCGTGCACATGCGATACGTATCCATGGAATTGTATATATTAAACAGTACAATATTGTGTAGAGTAAAATGCAATTATTATATACATTGAGTTGCCGCGTTAACTGTAGTATTATATAGAGGACACTTTTTTTTAATTTAATATAATTAAATATCAATATATAATAAGTGGATTTTTTTTACTATTCAAATTGAAAATAAACTCATTATATGTTTATGTATGCTAATATTAAAACTAATTAAAATATTGATTTAATTACCGGATTTTTAAAGGCTTCGAAAGTATATTATCACATTTCACTTTATTAACTTTATTATTTTATTATAAATCTACATTTTTCTAAAAATGTTATAAATAAGAATAGTACATTAGACATGAAGTAAGTTTTTCTATTTTTGTTAGAATCGTTGAATATATGATTCTGTATCGGTTTATTTATAAATTTCGAAATACATTTTTAAATAAAGTTTACATACCATTTTTGAAATCTATGTTTTTCTTTTGCATTTATTATATGTTTAATAAAAATTACGGAATATTTTTAACCTACATATTCAAAGTATGTCAATAAATATACATGACCCAGAAGAAACTTGTGTTTTCTTGATGGAAAGTATTGTTTCCTTTTTTATACATAAACTTACACTATTATCTTTATCTTTACGCTTATTTAAGTTAAAAGAAAAATCATTCTTCAAGTAATTCAATGCGAAAAAGTATTCACTGGAAGTAGAGCGAAGTGACTGTCCGTCAGTTGGAACTTAGATTATAAACGAATTAGAGAAAGAATAGTTATTTTATACTTCACAATTTATTTTCGACCGTGTTGCACGTTTTAGAAAGTTAATTTTGCTTTGAATAAAAGCAATTTGTGTTAAACGACCTTCTATTCTTTCGACTAAAATAAGATATTTTACAACGTCAAAGCTTTTTGTAATAAAGATAAAATATATATGTACTGTTATCTAATAGTAATAGCGATTATTACATTAATAACATTACTTCAAATTATATTTCTTTACATTCATTATTAAATCGTAATAAAAATGACATTACCAAATATTAAATAGTTTAAAATAAATTACTAGGATAAATTTTCTTTATATAATTATTACTTTTCTAATAATACATATTTTTATTTTTTTCAGATTAATCAGAACAATCCGCAAACTTCAAAAATTTGTAAGTTAATTCTTTAAAAATAAATATCATGTATTATTTATAGTAAAGTATTTAAATATTTTTGTATTTTATAACTTATTCAGTATATATAAAAAATTTGAGCAATGCATTTAGAAATAGAAAAGATTAGTAATGTTAGAAATTTTGGAAGAACAATAATATTTAATTGTAAAGGCGTAAAAAAGTAAAAATATTATAAATAATTTTTTATTACAAATATAAAAAGTTTAAATAGTTTTTAAGAAATACCTGCATATATATTAAAGAAATAAATGTTTACTTAATTATTGATGTGGCTATTTAAAATGTTTTATAACGTAAAATTTAAAAAATTTTAATAATATAAAGCAATAAATAGATTTATTATTTATTTTATATATTTTCATTAAAATATTTAGCTAAAGAACTAAAAGTACATTCAGTTTTGAAAATTCATAATATTTCATCATTTTTCTATTACTATATTTTTATTATTATATGTGAAACAGTATACTTACATTTATAATCTACAAATTTTTATTTCGAATCAATATTAAAATATCAGTATTAAAATATTCAAATATTTATATTTCACTTGTAAAAAAGAAGAAATTTTTAATTCCTTCATCGTGTGTGTTATCATACTAAGTAAATTATCACTTAACTGTATGTATTCAATGACTACTGTTTGCATTTGTAATTAAAAAATTTTTATGTATTATATTATTGTATTTTAAATTTTAACAAGAAAACTTGTTTATATACATGCATTCAAAAATATATAAATAAGATGTTATAAAATGTCTAATTAATATAACTAAATAATTTATTTTCTGCTTGGCAGATATTTTAGTTTGTATTGCAAATGATTGTAAATAACGTAAAAGCAATATTATTTAAATTATAAATATCCACAGTGTAAATAAATAATAAAATATTGGATAGTAAAAAATTATAGTATGCAATAATAGCATCCTAGATAATGATAATAATATTAAATCAGTTTAAATTCGAAGTTATTTATAAATATTCTCATTATAGATAAAAATAAATAAAATAAAAAATATAATATGCGTATTTTTGTGAGAGCTCGAATAATGGTTGTTAAGCGTTAGAACAGTAAGCAGTTGAATCACTTTATTATACTTCAGTTTGTGGTTGTAAGTTATTGTGCAAAGTATAAATTTTAATAACCACTTTAAAATATTAGTAGTATTTTGGAAAGTCAAATTTTATAAACATTATTGAATACATGCTGACATATTTGTATGGATCGTGATTAAGCTAGTCATTATTAGGTTAATAGTTGTTTGGTATTCATATAAATAACAAAAACTTGAAATGTTGTTTAAAGTTTTTTATCTTGTGCGTATGTATTCTATATTACAAATAACTTTGTTAAATATTGCTTATTTGGAACTTACAAAAATACAAAATATCCAAAAATGATTGCACTCTTTAGGATACATAATAAAAGATTACTTTTAATAAAATTTATGTGCTTTTGTTTATCTGACGAGATGTGTTACATAAATTGAAGTATGAATTAAAATTTTACAACAAATGAATTTATTAAATTTTATTTCTATATTAATTAAAATTAGAATAAATAAAAGTATTTTATAATAAAAGTTTTTTTACGTTTTTCATTTGAAAAATAAATGCTTGTACAATGCTGAAGTAAGCGTTAACAGAATGTATTTATTTATTTTTCATTTAAATTTTAATATTATTTAATTTTCATATCTAATGTTCAACAGAACGATATTATCATTCATTAAGAATAGAAACTTTTCACAACAGTTAATCAACTGTTAACATCAATTAACGGATTGACGATACTTGACGGTTTGTTAACAAAATAATTTATTAACTGGAATTAATGAATTCTATGTGTATTATTGTAACGGAAGCCCTTTTACAGTTGTATTTTAATATCTCCGTGAAAGCAGTAATTCGTCAGTGTAAACTATGCATTTCGAAAATAAGAGAAAGGGTACTTACTTGTCTGCAGGATAGATCGCTATTTCTTTATGCTCATTGTATATAATGTTGACAGAAAAATTCAATATGTTCTTTTCACAAAAGATAAGATTTATATTTTAAAGATGCTCCTAATGTATCCATGCATTGCTTACTTCAATATCAATATACTATTGTATATTGATTGGTACGCAAAGAATTCAACTACAAGGATTATTGATGAAGCAATTAGCCAAATATTAAGGCCAATAATACTGAACCGATTTGCCACTTAAAAAAAATACTGAGCAAACTTACTAAATAATAATGCAAGTTATCAATTACATAAATTTTTAATAATAAGTTAAGTTTATAAAGATGCGTTTTAATGTCAGGAATAATTAAGAGTTTGAAAAGGCGAAATTTCTAAATTTGATCGCTTCCACAATGGAAATGAATATGTTTTTGTTTTTATTATTAAAGTAAGCACAAGTTACTTAGCTTAAAAAATGTCTACGAGCCGTTACATGCAAATATGTTAGATTTTAAAAAGAATTCGAAACGTATAACCATATCCAAAATTTAATCCGAGAGTGGTGTGTATTTTGTTTAAGCTAGAAATTGTTCTTCAAATTTACAAAATAATAGAAAAAGTGTAGTGCAGCGACAAATTACGTAACACATGCAGAATTGAACAGTAAAAATTCTCTGACAAACCGCTTTCATTAATTCAATTCTGAATCGACAGGGAAATGAAATTAATGATTCATGTTGTTTCTCTTTTATTCTTTTTCTCTTTTCAACTTTATGCATGTGAAGCTCGCCTCATAAATCCTCAAGATTTAGCGTCTGTAAATCGAATAGACGCTATCCTATGAAATTTTGCGGTTTATCATCCTAAACCAATAAAGTGCTTGTTTGCAATATGTCTCTATGTATTTGTTCGTGCATACCTGACAGTTCATCTGCATATATTCAACGAAATAGGTTTACCTTGTTGCTCGTGCGAATGGATGGGCCGATCTTTGTTCGCGTTGTAAAAGTTTTGTTTTGTATAGTACTATGAAGCTATAAAATGGCACGCATGAAAAAGGCACAAGAATTTTTTTTTAATATTTACCCTTGATTAGTTTTATATAAGAATTTGTGAGATTTTGTTCATTCATATACGGATTTTGAAAATTCGTATCTGTAATTTAACTTTGATAGAATTAATTGCTTAAAATAATCAAAATTTGAACGACACTATTTTTAACAATTTTATGTGTTATTTTTCTATAATTCTTTTCATAAAGAACTCATAAAGGTGGAATTTCAAACAGAGGGAGTTTTTCGTAAAAGGTTTATTTTATTTTGTGATATTAGATAAGATAATAAACATGGAAACAATTATGTGTCCCATATATAAATGTATTTATATACTTATTTATGAAATATTATAAAATAACATTTAATAATCTTTAATTTAAAAATATTTATACGTGTATATGTAAATACATAAAAACTAAGCTAATATTACGATTAATTGGAAAAGTCGTAAGTAGTTTATAACGCCAAAATGCATGTTCACCTTATTAAAGTGAGACGCCAGAATCTGAAACCTTGATTCATTATGCAAGAACTCACTTTTTAAGTTGTAACAGAAGTTACATGTAGAGACTGCCTCTCATTCGTATGCTGTAATTCATTTATTTCGTTAGTTCGGTAAAATTTTCGGCTCCTACAGACGTAATTTGCATTATGATCGAGTCGATCATTTCATTCGTGTTTTATTAAGATATAGGTTACGGATACAAGATGTATTGCGAATACGTAAATATACACGTTTATCGTCCTGGGTACAGTGTGTGGAGGTAATCGTTCGTAGACTATCCATCATTGGAGAAATCGTATAACTCGGACATCACTTATCCATAACATAGATAGACGATATAGTGATTCTTGTTTAAAATCATGTAATTTGTATTTCTTAAATATTGTAATTATGGAATACGGTAAATACGTACTAATTATTGCTCAAAGTAAAATAAATAGGTATAATAAGATTTATTATTGCAGTGTTAACACGTGATACTTCAGTAAGTTTTGTATCACAATTCTACGTAAATAGTATTTCTTCTAAAATTGATCTCCATAACTTTATGATTTTCTTGAAATTTTTAACATTTTTTAGCGTTCATTAATGAGAATACTACTAATTTAAATAAAAATAACTATAATTACATTCGACAAAGAAATATTAACTCTAAAAGAGTATACAAATTTATTATTACATCTGTATAAACGAATATTTGTCCTAATCCAAATGATAATGACATATAATTCGATAATAGTTAACAAAAATTTGTAATATATGCATTTAAAGGAAATAAGAAATATAAACTACTAAGAAGCTTAGTCAATATTTTTATTGCGATTAAGGTTTTATTTTTAAATCACCCAACTTTCAAAACTTTAGAAAGCAAAAGAAATTGACGTGGCATGCATTTTCACAAACAAAATGGATAATCTCAGAGTATATAATATAGCGTTTTTTTATAAAAATTTTTTTAATTTTATAAAATTTGAAAAAGTTATAATTATCCGGGTTTAGAAACTTCTTAACAAGAAGATTTTATGATGAAATCTAATAATTTCATCTATTAGTCCAACACCGAAACAGATAATACTTATTCCTCTTCCTTCCTTTTTAGGAAGAAATTAAAAATAAGGCCTTTTGTTGGTTAACTCATCGCTCTGGTCCAATCAAATATTTGGAAAAAGTAGTGCAAGAAGCAACAGGTGCTTATCGAATTAGAGAAATTGATGTACATGAGCTTGCGTGTGTCCATAAGTAATAGGGTTTAAAAAGAAATTTCTCGTTTGCGCATGCGTGTTAGGGACTTCCTTATCGAGGCATACGCGCGCGCTTTTTCGCATACTTGATACTTTTCCTTTGCGTGCAGGTAGCGTTAAGTTTACTCATTCTTGCAAGATTTCAATGTCCATCGAAACGTTACGATAGATTATGCTTCGATGCATGGTGTATATTTATTGCAAGACTTTGATATGACTTATGGAAATTATTAATAATTGAAATAATTCTGTTCGTCAGGATGTTTTGGTAAACAGCTTTTTTTTAATTTATTGATAGTTTTTTGAGAGTTTAATTATTTTTAAATAATTGCAGCCACAATAAGGAATACTTGAAGGAAGTATTTATTTTTATATCCTTATTCTATAAAATAATATATTTTTTACGAAGTTTTAATTATTATTAAATTTATTATAAAAATTATTAATGTTATTAACATTAAAAACTGTTTTCATTCAGAAAATATCAAATCATGTTGCAATTATCATGGTTTACATTAATAATCTTATTATACTTCATTAAAAGTCTTGTCTTTAAATCATTTTTTTGTGAGTATAATTAAAATTACTGGAACATAAGACTTTATATCCGATTTAAATTTAAATTCATTGTATGTCAAAATTTAATAATATGTCCATCATATTTCTTTTAAATTTTCTTAATAATCAAGCTGCTTTTTCGTGGATAAATTAGTATGAGTAAATACAATTAAATGAATATATAATTGTTTAAATAGATGTGATATATGTAATGGTATAACAACTAATTAAAATGTAAATAAAGTACTCTCACTTTTAATTGATAACAATAAAGATAACATTTTGTGAAGATTATTTTCACACGAGAACTTACAATTTATGTCATTATATTAAGGAATTTAAATTAGGAAAATGTAATAATTGGATTAAAAAATATTAAAGAAAGTATTTTAGATAAAGTTTTAGGTTTTGTTGAAAAAACAAAACATTTTTACAATATACTTTAAACATAAAATAATATTATGCAAAGTATTTTACGTTTATTACCATAATGTTATTGTTCATTAAAAGTTTTTCAATAACATAAGATACGTAAAACTAATAACAAACATTGTAATGATAATGACGTAATACTCTAATATTCATTTTATGATTATGTTGAGTGGCAACGATTTATAAATTATGAGTTATATACTCTCTTATAATCATTTATATGAACTTATAAAAACGCAGACAAACTGTAAAAATCATTATTTTATTATTCTTTTGTTTAAGAAATTTTCAAGTAATAAGTAAGCAAAGCTAGGGAATATTAAAAATTTAAAAGGAAAGATCAAAATAAATAAATTTGTAGAAATTCGTGGATAAATAAGCACTGTTATTTAAATAAAAAGTTATACATTTATAATACTGAAAAACTTTGAAAACTGATATTCATACTTTTTATGTTGTACAAAAATAAACAACAATTATATAGAAGAAATTCTTTGATTGTAAATGTATATTAATTAATTCTTTGTTTATTCATTGGATAGACGAATACTTACTAAATAAATAAATGTATAAATTAAAGGATCATTTTCTTTTTAACAGAGACCACTTTTAAATACAAATTTCTACTGTTTAACTTAATTTGCAGATCTTTATAAAGTATGGTGTAAGACTTTCTCTATTAAAAGAATTATGCAATTTATTTATAATTATTACTATACTACATGAAAGCGTTTACAATTTTTTCTAATTAAATAATTTATTTTTTACGAATTTTATCAGAAAATACCTAGCACGTAATAAAAGTTCTGTAATTAAATGTTATATCATATCTGGGATGTGCGAATATTTATATTAAAATGAAAATATTGAAAAAGAAATGTTGTTAAGAAATATATACCAAGATAAGCATATATACAATATCTTTTGGCGAAATTCAAGAATATAAATATTATTTCCAGATTATTGAAATAATTAAATAAAATTTCTGTAATTTTTAGTACGAATCACTACGACTTAGGAAGTGAAAATTAAAGGAATTTTACTACAAAATGTACATTTTACTTTTACTTTACATTTTACTGCAAAATGTAATCAACGATTTTGAATTCACAATATATACAATAGATTGTAGAAAAATATTCATAAATCTTACATACTGTACAAAAATCTTTTGACTATTTGCTTTGTAATTAACCGCATGGTAACACACAAACAGTCAGCAGTAATGTAGGCGACAAACGCTAACTGTATTGTCGACAAACGATTAACTGCAGTACAAAGAACAAATACATTACTAGGGCAACAAAAAAAATAAAATAAAGAATGTATGTATATTAGCATAAGGGTACAAATGTCCAAAACAGAATTAAATTCTTTGAGTTTTATACTATTATATTATAAAAATGAAACTAATGAAAAATATTCTCTCTCTTAATATTTTCTGATTTAATTCATAAAAAAATTTAACACTTTTGTAGAAAAATTTTGATTAATCTGAAGCATTACATCTCCGAACAGGGCCAACTTTCTTTTATATCTACTTTTTTGTACATAAGATTGAGCTGAGTTTAAAGAAATCGTCTTATTTCTAGAGTGATCGTAATTGAGACATCTGTCCTACTTCACGATTCTCGACTATTTATCATAGAACCGTGCCATTTCTTTTCCTAGAGCGCAAACATGTGTGGTTTTACGCACGTACGCGTGCCTAAGTACCGGACATTTTTGGCAGAGATACGCTTGACGCACACGCGCGCGCCTTCATATGCATGCACGCGTAAACGTCTTTTTCTTAGATCTGTGTGCACCTGCAAACATGATAAACGCGAGAGATATTTTGACTACCGGATTTGTTTGAAGAGCGGCAGATGCGCGATTTCATCGGTGCATCGAGTAAACAGCATCATTAGACATTGTATAGGATTTTCCAAGACGGAAGCGACGGAGCCGCAAAATATTTTGCCGGACCCGACGATAAAAATAGCGTTTTATGTAATGCACATGCTTGTGTGCTCTTGTGTGTTCTTGTGTGCATGCATACGTGCGAATGTTGCGTATGAACGTGCTGCTTTAATCTTCGTGTGCATATGCATGTCGCGTGCTTTCTTCGATGGACTGAGTCTACTGATACGTTCCATTAAATTAACCGGTTGCATAATACATTTTCCCAACGGTCGTGATACTGAAATGTTCTCATAAGCTTATGTAAAAGCTATCTTTTTACATTATTTCAAATTTTTATAAGACGATGAATCACTGCCGTTGAATCGGCGAATAATGTTCTTCCTTATCTACTTAACTATCATTTCGACACAGGTTAAGTTTTTATTTGTAGAATGTTTATTAAAAAAGTTTTCACGACAAAGTAAATTTTTCGACTTTATGCCAATCTCATGAGTTTTAACGTTTCAATTCTCGTTAAGAATAAGACCTATCAAAAATTATAACGTTCACGATGAAAATAATGTTATTTATACATTTAATTCATCGGCTTAAGTTTCTGAATACAAAAGAATTTCTCATTCTACAAGTGTCCGTTTTTTTGTTTAACTATTTAAAGTGAAATTTCATTTATTCTAATGGGGATTCCATTTCTAGAACAATAGGAATTAAATCATTCGAGCTTAATTCCTAAATAAAGAAACTTAATTTAACATTAAAATATTTTACAAATATTTTGTTTAATTTTTATGTAACATTTTAGAAAAGTAATTTAAATTTCGTCTTACGTTTAAAATTAGTTTACTTGTTGTTTACGCTCTTAAGAATTTCAATTTATATAAAATACAAAATTTATGTTGGATCTTGTGATACATTTATATGGATATAAATTATTTGTAATTGTGATTCAGAACTTATAACTTCGCATTATTTTTAAGTGAAAATGTTACTAATTAAATTTTTTTAATTACTTAAACACCGTATTTATGTGAATTAATTTCCATTATAAATGGTTAACATATAAAAGAATTCAGTTACTTAATCGCTCTTAGTTTTGTATTAATTATACAAGTTTATTTATCTGTGAAGTTCATTTAAAAAATTTACGATATTTGAGTAGTATTACAATGTAAGCAGTATGTAAATTGCTTTACTTACACAATTATAGATTACAATAATGTTGTATATTAGTTATTTATCTTCAGAACGTTATTATTAAAAATTTTTCTTGTTGTTATTGAAAAATTTACTTAAAATGTACGTATCTTTTAAGTAATTGAACAGAAATCGTTCAATCTTTAAAAATAATTCAACATTAATGGAAGTTTTAAAAAAGTATTTGACGCTGCAGTACTTGTAATATAAAATTGCGTAAGTGTATAATAACACAATAAAAGTGCATAGAATGGCAATAAAAAACAAGGACAAAATAATATGTATTTGTTTAAAACATTTATTTGTGTAGTAAAATTACCTTCGATAACTTCCGAGTAATGTAAAAATTAATTTTCCATAAATATACACGCTTTGACAGTAAAAAAGATAAACTCCAATAAATACGTAACGATTAGAGTATTTTTTAAATATAAAAATGAAATGCTTAGGAGGAGAAAACAGAAAAGAATGGCCCTCGACGCCCAGGAACTTTTAGTACTTAAAAATTTGAAATTATTGTCCTTATTTTCGTGAATTATTGGATCACCCTATATAATTTTGTCGCCCGTTCCTCCTTTTCTGCGTATTGACATAAAGAATAAGTTGCGACTGTGTCTCCGATTCTACGGCACTCAATAGTGAAGACAGTACTAAGGGAATCGTATATTAAAAATTCACTTTTGCGGTTTCGTTCTTTGTAGCTTATCAAGATTTGCAAATCAGTCGCATTATGTGCATATTAGTGGTAAAAAATACATTTTTCGAATTAAACATATTTGAAAAGAATTATTCCTTTATTTTTTAAATATATACGAGCATTCATTTTTTAATATAAGAGTAGTTTTCAAATGTTATTTTAAAAATGTCTGCTATTAATTTCACTTTAACTAAGAGATAATTATTTAGTAATACTAAATTGACATATTTTACTACTTCCAGTTAATGTTAAGGTACTTGGATATTTTATGCATCGTATTTAATCAAAGGATCAAATTTATTTATCATTTAACACTAAATTTTTTATGCGCACAAGTAAAAAATAATGCACTTGAGAGGTTTTAGTTCTCTTCGTATTTATAAAAAATATTTTTATGCTCATGGTTGTAGATTCCTTTATCTTCATGATTCAATTCTTTTCTTTTAGAATTATCTCGCAAGTTCATTGCTACAGCAGCTAAATCCTATATCCTGAATCCCCTATATTCATGTGATCAAATTTTCAAAAATTTTTTACTTCTACCTCACAGTTTGACTTATTTTTTATATATTCCACACTTCACACGTAGTGAGTTTCCTGTAAGGTGGATGCTGTAAAGTACACATTCATAAATACTATGAATATTAATAAGATAGCCTTTAATAATAAAATAAATAGAAGAATAATATGAATAAAAGATATATATTAAATGAAGTATCTAACACTAAAATAATATATCATTATTTTAAATTAATATTCTTAACATTTTCTTTATTATAATTTAATAAACGTAATCACATGGAAATAAATATATTTTACGTTTCCTTAAATATAACTTTAGGTATTTAATGAGAAATTAGATTTACATAAACGTTGACATAACAATTCTTGACAAAACATAACAACCGATAATCACCGACTGTTATAAATAAAAGCCAACGACGTGTAAAATACTTTGCATTTGGCTAACTCGTGTCATTATGACAAGAGTTACGGTGAAAATTGTGCACCTCATTTGCAATTACGAGAACAGGATTCGCTCGATACCAGAAAAATCAAGTCCAGGTCAGCAATATGTATTTGTAAACGTAGTGAAAAGAAACGGTGCTTTGTCAAGAGCAAGTGAATCCAACTTCAATAGGTAATAAATAGCGCGTGTCAGGGGCACGCCAGTCATGCCAACAGGGCCGTACCGACTCCATTAGTCGAGAACATAATAGGCAATACCAAATTGTCGCCGGTGGCTCCGTAGCTTCTGTATTTCATTCGCGGACCTGGTGGCAAAGGAGAGGAAAATTTACCGAGAGCTAGGAGGCAAGGCTTCCGATTACATTAGGCGCGTTGTTGCGAAATTGCTTTGGCGCGTCGGGGCATCGTCCCCGATGTCGCCGAAAAACTCCCGATGACGCCCACAGAACCATATTTCCTCTTCACATGGCTAGACGATTAATTTTAAATTCGTTTTATATTTTATTCTGATCCCATTACAACGTTGTCTTTATTCTTTCGATGGATGCTCAAGAATAGCAACTAAGAGATTGTTCGGATATTGCTCCCTGGTGCTGACTCTCCACCTTGTTCATTTATCTTTTGCATCCTATCTAGGTGATTGTATCTGACTTGCGCTATAAAAAATCGTAATTTAAAAAAAGAGCTAGTCATCGAAAAACTTCCTCACTCAAACTGCTACACTTTCACTAAAATTGCAAGTCCTCGATAATTTTGTTTAAAAAAGAAATTCTGCGATAATAAAATTATTTTGCATCAATAACCATCGTATTCTAATCGAGTAAAAGAATTCTTTTACGCAATCTTAGCTGAATTATATTTTTATTTGCAACAATCGTAAACGTATTTTTACAAACAGTATCCGTAGTTGTGCAAAGAAATTAAAAGCGAAGACATTTTCTTGCATTGTTTTATCGCAAATTTTCATAATGTTATTAGTAATTTGAAGTTTGAAAGTTCGTCTCTGGATTTAAATTTTGATAGTTTACTTAGTTTCGTAATATCATGAACAAGTGTTCATAAAAACGAAATATAGGCTAATGTTGATAATATTTGTCCATTCAAGAATCATTAAGAGTTCATTTTGTTCCTAAGTATTCGGTCGAAATGAGCTTATTATTTGCTTTATCTTCGAAAGATTGACAACGTAGATATCGACAGTAAAATAATCTTTCTAGAAAACAAGTAAACCATCAAATTTTTCTCTCCGTTAGCTGACTTTGATTCATTCTCGTGCGCGAGTCTTGCCGTGATGAAGCGATTGCGAGTGCGAAAGTCATTCTCGATCAGCGAAGTGCTTCCTTCTCTAAATGAAATCTTAATTAGAAAATTCGTGTAAACTTCGCATTAGTCTAGGCAGAAGCTTGTCTTGGACTCGGTGGGGGTCCAAAGACATCAAAAGCCGCCCACGACTGGCGTTCGGTAAAATTGGTCGCCCGGCCGCTCTAATTCTGCGGACCGGCGTAGCACGCAGGATTGCATCCCGTTGCCCACTTTGCGCCCTATTTATAGCAGCACACACTCACCCCCTGTGCGAAAGCAGCGTCAAGACAGAGACAAAGAGAGAGCATCAGCCGCTCGACGACGATTCGACTCTACGCACTTCTCGCTTTTCTCTATTGCCGGTCGTTGCTGTACTCGTGAGTATCGCTCTTTTATATCGCGGTAAAGGGAAGCGAATTAGCCAACAGAGATCGGACACTAGATTATAGGTGTAACATGCGACGCAGTGTGGATCAAGAGATTTTATGTCTTTCCCTGACTGAATCGTACGTCCGTTTATGGTGCGACCTACTCGTGGATTCTTCGTATAGTGCAAGTGCAACAAGTGGATGTACGTTCTCGTAGGTATGCTGGACTTCGTTGGTATATATTGTGTGGTGCTATGTGGCTAAATATTAGTATCTTCGGCTAGGTTTTAACTTGTCGTTATCAAGGCAATGAAAATAAATCTGTCGACTTAATTACGAACGTGATTTTCTTTATTTTTTTTTTATTGCACGTAAAGAAAGAATAGCTTAGCTTCAAAGAGCCATAGATGCAAACGATCATAAGCATTTTCAAGTAAGTGAGACGTGTTATCAAAATTCAGGGATCACATTAATTTTTGTCAAGCAAATATTTTGCGAAACAATTATATCGGACAAATTGCAATACGGTAACTCACTAATGCTGTACTATTTCTAACTATTCATGAAGCTTATCACTCAGAATGATTTCACTTGAAGAATACACATGGTTTAGGTAAATTATTAGTTTCTACAAAGACATACTGTGAAATTGCAACGCATATAAGTACATTATATTAGTCAGACGTGTTTTTTTTTAATTTTATAAATGAAGGATACGTATAAAATTTGTCTATATATTTTTATGATTGATCAATTTGTAAAAATTCAAGTTTTACTCAATGTTCAGTTATTCAAAATTCTAAACCTGGCGATGACATTATATGACGAGTGCCGTATGAAAATTTATACTTTTATCCTCATTTCTTAAATTTTCGTAGAATTTTCTTAACATATTTAGTAAGAAACAATAATTGCATTTCGACTTAAAATAACAAGACTCCGTGCTGTTGAAAATTATTAGAGTTTTAAAATTTTTTCATTTATTAACTGAATAAACGCTGTATTTATATTTTTGAATTATCTAATCCGAGTATTACGTTTATTAATGGTTAACACTTATGCTAAGTGCAATTATATCTTTTTCTTCGGCTCGTTATTAAAAAATTGAAACATGAGCCACTGGTGGCTAACGTCACAAATATGACCCGAAGAATGTGAGCAGCCGTTAACTTCATGTCGCTATACAAACTGATTTAATTTATACTCGTAAAGTTACTTAGTAGTTAGTTATTTAGTAATTTATATTCATAATCTTGTTTTACAATAAAATTGTTTCGAGTAGTTTTAATAATTATTCAATATTTATAATTTGCTCAAATTTTTATTTAATTAATTTTTTATAGAATACTCTTATCGTACATTAAAATATGCAACAGAAAATAAGAAGTATTTATACCAATACAAATTATTTAATATATAATGTAAAAGTTAGACATACTGTGAAATTGAAATTTTGTAATTAATCGAAAGTACATTAATAGAACTTTATTTTTATGTAATACAAAATTATTGTTTTATCCTATAGATATAGGTTAGAGATCTATACACATGGAATTGAAAAGTTTTTTAGAATCATGTTCGAACACGAAATGTTAAACTTTTTCATTTGTATAGAAATTATTTCAAAAAGGTCGATTACACGAGGTTTGTGTATATAATGTTGTAAGCTTTCCTCAGCTTTTAAAATCACATACAACACATACAAATGTGCAACGATTGCACATATGTAGGTGAATTTATAAAACGTTAGTTACAAAACGGTAAAAAATAACATGGCGTACATTATTGCAGAATGCATTGAACGTTCATATGTGGGTTCAATTTCAAGTTCGAATCGTGTGATGCGTGCGTTCAGACTAAAGTCTTCCGGTTCACCTATTCGTGAGTGTACGTACATCAAGTATTGTTCGACAAAACTATATATTATACGTGTTTACAGCGCGTGGGAAAAAAATTGACCGTCTCGTTGTTTTGCTTTTTTTATTTCATACGTGGTAACTGGTTTATTTTAACTCATGACTGCTCCTTATAGCCGAAAAATAATTATCAATCGCAGTACTACAACATTACATCAATTCCATGCACCGTGACTTCTCTTTTGACAATTAAATCCTTTTTTACAAATCTTTAATGCATGGGTAATACTTACTGTACGAAATATTTTCTGTCATTAATTAATTCAGACATTTTATATTTGTAAACGAAATGAAAAAAAAAATTTTCTCTTAGTTAAGATATTAAATATATTTCTACGATTTTTTTATTTGAAGGTGTAAATTATTTTATAAATAATTTAAAGATTATAAGCATTTAAAAGCAATTATATTAAGTTTCAGTCTAAAATAATTCCAGTTATCAGTTTTGTTTATCATTGAAAAGTTTTGAAATTGTATCGGTAACTTAGAACTACAAAAAATAAAAAATTCATATTCCACTTCAAATTCTAAGAGGAACAATATTAAGAATATGAGATAAGATAAGCGTGACTAAGGGACGTGAAATAAAACACGTTATTACTTTATTTCATCAACAAAGATTAAGTACAGAATATTAAATTTAATGATATACTGTGATGTACATCGAGACAAAACAATAGAAAAATTTTTAATAATAAATGAGGCTCGTAGTAACAGTGAAAAGCAAATACTCTCTAGGTAGTACTTAGTGTTCAATATTTGATGCTAATTCGTTAAAAATGATTGGAAAAATTCTCAACGTGTTTGGTAAATTTTCTGGTAAATTTTGGCATATTTCTCGATTAGCAAATAATTCGTGAAAGTGTAACTTTCATTTAAATAATGTAAACTTTAAATATTTCCTTATATACTCCATATGTTTTAATCTTAATTGATTCATTATGTAGATAAAATCTTTTGCATTACTCATATTTTAATTTTCTTTAGTTTTATATAAATTCGGTCGGATAAGAAACTGCATAATTCAGTTTAATTTACTTATGTTGACGTTGTCTTGCAACTATTAACAAAAAACGTATTTAATGTATATTCAACGTGTATATTTAACTCGAGCCCATTGTAAACCCGAGAACAAAAATAAGTAATGCCGCATGTTCAGCTCGTACCGAAATCGAAATCATTGGAGTGAGACTCGCGTGGTCGTCGAGTGAATGTAAGTTTCTGTGGAACTGAAATGACACGATTCTCGTTGTTGGAACAATTTGCTCTAATGACCAGAATAAGCGCATGCACTGTCAAAAAGACGAATGTGTGCGATAGGTCGGCGCTACTTTTGTAATTTGTGGAAATTGTCGCTTTTTATTTTGTTTCATCACGGCCCAGTCGTCCATTTTCATTACGTGAACTAATGTAGAGCTCGTTAATGCGATTTTCCGGTAAGCGACCGATTTCAATGGCTCCTTACGTAAGAGCATGAAAGCTTTATGTTGGGCACTTGTTGAATGCTTTCTGGAGATAGTGTTATGATAAATATACCGGGTAGATAAAGACGAGATAAAGATATTTTTGGGGCTTGATCGTGAACATTCGAAGAAGTAATAATTCAAACAAATTTTTTGATACATTATTGTGGTTCCTTCATACCATATTGTACATTCGGATTCGTAAATATTAGTACATATCGCTACGTACGGTAAAATTTTTTAAAGAAACTGGTTTAAACGAAATGCAGCAAAGAATTATTTTATTTCTTGGAATGTATAACTTATTAAATAAGGTAATGTTACAAATAAATATTTAAATAATCGATAAATTTTTCAATTCTAAAAAGTTCTTTTAAAAATTTAAAAATTGTAGACACTCAGTAATAATCAGTTGGATAGAGATTTCTTTAATATACTTAACAAAACTAATTTGTATCATTGACATTTAATTCCACTGTACTAATTATTTTTATAGCGACACTTTTCATTATCATCACTTGAGTGAGCTTACATATCACCTTTTTAAATCTCTACTTGCGACTTTATACTAGATAGCACGATAATAGAAATTCAGAAAACTTAATGTTTCCATACAGATTTACTCAATTAAAAGCTAATCGGTAACATTTCATAAAGTAATTTACAATTTTTAAGAGAGACTTAGTATTATTGTTATAGTATATTTTAGAAATTAATGAATGTATTATACAGCGCAAATCAGACTATCGAATCTTATATTTTCAAAAGAAAGTATTCGTGCAAGTTGAAAAATTTCAAGTACAAAATGATTACAGTGATCGATGTGATAAACATGATCAGGTTACCGACTCTTTTATTTATTTGAAAGTTTAGATCAAAGTAAAGAGGCTTGCCCCCTGATATAACGTAGCACCGTTGCCCAGAAACTCGGCAATCGGTATATGTACTTTGATCAAATAAAGCTGTCGGATTTCGCGCTTATCGCACATAATCACTGGATAGTATAATCAATTTACATGCAGTTTTTTCATATTTTATGTGTTAGTAAGAGTCGCAATACGTTTATCCAAATCATTTACATTTTAAATTTAAATCTACACCATTAATTAATCACCAAAGTTGTTCTTCGTCGTTTATTTTCTATGTAGTTAAAATATTATAATGGCAGCTTTATTTGATACGATAATTATGTGCATTGGATGTATGACATTGAAAATGTTGTAAATTAAACTGTAAATTAAATCCAAATAAATATCTTTATATTAAAATAATAGGCATACCTTGACACACCACGAGTAGCTTACTTTTCATATTATAAGACATAGATTTTTGGGATATTTTAATGTATTAAAGTCAATTGGATTCTTTTATTTTTGCTAAGTACAGTCACTGAATTACGTTCGAAGATCACGATCAGTTTTTATAAGATCTATTTTAATAAGAACATTAAATTATTTGTCGAAATTCATTCCGTAGTTGCTTGAATTATCTTTCCGGTATTTCGTCAAAATACACAGTCATAAATTATAATACGTAGTTTAATGTTTTTTGACCTCGCCTACTCTACATTTCATATCTGACATTTAATTTAAATGAATTTTAAATTATGAATTAGCTGAAATATAAAGCATCCTCGGCACGGGATCACAAAAGCTTACTTGCGATATAGTTATTTATATCTGGTTATTATTTTAATAAAAAAATGTTTGCATCGACGTGTTATAGATAAAATTTTCTTGATATTTATAGAAAGGGATATCTATTTGACAATTCCTTTTGTAAGATAAAAAAGTACCTGTGTACTAATGAGCATTTCATAAGCGCAAGTCTTTTCCTTACACTTGTGTATATATTATAATAATGCATACGTAGCCTGATAATGACAAGTATCATCTAGTACGATTTCCAGTCCATTACATTCGCGATTTATAATCGCACGTAAGACGGGCATGTACAAATTTATCGACCGGTGTAGCAAGCCAAGCAAATAATATCTCCTCCCTAGGAAAAAAGGAGAAAGAGAATCTCGGGCACACGAACCGATAAATCAATTAAAGTCATTCGATGTCCCGATTGATCTCAGCACTAAAGATACCTAAACTTCTGCCCAACTCGTTCTTCTTCTTATCTCGTGTGGGTTTTTTCGCGATGGTTTGCAAATGTTTGCCATTGCTGCTCCTGTAGGGACAGAAGAAGAACGACAGAGAGAGAGAGAGAGAGAGAGAGAGAGATGACTCTAAGCTATGGGAAATGGTGGCTCAGATCCAAAAATGCTCCGTACGCGTATACGGGGCCGATTATGTTACACAATCGCGCGCATAGTCGATGACTTCGAATAGTATCTTTAACCTAAACCCTTTACCCAATTACGTGACTGACGGTGATTTCTAACTTTTTATAGATGTGGTTGACAGTGGCCTAAAAAATTGTATCTTTGTTATATATATCTATAAATTGCATATGTGCTGTATTTTATTTATAACTAAATATTAAGCGTACAGTTTAATAGAGCAAAAAGATTTTGTACTTTCGTCGCCTTTATAGACTTAAAGAATTAAAGTACACAGGGCGACAAAAGAGAAATTGCAAAAAGACCAATAAGTAACGATTTTTCATATGAATATGATTTCGTAAGTTAAATGATCGAAAGACTGCAATACAGTTAACGAATAAAGATTTTCTTGAATGAAATTGAACTAAAAAGTATAAATATTTTAGAATCACGAGACATTTGCATTGCCTTGAGAACAATAATTAGATGATTACGATATTAAAGAATTTGTGAGTTAAATATATTTGGGATACAATAACGATTACTGCTGCTGAAAGTAAAGCTTTTTACAACTGCACTTAATATATTATTCATTTATGTTAAATAATTTTGTTATTGTTTTTATATTGCGAATGAAGCAATTACAAATAACCTAATGAAATAGAAATTTTTTATATATACACTTGAATGTTTGCAAAGTAAGTTTTGCTTTATAAAAATTAATTTTGACCTTTCTCACTGACGACTCTTCTATCAAATCATTTCAAATGTTCAAGGAAAGACTTTTTGGAACAAAGTTTTCTTAATTCCCTAAAACACACATTGTTTCCTTTGAAAGCATTGAGATTAGGTGTTAATACTTATTAATAATGATTATTTGAACATGTGAAAATGTAAAAAATGTACAATTACAATTATATACGCTTAAGGTATATAAATAGTACATATGAAAAACTTTTTATGAAAATATGCGCTTTACCATTATTTAACAAAAATGCAGTGTAATTGAAAAGTTGTTATAAATTAATATCTACGTGATATTTTTCAATTACATCGTCGCACAAAGAAGTTTCTAAAGAAGAAGCAGTATAAAATTTCTATATAAAAATATGAAATTACACTAGTATTGTTGAGAAAAATGTAGTAGGCAATTATAAGATACCGGTACTTCTCATTATGTGCGCTAATACACTTGTATTTTATACCGGCAATAAATTATTAATGACCCTACACTTATGTTCTATATCGTTAATAAATCATTAATTGAAAATATCGGGCTATTAAGTGTTACCGTGCCAGTTCCCTATTAAATTATAACAGCTGCGAAGATTAAAAAGAACAATCAAGAGCGTCTCGCTATCGGCTACAGCAGGGAAAAAGGAAACCAGGCTCGAATACAGTGGTGCATTACGCACATTACGAGAAAAGCGCAGTGAAAAGTTTCCTTCCCGTTGCGAACCGCGGGGGGAAAACCGAGCGAAAGAAAAAGGAGTGCGAGAGAGATAGAGTAGCTGTACATTTCGCCAGTCGCGGTGACTCCAGAGAGTTTCCTGCTCGGCGGCCTCTTGACGCACTTTTTATCGCGTTAACAAAGTACACGCACGTGCTCGCGCATCCGCGATGCCGCACGAGAGCGTCGACCACTAATGGCGACTTGAGCTAAACGGGCGAACGTCGTCCGGTGGGAGAAGCGCCTGCTTTTGCACGCACGCGCTTGCTCCTCTTTTCGCGCGGGATAATTTTATTTTCTTTGCTTGCTCTTGCCGCTGCTTGAAAGCACATTGTTAGCTTGGAATGCATTAGTTACATGCGGAATGAGCGCTATTTTCATCTTGCTTATCGGCGTACCAAATTTACACCAGCGGAATGCAACGGTAATCGTTATTTTCTTATTTTTTATTCTTTCCGGTCTCGTGACTTTAGGTGGGTTTATTAATGCTGTTGGTTTTTCACTAATGAAATATCGCCCTATGACTTGAAAAAAATAAAATAAATAAATAAACCGATAATGCGTCTTTGCAAAAACGTTAACCATTAAAAATTTAAGCTCTTGCTTGCAATAATATTTCTAGAAAAAATCACGTCTCTTACCTAATGCCATTAAAATAAATACAAAATGTTGTATATATACACATATATATATATTTTTTAATGCATATTTTTCAAGCACGTTGATTCATTACTAATGTTTCGATAAGAGTACTTCCTTACTTTACGAAATTTCTCTGTCTTAAAGATTTTCTGTTGAAAACATCAAATTGTTCAATAATGACTAAAGCTGCATACAGTCCACTTACATAAATAACTGTTATTATCAATAACAGTTGAGGTTAATTTAATAAGTGTGTTTAAGTAATCTTATCGTATAGGAGCGGATGCAGATTTGTAAACATAAGATATTTGGTAATATCTCCTTTACTTTCATCGTTTTCTAATCATCTAAGCAGCATAAAAATTAAATTTTTTATTACATAAATTATACTATAATCGCACGTTAAAAATTTAATCTAAGATAGCTTACATCATAAACATTAATTTTGAAGTTCGATTCGATTTTGAAATGACTCTTCCATCCTCCGAGTCAAAATTTTGGATGTCATTAGGTGAATAAATCTTCGTTTCCATAAAATCATATTCTTAATGAGTGTTACGCTTATAATTTACATAAAGCTTGTAAACATTAGGTGACTTTTTACTAGTAAGCTTTTTCCACTTCCTGTTTCTCTTTGTCTCACTACTCTCCTTGGCTAATCGCGAAGCCCAACGCGTGTAGTATACTCGTACGTATGCCAAGGTATTGAGCGACGACTTCTCTTTCTTTCTCTCTCGTATTTGTTATTTCTCTCCGTATAATCGCGCTCGAGTTGATCTACAAAACAATTAGGCTGTAAGTTCAAAGAACCTTAATGAGTATGTCGCTCGCGCCTCTTACCTGGCGGATCGAGCGTTTCGTCGACCATGCCACTAACGTCGTGCGCATGCCAAAAGTCGTTGTAGCTTCCAATCGCCGATGGCTTGCAAGCTGCTGGTGTTCGACGCGGCACATAAAGCTCCCACTATTTTAGATTTCATACCAGACGAGCTGATGTAATATGACGTGTAGCGAAAAGACTTTTATATATCACCAAGACTCTATTTCAAATGGATATTCCATGAATGAAAGTGTACAGCTGTCGATGAGAATTGGTTTTCGACTAATGCGTTCAAATATTACAGTTACATCTACGTATGATAATAAGTAGGTATGTTCGAGTAAGTATAAATGTACATCGCTAAGGTGGAAGAGTGTGTGCATAATTTTTATACATTTTCTAACCTATATTTTGTTCTCTTCTGTTGCAGTTATAATAAATATATTACTTTGTATTTTACTTACCAAGGTGTATTTATTATTCATGATTAAATTTAATACCGTCCCCTGCATATATATTTATACTAACGAAAAAGTCAGTTCTTCTAAGTGTCTTATCCTCGAAATGTACACAATGTACGAGGATCTATGAGTCGGATAAAAAAATGTGTATCAATTAAAAACCGTTATAATGCGACATTTGGGGCGGATGGAAAGAAAAGTTTATATATATGTGAGGCTGTCGTAAATGGACGATTGGAACATTGATGCGGAAAAACGAATGGTTATTAGAATGTCTAAATATCCGTATTATATTTTTCTAAAAGGATAATTTATGTTTCTTGCCATGATAAATACGTCCAGATCTAGAGACACTTTTGAATGTTTTCCAATACGATAAAGTTGAAATAATTTATATGGACTAAGTTTATTAATCATTGAGCGAATGTAATTTTTATAGTAAATTTCCAGAAGTATCTCCAACGAAGAATATGAGATTCAGAGAGGAGAGAGAGAGAGAGAGAGAGAGAGAGGGAGAGAGAGAGAGAGAGAGAGAGCAAACATTATTAAACGTATTAGAAGACTTGATACATTTTACTATAGTTACTATATCTTTTTATTTTAAACGGATACAGTAGATTCGTGATAATATATAATATACAAAAACTTTGTTTTAAATTCTGATCACTCATGATAATAATGGATTTGAATATGCAAGTAATGCGATAGATCATAAGCAACTGCAAACGAGATGCATATATCCTCTGATATTGGAGCAAGTGAAGAAAGCATTATGAGAATAACTATTGCTAATTGGTCGGCTTATAATGGTTTTAATATTTAATTTTGTGAGTTATTTATATTAAATAATTTGTTTTTATGATCCGGTCGAACCTAACGAGTAGAAACTTGCATAAATCAAATGTAGAGTCTTATTATTCAGTAAACATAGGAAAAAAAATCAGAGTGCTAGCGCTATATCCCATACTGTAACATAATGTAAAGAAATGGTCGATAAGTCAGTATCTCAATAGAACTTAATAACGCTCAACGTAGGATCAATGATGAGAAGAGAAAAACCTCTACATTTTGAAAGAACGTAGTCAATATGACCTTCAAAGGAGACTACAGGTTACCTTATATTATCGAGGGTAGATCCTGCATCTGGAATTTTGGTACGTGACCCACGTTATAAAGTTATACCGATAACTTTCCATTTATAATGAGCAGGTTTTATAAGCGATGATTCGCAGGTCGAGGTTGAGTGCAAGAGCACAGACTCTTATGGCTTTCTAGTGTCATAATATTATTGGGTCACTAAAGTTTGTAGCTTAAGAGAAGACCAGTACGTTCTAGGACATCGGTTACCGAGTTGACAAACTTTATAGCTGTTGTGACCTATATAATTTTGGTTCTTGCGTAGCCGATCCTTACGGTTGAACAGGAAACTGGTACGACTGCAAGACGATTCAAAGAGGCCGTACATGGGTAAAAGGAAACTCCCGGTTTTCAACTCGGTTAATCGAAAAAATAAATAATTGTTTTACACCACCATTAATTTAAGTATAAAAATCTTCTAAAACAATGTAAATATATTTTAATAGTTGTAAATATATATTGTAAATATATATTGAATCTATTTTTAAAATATTGCAATAGTAGTAGATCATGGGCGTTTTAGAGTACCAGGGCTCGTTTAATAATCGGGACGCACGCTTTCCGATAAATTCGTTCCTTCATCAACGTAAAGTAGGCAGGAGAGTATAAACGGTATTGATATTCGACACGTGATCCATGTTTCACTTAGCTTTTTATAAAAATGCCTTATTTTCCCTTACTGAATACTGGATAGTGGATTCATTATAATTTTATTTTAATACAATATGTTCTTAATTCGGATTCATATAATGGAATTTAAATATAGTTATTAGAATGCATATTGAAATGTTACTCCTTGCAATATTTACTCTAGAGTGTATTTAATTTTGTAATATGTATTATTTCTATTTGAAAGGACTAAAATAATTTTTCATTTTTTTTTAATTAGTTTATATTATTTTAAATGCACACTAGAAACAAAGAGAATGCATTGTTGGAACTTCTTTATAGACGAGGAGCTTTTAGGTGCTTCTATTTTTGTTCCGAAGTTAAAAAAAACATTTTATAAAAAGTATCTTCGACAATATAAAACAAATTGTAAAAACATGTATGTAAATGCGTGCACCTAATCTAATTGTAACTAATATTTTCTCAATATGTTTCATTAAATTTATACATATCAACCGCTTTATATTATATAATATTTTGTTTTCAGTAATTAGTAATTTTTGTGTCAACTCTTCGTATTTTGTATAATTTAGCAAACAAAAATAGACAGATAAATTTACTAGTTTATCCTATTGATAAAACGGTCAAATATTTATAAAGATTTTAGATTACGTATAAAAATTGTTATAAATAATCTCATAGTTTCTACATAAACTTAAATCCTGTACTTATTTATTATGGAATACAAATCTACTTATTTAAACTTTTCAAGTATAAAAAATCTATTCATGAGTTAAGAAAATTAGAATTACAATGCTGCGGTCAATTGTCATTCGTGTTTAGAGTCTAGTAGCTTGATACTTGACTCTACAAAACAATTTCGCTTAAGTACATCTACAATGATTGCAGTAATATTGATTTAAAGCGAAAAACTATAATCGAAAATTCTATTTTAAAATTTAATAGTACTTTTGTTTATTAAATATACCACTTTATATGATACTTAAATTTCTACGCTAATATTGTAATAGTAAAATTAATTTAGGTATTATAATAATTTTGAAAAAAATAATTTTTACAATTTTTATGTATTTTTGATCAAGTAGTAGGGATATCCAATAGCTTTTTACTATGTAATATACGCATAGAAGCAAGTAACTAGAAAATTTATTTCCGAGACACTCAAGCTTTCTAGCGAACGTTTGAAAAAAATGTTGTAATAAAGGTTAATATTTTTAATATTAACATTATCGAGTGAATATATTTAGATAATTAGAAGATTTAAATATTTATAAAAATCATTTTTACATATAGTTGCATGTACCATTGCGTATCACGGATTTTTAGTTTTTGCGGGAACAAGAGAGTGAGAGAGAGAGAGAGAGAGAGAGAGAGAGCGAGAGCGAGAGCGAGAGAGCACATTCCATCAATTATTTGTCTTATTACAAGTTCACCGGTAAATATGTTAATTTGACCTGGTATATATTTCTTGCATTGCAGTGATGAAAATATCCAGCCGCGTCGACATTCGCTGTTGCAGATTAAGAAGAGACAGATTTAGAGTCCTCGAGTCTGTCCATTCGCTTTCGAAAATACGAGGAACTGCATAGTATCGCTACTGCTTCGCGAGTCAGTGCCGATTTCGATCTCTATACGCGTGTACGAAATTCCCGAGACAGTACTGCAGAGAAAAACTCGCGTAGCCTCGAATTAACTTTGCAATACTTGAACGAGCTATTTTCAACTTAACCGAGTATCATCGCGCTCTCTGGTCCCTCTTTCTCTCACTCGCTCGCACAATCTCTCTCGTTCTTCTGCTCCAAATAAGCTAATTACAGTCTTTATGAATCAATATAATCTATTTTCAGTTGTACACTGCACAGATATAGGCCAACAGGTTGGATCAGGTTGGATGTGCCTGTTTACTAGGCGCCTGTTAAGACTTCATAATTTATTTATAAATACTATTCATCTTAAGACAAATTGTAGCTGTTCTACTGTATCTTAGTGGCCGAAACCCAAAAAGATCGTCTTTTTAGCGCTGCACTTTGTTTCTTACTCTCTTTATACCTAATGCTGAAGGTGCTATTAAAAATGATGAACCTCTTTTGAGGTATGTTTATGCGGATACATAGCTTCCACTTCCTTCTCTCATATACGATATGTTTTAAAGATAAAATTAGATCGCTTTAGTCTATTTTTAAAATTTAACAAATCGTTGTCTCTTGATGTTTTTTCACTTGCTTGTAGATGGCACTTTGTCTGGATACGACAGAATTATGCATTGATTGTTATCGTACAACCTTTCTTCTCGAAACTTCAAATATCTAAAATCCAATTCTCATAAATGACAATGTTTATTACAATCGATAGCGCTTACGATGATTTCCATTCAGCTATTGGTAAAGTGACAAGTATTAGAAAATCAAATTAAATCACTTTATATTTACACAGGTTACCTCATAATGCGACCTATTAAATATTTTCATATGTTTTATCATACTCTTAAATATTAAGAAGTGTTCACACTCGAATAAGAATTTAATTAGAATTTAATTACATCGTATAATTTTATTATATATTATGGGGCACCGATAGGAAAGCTTAAATATCAAAACCTGAAAATTATATTTTTATTATTAATAAATTTAATATCCTGTAGATTTTGTATTGATTTATATAATTACATTGATTTCTTATAAGGATTAAAACTTTTCCACGTTTAACATCAACATTTTCCCCCTGGTTTTTGCAGGTGATGATCCAAAGTGAAACATTCGAATTAAAGTCAGAAGTAGCGGTGAGAACTGCTTAACAGCAGTAGCAAGATGGACCATCTACATCAGCAGAGTAGGAAGCAGATGGCGTCGCCAGAGGTGGCGATGGCCGGAGAGGTATTTGATCAGTTCTGCAATGCCACGACTCTCAAATCCATACTCGGTCACTTTCGTCACCTCTGCGACCTCTTGAAGATCAAGCCCACCAACTTCCATCAGTTCTATCCAAAACTCAAGTCGAAATTGAGATCTTGGAAGGCGCAGGCACTGTGGAAGAAGTTCGACCAGAGAGCTAATCACAAGTGCTACAATCGTGGCAAAGCATGTCTCAATACGAGAGTAAGTGTCAAGTGAGACTAATAAGCTCGTAAATCTGGTCAAAGTGCGCAATAACCAAAAACCTTGGATGTTCATTCAAATAATTTAAATATTATAATTGAAAGATTGTCCTTCAGTTATAGCTGTTTCAAAATCCAAAATTCAAAAGCTTAATATTCTTGTCAAACACATGCAGCTAAAAGTTTATAAAAAGTTAGTTATTCTGAGAGCAATAATTTTTCATCATTTTCAGGTTCGAAGTAACTTACAGTTATTAACTGCATCTTGGGTCTTTAACTAATCAGCTTGCTACTTTATATTTTAGTATCTTATCTTTTATTTTCAGAAAAGAATTTTCAATAATTATTATCCATTATAATTACGTATATATGACATATTTTATGGAAATAAAAATTATTTTTGAAATTTTATTCTAATTTGTATTCGATAGGGTTTATTTATTCTTATGATACGGAAGGAGCGTATACAAACTTTCAACCTTGAAGCGCTAGAAGAATTTTTGATAACATACTTGTACCAGAATTATCTTTCTGACAAACATTAATTTAACTTATTTTGAAAATATTTTATTATTATTGTGTATGAAATTTCAATTAATTTGTTTTATATATTACGAATTTCACAATTATTTTTTAAAAGATACTTATAATGCATTTATATTTTTAGAACAAAGAAATTAGTTTTTTATGTGCGCGTAAGAAAATAGAAAATAAAAAAACTGTTTCAACTTTATTTATCTGAAGGGTTTTAATTAATTGAAGTACACTGATTAGCGGTGAATAAAAATTGATAAAATTAATTTATTTTTAAGGAAAGGAGCGTCTAGTTTTTAAGAAGATTCACGTTCCAGATGATCTGTAGCCCTATAAAAGTTATTCAAAAATATAAAGCCTTAAAATGTTTAATTTTCTGATCTTTCCGGTAAAATCAGAGTTTTTAAAAACCTAACAACACGGAATTGTTATACTGATTACGTCATATAATTAAAAAATGCACTCCTCTGCAGGATACAATTTTACTGATAAACTTTTTGCAAGTTGTTCTTTCGAATGAGAAATTCATAACGATAAACAAGCTATGAATGTACGCAACGTTGACGCAGGTGCTGATAATCGGTGGTGGGCCTTGCGGTATGCGATCCGCCATCGAGGCTCAGCTCCTTGGTGCCAAAGTGGTTGTGGTGGAGAAACGCGACCGGATGTCACGAAATAACGTCCTCCATCTCTGGCCTTTCGTCATCCAGGATCTTCGGGGCCTCGGTGCCAAGAAGTTCTTTGGCAAGTTCTGCGCAGGCTCGATCGATCACATCAGCATCAGACAACTCCAGTGCATACTTCTGAAGGTTGCGCTTATACTTGGCGTGGAGTTCCACGAGAGCGTGAGCTTCGATCAGCTCGTGCCACCGCCTGAAGATCAGGAGGGTGGAAGTAAGATACTTTTTTTGCTTAACCTAATTAAGTTTTTATACTGTGAGATAAATTTGATAGGATCAAAATTAATTGGAAGTACCGTTGCCATTAAATGCTTAACGAATCGTTATTTTCATGACACGGAGGAAAGAAAAAACGTATTCATATTTTAAAGTAAAGTGTGGCTGTTTAAAAAAGCAATTATGATTTATATACCAATCAGTATTCGTATTACTGGATTAATGATGGATTCACTTAATATTATGAACATTAAATGCTTTAAAATAAGAAAAATGTTTGCTTTTGTAACTATGTAATTTTACCATTCGTACATTAAATGAGACGTTGGATATTAGAATTAATAATATATTTCATTAGTTTGAAATATCACGCATTTTTTAGTAAAATGTAATAGTATATGTATTTACTTAATAAAGTTTACGTATGTAACTCAGAACAACGTTTACCGATCATATTAAGAAAGACAGAGGAATAAATTTTGTTGTATCTTAAAGATTTAGATTATGTTCAATTAAAAATAATATTTACAAATCATAATAGATACAAATGTCAATGAATCGACAATCATGTCTAAGTTTATCATTAGTTTTCAATTTGCCAAGATTTTATTAGAGGAAATTAAATAAATTTATCCAGAAAATATGTGTACCGCATTAGTGTAGATGTTGAAAGATATTTGCGAATATACAGTACCAAGAACAAAATTTTATTACGTTTCTATAACTTTCTAAATTTAAAATAATTTGCTTGCAAGATCTAAAAAAGAATTCATATACTTAAATAGATCTATTTTATCCAGAAAATGATTAATACGAATTTTTTTAATCTTCGGAGAAAAGCTCCTACGAAATTGAATGTTAATATACACTTAATTTCACATAATGTCCAGTATCCACGAAAAATAGACTTTATTAATATGTAAGCTGCATGTGTATTCCAAAAAGAAAAAAATACCAACAACTTTCCAGAGATCGGCTGGAGGGCGAAAACGATGCCAGCCGATCACCCAGTTTCTCAGTATGAGTTTGACGTACTGATCGGCGCCGACGGCAAGCGCAATACCCTGGAGGGATTCAAACGCAAGGAGTTCCGGGGCAAACTTGCTATTGCGATAACGGCGAATTTCATCAACAAGAGAACAGAGGCAGAGGCACGAGTTGAGGAAATAAGTGGCGTTGCTTTCATCTTTAACCAAAAGTTTTTTAAAGAACTGTATTCGGATACTGGCATTGATCTAGAAAATATAGTTTATTACAAGGATGATACGCATTATTTCGTTATGACTGCCAAGAAGCACAGCCTCATTGATAAGGGTGTCATTCTTCAGGTAGGATATACATACCGTTAATTTCTTTTAATTTAGATATAACGCTAATAAATTTAATTTACGGATACATCGTTTTCAAGCAATTAGCAAATAATAAGTTAAATTATTATTTGCTAGCTGTTATAAATCAAGTTTATTATTAAAATTGTTAATTTGGTTAATTTTATTTATGCCTTATTTTAAAAAGTAAGTATACATTTATAAACATTTACTGATACATACATAAACCACTCTAAAGGTGTATGGAATATTTTATTTTTTGCAAAACTAATACAGACAAAGATAGTAATGATACTTATAACTGTACAACATTTCCACTTTCTGTTAACAATGTAGTCTTTTTACCCAATTATTCTTATAATGTTACGTATTTATACGAATGAACAGTTAAATGAGTAGTTCTTTATGATTGATCATCATCTATTGGCATTTCACACAGATTATCGTTCTATTCTATTTTTAAAAATCATGACAATGTCAAAAAGTCCTGACTCCTAACAATTAGATATAATCCTTTCGAAGTTTTGTAATATTTTCTTCTATTTTTCTTTATATTATTGACAACTTTATTTAATAACGAAGAGATGAAAAAATATGACCTTTCTTCGTGAATTGAAAAATAGTTACTTGAACAAATGGTCAAAATGTTGTTATTTAAATATACGAATGATTTTTCGGTTCAGATCGGTAATTCGAAATTCGGCTTAACCTAGTATCATATTTTACTAGATAAAAAATTTAAAATATACATATAAAAGCAAGTTTATACACATAAATACGCATTCTATACTCTCTTTTTATTAGTCAGGGCATTAAGCTTTTTATTTTACATGAAATAATTGTTTCCAATGGCAAATTTCTGTCGATGATTGGCATTTATTAAAATACCAAGTTCGTCATCTGCTTTCTTTAGACGTTACTAAACTACTGATTATTGTCATTAAACCACAGGACGAATAGTTTATGCTTGTTTGTCATTAGTCGAAGATTAATTAAGAGAAGCTTCTTTTTCGTAGCTGTTGTAAGTTTAATGGATACAGATATGTCCATTTCAAGAACAGCAACAAATTAAAAAATTTTCTTGCTTAATTTTGCTACATAGTTGTTCGGCAGATTAAATGCTTTATCGAACTGTTGGATAAAAATTTTGCTTACAGCTTATACGGAACTTTAAAAAACTGTCTTGAATGCAGTTCTCATCTACATCCGAATGAATCTGTTCGAAATTATTTTAAGACACACTATAAAAATACCCATTATTAAATTTAACATATTTCAATCATCAATAATCGTGAGGAATTCTATCCGTTACTCATACTCATTAAAGTTTTTC
Source organism: Wiebesia pumilae (assembly GCA_018907045.1). NCBI lineage: Eukaryota > Metazoa > Arthropoda > Insecta > Hymenoptera > Agaonidae > Wiebesia > Wiebesia pumilae. The sequence goes on from JACCHZ010000138.1 coordinate 4,645,965, forward strand.
TCAAAGACGAAGATTTTGTGGAAAAAAATGAATCCATCGTGTTCTTAACGATTGGTTTTAAAAAAGATAAATGTTCACGTTGTCAACGCAGGATCATCCAGACACGGCAAAATTACTCGCCAAGGAAAACGTGGACCGTGAGGCGCTCATGCTGTACGCGCGCGAGGCTGCCGAATTCTCGACTGAGTACCAGATGATGGACATGGAATTCGCGGTGAATCATTACGGGCAACCGGATGTTGCCATGTTTGACTTCACCTCCATGTACGCAGCCGAAAACGCCAGCAGAGTGCTCGAGCGATACGGGCATCGACTGCTCATGATTTTGGTCGGCGACAGTCTTCTCGAGGTAAGCTCAAGTGTATTTCATTGTTATTTTTTTCTTCTCGTCCTTTTCTCTGATCGAGGTCTCGAGAATGAAATGCTTTTACATTTAATCCTAAGAAAAAGTCAATTATTGTTTTGAAAGAAACGTTGGAATTTATATACTTTGTCCACAAAGTAATTGATACATTTTTATAGTATTGAGCTTCTATTTATTGCTTAAAGATTAATAAATTTAATTTTAGATAGAAACGTTTTTATAGGCCACTGACATATCGTGCATAATCCTATAATTTGATTGAAAAATCGTTTAATTCTTGAAATGATTAAAGAAGCAAACATAGAACATTTATTCTTATACTGTTTCATAAAATACATACTGAAAATCGGTATTATTTAAACAAATACTCTTCAATTTCTAGAAAATAAAATTACGCTTCTATTGTAATACTAAGTAATTAGTTTTGATGTTTCCCATAAATATAATTTATTTGTAAATTATATAGTTATTTCAAAATAAAAAAATTATGAATGTATAACTGACTTCGATTTATCGTAATGCCAGCAGAGAAAAAGATTTTGTACTTGTGCTTCTTTTGAGCCTTATTAATTTGTGTGTGTTATATAAATCTTCATGAAGATTATAATTTGTTTTATTAAAATTAATTGATAAATACAATTATAAAATTGAATTTTATTGACCAATGGGTTTGTCGTATAAGGCTGATAGTTAATTATATTGAGTAATAAAATTAAAAAAATTGATGTTCCATATATTACTTCTGTTAATGATACTAGGATTTTCCATGAGTTTTGTCATTTTAATGTACATATATGTATTTACTGTTGATTGTATGTAATTTTTTAATCTTACTTTGCTCTTGGGTTCCTTTATGCCTTAACAAATCAGTTTTCTAGTTTCGTTTGCCTAAATCTCAGCAACTAATATCACAGATTCATCTTGAATGTCGAAATAATTATAAATAGTTAATTCAATAACGTATGAATCAGATAAGTTTGTCATTAAAAAAAAACTGTTTCTTTTAGCCTTTTTGGCCAACGGGCTCCGGTTGTGCCCGAGGCTTTTTGAGTTCCATGGACGCTTGCTGGGCCATCAAGGGATGGGGCTCCTTGTTAACGCCCCTCGAAGTGATAGCAGAACGAGAATCTATATACAGGCTTCTCGGACAAACGACTCCTGAGAATCTTAATAGGGACTACGCCGCCTATACTTTGGATCCTCATACAAGGTTAATAGCCGTTAGTTTTAACTGTTTAATAACCGAGTTTCGAATAATTGTTTATATAATTATCTATAAAGTTTGTGCTCTCAATTGTACATTAATAAATACAAATAGAAACAAATATAAAGAGTATTTTAATTCTGTTGAATATATTTGAAAGTTTATTTTTAATATTATTAAAATATATGAAAACAGAGGAATGTAAAAACATGTATTCTACGATTAATTATGGTTTAGCGACCAAATATATTTTGTTTATTATTCTTTATTATTTTTAACAATTATTTACAATTAATAACAATAAAATAGCATACGTGTTTAAAATACGCATTGTCTTCCGAATAAACTTAATTTCTTTGCAATTATAGTTTTTGTCCACAATGTCGAAGAAATATTATAAATTTACAACTGTGCATGTGTGATTTTGCTTGCAAATATATGACTTTAATTAATAAAATCGTGGTATCTAATAATAATTATGAACATAAATTAATTCGTAAAAGGTACGTACTTTATTACGTACGAGTTTTATTTTGCATAAATGGATGCACTTTTTAAATAAACAACATGTATTTGATCAAATCATGAACATCGTCTGTGCTTTATTTTTTCTTGTTTTCAGTTCAAATGTTAGAGAATAAACCGTATTTAAATTGTATTATTAACAGGTATCCAAATTTAAATATTCGTTCTGTAACTTCTGTACAAGTACGAAGTCTGCTCGATACCGACGATCCAGAAACTTTCAAATTGTCGCCTGTACAGGCTGCAATCGATTTGCCGAAAAAACGACGAAGAAGAGGTAAATTAAAGATTATTACTCTTCTTATATACTTGAGTTAAAGTTAATAGCGTTCTGTGAATTATGTATTTTATACAATATACTTTTAGTGACAAAATTATTTATCTTAGATGTTTGTTTAAAAAAAAAAAATTTCTATTTGTTTTTGTTATTTGTCATATGTTAGTAATTTGTTAATTTTTAAAGGCAAATAATAATTTTTTCAAATTTTAATAATCGGTGATTTATAAGGCTTTACGTACACAATGAATGAAAAAATTGAATAAACTTGAAACTGAATTTATGTTATTTATATTTGTTACTTAAAAATATATTACATAGTGAAACACAACGCCAATAAAAATGTTATAGTGTAAGCTATATTGAAAAGTGATGAAAATGAAATGGATACCATCGATGAATGGATTTATTAATTTAAATTTTTTGCAAGCTGCAGATAAGACATTTAACCTTTGTTACTAAATCGTTCAATTCTTCAATTCATCGAAAACAAAATAAATAACTTGAAATAGTACATCGAAGGTAAATAAAAAGGGATATTTTTTCAGATTCTCAGGTTCACCCGGACACGTTGTTGCACTGGCTACAGCGTCAAGTAGCCCTGTACGACGGTGTGCGCATCCAAGACATGGGCGCGTCCTTCAAGAGCGGTTTGGCCATCGCAGCCATTATTCATCGCTACCGTCCAGATCTTATAGACTATCATTCATTGAAGAAGGACGATCCCGCGACGAATAATCAGATCGCTTTTGATATTCTTGAGAAGGAGTTCGGTATTCCACCCGTAAGTGCGACACTTTTTATCCGGGATCATGTCAGAGACACATAATTATAAAACTCAATCTTGCGAATCCTATTTGGCTGAGAATTTGCATTCGAATGTTCTTTGCGGTACTTACTATAAACTGATATTTTTGATAAAAAACAAGCTAGTGAATTCCCAAATAAATTCTTTCCATCATTCAGAAGCTATCTTTTACCTCATAATAGTTTTGATAAATTATTTCAGATAATGACTGGAGAAGAAATGGTGCAGTGCGATGTGCCAGATAAGCTTACGATGTTCTCATATTTAACGCAAATTTACGAGGCATTTCGTGGAGAAATACCACATATTAAACACCCGAAATTGGTAAATATTTTGTTCAATTCAAATGATTACATTTTTTTTCAAGTTACTTAACTTAATGAAATTCTGAACAATGGTTTAAGAACAAATTCTCAGAAATGCATTCCAATAAAAACTGTACATCTATTTTTTTCCATGATTGATTTCGTTAAACATGGTTATTTGTTGTAAAATTATGTATTAAGAAGTTTAAAAAGTCTTTAAGCTTATTTTCAATAAAAAAATCTCTACATAAAAATGCCTATTATCAAAAGAACGTAAATATATCTTTATTTCATATTCGTACATTAATGAAGTATAGCTAAAAGATTTTTTAAGGCTGAAATCTTATTCAGAACACTACAAAAGTGTTTCACAAGCATCTTTCAGTCAGTGACAAGAAATCTATCTTACGAGAATAATAGAAAGTTTTTGTTAAAGATCAGAAAAAGGTTTTTCAGTTACAAAAATAGTTTTGAAATTCACAGTGACACTACAGCGCGCGATTAGAGTTATGTATCGGCAGAAAATGATAGAGATTATAATTTTTGTTTAGGCGACAATAACAATTGAATAATTTGTTAATGTTTATTGAATAAGCAATTTATTGAATAATAATCAACAAGCAATTTTCTTACTGATTTTTATAACGAAAGAACCAAATATGTTTTGTAATTATCAATTTTGAAGTAATCAACAAGCTGTTAAAAATCGGAAGGTTAAAACAAAAAGTGACGTTATTGAAAATCCTGCTTATTCAAACAATAACAATTTTTTAAACTAATACTTTGAAAAGTGGTCGTAATAATTACGTAAATGACATGCGCACAGTGTTCAAATGTACATTTTTTGCTATTTTTCTTTTTAAGTTAAAAAGTGAAATATTTGAACGTATTATTCTGTGAGTACTATTATTAATTGAAAATAATTACAATTAATTTTAATTTCTAATAAAGTTTAATCTTAAGGATTCAATATATTTCCATAAGTAAATAAACAGTAAAATAAATGCTTTTGCCAATAGAATTGTAGCTCATAGTTAATGTCATCGTGCGAATGATCAACAGAATCAAATTCTCTTTTCAGGAACCAGAGATTGAGGATAGGCCTACGCTTTCACAAAAATTGAGCGAACTAACGGCCGAGCAAAAGGCTCAGCTTCTCGGTCGGATAACGAAACAGGACGGGCCGATGACCCGCGTACGAAGGTCGCGACACGTCAACGAGAGTCTGCCATTGCCCGGCGACAAAAAAGGCGACTCCATAGCACGACGACATGCGCGCAAAAGACGTAACACCGAAAAAATGGGTGCTAGCGTGGTGAGTTAGAGAGGTTTTTATGTTACTGTTTCTTCGAATTTCGTCAAAGATGGGCTACTTCTTTTCGGAATTCATAATTAATCAACTGGCAGTTTTCTCTATAGGGTTGCCTGCATTTATTGTATTTATCGTAAATTTTCTTTAAAAATAATGGAACTATATAATTTAATTATCCGCGCCAACTAATATAAAGTAAGAGTTAATTTCAACCAATATTAAAATAGGATTAGCCTAAAATATAATAGTATTTTAAATTAATCGATTTATTTAAATTCGAATGATAGAATATTTTAATTATAATCTTAATCAGTATATTTATATAAGTATTTATATTTTCAGCATTTAACAGATTCATTACGATACGAATGACATAGAGTAATAATAACGTAAAAAACTTCAGCGACAAAGAAATTAATAAATAAGCTTTAATTGATTTATTTATATAATCATTATGAACGTCTTTATTTTAATTAACATATAGTTAACAGGCAGTTTTCTTTTAATTTAATTATTAGTTAAAATGTTTGTTTATAATATTATTGTATTTTTTACTCATATTATTGATAGTATTTGATATATTTTTTGACATTGTTCGGATATTGAAGGTAAAAGTGCGAAATATTGATTTTTTTTACCAATTTAGCCCATCTTTGACAAATTGATATTTCGCGATTATATGTAAATGTCAAATGAAATACGACTGCATCAAGAAAAGAAGATAATGGAATATCACTATTATTGATTCTCTTCGGTCAAAGTGGAGATTTTAGAGATTTCAGTCAAGATTTTTCGAGGAATATTGATATTGACGTTGTTCACTTCTGCTGGAGTTATCATCATTATAATGAACGAGGAAACTCATTGATTTCAAACTCTATAATAAATTAAAAATTGTTAAACTACTTATGATTTTGAAAATTAGTTACAGTGCAATAAAATTTCATAAGTAAAAATTTATCTTTAGCAAGTTTTAGTTTAGAAATATAAGAGTTTTAATTATTTAACCATTAATCATAATTCTACTGGCGTTATAAAGACGTATGTTTGTAAATTTTATAACATCCATAAAATGTTCATTTACGCACATGTCATAAATTTTTTACATTACCTTTTAAATCTAACTTAATGGTTAGTTGAATATTTAAAGAAGATGTAACTCGCATCAAACATTTATATCTTATAATATTTGGCATGTTTTACAAATACTTTGTAAAATTGCAACGTAAAATAACGTTATCCATTACAAAACTTATAAAAGTATCACATACACTAAAAATTAAATTAAATTTAAAAATTATTTCAATTTATTTTAATAAGTGTATGTACTTAACGTTACGAAGGTTTTGAAACTTTAAAAAAGATTGTACTGTGATAGCAGATATGAATTATTTGAATAAATATTCTTGAAATGCGGTAAAAAGTACAAAATAATGCTATATGTCAATCATCCTTACAAACACGATTTCATCAAAAAAATTCAAAAAGAGCGAAATCAACCATAACGAACATATGAGCTATTTAAAGAATGTTAAAATATTGAAATAAAAGAAAGCAGTTTTGGTTTTTTTAGATAGAATTTTTTTTTAATTTAAATAATTTTTTAAATTTCGTGTACTTCTGAATAAGAATGATCGGGGGATCGTGAGATAATTTAAGTGTGAGTGTGCGCTAATAATTGTAACGTATAGTGACTTCGAAACGTGCACGTTCGTCGAGAGAGAGAGAAAATAATTAAGGAGACGATTTTAAAACGAGCGAAAAATTTGTGCATGTATGGTATAAAAGGAGGAGCGGACACGGAGGCTTCAGGACATTGAGAAGAATCGACTGGAGCGCATGTTGAAGCGCCAGTACCAGCGCAAACGTGCGACCCAACAGTTCTACAAAAGTATGCAAATGCTCCAGGCAAACGCAAAACGCGAGAAGAACGAACCTTTCGAGGACTACTCAATTTTCCTCTACCGTCAGACAGCGCCCGATTTTAAGGATCGCGTCAAAGACCTCGAGCAGAAAATCATCTACCCCGTAAGCCAGATACGGCTACGTCGATGTTGACGTTTGACCCTTGCATTTGTAAAGAAGGATAAAATTATTCAATTCAAGCGAATATCTCTTTTGATGGGTAAGCTTAGAGGAAGTCAAAGATCAGCGAAACTTTGCGATTTCTTTTAATTACGGTTGTTTTCAAAGTTAAATTGTAAGAAATTTACGGTTAAGAAATAAAAAAATGTAGCACAATTGTAATTCAGCTAAAAAAAAAATTCAATTCCATTTGTCTCTTAATTTTCATATTACGTTAATTCTAAAAAAAATGTTAATAAAATTTTCCAACATTTTTATACATTTAGTCATCATCTTTCTTTTATAATAATTTTTTCCTTGAATTTTATCAATTTTTTAGTAAAAATTCTAATGTATAAAAAAAATGCACACAACATCATGTTTTTTTATGACATTAGATTTTAACAACTATTATCAATTCGTCAAAAAATTTTATTAAAATTTTTTAGACCTAAAATTTTGGTGATCTATCCTTACAAAATCTGAAGATTTCAATATGTTTAATGTCATGTAGCAAAGTGTAGCAGAAAATTTAATTTCCACTAGGTATTAAGTAAATATTTACTTCGATTAAAATTATTCTCTTTTAATAGTCGAAAATATTTTAACATTAGAGTAATCTTTTTGAAATTTCCTAATTGTAATTTGTATAACAGTGTATAAACATCAACATCTATGCAACTATTTATTTTTTGGACTCTATCAAAAGAATTATTCTCTTGAATATAATTACAGTTACCTGTTATTAAAGAGAGTTCTCGTATGTTTTCGCTTGATAACAATGTTATTTTACTTAATTGACAATTATCTTTTATTATTTAAGTAATCTCGTTTGACTATTAACTATTTAACTCATATTAACAAATATTTAATCAGCATGAAAAATAAAAAAATTGAAGTAAAAAGTTTTCTCGTTACTTTTTAAGAAAAGTTTTTTGTAAAGTATTAAACAAATAACCATTGGCGTACTACTTGTAAAGCAAATTTTACAAATAACAAAAAGTTCAAAACTATAATCATATTTTTCTACGATTTATTTTATAAACAACATAAATAATTATAATATTATATCGCAATATGTTGATTAATTTTTCATAAAATATTAATAAAACGGCTATTCAAGTTGTCATACCAACAATTTATAAAAGTATGAATTGTGTATCAATCATTTATACTACTAAAGATGGTATTCCTCATATAAGTACATATATTTGAAAGATGTTAAATGAAATTAATTTTTTTACGACTTAAAACAAAGCTTATTATTGTTATTATTGTGAAATGATAATTTGTTATGAAAATAATTCTATCGTATCTAGTGATATTTTTATTTTAATTAAAGTATTTTAAGCCTTTTTAGTTGACATCTTCGGTTTATAATCTTAGATTTAATATTAGATTTAAATTGAAGAATAATAAATTCTACAATACAAGCTTCTAAATTCGTAAAAGTTTTATAATCATATTTTATTGTTGAAATATGCCCAAAATTTTGTGTAATTGCAGAGTCAAGTCACGACTCGAATTTAAAATACAGCTATTTGTTGCAAATCAATTAATTCTTGTTTTACCTTAAGTAGTAATGTGTTATTTTCAACTACTGCTTAATAATTTTGACGACGTTACTGCAATACACTAATCCAATTATTTATCGTTTCACAGCTTTTCGAGTGTTTGACGTTTCCGATCAATTCAAAGCTTACTGATTAGATTTATATTGGCATTTAAAACTTATTTTTGAGGCAGCAAAGTCACAGTAATTATCCATTTACAGGACCGAGAACCGAAACTCCACGCAGGGTATTATCGAGGCAGTATGGACGAGGGATTTTCTGGAAGGATAAAAAACATCGAAGAGAAACTTAAGGGAACTGCCTCAGCTGAGAAGAAACCAAAAGACTTACTACGTGCGATAGGTAATTGACATTGTATATCTTTCAAGCATACTTTGATACCTTCAAAAATGTATAATATAAATTTGAACATTACTTATATTATAAAAACTGTAAGAAAAAGGCAAATTACTGTTTATGCGCAGAATAATTGTTTTTCATTCGACGATAAACAATTAAAAAGTTATAGTTTCTTACATCTAAAAAAATTACGAATCCGAATTGCATGAAAATTCACGCTACATTTTCTGTTAAAATGTGATTCGCTACATAATGAATAAAGTTTGAACATTTATTTTTAATTATATTTTAATTTTATTTTATTAAACTAATTAATTACATTTCAATTACATTTTAATCATAATTTTGGGATCACATGCTCTTATTAACTCAATGCGTCTTTTCGATATAATTACTTATTACCTTTTATTATATGTAACACACAGGTAAAATCGAGAAAACCGATTGGAACGTAAAAGAAATTGAGAAGAAGATTGAAGAGAATAAAATGGGTCGGAGTGTGCGCCACGAGAGAGTCGAACGTGTGCCAAAATGGAGTCGCGAGCAGGTTAGTTAAAAGTATAAAGAATATAAATTTTAAGAGGGGGAGGTATGAAAAGTATAAAGTACGTGTTCTTGTATAATTCTAATTATAACAAGTGAAGAAATAACTATAAATATCATAGATTTTCCACTGGTAATAAATGACTTTTAAAGAATAACATTTCTTAACTTCTTAAAATTGGTAGATTTTATTTAATGTTCTTAACAGCAGAGTAATATATATATTTTTTGCTATTATTGTTCATGAATCGATATTATTCTTAAGATCTTATTTGTAATACAGTAATTTACATTTTTTTCGTAAACGATACTTATTTATGTACAGATCTAATTATAATTCTGTTTTTTTTCCCAGAGTTTATAACTATAAAACGATGCCAATTTCAATGTTTTGAATAAAAGTAGATTATAATGAATAATTGTCTGTAGAATTTTGATTCATAAAGTACAAGAGAAAATCATATTCATATTTCGTATAGACTTTTATTACTTTAGTATCGAAACGTGTTGTGTTACATAAATCTCATTTCATCAATTTGTTAAATTATGTTTGTTTAGTATTTCATAATGAAGCTTATCGAGTTTAGATAAAGACTTAAAAATACATTGAAATTAGCAAGTATTTATCTTTGAACTAATTTATTTTTTACTTATTAAGATTTTTTAATGTTTTTTCTTTCCGAAGATACACGTTATTACTAAATTTAAATAAGTTATGTCATTACATAGTTTTTGTAATTTAGTAGTACAATTTTTTTTTCTAAAAATATTTTTTAGGTCTACGAATTAGTGTTCATTATTTAAGAATTCTTTATAATTTATTATTTTTATTCAGTTCGCAGTTATTTGAATTTATTATAAAATAAGACATTAAAAACTATGAAGATTAAATTTAATAATTAGATTGGTAGTTAGTATCAACTTCCTCTCTTAAAATGTATCTAAACGCCCGCGCGTAACAGTTAGTCTTAAAGTTGATAATTGATAATGGGTTCCTCAGACAACTATATGCTTCATCCAGTTTTTAGCTCGACAGACAAAGATGGAAAAGAAGGGCCGTGAGCCGATGGAGACAGACAGTAAGTACGCTGATATTGACAATACGTTGAAGAGTCTCGACCGAAAGATCAAAGAGGGTAACGTGCTAGGTCATAATAAGGTTTCGGCAATGGCCGAGCAATTTGCCAATAAAAATCAGGATTCAGGCGCGGTAGATCAGCCGAAGGTCCAGAGATCGGTAATTATTCTTTGGCAGTTGCAAAGAGAAAAAAATCGCATCACAGCCGCTCCGTATTGCGTGTGCTACACGACGCTTTGATTACTCGTAACTTGCTTTTTTGAGTTTTTCTTTTAAGGGGATATATGCATCTGCATTGTTGCTAGTTTCGAAGTATAGTTAAATAATCAGACGCTTTAAATTTGTTTTGAGTAATGTCTACTTCAGTGGGAAATTTTATTTTATTTCATGAGTTAAAGAACTCACGGAAATTTTTCCTAAAAATATTTTGGTTTTATCGATTTATTAATTTCTGTATTTAAAAAAAATAATAAGTGATTACTATTTTTCAATCACAGAACAATGTCTTCTTAATGACAAAATAAAATTATAAATCTTACTATCTTCGTGTTACGCAGTAAATTTGAGAAATCGAAAGACTCTTATTTCTTAGGTTATCTTGTTTTTGAAAGTTGATAATGATGCATTAATGTACGTTTTTATTATGTCAGTAAATTTATTTGTATGAATTAAAGTTTGCATTAAAAGTTTCAAATTCATTAATTCAAAGATATGTTTTTATTTTTAAGAGTAGTGCTGTAGTCTTAATTTTGTGTATTTATAATGAAAAATGTAATAAAAATATTTTTAAAAATCATAAACAAAAAATGTTATGTTTTTATTGAAGTATCGTATAAATTTTCATCGCAGCTTAATTTTACTTTGAAAAGAGAAATAAGTATAGAGTTTGGTTGCGGATTGCGGAGAAGAAGAATTGCTGGTACATCGCTTATAAAAAAAAATCATTCTATACCATTATTGAAAAAACTTATTAAAATGAAAGTAAATTATTTAGCTTTTGTATCCAATAATTACTTACGTTGCTTATATATCGTCTATCGTGAGAAATACGTATTTTCTCTGATCGTACCTTACGTTAATTATACTATGTTTTAATATTTTGCTGTCGATTGATGCTGGACTGCCTTAAATATTACCCATTACTCTTTCATTCATATGGTAATATTAATTAATACATATAGTATAAGTTTCAATTAAGTTTGAATTAAGAAGTTAGTAGTGTGTGTGTTAATAATTCATGTTTCCTGTGTTATCGCTACGCTGTGTTGTAGTGTGTGATTCTAACATATAAAATTGATAATTGTATTTCGATAAATCTATCGACAACGTTATTAAAATTTACAAATTTCTTATTAATACAATAATTTTATATACTATCAATGTGTAACTGCTTGTTTAACATACATATTAGCACTGTAATAATTCATTAATCTTTTTAATCGAAAATCAAAGTCCAATGTATTAATTTATAATTCTAACTAGATTGAATGCTATGGGAATCACAATTATATTATCTCAATTTATTAAACGAAAAATTATATGTAGTATATGAAAGATGTTTCTGAAAGTTTATTTACTTAGTCGTTTTTAAATATGCGAACAATTGTTAATAATACCTTTAACAATTTACCGTGGTTTTGATTTCTTTTCAATAAGAAATTGTGAATTTCAGTAAAGCACAGAATGTGTTTAATAATGTAAATATTATAAATCATTGTCATTAACAAGGCACAAATATGAAAAATAGAAGTTATAACTAATCGTGCTCAAAAGCAACTATACGAGTGTCAAGAGCATCCCTTTTTGATTAGTACCTTACCTGCATCATGCATTTTGTTCGGTTGTGTGGGATTAATTAATAATAAATTACAAACGTTAAAGACTAATTGTCTTAACTTTTATTTTTCAGAACTCAAAGGTGGCGCTTGCACTGCCGGCTCAAGGCGGATCAGAAGTGTGCCATTTCTGCGAGAAGCGGGTTTATCTGATGGAAAGGCTCTCCGCCGAGGGGAAGTCCTTTCATAGAGGTTGCTTCCGCTGTGAATACTGCTCCACATCGTTACGAATAGGTAAACAATCAGTTATAATTTTTCTTATGTAAAAATGTATGGGTAAAGCTACAGGGTTATAAACAAACTGAATGATAATTGAATGTCATTTTGTAACAGATTCGTACGAAATTAGAAGAATTCTGAAGAATTTTAATCTTTTAATCAATTTTAACAAATTATATTGTTTTAAAAAAGTTCCAGATGTTTTATTAAAAACTAGTTCTATATATTATTATACTTGTTCGAGACAATTTAAAAAAATTAAACCCAGTTCTTATAAACAAAAGTTCCTTTAATGAAAGATCTATTCAATCATATAAAAAAAGCGTTAATAATTGTTTTGTAATAAATGATATTCATATACATTCTTAAGAAGCCGTACATGAAATAAATATTGTGTAAGTAATTTTTCATTAAAGAAAATTAAACAATGCTTTTTAGGGAATCATACGTTTGATAGGGATAAAAACGGTGGCCGCTTTTATTGTACCCAACATTTCGGTTTACCAGGAACTATGAAAACTAGAATAGAAAAGAAGAAAGTTGCTGTGACGAATAAAGAAAATATACCTCAATCATCCAACAATCTCAAAGCACCAGATAAGGTATTATTATTAACGATTTGTAAAGCATTTGTAGAAAATGTTTCATAAAAGAATTTATCAATAATAGGTTTTTCGCAATATTTTAAATTTATACTTTCATTTCATAATTCATGGATTTTTTGAAGTTGAACAAAGCATATTAGCGACACATTATCGTAAATAATATGATTTCATATTGATTATTTTACTCGATGTTGTTGTTCTGAATTGATTCTTACCTGTGATATAGAAACATAAAAATATACACAAAACAAACTGAATGTAAAAACGTATCAATATAAATTAAATTGTATATGCATATTTTTTATGTTTTAAATTTTAATTAAATATACTTACTGATAAAATTTTATGATTCTATCAAAGATTTAATTTTAATTATAGGTTAAAATATCGTTGGAAGGGATATCCGGTTTAGATCTACTTGATCGTGGTCAAACACCTGAAAGGATAGAATTCGAGAATCTTGCAGGGATATCTGATACCGAGGAGGCGCATAGTATAATGGATGAAGATGAATGGACAGATCGTAATTTTGGACCCTCGGCTGCTGAAATGGGCTCCAGTGATGACATCTCCGACATGAGGTAGTATTTTTCAATGAATATAACTAAAGTGTTATGAAGGATGTAAAATTAAAAAACGAAATATCATATGTATTATACATATTTATAAGTAAAATATTGTTGCAATATTGCAAAAATATAATGACAAAACATGAAAAATAAACTCATTAGCTTAATAATTATGTCTTAAATACTTAGTATAACAAAAAAATTTTATTTATTAATTATTTTATGATCTGTACTAATGTCGTTATATTTGTGGAATTTTTAATCAGCATGTAATATTTATTTTATTTTATTTTAATTATTTTATTTATATTTATATTTAATAATTATTGTATATTTAATAATAATTAATAATTATTTGTAGTGATTCAGATGAAGATAACGAAGTTTTTGAGGAGGCAATCGACCAACCTTTGACGACAGAAGGAACCTTAGAATTAGCGAAAAATTGGACTCTTCGATATTCTCATCCACATCCTGCAGCGGCTCATTCTGATACAGGAAGCAACGAATACGAGGATTCAAGTGATGAGTATACGAGTACAGGTAAGCTCATTCAAAGTACACAATACTTAAATAATCTATTTGATCACGAGAATTTTATTAATCTTGAAAACGTCTTTTCGTAAATTAAAAAATATTAATATTTAATACATATATACTTTGTTATATATATTAATAATGAATAGTTTACAGGTGACTGTTATTGAATGTTTATAAAAATATTGTTATTAATTTAGATTTAATTTTTAAAAGGAGAAGTAGTTATAACGAGCAAATATAAATTAATCTAATTATTAAAGAGTCCACGTAATTTATTGTGCAGAATTGGCAAAATAACAGAAAACATTTCTTTATATGTAGAATAGTTTCAATCAATTTAACATGGATATATCTATTTATAAGTTTTATATGTTAAATGTTTGATATGTTTAAGGGTATTGAAGATGTTTTCAGTAATGTTCGCAATATTTTAAGAACTTTTGGGTTTACGATTTTTCATCTTTTCGAATTGTATTATTACAGTATATCAAATATATTGACATATAAGTAATAGTAATTAATTATAATTTAATTAATTTTTAGTTAATAAGATGCTTTATTATTTATAATTTTATAATTTATAATTAATTTTCACATAGTTCAACATTTATGTTTGGTACGATTACTACGATTTAGTATTTCAATAGGTTCTTTTTTGCAGGATGATATGTGATTACTAAAACTAGATACGATTTTTGTTTTTCGAATGAATAACACGATCAATTTAATATATTGCATTATCACTGATAAATATTGTACACATTTATAATAGAATTGAGTCTATCAAGAATTTTATACCAAATCATCGTCATAAATGAAATAGATAAAAGTAGTAAAAAAAATTAAATTTATTCAATTAAACAACTTAATAATTAAATCAAAATTTAAGAATGGAAATCATTATTTATTTTGTCGCTACTGAATTGCTATTTTGGACTTAAGAAGTTGCGAGTATAAGATAATCTTAAATATACTTTATAAAAGAAAAAATATAAAACACAGTATAATTGTTAAAACACTCCACCTGTATATTTTGAAAATATCCATAGATTAATATTTGTTCAATTACGTTTGTTTAAAAAATTTTCAGGTTTAATAGATAGACTAAGGTTTATATTTTATTTATATATTTCTTATTTCATTCGAATGATAATAATGTTTAATTGAAATTCAGTGGTTTCTGTAAAAACGGATTAGTGCTGCCTGTAGGTATAATGTCAAATATCTTGTTAATAATTTCTTTATAGAGGAGGACAGTCAAACGGCGACTGAGGATGAGGACGATGTACGGGCGCGCGAACTTCGTAAAAAGGAGGTCTGGCTACAGGTTCCACCACGCAACTCCGATACCGAGACCGGCTCCGAGACTGAGGTGAAACAATCTCAAACCTCTTCAAATAATAACGATGAATATAATTTTAATAATCAAAAAGTATCACCCCCTGTTAATATTGCCGTTGAAAATGGTGTTGGGAGTGCGAGCGTCGATTTAGCTAACGAGACTGCTTCACGCGCAGAACGTTTGATTGCCAGAATGAACGTTAAAAATAAAAATCAACCTTCCTTGCGTATAATTCAAGATGATAATAATAGTCCTAGTCCAATTATTACTTTGCCCGATGCAATTCCCAGTTATACGAACGAATCTGATAACCAAAAGAATTTGGAAGTAGCTGGAGCATTTAGCAACAGTAACAACGCTGGTAACAATAATTTACCAGATTTGATTACCTCTTCTCCCAAACTTAGTAGGCATTCGTCTCGTTTATCTCTGTTATCTGATGATGCATCTTACATATCATCGGATGACGCGTTGATAAAAGACGAGGATGGGTCCGAAAAATCATTGCCTGTAAGGTTAATTACACCTGACTCATTTTGTCACGAAGTGGATCAGATTTTAAATAAATCAGAGGCGGATAAAAACAAAGTGGTTGTGATAGTCACAGCGCCGACACCCACAAGTGAGAGACCATCCGGTAATCTGATAGAATCCTCGAAACTCGTGGTACCAAAAGAAAACTCGCCAATACGTCATCAAAAATCACCATCGGAAACCTCAACATCCTTTGATAACCTTATTCAAGAATTAAGACAAAGAAAAGCCCGAAATAAAGCCGAAGCTGAGGCAAAGGAATCACTTAAACCTCTGGCTATGGAGACTGCTAAATTACATATGAGCAAATACTTTGACATAATGAAAGAGAAGAAAAAGCCCGATGATAAAAAGAAGATTTTGAAGAGACAAGATATCATAAAAGGTGATATGCAGAATGAACCTGAAGTAAAGATAATAAATTTACAGATGAAGTCAAAGCTATCGGACAAAGTTGATAAGAAAGATATTCTAAAATACTTCAGTGGGGCTAGCTTCGAAAGAAAAAGTAGCCCAGAAAATAAAAATGTGGAAAAAATTAATTTGCCAGTTTCTGATAAGATTAAGAATAATGATCCTGAATCATGTAAATTGGATGAATCAGCTTGTAATAGTTTTGAGCTAGATGATATTGAAAGAGAATTCAATGAAATTGAACGACAAAATAAAAGCAACCTGGATATTTTACAGTCTGTGGAGATAAATAAACCAAAATCGAATATTCACACAAATTTATTTAATGACCATTCAGTTACTAATTATGATACAGATACACCTAATGATTCAGAAATTTCTAATGACAAAGAGGAAATAATTAAGGATCAAGATATCAATATTAATGACACCTTACATAAAACATTGCCAATCATCCCAGTTTCAAAAATTTTAATGAAGAATGTGAATTCAAATAATGATGAAAACTCTGTAGCAGAAAAAGTGCACTCTGCTCAAGCCTCTAAAATCATAAAAGATAATAAAGATTCTATAAGAAGTTCAGCGATTAATAATTATAAAGCAACTAATAATCTTCGAGTTGATTCACTACCTAACATTAACAAAACTTCAAAACTTTTAAAAGGAAATCCAGATTTCTCGATAAGAAAATCAAATAGTTTTTCTGAAATTATTCATAAGAATTCTGTTGAGCGAACCCCAAAAACTACAATAGTTTCAGATAATTCAAAGAACAAAACTTTCTTAAATAGTCAGTTGAGCAATAATTGTAGAAAAGCTATAAGTACTCAGCCTATGCGCATTTCTGGAACTACCATATTTTCAAACACTTTTGATAACAGTCATTCAAAAAATAGAAATTCTCCAGGAACAATCGATTCAAACTTCAAAGGGTACAATTTGTCAACAATAAAATCACAAGAGAATCCAAAATTATTTTGGCTTAATCTCATTAAGGCTAACCCACAAAATAACGTACCAATCCAAAAAGTACTAGTAAAAGAGGAACAGATTCTTCCCGCCCGAAAAGCTGAAACAAAATCTGAAGACATCGCTTCTAATATAAAGATCCACACGGACGCTATGACACTATCTTCCGATAACACTCCTAAAAAACCTGGCAGACGAAGAATTTCTCAAGAAAACCTTTCTGTCTCCCAGCCATCGACGCCGATACCACCGGGGCGAGGCAACACATCTGACTTAAGGAAATCTCTAAGTGTAAGACTAGGCAAAACTTCAGGTTTGGAATTGCCGGTAAAGCCAAGCTCCGAAATAGTTTCTAAATCGACTCTCAGCTCTCCCTTGTCCAGAAAAAAGAATGGACTGTTGTCCCACAAGCCCGAAATGCACGGATCCCTAAAATCCGTCGATTCTTCTAAAATGAACAAAGAAAAGTGTATCATATCGTGATCAGAGCGTGTGAGTGCGTATTTTATACTTTGTCGAGATTCTCTCTAAATTTTTTTTTATTCAAATCGTTATAATCTCACGGTATACTCACGGTATAATACAAAAATATTAAATTAAGCATTTTAACTTATCTTGACAATTTATGATAATTAAAAAGGGTCCTGAGTAGTTCTGGTGTTTATCGCTAAATACATCCTTTAAAAAAAACATATATACTTCGATAGTAATGAGAGAAGCTACATTCTGTTATATCATTATCAAAATAAATGTATACAATTATGTTTTATACAGTGAAACATTAATTTTTTATTATAATATTTAATTACAATAGTCGGTAGATATTTTCTATCACGTTACCAAAGATGATTTAAAAAAAATAAATTTTGTTCTTTAAAGTAAAACTAGCGATATGATTTATATATAAACAATGGTATAGTTTAGCTAATATCAAAGTTTTAAGAATTCTATTAAAATATAAAAAATATTTAAATATTATTCAAATTATAAATTACAAAAATCGGAATACTTCTTTCTTACATTTTGGTTCCACTAATAAAAACGTAATTTTTTTATTTTTAGGTTTTATGTGAAATACACGACATAAATTTCATATTGCGTATCAATTAGATATCAAAACTGTGTTAAATTTCATTTAAATTTAAATGTCATATTGCAATCCTAATAATGTCAATATATTGAAAAAATCTTATTTAGTATGTATTTTTCACTTTTGTTATTGTTCAAGCAAAAAGGTACAGTTATATATAGGATTTAATGGGTTAATTTTTTGAATACCTTCAATCAATAATTGAATTAGATGATCAAAGAATGATTTTAGTTACGTAGTTGAAAATGTTTATATTTATTATTCTCTTGAAGTAAGAAAATATAAAAATAGAATAAACAAAGTATATTTTATATGAATATGTAAAGATGTACATAACTAATTCATAACATAAATCATTTCTCGCCGAGTAATAATGAAAACCCTTATTTTTTAAAAATCTCAACTGTGATCTTTTCATTTAATGTAATATATAAAATTTTTCATTAAATCTAGAATTACGCGTTATATCGAATCTTAATATTAACATACGTAACAGAAATTTTATTTCATATTTAAAGTGAGCAATCTCAAGCATACTATTTTATGAAATTGTATTGACAATGAATTTGCTTAGCCAATGATAATTTAAAAATATTTTCATCTTATTTAAAGTAGGTAGAAACAATGGAAAGGTTTCGTATATTATTTTAAGTGTGTATACATATAAGCTTTGAAAAATATGCAAACATTAGATAAATTAAAAAATCGAATTTTATATTTTTATTATTTATTCTAAAATTAAGCACTTAATGATTCTTTTTATGAACTGATTTGTGAATTAATAGGGACATGATGTCAGGTAAAAAATTTTAGCAACTTCAATTTTCTATGACAATTTGAGCCAATTTGCGTAAGATTGTAAAATGTTCAAAAGAATCTATTTAATTAAATCTGAAATTTTCATTTTTTTTAAATTTAGAGAGTATACCGTTAAGTGTAAAATACAATTTAAATTGTATCGGTGCAACGAGTATGTGTTTGTTATACAGACGAACGATGAGAGCATTAATGTGTCTATGACGATGGTATATTATTTTTATCAAATGGCATTGTTTACTTTAATATTTACTTTACTCGAGAGAGACTGTGTGAGATTTTATTTAAATAAAGTAAAAATAAAAATAAAAAGTTTAAATTTATGGCTGATGGTGATTAGCGAAATGTCCTATTCCACAAATTTATCTTTTAAAAAACGATTGTATATGCAACCCCCAGAAAGAGAGAGATCATATTGATAAGGTAAAAGAAACTATGTATTTACGAATGACGTGTGAACTAATCTTCGATATAATTCTAACTGAATTAATCTCGTATGTGTTTGTTTAAAGTGCTTCAGCTCACAAAATTGGCAATTTATATCATAATGTATCATTATATTACCACCAGCCATAACTTTATTAATATTTTAGCTCATCCAAGATGAATAATATTGCATGAAAATCTGGTAACGTAGCGAACAGAATTCTTCCAAAAACGTTTATCTTAATATAATTAACAAAAAGTTATATGAAAGTACAGTTATTAGCACATATCTGAAAGCAATAATTCATATATTCTCAATATTTACTTTAAAATCATACGCGCACTAATTAACTTATAAGCTTCAAAGAAATACTACCGTCTATATAATGATAAATTTGATTGTAATTCTTAATCTATGAATACTTTGATAATATGAATTAAATTTTTCTGAAGACGTTGGTAATATTATCACAAACGAATCTACATTGTTCGATTGTATATTTTAAATAAATATATAAATTGCCATAGAGAAACTTTTATTAAAAACTAAGAAATCTTAATTTTTGGAACTTTAAAGATATAGTGAATATATAATTTTTCAACTATAAAACGTCTAGTTACTATGTTATAAGCAACAAATAATTAAATTGTTTTAATTTGGGTTTGGTGGACATCTGCCGTTAATTTCATATTATATTGTATAACGATTAAGTATTTTTATACTACTAATTCATAATTTTATTATTTAGTACAGTATGATCTATCACACAATGCAATATAATATGTAGTTGAGTTAAAGATTTTCCAGTAATATTCTGCGTTATACACAACAGCGAACTTCATCTTGTTTCGCGTAATGACTACCCTCTAAAACGTAAATTCTTTTATAACGTCTTTTTTCTAACTTGTTTTCGTTCTTTAAAAGTGTTCAATAACAATTTTAACTTCGTTCTTTTATACAATAAATTCATTGTGCAAAATCTGAGAAAACGTATACGTTTGATTAAAAATAAATTTGAATTATATTCTCTAATATAATCTGTTCGGTAAAAAGTATTTTTAAACTTGTTTCTAACAAATTGTTTTTTCAAATTATTATTGTTACTTCTTTAAATGTGGTAAATAATTTTTAAATGTACATATCAATTTATATATTTTGGTTTAATTTGATCAAATTCTTATGACTTACTAATAATATTAAATAAAAAATTTATCACTAGTATTTTCTATACAAGTCAAAATAAATAATTCATAAAAAACATTTTTATTAATTTTTATTATACAGTTATTTGTTAAGTTTATACATTCGTTGATTTATGAAACATTTTAATAAACAAACTGTTAAAAGTTAGTAGAAAACATTTCAATTTATGCAATTTGTCAAGTTTTCGTGAAATACAAATACAATTACTTCCAATAGCTGAATATTAATTTAAGTTATTTAAACATTATATAATTTAAGTTTTGAAAAATAATTAAGTATAATATGACTTTAATTATAGTAATAAACTACTTATTTCTTCTCGACTTGTATATTTTACTTTAACTAATCTAATAAATCTTATGACATGTATGAATAATAACTCTTCGGTCTATCGAATATGCTCTCTTAATTTCTTATGAAAAATTTTTTATTATGTTTATATTTAAATAAACTCTATGGTTTTTAAGTGAAAGTTAAACATCGAATTATACAATTCATTTTATTTCATATTTCATTTATTTCAATTTGTTTATTTATGAAAAATTATTATTTCTTTATTGTATTATTGTATAATTTTAATAAATTATAGTTATATAAACTGAAAATGTCATTAATCTAATTTATGTTGATATTCTTTTCGTTTAGTTTAGGGTAAATTTCACTCCTAGAACCTGATAGTTTAATGATATTTATAAAATTTCAAATTCACTTAATGAATTGAAAAAATATATAGTAAAAAACTATTCGATGTATTCTAGTAAATTATTTCTCTAATTTCATTGAATTTGAATTCTTCATAAAGAATACATAACTACTTCTAATAGCAACAATATTTTGAAAGTATTGCTAAAACATTGTAGTTGCATTGTAATACGTTTATTTAGACGTTTTAAATAACTTTTTTGTATGCAGATTTTAAAGTCGTTCAAATATCTGCATTTTGCTTAAACAGAAATTGTCTTGTAAATGCTGTAGAATAGATTTTGATTTCAACGATTAAGAATAACTATGCATATTATTGGTTTTCGAGCTAATAACTAATGTCTTGTAACTATTTTAACCACTAAGAATGATAAATTGCTACAAAGTGTCTTTTTAATAATTATCTAAAAGACATATAGATAAATGAGTGGGAACTTTACTTAAATCCAAAAATGCTTAATATTAAACCAAATTTGTTATTTCTTTTATTTTAATGTTGATTATTATAAAAAATTTTTTTAAAACTGATATAACAAATACCAAACATTTCTATAAATTTCAATTTTCAAGATTATTTCATTACCAAATTGTCATTACCAAATTAATTAGACTGTATAAATTAAATTTCTATTAAAAAAATTTTGTTTGCACTTTGTGTGTTATTATAAAAACATCATATTTACAATTTTAAGGTACTTAAATAGTAGGTTTCAAGTAATTATTAAAGACAGTAATCTTCGTACTTTGTGGAAAAGCAGACGTAAGATTTTTTATTCTCTTAATCAGTTTTAAAATAAAAAATATTTCTTAAAATTTTAGTAAATCAAATGTTTGCATAAAGTAGCACATGAAACGTAAACAAATAAATAGAACTCTTTTTCATTTATTATTTAAAAATTTTTAATATCGTGTTTGAAATTATACTTAAAACTTTAATTTTCTCCATGGAGTTCTTTAAGATAATTATTCAAACCAAAGCATTTTAATGCTATAATATACATCCTTAAAAATATTCTTATCTATTTTTTAATGCAATACTTTAGCAATGTTTTCGAAACCTTTTAAACTATTAGATAACACTGAGATACGTAATTTTATTAGTGAAAGAAATTCAGAGAGCAAAGAGAAGGCTTTTCGATACAAATGAAAAAAGTATTATAAAGTAGCATTAGATATTTCTTTTCCCATTCACAGATTGCTACGAATGATTCGTCGACCGAAGAAAGCGAAGAGAATTCGGCTACGGAAATTTCTACAGATTCAGAATTTGAACACGATGGTACGACACCAACGCAGCATGAGATTCCCGAAATCACGATAAATGATTCGTTTGTCAGAAAGACCCGTGGCAATTACGTTGAACCGAAGAAAGTCCAGGTAAAGAGTCGTGAAATAACTCCAATCAACGGCAACATTAAAAAAAATAATGAATCCAGTAATAGAAGACATCAGCTAACGGTAAATTTAAATTATAAATAACTCTTAAATTAAATTCGATCTCGATAAATTTGTTCGTACCATAACATTTTCATTTTTTCACATTATTAAATTTTTCTTTAAATGGATTTTAATATATGGAGAATTTTTAATACCCAGGCAATTCAGATAAAAGATGTTTGTAAGGTTTTTTAAATTAATAATCATACGACAAATTTATTATAAAAATGAAAAGATATAAATTTGAAATTCAGATTCATATGATATAAATATTAGTCAAATACCACATTTCCAAGAGAAATCTAATTAAAATTAATAAAGACAAATTTTTATTATAAATTTTGCATTGATTTTTTTAAATGTATTATTTGAATGAAAGAAATGTACTGTTTTTATTTTATGAGTCCACGAAAAAGAATAAAGAAATTTAAATTTTATTAATTTCAATTCTATTATTTTTTATTTCAATTTTGTGTTAATAATATACCGTATTGATATACAGAATTCTTGAGTTATATTGTTTTTCAAATTTACTCAAAACTAATTACATCAAATACTTTGTATACTTTCGAGTAGATTTCAAAAGCGACTATAGTTTTATTACAGATGTTAAAAGAAAGATATAGCATTGATACAGAAAGATATTAACATTGTAATAGCAATTTATTGAAAAATGTTATTCATTAAGAAATACGTAGGCGATCTAAATTATCAACTGTCATTCTGATTAGATAAATATTACGGTTAAAAACTCCGTTCAACTTTTGCATGCACTGATGAGCTAATAAGTTACTTTACACTCGCTTTCAATTCCAGAAGCAGCAGCAGCAGAACACGAAGCTGAATGCGCTAAATGAGGCGTGTACTTCGAAGAGTCGTAATGGTAGTAAGGAACTCTACTCGAACGTCAGTTTTACCCAAAATTCAAGGTTAATCACGCCAACACCTTTTGTGAATCCTCGCAAGGGCGATTATCTCCTAAACCGCACGCATTCAACGGAGGGAATAGCGTCAAAACTCTCGCTCGAGTTAAAGAAACGTTATCTATTGGGTGGCTCAGGTTTTGGTAGTTCCGTCGTCAAGTCAGTTTCCACGTCCAACGTCGATACGCGATTACGAAATCTGAGCGATGCGATCTCACAGCATCAGAAACTGTTGAATCCGGCACCTGAACCAAGCCCCACTATGCAAGCCTTTCTGCAGGGTACCAATAAGTTGAGATCAGCTAATCAGGAATCTCCCTCGCCCTTATCGCCGTCAACCTTCTTCGGCGCTTCCTCTCCTATCAAGGCTTTCACATTCGATAGGAAAGCTGTCACGGAGACTGGTATCACTGCTGGTGAGTAACTTTAAATGATATGCCAAAAATTCAAATTATTTAAACTTTCAATAAGTATGAATCTTCTTTAACTGACAAAGTCTTTACATTTTAAATTATTTAGCCATATTAAACGAAAAATTTTCTTAATTGTTTATTTATTGAATCATATTTTTTATATTTTACAATTTTTTTTGTCAAATCACATAGGCCATATGTTGTCTCATTTACATTTACACGTTTTATCAGAATGTTTAAAATTATTATTGAAATGTAAACAGTTTCTAATTGTTGCTTTTTATATCAATAAATATCTCCCTTTTCTTTTAGCTAACTTAAATAATACTAAGAATATTCAACTGCCAGACCTCATAAAAGAATCAAGTAATCTCAAAGAACCAGAATTTGAGCCTTCACCTGAATCAGCCATTCTTAAACGTCAATCGTTAACTGCTGAGTCACTAGAAGCGAACAGAAAACTCGATATTGCCGACCTAAAAGTCGACACTCCAACGTCTACGGAGGAAATAAATATCACACCAGAAGCAACAACGCCTATTCATTTCAATGGACAATCTCTACCGCTTGACTGTCAAGATCAAGGGAGTGATGAACCAAGGCCTAGAAGTCCATTACACGAAACCTCAATTGTTGTTCCACAAGTAGATTGGAATAAAAACAAGAAAAACGAAACGCTAGAGGATGAGGACGAGAGTAGCGAGGACTCAAATGTAATTGACAGTGACTCGTTATCTTCTAGTGATGTCGATGATCCACAACCGATTTTGGATCGAAAAGCTACAATGAGCTTATCACCACCAAGATTGCAAATACACAGTACAGATGGGGACCTGTTACTGGATGAGCAGGTGGAGAGACGTCACGAGGATACAATGAACTTCGAACCCGACTCTATCGAATGTTCGTATCTCCTCGAGAATACCAAAGGAATCGATTTCAAAAGAACTTTACCGTCGCTATCGACTGTACCATCTACTTGTACCAACGAAATTGAGGTTGTCAGTAATAATATGAAGCAGCTACAGCTCCGGAATGAAACAAATCAACATAATTACAGCAGTCGAAGTAGTCCAACATCGCTCACTTCCCATCACTCTAGTAAGAACGATGACTCCGAGGATAATGATTTAACCACAGCGGCATACACGGAGACTGAGTTTTCTGAATGGGCAAAAGATGGAGATGACCTTGTATCCGAAAATTTAAGGGACGTCGAATACAATATGAATTTGGAATTCAGGGATAAAAATAAGAGGCCTTTTGACGGGAGAGTTGCAGGTATGGCGAATGGTGAAGATTTAACCGACGTTGAGCTCGACTATTCTCAGGAAGAACTTGAGGCCGACAAAGAAAATGCCCACTATCCGAGTACAATAGCTTCTAAGCTGCTGGCCAACGGCGAGGATATTGGGTACATGGATACGGATAACGATAGTCTATTGGAAGAGGATAGTTTGAAAGAAGTCTGGAGATCAAAAAATCGAGGTTATATCGAATTCGTTAACTTTAAGACGCCAACATTGAACGTTACATCGAATGTTGCACCGATTGCTAGATCTGAACTTGAGTATGATGAGTCCTCGGATACTCAAACACCATGTTGTGAAAATGCTGACACAAATATAATCGAGTTTGATCCAGTAACAATGGATGATGTCAGAGATAGGTTAAGACTCAATGTTAAGAAGCTGCCCTGTGAAATAAAAGTATCAGAATACGAGAATGCGAGGCAGAGAAAAGAAACTGTCGTTGAGGCCGTGAACAAGGAACTGATATGTATGTCAATGGATGAGGACAGTTTGCTTATCGTCGAACCCGCGGAAGATACAACGACCAGTGAAGTAGTTACTATTTTAACCAGTCCAGTTAAGCCGGAAATTGTTGCAAGTCCCAAAAGTATCAAAGATGATGACACACACAGCGAGTCTACAAAAATACAAGATTTAAGTAAGTTAAAGCGTTGTTCTTTCTTCTGGTTGAATGTTGGTTGATTACTCATAACCATTTTCTACGATTCCTAGAATTATATACTTAATGACAACAAATGTAATCGTCAGTACAAGCATCGTTTGTTTTAGCGAAATACACATTATCGACGCATTGGAATTTCAGGAAATGAGAAAGGTGGTAACTCTCCTTGATGGCATTAAACTGTAATTACAAATATTAAAATTATAACTAAGAACACGATTTTAAGTAACGATGCACTGATTCTCAGTATACTCACCGACTTATACATTTCAAATCCCATTTAATATAATACTATACGTTTTATAAACTTTTTTATTTTGGCATACTTTCAAAATGTAAAAATAACATATGTAAAACTGTAAAAGTTCGTAGTCGTTCGGTTAAGATTTCTTGGTCTTAGGAAAGTTTTATTTAATATTATGACTAATAATTGGAATTTTCATTTACGTTTAATTTTGACAATCTTTTATAAATATAGGGCACACAGGAGGATATAGAATAATCGGTTGAAGAGAATGAAATTAGTTGACAAAAATCGAAACCAATTTTTACATTTGTAATTCAGAAATGAAATTTAATTTTACTTGGATGATTTTTAGTTTCAGAAAAATATTTTTCTAAAATTACGTATTTTATAATTTGTAATAACATTTTTACTCATTTAATGATTTAGTTGATAAAATAATCCATCATAAAATAAATAAACTTGCCAAAAACACTCAAAATAAGATAAATAAATAAGAGATTGCTTTGGAAAAAATTATGTGAAACGAAATGTTATGATACCAAATAGGTTTTAAGAAGTGCAATTTATTTGTGTAGTTCAAACTCCAGAAATGAATTCGAAGTTTAACGAAGATGCCAATAGCCCCGATTATCTGGAATACGTAAAGCGACTTCAGTCGCGTATCGCCGAGTTTAGCAACGTCAAAGACTCGATAGACGTACGTAAATCTAAACGGAAGGGATCTAAGCCTGGACCACCACAGCCACGAGCAGCTGAGATCATCACCGAGGAGGCTAAGCCCCAAGAACATGAACCGATCAGCAGTGGCTTCAACTCACTTGCAACCTCGCGTAAGCTCGAAGAAATAACGCGCGAACGTTCGAAGCAGAAGACACTTATTCAAGATCTACTGATGGACAAACTCGAGGCGCAAAAACAGAAATCTGCAGAAAAGAAGGCCAAAAGAGCTGCTCGTAATGCCTCCTTCAAGGGACCATCAACTCCACTGAAACCAGTACCGTTACCCTTTATCAGCTCCGCAATACCGCCGGAGAATAGTTCAGGTTGATTCATTAAACATTTTACTCCGGTCATGATATTCAATAGAAAAGTCGGAGAATACCTCAGTTTAATATAAATTTTTCTTATAAGGCGGATGTTTAAAATCTTGGGCAATGTAAGAGATACGATACTTTAGACAGAGTTAGGAAGATTTTATATGTTTATGCATATGCAAGACATGATCGATAATACTTTTATAACTTTTATAACTTTTATAACATTGGATTAGCATAAATTAATAGTGTTTATCTACTTACAAAATTTGAACAACAAATACAGTACTATTATTCGAAAAATATGGTATAGTTTTTGCCTTTTTATTCTTTAATTAAATTAAGAAAAAACTAAATATAAGTTTATCTCGATAAAATAATACTAAATAAACAAGACTGTTAACATGAATTTAGATTCGTTATTCGAATTCCTCCGTCCTTTTATGTTGAAATGACGAATGCCCTTTTAGCGCTTGAAACTTTATTTATCCGTATTATGTATCTTCTAGAAGCCAGAATAAAAATAAGGCTTTTTCCTTCAGTGGACATGAATAACAGTCACGTGCTTTCGATGGTTTCTACCTCGCCTCCAGAGGATAGCGACGTAACGATTATGGCTCCAGTGGCACCTCCTCGTCTGAAGCACGAAGAGGCCCGTCAAGATGCACGTCAGCGCGCGCGTCTGAAAAGCGACGAAGATCTCGGTCTCAGTCCCGAGGATAGAATGATGGAGTTACGCATGAAACTTGCGAGGCGGCAGCTCAAATCGGAAACGGATGCTGAGCCACCGGCTCCGAAACCAGCGAAAAGATGCCTTCGAGGTAGCTTCGGGCTACACAGATCGACCGGAAAGCTGCAAACGAGTAAAAGCACCGACAGCGTAACAGCAATTACACGCCGGGCAAGTGGAAATGAGCGCGAAGCCACAGCTAAAAGCCTGGACGAGCTCCTGACCAGAGAGGAACCGCCGGTACACAAGCGCGATAAGTCCAAGCGTTCAAAAGAACCAGAAAGGAGGAGGAGTATCATCCAAGCGGTCTCGGACTTCTTCAAGAGGAAGGACTCCCTTTCTCCTCCCAGTACCACCAAAGACACGAGATTGTCCATGTTTCGATTAACACCGAAGGCCAAAGATAAGGGCAAGGTAAGAAATTCGACTCTGAGCCAGACACCCTGGTGATTTAAATAGTACGCTAGTCGTATATAAAACTCGTCTACTTTATAAGAGTCAAGTGAATACCGTACTGCATAAGGTTGTAAGTTAATCTACGCAATAACAACGTATGTTATTAAAACAGCCTTCTGTTTTATTTGTTAGAATGTAGTCGTTAAATATTTTGATAATAATTTGGGGAGATCAATTCTGTTGCTTATCCTTTAATATACTACTTGAAAGAGATGTGCATTATGTTGATGTTGGAAGGTATTTTACAGATTAATTACAAATCTTAATTTATAACTTTGCGTAGTCGGTTTCTCGACTCCTTTCAAAAACAGAGGAGCTTAAAATTTAGATTTTAAATTGCAAAATAAAAGCTTGTTAAATTTTAATTTCTGCTTATTACAGCATTTGAACGGATTAATTTAAAAAATATACTATAGCAAAATTAAGTACTTGATACAATATTGATTTTCTAAAGAATAATTCGTAATTCTAATTTTTTTCCAAGTTGAAAATTCCTTCAGTTATGTCGCTTTTATTTTGAACAATTGTTTCATTAAAATCTAGAGTCAAGTAAGAAATTTTCAACAGAGTCAAGTACTTGCTGTAGTAAAATATAAAAATCTATTAAATTAATGAAATACCGAGAAAATACATATCAAAAGAAAGAAGACAATTGTGTAGTAAAATTTTATTAAATAATGTAAAAAAATACACCTCTTTCTCGAACACATTTGAATTAATTTTTTATAAAAACTATTGGTATTATCAAATTTCTATTTTTATGTAAAGACTTATGGACACAAAATTTACATTATAATTTTTATTTAAATTCTAGAATAGTATGTAAATAAAAGTAATTACGTATCAGTAACTAAATATTTTATGTTCGGTATTTTAATAAATTCTTATCACGCTTTTCATACACACTTTCAGTATAAATTAATTATTCAAATATTTTTTAATTAAACGATATTATGAAATACATATTTTAGCTTAATTCATAAATCACATTTACTACATCGTATATGTCCTACTTTGAATAAAAAGCGGCCTATTCTGTGTTGAAAAGATGCTGAGATGTGATGAATAAAGGAACGGTATGAATAATATGAAAGAGGTTTAATAATTACACATTGCATAAGGTTTTATTTTGAAAATTTGAACATGTACATGCATATTTTCTATGAGAGCAGATACGCATAATCATTTAAATTAAAATTATAACGTTTTCGCAAAATTATAAAATAATTAACGTAAAATAACGAAGATTTAAAGAAAGACAAAGATCGGTTTTCAAAAATTTTTAGAGATTCAAAAGGAAATATTATAATATATTTAGTTTGTATTTAAAATTTGATAAATTAGTTCTTTATTATTTTCATATTATTCTTTTTTTAATCTTTGTATAATTAATAATTACATATTAAAATTGAATTTATTCAAAAATATATCAAATTAAAATTATTAAATTATTAAAATTAAAATAATAAAATTTTATTTTAAATTTACACATAATGTAAAATTGTTTTGAGATAAAATAAATGATAAGAATGAGCAAATTGAGTCAAAAATTTGAAAATTGCGACGTTTCTTACCTCTTTAAGTTCATTTCTCATGCATTTATTTTACATACGCTTTTCATGTAAAATATTGAATTCACCAGGGTGGATTTGCAAAATAGTTAGTTCATTTTGTTATTTTCCACTGAGAGGAAAGTTAATATCGAGTTTATGTTTTAACTTATTTTAACGTGTTTCAGTTATTTAAATCGTATTCGGATGGGTCAGATGTAAGCAATTTATAATAAGTAGTCGTTGAACACTTTATCTTTATTTGCTCCAGTATACGTCAATTCGCTATTTTTAATTGCAGGTATTTTTTTTGTTTAGGCTTTAATTTTGTCGTGTGTAACAAATTTGCACTATTATGCATATAATTTACACAGGAAAATTATTTTTATTTTTATAATCAGCTAAAACAAATAACAAAATATAAAGAAAATATTTTTTACTGACATAGAACATGCAATACTATTTATAGAATAATGCAAATCACACGACGAAAGACTAATAACGCTTCTTTTCTTTAGTTCAATACACATTAATGCTTTATTTATTTGATGCTTCTTATTTTAATTTTTATTTCATGTGTGCTGAAAGTTTAATATTGATTATATAGTGGCTGTAAATTTTTCTGATACATAATTATTCAAAGATTAGTTTTCTTAATACATCTTATCGCATTATGTTTTTCTTATCTTAATTTTATTTAATTCTAATGATAATTAGAGCTAAATTCATGAGTTATAATTGCCTAAAAGATTAAATTAAAAACGGAAAATACGATGTAATACTTAAGAAAACTAGATTTCAATAAAAAAATATAGAAAATGACATACTTTTTCTAAAAAAGAAATGATTAATTTTTATGCATATTTTACAATGCAATTTTAAAATAATGATCAGAAAGATTTGAGATTTGATCACGTTAGACATTAGTTTATTTTACAATTCCTAATCTAACAACTAATTTTAGTATTCTTTTTTAAGTTAAATTTGAATTTATTATGGCTTTTTTACTACAAAGTTAAACCTTTTGCTTATAGCTTCATATCATCGTAACTAGAGATTATGTTTCTACATCGTGTGGTTTTGTGTTTGTGAAAGGATATGTAGAAAAATAATTCAATTACAATTGGTTTTTCTTTATGTAGTAAAAGAAATCACTGATATGTTTCAAAAATATTTCCAGATAATTAATCGTTTTGAATTTTTTACAGCTCGATAAAATCAATTCACAATTCCATAAAAGACCTAAGAGTGTATGTGAAGGAATGCTAAATGTTGGTAGCTTTTTCATTGAAAGTCCACCGCCTGTGCCACCGCCACCCATCAACTACACAATGCCCACCAATGTTA
This sequence comes from Wiebesia pumilae, assembly GCA_018907045.1. Lineage (NCBI taxonomy): Eukaryota > Metazoa > Arthropoda > Insecta > Hymenoptera > Agaonidae > Wiebesia > Wiebesia pumilae. The sequence goes on from JACCHZ010000138.1 coordinate 4,677,734, forward strand.
CCGGTACCGTTATTTCGTATTTCTTTATTTACAATATCAGATATCATGTCATCTAATACTATTCGCTTTTGTTTAATCTCATTCATTATTGTGAATGTACTTAATAATGTATTTGATTTTCTTTTTAATTTTTTAAATTTTCAACAACGTTAGCACTTATTTTATTATTAATAAATATTAGTCTTTTCATAATTTTGCATTTTTAAATAACTTTGCATTAGTACTTATTTGATCTATTCTTTACTCTTACATGCAAGGCATGATACGCTAAACTAAATTTATTAATTTCATTTGTACTATCTTTGAAATACGTACTAAAAGATACACAGTGTCTGATTAATTATTAGATATTTGTAACATAATATAAATTTAATATAAAATATACCGATTCTCTCATAATTAATGTTCGGAATTTACAATATTTATTAAATAAACGCTAATTAAGACAATTGTAATTCCATACGATCAATAGTAATTTGAAAAAATGTTATGCCTGAATAGATGACAGTTTGTCTGAAGAGGATTCAAAAACAACGGCACTCTTCAATACGCAATTAAATAAAAATTCCAACACAGCCGACGGTTCATGCAATAGCATTCCACGAACAACGAAAACTGCCAAACGCATCACAAGGCAAGCACAACTGAAAAGGTGCACAATCATTCATTTTAAGCGAAAATTTAATTGCAGATTTGATGCTTTAATAAACTCTATTTCGATTTTTTTGCGTATTTTCTGTAGATTACGAATGGCTCAGGAAATACAAAGAAAACTGGAAGAGACTGAAGTTAAACAAAGAGAACTGGAGAGCAGAGGCGTGAGTGTCGAAAAAGCTTTGCGAGGAGAGGGAGGTAACTTTCTTCATACTTAATTAAATCAATCTTATTATGTGTCATTTTACCTTACATTTTATGGTGATATTAATTTTTACAAAGTTTCTCAATGTTCAATAAAATATATTTAAAGTTTTTAATTTGAAGTATTACATTTGAAGTATTACAATTATTAATTTACCATGTATAATGAAAATGTTTTTTAAAAAAATCCTATTTTTAATTTTAAATAGAATTGTAATAAAAATATCGAACATGGAACATTTATTTCTGCTGTCAGAAATCTTTAAAAATTGCTTCTAATTAATAAATCTTCTATATATATGTACATTAAAATATATAATTAATACAGCATTATAATCATGTTTTTGTGTCTAGAATGTTCTAATCGGGAAGAAGCTGATTTATTGCGGGAATGGTTCGATCTAATGCGAGAAAGAACAGAGCTACGCAGATACGAGAAAGAATTGCTCGTGAGAGCACAAGAAGTTCAGCTTGAAGATCGACATGACAGGTTACAGCAAGAACTTCGTGAAAGATTAGCAGACGATGGTTAGTGCAACAGTGATATATTCAGCAATTAATCAGTTTGTGACATTTAGTAAAATAATTTTATATTATTGTTGTTACATATAAACTTTGTACATAAAGCTAATTTCTGATAGAAATCAAGCAAAATTTAATTAAAAATTCAATAATTGACAATATTATCTCCATGAATTTAATCAAAGTTTCATATTTACAATGTGAATAATAATGTTTGACATATTTGAAATAATATAATAGATTTACTTACAATCAACCAGATAAATTACTATATAATTGGTTAAGTGTATTACAGAAGAACTTTACTGATACAAAATTTATTTGTAGTACATCAATGAAAATAATTATGTAAACACTATTATATTTTTAGAATTTTCATGCAATATTCATTAAAAAAACCTTTTTAGATCACAAGAAAACGAGCGCTGATGTCAAGAAAGAAGGAGAAATCCTGACAGAAATGTTAGAGATTGTAGCTAAACGCGATTCGCTCATAGCGCTTTTAGAAGAGGAGCGACAAAGGTGGCGTAAACCCTCATGCCCGACACTCATTGCACCTTCTACGATAGATGCAAATTCTTCGAGAAGCGAAGATTCACATATCTCTTACACCTACATTTTATTGGCTATACTAATTACATACCTACTATTCTTCTATCTAACAGAATTCCTTATTTCATTTAACAAGGAATCCTTTCTGTTCTTTATCTGATGCAAAATCAGTACTGCAGATTATCATATCATTACTTTATATAAAAAGATACAATATTATAATTTTACATTAATTTTTCTTTGTGAAATTTAAACGTTATTAAAAAACTTTGATAGATATTTTATTTTGTTTTTAACATTTCATCTTAGATAAATATTTTATGATAAAAGTATTTAAATTTTAGTAAAGTACTATTTAAGATTTTAATAACTAAACATTAAGTGCCTTTTTTATAGATGAAGAATATTATTTTTTGCAGTACTATTAATGCAATGCCTGTTTATTTGACACATTTCAATATTTCTGCATGGCTTCAATTTTTCATTATTTACGTTCGTAACATAAATATTTTTGCTTACTTTTTTTGAAACCTCAGGATTGAAATGAAATTTATACATTTTTAAAGAATATTATGATATATTTTTTATACCATAATGTATAATTTATATTACACTTTTTTACCAGTATAAAAACTGGCTTGTGGCTGTTTAATAATAAGATTAGTTTGCATGTCTTAATGCAAGTGCATGTTAGACTTATGAAATCTAGAAAGAAATATTTGAAAAATAAGTATCAGAGTAACTTATCCTTTATATCAAGTAAGAGATTTTATTATATAATCTTAAAATGGGAATATATTTGTTATATATATGATCAGAATCAAATAAGAGTAATTTAACGGTAAAAATATTAGAATTATGATTTATAGGTTAAATTACATAAGACTATTAGAATTTTTCAAGAAATGTTATATTATTATTTTCACTAATATATAAATATATGTACACATGAGTAACTAAAAACATAAAAGTAAAATCTGTTATGTACAAACATATGCTTTTCATCACAAAATAAATTAAAGGGAGAGTATTTAATATTATAATATAATATAATAAATTGATAAAGAACAAATGTTAAAATTATAAGTGAAACCTTGAAAATATGAATTGTGAGGAAAATTTACAAATATCTTTACCTTAAATGTTAATAAAGTTTAAAAATAATTTATTAAAACTGTTCAATATTATCGATTTTGCATTTATACAAATACTAATGAAATTATATACTTACAGTAATATTGTAGAATTACTAAGAATAATGATATTATCATGTATTTTTTTATTATGTATTGTTACGAATATACTCTCCCCAGTTAAATTATTACTTATATGAACAGAATATAGATACATATAATAAAAGAGGTGCAGAAATTACCTTAAAATTAGTATTTATCGTGAGAACTCATAGTACATCTGCTTTGTGTTAATTCATAACTATCGAAACGTAATACCCATTCATCAGAAACATTTACATATCAATGTCTTTTTGAAGTACCAATACAAAGGTGTCCTTGAGTACATAAAAAAATATTCGTTACGGGCAGAGGGTATTAGGGAATACGCACGGCTTCGCTTACTTTTGAACCTCTGCACAGTGCAATTGAGAGACTATATTTTACTGGTAAGCGTGTGCTTATCGCTAATAAATAAAACTTCCAATAATTTACAATATAAAAGTTTATTTTACTTTAACCAATAAACGTTGATTTATCTTTAAAAAAGTTTAATATATTAATAAAAAAAATTATTCTTTAAATGATGGAAAATTTCTACTAAAAATTAAGGATTTGTATTTCTAATTATAAAGAATAAATATTTTATGTTAAAAAATTTCGATTTTACGTTACAGTTATACATCTTATTGTAATTTATTTACTTTGAATATCATAATTTTTTTCAATGTAAGTCTTAAAGTTTTCTTCATTGAGCAATAAATTATAATATTCCGAAGAAAGACTAATGCACATTAAAAGTGATATCTGTTAAGTACTAAAGAGTTCATTTTTCATTAAAATCACAATTTTTGCATTAAAAAAAAAATTACATAGTGCTTAAAACGATTACATTTATTGAAAATATTAATTTTTTCTGTGAAATAAAGCAATAGAATTTATAATTCTTAATTTTCAGTATAATTTCCTCTTGATGCGAGTAACTCATTATTACTCTCAACTTAGTTTCAAATTGAAAATATGCTTTAATTTCTTAGTTAGAAATTTTTATGTTACATATTGTGTGATCTCGCATTTTGCAATTTTATGTTTTCAATGCTTTCTTTTTACTTATTTGCTGACGATTCTTTTATTTTTGATTGTTTGATTGAAAAGCTTTAATTTATTTATAAACAATAATTATAGGCAGTGAACTTTCAGTTGTTAACGATTTTTAATTATTGTTTTGATATTTCAGGTATCAAGACGAAGATCGAGATCTCGAAGCGCAAATGCTCTCTAAAGATATAAGATTGACTTCTGTTAATAAGTGTGGTTCCAAGTATTCCGTTTAGTATTTTAAGCAGTATTGCCAATAAAATCATATGTTCACATAATCGTATGGTCGCAAGTCTTCGTTATCACAATTTTCAAGTAGAAGACTGGAATTGATTGAAGAAGGAAGAAAAAAGTAAATTATTTTTGTTTGTGGAATTCTTTTTTATGTAACAAGAAATAATGAACAATTTTATGCGCAGCAATTTTATATCTTTGTTTTGTAACATAAATGATCTACGTATACATTTTTATAGTTATTGCTCAAACAAATAGTAGACTATAAATACGAGCAATATGTTAGTGAATGTTACTCAAAAAATGGTACTACAAATAATGCCAATGATAAATAATAAAAATCAAATAGTGTTCTCGATGATCGAATTTAGAGTTTTAATGTTCATATATTTAAAATAAAATTTTATCGAAATAGAAACATAAATATTATATACCGTATGATTCATAGTAAACGAGGATAATTATAAGTATAAGAATGAAAAAGAGAGAATAAATATTTTTGATGAATGACGTATGAAAATGGATAATAAATGCGTGATATGTATATTCTGAGAATTAATAAAGCAAAAAAGTCTATTTTTATGTTTACAAAGAAAGAGACTGGATAAGTTATTTTAAAAATAACGAAAAATATTGATTGTTGTAAGGTATAATTATATAAGTCCACTGTATAGTCAATTTTTTACAAAAACGATAGTTGAAATACATGAGATAAGAAGTAAGAATTATTGAAATTAATTATAAAAAGAAACTTATGCATTTGAAAATAAAATTTTAATATTAAAATATTGAGAAGGAACATTAAAAATTGTCTATATTGAGATTAATTACTTTATATTGAAAACAAAATTTAAATTTTACATTTAATTAGTAACATGTATGCAATTACTAATTAACATGCATTCTAGGTCATAACAAAGTCTTAAACAATATTTATTTAGAACGTATTTCAAGTTTCAAGATTTTAAAAGAATATATCTACATATATTAATAAATTTATGTAATAGCTTTTATATTGTTAAATGTAATATCCGGATAATTAAAATATTTTCTTTTTTCAAATCTAGTTTCTTCTTAATAAATCTTAATAAAATTAAAATAAATGTATTATATGCTGTTACACTTTTTTGGTATAAATTCGTAGTTGAGTTTAAATTAAAGCAGTGATATATAGATTCAAGCTATACGAGTTTTCTTGCGCGTATTGTATTGAATGTTAACGAATCAATTTGAATTATGTTAGCTATCGATAACAGTGCTAAATAATGATAATTCCTGATGCTCTTCTAAAAAGAAAAAATATTGAGCTACACTAAACTTTATCGTAAATTCTTATACCGAACTATATTATATGGGTACTAAAAGTTTTGTATCATAAACAATAGTTCAATATATAAATTTACGTTAAACACTCGGTATTTTTTCCATATGAGCATAATAAAACGTGTAATCAATTCTAATTTTTATTTTTTTTAAATATAGGTGGTTAGAAAAGAGTATGACAGAATAAGTAACTCAATTATATGAAATTGAAAATAATACTGTTCCCGTTTGACGAACGATATTATATCGAAATATTATAATTTATAAATAATTAAACCTAGTCGAATGAATAAAAGTCATAATAGTTTTTCTTTTGAGGAATAATAAAATATTAATATTTTCAACCCCAAAAAATTAATGTAAAATTTCTAAACAGAGATTCTAAATAATGTTTATATCAACAATAAAATAATGAATTAAAGAACTTAATTTTTAATTATAATAATAGGCATCCATGTGTACATATTTATATGATTTACAGCAATTAAAAGATAAACATGTATGATTTGTATGGATGTATAGTATACAGTCACAATTTAGTTGTATCGTTCTTACAATTTGAATGCGACTAAATGTAACGGTAAGACTATATGACGAAATTAGCCAAACATTTTACTTATTTCGCCTACCGCTGCGCTAATTTTAATAAATGCTTTTATAAGAAAATATATAGTACGTTTTTGAAATTTTTTACCCTTGTATTTTTATTTTTAATATTATGTGTATATGTAAATAAAAACGTAAATATATATAAACTTTTATTAAAAAAATTAAAATGTTTACAATACATTTTTAAATTCAAAGAAATTTATATAATGTATATAAATGTAAATATAATGTAATTTATATTTTTTATAATTATTATAAAAAAATCCAATATCTTGCTAATCGTATTAAAAACTAAAGGTATGACTTACTTTTATTTCGCCGATGTGAATACTACTTCAAGCGCAGTTATTATATAGTCTTGCTCTAATCTACATTTTTGTTTGTATTTAAAAATAATATTATTACGTAAAAATGACATAGGACAGATTATAATAAAATTTTACCATTATTCAGAATACTTCCGATAAAAATTTAACTTACTAATCTTAATTCAACTGAATGATTCATTTAAAAATGTGGTGTTGATTTTATTATAATAAGGCAAACTGTTTATATTTTATATTTTAAATGTTATTAATTCATAAATGTTCACTTCTATATTATTTAAAATTTTGTAAATGTTGTATAATTCTAAAAAAATTATTTTACAGAATTATATTTTTGTAAAATAATAACAAAATTTAATTCTGAAATTCATATGTTCTGCATTGGTTATATTCAGTTAAAATTACATTTATTTACTTGTTTACAACTTTTATACATTTAATACACTAACAAAAAGTTAATTTTGTAAATACTAATTTTTTTGATTACCTTTTTATTATAAAAACATAAAAAGAATTAAAAATAATGTTTGTTTTAAACAATTTAATAATATCGTATTTATATTAAATACATCTCAGAATATTTACAATTTATACACACTTATATGTTATATACAACAATCAAATTTATAGTGAATATGATATACCAAAAAACACATACATAAATTTTTTTCTAATCTATTTTAGTTTCTACTTTTTTTATTTGGTCGTTCGTATTCACAGTTTTCGATTCTTGTTTCATTCTGTGACTGATGAAGTGCTTCTCTATTCTTCTAAATGGACCCTCGATGCCGATTGCAATCAATAGAGCCAAGAGAAAAGAAAACATCAAATCTGGTACACAATCCCATAACTGTAAAATTAATCAATTTTATTAATTATTGCAGAAATTATAGAGAAATATAATAAAATATAATATTTAAACGAACATTGTATTAATTTAGAAATACAAAATAAATTTTGTAATTGAATAGAATTAATTCATTAAAGTTAAAAATAAATTAATGATGTCAATTATTTGAGATTAAAAAAATCAATATTCAAAATTTCAAGAAGATATTTGCTTTATTATAAAGTCTCGATATATCTAGTCGTGTATTTAATAATAATTTTTATAAATATTGGTTTGATGCTCGTCCCATGTTTAGTGCAACATAACATTGATTAGCAAAACCGAAGTGTTGTGTACTTCACATTTTTAAACTTTCGATGTTGTTTAACGGAAGGAATTTCAGAAGGTACTTTAGACAAAAATTCTATTATTTCGTTGCTTTTTTACCAAATATTATATGTCATTGGAAGTGAAGAGTATTTTTGATATGTGTTTTCTTATTCCAAACGTAAAAGAAGATATTTACTATGTACGATGAGAGTATCACCAAAGATACAAAAAGAAATAAAAATAATTTCTTATTCAAGAGATCTAAATAACCCAATTTTTAACAAGCACGCGCTGAAACCCCTTCTATCAAAGAGTAAGAAAGTAAGAAAACTTTTCTTAATTTTTCGTCAGAAATAGGACGAAGTTTTGTTTGAACTCAGTACTTTAAAATTATTGGTCTATTAAAATATGCTATGAAATGAAACATATATACTTTAATAATATTTACCACGTTACGAATACCGTAAGTCCTTGGGCTTCTTATTGTAGCAACGTCATATGATTGAATGATATTATGCGTAAGAAACATGCCATAAGTTAATCGGGCTAATGGCTGTACCCAACCTGGCGTCAAAACGTTGTAATAATGATCTGTTAAAATGTAAAATTAATAATTGAAAAGACGTTTAAGATTAATTATCTGATTGTTATAAAAATTATTAAATTACTAATTCAAAAATTAATATTAAAAATAGAGAAAATTTCGACAAACGATGTACAACTAATGAGTGACAATAAAATGAAAGCTTCCTTCGTTTTAATATTTTAACTCCTTATCTTAATACTAAGAAAAGTATAGGATGCATTTAAATTCCTTTATCAACCGCATGAATATTGTTTTATGCGAAACCAATTGCCCGATCATATAGAAAATACAAAAATTAGTAAATTTATATTCTAACATTGTATTTATTAATAAAAAAATAATATATTTGTTTAAGATAGCTTTTCAAAGTGAAACAATAAATAATAACTCTTCGATGTAGTGTAAAGCGCTATTTAAAAAAATTTTTGCAAATATGTATCTATATATTACATAAATCTATTTAATTTTACGATAAAAAATTTGACAATAAAATCTTATACCTTTGGAGACGACATCGCTCATAAACAATCATGAACATTTTTAATTTAAAATAATTTCAAAGCAGTTCTACGTTTTATTTCTTATTAAACTATCTAAAATTGACGTTACACATTGCTGTGGAACATCTTTTTATTTCAATAATATGTTACGTTATGTTGTTATACCGAAATTAATCATCTTAAATTATATAAAATTTTTTTATTTCACTAAAGAATTAATCATTTTTATGTCAAAAACCAACCGGATGATATTGAACAAGCAAGTGTTGAAGTTTACTGCAATGTTTATTGTGTGGTAACAAAATGTTCATTGTATATTTACACTTTGATTTATAAGACAGAACTAAAATGTATATATTAGTATTCTTCGAAAATCATGACATTATTGTTTGAATTATATTTAAAGTTTAAAATTATGAATTTTTAATAAATTAAAATATTACCTAATCCATCACCCATCGTAATGAGCAAGACAATAGAGCAGAAGCTCACGGCAAAGGTGCCTCTATGTAAACTGGCGTATAGCGCCGTCTTAAGTGATGAAGGATTTGAGTTTGGATCCAAGTATTGGAAGCCTAGTGATTGCGAGGTAATACCTACCACAAATACTAAGAGCAGAAATAAACCCTGGGACCATTTCTGGAATTTTTTAGAATATTATTAAAGCGATAGGCATTGACTTTTCATAAAAAATTATTACTCTTAATTAATTATATCCATACATATCATGTGCATTCGCATTGTAGCATTTTAATTTGAATGAAACAAAACTTATAGCTTCTTACAATGAATAGATTAACGAAGTGACTGTTACATTATAAAAATTAATGATCATAATATATAATGTACACTTATATATTATGATCATAATACATGACTTTAAAAATTATTTCAATAATAAAATTACGAAAACTGTCAAAAATACAGATTACGTTAACCCGTTACTAGTTGGTAATAAAATTTTAATACCTTATTATTTACTTATATAAATTCTTATTAATATTTATTAAATAAAAATTATAAAACTATGTAATATTAGCATTATTACCTAATCTAATTTGTTATTATTTTCTACACATCTATGACGCTCTACATGACAAAACTAATATGCAATACGTTATATTTTTGACATAATTTCTTATAAGTGATACGTGGTTTCTTTGTATAAAATAAATCACAGTAATGCACCCATATAATGTAATGAACTTCATTGAAATAATTGTCTTTTATTAACCTTGGAGATTCGCCAAGAAGTATTTTCATAGTCGTACAGAATTGTGCCAGCAATCACTCCTACCAAATAGGCAGTCAAACGCATATATGGTTTTACGTAGTAATTGAGGAAGTAAGGGTCCATGTTCAGTTTAGTTAAGCTGTCAAGAGAAAGGTTTTTAATTTATATTATAAACTAAAATAAATTTACATTAAAGCAATTTCATGAAAAATATAAAGTTAGAAATTAAGAACTTGACTATAAACATTTAAATAGCAAAGAAATAAACGGGACTATTAATTGAATATATTAATTGAATAGAATTTTCTAATATGGAAAATTTAAAATAAAATTAAAAATAAGTCTTGTAGTATAAAATTGAATTCATTATAAATAAAAAGCATTTAAATTTCTTTTAAATGATTCTCTGGTTTTATCAAACGTAAAACTAAGCAGAAATAAAAACGTCATATCTGAGATTATGTTATTAGATACACATCTCTATTAGCGCTTAGATACAGTCGAAAGGTATCATAGGTTTCTCATATAATAGAATATTAACCGAATTAATAATTCATAGAGTATTATTCTAAAAAAATTATTCTATATTTTCTACTCTAATCCTACTTTCATATTTAATTCTAATTTATAATTCAATAAATATTAATTAAATAATTAACGCCTGCTTTTTGTTCAATTTAAAAGCAGGTACATATGTAGGACTAATACAAAAGTCGAAAAATTTCATTGCTTATAAAATGCTCGGAAATTTCTGGAATTTTTAAGTTGCAAGCATCGATTTTTCTATAATAATGTCACTGCTAAATATTGATATTTCTTTAATACATTGTTTTAATGGCAGAGTTCATCAGTACTCATGTTCCTTTACAATAACTTGCAAGCACATTAATGAATTGAATATCCTAGCATACACCAACACCTCAAAAGGGATTAAACTTACTAAGGGAAACCAATGAACATTGGTTGCACGCGATAGACATAGGTAACGTAGAAAGGAATCATTATACTGATGAAGGTCGCTGCTCCTAGCATTGCATAACCGATCCTTCGCGGCAACTTCCAGAATGCGTAGACGAGTATGATGTTAAGAAGGTAGCAATGGAAGTCGACCGTCAAGTACCAGGACTGGAATATGCACTATAACACAATAACGGCCTATAAGGTCAATGCTCTATTTTATATTAAACATAGGACGCAATATCTAAGTCCTTTTAATATTACAGAATGTAACGTCAACATTACTTAAATAATTAACTATTAGAAGTTTTTATGTTTCAGGTACGTAGATAATTTATAAGTCGTGTTTCGGATTAAAAATTATGTTTGTAAAATTATTCTTTTTCTTTTCGTATTGCTTATTTTCTACAATTTATATAGAAATTACGGTTATATAATTTTTATTATATTTATATACATTAAATAAGCTTTCTAAAATTCATATCCGTATCTGAAGCTCTCGGTTCAATAATATTGACTTTTTTAAGTTATTCGTATCAACTATTTTAATAAATATGATTATACTTAAAATAAAATGCTTTATTTTATGAACAAGCATGTATGAGGATTTTGTGTATTTCAAATTTGCAAGTAATTTATACTCGCATATCTTTGGAAACTTTAAATTTTGTAATACTCAAAATACCATATTATATTCAAAATTCAAGGAGACATAGTAAACATCTATTCTGATCTTTAAAACAGGACAAAGAAAGATCTAGAAGCATTATTAAAGGATAAGAGGATAAGAATATGATGAAATTACCATGTAATAAATACATTTAAACAGTTTACAAAATTAATAGAGCCATAAATTCTTCTCATTATTGTGGTACTCTTAAATGACATGTGGATATGAATTCTTTTATATGGAAGTTAAACGCATGCGGTTAAAACTGACTTAGGTTATGTATTGGAAGGGTATAACTTCGACAATACAGCGATATACACGAATAATTTCAAGTTGAAAGGAATTTGCCTCATTAAAAATACTTTTGGACAATGAAATTAACAACAAGCAAGACCAAGGCATATAATATACGGAAGCCATTTGTATATTTCATTCCAGAATTACTAACTGCACTCTAGTCTACTTTAATACTCTATCCTATACCTATAGCTAAAGAAAAGTACTATGTTATTATTACATGAAATATTAGGTATTCGACAAATCTATTGACGGTACATTTACAAATTAATCAAAGAGGAAAATGTAAAATAACATTTAAATATATTTAAAATGTATACATAAAAGTTAATATTATTATGTAGAATTATAACATAAAGAGGCAATAAGTTTTGATTTTCCATAAATGAAAGTATTTTACTTTTTACTTTTAATCAAAGATATTTACTCATATACGATCATTACAACGATTGGCTGTTAAACACTTCACTTTACAAAACTTCTAAAAATATATATATTTAAAGTTTCAGTTATGCAACATTATATATTATGAAAGAATCATAGATAATAAGCTAATTTCATATTTTATCACAAAACTAATAATTCTTTCAATCCAAAGAAATCTTTTCGAAAAATGAAAATTCTTACCAATCGTCCCATTGTCATGTAGTTATTGAGATAGAAAAGGTTCGCCCACCAAGTTGATGCGCAATTCTCTGCCTCGGTAACAATCTTCGATTGCCATTGTGGACCAGTTCCCATATGCGGAAAAAGATATGCATAGAAGAAGATAAGAATAGCATAAGCAGGTGTGAACCTGTAACGAAAGGCAAAATTAAACTCTTTCGGATAAATAATAAAAAACAATTTTTAAAACTGAAGCTTCAAGTTCATAAAAATAAAATTCCTGTTTTTGAAAATATAATCTATCGCATGCTTAATTATTGAATTATTAAATTATGAAATTTTAGTTTAGATTGATTTGTATGAAATTGTTCTGATGTAAAACTATATGAATTTGAATGGAAAATCACCTTAGAAAACGAATAAAGGCGAGACCAAAGAAGTTCATGTTCTTTGTTTTGTCAAACTGTTTTAAGAAACCATAGCAAGTCAAAAGACCCCCAATAGCAAAGAAACCATCCACGATAATTGGTCCATTGTGTACTACAATGAAGGACGGAATAAGATATGTCTGTAAATAAATAATTTCTTTAAGAAAATTATATAATTATTGGTTACGATTTTTATTCTTTTTAGGTGTCTTATTTTCTAATATTTTATTTTTAAATGTTTTGAGAAATGTAAGAGTAAAATACACTAAAATGGACTAAAATGGAAATTCCTACTTTGTGAGAAACATGCATAATATAAAAGATACAGGCATAATATAAAAAGTATTTGAAAAATTATTTTCTTTTTAAATATATTATTTCTTCAGCAAATTAAATTATAAAGCATCGATTATCTTCTTAGTTTTGACAAAAGTTTGATTACACTAGTATATACTCTTAAAATTAATAAATGATTACATTCTAATCGTCATTTCATAAACTGTTTTATCCTTATTCATCTAATCGAAAGTGGAAGTTAACATTTAATTATTACAATTCTTTTAACTAATTGTGTAATAAATAATATAAATATAATATAATATATTTAAAAATGATTATTTCAAGGTCTATTCAATATCACCAATATATATATTTCATTAGAAAACCACAGTAAGCAATTCGGATGTATAATTACATTTTCTTTTTGATTATTTATTTCTTGTCTTACAATTGTTTCCGATCTACATTGCCTAGATGTCTAAAAATACCTTAATTAGGTCATAATATCGATGATAATTTTATCGATAGGTAACTTGACTTAATGCACAATCTTAATACGTAATTAATGATTCAGTTTCGTACTTTAAATCGATCGTACGTGTATACTGTACGCATCCTTTTGATTGAAATATTTTATACACGTGATATTAAACAAGTTTTTACATTTATTGTCAACCCACGTTTTTCTCTATTTAATTATCCCTTTTACGAATCGTAAAACATGGGAATGTATTTAAATACATAAACAGAAACAAATGCATAAAGAGAAAGAACAATAAATTAAAAAATAACAAATACATAAATAGAAAAAGAAAACGAAGCAATGAAATATTAGTTTAATGAGTATTGCACGAATTCTCTAATTGACATTAAACTCACTTGCTCTAGGGTGTACTTGTTGACGACGGTATTCAAGTAATATTGCATCATCCTATGACCGAATATAACGAAGCACATGGTATAGAATCGGAGCAGGTGAATCGTGTCGAAGCCGCGATGCTTGTAGCTCACCTCGAAGATGGTCCGTAGGTTCCGTCGCGCCGAGAAGCAAAGCAGCAATTGTAAACCACGCGATCCGACTACTTCTTCATTAGCTCTTAATGTCCCGTCATACATACTGCCCGCGACAACGAGGGCTAATATAATGAGTAGCACGATGCTGGAATGTCACGAAAGTTTCTTGTCGTAATTCTCCTTCAAATTTGTCATATTTTTTCATTATTTATGCAAAGATCAATTTTCTTGAATCATTCAGCTAAATTTTTCCGAATTTTTACAATGAAAGTACAGGTGCAAATATCAATGTTATTAATGTACGTCTAATTTCATCTAAATAATAATAATACTCTGAATATTGAGTATATAATTTTTCAGTTTCGCAGATTTTACATAAGTTGGCGAAAATAAAACAAAATATTTACATACTTAAATGGACAGAAAAAAAGTTTTGAAAATACCAACTCATTAATGTAAATTCGCCCTTAACATCTATCAACAGAGTTTTAAAATGATTAAAAATATTTAAAGATCCAGATAAGATTATTTCAGATAATACTTCAATACTTGAATGAAAATATTTAACATTAAATAAACTTTTTAGAGCAGTAGACATAGGAAATAGAAAAGAAAATAAATGTATATTTAAAAATACTTTAAATAATCGATTATAGATATAAATAACTTCTGATGATGCACATCATAAACATGAACTAATTTCCTTTCTAAGTCTTTTCCTTTTTAAATATATGAACTGACGATAATACTTTGTATATTTATGATTTTTAAATGTAACGAGGATTACTTTGGGCAGTTTTCCGAACTACTATTACAGGTTGTAAATTAAAAATACCACCGAAAAGTTTTGAAAACATCCTGACAAGTATGCAAAGAAAAGAATAAAAGTCTGAGAAAAGTGTACGTAATATTACCATTATTCGCATTCAAATATTTATAAAATATTATACCGACCAGTAAACGATCGAACCCGTGGAGAATGGCATTTCTTCGTCACGAGTTTGGCAATTTTTCTTATCCACGCTCACTTTAACAATCACGTTGTTTTTGTCGCTAAAATCCTTGTACGGTCCCTGAAGAGCTTTTTCAATGTCCTGCGCACTGCAGGCGGCGGGTACACAAAGAGCCATTTGCAATAAGTAACGTCGAGTGCGTCTGAAATCCCCTTTTTCCTGTAAAGTCAATCGATTGTTATACGTCGATCAAACATCCTTACGTGATAATGTGAAATAAAAAGAGAAACTGAAAGCAATGTTTCAGTGTAATGCGTTTGAGTAATAAGCTTAAAATTATGCTGCCAACATCAATTTTAAATATTCTCATACTTCGTGAATCCTGAATCTATTTATTCTCTTTTACTCTTATAATATAGTAATATAGTATCGTCACAATTCTTAAAAAATTTGGCATTTTAATAAATTGTATTGAAAATTGTTTAGAAAAATTTAAATCGTCATTATTTTAAATAATCCAAACTTTACATCAAATGTTTAAGTAAAATGCACCGATTAATCCAACAAATTATTCTAATAATTGTTTAGTCAATACGTCAATTAATTGTATAAGAATTAAACTAGTAGAAGATATTTCTGTGAAATATACGCTTTAAGTAAAAAATTCGTATTTGAAGTATGTAACGTAATAAATATTATAACAAATCTTATAATATTTATTCTATGAATCTGAATGAGAGAATAGAATATTTTGGTAAAAATTACTGCTACTTGATTCGAGCTTTATCATTCTTTTGAAATATAAATTTATGAAAGAGTTTACTTAAAAATATTATCTGAGATGTGATAAATCCTTATAATTTAAATAAATAAAGAAATATTCAAAGACAAAAAGTAAGGAATTGTTCTTACTCTGACAGCTTCCCAAATTGAATCATTCGGGTTGAATTCCAAATCGAGTCTGCCATTGAAATTTCCCAACGGATCTCTCTGCTCATATTTGAAATCCACGAGACAATATCTACCATGAACATCCTCCGTGTCAATATTCTTTCCTTGTCTGCTAGATACTTTTGTGTTGATCCTATAGCACTGATCAAAGCTGCCCAGATGAACGGTCTGGCCATCGATTATTCCGTAAGGATACTTGGCGGAGGCATCGAACACTGCGACAATTTTTCCATTATTGAGTTAAAATGTCTCATTGATTCGAATGTTTTATTACTGTTTATTACGTGAGATCTATTACGCAGAAAAAGAAAGGAATTTTCCATCGTTATGGATTCTTTTTCTTATTCCTGGCAAATGAGATATCGATTATAGACTTAATTAGCATAATAATTCGAAGATTTAATTATACGGTACGAATAAGTTTATCAATCGAATAACATTGTATGTTTTAATGATCTAATTCATATAGAAATATAACAAATTTATAATGAATTTTAAAACTGTAAGTATTAATATTTAATCATTTACAAATCACTAATATAAGCTACTGAATTTATTAAATAAATTTTATATATATAAATAAATTTCTATATTTTCTTTATTGCATTATTTATAATTCAAGAAAATATTTTTCACTTTGCAAATTATAATTATTCACTTTGCATAATGAAGATGATAATAAATATAAAAAATCTACTTATATGTTTACCTTTATAAATTAAAAGTTATAAAATTCATTTTTTAACTGCAAATAAAACAACTATATAGACACATTAATGATTATATATCAAAAAAATTTTAGACCAATACCTTTTCAAAATTAAAATAAAATTAAAATAAAGTGTTATTACTCTGAAAGAGTAATAATGACCATTTACCAATTCAAGAGGTTAACAAGCAGTCAATTATCATTTAAGAATCTAAAATTCATGTAAACTATAAGAACGCACACATAAATATTCATCGAAGCTCAGATTTTACATATAAAAGTAAGTAGACACATTTACGAAGAAGTCAAATAATCTTTTTCAAGGTTCTACAAATCTCTCATTTTATGAGACTATAATCTAAACATTTTGAATGCTTTTATGGAAGTCAGAAGTTTTCTGGACTCATAGAAGGTGGATGTTTGTGTATACGTGTTTAATGTGTTTAAGAATTTTTCTATATGATATGTTACATAAGTGTTATATTGACCTTCCTTTACGACTTGTTCGAAAGAGAGATTATAATTGAACCTAAAAATCTCGAATCACTTGATTAAACGATGATTTGCGCTTTGAGTCTATGAATGAATATCTTATGTTTTAAAAGATGAAACGATAAGAATAGTTCAAGGAATTACTA
Source organism: Wiebesia pumilae (assembly GCA_018907045.1). Lineage (NCBI taxonomy): Eukaryota > Metazoa > Arthropoda > Insecta > Hymenoptera > Agaonidae > Wiebesia > Wiebesia pumilae. The sequence continues at coordinate 4,695,409 of JACCHZ010000138.1, forward strand.
TTATGCGTAGAAGGAAATAAATTTCGTTTTACGTGCGACCAGCAGAAGTATACAGAAACAGGCGACGATATGAATTTTACTTTAATTGTATAAATTTATATCCTTAATAAGCAAATTAAAATTATAATTAAAGAAGGCTATACGCACTGATTATCTAAGAAAAACTGTTCATCGATTTGTACTTGAAAGTTTTTACTCTTCAAATGATTTTGCTTTAAATTCCCAGTTAATTATTTAGGTATATACATCTTTACATAATTTATTCAAATGAAACTTAGTAAACAAATACACATTTTCTTTTTTAATAAAAAGATCATCCATAAATCATACATATCATCATATATAAATCCATCAATAAATTATTCAAAGTAAATTAAAAAGATTGTTTTTGAATAAAATCTATTATTTACCTACGCAAATAACAGAATCAATATTTTTCTAGTCTTCCAAAAAATATCGTTTGTATTTAATATAATTAGATATAATATATTAATCATAACATTAATAATAATATGCTATACAGAATAACTGTACAGAAAGAATATATAATTTATATTCAAATACTGACAGCCTCGTAATTATTTACTAAAATATTAATATGAAAATACACAATATTATTATATAACTTTATTTAAATTCAAAGAGTAAGCGAAACTAGTACAAATAAATTCGTTGATATGTTTATCTTTATAGAAATTTTAACTAGGTATATAACGTATTTGATTAATGATAACGTTTACTATACTCATAAAAATAATGTACTACATGTAATTATTATTATTAATGTAATACATTAATGATATAATATTTAAGTTACATAAAGTTATCTAATATTTATTCTTAAAACAATAAAGAAGTGATTGCTTTAGTTATTAAATTTATTTTTATTGAATATTTAGTCTCTAAATATTTTTGTATTGTCAATATTGAATATGTAAAGTTAATATTGAATATATATTGTCAATATTGAATATGTAATGTTAATATTGAATATATATTGTCAATATTGAATATGTAACACAAATTTCATTAATTTTCTTTTAATTATTGCATGTAATAATTCATAAAAGACAACGTTAATTCAATATAAATAAATGTATTTATTATACAAACTAAAACAGAGTTTATAAGTTATTGAAATACTGAATTATTTAAAATTAATTCGCGAAGAAATGAAACGATTCAATAAATTCGAATAAAACAACGAAACCTTTTAATGTTCTACTTTTTTATGTTCAAATGTTTTACAAATAAATATTTATAAAAAAATATAAAAGTATATAAACTATATAAACTAGACCAATAAGATAAATAAAAGAGCTTGTAATAATATCTAAATTTGTTTGTCTGATATCTTGATATCGATAAAGATTTCTTTTCTACTAATATTAATATTATCTTGTGAGATATGATATTATTGATTGATTGGAATTAGAACCATTTTTAAATCTTCATCTCTAAAAAACTTTATCGCCAGAATTCATTATAGCATCATATTTCATAACATATTGGCTTTCGATTCCAAGCGAAGTTCAATGTTAAATGTGCAAGGCAAAAATGTATTCAGTAATTTTTTTATTTTTATAGCTTTTCTTAACAAAAAAATTATTTTCTTTTGTGCTATAAGTAATGTATAAAATTTAAAGAATAATTTATTCTTGATTGGATAAAAAATTTTAATTCCATAATAATTAAGTGAGAAAAATTCTACTTTGCAATTGTTTTAATCTGTGGTTGATACTTATTTTTATATTTAACAGGTAATAATCAAATAATTAAAGATTATATAAAATCAAAACTGTTAAAGCAATTCAGTCAAAACGTTATCTTTAAAAACAGGTCTCTTATTATTTTTAATGATATCAACGTAGAAACTTTTATTACTTAAATAGTTTATAATAAACAAAAATATTCCAAACATTAAAATTAAAATGAGAGCATTTTGTTCGTAGATTATATATTTTCATTAAAAAAGTAAATAAAATTTAATATAATAGAATATACATTTCTATTAAAATTAATATTCGATGGTTCTACTTTTATATTTTATATAAATGAATAAAATTAAGAATCACAGTTTGTTTCAACTATATTCTACGGTACTTTTAAGTGTATTTCCATCGAAATATATTTATCAGTCTTTCATGTTTTTCATGTATACTTGGATAGTTGAATATACTAACATTCCGATATAAACGATTCTAAAAATATATTTGTAGAGGTGCAAGTATGAACAGATCAATCGATTTTCATTAATGTCATCAGCTATTTAATAAGAAAATAATTAAAGTAAGTAATAATACGTATTGTTTTTATTCCATTTTTCTCACAGTGTTTAATATTTGCTGCTTATTTTTATATTTAATTTTTATTTTATAACAGGAATATCATTGAAATTTAACTTAGGGTTACATAATATTTTTCAAATTCAAACATTCTTTCTTTTAGGTTAATTATATTTATTACTTTTTTCAAAACTATTTTGCATTTAAACATTAATCTTTACGTAAATTTTATAGCAAATAGTTTCAAAGAAATAAGTAAATTCTAACAAGTTATATATTGCACTTTTTGTGTAAAATTATTTTATAATAAGTTTTAGCGTAGCAAACAAATATTAGTTTTCTAATTTGTATAATTATAATTTGTATAATTAGAGAACTTTCAACAATAATAGTTAAATCGATATATTTAATTCTATTCCAAGCAAAATTTCAAGTGTCTAGGTACAATTTATATAAGTTGCAATAATGTTTCAAAGAAATATACATATGCATTGAAATTTTCTGATATACTAGTAGCGAATGAAAAAGGTTATTTATGTATAACTGCAAATGTTGGACTATCAACCAAATATGACATAACAAGGTGCTTTATGACAAGTAGTAAATATGACCACATTTAACACAAATTGATTTGTATACACTTTTCATAAATTTGAGTTAAATTCATTTTTTTTTTTCGTAAAAACTACATGATTTTACGTACAATAATCATCCTATTTAAAAGAATTGTTCATTCTTTAGTTGTAATGAATACATAAATATATGTATGTATATAATACTTTACGAGTTATAATTTATTTTAGTAATTATACTACTTTTAGAAATTAAAGAATTAAAAATTTGATGTTAGAGATAATATCTTCCAATGATAATAATAAAATATTTGGGATAAGTATTCAAAATATTTATCGTTTTCAACTTTTGATTTTATAAATTTAAAAGATATTAAGTCCATGGGTAAAATTCGTCATAAATCTTGAATATATTTGTGCATAATTATGAAAAGTATACTGTAAGCCAGTGATTAGCCCAAACAAATGTATGTGTGAGTGCGTGAGAGTGTGCGCGCTTTGAGTACGTCTGCTGAATAATATAGTAACTTAAAAGAAACTAATTCATAAATCTATTAATCTATTCCAAATGAGTATTTAACTTTCATCAGTACTTAATTACTAAATTAGTAGGGTAAAGTTTCCTGTTCAGTTCGATTGACGGCAATAAAATATAATCTCTGATCTATCAAAATATTAGATTATGAAAATTGAAATGAAATTGATTTAACATTAACATTGCATGCAAATGAATGAGAAGAATTTACTCTGAGTAGCCCATATCCTGCCGTTTCCTAGTTCCTCGAGGTATCTCTGCAGCTGAGACTTGCAAGCTCCGTCGGATAAAGTCTTGGATGTGGCGACGACGATAGGGGCCATTGGCACATTTTCGTACCATTGCTTGGCGTTGCTCTGCTCGTCCTTGACCTCGACCTCGTCGACGTACCTCGCAAGCTGCTTCTCCCAGATCCCGCAGAACGTCGAATTGTGAAAACCGTCACAAAAATCGTGGGTACGGTCGCCACCGCCACCGCCGTCGCCGTTGCTGGTGCTGAATTTCAGTAACCACTGGCGATCGGATGTTGAGAGATTCTTCAACCGCGAAAACAACTGCTCATCCGCTAGGACGAGCAACAACAATGTCCCGAGTATGTAAAATCTCAACATACTGCTCGCGCTCTCCCTCCTAATTCGACTTGCTTGCAGGATTAATTAGGCTCATCGAAAGCAGGACACCAGAAGAGCTGTACGCGTGCAATAGTCTCGTAATAAGCGAAGAATTTGAGTGTAGCGGTTAATAGGCTGATATCGGGAGCGCGACAACCGCGTTGTTAGCGTGTGTTCTCGGCACAGAACCGATTTTTCTATTCAATCGCCGAGGGCTACAGTGATGTGACTACTTTGTGATATCGTCGTCTCAGCACGCATGGCGCGCGTGTTTTATACGGAGCCCATCTCGTCCTTTGTGCGCTGCCGTTCGATGCACACGGCGGGAGTGATGTTCGCGAGAAAAATTGACGCGCTCATGGGCAGATCGTGGGGTGGGGGTGGAGGTTGGTGGGACTGGTATTCTAAGGACAAAATTCGATGAGGATAATTTAAGAAAATCAAAATTTCTTATTCTAATGAAAAATGAATATTCATAGTCCCAGGTAGGTTTGAACTTCGAAAGTATCAAATTTAGAAGTAATGAACCGTTTTTTCATTCTGCACTTGAATTTTTAGAATTAAAAATTTTCTTTCATTACGATCGTTTAATTTTATATTTGGCCCGTCGACTCATCTCCCATTACCTTCGCCGATCACGTGAGCCATGACTTTGGATAAAGACGATTGTGTTAAGATTGATGGGCTAGATGTAAGTATAGTATTCATAATACTTAAAAAATTTTAATATAGCGAGCTGTCGTAATCACGTATATCCTTGAGTCCTGAGAAAATTTACATACTTGATCAAATCCAGATCGATCCTGGCTGGAATTAATTACATAATTGTGAAAGCTATAGAATTAATAATGTATTCCGTTGGTACAAACAAATTTTATATAGTTCTTTAAACAAATTTTACTCATCAGTCGTTCATATTCGAACAATATGAAACTGGAAAGTCTATTTACATTTTTTAAGTTCACTTTTTATTATCAAAAAACATACTTAGAATACTAAATTGTAATACCATAGCTAAAAATATTTTTTCCTTTAGTTTCATAGAATGATCTTTCCTTTTTCAACTTCTATTAATCGTTGTTTATAATCATATTTAGACAATACAATTTCTAGTTAAAAAGTTATAAATAAAAAACTTTTATGTACTTCTTGATAAATTACTTTGAACGTATTTAAAAACAAACCTTCGATTCCATAAATTTAATTTTCCAAATTTTGATATGTGTTGCATAAATTATATAACCAAATACTTTTGATGCAGTAAGTTCAACTTAATTAAGTTGAAAAATTTTTGTTGAAATTACAAAGAATGTAAAAATATTAAATAGAATGAAAATATTTTATCGTTTTCCATTAAAAAAATAAACTTATTTTGTTGTATTTTACATAGAATAAGTAAAATTTATTTTTTTCTTGAACTTACATTCTTTAATATAATACATAAAAAAGGCTTAATAATATATATTTTTTAAGAAATTTTATGTTAAAACTTTTATTTACTTAGTACATTCTCTAGTAATATATTATAAATTAATTGTAACATGGTAAGTTATTTCAAATTTAAGAAATTTTTTCGTATTGTTGCAATTTTTCTTATGAACAGTTGCAATAAACACAAGCTGTGTATACATGTTTCCTATCTAGATAACATAATTTAAATCTATTCAAGAATTTAAATATCTTGAACTAATAAAATGAAAATTCATCTTCATAATGATTGATTTTACCTTAAATAAGAAAATATTTCATTTATATCAATATCTATTTATATAGATTTATTTATTTATTTATTGCGACAAAATTCTCATATAATAAAAAAATTTTGTATTTTTAAAGCAAAGGAAATGTTTAATAAAACAAATTATTCATTGTGAGCTTTTTCCATTATTTTAACGTAATATCAAAATCATTATCTACAAGTAACCTAGAAAGATTAGTTTACTGTAACTGTTCTAATTTAACAAATTGTATCAATTCACGACAGTTAATATTAAAATAGTTTTTAAATAAATCATAAATTAACGAATGTATTCGAAATTTGTTATTGTAGTTATTATAATAAAATTATTACAATGTCAAGGAGATATTTAAAATTATTTTTAGAATATTAACATTAATAAAACATATTTTCTTATGAAGTAATCTATACACCATAATGCACCATTGTAGGGAAATTTAAACTATTCAATAAAGTAATATTGTAATTAACAATATTATAATTAAAGAAATTTATTCATTTTTTAAAAAATTTTATACAAATGAAAATGTGTTCTTTAATTAGAATGATTTATTAATTCAAAAACATCGTATAAAGTGAATCCATATTGAATTTATTATTTAGAATAGTTTATAAATAGAACAATTAATTTACACATTGAGAAATAAAAATTAGTTTAATTGAAATATACAATATCTGTATTTTACTGATTTAAATCATGGAGTGGCATCGATATTAATTTACGAACTAATAAAAAATTTGTCTAAATTTTTAGCAAGAGTATTTAATATATGTTTACTAAAAAGTTGTGTTTAATCGCTGATCAAATAATATAAGTTAAAAGTATTATAATAATATATTAAATGTAAATAAAATAGAGAGAATAAGTTCAATAAAATTAATAATTTATAATATTTCTATCAGTCATTTTTAACATTGTAAGTTAATACTTAGCTCTATTTAAAACTGAATTATATATTATTTTTTACATTATCTTATTTATAAAAAATATGTATAATATAACAGGATAAAATAGAATATGTCAAATAAAATAATAAATTCACGAACTAAATATTATCTGTAGATAAAAAGAAAATATATGTTCTAGTTTCATTAATCAATTAAATTGGTTTTGAACGGATTCTAAGAATTATTTTGATAATAATTCTGTCCTTATCTAAATTTAAGTTTAAAAACTAAGATAATGTGCAAAACAAAAAAATACAGTTAGCATATTAAAATTCTTAAAGTTCTTCATTATAATTATTATCATTTAGCAAAAATTATTTTTTCATAGAAGTGATATAAAAAAAGGGAAAATGTTCTAGTTATTAAAAAATTACTTATTTTTTAGGCAAGATATTAACGTATTTACTACAATTAATTTTAAGTGACAAACTTGATGTATATATGTGTGTGCGCGCGCGCGCGTATCTGGCATGCTTTTTATCTAAAATAAATATTTTAAGAATTATTTTTTTTATTTTCTGTTATTATTATTTGGTAATAATTAAACATATTCACAGAGAATGTATTATAAACGGCAATTTCGTATCCTTTGCATTATCATTAGTATTGAAAATACAATCAGAAATAGTATCGCTATGAATGTTAAGCGAATCTCTACCTTGATTTGCCTTGGTAATTTAAAAATAACATTGTAAAAATTAAAAAAAAAGATAAGATTTTAATAAAAACAAAATGCTAATCAATTTCAGATCTTATGGATTTATGTGAGTGTGTGGATACAATTATGAAATGATTTAAATTAATGAAAAACGTTAAAATAAATTGAAATAAAAATAAAAGTTGATATAAATTTTTTTTAATCGTTTATGAAAACAATTAATTACATTAAAAAAATTCATTGTTTATAAATTGAGTATAGAAAAGCAGAAAAGAAAAAAATATATACAATAACGAAAAAAAAATTCGTGATTCAACATGCTTAATTGTTGAATTTATTTAAAATAAATCATAATCTTAATTGAATATAAATTCTTATTAAAAATTTTGAACGTACTTAACTAATTATTATATTTTTTAGATTTTTATTTTTATAGATTAGGTGGCTATTATCGATTATACGAGTGAGGAGATAAATATAGTTAGAATTCTTTATATAGTTATGATATTTTTACGTTATTTAATTTTATAATAAGTAGATTAACATATTTCCTGATAGATAAACATCAGTAAATTCAGATTAGATAAGAAAAATAAACAATTTTAACTCACAAACTATTCGATTAAAATGGCTACTGAATTTCTCTGCATTTATTTAGAAATAAGCGACTCATACTTCTTTTCGTCCAATAATTTTGCTTATTTCAAAATCTAATCGGAAGCCGTACATTAAACGTACGTATTGTACATGAAACTTTTCACATCATAAATCACTGGACCATTTTCTTATTTTTGTATTTGTCATGTGTTACTATAAAGAGTACTGTTTTCTCATTGTCACGCTGATGAAAGTTCTGTAATAAGACATACGATATCCTTAAATAAATTACTGAATATTCTTGTCAAATTAAAATAGTAAATAGTTTGAAATGTGGTATCTTACACTTCCAAATTGCCTAAAACTATTATTGAAGATCTTCAGAATTGGATCTGAAGTAGTTTTTTCGAGTTCCGCATAACTTTTCATCGATGATAATTTCATTAAATAAGAATAAAGGCGATATGTTACAAACAGCGATAATGGTTCAATTCTAGTGAGAATGATTTAGTACAACAGAACTGCATATAACGAAAAAATTTTAATAACAAAAAGAAATTTCCCTAAATACTTTTGAAAATACTTCATATACCGTGAAATGTTACAAGTTTTACAATAAAAATAACTAGTCAAAAGCAAAACAAACAATCATGAGATGGTACATGTACCGATTTTTGGTTACCGTTCTATCACGTAGGACTTTGTCATACACCGTGAAGTGCTCTACTGGAATTTCACTTCGTACTTGTTTTTCACTTTCCTCTCTTCCTATGAAATCCAGGTAAATACTGACATGTATCAGTATACAAGTATGAATGCGATCATTACTACCATAGCAATCTCTTTCGTACTTCGGACTTTTCTCATTAAACATTAGATAATATCGTACACATTACTTTATGTGCTTCATATTCTGCTTGAAGGTTAATCGGACATCAAGACCAAAATTTATTAAATATTATAAACCACGATTTATATTTATTATTAATAAAGGTTATATATTCTATTTTTCTTCTTTTTACTATCTAATTATTTTTATTGAAAAATATCTAGTTTATGTAAAATATGAGCTGACATTACAACCATATTATTATTTACAATTTACGATCTGTTTTATTTATATTTTAGACTGATATTTATTTTAATGAACTCTTACTCGTTTGTAAAAGAAATACAACAATTTCATGTGGTCAAGATATTATACCTAATACTATGTTTTATAATATTACTATTTCTTTACAAATGTTCGTTATATTAGTATATAATTAGTATGTAATAATAATAATGGTAGTAGTAGCATTAATTAGCAGAGCTTAATTTTAGTAATTTATTTTTATTAAATTATTTAGTGATTGCATGTTACATATAACAATTATTATAAAATTATTAATTGCAATACCTGTATACCCAAAATTTGTAAACGTTGACATATTTTGTTTATTGTGAAATTAAAAATACTGTATGCATTATTCATTTTTATAAAATTTCTGAAGATCAGCATTATCAATTGACTGCAGCCTTTTTAATCATTTGATTGACCTAGATATACCTAAGTGCATTTGTGATATTACTCAAATACAAAGAAAAAAATACCAGCGTTTAAGCTTGAGTAAATAATTAGTTCATACGTATATATTTATCTATCAATTAAACAACATTACATTTTCCTTCTGTGCATATGACATTCAAAAATAATGGGAATTAACAAGGTAATATGACTTGTTTATTAATTTGCTAGATAATACCATTATGATTGTGCATAATATTATGTTATATAAATAATAGTTTATGTATGAATTCGAGTATATGTTTATAAGTGACTCTTGTGTGTTGAGACTCCGCATTACTTTGCACAATTAAAAATGTTTTTATATATTCTATATTTTCTATGAATCAATTTTTTATATAATTAGTAGCATTTAATTTTCCAGCATCTGATTTTAAATATTATCTTAACCATCGTATATTTTTGTGAGTTCCTTTTTTCGCAACTTGTAGATTTTCGTAGTGAAACACATTTCAAGACTTGTAATAATTCTTTAATTTATTTTAGGTAAACTGTTTGATAGCGGGACTCTTTAAATGTATATTATGTCTCATTGTCTACCACAGGAATTCCGTGATTTAGAGAAAGAAATGTATATCAATGTACAACTTACGCATTATTATGCATTATTATGAATAATTTATACCACGTATAATTGCACCATCAGACAAAATAGATTCTATCCAATAATCTCTATAGGCGAAAATAAAAATTTTTAACTTCGCTTAATGTATGCGAGTCCATCGATTGCTTCTATTACGCTGCTCATCGCGTCGTGCTAATGATCTGCTCATAAAGTATTCACATTCTGTTCACAAAGTAGGCTGTATTAAGGGTGTATGTTTTAATGGTAACGCTTTAAAATCGTCTTCGATCGTAGAAAAACGTAACATTAGTTTTATATTCAAATGACATAAATTTTAGGTGTCTTTTCTGCATTCTTTGAAAGTGTATGTAAAACGTGGATGTTGCTATGTTGTTTTATTTGATAACTTGCTTTCACATATTCACCGTGTTACTTATTACAAAAATCATATTTATATATACGTTTGCTTCGTATATTCGCTCTTTCTTTTTATCTGTCTCTCACTCGCCCTCACTCACTCTCTCTCTCTCTCTCTCTCTCTCTCTCTCTCTCGTTATTTTTTTAGCTTGGCTTTTGAATGCAAATATCAATATGTTAATCAATCAACAAATCTCTAACTGAGAAATTCTTTCCCTTTGATGAATTTCTTAAGTTTTGGCGTATCTATACTATAAAGTAGAAAAATTACTTGCAATAAAAACTGTATACTTTGTAAATTAATTTATTCTTATTGAAATTCGCTTTCTATTATTTTTGATTCTCAGTGTCACGATATTCATACTTAAAATTTGATTTTGCCACGGTTTTTAATAGTAAAGTAATAACTCAGAGAATCTTAAGGTCATATTTTTAAATCTTCGAGTGACTTCTTTCTTTTTCTTTTTATTTTTGTAAAATCAACCTACATTTATTTATGTAATTTTCTTTTTTTTTAATGTAATACATACACATGAATAATTATACGAGATATGTACGTGTATATTCACAGTAAATCGTATTAACATTTTGTTTCTGCATGCCTAGTTGTCATTCATTATATAAAACATATTTTTTCGACATTTTAATCTCAAATTAAATATAATAGTTTAAAAATTTTAACTAGAATTAGACATTGTTTTAAAAATTTTTTATTTAGATAATTATTTTTGTTATTTCAAGAAGAAAATTGACAGTAAAATTTCATTTTTATAATACTCTGTGACTACGACGATCTTTAAAAAGGATAAATAGTCTTCATAGTTGGTCAAAATAATTATTTAAATCAGTTGTCTAATCTCTATAGTTATGTTTGTTTTTTAAATAATATTATCAGTCATTTGCTTTGAATAAAAATATAGATAAATACTGTTATGGAAATTCTGTAGAATTTTGTATTAAACATTTTTCTAAAGCTCATATATCTTTTAATTGCTTATTTTTCTAGTAAGTGATACTTTGATAGCTTCTGCGTAATTTATTGCTTGATTTTAGTCGATTTTATCTGTTCGCTTTTTTAAAGCTTGTGTGAATTTGCCGCCTTATAAGCAAAAAATCATTATTTCCATAATCATAGAATAAACACTTCCTTAATTGGAAATTATTTTATTTATGTCTAAAAGAATATCCATTCAGTTTATACTTTCATAAAATTAAATAATCCTGTTTATAATCAAACTTAACTTTCATTGCATAAATAATAGTAAAATACCTTTTCATTTTCATGTAATTGTTTAAAGATTAATTAACAATTAATTTATAGCAAATATATGTATTAGTTAATTTTGCTTGATATCCTTAATTAAAAGTACATCAAATTTATAATTTCGAAATATTAAAATTATGAATTTTAAATATTTCACTTTATTGTATTACATTTATTATGTAATTTTATAGGCTTTACACGAAAACATTGAACATTAGAAGAATTTTGTAAAATATATGAAATAATTTAAAAAGTAGACAAACAATTCATTGAATCAATTATGTTGTACAAAAAGAATTTATAAATTTGATATTGCAACACGACATGCATTATCATTTTTGTGACTTGAATAAGTTATCAATGAAAACCAGTTGGATACAAAAATACTCTAAAAAAATTTATTTTAAGTTACTATACGAGTTAACGTGTTTTTAACAACTTTTAACAACGCGAATATTTTTGAAAAGATAATTGCTTTTATGAATTTGTAATATAATTTATAAAAAATATAATGAAAATTTTCCTTTTAAATCAATATTTTAAGTATTAACTAAATTATTGATTTAGATTGAATATTAATACAAATAAATTATCTTGATCATAATATTATTCATTCTAATCTTCAATTTTATGAGTATGTATATCTTATTTTATTTCAACGAAATTCTTTTTAATTTTTTTAGTTTAATTTTATAATTTTAATGCTTTAATTTATTATTCTTTCTGCTTTGTTTGTTGCAACCTTTTACGTTTTCATCTATTTTAATGTTTGTAACATAATTTTTATATACATTTAAATTTGTGATTCCTAATAGTTCAGAAATTATGTAACTACAAAATATATAACACTTTTTCTAACAAGAAGATTTAAAAGTGCAATAAATAAGATCAAGAGTGAATATAATTTATAAAATAGTTCTTTTACGGATACTAATTTATGTTAGTTTTGATTATACTTTATTTAATAGAAAAATTAATTTTAAAAAGTTTGTTGTACATAATATTAAAGAAAACGTAATTTTTTTTTTTTTTTTTTGAAACATTTATATCAATTACTCCTTAGCAACACTATTACTATTAGTTTTATTTATTTTTAAACTATATATGGTATTTTTTGAAGAAAAAGAATTAAGCAGCAAATTAACATATTACATGTCTAGTGACTATGTTCTAAAGTGATATAAAAAAGATTCGGTTGAATAAATTAATATTTAGGTTGAGAAATGAATTTTCTCGCTAACACATGTTGGTGGAAGTTTACGTAGACACCTTCGAGACATCTTTTTATTTGCTCTAACGCATAATACAATTTAATACATGATGAAGAGAACTGATCTAAGAACAAAACATCTAGTGCGCCTTAAACAAGCATGTTCAATGCAATTATACCATAAATGAAAACAATTTAATTATATTTAAGTTAGGTGATTTTTATTTGAATAACATACTTACATTACAATGTTTCATGACCATGATTATAATGTAATATCTTAAATATTATAATTGTGTTCATACTTATTAATTAATGTTTATAAAGTTCAAATGGCATTGGTGACAGAGATTTTAAGCAATGCTTTTTTCATTACTCGTATACATTTTCACTGGAGCAGTTCGTATAGTATCATCATTGCCTGGATACACTTTTACAATTTTTTTCAGCATTCATTGAAGTATCGGTAAGTTGTCTTCCTTAATAACAGTGATCGTGCCACTTTTGAAATTGTCACTTACATTTTACATTCAGTTCGTGTAAATAATTCTTGGATCATCTTGTCCAAAAGCGTTGTTTTATAAATCGAACGGGTTGCCGGTTAGACAACAATTGGTCAAAAACTAAGGATTGAATCTATTTCTATAACATAGGTATTTAATTCTTCGTATGTAAATAAATAATTCGAGATTTGTCCCAATAAAATTTGTCGGAATTTACGTTCACATTATTAATTTTCCATATTTTATATCATTTTAATAAATATATTTCAATTTGAAAATGTATAATAGATAATTGCTTTTATTAATTCCATTTTTCAACATGATTATGTATTTCTACTATTTAATTCTTTATATTTTATTTTGGATCTATCTTAGAAGATTGATTGTCTACTATCTAATCGATCTCTATGGAAATTAAGCAAATTAGGATTAGGATAGCAAATTGGAAGCTGTATTTATTGATATTACTAAAAGAGGAATTCAAGGGGGATACTTAAAGTTTATCTAACCTTTGACATTCCATCTGTCTCTCACATAGCATAAAAATAAATGCAATCACGAATTTCTGAAGAGTCAAATAAGAGTCAAATAATAAGCAGAAATTCGAGTTCAGCACATAAAAAATTATCTAGGCAAAATGTTTATTACATACTTAAAGTGAGTGTTCGAAAAATAGTAAATAAGAAAATTAGACATTATCTTAGTGATATTTAATTTCAGAAAATAAAATAACTCGAAGAAGAGGAAATATCTTAGAGTAAATATATTTTTTTATATGACAGATTAATGGGAACGATTTATTTATGTAGAGAGTTTTGCAAGTTCATGTTCAATATATTAATTGTTCTAAATATTCATTTTGCAACAAAAAATGCTAGAGCCACCGATTGCTCTATGTTATATCAACAACGCGGATGCCTCTTTTAGGCCTATACAATTAAGTATACTGGCCGGGGATGAGCTACGGTCCTAAAACTGTCTTAAGATATTTCAGTTTTACGTATATATGTGAAGTTAAATTAATATTTCACAAGAAAATTCTAAAACACTATCAGATTTTTTGTTTAGCTCTACATTAGGTCTAAGAATTAAGTTAGTAATACGAAACAGCGGCCAGACCCTGTCTGGTCTCAGTTTCATGTAAGAAAAATCAGTTTAGAAGCATAAAACAGCGGACAGACCTTCGTCTCGTCTCAGTTGCCTGTAGGAAAAGTTAGTTCAGAAACATAAAACAGCAGCCAGACCTTTGTCTCGTCTCGGTTTTATGTAAGAAAAATTAGTTTCGAAACATAAAACATCGGCCAGACCTTCGCCTCGTCTCGGTTTCATGTATGGTAATTTATTATGAGAACAACTACTTAGATTAGGGGGAGGCAAAAGATAGTATAGAGAAGGATTTTAAGGAGTGGGAAAAGGGGAAAGGTCTCGGCAATACCCCAAAGAAAGAAAAACTACATAATGAAAATTAAAAGGTGTTTATTTATACACATCTTAATTTAAGTTATTAGGTCAACTGCCAAGCACCAGGTTTGTAGATGAACTCTCCATGCATTTTTGCATGGAGAAATGTGCACTTTTTATACAAAATTTAAAGCAAAGGCGGTATAGGCAAAGAGGGGATTTTTATGTCTTTTCCCGAAATAGTCTATACAGTCTGTATACAATTTTCAATTTTATTAAATAATTAGCATTTATATTTAATTAATTACTTAACTACTTAAAGATTTCGATTTGAATTTCCTTTTTCGTAATTTTACAGTTTTTGTTTTATAAATTTGTTAATATTTAGCCTGTTCTTATTAATATTAGTTAAACTAATAATAATTCATCGTTACATTTAATTTTTCTTCGGTTTTTATAGTAGCTATTATTTTGTTATAATGATTTTTATTATTTTTTAGGTTAGTATTACTAATACTATTATTATTATTATTATTTTCTTTCTTTGATATTATTACTAGTAGTTTCCTTTAATTGTATCGAAAACGTTATTAATATTTGTTTTCTTTTTGTTAATATTTATGTCATCTATTTAAATATTTTCTTTTTCTTCTTTTTTTCTTATTTATTTCTTTTTTTGTTATAAATTTATATAAATATAGAAAAAAAATTAGTTAAAATAATGATAATGATTACGGCGTTTCATTCACTCTTATATTATTGCTTATATTCGCTTAATAATAATTAGAAAAATTTAATTTTGTCTTAAAGTATTAATGTTATTAACTATATTTGTTTTATAATTACGTTTTAGTAATTTATTACGTATATAATTATACAATTTTATTTTATTTTTCTTCTTTTTTTGTTTATTTAAATTATTTTTTAATTTGTTACGTAATAAAACTAAAAATAATATATAGGAAAATATAATTTTTTTGTTAAATTCAATTGCGAAGTTGAAGATGTAGCTACATGTACGCATGTACGTGTAGGCGTGTAGCTGCTTGAGTGTACCAGTGCACAATTGAAGGTGCGTTGTGTGTGTATGTGTATGGCGTTCGGCCGTTATGGGTGCAGGCGCGCAATTCAAGGTATTGATTTACGCGTGTGTGAGAGTGTATGATTCTGACTGCTAAAAATGCAGGCGCAGTCATAAACATGGTGGTTATGATCTTTTCTGACATTCCAGGCATAGGTATCGATTTTAGATGCTTTAAAAATTTTCTTATTAAAGAGAGAGAGAAAGAAGAAAACATTTTTTGCCTTTCTCCCTTATTTTCAATAGTTTTAGAGAGATGCAGTCGTAACATATACTTTACCCGTATATCGTGAACGTAATGACTTGAAAGCAATAATTTAAAAAGACATTTTATAAGAACCAAAGAACGTTTATATTACATTAATATTAAAAAACCATAACTTGAACTTTACTGCTTCTGTGATTCGATTGTTAAAAGCAAATATTTTAAACATAGCATATGTGCAAGAAAATTACATACTCTATGAAAAAGCTACAATCAGATTTATTATGGTTTAATCGATAAATGACTTTATACAAATATTCTGAAAACTAAAGATCATGAAATAATTATATTCCTAATCGATTTTCAGTATTATGTTTAATCAAGCGCAATTACAAATAGATAAGTAATGAAAGCAAATCATGCGAGAAGGTAAATATAATAAAAACAATTTAAGAGTAAATATGAATTATTATATAACCAGATTTACATGCATGTAGTAATGAATTTAAAAGTTTTATTTAATTAATTTTCAGTAGTTGTCGTAGTGATCAATAATGAAGAAAGTTTACATAATAAAAAAAAATATAATCTTGAAACTTCTAAGAATTTGAATGATCATTAAATTACTTCTGAGAAAGAAACAATACATAGTTGAGAAGAAAATCGTTGACATATAATTTTCTAGAATATTTATTACGTTATCCATAATAATTCCATAATAAATGGTAGATAAAAATGATAGTAAAAAAATAGCAAATATATAATCGTATAAATACCTCATTCCTTGCAACAGAGAATGAATTGATTTAACAGAGAAACTTATGATTTGAAGCAAACTTTAGAA
The DNA here is from genome assembly GCA_018907045.1 of Wiebesia pumilae. Taxonomy (NCBI): domain Eukaryota; kingdom Metazoa; phylum Arthropoda; class Insecta; order Hymenoptera; family Agaonidae; genus Wiebesia; species Wiebesia pumilae. The sequence goes on from JACCHZ010000138.1 coordinate 4,712,410, forward strand.
TATTAAAAAAAGATCTCAATAATAAGATAAAGACAATTTTAAAAGGCCCTAATAAATAAAAATAAGTTTTCCAGGGATGATAATCTATAATATATTATGAGCGTTAAATTTATGAAACTTTATATTATACGTGTCGGTCCAAAGATGTAATGACCTAAATCAACATGAGATAATTTATGATAAGCTAATGTATAAAAAAATCTGTAAAGAGGATATATGGAAAAGAAAAAATGAAAAAAGATTACAAGAAATGAATCTAAAAATTGTAATATATTATTAAATTGATATAATTTATTAGATTATTAAGGAAGCTATATCCAGAACACTAGTGACTTTACTAATTATTTGTATTGATTATAGTATTCATAACACTTTCAAAAGGTAAAATGTTTACTACAATGGGGATATAAACAGTAAGAGTTTCTTAAAGTTAAAACATTTATATTCTACAAGTAAAATTAGTTAAATGCATTTCTTTCAAACTGACACTTTTAATCAAGACTGATTATGAATTTTAAAATACCATAATCCGATTAAATCATAATTTATAATTTTTTTATAATTTAACATATTTGTAAATAGTCTCATAGACGAAAAATATTTACACTAAAATATTCGTTGTTCTTATTGAGATGAATGATTCCAAATATTTTCATTTTTTATTCAACTTATCGGCAAACTCAAACGCTAGATTGGCGATTCGGAAAGTAAAGGGAAAAAAGTACACAACAACTTTGCGGTGAAGAGTCGCGAGAACATGAGTGCATGCAACTTTCATCAGAGCGTATGTGCAAAAGTGCAGTTACTTCGCGATCTCTCAACTGTGAGAGGGGCGCATATAAAAGGTAAGGACTCAGCTACCTGGAGGACAGTTTGTGTGTCGTGCTTGCATTTCGGCAAAATGCTCGAGGAAAGCGGGTAATTAATAAAAAATATTCCGTTACCAATTAGCGAGAAGAGTATTGTGTTGTTATCTAAGGAAATTGACGAGAAAGTTTCTTTCAACATTCTTAGTGCTTCCGTGTATTTCTAGTTATCGTACGAATTTCAGTGTAAATTAAAAAGAAAGAGCGATTGAATTTAAAATCGTTGCAATTAGATAATCAACGTTCCATTAAAAATACATACTATGTATTGTTTAAGTTAGTAACTTAAATATCGAAAGGGAAAAGATATTTCTAAGAAAATTCAATTCAAATATATTAAGTATTCAAGTATTATTCTATAATTATAATAAAAAATTATTTAACTATTGTTTTAATTCATGTTATTTTCATTCTTTTAAATATGTCCACGTTCATTTTAAACAAATTGTTAACAAATTAAGCGTCGGTAATTATTATTGAACATTAAAACTTTAATATCAAACTTTAATTTCCTATATTTAAGCAATTTTTTCAATTTTAGTGCAGTACATCATCTTTTTTATTGTATTGTATGATATTAAAGTTATTTTTAGAAGTAAAATACAAAATGTTCTTTTTTTGAACACCATTATACTAATCTAATGATAATTAATGCACAATCTTAGAAATTTTTAATTGATTTAATTTTTAATATAGATTTATTCATCCAATAATTCTTTTTTTAACAAATTTAATTGTACATATTTTTATTATATTTTATTACAAATAATCCTTTGAATAATTCAGTGTAAAGCCAAATAAGAAACAATTTTTTTTGTATTCAAACATATTGAAAAGTATGTATAATATGTATTAGGCATTCAAAATATTTTACAAAATTAATTGTTTAAATTTACAATATAAAATATATTTTTACACTGTATTCACCAATTTTTTATCGATTTCATGATCGCATCATTTGTATATTTTTACAATACAGCGTCAATAATAAGAATAAAAAATAATAAGATATAATCAGCGAATATATTCCGTTGTAATATAAAAATTATTTAATTTTAATATGGAAAGAAAATTTATGATTTCTTAACAGAATAGTCAAAAATTGAAGTTGTATATGCAATTCAATTCTAAGTTAACTGTTAACAGACCTGTTATATATACTTCAAAGGATATTAATTAAAATAAAAATTTCGAATGTTAACTTGAAGCGTATAGAAAGTACTATTGACTATTGATTATTCGCTTTGAAATGTTTGTGTTCATTATATCAACGTAAAACAGAAGATATAAACATTGTTTTCAACATAATAATTTTATTTCAAATAATTAATTATTAAATTAAATTAAATAATAATTGATTTGGTAAGCATTTATGTATTAAACAATTAAATAATATCAAAAATCATATTAAAATTTATAAATAACTTATCTCTATACAATACAGTAATTTTAATGTACGTTTTTGAAACAAGTACCATAAGTAAACAACACAACAATATAGAATATTGCGGAAACACTTTTTAGTATAGAAATAGTTAAAAGAAATTCGGTTAAAATTCATGTGATAACATAAACAGTATATATACATACGTATATATATATATATATATATATATATATATATATATATATATTACACACATATAAGCCAAATAATATTTGAATCAACTCTCAAGCGTGCGTGTATATGTTTTCTCAACTTTCCCTGCAATGATTGATACAATTTTTAAAGTATATTTTGAATGCTTATATCGTCGACAATGATTTATAGTATTTGAAATAGTTTTTTAAACTAAAAATTTTAGAAATATTCTTTTGTGTATATGAGTTTTCTACTAATTACTCTAAAAAAATAATAATAATTTATTAATTATAATTACTTATTAAACACAATGAGATAACGTACAACTTGTTGCAATATAAGGTAATAGAATATATATTTACTAGTTTTAAAATAACGAAAAAATTAAATAAACTTTACAAATGTTTTAAAAAAAATTTCAATTATCTCTAAGTATTACTTATTATAGTTTTCCGTTATTTAAATTTAGAGTCATTTATAAAATATTTAATAGTATTTAATAATTTCATTCAAAAAGAATTAAACTTAAATTTATGTACCTGAAATCTAATTCTTTTTAAATAAAATTATTTAGAAATCAAGTTCTAGAAGTACGTGTAACGAAATTACATAACAAAAGCTGAAAAGTTAAATTTGAAAAATATTGTAAATTTTAGGTGATCGATAACGTATATGTTAAACGTATATTTTGAATTATGTATTTTATATAATTGAAACTGTATAAAAAATTCTTTAAAATTTAAGATCTCACTTAGGCGAATTTATAAGTGAAAATAATATAAAAAATATACAAAATAGTATCGGATATTTGTATCATATCCATTTTTAATCCTTTCGTTACGGTTAGATTGATTCATTTGAAAAGAACGTAGTGCACGTATAAAAAGCTAAGTTTTCAAACAGATAAATTATAAATTAAATCGTTTTTGTTTAATAATAACTATTGTTCGCTTATGTAATAGTAATCAGAGATAACTTAAAAGTAATTAAAACTAAAAACTAAACAAGAGGATACGAATAGAAACTTTAATTATTCTGCATGCACTATATGTGAATATATCAGATTACAATGAACTGTTAACTTACATTGTTATCTTAATAATAATTTTACATGATATTTTTTAGTTATTACATAACGTATATTTTTAGTAACGACTTTTATAAAATATTGCTACACGATGTGTAATAAATACAAATGTCTGTTTTGGGAAACTATCTAAACACTTGCATTAGGGTTTAGAAATTTTTTAATTTATTTCATTACGTAGTAAATGCGTTAATATTTTTTAGTAAATAAACGTTTTGTAAGGCATTATTTTTATTACAGATATATACATATACTCATAAATCATTAAAACTAGTATTAAAAATTAGCTATGTTATTTATATAATGAGCTATAATAAATCTAAAAATTGCAGAAATAATATTTGTTTTAAATTTGATTGAATAAATATTTGTAAATACATTTAGAATTTTTAAAATTTAAATTTAAAAATATTATAGGTACTTTCACAAGTAAAAATAAACACAACTATTATCATCTGTAAATTCGCTTAAATTTAATGCTTAAATATTCGTCGGTAGTTAATGAGAGCTTCTGTGTAAAGAATAATCAGAATTCCTTTGAAAAATGGTATAATTTTCATCGTCATAAGATGCCTTGTTTAATTTGAAACCAATTAATTATTTATTTATAAAAGAATCTCTCTAAAAACCTATAATAAAATACTTTTAATTATATTATATTAAATATTTAACTGTAATTCAATATAATAATAAAAATAGTAAGTTGCCAGGACTGCGAGTAATTTCACTTTGTATTTATGTTTATCAGATGATGGGATTTTAGTTACAGATATTTTAACTGTTGTATTCGTTAAAATTAAATTTTGAATGTTTATTTATGGAGAATGTTAAGACTGTTTTTTCAAGGATAAGCTTGAAAGGTTGAATAAAAATGTTTGTTAAACCTATAAGATAAATATGGAACTAGGGTTAAAAACGAAAATTTCTAGTCTTTCTAAGAGGAAAAAGCGTAAACTATTCCTTCGACGAGATTCACAATGTTAATATGTGTACGAATAAACGCGTAAATTTAAAATAAAATAAAACGCCTTATGTAGCGCAAACCACATCCACAAACGACGGCATCCCTTCCTCTCCGAAGACAAGCTCGAGATCTGATAAATTCTTTACAACATCATCTCGAAATACAAAGAGTACAAATACAAATCTTAAGGAAAAACAGACTGAATTACGCGCTAGAAAATTTGCAAGCAATATGCATATCCGCTGTAATAGGCTCGTGGGTGTTGCGAAATGCGGCCGTAAACTCGGGCGCGGGACCGAGGAGTTGCGCCTGTTTTCCGCGGCAGCCGTTCAACTTTCTCCCGGGTTTCACTTTCTTCGCTTCCTTCGTTTATGCTGGATTCTGGGCTCTTCGGGATTAAAGAAATTGCGCTCGAATGCACCAATGCTCCAAGTTTTTCCGGCACGCTGACTGTTTACATCACCTTTCCTCTTTCAGGCTCGCTGCGCTTACATTTTTATTGATCCTCTCGCGCGTATACCGAAATGTCTTTACGCACTCTTTTGAGTGCTATAAAAAGCAAAACTTGCTGTTGCCATCAATTGCAAATAATGTTTTTACGTAATTTATGTATGCGGTAATTCTTTTACAATTCAATTTCACATGTTCGAAGTGAAATTTTACCGTGGAAATTAGAGGAATAACTTGTACTACTATTTCTTTTGCGAGTCAATTTTTAGCACAATATTCTAATTTGGATTTAAAATGGTACTAAGAGTGGGCAAGCGAATGTACAAGTAAACGATGAAATTGGAATATCATTGTACAACATTTTAAACTAGTATTTTTGCGTAAACTGATATAAGAAAATATTCTCGCAAACATATTGATGTAACTTATACACAATTACAATACTATACATTCAATTACTACTGAAAATTGAAAATGCATTTAAATATTTTGATAAATTGAAATGTTTGCATTGCACAATTATTGATACAATTACTGTCATTTTCGTTCGTTATCTTTCATTTTTACAATTCGTTTTGTTCGAACTTTTTTTCAAGAAATGCTTATAACTCTTGTGATTTCAATATTTATATGAAATTATATCTAAAATATTTAATCTAACTTTCATTTAATAAAGTACGGATTGAAGAACCTGAAAAATAATCTATTTTAACGAATGTTCATAAATATTGAAATCACAAATCTACGTAAAGCAAAAATCTTACTTATGAAATTTGCATTGAATATAGTTTAGTACTTTTTTCTGTGATAAATTTCAGTTAATCAGTAATAGTAATATAATTTATTAACTTCTGTATATTTTAAATTAAGAAAAAGTTCGTTTAATGTTAGAAAATTGTTTACAGATTCATTTTCAGTTTAATTTTGATCTCAAATGACGTCTTAAAAATTAACAAATATATATATTTATATTTATATTAAATTGAATAATTTGTTAAATAAAATTTAAAATTAATTATTATATTTCACACTATTTTTTCTGATAACTATAATTTGTCATAAACTGTCATTTTTTGACAATAAATAATATTTCATAACCCTATATTAACTCAAGAAACAACAATCCTGTTTCAGTTTCACAGTGAAAACGAATTTCATTTTGTTAATCAAAGAGTCATCTTTGCTATAATTCATATTGATCTCTATAAACATCAAACATATATACTTTTTCCATTTATTATAATGTTTTATGGTCTTTAATCGTTCTTCTATTTTTTATTACAGTCGTTTCAAAATGATCTTTTTTCATTATCCCGTTTTCAGGAACTTACCCCTTTAACGGCTGTAAAGTTAAATCTATCTCTTAGGTTCTCCTTAAAATACTTTTTGTAACTCTTTCTCGCCTTTCATCTAATAATCTAATTATTCTTTAAGCTCATATATCATTTTTTCACTTTGCGATTATACTAAACTATTTAACGATTATCAATACACGTATTAGACCCAATCTTTTTAAAATTAAAACTATTAATAAATTTGTGGATGTTAAGGAATTATTTTTAGCATCACAATATCTAATAATTATAAAATAACAAAAGAACATTAAAAAATATTAAGTAATGTGTTATAAATTTATTTGCTTGTTTGATTGATAACTAATTATTATAATTCATAACTATTTATTACATTAAGAAAATTTAAAGGGAGGTTTTGTTTTAGTTTTAAATATTTTCTGAACACATACAATCAATGAAAATAATTGTTTAAAATTTTACAGTAATCTAAATAAAACTAAATCATCAAAAACTGCTCTTTTATTAAATGATTACTAACAACTATTTAAATCTTTCAAAAATATTTTCCGATTAAATCTTTAGTATACTAAGAATACACTTTTTCAACTTTTTTCTTATTTATACAGACCTTTACAATAAACTCGATTTCGATGCATTTTTATCTCTATAAAATATTTTTGTCGGTATATAACTTAAAAGTTTTTTTTTATTTTATACGTCAAATGTATTAGAATTAAGTTTACGTTTAAGATACTGAAAATTAAAAATTATTGATTTATTGATGATACATTAGTTTGCCTAAATTAAATGGAAGTATAATTTATAATAATAGTAATTAGATTCTAAAATTTCTATTGACAATAATATCTTCTTAATGTTGCATAAATTTGTATGTCACCTTACTTTCTTTAGTATTTATGTAATAGAATTTAGTATTTTTCTTTAACATATTGTACTTTGCATTAATAATAGAAGAATATATGTATACTCTGCAAATGAAAAATTCCATTTTACTATCCTTACATAATAAAAAATATAATATAAATGTATTTAAAACGATATTTAATGTTTATACTGATGTATTATATGTAAATCGCTATTTCCTTGTTTAACAAATTGTTCGCCAACGTGGAATGTAATTAATCTCTATTTATTTTATAAAATAAATTATACGTATTTTTGAAGCAACGAAATTTTATTATTATACAGAGTGTATCTTTAAATTTTTGCATGATATTTAGTTAAAAATGTGTTATCAATAACAATGTTTTATATGAATTCATTGTCTATTAAAAAGTTACGGTTGAAACAGTGTATTACAAAAAAGTATTTCTTTGTTGTATTAACATATTTTCTTATCATAATATGTACTCGTTTCAAAAAAATAATAAATAACCATTACTAATAATGCATTCGCTTACGTATAGAAAAATATTAGAAAATAAATTACTTTTGATGATTGTGATACTAGTTATTTATTATCAAATTATGATTTCCAAACTTTTAAAACATGAGTTTTTTATATTAAGATTTATTTTGATCTAAAATATTTTGATATATTTTTATTGTGTGATTTTTAAGACAAATATTATAAAAACAATTCAAACTCAAATTATATACATATCAATTTTTTTATTCTCAGAATTACATCTACAATAACTTTGATCTTCCTAGTGCTTCTTTTACTTTATTATTTGAGTACACGTAAGCCTAAAGGATATCCACCAGGTAAATAGATAATCATTTTTGTATTTCTCAATTAAGATTGTAAGATTGATTTATCAGATTTCCATTAGAAATACAGAAATTATTCTTCAATGCTTTATTAATTAAATATTGATTTAATAAAGTTATTTATTCAACAATTAAAAATTGTTTACTCAAACCAATAATTGTAAAAATTGGCTCAAATTTATTTTAAAAATTAAGAGTTGAAAGTTTTTTCTTATTTTACTTTATTAAGATAAAACTGGTTTTTAAATTTTAGTATTCTGAATATAATATTGCGTAATCAGATGTTTAATATGTTTAATTATTAAAATATAGTCAATCAAAATCAATTAATTTTTTTCTCAAACTATGAACTGAATTTTTATCATTTAACTAAATATAAATATACTATACGTAATGAAATATAGTATTAAAACATTTAAAAATATCAAAGTAGATAAATTGAGGCAATTCACATCGCTAAATAAAATTATTTAGATAATTCCATCAAAATATAATGTTTTTAATTTTAATATTATTGGGTTATCCAACGTGAAAAAAGTGCTGAAATTCAACTTTTGTTTTTTATGTTTTACGCGTACAAAATAAGCTAAGAATTTTTATTAAATGATATTTTATATGTATTATTCATTACTCTTTATATTTTTGTATATTTTAAAAGTGAATACAGAAAAATGTGAATAAATCTGGCATAACGTCATTGCTTGTTAATATACGAGTTAATATACTGCGCTGCATTTCTAATTAAGCCATTGTACGTATAATTTGTTGATTTGGCTATAAATTTATGTCTATACTTTGCCATAAATAATTAATAATTGAGATTCTAATAATTTTATTTTATCTTGTTAAATTTCTTTTACGTTTTACGAACATTGTCGTTATGTATAATAACAAAGAGAACAAAAACAATAATAATATCTACAGTAATAGTATAAAAGTATAGTATTAAATAAATTTTGTATAAAAACTCTTTTTTCTAAAAGGAGAACGTATATGCTATCGAATAGTAAATAATAATTAATAAAATCTTTAGGTCCAAAATGGCTGCCAGTGCTTGGATCCGCTCTGGAAGTCGCTCGTTTAAGAAAGGAAACGGGCTACTTTTCAGCAGCTTGTAGTATTCTTAGTAAAAAGTACGGTTCGATAATCGGTCTTAAAATTGGCATTGATCGCGTCGTCATACTTAATGACTATGAAAGTATGAAGGCGATGATCATGAACGAGAACTGCGATGGTAGGCCGATCGGCCCTGTCTACGACTCTAGGACTTTTGGAAAAAGACAAGGTAATATACATATACATATATATATATGTTTTACAAATTTGCAAATAAGGAATTTAGAGGTCTAAAATTGTCAAAGGACAAATACTTAAAAAAAAGTATTAATTTTATGTAAAATAATTCTATGTGGTAAAGCATCGGCTCATTTTTATTTTTAGTCCACATCTTTTAAATATTATTATTAATCATTGATTTCAAAGATCTTTCATAAAATCATATTATTCGTATACATCAAATTTGACGGTCTAAAGTTTATAAAAATTATATTTGAGTTAAATTTCAAAATTATAAAAGAGTTTCATAGTATTTCAATTAAATAAAAAAGATGATGTTTGCAATTATTAGGTAATATTAGATTTATTAATCTTTAATAAATTTTAGTAATGAATTAGAGTTATAAGAAAGTAACTTTTATTTAATTATTTATTGGAAGCAACATTTTTTTCTAATAATTTAATACCTATATAACAATTGATATTCGTTTTAATACATTACATATTATAATTACATTTTTATAACATTTAGATAATTAATTACTATCAATTTATATTTCAATACTTTTGAAACATAAAAGTATCCTTTATATTCCTTTTATCAATGCAAAAACTTTCTTTTTTATACATAGAAGTGGTAACACTTCATACAAATAAAATTAGTCTGCAACCTGTTATTATTTTAATGCAACGATATTATTTTAGAACAAAAAATTGTAAATTATAAGAAGTAACAGTTAATTTAATAATAAGATTAGTTATTAATAATAATAACATAAATAAAACATAAGATAATTTTAATAATCTTTCATTTGCTATATTTCAAGAATATAATGTAATATACGTTATCATTTTTTATTTAACAAAAGGAAATTAAGAATTTAGTTAAAATTGGATAGATCATTATTATTTAGAATTATCAATGAAATTTATGCACATTGTATGAATATAAAAATGAGAGCACAAATTATTTTTAATGTAAAAAATATTATAAAAATATGAATACCAATTCTTATAAAATGGATCATACAGTCCTCTTAATTATTCAACATAGATAATTTTATTTTGAAAACGATTTTCGAAACATTGAAATTAATTTTTGTCCAGTTTACCTAGTAATTGCTTTTTAATATATATATATATATATATATATATATATATATATATATATATATATATATATATATTTAGTTAATGTATAAAAGAAAAATGAATTAAAAGATAGACAACTATTTTTAGTGATGTTGGAATTCGATATTAAGAAACTTGGTTATATTTAAGAATACAGAAAAAGAAAAAAGTAAAGAATCTGCTTTAAATATTCACATGTGGATTAAAGAAATCTCAAAAATATTTTTTAATTTTTACTCAGTGTCAGAAAAATATTTTAGACGCGTGAAATTGTCTGAATTCTTTATTTATGCTTGAACTTAAATAATTTTATAAAGTGTACTTCTACATGAATATGAATATGTTATATAAGCTTGCAAATATAATCTAATATTTATGAAAAAGTATTTTTATTTTTTCATTTCTATAATTCATTGTGTATTTTAAGATATAGTAGTGGTATATAAGTGAGTAGAAGAATCGATTTTGTGATTGACATTCTTTTCAAACTATTTTATGTTACATAGACAATTACTACATTTCATTACGAATTTCATTAACCAAAGGCGTAAAAATTAAAATTTAATGTACCATGAATATATTGTCCGAAATGAAATAAATAATTTGTTTATAGAATTTCAAATTCATATTTTTAATATAATTAACAAAGGAACTTTAAATTAAATTTATCATTCACATAAATATCTTAAATTTTATACTCGAATCAAAAAACAGCTGAGATAGTACAGTTTTCGCGTATACTATAAAAAATAACGTCTTTTTACGATTCTCGTAGAAAAACCTAAATCTGTCTTACGTAGCCAAACTAGAAATTACGAAGAAATTTGCGAAAAAAATATTTACTAGAAAGGGGTGTTTAATTTTTAGTCGAAGGCGTAGGAGTGGTTGAACTTTCGATAAAAAAATGTAGATTATTACTTCGAGTAATCTTAATAGTAATATCGTTGCAGGTCTTCTGGTAGTCGACGGTCACTTGTGGGTAGAACAGCGGCGGTTCATCCTACGACACTTGCGTGATTTAGGTTTCGGCCGTACGGACATGGCCGTACAGATCGAATTCGAGGCCGCACAGCTCATCAAATACTACGAGCGACTTCTCATGGGCGAGGAAGCCGACGATATATACGCGGATGATGAAGTGGATCGTGTTAAGCGAAGCCGTCAAATTTGTCAACCTGTTAACGACGACCTGAGCAAACGGGAAAAGGTGGAGACTATCGAGTCCGGGCAGCGATGTCTGAAGGCCGAGGACTTTTACGTGAAAGTCGACAGGGATCTGAATGTTGGAAGGATTGACAGCACCTCGGGAATCATTGTTGAGATGGAGGACTTTTTTGGCGTACCGGTGCTCAACACCCTTTGGTGTATGATGGCTGGAAAGAGGTACGACTGACGGATGCTGAGAGAAAAGCCGAGGAAAATATTCGCTCACCTGCCCACCTTGTTTACTTATTCTCGTTCTTCTGTGATTCTTTTCATTCTCATGTACTCTACTTTGTATTATTATTTCACTGTATGTATGCAACTGATGAATTTTGTTTTTCTTTATTTTCCAACTACATTTATTTCTATTATTAAAATTTTCAATGAGAAAATGCTAACTTTTTGGAAACACTTTTGCTCTCATATTGTATTGTTAATGTTATTTGTCAACGTTAAGAATTTAGATATGATTGTTTTAAGAAAAATTAAACTTAGAGCATTTGATAAAAGATCTTTAATATAATCCGTGTAAAAGATTAAATTTTTTAAATTATTGTGTATTTTTTGAACAATCACAATTTCTTTATATTTATGATCTTAACTAATTGACCGTAATATTTCATCTATTTTCTCAAACGTATTACTTAACTTTAATGACCTTTATTAAAAAAAAATTTCGAATAAATCTTTAAATATATTTCTGATTATTTCAAGAGTATAATATAATTAGCATTTTGAGTGAGCGTGTTCTTAATTTATCTGTTACAGTGATTTATGATTAAAGAAATTTTTCCGTTCATGCAAATTAAAAAGTAGCTTTTAAATTTTTTAATTTGCCTTTAAAAAAATTTTCAATGATACTTTTAAAAACTTTAAGATGTATGCTTGAAGTCTTATGTAATTATAATTTATAATTATGTATTATAATCTAAATGAATAAAAATTAAGAAAACAGTCAGAGGCGTGTTTCTGACTAGCAAAGTTTATAATTTTTCTTCTTTTAGGTATAACATTAACGACAAAGAGCTTATTAATCTGCAAAGAATTTTGACAATACTTCTTCGAGATGTAGATATGATTGGATGCTTGTTCAATCACTTTCCATTGTTAAAATATGTGGCACCCGAAATATCCGGATACAAGAAATTCATGGAAATGCATCAGCAACTTTGGAAATTTTTAAAAGTGCGAATATGAATTACAATTATACAGGTTACATTAAAATGCACTTTCGGTTAATTTATTTAATTAAAATTTATTTTATGAAATAGTTCTTAAATGATCAGTATCCTATATTAAATGATACTCGATCGATTTTTATAAAATTTCTTAGGAGACAGGGTGTAAGGATGTAAGGATGTAAGGAACGTACAAATGCACACACTCTTAAATTGAATTACAAATTTCATACGTGAATTTTATTGATAATACAGGACGAATTGGAAAATCACAAGAAGACGTTCAATCCTACTTCTCCGCGAGATCTCATGGATGTTTATCTTCAAGTATTACAATCAGAAAGTCCTGATGAGACCTTCTCTGGTAATAAACTGATGCTTTTTTAAATTATAAAAGTACAATAAAAAGATAAGACATTAACAGCACGTTCATATAAATATTTAAAGTTTGTTATTTTCATAAGATTCATTAATTTATATCAGCTGATGTATCTACTAAGAATCGATGTTATAAAATTTTAATATTTCAATAGCTTTTGTAAAATGAACTTTCAAGAGTGAAAAATAATTAAAATGCGTGATTACTCGAAATGTGTGAAAACAATATAGTAATTTATATTGTTTGCAAACATAAATTAGTATTAGTTCTTATAGAAATTATAATTTTTATACAGAGAACTCAAGAGAAAGGTGATAACATTTTCCAAAATCTTTTAATGTATCAAAAAGAATATATTTTTTAACTATCATACGATAATTTAAGAAGTAATTGAAAACTAAAATTAGCATATTCAGCGTAAAACAAAGCGTGTCATATAAGAATAGGCAATATTTCATTTCTTCGCGTACGTTTCTCTTATCGCACGCGAACATAATTTTCTCTTGTATACCACATAATGTACCACAATGTTAATATACCACATAACAAATAATTTCCAATTACTTACGCTCTTTTTCCATGTTCATCTTGTTCGTGTTAGATAAATACGATTTTAATTAAATTTGATCACAAAATTCCGAAACTCAAATAACAAGTGGACTCATGCTGGCATCAACAAAAAATAAATAATGCATTTGCTACAGAGAGTCAATTGCTGGCAATCTGTATGGATCTGTTCATCGCCGGCTCGGAGACATCCGCGAAAGCTCTATGCTTCGGCTTTCTCTTTCTTGTGCTCAATCCGGAAGTACAAAATAAGGCCCAGCAGGAAATCGATTCGGTCATCGGACGTGAAAGGCTGCCATCCTTGAACGATAGGCCTAGGTAAATTTTATTTTTCAGCGATACAGTGAAAGCGAAGAAAACATTAGAAAAAATGTTGGTACAACATTTGGTCAAGTGCCATTTTGAAGTAAAGGATAATATGATCCCAAAGAATACGTTTAACTTAAGACACGCTCGTTTAGTATTATATTCCATTCTTTTAATAATCAAGCTTCAACTGGAACATAATAGTTTTACGAAAAGAGCATTAACGGAATTTTCTTCTTTGAAAATTAATCTGTCTTGATTAAAAAGCATCGAGGAAAAAGTATAAGCATGTCGAAAGTATACGATATATTAATTATGGACTTATTTATATTAATTCCAAATATTTATTACAACATTAATTGAAAAACAATTGCAAATCACAGTGAATGTAGATCTGTTCTTCTGTTAACCTGTATTTCTTTTTTTTATGAGCATTTAATATGTAAATAAAGATCTACTGTACTCTAGTGTAACCGCTTTGTATTTAAATCCAAAATATAAATTATAATGTCACCTGCAAGTATTTTTATAAAACAGTTATTGACACGATGAAATATTAGAACTATATAAGCCAATGGAAATTTTTTAATATTCTATTTACAGATTAACGTACATCAATGCTGTAGTTCTTGAATCTATAAGAATGTTTATGGGGCGAACTATGAACATTCCACATCGCGCCCTTAAAGATACTTACATTTTGGGATACAAAATACCTAAGGTATTTAATAACATAGTACTGATGTTTTTTTTAGTAACCTTCTATCGCAAAGTAATTTTATATTAAAATGTACTATATTAAAGTATTAATAACATAATTTAATTTTATTTTAAGGAAATCATTTTTATTTTGAGGTCTTCCTTTATAATAAATAATTAGTTCTTTTCAATCATGAAAAAAATCTTAAAATTAATATATGTATCGTACGCTTAAATTATTGCAGTTATTACAAAGATTGTATTTTCTTAAGTAAATGATTAAAATGGTAAATTTAAATAATAATTTAACATTAGTTAGAAATATACAGTTGTATCTATGGAAGTCATTACTACTGTGACGTATTTATGAATGTTTACTTCGATGCTCTTATAAGATATACTTTCTATTGAAAATTAATTTTAATTGTAATGTTAAGTTAATAAATAAAAACTGCTGTTTTCTTATCCACAGAACAGTATGTTAGTTGTGAACTTCAATAGGATCCTGATGAGTGAGTTTTGGGGTGATCCCGAGGAATTTCGACCAGAAAGATTCATCGACGTATCCGGGAAATTAGTCATGCCCGAGCAGTACCTCCCTTTCAGTTTTGGTACGTAAAATATAATTTCCACTAATACACGCATGTTAAATACTCTTTTAAACAGTCATTAAAAATAAAGCTACATCGTAAAACGGAGTAAATTAAAATTTCTAATTCCAAGTTCAACTTAAATAAAAATTACATTATCAAACGACTGATTTTCTTATATTCACAGAAGCATCGCGTTAAGACAAATATGTCTTTAGGTATTTGATTTTGAAAGGATTTTACCGTTAAAATATTATTTTTTTATTGCATAAAATTCTGCTCGAATCATCAGAAAATAATTTTCCTACTGTCTAAAATAAAAATAACCTTGTCGCTGAAGCTCTTTTCTTTCGAGAAAAACTTTTAAAACTAACAGATTTCGCTTTTTACAAGAAGAGTCTCTTCTCAGGAAATTATTTCAGATATTATCTTTCTTAGTTTGTCAAGCACTTTTTCCTATTATCCAGTTATGACGATGACAACTGTGAAAAGGTACTGGCTGTTTTAAATATGACACGCACAGCTTGCATCTTAATAAGATAACACGACTTATATTCATGATCCAAGAGAAATTCAATTTTATTATTTGTACAATTTTCACGATGATTCACCATTAATTACTTTCTCATTATATAATCAATATTTGATTCGTTAATTCATATTCCTTATATTCTTTATTATTTGTTTCTTTAAACAAACGATTGCAGGTAAACATCGTTGCATGGGCGAGGTGTTGGCCAAGAGTAACATGTTCATGTTAACAGCTGCCTTGCTACAAAATTTTACATTTGAACCCGTGCCAGGTGAGGCGCCGCCACGTAACGAATACATTGACGGCGTCACTGCCAGTCCCAAGCCTTTCCGGGTACTCATGACTAAGCGAACGTAGTGTATAATACTCTCATTCGCACTTACATCATCTTTAATGCTTTTGTTTTGTTGTGCGAGCCTATTTACCCGCGTGTGCATATGTGCATGTATGTGAGTGAGCGTACGTTCGTTTGAAATGTACGTGTAATGTTATCTGTCATTTTCATATACATATGTATATACGTATGCATATATATGCATATATATGTAAATATGTATTGTATATATGTATGTGTAACTTTTTTCGTTTGATAATAAGTTGACGATGATACAATTATTAGACATGGTCAGAATCAGGGAACACGTAAGGAATATGGGTCCTAAAAATATAGCAAATCAAACGTCCCTGGTAGAGATTTCATACTCGATTCTAAGATAATTGACCGTAAACTATAAACTTTGTGCTTATTTATATTGTAATTCTAGTTAATGTTAACATTGTTTTATAAAAATGTATTCAGGTGTACATAGCCATATATTTTAACGTTTTATGTGCTAAAAACTTTCAGTTTTGATTCACATGTCAAATTTAATGTTATAATATGTAAAGTTAAGAATCTTATTTAGGATAAACAAAAACGTAAACTTAAAATGTAAAATGTAAACTTCTAAAGGCTTCCAAAGGTATATAAATATTGATCCCATACATATTCTAATCTGAAAAAATCTAGTAAAGGAAATAAGACAGAATCTGCTCTTCTACAATTATTCCAGCAAATATTAAATAAACGTAGTTAGATTAAGCCAAATTCAATCGACATTTAAATCAAAAGTAGCTAAGTTACATACTTAATTTTAAAATTTCTACCGGATTGATACATTAGTTAAATCATCGTTTTTCTTTGTAGTCAGCTATGAATCAGTAACTTGATAAAGAAGTCACCATAACAACGATCACGAAAATAGGAAATGAGGAAAAAATCGACTGCATACTTTGCGAGTACGTTCATTTTTCGTGAATCGTCATCTTTTAAGAAAAAAGAAACAGTCATGTTCAATAAAATTGTCCATTAGTTCTCAGAATCCTGTTTGTCCTTTTCTTTGTCCTTCTCGCTGTACTCAGAGCTTGTCCTGAGCTTTTCCTCCGATCTCTTTTCCTCTTTTTCAGCTTTCTTTTCTTTATCCCTGGATTTTTTTTCACTACGCTCACTACGTTCGCTACGTTCGCTGCGCTCGCTGCGTTCACTACGAGTATCGTCATTCTTGTCGCGATCTTCTTTACTGCTCTTTTTTCCATTACTATCAGACTTATCTTTACTACGATGTTCCTTGTCCTTATCTCTATCCTTATCTCTATCCTTATCTCTATCCTTATCTTTATCTTTATCCTTCTCCTTGTCTTTATCTTTGTCCTTGTCCTTCTCTTTATCTTTATCTCGAGACTTCTCTGAGTATTTCGATTTGGACGATCGGGACTTGGACTTAGATCTGGATTTCCGCGAGCGAGATTTCGATCTCTTGCTGCGCGAGCGTGAACGGCTTTTCTTTCTGCAAAAAAGGATTGCATGCGAGTTGTATTATAATTTTTATTTTTTTACCGAATTTTGTACAGATAATTCTTAATAAAAAGCATGCATTGTGTCAAATTATTTGCTTTATTTCTTTCCGATTTTTTATTTTACTAAAAAAATATGAATGTGTTTATTAAATGGTTTTCCATATGGCATTTTCTATTGGTAGCTAGCAAATAAAAAAAGTAAAAAATTTTTGTTAATAATCCACATAGATTCTTAAATGTAAAAATATTATATTCATAAACTTAATTTATTTTGAAAACACTTTTAGCTAATTGAAAGGCAATACGTATTAAAATGAAAATGTTCGAACATAACTGGTTGTACGATTTTTGCTTTATGAAATATATTTATCAATATTAATTATACGTAAAGTGATATATAAAACTTATTAAAAAATAATGTGAACATTCAATAATTATGAGGGTATACATTTTTATAATTTTATTTTTACGATAAGAAACTGCTTTATATTTCCTAAGTATAATTAATTATCAGAAATTACTTTTTAATAAATTTGCGTACTCGTGTGAACTTATGCATGCATATTCTAAGATTTTTATTCAATTTGCTTTAAAAATGGAAAAACAGTTGGCATCTCAATTTTGAAAGTATTTATGACTTCATTTCTAAATGTACCCACACGAAAGTTTCTTCGTATATTCTAATAAAATTTCAAATTTTTCAAAATTTTGCATTTGTTTTAATATTTCGTAAAGAATAAAATTGAAATTTGATTTAGTTCGCATTAAATTTTGTTAATTTGATCGTTGGATCTGTTAGGTCACACTAAACTATATGATTAACTATTATTGCAAAAGAATTGTAGTTAAAATAAAATCATAAGCAGAAAATTAAGTTAGTATCTTAAAAAAATAATATAGCAAGGAATTAATTATTATTAAATAATATATGACATAGGTAAGTAGATAAATTACTTACATTGTTGCTATTCGAGTAATTGATTTATTTAATGAACAGCGAATAATGCGGACTATATATTAATTAATGTAGCAGTAATAGCAAGACTTTACCTGGCTGGGGATGCTCTCTTTTTGCGATCTCTAGATCTGGAACGTGAACGTCGTGACCTCGAACGCCTATCTCTGGAGCGTGAACGATGCGATCGAGTCCTGGAGGTGCTGCGTCGGCGAGAACGCGATTTCCTACGGCGTTCCCTGGAGCGCGAGCGTTTGCGCGAACGAGATCGGGATCTGCGACGATGTCGGGAGCGCGAGCGTCTGTGACGCGAGCGCGAACGCTTGCGCGAACGGGAGCGACGCGATCGTCCTCGCGATCTCGATCTACAAAATGACAAAAGTTAATTGAATGTATGGGGATTAAATGTATATAAGCTTGAAATATTTTGGAAGAAATTAAAATTGAAAAAATGTACGGCACCGATCGAACGTTGGCAAGCGGATGTAATTAAATAAATAATTTCATTTCGACCAAATACTGATTTACTAGCCCTCAAAGTTTAATAGCATGCAATTATACATTATTCTGAAACTACGCATGACATTATTAAGTCATACAAAAGTACAATTTCAGAAGAATTAGTAATTTTAAGGTACCACTAATATATTTGCTTCAATTTTAAGATACCTTTGATATGTTTGTTGTTTTGTTTTGCAACAATTGAAGCATTTATTAAAGTTGATGTCCGGTTTGTATCCTAGTACAAACGCTTAATAAGGGTTGAGGTTGCATTATTAGAACTATTATTTATATTATTATCGTTATAAAAACCATTATTGTTACTATTATTATTGTTGTTGTTGTTCTTGTTATTGCTGCTGTTGTACCTTGATGTAAATTGACTTTTATACGAATGTAGATATTCTTTATTTTTAAGTAGTGTGGTTTAGTATTTTAGACTAAGCAGTTTATTAAACATTTGACGTACTTTTGGTCATTGTGTAAATATTGATTTTGTCAGGGGTATAATTTATTTTGAAATTTACAAGACCAACCTGGATTTCCGGCCACGGGAACCACTACGACTGCGTTTGTCTTTGGACAACATGCCAATCATAGGATCTATAGCTGCAGAAATAAGGTTGTGTGCTTCCTTAACCCGAGACATGGCTTCTTCTATCTCTTTTTGCGCTGCCTCATTACTTTTAGCTTCTGGCTTAAGTATAGCCTGCACTGAATGGCCCATTTTGATAGGTTTATTATTAAGCAACTGGCCATTAAGCATCAATGCAGGTACAATGGAAGCTTGTTCTGAGAACTCTATTAATGCATACGAACTGCTGTCCGAATCTCTGGTACAAAGTCGAGTATATTTCACATCGATGTTGTGATTACTAAAGAATTCTGTGAGCTGCCTATCGGTAGTAGTAGAATCTAAGTTACCAATAACCAAGGTTCTACGGATTTCTTCAATCTTTCTACTATCCAAGTGACCAGGAAGATGTGGATACAAGGGCAAACCATTGGCTTCGAGTTTAGGGTCCATAGTTGAAATTAAATGATTTGGAGGGACTCCTTCAATAGCATTTACTACATTTGGTGGAAGCTTGGGCTCAGATGGATATAGTCCTGCATATAGACCATAGGCTTTTAGAATGAAAATATAGATTATTGGTATATTTCAAAATACTATCATATTTCATTTGACAACAGTGTGTAAATTAATATGTATAAACTAATAATTTATTATTTTTTTTTTTACAAAATTTGTTACTATTAATTTTTATGCAAACATAAGCCAGGTGCATATTGTAAAGAAAATTTATTTGAAAAAGAAAGGAAATAAAGTGTAAGCTTGAATTCATTAATTGAATTTCTGATAGCAAGTGATAATGTTTCAACTTCAAGTAAAATAAATACTACACTGATGTAAAATAAATTATTTTTATAAGAAAAAGTAATTATATAACAACAATTATATTGACTCATTAAGTCAATGTCTTGTTAATATTTTAAGTTTTTTTTTATTTCTTTTATTAATCATGGCTTCATTTCTTGCATATACAAGCAAAATTAATTGCACTAACACTATTACGATATAAATAACATGAGTATGAAGAATGTTGAAATTATTTTATAAATCATTACACAATATACATAAACACTTCAAATATTTCTTACATAACAATATATACTTTTTATATTTATACATTTCCTATTTAAAAACAGAACTGTTTCGTATTCTTAAGATGTAAACAATCGAATAAGTATTTACAAAAAGCAATTAAATTTTGTGGTATTTCAATCAAAAACTTTAATTTCTATTTGAAATTACTTTTTTAATTGACAATTTATATTTTCTTCTAATTATTTATATCGCTGTCTCACTAATGTATATTATTTGCAACTGTTGCAAATAAAAGAAACCATTGATATTAAAGTTAATCATACCAGGTACTACAGTGCCATTGTTAGTTAATTCCAAAGCCCTTTGCTCATCAGGAATATCACCATTTTGGTAGGGAATAACTATAAGTGCCCGGTCAATGAAAACTGTATTAGTCATGTGCTGAGCCACTGCAACATGACTATGATCGTGAAACTTGATGTAACAGATTCTCGACTGTACCGGTACCGCCACGTCCCTTATTGTTGGATACAATCTAATATCCTCGATCTTACCGAGATAGCCAAAAAGAGTTTGCATCTGATCCTTGGTGGCTTGGGGCGCAATATTCGTCACTTGGACGACTTTCGTTGAGCCCACCGCCATTGCAGAACTCCTTTTTGAGGTTAACTCGACGCTTCCGGACGACTTGCACCTGCGCTTGCCTTTTTTTTCCAGTGCTTATTTAGTTCTATATCAATTAATAAATTTACGTTTGTGAATGAGTGCAGTTCTGATTCACTATCTTAACAGACTTTCACATGTTTGCGGAATACTTTATAAAACGACTGGTTAAAAAATAAACGAAGCGGCAAAATTTTGTCCGCGGGTGCAGTAAGAAAAATCGTCGACCGATTAATTAATCGGAGAATTTTTCCCCCACCACAAGAAGCTTGTTTTTCCCCTTCCCAATTCGTAATAATGAATCATGCGCATCCCAAGAGTGATTCGCTTAACTTTTTTTAATTTCCCTTACGAAAATCTAGTATATGATATAATTAATGTAAACTATGAAGTCGCATGTTGTTTTGTAGAAAAAGCTAAAATCCAACATTTTGCTCAACTGGGTCCTTCTGAAAATTTGTTTTAATTATTTTCAATTGTCATTAGAAAATTATTAAAACGATGCGATAAAGTTCTGATATATTTCAAGTTTAGAGTAATATTTTCAATAAAAAATTCAAAGCATTATAAATCCATTGTTCTATATAAAATAATATCATATGTAGATAAAATTAAACAACTGTCAAATAGCTATCTTCTATTCGACAACATTTTATTTATATAAGTATTATATCTTTTATCAGCAATTCACTTACGTTCGATATGCTTTATTCGTTCAATGTTATCATAGAATTGATCAAATATTCACTAGTATAATGTTAAATTTAATCCCATTACATAGGACTTCTTTTTTTTTATTGTACATAAGTTTTACGCAAGTTATATCCAATGCTTTGTCGGATATAATTTGTCTGGCAATCGTTAAGTAATGCTTCCGAAATAACAAAAAAGAGTAAGAAAATGCAGATAATATTAGTTTCAGATAATATCAGATGAGTTTTGTGACTTCAATTCCTTATGTACTCGAATTGAAATAATAATAATTGTATATGAAATTATAATAGTTATAATTAAAAAATGTATTTATTTTGTGCAAGAAAAAATGTGGATATTTGCGCATTTTCAAATATTTGAAAAACAAATTGAGATGCTGTATACAAATTTTAATCCTTTTTCAAAATTAACTTTCAAATGTACAAATTTTTAAACTTAATCAAATACTTTTGTCAAAATTATTTGATATAAACATTCATTTTAATTTCTTTTACATCCTAAATTACAATGGAAAAATTTTAGATTTTCTTAATTTCTTATCTTTGAACGAATATTTGCATATATGCTGTCATAGATTTTTACGTGTTTATAGCCAAAAAGTACGAAGAATATAAAATAATCTATCTCCCTTAAAAATATTTTTTATTATACATAAGACATTATTTCGAATAATAATCAAAGTGTTATAGTTTAATAATAATTAAGATTTATATTCTTCTTTCTTCTCTTTCTATTCTCTGGTATATAAACTTTTATTACTCTTTTATGATTTCATTTTTAATATTGTATTTTTAATTCTATCTTTCTTTTTTCTTCTTTAATGCATTTCAATTTTTTATTTTCTTTCTCTACTTTCCCTTTTCTACTTTACATCTTTTTTAATTCTTTGTCCATATTTTATGTCTTCTTTTATCACTTTCTTTCTTGCATTTATTTAAATTTCCCTTGTCTTTTTTTCAGTTTACTTATATATGGAAAATATTATACTTATTATAAAAAGCTTCTATTACTGCGTATAATTAGAACGATTACACATACAATTTTTAAGTATTTGCGTATGCGCTATATGCTATTTTTAGCAGTGCGACTGGAATCTTTCTACAAAGATAAATAGAAACAAATTAAATGATTTATCCGGAATTGTATGTAATTACTCCTTTCCTACGGTGGTATGCTTATAATTATTATACTTAGAGTAATAAATAATTAAGGTTTAATTGTTTATAGTTTTATAAAGTAAATATAAATGGTTTTTAAAGGGATATAAATGCAATAAGATTATCCACCAAAGAATAATAGAATAAAAGTTGGTGTTTTGGATGACATGGATCTCTGAAATATAAACAATGATGATTTAAAATCACCTTTTAAATTTTTGTCCTTATCTTAAAAACAGTTATTATTACTTGTTTTTGTTTCACTTTTACATAAAAATAAAGGAATATCAAAGATCACCTTCTTCTACAGATCAGTGCCTTCTTGCATAATACGTTATTTATAATAAGTATTATTTTGTTCGTTTTTCAATATATTATATTAATAAAATAAAATGATTTTAATTTTTTTATAATTTTTGGCTAAATTGTAAAAGTATAATAGTTTAACAATACATTTTGACAGATTATTTTTACAATAAGTCAGAAAGCTTTATTTATATTCTGTGATCAATAGTTTTCAGATGAAGAATTCTAGATACATTTTACGACTAGTTTAGTGAATAAGAAAATTTTTTGTTGAGCTTTGTTAATCCAATATTATGAAAACTAAGATAGATCGTTATTTAAAAAGAATGTGAAGATGATCAAGTTATATTCACTGCACAGGAAGTCTCAAAAGAACTTCAGATTAGCAATGTTTGATCGTTGTTTTTCAAAGGATAAACGAAGTTGGCAATGATAAATCTATTTTTGTTGTAAATAAATTTGTGAATTCTTTTATGCATAATTTTCCATAAACTGGTATTTACTGACTACAATCAGCTTCTATCAGAGATTAAACTCTCTGTTTTTGCTAAATTGGATCTAATGTAGTAAAAGACAATCGCTCTATAATACTTTAGACACAGTAATTTTGTATGAGTCTTTATATCTTTATTTAAATATCGTTCTAATAGTAAAATTATTAATAAAATAAAGTTCATTATTGTAATTTACAAATATAGCGTATATTTGTAAATTCCTATGATGAGAGAAAATATTCTTTTCCTTTTATCTATATGTACAGCTTCACTTCCCTCTACTCAATCTACCTATGTAATTAAAATAATTACAGAAACACCAAACATAGATTTTTATTTATCTGATGTAACTGTATCAATAGTTCAATTTTTCTTATTATAATTTTTCTAAAAGAAATTATAATTTAAGATGCTCGGGTTAAAGTAAGTGAAAAATAAAAAAAATACTACAATCTCAATATAAATTTAATTTGCTCTATTGTATTTATTGTATCTGTTGTATTTATTTCTACTGATAAATGTTAGGTCTAAATAAATGATGTTATATATTCAATACGGAAAAACTAAGCGCGATTCTTTTAAATGAAAAACTTTAATATTTTCAACATTTTTTGAAATTTCCACTTATGTATATACATACATTCGTAAATAAATATACATGCATACATACATACATACATATGTATGTATATATATATATATATATATATATGTGTGTGTGATTATTATCTATATTATATAGTTTAAATAATATATATGCGCAATTAAATACGCATAATTTGTATTTGCGGATTTTTTTCAATAGTATTGCTGAGACAGTGCAGTAACTTTCAATAATGTGAATAATTTTTAATTAGGTAGAATTACATAACCTTAATGTTTTTTTAAACAAAAATATATTTTTTAAATTCTTTAAAAATTGTTATTTTTATGTAAGTGTAAAAAACTTTTTTATATAAAAGGTATGTAAAGCATTAAATATCATTTAAATTAATATAAAGACAAAAACTAATGAAAATAAGGTTATCAAAATAATTTATCTTTTTAAATGTACTTACATGTAATATTGATAAATAATGTTTTAACTTAGATTATTTTATTATTTTATTATTTAAAAATTATCATAAAACTATTTCATTAATTACTTTATAATTAAATAAATTCAAAAGTATTATGTGTGCAACTGTTATATTGATTATATTGATTGATCTCATTGATATTGCGTTATTATTAATTCTATAATTTATTATCATAAATAGAGTATAATTAATTTTATAAAAATTATTTACAAAATTAAGATTTGATTTTTTTCATCTAACCATTTAATTAATTAGTAACAAACAATTTGTTTTAATTGTAATATTCAAATTTTATACAATATCTAAATACTTATAATATCAATTTAATTATTAAAAAATATACTTGTTATAATTTTTTAATTATATTATACAAGAACCTATAAACAAGTTTGTTTCTATTTTTTGTTTCTTTTTAGATAATCAATCCTACTCATTGTTAAATTATGTCGTTAGTTGAAGATGCGATTCCTAATATACCTAAAAGTATTGTTTTTACCAAGTGTTTTTCAAAAGACAGAATCAATAATAGTACTTTAAAAGAGATGATATATGATCTAGATGAGACAGAAATAATTTCTATAATTTTTTTAATGACTGACAGAAATACTGATATTTCTCAAGTTATTAAACTCATATATGAAATTCGAATTCAAAAGTTTCTCTTTGCCAAATTTTTTCAATTAAATGACAATAGTGGTTGGGAAGAAAAATTATTAGAAATCTTAGTTATAATTGGAAATTTCAATGTTATTAGAAAATTAGGCTTTAATAAAACTCAAATTCAAGAAATGAAGGAACAATTTGTATTCAACATACATAATGTTACTCTAAATTTAAATCGAGTAATAAAAAGTTTATATTTCTTGTGTGAACATTTGAGTACAATTGAAGTAAATAAATTAATTACTGAAGTTAATAAATATCTGGATACACCTTTAAAATGGGTTGAAAACAATGAATGCCTGGAAGTTTATATTTTTCATTGGTTGAAGAAAAAGTACATTACAATTGATCAAAGTACATTTTTTCAAATATAGTTTTTTCATGTTATCCACATTTTAAGAAATTTACTAGTTTCATAAATCTTTTAATGAATCCATTTATGTTTTCAGAAAATCCAAATTTAAATAATTTACTAAAGAATTTAAAAGATATTGATTTATTATATGATTTACCTTTTAATTTTGAGTGTTGGAAATCTATAGAAAAAAGTCAGCTTGATACTTCAAATATAATAGAAAATAATAATTGTTTGCAATATACAAGTTATGATAATCAATGCAATGAATTTTATAAAAATTTTAATATACCTTGGTCTAAAGAACATGCAAGACTTTGTATTATTATAAATGAAGTGAATTTCATAGATAGGATAAAGGTATACCAAAAATAAGATTTAATATTTCTATATAAATTACTATTAAAGGTATATTAACTAAGTTATTGTTTGTATAGTACAAAACTAGATTAGGATCTAATCTAGATGAAAGAAACTTGAAAGATACTTTTAAAGGTTGTAATTTTGAAATAGAAATTTATCAAGATTTAACAATGAATGAAATGATGATATTTTTGGATTCTTTAAATGAACCTCCATATAATAATTATGGATCTATCTTTATATGTATATTGAGTCATGGATATGAAGGTATTTAAAAAACTAAAGAACCCTATTTTATTATCATCTAAGTATTATTTTAAAAAATATATAAAATATTTTTTAGGTGAAGTCATCTTTTTTGATGGTGGAACAATAAAGATTAAAACAATAGAAGAAAAGTTCTGTTGTCAAAATTTGCAAAAAGTTTTTAAGTTTGTAATTTTACAGTCATGTCAAGGTAAACAAATAGGTAAGAATTTTAATTTTCTGTAAATAATGCATATTACATAATGTCTTTTATCAATAATAGCATATTTTACAAAAAGTTTTAATGCACAAGTATTATAGATTTGAAATATAAATATTGTAACTTATACTATAAGATCTTGATAGAATTATTCCTCTACTATCAGAAAAACAAGTTTTATTATTATTAAATATTATACGTATTTTTTGCAATATAAAAATGGAAAATTAGAAGAACTCTAATGTATGTTAACATTTATTTATATATTAACAAATATGAATTTTCATTTTTAATTGTTGAATCAAATTATGTATTTTTATAATAATTTTATTAAAAAATTAATCACATACATTTTAAAACTCTAAATAAAATAAAAATAAAATAAAATATGTATGAAAATATATGATTATTTATTATTACAGGTGTAGTAGATAGGGAACTCGATACAGATGATTCGTCAACATTAGTTACAGATGGATCAACTTGCCCAATTTATCATATGCACTTTGGGCTTTTTCAAGCTACTATAAGTAATTTTGCGGCGATGAGAAATGAATCTAAAGGCAAATAATTTAGTATTTTTTTATAAATATTGTTAACTTTCTTTTATTGGTAATGTGATTTTTATAATTATTTTTAGGTACATGGTTTATTCAAGACATATGTGATGAACTCAAGAATTCAACACCAATTAGAGTAAAAGAGTGGGTTCAAAATGTTACAAAACGTTTAAGCGATAGAAGAGACAAATCTAAATATTATAAAAAGGATATCGTACAAGTTCCTCGTTTTATTAGCAGTATGTCAATTGATTACATATTACCTCAATACCATGAAAAGTGTTAAAATCCTTTTATGTATTAGATAAAATAATTTATATCAAAATATTACAACAGAAAAGTTGAAATGGTTAAACAATTTAAAGACTATTTCCTAAGGTGATAAAATATTATTTTGATTATGATACAGTTTAACATTAATTAAATCAATTTTTTAAAATATTCACAATACTTTTAGTTTATAGTAGTAGTTGTGATTTATTGAGGACCATAAAATTAAAAAACATGTAAATATAAATACAACTTTAAATACAAATATACTCAGAGTTAGATTCTTATATTATTAATAAGATTGTTAACATTTAAAATTTTAATTAAAAAGGGTAATTTTTAACTTAATGTAATATACTTAAAAAAATTGAATTACAACCATTTTTAGTTTTACTTTTTTAAACAAAACATATGGAAGAATTTGAAAAGCAAGACATAGTGGTATGTTTTGTATATGTATATTCCTATAATCTATATAATCAAGAATAAAAATTATGATGTACATTGAAAATCACTGTCTATTAGATATATAATTATAAAAAAATTAAAGAAATATATTTAATAAAATTGAAAAATCTTTTGAAAAATTTATTTACTTTATGTAAATATTCTTGATAATACAGTAGTAGAAAAAGAAAAATGTTATCACTGAATAATTATTATATAATTGAAAGATATGTAGGTTGAGTAATTCATTTAGGTTTTTTAAAAATGTAAAATATTTAATGATAGAAATTTTAACATCTATGTAAATATGAAAATTAATTTTATACTTCTAGTATGAAAACTATTAATAATAAATTTAATAATTCAAACAGCTATTAATTTTCTATTATATAATTATTATCTTTTGTAATAGCTTTATTTAAACAAATCATTACTTAAAAATAAATCAAGTATACATTTTTAAGTAGTGTTTGTAACTATTTTAAAATTAATCATGTAAAACTTTATTAAACCTTTTAAACTACTTAAATATCTTTATAGATTTAAAAAGTTGTAGAATATATAATGTTATAAGAATTTGTAAAATATATTTGATGTAACATATGTTTATGTTTTCGTTATATATATTTATATATATTTATGAATATTTTAATACAATGTTTATCTGTAATAAAAACTTGACTTTTATTTGAAAAACACTTTCTTCATATCTATAACTAATTTTTATTATAAAATTATCATTTATATCTTTAAACTAGTTTTGATTTTTTTAATATTCTTTCAAGATAAAGATTTTAAAATTTGATTGAAGTAATTTTAGTTGAATATTAAAGACTTCAATGTAGTTAATAATTATTAAATACATTATATAGCTCTATTTATTTTTTACGTGAATTATTTAAATTAATTTTTAATATTTTTTTTATTTAAATTTTCTTATTATACAATGAATAAAAAATAATATTCCTAAAATGTATAAAATTTATTTATAATTTTATTACATATCTTTAACAATAATTGTCTTATCTCTGTTTATGTTTAAAAAATGGGTCCATTATTTTTAACAATTCTCGTTCGAAACTTTTAGATGAAAATCTATTAACAGACTTTCTTGCAGCAATTTGTATTGTATTTCTTTCTTCATCAGTCAAGTTTATAATATCAACTATAGTTTGAACATATTCGTTAACTTCTTTTGCTAAATAACCATTTCTAAATTTATTCGTTGTATTAATAATATCATCTTTAGGTCCACCAGATGCATTAGCAACCATAATAAGTCCAGCAGCCAGACTATCAACAACACTTATTCCAAAATGCTCATTCCACATTGTATGAATACCAATAGTACCTTTTTGCATTTCAGAAATTAATTGTGAATACTCTATATTTATATGAAATTCAACATTATTATCCAGAGCTAAAGAAGTAGTTAATCTTTTTAATTTGTTCACATATGATTTATCATCTTCATTTCGACATGAACCTACTAGAACTAGATGTATTTTTTCCCAAGTCTTATGATAAACGACAGATTTTAAATTCTTCATCACCTCTATCATAAGAACATGATTTTTTTCAGGTCGAAATTGACTAATAGAAATTATACGAATTTCATTGTTTTTTTCTGACTGAGTTAGCAATGGTAGTTCTATGAGTTTCTCTACATCACATGGAGGATACAATAGGAAAGTCCTTTGAGGACACTTCCATATGGAATTAATATGTCTCTTAGTCCAGGAAGAATTAACCATTACAACATTAGCTGTCTTGCCTGCTAAACCATATAAAAAAGCAATAGCCTTATAATATCCTATTTTTATAACTGTGAGAATTGGATTTTTAGATATTATATTACAATTATTGTAAGAATTAAATTTTTGGGATACACGATTTATCATATCTGAAGAAATAATTGGATAATGAGTATAAGAAACAACTCTACATCTGCCATAATATTTAAATAAGGGATATGTAAATGCATATCCCATTGTATCAATATAGATGTCAGGTTTGAAAAGTGTAAGAGCTTCCCAGCCAAGCCAAATAGATCCAATGCTTTGTCCAAATAATGTACAAAATGGATACATTTTATTTTCTATCCATTTTCTTCTATGTAAATATACAATATTTATATTTTCTTGCATTTTTAAATCAAACACTTTTTTAACATTATCTAAAATTGTTTCTCGATCATAATCTAGATCTCCGGTATAAATAAAAATATGTAAATTTTTATAGTTTGATTGAAGTGTTTTAATAACAGACCAAAGAACTCTCTCTCCTCCAGCACCAGCATTACAATATGGGTGAAAAATCCCAACTGTAATTTCTTGTTTATCATTCTTATCTATTTTATGTCCTTTCATAAATAACTTTGTAATAAACATTAATATTAACAATGGATATAAACATAGAAAACAAAGCCAACATGTTACTAAAAAAGCAACTACTTCACAAAAGAAGTAAAATATTTTTTTTTGTAAAGACATCTTATTTCACAATATATACCTATATATTCAAAAATTATTTATGTAATAAATAATAATTATTAATAGAACAATATTGACTTCTGTAAAAACTAAATAAAAATTGTTTATATTTTACATTTGTCTAACATTTACATGTTTCCTATAGTTTAATAAATTTTTAGGTAATCATAACCCCACTTTTCTATTAAAAATTTGATGTTTCTGTTTTTATTTGTTTACTCATTTTCAATATTTTCCATGCAAGTAACTTATATAAATACAATTCTTCTCTAAAAAGTTGTATTTTAAATGTTTACGATTGTCTGCTTTTCGAAAAAATGCTTTTTTTAATATAACCAAATTTGTTATTACGTAAAAAAGTTATGAAATAAACGCTACAGGCATTTACAAAAAGTGGTAGTCTAAATTCAATCTTTATCTAAAGTATTTCGTCACCAGTGAGAAACAATAAGTTGCCAAACCACAAGTGCAAAGATAGTGATTAACGTTAAGTTAAAAAAGAAAATAAAAAAAAGGGCACTTTATTAGCAGGATTTTTAAATATATTCGTTACATTTGCAAATCATCGATTAATAACATTTCTGTGCTTGAAATTATTTACCAATAAATTAAAAAATCGTTTATAATTATACGATTTCAAGTTTAATAATTTTATGAAGCGTACGTATAAATTTTTTATATAAATACGAATTTAAAAAAGTTATAGTTTTATAGATGCAGAGGCAATTGTCAAAGGAAACTTGTTAGTGTATATTGAAAAATTAATTTATATTTTATTATTTATTATTAGTATTATAAAATATTGAATACGAAGTTATTTTAAAAATAATCAAGATCTAAAGGTATTAGATAATTCTGGATTACTTCTGAAAATTTTGGCTTTTACAAATTAAGTATTAATAGTTATAAGGTGAAAATTTTCTATCAGACCTTTCAATTATATTTTTAGACAGTAATCAAACGTGTTTTATGTGTCTTTTCAATATGCCTTCGTAATTATTTTTATATGACTCTATTACGTATGACGATTAGCTGCTAGAAATTAGGATCAGTAATAAAGATATAATCTCTATAAGTAACTTAAGACTCTTCAATTATGCTTAAACAATTGGATCTATCTATAAATATCGGGATTTTGAAAATAATAGTTTGCAGACAGTTTAATGAAAAAATCGAACTGAAAAATAAAATTAAAAAGAAACATATAATTATGTATATTTTAATTTTTCAAACAACCGTTCGCATAATTTGAAGGAAAAATAATATTTTCTAATACAGTTTCTTTTTTCAACTTTGATGAGTCGCGCACGTACTTAGGAAAAGATAAGAATTACTTGATTGTTTGTATGGGGAAGCGAATAATGGTAAAGATTCCCAATTCCATATTATAATGTTCAAAATATGTGGTAGTGTTACGATCATTATATTTTCTATATCTGTATAAAATTCATTATGATTAAATGTCTAGATATATATTATCTATAAATATTTTAAATTGTTGATAAAGTCAACCATGAAAGATAGCTTTGTATATATATAATGTATACAAAGGATAATAATAACTAATGGCTTAGAAATAACATTTTGTTTAATAATAATTTTATTATTTCAATTATAGTTTATTACTATAGATATTAAATTATTCCGTAAACTAATTCATCTCTTATCGATATGATGTAATAATAATAATATTATTATTATGATTATTATGATTATCATTTATTATTTTATTTTACGGGTATATCATTATTAGTAAATATATTCACCAAACCACGGATAGAAAAGAAAAATTTTGTTTGAATTCATAAAAGTGAATAAAAATTGAAATAGTTGAAAAAATACAGTTTATTAAATATTTTATTACTTTTCAAATAAAACTAAAAATTTCAATCTAAAATTTTTATGTTTACGTGAACATAAATATTTATGAAGGTAATAAAATAGTAATCGATAATAGTAAAATTATTTTAAATTTATTTGATATCAAATGTTAATTTTTTTTTCATTTTATTTAAAGATTCTTATAAATACGTATTTAAGCATATTTATTTAAATATACTTACCTAACAAATTTCATTTGAATTACTTCATTTGATTAAAAATGTTTTCTCAATTTTATAAATAAATTAAAATTTTATTTAAATTTGCTGTTAAGTTTAAACGCGGTAAATTACTGTGACGTTTCGCAATCAAAACCCACCTTTTTTCGAGTACTAAAGCGAAATTTAAGCGCGCGAGATTTTAGAGAATTGAATATAGTATTGCGATAAGCAATAAAGTATATAATTATAATTAAATTTAATTTATTGATTTTGCGAATAATTTAGCAAGAATACAATGGTATAAATAAATGGAAGAAAAATCCAAATATTGCACAAATATCTGGTATAAGGAGATGAAAGCTTTACAAGATTACAATTGACCCTCGATTTGTTGCACAAATTTACTTTTTAAAGATGGGAAATTAATGACAAAACACGGATAACTATCGCGCAAGCTCACGTTTTACGGAGGCCGTGTTTTACATATGAAGAAACAGAGAAGTACCAGCTTACTCAAGGAATCGAGAAGCGTGACTTGATTCAACGAATAGTTTCCGTTAAGATTCCGTTAAGACATTCCGTTGAGACACGGCAGATAGTTGAATAGGGTTTTGCTTTTACTTTTATCGAACATCATCTCTCATTATTTGAGTAAAAGCTCTTTAGAATCATAATTTTTCTTCTTTTCGGCAAGAGCTTCTGGATTCCAGTTCCGTTGAATCTGGAACGTTTCAGTAGCGGTTACATCATATTCCAGTGAGCTTAAACGGTACATTTTTTGCCACATATGCAATAGAAGTTAATGCTTATTGGCTGTCGATGACGTGTGCGACACAAAAGCCTAACTATACATACATACATATATATATAAGTATAGCAATAATGTTACTAATTATATACAGTGTTTGAAAAAAATTTGTAGCAGTGTGTCATGATTTTACAAGTAAACATTTGTTTTTTTTTGTTCAGCTTATTGTTATATAAAAAAACTGCGACTGTGTAAAAACCGAAAATTACACTAATAGTTTAGTAAAAACAATAATAAAAAATATACCAATATGTTATTTAAATATATTATTTTGATATTTTAAGATTTCTAAAAAATTAAATATTAATTTCATATATTATATGCACACGCCCATACATTTTATATTTCGTTAATATATCGGTTTGTTTTTAAGCAAAAGCAAGCTTGAAATATTGTATTTAATGTTTTTAATTTTATAACAAATTTCTTGACTTTTGTAAAAAAAAACATAATTTTTCAGTTTGTCTCAAAGTTTTTTTAAGAATTTAATTCTTAATATTTACACCTTATACCTTATGATATCTTTATGTGATTTTTTATTTCTTTTATAAGTTTTAATCAGTGTTTTACATTATAATAAGCTCATCAGCAATGCAAACCCAATTTTAGCTGTAAATTTTTTAATATCAATGTTGCTTCTCGATACACCCTATATAACTCAACGCTCATATTACGCGCGTTTACAACGGCCAATAATCTTCACACTTTATTGCGATGCAATAAAAAGATGTAACATCTACGCGCTGGTTGGTACATACCTAATCTCCCGTCAAAGATGTGATATATATTTCGCCATCTGTATTCACACATGGCGAATCTGTAAGAGCGCAAGATTTCAATTATTGAAGAAAAGGATTTTTATTTTACTGTCAAAACTAACGAAAGTCTAACTTACGTTATTTCAAGTATTAAGCAATCAATTGAACTTAGGATTTTGACAATGATAGCTTTAGTTTAATATATTATTTTGATAAAAGATATTGTCTTATCTCACATTATTTTAAATAAAGGACGATGTATCATTTTAAATAACGTTACTTTACATAATTCAGTTTTCAATTTATTCATTTAGATTCAGTTTAAAAATTTATAATAATAGATTTCTATTTAATTGTTTTTCAGTACTATTCAGTTCCACATTTTTATTTTTATTTGCTGGAGAACATCTCTCATGATTTGTTAATCTCACTTGGAATATACGCTTTGCCCTACCTAAAGTTTCTACCTAAAGGTCATACTATGGTCGTAAGTACCTGACAATGGTTCTTGAGTCAACATTTGACTTTTTGATTGAAACAGAGTCGGTACTTTGTCGTTCATACGTCTATGGTCGTATTATATACTGGGTATCATAAAAAAAAAAAAATATATATATATATATATATACAAAAATATATGAAAGGTCAAATTAGAACAAGTGGGGGAAGCGATAAAGAAGGAAGGAGGGGAAAGAGAAAGAAAAAAGGGAGTTACTCGCGTGGCGATGGCGCGGTGTAGTTAATATACGTACATTCTCTAGGATTTTACTGCTGTGCCGCTGGCATTATGCTGACTTCTATTATTGTCGCGTAGACGAGTAATAATGTTGGGAAATCGAAAAAGAATGAAAGAGTAGAGGTAGTCGCGGATGGAAGTGTAACATCGTGTCAGCGTGATACTCGTTTTCCTTTTTGCGCTACACTGCCGTCCTCATCGTCGTCGTCGTTGTCAACCCCCTTGTGATATTTCGATGCGATCAACGGCGATTGTACATTAGGGAAAAGTGTTCGCGTAATCATGACGCCGACCTTGTCTGCCGCGTCGTCGCCGTCGTCGTCGTCGTCGCCGTCGCCGTCGTCGTCGTCGCCGTCGTCGTCGCCGTCGTCGTCGTTGTCGTTGTCGTTGTCGTCGTCGTCGCGGTCGTTATTATTGCTAACAGCAACAGTGGCAGCTACGCGGAACAACAATCGCCGACTGGGAGTGTGAAGGTGGACAACGTACGGGCGAAGACGTGTACGTGTGCGTGTATCTTTTGCATATATATTTACGAGAGCCGACGCAACGCAAATTCACCACGGTGTACGTGATATTTTCACGACGAAAACAGCAGCAAACCTGGCTCGCGTGCTGAGAAATGGAATCCAATTATCAACCGATGCTCGGTCCCGCGAATGTTTTGACAGGTGAGGAAAAAGGAGACGTCCGTTACGTTTCTCTAAGTAGTATGTATGTGTATGTATGGTAAAGGAGATTTGACCGGGTGAGCGCAAAATTTCCTTTTTCTACTCGAAAAATATTTGGTAATCGAAATTATATATTTTATATTTTCCAATAAGTTGGAACGTTTGTCTAAGATCTCGCTTCTTTTTTAATATTATGCAAGTACTTCTAAAGTTGGTTTACAAAGAAAATATCAAGCTAAGTATTTTAAATGATTTCAGCTTATCTTTTATAGTCAAGTTGAATAGTGCTAGAGATACTTATGATTATTGTTATTTGCTATTACGTATTCTAATGTATCATCGAATACATTATAATATGTATTTGATACATATTTTTCTGAAAGTGTTCTAAATAATAATCAAAAGGCTTGGTGGTTTCAAAAGCTTAAATAGTAATTAATCTCATTTCATAAAAGTAGTTAGTAGTAAAGAATGCTTATTTGTCTGAAGGAGATTAAGTTAATAAAAATTATGGCAAAAAGTATAATTTGCATATTAGATACTAAAAGTAAGACAAATATATACTTCTGATATTTTATAGATATTTTTATTATATTATTAATGTGGTTATGAAAGTCGAAAGAAAAAGCATATTAAACTTAGATGTACAAAAATCCTAACTATATATTAGTTTTATTCATTAGTAAATTAATAAGTTATTATTTTTATTTATTCAGGTAATAATTAAATACTTTCTATAATTTTTAGTAAACTAAATTATACTTAATAATAACAAGCTTAGAAGAATTAAAATTAAATTTATTTGTAAATATTATCAATTTGAAATAATTATTTGGAATACATATCCTTGTTTACTTGTGTCAAGATCATTATCTCACCTTATTTCATTAAACTTCATAAATAATTTATTCTATTAATAGCAATAACTATTATATGGTGTTCATGAGATATTCATTTTAGAAGTAGTTACGTAATTTAATGTGTATATATATATATATACACACACACACATAAATATTGTAATATATAAAAATCTAATTCTGATATTACCAATAAAAAATGTATTTAAAAACTATTTCAAAATAAATTTTAAATTATTGCAACGATTAATTGACTTTTTATCATTACTTCAATAACTGTTACTAAACTTTCTTATCACTGGTATCTTTTTACATGTAACAAAGTTTGTATTTCATACTTGCAGGAACCATTTGAACTCAATAATCTCCAACAATAAAATTCATTATTTCATTCCTTCAACTACTAGATAATTTTTTTTTGTAATATTGCATAATATTTTAAACAAAAAATGTTTCAAAAGCTGTCATTAAAATAACAACTGAAATAACTTTTTATTGATTATTTTAAAAACATTAAAAGTAAATAAATGCCAGGCAGAATATAAAAGATATAATATTTATTTTCCACCTAATTTTTTACTGTGTCCACATTTTCTATTTATCAAAAAGTTATTACATCAATGTTCTTAAACGTTAAATAATAAATTTACCATAAGTAAATATTTACGGCACATATTTTTGCTTCAATGTAAAATCAATTTTAATCTTCGGTTCTCGTTTGAGTATAGCATGTAGTATAAAGAAAAAGGTAGGCTTATGTATATAAGCATGTGTGCTTTATACATACATACAGATCTGCGTTCACCTCTAATAATATTACGCATTATTTAAAAATTAAACAGTAATTTTTTTATTTTTCCATTCGTAATGAATATGTAGATGATATAAATATATAGATTAAAAATTGAAATATTATACATTTCAATAATTGACAAGAACATTTTTATTTTCTTTTTTAATTAGGTGTGCATTCTTAATTTTTTTACATGTTAATATAATCTTTATATTACAAAATTATATGTTATAATTTCAATATTTTATATGCCGTACATGTTTAAATGATTGTGTTATGTTTTAAAAAATATTTTAAATTGGTTTAAAAATAGAAAAATATTTTGAGTTGTAAATTTTTACTGTAAAATGGTTTAATTTAAAAAAATTAAAAATTGTTTTTATGAAGTTGAATGAACAATTGACTTTTCTAAATATTTTTGTATTTTATAAAGAAATTATTTTAATTTTATGCATTATATAGAAATCAATTAATTAAAAAATGCTTCAGCATTATTTGTTTACAAATTATAATTATA
The DNA here is from genome assembly GCA_018907045.1 of Wiebesia pumilae. Lineage (NCBI taxonomy): Eukaryota > Metazoa > Arthropoda > Insecta > Hymenoptera > Agaonidae > Wiebesia > Wiebesia pumilae. The sequence goes on from JACCHZ010000138.1 coordinate 4,750,360, forward strand.
ATTTCAAAATTAAATTCAAAAATTAAAAATGTTAAAAATAAAGTCATCGGTAACGAAATAAAGAACTTGGATCTACTATATACGTTAAGTATTAAATATATTATATTCTAATTTTGTATTCAGTTTAAAATATTGTGACACGAGAACGTGTGTCATAATATCACACATTAGAGTTTCTGTAACATATAGCAATTAAAAAAGACACACCATTCAAATGTATCAGTATCGTACTCCAATTTAAATTCGCTTCAGTCATAGAGCTTTTGATAAACCTTTTGTTTCAACGGCAACAAAGTTAAGTACGATTAAAAATAAAAATTCTTATTTGTAAACTTGTTCTTTTAAAATCTCATTCTAACACAAGTCGATTCATTTGCTAAGTATTCCAAAAAGAGTTTCACTCTTACAGCATTTCAACGAAGATCATTTCTCCTAAATTAGATGGGCATTATTTCTCTTCGAGCGTTCATGGCTAAGGAATGAATCAACAGTAATAAATCAACTTGACGAAAAATTCTCCTTTCATAAAAGTGTTGATTTAATTGATAGGAAATATTTTACAATATAAAGCCAACGCGCGCAATGTCTCTATAAAAGGATGAGAATTCTTCTCGACATATCCTCGCGGTTCACAAACAGGAAAAGGATTCCTCTTCTTTTTTTATACTCCAAGGGTAATCGTCTCTTGGCGTCTCAGTCAAGATCGTTCCTCTGATAACGAAAGGATCGCGATCGTTCGCATTTTCTCCAATGACACGGACAGTCGTGGTTAGTTCCTTCGTCCACGACCGCCCACATATCGACCTCTCGAGGAAGGAACTAATGAACGTGCAGATGGACGAGCAGTCCACCGACCGGAAACCTTTTACGCTCGCGAATTATACGTACAGAGTGCGCTCAATCTTTTATTCCCCCCGTAACGCTACTCGTTAAGAATGCAAGGCCAGGCTCGATTTTCCATCCGCACTTTTTCTCCTCGAGGGCGTGCGCACGCTCCTAACCCATTATATTGGTGCACTCCTCGTTGTTGCTGCCCCTCCACGTGTTTTCCTTTTAGAAACGATGACGATTAATGATATGGACGCTCATAATGTTACGCGTGTATAAAGTTACCACAACGAGAGTTTTTACGGCGATTCGTGTTTGCTTATTCAATTTTTTACGCGCTAAAATTATTGTCGAAGGAAACGAAGTGTGAGTACGATTTGTGGACGAACCGTGGAATTTTTCCATCCTTCGATACAATTGTAACAGAAGCGAACTTTCACTTTTCTCTAGATAAATTTCTCTCCATGTGCGGAGAAAAATGTCGAGTGTATACTGTTTTATATGTATTCAAATTGAAAAATCAGAAGAATCGGTAAAATGACAATAATGAACAAATTAGCTTCTAAATTTTGTGATTTAAAAATAACTTATAAGTATTTATTATTTGTAAAATAATTTTTTTGAAATACCGATAGTGTATTCACAATAAAAAGTCACTTCGACCTGGAAATACTAGATATTTCAATAAATTTTTAAATTAATGATATTTAAATTAACGAAGGTGGAAATATTAGAGACATTACCGTTATGTTTAGGAACTTTGTGGAAAAAATGTCTCGTATATTATTTTGGGCACATTAATTATTCATGCGTTCCAGTCAAAGATGATCTTACACAGGAAACGCACAGAACAAATAAAGAAATTTGAAAGTCGTGAGTGATCGACGAATGGCGCAGTAAAATGAGAGTTCCATACTACGCAAAATAGAAGCGTGACTTTAAAGCTCTGGAATATTAAATTAAGTGCAATATACTATAAAGGAGAGTTTGTGTCGAGCTCCGAATTTCTTAAATTCGTCAGACTTTTTTGAAATTCAAGGGCAACCTGCAAATCACGTACGCAATTTTTCTTCTCCCGTGTTTTACCGCTGATTTCGTTGCCAAAAACACTAAAAAATCTCTCCTAGAATTTTCGCTTCGTTGTCAAGTAGTCAATTATTTTTTTGTTTTCATAATCATAATTGCGTTTTTTTCTCACAAATTTAAGCAACTAATTTGTTTATTATTATTTGTTTACTTTACAATCTTAACAAACTATTTTTTTTAATTCCATAGATTTATATATACATGTTAATTTATCCAATTAAAATATCAAAAATTAGTGACGGCATAAAATAATTATTTTTAATTCGAGTAGTAATATTTTTAATTTAGTTTGAACGAAATATTACTGGGAGAATTTAGGTTATGGACATTATTCATGTTTTATTTCGACGACTAAAAATTAGCTATGTAGCCGATGCAGTAATAAATTAAAAAAAAATAATAGCTTTACTTTTTAAAACAAGTTATTTGCTTCTAGTAAATAATAGTAGTCATGATTTACGTAAATAGATGATTTAATATATTAATAAAATATAACAACTTAGATTAAAAAATATGCACCAAAGAAGTTCATTTATTCTCAAATATTATTTAATCATCTTCAATTTACGCATAAGAATTAATTATTTATATTGCTTCATTATTTTATTTCATTCATTGTATTATTAATAATTAAAATGGCAATGTAATAGATATATTATATCTATGCTATTGATTATTTTAAAATGCAATGTACATTTTTTATATATTTTATTACTCTTAAAATAAATCTGTATCTTACCTTAGAAAATTTAAATAAAAGAAAGTTTGTTTATATTTTCACGTGAATGATTATAAAAATACTTGCAAATAGCTTACTGCATATAACTTTCTCAATTATCTTTATGTATATTTCTCTTTTTTATAGTAGGCTTAAAAAAATCACTTCTATAATTTTAATGGCAATTATTTTATTTACTTATTTCTTTTAAATGATAATAAGAAAATAAAAGTAATAATAGCCAAAGAATAATTCTGATAATTTTTATTATGCGTATTATTAAGAACATTACATGTCAAAGTCATTTATTGATATATAGGTAAATAGTTAATACAATAGCTCACGTTACGAATGTCTACACTACACATCACCTTGATATTAAACAATTTTATATTCTTTATACGTATATTTAGGTTTTTCTCTTTTTATAGTATTAAATTAATATTTATTTAATTTTATTTGAATAACTATTTATTGGATGACTTTTGTGAATTGTGTATCTATTAACATTTTAACCCCCTCCCTTTAATTTCATTCATAAATAACCATATATGGTTAACTGCATTATTATTCATCCGTGATTACAAATAAAAAAATTACAACTCTTTTATTATTATTACTGAAAATTCAAAGATTAGCTAAGAATATTAGGTAAGTAAAATCTAGGCAAGCACAACATAAGTTGCGCTGATCTAGTCTAACTATAGAATTGTCTATATATATAGAAAAGTCTAACTAAGAATAAGCTAAAATAAAAATGGTAACAATAACTCTTCATAAACAAACTGGAAATATATATATATATTGTAATTCTTCATTAAAATAAATGTTGACGTTATTATTTAAAGCATCTTTTTTGTTACAGCTGTAAACAATGAATCGGAAGAAACATTTCCAAGTTTATCAGATTTCCATGATCACGAACCAAATTTGGAATTCGATGATACGGAATTACAAGCATCTTCAAACACATGTATTCCTTACGCTATATGTATACATTTTTATGAATTATAATAAGTGAAGTATAATGCAATTTTAACTATATAATAATGACATAATTTCAGCGGATCAATTACTAGAGGAGAAATTGGATTTAACTGTTGGATCTGGTATGGATTTCTTGGAAAGTCCCGGAAGTGATGGAACCATAGAAGAGAACTTTGAAGAAGCACTAGTTGATGCTCCTGTTATCGAAACTGGTATGCACTTCTAATTCTTCGAATACAGTTTTTGAAGTGTATAAATATTTTTCTCAATTTTTTAAAATTATATATTTTACTCTAATTTATAATAAACAAATAGTAAGCATTATATTTATTATTATAAAATTAGTATGTTATGTATCTTTATTTATCTGATCATTCTCTATTTCTTCTAAATCTAATTAAAATTCCATTTAATGCAGCTTTTTTCATTTAAAAATATTAACTTGTAATATTTTAATATATGAGTATCAGAGCTAAGTATTAATTTAATCATACATTCATTTAGAATTTGAAATGTTTAAATTTTTAAAGTATGAAGATAATAAAAGCTTGATAAATATAAAGAGAACTAGTTGAATGCATTCATGGGTTGTTTTGTTACGAAATTTAGACTAATCGGTAAGACATTTTAGCTCGATGCAAGTGTAGTAATGATAATTTACAATTTATGTTGAAAAAGTTGAGATTTATTACTTGTAGATTCTTACTGTTATTTTTAGTTTAGTAACCACTTATCAAATAACTTGTTAAGTAAATTTTACGTAATATTTTCGAAAAAGAAGACTATATTATTTGCGATAAATAGTAAAATAATATTAAAAGTATGTGTAAACTTTTCTGTACATATACATATTTACCAATTTCTTATGAAAGAATTAACTTCTAGTGAAAATATATACATTTCGAAGTTTAAATGTGGTATAATATAATTTTTAAATTCTTGTTGTACATAATGATGAAGAAATATTCGTTTAATTTCGAATGAATGAAAATATACATTCAAATAGAAATATAATAAAAATGTGCACTTCGCTAGAAAGGAAATTTCTGAGGTGATTTTACATTTAGTTTTAATAACGCAAGTCAAATTTTTATCTCGAATTTATATTAATGAATATGTGTGTGTGTGTGTGTGTGTGTGTGTGTGCGCGCGCGCGCGCGTGTGTAATTGACACTTTTTCCTTCCCAGCGGATGATCTCGCGGCGCTGGATACGGAATTGGCTGATGAGGAGGACTATCAGGACATAGCACGCCTCGGGATTGTCGAGGTCGTCGGTGATGACAGTGCTGGGCGGAAGGTCATCGTCGTCTCGGCGTGTAAATTGCCTCCGGTGGGCAAGGAAGCCTTCAACCACGCTAAACTTTTACGATATCTCACGCACACGCTTGATACATTTGTTGAGCAGGACTACAGCCTTGTGTATTTCCATCACGGGTTGACCTCCAAAAATAAACCACCATTGTCTTGGCTCTGGCAGGCTTATAAAGCCTTCGACAGAAAATACAAGAAGAACTTGAAGGCACTTTATCTCGTCCATCCAACGAATTTTATACGGATCGTTTGGCAGATATTTAAACCGGCTATAAGGTTAGTATCGAATATTTTGTTGCATATCCGAGTATCATAGTATTTTAAAAATTACTTTTTCTTTTTGTTATTTAATACTATTATTAAATATTTAATAATTTCTTTAGTTTATTTAATTATAAAAATATCGCAATTAGTGTTTAAATAATTTTTTTTATAATATTAACGATTAAAAGTAAAATTAATTAATTTAATAAGAATGTCAACAATCACAATTACATAAATGTGCTATTCGTAAAATAATCTATTCATTTTAATGTTTATGCGTATCGTAAGTATCGGATTCGTCCTTCAGAATAAATACTTACTGAAACAAGTAGCTTAACCTCGATATGCATCAATTGATTTAAATATACAATATAAAAATTAAAAACAATTTTTTTGGAGCAACATAATTAAGATGGATTGTAAATATTGACTTAAATATATTTTTAATTCAATTTTATTTTATATCGTTTGTTGTAAGTGGATTTAAAATTTTTCAAATATATATTTTAAATCGCAGTCGTTAATAAATAATAATTTTCATTAATAAATAGCTTGTGGAGCATATGTGAGGAAAATTTAATATTGTACCCCATGTGTTTTTTAAATCCGAAATCACTGACTTAATGCAATATGATGTCCAGAAATACAGAAATACTGTTATATTAAGCTTTAAACGGTTTTTTATTTTGTTAAAACAGCAATTAAAAGCTTAAATTCCTAGACTGACAATTTCTTTATTGATAACTTTAAAATGTTTTTATAATATATTTGCTTGAAACTTTATGTGATAGCATAATACTGCACATCATGAGATAAATTTCGACATTGGTCATTCTCTTAAAAATGTTTGTATGTTAAAATTAGATTTAAATTGAATTATTGAAAATAAAATTAAATAAATGGTAATGAGAAATTTTCTTTTAGTGCTAAATTTGGACGGAAAATGATGTATGTCAATTATTTAGACGAATTGGCTCAGTACATTAATCTTGATCAACTGATAATTCCACAGCAAGTGATAGAGTGAGTATCAATATTGTACATGCAAAACTTCTTGGGAGATATCAATTAAAAAACAATTATGCAAAGTATTTGTAAAACAACTGAAATATTCCCTATAAATCTAATATTTCATCAAATTTATTGTTTAGTAATATCTTTTTACACATATTCACTGCTATTAATTTCATAAGCATCACTATAATGATACGCTACAGATTTTAATACATTATTTTAGACATGACGAACAACTCATGCTAAAAAATAAAAAGAATCTACCAGCGTGCCCACCACCAAGTTCAATAGTAACTCCAGTGGGAACGACACAATTTGGAGCGAGTCTTCAATTTATCAAAGAAAATAACAGGGGAGATCCAATCCCGCCTATAGTACGGCAATGTGTAGAATTTCTTGATACACCTGATGGTATGGCTTGTAATTTTTAAAATTACTTATGTATAAGGGAACGATGACAAATTACGATTAATCACTAGAAAAGTTTGTGGCATTGATGTTTTTATCAATTATTTTATTAGATATTTTATTCAAATTAAAATTAAATCTTATTCCATTTGTTACACAAAAGTTTTTGATGTGTTTATTAAATATTTATCAACATACATAACGTAATATGATATAATATATTCAAGTTTTTATTTTACTATAAAAGGCGTATAATTTATTGAAGTAAATTTGTATTTTTTTTTAATCATTTCCATACACCTTTTAAACAGTATAACTATAATGTATTTTAAAAAAGTTTAATAATACATTTTTGTTTTGATTTTCTATTAATTAATAATTACAGCTTTAGAAACTGAAGGCATATTTAGAAGATCAGCTAATGTTACGGTAATTAAAGAGCTTCAAAGCAAGTGTAATCAAGGCTTACCTGTTGACTTTCAAGGCGATGCGCATATAGCGGCTGTTCTTTTAAAGACATTTCTTCGTGAACTAGAAGAACCATTAATGACATATGATTTGTACGATGAAATTACACAATTTCAAAGTAAGAAAATTATTGCATTATTTTAATAGTATGAGTGTTAAAGGTGAGTGTTATATGCACACTTAATTTTTTTAAATTTGTAGCTTTGTCCAAAGATGAACGACCAAGAAGAGTGAAAATCTTAATTCTCGAAAAACTTCCTGAAGATAATTACCACCTCTTGAAATATATCGTTCAATTCTTATCTAGGGTAATTTTTATTACAAATATATTTTTCTTAATTTAGTGTTATATTAGTAGTTAACAGATAAAAATATGCAAGGTGCAAGATAAGAAATTAGTTATTTTATTTTTAATTAGTAAATTAATTTTTTTTAATTGCAAGTTGTATAATTTTATGATTTAACTACAAACTGTATAATAATTATTTTTATACATAGTAAAATCAAGTTAATAAACATTAAATACTTAAAATCTTACATTTTGTCTCATAATTATTAATACTACAACTTAAACAATGTTTATTGTTACTTTATATGAGAACTAAATTTTTTATTCCATTATCAACACGATGTAGTTGTTTACCAAGAATACAAGCAATTTATTAATATTTTTTTATCAAATAAAAATTGATCCCAAAGCACAATCGAATATATATGTTTATGTTTCTCATTTTTAAAAAAATAACATCTGATTTTTATTTGAAATTAACTACATATTGTATGGAAATAAAAACTTTTGCATTTAAAAAATATTTTATATATTTTTTGTAATTTTTAATGCTATTAGTGGATAGATAAATTATAATTTTCATTTAGATTTTATTTTATGAAAAACTGGAAATATTTATTTATTATTTAGTACACTGTATTTAGTAATAACTAGTAGCATTCATAATCAATTATATTTAAATAATAATCATCATTAAAAAAAAATTTTATTCATTTTGTTACTTGAAATGCCCAATAAAATACATAAAATGTAATAAGAAATACATTCGCTAAGAGTTACGTATTAAAATAGGTAATGGACAGATGCGATCTAAACAAGATGACATCAAGTAACCTCGCAGTGGTTTTTGGTCCAAATCTCGTGAGAGCGCCGCCCTCACGTGGCATGTCCTTATCAGCAATCGGCCCAATCAACCAGTTTATCGATTATGTGTTTATCGATCAAGATAAGATATTTATAATTTAAAAGTAAAGTATACAGTCATTTACGAACAAGAGCCTAATTGCGCTTATATTTAAGACTTCTGTACAGATAATTAAGTAGTTATCAGGTGATTTTTTTTAATCGTTTATATGATTTCGACTTTTAAGATAGAAATATTTGTAAATGTTTATAATTTTCAATACACTACATGGTAAAGAGAGTTTCATTTGTTAAAATTACTAATCTGATCTATAAATAATTTCTTCATAACTTAACATTTTTAAAATTTATTTATGGTACTATACTAAACTGATATACTAAATGATCGATTTTTTATGTAGTGGATTAAATAATAAGAAGTTAGATTTTATTTTAGAAAAATTTTAAATAAAGTTTTTATTGTTTATTGAAATGTTTGTTAATTAAAAAAATAATTGTTGGTAAAATTAAAATTTTTCCAAAATAAAAGCTAAATTTCTTTTTTTAGATCCAAATAATTTTTTTAGTCTAGTCTTAAGAGTTAATTAAATTCATATGAAAAAGAAAAATTATTTTTCAAAATTTAATATTGAATACAATAATGTATAATGATATGCTCGTTTAATATTTTATCATATTATAATTGGAATCTATCACTTATTATATAAAAAATAAAAAATCATGAGAGCTGTTTTAAAGAAAATAGATTCCTTCGTTATAACACAAAATAATAATGACGCCTCAATGAAGGGATAAAGAGAGATTGTTGGTACATTTGTTACATTTATAAATATCTTATACCAATAATTACTAATGGAAAAAACTTTGTTAGATGTTTATATTTTGTAATAACATTTGTTAATTTTTAAATTTTTCCATTTAACGTTTAAAGTATCATTTTAAAACTAATTTTAATACGATAATTTTATCTACTTACCGTAAAAAGGAAAAAGTTATAAATGCACTGGAAAAGATGAAATCTTTTTGGAAACAATATAGATCACAAAAATAATTATAACATTATTAAAATAACAGAATCTACAATTTATTTTGAGGCTAAGAATATCGAGTCTTGGAGGTTTGTACATTTACATAAAAATTAACGTCCTTATACCAAAGATATACGAAAATGTCACACGATTGTATGTAAAAAGTATTATTCTAATGGTGTAATTAATTTTTCATAGGTATTACATGTAATACAGGATGATTCCTCCAAGTTTTTTATTTCTAGAGAAGTAGGTTAAAGATTTTAATTAAACATTAATTTTTATTTTTTTTCTTATAACATTTTTTTCTTAATCATAGCATCAACATTCCATTTAAGTTTTACAAAGACAAATAAACTATTTTAATACAGTTTAGACTCAAAATAAAGTTGAGTCATATGAGTCATTAATTTTGATTGAAATGATCTAATTATTGAAACATCCTGTAATATAAATAATAATTTGTATATAATTTAATGGTGTATAAAATTATAGTTTTTAAGACGCCTAGAACTGATTTTTAAGTAATAAAGAAAAGATATTAAGAAAAAATACTTTAATATAAAAATAAATAACTTACACAGATAATTGTGAGTCATGCTCAGATGTCTATATGAATATAGGAAATAATAATTGAAGTTACACGAATTTTTTTAGTATATTCTATATATATATATATTAATAATTGTAGGTTTAAATTATTATAGAAATTTTTACTTACTTGGCTGTAATATTTGTCATGTTTTCTTATTCTGATTACACATAAAAGTATATTGACATGAAAGCTGATGGTATGTTTAAATTCAGTTACATAATTTTTGCATGCACTAAACTAATACAAATTAATTATTGTAACAGTGCGTTACCTCTATTTATTAGCTATTCATTTTGGTGATTTGATTAAATATTAGTGTAAAAAAAAATAGAAATCAAATATTGTTTTATGGTATGTAAAATTTGCATAATTAAGAACTTAAATGTTGAACTCATTTTTTTTACTACCTCTGCAGAAAAAAGAAAAAATAAATAAATCAATCAAATATATTTTTTGTTTAATGAATCTGCTATCGACATATTCAAATTGTTATTTTCTTATACTAGAATTTGTCTAGAAACGAAAATTACATTATTATAAATATTTGATGATATCTTTAACATATTTTTTAAATTAATAATTTCATATTATTTTTTTTATTTCTTGAATAATTCTTCAAAATTAGATAATCATTTTTGTGCAGGTAGTCTTCTATGTAAAAGACTAAAATGTGCTCATAGTTTAGACTGATACATGCACAATCCATGTATATATTTGCGATAACTACCACTGTATTATATTCAATATCTATCTAACTGGCGATTAAACAAGTATAAAAACAAAGAATGTGTTGTTATTTCAGGTAATAAAAAGAACAACACAATTTAACAATATCGTTTATTGTTTTTTATAATAATAAGCTAAGTAACAACAAAATATTTAGGGTGATACATTAGAAATAGTTGTACATAATTGGAAATAAATTTCATTAAAAAATATATACACAGCTTAGAGTTGTAAAATCAATTCTAAGTTGGATTAATTTATTAATTAATTTAGTGTCATACAATTAAAAAATTTAATCTTTATATTTAATAAAAAATTTCGGTAGTTACAATAATACATCAATTGTCCAGTTGAAAGTATAATAATGGTTAATAAATAAAAAAATAAAATATGAAAGTATTAATTCTTAATCAGTGATTATAACTGGAATAACTCACTTATACTTATTTAATTTAATACCAATATCTTTTATAACCAATTATTACAAGCATTTAGATTTAATATTTGGATGCAATATAAGAGCCTCAAAATAAAAATATTTATAATTATTGAAAATCATAGCTAATTATCAACACAACAACATCTTTTGATTATTGTTACTTAATATTTAATTTTTTTCTTTGACATAATTAATTATTTAATTATATTATTATAGAAGAAAAAATCGTTTTTTACTTCAAAATTTACTTAAGTACTGTATATTTATTGTAATCATAATAATTTCAAAACAAATGAAAAAATATTTCAATATTATATGACTTAATTGTCACTTTAATTAAAAAAATCTTGTACTATTAATACATTATAAATAAAATTAATGAGTGAGTTATTTTAGTTACTTTAATTCTGTTATTATGTTTTTATATTTTAAATGAAAAATATTATGTGAATAATTAATATAATTAAATAAAATAAGAAAAGATAAACTTTTGTTCGAAAAATGAACAATGTCCATATTTATTGAATTGCGTTACCAATTATTTTGTACAATAAAAATACAGATATTATATAAAACTGAATTTTTGCTTATACGAGTATGAAAACAACTAATGCAACCATTTTCAACTAAAGGCGTTTCATTTTTAAAAGTTACATGGTTCATAATGACGATTTTATAAGCAACATCAAGCGGTGGCAGTTTTATATTTATTTTTTGTTAAAAAATACTTAAATTATTATCCTCATTATCAACGATTCCATAATATTTCAGTATATAAATAATATTTTCTTTCGTATAAAAAATCTTATTGATGCTTGCGTCAGTCTGACGATGAAAAAAAAATCTTATAAAATCGCTAAATAACTTATTCAAAGAAAAAAAATCTACTTGGTTAATAGAAGAATCACATGTAAATTGATATATAATTTACATAAGAATATATTAACATATTGCGTTAATATGTATTACTGTATATAATCATATAATACATATGAAAGTATGCATTTTAACTATATTGAAACTACTTTAAATTTATCATTTATATATTTTTTTAAATGAATGCAGGTACTTAATAATTGCTTAAAATCCGTACTTACATATGTTTATATTTAGATAAATACAGTAATCTATATTTAAGTTTATATATAATTTTTTTTCCTGGGTTACAATGACTATTCATGTAAAAAGGAGCTTTGAATATGAATCAATCACATTTGTTTATCAATTACAGTACAATAACAATCAAGAATAGGATATATTTGCATCTTAATTCTTACAAGTTAGATGTTTTGCTTTTTAAAATTACATACTTAATCTACGATCTTTTGGCATTCTATTAAGTGTTTCAATTTCACGCTGAAAATCTCAATTAGTATGCTATATAGTTTTTGAAAAAATGACTGGAAATTATATACATTCGAATATAGGATATTAAAAAGTTCATATCGGAATTTAAATAAAAATCCCATATTACTTTTTAAGGTTTTAACGCTATATACAAGTATTTACTAATATGTGGTTCTACGAAAAGGTCTGATTTTTATTCCGAAGCAATTTAGGCTTTATTAAAATATTATTAAAAATGAATTAATAAATCCATATCTTTATATCATTCACCATTAAACACGGTAAAAAAAATATTTTATAATATTAATTATACTATATCAGAGATTATTTTATGCATTATGAATATTTTTAAAAATTCATTAAAAAATTTATGTAAAAAGATTAACTTATTTTCAAATTTATGAGTTACAGACTTAATATAATAACTTTAGAGGCATAATAGCATAAAAAAATTTTATTAATAAAAGCATATATTGCAAAGTATAAATGAATATTTTACTGAAAGTAAATGTATATTCATAATAAATATTACTTTTTATTTATGCAATTTAAATTACAAAATGCAGTAAGAAGGGGATAAAAAGATACGTGATTTAAAGTTGAATTTATGAAATCCATCGAGTGAATCTGAAAAGTATGTTTTAAATAGAAAAAGATTTCTATTAACAAGAGAACCAGCTTGAAAAAAATTTATTGTAAAAATGTAAATTACTGTTAACTCTTTTCAAATCGTTCCAGATCGTGTTACAATATTATAAGGTGAACTTGTTCGAGTTACACCAATTGCGAGATCTTGAGATCGATACAATAATCTTAAGTTTGTACAATCTTAAGGCTTAAGGGGGTTTTGAACATCTAATAACTTCGAGGAATGACTCTAAGAATATGAAAATTAACAATTCGTAAATTATATATGAAAGTTCTGAAACATGACTTTCGTTATAAGGCTTTATAAATGCTTAAAAACTTTTAATTATACATAAGAATTTAATTTAATTTAATTTAAGTTGAATTTAAGCGACGTCGAAATAAATTCTTTGGTTTTTATAAAACGTAAGAATTAAATCAGATTTCAAATATTAAAATTAATGCTTTGCAAGAATGTTGAAAAATCTACGCTTTTATTTTTTATTTCATTATAAAAATTTTTGTTCAGACTTGATTCGTATTCAAATTTTACAATCAGATCTCTCTGTTAAATTTAAAAAATTTAAATAATATATAACTTTATAGGTTGTATATTTGTGACAAAAAGTTGACAAAAAGTTTGTCTCGGTACTATAATTTGCGATAAGAAGATTTAGTTTGTCTGTACAAAGGATTAATTTAAATTCAGAGCATATCCTTACTCTATCTTTTGACTCTTTCAATTTTTAAGCAGTTCTTTCAGACTTACAAAATTGTTCCCAAACAAGCTTTTCATCTAAAGTCGTTTGAAACCAATTGCTTAAAACTGTATAATTCCTTAAATATTACACATATCGAACGTATGTAATTAGATATCTTTTTTGTAAAAAGTTCATTAACCTTAGATATATATATATATATATATATATATATATATATATATATATATATATATATATATATTAAATAAAATTAGTAAATTAGATAAAAGATAATATATGATTAGGAAAATTGTCAATATTGATCAAACGTAAGGCCATAACTCTCATCACCCTTTAGTGTCCTTATGGTAATTATTTCTAATAATTTTTATAATTCACAATAAATTTTTTAAGTTTTACAGGCATAGGTTAGTTGTATAATTTCAAATAAATTGAGTTTCATATCAGAAAATATATTGTATAATGTATAATTTTCCTTAAATTTGATTTAATATTATTATTCCATTTATTTGTGCGATTAAATTTTTTTCATTTAAAGAAACTATTTAGTAGGATTTCAGAAAATCGGTAATATTTTAAATAAAATCATTCAGAAAAACTCAATTTATTGCAACTATTTAATTATTTTTATCATGAATAAATTAATATTGAATATTAAATCTTCGATCGGCATCATTACACATTTACATTTTTTCGTTATAATTCGCTGAAAAATGACAGCAATAAAGAAAATAATAATTTGATTTTTACTATTCTACTTTAATATAAGCAATAAGATTATTCAATATTTTAAAAGAGAATTATGTTTTAACAGAAGCTTTGATATTTTAAATATATATAACTTATTTGTTATTTTCTAAATAACAACCTACATCTTGAAAAATTAAAAAATTTATTATGCAATATGAAAATAACAATCTAATTTGGACAAATTTACTAAAAATTCACCTTAAGTTTTTAAAAAAATACATATAGGTACGCAGACATAGCCTTAGAACCTCCTTAAATCTCCTCTTCAAGAACTAAGTTTAAAATTAATTACGAGTTATGCGACGAAGTTCCACCACTGCTCCCACCACAACAAGAACTTTTGGTAGGTTGAGTCTGCTCTGTGGTTTCATCTTCAACGATAACGACATTTCGCCTAGTGCTATTATTTCTCGACAACGTAGACTTTTGCTCGACTTGTTCCGCGTGTTTAATCATGCGACGAGTTAGATCCAGAAACATTTCTTCGACGTTAATATTCTGCTTGGCTGATGTGTGAAAATGTACCGCGCCCACCTGCTTCGCGTACCTTTTATTTGAAAAATAAATGTAATTGTTTTCTAAAGTTTTACATTTCTATGCACATTTACTTTTTACAAAGAATAATTAAGTGCACCTATGAGTATTAATGAAATTCGGATTTATTTTTCTTATGACATAATGAAGTCCCTTTGGAAACATGAATGTTTCCAAAGATAATTACTATTTAAAAAGATATTATTTATACGGTTCATTATATATTTCAAGTATAAAAATATTTTTTATATCTGGTTACGATAAACAAATCATTATGTGAACCATAAAGAAATCCAATTTTAAAGTAGTACATGGAATAATTACAAACTCACTATTTGTTTGCATAAAAATTATCTTTTTTATAAATTATATTAATAAATGTTATTATTAATTTTTATTAATTTTGTTTTATTTTATTATATAATAATAATTTTTATTATTAATTGTTATTATTAATATAACTTATAAATTATATTAATAATAACATTTATTATTTTTTTATTAAATGTTTGAGCATTAACTTTGAATTCATTACTTAAACGTAACATTAAATATAATAGTTTTATTAAAATTAGTTATGTCAAACATTTATTTAATTTTAAGGATAGATAAGTACAATTTATTAGTCTTGCTAAAAAAACTTCGATAAATATTATGTCACGTTAAGTAAAATATTGTGTAATCTGTCAGAAGATCAATGAATTTTCATGCTAGAGAATTAAGAATTATATATTGAGATAAAAAAACTTTAAATAATAATACGATTATTAGGAAATTACAATATTCATATATAAGTGAATAAAATTTTTTGTTGTAATACATTTGAATACAATTTTTTTCTGTTTATTTTACTCAATTTATAGAATAATAATTATTTAGATATAAGAAGTTGTAAAATATATGTAAGAAAATATTTTCTAAAAGGTGAAATGAAATAATTATAAATAACAATTTATAATATTATACAAATACGTAATGAAAAGTTTTATACATATTTAATAAAATTTAAATGTAAAATGTATAAAAATATATAATATACTATTATCGTGTTCTAATAGAAATGTAAGTCCTTCAGCATATTATTATCTTTGGTAAAACACTACGTTCGCTTTATTATTAAGAAGGATTACGAAAAAAGAACGATTTTAGTCACGATTGTAGTCTTTCTGACCCTCGTAGTTGCGATTTTTTATTTACTAATCTCACTGCTCAGCCAATGCAAAACGATTCGCTTAGAGGGATCTGTTCAGTTTACAAATGTATCTTCAAATGAAATTTGTATTTTAAAAATATAAGATTTGCAATAAATCATTATCACCTTCAAACGGATTTGGATACGAATAAGTGTAGGAGTTAAATAGAAGACTAAACGATAAATCAACTTAGATTAATTCGAAAAAGCTTCAGAAGTAAAAATCAATGAGATAAAATTAACGTGTATAAATTAAAAACAATTTTAAATGTAAATTTTAAGCGTGATCATTAATTTTATTACGTGTAATGAATTTTTAATGTATTTCTTTTAATATTATTTACTCAATAAATTTAATCATCGGCAGGGCTTAAAAAAGTATACAATTGCTGTATTTTAGTGCAAAAACCAATTAAAACCATCAACTTATTAATTACAAATCCATAATTATTGTATGAAATATCAGTTTTACAATCGAAAGAACATCGTATTTGTTGTACGCCTCTCTCTATAATTTTCAAAATCCACATAACTATGACAACTAGTCAAGAGACACACATAATCGCAGAATTCAAATTTCAGTCCAAGACACGAAGACCGGATAAAAAATTTCAGCTTAACATAAATACAGTACCAGAATACCAAGTCTTTTGATGACAGGTATTCATGGTTTAATGGCATCCATGAAAAATTTTGTAAAAAATGCTGTGAATGTTGGCAAAACAGCATGATAAAATAAATGTCTTAAGAATTTTCTCAAAAATGGAAAAAGTGGAAATTGTAACATTGACAAAATATTTTTTTCTAAAAAGACTAAGTGATGTATTAATTACAAATGACCTAGGTTTAACATTATATGTAGCATTTATGTCAGGCGTAATAATTAAGCGCCAAATTAGCGAAGAATTATTCTAACAAAAAGCCATTAGCCATTTTCACGGTTAAGGATAAAAAGGAATGGTGTTCCTCTTTGCAGGTTTCTTATGCTTCGAATCTTTCAAACGTTGTTCGTGTTCATATGACTTGCTCATATGGAACGCGTTTATCGATCAAATTCTCGAAGCCTGTAATCGGCACCAACAAAACAAAATCTGAGCCCCGAGTACATCCGTAAGACGACTATCTATGACTCAACGATACCCGGACTCTGCGAATACCCAAAAATTACAATAATTAAACCAATTTATATTTTATAATACATTTTACATAATGAATTTTACTTTTACATTATTATCTTAAATCGAAATTTATTAACATAAAAACTCTACAATATTAGTAGGTTCCATATTTTTTAAAATTAACTCCTAATTTGGTTAAATATTTAACATAATATTTATTTTAAAATTGACATATATTTTTCAAACTCTACTGTTTAAATTTTTTTATTTGCAATTAAATATTTAATATCTGTAAACAATAAATGTATGCATTTTTAATCTTATTTTTCAAGAAAAATATAGATTACATATCATAAGTAGACAAAAAATTATGAAGGTACTTACTGTGTACTACATTATAATTTTTATTACTTATAACATTATTAAAATTTTGATGTATTTACTATAAGGCTTAAGAATGCATAAAAGTTAAAATAAAAACTAATATATCATAACATGCATTTAATAATTTAGATTTTTATAATGAATGGATTGTTTCTGGATTTTGTTTGATATTTTAAATTTTGAAACAATATGATATAAACATGTTTTAATACACATTTAGATATCATTTTGATGTTATTATTAATACTTTTTATCTACAATTCTTAACAAAAAAACAAAAAAAAAAACGATAACAACAACGTAATTAATAATCTATTTGTGAAATTTAAATCAATAAACAATAAGTTGTTAAAATTTTTTAAATTTCTTAAAATAAACTTACTCTTCAGCTTCTTCAATTGTGACATTTCTTTCCTTTTCTAAATCTACTTTGTTTCCTGCTATGGCCAAACAAATATCGCTACCTAACATTTTTTTAAGTTCTTTCACCCAATTCTTTACCTTAAAAGAAAAAAAGAAAAATTTACTATATCATTAATCAGGTGATTATTTTTTTTTATGAAATTAATGTCTTTGTTTTTTTTTTATTTTATAAAGTTATTAAGATTTACTGTATAAATATAATTTATAGACACATACAAGTTCTACAGTTATAAGTTGATAATAAGTTCTATATAATTCTTAGAGCAAAACTACTTTGATCAGGTGTTATTTTTTAATGCAAATATCAATAAATCTTAGAAAGTAAAATTTCATTTTACTTAGAAAGAAAACTTCATTTTCTTTATTCTGTAGAAATTAAGTAATACAATAACTAATGATATCTACCATTTCCTTCATTTCTACTTTATTGCAGTATTCTTTTTAAACAAACATGTTTACTTACTTTTTTAAAAGTTTCTATATCAGTAATATCATAAACTAGTATGGCTCCATTGGACATTCGATAATAAATTGGGCCAAGTGCATGAAACTGTTCTTGCCCAGCTGTATCCCAGATTGCCAAATTCACCCTTTTGCCATTAATATTAAGCTTTTTCTTAAAAAATGAAGCCTGTAAGTGAAAAATAATAAATTAATAAATTATTTAATATTGGCTTTTTATAAGAAATTAAAAGTCTTTTTTAGAAAATACTTATTATTATTAATTCAATAATTTCAAACTATATTAAAAAGTTTGAAATAATGTTTTATATATATTTATTCTGGTTTATGTTAAAAATCTCATATATTTTATTGAATTAGTTTTCAATATATTCTGATTTAATTTTACAAAGATTAACCAAGTTGGAGAAAGAAAATGGAATGAAACTAACGACATTGAAGGTCTTGTGCACTTACATAATGATTTACATTTTACTTTTATTTATAAAATTTAACACTGATTTTAAGACCAAATTTATATACAAAAAATGATATAATATATTTACATATAGAATAAATATAATTTAATTACATAATTATTTTATTTATTAATGATCATTGAAAAGTATTATATAAATTACTGTTTGTTCTATATGTAAATTAATGTGAAGAAATAACAAAGTATAAATACTAGAGAATTATACAAATCATAAAACTTTTCATATTATAAGTTAAATAAATGTAACTGTATCTTTATTGTGCTTTAATTTTAATATAGATATATATATTTTTTTATATCATGAAAGTAATTAAATTTTTAAGAAGTATACCAAATCATTAAGTTCTTAAAGAAATAGCTGGTTTGAGGATTTAAATCAGTTCATTTCTTTATTTTGAAATCCAAACTTCTAAAAATCTGATAAAATAACACTGAAATTTTCCATAGTTTTGTGTACACTACTCTATAAAAAAGGAATATTAGATTCAATTAAAAAATGGCTTTTAGTATATTTAGAGAACAACCTATTAATAACTATTATTAGTATTAAGTTATCACTATTCTTATTGATAAACTGAATCAAACGATTTGACAATAAAACATAAAATTCTTATGTATTTAAATAAAAAAAAACTTCATTTTTAACTATTTGCAATTAAATACAACTTAAAAGAACTATTGTGTTATAAAAATTAATTCATACACAACAAACAAAATAATCAGTGTTTTTTAAAAGTGCTAATGTTAATATTTAATGACAATCAAAAAATTCTTTTAAAGTATGATTCATTACATATCCTATGATCAAAATGTATATATTAGATATTTTATCTTAAAAGCTTTATTAGTTGATTTTTTTTAATTAATAATTTAAAACTTAGATTTTGATTAGAATTTAAAACTGATTCTTAATTTGAAGTTATGTTCGATTCTTGGGTATATTTATATTTTTTTCAAATTCAAAGAATAATCTTTATTAAAGGTTTTTTTTTAATCTTTAGATCTAGTCCACTGTATCAAACAGTAATATCAATATTTCTGTTAATAAAATTATTTATTACTTTTACACAAGTATTTTAATAAAGAATTCACTTCTGGATTTTGACTTTTAAAAATAATTTGAATGAAATAAGATAAAAGCAATGATGTCATCTTTCAAATGATACTCAATAAAAAAGTACTTCAGTATTTTCGGGATTAGATTAATAGAATCTGCACAGTTTAGCCAATTTATCCAACAGGTATAAGGTCAGACATTTCTACATCACCTGGAGTGTAGAAATATGCTTGTCATTGAACTTGTCCTCGACATATCTCAACATCACCGAGGTTTTCCCAACGCATCCTTCGCCCAACAGGACAACCTTGAAGTTGTATCCATTTGCAGTGGTGGTGGCTGCCATAACCGACGACGACGGCGTTTTATTCCTTTGGCGGCAGCTCTCAACTCTTCTGCTTCCAGCAGTTCCGAACTTCCACTATCTTATGCGTGCAAGCAGCTCGCATTAAAGCTACCGAGTTTAGGTAGTACTTGACCGATGAGGCAACGAGGAAAGTTATTCTCGGGGACGATCACAATCTTGCGTTATTTACTTACATGAACTTGTATGTAAGAGTTCGAACTAGTGTAGTAGATCATCTATTCTCATCTCATCATTAGTAAATTTTCGTTAATGAAGTCGCCGAATGCCTCAATTCCTGTCGTTGCCACCGACAGTGTCAGAAGAAAAATGCAAAATTATAAATTCGTAGAGCACTTCTTCTCGATGAAAGAGAAAACATATGATTTTTGTCATTGCATGTCATAAAAGCACGAGAAAGATGTCCAGTATTTTTACCGTTGAATAGCGCGATAATTCAAATTCATTTACAAATTATTACATCTTCAATTTATAATCCTTGTATGTATAGTTTTCGTACAATATAAAAAAACGATATTAAAAGTCGATTTTAATTTTAAGGATACTTCCTGTTTTGCTTTTTTAAGCAGATAATTTCCTTAATCAATCTTGTTCTTCTTGTCATATTATACAATAGCTTTTCTTACAGTTACGTCTATTTACTTTATAACTAATAATGTTATTTTAGATTTATTCGGTAATTTGATAAAGAAATTGAAAAGAAATTTAGGATACGAATTTTGTTTAGCTATCGATAATATTTTTTAAATCCCAGTCTGTACTTAAAAAAATGATCCTTAATATCAAACAGCCACTATGAATGATTGATTAATGACTAATTTATCCATTTTAAGTTTACCAACCATTTAACTGACAAGTATACGCAATATTGGTGAATCAAGAAAATCTTAAGAGAGTATTATTATATTAATAAAATAATATTCTGATAATTGATTGTCGAAATGATGTTTTACAATAAAAATACAAAACATACGCAGTAACAGTGAGTCATTGTACTGGTATTTATGATTATTTTAACATTTTGTACCATTATAGTCCTCAAAATCTCTACAAGTTTGCAATACTAAGCATTCCACCAACAGATGGCAAAACTAGCTTTTTGCGCGCCTTCTTCCCTCCTACGCATCCGACCTAAAAATGAAAGAAAATAATAAAAATAAGTCGTAGAGTTTAATAATTAGCATGGATAATTTTAAATTAATAAATTAAAATATTGTTCAAATCATTCATTCTTTTAATTGTAATAAAAAACCGTTTACGTATAATACTAACAACACATTTTAGCAGTCCATTAAACAACTACCGCTTACCGCGAGATGTCGCAACGATCGTTGTCAACAAGAGAATTCGAGACATTGTCGGCGCACGATTTTGACACTTGACGTCGTTCTCGCGTGGCAGGTACGCATGCAGATATTAGTGAATATATGTATAAGAGATTCATAATTCAAATATCAATTAATTTGTTAGAGGCATCAATAGAGAAGGTACATCTGGATTGCCAATGAGCGCGGTGAATTTAACCGGCTTCTGTCAGTTATTCTTTGAATACTCTAGTACCGTGTATGCTCGTTTTTTTCCCTCACGTGTTCGCATTCGTAAGTGTTTGACATTAAAATAAGAAGAAAGAGTAAAGATAAAACAAAAGTGAGATAACAGTGTGATGGAACTATCGGTTCATCGACGCAAAAAGTTAATGTCGAAATTTACGCCGGAAATTTCATTGCTACATGGTACTCGCCACCTTAGCAGTAATCCCACTCTTGTAAACTAAATAGGACATATTCGTGGAGATTTTCCATCGATCATATTCAAGGTAAGTGTCATGCATGCGTGAAGGCTTTTCAAAAGCATAACGGCCATATGAAACGAGAAAAATATACCGCGCATGGAGAAAATATAACGTTGTAGGGGGAGGCGTGCCGCTCATTTTACTGGCTCCTCTCGATTTAGCAATACTTGAGAGAGCGTCAGCTCTTCTGTCACAAAACAGTGTCTCATGACCGTTATTTTTCATAAATTTTAATTCTACACTTTCATCATCGCTTAATTGTTTGATATTCTTAATTACGATGACTATTCGGATGTTTTTCTTTTGTGAATATAAAACTTTATAAATTTTGTATTAATAGCTCATCAGGTTTGAAAAAGTAAAAACAGCTGCCTCAGTTAATAATAGCTCTTAACTGGTATGTGTTTACAGAGGGCAACCATATTTTTTAAGCTATTGTAAAAAGTCTAAAAAGTGCTCAAAATAATGCCTTCTGAAGTTTGACAGTGATGTCCTAAAATGAAAGACTAGATACCATTTAAAGGAATGATATAAATGTTTCATTTGCAGGTATCACATATGTCACTATATACCTATATACATGTAACTGCACTGTTGGAACTATTTTCTGCGAGTCGTTTAATGAAAAGTACAAGGCGAATAAAATATTTATGATAAAATATGAAAAGTATGAATCAATGTTCAAAACACTGTAATTATCATATTTTTTAATAAAGTAATTTGTAATTTTTAATGGTTTTACACGTTACAGGTGTTATTAATTAGTTATGGCAAAAAATTTTATTTGCAAATCAACATCAGTAATTAAATAATTAGGTTCAATAGAATAAAAGTTACTTACTATAAAGTATATGAAATTCGTGAAGCAAATCAGAACTTGTTTTTATACGAATTTACGGACGTTTGTTGATACATAAAGCTCTTTATTTATTTAATAAATAACTATATACTACTTGAAATTTAAAACATAATACATTGATTTATAATTATGATAATTTTATGAAAATTGTGCATTTAAACAATATTAATGTAAATTTATTACATTAACCTTGATATTAAAGAAATTAAATAATTCTCATAAATTTTAAACAAGTTATACAGTGTATTATTAAAGTACAGCGCAATAAATAGAACTTTTTTAATATCTTTAAAAAATACCCTCTTCATTAAGCATTATAGATATTTTTCTGGCGATCGAAAATACTAAGCTACTTTTTTACTTTTATAATCGTATCAAAAGTTTAATCAGCATCGGTATATTCGTCTACAATATTTTATAAAATCATATTTTCATCTTATATACTTTGCACCTGTGAAAATCTTCTGAACAAACTTAAGTCTCTACACGAATCAATCTCTTGAAAACATAAAAGAAATATTTATATAGTTTTTTAGGCAAATAACTTTGTAAACTATAATACATCTGTGCACAGCAAGACACAATGGAACACATAAGATTGCGTAAGTATCAATCATTACATTATAAAAAGTGTAATATTTTCGTTTGTAATATTTGTTTGACTATTTGTTAAAATATTGATACGATGTATAAAAATTATGTAAAATATACAAGAAACATTTAAAGAATCAAATTACGTAGCTTATATGATTCGGTTTTCGAATTAGTGTTTGTGTAAAATTTATGAAGATTTTACTATTTGAAGAACCTATATTTGTATATTATAATTGTATCAAATGTTCATCTAAATGTTAAAAAAATATTCTTTTTTCGAATGGCCTCATGATCTATTTTAATTCTGATGCGATATAGGTTTCAAAACAACTAAAGAAGATAGGAAGTTTTAAAACGAAACTTATCGATATTTAGCAAAATAAAAAAATGTATACATAGTTAAAGTGTTATTGACTGACAATATTTGTGTAATTGATAATTTTTCATAATTGATGTACTGTCATAAATATTTCAGAATAACAATATCACGATATTTAGATAATATGAAATTCGTAATTAATCGGTTTTCAATTTAATATTGAAATAAAGAAAATGCTTTATTTTAGTAATTGTCATAAAATTGTATATTTTTGGGTCTAAAGTACTACATCTAGAACACAAAATTTAACAATTTTCAAGTTTAAATTTTGGCGTATCTTTATAGTACAATATCACAAGAACATTTTCTACAACTTAGCAAATTCATATTTAATTTTTCGAAGTATATGACAGTGGATATAAATTTCTAGACAAAGTAATAATATAATCTTGTGATTTTTAACATAAAATTTTTATTCAAATGCACGAAAAAGAAATAGAGGTAAATCTTCTTTAAATACAATTAGAGTATAATGAAAATTATTATTCACTATTCACGCAAATAATTTGTCTATTTCCACTAAAGCGTTTTCTACTTTAAAGTTAACAATAATTAGGAATAACGTACTTTGTCAATTTTATTAAAACATAGTTCCCGTGTATTTATTCTCAAAAAATTTAATACATTTAACAAAAGTTGTTTGGTATAAATTTGTAAATATACTTATATGTACCTGTGCATAATCAGATTTATCGGAGTTCAATTTGATGGCTGATTTGCTTAGATTGGAACTTTGGTATTCTAGTTTTATTTGGATCAAATATCAAGGAGCTCGACACATCAAAAATTAGAAACTGATAACATGATATTGGCAACTATATGACTGTTAATGAAAATATCTAAAATGTCTTCAAAGTTAAAAAAACTTGTCTCACGAAACGCGTAAATATAGAATTCTATAGAAATTGATATTTTGTTCTTCTTCTCTCTCCCTTCACTCTCTCGTTAATTTTATTCAAAAAAATATAATGAAATTATCTTTTTTGGAAATTCTCTCCTTAAATTGTTTATTAGATATTGCTTTGTTAAAAAATTGTCGTATTAAGGAAAAGATTACAGGTTGAACAAGATAGTCTTATATACTTCTCAAGTCCCGAGCATTGGCCAGATCTTTGATATCGTCGGTAATCTTTTAATTTGTTTAAAATCGGAAAAATATATTTTAGAGAGGAGCCGAGCTTGGAGAAGCCAGGACAAAATGAAGACCGATATCTCGAACAATGTCATCGTCAGCGGGTCAACCTCGGAATTGACCGTCAACTCGATTCGCGCCTTTCTCGCATCGCACCACTACGTTGATACGAAGAGCAAACATTCCCTCCCTCCTCTCTTTCACTCTTACTCCCCCCGCATACGTAAAGTGGTAATCGCCTGGCGAGATGCAGATGCGCGCGCACCGCTGGTGTGCGTTGTACACAATATATACAATCCACGCACGGTTCAAGCGCGTTGGTCGCGTGTCGTTTCACCTGTGTCCCGTCAACCCCTGATGTAAAAAATAGCCTCGCGCACAAGCAAGTCACGCCTTCCTTAATTTTTGGTGCCGCGCGAGTTCGCGTAAGTCAGCCGAAGCTGGTGAACATCGCGGTCAACAATCAGGATTTGTTGCCGCGCGAAAAGTACGAAATATGCTCGCCAACCCGGCAGCCGGTGCTCCTTCGTCCTTAGCGCGAGCAGCGACGATCGCACGCCGAGCCCTGAATCGCCCGCGGGCCGAAAGCTTCGCAATCCCGGTGCGCGAGTTGCGGTAATTTGTCGCTTTATTTTCAATATCGACCCGATCGGCGTCGATCGCCAAGACTGCCGGTGACAGGTTCGCGATTCGCGAAGGACTTTGATCGACATCAGCCCCGTGCAAATCGACCGGTTAATTTACAAAGAGCGTCCTGCAACACACGCGAACGACAGCTGGTGCATCACACGCAGCAGCCTTGTACAGGCCCACCTCCGTCGGTGATCAACAAGTAAGTATTACACTAGTGCATCGATTACACTTCAAACAGTCTCCCGAGGCTACCGCTGATGCGTCAAGATTTTGCTGACGCGCGCGCGCGTGTGTGTATGAGCGCGCGCGCGCGCGCCCGCGATACATTCGACGGTACGCACAAATGATCCATTTACCAGAGAGCGCGTTTAATTGAGAGTGCCCACGGGTATTTTTATAAATGTATCGTGCGAGTCGAAAATCGTCGATGCACGGAGAAAATAAAACAGCGTGGATTGTATATACGCGTATATACGTCGTTTGGTGCCGTCGTCTACTATGTCATGGCGCGCTTGGTTCAGCCACGCGTTGGCGCGCGCGCATCGTCGCATGGATGCTTGTGTATATTTATGTGCATACAAATCCGAGCGCATTGGATAGTGGCGGCATATTTTGCGCGCCTCTTTGAAGCCGACTGCAAAATTACGAATATACTTTCGGCAATTATCACTGAACTTAACCTCAAAACTCGATTCAAAGTGTAAGCGAATACGTTTTTAACGATTGTTCATATGTTTTACATAGGGATCAACCATTGTGAGGGTACATATCGTAGCGATGGGAGGGGGATCCTGGAAAATACGACAAACATGGCGGTCACCGTGTGTTACGCACGCCATGTCTACCTTCTCCCTGCGCACGGTGTAGACTTGAGTCCTTTTAGTCCACACATGAAGCTCTACTAATTTTATAGCTTACTTTGCGTAAAACGTGACGCAATTTTTTTATTGGATGTTTATTTAGCCTTTCGTACCAACCATTTCTATGTCAATTAGTATAGCAAAAGGTTCGATCATTTGACCACAAAGATGAACCTTGATTCAGATTCTACGCTTTTAAAATACCGAAGTAAATAAATTAATAAGTAATATATAATATAGTCGTAATAAATTTAGTGAGCTATGTATTTAATTGATGCAAGAAATTTACACGAACATGAACTTCATAATTAAATCTTTTTCTTCTGCATACAGTCTATCGGTCTGTCATTATTTACTTGAAAAATTGAGGTACATTTTTGTCGTTTCGGGAATATGGCCTGAAATGCCTTTTCCCGATGCTATCATAATAAAAATTATGTACCGAAGTTACGATTTAAAAATTAAAAATATATTTCCTTCGTTAAAAGAAAACAACGTGCTAACTTTCAAAAATGGCTACGCTAAAATTATGAAAAATGCTACAGATCGAACAATTCTACATTGCAGCACTTATAAAACTTTATTTTAAAAACATATGTAATGATAGCATTATACATCAGTTCTCAACTGTTTCTCTTCTTTATTTAACTGACCAATTAGCACATCGTAAATATGAATATATTTAGAGGCAAGTTCATGGGCTCGTTAATCTTGTGTTGTCCATATTTTAACGGTATATCGTTAAAATAAAAAATGCAATGTATGAAGTAATGGAAAGTCTATTCAATCGTATATATACCTATTATTAAAAACAGTAAAAAAAATTTCTTGAAACTATTTGACACTACTATCGACTACTGTTGATGGTGCTTGAAAAATCTTTTTTGTAAAAAGTTGTTTGTACGAAACCTTGAAAGTTTATTTCACATTTAGAATTAATATTTTAGAAGGTGAAATGTTATGTTATCAACATCATTAATCACAAATTGAATATTTTATTTTAATTGAACATAGAAATATTTAAATCTTATTAGCTTTTAGAAAATCAGATATTTAGGCGGTTGTGTAATTAAAAAAATGCAGTGCTTCTTCAAATTTCAAAAAAACCTGACTTGATATCTCGGTATATAAATTTTCCTTTATTTTTATTTTACAACTAGATTTAAAAGTATTTTGTTAAAAGTGAAGATATCTATTTAAAAGACATTTTGAGCCACGTCGTGAATTCGACGGAAGTTACAAAAATTCTACAAGGGTAGCAGATCAGAATCGTAAACAATGATTTTTCCGTGTATTTTAAGCATCTCTTATTAAAGCATTAGGGGTCAACTTTGAATTGAGCACTCGCTTTCCAGAGCTTTGTTTAAGCAAATTAACAGCACGAAAAAACAGTTGTGAAATATTTTTTATTCATTTGCAAAAGTTTTCTGTTTTTCATTAAGATTCAAATCTAGAGATGCTTAATTTTTTTTAACAGCTTTATTATTATGGGTCGTAGTAGCAAAGTTTTCTTGTTTAAAGCTTTATTGTAACGAGGTAGAAAATGAATTATTTTCAATTATTTATACATCGATAAGTGTCAATAAAGAGAGACCTCGTTAACTGGATAAAAATTTATTGCATGCGTCGGTTAATTCCGTATTACATATTTCACTGTCAATGCTCAAATTTAACTTTGATTTATTCTTTAGTTAAAAATGTCCAAAGATGTTGTTGGTTACGTATCCAAATAAATTATAACATTTATCATCGAAATATCTAAGATTACAAAAGATTAAATCAATAGTATCTTCCCAGCAATGGTTAATGATAGAACATAGACACTGTATAAGATCGAATATTCAATTATAGAAAGAAATATCATAATTGTTAAATGAAACAATCTCGAAAGATCGAAAAGTATGTACATGCATAACGACAACTTTAAAGTCTTTCTTTTACATTGGAAGCGACTAGCGAAATGTCTTACAATAACGACACTTAACGACGAATTTAAGAAAGTAAAAATAAAAGTACAAATAAAAATCTTATTAAAGTAAAACTAATAAAGCAAGGTAATTCCTTGCTGTGCGTGGATACATTGGATGGCGCTATAAGCGAAAATTTATTTTCGTTGTCGTTTTCTAGAGGACAGTGAAACAGATGTGTCATGCAAAAATAGATTCAAAACTTTGATAAAAAAATAACGAATAAATTCTTCTGATGCGTTTGGATTTGTGAGTAGCGATGCTCATCGCTCTACTAATCCACTTTCCTTGGCGACGGTACATCTTCTCGTTAAGTACGATTTACAAAATCGACGAGTTACTGAAATCTTATGGCGTTGAGAACGTGTTTGTTCGTGCTCGTAATTGTTTGAGTTTTTTGCTTGCATTGCCAACACATGTTTTCTTCTTTCAACGGAAAAGTTATTGGGTGCAATTTTTATGAATATTGAATATGACATTTACATTATTTTTGGCAAGATTAATGTCATTAACAAAAAAGTTTTCACCCTGTTAAAAAAAAAAAAACTAGCTCTTTAATTAACACTTGAAACCTACTAGCTTTTCTAATTATATTTACTCGGAAGATTGATTCAATTTATTTTCGTTAAATAGAATTATGATTAAAAGGGACTAATCGTAATCTATGGCGACCGTAAGAAACTTTTTTTTTAATAATATAGAAATTTATTTTTCGTCCATTTTTCACTTATTTTAAATCAATTGATTTTTTCTATAATGGTACGTATGTAAAAGAATGAATTAAGTTATAATAAGTAAAGTAGGGTTACCGTACTTATATACGGACATTGCACTGAATATAATTTCGTTGGTTCATTTTCAATTCAATTGTTTGGCGTCGATGATTTTTGTAATCTGAATTAAATGTCGAATAAAACATAGCAATAAAATAAACCAAATAATCCATGAACAAACCTTTTCGGAATTCCTTATTCGGAGCGAAACTTCTGAGTACGATTACGCACTTGCGAGAAACTTTCTACTTTTTTCGTACATATGCCTTTTTTGTCGCGCCCTTCTTTTTATGAGCTCACCTCTACTTTGATGTTTCACTGTATATAGGTTATTTAATTGAAGAATCTGACATGGAATCGAGACCTTTATCGGCGTCAGCTTCTATTCTATTTGAAAAAGTTATCGGTTCGTACTTATTTATATTATTAAATATTCCTATTAATTAAATCGTTGCTTCTTTTCTTTCAATAATGTTATTGTTGACAGTTTTATCAGTTTATAAGAAACCTTTATTATATCGAATCTAAAATGAAATTCTTTCTAAGTAATCTTAGTAGATCAAATATTCAACAAGTTTCATCACAATTATGTAACGGTATGAATAACTATTAATTGTATTGGGATTGTATTGTAAATATTTTTTAAACTTTTGATGATATTTTGAAAGAATTTATCAAGTTACTATTGAAACACGTTTACAGTTGTTTCGTATTATAGCGATTTCAAATGCCTTTGACCAATTACTTTCTAACACGAGATATATTCTAACACGGTATATATAATTATTTGCATTTCACCTCTTACTTTTTGCAATTGAAATCGTAATTAATTCGCTAATTTGGAAATGTAGTGGGATTAAAAAAAAAAGCAACTTATTAATTTTTTTTCTCTCATAAAGAATACAGAAGCTAATGATAAATCGCTAATGCAAATTTTTGTTGTCAATTCGCCATCCATCAGTTCCAACGTGCAATCGGAATTCTTCTCTTCTGCGGTTCTCTCTCTCTCTCTCTCTCTTCGTCGCTGCTATTTTTGTACTCGTGATATAGCGCGCGACGTCGTTCGCGGTTATACAAACCCTGTCTCTCTTTTTTTGGAGAATCCTCGAACTATCTCGATATGCTGTATAAGCATGTATGTGTATGTGAAAAAACGTATGCATGTGTAATGTGCGCACCGGATATATAAATGTTTTAAATGTTGCCGAAACATGTTGAACTGTTGAAATTATGGCACATGAGTTTGTATGTATCAAGAAAGAAAATTTAATTTTTTATAATCAATTATGGCAGACGTGAGCTTTTTATTGAAATACAATACGATATGTATTACTTTATCGGGATACGACTGGTTATTTCTCTCGGTCTTTTTCAAGCTTAAATACTTTATCTTTTAAGTTCAATTTTCTTTATTACATCTTTAAATTTTGTGATTGAAAAGAAAGTCTCCGTTTGTTGTCATCATTTTTATGGCCTGAAATACTCAATCACTGTAAGATTTTAATGTTACTCTCATATTTTACAAAAGTTAACGCTAAAGATTACAACTCAAATCGAAATTATTTACAATAAATACATTTGACAAATTCGCCACTATCGAAGATGATTTATTATATTAGAGATTTTCTATACCTATTTCTGCCTCTCTCTGTGGGTGTGTGTGCGGGTGCACAAAGAAGTGAAGAGAGAGGGAGAGGAAGAGCACATAGAGTGCAAGGTGCGTTAAATGACGTGTTAGACGGTTAGGTCACACCAATTCGTAAGGGGGAACCACCAAAATTCGAATATTCGGGTCACGCAAAATCGTCGTGCCGGCTTTGCTAGTCGACGCCTGACGCTCGAACGACTTCTTTCTGCAAATAAAAAAAAAGACGAGGAACATTTTTCGAATTCTGGAGACTAGTCCGCAGAGATTTGCAGCCACAGTCGTACCTTCTTCAAAGATGCTCGTAGATCATCAAACACTTTTTCTCGTGAATAAGAGCGCGGGCTTTTCTTCTTTTAGCATATAATATACTTAATTCATTATTCCCTACATCTATTTCTTAAGTTTTGCATGTCCAAAAATGCATGATTTGTTAATAAGCTTTTCATCCAATTAATATTAATTGCTTTGTTAAAAAATTGACCGAGTGTGCTAAAAGTACAGCCCAAAATTTAAATTTCTATTTGTCCAGGATAATAAATATGCCGAATCGATAAGATATTTTGTTCCCTTAAATTCTGTGTTCACGTTCTGAATACTATAATGTATCAATTGTAAGAAAAGTAAGTCCTAAATCTCAATCATTAACTGACAAATTTTTTCGACAATAAAATACAAGTAAAAGCTATATTCACTTTGATCATTTTTTCAATTTTTATTTTTATTTAATATAAAATATTGTAAATAATGTATTAAAATTGGCCCAAATTATGAATAGCGGCTATTATTGCAAAAGATAAGTTTTTCATACCTTTTGTATTGTTTTTTACCTTGACACACAAATTCTTAAATCGATACGACATTCATCTAGTTTCGATAAATTTCGTTTTCAAATATAATGCGTGCACGAACGCTTTCGCTCTTCAATTCAATGCCACGGCTCTGTGACGTAACTCATATTACCTGATTTCGCTTTGCACTTTCGTGAAGATATTTTTACTTCCGTGTAGAGGATATATTGTATACTCCGAAAAGTATGTTCTCTTTGACTGCTACAGTCTCAAGTGATAGTAAGAGTAGAACAATCTGAGCGGAAAGTATGAAAAGTGATGTATGTGTGTGAGTGCGGGAGGAAGAGAGTGAGAGAAATGAAAGTATTGTGGTAGTGGGTAATTGTGTCAGGGACGCGGGTGTACGTTTTCATTTTAGTTGGTGTGCCATGGTGTCAGCAAAATATGAAACTGTTTATTAAATTGGTACTATGAGTGCCGTCAAAATAAATTATTTGATTAGAAGGTAAGAAAATCCCTTCATTGCAAGTATGATATCAATTCATTCTAATGTATGAATATTAATTGTACTACTATATAAATTATTTTCTAATGCTGCGAGATTTGACTTGAACCAAATCTCGCTTACTTGGTCATGCAAAAAAGTGTGGCTTTTTATTTCAAACTCAGTATTTGTATTTGTATACATCCATTATATGTTAGAGCTAAATGCACGATAATTCTTAATGTAGTAAATCGGTTTTATTATTTTTATGCTACTTTAGGCATTAAAATAATAATAATAATGGCTTAATATATTAATCTACTATAATATCTATTAAATTTCACGTGCTTTAATTAAAAAATATTTATTAAAAAAATGTTTGACATTAGATATACATAGTTACACTATCTTTATAAAATTAAGTAATTTAACTAATCGTTAAATATTTTCCTTAACATTATAAATAATATAATTATGCATCAACTGATTTAGATAAAATAGTTTTAAAAAGTTTTCAGATTCTTAGCTACTTTACATGACTCGTAGTCATCGTAAATTTGATTAAACGTTTTTGATAATTTGAAGTGCAGTGAAAGTATTATAAATTTATGTATTAAAACTGTTTCGATAAGGAGAAAATATTATAATCAAATATATAAAGATTTTCTCATCGTTTTCTTATGAGAAATATTTCTACGTATGCGTGATATTGGATGATCTCAAACTGCTAAAAAGTAACATGAATGGATAATGAAAATATATATATAAATATATCTCTTGCAGGTTTAATCATTAAAAACGTAGGTATTAATAACTATTAAATGTTTGAATATTGAAAATTTACGTTTTTTTATACTTAAACAAACTTTCCTTAACATGTTTTACATTCCTTTAACATTCCTTTTTTTTTAATATTGACATCGCTCTTACAATATATTAATAAAGTATTGCTTACTTAAAAAAATTATTTATCATTAGAAGGGATTGAAAATAGAATATCTGAAATTTTGTTTATAAGACTGAGTATAGAATCTAACCGTTATGTGCGTAACATGTGTTGTAAGAATGATGCATAAGGTTGACGTTGCATGATGTCTGCTATCGATTTAAAAAAGAAAAAAGAATAAGCGTTCATTGCTTTAATTGATAGGTTATAGTACCATTAATTCTTATTTAATTCTATTCTTAAATGAATCAACTATTATGCTCGATTATTAGCATTATTTTGTACATTTTTTAAAAATTCCTAATTAATAATATATAACAGTGTATGTTAAAAAAATTAAATTAGATTTTTTTCAGGTTTAATTTGCAGGTCGAAAAATATTACTAAACATTCATAAAACTTCCTGTACGGCTTCAATTTTAACAATCACTAACAATCAGTATGATAAAATAGAAATTTTTCTTCCAATACTATGAGTTTATCAAATATGTATGCATACATTTTTTAATTGTTTTACCACTATTTTTTAAGAAAACGATGTTATAATACTGGTTGTTAACTCATTTGGTTAACTACATACTGGATATAAGTGTATTTTTTAATTTTATATGCATAAAAAATTTCCTGACTCTATCGACAATTTTATCTTTAAGAACAGATTCGGTATCTCATCTTTGATTCGCCACGTGTATACGCTACGTCCACTTCCTTGTTGGGTTATTACCTGTCTACCGTTAGCCCCGTTACGCTCCTTAACAAGGACAGCATACAGAATAAAAGAAGAAGGTTTAACACAAGTGGTAGCACCGTATGGCTTATCTCAAGTATCGTCGCATGAAGTCTGTTAGAGGAGTGGAAATGATACTGAAAGTTCAGTTTAGCAGGTAACGGTGTCAAGGACAAACGGACGAAGCGACTCACTGTTCTTTGAGTATTTCTAAGTGCAGCAAAGGGGTACTTTTGCAATTAGCAGAGGAAAGAATTTTCTCATCATTACGCGCATTAGCCAATACAAGCGTAAGCAACAACCATATGATTTTTTACCGTATAATTGAGAAAACTGTAAACTCAATCTTAGACTCTTAAGCTTGGCTTGTGTATCAAATGCATATACTCTTTACTTTCAGAAAGTGAAATTGCTTGCCTTTTCAAAAAATTTTATTTTCGGTTATCTTTAACAGTAGTACGCGTGATCACGATATCGATTAGTTATCTATATGAACAAATACAATAAACGTATTTTTTTATTACAAATAAAATCAATCGTATATCCTAAAAATGTGAATATTTATAAGTATTTAGCAAATGCGCCAAAGAAAGTTGGAACCGAATATTATTCGCTTCAATCAAAGTTTTTGATATAGTAACATTTTATGATAGTATATTATATTGTACAGCAAAACTTTCTAATTATATTGTACGTATTTAAATAAATATATATGTATATATGTATATATGTATATATGTATATATATGTATGTATGTATGTATGCATTTTATGTATACATTTAATACGTAATAAAATAATTATGGATAGAATTTTTCGTTTGTCGAAAGGTCATTTGCAGATGAATGTAGAAATGTAAATGAGTTTTACATTTCTGCAATAATTAATGATTTTAATTATCGTTTATGATTCAATTTGCGACTAATAAAATGAATACGAAACGAGTGATATATTTTGGCTAAATTTTGTTTTTATCTTTATACTTTGATACATTGATATTAGATTTTTGTATAAACTCGGATGCGAGAAAAATATAAAAAGGGGATAAATATGTAACATCCCAGTTTAGAATCCTTTGATTGTTTTATTAGACATTTTAGACATTAAAGGAAAAGCAACGACCAGCTTCATATTTGTGCTTTTTTGCGATTGTTTCACTATCTTAAAAAAACGATCATGAAGAATGTTCACTTTTTCTAAGCTTAAAACTATAAATTATATTATTTATTATTTATTAAGTTATATATTCATAAAAATCATTCGGATTAAAGCAAGGCACATGAAGATAAATCTACATAATGTTTTTTTTTTCTTTTTCATTACTTTTAACTGTACTTTGTGTTTTTTATGTAGATTTCTATAATGCATCTGAGCATATTTTTATATATGTTATATAATTGTAATTACTAATTTTTAAATTAAAGACAAAATATCAAGTTTGTTATAAGTAGTTTATATAAAATATTAGTAAATATAGTAAAACATATGAAATTTTATTATATTTTCCGGTTAATTATGTTTGACTTAAATTAAAATTAATATCGATTCTTTAAAATTTTATTTAATAAATACAAAATATCGTAACAGTTCATTAACAATCGTTGTTAATTTTTTAAGTAGCCTTATCTCGTATGAAATATGTTAACATTAAACCTAAATTTCATGAGTACACAATGTTTCAACGACAACAAAACATTTTATTTAAAAAAACCTTTCACCCTCAAATTTTCTTTCCGCTGAATTGCATGTATTTATAAGCACTCTACATCCGCTATTAAGTTTGCTCAAAAGTAATACATAACAATAGTTATTTAAAATAATATTGTTTATAATTTTAAATAGAATTACAATTTGCATGTGACATTATTCTAATGTCGCGTTATAGATCAAAGACTTGATAAGTAAAAATAATTTGTTCATTTAACGGAGTCATTTATCTTGAAAAAGTTGCTTTCTCCCGCACATAATTAACTTGCACGGATATATGCGTGCACTCAAAACAGACTTCAAAACCATCGCAAATTCGTATTCACGTTGCTATAGAAAGTTAGTAGTGCTCTCCTCGCGTCTCGTGTTACGCCATTCTTAAACTGGCGACATTGATTTGTATCTCAGAAACTTGATTCTCAAAACATATATCTTAAGTATTTATAGGCGGTTTTTAATCAATTATCAATCATATGTGAAAATGCACTTTTTATTCTTTTTCAAATGAGAGTTTCCTTATATCAAGTGTTTTTAAATAAGGAAAATATGAAAACGCATTAATTTGTTGATTTATGAGATAAGTTAATACCAGAATAAGTTAGGCATATGCGCATTTTGGTAGCAAATTCTTATTATTCTTTTTGACAAAAAAAATTGTTTGTATTTATTAGTTATATTTACTTGTAAATTAGCTTATGTATTGGTAAGAGAGTAGCTAATATTAGGATTAGTTATTATTCACTTCGTTGTTGAATAATTTAGATAATTTAGATAATTCTATTTAGATAAAATAATTTAGAAGACCAAAATAATGACGATATAAGTCTTACATATTTATATATAAATATAATACTGCATTCATTAAAAATATTTTTTAATGAAGATACTGTGGTTTATTTAAAACAAAGTAGTAAGTTGATAACTAGTATTTAAACTAGCAATTACTTCTCTAAAAATATACTTATTACTAAGAGAAAAACAAGAAAAGCTTTATCAAGATGAGCCGATTAAGATAAATATTAATAATTTTAATATAAAAAGTTAATTCTATTGAACACCTAAGTAATTTAAATTAGCTTACAACGGATGGGACATATTTTCAAAGCAGTGCTTTAACCCTTCATTATTTTAAATTATTACAACACGCGCCAAACGTTTTAATTTATATCGTTTTATTAGTCGTTCATAAAATGCTTACATTATTTTACTATAAATAAATTGATTATAGTTATTTTAATTTTATCTAAATAAGACCACGTAAAATCAACAATCTTTTTTTTATGATAAATAAAATAACTGAATATGACATACTTTTGAGTAGGAAGTTCATGTAGCTATTTTTATATGCATATTATCGGATACATTGAACATGAGAGATAGGTTTGGGTCGTGTATAATAATTTTGAAGGTCGCATATACATTCAGATTTTTCGTAACATTGGAAAACATAAACCCATCAAGGGCTCTCCTACATATCCGGTTCTAAAAATCGATCGACCAGTCATCCGCGCGTTTTTCTGTATCAAACAGCAATATACATGCCTACCTGCATACTCACTCTTCATTGGCTCTTTACTTTAATTATTATGGTATTATTTTTATACCATGTAAATATATTCAAGAAACAAAGCGCAAAATTAATTTTAAGAGTTTATATTTATATTTGTTTATCTTTGAGATTTGAAATAAAAATTTAAATTTGTTAAGGACTAATTTTTTGGTATTGAGATATTTCAAATGTTTTTAATAGTTCTTTATTGATTCCTCGTATTTCAATAATAATTGAAACGGTTTTTACTGTATTCAGTATTTGTATTTTTTATTTCGTATACTGTATAGTCACTGATTCGGTTCCTATTATATTAGTTTTCTTTTCAAATAAGAATATTATTTTAATCAAATTCGGTTGCATTGTAAGAATATAACCATGAATTTATTTTAAATATTCAAACAGCTGAAAATAATTGAAAAGTGTATTAATTATACCATCGAACTCTTCGTGTTTACCATGATTGCCTCTCATATTTACCATGTTGTTATGATTCAATTTGATACGTAGATTACCGAAAGAAGCTGTTAAAAGTTTCCTAATGTACTTTTTTTTAAATAACATTATTACGATGTTTCAACATATTTATTCATTTGTAGTTTATTTTGAATTTAAATTCGTTCAAGTATTATGTATTTTCTTAGCTACTTTTTTTGTTTATTTAAAATGTCAAGTATAAATAACTTGATCGTCTCTATAGTAAAAGAAAATTATCTGTATTTTATTTTTATTTTGTTTACATGTTATTTCTTTTGAAAACATTTTTAAATATATGAATTCGATAACTAACGGGTAATGATTAATTGATTTTACGATTAACAAAATTCGTCGATAATTGTCTTGACGAAATGTTTAATCCAATCAAAATGTAAAAGTGTGAACATTTCGTTGTTCTTAAAATGAGCAAAAAAATTAAAAATGCATAATGAATACATGCTTAGCTTAAAAATATTAAAGTTTTTAAGAAATAATAATTTACCAAATTTTAATAAATGTAAGTGTCAAAAATAGTATTTTTTGAACATTTTTAACGTGCTTATCGTAATATGACAAATATAACTATATATTAAAAAAATTGTTTTGTAGTTATTCAATTATATTTAAAAAAATATATAATTTATTATGCTGTGATATATATTTATTATGTAGACTCGATTGACACTTCGACAAGTGTACAAAATATTACGAAGGATTTATTATTGACATGCTTAAACGTTAAAGTATTATGTTTGTGTAACATTATACAGGAATATAGTATCTTTTGGTGTCAGATTTTTATTAACGATATTAACATCAAATCAAAAACTTTTATTGAATGACGTTTTTACAAATAGATGATGTGTTAGTTTATATTAATTTTTAAATACATCATAATGGAAATGTAATAAAATATAATAACATTGTAATAAGATAAAAGAAGAAAAAAAGCATGTATTAATTTGACACTGAAAAGTCATTGATATAATCAAAAAAATATTCATCACTTCAAAAAAAAAAAAACATTTCATAAATTAATAATAATAAATAACATAAAAAAAAAACTAATTTTTTAGTTACTGCTTATAATCAATGTACAATTCTATGAATATTAATTATAATATGAAAGTAAAATTTGAATTCACCTGTGTCTATTTATCCATAAAATAATATAGTTAAATATTACGTATACTACCATTTTAGGAATAATCTTAACCTTTGAGTTTTATGCCAAACGAAGATAAAGTTTATTTCAATTATTTTTTCATCCGATAATCTTTGTATAGTGATTGTTCTTAACTAATTTTTTTCATTGTGTATTAACATTTGTAGTATTTAAATAACATTTATAAACAAAATAAGTTCTAGTATATCCAAGTTTAATCATTTAATTTTACAGGAACAATGGTATTTACTCATAATTATATTTCTTCTTGTGAAACTTAATTAAAAACTAACTAATTTCTATTTTTTTATAAAAACGTAAACCATAAAGGAATCAATAATTAGTGCAATAAAATATGCGTTGAATTTATCACTATATAACAAAAATTATAACTTTAATTTCAAAAACAGTTTTAATGAGAAGCCATTACTGTTATAGAGTGAAAAATACCTTTGAAAAAGTTTGAGAGTTACTCCGCGTGTATTGATAAATTAGCTACAATAAAAATAAGTATATAAAATTTATTAGTGATAAGGTACAATAAAATAATAAAAGATATGAAAAACAGTTATTGAAACCTTAAGTAAAAGCAATTCAAACATTTAATATATATATTAAAGTAAACGATTGAAAAGTTCTCAATTAATTCATCTAAAAATTCTATTTTTGTCATTTCCACAAGTGAAACATTAATTACTGATCAAATGATTAACTCAAGAACTTTTGGCTCCATTCGTGAAAATTTTACTATGTTTTAAGTTTTAAGTTACTTTTGACTAACTA
Source organism: Wiebesia pumilae (assembly GCA_018907045.1). Taxonomy (NCBI): domain Eukaryota; kingdom Metazoa; phylum Arthropoda; class Insecta; order Hymenoptera; family Agaonidae; genus Wiebesia; species Wiebesia pumilae. The sequence continues at coordinate 4,790,107 of JACCHZ010000138.1, forward strand.
AATATTAAAAACTAAATTAACTGCGTGCTGGGGTAAGGGCGTGATAATGATGAGATCCTTTTTCTTGGATTAATGGTTTTATCGAATACTGTGCTCTTTGCCTTAAGTGATTGTTCATATGCTTCATTTTCCTTGTCAGTCATTATTCTGATTCGAGAGAGTGAGCTCAAACTTCTCTGTGGCTGCAATACGAAAAGAATGTTTTGTTTTATACGGTAAAATATAAATAAAATGATAATATCTGTAACTTATTTAATTTATTTTATGAACACTTAATTTAATATGTTTATACATGCACTTAACAAATATTTATTTACGAAAACCTTTTACCAATAATTATCTAATTAAGTTAAAATCGTACACGCAGTCAAGTTCTTGATTGATTCCCTGCTAAATATTAACATTTACTTCACAATATTTTTTTTAAAACTTCGATAATTAATTTTATTTATCAAAAAAATATGTAGTAAACAATTTGTTTAAGTATTTTTTTATACAATTTTTATACAATTACACATTATTTCTATAACTTTATTTTATAAAATAATGAGTTCGTTATTAATACAAATTTTCGACCGATTACGTCTATTTTCTTATGTCATTTAATAATATTAAGGTATTATATGAAGGAACGTAAAAGTATACAAATCTAGATTCAAAATATATATTGCTCATTAAAAATGTAGTATTTCCATTACATACTTCGTCTTCAATTGCTTTTGACAATTGTTACGTTCTTTTAGTTTCTATTAATTGCTACTATTAATAATAAGATATATATTTCATGTATAAGTGATTTATTTAAATGTATAAAAATATCTATTCTTAATATTTGTCACATATATATATTTGTAAACCATTAAATGGCTATTCGGTCACTAAATTTCAATACCTCGTAATAAGAATAAAAATTAGTGGTAATAAACTAATAATTAATTTTTAATTTATTTTTTATAATTGAACAATTCATAGAATACACTTTATGTTGTTCGAAGTTTTTAGTGGCCTAAATTGAAGAAAGTATCGGTAAACCACGACCTTTGTTCAATTTTTATTTGCGCATTTTATTTTTCTTCCTCTTGGTATTATCCTATGTTTTCCGTTATCCATATATCTATCTTGATGTTTTACTCTCTCTTAAAAACTGTTTCATGAAAAGAAATGTGTGCCCACGCTAAAATGCGAAAGTTTGTGGTTTGCTTCAAGGTAATATAATCTATTATTTACCGATACTGATTTTTTTAATAATTCAATCAAATGATCCATTTCATAAATTGTGAATTAGGAGAAGAGAGAAAATTTTTAAGATTGTTTCCCATCTCCTCACTACGACATGAAAATATTTACAGTCACATCTGGTTAGATTGAAGAAAATGTAATTTTCATAGAATGAAAAGATTCAATTTCTGGAGATATCGATAATCTTCGTCATAAATTGCGCTAAAGTAAGAGAAAGAAAAATAGAACTCAAGTAACAAATATCTGTTATTCTTTTAACACGTCGCTTATCATTAATGTTGCACTTTTGTATTTATCTACAGCAAGAGAGACGAAGTCAGTATACATATAGATTTATCTTGTTTTCTGAGTCGCTTGGTGTTTTTCTTCATCGCGTAAACAATGCACGCCCCTAGATCTTCTTATCGCTCAATCGCCTTTGGGAGTGACGTGCATACAATCCTGGAACTAAATCCAAAGAAGGGGCAGTTGTGCCAATGATAATGATGCCGATGATGTTAATGTGATACGAGCACTTACCAAGCAAAAGATCAACTGTCTGCTTGCTCAATGCACAACATTGTAAAGATAAGTTAGTAGTGTTTTTTATTTTTGTTTCTTTTTTTAATTCGCTAGAAACTATTATTTAACTGTTAAGGATTATTTGTTACAGTTTATTTTATTAATTAATTAAAATTCGAATTTTTTAAAACAGTTATTCACATAGTAAGTATTGTGAATCATCTTCTACTGTTTCCCTTTGTCTCTTGATTTCTACTCTTATTAATAGAGAATAATAAAAAATTTGAAGGACGGATAAATTTTTAAAATGACTAATATTTATCCATAATATAATAATTAAAATTTTTTTTGAATGCAATATTTAAAACATTATAGTTTATTACAATGAATTTGTAATTCATCATATCAATGGAGATTAACAAACTTACATAAATTCATATCATCGTATCAATTATTGATAAAACAATATGTTTAATATTTTTGTTGTTACATCTTATAAGCTGTTTCGTCTAATATTACCAATTTTCCATTTATCTCAATATTCTCAGTGAGCTTTTTAAATTTAAAGAAATGTAAAATAGAAAGACAATATTTTGGAAATTATTTTATAATATTCAACCATCACAATAGGCAATGACTTTCTTTATAAAAAAATCGAATGCAATTTGTTGTAAAAAAAGCTTGAAGTGTATATATTTCAGATTTTATTATCTCTCTGTTTAACGCAGTACAACCTTTTATTAATATTTATAGAACAAACTGATTAAAAATTTCCTTCTATTGAAAAATTTCCAAACTAAACTTGTCTATTACAATTAATGGTTTATTAAGGTTAAATCTAAGTTACACTTTAAAGAATGTATTTCCAAATAAACATTTCGACTGGAGATAAGATATATCATAAATGTAGATAATTTGTACAAGAGCTAGAGTGATAGGAAGAAAATATTGGAGGACAACATATGAAGTAATACTGGCTTGCAATTCGCTGACAATCCACATGGCAACATCGCTAGGCTTCCATATCTTTACTTGCCTTGATATTACGTATTCAAATACAGATGTGTGCACACATAGCTTTGTTTCTAATGGACTTTTTACTCATTTTTTACGAATCGTTCTGTAAACTCTCATTGTGAAAATATTAATGATTAATTTATTCACCCGCGAAAATTTATTTGTTAAAAGTTGGAAGATCTTCGTTTACTGCTGCGAAAGTGATATTGAATGGCAGTTCAACGGCTTTTTTAATTACAATAAATGTTTGCTTGAAAATGGAATGTTTAATCTATGATTATATTTGTGATTTTAAATACTTGAAAATGTAGACCTTTTTTAATGACTATGTATTACATAGAGAAAGGAAAGTATAATTTACGTGAAGCAATTATATAATATCTTCATATGTAATTTGATATAATAAAAATGTTGTATAAATATAAATTGATATAACATGTTTAATTTTAATGTGAATTACATCACTAATTCTATAAAACCAAATTTTTTGTAATAAATGAGTGTAAATATCTTTGAAATTATTTTAGAATTTTAGTATTCTTTTGAAAAATTTTATAATTATAAAAATGTATTTATTTCAAAACGGACGTTCACTTATTAATTTATTATAATGTATTACATTATTGTTATATTATTATAATAATATAATATAATTTGAATAATAATATCATATACTTGTTAAAAAATAATCAGTCTAAAAGGAACGGAATAAAAAATTTACTTTTAACAAAAAGAAAAAACGATAAGAAAAATAATGTATTTATGTTATCTTGGCTATTTAAAACTTTAGTAGTTTTACAATATATTTTTGTTTTCAAGAAAAAAACATTTCTGCGTTATATGAAATAAAAACGTTTTACATATTAAATATTTTTTAATTAAATCTCGCTGTTAGTAAATTTAAAATTATTTATTCAAAATGTTTTTATTTAAATATTTCAAACCGAAATAAAATTAAAATATTGATCACTACTATAATAATGATAATTAATAAAATAAAAAAAAACTTTCTGCAATTCAAGCATTTGTAATTTTATGTAAAAACGAGTTCTATTATCATTAACGAAAACTTGTACGAACTTCAAGGACAATATAATATTGGTATGCTAAAAAATTCTTTTTTATTTCTTACCACAATCTTATTTAAATTTTGCTCTATAGAAAACAGCTTAACTTTGTTTGCATGCACATTCATAGGCTTTAATAATTGTGGCGGTTCGAAGGGAAAGGAGTCACAGCAGCACGTTTAACATGTATATTATGAATACTTATTCATATGGAGTGCACAACCAGCCATTGGTAGACGCACATTGGATGGAAACTGGTTTATTTTTGCAGACTGCTACATTTTATGAGCGTCGATTTGTGCGCGCGTGATTTCTTACAATCTGGTACCTTATTTCCTGCCGAGCAACACAAATTTAGTAGTACAACATTAAAAGAGTACCATACCTTTATACTTTTTTTCATAACTCTTTTAAGTTTTAGTTTCAATCAATAATTGTCATTGATTGCTGCAGGCATTTTAATTTCAATATTTACACGTTTATTTTGATTAAAATTAAAAGTCATTGTTATGGATTGGTACCTCGATGGATTTGTATGAGAATTTAATTTTTGGAATTATAATAATTAAAAACATGAAAATATTTTATTTGTAAAATTGATTATTTGGAATTATAGCATCTATAAATCATATTTTTCAAACGGTTTTTTAAACATATTTGTTAAAGCGCGAGGTACTTAAATCGATGTGAATAACTGCTTATGAATTAGCTTTTCAATAAGTTAGATTTCGGTACAACATAATACGTAAGGCACTAGTTATACTTATTTTATAAAAATATTTAAATTCGTGCTTTAAGAATATTCTTTTTTATATTCATTTAATATACAATATTTTATTTACGTATAATTGCTTATTCTATGTTCAATTTATTGTACTTATAATGTTTTTATAAAACATAAACACAAATTCTTCTTTTAATATTTAGTTCACTAACATTAATCACTTAATTTTCAATAGTTATTTTAAATCAGCTATTATGCGTATTGATTTTAATCTTAAACATCGTATTCTTTAGCTTTAAAGAGTAAGGTCTTATTAAATCGACTAAGGCTTACACGGTAGTAAGTTTTTTGTTATTCGACCGTAAGGTTACGTGCGTGAAGTTGCCTTGAATGAGAAAGGTCAACGCGCGACAGGTGGGTTGTCAGTTTCTCTTACACACTGTTGTCATTTGCAATTATAAAAAAATCTTTATCTCAAGTTTTTACACATAAGATTTTCTATAATAAAAATTTTTTACTTTCATTTGCAATATGCGAAATAAATTATTTAAATCACCTCAAAAATTTATGTACATTTGTTATGATTATCAGTTTGCTTTTTTAGGAATAATTAATCGATGTTTTTGTAACTCATAAACAAATATGTTATGCTGAATTAAGTTATTCTGGACTAGATAAACTATTTTTAAGGATACGAAATGCTCAAAATTTAATTAAAGCCAACTGCATTTTTCAAATTTGCATTCTTCTCAAATGATAAAATAACGCTTGAAACTATACTTAACTCGTATAAAAAAAATATTTCTTAATCAATAAAGCCTTATATAAGAAAATATTAATTATATAATGAAGAAAAGCTACATTGAATCTCTATGAAAATTATTATCTTCTAAAAAATTCTATTCAATAAAAAAACTTTTATTCATTTATTATTTTGTATTTGCGTTTAATAAAATTGAATCACGCACTTTTCGGTTTAATTGTTCATTAGTAAACCGGTATTTATAATATTATAAACTATTACACGTACACATATAATTCTGATGTAATGTCTTAATCAAAATGCGATTTGATGATGTGTAGTCTTATATTAATTGAAACCTCTCCTGATCTAAACAATTTAATAGTTTCTGTAAAGAAATCTTTAAATTTCTTACTTAAAAATAAAAGAAATTTAAGTTGTGATTTTCAACTTTTAGCTTTTATATTTCTTATCCAGAAGTTTGCTCACGATATATAACGGTGTTTTTGTATGAGCACTCCCGGTACCTCTTTTTATTCGGGTCGTCATCATGGGTTTCTCCACAGAAAATTTCATTCGAGACCATATCAAATCGCCATGCTATATTTAAAGTTTTTATTTCGTTTACGTTTTACTGTTTTTCGTTTTTACTGTACAGTTTGTTTACAATGTTATTTATTTTAATTAAGTATTATAAGTAGTAAAAGATTAAGGGCGAAAGTATAATGTATTTAAAAATTTGTGAATTATTGTTAAAGATTTATATTAATTATTACGAAAAATATAAAATAATTTTTGAATTTCAAATTTGTTAATTTAACCCAAAAATCTTATGTATTCAACATATAAAGCTAATGCGATTGAACCCAATTATTAATACAAAATTTTATTATCAATATTCACTTTCAGCTTTATGAACAATGAATATAATCGATCATTTTTGTTTAAAACAACATGAATACAAAATGTAAAAAATGAATTTATTGCATAATATTCACTTGAGTATCATTTAAAAGATCAGTTAATGGAAGTGGATGAAAACATGGAGTAAATAAGTAATAAATAATTATAATTACGAACAAAAATTATATAGTGGCACACTGTGTTATAACATAATTCTCGTGTATGTAATCGATACAAAAAAATAACGAACATTTTTTGGAAATCTATTCAGGGAATTTGTTGTTTAATCCATGGAAAAATCAAAATAGCCAAGTAACATTTTTTATTATATTTAATTCATAGTAAGTGTACTATTCAAAACTATTCAAGTACATTGAAAATTCTGAACTAGTTTTCATTTAATAAGTTTGCAAAGACATTATGTGTGTATAAAAAATGAAAGTCAGTTCATCGAAACATTTAATGTACGAGTATTTTATTTTAGATTAGGATGCGAAGAGTAAAAAAATTTTCTTTTAATTTTATAATTGGAAATTATAATTTAACTCTCTAATGAAACGGATTATTCGGTCGTTTCTGACTAGTAAATAAAAATTTAAATGTATGGTCTTTATTCAACCTTTATATTTTTATAAATTGAAGACCAATAGTTTTAACTGAGAGAAGTAATAAATTTATTTTGTCGGTTTATATTAAGTTCTCTGAAATTCACGTGATACAATTTAAACCACGTCATGAGCGCAATAACTTATATTGCCATTGACTGTTAATTGTGTATAAATAAATCACAATAGTAAGCAACTTACAGTACTTATAAACCAAGTGCATAATCATAATTTATTGACGAAAAAATCAGGATTTCCTATAAAGAATAATAGAGCTAAAATTAAAAGTCTAAATTAAAGAAAAAAGAATCGGTAGATAAATACCATAAATTTGAATAGAAGAAGAGCGGCCCTTCAAAATTTATAGAAGGCGAACATTTTAGTAATTTGAAAATTTTTATTTTGAAGGCATATATTTGAAAATATCTGCAATATATAAATGATTAATAAGTTAATACTTATTTTTTGCTTTGATATTAGAAATTATTCATTTATACAAATTTCAATGAAAGTCGGTCCTATCAATCGTTCAAAAGAAGGAATATTAATTTTTTACGTTTCCCGATTAAAGCAGAGATAAATTTGGATGAAGCCTTTAGCGAACAAAAGTGTAGGTGCACAGATTTATACTACAAAACTCGCATTACACTAACGAAATTTATTCATGGAAATATACTGTTTTTTTATCCATATTGAAAATTTTCTCAAATTAATCGTTCGATAATTTCTTTATACTTTTATCGACTCGAAGCAATGAAATCCTACAATTTTATATATATCATTGTTAAATAAATGCTATCATTGTTTAGCAATGAGTTTCAAAACGGTAAATCCAAGCCTACTCTTTCAATCGTGTTGTTTACAACCGAACCACCTGAGGTATTGTGTTTCCACGCATTAATCATTGTTGCCAAAATCATAGACTCGCGTAGGATGCCAAGTGTAATCGAATGTCCGCCCGTTGAATTATTGGTAGTGCAATTAGAAAGGAAAATTCTTAAAATCCCAAAGGAAAAGGCAGGAGAGACAAGTGACCGAAGTTGCTATCTCTCACCTCCACATAGGAAAGGAGGCTCGTGCGCGCGCGCGCGCGCACCTGTTACACCGGTGCGACGTGTAACCGAGGCACCACCGATTACTGGCACACGGCACACTATCCCCGAACCTCGCGCGCCGTTAATGGCGACTGCTGACACCGCACCATATTCTATTTATAGAACCTCCGCTCGACTGTTTTGTCGCGATCTCTCTCTAACTTCGGTTCCGTTGGCGTGCAAACAACGACGACAACGACGACAACGACGACGACGACGACGACGACGACGACGACGACGACGACGACGACGACGACGACGACGACGACGACGACGACGACGACGACGACGACGACCCCGTCGTCGTCTAAGGCATTTCGGTGCACCACCGTTGCTCCCTTTTGCCGGCGACTTACGAAGGCCGGCTTACGCGGATTTTCACGATGGCGTCCCCCAATTGCTGCTGCACGGCAACCTTGCTGACTATTACTACTTTTCTGATTATTCCTCTTTCACTCTTTTTTCGGTTTCAGGTTGTGATACGGGATTTTTGGTTGGAAACGTCGTTGTGCTCTTCGCACGTACAATTGAAAGTATGAATTCTTTCAATTGACGTCGACTAAATTTAAGAAACAATGACCATGCATTCTGATTATTTATGTAAATCTTTTACTGAACTAGAAGCGTTTGAGAAAGAGAATACACATTGCCAATAATATTATTGTTAATGTAAATATTGCAACAGACCAAAAGCTATTATTAGTATACAGAAAAGTTAAATGAAAGCTTTACTTAGCTAAAAAGGTTTGTATTTTCATCTAGTAAACGATCATTGTTAAAAACTAGATTTAAAAATTCATTCGGTTATTTTTTTTTATGTAATGATCTGTCTTTAATGAAATGGATATGTCAATGTTTTATTTAAATAAATAATGTTGAGTATGTTGCCTTGATCGAGAATCGATTAAAAATTAAAAACTTCGATTCGCAAATACTGAATACAAAATACTTCAGTCTTCTGTACGTGGCAAGGCGAGGTTTGGTATTTTCGAGGTCGTGCGTCTTGACGTTCGCGTACTTAAAAAAAAAAAGAAAAAAAACGAACAACTAAGATGCGCATGCGCGTATATCTTGTTTTTAATGCGCACGTATAAAATCCCACTTGCATCGAGGGATATCAGCCTCTCGAATCAGACCTACAGCTGTTCCTTTTCAATCGTGTGAATGAGATATTACGTGCTTCTCTAAATGAATACATTAGGTCATTTTTGGATGAAAGTGACGAGTTGCTGAAAACTTTGTAGGTGCCTCTAGATTGGCAATACTCCAAAACAAATCAGCAACGAATGTTGATTTGTACTCGTTGTACGAACGTTTTTGAAAACATAATCAAGCTTGAGAAGAAGTAATGAAGTAAAATGTAGATGCTTTTTTCTTGATAAGGCTTTTTAACGCTTTGCAGTTGGAGCTAACTGCCAGCTACGAGAAAGGTTTAAACCATATCAATTCTTGAAAATTGCTAAAATTTCCTGATTTTCGGATGTTTAATTATTAGCATTATCGACAGACTTGGCCAGGTAATTATTTTCTTTCGACAACGTCTACATTTTAATAAGATATACTTGACAAGAATGTATCTTTTTGAATAAAAGACATTTAATAATTTATGAATAAAATGAAGAATTTACATAATTTAACAGCAGCTAGGGTTAATATATTTTCTTTTACGTTATCCTATACGATTTTTTGTTCGCTGAATTCTTAATTTCGCGCAACGTACTGTGCTGTTTTTTTTAAAATTATTATAATATTATTTTAGATGAAATTTATCCGGCAATAGACTATAACAATAAATCGATTGCAAAACCTTTTGTGTATGTTAAAAAATCTGAAATAACTCGAGAATCAAATTATCGGGAGAAAGGTTATTGAAAAGGTAAAAGGAATCATCCAAAAAAACATAATTAGGATAATTAATAATGTACAAATATCTATATCTTGATTAAGTTATATTAAACGAGCTGGTCCTTACATTTTAATGTAACTGTAAACAAGATTATAAAAAGAATAAAACACTACCACGATATTACAAATGTAGTTTTATTTATAAAGGTTAGTTTTAGAACTGTTAGAAATGAAGAAACTATAACTATAACCTTGAAAATCAAAAATACAGAAAAAGTGGTGTGAGTTTAAATTGTGTAGTTCTCAAATTACTTACAGTAATATATCAAGTTTTAACATTTACATTTATATTTGTGGAATATACATATAAAACTTAATATGACTCGTATACACTACCTTAATTTAAACGCTATCAATTTTTTAAAAATAAGTGATAAATTAACATTTATATCATTTATAAAGTTTCACACAATCTTTTTAAGATATAACTAATTTAAGAACTTGTATTTAAAGACTGTTTGATTTGGTAACAGATTTTGTGATATATTAATTTTAAATATGATAGGAATTTTCTCGATTTCATGCCTCAGACACATCTAAAAATACGTTATACTTCTGAATTTGTTGAATGCATTTTGAATTGTTATCACTGCATTAAATCAGTGATTCAAATTGTTAAAAATCGACAACGTATTCGCAATTAGTGAGTCAAGGACTCGACAGAAATTTTCAGAAAATGGCTATATCAGAAACATTTTTTTTTTTAAATGATTTCAGCATTAAATTATAACAAATATCATTTTTCATTAAACTATACCTTTATAATTATTCTTAATAAGCATTGCTAAACTTTGTAATCAACTTAATTCAATTCGCGTATGTGATTAAATTTACACTATTCTCTCAAATTCATTGTATGAAAAAAAAAGTAATCAATGGTGCGTTTCTTAATTGTATCATGGCTTTTCTAATAAAGCTCGCATCTACCCTTACTCCTGAACTTTGGTAATTTGATTTTTTATATGCGTAACGCTGTTTTATGCATACATGATCGTGATAAAAATGGTGGGACTAGTGGCGGAAATGTATTGTATTGGTACACAAAGCCAAGGAGAAGCGGAACCAGCTGCTGAATGCAAGAAAGGTGTTTGTGAGATATAAGTACCGTTGACCCCTTTCCGCTGGCAATTGTAATGCTTAGATATTCTGAATATTATAGTAAACAGTGTCGTAACTTCTTAGTTAATATTGTTCAAGTTATTTGATGTTAAAATTTCATTTAAGGAATGTAAAATTAGAGATAGTATTCACTCTATTAAAGTGAAATTTCCTATATCGGTATGTATATTTATAGTGTGAACATTAAAATAACGTCTTAAAATCTAGCATATCGAGAAATTCAAGATATTAAAATTTCAAGATCAATTAATATTTCTTAAAGTAATGGTGCACATCAAATAAAGAAAAATTACTTTAAGAGAAACGTATTCAAAATATGATGTATTAAATTTGTTCAAAAAATTCTTGATGCGTAATAATACTCCTGCAGAAATTGTAATAGCTTTTACTTTTAGAACGCTTATTTGACTCCTGTTTAAAAGCCAAGTCACAAAATTTCTCATTTATCTAGAACTTTCTGTTTTTATCGCAACGTTGTAGAAACATCGCCAGTAGAATTCATTTAGTAACTTTTGTTACCAAACGTAAATCCTAGGATCAACTTTATTTTTCTTTAAATTATCGTAAATAAGCTTTTATATAAAAAATGTTTGAAGGCCTAGTTTATATTTGCATGTGAGGCATTGAAAGCTTTTGCTTCAGCTTCAAACACCAAAGATATCTTTACCATCTCCTTCTTTAAAAAATAATCTTCTAAAATTATATTTCACTGTTAGTATCGATTAACAAAAAATTTTTATCAGGCATTAGTCTTTGGTTGACGCCGAAAGAAAGATATTTAAAGAATTCAACTGATCAGTTGAAGTAAAGTCACGGCACCATTTTATATCCTTGGCGTGTACAAGTTACAGTCTCCTAAGTATGCTTATATTGGTCAGTGAAAAGATTGAGTTATTTTATTGGTGACGCGGTAATTTCCGAATATTTTTAACGCCGATTATTAAGTCATTGTTTAAAATTTAAAAATGTCATTTAGTATTAAAATTTTTAGATTCAGAACACGAATGATGCCTTACTCCTACTAATTATCTCAAACTATGATACAAAACTTTACGAACTTTTGTAATATTTTATTGTTTGGACTTTAATTTGAAAAAATTTTCTGTAAAATTTGGAAAAGTAAAAAAAGAATATTGTTCAATTTGCGACACGTGAAAAAGTTAAGATGTGTTTACAATGCGTCGATATATCGGATATATTTATACGATAAGTTTTTGATTTTATATTGTTTTGTAATTTTTTATTTATTATTTGTTTAGAAATGATGTATAATGGACATTAATATAACTTTTATAAACCATATGAGGTTTATAAGTTTTTCTTTCACAAGCATATGTAAACATTTTTCACGATATTTTCCAACAAATACTTTTACTTTAAGCGAATTACTTACACCTAATTACACATTAAAAAAGTAAATAATTATCCTAAAAAATTTTGTTATTTATATACTTATTAGATCTCCGTTTCGTATTCATTTATTCATATAATAGACTATTGTATAAATGTAGACAGCCAAGACTCGTCTCATTTTGTCTTATATTACAGACAATTAAAGTATACAGGATGAACTAAGAAGCCAAATTTATCACCTCATTGTTCTTGCCAATAACGATAATTTATTTTTAGTTATTAATATTGATTGTTAAACATGTAAATTAATGAAAGTGTTTGTTATCGGCAGTGTAAATGAACTTTTACATACAATTTATGGTATTTGTTATGTGTGTGAAATCTTGACACCGTCTTTAGAGCCGCCATACTTAAGCGTTTTTCGATGATGAAATATATTTACTTTATCAATACTATATGAAATATAGTACTTTGTTTTGAAAAAAATTTGATTTCATTGAGTTATAAAATTTCAAGATTAACTTATTTGTAAAAATGTATTTTGGACTTTGTGTATTTGTGCGAGTAAACTTTTTTGAAACATGGAACTACACCTAAGCCGTGTAAACAAAGTTGTCGCAACGTTCAAGAAATGGTTTCCATTTTCTTATTCGGGAGATTTCAAACAAAGAGTAAAAATTCCCAGATTGCAGAACTTCAATTATACAAAATTTATAGTTGTAATTCAGCGACTCAAATCTCTCCGAACCCTGAGAATTGTCGTCGTTGAATAAGGTCAATTTTTCAGAATCATCGTATTTTCTTCTAAATTTTTTGTTTATTCCGGTCATTCGGGACATTTTATGACTTGACAGCTGACTGGGGAACTTGGATTGCGACCGGGAACTGCGTAGGTAGCTCTACCAACGCACACGCACGCGCGCACACAAAGTAGAGAGTTAGACCGACACTGTGAAAGCGGAGTAGCGAGCAAAATATACTCCGTCCCCACTCCGCGTCACCTTCGTCATTGCCAGCGACGCAAGCGGCGAGTGACTGCAAGAGTGCGAGTTTCCCGTCGACGACGCTGACCGTGCGTGAACCGCATCACGTAAACACACGGAAAGTTGGAACTCTTGGCTCTTGGGACAGCGACGAATTCGGTCGCCTGTGCGCGCGCGCGACAGATTGTTTTCTGGGTTCCCAAGCTCTTCTACTTTCTACAATTACGAGGGACGGTATCGCGACCTTTCTCCCGGACAGTGTCCACGGCTCTTCGATTTGCACGTAACCGGTCGAAGTTCGTTATTTCTTTTCGTTGGGAAATCTAGTTTATGATTGCGGATTGGCCAAACGTGGGTCTTCGCAGTGTCTCGAGTCCTGCGGGGACTACGGGAAGTAGAGAGGAGACGGTTTCGCGTCCCTCGTGGACGGTGTGAGAGAAAAGCGGACATACGAACTATCTGTGGCTCGGACACCGCCGTACATTATTGCTAGGTGTGCGGAGTCGGGAACGCCTTGGGCTTCCTGTTCTCCCTCGGTCGGAAGGCCAATTTTTTTTAATTAACTGCGCGCAATTCCTCATCGGTGGTGACGCGTTCTTTTTACCGTACGCGCGCTCTTTCTCGTTCGTATCTCTCTGTAGACGTATGCGTACGTACATGTACTACGTACATTCAGGCAAAGGCAAGGTAAGACCAGACGTTCGTTAATCGGTGTTTTACAAATTTGGTTTTACAAGTTACCGACAGTTGCAAAGAGTTTATTTTGCGTTCTGTTGCCGTATGTACCTTGTGTAGAACGCGTCGCTCTTATGCTATAATATTCAATCCTTTGATCGAGGACAGCACAGATTTCTCTCTCGGCTGTGTCGTTACGCGTATTTTTTGTGTATTTTTTGTGTATTTTTTGTGTATTTTTTGTGCGATGGTGTCAGCTGCTTCTTGCGACTGTCAGTAACTGGTATAGCGTGCAAAATTGGTTCTAGCATATTGTACATGTAACGTAGATCGACTTACGCGAGAGAGCACAAAAAAAGAGCAGAAAGAAAAGGGGCCCGGGTGCGCGTATGCAATGCGGAGTGGCAGCAATATGGTGGTGTTGTTTCTTGGGAAATGCAGAAACGACGTATCGACGCTTCTTGACTTGTTCTCACCTCGGTTTGCCGTTGACTTTTTATATTCAGGTTTGTCAAAATATAAATTTTTGCTTATACGAGGGCACGCTGCCGAATTCATAAATGAAATAAGAACAAGAAAGGGGCAGGAGGTCGAGAATGCAGGAAATGCGCCGCCACGCCGGCGTGGCGCCTCTTAACTTCAGAACTTTGATTCGCCGAGAATTGCCGAGGGTATTGCGATCAATTCGGAATTTTTGAAAGTTCTTAAATATTTTTATGAAATGGCATTTAATGAATAAATCATAATGAATAATTCATCAGAACTTTAGAGGCTTGCTTGTAATTTCAAATATTGAAAACGAAAGATCTGCTATTTAATTACTACTTATACCATATCATTTTTAAAGCCTTTAAGCTTTATACAGTCTACTTCATTAGCCCTGTCATCTTATTTAAATTGACCTTCTTATTTTTGTCATGTATCGGTGAAGTCATTCTACTTTTTCGAATCTCGAGCAATTACGTACTTTCGTTTTAAAGTGAAATTCATTTTTTAAATGCATTGAAAATATCCATTGCCTTATGGTCCTTATTTAAATGCAAATATTATTTTTCTATATTCTTGATCGTTTATTAATTGTTCAAACTTAGAAAATATAAATTATATATTTAAAGAGATATCTCTTGCTTTTTTTTTAATTATTTCAATTTACCTATTTAATTAGTAAAGAAATGGGTAAAACAATGTTTCTGATCTATGTGATACAAACCAAAATACAATATATCATTATTAATAATTTTATCATTATTTTGTTGTAGGAAACGAAGAAAAGTAGCAAAGGCCAAGATGTTTAGTTTTCACAAGCCAAAGGTGTATCGGTCCAGCACTGGGTGCTGCATCTGTAAAGCTAAATCAAGCAGCTCAAGATTTACCGATAGTAAAAAATATGAAGATGATTTTATAAAATGCTTCCAACTGGAAGAACGTCGTACTGGGGAAATTTGCAATGCCTGTGTGCTCTTAGTAAAAAGATGGAAAAAACTACCTGTTGGAAGCAGTCGTAATTGGAGACACGTATGTACTACTTTAAAATAAATTTAAAATTTATTTATTTTTAAGGAATACAACTTATTTAAATCATTGAAAAATAATTAACGTTATATATTATTAAAACGTATTTGTAAAATGCATATTATTCTAAAACTCATTTCGTACTAAGTTTTAAATAACTTTTTTATTAATTATATGTGTATAATTTTCGTACGTAACAGGTAGTTGATGCTAGGGCAGGTCCAGGAATCAAGTCTTTAACAAAGTTTAAAGCAAAAAATAAGAAAAAACTAAAGGATGTTCCAGAAAAATTTGACAAAATTCTTAAAAAGAAGCATGTTTACTTGAAAAATGATAGAGAACGAGAACAAAGCCCTGCTATGAGCGATGATTTAACAGGTTTGAAATTTGACTTTTGACAAATAAATTGTTACATTAAAATTCTTGTAGGGATTCAAAGGTGTTGAAAGCTGTGTAAAAAGAGTTGTTATTAAATGGTTTACTCCGGTAATTGTCAGTAATTGAAAGAGTATAAACTTAAAGCTTATTTTTATCAACAATGACTTTACAATTTTGCTGTAAATGCAGCTTAATATTTATAAAAAAGGTATGATTTTCACAGCAAGTTAATTTAATTATTTCTGCAGTGATATATTTTTAACAATTTTTTCATTATACAGCTAATCAATAAAAAAATGTTAATGAATTATCATTGTTTAGTATTTTTTATTAAGGTTATCATTATATTGGTTATCATCTGTTAAGATTGTGGTAGAAAAGTTTTCAATTAAATAATTATAATAAATTATTATTATTCATAATAAATTTTATTCACTTATGTGACCAAAAAGCTATTTAAATAGAAAGTGCGAATTATTTAGTCTTTTTTTTTAATACATATTATAATTTGGATGAGCTTTTTATGTAATTGTATACAATTTTTAGTCTATTGCATTAGGTTTAATATCAATATATATATATATATATTTTTTTTTTTTTCACAACTGTAATAATATAAGTCCAAAATTATACCAAAAAAATTGAACTATGAATTTCTGTTCTTGATAAATAGTGCTATACATGATTTTAGAATTACTATATTTTGAAGGGGAAAAAATTATATTATTTTATTCAATTTGCAGAAGAATATTTGGTTGGCACTGGAAGTAAAGGCTCTAGTAGAGCTGGAAGTCCAGCAGGTAGCGATGATACTGGAGTAGGAGAAAAGAGATTAGATATTGATCAAGGAGAATTAATAACTAGTAATTTTATCGATTTAACGTATTTCAAAAGGTGATTATTGTACTTTAGCTTTATACTTAAAAATTTCATAAAATGTGTATATCTTATTTAAATGAAACAGAAACAAAGAGAAGATGAATAACATTTTATTATTTGACAGAAAAAACGTATGCTGTGGTGTGATATTCGTTGGTATGATGGGTGAAGTTCTGATAGAGCCGGCATACTTGAAACCTTGTTTAGGTTGCCTGGCACGCCAACGAAGACAACAAGTCGCAATAGAGGCTGCAACAACGGCGTCGGCAATGGCTCTTGTGGCAGGCTCGAGTCCTTCGCATTCCTCGGCTTCGGCGAGCCCTTGTCACAGCTCAGCATCCACTAGTCCAGCGCATAGCGTCGAATCGGGCACTGAAGGCTCGGTTAAAGCGAAGGGCTTTTGCGATTCATCTTCGGACTCAGGTTATGATGATTCCAATCAAGGCTTACATATAGAGAATAAAAAACCCCATCACCAACAGCAACCACCACCCACATCCCAGTCGCTTCATCTTATCGCTAAACCTGGTACGTAATTAAATGTTTTAATATTATTTATTTCAATTTATATTATTTTTAGAAAATATTTTCCCACTGTTATGATTGAAAAATGTTATTTAAATTTACTCGAAAAAACTAGTCATATTTGCTCAACCTTCTTTTCTTTTGTATAAATTTATTATTTGTGATTTTTTATTTATTTAAATTTATTCTGTATAGATATTGCACTTATTAAAATAAAAATGAAACGTTCTATGTGTGCTTGTATTATTGTATATTTTCATAATATGTTAAAACATATTAAACATGTTAAACATGATAAAATGTTTAATATATTAAAACATGCATATTATGATTCCTTCGTAATATGTTTAATTATTAGAAAGTTATTAACATTGTGTATTAACACTGTATCAATACATAACTATTAGTATTCGATAATGTAGATACAGTTTAAGACGTTGTCATTTAGATTGATGTTAATATGAAGGAATCTGATTAATAAAAGAAATTTAATTTGTTATGTTGCAGTTAAGCAAGTTAATAAGATGCAAATGTTAAAGTCGGAAACAATTCTTCCAGTTTCAAGAACAGTACGGTTGAAGAGTCTCGGCGGTAGTGCCGGACCCAAGATGCCGATCAAGTTGCTCTGTAAGCCCGTTGCACTCGTAGGCTCGGCTAAGCTCAGCCTGAGCAGTGGTACTCCACGACCCGTTGAAACGGTACTTGCGGTTCCCGCGGCCGTCGACTTCACTATGCGCTGTCCTCCCCCGCGTCAGTCGCTCGCTAATTAAAATTATCTCATCCAAAATTCGCAGCGATGCATGCGTCCGTCTTTTATGTCTCCTTTCATTTATTTCGTATTTCTTACAAGAAATTGCCTCACACATTTAGTATTTTAAAAAATATCAGTAAAATCTTTAATTAATAGCGTACTATTGTATTTCAAAGAAAGAATACTCTGAATTGCAATAATTGTAGAAGCTCCATTTTTTCTGGATTATTCTTTTTTCTATTACTTGCACATTAAATTAGAAGAGAAATTATACTAACGTATTTTAAATCTTTTTATTTTACAAAACTTTTCTTAAAATTTAATATGCTGCAAAAGTTAATTCAATGTGCCGTTATTCATTAGGCAAATATTGAAAGGCGTGAAGATTTACAAATAAACGAAACAAGGACTTCAATTTCAGAGTTCTGCCGCATACATCTCTATATAAATCTTAATTTATTTTTTCTTCCTTCTCGCGTATAGTTAAATGAACGTTACATATGTATATAAAAAATATATATATATATATACATATGTATATCTACATGCGTATACATATTGTATTTATGATAGGGAGTTGCAGCTTTCTCTTCGTGAAGTATGCTTGCTTTAAATTATTTCTTAAGACCACTCTTTGGTTCGTACGATAAAAGTTACTTTTTTATTTAGATGTTTTGTTCTTGTAACAGACAAGGATCTTCCAACTAAGAAAAATGTCTTTTGTTACTAGTATAGTATTTCTCACTTAGGCTAATAGTGAAATAACTAAGTAACAACATTAAAAAAATGCTTTTTAAGAAATTAGTTATTTCTTGCTTTAATTATTCAACATCATAAATTTATTTATAGCCCTAGCGACAAATTATATTATTGTGATAAAAGAATATCTTTGTATAAGAGAGAAACCTTAGGATGTATCCGCGTTGATAAAAGATATCCATGATAGGAGATTCCATGACTCAGTAACTTTTCAACTTATTATCTATAGAGATATAGATAATCTATATAGATGTTTGACACGTTTGTACATACGTAAAACAAAGAAACAAGGAAAATCACTTAATTATACAAATAATTCTCTCTATCTTTTAAGTCAAATGCTTACAAGTTATCATATATTAACTATCGATTTTTAACAAAATGTTGGTATTCAAAAGTAATAATTGGCGCTATTTTTAAAAATAAGCAAGACAATCAAGTTAATTATTTTTAACACATATTATAAAAGACTATTGTTCACAATTCATTAATAAAAATAATAAAATCAAAGTAAAGTATAGAAGAGAGAGTTTCTATCAATAAAGTGGTTATGAATGAAATTTCTAAGTTATCTGTTATTGTGGTACGGTGTATGAATGTAAAAGTAATAAACGTTACCTCATGTGTAAATTTCATCAAATGGAATTTACTAAATTTAAGGAAACAATCTTCCAAAGTCAATCAAATATTGTCATTTACTCACACTTTTTAGAAAGCAGATGATTATTGACAAGAAAATAATGTTTATATATGTGAATAAAGTAGTAAACACAGTCATTACATTCCTATACTAAGTACCATTTGTATCTAAGCATATTAAATAAACGCTCGCACAAAACTGCCAGAATGTAAGATTGTTGAAGAGTCATAGGGGTTGTATTTGTAAGTTATTGAATTAGCAATTCAACTTGCACTGTGATGATATTGTGTAAAGTAGAGGAGAAATGGAAAAAAAAATTTATATGAAATTTATAACAAAAAAATTCGTTATGGCTTAAATCGTACGAAACACTTCTGTCTATAATTGTAATAAAAACCAATGCATACTTCACAAAATAGATATTGTGGTAGCTAATGTAAGTTAAATTAGGAACTACAAGTTGGATTTTTTTTTTATTTCAAACAATTGTGTAGTTATTTTAATTTATTTTTTAACGGCATTTTTTTTAATGTTAAATAAAAATTTTTAAGGTTTAACAGAAAGATTTATAGCATTTTTTTATTTGTAGAAAATTAAATCTTGTTTACAAATATTTTTTAAGTACATTACTTTGCAAAAAAATATTTTCTTTTTTAAATGTCTATCAACATCAGTCTTAATTTTTTGTTAAAGAAAAGTTTCAAAAGTTTTTGACATTAAAAAAAGAGTTAAGTTCTAAGCAAATCTTTAAATAATTAATAAAAATCCAAACAAGTAAAAGAAATTACTGTCTATTATGTAAAAAAGAGAGAAGTTGCACTTCAACAAAAAATTCCAACTGACCCTATTCATGCGTCATAAATTATTCGCATCGACTCTTTTGAACTATAAAAAAACGATTGTGAGACTGATCGATATATTAAGAAGATAATTTTTTTTACATGCAACTATTAGAATATACGTGAGTTTTATAACATTCTTATATATGTTATATAAATACAAACATATTTTATATATATACATGAGAAGATTCTAACGATATAAATAAAAAACGACGACTGCCATAAAATATTATATCGTTATCTGATTATCTTAATCATATATAATTGTACATATATCTTGTAATGCGGATTCAAATGAGGTGATAATAATTATTGAGATTTACTTTTTTTCCCTCAATTTTATTGAACATCCATAATTTAGATTCGCGTTTCCAGGAGCCCTATAACATTTTATATAAATGTCACTTTAAATTAAATAAAATTCAAGAGAAGTGCTTACTTGATTTGAAAAACTAGACTATTAATTGCAATAATGATTATACAATATGATTCTACTGACTATTTATAATGGATTAAATCTATAACTGGATATAAACTTTTGTAATCACTTTTATTAAGCAGTAAAGTAAAACTCCAATGAATGTTATTTTGTAAAATTGGTGTTTAGTATGGCAATGTTAAAAATATATACATAAACAAAATATTAATTATATTTTTTAATAAGTTCTTATATCATTTAAAAAATGTTTCACTAAATATTATATTGAAAAAATTAATTTATATTTCCATCATATTTTTTTAAGATTTAGAATAAAAATTAAAAATTTATTAAAATTACAAATAAATCCTTTCCAATATTTCTAATAAACCAAAAGCATAATTAAAATAATATAAATGCATGCATGTATTTAAATCTGTATTTAAATAAAAAAGTAATAATAAAATCATAGGGCAAAGGAAACGCGTTCTTAATTATATAAAGAAAAAGAAAAATTTAAAAGTATAATTATTAATTTGGCGAAGCGCTTGTCGTTAACGAGAGAGAAAGAGACAGAACTTTCGCTTCGCCAAAATATACAATTATTTTCGAAATCATTGTAGCTCGCGATAAACTTAATGAAAAGAATTTTTTCGTATTTTTTCTCTTGAATTTAAGCATTTAATTAAATGCATACATGTATTTTTATTCGGAGCTTTCGTTTCAAAATACAAAAAAAAATGTATAATTTTCATGCCATTAAATATTTTCTGCTTGTAATAAACGTATAAAATACTTATTCTAAGACTTAAATATTGTATTAAAGATAAGTGTAGAAGTTTTTTATCTGTATAAGCACATAAACTTAGCAATATGAAATATTTTGGAGAGAAACGAAATAAATACGAATGTCTTCTCAATTTCTTTATTAAATTAGAATTATGTATTTGTAGTAAATATTTATTTTATACATTAATTTTTGTGTAACTGTTTTAATCAGAATG
The DNA here is from genome assembly GCA_018907045.1 of Wiebesia pumilae. Lineage (NCBI taxonomy): Eukaryota > Metazoa > Arthropoda > Insecta > Hymenoptera > Agaonidae > Wiebesia > Wiebesia pumilae. The sequence continues at coordinate 4,811,742 of JACCHZ010000138.1, forward strand.
ATTTTTATTTAAAAACGAAAACAAAAACTTCGAATATTCGGAGACTTACTTCCCCGAATGCATTTACACTGTAATTAAAGAAAAATCTATACTATAATTTTTAAGCAATCCATCAGTCACACAAACACAATCTAGTATAATGCGTCTTATATAAATATATATATAATGATTTTATAAGTTATATATTGTCATGTATTTTGTACTTTGCAAACGCGTTTCGCCGTCACGAAACTAAAGAAGCAAAATCTGTGAAATGGAAAAATTGCAATGTTTGGTTGATTGTAGTTAATGGAAAAATTAAAAATTCGTTAGAAAAATTCACTCATTCGCCCGCATATGTTAAAAGTGAAAATATTTACAAGTAAAAAAAGAAAATTAAATAATATAATACAATCGTCAAATTAAAAATGAAAATCAACAAAAGAAATTCGAAGTGTCTTTGAGTGTGTATTATGAAAAAAAAATGGTAGTATTGTTCTTCAGGGTGATACTAAATTTGATAAAGAATTATATTTGTAAAAGAGAAAAAGAAGGTGAAAATTTTGCAATATTTTAAACTCTTTATATAGAAAAGCGCTTTTTATGATATTCTATTTTCTTTTTTTATAAATACTAAATAAGAGATCAGAAAGTTTTTCCTCTCTACCGAGGATAAATTAAAAAAAAACATTCGTTGATAGGACGAAATGCGTATTCGCAATGTCAAGTGTGTTTAAGAAACAAAAGAGTATATGTGTAAAATTCAAGGGAGAAAACTGTTTATAAATAGGATGCGAAAGTCATTTAATTGTTATCCGAAGGAGCTTGTGAATTAGAACTTTTTTGTATTTTAAGCGAACCAGATGTAAATGTGATAATTTTTAATGTAACTATCTCTGAATGCCTCAAAATTATTGTAGTTTTAAATATTTTCTCTACAATTTGACGTTATTTGAAAAAATTAATATCTTAACTATTTTTTTGTGTATAATACAAATATTATTAACAGGGAGATTTTAGTTTTGCATAATAGTTTGTATAAATTAAATGATAAATATTGATTTTTTTTAGAGAAATTTTTATTTTATAATCTCTAGTTTAGTGAATTATAATCTAATTTAGCAATTGAAATTATTTAATTTGTCGTTATAGTATATATTGTTTCATTTTACATTCAAAAGCTATCATGCAAATTTTAAATAGTTAAAAAATTAATTTTACCTTTAAAATTTGAAGAAAACGTGTTTCTCTTTATTATATTTCTGTGAGGATAAAATACTTGATTTTCGCATTCTTTTGAACGTTGATGCAGCGTGAATTGCATTCGCAATCGGCAATCGGCTGATCTCATGTGCGTATTGTTTTGGTTATTTTTATTTATATATATGATGGCCAAAGCAGCGCATTACCGCCTATTTTTTTTGTTTTCCTTTTCTTTTTTTAAACAAATATCCGTAAAAATATAAGCAGACCGAATGTTGTTTTCTGATTAATTTTAATATCATTATTATATATTAATTATTGCATTCTTTGAGTATTTGTTTACACAAAGAATTGCGTCAAATGTGCATTTCTTCTCCTGCAAAGGAAATTATATATTCTTTTACCTGTCGTCAATTTAGAAATGTCTTTTTTCTTTCGAAATAAGATTTATGGTATAAGATTATAGATCTTTTATTTTGTACTATCTGATACATGAATTTTACATTTAGGCCAACTATCTGAGGTACCGTACAAGATTCATACATGTTTTTTATCGATCTGATATCACGTAATATTTAATAATGTATTTCTGTCACAACGATTGAATAAAACAAGCGCTTCTGTACATTGCAAAGTTTGAAAAAAATTTCTATCACGTACTTGCAGTAATTGTACATACTGTGCGAAGTATTATGTATTATTCCATTTGTTAAACATTGATTAAAGTATTGTGTAAAAAATAGTTTCTCTTGTTTTATTTATAATTTTAGTAATCTATTATAATTGCCTATCATTTATCAAAACAGTTGAAAAAAACAATGAAAAATTTTCGATAAGAATCAAAAGTATTTATTACTTTTTTTATATAAAAAGATGTGTAAAATTGAAGTATGCGTAATGTATGTTCATTAATTTTTATTAATTAATTATAAAAAAAGCAACGAAAATTCATTAGAGAATTGAAAATTTATTATAATAATCATAGTCAAATTTTTTTTGCAAAGTAATTTATGAGATTTATTTAGATGACAAACTTACCTATATTTTATAGTCTATAATTTAATATTGACTTGTAGATCTGTTATCATTGGACTTATAAAATTACTTTTCTAAATTTGTTCAAACATTTAAAAATATTTTAAATGTATAAGTTATTACATATATAATTTGTGGTTACATAATTTTTTCCTCCTTTTATTTTATTTTATAGAAATAAATTTTATGGTACTTAATTTAGCATTTTTATCGATTTGAATATTATTAAAAAACAATTAAATACAAAGCATATTTTCGATTATTCGTATACTCATATGGAATCTTACCCCCTCTAAGCACTTTTTCTGATAATACGCATGTGCCGACCTACATTCACAATTCTATTTACTAAACTAACATGGACATACATTTTTACAATTGTAAAACAATTAGTGAATTTATGTGATTTTATTCCGTAATTGTAAGTAAAACTGAAATTTTTCGACTTATTTTATATCGTTTAAATCTTGCTACTTTATCACTATGGCGTATAATTCTGTTCTGTTGTTTATACTGTATGCATTATTTTTTTATCTTTATAACTATAGTCGTAGTCTGGAAGTGTTATTTTATTTTGAAGACTTTGAAGATAGTGAACTCGGTCAAAAAAATTGATGAGATAAGAATTTATTTAATTTGAGTTTTGTTTAATCTAATTAATATTTTATTTATATAAAATAAAAAAATCACGTGCTTTAATCAATTTACAATGTAAAATAGCATTGTAAATTTTAGTATCCATATGTATGTACATGTATATACAATCGTGAATGGGGTCGCGGATAAAGAGTATGTATTGAAAATTAGATGAAATATTCTGTTATATAATTTTTTTAATCGAATGGTTGAGATTAGAGCATAACTTAACTTTCTATTTTTTTGTAAATTTTCCAGGAAAACTAGCCTTTTAACGTCTTTAAAGTTTAATAATTTAGTTTTTTTTTGTAATTGCGCATATAATTAAATCATATAAAAATTTTAATTAATTACAATTTCAATTATTAGGTTATCATGTGTTTTGCTATCAGTTTTTATTCAAAGGTTTTTGGTTCATCGTTTTAAATTAACGTTTATATTCCAAAATGAGCAGAGGAAATTTTGGTACTGTTGTTTAATGTGCAACTACGTAATCTATCAGACTGCAATGCCTAAAAATGCAATCACCTATATTAACACATAATATTACATGAAAAACTAATTAGCAATAATGATAATTTAAAACACAATTTTAATTCTTCCAAAGAACAAAAGATTTTGTATGTTGTTAAGCTTTTATAATTTTTGAAGAATAACAAATTTCGAAAGGGTAAATAAAGCATTTTCTAATGTTTTATAAATTAATAGTTTTTAATAAAAAGTAAATCTAATCCAACAGTTGAGTGTTTCTAAAACCAATTGTCAAAGGTAAAGATAATTAGTTTTTAAGTACATAAAAAGAAAGATACCATTATATCAGGCAAAAGTACACTGCGATTTTATATTCAAAAAATATATTAAATATAAGATTGAAAAAATTATAATTTCAGAATAATGTTTCAAATTCTTTTAGCAAAATGTGTCTACTTGAAGTATAAAAGAATAAGCCTAAGTTAGGAAGACATGGTCGTCTGTATGCTGTGAAAAATTCGCAAGTGGAAAAATTTAAACAAAATGGCGCATATAAATTAATTATGTAAAAACGAAATTTTTTACAAATATATCCAAAGAATTTTAAAGCCATATTATATTCATTTTAATATTAATGAATAATTTTTTTAGATCTTAAAAAAATCTACTAAAAATCTGTAAAAAAAGAATACCGTGAACATGTAGGTCTTAATATTTTAATGTTATAAGACTTTAAAAGTAAATTATTTTTTGTAATGTTTCATATCATATAACATTATATGAATATAACCTTGTAACTTTTTAATGTTTATGATGTTAAAAGGCGTTGGATAAAAGAACACGCTTATATCAGGTTTTTGTATTTTTACTATTAGCTAAATAAAAACTTTACTTTTTCTCAAATACAACTGCCTAGTTTCCTCAACTTAACTAAATTTGATCTAGAAATGCAGAAAACAATTTTTTGACATTTTCAGACAAATGTAGAAACCAAATATACAATGAATAAAAGAACTGACGAGAAAAAAACAAATAAGAGTATGGAATAAAAATTGTTCAATTTACTGAAATCTACAAATTGAAAATAGACTTAAAAAGACCGTTCACTTCGGTTAAACTTCACATAACTTCACATCAGTATAGTACATATGTAATGTTAAGATGTTTGTAACTACAGGCCATTAGCCTTCATCAAGCTTGTGTTGATACCAAAAAAATTACGAAAAACTTTTCGTTTCTTGTATGTACCATAAGGGGGCAATATTTTTGAACTTATCACTACATGACAGAACTAACGAAATATCTATATGAATATTAGAAAGTGCCAACCTTCGGTAGCTTCGTGACGAAGGTCATAAAATTCCATTCATTTTGTTTACAAGTTGCAATCGTGTAAGTGATGCTATTTTTGCTTTTGTGAAAACATTTGATCAACAAGAATTGCATGTGTGATCAAAGATTGGTTTTTGACAAAAAAAGAAATACTATCCAAACCCAAGAATACTTTCAAAAGCATTACGGTACATCAGCTCTATCAGGAATAACTATTTGTTAATAGTTTAATGCATTTAAATTGCAGTTATACAAGCTTTCAAAGAACTGTACGCCTTGAGTATTTAATTACGGTATCAATTCTAGAAAATATAAAAAATTTCACCCATATGATTTTTGAAGAAAAAGTGGGGGAGGTGGCTAATACCATAAAGAATGTGTCATGAATATTTTTTATGAAGATTTATAAATAAAATTCTCTACTAATCGTCCAAAAACAGTAGTGTGTCGATGATTAAATGATTAAGTAGGACCATTTGAATAATAAGATAAAGAAAGAAAGTACCCTTTCACCAAAAAGTGCATCAACTCACGTAATTATGAAAGCGACGGCGAAATATAATGAATTAAAGTATGCGTTGCTGTGCCATCTCCTGTATTCTCTGGTTCTGGACCTCAACGATTGTTATTGGTCTCTTAACTTAAAGATGTTTCTCTATGAGAATAGATTTTTATCAAATGAGGATATTTTGAAACTCCTGACAAATCGTACTATAAGAAAGATTAGACAAATATTAGACAAATATACAAATATTAGAAGACCATTGGAGAAAATATATCGCTCTCGAAGAAAACTATGTTAAAGAATAAAATCGATTTTTGACAAAAATATTTTTTTCGTTTTAGTCTTAAAATTTGTCACTATATTTAGTATTTCTAATAGAAAATTTAAAAAATAGAGTTTTGAAATACTATAGATTGTACGATTTTGAAATTTCTTATAATACAATATGTGGATTTATATTTCTGATGGTCCGAATTTTTCTGATTACAAACATCATCATTTATATATTTGAAAATTATTATATATAGAATAAAGAAGAATATAAGTTCCAATTATAGTGAAAAAGTATTTAGATGCAGTGCTATCCAAATCTGATATAAGCATATTAAGAAAATCCTCAGGTTTGTTTTATTATCGTAACCAGATAATAAAACAGATTTTATTTTTATAATTATGGAAAACTGAAGAATAGAACTTTATGAAATATTTGATATGTTTTGAATTTTTAATCTGTTTATATACTGTATATGCATACAGTTAAAAATTCATAAAAAACTCTTGGAGATTTATAAATTTATTTATATAAGTAGATTAATAAATTGTTAAATAACATATAATTTATATTAAGTTATTACATTTATAACCACAATCAAAATGGAAATATCGTTTCGATTTCAATTTCAGGCATAGCATTCGATAAATCGTAATACGTATTTATGAAAATTTAGCGATTATAAGTTGCGATTGTAAGGTACCTTTAAATAATATCATTATATATAATATATTTCTGTGGTATTTATCACCAGAAAAGAAAATCTATTTTTGTAAGTTTTTTCAATTTAATGTAATATCAAAAAATAATTAGTTATATATATATTTGTTATAGCTGTATGTAGTACGCAAAAACAAGAAAATGCATTCGCTGATACCGCGGTTAATTACTTTTGATGTGACAGGAACTTTATTATCGACAAAACCTGATCAATTCTATGCTAAAGTGGCAAAAAAATTTGGTTTAAAAGATTTTAACTATCCGAGGGCAGCAAATATTTTAAAAACGAGTATGGAACGCCTTGAGGTAGAACATCCAACATACGGCAAGAACACAGGCTTAGGTTGGGTAAACTGGTGGAGAATTGTAGTTCATAATGTGTTTAAGGATCAGTACCAGAATATTGATAGTGATAAACTTGATAAGGTAACACAATTTTTCTTTGAAAAATGTTATGTATAGACTGTAGTTCAAACTATTGTACTTTAAATTAATTTCTTGAGTTATAATATAAAATATTATAATAATACTAAATAAAAAAGAGTTAACATAAATTATATATCCAACTAACTATTACTTAAACATACTATGCACAAAATATATGTTATATGGTATGAAAAATTATTAACAGTCGTTTTCCAAAATTAATTTACAAAATTCAAGCAGAAGTCTCTAATTAATCGTGAATTGTTGAGTGAAGATAAAGTAAAAAAATGAATTGTTAGAATAAATTTGTGATTAATATTATTGATTGTAATAAATATTTCTATGAAATAAAAAGGAAAACACATCCAAATTTAATTGCATAATTTAAGAAATCAACAAATAAATGAATCATTAAATCTAAATATTATAGAAACTGTATCAATAACCTAGTAAATAACTAAATTCCTCTAAAAATTATTACAATATCCATTACTTAAGATTAGTTTATACAGAAAATCATGTCACTAATTTGGCTAGATTAGGTTAGTAAAATAAGCGCAACATTTTTAATAAATAAAATATTTAATTTGCGTGTAATCTATCAATCTCGAAACAAACTAATTCGTTAATTGCTTTTTCTGGTTTCTTATAGATCTTCTTTAATAAAATCGTAAAACTCCGAACGAGGTAAAAAACTTTTATTACATTACCTCATTTGGAATATTACTTTCAGTAAAATTGCATCACAGCTTTAAAAACAGAATTTTTAAAAAACAGATTATTTTTAATTATTAAGAAAGTAATACTGCAAACATATTAGTTGTTACTTGAATATGCTTATTTGACACCATTTTCGCTATAAAAAATACCTTTAAATAACATTTAACTAACACAAGGAATTTGTTTTGCTCAGTTTTATCCAAAAAACTAGATACTTATCGTCCGACTAACAAATCTGTATCAAATCAATATACCATTTTCCCAGGGTTGAGAGATACGAATATCAAAATTATTTCATTACAGTAAGCTCGTATCTTTAGGTTTTACATGGGCTTATCAACAACCCTCGTATTAACTTTATATGTAACAAATGTTAGTGCAAACATTTTGTTACTAGAATAAACAACATTAAATTCTGTTCAATAATAAATCATATATTTCGTAATGTGAAATTTATTTCTATCTATCAAAATAATTAAAATATTTTAATTAATTAAATAATATATAGAATTATTTTTTAAACTTGAAAAAATGAAGTTTTGAGAACATAGCATTGGAGTAATTTAACCTTTCTCACCAAGAGATAATCACTTAGAATAAAAAATGGACCTATTATTCGTGTGATAAGATCCACATTTCTTTAAATGAACTTAAAATAAGTTCATTTTAAAAATAAATATATTAATATAAAGGTATTATCGATTATTTTTAGGTCTTTCAAACAATCATATTCAATTTTAATCGAATAAAATTATTTTTATTCGATAAAATCTTTCTGATTTAAATAAGATTTAAATTAAACTTTTTCCATTTAATCTTTAGTTTACGGAATATACATAAGAATCATAATATTGCAATGTTGGGTTAACATTTATAGGGCTGTCAACTTTGTTTCTAATAGCAATGATTTTAATGAATAAGTTCCCTTATTTCAATAAAAAAAATAGTGCTCAACAAGTTCGTAGTCATCAATATTTATTTACTAAAAACTGTGTAATTTAATGTCTAAGATAAAGAAAAGAAAAAATAATTGCTCTTAAATATAAAAAGTGTTGCAGTTTTCTTAGATCCCAAATTGTACGGCTTTTTACTCACGTACAAATTGTCATTCCTTATCTCGAATTAATATCGAGCCCTCGGGCCTTATCACTCGTGACCTCGCAGATTGCCGACAACCTGATAGAGTGGTACAAAACGGATAAATCATGGCAGAAGTATCCGGGTACGATCGAGCTTCTCGAGAGCCTGAGTAAACGCGATGTCATCCTTGGGGTGATATCGAATTTCGATGAGCGGTTAGAAGGTATCCTGAACTCGAAAGGGATGCGATCGTATTTCTCGTTTGTGCTGACCTCGTACAATTTTGGCGTCGGGAAGCCGCATCCAGCTATATTTCAGGTACGGATACATCTTCTATATAGGCGCTTGGTTCGTTTTTGTAATCGAAGCAACTTGATACGATATTAGTGTGAATATATGCTGAATACATTAACTAATCTTCCAACGTTAAAAATTTAATGCGAACAAAGAAAAGAGCTTGTAACCGACTTAATCTTAATATTCATCAATCTAACTATGAGTTCTGTCTCATAATTTTATGTCATAAATTGTTTTCAACCACAAGCGTGTATTTTATGTAGTATAATGTCAGATTCTCGATAAATTAAATTTTTTCACGAAAAATTTACGAATTTCAACATTTTAGAAGCGCATTACTTTTCAAAACGTAAATTAATAGTTGTGTTCAACAATAATTTCAACGATTTTTAACTATTAAGTTAAGAAAAATTATGAAAAATTATTCAATTTTTACCGAAGAAAATACAATATAAAATGAATACGTAGTACATTATATATTACGTAATAATAAAGTATATGTAATAATGTTACATAATAATAATAATAATAATAATAATAATAATTGTTATGTACTATTTTAATAAGACATATTCATGTTTAATGTAATATTTAAGTAAAATGTCATTTAAAATTTTTTCTAAGTAAGATGCAGTTTAAGAACAGTACATGAATAATAAGATTATTAAAAAATAGCCGTAAAACATGCTATTTTTCTAATCTAACTAAAAACTTTGTTGTTGGTCCAATCAATTGTAAAATTTTCTTTTATAAAATACAAAATTGTGAAATTATGTATATTTGACCTATATTTGACACATCTAATTCATATCTTTAAAATTGGTAAACTTTTATTAAAATATAAAATGGATGTTTTTTTTAAATGAAATGTAAATATAAATTTGATATAAGTAAATATAAAATTAATATAAGTTTTGATGATAAAGTCTTAAATGTATTGGGGAAATTTTTAATTTTACTCTTAAAATTTTGTGTAGTATAAATGTTATTAAGACAATAAGCTAGCGAAGGAAATTTTTTATTTTTTAGTTATCAAGGTTAAATTTATTTTACTTACATTAACGAAAAAGTATTTAAATTAATTTAAAGTAATTAAATTAATTACTTTTTTTAAAAAAATGAATTCTTTAGATATATTTATTTTAATCACTATCGTGTATATTTAAATTTTCATTCGTGGAAAGCAATCAATATTTGATATCATTTTATGAAAAATCTTTAAAAGAGATAACAAATTACTGTGAATAAATGATTTTTTTTAGGAACAACTCTTTAAAATTATCTAAAATATTACTTTCCAATATTTAAAAAACTTAACAACTATAATAGATCATCACTATTGTAGAAACTTTTGTAGGGACTGAAGTATTAATTTTGAAAAAGTATTCAAAGTAGTTATTAAAGGTCGAATTTACTTTATTTAAAAAACGTATTGATAAATACACAAAACTCATCTATTTAAAGGAACTGCAGTCACAACTGACCTGCACTCATGTTGAAAATAAAACTGATTTTTGTTTTAAATACAAATTTTTCATTCCGAAAATTGCATTCGTAGATGTTAGATTAATTGAGATCCGGACTAATGTTAAATTTTTTCCTTGGTTTTATGTTATCAAATTTATAGTTATATACTCAGGTAATAAAATTTGAATGAGAAAATTGAAAATGATCGCAGTTTGTAAAAATAATTATGAATAATATAATAATATAATAATTATCTTATACAAAAAATTAAAAATTATAAATTAAACTTATTACGTAATGAATAACATATTATGCAACATTTTTCCATTAAAAAATGAAATTATTGGAATTTCCCTCTACATCTAAGTATTAAAATTAATTTATATAGACATAAAAAAGCACAAATAATTAATAATTTGATCTCTCAGGAGGCACTGCGTCTGTCATTCTGTAATTTGAATGTGAAAATAAGACCAAACGAGGCCCTTCACATTGGTGATCGTCTAGACCGCGACTATCTAGGTGCTCGTTCTGCCGGATGGAAAGCCATCCTCATGAACTGGAACAATGCAACGTTCAATGAAATAAATGTGGATCCGACAGACGTTTTTAGAAATTTCAAGGACTTAAAAGAACATCTCGATGTTTTATTAAACAAGAACTCTACCCAGGACAACACGATGAGATCAAGAAAATAATGGCTTAATTAATCTCTACACGTTTTTTTAAATAGTATTTATTAATAAGTACATTTATTATAACTTTAATCGTTTCATGATATTAACTTTACGTTGAAATATACAATTTTATTTGTATTTTGATCTTTTTTGGAACTTATTTTACATCAATTTAATTTAACGTAACGACTTATAGCATTTAAAATTTCGATGAAAATATTTTTCCGATGACTTTGTCATTCTAAAATAAAATTTCATGTATAAGCCACTTAAATACATTTTTACAAAAAATGTGATTGTACTATGCAGTTAAAAAAGAGCTTATAATGCTCTTTTTCGTACGAAATGTACAATCTTGAGAGAGAAAATTACTTTTATTTCCAATTTATCACGAATTATTAATATAGTTATTACGAATATAAATAACAATACATAATATATAATGTATAATCTTTTCACTTTTTTCATTTTCTATTTACATCTTGGTATAATTCTGTATGATTTTAAAGATATTCGATTATCAATTCTAGGTTCAAACTATATACTGAAAAACTAAATATTTGCAACTAGTAAAGTTTAAAAAATATTATTTATCTCTGTAATCTACGTTATATTTGATATAAAACATAATAACGATAAATATTGACATTAATTTTACTGATAGAAAATTAATGTGTAAAACAGTGGTATAATATTTTTTCAAATAAAATATTTTTAAATTTTATATATTATTTTTTTTATATTAGATTAATAAATGATAAGTGGAAATGTTATTTTATGGTGTATACACTTATCAGCAACATGTAGCACTACTTTTTTCACGAAATTTGTTTAAAAATGGTATTTCGTACATATGTTACAGCTATAAAATTGATTGATATTATTTATTTGACGTTAAAGTACCAAATATTTTGAGATTTAAGGCATTAATTTGAAAATAAAATATCAAAAGAAGAATTACTGTTTCACTGAGGATCGAATAATCAATATACTTTATTGTTGAATAATATATGTTAAATAGCACGGTTATGGGGATCAACTACAGTGAAACATAGATAGACGAACGATTTTCCAAGTCCGTGTGGGTGTTTGTATCGATATCAGCAGGCGTTTCCGGGTAAATGGTGATATCTATATCATGTGTTCCGAGAGAGTCACATCCGACCTCTAACTTTCCAGTCTGGCGATCTCCGGCTAGTTCTAACGTATTTTTTCTTTCGGGTCCATTCGTACAAGCGAGAGAAGCGAAGTAACCGTATTCTATTACTCGATGTTGTACATATATAATAAATATTAAGGACTCAAGTAGCTCTACAGCTTATCTGTTTGCTGATAGGAATGGAAAAAATTGTGATAAATATTTTGAAACATTGTCGTCAATAGTATTTTGACCTACGAAGTGCGTCATTTAACATTATTTTAATTATTAATTATCAAATTTCAAAAATTTACATTTTATATCAGTTGATATAAATTAATCGATGAAATGAATAGTAAAACACATCAAACAATATATATATATATTTCATAACTGTACATTTTATGGTATTGTTAACGTTACGATATAAAAAATATGTTCTGAGATAGGAGTATACGTTATTATAGATCAAAGATTTCAATAATAAAAAAAATGAATGTTTTATTTTTTATTTTTTTATGTTCATATTACATTTAAAACTAGATGATAAATATTTTATGTAGATGTTATATTTTGAATAAGATTAAAAAAAATGTAACACTCTTAGATAGAATAGAATAGAATTGGAAAATTAAATTATTTTTCAAAGCATTTCATTCACCTTATTAAGAAAAACATATAAAAGTTGTTAAAAGTTGTTATTATTTGTTTTTCAATTAATTGTTTATCTACAATGTATTTGTAAACGTACGCGTGTACTTTGTAAACTCGTTCAAATTTTCACGAATGAATCTTTGATGCACTATAATTTATATTATTATAATTCTGGAATTTTCTCGTAAAAATGATTGCTTTTTTGACCAACAACAAAATTCATGGATTAAAACTTCGTCCCTACTTTTCGTCACACATTAGTAAATTTGTAATTTATGCCTGTGGTTACAAAAATATAAGTAATTCGTGGCTAATTTAGAAAAATATTTATCAAGAAAACGTTTGAAAGAATTTACGGACTGATTACGATCATATTTAATCTATGGTTATATTTAAAATGCTTTTTCTTCAAAGAACGTTTTTTAGCTTAATTCGGGTTAACATTTATTAAGAATCGAAATACTAAGATTGTATTTATTTATTAATATTGCCTAAAGACACCAAATCTATGAAAGTATTTATAAAGAACTAACAGGTAATACATTTGTATTATACATGGTTAAACATCGAAATGTAAATAGTATCTTAGTATTACGTAAAAGGTGAAAAATGAAAACTCGAATCGAAAATAGGAATTTCTTAAATCTGAGTGACAATAAATAGACAAAGATATAAAAAATAAAACTGGACAAATCTTAAATTCAGGATATTGCGATATAATGAAAAAAATAGAAATATATAGTAAATTAAATGTACTTTCTCAAAAATCAAATTGACTTATATATTTAATATACAATTTTGTTTTTTTATCGAATATTACATTTTTCACATATTCCGTGTAAAAATAATTTCTTACAATGAAGTATTACAAAATAATTTACAGTTTGTTTTCGATCCTTGCGCATTTTTCATTATTGATATTTGTTTAATCTTTATCAGACAAAACGGAATAGTAAGTACGTCTGGTTATGAAAATTCTAATTATTTAGTTTGATTTAGACAATAAATACGATGGGGAAAAAATTTATAATGTTTCTTTTAAAACTAACAGTGAAGTACAAAATTGTTTGCTATTAAAATGTAATGTTCTTAACTAGTATATAACCAAAACAAGCCAATATAAAGTAAACAATTATTAATTAAACATATGTATAATTTTCAACTTAATTATGATTTAGGAGAAAATTTATGAGTTAAAATTTGTCCAAATCGGATAACCTTCTATTTTCAAGCAAAAACTAACATTTTGAATTACAATATTCATTCTTACGAAACAAATTGTATATTAGTTATAGAAACATTTTTCGATGAAACCAGAAATATCTTTTATGATTTTATAACATATATTTGATTTACCATATATTTTCCTTGTAATACGGTTTCTTTTTACTGTTTTATTCCTTCTTTTCATATACCTATTTTCTATCTTTTATTACTTCATCAATTTCTTTAGCTATTGGTTTTTTCCTTTGTTAGATTAATTATCTTAATTCTCGTTTTTTACATTTCATTTTTTACAAATTAATTCCAAAAAGTATGTTAAAATTTGTAATGAAAATAGCTAAAAACCATTTAAATCATATATTAAAAATATTACGTAAAATGATTTTAAATTTCATCAATTGTTATTTATTAGTAACTAGTTTTTGCTACGCATTCTTACAATCCAGCAATATGTCGTTAAATAAAAATATTAACTTATAACCATTGACAAACTTAATTTGTATAATTCTATTGATAACTTAATATGGGGTTTTTCAATGATGCATTAAAACATGCATATAAATATTGAATTATAAAATGCAGTATGAAATATAACGCTGAGATCTAATAAATGTTACTGTTAATTTAATTTTTAACTAAAAAATTCTGTAGCAATTTCATATGCTTTAGCAGATTTTACTGTGCTTAAAGGCGTTGTTTTATATTAAAAAAATAAATAAATAAAAAAAAAGTAATTACAAAATAAAAAATTCAAAATTTAAAAGAGTATTTGGAAGTGTAATAATCAAAAGATTTAATTTTATACGTTTTATGAATTATATTTGCAGCTTCATAATGACTGCATAATATTTACACATATAGTTACTAATTAAGAGTACATGAAACAATAATTTATTTATTCCGTTCAATTATTGCGCATACATTAACATTAAAATTAATTTTATTTTAGAGTGTAATTAATAAACAAAATATATTAGATCTAGCAGTGTCGATATTTTTATAATAGTACTATTTTGACTGATTACACCAAATATATATTATGTATATTTTCAAAATATTTTTTAAAATTAATGTTGTTTAATGAAGCGTAGCTAAAATAATACACGATATTTTTTATAATTAAGGATTATCTATTTATGTAAAAACTATCAGACTACATTATACATCAGAATATAATTAAGAACGTTATTTTAAAGTATTAAAAAGCGTTTTAAAAATGTTAAAACTTAACGGCAAATTAAAAACCTTTGGTTTCATCGTACATAAAAAATTATGGTTTATTATATGGTATTTATAAAATGTATTCAAATACTCGATTATTAAGCTATAAACAAGACTTTCCAATGTACCTTTGAGAATTAAAGTGAAAGAGAAAGCTAAAGATATGAAGAAGGAAGAGAGAAGAAAGAAGAAACACGGAGAGTAAAACGAAGCTTTAAAGTGTATACAGAGAATGAGCGAGAGAGAGAGAGAGAGAGAGAGAGCACGGAAGAAAATGTATTGGACTAATACTTCTCTCTCTCTCTCTCTCTCTCTCTCTCTCTCTCTCTCTCTCTCTGTTAAGAGTTATAGGGCCTTTACCATTGCTGCTGTTACAGTCGGAGGTTGAAGTCTGTTGGGCGGTGAGTCTAATGCGGAGGCGCGCTCTCTTTTACTTCTCTTCTCTCTCTTCTACGCTGTCGTGCTACTCGCTCTCTGGCTCGTTCTCTCTCACTTTCATACACACACACTATCTTCGTCTTCTTTGCTCTCCCTAGACCTCTCAAGTTATAAGCCACCGACGCGCTGCCAGAGAAAAACCAAGAAAGCGCTGTTACATGCCATAGGCATACTCTATACTCTCGGAAAGTTTTATCTACCCGATCTGTGCTCTGTTCAATCGAGCTTCATCTCTTTCTGCACATGTACGCGCTATACGATACCTTTTCTTTCGTTCTTTTAAATTCTTATCATTTGCCTATCGCATGTACACGCCTATGCTCGTCTGTCTTTCTTTTTCATTTCTTCCTTTGCTTGTGGTCCAATTGTGAATGCGTGCGACTTGCACTTCTGTTTTTCGCACGTTCCTGTGTTCCATTTCCGTCTGGTACCAATGAATGTACATATCTAATTTAATATGGAATTAAGAGTAAACATAAAATATCCAACCTTGAAAAAGACATAAAATTATTGTCAACTTTACTTTGCGGGAGTCTAATGATTTTAAATTTTCGTCTCGTTCGGGATCATTTTCAGATAGATTTCATAAAATTGTTTGATTATTTCTTAAGATTTTGAACTCATTTGTAATTTATCGAAGTTTAACATTAAATAGTATTATATTAAATAATAATTTCATGTCTTTAAAAAATTATCATTTTTTATTAATACCCTGTAAGATAGGATCAATTATCTTTTAGTTTAATATAAATTTTAATGTCTATTGTATTGATATAACAAATTAGATTTTAGATGAATTTCATTTTATAATACAATAATTTATCGGTAAGCGCTTCAAAAAGCAAATGCAAAACATTGATCATAGAAACAAATTTATTGTATTAGAACAGTCCTGTTTAGATTTAGAAAAATTTGTATACACGGTTATATTTTAAACTTAATGTCTATGGAGATGTTCATTTTTATCCACATTTGAAGCCCAGTTAGGCCTTACTTTTACAGTAATTTATAACTTATTTTTTAGGTTTTATTTTGAAAATCATAATTGTCAACTTTCATAATACTGATCCACATGTGGTGTTACATTTTCCTATATGTTTGTTTTCGAGTTATAATATGTTCTTCATACAAATTAAAACTTTTCATACAGTGTATACGCAATTATAAATTATAAATTTATATTTATCCGAATTTTCCATTAAATATAATTTCGGATACGAATAAAAAAATTAATTTACTGTAATACGTTATAATTGTGAAAGGGAAACTAATCCGAGTTAAAAATTTGTCTCAAAAATCTTTAGTGTTTTACGTCTTGTAATTTAAAAATAGATCTTCGGTTTCTATTAATGTGTTCTCTTATATTTCATCTATTATGTTATTGTTATACTTTCAATAATTATATAGTACATAATTATAATATATATCTATAATAATTAAATTGTACTGTTATCCGAGGTTCTGGTACATATTATGCAGTTTATCATTTTAGTAAAAGCGAATGACCGCTAGGACAATAGTCCGAAATATCTAAATTACCGAAGGATCAGAAAATTACGAGCAACGTATTTAGAAAACTGAAACTACACAGTTATTTCAACTTTATGCTACTCGTATACCTAAAACCATTCGCTTGTTAATTATCTTCGTCAACGATGAAAATTCGAATTTTGTGTTCTCATCGTGATGTCTTTTTGGAATCTTGGAAAATAAGCAGTAGAGGAAAGTCGACGATGGTAATGCTCGTCTCTTTTCAGTCCCCTTCGTCTGTCTGAAAATAGAAACACGTGCTAAAGCACGACGTACGACGTACCTACTCTACAAAAGTCTCCAGCCTCCGTTGGGAAGCGTCGACTTTCCTGCGTGCGCGCACATACGCACAGACGCGCATTTATACTTTCTCTCTCTGTCCTCTTCTGGGTACTTACAACCAACTACTTGGCCGTATACTTATAAAGAGAATGAAATTAATTCGACTTTCCGGAAACCTCTTTTAACTTCAGTTTCGTCTCTTTGATCTTTACGCCGTTCTTCTAAGAAAGGAGCTTTGCCAGTCAAATCGCAAAATCAAGTTCGTAAATGAAAAAGTGCAATGAAAATCTGAAACTAAAATCTAAAACTAATTTAACAAGAAGTTAAATATAAAAAAGCTTAAAACTTTTAGAAAATTTATGGATTTAAAAGCCATTTAATTAACTTTTTAATTTATGATGCGCGGATATTCTTTTATTTTTACGAAATTATCAACGCTAAGAAGAAAAAGAGGAAAATGGCTTATGTAAATTTATAAAATATTATATCCTGTTGTAAATGTAATAATAATTCTTGAAAAGATTGAATAGTATGGAAATAACTTTTAACCACAGAAACGTAATAAAATTCGTCTTTAGTGCATCTAACTGGCTGATCAACTTCGTCGCGAGAGAAATATGATGATTCAAGTAAACACAAAATAAAATAAAAGTTCCAAATCTTGCAAAAAACCTTCGTTTGTCATTAAGTGCAAGAAAAATTCACTTAGAAGTTATGCACAAATATGCAATAATTCTTTTTCGTTTTTTCTAGTAATGAAAATGCGCGACGATACGGAATATTCCCATAAAAGGAAGACAAAATGTAAAATAAAATGCACATGCAACTATAATCTTTGTGAAAAAGGATTTTGCAGACAACCGCAACATTGGAAGCCGTAGCTCGGAGCTACATATAAACAGTGTGGAGAAAGGGTAACTTTAAAAGCTCAAAAGCGTCTACCAGCAAGTACCTGCACTAGATTCCCCGGTAGGCAAATTGTAAAACAAAATGCGAGAAGTAAGGAAGCGGAGGGGAAAAGCCCACTAATAGAAGACGAGTTGTTATCGAATTCAAGCTCCGCCGACGCACGAGTCGAGGCGCACCTGGACACGTAGTGCAAGATTAACGAACCCGGTCCCCGGCGCTCCATCGCTAGCGGAATGCGGCGGCCTCGACAGTAAAACTCGAAAGTACCTCCAATCTCTCTCTCTCTCTCTCTCTCTCTCTCTCTCTCTCTCTCTCTCTCTCTCTGTCTCTGTCTCTCTCTCTCTCCTTCGAGTTGGGTCGAGAGACACGAGAGCGTTGCAGCGCCGCACCGTAGCTCGTTAGACTTCGGTGAGGCTCGAGCGGGCAGCGCTCGGAGGAGGCGATCCAGTGCCTCGCCGAGATTCGTGCGGACACGAGCGAGCATAGCCTTGGACGCGCGCGCGGGGCTGTAGCCGCCGCCTGGCCGGGGCACGCCGAGACGAGCGTGTTTCTCTCCCTTGTCTCTCCCACGCACAGCCTCCCCCTCACGCCCCCGCACCGCAGTCCCCGTACACGTCGACCCGAGCGAAGATGAAGCGAATGCTGCCGAGGCTCGTCCTCGCGGCGGTGACCTGGTGCGCGCTCGGCGTGAGAGCGGAGCCCGATCCCTCGATCGAGTTCAACAGAATATCGAAGCTCCGGGACGAGGACAAGTGCTACGATAACAGTGCGAAGCCGCAGGTGAGAAATCGCGAACTCGGTCGACTGGGACTTCCCGCTCTTTCGTTCCGCTCCTTAGCGATGCATCATCTTTCGATGCGGCAGCCCGGCGATCTGGTGTTCCTCGCTTTGACAATACGACCGGATGTTTGGAAGGTTGACCGAGCGATTTTCAGCAGCTCGGGTCGTCCTTTTAGAGAAACTGTTTCTTTGTTTCGAAAATGTTAAAATGTGTTTTTATGCATACTGTGCGACGGCTGTTGATCCATCGATTTCGTATAGTTAGATCTTTCATTTCGAATCTGTAAGAGAATCGACATTTTGCCCTTAATTCTGCGTATTAAATTTTCACTTCGGATTCGTAATCTCGAAAATGTTTAATACCGAGTTCGGTATCGAGTGAAAAACGTTGAGAATGTATGTTTTTAAAACCAAGTTTATTTCTTTTTTTACAAAAGTGTATGTTCGAGGGAAAATTTTTTAAAATATAAACTACCACATAAAATCCAAGTGAATTGTGAATAATATTGAAAGTATTGAATTT
The DNA here is from genome assembly GCA_018907045.1 of Wiebesia pumilae. Classification (NCBI taxonomy): domain Eukaryota; kingdom Metazoa; phylum Arthropoda; class Insecta; order Hymenoptera; family Agaonidae; genus Wiebesia; species Wiebesia pumilae. Next base: position 4,831,260 of record JACCHZ010000138.1, read on the forward strand.
GCTAAGTTTGAAAAGTCAACGACCTGGTAAAAAGCAGCTAATTCTGCAAATTTTTCAACAATCTAGTCCTTAGTTTCCATAACAAGACTGTGAAAATTATAAAGCTCTATTTCATCTGAATTCGTAGAATCGAATATTAAATTTGTTAAAAATTATATAACGCTTGTGAATATCCTTTAATTTTTGCATAAAGAAATGTTTTATTGATTTTTAAACCATTTTTATATTTGGTTTATATTTAGTGTTTAAATTCATTAGGTTTATTATTAAAAAACAGACACATACGTACACACACAAAGTGTAACGAAGTAAAACAAAAAAAACATATTTAAAACAGTGATTTAGAAAATATACGTGTACAGCGGCTCTATATCTTCAACACTAAATAATAAAAATTTAAGTGATTTTGCTTATTCCAAAATCGTAACGTATTCAAAAGTCTTGCCAGTGAAAAAAATTTAAAACATTAGCGATTGATAATAAGTCCACTGTTTTACATATTGTATTTCAAGAATTTAGTATATTCGCAATTTTATACAGTTTTATTTTATGTTTTATTATAATAATAATTAGTATAGTGTTTTATTTTCAAATAATTATAGTTTTTAGTTTTTCATAATTTTAACTTTGCTTTAATAATGTCATTCATTATTCAAATTAAACATTTTTTAAATTTGAATTATTTTTATTTCATTTCAATCTGATTCATATATGAAGAAAATGGAGACTTATAATTCTATAACTTTAGTAAAGTACTTGTTTAGTATTCTATGAGTAATACCGTAACAAATATTATTTGATTGCATAAACTCATCTATTTAATTATTGAGCAGTTTAATACTATAAAATAAGCAAAATTTATTTTAGATGTTATTTTATTTCGTGATTTTATGTTCTAATCCAAATAAGTAAAATTTATTATTCTACCTAATCACGTTACACTGTTACACTACAATGACAAAAATGTAATATATTTTTTTACATATAATATTTTAGTATTAATTCATAAAAGATAGGTTTTCCTTGTGTCCATCATTTTCCATTATAAGCAATTTGTACACTATTTTCAAAATTAAATTGGTTTTAACACATTCATAGAAACGATAAAGAACTTCACATACTATAACTAGAACTGTACAGACGTTAACAAAATAAAAAATAAATACCATTAAATGTAAATTGTGTCATTTAATTTCGTTGAAAATTAAAATAATACTTCGAATCTAATGAATATTGATTTTAAAGTATTTTCATAATAATTAATTAAATTAAACTTCCTAATGGTTTCATTTATAACTAAAATTATGAATGAAATGTAAGATTTTCTTCAAAATTGCTCAGAGATCATATTTCATTTTTAAACTACTTAATTGACACGTCTAAGCTTTTTAAAAAAGTAGTCTTCAAAAATTAGAGATTTTTCATAATCGCCATGAAATATTATTGACAAGGCAAAATAATTCGCAAAAATAGCTAACCGTACTCTTTCTGGATAAGACTGCAACTTTACGAATTCTTATTTTTTATTGAATAAAATAAGCAGCATTGTTATAATATATGATACGTAACAAACAGACTTCACATAAGTACGAAAACGAACTTTATGAATGCGTATGTCTTCTATACGATTATGTGTAATAAGATCATAATGTAAACTCTGCTAGGTTTGCTTTCGCGAACTCTGCGAATATCATACGTTACACGTATAATTCTGCGGAACAAAATGAGACAGAAGTCAAGTTATAAATGTCGAATAAATGTTTAATCTTTTTCAATATATTTCATAATTTTCTTCGTACATTTTAAGTTCTGTCGTCTGATCGGTATTACGGGGCTACTCATAATTTTTCATATTTTTCATTTTGGGTTATCGAAGGGGTTCGGTGCCGTTTGAACTTTCATTGATAAAGACTCATGATAAAGATGATTCTACTTTATTTGTATCTTCAAATATATTTGTAAAATTGTGTACCGTTACAAAATACTCACACAAGAGCCGAATAGATGATTTTGATTATTTTATGGGTAAAAATGAGTTTCTTTATAAAATAAATATCTTTGTGGCTTGTTGATATTCTGAGAAATTCTAAGTTTAAGGAAGTTTCTTCTACAAATGAATGATAAATCAATGTAAGTAATTAAAGAACTTTTGATTTTATAATGTTATTTCCAACGTTAAGATATTTTGTAACTTAAATTTAAAATTTTTTAATTTTTCTTCAATTTAAAATAATTATCATGTGCTTCAAAAACATATAACTTTAAAACACGTTTTAGAAATACTTTTTTAAAAATTTGGTAATATATATATATATATATATATATATAAATTTCAATATAAATTTAACATAAATTTTTAAATATCGGGTTGCGCGTAAAATGCAACAGAATTTTATGTAATTATACTACCAGGTGACTAAATAGTAGAAAATTATATTTATATGTGCTTATAAAACTGAACTAAATCATTTTTTAAACATATGGTTGAATTTGCTGTAGCATTGATATGAAAAATTTAGCTGCAAATACTGATAAATAGAATTACAATATACGCATATACTGGAATATCTATTGCGAAACATTACGAGACTTCCATTTCAATATTAAGATCGAAAATTTTAATTCTACATTCGAATAATTATTTTCAGTATTAAAAGTTCACGAGTTTTAGTAATTATATTCAATTCACATTTTAGTGACACGTAGTTTAGAATTTTTATGGTAAATTTTGGGATTGGCAAATATAAAGTTGATACAATTTCGAAAGAAACTCTTATGAATTATCAATCTGATCGTCGTCTTTTTAGTCGAAGGACAAAAAATCCCATAAACAACATAAGTGGCAAAAATGTTCAAATTATTCGACTATAACAATTTTTCAATGAACGCCTCTGTTCACGTCCTCTCCCAACAATTTTTACGGTAATAATCCTCTCGGACAGTTAAATAAGCAAGTCTTAAAAAAAAACGATGACATTACAATAATGCAATATCCATTCGGTTTTCTTAAAATTATAATAGTGAGAAATAGACATCGGGCTGTTATAGAGGTGCATACCGCCATTCGAGAATGCCGCTTTCAATGTCATCATCGAGGCAACCAATACGTGCGGTCAGGATGCCTATGGTACACCCTTCTGCAAGCAGACCGGGAAGTCCAGCATTCATAGGAAGTCTTGCGATACCTGTTTCGAAGGTGATCATCCAGCCTCTTTCCTTACGGATCACGATAACAATGAGAATGCGACCTGGTGGCAATCAGAGACTATGTTCGAAAATATACAGTATCCTAATCAAGTGAACCTTACCCTAAACCTAGGTAAGTTCAGATTTTTTAATTTTATTAGATGAAGTTGACGATTAAAGCGTTATTCGGAGATCGTGATAAGAATTGATGTCATAAACTTTTCATAAAAAATCAGTGACATACTTACTTTTTCAGGGCAATTATTGTATTTGTAGTATTTTTATAGATATATAGATTTATAGATACACATTTCTATATTTTTTCGCATGTAGATAATATTTACATACATAGGACCGAACTTAGGATTCGTATTTTGTGCTAAAAATAGAAAAACATAATTCAATATGTTATACGGAACAAAATTCAAGTCACCGACGATGAATTTGTAAATATCATTTAAGACTAAAGTACAGATCATGTTTCGTTGAAAATAACTAGTGTCGTTTTGGCTTTACCTTTAAATTACTTTGATTACAATAGTAAGTGGTAATTCAATAAATTCATTGATTAATACTAGAGAAAATTTAATTAGTTTTTAAGTACATTTATAATGTTAAAACTTAATAGTTTATTAAGTATTGAATAAAATATAATATCATCAATATAATATCATCATTTTATCATTAAAAAAAATAAAAAATTTTCTAAACTAGATTTTAAGATTTAATGGTATTTATTTGTAAGATATTTTTTATATATACAAATATCAGATATATACAAATATATCTGAATAATTTATACATAAGACAAATTGCCATGTAAGAATTTATATAAAAAGTAAATAACTATTATTTACGTTTAAAAATCTAGTAATAATGCTTATATTATGTAAAAAATTTCTATTTTAAGTAAAATTTTTTATATTAAACATCTATTATTTTTTAAATATATAGTCACAAATATAATTATCTAATTATATTGCTGTACAAAATTCGACCAAAGTTCAAAATTTGAAATTCATGTAACGATAAAAATATCATTATTTAATTTATGTATAATCAATATCTGATAAGTGTATTCTCATGTGAGTTCATTTGAAAGATTAAATCAATTATTGTAGTGAGTGATTCCGTTATAAACCAAACATAAAGATCAATTGATAAACGAGAGTTTCAATACTTATAAAGAAATAAATTGCATCGATTATAGATAAGTACTCTGCATTTTATCATTTATGTCATCAATTCTTTTTAACACATAGATTTAATTACTGATGAGAGTTTTTCGTTATATGTAGTTGATTAATGAATTACAAAGTAATTAAATTACGATGTTTAGTAACTTAAATTGCAAATGTTAATTTGAGTTTTAACCTTACTTATTAAGAAATTCTAATTAAACTAAAACTTCTTAATTACTAAGGAATCTAAAAAATAGGAAATACGATTTTTATCAATTAATTTATGATGAAACATTGTTGTCATATTTTACATTTATAATAATTTATTGTTACTCTCCGTTTTCTATTTCTTCTTTTATAATATTTAATATTATTTGATCAAAGAAAACTCGTATATAACAAATAATAAATACAGCCATTTTCTTAAAAAAAATTAGTTACACTCGTTTTTTTTTTAATAAATATTTCTTAGTAAAGTTCGTTCTCATTTAATTTATAACTACTTGAAGATATTGTTGTTTGTATCAAAGGATATAAAGTGTAGATAAGGCATTGACACAGAAATTTTAGAATTAAAGACATATTAAGCTGATTGATAATGGACAAAATAATAACCTAAATTTAATCTTGAGTGTAAAAGTATCCCTAGAAAGTAAAGTTATGGACTATTTATTGCAATTTTCACAAAATTCAAGCTAAGAAATAAAATTGTATTCCAATAAACTTATTTGTTTACCATATTTTTAATTATAATTGATAAGTTTCATTTTTATTCCATATTATATTATTCCACAGCAAAAATTATTAATATAACATTAAAGGTGTTATCATAATTTGATCGTATAAACTCAGAAGTTTCCATTAAGTATTTAAAAATAATCTACAGAATATAATAATCTTCATTGTATTAGTAGGGCTTCTTTTTAAATTTTGATTCAAAATAAGGAGAAGAATACTTTCATATTACATTTGATCGTTTCGCAGACTATGAAAGTTAATTTTGAATGAAGAGTAGTTGCTGTTTCAAGAATTTCTCAAGTCTGGATCTTTTCCTACCTTACGCATCGTCAGGGTTAGAGAATACGGTCATTCATGATCGTCGGTTCAAAGAGGATAGAGTCGATAAGGCGATGCTTCGGCAAGCTTTATTTGATTATACGACGATGAGTCCTCGATTCCCCGAACTATACATATATTTTACGAACGATAATATAAGCGATTCTTCGGTTTTGTATCGAAATCGTCGAAACCATTCAACTTTTTTGTGTACTCCCGTACAGTTAATGTAGCCCTGGTTTTTTTTGAGGCACACACGAACTTTGATTTGTAGGCATAACAATCGCGGAGAGTTCAATCCAGTAATATTATGTTGTATATGAAGGGAAGTGTTAAGGCATTGAAAACTTTTTCTTATTTACTAATTTTGAATTAGTTTCATTTTTTTTCAAACTTCTCTCATTATATGATTCACATTTTTTAATTTTTAGATTGAAAATAGAGTATTGTGGTTGAAATTTAAAAGACGGATATATATATATATTCTTTCTGCCATATAACAACTTTATTACTAAGGTCTTACTTAATGGAATTGGAATTAATGTACTAGTCACTCAAAAATGATTTTTTTCTAATATAAATATATCGATTACTTTATTCATAAATTATTATTATTTGTCTAAATGTAACACTTAATATTAGAGGTATAAATATTTGAATTTAAAGTTATAACGTTTATTTATTAAATATTTGAAAAAATCAGGGTAAAGTATTAGGTTTAATAGGACACATGATAAAAAATATAAATATTTTAGCATCTATATTTTAGCTTTGGATAAATTTAATATATATATATATATATATAAAGTAAGAGTATTACTATGATTATATATTTAAAAAAATCTGTATATATACAATTGCAATTAAAATATTTGATAAGATCTAATATTATTATTTTGTTTTTCAATAATCGATTGTAATTTATTTAAGTTAATAAAATAACTAAGCTTGTTTTAGTTAGAGTATTTTTTAAGATTTATTTCTTAACTATTATAAAACTTATATTATACAATTTAAAATGTAGATTTGACAAAATTTTTATAAGTTGCAAATAAATATATTTTTATATATTTGTATTGTATAAAGTTGATCTACTTGATAATATTTAATGTGTAACATTTAGTATTTTAAATGGATTATGCGTAATAATATTTTAGTCAAATTTTCGATAGGATATTTTTATTTATTGTGTGATTAATAAAATATTTGAATTCGATTATAGTATTTCTACCTAAAACAATTAATTTTGTATTACATTTCCAAATATGATAGTGACAAAAAAAAGAGTCTTATCTTGACTCTTGTAAATGTTACCAAAGTATCATTTTCATATTTTTTCAGTATTTAAAACGAAAAGAGAATCTTCATGATTCGGCTTCTACACTTATTCAAATGAGAGACAAGCTATTAGTTTGATTAAACTTCCTGGTTGATCTAACCACTTGATTTATAGATCCCCGTTTAAACTGCTATAAGTAAAATCTTGTGCCCAAGGTGGTGTCCAATAAAATAGTCCTTAAAAGTTAATGATTGAAATCGGAAAATGATTCTTGCCATTTCGTATTGACGAAATTACGAGGCTTACATCAAATAATTTACTACCGAAAAGTAGAACATAAAAGTAATTTACCAAAAAATCATTTCATTCTCTTTATTGTTCTTAAAACTGAAAACGTTCATTATCAAATACTACACTTGAAAACATTATAATGTTATAGGCGTCAAAGAACTCAATTTTTAGAAACAAGGTTAGATATGACTTCTTTTAATTTATGATTTGTTGACCGTAAATACATTGAACTTACATTAATATAATTATTATGACAAGAAATCATACTTCATAAGCACAAGAGGTATATAATTCCACTCTTGCTTTCGTATTGGTCAATTTAATGAATTACTCTTCTTTTCATACTGTAAAAAATTTATCAAATTAATAACTAATGTGCAATGTTAGATTAGTTTTAACGTAATACTAAGTATCTCGTATTCTACTTCATTACATTATGCTTATAAAACCATTATTATGATAAATTTTAATGCAAAAACTAATTTAAAAAATAAATGTTTTTGTTTGTAAATGCATTTTGTGTAAAAAATATTATGAATTTACATCGGTATATGTTTATATTAAGAAATTTTCATTTTTAATATTATAAAATTTTGTTGAAGCCTTTACCTTTTCTACATTTCATAGAAAACAATCATTTTAATCCAGTCAAATATATTTCCATATAATATATCCAATATATTTCTTAACTTAAAATGAATCATACTTTATTGAACAGAAAATATATCAGTTAGTTATATTATAGATTAGATCATTTTTCAATAAATTAAGTCCATTCGTAGACTTTTACGTAGACCAAACGTCGACTTTTACAATTGGAGTCAAATCTCATTTTAAAATATTAGAAATCTAAATATACCTAACTTCAGTAATATTTATTTGTCCATCCATTTCAGAAAGGAAGAATATATATTACACACTACAGAGATAATAGTTTCCATATTATGAGTGTTTATAGATGATTATGTAATTCAATATTTTCTATTTTAATTTTTATTTCAAATGATTATTTGTATTAAATCAAAACTAATATTAAAGTATGAGATTTATAAATTTATAAAAATTATAACAAATTTTTCGCAAAATATATAAACTGAAAATATTTCCACAAAAATCATGGACAAATTATTAAATAATTTTAGAATTTTCATTATGACTGTATAAAATTTATAGATTTAACTATATTTTACTTATTAGCCAGCTTGAATACTGTGTAAGATTTAAAATATTATTAAAATATTTGAAGATGTAAAACCAAACATGGCTCTGTTAATTTTGTGTCCCGCTAGATTTTATGTAGATTGCATCGTTTGCACAAGGCGCGCATAGTTTAAAAATCACAAGATCAATTACGCGTATTGTAACTAATTCAATTTGAAGGTTTATTTTAACGCAATACGTTTATCCTTTATGTTTTTTGTAACATGCATAAATAATTTTTGGATTATTTGTTTATAAACTATGTACGTAATGAATAATGAAGTGGATAAATTATTCTCTAAAGTTCTTGTTTCATATGTAACGACTAACGGGATATATATTTACTTGCTATTCGATCATTTCAGTAGTTAAACTCACTACTTTATGTTAATTTTAGTATAATAGAAATGACACTTTACTTTATTTTGTTCGAAAAATCTTTTCTAAACATAAAAAATAAAATTAAAGAATTTATAATTATCTAGTTATGTTTGATGAATTATATTTAGAAACATATGCGTATTTTGGATAGAGCTTATATATTTGTAGCTTTGATAACTTTATGTGGCTATGAAAATAGAAATATTTTTCTAAGACTGAGTAAAAATGGATTATTTTTTGGATCAAAAGAAAAATTAGATGAAAACCAATGAAACATAATTTGTTTTAATTTTTTAATTTAAAATTTGAGTCCTATGGTAGTAATATGTTATACTAGTTTTATATTCTGAAAATTGTATTTTAATGTACATTTTTTCGATGAACTGAATTTTTGCAAAGATCATTCGTCGCCATTAAAGTAGAAGTGATATATATATTTAAGTATTTTTTAAGATATTTATACGTAACTTTTCAGAATTCTGAAGTTTAAAAATAAGCACATTTTTTATAGTATAGGAATAGTATAGGAAAAAGTCAGTAGTCTACAGCAGAAAAATATACGATGTTGAAATACTTCTATGAATTGTGTAACAATATTTAAAATATGAACTTAAATTTAAACTAAAAAAATTAAATTTATACTTAAATTTAATTTAAACTTATTTAATATTAAAAGTACTGTCGAAATATTGATTTTAAACTTTGCAAATGACAAAAGAAATCTTTATACATAATTAAGATTTTTAAAATAAATCTGTCTTTGCTTAATAACAGCATATTTTTCATTGACTTTTAAAGTTTAAAGTGTTGATATTTCATTTTTCATTTTTGATAAGCCTAAGGAAAAAGTATACTGATTTAAAATGTATTTCAATATAAAACCGATATTAACTAATCATAATAATTTGAAGAGATTTTCTTAAAATTTTTCATATTTGAAATTTTATTATTTTTCCAATTTATGAACAGCTTTATGATATAAATTATTATGATATTAGTTTAAATATTTGTTTACATTCATATAAATTATATGAAATTTTAAATAAATGTCTACATAATATAATAAGGTCGAATAAAATCATATATTTTCCGTACCTGTTTAGTTACTGCAGAGTGAAAAGAAATCAAGAGATACCTTTCTTTGATGTATTTGAAATAATGTTGAATGGAGTTAAAATATGAAAAATATTATTGAGATTAATCGTTGTTAAAGACATTATTATTATTATTATTATTATTATTATTATTATTAATGAAGAAAAATTAGTTTATGAAATTATTAACATTTTATAAGAATGGTAAATCTGTATGTGTGGGTAAAAATAGATGCACGCGCGCTTGTACAAGCATATACGTACTAGAATGAGTACTCAAGCGTGGATATAAATGTATTTAAATATATTAAAATAAAATATTAAAAGTGTAACCAATATTTAATAAACTAATTGTTTATGAAATCCGTTTGGTGCACGTGACAATATCGTTATTCATATAACTCACGTACGCCATGACGCGGCGGGAGTTTTTCCATTGGGGTAACGCGACTTTTAAAGACGCAGTTCGAAAATGTCTGCTATATCACACCGTCTGTTTGCCATATGGTCCATTCATGAAAAGATGACGCCTTTGAAGCCGAGTTTTACGCTGAATCCATTGGTCTAACGGGGAGTACGGATTTAGCTAATTAGAGATTTAGAATAAAAATGTCGGATGCTAAGTTTACATGTATTGATATAAATAAATGGAAAAGCAAAGTGCTAAGGCAATGTTCCACTCTTCCTATGAGAACCGAGTAAAACTTTTAAAGTTACATTGTGCTGATTTTTGGGATACTAGGAAATATTTTGTTAATATAATAATACTTAGAATTGTAATCGATTAACATATTAATATGTAGATTTCTGTATGATATGGCCATAATATTCGATGTTTAAAGGAAGACAATTGAAAATAACATACTGATTTTCGTGTAACAAATGTAATATTTTATTTTTTTTAACCATAATATAGATATTTTTATTTTTATAAATGAGCATTTTTATTTTAAACTATTTAGTTACATCTGAGTTATAATTCACGTCTTAGATTTAATAATAATTGTAGTACATTTTAAGTATTAAAATAATTTTTTAATAACTCTTTACGTTATTATATTAATTCAAACAAATATTTTCTGGTAGTTCATAAAAATTTTCTTTCTCTTTTTGTTTTTTGAAACCAATTTTTTAAATTTCAGCAATCAACATACGTAAAATTGATTTTCTTAGCTTAACGGCACGATGACTTAATTCTATTTTTTATTTTTATTTTTTTTTATTTTTTTTATTTTTTAATTTATTATTTATTTTTATAAATTATATTTATATATTATTTTTTAATATATAAATTAATAACTTATTTTATTATAATAATTTATTATAAATTAATAACCGTTTATTTTTATCCAATTATAAAAGGTAAATCTGTGGGCAAGCTGGAAAATTGCTAAATCTTTAATTTAATAAAATCAAATGAAAATGTCAACGGAATTAAAAAAGTATACAATTTCATCTTCACCATATGATTGTTCTCTATGACAAAAATATTTTAATTTATAACAAATTTAAATTCATCGCTACATCATAGTTCTATAATATACAATTAAACATAATTCACATTAAATCTATTATACAATATTAACCATTGAGTTTACTTTTCTGAAAGATTATAGAAACCTTCTATCATATCAAAATTATTTTAGGTAATCACAGAAAAAATTTTTATTAGAAATGTTATGATTACGTTGGGTATGAATTATAAATTATGATTCGCTGAATTAAAGTTTAACATTATTTTTACTACTTATGGTATATTTTTTTAAAGAAAATATCATAAAAATACTTCGAATTTTAAAAAATGCGCAGAGATATCGTATAAGGGAGGAAAACAAAAACTTGTTCTTCATTATTATGATCTTATTATAAATTTTTCCCTAAAGGTTATAATAAAGTAAGAACATTTAGATTTATATCAAAAATAAATTTGTAACTTATACATTTTAAAGTTTAATTTAATTTACGAAAGAACTCATTTTAACCAATTTTGTTATGTATCCGTATAAAACCATTTCAAACAAATCAATGTGATCAAAGTAAAAGACTAATACTTTGAAATTTTGCAATCAATGCAAGTTTAATTTCAGTTATTTGCGAAAAAAACTTTTGTGATTCTATTTGATCTTTAATTTCAGTAGCCAATTTTAATTTGTGTATATTTTTCTAACTAGATGAACGTTCTTAAATTTTGTTGGAAAATTTTGTTTAAATGCTGATTTGTATTTAATATTCTTCATATTTTACTGAATATGATCAACCGAGGAAGTGGAATCATTGAAATTTTAATTCTAAATTCATAATGTATCATCGAAATACAACTTTGCAACGTCGAATTATGATCGTTATGCAAACTTTTATGGTAATAAAGATATCTTCTTATCATCTGTTTTCAGGTAAGACTTTCGATATAACGTACGTACGAGTTCTGTTCGAGTCGCCTCGTCCCGAGAGTTGGGGTATCTATAAACGCAAGAACGAAAAGGCAACATGGGAACCGTACCAATTCTATTCGGCTACTTGTCGCGATACGTATGGTTTACCCGAATCCAAGGAGACTGTGCGAGGCGATGACACTCGGGTGCTCTGCAACAGCGAGTATTCGGACATCGTGCCACTGTCAAAAGGAACAGTTGCTTTCTCGACACTCGAAGGCAGACCTTCTGCTTACTACTTCGAAACAAACACCGAGCTCCAGGTTTGTATTTTCAGTTTATTTTCAATGATGAATTGCGCATAGTAACTTCAACAGATTTCTACTGCCGCTGCAATAAGAGAATTAAAGAATTAATCTAAGTGTCGGAATAAGGTTTTAATGTATGCTTAAATGCCTGTTGATTTATTAATTTGCTTTGATTCAATACTTTTCCTTAGCAATACAAAATCTATAAAATAAAATATTTTTATTAGGATCGTCATTACATTTATTTTAACCAAATTCAGGAAAAGATGGAAGGAGAAAATGTTAACAAGTCAGAGCGTGAAACTTTAATTTGAAAATATAATGAAGTATATTTTTTAACAAATTAATGTAATGTTGCGATTGGTTGTTTTGCGCAGGAATGGGTACAAGCGACGGATCTACGAATAACGCTGGATAGGTTGAATACTTTTGGTGATGAAGTCTTTGGCGATGAGCAGGTGCTTCAATCTTATTATTATGCGATAGCCGACGTCGCGGTGGGCGCTAGATGCGCTTGCAATGGTCACGCAGGCGAATGCGTTAATAGTACCAGCGTTGATGGGCGAACGCGTAGAGTTTGCCGGTAAGTTATGTGCTGATGATTATGATTGTTGGGACAACGAGATTTACTGTCTACCAGATAAGAATTTTGTACAATATTTCTCATTGCAACTCAAAACTTTACTTATATTTCTAAAAGCATATATTCTTGCAATAAAGTTTGTACTAAATGGTGCAGTTTTTTAGACGTTGCTTGAATTTTTTTCCTTGTGAAACTTCAGAAGCTTAGTTTCACGCATCAGTATGAGATTTGTAAAGAAAAAAATGTTCGTGTTTAATTTTATATTAACGAAAATAAGCAATTACAAATTCGAATACGTAATAAAATAAAGTCAATTTTACTTAAAAAAAAAAATATAACAAAATATCTTTTTATAAATTGCAATACTTTTAGATTTGAAAAATATTGATTTTATAATGTACATAAAAACACACTTGTATAAAATATCTGGTGTTGAAATCGTTATTTTGCATTAACATCTACATGATCCAGCAGCTCTAATTATATTTATACTTGCATTAACTTTACCGAAGTATGTTATAGATTTTAAAGTGTACGAGACAAATTTTGAAAATATTTCAATCTTTAAAGAAATTTTGATACCATACGAAAAGGATGATATGGTTTTCAACTTAATTTATCATACTCACATTCCCAACAATCTATTAATTGTTCAGACTTTTATTATAATTCTTTAATGAATAACCGCTGCCTGTACATAATATACCTTCTACTTTAATTACGAATTTTTATCATCATCTATTACATTTTTTATTACTTTCATTATATTTTTAAAGTGTAATTTATATATACAGAATAATGTTGGGTCGAATTTAGTAATTAAGAATCAGGAAAAGAAAAATAAGAATCGTTGAAAAGATAAATATATATAAGTTTAATAATAATTACTTTTAAAGATTATTTGTTTTTGAAAAACTTCACAACGAATCTGTTTTTTGAAAATGTTTCATATAAGAAAGAAATATTAAATAAATAATTTTATTATATTTTTTGTTAACTAAACTAATCTATTTCTGTATTAATTTTAATAAATATTGAAAATACAAAATATGAAGCATATATTGGTCAATTCTATACTTTTTAAATATATCAGCACGCAATGGGTGTCGTTCGTCTCTATAAAATACTTTTAAATATTATGATTTTAACATTCTATACATCGTTACAAAAAAATCCTTTTTATTTTATAAATTATTAATATTAGAAATATACTTTTAGAAATATTTTATCATTATTATGAAATATTCAGTAATTTTTTTAATTAAGTTGTTTTCAAATTTATTCTATGTAATAAAAATAGAAAACATTTGGTTTGATTAAAAACAACTAAATCAATATATTTTATCGGATACGTGTGCTTCAGGTACAGTTTTATTGATATACGCGCTAGTAAATGGTTAACATTTTCTTTCAAATTACATACACTATATCCAAAATATAAAATTGCGTAATTATTTTGATAACTAAGTCTTATCAATATATCAATGGTAAATTAAAAGACTTGAGCAAAGAATTAAAAAAATATTAATAATATACATTTATACATTTTCTACTACCATCATTAAAGGTGCGAACATTTTACAACGGGACCCGACTGTAACGAGTGTTTGCCATTTTACAACGACGCCCCTTGGAGACGCGCCACGACCACTGATGCACATGAATGCAAACGTGAGTTTAAATTGTAGACTTATAATTCACTCTCTCTCTCTCTCTCTCTCATTCTTTCTACATTTGGCATTTATTCTTTTCAATTCTGCTAAATAGTATATTTTCGTATTTCATTAGTAGAGATTATCAACGTTAAACAGTGTAATAAATTTTGTACTCAATCAAACTCCTACAAGTTTTATTATCAGTTAAATCGATTTTCCAATCAGATTCTTTTCACTAGATAATTGAAAATGCTTGTATTTTTTATTATCTTAGAAGAGTAAATATTGTTTTGAAAATATTATTTTTTATATAAAATTTTATTAACAAACTGATTAGATTAAATAATGTGCAAAATGTTCAAAATAGAAAAAAATTCTACGTGAATGCAAAGTAATTATAAAAACCAATATATTTTTGTAATGATAAATATTCAGTATTTTATATGTAATAAATTGCAATTATTATTTTTGAAATGCATATGTACTCTTCATAATATTACCTGTGTTTGAGAATTTCTCTATTTCTTTTCGTTCCAGTCCCTCGAGCAAATATGCAATTGTTTCGGTTTGTAAGCACGAGTAACAAGCCCATTTTGTGAAAAGCCGCAATGAGGGAGGGTCTTTGTTAGTTTCATTCTTTTTTTCTTTCACTGTTAAGGAGATCGGTGCTACGTGTATCACGAAATAAAAAGATCTTTGATCATTTACATATAAATAATCGTTTAATTTGTAATAATCGTTTTAATTTGTTTATATTTATATTCTTTGATATAAAATATATATCTTCGTGCATTGTTAATTATATAAAAATAGGACTATTTGCAGCCATAACGCAACAATTTAAATTAAATATTTACACATACTTTACATTCTACATGATAATGTAGAAAATATGTATGAAAATTGAGTTGAATTTCATTTTTACACATCTAACGTAATATTTTCGTTTATCAAAATTATGTCTTTTATATATTTCTTCAATTATAAATATTACCGAATATATATATTTATTGAATATGTATATATATATATATATAATATATTAAAAAAAATATATACTATTATATTAAATATTAAATATTAAATATATTAAATTTTAACAGCGATAAATTATTAAATCATTAGTCTACTATTGATCCAAAATGTAACCGAAAGAAATTCTTATTTTAAAAAGAAAGAAATGCATATTTTAAAAAGAAGTGTTTTTAAAAAAAAATTCAAATCATAAAGCTTGTAGTATATCATATTATCCTTTATTTATTTCGTTCACTTTTTATTTATGCAGTCTTTTATGCAGTTGTTTAAAATGAGTAATATTGATAAAAATGATAAAATGTTTCATGTACAAACCATCAATGAAGATTATATGTATTATTCAATTAAAATTTTCTACTTATTCCTCTATACGAATTGGGACATTTAACAAATTTTATAATTAGGATATATGCTGTTTGTGATACATATTAATGAATATTTTTTTCTAAAGAAAACAAACAATAATTAATTGAAATATTCAACAAATTATTTTCTCTACGCCTTAGTATTCTTTTTTAAATAATATTTACTTTTAATTTTTATATATAATTCGTAAGAGTGTCATCATGTAACTACGTAATAACTGCATTACTATTAAAAAATGAAAAGTTGATTTTGTTTTAAATTTTTGTCATCATTTTTTAACACAATTTGTACTTAAGACTACATTACGAAATGCGGTTTCCTGAAAAAAATGCAGCCAATTTCTTATCATGGAAGTGGTCATCACGGGTGAAAGAGCGGCCGACTCGTGGTGACTAATAACGTACAAAAAGTAGTCCTGCTTCCTTTAGCGGCATTCTGGCTTTGTAATTCCATACTAACTGATAGATCTTAAAGTATATCACGACCATATTCTTAATGTTTGTTCCTTTATTATTGCAATTAATTTTTTCTTGAAAATTTCGTTACCGAAAATATAGTTTGCTCTGTTAAAACATCAATTTTACATATCATTCATTTTTACATTATTAAGTATATGGAATTAATTATATTGATAATATAGAACGGCATAGTTTTTTTTGACTACGCGAAAAACTATGACATAATTAACATTTATTAATTACACATATTACATATTTTCAATTTATATCAGTAATGAGGTCACTAAATCATGTATGTTATTATTATGAAGTTTTTCAACTTTCAATTGTATATTTTGATCAATAGAGTTGATTTCATCATTATAATTATTTTTGTAATTGTTTCGATTAGAACTTTGATAGGATAAAAATATTATCTCAAATTTGGATCTAAAGTTTTAAGAAATGTCTCGATAAATTTCTTTTTTCGCGTTTTTAAACATAATTTACATAAATACGTAGAATCTTAACTGAATTTAAGTGGACGAGTTTATATTTAGAATTTAGATTACCTTTAGCATAATCTTAAATGAACTACGTTAAGAAAAATAAAAGAATATTAGATTTTTAGTCAATTCATATATTTATTTATTCATTTATTGAAAAAATTCTAGCGATATTCTTCAATAATAAATAAAAGTAACTAAAAACTACACACGCTTTAGCTTGAAATCAACTAAATAATTTTTGCTTTTATCAATGAATTGAATAGACATTAGCAAAAATTGAATTTTTCATATAAAGTAACGGAGAAAATCTAAATAACTGAAAAAAATAGCTCAGTAAAATGATACTGTTACTATAAAAAATAATTTAAGAATTCATAATAGATAAAAGAGACATGATTTTCAAACACTAGAGGCTATTCTATTTTTTGTAATTAAACAATACCAGAAAATCATTCTATAACACTGGCACTGGCAGTTTTTGAGATTCCAACCCTACCAACGATATAGCTTAATTGTTCCACGATGCTATATATTCCATTGATGCTATATATGAGGCTCGGTGTACCCAGTTGTCCTAAGGACAAAAAACTAAACATATAAAGAAGAATCGGGCCCTACTTCTCCTCCTTCTCTTCGTCCGCAACCGTTGGTCTTATCGTTTCTTCTACGCCCTTTCAGGGCCTGCATTCGCAGCGTCTTCGCATTTGGTAGCCACATCACATAGAGACACACTGGCTCGTATTATACCTAACTGAAAGCCTTTACCTTTTATAGTTTGCTCGTATAAGACGTATCGAAGTGGGGACTTTGATGCTCCTTCACGGATAAGCGCGTCTCCGCAGTCGAAGACAACGCATCGCTTTAAAAAGGTCGAGCACTTCTGAGCACCTGTTTGTTTGCAAATCGCGGAAGAATCGTAAAATTGAACACTAAAAATTCGATTAGTGCACGAAAGAAGTACTTTGGATTTTCTTTTGTCTGATATTAATTTCGTGCTTCAAAAGCCAGGTGCTCCAGAGACGTACAAATCGTAATACAATAGTAGCTTTTTCGCAAGAAATGTTTCTTTAACAATAATGAATTGTCTCGAGCAAATAAAAGTCATTTTGCCTCAATCATCCAGTTACTTTCTTACCGAAAAAGTGTCCATATGAACGTAAATTTAAAATAACTTCAGTTGTATCTGTATCCTGTAAATATAAAGTGACAAGTTGAAATTATATTGGTTGTAAATTGAACGTCTAATGTAGGAACATTTTATTAAAAACAATCACTTTTAAGGCATATTGTCTTAATTTTGCATCATAAAGATAGTATAAGCTAAAAGCAAGAATAAACTAATATAAATAAATATAATCATGTTGAATATAATTAAAGAAGATTTTGCATAAACCGCAGAGTGTTCGACGACGAGCAAACAAATCCAAATAATAAATGGTATTATTTTAAAACCATATGGCATAAAATTTAATTAATTTTTATATTAAGACAAAAGTATAAATAAATTTTACATTATTATTGTATAAAATATTAGATTTTCTTGTTACTAATGTACTGGTTAAACTACATTTTAAGACACTTCTGTGACTTGTGATTTTTTTTTAATTTATGTAACTACCTAATTAAGTTTCATACTCTTCTAAACGTACGATTGTTTACGAAAAGGTGATTATTTTTAACATCAAACTATGTAAAAGTTAAAAGCTTCATAAACTTGAAAATGAAGTTACTACTATTGATATTGCTTTCAAGCGGTATATCGTGCAGTTTTTGTTATTGGCGAGGCACATATTTTTCAAGATACGTACCAATTTGTAAGTTACATTCATTTTTTCTTGAATAAATTGGCTATGTAATTTCATGCTTTTATATTTACATTTTATAGTTACTTTCCAGCGTATACCAGAAATACATACGTTATGTTGCATTAAATTTTATTTATTCTTCTAATAACATTGACGAGTAGTAATAGAATTAGTTTTAAATATCATGGCTGCAGTACCAATCTTTACTATTTACAGTGTTTGATAATTTTTTATGATATTAAATATATTTATCTCATATGCATAAAAACTAAATAAAAAGGGAGAATTATTTATTACCATTGATCAATAGAGTTAAGAAAATAGCTTAATAAATAAATTGTAGAATTAATGCACAGTTATACATAGTTCAGGGATTCCTTCATTATATTAATTTATTAAGAAGTGGGACAAAATGAAGAAAAATCTTAAATTCTAAACAAAACAACCTCATTAGTTTACACATAAAAAATAAATAGATTTATACTACACTTCACATTCCTCTTGTTCTCAGTCATCGGCTTGATAATCCTTTCCCGGCACATTGCTACATGACTCTCAGAGTAAGAACTTGATCCTACCATCGATGTGCTTCAAAGTCCTTGCAAAGGCTAAACTCGACACAGACTGTGGTCATTTATATATTTCATGCGTCCTTTTATTTATCGTATTGATTTATTCATGTGCATTTGAATGTATTCGAATTCATAAAAACAAAATATTTTTATTTTATTGTTATTAAAAGTGAACAGTATTAATATTATGCTCATTTTGTTGCATACATTTACGTATTATCGTGCCTTTTAAAATTCTATAATACTTTGTTAAATCGAAACCCTTAATTATTGAGAGTTATTTCAGTACTTATTAACATTATTCATTAGTATTAATTTTAGAATTCCATAGTGGTTCCGAAGTTTCAAAAGATAATAGCCAAATACATCAGCCTCTTATTTTGCTATTAATATAAACAACAAATAGCGTAAATGAAATACATCTTATAAGTTAGTTAAATGTGTATTTAAAAATCAAAACTCATTATATTTGTTTCAGCGTGCAACTGTAACGGATTCTCGGATCGCTGTTATTTCGATAAAGAGCTGTACAAACTAACTGGACATGGTGGACACTGCTTAGATTGTCGAGACAATCGTGATGGGGCCAATTGTGAGCGTTGCCGTGAGAACTATTACGCGCGAATCGAAGATGGCTACTGTGTAACTTGCAACTGCAACGAAATCGGTATTTAACATTATTTTAAATTTGTTTTTTTGTCATTTTATAAGAATTCCAAAGAAAACGTTACTTTAAACGTTAATTAAACCAACAACAAATATAGCTAGATCTTATGTTCTGAATTTTTCTTTAATCTGAAATTTTGTGATAATTTTTTCAACTTCATTAATTATTGTCCCTAATATATAGCATTATAAATAAAGATTGGATATACAATTTTGGCATCTTCATTCAACAAGTAAAAGCCCAAGATCTACATTTTTTAAGTTCATTCGACATATTTACTTTCTCTCCTTTTATATTTCCAACCAAAATCATTTGTAAAATATCTTGAAAGTAATCTGTTTAAGAATATTCGTTTTACTCTGATTAATAACTTTTTACTTTACTTATAATCTTATTCATGCATTTTTGAAATATATACTTTTACGATGTCTAATATTCCATATATCGACATTAATCAAGTATAAGATTTAATGTATTCATATTATGTATTCCGTTTCACGGATTTCTTAAAGTTTTATTAAAAACTATTAATTTTCTTTTTTGAATCGCATATCATTAACGTTATGTATTTTAGACAATTAAAAAAAATAATTAAAATTTAAAATTGTCTTCGATTATATCTTAATATTAGATTTAAAATATATTTATTTAAAAAATGTGCCTTTTCATTGCAGACTCATCTGCAATATTAATTTTTTATTTTGAAATAAAATTAAAAATATTATGTAAATAAAATATTGATTGCATTTGAAACATTTTATAAATCGAAACAATATAATATAATTAAAAAATATTCGATTGTATGTAGCTATCAAACATGTGTTTGATAGCATTTTTTTATACGTAATTTAAACACTAAATAGATTTAATATTAATCAAATACATTTTCCATGAAAATATTTTCAAGAAAATCTTAAAGTATTCGGCAAAGTTATGCTTAAACTAAATAACTTTCATAATTGAATACATTTTCATAATGAATCATTAAAAATGAAATATTTATTTTTGTATACATACAAGATCTACTTTCACAATTCTTCTCAGACGATAAATTCAAAGCGACGATTTGTGATTAAATTGTCATGAGTTTATAATCTACCGTCCTGATAAATTACGAACAAAAGTAACGAAAACGTATAATGCAAGATTTGTAGTTGTTCGAAATTACGTGAAGCTTACTTTAAAAAACTAGTTTCAATTATTAAAATAGAACGATGTAAGGAAGTGTCCGACTATAATGTAAGCTTTTTTTTAATTAAATGAAAAAAATGTGAAAGGTTTAGAAATAAAACTAGCCAAAACTATTTGTCATATGAATAATAATTATCTTATCTACTATGCAGCTATTGTCTTACAAATTTGCGAGAAACGATTTTACGAACTTAAATTAATGTTATACATGACATTAACTTGAAATGGACAGTCGATACTTATCTTCTTAAGAAAGATTGTAATATTCATAAATGATAACGTATATTTCAGACTCTTAATAAATAAATACAGTTTATTCTTAAAAAACGTTTTCTTAATATTACGAATTTTTTCTCATATATATTTAAAAAAGTAGTGATTGTAACTAAAAAGGTGAAAAATTTGTTATTCTATATCCTTGTTTTATCATTCAAGCTAAAAGGTAGAAAATAAATAAATAATAGCCATAAAATTGTTTTCGATTCGTAATACCTTAACGACTTTGTAACAAAACAAGTTTTGAAATTTCTTCTCATCTTCACAAATACAAGACTTTTTCATTTTTTATCATTTATAAATTAATTTGTGAAGAATCCAGTAGAGACGATAAGAAAGTAAAAGTAGACAAGCCGAATATAAAAGATACTTATTATCGGTACGATCTAATTTATATTTTCTATCCATATTTCCATAGGTTCGCGCAGTTTACAGTGTAACTCAGAAGGCAAATGTCAGTGCAAGCCTGGAGTGACGGGAGATAAATGCGATCGGTGTACTTCTAACTTCTACGACTTTAGTGGTTTTGGTTGCACCTCTTGCGAATGCAACGTTGCTGGATCTTTGTTGAATTCACCGAGCTGCAATCCTATCACTGGTACCTGCACTTGCAAAGACAACGTGGAAGGAAAACGTTGCAGAGAGTAATTATTCACTTTAACGTATATATATGTAAATATCGAATGAAAAGAAAATTCAAGTAAATTTATACAAAGTAATATTATATTCTAATGGGCCTATTGAATTTATTCTCGAACTTTTAAATATTACAATTTATACAAATTTTAGGAGTTTTAAGACTATATTTAATAAAAATCAGCTAACCATTATTTAATTATTATTTCGCTTTCTAGGAATAAAATTATTATATAATTGTATTAAAATATTTACTAATTTATTATTATTTATAAAAATTTACTTACGTTTAATCTTAAAAAATTTTAAATTAATATTTAAAGTCTTGAAGGAACTTCAAATAATTTTTAAAATAAAGAGATCATTCCTGTAAAAATAATCAAATTTAGAATTAACTATAGATGGAAAATTTTAATTGTGGTAAATTGTAAACGAATATAAATATTAAATTTTCAGGTTTTTTTTAAAGAATTTGGATTGAATTTAAAATTAAAATTTACATTGAGAATATATATATAATATTTTGTAACAAAATTCGTTTTCTATTAAAAACAATAAACGAAATCAATTTTTCAACTGTGTAACAAAACTGATAAGTGATCAGTCGATAGTAATTATCATGCACTAAAAATGTGTATATTTCCTGTTGCAGATGTAGACCTGGTTTCTTCAACCTCGCTGAAGATAACGAGTTCGGTTGCACTCCCTGCTTCTGCTACGGTCATTCCTCGCTTTGCTTGACTGCGAGTGGCTACTCGCGTGTCGGTATCGAGAGCTCCTTCGTCCGTGGTAACGAGCGATGGTCGGCCAATGTCGCTGGAAACTCCGTACCAGTTGTCTATGATGCCCTTGGACAGTCCGTCTTCGTTACAGCACCCGATCGAGACAATGTCTACTTCGTCGCGCCTGGTACCTTTTGCTCAAATATCAATATTTTCGGATGTCTCTCTCTCTCTCTCTCTCTCTCTCTCTCTCTCTCTCTCTCTGCCTGTCTAATCAGTAATGCATATATGATATATGCTGATGGATTTTTCGAATTTCTTCTACTTATACTTATATTAAAAACGTTTTTTTTTTTGTATCGAATAATATTCTTTATTTGTAGATCGATTCTTGGGTGATCAACGAGCTTCTTATAACCAAGATTTATTATTCACTTTAAAAATTAGTGACAACGGTCCAGCACCAACAGCTAGAGATGTCATTTTAGAAGGCGGAAATGGACAACAAATTATTCAACCTATTTTTGGACAAAAGAATAGATTACCAAGCATAAATGTAAGCATAAAATATTCTTTATTTTTTATGTTAATTTAATATAAAATTATTTACATTTTCATGCAGAGAAATCATAGCTATTACAGTTGCTTTAAATATTAACTTGTAATATCTCTTAACATTAATATGTAATATATAATAACTTATAGCCTCAAGAATATACCTTCCGATTACACGAACACGCTGATTATGGATGGTTACCACGGCTGTCTTCGAGAGCATTCATTTCCATTTTGGCTAATTTGACTTCCATCAAAATTCGCGGTACCTACACTCATCAAGGTAAATATTTTTTTATAGTATTAGATATTATCAGTACACTATTCCTTATAGAAATAGGTTTTCCAGATTTAGGGTTAGTTTTACTGAATTTATTTACGGGCTTATTTAAAAGAATGCATAAATGCAAATAATTGGAACGGGAGGAGATTGAAACAAAGATGTGCAAGGATACACGTCAAGTCAGGAAACTGTACAGAAAGCATGTTTCCATGTATTGTTAGCAGATTTAAACACGCATAATTGACAGTGAGAATTTAAACGCATAAATGAGTAAAATTTTTGATTTTTCAATGCAGGTAAAGGATACTTGGACGATGTAAAGCTAGAAACAGCTCATCGCGGTGCAGCCGGTGAACCCGCCGATTGGGTCGAACATTGCAATTGTCCCCAGGGTTATGTGGGCCAATTCTGCGAGTCCTGTGCACCTGGTTATCATCACGATCCACCGAACGGTGGACCCTTTGCTCTCTGCGTGTCTTGTAACTGTAATGGTCATGCAGACATATGCGAGGCTGAAACTGGTGCGTACGTTGGAACTAATGTCAACACCGTGGCATATCGCGTAACGAAAGTTTTTTGATTCCGACTCAATCAATTTCACAATTTTCTAATTTTATTATAACGTATTATTGTATATTAATGAAAAATATATATTATACGTTTGTAATTTTTTTGTATCAACAGTTATTAAGAAAGTAAATAATATTTGTACTTTACTGATTATGTATATTTGCACATATACACAAATCTAACTTTTACATAATTAAAAAAATTCATTGTAAATAAAATAAAAATTTTATGTTTAAGTTTGAGTTAACACGTTTAAAGTTATAGACAAAAAATATTTTTGTCTATATTTTGAATAGCAAATCTGCATTTCTTTAAGCATTTGAAACTTAATACACATACATTATATTATCATAAAACCGCGTCTAATAACCATGAATATGTAATTAGATTTTATTTTATTCAGGTCAATGTATCTGTCAGCATAATACTGCTGGAAGCAATTGCGAACATTGTGCCCGTGGTTTCTACGGACAGCCATTGAAAGGAACGCCGGATGATTGCAAGCCTTGTCCCTGTCCAGATAACGGGCCGTGTATTCTACTTGGCAATAATCCTGATCCAATTTGTTCAGAGTGTCCTGTTGGGAGAACTGGTAAATACGTAGTATAAAAATTTTGTTTTTTGGACTAAATATAGTATTAAAATTAAGATAAAAATTAAACTGTCTTTCCTTACAGTAATAAAGCAAATTTTTCAATTATTTTTTTACGTTAACTTTTAAAAGTTTCGCCAAAAACTTGTTTTTAAATTTAAATGTTCGTCCATAAATGTGTTTCTTTATTTTGCGTGTACGTAATTAAAAGAAAATATCGGTTAAATTGATAAAGATATAATTGCATCGATCTTTATTGTATTAAGAGAGGGTTTACTTTATTACGTGAGCAGTGTTAATACCATGACATAGTTTACATCGTCTGAAATAAAAATATTATCAGTTCTCTAATACGTATAATTACAAGTATTATTTTTTACATTAAATGAGAAAAAATAATTATTACCAATTAGGCCCTCGATGTGAAACTTGCTCTGATGGATATTTTGGCAATCCGGAGACAGGAGAAGCCTGCAAACTTTGTGAATGTAATAACAACATCGACTTAAATGCTGTGCGTAATTGCAATCAAGAAACTGGCGAATGCTTGAAATGTGTTAATAATACGGCTGGTCCACATTGCGAAGAATGTCTGCCGGGTAAGTGTCGGAATTATTACAATCTTAAACATCATATCATTTTCATTCAGAATAGTACTTATTATGACAAAATATGATTATGATTTCTCCTAAATACGTTATTTTTTATTGGGATTATGAATGAAATTTATAATAGAATTTTATATACCTTTAATTAATTAATGTAATGTAATATTTTCTTATAGCATCTTAGTACTTTAATCTTGCTGCATTATTGTAAAGATCTAAAATAATAAAAAATAATAATTAATTAAAAGTATTCATTGCTAAATTGCATCTTGTCATTATTTCCTGTTATAAACAATAAGCCATAAATTCTTATGTGAAAACTAAATTATTGTTAGGATACTATGGAGACGCTTTATCCGATCAAAAAGAGGATGGCTGTAAACTTTGTCAGTGTAATCAACAAGGTACACAGGAGCAAAATAATGATGGTGGAATTGCTCCCTGTGATCAACTAACAGGTCACTGTTTCTGTAAACCTCACGTCATTGGGCGTAACTGCGACAAATGCGAGGATGGATACTTTAATATCAAAAGTGGAGAGGTGATTTAATACACGTAGTTTTTTAATATTTGATGAGAATGTAATAATTTCATTTTCTACTATTGCCTATGAATTATTATTTTAAACGAAACTGTTAAAAGATTTTAAGAATATTACTTAACTTTAAAAGAACATTACGAATCATTTTTAATTTATATTCTACAAGGCTTTTTAAAAGTAAATATTAATAAAAGCTTTGATATATACCTTTTCTCTCCTTCAACTGAAAGTTTCAAATATATATTTATTATCAAACATTTTAAATCTGGAAGTATGAATCATTAGTATAAAATATAATTATTTGTCAAATTTCTTAAAGTGAAAGTAAAGCATAAAATAAAAATAATAATTATTGATATAAATTAATTTTTATTGAGAATACGTATGAAAATTACTTTTTGCATATGATAACATTTCGTGAATTTTAGGGTTGTACGGCTTGTAACTGCGACCTTGAAGGTTCCTTCAACAGAACTTGTGACGCCTACAATGGTCAGTGCCAATGCAGACTCGGTGTTACTGGACAACGTTGTGACGCGTGTCTGCCTTATCAATTTGGATTTAGTAGGGATGGTTGCAAGCCTTGCGACTGCGATAAGATTGGTTCACAAGATCTACAGTGCGATGCTAATGGACAGTGTCCCGTAAGTATATTTCTACATTTCTATTGCTGAGAAAGAATTTTATTTTCAATTAAGATTATATGTCATAAAATAGTAAATATAATGTAGAATATTTAAATACGAATAATAAAAAGTATAATTTATTATATATCCTAAAAAGTTTTGAGCCCACTGAAATTGGAGGCTCTAAAAATCTACATCTCAAAGTATCAGAAAATGTAAGATTATTTCCAAACACGAAGTAAAGATATTTTCACATGTCATGTTCCTAGATTCCGATTAAATTTAAAATTTGAATAAACTTGAATACTTTTTTATTTTAGTGTCTTACAAACGTTGAGGGCCGAACGTGTAACCGTTGCAAAGAAAACAAGCACAATCGCCAATACGGCTGCATCGATTGTCCGCCTTGTTACAATCTCGTGCAGGATGCAGTAAATGAACATCGTGGAAGGCTGTTTGAACTCGAGGATACCTTAAGGAAGATCAAAAGTAACCCAACAGTTATCAACGAGGCGGGTTTCAAACAGAAATTAAAAGATGTACAAGACAGGGTACGCGACCTCCTCGAGCTCGCTAAGACTGGGTCTGGAAGTAAGTAATTTATTTAAAACTTACATTTAAAAAAAAATAAAATATTTCGAATGGATTTTTTAGTACTAATCTTATTAAAATACTTTTGTATATGATTCTTTAGTACATATGTAAATTAAATTTGTATGCTTAAACTGAAGATAAAAAGAATTTTGTAATTCACCTATAC
This sequence comes from Wiebesia pumilae, assembly GCA_018907045.1. Taxonomy (NCBI): domain Eukaryota; kingdom Metazoa; phylum Arthropoda; class Insecta; order Hymenoptera; family Agaonidae; genus Wiebesia; species Wiebesia pumilae. Next base: position 4,858,597 of record JACCHZ010000138.1, read on the forward strand.
ACTTTTGGGTTAAAATAGGTCGGTATCATTAAAATATTGACTTATCATAATGAAGTATTTGAAAATTTCTTATATAAATTTTTATTTACAGTCTATTAATAGTTATTTACAAACAATAAATTTAAAATATGAAATAATCGAAATAATTGTATAAGAATTTAATATTTTGTGTTCATATAAAAATATTCATATTATGTGCAGGCGACAAGAAGTCATTAGTAGAGCAACTCGACGAACTTCGTGATCAATTAACAGAGATTAATGAAACCTTGCAAAACGTTGATCAAACTGCCATTGATGCGAAGCGAACAACTTCTCAAGGACGAATGAGTATAGACGAAGCAGAGAAAGTTCTAGACAAAATTCACGAACAACTAACCGTAAAATAAATTTGAACCATATACTTAATTAATTTAAATCAATATTATATTTGTTTGTTTCATAGAAATACTCAAGTTTATTATTTCACTTGATTAATATAGTAAGAATACACAGACAGTATATAAAAAATATTTTTTATTAAATTGAACAAAACATTTTATCGTGCATAAATCTACTTTAAAAATCCTCAAATTAGTAGAAATGTAGAATACAATGATGTATTTCATTAAATATATCTTTATAACAGAAAACATAAAAATTAATTAGAATTATTGTTTTTGAGTTTAGGAAGCGGAAGATTTCCTAGCGACCGATGGACAAAGTGCCTTAGCTGAAGCCAGGAAACGAGCTGAACACGTTGGTCAGCAAAATGAACAAATGACAGCTATTGCCCAAGAAGCCAGATCAGTTGCCGATTCGTATGTATTTTACTTGATTTATTTCCTCTTTCTTTTCCTAGAGTTTTCGTATCATTGAAGAAATTTACGTATTTAGAATATTAATCTTTAATTTTTTTTTTTTAATATACTACAAGTTTTAAAAAAATCATTTGACGTTTTTACATGAATAATATATTTTTTTTAGTACGAAGTATGTATCTGATTAAGTTGTCATTCATCGTCAATTATGTTCATATTTGTTAGAATAATTTATATTTTTTAATTAGCATAAATTAAATTGTAATTAATATGATTATTATGATAAAATATTGATATATTTAAGTGTGATACATTGGTTAATTAATGAGTATCTTTGCATTTAGAAATATCAAAGAAGCTAAGAGGCTCCAAGTAGTAGCCGAACAAGCAAAGAATACATCTCTAGAAGCTTACAATTTAGCAAAGAAAGCTATCGCTAAATATACAAATATAAGGTAATTTAAAAAATTTTTTTTTATTGAACGAGCCCTATGAGACATACACTTTCATTATATTAAATGCTATCTTATATTCACAGTGATGAAATACGATTTTTGGAAAATAAACTCATCGCTCTGGAAGATCGTTTCGGCGATGCCAAAAAACTCACTGCTACAGCGGTTGCTAAGGCAGAAGCTGTATCCAAGGAAGCTTTAAGTTTGCTAATACTTGGTATTTCCGTACCAGCGGTTAACTTAACTAAACTGCAAAATCATGTGGATAACATAAACATAGAAGTGAATATTATAAACAATGCTATATAATCAACATATAATTATTTCTTCTTTCAAATTTATCTTAAATAACATTTAAATAAAGAGAAAGTATCAATTTTAATGAAAAATTTTTATTTGCTTAGTTTATTTGATAATGATTTTTTAATCTAATATATACAACTCGATATTTATATGATTTCCAAATAATGCTACTTGCGTCTAATTTTTAAATGAAAAAATCGATTAAATTTAGATTTACTTCGATATATAGGAATTAAATACAAACATTAAGTATTTCATATTTTAAACTCAATTTCAGTGTTACAAATTTTAAAGATATGTTTGAACAATAAATCATTGAAACAAAATAATTTTTCAGGCTATTAAAATAAAAGAACAGGCCAGAGTTTTGCTAGAGGATAATATAGAACTGATACGTGACATCGAGGATAAGGTTAGAAAGAGTGAAGAGCTCCTAGAGAAAGCGGAAGACCAACAAACTGCGACTGCTGAATTACTTGCTGAGGTTGACAACGCTAACAATATCGCGAAGAATGCCGTGAATCGTGGTAATCAAACACTGCAAGAGGCTCAAGACACCCTGAAAAAACTTAGTGGTGAGTATACTTTTAAGAACATTTCTGTTTTTTATTAAGGTCATATGAATTACCAACCATTTTTACATTACTAATCTGACCTATTTAGTTAGAATTTATAAATGCAGATTTATTGAAAACGTTATTTCTAAAAACATTTTGTATAAGCTTATAGTTATTAAATACTTACCTATTATGGTTACTGCAGAAAATATCTTTTTAAGTCTTTTGCTGTAAGTTCCGTAATATTAGTTAATTAGATTATATTTAATTATAGTTAATTAAATAGAGTAAAGTAGCATAAAAGTTTTTGATATAACAGATAAGAAATGAATTGGCTGCGTTTAAAATGAGATAATTATGGTAACTTTGTAATTGAAACGAATGCTGTAATCAGTAGATGCAGAAATATATTTAATCTGAAATTTTACGTTTCTTTAAAATTTATTTGATTAAATTATAATATTTAGTGTATACCACATTTAAGCATGCTTATTTTCTTAAGATTTAACATTATATTTATTTTTATTTTGTTCAGATTTTTTAATAAAATGAATATTTTTATATATAATAGATTTTATCCTATAAAACACATTGATATCATTAATATTTTATTACAAAAACACTGAATGAATGGAAAAAATTTCTTAACATTGTTTTGTTAATTGACTAATTTAGAGCATTTAATTATAGAGTCTCACCATTTCTGATTAGCCTAAGTTAAATGTCACAAAATCCTAAAAATTGATGTCAACAAAATTATTATTTTTTTTTTATTTTAGTATTCGATGCCGAGGTACAAGAAGCACGTTCCAAGGCACAAGAAGCTTTACAGGACGTTGTTACGATTCTTGAGCTGGTTAAGAATGCCACAGCCAAGTCTAAGAGTATCCACGAGGTACTCGAGGATTCTGGAGAGAATGCATATCGCGCCCAGGAAATTGCACAGAGTGCCCAGTTAAAAGCCAACAATGCCAGTAACATGGCTAACGAGATTCGACAAGAAGCCAATAAGACCAAGGCTGAGGTCATCAAACTCGGAAACGAGGCAGACAAGCTTCATCTCAGGGTTAATACAACTGATTCGATGATTAGGCAGTATGAGAGCCGCATTCAGCAGGACGGCGATGTTACGGGACAGGTTAGTTATTTTTATTATTTCTTGAAATTGTGTCGGTTTATAAAGACATATTACTTAATTTAAGTAAAAACTTGTTTCTTTCAATAGTACTAAATTAAAGTATATTTAACTTCCTATAAGAAAATAGGACTAAGCTAATGGTGTTTTCACTTTGTATGAAATAAAAGGTTTATTAAGTTCTATTTTTACAAAATTTTCAGTTAAATTTAGTAATAGTTTTATTCATTATAGTATCACAATAATTATTCTATACGTCCAAAAATAAATAATATTTATAAATGGAATATCTTTGGCTCTTTTACTTTCTAATGAATTTCTATTTATAAAGGATGAGAATTTCATTGTATATGTCAATAAAATATGCATATAATACAAGTATAAACAAACAGTAATTATTTTTAGAATAAAACTGATTTTATTATAAAAATAATTTTATTTTCGGTAGTTATTCGAAAATAACATCATAACAATATATATGAGTACTTTTAATTTGCAAAAACAATAAGATATAATTTGAGAAATTTAAATTCTAAATTATTTTACATCCATTAAGTTTTTTAATTTAAAAGAAACAATAAATATACGGTTAATTACTGCTTCTCTAAGTTTATTGTAGAACATTATCTAGAGATATCATAATTCTTTTAAGGAGCCGGTACATTAAAAAAATAGATATAATAAAGACTATACACTTATACTACAAATTAAATCTTAAATATTGGTAAATGAAATTATATCTATCTACAAAAAAAAATTATTGCATTGATAAAGAAATACTATTTTAAAATTATTTTATAAGGATTTATTTTCAATCTTGAAATGAAATATCCTAGTAAAGAAAGATATATCTTATAAAAAATAAAAAGTTGAAAAATTTTTTTACCAATTATATTATACGACGGTATAGGAAAAACGTATTTCAAGAAAACTATAGAAATGGTAACCTTTGAAGTGAGCCTAGCAAATCCTTTTGGAAATAATTAATTTTTCTACTACTCGCTTTTATTAGTTCATTAATAAAGAAATTTAAATAATAGAAAAAAGTAATTCTGCTTGTAGGTAAAACGGAAAGTTGGTCAGGCAAAATCAAACGTTACAGCAGCCTCTCAACAAGTCACTAAAGCTCTGGAAGAAATTGCAGAGATTACTAGAGAACTTGATGCTCTTCCTGATATTAGTAAGTATTTCTCAAATAAACTTTGAAGAAAGTTGAAATGTAATGGTTTTTACACCATGAAAAGTTAACATTTGTTCTTATTTACAATGCTTATGAGAATCTTTCACTAAGTATTTTTGAAACTTTATATGCATTGAAAAAAGAAATTTAAACTAAAACAGTTAGCTTTGAATGCATATTCTTAATTTCTTGATAATTTGTAAAGAATTCTAAAATATATTTAAATAAAAAAATTTATCCATTACAATAAAAAAGTCACATAATTTCAAACCAATGCAAAAATACCTGAAAAGATAGACCGGACCTACAGACTTTCTATCCGTACGAAAAGTAAGCATAAAAATAAAATTTCGCTTTAGAGACAATGTTATCGATATTATTTTCGCAGACAACGCGGATTTAGACCGATTGGAGGATCGATTGAGCAAGGCAGAGTCAGATATACGGGCGGCGGATCTCGATCAGCGTATTCGCGCCCTTACTGAATCCAAGAATCTGCAGACCCAATGGGTAAAAAACTATGAGGATGAGGTGAGTCGGCTGCGTAACGAGGTCGAAAATATCAACGACATGAAAAAGGTTCTGCCCACCCAGTGCTACAAAAATGTGCGCCTTGAACCGTAGACAAGGGCTGCAACTTTCCCCGCATCTCGCACTAGATTTTAGTCTCTCTTTTGTGTCTCTTCACTTCGATCACGTGCCATTCGATACTTAAGCAATTAAAAAAGAAAGGACATACGTCTTGAATAACAGAGGAGCTCTCTATTGTGTACAGCGTATGGACACGTTTTCGCATGCGGGGAAGAGAACACACTCCTCTTTATTGCGTCCTTGATTTTTTGTTGCAATTTTGCTATTTGAAGAATGTGAGTTGTCTGTCTTTGGATTTAATCCAAATTTCCAAACAATGTATGGTAATTAGTTTTAATTTTGGACATTTTTTCGTTTTATATTAATTAGAGTCATTTCAACTAACAGGAGTTTATCAATATTTAATTAAACTTTTATAGTTTATTGTTTTTTTTTAATTGAAAACAAGTAAAAGTAAATTATTGATCGTGAAAAAAAATTTTTTCAATGATAATTTTTCATCGCGCCTCGTTTACCAGTTTTATACATAAAACATTATTCATATTAATGTGGAATTCAGATATCGAAATGTTTTAGTTACTACGAGTTTTATTTTAAGCTTCAATTTTGATTTTTTTTACTGTTCATTCGTTTATCTCTTTCATTTAAATCATATGATAAAGTTCATTATCTATCCAAAGCTTTTACATAATTAACAATGAAATTTACTAAAAAATACTTTTTTTTTTCAATAAGAATATTTATGATTTATTTAAACATTACAATTTCATATTTGAGCTTTGAAGTTATTAAATCTTGAGATAAGCAAAATTTCACATCTATATTAATACATACCGAAGTTGCGAAAAGCAGTTAAAATAATTAAAAAAAATTAAATTTAAGAAAATATTTAAGTACATGCACAGGACCTACAAGTATTTCATTCATAATTAAAATTATTTGTTTTTTTTTTCTTAAATGATATATCGTATTTTAGATTGTATTCAAATAAATATATTCTTAAAATAAACACATGTTATTAAATTGTATTAAAATGGAAATTATAGATTCCAAGAAAATTAAATATTTTGTATAGAATCAACATTCAAAAATTTCTAGGTGCCTTAATAAAAAAATTTAAACTCACTAGATGATTGTTAATGATCAAATAAAATAAATTTTTTAATCAAATGTAATAGTTATTTAGAGAAACACGAAAAAAGATACACGAGAGTCAATTGTGTTATGTAACATTTTAGAACACCATTAAGAAGCCATTATTTTACTTGTGTACATTATACCGATTAGATGATTGTTTTATTTAAGTTTAAGTTAAAGAATCTTTTCTATGTACTTTCAGAGCATAGCTTATGTTGCGCAATTTTATTAGGTGGTGCAACTAATTGCAATATTTTAAGTATCATACCAAAGATCTTTTTTTATATACAATTATAAAAAAAGACAAAGTTCTGATGTTTATTAATTTTCACTGCATTTTTGTTGGACCAATTAGTTTATTTAATATAACCAAGAATGTAAACCTGATTACTGATTTAAATTGAAAATTTAATATATTAATGCAAGTGTAAACTATCTCGATTGTAGACTGCATCTTAAGTGTACTCAATTATACACAGTCTTCGTTTTCAAATTTGTAGAATTAGAAGCTTTGTTTATTCAGTTTTTTTATATGCATCTTAAGCATATTAATCCTTTTCTAACATTTGTACTTTTATGAAATAATACAATACACTTATTTTATACCAGTTAGCTTAGTACAAAATGTAGAACGAAACTTTAATTTGGAAAATAAAGTAATTTGATTATAAACGGACGATAAAAATATTGCTGATAAATTGCATTTTAATGTTTCCTGAATACCTCTTGAATTAAGTAATTATTAATAATTCTCTCGATTTTCCAGTTTTTTCTGAAATACAGATTTTTTACGAATTAAAGTAATGTTGCTGTTTTTATGATGAAAAGGGCTCCTGATAAACAACAAAACATCCAGTAATTTTAAACTATATAGGCAGTTAATGTAAGACTTAATAATTATTAATGCCTGTATGTAAATTTATGTAAATACATCACATATTATTATTTATCTTAAAACGCTTGAAATGGTTGAATTTTATATTCGTATTTAAAATATTTAATTACGTAAACATGTGTGTGTGTGTGTGTATATGTGCAAAATAAATAGTGCATGTATTAAAAATTATACTTAATTTAATTTGATCGTTCAATTTTGCTTACAATTAAAATATTACGAAGAAAAAACAGATCCAATTTGAATCAAACTTGGTCGAATATTTTTCATTCTTTTTCTTCAATAAAGTATACATAAAATAACTAGAATTAATAATATAGCAGTCAACGCTCCAATGGCTACCAATTGTCTGCGATCTAAAACAAATACAAAAGTAAATTTCACATGTGCCACTTGTAAAAATATTCCCATGTAATGTTTATTTATCAATATTGTATATATTTTCAGTTAAAAAGGTTTGTAATTTTTATTTTCATTGTTGATATATTTGTAATGAATATCAGCATAGATAATTGAGATACAAAAGCACTAGTCGAATTTTCATAATAAGTTTATTATGTTATGGCTACAAAAATTTAAATTATCTGATTTCTATGCAATTAACTTTTGAGCTTCTTCTAATAATGATCAGATATCTAAGTCTAGTACAATCTATGACTGTTTTGGATTCACAAGACATAAGAACAACATAAAGACATTAGTCACATTAGATTTTGCTAAAAGGAAAAGGAATAATACTTTAATCGGAAATAATGTAGCATTTTAACATATATATTTGTCTAATAATTGTATCTTATACAAACTAAGATTTATATTAAAATATAAAATAATACTGAAGATTATTTGGGAAACTTAAATTAATAGTTATAAAGGATTAACAATATTTTTTTATTGAAGAACCTTTATTGAATAAAATACTTTGGACATTTCTTTTAAAATTTAGAATATTTTTAATTTATTTTTACTTACGCTTTTAAGTAAATAATTATTATTGACTTTTTCTATTACAGTTCTTAATTTATCTTTTTAAATCCAATATCTTCGATATGTAGAAATAAGCTTTAGTAAGTGTTGACATAATTGGCTTACAATTTTAAATAATTTTTTAGAAGTGAGATAAGAGAAGGTCCTTAACATTTTATTTTAGTTATATTGTTTATAATATAATTAAGAATCATTAGAAATTTAAATAAGTTGTTACAAAATTTTAATATTTTGCTAATATTTCTAATTTATATTTTTATTTCAATTTGTTTTCTGATGCAAATTAATTTAGAAGGAAATTTCTATTTATAAATATTTTTAAACAAAATGCATCTCTATAAATGATTTCTAAGTCGATAGATACTATTTTCTAACTATCTCTAAAGAAGTGAAATATAAAATTAAGTGTAGATTATACTAAAATAGCAATGTTTTGTTCCTTCATTTTCTTCACATGAAATTGTAAAAAAAAATGATTAACATTTTAAATATTACAAAATAATGTCTTTCTTAACTTTTATTATTTTTTTTATTAACACTTCAATTAATATTGTTAAATTTAACATCTTAATTTAATTTCTTAACAACCACGTTCACATTATATAATTGTTGTTTATAATTAAATTCTTATAATTGTTGAATGTCATACATAAATATTTCTTTTTTCAAAATTTTCATTTGTAAAAAATGGCCTCCACTCCCATTTTATTACAAGTAATTCAGTTAAACGTAGAAATAAAAAAGGTAGTTATAAAATTTTGACTTTGACTTCAATCATATGTATTGTATTGAATTCACTTTCTTTGATTTGAGTACTAATTCATCCATCTGCACAAGTTGTGAGTTTTTTCTTCTTTAAGTAATCTCTTTTCAATTTCTAGTTTTGGCATATATTGAACAATATTTGGCATGACAATACTAAGAAATTTGTAATGCTATTCTAATGCTCTTCATATTTTGGTTACTTGGCTATTATCAGGTAATACTTCTAACAATAATTGTTTCTCCACAAAATGAGTAAGTCTTCAAATTAGACTTATTATTTTTGGCCTAAGTACATTTCACAAAATAAATTATTGTTGTATATTGTATTATTTGATCATTGAGATAATATAATTTTATAGTCATCAGTGTTACTCCTTTTTGGTTACAAAAAATATGTAGTAAAATTCATTCAGTTTATAAATTTTATAAATTTTTAAAAATTTGTTTTTCAAATGACTAATTTTATATTTTATCTTTTTAGATGCAAGAGAAGTTTTTTGCTTTAAATATAAACAATTAAAGAAATTTAATCTCTGAATGATTTTTACTATACATATTACCTTCAGTTACAAATTAGTCTAACAGATTTGTTTAATAAAATATAGAAGTGCTTCAGATGTCTATGTTTTAAAAAGCCATTACTTAGTAACTTGTCTAAGGCTAAATCCAAGGGTAAAATAATTGTACATTTTCTACAATAGTATAAGTTTCTGATTAAATTTCTAAGCTATTTTACCAGTTATTTGTCATTCTGAGTTCCTGTAGTCTCATTATCTCAATAATTTCTTAAGAATACTGACTTGAAATAAAACCTCAAAATTTTAATGAATAATATTTATTCTTTTCCATAATTTAAAAGTTCGAATAAGTTCAATATTAATTAAATCATTTTAAAATTTTCCAGTAATATTTATAAAACTAAATTAACCACAAAAATAATAATACAGCAATTTATGATTTGTAAAAGCAATTACTTAATTTTCAAAAGTAAATGTTTAAATGAACTTTGATAAACATAGAGCAATTTATGATATAGTGTTTTTAAAGTTTGTAAGGTATATAAAAACAATTTTATAATTTAATATATTAAAACATTTTTTTGCATGAAAAATGTTTTTATCTATTTTATTAAATTATAAAATCTTAGTCTTCAAAATCATTTTCATTAAAAATTTCCATCTACTATTATTAATATTATTAAAAATTAAAAATATTTAAAATAAAATTGAGATGTAAGGCCCATTTGCATATTTAGACACTAATCTCTAGAGCATAAAAAACAGTTAGTTATAGTACTTGATAAGGACGACAGGGAAGAAGGCTTTGGAGTATAATTAGAGGTATTGGATGTTGATGTTATGGGAGCAGGAACGTAATTGTTATAGTTACCATTGCTCATGTGCAGAACTTTTGCCATTTTTTTCATAGTTGCATCTAATTTTGAATCTGTTACTACTTCTATTTCATTACTAAAATCATCAAGCATTCTGTAAAGTTAAAATTAGAATATTAGAAAGCATTGATTAATGACAATTTTTTATTAAAAATATATTAATTTATTTAATTGATTATTAAATAATTAATAATTATTTATTTTTTATTTTCTATACTAACACTTGTTGTTCGTCAAGTTCAGAATTTATTTGTTGTGAAACTGTCTTTAAAGTGCCAGTATTGTCACTCATAATATTCAGTTGTCCATTTTGGTGTCTCATCATTGAACTCTTATTACATATTGCATCGTGAAGGAATTGTCGATTAGGGCTATCTATTTCATTTTCTAATTTGCTATATTTTGTTGTTCCATGACTGATTGCTGGTACTCTTGTTGGACTGTTTTCTAGTAATGGCTGTATAAAGAATATTAAGGAATAAGTTAAAGGCTTGTGCTTGCACAGTATAAATTGTGATCAAATGATGAAAACATTTAAAAAAATTAAATAATAAAAAAATATTTATGTTCTTGTAGTACATTAAATATTAATTACATAAAAAGTACAGTTAAGACATTTAAATACTAAAGAAACTTTTAGATACTAAAAAAACATTTAAATCAATGTAATATTTTTAAAAATTATTTTCAGAGATTAAATATGAAAATAATTTATGTTTAATCTGTGAATTATTTTTTTTTCTTTATTTTGTAAGTATATTGTGAAAAACAACATTTTATTGTGTAGTAAGATTAAACTGTTATAGAAGTTTTTTAATTTTTAATCTAATATAATAATCAATAATTTATATTTGTATTCGTAATATAATTGTATCAATGTAATTTATAATTTATATTGTTATATTAATTCATATTTTTTTCGGTTATTTTTGTTTTTAGAATTAGTCAACATAAGTATATAAATTTATTTGCAATGTTTTTTAAAAGAACAGCATAATCTGTGTATGCGATTACACAATTTATAGGGTTTACGCGTGCGTAAATGTGTGTATATATATATTTAATTACATCATTTAAATGGAACGGTACTATATATGTATATAAGGAAGGTATATTATAGTCTTTAGCGTTTACAGTTTACATATCGTGAATCATACTATTATTGGTGAAGAAATACTACACGAGATGTCGCTTTACGCATCGTTTTAAAATTAAATGTAAATGTAATTGAAACTTTAGGTGTGGCTAGTATGTCATGTAAGCATCAATGGCCAAAACAAGTAAAGAAATAGATTGAGAGAGGTAACTGAAGCTGAGCTAAAAAATTTTTTCTTTTTCTGGATCCCATGCATTGGAATCTTTTCGATCAGTCACGGGAATCTGGAACACTGCTAGAACAGAGATTATTGATCAATCAGCCATATTATTCTAACCTCAATAATAGAAGTTTAATCGAGAACAAGTAGTTGACTTCATCAAGAAAAGGATTCGTGTTGTGTACAAAGGATGAGAACGAGGACTTGTAAAATACGAAGAAATACAAACGAGTGAAGTTATAAAAAGAAACTCTAAGTTAAAAATTATCATTTTCATTTCAAATCTAAAAAGTATAAAAATATAAAAGTATAAAACTTACTAAAATTTAATTAAGATGTGTTTTGGTCCTAATTAACTATTTTTAATACAAAATGGCTATAACAAGCTACGAAAAATTCTTTACTGTGATTTTCATAACATACAGTCTTTTAGTTACCATCAGTGCTTACGATTATGATTACTGTAGTTATCCTTTGCTCGATCGAGGAGTATTGAAAGCTACCACATCTCTATCTGAAAGGGGTCCAGCTAATGCACGACTATATGGTCCTAATGCTTGGACTGCTAGTAGTTCAGATTTTGGTCAATATCTAATTATTGATCTTGGTCAAACTATGAACATCACTGCCATTGCAACTCAGGGAAGGGCACATTATAATGAATATGTTATGGAATATGGTATTAGTTATGGTACCAATGGCCTTGACTACGCAGATTTTAAGGAAACTGATGGTAATATTAAAATGTTTAAAGGAAACAAAGATGGAGATACTGTGAAGATGAATAAATTTGAAGTACCTATAATAGCTCAATGGATTAGAATAAATCCAACAAGATGGCGTGATAGAATTTCCTTAAGGGTTGAACTTTATGGTTGCGAATATGTCTCTAATATACTTTCATTTAATGGAACATCCTTGGTACGTTGGGATTTACTTAGAGATCCTTTAGAAACTGACAGACATTCCTTAAGATTCCGTTTTAAAACCAATAATGCAGATGGTGTTATTATGTATTCCCGAGGTTCTCAAGGAGATTTCTTAGCCTTACAAATACGAGATAATAGAATGCTTTTAAACATTGATCTCGGATCAGGGATTATGACAAGTTTGTCAGTTGGCAGCTTACTAGATGACAATATGTGGCATGATGTTGTATTTTCCAGAAATCGCAAGGACATAGCTTTCTCTGTGGACAGAGTCCTAATAAATGGTCGGATTAAGGGAGAATTTTATAGATTAGATCTAAACAGAGCTTTTTACATTGGGGGTGTACCCAACAAACAGGAGGGCCTTGTCGTAAATCAAAACTTTACAGGCTGCATTGAAAATTTATTCTTTAACCAGACTAATATGATCAAGGAGTTGAGGGAATTAGATACATATGGCGAAAATTGGCGCTATCAAACCATTCATGCTACGTATAGCTGTCCGGAGCCTCCCATAGTTCCTGTGACCTTTCTCACCTCCTCTTCATATGCTAAGCTTAAAGGTTACGAAGGCGTTTCCTCTATGAATATCTCACTGTCATTTAGAACATATGAAGATCAAGGTGTCATTCTATATCATGAATTTATTTCGTCTGGTTATATAAAAATGTTTCTTGAAGACGGTAAACTGAAGGTCGAAATAAAAACCAAAAACAGACCTAAAGCCTTATTAGACAATTTTTATGAGAGTTTTAATGATGGCAAGTGGCACCAAACAATTCTAACAGTCTCGAAGAATAGCCTCATCTTGAATGTTGATGGACGGCCCATGAATACTACCAGACAGATGGACATACTGACCGGTTTCAAGTACTACATAGGTGGATTACCAGGCAATCAACGTGGGTTCATCGGCTGCATGCGAGTCATACAAATAGATGGTAATTACAAGTTACCGACGGATTGGAAGGATGATGAGTTTTGTTGTAGGAACGAGATTGTATTCGACGCTTGTCAAATGGTTGATCGTTGTAATCCCAACCCTTGCAAGCATGCAGGTATTTGCATGCAGAATTCAGATGAGTTCTTTTGTGACTGTACCAACACTGGATATTCAGGCGCTGTTTGCCATACTTCATTGAATCCTCTTTCCTGTGAAGACTACCGTAAGTCTCCTAATACTATAAATCAGCGTGCTGAAATACGCATTGATGTGGATGGTAGTGGACCTCTGCGACCATTCCCTGTCACTTGTGAATTTTTTGCTGATGGGGATGTTAGTACGATTTTACGACATAGTAACGAGCATACAACGCCTGTTGATGGTTTCGAAGAACCCGGCAGTTTTATTCAAGATATTCAATATGATGCAGATCTTGATCAGGTCGAAGCCCTGATTAACCGTTCACGTAGCTGCCGTCAGCGGATTGGTTACGGTTGTAAGCACTCCCGACTCTTTAATAGTCCTGTTGGTCAAGGCGAGTCCTTCCAGCCAAATTCTTGGTGGGTTAGTCGACACAATCAGAAGATGGATTACTGGGGTGGTGGCTTACCAGGTTCACGTAAATGTGAGTGTGGTATCCTTGGCAGTTGTGCTAAGCCGGATCGTTGGTGTAACTGTGACTCAGATCTTGAGGGCTGGTTTGAAGATACAGGTGATCTCGTCGATAAAGAACATTTGCCAGTAAAACAATTACGTTTTGGTGATACTGGCACGGCCTTGGACGAGAAGGAAGGAAAATATACATTAGGTCCACTTATCTGTGAGGGTGATGCACTTGCAAGCAATGTTGTAACCTTCCGCATTGTAGATGCAACTGTTGATTTGCCAACTTTCGATATGGGTCACAGCGGTGACATTTATTTCGAGTTTCGGACAACAGTCGATGATGCCGTTATCATGCATAGTCGTGGTCCTAACGACTACATCAAGATCTCAATAAATGGCGGTAATCAGATTCATTTTCAATATCAAGCAGGTAGCGGTCCACTTGCTGTCAGTGTTCAGACCTCTTCTAGGCTGGCAGACAACAATTGGCACAGCGTTTCCGTTGAGAGGAATCGCAAAGAAGCTCGCATTGTTGTTGACGGAGCCTTCAAAAATGAGGTTCGCGAGCCTCCGGGACCGGTACGTGCTCTTCACTTGACCTCGGGTCTGGTAGTGGGTGCAAGTGTGGACCTTCGTGATGGTTATGTAGGATGTGTGAGATCGTTGTTGCTCAATGGTGAGCTACAAGACTTAAGATCCTTTGCACGACGCGGTCTCTATGGGGTGAGCGAGGATTGCGTGGGTAGATGCGAGAGCAGTCCCTGTCTTAATAATGGTACTTGTCATGAGCGTTACGATGGCTATTGGTGCGATTGCCGATGGACAGCATTCAAGGGACCGATTTGTGCAGACGAGATTGGTGTCAATCTGCGACAAAATTCAATGATCAGGTACGACTTTGCGGGTAGCTGGAGATCAACAATTGCGGAGAAGATTCGTGTCGGTTTCACTACCACGAACCCCAAAGGTTTTCTAATGGGTCTTTCATCCAATATTTCGGGCGAATATATGACGATTATGATATCAAACAGTGGCCATTTACGAATCGTTTTCGATTTTGGATTTGAACGTCAAGAAGTCATATTTCCAGGTAAACATTTTGGCCTTGGTCAGTATCATGACGTTCGTGTCAGCAGGAGAAATTCGGGCGCGACTCTACTTATTCAGGTGGACAACTACGAGCCTAAAGAATTCAATTTTAACATCAAAGCCTCGGCAGATGCTCAGTTTAACAATATTCAGTACATGTACATTGGCAAGAACGAATCGATGACAGAAGGCTTCACAGGTTGCGTATCACGAGTTGAATTTGATGATATATATCCATTGAAGTTACTGTTTCAGGAGAATGGCCCAGGCAATGTGCGCTCACTGGGTGGACAATTAACCGAAGATTTTTGTGGCGTAGAACCTATCACGCATCCACCTAATTTTCAGGAGACAAGGCCACCACCAGAAATCGATGAAAATAAAGTACGCGCTGCATATAACGACACGGATACAGCTGTTCTAGGCAGTGTGCTTGCCGTTATACTAGTAGCTTTAGCCATCATGATGGTTCTCATTGGAAGATACGTGTCACGACATAAGGGTGAGTATCTTACACAAGAGGACAAAGGTGCGGAAATTGCCCTCGATCCGGATTCGGCAGTTGTCAATTCAGCGACAGGTCATCAAGTGCAAAAGAGAAAAGAGTGGTTTATTTGAACGAGATTTTTCGTGTTTATTACGAATCTTGAGCATTTTTAAAAATGGCATTTTTTAAATGAGTGTAGTATAGGTTTTGAGTAAATTTTCTTGTCATATCGTAAACGTAACAAAAATTATCGTTACGTTAAATGAGAAACGCAATAACTTCGATTTCGATGATATTCAGTGTTGAGAAAATTTACGATTTACGATAAATATTTATATCTAAGCTATAAGAATATTTTATATATCTACTTCACTTTGCCCTTACGATCAGTATTTCGAGCAAATAATGCCTTAATTGGTCACTTTACTCGACGCAGGAACGCTTCCGCTTTTTTATTTACAACTTTACAACATTAATTAAAAGAATGTTCTTACCATAATTGGTTTTTATAATTTTTAATACTCGTCTTTTGTAATAAAAATATTTTATTATTAAACGATATAAAAATATAATTGTTTATTTTATTACGTTTACACGTACCTGTTTGGCTGTTCGGTCACGATCTCTTCCTTTGCTTATATTCATTTTGTCTTTCATAATCTAAAAAATCATTGTATAGTGATTATGGAAAAATAAATTTATTATATTATTTTTAAATCAATTATTTATTTATACAGTACCTTGACTTCGACACGAGTTTGTTCAATAAAATTTCGTCGAATAGTTAATTCTTTGTTGTCTATTTTAAATTTGTTTGGATTTTTTTCTACGATACGTATAAGAATATTCAGGAAAAGTTTTTATTAAAATTTTTAGTTTTGTTTTAAATTTGCATGCAACATTTAATAGCTTATGTTATTATTAATGATTATGTAATTGAGAAATAAATCAAATGTTAGTTGAAGAATAATGTTACTTTTAAAATGTATTTTTTACAATTTAATTTTATTGAAGTCTATGGTAATGAGTACAAAAGTTTAAATAAAAAATTAAAGCCATAATATTAAATAATTATATAAATTATTTGCATATTAATACTACAATATAAATCATTGTCGTTTTATTAATATATTAAAATTAAATCATTTTAAATATTGAAAATATTTTATAAAAATTAATCCTTAAAACCAAAAGAGTTTAATTACATTATTAATTTGTTTACCTTTATTATTTTACTGTTTTTCTGATATATATTTAGATTTATACTATATTATGATTTTATGAGAAAAAAATATCAACATTTTTTATGATTCTAACTTTTTACAATTATTCTTTACTATGATTATAGCGTTTTAAACATTTCATTATGATGGTGTAGAATAAATTTAAAAGTACATGAAATCCTTGAAATTATTATTAGTTATTTTTTTTACCTCAACTAAAATTGAATAGCTTCGTTTACTTTTATAATATTTCCATTATTATAGAAATATTATTATAATTATTGTTCTGGAGCTAAAGTTAAAAAAATCGAAATCTAGAATTTTATTGTATTTCTGCAAAAAGCTAACAATATTCAAAGTATCAAAGATTAAAATAAAGTAAATTTTATTAATTGAAAAAATTAAAATATTATTAATAGAATTATTCGTAAAAAGAGAACTAAAAAGAAATAATTTTTTTTTTCGACTTGTACGGCTGAATTTATATACATTAGTAAAAACATGTTTTTTGCAATTGTTATGTTCGGTTGTTGAATTAAACAAAAATTTTGTTTTATATGAATAAAATAAATGAACGAATATAAATATATTAAATTATACATAGTTATAAAATTTGTTTGAAAAGTATGATTATAGACTTTTGAATTAAACAAAAATATCGTTTATTTTGCCATTTACTTTTTTAAAATATCGAAATTAATTTTTATGTCAATGTAACATTTATATTAATTAATCGTTACCATTATCTAATTAAGTTATGTGATATTTAATAATTAATAACATTAGAGTAAATTAAGCTTATTGCTTGTTATTTATATTGGATAGTTTTATTAAAAACAAAGTGATTATATTTCATATATTTTTTTCAATTATTTATCATTCGATAAAACAAAAAAATTTCTTCGTCTCAAGCTATAATTTTAATTTATTTGATGAAATAAGAAGTGATTTATTATTAATATTATTTATTATAATTAATATTAACTTTATCACTCATTTGTAATACTTAAAAGAATAAGATTTTGTGATTCATTTCACTAGTCTAGTGGTATTTTGTATCATATATTTTTTTTGCCTATAATTCAATTCAACATAAATTTTCAAAGGTGTTTGTTTTTATATTCTAGAAAATTAACTGCAACGTAGATTTATATTCTATTTAAACCTTATTGGTTTTTGACAAATGTAATAAAGTAACTTCTAAAATATTAGTTAAACGATTCACTCAATTAATCGAACATTTTTATAAAAAAAGTTATAATGATACAATAGTTTTTTTAAATAATTTAACATTATACACGTATTTAATAATAATGAAAAACTAATTTTTGACAAATGTAAATATTTTGTCAAAATGAATGTTTTTTTTTAATAATGTAATGACCAGTTCTTTATATATTAATTTAAAGATTGTGTAATTAGTCAACATTTTAACTTACTATCAATACCATTAAGAATTATGTGTATTAATACTTTTAAACTTATCAACTGACATTTTTATCATAGTTTACATTTTAAAGTATCAAATATTATAGTCAAAAATTATATACTGAAATATGCAGTTAAAAAGCTTATCTTCGAAAAAACTAAAATAAAAAATATTATAATCTTATCAATAAAAATTAGAAATATTTTCTATTTAAATGTTTCGAAAATATTATGTTAATATGAAGTATTTCAAGTAATCTCTAGTTAATTTTTAATACTCTGCACTGATTTAAAATTTGTATTGATAACATGTATAATTTTTAAACATTTTGCTACTTTAAAAATGCGACGAAAATCTCATTTCGCGCTAAAACCGGAAAATAACGTATGTGCTAATGAAAACGCGGCACGAAAACGATGTGGGTGATGCCATGTTAAGGAACATGAGGTCGCACAGCGCGGAACGAGAGTGAAAAGACTAAGAGCATGAACGCTTGGGAGAGGAACGCAACTACGCGCTAAGGTAGAATTGAGCGCCCGCCTTACCGTAGCCCCCTTACCACCGAACTCGCGCCGGCCTACATTGTAAGAAAGAGAAGCGATTTCCTCCGCTAGGAGGCGAGAGAAAAGCCGAAGAAGAAAAACTTTCCGTAGTATAAAGATATAGCGAGAGAACAAGTGTTGAGAGAAACAGTACGAAGTATCCTTTTAAGATAGCGTGAATACCTGAAGCAAGAGTAACGGAGAGCGAGCAAAGTGGAAATATAGTGGATGTTAGCGGTTTGATACGTCCATCTTGATCCAGATCCTCGTCGATCCAAGAATGAGACGGTTCGCGCTCTCTTATTCTGCGCGGAAGCAATTCGGTACGCCACCCTGATCGCACTATGGGTAACGCATTTAGCGTTCTCTCATTCTGGCTATCCGATATACTTCATCCGGACGAGTAATAATAATCCAAACTCTGTGAATACGTGTGAGTTTATATGCGCATAATTAAACTACAAATCGTGAATATTGTATCGCCCGAACGATTAATGTAATGAATGTATATAATTCTCGACGTCGTGGAAAAAAAAATTGAGATAGAATAGATTATTGTGTTGTATTTAACTAGTATAAACTTTCTTTTATAAAGTCGAACAACCGAATAACGAGACTTAAATAAAGAGTTCATCTTTTTTTTATTAATTTTAGTGTTACTTTTTTGTCGACCCTTTCTGAAATTTACTCTCTTTCCGTCCTAACAAACCTTGACCGATGTGTTCCGGTTTATAACGGCATAAGGAGCGGATGAAAAGGCTCCTCGGAAATCTCACCAGGCCTCCAGCACCCACAACAACAAGAGCTGAAGAAGACGAACTAGAACCACCGCGATAATAAAGCAAAATCCGTCATATGGCGCCCGAATAGGGACCTCGAATGCTCGCGCCTTAGATTAAAGTAGGTTAGTTTACAGGCTAGGTACCAAAAAAATTGGTCGTTAACGCGTAATCGAAACAAACTCCAGCATGTGGATCAAAACTTTGAATAAATGATATATCGTGTTAGAACAAGAAAAGCATTATCTGCCGACGGAGAGAAAGATCTCTGTCTTACGAGAGTGACTAACCATCTTTCTGGAAGAAAGATTTGACATACGAGGAAGTATATCAGTTCCAGACAATGTAGCCAAAACTCCAAGGACGCACCGAAAAGTATATAAAAACATTCTGGTAGTTGACGTGGCTAAGGAGGTCCGTGTTTTAGACCAAATGCGCAAATGGAACTGTCATTTTGACGGCCGCGACGTGTGTTTAGTTCCTCAAAAGAGTCGAGGAACTAAAGGAAGCATATGGATTCTCCAACTCCAGCTATTGCAGGGACCACCAGAATTGCTAAGAGGAGAAGCTTTCCTCTGGCGTAGAAATATGACTCCTCCACGAACATGGGAAGAGTTCAAAGAGCAACAGAGTGGATTTTTCCTCTCAAACGACGAGAGAATAAAACTTTCTTGTCAGCTCGCAGAACGAGTCCAAGGTATCAACGAGGGCGTACAAAAGTATTGCATTGCTCTTGCCGCACTTATGCGTCATCATGGCAGATACAACTCGGAAGAACAAATTAACAACTTATATTATAATATGCAGCCGAAACTACGTCAATACGTACTCAGGACGAAGGTACAGACTGTGACCGATCTTATGTAAGAGGTCGAAGAAGTAGAAACCATCCTCCGACAAATGAGAAAGAAGAAACAATCGGTCCAAGGCGCCGCTATTGTACGCACTGTTGCTCTGGAAAGATACGACAGGAAGCAGTGTTGCTGGTGGTGCTGACGTGGACACCGCCGAACGACGTGTATAAATGCACTAAAGCTGTTCTGTTCGAGGTGTGGACGAGAAGGAGTTTCAATGAAGGACTGCCATCCACTGAGACTGGAAAACTATCGCCATAACGATCCTCTCCGCCTGGGATTAGCGTTCCAAGACCCAAGAGACGGGCGCTGCTACGTCAACTTCAGAGTCGGCAAACAGAAGATACGAGCCCTCATTGAGAGGGCCATCAGCTCTCTGCTGAGTAGAGAGACCGCAGAATGGTGCCGTCAACAAGGATGAGTAACCTTGCGTAACCGACGGCACGCAGACACCGTTGTGGGGGAGCATGATGGAGAAGCTCACCGTATAAAGTCCTTCCTGACAGTAACCTTCCTGATAATGGTGTCACTGGCTTAAGAAGTTCTCTTGGGGATGGATCTCCTAGGCTACTTCCAACTTCAGCTCTCCGTCATACATCGGCCATACGATACATCCGCCGACAGTAAAGACATCCATAGGCTCGCAAGGTCTGAAAGAGTTGGAAGGTGTTGTACAGTAAATCCTGGAGACAGTCATCGCTAAGGAATAAGACCTAGCAAAAGAAGAGAGAGGTCCTACCCATTTAATAAGGTACGAGATTCGATTACTGGATTCTCTGCTGATAAAACAACGATACCAACCCAGAAACAGCAGGGAGTAAACGCAAGAAGGACGGATCTTACCGCTTCTGTGTAGACTTCAGAATGTTGAACACCGTAACCAAGAGAGATGCTTATCTCCTTCCACAGATCAATGCGACTTTAGACAAGCTTCGCGGAGCGAGGTACTTGTCCATGATTGATCTGAAGAATGGTTACTGGAAGGTTCCCTTGACCGAGAGCAGTAAACCTATAACCGCATTAACGGTACCAGGAAGAAGACTAATATAGTTCAATGTGTTTCCTTTTGAACTGTATTCAGCTCCAAACGTGTTTCAGTGCTTAGTCGATCAAATCATCACTCCAAAACATGAGCCACATATGTTTTGCTACTTGGACGATATTGTCATCGTTATCAAGGATTTTAAGCATCACGTTTGATAATCAAAAAAATTCTCAGTTGGCAACGTGAAGTAAAATTGCAACTCCTGGCCGGTTTGTCAGGAAAAAATTGACATATCTGGGTTACCAGGTCACGGAAGAAAGAATAAGCACGGACCAAGAGAAAGTTTCAGCGATCCTCGCTCTAGATCCACCGAAGAACGTCAAAGAATTGCGCCGTTTCAACGACATATTGTCGAGGTATCGACATTTCGTACCAAACGTTGCCACGATAACAGCCTCTCTTAATGACTTAATGTATAAACGCACCAAATGGCAGCGGGGAGAACAGCAGCAACAAGCGTTTGATGAACTAAAGAAACACCTGAGTGAAGCTTTGGTGCTCACATGTCCGGTCTTCAAGGTATCCTTCATGCTGCAGACAGATGCTAGCAACAAGGGCCTGGGAGCAGTATTGTCGCAGGTTCAGGAAAATGCGGAAAGAATAATCGCTTATGCAAGTCGCATCCTGAACCAAGCCGAAAGAAACTACTCGGCCACCGAAAAGAAATGTCTTCATGATGAAACGAGACTTCAATAAAGCAATTATCTCTTTTTATTAATTCTAGTGTTATTTTTTTGTCGACCCTTCTTGAAATTCACTCCCTTTCCGTCCTAACGAACCTTGATTGGCTAGTTGTCGCGGTTGTATAACCGGTTTAAGGAGCGGTTGAAAAGGCGCCGCGAAGGTCTCACCAGGCTTCTAGCACGCACAACAGAAGCTGAAGGAGGCGAACCAAAACCACCGCGATAATAAAGCAAAACCCGTCACTCACTAATAGTACAATAATGTTACTAACAGTTTAATGGGTTTAAAATTGTTTATTAATTTTGTTGTTGTAAAATTCAATGGATAAATAAAACTAAGTTTTCAATTCAATAATTGATTAAAATGAAAGGTTACTTGCACATTTTACTTTTTATAAGACATGAAATTCGGGATTAATTTATTGAAGACAAATTTTGATGAAAAGTAATGCTTTCACCAAATTTTTGTTATATACAAAACAAACTTTGCAATAAATTTAAATAAATATTCTTATTTTCGATGAATTATAGAAATTAAAAAAATTCTTTAAATGTATAAATTGCATATTTTGTAAAATAAAAATTTCTATATTAAGATTTTAAACAACATTTGAATTAAATTATAATTGTTATTTATAAAATTCTTCATATTTATTATATTATTATTAAAATTTAAGGTTTTTTTGCGTATTATTGATTTATTTTTATCTTTTAAAAGTCGAATTATGTTCAGAATATTTATCAACTTTCAAATGTTACGTACTCTAGAACGTACATTTTTCTTTATGTTTTTTTTATTATATATATTTATTTGCTATCTCAGTAAATAAAATAATACAATGTAGAATACAACCTAGAATATTAAAAAAATCATAATTTTTCTCTGTAATTATTTTACTAACTAGAAAGATTTATTTAAATTAACTTTCGCGAAGACTCTATAATGAATATTCTTCTTAAGATATATTTCAATCAAATATTATTCTATTAATTTTAATTTTTGTTGTTGTTAGTAGTCTAAAGTTTAGATTCTGTAGAACGGATTTTAAATATCGAAAATGCTAATGTTTACATGGGCTAGAGGGTATTTTAACACATTTTCAGATAAAACAGTTCCTCAAAAGCGACGTGTAAGGAATAAAAATAAAACAAATGTTTATAATAAAGTGGTATATAAAAAGGATATAGATTGTGTCGTCGAGATCTTCGAGATCCCACTCGATCGAGCGCAAGGCGTTTTTCAACTCGGTGTTCGTCCACTCGAGCTCGTCGCGACTGTTGAGCAACGGTAAACCGCTGACCAACGTCGGTGTCGGGGTGGCTGCGATGGTTCCATCCTCAGCGGTAACATATTGCAGGTCCGTCCAACGCATATACAGGCCTCGCGTTTTATTTAGTGCCTTGCTCACCTCGCTGTAGAAGTGTAATCAAAGTTAAGTCATCAGTTTCTTTACTTTTATTTATGGAACGCTTATTTTGAATATTAATATGTGCAAAGTTGTATATTAAAAGGAAAATTTTTAGGTAGTTAAAAAGGCTCAGAAAGAAAATTTTTTATTGAAAATCAAGGTGAAATTTCATAATACTTTTGACAAATTAGTTTTTTTTTAAATTAAATATTATCTTATATTTAGTTTTGAAATTGTGAAGTAGACTTATTAAAAAATGCTTCTAACGTAAACACATTCAATTAATATCAAAATTTCAATTATTTGTTAAATTTAACAAACATTCAAATTACTTTTTATAAGAGGGGCATAATTTTAGTTGCTAAAGTTTAGATTTTACACTTTGTGTATTCTATATACAATTAATGAATGCATGTGCAATCTTTCTATTATATACACATTATTATTTTTCAAGAAAAATGATGATTACGTATGATGGATGTAAGCATTATATTTGTTTATTGAAATAAATTAAGCACATTTTTGGTCAGATTATAATGATTATAGATTTCGAAAAGCAACTTATTACATTGAATTCAATATTTTTTAAATTTTTACAATATTTGGTTGTATTACAATAACTGATCTTTAAAAGATATTTCAGAAAAAATATATTATAGGAAAATATAATGATCAAAAGGTTGATATTTCATATTTGTTAAAATACGAATGCAATCATAAAGATTTCTATATACACATTATCTAATTTTTCAATAAAATCATATTTGAAACTATTATTCTTTTTGTAAATTACTTTCTTCTCTTAAGTGATAAAATGTACACTTACGTATACATTTTAAGATTTTACATATGTATTTGACATGTGATTTAATAATGCACACAAATAATTGTGCATTTGTACGGATTAGAGCGGATCTATTTTTAGGGAACAACTTTCTAAAACGAATTATTGGATATAAAAACAAATAAAAAAAATTTATAACTTTTTAAAAGTATTAAAGATTATTAAAAATAGGCTACCAATAAAATATTACTTCAAAAAACTTTTTATCATTTGTCGTAAATATGTATATAGTATGAGTTATGTATTCAGAAATTTTTATTTTTAATTAATAGCATATTTAAGTTATATGAATAGAGAATTTCAATACTTTTAATCTAAATTTATTCATTCAATTATTTTACAAAGTAAAAATATGTTCACGTGGTCAAAAATTATATTATATTAATTTTTATAAAAAAACAACGGCGTCGTATCTAATAAAAATGTTAATTACTAGCGATATCACAATATTATTTTTGGTAAAAAATTCAAAATAATTAATAAATTAAAAGAAATTTTATTTCAATATAATTCTGTATCTTTACAACAATATTCTATTAACATAGAGCATTATTTACATTAAACAATAATTGTTGCAAAAAATTAAATAGGGTATTATATAAATCCTTTAAGGATTTAAAAAATTTGACAATATAGATATTATGACTATATGATTACAAAATATTAGATTTCGGTTTTTAATACAGCATATATTAAAAAACTTCCTGATTTAATATAAAAACTATTATAAAAAGAATTTTACAGACAAAGATTCTGAAGCATAGCTTTAATATATTGACTATATTCCTTATTATTAATTGCAAAAACGAGTCTAGTCTAATAGATATTGTACAAAAAGTGCTTTTTAATTTTGATTAAACAAAATCTATAGTTATTTAAATAAATATCTATTATTAAATATATCTATTAAATAAATATATCTATTTAAGTTACAATGCTTTTCAATGCAAACGAACTGTATTTTTTAAAGAAATTGATTCGGCTGACCATTGAATAATCAATAGAAATAAAAACGAAAAGATTATATCTTGTGATAATATACCTCTTCATGCTTTAAAAAAGTAATTTATTTTTCAAAACGACTTATTTTAAAATATCTATCATGAAATAGTAATAAATATTGTAAAAATGTAAAATTATTTTAATTCAATGTCAATTGAAACGAATATTTATACTTTATTAAAATATATAACTACTATTTTTCTTAAAATTATTAAAATAATTTAAAGAATATAAATATTATAATTTCTTTATTTTTTACTATATCTTCGAAATAATCAAAATTTCAATTTGTTTTTACGTAAAAAGTTAGAGGAATAATAATTATATTTTGAAGTAGTATAAATTCTGTTATGAAATAAAATATACAAAGATGATAAAAGTTATCAAAGTTAAATATTTTTGATGAACTACAAGAAAAAGCAAATTATAAATTATTTAATGAACAAATTTAGATTTTATCAATTTTTTAAAGGGCTAAGTGACGCATGTCTTAAGCAACCTGTAAATTTTTTAAAACAGTAAATATATTCAGATTTACGTGACACCCGGCGATCTAGGTTAAGCGAATTATTTTCCCAGATGTGCAATAAGTAAAAAAGATTATACTATTAAATAAAATACGTTTATTAAATAAATTAACTCTTGGCGCTGTTTAAGTATTTATTTCATTATCTATATTTTTAAATAGTGAATTTATCAATAAAAAAGCATACATTTATTATATATTGATTTGTACATCTATATTTTTATATACAGTATTTTTATATTTTTATGTTCATAATAAGATTTTATTATTAACTTCGTAAATATATATTTTATGTTTGTAGCAAAATAAAACAAGCAATGAAATTATAAGCTTTGACTTTTTAGGTTATTACGTTGCAAAGAAAACAATTATTTGATATGTTATCATGTATAGTTACATATTTTTTCGATATCAAGTATCTTAATTTAATTTTAAAATCATTTACATATATTCATATTTATTAAGAATTCAATACAAATAAATAAAACATTCTTTAAAATATCTGTAATTTAAAAATTTATTGACAAATTTAATATATTTTTTGTATACAACAGAAATTATAATTATGTTATTAATAAACTCACATACACTAAAAACTCTTAATATATTAAAAAAGTTATAAAACCTATCAAAAAATTTACAATTTTTATTTCATGAATGCGTTATCACTAGATATTATCTATCTGAATATGAAAATATAAAATTTTATAAAGATTGCACCATTTTGTACTAAAATAGAAAAAATGAGAAGTAACTTAATCTGGTATTTTTATTAATTATATTTAAGATTATAAAAATACAACTTTTAAAAATATTATTAAGGAAAAATAGTTCTTATTCTGAATCAGTAAATACTATTAGGTTATTCATGAAGAATTCAACATTTTTCTAAGTAACTTTTGTTTCATTTATAATTATTGAACGGTACATTTAAAGAAATATACAATTTATTAAATTCGAGAATGTTTATAGTTACAGATTGTCTCGTTGAGCTTATTCTATTGTATTTTAGAAACAATTCTAATTAAAAAATTAATTTAATTTATGTAAAGTAAAAATTTACTAATTATTTACTCTTAAATATGCTCACTAATATCGAATAGAATACGATTGTACAAAGTTTTATACAAAAATATGTTAAAGCTACTGAATTATTATTTGAAGTAAAATTATTAGTAAATTAAAATTGTAACTGAAGTACAGGAGTAGAAAGAAATAAATGAATTATTTGATTGAAAATGTATAATAAAATCTTTTATGGTCAGTTATTACTAACAATGAATATTTTCAGTAAGTTTTTTTAGATACTCCAACAAAATCTCAAATGAGCCTTCGATTATAGAAAATTCTATTATTTCATAAAGATTTTAAAAATTTGTTTTAGTATGAAAAAGACGTATTCGTTTTGATATTTTCTACGCAAATTCAATTATTAAAAATGTTTTTACTACTTATTTGATTGAAGTCTATTTTACTTTTTGAAAGAAAACAGTGTTTGGTGTTCTTGATGCGATTAAACTATTAAGTTATATTAGCGTGTATCGTAAATGCAGCAAAGTGCGCTTATTATAAGAAACGCAGAATCAATAAAATAAAAAACTACATTATATTAATTTATATTCATTAGTATATCATACAAAATGAATTGTACTGTTCTATTGTTTACAAATGAACAATTTTACAAAATACTATTTTTTATTTTTTATGCAATCAACAAAATTTTCAAAAGTTCTAAATCTAGGTAGGTATTTGTTAGTATATAAATGTAACATTAAAAATAATTTAAATTCTGTATCTTATACATTTTCATTATAAGTAAAAGTAAACATTTTAAAATTGTTTCATCATTTTAATGACCGAGTCTTCAATTTCTCTTCAATAGTTTTAATAACTTAAACTTGTAATTAAATTAATTTAAACAAAAAAATTTCATTATTTAATAATCTTATACAAATAATCTTATAAAATAAAGATTATGAAGATTGATTGATATTATATTTACGCTTATGTGTTTTCTTACAATCCTAAAAAAAGTAATCAATAAATACAATTGAATTTGTTTCATTGTTGTTTAAAAAGTTGAGTATTGTCTTTATCAGAAACGATAATCAAATTAAGTAAAAAACGAAATAGCAACATATTGTACAGATAATAGCGTTATATTTCATTATAAACATTGATCATGTTCACGATGACAAACTCCTGAGAAAGAAATTTTCAAAATAATATTTTACTGAAAAATTTATATTACGGGAAGTACTCTAAGCATAGGCCATAAAAAATGTGAAGCTCA
This sequence comes from Wiebesia pumilae, assembly GCA_018907045.1. NCBI lineage: Eukaryota > Metazoa > Arthropoda > Insecta > Hymenoptera > Agaonidae > Wiebesia > Wiebesia pumilae. The sequence continues at coordinate 4,886,791 of JACCHZ010000138.1, forward strand.
AAAGAGCTTGAGCAATCGTAAATCTGAAGTTGGATGAGTGTTCTTTGGTTACCTTACATTGATAAAAGAAATCTTGTCTTATAACGTACATAAGAGTGTTGATAAACCAGAAAACTGTTGCTTGTGGTCTTCCGGACGAGAAATATCGAGATTCATACCACAGATAAGCCCATCACGATATGCGTTTTTCCCTCACTCGAGGGAAAAGCTTCCCTCGAGTGAGGGAAAAACGCTACTTACCTTTACACGAGACACGAGACGCGACCTAATTCCGTAATTTTCATTCCAGCAGGCATACGCTTCTTGTATCAATATCTCGTAAATATGCACATTTCGTACCATTTTGACTATACAGGGCGATTGGTTAATTAGAGTGCTCGTGTTTTATATGTTGGTACATTTGAGCGAACCATTATCAGATATATATGGAGAAGGATGACTAAGAGGAGAAATAGAGTGAATAAAATAGAGAGTGCGCTTATATGTGTATTTTTTATTTGTGCGCGCGCGCGTGTATGTTGTGCATTTGAGCGTATGAGAGCGTATGGGGAGGGAATTGAAACGAGTTCAATGCCAAAGCCTACGTATGAGGACGGTAGTGCAGCTGTATAGGTAGATGGGTGTAGATGGAGGAGTAAATGGTAGGTGAAAATCGATCTAAAATACGTTTAGCTTTGAAAGGTAAGTGGAGGGATGAGAGTCGTAGAGATAGTGTAAAAATGATTCGGTGCAAAATTATTTAACGTGTAATGTCAATAAACAGTTAATATACAAATTATGTACAGTTTTTATTAATTGGATATCTGATATATTTGCAAGCTAGTACGTTTATAAATACAGTATTTGTTACAATTTTACATTTTTGAAACGTCACATTCATTTGTTGGACTGCAACCTTGCTGATTACAATTCAATATTAACAATTATAAGGTAGCTCCCGCTATAATTTTCATTCTGTATTAAATACTGTATCTATGTATAACGCATAAATATAATAAACTTGTATTGATTGTCATAATACAAATACTGATAATCTATTTTTTAAATTGAACATATTTTCCGCATTCACTTTACTTTTACAAAAAAATACTTTATATGAATCGTCAAGTTTATTTTTGAATTTCAAATATAATTAAGAACTATATTACTTTTTCTTACATTAAATTGGTGATTTTATAACTACAATAATACGTCAAACACAATTTGAGACTCTGAAATTCCTTGAATGTAAGTATTTTTTATATAAAAGTATTAAACGTAGTAAAATGTCTTTTACTAAAAATAGTGCTAAATTATGTTTTGTTACTGCATCATATAAACAATATGTTTTGACGTATTTTTCATATAATTACAAAGAGACTCATTATTTGTACATATCTCAATATTTTTGTGTATTATCGAAACATTATTTTCAAATAACTTAAAAAGTGACACTAATATTTTATTTAGTCTTATACTAAAATGCAGTATAAGAATTATAAGATCAATAATCTTTTATTGCAAATGATATTAATAGTATCTGATATAAATGTAATTGATACTTAAAAATTAAGACCAAATCAATTAATTAATATAAATATTTACATAATATAAAATATTTGTGTAAAATATCTTATTACAGTACAAGTAATCTTCTTATCATCTTTAATAATAAAAAAACTTATCATCAGCAAATAAAAAAATTTGTTTTTAAAAATGATTTATGAATTATTTAAAATATTAATAAGAGTTAAATTAAAATCCATTTTTTTTAAATTATGTTTTGATCCAACAAATTATGATCCAACAAAAATTAAACAAATTTAATCCGTCTTTAGTTTTAACAGTGAGCTAGACTAATTTTAAGTTCACAAGTTGATAAAATTGACTGCTTTGAAAAATAAAATACAAGTATCTATAAATAGAATTTATTTTATTTAAGTAATTTTAAAAATAACTTTAATTGCAAAATAATATAAGAACTTCGTAAAAGTCGTATGCACTATTGCAACGATAATGTATTTTAATATAACGTACAGAAACTGTACAGAAACACTTGCTTTTCAATTTCCATTATTTATTGTTAGAAATTATAATCATACTTTATAAATTATAGTAATTATATAGTAATTATATTATATATTATAAATTATATAGTAATTATATTATATATTATAAATTATATAGTAATTATATTAATTTTAGTAAATATTTAAATGATTAATTGTTAATTTATGAGAAATAAAATACTACACATTATTTAATTATTATAATAGTATTATATTATACCTCTTTGTTTTTAATATGTAATTTTTTGTTCGCATGTATCGATAATTGTTACTTTTAAATATTTGTTTGACGATGAAATGTATTAAAATAGAACATTTATTAAATCTGTTGATCTATGAAAAATTGCAAGTAAACTTGTTTAAACTGTGAATTTTACTTGTAAGATGTGTATTAATATTTGTAAGTTTAATATATTATACATTCTCATTTCTATTGAATTATGTGATCATCTGTTTTTCATTTTCCCACGAACATTTTGACATTTGTGTACTCAAATCAATAAAAATAATAATCTAATATGCTTAAAGAGATACATTTTTATGATGTAATTCTTAAAAAAAATTTATTAATTTAATATTATATAGAAGAATGTTAAAAAATATCTTGAAAAAATTTAATAATATAATATTTATAATATCTATAATATTTAAATTTAAAAACTGACGTTTCTAATTAAAAAACAACACTCTAATTTTAAGTAGGCTACATCTTATCTTGCACAGGATCCGTTTATCTAATCACATATTTCTATGAGTGTTTAAGATTTTTATATCTTCTATTTTAGATCATATTATTTTATTTAAATTTTACGAAAATTATTTAATAATTATTTATATTACTATTCATTTTTTATTTTTGTATATTTCCCTTCGCAATTTTGCAATGGTGAAAATTCCTTGCCTAATTATGTACTTAGTTTTAACTTTTAAACGTACTGTGCCATCAGACAACTTAACGAAATTGCAATTATTTTAGTATCTACGAAATAATACGTAGAAAGATAGTAAGAAACACAATGAAAATATTACATTTTCATTATCGTGCCTGTTGAGATTCGTTGCTGCTTATCAATCTCTTTTTTTCTCACTGATTTTTTTTACATGCAAATTCATTTTTATATAATATTTCGTATTATATTAATTCTTAGACTGTCAAGGTATTGAATACGATTATGTTTTATTATACATAGTAATATGTTTAAAATTATGTTATATTTTATATATTTTTTAAAAATATAACAGACTCAATAGTTCGTGTTATTTATAATGTTTCTGTTAATAAAGATATTTTATCAAAGCTAATACTCTTTTATTTTATAGTTCAAGTATATAAAGATGGTATAGTATACTGTATTAAGATTATTTATTTACTTTGCATAAAATAAATCTCACAATTTCACCCGCTTCTACATCGATATTGTATTCGTTTTATTCTTAAATTTAAAAATTATCATATCTTTTTATATTGATGATTATGTCAATTGAGATTAAAAAATGAAATGTATACTATTGCATGCATTTATTTTGATATTTGATTTGTAATATTCAGGCATTTTGTAATCATCTAAATAGATTATTTACGTATAAAGTTTATAATAATATGTAAAGCTCGATCTTTTATCTCTATAATTCAGGGTAGATTATTATTGATTTATATTCCCATACTATATTTTCTGTATTAATTTACTACATTTATGTCAACATTAAAATATTTCAAATCTTTAGTTAATCTAGAAGTTGTTAGTTAACTGAATTTTTATAGTATATATAATAGATACTCTAAATAAATACTCAGAAACAATAAAATAATAAAGTTGTGCTTTTTCTACCGATTATTTGATAATATTTATTCCTAGAATTATAATATCAACAACTAATAATATATAATTTTTCGTGTATTAATAAATTTAATATAGAAGTATTAATAATAATTGGTATGCATGTATTAATACTGCTGACCTACAGTAGCACAAAAATTTATTCAATTGCAATTAAATTATCGGAAGAAATTAGGTTTTTGTCTGTGTACGTTTTAATAGGATGCAATTTAATTTTTTTAGTTTTCGATTTAAAATCCAAATGAATAAATTAACCTACATAAATATAATAGAACACATCTTGTTGTTTGCTATAGGTTAAAGAATTCACTGATTACAATATTTAACAATTTAAATTATGTTTTTAAACTTTCATGCTAAAAAATTTAATTACAACTTCTTTTAAATACCAACTATTCTTTAAAATATATTTTTTATAAAAATAAGTATTAATATAAATATAATGTTACCTGAAAAATTATAGTAAATTATAAAATATTCAGTCAAATAATGAAAGGATGTAGAGAATTAAAAACTAAATTTTTACAGTAAACGAGATAGTGTAGATTTACATACATTATATTTTATAATAGAAATGTTTGATACAGTGAAGTGAAAATTTATTCTTTATACGTTTTTTGTACGTATAAAATTTTTCGAATCATCTAATTTGATTTTAATTTGGTAATTTAAAAATTATCGAATATTAAGACTTGCATTCAAGTTGAGATTTTTATACTTGAATGTTACACCTTAAATAAGTTTCGTATTTTAGTTATTTGAAAAGCAAACAAATAAAGAAACATTATTTTTGTTCCCTCCTGTCTCTCTCTTTCTTTCTCTCTTCGAAGTATGTATAATGTAAAAAAGCAGCAAAAAAGTGACAATTATCGCATGCATCCATCCGCATTCGTATCACTCACGTTAATAAGTAGGAGCATTGCGTTCGTACTTTGGTCTCGCATGTGTGGAATGTTCCGCGGATCGTCAAAGCACGAAATACGTACGCGTGTCATAGATAAAAGGGCTTATGTTTTTGTATAAATGTACGGAAATAGCAGTGTCGGCTAGTGAACCGTTGCCGTCTCAGCGATATTCCATCCACGCGATTATTTCATGGTCCCGTGCATGTGAGCGAATTATCTTATACGAACGTTGATCAAGGTAGATTATCGAAGCTTATTTTGTATATATACGTACTTAATTTGGAATAAAATTGATTTATCGTTGACATGGATTCAGGAAAAAAGTATTTTCAATATCATGATGTATGGATCTATTTTCTTTTTTTTACTATTAAGATTCTTAATAATTTTTAACGTTAATCGTATTTGTACTTATTATTAGATGCTTAAAATAAATAGAATTTTGTTTCTTTTAAAATAATAAATACCTATTATGTACACATTTCTATTTTATAACTTTCTTCAGTTACTTGTATTTCATCTGTTTAAGATATAGCAAATACAGCTTCAATTCAACGTCAAAATATACTAATTAAGTTAAATTGATCTTTTAGGTCTCTGATTAAAAATTTAAAGATTAACTAAATTATAATTTATAATATGTTGGTATTCTAATAATGGTCCTGTATTTCATAAAATGAGAATTAATATATTTAAAATTGATTTTATAATCAATACGCATGGTACATCTATTACATTTGTTTTACAGTGTTTAATTCGTTTTTATTAATTTATTATAGATTCGTTATGTATGCAATTCGTTAGTGATTATTTAGGTATAAAATAGTTATAAATAGTGTAAAATCAAGTAATTAGAATAATATACAATAGCTGATATATATAAGAAAATGCAAAATTTTTTAGTTTGTTCTGATGTACTTTTTTAAATTTACTACTTTTTACGTAAGTCGAAGCATATGAAACTGAAATTTAATTTAAATTTAATTTAAATTTTACATGCTCGAGTTTGACCTTCCATTCATTGTACAAAAAATAATATAGAAGTTTTCTTCAAGCTAGAAATTATTGCTTTATTTATTCCGATTAAAAACTGAAAACTTGTTTCGAATTAATAAATTAATATAGAAATTAATAATTAAATTATAATTCATTAATGAAATTGATAATTATTTCAAATTACTTAATTGACCCTTTCAATATTATCAATAATTTTTATTGAAGATTATAAATATTACTGTAAATTAATTTAATAGAATTTAAGCAGCAGCGTTTTAACTAAATAATTATTTACGAATGAATGTAGCTTAGTGTCATTCATACCTCATAAATGCCTTCATACAAGTACCTTGATGTGTGTTTTATAGTAGGTAATAATTTTTTATAATACGTATCATGAATTCAATAGCACCACTTTGCTTCAGATAACAAATATGCTTCCAAGGCTTCATTTCAGTATTCTATCTATTTATTCTTTAATCCAATTTAACACATTTATATTAATTATTTAGGTTTTTCAAACAAACTTTTAATTAAAGTTATATGTTTGTTGAAAATTTTATAAATTAAAAAGAAAAATCAGTTTTATTGATAGTATGTAGTTCAATGATGCTGTGAAATTCATATTTTTCATTATGAAAGAGTAGAATACTACTATATATCTATTTTGAATAATATATTTCTATCAAACTTTCAAATTTATACAAATTTATGTATCCGAGTTACTAAAACATTTTTTAAATTTCACGTATTTATTTAGATAAAGAAGTGTGAATCCAAATTTTATTATCATTTTTTTACATTATACGTATATTTAAATAGGAAATATATTATAAATTATTTTGGTATTAAATTAAATTTTTCTTCAAAGTTTTTAAATAGTATCTTTAAAATTATATTTATTTATTGCATACAGTCAAATGATAATTTAATATTTATATATGACAAATTTAATTAATGAAATATAAACAATATTATCCTTATATGAAAACCTTTAGCATAGGTGTAAAGGTAACAAATTTAAAATTAATTATTCAATGTGAAATATACAGAAAATATATTTTAAAAACACTCATAAATAATTACTATATATATTATTGTTAATTTATGTTGTTTTGAAATATAATTTTTAAATTACCTTAATATTAAAATGTAAAATATACGTGTATAATATTATATATATATTATTGTTTATTTATCTTAAAGAACTACTATTTTATATTTTAGATGCGTCAAATTATAAAAGTAATTTCTAATTATAACGAAAACATTTTAATTAAGTGTGTAATTATTTTAAAAAGTTAATGGAAAATTAAATTTTAGCTCTGAAATGAAGTTAGAATTTCATTTTTTTTTAAAATATAATTTTTAAATTACCTTAATATTAAAATGTAAAATATACGTGTATAATATTATATATATATTATTGTTTATTTATCTTAAAGAACTACTATTTTATATTTTAGATGCGTCAAATTATAAAAGTAATTTCTAATTATAACGAAAACATTTTAATTAAGTGTGTAATTATTTTAAAAAGTTAATGGAAAATTAAATTTCAGCTCTGAAATGAAGTTAGAATTTCATTTTTTTTAAAAAGATACAACGCTTGATTAAAAATCTACTGAACTTATTGTTAATATATCTTAACAACATAATAGATATCAATTTGAAAAAGTAAATGGAAATAAACATTTATTTTGAAATAACTTAATTTGTTTATAGTATTACATGAAAATTTTATTTATCAATATGTTTCGTTAAATCTAACTTTAAGCAATTATAAAACTTTATGAACTATTATAACTATACTTCTTCTATACTATATTGATTAATAGACACTACTTTTTTTTTCGTTCAAAAGATTAGTAATAAGTATGAAATTTGCTTCGCATAGTAGACATTTTTCTAATTTCTTTTGTTGCAATAAATTTTTCCAATACTTATTATAATTTTTATGTTTTTTACAAAAATTGATTCAATTGATTTAAAAATATAAATTACGTCGTAATAATGACAATTAAATTTACATTGTAATATTTTATTAAAATTATGCATTAAGCTTTTATACTTAATGTATATTTATATAACGTAAATGATTTTAATGGAGAAAAATTAAATGTATAAAGTTTTATAATGAATAAATTAAAAATTAACACGTGTATTATAAATTGAAATTTGTTATTGCTAATAGTGAAGAATCAAGTTTTTCATACCTTGAAATATCTAATATTCTTATCAAAAAGATATTTTTGTATCACATCGAGCCTCAAGGAGAAATATTAAGTTTTATGATTAATAAATTTAATTTTTCGTGGTAAAATTCTATTAGTTGTTTGTATATTATAAGCATTTAAACATACTAAATATATAATATAAAAATTAAAAAACTTGGTTTAATAATAATAATTTTTATTATTATTGTTATTTATTTGTTTTTTAACGTTGAATGAAATATCGTAATGAACGAAAATTGAATTATATACTTTTTGAAATTTCATGTTATTTTCACAACTATTCAATAGCAATTTATATTTTTATATTTCGTAAAACTTTTTTTCAAACAAGTCTTACAAATTCATTTATTGTTGATAACAGTCTATTAATTCTTTGTACATATATTTAGAATATGCAAATATATTGAGGTATATTTAAAAAATCTAAATTAAATGTACATAATTATAAAATATAGCTTTTTAATGAAGATAAATTTTTTATTGTAAATATTTCGTGATAAGATATCAATATTATTTACTTATGCACACATAAGAGAAATTTTTCTTGACTCATATTCTTAGTTTATTGATAACGATAATATTAATATTTAGGAATCATTTAAAAAAGTGAATGAAATAAACAACATTATAAAAAATATAAGAAAATTTTATTAAATAAATGTACCTTAATAATCGATAAACGAGTTTAAAAAATCGATCAAATTGTTCTAAAATCAGATGTTTTATTAAATTATATGTAATACACTTGTAAAGTTAAATAAAGTTATATAATTTTGCATTGTCATAAGAAACTACTTAAATTGTTAATTTTACACTGGTTTTAAATTTAATGTTGATTTTCTTTATTTTACATAAGTGATATAAGTGTTGTATACCATATACTAATTTTAATATTTGCAAAAAAAAACAATATTTTTATTTTAGATATAAACTTAGAATAATGTTAGAAACTAATCAACTATACTTAATTTTTCCTTATTGTAAGTACAACTGAATTTGAATAAGCAATGAAAAAATATATAATAAGTTTTTCTCTTAAATGAAATGTAAAACATCTATTATATAATTTAATTTACATTAAGAAATGTGTTGACTATGTTAACTATTATGAGTATCAATGTGACGCTTAAATAAGGCTTCATCCTTTAAGACTTACATATCTTTGAGACTTATGCAATATTTGCATTATAATAATACGTAATTTATACACAATATTGCAACAGTATTTTGAATAAAGCAATGGAGACTACAATATTATTTTTCCTTGATTCTTCTTCCTGCTCAAGAGATACTTGGGATTTTTTTTGGTCAAAACAACGAGTTCAGAAATACCACAGGTACCTTTGGTCAAAAACAAAGCACAGAAAGAGACGAATAGAAATGAAAAAAAGCCGAAAAAAAGGCTAGCAAAGGCCTTGAACAGCCCTAAGTGTACATTTATTAAATAGGGGCGGGGGTGACGTCCGAACGTAATACACTTTATCCACTACGTGTGTGAGCCTAAAGCCAAGTTTAGAGTAATAGATAAGGAAAGGTTCGAGCCGTCTTACTCCTTGACGACGAAGAACGGGTCCTCCAGCGTCATTCCTCGGCCTTCAAGGTTGGCGCTTGGTTGTCTCGCCTTTCTCTCAGCCCCAGGTCCCGTTTACAAGGGCGGCCCGCGAGCTGGTGACTCGCCGCTCATCGGTGCCGCCCTCCGGACTGATCCGGACTCGTTGGCATCGACTGCAGCTGCACAAACGCGCACGTCTATTTTTCAGGTGGCCGTAGTGTGGCGCTAGAAGGCGATGCTCGAGGCTCGCCTCCCCGCAGCCGACTGTACTCGTCAGAGACCAGCGACTGCGAGGTTCGCGCGCGCCGCAGATAAGTTCCGAGTATCCAGTGCCTGCGGCTAGGTCGTATATACAAGGGATGTGCTGGTGGGAGGTACAATATTGATTTCAAAGGCGGGAGAGGCGGTTGCAATGGCAGCGCGCTCTGAAGGAATTTGAATTTCCCGCGTGAACTTAACTCTCAGGGTACTTTGTTCCAGCGAAACCTCGGTATCTTACAAGGACTCGCTCACAAACACTTTCAAGCCTCGTCGCGCGTTTTTCAACCGTTGATGAGTTATCTTACCCAAGTTGTAACTCGATCCTGCTCCGGTTACTAGACTCTTTTATTTTTTGTTAGCGTGAATAATGATATATACGCAGAAAAAAGCAACCGAAAGCACCGATTAATATAAATTGATTATCAGATTTTTACACCGAACAGAGGAAAATATTACATGTCCGGGCATGTTCATATACTATCTTGGGCACGGCAAAATGAGATCTGAAATAACTACATGCATTCGCAAATGCTCTTGAGTCATTTACGAACATTCATGAATAATAAAAATTTTATGTAATTCTATATATTACTACATTAATATAATAAGAAACAATGAGCACTCATTACGAAGCATGAAAATAACCAAGCTTCTCGTTTATCTACAATTAGATAGAAAACAAATTTTTCATAAATATGAAGTAGAATAAAACATAAGTTAGTTTCTTTAAATTTCGTTCAGAAACATAAACGTATCAAATTCAATAATAAATATATGTAGTTATATTTAACAAACGAGAAACTGTAACAAATGTCATTTTTTAAAACATAGATTTTATTTTTGATTTAAATAGACTACACCAAATTTGACTTATGATGAAAGAATATCTCAATAAAACTTGCGATATTTTTTATTACTTAATTCACAAACAATAAAATATAATGATGTTTCAATTAAATAATATAAAGTGTAGTTAAAGAAAATAAAATAAATTATTTTATCTCATATGAACATTTTTTTATTGATTAAACCAGTTAAATGTATAAAAATTAAACAGTAGTCATTCTTTAAAAAAATAGAATAATACAGATTGATGTTATCAATAAAAAATGATTTATAATTTATTAATTTATTAATAATGAGTGATAAATATATATTTATGTTACAACGGTGCTTGGTCAAATACATTCAAGTATAATTCAGCCTGAACGTAGCCAAGAAAATTAATCATATCGTAGTTAGTCTGTACCATTAAAAAGTATATCATATTATTAACGAAATCTAAAATCGTAGTATATTACTAATTATTTTTTATTGTGATTTCTTAATAATGCATTTAAATTCATATTAACAAAAAATTTTTAATTTTAATTCTTCTTTTATTATATTAATAAAAATGTTTAACAAATAATATATTTTTATTACATAATTATCTACAGCTACTAAAATATTCTTGTCCATTACGTGTATTTATAATTATTATACCGACGATAAAAATATCATAAGTTGAAAAAGGTAAAACATGAAAAATTTGTTGCCTTCTATTACCAGTGGTATAGAACTGCTGTTTATTATTTAAAATTATTTTAATAATTTCTATGACTAATTTATGATTTACAGTATTTTAACTTATTTTTATCTATATCCTTTTAAAAATTTATTTGATCGATTAATACATTTAAAGAAACCTATGGTTTCAAAAAATCATATTATTGCGAAAAAATGATTCGATTTGGCAAATACACGGTATAAATAAATTTTTAGTTACAGATAAATATCGTTCTTTCAGTCAATTGCTTTAACTTTGTAAAAGTTAATTTTAAATGTGAAATGTAAAAGAGAGGAATAAATAAATTTTAATAATTTAAAGAGCTTGATAACGCTGAATTAATGATTGTAGTAAGTATTTTTAACTTATATGTAAAAGAATACATTAATGGTAAAGTTTATTATAAATTGCTAAAGCGTTGAATCTATGATTAATAATATCATTAGTTAATATTATTATATTTATTTGCATTAAAATACACGAACTAGTTATTATTATTAATTTGGAGTTTAAGTATTGAATTATGTTTGAAAATACTATTCATATAATTTTTTTTATTTAATTAATGTTGCATTTTGAGAAAATTACGTTTAAAAATAGAAGACTCAATTTTAAGTCTATACGTCAATTTATTAAAAAAAATATTTTGTTTTAAAAGACTATTAAAAATTCTTCGAAATTTATGCACAATAAAATAGTAATAAAATTAATGAAGAAAAGAAAGAAATAAAATATTTAATAATTTGTTAATGTTCACGTTTTCATTACACTTAATGCACAAAATGTCATCTTTTCATGTTTCACGAAATTTAAACGTTTATAAATAAATTAAAAAAAACTGCTTTTTTAATCAGAATCATGCACTGAAATGAATGTTAGTTTTGATTTCAAAATAATTCGATTTTTTTCAATATGTTAATTACATTTCTTCAGATATTAATTTCTTTAGCCTATTAGGGCTTTTTCGTTCATTAAAAACTTTGGTATTTAATACAAATACATATATTATGAGAATTATAAACTTTGGATCATCATAGTATAAATTATTTATTTTATAATGTCAAACCCGTAAGGAGAAACTAGGAAAATTCATTTTTTAATTTAATACAAAAGGAATAAAGATTGTTTTCATTTGACAATATAACATTTTTACTTATTTGAAAAGAACTATTAATAATCAATTAAATAATCGATTAAAAAAAGTAAGCTTATTGGATTAAAACAATTAAATTTATCAAAAAAAAATAGTGAATAAGACTGCTTTATTTTAGATTGTCACATATGAGTAATGTAAATATTATAAATACGTTTCAAATTAACGTGTATAAATAATTTATAGTAGGAAAAATGTAATTTAATTAATAATAGATTAATAATGCATTGATAATTATGAAATGTTAAGGAATTGACTTCTAAGAAAATAGCTGCTAGGAATTATTTTATTTAAGATAAATTATTTAAAAATATCATTATTTAAAGTTTAAAAATTCATTTATTAAAAATAAGTTTTTAATTTTATAATGGAATAGATTGTAAACCTTATTCATATGTAAGAATTTGTTTCCACACATGTTTGAATGTGCACAAACATGAAATGTAAATAGGTACAGATTTTTTAAATTCTAAATAATTACCCACTTAAAAAATTGTTACAGGTACTTAAAAAATTACTCTCCGGATTTTTTCCAAAGTGAAGTTGGCTGTATGTACTTCCAATACATTGCTTGTGAATTGAAATTTGAGAACTTTCAGTTTAAAGAAAATTTCACCAGAAAAGTGTATTGTCATTCATAACCTATAGAGGATATTATATTATAATAACATTATTTTGTAAGGAATTAGTTCTACAATGGCTTTAATTGAAAGAAATGCTTCAAGATATTTACCCGATTACGATGTCCAGGTCCCGAAGCTACATCAGTTTAACCCTTATGCTGATAATGGAGGGTAATTTCTTTTACATAACCTATATGAATAAATTGATTATTAAATGAATTTTATAAAATTTTTATTTTATAATAATTCAGGACAATATTATTTTATACTTGAAATAAATATTTAATTTGAAGCAAATGATCTTTATCTTTAATAATTAAATTTAAGTGTTGATAAAACTATATAAAAAATGGTAACTTATTCTACTTATTTAAAACTTAATTCATTGATTAATTGATAATTGTATCATATATATCAGTAAAATATTATTTTAGGAGTGTGGTAGCATTAGCTGGAGATGATTTTAGTTTAATAGCCGCAGATACACGTCTTAGTACTGGCTTTTCAATATATTCACGTAAACAAGAAAAATTATTCACACTTTCGGATACAACAGTTTTAGGTTGCTCAGGATGTTGGTGTGATATTTTAACCCTCACTAGAGTAATATCTGCACGAATGCAGGTATAAGTAATATCATATATTATATTTTTTACTTTTTAAAAAAGTTTAATATCATTCAATTTCACAAATATTTATTTTAGATGTATCAGCATGAACATCATAAGACTATGGCAACTTCTGCAACTGCTCAAATGTTATCAACCATGCTTTATTACAAAAGATTCTTTCCTTATTATGTTAGTAATATCTTAGCTGGATTAGATAATGATGGTAAAGGCTGTATTTATAGATATGACCCTGTTGGTCATTGCGAGAAAAATACATATGTTGCAGGTGGATCAGCTGGAGCCTTATTACAACCATTGTTAGATAATCAGGTATTTTTTCTTGTAAAGTATAAACCTTATTGCAACAAAATATGAAATTTAAAATTACATATGAAAATAAATTATTAACTGCTAGTGAATAATTGATAATTTAGAAAGTGATTAAAAAAATTTATTTTTTAATTTTGAAATTAATATGAAATATTATTTTAGATTGGTTATCTTAATCAAGAAAATGTTGATAAGATTCCATTGACCAAGGAAAAAGCTTTGTCTGTTGTTAAAGATGTATTCATATCAGCAGCTGAAAGAGACATTTATACTGGGGATGGAATTACGATTAAAATTATTACAAAGGATGGTATTGTTGAAGAGAAATTTGAATTAAGGAGAGATTAATTAAAATCTTTCTACAACAAATTTGTTTTATATTAATGAATTATACTTTCTACTGAAATATAAGTTTTCTTGCATATTACTAGTAATAAAACCCTACATTATTCTAAATTTGATATAATATATTATTCCATTAAATTGTGTTTAGAAATTTCATATTATTAATATATTTGATAACAAAATACAAATTTGTATTATTTAAAACACAGGTATTATTTTGAAACAATAAGTTAATTTAAGAGTTGAAGTTATAAGCATACAGAATAATACATTAGTTATTCAAGATGATTTAGATTTCACAAATTTCATAAAATTATATATGAATATAGTAAGTTTTTGCTAATATGTAAATTTAAAAAATTTACTTATGAGAAAAAATTTTATATTAGAATTACTTAATGATTTTTTTATTGATATTAAAAATATTATATAGAAATGCAAATGTTAATTTTAATAAAATGAAAACATTAAAAATAAATTATTATTATAAGTGAAAGAATATTACCAATAATTCTGAAAAATTTTATTACATAATTGTACTTGGATAATTAAATTTATTCCAAGGAAGGTAATTTATAAAGAACAACAAATTTAATTTATTTTAAGTAACTTAAGTAATTACATTTTATTATCGCTTTATTTGTATAAATTATGACGATCCTCACCAATGTACATTCATGAATTATTTGCTCATGTGTATAGATTTGTGCAGGATACAATATTCTTATAGAAATCCTATTCATCGACGACTAACACTCGATAATGAGTTATATTTAATATACCTTACTTTTAAATTTTAATATACAAACGTAATATAATAACTATATAATGGTAAAGCATATCAAAACAACAAAAGAAAAAACAGATAAATTGCATTGATGATTTACTATTTTCATGTGACTGTTTCATGGAAACAATTGAAAGTACAGAAAGACTTGTTTTCTTTTCTTTTTTATCTGAAAAATATTCACCCGAAATTTATTTTTTTCCTCCTGTTGGCGGTAATTGCTGACCACGATCTTTCCCACGTAATTTCACACCAAGTACCTTCTCAATTTTGCCAATCACCATTTGATTTGCAATGCCTCGTCCAGCTTCATAATCATTAATTACTTGGGTCTTCTCATTTACCTTCTGAAATATTTCAATTAAGTCTAAACAAATTGATAACAATTGATTATGATCAATTTACATACAAAAATGCTTAAAACTTTTATACCTCGCATTTTGCTTCATTACAAATATAAAACTAACTCAGGTTATATGAATAAATTTAATTATAGATATTGCTATTGAATAATTCAACAGAATAAAATAAAGTTTTATACATATTTCTAATTTTTATTTCTTATTGAAAAAATATAAAACTATTGAGCGAATGAACATTAACTTTTACTTTATGACTATTGAAACAATATATTATCATCGTGTAATAAAAGTTATTTTTTATCTATAATAAAATATATTTTTATAGACTAAAAAACAAAATATTTAAATATTTTGATAATTCTACTTACATTCTTAGTCTTTTAAAGTAAAATTTTTTAAAATAATTATGTTTGTGTACGAATTAGTTAAAAATATATATTTCTTACTGTTGCAAGATCTTTCTGAGACATTCCTTTGCTTTGTCTTCCTTGTTGAATTAATTTGCCAAGGTCTAAGGGAACTTTTTCATGTTTCAGCTCTTCAGTTTCGCGATCCAATTTAGCTGTATTTTTAGTTGTTACATGCTGACGGTTCGCACCTCCACCCCCTAAAAATTAAAATAAAATAAAATAAAAATCCTGGATAAAATAATATACATCTATTTTAGATATAAACATTTTCGAATTTCTCTAGCTTATCAAGTTCTTGCAACACTTTATATTACTCTCTACAAAATAAAACTATTAAAAAAATTAATTTTTTGAAAAATTATAAGAAATATAAATGAAAATTATTGATTTCAATGAAATATTTTCTAAAAAACATTTTGATATAAATTGATTAATATAGTTAAGATTTAGAATTTATGTTTAAATAAAAAGTAAAAAAAAAACAATTTATTTTAATACTTGGGAGAAAGTGAAATTGTTAATATACGATTGAGAAATGATTTGTAAAAATGATAATTTTTACAATTAATCTGGTAAATAAAATTTATAAATATATTATATATCACAGATTAAAGGTAAATAGTTTTCAATAACATTTGTACAATGGTTTAAAAGTATGAGCAGTTGTATTAAATTCAAAAAACTTAAAGGATTTTTTTTATTATGATTAGGTATAGCTTTTTTCATTGCTTAGATAATTATTATCCTTATTTAGAACAGTATTTGTTTTTACTGTAATAAGAATTATTAGTAAATAAAACTATAATACTTAAAGGAACCAATGATACGTATTATAAGAAACAAATTGTTTTAATAGAAGTATGAATAAATCAATTTTTAATGAAAATACTCAAAGTGATGAAAAAATATTGATCTAAGCAATAACAAAGAGTATTATTGCATAAAAAATATTAATCGACTATAAATATTAAATATAAATGAATAATTTCAAGTAAAACAAGATTGTAAACAATATTGACATCAATCATATGTCTATTTAAATAATATGAATAAACAGGTATAAACTATAAATATATAGTTACATAATATGTTCAAATGTAACTTCAGAGTATAAAAATATAAAAAATATATATTATATATATATATTTTTATTTATGAAACCTTTGAAATCCGTGTATTTAATTTCCTCGCTATCTTTTACTATGAAAGTTTTATTTAATTTCATTAATACGCAATACAATATTTTTCAATCTATTTTTCGGACCCGAAAACAGACAAAGTAAGCTATACAATGTAAACATGTTTACATTATAAAAAAAAAATAAAAAAAAAAAATAGGGTACCAGAACTCTAGATTCTTCTCTCTTGTTCAATGCAAAAATGAACTTACATTTGGCCTGAGTCTCAACGGCTACACCTTGTCGGCGTGCAGCATTCACTGCCTACGAATCAGATAATTTTATAACGTTATAAATTTCCAAAAAAAATCTACATCATGTGTCGGTGCCGCAACGCAAGTTCGAAAAAGTTAAAGTATGTTTATTGGTAGTTGGAAGGAAAAGAGACAATATTAATTGAATTTACCTGCTCTGATTTCATTGCAGATGCTTTGGGAATGCGTTTTCTTAAGGTTATCGGTGCTGTATCACAATAAGACATGATTGTTTTGTTATTAGACAAAATTGACGTGTAATTTTTTTCGAGCTCTAACCGAGTGACACAACTATTGAAATAACCGAACAACTCACGATTTCAGACTGTACTAACAACTTTGTAGTTTCCAGATACTTCGATACGTTTACATTCAATTCGTTTGAACGTTCCGCAACGATAGTTTTTAGAACACACCTATTATATGTTGCCGCGAATTACGAATGTGAAA
Source organism: Wiebesia pumilae (assembly GCA_018907045.1). Taxonomy (NCBI): domain Eukaryota; kingdom Metazoa; phylum Arthropoda; class Insecta; order Hymenoptera; family Agaonidae; genus Wiebesia; species Wiebesia pumilae. The sequence continues at coordinate 4,904,680 of JACCHZ010000138.1, forward strand.
ATGAATATGTATGCATTATAATAATATTGTGGCTTTCAAAATTTGTTGGTTATTGACTATATCATTACATAACTGTCAGTTATTATTTGGTCATTAATTTATGGGTTATTTTTCGTTTGAATTACTTTTTTACAAAAGTATAACAGTTAAGAATTCTTTCACATTTGTGAATAATGTAACTAATATATAGTAATAACTATTCATTCACACTAAGAAAGTATGAAATAGGAATAACTTTACAGGAAAAGAACATACTATGATCATCATCATAACTGAAAACTAACAATTTTCACGTATCTTAAAATATAAAATTATTACTTTTTAGTTTTCTACATTTTGAGCTCTTTTAAATACTATTAAATACTATCGTTGTCAGGGTATTACTGTGCAATCAGTATCTGTTCAAAAGATTAAAATTTGCAGTATGTTTGTAATAAAAGTAACTTTTAGATTGGTGTTTTTATCAATGCTTAAAGATTAGCAATCGAAATAAAGTTTTATAAGATTATAAATTATAAATTATTCCGCTCTACCAATTAAGCTTCTTCAAAACTTAAATATTTAGTTTTGTTATGATAATTTTATGATTACAAAGATTGTTAATTTATATATATACATATGTATATTGTAAATATTATAAATATTGTAAAAGATTAAGTTGAACATTATTTTAGTATTTAATTAGTGCCATATTTCAATGAATCAAATGTTTTTTTTATGAACGTTAATTATTATGTTTGAGAGTAGAAAAAAATTATTCACATATATGTGTCAAAAGAGGGAACGCGAATCAATGTTTAAAATAAATTATTTTAAATCATTTAGAAATGCTCTATGTATAAATATATTATGTGCACGGCCTTAGTAATAAAGCACACAAATATGCAAATAAATATTTTATACAGCAGTTTCAGCAGATAGACAATATTTTATTATTTTTATTTACAAAATTATTGTTTAATAATAGAAAGTCATGTATTCTCAATGATAAAGTAACTTTTTTTAGTATTTTACAGATAGTAGGTATTCGCTTATGATTCGATGCTAAGATAATTGAATGATTATGCACACAAGTAATATCCTACTTTTTAGTATTGCCGTGTTATTTAAAAATCGTAATTATTTTATTCGTAGATATAAAAAATAATACATGGAAGTGAATAAAGGCGATACAAAATTAAACAAATTTGATAACACTATTAAAAAAAAGGAATAAGAAATATTATGAAATAAATAGAACAGCGTTAGATCAATTTTTGGAATTTGGAAAGCTATTCCAGTTACCTGAAGATCGAAAAGAAAATTTCCATAAACGTAAGAAATTATTAAATGTATTTGTCACGTATACATTAAATGCCTTATTACAATAATGACAATAGTATTAAAATATATAAAAACTGATAATTTATCAAATATATCAACAAAATAATTTATTAAATGTTCAGTTTTTTATTTATTCTAACATTATTATAAAATCAGACTTAAATATTAATAAATAATCATACAAAATAATATGTCTCTAAAATTAACTGTTCAAAATTTGTAATTGTGGCAAGTTATTAAATTGTTTTTAAGCATTTGATAACAAATACGAGTGTTAAATTAATAACGCGGATTATTATGGATATTTTTACAAAAGAAAAGATAACTCCAGAGTTGATATTTTATATGTGTTTTATTTGAATGACCATCTTATTTTGCCCACAAAAATGCTGACTAATTTGTCTTTGCATATATATATATATATATAAATGAATAAAAATTATTTTCTTTTGTCTAAGCGCAAGATATATATATATATTCGTTTCTTCTTTTTTTTATGGAAAAAAATTGAAATTGAATAAGCGATGGAAGCGTATGTATACGCTCTTACAAAATATAGCTTATGTCCGATTGCTATTATATAACTGTTTTATATTTATTTTTCCTTATTCGAAATGTTAACATTAACTGTATTTAAATTAGTAGGTCCAAAATATCTGATCTTTATGAATTATTTTAGTGAAAAGCTAAATGATAGGCTTGCAATTAATTGGTTTGCACCTGGCAAGTGAGAGCAAGCCTCATTCGGTTCAGTATTGTTAATTTGAACCTCTGTGTTTATGACGACAGAGAGACGATAGAACTTGTGCCTTTTAGTTATATGCATACGTATATATATATATATATATATATATATATATCACTCAATCATTATTGTATTAATCGTTTTAATCTAATAATTCTTGCTTATGTAAGGTGTAGAAAAAATTTTTTTTAATTTCATATTACAGAAGGATAGTATTTATGGCACTATGGGTTATTATTTTGAGAAAATAATAATAAAAAAATGAAAATTTATATAGAAAAATTTCCTATTTAAATATATTTTTGTAATTACATTAAAATTTAGTTTCTGGTTTTTAATACAATTTTTCAAAAAAAGTTCTTCTTTAAAATTAAAAATTTTTTATTTCATAGCATTTCTAATCATAATTACATATCGAAACACTAAATATAGATAAAAAATAAAATCGTGTAATTAAAATAACAGATCCATTTGCTTTTAAATCACCTGCTACATTGAAAGAACTAGCAGATTTCATAGATGTAGTTATCGATGTTGCTTTCGTATTATTTACAAATGATTAATCATCACAATCAAACATTGTCAAAATTTCATACTGATATTCAAGCTTTTAAAATGTTTTAAAATATTTTCTATGAGATTGATTTATTTTCCAATTACGAATTAGCAATCGACTATAATCAAGACTCTATTAAGCATATTGAATCAAAATATTTAGGAAAAGACGTTTTTAATCCTAAAACTACCTGTAAAATTTATAGATTATCATTCCTATATATTTTATCGACTAATTTGATAGTTATTATAGAGAACCAATACTGGATATCAATAAATTGTTTTAATTAAAAACTACGCTTTTTAATTCAAATAACTAATTTTTAATTGAAATAAATCAGTTTCTAGTAATGTGTTTAATTTTTTAGATTTATCTAATGGTCGAATGCCTAAATTCAGAAGAAATGTCATTACTCTTTAATCAACATATTTAAGCTTAAAGAGAGATAATAAAGAAGAAAATAAGAAAATGAATACAATAGATTGTATAAAATAATTTATGAAGAAGATAAACTACGGCATTTAAAGATAAGGGTGAGAAGTAAACACAGAATATTAGTAGTTAAATATAGATATATAATAGAGCTAATGCCAAAAAATTCTGACTAGATGGATAGCAAACAAATTCATAGAATATGAGTAAATAGAAGAAGAAAGTAAATTGAGATAATGGGAAGTGACAGAAATAAATATTGTATGTACATATATTAGGTGCAATAATACAAAGGTTAAAAATGTTTAGAAATTTTTAATAAAAAATTGGTAATAAAAAAAGTGCAGAATAAGAAGATTAAGCGTAAAGATTATCTACCGCATTTCTAGTAGGTATTGTCCATTTTTTATCTTGTAAGATAAAGAATATGAATTAATTATATTTATTTCACAGCAATTCTGTAATTAAGTATGAAACATGTACAGATCTTATTTTATTATTTATTATTCATATATATTCAAATTATTTATAAATTAAAAAATTGTTATAAAAATTTTTTATATTTATGATTTAATTTCAATATACTTCAATTAAATTTTTTATGGAAAACATGAAATTGATAGGTTATTAGTATTTTTAAAATAATCTTAAGAGTTAATTGCGGTGAACTCTACGCAATTATATTATAATTATTATACAAAATGTTTTCAATTGTTTAAAAACACATCCATTGATTACACTTTTCTACAATAATATCGTATTAGTTCTTAAAGATTAGCTAAGTTTTTCACGAAATTTTTTAATTTGATATTATTTAAGTGTGAATTTATTAAGCATATATTTTGAAAAGAAACATTTCAGGTAAGTTTACTCTTCATGTGATTTATCTTCGCAATAGATTATTAATAAAATATAGAACATTATGTATGAGCTATTGCACTCTAAAAGTGTAAGAAAGAATCTAACAAATATATGCATGTCGTTTCTTATGTATTAGTAAAGTTTTACCACCCTATTTATACAATATAATTCGGCAAATGGAGAAATGTCTTCATGACGGGGCTAAAACATATTAGAAGTGTGAACAAATCTTATTATCAAGCTAACTAAGACTGAATTTTTTTGAAAATATAGATATGTTTTAAATGCTCATCCATCATAAACAAAAATAGGTTGTGCTTTCCTGTGCACACAGATATGTACATCTGTATATCATCTCTCTACATCTAACTTGCTTTTGCTTCAAGAGTATATTTTCTTTCTATCTTTGACGTTTTCTTCCAATTTTCAAAATCTCTGTAAAGGTCTAGCGATCACTGGTTATTGAATTCGTGCTTATTATTACATTCCCAGCAAAGAAAATTGCTCAGAAAACTATGAAAATATTAGCAGAATGAGTTTCATCAGAAATATTCATTTATAAAGAGTGATATATTTTATCCAATAGTCTACAACAGGATTTTTATATTAAATTAAAATAATTTCTATAATATTGTGTATTTAATAATTAAACATTTTATTAAATATTATTTATTATATCAAATTTAAATAAGAAACTGATTTTTTATCAAGTTGAAACATTTACTGAAAACATTTATCAAGCGTACTTGATGCAGTACAGTATTCAATTGTAACAAATATATTACAAATATAAATGTATAAAAAATATTATGCAATATTTAAATAATAATGTTTGCTATATGCTGCGAATGTAGTCGAAGCTGTCACTGATGTTTCCTTCTTTTCTGCGCTACCTATTCGATAATTCGCGGGTTAGCGAATGACAGTAACATTATTCTGCGCAGAATCGAAGTCACAAGCCAACTTCAAGCATTTCTGCACCACGACTACTTACGCATATTCTTCCCTCTTTTCAAAATCTTCGTCATTTTATGCTTCCCGTGGGTACTATTGACGCACTGTTGGCTTATGTAAATATCCGCTAGGTTCGTAGCAATCGAAACAAACCCGCCTTTCCATCATTGTATGGGTGATCTCTCTTCGACACAGTTCTTGTAAGACTCTCTATAACGATTTTTTTGTTCGTTGCTTACAAGGGTGAAGTCTACTGTTCGCTGACCAGTTATTGAAGTTAAAACATTAAGAGTGCATCGGTGTATGCAATTTAGTAAAAAAGGATATAGCAGGCAGTCGTAAGCAACCATCCTTAACGCATTGTAATACGCAACAAAAAAGTGTGTGTGTGTGTGTGTGTGTGTGTGCGTGCGTTCGTGTGTGCGTGCGTCACACGTTCATCGGTGCAAATAGTGGTGTCTGCATGCGTCGTCTTCGCATCGATGAAGTCGCGATTCTAGCTACCGCTATATAGAAATACAAAATATTATTTCTATTTCTCGACTTTCATCGTGGTACTTGTTTGCGATTGAGGTTAAATATATAGTAAGCTAAACTATACAGTCATCGTTTTATCGCGCATTTAGCGTGCAGCGGCATCGCGAGATTCTCTTTTTTCTTATCTAATAAGGTAAATAGCAGCATCAATGAAGGATCGCAAAAATCACCGTCTAGTGATGTGATGATATGTACTTTTTGAAGTTTCGTTTTATACGTTGTTCATTGCTACTTAGAAGAGTTTCGCAATATGGAAGTTTGAGGCCAGCGTCATTTGATTTGTTATTTTTCTGTAACAGTTCCATTGTTATTTTTTCAACGCATATAAGGTTCATACAACATCATACATGAATTTTTTAATTATGCATCTAGATGGATTTATTATTTCGTCGCTCAGATAGTACGCTAAAGACCTGACACGATTATTTGTGGTTATATTATAGCGAATAAGAAAGGGAATACATTATTTAAACGCAAGTTTTTGAATCAACATTTTCGAAATTATCTTATTCTTCCTTTAAGAGATAAGATGCTGGACACGGTTGACATGGATCCGAAGTTTGTCGAATGCTTCAGGACGATTGTCCAGAGTGACAATCCCAATGAGGTAAAGGAAGCATGGAGAAGCATAATAGAGATGGAGAATCTGGAGTTTGGTAGCAAGAATTCTGTCTGGAACTGCAATAGAACTTATGATAAGCTCCTAAAATCTATATTGACTAAAGAACCTATTGCTAATGTTGACCAAGTACCTCTAGTACTGGAGTGGTTCTCAAAACTACCATTTGCTAATACTGCATCAAATCCCATCTCTGATGATATAGCATTGTTTTTATGTCAATCAGCTAAAAGTTTTGAGGTAAGTTTTGTTATAAATAGATATTTCAGTAGAAGATGTTATATCAGTAAATTAATAAAAAACAAAATTTTATTTTTTGTGTTTTTTTTTTGACAACTGGCAGCATTACATTGCAAAATCAAAATGTTATCTATTTTATAAGTTTAAAATTTTAATGTTAATAGAAGGGATTTTGAACAAATAAACACGACAGAACTGAAGAGTATTTTTTGTTTTTAAAGAGCTAAGAATACTTAGCAAATATAAAAATAGATAAGTGCTGTTTACAGTGAATGTGCCAGAGACAAAAAATAAAAAACAAGGATAACAAAATTTCTTTATTTTTTTTAACACAACCAAAGCTACAATTTTTTTTCTAAATATTTGCAGAAATTATTTCTGTGAAATAATATAAAAATTGTGGACATATAAAGTAAATAATACTTTTGATTTGCAAGACATCCAGTGTCAAAAATGAGGCAAACTTTTGCATGAATCCAATAAATAAAATTTTATTTACAGTATTTATATAAGTTTTTTTTGTGATAAGTAAATAAATTTGAATTATATTGATTTTATTTTACAATTATAGATTTAAATTTTAAACAATTTCTGAAATATTTTATTTTGTAAAAGAGTTAATAAATACTGTAATAAAAAAATATTTTGGTTTTTATTATATATAATATTATTATTTTTAGATATTCTAGAATATTTTTAAATGAAATATCTGAATATCACCATAAATTGAAACTTTGATTACTTCTTAATCCTTGATAATTTAACAGAGTAATAAATAGATTTGATAAGGTTTTATTAGATTATTATTTAGTATTTTTAAAAATTTACAAACAAAACATTAATTAATAATGTTTGCAATGTATTAATTAAAAAGAAAAACTAGTTTGATCTTATCTATGGATTTTTAAAAATAATAATATAAACCATTTTGTTATTTTAAGGTGAATTCATGTTTGGCTGACATCCTGCAAGTGATAAATGACAATAAAACTAAATACTTACCATCACACAGTAATAATATGAATTTATGTCAGGCTATTGTTGAAGTATTATCTTTGATGAATGTAACAAAAGATGTAAAAAAGTATAATGAAGATCTTATTAAAATAAGAGATTTTTTAAAAATGATATGTAAGAGAGAAAATTTTGACAATCTTTCAATTCCTTGCTTTAAAACAATGTTTAACATTTTCTTAAACAGCAATAGAAGTAAAGATGCTAGCTCTGCTTTAATTATTGTTTTTCAACTAGTTGAAGAACAGTTGTGGATTGAACACATGGATGTAGCTGTTCAATCAGTTATGAAAGAATTTGTAGATGAACGCAAAATTGTTCAAATGCTTAGTTTATTTTGTGAATGGCTTGTTCAACCTTTTAATGCTAATGTAGAGTATTTAAGTATGTGGTTAACTTTGTTTATAAAAAGCTTGGAAAAGAATAGTGTGCATCGAATACCGACAGAAGTAGCAGAAGCTTCATTGCCCTCGATATTTTCTAAAAGTTTGAATTCAGAAAAATTTTATTCTATGAATATAGAAAATAATATGGTTCTAAATTTGATGAAAAGAATACGGTCATTGGATCTACATCATAAGATAATGCCACATATTAATATATTTTTTAGAACTCTGAAGAATGAACCCAATCTTGATCCTAAGAAAAAAATGGTAGTGCATACTATTATAAAAAATACGAAACGTTTGTTGAATCAATTTTCAGAGCATCCTACAGATACTTGTTTGATCTGTGGAAAGCTGGAATATTTTGAGCAATTTGCAAATGAAAATAATCCGAATTCTAACTCTCTAATTCCTGAAGATAGCGAAGAAATGGAAGTATCTTATCCTAGCACAAGCAGTAGTCTAGGGAGATTTGATAATGTTAAGGTTGGACTTCTTAATCTTGGAAACACTTGTTACATGAACAGTGTTTTACAAGCGCTTGCAATGACTAGCCAATTCTGTCATGAAGTATTACTGTACAAGACTACAAATGATTTGAGTGACCAAATAGTTTTAAAGAACTTACAGAATCTGTTTGCTTTGTTGAAGTATACAAAGAAAAATTCACTGTCTCCAACTGAAATTTTGCGTGCCTCTAGACCATCTTATTTTATGCCTGGTCATCAACAAGATAGCTCAGAATTTTTATGGTTAGTATAGAATATTTTGTAATTAAGTTTAATATTAAATATAACTGGATTTTTCGATTAGATAAGAATATTTCTTGTATTTTAAATAATAAAATATTAAATATTAATAATATAAATAATTTATTATTATTTCTCATAAATATAAAAATGTACTTATGAAAGAAATAATTGAAAAATAAAACCTATTTACCATTACAGTTTTTAATTAAATTTTCTTTACAATCATCATTTTTCAGCCATTTATTGGATGTGATGTATGAACAGGAGAAGTCTGCACTTATAAAAACCAGCAGTACAGATCCAAATAATACTATGAAGTTGAAAGTAGAAGATAAAGAAATGGTAGAAGCAGAAGAAGATACTGCAGCATCGACTTTACCTTTAAATGATGATGGCACATCATTAAATATTTGTCGATGGACTACAGAAGAAAATTTAAGTGAAGGTGCTTCTTTGCAAAGGAAAACACAATCCTTAGCTGATTTCAGTCAAGGTTAAAAATCTTTGTGAAATTCAGTCAGCACGAAATTGCATATTGTATTCTTTGAGTTTTTAATTTTGTTATATTTTAATTTAAAATATGAGTTTTAATCTATTAGCATATATTTATTTTTTTATTATAGTAAGGCATTTAATTAATATTTCTCAAGATAATACAAATAAAATTAGATTGGACTTATTACATAAGTAATTTTTTAGAATTAACTACATAATTTTTATTCCATTAAAGGCAAATCATAATTTCATCTGTTATTGTATTTAATAGGATAGTTGCAGCAACAATAAATTAATAAGAAAATTCTTTTTATTAATCAGATTAAAATTTGAAGCAAACAAAAATAAATATTTTTCAATTTAGTAAAGTAAATGCATTTTGGTTTCTAAATTAAATTTATATTGGTTATAACTATAAGTAAAATTTAATAGCTTTACAAATCTTTTATTTATTTTTAGAAAAATGAAATATTGTCATAATAAAAAACATTAACTTAATAACGTATTACTAATCATACAATAAAGTCATATATGGAATAATTTACGCTTCAAATAAAAATAGAATTATTATAAAAGATATATTTTATTTACAATTTTATATATTAACTTATACTTTAGTTGAACTGCAATTGTAATTTTGTATATTCAAGAAATCTTACATCATAAGACATTGTATAAAATTATAGCAATTTTTAAATATTTTTTTATGAACTCATGCTGACTTATTTTTCAAAAACGTAAAACCAATTGAACTTTCATGAATTAAGTCAATCCATTAAAAAATCACTTAATAATATTAATATTATTAATATTGTAGGTGAAGAGCTGGCTCAAACACAAAACGCTCTTTCGGACTCTCATTCAGATTCGACTGATAGCGGCATTCAATCTGTTGGTGGTGAGGACTCTACCTCATCTTCTGCTTCTTCCACCACTTCGCCCTCGGCTGTAATGTCACCGACGTCATCTGCATCGTCATCTTACCTTGTTCATCGGGTGTTTGGCGGCGAACTTAAAGTTACTTACCGATGTACTATATGCGATACTGAAAGTGATAATACTGATAAATTCAGGGATCTCCAGCTTTGTTTCTTAGATAATTTGGTATCAACCGAGGTAATAAAAGTGCAGGACCTCATTAATATGAATTATTTCCTTACGGAGAGCCTTACAGGGGATAATAAGTATAGATGTGATAAGTGCGAGAAATTATGTGACGCTCAGAGAATCATAAAGATACTGCAAACACCAGCACATTTGATCCTGACATTGAAACACTTCAGGTAAGCAATATTTAACAATAATGTAGAAAATTGCATGTAATAAATGATAATTGTTTTTAAGAAAATGCACTTAAAAATTTAAATATTAAGATGGATTGAAACGTTAAAATTAAAATTTAAAAAGAAATTTTATAATGGAGAAATAATAATAGTAAATTATTATTACATTATTTTATTTCGTAAATTATGAAGTACTTTTACAAAGAAGTTATATTTTTTGTATTCATTTAAAAAGTTCCATTATTTTATTACTATCTACTAAATCTTTTTATATTTTTTGTTTTTAAAGGTTTTTTAATAAGTTATTTTTTATTTTTATTTAAAGAGTTCTATTAATAAAAATGTTTTAGTCTAGATATTTTATTTGAGTTACAAACGAAAATAAAAATAAATTTGCTTGCTTCATGTATCAACTCATAAATTTTGAAATTCCACTGCAACTTCTTTTTATTCCCAAAATATTTTTATGTAAATGATATCGTTATTTTTACATAGTATGGAAGTCTGGGTCGCATGATGCCCCACCAAACTTTACTTTTTCTATATCTGGACAGTATAACACCTCATTAAATATAGATTTATTTTAGATTTTTATAAATACGGATCATATGATCCCATCAAACTTATTTCGTAGAGAAATAATTTTAAGTTTTTCTTCCAAATAATCTGTGAGAATAACTTTTTAGTTACTTATTTAATGAAAAGTATTTATTTGATCTTCAATATTTATTCTATTCTCTTTAAGATATATTTTTTCCTTAAATGAGTTTACCTTTTTGTATTTACAACGTAACTCAATTTCTTAAATGTTGGTGGAACACGTTGATTGGCTCACGATTTTGCTTTTATTTTTTTCATTTTTGAGTAATGCTGTTCTTTAAATGTTTTCTTAAATTTGGAAAAATGCTCGTCTGTGGAAAAAATAGAATGGTCGAGTGTTTTGCTAAGAACGATGGAGGTTACTCGATATTATTTTTGTTGAAAATACAAGTTTCTGAACAAATTTGGTTACAATTCAGTTTATACCATCATTTGATATTTAAAACATCAATAAAAATGGCTATGCATTAACCGTATGTAATTATTTTTCTTCAGCAAGTCCTTTAATGATGATTCTATAAATAGCAGACAACTTTAATTTTTTCCACCTTTTTATTATAGTTACACTATTTGAATTGAAGTAAATCCCAAAACTTATTTAGATGAAATTAAATTTCTTATTTTAAGTTCTACTGAATAATCAATAAATAGATATTCTTATTGACATATAATTAATAAAGTTTTATTTGGTATTTTATAATTTGAAGTTCTGTAAAGTATATTTTATATTTCATCTGTTTGTAACAAGATATCTTTCTTTTTTCAGATACGATTCAGAGAGCAGATTGCGAACAAAGCTGCGCCGTAAAGTTATCTACAATGAGACGATTCAGTTGCCAGTACTTGATGATACATACGAAACGTTTCAGTTGTATGCAGCCGTCGTCCATTCTGGTTACAACATGGACTATGGCCACTATATAACGTACGCTTGCGATGCCAGAAATCGTTGGTATAAATTCAATGACAGCTACGTATCTGAGAGTAGCATCGAAGAGTTCAAAAATCTTGAACCACCTGATACGCCTTACATTCTCTTTTATAAGAGATGCAGTGATTCCTTAGAAGTAGAGGCCCCCGATTTTGCTGCCCTTAGAAGGAATTTACGAGATTATGTAGAAGAAGACAGACGATGCATGGAAGATCACAGGGCCGCAGGTAGGTCGACATGCTATGCAAGGTACATGTCCCGGAGGAAAGATAGAAATGATGATGAAGATGATAATCCGCCACCAAGTAATTGTAGGAATGGTTTGAGCATGCCTTGTTAGCAATACTTGTTTTAAGGGAGGTATATTGCTTGCAGGCCTTCATACCTATCGGTTTGTCTGAAAACTCAAGTTTAGGATTGCGCTTATCACTTGACGAGGTTCACGTGAGCGTGAACGAACGAAATTGCGCGACAATTTCCACTGGGGTCAAGTTATTAGTTTTTTTAAACTTGAACCAGGTGGAGTAGAAAAATTGTTCAAATACAACTAGAAAATTCGTAAATTAAGTTTAAAACTTAATTTGTGCTAATATTTTTATGAAAATTTGCAGATAAAATTTATAATTTAACAAAAATTTTTGTTAGAGTGACATATATGGTGTTTGTTTTAAAAATTATACGTTAAGGAACACATGGTATTACATTCAATACAAATTCCATAAGAGCGACTCTGACTGACCCTCAGAGTCATCTTTAGATATTGGGTAGCAGATATATAAGATTCGAATATTATATTTGGAATTTACAGTTAAAAATAAATATCAAAGGAAAATATATGTTTGCGGTCATATAACATAATATTTAATTAAACAAAGTTGATTACTTTTAAAATAAATGAATAAATGACACAAATAATATTAATTTTTTATATTTAATTTAATTTATCAAAACAATTGCAATTGACGGAATGTTTTATAAAAATCGTGTACCGTTTTGATAATTTTTGATGAACAAAGGTTATAATTCAATAACAATTTTTTTCACTGACTTTCTATCATACTTTATTTTATGGAACTTTAATTTATCTTAATATTGAAATAAACTAATTTTAGGTTTGCTTTTATTTATAAAAATAATATTAAGATGATTTTTATTCGTAAATATTGATCTTCTTAATAATCTTAATATTATTCATTAGTATAAAAATTTATTAAAATAAACAATTATATATTTTTAATAATTTAACTAAAAGTTTTATTATTTGCTCTCAACTATAGATAAAAATTGGGTTTAAAAATTCTTTTCAGTTGTAATTGTTAATAAATTTATTGTGATTTTAGTTGATTAGATAAATTATTTTAATGTTATTTTTTAATAAAAATATAGATCAGATATTCTTCTAGTGAGTGCTAATAATTTAGTTTTCAGTGTTTCCAAAAAGTATAAAACAAATATTTCTAGATGAAAATAATAAAATCGTTTAGAACTTACGATTCATAGATATTAAATATCGCAATTAGCAAAACTATCCTTATTATAAGAATGAAATTTGGATCATAAATGTTAAAATTCAACATTTATATAATAAATAAAATTATGCAAAATATATCAGTTTTGTATTATGATATATACTTATGCACTGCCAATTTTTGACTGAGCAAGGTCAAGTTCAACGATTTCGGTCACCTTATGAATAATTTTTTCACAATTTTTGAATATTATTACGAATAAAATATTATTAAAATAAAATCTTTTCAGTTATTGAAGCCTCGTCAATTTGAAACATTTAAAAATTTTACTAATTCAATACTATGCGATTTAATTTAATTGTACTTGATAATATTATAAAACCATTTCTTAATCAATTTTTCTTTAAATTTAAAATATAAATGATAAATAATTTTGACAAAATTTAATTTCTTTTACAAGAATAAAAAAACAGAAAATCGCGATGTGAATTAATATCTTTCTATAAATTTTAAATTGTAAGTGTTAAGAAACCTTCGATTAAATAAAAAATACAGCAACTGGAAGTAAAAAAAGAAATATTAATAGTATATACAACTACTATTCTTTTATATGAAATTTTTTTATAAACTCAATATTCTACGTGTTCTTCTAAAATATATGTCATGTTCTTCTATATATATTATAGAAGTATATCTTAGAAATATATTGTATATCTAATACATATATTATTGTTTTAAAACTAAAACAATTATTTGATATATATTAATTAGTATATTCAATTATTTCCTGAATTTTTTATTTATAAAAGAATTGAATAAATCATACGTAACTTTAATATTTTATTTTACGAAATAAAATTGATAAATATCGATTTACTATGTTACTTAATAAAACGTAATTTTAATTATTTTTTTAATTAAATTGTAATATTAATTGGAAAATATAATAGAATAAAATTAATAGTAATCAAAATGATTAAAGAAAGAAAACAAGTACAAGTTTGCAAAAGTATTCCTAGAATTTTTATAATGAATAACCGATTACAAAAAATAGATAATTGGTTGTTTCTCAATTGTATTTAAATTAGAAAATGTTGCAAATTAAAAGAATTACCTGTTATATGTAGAAGTTTTTGCAATATTATATACGATTTGAATACATAACGCGTTTACTTTAAGATATACAAAAATTATATTTAAAGCATACATTTCTTAGTCAATATATAGCTGATTTTTAAAATTATTTTTAAATATAAAAAATACTAGTATATTAAAAATTGTCATTTAAATATCTTATTTATAATATTTCTTAAGGTATATGCATAGAAAAGTATTTGAAAAGCATTATTCGTGCTTGAATTTCTTTTGTCTAGTACTTAATTAATGATATGTTTATATTACGAAATTTTATTGAAAAGTAAAAATTAAAAGAAAATAATTTATCTTGTATGCTTTAAACAATAAATTTGATTACATATTTATTTTTCAATTTCTATGATTGTTAATAAATTATGAATTTCATATTGTATGCGTGGACTAAATAATTTATAGATTTTAATTATACAGTTTTATTGATTATTTCTAGTAATGCAGGTTTATTTACAATTTATAAATTAATTTTTTTATCTTTTCGGTACAAAGCTTCTTTAAAATCTATTTGAAATTACATCCAATCTAGTTAAATTACTTTAAAGAAAAGAAAGTTTATTAATTTACTTGAAATTTAGATCAATTATTTTTTTTTAATACGAACAAAACAAAAATAAAACGTATTACTATTATTCGTAATTGCTACTACGTATATTTACAGGCTATCAAGTGTCTTCTTCATTCTTTGCTAATAAAAAAATAATCTTAGAACCTATATAAAAGCGTCTGAGCGAAAAACCTTTTCTTTTTCTTTTCTAAACAAATTTAAATTTACACAGATAAACATGTAAATAGTTATGTTAAAAGAAGAAACAATTAAAGAATAGCAGAAAAATAATTTTTTAACACATTGACGATCTGTCTTAAATTTACGTAAAAATGTCGACGACATTCATTTTACTTGTTACCTATAATTCATTAATATTAAAATTAAAATTAATATTTCATTTATACTATGTAATACATGTGCATTCAAATTTGTTCTTCTGTTAAGAACTTGTATATTTCGAAGATCGTTTGGAAGAAGGATATTTAAGTATATGCACGCCTACGTAAATAGTGAAGAGTTAACAATGAACGTTCGTTGCTGGATAAGAAATATAAATAAATGTCTATATATTTTAATATATTTTTTTGCTTTAGATAAATTAAATGAAATAAAAAATATATGGGTGCAAATTAACAGTATTAATTCCCCAGTAGCGGCCAGTATTTAAGTTTCAACTGAAGTTACATTGTGTTTGTTAATAAGATGAATTTCTTAAAGTTCATCCACGTCTGATTATTAATATAATAATACTACTAATGATAAATATAAGTGAATTAAGAATAAATATTTAAAGTTTTTAATGGATTAGTAATATTATTTTTAATGAATATATTTATCATATGAAAAGTACAATAAAAATTAAATTCAAGTATGTTTATGTATTGCATGAAATATTAAACATTTATTATAATTATCTAATTGTCAAATATTTCAATTAAAATTTAATGTAAATAAATTTCATTCATTAGTACATTGTTAATCAAATACATACTTTTTAATATTTTAGATATTCAGATATAGTTTTAAAACATGAAAGCAGACAAGAATTACTGTTTATATGATTAAATCAAAACCTCGACTATTACATAACATGTATTTCATACCGTGAAATAAAAATATTACAAATAAAGTAACTTTAATGTTTTTTATGCATGCATAAAATTAATTAAATTAATTAATTTAAATTTCTTTAGATATTTTAAAGTAATCAAATAATAAATTCATATTACCTTAAATATCTTTAAAATAGACTGAACTGAAGGTTTATTCAATATTTTTTACATTATTATTTATTAATTAGTTACTTTATTCTTCAGTAAGATTTACTGAGTTGAAGAATATTAAAAAAGAGTTCATTTAGCAAAAAGGAAATATTTAGTTAATCTTTTATTCCCTTCATGAATAAATGAAAATAAGATAAGTATAAAAATGTAAATTCACCTTTTTATGTATATTTTAGATTTTACAATGACATCGAACGTTATTACAAAAGAAACCGCGTTCTAATTATTCTATATTAGATTAGTTCAAAAGAAAGACTACTTATACCAATAAGAAAAACGTTTTTTTTAATTTTATTATTTGACAAATTTTATCTTTTTATAAAAAAATTTTCTATTAAAAAATAGTTATGTATGATCTTTATTGATCTTTATTGATCTTAATTGATCTTTATTGATCTTTATTGATCTTTATTGATCTTTATTTATCTTTATTGATCTTTATTGATCTTTATTGATCTTTATTGATCTTTATTGATCTTTATTGATCTTAAATTAACGATTTTATATTTACAATCACGTTTTTAATAAAATGGGATAAATTTTTTTTTCAGTGATATAATACTTAAATTTTGATAAATTTGATAAATTATTATATATGTTTTATAACAAATGCTTCAAATAGATTATTATTACTGGAATTATGATATACCTTTAGCTTGTTCATAATTTACAAAATATATTGTTATTGAAATTCAAGTAGTAAATAAATTTCGAAGTATAATTTTCTTGGTTTGTTTAATTAAAACTCCCTTATCCTTAAAAAACAATGAAATTTTTCTTCTTTCATTTTTAATGTTTGTATTAAATACTAAGTATATCATTTTTAATGTTCAAACTTAATATATGAATTCAAATTATTCTATAAATTAAAACAATATTTTTTTTCTCTATTTTAATTACACATTTAATTTGACTAAAGTATGAATATTTAATACAAATATATTTTAAATTTTTATTGAAACTGTTTTGAAAAATAATGAAATAATAAAAGGAAAACATATACAAGTATATAAGATTTCTTTTCATTTTTTTCGTTAATGGCATGAAATTTGGAAATCTCATGTTTTTAATAATTATTTCAGATTTTTTGACTGTTCTTGCCACTAACAAAACTTTTTATCTCTAATATATTTCTTTCCGCGTATTTTATTACAATCTTTTTTTACCAACTTTATATTAACTTTTAACATCGTTATTTTTGTATACTCACGCACATCCATTTTATTATTTTTATTTCGCGTACACTTTTATTTAATACTTTGATATTTTTCAAAATTTCGTTTAAATTTTATATCTAGATAATTCTTTATATACAGTTGTAAAAAAATGTACATCTTCAGTACTTAAAATTATTTTTATTTAAAATCATTATTGTACTTATTATACATAACTATACCCATTATTACGTATACATTTTACTTTTGTTTATTTATAATTTTTCATTAAAATTTCAATTTGTGTAAGGAGATTTTTGTAATGTGTTGAAATATTCATTAATATTTATTTACTTTCTAAATTGAATAGGTTAAGTATATGATAAAGATTTCCATTACTATTACTTTCAATGAATAGAAATTTATAAATACGTAAGAATATAAAATTTTAAATAATAAAGCTTAATATAATTCTGTTATGTGAATTTTTGAATATGTGTTAGTTATGCATGAAAAAATATTTATATCGTAATGCATCATCAATTGGAATCGAGTTTTCCTGTAAATATGAATTTTATATTGATGTAAACAATCGGTGATAAAATTCTTTTGCAATTTTTTCTAAGTATTTTTCTTTTAAATTTGAAAATGTTTATATTATTCGTTCTTTTAATATGTTAATATTAAAATATTTACATATTTACATATTTTTCTTTTTTAAATATAACATTTTATTTTATTTATTCAAAGGTACCAGTTGATTGCAATACATTAATTGTGAATAATGTTAAACATCTAAAAAATGCATAACATGATTATTAATGAATCTCGTCATTTCTAAAGATTGGTATTAGATTTGTATATTTAAAAATATTTCTTTTTCATTTTTTATTGTATGGTAGTACAAAAAGAATCTTCTGCTTAGTAAATTTTAATGAAATAGTTTAAATTTTTATTTTACTACATCCATTCTCTGTTTTTTTTTTAAATTAGTAATTTGAAAGAACACGATTTCAATCAATAATTTTCATTATACATAAAAGTTAAAGATTTAAGAACATAAGCTTTTGATAATAAATACTTTTCTATTCTCATTTAGTATTTTTTTATTTCATATCTGTAAATTAAATTAAAATAAAATTATTAATTTATAATTTGTTTATTTCCACTTGTTTTGTACAAAAGAATGTTCATATAATTTATATTAACCTATTTTCTATTTTTATACAAATCGTATTTACATTCAACAATAAAATTAATGAATATTTAAATTTTGTTTTAAAAAATCATTTTATGTACTTTTATTGCATATACAGATATTATTTTTTCGCATTATTATATAAAAATATTTGTATCTATATTATATATATTATTACCTATATTTATTATAGTTAATTAATTTTAATTTTTTTTAAACGTTCACCATCTTCTCTTGAAAATCACCGTTTCTGAGGATGTAGAAAATTTGCTCTTCATTGTGTAAACTTCAAGAATTGATTAACGTTGGTATGCGCAAAAAACGTAGTGAAAATGATAAACTTCAGGTAAGTGTAGTAATTAAATGAGGCTTTCATGTAAACTGAAAGTTGTACAGAATATGTACAAGAATAAATGGGTGCTTTGTTAATCGTCAAGATATGACAGAAAAATCTATATTACAATATTGTGCATAATACGATCATATAAAAATATATAATTAACCTTAATTAATGAATTTTGTACTTTGCAGTTAATTTATACGTATAAGTAGAGTTAAATATTAATTCTTGTTATCCTTTTATACAATTTATATAACTATTATATATTTAGAATATTTTAGAGTTAAAAAAGTTCAATATTATTAGCGATAAATAATTTATTGCAAAGGTGAATGAAATACGATGAATATGAATTAATTGAAAGCTTGAAAAAATAATATATGTTAACCGAATACAATAAACCAATTTATTTTATTGGACATTTTTAAAGGTCTAGATATTTTAATTTCCAGATTATTTTTCAAATTCAAAAAATTGTGATGAGTAAAGCTAGTACACTATCAAATAATATTATGTTATTGACACTCAGTAGGATATAAACTTCTACTTTATTTTGAATTCTTTGATCGAAGATTTTTTATACGTTTCGATTTACCTGCATCTCTTTTTTTCATAGATATATTGACTTTTTCACTTGGATGTTGATGTACTAAATTTTATACTTTCCTTCGTAAATAATAATCAAACATTGTGTGGTACGATGACCGATATATATGTACAATTAGATTGTACTTGCATGGCTACTTATTGGAAAGCATTACATTTAGTTTCACAAGAGCAGCTTTTGATTTAAGCGTAAGCCACCATTTCTGGAGAAAAAATGAATCTAAGTACAATAACAGTGAAATGTTTTTTAGCGTGAAAAAATATTTAAGTTTATTAAGATTAATTTTTTATCATTTGTTTTATATATTTTAGAATAGGTTTAGTAGGAAATTAATTTTTTCCAAAATAGTTGCAAGAATATAAAGTTAAAATTAAATTATTCAAATATATTATTTAATTTCATTATTTAGTAAGCTATCTAATATATTGAAAAAATAAGATTACTATATTAGATAAAAATGAATTAGTAAATTAATTCTAAAGTAATACAATTCAAATATACGTATATAAAATAAAAGAATGTGACATAATATATAATTATTACAATATTAATATTTTGTATTCTACATAATTAAGATTATTATAATAATTAATCATAATTTTAATTCTTGAAGGAAATTAATTTAATTATTAATTCAGTTTCATTATAATCTCAATTAAAAGATCCTCATTAAAAAACTCCAAGTAAATTAACAAGCGTCAGTCTCGTCTTAAATCTTCCTTTTGATGGAAGGATATATATTACCAGTTGCGTCATGAAGAAGTTATTCTTTCACTAATTTGTTTTGAGAGTTTTTAATTATTGTTAATTATTATTGTTAATTATCAATATTATTGTTAATTTAATTATTTTTATTTATTGGTCAGTGTTTTAATTATTTGTTAATAAAACAATATTAATCAACTTATTCAGTCATGACAAAAAATGATGTTAATTTTTTTTTAAATAATGCATGATTTTATGGTGATTAAACTTTTTACCTATGATTATCAGTTATTAATAATAAGATATTAAAACTAGTAAACATTTTTCATAATTTTATGAAAATAAAATATAAACATAAATAGTATTAGTGAAATAATAATATTAAAATGATGATGTTTACCATTAATATAAAACGTTAACTTAAAAAAACAGGTGAGGGCGAATAAATCACGCAAATTAATTAGAATCGCTCTTTATTAAAACCAATAATTAACGGCAAGCAGCTAATAGTCATTCGACAGAACGGCTCTCAGAGAAGACTGTTCGGTTTTTCTCCTTCGGGAGTTCTTTTCACCTTTCAGTCCCGTTTAAGTCTTAGGCCTGTTCTTGTTTAGCTAGGTTTCATTATCAATCCACCGCCGAAAATACGTTTGTCGGATTATATTAATAAATGACGCCAGAGTCTGACTTTGTTAATAGAAGATTTCGCGATTTAGATAGATGCTTTTAAAAAGGAATTTACATTATACATAAGTAAATAGAGACGTTACTTTATTTCATTAGTCGCATGAATACGTAATTATTTAGCCAATTGTAAAAAAACTTGGAATAAAACTTGTATTTAAATTTGTATAAAATTTGTATTAAAATTTGTATAAAAAATTATTTAAAACTTGGATCTGTGAATAAAATGAATAAAGTTATAATCAAAGATAACAGATTATCGTATTTTTATTTTAATACCAATTTGAAACAATATGTTTTTAATGCTTTTTAACATATGTTTTACAAAATCATTGAATTACAAAATATTTATCAATATAATTGAAAGGCATTATTACTTGTATATATAGTTGAAAATATTTAAAAATGTTATTACTAAAGAAGCTAAACTGTAAATATGGAAATATTCAAGTAAGCAAATATATAATTTGTAAAATTCCAACTGTACAATCTGTATGAGCAAATAAGAATCATTACTAGTACAAATTTTATAATTTTACTTTTATTATTTAAGAATATTAAATCATGATATTAAAATGTTATTGTATTAAAATAGAATTATATGTCTATAAATTTAGAATTATATGTCTATATTTTAATTTCTTTTTAAGCTAGTTTTTTATTTTTTTAAAATCAACGTTAGGAATAAAATATTTGTGAAAATGAAAATGTAAGTAGTATAGCTTTTATCTTTAGAATTGAGCTCTTTATATGATTCAGAACCATCTTATATGATTAATTCAAACTTTTGTAGAATTTATCTATTTAATTTAATAGACGTTTTAAAACCGCCGAATAATATCAAATTGTTTGGTGATTGTAGAATAAAGATTAGAGTATCAATTTACGTAATAAGTGCATTGAAAGTGACTATAGTGTAAGCTTTACCATTATTATTTGGAGTAAATACTTAAGATACATAAGTGAATAGTTGCGATATCTTTTTTATTTTATTATTTTCTTCGTCCCGTCGCCGCGGTTAGAGCAGTCGTTGGGGGCGTTAACGGTTTGCCTGCAAACGCCTGTTCTTGAGAGTCGCCGTCTGAGTTTCCTCTCGTCTAATCTTCATGTAATTTGCCGAGGGTAGATTTAAAGGAAGCGAGGAATGGTTCTAACAATATATGTTTTACAATTCTGTATAACAAACAGAAGTTTTCTTGTTGTTTAAGGTTTATTCAAAATTTATCCGTTTAGTTATTTTTAAAAATAATTTTAGACCTGAAGCAAACATATTTTTTTACTTTTCAAAAATCGAATCAGATCTTTCACAGATAGAACAAATTAGAATGAGTAGCCTTCTTTGTTTATACATACTTGAAAGAATTTCTACAAGCATGGTAGTGTTATAATTTTTATTAATGTAGACGTTTGATTATATATTGAAGTAATAAAATTGGATCTTATGAAGAGAGTTATAGGTAGCTGCAATTTATGTTAACCAAAATAAGTTGTTGAAATCTTTGAAATAATTCAGGACATCAATAACTTTACTTTTGTTTTTTAAAGTATTACTTATAAATTAAAGATATACTCGTACTAGATTTATTCAAATTGCAATGAAATATTCTAAAATATTGGTTATTAGTTTTGTAAATAGAATTTAGCTATTGTCGCACTCATGGCGATTAAGAGATAATTCTCAGAAAATTGTATCTTTCTTATTATTGGATAGTTTAAGTAGTTAATATTGAATGTATTCAGCAATGTATAATTTTTTACTTAAGATACATTGGACGAAACTATCAATACATAATGATGTAGCCTAGTAGTTTTGGTCGGTGTATATATACTATAAGATACGTAAATACATTTCTTTGATATAGAAGATCTGTTATTGATTTGCAGATTTAATTCCTATTGCATTAAACGTTGCATTAGGTTATTAGAGTTAGCAATGGTAGGATATTTTTTACTAAAATATGCCTTAATTAGAATTACATAGTTTTTTGTAATTTTTAATTTTGTAATTTTAATTTTAATTTTAATTTTGTAATTCATCATTAATATTATTATGTTTATATTAGTTTTTCTGAGAGATAAATATAAAAAATTTAAGATAGGCCTAATTAATAAATGAAGAAGTAAAAGAAATAAAATTAATAAATATAATATAGAAGAGAAAATGGTCTTAAAAACTAGTACAAATTATAGAAATTATAAATAACCTAAATAACAATTATTATGTATGTATTATAAATATATCTAATAAACTAAAAAATGTTTTTCCTTCAAAATTAATGATCCAATTTTATGTTATATGAAATATATTTATAGTAATTTAGTTAATATTTCTCTTTTCAATAAATAGTTGTATAATGTACAAAATATTGTAAGATATTATTAATAATGAATTAATGATTAGAATTATCTTTTATATTAGTAATATAAGTCTTTATATATTTATTTCGGATATAATAAGATATTTATTTTAGAAAAATAAATACTTTAAGCCTCAATGATATTATATAATTTCTCTATCAATAAAATATGCAGTATATGAATTTACTTTTTACAGTTACTTATAAAAGAATTTGTAGTGAAATGTAAGTGAAATGTAAGTTTATAAACGAAAAATTAAAAATTACAGAAAGTTTTTAGGACAATGATATTCATAGCTATAATATTTTAGTAATAGATTAAAGAAGTACTATTCAAGCTTATAAAAATTAAGATGATTTTCAATGCATAATATTTTTCGGTATTAAAGTAGTTATATTAAATTTACAATTTTTTATGTACAGTACTAATTTTAGTATTCAGTTTTTTTACCCTGAAAACTCATATTTTCAGTACTAAAATGCCTTTTATTAACATCTTTTTAGAAAGTTTTGAGCTTAATAATTTTTGTTACAAATTTTTGTTAATAATAAATTTAGCAAATTGTGTACAGTGAAAGTAAATTTAAAATAGGATTTATATTTACGTATCTAAATCATCTAAATCATTTACTATTTTATGAGGATACCAGAGCACGTAATAAATAAAATTACGTGTGCATACAGTAAATGTATAAACAGAGTAGTATTACAAATACGATTAAAATAATGAATATATGCTTGTATATCGATTATATTACGAAATCCAAAAGAATGCAAAAGTATATTAGAGATTTGAGTTGCTTGTCTCTAACAAGTAGTAAAGTAAATAAAATAAGAGCGGTTAATTTATATTTGAATTAAATAAATATAGCTATGATCTCTTACCATACGTTTTCATAGTCGACGCGTAAATAAAATAGAGTGCGACATAATATTGTTTTATTAGAAAATTGAATTGGCGCAATTGTAATTAAAGTAGACTGTAAATTTTTTTTAAATCGAAAAAAAGAGAATAAATAAAATAGGTAAAAGGCAACGTTTTAAAGAATGTATTGAAAAATATAAAGCATAATTTTAAATAAGTAGAAAAGTTCTGTTATATAGTAACTTCAACACTCCTGAAGTTCTAGTGAAAATCCTCTGTAAGACCATTTATCTGCCAGGGAAAAGAATGGAGATATACTATTTTTAAGAAAATTTCGTAATATTTTTATGTACATTAATAAAAGTATTATGATTTTAATGCAGAGGGTATTTAAGTAATTTTCCTGATACTTCAATAAATATAATTAAAAAGTTTCTTGTCGTAAATAATTACTCAAATAATAACCATTGATGATAGTAATAAATTAAGTACTTTAAATTATGATTTTGCATATGAAATTTTTTTAAGAAGTAAGCATGAGTAATTAAGTATTAAATGGTATTAATATAATTACGTTCAAATTTAAATTAAAAAAATGTAATGGAATCAATTTTAGCTACGCAAATAAAAGTACGATTTTCAGTCAATAAAATATAATTTTATGTTATAATAATCATCAGTTATAAGAATTTAATTTAACATATACTAGTTTACAATAATTATTTTAATACTGACGTTAAATTAATATTAAATTATAATTAAATCTAATGTACATTTCTCTTTTAACTGAGAACGAAAAATACATTTTCTCAAATATATAGTATTAGAAAATATTATTTACATGAATATTTTTTAAATATACACTAAAATTTTTTTTTTACATTTGATAATTGTATATTATAGAAAAGCGTATTATAATTTTGTGATGTTTTTGTAGGTTTTACAATACAAGTGTATTTTTAAAATTTGTGATGTTTTAATTCGAATATCTTGAATCTAATAAAATAAACAGCAAATTTAATGATTATTCATTTATAATAAATATATTTTTATTTAAAAAATGTATAAAAATAATTAAATAGAAACATTTGATTTACTTTACAATTACGTGTTTTGCTCTATCAGAATGTCATTAACTTTAAACGAGAATATAGCTTGTAAGAATAAAGCTACAAACGTATATTTTTTTATATGAATAATATTACCGCATAAGACATAGTTTTAAACATAATTTATAGGCTAAATTAAAAATTAATTTTTAATATTATTACTCTTTATTAATTAATAATTAATAATTAATAATTAATACTATTTCTCAAAATTAAAATATTTACATGTAATAAGTGTTATAAGCTTCAAGTTATAATTTTCAAACAAAATTAACTTTATTTATGTATGAAATTGTACTTTGATTAATAAAGTTAAATATACTTATTGATAAAATATAAACTTATTAATAAGATATATTTAATTTAAGAAAATTATGGCCTTTCCTATTTAGAAATGAGTAAGTATAGTAAAAGGCAATATTAGAATGAATTAAATACTAAAAGGTCATGAGTCAATAATTAATTAAAATATTTGTTAATAATTATGTCGTAATAAATAGAAGTTAACAAATACAAGTTAATGAAAGAGCTTCTTAATAATTGATTATGATAAAAATTTTAAACATGCAATTCCGCTTATACCGCACTTTATAAAAACGTGAAGAAACCTATGAAAATGCAACTCAACTCTAAAGTACTCATGATTTTATTTGCTCCTTCGGTCGCTGCTGATTGTATTTGAGATATCAAGATTTTATTCTGAGTGAAGTTCACTCTCCATTTTCGGATTTACAACGATGGTTTTCAACTGATCAGTGACTGCTTCATCTGCAACAGGTGAGACAAAACAAGCGCTTGTAAAACAGTACGTTTATATTATTTATATATTGTGCTATATGGGAAATTAACATCTACACGAACGCTGCATATTTACTTTAATTAAATATGTTAATATGTATATGTACATATGCCTGTATTGTTTCTAACGAACTTGAAATATTGATTTTTTTTTTTTATATAACAGATATTTAAAAACAATTTTCCTAAATCTTTTTCTAACTTTTTAATTTCCATTAACTTTGTTATTATTTTATATAATTACTTTTCGTACTTACTATCAAACAAAATCTATTCTTTTTATGAAATAACTTTGTTCTATTTTTTAAAGATAATCAAAAAGTAATGTAGGAAAAATATTACAACTAAAAAAATTAAAATTATTAATTATGTGCACAAAATTAATTTTGGTATAAGATATAAGTGATATTCCGAATTATTTAAAGTATAATACACTTGTAAAATTAAAACAGTTAAAAAAGCAAAGAGAGATAGTTTAAATAAAATGTTATAATTAAGTTGATAATAGAAAATTGTATGTATGTATTAGAAATATTTTATAAATTTCTAAATTCAGGTACGAAAAGAAAACACTAAAATTTGATTTAGAATTTTTGTATAATATGTTAAATTATGAAATCAATTAAGTAAACTTATTTTTAGTATATTTTAATAATTAGAGAAAATAGTAGATATTTTTACCAATTTTTTTTTTAATTATTTATCTGTGAAGAGAAAATTAAGATTTTAGGTTCCAATAATTTTAGGTTCAATCTAAATATTTAAAAATAATTACTAGGATGTATTTAATTTCGAAATTTAACTTGCGTGACTTCATATTTCAATTCTGAAGAATGATAATTTCGATTGTTTATTATAAAACCTGTAATAAATATAAATATATATTTTAGATGTATACAAAATAAAATATTTATATGTAATATAAAACAGTGTTTATTTTTTAAATTTATAGTATGATGCAAAACATACCTCATGCACTACAATGTATTAAATTCGAAATTTAAATTCAATCTACTTGATTTTAAATACGTAAATAATAAATACATCTATAAAACTGTATATATACCTAATTAAACTATTTTTTATGATTTTATAAAAAGTTGTGGTTATATTATTTTTATTAGCTTTCATACATGAATATTAATTTAAAATAAGAATTAAATTAATTTCATCTTTTCAGATGGAATATCAAAACATTTATAATTGTATAAAATCTTTTAAATTTATAAAAAGGTTATTAAAATATTACTGCATAATTTCAGTGTAAAAATAAAAAAAACTTTCGTTTCACAATTAAAAAAGTTTAGCGACTTATTAGGTATATGAAAATTTCTAATATTAAGTAATTTTAGTTTTGGCATATAGAATTTTTAAATCAATGATACGAAGCTCATGTTTGATATTATAAAAAGAAATTTAATAATTTAAAGTACTGCTTGAAAAGTTATAAAAAATGAGAATGTATATATATATATATAATATTATATAACGTTTTATTATATGTATAGTTTTTATTAGATTTAGATTTTAATTATTTATTTGAATTATGGTTGTAAAGTCAATCATTTAATTATGATTATAAGACTATATTTTAGACGACACAGTGCATTTTTTAATATTATAATTTACCCACAATCACATATTTAATAACCGATGAATTTTTACATTAACATGAAGTAAATTTTCATTTTAATTTAACATTTATTAAATATATAACATAAGTATTAAAGCATCGATTGGTTATAAAATGTTTTAATATAAATTTTTAAGATTAGTGAGCCTTTATGTACAAAAAGTTTAGAAACTTTATTATTGTTTTAATTATTTTTACAAATGGAAAAATAATATTAATTTAAAAATTAATGTAATGATATAACAATAAAAACTACAAATTATTTAAATATTATGTATTGACTAAATTTTAAGAATAAAACAATTTTTAAGGGAAAAGTATCAGAGTTGATAGAATGTTACATTAAAAAATAAATAGTTTTTCTGTAATAAATTTGAAATTTTATAATAAAATGAATATTTCTAATAATATCAATTCTGACTTTTTAATTTTATTACATGAAAATCAATCATTTTTTAATAGTCTTATCTGGTAAATTTTATTACACCTTGTAGTAATGAAAGAACACGGGCACTACTTTAAATGTTTAAGAGTTTTGATGTCCAACGTTTTATTTATTTAGTATTAAGGATACAAAAATATTTATATTTTTGCATGAATCGGCAAAATTTGTTTCTAAGATACTTTCATAAAATTGAGATTACAAGAAATAAAACATAACTCATATTATTCATGTATTTGCAAGGAAAACATAAAATCTGTTTACTCTTCCCTTCAGTGATATAAAAACGTATCGAGAAGTTAAATGTAACAAGCCACTAATAAAAATAAAAAACTACAATACACCAGCTCTACAATTTATAGCGTTAGTCTTCAAAAGCTTTCAAATTAATCCCAATTTACCGCGTACACGATCCCGTCGTCGATTCCATCGTCTGCTTGAAAAGTTGTCAAATTGAAATTAGCTGGTCAAAAAGAACAGCGCAACAAAGTGAAATGGCAAAACAGACCTGCTCTGTCGTGTAGGAGACTAGCTGAGGCTATGTCAGGAAATTGCACGTGCTTTCGGTTTGGTTTATCGTTTGTTGGGCTGCGTTCAATGATCAGTTGTTTAGAAAAAGTCGTCGGGCTCTGACTAGACGTTGTAGTTGTTGTAGGCGTCATCCGTATCTCACTGTTTGTTGGGATGCGTCGTGAACTCAAACAAGATGTCGCTGTTGTTGTCGGTTGCACTGTATATCGAACCGCCGGTACCTGCAATTTATTAGCTTTAATTTCTTTTTGTTTTATTTTCCTCGTAAAATTCGTAAATGTTTTCGGCTAACAAACACATTACTTCGAATGGCGTTGGATTTCGTGCTTTATCGATGTTAAATTTTAAGAGAATCTATGCTTAACATAAGCGACAGGAGGCACCAAATGTCACAGAATATAAAATCAAAAGTAATTATTTAAAATCAATGGATATATGCACCTTTCAAAAGGCACCTATTTAAATTAAGATATTTTTCTAAAAAATTCACAAAATAGGAAATAATGATACGAAGTTTGATAAATATTATGGAGTTTAAAATGGTTATTTTAGTTACTTTATTTTTTAAAGCGTTACGTAAAATAACGATATTCTTCTTATTATTATATAAATATGATAAAAATATTGGAAGTTTCTATTCCAATTAATATTGTAATAATCGGAAACATTACTAGATATTTTCTTAAACTATTTTTTTTAAATACTCAAATTATCAATATGAATCAATAAATTACAAATATATTTTATTTATAATTTTGTATGATGTATTGGATATGAAAAAATACTTCGATTATTTATATTCTAAGTGAAACTTAAGTGTATTTTTAAAAATCATTTGCATCCAATTTTATGAGTATTTGACATTGAATACTAAAAATATATTGACTCATTTTTTCAATATATTTTGTACTATTAAACATTCATGTAATCATTGTAAATAATTTTCTTATATAATTACCGATCTAAATTATATAAAATGTTTAAAATATTTTTTAATAATTAAAATTTTCACTATATGCTCTTTTAAATTAAATGTTATTATTGTATTTTTAGTTAATATTTACAAAAGCTAAAATAACAGAAATTAGTAAATTTATTAGTAAAGATTATTTAGAAAATAAGGTTTTTTTATTTATGCAATATTAATATTAACTATATTACCAATAAATTTTTTAATATTCGAGAAAACTATGAGTATAAGAAATATTGTTAAAAGTTTTAGATTTATTGAAAGGTATAATTTCAGAAGAAATGAATTAATCATTAATTCACTATGAAATTAATTGATGAAAAGATCAAGATTGTAGTCGTACGATCGGTATTACTTTAACCAAATTCTTAATAACCTTGAAATATTTATGAAAAATTCTAATATTTTTAACAGGATTAACTATGATTCCATAGTAGTTATAAAAGCAGTACCTAAATAATTTAAAACTCATTTTGAATGTTATGGAATATTTATTTTTAAGAGTTATAATTTTAATTTATAATAATATTGATTTTGTTTTTTATTATTTCAAATTATGTCATAAATATTTGATAAATCTTAAAAAGTGCTGATGTTAATTGAAAGACGATTCTTTATTATGTATTTGTATATTTTACTTTCACGAAATAATTAGTATCGTTGTATATATAGATACTTTTAACGAGAATTTATCTTCTGGTTAATGTATCTTTTCCGATACGCAACACGCAAAGACTAATCTGCTAAGGAAGAAAAGCGCTTGAAATTGCGTTCCGAAACGTTTCGAATGGAAGGAGAGTAATGGATTCGCATAAGTTTGGGAAAATTATATTAATTTTAACACCTGGAAAAGATGAGAAACGAGAAAGAAGCTAGATCGATTAGTTGCAGATTACCTAGGGTACTGACAAAACAATCATGTTTTTTGACGTTGAGACAGCGTTAGAGGGAAGATGAGCGGGAGATAGACAAAAATGACATAACTTAAAGCGTTTTCGTGGCAAATATATTTCGTTTGCATTAAAATATTTATTCCATTTATTTATTTGTACATTTGTTATAATTTATATGTATATTTTAAGAAGTAGAGCGTTAATCTAATTAACCTGTACGCGTATCTTGGTATTAAGTAAATTATTATTCTATTGGTTTATCGCGTCTTTTCTATAATTCATATTCTGAAGCCAATAATTTCTTTTTCCTAGATATCAATGTAAGCACACGAATAGGCAATTTTTGTCTCACATCCTGAGTTACTAATGTGGAAGTAGGTTTACCATTATGTAAGCCGGACATGCGGAAGGGTAGGGATCCGTACAATTGTAGCCAATTATCAACAAGAAACAATCGTCCCTTAATAATTTATATGTACAATTGTTTGAAGGATTGCGTAATAGTTGTATAATCATACAAATTTACTTTCAAATAAAGAATAATTATGATTTTATCTACTTCTTATTGAAGCTATTAAATACTTTAATTTTATAATTTATTTAGTATAGATAGCTAATACATATTTTTAATATAGAAATTATATATAAAAGTAATATAACAAACAAGTTCCTTCATACAGAATTGTTGTTTTTTTTTATAAAAAATTATAATATATTATGATCTTGGAATTTATTTCGATTTAATTTAATTTATTTATCTCACGTTTTGAGGAGTCATTGAATTTTCATCGCAGAAAGATGGTAGTTTGAAGTTGATAGATTTGGTAATACTATTATCTGGAAGTGTTTTGAATTTTAAATTGAACAAGTAGCATTAATACAAAAGAAATAAATAGTGACTTGAAAATGTCGGATCTAAATTTGAAAACTCTCGAGAAAAGTTCACCACAAAGAACATATATAACTTTTTTATTATTTCCAACACTACAGTATTCTGTAGTATCACTCAACTAGTTCTATTCTTGTTATATTGCCTCTATTAATAGATTTTATTACTAAAATGTATGGTTACTGTTAGGATTGATTAGTATTGATTGTTTTAATAATTTACGTTAAAAATGTATTCTTTATTAACAAACGCTTAATATTTTTTTACTATAAATATTAGTTTTTATAATTATGTTATTATTGATAAGATAAAGTCATCATCTTGTTTCAGAATTCATATACATCTTTTATTTTTCATCATTACTTAATATATTATATAATTTTAAATATATAATTGTAAAAGTATAATCTTTTAGGAAACTGAAAAGTAGGATCATTGCTGCATTTTTATGCTTTTATCTTGCAAACTGAATATATAATGAGTATTATCATTATTTTATCTTATTTTTATTCAATAAGAGGTTTTTCTTGTATTTTCGTGTTTCTCTAGGGATCAAAATTTATTTAAACAACAAATTTCTTGTTTTTTCTGGACAAATATACGTTCATGTGAATAATTCATCTTCACATTATGTATCGAAAAACTTTTCATTATATTGTTTAATGAATACACTTTATAATGAATACAATAAATTAATTTAAATTTATTTTTAAAATTTATGTAACTTCATGAATATTCAAAATAATATTATAATTTAAATAAATTTTTTCCATAAGTATTTAGTAATAATTTTTCCAAATTAAGAATTAATCATATTTCATTTAGTTGGAATTTGAATCGCTTACTATTTAGTTTCTTTTCTTGAGGTGCTTTTTACAAAATTGACATTTTGCTGATGCGTATTTCTTATAACGTATTTTACTTTTTTTTCGCTTCTACTATTATGTCAGCTGAAATGAATATAATATTTTATATCGGTGCTGCTTTTGAAAATCGCATTTATATAACTCTAATACATTTATATACCTTGGTAGGTAATATTATTTATAAAAGTCAATTCCAATATTTCTTTTATATTCAAATTGCTTAAATTTATAAGATATTATCAACTATACATCAATCATATCACAAACAAATGTCTTTTTTTCATTTTGTAAATGACAATGTATTTATAATGTAACAATACTCCTTTCATCTATTATTGAAAAAAAATTTTATATTTCACTTTTTACTGTAAAAATGGTATTTTTACATAAAATTCATTATAAAATATAATTATCTTTGATTATTATGAAAAAATTTATTAATTCGTATATTTTCATCTTTTGAATAATCAATTTAATGAATTATAATCCAAATTCTATTAAAGTTAAATTTATTAGACATTTTACATGTAGAAATTAGTTTGTAAATTTGTATAAATAATTTTACTATACATTAATATTTTTTAAAAGATTGTATTAATAATTTAATGTACCATACTGTTCAATGTAAAAGGAAAATAATAGTGTTGTAAATCATACTGAAAACTTATAAAAGATTTATTATGATACGAAAATAAAGTTAAGAAAAAAATGATTTGTGTGAAGTACTATCAATAATTTTAAAAAGAATATTAATTTTCAGAATTTTTTAAATTATAATGATAAATACAAGAAAAAGAATTTGTTTGCTACAATGAATCTAAATATTAACTTTCTGCCTTTTCATTTTCTATCAATGTTAAATTGAAGAGAAAATTGTCAGGCAAATTTTTTTCCATTCTCTATTCTTACATATATTCTTATTTAAAACTTTAGTAATTTGTATAGTTAAATTAATAATTTTATAATAATTTTATTGAAATCATGTTTTCATTTACTACATTAAGTAGTATAAATAAGCTTGTGAACAATATGAATACATTTTTCTATAGATATAATGTTAATATTTTAAAAAGTTTGTAATGGAGAATAATGTATAGTATTTATCAGTAAGATTTATAATAAGTCGTTAAAGTATAAGTGTCACTACGCATTGGGTTTTTTATGCATTCGTGTCATCCCTCTATCATTTTTCAATTCTATCATAGGGAAAGTTTTCCCTATGCATCTTTTTCTCATAAGGCTACTTTATCCATGAAGTTTCTCACTTAATCGTGAATCTGGATGCACAGTCTTATCCCTTTAAAATCTATAATAATTTTCCTTAGTATAGCTCGTTATTTCATCTCAATATCACATATTTTATGTCTTATTGGAAAATTATTCGGTTTTCAGTGGCAATACGATACAATTAATTTAAATTATTAGCATAATACGGATGTTTCCTTTGATAGTAAGAAATTAAATATAGTGCATATTTTTTTACTTGTGTTTATTTTTTTTATAAGTTTGAAGACGCTACTGATTAGTAGATAAATGAGCCCCTAATAATATAGAATTAGGTAGTTACGATTGTTGTAATCGAATTAGCATTATTGGTTTTTAAAAAGATTTTAAGATTTATTATTTCAATATTTAGCATTTTTATGGTATCCATAAAACAAAAATTATATCTTTTAAAAATATTAACTTTTATTAATTAAAAATTCTCGTATCGTATTTATTCTTTCAAAATTCTTTCAAACTCTTTTGATTTGGGTAATTGTTTCAAACTCTAAAAAAATATAAAATATATTATTTTCATTTATTTAACGAAAGTTTTCTTAAAATATAAGCTATTAAATAACTGCTTTTAAAATATAGCATTTATATAATTTATATAAAATATATAATTAAATAATATATATGAATATTTTTTAAATTTGAAACTTATATGTGTATATAAATAACTAATTTATTTATTGAATAACAAGATTATCTAGCATAAATTTGTATCGTAACTTCATATGCTTAAAAATGTATTTGAAGATTTGCAGCTGCCTTAGACATTACAATTTTTAGATTAAACATTTTCAACAATTCTGTAAACATTAAAATTTACTAAATTTTTGTTTTCTTTTCTTACAATGTTACCATTTATTTTAACTGATATAACACTTTACTTACGTTAGTATCTGATAAACTGATATTAATTTTTTTGATAAGGAAATTGTATTTAATACATTGTTACATTTAATTATCATATTTTTATTTCTATTATATATTTTTGGAAAAAGTCTCTTGTAATAGTTTCCTTTATACCTAGTCATTTTTTGCAGTTTTGTTTTGATAATCCATGTGTAAGGAAAATTATTCATAACTGACAAAATCTTTGATAGGTCATTTTTAATAATAAAAACATTTCTTTGTTCTTTGCTTTTTAAGGTATTTTTAAAATGATTTTATTTATAGCTAAAATAAGTAATACGTTGATTAATATCCAAACCTGAAATTAAGCATTATTAATGATTTTCATGTTAGTAAATATTACTACATAATTTGACTGATGATCTTTTTGTTTTTACAAAGTCTTTGTTGAAGTTTGAGTCCTCAATGCACAGAAATTATTTATTGTTGATGAAGACATCTATTAAAAGCGCAGTCAATTATCTTTTTTTAAAAAAATTTTTTATGCAATTGATAACTCTTTCTTTATGATACTCGATGTAGGGTATACTTTAGAAAGTCTAAAAATGTGAAGTTTTTCATGTGTATTATTGTATTTAATATAACTTTTATAAAGGAAAGAGGACAATGTAATATAAATTTGTTTCTAAAAATATATATTAACTATGATTCGAATTTATCTCTATAATAGGTAAAAGAAAAAATTAATAATAGGTAAAAAAAAACGTAACAAAATTTATATAAAAGAAAATTTCAGTTTGTATTTGTTTAAACATAAAGCCGCACTTATATGACTCTCTCTCTCTCTCTCTCTCTCTCTCTCTCTCTCTCTATATATATATATATATATATATATATATATATATTTATATATTTTTCTCTTTCTTACTCTCTATTTCTCTCCTAATTTCCCTGAATGCATATCAGCTAAATTAGTTTACCAACTGCAAAGTCAATTTGTTCTTGCAACGTAACTTATATTTCTAAGCACTATAAATCCACTAGAAATGCTAACTAAAATAGAGCTGCTAACAAATCTTCTAAAATACGGAAAATAATTTTGAACTTTCAAATATTAGAGTACAACGTGTAAAATAATTTAAAGTATCAAAATTTAATATATATTTTATAATAATACTTGTTGGTATTTAATGCAATATATTTATCAGTGAAATCTAATAGTATAGTGAATACTTCGAAAATTTTTATTATGTTTTATAGTAAATAACATATATTGTTTTATACAGAAACATAAACCTTAAAAAATAAATTTGAAAGAGAATAATATCTGATGTAGAAATTGAGTAGCTTAAAAATAATTTTTCTATATATATTAGTACAAAATAGAATTAGTCAAAAATTTAATTTTCATTTCAAACTTTAAATAATTGTTGAACATAATTTTTAAATGTACTATACTATTAAAAAGAAATAATCCTTTAATTGTATTTTTGCTATAAAAAATAATACTTAAAAATCGAATCGAATCTATCGTTCTCTATAAAAATTAAAGTATTAATTAAATTATTATAAAATAAATTATAGAAATTATATCTCTACCGTAAATATATTCTGAGTTAATGATTTTGGTAGTGAACTGTATATCTACATACATAAATGAAGATCAAATTATATGATTTATTATTTTGAAGATATTATAAATAACAAATATATTCTTTAATATCGATATCATCAAGTATTTAAATATAATACAGACAGCGGAAAAACTATATTATGATTTTATTTAAACTATTATAAGATATTTAAATATTATAATATTATAATAACAAATTTTGGGTGCAATACAGCTATTTATTTTATGTATTAACTTCACAAAGGCTCTTAGTTTAGCTTTATGAGCTTAGTTTATTAAAATAAAATACTTAACATAATAAATATGCGATCATGGAAGAAAAATATAAATAAATGAAAAAGATAGATGACTAACGTCAATTAATTAAATCAAGACTTATATATTAGGATCAAATTTTTCTACATCATATATTTCTACAGCAGATGGAAAACTGTCTAGTGTCAGAAATCACATACC
This sequence comes from Wiebesia pumilae, assembly GCA_018907045.1. Classification (NCBI taxonomy): domain Eukaryota; kingdom Metazoa; phylum Arthropoda; class Insecta; order Hymenoptera; family Agaonidae; genus Wiebesia; species Wiebesia pumilae. Next base: position 4,941,113 of record JACCHZ010000138.1, read on the forward strand.
CTCAAGTTGTATACATTTCATCTGAAGTATTTGCCGCATGTCATCAGTAATGTGGCTGTACATACTCATACATGTAAAGACAAGGGATCTTCAAAATAATTAACGTCGACCCATTACATTAATTGTACGAGGAGCCACAGTGGCAATGCAAGTTGTAAGCTTGGAAGCTTTCGCAATATTCCAGTTTCACATATCTACATCTACATACATCCACGTCTGTACGTGTCTTGTACTAAATAAGATTTTACCTTGTTTTATCATCCTTAGAAGGGGAAAGGAGAATATCTTTATGTTAGTCGGTTCTTCAGCAAGTCATTAAATGATTTCGATATATAACTCAAAATGGAAAATTCCATGTGATGCTAAAATTGTTACATGATTTAACGTTTAGTTCAAGTTTATTCTACTAATTCACTTTTATCATACTTATACATTCATAGTTTATAGACATATTTTATACACAAGTACTTTCAGTTTTATGATTTTTCTTTAAAATTTGTTCAGTTAAAAATTATTATTGTCTTTTTATTGGTAAAACCAAGACTGGTATATATTTCAATATGTAATATCTGTGAAATAATCTGTTTTTTTTCGTTGATAGTAAAAAATACATAAATGAAGATAATATCAACTTATTTAAAAAAAGTTCTATTTCATTGTAAGTGATTTTATATAATTATCTGATCTATGTTTCATTTTTGATTTTTAATTTATAATTTTTAATTTTGACACCAATTCTGATTTTTAATTTATAACTACTTGTTTTGAAAAGACAAAAATATGATTCTAGACTATATAGATAAGCTAGAATATTTTAATATCAAATTTAGAATATAATAATTTATATAAAACTTAGATTAATTTCAAGAAAGATATTAAAAAATTGTATAATTTAAGAGGTGAGAAATAAGGTATATATTAGATAATTTTTATCTCAAAAAATTTTTAATATTAAAAGTAATAACTATGTAATAAATTCTTTTCAATATAAACGAAATTGCCTACGAGATCCAGTAGTAAATTCTAGTAATATTTATTATGTTTAAAAAAAACAAGTGTTTAAAGCTATTACCATTTTTTAAATAACTACCTAAAATCTTACAGACTTATGAATATAAATTTGAAGATACACTTCTATTTTTCAGTTTACTTTAAAAATCGTTTCTAAATATATTTGAATAAAAATTTCTGTTAAAAATCATTTGGAAAGAGATATTTTTCAGAAAAATTTTTTTAGAAATTCAAGTGATATTAGACTAGGCTAATATACTTTTATTTCTCAATAATTCACTCGTACCTCTTTTTGATATTATTATGTTATTATGGTAGAAAAGCGTGAGTAACAGAAAATGAAACTAGTTATTTTTTTTTGGGATGATCTATATTTTAAAATTTCATCAATTTGAAGATTTTTGCATAAGGCTAACGTTCGTAAACAAAAATGTATGAATTTTATAATCAATTTTTTTTCAATCTATTGGCTGTGTCATAGAATGAAGTATTGTGTCTGTTATATTTCAATTTTCTAGTAGACAAGTGCAATTAGAGATAAAATTTTATATTTAATATTAGTGTAAATGATAAAATTAAAAAATAAAGGACAAACACCTATGCATGTATAGTAATTATAATAATTATACTTATTTATGGAAGTGTAAGAAATAAAAATAGGGCTTTATAAGCTTTTATCATTTTATTGAAAAAAGTATCTATAGAAATAAGATCAATATATTTTCATCGAGTGGAATAATAGTTTTATTATTGAGTATGAGCAGTAAATTCTACTATCAAGAGCAATTATCAGTTTCCGTTGGAAATGAGAGCAAATTTTATCTGAGAGTTTTAACAAAATTATGAACATTTACTATAAGATAATCAATATTTCAACAACTATTACTTAATGTGATTAGAAATTAAATATTTAATGCAAAACTGTCTTTCGAATAAATTATTTTTAATATAAGTAGAAAAAAGAGTTACGTAATATTAGTTAGTAATAGTTTGTTAGACTATTTTCTTTCAGAAATCAATCAATCGTAAAAAACATTATTTTTTATGATAAGAGTATGTATCTATTAATATAATCATATTAATATAAAATGAATTTATATATATATATATATATAAGTTATATACATTTATATAAAATGAATAAATTAATTTTTGTATTTATAATTTTTAAATACATATTTATTTTTTTAACAGGTTTAATAACAAATACTTAGTATTTTAAATATATTTACTAAGTATTTTACATGAAAAAAATGACAAAATTTATCATTTATTGATATATACTTTCTCATTACTATGTAAACTTATTTCTAAAGCGTTTGTGTGTTTTTTAAATCCTCATAAGTATTTGGAAGTATAAAATGATAATTTATTTTCAAAATAGTTCTTATAGGAATATTGTATCGATATTATTTGAATATATTAATATTATATAATGGTTATTATTCAATAATATTTTTATTATAAGCCATTATACTCTGTTTAAATATTATATCAATAATTATAATGATTATTGTATATATTATACATATTGTATATATATAATTTTCAGGTATTTAAATATATTTATGAGAATATTTTCGTGAAAATAATAAATGAAAAATAATTATTAGAATTATGAATTATTATACTTAGTTCATGTAAATATACATGTTTCTGTATGTACAAGTATATGTAGAGAATAACATGTCTGCTGCAAAAGACAGATAATATAATTGAGCTCTTAGAATTTGAGTGCAGTATGTAATAAAGTAATTGTATTTAATAGACAGATACTTATAAGAGAACATGAAATATTTATACGTTGGAATAGTAATTCAGTATTTAATAAGATATTTTAATAAAAAAATTATCTAAACCAAATTCATTTAGTTTTGCAGTATGTTCATTTAAAATGTCTTTCTGGAGAACCAATATTAATATTTTTACCAAAACTTAATACTTATTTTAAAATACCTTTAAGGATTATTATATTACGATTGCTTTAAACCTTAAAAAGTATTTTATAAATTATTTAGTTTCAATTTTAATGATTTAGAATAAAATATACTAAGTGATAAATATAAATCATCATTATTCTTTCGTTAAATATACTGGTATTTATATATTCTTATCTTATATTATTATTCCTGTAAATTATAAATTATTCGGTAATTATTCACTGTACTATCACAATACACAGATAAATATATTGCATTAAATAACGAAAAGTATTATTATAAAATTTATATTGAATTTTGGCAATTCAAATTATTTTTTGTATTTTAGAAGATTCGTACTTCTTTATTCTAGGATTCGTTAATTTGCAAGTGTTACGCGTTTCAGGGACGTATAATGTATGCACTAAGATACTCGTATATATATATAAAAGTATACTTAATTAATTATAGATGTAAAAGAGTTTTGTTAATCTATTTCATTTTATCTAAGACAATTCGGATTTTATAGTAAAATACGTTTAGTTCCCCAAAAAAAGAAAATTATCGTACATTTACATGAGGTATAAAATCAATAACAGCGATATATTCGACTATTCTAAGTAATAAAAAAGATAAAGTAGTACAAAGAAATAAATGAGATAAGTAATTTATTATTTGTACTGTTAATAATAAATGTGATATTTTATTCGTTTAAAAAATACATTTTGTTCTAAGTTTTAATTATAGAAAAGTTTTGAATCGATATAAAAAATATTTTTATAGTACGTAAATATATATATCGTTTAATGTAGAAATAGAGATGTAAATGCATTTGTATTTTATTTACATATTTATAATACTAACCCTTTGTTCGCAGTCATCCAATGCAGTGCCACGACCTGCGGCGTATTCCTGATATTGAGCGATAACGCACAATACCGAGTAGATCTGCGATTGTCATGATCGTACCATATAAAGAGGAACAAAAGTAATATTTTTTTATTCTATTATTCGAATTCAGTATTTTGATTGAAATTTTAATAAATACAAAATGTTAAATTTTTTATTATGGATCAAGATTTATTATTTAAGAATATATTTTAATTTCATATGAAAGTAAAAGAATAAAAGAATATCTTTAAACGCTATTCTAGATAAATATTGATTTTATCAACTTAAAAAAATTTAAATAAAAAGAAAATACCATTTAAAATATTTATAATGAAACGATTAAAAAATTATTTCATAATATTAATTAATGAGTTAATAAAATTTACAAAGTTAATTTTTAAATACATTCATAATTTTTGTAGAAATAAAATTTTTATTTTGAAAAGAATTCCAGTTTGAACCATTTATCATTACCATATTAGTTATTCTCAAGTAGTTTCTTCGGATTTAGATATTTCATAGAAATATCTTATTCAAATTATATATTAGTTTAAATTATCTAATTTTAGAATAATTAATAAAAATTTAAAAAAAAATATAACTTGAATAACTTCATGGTAAATGCTGGAATTTATGTAGTTATAATTATTTACAATATATTTAATAATAAATAATTACTCCATTTTAATTTCAAATTATAATAATTTCACCAATGAGATTTATTTACTCTGAAAAAAATTAGTAAGTCTATCAACATTTTTAGATAATTTTTCATTAACTATAAATAAAGATGATTTTTTACGTATTTCTTTCAAAGAATAAAATGAAAGCTTGAATGAAATAAATGGACGTTTTGTTATTTTCTTTTATACAGAGTGTGCTTTCAGGCATTTATGCATGCATAATCTCGTGCCACCATAGATGCACAATATTTGAAAATCTATTATTTTAAACATTTTTTCGAAAAAAGATAAAAATAGAAGTAGAAAGACAAAGAATGAGAGAGAGAAAGAGAGAGAGAGAGATAATCTATAAATACTGTAATGAAAGAACAGTGGATCAAAGGTAGAACAGTGATATTGACTACTCACGTTCAGGCATAAAAGAAAAAAATCGAGTGTGAGAACCATAGCAGTTATCGGATTGAAAGACAGCTGAAACAGAGGAGATCATAGCTGATTGGGCATTCATGTATTTTTAGTATTTTATTAATATAGAAGCATAAAACCATATAACATAAAGTGAATTGGGGATACAAAATAGATCTGTTAGTATTCAAGTATATTAAGTTCATGATATATTTGTCAAGAAAAATTTTATATTAAAATAAAATTATTTTAAAATTCTATTCCTTATTAAATTTTTTACATAAAATTCAGATAATTTGGAATCTATCAACTAACAAAGACTTTTGTTTTTAAGTTTATAGTACTTGAAGAGAACTAAGTTCATTAGCAGTATACTTAAAAAAGTAAGTTCATATGAAGCTATTTATTTCAAGTAATCATTATTCTATCTTTTATATAATAACCACGTATCATCTTTAACTATCAGAAAAAACTTATAAGTAATGTTTCTTAACTAAAAATTACAACTTATGTAATTTATTTTGGCTGAATATAATTATAGCATATAATTTTTTCTAAATCAAAGTGGTTTTCCCCTAATTATTATAATATATAAAATATATTTTATTATAATACAGTGGTATAATTTAAATTATATTTTAATAGAAATTATTGAACAATTATGATTAATAACAAGTTTCGTTTTCCTTTTAGCAAGATTTTATTTATTTGATTCGAAAAAATAAACTAAGTTATAAAGTGGATCTAGAATATCCCTTTAACCACATAAAGTGAAGTTTGTAATAATATCAATTTGTATTATAACGGATAGCTAAGAAAGTAGTTTCAGCTCGGAGTTAACCCCATACGGTAGACGTCTTTAAGGGATGGCTACGAAGCTATCACTAGAATCGCGAGGATCGATTTTTTACGACGTAAAGGTTACTAAAAGCAACGAGGATTCATTGATGGATTTTGGTTGTTATTGATTTTCTTTATTACTATTGATTTAATAATATTAATGTATATTTTTACTTATTTATCTGGATCTTATTATCGTCATTCTATAACGCAACACAGCTTTTGGGTGAAGGACTATGCTCGCGTGTTTCTAATGTAGTATAAATTTTGTTTACTTTTCGCAGAATATAGCAATGGGTTCCTGAGTCATCCTTTATCTTGCGCTTCTCTAAATTTTATTGATAAAGGAAAATGTCCTCTTGAAAGACAGTCTATACCAACTCATGTGTGTAAATGGCAACAAAGATTAAATATATATACGTGAATTGGTTTACCTCTGTAAACTAAATAATTTTTCTTCACAATAAATATTATTGATTTACCCTTCTTTGTTTAATATATGTACAAGAAATGAGTAATGAGAAAAAATTGAAAAATATTTATATTGTGTGTTAACATAAAAGCAATAATTTAAAAATAATGTATTTTTCAAAAAAGATATTAAAAGTTAACCTTTATAGTATTTATATCTCTGTTTTTTAAAGTAGGAGTGTAGTTTACTGTATAATATATGTACGTATATATAATGGAAATAATAATAAATAATGAATAAACATAAATTAAGATACATAATTATTAGACATTTATTGTGTTAAATGAGATTCAAATATACCATCAGCATTATAATTAAATTTAATTAGTTTAATATTCTATCCATTTTAATTAAAAGTAAATCATTGACTAAACTAATAAAGTTGACTATTCTGTGAAAACTTCCATATCGCAACTTATTAATTAAAGCGATTGGCTGAATATTCCACACAAGAGATAGAATAAGGGTACGAATCTATTTTGATTGCATTAAAAAAACAAACTATATTGTTTATCTTCATTGTCGTCGAGATAGTGCCATCGACATAATATGTATGATGCCGTTTATCTTCTAAATTTATCCTTCATATAGGGAGATACAATTCGACTACTTACACTGCTAACTAGACTTTATAGAATTCTGACCAACTAAATATTTTTACAATTTTCTACTTTTTTTAATTTTTTTTATTTAAACTTAAAACTCAACTTTAACACATTTTTGCACATTTAATGATTTATTCGTCATAATTTGAAGTTTTTTGTGTGAAATATATCAACTTAATTTGTTTGGTAGAATATTAATATATAATTTTATTTGAAATAGTTCAGAACAGTTTTTGGTTTTGCAGCTTGATTTCTTTCACAAATGAAAAAGCATAATAATATTAAAATTATAGTCAGACAGGTATTCTAACTTCTTTTGAATATTTGAAATACGGGATATTAATGTTTATTGATTTCTATTGATTTTTCTTAATTACATTCCTTATAAACCCTTACCTCCTATAGTAATAGAACTATGCAAACGAAGTGAGAGCTTTTGTTTTATCTCGAGCTAGTATACTTAGCATAGACTGGAAAAGAAACACTAAGAATACTAGGTTTGTCATATTGATAAACGAATATTTATGATAAGTCTGGACGTTACATTTTTATTTTTCCTCTTAAAAATTCACATTTTTATTATCGTATAATTTATTAAACTGTCTAATAAATAGTATTATTGTATTTATAATAATAGATATAAAATTTATTTATTTAATGTTGAAAACGCTTATTAATTAATAATAATGGCATAAAAATCATATACTATTTTAAATGTATGCAAGTCTAAAATTGCTTCATATGTTATTTTTTTTCAATATTATAAATCAATGATCAAAGAGATTATTTTTATATTTCGTATTAAGTAGAGAAAGATTAATGATTTAAATCCATAGTTCTAGCCGAGTATTAATTAACGTTTTAAAAGTCTATTTATTTACAATTATTTTGAGAGAAAATTAATGAGTTGAATAATCTTATTTATATTTATTTTATTTTATTAGGTTTATTAGTGCTTACAGTATTTATATGCATAGATACAGTTACATGAGAATATGTATACATAGACAAATGATAGAATCAACCCGCTATACTAAGTGAGCGAGCATCTAGCATTCTATACACATATATTATATATAGAATACTATAAAATATTTGGAATATAATATATATTTATACATAGATGTTTTAAAGTATTTTATTATATTCATATTCAATTACAATATTATGAGTTTTTAATATTTTCTTTCTTCGGTTTTTATAATAATAGATTTTTTTATCAAAAGTGTTTGTATTTTTGAAGATTTTAACTTAAACATCCATTTTTGTACTTTTAGAAACTAAATTCTTATTTAATTTTTCGATTTATAATTTATAATTATATATATTTGTAATTTATAGTTATATATTTTTATAATTTACAATTTTATCTATAAAGTATTTTTTTAAAATTAAGAACGTAAAATCGCTTTTAATATAGGTATTAACATTTTAGAAAGAGTATTAAAATAGATAATTTTTTTGAAGTAGTTTAATATTTTTACCTTTGAAATATTTTCATTTTAAAATTATTTATATTTACATAATAAGTTTCAAGTTATTTTTTTATTTTATGTTACTATTAGTAATGCTACTTCTAGTGGCATTAATTATTTTATTCGAAAAACTTACTCGCTCTCAAGTATAAGAATGCTATATAATATTGAAAATAGTATTGAATCAAATATAACTTGCCTATGTATTTCAGCTGCATCCCATTAAATTTATAAATTTCAGGTATTTAAATCTAATGCTATACTATTTAGGAGAGATATGTTGCAGCTGAGTTGTGCCGAATTGAAAGTTTCAGTTTAATGAACTTGGGAACAATTATTATTTACTAGATGATACTGATTAAAAGTGAGAGAAATCATCCTTTATATGTTCGTGTTTCTAGGTAATTTTGAGACGAAGGTTAGGAGACTTAGATAGATGTAAGAAAGTAAAATGCGAGAAAATGAGTTTTGTTTCTGGAAGATAATAAGATACCTCAAAAGTTATTTAATGAAAGAATACCAGAGTAAGTTTTCCTTTATTTTCTTAAAGTTGTGTGAGATTAGACAGTTATGAAAAAAGATTCAAAATGGATTACTTGACATTGGGTTTTACACAGATTTTTTTCACAATGTTCTAATTAGTTTAAAACATAAATATCAATTTTGTTAGTTCATTTGTTTTATTAATCGAAATATTATTTTAATGAATAATTAAGAATAAATTTAATTTATCAACTACTTTCATAAAAATAACGTAAAAATTGATAAAGAGAAAAAATATGTTTCAAAATTGCGCTATATACAGTACAATTAAGATATAATTTGGCTAAAAAATTTAACTTTAAATTATTTACGAGGCATTTATATGTAGAAGCTTGTGCGAGAACATAAACGAGCATTTATTTTGATGCAACATTAGTAAGCTTTTGCGTCTAAATGAAAATCAGTTGCTCCAAATAAATATTAGTGAAATTACTTGTCTAAGCCGACTCAGTTATTGTCTATAAATAAATAAATAAATATATAAATGTATATGTTAAAAACAGTAAGATTAAGAGGAAGATGGAAAGTAGGAACTTACCGAAACAATGAAGAACAGATATATTAGATGTGAGATATCAACGAAGCAGCAGACAATCACTATGCAAATCCAAGGCACCAAAAATAGCTTCTCGTCCTAAAAAATTAATGACACATTTATTAATTATATGTGATACAAATTACAATTATCATAAAAGTATCAGCTTAATTAATTCATTTGTATTGATAGAATGTTATGACTTAATGATGAAACGTGAGAAAAAAATATTTCTTATTTGATGATTACTCTTTATTATTATTAGTAGTAATAGTTTTCTATTATATATTAGTAGATTTCATGATAAAAATTGATAAATATGGGTAGATGGAGTACGTATAATAATTAATTAACACGAATTTCATTAGGTAATTTTTATCACAGAGTATATATTATAACTTATATTTTCTTTAAATTCAGATTTCTAGCTGAATTGTACTAATATATTATAGAGAAAGAACAAAGTAATATAGATTAGATTATTAATAATAAAATATATTATTTTATAAATTATGTTATAATTTATTAGTTTATAAATATAATTAAATATAATATTGTATTTTAAATATAATATATATAGAGAGCTATCAAAGTCTGCTAACTTTTATCTGAAAAAGAAATTATAATTAATATGTATCCTAAACAAACACAAAAATAATCTGGGATATACTGTATATTAGATAATGTAAAAGAAAGCGTAATTAATGTATTAAAGTCTTTTTATCCATTTATTTTATTTATTTATAAAGTTTTATTCGAGTAAATGAATTTTAATTAATAAGAATATTTATGTATAAAAATAATTATTTTGTTTTTTTTTCCTCTTGGACATTTGAATAGATTTTTTTAGCTTATAGTTAATTTAATTGAAGCTTACTAGAAAATACATTGAAAACTCACCCTCAATGCACTTTTATATAATCTATTTCATTTTTATTTATTTTTCAAAATAAATATTTCTAATTAATGGAAAATTAAGATTTGGTATTCATAAAATTTAATTTCTTTTACATTTTTGATAATTAGCTTATAAATATATGAGCTATGTATTTCAATTTCCCTACATACAATTAAGACTACCCTAATATATCGCAAATACACTTTATAATCAATTAGATATATTTAATTTGGCAAAAGTTGATCGTATATTAACGTATGTTTTATTTCGCATTGATAATAATAAAAGTTTGTCCAAATGTATTATTTTATTCTTTACTATAAATATTATTTATAAACACTTATATTTGAACAAGTACAAAAATAGAAATTAAAAAATTGTATTGAATAAATAGCAATAACATACTCTTCAGTTCAATTTCTTTTGTAATCTTTTTATTTTGGCGTTTATTGTTATACTACTATATTAAGATATATATTATCAAAATTTTAATACTATATTAATTAATTTTAGATAATCATCCTCATGATCTCATTTTAATTTATCACTGATTATATATTTGTTATTTTCATTTTTGCACATATTTGTACGCTTTAGAATCTATAAATAATATTCCTTTTAGCAAAATTTCTTTTCATTAGTTAGTCAACTATGGATATTTGATTGTATACTTAATATAAAATATGAGATATAACACAGGGAGAGTAGTGAAAATACACTATAAGTATTAGCATCTATTTTATTTTTTAGTATTTAGCTTTTAAGTATAATTTGTTATTAAATATATTATAAATTAATTTATCAATTCATAAACTAATATTATTCATTCATATCTAATTGATTTATTTATTAGTTCGTTACTTTCTACACCTTTTATATTAATTGATATGAATATCTATTCTTCAAAAATAAGTTTTATGAAGTCTATTATTTTTAAGAAATTCTCTATTTCACTTATAAATGTTTTAAAAATATCAAAAGTAAAATGAATAATTATTTGATATCATCAACCAGATATATCTATAACTTTTGTTTTGTTTATTTTTCTTTAGTAGATGCAAAAGTTTCATGTTTTAGATGTGGATAATTTTAGCAGAAATAGTCTTAGAATTAGTTAATTAAAAAATTAAGCTTATTAATATACGTCATATTTAACTAAATATTTAACCTAACCTTTCTCCTAATTAAATTCTCAGGATTACATATTTTTCTTTTTTGGATATTTTGTATTCGTAATTGGAGGATATATTAGAATTGATAAATTCAAACACATATATGCTTATTGATACTTGTACAAATATGCGATTTATATTAAATTGTAAAATCTTGTAAATATTATTAAAAAATAGTGATGTATATATATATCAAACTGTAATTCATGCGATTGATATATATTGATATTGATATAATTTTATCAATAAAATTGTATATGATTTTTATTAATAATATGACATTGAATATGGTCCGTTTGAAACATTTAGTACTTATTTATTATATTAAATATATAGTACAACCTAAAATTCACATAAATTTTTCTATAATTAAAAGTATTTAAAAGAAATATTTTCCTTTATGTTTTATCCTGTGTACTATTATGTGCAATGTATATGCCTGCATTGATAGTTATAACAATTAAAACATAATTTTCAAAATGTTTACACTAAATTGAGTTTTTAAATATAGACAATTATAGTAAGTTAAATTAAGTAAATATCAAATTATGATTAATTAATTATAAACACTGTTAATATTTTTCAAATTAGATTTAAAATCTTTATTCTATATACATACTTTATAGATTTACGTAAAACAACCATAAAAACCAATCAAATAATAATGTTGAATATTTTTTTTATATTTTATAATTTTTATAAATAAAATTTAAGCTGATGTAATAAAAATTTTTTTAAGAATATAAGAATATATACTTATCTAAAATATAAAATTTTGTTAATATTACATTGTAATAAATGAATTTTTTTTATATGTAATTTGTTTTCTTTTGATAGTGATTTGTAAAATCTCTCGAGAATTATGTATATCTTGAAAGTTTCTTGTTTTAATAAATAATAAGATTCAAATTTAAATGTTACTATGATTCGAATATATATAACTTTAGAAAAATAAAAATAAGTTGATTATCTATCAAATGTTTAGATAAAAAAATTGCTTTTCAAAATATTAAGTTATTTATTCAAAATTTAAGATATTTAAGTTGAATAGTTTTCGAAATATTGCTTAAAAAAAGTTAATAACTAGGTTACAAATATATAGTATAAAAGAATACTTATATTTTCACAACCCTGATTTAAATTTTAATTTTTCCTAAATAAGGCGTATAACGGATACTATATATCACAGATAAAATTTACATGAACTATATTGATGAAAGCTCTAGATAAACTTAAAAACAACTCTAATTTTTAATACAAACTTTTGCGATAAAATTACCTCAAATTACTGTAAGCACAAACTCTCAATTTTCTTGTATACTCTGTTTCTCGATTCTTTTTTATGGTTTTTTTATCACTATATTCCATAAAATTGTAGCGAAGAAAAAAACGAGTAAAAAAGGAAAAAATTAACAAGGCTAAGTTAAAAAATGCATTAAAAATTAGACATGCTGCAATACAATTAAATTAATTGATTAACTGTTCTATGAAAAATATTATTAACCTGTAAGCTATCAATCATTGCATTAAAATTATATACCTGAATAATGGAACTGTTTCGGATTATTTGGGAATTTATGTTGGCTGATATTAATAGATAGATGTATTATATATGTATTATATTATAGATTATATATTATAGATGTATTATATTATAGATTATATATTATAGATGTATTATAATATATATTATGGATGTATTATAATATATATTATAGATGTATTATAATATATATTATAGATGTATTATAAATCATAGAGACTATGTGTACAACATTGTAAAAAAGATATGGGATACAATGTACCATATTTAGAGTTATTTTACAATATTCAAGTAGCGTTAGATCACATATAAATATTTAAAGCAATACAAAATTATTAGTTTTGAAATATTTTTTTATTCTTAATACTGGTACAAAGTTTATAAAAGAATTTAATCATAATAATAAAAAATATTATAATTATTTAAGTAAATTAGAAAAATAATTACAATTAGGTAATGATTAAAGCAAAACTGACGTCACAAAGTTTTTATATGAGTTTTAAATATGTACAAGTAATTGTTTTATATAATAAAAGGAAGTAAAAAATAACAAATCATTAATTCTGAACAATTAAATCTATATCTTAATATGTAGATTTGAATTTATTGATTTTAATAAACAGGACGTTTTAACATTATTTTATAAAAAAATAGAAATATATATTAGAAGCTTAAAAAAATTACTTGGAAAATTAAATAGTATAATTGCAAAAATAATTTTCTAGTATCAAAGCCACGATTTTGTAAATTTTTTTATTAGTTCGTTCTAATTTACAATCATAATATTATTTATAAAAAAATGAATGTTCCTGAATTATATATTATTCATCAATAAAGTGATTCATATATTCTTTATATTAGTTGAGAAATATGTATTTCTAAAATATATTAATATGTATATCTGAAATCAGAAAAATGATTGTTGTAGATATATTTATCATTATAGATATAAATATTACTATAGAATATTCTTACTTGCTATAGAAACATTAATTAAGAAAAAAAAGATTACCATTTATTATTACAATTACTTGATTATAAAATCTTAATTATGTATTTGATAATTTTATAAGATGATTAGCAAAGATTCGTTAAAATGTAAACACAAAAATTAAAATTCTTTAAATATTATTAGATTATTTGCTAAACAAAGAAATATTTATGAAATTTTTTAAATAATATCTTTAATCCCAAACTTGTTATTCTGCGAAAAATATATGTACTATAGAAAAGTAATCTTTTTTACCAAGTAAATTTAAATTTACATGAAAAAGTTAGTTCATCATTTTTCTCATTAAGAAACTGTAACTAGAGCAGTTAATTCAAGACATAAATAAGTAGTAGAGACATTACTTTAATTTTATATTTATAAATTATTATATTTATTTTTTAACATATATTCTTATACATATATTGCACATATATACATATTTTGTCGAATGAACTTAATTTAGAAAATTACAATTTTCGTTTCATGATTATTCTGAACTGATTATTAGTTGAATTGATTATTAAAAAATATGCAATTTTATATTAAGATTGTGTAAAAAATCCTTCAACGCTATAATTTTTTTCCATAAATTGAGACAAGTTTAATACCTTTGTATCAAGGAGTATAAAATTCAATAGTAACACATTTATGACCTACTACAACATCTAGATTACATCAGAATTACTTGTGACTTTGGTTTAAGTAGATTTACGCGTCTTATCTCTTGAATATCCGTCTTAGTCTTCTCGATGTTTGTAAGGTACTCCATCAACCATTACGTACCTAACCGCGGATCTTTTATTAATATGTCTAGCACCTAAGGTATACTTGCCAAGAGCTGATTCCATAGTCAATATCGATAGAATACAAATCAGTAAATATGTGGATTTCATATTTTTGAGCTTATCAAATCTGTGTAAAAAATAGATTTGCTTTAAAAAAAATTTCAATATTATAATAATTAATTAGGCGTCTTTAGGCGTCTTTTTATTTTATTCCGTCTTAGATAAACAGAAATTGATACATTTCTAATTAGATTAATTATTATTAAATTTATGTATTTTAAATATAAACGGATAATGATTAAATATATTTTTTGTGCAATGCCTTAATATAATTATACTTAGTTCCCGTAATAAAATTATATTTTATTATAGAGAAATATTAATAATTTTTCAAAAAACATCTTCAAAAATTAGTTTGATGAATTTTCTATTTTCTCTTCTTTATTGAAGTAAATCAACTCTTCAAACTTTATTCTATAATTAATTATTCTATCCTTATAGATATATATTAATTAGAATATTACCTTTAAGTATTAATCTAGAAATGAAAAAATATAATTTTATATAGTAAATATATAATCTATTTAACAGATAAAAATTCAAATTACGAATTCGTTCAGAATGATTGAGTAGATATCGAACCGACGAATAAATATATACCTATTATTTTATTACAAAATAGTTGAAAATACGAACATATAGATAATATGTAATTTATTAAGCATAACATTAGTAATAAAATGTCTTAACTCACGCTATAGTTTCAGAAGAAAAATTATTGTTTATTTAAATTAAAAATTTTGAAAAATTTTTCGCTTACGTAAGTTTTTATAAATATATAATATAATTTACATATATTAAATGAAATTGTACATTTTATAATCAGTATTGTAGTAAGCAATGCCGTGGGAGGTTGAGAAATCCTCCCTCCCCTTTGGTTCACAAGTGAACAGTCTTCCTCACGTCATCTATTTTCCGGCGCGACTAATTGCCTGAAAGGGCCGATTGGGCCGTGACTTTGGGGCTTGATTATATATTTTAAGTATATAGAACCTGAATGGTGTTTTTTAGTTCCCTTCAGCTGTCAGCAGAGAGATCATTGTTGAAGTCCAGATACTGTTGCTCGATTCAGTTTCCTGTTTGGATATCCTCTATCTCTACTCTGCTTGTGAAATGCAAAGTGTCCCTTTTAAATTCTCGAGAGAAACTACGCCGCTCCAATCGCAACGTTGTTCTCTCTTTTCCAAGATTTATCTCAGAAGAAAGCATGCCACCGGTTCAAGCGCGTCGAGCGTCTTGGCGACGTAGTCCCTTCCTTGCCTTGTTACAACCGGTTGGTAAGCACGAGATAAGAGAGAAGGAGAACGAGTATCGGGGTTGAATATCCCAGCGTGCATTGAGTTATGATTTTTAAAATATTATTTAATCATTATTGAAGATGAGGATTTGAGAATAACTACATGACATTGTGTCAGAATTAAAAAAATTTATCTTATATTTTCTTTGTTTTATGTTCATAGCTCATTTATTTACAATAATAAAAAGTTATTGTATTTTATATTGTGAACGATGAAGTTTTTGTAGCTAAAACTACAATCGTTTCTGCAATGATTAAAACTTTTTCTTCTGTAAATTTATAAGTTATAAGTTTAATAGTTCATTAATAAGTATAATTTCCTTTTTAATTTTCATACAATGCGTTTATATTAATCACTATTTTAAATAGTGCAATGCCACCGTCCTTCCATGGCTTCGTTGCTAGGGGAGTTTTTTTAGGTTAAGGCACGCTCATTACTGATGCCTGGAGCGACGAAAGCGCTCGCGAAATTTAGTCGGTTACAATCCTGTATTAAGATCGTCGAGCGATGAGCGCAATCAATGTGACATATAGTGATGATTGCCCACATTAACAAAATATTTAATTTAGTTTTTAAATGAAACTAGAATAAATAAATAACTCAGACATTTAATGAAATGAAAAGATATTGATTTTCTTGCAAACTTCAATATACGAGTATATCACTTTGTTGCAGAATTAAAGCAATCATAGAAAGCGTAGGATCTACGCAATGAATAGTTGGTTCATAGTGAACGAAGCCAAAATGGATGTGCGATCGAGATTTGTTCAAATGCTTCTGTCGGTTAAGCTTTTCTAAAGCATGTGATTGTATTACGAGTATTGATTAAATTAAAAGTCTTTTATTATTGTGCGAGCAATTATAGTGGATTACCAACTTGAAGCAAAAAAATGTGAATCATCAATCTAGTTATTTAACAAGTAAGCATAATGGTTTAAAAAGAAACTTAATTATGAGAAATTTTATTGGTACTGTAATAAATAAATTTTAAATCTTTTTAAAGATCTATATAATACATATTAAATATTATAATTTAATGTTTTTGAAAATATTGACGCTATAGCCACATAAAGAGACACTGCATGAAAAGTACATAGAAATCGAAAATTATTTTGATTCGCTGTTTCACATATGATAAAAAAACAAATATTTTTTAATTTACATATATACGTTTACCTAGATAATTATATTTTCAAGGTAATAATTTCATGAAAAATTGATATAAAAAGAAAAATTTTAAATTAGTTTATGAATACGTATATAGAAGTTCTGTAGAAACTATTATTTCATTTATTTAATTAAAATTTCATGCTGGTTTATTGAAATACGATTTCTATCCTTATATATATTATAATAGTTAATTTAAAAAAAACCCGCATTTAAAATCATAATTTACTTTTCCAGAGGTATGTTTTTGATTTAATTTTTAATCTACAATACCATGCAGTTAATTTCTAATGTTGATGTTCTCTCTTTTTTTCCTTTGAAGCTTATTTGTTTAATAATCGAGTTTTGTTGCAATACTTTTTGTGATAATTTGACCAATGTGATGCTGCAATAATGAAAATAATCTGCTTCTATTCTGATGTTTCGAAACTTTAATGATCTTTGATTGAAATTAATTAATAATGATTATTTTAATAATATTAAAAATTAAAGTTAATAATGAAATATTATAAATCATGCAATTATACTTGCAGTGATAACGACAATATTTTCTTTATTGGCTATTGCTTTTTAATTGACATACTAAACTGTTGTGCAGAAGCTTTCGCTGTCTTTTTACAGCGAGTTAAAAGGTCTTAAGCTGGGCACTTTATTAATAATTCACTTTTTTCCTTTATAAATTTCTTACAATTGCTGATTTGGATATGATTTTTTGCTGATTTATTACTTTGAAAGCATTAGGCTACTTATTTGAAGAAAATTATATTAATATTGCTCATTTTAATGCGTAATTTTTATATAGTTAGATTTTCTAAAATACTTTCTTTACTAAGATAAAATAGATAAAGAAAACGAAATATGGAATGGCAAAAAGAGAAATAAAGAAAGAGAGAGTTGGAGAGAGAATGAGAGAGAACGATGAAGAGGATCCGAGAAGAAATAAATAAGCTAGTTAGATTATGATCATCCAGTAGTAACTATAATTATACTTGTACCACTATAATTGATAGAAAAATTAACTTTAATTATTTTTAATTACTTTTAAGATATTTTTAGTACTGTTCAAATAAATTTTTATTGAAATTTTCTCGTTTTGTTAGTACATAATGAAATAAAATATGCAATAATGACTAATAAAATAAAATTATCTATATGAACCGCTAAACAATAAAGATATCTGTTTAAAGTAATAATTTAAATTTTATATTATCGTGTATATGCGTATATCACGGTAAAATAATACGATAATATTTAAAAGCTTCATCAATATTTACATAATAATTATTAGACAATCAATAACTTTATTTTCAAAAATAACAAATCATTAATTCTGAACAATTAAATCTATATCTTAATATGTAGATATGAATTTTTTGATTTTAATAAATACGATGTTTAACATTATTTTATAAAAAAATAGAAATATATATTAGAAGCTTAAAAAAATTATTTGGAAAATTAAATAGTGTAATTGCCAAAATAATTTTCTAGTATCAAAGCCACGATTTTGTAAATTTTTTTTATTAGTTCGTTCTAATTTACAATCATAATATTATTTATAAAAAAATGAATGTTCCTGAATTATATATTATTCATCAATAAAGTGATTCATGTATTCTTTATATTAGTTGAGAAGTTAGTACATGTTATAAAAATTTATCTTATTAGTTAAAACATTTACATGTTTTAAAAATGTAATATAAATTCTACAAGTCTAATCTTTGATGTACTGATAGTAATAATATTTGAATAATATAATAGCAAAAAAATTATTAATAATTATTCGTAAATATAATTTTTCAAATACCAGTTATTCGAAAATTCGTAATAATTCTTATGGATAAATTGAACTACAAATATATATTCTAAATAATTCTAAGTAAGTGATTCCTGGTATGTAATTCATTGCTATTATGAATCAACTTTAGTCATATTATGTAATTAGATTTTTTAACTATTAAGTAATAAATATATCTAAAACACAGAATTAATAACTGTAGAAGTTGCAAAAAATATGATTGATATTAAATAAATTATTTGAACTTTATAAATATGTAGAGTATACAACAAATCAAAGTATAATATATTAATGTTGAAGTTTTAATATAATACGGATATATATATAATTATATGATAAATACTTTTTTGTAATAATTATATATAAATATTAATTTAAAATTAACTTTATTCGTTTTTTATGTACAATGTTAAATAAAAATACTTATCTTTTGTGTTAACTGTAATTTATGTTTATAGAAAAGTACAAGGATTTTTAAAAATTAATATAATAATTATTGAACGAATTATTTATGTTTCGATAATTTCATTTAGATGAAAAGTTCAGTAATTTTAGCTATATAAAATTTTTATCATCATTATAGATTTTTCAAAAGAGGGTCATCATTAGGATAATGTATTTACTCAAATAATTTAATTGAAAATGTTCTATATATTATAAAGAAAATTTGATATTTTATATAGAAATTTATATTCTTTATATTATATAGAACATTATATATAGAAAATATTCTATATATTATATAGAACAAAATAATTTCCTAATAATCTAATATTCTATGTTTTACGAGAATAATTATGATAGTTGAATTATTAACATTTTTTCTGTTAACAATAATTATTTAATTAATAAAGTAATTAATAATTTATATAAATCGTATCAGTTTTTTATCTTTATAAATGGATTTTTATAACTTTAATATAAAATCTTGTTGATGAAGAACAATAAGTTTGACGCTTCTTAAAAGATAAATGATTTTAGTTACTTAGTTCTCGATGAGTAAGGAAAACATTTAATTAAGTCAATTAAAACTTTTTCTTTGCTATACTAGATTCAATTACAATCAATCAACTTTTTAAGTTACAGGTTAAATCTATGAAGGTGTAATTATACTGTAATAGAAGAATATTATTTTTATAAATTACCTATTAATTGTATACGTAAGCATAATAAAATCAATTTTTGTTTACTGTGCTTATGGTTATTGTTATAATTATTGTTGTTGTTATTTTTTGTTATTGTTGAAGGTTCAATTTAATATTAGACATCGATGGTTTAAATTCAGCCGTTGCTCTCCTCATTTCTACTAATTCTTTTGAAATTTCTCATTATTTTACTTTCTTTGGAAATGATCTCTTTAGGATATCTGAAGTAGTTAAAATTTTAATGATCATTAAACTTGTAACAAACTACATAGAATACTCGTACTTTTTAAAGATATTTAAAAAATCTTTGATAATGTTTTTGATGAAACTGTACTATTAAAAGACAATCTTGATGCGATTGATTCCCTGATAAGCCAAAATTATAGATATCTAAACATTTTCTTCGTGAATTAATAAAGATAGATAACATTAATAGGATTCCTTAGCAAACATAGTTACAAATCAAATTCATATTTACTTAAGGTCTTGTTTGTTATTGAATTTATATTCTTTTTTCTTTATTCTAAAGAAAATAAAAATGAGAAGAAATATTGTAAATATTTCGTTATCAAATTTTAGATTATATTAGATAATTTATATTCTAATTTATATTAATTTATAATGCAATTTATGTTATAAAATAGAGAATATATTTATACAATATATATAGAGTAAAATTCTAAAAATAAAAAATATATACATGTGCATTGATAAATTGTAATATTATAATATTGTAACATTATATAACATTATATAAATATACGTCCCTACATATATGAAATGCAAGAATATATTTACACAATATTAGAAGTAAATAAAAAGTATTTATGAAGCGATAAAGTTAATTTTCTAAAAAAATTCAATTAATTAGTATTAAAAGAACTAATTATTTGTTTTTATTAAAATATTGATATAATTTATGATTTGGTTACAAAAACCAAAGGCAAATAATATTATATCTATTATTGAAATAATTATTAATTAAATTGACCATTTGAACTTGAAGTATAACATATCTTCTAAGAGTGTATATAAAAATAAAATCAACATAAACAGAAAACAAAGCTCATTAATGGCTAAAATTACGAGGAAAAAATTCTCGTACTCAAGAGAGGTAATACATATTTCAAAAAGTGAATCCTGTAAATTTGTTTATTTTTTCGTGTTTTTTCCAGTTCATAATATTTCAAAATAAATATCGCAAAAAATAATTCTATACCTTCAATATGTTTTCAGTAGGTTTCCTTTTTGTTTTATTATTCATTTATAAATAAACTTACTATGTTTGGGTAGTGCAACATGATAATACCTTTAGTTACGAAACGAATATGTAACATTTGGTTGGATACAAATATTATAAATGTTCCGAACTTAATTGCAGATATTTTCATTATAAAGGTATTGCATACTTTTTCTTACATTTAATTTTTTTAATTTATCTTGATATGAATTAAAAAGCTTCTTTCTTTATTTTCTCACTACCTTTTTATTTATTCATAACCTTTTTATCTTACAATAATATTTTTATTTAGATTACTTTATTAGTTAACTTTTTAAATACACAAACTCTTGTTATCAAACTTTTTTCTCGTATCATGTGTTAGTTTTCATGTGTTTCATGAGGTGTATAAAATAGAAAAAACTTTCTTCTTTATTTAATTACTACACAAAATTAAAAAAAGTTACGTAAAAGCGATCACAATATACAAAAAAATCTTAAACTTTATGTGTAATTTAACTACAAAACGTTACTTGTTATAAAAACATACGTGACAGTCTTCGCATATTTACTGTAACAATGATAGTAATATTATGCACATTAAAGAGAATGAGTTTGATTTGAGAATGAGATTTTTTATATTATATAGATTTGGTTAAATATTGATCTCAATATTTAACCAAATATTTACTAAATATTAATAATTAACTAAATATTAATTAATATTAACTAAATATTAATCTAGTTAAAATATTACAAAGAAAAATTAGGTTTTACAATATATAGGGGTAATCGATTTAATAAATAAAATCAAATATTAAAAAGTAATATTACATTAAATAAAATGATAATGAATTCTGTATTTAATAGTACTTAACAAATACTTAATTCTTAGTAAAAATTGAATTTATATTATTTTTGTTTTACATAGCTTTTTGTAATAAATATATCTTAAAAATAGAATATATTTTAAGAATTTGCATTGAAAACATTTCCAGAAATAAAAATATATTTATTAAACGCAGAAATATATTTATTCTTATATTTATTAATATATTTATTCTTATATTTATTAATATATTTATTCTTATATTTATTAATATATTTATTAATATATTTATTTTAAAAGGGTTTAAAATATAATTTCATAATAAATCAAATTTTTACAATACTTACATTAAATAAAGTTTCATTTTTTTTCTAAATATACATAAATTCACATAAAATAATTTACATTGATAAAGAATATATTTATAATATTAATAAATAGTGTTTTATAAGTACATGCAACTTTATTGAAGTTATGAAAAAGTATTGAATTGATAAATCTTTTTTTACATTAACTAGAAAACCACACTATGATAAAAAAATAAAGAAATTTTAATTCTTTTATGTCTCTAAATTAAAAAATTAAAATAGTAATATGATTTTATACGAACAAATTTTATACCTTTCAGTAGATAATTTAAAATAAACTATATTAAATTAATTATAATTATTGAACGAACTGTCCTCGGAAAAATGAGACTTCATAATCATTGTAATATAGAGTTTAAAATTTATTAACGTTCAAATAACCTTTGAAGTGTTTCTTTATTAATTTATAATAAATTAACAAGAAAAAAATTTAGGAAGAGAAAGAGAGCGAAACGACAGATAGAAAGTAGTTATGTAAGTGATATCTCCATCATCTTCAAGTATTGAGAATCAGTTAATAAATGAAATTAAAAAGTATTAAAATTGAACTATATTTTACGTTAATATTTAGTTACTCGGAACTTTATATACATAATTAAAGTTTTGTAGTTAGAATGGAAAATATTAAACAAGAATATGATAAGAATCAAAATCGATAAACATAAAATTATATTTTAGAAAGATATTTTATATTATATAGAGCATATAAGAATTAATGATTTATTAATGTAATTTATAACTCTTTTTGATTATCAAATATTATATTGAATCGTATTTGTCAGTTAATATTATTGCATAATATATGAACTTTCTCAATTTAATGAATATTCCTGTAGTTTCAAATATAAAAACTACTTTTGTTTATTACAAGCGATATATGTCTATTATTTATTAGGTTCTAATTGTTTTTTTAAATATTACTTCTTATAATAATTTATTAATATAAATAATAAACTTTTTCAAACTTTTTCAACATAATGGTTATGAAAATTGAGTAAATAGTAAATATTATTTGAATTTTAATTTATATTATTTTAAATACATATATAATATATTTCAAATAATGGTACAAAATCATCAGCATTTATAACAAATTCGCAAAAACACTTCTAATTGAAGACGTTTTTTTTAACCTTAATGAACGTTTATTTTCTACTCTTTCTACTAAACGTTGAAATTTTCTTATAAGATCGCGTGCTCTTATTTATATTTTCTATTTTATGAATGATAGTTATGGTACTCCAGCAAGACTTTTCGAAACTCCTTGAACTCATAATGATCTTCGATTTCAGAATTTAGAGCTTAACAAATGAGATTAAATTCATCCTCGAATAGATGGTTATATTCATGTATATATGTAAGCCTTTTCGGCCAAACGTGACATTTCACGTTACATGTTTAAGCAGTTGGCCCACGATAATTGATCCTTTATACTTTTTAAAACATCGACATTTTCTGTTTTTATATTTCTTCATTAGTATTTTATTTAAATCACAATTTCTCTTCTTAATTATTTCACAAGCTTTTGTAAATTTAGTTGTGCACAATCCATAGACAACAGTTTATATGATATGTTTAACACTGATTTATAAAAAAACATAATTAATTTTAACAAATAATTAGGTTTTAATTAAATAAATAGAAACTTCAAATTTCTTACGTAAATGTATTACGG
This sequence comes from Wiebesia pumilae, assembly GCA_018907045.1. Taxonomy (NCBI): domain Eukaryota; kingdom Metazoa; phylum Arthropoda; class Insecta; order Hymenoptera; family Agaonidae; genus Wiebesia; species Wiebesia pumilae. The sequence continues at coordinate 4,965,440 of JACCHZ010000138.1, forward strand.
ATATAAACTGTATTTAATTCATAATATTTTTTATATAAATTTATTTTCTGCATAATAGCTATTAATATTTAAGTACTTATTATTAAAAACATTACCCTATTCTGTTATAAAGATTTATAAAATTTTGTATCACGTAACAAATTACTTCACTTTTATTAGTTTAATATTTATTTTACTTTTAACATTAAAATAAATGATTCTTTTTCCTTTTTTGTTTTCCCTCTTTTTTATATATTTTGATTACAAGACATCGTACTACAGCTTCTTGATGCCTTATTATCATTCAAAGGACATATGAGTCTTTACGCGCTTATGAAAAATATTTCTCAAATACATGATTTTCGCTCGATTATCAGTTTCTTTGGGTGAATTTTAGTGGCTGAATTTAAGGTTAAATTTTCAAAACTAGATTAGAATAAATATTCTTCATTTTTTCCTAAAATTATGAAATTATATAAATATAATTAGTAACGTAAATGTTATTTCTTGAATATTATGTTCAAAATTATTACCTTCTAAATGAAATTTGATTTTCAGTGTTTGAAATTTAATAGTAAAAATACACTTGCATAAGTTACATTTCTTTAACAATATTTGATCTTTATTAATATCAGAATAAATTTCTCTTTTATATATAGTTATATTTATAGAAATAAGGTTCTTATAAAAATCATCTCAAATCAGTAACTGACATTTGAACATTACCTATTATTCCTTGCGACTTTTATATTCAATCCCTTACATGACTATAAAGTATCTTCATCATGGAGGTAGTGCAGTAACTAGAATATCTTAATCATGATTTTGGCTCTGTGAATTGCGTCTTCCGCTTGGTATGTATGCATAAAATAAAGTGTAGGAATTTCGTCGATCGTTATCTGAGAAATTCTTCATTTAAGACACAAAGCTTAATACATACATTGGAGTAATAGAAGAAATGCACAAGGAAAATAGTCACAATATTTTATATATTTGAATAATAAACCTAATTAAGAAATGATAACCAACTATTGAGAAATGAAAGAGAAAATATATAATTTAAACTAATCTTTGTTACTTGCTTTTAATTTATTTATGTAAATTAATTTTAATTATAAAATTCATAATTTTAAAAGAGTAATAACTTTATATTAATCATTAGAAATTTTTCAACGAATAAATTTATTAGGTCATATTTAAACGATAACGCTGTCACAAAGTGACTAAAAGTAGATCAAAGAAACTAGATGCTTTTTGTTACTTGCTACTACCGTAAAATCTGAAAGCTCGCAATAATACTAACCGCGAAGGTCATGTAAAGTGACTTCCTAACCTAGTTGGAAAGGTGCTCTTAGCAACAAAAAGACTAAGAAGGTATAACGACATAACGAACAAGATCAACATATATATCGACATCAATCAAAATTTATAGCTATAGTGATTAACTAATCAGATATGTGGATCAATTATTTATAATTTAAAGTAAAATATTAATGATAATCTGAAAAGTCTACTCTGAAAAATGATGTGTAAATAATAAATTATACAAAGGAATTATGTACATTGTATGTTAAGCAATATTTAAATGCTTTATCGTCAGATAAGAGAATGACTTTCTGAGAGTTATATTGAGCAGCTACTAGACTGAAGATATTCGATATAATTTTTTAAATAAACACAAGGAATAGAAACATAATTCTGAAGTAGAAGAATATTTGCACGAATATTTGACTTGTTATCCTTTTTATTAAACTAGGTAGAATATACCCTCAATTTTACAAGTAGAGGATGTGTATAAATGTCGAACAATTAAAGTTATTTTTCATTTATCTGTTGAACATCTAGAAATTTTTTAATTAAAATTAAATTATTTTTCCATTTTATTCTATTTTATTCGCTAAATTAATCAATTTGTATACTTTTTATAATTATCAAGTTTGGTATTTTGTGTTATTTTGGATTGATGGCAATATCTTTTCAGTAGTTTATAAATTGTATATAATTAATTTATGTTTTGTAGTTAGATTTTCTATATTCAAACCAGTTCATCATATCAATTTGAAAACTTTTATAATTACATCTCATGTATAATACTTTCAGTAACATATAATTATATAATTCTAGAAATAATTATTTTTTTAAAATATTATATTTCTAAAATGTAGCAAAGAAATAATTATTTTTGTTTTAATAATAAAGAATTATAAATATTTTGTTTAGATTTTTTGATATTTTATTAACGAAGATGTACCAGTTAAAATTTAGTTCATATAAAATTTCGATTAAAAGAAATTTATAATTTAGATCCCTACGTTTTTGCACGTCCGGCTAAAATACGAACTGTACTTGCGCGGTACTCAGATTTTACGGCTTGCTTACCTAGTGGTAAGCTTCCTTTCGCATTGGCAATTCAGGATGGGCTACAAAAATTACCTTTCCGTGTATCCGAGAGGTGATGATACCCGGGAAAAGCGGATAACTTGATTGGGTTACGCGAAATAAGTAGAAAAATATTAATTACAAGATGGCATACACCGGAACTTCGCCGATGGTTTACTAAATTGACTTGCGCCAATAATTACGTCGAGCGCCACTATACTTATAATTAACAATGAAAAAATATATGAAAAATAGCTATATTCTAAGATCATATAACATTTATCACAATTTTTTTCTATCGCTCTCTCGTTCTAGCTTTTATTCCTGAAGGGTAATTCGTCGATGAAAAGTCCTTATACCAGATTAGTCCTTGGTTTTTCATATGAATTTTTCTCAATTGTATTTTTCCGAAATTCACCACGAAATTATCCCTTTGAGTCGTATTGTCACACTCGAACATGGACTTTACGAAAACCGAAGCCAAGACGAAATTGCAATATAAAGAAGTCTCATCCCTTTTCCTCTCCCAGAATCTTTGACAGCTCGCAGTCAATTGTCCTGTCTATTTACTCCTTCTCGACATTTCTCAATATTTAAATTAGACTATCTGCCTATGAATATATGGATTCCATGCTCAAATATATTCCTCCCTTTAAGCCCAAACGCTATGCGGTGTAATTTTGCGTAATTTTCTTTCTTGGTGCGCATGTTCGTATATATGTACGTTTTACGTATGTAACGAATGAGTAAAGTCAATTATCGTTATAAAGCATAAGTAATAAAAAATATGAATAATGGCGAAAAATTGGGGACATATTTAAAATATGAAAAAAATCACTTTTTCAAATAAATAGAGTAAAACATTAGTTCTTTGAAATTCCATTGGAGAAAAAATGAATTATTAAGCTTTAAGAATCGTAATTACTGTTAGAAATTTAGCTTTTATCATATAATTGTATAATTATACAATAAAATTGTATAATTTTGTGATTTTAAATATTATTTGTATATGTTGTTGAAAGAATTTACGTTTGTGTTATGGAAGAATATTTTGATTAATTGTTGGACTATAACATTATAAAAGTCCATTACATTCTTTGGTTAGATGTAATATGAACTTGTGCGCTTTTGAACTAGATATTGCAATGCTTTAAGACAAATATTTCCAACAAAGTATGATATTAAATAAAGCTATAAAAATGTGCTCCTTATTACAAATTTTATTTTCTAATTTCTCAGATAAAAGTATAATAATTAACACTGGAAGTATGAAAGAATAAAAATTTTTTTGTTAAAAATATATAAAAGTTATAAATTTTATTTTCAATAACAAAAATTTTTTTTATATAAACACTAAATGTATATATTTTTATATGGCTATTATTTATTAAAGTATTAAACCAATGAAGTAAAAAATACAATAAAAAGTATTAAATAAATAAATAATTAAGAAATTAAATGAATGATCTTTACATTTTATCGACGTGCAAAACAATTTATTCTTGCATCAATGCAAAAATAAATTGTTCATTAAGGTTTGCTCTTAATATACAAAGATAAAATATTATTAATTTGGAATAAATTAACAATATTAATTCGGAATTATTTAATATAATTTAGTTTCTTGTTTCAATATTTACATGTTTCTGTGTGCAGATTACATTAGGTAATTAATTATTCTTCCCTTACAAGATATGGATTATCGACTGTATATTCTATTAGACTATTAGACTATTCATACATCGAGTAATGATTTGTTCACTTAAATATGAAAAATCGCTTTCCGTTGAGTTGCAGAACACGTAATATAATAAGAAATTAATATTGAATAGTATGCGGATATTAAATGAAAGGAGGTGGAATGTACTTTACGGCAAAAATTATCGTTTTAATACGTGAATTATTTTTAAATGATAGGTACTAACAGTACTCTAATATTAACATTGCAGTCAGTTTTATATTCTTTATGTTAGATTGTTCTAAATTTCTATTATCCTTTGAAATATTTTTATTTTATATAATTGTAATTTTCTTCTATAAATAAATTCTTGTGATCAAAATACAAGTTTATGTAGTAATATTGAAACATATTTGACAAGCATAAATATAATAATTCACTTTGACGACAAATTTCGATGGTGGATATTTGATAATAGTTAAATTGATAAGTATATAATATAAATAAATTTATTTGTAATTCTAATTTTAATTTAGTGATCTGATCAATGATAAGAAATCAATAATTAAATTAGTAAATAGATTTTGTTTTTATGGAAGCTCCAATTCGTGAATTATTTAATAACTTAAACATTATCATTTTAATTATAAAGTTATAAAAGAGTTAAAAGTACCTTGAACAGTCCATATAGTAGTAACAGACAGCTAATGACACCACAGGAAGAACATATAAGAAGTGTGATGTTGAACCTCATCGTTACTAAAAACATTTCCATTAATGGAATTTAATTAGAAAAAATTTATATTTACTTGAAACTTCTCATTTATAATTAATATATACTCTATAAATGTTAAATATCTAAAAAATGAAAAAATGTTTAAAAAAGTAAAACAATAAAGATACACTAAGATATGCAAGAATTAAATAAAATATAATAAAAGATAAAAAAAGTAAATATAAAATGAAAGATTGAAAACAAAGGTATAAAAGAAATAAATATATAAAAAATATATAAAAGAAATAAAAAGTGAAAGAAAATTAAGCATATACAATTAAAGTTGCACATGTGGTAAATAAATAGATATTAGAAATGAAAATAAAAAAGAATATATAAATTTTGAAAAAACCATGATTGTACAATTCAGCACATAAAAAAGCAAAATTCTAAATAAGCAACAATGAATATTAAATTAAAAAATTAATATTTAGTAAAATTAACATTTAAATAAAATTGAAAACATTAGACAGTTAGAATTTTGTAAAAATAGATTATCCATTTAAATATATAAGAACACATACTAATAAGAAATAAAAATTTTAAGAAATAGATATTAATAGAGAGCGAAGGGAACATAAAAAGAACATGTTAAATACTATTGTGAAGAAAACTTGAAAAGAAAATTAGTATACGTATGCAATAATCATAGAGCAGCGTCACAATTATTTATTAAAATTATCTAAATAATACAAAAAAGTATAAAAAGACGAAATAAATATTAAACAATTACTTAAATGAAATAAAAAGAATGTAATACTAGAAAATCTAAGATATAGATGAAAGAGTAAATAAAAAAAATATTCCATTAATAAAAAATAATATATTTATAGATAGCGATTAAAGGCAATGAAGAGGATAAATAGAAGTCAGAAAAAGAGAAGGTGATAATACTTTAAGACTTATCTAGAACAATATAAAGAAATAAATTGATAGAAAATATAAACAAACATAACAAAAATTTATACAGAATACTAATCACGTTATCGAAAGTAAACAAAATGTAATACTATAAAAGCTAATAATATCCATGAGAAGAGTGTAGAAAGTTTTTGAAAAAGTATGTAATAGAAAAATAAAAGAAGGAGGATTCTAAGAAGGAACAAGACGTATGTTAAATAATTGCTGAATTAATGATATAAAATGTATGATATAAATAAAAGAAAATGTTATAGAAATGAGTCAAAAATACTAAATATTAGAATCTAACATGATTCAAAGAAAAAAGGAAAGGTGCAATTTATCTGATAAACTATATAAAAAAGAAAAGTCTATTCAGTTATAAAAGATAAAGTTATAAAAGATAATAATAAAAGATAAATTATATTTTTTACAATGTAGGAATCAAATTGAATAAATTGAAGATAAAATCAAAGAACATAATTTAATACCTATAATAATGATTTTAGAACACGTATAATAGAATACATATGGAGAATTTAATTATTAATAAAATTAATAATAAAGATTAAAGAAGTTATTATTATAAAAAATTAATAAATTACGAATACCATATAATAATTTTTTCATTATTAAAATAATTATTTAGAAAAGTAAACAATATAAACGGAAGATGCGTAAATAATATTAGGTAAATCTAGAGTTTTACCAATATCATACAGAAATAATATTATATCAGGCGAAAATAATAATCCAGAGTCTTGAAAAATATCTCAAATAATATAAATGTAATGACTATAATAGAACTAAGAAGGATATTTTAAAAATAAATAAAAGAAGAAGAGAAAGAAATACAAATTAATAAAACATATAAACAAATTCTTTATTTAATCAATTTTCAGTGTATAAAATACGTAAAATAGCAAAATATTTCCGACAAAAAATCATATATAATTATAATTAGAATATATGTAATAGAAAAAGAAAGAAATTAAAACAGTCTATATAATTTATATTACGTACTATATTAAATATAATCGTTTCAATTATCATGATATATAATATATTCTAAGCTTTCAATTTGAGACACCATATAAAACGTACAATTAAATAAAAATTAAAATATCAAATCATATTACGAAGTTACAGTAAATATATTATATAAAAAATAATAAATAACATTGAGTAATAGAATATATAAGAATGGAAAAATATAAGAGAAATGAAAGTTATAAGCATAAGAAAGAAGAATAAATTTAAAATAATAGAAAATGAGATAATAGTTATACCTATATGATATAAGAAAAAAGGAATAAGTAAGATAAGGCAAAAAATTATTACAATACAAAAGTAAACACAAAATAACTCATTTTAATAATATTAATAAAAAAATATTATATTTAAAAGACGTAATAAATAATAATTGTTTTGCATGAATTAAAAGTATACATGAAAGGTACTAAAATACTTTGTAGGATTTTTAAGTAAATTATATTGAGAATTTTTAACAATCACTTACTAGGGGAAACTCCTGGTTCAAGTAGGCTGTTAGATTTAGGGAGTGAACGATTTCCTGACAGATACTGACTTTCCTCCTGCAATACCGTTGCTATAGTAACTGCTATTATCGAATAATAAAACTGCAATAAAAGCAAAGGTTAAAAATTAAATTAATCATTAATAATGATTGACTTCCTTATAAACATGCTAAAAAATTATACTTTCTCAAATTACAGATAATTGATATATATGTATACAATACGAATCGATAAAAGTAGAATATTATCAAATATTTTTAGAAGAAAGGGTTGCACTGCGCTATCCTTTATCATTAAGAAGTATTTATTTAATAAATAGTACAACATAATAATACATTGGAAGAAGTATAATGTAGGACATATTTATTTATAGTATTTTATATAGTTATATATATATAGTTATATAGTATATATAGTTATATATATAGTTATATAGTATATATAGTTATATATATATATATTATATAGTTATATAGTATTTTGGACATATAACCCTAGGTGTTATATCAATAATATTCTAGTATATTATAAGAATTTATCATTTTTAAAAGGTATCAGTATAAGATCAATATTTTAGAAACTGAAAAGCATGAACTATTGATACAATTTATTGTAATATACATCATTTATATTTATGCATATAAATAAATACGTTTTTCAAATAATTTTCTTTTCTTATATATTTACCTATTTGTAATATATATAATTATAAAATTCATTTATATATTTATCTCATGTTTAAAAAAACTTCTAATGTATATTAGTAATGAATATTCTCACGCTATTATACATTTTTTGGAGAATAAATATCTAATAAATGCACTAGAATAGTAATGTATTTTCTAACGTAGATAAAAAATGATCAATGCATATAATATTCTCGTTTATTCAAAAACAAACAAAAAATTTTGATGATTTGATTTCGACTCGTTTTCCTTCATTTTTTGAAATTTGAAGCTGAAAATATATTTATTTTTAAATAATCATTCTTGAAAAATTTGTGGTAGTTATACTGTAACTTTCGTCGAGCAAATATAGTGATCTATTTTGGAATCAAGTCTCAAATAGGTCATTAACTTTGCCCGTAATTTCACTAGTTACAAAGAAAATAAATTCAAGAGTATTTGCTCATCCACGAAGGTCTTTTATACACGTATTCCAATTTTCTTTGAATTACAGAAAAAATGTTAAAATTGAATTAATTATATATAAAAATGGAGAATATAATATTATATATAAATGGAGAATAGTTCATTTCACTAAATAAATCATAATATGTATTACTTGTACTTTTTCTTCTTTATGATTTTATTTCATTATTATACTTATTTATTTATTTATTCAGTAAAAAACGGCTGAAAAACTATTAAAAAATTTCAATAATTTTACTAAAAATATATTATTAGTAAATACAATAAATGTTTATGAATATGATTTTTAAATTTCTAACACAATACATATTTATAATATGTAATAATATACAATAATTTAATTCAATATTTATAATGAATTTATTAAAATTTAAATTATTTAAAATAAATTCATTCCATAGAAATACAAAAAATATAATAGAAAATTATATATTTTATATTAAAAAACATTTTTGTTTATAATAAAACGTGAATATGAAACACTATCTAACTAAAGTCAGAGTTAAATTCTTATTGTTTAGGTATGATAATTTTTCTTTGTTTCTTCACTTTTTGTCTTGAAAAAATAAAACTATTTGCTATTTAGTTAACCGAATTTACTTCTGAATCAAACTTAGCTTATTTAATTAGTCATTTTCCATCACGAATAAGTATATTCATTAGTTATGGTTTATCGATACAAAAACTAAATACTGTAATAACTGGTCATAAAATTAGTTACAATTTTATGACCATTTTTCGAATAATCATTGTAGATTTTCGTTATGAAAAATCTTCTACTTTAAAAGAAAATTATTTCAACATAAAATAATTTATTATCAGACCATTTGAAAGTACATGAATGTAGATACAATTTTATTATTGACAGAATTATTGTTTTTACGTATTCAGATAAACCAATTTTATAAATTTTGAGTATAATTTTAAATCATTGCATATAAAAATATTTTCTCTAATTTCTAAATTAATCTAATAATTTAATATTATTTTCACTATTTTATTTTTATACTTATTTTTCACTATCCGTTTTCGTGTTCTTTTTAGTTTACTCATATGTATTTTTATTTCTTTTAATGCAGCATTAACTTATTTAAGAAAATATCCTTTTTCACGGAATTTTTGAATATATATTGTAACATTTTATTTTTAATTTTGAAATGAATAATTTAATATAATTTACAAAGGAAACGATTATACATGACTATGTACTATTCTGACACCTACAATAAAATACCAAAAAATATAATATTAACGAAAGACCTAAGAATATTTAGGATGTTATATATTTCATGTAAAATTTTATTGCAATCTATATGTCAAATAATAATATTTGAAAATCAAGAGTTTCAATTTTAATTTCTGATCAAATCTATTTATCCATAAAAATTACAACTTTCTAAATTAAATTGTAAAAATATTATTTACCAACAAATTGCATTATAATATTGTAGTTAGGAGAGTAAATAGAATTTATTTAAGTAGAGTTTATTGAAGTTGTTATGATTTACGTATCTTTTGGTATATATTGGTATTGAAATCGTACATCAAATTATCAATTGTTCAATGGTCTACAATTTGTCAAATAACTAAAAGCCCTTAATAGATTGAAATGTACTTATTTTATCCTGATTAAAAATATTGATAATTATGTTTAATATTGATGATTGAGTTAAATAAATTATAAATAAATACTGAATAAATAGTGAATGTATATAAATCTAAAGTATGACTGCAAGATTAGTAATTTTTTTTAAATATAAAGATGAGCCAAACATATCTACTATAAATTAAAAGTTATGAGAAATTTAGTTACAATAGATAAAACTTATCATTTTCAAACAAAAATCGAGGCATTTGTACTCATTCTATATTTACATCTTGTTATAGAAATTTTTTATTATTACGTTTAGGAAAAGTATTCTAAAACAAAAATAGAACTGAAAACATAAAGTACAAACAAATATAAGTACACGAACTGTTAAGCAGTAAACAAATAAAAGAGATATACTGTTTGAAAAAAAAGTTTGAAAGAAGAAAATGCGTAATTTTAAAGGGGAAAAATTTTTTATACGCGTAAGTATAACTAAAATTGATGTAGCTCTATATTGGATTGTTGCTTGCATTTTAGAGCCTTCCTTAGATCCTTTAGAAAATAATTGGTAATATTAACCAGTGTTTATTTAGTATGTAAAAAAAGATATTTAAATAAATAGGATATTTCAGAAAGAGGATTATAAGAAATAAGGTTCATGTCATTTCGCTTTAAATCCTATTAAATGTGTAAATTGATTATTGCCTTCGAATTGATGATCCGTCACTTTAATTACATACATAAGTTTTTTGATTAAGCAAATAAACATGCTTAACTGAAGTGATTTTCTTGAGCCATTAATAAATTCTCAATTTCGTCCAGATGCATAAATAGTTTCTCAGTCTTTTTCATTAATTTTACAATATCTAAATTATTTATAAAATCAATATGTTATTTTTATATCTTACTAATTGATTAGTAGCCCGTTATGTTTTGATCGAATAAATTTGATTTTATAAAAACTAAAGCAAAATTTCTTTTCACTTGGCACTTAAAACTATTTGTTTATTAAAATACTGTAATACTTTTAAGTACTATTAATAATCAAATCACTCTTAAATCTATTTTCAAATTTCTTTCTTAGTATTATCATTATGTTGATGAGTGTCATTAGCTTCAAAACGTTTTTTCGTCATTGAAAAAATGAAATTTAATTATTATTAAACTATAATACTAGACGGCAATACAAAGCGATTGTTAATTTATTTCTTATAAATATCTTTTACGAACGTTGTTACGATGATATGTAATAATTGATTACTTTCGATGAAATGATCAATTCTAAAATTAATTTTTATCTATTTTGTATTCACTGAAATTGATGTTGATTCTTTTTCGATGTTTCATAACTGCTTCGTTATATGTAATAGTTTTATTTTATGGCTTCGTACAGCACAATTACTGACATTGAATTTACGAAATAACATTTTTGCTAAATTTTACATTCTTACTTTCAGGCCGCTTTCACTAAATGTTGCTTCTGTTGTTTACATTATTTTTATATTTTCATATTTCATGTATTTACTAGTTTCATTATATTTTAAGTAACAATCTAATATCTAACTGATTATACAAGCATTCAGAATTCTTTTATTATACTTAGTTTATATAGTTAGATATATATAGTTATATATAGTTAATTTATATATACTCGCATTTACGTAAAAGATATTAATAGTACAACAATATTATAAGATAATAAAGATTGAATATTAATTAATTAATTAGAATCGAGAAACTAATAGTTGCTCAAAATTGTTATACTATATAGTCATTGTGAATTATACATCGACAGTATAATTGAACTTCAAAATATAATAAAAATAAAAAATCGCAATAATACCTTACCAATAATTACTTATTTTTATATTATAATTAGATTAAAACAACTTAATATTTCATGTAATTTAAATATCATAATTTTCAGTTACTTAACATTTTTTAATTCATTCAGATATTAATTATATTAAAATACTTACATAAAAGTATAAAAATTACTTGGTTGCATAATCCTACTACGATTAATTATTTACAAAAAGGATTCAAATTTAACAGTAATTCTGTAATTGCATTGGTATTATTAATTTCATGACATAACATTTAGGTATGAAACCACTCAAATCGCTTTTCGGCAATAGTTACTAAGCGATTATACGCATTAAATGCTTATAATTATGATACCAGATATTTGACGTATATTATAGTAAATATTATAATATTAAATGCTATAATAATCGAGATGTGAAAATATGTTAAGATCTCAGCATAAGATAAAAAGATTTAAAAAATAAAGTTTTCAAATTTGTTCTTCTGCTTCAATCAAATTTTTTAATTGCATTATTTAACTAATATAATATGAATTATTATTATTTCAAATGATTTGAAAATAATGTAATTTAGAAAATACCAAATTATTAGAGTATTCTGTACATTGTCGCAGTAAGTATGAGAAAATTAATGAGCTCCAAAAATAATATATTAATTACATAATTTAACATTGACTTACATTTACATAATATGAATTTTTGTCTAGTACTTTCATATCAATACAGTCTTCTGATAGACTCGAAAAGTATGGTATAACTAATTAAATTTATTTAGAAATTGAAAATTATTATTAATGTTAATACAACATAATAACATTTTTAAATAAAAGAAAACACTATACGTTAGAAAGATTACCTTTGATTATATATTCATGTTATTAATCCAAAGTAATTTTGAAATACTTTTCGTATTTCTATTAATATTAAAATTTTATTTGCAATTTTATTTTAACTATTAAAATGTTTTAAAATCTGTCTTTGAGGTAATAATAAGCTTTGAGTATTAATTTTATTAATTGGTGGATTCGTATTTTTAATAAATTTAAAACTAATAAGATTTTAGAAAATTCATTCTTGTATTAACAAATAATATCATTCCTCAGAACATAATTAAAATACTGAAAACAACAATCATTTGCTGTGTAATATTTAGAAAGAAGAGATAAATTTTATAAACACGAATTTCATCCTGAATATAAGCTTTATATTAATTTATTATAGTTATTGATAGGAAGAATAAAAATTGATACATTTAAAAAATTTAATTTTATTATATTATTATTTTAACCCTTGTCAAATATTTTTGATATATTCATACATAAAGTTTCTTTTTTCAAAATCTATGAATTTCTTTTATTTATAATATTTTTATATATAATATATAATATTTTAAGTCTGTTTACAAATGGAAGAGAGTCTTTAAGAGCTATAATGTACATGTATATGTATATAAAATATGCACATAGTATACTAGTTTTCTACGATTACATAAATATCGAAAATTTCTTTTCTTTATAGTTTATAAAAATAATTAAGTATTTTTATTATCGTTAACTGTTTGTGGAGTTAAGGAATTATTAAGTTTTAAGGAATTATTTTAATTTTTGGTCGTTTTCATTGTAGAATAAATGAATGAAGACGTTTGTAATTAATCATATATACGTAAATTATAAAATAACTTACTTAAGGAAAAATCTACGTTTTACCTTTAGGAAAAATATAATTGAAGAAATAAAAATATTTTAAATAAATAATATTTATAAAGTTATATTTCTAGTTAGATCATCTTGAGTAAGATTTTGCATATGAGAGATGTGCTTAAAACATTTTAATTTATTAAATAATAGATTTTAATAGGTATGGCTATTTACTTATATGTTTCGAGAATGTCTATTATTTCTTCTTCATGTTTTGTTTTATATCAAATGCAATGACTGGATGTAATTTAAAGTTCCTCACTAATATTATACTGTGTTAAAGTAATTACATTTACTACTAATAATAAATCTGTTAAATTTGAATCGAATTATTTAAACATACTTGCATCTCTGTAGATATCTATATGCTAAACTTTTACCTTTAGTTCCTGTTTGTCACACGTAAAAGTCAGAATTAATTATAAAACTCCCCTTATATGCTGCGCTTACCTGGAATTCTCTCATCCATTTCCATAATTTGGATGCAGTTAGTTAGTCTACTCTATATGAAATAATTTTATTTTATCATAGATGACTGTATTTAGAGAAAATATGTCTGATAAGATAATAATAACACAATAAATAAAATATCTTAATGCTGAATGGAAAAGTTATCTATTTTTCTTATTTACGTATATAGTAACATGATCGAATTCATTTTTCTTTTATATTAACTATCATTTTCCATAATTAGAATAGGAAACAATATTTATTTTTTACAAATCAGAATGTGATCTTGACGCTCAATTATATATCTAGCTATGGTAAGGTATAAAAGAAAATTTATTTAGATATCTGTTGTTCATAGTAAAAGTATAGTTGCAATGATCAGAGAGTATGGATATTCTGATTCAGAAATTTATACCTTTTGTATGTAAATAGATTAATAATAGTGGCTCATATTTTTACTGCTGTTATACATGCTTTATAATTAATTCATTTACATATATAATTTAACTTCATGGAAATATTTTTATTTCAATCCTATCGTGTAATATTGTTTAGTTTTTTTGAAGTAATTTTTTTCCATAAACGTGTTCACTCAATTACGAATAATTTATCTGCTATCTATGTTATTAAAATTAAATCATTTGATAATGATGTGACTGATTAATTTGAACAAATCATCAAATTTTTATAATGTGTAGTTTATCTTCTCTGTATTAATAATAATATTTTAAGTAACTTTTTTATGTTTCGATTTTGAATACTTTAGTAATAATATTATATACAAAGAATTGATTTTCTACATCAAGCGCTATTCAGTTTTTAATAAACCAAGTAGGTGATAACTCATAAATTTATGCATATAAGGTTTCCTTTGTCAGTGGATTTATAATATACTCCTGATTTATTATTGCATATATGATATTATGTTAGTAGAATTGTTCATTGCTTCTGCAATTATTGTTAATACATACTGGAGGATGATTACTAAGAGAATCAGAGCACTGTTTTTATTTTGTTACGTTATCGTTGATTATGAATAGAATATAGGATTAGTTACTAAGAACAAAGCTTAAAAATTGAGGTATTATGGTTTCAAAAATACTATTAACTTATTTGATTCTTATATTTGAGCATTTCACTTTCATTAAATGATTCGACTAGAATGTTACTTTTACACGAATTTAAAAAAATGCTTAAAATTTAAAAAAACATATGAAACTATTTTTTCTAGATTATATTTTAACGTTTATTTTGATACTGTTCGTTTTTGAGAGTTTAATTGTTTGTAATAATATATTTTCAAATTTTTTAATTATCAATGATATTTAAGCTCGCCAAATGATAATTACTTTTTGTTAACAGAGTAGTATAGGATTTTTAGATGTTGCAAGAGTATTTTCATTTACTATATTTGCTGGTTCTAGGAAAAATTTTTTGTTTGATCCTTGGATTTCATTTTTGTGTTGTTTTGTAACAATTTAATTATGGTAATACAGTTCAGACTGTAAAAGTAATAGAAATCGTATTAGTAACAATATTTATCATTGAAATTGTATGGATTATCATTATATATACTATTTGGAATTCTATAAAAATTATTTCTTGGATTTGATATAATTATATTTAATTTATTTCGAACACATAAAGTTAAAACTAAAATAATTATTGGTATTATATGAATAATAATAATTTTGCTTCATTACATTTGGTAATACTTTAGTTAAATTATTAAATTCTAGATTGAGTGTTAAATTTTATATTTTTCAATAGTTCTTTTAGTTTGGGAGATTCGTTTATTTTTTATTATTAACTCGAAGGCTAATAATTTCTATTTATTATCATGGATTTTGCATCATTTAATAATGTAATGAATATCGAATAGCATTGAAAAGCACTACTTGGTATTCTCCGTTTTAAACATTCTGAAACCAAATATTAGTGAAATAAAATAAATAGAATACCAATGATATCAAATTAAATTGTATTTGAGATACTAATAAAGGCTTAAAATTTTCAATTTTTTTTGCACATTTTAATTGCATTCATTAATTGCATAATAACGTTAAAAAAAATTCACTGTGTTTATATTTCTTTATATCATTAGAGATTAATTTTATACATTAGAAATCAAATTTTAAATGAAAATATCTATTACAAGAAAAATATGATTGATAATTATTTTTAATTTATTTAATTTGTTTCATTGAAACTATTTAAGTGGTTATAGAATTAAAAAAATACATTTTTCTAATTTTAGATGCTCTTAAAGAATAATACTCGAGAGTTTATAAAAAAAATTTCAAGTGTGAATGCAATTTAAATTGGAGGTTTTATAAAGATTTTAAAATGCACATATTTTATTTATACATAAAAATTATTTGAAACTTTAAATGCATTTGTGTCAAATCTGTAATTTCAAGATTGATATATATTTATTAAAACAGTTAAATTACATTATATTACACGTAAATAGTATAAAAAGTATACTTAATATACAAATATTCATCTGAACTTTTTAATCAAATAGTTTCTAATAAATTATGAATATTTAGTTTTCTTCAAGTCGATTAACTAAGTATACTTTATTCAGAATGCATTAAACCAAAAGCTTTTAGTGCCTTGTTTTCTTCCTTCATTAGATAAATGAATTGGTAAAGAAACTATGAAAATTTTCAATGTAGCGTGATGTAATTAGATAACTCATGTATTTAGATAGAGCTGTATATGAAAAACATGAAACTATAGGTGAATTTATGCTTTATTCAAACAAAGTTCTTGTTTGCTTTCAAAGGATAAGAATACTTAATTCTAGAGAATAAATGTGGCGATCTCACTATATATTTGATACCAAAGAATTATATTATTTTATGAACTCTAATGCACAAGTTGAATATTGATTGAGGTCGGATTACTCGGTTTTAAGATATGCTAAAGTTAACGTAAGTACGCCCAAGTAAAGATAAACCCGTAAGTTATTACAGAATTTCTTACTCTTAAATATAAGTACGTATAGCTAGAACTATTTATTTATCAAGATGAATGTACAAATAAAGTTAATTTATAAAAGATTCATTTTTAATATACGTTATTTAAAAACAAATGTTAATTGGCTCTTAACCCTAGTTATTAAACGTAGTCAGTACATATTTTAAATAAAAAACTTTTAAAAAGAAAACCAGTTTAAAAAAAAAATATCGATGATGGATTTTAATAAGTGTTTACAATTTTCTTTGACTTTTACAATGCGTCACTAAGCCAACACAAATTACCTATGAATAAAAAAACGTAAAACTTTTTTGCTTTTACGAAATTGTTTACTTATACTTATCCAAATACTTATCTATGTGTGTATATGTAATTAATAATGTTGAAAATTATATTTTTTATTTTAATTATAATGAATTTAGATTTACAATTATGATGAAATTAGAAATAGTTTTAAGAGCTCATCTCAATATCATCTGTTTCAACACTCGTTGGTAGTATAAACTCATTTGTTCTTAATCCTTTAAAAGCTGAATAGTGTTATTGAAAAGAATGGATAGATATAAGCAGTATCGAAAATTGTTTGTAGTGAAGGTTATACTGTAGTTCATACTCAAGTTACCTTTGAGTTATTTTATTATATAGATTTGAAATAAGGAAAGGTCGAGAACAAAGTCTTGCTCACTTGTGACAATTACTATGGCTGTATTGTCAAAATACAAGTTGTTTGCCGAGTTGCCAGTGCATTATTTAACTCAGAACGATGTTCGAAAGCTGATACCAAACTTTTGGCTAGTTTAAGGATTCATTAATTTTCTATTTCATATATTTAAATAGGTCGAAACTTTCTTCATTTTTCTATTTCACTCGCAGTCTCTCTCTCTTTTTCTGCTTCTATCTTTTCTAATTATCCTATATTATGCTAGCATATTTTATAATAACATCTTTTCTATACATATACAATCTCTTTTTCACTTTTTCACTTTCTTTTCTCATCTTTATCTTCCTTTCATTTTTCTATCAGTATTAATAATCTCTTCAGGTTTTTTCATATTTCAGGATCTCAACCAGTGCTCAGAACAGATCGACTTATCTTCTTCTTCTGTTCTTTCTTTTGTTTCAAATGATTGAGTTCATCTAAATCTCTTTACGCACGTAAATTCTTAGTTTGTCTATGAGCCCCTTTCCCAGCTTTTGGTCGAAATATATCGTGATGTTATTTTGCGTGCACCACTTTGCACGCTACATACATGTTACACACAATGTATTGTTGAGGAATTTAATTTTCATTAAAGTGTATAATAAATGAAAATTTGTTACTTTTATAACTTTAATTTTATTGCATTTAAGATATTAAGCGAAAATTTAGTACAAGTTATATTTTATATTCATAAAAAGTATTTATTAATATATTTAAAATTGCACTTATTAATTAATCTTGTAAATTCATTAATTTATATTGAATTATGTCACATAAATTTATAAAAACGTATTATTAATATGTTTGAAAAGGCAAAATATGCAATAATTTTGTGTACATATGTTAATATGAATTATCTTTTAAAATAGTTTAAAGCAATTGTCGTTTTTAAGTTATATAAATTCATTATAAGTAAGCTATATTTTCTTTATAAGTTTTCATAATGACTTATCGAGAATTAAAAATTGCAATTAAAAGAATGAATATTTAAAATTTTATTGTATTTATAACTTAATTTGTTTGGTGATTGATTCTCATTTCGCATATTCACAGCGGATAACGTAATTAACTCTACTCACGTATTCTGGAAATAAACGCTCAACTTTTGTTTACTTCTTGTCCTCCTTTAGATTCTAGTAAATGGTCACATAACTCGAGAGTTCTAGTCATTCGTGCGATCATCATTTCCGTGGTGGTGTCGCGAACTTTATTGAGTCTGTTTATATGAAAGGAGCATTGGTTAACTCAAACTCACGGTGAAAGTGGCTTTTCGTTCCCCAGAGTGACTGGGAAAATGAGAATTGGAGAGAAACTGTGACAGAGAAATAGACGAACGGTGAGAGAAGGTTAGCAAATAGAGAATGAAAGAGAAAAAATGAAAGATAAAGAAAACGAGAGAGAGAGAGAGAGAGAGAGAGAGAGATTCCATTGTAGCCGATTAAACGAGTACAGATGACCTCCTTTCGTCGTTATTTACACCTTCGGGGTTATTCTCGACGTTTTTCGCTTTCCATGCATAATTTTCACGTTTATAGTAGGTGGTTGATATATTCCTTAGTTTATTGATTGATTTGGTTTGAGAGGTTTAAAAATGTATAGCGAATTCTTTGAGAAATTAAACTCTTTCATTGAGAATTTACAGAGATCTTATACGTAAAATTTTTTAAGTGTATTAAAAGAAAACTCAGTTTAAAGTGGCATCATAAATTTCTTGATTCTATTATACTTTTAGAACATAATTTTTTGAAATAAAAATTAAATAGTTATTTTTTTTAAATGTTAGCGTATTTTTTATTTTTTCAATTTTTTATATCTAATATCTGTAATAACAATAGAATTAATAAGAGCAGAGTAGCTACATTATATTCATTTTACATAAACATTCTTTTTAGCTATTAATATATATGAATGTGCATAAATTATTATATTCTGAATTAACTGAATGCTTATATTATATTCTGAAAGTATGAATTATTTGTTGACCCTTACAGATAAGGTAAATAAATATTAATTCCCATTATACATAATAATGAAGCAGTGCTCTTTTTATTATATATTACTAAACTAAGTAATTGATCAATAATTGAAATTTTTTAAAACTTAGTACATATTATAAAACTATAATATTTAATTACATAATCATAAATTGTACAACAATTTGGTTTATACAATTGTTTATACAATATACAATATTTATATATATTGTATAAATATTATTATACAATATATAAAAAATTATAATTTATACGTACCACAAATGCAAAATGAAAACTATAATATGCTTCAAAAGAAAAATCTTCTATTTGAAAATTAAAATAGCTACGTTACACGTTATTAGCAACTGCTGCTAATGACTCAGTACACCATGATTATCCTTTTTTTTAATTTTTCTTACATTACTTCGAAAATCAACATAAAATACATAAATATATCTGACATGATTTTCCGTAATAGAAGACTCATCACTATAAATTTGATTAATCGGACGTGCACGAGGTGCAACTGAAAATAGTTTTATACTGCTAATATAACGCCTGAAGACGAATGTGCATATAACGCTTGATATTAAAGGAGAAAAATCGTAGCACCATGAAATAATATTTTGCGGAAAGACGGTTAGTTCGCACTACGGAACTAAGTGAATATCGTATTTTATTCTCCAATGTGACACATTACTTTAGAAGCAGGAATCGACAAGAAAAATATAATGTAATAGTAGATAAAGATAGTATTTTACTGGCGTTCTTATAAATGTTATCGTGTTTCTTAATATAAGGTATTGGTTTAATTCATAAAAAAGACAAATAATACTCGCGAAACACAAATTATATATTTTATATGTAGATGTTATTCGATTTTTATCACAGTATTTTATAATTTTCGTCTATATTTTATTTCTAAGAAAAAATGATTTCAAGGTTAAGCAAACATTTTAAGGTGTTTGTCAAATCAAGAAAAATTTATCTTAAAAGGATCCACAGTAAAGTATCAATAGAAAATTCATCAAAATCTTTGGAGGTAAATTATAAACTAAAGTGAGAAAACGTGCTTTTCTATTTCTTTATTAATTTAGTTTTATAATATATTATTAAAATCAAACAAGCGATAAAATAAAATGTTCTTATATATTGTTATCAAATTTTCAATGGAATATCCGTAATTGATATCATAAAGTAAAGCAATCAAATAAGATGTTCTGATGTATTACTGGGCTCCTATTACATTACAGAATTATTTACAGTACAATGATAAATTAAATATATTAATTCGTGTATTTTTTTTATTATATGCATAAATATATCTATCTGATTGCTTCTTACAAAGATTTATTTGCTTTTTAATTAAATTAACCTTTTTTAAACATATGCATAAATTTCCAATAATATGATTTATATTTTAGATAAGTAAAAGGTAGAATTTATAATATCAATGTTAATACAATAAACATCACTTATTATTGATTAAATTTTTTTTGCTTTATATTTTATATAACAGATTAAATGATATAATTGCTGCTTTATTTGTTTTTCCTTATGAAGTAAGTTATAAATATAGCAACTTAATATTTTTTAGCCATATGCGGTTATTATGATTTAATTTTGTGCAGTTATTCAAGAACTAAACTAAATTTTACACTTTTTAAAAGAAAAATCTATGCTTAGAAGGATCCTCATAGAAGCTAATTTTTATAAAATGCAGATGTTTTGCAATGTTTTTGTTACAGGAATGATAATTTCACAAAATAACAAGATGAAGAATAAATTGATGAAACAATATAAAAAAATCGAGTCAAAGAATATAACTTTGTTCGTTATTTAAAATATAAGCTGATGTAACCATCACAATTTTGAAAAATGTTACTTATTAATTGATTGATACTAATAAAAATAACAAAATAATCACGGTACTAAAATAAATGCTAATTTTATATTATTATAAAATATAATTAAAAAATATGATAAAATGAATATATAATATTCATTTTACATGAAATATTGTTTGATAATTTACGATTTTTAAAACATCTGTCACATTTATTTGTAAAATTAAAAGAATATCTTTAGTTTTACATATGACTATTTATAAAACAATTATTAAAAAGAAATATTTACATCTCAAACTACAAATTATTTATAAATTAATTACCTACAGTTACATTTAAAATTTTTCTTCTTATCAAAACTGCATTTATTATCAAAAAAGATTAATTAATTTTCGAAAATTAAGAAAAGAGTAATATATATCTTTGTAATATTATGAAAAGTTAGAAAAATACTTTCTAGAAATTAGTTATATGAATTACAAATACTCGTTAAATAATAAGTATACTATAATAATAATAGTAAGTATAATAATAATAAATATAATAATAATAATATACTTATTAAATTAATTAGAAATATACTTTCTTATTCTATAAGACTTGTTTTATTAATTACATTCTAGAAAAATGAATAAAAATGCATACAATGTTAAAAAATATAAAATGTCTTATTAAAGCAAATTAGGAAATTCAGTAAAATTTTTAACTAGTTCATTTCTGATGAATTTAGTGTGGGATTATATTCATTAGAACTAAAATTAACTTATAAGTATATACTGTGTCAGAAGTATGCGTGTAAATGTATCTTATTTACTGCATCTGTAGAAGGGTATACAACTTATGCAAATGGTAGAAACTATAATTTCAAAAACGTATTTTTTTTACTACACTATTTTCAATATTACCATGCAAATTATTGAAGATTTATTCAATTTCAAGATTAACAATTTTATTAAATTAGGTTGAAATTTTTAAAAAATATCTAATTGTTGGAATATATGTTTTTTGTACTTAGTAAATATTGTTCTGTATAATATTCAATGTTTTAAATAATTTTATAATTTAACGTAAAGGCAAGTTCTCTTCATTGATTGTTTATTCGAAACAGATAATTTAGACCTTCTTAAATAACTTTTTTTTCTAATAAAGTATTTTCAATGTAGATATTGTCAATAAATTTGTAATCAAATCGGTATGTTTTTATTAATTTTACAAATTATTAATTTAGAAAACGTCCTACAAATATTTATAAAAAAATTTGATTTCCCAAATAATGCTTCTACGCAGCCCACTATTTTTAAAAAGATGACAACAATTTTTATAGCGAATCACAATTTGGTTTCAGTAAGAGTGATGTTTCGAGAAAAATTTTGCACTTTGCGGTATTACTGAAACCATTATACTCTTTTTCATGATCAATTTTATTCGATAATAATTCTTAATAATATTATTCCCTTACTTTTCTTAAAAATTTAAATATATTAGAATTAGAAATATCAATATAAAATGTAGGAATACATTCAAGTTTTCAAAACTTTCGAAGAAAATGAAAAACACTAAATTAGAACAAACTGAATTAAAATATTTATAATACATTTTGTCAAAAATTAAATTAAAAATTTGCAATTTGAAAAGACTCTAGATTATGTGTACATTTTAAATATTTTTCTTTATATTTTCAAGCGTACTCGTCATATTTTTGCCATTGAATCGATTTCACCGATGTTATTTTAGATATTATCAGAAAAACCATATATTATTAAAAAAATTTATTTAATTTCAGAAAATTTTTTGTGTAAAGTTTTACGGCATCAACTTAGTGATTAGGAAAATTTCTTTTTCAAATTTTCATAATTTCCGAGTAATGTGGTTGCTTAAAAATTTAATAATTATCAATAAACTATGCTAAATCTCACTTTTATATGTGAACAAGTATTATTTTTAAAACCATAAATATATAAGCAGTAACACCTTTACAATTCCTAAAATGTATTAAAAACGTATACATTAATTTCTGTTAAGCATTAGTTATGTAAATGGTCTATTATTTGAGAGTTTGAATATATAATGATTAAATCAATCTAATATCTTTACGTTTTTTTATTATCATATTTTTAATATTGTGGTACAGTTGTAGTATAGTTGTATTCACGGAATGCAAAGATATTAAATACAGAACCAAAATTTAGTTAATTTCTATAATGAAAACAATTGTTTCAGAAATCTCAAATTTATCTTAGATTTGTAGTACGTTGAAATGAAGTATAAAATACACATAAAAAAGAATATAATGTATATGATAAAATATTAAATATCTATAAAATAAGAACATTTTTAGAAAGTCTCTGTGATGTAATGTATTGATATAGCAATGCTTCTGTGAAACTCATTTTAAATAAAAACTGCACACCTTAAAACCTCAATTTATTAAATAAAATATTGTTTTTAGGTTAATTTTGAAGTATATTGTAATTATTTTCTTTTATAAAGAATTTATGTTTTTAAATTTTAAGTTAAAAAAATATTTGACAAATGAAATAACTTAAGTAAATATATTGTTTAATATATTTAAAGTGCTAATCGAATAATTATAACATAACGTGATGCTATATTATATATAATACATATTTAACATTGAAATATATGACTAAAAATTTGTTTAAGCACAAAATATATTTCTTGCTTATTAGAGAAGGTAAATGAATGAATAAAAAATTCAATATATGATTTATTCTAAAAATCATGATAATAAAAAATTAATTCTTTATTCAGGATAAACTATTTTATCTCATTAAAATAAATTTAGGTACTACATTAACATGTATTACATATTCTTTTATTTGCGATAAGATAAAAAAAACATCTGCAATTTTATTACATAGTAATTCTTGATTTTTTATCAATTATTTTAGTTGTAGAAAAAGATTATAGAAAAATTATCATTAAAATTCAATATTCGATCAAAACCTAGATTCTTTGTTTACCGATTCTGGTATTGCGATCATGTTAATTTCAACGTTATTTCTTAGCTCTTCAAACATCAACTTATTTTTTAAAAACTATAAATCCAATGATCAAATACTATCATTTTTAAGATATCGATCAAAACTTTAAAAGAAGTTAGTAAATCGTGATCTGTAATTTAAGATACATCGACCAACATAGTAAATTGAATATATGCTTAGTTTTTACCAACTTCAGTAGTATGATTATTAAAATTATCATACTACTTAAAATAGATAGAAATAATTCGTGTAGATAATTCGATGTCCCAAAATAAATTAGTAGAAAAACAGAAATAAATTACACAATAATCTGGATTTAGAATCACTATAAAACCAGAACATTTATAGTCAATTTGATAACTTTCAGTACTGTATCAAATATTAATATAATAATATAGATGACTAATAGATAAAGTAAAATAGTCAATCACAAGATTTCAAGATAAGCTGAAAAAATTGATGTATTAAATCTGAAAGTACTATGAATAGTAACAGTTAAGTTAATAAATCAAATAATGTAGGGAATTATAAAGAACAATGTTCATAAATAATACATATTTAATTTATATTTATAATAAATAATAAAAATTATATAATTAATTCTATATCTACATCTTACAGTAAGAATATTGCTTATAAGCTAATACATTACTGCAATTAATATATTATTATTATTTTTTATTATAAATTAAATTTAAATTAATTGGAGCATGGTAAAACTAAAGGTTATTTTTTATAGGTAAATAAAAGTAAGAATTCCTCAATTAGATAATAATTATAAATATTACTAGAGCTGACGTACTGATTTGCTCCAAGTATCATTATATAAAATGTAAATAACATTTTACATAAACACTTGTTATTTTTATTAAAATTTAATAAAGAAGACCTTTTAATTACGTACAGTGAGAATATATGTAAGTCCTACGGCTTTTTATGTTAAGACTAAATATAAAATTATTAGTACCATTACAAGTATTCTATATGTGTGCTTTTTTGATATTGATATTATAGCAAAATGTGTCTACAACATAATTAACAGAAGCAGTGTGAAAACTTTTTTCCAATATTGGTAGACGAATATAAAAAATTTCTAAGAAAACGTAAATATAAATAAAAAGAAACGTAATACAAATATTATAAGGTAAATATTTATAAATAACTTCGACACTTGTTAAATAAGTATACTTTTAATATATTTTTTTATTAGCGAACAAAATATATATGATTTTATCATATATATGTTCATACCAATACTTACTTATTTATTTCAGTTCTTTTAATCGATCAAAAATTCTTCGATTTATTCGAGACTTCTTTATAGAAATATCATAAATTCGTTAAATCTTTTATAGAGAGTGCGTGAGACGAACAAGAAATAAAGTTTTGAACATTTTGATAAAAAGTCATGTGAATCGGATCAAGATTGTAAACATATTTGTATAAATAATTCAGTACTAGATATTTATGTAAGGATAGTTTGAAATGTTTGAAGGATAGTTTCAGAAATTAATGAAAAATTGCTTTGAGGGTTGTGTTTCATTATAATTTTATTTTCAACGCAATTATCAATAATATAAATTTTATATTTATATTATTACTAAGGTTATTTATAATATAAAGTCATATTCATGTATTGCTAAAGAGAGCTTAAAATAAATGAAACATAACAAAGTAACAAAATCTAAAATTTAAAATCTAAAATTTCAAATATTTGAATAGAATATAATAGACACAAAATAATTGTATTTACCAACTTAAATTTTCATAGAAACACTTATGAACTGTTTAATTTAATAGAAACAATTATGAACTCCAGCAAGTATATATTAAGATATTTTAGTAATTGCATTATAAAGCAGCATCATACATACATACATACATACATATATACATACGTACAAACATACATATATACATACTTGGAGAAGTATATTGGAATGAACTATATTACACTAATATTGGAAAACTATGCAAAGTTGTTTCTGTTTTCTAAGTCTGTATTGACGAATTTCAAAACAAGTTTTTAATTGATTAAGTTAAAAAGGTTCATGGTATCCATATTCAAGTAATAATTTTGAGTTTCAATTTATTCTTATACAAAGAGATTAAATTAGCCTATTAGAGACTCTGTATTCATCATCATTAATAAGTTTGCTTCTTAATATAGCAACAG
Source organism: Wiebesia pumilae (assembly GCA_018907045.1). Lineage (NCBI taxonomy): Eukaryota > Metazoa > Arthropoda > Insecta > Hymenoptera > Agaonidae > Wiebesia > Wiebesia pumilae. Next base: position 4,992,093 of record JACCHZ010000138.1, read on the forward strand.
TCCAATAGTAAAAGACTATCAAGTCATTTATAATAAGTAGATATATTAATAATTTGATTTATTATTAACAGTATTTTAGTATATATTAATATATATTATTAATAGTATATGTTGTTAATATGAATTATTATTACATTAGTATATATTATATAGAATATAATATAAATATATTATATATACATTATTAGTATACTATATTATATATACATTATTAGTATACTATATTATTATATACTATATATTATATAGTATATAATATAAATTACAGAGGTTTAAATATCACTTGAAGTTCAAAAAGGATGTTCAAATTATTATTAATGCATAACTTTACATGCATCCAGTGATATTAAATATTTTTACTACATATTAATTTGCACTTAAATTCTTTTAAATGTATACAAAGAGATTTTTGTTATATATTTTTATTGTACACTTTTTTCGCTAAGTTTTGTAGTTAAATCAATTGAATCAGTAAATATTGGACATTTGTTGAGATATATAAAAGTACTAAATACAACGTACTTTAAATGACATCAATATTAATATAATATATAAAGAATCAAAATTACATTCTAAATTGTATGCCATGAGAAATTTTATATTCTAAATACTACATTAAGAATTGGTAATGCGATTGTTAATTATAATTGTATTAACTTTAAGTGCAAAAATTTATTCTAACAATTTAAGTTTACTCGCTCAAATTTATTCTTGCAATTTCTTTTACACAAAAACAATTATTAATTTTCAATTCAAGATTTATTTTGTTCTTATGTGTTGAAAAAAGAGAATTTGTTTTTCGAAGATTTTTCGTAAAAATATAATACCAAAATGTTAATAAAGAAATACTTATGCATTATACAATAAAATAATGATTGGGGTTTGAAAAAAATATTTGTCTAAAGTCAATAAAGTTCGAAGGCGTTTTTAAAACTACGTAATGTAAAATTTCGTTTTCAATAAATATTACGATGCAATTACTCGATAACCGAGCCTGATTTTTATATCATAATTTCAAAGCAAATACAAAACGATGAATACACTCACCGCGGTGTAAACAGCACAGGCGAAGCTTCCGCGACGAACAGAGCTCCAGCAGCAACAGGATTGCATGATCGCCATGTCAGCATCACTTGCTTCGCCAGCAACGACGCCGACGCTCCGTTGGACTAACGCTCACGATCAACCGCAAGACGACGTACATGATCGAAGCTGCAAGCTCGCGCAACCCGACGTCCGTGAGCCGACTGTTCGCTTATAAACATCAAGCTTCTCTATATACCGTGTGCAAGCACGCGCGCGCAGTATTAGCACAAGCGCATTTGTCCCGGTAGAACAGATTTTTCATAACGTTAGCAATAGATTAGCTGTGTACTTGCTAGATAGGAGGGCATTGTGGACCTGAAGCGTACGCGATTATTATGTTTATGTAGTTTGCGGACGAACTTTTTTATCAGATAAAAATTGTATGACGATAGGTAATAGATATCTATTCAGTTGTTGAAACTATTAAATTAAGTTCAGTGAAGTTTCTTTGATTTGGAAGTTCAGTGAAGTTTCTTTGATTTGGAAGTTCAGTGACGTTTCATTCGCTTTTGTTGTAAATAATTCCAATATTAACATTATTTACGCCCAACCGAAGCTTTTGAACTAATAAGCTCAAGGAAAAAGTTGTTGCACAAATGAATTTATAGATCGCTTAAGAGTCTTTCTCAACCAGAGCCAACTTGCCACTGATAGACAAAACATCGCAATGATACGAAAAAGGACTTAATGCAGCTTATTGAAACTAATGCAATGGATCTACTAAATTAATTTAATCGATTACTACAGACAAACTACAATATCATCACTACAAAATAAATTTTAGTCTCGGGTCACCATATTATCGAGAATAGAAAAGTTTCAAAAAGGATTCGCAAGTTTAACTCGTGCTCAGCTGAACTTTAGCACTATTGATGCTAAACTTCAGTATCGATCTGGGTGATAATATTACAAAATCGCATGTTACCATGCCACATCCATGAACTAATCAGTAGGTGAAACGAACTCAACTGAAGGTCCGACTGACATCCTTGAATTGTCAAAAACTTCATAAAAAATGTGATGATTCATTCATTTAATACTAGTAAATGGTATAAATTAGATGGATATTGAAGTTGTAAATGAAAAAGATGGTACACGTTTCAAGAATAAAAAAGACATCAACTAATATTTTGCATTTATACCTACGATTCGTGATGTTTACAAAGTTATACAAGAACTGTCTTTAATATGGTTTTCATGAAAGTGCAGAGAAATAACCAGTGATAACCATCACATTCATAATTTATTGCGTTGTCTAATACTTGTTTTCTACATGTCGATGACGAGTCGGTGGCTTTGATGGTTTTAGGACAGGTATTGGATAAATTGTGGATTTTTTACGAATCAAACATGACCATCGTTGAAGCTCTTTTCGAAGAAAGATCCTTTAAGAACATCAGTATTGTTGGTTATAATTAAGTATAAAAAAAATAATTACCAATGAGAAATTTAGTAATGTTTATCCATTATTCAACTTATGAAGAAATACACTATTTTATTATAAATTTACTATTTACAACAATCGAAATATTACACGTATTTTTTACGTAAAAGTACATACGTTTTAAATAAAAGTATTAAAAAATATAATAAAATAAGAACTATTTTTACAACTATTAAGCATAAAAACATGTATTAAGGCAAATAGATTAGATATTTTCGAGAACTACTTTCGCAGTCAGTTAAAAACAATATATTTATTAGTTATTTCATGCTGTGTCAAACACATAGTTTTTCATCTGTGATAGGCAAATATTAATATTTCTATAACATAAGGGTAAACTATAATGAATCTTATCCACATCTTGTAACTCTAATGTGTTATTCTGATAAATTTATATATCGTATATATTTATTGTAATAAAACTAATATACATTAGTTACGCTTTCATGCTAACATTGAAACTCATTAATTTATAATCACAAATTAAATTATAAATTATAGCCTAAACTAATGAAAGATAAACGATATCCGAATAGATTAGGATCAAGTTTGTAGTTCTGATAGTAAAATATTTAGACATCACGGAAAAATATTGTATAGGTATTTAATTTAAACTTATTGTGATATATGAAATATTGAAAACTAAATTAAAAAGAAATTGACTCCTGAATAATATAATAATATTTCCGAAATAAAGAAGTAATTTCTTCAATATTTTTCGTTTAATTTTTATTGTATGTCTGCTAAAACTATTACAGATTGTTTTAAAGTGTATTAAGAATTAAATTAATTGAATTATACATTTTTATTAAATAAATAAGAAGGATGTAATTTATTATAAATAACAATTTTTTTCTTAAAATGTTATCAATATTTGTTATAATATTAGAACGAAATTTAACCATGAATTAATAAAAAAAATGATATCTTACGATACATAGTTTTGTTCAAAAACATAATTTAATGAAACATATTTTTATCTATATATTTTATAAATATAATTCAGCATCTTAAGGACATTTTCACAAATATAATTAAATTAAAATTTTAAACTTAATAGAAATTTCATATGTACTTTTCGTTTTATAAAAGGTGAATTTAATGATGATCTTCAAATTTTAATATATTACGTCAAAAATTGAGGTCACAAAATAAGAAGATATTTCTGTATTTTTTAAATATTAGGATGATTATCTTTTTTCACGTAACCTTCTTCCAATTTTAGAATCCATGTTATTAAGATGCAACTCGAGATATATCTTTTTCTTGGACAATATATTTTATTTTGTAAGTAAAATATTGATTTATGTTTCATGTCGAAAGCATAAAGCAATAATTCTTTAATAAAATTTTTCTTAATATAATGCTTAATTACTTGTTATCAATTAGGTCATCAGTATGATTATGTAATTTCCAATCCTTTAGTTGGTAATAATATTAGACACACAGACGATAATGAATTTTTATTTGTCGTATCTGTAATGAGAAATAATATTGAAAACCCTCAACCTCTACAAGATTATTTATGCGCAGGATCAGCTATTTCACAAAAAAATATTTTGACATGTGAACATTGTTTATACGAGGAAATTCCAACTGGAATTAAAATTCGCGCAGGATCAAATAACTTATTTCAAGGCGAGAATTATTTTGTAATGTGGTGGCTGTCCTTTGATCAATGGGCTACATTAAGAGAGATAGCGATTGAATTCCCAGGGAATGATATTGCTTTAATAAGGGTGATCATATTTTTTAAAACATTTTATATTACTTCAATTCTTTTTACAAAAATTTTAAATAATTTGGTATATTTAACCTACTTATTATTATCGGCATACAAAATATTTTGCACTATTTCAAGGAGAATATATTTATTTAGTTGCTTCAACATCTACCTAACAATATTAGACCAGTGAGTATTTCAAATAGAGAAAATACGGATTTATTTGGAGTATTTGCGGAAACAGTTGGATGGGGAACTGAGGAAATAGACAATCCAAGTCCTGTATTAAGAGCTGTAACTTTGAGAGTCATAACACGCAGATTTTGTGAAAGAAAAATTCGAAGACTCTATCCAATGGGCCTAGCAGTTGAGGAACGTCAGTCACTGTGTACCATTGCAAACCCGTACGCTCTACTGAGTTGGGTAATAATTTGTCTTAATAAAAATACATTTTATCATAAATAAGTGTGAGTTATGTGTTATGATAAAAAAATTTGAATGTACATATTAATAAGCAAAACGCGTTCATTTGGTATATTGATAAAAAACATTAATGTTAATTCCATATTTATGATGAATTTTGTAATACGTAAACTAAATTCTTTATTATATTATATTTCAAATACTCGAACGTCATTCGTGTATTATAGTATTACTTTTAAAAATCGATAAACCTAGTAACTTTAGTAACTTATAAAACCAAAATCTTCAACTAAATGACTTTGTTCGCATAATAAATATTAAAAAGTAAACTGAAATGTCAGCTACGTTATAGAATTAGATTTAAGGTTTCAAATGGTTCTTAAATAAGAGTAAATTTCAATTGTGGTATAAGATAATATTCATAAGTAACGCTTTTTTAAGAAATATATTCACGATTGTAAATAAATATATATTAAATTTCCTAAGAGATATAGTTGGGTCCATAGACGAATAGGAGGCATTTAATGAGCAATGATGTTATAGAATTTAATGATGTAGCATTTGAATGATAGTTGACGTTATTACTGTTGATCCAGATTTTATTATTATTAATCAAGTAAGACCTTCTTACACTTAATAGATCATATGCAAATGATTCATTGTACAATACGTACAAGATATTAAAAATGCCCGTAGAAATTCTCTGTAGTACCTATTGAGTCATCTAAATAGGCAAATAATACTTGTTCAATCTTACAGTATAGTAAATTTTCTTATTAATTTCTGAAAAATCAGCTTTTTAAAGAAGATTTAAATTTCCTAAAATACTGATACCTACAATAGTAGAGTCTTATAAGACATATTTCTTGGGTAAAGTCGTTGGAGATATAGTATTCGACTTATTTACCGTAGAACTATGACCTTGTGAACATATAGAATTTAATGCTTTATTTATTAGTCATTTCATTTATAAATAATATTTCTTTTATGGATGTATTAAAAATTGATGTCTAAAAAAATCACACGAATTATTATCTCTCCGCATATGTGATTTTATATTAGGGATATATTAGGTTTGGTTAAATCTATTTTATTGTATGATTGCACATATTATTCTAAGACGTGCGTTTTAAAAGAATAATTCTGCGTTTATTAGATCTAGTTGTTCTGAAACCTGTTCGGTATTTTAACAGTCAAATTGTTACCTATAAATCGAGATTTTACAAAACTATTATAGGCAGCAAATAATCGTTTATTAATTTAAAGAAATCTTAAAAGTGTAGATAGTTTAAAATCATTTTATTAAAATTCGATAAAATTCAATATAAAAATGGAATGTTACTTAAATGAAATGTTTCATTTCAATAAAAATATGATTACAATATTTGAATTTTAAGAAATCAATAGGCGATTTTATTAATTTTCACTCAAAGGAAATTGTTAATAAATTTTCTATTATTTAATAGTATATTACAATACTTAATTCAATTACAAGCAGTAATTATGAAAACCATAAATGAATGACAAATAGATTTTTTATTTCACTGAATACATAAAATACTTTATGATTCTATATTATTAAAAATGTGCTGGACACTTTATCTGCCAACATATGTAAATACATACATTTAAATAATACATAGGATATTTTCCAATAATTTTTTTATACTTGGAATAATAGAATTTAGATAATATTCCTGATTTCTAAAACATTTCATGATTGGTAATATAGTAAAATATTGAATTATTACAAGATCTTATCAATTAAATGCAGTTTTTTAAAAACGTAATTTATAATTAATGTACTCAGTGATAAACTAATGGGTTTATATATTAATTCTCTAATTTTCTCCTAAATTTATTCTGTATATTATATCTAGGTATAGAGAAAATATTTAAAATTTAAATTTGAAGACTAAATTTTTTCAAAATTTTCTGATATTTTTAATTTTCTGATTGTGTTGTTTTAATTTTTAGGGTGACAGCGGTGGACCACTTTTGTATAATAATTCTATTATAGCAATTAATATTGGAACATGTCCAAATACAACAATAGGTCATCCTGAATTGGTAAACTTGCATTTAGGTATTCATTACTATCTTGTGTTTATTTTAGAGTTTCAATATTATTCAGCGACATGAATAAATTCTAAAATTGTAAGAATTTAAGAGAGTATTACTCTATATTTTAGTATGAATATAATGATTTAATATTTTTTATTATATTCTGTATTAATGTCATATCTTTTCACCATATTCACACATTAGTACCTTTCTAGTACCTTAGTGAGTAAAAATATCTTCATATATTTATCATTGCATGTAACTATTTTAAATTAATAAAATACAAATTTATTGAAACCTTCTTTATTGGAATTTCAAAAATTATAGTATACATTAGGGTTTATTCAAACTCATAAATAGTTGCTCCTTCTGCAGGTTCTGTCTGGAACACATTCGATTCTGCATCGTTCTCATAAAATTTCTTTTCTAAGTTCTGAATAAACTCTTTGACTTTTTCTTTAGTGATAATTGCAATGATGCAGCCACCCCAACTGGAAACAAATGAATTCTAAGAATAATGTTTTATTATTAATCGACATTCACAGATTATCAAATCTGATTATCAAATTTGCTGATTTAACTACAAAACTATTTCGAAGCAATTTAATTATGGTTTATCATTTTTTACATAAAAGTATTGTACTTTTATTAAAATCAAGCTTATAAAATCTATCCAGAATTGGCAATATTATAAATATATTTTTAAAATATGTATCAATACTAGCGAAATAAAATTAATTAATTAATAAATAACGAAATAATGTTATATAATACTTATTAAATTATAAGTATTATCAATCATCTGCAATGGACTACAATGATATTTTGGATACCACAATTATATAATTTCTGAATTTTTCTTTATATAATTTTATTCAAATGTTTTTAAAATTTTGTAATTTTTTCAACTGGCTTCTAAAATAATTTAGTTTTCATTAATTGTCTCTTAACTGTCATTAATGTATTGTTTATTTTAACGTTTAAGTGTATAAATTTAAAAATTAAAATTTTAAAATAATTTAAAAGTTTACTATTTACAACAATCGAAATATTACTCGTATTTTTTACATAAAAGTACGTTTAGGATTAAATATATTATATTTTATAAAACGAAATATATATAATTTTTCAATACATTAACGAGTCATAGATTAAAATATCTGTTAATAATAATAGATTAAAAATTAGGATATAATTATAATAAAATAAATAATAAATAAAAATTTCAAAAATGATGAAATTATTTTTGTTTTATATATTTATGCTTTATATTAAAAATTAATTTAAATTTCACTTTAACCATTAGCAATTAATAAGTAACTTCGTAATTCCATATTTTAATTTTATTGTATATAATATTTTACTATCATATAAACTTCGTTTTATGTTGAAAACATAAGACAGCTTCAAATTTATGAATTTGTATGATCTTTGACTGCTCATTTTGAAGATTACACATTTATAACTATTCATATTAACATGTTTAAGTATACATACAATCAATTTGAATTTCTAATGCGTATAAAAGAAGTATTGTTTTAAATATTTCGTTTCATATACTTAATTTTTATATAAATTAACAGTTTTAATAAATCTTAATATGTATTAAAAATAGTTTTATTTTATGCATTTGTTTAAATGGTTTTAAAGAAAATTAACATAATATAGATTATATTAATATTAATATTGTAATTAAATTAATATATTGTATTAATATAAGATTTTAGCTTTTATTATTGAAATTATTATATGTTCATTATCTTAGAATTAATGTTGATTTTATTAAACTTAACTTAACTTTTTTCAGAAGGGAATGTAATATGTTTTATATTATATGTTTTCTCATATTTAAAACTATAAGTTTTTTTGAATAAGTAAAAAAATATAATGCATGTTTTTTATTTATATTTCTACGTTCAATACAATAATATATATACTATTTTTTAATTAAAAATTGTATTAAGCATTTTCATTATTATAAACTGTTAATGTATTTAATTTTTCAAATCAGTATAATAATTTTTTATGCAATAATTATGACTGTATAAAATATAAATCATTCATTTTTATTTAATATTTTATTGATGAATCTGAAATTAATTTAATGTATTATTCTTTTTAACTTTATATACAATTTAAATTTATAATAAGTTTTATACAATTTTATTACAATTAAATAAATTATAGAAAAACTGATAATATTTAGTAGAAATTAATTTTTTATTTAAATTTTAATATATTATATATTTATAATTATGTTTATAATTAAATATATATATATATATATATATATATATATGAATTGCTCAAAAAACCATATCATCATAAAAATATTTAATACGTAAAAGAGAAGAAAAATCAAAATAGCAAGTATAGTACAGTACGGTAGTTAAATGTTTTTATTGAATTCTTAATAGAGCTTTGAGATACTGACTATGTAGTGGATTAATATAAAAAATTATCACAACCTACAATTATATATGAGCACATTATAATTTAACACCATAAAATAACACAAAAATGTACATTAACTTTTGTACATTTTTTGAATATTTATATATATATACATAATTTTTATTTCAATGAGAATGAAAGAAAATTAATTTCAAGAAGATAAGTAATTTGTAAATAGCTGATTAAATATGAGTTTAAATCTATCTATATTTTATGTAAATTCAAAATATCATCAAATCCTTTTCTCATTAAATTTGGTATGAAGCATGTATAAATAAAAACAGAGTAGAGAAGAGAAAAAACTTTATAATTTTTTTTTAATAAGTTTTTTGATAAGTATTTAATAAGTTATCGTTGATGTATCATTATTAAAATATTCTTATAAGTTACAGTTATCCTATCATACATTAACGGAAATAACCATTTATTTCTTAGAAAGAAATTCTCGATTTTATAGTTTGTTGTTTTTATTAAAAAAATTCATCGCAATAGAAAATAAAGATAAATTAGATTGCTTTTTTAAGTTTTTAAATTAAAAATTTTTTTTATTTAAATATTGAAGAGTTTAAACTTAAAATTAAGTAAAATTAGATGGAATAATGTTCTGTTTTGCAAAAACAAATGTTTACATCAATCAAGGTTTAAGTAAAATAAATTTAATGCTGTATATATGACTGATATTATAAAAAAGAAACTTCATGAGTAGTTAGAAATACTTAAATTCTATAAAATTTATTAAACAAAAATTTATCTATTTATTTTATCATTTTTGTTCCCTTTTGTTCCACACCTCCTGTGGAATCAAAAGTAGCTCACTCCTCATCTATAAATAATTAGTTTAATCTTTCACGAATGAAAAGTTGAATAAATGAATTCATGCTTCTGTAGAAAAGAATATAGATATCTATTTTTACCCAGCGCCTGTTAATTTTGCCCCAAGAGCGCCACACTCAACGGCCGTGTTGATGAGCGCATCGATCTTGGGGTGGCTACACTCGTACAAGTTCTGCAAGCTTAACTGACTCTTTGACATAAGACTGCCGAGTTGGCACAATTTTGTGAGCCCATCAATGTCCTCACGTTTACAAATGTCTCGAAACGCCATTACTCTTGCAGCTTCTGTCAATAGAGATACACGGAATGGTAATGAGTAAACATTGTAATATAATATAAAACATAATTAATTTTCTTCAGAGATATATCAAATTTTAATTAAAATGTGCACTGTTAATGCACAGTATTGCATTATTTAAAAAATATCATGTATTATTAATTATAATATAAGTGAACCTTAATCAATATTCGGTATTAATTTATTATAAATAATGTATTATAATATAAATTTTTAAATCAAAATTTCATATTTTTATAGAAACCCTGTTTGTCTGTTTGCAAAGCATTTACAGTAAAATGTAACTTAATACGATTGGATAACGAATAATAAGAATGACCATCTTATTTATTAAATGATACATTAAATAAAAATTAATGTAGTAATTCATCTTCAAAGATTTTTATCACAATTACCATTTTATGATCGAGAACCTTTTTAATATTGTGTATCTATACATATTCCCAGAATATATTTATAATCTGATATTATGTAAATACATATCAAAGTATTGTTAATTAATAATAACGAACGTATGTAAATTATTATTTTATCATACTTTTGTTAAACAAGTTGCATGAGTATTAATATAATGTTTAGTAATAATATATACGATCTTACGAAATAAATAAGAATTATAATATACATGATACAATATAAATAATTTTTATTTTTCTCAATTTCATTGGATTATATATAAATTAGTTTTTAAAGCGAATCATATAAAGGTCTAGTTATATAAATACGTCATGTGTTATTTGCAAAGCAAATTTATTTGCACATTCATAATTCATAATTGAGTTAGTATATCAATATTCCCAGAGTAAAAATTAGTTGCCAGCATTAATTAATAAACAGAAGAAATTTATGTTATTTAGTTAATTTTTTGTCAAAGGTATTTTCTCTATACATGGTACATATCATAGTAAAAATTACTTTTTACTTTTATCACTTTTATATTTGAAAATCTTTAAAAATCATAACTTATGTATATATAAAAGGTATATTTATATAAAACAATAGTTGATATAATATATTTATTTAATATATCTTTTACATTAGAAAGAGAATTAATTATTAGAAAAAATTATCATTTCAAAAAGTGCAAATATATTTTATGCATCTTTTAAAATACTTTTTCAAGTATTTTATTAAAAAGAAAAAGAGCATTGATAACCTCCAATTACATGGGAACCGTGCTTCTTAAATTATTAATAAGCTTTTATTATTGTTGTTTTTTGTTTCGTTAAAATATTGGTTTTTCTTATAAGGAATCGGATGAAAAAGAAAGAAAGAATATAATAGAAGACCGATGAGACTTAAGCACTATTATTATTATAAATTTTCGAAGATATAAAATTGAGTAACTTTGGAAGATTATGAAAATTTATCGAATATCAACCTTTGACTTGGCCTATCAAGAATGTTATCAGATATTATCGTATAGGCTATAGAAAGCTTAATATATTAGAAGATAAAATTTGCTCCATTAAAAATTTCAATAACAAGAGTGTAGCAGCATTTCAAATTCGATAATATCAGAAATTCAGTATAAGCGACTTCTTTTCTAATTTTTGATAAAATCAATAAATATACTTATTTAATATTACAATATTTGCTATTTATTTACTTTTTTTAATTTATCTAATTTTATTTGCTTTCTTTTTAAGTCATCAGATAGTAAAATTTAAATTTGATTACAAGTTTTAAATTATATATAAATTTTCTTTAACTAAAAATTTTTACCCGTAGGAATAAATATTTTAAGATTAGTAATTTCATAATGTAAAATAAATTGATTATATTTTCTTTTATGAGGATTTTTCAGAAGACACTGTACAAGATGTAAAAAATACATACCTTAAAAACAAAATAAGTAACGTAATCAGTTAGATAAGATCGTGATAATAATTTATCATAATATAATAAATATAAATTAAAATTATTATTTTATAATTATTATAATATTTAAATAGACCATCCACTTTTACTAAGCACGAGAAATAATATTGAAAAAAAATGTTACTTGGAGTTATCTTGAGTTAAATGTTACATTCTAAAGTATCGAATATAAGCACATGTTATATAAAAATTAGTTTAGTGTTGTTTTTATAGGACCTGCACATATATGAATATCTATAAATAATGAATTAATAAATTTTCGTTTTAAATTTCGAAAATTTAATTACATAATTTTCGAAATATAGAAAGTTTATAGAAAGAATTTTAGGGAATAGGAGCAGAGTGTGACTAATTATCAAATTGATATTAAAAGTTGAATATAATACAATGCAGTATTGGAAACATTAATTTCTAACACTAATTTTCGTTATTGTAATATTATTTTTAAATGTCAAGGATGTAAAAATTTTATATCTATGACTCAAATAATATTAACTATCTTAGGACCTAACTTTATGTTTAATTTTATTTTATTTTATAAAATTGAAAATAGAAATATATTTTTTAATACCTTGAAAAACATGATATGCTCGTTGTCTTAGTTTGAATTTTTGTGTGGTATTTTGCAGTACTTTGGATGTATCTTTAAGCTGCTCTACTGTTGTCCCCAGTATTTGACTTATCTAAACATAAAATAAGAAATATCGTCAATTTTTCATAAAATTATTGTTAGAAAACATTAGTATCAGGTTAAATATTTCAATGATCTATATTAATAAAATTTTTAATTATATAACTTTTTTCTATTTGAAAACTTTTGCGATAATTTTTTATTAAGTTCCAACAAAATTGTAGTTACATACTTTTCTACTGCATATTCATTTCATATTATAATAATATTATATATATAAATTAATAATAATATATAGAATAATATATTTAATAATATTATATATATAAATTAATAATAATATATAGAATAATATATTATAATAATATAATAAATTTCACTTTAAAGCAAGTTTTAATTTAATTTCAAAAATTATAAAATGACTACTGAGATAGAATTTTGACTTTTTTTAAGCAAATATCTGTGAGATTATTTTACCGTGAAATATTTTAGTTGAATAATTTCGTAATAATTCATAAATAACACAAAAATTCATAAATATAAAAATATAATGACAAGTTCTTTTACTTAGTGTGTAATTTTTTATAATCATTAGCGATCATTAAAATATAATTATAACTAACACATTTTTCACTTTGTCGATGTTATATAATACTTATCTATATATATGAGTACATACCTCCTCAAGAGTATAGGATTCTTCTTGAAGATCTTTCAGTACAATTGCTGACATTTCTTCAAGACTTTTATCCAGGCAAACTTGTACATCGATTAATTTCTGGATGTTTCGCCAGTCGATATTATGTTTCTTGGCTATTATCTATATTTCAAAGATTTATGCTATAAAATAGTAACAAATTGTAATTAAAGTAGACTTTATTCTGTATGTTAACCTTTAAGTATCCTTTTTACTAGATATCTTTTCTATATTCATGAAATATTAGTTATATCATTACTATATTATACCAATACTAATATAATACACTAATCAATACTAAATATATATGTATTTATAATATATTATTTCATTTTAGTTTTGAATTTTACTAAATGTATTAAATAAAAAAGAATTTAGTTTTAAAGGAAAATATTTAATATTTTATATTTAACTTACTTCGTGTAAATATTAACTTACTAGGAGGTAGTATATTTATCTTTCTTATAATAATTAATAACAGGTATTCCAAATTTAAAAGGAGGACGGAACAGATCTTCGAAGGTTTGGCAAATATTCTTCAGTATAATTTCAGAATTTATTTTCAAAAGGTCTGACAACAAACGAACTATGTTTAACGTCCTTTAGCGATGAAATTCATAATTTTAGACATATATAGGCAAAGATAATTGAGGGATATATAATCAGAAACAACTAGATTGTAATGTTCGACTTATGTGTAACACATTAGTTGATACTAAGCTAAGTAATTTGTCTTGATTAAATGTCGACTACATAAAATCTCGATATAGATTGTATACCAGTTTAGAATATAAGTTTAGGCAGTACTGAATAAAAGAATGTGCAGGAGTGCACATTTAAATTATTAGTGGTTATAATATATTATGTAGCTCAGAAATATCTGGTATTCAGACATTTTATTTAAAGAGCTTAAAAACATGAATTCGATGTAATGTGATCGAGTGATAAATACCGAAATATAGCAAAACAAAACCAATATTAATAATTTCAATAACATTAATGTAGGATTTTCAGTGAATTTCGAACAATAATTCGTGGAAACGAAAGTTTTAAATTCATTCCAAACTATTCTTTATATCCAATAAGAATTAATTTTAAAATATTTATATTTAATATCGTATTTTGATGTCCGAAAATACAGTTGTTAGCGCAGTTTAAATACAGCAAATCATAATATGCTGAATCATTTTCTAAAAAAATAATTAAGTACTTGAATTTACCACCTCAAAGTTAAAGCCTCGATAAATCACATAAGATATTTCATAAAATATCTAAAGATTGTACTAGATAGTAAATCCATTTTTTTTAATTTGCGAAGAGCCTTCGCAAATATAATATTTAATAAAACCCAAAATATCTCTATCTTATGATAATCACGTTGTTTATGAGCTATTCTTTTGTTCTACTTTTCTAGCTTTCTTCATAAATATAAATATTACACCTAATTTTTCGGTAATTATAAATTTCGGTTTCACCTTTTCTATTATTAATTAATTTTCATATCTGAATAAAAATCTTTACCTGAGCAGCAAATCGACATTCTAATACCCTCGTATTGAAGTGTGAGGCGGAAGCTTTATTGTGTTCGACGAGACTGTGTGCGATTACAAAAACAGCGTTATTTGGCAGTGTAACATCAAAAGCGCGTAATGGATTAAATTCAATAAACTTCGCTGAACCTAATGAACAGATAAAACTTTAAAGCATTTGAGTGTTATTCGTGGTTGTATAATATTTCTATTTTTACTTCATTAATGTGAAATCTAGTCATACAAATTAATGTGTATGACTACAGTGTTATATATTTACTGATTTAAAATTTCTTTTGAAATTTTATGTATATGTAAAATGGATAATAGAAATCTAAAAATAATCGTTTTAATTAAATATAAAAATTATATATATATATATAAGTTGATATATGCTCTGTAACACAGTCCGGTTAGGAGTAACGCAGATTCTTATTCTGCCACATTCGCGTATCTTGCACTCGGTTTTGTTAGTTCCTTTCCTTTTTCTGCACTCCCACGTGTCCCGCGAGAGGAGTTTCGCATCCAAGGGGGAAGAGAGTGACCACGTCACGTCTCGCTTCACTAAAAAATTCCCTTTCTTCTTCTTGCTTCCTTCTCCTCGCGTGCCGTCGAATTTACTGCTATCCTTTCTTCCTTTTACTTGTCTTTCTTATCTCTCTACTTTCTCTCCCCTCCTCCATTCATCATACACTTCGTGCAGTTAAACAAAATTCCAATGTTAAAAGTATAAATAAAATCAAAAAGTCTCAAAATTCACTTCATAATACACAAATTAAAAATAATTGAATGTTTTCTTACCGGCTTTACCAAGAAAGGCGATCGCCTGGTCCATTCCACCACCTTGAGTACCAATGTATCTCTCGGCATTTGCGCTGATAGTCGCCATATCTTCCTTTGACATTATATGCTTTCATCGAAAAAAGATTACATTTTAGTTATAAAGAAAAATATTTGAAACATTTTTTATTACGTCGTATAAGAAAATTTGATATTAGCGATATAAATGATCACATTCATTTTCATTAAAATTTTGGCATCATTTTAGAACTTTTTTTTGAAAATATTAATTTATATTTGATACAGATTAATAAGTAAATTACGATATTTTTATACTTAATCAAATGACTTACACAGCTATCATTTATTTTCATTAGAATATAATTTTTATATTGTTTCAAGTTTTAGGTTCTGTTAATTAAATACAGAAGATATAAAGTTATTGTATATTATAATTTAGAGTAGTACTCATTAAATTTTAATTTATTCGTTAAATTTTATTTTTAATTATTATGTGTTGAATATATAAAATCAACTATATACTTAGTTGATATCATTGCAAAAATTTTAAAATTCTAGATCTCAATCTTATAATTTAGTTTTATTTCCTTTTTATTCTTAACAGACAATCATTTCAATTAAATTATTTTAAATTGCTTTATCTTGTTATTGATTTTCAATTTATATTTTAATACTTTGTACTCGAATTAATTTAAAAACAATAAAAATGATTAGAATAATATTGAATTTTATTTTAATAAAGTTTTTTGAAATTATTTTAGGATATTTTTTCTAGAAGTAATACTTAATTGTATATGCATATTTAATAGTTTATACTAGAATAATATTTTTGTAATCAGTTTATTACAATTTATTTTTATTTGCTAGACAAAGTACATTGAGGTATTTATGAGACTGATGGTTGAAGTGCAGGGCTAAAAAGAATAGAAACGGCACACACATCTTTCAATTCGTCCTGTAAATAGACTTCCAGTATACTTTGATTAAAGTAGAATACATATTTTTATAAAAGGTTAATCTGTCATAAGCTAACTATACAGAAAAATCACAATATTATTTTAATATAGTAGGATAACAACTTGAATATGTTAATAAATCCATACATATACACGTACAAGCTATTGCGCTTGGTTTGATATAAAAAATTTTGATTAATTAATCAGCAATGATATTAACAACTATTACTGTATTAATATTTGTTTAGTTTGTTAGTTCACTGACATAAAATATTTTTACACATGTGCATGAATTAGCTGAATTAATTTTATATACATTGAAACACGTACAAAACATGCATGTACGATGACTTCAAAAGATTATTATATAAAAGATAACATAGTTCACACGATATTCATTTCAAAATTTTACAAATTGTAAGTATTCGATTTTAAAGCTGTATTTTTTACAGTTGATGTTAGATTACATAGAAAAAATTTTGTTCTTTTATCCACAAAACATATTAATCTACATGTATACTTATAAAAATCCAAGACATTTTTTTAATTACTTGACTTGCGTGGACTGTTGCAAATAATGCGGCAGAAACTAATGCGCTAGAGCTTGAGAGACCCGCATTCGGAGGAATGTTACCCGAAACTGCAGCGAAAAGGCCGTTTGGGATTTGGTCCTTAGGGATGACCTCTAAAGCACCTTTGATCCCACAGAGGAAATACTTGTGCCAGCTTGGACCACTGCGATATTCATCTAGTTTTAAATCTCTGTGTAATTAAAGAATTACTCATAAGGCAGAAATTAAGAAAGTCAGAAATTTTTTACACATTTTAAAATCTATTAATATAAAATGAATAATATTTATTTATTGAAAAAATGAAGAAATTGTAGTATTATGTAGATATACTCTGATGGAATGGTAATAAAAGGGTTATTCGTTATAAACACTTAAAAAGATCGAATGAAATTATTTTAAAATATAAATACTTTTTACTAATATTATTAAATTGAGAAAAAAGTAGTATATTGGTTCGATTTACTTTAATTTCATTGTTGATTTAACTTCTATAAATCGGTATAATTTTATATTGTCATTTAGTATAGGTTGTTTAGTCGAATCCACTCGATTTTCAACTTTGTGTTATGAATTTAAGGAGAATGACAAAGTAAATCAACGTAATAGTGCTTTGTAATTTAAGAAATTAATAAGTATAATTAATATTAGTATAATTAATAAGTATAATTAATATTAGTATAATTAATAAGTATAATTAATATTAGTATAATTAATAAGTATAATTAATATTAGTATAATTAATAAGTATAATTAATATTAGTATAATTATAAGTATAATTAATATTAGTATAATTATAAGTATAATTAATAATTACTCATTAATAATTGTTTGCGACTATTAATTTTACATTACATGTTTTATTAAATTTAAAATGATAAAACAGTATCTTAAAAATATAATTATTAATAGATGTATTATTCAATAAACTCTCATATTTAAGTATAAATCCAAAAGCAGTTCTTTCAAGTTTTAATCAATTTTTTCTGGTCCAATTAATGAAATAACTAGTGAAATAACTTTTTTGAACATATTTTTCATTGTTTTATAATTAGAACAAAAAATCTAATTTTTATATTATTTCAAATAGTCAAAGCTTCTAATTCTTGAGTTGTCTTCTTGTCACCTTGAAGTCTTAATTTTGATCTATACATTATGCAACCTCTTGAACAATGATCTTGAAACAAAAAACGACGGTCTACGTAGAAAATAAACATCTGTTTAAATTCTATTTACAAGTATTACTCCACAAGTACAAATTTCAACTAGAATTTGAAAGAGTAATAATTATTTTAAAGTTATTGTAATATTACGAATAAAGAAATATTTATTTCATTTCTACTTGTTCAACTTTTTTCAATATCTCATTTGTAATCCATGTTATATATGGTTCTTATTCGGTTAATATGTACAACAAAATTTATGGAAAAATGCAAAAAATTAATTTTGATTCTATACTTATGTATGAGGAAGCAAAATAGTCAATTAAAGGTATAGTTTAAAAATTTAACTTTTACAAATATCAATGAAAACTAATACCTGTGGTTAAGAATGTAGTCTCAAAAAGTAAGTGAGTGATTCGTACATAAAATTTAAAGGTATATAAAATAAGCCGTTCTAGAGATCACATGAATCGCTAAATATTACGAAGACAGTATAGAATCAAGTATAACGAAAAAGTGTCCCTGGAAAATTAGGTAGGTAGACTTCTTATCTTATTTATAAGACATTCCATGCTTTCCTCTTCCTACCAAAGTTCAATCGGTGATACTTGACCACATCAATTCGGTATGTTGCTCCAGAGTTTTTCCCGTGTCGGTTTACCCTGTCCAATTATTTCCTTTGCACTTACAGAGCATTAACGAAACGCATGAAAAAGTTAGATTTCGCCTTTATATAGTATACTATACATTTACTAATTAAAATAATGTATTAGTTATTATTTATTAATAGGTTATTAGTATTTCTTTTTTTCCTATTTTTTAACGTGGTGGCGGTCCTTTAATCGTCGTAAATCCTTTTATTTTATCCATATGGTGAAATGTGTACTTCTTCTAAATGTAGGTGACTGAATGACACACAACGTGTCATTTATTATAAATAAAGTGACAATATATTCTTTTGCCATTTGGTATGTCGTAATTTATGAATCGTAATTTATGAATATAAACGCGCATCTAATGTTTCTTGTCATATCCTATCATCCATACTCTGTATCGGAAACATGGATTTCTATTGCTTTCGACAAATCGCCGTATAATGCCAGTACCAATGAAGAAATTAATACCGGAGGTTTTAAATCCTTTGATTTTATAATCAAGTTGACGGAACTATTTCCTTTAGATAACTGAGATAGATCGTTGCTGTATATTAAGTTAGCTTGTGATTTTGCACATTCCTCATTCGATTTGAATATCCGAAATAATCCGTTATGGTGGATTCTCGGATTAGTCATTGTAGGTTCGATATTAAGGCATTTCTTACTCGTTAGAGAATCAGATTCTTTAGCCTGTCATTTCTCTTTCGTATGATCGTGGTTGTCTCGCGACTTGTTACGCAAGCTATCGTGTGGTCAACAGAGGTCTAGATCTGCAAGTTCTTCTTCTGCTTATTATACATTGATTTGGAAAGTATTTCTTTAATTTTTCTTGCATTCTCTGATATCTATAAGCAACTTTGTATTTACTCAAATACAAATTTATTCTCGAGGTACTGATTATTTAGCAATTTTTTATTGGTATAAATATTTGATGGCATTTACAAGTGATTCGATAATACTTCCAGAGCTCTCTGGAATTTTTATTATCTCAGAGATCCATGGTTAACTCGTATGAGTATATTTCTCGATCTTCCAATTACTGTTAACATGCTTTGGTATGCTTGCAGCTACTATGTCCTGCTTAATTATATCCTTTCTACGGATGTAAGCAAGTTTCTAGCATCGACAAACTAGATATCGAGATTTCAAATCTTCTTTAAAATTGATCCTAATGCACAATATTGTTGAAACTAATTTTTAATAAATACTTTAAAACAGATTTTTCATAAATTTATTAAAACTATATTACTGAATGTATCTAAAATTTTAAAAATTTCAAAGCTAACTTATTTTTTGAAGTTTATATTTTCTTTTCGAATAAATGTTTCATATCGTAATAAGGATATCAATAACAAAGCTTTAGGAAAACTTAAAGAGCTTTTGAAAAAATAGGATTCTATGATATAATCAGTAGTCTTTATTAAATCTGATAAACATTACAATGATTTTTTATAGTATCAATTTATTTAATGGAAATTTGTCTTTACAATTTCCAGTTCACTGTTGTGGTTTTGACTAATTATCACAAGAAAATTAGTATACTCACAGTACAAGTGAAACATTCCCCTTTACTTGAAAAAAACTAAATTACATTTATTTCATTTGCAAAACAAGTTGAACTAGTAGAGTTATTATGGACTGCTTTTTTAGCATATTGATTTTAATTTAGTAAAGATAAAACTAATATGTACTTTTTGAACTTAACATTACAATATTTATCAGTAAAAAATTATAGACTTGTTTTTATTTCTTAGAAAAATTTAAGATAACGTATTGTCTATCCTGAAAATTAATTTGGCGCCCTTTGTCCACTCCACGCTTTGTTAAATTAAGTATTTGGTACTCGAGTGTTCACTGCAGTAAAAAAAGAGTAGAGATGGTCTTATCAAGTAATTTCATTAATGTCAAGACAATCCTCTTGATGAACACTGCTGTTAATCAAGCATGTCAGCAAGGGATATAAATTAGAATTGTAGAAGTGCTTGATCCAAACTTTCAACTACTTCTGCTTTTAAAGAGAAGGTACATTCAGATTCTAACATCATCATTTTAGCATTTCTTTTAGAATAATCAAACATAGATATTCTTCTAATTGCTAAATATACTTTACGTTTGAATGTTATAATTCCAGTCAATATTTTATTTTCATATATTACGTTCATATAAACAATCTTCGTTTTAGATACATTTTACAGTTAGTCATAAACTGTTTAAATTAATTCATTTTTACGATTAATAACATTTAATATTATTTACTAAAGTAAAACATTTTTATGAAATTTAGATTTTTATAATTAGAAATAATTATAGTTATATAATTATTCAAATTGTTGTTATAGATTGCATTAAAAATAGTTTGTAATTTGAATAGAATATTTTTATTGATACATGTATTTTATTCATTCTTATAATCAACATGCTAAATGATTAAATTGATACAAATTTAAATATTTAGTGACTAATATCTTTATAAAAACAATGAAAAAAATAGTATAAAATTAATTTGTAAATAAGAATAATTACTAAAAAACCTTCTTTTATTAAAACAGTTATTTGAAACTAAATATTTATTTAACTGAAACGTATAATAAATTCGAAAATAATAAATAAGTACATTGTCATTTGTTTTTATATTATCATTATTATATTTTTAGTTTTTTGTATGTCTCTTAATGAATTTTACTACTATTAATTTTTTTAACGAAGTTATTTTATTGATTCTAATGATATCAATCTGATCTTAAAATTAATAATGATAACATATTAATAGATTAGTATTAATTATTATCAAAAGGTAAATACATCTTTATCTAAAGAAAGAGTTTCTCAAAGAATTAATATTTTTTTACTTAAAATTAAATAGAATATTTATTTATAATAATAATTAAATTAACGTGTTTTAAAAACAGTAAAAAATTCTTATAAAATGTAAGGAAAATGTATATTTACTGTGGCTGTGCTCTTTATGCTTCGTGCTCTCTGTGCTCTTTTTCAAATACAAGCTTTAGTATAATAAAAAATTTTTCTCAAAAGTATCAATTTTTTACCTTATTTCCTAGCTTCATACCTTATTTCTCGAAAGTTTTCGTGTTGATAGTTTGGGTATTCATCGGACATATTAACCAATCGTAGATCGTTTCCATACGATTTACAAATAGCTACCAAAATATCTTGGTTGATAGCCATGGGACAAACTGAATATCCACAATAATCGACATGTTCGCCAATTAGATTAACTCTGACGAATTCAAAAATAAAATTAATCAATTTAAAAAACAATTTAATTACAGAAATAATTAAATTAATCTTTAATTAACTTATATTTATTGTTAAACACATAATAACTGACAATTATACGTGCATTATTGTTTCATGACCTCTATTTAAAATATATTTGCATGTATTTTTTTACAAAAAATTTTTTCAGTATTAAGATACAAAATTATTGTTTCTTTCTATAAGGAAAAGACATGCATCATGATAATAATGAATAAACAATTCTGATAAGAAGATTTAGAGTATCAGATTATTAATATTCTAAATATAAGTTGTAAAACTCAAGAAAAGAATATTGACATATTGACATTTAAATATGTAAAAAATAATCAGTCAGTATTCAATTTGTCGAAAATTTTGAATGTAATTATTTTAACTAACATATGTATTATTCTGTGTAAAGTAACAATGCCATTTTTTTTATTAAGAAAATAATGTCTGTTTAATAAATTATTTTGTTTCCAAATTAATACAAAGAAAACTTCTTACCGTCCCGGTACACGGACATAAAATGAAGGATTTTGACCGAAACATATTCGAAAGTGTACCTTTAGCAAACGTAGTCTGATTATTAATCTTTGGTCTAATTTTAAATTTGAAAATGTTACATCATTCTGTAAATCTTTTTGAACTTTCAGCATGTCTGAAAATGTATAAATCAGAGAGTCATAAGTTTAAAAATATTTGCTTTACATTATTTAAAGATATAAATTGATGCAACTCATATAATCCTGATACCATCAAGGAATATTAAAAAGTTCGAAAGTATTTTAATAGTTTTTAAAACTCAGAATTTTATTTAGTATTATTTGCACATAAAATAGTTAATCTTTTAAACGCAGAGAAATTTTATTGAAACGCTCAGAAAATCATTAGATATATTTTGCGGTGTACTTCAAATTTAAAATTTAACGTTGTCTGTTCATAACAAAAAACATTTATACTATACTACTATAAAAAGATACATTTCAAAGAAATCATATATTCCATATACAATTATATATATATATATATATATATATATATATATATATATATATATATAGAATTACTAATTATATATACTTTTTTATATCTTTAGAGGTTATGATTCAACTAAAAGGTGAAAGAATATTAAAACTGATTTCAAATAATTATAAAGAATTTGAGCATTTCATATATTTTTGGAAATTAAATTTTTCTTAATTAAAGTTATTAGAATATTTGTTAATTATTTTTATGATCAACATAATTTTTTTCAGCATAAAATTCTTCTGTATTTTATAATTTTCATCAAAATCATTTACGATTTATAAAAATTTTTAATGAAATAATATCTAAAGCAATATTTTAAAAAATTATTAAATATATTTAAGAAATTTCGTAGTTAATGAATAATAAAAATTATAACGAAAACAATTATTAACAGAATAGAATAAATGTTAAATATTATTCTCATAAATGTATTATATGAAAAAAGCGCTTTATATATAATAAACGTTTTGATGCGCTGATATATCAATTTACTATTGCATACTTTTTAATTAATATTTAAACTTAAAGATCTGTTGTACTTTTTTAAAGGTTTTAAACTAATATTTGAGTTCAACTAATATTTGCGTTGAAAAATCAACATAATTAGATAATATAAAATATTAACAATATTCATACTACTTAAAGTAAAAATAAACAGTCGCGCATATAATATTATAATTACCTTCAACCTTTCAGATACTATATATATTTAAACGTAAGCACGGAAAATATTTTTTAAATAAAATAAAAAATCATATATTATAGAATAGCGCAGAATTAACACTCTTCGATCTTTCTTCTTGATTTGGACTTACACTGGATACGGAGCACCGACTTGCCACGAAGCAAAACTCACATACATGAAAACACTATTGTAGGCGTCAGATCAGGTGACCAACAATACATATATACTGCTATTTAGTACAAACTTATACCGGCGAGTTACTGATAAGTAACGTTGATTATACTACAGACAGACTATACAATGGAACAACTAATCGCTTTCTGTCCTTCTCGTCATATTGTTACTTACTTGTATGTATTTTGCTGTACTTTGTAATAGCAAAGATATCGGATTAATAAAGTCCATAATGAACGTAAAATCGCACGGTGACGCGCATTCTCACTGTATTTTGAATGCGCCGGGCTTACATTTATCGATTCGGAAACTAATAAGAAGTTTAAAGAATCACCACTACGTGGCGTAATGCAACTTGCAAAGATCGCCATCTCGTGTGCAAATTGTTCACGTCGATTGGACGCAAATGGTATAATTTGAATATTCGAAATTATTGCCTTTAATTTTTTCGAAAGTCCAACATCTAATAACATAAAATATTAAATTCAAAATAAATAATTATCGCTTAGATTATTATTCACATGAAAGTTTAAATTTTTATATTTGTGTTACTGTAAATTTGTTTACAAATTAATTTGCTATTATTCTTTTACGCATATTTTATATTTATATTATATTTTTAACATGTACATATTTTATATTTAATATACAACGGATAATAATATTATACAAATTTTGATGTGTGTGTGTATGTGTGTGTGTGTGTGTGTAAAGATGTACGTATTATTGTTTAAATTTTTTAAATATATTTGTAGCTTCTGTCGATAATATAGAAACTTCATTAAAATAAATCTGACAATTGTAGTAAACATAAGTTTGTATAGATGTCTATTAGTATTTAGTGTTATATATTCATATTATATTATATTATGTACATGCATAATATATTTAAAAATATAATTATTAAAATAACGTATTAATATTTAAGAATTATTATTATAAATGCTAATTTATTATAAATATTATAAATGATATAAAAGATATGATTATTCAATAAGTATGATTTTAGATAAAGTAAATGCACTACCGTTAGAGTCTAAAAAACAATTAATATTAAAAGATTAAGCATAAATCATCTTCATGCATTAGTATTTTTAGATCTAAAAAATGCGAACAATTTCAATGAGATTCTCAAATATCACTTGATATTTGTTTGGCATTGTAAGATATTTATACATAATTTTAAAAATTGACTGTACAATATACGTTATTAGAATAGGTCTTTTTGGTATAAAAGAAAATTTACAGCAATGCAGAAATTAATATTAGAACTTGACTCCTGAAATACATCGTATGATTGGTATTCGATATATGAAAATGTTAAAAAAATCTTTCCTAACTTGATATTTAATTTACCTTTGTTAAGTTACTTTTATTTATTTGATAGATATAAATATTACATGTGAGAGAGCTTTTATGTTGTATTACGCTATGTTACGTCGTATAAATTATTTCTTAGCTCTATAAACAATTAATTTCGAAGTACCAACTTTGAAAATGTATCCGGAGTTTACATAGTGCGATTATTAAACTCCAGTTTCTACTTCTCGTCTAGTATAAGCTATTACATGCTTTCCCAGTAAGAACATAAATAATTAAAATAACAATATCCAGAAATTATTTAATTTTCCCTACTACAAAATATTTAAATTTTGTAATAATGAAAGCATTGTTTTAGATGCACTTCGTATTCAAGATTTTCTATATTTTCTACATTTAACAACAAAGCTTGTCTATAAAGTATCATTCAATTTCCTCTGTTGATATATACTTAATTATAAACTGCATATTATGCAGGATCTCTTTAATTTCCAGGAGTCTTATTTTCAGTAATTTTCAAAATATTCGTATAGTACAATAGTTATTAGGTACGAGTTTTCTATTACTATCTTTTAATAAGAAAATTTCTTTTACTTTATTCTTTCATGAAAAAATGATAATAGTATAAAATATAATATAAAAGGTTTTTAGCATAATAATAACAATCACAAGTATATTAAAGAAATATGAATTAAATTTTTTTACATATGAATATTAAAAAACAAAATATTAATTTACAAGAGTAGTTATAATAAGATATTAAGAAATTACTTATATACATGTTATATACGTGCACGTGTGTGCGCGCGCGTGTTTATCTTATACTTCATAAATGTTGCTATGTATCAAATAATTTTTATTATTTTAATGATACCGTTACAATGTAGAAATCGTGAGCTATATAACACTGACAATGTTAAAACTCAATTTTTCTTCTACAAAATATTTACAATAATTTCTTTCACTTGTATAACAACGACTGAAAAATATTTTTAATACTCTAATAATTATCCAAATATTTTTAGGATCTTCTTCTTACTGTGTAAAAATATGTAGTTAATATAATAATAATTGGATAATATGACATTCTTATATTTTTTTCTTTCGACAACTTTAGCATATAATCTAAAATCTTACATACATAAAAATCTGCAGATTTGTAGGTAAGGTAATCACAAGGTATTTTAATTTTGATATTTTTAAAAAAAATTCTAATATTCGAGTATTTTCTTGATCAAATAATAACCAGATGAACCTAGTCAATATAAAATTATACCTAGTTTAATGTAAATTCTTCCGCATTGTATTAATTTAATTTAAAAGTAATTAGTAAAAAAAGTAATATTATAAACATAATTTGTTTTAAGCAATTCTTAAATATTTTCTTGAAATATTCATTGTAATTATTACGTAATAGACATTATTAATTTTTGATTTCTAGAGTAATCTAATTATAAATGTAAAATAATCATAACTATTATAAACTAATTTTACTAAC
Source organism: Wiebesia pumilae (assembly GCA_018907045.1). Lineage (NCBI taxonomy): Eukaryota > Metazoa > Arthropoda > Insecta > Hymenoptera > Agaonidae > Wiebesia > Wiebesia pumilae. The sequence continues at coordinate 5,019,270 of JACCHZ010000138.1, forward strand.
ATAAAAGACTTTTTATTTCTAAATGAATTTTAATTGATTTTTAAGAAATAAAAATAAACTTTTTTATGAATAAATTAATGTGGTTTTAATTTTGAATATTATGACAAATTAGATCATTCTATTTGGCTTATTTATGAAAGAGATTTAATTTAATTATGCAAAATAATAAAACCTTCTTCTTCATTCTTGAAAACTTAAAGCAATTTTTTAAATTTCTATCCTTACCAGGAAAAATACGCTTTCTTTATTCGAAGAAAAAAACAATAAAGTAAATCGTGATATACAGAAATGTAAAATTCCGAAGAATTTATGAATTAAAGTTATATCTTTATTTTTTATAGTTTTTTTTAAATATAATTTAATAAAATTCTATTACTATACATTACATACAGTTTAGTATAATATTATTTCAATGGTATTACAATATTAGCTTTAAAGTTACTATATTTTATTCAAAGAAATCTTTTCATTTTCACAGATTTCATAAATTTTTGAAACTATGACATCTCAATATTTATTCTTTTATATTATATTTATGGCGATAATGCTTCTTATCTGTAAAATGCCGAATATAGTAACCATTGGAAAACGAAAAGCAGGAGATTATGTTTTAGAAGAACAGCAAGTACATGTGAAATTGAGAGTTTTTCGAGTTTATACCTTGACTCGAACTTTCTTTGGAGATAATTGCAGCACTATCACGCAACTAAAAATAATTCATGATGATAAGTATACTACAGGTGCTAAAGCATGGATTCAGGAAGGTGGACCTGGTTCTAAAAATACTACCATTTTTTTCAGAAGTTCTAAGGCTAGTGGCATACACTTTAAAATTATACTGTATGGAATAAGTGAATAGCTTCAAAATAATATCATGGAAATATAAACTTTTTTTATCTTGTAGTTAAAATACGTAAGTAGTAAAATAATTTTTATTATCTAATGCTATAGTTAATATGTACATAATTATAGAATTCGAGATAAATACGTTTACTAAATTTTTAATCTTTTAAAAATGTCTTTTTTTGAGTAATGAATTATTTACTAAATATGTCAGTAATTTTTATAATTTTTATAATAATTTTACTAATGAATTTCAATTATTATACTACAAATGTAAATATGTTCTATTCAATACATTATGTAAAAAACACATCCTTAAATTTGAATGTAGTTTTGTATCCATAACAGATGTAACTTAATAAATTTTCATTAAATAATTCAACCAAGTTGTATTAATGTAAAATTTATTCTAAGGACTTTCAAAATATATAATCATACATTAAAGATCCTTTTTTACATAAATTTTGTCAAAACATCTATAATTAAATAGCAGTATTTAATTTCGATACAATAATAGAGGATGAATGATGAACGATTTTTAAAGCCGCCTAAAATATTTGATAAATCTCTCATAATGCTTCTTAACAATATGCTTTTAGAATTTTGATGAATTTCAAGATGTACTTTATGATAAAAAAAGTTATCAAAATGTTGTTATTTCAGGACCTTTAAGATCCTGAAATATATATCGTTCTTAAGGTCTGGAACACCATTGTAACGCAGTGAATATTATTTTTATTGCATCTTATAAGAAATAGCTTTCATATATTTATAATAGTGATATTATTTGAAGAAAATAAAATATAATTTTGTAATAATTGATAATATAAAATAATGTCTTTACTAAAATGAATAGGAAATTTTTTAATTTTTTCGATAATATTAGATAATTTGTACTTTAGATTTTTATTGAATTAAAAATTTTATTCTAGTATTATATTTAATTATCATTATTTAATACTGAGCGATTTTTCTTTCAGATTTACAATCTGAAACGCACTAAAATAAAACCACCCAAATGGTTCTGTCGGTGTTTGCACATCTGTGCAAATAACTCATCTGTGTTATTTGCAACGAGTAAATAACACAGAACGAGTAAAAACGAACGAGTAAATTGTATCAAGTTAAAAAGAGTTTCATCTAAATTTAGTATGCTGTGCATATATAATTTCACGGATAGTGTCTACCAAAGAATATTATCAGACTTCTTGTTCTTATCAAAACTATTAACACTATTCTTTTGGTATTACTTATATCTTGATAAAAATGCAAAAATAATTCTAATAAAAGTATTGTTTCTATTTACAATGAACTAATATAATAAAAAATAACGTAAATGATAATTTTAAAAGAGTAAAATTATATTATTGATAATATTATATGTAAGAATATACTTCATGAATGAAAGTAATGTATGAAAACAATAAATTATACAAACCTGGTATGAAATTATATTGTATTTATAAAAAATTCAAAAAGTTAATTATGAAAAAAATTCTATTCAAGAATAGATTATTACAGTTTAAAAAATGTATCCTAATACATTTGACTACATTTGGCAATTGACTTGTAATAAAAGTGTCATCTTATAAATACTTTGTAGAAGCCGCAGATTAGGTGAACAATTTGTTGTTTAGTGACTGAACGCCGCATCGATTTGAAATTGTGAATGGGTAGAGTATTTTTTTGCAACAGGCGCTTCGCGTTTAATTTATGACAGGAATATTCTATGTATAAGAAAAAAACAAAAATTCTGTTAAAAAGTAAGTATATTGAAATAATTATAAATTACAATTACTTAGAGATACATAATAAAAGTAATGCTATATAATATTATGCTATTAAATGTTAGGCTATTGCATCAATGAATTAATAAAGTGTCTGTAAAAGTAAACACTAGAATGGACATTTATATTTACTTTCTACGGATGGAAATTGCCCTCGAGTAATGGATATTTTCCAATATTGACTCCTATAATATGATTTCCAATTAAAAACGGAGCACCGCTATCACCCTGAAAATGAAACATTAAAAACACAAAATTTTTATTATTCCTTACATGCTTTTATAATTATAAATGAAATATTTTTTATGTCTATTTTACAAATTTAATTAAATATATGAAAAAATTTTCTTCTTGGAAATACTGAGTATTTTGTATATATGTTTTATTTTAATTACATTAATTTATTTTTTATTTATATTTGGTACCTCAAATAACAAGGAATTCGAAAAAAACTATTTTTTGACCTGTGTTTTTATTACACTCTGTTGACTACACTGATGGATCCTAAACTGAAAAGTATGTAGGTTTCAATGGTCAGGGCAAGACCGTTCACTCATTGACTTAATAATATCATTTTCTTTTTTTTTAATAAAATGTACATTGTAAAAACAGCTGAAACTATTTCGATGTTGTTGTTTTTCTTGCAAACTGCAAGTGTCTCGAGGATTGCAACGAGTCGGCATAACGCTCAGTATAATGCACTGAGCTGTAGAGAGAGATAGGGTTTCTCTAAAGCCTTTTGCACTTTTTTGGGTTTGGTTAGCGATGTCGCTGCGCCTATTCAGTTAGATGCGGTAGAGAAAGGAAGGCGGTATGTCAAATACCTTACTATCAGGCAAAAGCGACAAATAACGTACTGCCCGAGAAGACTCGCAGGTACTATTCATTATTCGACGTACAACCGTCCTGTATGAGAAATAATGTAAAATACGTTATTTGACGTACTTATAAACAGAGTGATATTTTTGTTTTCAACAGAAACCATAACGTAAGCACAATAGTTTTGTTAACAGATATACACGCGCTTGTAATAAAGGAAGAGAAGAAAAAAAAATACAATTTTAAAAGTAATATAAGACTACTAAATTATCATCGTTTACATCTTAACTTTATACTTTAATTAAAGATATTTTGTATCGTTTGTTTCACTTACAAAACATTATAATTTGAATAAAAAACAGAAATATTTCGAACAGCATATTTTAAATAAATACTTTATATAAATGAAAAAAATGCAAACAGTATTCTAAATTATTTTTAATATGCATATTATTTTGTAATAAATGTAATATATCTCCATAAATAATTTTTACATTAAAACCCATTAAAAATTGTAAAAAAAGCATTAATTTTTTATTAGATATTTTATTAGATAAATATACATAGTGGGAATTATTATTATTGCGATACTTTTTTTATATATACGTTTAAATTTATTGAATATATTAGAAAATAATAATAAGTTCAGTGAATTTATTTTACATTTTATTTGAAATTTTTATAAGAAAAGATATATAATTTTCGTACGTCACATTATTTGTCTACAATAATAGATAATAGTGGTTATAAATTACACTTCAGTATTTTCCTATAAATTGATTAATTCATCATGATTATTGTACATAATATTCATTCTGCTATATATGTACAAGAAAAAAATCAGAGTTTAACTGATACGATTAGACTAATTAATACATACTTACATATTGATTATTTTACGAAATCAGAATAACGAAAAAATTGTGGATAAATTAGTTATCGCAAAAAAATAAACTTTATTTATAATAGATTTAATATATCAATTATTTTAAGATGTTAAATGCAGAAAAAGCTGTTGATAGTTCCTTGCGTTTATAGATAAAGCATATGTCCTTTTTTGTTTTGGTTTTTTCAATAAACGTGATTTTTCACCTTCATATCGAACTTGGATTGCACAATGCCCCACCGAATTCTATATTCGGTACGTAATCCATATTTTTGTGTTTATGAGACCTCCTAGTTCATACTAATTTTATAGAAAATCCTCAAAGGCTTCTCGCACAATAAAATGCTATGCTATACCTTAGTCGTATAAAACATGCTCGTATTTTTCGCAAATCCTTTAGAGTTGACCTCGTGACTCTAAGCTTCTAGTCGTGGTATATCTTGCTTTTAATTCTTGGGATACAGGTGTCCCCAAATGCTAATGTTAGGAATTCTTACTCTATATAATTTTGACCATGTTTTTTTTTATTACTGTTTTGAATCCTTATTCGATATATTTTCGGCGCATTATTTCAGTCTTTTTGTATACATATATATATTTCTTAATTTTATTTCTAAGAAAGTGGCTCGATAGATATTGGAAAATGACTCGAAAACTCTTATTTTGTCAGTAACAAAATTTGAGATTAAAGTTATTTATCTCGAATATGTAGTGCTAAGGTAATCAAAACTTGTGAATTGTTGAGTTCACGATCTCACGTTTATCCATGATAGTTTGATAACCCAAACTATAATATAAAGACTGGTTGAATTAACAACCAGAGTACTTCTTGGGAAACATAAATAACTTCTAATTCTGTTCTTCCTCTAGACTATATTATAATACAATATGTATAATATGATGCTTGTATAAACACGTTTGTATAAAATTATACGTAGTACTATTTAGTCGAGAATTCCACCTGGTTTTTAATTATATTCTATTTAAATATCTTTTGCAACATAATATCCTTTTCTTATTCCAAACAAAATTCAGGATTGCTTAGAAATTGGATTTGACTGTTTGTGTCTACTGTTAAGCAGTTCCGGTTTCATCATGCAGGAATAATATATTCTCTTTAAATAGCGAATGTTTCCCAATCATAAATTGACGATCGATCTGCATAGACCAATCGTGAAAAAATGACGATTCGGACGTTCTAAGAGTGAGCCGATCCTGGATGGAACAGTTTATCACTCATCTGCAAATTCTCTCCACATATACGTACTATTCTCCGATAACTTAACCAAACACGTAGAATAAGAATAAAATACGTGTATCGAATCTGTATTTGTGTTAAATTCTTTTATCATATGTTTTGAAAGTTGAGCCATAAATAAATAAAGTGCGACGTAATATTATTTAATTGATATATTATGATATTGATATATACAATGAATTAATCTTTTTCGGTTTACAAAATTTAAGTGCAATTACTTCTATCTTATAAAGCATGTTAATTTAACTGAGGAAGAAAAAGGAATAACGGGAAAGAGTTGAAAAGATAACTAACATGCTTTTCAATCAAACTTATCTAATGACAAGTAAAGAAACGCTCGGGGTTCAAATATATTAAAAAATACAAAAGAGTATTGCAGTAGATTCAACGTGTTTAATTACTGGAACAGAAGATTATTCAACAATTTTATTACTGTATTCTATATTAGTGAGGTAGTTGTACAATTTCATAAATAAAAAATCTGTAAAAGTAAACACAAGTATGGAGGTTCACTACTGCAGGATTGAAATCGTTTAAAATTGGAAATTTTCCGATACTTACTCCAACAATAGTATTGGAATGTATAATCGAACCACCACCGTTCCCCTAAAAAATCGCAGTGTAAATATTAAAAACATGTTTTTTATTATAATAAACACATTTATAGTTAACATACAATTGATTATGTAAACATTTATTCTTCTTAGAAATATTGAATATATTACGCATGTTTTGTTTAGTTGAATATTTTTCAATAATTTCGATAAGCAGATACGCATAACGAAACAATATACACAATTAAAAAACAAGAAATATTTGAGATTCTCAACTATTTACGAAATGTTTTAGAGTTCAAAAGTACTGAGTAAATTCGAATCGCTAGCTCTAAACTTTAATTTAAATATAAGTATTTCATATATAAGTATATTATATAAATTGTTGGAATATATATACAAAGATACATTACTATCTATAAGGAATCCAAAAGGAACTATTTGTTGGTCTGCGACGTTATATATTCGTAGACTAGTATTTCAACATTTTGAAAAAAACGTAAGAAATCTCAAAGTTTCTATAATTATTGAAACTATTTCTCAAATTTGTAAAATAATTATTTTCTATTAATTGATTTCTAATTTTCTGATTCAAAATTATTGATTATTCGAATTTAAATAAATGGTGAAAAATACAGATATATAACGTGTAGAAGTTGTATAGAGTAACGTTTAGAGTCTGTTCTTCGAGTCACGGGAAAACCACCGCCGTCACCGTAAGCCGCGACGCAAATGTAAATACTAATAAGGCAAATCGCGAGATAGAAAGTAAGGAAAATTGTAGTAATTTTAGAACAAAATACATTTAAGCCTTCAATGATACCGAAAAAACCTGCGTTTATTTATTTAAAACACCTACGAGAAACCTACAAAAGAACCCTGGTCCAGCAGAAGCCGTCCGAAGCAAGAGTTTACGAGGTGTGGAATACAATCAAGAAAAAACAACTAGAACGTGATAAGGAAAAAGGAGGAAAAACCGTCACAAAGTTATAGTTCAAATAAGAACACACAGAGGTACAAGTGAATTTGGGACTATTGTGTAAGGAAAAAGTATTTGTTTATATACAAAGTAAAAATAATAATCATATTTAAAAAATCGCATAGCATATTATTTATTTATCCTGATGATACATACAAACAGCAATAATAATTAATAATGTCAAATATAACAATATTTTCTATTACTATTGAAAAATTCAATAAATAATATAAAAGATATAATACGTATACGTTCCAAATGAGCAAGTTGGTCTGCAATGCTACATGGTTCAGAGTAATGATATTCTAATCTTATAGCTAGAGGCTCGTGATTTATTTGTTATAATTTTCAAATTCATTTTTTTAACAATTGACATCGGACCATTATTTGATCTACCCATTGAACTACTACAGCATCAGATCCAAAAAAGAACATTTATTTGGTGTTATTGAAGGAACAGCTGGGATAATATCATTAGATACAGCTATAAGTAACTAAAATAATGTTAAGGAATAAATTTTAAAAAGTTTTGTAGGAAAGATATTGTTTATTTTTGAAATTATTTACTTTTATTACAGCAATATCATTACACAAATATCGAGTTCGCATATTCGGTGCTCTCATCCAATTATTGAACGTTATCCACCATATTATATGATGTATTTCAAAAGCTACTTTGGATAAATTATTAAGACAATGCTCGGCAGTAAGAATAAAAATTCGTGAAATAAGCATTCCAGTACAGAAAATGTTCGATTGTAGTTCGTCATTATCTGTAGTTAAAAAACATACAACAAACTTAAAATCTGTTGCATTTGCTTTTCTGACGTTCGGACCGATTAAAGCCTTTGAATTTGTAAAATCGTTGCCTGAAGAATAAAATTATAGTTTCATAAAAAATATATGACTACCAAATTATTATCGTCGATATCTTAACTTTATACTTTCACAAAATATTATGATTTGAAAAAAAAAACAGAAATATTTTGCCCTGCATATTTTAAATAAAATATTAATACAAGTAAAATCAATGCACAACTAATTATATCTTTTTGTTATAATTCGCATATTATTTAATGTAAATGTAATATATTATTATAGATAATTTTTAATACAAAATTATTAATAATTGTAAAATAAGCGTTAAATGTTTAATAGACATTTTAAGTGACTGTTTTTATTGTAATTCATTTTTATAGATATAGTTAGAATTACCGAATACATGCTACAAGAAAATAAAAATTCCAGCATTCGTTCCTATATATTAAGATATTTTGATTAAAAAAAAATATTTTTTTATGTTACATAATATTTCCAGTAAAATAAATAATAATAACTATAATTTATTATATAAGTTTCACACGTATATTAATTAATATATCGTGGTTATTTTATACAACATTTATTCTGTCACATATATGTTTGAGTATTTAATAATGAGAGTATTTCGGATAGAATTAAAATAATACATATCTACTAAAATATCGCTTTTACAGCAAAACTCGAAGATTGCGAATAATTATGACATTCTAATTCCTTTAAAAATATTCCGAGGAAAATTTATTTTTCTTCTATTGGCTGAATAAAAATAAATAATCCGTATGAATACACAAAATGGTTTGTAAGAAGCGAATTGGGAAAAATAAAGTTGTTAGTATAACCAATAAGTAACCAGACTTCTAATTAAATTCAAAATGTTATTAAATTTGTATCATCCAAATCTATATACATATAATCGATAATATTACTTTTAAAGAATTGCTTTAGTAATAATAGCACCAAAAATATTTATATGAATTTTCAAATTTGAAATTTACTGTATTATATTTAAAAAAATATTCCGTTATTTCGAATAGTATAATGTCAAAATACTACTCGAATAAAAGTATAAATTAAAAATACAATTCATACTTGATTATTGTAATAAACAACTGAGACATTTTTATGACTTTACATGGCATTCTGTTTTACAAAAATTCTGTACAGCAGCGATATGGATGAATAAAGAAAATAAATATTTATTACCATTCGTTGGTTGAAATTAAGTAGATACTATCATTAGGACTTTAAAATTGTCGAAAAACGTTAACAAATGTTAGTACAGCGATTACCCGAATTAGTTTACAAAAAAAGATAATATTAAATCTGAGAGGTTTTTAATTGATATCGAGGGACTTTCTTTGAATTTTTATTAATAATAGTACTACAATAAATTTAATATTAAAACAGCATAAAATAAAATTTACAATAAGTCTTCAATATATGATCTCTTTGGAATTCATTTTGTTTTTTAGCGAATTTTTAGTAATTAAATTTTTTTATATTGTTATCGTGCAAAATGGTTTACCTCATTGGTCCCTATCGGAGAACACGTGATGTTGGATACGTTTTACGTTGTTGCGGCTTGAGTCCCTGCTACTCGTCCTTCTGGTGGTGGTGGAGACTCGATTCCCCGTGCTCCCTGACTATCCCGTCCCGGAAGGCGCAATGACGGACCAGGATCGTGGCGGGAGGAGGAGGCGCGAGGCGATCCGGGCGAAATAAGCAAGGCGTTTTTCTTTATGTATAAGATCGAATCTTAGGATTATTTTTATTCAAGTAAATCTACAGAGGTTTTGTTTATTTTGCAGTGCGCTCACCGCTTACAAAAAAAATCTTAACGGTTTACAGCTATGAATGATTATATATTTTATAATTTCTTGGCGGACCTTTTAAACGATACTGATTCATGCGGCACTTTCTTAAGCACTAGATGCGAAGGTTTTATAAGTATAAGTCAGTCGGTGACGCGGCGCTTTTTCGCGGCGAGGGATCGCGTCGCCTAGCCATTGCCCTTTTGGCTGTGGTGGCGGGGAAATAGCGGCGGCGGTGGCTCAAGCACGTCACCCTTGCTCGCGCATAGTCTAGCGTTGGGCTAGCTAGGGCATAGCCAGGGCTAAATGCATAGTCAAGGCTCCCCTCCGCGACCCCATGCGTTCTCTCGCTCACTCACTCCTCATTCTCTCACATTCGTGGATTCTCTCACTTTCTCTCACTTTCATTCTGCGGACGGCACAACGTCGTATGCACGCTTTCTCACTCGCACTCGTACTCCCACGAAAACTTTCTTACTCACGCTCGCATCCCTGCGACTGACGCATCGCTGCGCTCAAATTTATTACTCAATCTTATATTCCCACATACTCTCTTACTCACACTCGCAATCCCGCACACATTTTCGTATTACTCACTCAACATTCTCGCTGTTCGTTCCGACGCAGCGGCCAGGCCTTCTCTTCGTTTTCTTCCCGACCCTTGACCCGCGACTTTGTTTTTCTTTCGCGACGAACGGATTCGTCGCAAACTTTTACAAGATTGATTTTAGTATGAAATGTAAAAAATTTTACGTTTATAAATTTATGGATTTTAAATATAAATTAAATCCTATTTATATTTAAATAAAATTCTGCAATTTATTATATTAATTAAAATTTTGCAGAATATTATTAATAAAATCTCGGAAAAAATAAACACTAGAATGGATGTTTACTACTTCAGGATTAAAATAGTCTAGATTTGGAAATTTTCCAATATTGACTCCAACAACAGTATTTGAACTTATGATTGGACCGCCCTTATCGCCCTGAAAAATATCATTATTAATATTAAAAATATTCAGAATACAAAGCACAAAATATTCATTTCATAAATGTAACTTTTTTCATTTCTATATATAATTGATATTATGTAAGTTCCAAACATATATCTAATAATATCCACTTGACAAATATTTTTCATACAAGAATATTGTTTGTAAATATTTCTGTTACATCTTTTTAATTATATAATTAGAGAAGCGAAATATTCAAATCTCTTCGAAGTCAATCATGATACATGAAATGTTATTTTGTACTGTTATAAATTGTGATTTATACATATATATGAATCTTAGGACGATGGACATCAAATATTTTTTCTACCAGATTATTGTTAGTTCTGCACACACATGTTCAAATATATTTGGAATCGTCATTTACCAGTTCATAATTCAATTGCGGAAATATGATTTTTTATTTTAGTTTCAAACTTAGTAGAACTTATTTAATGGATATAATACTTACAACTTCCAACAGAGCATACGGGTTTCCCATACTACACAGTTGAGCGAACGCAACAAAATTACGACGCCCTTCCAACATTATACCCCGCTGTGTACATTCGTCATATGATATAATCGTCACATTCGCTATTTGCATTAACATTGACATTTGACCAGTATTTGTTTTGCCCCATCCTGCTACAACAGCATTTAATCCAAAAAATCGTCTATTTGGAATTCGTGAAATAACTGCTGGGATAATCTCATAAGATGCAGGTAGGGCTAACTAAAAAAATAACATATTATTTGTTCTTAAGTAAGTAATAAAAAATGTTCTTAAAATAAATAGTAATTATTTAAAAATTACTTACTCTTGCAAAAGAAATATCGTAATATCGATATCGAAGACGCATATGCTGCGATTCCATCCATCTCTCATACAATTGCCACCATATTACGAAATGGCTTCGTGCAAGTCTTAAATCATTCGATCCAACTAGTATTTCAAAACCTTGTTCGGGTATATTTTCTAAACACTGTTGGGATGTAAGAACGATAGTTTGTGAAATAAGTGTTCCAGCGCAGAATATATTTGATGGTAATACTTCATCAGCCAATTTTAGAAAACATACAACGAAATTATATTCGAATTGATCTGCTTGGCGAACATTTTGACCAATCAAAGCTTTTGCATTTGCAAAATTATATTTATTGCCTAACAGACAAATTTACAATCATAAAAAAATGGGATAATCATATACATATTAACAAAATGTAACTTTTATAACTTAATTTATAATATCTAATAACGTTTATTATACTTACAAAATATTATAATTTGAAAAAAAATCAAAATTATTTTACACTGCATGTTTATAATAGAAAATTAATAGGACTGACAATAATTTATGTCCTTGGTTATGTAACGTTATTCTATCTTTCGTGGTTACCAAAGTGGAAAAAATAAAGTGAAATACGTGTCGATATTTGTGAAGATAAAGGTGGTGACGACACATTTTGAAGCCAATGTATATTTTACACGTTATTAAAGCATACAAGCAATACACATGCGTGCGTAAATCGATTATCATGCTATAGATGACACATAATGACATGAACAAAAAATCCAACGGAATAATAAGATAACGTACAGTCATTGCCAAGAAAATGGCACAAATTCAGGACGAATCATGAAAACTGAAAATATGCCAACAGTACTGGAGAAGTTTTAAGTAGAATCTGTACACTCTATGACGCGGTTCACAAGTAGCGGTGTATTAATATGATCGACATTGTATTGATCAGCAATTAAATGTACCAGTCATTTTCGTTTTTTTTTTAATTACCGTAACAGTTTTTCAAAATCAATGAATTTACGATGAGGCCTTTAATTATATGGATAATTGGTGACTTCTCACGAAATACAGCTTCGGTAGAGTACCTCGAGAAGATTTTCACAGTTTAGCTTACAAGTTTAGTTAGGAGTCCTATTCTTATGTCGAACATAAAGTAAATATTTCGAATGTTTCGAAAATATATTCCGAATTCTTCGGCATCTCCTGACCACCTCGATTTTCTTACGAATCACGTTTTCATTAATATCTCTGCTTTACTAAAGGATTCCATGCCCATCATTTTTCAGGAATTCACTTTCACCCAATAACATAGAATTCACTACTATCAGATTAATAGGATATTTTGATCCATTGTTTCTCTTTTATACGAGTATCGTTTGATCAGCCTTCATTCATCGGTACAGTTATCCGATATTGTGCTGCTTATGGCATCGTCAGACAATACCATTTTAAAGAGGTGGAAAGTACTTTTTAAAAATTGATGTATTAATAATTTAAAAAGTAAAAGTGTACTTTTCATACTTAAAATTTACAATATTCAATTTAAAAAAAAATATTAAAAAATTTCGTATAGTATAAAATCGAAATACTCTAGTGATGATATATACTTGTCAAACTATGCTTGATTGATGTTTTAAATATCTGGGACATCTTTATGACTATACATGACATTCTGTTTTACAAAAATTCTGTACAGCAGCGATATGGATGAATAAAGAAAATAAATATTTATTACCATTCGTTGGTTGAAATTAAGTAGATACTATCATTAGGACTTTAAAATTGTGGAAAAACGTTAACAAATGTTAGTACAGCGATTACCCGAAATAGTTGACAAAAATGCTAATGTTAAATAAAATATAAGACAGTGTACGAAACAACGATTGCCGTAAAAAATCCATACTGTAATAAAACGTGTATTATCTCATGTAATTTTTAAATACTAATTCGTTTTTGTTACCGATAAATCTTTTCCTAACATGTCATCATTATATTTAATTTACAGTTAGTAACAGAAAATGAATATATAAAGCTAGCTTATGCTTTTGGCGGACATTGAACACCTGCAATGAGTTTTCATTTTCTTCTACGAATTATATATTACGATGTTTATATAGACTTTTAATAGTTCATACATTTGTTATTTACTTTGTTTATTAATTTTCTCATAACCTATATTATTCTTAAATTAAAAGAATATTGTATTATTTTGGACATCGTAAATTCTAGTAATTAATTTAGTGAGGATTTCTTTATATTATTATTATTAAAAAGTATTACAAATATAAATTTAATATTAAAACAGCATAAAATTAAATTTACAATAAGTAATCCATATTCGATTTTTTGTTACATATTTCTTTATATTGGTATTTTAATTAATAACTCGCAATAAATACGATTAAGCATCAAAATTATACATTTTTAATTTCTGAATATTTATGTCTAAAATAAAATACTATTTATATTTAATATGCAAATATTTTAAAAATTTAATATATTTCGAATGTACGAGAAAATAGGAAAGTTTAATACATTATCAATTAACTACCTATAAATGATATTTTAAAATATATTAAATATTTTCTGCTCAATATTTTATTAGTCACTATCTAGTAAAACATCAGCAATAAAGTCTCGGTAATGGTAAACACTTGAATGGAAGTTCACTACTTCCGAATTGAATCCTTCTAGATTTGGAAATGTTCCGATATTGACTCCAATAACAGTATTTGAATGTAAGATTGGACCGCCGCCGTCTCCCTGAAAAATCGCAGTATAAATATTAAAAACAAATTTTTGTTTATTATAAAAACATTTTCAGTTAAAAAGTATAGTGATTATATATAAATTTTTTTTCTTAGAAATACTGAAAATATTATGTCTGTTTTTTTTAAATTACATCATTGTATCTTTTTTTAATAATTTCGATAATTAGATTCTCAAAATAATGCAATAAATATATATAAAATTATATACATTTTTTAAAAGAAGGAAATATTAAAGTTTCTTAACACTTTACGGAATTATTTGGATTTGAAACGTAATTTGTATACTAAAAGGATTCTTAAAACATTCTTAAAATATCACTACATATAAAGATGTTTCTTTTTTTAATGTTCTTGTGGCTTTCGTTAGATTTGTGTTGTACGCTATATAATGAACTGTTATATAAATTTATTAGACAAAATTTGTAGATTCAATTTATAATTATTGTAATTTTTTTCATTTTAAATAAAACCTCATCATAAGAAAGTTCCTCTCATATATTCAATAAAGATATTTTATAATATTTTAAAAATAATTAAAGAAATAGTATATTTTTTTAAGAATAATATTTGTGAATATTTCTGTATTATATTGTCAATTATATACTTAGTGTAACTGAATATATAAATCTGCTAGAATTTAAAAATGATACAAGAATTGTTATTTTGTATTGTTATAATCTGTGATTTATACATACAAATAAATTTCCGTACGTTGAACTTCAAATTTCTTTTCTACCAGATTATTATTATTTCAACGCAGACATGTTCAGATATATTTGGAATTGTCATTTGCCAGTTAATAATTTAATTACGGAAATATGACATAATTTTTTATTTAAGTTCAAACTTAGTAGAATTAATTTAACGAATACGTACAAGTTCCAATAGAGTATATGGATTTCCAATGCTACATAGTTCAGCATAGGTCATAAACTGATGAGTCCCTGACAATCTTGTAGCCCGCTGTGTACAAGCTCGATTTGATATTATTGTTAGATTTGCCGTTTGCATAATCATTGACATATGACCAGTATTTGTTTTACCCCATCCAGCCACTAAAACACGGGTTCCAATGAAATATCTATTGGCTGCCTGTGAAGGAACAGCTGGGATAATCGCATTGGTTACAGGTGAAACTAACTAAGAAAATTCCAAAAGTATATTAAGTAAAGTTTAAAAGATCTTATACATAGATAGTAATTATTTCATGAATTAATTACTTTAGTAACAGCAATATCATTATATATATAGCGAGGACGTTCATTGTTTATTTCCTTCCATCTTCCATACCCTAGCCACCATATTGACAAATGTCTTGTTGCAAATCTTAAATCTATCGATCCTGCTCGTATTTCAAAACCTTGTTCGGGTATATTTTCGAAACACTGTTGGGATGTAAGAACGATAGTTTGTGAAATAAGTGTTCCAGCGCAGAATATATTTGATGGTAATACTTCATCAGCCAATTTTAGAAAACATACAACGAAATTATATTCGAATTGATCTGCTTGGCGAACATTTTGACCAATCAAAGCTTTTGCATTTGCAAAATTATATTTATTGCCTAACAGACAAATTTACAATCATAAAAAAATGGGATAATCACATACATATTAACAAAATGTAACTTTTATAACTTAATTTATAATATCTAATAACGTTTATTATACTTACAAAATATTATAATTTGAAAAAAAATCAAAATTATTTTACACTGCATATTTATAATAGAAAATTAATAGGACTGACAATAATTTATGTCCTTGGTTATGTAACGTTATTCTATCTTTCGTGGTTACCAAAGTGGAAAAAATAAAGTGAAATACGTGTCGATATTTGTGAAGATAAAGGTGGTGACGACACATTTTGAAGCCAATGTATATTTTACACGTTATTAAAGCATACAAGCAATACACATGCGTGCGTAAATCGATTATCATGCTATAGATGACACATAATGACATGAACAAAAAATCCAACGGAATAATAAGATAACGTACAGTCATTGCCAAGAAAATGGCACAAATTCAGGACGAATCATGAAAACTGAAAATATGCCAACAGTACTGGAGAAGTTTTAAGTAGAATCTGTACACTCTATGACGCGGTTCACAAGTAGCGGTGTATTAATATGATCGACATTGTATTGATCAGCAATTAAATGTACCAGTCATTTTCGTTTTTTTTTTAATTACCGTAACAGTTTTTCAAAATCAATGAATTTACGATGAGGCCTTTAATTATATGGATAATTGGTGACTTCTCACGAAATACAGCTTCGGTATAGTACCTCGAGAAGATTTTCACAGTTTAGCTTACAAGTTTAGTTAGGAGTCCTATTCTTATGTCGAACATAAAGTAAATATTTCGAATGTTTCGAAAATATATTCCGAATTCTTCGGCATCTCCTGACCACCTCGATTTTCTTACGAATCACGTTTTCATTAATATCTCTGCTTTACTAAAGGATTCCATGCCCATCATTTTTCAGGAATTCACTTTCACCCAATAACATAGAATTCACTACTATCAGATTAATAGGATATTTTGATCCATTGTTTCTCTTTTATACGAGTATCGTTTGATCAGCTTTCACTCATCGGTGCAGTTATCCGATATTGTGCTGCTTATGGCATCGTCTGACAATACCATTTTAAAGAGGTGGAAAGTACCTTTTAAAATTGCTGTATTAATAATTTAAAAAGTAAAAGTGTACTTTTCATACTTAAAATTTACAATATTCAATTTCAAAAAGAAATATCAGAAAGAAGTAATAATTTTCTTATAAACTTTATAATTTTAATTTAAAAATAATTATAATATTTTATAGTGATATTTTTATATCAATGTACTATTTACAAAAAATTTTTATGTAAATCTGAGAGTTTTGTAATTGATTTCGTGGGACTTTCTTTGAATTTTTATTAATAATAGTACTACAATAAAATTTATTATTAAAACAGTATAAAATTAAATTTACTATAAGTATGCATATTCGATTTTTTGTTAAATATTTCTTTATATTGGTATTTTAATTAATAACTCGCAATAAATACGATTAATCATCAAAATTATACATTTTTAATTTCTGAATATTTATGTCTAAAATAAAATACTATTTATATTTAATATGCAAATATTTTAAAAATTTAATATATTTCGAATGCACTAGAAAATAGGAAAGTTTAATTCATTATTAGTTAGCTACCTATAAATGATATTTTAAAATATATTAAATATTTTCTGCTTAATGTTTTATTAATCACTATCTAGAAGAGCATCAGCAATAAACTCTCGGTAATGGTAAACACTCGAATGGAAGTTCACTACTTCCGGACTGAAATCGTTTAGTTTTGGGAATTTTCCAATATTGACTCCAATAATATAATTTGAATATAAGATTGGACCGCCGCCGTCTCCCTGAAAAATCGCAGTATAAATATTAAAAACAAATTTTTGTTTATTATAAAAACATTTTCAGTTAAAAAGTCTAGTGATTATATATAAATTTATTTTTCTTAGAGATACTGAAAATATTATGTCTGTTTTTTTTAAATTACATCATTGTATCTTTTTTTAATAATTTCGATAATTAGATTCTCAAAATAATGCAATAAATATATACAAAATTATATACATTTTTTTAAAAGAAGGAAATATTAAAGTTCTTAACACTTTACGGAATTATTTAGAATTGAAATTAATTGGTACACTAAAGGCATCATCTCTGTTCAAGGATAATTGGATGGATTATATATGTAAGGATCAACTTCTTGAAGTAATAAAGAATTCTCATGGAACTATAAGTTAATCTGCAACCTATTTCACTCCGTAGCTAAACACGAAAGAATCCTAAATGCATGCATGTTTCAATGTGTAAATTAAAGACTGATCACTGATTAATTTACACCTATTAATACAATTTTCTCTTTTTATTAAAACATACATTCTTAAAACATCACTACATATAAAGATGTTTCTTTTTTTAATGTTCTTGTGGCTTTCGTTAGATTTGTGTTGTGCACTATATAATAATTTGTTATATAAAATTATTAGAAAGAAATTGTAGATTCAATTGATAATTATTGTAACTTTTTTATATTAAATTATACCTGATCTTAAGAAAGTTCCTACCATATATTCAATATCGTTATTTTAAATATTTTTTAAAAATAATTAATGAAATAGTATATTTTTTAAGAATAATATTTGTAATTATTTCTATTTTATATTGTCATTTATATACTTAGTGTAACGGAATATATAAATCTGCTAGAATTTAAATATTATACAATAATTGTGATTTTGTTTTGTTACTTAAAGTGATTACGTATAGTTTCAAGCGTAAATATTTCATTTATAATTGCACTTGAAAACAAAAAGTGTTTTTATATAATGATATTTAGAAACGTAAAAGTAAGTTCCAAAATTGATTTGTAAAGAGAATCGTTGCAAATTTTAGTTCATTAAAATTCATATTTATTCTTTAAAAGGTTTTTGTTATTGTTGCGCACAAAAGTTTAAGTAAAAGTGGAAGTACCTTTTAGAGTTAATAATTTATTTATAGAGACATAATTTTCTTTTAATTTCAAACATTGAATAATTAATTTAAAGGATGTAATACATACAAGTTCCAACAGAGCATATGGATTTCCAATACTGCATAGTTCAGCATAGGTAACAAAATTATGAGTCCCTGTCAATCTTATAGCCCGCTCTGCACAGTCTTGATTTGATATAATAGTTAAATTCGCCTTTTGCATAATCATTGACATATGACCAGTATTTGTTCTACCCCATCCAGCCACTAAAGCATGCTCTCCAAATAAATGTCTACTTGCTAGAAGTGATGGAACAGCAGGTATAATCTCATCGGATACAGGTGAAAGTAACTAAGAAAATTTCCAAAAGTATATAATAAGAAGGTTAATAGAAATCTTATAGATGGTAATTACTTCAGTAATTAATTACTTTTGTAACAGCAATATCATTCGATGTATATTGAGGACGCTCTTGGCGATTTTCCTTCCATCTCTGATACCCTATCCACCATATTGACAAATGTTTTGTTGCATATCTTAAATCTGTCGATCCTGCTCGTATTTCAAAATCTTCTAGGTATATATTTTCTAAACACAGCTGGGATGTAAGAACTATGCTTCTTGAAATGAGTGTGCCAGCACAGAATATATTTGATGGCAATAATAATTCAGCCCTTTTTAAAAAACATACAACAAAATTAAATTGCTCTGCATTTGCTTCTCTAACATTTTGCCCAATCAAAGGTTTGGCATTTGTTAAATTATATTCATTACCTAAAAGATATAATTACTATTATAGGTTTTTTGTGTTAATTGCATACTTATCTTCAAAATATAAATTGTATACTTGAATTTGAAACATTTAATATTATTTATATCACTTACTAAATATTATAATTTGAAAAAAAAACAAAATTAATTTGTACTGCATATTTATAATAGAAAATTAATAGGGTCGACAATAATTTACGTAGTCTGTAACAGGAGGTTATTCAATTTCTTGTGGTAACAAAAGTGGAAAAAAATTAAGTGATATACATTGTCGATATTTGTGAAGATAAACATGGTGGCGACACATTTTAATCTCAAGCCAATGATTAATTTACACGTTAGTTAAGTGTACGAGCAGTTCACATGATTGCGTTGATCGATCATTATCTTACCGATAACAAATAACGACCATTGTCAAGAAACTGTCACAAATCCAAGACGAATCATGCATACTGAAAATATACAGACAATACTGGAGAAACTTTAAATAGAATCTGTATTCACTATGACACAGTTACTCAAGTAGCAGAATATTAATATAATCGATGCTTTTTTGATCAGTAATTCGATCGTATAGTCACGGTCATTTTATTACTGATTACCGTAATAGTTTTTTAAAGTTAATCTATCTTCGTTTACGTCCTTAACTGGATCGTTTATCGCTAACCTTTCATAAAATAGATCCTTCGATCTAGAGGCTAACCAGCTCTCCACAGAGCATTGTTGCCATTTTTTCTAACACTCTGAAGTTTTCGAGATATACTCAACTTCTCAATTTTTCCTAAATCACATTTTCATCATTATCTCTTCTTTACTAAACTCATATATCTATTTCTCAGAAATTCGACTTCACATAATCCAGTGCTATAGAATTTCTCACAATTATATCTACAGAAAGCCTTTCTTGCAGACATGGTCTTGTTAAAAATTTCTGGTTTTTCTGAACATTTCTTACTCGGTTACACAGTATTGGCTTAATTTTCGATATCTTTAAGAAGTTTCCTACTTAAGAGCCCAAGAATAAAGACTGTTAACGTTATAATGCTAGATAAAAGCTCTTAATCATATATATTGCATTGATATAAACAACATGAAACTTTAAGCTTCATTAATTAAATATCCAAATTAGACAAAGGGAATCCATTTAACATATATTCTTTAAATTTACAATAGAATTGTCACCAATGCTGTCTATAGAAATTCATTTCCGAATGCGATAGTAACTCCAGAACCAGTGAAGGAGCAGATCCACATATTTAGAGTACTTAAAAAGTCATGCGTAACTTTTAAAATAGTTTACGTCATCTCTCTTTCCTTAAATGAAGAAAAAACTCCTATTACCTTGACGAAGACAAAACCCTCATACTTGCAACATCTCTTCGCGCTCGATTCATCTCCCACTCCGGAAACTCTTCCTGCCATAAATCTCATGCTTACATTTCTGACAATGCCTGCTCACATATTGTAAACAACAAAACTCTATAACAATCACAACGGAGCTAAGATCAATATGAATTATAGAAATATGAAGCTATTTCTATTACTGTAATATCGAAATATACCATTTATAAAAATATGAATTCAATTACAATCCATACTTGATTGTTGTATTAAACAATTGGGACATCTTCTTCACTGTACATGGCATTGTGGTTTACCGAATTTTGTACAATAACGATTATGGATAAAAGAATAAATATTTATTACCACTCGTTGGTTGAAATTACGTAGATAATATCAGTAGGTTAATGACATTGTGGAAAAACGTTAACAAATATAGGTATAGCGAATACCCGAATAAGTTGATAAAAAAAGGGGATGTTAAATGAAATATAAGACAGTGTGTGAAACAATGTAGGCTGTGAAAAATATATTTTTTATTATTGTAACAGCATTTACCAGAGTATTAAAAATTAATGCTATATCAGGCAATAATAATACGACATCTCCATTAATCTGAGAACATATGCAAGTGGAAACATTATCAGTTAAAATTAATAATTTATACTATAAAGCCTAAGACTTCGAGTTGAAAAATAATAAATAGGAATGTTACAATGTATACTTTTACAGTAAATATTCTATGAACTTAATAATTAGTAACTGTAAAGTTTGAATAACCAATAATAACAAAATTAAGGTGAGAAATTTCTTTTATTGTAGCTGACTTCTCAGGACACTAGAACAGCAATAAAAATATGTTTACCGTTGCTTCTCGAAATAACTGTTTTGACTTCGGCACGGATAGCGGATATGTGATGATAGCATAAAGCGCACAATGGTAGGTGCCTTTGAAATAATGATAGTTAATGTTACTTCGGTATGGCAATGATTCCTTTTCCAAACTATAATAACTATTAATAATATGCTTTTGTCGGTAGTTGAACGCATACAATCGGTTTTTATATTCTACTATGAATTATATGATTCGATGTTTATAGAGACTTAGAACTGTTCAAACATTTGATATTTACTTTAATTTATTAATTTTCTCATAAACATTATTATTCTTAATTTAAAAGAATATTGTATTATTTTGGACATCGTAAATTCAAGTAATTGATTTAGTGAGGATTTCTTTTAATTATTATTATTAAAATGTATTACGAATATAAATTTAATAATATTACAGTACAAATAAAAATTTATTATAAGTAATCGATATACGATTTTTTGTTATTTATTACTTTGTATTGGTATTTTAATTAATAAATTGTTATAGATTCGATTAAGCATCTAAATTATACATTTTTATTTCTGAATTATTATATCTAAGATAAAATACTGCTTAAGTTTAATATGCAAATATTTAAAAATTTAATTTATTTCAATGCACGAGCAAATAAGAATGTTTAATACATTATCAATTAAATAACTAATCACTGTAACATATGTTATAATATATTCTGATTTTTTTGCTCAATGTTTTATAAATAACTATCTAGTAGTATATTATCAAGAAACTCTCGGTAATGGTAAACACTAGAATGGAAGTTCACTACTTCTGGATTGAAATAGTATAGATGTGGAAATTTTCCAATATTGACTCCAACAATAACATTTAAACTTATGATTGGACCGCCATCATCCCCCTGAAAAAGATAATTATTAATATAAAAACGTATTTTTTATTATAATAAAGACATTTTCAGAGACATTAATGAACTCGTATGTAAAATTATTAAGCAAACGTTATAGATTCAATTGATAATTGTTATAAATTTTTTCATTTTAAATTACACCTCAACTTAAGATAGTTCCTACCATACATTCAATAAAGTTATTTTTTAATATTTTTTAAATAATTAATGAAATAGTATATTTTTTTAAGAAGAATTTTTATAAATACATCTTCTAACTATTGTCATATATATATTTAGTGTAACGGAATAAATAAATCTGCTACAATTTAAAAATGATACAAGAATTGTTATTTTGTATTGTTACAATCGGAGCTTTATACATACAAATGAATCTTAGTACCATGAACTATAAATTTTTTTTCTACCAGATTATTGGTCTGATATATTTGGAATCGTCATTTACCAGTTAATAATTTAATTGCGGATATATAACATAATTTTTTATTTTAGTTTCAAACTTAGTAGAATTTATTTAAAGGATATAATACGTACAAGTTCTAATAGAGCATATGGATTTCCAATGCTACATAGTTCAGCATGGGTAATAAAATAATGACTTTCTGCCAATCTTGTAGCCAGATTTGCACAAAGACGATTTGACATTATTGTTACATTTCCCGTTTGCATTATCATTGACATATGACCAGTGTTTGTTCTACCCCATCCAGCTACTAAAGCATCGGTTTCATAAAAATGTCTATTTGGAATTCGTGAAAGTACAGCAGGGATAAATGCATTGGATACTGGTACAAGTAACTAAGGAAATTCAAAGAGATTGTTAAAAAAAATTTTAACTAATCTTATACATAGATAGCAATTATTTCAGTAATTAAATACTTTAGTAACAGCAATATCATTATATATAAAGCGAGGACGCTGATTGTTTATTTCCCTCCATCTTCCATATGCTAACCACCATATTGACAAATGTCTTGTTGAAAGTCTTAAATCAATCGATCCTGCTCGTAT
Source organism: Wiebesia pumilae (assembly GCA_018907045.1). Classification (NCBI taxonomy): domain Eukaryota; kingdom Metazoa; phylum Arthropoda; class Insecta; order Hymenoptera; family Agaonidae; genus Wiebesia; species Wiebesia pumilae. Next base: position 5,043,025 of record JACCHZ010000138.1, read on the forward strand.
TTCAAAACCATCTACGGCTGTATCTTCTAAACAATGCTGGGCTGTAAGAACTATACTGTTTGAAATAAGTGTTCCAGCACAAAATATATTTGATGGCAATAGTAGAGCAGCTTTTCTTAAAAAACATACAACATAATTAAATTGATCTGCATTTGCTTGTCTAACATTTTGCCCAATCAATGGTTTGGCATTTATTAAATTATATTCATTACCTAAAAGATATAATTACTATTATAGATTCATTGTGATAATTGAATACTTATCTACAAAATATAAGTTGTATACGTTTATTTGAATCATATAATATTGTTCATTTCACTTACAAAATATTATAATTTGAATAAAAAACAAAATTACTTTGTACTGCATATTTATAATTCTATGCATATATAGAAAATTCATAATGCTAACAGAAATGTACGTAGTCTGTAACAAGACGTGATTCAATTTCTTGTGGTAACAAGAAAGAAAAAATATTAAGTGAAATACGTTAAGTGAAATACAAAAGGAATTTGTGAAGAAAAACGTGGTGACGCATGAGTCGTATCATAAACCAATATATAATTAACACGATAGTTAAATTTGCCAGCAATACACACGTGTGTATAAATCGATCATCATGCTATAGATATTACGCAACATGAACGTAAAATCCAACAGACCAATAAGATCACTAACGGCCGTTGCCAAGAAACTGGCACAAATCCAAGATAAACCATGCATACAGAGAATGAGAGAACAGTATTGGATTTAAGCTTTAAGTACAATATGAATGCTCTATGACGCGGCATATTGATATGATCGACGTTGTATTGATCAGCAATAAGTTTGATAAGTCCCGATGATTTTGTAAGTAATTACCGTAACAAATTTTCAAATTAATTAATTAATTGGTAAATCTCCGGTGATGTCCTAAGCTGGTGGATGAATGCTAACATCTCATGAAATGGATCCTTCTACTTAGAGCCTAAACAAGCTCTTCATTGAGCAGCTCATCAATTTCATTTACATATTACAATCTTATCTTTTTCTCTACCTCTCTCAAAACAATCCGACTTCACATACTCCAGTGCTAAGGAATTCTTCAATAACACTTCTTATTCCGTTACAGAGTACTGGCTTAATCTCTGATATATTTTAGAAGTCTCCTACTCAGGTGCCCAAGAATAAAGACTGCTAACATTAAAGAAGCAATTTAAAACCTCAACACCATACATATTGCACTGACATACACACCATATAAAACTCTCCTTTTAGAATTTTAAGTTTCACAATTTTAAAAATCCATGTTAGAAGAAGGAAAGCAATTTTCCACATATTCCCTGAAATCACAAGGGAATCGTCGCCAATTCCATCTACAGAAAATCATCTCCGAACGCGGTAGTACTTTATTTAACTGGTTTTGTATAAGATTTACAAGATTACAATAATTTAATACCGCAAAATCAGAGAATTAGATGATTTACACTCTTAGAGTATTTGGAAAGTCATCCGTACATTTAGAAACAGTTGACCTCATCTCCCTTTCTTTAAAGAGAGATAAAATGTCTACTACTACTTGACAAAGACAAGACCCCCATCGCTCAATGCGTCTCCCATCCAGAACAGGCCTTCTGTCGTTAGTTTCATTCTCATATTTCTGCCACTGTCTTCCCATATATTTCAAACAATAATATTCTCTAACCAACGATTCCAATCCAGCTATGATTATCATCCGCTTACATCATAAAATCTACACCACAGATTACATAAATGACAGATTTCTCAAAATAATCAATTAAAAATTTCTGACCTTCCACCGCAATATAATAAATGTAATTACGAGCTTGCATTACTTTCTAATAGATTAGAAGAAACCACTATAGTCTGGCACCCAGAACGCTATTTTCACTATCTTGTTATCTTTCTTCAAGCCTCCTAAGTTTTATTGGATCACAGAGAACGTATTGTCAAAGGCTATCTAAGCATGTAGAGGAACAGAAAATCCAACCTCTCTCAAAACAAAGTTTCCAGAATTTATATGGCACATACCGTGAACTTCTCCGCATTACATAATTCATGTAAATAAAGGAAGATATAGTAACATAATAGAAGATGTGGTTCACAAGTTTCATGCACAAACTTATTTCATTCTGCTTTCTCCTCCATATCATCGATACTATTAAATTTTACTTTGCAAACGGTCACTTTTGGATCGTGTTGAACAGAATCCTATAAGAAATAGAACAAGCTTACTCAATAGTGTCCCAAAGATAAAAGAAGACCTCATTTTATTTAATAGTTACCGCTCGAGTTCCTTCATCAATTAAGTCCTAAGCGCTCAGTATGTCTAAGACATCGCACTCCTTAAATTCACTGCATGTCATTCCACTTACATTATTAACAAAATTCTTTCCCCCCTAATGTTTTGGTAGTATAAGTAGCGGGTTTGATTTATTTTACGAAACAAATTCCTCAGAATTTCGTTCATCAACCTGTGTGAAATTAGGTTCTTAAACTAATATATAGAATTACTCAGCGAAATACCACGGAGGTATCCTGGACAGAAATTTACTTGGAACAGTCAAATAAACGAAACAGGGCAGAGATTCCTAATTATTCCATATCATGACATACAATTAAACGAACAGGATCATTGACATAACGTACCCAAGTTTTGCGATACTCCTTTGATAATACGCAACACATACGAAGAATTTTTACGCATATATTTATGGCATCGACGCTTATTCACGCATCAGAGATGATGCTGGTACTTACAAGTAGAAAAGCTTATTTTTGAATATTTCTATTCATACCCTAGACTCCTGAGAAGCCAAGTACAAATTTTTGTATACAATCGAATTTTTTCTAAAGTTTAACTAAACTTTTCTAAATCTAGTTTAAAATAGATCAACTTAGTTTTTGCTAAATACAGATTACGAAATATGATATCTAACCATTAAATTTATTAAAGTTATTTTGGTTCAAACTCAGAAAAATACTAACTCGAGAAGAAAGAATTGAGGCTAACGCAAGTATAAACAAAACTCTATGTAATAATTATTACTCTTCAAACCAATGGCAAAGTTCTAATGAAGAATAGTGAAAGCTTTTCATGCCAAAGAATAGACATTTATTGTAATTTTCATTAAGAAAAACTGTTTCGCATATTAAAAAGCCATTTAAGTTAGGAAGATCGCACGTGCACTGAGCAATAGGGTTTAGTCAATCAAACGAGGCCTGTAAAATTCAGTTAATTTATTCTCTTATATGTATGTAGTGTTGCATTTGTGAATCCAGATCGTTATTTTCATTTCACTAAGTGATTATAAAACTGAACGAAAGCTGTAATTATTCATTGAATGTTTTTCAAAATATCTTTTTCGAAAGAAATTATTTATCCAAATATCGGCACCTTCACGGATACTGTAAATTGTACTATATCGCGGATGTGCTGAAATCTTATAATGGATACAACAAAAGCAAGATTGATAGGTAAACTATACTTGAATAAACATTGGAAAGCGAAGCTCTTAAAGGAGTATGACATTTCAAGAGAGTGTGATTTAAAATTACTCCCTATTACAAAATTCATTCTAAATATAAAAATAAAGCAAACAAAAATGATAAAATATTACCATTTGAACAAATCATTCAACGACAATATGATAAAAAATTAAGTAATTAAGAACCGGTAATTAAATCGAATTTGTTTAACTTCCAATTTACAAATACGTGGTTAAAACAGCTTCTTAGTTTTTCTATAAATATTACTCAAACAATTAATTTCCCTTTTATTGTCCAAATAAAAATAATCAATCAGTACGAACACACATGAATGGTATACGAGGATTGAATCAGATGAATACTTAAGAAAAGATACAGTTATTAGTGTCCAAGAAAACAAGACTTCCATTTTAATTTAAAATTCCAATTAGATTTGTATCATCCTAATCTATATTCATATAATATATAAAATTACTTTTTAAAAATTGCTATGGTAATAATGGCAAAAGTAATAGTGTTAGTTTCATACTCAAAATTTACAATACTACTTTTCAATAAGAATTATTATGTTATTTCGAATAATATAAAATCGAAATATTCTTGGATTAAACTTACGTAGATAATGATAAACTAAATTCTATTATGTAAGAATTAGAAATTTAATTAAGGCAGACTTAAGCTTAATAAAATTACAACAGTGAAATTTTGGAGAATTTGTATTTGTGTAAAAGCGTCAACATATGCAGGTATATCGAATTAACGCATTTTTGACAAAGAAAGGCGATAAAAAATAAAATGTAAGACAGTGTGCGAAACAACGATGGCTGTGAAAAATTGATTGTTTATTATTGTAACAACATTTATCCGAGTATAAATAATGAAAGTTATATCATCAAATAATAATGTGGAATTACGATTAATCTGAGAACATATGCAATTGCAAAATTGCACATTAATTAATTATTATCATTTAAATAAAATATTATTATCACTTAAAAATTAATCATTTATACTTGAAAGGCTAAAACCTTGAGTTGAACAATAATAAATAGGAATGTTACAATGTATACTTTTACAGTAAATATTCTATGAACTTAATAATTAGCAACTGTAAAGTTTGAATAACCAATAATAACATAACTAAGGTGAGAAATTTCTTTTATTGTAGCTGACTTCTCAGGACACTAGACAGCAATAAAAATATGTTTACCGTTGCTTCTCGAAATAACTGTTTTGACTTCGGCACGGCTACCGAATATGTGATGATAGCATAAAGCGCACAATGGTAGGTGCCGTTGAAATAATGATAGTTAATGTTGCTTCGGTATGGCAATGATTCCACTGTGGCAACATTCCATCGACTAGGAAAATGATGCATATTTCAATGCGAATAGTAGAATTTATACTAAAAAAATAATAAATCAATAAATTTTAATCGTTGTTTATTTTTCCCATTTGTCGCAACTTTGCTTCCAAACTATAATAACTATTAATAATACGTTATATAACTAATGTAATTTTAAAATGAAATTTATGTAATATATTTCATGGAAATTGTTTTTATTATTATTGATAATAGTATTACAATAATAATGCAATGTTATAGCAGCATAAAATAGAATTTAAAAGAAGTCTTTAATATTTGAATCTTTTTTTAATTTATTTTGTCTTTTATGGATTTTTAGTTTTTAACTTTCAGAAGCTTAATTTAAGAAAGTAATGAATAAAGTTTTATTTTTATAAATTGATGAATATTGAATATGAAATAAAATACTATTTATATTTAAAATGAATATATTAAAAAATTAATATATTTCGAATAAATGCAAACAAGAAAATTTAATTCATTATGAATAAAATAACTAGTTACTGCAGCATTTTTTATAATATATTTAAACTTTTCTACTCAATATTGTATTAAATAGTAGTTTGTAGAACATCATCAATAAAATCTCGGTAATAATAAACACTGGAATGTAGGTTTGCTACTTCAGGATTGAAATCGTTTAGATTTGGAAATTTTCCAATATTGACTCCAACAATAGTATTGAAACGTATGATCGGACCGCCGCCGTCTCCCTGAAAAATCTCAGTATAAATATTAAAAACAAATTTTCGTTTATTATAAAAACATTTTGAGTTTAAAAATTCAATTCATTATGTGGAAATTTTTTATATTTATTGAATTATTATAAATACAATATATAAAAATAAAAGTAATGATTAATTCTATATTAATGTCTATTTAAGGAATATTTCAGTATGCAAAGTTTATGAACACAACCAAAATCGTCAACTCTTAAGTATTTCAATTATATATTTGTTATTTTTAAATTGTTAAAATATGCACGAAAATTTATGTTACAACTGGAAGTAATAAGGAATTCGAAAGAAACTAATTGTTGATCAGTGATTTTATTTTAAATGTGTGCATATTTCAATGTGTCAATTCGAGACCGATATCATTGATTTACTTACGATTTTAAAGACATTTTTTAAAATTTTATTAAAATATACGTTATAGAAATAACTATGTATCTAATGATGTTTATTTTTCTTATTACACTTATTTGTTTCATTGAATTTGTGTTTTAAACTATATGATGAATTTTATTTAAAATTATAAGGCAGGTCTTTTTAATAAATTGATAATTATTATAACTGTTTCCATTTTTTAAGTATACTTCATATTAAGTAAATATGAACCATATGTCGAATAACATCCTCTTAACAAATATTTATCCAATTGGAATTTCTTTTGTAAATGTTTCTGTTACATACTTTTAATTTCAATAGTATATTTGAACCAACTCTTCTAATCTCCTTGAATTAAATCATGATACAAAAATTGTTATTTTCTATTATTAAAAACTATTATTTCGTACAGGTTGAAGCAAAGATTACATTTTATATTCTATATTTTGAAAAATTAAATTTATTTTTGAACAGTATTTATCAAATTTTATGATATTACCAAAGTTAAATTTTAAGCAGGATCATAGCAAATTGAATTACATGAAGCATCATAATTATAATGTATCAGGCTGTGGTTATCACTGCGCACAAAAGTTTAGTTATAATTGAGTCTTATTGACCATGTTAATATTTTAATAACAAAAAATGTGGCATAATGTTTTATTAAGTTCAAAGATTACCGAAGTTAATATAAGGCATATAAGTTCTTACTATTTCCAATATAGCATAAGGGTTTCCAATGCTACATAGTTCACCATATGTAACAGAATTTCGTCTTCTATCCAATCTTTTAGCTATGTCTGAACATGCCTCTTTTGATATAATTGTTACATTTGCTGTTTGCATAAACATTGACATCTGATCAGTATTTGATCTACCCCATCCAACTACTACAGCCTCCGATCCGTAGAAGTATTTATTTTGTAATAGTGTAGTAACAGCTGGTATAATGCTGTTGCCTACAGGTTTTGTTAACTAAAATAATCTCCAAAGTTAGTTACTGAGTATATAATAAAATAAAGTTGTATGGGACTAATAATGATTATTTTAGTAATTATTTACTTTTGTAAGAGCTATATCATTACGTATTAAATGACGAGCCCAATGGTTTTTTGTCAACCATCCCATATACGTTAGCCACCAAGATAACAAATGTTTTTGTGTAAGTCTTAAATCAGTCGATCCTACTCGTACTTCAAGACCTTCTTCTGGTACATTATCAAAACAATGTTCAGCTGTAAGAACAATACTTCGTGAAATAAGCGTTCCAGTACAGATTATATTTGATGGATTAGGTAGATCAACCAATTTTGAAAAACAAACAACGTAATTAATTTCCTCTGCATTTGCTCGTATAACATTTTGACCAATCAATGGTTTGGCTGTTGTTGAATTATATTCATTGCCTAAAATATAAAATTAAAATTATAAAATAAATGTAGTATTCACTTACTTACCGTCAACATATATGTTGTATATTTGAATTTAAAACATGTAATATTGTTTAGTTCATTTACAAAAAATTACAATTTGAAAAAAAAACAAAAATATTTTACACTGCATATTTATAGTAGAAAATTCATAAGACTGACAATAATGTATGTAGTAGGCAACGAGACGCTATATCTCCACTTGTGGTTACAAAAGTGGAAAAAAAATAAGTAAAATACATGTTCATATTTGTGGCCATAAACGTGGTGACGACAGAATGTAATCTCAAGCCAATGTATACATTACACGTTAGTTAAGCATACGATCAGTACGTATGAGTGCGTAAATCGATCATCGTGCTACAGACAATAAAAGCCATTGTCAAGAAACTGGTACAAATCCAAGACGAATCATACATACTGAATTATGACGATAGTACCGGAGAAGCTTTAAGTAGAATCTGTACGCACTATGACGCTGTTACACACGTAGTGGTATATTAATATGATTAACGTTGTATTGATCAGCAATTCAATCGATCAGTCGACGGTTATTTTGCTACTGATTACCATAATAGTTTTTCAAATTAATTAATTAAATAATGAATCTCAGATGAGGTATTATACTGGATGGGTGATTGCTATGCGACGGGAATGACCGTCGCGAAAGCCCGGAAGCTGCTGTCGGGAGGTAAAAAACAGTGGCAAGTTGCCCTTTACTTCTCAATGGATTTTCCGGTCGAGCATCAACCCGAGACTGAATGTGTGTGCTCGATGAAAAGCGTCGAAAGCGAGTGAGAAAAAGTATGAGCGGAGAGTGGGGGGATCTCGGACTTGCATCACAGCTGAGGACCGGCCGGTCCGACGCGTCACCCCCGCCATCGCTCTAGAATTGCATGTAGGGAATAATCCCTCTACTAGACAGCGCGAAAAAAATTATAGAAGAAAAATCTTCTATAGTAAATAAGTAAGGCGGAAAACCAAGCACCGGTACCGTTCGGTGTGGCGCTGTATTGTCGCATCGTGAAAGTTTTAGGCCAATTTCTCGAGTTTAGGAGACTTCGGCCCAGATGAAAAAGCCAAGTCTGCCAAAACTAGCCAAGTATCTCGTTGTCAGCAGGCGCGGTCTGACCACAAGATTGCTTAAAAATTCTAATTTTATGACTAAAAAGTAGTCCGCTGTTGATAAATGCGGTCCTTAAACGGCCTGACCTTTGGACTATTCGCGTTAGGGTTAAAAACATAGTCCGTTGTTGGCGGGTGCGGTCCTTGGACGGCTCGACTTTCAGACTACCTGCCATAGTATTAAAAATAGGTAGCTCATTGTTGGCGGAAGCGGCCCGACCTATAAGGTTACCAACTAGATTAAAAGAAGAATATATATAGAAGAGGTGTCGCACACTAGCGAAAGTCCTCCGACGAGAAGGAAAATTATAGAGAAATACATCGTAGATTTACGCCGCAGTATACAAATTGTTATGCGTGAAACTACATGTAAAAGAAAAGATCCATCAGAAGAACATATGTCGTCAAAATCCGACGTATACCGACAAACAAATAAGATGAAAGGGTGGAGTACCAACGGGCACCCATCAAAATAAACTACATTTGTATTAAAACCCAGAATAAAGAAAAGAAAAATCTACCGTGAATCTATCGTCTTTATGCCCGTCTCAGCAAGAAACCTACTCCCAATACAAACCCGGTCCGACGACGAGCCATCCGGGCCGTGAGAGACAGGGGGCATGAAGGGACGAGCCGCCGTTGGAGGAACGAGGGAAGTAATGAGGCAATAAGCCATCCGACGAAGGAAGACAGGTAAGCTAGGAGATAGCAGTGGATAAGGGAAAAATAAAGAACAAGAAAGAGAAGACAATATTACAACTAACCTCTCATGAAATGGATCCTTCTACTTAGAGCCTAAGCAAGCTCTTCATTGAGCAGCTCATCAATTTCATTTACATATTACAATCTTATCTTTTTCTCTACCTCTCTCAAAACAATCCGACTTCACATACTCCAGTGCTAAGGAATTCTTCAATAACACTTCTTATTCCGTTACAGAGTACTGGCTTAATCTCTGATATATTTTAGAAGTCTCCTACTCAGGTGCCCAAGAATAAAGACTGCTAACATTAAAGAAGCAATTTAAAACCTCAACACCATACATATTGCACTGACATACACACCATATAAAACTCTCCTTTTAGAATTTTAAGTTTCACAATTTTAAAAATCCATGTTAGAAGAAGGAAAGCAATTTTCCACATATTCCCTGAAATCACAAGGGAATCGTCGCCAATTCCATCTACAGAAAATCATCTCCGAACGCGGTAGTACTTTATTTAACTGGTTTTGTATAAGATTTACAAGATTACAATAATTTAATACCGCAAAATCAGAGAATTAGATGATTTACACTCTTAGAGTATTTGGAAAGTCATCCGTACATTTAGAAACAGTTGACCTCATCTCCCTTTCTTTAAAGAGAGATAAAATGTCTACTACTACTTGACAAAGACAAGACCCCCATCGCTCAATGCGTCTCCCATCCAGAACAGGCCTTCTGTCGTTAGTTTCATTCTCATATTTCTGCCACTGTCTTCCCATATATTTCAAACAATAATATTCTCTAACCAACGATTCCAATCCAGCTATGATTATCATCCGCTTACATCATAAAATCTACACCACAGATTACATAAATGACAGATTTCTCAAAATAATCAATTAAAAATTTCTGACCTTCCACCGCAATATAATAAATGTAATTACGAGCTTGCATTACTTTCTAATAGATTAGAAGAAACCACTATAGTCTGGCACCCAGAACGCTATTTTCACTATCTTGTTATCTTTCTTCAAGCCTCCTAAGTTTTATTGGATCACAGAGAACGTATTGTCAAAGGCTATCTAAGCATGTAGAGGAACAGAAAATCCAACCTCTCTCAAAACAAAGTTTCCAGAATTTATATGGCACATACCGTGAACTTCTCCGCATTACATAATTCATGTAAATAAAGGAAGATATAGTAACATAATAGAAGATGTGGTTCACAAGTTTCATGCACAAACTTATTTCATTCTGCTTTCTCCTCCATATCATCGATACTATTAAATTTTACTTTGCAAACGGTCACTTTTGGATCGTGTTGAACAGAATCCTATAAGAAATAGAACAAGCTTACTCAATAGTGTCCCAAAGATAAAAGAAGACCTCATTTTATTTAATAGTTACCGCTCGAGTTCCTTCATCAATTAAGTCCTAAGCGCTCAGTATGTCTAAGACATCGCACTCCTTAAATTCACTGCATGTCATTCCACTTACATTATTAACAAAATTCTTTCCCCCCTAATGTTTTGGTAGTATAAGTAGCGGGTTTGATTTATTTTACGAAACAAATTCCTCAGAATTTCGTTCATCAACCTGTGTGAAATTAGGTTCTTAAACTAATATATAGAATTACTCAGCGAAATACCACGGAGGTATCCTGGACAGAAATTTACTTGGAACAGTCAAATAAACGAAACAGGGCAGAGATTCCTAATTATTCCATATCATGACATACAATTAAACGAACAGGATCATTGACATAACGTACCCAAGTTTTGCGATACTCCTTTGATAATACGCAACACATACGAAGAATTTTTACGCATATATTTATGGCATCGACGCTTATTCACGCATCAGAGATGATGCTGGTACTTACAAGTAGAAAAGCTTATTTTTGAATATTTCTATTCATACCCTAGACTCCTGAGAAGCCAAGTACAAATTTTTGTATACAATCGAATTTTTTCTAAAGTTTAACTAAACTTTTCTAAATCTAGTTTAAAATAGATCAACTTAGTTTTTGCTAAATACAGATTACGAAATATGATATCTAACCATTAAATTTATTAAAGTTATTTTGGTTCAAACTCAGAAAAATACTAACTCGAGAAGAAAGAATTGAGGCTAACGCAAGTATAAACAAAACTCTATGTAATAATTATTACTCTTCAAACCAATGGCAAAGTTCTAATGAAGAATAGTGAAAGCTTTTCATGCCAAAGAATAGACATTTATTGTAATTTTCATTAAGAAAAACTGTTTCGCATATTAAAAAGCCATTTAAGTTAGGAAGATCGCACGTGCACTGAGCAATAGGGTTTAGTCAATCAAACGAGGCCTGTAAAATTCAGTTAATTTATTCTCTTATATGTATGTAGTGTTGCATTTGTGAATCCAGATCGTTATTTTCATTTCACTAAGTGATTATAAAACTGAACGAAAGCTGTAATTATTCATTGAATGTTTTTCAAAATATCTTTTTCGAAAGAAATTATTTATCCAAATATCGGCACCTTCACGGATACTGTAAATTGTACTATATCGCGGATGTGCTGAAATCTTATAATGGATACAACAAAAGCAAGATTGATAGGTAAACTATACTTGAATAAACATTGGAAAGCGAAGCTCTTAAAGGAGTATGACATTTCAAGAGAGTGTGATTTAAAATTACTCCCTATTACAAAATTCATTCTAAATATAAAAATAAAGCAAACAAAAATGATAAAATATTACCATTTGAACAAATCATTCAACGACAATATGATAAAAAATTAAGTAATTAAGAACCGGTAATTAAATCGAATTTGTTTAACTTCCAATTTACAAATACGTGGTTAAAACAGCTTCTTAGTTTTTCTATAAATATTACTCAAACAATTAATTTCCCTTTTATTGTCCAAATAAAAATAATCAATCAGTACGAACACACATGAATGGTATACGAGGATTGAATCAGATGAATACTTAAGAAAAGATACAGTTATTAGTGTCCAAGAAAACAAGACTTCCATTTTAATTTAAAATTCCAATTAGATTTGTATCATCCTAATCTATATTCATATAATATATAAAATTACTTTTTAAAAATTGCTATGGTAATAATGGCAAAAGTAATAGTGTTAGTTTCATACTCAAAATTTACAATACTACTTTTCAATAAGAATTATTATGTTATTTCGAATAATATAAAATCGAAATATTCTTGGATTAAACTTACGTAGATAATGATAAACTAAATTCTATTATGTAAGAATTAGAAATTTAATTAAGGCAGACTTAAGCTTAATAAAATTACAACAGTGAAATTTTGGAGAATTTGTATTTGTGTAAAAGCGTCAACATATGCAGGTATATCGAATTAACGCATTTTTGACAAAGAAAGGCGATAAAAAATAAAATGTAAGACAGTGTGCGAAACAACGATGGCTGTGAAAAATTGATTGTTTATTATTGTAACAACATTTATCCGAGTATAAATAATGAAAGTTATATCATCAAATAATAATGTGGAATTACGATTAATCTGAGAACATATGCAATTGCAAAATTGCACATTAATTAATTATTATCATTTAAATAAAATATTATTATCACTTAAAAATTAATCATTTATACTTGAAAGGCTAAAACCTTGAGTTGAACAATAATAAATAGGAATGTTACAATGTATACTTTTACAGTAAATATTCTATGAACTTAATAATTAGCAACTGTAAAGTTTGAATAACCAATAATAACATAACTAAGGTGAGAAATTTCTTTTATTGTAGCTGACTTCTCAGGACACTAGACAGCAATAAAAATATGTTTACCGTTGCTTCTCGAAATAACTGTTTTGACTTCGGCACGGCTACCGAATATGTGATGATAGCATAAAGCGCACAATGGTAGGTGCCGTTGAAATAATGATAGTTAATGTTGCTTCGGTATGGCAATGATTCCACTGTGGCAACATTCCATCGACTAGGAAAATGATGCATATTTCAATGCGAATAGTAGAATTTATACTAAAAAAATAATAAATCAATAAATTTTAATCGTTGTTTATTTTTCCCATTTGTCGCAACTTTGCTTCCAAACTATAATAACTATTAATAATACGTTATATAACTAATGTAATTTTAAAATGAAATTTATGTAATATATTTCATGGAAATTGTTTTTATTATTATTGATAATAGTATTACAATAATAATGCAATGTTATAGCAGCATAAAATAGAATTTAAAAGAAGTCTTTAATATTTGAATCTTTTTTTAATTTATTTTGTCTTTTATGGATTTTTAGTTTTTAACTTTCAGAAGCTTAATTTAAGAAAGTAATGAATAAAGTTTTATTTTTATAAATTGATGAATATTGAATATGAAATAAAATACTATTTATATTTAAAATGAATATATTAAAAAATTAATATATTTCGAATAAATGCAAACAAGAAAATTTAATTCATTATGAATAAAATAACTAGTTACTGCAGCATTTTTTATAATATATTTAAACTTTTCTACTCAATATTGTATTAAATAGTAGTTTGTAGAACATCATCAATAAAATCTCGGTAATAATAAACACTGGAATGTAGGTTTGCTACTTCAGGATTGAAATCGTTTAGATTTGGAAATTTTCCAATATTGACTCCAACAATAGTATTGAAACGTATGATCGGACCGCCGCCGTCTCCCTGAAAAATCTCAGTATAAATATTAAAAACAAATTTTCGTTTATTATAAAAACATTTTGAGTTTAAAAATTCAATTCATTATGTGGAAATTTTTTATATTTATTGAATTATTATAAATACAATATATAAAAATAAAAGTAATGATTAATTCTATATTAATGTCTATTTAAGGAATATTTCAGTATGCAAAGTTTATGAACACAACCAAAATCGTCAACTCTTAAGTATTTCAATTATATATTTGTTATTTTTAAATTGTTAAAATATGCACGAAAATTTATGTTACAACTGGAAGTAATAAGGAATTCGAAAGAAACTAATTGTTGATCAGTGATTTTATTTTAAATGTGTGCATATTTCAATGTGTCAATTCGAGACCGATATCATTGATTTACTTACGATTTTAAAGACATTTTTTAAAATTTTATTAAAATATACGTTATAGAAATAACTATGTATCTAATGATGTTTATTTTTCTTATTACACTTATTTGTTTCATTGAATTTGTGTTTTAAACTATATGATGAATTTTATTTAAAATTATAAGGCAGGTCTTTTTAATAAATTGATAATTATTATAACTGTTTCCATTTTTTAAGTATACTTCATATTAAGTAAATATGAACCATATGTCGAATAACATCCTCTTAACAAATATTTATCTGATTAGAATTTCTTCTGATCTGAATATATTATAATTTTGAATATATTATGTCTGTTTTATTTATATTACATCATTAAATATTTTTCAGTAATTTCGATATTCTGATTCTCAAAATCAATCCAAAACTATATGCATATTTATATGCATACTTAAAAAGAATGAAATATTACAGTTTTTCAACACTCTATGGAATTATTTAGAATTGAAATGTAATTGGTACACTAAAAGCGTCATCTCTGTTCACTGATAATTGGATGGATTATACATGTATGGATCAACTTCCTAAAGTAATAAAGAATTCTTAAGGAACTATAAGTTTACTAGCAACCTGTTACACTCTGTAGACAGATACGGAAGCATCCTCAATACATGCACGTTTCAATGGGTCAGTTTGAGACTGATCACTTATTAATTTATACTTATTAATACAATATTGTCTTTTCACTAAAACATACACTCTAAAAACATCTCTATATTGTGTTGTATACAGTATAATGAACTGTTAAGTAAAATTATTAAGCAGCAATTGTAGATTTAAGTCATAATTGTTGTAACTTTCGTCATTATAAATTATAGTTCTTAAGAAATTCCAACCTTATGTTCAATAAGACTAAGTTTTAAATATTTATTTAAGAATTAATGTTATAGTACATTTTTTTAAGAATAATATGTTTAAATATTTCTGTTACAAATTTTCAATTATATATTTAGTGCAACGTAATATTCAAATCTCTTTGAATTTAATCATCATATATGAATTTGTATTGTTACAAACTGCGATTTCTTATAGATCAAATCGTAGATTTTTCATTTTATATTTGTTCTTTGAAAACGTAAAGTTATTTTGATTAAAGATATTTAACAATGTTAAAATAGTTACCAAAATTTATTTGTAAACAGAATCGTAACAAATTTTTGTATATTAAGATTTAAATTTATCTTTTATCAGTTTATTGCTAGTTCTTCGCACAGAAGTTTAAATATATTCGGAATCCCATTAACTAGTTAATAAGTTCATCTTGGAATACATGACATAATTTTTTAATTTTTAATCTTAGCAAAATTAATTTAAAGAATATACTTACAAGTTCTAATAGAGTATATGGGTTTCCAATACTGCATAGTTCCGCATTGGTAACAAATTTATGATTTCCTGACAATCTCCTAGCCCGCTCTGCACAATCACGATTTGGTATAATAGTTAAATTCGCTGTTTGCATAATCATTGACATATGACCAGTGTTTGTTCTACCCCATCCAGCCACTAAAGCATGGGTTCCAAATAAATTTCTGTTTAATATAAATGCAGGAACAGCTGGGATAATCGCATTGGATACAGGTACAAGTAACTAAGAAAATTTCAAAAGTATGTTAAAATAAAAATTCAAAAAATGTTATAGGATAGATAGTGACTATTTCTGTAATTAATTACTTTTGTAACAGCAATATCATTACTTATATATTTAAAACGCTTGATCTGTACTTCCTTCCATGCCTGAAACGACAGATACCACATTGCCAAATGTCTTGTTGTAAGTCTTAAATCAATCGATCCTGCTCGTATTTCAAAACCGTCTACGGTTATATCTTCAAGACAATGATTTGCTGTAAGAACTGTACTTCTTGAAATAAGTGTTCCAGCACAGAATATATTTGATAGCATTAGTACATCAGCTTTTCTTAAAAAACATACAACATAATTAAATTCAGCTGCATTTACTTCTCTTATATTTTCACCAATCAAGGGGTTGGCGTTTGTTAAATTATATTCATTGCCTAAAAGATAAAATTATTATTATAAATTTATTGTAATAATTGAATACTTATATTCAAAGTATAAATTCTATACTTGAATTTGAAACGTTTAATATTTCTTATTTCACTTACAAAATATTATAATTTTAATAATAAACAAAATTAATTTGCACTGCATATTTATAGTCGAAAATTAATAGGACTGACAATAATTTACGTTGTAGGCAATGGGATTTTATGCTACTACTTGTTGTTTCAAAAGTAGAAAAAAAATGAAGTATAATACGTGTCGATATTTGTGGCCATGAACGTGGTGACGCCAAATTCTAATCTGAAGCCAATGTATATTTTACACGTTATTAAAGCATACAAGCAATACACATGCGTACGTTAATCGATTATCATGCTATAGATGACACATAATAACATGAACAAAAAACCCAACGGAACAATAAGATAACGTACGGCCATTGCCAAGAAAATGGCACAAATTCAAGACGAATCATGTACACTGAAAATATGCCGACAGTACTGGAGAAGCTTTAAGTAGAATCTGTACACTCTATGACAGTGTTACACATGTAGCAATATATTAATATAATCAACGTTGTATTGATCAACAATTCAACTGATCAGTCATTTTCGTTTTTTATTGGTTACCGTAACAGTTTTTCAAAGTTAATGAATCTCCGGTGATTTTCTTAACTGGATGGGTTATTGCTAACCTTTCAAAAAAATGGATCCTTTAACTTAAGCCTAAACAAGCACTACACAGAGAAGCTCATTAATGCCATTTACAAATTACAATCTTTTGTCGAATACCGACCAAGAATAGTTACCATTTTTTCTAACATGCCGAATTGTTCGACATTCCCGATTTTCTTGTAAATCATGTTTTGCCATAATCTCCTTTTCAACAAAGTCATCCATCTATTCCTCAGAAATTTGTTTTTACATACCCAAGTAATATGGAATTCCTCATTATGACATCTACAGAAATCCTTTCTTACAGCCATGGTCATTTTTAAAATTTCTGGTTTTTTTGAACACTTTTTAATCTGTTATATAGTACTGGCTTAATCTTTGATTTCTTCTTACAACGTCAAGCTTCTTACTTAGGAGCCCAAGGTAAAGATCATTAACGTTTTAAAGCAAGATAAAACCTCTATACCATACATATTGTACTGACGTACACTCAACGTAAAACTCTACCATGAAATTTTCAATCTTATAAATTTAACTATACAAGTACATAGAAAAGGGGTAGCAATTTAGTACATACTCCCTGAAATCAAAATTGAATTAACGCCAATGCCATCTACACAAAATAATTTCCGAGCGCAGTAGTAATCTTTATCAAATATCAGTGACGAAGCTGATTTCGACTCTCAGAGTACATGGAAATTCATCCGTACTATTAAAATCAGTTGACATCAATTCCATTTCCTTAAAGTGAGAAAAAATTCCTTTTACCTTGACGGAGACAAGAATCTCATCCATGCAAAATCTCTTAACGCTCAGTTCATATACCACCTCGGGAACTCCTCCTGAAGTAAGTGTCATGTTTATATTACTGACTATGTAATCTCATATATTTATAACATCAAAATTCTTTCACCAATAATCCCAATTGAGCTTCAATTAAAATCATAAAATCTACTTCACAGATTTTATAAAAGACAGTCGTTTGTTTAAAAAAACTCCCATAAATATACATGACCTTTTTCAGCAACTTAATATATGCCATTCCGCGCTTGCATTACTACTTAATACCATAGATTGAAATCACCATGGTCTGGTTCCGTAAATCACTCTCTTCAACATCTATTTATCTTCTAACAAGGCCCATAAGTCTCAGTGGACCGTAGAGAACACATTGTTCAAAAGCTATCCTAGCTTTATTCATATATAAAATTTACAAAATTACATTTCAATAAGAAATATAAAGTTATTTCTAATAGCATAATATCGAAATATTCCATCAATAAAAATATTAATTCAATTAAAATCCATACTTGATTGTTGTATTATACAACTGGAACGTCTTTTTGACTGTACATGGCATTACGTTTTACTAAATTCTGTGCAATAGCGATTATGGATGAATAAAGAAACTGAATATCTCTAACCATTTGTTGGTTGACATTATGTAAATACTATCATTAAGACAGTGAAAATGTGGAAAAGCGTTAACAAATGAATGATAAAAAATACAATGTAAGACAGTGTACGAAACAACGATGGCCGTGAAAAATTGATTGTTTATTATTGTAACAACATTTATCCGAGTATAAATAATGAAAGTTATATCATCAAATAATAATGTAGTATTACGATTAATCTGAGAACATATGAAATTGAAAAATTGCATTTAAATTAATTATTATTATTTAAATAAAATATTATTGTCACTTAAAAATTAATCGTTTATACTTGAAAGGCTAAAACCTCGAGTTGAACAATAATAAATAGGAATGTTACAATGTATAATTTTACAGTAAATATTCTATGAACTTAAAAATTAGCAACTGTAAAGTTTGAATAACCAATAATAACAAAACTAAGGTGAGAAATTTCTTTTATTGTAGCTGACTTCTCAGGACACTAGAACAGCAATAAAAATATGTTTACCGTTGCTTCTCGAAATAACTGTTTTGACTTCGGCACGGCTAGCGGATATGTGATGATAGCATAAAGCGCACAATGGTAGGTGCCGTTGAAATAATGATAGTTAATGTTGCTTCGGTATGGCAAAGATTCCTTTTCCAAACTATAATAACTATTAATAATATGCTTTTGTCGGGAGTTGAACGCATACAATCGGTTTTTATATTCTACTATGAATTATATGATTCGATATTTATAGAGACTTTGAACTGTTCAAACATTTGATATTTACTTTGATTTATTAATTTTCTCATAAACCTTATTATTCTTAATTTAAAAGAATATTGTATTATTTTGGACATCGTAAATTCAAGTAATTGATTTAGTGAGGATTTCTTTTAATTATTATTATTAAAATGTATTACGAATATAAATTTAATAATATTACAGTACAAATTAAAATTTATTATAAGTAATTGATATACGATTTTTTGTTATATATTACATTGTATTGGTATTTTAATTAATAAATTGAAATAGATCCGATTAAACATCTAAATTATAGATTTTTAATTTCTGAATTATTATATCTAAAATAAAATACTACTTAAGCTTAATATGCAAATATTTAAAAATTTAATTTATTTCAATGCACGAGCAAATAAGAATTTTTAATACATTATCAATATTAAATTAATACATTCAATAACTAATTACTGTAAAATATATTATAATATATTCTGATTTTTTGCTCAATGTTGTATTAATTACTATCTAGTTGTATAACATAATCAAGAAAATCTCGGTAATGGTAAACACTAGAATGGAAGTTCAATACGTCTGGATTGAAATAGCTTAGATCTGGAAATTTTCCAATATTGACTCCAACAATAACATCTGAACTTATGATTGGACCGCCATCGTCCCCCTGAAAAATATCATTATTAATATAAAAACGTATTTTTTATTATAATAAAGACATTTTCAAAGACATTAATGAACTCATATGTAAAATTATTAAGCAAACGTTATAGATTTAATTGATAATTGTTATAAATTTTTTCATTTTAAATTACACCTCATTTTAAGATAGTTCCTACCATATATTCAATAAATTTTTTTTTAATATTTTTTAAATAATTAATGAAATAGTATATTTTTTTAAGAATAATTTTTGTAAATACATCTTCTAACTATTGTCATATATATATTTAGTGTAATGGAATAAATAAATCTGCTACAATTTAAAAATGATACAAGAATTGTTATTTTGTATTGTTACAATCGGAGCTTTATACATACAAATGAATCTTAGTACCATGAACTATAAATTTTTTTTCTACCAGATTATTGGTCTGATATATTTGGAATCGTCATTTACCAGTTAATAATTTAATTATGGAAATATGATATAATTTTTTATTTTAGTTTCAAACTTAGTAGAATTTATTTAAAGGATATAATACGTACAAGTTCTAATAGAGCATATGGATTTCCAATGCTACATAGTTCAGCATGGGTAATAAAATGATGACTTTCTGCCAATCTTGTAGCCAGATTTGAACAAACGCGATTTGGTATAATAGTTAAATTCGCTGTTTGCATAATCATTGACATATGACCAGTGTTTGTTCTACCCCATCCAGCTACTAAAGCATGGGTTCCATAAAAATGTCTATTTGGAATTCGTGAACGAAACAGCAGGGATAATCGCATTCGTTACAGGTGAAAGTAACTAAAAAAAATTCCACAAGTATATTAAGTAAAGTTAAAAAGATCTTATACATAGATAGCAATTATTTCAGTAATTAAATACTTTAGTAACAGCAATATCATTCGATATATAATGAGGACGTTCATTGTTTATGTACATCCATCTCTCATACCCTAGCCACCATGTTGACAAGTGTCTTGTTGCAAGTCTTAAATCAATCGATCCTGCTCGTATTTCAAAACCATCTACGTCTGTATCTTCTAAACAATGCTGGGCTGTAGAACTATACTTCTTGAAATAAGCGTTCCAGCACAAAATATATTTGATGGCAATAGTACAGCAGCTTTTCTTAAAAACATACAACAAAATTAAATTGCTCTCCATTTGCTTCTCTAACATTTTGACCAATCAAAGGTTTGGCATTTGTAAAATTATATTCATTACCTAAAAGATATAATTACTATTATAGATTCATTGTGATAATTGCATACTTATCTTCAATATATAAGTTGTATACGTTTATTTGAATCATTTAATATTGTTTATTTCACTTACAAAATATTATAATTTGAAAAAAAAACAAAAATAATTTGTACTGCATATTTATAATAGAAAATTAATAATGCTAACAGAAATGTACGTAGTCTGTAACAAGACGTGATTCAATTTCTTGTGGTAACAAGAAAGAAAAAATATTAAGTGAAATACGTTAAGTGAAATACAAAAGGAATTTGTGAAGAAAAACGTGGTGACGCATGAGTCGTATCATAAACCAATATATAATTAACACGATAGTTAAATTTGCCAGCAATACACACGTGTGTATAAATCGATCATCATGCTATAGATATTACGCAACATGAACGTAAAATCCAACAGACCAATAAGATCACTAACGGCCGTTGCCAAGAAACTGGCACAAATCCAAGATAAACCATGCATACAGAGAATGAGAGAACAGTATTGGATTTAAGCTTTAAGTACAATATGAATGCTCTATGACGCGGCATATTGCTATGATCGACGTTGTATTGATCAGCAATAAGTTTGATAAGTCCCGATGATTTTGTAAGTAATTACGGTAACAAATTTTCAAATTAATTAATTAATTGGTAAATCTCCGGTGATGTCCTAAGCTGGTGGATGAATGCTAACATCTCATGAAATGGATCCTTCTACTTAGAGCCTAAACAAGCTCTTCATTGAGCAGCTCATCAATTTCATTTACATATTACAATCTTATCTTTTTCTCTACCTCTCTCAAAACAATCCGACTTCACATACTCCAGTGCTAAGGAATTCTTCAATAACACTTCTTATTCCGTTACAGAGTACTGGCTTAATCTCTGATATATTTTAGAAGTCTCCTACTCAGGTGCCCAAGAATAAAGACTGCTAACATTAAAGAAGCAATTTAAAACCTCAACACCATACATATTGCACTGACATACACACCATATAAAACTCTCCTTTTAGAATTTTAAGTTTCACAATTTTAAAAATCCATGTTAGAAGAAGGAAAGCAATTTTCCACATATTCCCTGAAATCACAAGGGAATCGTCGCCAATTCCATCTACAGAAAATCATCTCCGAACGCGGTAGTACTTTATTTAACTGGTTTTGTATAAGATTTACAAGATTACAATAATTTAATACCGCAAAATCAGAGAATTAGATGATTTACACTCTTAGAGTATTTGGAAAGTCATCCGTACATTTAGAAACAGTTGACCTCATCTCCCTTTCTTTAAAGAGAGATAAAATGTCTACTACTACTTGACAAAGACAAGACCCCCATCGCTCAATGCGTCTCCCATCCAGAACAGGCCTTCTGTCGTTAGTTTCATTCTCATATTTCTGCCACTGTCTTCCCATATATTTCAAACAATAATATTCTCTAACCAACGATTCCAATCCAGCTATGATTATCATCCGCTTACATCATAAAATCTACACCACAGATTACATAAATGACAGATTTCTCAAAATAATCAATTAAAAATTTCTGACCTTCCACCGCAATATAATAAATGTAATTACGAGCTTGCATTACTTTCTAATAGATTAGAAGAAACCACTATAGTCTGGCACCCAGAACGCTATTTTCACTATCTTGTTATCTTTCTTCAAGCCTCCTAAGTTTTATTGGATCACAGAGAACGTATTGTCAAAGGCTATCTAAGCATGTAGAGGAACAGAAAATCCAACCTCTCTCAAAACAAAGTTTCCAGAATTTATATGGCACATACCGTGAACTTCTCCGCATTACATAATTCATGTAAATAAAGGAAGATATAGTAACATAATAGAAGATGTGGTTCACAAGTTTCATGCACAAACTTATTTCATTCTGCTTTCTCCTCCATATCATCGATACTATTAAATTTTACTTTGCAAACGGTCACTTTTGGATCGTGTTGAACAGAATCCTATAAGAAATAGAACAAGCTTACTCAATAGTGTCCCAAAGATAAAAGAAGACCTCATTTTATTTAATAGTTACCGCTCGAGTTCCTTCATCAATTAAGTCCTAAGCGCTCAGTATGTCTAAGACATCGCACTCCTTAAATTCACTGCATGTCATTCCACTTACATTATTAACAAAATTCTTTCCCCCCTAATGTTTTGGTAGTATAAGTAGCGGGTTTGATTTATTTTACGAAACAAATTCCTCAGAATTTCGTTCATCAACCTGTGTGAAATTAGGTTCTTAAACTAATATATAGAATTACTCAGCGAAATACCACGGAGGTATCCTGGACAGAAATTTACTTGGAACAGTCAAATAAACGAAACAGGGCAGAGATTCCTAATTATTCCATATCATGACATACAATTAAACGAACAGGATCATTGACATAACGTACCCAAGTTTTGCGATACTCCTTTGATAATACGCAACACATACGAAGAATTTTTACGCATATATTTATGGCATCGATGCTTATTCACGCATCAGAGATGATGCTGGTACTTACAAGTAGAAAAGCTTATTTTTGAATATTTCTATTCATACCCTAGACTCCTGAGAAGCCAAGTACAAATTTTTGTATACAATCGAATTTTTTCTAAAGTTTAACTAAACTTTTCTAAATCTAGTTTAAAATAGATCAACTTAGTTTTTGCTAAATACAGATTACGAAATATGATATCTAACCATTAAATTTATTAAAGTTATTTTGGTTCAAACTCAGAAAAATACTAACTCGAGAAGAAAGAATTGAGGCTAACGCAAGTATAAACAAAACTCTATGTAATAATTATTACTCTTCAAACCAATGGCAAAGTTCTAATGAAGAATAGTGAAAGCTTTTCATGCCAAAGAATAGACATTTATTGTAATTTTCATTAAGAAAAACTGTTTCGCATATTAAAAAGCCATTTAAGTTAGGAAGATCGCACGTGCACTGAGCAATAGGGTTTAGTCAATCAAACGAGGCCTGTAAAATTCAGTTAATTTATTCTCTTATATGTATGTAGTGTTGCATTTGTGAATCCAGATCGTTATTTTCATTTCACTAAGTGATTATAAAACTGAACGAAAGCTGTAATTATTCATTGAATGTTTTTCAAAATATCTTTTTCGAAAGAAATTATTTATCCAAATATCGGCACCTTCACGGATACTGTAAATTGTACTATATCGCGGATGTGCTGAAATCTTATAATGGATACAACAAAAGCAAGATTGATAGGTAAACTATACTTGAATAAACATTGGAAAGCGAAGCTCTTAAAGGAGTATGACATTTCAAGAGAGTGTGATTTAAAATTACTCCCTATTACAAAATTCATTCTAAATATAAAAATAAAGCAAACAAAAATGATAAAATATTACCATTTGAACAAATCATTCAACGACAATATGATAAAAAATTAAGTAATTAAGAACCGGTAATTAAATCGAATTTGTTTAACTTCCAATTTACAAATACGTGGTTAAAACAGCTTCTTAGTTTTTCTATAAATATTACTCAAACAATTAATTTCCCTTTTATTGTCCAAATAAAAATAATCAATCAGTACGAACACACATGAATGGTATACGAGGATTGAATCAGATGAATACTTAAGAAAAGATACAGTTATTAGTGTCCAAGAAAACAAGACTTCCATTTTAATTTAAAATTCCAATTAGATTTGTATCATCCTAATCTATATTCATATAATATATAAAATTACTTTTTAAAAATTGCTATGGTAATAATGGCAAAAGTAATAGTGTTAGTTTCATACTCAAAATTTACAATACTACTTTTCAATAAGAATTATTATGTTATTTCGAATAATATAAAATCGAAATATTCTTGGATTAAACTTACGTAGATAATGATAAACTAAATTCTATTATGTAAGAATTAGAAATTTAATTAAGGCAGACTTAAGCTTAATAAAATTACAACAGTGAAATTTTGGAGAATTTGTATTTGTGTAAAAGCGTCAACATATGCAGGTATATCGAATTAACGCATTTTTGACAAAGAAAGGCGATAAAAAATAAAATGTAAGACAGTGTGCGAAACAACGATGGCTGTGAAAAATTGATTGTTTATTATTGTAACAACATTTATCCGAGTATAAATAATGAAAGTTATATCATCAAATAATAATGTGGAATTACGATTAATCTGAGAACATATGCAATTGCAAAATTGCACATTAATTAATTATTATCATTTAAATAAAATATTATTATCACTTAAAAATTAATCATTTATACTTGAAAGGCTAAAACCTTGAGTTGAACAATAATAAATAGGAATGTTACAATGTATACTTTTACAGTAAATATTCTATGAACTTAATAATTAGCAACTGTAAAGTTTGAATAACCAATAATAACATAACTAAGGTGAGAAATTTCTTTTATTGTAGCTGACTTCTCAGGACACTAGACAGCAATAAAAATATGTTTACCGTTGCTTCTCGAAATAACTGTTTTGACTTCGGCACGGCTACCGAATATGTGATGATAGCATAAAGCGCACAATGGTAGGTGCCGTTGAAATAATGATAGTTAATGTTGCTTCGGTATGGCAATGATTCCACTGTGGCAACATTCCATCGACTAGGAAAATGATGCATATTTCAATGCGAATAGTAGAATTTATACTAAAAAAATAATAAATCAATAAATTTTAATCGTTGTTTATTTTTCCCATTTGTCGCAACTTTGCTTCCAAACTATAATAACTATTAATAATACGTTATATAACTAATGTAATTTTAAAATACTATTTCGTACTTATTACCGATAAAACTTTTCTTAACATATCGTCATTATATTTAAATTACTGTAGTTAACAGATAATGACTATACGTTGAAGACATACAATGAGTTTTTATATTCTACTACGAATTATATGATTCGATATTTATAGAGACTTTTGATATTTCATACGTTTGATATTTACTCAGACTTGATAATTTTCTCATAAACTTTATTTTTTTTAATTTAAAACGAAATTATAATATAAAATTGTTATATTTTTGTATCAGTGTGCTATTTACAAAAAGTTATTATGTCACTCTGAAATTTATGTAATATATTTCATGGGAATTGTTTTTATTATAATTAATAATAGTATTACAATAATAATGCAATGTTATAGCAGCATAAAATAAAATTTACAAGAAGTCTTTAATATTTGAATCTTTTTTTAATTTATTTTTTCTTTTATGGATTTTTAGTTTTTAACTTTCAGAAGGTTGATTCGTATGTATGTGGATGTAGATATAAGTATGAATTGTAGATAATTTAATTTTTATAAATTGATGAATATTAAATATTTAATAAAATACTATTTTATTATTATTGTATAATAATTTATATTAATAAGTATGTTTAATGCAGTATCATTTAAATAACTAATTACTGTAGCAAATTTTATAATATATTCCAATTTTTCTGCTTAATGTTTTATTAATTACTCTCTCGTAGAACATCATCAATGAAATATCGGTAATGGTAAACACTAGAATGGAGGTTTACTACACTCGGATTAAAATGATTTAGTTCTGGTAATTTTCCGTTATTCACTCCTACAATAGTATTGAAACGTATGATCGGACCGCCGGCGTCCCCCTGAAAAATCGCAGTATAAATTTTAATTACACATTTTTTATTATTATAAACAGATTTTCAGTTTGAAAATTCAATTGATTGTGTGGAAATTTCTTTTTCATAAAATCACTGAATAAATTATGTCTGTTTTGTTTAGATTACATTATTAAATAGTTATTAATACTTTCGATAAGCAGTTTCTCGTAAAAATGCCATAAATAGATACATAATTATATACATACGTAAAAAGAAGGACATAGTAAAGTTTTTCAATACTTTATGGAATTATTTAGAATTGAAAAGTAATTGCTACACTAAAAGCGTCATCTCTGTTCAATGATAATTGGATGTATTATACATGTAAGGATTATCTTTCCAAAGTAATAAAGAATTTATAAGGAACTATAAGTTGATCTGCAACCTATTTGACTTCGTAGCCAAACGCGAAAGAATCCTAAATGCATGCATGTTTCAATGTGTGAGTTAAAGACTGTTCACTGATGAATTTATACTTATTAATACAATATTCTCTCTTTATTTAAACATTCATTCTTAAAACAACACTACATATAAAGATGTTTATTTTTATGAACATACTTGTGGCTTTCGTTAGATTTGTGTTGTGCCCTATATAATGAATTGTTGTGTAAAATTATTAGAAAAAAATTATAGATTCAATTGATAATTATTGTAAATTTTTTTATATTAAATTATACCTACCATATATTCAATAAGGTTCTATTTAAAATATGTTTTAAATAATTAATGATATAGTATATGTTTTAAGATTAATTTTTGTAAATATTTCTTTTTCATATTGTCAATTATATACTTAATGTAACGGAATATATAAATCTGTTAGAATTTAAAAATTATACAAGAATTGTTATTTTGTATTGTTACAATCGATGATTTATACATACAAATGAATCTTAGTACCATGAACTATAAATTTCTTTTCTACCAGATTATTGGTCTGGTATATTTAGAATCGTCATTTACCAGTTAATAATTTAATTGCAGAAATATGACACAATATTTTATTTTAGTTACAAACTTAATATAATTTATTTCAAGGATATAATACTTTTTCACATACAAACTTAATATAATTTATTTCATGGATATAATACTTACTATTTCCATCAGAGCATATGGGTTTGCAATACTACATAGTTCGGCATAGGTAATAACGTAAGAAACCCCTGATAATCCTGTTACTAGGTTTTCACAATTGCCACTTGATATTAATGTTAAATTCGCCGTTTGCATAATCATTGACATATGACCAGTATTTGTTCTACCCCATCCAGCTGTTATAACATGCGTTCCAAACAAATATCTATTTGACATTCGTGAACGAACAGCAGGGATAATCGCATTCGTTACAGGTGAAAGTAACTAAAAAAAATTCCACAAGTATATTAAGTAAAGTTAAAAAGATCTTATACATAGATAGCAATTATTTCAGTAATTAAATACTTTAGTAACAGCAATATCATTATATATAAAGCGAGGACGCTGATTGTTTATTTCCCTCCATCTCCCATACCCTAGCCACCATATTGACAAATGTCTTGTTGCAAGTCTTAAATCAATCGATCCTGCTCGTATTTCAAAACCATCTACGTCTGTATCTTCTAAACAATGCTGGGCTGTAAGAACTATACTTCTTGAAATAAGCGTTCCAGCACAAAATATATTTGATGGCAATAGTACAGCAGCTTTTCTTAAAAAACATACAACAAAATTAAATTGCTCTCCATTTGCTTCTCTAACATTTTGCCCAATCAAAGGTTTGGCATTTGTAAAATTATATTCATTACCTAAAAGATATAATTACTATTATAGATTCATTGTGATAATTGCATACTTATCTTCAATATATAAGTTGTATACGTTTATTTGAATCATTTAATATTGTTTATTTCACTTACAAAATATTATAATTTGAAAAAAAAACAAAAATAATTTGTACTGCATATTTATAATAGAAAATTAATAGGGCTAACAGAAATGTAAGTAGTCTGTAACAAGACGTGATTCAATTTCTTGTGGTAACAAGAAAGAAAAAATATTAAGTGAAATACGTTAAGTGAAATACAAAAGGAATTTGTGAAGAAAAACGTGGTGACGCATGAGTCGTATCATAAACCAATATATAATTAACACGATAGTTAAATTTGCCAGCAATACACACGTGTGTATAAATCGATCATCATGCTATAGATATTACGCAACATGAACGTAAAATCCAACAGACCAATAAGATCACTAACGGCCGTTGCCAAGAAACTGGCACAAATCCAAGATAAACCATGCATACAGAGAATGAGAGAACAGTATTGGATTTAAGCTTTAAGTACAATATGAATGCTCTATGACGCGGCATATTGCTATGATCGACGTTGTATTGATCAGCAATAAGTTTGATAAGTCCCGATGATTTTGTAAGTAATTACGGTAACAAATTTTCAAATTAATTAATTAATTGGTAAATCTCCGGTGATGTCCTAAGCTGGTGGATGAATGCTAACATCTCATGAAATGGATCCTTCTACTTAGAGCCTAAACAAGCTCTTCATTGAGCAGCTCATCAATTTCATTTACATATTACAATCTTATCTTTTTCTCTACCTCTCTCAAAACAATCCGACTTCACATACTCCAGTGCTAAGGAATTCTTCAATAACACTTCTTATTCCGTTACAGAGTACTGGCTTAATCTCTGATATATTTTAGAAGTCTCCTACTCAGGTGCCCAAGAATAAAGACTGCTAACATTAAAGAAGCAATTTAAAACCTCAACACCATACATATTGCACTGACATACACACCATATAAAACTCTCCTTTTAGAATTTTAAGTTTCACAATTTTAAAAATCCATGTTAGAAGAAGGAAAGCAATTTTCCACATATTCCCTGAAATCACAAGGGAATCGTCGCCAATTCCATCTACAGAAAATCATCTCCGAACGCGGTAGTACTTTATTTAACTGGTTTTGTATAAGATTTACAAGATTACAATAATTTAATACCGCAAAATCAGAGAATTAGATGATTTACACTCTTAGAGTATTTGGAAAGTCATCCGTACATTTAGAAACAGTTGACCTCATCTCCCTTTCTTTAAAGAGAGATAAAATGTCTACTACTACTTGACAAAGACAAGACCCCCATCGCTCAATGCGTCTCCCATCCAGAACAGGCCTTCTGTCGTTAGTTTCATTCTCATATTTCTGCCACTGTCTTCCCATATATTTCAAACAATAATATTCTCTAACCAACGATTCCAATCCAGCTATGATTATCATCCGCTTACATCATAAAATCTACACCACAGATTACATAAATGACAGATTTCTCAAAATAATCAATTAAAAATTTCTGACCTTCCACCGCAATATAATAAATGTAATTACGAGCTTGCATTACTTTCTAATAGATTAGAAGAAACCACTATAGTCTGGCACCCAGAACGCTATTTTCACTATCTTGTTATCTTTCTTCAAGCCTCCTAAGTTTTATTGGATCACAGAGAACGTATTGTCAAAGGCTATCTAAGCATGTAGAGGAACAGAAAATCCAACCTCTCTCAAAACAAAGTTTCCAGAATTTATATGGCACATACCGTGAACTTCTCCGCATTACATAATTCATGTAAATAAAGGAAGATATAGTAACATAATAGAAGATGTGGTTCACAAGTTTCATGCACAAACTTATTTCATTCTGCTTTCTCCTCCATATCATCGATACTATTAAATTTTACTTTGCAAACGGTCACTTTTGGATCGTGTTGAACAGAATCCTATAAGAAATAGAACAAGCTTACTCAATAGTGTCCCAAAGATAAAAGAAGACCTCATTTTATTTAATAGTTACCGCTCGAGTTCCTTCATCAATTAAGTCCTAAGCGCTCAGTATGTCTAAGACATCGCACTCCTTAAATTCACTGCATGTCATTCCACTTACATTATTAACAAAATTCTTTCCCCCCTAATGTTTTGGTAGTATAAGTAGCGGGTTTGATTTATTTTACGAAACAAATTCCTCAGAATTTCGTTCATCAACCTGTGTGAAATTAGGTTCTTAAACTAATATATAGAATTACTCAGCGAAATACCACGGAGGTATCCTGGACAGAAATTTACTTGGAACAGTCAAATAAACGAAACAGGGCAGAGATTCCTAATTATTCCATATCATGACATACAATTAAACGAACAGGATCATTGACATAACGTACCCAAGTTTTGCGATACTCCTTTGATAATACGCAACACATACGAAGAATTTTTACGCATATATTTATGGCATCGACGCTTATTCACGCATCAGAGATGATGCTGGTACTTACAAGTAGAAAAGCTTATTTTTGAATATTTCTATTCATACCCTAGACTCCTGAGAAGCCAAGTACAAATTTTTGTATACAATCGAATTTTTTCTAAAGTTTAACTAAACTTTTCTAAATCTAGTTTAAAATAGATCAACTTAGTTTTTGCTAAATACAGATTACGAAATATGATATCTAACCATTAAATTTATTAAAGTTATTTTGGTTCAAACTCAGAAAAATACTAACTCGAGAAGAAAGAATTGAGGCTAACGCAAGTATAAACAAAACTCTATGTAATAATTATTACTCTTCAAACCAATGGCAAAGTTCTAATGAAGAATAGTGAAAGCTTTTCATGCCAAAGAATAGACATTTATTGTAATTTTCATTAAGAAAAACTGTTTCGCATATTAAAAAGCCATTTAAGTTAGGAAGATCGCACGTGCACTGAGCAATAGGGTTTAGTCAATCAAACGAGGCCTGTAAAATTCAGTTAATTTATTCTCTTATATGTATGTAGTGTTGCATTTGTGAATCCAGATCGTTATTTTCATTTCACTAAGTGATTATAAAACTGAACGAAAGCTGTAATTATTCATTGAATGTTTTTCAAAATATCTTTTTCGAAAGAAATTATTTATCCAAATATCGGCACCTTCACGGATACTGTAAATTGTACTATATCGCGGATGTGCTGAAATCTTATAATGGATACAACAAAAGCAAGATTGATAGGTAAACTATACTTGAATAAACATTGGAAAGCGAAGCTCTTAAAGGAGTATGACATTTCAAGAGAGTGTGATTTAAAATTACTCCCTATTACAAAATTCATTCTAAATATAAAAATAAAGCAAACAAAAATGATAAAATATTACCATTTGAACAAATCATTCAACGACAATATGATAAAAAATTAAGTAATTAAGAACCGGTAATTAAATCGAATTTGTTTAACTTCCAATTTACAAATACGTGGTTAAAACAGCTTCTTAGTTTTTCTATAAATATTACTCAAACAATTAATTTCCCTTTTATTGTCCAAATAAAAATAATCAATCAGTACGAACACACATGAATGGTATACGAGGATTGAATCAGATGAATACTTAAGAAAAGATACAGTTATTAGTGTCCAAGAAAACAAGACTTCCATTTTAATTTAAAATTCCAATTAGATTTGTATCATCCTAATCTATATTCATATAATATATAAAATTACTTTTTAAAAATTGCTATGGTAATAATGGCAAAAGTAATAGTGTTAGTTTCATACTCAAAATTTACAATACTACTTTTCAATAAGAATTATTATGTTATTTCGAATAATATAAAATCGAAATATTCTTGGATTAAACTTACGTAGATAATGATAAACTAAATTCTATTATGTAAGAATTAGAAATTTAATTAAGGCAGACTTAAGCTTAATAAAATTACAACAGTGAAATTTTGGAGAATTTGTATTTGTGTAAAAGCGTCAACATATGCAGGTATATCGAATTAACGCATTTTTGACAAAGAAAGGCGATAAAAAATAAAATGTAAGACAGTGTGCGAAACAACGATGGCTGTGAAAAATTGATTGTTTATTATTGTAACAACATTTATCCGAGTATAAATAATGAAAGTTATATCATCAAATAATAATGTGGAATTACGATTAATCTGAGAACATATGCAATTGCAAAATTGCACATTAATTAATTATTATCATTTAAATAAAATATTATTATCACTTAAAAATTAATCATTTATACTTGAAAGGCTAAAACCTTGAGTTGAACAATAATAAATAGGAATGTTACAATGTATACTTTTACAGTAAATATTCTATGAACTTAATAATTAGCAACTGTAAAGTTTGAATAACCAATAATAACATAACTAAGGTGAGAAATTTCTTTTATTGTAGCTGACTTCTCAGGACACTAGACAGCAATAAAAATATGTTTACCGTTGCTTCTCGAAATAACTGTTTTGACTTCGGCACGGCTACCGAATATGTGATGATAGCATAAAGCGCACAATGGTAGGTGCCGTTGAAATAATGATAGTTAATGTTGCTTCGGTATGGCAATGATTCCACTGTGGCAACATTCCATCGACTAGGAAAATGATGCATATTTCAATGCGAATAGTAGAATTTATACTAAAAAAATAATAAATCAATAAATTTTAATCGTTGTTTATTTTTCCCATTTGTCGCAACTTTGCTTCCAAACTATAATAACTATTAATAATACGTTATATAACTAATGTAATTTTAAAATACTATTTCGTACTTATTACCGATAAAACTTTTCTTAACATATCGTCATTATATTTAAATTACTGTAGTTAACAGATAATGACTATACGTTGAAGACATACAATGAGTTTTTATATTCTACTACGAATTATATGATTCGATATTTATAGAGACTTTTGATATTTCATACGTTTGATATTTACTCAGACTTGATAATTTTCTCATAAACTTTATTTTTTTTAATTTAAAACGAAATTATAATATAAAATTGTTATATTTTTGTATCAGTGTGCTATTTACAAAAAGTTATTATGTCACTCTGAAATTTATGTAATATATTTCATGGGAATTGTTTTTATTATAATTAATAATAGTATTACAATAATAATGCAATGTTATAGCAGCATAAAATAAAATTTACAAGAAGTCTTTAATATTTGAATCTTTTTTTAATTTATTTTTTCTTTTATGGATTTTTAGTTTTTAACTTTCAGAAGGTTGATTCGTATGTATGTGGATGTAGATATAAGTATGAATTGTAGATAATTTAATTTTTATAAATTGATGAATATTAAATATTTAATAAAATACTATTTTATTATTATTGTATAATAATTTATATTAATAAGTATGTTTAATGCAGTATCATTTAAATAACTAATTACTGTAGCAAATTTTATAATATATTCCAATTTTTCTGCTTAATGTTTTATTAATTACTCTCTCGTAGAACATCATCAATGAAATATCGGTAATGGTAAACACTAGAATGGAGGTTTACTACACTCGGATTAAAATGATTTAGTTCTGGTAATTTTCCGTTATTCACTCCTACAATAGTATTGAAACGTATGATCGGACCGCCGGCGTCCCCCTGAAATTTCGTCGTCTAGTATATGCGAAAACGTCACATCATCGACTAATTCATGCTTGTAAAACCTCGCCGCCTAGTATGTAAGAAAGCGGTGCATGTATTATGTATCGCAGTCGTTCAAATTACCATGTTCACCGATAATTTATAAAAATTATAATCATAAAATATTCACCGATAGTATTTAATAAATTACAGTAACCTTTAATGTTTTTGTAAGCAGTAAGCGCACCGCAGAAAAAATAAACCCTCTGTAATTTTCGTTGAATAAACATAATCTTATGACATGTATTAAATATAAAGAAAGCGTCTCGCGCTCCTCCTCCTGCCGCGATCCTGGTTTGACATTGAGCCATCAGGGACGGGATAGTCAGGGAGCACGAGGAACCGAGCCGCCGTCGCCATCAGAAGGACGAATAAGCAGTTACTCAAGTTGTAACCGCATAAGGCAAATTAAATGTTAAAATGTAATTTTGAAATACTATATTCGTATTTATAACAGGTAAAACTTTTCTTAACATATCATAATTATATTTAAATTACTGATAGAATTAGAAAATGAATATATAAAAATAACT
Organism: Wiebesia pumilae; assembly: GCA_018907045.1. Taxonomy (NCBI): domain Eukaryota; kingdom Metazoa; phylum Arthropoda; class Insecta; order Hymenoptera; family Agaonidae; genus Wiebesia; species Wiebesia pumilae. The sequence goes on from JACCHZ010000138.1 coordinate 5,077,789, forward strand.
TGAGCTATTGCGGAAGTTCAACACTTACAATGGTTTTTTTATATTCTACTATGAATTATATGATCATATCAACACTTAGAATGGTTTTTTTATATTCTACTATGAATTATATGATCAGAAGTTTAAAGAGACTTAGGATTGTTCATACATTTGTTATATCCTATCAATTAGAAGTTTCTATAAAAACTTTATCATATAAATTAAATAATGATAATTTTTTATCAATATGCTATTTACACAAAGATATTTTGAAACTCGTAGATTGAATTTCTGAGTCTTGCTTTTATTTATTCTTAATAATAGTGTTACAATAAAGATTGTATATTATAATAGCATAAAATAAAATTTACAATCATTAATCAAAAAAACTATTTTTAAATTTATGTTTTTCGTAGTTGTACTTTAATTATTAACTTGCGAAAGATTTGATTCAGTGTAAAAACTCAAAATTTCTAATTTTTATACATATTAAGTCTTAAATAAAGAATGGCTTATTCGAATGCATGAGTAAATAAAAAAATTTAATAAATTTTCAATTAAATAACTATTTACTGTTACATATTAAATAATATATTAGAATTTTTCTGCTCAATGATTTATTAGTTAGGATCTTCTAGAACTTCAGTAATAAAATGTCTGTAATAGTTAACACTTGCATGGATGTTCACTACTTCAGTATTAAAATGGTCTAGATCTGGAAATTTTCCGGTATTGACTCCAACGACCATATTTGATCTCAAGATCGGACCACCCCTATCGCTCTGAAAAATAGCATCACAAATATTAAAAACGTACTTTTTATTATTATAAATACATTTTCAGCTAAAAAGTCAATTGATTATATGAAAATTTATTTTTCTTAGAAAGACTGAATACAGTTCGTATGTTTTGTTTAGATTACATCATTGAATATTTTTCAATAATTTTGTTTAGCAGATTCTCATAAAATATAATAAATTTATACATAATTAAACACAAAATTAAAAAGAAAGAAATATTAAAAATTTTAAAGTTTACAGAATATTCTGGAATTTATAAGTATTTAGTACACTAGAATCACCATCTCTATACAATTATAATTGGATGGAATGTACACGTTACGAATGAATTCTTCTAGTAATGAAGATTTCTAAAGGAACTGTAATTTAACCTGCAACTTATTAAACTCTGTAGCAGACACAAAAGAATCCTCGATACATGCGCGTTTCAATGTGTCAGTTATAGACTGTTCAGTGATTGATTAAAACTTATTAATGCAATATTCACTTTTTTTTTAAACATATACTCTAAAAACAACTCTATATTGTGTTGTATACAGTATAATGAACTGTTAAGTAAAATTATTAAACATCAATTGCAGATTCAATTCATAATTGTTGTAACTTTCGTCATTTTAAATTAAACTTGATCTTTAGAAATTCCAACCGTATATTCAATAAGATTATTTTTTAAATATTTAGTTAAGAATTAATGAAATAATATATATTATTAAGAATAATATTTGTTCATATTTATGTTACATATTGTCAGTTATATATTTAGTTTAACGGAATATTTGAATCTGTTAGAATTATAAACGTTCCAAGAATTGTTATTTTGTATTATTACAAACTGTGATTTCGTACAGATTAAAGCGTAGAAGTTTTATTTATATTTGCACCTTGAAAGAATAAAGTCTTTATATGATAATTTTCAAGATAATAGTCAAGAGAGTACCAAAATAGATTTGTAAACAGAATCATAGCAAATTTCAGTGCGTTAAACTTCAAAATTATTTTCTTCCAAATTATTGTAATTTCTGAACCCACAAGTTCAGATAAATTTGAAAGTGTCATTTACAATTAAATAATTTAATTGTGGAAATATGACATAATTTTTTATTTCTGTTTAATAAATTTCTGAGCTCACAAGTTCAAATATATTTGAAAGAATTACAAGTTAATAATTTAATTGCATAAATATGATATATTTCTTTATTTATTTTCAAACTTAGCATAATTAATTTGAAGAATATAATACGTACATGATCTAATAGAGTATATGGTTCTCTAAAGCTACATAGTTGAGCATGGGTAACAAAAGTATATATCCCTGACAATCTCATAACCCGCTCTAGACAATCACGATAATGTAAAATAGTTATATTCGCTATTTGCATAGTGATTGACATACGACGAATATTTGCTTTATCCCATCCAACTATTAAAACATGGGTTCCAAATAAATGTCTGTTTGGTATTTGTGAAGGAACAGCAGGGATAATCGCATTGGATACAGGTACAATTAACTAAAAAATTCCAACATTTTGTTAAAAAGTGTTTAAAAAATCTCATAGAATTTATAGTGATTATTTCAGTAATCAATTACTTTTGTAACAGCAATATCATTCGATACATATTGAAGACGCTCTTGGCGTATCTCCTTCCATGTCTGAAACCCGAGCCACCACATAGACAAATATCTGTATGCATATCTTAAATCAATTGATCCGACTCGTATTTCAAAACCTTCTGTGGTTATACCATCAAAACAATTGTGGGCTGTAAGAACTATACTTCTTGAAATAAGCGTTCCAGAGCAGAAAACATTTGATGGCAATAAAAATTCAGCCTTTTTTAAAAAACATACAACATAATTAAATTCCCCCACATTTGCTTCTCTAATATTATGACCAATCAAAGGATTGGCGTTTATTGAATTGTATTCATTGCCTAAAAGATCAAATTAGTATTATAGATTTATTGTGATCATTGCATACTCATCTTCAAAATATACGTTGTATAACTGAATTTATAATATCCATTTATTAGACAGCCTATTTTTTCATCTATTTACTGGTAATAAATATTAATAATAAATATTAGTTTATTATACTTACATAATATTAGAATTTGAAAAAAGAACAAAATTATTTTACAATGCATATTTATTGTAGAAGATTAATAGAACTGATATTAATGTATGTAGTAGGTAACGAGACGTTCTTCTACTTCTCGTGGTTATAAAAGTGGGAAAAAATGAAGCGAAATACGTGTCGATATTTGTGACGATAAACTTGGTGATGACAGATTTTACTTTGAAGCCAATATATAATTTACACGTTGTTTCAGCATATGAGCAATACACATGAGTGCGTAAATCGATTATTATGCTACAGATGCCACATAATGACATGAACAAAAAATCCAACGGAACAATAAGATAACGTACAGTCATTGCCAAGAAAATGGCACAAATTCAAGACGAATCATGAACACTGAAAATATGCCGACAGTACTGGAGAAGTTTTAAGAAGAATCTGTACACGTTATGTCGCGGTTACTCAAGTAGCGATATATTAATATGATCGACGCTGTATTAATTAGCAATTCGATCGATCAGCCGACGGTCATTTTGCTACTGATTACCATAACAGTTTTTCAAAGTTAATGAATCTCTGGTGATTTTCTTAACTGGATGGGTGATTGCTAACCTTTCATGAAATGGATCCTTCGACTTAAAGCCTTAACAAGCACTTCTCGAAGCAGCACATTAATGACATTTAAAAACTCCAATCTTTTAACGAACACAGAGCAAGGCTTTTTACCATGTTTTCTAACACTCTGTATTTTTCAATATATTTAATTTTTCAAATTATCTGACAAAAATTATAAGAAATACAATGTTTTCTTCAATATTTGATTGTTTTTGAAATTCAAATTAAGTATTTAAATAATAAAATTTTAATTATTATAAATATTAAGTGTTAAATAAAATACTATTTGTAATTAAAATGAAAATATTAAAATAATGGTAATGTCTACAATGGTTCAAACAAGACAATGTAGTAAATTATCAATAAATACATTACTGTATTATATTTAACAAAAGAATTCTAATTATTCTACTCAATGTTAGATTAATAAAAGTTTTGCAGAATGTTATCAATAAATTCTCGGTAATAGTAAACACTAAAATGTAGATTTGCTACTTCAGGATTGAATCCGTCTAGAATTGGAAAATTTCTAATATTGATTCCAACAACTGATCTTGAACTTATTATCGGACCACTATCGCTCTCCTTGAAAATAAGCATTATAAATATTAAAAAATTTTTTATTATTATAAACACATTTACAGTTAATATACAATTAATTATGTAAAAATTTATTCTTCTTAGATATACTGAATACTTTACATATGTTTTGTTTAGTTTACATCATTGAATATTTTTCAATAATTTCTATAAGCCAATGTTTATAATTAAGCAATAAATATATACAAAATTATATACATTTTTTAAAAGAAGGAAATATTAAAAATTCTCAAATTTACGGAATATTTTGGAATTTAAAAGTAATTGATACACTAAAATTGCCATCTCTATGCAATGATCATTTGATGGAATATACATGTAAGAAACGATTTCGTCAAGTAATAAAGAATTTCAAAGGAACTATAAGTTGACTTGTAACTTATACTCTCTAGACTGACAACAAAGAATGAAAGTTTCAATTTGTCAGTTAAAGACTGTTCACTGATTAATTTACACTTTTTAATATAATACTCTCTTTTTATAAAAATACTCTTTATAAAAATATCTATATATAACGATTTTATTTTTCTTAATATACTTTATTGAAGTTTTATTTTACACTATATAATGAATGTTTATATAAAATTATTAGTTAACATTTTAGAATTAATTCATAATTATTATATAATATATGATTTTTAAGTATATTTGATCATAACTGAGTTCAAACCATATGTGCAATAATATATTGATGAAAAAACATAGCACTAACTCTGGTTGGGAGAATTGGTGCGTTTCCTCTCTGATCGATGCCAATCGGCTGATCTTTTTTCTTTGTTCATTGGTTTTGCGTTGAACTTGCCCTGAGAAGGGCGGTTTATTGCTACGTTGTATTTTACTTCTTATTTCTTTATGTGAATAGTTTGCTCCTAAGGGTTCGTCCTCAAAAGGACGATTTTTATAGTATAGGAGGAGATATCCTGTCAAGTGCAGAGAAGAAAAAAGAAACAACTGATATTGGCTCTATTTCAAGCCAGCCAGCCACGTTCTGCTTCCTTCCCGTTGCCCACACAACTGCCTTTGCGTCTTCGCAGGTCCTGAGGCTTCCTTACATCACTTACGTTCGAGCACCACCATCCCAATCCCTGAGCGGTGTTTTCTTTCACTCTTCCTTGACTCCACGCAGCACTCCACTACAATGACCTGAAGCGACGCGGGCCAGTTGCAAAAGGGACGCTTCCCGTCAAAGCCACGCAGCGCCATTTACAGAAAGGATGCCTCCCGCTGCAGCCATATCACTCCAATCACCGCAACGGCGTCCTAACGGAAAATCCCGAGCCATCTTTACCCGATACGCTTCGCTTCGATTTCAGTTGCATTGGGTGACTCATCATAAGTCACCCTTTCTGGTCCAAACCCACACGGTGCAGTCAATGCAAGTCGTATTAAATTTAACGGCGCGCATCAATACTTTTAAGAAATATTTCTCAAAGATTTGTTGAAATAATATATTTTAATAAATATAATCTTTGCTAATGTTTCTGTTACATAGTTTCAATTAAATATTTAGTGCAACGAAATATTCAAATCTCTTTGAATTAATCATGATACAAAAATTTATATTCTTACAAACTATGCTTTCTTATAGATCAAAAACTAGATTTTTCATTTTATATTTGCACATTGAAAATATAAATTCATTTTGAATTAAAGATATTTAGCAATGTTAAAATAAGTACCATAACAGATTTGTAAGCAGAATCATAACAATTTTTAGTACATTAATCTTTATATTTATTCTCTATAAGATTTTTGTTATTTCTGCGCACAAAAGTTCTTATACAGGTAGAAGCGCCTTTACAGTAAATAATTTATTTGTAGAAAAAAGACATAATTTTTTTAATTACAAACATTGTATAATTAGTTTATAGGATGTAATACATATAAGTTCCAACAGAGCATATGGGTTTCCAATTACAAATAATTCAGAATGGGAATAACATTGACTAATTAATAACATTGACTAATAACATTGACTAAACATTGAATAACTGACAATCACCTAACCCGCTATTCCAGAATCTCGATTTGGTATAATAATTAAATTCGTCGTTTGCATAATCATTGACATATCACCAGTACTTGTTCTACTTAATCGAGCCACAAATAAATTCCAAATAAATGTCTATTTGTTATTCATGAAGGAACAGAAGGGATAATCGAATTGGATATGAAAGTAACTAAGTAAATTTCAAAAGTGTATAAAAAAAAGTTAAAAATCTCTTATAACATAGATAGCAATTACTTCAGAAATGAATTACTTTTGTAACAGCAATATTATTTGATGTATATTGAAGACGCTCTTGGCGTATCTTCTTCCATCTCTAAAACTCTAGACACTATATTAACAAATATTTTGTTGCAAGACTTAAATCAATGGATCCTGCTTATATTTCAAAACCATCTATGGCTATATCATCTAAATAATGCTGGACTGTAAGAATTATACTTCTTGAAATAAGCATTCCAGCGCAGAAAATATTTGATGGCAATAATTCATCAACTTTTTTTAAAAAACATACATCAAAATTAAAATCCACTGCACTTGCTTCTCTAACATTTTGATCAATCAATGGTTTTGCAATTGATAAATTATATCCATTGCCTAAAATATAAAATCACTATTATAAAATTATTGTGATAATTGCATACTTATTTTCAAAATATAAATTGTATATACCTATTTGAAATATTGAATATATTTTATTTCAGTTATAAAATATTATTATTTGAAAAAAAAACAGAAATAAACCAGCTCTACAGAGAGCAGCTCATCAATGTCATTTCCCAACTCCAACCTTAAGTCGGACCTAGATCAAGACTTGTTGCTATGTTTTCTAACACTCCGAATGTTTCAACATATACTCCTTTTCGCAATTTTCTCACGAGTCACGTCCTTATTATTATCTCCTCTTCAACAAACTCATCCATCTATTTCTCAAAAATTCATTTTAACATTTACCAGTGATATGGAATGTCTCACTATCGCATCTACAGCAAACCTTTCTTACTATCATAGTCGTTCCTAAAATTTCTGGAATTTTTTCAACACTTCTACTCTGTTACGTAGAATTGGCATCATTTGGATATCTATTAGAATTCATCGATTTAGGACCCAAGAATATAGATTCCTAACGTTGTATTGCTAGATAAAACCTCGGCATCATACATATTGCAGTGACATACACACCACGTAAAATTCTCCCCTGTAATTTTAAGCCTCGTAAATTTAAACATCCACGTTAGAATAATGAAAGCCATTTAGCACTTATTCTTTAAAATTACAATAGAATTGTCAACAATAGCTGATTTACATTCTCAGAGTATCTGGAAAGTCATCCGTACTCTTCGAATCTGTTGACCTTTTTCTTCTTTCTTTAAAGAAAGAAAATATTCATATTACTTTGACGAAGATAAGAACCTCATCCCTGCAAAATCTCTTCACGCACAGATCTTCTCCCATTCCGTGAACTTCTCCTGCTGCAAGTGTCATGCTCATATTTCTGACAATGCCTGCTTGTATATTTCAGACATAAACACTCTTTATTAAACAATCATAGCCGAGGTATAATCATCGCTTTCATCTGAATCATAAAGATTACATGAAAAATTTTATAAAAGACAGATTTCTCAAAATACTCCCTTAAAAACATACGACCTTTCACTGCAACGTAACAAATGCCATTGCGCTTTTGTATTACTTCCCATACCTTAGAAAGAAACTACCACAGTCTGGCACTTTAATTACAATATTATGTCTTACAATATTACAATTCCAAAAGAAATATGAAGTTATTTCTATTACTATAATATCGAAATATTCCATTTATAAATTATAAATTCAATTACAATATGTATTTGATTGTTGTATTAAACAACTGGGATATCTTTTTAACTGTACTTGGCATTATGTTTTACCAAATTCTGTAATTACCAAGTCCCGTACATCTTTATTACTATATATGGCATTATGTTTTACTATATTCTTTACAGTAGCTATTATGGATGAATAAAAAAATAAATATTAATACCACTCGTAGGTTGAACTTAAGTAGATAATATTTTCGGACAGTGAAATTGTAGAAAAGCGTTAACAAATGTAGATATAGTCAATACCCGAATTAGTTAATAAAAGAAGGTGATGTTAAATGAAATGTAAGACAGTGTGCGAAACAACGATGGCCGTGAAAAATTGATTGTTTATTATTGTAACAACATTTATCCGAGTATAAAAAATAAAAGTTATATCATCAAATAATAATATGGTATTACGATTAATCTGAGAACATATGCAATTACTAACATTATCACTTAAGAATTAATCATTTATACTCGAAAGGCTAAAACTTCGTGTTAAACAATAATAAATAGGAATGTTACAATGTATACTTATAGCAATGTATAATATATAGTTGTAGCAAATATTCTATGAACTTAATGCTTAGCATTTAGAAAGTTTGAATAACCAATAATAATAAAATTGAGGTGAGAAATTTCTACTAATGCAGCAGACTTCTCAGGTCTTTAGGGTATTAATAAAAATATGTCAACCCTGGATTCTCGAAGTGATTTTTCTGACTTAGGCACGGTTACCGAATTATGTATAAAATAAAATTTACAATAATTAATCAAATTTCGATTTTTTTGGAATTTATTTCTTTTGTGGTATTTTAATTATTAACCTGCAATAGATCCAATTAAGTAGAAAAATTAGAAAATTAAATTTTTTATACTGAATTTGTTTTAAATAAAATACTATTTATATTTAATATACAAATATTAAAAATTAATATATTTCGAAAGACCGAGCAAAGAAGAAAATTTAATACATTATCAATTAAATAACTAGTTACTGCAGCATATTTTATAATATGTTCAAGTTCTTCTTCTCAATGTTGTATTAATTAGAATCTTCTAGAGCATCATTAATAAACTCTCGGTACTAGTAAACACTAGAATGAATGTTCACTACTTCCGGATTGAAATCGTTTAGATTTGGAAATTTTCCGATGTTGACTCTAACGACCATATTTGATCTCAAGATTGGACTTCCCTTATCATTCTGAAAAATAGCATCACAAATATTAAAAACGTACTTTTTATTATTATAAATACATTTTCAACCAAAAAGTCAATTGATTATATGTAAATTTATCATTCTTATAAATACTGAATACATTACGTATGTTTTTTTAGATTACATCATTGTATGTTTTTTAATAATTTCGATAAGCAGATGTTCATAATAAATAATTATAAAAGTATTGTTTATATATATTGCTTATAAAAGTATTGTTCGCGACTGTCGGCTGATGGTTTTGCCGATTCCCAGATGGCTAGCTATTGAGGCGTCGTGATTTTCGGCTAAGACTTTGGCCCGTTCCGGTTGTGCCTCGCATAACTTCCAGGAGGCGTTGGTGTTGTCGTCCTTGAAGTTTAGCGTGTTGAAGGCGCGTCTATAAAGACGGCCGTTTTTTATTAGATAGTCTGGGTTCTCTTCGGTGGGGTGTTGTTGTACTTCTAAATCATTATACCAGCTTTTTACAGTATTTACTTCAGCAATATTTTGCTCTCTCGAAAAGGCGTCGGCTAATTCATTCGCGATGCTACGGCGGTACTTGACTTTGAAGTCCCACTGGCTTAGTTCGATGGTCCAGCCGGCCAATGAACCGATCGATTTTTCCCAACCACTTGAGTGCTTGATGGTCGGTTACCATGGTATAGTGTATCATAGCCTTCGAGGTAGTCTTGCATTTTCCAGATCCCCCACTTTACTGCAAGACATTCTTTTCATGTGGTGGTGTAATTTCTCTCAGCTTTGGTTAGAGTTCGGCTTGCGTACGCAATAATCCTCTTGCGTCCTCTCGCCTTTCCTCTGAGACAGTACTGTCCTTAATCCTTCGTTGCTAGCGTCAGTCTCCAACGTGAAGGTTTCCGTGAAATTGGAGCAGGTCAAAACCAGTGCTTCTGTTAGCCGCGCTTTTAGTTCATTGAAGACAGTCTGTTACCGTTCTCTCCAATCCCACTTAACCCGTTTGTGCAATAGCTCATTAAGTAGATCATGATGGTGGCGACATTGGGTATGAAGCCTCTGTACCATGATACTACGCCGTTGAATCGGCGCAGTTCCTTGATGTTTTGCGGCAGGGTTAAGGCCTAGACGGCGGTTACCTTGTCGGAATCCGTGTGAATTCCTTGTTCGGTGATACGATGCCCAAGATAGGTGAGCTCCTTTTGCCCCGACTGTCATTTCTACCAAATTGGTTACAGCTTCATCACCTGCAGCCGTCGTAGTATTTCTTTTACGAGCTTTAGATGGTATTGGAAGTCTGCCGTCACTATCACTATGTCATCCAAGTAACAAAATACGTTTTGTTCTTGTGACGGTGTGACAACTCAATCTACGAAATGTTGGAATATGGTAGGTCTTGAGTGCAGACTGAATGGAAGGATTCGAACTTTATGAGTCCCCAATCAGGTACCATAAAAACCTTTGGAGTTTCCTATTCGTCATCAGAGATACCTGCTAATGTTCGTTCCACAGGTCGATGATAGAAAGTAGCGCGTGCAATATATCTAGGATGGTGTTGATCTGCGGCAGGGGGTAGGCAACTTTTTCGATGACAGCATTGAGACGTCGGTAGTCAATGCAAAATCGGTATTATCCGTCCATCCATGGGCTGTTCAAAGACTCAATTACCGCGTTAAAAGGTGGATCTCGTAATCTATGAAGTGCGTGAGCCTTTTTATGGAGGCCGAGATTTATTTCTCCTCGTGGATTATTTGATTGAGTTTCTGCTTTTCGTCGTACTCTAACATGGCTAATATATAGCGGACATATAGTGGCTGGACATAGCGGTGGTCGGCGGGAAGATCTTTTTCCCGGCAAGCATTAGTTGCAGGCTGATCTGGCTCAGCATATCTATGCCAATCAGTGCCTTGTAATCGAGCGTACCGAGGACGAGGAATGATACGGTTATGTTATGGCCCTTAATCTTAGTAAACTCGGATATAATTTCGGTGATTTCTTTGTTAGTGCCGTCCGCTAGTGTGGCGATATAATGCCTGGGATTTATTTTCTAGCCCTGCATTGATGGCCCCGGTGTCGATGAGAACTTGGATGTTTCGATTATCGATGCCAATGGGAATGAAGCATCGCTTGTCCCGTTTTAGTTAGGTCGCCCCTGTGGAACGGATATATCGACCTTCGCCCCATTTCCCTTGGGGCGGGGGTGGCAATCTCTGGTTAGGAATCCATCCTTTCCGCAGATCGAACTGAAAATCCTGAAAGGGTTTTGGCACTCGATATGGTAGTGTCACCGTTGTTTGTATCTCTAGCAATACTGGAAAAGATCGTAGGGCGTGGCGGTGGCGGCAGCTAAGGCTGCTCGTCAGACTAGTGGGCGTTCTTCCTTTATTTTTATTAGTTTACCATTTACCCCCTCAACCCGGCGTACTAAGTCGCTGAGATTCTCAATTTCTTCCGGGAGATAGATGGAGAGTTTCGGATGTATATTTTCGTGTATAAGTATAGTTGTTGTTTAGTAAAAAATCCACCGTGTCTCCTCATTAGTGTTGTGATGGTAAGAATAAACGAACGAAAATTCTCGCTTGTTCCCTGTACGCGTTCAGTTATCTGACGTGAAAGAGCTTTCCCTTCTCCTGTGGAAAGGAAAAACTTTCTCAACTCGCTTAGGAGGTCCTTCCATGTGTGGAAAAGCTCATTGCTTCTGTGCTTCTGACAAAACCATAGATGGCCTATAGTTCTTGGACCTTTTCCGAAAAGGTATATACACCTTTTCCGTCGAAATGGCAATTTTATTTACGAATCTGATCCATCACTCGATGTTCGGAAGGTGGTGGAATTTCTAAGATCGAGGCTGCTTGTTGGATGATCGGCTTCTATAGTGCTACTGTTGGTTTTTCTCGGCCGTGTAGCTGGAAGGTCGGTCGTTTTAGCGTAAGATGAGAAGGTTCCGCAATCGGTGGTCAAACTTTGGTGTTGAAAGGTTTTGGTGTAGTTCCTGGAGGCTCCGTTGGCCAAGTACAGCACCAGATCGTGTACCCTGTCGTCTGCTAGGCTTTCTATTCTTAGTGTCCGGTGAACCCACATGTTTGTCTTCAATCTCCTTCGCAGCGTCACAATGATTCTCCACGTGAATAAACCTCGAAACTTTAATTTAGCTACAAACCAGTCATATAAAAATTCATCTAACTTCAGAGGTCAACTCGAAACCGTAGATTCGAGTCCCTATTTGGTATCGTGTTTTGGGTTATGTTTTAAGTTCCTAGTCGGAGTCGCGTCTCGAGTTTCGATTCAAATCCCAGTTTGGGGCCATCGAACGGTTTTGGGATTTATCTAATTCTTATTTTTATTTCTTCGATTCATGCAATGAATAGAAAATAGCTCAAGGTCGGTCCAGGTTTATATCGGGAAGAGGAGGCGTGATGAGACGGAGGCAAAGATTCTAAGCACTAAATAGTGGAGCTTACTCATATAAATTGCGGTGGTAGATAACTCTTACGCATGAGTAATGACGGGAAAAATCTATCTACGAAGCTGTGTCTCCAAGGAAGACCGAGAGATTATATCTTAATTTGGGGCCATGCGTTAAACATCTGCATTCCCTGAAAGCACGTCAAATGTCAGCACTTCTCTGAATTTCCTAGCATGCCAAATGTTAACACAAGGTGTCACGCGCCAAATGTCAGCATACCGAGAGACCTTCGACTCCGAACTCCAACTCCAACTCTTGTTTCTACCTGAGTGCGCTCTTTTTATGTGTTTGTCAAAAACGACTAAATCGAAAGGAAAGAATTAACAATTCCGTCCTCACAGTAACAAAGTTATGAGGGCCTAAAATAGTTTCCATGCTTAAGTATTCCCATTTTTTTGAGATTGCCGTCCATGAAAGCCCTTGAACTTTCAAGTTATTTTTGATTTATCCAACTTAACCTTGATGAAAACATAATGGTTTTACTGACAAATACATATACGCTTGTGTTAATGAAAATAAATATAAAATTTCATTTCTCATGCTTACTTAAGTAAAATCGAATAATGACAAGAAGGCCTATTTTGGCTAAAAAATCTAATGAGATATTTTATCAGTAAGACGAGATTAAGTATCACATTTTTTATAATACCTAAGAAGCACAAAAAATCAAACTATAGATCATTAAGTGTAATACAGTACGTCATGATAGAGGACAATGTTTCTGAAAAATATAATTATTTACTCGTATATTTATTTCTTTATATTTAGCAATTAAATTTTAGAAACAAGGTTAGCGTTAAATAGAATAATAGCTATGTAAAACATGAATAAAATTTATTTATTGTTATTACAGTGTAAACTTAACTACTCGCATCGAAGCGCGTAACGTTCGACTTTTTATTTGGTACTAGCATCTATCAATGTGACCTCTTTGGCATCATCATATAATCCCGTATTCGTGGTGTTGGCAGAACAGGTAGGTTGAAAGGCCTTGGTTTACATATTTTTATTGCTGATCTAGAACCCTAAAATCTTCTCTACAACTGTTTTTATAGAATCGAATTTCATACAATTTTCAACAAATCTGATTTAAAATAGATTAACTTAATTATTGTCAAACACAGATTACATTATATGAGCTTGTAATATTAGTTGTGGTCCAATCACCTCTAAAAGACTCTTGCTTTACGGTTTTCTTTGTGCTACAGCACCTCTGAAGGATATTTCAATAAGCGATAAGCTTTTTTCTTCTCCCTAACTACCCAAGATGACAATGAACAAATGACTCGAGTAACAGAGAAAGATAGAGAGAGTGGAGGGCGGGGATGGGAGAGAAGAATGTTGTTCTTCATAAAAATGTTCATTGTAATAGCTTCCAAGCCCATCATAGCCCTTTATTAATTTCTTCTTGGTTGCACCGCATCAATTAACGATACACTTCCTCGGTTTTTCCATCCGGAACAATGCCGCTGCAATCCCTGCACGTTCATTTTCTTCTCGAATATCTGATTTTATGGTCTCCATAACCATGATAATCTAGTTTGAACTTTCATGCTTGTAAGATAGTGTTAGCCCGAAGTAATAGTAAAGAAGGACGAATGGAGATAAAATATAGTGGACGTTAACAGTTTGATACGTCCATCCTAATCCCGATCCTGGCCGACATGGTTCGCGCTCTCTGATCCCTGGCGGAAGCAGTTCGTTATGCCATCCTAACCATTAAAAACCCGAGCATTGTAAATGCATGTGCATGTGCATGAATGCGTGTAAATAAAATATAGACTGCGAATGTTGTACCGCTGACACAATTACTATAGTTATTGCACATAATTTCTTTAGTACGTTTACCTTTTGTTGGGACGTTTAATATCAATCTTAAGAAAATTAAAAGTAAAATATCAAATTTTATCATTAGATGAGTATTATGGATTAAATAAATTATTATATATGATTAATATGTAAACATTAAAAGTACTAATGAAAGTACAAAAAAGGATATTTAAATTATGATAAATAAATTATGTAAATAAATTATGAAATATATAATAAAAATATTCAAATTCTTTTATTGAATATTATATTAGTTTGGTAGTTCCATAGAATCAACAATAAAGTTTCTGTAATAGTAAACGCTAGAATGGATGTTTGCCTTCTCAGCATGGAAATTGCCATCTAGATGAGGACATGTTCCTAAATTGACACCTACAAGAATATTTTCAACTAGAAGTGGACCACCACTATCACCCTGAAAAATAACATTATAAATATTAAAAACAGAATTTGTATTACATTGTGACAGGTTGCAGTGCGAGCGCTTGTCTTATAAGATAGAAGTGTGCAAAAGTGCATATGAGAGAGAATGGGCTTGTCAAGTGTAAATGTGCCATATACGCGTAATACGAGTACAAGGAAATATCAGAGTACATATCGCATGTAGCGACCATATGGGCTAGAGAAAATGTGCGAGGGAATGAGAGTGCACGCCGTATACACCATGTATGTTTTTGAAAGAGCGAATGCACAGACGCACAGAATGGCCAATCGAGTTTTCGGATATTTCATATGTTACGTACATTTAAGCGAAGCTTAAATTTGCGTGATTTAAACTTGCATAACTTTACGTCGCAACCAATGGAAATTCCTCCAACTTTGCAAACCTTACTGATTTTCTTTGTATTATTTAATTAAATTTTCGACGTCATCCCAGTCACGCTATTCCTGTAAATCATGGATAAACAGGATATAAATAGAAGTATTTTTATATTAAATTAAAATCTGTTATTCTTGATATGACAATCCTCTTCAAAACTCTCTCCTCACAATCGAGATATGAGGGCTGCAATAACAGGTATCTATTCGCAGCCATTTAGGAAGAATAAATTAAGAGGAACGGAATAAAGTTATAACGTTTATGTTACAATATACATATAATTTATATTTAGTTTATATGAAAATTTATACTTTAATTGAAACACTTAAATATTTTGGATGTATGCTTTATTGTACATTACATAAATAAATATTTTTCGATAATGTCAAAAAGCAAATACCTACAATGAAACAAGATACAAAATTAAAAAGAAACACTAATTTAAGAGTTTCGACTGTTTACGAAATGTTTTAAAATATAAAAATAATTAATAGATTAGAATCGCTAACTCGGAAATTTAATTGAAATTAAGTATTTTTATTATTTTTTTATTTGTTATAATTGAATGAATTATGCACGCAACGATGTATTTCTATTTCAAGTAATACGGAATCCGAAAGGAACTATTTGTTGACCTGCAATTCATTATACTCTGTAGACTGACACCAAAGGACCCTAACTAAAAGTATGCAAGTTTCAATGTGTCAGTTGGAGACTGTTCACCGATTAAATTACACTTATTAATATAATATTCTCTTTTTACTAAAACACATTATAAAAACAACTCTACATATAAAGATGTTTATTTTTCCTTATTATACTTGTGTATTTCATTGGATTTGTATTATACACTGTGTAATGAACTGTTATGTAAAATTATTAGACAAATTTTGTAAATTCAATTGGTAATTGTGCGACGAAAAGTCCCCTTTTCGCGCAGAAAACACTTTTACTTAAAAACACGTGCGTCCGAAACCGCGGTACGCAAATGATATGGCCGGCGCCATATTGAAAGTGAGATACGAGGGCGCGTAGCGCGATATGACGGTTTGTGCGAAATGCGTGAGTGAGCATAGGAAAGGGGAGCGCAGCTATGCACCAAGGCGAGAGCGAATGCTCGCCTTACCGTATCCCCCTCACCACGTATGCACGCCGCCTAATGGAAGGAGGAGAAATTAATCTCCCCCGCTAGGCGGCGAGGGGAAAAGCGAAGGAGGGATAGTCTTCTTTGCTTTACAAAAGAGAAAGAGGGAAAGAAGAAGCAAGAAGGAGGATAGAGCGAGAAAAGCGAGAAACAGAAACACTAGTAGCCCAGCAGTGCCAAAGTTGGCGAAATATCAAAGTACGGCGCAGGTAATCTAGATAACTGCCATACCGATCCGAAAGAACACGATTCGCGTTCTCTCCTCCTAGCGGATGCGAATTGCTACATCCTTACCTCTCCGAGAGTAATGCAACTGGTGTTCTCTCATCCTGGACGGATGCGCGCGAATAATGCATGTCGGCAAGCCGTGAGTGTTGTATACCGGGAATATAATGTGTGTAAACAAAGCGAAAGCCCGAAATATTATATGTGAAAACCGTATTGTTCCTACACTAGAAATCCAAGGACGTTGTGCCCAGTCAGCGCGAATGTATACAATGTACCGCGAACGTATAGTGTCAACCAAAGAAAGTGTTTGCGATATCTTTACTAAATGCAATTTATTTATTTTTGTAGCGGTGCGACGCTGGAATTAACCCATAAACAAAGGACGGATTATTTTATTATCATAAATGCAGAGTTATTAATTATCGATCTTTTTCCATTAGCCACTTCTCTTCCGTCCTAAACGAACCCTGTCCGACAAGCTAATCCGACAAAAACAGGGTCGGAGAAATGAGTAAGTATGCGCCGCGGGGAGTCCTACCAGGCTTTCAGCTCACCTGACAACAGGAGCTACAAGAGGCGAAGACGGCTCACCGAAGGCAGCTTTAGCAAACCGTCACAACTGTTGTACCTTTTTTCATTTTAAAGTATACATGATCTTAAGGAAATTCCAACCATGTATTCAATAATTTTTTCTTCAGAAAATTTCTCGGATAATTTTTCACATAATATACCTTATTAAGTACGTGACGGTTTTCGCTCCTCATTTGGTGTCTGTTTGAGCATACGACATTTGCAGCACTTCGACACCCGCTCTCTAGTTCTGCTATATATATCGAGAATAACTTTCCCCAGCGACAGCTAGCTTGGGAGGATGAAAAGTAGAGATTTGACTGGTTAACAAAAAAGGAACGCTTTATTATACGAATTTTAAATAACTTCCCTTTATTAACCCCTTTACAGTTGCTACTGCAAATGAAATAAACAGTTTTAGTAATTATCCTGATACTATACAGGATACGTTATTTAAACACGTCTTTGAGAGTCGCATCGATTACAGATACTATAATTCTCATACAGAAACGCTCCAATTTTCACACACACATTCAGAGGGAGACTTAATAAGTCTCAGCTCTCCGTGAGAGGGATACGCACAGCAAATAGCAAGTGCCTCAGAAAGGGATGTGCAAATCACTAAAGATTAGTAGAAGTGTGAAAGCACATCTTCACTTTCCGATAATTGACGGAAACGGTACCGGAAATTAACCGAACCTCTGTAGGGACTAAATGGAAAGGATTTCCGAATTGGTCAAAAGAAGTTGAGAGGCAACCAACCGTCGGTTCTACGACCATGGTAATTTATAGCCGTGTCGCGACTCGATCGCTCCTCCTTTTCTGGATAAATTAAAATACGATGAATCGCTCTCGAATCTACTGTATCGTGAGTCTATCGCACGCACTTTTTTCTCTCACATGCACTCATACGCATAGTGAACGGGAGAATTGGGAAACACTCGACCCTGCTTACTAGATTTATGCACTATCCATAAAATGTTCACTTTTCGGTGTGTTGGTGACAACTTTTCTTTATACACAATATTTTTAATTGTGTATAAATTACAACGTATATTTCTACTTTTTTTTAAATAGAAGCATGATACAAGTAATTTAATTCTGTGTAATTTTGCACAGATCCAAGCCAAGGTTATCTTTTTATCTTTCATACCACTATATAAATTTGATCTTTCTAATAAAACGATTTTTGAAAATCTACGGAATTACCAAAACTAATTTGTAAGTAGGATTAAAACCAATTCTATTATATCAAAACCATACTATGTTTATCGTTTTGCCTATAAGTTCACATATATTCTGAGATCATATTTGCTGGTTAATAATTTAAAAGTGATAAATATGACTTAATATTTAGTAGTTTTTAAGATATTCAAATATTATATGAAAGATTTAATGCTTACAGGTTCCAAATAAATATATGGAGTTGCAATGCTACATATTTCAGCATGGGTAACAAAAGAATATCTCTGTTCCAATCTTATAGCATTCTCTTTACATTGCTTATTCGTTATGATTCTTAAAGTCGCTGTCTGCATGATAAACGTCGTTTGACTATCATTTGATCTACCCCATCCAGCTACAACAGCAGTAGATCCATAAAACTGTCTATTTGGTGTTACTGAAGGAACAGCTGGGATTATATCATTAGATACAGCTATAAGTAACTAAAATAATCCAAACAGTTTGTTAAGGAATAAATTTTAAAAAATTTATGGGAAAGATATTGGTTATTTTAGGAATTATTCACTTTCGTTACAGCAATATCATTAGATCGAAATTGACGACTCTTATTTTTTATTGTTATCCATTGTTGGTACGATATCCACCAAAATATAAAATGTTGTATTCCAAGTCTTATATCAACTGATCCTACTCGTACCTCAAGAGGTTGATTCCCTACACTAAGGAAACAATGTTCGGCTGTAAGAATAAATTTTTGTGAAATAAGTGTTCCAGTGCAGACTATATTTACTGGCAATATTTCAGCAGCCGTTTTTAAAAAACATACAACGAACTTAAACTCTGTTGCATTAGCTTGTCTAACATTTTGACCAATTAAAGCCTTTGAATTTGTTAAATTATATTCATTACCTGAAGTATAACATTAAAATTTTTAAAGGATATAGAACAACTAAATGATTATCTTCAAAATCTTAATTTTACACTTTAATTATAATTCTTTAGTATTGATAATTTTACTTACAAACTATTATAATTTGAAAAAGAAACAGAAATATATTGCATGACATATTTCTAATAGCCTTAAAGAAATGATAAAAATGCATATAATATTATAGATTGGTTTAAATTCATATATATTTTTGTAATATATCTGGGTAAATAATATTTATTATAAAATTTATTTAAAAATATAAAAAAAAATTAAATTTTTAGTAGATATACAAATACACTTAATAATGAATATTATTATCATTATTTATTTTATTACATTTAGAACTATTAAATACTATCGAATCATGAGGAAATTATAAATAAATCCAGCACACACACATACGCATACAACATAAAAATAAGAAAAATATATATATTTTCGTTGTAACACAATATTTCTAGTATAATAAATAATAAAAGAACTTTCCCATAAATTAATTAATACAACATGGGTATTGTAGAATTTTAATTTGTCTACGTATAGAGAAAAACTATAAAGAGAATGTTACAGATACAATTAGAATAATGACTATATAATTATATATCGATTATATTACGAAACCCGAAGAACGTAATAAATCTCTAATAGTATATTAGAGATTTGAGTTGCTTGTCTCCAATAAGCAGTAATAGTGATAAAGTAAGTGCGTTTACCTTGTATTACTAATAAATAAAAATAAGCAGTCTCTTACCATATATTCCATTAGTAAGTAAAATCGAATAAGACTAACAAGACGGAAGTAAACATTTTACTTTCGATATACCTTAGAAGCAGAAAAATCCTCAAACTACAGATCATCAATTATTATGTGAGAATGATAGAGGGCAATATTTTTGAAAATTATCATTATTTACTCGTACATTTATTTTGTTATATTTATCAATTTAATTTTTTTTTTATAAAATTAAGTTTCATACAATTTTTATCAAATATAGTTTAAAATTCAGTTATTATGAAAAATATAGAATACAAAGTACAACGTTTATTAATTAGTTTGATTAAGATTAATTGACAAAGAAATTTGAAAAAATTTACTTAAGTTAAAGAGAATCAATATGTTAATAGAGTAAAAGAAGGAGGAAGTAATTATTCATAACTCAAACTAATTGTCTTCGGAAGAACTAAAAATGCAGATACAAAAGCCTTTCAAGCTAATGAGCAGCGAGTAACTGTAATTCTCAATCAAAGTAAAGGGTTTCGTACATTAAGATAAAATTAGGTTAAAATTTTTTCGTCTATTAAAAAATAACTTTACATATAAAAACTTATATATAAAATCTCTGTTTAAAATTTATATATGTAGGTGAAGGATGTCTTTACGGGTAGATATAATTTGAATAACATTTACACGAAGTCATTATAAAACGAATTAGCGCATTTGTTTCTGCTTGTTCACAAATATTTCCCTCTTTCCAATATGATAATGTGAGAAAAATTTTCTTTCGCGTTAAACCAGAATGAAAAATTACAACGCAATACCGATATGGAAAAAATGTGGTCATCGCTAAGTCGGAAAGCGAATGATTATATGTATAGCATATAAGGCTGGTGAACGGAGATGAGCGCTTTCGAACTCGCCGAAGAGTTACACATAAATGTGATTGAGTGAGCACTAGCTATTTCACTTGTACTCAATCATGCGAGTGAAATAGCACAATTGTGTACGAGTACGAAGGAGAAAGAAAAGCACGTGCGACTTGCTTGCAACCGACTCATCAAAGTAGTGCGTGCGCCACCCGATAGACGCCTATGGTGCGCACTAGGGATGCACAATCGAACCCCCGTAATGATCATACACGAAGTACGAATCGATCTGCAATCTTACATCCTCGCAGGTAATCTAACACGCATTGATCTGCTTAAATAGAGGAGTATATGTAATTTGCGGTGTCATTCCAATATATAATTTATCTAACATATTGTCATGTACGCTGATTGGATTATTTATCTTTTCGATACTGTCGCTACGATCATTAAACATATTTTTTGTATAAATATATTATCTGAAACATTATTAATTGCAAAACAAAAATTTGCAATTGTCCAAATATGCCAACAAAACTGAAACTAAGGACAATTTATCAAACCGCGAAGTAAGTAATGTGACAAGAGATAGACCAACTGACAATCCAGAATCAGTAACTTCAATTATCGGTTCAATGAACACAAGGAGAGTATTACGACAATTACTATGCGGCGTCTATTGAAAAATAATTCAAGACATATTAATAAAGGTGATATACAAAACTAGGCATTTATTACAAAACCAATCATTCATTCAACTGCCGAATCGATGATCAGAAGGGAAGGAAGTGCACAACGCACATCAACTGCAGAGAATAAGCATCTCATACGGCCATTAGATTGATGCGATAGATGATCTTGGCTTAAATCATGCGTATCAATATGTATGAAATATTTTTATAGTAATTAAAATTTAATTAAATTTAGATTCGTATTGAAGCGTATTCCGACTAGTTTTTTTGCATTTACCCGACAAAGATCTCCAGTCTTCGTTCCACCTAACAAACTCTCGACGGCGAATCATCTCGGCAAACTGTCGAGCTCCGAACAGGGACCACGAAAATGATCATCTGTCAGTCGAGATAATAATAATTTTTATCACAATAATAAAGATATTTCACTTATACTTAATGTGCATAAAGTTACACAAAGTTATTTTATAGCTCTTAAATTTTTTGTATATTATAAAGAAATTAATTGAAGTATAAAATTATTATACTTCATGTGAATTTCATTTAATTTAATTAATAATAGTATTTCAAAAATAATTTAATATTATAACAACATAAAATAATCTTAACAATAAATATTCAATTTTCGGTATATTTTAGATGTAATTTTTTCTCTACAATTTCTGTTGATACATAGTTTTAATTATTAAACTAAAGAGAAATTAATAAAAAATAATTAAATTATATAATTTTTATAATTTCTTTAATATAATGCGTTAAATAAAATACTCTTTACAAATAATAGGTAAATATTACAGGTATTAGTAAATTTTTCGAATGGATAAAAGCAAATTGAAAATTTCATTAATAAAAATTATAACAAACATTTAAACATTTAAATTATTGTAGTTTATTAAATTAAAGTATTCAAATTCTAATGTTAAATGTTATATTAGTTTTCTTCTAAAACGTACGAAATAAAGTTTCTATAAAAATAAATACTAGAATGGATGTTTATCTTCTCAGCATGGAAATTGCCATCTAGATGAGGACATGTTCCTATATTGACTCCAACAAGAATATCTGCAATTATCAGAGGACCACCACTATCACCCTACAAAATAGCATTACAAACAAATAAATAATATAATTTTATTATTATGTACATGTTTTTAAATTTCAATTAAAAAATCATATATTATATATAAAAATTTATTCTACTTGAAAACACTAAATATTTTATATCAATGTTTTATTTTAATTATATCATTAAATATTTTTCAATATTTTTAAAAAGTAAACACCTATAATGAAACAAGATACAAAATTAAAGAAAAGAATTATTCACGATTTTTCTGTTTCAAAATACAAGCCATTAATTAGTAGATTAAAATTACAATATCTAAAATTTAATTGAAATTATGTATTTCAATTATTTATTTATCAATTCTAATTGGAGCGAATAGGCATGTAATGATATATTACTATCTCAAGTAATGAGGAATCCGAAAGGAACTATTTGTTGCCCTATAACTTATTACAGTCTGTGAACTATACAGTGAACCTTACTTAAAAGTGTGCATGTTTCAATGTGTCAGTGCAAGACCGTTCAACGATTGATTTACATCTATTAACACATTTTATTTTTTCTTATATCCTGAAGATAACAATGCTATATGTATAAAGTTGTATATTTTCTTATTTTACTTTTGTGCTTCACTGTCTTTATATTGTATGCTGTATCGTATGGTTTAATATATAATTATTACGCAATTTTTCTATAATTGTATGATAATTATTCTGACTTCCTTCATTTTAAAGTTATCTTGAGAAAATTCTTACCATATATTCAATAATTTTTTCTTCAGAAAAATTTCTCGGACAATTTTTCACATAATATACTTTATTAAGTACATGATAGTTTTTGCTCTTCATTTGGTGTCGATTTCAGCATGCAGCCTTCACAGCACTTCGACATCCGCTCCCGGGTTTTACTATATATATACAGGATAACATTCACTAGTCACAGTTAATTTGACCAAATGAGGAGTAGGGATTTGATGAGCTGGGGTGGCCTATATTTTGGGTAAATTATTGCGCGATGAATCACTCACGAGGATTTACAAGTAATTGTAAACCGTTGCGCGCATTTTTCTCTCTCATTCGCTCACACCGTCAAATGAGTTTCCTCTCTTCCATTCATATATGTAGCTTTCGGGCGAGTTCGGATGTACTTGACTCTGCTTGTTGGCTAAAAGCAACATACAATATTCGTTTCTTTACGTGTTAGCGGCAAAACGTTTTTTGTTAGTAATTTTGCATCAAAATTTTATTCCATGTGGCGGGAAAGGTGATTTTCTTCGCAAGAATATGATTTGTAAATGTTTCCATTGAATGATTTATAATGAAATGAAATCAGTGTTCTAAAAATTTGAATTAAAAAATAATTATGGTTACTCTTCATATTATATATTTTAATGAAAGACGTAAGGTATATATAATATAAAAAAGCGGGTGTCATGTAATGAAATAATACATAACGTGGTGAGTCACGGTAAAGCATAATTTCAAGTGGAACGAAATCGTTTAATTCCTTCTTCTTATATATTCCGGCAGTTCTCATATATCTCCGCTTTTTCATAAACGAGGGTTTGTTTGCGGGGAGAGAGTTATAGAGAATTTGGTTTAAAAATTAACGCATGATTTTAATATTCAAATCCTAGTGGCGGTTTATTGTTTCACTCCCTTCATACCGTTGCAAGATACACATAGCCATGTAATAAATTTAAACTAAAACATTGTAGTACGTGGCTCGTCAGAAAAACTGAATTTCGACACGGTTTGACAATCTTCCGATACGGCGTCGTGGATTCATAGGAAAAAGTTGTATCCCGATGTTTTTACATCCACGTGCATCAATCAGTGACTTCTTGAGGTATCGTATACTGTCCGTATAAACCCGAATCCGATGCGATAATGGCGTTCGTGCGCATTGGTCGACAGCTTGGTGCGGTGGCATTTCAAACGGATTAACCCAGAAGGACACAATCCTTCGTCGCTTGGTGGACTTGTTCTTATGAGGGTTGTAAACAGGAATAGACTCTGTGTCACAAAAACTGTTACCAGGGATCGGATACAGTGCGAGGACGACCGTTATTCTCACAGCGAAAACTATCACTGTGTACGACTCTTTTACACTATAGGCACTTGCATACTTGCAGAGTACGATACAACCACAATTACGCACACTTGCACACTCACATGCAAGAGAGAGCATGTCCGTATAGCGAAGGGAAGTGAGAGCATAAGAGCCGGAGAAGAGTCTTGCTATACGCTAAGGCTAAGGCCCGGCATAACGAAGCCCCAAGCGCTCACCTCTACCGTCGCTCCTTGCCAACGAACTTGTGCTAGTCAAGTTTGTAAGATAGAAAAGCATTTTCCTCCGCTAGGCGGTGCAAGGAAAAGCGAAGAAAGGAAAGCATTCCTTAGTACACAAAAAGAACGAGGGCATAAACATCAGCACTGATCGGAGTGTGGCATTTCATATTCATTCGTCGTACCGGAGTAGCTTCTGGATGTAACTAACGAAATTTTGGAAGTTCCGATTTCATAGAGGCATTTTTTCGCTCGCTGCGGCAGCTATGTCCTTTGATATCTGAACGCGAGTTTTGTCGTCTATGTATAAGCAGACTCGTTGCGGTGGGTTTGTCCTTTGACGTAACTGAAAGCAAGTACACTCAGGCTCTTACCCTCTTTTTCCACGGGAAAGGATCTGTAACCGCCACAGTTACGATAAAGCCCGCCATTTAGAAATCCACGCTCTAGAAAAAACCCGTCTTAAAGTTAACGTTAATGTAGAAAAGCGCAACAAACATAACACGTAAAAATGTGTAAGAATAAGAGTGATCTCATCGCCATAATTTCCGTCGCTTTAAAATTCGCCTACTAATAAATTAAGATCGTTTATGAAAGAAAGACCGCTGCTGTAATTATAATTTAAAGTTTGTTTTTAAGATTATATCAATCTATTTTACTAAAAACAAGTTGTTTTCTCTTTACGTCTTCCCACGCTCTTTCTCCTGCAGCAAACTCAGATCAACTTCGAGCTGTCCAAGTCGTGACAGTGAGAAAGCGCGAAGGACCCCACCGTCGCCGGTAAGAAAGAAAGATAATATAGAAAACATTGCATAGCGCCGTATAACGTAAGAGAAAGAGATAGTCATCATTACATACTAAACAGTATTAATAATTAACCTTCATACAACAAATTATGATACGTACAAAAAATAAAAAAATTTAGTTAACACATTACTAAAAATATATTTTGAAATTTTTAAAAAAATATAAATTGTTACGCGAATTTTCTTTAATTATTGAAACTTCGTTTGTCGAAGTTGTAATAACAGTTAATTTTCCTTTTAATTAACACGTAGTTATTAGATTGAAAATTGTGATTATTTCAATTTAAAATTAAATAGCGTATAACAAGGATAAAGAAATTACTTAATGGCGACAATTATGGTTAACAATGTAGCAATATAGCATCATTTGTTATTGAATTTGAATATTACTAAAATTATTATAAAAAATATAATACTTACATCTTCTAGAAAAGCATATGGGGCTGCAGAGGAACATATTTGAGCAAAAGAAATAAAAGAATATTCCTTTGTCAATCTTATAATATTATTAGTACATTCCTTATTTGATATGATTTTCAAATTAACTGTTTGCAAGATCGTTGGTATTACATTGTTAATTGTTTTACCCCATCCAGCTGTTATAGCCTGGAATCCAACTATATCTTTATTTGGTACTATTGAAGTTGTAACTGGAATTATGTCAGAGGATACGGGTATAGTTAACTAAAAAAAATTTCAAAACTTTCTTAAAAAATAAATTATAAAATAAGTTTATATGAGATACATGTGTTTATTTTAGAAAATCTTACTTTTATGAAAGCAATATCATTAAGTCGATATCGACTAGTCGCATTGTGTATTATAATCCAATTTTTGTATGATAGCATCCAAGCTGAAGCATATTTTGTTGCAAGCATTACATTTTTTGATCCTGCTCGTACTTCGAAACCTACAGACGGTAAATTTTCAAGACAATGCTCCGCTGTCAAAACCAAACTACGTGTTATAAGCGATCCAGCGCAGAAAATATTTATTGGAAGTACTCTAGCATCCACTTTTAACAAACATACAACGAATTGAAATTCTGTTTCATTTGCTTCTTTAATATTGTAACCAATTAAAGGCTTTGCAATTGTTAAATTATATTCATTACCTGCATAATAAAAATATAATTAAAGAAAAATTTTTACTAGTAAATTATTATCAACAACATCTTATTTTTATTTTTTAATTAAAAATATTTGATAATGTCCGTTGTACTTACAAAGAATTATAATTTGAAAAAAAAGCAGAAATATTTTGCACGGCATATTTCAAATAATATATTAATGCAAGTAAAATTAAACCATGTAGTAATTTAGATTTATTTTAATATACATATTATTTGAAAAAAATGTAATTACCTACACGAATAATTTTTATTACAAAATTTATTAAATTATTTAAAAAGTTTTAATGCAAATACAGAGATACCTCGTAATAACTACTATTATTGTTCTTATTTTTATTGATCCAGTATAATTATTTTATATTTCCATATATTCGTAAATATATATACGTACATATGTATATATTATTGAAATTGACATAATTTGTCAATTTCAAACAAGTGCAGTTTGTTCTTTCCTTGATTGATCCTATGTACGTCCTGATAAGGACGGATAATTAAAAGGGAGAGGGTTTTGTAAGAAAGAAAACCACGTATTTTTATTTTAATTTGTCAACCAACGCCTCTACCAGAAATCCTCCAGTGATCCGTCTTCTCTCTTCAGCTTCTCCCCGCACGCTGACCCAGGACCTCTTCGCGAGCTCTTAAAATGCCTGAAACCTGAGCTTTGCCGCTCCAATCGCCACAGAGCATTCCCCACTTCTGCGCCTCGAGCTACGCTGTTCCAATAAACGGAAAGCCGCATCTCGCCACTACGACCCCCAAGCAACATTGTTTTGATCCATGCGGGAGATCTTCTCGCCAAAGCTTCGCTGCTTCAATTAAAATTAAATTAAATTAAAAATATATTCACTCATCCCTCGGATTCTGGATGAGTCGCCTCACAGGTTCGAACCCGCGTGGCACGGTTATTTCAGGTCGGAGCCGTACCGTCGCCCGTCAGTACATTTTATGTGCTTACATTTGGCAATTTTCCGATTTGGAGGCGTCGTCGACGAGTAGATCTGACGCGACGCCAACCTTCGTTGCAAAGTGAATTCAGTATCATAAGGATTATATAGGATTTTTAATTTAAATAACAACAGACTTAATCATAAAATTAGGAGAGAGAAATTTGAGAGAATTTATAAATACTACGTGCATTGGTTGCCGAAAGAAAGCAATATTAAATAAAATATACACTTAGTGAATCGACGATCACCGTGAAAAGCCAATAGTATTATAAAAGCATTTTTTCGAATATAATAAAATTATAAGATATATTAAGAAATTATTAAATGATTAATTAATTATAGTATTTTTAATGTAAATATTCAAGTTTGTTTACTGATTATTACATTAATTAGGTGGTTGCATACTTTTATAAATAAAGACTCTGTAAAAGTAAACACTAGCATGGATGTTTGCTTTCTTAGTATTAAAAGTACTATTTAAATCTGGACATTTCCAATGTTGACTCCTACAATAATATTTTGAATTCAAAGCGGTCTATCATTATCACCCTGAAATTAAAATAAAAAATAAAATTTTTATTATTCTTTACATGCTTTCAAATTTCAGTTAATAAAATTCAATTAATTTTAAGAAAGTATATTCTTTTTGGAACACTGAGTGTTTTATATGTATATTTTACTTTAATTACATTATTAAATATTTTTCATTTATTTCGAAAGGCACATATCGATAATGAAACAATACACATAATTAAAAATAAAGATTTAATCAATATTTCATGAATGTTTTTGGAATTTTTAAAAATATAAAAGTATGAGTAAACTAAAATCTCTGATTGTTTGCTTCATTGCATTTATATTGTAGGCTGTTTAATAAGTTATTATGCAAATTTTATATAACTGTTTGATAATTATTCTAACTTCTTTCATTTTAAAGTTTACCTAATAGAAAATTTTAACTATATGTCACATAACGTTCCCTTGAGAAATATTTTTCGAATGATTTTTAAAATAATAAACATTATTAAAAAACTTTGCGACGAATTCCTTCGTCGCGAAGGGTAAACGAAATTAAAGTGCCGTGGATCGAGAGCCAGGAGGAAAACGAAGAGGAGGTCCAGCTCCCTACGTCCGAAGAACGAATAAGTGCGAGTGAGAGAGAGTGCGCGAAAGTGTGAGTACGGGTGAGAAAGCGCGCGTGCGGCACAGCGTTGACCGCAGAATGCGAGCGTGAGTAAGAAAGTTTTCGTGGGAGTACGAGTGCGAGTGAGAAAGCGTGCATACGACGTTGTGCCGTCCGCAGAATGAAAGTGAGAGAATCCACGAATGTGAGAGAATGAGGAGTGAGTGAGCGAGAGAACGCATGGGGTCGCGGAGGGGAGCCTTGACTATGCATTTAGCCCTGGCTATGCCCTAGCTAGCCCAACGCTAGACTATGCGCGAGCAAGGGTGACGTGCTTGAGCCACCGCCGCCGCTATTTCCCCGCCACCACAGCCAAAAGGGCAATGGCTAGGCGACGCGATCCCTCGCCGCGAAAAAGCGCCGCGTCACCGACTGACTTATACTTATAAAACCTTCGCATCTAGTGCTTAAGAAAGTGCCGCATGAATCAGTATCGTTTAAAAGGTCCGCCAAGAAATTATAAAATATATAATCATTCATAGCTGTAAACCGTTAAGATTTTTTTTGTAAGCGGTGAGCGCACTGCAAAATAAACAAAACCTCTGTAGATTTACTTGAATAAAAATAATCCTAAGATTCGATCTTATACATAAAGAAAAACGCCTTGCTTATTTCGCCCGGATCGCCTCGCGCCTCCTCCTCCCGCCACGATCCTGGTCCGTCATTGCGCCTTCCGGGACGGGATAGTCAGGGAGCACGGGGAATCGAGTCTCCACCACCACCAGAAGGACGAGTAGCAGGGACTCAAGCCGCAACAACGTAAAACGTATCGAAAGTCACATGGCGGTCCGAAAGGACCCATGAAGGAGAACGTTGCGACGCGTTACAACTTAATTAAAAATTTTTTTAATTAATATTGTCAATTATATATATGCTACTACAAAAGAATCTAATCTCTTTGTATTTAATTATGATATGAGCAACATCATTTGTGTTTTTACAGACTATCATCATGTACAGATCAAAATGAAGGTTATTTTTTATCTTCCGTACTTTATAAAATTAAATTTTTTTAAATTTTGGTATATAATTCACCGATTAATTAATAATTTAAAAACACTCATATTCCTAGACTTCTTATAAACGGTACACATTTTTCTATATTAATATCAGTATATAATTATTATTTCTATAACTTAATTCATATTTTATAACTATATGGAATCTTGGCTTTAAAAATTCGTGTTCAGAGATATAAGAGTTACTATTTATATTACATATTAAGTAACCAAAACTATTTTTACGGAAGGATCATAAGAGGAAAACAAAATTCTAGAACAGCGGAATATATTGACAGATTGCTATAGTAAATTGGGTATTAGGTTGCAGAAGGTAGTAAGTAAAATAGGTCAAAATATATAAGTTACTAGTCAAAGGACATTAAACAATTTCTTTAACAACAGAAATAAATAAAGCGAAGCATAAAGTTGTGAAAAGCCAGCGGTCGACCTTAAAGTCGAAGCCGCCGATCTCAAGTAAACGTTTCGATGACCTTTTTAGTTCTTTACGGCTGAAAGGCCATCAAAATGTCCTGCTAAAGGCAGAACAAATAATGTTTCTCGTTGTTAAACAAAAGGAAATAGATGGACGATTTCGAATAGTTGCGTTCGGGTTACGTTAGATCACCCCTTAAAAGACTTATTGAAGTTAGACTGCATAACGGGAGGAAAACAAAAAAAAAAAAGAATAAACCGATTTATTTCTCTTCAATCTGCAATTAATAGTGATTACTCTGTATATCTCTAAGCAGTCCCGGCGACAAGCTAAATGAGAGAACTGCTACTGAAGGTGGTGGCTGGTACTGATCCAGGTATCCGTCTTGCCTGCTTCTCCTGTCGCGACTACCACACGAGCTCCTATATTCTTCTCTTTTAGCTTTAGCTCGAAGTAGCGTCGTTCCAATTCCAGGATGCTGTACCCCTCTACAGTCGCCAGGCCCAATCGGCATGCAGCCACTGGCAGACCTATCTCATGTAGCTGGGCTGAAAATTGGCTGTGTTTTTCGGGCAATTTTCCCGGGTTCACATGTTACTCCCCTCTCTCACTCTCTTAGTCTACCGGGACAAACGCAAGGATAAGCGCTTGAGAAGAGGCCTTATCCGTACTGGTAGATGCATACATTTCCAAAACAATGCGCCTTGTGCGTCTAGAGGAAATCAAAGTATTTTGATAATCAAAGTATCTTATGTAACGTCTAACTTGATATAAATGTCAAAGGATCGAATATATGAACTAAAGAAATTTGCATTCAACTAGTAATAAGGATAATCTTCATATAAGAAAGTATATGAATAAAAAACAATTTAGTCAACACATCCGTAGCGAAGTACTTTGGAATTTTTAAAAAAATACAAACGTATAGCGAATTTTCTATAATTATTGGAATATCATTTTACAAAATAATAGTTAATTTTCCTTTTAAATAACTTGTAGTTATTAGATTGAAAATTGTGATTATTTCAATTTGAAATTAAATGGCGTATAACAAGGATAATTATAACAAGAAATTAATTAATAGCGGCAATTATAGTTAATAATGTTCAATATAGCATCATTTTTTATCGAGTTTGAATATTACTGAAATTATTATAAAAGAACATATGGATCTGCATTACTACATAATTGAGCATGGGTAATAAAAGATAATTCCCCTCCCATGTTGTTACCAGCTCTGCACAGGCCTTATTTGTTATGATTTTCAAATTCGCTGTTTCCATGATCATTGGCATTTGACATTATTTGATCTACCGCATCCAGCTACAACAGCAGTAGATCCATAAAACTGTCTATTTGGTGTTATTGAAGGAATAGCTGGGATTATATCATTAGATACAGCTATAAGTAACTAAAATAATCCAAACAGTTTGTTAAGGAATAAATTAAAAAAAATTTATGGGAAAGATATTGATTATTTTAGGAATTATTCACTTTCGTTACAGCAATATCATTACATAAATATCGAATTCGCGATTCTGTACTTTCATCCAATTATTGTACGTTATTCACCATATTACATGATGTTTTGTTGTAAGTCTTAAATCAGTCGATCCTATTCGTATTTCAAAAGTTACATTCGATAAATTATTAAGACAATGCTGGGCAGTAAGAATAAAGATTTGTGAAATAAGCATTCCAGTACAGAAAATGTTCGATTGTAGTTCGTCATTATCTGTAGTTAAAAAACATACAATAAACTTAAAATCGGTTGCATTTGCTTTTCTGATGTTTGGACTGATTAAAGCCTTTGAATTTGTAAAATCGTTGCCTAAAGAATAAAATTATAGTTTCATAAAAAATATATGACTACCAAATTATTATCGTCGACATCTAAACTTTAAACTTTAATTAAAAATAGATGGTATCATAAATTTCACTTACAAAATATTATGATTTGAAAAAAAAACAGAAATATTTTATATTGAATTTTTCAAATATAATATTAATATAAGCAAAATCAAAGCATGTATTAATCTAAATTTAAAAAATATGCATATTATTTGTAAAACATATAAAATTCTCCATAAATAATTTTTATTAGAAAATTTTTTTAAATTAATTACAGTCATATAGATATATCGACTATTATTATTTTTATTATGTTTTTATATTTAGACACAATTAGAACTATTGGATACGTTAGAAAATAATTAAAAATTTTGTGTATTTAATATATATATATATATATATATATATTATTACGATATTTTGATTTGCTATATATTGATTAATACTTAATGATTATTACATACAATATTTATTCTGCTACACATGTACAAGAACAATAATGAGTGTAAGAATAGGATTAGAATGATATTAGAAAGGTAACTTAATTCAAAGTATGTATATTTATAATTTACAGGTTTAACTAGTATAATACAAATAAAAAGTAATTGTCTTTTATAATTAATGGATTTTTTTTATTTACAATAAGTAAACTTTACTATTACAACTCATTTTTTTCTCGATTTTTAATTAATTATTTTCAAATTATTATACTATATAGATTTAAATTGTTGTTAATATTAAGGAACAAATATTTAAAACTGATTTAAGCTCTTTTACTGACTCTTGTATTCTACTGAGTTATATCTTTAGATTATACAAGGACTTGTGAACGAGATTACACGCTTGTTGCGTTATATCAAATAATAATTTTGACATAATTCTTATAAGAAAATGAGAACATAATAATAATGATGTATTTTTAATCCTTAATATGCTATTTACGCAAAGTTTTTTTTGTATTTTTTGATTTCTTTTAATGAACTTCATGAGAATATCTTCTAATTTTTACCAATAATAGTATTGTATTAATAATTTAATATTATAACAACATAAAATAAAATTTACAGTAAGTATTCACTATTTGATTTTTTTGGATCTAATTTCTTTGGTCTATTTTTGTTGTTGAGTAGTTTTAATTATTAACTTTAAGAAGTGAAATTAAGTGCGAAATGTAAACATTTTAAATGTTTACAATTTGATGAGTATTACGTGCTAAATAAAATACCATGTATATTTCTACAAATGATTATATGAGAATTATGATTGAAAAATTCAAATTAGTTATGCAACTCCATTGTAACTCCAAAACCCCGTTCGGACTTTAATTAACATTCTTACTTACTTGCCTTTCTGGTGGCGGCGACTTAGTCCCTTTGCACACCCTGATTATCCCGGCTCGGATGGCTCGATGTCGGACCAGGTTCGTGGCGGGAGGAGGTGCGAAGAGACTGGGCAAAATGATAACAACGGCTCTTTTTAATACTGTTAGATCAATATTTATTCAAATAGATTTAGAGTTATAACGCTTTTTCTTATATACTAATAACGGTGATATTTTGGCATAGGTATCAGTTCAATTATGGCGGCGGATAATTTACAATGTTTCGGTAAATGACAATTTGCTCTGAGTAAGTCAAGAGACTACGTCAGAGACCATGGAGCCATAAGTGTGTACGGCGAAAACAAGCCGTTAGGCTGCATTCTTGGAGTTTTGCTTTGCGTGCTAATAGTCTGCATAACTCAGGAAAATCTCCTTACTCCCAACCAGGGTACTTCTTCCTCGCAGGCTCGCCTCTTTTATAGCCTGAATGCGATTTTCTTCCTTTGATTTGCATCATCCGGATGAAATCGTTACTCTAGCTCGCGGAGGAGCGGCTCCGTTTAGCTTTTCCCCTACCGATGACCGGCCGTGGCGCAAGCACATTGTTCTCTTTTACACATACGCACACTATCGCGCACAAAGCATCTCACTACACAAACACTAAGTTCGCGACGGACTTTTTCGTCGCATCAAAAAATATTTATATACTGAAAAAAGTGCGTCGACGGTTGATTAATTTAAAACTATCAAGTGAAAAGTAGTTTACTATTTTCATTATTGTATTTATTTTAAATAATGTGACGCGCGCCGATATCAACACAACCCGTAATGACCGTACCGTGCGGTTTCCGACCAAAGAAGGTGACTCATCGTGAGTCACCTAAACAAGTGAGGTGAAGTGACGCGTGCCAGGGAAAGGAGGCCCGAAATTTCCCGCCAAGATGCCGCTGCGGTAATTGGTGCGACGAGGCTTCGGCGGGAAGCGTCCCTCTCGACGTATAGCGCGGTGTCGCTTCGGGCCGGTGTAGGTGCAAGCGCCTCCGCGTTGACCGAGCGGCGTAGCTTAGGGTAGAATGGCGGGAAATCGTTTTCCCGTGTATTGGTGCGGAGTGTGATGGGGCCAGTGAAGTGGGAGCAAACGCCGTGCGGTAATTAGAGCGCCGGTGCGCGAGTTTCGAGGATGTAAGAGGGCGTCGCGGAGCTCGAGAATCAATCGTGTGAACAGCGGTGACGGCGTAGGACGAATCGTAGCTGGCTGACTCCCGATAGAGCCAAATTCAGTATTCTCTTCATTCATCCTAAGGGAGCACCTTCCCTCCCTACTATAAAAAGTCCTTTTAAGGGCGCGTAGCGTATGAACTAACCATTCTACCGCAAAATAACATAGCGACAAACCGCCCTTCTTAAGCCGAATTGAAAGTCGACCAAAAAAGAAGTAAATCCGGACTATCAACTGCGAGCCGATCAGACAGATCGGTGAACGGTGTAGGCTGATTCTTCAACCGGAGATAGTTCGCATCCTTTTCATCACATTCTTTTCTGGCTTAGTGCGTATGCTAGATGTAATATATGTAAAAATAAACAACTAAATAAATACTATTAAAAATTTATATGGTCAAAATAAATTTATTTAAAATACAGTTATTTACGATTTGATTTTGAAAAAACTTAAAAATTTGTTTATGTCCCATAAAACCACGGGTTTACCATAAATTTCGACAATAATATGAACACTTCTGGATCGACCACTAGTTAAATTAAGGGTAACGAACTTAAAACCCGGTCCACCCATTATAATTTCGACGTAAGGCATTTTTGAAAAAGCTTTTCTATTAATAACTTTTATTTGAGTAATATCACTTGCTTTATCTCCCCAGAATGTTAGCAGTGTACTTGTTCTCTGTAAGAAATTCGAAGGAACATTCACATCTTTTCGTTCTATAATACGATCATTATCTGCTCGTTTTCCAAAAATTTTGGACTTTCGTTTTTGCAAACGAAAAGCTGTCGTCGTCATTACCAAAAAAAGAACGAGTAATAAAGTTTTCGATACCATCCTTTAAATTTGTATTTACTCTATATAAAAAATAAAAAAATGTTAATGATGTAGAAATATTTTTATATTCTTGAGAATTTAATGCCCTTTAAATTCAAATAGATAATATTGTAGTAATTTTATTTTATTTTTTTTACTTCTTAATAAAATGAACTTCAAGATAAAAGAATATTTTATTCTAATGCTTAGAAACTTTACAAATGATTTAAAGGGTAATTTTTTCTAATCTTTGTGCGTAATCTTTATTCTGTAAAATTTATAACTATTTTATAAACAATTTATGAAAAATATTTGACCAAAATATTAATCAGTTACATAAAATTTCTTTAATTACTTTAGTGATAAATTTTATTTAAATTTGGTATGACAATTGATCATTTCAGAATAGTGCAAGATGATTTGAAACATGCATAATTGTGTTAAAATAACTAGGTATAAAATATAATATATAAAGATGTACACGTTAAATTAGAACACGTAGATTATTTTTTTTTTAAATAAAAGAATTGAAGTTTCGAAACGATTTTAAAATAAAAATTCATTATCTATTTATTTACCTTATAATGGCAATATAAAAGTGATCGAAAATCACTTTTTATATAATTGATTTGGGATTGTTCACTGAATTGATTATTTTTTTTATAATTCCAATTATTAAAGTTTTAAAAATATGACTTTGTAGTATTCATATTAGCTAAAAAATATTTTTTGTATTATATACGATAAAATTAATACAGAAATAAGATAATGTATGAAACGTATACGTTGATAAATATTATAGTTGTAATAACATTTTTTAACTCACGTTAGAGAAAAAAATATAGTATTTGTTATTCTCATTATAATTTTAATTAAGGAAAATTGTTTTGAAAAATATTCTTGCATGACTCAGTATATCTATCATTTTAATTTTACGTTTTTACATTATCATAAAATTAAATGAAATATTGAAATAAGTAATTAAAAATATTAAAAATTTAGCTTTAAACATAGTCATATTTTTTAAAATTATATTATTCTAAGTCTACATTTAAGATATTCTTTTATGTTTTAATATTTAATAAGATTCATTTTATGAAGAAAACAATATCCTTACAGTTCCTATAATATAAACGTGTTTACTATCAATCGAATTGTTACCGGAACCATTTAATTGGTCTCTAATTGATTCTTCGATTAAAGTCTTTTTTGTGTACAATAAATTAATTTATATTTAGTGAGGTTTGATTTAACTTGGTATTAATAAAGGTAAGCATATTTACTATTAAATATTAACTTTGATTGTACACGTATAAAACTTGGTAATTATTATTCACATATAAAAAATTGTAAGTACTTAAACAAAGCAAATAATCTTATTTATACATTTCATTTCAGGCACTCTTGAAATAATAATATAGGCAATGTTCGGTCATTTCGACTTTTAATCTCTTTTTTATTTTTTCAATTACATGCATCTAATCGTAGATTAATAACATTAGTAAATGCTCAGAGTTGAATATAATTATAGTTATATTTATAATTTTACTAATTTGTTTTAAAATCATAACGAAAGTTTGGATGGTATATGTTTGAAAATTCAGAAGAACGATTATAAGTTACTGTATCAAATTTTTGGAATAAGGCAATTAGATATTCAGTTTTTTAAGAACTTTATACCGAGGAGAGTATAAATATTTAATTTAATTTTATATAATATTAAGTTGTAAATACAATTCAAGGAAAATTGATTAACATATAGATTATTGAAAAAATTCACGAAAATGCTTATCAAGTTTTACCGTGGATATACATTTCAAAACCCATTAATAGTAGTTTATCTATCAAGTTCTCAAAAAAAAATTAGGGTAGAACGTCATATATTATTGTTATATTATTATTTTTATGTCACTCAAATATCGAGTGATCCTTTTATAATCATAAACGACTAATTTTTATTTGCATTTGTTTAAATTTTGATAATCTAACAAAATATTTTTTTTAATTATACATTTTAATTTTATTATAATTGGAAAAAAATTTTTTTATATAATTACTATCAAGTTTTATATTTTTTTAAAATATAGAAATTATACATCTAATTTATAAATGAATATTTTCAGTAAAAAAGATTAAAGCTTTGCAAGAAAATTTATTTCATAACGTAAGTTATATATACTGTTATATTTTATTAATTAATTTAATCCTTTAAGAGAATTAATATAGTCCTAAACAATTTACGAAATTTCGAAGAAGTATAAAAACTATTATTTATTTTAAATAAAAGATGGTTCTACAATTAATAAAAATAAATTCAAACAAATTTTCATTTTTATGCTAAAGAAATTTATAAGATCAATTAATATTTTATATTCTATTTTTCAATATTATATTCTATTGTACACTGTGATACATTCTGTTACAGCATTTTAATTGAATTTTTTTTCTAAAAATATGAATAGAGAAATATATAATTATAATACACAAATAAAGAAAGGAACAATTTTTTCAGTTGGATATTTCAAGATATATTTTAATGATCAAAGAATTTTTTATAAAACAAAATTGTAAATAAAAAAATTATAATTAGTTACACATAGTTTTAATTTGATTGCAAACATTACTACATTATGTTTTGTAGATAGTGTTGTGATTAATCTTCACTAAGTTTTGAAGTTCTGTAGATTTTTAGATTTCTGTAGATTTCTGTAGAGAAACTTTCTTTCTCTTAGGTTGCTATGCTAACTTAAAATTTTTTTTGCTTAATTTATATGGCTGTAAAAAGTTACAGGTAGTTTTTTTACTTTATGATATCAAACCATATACGATTTCAAAAAGATACTCTCCATCTTGTCAGTTAAATGTATTTTTTCCTCTATTAATACATGTAGTTAAAAGAATATTTTTAGACTTTATCATCAAGTACTGTACTTGTGATATATCATATCAAACTACTTCCTGTTTTGTTTATTGGATACCCATCATTTCCTGTAATCCTTTTGTAAAGTCAAAACATTGTAAAAAATCTTATAATTGATATATGAAATTTATTGACATAAATCATAATTTATATAAATCTTTATCATTTATAGTGTTGTAACCAATAAAACAATTAAAAGTTTATTTATTTCACTCTCAACGTGAACTTAGAAACTAATATGCAATGAACAATTTGTATAGGTAGGCAAAGATAATTAATTTTTCATTGTAAAATTTGTAAATTTCATTAATTTGATTAAACATGAGTAAAAAATTAATGAATATTTCAGCCTGACTATTCATAATGATATAATCCTTAGAGAATAACTTAAATACATTTGTCGTCTATTTTATTTAATTTTAACTTATAAATATCTTATTTTTATCGTCCTTTATAGATATAAACTTTTATTTTTATATTAATGTAAATAAAAATATAAACTTTTTATCAGTAAGATATAAATGTTCTAAGAATTAATGATTAATAAATTATTGATGAAGAATCAATACGTTCCAGAAATATCAGAAAAATATACGACTGTATTAAAAGAATTAAAAGTATTAAGTTTTAATTTCGTATTGATGAATATTTATAATAATTTATTTATTTACGATTTATTAACTCTTTTATTAATTTATTACTCGAAAATAATATACAATTAATACAAAAGGAATGAAATGGATTTCTTTAAATCTTGCAACATTAAATGTGATCAAATTTTGAGATTATAATTCAAATATTAGTATACCCAGAAAACCTGGATTTAATGATTGGCAGTAAATAGATTACGTTTAAAAAATGTACAAATTTTACATTGAATAGAGAATAAAGTAGTGTTAGTAGTAACTGAAAAAAATTAATTTATTATGACTCGTAGACTGCAATTTGATGACGAGAATGTAAATCTATTATCATTAATGAAACGCAAAGAATATATATAAATATTTTATTCAATAATAAGTAATAAAAGTTATAAAAAGAAAAATTAAGAATATATTGTTGAGTGAATCTATTGTTTATTCTATATTTTAGCAATTTTTAATAAATTTTTTGAAATTGATCAGAATGAAAAAAAAGGTCAGAATGAAAAATTTCATCTTTTTTTAAAAAAATACCTTTAGTTTTAAGATTATATTTTAACTAAACAGAGACTAAATTTTATAAGAACTTAAATTTCTTAATTTTTTTCACAATAAATTACTATATTTATTTTTATATTGTTGAAAAATTGTAAACAAGAAATGTGATGAAAAATAGCAAATTTGAAATAGTTATATTTTTAAAAACTTACCAAAAAGTAAATATTACTAGAGTTTCAAATACTTGAATACTTGATACAATCTTTTACATATAAGTATCAATTAATCAAGTATCGTTATAAACAATATAGTTTAACATACGTAGTTTAGTATTGTTTATCTAATACATTTGTATAATTAATTCTACTTAGTTGTCCACATAGAAGAATTATTATCATCAATTATCTCGTAAAATTTTATTTACGAATATTTTTACCAATGAGTGTCAAGATTAAAACATTTAATAATATGTCAATAAAAGATTTTATTATCGTATATATCTTCTGTTTGTTATAAATGATTAAATATTATACAAAAATATTGTTAATTTATATTTTAATAACATTTAAGAACAATATCGGAATTTGTGTATTGATCATAAAATAAATAAATTGAAATTAACTATGACAAACAATATATTATTTCAAAAAGAAAATTTTAAGAAGTAGCTTTTAATTACACTTAATAAATAGTAAGCTCTAATAACTTTTACTTTAAAAATACATGTAATAAAGAATTATTTGTTTAAAATAAAGTAATCGATCAACTAAATTACATTAAATATTATTTTGGAATGATATACTTTATGTCAACTTCTAAATAATGATGCTACTTAACAATAAATTCTAGTAAAAGATTAATGAATTTAAGATTAATAATTAAGATTTTAAGTTTTATACCATTATACTCTCTTATTACATATTCTTATCTGATAAGAATTTCCCAAATATAACGCTAATGATTTAATAATTTATTGATATTTTGATAGATGAATGTAGTTTTGTTAATTATATGTTACTATATTAGTGTTTTTTAAGTATATGTATGTATAATTTAGATTTATTTCGTTTTTCCGTATATTTTAACTATGTAGTGAATACCGGTCATCGCTGCGCTCGTAAAATTAAGAACAACGTAATGACAAGTGGGTCCACCGTGTTTTATATTCACCATACCACCTGCTGAATATTTTCGATTTTGGTTAACTTCTATTCGACTAATATACAAATGGTTACCTCCTTGATAGGTTTTTGTTACATGGGCCTTTTCAAAAAATTTCCAAGGAACATTCACGTATTTTTCCATTAAAAGATGATCTCCGTGTACTCGTATTCCAAATGCTCGATCGTTATTAATTGTTCTCGGAGCAAAAGCGACAGACAGAATTACAAATAAAATTGAAAAGAATAAATATTGGATTGTCATATTTTCTTAAAAACGTAACGTAAAATTTATCTGAAAAATAATAAGATTTCTTGTAATATAATTATGTTGTTGATAACTTAAGACTTTCTTTGAAAGTAACTTCAAATGTCATTGTACTTTTATTATTTAAATAAACAATAACTCACTAATGTAAGAAGAATAAATGATGATTTGTTTTTATATAATAACATGGACTTAAACTTTCCATTTTTACAGATTTATTACTCGATCCAAATTATAAAAATCCAATTGGATTTTTATATTTGACTAATCTACTTTTGTACATATAATGTAAATATTGTGTACATGTGTAAAATGAAATATAATATGTTTAAGCTCATTTAAGAGACTTCATTTTATTTTATTTTTGTATTTTTTCTAATTATTTTTAATACATTAGATGAAAGAATTGCTAAAACTGTAACAAATGGATAGATCAGTCCATTATAGAGTGATCTTTGTAAATTTTAAAGTATTTGTAGAAGTTCAATGATAAAAGAATCTTAATAAATATCAATAAACTTAATGTACTTATATATTTTTTATTTTACCTTAAAATGGCGATATAAAATAAATTGAAAAGTGATTGTAAATGTTCAATAATGGATTCGCTTGATGTGTGGATATTTAAATTATAAAGTTTTTGATAAATATATTTAGAACTTTTCGTATAAAACAAGAAATATTTAATATACTTTACGATTATCAAAGTGAGATAAGAGCAAGACTACGCAGGTAATATCTAGTACAATTAAATATTATGACAATAATAAAATTTTTCACGTTTTATTAATAAAGAAAGAGAAGAAATAATAATCATTTTTCCTATTGAGTGATAATTTTAGAAAGACAATTTACAAAAGTAACTTGTTTACATAGATTGTCTTTATTTAAAAAAATATATTAAGAATATGTTGAAAATGTATAGATAATTACTTTGTTGTATAAATTAAATTTCATCTTATACATAGATAATTAATATAATTTAATATATTTTTAAACCAAGTTTTGTTTTTACATACAATTAAGAATCTTATGTAAAATAAACTACTATATTAAAATATATGATTGTTTAAATTTTGTTCTTTACTAGAAATATATAAATGAACGAATGTTCGTTGCTTTATTTTTCTTATTTTTATAAAATTACTTTAACTTTTATTAAATCATTATTAAATGATGAAAATATAAGACAAAATATTTAATACTAGTTTAATGGTTATTTGTTAATAAACGAGTTTTTCACAGAAACAATTATGAAAATAGATTTAGTCACGCTTCATTGCGTTGCTAATAGAAATTGCATAATTATTGCCATCTTACTTTTGACCAATCATTCATTTTTTTTCATAATTTTAGATTTATAATCCATTCCTTATTTCGAAATTATGTGATTTTCTAATAGGTTTACAATATTTTATATCATGTGAAATATTTTTTATTCTTTGATGTTGACTTTTTAGAATGGAATTGGACATTTATATCTTTTTAAGTCAATGTATAATATTTTGTAAGTAATAACGCAGCTTAGAATTTTATAAATTACTATGTATATACGTATATGTATATGTGTGTATATATATATATATATATATGTAACAAAATAAGCCTTTAATATTAGTTAAATCCTTTAAAATAATACTTTTATACCATAGGCAATAAATACGATTTTACAAATGCAAGACCCATGATTGGACAAAATATTGAATTGGCAAGAGATAATGACTTTCCTTTTATTGTTGCTATAATAAGAGTTAATAACCCACACTTCCAACCAATAGTAGAAATCGATCAAGTATGTACAGGAACTCTCATCTCCAAGCAGGATGTTTTAAGTGCTGCTCACTGTGTAATGTCGGATATGCCAGAAAATATAAAAGTAGCTATTGGATCTGTTAATTTGAGACAGAGTACAAGACATGATGTACTTGCGTGGACAACGTTTCAGTTATGGGCTTCACAAAATAATATACAACTTGAATATCAAATAAATGATATTGCTAGCATAAGGGTAAATTACTTTAGCAAACAAGTTTTATAGTGTTATAATATACGTATATATTTTACATATATAAATTTATAAAATGTATAATACACACATGCACATACTCATGCTCGCAAACATACTCGTATTTATTCATATAATTATGAATATATACGTATGCAAATATATTAACATAGTACCAATTTTTATAAACTATTTTTCAATTGCACAATTCAAGTCATTATTCAGACGAAAGTTTCTTTACATTTATAATATACGAGTATTTCTCTCTCTCTCTCTCTCTCTCTCTCTCTCTCTTTCTACAAATGTGTACTAACTCTAAAAATTTGTACTTAAGATTTTCGATATATAATGTTGTTCTGTTTTTTCTGTT
Organism: Wiebesia pumilae; assembly: GCA_018907045.1. Lineage (NCBI taxonomy): Eukaryota > Metazoa > Arthropoda > Insecta > Hymenoptera > Agaonidae > Wiebesia > Wiebesia pumilae. Next base: position 5,121,274 of record JACCHZ010000138.1, read on the forward strand.
TTATGTTTATGGACATGTTTGAGATTTTTTAAAAGATTTAAATGCGGTAGGCACTGGACGCGCTCGGCATGTCGCAAGGGAAATCACGACCCGTGCCAATAACCTAATAACCTAATAACTCGTGCCTTCTAAAAGCGAACCTCTCAAATTACTTCACCTTTCAAAGGGCCAAGTGCAACAAACTATTCCTCTTACAAAAAATAAATAAAAGCCAACCCTGCTTGATGCCTTCTGTTGATTTTGCTTGAATCGACGGACACTGGCATCTCAAGTTTAAATTTTTAATTAATTATCCAGATCATAAATCCTTATCATTTTTTTCTTACGTTTTAGATAAGTGATATTCTATTCAGGGTAAATAAATATAATTGAAATCTAACTTCACTGTAAATCGGATAATATTTAGTTATTTGCAAAATAAACAAAAACAAAAAGAACTAAATATTAAATTAATTTTTAAATATTTAAAAAGAAAATGTAGCTTATCAAATGTAATTGAAGCACCATTTTCAGTTACGGAATAGCTTGCCTGATCATTTCGTTCCAGTACAAGTTTCAAATTTACCAAATAAAAGACTTTATGGAAAAAAAGTTATAATCGCAGGATGGAGTAGATTCAATGCTACTACAATTAATTTAAACATGCAAACAGCTACCGTCAAAGTCTTATCAAATAAGGATTGCGAAAAAAGACTCAACAAACTCGAAACTGGACTTCATGTTGATAAATTACAGGCTTTGTGTACTGTTGCATCACCATTTGTATTATTAGGCCCTGTAATTATTAATCTTATTAATCATATAGCTGTTAGAGAATTTCGTGAAGTAATAGTTTTAATTTTTCAAAGCCACTGATTAAATTGAATAGTTTCTACGAATGATTTTAATTTAATTTAAGATAACTGTCGATATTTTATATATTCTTATTCCTTATAGAAAATTTATTTTAAAAGCCTTTTTATTCAGTAAAAAACTTTGTTGGTATTTTATTATTTGCATTTTATATTTGAATCGGTTGAAAATGAAGTTATTGTATATCTAAGCAAATTTCGACATTGAAACCTAACTATATTTATGTATAACAAAAATGGATTATTATAAGTTTTTATTGATATTGAATAATTTATAATGAAAATTTAAGAATAGTAGTGTATTTTCAGATTTTATAAGCCATCTAAAGATAGTTTTTCAATCATTTGCAATAAAAAGTAAAAAATATATTTATTACAATATCTTCATACGTATGACGTAATTATTTTATCAAGAAATAAAATATTTATTTAAAATATAATTTTTCTTTCATGAATCTTGAGTAGCGTTATGACAATCAAATTGATGATCTTGTAATATTTTGTGTTTAATTGTGAAGTAAAATTTTAAACTATATATTTCTCTTATAGGGTGATAGTGGTGGTCCTCTTCTGTATCATGGTACTATAGTGGGTATGAATGTAGGAATTTGCCCGAATTCGGTACCATATGGGCATCCAAAATCAGTAAATTTTCATCTTAGTGTTGAATGCTATAGAAATTTTATTTTATCTATGATACATTAACATAATATATTAAATCATAAGTATTAAAGACAAATTAAAGTAAAATATGAATTGTAAATAAATGTAAAATTATTATAGTTTCACTGATTTCGGTAGTACTTAAAATATGCAGATAATTTACTTTTGTAAAAGAAAATATACGATTTTCGAAGTATACTAATCGATTATGCGTTTATTAAACAAATGATGTATTGAAATATAAGGTTATTAAATCATTTTTTAATCTAAATTTATAATATATAATAAATTCTTATGAAAATAAATTGATTCATTCATTAAATTTTAATATGATACCGTAGCATTATGAACGTGGATATTATATACTGATTATTAAATAATATTTTTTACTGATTTAAAACATTTATTTTATATTTTATGTACGGTTTTTATTTCTTATTTTCAAGAATTGTTATTAAAGTTAACAGTCAATAAGTAAACGTATATACATAAAGTAAAAACTTTTTTTAATAAGATATAATAATTAATAATAAGATATAAATTTATATAATAATAAGATATAAATAAGATATAATAATTAATAATAAGATATAAATTTATATAATAATAAGATATAAATAAGATATAATAATTAATAATAAGATATAAATTTATTTTAATGAAGATTCTTAAAGTATTCCACCAGTTCATACATGGTTGAGTGCATAAACGCAGTTACGAAAAAAAAGTAGAGAAGCTAAAATATCTTAGAAATCTTATTTATTAAGCATACATGAAATAAAGAGCAATTTAGTAATAAATGTGCAGATATAGACAAAATGTGTAAATGTGTGTTTGACGAAAGAATCTACAGAATAAGAAAACCGATGAATGTGTTTTACTCTTTAACATTTTATATTTGAACACTTCTGTCAAGTTATACTCATTGTTAAATTTGATATACTATCTTATCACTAATTTATATTTCTATAAGAAATAATCAATTATAAATACCTAATAAAATTTTTTGTTAATTTTAATTTGGCTTAAATAAATTTGTTTTGCTGATTTAATATTATATTAATGAGAAAGACTATATATATAACAAATACGTAATATAATTTTTCACATCAAAATTCAAAGTTTCTATTTATTTCAAACATTATATGAATATCTGAACGAAGATATTTAAATTTTCCTAAGTTTTATTTTTATTTCATTTTGTTTAATTACTTGTTTGCTTCCTGCTTTACATCCTGTATATTTTTTATCATAGACTGAATGTTAAAGTGAGCGTAGTTTTCTTGAAACTATTTATAAATTCTTTATCAATTGAAGCAATAACTAATAATGTTTATCTATTATTTTAATAACTGAGGATAGAAGCAAAAATCTAATATGAAAACTAGAATGATTTCTTATGCTTCTATTATTAAATTCACAGTTATTACATAGGTTTGAAATAGATAAAAATTTAAATTGAAGTATCTTCATTATTATTTTCTTTTTTATATTATATAAATAATAAGAATAACAACAAAAAAATTATATTTATAAGTTATTTGAAAAGGATTTTATTTTCTTAAAAAGTTTACCTTTTTTCTTAAATATTTTATAAAAATTATAAATTTATGGCAAAATATTTATTTGAAAAATTAGTTATAACAGTTACTAAGCTACACATGTACAAATTTGTAAGAAAAATAACGTAAAGAATAATTAAAAAAAGAAATATTAAAAATCTTAAAAATACACCAGGTAAAGAAATTTTGTACATGCATATTGTCATGATAAAACTGACTTCATGGAATACGTTTCACGTATTTTAATAATTAGACATGTGTATGTTTTAATGTAATGATTATTATTTAAATTTATAATATTTATGAGCACTTATCAGGTAAGAAGGACGAGACTTTCTTTGGCCTTGAATATGACAAAAAAAACTCGACTTTTCAATAAAAAACAAAGCTAATCACCATTAAAAAAACACCGAGTATACACCAAGTGTACAAATATATAAAATAAATTGTGCATTGTTAGCAAAAGTTGACGTGGATAGAAATATTCCGCCTAGATCTTTCTATACTTTTTTCCTAAAAGGTCTCATTTACCGAACACATTTATAAAAATAATTTCATAAAAGCATGTATAAATTATATTAATACAATAGCACTGGTTATGAATTTTCTGTTAATTCTGTTAATAAAATTTAATAATTATTATAATTATTATTGTATTTTAAAGATATTTATAAAGATATTTTAAATATATTACATAGTAGTATCTTATTATAATAATTACTAATAACTATAAAAAATTTTAAAATAAATATCAAACTATTATCATTATAAATGTAGTTTTATTTATATTAGGCATTAATGTAAGGCTTAAAGTCAATTTTTCATTCTAGATAAGATGCTATAAAAAATTTTTAGTTATAAAAGTGTATCGACTATCATATTTCAAAAACATACGTATGTATTTAGTACCATTTTGACATGCTTAAATTATATTTACTTTAGGAAAATAATATACATTTTCAATTAATTTTTGTTAATTAAATTTTATTATTAAAAATATAGTTTTTTAATAATATTACATTAGATTAAAATTTTTTAAAATTATTAGTCTCTAAATCGTTGCCAATAAAATGATGTAGTTTAAATTTTAATCTAATTATAAATATATAATTAATTATATGTATACATGTAAGTGTATAAACATAAAATCGAAGATTATATTGGGAATATAATTACTGATTTAAAAAATAAATATAATTTTTTCTTTAGTATATCAGACAATACAAACTTGTCTGCTCAGTTCACCTTAAGTACGTAATCATAAAGAAATTTATAATAATTCAGACATCTTGAGACTACTAATCTAAAATTCAAATTCTAATCAAACAGTAAGCTCTAATTATTAACAAAACATAAATTTTATTAAAAAGGTAATGTTTAATATTTATAAGAAAAAGATAATTTTGTAAAGTCTTTCTGCGCCATCAGTGTACATTCTCTGAAGTTACCACAGTATTTATATCGATACATCCGAAACTCTATAGTATCATATGATAGTAAGAAAAGAAGAAACCAACTTTATCAGTATCTATTAGTAAACTTAAAAGGAAATATATAGATGTCTCTTATGGTTAGATTAATATTTAAAAAATACTTTTTCTATTTTATTTGGTATTGTATTAAATTAAAATACGAAAAGATATATGACGTAAAATTATAGAAATAAAAAAGTAATTGTAATCATAAAGCAATATGTTATAACATACAATACTAATTTTAGCAACTTTTAACAAAGTAGATTTTTTAAAATCATGGAAATAATGTACATTGATATATAAATTATTCTAATCAAATTTATAATGAATATAGTATTCCTTACATTGCTGGCTGAAATTTCATTCGAAAAATAATTGTTTTAAATATATCTTTCATAAATACATTTTTTAATGCATATATTTATTCAAATAATAAATTATAAATACAATTTAATAAGTCAAATTTTACATTATTTTACTGTCACTTCTAAAACGTAGAAATAATAACACTTGTTAATAAGTGAATTTAAATTTATTGACGAAATAAAAAATTAAAATTTTGATGGAGAGCGAGGTTTTATAAATATTCTTATTAAAAAACTAATAATTTATTATATCCTGATGATCAAAGGAAATATAGATTTTATTGCAGAAATGAAACAGATTATTATGGCAACGACTGTAATTATTGCTGCTTAGATAAAACTTCCAAGTACGAGAATTATCTCTTAGCACTGACAATTGTTTTTAATGGTACAAAGTTGAAGTTCTTAATTTGTTAGAATCTTTTATTTACCCTCCTTTTATTATTTGAACAGATATAGAAATATATATTCTTTCAATTTATAAAAGTTTCTCCAATAATGACTTTTTCAATTGAATAGTATGGTACGTTGCTTCAAAACACTTGACTTTCGGATTAAAACATGTTGGAATTGCCATCTCTGTTGTAGCAGTATATAAGAAAAATCCAACAATTTCAATGATAATAAAGTTACTGGAGTTTATATGATATAAGAGTATGAAAGGTTCATCTTCATGCGATGTCGAAGAAGCACCACTAAAGGAGTTTGCACTGCTTTTAGAATAAAATAACTTGAACAAAATATGCTTTTTGATTATCTTTAAAGATTCTCTACAGACGAGTCGTACATGATAAATATTATGTCGCTGTAAATTATCAATAATTGATATTATTTTTGATTGAAGACAATTTTATGAAACAGTATTTTTCTCAATTATTTTAATTTGTAAGCATACTACGAAAACAATAGGTGGTCAATTTATTTAAATTAACGTTTACAATAAAAATATATTTGATCGAAATAAAAATTATAGATTAAATTTTTCCGAAGTCTTTGAATAATAGCTGATAGTTCATTTTACACGACTTTTTTCAAAAATTACAGTTTTTAATTGTGTATTTAAATACAGGAAAAAATTCGAGATTTTTTTTGACCGACTAGACTAAGAGACTGTTCTAAATCTAGGGAAATAATTCTTTTCGCATAAAAGTTAAACTGCTCAAGGTATTACAACAAGATCCGATAATTAATGGTAATATTTATTTCTAATAATCATGTAAACTTATTATATAATAAAGACATTATTGCCCAGAAATTTAGATATTATTAAAAAATTATTTAACATATTATCCTTTATATTTGAATATCTTCTATAATCTATATTAACAACGTAATTTCTATTTTATAAAGCTCTAACAAGTCAAAATTAACATTGAGGTTAAACTAAAAAAAGAAAGCTAAATTATAAAATAATATAGTATAATTCAGTAATATAATAAATTTTGATTGAAAAAATTTACGATTTTAAATAATATTAATATTTACTTTTCAAAGAAAAATTTATTTTTCTAATTACCTTTAATAATATGAATTGCGGAATTTAATTGAAAATACATACATTTTATTTTAATATAGTACTCTATATTGTAACAAATAATGAACAGATTTACATGTGTAATAATAATTTTTCTGAATAAATATTTAGAATTAATGCAAGCTAATGAAAATGTCTTATATGTACGCTAAAATATTAGTTAAAAGTATTTGTTATAATATTATATTAAAATAAGATAACAATTTCAGAAAATAAATTCAATGTATTATTTCTTTATAAATTGGCTAAATAAAATAATAATTTAGTAACAATAGTAATTTCATATGATTATATATGTTATATACAATAAAAATTAAATTTTAGTAATTTTTCGAACAATTCAAATCAATAATTATAATGAAACTTAATAATGAAACTATCACCTTCAACTAGACTTACAAAACATAATATTAAATACTGTAGTAGTAACTTCACAATTGAAGAATTAAAGTATTATATATAAAATAATGTTTTTATTATAGAAGCACACAGTGCTTCTAATCTACAAATAATTTTTAAATTATTAGTATCAAAGACAAAAGATTATGTAGTAATTATATATAAACGGAATCTTTTTTAACAAAATATGATCGTTTATAGTTAAAAGGTTTTATAGTTAAAAATTATTTTTATTAAAATTTTAAAAGAATTATCACTTTAAGAAATTTCGTAAATTTCTTATTTTGTATCTATTTCTTCAGTATTCATATATAACTGACAAACTTATTGTATTTGGGTTTGATAATTTAATTTTGTATTCAATGAAAATGCTTTGAAAATGAGATGAGAATTGTTTTAGGCTTAATAGAAAATGGATTTTTCGAATCAAACCTTGCAATATATTTAATGATATTTAAAAAAAATATCATTTCAATAATTTCCATTTTTTTAAGTTTCATTTCTCAATTTAAAATTGAAATAAATATTGAAATAAAATACATTTAAAATAGTCAATCATTTACTTTTCCTCATAACTACTTAATAAAACCTAATTTGCAAAATCGAACTTTAATATTATACATCACCTTTATTTCTTTCAATATGTTTTCTATGTTTTTTTTCTCATATTTTACAACCGACTTATAACGTAGCCTAAATCTTCGGTTTGCATCGTATCCCGAAATTAATTCTAATGTTTCTACACTTACGTGTTATGTTTTTTCAACAATGATCATATTTAAATAATACACCTTATTTTTCTAATACTGATAAATGCTGCAAAATTTATTCGTTTTATATATTATTGCAATCTGTAATAATGAAAATTTTGTTATTTTTAATAAGATAAAGAATTTCTAGAATATGACATTTAAGTATAAAGACAAAACATAAATTGTTTACCAAGCTGAAATATAAATCGCAATAAAAATTATTTAGCGTTTGAAAATTTTAAAAATAAGTATGATTAATGTGTGTGAATGTAATCTGAATTCAATGCTTATATCGCTTTAATGGACAGTATTTGTAATAAATCTCCTATTATTACAGGCCACTACCATGATTTTTACATATTTTACTTACCATAAATTTGTTCACCCGCATGAATTTACGCATGTGAATGTATGTATTGTACTATGTTATGAGTTTATTGGTTGAACAGTACTTGTGTATTGATACTATTCACGGTTTTGAAAATAAATTTCGTATATGAACTACGACTTAAGTAGAAAACCCAATAAAACTATAATACCTCATTATCATTATACTTGCAAAATGTATCCAATAAATTTTTATGCAGAAGAAATTTGTTCGAACTTCTAAACAATAATTCTGAATTTCTTTTACATCTTTATTAAAAAAAATATATATATCGAAACATTTTATTATTCCACAATTTAAATTTATTTACAAAAAATATATTTAATGGCAAATAATAAATATTAATAATTATTTAATGTCTTTATTACATAAATAATTGGAGATCTACTAGGAAATTCAAAAACTAATTTAAAGTAATACAATCAGTGTACTAATTCAATTATAAAAATTTCCAATTATAAACAGAGAATCAATATTAAAATTACAGAAGTCATTATGAACAAAAACACGAGTAGTAGTTTAAAAAGTAATACAATTAAGATAATTTAGAAGTTGTGTTGTATAAAATTTTAAAGATTAGAATCAATAATTAAAATTTTTAAGCTTCCTTAAATAATACAATTAAATATCGTACAAAAAACTGCATTAAATACGATGATATTTCGACGCTTATTAAAATTAATAAAAATTCTTTTGAAACAGTTGAGTCTTAACTTTCAAAAAGTCTAAACTTGTTTGTCAGAATAGTAATCAAAGACAGTTTCTTCACACTATACAAGGGCAGAGAGATTAAGAGAGTCATGCAGAATAAGAGTGGTAGAGAGATGAACAATAAATTAAAATGCTCAAAGTACCATTGAATTTGTTACCAGTTCGTGGCACATAAATCCTCCTGCATTCCTCAGAGATTTCCCGCTCTGAAGACTTTGCATCTCTGAGGCGCATCATATACTCATATACAGAGTTTGGTGACAGTCGTCGTTCATAGCCACAACGATATATACATACATTGTAGGATAATGCGAAACCAAGCCGGAGAGAAAATAAAAGACAAAAGGACAGACGGGAAAAGAGATAGGTAGATAGATAGAGAGAAAAGGAGAGATGAAAGAGTGCAAAACAACCGAAGCAGAGATGACAGCGAATTAGATGAAAACAGAGGCTTGGAAATTTAAAGACCGAGCTGATCATAAAGGGCTTTTCACACTGGTAGATTTAAGAAATTTCTATATTTCAAATATAATTTTGCTATATCTTGATAATAATAGGTTATTAATTTAAATACTGTTATCGTGTTTAAATGTATAAAAAATACATTTTTATTACTTATATATCTCAAAAGCATTAATAACAATATTTTAATAAATACAATTTAATAGTAATCTTCATATTTTTCGAATTTATTCTAATTAGATGTTATTTCGTATAAAAACTGTAATGATAATTATATGGACATTTATTGAAATCTAATTATAATATGTTCTTTACTTAATGTAGCTTAAATAATTAATAAATGTAATTCTAATATATTGACTGTCTTATAAAAATAGTTAAAAACATTTCATTTAATACATACATATAATAATCTGTTAATGTTATAATTATGAAGATTAAAAAGAATCTGATATTATTTTTCATCAATATCATATTTCAATAATCTGTTCTATAGCTACATCAACATTTACTGATCATTTGTAATATCTTCCCTAATTATTTACTAAAAAATTTTTTTGTTTCTACATTTAACAGTGTGAATTTACCTGAAAAGAAACAGATAAAAAGTGAGAGACATAGATAGAAAAAATGTATATAGTGAGAGAGAGAGAGAGAGAGAATAGATAAGTAAGCGGGTTGACTTGAGTGAATATTATTTCCGTCTCGAGAGACTTAGCCTTTTTAGTATGCAAACAGACGGTTTCGCAACAGTATAATGGCTGTATGAGCGCGTTGGTAACGCTGTATACTAACCCAGAGTAGCTTACATATATTGCATATATACATATTCCTTTTTCGATCTTGTTCTCGCTCTTTATCTTTTATGTCGAATACCTGCCTTCTTACATTTATATGTGTTACTTTTTTATTTCTTTCTCTCTCTTTTCTCCCTCTATTTCAATCTTTCAGTCTCTTTTTCTATCTATCTCTCACTCGTGCTCACTTACTTATTTTATATCTAGCTATTTATCTAATTCACTCATTCTTTACTTTTTCTGCAATTAGCAAAGCTTAAATATTTTATTTTTGAAATAAGTAAAAGTTGAATTAAACATTTTATATTTCATTATTCATCATTTCTACTAAAATTCAAGTAAAAGTTTTACTTTTCATACTATTTCTTATGTATTAACAAAATTTAATAAAATAATAAATAGCTTTCTTTTTCTCGATTAATTAAATTAGCAATTTCAAAGAATAATGTTATTTATAACGCTATTGAAATTTTACACGAATTTAAAATACCATTCAATAAATAAAATAAATATAAATTGGATGTTATAAATGTGTAATGATTCCATTTAGAAATTGTTTACAGATTCAACGAAAAGCTGGTAAGAGTAATAGTTTATTAAATTGAGAGCTTTTTTCTAATTTAATGTATTATAATACTTTGTCTCTAATATACATGGAAAATACTTATTTACTACTTACTTATTTCATACTAATTTTTACTAATAATAAGTATTTCATACTTATTTCATACTACTTTTACTCTAATATGTATTGAAATTCTTATTTTAATATTTAATGTTAATTTTTTGGAAATACAGATAATTTGAAGTACTTGTTCTTTCTTCGTAATTATTTAACAAAATACAAATATATGTAGAATACTATATATGTAGATTTAAGCAAATAAAGCTTTACTTTATCAAATACTTTTATATTTTTATCTTCTGTCTAAAGATTTTAATAAAACTTGTATTACAATTTCTTTCAATTTTAGAGAGGATATAATATTGGATAATGCTATTTTTGTGTAAGCAGATATAAAACTATTTTTTGTTCTTTATCTACTATATATTCTAATAAACACACTATTTCTACTTTCATTCAGATTATAAATTGAAAATGTACATATTTTATTTTTGTACTCTCGAAAATTTAGGAGAAGAAAGACAAACTTATATGTACCTACTATGTCAGAAAAGACTAAATTTCTCTCATGTGAAGATGTAGTGCTGTACCAAATATATTTTAGAATACAAATTTTGTAAGTTTTGATATAAATAAAAGTTCTAATTGCACTCAAGGATTTAAAATTTTGGAAAATTTTACAAGAATAGTTGCTTGAATATTTTTAGCAGAAAATACTCTTCAACGAATATATTCGTTAAAGAAAGAAAGAAAGAAAGAAAAAGAAACATAATAAATCCTCTAAAAATAAATATTATCAACGTAAATCAAGTAGCACAAGCAAAGCATCTTAGTATCAAACAAAACATAATGTTAAGAACTATTGCCATCTTAACATATATTTCTTTATATCTCATATACATTCTTTTTTTCTTGTACATGTCGTTTTAGATTTTTAGAAACGAGCAGGAGAGAGTAGATTATGTCGAGTCAGAAGTAGTAGATGCAAAGTAGCTGCCAGTAGTAATAATATAAGGTGTTGAAAATCAGACGGCGCAATACAAGACGATGCCAGTTCTGAGTAAAGAGAAGAGGTAAGGCAGAGAAGGTGAAGATAACAGAGTAAAGATGACAGTTACTGATCTGCAAGAGCAACGAGACAATCCCTTTTGGTACTCTTCTTTCTAAGGAGGTAAATGGTGGAGTTCCAGAAAACCGTACTCCTTACTTTAATTTCTCTCCTTATTTCTTGTTTACTCTTTAAAAAGACTTGTCTGAATGGTTGATTTCTTCAAAAAGGATTAGAAGAGAGAGTAGCTTTGTAAAAGAACTACCCTTCAGACTCTTAAATGTATTCCCTATCCGCTTAATAGAATATGATTCAACAATAAATGTTTTAGTTTCATGATCTAGCATTAAGTATCATATAACACTTAATTATTTGAAAAATGTTATCTATTAAAATAGTTACAGTCCAAATATAAAATTTTTGCAGTACAGGCACATTCATTTTTCTTTTAGGATAAGAATTTTGCTTCTGCATAACATTCGAATACATTCTGTTTCAAATTCCATGAATTTAATAAAGATTTTCACCTTATGAAACTAGGAGAAGAAATATGTATTATTTCTTAATTAAAAATCCAAAAATACAATAATATATTTCCTTTTAAATATTTTATTTAAATATTGGAAAAATAACATTTGATTTCTGTTAAACCTGTTTACCAATCTAATATAAAAATATAAAAGATGCACCAAATGCATTACTATATCATTCTGTATCTGAAAAATTGTAAAATTAACAATCTTGTTGATAGTATATCACCATGAAATATTCCTGAACAAAAGTAACAACTTATTGTTGTTATGCATTCCTAAATATTTTACTTTTGAAAATTACAACTTATTGCGACAACTTATGGCGACTGGAGGATGGCTTGTATTTAAAAATATGATATAGAGCTAACACTTCTGATGTTTTGTCCATTCTTAACTAAGGTAAAATAGAGAAGATCACAAGAAAGTTTCAAGGTATACACAACTATATTTGTATTGTCGTGGTGTGATAGTCGTGTTTAAAAATAGAGAGAGTTATACAAACACTTTTTGGTGCGATCTGGTTTGTGATGCATTGCGCGAACTCCCCGTTGTGAGGTCACGTGACCCACGACCTATCATTGATCGTTCCCCGGAGAAACGTCGGACACAGCATACCTTTTATCATTTCTTGTCGCACTTTGATATTGTTCTGATCTTCAACCAACAGCCGATAACTGCTTCTCTTTGATATGCTTGATCACTGATAATCGTGTATCTATAGTCCCTAACGTGAATATGTGTTTTCGAAAAAGTAGATTCATTTTTAACTGACTCGATAAAATTCTGAAAAATGGTTATTAAACAAAATTCAACTGTAAGTTTTGAAAATACGTTTCACGACAGCTTCAAAAATGTCTCTAATTTAAATAGAAGTTGAGTATTACTCCTAGATATTTCATCTCTTTTACAGGTAAAATTTTCTATTCGTTTTGAAAATAAATTTATATAGTGATTTTCTTGAAAGTACTCAAGATCAATTTTGTTTCAATCATTGATTACATAAGCTTTATCTTAAATAACTTTCTGAAATAAAATACTAATAGAACAGTCATTTATAAAGTTTTTATAAATGCAATTGTATTACAATTAATTGTAATGACTTTTCAAGAAATTATATAAATATAATAAATGCGGTTATACTTTATGTATAAGATTTACAAACATTATATAAAAATAATTGAGGATGTTTTATAAGTCTTTTTATTAATAATAAATGATGGAATCTTTAAGGAATAAGACAGAGGTTAAAAGCAATAATTAATAATTAAAAAAAAATATTATGGATTTTGAAATTATAAGAACACTAAAGAATAAAATCTAGAGATTTGTTATCAACGAACAAATGATAATAATATCAAAAATAAAAAGAGTGGTTTTGTTGTTCTCAGAGATAACAAAAGTACCACAAGACTGTACTATCGAAGAAATTGAAATTTCCACCATTCTTTTGTCATGCAAAAAGCTAAGCGAAGTCAGGTGACGACAAAGACGATAGAGTATTCCCTTCAAAAACTCATACCTCGTCTTAGTGTCTCATGGAATTAAGTAGTTACGATCCTTTTAGATGCTGCTTCGTAGATTCGGAGCTTACACTCCCTTTTCCCTCCACTTTTTTCCATTTTTTTTTAGACAGAGTCTTTTTAAAGCATCTTTTGGTGACTTTTCCTGGCTTATTAAAAGGGTGAAAGGACTACGTAGGCAGAACCAGTTTTTAATATCACTTCATTTATAGAGATTAAAAGTTTTCGATTTTTTCCCTTTGTCAGATAACCTTCATCGCGTAAAACTTAATTATGTTGGTTTTACGGGAAATTATGTTACGGGAATCATTTTGACGCTTAATTCATCATTATTTAATTATAAAAACAATCTCTAGAAGAATCGCGTATTATCGAAGTAAAGATTGATAGTGTTTTATTTTAAAATATGGATAAATTAATTTTGGTTAAAAATTTTATAACTGTTTTCTAATTAAGTAGCTTTATAACGTTTAAAATATTTGATTTTTATAGTGAATTACCTTCTTTTAATTACATGATTTCTTTTATATATAAAAACTTGTTAAATTTACAAAAACATAAATATTTGTTTGCTCGCTAGTAAATTTATAATAAATTTATTAGGACTTTATATTCGATATTCATTTTGTATTTAAAGAATCATATTTTGAGCAGATGCTTTACTATGTTACATTATTTGAACTATTAAGAATAAAAGTTGAATGTATTTTTTGAGATAATTATATTTTATTTGTCAAACAGAAATTTGCTATTCAAATATATACTTTACTGTAAATGCAGAATGCAATAGTTACTTAAATGTTATATAAGTATATGTTTTATGTGCATTATATTTATTGTTTCAGATAAAACCGAAGCTAACAAGAAGTTTTTTATAATTAAATTAACTTACCAAAACAATTGACAAATTGATACTCAAAAATGTATTACTTCTATCAATTTTATAAATTATAATTAGTAGTCCACAAACATACTGTTATGGTCTTTAACAAATATATTTTCTTATAATTTCAATAATAGAATGATTTGTTATCATGACGGAAATCTTTTTAAAAGTCTTTCAAAATTATTTCCTACTTTTCTTTGGATCCACAATCTTCAATATACTGAAATTCGTAATTACCGAAAATGTATTAATAAAACTATTACTATTAAATTAAAAATTAGAGTTCAATATTGTAAAATCTTAAATTAATTAGAAAATTGTACTTGTTTTGAAATGATCTCGCATAGATTTATTTTGCAGTGAAATCTAATTTGCTAGTATAGATATAGAAATTTTTTTGATCGGAAATCGATAATGTCTAATATGTTGTTAATAATAACTATAAATACTCCATATAAACTAAGAATATAGAGTATCATGTACGAACCAAAATTCATTTATCACTTTACCAAAATTACTTATTTTTTTGTAACACGATGATATAAAAATGAAACAAATGCACTTGTTTATATGATGCATATTACTATCACTATTCATAAATAATCCTATTCATAAACGTATGAGAGTTAAATATTGTGCGATTTTATTAGATTGCAGTATTTTTTAATTGAAGTTTCCAAGTTGTATAAGATTCAAAAATTCAGACATAAGTTTTTTGTCATTCTGTTCTTTAAATAGAAATAAAAAGAAAATGATGCAATTAGTGTCTAAAAAAATGGTGATTTTGGCTTCAATCGAACGTTTCTCGGGCACTAATTTAAAATTTCATGATTTATGAATATTTCTAGTAAAAGGGCAAATTTGTATAGACCGCGTTAAAGGTTTGGCAAGTGACATTTTTTACATATTCTGAAATTTTTATAAATTTATCTAGACGCCACTCAAAAGTTACGATGTAAAAAGGAAGAAAAAAAATGTTTGGAAAAAAAGAGTGAAATTTTTTAAAGTTTAAAGTCTTCTAAGCACATTTTAATATTCGCGTATCACTTCATCTTCTTAATCATTAATTTTAATATAAACCGAAGAGTATTAAACTCAAAAATAATTTTTCTTGTAAAAAACAACAAAATAAAAATCGTTTTTTCGATTGACTGAATCTCTAAAACAAATAATATGTAATATTTCAACTTGGATTAAAAATTATAACAATTATTTGTAGATTTAATTTACATTTAAATTGATGTAATTCATTGGATAAATAATGAAATCCTGAAGAATATTGAACTGTTTTTAATTATCTACAGAAACTATTTTATGTAAATCCATCTATGTACAAAAAATTGAAATAATTTTTGAACTACTCTTCTAGTGTGTTCTATAAAAAATTTCAGTTTCTTCTTGAAACAAATAATTGAAACAATCTTATTTAATCACAGCTTATGTTAAAAAATAATTATTTATTTTAAAATATCTATTATTAATATAAGTTGTAATATTTACTGAAATTTTTGTTTGTTTATAAAGTAATTAAATCAATGACTATCGACGCTATCGGGTGACGAACAATAATCGGATCTAGAAAATCGCAGAAAAAATAAAAAGAAAAAAAAAGTAGATGACATGGCCCAAAAGATTAAAATAAAAATAAGAGGCAAAGATCAAAAAGAAGAAAGCAAAACCTAGTAGTTATAAAAAGAAGCTTGCGATACTGCCGGTGATTGCAGTTTGACTCTTTTATCGTTCGCCATCTTTTGGGACGTCCGTAAATTGAATCAAAAGAGCAAAGGTGGGGAGAGTTTCATGCTAGAGAGAGAGAGAGAGAGAGGAAGAGAGAGCGAGCGAGAGAGAGAGAGAGAGAGAGGAAAAGGATAAAAGAGTCGAAATGAGTGAATTCGAGGATAGCACAGCTATTTCGCGAGTTAAAACGACGCTCCTTAATCAATGTCCCTCCCTACCCGTCCTCCGTACAAGCCTTTAGATGAATGACCGGAAATGACGAGTCTGATAAGAAAACTGCTTACCCAATATAGAAGGATAGAAAAAGACAGAAAGAAAGAGAGAAGTGAGGAAGAAAATCTTTGGATAGACTACAGACTTAGTCCTTGGGCAAGGCGACGATAGTTTTGGGAAAATTGGCTTCTTCGTTGAAAGGCGTTTGAGCTTCGCATTTCCTCTATTCAAAGAACGACTGTTCTTCATTGCTGTGTCGTATTTTATTATCTCACTCAACGTTTCTTAGGTTGTCGTCGCCACCATTTAATGAGAGAAAATCGTTATCATAGTAGATAGAAGAAACTTTGTTTTACTTATTTTTAAGAATTCCAACCGATAGCAAAAGTCCACGATAGAATTGTTTTAGAAGAAAAGAAAGCGAAGAAACTACAAAATTGAGAAATATCGTTATAAAACGTAATTTATTCGGAAGTATTTATTAAAAATGTAGGTCGCAAACTCACAATAATTAGTTTTTGAAACTGTTATTTGTTGATGCATGCATAATCAATATGCAGTAGATAATGTATTAAAATGTTAATTTAAGTTAGCTTCTCTTCCGTCGAATATGCGGCTGATATGGATGGAACTAATAGACAAATGGATATAACAATTTAGCTCTAAATCATAATATGTATAATCAGTAATTTAATATATATGTATAATCAATCATTTTAGATAAGAAATATTGTTGATTTAGGGATATATTATTATAAAAAGAAATAATGAAGATAATAACATAAATAAATTTTTCTACAACGCATCTTAAACGAAATAAATATATTACAATGATTAATTATTTGATGTAATTACTATTAAATGTTTAGTACATATAAATAAATGTATAAATACTAAAATAAAGTTCAAATTACTTCTAAAGTCATAGATTAAATACCAATAATTGAAATTAAAAACCATTTACATTAACAAATTAAAAATTAATATCTGTTAAACATAAATAAATATTCAACTTCGATAGATGTATTGACTATTCCTCGAAATACTAAATATGCCAAATGGTATCATAATTATATAGTGTATTTATGATTACGTAGTATATAATCATTATAGAGAAAATCTGCTTTTCCAGCAAATTAGGAGTTCCTTTTAAATCTATCTAGAGTAGGTCCTGATTGGTACCTGATTCCAAGGATAAGAAAAATTGGCAAATAACATGGTAAGAAAATACTTTACATCAATTGAAATTTTTTCGTATATATTATAATTATGAATTCCTTTGTATTTCTGAATAAGATTTCCAAATAAGATTTATAAGATATTCAAATAACATTTGCATATCTTAAATTTTTTCCAAATTTTGTATTCATAAATAGTTAATTTATTTAGTTAGCGTCAACAAAAAGTCGTTGAAAAATATTGTAAAATAATGAATACTCTTATAGGATCATTGTATATAATGTGTTTAAAAAAGTAAACTTTTGATAATAATGAAATAAAAAAATTACGTTGCATGAATATAAATAAAATAAACTACGATGGAGCTAATCATATTTTTTAAAAAAAGTTCATAACACATATCATCGGTAACAGACGCATTGTTTATATAAGCAATGTAAGAGATAATCTTATTAGAATTTTTTCTTCGATTAAAAGAAAAATTGGAAACTAATTTCTTGATCAAACTTAGTTTGATTTTTTAAAAAATGACAGATTTAAAACTTCTACGATAACTTTTATCAAAGGTTGTATTCTTAGCATAAAAATTATAAACATGAATAAAAAATTGTATCTTAGAAGTTGAGGTAAGGAATTAAAGAATTATTATTGTTATGTAGTACGTTAATTTCTATCAAATCAGAAATTTTATGTTCTATTATACAATTAATTTGATGTAGATAATATTTGTTTTTTTATATTATAAAAGAGTAGTTGCATCTGAATTAACGTAAATTTTTGTTTTAGTAATGAGAGTGTAAGAGAAAATAGTCTGGAATATGAATAAAATTGACAACATGATTTATAAAACAACTATGCGATTTTTTTTATTTTAACTATACTTTGACTACAAAATATGAACATATATCCTAGTCGACAATTTCATTTCTGTAAATAGAGAAAAAGTGTTGATTATTCATCATTTATCTTATACATGAATAAATGAAACTTTAATGAAAGTTTCACTTCCAAAAAATTTATATATATTTATAAGCTTTTATTATTAATAATGTATATTAATGTATATTTAAAATGAACATTAATTTACATAATGATATATTAATAAATACATAATTCAACAGTATTTATATCAATGTATTTATTTGTTGATAAAAAAAATAATCATTATGGAATAAGAATAATTTTTTATAACTATTCAAAAACTGCTAAATAAATTAAACATTCCATTTATTTAATTCCATGAACAAATTCTCAAGGTAAAATTGTTAAATTTATTGTCCATTTACAAACCAATTCTTCGTAAAAAATAAACTTTATAATATAACAATCTCACCTCTATTGAAAAAGAATTTTCTTTTATGTATCAATAAACCTGTTTAAAGTTAAAAAATTTTAAAAATTTCCTCGGTAAATTAACCAGGAATACTCAAAAATAATTTTAATTTCATCTTTTTTGACTTTCTTTTTGATCGATACGTATGCATATAACACATTATAAGATATGAAACAAGACAAGGAAATATATATCCATAAGATCATTTGCATGCACGGCGTCTGTTTGAATATGCGGGCGTGTATTCGTGGTAGCAGGTGCATCGGTTCAGATAAGCAACGTACTTTAGTCAATTATTGGTATTTTGTTGAAGTAAGCCAAACTCGTACCTTAACCTCGGGCATTTTCTGCTTTCCAAGATCGTCTTAAAGTATCCTGCAGCTGTCGACTTTTGTGTACAAATGATTAATATTACGACATAAAAAACAAGGGGATCTCTTGTATTGTAAGACATGCGATGGGAATTTTACTATTTTAGCTGTTTTATATTTATATGAAAATCAGTGAATTAATTTTTATTATTTCAACTTGAAGTAAAATCGTAATTTAAATTAAATTTATTAAATAAACAGAGTAATTATTGTGATAAAACTAATCTTTTATTTTTAATCTTAGACTAAATATTAGAAGTGCGGTATTTACGAGTATGGATTAGTAGAGATGCATCAAAGTATAGTTACAGCGGAAATTTGGTTGTGAATACAATTTTTTCGAAATTTAAATATTGAATATTTTCAATACACATATATTGAATATTTATAGTGAAAAAACGGCATACTATTCAACCAAGTTTTAAGTTCTTAAGTTCCTTTATAATTTATTTTATTTATTATAACTTAAATAGAGTACTTGAAAAATTTTCAGGTTGCAACGTTTTTAAAATAAAGTAAAATTTATGTCTCAATAGATTAGTAAAAATATTTATCTAATTTTTTTACATATTCGTCAAACACTACAATTTAACATACTTTATTAGTTATTTATTAGACAATTATCCTTATATGAGTTTGACATCAATTATTAAATTTTTATTTAAAATATATTAACAAATTAATTCTTATAACAAAACTTATAACACAACACATTTACGTATACTTTTTCACATTACGTATATATGCAATATTTTGTGAGCAGTTTTTGTGTGTATTACATTCGTCGTTTAATTTATTTTTTCTTTAAAACATTTTTACGAAATTTCATGTTACTTGATATATATTCATATTCTATATTTAAAGTATTAGAGGTCTTATAAAGGAATATTTAATTAATGCACGCAAATTTCATTTATATACCTAAAATTATTATATTGGAGAATCTTAACTTATTTCTTATAACCTGTTTGTACTTATTAGTTATTAAAAAATATTATAAAAATATTACTTGTAAATATAGTTCATAAAATTAAATAAATAACTAAAGTTCTTTTTATTCTTAGTTGTTTAATCTAATTTAATTATAATGATCACAAGATTTATTGACTGATCAAAATGTGTTTTTATCAAAAATAATTATATATATATATATATCAACTTCTAAGCATATAATATCGTTAATTTATAATAACCACTTAATTATATTTATAAAGGAAATTATAATTTAATTTACTAATTATAACATTTTTTCTATAAAGTCTCGACATAATTACATATTTAAATCATTGGTATTTTACATATTATATAAGTAATTCAATCTACACATCAAATTAAATTTCTCAGCAGATCTGAGAAATTAATCGTTTTCATATGTAAATATAAATATAAAATAAACTAAAATTTCAGATCAAAAGTATTTTTTAAAACAAATCAATACTTTACATTCTTTCTTAATACTAGCAATTCTGAATTGCTCGTTAAATTCATCAAAGAAAAATGTAAAGCCAGTGTTAGGTGATCTATATTTAACAGCGTATGCAACGGGGCTGTCGATGTAATTACAGACATGCAAATAGGTGCGCAAAATATTAATGCCTTGCATATGTGAAAAAGATCTTATCTTGACATCGTTTCTGGTTTAAGAGAGAATCCATTGAAATCGGATCAGCTAAGCGTAACGATCTCGCTAAGTGATCCATGTTAACATATTATGAGCAGTAGTTAAGGCATCATGAAAATTATAATATTTATAATTTCCATCTAAATAATAGATTTTTTGGATAAATATAGGCTTTTAACTATCATCAATAGCAGCTTTGTAAGTACTAATAAATTTTGTAGCTGATAAATTTCTTCTTTTTCGTGCAAAAATCAGTTCTACAATAATTATGAATAATAATTATTGTAGAATTTACCATTTCAAATATCACTTGTAAAGAGAAAATATACATTTTGTTTTCTAAATAATTTACTATTTGTTAATTAATACTAATATTACCTCAACGATACTGTTTCAATTTGCTATAAATGAATTTAATAGTTAAAAATATTGAAGGTAAAAAGAAAATTAAAGTTTGTTTATGCGAATATATTTGTAATATATATATTAGTATACGCTAGGTTTATTATAAAATAGGTTATGAGTTGAAGAAAATTTTTTAACTATTATATAATATATAGATAACTATTATATTCTAGAAATTTATAAGTGATCTCATGATTTTTCCATGAAGTGAATGAAACTAGGAATTACTTGAGTATTTTACAAAATAATTGCGTATTCTTTAAATGATTAGTTATACATTTTCAAAACGATAAATTTCCAATAGTCAAAATTTCAATGATACTTTCTTCAGAAACAAAAAATCAGATATTTCTGCACATATATTTTAATGAAGAATCTAGATCCGTAGTTAGTTTGACGTAAATCATCCACAGAATAGAAAACCTACGTACAATCAATATTAAAATTTCATTTAAAATTATTTCACACACGCGTGTGTAGAGAATATATGTCAAGTAAGAAAATTGATAATATCGCCGAAAAATTGTAAGCACTCAATGGAGAGTTACAAAAGAATTAAAAAATAAGACAAAAAGAGTAGAAAAATGCATCGCAGACGGTATATGTAGGAGCGACTGTTGGGTACATTCCCACGAGATTTATGCATGGAGCGCAGTGTCCCTGGCCAACTACGATCTGCACTGTGCGTTCGATTTGTCCCTGAGTTTCCAGCGCACACTGGGTTAGCGACGACAAATCTATTGAGGTATTTCAGTGGGATTGAGAAGCTATTTCTTCCTCTCTCTCTCTCATTCTCTCATATTCTTTCTCACTTTATGAGTTTAGCCTTAGCTGTTTTTTATCCGATTCGCTTCTGCAGTTTAAAATGGATTCACACGTGTTCAATGTAAAAATATATGGCCTTTGTGAGGTTGATATTAAAACATTATTTTATAATTTGAATCCTATATTTTATGATTAGATTATCAGAAATCTGTGGACTAAATTATATTTTCATTTCTGCGTAGACCATATTCATGTATAACAGACGGTTTACACTGTTTTCAATGATACATTAGTATTAATGATAATCCATACATTTATTTTTAATGATAAAAATTATATTATTTAGTATTAAAAACGAGAGAAGACAAACAACTACATTAAAATAACCTTACGACCTTAAATTACCTTTAATCTAAAATATATAGCTTCCTTAAAATTAAAACCCTATGTATTATTTTACTCTTTTCTTAGTTATCTCTATTATTGTTCAATACTTATTATTTAATATTTATCTTATTCAATACTTATCAAATAATATTTTTCCCATTTAATACTCTACAGTAATCCACCGTTAATAATTATATTAATATTTTACCTGAATTTCAACTATATATATATATCTTATAAAATGAAAAAATTCATAACTTGTAACAGAATAAAGTTACAAAATTTTGTTTAAGTTTTTAGATATCATGAGCAAATTAATTAAAATCCAGTAATTTTAGTAAATCATAAAAAAAACATTTTTCACGAGTACAGGCTTCAATTAGAAATATTTTTTATGATATTAGTTAATCTCAATGGATATTATAAAGCACAAGAAATAAATAAAATGAATCTCCTATAAAAACTACTTACATCATTGTATCTGTAATAGATGTTCGACAATCTAATTTAATTGTACTAATGGTCAACCGTCCTCTTTTATATATTTCTAATACCATAGTGTAAAGTATCTTCGATCTCTATTCTTCATTTTTTCCTATTTTCTCTTTTATCTGCATAGATATTTCTCTTTCTAACGCACTCTCTCTCTCTCTCTTTTCTTTCTTTATTTCTCTCTCTTTTTCTCTTTCTCGAATATATATATAATGTAGAGAGACACGAAATATGTTCATTCCTCTTTCGACAATTTGATCCTGGTTTTAAGATAACATTGTAGTCCATGCCCTAACTTGCGGATATATTTATATTCTGCGGTTGGTTGCCTGTGCACTTATTTTATTCTTCTCTCTCTCTCTCTCTCTCCCCCACACCTGTTCTAAAAATACTGTATTTTATCTTTTTATAAATTCGTGTAAATCAATATTCACTATAATGCAACTAATACTACAGTTCTTAAAAATTTGGTAATTCTGTTTACGATTTCTAGATGAATTAAAACTCTTTAGACATTTAATCTTGTGTCAACTTTTCTATTATGTATTTACATATGAATGTATATTCACTCTTAGATATTGAATAGAGACTTCGAGTGTGAGAATTATATTAATTGAAATGTATTTTACTTTAAATAAATGAAGTGATATTTCATACTTCACTACTTTATAGTAAAGGTAATGTACATTTCAAATGTATAAATGAAGATAGAGATATGCCGATGTCTAAATAAATAATATAATTGTAGTACCATCTTATATTGTACAATTTTACGTATGAATGTTGTTAAATTTTAATAAACTATATTATCGTCGAACTAAATTATTTTATAATAAGATTAAGATCAAAAATATTTTTATTTTTGATTGTTCTGATATAATCCTAGTAAAATTTTTCATAAACAACAATAATATAATAAACATGTTTCTTAAATTATGTATTTTAAATAGTTGTTTAAAGTTTCTGTAGCCTTGCAGCGGCAATTGGTATTTACAGGTATACGAAAAAAGCATAAATTTCGTTTGCTAAAACATTGGTCTAAATTCTCAGATGACCTGCTAACCTTGTACGCCATTTGCTTTTCTTGTTTTACATTGCAGAGCATGAGGTTCTTCTCGCATGTTTCAACGCCAGTTTCACGTAAGAATCCGAGGCGATCTTCGCGCGATATCGCTTGCATCGTAAAACTTGCAAGAGAATCTGTTTTGTCGCCTTTTTTTATTTTTCTTTCCGTGATCGCTTGTACTTTTTTTTCTGTTTGGTACACTTGCAGTTTTCAAACCATGGATAAATGTAAAAAATAAATAGCATAACAGTAAATCCTCTTTTTTAAAGACAAAATTTATATTTAAAATAAATCAGAAGTGTAAAGTGAATTGATATTTTTTTACAATAAATATTTACACCTCTGAAAAACAGTAAATTATAGTATGTTAATATTATAACTATTTATTAAATTGGTCATATTTTCGTTGATCAATCTTTTACTATGTTTGGCCATGTAAATGAATAAGTTTTAATGAAAAACTACGTAAACTATAAATACAAACTATGTAAATAGGATCCAATAGTTTAATCAAAATAAAAACTTTTTAAAGTAAAATTCTTAAATCGTTATACCTTCTATTATACTTCAATTTCTTCAAGCATATTAATTTTTAATTTATGTACTTTTTTCTAACTTTTCAGATTAAACAATTAGAAGTATATTTTTTACTAAATATAATTAAAAATTAAAAATTAATATTATCTTATTAAATTATAATAATTTCTTGTACTGTGCAATAAACGAACCCGATTAATAACAAAATTTGAATCTTATAAAAAATATTGGTTTTATGACAACATAAAAAGACCGCTTATTCAGTTACATAAAATTTTTCATTAAAATTCAATAACTGAAAGGATTATTTGATTACATTCTTAAAACAAAATTAATTTTACAAAAACGTACTCATCGGTTATTTTTTCAAGTACCCTATTGGCTATCCAACAGCTTCTCGAATATCTTTGAAACGATATATCATTAACAAGTTATACTTAAAAAGGCTCGGCCATAAATGTTTCTGTAAAAAATGTCCTACCTGAGCCATGTATGAAAAATACATACAAATATCAAAGGTACAGTATGCGTGTAATTCAAACGCGATCAATGCATGAAACATCGCTAGTGGGTCTCGCATTAATCAGCTACTGCGGAATTATCTGATATAACAGAGAAACAAAGAACGGAGATAGAAACAGTTGAAGCGTAACATTCTCAGACCGAATTATGTTACTGTTTTCATGACAAAGTCGATAATATACACTCCTAAGCAGGTACACGGGCACTGTATGAAGGACTTGTGGCCTCGAGGTGAGATATATGATCGCGCTTGGCTTGTTTTTAGTATGCTTACACGAACAAGAAAATCAGGAAGTAAATAAAAGGGCAACAATCATACTGTTACTAAGTTAATACTATTAAGGAAAGTAGTTTATGTTTAGTAAATAAAAAAAATAAATAAAAGTAAATAAATAAATTTATAAATGAAAGTGGTCAGAGGTTACTATCAGTCAAGTATCAAATTACTATTTCTGTTTTAAAAGATGTAATTTTTAATATATTAATAAATATAAATTCATATTTATAATTGACTTTTTATAATTAACTCTTTAAACTACTATCTTTATCATTTTATTTATTTATGTTATTATTACTTATTACATGTATTATTAGTTTGTCTTTGTACATAAAAAATAATTTGAAAAAATTCTGATAGTCTTTTGATTAAAGTTATTGTAGTGTAAAAAATTTACCTTGAAGCAAATGTATAAGAGAGCAATAAAATTTCATTAAATATGAGCATTTTCTGATTCATTATTTATTTGAAGTATAGAAAAATAATGATGAAAAGAATTTCAATCGTTGTTTTATGATTCTAATAAATTTTATACCAGTTTGTAAAAAATACAGCTCTTTTCTTATAATTATATTTGAAAATATATTATATTTTCAAATGAAATAAGTATTTTGTTATTCTTTGATAATTTTCTTCTAATTCTTAGATAATAACTTTGACAAAGAAATTAATTAAAACCACGAAAAAAGTAAAATATAAAATGTAATCTACCATAAGATTAATCAAAGAAAAACTATTAATAATTTAATAATAACGTATTGAATTTAACTTACCTCACTTTTCAAATATCAGGATAAATAATTATTAAAGAAACACTTATGATATTTTTCAATAATTAATAAAATATTATTTTTTTAATATTTACATTTTATGTAATAAGATAATTCATTTACAAAAGAGTAAAATTCTTTTATTGTTCTCGATCATCTTATTTAAGAATAGCATTATTTTATCCGTACAATTTATAGAATTGATGAAAGAAATAGATGAGTGCTCGTGTACAAATATCGACAAAGATTATTCTCCGCTTTATGTATAGAGTTTTTTGCATCCACTCGAGCCATTCATCTTGTGGAATTCACATCATTGTTTTTAGAACTGAAGAACATGATTCCAGCCAGTGGTACTCGTCCGTTCTTTGATATATATATTATTGAAACAAGTGATTTTGTAATTTGAAATCTTCAATCCGCTGTAACATTTATTCTTATTTAATAGTTTCAAATAAGCATTTTTAAGAACATTACTCGTAATATGTAAGATTTCTACTTTGTATAATCTAATAAAATATAAAAACTCATTGCATAATTTAGAAAGCAAATACAGTAAATTCAAAGACATAAAGATTTATACACTCTATAAGTCATTTACAAATTATTTGTACAATAATTTGAACAAAAATGTTGTCCATAGGAAGTTAAAATAGTTTCTTTTTTCAATATAACTTAATTCAATATAAATAGTTAATTTCAATATAAATTATATTGAAAAAGAATTATTGTCTTGTGATAAGTGTATAATTACATTTTTTTGGCATCAGTTTCACAAATTTAATACCCGCATGTGAGTGTCAGGTGTCTACAGGTACGCATAAAGATGTTCCCATGACCTAAAGCTCTTTACCTAAAATATATTAAAATTTATTCTACAATTCTCATTTATTTTGAACGTTCTAAAAGAATATTCGATAAATACATGTAATAAAATATAATAAATCTAACATAATAAGTATAACTATATACAAGTAATTTCTATCGCTAATTAGAATAAACTAAACTGGAGTTTAGCAATAAAAAATTACCAATAATTCGTATATAAATAAATAAGTTTATTCATAAAAGCATAATAATGAGTGGAATACTGAAGATGATTTTTTTCATATTATCTGAGCTATAAATCAGAATCTTAAACCTGTTTAAATGCAAACATTATGACATCTTTTCTCAGACCCCCTAAAATTACGATTATTTTTTAACATATAAGCATAAATTGCTCATGAATAATTATCATGAGTTTCTTTTTATAAAATGAAGAACATAACAGAGTCACATCAATGCTTCCTACCTCCGGACATGTTCGTTATTATGTTCCTCTACATTGATAGGAAACAGTCATAGAAATATCATTCGTCACTTCGAAGAGAACAGAATCGTTAGTTAGATGGAAGCATGAAAACAGCAGAAGCGCCTAGAAAAAAGAGAATCTATATCGTGACCGAAGAAAAGAGTGGTCGAAGCTTACGAGAATCTTGGTGGTGTTTCTGATCTTGGAAGATGATTCTCTCTCTGTCTCCGAGCCCGTTTGGCCCCACCTTTATTTCCTTAGGCATAATGCTCTAGTCTTATCGGTTTCTCTTCCCTCTCCTTCTTTTTTGCTTGGAGAAACCAAACCACGCCATGTTCAGGTTGAATAAACACGAAGTATTAATAAAAACTAAAAATTTATTCAATTCATTTGATAAATCTAATATTTTATTATTTATAAATCATGATTCAGAACGGTGACTCTCAATTTTTATTAAAAGTATCTAAAAATTTGTTCAAAATTGTAACAAATCCGTTTTGCAAAAATACATGTATGTAAAGACATATTAAGTCATTGGCTTTTTATACGTACCATATATTACAAATTAATAATATTTAACTAATTTATTTACTTTGGATAAGTTTTTATAAATGTAAATTTAATTGCAAAAATTTACAGTGTTCATAAATTAGTAGATTAAACTATCTAACGGTATTAAGATACGACAAATCTAAAATTTATCAATCAACGAATGATTCCCTTAGAATGAAATAAACTGAGAAAACTATTCGGATCAAACTGACACTCTGTGTCTATACTTAAGTTTCGGATAAACATATTTAAAATTTATTCATCTGAATAAATAGATATTCAAAAATTCATTAGCAATTTTTATTCAGCCAGTATGTAATATTACTTTTGTAAATACAGCGCTTTTTCAGAAATGTTACATGAAATATTGTAGAGAAAGGGACAAATTAAAAAATAGAGATTGAAAGAGAGAGAGACAAAGGTAGATAGAAAATACAAGTGAAGTAAAGAGAAAGAGGGGAGGAGCTCTGACGAATAAAGCAAATATCATGCAATCGCTACGACTAATGGTGGCTTGTACATCGTCCAAGTAGTTAGACTGTCAGCTGTTGGTCGTCTCCAACGTCTCCTTGTCGCTGTACAGGTAGTCGCTGTACGAGAGAACGCGTACATTACTTGTAACTCCGCCCTCGCGTACGCCCTATGTACTTATACGAACATCTATGCAAACGTGTTCATAAAATAGCGCGGCTATTTTGGAAACTGCGCTTTTGCTTTCCCTATCTTGATGAATTAGATTAAAGCTAAATCAGCCATTTTTAAAGTTTATGCACGTTTACATTAATCAGAATATCCTAAAAGAATTTGATAAACCTATTAGAATGTATTTCTTATATATTTAATAGATCTAAGAGGATAGTTATTTATTACAAATTAATGAGAAATAAACGACAACTGAATATGTAATACATTAGTTCCAATATAAATTATGCTCAATTCAATTTAATTTTATAAGTGTCATAATTATTAGCAACCTAAATTAGTAATTCTAAACATTAAATGTAATAAATTTTTATAAATATCATCGCATTTGTTTAGTATACATCTAAAGTTAACTTTACATGCAATAAAGACTTCTTTTCATTGAATAGAGTGAGAGCAATTCGTTATCAAAGCAAATACATTTCACTACATTAATAAATATATAAATTGTTATATAATAAAAATTTTGTTCAAGAAATTTTAGATTTAAAGAGTATAATAAGTTCTTAAAATACCAATGTCACAATTTAGAAAAAGAAAAATCAAAACTAACACGTGTATGAGCTTGTATAACCTTTCTCGTGAACCGCTTCGTGCACGTGATGTACATTCAAAAAGTTAAGCTCGTCCTCTCGTTCGCACATAATCTTCCTGGCCGAGTTATAACGCGCTCACGAAATCAACTAACATGTGTCTGACATTTTTAATCGCAGGATTAAAATAACCGATGCCAGAGCGTGAGCACATCCTCGACTGGACGTGGCTGAACGACCACCCAGACGATCGCGCACGCGTCTTCGTCCTGGGATCAACTAGGACGCACTTAGGCTCTTTCAGTACGGTGTTCTTGGAACACCTTGACCTTGGCAATAAGAATCGCGCGATGGTAATACGAGGGAAAAAATCGACTCGAGATACGAGCTACGCATCGTCACGTGGAATCGCTAAGATGGATCCTTAAATCCAGTAGGATTAAGCAGTTTCAAGGGATTCCTCGACCTGCGTCGCTCACTTAAGCTTCGTTCCTTGTCGTATTACAGTGATGTGAGATTCTACTTTTTCGATGCAGCATTTTTTCAAATTCACAAAATACATGAGTACCCAGCCTATATATTAGCATGCTATAGCAGTCCAAGATTGTATCAGCATTAATACAACATTAATTTTCAATTTTGAAAGACATAAATAAGTAGAAAATACATGTGGAAAGGACGAAAAACTCTAAAATAACGGTTTAGTAAAAACAGGATATAAAAGGTGTGAAATACCTAGCCTACAATGTCTCATATGCAAATAGTAAGGATATTCCATTTATCTATATGAATTAGTAAAAAATACTTCATTAAAATTTATATTGAATTAAAATATCCTTAACATGTAATACTTATTTATTGTTTTAGGTACAAGTAAAATGTAAATAATAATAGTGATTTTTTATATTCAAAATAATTTCCATATCAGATATTTAGTATTTCACTTAATTTTCAATATAACTGATACAGCATATAAGTAAAAAGTAAGAACGAAAATGAATTATATAATGTTTATTTTAGTTTGTCGCGATGAAATTTTGAATTAATTATTAATGTTATATGCTTTTAAATAAAAAAATGTTTCATGCTTTAAAATTTATAAAATACTTTTATTGAATAAGTACTACAAAAATTATTGTTCAAACGTGTAAATGTCATATTTTAGTATAATTAAATTATTCTTTTTAGTCCTTTCAATTGAAGGTATTTTATTTTATTATTAAAAAAAATTTAATTTAACCGATTGATTATATTGAATATTTAGATTGAATCGTGGATAGATTTATTTGTAATCTTAAAAGAATTATCACTAAATACGTATTTTGTTAATTCAGAAATAAAAAACATATACTGAAAGGAAAGTAGCATTCAACATATCATTTTACTTTTCAATAATTTCTTTAAGATAGAAAGCGTTAAAATAATTAGATGATAAATGCGTTTGCATAAAAGAATAAGATTTAATAATTATATTTTATGTTAAAACAATAATCCACACTAAAGTTTTAAATTCATCCATAAAAGCAAAAGAGTTCAATTATGTACAATACCAAGTACTAAAACAAATATTCAAATAAGCATACTATAATTAACAAATTATTAGATTAAAGTGTTATCCTATATCTTTTTCATTGCAAAAAAAAATGTATTTCCATCTATACATTTTTAATCCTCGGGACAAATGCACAAGCAAATTAAAAAATAATTTAATATAGGAATCAAGTCTGAGTTACTAAGCCAAATACTTTACGTGACATCAAGTCAATATTATTTTTCATTAGAGTTTTTTTATAACACGGTCTATATATCATAAGCTTTAATAAATCCATTAAACAAAATTAATAAAAGGCGTAATATCATACAATTGATTTAACCTGAAACGTTGTTTTGAAGAGTAAAATAATTAAAACTGAGAACCAGCCACCAGTGATACACACATCGGAAATTTTTACTCACTCTCAGCTGTCGGCCTTTTTAGTCTTTCACTCTCTGCCTTTCTCTTTAGTTTTTGTTGCATCCTTCATTCGCAGCATATGAATTGTAATAAAAATGTC
This sequence comes from Wiebesia pumilae, assembly GCA_018907045.1. Taxonomy (NCBI): domain Eukaryota; kingdom Metazoa; phylum Arthropoda; class Insecta; order Hymenoptera; family Agaonidae; genus Wiebesia; species Wiebesia pumilae. The sequence goes on from JACCHZ010000138.1 coordinate 5,152,655, forward strand.
GCTATCGCGCAGATTTTGCTGCATATTACAAAGCTCCGAGATGCAAAAATGTCAATCCGGCAGATGACGTAGTTAATTTCACCGTGGTCGAAATATAATACGTATTTAATGTGATTTATTATTAATATATATATATATATATATATATATATATATATATATATAGCTGTCTGCATATGCTCGAGCGATAGTCATATATATTTTTAACTTCTCTTATTATACGAATACGTATTTTTACATAAATATATTCGAATATAAGGGAGTGACGTAATTTTTTCTTCATAACTAATTGGAATTGAAATCCAGTTAGCAGAAAAATAAATGAGTTGACATCATTCTCATAGCAGATACAATTTAAAAAGGAAGTATTTATTCATATTTAAGAATACTTCAGTTAGTGAATGAAAATACTTTGCTCGCGTTGTTGCATAAATTTTCAACTAATAAATTAGAAATAAATTAGAAATGTTAATATCCACAAATACGTAATGCTTCTACTCCTTGTGAGTAGTATAACATATATCATTTTATTTCTACATTTATAAAGCTAGTACAATATTTGTTCACTTGATATTTATAATATGAATTACAGAATTCATTGAATTACCAATTCGTTTTTATAATCTTTATCATTCGTATTTTAGGTTAGTTATTTTATACGCATTGAAATTCTTTTTATTATTAAGGTGAACACCTTGTGAATGATACGTTAAAATATTTATGTTATCTTAAATCATAAGAAAATTGTTTAAAGTGTGTAGTAATTATATGAGAATATAATTTACAATTATATTACGCTACTTATTTAAAAATTATTTTCCCAACATTTAACTAGGTAATACTAAACGTAAAAATAATAGTTGATCAAAATAAATTATACATAAAAATTATTTGTAGTTCTAAAAGTATAAGGCATTGCGAAGAAATACTGATATTATTGATGTTTTTATAAATCAAATTTTGAGTATAACCTTTGACAAAATAAGAATTTGGCGATCTTAATAATTGTTACAGAAGTATTTTTAAAATTACATTTATAAAATTCCTAACTTGTTTCCTGCAGTAATATACAGTAAATATTAATAAGATTCTAATTATTTTACTTTGTGCATCTATAATTTATTGGTGAATTTGCAATAATAGACATCTAGACATCTATCCCACATTTTGTCAAACGATAATAAGGATGAAAAGGAAATACAGGACGAAAAAGATAATAAGAAGATGAATAAGGAAGATATAGGAGATGTAATTAGTGGTAATATATGAATAATAATAGAAGTAATTGTGCAGTAATGTACAGAGCTACATGACAACAATGCATTAACTTTTAACTGTATAACATTGTTTAACAATTTGTTTTTATAAGTATGTCGGATGATATATCTACATAACTTTTTTGAATCTTTTCATACATATTGACATGATACTAAAACTTTAAATAGTTAATAAATAATAAACTTGTTGTATTTACATAACTGAATAGTATTTATTACCGCAAATACTAGCAATTTAGTTACATATAATATGAATAGTTTCATTTATTTAAAATAAACCGTACAATTTTATATTCCTTGATTTAGAGAAAATAGATCTAAAATATATTTTTGTACAATGAATAAAAGAAATGTATAAAGAGCAATTTAATTTCTGAAGATGTTTATAAAATTATAATTGATATATTATAAAAAGGCATATATATTTAGAGATTAAAAATTTGAAATAAATCAAATCATGAATAAAAAAAGTTAAAAGTATTTGAGAAGATGAAAGCTTGCGTTACGTTATTCACATATATTTATTCCCTTTGAGCGAAATCGATTAAAATTATCTTCTTTAACAATTGTTTCGTATTATTCTTTATTTTCATTATTCTAGTTTCCTTCGTGTCATGCACATATATATATATATATATGTTAAGTTAATTAATTAATTGAGTATGCGCATATTATAACATTTGCATGCGTGCACACTACTGCGCATGCGCTAATACCTCTGAACATGCTCAGAAAGTAGTAGTTTTAGTTTTTTAAATATTCAATTTTTTTAAACTTTTTTCAAAGTCCTTTATTTTAAACCTCTTAATAGAGAGAAAATAAGTTCCGTCTGAAGTTAATGTTACATTTACAAAAAAATGATAGTGCAACGATTCCAAGTATTATTTAAATTAAAATGAAAAATTAGTTACAATAAGGATAGTAGCTCTGCATTAATTCCTTAAAATATTATGAACTTATAAAAAGTTTTGTTCATCTCAATTTGTCTTACATGCACGAGAAATCTAATGAGATTCTTATAGAGCCCGTCACCATGATATAGCTACCTATCTTTGGTTCATGATCGTGACATCTTGGTTTCCTTTTAGTGCACGTAAAAACTGTAAACAAAAGGATATTGAGTCAAAAACAGTAAGAAAGGCAGAGGTAGATTTAACAATAGCGTGCAAAAGAGAAGGAGTTCACATGCTTGGCAAGAGAATACTAGACTCACTATTCGGGACAAAGAGGAATCGAGAGAAATGAAATAACAGAAGAGTGAGAGAAAGAGAGAGAGAGAAATTCCACCTTAGAGGGATACTGCGCTTCTTCACACTACAATGGTGCGTTCTGAGCTAGGAATTCAAGAGGGTTTATTAAAGCCGTGGTTAGCAATACAACTCACGTTCGCTTTTAGCCGAAAAGCAGTACCCCTTATGCTACGTCTTCTTGTCTTTTCTCGTGACTACTCGTTCTTCACACTTTATATAACTTTCTCTCTCTTTCATTCTCCCTCTCTCTCTCTCTCTCTCTCTCTCTCTCGCACTCTCGAGTTCTCAAAGCAATGTAGTGCTGTTGGTTGGTTCGATGTTAGACCAATGAGATGAGATGAAACATTCGCATACAATAATTGAATTTTAACGCATCATTCTCAGATTTATTTCACCTTACAATATAATGCATTTGCATAAAATAAGTTTCTTAATTTACTAATTTAGTAACTCTCAGATATCTTATATAATATGAGATAAAAATGACATATACCTTAAATTCTTCATTATTACCCAAGCAAATTATTCGTGATGTGCTTGAATAGTTATTTGTTATAAACTATGTCACTGTTGATTTTAAGTTTTTGATTAGACAGTATATTGAATTATTTTCCTTGTTTTATGTAAATCTTTTATTTATTAATTTAAGTTTGTTTACAAATGCTCTATACGAAAATGATTTACGGAGGAAATATTTAAATAATAATAAACAGAATAAGTTACATATTTAGTTCATAAATATTCTCAAAAATATGAATAAACAAAGGATGAATTTTATTTGCATAACTGTAATGCAATTGTAATTTGAATACTTAGAAGTTTAATTCTGTTCATATTTTCTTTAAATCCGAAAAATGTTTCGTATTGTGCAATTAAGATTGTAATTAATTTATGCAAGTGTAATATACAATCACTAATCTTACTTCATGTGTTATATGTTTAAATTAATATAATTTAATTTAATTCATATGTAAATAATATAAAGTCACTACCTTTCATATGATGAAATATAAATAATCAGTAATATTATTAGAGAGCCAACAAATTCTTTTGGCATTATGCGAAAGTTAATAGTGTAACAATAGTATCGTCTCTAATTATAATTTATAAAATTGATGTAAACAAGATTCTTAAAGTATTAAATATAATCTGCTTAATTCTTATTATAATATTCTTATAAAATTATTTATCTTCCAACCTGACAGCGATAGCAAATGTACAAATAAAAATTTCAGCAATTTATAATAATTTTCAAATTCCTTATCCAAACTTCTAATTACAATAAAGTAATAAATTCATTACCATTATATAGAAAGTAAATGAAGAAAATATTTTACATAAGGAAATATATATTCTTGAATATTGTGTAAATGTAAAAAATCATAATTTTTTAATAAAAATTATTCTCCAGAAAACAATATTTACGAATAATTGTTGTAAAGTCTATAAGATAATGAAGAATAAACATTGTAGGAACATACAAAATATAGTTATGATTGCGTATCTTAAGATTTAACTGTACTCTATAAATATGTTTTATAAAAATGTATATAACTACAAGCATTTTTTTAAGTTGAAAATTAACTGTTTTGACCATTTAATATGTTGACTCACGTAAGCTGTGTTACACATCTTCACCACCTTTTCTACGTTGTCAAGGGGCATAGATGAAGCTCATAGTTAAAAATATAGATTCTTTGATCAAACATGTAGGTAGACAAAAAGTACGCCATCAAAAGCATTACACTTGTAAGAAAGTGATGTCATGGTACAGATTCTAAAATCTCATGTTTTATATTCATTAATACCCATCTTTTTTCTATTCTACTTCCTCTAAACAATTTTTTAGCTTGCTTTATTGTATTAAATTTATTATTACTTGTCTACTGTTTTTAAGTTTCACATATGTAGTAGACTTGTATACTAGTATTTGCGTTATCAATACATATCAAATTATGTGATTTCTTTTTCTTATTAGATAAAAGAAGGTTCCTTTTTTTATTTAAACTTTATTAAAAATTTATACTCATACTTTAACTACTGAGACTTTTAAAAGGTTACTCATCGGTATACATGTAATAATTTAATTTAATCGAGATATTTTAATTTATTTCCTTCGCTACTTCTATTCATTACTAAACCATAAAAAGACAATTCACTATATTAGCTTTTCATATACATATCATTATCTACATTTATTTGTACAATATTATGCGTACTCTTTTCAACCCGAAACACGCATTAGTAACTAAGCTACAACATCGCGCATCTTTGCTCTTATTCGAATAAGGATTGTGCGATATCATACACGCGCCTTCTCTATGCAAAGGAAATACGCTTGTTATAAAGCTCAAGTGTATATATTATGTTCTCGAGATGCCTCACTATATTGTATAGCGATTTCTTGTATAGCGAGCTAAATTTAAGCTTCGGTTATCGATATAGAATATTTTTCTCCATTTATGTTCACATCGTGCTGTAACGGTTATTTTATATTTTAGCTTAGTATAACGATTAAGTTCTTTTTCAGAAACGTACAGTAACTAAAATAACTCGGTATTAAATTTACTTTTAAGTACAATAAATATTTTTAAAAATCAACATGTATTTACAAAAACGAATACTTATTAAATTACAAAATTTTATACGTAATAAAATAATATTGCTTACGTAAGAAATAGAAATATATATATATATATATATATATATATATACACAGATATCTTCATAATAATGATGGAATATAAAGTTTATATTAACATCGCCAAGTCTGAAACTATGAAATAGTAAAAATGAAGGTCAAAAGTGCATAAGTATTTTTTTTCATAATAATGCAAAGCTATTTTCCAATTCTAACTAAGCTGGTTGATAGTTAAATATACGAGAATATTGTATTAACATGAAATAATCAATTTCTTAACATCATATTTTCATCCATAAGTTACTTTATATAAAAAATTTAGATTTATTTAGAAATAGTTTGTTTTATCGCTATCCACTTATTTTAAGGATACTTCAAATATAAGTTTGAAAGTCCAAATCAATTTTTTGAAAGGAAATTACTCGATAAGAAGTTCTTATTTATACAGTTTTTGAAGAATTTATAAATATTTAAACGATAAAGAAAAGACACGTGGAGAGTAGTCGATAAGGTTGTGTGCCACAATGTTTTTCATAACCCAATGAAAATTCATGACGCACATTTGCGGACGCGTCACTCCAACGGTTAATTCATCGCGCTAATGCTGCGTAATAGCCCGACACTGTGTATACGTAAGGTGTCTTGGCCAAGCATGCGGCTATATATTTTATCGCTTTATTCGAGCTTCTTTGTTTCATAAAAGTGAGAAACAGCTTTAATAACGGGGTACTTGAACTATCCTTCGCTCGCGCCCACATAATGAGAGGTTGCCAACGCATCTTAAGGAGAGACAGACATTCAGAGGGAGAGAGATAGGATGGGATCGTGTGTATACGTTATATTTCTATATACGTGTAGGACAAATGGAGGACGAAGAAGATATGAGAGTGGATACCTCAAATTATTGCATTACAACTTAATTCCGTGTAACGCAAATAAACATTTTGACGTGGTCGATTGAAGGTTTTTAACTTTTCACTCTGTGAGCGCGTGCCCCTCGTCTCTTTTTGAAGTTGAAACAATAATAAAACGAGTTAACTACTTACACGAAGGTATATGCCTATGATACTCTAATCTTTTGGATTTAAAGGTGGTCGTATTTAAAATAGTTGAATATCATTTGTAAATATTATATAAATATAACATTAATAAATTAAGTATGAGACAATTTTGATAAAATCATTAAATTTTCATTACATATTTTGACTGATTTAATTCTATTTACTCAATGAAATATTTTTTTCATCGAAAATCATTAACCTAATGTCAGAATTCAAAAATCCAAACTAATCGTTCTAACGCGAAAGTTAAATAAACAGAAAAAAAATAAGGATAAAAATTATTCTAAATATGAGAAAAGAATAATTTTTATAAGTTTTATACATTACGTGTTGTGTTGCCAAATTACTAAATCTAATATAATGCAAATCCTTCTAATGTAGAAATAATATATATCAATAGGAAAAATATTAAAAATCCATAATAATACTTTCTTGTAATTATCCTGAACTAACGCACTATTACAACTGTGCTTTAATTTTCTTTTGGTCTTCTGATAATGTTTTACGCGCTTAAATTTTTGTTCTTGAATAGATGTTATTTTTATATAATATATAAAAAGCAAAGAAGTTAAAATTATTGTAAACAAGAAAGTTTCTTTAAAAAGATCTCATCTAGACAAGTACATATGTAATTTCACATGTAAATTTTATTTTTAATCTTTAAATTAAAATAAATTAATTTTTTGAAATTAATTACTTTACTAACATGACATATATTCTTATGTAACATTATTATAAAAATAATCTTACATTAAATAAACACATAAAATTTTGGGACAAAAATATTTTTGAAAGATCAAATTATGTGAGATAGTTTAATTTAATATGCCTATAAAAATGTGATCTAATTTTATACCCGACAAAGTTTCCAACAATGATTTGTTAAAGATTATGTGAATTAATTTTGAATAAGGTAAAGCCAGGATATTTATGGGATTATATTTATTCAATTTAAATGAAGTGAGAATATAATTCTAAAATTCGTCTATAATTCTAAAATAAGACTAACGTAATTCTAAAAAATACAACAAAAGAAGAGTGATAGAGCCAAGATAGCATAAGTAAGGAAATTAGAAGACACGAAGTGGAAGTATATGAAGGGAAGATTGTGCTTTAATTGTTCTGAGGCATGGAGGCGTATCTCAGATACGTCAATTTAGATCCCGGACAGTGAACGTGCAATCAATGCTCTTCGGCACGTTGCGTAGTTAGACGAAGTTTAAGAGAAAGAGACACGCTCACAGGCAAACAAGATTGTTGAGAAATTTGGATTCCCTCAATTCATGTATAATTTCGCTTACCAATATAAAGAGGAAGAAAATATAGACTAGAGGAATACACCAACAAGTTTCGAAAAATTACAGATATAGTGGATGAAAATTTGTTCTATTTCTTAAAGCAATATTTATGATTGTTTATAAGCAAATTTTTAAAAAAATGAGACAAATGTCTCGGTTTTTATGAAGAAATAAATTGTCCATCAGTTTCTTTATAAATTCATATTATTGATTTAAAACTCAATAAGTACAAAATCAATCAAAATGTAACTCAGATGTAATCGTATTAAACTTTCATGATCAATTCTATTAATATTCACTCTGTTAAATTTTAGCTTTTCAAAACTCTTTTTAATACAATATATTTAAAATATTTATAAACACTATTAACTATTACATTATCACTTTTCTTCCAATTGTAATGAAATGTTATATTTTTATTATTTTCACAAACATATTTTATAGAGTGTTCTAATATTATATTAATTTCTTATTTTTAATTGATGTAACATTTTATATGATTATTCAAAATATAACATATTGCCAAATTTAAAAGATTTATATAAAATTTGAATTATTTATTAATTAAAGCAGAATATTTTATTCATAGTATTCAGAATGAAATTTGTCTTCCTTATAAGCAAAATATTTCATTTAACTAAAGGTATTGAGTTTGAAATTGTAATTGCTTAGCTTCTGAAATGAATAGTTGTGTATAATATTACGTATATAATATATACGTAAAATGTTTCTTTAGATTTAAAGCCCATTTTATAACAAGAGATTAATCTTATGAGTAATGTTCTTACCTGTATTTTATCGATATCGATTTCAAATATATTTTTTGTGTTAAACTCAAACAATTCATGGGATAAAATTGTCTAAAATTGTAATATTTTAAGATAAATAAATTAAATATGTCATATAGAAGTAATTATCTCTAGTAAGACCTTTCTAATAATTGTTTATTGAAATCACTAATGCATTTAAGATATCAAGAGATCAATATGAATGCAATAAATGACATAAATAATAAATACTTTTTAATTAAAATTTAATTTAATCAATTTTAGAGTATTACTGCTATTTAATATTAAATAAATTTATTCTGAAAATAATAACTTAATCGCTAATACATTATTTATAATAGTTATTACTCTTAAATTCATTTCAATATTGTTGTTCGAGCGCCTTCATATCTGTTGTATATTAGATTTCTATTATACTATCGTGTATTTAAATATATTTCTTTGAGATAAAAAAAATCAATGAAATTATCAGAAGCGAATTACAAGAATAGAGTTCTCCTTATTAGTCAGTTACAATACAAAATAATAAGCAAATATAAATTAATAAGCTTCATTTTCCTGTAGTAACTTGGATACTAAATATGTTTAGAATAAATTCACTAGAGTATGATAAATTAATGACTCTGTATACCTTGCCAGCTATCTATCCTTATTTGCAAAAACCAACAAACTATGCGGGATAAATGAAGGAAAGGAACGGGTTTGTTTCAGTATCTCCGTTCATCAAGCACAAAGCTGCACATGATGTCTGTTGTATGACTGCGATCGAGCGCATGTATAGGATTCCTTAAGAAAGTCGTACACTTCATCTCAGTAATTACGGCACTCCGCGCCGGCAGTAATTACAGGTTTACATCGTCCGTCGGCGCACGCATGTAACGCGATTTCTAAGTGTACGTGTGTATCTATGAGTATTTGATACTTGTGGGTTCACGGTGAAAAGATTTCTCAAGAAAAAAGTTGTATTGTTTTTTGAATACCTTCTTGAAACATTTTAAATTAAATTTCTATTAATTTATTAATATTTTATTATTATTATCATTATCATTATCATTATCATTATCATTATCATTATCATTATCATTATCATTATCATTATCATTATCATTATCATTATCATTATCATTATCATTATCATTATCATTATCATCATCAACATTATCATCATTATATAGTTGACATTAAGAACTCAAAAGTTCATTAGATGAATACAGGAATGTGAGTACTAAGTCCATCTGGAATTTGATGAAGTAACTTTTTTAATCGAGTGATATATTATTTTTACTTTAAGTTCTTTAAAATTTAATTCTAGTAAAATCCTCTATTTTTCTTTAAAAGAAAATAATTATTATTTCACTATTGATAACAATTAAAATTGTATAAAAATAAATAGTTGACCGTATAAATTATCGATTCCGAAATTGAAAGCACTTTTCACAAATAAATGACAATTGAAGAAAAAACACTTACTATAGCTGGTTAAGAAATTACGATAGTACAAAATTATTAAAAATAACACTGATTTTATAAAATTTATAAAATTTTTACAAGTTAAAAGTTATATTTAAAAATTTATAAATTTTATTTGTAAAAAAAATCTAAATTTGAAGACCGTAAAAAAAACATTTGTTGTAGCAGTTAAAATTAACTTTTGAATTAGGTAATATTAAGGTTGATGAAGCATGATCACATTATTAATAAAATTATAAACTGTACTATTGTACTCCTTCAAATATTCACAGCTTTTGAAATAAAGTAAATTGTAATGAATTTCATAATGTCTGTAAAAATTTAGGAAAAAGAGTAACTAAATTAAATGTTTTAATTTTTTATGAGTGGCATATTTTTAAATTTCGTCGAATTAAATAATAAAGTAAAATAGAATAAGGTAATTAATTTCTAATTTTTAAATATTTAAAAGAAAAAGCTGATGTACTGTCATATAAACAGCATAGTAGTGTCACTTAATCCAACCAAGATCTTTAAATGTAATAAAAAACTACTTATAATTATTTAAAACACTGATCAAATTTTTTTAAATGGAGAAACTCTGCAAATCAGTGTCAGCAATGCATATAATTTTATAGCTTCATAATTTAAGTATTTCTTATATTTGTTATCTAAATGCAAATTTAGAGGACTTATAATCATGTTAGCATATATATATATATACATACATACATATATGTTATTGATGAAAGTTCTATATCGATCTTAAAATGATCGAATATTATAAAGCTTATTTTAATTAAATACATTCAATTAAAATAAATACAAAACATAAGTTAATTATAAAATATAAAGTAATTGGAAAATTAATATAGAAAGTGTAATAAATAAAAATTTTGCTACTACAACTAAACCTATTCATACTAAAAAAAACTATTTTAAAAATCATATCCTCGTTTGGTTTAAAACTAATATTAATGTTTTCTTTTTGACTATTTTAGTCATTACATTATTATGTTATAATTGCAAAAATTATTATATAGTATTAATGCCACGATTTTAGAAATTTTTTGTTATTTTTTTCAATTTACAATCATAATATTATATATAAAAAATTATTATCTTTATATTAAATATTGTGGACAAATAGGGATTCATATATATTTTACATGAATTAAAAAGTACTTATTATTAATTTCTGATAAACATTGCAGATATAATAATCGTTATAAATATAAATGCTATTATAGAAAACAATATAGAACGAAAAGATTACCATTAATTCAAAATTGTTACCATAAAAATATACGTACCTTAGAAATATCATCTTCTTTACCGAAAAAATTTAATTCTTAACAATAAAATAAGTTCATTATTTTTGTAATTAAAAACTATAACTAGTGTAATTAATTCAAGACATAAATAAATAGCAGAGACATTTGTTTGATAGCAGGTTTATTTTGATATGTGTTCTCATAAATATTTTGCATACATATATGTATTTTGACGAATAATTATAATTTAAAAAATTAAAGTTTTTTATTTATGATTTTCGTCATTGAAAAGTCAATCAAGTGTAAAATGTGTACCGAATATTATTTCGTAATTCATAATTAAATATCAAATCGAAAATAAGTATTATATTTGCAAATTAATAAACAAAAATTAATTAAATTAATTATTGTAGTAATACGAAGTTTTATACTAAGATTGTATAACAAATCGTTATGTCCACGAAAATTTTCCATAGAGTGTGACAGTAAGTGAAACACCTTTAGGTCGAGGAGCATAGAATTCAAGAGTAACAGATTTTTCGCCAATTCCACCATTTATAACCTTCACTTTAATACCTTTTGAAAGTATTTTATTACTTGTGACTTTGATTCGAGTGATTTTATTTCTATTATCTCCATAATAAGTCTGTCTTAACCTCGTATGTTGTGCTAATGGTCCTGTAAAGTCTACGTATTTTCGTTCTAGGCGTTTTTCAAACAAGGTTCTTTTTCCAAAAACATCAACTACTCGACCTAGTATGGCAAGAGCTGATTCCATAGTCAATGTCAATACAATACAAATCAGTAAATATCGAAATGACATATTTCTTGAGCTTTTAAAATCTGTATGAAAAATGATGAATTATTTTAAACAAAAATATATTAATATCACACTAACTAATTAAGGATTATTATATTAAGATTTCAAGTAATTCCAGATTGTCTTAGATAAATAAAAATAAAAGAAATTTTTATTTAATAATTATAAACTATATATATTTTTAATATAATACGATAATGATTTAATATTTTGGATTGTGTAATAGATAATTCGTTTTTAATATAATTGTACTTAGTTCCAAAGATTAAATTATATTTTATTATATAAATATATCAAATAATTTTTCAGAAAGAAATATTTGAATATTAGAATAAATTTTTAGTTTCTTTTGTTCATACTTATTAAAATCAGTTGATTTCGTCAAACTTTATTCTTTGATTCATTTTTCTAGCATGAAAAATTTATTACGAAATACGAATTTTATATAAATCGAAATCAGTTTTAAATTGGAACCAGTTTTTTTAATCATTAGGTAAGTGCAATTGTACTTTGTACAACTGTACAAAATTGACATATATTAATCTGTATAAAATTGAAATATATTAATTTTAATTGTACCTTTAAGTATCAATATACAAATAATAAGAAGATAACTTCATATAAAAATATATAATCCATTTAATATTGAAATTCAAATTACGAATTCGTTCGGAAACAATGATTGAGCAGTTATCATATTGACTAACAAATACTATATACACGATTTTTATTCAAAAAAGGTAAAAATATGAACATATAGATAACATGTATTTAAATAAGCATAACAGTAGCAATAAAATGTCTTAACTCACGCTATAGTCTTAGAAGTAAATTTATAGCTTAGTTAAATTATTTTACATTTTAGTATATTTAATTTAATAGAAATATTGAAAAAGATTTCGTATACATAAATTTCTATAAATATAAAATATAATTTACATACAGTGCATAAAATTATATGTCATGTAGGCTATAATGTTGGTGAAAAATATAAAAGATGATGCTTTCATTAATGATAATAACTCTTTTAATGTGTTTTATACAATGACTCAAAATTGTAATTCGAACATTTATTTTAATTAGATTATAACTCAATAGTACCATATTTTTAATTATATCCACCTTTTACTGATCAAATACCTGTGCGTTTTTTAAAACTACTAATATTCACAAGATGAATTACATAGTGATTTCACCTATATCATTTGCGGAGAATTATTACGTCACACTAGTGATGCGCATAAACACTCCAGGAATTTTCACTTTTAATCAATTCACCATAACTCGTTCAATAAATGAATGTTTTTAAAAAATTGCAAATTATGAGTTTAATGAGGCGTGAGCTAGCACGCAGTTACGAACATAATTAAAATAAATAGTTGATAAAACATTGTACTTTAGCGAGCTTTCGGAACAATGTACAAAAAAAGAAAAATTATACATAGAGAAATATTTAGAATGTTACCAAGATTTTAATGGTTCATCAGTTTATATAATTTCAAAAAATTATCTCCCTAGAATTTAAAAATAAAATATAACGGAAGTATAAGGAGCGAAATTACTTTATTTTATTATAAATACGAATGCAAGTAAATTCGAAATATCTCGAGATAATGTACCTCAATTATAAGGATCCTTTATTAATGGACGAAGGACTTCATATTTAATATATATTTTCTTTATTATGAAATAATTTATAATACAAAGCTGAAGTCTGTACATAAGAGAACTATAAAAAGATAATCAAATAATAACTCAAATAATAATTTTATACTTTAATTCTTGATTATATTTAATTTATTAGTAAATTATTTACTTTATAATTTCTAGAATGCTATAATAGCTTCGAATAGGTAATACAGCCTTCTTGTGCATCTAAGTTATTTTTTATCGTCGGTCTTATATTTATTTTTTACATGATTTTATATAAGTTGCAGTCAATCTAAAATCCTGAGATTCTTTATAATTATAATAGTTTATAATAGATTCTTTATAATAATAGTTTAGTTATACAGACAGTTACATGAAACTTTTCTCCTATACTTTCAATATATTTAATAAAATTAGGTCCTCAAAACATAGTTAAAATTGTATAAATTTTAAAGTCAGACACTAAAGCTAAGTATGTTGAGGTAGCACCTCAGAATTGTATAAAACTTTTCTTTGTTCATATGAATGAACGATACCTTCATATGAAAATTTTACCAATGCAAATAAGGAGTGTAGGATAAGAAAATAAATATATAAAATCAAAAATACTTTTTTACATTTAATTATTCCATATTTTCTTATTTAAAGTGTAACATATGTACTGAATAGAACCGTACAAATTTCATAATTATAACATCGATAATATATATTATATTTGCATACAATAAATTAACAATGTTACTTGAATTGATTATTAAAATAATATATAATTTTATTCATGTAAGATTGCGTAACAAATCCTTTAATCCGATAATTTTATTCCATAAATTTAGACAAGTTTAATACCTTTGTATCGAGAAGTACTAAATTCAACCGTAATATGTTTGGAACGCATTACATCTATAAGATTCACTTTTGCACCTTTTTAAAATATACTATTATTTGTTACTTTGATTTGAGTGATTTTTATCAGATTATTGCAATTGTACGTCTATCTTAGCCTTGTCGTTCTTTGTAAGGTACTCCATCAACCATTACAGATCTCTTATTAATATGTCTAGATCCTAAGGTAGGCGAGCCAAAAACTGATTCCATAGTCAAAAACGATAGAATGCAAATCAGTAAATATGTGGATTTCATATTTTAGAGCTTATCAAATCTGTGTGGAAAATAGATTTGCAATATTTTATTATACAGAAATATTAATAATATTTTTAAAAAATCTTCAAAAATTAGTTTTATTTCAAAAATTTTCTATTTCTCTTCTTTATTGAAGTCAATCAACTCTTAAACTTTATTCTATAATTAATTATTCTATCCCTATAGATGCATATTAATTAGAATATTACCTTTAAGTGTAAATCTCAAAATGAAAAAAAATGACAATATGTAGCAAATATATAATCTATATAACAGAATAAAACACAAATTACAAATTCGCTCAGAATTCTTGAGTAGTTATCGAACCGCCAACTGAATATATACCTATTATTTTATTACAAAATAGTTAAACATATAAACATATAGATAATATGTAATTTATTAATCATAACATTAGTAATAAAATATCTTAACTCACGCTATAGTTTCAGAAGAAAAATCATTGTTTGTTTAAATAAAAATTTTGAAAAATCTTTTCCATACCTGGTTTTATAAATGTACAATATAATTTACATATATTAAATGAAATTGTACATCTTTTAGTGATTATTGAACCGCCGGAGGTTGCGAAATCTTGCCCCCACCTTTGGTTCACAAGGGAAGAGTCTTCTTCACGTCATCTGTGTTTCAGCGAGACAATCATATCCTGTCGTCCTGAGATTGCGGATTGATAACAGTAGATGTGGAGCTCGATTAAGAATATGATTAAGTAAAGTCATTGTTAATTTCCAGGTATAGCTTCACTATCCGGTTTCATGTTTGGATATCCTTTATCTCTACGCTGCTTATGATGTGCTAGGCCTCGCTTTTAAATTCACAGGAGAAAGCGCTACCCCTCTAAGTTCGTTGAGCAACTTGAAGGAGGGGTTCCTAACCTTTGCGCTGTTGAACTGATGGCGTAACCAACCTCGTGAATGTGTTATGTTTGGCTGATATACACGAGATGAGAGGGAAAGAGAATGAATCCTGGCGCATGTCAATTGTTTAAGAATATAAGAGATGGTGTTTAAATATTTCAATTAAGTAACGAATAATGACGTAAATATTTCTATAGCAATTTTTTAAAGTGCATATTACGAACTTTAATTAAAAAATATGAAAATCTAACTGAACAGAATGAATTCATTTTTAAAAACTATATTATATCCTTAAATAAAAATAATAATATATATCAACATTTACAGTTTTCGATTAATTAACTTTTCTCAACATGAAATAATACGTTATTTAAATATATTCAATTATTGATTCAATACAAGTTTACAAAAAATTTAGATCTTAATAATTTTATAAAATGACTTCTAATTAATTAGTAAATTCGAAAAATAACTACTTAGTAAATATTCACAGCAAACCTGAGGTCACATCATTTTATATGAGTTTTTAATTTATTAAAAAAATTCGTTTAAATAATATATGGCATAAAATATAATAATATGTGAAAACACATAATTAAAATCTATTTATTATTCTGTTATTAATTTACAAATTTTAATAAATACAACGTTATTACATTATTTACTACAAAAATATAAATCCATATTGCGACTATAAAATAATTATTTTCAAATAAATTAGAAGAATAGCAGATATAACTTAATAGCATAAAAGACACGATTTCCAAATTTTTAATTACTTTATTCTAATTTACAATCATAATATTATTTATAAAAAACGTCTGTTTCTCTATTAAATATTAGTCATCAATAAAATTTTTCATACATTCGTTACATTAGTAGAGAATGGTCAATTATGTATTTCTGAAATACGAAAAATTATCGTTATACGTAATTATCGTTTCAGATATGAATATAACTGTAGTATACACTTATTCCCGATTGAAATATTGATCTAGAACATAAAAACTACTATTTAATATTTAATCCAACAATTATTTCATTGCAAAATCTTATTACATATTTGATAATTTTATAGAATAGTTAACATAGTATATTAAAATATAAACACAAAAATTAATATTCTCTAAATACTATTAGAATATTTTCTAAAATAAAATATTTATGTAATTTTATAAATAAATTCTTTAATCCAAATATCATTTCCCTCCAAGAAATTTATGTAGTATGAAAAAATAATTTTTTTTACTAAGTAAATTTAACTTTACACGGAAAAGTCAGTTCATTATTTTTCTCAATAAACAACTATAATTAGTTTAATAATTGCAAGACAGAAAGAAGTACAAGGGACATTATTTTGACATCATGTTTATTTTGATATATATTATTCTAAATACTGTGCATGTATATACATTTTTTGACAAATAAACTTAATTTAAATATTACAGTTTTATGTTCATAATTATTTTTAGTGAAAATCTAAGTATCTTGCGTAGCGAATATAGTCTTATAATTTTCATAAATATTATACTGATAATATGTATTATACCTGCATTCAGTAAATAACAAAGTTTGTTGAAATGATTATTAAAATAACATGTCGTTTTATTTCAAGAATTTTAAGCATATCATTATCCCAACATTCATTTCCCATAAATTGAGACAACAAGATGAATACCTTGGGAATTACGACCTTCGAATTCAAGACTAACATGTTTATGACCTACTCCACCATCTATAAGCTTCACATGTGTACCTTTCGGTAATATACTATTCGCTGTGATTTTGACTTCACTGATTATACTTTTACCATCTCCATTATAAGTTTCTTTTAGGTTAATCTTTTGTAATAATGATCCTTTCATGTCCACATATTTTCGTTCTATGCGTTGATCGGTTATGGATCTTTTTCCAAAAACTTGAATTACTCGACCTAGTATGGCAAGAGCTGACGCCAAAGTTAATGTCAATACAATAAAAAACAGTAAATATCGAGATGACATGTTTTCTTAGCTTTTGAAATCTGTGTGAAAAATGATGATTTTTGTTAAACAAAAATATATTAAAATCGTAATAATTAATTAATCAATATCACTTAAGTATTTCAACAAATTTTTTGTCTGGAATAGGCGAAAACAATGAAAACTTTTATAACACTGATTAAAATGTATTTACTTTAAACTTTAAATAAGAATAATTCAAAATTTTTTACAAAGTAATTATCAAACGTTTTTAATATAATTGTACATAATTCTCTAATATAATTGCATTTCATACATAGAAATTCCAAATCATTTTTTAGAATGAATGTTCCAACAAAATTTGTGTAAATTTTCAAATTTCTTTCGATTATACTTTATGAAATCAAATTTTGTCAAACGTTATTATTTAATTGATTATTCTATCATGAAAGATTCAATAAGAAATACAAATTTTATATAAATCGAAATCAGTTTTAAATTGAAAGCAGTTCTTTTAATCATTAGGTAAGTGCAATTGTACTTCGTACAACTGTACAAAATTGACATACATTAATCTGTATAAAATTAAAGATATTAATTATAATTGTACCTTTTAGTATCAATATAGAAATAATAAGAAGATAACTTTATATAAAAATATATAATCCATTTAATATCCAAATTGAAATTACGAATTAGTTCAGAAACATTAATTTAGCAGTTATCGTATTTACTAAGAAATACTATACACACGATTTATATTCAATAAAAGTTTAGATAATATTTAATATTTAATATTAATATAAAATATTTAATATTTATATAATATTTATTTAAATAAATATAACAGTAGCAATAAAATGTCTATACTCACGCTATAGTTTGAAAAGAAAAATTATAGTTTTTTTTATTCGAAATTTTGAAAAATTTTTCGCGTATGCAAATTTTTATAAATTTAAAATATAATTTACATATATTAAATGAAATTGTACATCTTTTAGTCTGTACTGAACTAAGCGGAGCCGTGGGAGGTTGAGTAATCATCCCCTCACATTTGTTTCACAAGGTAATAGTCTTCCTCACGTCATCTGTGTTTCAGCGAAATAATCAAATCCTGTTGTCCTGATGTTGCGGATTGAGAACCGTAGTTGTGGAGCTCGATTATGAATATGATTAAGTAAAGTCATTTTTAATTTCCAGGTATAGCTTCACTATCCGGTTTCATGTTTGGATATCCTTTATCTCTACGCTGCTTATGATGTGCTAGGCCTCGCTTTTAAATTCACAGGAGAAAGCGCTACCCCTCTAAGTTCGTTGAGCAACTTGAAGGAGGGGTTCCTAACCTTTGCGCTGTTGAACTGATGGCGTGACCAACCTGGTGAACGTGTTACGTTTGGCTGATATACACGAGATGAGAGGAAAGATAATAAGTCTCGGTGCATGTCAGTTGTTTGACGATATCAGAGATGGTGTTATCCATGAACGATACTATTTTTATTTTAAAGTTCTAATTCAAACCATAAAATTTTATTTAAAATACGTAAATTAATACTGCTTTGAGAAACATTTGAAGAATACAACTTTATTTTAATTAAAAATAAGAAAAGAACTTTTATTTAGACCCTCTTTATTACTGTTCATTTAGAAACATACCTACCCTAATAATTCGAATGATTGAGTGATGTACTTTTTAATTGAAAATACAATGCGTGTCCACCTGGTAATCTCAACTTTTTTTAACATTTGAAAACTATAGGTGATTAATGTACACCGTGAATGTGATAATATATATTGCAATATATATTTTAGAATTTACTGGTTTATGAAATTAAAAAGATGGATATCCAAACATTTATAGGGTACTTTCTTCAGCAGATATATAATTATATATTCGAACTTGTATAAAAGCATATTATCATATTTTTTAAAAAAACAGTGACTCTTTAATAACAAGGAATATCTAGTAAACATTTTAAAAAATTCGAATCTTCTGAATTTTTCACGAAAAAGAACAAATTTATATAAACATTACAATTACGCCAGTAACTAATGCATCTGAAATAACTAATTTTTTAATATCAGGTAGATTTATTCAGCACTCGTTAATTTAAAACAACATATTACAAACATTAGTTAAAAAATATGAAATCCTATCTTAACAGAACGGATTTATTTTTAAAAAATATGTTGTACCTTTAAATATTCATAATAATATTATAAGCCTTATAGTTTTCGTTTAATTGCCTTTTTCCAGCCTTCAATGATATGTTATTTAAATATGTTTTATTATTGAAAAATACAGGTGAATAAAAAACTTAGATCCTTATAATTTTATAAAATGACTTCTAATTAATTACGTAAATTCCTAAAATAATTACTTAGTGAATATTTAAAGCAAATAAAACGTCATATCTTTTTATATAAGTTTTGAATAATATGAAAAATTTATTTAAATAATATGTGTCATAAAATAGAATAAATTGAGAATTAAGAAAATTAAAATCTATTTTTTATTTTGTTGATATGAATTTATAAATTTTAATGAACACAACGTTATAACATTATTTATTAAAAGAATATAAATATATATAGTGAATATAAAATAATTATTTTGAAAGTAAATTAGAAGAATAGCAAAAATAATTTAATAGGATAAATGCCACGGTCCTGGAAATGTTTAGCTGCTTTATTCATATTTACATTCACAATATTATTTATAAAAAAATGACTGTTTCTCTATTAAATATTAGTCATCAATAAAGTGATTCATATATTCGATACATTAGTAGAGAATTATTTATTTTATACTTCTGAAATCCGAAAAATGATTATTATTATAGTATACATTTATACGATTTTTATGTTTCACGATAGAAACATGAATCTAGACCATAAAGACTACTAGTTAATATTTTATCCAATAATTACTTCATTATAAAGTTTTACTATATATTTGATAATTTTATAGAATAATTAACAAAGTAAATTAAAATATAAACACACAAATTAATATTCTTTTAATACTATTAGAATATATGCAAAAAGAAAATATTTATATAATTTTATAAATAATTTCTTTATTCGAAAATCGTTATCCTGCAAGAAATTTATGTAGTATAGAAAAGTAATTTTTTTAACTAAGTAAATTTAATTTTACACGGAAATGACAGTTTATTATTTTTCTCAGTAAACAACTATAAATAGTTTAATAATTGCAAGACAGAAAGAAGTACTAGAGACATTAGTTTGACATCATGTTTATTTTGATATATATTATTCTAAATATTGTACATGTATATACATTTTTTGACAAATAAACTAAATTAAAATATGACAGTTTTATGTTCATAATTCTTTTTAGTGAAAATCTAAGTGTAATTTGCGTAGCGCATATAGTATTATAATTTTCAGAAATATTATATTGATAATATGTATTATACCTGCATTTAATAAATAACAACGTTTGTTGAAATGATTATTAAAATAATATGTAGTTTTATTTTAAGATTGTGTAAAACATTGTTATCCCAATATCAGTTTTCCATAAATTGAGACAACAACTTTAATACCTTCCGAATTACGACTTTGAAATTCAAGCGTAACATGTTTATGACCTACTCCACCATCTATAAGTCTCACTTTTGTACCTTGTGGAAAAATAGTATTCCCTGTGACTTTGACTTGCGTGATTACATTTTTACCGTTTCCATTGTAAGTTTCTCTTAGCTTAATAGTTTGTAAAAATGATCCATTCATATCTATGTATTTTCGTTCTATGCGTGGATCGGTTATGGATCTTTTTCCAAAAACTTTAATTACTGGACCTATTATGCCAAGAGCTGATTCCAAAGTCAACACCAATACAATAAAAATCAGTACATATCGAGATGACATGTTTTCTTAGCTTTTGAAATCTGTGTGAAAAATGATGATTTTTGTTAAACAAAAATATATTAAAATTGTAATAATTAATTAATCAATATCACTTAAGTATTTCAACAAATTTTTTGTCTGGAATAGGCGAAAACAATGAAAACTTTTATAACGCTGATTAAAATGTATTTACTTTAAACTTTAAATAAGAATAATTCAAAATTTTTTACAAAGTAATTATCAAACGTTTTTAATATAATTGTACATAATTCTCTAATATAATTGCATTTCATACATAGAAATACCAAATCATTTTTTAGAATGAATGTTCCAACAAAATTTGTATAAATTTTCAAATTTATTTGCTATATTTAATGAAATCAATTTATTTCGTCAAACGTTATTATTTAATTGATTATTCTATCATGAAAGATTCAATAAAAAATACAAATTTTATATAAATCGAAATCAGTTTTAAATTGAAAGCAGTTCTTTTAATCATTAGGTAAGTGCAATTGTACTTTGTACAACTGTATAAAATTCACATATATTAATCTGTATAAAATTAAATATATTATTATAATTGTACCTTTTAGTATCAATATAGAAATAATAAGAAGATAACTTTATATAAAAATATATAATCCATTTAATATCCAGATTGAAATTACGAATTCGTTCAGAAACAATAATTTAGCTGTTATCATATTTACTAAGAAATACTATATACACGATTTTTTCAATAAAAGTAAAAATTTGAACATATAGATAATATGTTTTTAAATAAACATAACAGTAGCAATAAAATCTCTATACTCACGGTATTGTTTCGAAAAATAAATTATTTTTTATTTTAAAAAAAATTTTGAAAAAAACAAATTTCGTGTACGTAAATTTTTAAATTGTGAAGTAAGTTAGTGAAGGATGCTGTTGGAGGTTGTGAAATCCCTCCACGTTTGAAGTTCGTAACGGCACGGTCACCTCGCGCCATCTGTCTTTCAACTAGACAATCATATCATGTCGTCCTGATGTTGCGGATTGATAACCGTAGTTGTGGAGCTCGATTATGAATATGATTAAGTAAAGTCAT
Organism: Wiebesia pumilae; assembly: GCA_018907045.1. Lineage (NCBI taxonomy): Eukaryota > Metazoa > Arthropoda > Insecta > Hymenoptera > Agaonidae > Wiebesia > Wiebesia pumilae. The sequence goes on from JACCHZ010000138.1 coordinate 5,175,105, forward strand.
TGTTGATTTCCAGGTATTGCTTCACTATCCGAATTCATGTTTGGATATCCTTCATTTCTACTCTGCTTGTGACGTATTAAGCATCCCTTTTAAAATCACAGGAGAAGGCGCTACTGCACCAAGCGCGTATAGCAACTTGACTGAGGTAATACTACACAACTCTCGCTTTTGCATTGATGGCGTAACCAACCTCGTGAACGTGTTACGTTTGGTTGATACCCACGAGATGAGAGAGAAAGATAATGAATCCTGGCGCAAGTCAGTTGTTTAAAGATATAAGAGATAGTGTTTAAATATTTCAATTATGTAACGAATTATGACTTAAATATTTCTATTGCTATTTTGCAAAGTTCATATTACGAACTTTAATTAAAAAATATGAAATCCTATCTTAACAGAAAGAATTCATTTTTAAAAACTATGTTGCATCCTTAAATAATCATAATAATATTATGAGCGTTTCAGTTTTTGATTAATTTAGTTTTTTCAATGTGAAATAATACGGTTTTTAAATATATTTTATTATTGGAAAATACAGGTGCATAAAAAACTTACATCCTTATACTTTTATAAAATGACTTCTAATTAATTACGAAAATTCAAAAAATAATTACTTAGTGAATATTTAAAACAAATCAGACGTCATATCTTTTTATGAGTTTTGAATAATACAAAAAATTTATTTATATAATATATGCCATAAAATAGAATAAATTGAGAATTAGAGCATTAAAATCTATTTTTTATTCTGTTGATATGAATTTATAAATTTCAATAAACACAACGTTTTTATATTATTTACTAAAAAATATATATATTTTGAATATAAAAAAATTATTTTGAAAATAATTTAGAAGAATAGCAGAAATAATAGCATAAATTAATAGCATAAAAGCCACAATCTTGGAAATTTTTAGTTACTATATTCATTTTTACATTTATATTATTATTTATAAAAAACGTCTGTTTCTCTATTAAATATTTATCATCAATAAAGTGATTCATATATTCGATACATTAGTACAGAATTGTTTATTATGTATTTCTGAAATCCGAAAACTGATCGTTTTACATAATTATCATTGGAGATATGAACATAACTATAGTATACACTTATTCACGATAGAAACATTAATTCAGATTATAAAGACTACTATTATTAATCTACTATTACTAAAAATTACTATTTAATATTTTATCAAACAATTGCTTGATTGCAAAATTTTATTATGTATTTGATAATTTTATATGTTAATTAACTAAGTATATTATATTATTAACACGAAAATTAAAATTCTTTAATACTATCTGAATATCTATTAAACAAAAAATATTTATGAAATTTAAAGAACAATTTCTGTATTCCAAAAATCGTTACCCTGCAAGAAATTTATGTACTATAGAAAAGTATACCTTCTTACCAAGTGAATTTAAGTTTATACAGAAAATTCAGTTGATTATATTTCTCATTAAAGAACTATAATTAGTTTAATAATTGCAAAATATAAATAAGTGGTGGAGATATTATTTTGTCATAATGTTTATTTTGATATATATTGTTATAAATATTTTCCATATATATACATTTTTTTGCGAATAAACTTAATTCAAATATTACAGTTTTGTGTTCATAACTATTTTTTAAGATATTTAAGTTTATCTTTCGTAGCGAATATAGTCTTATAAATTTCAGAAATATTATATTGATAATATCTTTCTACTTGCATGAAGTAAATAAGAAAGTTTGTTGAATTGATTTTCAAAATAATATTTAGTAAAATTTATTATTTTGTATCCCATCATAATCCCCAGGGTCTTTTCCCATAAATTGAAACAACAAGGTTAATACCACGGGATTTCTGACCTTCGAATTCAAGGGTAACATGTTTCTGACCTACTCCACCATCTATAAGCTTCACTTTTGTACCTTTCGGTAATATACTATTACTTGTGACTTTGACTTGAGTGATTTTGCTTCTACGATCTCCATGGTAAGTTTCTCTCAGCTTAATAGTTTGTAAAAATGTTCCTTTTATTGTCAGGTATTTTCGTTCTATGCGTTCATCGGTTAAGGCTCTTCTTCCATAAACTTGAATAACTGGACCTAGTATGGCAAGAGCTGACGCCAAAGTTAATATCAATACAATAAAAAACAGTATAAATCGAGGTGACATATTCTTTGAGCTTTCGAATCTGTGGAAAAATGATGATTTTTATGAAACAAAAATATAATATCGTAATAATTATTTAAGCAATATCACTTAAGTATTTTAGAAACTTTTTGTCAGCAATAAGCGAAAACAATTAATACTTTTATATAACTGTTTCAAAAAGTATTTACTATCAGCCTTAAAAAAGAATAATTCAAAATTTTATATGAAATTATTATCAAATCTTTTCTATTATAATTGAACATAATTCTGTAATAAAATTGCATTGAATACATAGAAATATCAAAACATTTTTTATAAAGAAATGTTCCAACAAAATATGTCTAAATTTTAAAATTTCTTTTGCTATACTTAATGAAATCTAATTATTTAGTCAAACGTTATTATTTAATCGATTATATTATCATGAAAGATTCAATATGTAATATAAATTTTATATAATACGAAATCAATTTTAAATTGAAACCAGTTCTTTTAATCATTAGATAAGTGCAATTGTACTTTATACAACTGTACAAAATTGACATATATTAATCTGTATAAAATTAAATATATTAATTATAATTGTACCTTTTACTATCAATATAGAAATAATAAGAAGATAACTTTATATAAAAATATATAATCCATTTAATATCGAAATTCAAATTACGAATTCGTTCAGAAACATTAATTTAGCAGTTATCGTATTTACTAAGAAATACTATACACACGATTTATATTCAATAAAAGTAAAAAGTTGAACATATAGATAATATTTATTTAAATAAACATAACAGTAGCAATAAAATATCTATACTCACGCTGTAGTTTGAAAAGAAAAATAATTATTTTTTTTATTCGAAATTTTGAAAATTTTTTCTCGTGCATAAATTTTTATAAATTTAAAATATAATTTACATAAATTAAAAGAAATTGTACATCTTTTAATCAGTACTGAACTAAGCGGAGCCGTGGGAGGTTGAGTTATCATCCCCTCACATTTGTTTAACAAGGGAATAGTCTTCCTCACGTCATCTGTGTTTCAGCGAGACAATCATATCATGTCGTCCTGATGTTGCGGATTGATAACCGTAGTTGTGGAGCTCGATTATGAATATGATTAAGTAAAGTCATTGTTGATTTCCAGGTATAGCTTCACTATCCGGTTTCATGTTTGGATATCCTTTATCTCTACGCTGCTTATGATGTGCTAGGCCTCGCTTTTAAATTCACAGGAGAAAGCGCTACCCCTCTAAGTTCGTTGAGCAACTTAAAGGAGGGGTTCCTAACCTTTGCGCTGTTGAACTGATGGCGTAACCAACCTCGCGAACGTGTTATGTTTGGCTGATACACACGAGATGAGAGGGAAAGATAATGAATCCTGGCGCATGTCAGTTGTTTAAGAATATAAGAGATCGTGTTTAAATATTTCATTTATGTAACGAATTATGACGTAAATATTTCTATAGCAATTTTGCAAAGTGCATATTACGAATTTTAATTAAAAAATATGAAATGCTATATTAACAGAAGGAATTCATTTTTAAAATATATATTGTATCTTTAAATAATCATAATATTATTATCAGCGTTTCATTTTTCGATTAATTAATTTTTTTCAAAAAGAAATAATGCGTTTTTTAAATATATTTTATTATTGATAAATACAGGTGCATAAAAAACTTAGATCCTTATAATTTTCTAAAATGATTTCTAATTAATTACGTAAATTCGAAAAATAATTACTGAGTGAATATTTAAAGCAAATCAGACGTTATGTTTTTTTATATGAGTTTTTAATAACACAGAAAATTTATTCAAATAATATATGTCATAAAATAGAATAAATTGAGAATTTAGAACATTAAAATCGATTTTTTATTCTATTGATATGTATTTATAAATTTTAATAATCACAACATTTTTACATTATTTACTAAAAAAAATATATATTTTGAATATAAAAAAATTATTTTGAAAGTAAATTAGAATAATAGCTGAAATGATTTTATATTAAAAAGCCACGATCTTTGAAATTTTTAGTTGTTATATTAAAATTTACATTCATAATATTATTTATAAAAAAAAACGACTGTTTTTCTATTATATATTAGTCATCAATAAAGTGATTCATATATTCGATACATTTGTAGAGAATTATTTATTATATATTTTTGAAATCCGAAAAATGATCGTTACACATAGTTGTCGTTGCAGATATGAACATAACTATAGTATATACTTATTCACGATAGAAACATTAATCTAGTTAATAAAACTACTTTTATTAAAGTGCTATTACTAAAAATTACTATTTAATATTTTATCCAACAATTAGTTGTGTACACCGTTTAATTATGTATTTGATAATTTCATAGAATAATTAACAAATTATATTAAAATATAAAGACAAAAATTAATATTCTTTAAATACCATTAGAATATATGCTAAAAGAAAATATTTTTGTAATTTTATAAATACTTTCTTTAATTCAAATATCGTTATCCTGTAAGAAATTAATGTACTATGGAAAAGTAACTCTTTTACTAAAATAATTTAATTTTACTCAGAAGAATCAGTTCATTATTTTTCTCAATAAATAACTATAATTAGTTGAATATTTGTAATATATAAATAAGTAGTAGAGACATTATTTTGACATCATGTTTATTTTGAAATATATACTCATAAATAATTTGCATATATGTACATTATTTGATGAATAATTTAATTTAAAAATTAAATTTTAACTTGATAATTATTTAGTGGAAATCTAAGTGTAACTTGCTTTGCAAATATAGTCTAATAATTTTTATATTGATTATACATTTTACCTGCATTTAGTAAATTACAAAGTTTGTTGAATTGATTTTCGAAATAATATGTAATAAAATTTTATGATTACGTAACACATCTTTATCCCAGGTATCTTTTGCCATAAATTGTAATAACAACGTTAATGCCTTCGGAAATACGACTTTTGAATTGAAGAGTGACATATCTATAACCTACGCCACCATTTATAAGTTTCACATTTGTACCTAGTGGTTCTATACTATTTCTTGTGACTCTGACTTGAGTGATTACGCTTCTACGATCACCGTGATAAGTTTCTCTTAGCTTAATAGTTCGTAAAAGTAATCCTTGCATGTCTATGTATTTTCGTTGTATGCGTCGATCGGCTACGGTTCTTTTTCCATAAACTTTAATTACTGAACGTTGTATGGCAAGAGCTGATTCCAAAGTCAATACCAATACAATAAAAATCAGTACATATCGAGATGTCATGATTTTTGAGCTTTCGAAATCTGTGTGAAAATTGACAATTTTTGTTAAACAAAAATATATAAATATCGTATTAAATAATTATACAGTATCACTTAAGTAATTCTACAAATTTTATGTCTAGAATAAGCGAAAAAAATTAAATTTTTATATTACTCTTTTAAATTGTACTTATTTTAAACCTTAAATAAGAATAATTCAAAATGTCTTACAGAAGAATTACCAATCGTTTTTAATATAATTGTATTTAATACATTGAAATACCAAATCATTTTTTAGAAAGAAATGTTCCAATAAAATTTGTGTAAATTTTCAAATATTTTTTGCTATACTTAATGAAATCAATTTATTTCGTCAAACGTTATTATTTAATTGATTATTCTATCATGAAAGATTCAATAAAAAATACAAATTTTATATAAATCGAAATCAGTTTTAAATTGAAAGCAGTTCTTTTAATCATTAGGTAAGTGCAATTGTACTTTGTACAACTGTATAAAATTCACATATATTAATCTGTATAAAATTAAATATATTATTATAATTGTACCTTTTAGTATCAATATAGAAATAATAAGAAGATAACTTTATATAAAAATATATAATCCATTTAATATCCAAATTGAAATTACGAATTCGTTCAGAAACAATAATTTAGCTGTTATCATATACTAAGAAATACTATATACACGATTTTTTCAATAAAAGTAAAAATTTGAACATATAGATAATATGTTTTTAAATAAACATAACAGTAGCAATAAAATCTCTATACTCACGGTATTGTTTCGAAAAATAAATTATTTTTTATTTTAAAAAAAAATTTTGAAAAAAACAAATTTCGTGTACGTAAATTTTTAAATTGTGAAGTAAGTTAGTGAAGGATGCTGTTGGAGGTTGTGAAATCCCTCCACGTTTGAAGTTCGTAACGGCACGGTCACCTCGCGCCATCTGTCTTTCAACTAGACAATCATATCATGTCGTCCTGATGTTGCGGATTGATAACCGTAGTTGTGGAGCTCGATTATGAATATGATTAAGTAAAGTCATTGTTGATTTCCAGGTATTGCTTCACTATCCGGTTTCATGTTTGGATATCCTTCATCTCTACGTTGCTTGTGATGTGCTAAGCCTCGCGTTTAAATTCACAGGAGAAAGCGCTACCCCTCTAAGTTCGTTGAGCAACTTGACGGAAGGGTTCCTAACCTTTACGCTTTTGAATTGATGGCGTAACCAACCTCGTGAACGTGTTACGTTTGGTTGATACACACGAGATGAGAGGGAAAGATAATGAATCCTGGCGCATGTCAGTTGTTTAAGAATATAAGAGATGGTGTTTAAATATTTAAATTATGTAACGAATTATGACGTAGATGTATATAGCAATTTGTCAAAGTGAATATTACGAACTTTAATTAAAAAATATGAAAGCCTATCTTAACAGACAGAATTCATTTTTAAAAACTATGTTGCATCCTTGAATAATCATAATAATATTATGAGCGTTTCAGATTTTGATTAATTTAGTTTTTTCAATGTGAAATAATACGGTTTTTAAATATATTTTATTATTGGAAAATACAGGTGCATAAAAATCTTATATCCTTATAATTTTATAAAATGACATATAATTAATTTCGTAAATTCGAAAAATAATTACTTAGTGAATATTTGAAGCAAAACAGACGTTATTTTTTTTTATATGAGTTTTGAATAATACAAAAAATTTATTTAAATAATATATGGCATATAATAGAATAAATTGAGAATTGAGAACATTAAAATCTATTTTTTATTCTGTTGATATGAATGAATAAATTTTAATAATGACAACGTTTTTACATTATTTACTAAAAAATATATATATTTTGAAAATAAATTAGAAGAATAGCTGAAATAATAGCATAAATTAATAGCATAAAAGCCACGATCTTGGAAATTTTTAGTTACTATATTCATATTTACATTTATATTATTATTTATAAAAAACGACTGTTTTTCTATTATATATTAGTCATCAATAAAGTGATTCATATATTCGATACATTTGTAGAGAATTATTTATTATATATTTCTGAAATCCGCAAAATGATCGTTACACATAATTATCGTTAGAGCTACGAACATAACTAGAGTATACACTTATTCACGATAGAAACATTAGTCTAGACCATAAAGACTACTATTATTAAACTACTATTACTAATAATTCCTATTTAATATTTTATGGAACAATTACTTGATTGGAAAGTTCTATTATGTATTTGATAATTTTGTAAGTTATTTAACAAAATATATTGAATTGTTAACGCGAGAATTAAATTTCTTTGAATACTATCGGAACATCTGTTAAACAATAAATATTTATGATTTTCTTAAAATAATTTCTGTATGCCATAAATCTTTATCCTGCAAGCAATTTTTATACTAAGGAAAAGTAATATTTTTACGAAGAAAATTTAATTTTATACAAATATGTTGCATATGTATACATTTTTTCACGAATAAATCGAATTTAAAGTTTACAATTTTATTGTCAGAATTATTTTTAGTGAAAATGTAAGTGTATCTTGCGTATTGAATAATCTTATAAATTTCATAATTATTATATTGGTAATATGTATTATATTCTTATATAATAAATAACAATAGTTAGTTGAAGTTTCGTAATGTGTATTAAAATAATATGTTGTTTTATTTAAAGTTTGTCTAATACATCGTTATCCCCAGAATGTTTTTCCATAAATTGAGACAACAAGTTTGATACCTTCGGATGGACGACTTTCGAATTCTAGTGTAACATATTTATGACCTACTCCACCATTTATAAGTGTCACTTTTGTACCTTTTGATAAAATACTATTCCTTGTGACTTTGACTTGACTGATTATACTTTTGTGATCTCCATTGTAAGTTTCTTTGAGCTTAATAGTTTTTAATGATATTCCTAGAATGTCTATGTATTTTCGTTCTATGCGTGGATCTGTCGCTGATCTGTTTCCATAAACTTGAATTACTGGACCTAGCATGGCAAGAGCTGATGCCAAAGTCAATGTCAATACAATAAAATTCAGTAAATATCGAGATGACATGTTTTTTGAGCTTTTGAAATCTGTGTGAAGAATGATGATTTATGTTAATCGAAAATATATTAATATCACAATAACTAATTAGGGATTATTATATTAACATTTCAAGTAATTCCAGATTGTCTTAGATAAATAAAAAAAAAGAAATTTTTATTTAATGATTATAAACTATATATATTTTTAATATAATACGATAATGATTTAGTATTTTGGATTGTGTAATGGATAATTCGTTTTTAATATAATTGTACTTAGTTCCTGAGATTAAATTATATTTTATTATATAGAAATATCAAATAATTTTTCAGAAAGAAATATTTGAATATTAGAATAAATTTTCTAGTTTCTTTTGTTCATACTTATTTAAATCAGTTGGTTTCGTCAAACTTTATTCTTTCATTCATTTTTCTAGCATGAAAAATTTATTACGAAATACGAAATTTATATAAATCGAAATCAGTTTTAAATTAGAACCAGTTTTTTTAATCATTAGGTAAGTGCAATTGTATTTGTACAACTGTACAAAATTGACATATATTAATCTGTATAAAATTGAAATATATTAATTTTAATTGTACCTTTAAGTATCAATATACAAATAATAAGAAGATAACTTCATATAAAAATATATAATCCATTTAATATTGAAATTCAAATTACGAATTCGTTCGGAAACAATGATTGAGCAGTTATCATATTGACTAACAAATACTATATACACGATTTTTATGCAAAAAAAGTAAAAATATGAACATATAGATAATATGTATTTAAATAAGCATAATAGTAGCAATAAAATGTCTTAACTCACTCTATATACTTAGAAGTAAATTTATAGCTTAGTTAAATTATTTTACATTTTAGTATATATAATTTAATAGAAATATTGAGAAAGATTTCGTATACATAAATTTCTATTAATATAAAATATAATTTAGATACAGTGCATAAAATTATATGTCATTTAATCAATAATGTTGGTGAAAAATGTAAAAGGTGATGCTTTTATTAATGATAATAAGTCTATTTTAATGTATTTTAAACTATGAATGAAAGTTTTAATTCAGATTTGTATTTCTATTACAGTATAACTCAATAGTCTTATATTGATAATTACATCCACCTGTATATTTTGTAAAACTATTATTATTCACAAGATGTACTCGAATGCTTTCATCTTTATCATTCGCGGAAAATTTCTACGTTACCCGAGTTTTTCGGGTAAACACGCAAACAGCCATTACTTTATAATTTTTAAGATAATATAGTAGCTTCGAAAAGAGAATAGAATTTCATTGTACATTCATTTTTTTATCGTCGGTATTATATTTATTTTTGCTTCATTTACGTATTAAGTAATGAAAAAGAATTAACATACATGATTTTATATAAGTTCTAGTTAATCAAAAATACCTGAGATTCTGAATAATTAACTAATAATTAATTAACAATAAACTAAAAATATATTTATTATTGAAGCTTATTAATGATTATAATTCTATAGAAATCTAAAAGTTAACTTAAGTGTGTTGTAAAATGTTAGCCTAATGTCTTACTTTAACGAAAATAAATTTAAAATAAAAATGTAAATAATATAAATATCTAGTTCAAAAAGATAATTGACTAAATGTATACAATATAAATGTATTAAAAAGTAAATTTTCGTGTAGTTTATGATTTCTGTGATTGATTAATATGGGTTCTAATGAAATTCAAGAGCATTTTAATCATTTTATGCTATCAATCCAGTTGACGTCAATACATTGGGCTAGATCTAAGTATTTTTGAAATACATTCTAGTAGTTTTTGTATCCTTCTTTTGATTTCTGAGTACCATCGAATGTTAGTTGCACTTTTTTTCTAGATAGCTTTAGTAAGTCGTCAAAATTGAATGTTTAGTTAATTAATTTGTTGGAGAACTTTTCTTAAAGTGTCGCTCCTTCTTGACTTAATTTATATGAGAATTCTGACATTATCATCTTTGTTTTTATATCTCTATAATGTTTGCAAGTTACGATCGTATTTTATTACTTGACGCGTAAAACAGTAATATTTCGAAAGATTCGTTTAACTCAAATGAAACAGTTGTAAAAGTGACCATACTATATACAAATTATGTAAGATAATAATATAGATTATTATATTCAAGTCGGTTCCTATAATTTATCTATTCAGACCAATTTTAATAGCTTAGGCTACAGACACTTTTCTTCAGCTTCGTCTTTTTGACAGTAATTCCTTGTTGGTAGGTAAATTATCTCTTCTCGATTAATATACTGATGGATATCATCTCCTCAATCAATACCATTTCAAAACAAGAATATATGGGTACTCAAAATGAAGAATCCCTCTTTGCACCATTTAGATAGACAATTTTAATAATTCCCTTGGCAAAAGATGCTACATAATTCAAATAATTATGTGGTTCTCATCAGATGATTTTCTGATAACTACGATTTAAAATATAAAAAATACAAAGAGCACATTTATTTTTGAAGTTAATCCAATAAATATTCTGTTATACTAGAAAAGTAATTTATAAATTTCTATATATTTTATTACTAATGCATACAAATTTATATATAATTTCAAACAGAATTTTTTTAAAAAAATTATTTCCTTTCCAAATCTTTAAAAAGAATGATAATTAATTTCTTTTTAATATTAAGATTTATCATTTATCAATGCTGGCTTCTAGGAAATACTTTTATATAGTATGACATTAATAAATATCATGATATTCATATAAGTATTTTTACAATTATATATCACTTAAATAGCCAATATTACATAAATAGATCTAAATTAATTAATTTATGTATGGGAAAAATGATTGAATTTATGGTGCATAAAGTTCTCTTAATATATTCTCTTATTTCCATTTTGGTTTTCCATAAAGTTCAATGAGAAAATGTATACCTTTTGATAACTTGCTTTTAAAATTAAGCACAACATAATTAAATCCATGTCCACCTTTCTGTAACTTTACACTCGCACCACCTGTATTATTGCTTTGATTAATAATTTTAATTTGAGTAATACGATTATCAAAACCTCCGTGAAAGGTCTGCTGTAAGCGAGTAATTCCCCAAAAGGATCCATTAATAAGCACCATTGTTTTATAAATTAAAGAATCGTTAGCCATTCGGTATCCAAAAATTCGATCACTTTTTGACATTTTTTGACTGATAATTCTAGCCGCCATAGCTAATAGAAAAATGACAAATGAGTGTTGAAATTCCATTCTTTCAATAGGTCATCTGTTTGAAAAAATTAAATATTTTAAATAAATATATATATATATATATAATCAAATTAAATTCTGATATATTATAATATTTTTCAAATTAATGTAAAAATTGATTTAATTTATTGACAAAATAGTCAAGAATTTAAGTTAAGATTTATTATTTTATAGTTTCTTTATGTTAGAGTTTAAATTAATATTATTTCATAAATTTAATGGAATGAATAAAGAAATAAATAATAAACTAATCGTTTCAATATTCTAAAATATAGTTGATAAATTACTACGAATAGATTAGATGAATAAAAAATTGCGAAATTAAAAAAGCAAACACTAACTACCTTTAAATGCTACAAAATCGAATATATTTAATTATTATAGATTCTGAATATAGCATGATAAGTTCAGTTATTAACTTAATGAAAAATTGTTTTAAAATTTTTATTTCAATAAAAATATATTATAACTACTATTTTTAATAAAAGTAAAATAACGATTGTTGGGAACAAATATAAAAATATATTTTTTTTGGGAACAACAATATATATATATTTCAGCAAATATTGTTTAATAAAAAATTTTAATCGATACTAAAAAATTAAGTATTATTTTTTACATTTAATAATTATTATTTAGCAAAAATTTGTTAAACTCAATTTATATATAAATTTATATATAGACTCACGATTTTTACATTTTTAGTTTGACTTGTTGTCGTGTCCAAAATAAAATGAAATATGTTACTCAAATAATAAAAATTGTTTTTAACCTAAAAAAATAAGAGTTGTATTAATTTAAATTACAATTTTAATTTAATAAGTATACATTTTTATACAGAGTTATACATTTTTAAGCGAATATTACTATATGGAATGAAAACTCATACTATTTATCTAATACGTACATATCAAAGAAAAAATTTATTAACGGAAAAATAAATAAATTATATTATTTTCAATTTATAGTTAGATATATTAAAATAAAATTGAGAAGAATTTAAGTATATTTAAATTTTACTTTATTCATTTAAAGAAGATTATCCTTAATCCAAATGAAACTTGTCTATGATCCTAAACTACAAATCTATCCATCTATCAAATTCATTTTGTAAAATTCTTTAATGATTTCATAGTCCCATAGAAAAATATTTACATTATATTACATCAATTATGTGTATAATTATAAAAATATTTTTATGGGAAATTCGGCTACATAAATATTCATATTTTTGTACAAAGCTTTTCTAATCAACACTATAAACGCCATTAGAATTTGATAATAATGTTTGCTGTTAATAACAAGAAAATTCTTTTATGATTTTATATAATTAAATTCAAAGTGATATGTATTTTTTATTAGAACTTATGTAAGTTTTTGAAAATCTTATACATATTTATCAAAAACTTGATGGGTTATACTTATAGATCGTACCGTTCAGAATTATTATTATATATATATATATATATATATATATTAGATGCCTATCTCATATTTAGTGAAAATGAATCTAATATTTAAGAATTAATATTGATTCAGTTTCTATAATTAATAAATTTAAAGTTTGAGTTATATAATAATAATACTATATGAACGTTAACTATAAAGATGTAAAATACAATATATGTAGAAAAAATGCATTTCATAAAGAAGAGTATTCTATTTAGTTGAGTACTTTTACGACATGCTTCGCTGCTTCTCATTTCTTGCAAAATCACCAAGATGACAATGTACAGTGATGATCTACAAAAGGTAGAAAATCCTACTAGACTGCGTACGTATGGTGACAAATTTATTACAGTCTGAAATATGTATGCTAAGTGACAGCAAGAAAATACAAAAAAGACGCATGGAGAGTATATAAAGAGTAACTTTTAGACTTGAGTACAATACACTAGAGCCCATGTTTTTCAGAATGTGGAAAATAAAAGTTTTTCATCTTCCAGCATCTCGTCAAGGAATTCATTCTTGGATCACCGTCTCGGCACTGTATCCGATTCCCAGTGGAGTGTCCAGGAGAAAAATACTCTTACAGAATCAAGAGAGCAAGCCTACAAGTAATAGCCTTGCTGCTAAGATCGTAGCTATATCTAGAAGATAATTTCGAGGGATCCTATTTAGAAGCAGATGTACAGGATAATGGAAAACTTCTCTATTTAGATTAGCATCACTCAACTGAACTACGTCGCAAGAGTGGATTTTTCGATCAATGATTTTTAATCTTTGTACATAAGTTTCACTTTTATTTTTTCATCAAAAAAATAAAATATCATATTTATAAAGAATATAAAAAATTATCATATATATAAAAAAATTATCATATATACAAAAATATTATCATATATATAAAAAAATTATCATATATATAAAAAAATTATCATATATATATATAAAAATTATCATATATATAAAAAAATTATCATATTTCAATATTAAAACAGTTTTCATAATTTCTTAATTCTTAATATATTTTTACGTGCTCACTCTGTATATGAGTCTTTCTTTCATTCAACACAAATATTCTTTTAAAAGAAAAACACGAAATACATGGATTTACACATTAATATACATATGTGTATGATTATATGTGAGTATATACATAAACGTAAAAACACCAGATTTTATTTATCGAAATTTTCAATGCAACAAATATTTTTACTATATTTGATACCTATTTTTTTACAAAAAATGAACTAGCTGATCTTCAGAGCTATGTCTAATTTATGGTATACTTTTTTATCAACTAACTCAAATAGTGTTAAACACACCAGCAGAGGGTTCACTGCAATTTCTGAAATTTTTAAAGAAAGCATAATATATATATCTAAATACAGATTCTCTTGTAGACTAATGACTCTCATACAGTTCTTCGTCTCGTTATTTACCGCTTTTTTCGTCCCTTAGGGGCATGACGAGACGAAGACACCCTCTCTTGATTTTCTCATGCTTTATCTTCTACGGTCTTTTTTTTTATTTTACGAAGACCCTTTTCGATGTGACGACGACGAAGTTACTGTATTGAGTCCTTTCATACTTCTCGCCTTACGCAATGTAGCCAGGAAATTATTTGTTTTCGCTTGTCTGTCTTCGCTAAAAATGCGCAACAAACGAACAATCTGCCCATTTAACGAACCAGTCCGCTTTTATCTTTTCCTTTAATACATATATATTCATAAGTTTGTGTGTGTGTACGCACGTGTGTATAAGTATTTTACCAGCTCGCTTTGTTCACTTTTTTTATATCTCTATCTATTTGTCGCAGTAAGAAAATTGAGCTTTCTACGAGAGCTGCTGATGTGATAATTAATTTTCTGTGGCTCTTAGGAATGGAAAGAAGGGAGGGGATACTTTAATTTTCAAAGTTACGACTATAAAATCTTGCGTGAACGATGATTGATTGCTAGAACTGCGACATTTTCTCCCTATTTTAAAGTACCGTGATTGACTGACACGAAACAGTGAATTAGTATAATTGATGGTTGAGTGCGAAATCTCTGACAAGGTGACTTGTAATTAGGCCAAGTGTGACTTAGTAAAATACTTTAATTTTTTGTTCAATTAAAATCTTTAATTATTATGCTAATTTTTTATGCATTTCGATCGGAGGTTTACATTTTCATTTACTTTAGTTTTTATTTTTAATTGCAAAAGTGAAGAACGACATTAATTTTTGCAGTTCTATTCAGAGATTTTAAAAAGTTTAGTTCACGAAAATTTAAAAATTATTAAAAATTTAAAATGAAATTATAAGTCTTAAGCAAGTAATATCAGCTACAGAGACTTATTTTAATGTATATTCTATAGAGATAATCGGTTTCAAATTCATGACGATATAATGTTGAGTAAACGAATATTCTTCATCAAAAGTTTAGGAAATTATACTTTAACAGATTTAAAAATTTAGTGATAATTATTTTATACTTAATGGTACAGTTTCAACTTTGTATGTTTTTTATAGCAAAATTTATAAGTAAGAAAGAACATTTTATAAAATTTTAAAACACTAAAAAATTATATGCGTTATTTAATACTCTATTTGGTATATTTAACTTAAATTTTAAAAAACATAGTTATTGTATATACGAAATTATAATTCCGTAAAGTATATTGCACTATACTTAAAATTAGTATCTGTATTTCCAAGAAGGGTTTAATTTTTAATTTATTGTTCGAAAAATGTTTGTTAAGACAACAATATAATTACACCAAAAATTCAACCGTGGCTAAAATAATTTATATGTGCTAAATTTAGATAAATTTTATCTTAAAGAAATGAAGCGACAACTATTTCTTAATTTAAATTAATACCTAAAAAGCGATTACCTAAATGTTCATGTAGTTCATTTATTTTACTTCGTGACAGAAAATTATCTAAATTATCTAAATTATCTAAATTAATAAATTTAAGTTTTTTGAAAGATTTAATTTACTTGATAAATTCTTTTTCTTCATTATTAAATATTTACAATTAGTTTAAGGATTTTAGAATTTATAACAATGATATGAATAAATAAAATAAAAATATTCAGCAATATAAATATATAATAATCTTAAAAATTTGCCAATTAAACTTTCACTACTATATAGCTACTATACTTTAAACACTTTTTTCACAATGTAGATTTGAGCTCAATAAACGCTTGCGGGCCTGACGTTTGCATATATTATTTTATTCTCACTCTTACTCTTTTACCTCTGCTCTGTAAATAATATTCCATCAATGAAGTCGCACGCGCGAGTGAGCATTGTTCCCCATTATCAATGCGATAATTATATACTTCACGTAATGGCTCATTCAAACCGGTGTCGCCTCGGGTTTTCTCTCTTCGTGCGACGTCTGTACCATTGTTTCGAACGTCTTAAATGGCGAGATTGCGTATCATTAGACGACCGTAATGATCGTCTAGGACTTATAAAACAATTTTACATGAATGAAAAGTGCAAATATGGAATTATATTCATTTAGATGAAAGAGGAAATCCTTTTTCGTGGTCACTCCGGACGTTTTCACGTAGTTCGTTAATGATGCGTAGCTTGAGTTGTGTGAAAAAGGAAGTTAGAAAAAAGAATGAACTTTATTAAGCAATAACTTTTTAATGTCAAGGTTTAGTATACCGAGGCACATATTGAAAAAGAAATTAATATTAATAATAGAAGTAAATACTTGTCTAATTTAAGATTATCTGCAGTAAAAATTAAGTTTTTATAATCATAAATGTTTGATTTTCAAAGAATGTTACTAAACTACTTAAATATGTTATATAATAAATGTATCTAATAAACATATAATAAACTTCAATATTTAAAGAGATTAAATAATTTAATAATACAGGATTTATTAATAAAATCTGGTTAGAAACTTAAGTTAATTTTTGGAATAAATTCTATTAATACAGTTTGGTATTTTAAGTGAAATACTTTATCGATGAACAACATTATAATTATTCTAATACACAACCATTAATATTTGGGATTCTATACTATATTTAATAATTTATTAAGTAATTAATTTTTAAATTGTTTTAAAATAAATTTCAATACAAATAAATACTATAATTATATAATAAACGATAAAATTTGAATAATAATATGATGTAATTAATAATTTAAAAAATGTCTAGAATTTAATCTTTGAGTAATCTATATTAATTAATGAAAACTTACATGTATACACGCAGAAAATTAATTTTCTATTACTTTATTGACTGATTATTTAAATGTAATTCATAATTTAATAAGATAAAGTATAATTTAGACCAACAATTTATTACTGTAAGTAGCAGTATTTTATTGATTGAGTATTAATGTTTTTATTTTTATAAATCTTCGTGTAGACGCATTTTTTATGGGTATATACTCGTATTTATAAGTTCGCATTGAACTATAATGCTTAATTAGTAATTTGGTGTTTTTGCTAATCCAAATTCTGAACTGCAATCTTTCTACCGAATATTATTTCAAATATAAATTAAATAAGTTTTTTAACGAAATATATAAAATTACTACCTTAAAATAAATTTAAATGCGTTATATATTATTATTGTGGAATTTATTTACTAGTGCTTTAATTTACGTATGTCGTATATTTCTCTATTTTTATTTTTGTAAGTATATTCTGTTCAATTATTATTTATTCATAATTCTCAAGAATATTTAATTTGTATACATATTATACAAAATTAGAATACATTGCGTTGTTCAATTATAAACACTAGCACTGTATATAGTAAAAACTTATTAGTTAACCTATCAAAAATTTATAATAATTCGAATTTATTACGTATTAATGTGCAAATTATATATAACATCGTTATGAATTATATTCATGACGATGTTACAATTTATTACCATTTATTTTAAGTTATTTGAATGAATATTGAAATTTAATAAAAATAAAAGCTTCGAATAAGATTATTCGAATTATAAAGTCTAGATTGATTATTAATAATAGAATAATAAAAATACTAAATACCATTCTTTTTAACACGATTTTATTTACATTAATAACATTACTAATTAATAATTCAACAATATTGTGTAATTAATAACTTAATATGATTCGCAACGTCAAGACGTAAATGAAGCTATAATAATGATATTCAAGATAGATTGATGATTATTTTATCTTAATATAAAAATATATAAATATATTGATATAATCAATTACTTATTTTTTTATAAACTTGATATGAAATATTGAATATAAATAATTAATTTCAATATTTCACATAAAATGTAGGATAATCATCATGAAGATTTGTTTCAATGCAATTTTAGATAATAAACGAATAAGTATACATAAGTCAATAACATAGTTTTAAAGAAAGTACATCAATACAAAATTATGTAAGGAATTCGCACTTAGGTATACCTACGTATACCTAATATATTATTTTCTTTTTAAATATATATTCATCATTAAAAATACTGTTGTACATATTCATTTACAGGCTAATAAGATAATTTATTACCTTAAAAGTTACTCAGTATATTTTTTCCACATACACTTAAGCTTTCATGCATTTTTTCAAAATAAAATTTTATAAATATATCTTACGCATATTTTGTACGGTTTTAGTATAAAATACAACGTTACTATGATTTAAGAATGATGTATCATATAAAATATAGATTGTAACATAAGGAATAATTATTTTACTTATATACCAAACATATTAGAAGGTATCATTTTTTTAAATTATTAATTGTCAATAATATAATTTTCAAATGAGCGCAACTCTTTACTAAATATTTATCTTTAAAGTATTTTAATGAAACTTGAACTTTGGATACAGTGAGAAAAATTCCTTTCCGTTTTACTAACGTCATCTTCCTCTTTGGTGAACGCAACTTATCGTCTACGAAGAAACATCCATCGCACGGATCAGACTTCGCGCTTTACCGGGTCCCGATCCGATTACCTTTCCATGGCTGGCTAAATCTGTCGAAGGAGCCGAGTCACGGATTTGCTTCCGGTGTGTCTGCCAAGCACTTGATAAGACACTTTCGTCGGAATCATCTGCCGCCTGTAACATTTGGATCGAATTTCACAGGACATGTATATACAACGTGAAATAACGCACTATTTTGAACTGTAACAAACATCCTTTGTAATTTTAGAAATTTTTTAAAAATTTATTTTGGTAAAAATGAATATTAGCTATTTTGTCAAAAGGATAAAAATATCTAGTATTATATTTTCAAATATAATTAATTCGATTAATTCCGTTTTCTTCAATTAAATTGTACTTGTACATTATTAAGAGTAAATCTAAACAAAGATTAAATTCAGCTTTTATTTAGTAATTTCATGGCACACATATATATTTATTCATTGTGGCACTTTAGCAGCATGATTGGCAATTACGATTCTCGAATGTGGACAAAAATCCTTTTTCCTAGTCATTGATAAAAATATAATATTACCATTTATTCGCTTATCGACAGTACATATTGTAAGCTATTTTTTTATAAAAATCATAAAAAGCTTATACAAATGATAAAATTGAAAAAAGTATTTACATCTAAATTAACCTAATAAAAAAGTTTCTCTAATATAGATTTATTTGAACATTCATGTCTTGATATAAAATAAAAATCAATGAGATTCAAAATTTTATTGCAAAAGAACTTTCAGCTTTTTTTAAAATATCTTTCTCGTGTGTTCAAGAAATATATTAAAAATACATGTAATTTTTATCTATAAATTATAAATAAATAATGAATTTTAAACAAGCAAAAATAACACAATTTAAATCTATTTATTTAATATAACATTATATTTTACATTATTTTCCACTTCTGTAAGATATTAATTACTGAGAAAATAATGCCTGGGCAATAAAAATTTAAGATCACAATTTACAAAGTCAAAGTCTGTACAAAGTCTCGCAGTTACTATTTGTAAATAACTTATTTCATTATTTTCTATGGATTTGCGATATTAGATGAACATATTTTTAATCTAAATTAAAAAAGGCTTAAAAATCATTTTTAATTTACAAAAATTTTAGTAAACTCCCGATAGTAGGATAAATTTTTAATTAAATTTAATATTTGATTGATTTGTTAGTTTATACGTAGCGCACGTATATAATTGCCTTTTACATTTTCACATTTTATACATAGTAATTACATCTACATTTCTAACATAAAATTTCTAACAAAAATTACGAGCGCTAGTTATACCATTATTTGCAATTTATTGAAATATAAATATAAAATACAATTAGAACCGCCATACAGTTGTTTTCCAGATATCAAAGCGCAGGTTGCTAATCGTCTGCTCCTACAACTTCGTCGTACCAGCAGCAGCTGGTTTTATCGTACCATATAGACGTACAACGGTCAACACCTGTTCCGCTTGCTTGGATACCGATTTTCAAGCGCCGAGCAGACGTTATAAGATTGCCAAGCTGCTGCTGCTGTTGCTGCTTTTGCTGGCCCATCGTGCACGACCGTGTCGATAAGTCTTAAGTGGTCCCTGGATTAAATTATTCTACAAGTCCGTGAAATATGCCCTGACTTAATGTCAGACAACGATCAGCAGATTTTTATTCTTTTTTGCCTCTTGTTAAAGATACAATCGAGGCACTTATATAACCTTTCGCTGATTTTTTTATTAAGATAAATAATAACCGGGCTTTTTAAATATATCAAGGGATTCCTTCTTGTTTTTCATTTCCTTATCTTTTTCTGCCCTTCGTGAATTGTTAATAACAGAAATAAGAAGATTAGAAAGATCGACAGGATGTATTATTGTATCATGTTTGACAACTATTGATTAAGAATGAAAAATCTTTGGGATTTATGAGAATAATGATACTCTTATCAAGTACATTATATATTTATTACAAATATTTTACAAGAGTAGTATTAACTTTGTTCATTATTTTATGGTATTATATTTAAATCAAATATTCGATGTTTCATCTTAGCTAAGGCATAAAAAATAATATAATATCGAATTTTCGTCAGTTGTATTTCAACTATTTTTAGTAAATCATTATTTTATAGAATATATAACATTTATTAAGATAATGAGCGCGTTAATAAATTTCATGCCTATAAACTTTTATTTACTCTATTTAGTCCTGTAATAAATATATATATATATATATGGATGTTTTGCTCGTGTATGTTATTGTTCTTGTACGTGATTTACATAATAAAAAATTATTTTCTATGTTTAATGAAATATTTCTAATTTACAAGGTTTCAAGAAAAAACAGACCATGATTTCACGTATCTTATAATACATAAATATAATTTTATGAAATATATGAATAAAGTTAAAATTTCATTTGTAAAATAGAAAAAGCATTGAATAACAAAAATCTTCAATTTGAAACATCTAACGTCAAATATTAATACCATATTCTTTTTTTCAATAATAAATTAAGGAGAGCTTTATTTGTAGAAGGCGTTTTATCAGATAATCGAGTTTGCACAGTAACAAGCCGTGAAAGTGCATTTCCGATTGTCATCTGCGGTTACACGATGCAGTATAGTAGAATGTGTTTATTAAGTCATTGCATGTAAGTCTATTAATCTATGTGTTTATTAAGTCATTGCATGTAAGTCAGCCATTGTCCAAAATAACTGTTGATTACGTTTATTAAGAATGTCAGCGATTCGAATTCAGTCAAATGCATGTGGATATTAATATTTTTATTGAATTTCCCTAAAATACTCAATTTTTAATAAATAGTTGAAAAATATTTTATTGCTGCACTCTAAAGTTCATTTAATTATTCTACTGAATTTTATATACGAAATTATTACTTATGATTATAAATAAAAACGAATACAGCTTAATATGAAAATAATGTAAAATTTTCAATTTTTATATAAAATGTAAACAATTGTACAATACAAAGTCATTATGTAGTCATTATAATTTATATGTTTGAACTTAATCTGTAATCCACATATTTATTATAGATTACATGGAAATAATAAATATTGAAATTGTAATTAAAATTTTTTAAGAAAGTCCAACTATATCGTAAATAAAATATGACTAGAATTGTACGAAGACATTTGTAATTATTACAAGAATATAATAAGAATATATAGAATAAGTTATTTTTATTGGATTTTTAGGAATTTAGGTATTATATATTGAAATGTTACACGTGCTTTCTTGATCATATAAAAATGCTTAATTATCACAAAATTTTAAGACAACTTAATTTTATTACACGAAAATTAATATTTAATTAAATCGTGAAAATAATTTGTATACATTTTTCAAAATCAGAAAAAAAAAACATTAAATACAAATAAACTAACTTATCTGTGAAAAAATTATATTGTTTTATTACATTGTTCTTCTAAAACTGTTAAATATTGAACTGACAAATTGTGTTATTAGCTTCATCTATTTAATTTTTTATACGATTAACGTTATTTTATGTTGTACTGAATTTAGTATTTTCTTATTATGAGAAATTTCAGGAAATAAAGTTAGTACTAAATTATTTTTGTAAAATATTCTTTCAAAAATATATTTTATAAAATAGAGATTATTGTAAAATAAAAATTTTATCGAAACATAAATAAATATATAAAATTATAATAAGAAAAATTAGATTCTGTTTAAAGAGTTATCAATCTGATTAAAAACATATTATATTTATAATATTATAAAAAATTTTATTATGAACGACGAGTGAAGAGATATTTTAGTATTGCTTAATTTTAAATTCTATGAATTAGAAATCAATAAGTAAATAATTATAATTAAGTTCCATAAATTATTTACTAAATATTAATATAACAAGAGTGTCAATTTATTGTAAATGTTAAACATTAAATATAACTTTCTTAATGATATTATTAATCAGTAGACCATTTGCATGACGGAAGCGATAACACAAGGAATAAAGGACCATATATATAAAATTCAACGATTTTCTAAGACGTATATCGTAGATAAAACCGTATTTAATCTGATCCGAAGTTGTGTAGCCTTATACACGAATGCTGCCTAAGTGCACTTAAAACCGAAGCATACGTTGCTCTTCCCATTTACGTTCAATAAGAATGCGAAAATGTTACTCGAAGGCATTATAACAGTACATATATGAATTAAGTTTTAAATGCGTAAACATGAATAAAATATTTTTACATTATTTGAGATTAGAAGGTGCGTAAATTATGAATAATTCTTCAAAACTAAGAATTTTCTTGTACAATCTTCACGAGATATAATATAAAATATAATAATTGAATCAGCAATTAATTCAAATACTAAGATCAATATTGATATTTTGTTTTCTTTCTAATAATACGATTTACAAATCTTCATGACGTCTTTTATGGCAAATAAATACAGTCTAATTATATTATAT
Source organism: Wiebesia pumilae (assembly GCA_018907045.1). NCBI lineage: Eukaryota > Metazoa > Arthropoda > Insecta > Hymenoptera > Agaonidae > Wiebesia > Wiebesia pumilae. The sequence continues at coordinate 5,198,732 of JACCHZ010000138.1, forward strand.
CTTTGTGTGTAAAAAATAATTGTTCTTAAAGAATTGATAGAAAAAATGTTATGATAACTAATATGGTAATGAAAATTAAAAATCTTGTTTAAATTACATTATAAAACTCTAACGATATTTCAAATAAGATGCTCATCAAATCTACTTCAACCTATAAATTTTTTATTATATTTTTGTTATTAAATCATTTGTAAAATTACAGAGTGGTTATAATTTTATTAATTAATGTTTTAATACTGAAGATTCGATAAAAAGATTTTATTGAATAAATTGAAACAAATTGAACAAACATTTAAAACAACGTTGAAAAATTCGTTATTCTTTTGATAGATATTCAGTTTAAATACTTTATTTAAAATTATTTTGCTATTAAAGAAAATAAACTGTATTTATTTATATTTTATTTAAATAAAAATTAACTACGTATCAAAACCATTCGAACAGTTGCAAGAACATAATTTTCAATAAGATATAATCATTTTTTATTCAATAAGACAAATTTGTCTTGATTTACAAATCACTTTGTAAATAGGTGTTAGTAGAATTTGTTATTAACTTTTATAAATAATAATACTAATAAGAGATTCTATATTTTTAGAATACGATAGACTAAAAGAACAATAATATCCACTTTGATTATATTCAAATGGCACTTAATCATAGAGTATAGTTACATAGGTGAATAATTGTTTACCTTTCAAAGAAATCACGATTTTTATAACGTATATCCATAAATAGTAGCGAAATTCAATAAAATCGTAAGAAAAAATATCTTTAGGTAACCTTTAATTTAATCTTCCATGCTACTTAGTACTTAGCACGAAAGCGCGCATCAAGCTAAGATCCATAATAATAATCAAAAGCACATTTTCATTCTCTTTTCTTTCCCCTTTTTTCCTTATTACACCATTTTTATCGTGCAAAGAGGAAGGTGTACACTCCCGCTTCCTTCTTCACCCCCAATCCACTCATATTTTCCTCTAACAGCTAGCTGTAAACCATACATCGCCTTTTACAACACTTGCTACACGAATGCAATTTTGCCGGGTTAAGGAGAGGTACACGCAAAGCCGCGTAAATCTTTAAAGTGCTTCTGAGAGAGAAATAGAGTAAGAGAGAGAGAGAGAGAGAGAGAGAGATTATTGCGGCCTAGTAAGGAGTATGGGCCCGAGGGTATGTGCAAATTTATGGCTTTCATGCGACACGGGTTCAACTGCGCCATGCGTATAGTTACGTACCCAAGTGCCGCCTTTGCTCAAATGTATATGCACCTCGTCTCTTCATAATCGCATATGTTAATGCCCCTCGATATTAAAGCTCATTTCCGCCACGAGAACCGTACACTCATGCGCCTGGCGTTTCCTTTTTCTGACTTGCCCCCTGAGTGCTTGTTCGTAATCGGCAAAGCGGATCTTAATTCCAAATGTACCGCGAAAACGAACTAAACTTGGTGCTTTCAATTTTATTAGAGTAACTAACCCTACCTGCATTAGCAGCAGTTTTCTTTAATCAATACTGTATATTTATATAAGTTTATTAAGTGAATCATAAAATTTACTCTTTTAAAGTGCCTCCAGAGCAATTAACTTAAAAATCAGTTGTTTCGCGTTGTAATTTAATCGAGTTGATTATCAAATGCATTTTTAACGTACTTCTAGCTTGTAGTATTAAAATATTTAGTAAACATAACATACTAAAAATTAATTTTATCACTTATTTTAAATCGTCAATTGTATTTATATATTTATGATTTAACTACCGTTGACATCAAAATTTAAGATAATTAATTTCATTTTACTCCCTTGCTACATTTATTACATACAAACTTTTGAATTTATCAAGTACCGACAAGTAATTAGCTTTAAGAATTTTAATTTTCAAAAACAATTTTACTTGGAATAGTTTGTGATCACATATCGTATTAATACTCAAATATGTTTATATGAAGTTATATGAAATAAAAAAAGAAAGCAACATCCAATGTTATTCATTCGCTGAACGGTCGCTAAAGGAAAGTAATAGTCATTTATTCCCCATGGTAAGAGTATTTCTATCAATTCTTTATGTGACAAAAGCGAATATCGAAGCAGTAACGGTTTGTTGAAAAGAATGAACAAGAAAAAGAAGGGAAAAAGTAAAATCGTTGTCGACGTCGCCTCCCAAAAAACTAGTGAAAGAAAAAATGAGACAGATCGAAAGAAAAGAGAGAGAATGAGAGTGAGAGTGAGAGGAGAAAGAAATGATTTTGCAACTCTAAAGTATAAAGTCAGGAGAAAACGTTATACACCCCCGCAAACATATAGGCGCCATTGTGTAATCTTATACGGTCTAGTGACCCCCGGCGGTTTTAACGCTTACCACTCGACGGCAATGTCTAGATACGAGCTGAGATATGGTCCGCCTTTATAGATCGAACACCATGTTTCTTTCCGTGAAAAGCCTAGAGCAAGAAAGAAAGAAAAAGATGAAGAGAGGAAGAGTGAGCGAAAGTTATGGTGAGGGGTGTAATAGAGAGTGAAAAGTAGGAAAAGTGAGACGGAGCGAGAGAGAAGGAGAAAGATCTTTTATTCGTGGGACCTGAGCGCATGTACTAAGCGTTTCAAATCGACAAACATGCTTTCGCGATAAGCCACCGGAATTTTAGAAAAATGCAGAAGAAGAAAGGCGTAGACTTTAAACATTGTGTAGGACTTTATACATTCGATATTATTTTATATATTTTACGTTCAATTTAGAATTGTATTCGCGATTTTCTCTTCTTACTTTCTACTTTGTTAAGTGCACTTATTTGTTGTATTTATCTATTCCACAATTTTTCCATGAACTAAGAGATTCCTCGAGTTTGAAACTATTCAGTTGATGGAATATACATAAACATTAAAATACCTACACTAAAATGCTTAAAAGGTAAGAATACTAATACTCATAAGACGTAAGTAACGAGCTTTTACAAAATTTTTCTTTAGAAATATTTACTATATATATAATTACTCATTTATATAGTAATTCTATGTAAAGTTAATAGATGTAAATAATAATAGTGATAATTATTGAATGATCGAACTCATTTGAACGTAAAATACATTAAATGAAAAATTAAAAGAAATATATTATTTATATATTACTTAAAGACTTATATAAATTCAAACTCCTATAGTAATTACCATTAACATAGAAGACAAAAATATAAAATATAAAAATTATGATATATAAGTGTTGCTTAATATTCAAAATATACGTGCAAAGTTGTAATAAGTATAATAAGTAACTAATATAATATAAAAGTAGATAATGAATATGTAATTCACGGATTAATAACGTCTGACCAATAATTTATACTCAAATGAATTAAAATTATTTTTTTTAGTTAGAAATTAAAACATGTAACTGTTGATTTTTTAAAGCTATTTTGTTGTTAAATTTTATTTTGCTACATATTTATTGGTAAATAATTTGTAAATGCAATTCTAAATGTAAATTCTAAACTTCACAGTTTTTATTTACTACATTTTCTTGAACGATATAATTTTTTCTTATACTTGTTGAATTATAGAAATTTTTTGAAACCGCGAAAAATGTGTAAAACGAAAGAAAAGAGCAATTAAAAAAAATTGAAATACTCGTGTACTTTATCCTATCCCATCTTTTTCAAGAGAAATAATGATTAGATAAAGAGAAATAATTCCCCTCGTGGCTTGTACTTTTCTCGATCCGGCTTTATTCTAAAGCCGCTTGGGCACGTGTGTTTACTGGTTGAAATCGAACGGGATTCGCATTTATATTTATTATATTATGATCTGAATCCAAATGTCTAACGTAATTAGAGAATTACAAAGAAAAACCTTATCATTGTTCTCTAAATATGATTTATTTATGAAATTTATAATTCATTTCATTCATGAATACATTTTCGTATTTTATAAGTATTAATTAAAAATTCATCCAAATTTATTAAACTTCACTAATTGTATTAGATAAATTTCAATTTAGATTAATATTAAGGTAAAATATTCTTACGTACTACAACGATTTGTTCAATACTTTATTATGAAAATTATATTTTACTACTTCAGAAAGAGATATTAATTAATATAATTAATTAATGCGCTCTATTAAATATTTCGAATAAGTTAAATATGATGTATTTCGATAAGTAAGTATAAATATTCTTTAGGTATTATTTTCGCTACAGAAGTGTTCGGAATCTTAATACATGTAAATCCTTCTCAAAAATTATCAGTCACGTTATTTTTATTATATTAAAAGCTTTAATTGAAAAATTAGCAATTTGAAAAATATACGCAAGTAAAAAAATGTATCCAATTATAAAATTATTATTGAGATGCTTTTATTTGCAGTAGTTTATTAAACCAATTTTCCAAAAATATTTATATATTTTTCTAAAAAATTTTCAATGTACGTAAATAAAATTTTTATCTTCTTCAAATTTAGCTGGATAATAAACCATAAAAACTATAAAATGTATATAGATATAGAAAAAACAAACAATTTTAATTTTAAAATACACGATATAAAAATTAATACGTAAATAAGAAAATTATTTGCAGACTAAATGCAGTCCGTGATTATAGTCTTTTTTTCATGATTTTAGTTATCTAATATAAAAGATATACAGTATAAGAAAATTCTGCTATTACTATTGCTAAATTATTAATTAATTTCTTTTAACATCATTCAGTTAATTTTTAGGCTAATTTACGAAAAAATAAGTTAGAAAGTTATGAAAAACTGAAGGTCTAAATGAGCTGTTCAGGAATTTTGTTTTCCTAAAATAGTTCAATTGTATAGAAATCCCAAACTCTTCTCTACTTCATGTTTCTCTTGTAAATCAAGAACAGATAACTCACAATCTAAGAAAATCTCAATGGTACCTTCGACGTACAAAACTCTTGGAACGCATACATCATTCCCAGTAACGTATAGATAAATATAGATAGACAGAGAATTTGAAAGTACAGATGAAGAGGAGGAAAGTCCAACTTCTTAATATCCCCTAGAGAGTTGCCGCGATCAGATACACAGGCCGCATAAGAGACCTACGGGGACTTTTCGCACGCTATCTATTCAATATGCCTCCATTATTCGACTACAGATAAGATGATCCCAGCCAACTGGAAGATATGGCTGCACTGAGCCTTTTCGACGTTAACGTGATATAAGCCGGCTGTGCTCGCATTTATACTCCTGGGAGCAACGCGATGAACGATATCGATACAATATTCTGTTCTCCTGTGAATCAAACACACGTTCCGATCGTTTTCATTTTTGGTCTTACATTTACGCCTACTGGAAAGAATTATCTTGTACTATATTGACTTTTTTATCTTATAATCGACCGTAACACTGTTTTTTATTTTTCATATTGTCAGACAATTCTATGTGGATTATATATATATATATATATATATATATATATATTAATTTTACATAGCATTCATGAAAAGACATTACATTATTATTCTCTATTCGAAAATAATTTCTTTTTACAACCAAATAAATACGTTTTCTTATTAATTTTACATTAAAAAGTATTAATATATAATCTCAATGAGTGATAAAAGTTTTATCTCTACAAAATATGTTTCAAACACATATTGAAATATATTTTCAAATACGATCTTCGATGCCAGAAATTATAATCATTAATAATTATAATATAATCAATTTTATATCCTTATTAATATTCATCTTCCTTTCAGTTTTAATTAGAATTCTATTCATTACTCTTAGAGTAAGAGAAAATATAAGTGATATCATAATATGATATTTTTAATCAGATAAATAAACCTACTTTTCTTTTAATATGTGTATATACATATGTATACAAGTATACAACATTCATGAAATTACGTATGAGTTCCGTGTATAATATTAGTGCATACATACGTTTTATCACATATCTCAATTAGCTTGATCAATGATTTACATAAGTGAAACTTAATATCATTCTCAAATTTTTGAAAATGATTTTTTACACAAATTTCGTTATATTTTCTGAATACAGAAAATTTGAAAAAATGTTAATAAAAATTAAATTTAACCCAAGAAACTTACTAATAATAAAGCTAATATTTATAAGCTATTATTTTATCGACTTTTGGTTATTTATCGTATAATAAATATTCATTTTAGTTAATTGATGTTTCTTTAGATTTTAAACAATAATTGATATTTATATTTCATGGTGCGTAATATTGATTGAGAAAGATATTATTCTTTGAAAAATTAGTCTAAACGCATAATAAAAGTTTATAAACATTTAGAAAAATGATATATATTCAGCTGCATATTTCAAATATAATTTTATGAATGCAGAACTATAATCTTACGTGTTATATAGATAGTAATTTAATATAGTAATTAAATACTTAAATAAAACATTACATAAGTTAGATCACTAGAACTGTTTCATTAAAACCAAAAATGCATATTTGAAAAGAGAATCTTATGTAAACAAACAATATCCAATAAACATCTAACTAAACTTTCAATTCTACAATCAAAATAACATGAAGCAAAGCTAGTTACGTAGCTGTAGACATCTCAGTAAAGCGGAAAACTCGAACAAACGCCCAAGTAGTATACGCTCCTTTCGTGTTATCCTACTGTAACCTCCACACACATACATGCACACATAACACACAAAAGTTTAAGTATTAGTTCGTTGAAGAGCGTTCACACACAGCCAACCACTGCATTTCTGATGCGAATACTTCGAAACTTTCTCACACGTGCGTGGCCTACTAGTTCCAAAGAAAATGAGAGTGTATTGGATTTGTCGGCGGTGTGTTGGACAAATGATTGTGTGACGGTGGCGTTGGAAAAACTTCGACTAGGAAAAGTAAGCAGTCGACAACGAATCGCTTGCCAGAGCATTCGTTCGCCTATTCTACTCGTCTACCAGATCCAGCATCTCTGTTTACTTCGTAGTTTCTCTTCTTTTACTTTACCTCGCGAGACTCTACCCTCTCTTATTTAGATGTTTTTTTTCTTACTGATTTCTTTTTCAAGTTTTTCTTACTTTTTCCTTGTGGAATGAGTACCATGGTGACCGATAACAAATTCAAGATTTTATTTGAAGTAACGAAATCCCAAAGAAAGGATTTCTGACGTTTCTATATTTTTGAAAGTTGTAGTAATTTCAAATATTAATAAAGATTTATTATCGCAATATTTTTTCTGTAAAATGGAAATTTGAAACTTTAAATATAAAAATTACACACTTATTAATTTTATGCATATTGCTTGAAAAAAATTGGATTGAATTATCACCTCAAAATAAATTAATAAAACTCAATTTTTATTATATACGTTATGTTACGGTAATTATTTTGGAACAATTAAAAACGAATCTGAAAGATCTGTAATAATAATAAAAACAGAAAGTTATTGTAACGCTTACGTATTCTATGTATCTCACGAAAATTTAGTATCAATTCTATGATTTATAAACTAGTTAATTACTATTTAGCGAATACTTGCAAGCATTTCTAAGAACTTAAATAATTAATACGTACACGTATAGCCACCTTTGTATTCTTAAAAAAAGATAATTACTAAAATTATATTTATCGGCACGTATTTAAGATCTTAAATATTCAAAAAGTAATATCGAAACATATTGTTTTACTATAGTGAATTCGGTTTCGATCAGATGTGACTTTTATTTTTTAATTACTTTTCGCCGTCCCGAAAAATTTCACCACTCCGTCAGCATTATTTTCGATTTTCCCACGAGACACTATGAGAGCCCTTATTTGACGAAACAGGACATGGCCACGTTAGAGCAACAGTATGCGGCAAGAAGAAAGAATCGCTCATTCGTTTGTGTTGGTTAGCTTTGCCTCAGAAAACGAGGAAGATGTATCACTGTACTTGGATAAACATAAACTACGCATCAAGTGGTGTGTACGAAGGTTCAATGCCGAAATATTATGTCTCCGTAAATAAACGAAAGTAAAATACAAATACGCCTGTTACATGATCCACCCCTACGTATTTCCCTCCGTTCTTCGACTCTTCTACTTTTTCTTACTCAGCCTTACGCGTGAGCTCTTTTATCTTTTCATCAAATGCGTAATGCATTCTGTACTTAAAAATTTTATACTTTATTCCTATTAGTCTATTTGGTATTGTTTAATCTCTTAATTCATCCTATCTTTATATGGGTTTTTATTTACAAGTATAAATATTAGACATGCGAAAACAGTTCGGATATGACACAAGTCTACAATTAATAAAGGTATTAGGATCAGTAATGCTTTGGGAAATTTTCGCATATTGTTAATTACTGTTATTCAATAGTGGAAAAGTTGAATTTATGTTATACTGTATATGCAGAGAAAATGGTGCAAAAGATAGTAACTATTTTGTTTGTATCATTAATAAAAATCTCTATTTATACTTTTCTTTAATTAAGTGTATCAAAATTAATTATTACAGTATATTTAATAATGTTTTTATAATACATTAAAGTACATTTATTATATAATAAAATAAAAATAATAAAATATATACATAATAAAATTCTTTATTACTAAATTACGATATTATAATAAATTATTACGTTGGATATTTTATTTTAATTACAATTTGTCAATTAATAGTCTGATATACTAATTATATTAACATTTTTAAAAGCTTACACAGTTATTTTATAGCATAGAATAAAATTAGTAAATATTCGAAGCTACCACGATTCAATTATTAATATCATATGAATATAAATATAAAATCACATAAATTACGTGGCTCTATACTTTTATATCTTTGTCGACTTTTAAGTAATTTAAATACTTTAAAGCTCAAAATAAAGAAAAGTCTGTACACAGTTGTATACTATAAAAAGAATAATAAATGAAAAAAGCGAATAATAATAATAAAAGCGAATAATTCTTCTAAGAATATTGTAATAAACATTATATTATTATAATTAATAATGATATAATAAACATTATTATATTTCCATTCATTATTTATTATTTATTTCTTCTAATTACAATTTTCAAGGAAGCAGTAAAAATAATGTCTCCCAAAAAATATATAAATACATATTAATCGATTGAAATGATAGACAATGTGCTTCAACTTAACCAACTTTCACACCAAGGCTACTAAGCTAAGAAATTTCTATGATATTTAAAAACATTAACAAATATAAAATACGAATGTTTTGATAAATATTTATACAATCAAGTCATTTATTTTAAAGAAAAGCATATATGTAACTAACTGAAATAAGCAGTTTAATTGGCGTTTAATAATTTAATAGTGTATTTATTACATATGGTATTGGTAACTATGGACCTCTAAAACTTGTAAATTGTAGGTAATCATACAATAAAGAAAAGTAAATCAATAATATTAGTAAAAGTAAATCAATAAATAAATAGGAACAAAAAACTAATTTGTCATATGTTTTTAATATTTTTTGAAAACTTACGTAATTGGTTGTAAAAATTAAAAATTTGTATTAAAGTTTGTTCATTTAAACGAATTTATATCATGTTGCAGAAAGTTTCATATTTTATTGAAACTTTTATTACGAAATATTTAAATTTAATTCTAATGAACATAAATTATATGAATATTTTGGTGGTACAGGAAAGTATTTTATATATTTATCTCCATAATAACATAAAAACAGAAGGCTTTTTTATGATTTATAAATATATGATTAATAATAACTTATAATAGTGAAGCACAAAGTTTCATTGAAATATCCTTGTCGCGTCGCTACACACTGTAGATAGAAGACGCATGTACGAGAGCGGAACACCCGAAAGCTTTCAAAGGCGATCTTAGCGATAATTAAGCCGACGCGCGGTTTGTCCTGCTAATGAGTAGATTATCTTTAGTTCAACGAGCGCGTGTTTACGTATAAACTCATCACTGTTCGCATTAGTTCACGAACTCCTGCGCGTATATGTATACGCACTATTTTAGTAATGGAATTTCATTAATGAAATTATCTTGATTGCCACTCTTACAAAGCAATCATAATGTTCTTTAATTACCTTACACATTTTACCTAAAATACCGATAACTGTTATCTTATTTGTTTAAAGAGTCAGTTTTCTTATAGTTGATTTTTTATATCATAAAACTAGAACAATAGAATAAGCGTTTAAAAATTAAAAATTTAACATTAGTATTTCAATTCATAAAGCTCTTTGTCGGCTATGGATGAAGAATTTGAATAGTATTATTATAATTAGTGCTAAAATACTATTGAAATAAGACTTTTTAAATAAAGTGAAAATATAAAGGTTATAAGTTCATCTTACAGAAAATGTTGAAAAATATAATTTTTAATAATAAATAATTTTAAAAACTTTATAAAAAATATTGTTTTAGAAACTTCATACTATGATTATACCATTTGACATTACAGAGTATCACATTACATGAATAAATGTAATATTATAATAAATATATATAAGATACAAGAAGACCAAAATACCTCTAAGTTTAAAATAATTCTTAATCATATTTAGAGATATTTAGTAGTTTAATAAATATTATTACATATAATGTTACTTTACAGCATAAAATTTCAATACTGTTTACAATGTAAATTTATATTTTTATTTACAATTTACATTTTTACCCTTATTAATTAAACTGTAAGAGTGATATTTTTAACGTCACATAAATAATCATAGACTATTTGTATAAAAGAATTTTATAAATAGTATTCGTAATATCATAGAATAAGTATGTTTGAACTTCAAATTTTAAACTGTAAAAACAAAAATTTTACTTCTGCCAATGTACTATCTTTACAAAAACATGTTTAATAGACACTTGAAATTTTGCTTTTTCTACGCTTAATTCCAAATGTAACAAATTTAATTAAAATCCATGACATATTCATGTATAAATCGGAATATTATTACGTAATAACTAATGTGTATTAACAATGTTTTTTATTTAACCTTTTACTGTGCAAAGAAACATTGTACCCATTATTTCACTTTCTAAATTAATCGTAGCTTATTATAAATTATTTAATGAGTTATTTATTCATGTAAATATATTTAATTAAATTTTGTCTATTATTCAATTTGAATCTACTCTATTCGATTATCCATATACTTCTAATATTGAAATAATCTTTCTCAGTAACAAATAAATAAATTAGAATTTAATATAAATTCTAATGCAAGGGGACTTTTTATTCATCTTAGGACGTTCGTCAATATAAATCTAGATAACAAAACCGTATATTTAGGCATTAAACATGGAAATCGAGAATAGGTATGCGAGATCAAAAGATAGCTCTATCAGATATAATAAGGAGCGTGCATAGTTGAGCAAAACGCAGCACCGAGAGTGTAATCGCGGTACGCATGTTAAATGAAGTAGAATGTCTGTGCGTCGCGACGCTTACTATTAATTACATCGACGTAGGGATAGAAAACGAGAGAAAGGAATTACTGAATAGAATCGTGTCCTCTTTCTACACCCTCGCGACATCTCGCATGCGAGCCACGCGCTTCTTCCCCTGTTTTTGCGATCACTTCTCTGCTTTGAAATCGTTTGCGCATTATTAAGTTTGATCGGTGCATTCCTATGTGAAGAGCCGATCAAGCGATTCCGGGAACCAGATTTTATAGACCCTTTGCGGAATCCTCACGACCTTTGTGTTTAAAGGAGGAGTGAGCTCGCGGTGTAATAAATCTCAGAGCAAAAGATTTCCCTGGTAAAAGAAGCCAATAAAATTTGCAGCCTTCTTCGTTGTGATGAAAATTATTGAGAAATGAGAATGAAAACTCTGACACTGACGTGAATTTTGTGATTATTAACTGCAATAGAGAGTAGCTTTATTATAAAATAAAAATATATTATGTTTATAATCAAATATTTCTTAAGAATGATTGATCAGTTATTGAAAAATAGGGGGCTTCTTTATATATGTATTTACCTTTTTAACATAATTAAACAGATATAATTTCAAAAAAATATTGGTGGAATAGTGTTTAAATAAAAATAAATTACGTATAACGTGTTTTTGTGAATTTCGATAAGATGTAAGAGAAGAATGCTTCAAGATGTTTCACTGATCCATAATATTAATCCCATGCATTGAACGTAGATATAATATTTTTGAAGAAAACAGTAAGAGTTTTATTAAAATAAATTAGTAAATATATTCTAATAGATACTTATGTTCCAAAGTTCATATTTATTGATAATAAATACAAATATTACAATACGTTATTAATATTTATAGCGGTATATTTCATAAATATAATTTGAAAGTATTTTCTTTTTGAATAATCAATGCATTAACGTAATCCTGTACGGTGGCGCCATCAATGCAAGTATCTGTTGTAACCATAAGCTAATTGTTATTTACATGGTAAATTTTATAAAGATTATTTTTATCTAGTTCTCTTACATTATATTTTTAATAGATATTAAAATATAATCAACTAAATAATATTTTCATTTGGTATTTTTATAAGAGAGTATAAAATGTGAGTATACTTTTAAAATCATAATCAATAATTGAATAAAGATTTGTTAAATTTAAATTTCTTTTAAAATAATTTAAAGAATAGATTATAAATGAATTAGTTGGTTTACGGTATTACATGAATTAAGTAAACAAAGTTTTAAGAGCGGAAATTACTTAAATAGTTTAATTACGGTTTTTAAGCAAATTTCTTTTACATATTTTCCATATTTCAACACAATAAAAAAGTTTACACAAATCTTTTTTTCAAGTAGAGTAATTTATACTTGTATAAAAATTACAGTTAAGATAAATTGCAGGTGCTTGTATAATGATTTTATTAATTGATACGCAATTTTTTATTAATTCAATAGATTCTTAAAAATAGGCTCGACAAAGATTTTAAAGATATCTAACTCTATTTAAACATTCAAATAAATATAAAGATTGGTGTAGCTTGTTGAATAACAGATTTTAATAAAATTAGTGCTTACATAGTTTGTTCTAACTTCTTGACTCTAGTCAACAAACTATTCCGAAATCGTTAATATAGTTCTAAATCACTTTCTATTAAATATCACTAAGTTTTAGTATTAATTCAAGTCTTTATGATATCACCAATATATGTAACATTTGTCACTTTTCTGAACTTCAAATTGCGCCATTTGTTTTCTTTCTCGCACGTGATACTAAAAGAATAATTTTGTGAATAAAGCTTAGCTACACGACGATTCATGCATGCGTCTATCGCAGAGTGAGGAACTGATCAACTGAAACACCCTGGCACTGTTTGAGTTCGAAGGTAAAGAAAGAGAGTATTCGAAACTGAAGAGAAAGGGATTGAGAGAGAGAGAGAGAGAGAGAGAGAGAGAGAGTGAGAAAGAGAGAGAGAATCAGACTAAACGATAGCTGGATATTTTTCTGGCGTCGGTATGTCCGTCGGCATCTTAATAACAGCCTTGGTTATATCTTCCCCTGGTAAGTGTCTATACATATATACAGCGGCTATTTTGCAGTGGCTAGTCTCGTAAATTCTCGGTTGCAGTATCGATTTTGCTAATTACACTTGCCATTATTTATTTGGCAAAGAAAGAATTTTTATTTAATACTCGTTTACTTTTGGTATTAGTAAGCGCGGAGTTATAAATTTTTATTGTAAGCGTAAGTACGTGCAAAACGACATAATTATTTTGCAGTGCGTGTATCGAACGATATGAATTATTTGTTTGAGCGATGTAATGAATTTTTTCAAGAAATATGTTTTGATATACGTTTAAGTTGATAATTAAACAAGTTTTTTGTCAACCATATTTCAACTAGCTGATTCTGCATTAATTAAAGAGTAATTTTTTAAAACTGATGATTAAAATATAAACAACTGTTAAATATAAGTTAAATTGTTCTATCGCATGGAAAATTTATTTTTGAGAAAATTGATCAATTCATAGAAAGAAATTGGGTAATATCTGAAAGTTTTCAAATAATAATAATTATTAGATATTTGTATACATTTTAATACATAATAATAATATATGACATTTTTTTTAAAGGCAGTGTTATGAAATACCATAACATAAGATAAAATTATTTCAGTATCTTGAAATGTTAATTTCGAAATACAGATAAGAATATTTGTAATCTTAATCAAGTTAATATATTGCAATTTTACATTATTTATAAATTTAAATGTTTTATTCTTAAATAGATAATTATTAAAATCTTTAATCTTTATTATTGAACTAATTACTCTAATACTTGTATAGCTTATGAATTAAAAATATGTTATATAAATCTAAAGTCTACAAAAAGTTAATAAAAATATGAAGACGTATTTTATTCAAGTACATAAACTCTTTTTTATTTCATTTTATTTTTCAGTTTTACTATCGTTACGACTAATAATCATTTTTAACAATATTAATAATAACGATGAATAAATAAAGATAATTTTGAATCAACAGCCTAATTCTGTATATTCTACAAGTAAGTAACTCTCGTCTTGAAAGCAAATTCTTAATATGTTACGTTTGAAAGGACAGACTTCAAATTAACAAGCAAATTGAAATAGATAGTCTTTCTTCGCAATAAAAGTAATACAAGAGAAAATTCAAATAATTCCAAGCGACCCATCCGAATAGTGTATTAAAATTGACGAGCGATTAATTATGTGAAAACGAAGCGTTGTTATATCGAGAATAGCGATGACACGCGCTATGCATGCGAAAACACTCTCGACTGTCAAAAAAAAGAATAAGTAACAAGCAAGAAGAAGTATGAAATTTAATAAATGACCTCCAAGCTTGCAAAGACAAGAGAACAATGCAATTCTCACATCATAACAGGACGTTTTGTCGTCATACTATATATATAATAAAACGTCAACGCACGACTTTGATCGACGTCGACATCGAGTAGATTAACGATGGCTTCGCATCATTCCTTATTCCTTATTTCGCCGCTTCACCTTTTTGCTGGACTAAAGCCTTTCATTTCCTGTACGCTATGTATCTCCTCGCGGTTGTGCATTAATTACACGCGCACATTGTGGGCAAAAATGGCCGGGAACAGTTCGCATACGGACAATGCAAAAGGCGAAGAGGCGAGGCAAACGAATAAGATGATGGACTCGAGGATGAGATTTATATGAGAGAAGAGAATCGCGAAAAGAAAGATCTGAGAAAATATGAGCTGTCTTTTGTATCTACCTATTAATATTGTGGGCTTAAAACTAAAATCTAAGCGTCTTATTACATGAAAAACTGTATAATTAAAAAATAAAAAGATAGTTTTTTTTATCTATTTTGTTATTACTGTAAAATGTCAGTTTTATAAAAATAGTATATGTATTTCAATAAATACCTGTACAGAATGTTGTTTTTTTTTTTTTTTTTTGTTTAAATAGAACATATTTTTGATTTTTTGAATGTGATCTTTTGATTCTTAAACTATTTTACGAGTATTTATATATTATGCATATATTTAACATTACTTCATTCACAAAAGAAATTAAAAATATATTCTTATCTTATTCTATTCCTAAAAATTAATTTCCTTTAAAACGTTTAAGTATAAATATGATATATTTTTTTTGCAATTTGCATTATTTTACAATTCTAAAAATGTCATAATCAAGTTTAAAATTTAATGAGAAAAGAAAAATTTACTACGTCAATGAATTAAAATAACAGCAATAATGAACAAGAATTTTAGACGAACAAAATATAATTGTCTCATAAGCTGTGAGAATATGAAATGTAGTAAATAATAAAGAATGAACAAAAATTTATTTGCAGTCGATGAGATTTTTTCGATTCGATGAGAGTTTCACTATATTCATCATTGCGAAGCATTTACAAATGTTGTATTCCATTGTATCGTCCGTACTTTTATTGGCATTTCATCACGATGAAAGAACTTCACTTGGAAAAAGTTGTTTGATTTATCATGACACTTATGATGCTTCTAAGAAATAAATTTCAATACCTCGTCTGATCTTTCTGGAATCTGTGATCACGCAGCTTATGCAGCAACAGTTCTACATATGATTCTGTAACGTAAAATTACTATAGAAAATTTTCATAAAATAGTCTCACTTTTTTTGTTATTAGATAATTGGTATATGACATTATTTTGTTATGGAGAACTTACACATAAAGTTTCCTTGCAATGGTAAAAAATTTTTTACTTCTTATTTTATAAGATTAAAAAATAAACTACTACTAAAACAAAAACAATTATTTAAAATAAAATATTCTTAATACCAAAAAATATTCTACTTTATTATATAGCCTCATTAATATCTGTGTTAAATTGAAAGACTGCAATAAAGATAAATTTATTAATTGTTTTCATAATAAATAGGGTTCAATAAAGTTATTATAGCCCATAAATAATAATATCAAATTTCAAAATGTATAATTATGTAATGATAATTTACGATACTCAATAACTTATAAAATGAATAAGCTTGCAAGAGAAAAATTCGTGTGGAATATTTTGCAAAAAAATTTTTCCCCTCCGTAAAGTTTAAAATCCTATCAGGCTTAATACGAATCGTCTTGCTGACAAATGTAAGCGTTAGTATCACTAAGGGTTGTGCCCATTTCGTTTAGCTTAGACCTGCTAATACCATTAAAAATTCAACGATCTTTACTATCAAGGGGGGAATTGGTTAAGCGTAACGAGATTTTGCTACAGTACATGGCTTGCAAAATGTTTTTTTCGAAGTTGCTAAAAGTACTTACTCGGAAGCCAATTTTCTGGTAAATAAGTTCTTATTTGAGATTAATTTTAAAATTTAGTTATTCCCATTTTAGTTAACGAAAAGATACTTTATCCTTAAATTTTGTATATTTTTTAAAAGTTTGCTCTTAATCTGTGAAAATTGTTATTTTAATATTATTAATTATAAATACTGCAACGTCAAACATAAATATAATTAAATTATTAATATTTCAAGCTTGTTATTATTAATTTAAAATTTATAGTTCTCGTATATCGAAATATTGCAACTATTCACAAAAAATATATAAAATAGAGGAAAATATAATACAATGCTAAAAGTGTAAGCTTAAACTTTAAAAATATAATATTATTTGTAAAATATTAAAAATGATAATTTAGCTTTAGATATTTAAAATAATAGTAAATAGAAAAACAATAATAAAATTTACTTATATAAATATAAAATCAATATTAAAATATTTCAAACTAAATTAAAACGGACACAAAATAAGAATAATAATAATCCAGTAATAGATACTAATAGTTTAATTGGTAAATAGAGAAGCAATATTGATAAGCTATTAAACATAAAAACTCATTATTACTATTGCGTAATTAGGTAGTAGGACTGTCGTAAAATAGCAGCTCAGGATAAATGAAAAGGTGAAAAGTGGATCAACTCGATTAAAGCAAGTCGTTGAACAGCTATAGAAAAGTCGAAAAATATACTCCATTACTGGACTATATTGGCTAGCACAACTAACCGTCAGTGGACATTAAGATACAATAATAGAAGGGCATTAATGGTGTAACCAGCTAATAGAGATGATAAGGGAATTACTTATAATCCTTCCTTTATTCTCACTACACTTAGAAAGTAAAAAAGTCGGAATTTGTGAATTCCAAACTCGCATTTTAATACTTATCTATATTGTTATTTTTTCAATTGCTATAGTAAACGATATCCTGCAAAGAGATAAAAAGGAATAAAATATCAAATAAAAAAAACAGTAAAATCAATTCTAAGTTGTTGGACACAATCTAAAAATAAGATCAATTTTTAAGTTTATCAGTGAAGTCAATTTTCGAACCTATATTTGAGCATGTGCTACTTAAGTTAGGTTATATCTGAACCGAAAATAGTAATAATTTCAACCAAACCTTGAAGAAATTGAAAAATAGATCTACAGTATAAAGAAGAGCTTGTGAAGGTTTTATAATTCGATCATACAAAACTGATCCTTCTTTCTCTAATCTTCCATTAGTATTTCATGAAACTAAAACTTAATTAAATATCAATGAGTATATAAAATATATAATTAATTAATTATAAGAGAGATGTCTAAATGACTAGACAACAAGATGCTGAAATTTTACATGATATACAAATGCAAAGAAAGTTATTTTAAAAATATCTGAAACTCACAATATAATTTAAAAAAAAAGCAACAACAAATATAATATTTTAAAAACAAAAATTTCATGAATTACACACTTTTTTATGAAAATTATAACATACCTACCTATAGTTTTTTTTATTATAAATTATACTTGCCTGAAAATATTAAACAATCATAATTTTAGCCACTAAGAGACAATAGAACTATACTCTACAAGACCAAGAAATTTGCAGATACACCATTATCGTACAAACTTTTCTATATACTACCGTTCTTAAAGTCATGAGGAAACTCTTGAAATTTCCAAGGAGTCCTTACAATCGTCAGATAAATCAGCAAAAGTTGATATAAATT
The DNA here is from genome assembly GCA_018907045.1 of Wiebesia pumilae. NCBI lineage: Eukaryota > Metazoa > Arthropoda > Insecta > Hymenoptera > Agaonidae > Wiebesia > Wiebesia pumilae. The sequence goes on from JACCHZ010000138.1 coordinate 5,217,191, forward strand.
TAAAAGAAAAACGTCGATATTAATTCTATGCAGAATGCAGTCAAAGTTAATGAATTTGCGGAGTGAGGAAATCACTTTAAATATTATATATTTGTTGGTTACTCTGAATGTTGCGAATGTCTAAAACTTGATAAGATATTATTGCAAGTATATTAGAATGGAACTTTAATATATTGGAGTATTTTCTTTAGATCAGTGAAGATTGTATAAATGAAATCGATTTTCTCTATAATATAGACAACCAACTTTCAAAAGTATAGATAATATTTATACAAAGCTAGTTTTAAAGGATTTTAATTCAAGTAGTGATCATATATATATATATATATATATATATATATATATATATATATATATATATAACTATGTATATATATATATGTATCTATATATATGTATCTATTAAAAATATATCGTACCTGTTCATTTATAATAGATTGTTGCTTAAATTTAATGGTTGCGAAAATCAGGATCGTATTTTTCGAAAAGTAGGTAATACGTTTTAATTGATATATATATATATATATAAGTTTAAGTCATAAGTTTGAGTTCAAACTTAATTGTACGGTGCATAAAACAACAAGATTAATGACTTCGTTGATGTCTTAAATGTATGACTATAAAAATATTTTCTTCGTAATCTGTAGTCTCAAAGCACGAAGTTTAATAATTGCAAGATTTATTTTATAATCATGAATTAATATTTAAAAAAATTAATCTTTTCTAACAGAGAATACGCAGCTAGATAAAATTAAAATATTTGTTTATTAAATTCATAATTCTTCTTCCTTTATTCAATGTGGAAGCACTTGATCATGTATATTCACTTAAACAATGTCCTTTATACTTTTATCTATCATTTGTATTGATTCTATCCATACTTTTTATAAATACTTTGATTCATCTCAATAAATGCGATGAAATAGAAAGATACATTTAATATATTACGCCTGATAATATCATCAATATGAACGATAACAATGAACAATGGTAGCCAAGTATCTAGAATCTTTCCTTCACTATAGTAAGAAGGATATCGAACGACACATGTTTTATACATTTTTAAAATTTCTTTTGATCCGATATAAGTATTCGTTCGAAAGTGAACATTTAAAAATGAAGAGCAAAATATTCAATAATATAAATTGGGTAAAGTAAGTTCATTTAATAGTTCATATGTTTTTTACTTTATTTATGTTATTTATGTTATTTAATTTATTAATTTTATTTATTAATGTTATTTACTTAAAGTAACAATTCAGTTAAGATTTTTGGTACTTTTTAAGAGTATTACAAAAAGAATAGAATAAAAATTTGATCGTTAATAAAAATTAATATATACCAAAATTTTGTAATTTGGCAATAAAAATATGTTCTTTTTTATTTGGTTACCTAAAAATTTCAACCCTTTTAATAAATTTCTCCTGGCGTGTAATTTTAAATATTTACGAACACAAATTATTAAACATATTAAAATAAAACCAAAATAAACAGTAAACAAATATTTATTGGAAGGTTATTGAAGTCTTAATTTAATACAAATGACCTCGTAATTCTTAAGATTTCGCGAAATTAAGAATAAAATTACTATAATTTAACATTTTTCATAAAAATTTAATGTTATTTTGTCATGTGCTATTATAGGTTAACTCATCGCCCATCAAACTTATACTGGCAATAATGTTTTCGTAGTAAAGATTAGGGTAGATAGGGATAAATGGCGAAAAAACATTCTAAAACAAAAAATAAGAAGTAGGAAGAACGGATACGCCGAAAAAGGGTAAAGCAAGAAATAACCAGGCTTTCAAACATTTACTGAACATAATACAATCGAGCGATTTCACCAGACTATAAATGTTATCTGCATCTATCTCTTCTTTGTGCATTTCAATACTAATAAAGTGTGTTATTGTTTACATAAATTAACGGAAAGTGTACTCTAAATCATCTTTTAAAACTTCATGAATGTAAATTTGCAACAGTATATGAAACGACATTTAAAAAAGGAGTATAAAAATTTTAAATCATTACAAAGCTTGTACATAAATATACTTTTAATAAAATATAATTACACTTTTCTAATTTATTAATTTAATAGTATGTTACCATTGCTATTGATTAGAAGGTATTTTTCAAATATAAAAATGCATAATATAAATTAAAATTTTCAAATTGTAGTTTTTAAATTGTAATTCTTTACAATCTGCATGCATAAGTTTTAACATACCATGAAAATAAGTTTAGGAACATACGATTATAATAGCACATAATATTTATTTTATAGTTTCTGCATATCGAATGCATGCTGCTAAAAAAAGATGAACGTACATTATTAAAATAATTACGTATTTATTTTAGTGTATTTTATGGAATAACATGCTTTTTTATAATATATTTTTCAAAACCATCGCACGTTTATATACATTAATAAATGTTATCATATTAAAATTTAGAACTTTACTTAAAAATAATATTGCTTAAATTATATTCGGTACGACTTAAAAGTGTAGATGAATATGTATGTTCTAGAGTATTTTAAATTTAAAGAAATTTCTTCCGTTTTCGTGTTGAAGATATGGAAAAGAAATCATTAAAGAATTTCAAGAAAATTTGGAAGATAGTAGAGTCTATACTATATATATCGTAATTTAATTGAAAAACCAAAGGCCACAATTTACTTGTATTATCTACTGTTCTTCTTCAAAGCTTTTGAATAATTAATTTTATATGCTTAAAATTCTATTAACTATAAATGTAGCATTTTTTCCATAAATTTTTATCATATAATAAATATTAATCAGAATTAATGACAGATCAAAAGTTCAAAAAAGTAAAATAAAAAGAAAGCTATAAAAATGTGTAGAAGCTTCTTAATAATATAAGCTTTATATTATAATATTGAATATACATAGTATTTTGCTGGTATTGTTATTTTAAAATGTTAAAAGTAAATATATGCAATTTATAATATTTACTTTTTTATATATGAATATTAAATTTTTTATCAAATGTTATGAACAACATTTTTTATAATGTTTAGTTTTAATATTTTAACTAAACGAAAAGAAAAATTTTGCTTTGTCAGACTAGATTTTGTTTTAAAAAGTTGGATTTCTACTAAGGAAACTGTAATATTATTTTATATCGGATTTTATTAAATTAACTATGCGCAAGTTATAAGTTGAATTTCTGCTTATCCATTCAATAAACTATATAAGTCATGCAGTACTGTGAATAATAATAAATACCTTAATCGCTCATAAGCTTTCTAATTACTGCCAATAATATAACAGTTCTTTAGAACGAAAAATGTTACCTTAATATGGATCCCTTTTCTTTCAAATTCATTATAATTATGTTTCATAAAATATCAAAAATACACATTATAATATATATATATATATATATATATATATATATATATATATATATATATAATATTTATATATTTAATATTGTTTGCACTTACTTTAAATATTTAAGGCCTTCAGTATATTTTAAATATTTCAAATTTATTTTTAAAATATGTCGAATATTATCATACTGAATGATGGATACTCAATTTTATACAAATTTTCCAAGTACGAGCAATTATCTAAATCTCAAAGAACGAACATTCTCGCTTTCATAATTCATTCTACCTTTAATGCACGTTTTCCATGTTAATCCACCGATACTCTTGTCACGGAAATGCCGCCGTCCAACTTGAGTGTGCATTTGAACGTATATACATACCCGAGTACGGCAGGCGTGGACGTGAGGCGACTCCTTGAGCAAAAGGAAATGAAAGGAAGAGCCTAGTATTATCGGCACTTAGGACGCGCTAAGTCGGTTCGGTACCCGTCATCAATCAGTAACGGCGATCCGTAGGCAGAGAGTCCGGGCACCTGGTTCGATCCTATCGCTTTGGTGCATGTGTGTATGCGTGTATTCCGGCACATGTATCGATTTCGGATTTTCGCAAACGGTTAACTCGATCGATCTCTTAAAGAGGGATTCCTGCAGATTTTTTAAGTATGAAATTGATCCATTATTTATTTGGCAGTGAAAGTCATTTACTCAAATCGATACGATCATGTTCTCATTTATATTAATATTTTCAATAATTCGATCGTTAAAATTACGCATGAACGCTGGTTAACAAATTAACTTCAATTATAAAGTACTTGTTTTATTGTAGAAGTTCATGGAAATTACGACTTAAATTTTTAACTATGAACAGAATTCATATGTCCGAAATTTAATTTACATCAACTTAAAAATTATCAATTAAGTCAATTTTTTAAATAAATATTCAAGATAATTTTATTATCATTTAATGAAATTTAATGAAAGATCAACAACAAAACTTATATAATTACAATCTGAGCAGAAACAAAAATTTAACTTTTCAATTTCTTAGTTTAATAACAGATATATTTCACTTGTTAGAGCTTTAATATATGCTTCGATGATATTCTATCATTTATTTCCTATAGTTAATACTAATATTAATTCTATACTAATGATAATATAGTATTTGTCGATAAATTGTAAATACCATTGTAATGAACCGTAATGCAATTTTAATATTTAAAAAAAGGTATTTCAAAATATGTATTCAATATTTAAAAGAGATTTAATGATTTTATATACTTAATGATTTATTATTTTTACAAGTTAAACTAATATATTACGGTAACAACAACATCATAAAGTTCTTGTAAATTGATGTACGTCTTATGTAGAAAATTTTTAATATTGCAATTAACAATTCAAAATTAGTATTGCATCTTGAAAATTTCCTGAATTTTGTAATTATAAAGTAAATGTGGGCTTTATCTGTTCGATTACTGGTATAAGTAATAATTAAATAAACGATTCATAAATATAAACTTCATAAGTGAAAACTAAGAAATAATTAATGATATTCACATGATTTTAGACATTCAAAGTTCTTATTTCGTTATAAGTTCTCCGTTACTTTAAGTGTTTCATTTATCACTGAGATTTTGTACCATTTTCTTGCAAGACAACTATTTATGGATAATTAATTTAATATTACAATTGAAGTAGGAATTACAAGTTTGACAAGTTCCTAATAACTGTTTTAGAATTTCTGAATACAAAATAAATTAACTTTTTAAGAATTAAGAATTAACGAGTACCACAGAAAAAGTACTTCCATCGACCATGGTAACAACTAGAATTTCAGTAGTTAGTACAGCATAAGCAACAGTATCTTTGTGCAGAGGTAAGAGTAAGAGAATCGCAACGCACTTACACCACTACCGTTGTCTCAAGGCAGCTGCCTGGAACCGTTCGACTATACTCTTGGGGCAATGCTGCGCTTGCACTATCGAATCGCGTTCTACAAGCAGTTCCCGCAAGCGAGGAGTCGGACAACCCGTTCTCTCGGTACTACTCAGATCCATGGATGCTCCGACACACAGATCATGTTCCTCGGCATGTCCGAGCGAAACGGATAAGCTGCAGGCGCGCACTAATACCCGTCTTGAGAGTTGCTAATCCTTTAAACGGATTACCAATTAAACGTACCGTGTGCAATATGCTCACGGCTCAAATCTACGTACTACTTCTCGTAGAGAAGAGTAGAAATGGGGATTGTGGAAGACGACGACAAGGTTGGAGTGGCGTGATGTGGTCAAATGGTGATGAAGGAATGAGATATGTGTGAAGCAAACTTTGCATATCCCTGTACTCGACTCGAGAGAAAACCTGTAGGTAACAATAATATTGTCCCTTTAAATGCAACTGATTTTAAACTTTAAAAGAAAATAATTTACTCCCTTTAGTAGGCTAACAAGATATTGAAATATTGTCTTGCTTTACCTTAATGGTTGCAATTCATCCTCCTATGATTTCATTCTTTGCCAATATCCAAACGTATTCCTACGAAATAGCTTTAAATACCTACAACTATGACGCTCCACAATTTATTTTATAAACTAAATATTACTTTAAATGGACTTAAATATCAATTTTTACATTTTCGTAATCATAAAATACTGATCTTAGGTATTAATTTATTTTTTCATCTTATTTACATCGCTTAGGCATATCAAAAGGTTAAATAATACATTTTATTTTCTTATCAATATCAACAGCATTAAAAATTACATTATCATTTATCAGAATGTTCTTTGAGAATTATTATTAAAAATTTAAAAAAACTAATTTACTTTCATGCAAGAACACATAAACTATTTTTTTTTTTGCAAAGAGTTGATTTAAAATTGCCATTACAATCATTTATGAAGAATAAAAATTTTCTTTTAATAAATATAAAAATGAAATTTAAATTCGGCAGTACTCCGTTTATTTTCAACAATTAAATATAATTTAATTCATAGATATAATATAATAACGTATTCAATGATAAGTTTTGAAGAATAATTTATCATAATTCAATGAAAAATATATTTTAATAAGAGTTTAATAAGAAATTAACTGTTTGTGCAAAAATTGATAACAAATATATTTTTTATAACATAATAAAATGATATATTGGTAATTTAACATAAGTCCTTTTAATGACATTTTAAATACTTTTTTATCCACAATTGTTGTTTAACGTAAAGGCGTTTAAGAATAAAATTAAGGCTAATTAGGTAACTATGAAATGACAATCGTTCAACAAAAAATTTTAGTATCAAATATTATTATATACATGCATATATATTAATAAATGTAATTAATGTATTACATAAAAAATTTAACTTGCTTATTGAATTTTTTATTTAAAAATACGTATATCAAATTCATTTATCTGCAGTTGACAAAAATATTTTCTAAAAAAAAATGAAAAATTAGTTAACGTCTTTCCTTATAATAATGATATTATTATATTAAATATATTATAGGGCATAAATATAATATTTACTTACTTCTAATAAGTTTTATTTTTAAATCACTATTTTTAATTAAAATAAATATAAATACGAATTTCAAAATTACATGTGATTGATAACGTAAAATCATAGGGTTTAATTCAAAATTAAAAAATGTAGTAATATTTAATTGAATTACATAATATAACAATTTATTACCACTACTTTCTAAATTTGTTTTTCATTGTTCTCTATTTCAATAAAGTTGTATCAACCTAAGAATATAAAGGATACCAAACCACTTTAAATGACGCATTTGCTGATTTGACCTGCAGCTATTATATCGACAATAGGGAACACGATATCTTCCCCGAATATTAGTTTGTTGCACTCTGAAAATCATGGGTGTCAGAATCAACTATGTATTCCCTTTTTTCTTCCAAATGTCACAGTACATGCTCAGTCCCTGATGTCACTCACTCGCTCACAGAAGCGTATACCCACGTGGGACGCAATCTGGTGCGACACGACTTTGCAATGCTCGCCTTATAAGCACAGAAAGATCCGCTTTACGAGAGTTAAAGGAAACTTACATTGTAATCTAGTATACTCGAATAATTTAGTACGTCAGTGACTCGATTTTAGCCTTTAAAAAATCTAACTTTATATCTGATACCTTTAAAAATGTTCTCTTTATACGTTACCTAGATGGCTAGACTGGTCTATCAAGTAAAGGTTAACATATGATTAATGACTTCAACATATCTTTAAAGTACTTTCAAGAAAATTTTATTCAATACTTCATGCTTTAAAACAGATGTGATGTATAAAGTAATTTTTTTGAAATAGTAAATGAAGATAAAAAATTTATTACAAACTATCTATGAATTTCTGTTTTACACAAATAGATACTTGTTAAAGTCAGATAATTATTTATCATTCAATATAAAAATTTCAATAAATAATTTTCAATCAATCAACTTAAAAATGTTTAATATATAGATTACTATTTTGTAAATATTTTTAATCTCACACGCGTTTGTGTGTGTGTACGTAAATATATAAGGAAAATGAATATTAAATATATCGATCTGTAAGCATTCATAGATGTATGTGACAAAATCACATTTATATATAAATTTATATGATTTGTTGCCTACATAATCACTTTTTTGATGAATAATTAATGAAATATTAAGAAATTCAATTCCTACTTAAAATATAAAACTGTATTAATATAATTGTACTTCTTTAAAATAAATATAATATTCTTAGAAAATATTATAAACTTTTCACTGTAATAAAAAGTAAAATATTCGTATAGTCTTGATATCTTAAAGATCGTATTCAAAGCAATTGGCTATTTGAAAATAAATAACGCTTATAAATTTGCATCAATCCATTACCAGATTTGATAATATATTCCTTTGATTTCTATTTAAAATAATATACAAAATTAAATGAATAGCAAGTTAAATATTTTACTGTAAATATATATAAGAAGCAAGAAATAAAAGTATAAAAAGCTCTCAACTAAAGTCTAAAAAATATGCAGATAAGGAATAGAAAATACCCAACTGATATATATGCATGAAAAAGCGTTGGATATATAAGACTGGCGCTCGATGGTGTAAGTCTAATTTATGGAGACGCCTTTTACCGCGCTAACGCGCACTTATATATCAGAGAATAGCTCTGAACTCGAATAGAACCACCGCCGAAAATATGTCAATCAAAATGCTAGTCATCTACTTCCCTCGAGGTTGACAGACCGGCATCTGTTGCCAAAATCACTGGCTGCGCGACTGCGTTAACGAGATCATGTCTCCGTCACCGAGCAAATGCACGCGGTGCCACGCACATAATGTTGAAATCCATCGTAGTTTCCATCTCATTCCCTCCTTCTACCTATCCATTGATCTATCATTATCTCTTTCAATATCTCTTTCACTTTTATTCTTTCCCTTTCTTTACGCTCAATTTCATACTTTCAACTGTACTATTGTCTCGTCACGTGTAGCACAGATTTATCACGGTAAAGTACTAATTGCAACTATATCCATTTAACGATTGAAATGCCATTGAAAGAGTTTATACTTTATAGGGAATAACGTTTATAAGGACACATTACACATTTTTGAAAAACCTAGTCATTTGCGCAATTGAAGAACTTACAAAAATTACCATTTGGACTTTTGGCTGATATATGTTATTGAATATGTATGCACGATCATAGTGTATCAAAGGATTCAAAGGATATCGACGACAAAGATGTTGTTAGTAGATTTTCAATAGTCTTTCGTAATATGTATTTGTTGATAAAGTATTTTATTCCGTGCTTATTACTTTGCCTATAAAAATATATATTTTTGAAAATAAACATTGAATTCACGTTTAATATTTCAAAGATAATTAAAAATTGCTTCAAATAGCATAAATTTTAATATCAAGATTAGTAATAATTCGAATAACAATTAATAAATAATGTGAAATGAATAAGCTCTTCATCTCACGATTAAACAAAAAAACTGAAATATGATTAAGTTTTATTAACACTCTTGATATTTCAATAGACAATACAAAAACTGTATCACTCGGAACTTTTTCCTACCGTATTTATCTCAGCAACTGTGAGATGCATAATCACAAAAATTTATAAGCTTCTCTTCTATATATATCATTTCGATCGATTTATCATGAAAATTCCTGTTAGCGAAACTTGCACAACTTAAGGCTGATAAGAAGACAAGCACGGCACTTCCGTTTGCAAGGAAAAATCATGCAATCATTTTCGTTATCGGTAAGAAATTCCAGTACTCGGTGATAGATGGTCAGAGCTTCTAGGTACATTGGCGTGTTGATAATATCTTGGCCCGGTGACATGAGCGAGTCACGCACATAGTGCGCATACCCATTTCGTTATAAAAATGGCTCATCCACGCGAGTAAAGATGTATTAGGGAGGTGAGCATATCCAATACTGCTTCTTATGTTTCGGTATTTGACTCATGTTTCAGTTAAGTTTATTCAACTGACCAAGAAAATATAATTAATTATCAATTAATTATTCGTCAAAGCTCATATATCAGTTTATAATATAATTAAAGAGAAAAAAATCGTTATAAACAAATACGTATTTTAAAAAAAATTACGTTGTATCTATTCATTATCGCTTAATTTATTTATCTTATAAAATTTATTAAATAAATCTAATTCTGTCTAATAAGCTTAGCATATGATAGGAATAACATGTTTTCATTCTTCTGATAATTATCGTTTTTGTACAAATCTAAATTACTATTAGAAAATTATCGAAGACGCAAACTTTACCCAGTTAAACGGTAATGTTATAATTTTTGTTGAGATTGTGGAATCTTCCAAGGAAATGACTAGCAAAAATACAATTGAATACTTCACACATTTAACAATAAAATATGCAAATAAATGTAGTTATAAAAGTTGTTTGAAAACAATTTTCCTAAATTCAATTTTAAAAATATTCCACTGTTGACGATTATAGAAAAAACTGTCTAATTTTACAGTAAAAAACTGATTATTACTTTAACAATTTATATTTTTCTTGTCCAGTAACGGGGCTCTTTAATTAATGACACATTAATAAGTTTTGCTGAAAAAGTATGTCTTCGGATTTTAAAATTAAAATTCTTTTAGGAAATAATATATAGGTATACAAATAAGTACACATCTATTCACACATATTTATCACTTTGAACATTTATATTAACATCGGCTCTACGAATTATTATAATTTTTTTATCCTAATGTAACAATATATTAATTTATAAGTATTTTTCTTATATTTAAATAAACACTGTATTTAAATAAATTAAAAAATAAAATTCTATGATATACATAACAATTAAAACTACCTCCCAAACAAAAAATTTAATTAAGATAATGAAATATATAGTAAAACTTCTTCATGCACCTCGTATATTATTCAATTTTGAAAGTGTAAGTGTATACTCGTACGCAATTTTGCTATCTCTCTGTACAATTTTGTAGGTGAATTATAACTTTCCCATGCTATTTATCGTACTCTATTTCTCTATAAGGTCGTTCTGCGTACTCTTTGAAAAGAGACTAAATAAACTAATTTAATAGACTAAGGGAAATGTTCTTGTCATTCAACCATGAAATTATTTGATTAACTAATTAAATATGGATTCATGATAATTCTGATTTTAATGATAATTCGTTGTAGTTCGAAAGTAATTCGAAGAAAAAATTTTTCGTGATTTCAATAAATTCTTTCGAAAAAGTTTTATTATCAAACTATGCTCTAAATAATTCAAATTTTTACATAAAGATACATTATCCAACAAACTTTAAATAAAGTTTGGTAAGAAATTTAATGACTCAAGTCCCATTCTTTATTTATTTTTTATTTGGGAAATTTGTTAAAAACAGTTGTGTGTAAGTATAATAAAGTAATTCAGAAAAAAAATATATATATATATATATTTCAAATGAAAAGGAACGCAGTTAAATCTAAATATTCGTTTAATGAGTTGAATTTTTATTATCTATTATATGTATATAATTTATAGTATATAATTGATTATAACTGCTTATAAAGTTATTAGGCTTATATAAATTAATTTTACAATCTAACATCGAATTTTCGCTCTCCATCAATCTATTTTCCCTATGAAAACGAAGAATTAATTTTACTCTAAGTACGTCAGTATCAAAGAGAAACAGAAAGAGCAACTACAAGCGGACGAGATCCTTGATTTGACTGTAACGTCAACGAAGAACTTTAATTAACTCGGCTTTGGTGTAGATATCGTGGCCTCTCTGCTCTTGTTGCTTGTATTTACTCGTGTCAGTGCGGAGAGGAAGAAAGCAGGAGCCAGGCAGTGTAACGTTCACTTCAGCGATTGCAACTTACAGTCCCTTGTGCGTCTCTTACACGTAGGGGATCTCTAGCCGAATTTTGAAACTCTATAATATACCTTTTGCTGAACTTTATTCCTAATTCAACTTTTAATGTGCTTAAAGAAAGCTTCACGTGGAATAATAGTAAATTACTTTAACTTCCCCGGAAGAACAAAATGGTTACATAATTCATCTCAAAGCACGCCATTCAGAGATTAACATAATAACTGATATATATATGATAAACTTTACAAATTCAAGAGAAGATCTAGTGCTTATTAATTTTTAATTAAATGCAATATATTAAATAAATGTATGAATGATCTTAACATTAAAGTAATTTTATTACAAATATTAACAATTAAAGTGATTAACTTTAATCATATACATATATTATACAATAAGATCACAGAAATCGTAAACTTCGTATTTTTTAATGTATCATATGTACCATTGTGATATAAGAAATTATAAGAATTATATCAATAAACTTATTTTAAAATCCATCAAAAATAAAAAATTTCCGGTTTTTATTTATTCAAATTAAAATATTTTGGACTATATAAATTAATCTTTACACCCAATTTATGTTTATGTGTTTTTTATTTTATAGTATGATATTTATAATAAAGTATTTATGTATAATACATCAAATCTTTATATTATACGCTCAAGAGGTACTAAATTAAGAAATTAATCAAGATTATTAAATATATATATATATGGTACTTCTATGCACACATAGACTAAATCCTACAAATTCGTTTGTTCGCAATGCTCAAGTAATATAGTTCTCTTTACTATTTTTACTTTATAGGTAATTTAGTAGAAAATAAATTTTTATACAAGTAGAGATATTCGGAAAAACATATATTTACAAAAGTTCCATTAATGAAAGAGAAAAAGGTAGATTAAAATATAATTTTAATTGATGAAAAATAATTTAAATTTTAATGTAATAACAAGTTCTGTGATCATAAAGCGATATCCTGAATATTCGAGAAAAAGACAAAAGAACAGATTAAAACGATTTACTTCTCCTCTCTCACTCTCTCTCTCTCTCTCTCTCTCTCTCTCTCTCATACGTATTCTCTCACATTATCACTTTATCTATTTTACTCTTTCTCTTTAGAAGGTTACACCAACTTTTAGGCAACGCACCTCTGAGACTAGATATCAAACAACTTTTATAGCAAGATCCATTAAGTGTCACGTATTATGAAATAGATCTTTTCTCTTCTTGTCGAAGTTTTTGAATTAATCTCTTTTGTTATTTTCTTACTTATGACATCGTTTAACTGAACAACGCAATGAACTCGTCATTTTTACAATAAGTTTTTCTACTAATCCCTTCTCGCGCTTGAGGAACGAATAATAAAATCAATATCCTACAGAGATGACTATTAAATCATAAAACTTATTTTATCGATAAATGTTGTAACAAACAGAAATTCATTTTGCCTAGAGAAACTGTTATTTTTTTTATACCACATCTTCAAATTGCATTATATTTAGCCTTAGTGTTTCGTAATCTTGAGGCAATAGTAAAATGTCAACTTTTAGGAAAGTTTTTTAAAATATACACAATTTTGCTGCGATATACGTACTACTGATCTGAGAACCACAATTTCTTGAATTTATAAAAATAAAAAAAGATTGACCCTTAAAAAATGGAATATTGAAATGATTACTTCTATTTGTAAATTAATTTGTAGAAAACTATTTCCAAACTTCTGACACTACTTTTTTAAGTTATACCTTTACTACATTTATTGCCGCACAGGCTCATAATGATGATGAGATGTTAACCTTTATGAAACTTGGGTTAAAAGGGATCTTTTTGTTGAACAGCTTGCAGTTATTAAGTATACCATAAGCTTATGGTCTTATCGAAGGATTGAACGAATAATACAATAAACGTATCAGGTTGAATAAGTGGAAATGGTAAGTCGCCTTATCTTCGAGGACTCGGAAATGCGATACTTGAAACTTTCATGCATCTTTTCTTAATGTAATATCACTTCCATAAAGAAAAACATTTAGATTCTTCTCGTTGTTCACACTGAATAATTTTTTCAATTAGGTTTTCTATGGACCTTATATAACTGTCGATTTTGTGAATGTGTTTCATTCTGTTCAATATGCACGCATGCATTTGTACACTTAGTTACACACTGTACATGTTTACTTAATTATATACTAAACATCACACGTCTATAATGGTATGCGCATGTTCACTCTTACGCGCATTCGTTTCGCGCAAATAATTACCATCACTCATTCTCTTGACGCTTAATTTCTTTTTCATTCATTTTATACCTCATCTTCGCGGTACTTATTATCAGGTGATAATACGACTATCACACGTTAATGCTATAATTGGGATGCTGTGTTTGCAGTTGAAAATATTTAATCTAAAAAATGATAAATTGTTGTAACCTAATTTCATATGGATCATAATAATGTTAACTAAAATGGATGTTAACTAGATCGTGTCTATAAATGCTACAGAAATCATTTATACATTTATTCGCCAAAATTGATAAAGTACAAGTTACCGTGTGTAGGTATTAATAATAAAATATTATTTAATATTTACCCTTCTCATATAATTAAAGATCATCCTGCACATTGCGTTATATTTTACAGTTATAAAAAGAATTGTGCAAATTTTTTTTAAGTGCTCTTCTATGAATAAAAAAAAACAAATAATATTGAAAGAAATATCAACAACTTTGAATGTATATTTCTTAGAGATCATAAAATGACTATTTCTTATTGCGTTCAAAAATTCTTCAAACATTTTAATGCTAACCCTCTAGTGAGTGATTTAATTTTCTATCTTGCAAGAATCTGTGATTCGACCAAATAATAAATAAATATTACTTAAATAATATAAAAAAATATCAATATTTTTATCTTGCCTTTTCAAAAATAAAACTTTTATCACTATAAAGTAACAAGAAACGTAATTAAAAATGTCAAAATAATTATTTATTAAATAAAATTTAATATATTTCATTAAAATACAGTTGATTTTAAGATTTCGTTATATTGGATGTGATGTATATCTTATATAATATCCGATCATACGCAACCGATTTAGGATCCTTGTGCTTTTTAATTTATTAACCACTATAAGTTATATTCGAAAATTCATTAATGCAGAATTTCTTAGGTTCTAAGTTGCCATTATATAGTATAAATTTAAAACTATTAATTTAAATATTTTACAACTTTTTATACAATTATAAGAAGTAAAATTAATAAAAATTTATGAAATAGACAGTAAAATTGAATAATGTTTTAATAAAAATACATTTTTATTATAAATCTGAGAATTATCAAATTGTTGTCTTTAAAACGTAGATACTAGAATATACTTAAATTAGAACACAAAAAAGTACAAATTATTACTTAATTTACTTCTCACTACGATTTTCATAACTATTAAAATCTTGCTTAAAATATTATAATTTCGTATGATACTTATATTCATATTTAAAATGTTAAGAAAATGAAAATCGTTACTATTAATTTGAATACTATTGAATCTAAGAATTTTTACTACGAAATCGAAGTTTGTTTGAATATTCTCGTTGAGATAAATTTATATTTGTTGTAGCCGTATATACAAATGATATATGCAAGCACTAAATTATTTAAGTTAAGAGCCCAGTTTTCTTCTTGTTACAATTAATACACTTATTTTTAATATTGTAAATATATACATACATACACAGTACATAAATATTAAAAAAATTATATTTTAATTTCTAATTCTAATTCATAAAATCTCCATGAACAAAAATTATTCATTGTGATGTGACTATTAAATCTAAATGAATATGACGAAACGCCATTACACGAACGACTAAAAATCGAATAAAAGCGATTATTGCCAAATGTAATTCGTGGGTACGAGGAGTAATTTCGCATGTGGTTCAAACCTCTATTTCAAAAGATAGAAGGAACAAGCGAGAGACACAGACGAAGAAGGATCTTCTCGAATGAGCTTACGACTCGTTTTTTAAGGAACTCTACTCTTTCTCCCTCCTTCTGCTCAACGGCCATTTACAACCCACCGACCAGCAAACCTTGGTATACACGTGGGATCGTCTCCTCCGCAATTGGACGCGGAATCATGCTTGTGGGAGACGGAGAAGAGAGAGTGGTCGGAAAAGCGAAATCTGCAAGCCAAAACGAATCAAAGTAATCCCACTCGGAGGAGCGTGAGCGCGTCTTGAAAACCCCCTGTGGCTGATGGTACCACTACTCTTACTGACTAGAACGATACCCAGAGAAAGAAAGAGAGAAAGAGAAGAAGAAAAGATAATACGGTAGCGGTCGATGAGCATTTCGTAAATGGACCTCTCCTATACTTTCTCTCTCTGCTTTTCTTTTCTCGTCACTCTCAAGCTAACTTTTTTTGGTCCTCTTTCGTTTATTTTATTTTGTATTCTGACATAGTTTGCTTTAACTTTCTAATTTTTTACAAAAGTAAGCATAAAGTAACTTCAACGCTATTCTCCTTTCAATATCACTACGCTTTAAATGTACTTTGATATAAAATGTCTCATGAATTAAATTAAAAGTAAACAATTATTTATCATTTGACGTCTCCCATTTTATAATCATAAACATGCACTAATCTAAGTGGGAAAATTAGATTATAAGAAGTTCAAAATCTTTCATCAGAATTTCACATTATAATAAAAAAACTTATATATAAAATAAATGTAAGTAAAAATTGATAAAGAAAAGCTATAAAATAATATTTTATAGCTTTTATATGTTCTCAAAAATAAAATGTATACAATGATTTCATTTATTAATTATCATGTAACTATCTTATATCTTAATTTCATAATATTAATAATATAGCTAGTAAAATAATTAACAATACAATTTAATATAATTATGGTATTCAATTAAAAGTTACCATTTCTTATAAATTCCTCAGTTTAATAAAAGAAAATTTTATTTTAAAATATTTCCAGTTTATTTGCCAAGAACTATTTATAGGCACTGCAAATTTATGAAATGCGCTGCTGATATTTAAATCCGTTTATAATATTAATTAATTTATAATATGAATTCGAATTTTAAAAATTATTCATTCACAGACTCCTAAAATATGTTTTATATCTACATTAATAGTTCTTTTGTAATAAAATGTCTTCATTTCTCACTCCAGTGATACAAGAATTTCATATAAAATAAAACTAGCGTGCACAGTTAATTTTTTGTTCTGCTTACATTTAATCGAAACCTCCATTAATCTAAAATACATACTTATCAATATAAATTATTCAAGATATTATTTTTTAGTATTACTATATTTTATTAAAGTAGAATTTATTTTATTTAAATCTTAAAATGACTATTTATAACAGGACGTCGGAAGTTTATAATTCGAAGAATATTTGATTTTGTTATAAAAAATCACTCAGCTGTCTTCAGTCTATATCGTATTGGCAGTATTTAAATCGGCAGAAAAATCTTCATAATACAGTTATTGTAAGCAGGTATTTGTCTTTGCTCCACACAACTTGCCAAGACGTAAGCGAGCTTCTTAAAATCCATCTCATTACTAATCACCCGGCTTTTTTCGTTCTTTCCCATCTCGGTTTACTACCATACTCACACTGCCGCGTTATTTTTCTTGGCAGTTACCAATCGTCCCTTTTTCACCGCATACACATACACCCCACTCTCTAACCCCCTTGAAGCAGTTGGTAGCACGCTTCGCTCGACGCTCATCGTTTTAAATTGCTGATGAGCATTTTTAGATTGGTCGCATTAAGTGAATTGGGTACATAGACCAGTGGTTCCTCCCGCCCATCTACTCTGACACTCTTGCGCTCTCCTTCGCCCTCACTGTTGCTATCTCTTTCCTCTCTGTGTTTTCCCGATAAAAGTCTTAATGAATCCGGGAAGATCCGGTCGAGGAACTCAACTAAGTCTCTCACTTCTCTTTCTTTTCTTTATTTTTTTGTCAGCTTCTGGCTTTCCGTAGCTCGAGCTCGAGGGCGGATTCTCGTATCGCTCGGTAGCGCGTAATTACCGCACGGGAAAAGTTTGTTCCTCGCGCGACTACAATGCTAACTTTTCTCCAAAGATCCCTTCTCATACCACATGAATTTGAGGTCACGTGCCTGACAATTGTAAACACTGGTTGAAATTCAGAGTATGTTTGCAAGATGTCGCAAGTCAATGTTGTCATCATTAAAACTTAATATTTCAAATAATACACTAAAGTAAAATTATAAATAAAAAAAATCTATATTTATACACATATTTGTATAAGATAAAGTACTTATATATGTATGTATGTATGTATGTATGTATGTATGTATATTGAATAAATATTTAATAATAATGCAAATTGGTTCTGTAATCTTAGGTAAATATTAAAATAATAAAATATTGAGTCTGAATATTGAAAATTAACTTGTACCCGAGGTTTTATCATCGTAGACTAAGTTACTTGTAATGCGCAGGTTTTTAAAATAGAATCTGTATTAATAGAATCTATATTTGAGAATCAAGTATTAAGAATAATTTTCTAACTTTATTTTCAATATTTACATCATTTTGTTACTTTTTATCAACGTAATTATTTCTAAAATTTCAAATGATTATTGAACATTATTGCAAATACAATAAATTGCATTTTATTACTTTTATTTTAAATAAGTAAATTTAAACTTCTAGAAGATAAAGAAACGAACAAACTGTTGATTAAACGTAAACGTCACATTAATTTTTCTATATAAAAATTTTATGAATAGCTATGTAAAATTACTATGAACATGTATTTTTTACAACACTTAACCTCTTACTAATTGGTTGAAGTAAGATGGATGTGTTATTTTCTTTTCTAACTAATAATTCCTACAAAAATGGAAATAATCTATAAATTTGGCAGCAGATGTATAAATTTATGACACAATGATTTTTATAAAGAAAACATTGATTGTACAAGACAATTTCTTACAAATAGAATTTTTTAAATAATTTATTAATAGATACTTTTAAAGAGGATTAAACTGTGTTCTGACATATATAGGGGAAAAAGAAATTTTCAACACAAAAGACAAAAATCTTTCTTCTCTTCGTTGTAACCATTTACTTATTTTTAATTTACTTTCTAATAAGATATACTACACATTTTAATACATACACTAATAAATTCAACAATAGGATCAGTGTTATTACAACTAAATAATAAAATAATTTAATATGTAATATTTTAAAATAGATTGTAATAATAATCGGAAGCAAAATGTAAGAACTTTTTAATTCATTTGTATAAAAACATAAATAAATAATTAATTTAAATTTAAACAAAAGAAACCAATCTTCTCTTAAATGTAACAAGATATATGTTATAGAAACAAAGAATATAATTCATGAAAAACATTTTTGAGAAATATTAAATAAACACTGAATTGAATAAAAATCATTATAAATGTTATAAAATAAATATACAAATATCCATTAAAATTCTTTTTTAATATTTGACCTATTATAACAAAATTCTACATTTTATTTTACATATTATATCTTAATATAATATAAATAACAATTCATTATGAATGCGTTCACATATGTTCATTTTACAATATTTTTGGGATCGTTGTTTTCAATTATTTCTCTGAAGCAATGAGACTAAACGTACCTTATCATATTCAAAAAATAAATTTAATTATCAAAAACTACGGCTTCTTTTCAGGCAGAAGTAGCAAATTCCCATTCAAAGGATAAATTTTTGTATGCACTTTTTACGTTACACTGCTATTATTTTCTATAACTTTATTACTTTTAACAAATATCCCTGTTACATATCCATTGTATTTTTCTGCATTTATTCAAAGAATTTAACCTTTCATTGATGATACCAAAAGTTTTAAAGGATTTCTGAGAATGTAATATATTTTTGTAGTGTTTTCACTGGAGCAACAATTTTCCGATAATTATAAATTTTCTCCTACAGAAAAAATTGAGTAGACTAAATAATTTTAAGTAGTTCATAATAAAATAGAGTTTTAGACTTAATAAAAGAATCCGATGAAGTAATTGTTTTCTTCATTATTATTTTGAGTGATTTTGCCTTAAAATGTGCAAACGATTTTGTTCCAAATATATATACATATGTATTAATATCAATATACTTAACCTAAATTCGTATCTTATTTATTAATTTACTATGTAGGTACTACTAAATTTGGTTAAACCAGAAATCTAGGATCAAGATACAATTGTACAAAATCAAAATAACAATTAATCTTTTACAGTTTTCAAGTAACTAACATATGATATATATTTAGCATTAAGTACAAAAATTATGATTTGGCTTTAGGCTTTTTCAGAAGGTAAACGGAAATAATCGTTTGTAAAAAAAAGCGTAGTGATCAGAAATACTGACAAACTGTTTTTCATTGAAAATGAATATCATAATTAAATATAATTTTTTTTAATCTCATATCTTATAATTATAGAAGCAAAGTCGTAACTGTTCTTACGATAGTAGATACTTTCATAGTAACCATATAGCACTTACTCCTGTTGGATATGATCATAACTATGTATATCACAAAACATTGAAGACTGGATTACAGATTTTGTTCATATAAAGTAAGTTAATATTATATAATAGTCATTATTAACAGTTTTCTTATTATCATTTACTTTAATCACTTCAAAAGCATTTTACATAATGTTACAAATCTTATATATTGTATTTAATTATATGTAATAATATATAAATATATATGTATTTATAAAGATATAAAATAATAATATATAAATTTAATAAAATATACTTATGTAATATTAATTAAATTGCATTCGACGAATAATTACAATCCTAATTAACGATAACGTGAATTAACTACGCTTTTTATTAGTATTTAAACATTTATATGAATTGTGCGCATAATAAGTAAAATAATTAATATTAGTGTGACATTTATTAGCAAATAAAAAGAATTAATTTAGTTTACATTTAACTAAATATGTAATAAAATTACCGTTACTACAATTACAAAAGCTTTTTCAATATTAATGTATTATAAATATTTATATAACTAGTAACTATACGGAGTATATCATGATATAATGAGCAATAAATTATTAACTAGATGCATCTCAGGTTGCGGTTGAGTATATCCTCAAATTTTGAAAACACTTATACTGTCTAAGATTCGCAATATTAAACTACTCATCATTTTGTATTAGAAAATAAATATAAATAACTAAACATAAGTCATAGATTTTCGAACGATTAAAGTATTTAATTACGTGACTTATCGTATTTAAAATACCAAGAATGACTTTAATTTAAAATAAAAGAATATTTGTCTTTTGGTAATATAAAATTAACGAACGATTTTTAAGCGAATGAAATGGATGGATAAAAATGGATGGAGAAGAGAGAAAAAGAATCGTTATTCTCGATAGATAAGATGCAGCAAACCCTAGGCATTACGATATCTTCTGCAAGCGTCTATGGACCATCTAAAGTATTCAACTCGTATATCACAATGTTTGTATAAAATATTAATAAGTGACACGAGTCAATCCGGTATTAGAGAGACGTTATGTACAGGGGGTCGCTCAAATTATTCACACGCACACATGTGTACAGCAAACACCGCCGTCCGCAAAACTTGCCGCAGCATATATCCTCGATACACCATACACAACTGTATACATCATATTCTTGGACATCCGCGCATGCGTCGCTTTATCTATCTTTATTTTATACTTTGTTTGGTCAGGCTTTTCCCACGTACTTGTATAGGGGAGCACGCCATCATCGATCTTTCCAAGCCTCCATCTCGTCGCACTTCGGTAAACAGCAATAATACGAATTGACACGTGACGAGGCTGTCGCAACATTCGCCTATGTATTTATGCCCGATCTTCGATTCTCGAAGCTGGTCTTCCAAAGCTTTTGCGTACTAAGTACAGTATTAGATAACTTAACATTCGCAAGTAAGGAACGAGCCATCGACTTATACCAGGTTTATATTTGCCCATGAGGATGTATTTGAGATATTTATTTTAATTTTAATGGTGTTGATAGTTTAGAATCGTTAGAAATTACCAAATAAGAAAAGCTTTTTGGAAGTATCATCCATTTAATTATAATAATCTATTTACAGTAGTAAACAGATAAAGGGTGTATACTTTATCCAAAAAAGGAGTCATTGTTTTCTTCATGCATCGCAATCACGCTGCATTTAAATACAACGCACTCATCAGCTGATACCATTTTCTTATATTCTTGAACAACTAAGTAACGACTCGAAAATGTCACACTTATATTTACTAATGTAAAAATACGTAACTTCATATTTATTTTCAAGTTCGTGTTCTCTTATTTATATTATAAGTTCAATTAAAGTAATTGACAAATTAATTTATCATTCAAGCGCCATATCGAATATATTACCAGATAATTATATTCGAAATAATGAAATTTCAATCAATCGAAATGAACCTTGTATAATAATATAATTTATCCGTAATAATGCATTAACTACATTATCAAATTAGAAATAGAAATAAATTTACGAAAACTCATTGTGCGCACAATTATTTGATTAAAGAAATGAATTAATTATGGAATTGTCTTTCATTAGTTCATTGTTAATTTTCTGTAACCAAAGTTTACTCGTTCGTACATAATTAATATAAATTTAGACGTATTTCATATTTATTATTTATTACGAATAAAGCAGATTTCTTGTGGAATATAACATATAATATATTGAATACAGCAATGGAAATTCTGAATGTCAAGTATTTGAATTTCGCCAACATTATGAAATGCATTTATAACACCTGTGTATAATATTATAAAAAAACACAAAAGTCAAAAGAAGATTTCTGAAATATAAAATCCAGAGAGCAATTAGAAGTGTATACGTCCATAGCGGAAAATTCATCGGTGTCTCATTGAAAAGCGCGAAACATGAAGAGAAAAATGGACGAAGGAAGGGAGAGGAAAAGAGAGAAAAAGGGAGGACAGCTTGAATAGCGAATGAATTAGTGGCATTGTTAATATAGTAATCGAGTGTTTCATCGTCCGATGATTCCGCGCCACGAGAATGACGGGTAGCATCCATGTATACGAATCTACCATTGCGCATGTGTGTAAGCTCGTGTATATTCAGCGTGTGATACATCATGTCGGCATTGTGCGAACGAAGCTCGCGTGCCTGCGAAAGTTTCGTCCTGGGAAAGGGGTGAGGTTGTATTGTGCGCCCGCGCACGTGTATACGAATGCGCTCGATTCGAATCATTTGTTTGTGATGTGCTATAAAGCTTGCTAGCTTTCAACAGAACCTCGCACTACCCGAGCTTTTTGGTAATTTTGCTCTTTATCCCTCGTTTTTCCATGATAGTGCACCGAAGATTTGTAGATTGTAAAGAATGACAGGAAAAGTATCTATGCTTATAATCTATAAATTATCTATTCTTCCTATAAATATATATGTCCATAAATTATTTAAAATCATTTTTAATAATCAACTAATACCTTAACTAAATATTGTAATAGATGCGTAAAACCATCTGGGAAATAGGATACTCGTGCTTTAAAAATATAATTAAAAAATTTATTCAGACACTTTTCATGTACGTATTAATTATTCAGGTATTAGTAATTTTAAATAAGAATTTAATAATTTTACTTACAGCTACATAAATTATTATACAGCTTAATAAATAAAAGTATAATTACGATAAATAACCGTACATTATCGTATGATTATTTATTTAACTATTATTAAATTTATTAATATTAAAAGTTTCCAAATAAAAATGAAATTAATATCGTTGAGAAAATATATGAATTTAGTAGGATAAAAAATATAGAAATTTCATCGTTTAAAGGATTTTAAACCTTAAAAAGTTTTTCTTGTCATTTAGTTATCACCCAGTTAATAAATATTAACTTTTGATTTCATTAACATAATAAGTAATAATAATTACTAATAATATATTATAATATAAATTAGTAATAATAATAAAAAATACTTATAATTAATGTAAAAATTAATGTAAATTGATTTAGTAATAATTTATTTATACTCATACAGAGGGTCCTCATATAAAATATAAGTAGAAGAAATGTTAGTTATATATGAATCTTTTACTACCAATTTGAATAAAATACGACTAGTTAACTATCAGTAACTGATGCACGAATATTTTTTTGATGCATAAAAGAAATTTCTTTAAAAGAGTGGAAAGCTCTTTAAATTATTGATTAATTTTCACCGCATAAATTTACAGAAATAAGAAGAATTTCATTGTCGAAGCTACAAATGCATCAGCCATTTTTTATCAAAGAAAAATAAACAGAAAAAAATATGACACACACCTCTATATTGTATTACTGCGTCTTTCTCACTCGTAATCGACAGTGTTAATGAGGAACTACGAGAATCCTCTCGGTCAGTCGAAAAACGATGCTGACCAAACTTCCCAACTGTCTAGTTGTACGTGTTGTACGCGCGCGTGGTTGTGTACGCTTTCAACGCGGCTGCCAACACCCGTTTCCACCGCTGTAAAACGGTTAAACGACCGCACGATCGTATACATCATTCCTCGGGACCAGTTTGCGCACATTGCCTGCGACACATAATCGACCGCTGAAATCGTCCTAACCCCCTCTAACCCCTTGCCGCTAATTTTGCTATTCCACGCAATGCCGATGACCGTCGTTATTATTTGAGATTTCACGGCTGTGATTGATAATGACACTATTGTTGGAATCACACGCTTTTGCGAGCGATTAATGAAGGTCTTTATTGGCTTTTTATTGAATCGCTTCATACAAGTCTCGTAAGCTTTTCTACTATACAATTCCTACCGTATGCACATTTATGCACATTTCGCTGGATCAACTCATTTATTTATGTAAAAATTAATAAGTTGTTATTTGCAGATTACGCACTCGATAAAACATGAAAAATTTAACCGTGACTATTTACTTTTTCGTATAATAATTATTAGTTTCTCAAAGTCAAAAGAGATGATTTTTAGTATTTAACAGAAAAATACCATAAACTGTAATTCAATGTATTAAGTAATTCTTTTTAACTGATCCATCAAAATTTAGCTGTAATTTAAACTAGTTATCGAAAAATCGTACTCTCTTGATTAATATTTTATGTCTTCTTTATATGTATTTTGTAAGTTTTGCAATTTTTTTTATATTTCATTTTTTCCATTAAACACGCAAATACTAAAATAATTTAGAGCATATTTTGATTTGTGATAAGTAGGAAGGGATAAAATGAATTTGAATAAAAGTCTTAGGAAAGGATCAAATGTAAGTATGCTTATAATATGAAAAGTTCATCTCTTATCCTTTAATTATTTTTTAAATTTTTATCTCGACCTCTTTATATCTTGTGCCTAAGTAATTGAATGCAAATTTACTCTACGATATTAATCTAGTTAAAATAATTATGAATTGTGTCAGCAGTAATTTCTAAGCAACAGGTTTCTTTAAATAAATTATTACATTATTGTTAATCTCTCTTCAAATGTAAACGAAGAAATATTTACTTAAATTAAAATCTGTTTTACGAAATATTTTTATCCAATATAATTATATCAGTATAAAATTAAGAAATTTCTTGACAAATGAATTGAATGTAGAAAGGTTAATACATAGTTAATACATATTGGTTCTATTGCAATGATATTTAAGTGAATTTATTCACATTTTTCTCTGTACGCTAATGAGTAAAAATTTATAGTTAAAATGTTTAGTGCTTATTTTATGAGTTTTCATTTTGGATCAGACTTGTAAAATTATATTTATATGAGGTAAGGGTGATATTAACTTTGTAAAACTTTTTATTTTCCACTTTATTATGATGCGCATGAAGAAATAATTGTTTAAGAAGTACCTTAGAGGAATTTTATGTTAGTTGTGAGAAAATTTAATACTGTACCATTATGCGTACATAAAAAACGTGTCCACCAAAATGACAAAGTAGTGGAATAGATTACTAAGTGAAATTACTGAATCCAGTGCAAATAGAAGAAATTTGAACTGATGAATAGTAAAGCTTTCATACATGCCATTTCCAATACTTTTAATCGTTGAATTAGAGTTAATATAAAATTACTGATAAAAGATAATAAATACTTATTATATTGCAAGAAATATATTTTACATAGAAACTAAAATAACGATAAAGATACTCGTCATTCATAAAAATTCAGTAGTAAAATTACAAATACTAAAATAAGACGTACATTGTTTAAGTATAAATAATATTTCATATAAATATATTTAAACCACTCATTTAAACCTAATTTAAAATATAATTATCAATAAATGTATCAATTATCATAATGCCAATAATGCCATGTATCAGATTTAATTCATAAGACCTACAATCAATTATGATCTGATTAAAATGATGCGAGAATAAAAAACCCGATTGAAATCAATATACGTGTGACTGTATACCTGTGAGAAAAATCGCTGCTGCATTGTTGACAGAAATTTTCGACCTCGCACTTTAGCAGAAAGTCGTTCCAATGCATCTAAGACGGCTACTAGCCATCGTGGAAGATATAGCTTGAATTGTAAAGTCGATTCTACGGGTAAAGAGAAACGAGGACGAAGCGAAAGAGAAGGAGAGAGAGAGAGAGAGAGACAGAGAGATAGAGAGAGACAGAGAGAGACAGAGAGAGAGAGAGAAGGATACCCCACCCTTCGAAGGCAATGAATACGAATAGGTTTCGAGATACGATCGAGGTTGGAATCCCTCGATGCTGCTAGGAACTGCGATGGTGAGTGGAGGAAGAGCACGAGGGAAAGGGTAGGCAAGGCTAAATTAAATGATTTGCATAAGTAGGTGGGTGTCGACAATGGCAAACATTGACAAACTCGCCTGTTCTCTCTGGCTGTCTCCATCTTTATTCCTCCAGCGCTTTATCTCTTTGTCAGCTTATTCGTCATTATTCACCAAGTTTTGCTTTAGTGTATTTGCGATATATTTATTGATATAGTTACTGCGCCGAATCCACGGAAAACGAGAACTACATTAATGTTTTATATAACTTCAATTGGTTTTGTACGTATGCCTGTTCTAATCATTAATTTTCTTTTCTTTCCGTTTAATTTTATTAGGACTTAAAGTTTGTTATCTGTTGAAACTAATTTTCTAGTTAATTATTTACAGTAAGAAAAAAGTATCTAGATAAATAGCTAAGATAAGAACTAGTCAGTAATTTAAACTATTTGGAATGTTTTGAACTAGTTATTAAATTGATTTCAGCCAAAAGCTGATACCAAATGTTAGTTTAAGAAATATTAAAAAATCACTAATAAATTCATTTATTGATCGAAGCAACTTGGAGGCTTCCTCTCGACGATACAATTTAAGTCATTATAAAGCTTTTGAGCAGCTAGATAAAGCAATATTAAGGTTTTTTATTGGGAAGGTTTTGTAAAACAGGCGAAATAACCACTACTCCTTTTCTAAAGCATTGCGTTGTAACAAGTGAGAAAAACAGGCGTGTATAACTCTGCGCTTACGCATAACGAAGGGGTGGCTAGATTTAAGGATGAATGAATTATTATGCAGTGAATAGACGCCGGCTAAGAGAGTCAGGGTACGATAAGGTTGTAACAGGGCACGAGCCGACACGTGTCGAGCAGTCTGTCAGACACTGATACAGCCCTTCGCAATTACCCAGTCCGTTTGAGCGCGTGCGCTGTTTCATCTTTTTCTTTTCCTTTTTTTCCTATAGGCGTTCAGGGGTGGACGCAAGAGCCACTCTCTGTGGATTATTTGGATTGTGATGCTCCGCCTTTGATAAGACATTCTTAGCGCACAGAACTCTTCAAGTCCTACCCGATGATTCAATTTAAAGAGATGCTCCGTTTTGATATCATTCGATAATTTGAAGTACGAAAATTTTTTATAAGTGGTTCGGCCGAAAAGAGTTACGATCATATTGGCACTTATAAATATAATTGTTCTTTATATGATTAATTCTTGGAATATTTGAGAACAATTTATGTTCATAATTGTACAGGTTCTTTAAATACTATTACTAACGCAAATTAATGTTCGGTACAAATGACTGTCTAATGAGTCACCATATTTCTTTAAAATATTTTTACCGACTGTAATAGAAATATCGATAATTTATCGTTCTAAGCTAATTAAAATAGATGCAAATACGTAATGCAATACTTATTTAAGAACTTTACCAAGTGTAGCTGCTTTATAAAATATAATTACAATTCTAAATACTTTATCGAACATTTCAACTCGAAATCCGTATTTTTAACAACAATACACCACAGATAATTACAATATTATTCACTTTGGATATTTGAATTTGCAGCTTTCATTCTATAAGATTTTTAATTGGGTTATACATCCATTTTCGGGAGAATGTAATCTATAAAAGCATTGAGATTTAATTATCGTATGAAATTTTAATTTACTAGTACAACTTCTAGCTAATCAGAAGAAACAAGTGGATGTTTTTAAAAATATATTTTTTTAATTAGTCATTTGAACGTAAAAATTTAGGAGAACTATACAGATATTTTCCGAACTAAATAATTTTCTCATAATTTAATAGTAATAATAATACAATGAATATAAATGTTTTTTTATAGTATTTATTGCTCTGACATACATTGAATGAAAGGCAAAACCTATCTATTTATGAAATTGAATATCACAACGTCTCTTTTTAAAAATAAGGAACTAAGATACGAAATACTATTCAGTAACATTCTCCTATATAAATTCGTATTAACCTGGTTATTTGGTTGAAAAGTTGAAAACAAGTTTAAGTGGTAGATAAAAGAGAATAAATATTTTAGTTAAAAAGGAAATTTTAAAGATGTGATTTGAAAAATTCAACTCATAAATTTCCCAATACAAATATTTAGTAAATATACAAATTTTTACAGACTGTCTGGACGCTTCATACATCGCTTCATCTTTTTGGTTGCCGAAACAACAATTTTGAGATTTTCTATATAAACTGAACGACATTATACTGTCAATAAGCAATCGATTTCTTTTAGAAAACTTTTAAAAGTATCATTATTGAAACATCTAAAATACTCTTACATGCACGAATGCTCAGCAAATTTATATCCACAGATCCATCGAGACATTATAATTACATGACTACTTTAAAAATTAAGGTTGAGTAGCCAATTGAAATAATAATTTATTATATTTATCTGAATAAAATAGGTTTGCAAGGTTTGGGTGTTCTTTCAAAAAAATTGCCGCTTGTTACCTGTAAATTCTACAGATGTCATACATGCATTAATATCTTAGATACGAATATTAAATGATATGTTAATTTAATATTTAAAAGCCAAATCAGGCATTTTAACAAATATTCAGGCAATTTAATATAAATATGCCTACATATTAACTATTAAAATTACAATGGTTGCAATATTTACACACAATTTCTTTGTAAATTCCGTATTAAAAGCTCTGAACAACTGAAAGTAAAATATTTTAAGGATATATTTGAATTTTAAATTAGAATTAGTTATTTAGTGAAATAATGACAAATTAATTTTAATGTGTATCACATTATGTATTATATGGCGAAGAAAAAATTATCTCCGTTAAAGACTTGAAAAGAATTGCAAATTGTAATATAATAATCGTGAGTTCTACTCAATTTCTAATACGTCGCAATAGTTTACAACAGCGTAACTCACGCAGATAAATGCTAGTCGAGTATATTCTAATAGACACTGTACCGGTGGGAACAATGATTTGTTTGCGAGTCGGAAACTTGCTTAATCGTATACTACTAGACCACGACCTGGTTATTCTCGCGTATGTTCATGTACGTCGACCGTTTTAAACACTGTTAGCTTAACATTTTATCGACTCTCCATCTATCTATCTATCTATCTAACTGTCTCTCCAACTATCTATTTACCTTTTCTCTCTCTCTCTCTCTCTCTCTCTCTCTCTCTCTCTGTCTTTCCATTTCAGCTCTGTAAAACAAATAAACAAAGAACCAAATAAACTAAAAACGGACATTTGAGCTAAATGTACGGGGGTATTTGTCAAAACTCTTTATAGTCGCACGTTTCATGCACTGCATTCATGGCGTCCATGAAAAATATTCCGAACCAGAACGACTGCAGTTGCGCTTGCACGTCACGAGAAAAAAAACGGGGTACAAATAAAAAATTGCTGAACGCTCACGGAAACAGAAAGTGCAAGCGTTTGGCTTTTCGAGCTCTTTGGCTTTATGATTACACGCCACCGGTGCTCGACACACAGCGGTTGTTTATTCGCTCCTTTTTTTTCTACGACTGCCTTTTCGTCTTTTTTCCAAAACGACCATTCGTCCAAGCATGGTATGCTCAGCTTGTGGACAAAAATATGCGTTGCGACACTCTGATGGTGTGCGCGTCTCTCCCCTTGCACTTTTATCGCTCGATCCATGAAAACTCATCGTAGTTTTGTTATTATTTTTGTTCACTCTTGGGTTGTTGATTTATGCGTGAATTCACAAGCACGGTACCTTGTTGTAGAAAGGTTATTGGTAGCTATCGATGCATTCGTACCGCGAACACTCGAGACGTTTACGCTGCGCTTATTACTGAGCTTGCGGGAAGGGGAAGGGAAACGTACGCTTTTATCATAGTCATTTCATTCGTGACAATAACTTTTTACTTTGTATTTTTATGTTTTACTCGAATACATTGCTATTTTCAATTTTTACATTTGCCACGCCAGGTAATAGCTTGGATTATTTATAGAATTTCATATCACTATAGTTAAAAATAGTTTTTACTGTAACAATTTTCAAAATTAATAATATCTTTAAAATATCATAAAGTATGCGCATGCAACTTATTTATGAAAATATATTGATGTATAGCTTTGAACTATAATGAAATACTACATGATTTATCTTACTGAAAATTCATAAGAAAACCAAATATTGTATTAATTAAATATGAAATTTCGAATCATATTTAGTATGTAATTAACTACTAATTAAAATTTAAATGTACGAATAACTGATAATTAAAAATGGATTTTACTTATTTTATCTATTCATTAATTAGTTATCGAAGCTAAAATGCACGCAGCATTATTTCGTAATGATTATCTGTAATAGTGGTAATGACAATTTTCCTATACAAACAAAAATTGAATACATTCTAGTGAACAGGAAGAATATTTAACACGCATACCTCCTAATTCCTAGGTATCTCGTTCTCGTCTTCTCCATCTCACTTTAAAGAAAAACTTTCAGCGACACGACAGACTATTTTCTCTCCGTAGCAAACGTTCGCCTGTAATGTGCAGTTATATTGAAAGGATCTTCCATCGGAGACACTATCGAGCGAAATGAAGAAACAGGGTGCGAATGTAGGAAAAGTGTATCGTTGCCGCTGGAGGAAACGAGGAAACAGAGTGACGAGAAATCTTCGTCGAGCGTGGCAACTTTCTTTCTTATTCATGTATACTATATGTATACGTATAAAAGTTGCGAGTAGCGGTGCGTCAAATAGAGCAGGATTCCACTTGGGATCGAGACGTCGAAAGCTCTCGTCGCATCGTGCGAACTGCCACGGGCTTCCCTGGATTTTGTTGGTGTGATGTTTCAGCTTTGTTGCAACGATTGTACTGCTTATTGATAATTCATAAACCCACGAGACGAACTCAAGGAGCGATGTTCTTCGCGAAATGACGCTTTTACTTTTTCAGGCGGAGTTAGAAATTTATTCCTCTTAGGATGCGTGAGAGTTTTCAATGTGAAATCCGTTTGTACTTTTATTACTTAACGTGCTTTTCTGGCATTCAATCGTAAGTATTTCTGCAGATGAAATGTAGCGATAATATATTGTTGAGTATATTCAACCATTATTCAAAGAATAGGATAATAACTTAACCGTCAAATTGTTTGTCTACTCTAACAATAAGGGAGCAGTGTTTTTGTTTGCTTTTTTACAGTGTTAAGAAACAGTGTTTATTTGCGTTTCGATTACAATATCAATAAATTCCTAAACGAGTTCACCCTTAGAATCTTACGATTATTGTGCAACTATTGATTTGTTATGCGCAGAGTTCCAATTTTTTCCATTTTATGCGCAAAGCGCAAATATAAATACAAATTGGTATTTTCAAGATAAAAGAAAAAAAAACTAAAAAAACTAACGAAATTAGTGAATTCTATTTAATTCGTGAATTGTAAAGAATATCATTGGTAAGTAATTTAAATAATCACTAATTCTCACTAGGAGAAAAACTTTCTTAGGTCTAACCGAATAAGGTAAAAATATGCGACTGACCAATCCGCCAAGTATCCTCCCATTATCGGCTTCTTTTCTTTATATTTTTGACCAACAAAGAGAGAAAAGTAGATCATTTTCAAGGACTCGCCAAGTCCCTTCAGCGTTACTCGTAAGCCCACTATTATTCATCGAAGGCACTCGTACCTCGATCCATCATCCGCATCCCAACGCACATCTAAAGATCAGGGCCATATATAAGCCACATTCACGAAATCTCGCCTCCAGAAGTAAACCGTGATTCTCTCCTTCTCAAACAAGTACATAGTTCTCCCTTCCCCTCCCATCAGCATGGCAGACCGTATTTAGTACGGAATGAGGCGCGCACGCGACTCTTGGCCTTTTGCGCGCGCCCTCGCCCTCTAATGGTTGCCTGCTCAGGAGCCTGATTTATTTATTCCAGCGCCAGCGCAACGAATTCAGCTTTGGTTCGGGATTAGCTAGACTCGGTGGATTTTTCCCGCGGAGAACGAGTACATGTGCCGGCGATAGGTTGGTCATCAGAGCTTTGATGATGGGATCACTACTGAAATCGGTGACTCTTTATTTTTTCTTTTAATCCTCGATATTGTGAGCAATTTTTCACGGTATGTACGAAAATCGGCAATGCATCCGCGTCC
Source organism: Wiebesia pumilae (assembly GCA_018907045.1). NCBI lineage: Eukaryota > Metazoa > Arthropoda > Insecta > Hymenoptera > Agaonidae > Wiebesia > Wiebesia pumilae. The sequence goes on from JACCHZ010000138.1 coordinate 5,249,898, forward strand.
CATTACGGAAAGAAGTATGTGTGTATTTGAGAGATTGCGCGTATTGATAACACGAGTTTTTCTGCTTCTTTCCTTGCGGTCACTCTTGTATTATTATAGATATTAGGTAATGTTATCTTATTAATTATTATTTTTCCAATAGTTTTAGAGAAAATTCTATTTCGATTCTAATGATGAGAAGATGGTATTGAATATTATATAATATAATTCCAAAGCTGACAATTTTCCTGAAACCATACTCAGAATGTAATTTTACTCAAAATATATTTTATGTATAATACTCGTTCGTACAAATATTTATTTACAATTTTTATTTATGGTTAAATAATATAAAACTTTTACATATTTTATTCATTTAAGGAATAGTATTAAAATTTAAAAAAGTAACTCATTATTTATTATGCTTCTCATAAAAATACTTCACAACAATTATAGAAATAACATAAAGGCCTTAATGATAAATTTCATTTATCTTCAGCTTATATGTAGAAAGTGTGTAGATCAATTTAAAAAAATGTACGATGGATTAATATTATAATGGATACTTCAAATGCTGTTTTTGATATAAAATTGTATATTTAAATAAAAAATTCAAAATTTATCAGAACTCATACTAAATACAATCATTCTTAAAAATAATTTTAAATTAAATAGGCCTAAAGAAATAGGCACAAATTATTAAATTTAAATACCATACAAAAATTTACGGTATTCCTAATTTCTAAATTTAGAAATTTTTGATAGTTACTAGTGATATTTAAAAAATCTTCATTAATCATTAATTTATGTTATATATAATTATTGATACATCTGTTTAAATTCTATTGTTCTGTAAATACAAAACTTCAACTAACCAATATTAAATTAGAATGTCCCAACTATATTTAATCGGAGTCAACTTGAAATCTAAATAAAACCGTCACAAAATACAGATAATTTAATAAAATAAACAATAAGTAATTACATTAAATTATAAATTGATCATTATAAATTGTAGTCTATTATAATATATAAAGTATAAAATAAATTTGAAAACAAAATTTACTTACATTGAACAAGAACAAACATTCCATGATTATGATTTCATAGAGAGTTTATAATGCTTTGTTGACCTCATTTTATTACTCATTTGTAGGTGTTGTTAGGCGATAACGTGGATGATTCAGTAACACAATTACAAGAATTTACTTTGTCAAAGATATTTCCTTTTGAATATCAATAATATATGATTAGAGTATGTATTCATTGCATAAAGAAACGTGCTTCGTAAAGTAAAATTTCTGAAAAGTAACAACTTAGTATAAAAAATGACATCATGGTATCGTAGAAGAGGCAAGTAAGTAGAGACGAACCAACCCTCGTGACATTATGTAAGAGAACAAGCGAAGCGGAAGCGGCAGTCCAGGACGAGGAGTAGCGCTACTTTAGAGAGTTATGTACGCTGCCTCGGCAGAGAAAGCGGATAATTCGCGGAAGCTCCTCAGCTCCGGGGATGATGAATCTAGTGCGGAAGCACTTATGACATACGACTCTATGGGAGAGTGACTTCTCGCCGCAAGTATCCTCGCCCTTTGCAAGATTTGTTTTCCGCCTCAGTGGCGTTTCCTCGGCCTGCCCCATCCGAGCCCCGGATTACTCGGGGTGATCAGCTATGAAATTAACTGGAGCTCTTACTTCGGAGCAGACGCTCACCCCGAGACGTTTTCTCGCTTCGATATGTACGTACATACGGATCGAAGCATAAGCTCTTATTTTTTTGCCTTCGTTGCAGGCTTTTTTGTGTTCGGGAGTGTTTTACATATTAATATTTCTTTGGTTTCTTTATTAAATTGTCTATTTTGCATTGTATCATTTCTTTTGTTTCTTCTTTTGAAATTTAAAATATGAAATAAACAATATTAGTAGAAATTGTAGTTTATGTTAAAGCTAATGTATTAAAAACAGAAAAGAAAAATATATATGCTAAAAATTATAGTGCTACGGTATACATTTAAGAAAATTTTTTGAAACTAAACAAAAATAAATACTTTAGCACATTTTATTTTATACAATCTTTAGATTCTATTGGTAACCACAAGTTCTCCGATCATCGTAACAAGAGCAGAGACACATGAAAAACATCGAAACGCCCTTCGTGAACGAAAAATGACACATCATTCTCGAAAAAAGACCTGCTGGATCATCTCACCCGTCGGCTGAGTAAATATCACCTTCCTGCTTATAAAAGATACCCTTAATTACCACCGCTAGAATCTAAGGAGCTTTCATTTCCTCTCTCTCTCTCTCTCTCTCTCTCTCTCTCTCTCTCTCTCTCTCTCTCTCTCTCTGGCTTTCATCTCGTACTCACAGGAAACTAACACCCTAGAAGGAATAGGCAGCTCAAACTCTCTAACCAGCTTTAAACTGTTTTTTCAACAACTTAACGAAGCCACAATACCGTAATGTTTATGAAGTTACTTTTTGTAATTTATGTACTATGAATTAGTACCGTTAATTCAGATTCGTGATTAAAGAAGTAATATAAATTAAACATAATTCCATTCATCATTTCCTTGACACCATTTTATTAATATATGACATTTCTAAAAATTAAATAATTAAATAATTACTAATTAGAAAAAAAAAATTATGTTGCAAATTATTACAATAATTTAAAATATGTTAGTAAATTAAAGGTTTTTATAATACTAAAATATAAATGGATATTTTTTATTTTGAATTAATGGCAAGTATATATTTATCACTAGATGAAAGCATTTAAAATTAAAAATTTCAAAAAAATACATGTATTGCTAAAAATAACGAGTATAATATATTCCAAAAGCACCAAGTCAGGAGTAATTCTTATCTGTAATTGGTACTGTACTAATAATTTTTCGTTTATTCCGTCAATATTTTTATTATACTATCATATAATGGATGAGTGATATCCGTCAATTCTGACACCCTCTTTTTGACAATTGCCAAGCATGATGCATGTCTTTATAATCTGCGGTGCTGCAACATCAGCACGTTTTCAACAAAAATCAAGGGATCTAAGATAATTCGCTACGCGCGATGGAATTTGAAATAATGCGTTGCAAGATCACGTCGACTTTTTAGACGACGACTTTTTATACCTAGTACGAGGTATGTAATTGAAAACAGTCTGATCCACGTGTATATTATAATAAAACTTTAATAAACAAGTTGGTGTGACAGTTACAAATTACAAGCTCTTTAATTATGTACGTATATTACAGACCAATTAATCTTTCTCATTTTAATCCATTCTATTTAAATTGATTATTATTTAAATTGTATTACTGTTTTATATATATAAAATAAAAATAGGTGTACATATAAGTAACTAGATAGATAAGACAGTCCTCCGATACAAAAAAAATACAAACATACATACGTACATACATACGTAGTATCATACGTAGATTTTGTAGTTTCTTTCACGAGAAAATACAAAAATTATCAACTTTTTAAGAAGAAACGTATTTGAGAGTATTGTATTATGTACGTCGAGTTAAAAAAAATAATTATGATTTTAAGAATTAATTAACTAATTAGTATTACAATTTTAATTTTTGTTAGATCTTTGATTTTTTAAATTATTAAAATAGTATGAAAGAAAATTTTTTTACAATTAAGGTGATATCTACGCTTTTGAATTAAATATGAAATTCATAGTTAAATTGCAGCTTTTAAAAGAAATGAATTATTAGTATTATATATTTTGAAAAAATATTAAAATCATTTTTAAAACGTACGAGCTTGTCGTTTAATAACTTAGTCATTTTCTATGTTGTTTGATTGTTTACCACGTTTATTTCTATTTGAACAAAAATTTCTCATTTTTTACTAACGTAATGGAGAAGTACAGACCGATGAATTAGTTGACACTTCAACAGACAGAATGTGATTTCACTTAGAATAAATTTATACTATGAGATTTATTATATTAACATATGATTAAATTCGTTACCATTGTTTAATTTATTGTTTGATAACGATAAATGTTTTATCCTTATAATTGAATATAATAATACTAAAACATATTTAATAATATTTATCTTTATAATCTATATAATACTTCAATAGATAAAGAGCTTTTTATAAAGTTCAATATATCATCGAGGGACTGTTAGTGCGATACGCGCGACTTGAATTCTGCTGACACTGGTGGCTTCTTCTGTGTCGGCTAAAAAGTTAAAGCCAACTTTTTCTTTCACCTCCGGCTCAAACCAATAAAACATGATTTATAATAAAATATATAAAAACAGTATTAATAAATCAACTGTTTGGGATGTTTTAAACAGGAAGTGCTTCGTCAATAGATAATCGTCTCTATCGTTCTTGAAAATCGACTTTCCAACAAGCTTTTTATTCGCCTCTGTATATGTGCACTCATAGCTTATCCGAAAGATAGAAGAAATTCCAAGGCCGTTATAGCAAAAAAACGACGGAAAGCATAACATCGTGTATTCATACATTCGAGTGGTAGCGCAATGAAACGATATTTGCATTAGTTGCGAGAGTGAGATGTGTTTTTCAGCAACACTTGTAGTGTTCGTACATTTGTACGTATGAAAAGCTCGTTTGTTTTATTTATCTTTATTGATCGTAAGATATACTATGTATTTGCCACCTGAATACTTATTTTTAAATAGAAATTTTTATTAACTAGAACTTCGTATTTAAAGCCATGTAATTTAACTTGCAGCAGCAGATAATGTAGTTAACATTATTATTCGTTAAATTCACAATTAATAGTAACGATAATTTAAATCTATTACATTCGCAATTTAAAAAAATATTAATGATAAATAATCATAGTCTACATAAATTTACCTTTTATATAAATGATTCGGGTATATAACGTAAGGCTACATTGCTTCATGTTAATATATAAACATAATTCTAATACTCATTATTATTTAAATAAGCAGTAACGTGTAATTTATGTAGATGACTAAAGAACTGTTGACGTTGTACAAACAATTTAATTATTCGTTTATTGCTAAATCTTATATAGCTTATTGAGCGTACTTAATATGTACATAACATATTTTTATTAAAAAATACTTTACACGTGTGTATTTGTGAAAATACGTAGTTTATAAAAATTTATGAAATTTATAGATTTATGAAAAAATGACGAGAGTATACAATTTACAATCAGTCTCAAGACAATTTTGTAATTAAAACAATTTTATAACGAAAATGCTCGAGTTTTTATGTGACAAATGTAAAAGACTAGTTATTTGTTGTCACTTTATATTTGTTTCCCTTTTCGATGTACAAATAAAAATCCCATCAGATTAAATTTCTCCTTCTAACAAGAGTCTATACTTGATTAGAATTCTACTAAGAATTGAGATTCGGGATGGTGGTAATAATTTGCGTTCGATATGAACTTTATAGTATCGTTGCGATACGATGTCGTTTTAATTCAATGTTCGCACTGGCAATACCGGTACATAGAGATTCAAGCGAATTCAACTCGAAATTTCGATTATCACCTCTAACCCCACGTGGCAGAAATGTAGGAGGTAACGCACGCCACGGAAATGGCTTGGAGAGGGCGACGAAGTTACGTAGTGACGCCTCCAGCTCCTTAGAGCCTTTAAAACACAAAGGCTTCGCTTCGCTCGCGTAGGTAAGTAGCGGTGTAAGTGGTTGTAGACAACGAGCCTCGACGTCATAAGCAGCAGCCGCTACCTAATGAAACTACAAATCTCTCTCACTACCTCTCTCTCTCTCTCTCACACACACACACACACACACACACACACATCTTTAGCTAACACGCACCGAGAGATTCACGCTGTCTCTCTCTTTCTGTAACCCACACGCGCGCGCCTTGGGTACCAGCTGCTTTCCTTGCTCTCTTTCTCTAGCATTCTCCCGCAACATGGTTATACAAGCCTGCTTATGAGATGCCGGATTATTTCCTTAACAGTTGGCTGTTGCAAGTATATCCGTGCATATGTGTATATAATGTCGCGAGATAACGAACGCGACACCGTTGGAGACAACGTATCGCGTGAATTCATTCTTGCTGCCTGTACAGTGCAGAGAACGAAGCTTAAAACTATCGGTATATTTCTCAATGGAGATTAGAACTTACGAGACATACTCAGCGTTCCGAATGTAAGTAGTATTACTTATTAATGAAATATAATAATTTAGGAACATAATTTAAAGCTGTAATCGCATCAATAGCTTTCTCGAGTTAATTAAGCACAAACATAGATTTATTATTAAATTTCTTTTAAGTATCTTAAAAATTTCTTTTTAAGATAACAGATAATCTTAGTGTCTAAAAAGTTTCGTTCTTTTTTAATCGGTTCTCAAAAACTTATAAGTTTCAACGTTTATTAACAATAAAGATAATCGAAACTTAAATAATAACTTCAAATATTGAGATTAATTTTAGCAGAAATTTTACATTAAAATTAATAACAATATTAGCCAACTAAACTCAAAGCAAAAGCAATGATTATTGAAATTATCTCGGAAGTTACATAAGAATAGGGTACATAATTTTAACTAAAAATTCAATGTAGGATATTCAATAGGAAGAACACATTCTTCCTGGATATGGCGTTCAATTTATTCTAGATATGTCGATTTGTGATCGCGCGCAAACAGGCTACCGACTGCCGCGTATCAGTGAAACAGTCAAAAGTGCACAGCGCGATCAATTGCTTCGTGTGCCTACAAAAAGCCAGGAAAACGTGGGGGAGTGATTTATCAGTGCACGCCCGCGGTTCTGGAACGAGAGAAATTTCGATTGTAGTGGCGCGTGCGGCTTGGTGAACAATAATCGTGACACGTCGTGCGTGGTCTCACCCTTCCAAGTGGTGACAATAGGAATCGATGATATATCGATTCGGTCGCGAGATGCTAATATAATTGTTTTACAGCACAGCCGTGTTGAAAATCCGCATCCGAGACGAAAACTCGATGAACCAGAGGGTGTGTGCGGCTGTATGAGCACGCGTTCATATTACATACGGTCAAGCTGTTTATCTGAAATCGAAATATTCATTTGTCGCGGTCGACGTACTACTGAGCACATATCATTATATTACCTCACTTTCGCGTTCCTATTTTCTCATTTTCCAGATTTGTTTCTTCAATACTTTCGTATGAAAGTACAAGACAACCTTTTTTATTTTATGCACTGAAATAAAACTTAATTATACGTGGAAAATAATTATTTCGATAATATTTTGAAATAAAATTATTTTCTGGAAAAATACATATCATAAAATAAACTATTTTCTTTTTTCACAATGATAAGGTAAAAATATATTTGAAGATTCAAGCTTGTGATTCTGTAGTATAAGAGTATGTATTTAACGATTCATGTATGATGAATTTAAGATTTAAATACATTATAATTGACAGTTTTACAAAACAATTATAATCCTTATTCAATTGAACTAAATGTAATAGATATCCAACTTTATAAATAATAGATAAAAAGTAGTGGTAGGCTTATAAGTTAGTTTAAAATGTGAAATTCGTTCAAAATTAATATTATAACAATCTTATGTTAAGATAATAATTTATTCATGTAAGTTGATTACTTGCATTGTAGAATTTTTGTAATTTATTAACCATACATTCCTTCTTATATTATATTCTTTTTATTATAGAGCATACCTTCTTAATATGAATTTAAAAATATATTATTTATTTGATCACGAACAAAAATTTAAAAATCTATAATACTAATTCGTATATTTAAGATTTACACTGAAATTAACGATAATTAAAAAAAATTGATGTTTCTTAATTGTTCTTGTATTTGTGAAAATCTATTATTTTACTGTAATATAATTTTGCAAAAGAAATTATAATTGTTCGTTCTTTTCTCATTTTCATGCCATAATTTTTTCTTAAAATTACTTATAATTGTCATTACATAATTATAATTGGCATAGTTACATTAAAGTCTTACGAGCGTTTTGTCATTTTGTAACTAATAAAATGCTTCATCGATATGGTATTTAGTTATATTTCCAGATTATAAACCTTTTTATTAAGCAAATATAATTTTTCACAAATCAAACATGAAATTGCATGAACCATCGATGTTTCATGAGTAAAATTGTAAAATATGCAAAAGAAGTTTCACTGCAAAAGTTCTTTCTCTTAACATAATATTGTATATAGTTATAATTACATTATAAGAAATAATTCACTAATGTCATTCTATTGTATTAATAAAAGCATAGCCTCTTTAAAAAGTATAAAATGACATTCAAGGTGTTTATATACGTATTCTCGAGGAAACACATAATTCCACCAAAATACAGAGATGCTGAGAGAGGAGAAAGATAGAAAAAGTCCCTAATTAAGACGTGGCAACGAAGAATTCCAGAGCGCAATAAGATTACGAGCTCGTGAACGGCTATACGATGCATTAACAAGAGCATCATTTCATAGCGCATGAACAACTGACCTAACTGTTGTACATCTCTCAATCACACAATCGCATAAAAATTTTCCCCCGTGATATATACCCTCGTAGCCAATGGGAATGTTTTCCGATGCTGTCCTTTCACCAGGCAAACGTGCGAAGGAAACGAAAGTCGGTTCCCGTATAAAATGATTAATCCGACATAAGTTCGACGGCGGACTTGTTTATGCCGCGGCAGTAAAGTTTTGTATAGGTGTAGGACTGTACACCTAGGATGTCTCGTTGCCTTGGTAGAACGCGCGCGTTTCCACTTTCCCATTGGCTAGTTCGCTTTTAACAGTCTTAATTCGATTACGCGCACTGACGCCGTAGCCTCTCAACCATTGAAAGGAAGAAATTTCTCTTGCTAGAAGAGGAATCTAAAGGGACTTATTTCTCTTACAATGGAATTGATTCCCTTATTTTGATACGAAAAGTATTCGGTCCGTCAGTAATGAAAAATCTATTATACATTCTTATGTAAAAGTTTATTTGTAGAATGATGTTTTTACAAATCATATATGGACTTCGTTTTGAATGTAGTATTATTATAGTTAGATTCGTAAGAATTACTTTCTCCTGAGAGCTGCTTCATTACAGTATGAATATTATACGCACTGAAGCAAAATACTCCTAAAAAGTTTAAGAAGCACCAACGTAAAAATAAATCAAGCCACCGAAGTAAAAAAAAGTGTAGGAACATTAAGGCTACAAGTACAAAAATAACGCAGTCGTTAGCTTTCTCCGCGTTCTGCATCTTTAACAGTAATTCGCACGCTTCTTCCTTTTCGCGCAACTCTCTCTCTTCACACTCGTGAACGCCAGCGGCGCATAAAATATTTCGAGCGGCGGCACTGAACACATGCATAGCATGCACACATGCATGCCATACGCACGCACACGCGTCGTCTTTTTCCACTTCCCCTGGTCTTATGGCAGCCATTTAGCTGATTTAGCGACGACGAGACTCCGAACGGCGGCTACACGTACATGCTGTTAACGCAAGACGAAGGACAAGGAGATAGAATAAGGGAGAAACAGAGAAAACCAGGGAGCAGAGGAAGAGAAGGAGAATCGAAAGTACACGCGAACCCTTCGTGCCACTTTTCCGGACTCTCGGCGTGTTCCACGAGCCGTGACACGCGAATCGAATTTGTCAAAGATCTCTTCTCCACCCTCTTCTCACTCTCTAGCTATCTCTCTTTGAATGCGTTTCTTACTTTTTTCACACTTTTTCTATGAATTATACAAATCGACTTTGGTAATAAGTGATGGAGCTGTTATGGATAAGACGAAAAATCCAGTCAAGTAAAAATTGTTTGTAATTTTCATTTAATTAATGTACTTATCAATTTGCTTTTTCTGCTTTATACTTTATACTTCATGCTTTAATCTAGTATTAATTATTCACAACGTATTTTTTGTATTTTTTTAAATTAACAAAATATTTGATAGCATTTCAGTTGCAATTTGGGAAAATTTTGATCATTACGAAACTTAAAATATTTTTCTAGTTTTTTCTTTTTCTTTTTTTTCTGAAATATTTTCATCGAGCATATTTTCATACAACACGAGTATACGTAAAATATTTATAAAGAATTTAAATATAAATCTTGAAAAAGTATTGAATAAATTATTTTTGAGTCAGTGTGTATTAAAGTACTTATCGATATGTAGACATGTAAAATATAGTTTAAAATATACTAATGCAGATATTGAAAATTTGTGTTTTTAATCTCGTGGAAAACATAAAATTACATTCCATACAAATATTACTTTCTATAACTTATTGCATATAAATAATACATTATTACTATAATCCGAACAGAATATTGAATGTAGTCGATCGCATTAAATTTTGAAAACATGAATCATCCAAAAATATAAGCATTGTTTGTAATTAAATGCAATTATTTATAATTAAAACGTAGTATCAATTTGAAACGAATACATCTAAAGGAAATGCAATGAAACCGTAATTAATACATCAAATACTACTATTATTTTCTCTTTTTTTGCGTTAAGCTTTTGGATAATACTAAAATAATATTTGATTGACTGTAAATAAAATAGAATTTTGCCAATTATTTTAATACGTAAAATATTTTGCAATTCTATTTTGAATAGACTAAAAACCTAGTCTTTCTATTTCTATATTTATTTCTATTTCTATAATTTTAGTAATACCGTAAGCATGTACATTTCGAAATATCTTCTATTCACTTCACAGCTGTTTAATCTACTAAATTTATGAATCTCAAATATGTGGCAGAATCTATAAATATCTAAGTTCTGTGATAGCCCTCGGAACTTAAAGTAATTGAAAGTGACACAAGTCATCGCCACTGCGCATTTTGCGCATGATACAAAAGGGGTCGAACTACTGTGCGTATGTGTACACATAATCGGATGAACGAGTGTACAATCGAATGAACTTCTCGTGCTCCCTTTACACATTGCCACTCAGTCCCTTTCAAATTCACATACAAATTTATATGCGCTTACACTCGTGCCAAATAAGAGTTCTAAACGATGGATAATTTGAGAAAGAGATGAAGAAGCGAGACGAGTGGGGGGAATTTTACAAAGGACATGTGTGCACACTATACTTTAGAGTAAAAGATTGAAAGAGAGAAAAGAAAGACATAATATGAGAGCATTTTACAGGGAAATATACTCATAATGAATAATAAAGAAAGATTTAAATTTTTATTATTTATAATTATTATAGGTAACAATAATTTCTTTAATTACTTTAATCGGTAGTTAGGTAAAACGAAAATTGATCTTTTAATCAAACATTTAAATTTAGGTAATTAGATTTTATATGTACTAAAACCATAGTTGAATACAATTATTTTCAATTTTTATAAATGCGAAATTACAGGACAATAATATTTCAAGCTGAAATTAGTGGAATTTATTATCCGACATACAACAGAAAATTTATTCTGATACGCACACATATATCCTTATTGCTTCCTGTTTATTTTCAAAGATATAATTAATCTCTTTGGAGTATTTTCATTTTCATATCCGGTATTTGTTGGTTACAAATTTACTGTATTTCTATAAAATAAAAAGACAAAATGTTTTAAAGTTTCATTCTCGAGATTTGGCTAAACATTATTTGATATTAACATTTTTCATTTGCACAATAAACCATCGTGATATTAATTGAAACGATAAATTGACGTGAGTATAAAGTTAGTGCTACTCTACTTTCGGCACTATTATTCAAACTTTTTCCAACATTATATTACATGTAAATTTTACCTTGTGCTAGAAAAGTTGCGAAACAAACAATAGTCACTGTAGGAGCAAAAGAAAAATAGCATTTTAATATACATATGTCTTGCAGCATTCGATATCCTTTCAAATCAAGGTTAGTACACTCCTGTGTATTATAAGGGTTTAAATTAGGCCATGCGGTCGGCAAACAACAGAGAAAGAGAGAAATGTATGCACACACATGCGTTAGATCGTATAATACTATGAATTCGAGTTCTCGCTTCCAGCTGTCCAATCGACCTACGCCCTATTTGTATTATACGAACACTTTGGTCCGACTCAACTGTAAACTACATGCTTACATATATCCAAATACGTGGAGCACTAAGAACGCTACGGTGTCATCTACATTAAATTGCTATAATGTTATAAAGTTGAGAAGAAGTTCGATGTCTTATTTGTTTGAATCCAACGCTTTCGGTATAATATCAATCTTTACAACAAAGTGACTTTTCATTCTAATCTAGAGAAAATATCATTGAACTTATAGTTTTTATAAAAAGAGATTTAAAAAAATAATGAAAGTAATATGAGGACTTTGACATAGCTTTATTTTATTTAACACAGAAAAATTATTATCGACATTGTGTATAAAAAATACTCTAAGCGGATATTTTATCTAAATAAACGTTAATTTTATCATAGGGTAAAAGTATATCAATGTTTGAAATGATTATGATGGTATTTCTTTTATATTCTATAAATAAAGAAGTAGCATCGTTAATAACTACGTTAATCGTGTATTTCAAATATTCTGTAACGTATAAATCCATCTTATGTATTTTATGGTACGTCAAATATATGACAGTTATGTTTCTTTTGTTCTTATAAAATTCAATGAGAATTAAAAATATTGATAAATAAAGTTTCTTTAATCATAATATAATTTGAAAATAATAAAAAAGTATATTTTTCTATGACAAATACGGAATCTTATAAATTTTATTATAATTATTTTTTTGTATTTTGATACTTTAATTTACTTATACGTATGTAACAATATTATAGTAAATGAAAATAAATATATTTCCAGTCATGAAACTAGTATATTTCAAACTTTTTTTAATAATTTTATTTCTTTATTAGGAGTATAAATGTAGATTGTTAACAAACTATTGGAAAATAATTCATATAAAAGTTTTTACTAATCTCAAACAAATTTTAGATATGTTTACAAGTGCTTATTAATGTATTATGGTATTATTGGAGTCAGTAATTAATTCGTACTTACAATTATGAAAAATGTATTATGTTTCCATAATATACCTCTCTCTCTGTGTGTGTGTGTGTGTGTGTGTGTGTGTGTGTGTGTGTGTGTGTGTGTGTTCTAGAACATCATTTAATTTTTCCCATTTTATCTTTTAGTTGCTCAAAAGAGCACATTTTAAATACGTAAATATTTATTGATTTGTCAAATCATTTTTCAAAAATATAATAAATGTAGTTGAAATATATTCGATACCTTGCACTATTATTGTATCTATGCCGTTAAACGTAAACATAAATAATTAAATATAAAAAACAAGCACATTCTGAATATTTAAGTGTAAAGTGCTAGCATTTTTAGTCGTACTTCTTTATATTACAGTTGAATTAATCGTTTAAACATTCATATTTCAAATGGAAATTTTACATAAAGCACCCAACTCAAATTCACATTTGACTTTGAGTAAATTGTAATCCTCTAGAATTTGTAGAATAAAAATTAACTTTTAATATTGTAAATAAATTTGGAGTAGAATTTTGTTCCAAATAAATATTATTACACTCGAAAATATTTAGCGTGTAGCACGCAGACTTTATACTAATTGTGCCGTCCAAAGTAAATTAAAATGATAAGTATGCGTTCGGGGATTACAAAAAGAGAAAATGAGGGGTGCGGAGTCAGTTTGTGCGTTTACAACCTCCAATTACGGGCACGCGAAAAACCGTGGTTAATCGAAAACTCGTTTCCTGCGACTTTTTCAAAGTACGAGACTCCAGAAACTCGAGAATTAAGCCATCGCTCATGCATCCAGCTCTGTAATTCCTACTTTCAACTCGTAGTCAGTCGCCTCCGCGATGCTAACGAAGCTGCGTACGCGCCTCCAGACATACAATGCACCTTTCGCGTGTTTAGTTCGAGTAATTAAAAGCACATCGCGAAATCGTTGGTCTTTGGATTTATAGAAAGTGGGGAGGAGGCACGAGTCAGTCTACGCTGCCGAATATCGGTAAATCATACAAGACGCGCGCGTGTGGGTATACGTGTTCGTTCTGATATTCGTAAGCGCGTCAATCTCGCTTATGCGTTTGACAAGGTTAATTACGACGTTGCTTTTCGTGTATCTTTATTTCTGATGGCACATTAATATTTTTAAGCTACAACATACAATTTGAAATGAAATTATGCAATGTACATTTCGAATCAACAGCTGACTGAATGAAATTATCCTTTAAGGCGAATAATTTTAAAAGTCACGTTCATTTTTTTCATTGAAAATATTTTCTTTTTTGTCTTTGGAGGTGGAAAAAGACTTTTCTACTGCGATATTATTATTTTCCCTTCAAACACAAGAATTCTCATTTGAAAGAAATTTTTTACTTCTGAATAAAGTAGATATTTAATCCATATATAACTGGAAAGTGCTGCGCTTTAAAGAAATAAGAATTATTTAACCTTTTCCAGTGAATGAACAGTTAGAATTCTATTTTGTACGCGATACTTGATAACATACTGAATTCGTTATCGTAAGCAAATAAATAGAATTGTACACGCATACAAATAATTAGACAACAACACTATTAAATTCATTATGTGACTAAATCTCTTTTCTCAAACCACTATGGGTATTGTATCATAATACATAATTTCTTTATTACTTTATAGATGTTTATGAATTACATAAAAACATTAATCGATCGACATTTATTTTATAATTTTAGCCAAAGTTAATGATGTTTGATTAACTAGTATTCGACTTTACTTCTTATACGCCCCCATTTAACACTTGTAATAGATATATTTTAAAAAATTATGAAATATACTCATTTACCGAGAATCCGACTCAGTATATATTTTGGTTATCGATAGGTTTTAAAAATTGAGGTATTTTATCATTTCACTAACTTCGAATTCCAAACGTTAATGTACATCAATCTGAAATTAACGAAGCAATTTTTCATTTTAACATAGCAGTTCATTTTTTCAATAATAACGAAAGCACAAATATTAATAGAATAAAAATTCTATAGGTAAAACAATTTTTTTCTTTTCTAATATGATTCGTGAAATTTTAACAATACATATGCGCCCATAGAGATGGAAAAGTCGATTTTTCAATGAACGTTGTATCATTATAATCCTATTGTGCATACGCCACGCAACGTCAAGAAGAGGAAAAATAAGAATTGAAGCTTACAAACATAACTGTAGTAAACGAAAGTCAGCACGAGTCTTGATCACAATATGATATTAAGTATACAGTCCACACGTGAGGCGATATTCCAACACCGCAAATAAGATCATCCAGCAAAAAACAAAATATTAAGCAGTGTAAGCATAGTGCGAAATCAAGCAATTTCATTCCTTGTTGTTTATTTCCTAACAGAGTTTGCCCCGCGTGTATGCAATTCTACCAAGCGTACGAGTGACAGGCGCGGGCGCGGCCTTTTCAGGCTTTCCCCAACCAACCAAGACTCGTCTTGACTGACTCGCGCTTTCTTCCCGATAGTCGTGTTGTTATATCTCCGACCTGCTCCTCGACACACTAATAGCCACCTGTAAGGCACACGTAGGCGAGCGCGGCCCTTGGGATATTATACCCTTACCTTTCACACGCTCACATGCCGTCGCAAAACGACGTCTCGGCTCCCTGATCCTTAGTCGCCTTTCCGTTCTGTACGAGAAGGAATTTCGCAGCGAGAGGATGTGGCTTTTAGTCGATGTAGTGTGCGTTATTTATGAAAAAATACCTCTTTTTCCGTTTTATTGATAAATGTGTTTACGTGGGAAATAAATATTGCATTTAGCATTCTCGACACTCGTCAATTCTTACTGAAAAAATCAAAAGGTTTGTAAAGTTTGAAGTCTGCTTGTAAGGTATACTATAACGACATTTCAATAAACAATTTTATTACAACACGCGTTAGTTCGATAGTCGAACTATTGTTTCAATAAATTTAAGTTAAAATGTTTTGTAGAAGTCTAAACTTTATACGAAAAAATTGTCTATTACATTCAGTTAAAATTGTTAAAAGTATTATAAGGTTGCATTATTAAAATGATAGTCACTAAAGTAACAATATAATTAATAACTAAATATAAAAATTAATATTTTTAAGCATAAGTTTGCTCTCTCAGAAAACTGAATTAAAAGAAACTTCAATTATTGCTCGAATAGGAAGACAAGCGAGGCTTTCAAATATCAATTAATATAAAATAATATGATTCGTTTAATTAAAAATATCAATCAATATATTCTTGATGTATATAACTAGAAGGAAATAACAAATTTCTTTATGTGTAATACAGACATTCTCAGGGTGTTAGAACTTCAATGTGAACTTCAACTGAGAACAATTTAAGTTACGTTTTTACTTAAAACGTAAACTAAACATTCGCTATTCGAAACGAACAGCTGAATTTGTTGGAATCCAAGTCACGTTATCAATCTACATTTCCTTCAAAATAATTTTCCTTATCAACCAGTAGGATTTAAGTGGTACCTATGGTCCGACGGTACAACATTATAAATTCGCTCAGCCAATACAACATAGAGAATCACACGCTGTGAAACCGAACCTACTCATTATAGCCATCATGAAAGATTCGAATTTATCGTTGAAACTGAAAGCATCAACAAAAAAAAGCAACGCCAGACTTTAGCAGTGCAACGTACCCTTCAAAGCTCACTCTTGTTCTCTATCGTCGTCTCGACTGGCAACGCGCCGCCCTGTGCACGAGTTTTCGCCAAAGCCGACGGCCAACTCGCAAAATAGAGAGAGAGAAAGTGAAATGAAGAAGGTAGAGGCAGAAAGAGAAAGAGCGATAGGTAGACAAAGAGAGAACTTTACTCGAGTCCCGCGTAGTCCGTGAGACGTGTTAATCAAAATGTTGGACAAGCCACTTACAAGGGCCCCGTGACGTTTCTATTTAGACTTTGGCGCTACAACCAGGAGGGCCGCGCCCCTTTCTTTTGGTCTCTCTCTTCTTCCTCTTCTTCTTCTTCTTCTCAATCAACCCTGCCAGAAAAGTTCACGTAAAACCACTGCCATGGCTTCTCGTTACACTGCACGAACCATGAGAGATTCTCCTTGTGATCTTGGCGCACTTACAAACTATCGCACAAAAATTCAAGAAAAATATTGAACTTCGATAAAGTGGTGTCGATATTTTATATGATAAAATCTGTAGAGTACCCAGTTATAAGCATTCGTAGCGTAAGTATGTAGCAAGGGTCATTTTTTACGTAATTAATTGTTTCTGATTTTTATTCTATTTCAATTATAAAGTTGACCGGTCAATGAACTCTTAAAAGCGTTGAACATTTAACTTATTTTCACTGCTATATAGTATAAATACAGGATAATATAAACAGAAAGCTATTTCTTATAATTGCGATCACGGTTGAAATTAATTTAACATACTATAATGACAAATATTTATTACGTTATATAATAATATGAATTGTATTTTGTTTCATTTCTAAAATTATTCCTAAATAAAATTTCTTATTATTTTTTCTGATAAAAAAGTTAAATAAGGTTAATTTATCTCTTATTAATGTATAATTAATAGAAACTGAATTTTGAAATTCTTTATTTACAAATTGCATAAAATTATTAAAAGAAATTATAAGAAATATTATAAAGTTTTAATTTGTAATCATTATCAAAATTGACTATTCTTCATTTTATCAATATATTTACAATAATAAAAAGATCAAATATATTATATAATTAAATTTAAACTGAATTATAGTGAAAATTATTTAAAAATCATTTTTCACTTATTAATAACATATTTATATAATAGATACATCCAATTAGACCTCCAAGATTTCCTTTTAAATCTTGTAAACGTAGCATGAAAGTATAATTGAGTAATATATTGAGTAAAAGATTTAAATTATAAATTTATTTACAAATAAAAAATAATTTTCTACATTAATGTTTTGAATTAAGTGTTCAGAGCTATTTCAAAGATTTACAACGTTTCCGTGTACCAAAAATAATACAGTTGAAGTATATTGTAAAATCTTTAAATTTAAAAGTAAAAATTCCCAACGTCCATGTTCGAAACCTTTGATTAAAACAGAAAAAAGAATTAACATACGCATTGCATAAAGAGTTTGTTTTCCTCTCAACGTGCAATATTCTTTGAAAATACACGTTACCTATGAAACGAATCCATCAATTTTTTTAGAAAAAATGCCAATGCAAAGCTTCGGTCTTTTCTACAAAAATTACTCTCTCAGCTTGCAGTAGCTGCTTTTCATTAATATAGTTGGAACTAGATTTTCTGAAATATTCCTTCAGCGTCAGCAGCCTACAGCGTTAATTAAAAAGCGCAACGTAGTAGAATCACATACGCCGAACCCTCCCGTCGCCCTATACAGACATATTTATAGACACCTAGAAAAGATATAGATAGACAATCAAACGCATAAAGAAACACGCTAGATAGCGTTATTAAGGTAAATAACGAAAAAGAAAGCAAACGGAATCGAGGAAGCCCAAAACTTGTCTCGCACTTGTCGAGGCAAGAACTTGCGCGTAGCACGGCGCGGGTGCCCCGAACAATATGCAACCTGGTTAACTTCGCTGCGCCAACAGTAGCAAAACAAGCTTGGATTGGAAGCCATTTCTACTTCTGGCATCCCCCTCCCAACCCCCCGCCCCCCTCACGCTCTATTTTTATGACTCGCTGTCTTTTTTCCCCGGCGACAGTTGTTTGCTCTAACGACAGAGTTGTTTTGAACGACGAAATGAATCGACGCTGGACAACGAGTGTTTGTCAAATGTTTGATCAAAATGTTTGCCATTTCCGGCGGCAGGGAGTCGACGCGTTGCCGGTGGACCGAAATTAAATGCAGTACCTGATCGCCAATATAATCAAAGTATATGCTCCCCTCGCCTCCGCCCACGAGTCTATCCGATGACCCCTAGAAAGGGCATATCAATGTGTATTTATGCGTGTGAGGGAGAAACTAGAAAGTGAGACACAAGTTATGGTGATGCAGGCTCGAATAAAAATTCTTTAATGGGAACGAAATACATTTCTGCTATAGACAAGTGTTTGTCCTTCTCGGTTGCTTTGGTAATTACGACTGAGTATTACCCTCGTTGTAAAATATGTACTTGCAAGAGTATTAATCACATTTCTTTGCGTTAGTTATCGCAATAAAAATAAATAATTGTTTTTTTAATTTTTAATGACTGGTCTTTAGATAGAGACAATAATTAAATAGCACTAAAACTGCTTATTCTACAATGCGTAATACTAATCAAGCAATACAATGAGTGAAAGGAATTGTTAATATAATAATAGCAATAAAGCTCAAACGCGTTATATTGCAACTATTATCTGGGACATCGAATCAACTGCAAAATGAAATATTTTAAAACTTTTCAAAAAAATTAGTTTATCTAGCAAATCGAGGGTGGTACCCCAAACATTTACGAAGCAATTCATTATCCCTATTATGAGTGATTTAATTGTTATTACAATTATTATACTGAATTTAACCTTTAACTTAATTCAAATAAAAGGTGGTTATATATTGAATAAATGATTATGTAGTGAATTACTCAAAAGAGTAAAGTAGCCAAGTGAAAAATTGTATTGTCTACTTTTAATGCATGTAAAAATATCAGTACCTAATTTTTACAAAGTTAGTACAGTAAAAGTAAGTTTGTACTATCGTACATGTAATTATAATTTAAAAATTTTGTGAATAATGAAAATGTAATTAAAATAGCACATTTACAAATATTTATACATATGAAAATGTATTCTAAAAAAATACCTGCACGCAAGACATAACAGTGAAGCTTTGGTATTAGTCTGGAACGGACTGAAAAAGCTGAAAATCGAACTAAATTCATATGTATGAATTCCGGTTGTCTGTTTGATTACGTTTCGGGTCATCTGAGTCGCTCTTTCACAGTTTCAATTGAATTTTGAATTTACTCAATTGCAACCAGACTAACGCTCTCTTCTCTCTTTCGCGTTTTGAAATGCTTCCACCTATTTCTCCGAAATTTGGAAAGTCGATGAACTCTTTTCTCTCTGCTCACATCCACAGGGACCGAAAAACTGCGATATGACTAGGATGATTTCTGTCGAAATACGCAATTTTTATTTGTTTCAGAGTGACTCTGTCGAAATACTATTTTATTATACATATATATCTTTAGAAAAGCTTTTGATAGGAGTATATATTTTTTAAAACTAATATTTATTTAATCACTCTAAAATAGTTGTTTTTTGTAGTTGATTAAATTAAAGAGTATTTCATTGAATTTAAACAGAGATATTGATTTTTAAATAAAATTACTTTAATTAGTGCCTCTTCATTGTACTTATAAACTGAAGTAGATGATTGCGTTGATCTTTTGTAGAATGTCTAATAATATAGTAAATAAAATATCTAAACGTATAGTACAAGAATTTTGATACAGGCATGGATACTGTAAATAATTATATTATTATAAATAACTACTATTTTACAACTACTTTTTCCGAAACTTAGTATTAAGAATTAATAAGTTAATACAGCAGAATAGAATTGTAAAATACAAACATTACGATATAACATTATCAGTGTTATTAGAGTCGCGGTAAATCTATGGATATATAATTCATTAAATTTAGTTTTATGTTTATGTTAGGTAGGAGTAGGGTGTGAAGCTGATTAAAGAAATTCATAATCTACAAAAATATGAAAAATATCAGTTTTAGCGTAAAGAAATACAATAAAGATGAAAGCAGATGTAAATTTGGAAAAAATATCAATTTCAATAGTTAAATAAAAATCTATTCTCTTCAATTTTTACTTTGCTTGTTAAATTAAGTTATGTAATAAAAAATTAAAAGAGATGTTAAAGTACACTTACATAACGTATGCACAACAAATTATTACATAACGTTTATTTAAAATAATAAATAAATAAATAATAATATCGCCAAAAGGAATAATATTGTGCACCAGCAAAACATATTTTATGATAAATGTGATTAGGTTGTTCACTTAAGTAATTATGTTTTTAACATTCAAGCTTTAATTACTGTTTTAGTTTGTTTTTTTATAACATACGATTATGAAGCAATACGAGTTCTATGATGGCTGTTACAATAGAGATAATAAGGGAATAATGAATACATGTTGCATATTAATGTAAGCGCGAATCTTAAAATTATTTTAATCTAATATATACATTGTTATTTTCAGCTTAGTTTATGCATCGTGTCAAAAACATTGACACATTAAATCAAACCCAGCCTTTTAAAAATATTTTACTCACGTAGTAGTTGTATGAATAATATTATATGAATATTTTAATTATTTACCAAAATATCTATATTTTTAATTTTTCATGAAATTAAAGAATTTAGGAAGTTTTTAAACTTTTTATTAATTAGCTTTTAATTAACTTTAATAACTTTTAAAAAGCGTAAAATTTGACTAGCATTAGCCATGCAAAAGTCAACTCGCGATATTGCTTTGCAATACAGCAAAGCAAAATCCATATAAATTGCATTTTATTAAGTGACACGTAAACGTCTTCAAAGATTAAAATAATAAAATTTGCCAAATATGTTTGAATGGAAAAAGAAAGAAACGAGGGAAACAAACGTGAAACTTGGTATTCATCGTCAGTCGTGGCGCATATCGGAGAAGTACCGTCATCACAAATCACAATGGAGCACTCGATTATCCGTAACACGTGCGTGTCACGTAGTGCATAAAGTGTGGTATTGAAACCCTCGCTTGAGAGCTACCAGATTGCCTTTTTCTAAACCAATGGCTCTATATAATCGTCCCGCGTATTGACTGTCCTTCAAATGTTCTGTCGCTTACAATTATCCTGCAATGCAATCGTCCAGTGTTATTCACAATTATCACAGATTCAGCTGCTTGAAAGCTTCGACATAACTTATCAGTTGTCATGATTCTTTCGTCTCTCCTTAATCCTGTAGCTACACTGTGAACCAGTAAAATGAAGTTCGCTGTAATTTTAATTTTTAATGTAAATCACGTTATTGTAAAGAATTTTTCGTTATACCAACAACAAAAAAGTTAAAAAACCAATTTTATTCTTTTATAACTTAACATCTGCTTACAAACACAGACGTATGTATGGGCGGGCGTGTGTGTCCCAACAATAATATATTTAATTCTTAATGTAAACTCAAATTCATGCAATATATGAGAAATTACTTATTATACTTATTTTATTACACAATATTACCGATATCACGTTTAAAAATAACTAAATCCTATGAAAATTTTAAATACATTTTCAGGATTTTTAAACAACTGACTTTTAAATAGCTTTTAAGTTATAATATCAAATTAATTTTCTTTAAAAGTGACTAGGTGGTTTAACAATTAATATTACATTTTTTTTTATTATTTTTAATATGAATTTTTCATGCGAACATTGAAAATCATAAATATAATATTTATTTAAGAAAACACGAATTGTAGGTGAGAACTTAAATCACTTAAATCTTAAGAATGGTTTGACTTTCTGCTTTTTAAACTTTCGAATTTTTTGTTAAAAACAAATTACAGGAAATATTTAGTTATTATACATTTGTGATATATAAGTAAATGCAACATTGCTGTTCAAAGAGAAGATTGAATTAGATAAATATTACAAGTGTTTCATATTTTAAAAAGAGAAATGAAGAGAGAGTACTGTAACTTATTATTTAACACAAGCTTCAAAAACGTTGTTGTTATTTTCATAAAATTAATTGAAATAATTCTTTAATTATTAAAATTGTTAAACATATAGTTGATACAAATATGAAATTTGTACGTAAAAAATATTAGTTCCACGTGAATTTTTCAATGTTTTATAACTCAAAAATTTAAAAATCTACGTGATATTTTATAAAATACTTTAACATTTAATAAAACTTAGTGTGAGTTCTCGTTATAAAATTTGAGAGTGTTGATCTATAGTAAAAGTTGGTGAACATTTTATAAAAATTTGATATAAATTTTGGAGAAAAGTACCATAAATTTATAATTCCAAATTGAATAATTTCAAATATTACATGATAAATATGTATTGCTATTAAAACTATATACATATGTTTTAATAATTGTTTTTAAATAACACTTTTGAATTTAAATTGTAATTATTAAGGTATTATGACTTTTTAGGTAACTTATACCATATTTTGAACAGAATTTAATGTAATTTACTATAATTTACTACAAAAAAATAATATTAGTAAATAAACGTATAAATCATGTTAAGATTACCTAATTCGATAAAGTATGTAAATTAAAATTGTCTTTTAGAAAAAATATAATTCCATAGATGAATTACATTCAAACATTACTTCGCTCCTGTTTCCAATAACCATTTCAGTGACGCTCACAATTGATTTCTTGAAAGCTTCGGCAAAGCGTGGATTCTTTTCATCGTCACAGCTTGACTCGCGATAATGCTTTTATTCCCACATGCGCTATTCAAACCAACAATTCGAAAAACCCGGCGTAACGTTAACTTCCTCTACTCGTCACTCACTTCACCGACTCTGATATACACCTAAAAAATCAATTGTGTCCGAATCGTAGACGATGTATCTAGCCTGTCGTGGTCTCATCACACGAATGACAAACCAATTATTCCACTACCAAATGCATATTCAGACATCACCTTTGCATTATGCACGCAACTTCGCCCGTCTCGTTGCATGTATGAAGTGCTAATTAACAATACAAGATCCGTAGCCTTCTTTTCCGTCGTGCTTGTTGTCTATGAGCTTTCTGTAGTCGCCGTATCGTTCATACACGTTTCTGTCCTGAGTAAATGGAGATGTTAAATTGGAATGTGATCGAAGCGGACAATTCATGATTAATATTTGTATAATGCGATTAAATTTCAAAGCCATTGTAAATTCGGCAACGAATGTTTGATTGATCTCTTATTTACTTTACTCTAGACAAAGTATTTTAATGTTATTCTGCTGGATTAAATATGAAAGTCTTCTTATTTACTTATTTTTTATTTTAGATGGAATTCAAGATCTAAATAAATAGTGTATTCAACTTTAGTTCGTATTATTCTGAATGAATTCGACTTTTGAGTGTATGTATGATCATCGAATACATTGTTATCGAGTGATAATACGAAAGACAGGGTAGAATCTACCTTTATTCTTGTCGATCTCTTTCGGAAAGTAAAATCTTTTTCATGTCTTTTTACAAGTATCATCGGATCTCTAAAATATTTACAGAATCTCGATTAATAAAATTTTCATAAGATATTAAAAATTAGTTAAAGATATTAAATAAAAAGTGCAATATAAATATATAAATCTTATGGATCTTAGAAATTCCCATAGTGTATTTCATTAGCTTTAATGCAGTCTAAGAATTTATCTTTCCACAATAGTATAATTTAAAAGCGCCGTCACAACCTTTTTCTCATTTTAATAGAAGTAGTTATGTTGGACTAATAATATTTATTAGCTAAGTAATTTTCATTTTATACTTTTTCAATAACTACTCGAAAGCATCTTTTAATCGAACATAACAAAGTAAGTAAGAATGATCCATTATCAGCGTTCCTGTTTTAATAATGTAAAATTCCTTGTATTTTGTTGTAAATAGCGAAGAATGCAACGAGAAGAACAAGTGACGTGCTACTTTTGCAAGAAGAGAGCGTCGTAAGTTGTCCCCGTGAGATTTCAAACGGATTCATCCTTCTTTCTCGAGTGCTCGACTGGTCCAAAGACTGGTCCTAGACAAAATTAAAGTTAGGTGAATGAAAAAAGTTAGTTGATCCTCAAGGGAAGGCAACATAACTTGCAAACAGTTAACGGACTACAGTATAATCTTCATTGAAAAAGTTCTTTCGAACCTTGGAATGCAAAGTTAACTGAGGCTTGTGATGCACGAGGTAAATGAACTTTTTCAAGTCTTTCCTCGAGATCGAACAAGTAGAGCAGAAATAGAGAAATGTGTCGAACGCACACCTAAACACATCGTGTTTGATAACTTAAACAACTGTACGAGGAATCCTACGTTCGGCGTAATCTTACAGGAGTCTTAGCTTCATTGCTGAGTTATTATCAACTGCAATCAAGGCGCGAAGAATGAATTTAAATAATAAAACGTTTCCTACAATAGAATAGTAATTTTTATACTTAACGCATTATCACAGTAAGATAATAATAGTATAAAGTATAAAGTATCCGGAACTTTCTACTAGTCGTAATTCTTCTAATTATTTCAGAAAATGAAATTACAAAATCCATCCATTTGTTTCAACAGAAAATAATTTGAATTTGAGTAATGTTAATTTAGATCATTATCGATTATACAACTGACGATTTTATAAAAGAGAGAGAAGAAAAGAAAGTGTATCTCGTCGGATAAAACGACGTGCTTGACCATTCATTTTTGTGAAATCTTTTCATACATCGGCACGTTAGAGCAGAGAGCCATAAGTATACAAGGTGTCGATCACCTTGAAGAGCCTTTCGATTCGAACTGAAAGGCAGCTGATGCGACCACTGTACATTTTTAAAACGCATTCGCCATGTTTACTTGGGATTGAAGGTGTTCATAAGTGGAGATGCCATTTCTTTGTTCAGACCCGTAACCAAAATTACTGCCTTTCATTTCCGTATTTTGTATTTTGAGAAAAGAAAGAAAGAGATGAAGCAAACTTCAAGAGGTCATTTACATGTCGTAAATGGTCGACTAGAGTGACATAAAAGATATTAACCGAAAAATATATTTACTAATACCGGAAAAAGAAGACGATAAGTAACCACTTAAAGTTATTGGGATTAACTCAATACAATGATTGAGTGCCCGAATCTTTTGCACATGACATTTTGAATATAACATTTTATACATTTTTAGTTATTCTAGACATTAAACTACTAACTTAGTTCTTTTAAACATTATAATAGATCTTTCTATTAAATTTTTATTTCTAAGGATGCAAGAGTGTATCAAATATCGATTTATTTTTATTGGCGTATATTAGATTCTTGTATTAAAATTACACAAATTCGTTTATACAATTTTTTTATTACCTAGTACTCTTACAACTCTAAATTTAATGTTAACTGGTTATAATATTTAAAACTTTCAATTGTGAAATAATGAATAAATAACATAAGAAATAATGTTTTCAAGAAAGAAGAAATTTCAATTGAAATATTTGTTACAATCTATATTTATAACCATAATTTGAATATCACTAAATATTAAATATGTATATTGAATACAAGTGAAGGAAGCTTGAGTCTTGTCTTATTTAAAATTCGCATAGAATTTTTGAAAAAAGATAAGTAATATAAAGTAACGTTCAAGTAAAATAGGTAAGCTTGATTTACTTAAATAAATTTATTATACAAATTTAGAATTAAAATATAAGACGCTGATTTCTGAATATGTAGATTTAATATGAGTATTAAATTATGTGTAGAAAAGAGTTAATTGTAAATCATACCTCATCTGTACATACAAAATAATACAATACGAAGAATGATTTATTGTAGAACAGATCTTCAGCGTGGAAAAATGAAACATCAATAACAACTAGCAAATAAAAGAATATTATGATCAGAAAAATATCTCTCTAAATACTAATTATAAATTACATGACCGTTAAATGTATCCATCAATTTATCAAAACATTTCGAAACTGATTCAAACAACGCATGAACTATCAGAAATATAATATGTTCTATCTAAATCCAATGTTATGATATAAAATTTATTAAAATAGGATTTACATTCTTAATTGAAGTTTTTACATTGCGGATAATTAAATTATAAAATAATTTATAAATTTAAATCCAATACACAAATACTTTTAGTATTGCAATAATTATTAACAAATTTACAGTACTCGAGTTGACAATCAATACCAATGATAATGCACTCATTAAAGAGTAATTAAGTGAAATGATTTGTCATGGATAAATGATCTTTCGTTGTCCATTAGAATTATTCATAGAATGGTAGGAAAAATATTATTTCTTCATAGTCATCTTTCTAACAATTTGCAACTTAAAATAAATTAATGTACTAAAAATTATACATTTCTTGATATTATCATACTCATGAATATTTATAAATTAAATAGTTATAAAAAATTTTTGACCTAATATAAAAGGTAACTTACTTTCAAATAAAAATTTATTCAACTAAGTTTCAACTCAATTAAAGATCAACTTCTATTATAATTTATATGGTTATTACATAGATTAACAAGATCCAAATTTATAATATTCTATTACACCGAACCGTTCATAAAATAATTAGTAACTAACTAGTTTGATGAAAGATCGCTGTTGATTTGAATCAAGTTTTGGAGTTTGCAAAACATCTTTTCTATTTTTTATACAGAATTTGACTTTTGACGAATCTAGTTATTGAAAATTACTGTATATATAAGGTAATCAAGTAAATTATTGCGAAAAGAATAATTTAGTGTTATTTTAATTCTAATCATGTTAAAAAATATAGATAAAAGTTTAATCTTAAACGAAATCTCACCTCTTTTAAAGCTTTTAAATGTATATAATGAAAATTCCAGCGTAATAAATTAAAAATAAATTTATTACATTGAGTGAAATTTTGTTATTTGTTAATTTATCTTTATTAATTTTTATTTTTCAATCAATCAAAATTTTTTAAGTTCTCGAAAAATTCTATCGAAAAATTTCTTTTTAATATATTTTCGCAATATCTTCTGCCATCTTCAGATATATTAAGAGTAGGAATCCTAAAGAGAGTCAAATTACTAAAAAATCAAAATCGTCATACCTTGTAAGGTATGAGCTTATAGTGAAACTTTCATGAAAAGAATTTTCGTTTTGAAGACATGCGTGCAAGTCTCGGTCATGCATTGATTCTTCTAACGGCACTTTTTATTTACTTCTTCTGGTTATACTTTTTCTGTTTATTAAGAAACTTATTCTTATAACTGAATATTTATTCAAATTTATATAATCACATTATATAATTTCAAAATATTATATAATCCAGTGAAAGTCTAATAACGTTTACATTAACAACAATGTGTAACTAAATATAATGTATTAATCAGTCATTATCTTAATTTCAAGGAAGATTTCAATATAACAGCCTGGTTATTTTTTATTTATATTCATGTGATAACAATGATCATTAGAGAAATAACGTTGGACTATAATTTTGAATTTTTAAAAAAATGGCTTCTTCTTCGCACCCCCGTTTCCATAAATGGAGAGCTCGATATGTAAATCGCTCGGTCCCTTGTCGAATATACATCTATATATGTATGTGAATATGCGAGTCCTGCCAAAGCTATTAGTCAAACACTTGAATTTTCATATAAGAGCTGTCAGTCAACGAGATTATTTATCTCTGACAATCACCCTTCAGAATGGGTCTGAATGCTGGACTTTCTCTCTCTCTCTCTCTCTCTCTCTCTCTCTCGTTCTATCCAAGAACACTAGGCTTTCTAATACTCACAATGGGACATCGATCAAACTCCATAATTGCGAATGTTTCAGTTCCCCTAAGCAAGTAAAACTATTGTCTTTCAAGGTCTAAGATCAGAGAATTTTCTGTTTTTCGGACTTATGCGTTATGTTTCTTTATTGAAGTTTCATAATTATTTTCAGATTCTCAAAAAGGTACTTAGAATGAACTTACCAAAATATTTGAACAATTATGAATTCACTTGCTCTATGATATAATTTAAGGTTAAACAGTTTTATCTCGAATGTAGAAATCAAGTTATATATGCATATATTTTCTTAAATTTTTAATAATTTTGCAATCAGTGTTACGAAGATACTAATATTAATTGTCGCTATGGAACTTGAAAAATATTCATTGGAAATGAATTCGTACGATAACTTTGAAATACTATTTTGAATAAAATTTTACATTTACTTATTTCATCATGGATATTGACTTAAATGTCAAAATAAAGGAATAATATCGAAACGAAAAGAACAGATGTTTCAATCTATTTTAGTACATACAAGTGGAACTAAACTTCACTAGGCAAAGTTGATAAATATAAATACATAAGTATAACGATAAAAATGTTAGAGTATGATTTTCTGATGAGCTGATGAGCTGCAAATATGAAATTAAATAATTGCTCAATCAATTTTACTTCTGAAAGTTCTTTAAAATTAATTAATTGCAGATGAAATTATCCGGAAAAGGTAAGGATAAATTACAAATAATTAAAAGATTTTTTAAATATTGGGATACTACATGATTCTCTAATTTACGATTCGATAACAAACTTCATGCAGACTGATTGTAATAATTGTACAAAGAGTAGGTAAAAGGAGCGATTGCTCTCGTACGTGTAGAATAAAAAGGAATGGAGATGCGCAAGAGAAATAAGATGCAAAAAGTAGAACGCTATGTTGCACTTGCGAGAATTGCGAGTCTGCCTCTCTCCGACAGAAAAAATGTACCGCTGAGCACAAGGTACAAGAGGAACAAGGCGTTACTGCATAGTCGGGGCCCAATCTCAAGCAGTATATATTCGTAACATGGCTCCTCCTCGCGAGCGCGAACATTGCAAGTTGGCGCGAAAACATTTAATAATTCGCATCGCGACGCCACGAACATCTGCCGTCGTCTCCACCGAACCCTTTTTCTCCTGCGCGCCTCCACACTCGATTTACACAGTATCTTGCTGAACGCTCATCGCTTAATTAATCATCTCGTATTAATAGGCCTCGCCTAATTGAATTCGCAGCCGATCTCGTAGCGTTAATACAACTTTAATTTAAATCGAATAAGGTTCTCGACCGGGACGCTATCGTTCGCTCTCGCGTTCCCCCGCCCCCTTTTTCAGCCGCGCGATGCTCGTCGTCGTTGTCGTAGTCGTAGTAGTCCCCTTCGCAACGCTTTTTTCGCCCTCCCTGTTTTATTGATCTTCGCTCCTCGAGCGCGTTGTGCCGCGCCGCTGGCGACTCTACAGTGGCTCCAGAAAAGGTGTGTGATGTACGTATTTTTCGCTTGCCCAGAACACTATGTAACGTTCAATATAGCAAAGCCTTCTTCCCCTATTCGTATAAAACTTTGCTTCTAGATTTCCCTATTGACGATATTCCCTGCGAATATGTTTCCGAGCCGTGGGTTTTTTAGTTACAGATGTGCGAAATATTTCTTAGCGTTTAGGTTCTATTCATTTTTCATCCCTTAATTTTATCGGTAATTAGCTTACACTTATAAGGCTGCGCATGGTTCTGTGAAAATAGTATTTTTTATTCTTTTCTCCGTTCACCTTATATTCATACTAATTAATTGTTGATACGAATATCATTTATATACGATAAGAAACATGTTTTTAATTAAAATTTAATATTCTTCTCGGATAAATGTAAAGATTCTTCATTTTATTCAAAATAGAAAAATTTCATGCATCTCTTTTAGATATGTTTATTTTTTATAACAATTCATCTATTACGTTCAATCATGATTAGATGTATTACGTATATTTTCGAATGAATAATATTCCATTTCGTATACTACAAGAGGACTCATCGCATTTAAGAAGTTACAGCTACTTTGTAATTTTTTTCTATAATAATCTAAATTTATAAAAAAAATGATGAAAATTCATAGTAATTGACACTTAATCAATTTTATCTATTAGGTGGCTTAAATTATTTAATAGTGTTTAGAAAAATATCGCATATAATACTTTTCTAATTGTCTATTTACATTAAAAAAGAAAATTTTTTTTCAAATTATTTCACTACTGCAGTATTGATTACAAATTCGATGAGTGCATTATACTATTATTGTTTACATATAGAATCGGACAAAGCAAATTTTATTATTCGTATAAACATAATTTTTGGTGTGCGTATTAAGATATTTTCAAAAACTTATTACAATTCATATTTGGGCTAAGATACAATACGAATATATTTGTTAATATCACGTTGATATAAATTGATCAACCATAAATAGCGTTTGTACTTCATTCATTTTCTTGCTCGAATTCACAATTTTTTAATTTTAATACAAGTAGTTGAGTTTAAACTTTACAATTTATTACATTGTGTACTGTAAGTAAATATTTTTTACAATATATTTAAATGAATTTAAATTTGTTAGCTTTCTTGAATAAAATTAAAGAAGCTTATGATAACTAAATTTAATACTGTATTAATAAAAGTAAATTATTCCTTCTACATTAAAAATCAATTACGATAGTAAACGGTCAGTGATGATAATCTGTTCATCGCGATTATTATTATATTGCAGTGTACAAAATATTACTTATAATTTTAAATTATTTTCATAAATTTATTTGGAGCTTAAGTTCCTCTATTAGTCAATGTAATAAAATAACATCACATTAATATGCTATCTTGATTACAAAAAAAAAGAGAATTAACTCATCGAATATCTCCCGTAAATTAGCTTTCAACTAGATAAAATATGCTTTCACTAAATACACACTAAATGTTTATTTATCGGATTTAGAATTGTATTCCTAAACACATACACACACATAGAGAGAGAGAGAGAGAGAGAGAGAGAGAGAGAGAGAGAGAGAGAGAGTGGCAGAAACACAAAGTAAATATAGTATTAATTGGTGTGACAGTGTCCATTCGATCTCTAAAAGAAATATCCGCAAAATTTCCTCAAACGCCGTTCAATCGCAATTATGCAAAAAATATTTTCCTCTTCCTCCACCTCTGCCTAATTAATAAAAAATACAATCCTCAGCGAGTACGAGCAGCGGCTGATCGCGACAACGTGGAGCAACCGACGGCACGAGCGGGACAAAGAAGAGCGAACCTCAGGGTGGAGAGGCGCTTGTGCCACGTATTTGTTAGAGCGGACGACAGGTGGCGCGTCGAAGGGTCTTGGCGGCTCGCGCACCCCCACCCCTCGAAGGCGCCGCGACGACTCGCGCGCCGATTCGACCCGTCGAGAGGAGGGGCGACGAAGCCAGTCGCACTAACGGGAGGCAGAGCGGACGACAACTCCGCCCCCTCTCGTGTGACCGCGTCGACCTCACCGGCAGGAGGCGCCCCCGACGTCGCCTCGGCCACTTCCGTACCTAAGCGATCCGAAAGCATCGCCTCGACACACGGGGAAGAATCGTACGTGCGCCCGAGCGTCTCCTTCTCTTCTAATATGCGTATTAATTTCTCCGAAGATTTTATTGCTTTTTCTTTGGCTTGTTTGCGCTGCTGAGCACAGGGATGGAATTTTTTCCCTGACGAACGACATGATTTTTTACTTTATTTCAGTCATTATATTAATCACGATCTTGGCTCGCGCGATTCGTCAATCTTAATAGCTTCATGGATTTTTAATAATGGCCTATGAATTAAAGTTGTAAAATAAATGTTTGCTTTGCTTAGTTTATAGGAGCACGTTCCTTCTACTGGCGGCTGTTTGTTAAACGTTTATATGTTGTATATGTGTCGTTAAACAAAAGGGCACAGTTTCTTTGTCTTTTCAACATTTGTTTCTAAATGAACTATTATTTTTAATTGTTTCATATAATCAAGTAAGCAGAAAACATCTTTTTAGCAACTCTATACGTCGTTCTAACGGTATTTTTTAACAAATAAATGTAATCGACATAATACTCGTTAAAAACTTAATTTGTTTTATTCAATTTACATGCACTTATATATTATATGAATAAAAATTTATCTTTTATGTAGGAAATAATACCGTGAAATTTAGCGATAAAACTTGATTGGTAAAAAGTTTAATCACATGAATATGTTTCAACGTGTAATTAATTTGTATACAAATGAAAACAAAAAATAAACTTGCTTGTGAAATCTTATAAGCCGTTATTATGCATTTTATTTTCTAATATATCCATTTGATTGTTGTAAGCTTTATATCTACAAATTATTTAATTAAATATCAATATTTTTGTAAAAGTTAATAATCATATCTACAATGGTTAAAATCCAAACAATAATAGTAATAATAATAATTTTTTCAAGAATTACGGTTTTGAACAAGAAAACATAAGCTTCACATTAAAAATTATTCTACAAAATAGTTTCCAAATAATGATAATACCATACATCACATTTCAATCGTTTATTAGGAATAAATATATTATATAATTTTTTTCTTTATAATTAATTATTACAGAAAATCGTTTAAAAATATGAAAGAAAAACTTTTATATAAAATTTTATTGATCAACCTAGATGGCGTTGTTACTATATATTAAAAATAACTAGTGTTAATTTCTTGAGTAAAACCATTATTTATAATTGTAATAGTATTAAATGCTTAAATACTCGACAAATGAAATTAAATGTACTATACGCGTTTCATCGGTCTTTAGTATTATTTTTTTCCGTTAAACATTTTATTATTAATTAAAAGCAATAGTGTATTATCAATATAAATTCAAAGTTTATAATATTGAATTAAATTTATAACTATATTATAAATGAAATACTATTATTTATTATTTTCCAGAAGTTGATATTTATTTCATCTATCATCAATAATATCTGCTGCAGACGTTCACAATTTAATTGATAAAATTAAATTATTAATTTTTCAAATGATGTAATAACCAACCTTAATATTCAATCCATCACTAGTTTCAATCAATAAAGGGCAATGCTAAAAGTGGTGAAGTGATAAAATCCAATTACCAATCGTTGTAAATAACTTTATTGGATTAGAAATCGTAATTACTCATCAGCGAAATATTTCAATTATCCAGTAATCGATTGATTTTTTGCCGTTTAAAATTTTAATAATATTGGGAAACTTAATGTTTTCTAATAAAGCAGATCTACAATTGAGTTTTTTATTATTAACAATATTATATTCTACAGCAGTTAATTTTTTCCAACACTTTTATAAAAAGAAAACTATGAAATGATGAAAATAAAAAGATTATTATATATCTTTCACTTACTAAATTTTTTAGTAAACAATGAAAAAAGTAATGCTAAAAATTTAGTAAGCATACGACATTTTACCATTGGTCTATAAATAAGATTTTACGTGTCTAACAATTTTCAAATATTCACATAATTTAATTAAATTTTGTTTATCTAAGTTATACAAAATCATGCATACTTGTAGTCCGTCGGTATAATATGCTATAAATTTACTAAATTTTAAACTAGAAAATGTTGAAAAAATTTAATATTTTTTTCTAAACGTATACATTATTAATAATTATTATTGAAATATATTTTAAATAACTAATAAATATTGCCTGATATGAGATACTATTGATGATAAATTTTTCTAGCATAAATAATGAAGGAATTTAATAGAAAGTTGTTTAGGTTATTTCTACGTACGTTTATTAGATAGATAAATAAATACCACTAATAATAATCGTCAAAAGAACTTAATTGATTCTAAACAAAATTTTAACATCAACAGGAGAAAAAGATGAAAGTAGAATATACAAAGCATCGTTTCAGTCGAGTTTCTGCTTTAGCAAGACGATGAACCAAGCTATATATTTCGGTCCGGGTTCTCTGTATTTCCTGGCGTTTCGTGACATTGAAAAGCGACGCGGTCCGTCGTACTTTGGCTTCTCACGGTTTTGCGTTTCTACGACTCGCCCATACAAAGCTTACTAAAGTCTTCTCAAACCCATGCGGAAAAAGTAGCAACCAAGGGTTTAGACAGAAACGAACGACTAAACCTAAGGGTACAAGAGAATGATAGCTAAGTTCCAAGAGTAAGAAATGAAAAGTAAGGAAATTATAAGCCAAAAAGATAGATTAAAATCAAGAAAGTACTTTGTTATATCAACTACAATTAGTATTGAGTTTAATATTTTTCATGCAAATTGTAATATCGCTTTTGTTAATATTAACGCTCAATATTAAATAATTTCTGTAGCATATAGCTTCATACGAATAAACATTTACAAAAATTATATAATCTCATTGTTAGTAAATGAATAAATAAAATGTTACATATGCTAAATTGTTAATTTGTTTTGACTTGATCCATTTAATTTATTCATTAATCAATGAATAAGTTGAACATAACTAAATTAAATTACAAGTTTAAATATTTGAAATGTAGTCTGTGAATATGTGTTGAGTATTTTAAAATTAAATATTTACTATATTGATAAATTGGATTTCTGATATAACCGATTTTCTATTTCGCTAAAAGCAATTGATATCGATGATTTCGAAAGTTGCTTTTAAATATTTCTATCGCGCTTAGAGTGTAATTAAACCTCAAAGAATTCAGAGTAGATGATTCTAATAATATAACAGAAATTCATTATGAAGATGAAACGAAAGTACCTAAATGCACCTAGAAAAATTCTGGTATAGAATTCCACCAGAATACAGATTTTTTTGTTGAAAAATTCGACGTGTCACAAAAAGGAAAGTAAACTAATTCTTACAGCAAAACATCATTAGAACAATATAATTGAAATGCCGCCACATGTATACAAGAGGAAAAAAGAGAAAATTCAAAAAGGTCAGTCGGAGCAAACGAGAAAATCGAGGCATTGGCGGTAGGGTGAGTCGGCCCCCTCGAACAGGGCGTCCTCCCGTTGTAAGAATACCGCCTTCGTCCGTCCTTCAGTCAGTCTTCGCCAAGTTTATTCAGTCCGCCGAAACTTTGTAGTACACCATGTTCACCGCTAGAGGGCAGACGACGCCGGACAAGAGATAGAAACCGGAAACGGACATAACCTCCTCCCTTCTAGCAGCCCCCTTCCCACACCTATACACGAGTCGCGCTTTGTCCGGTCTCTCGGACGCAATTAGGGTGGTTCTCTCGGCCGTCACCACCGCCTCGACCCCCTCAGGGGTTCCCGCTAAGTAGAAAAGCTTGTAGCCACCGTCGACTCCCTCCTCTCCCCCTACACCACCGCGCCGCGTTCGTGCTACCCCACTTGGGCGAGAAAGGCGATGGGTCGAGGTAGGGTTGGTCAAAGAGGTTCTCTCTCTCTCTCTCTGTCTTTCCCACTGTATCCGTGAACGTGGATTGACAGCAACTGACTACCATACGGCGGCTTACCCTTCGAATCGTGCCTCGCCTTTCTCTCTCGCTCTCTCTCTCTCTCTCTCTCTCTCTCTCTCTCTCTCTCCTTCTCCTGCATTTCATATTACTTTGATTCTGATTTAATATATTGTGATTAATTTTCTTTTCTATATCTACTTTTATTCTTCCAGGTTATGCTTCGCTGTATCTATGCTAAACCGCGTTCACTTTTAATCCTGAAGTCTGAATACGAATAATTTTACATATTATACAGTTACTTTCGGTTCTTTCTGTAAAGTCTTTTGAGTATTTATCTCAAGTATTCTTGTTTACATAATTTAACGAATTAATTCGCATCAGCTGCGATTTCACTGATTTTATATCAGAAGTAACATTTTAATAGAATAAGATAAAAATACAATATTATACAAGCATTACCAAAAGAAGATAACGCTTAAAATAATATTCAGATCAACAGTAGTATTACTATAAGGAATTCCAAATAATCAATTAGATTTACTTAAAATGAGTGCTTATGTGACTGTGCTCGAGCATGTGAGAACCTATGTATAAAGTTGTAGAGCAATTATAAGGTTTCACACTTGTTTAAATCGGACACTAACACTATTTATATATCTTTAAAAATAGTTGATACTTTCACACTTTATTATATATAATATTTTTCTTTTATTACAAGAGTCTGTTCACATAATCTAATTACATGTGTTTGCATTCTTCACACTTTCTTCAAATGCTTATACGTCTAGGATATGGTATTACGACAATTTAATCTTAAAAAGTTATACTTGCGGAAAAAAATCTAAAATTAAATAGGTCCTTATAATTTATTTTAATATAAAATATATTTACGTTGTTCATTACGTAGATAAATGTCTAGGAACTAGAAAACATTATTCAGAGTCGCGTTCAGAAGAAGATGCCTCCGATGTACCGAATGCCAAAACGTTTTGGCACAAAAGCCTGAGAACGAGCCAACCTCAACACTTGCACACGAACATACATCGCGTTCATTCATTTTCCTCGATCGGCCCATATCTTCGTCCATCTGCTACAGCGCGCGTACTTTTATTCGCCCACGCGGTCAGGACGAACATCCTCTCCTGGATATCGTAACCATCGGCCGATCGGTGGCGATAGGAAGAGTCCGCGGGCCTACCGCGCACAGGTGGAACGCCGCCGGTTTTTCGATTCGCGCGTGCTAGTTATCAGCTGGTGAGGATCGCTCGAGGCTACCAGAGTGCGTGGGCTATGGGAGCCGCGTAGGCCATGGCCCAGGAGGCGAAGGCCGGCGCGATAAACGCGTGCACGCGTGGGTACGTACGTGGATGTTTTTTCATTATCTTCATTTTTACCTTTTTGCGCTCCTTTTTTTCTTAGCCGCGAACGCGTCGACAAGAAGTCGCGATAAGAAAAAATTAATTCAAATAAGCCATACGTATAAGAGGCCGCTCCTAAGGAATACGTAGACGGAGCTTATTAATGTGGAGGATATACGTGAATATGTATAAGCGTGTATAGAATTGATTAGATTTGAGTTAAGGAAGATTATGACGCGCTTGCCGGATGTATATGAAGCTTTTGCTATCTTATCCTAAACGTCACAAGCGGCTCGTAAATTATACCCTTTTGCTCATACATTTCGTATTATCTTATTGTAATATACAACATACCGCATTACGTAACTGTGCTAGCACCAAGGGTGCGGTTGTGTGATGCAATGGTTTAAATAAAATCCTCGTCTTGAAACATTATTCTTATATTTTATTGAGATTTAATCTCGAGAAACTGCACTTTAGTTATGATTAACCTATATTTTATCTTAATCCTAGAACGTGTTATGTCACGATATGATGCTCATTCGCATGGAGGTAAATTATTGTGGACTGTCGACATTTTTTCAGAGTGGATGTGAGGATTACTTTAACAAATTTGTAATAAAGGACTAACTGGTATCTATTTTTAGAAAATGTGCCATACAAGATAATATAAAAAAGATTTCAAGTAATTCGTCAATGATAATACTTATTTATTATTACTTTTTGTAACAATGGAAGAAAGTGAACTGCTACATTAAGATTATAAGTGCACTTGGATCATTCATTCTAAAACAACAAGGAGCCTGGTAATTTATTATTTTAATTTATTGTAAAATATAATTTATGTAAATTATATACAGTAAATGTTTAATTTATTGTAAAAATATTGTAATATAATTTATTGTTAAAGTAAAAAAACCTTTGATACTTGAATATTGATTTTTTTTTATATAAAAATTTGTTTTCATAGCCTTTATAGAGTAATTCCTAGATAATTAAAATCATTAATATCATCATTTTAAAAGAAAAAAGAAAAAATTATCAAACGATCGTTCAATCAGTTTATTCTAACTTTTATTTAAAATCGATATATTATATTTGAAAAATTATTTGATATATTCATAGAAATGAACGCTAAGTCTGTTAAATTTGAATTAAATGATTTATTAGATACTTTATTGCGCGAATAGTAGAAAAAATGATATAACATAAAACTTAATTATTTGAATACATTACAGAATTTTAACATGATTTATCTATATAGTGCATTTATATTATATATTATAAGAAACATACAGCATCACGAAAAATCTATTAGTTTACAACAAATGAATATTAAACAAAATATAAATACATTTTGATATAAATATATAAATAGTTAAAAAATATATAAATAAAAATAGTTTCTAATTTTTGTTCGGTACTTAAATAATATATAACGTTTTTTTCGTTTTCCTTTATTAGTAAGTTGCTAAACTTATCAAACTAAAAAAAATATGTTATAAAAGTTACGTTTATGATAATATATTGAAAATTTTCTTGTTGCAATAATTAACGTATTATCAATAAAATATTAATAAAAATAAATACAAACTTGCATTAAACAAGACATTAATTAAATTTAAACAAACTCCCTTCGGAGACATCTTAATTGTTACATGAATATATAAAATTAAAGATACGAATCCATTTCAAAATATTTTCCAAGCAAGTTTCTACGATATAAATTCGTACTTAGGATAAATAAATTCTTGTAATAACTTGAAATTCGCTTAAAATACCAAAGACGGCAAGCCACTAGAAGTAGTAAAGCTCATCCAACAGCACAGCTCAACAGGAAAACCAATTCACTAAGTTTGTAAAAAAAAATAATAATAAAAAAAATAATAAAAGTTTCCGCAAGCGCTGAATATACCCAAGAAAAATCCATTAAAAAGCACCCTTCGCTCTCCGATTCCACAAGAACTAACAAATGCTTCCTCGCTCCTTACGCGCTTTCTCTCGTAAAAAAGGAATTCTACTCGAGCATATAATCTCGTTTCTCGGTAAGCGGAGAAGTAAGGTAACGCTTTTTTTCCTCACGGCACAAACTGCAAGTGTAGCAAATAAGAGAGAGAAAGTTCGCAATATTATGGAGGTTCACATGTATGATTTATACGCGTACAATAGAGAGAAAGAGAGAGAGAGAGAGAGAGAGAGAGAGAGTGAGAGGGATCGAGTATGAGGGAGGGGATCATGTAAAGAGGACGAAAGACGCGTGTATATAGATACTCACTTGCGTCGAGGAACGCGCCGGGCATGTGCTTCGGTGTTGGGCATCCCTTGAAACACCCCACAAGGGTCTCATTTATCTAACCATCCCTGTTATCCCCTCTCCAAGCGCGGCCACGCACGCCTTCCACTCCTCTTGCTCTATTTTGGCCTTTCCCCGATGTATCCGCTCCCCGAGTCGGCGCTTCTTCTCCTCGCATCTGTGAGTCTGCACTAGCTTACACTCAGCGTGAAAATATTTTTTTTCAGCTTTACAATGTTCTAATAGAAAACGTATATTTGTTTTATACAGTTTTACTCGTACAAGCAAACAGTAGAGAAGAAAATCCTTAATAATATATAACTGAATGCAAAGAAAGAAAGAAAATGTATTTGTGTGTATAAAAATATGATGATTTAAATTTAGCTGAAACGTAGAAGTACATTCAATTTTTTAATTTTACAAATTACTAAAATTAATTTATTATGCATATTGTTGTACGAAAATTATGTATTTAAAATAAAGTCAATGTCATTTGAATAATCTAATACATACTTTAGGTCTGTTCTTGTGTAAAAAAAATTTTACTGCTATTTCTCAAAAAAGCTTATGTTTTTAGATAGACTGTATTTTTATATTCATGTATTTATATATTAATATAAAAATTTAGATATTCTGTAATATCTGTATATCGTACTTAAAAAAAATTTATATTTTAATACACTTGTAAATTTCAACAAATGATTAAAAATCTTCATTGTCCTAACCTTATCGATTTATCGAATATTCATCAATAATCGTTAATTACCTGCGTGATCAAGCAATTACTTCACCTGCCAATTCCATTTTCTTGATATTACAATCGACCTCAATAATTGTGCAACACTTTTCCAATCGAATTGTTTCTTTTTAACAATATACTTTATCGCTTATCCACATTTTTATTTATTTCATGACTATTCTCTAACTATTCTCTAACTTGTGTATATGGATAATAGGATGTGAATTAAGTATTCGTAATAATCAGTTCGTAAAACATATCGATATATTGTACGTATTATTAATAACGTTTAAAACATAGAGCTATTAGCTTAAATTTAACTTTAAATTTCTTTAATATAAAAATTTTATCACGGGAGGAAACAATGATTTTTAAGAAAAACTTAGCACGTATATTGAAGAGGTATTCGTTAAATCTTAAAAGTGATAGTTTTTACTAAAATTGGCAAAAACTTGTTATTACAAATTAAAATTATATTACATCATTAGTGATCATTATCATTGTATTTCCAACAGGGATGTTTGTTAGAATCTCATTCACGATTATTTATCTTAGATAAATTTGTTAGTATTAAGTTTGCCTTAATTCTAAACACATCTAACCAAAAGATTTTGACAAAAATCCAAACAATATTTTTCTAGTTGTTTTTTCAAACGCTAGTAAAAATTATAAGCATTGTTACATTGTGTTTTTTAAAAATTTATTTTCCATCATGCACATTTATAAACCACACAGTTGTAAATTCTAGTAATAACTTGAAAGAAAGTTATAAATGAATGTTACAAGTAAAGAATAGCATATGCTATCTATATATGTTAGAAATATTATAAAAGTACCTGTCTAATATTATTTACATACTAGTACAAATATAGTAGTACAACAATAATTTACAAGTTGTACAATTGTCGTTTTATTCAATAATAAGAACTTAATAGCGTCGAATGATTATATTAGATAGTAAATCTACTATTTTAATGTGACACATAAAATTTTCACTTAAATGCAAGTCGAAGCGCTGTCGCACGCATGTTCTTGAGTACTTGTTATCAAGGTATTATTTTACGACTTCGGTGACATTTAGATTGTGCGTGCGAGCGTACGTATAACTACATGACTTGCGTTTGTGAACATATGTAACATATGCGTATATATGTGCTCATATAACCTTTTCGTCTTCCTATACAAATTAATAAATTTAAAATTAATACAAGTATTATTTGAATGAGATAGAGGATTCTATTTTCAAATATTAACGTAATAGTGTATTTGATTTATACGAATAAATAAATCGTATAAACATGATTGGAAAATTTTTATAACGCATATAATTTTATTTTCTTTAAAATAAAAAATTAAATTATTGTTACTTTAATCAAAAACATATTCTGGATTAATTAAGTATTTTAATAGATTTAAAAGAAATACATACTTTCTTCCGATTTAAGAATTGGAATCACGTAACAATAAATATATATATATCATACACCATTTTTTAATGTAGCAACGTAATATTATATATTTTATAGATAGTTGCTTGATTCTATGTTCATACTAAATATAGCATTATGTAAAATAATAGATTTAATTTTGTTATATAATACATAACAAACAAACTTTGACATATCCAACTACGTTTTCATACCCTACAAAGTTTGATGCGATTGTCCTTGAACACCAAAATAAAAAGATCATCTTATCATATAATTTTTATATAAAAAGCTCAAACTTTTGAGTCGAGCAATTTGTTTGGTTCCAAAGAAACAAGTATTGCAGGATTCTCGTATACATTATGCATAATTTTGAATGACTCATCCTGGCATCGTATTAACCTTCATAATGATAATATGGCATTCTCTAACGCACGATACAACTTGTATACATCGAGGGCTATAATATTTGAGCTATTTCCCCGGAGCACTTATCATACACATATACGTAGAGATAGGCGTATAAAATAAATGTATGTGTCTACCTTCGTAACCGACTTTAGGCTCGAAGACTAAATTGTAAATAATGCTGATTATGGGAAAATATACATCAGAGAAATGTTATATTATTCTCGTTCAGATTATAACACATACTTAGCTTTAATAGGTTTTACTATAAAAATATTTTTTACTTATTAATACAGAATAAAAATATATATTCAAGTATTGTTTTCTAGTAATACGTTTACGCGAGTAATATACAA
Source organism: Wiebesia pumilae (assembly GCA_018907045.1). NCBI lineage: Eukaryota > Metazoa > Arthropoda > Insecta > Hymenoptera > Agaonidae > Wiebesia > Wiebesia pumilae. Next base: position 5,292,407 of record JACCHZ010000138.1, read on the forward strand.
AACATTTTTCGAATTTTATATGAAAATATGTTTTCATCTTATTTAAAATAAATTCTTGTTTGAAAAAAATAATTAAAAAATTGTGCGTTACGTCATATACATATACATCTGTTATAACTCTAATTTAGTCCAACAACGATAGAAATTGTTAAACAATTTTTATAATGAATTCAAAACCTAGAGGAAATAAATAAAATGTACTGTATATAATTTAATAATAGTCAGTTTATAGCTCTTTTATACACTATTATGGTATAAAACAAGTTTTCCTAGTAGTATCATCAAGTCTAATAACTTTATTATAATATTTTTTCATTCAATTTTACAATTTAGAACTTCTTTTCTCAACTTTTACAGATTAATTTATAATATTGAAAGCTAAATAATGATTTTCATGAATAAAAATACACACTATTTCAGATATTGAATAATTTTGAAACTTCGATATGATTAACAAAATTAAGCTTTTCTGCAAAAACTTGAGAAAAGTTGAATTAAAATTCACTAAATAACGTTGATAGTATATTCCAATCTCATTATCAAGTTTGCTACAACACTATGTCTGACCTTACTCAATACACAATTACCTATATAATGCTCTATTATCTTATAATATTGAACAATCACACTCTTTAAACTTATGTCGCTAAAAATGATGATGATGTCGGAGATTTCACTAGTAACAAAAAAGTGCTTTATTTTGTGGACAATTTTTCTTTATTAATGTTTTATTTAAATTTAACAATAACAATATTGAAATAAAAAATTAAAATACAAATTTATTTCAAGTGACTGGAGCTACAATATCTTCGTTTTATAGATACTTTCCAATTTCTAGTAATATCAATCGTTAATTTCCTAAAACATGCTAAACTTTCTAAACAAAACTAACAAAAATTCTTAAAGAATCAAGTTTAAGATGGCAAGTCGACTTATATCGCGTCACAGTGTCTCGAAAGAAAAGCAGAAGATTGTACAAGTCCACGTGAAAGGAGTACTTTCGAGCGCGTTTCGGGTCAACTGGCGACGAGCCGTGCGAATTCACATCGAGCTAATTAAGGTCGCATCATCGAGTCAAAATGTCTGGCGGCGACGGAGCGCAGCGGACCGACGCGAATTTCGAGGGGTGAGTAGGGGTGAAGTGGAGTGAGACGGGCCGGGCTTAATACGATTCGCGCGTCCTCGCCGGTGTCCGGGTAAGATAACAGGAAAGGCTGCGGGTAATAGGCGGCGGGTCTGCGCTGGCCGTGGAACATACGCTTCATTAACGGATCATCTCGTGTTAATATCTACTTTATCCGGGGCTGACCGTATCAGCGCTGCCCAGGCGCGAACGTTCATATAAAGGTGGGCCAGGGAGAGCGTATCGCGGATAGTGCATCGTTCAAAACGCTGAATAACCCACGATCGTTTTGCGTGAATACGTGTTTGCATTATCTCACGATTCTTCTCAGTTTCAGGTAATCGTTCTTCGCATGTTTTTGAGATGGTGATGCAAAGAAGTGACTTTCGGGTAGGTAATTTGCATGGGAATTTTGTATGGTAATCCGGATCCGTCAAGCATTAATGCGATTACTTTACAACATTCGGATGTATAGAGGTATTTTCGGCTGAACGGTACACGCGTTGTACCGAAGACAATCAACTACGTAGCACTTAAAAAAAGGATTTAAAAATTGTAATAATTTTCTTTGCGTTGATGTGTTAAAATTTTATTTTTACAAAGAAGAAATTTGAAATTGAGTAAAAAAAGTAATTAGCCGAAAAAAGCTTGTTTTGACAAATTATATTTCACATTTATCAAATGTTTCTTCTCGAATGAGAACGTATTAATAATCGGTGTACAACGTATATAATAAGATAACACTTTTATATTAAATTCTTTGGATTCTTATTTTACTCGTACGTGATAATATCTCAAGTGATACATTTTAATTGAAACATTTATCAAACAGCAAAATTCGTATTTTAACTCAAATAAGACACGCACCGAACGAACTTAACAAAAATTAACGAGTCATCAGTGGTAATAAGTAAAACATCCTTCACCGGTTTAAAAGAAAAAAGAATATATATTAAGGACAAGCAGGCCAGTGCGTAAATATTTAGCAAATCACGCACTGCTAATAAATTCCCGTAATGATCGCGCGAAACACGAGAAGCCAACTCTAGTGCTCGTACAACTTTCGTCGACTCCACGGGAGCGGAAAAACGGCAAAGTCGTGTCGTCGGACGCCCTTCTAATAATTAACGTACATGAGCGCAAGTGAGATCGAGAACCGTCCAGGCTAACGAGTCTCTATGGTAATAAAGATTCCAAGCAGCACCCGAACTGATTAGGAGGCATGATCACGCGCGCGTGAATCCACGAACACGTGTGGCTACACGCGAAGCCGACCAAAATTTCTCAGTGTCTTACGCAGTATTTAAAGCGGCAACACTTCTTTACCTTGTCGTATTTAGAAGGTTAGTAACATTCAATTTTCTATTTAAACTACTCATAGAGCTCTACTTCAAGAGTCCTGTGGGGACATTATTAAAAACTATGCAGATTACATAACTACGAGATATAATAAAAGGTTCAATTTATTATATTATGAATGCATATATATCAAACAATTAGAGTCACAAGGATACATTCATATATCTTGCTTTAAAACTTCAAGATTCTACTTTGCCTCGCATAATGTTTTAAATATCAAGGCTTCTTTGGACAAGCTTTTCAGTGTATTAAAGTAAAATAGATTTTCAATCGATAAATTTCAATAGTTATAATATTAAGAATCAATGATAAAAAAATTTTAAGACTTTTGTTTCGTTATAAGAAAAGTTATATAAAACTTGAAATGTTACGTAAGTATCACTTTAGTTATCATTCGAAAGTTAAAATGATAATATTTAAGACATTAGATTAGTAAAATATAATATCAATCCTAATTGAAAAGTCATTACGGATTTTTCATGTAAAATCATCATTTCAAATCACTTTACCATTTCTATTATTGATTTTAACTATATTTTAGAACAATTGTCTTCTAAATTCAATTAGTATATTTTCAAATAAAGCTTTAATTTCAATCATTTTTTCTGTAAAACATTTACAATTATAAATCATTAACATTAACGCACTGCAATATCTACTAATAATTCAAATAAATATTTTATTTAAAAGTTTCAAATACTTGATTTAATATCAAATTACATTCATTTTCCTTTTCTTTTATAAGAATATTTTATTTATCTTCTTAATTAACATTATTCGAGATATTCATTAGTTGATAATCAACAATCTGAAAAATAAAAAACAATTAAAAAATAATAGAACAGTTTTAACTAGTTCTTACAATTTCATACTAAATAACTAATATATATAAAAGTCAGTGTGATGGGATTGCATTACATTGATGTAAATGTTCGTTATATATGAATAATCTGCATATTAAATACAGTTTTTTATCTATCTAGCTACAATTTGATAAGCTCTTAAAGTTTTGAAATATAATATTCCAAATTTTCCTTAAAATTATATACTAAATATGTATTAATGTATTTTTTATTAGAGAAAAAATTTATCTACATAAAATAGTACCAATATTCGTAACTACTGTTATTTATATATAGACATAATTGAAGAATAAAAATACATAAAAGTATTTTAACAAAATGAATCGTATAATGAGAACAAAGGAATAGAAATAAATCAAGACTATGTAGTACAGAGGCCTCATCTACAATTAACATACTTCAAAAGTAATTGAAAAGCCAAAATACAAGACAAGAACACAAAGTTAGTCTGCCTCTGTTGTACACCAACAACTCTAATTGAGTAGTACTCCAGTGTATGCGCGCGTAAAACCGTCCGGAGGACGAGGCCATATCCCTGTCGTCATCGCAGCCTCATCATCTCGATAAATCCACGCGTGCAGCACCAGTGGAGAGAAGCACATATCTCTTCCGATATCGTTTCAGTTTAAGTGCAACGTTATAAATTTATGTAGGCTACTCTCTTGATTGCTCGCTTTCTGAAAGCAGTACAGGAATATGGGAATTTATCTAGTTTATTACATAATTTTAGCAGTAATACCTTCTCTCTGAATTTGAATTGAGTACGTTTTGGTGATAAGTGATTTTAATTAGAATCGCGTTAGTCTCCGATTTTATTAAGAAGCAAATCTTTCGTAGCCTTTATTATTTATATACACATGATATAACGATATATTGCGTCGTATTTATTTCAATCAGAATCGACTTCTAATAATTACGCACCTTTATTTAAACATATTAAAATGACTGAATATACTGTAAGATTGTCTTACAGTGATATTATTTCATAAATAAAAGATTAATATTTATCTTCCAATACGTCAAATTTCAAAAGTTAAATTATATTTTTTACAAATTTGTAATTTTTTACATAAATAAAAAAGTTGTGACAAATTATAATTTATAATTTATTGTGTAAATGCACATATAATTTTTATTAGATTTTAAATAGACGAATTATTTCAAATAACTAAAACGATTCCATTCAATGATTCACCTTTATAAGAAATTTGTTATTACGAATTTTTATCCCGTTAAAACATACAAATACATATAAATTTATTATCAGCAACAATTTGTCTAGATACCTCTAAAATACTATTTCTTAGTTTTCTCAATATGACAGTTTCCATAAAAGAATTGTGGGCTGTCGTTAGCACGTGACAATGATATTTATTTCGTTTCCTCTAATGGTATATATCCTGGTATATCTAAATACATATTTTTCTGTTTAACGCACAGATTAAGACTTTTATCAAATCCCAAAAAAATCCCTACGAAAGTATATCAAATTCCTTCCTTCACTTACGCTCTTGATAAGGCTAGTACTCATTACAAAAGTAATATGAAAGCTCAAGTCGATCATTCATACTCTGAGATAAAGCACGCGCAAGCTTCGCGACCACTCGAAGACGAGAAGGAGGAGGAAAAATCGAGCACAGAGCATAAGACCGACCGCTCGAGTCGTTTGTGGAATCTCGCTATATTTTGCCGTAAACGGGGCCTTGACAAAGGGGGAAGGACGAAGGAAGGTACGCGGCGGCAATCAAAGTGGACATCTGCCGACAGCGGCGCCAAGGACGTTTGCGTTAACGAGCTGCCGCCGTTGCTTCTGCCGCTTTTGCCGATTTCTTCTCTCGTATACATATAGTACTTGCTTTGGCGTTCAACTGCGTGTACACTCGCCCTGATTTCGCATACGTGAAAAAGTTGATGCATTGCGTTGCGCGAGCGTTGATCGATGCAGGAGACAAAAATTACTTTTGGTAGGACAACGTTCACACTCCGAGAAAGAAGTTTGTTGTAAGCGTGATGGAGGTTTTATCTGAGGAATATCGCGTATAAAAAGAAGTCTATTGTACCTTGAAGATCAACTTGTAGTGCAAAAAATTACTTTTTGCAGAAAGTCTTCAACATAAATTCTTCTCTTAGTTTCCAAGATACACTATTGATCGGATATCGGTACGAAACAAATTAAAATCATTCAAATATACTTTTAAACTTTATTAAATGAAATTTGGTTACATATTTTGTAGCAAATGTAAGAAAATTGATTTTAAGACAATTTTCAATAATGTCTAATAAAAAGATTTCTAATAAAATATATGATTCTATTTAATCTTGTATATTTCACAAAATAATTAGAAAAATTGAACTATTATTCGCATACGACTAAATGTTTTTCTCTGCATATTTTCAGTGTCTAAACAACGAATAGTATAATTAATAATATAATGAAAGAATATAACTTTAATACAATATTTTTAATGTTTCTTAATAATTAAATAAGTGAACCTTGCCTTAATAACGTATCTTGTCTAGTTAACATTGATGATTTATCAACTAATCCCATCATTTTCATTGTAAAACTTATAAACATATTATTCTACAATTCACAATACAATTTCTTTAAGGGAGAAGATGATTCAATTCTTTATATTAACAAATGTGATTGAAAGTAATATCAAATATTCAGTTTTACGTAAAAGCGAAAAATTTAATCTAAATACCGATATATTTACTTTGAACAACCCATATACTTTCAGTTTTTCATTCAAAACAATTTAAACCGAAAACTTTAAACTATAAACTGTATAATGTAATCTAAGTAAATTATCCACTGTCTGTTATTCACACCTTACCATATAAATAATAAATACATAAATTTATGTATCACAAGCTTTTATTTTATTTTTGTATATTAAATTTATATTTTTTTCTTTAACTCGTATTGTAGTTTACGATAAAGAAAACGAGCGAGTAAATGAGAGAGAGAGAGCAATTGAGAAGAGGAAGGAAGGGGAAGGATATAGAGTGAGAAAGATAGATCCCGAGAGAGAGATAATAATCGAATTTGGGAACAGGCCGGAACGAGCTTCTGAAGCTGTTGACAAAGGTCCTCTCATAAAATCAATGGCAATAGTCCAGAGAGAAAAGACTTTCCAACGTAAAATCAAGTGTTCGAAACATAAGAAAGAACGGGTTTTTTCGTTTCCTCTGCCGCGGGAGGACTTAGCTTTATTTCTTGTTTCTCGACTTTTAGTCTCAATGGTTTGGGATGAATGGGCCACATGAATGGAACGGCCTTTTACGTTTCGATGACGGTGTGTAAGTCGTGTTTTGATAGTTCCGATAGAGGCGAGAAATTCATTTGGTTTTTTTTCGTTATCGTCATTAAAAAAAATTTATTTTCATTAGATGTGATTAAATGTGAATTATTGAATGAAGATTTCTTGTATGAAAACATCAGATGTTATCAAATCAGTACTTATGATGTTCGATGCTAATCTCAATAAATATTTACTGAAAATTTACTTAAATGTATAAAAAATTATAATTTGAACGGTACAAGTAAAACGAAGATAAACGTACACATGTGTGTATATATATATATATATATATATATATATATATATATATATATATATATATATATATGTATGTATGTATGTATATATAGAGGAAGTTTCTTTCTGATCCATCTTATATTAAATGAATTTTATAATTAATTTATGAGTATTGATAGTATTATTATATTTTATTATATTCGATCTATTTTCATGCAGTAATATTTAAAACATAAATACATTCCGAAAATACATAAAAATTATTAATTATAAAGAAAATAAAGATGTTGCTTATTATTCTAAATAGTATTAGCAAAAATATTGTAGAAATAAAAAGTTACTTTTATTATCACTCTAGATAAGATTCATTTAAAAAAGATGTGTAATAAAATAACTTTTTATTGTTTATATTTAAAAATCCCTAATCTCAAGTAAGCAGGTAAACTCTACTAATAAATTGATGAATCTATGAAAGAAGACACAATTGTTAATGCTTTTCTAACTATGAATACGTGGTTATTCATAAATTCAATTGTAATGGTAAACAAAAATTCTCTATTAAGTACTAAAACGTAAATGATATCTTTGAATTGATCCAATACTATATAATATTAGTTAACTTTGTGTCGCACTTCTCTCTAGTAGAAACAGCAGCAACACCAACAGCAGAACCAATAGCAGCACCAACAGCAGCACCAACAGCAGCACCAACAGCAGCACCAATAGCAGCACCAACAGCAGCACCAACAGCAGCAACAACAGCAGCACCAGCGAAATTGCACGAAAGCGAGAAGAAGCAAAGAACTCGTAGATAGGAAGATGAGATTAAGGAATATAAGAGACTGTCCTGTAAAAGACCTCGAGAGAAGGAGATACGGGGGGAGAAAGAAATAGAAAGAGAAGGAGAGAGAAATACGGTGACGAGTCGAAGAATGAAAGAGCGAGCGAGAGGAAAAAGGAAGTAAGAGAGACGGAGCCAATAAAGAAAGAGACAAACTGAAAGACGAGAAACGAGAGATGGGAAGGATGATAGGGTAAGCATCGCGAAGGATATAACGGAAGAAGGAAAAAGAGATAGAAATGGAAGAGAATGAGAGAGACGATGAAAAAATTCAAAGAAACTTCGCCATTCACGCAATGCGCGAGTATGTATACCTGAAAACGAGTCCTAATGATATGCTTCGAACCTGAATGGACCTTTCGGGAATTCTTCGACGGTTTCGAGGAATTAGGAATTCCGAGATCGTCACGCCGTACACATGCGGAATATCGCTTTGTGAGAATCGACTGTGACTTTTTCTCCTCTTTACCCTCCCACCCACTCCTCTAAATTCGAAAAGACCCTCCGCGAGGGATTCCCTTGGTACATTGAGCGGGAGTCGCGGTGATTTATAAACGCGAACGGGGGAATCTTTTCAGTAGGTGCACAGTGCACGAACAATTTGGAGAGGAAAATGCAAAGCGTATTGAGCAATGAAAAGAGGGCGGTTCTTTTCTAGACTTCCATTTTTGTGTGTGTCTTTATTTGCGTCTACATCTCATACGATTTTTACGTTTTCACACTGGAACATTGCGACGGGAATCTCGCCTTTTGATGAGCGTTTCTTTCAAGTGTTTTTCCCCATTGTCGTACGCGTTTTTCGTTTCAATTAAGTGACAGTTAAGAGACTCGAATTAGGATTGAAGAAACGATGGGACAATTCGCAATTTCGTTTTCCATTTTCATTTGTTCTTTCTTTTATCTCAGTTTGTGTGCCTTTCAAGCTGAAATTCTTCTTTTTTTCATTTTTTAATGCGTTTATTTGTTATTCAATGAAACCCTTATGGTTTTCATGAATTAATTCGCGAAACAATTAAGAATGTGAAACATAATGAAGTATGAGTGGATTGTTAATAAAGATAATGCTCAAGTTCGTCTGAAAGCTTTGCATTTTTGTTTGACAATTGCATTCTGTTATATTTGAAGCGACCTTAATTGCAATGAAGCATTTATTTGAAGTTACTTTTCATCGTTAAGATTATTTTTATTTTCAATTAAATATTTTCAAAATTTTATACGAATATAAGCATAACTTATTTTTTTTTAAGCAAAGGCGTTCTTTTTAATGAAATGTAAAATAATCGATGCTTTAATTAGTAATTTCAAATATGTAGAATATTTAAAGAATGACGCTAAATAAATTTATTTACATGCGTTTGAAAGATTAATTTATTTAGAAAAATGAACGTTATTCTGTTGAACTTTGAATTTCTTTGAAAACTTTCGAGAAATATTGCGAAATTTTTAGGTCTATTTATATTTTAGACATTTTTTATATTTTCAAATATATACTACTTGAAAACTTGGTTTAGATTCAAGTACATTTTAATTGTACACAATTTTTTAAATGACACAAAAATGGTAAAGTAAATTAGTACTCCTACATGTAACAACGATAAAAATATTATTTTAAAAATATTGATCATTTTAATTTCACGTATTTTATTTCTGCATCAAAAATTATATAATAGTTCGGATATTAATTTATATTAGTAAATATTTAATAACAGAAATTTGCATTCATGAAAGATCTGATTTATTCGATATAATGTAATTTTAAAGATGTGAAGATTATTATATCATGAATTTTGTAAATAAGTTTACTTAGTACGTGACCATGCTAAGCGAAAATGTAGTTGAAGTATTTTATTCTCTATTTTAAATGTAGTGTGGCAGCGTCGGTGTAATGAATACGGAATCGTACAATCCATGATTATAAAGCACTGACTGTGTACTTTTGTAATGTAAAATTAAAACATAAGAAGAATGTCGATCGCTGGAAAAATTTAAAATTCAGTTGACAGATCGACTAGATTAGTGAAGTGAATTTGTTTACTATTCCAAGTTAGTTAAAATGATCGTTGGCACAGTTAATGAGATGCAAAAGCGTATCATTGGACGCCATTAATTTCCACGTTGCTGACGGCTATACGAGAATATTAGTTGCCTCCTGTGAAATCGCTCTGTGCCGAAGAGCGAAAAAAAAGAGGCTACAGTAAAACAGGTTTAAGCCCAATGGTGCGACCGACCGTCTTTCGCTGCTCGTGTTCACGTGTGTGTCAATTGTTTTATTGCTTTGTATACATATATAAATTTCTCTCTTTCTTTTATCCTCTTGAACCGCCTTGAACATCGTCACCAAATTACAAGTGTGGACTTTCCTCCTTTTTTCGCTTCTGTTTTTTGACTTATTTTTAGACTTATTCGACTAGAGAAGAACATCGAAATAAAATTTAAAAATTCCTTTATTATATGCATCGAATAGAAAATTATTTAAAATTTGAGGTCTAAAATTCTAATTTTTATATATCAACAGTTTTAACAATTTTTAAAGCATAACTGTAAGACACTGTAGAAATACAATATACTCTTTCATATTTCATGTGATACATTGATGTGATTTATAAATTTCGTATTAATTATATCGTACTTTCCACTTTTTTACTTTTTTTTACTTATAATTAAATAAAGATTTGAATTAAAATCCTTTCTTGTATATTTTTGATAAATTGGCTTTTGCATTGATCTAATGTCATGATTATTTTTCAGAAAATATAATATAACAAATTTGCAATATAAATTACTAAATAAATTACTAATATTAGTTCATTGATAAGATATTACTTTACGGTAAGTTTAAAAGTAATAGAACGTAAAATGATATATCTAAGCGAAACTTTTACTTTTCTTCTCTCGTATACTAAAATAAAACTACAGATAAACTAAATAAATGCCTATTCAAAGATAAAATCTACGTTGCATCATTTCGTTGTTAATCGCTTTTCTTAAATCTCGCTCAAGAACCTGAGAATGAACCGCATCGCAAAAGTGCGAATCCAACATAATAGCTCTCTGTTGCAATAAACGGTGCACTTACAGTTACCTCAAAGTATCCCTCTTTTTCTTTGAGATCATGCTAAAGATCTCAAAGATACAATGCCGACTAGATGGCGCCACGTCAATCGAAAGAGTGTGATTGTCGAGCAGCGGCCCTGGTTATTTTTTCTTACCTCTCTCCTCCACGCTTACTTACGTTTATACACCAATTTCGAATTCCTCGATACCTTTCGTTTGAGTGTGAGAAAGACGAGTTGAAAGGAAGAATAATTCGAGATTTCGGCGCCAGAAGCAACAATTTTTTTTCTTTTCACCGCGTACATGGATACCGACTTCTCGAATCACTCGCCGATTTCAAATGAACCTACAAATCTACATATACAAAAGAAACATAAGCAGACTATTTTAAATTGCCGTAAACAATGTTGCTGAAATTTCATTGTACAGCATTTGTATTTTTACTGATGTGATAAATATTCTCGATAGTCGTATTATTATATTATAAATGTTTGGTAATCGCGTTAAGTTTAAATCGTTATAAGGCTATTAAATAATGAATTAACTTATCGTAACTTATTAAGAGCGTGCATTATCTTTGTCAATGCTTTTCCGATTATTCTTAATTTTTATTATTGCAATTAAAATTTGAGTATTTGTTTTATTGCTTGTTATAATGATAATATTCGAAAATTATTTCCTACTCTTCTAAATACAAATTTAATACTTTCTCGTTTTTGTTTTGTATCCAGTGTAACATATTTTCATGATTGTTGTAGGCTGATAGATTGGTAAATAATTCATTTTGTAGTTATGGATTACTTATACTGTAGATAAGCCTTTAATTACAAAAACTAATTCTACTTCTCAATGTAGGATTAATTTAAATATCAGTTCGTCGATCCTTGAAGTAGTATTATTTTTTAAACTATTAATTTAAACATAAATTATTTTGAAATAAATTGTTCGATATGAAGTGTAGCTCTTTGAAATCCTTCGTATTTGATTAATATTACTATTTATAAAATTAAATAACTTGCTGAAATTACTGTTTCAGATCTTAAGTAAAACATTATTATTGATAATTAACCAAAGTACTGCTTTACCCTTTCAGTATATTCGATCAAATTGAAAATCTTATCTTATTGAGTACGTATAAGTGTCTATCTATGCCTCATAGGTGTCATTATTTTTATCGTGTATTCTATGACTAACATCTATATATTTATATCAATGAAATTAATATTTTAAACATTATTATAAGTTTATGATCAAGGATACGAGTTATAAAAATCTTCAACTATAATGAATTATTGTTTTTCTTACGAAATTAAAAAGTAAAACATTTAAATTAAATGAATCTATAAGTTACATTAGATTTGAATTATCAAAAGTAATAAGAACATTTAAAAAATAGAAAATAATCATGAAGTATTTCGCCTTTCTTTCAAATAAACAAATTTCAAAATTACAAATTCCTAATGTCGGCTTAAAATTCGTTTTTCAATCAAATATTTATAACACGGTATTTCTATTTTTTATATATTATATGTATTTATATATTCTATTAATCTACCGAATCATTGTAGCAAAGATTTGTTTCAGAACTTAATTTAAAATGAAACTGATCACCTGTGAGCTAAAGTAGAAACGGACAATCCGTTCCCAGCATGAGCGAAGCTAAGAAGGCTAAATTTGCCAACAAGATAAGAAATATATACTCTTCGCTGTATCTTTGAATAGAACGTTGAGAAAATGTATACAAACTGATAAAATAATGAACAAGAATTTTGTATACTATTTAATAACTTGTTATATCATACTTAGATTGAAAAATATAAGTAAAATAAAAAGTTCAATTATATTGGATTAACAATTAAAAACAAAACATGTACTTTTTTATGTATAATTAAGTTTCTTATTTGTAATATGGATACTATTTTAATACATAAAAATTTAATTATTAATTTATTATTTAATATTCGTAATATTCTTTGTAAAAACAGGAAAATATTTTCTGTGCATTCATGTGAAATGTACAGAGCATTTATTTTTTATGAATATCTGATGGATGAAAATGTGAAATAATGAATTTCTGTATCCGTGAATTATAATTTTCCTTGTATTATTTCAATTCAAAGAAGTCAATATTCTTTACTTATTGATTCATACATTTTTCTCAAATGTATTTTTCAAACGTATTCGTATATTTTTCAAATCAGTTTCAATCGAATACAATTCTTATATTGAGCTTTTAAATTGCATTTACTTGAAATGTAATTTTTTTTCATAAACTCGGATTATATAATGCAATACAAGTACTATTTATTATGTGACTCAGGGCTAGAACAAAGGTCTACTTTAGATTTTGAAAGTTGGTAATAAATGAATATCTTGATAACTGGATTAATGTCACTTTTATGCGCTATAAATACAAAATATAACTAAATTATTCATTTTAACGCATACTTTAACTACGTCATTATTGTAAATTAACAATAATGCTTGCTACAGTAAGGATTAAAGTTAACGAAAGGAGAAGAGAAAGTGCTAATTTAATTCTAAAAAATATTGTCCCTTGCTTTTCAAAACTAATTATGAAGAAGAAATTAATTGCACAGTATGATACAAAAATTTATATATAAAAATTATTATATGTATCGAATGTAAGTTAACATTTCACAGTGTTAGATAGAAAAAGCGATTTGAAAAATCTCTTTATCGAATCTGCTCATAATCCTAAGATCGGCACACCTAATCAGTAGGCTAGCATCTATCCTGTGTGGACACATAAGTTGTCGATGAAGTCGCCAGTTCGAGGCCTCGAATTATTGCACAACGGTTGAGGGCTGATGAAAGAAAAACGGAGAAGTATCCGGGTCGAATTGATTAGCGATTCACAGTCGCGCGCTTAGTTCTATTTCCATCGGATCGCTCTACGCTTACACATGTACTATTCGCAACCACGTGTCGTTCATGCACGTGCACAATACGCAAGCGCAAGGATTTTGCGGACTCGTGCCAAGTGCCGATTTTGCCTCTTTTTCGCACTCGTGCTTGCTGACGAGCTATGCGGAATAGGTCTAGTTAGAAAGCACGTCGGTTAGAAAGGATTCAGGGCGTAATTGTGCTATCGGGTATTTTTACGAGTGTTCTAGGCGGGATGACTTGGTTGGGTTATTTCGAGGGTTACATTTATAAATTAGTCGAGGGGATGGATTTATCGACGCGTGTAAATGTTATGTATTGAAAATACCGAAGGAAATAATGTGTAACGATCTGCTTGTTAATTTTAAATTCTTATTTGTAAATTTCGTTTTAATTACTTTAAATTTATGACTAAAATTAAGTGTTTTCTTATACATGTATGTATGTATTAGAAAATGTTATTGCCAAAATAACATACACTGCGAAATGATTAATCTCATACAACTTATTAATTCTTTCATACAGATTTTTTATTTATATTCTCTAAACATGTAGACAGTCCATTAAATAGTAAAAAAATATTTTGATTATATTTCAGAGGCAATCTTCGATAGACTTAATTAAGTGAAAGAATTAAATTTTAATTAAATTTTCGAATAGTTAAATTAGACACCTAAAACTACTTTTATAGTTTTTTTATAGCAAATAGTTCTTTCATTTATATTGATCAGTATAATCGAGAAAAAATATATCAATATAGATCTTTCTGAATCTTTCTAAATAGTTTTATCGCTATATTTTAATCATAATACCGTTACATACGCAGAATTAATTTGAAATTACGATTTAACAATTATTTAAGAACTTTACGATAAGGGATATTTAATTGCATTTTAAACATATAAATAAACTAACGATTAAGAGATGATTACAAAACCTTATAAAGTACTTTTTTATTTTATAATACTTGCATTATTATGATGCAATTACTTTTTTTCACCAGGGAATCGTTTATCGACATAATAACAATGCATATTTAAGCACACAGTAATTTTATTACCTGATGAAAAATCTTTATATATAAAAAATTTGTAAGATTTTTATTGCACAGCTAGATTATGTTATGTATTTGTTGATTGATCACATAATAAAATATATTTTCATATATTTAATAATTTTACATTAACCATTAAAATATAGCGAATGTAACCAATTATAAATAATAATAAGTAACTCCAAATTAAATAAGTCAAGCAGTTTATTATTTTATGCTGAAGATTGTTGTTCTCAAACAGAATCGTAATTGCTTTTATTATTTAAATATACACAAGTTTTTTTTCAACATCAAAATTGTGCCTTGAATTGAAATACGTATCGAAGGAAATAATGCTTCGTGTTCAAACACAAGAATAAGTTGATTACGAATAAAATCGAATTATCGATTTCAGACAAGTTTAAGGTCATATTTAAAAACTCTTTCTCTATTTTTCTTTTCATGAATATTATTACCAAACGTTACAAAGTCCTACCAATTTTTAATAAAAACGAATTAAACGCAAAAAAATATTTTAGTAATATGATCGAAATAGTACAGTAGTGTATATAGTAATATAAAAGAACATATTATTACAAAGGACAGAGTAAGAAAGTAAAGAAATAGAAGCAATAATAATTACTTCATCTATAAATATATAAAGTTTATCCGGGAGCAATCTAAATCGGTCGAATCAACTAAATTCCAATTAGTTTAGCTTCTTTTTTCGAACGCATTTACACATTCGAAACTCCTCTCTTTACTCTCTCTCTCTATCTCTCTCTCTCTCTGTCTTTTTCCTCTTCTAACTCAGACGCTGGCGCACGTCCCTTTTTTATACTTCAACACGCCCACCTCATTCTTACGCGTCCAAATAATTCCTTGGCGGTACTTTCTTGGGCACGTACGCGCGTATATATACGCCGACAATGCGACGTCCTCGCGTAGATCGAGCGTACGACGCTCGCGCTACGCCCAGCCAACAAATCATCGACATGGCTTCTCGAGTCTCGAGGCTGAGCCACGCCGGCGAAAAACCGACGGGAGGAGCTGTTTCGATGCACTTCTCTCTCGACGTTTGGTGCTTCTTTTGCCGATGAACCGCTGGAAACAGAACTCCACCGAAATATAAAAGAGGTATCCCGAACTTTCGTAGAGCGAATAGTTACTCTACGTTACTCGGTGGTGTTTCATGTTCTCTCTCTCTCTCTCTCTCTAAAGAAATAGCGCAAAGATCTTAATTTTATTACGAAAAAGGTCCCAGCAGTTTTCTTTTACTCGATAGTATTAATATCTTTGTTCTCTGAACGTTTTAGATTATAAAATAAGATCATTGAATACTTGGGATGCTTGCATTATGTAATTATGTAATTATGTGGTACCAATTGTAATACCAAGTCACTTCAATTGAACGTTCTTTCGTAATTCATCTTATTACGAATCATCTTAAAACCAATTATTTCTAAGGCATTTCTAAGATTAGGATTAGAAGTAAGTAAACGTTTTTGACAAAAGAATACAGTCTCATACAAAGTTTAGATTTTCCATAAGAATTTAAAAATTGAATAAACTGATCGAATTATTAATGAATAGAAACGAATCTATACAGTATTAAAATATTCACGTACATGCATGAATTAACTATTACGTATAGATGTGCATATGGTTTAGTATTTACATTTGCCTCTATAAGCCAATTCATCTTTCTGCAACAAACTCAATAAAAAGAGAGTTCGGGTATGTGTATTCATATGGTCTAACTCGCGAATAGTCGAAGGGCGTAGTCGTTATTCTCGTGCCGCTTGCACGAAAGTGCGTCTAATTGTGGAGCGTTCGGTAAAGCGCGTGGAGAGAGCGAGTACAGAAGGGGATGCGAGAGAAACGAGCAAACGAAGCTCTTTGATTCGCCGCGTTGAACGAGCGAGAGGATGAGAAAGGCGCCGGGCATTTCATCGTTTGACGGCGTCGACTTGAAGAAGCTTTACTTAATTGAGAAGGATCTGAGAAGCTCGTTCGTCGGAGAGTGTTTTTGTGTGTCTCCCTGTTTATTGATATTTTGCAAGTGTCTACTCGCCGCTCTTTTATGCGCTATATGTGCAACTTTATGAATTGAACGAACATCAGAGATACTTACAATTACAGAAATTTATTTACTTGAGAATAATTTAAATGCAGAGGTCGGACTTCTATGAATATATATTAGGCCACTTATTTATTAAAACTCTCCAGTACATGTGCCAATAATAATATATCTGCTGTGTAATATGTAGAAATTCTCATTTATTAGAAATGCCTTTTTGACAACATGTAATTATAATAATTAAGCAGTTATCATTGAAAAATGAACTAACGTATTATTTATAATTTCAGAAATCTATTATATAAATTGAAATTATTTCCATTTTCTTATTTAATATCAGTTCAGATAATTGTAATTGATTACAAAACTTTTTAAGAAGATACTGCTAATTGAACATTTTTAATCAATCCTTTACTCAACACGTTTCTACCACTCAATGATACGTGAATTGTTACTATACTTTCTACTCGACGTCTATTTAAAAGTTAAAAAGTTAAAAAATGTATTACTAATTATTTTCCTTATATATTATTATTAAATAATAATATCAATAATTTTCATGTTCAACATCATAATTATTACATTTTTTATTATTCTGTCTTTCATTCTAATATAGTACTGTTCCGTAATTTTAAATAATTAACTATTTTTAGACAATGATACTAAAATTATGTCATATTAACTATGTACCAATTAAAAAAACAAACATGTTATTTCAATTCATTGAATTATAAAGTAATTTTTAAACTCTTCATCTTCGTCAGTAAAACTTTCTTAACTTTAAAATTGTTGCATTATTATACAACTAGAAATAATGTATATAAATATAATAAAATTATATACTGGTTTTTTAAATATAAATATTTTAATAAAATTTACCACGAAAT
Organism: Wiebesia pumilae; assembly: GCA_018907045.1. NCBI lineage: Eukaryota > Metazoa > Arthropoda > Insecta > Hymenoptera > Agaonidae > Wiebesia > Wiebesia pumilae. The sequence continues at coordinate 5,310,099 of JACCHZ010000138.1, forward strand.
GTACCTTTGCCCTTGAAGCAATTAATCAATGACTTGGAATTACGATTAATAAATAAAATTATTAATTAGGAAATCGTAAAGCTATAATTAAATTTTGTTCATCTCGATGAACAAATTGGAAGATGGTAATATTTTGTTAAAATTGTAAGCGTTATACATATACATCCCGAATAAGGCTCAGTCTAAGTTCCAAATATTGTCGGGGAAAAATCCAGCGTCAACTTGCACCTCTTCTTGGCACGTAGATTGATAGACTAATTGTAAGAATCAAGGTTAGAGGGGAAACTGAGGAATAATAAGCGTAAATGATCGATGGTATTGAAGAATTCAGTGTTAGCCTTAATATCTGATGCGATCGGAGTGCTGAAGTTGTATATAAAAAACTGTTTTAGAATAACTGAATGTTTTATTAAATAATCCTTACCAAACAGTGCTACTACAAGTAACAGCGAGTTTTAATTATAGACATAGATTTTGTATATTACTACTTAAAGGCAAAAAATATATACGTTCATATATATTTGTTAATTCGCAACTTATATAGTTTTCAGTTTGATAATGTACAATTGCAGAAAAGTTATGCGAATGAGAAAAAATTTCAAAAATATGTATTTCATGAAACTCGTTTAAAATAAATATTCAAAGGATCAAGTAATTCCCAAATTTCGGTAAATGAAATCCATGTTATGTACAAAATTAAAGTACTCCTTTATTAAATTTAAGTAAATAATTCTAAATAATTCTGTAGCAACGTCATGAAATTTCAAGGTAATACCAAAAAGTAATTGTTAGCAGGAACTTTAAGACAGCAAACTGGATACACAACTGTGCCTAGATGAGAAAACATAAAAGTATCAAAGAAATCCCTTTTTGTCAACCTCAATCACTCGCAGTTTCCTAATGGCGTAAGTATGTCACGCACACGTGGAGCGGCAATATGTAAGCGAATCGGCTTAAACCATATTTGAACAAGTTCTTAACAACTTTTCACGTGTCCAAGTAACACGGGGAAACATCACCGTGCCTGTGATGCTTTTGCCACCTGCAACCCCGACTGCAGCTCTTTGCTCTCCTCGACTCCGTGGAATGTGACGACTTCCCTGGCTGTTAACCCCTTTATGGTTTCTTCCTTTCTTCTTCCTTTCTACTACGTTCGCTTAGTTTTCTGTTCATTCCTATATTAGCTTAGACCTTTATCAAGTTTGATGCGACAACAAGAATTTTTAAAATTGCTGTTTATTTGCTGTTTATTTTCATACTTCGAATATTCGTTTTAAAGATTATGAGTATGTTATCCACGGTTGATGACAAGTAGAGGATAGTGTATGTAAGCAATATCTTGTATATACTTTATGAAGAATGTTTCAAGGAATATTCATTATTAATATCAGTGTTGCTTAATTAATATAAAGTGTAAGGTACGCTAAAGTTCAATTACAATTTAAATTAATATTTTTATTAAAGAATTATTTCAAAAAATGTAAGAGTAAATTCGTCGTTGTTAAAACTAATTTTTCTCTAATATTCATATTAGTGAACCTGCGATAAAAATAATTTCTATTTGTGTTAAAATTTAGGTTTCTTTTATTAAAAACATCAAATATACATCCCCATTCCATTAACAATTTTATGTAGATAAAGATAATGGTACGGCTTATAAAACAATCAACGCACACCAAGTACACGTTAATTTTATACTTAATAAACATAGCATTAGCAATATTATATTTTGTTGATTAACATTGGCTTACAATAACAAATACGGATGCAATATATATGTTTTCTAACTTCACATTAACTAAAAAAGTGTTCTATTTTTTTTGTAACGGACGTACAAAAATTAAATTGTACGCTAACGTAGAATATATTTTTTAAATTCTATGAATTTTAATTTTTCGCTTTTCTAGTTAAAAATCCTTAAAGATTACTAAGTTAGCAGCTCTAATTTACTTTCAGAGTTATACTTTTTACACGTAAATGTTTTTACGGACTAAGTTGATGTACAAACTGTTTTATGTCAACTTGTCCTAAGCACTTTCTTTATTATAACGAACACTTTACGTATACTTCTTAAAAAAGATAGGATAGAACAACATTAAAAATTGTGTATTTTTAAAAAAATTTATTTATGTACATAGCTCAACCACATATAAATTATATATGTACATATACACATAGATATAATTAATAATGAAATATTTAATTAAACCAGAAATAAATTAGATTATTTTTTATATTTTTATAATAATTTCAGTCTAGAATTACAAACCGTACTTATCAGAACAAGTAATAGATTCCATGATCCTATGTAACTCAGAATAATGCTAATTTTAATTATTAACATTTAAGCATACATTCAAAATATTTTTTTAAATAAAGAGTTAATATCGCATTATTAATATTTTGTTGTTTAATACAATTTTATTTCAGGATAAAGCATAGTATGATTTAATTTTATGAAACTCCACTATCTTGTGTATAATACATTATATATATTTACATTTACGTGGTCATTTTTTCATTCTGTTTTAATTAATTAGATCGTAGAATATTCTTAATATGGAAATACTTATTGTAATGATACTGTCGTAAGTATTGTTTGATATATTACTATATAATTGTTACAAGCTAAGTGACTGATATAAATGAATTTACATTTTAATATACCATAGAATAATATTCATAAAAAGTAAGAAAAATATTCATTGAATCATCGATTCATATTATGCGTTATTTCATTAAACTCATTAAACAAAAATTATTGCTATTAAAATATTTATAGATAATTTAATAAATTTTAAGTTTATTACTAGAATATATAATTTATTTTTGTAGTAAGTAAAGTACTTTATAAATAACAGTTGGCTTTCTGAATTCTTTTTATTATAATGTTGCTATCAAATTTTTACTTTGTTGAAAAACTTTTATAACATAGAACTTTTTCTGTCTATTAATAAAATTTTTTAATTATATTATAAATTTGTAACGCATTATAGCAAATATATATTGATTCTTTAATCATATATAATACAAATATTATTGATATTATAAGTACATGTAACATTTTATTAGGTGTTACAAAATCCATTGTATTATAAAACTGTGAATCTTTTTAGAATTGAAATAGTTACTTGTACGAGCTTTGAATAAATAGAACAATACTTTTCTAACGGAATAATCACTTTAATTCTGACTACTAAAATTCATGATAGTATAGCTTTAATTTAAAATGATGATAGTTTAAGTTCTTGCCACACTAACCGTGTATACTCAGTAAACACTAAAGTTCGCAATTTGTTTACAAAAAACATTTCTTCACAATCCTATCTATGGGCACTAACTTTCTGTGCTTACTTATCGCTCCATTCTTTCCCACTGTCTTTTATTCTGTCTGTCTTCGTGCATCTGTCTCTCTTTCTCTTTTTCACTCTCTTATTCTCATTCCATGCTACAAACGGGTACATCCGTGTCTCAGTAGTATAAAATGCCGAGCAAAAATTCCATGTGCAATTCTTATAACGTTACGTATTTTACGCGTCTTGAGCTATTCGGTGGTGTGCGGAAAAATAGAAACAAAGCTTCCCTCGTTTTTTCACTTTTCTTTCAGTTATTCAACTAAGAATACATTGTTATGTTCCTTTTCGTTTCATTTCATTTCATTCTATGACTAATTGAATAAACATTTATGGCTGATAAAATTTAAAACGTGTAACACACGTTATTTAGTGAAAGGATTTTTGCGACTCTCCTAAGTCACTCATTCTTACGATATGTTCATATGACTTATTTTAGGACAAACCATGAAACTAATTTAAAGTATTTTGATTTTTTTGTAATTTTATCCTACCAATTAACGACTGATCAATTTATTTTCTTGTAACTCATTATAAATTACTTACTTCTGCATTTTTAGATTTTAAATAAATTTGCGTGGAAAATTATTTTTAATATTTTTATATAACTAAGGATTTTATTCTAAAATTTGTATTAAAATATATTGATGTATAATTGATATATTTTTTCGAAAAAATATAATTTTAAAAGTCCTTTGTAAATAAAATTTATGTCTTTCTTTACGTATGAGAATAATTATATATCTAGTTAATAACTTTTCCGACTATTTTTTAAATTAAATTTAATATATCTTTCAAGTTTAAGAATTTTTTTGACGTTTCACCGAACTCTTTTACGTTTTAAAAAGTAAAAATGAAAAAATAAACAATCGCATATGTTTATTTGTAGATTTAATATAAACAAACAAATGATGGCGTACTTTAATCCTATTTAAATAAAGGTAAATTCACAGTGTGATTACGTTGTAATTTATATTTAATTTTCATTGGTTTGATTTTAATTCAAATACAAATTAGAGTTAGATTACTAAATTAATGCGAATAAGAAAATTTATTGAATAAATGCCGTTATAGAAAATTTTTTTTTCAAAAAGGGTCATTCATTTATGAATATTATTGATAATCTTAGTAACATTTTAGTAAAATGTTAGTAAAAAGTATATTTTCATTTTAATATTATTATGAAATTAAAATTTAAAATTCTAAAACTTTTTGTAAGCAACAATTACTTGAATTTCATTTGTAATATATATACATACATATATATATATATATATATATAAATAGAAACTTTAATATATTAATATAATATATTTCTATTTAAAAATGTATATATTATTTAAATTTATACATAATATTTCCTATTGATAATTTCAATATGACGTATTTAAAAATCATTCTTTTAACATATTTTTATAAATTTATGGCAAAAAATTTTCAGTGATCATTAAAGTACTTTGTTTCCTTATGCAAAACGCTAATTATTTAAGTATAAAATAAATTTCAATGCTATTCTTAGCAGCTTTAATGTTATCTATTATAAGTATAATATAATATTGGACAAAGAGCGGCAAATGTACATAATATTATTTTATACGGTTTTATCTGCGCTTTTAGTGCTTTTTACTTAAGAAATATAAAAAAACTATTTATTTGTTAAAATTTGTAATGAATTTGTCGAATGTTGATTGTCATAATATGAAATTTTATGATAATTCAAAGATAGTAAAATCTACGTTAGCCTTATTTTTCATGTAATACGTAAAGAAAGCTACTAAACGTTAAGAATAACCACACTTGTGTACAATTTCATATAAAATATGAAATTTATAAATAGGAATAAACTATTTTTCATTCGTGATCATCTCTAAGATTTAGTGTAATCTACCCCTTCAACATCAGAGATAGCTCGCAATTTCATCCCTTCCCTTCACAGCATTTCTGTTGACGCGACGAGAATTATTTAAATGGATTACCGGTGCGCCGGCGGCAGCATCGTGATACTCTCCTTACACAGTAGAACCTCTCGAAAGTTTTCCCGGACTCTGCTGATCTGCTACTTTTAAAATTTAGATAGATTATGAAAACGAGAAGAAACGATGAAGGGCCTCTCTTTTGAAACTACATCTTTTATATATAGGGCATTCCATTGCAGATTGAATATTTAAATATTCATCGTAAAACTGTGATCTTCTACTTAAGATTTTATTCGGAAGAAACTGCATTTATTAATGAAATGAAATTTGTGATTGCTTATAACTTTTCTCTAAATTCGGTAAATAAATATCATATTATAATAAATAGAAAATATAATATTTATTTTCTGATAATCAAATATGAATATATAACTATTATTTCTTAATATATTCAAATATCATTTTCTTAAAATGATATTAAAAAATTCTTAACAATCTCTTTGAAAGATATTTGTACATTTGAATAGAAAACGTTGGATAGTATGAATAATTAAGAAAAGTAATAAAATTCTATTTTGAATGCTTTTAAAACGAATTAAGCATTTATTTGGCTTTATTTAAAGATCTAAATTTAATATTTAATGTTAAGTTAATATTAGTTTAAAATGTTAGTTTGTAACGCGATGAATGAGATATTATAATAGCTTATAACTTTCACAACCTTTCATTGCTCTACAAAATACCAGCAAAATCTAAAGAAAGCTTTGACTAAGTGTCTGTACTTACATTAAGATTATTATCAACACCATAAGAATAAGAAGTTAATTCAATAATGCATAAGAAGGATAACTCTCGCGTCAAGCCCAACGAGTCTGTGGAAAACTCCCCCCGTAAGTGAGCGAGAGAAAAAACGTCGAGGCCAAGCTTGGAAATCCAAGAAAAGCGGGAAAAGACGCTCGTAGTCGCGGCTACCGTTTCTCTCCGCACTTATTATACACGAGCGCGCCACGAAAGAGAGACGTCGCATCCTTTTTAAAAGAAGGAGGATGGCACGGTGCTAACAATGAGGGATGGCTACCGTGGAGAATGTTTAATGCCGCGGAAAGTAAGCTTCAGGCAATTAATATCCATTATGCCCAAGAAGAGAGCGCTCACCGACGATGGCGCGTCTAATTAAGCCGGCCGACGACGAAGCGCTCGTCGCGTTGTGCAAATTCCGGCAGGCTTCGAACACCGGGACAAAGAGAGCAACGTCGCCGTCGTTTGCAGTGGATCGTACCAGAAGTGAAAATGTCGATTCTGAGTCTACGAAGGGGACGATCTTTGTGGGACCGCCGCTAACGTTCACAGCGTATTGTGAAAGGAGACGAGGTGCGCTTTCATATGTTTCAAATTGTTAATGATCAGAGCGGCGTTTACGTTTTCATGCTTCTACCTTGCACTATCGTATTTACTCGATTTTATCAATCTTCGGAGCACTTGCAACTGTTGCAGATCAAGCCTTTATGAAGAGAGTATACAATTAAGAGGAGAAATTTGTATTTTTACGATTGTACATCTTATTAAGAAACAGCGTGGAGTCGGGCATTGAAGAAGAATGCAACATAAGCCTATTTTTCTAGAAGTAATGTAACAACGATTCAGTTAAATTTATAAAATGATAGGATATCGAATCATCAGAGAATCCTAATAAAAAATTAAATTATATAGATTGGAAAATAATTACTCATTATCCATTAGAACACCTGTTATAAAAAGCTGTTGAAAAGTTATATTTTCAAAGATTTCTAGAACCATGTAATTTTGTTTGTTTTGGATAATATTATTTTTATAATTTCGATTTGAATCAGACACTATATAAAAGTATAAAAGATAATAAGTGCAAAGTAATACAAGTTACTCGTAATATAATTCAGGAGATTTTCCTAAATATATTAAAAATACATTGTTAAAAATTTAACTTTTTAATTTATAAGAATTTATAAATAGACTATTTCAAAACATGATCAAATAAATGAAGAATTTCTTATTATAATCCCTTTAACTGTAACCAATATTTTTGATACACAGTTATTTATTTAGTAAGTTGCATTAATAATTGATAACTTTTAGAATATATACTATTCTTTCATGTGTGTTAAATTCTTACGCAAGAAGTTTTAATAAAATGATCATTACATAAAAGAAATTGAATTCACATCATTTTTCTTTTCTTTATAAATTAAAGTAATTTAAAATAAAAATAAATACTTTTTTGTAAACAAGAATACGTATTATTTATTTAATTATTCGTTAAACAAATATAAAATAAATCTCGGTTGAAAAAATTAACAAATTTTATAAACTGCTTTGATAGAAACGTGAAAGATTATAAAAATATTATTGATATAAGTATTTTCTTGTATATACATTATACATGGAACTAATAACTTAAATTGTCTTTTACCATAAAGTTTAGAAAATAACAGTGTGTAAAGACTTTCTAATTGCTTACATTTCATCGACAATTTAGAGCCTTATTTTTGATAGATGTAGTGTAATGCATTTCTTTTTTTTAACTTTAACCACTATGTAATAAAACTTGTTTATGTCAAAATAAACAAATAACGATATGTTTACATTTTAACTTTAAATTTATATTTTTAAATAACACATAATTAAATTATGTAAGATTTATACTTTTAAATATTACATAATTATAGTAGACTTTATTGAAAATGTCTATTGTTTAAAAAACTATTTATAGTCATCAATTAATTATAATCATTTATATAAATGAATGGCATCTCTAATAAAAAACCGATAAACAGTTGTATGAATTTTTAAATAATTTAAAATTAAATTTTAATTTGTATCCTTTTAATTTAAAAAAAAAATAGCGAGATAATTGCTAAAAATTCTGAAAAATTAGTTGTATTATAAGAAAAATTAATTAATTATAAATCGTTATAAGATCGTTATAAATAATAATGCTGTGAGTGAATTGGAATCTCCATTAAAAAACATTAGATTTATTTTGCAAATTCAAGCATAGATATGCTCTTAATGAATATTCCAATGAAAATATTTTAATCAAATTTAATCTTTCTTTATGAAATCATTACCTATAAAAAAATTATTGATAAAAATAAAAACAAGTAGAATGAGTCAGGCTTTGTGAGACGAATTTACAGAAAATTTATTTCTGTAGTGATTTTTCACACATAATCAATTTATTCATTATTTTTACGACAAATGAGCTTAATTGTATTGAATAATTTTCTCTTTTCTCCTTTCTCTTTGTTTTATAGGAAAAAAAATTCCTTTAGGAAGTGAGATCGTCAAAAAATACTTGTGATAAAATGACATAAGTAAATTATAGCAATACGTGTATTCAATGTTTCATCAACTTGTATCAATCCACCAACGATTCACTACTCGCGAAGACGATCATCCATGCACGATACCACTAATTGCCGCGTACGACAGAAATTACTGGTAAGCTGCGCTCGGCCGAATCCATGCGTAATTAAATACCAGCAAACCAGCCACATATGCACGAGAATCAACGACATACGTACAGGAGAAGTATGCAATATTTTTCCAAGCAAATATTCCAGCAACTAGGTTTACTATGTTGCTACATCGTGTATCGAATTTGAAAACAATTGCATTTTTATACGTCTGTTGATGATAAAGAAAAACTGATGTACCATTATAATACATAAGTAAAATTTTTGTCGCTAGATGCTTTTAATTTAATTTTAATAAAGAAAAGGTAAAATAAAAAATGTTGCTACTGACAAAATATGATTAATTTATAGTTATACTCTGAATGGTATTTTTTTAAATATAGCAATATTTTAATTTTTTTCTGTCATAGAAACATTATGTTTTAAAAAATGTGAAATAAATTTTTATAAAACTCAGTTTTTTTTAGTAAAATAAGAAATTTAAATATTATATGATTATTCACTTTGTGTATTTCTGATATTTTCTGTAGTATAAAATTGAAACTATCAAACCAACTGGAACTGCCTTACGATATCATATAGCTATAAGTCCAACGACAAGCTACTTGACCTCTACGTACTTAAATGAACAGTTTCATTTTAGAAATAAATAGAATGTAATCAATTTTTCGATTTAATAAATTTATAGTTAATCTTTATTCGTATAGATTTTAAATATTTAAACAATTCTCACTATTTATAATAGTGTAAATATTATTTTGCTTCTTGCAGTTTTGTAAATGTAATAATTGTGTGATAAGATAAGTAGAATCTTTTATATTATTGCAATAAAATAGAGTATCAAGTTTGATAAATATATTCTAAAATAAATATACTTTATTTCTTACAATTTTTTATGTTTAAATATGAACAGACATCAAGTTTCGTTAATCATTTTATTGTTCTGAAATTACAAATTATTATAATTGAAACTTCAGCACCTGAAGTACAGATGTCTATTCAAAGTATGAAGATATAGAATTCGAAACCTACATCTGATTTATTTAAATGTATGAAACAGAATACAAAAAAAATGACATTAATACGATAATGCGAAAAATATATATTTCCTTAAACTACGATCTCATGTTAATGTTAAGGAAATCAAACGAAGACAGAATACAAATATCTACCAAGATAAATAATTGAATAAATGGTTTCACGCTGTAGTTAGCAATTGACGTAACTCTCGGAACCATGAAATCAGCTCGTTCATACCAAAGAATCGAATGCTTGGCAATTATCAATCATTGACAAACAAACAATGAAAAGGCATTTAATACAATACGCCCTCGCCTCGGGTACTCAGATAAACAAATGTACAAACGCGAAATGGCTCCGCAAACATAAATGCATAAACGTTAGATACAGGCGTACTTACTGTACAAGGGGCGAAGGAGGAGCGACAAAGAGCGAGAGAGAGAGCGAGAAGGGGCACTTACACCCATACGTAAATACGTTCGCGCGTGGAATCCATCTATCCAGTTGGGGTTTATACGAGTGTTGCCGCTGTAAAGTGTAAACTCGCAGCCAGGACGGCCGAGCGTAATCGTACGAGATCCCCCATTGCATGAATATAATTTGCATACAAGTTGGTTATGTGCGCCGTGGCATGACCGGCAAAGCGGCATCAGCTGGCTCGCCCGTATAAACGATTATGGTGCCAACAGATGTAGGCGGACTCTACGCCACTCGTTTTCCCTCTCCTACTTCTTTCCCCTACCCTTCTCTCTCTCTCTCTCTCTCTCTATATATATATATATATATATATATGAATGTATATTATTTTATATCTTTCACTTGAATGTTTTCAATATTTTTCTTTTATACTAAATTGAGTTATATTTCATTTTATGCTCGCTTCTTTCCTACCATCGGCACTCGCACATACTCGTTTATAAGTATCGATTCAATAATAAAGGCAACTAGTGTAATTAATCGATAATATACTTTCATTAATGGAGTTCCGAAAAGTGTATCTGTATAAAGTATTGCTTCCACTGATAACCCAAACCAGAAACCATGTCGAATTATTACTCTATCGGCGTACCTATTTTCGATCTTCATTATCTATCAAAATTTTCAGGATATATAAAATTTTATCGATCATTCAGAACTTTAACATTTTAATATATTGCTATTGTAGAAAAAGTGAAAATAGTGATAAAGCTCGTGTAATTTTTAATATACTGATAGTTACATAATTTAATATGAAAATATTACCAATAAAATGCATATAACCTGTACATTCGACATAATATGTAATTTACATTCAATTTATTGTATAAGTCATTTGTCTTTATGAAATTCAATTGTTTAACGTGGTAAAACTAAATTAATAGCTTCTTTTTCAATTTATTTTTCACCTAATATTGCAAAGCAATTTTAGAATGACGCTTTGAATTGATTACATAAATCTTTATTCAATTTATGATAATAACTAATTGCTTCGATGATTATTTGAAAATAAATTTATAAAAAATTGAATAAACGCTTTCAGTAACTATAGCTAAATTATTTTCATATATTATTATATAAGACAAGTTATTGTCAAGGACTTACAAGAGAATTATGAAATATAAAATATAGAATCGTACAAGAAAGATTATTTAAAGATATAAAATATTACAATAACTGTAACAATATAATTAATTACATTGAAAGTTGCTGTTATTGAACAATGAGTTCTTCTTTAAGCATTAATAACAAATGTACAAATAATTATAACAGTGTAATATTCTGAACGTATAATAAATTTCGAGATAAATTAGTTACAGTGGAATATTTTATACTCGATAAGGTAATAAAAAGATACAATCCATAAAAATTTATTGGGCTCTTTAGAGAACCAAAAGTATTTTTTTTACTACACAATTCACTATCTTTAATCACATTTTGCTGTATTAAAATGACCAAATTCATTACTCTAATACGCTATTACTAGAGTTACGTGATCGATGGTAAAATAGTCATCAGTTATTATAAATGTATAATACTGACAAATTTTGGATATCCATTTTAGAGTGTTTCCGCCTGTAAATCATATCGTCATGGGTGACTCTAATATCCTCAATCGTTGCAATTTAAATCGAGTTCATTATTTTTCCTTCTCCTTCGCGAACTGCACCTCAAATTGAATCAATTGTTGTTGCCAGCTTTCTCTTTTTCCCGGTCCTTGCTCGCGATTTATCAATCAATCTATCAACAAGGATGCCGTTTCCTCCTGCTACACCAACCATTGGCTGCCGCTATTATCATGAGTTCGAGCACTCGGCGTGCATACACACATACAAACGCACACAGATTCTGCGTTCTTCAGCTATTCAAGTAATCGTGCAGTCGTCTCGTCGAGAGAGTCCCAATTTTTTCACCCGTTCCCCATGCTATAGCTTTTCTCTTCGCGTTCTCTTCCTTATACGACTTGCATCGTTCGCTGTTATATGCATTTTCTCGTCTTAATGAAATACCTTACGAAAGAAAGAAAGAAAGAGCACTACAGCGTGAGTGTAGCGAGCGATAAACATCACAGTAGTTTCTGAAATAGAAAGAGCGAGAGAGGGAGAGAGGAAAGAGATTTTCACTTGTCAGAGCTGTTTATCGCGTTCGTCATGGTAGCCTCTTCGCGTATCTAGACATGTATCCCTTCTTCGCTATACTTCTCCTTCTCTTTCCCTCTCTTTCCCTTTTCCCCGTCCCTTCCTTTCTCCTCTTCGCGTTATTCTGAAAACGGAGCGATAGTAGCGCGAGCGAGAGAAGCGCGTTGTTCATCGATTAATGCGGGGATAGGTAAAAAGCGTTTCGAGGTAAAGAGCATCTCTCCTCTTTTTCTTTCCCCGGTCGATTCTTCGGCTCGTCCTCTGAAATCCTCGAAGGCCGCTCGCGCGCATCATTAAGCCGAGTGGTCATGTAGCGCGCAGCTACTCGCTCGGCTTTTTTATCCCCTCTACGAGGCAGTACCGCGACCACTCGTACCTTCTTTCTTTCTCTCGCTCCTGCCGCCTTTTTACTACGCTTTGTCGTTGCAGTACCTTCGCTGTCGCGCGTGCGCCTGCGTTTCTCGCTTGTGTTCCTCGTATTTTTATATACGCATTACTTCCTCCTTTTCTGTACTCGCCCCCTAACTCCGCTCGCATGCGCAGAGTGAGAGGGACGATTGTTTTATCTTATTAAGAAACATTGATTATCTTCTAACCAATGCCTTTTACATAAGACATCCTGTGTCGAGATTATCCCACTGTACTGTTGGCTATAATGGCTTTAATAGAGATAAAAGTATAAAAATGAGTGATAAAGTGAGAATAAGGTACAACTTTTAACCGTTTCAAATATATCCTCGTACAGTGCAGTCGGGTGTTTCTTTAGCAAAATCATTCGCACGATTAAAGCGATGAAATTATAGTAATAATAGATTTAATGCTTCTTCAAATATTTGACCGAAAGCTACATGGAATACCCGCGAATCGAGTAGCGTATACGTAATCGATATCAGAGAAATCCATTTCAAAACTTATATATTCCTTTAATAATGATTCTCCCGCGACAGCAACCAAAAGAATCGCAAATAAGCAAAATATTTCGTTCACCTTGAAACCTACCGAGACTCGACATGAAATAGCTTCGAGGAACAAGCTTTCCAAGATGCAAAATAATACGTGTTTCACAGTTGGTTTCTTCGGTGCACACTTTGTCCACTCGGTCGAGCTTATCTGGTCCTATCGCCGCGTATCCAAACTCATTCGCTGCTTATAAATACGTTGGTCAACGCCTAATCTAATAGGCAGCGGCCGAACAATTCGACTGCTAGCGAGAAGGCGTTTGAGGATAGTGCCGACCGAGGCCGCGAAAGAGAGAGAAGCGATGACAGTGGAAAAGACAAGAGGCCTCGTTTGAAGCAGCCGACGGCACTTGTTCGTCGAGCAGAGCTGCCTCCCTCCTCTTTAAATTCGATCGCCACCCTGTGGTCGAAATCGTCGACGTTGTCCCGCAAATCGGTCTCTCAATAGAACGTGCGACCTCGTTCTTTCATTTTCGTTTTTCTGCAATTCACTTGCCGACCTTGCTTTCACAAGTTGTCTTTGATGATAGTAATTCAGGTAGAGAAAATATACTTTATGCATTATGTAGAGAGTTTACTTTTTGAATGTACGGGCATTTCAGGTGGATGAAAAGATAAGCTTATGGGTAATACGTTTGATGTATGACATGATATTCACACTGGAGATCAATAAGGTTATTACATTGAAGAAAAATATTAATTCATCCTAATGAAGTGTATTTGGTAGATGAACGATATACAGTGAACCGAGTCTTCTTACTATGAGCTCTTTCGTGTTTCCGTCTATTCAATAAAGTAAACTTTAAACACTAGACTTACGTATAACAGCACTTTGTTTAATATCATTTATTCATTTAGAGTAAACAGACAACCATTTTTATGAACATTGAGAAAATTTGAGATTATGCACGATCTAATTCGAAGTCTTTTAGCATATCAAGTTTCTAACTTTAAAATACATCTAGTTGAGATGAGCCTTCAATCTAGTTACTCATATTAAAATTTAATGTACTTTCTAAGATAAGTGTTTAGTTAAAGTGAATCATTAATTAAAATGGAAAATTCGTGTTATTTGAACAGATTTTTAAATTAATATATTACAGTCATCCATTCATGAAAAATTGAATCAATAAGTCGTTAAAAACTAAAAGAAATTATCAGGAACTTTCTTTAATTATTTTAGTGCTCTATTCTGTTAAACATAGCTTTAGAAAATAGATTTTAAATTCCGCTAGTAATATTCAGTATTTTCAGTTGTCAATATGAATAATTTAGAAAATGTGTATATACTATTTTATCGCAGATACGTGGTAAATTAATTTTATCGCAAATTTAAGAGAAATTATATTTTATAGTAAACGCAATTTTTATATTCTGAAAATAATATACGCTTTTATGAAATAGTTGACAGATTATTGTATAAAAATTACAATTTCATGACTGCTTACGTGGAAATGTTCAATTTACTGTGCTTTAATTACATCATTTTAAGTCATATTAAATTCTACAATATAATAGTCATTTATGCTTATATAAACAAATAACGTATAAGTCATCAATTAGTAATTAAAATATTAAGGTCTAAGAGTCTATAAAAAATGAAGTAGTAGATATTTCAAAACTTGTTAATGATATACATCGTTTTCTATTAAACTATTTAAGCGATAAAGTACTTATTTTAAGGAGATTTTTGAGTTAACAATAATCAGTTGATGAATTCATTTAAATAATATAGTATTGATAATGTATTTATTTTCTCAATATTATTGGTATAATATTATTCGTTTGCGTTTAATTTTTTACATTTAAAGTTTAAAAATAATTACGATTCTCTTAAAAACGACTGCCTTTTATACTTAGGTATCACGAAATATCGTTAATATATTTCCAAAATGAGATAATAATTTAATATAATTTTTTTATTTTAGAAAATTAAACTATGATTATTCTAAAATACGTTATTCCCTTTCGGTATAGTTATATGCATTAAGAAGAAAAATTTTCAAAATAAATAATTCAAAACTCTTTGTTGTAATTTCTATAAAAAAGAAACTTTTCTGGACTATTTTTTGAAAAAAACCTTTATTTGTGAAGAATTCTGCCTTATATAAAGGTAAATTAATAAATTTCTTTTTACGAAAAGAGAATATCAATAGAAATTAATATTTGATAAAATTAAGCAAAAAATCAGTTCGATTTAAAAAAAAAGTATAATTACCAACTACTTGAAAAGTTCACATTATAAATATTCAATAAAAGTGTAATTATTTATTCAATTTAAATTTTTTTCAACAAATTAATAATGAAATAAACTTAACAACGTTAGAAGAGAAAAAAGTAATTATAGAAAAATCAAATAGAAAGACTTCATATTTACATGGTAATTACATTATGTAAATTGAGATAAGCTAATTAAAATAAGAAATAAGTGACTAGTATGTATAATTTAAAAAAAATTTAAATAAAAGGAATCTAAAGATCTTATAGAAGACCTGAAACAGAAACGAATAACTTTTATTAATACATACTTCAAAATGTTAAATATGATTAAATATCCTGTACAAAATAATGTAAAATAATGAAAATTGATATTTTAAATTGATCCAGTTCAGAGCAATTATTCATTAAATCTGAATAAAATTAGTTAAGTTCTCTAATTTCAGTTAAAGAATAATAACAAATAAAATTCAAGCATTTCGTATCAGATCTTTTAGATCAAATATCTTTTTTAATAATACGATTTTTTTTAAATACTTCAATAAGGAAAACTTCATTGGTGTTAATATAAGTAATACTATGAATTATATCTCTATTAAATATGTATTATGTTTTTAGAATAATGCGCTATGAGATATTGGGAGTTAACTCGTATTAGAATCTATTTTCGGTGTTCAAATAATTTCACATATTATTAAAGTAAATTTAAAGTATTACGTGAGAAATTCGTGAACGATATATTAATTATAAAATTCTTAATTATTGCTGTCTTACAAATAGCAAATGAAACAAATAAATATTTTGAAAACAAGAATGCGTAATAAATATTTTGCATTGCTTTAAGTTAAAATTTTATTCGGAAATAGTAACCAATGAATGAGGCAGTTCTTAGTAGCCATAAAGAAAATAAACATTTTACTTATTAATCATTAATTTAAATTATGCTTTTTTTTCTGTTGAAAGGTTTATGCGCAATAATTTATTTAACTGATTATTATTGACTATTTATAAAACATATCAATTTACGTTATGTATTATAAAAACAGAAATGAAAATCAATTACTCATTTCTTCTCATATCATAGATCTTCTTAAGTAATATAGTACTGATAAATGACAAAAGTGACTTCATGAAAAATAGTAGACTTTCAATTTTAAACGTAACGAGCATCTGCAATATAAACCCTTCCAGAGTTATTTTCAATTAAATAACGTTCGTAACATAAGTTATATAAGCCATAACACACGAAAGTAATCCATTTCTTTTTTTAGAAATTAAAGTAATTTTAATATAATTAATTTATGTTATCAAGTTCATTATTGAATAAAAAACTCTTTTTTTACTAAAGAATTCTTAATTTTTTAAGGCAATAAATATGTATTAATATCCTTTATTATTACGGTATTTTACGTACTGTTTAAAAAATATGTTTTCAGTACTAGTAAAACTCAATAATCTCGACTTATATATATTAAATTTTTGTTTACTGAAAGTGTAAAATACTTAACTACGGCAAAATACTCATAAACATTCAAACGATTAGTGAGTCATGTTATTATACAAATATTATATAATAATTACAGGAAGATTTGTGAAATTATGATTTAAACTTAAAAAGAATTTATAATATACAGGGTTTTCTAAATTAGTCGATAGTAATGATATTGTTTTTTAACTGAGCAAAGATATCCCTAGTTATCATATTAAGAAATTTGCATAATTTTAACAGTTCAGAAAAGTTTTATAAAATAGAGGTATTTCTATGTTCTTAGTACTAAGGTTATTTTGGTGTAATGGAATTAATTTCTTACACTATTATTAAAAGACGAGTTGAAAGCCATGAGCTGTATATTAAAATTTATGAAAATAAAAATAAAATTATTTTTATATTAAAAGAAAAATTTTTCAATTTTACTTATACAGTAATATTTTTCCTTGATTTTGACAGATTCCTTATGCAAGTCAATTATTCGTCATTAATTAATTCAGTTTAAATAACCTTCAAACTTAAATGTAAAAAAGTCGCTATAATCCAGTAAGAGCTTAGTCATATATGCATATAAACATTTTACCATTGTTTTCAAATATTAGCCCGTGCGTCGAGCAAACAAATAAAACCAAAGGATATGTATTTTCATCTTCTTTTTCCCCATTCTTACTTTCTTTGTGAGATGGGCTACTTGTTTCTTTCCTTCACAGTTTACATGGACACCTCGACGATTTTTCGAGCGTCGGCGTTTTCGCCAGCAGGAGAACGAAAGAGAGACGAGAGCGATGCAAACTTGAATAAATTAGTCCGAGAGAGTCGGCCGTGTTTCGGGTGTGCGGTGCGCGTGAGAGGAATATCTCGCGATCTTTTGGCGCCAGTGAATTTCTTGCGCATCCTTTTGGATGGGACTGTGGACACGATTGACGTAAAGCAGGGATTATGTTTCTTTTCTTCTTTTTTCTCGTAGTTCGAGAGAACCAAGTTTTATTGAATTTTGAAGGCTTTGATTAACTTGGAATTAAATTGTTCTCGTGCGTCTTAGTCCTCCGACCCTGAAATATTTCTGCGTATATGTTATTCGACTGATTAAGTTATTCTTACGTAAGTAAAAATATTTTAATACGCAATAGTTAATAATTCATATGTATATATTTATATTTATATAACTCGTCCATTCTTTAATATAAAAATAATTAGATTGCATCAAAAGTCGGTGAGTTCTTACCATTGTCATGAAAACTATCGGTTCAAATTAATTTCTTATAATGCATAATGCAATATAACGTACTGCAATAAGAATACATAATTATATAAGTATGAAACTTTTTAATATTTTTAAGATTCATCCAATGATCTCGGAGGAATGAAACTTTCAAGAATATTCCGTTTCTTTATAAAAATTATTTAAAAAATCAGTCATAAATAAAAAATTTTGTAAATTTAAGTGTTTCAAAAACTTTTTATTGAAAATTATTGTACTAAAATGCGTTACTAAAATTTTAAGTAATTAACGGTATCATCTATAATTATGTTCGATTTCTTTCTCTATCTCTCTGTCTTTATTTCTACTTGTACATTTTGAAGGAACTTTCCAACGTAAAAGAAATCTTCAATTAATTATGCTTTTTCCCAAGTATGATATTATTTATCTTATACCGAATGTAAGCCATTACTCACAGATATTTATTATTAACCATAAGAAATATGCGTTTGCACTATATATGTATACATATCTACATTGTAAATCAGTCTAATACTAAAAATTATTACTTCGTTATTCAATAATGATATTTATTTATCTATTAAGAATTATAATTATAATTATAATTTTCCTTAATAATAGAATTATTCTTTTTATTTATCTTGCATGTTTGCATGTTTATGTGTTTCACTAAGGCATATATAAAAATAATTATTCTAAACTAAACTGTAACTGTAAGCTTCGTACGTCCCTTACAATTTATTTTTTAA
The DNA here is from genome assembly GCA_018907045.1 of Wiebesia pumilae. Lineage (NCBI taxonomy): Eukaryota > Metazoa > Arthropoda > Insecta > Hymenoptera > Agaonidae > Wiebesia > Wiebesia pumilae. The sequence continues at coordinate 5,329,091 of JACCHZ010000138.1, forward strand.
CTATAAAAGCTAGTCGTACACACGTTGTACATCTAAATTAAAAAGGTGAATTCGAAGGCTTGACTACTGTAATCATATTCTCAGTGGTTTTCTTTCAATCGCAATTTCGTTTAATATCGACTAAATAAAGTCAGCTACTTTTTTCTTGTAAGCTGGTATTTCTTGTAAGGCAACTAAATTGCCCGCACGCTCCTGAAGTATTTATGCAAGAAGAAGCCGCTTTCGCGATAAATTTCGTTTCGCCGGGGATCGGTGCAAGCTCATTCCGCTGGTGTTGCAAGGACTAGAAGTTCACACAGGAGCGCACTCGGATCGTTGTACGCTCTTGTAAATTGCTTCATATTGGAGGGGCGCGGGGCAAAGGGATCCGGAGCGCCTCTTTAAACTTCGTAAGGCGCGCGTGCAGAAAGGAGAAGAGGAGGCACTCCGCTTTACGAGGGCGATATGACCGCGATCCAGACTTTATATTACTTTGCACGGCTGCGGCAATGGACGGACGTCGGCTCTCGACTTCCTCGACTCCGCTCTTTCAATAATATCCCAAGTTCTTGGGGGCGAAACTTGGCGGCGCTGCCCGTGGACGACGATATCCCGTATTTACGAGCAGCAAGACATGCGGCTGTCTTCCTCGCGGGATATTTTACGCGAAACTTGTTTTCCTTTTTTATGTTTCTTCTTTTCCTATGTCCTCTTTTTATCCGAGCTCGTCTCCTGAGCTTTTATATAGATTAGGCGCCTTATTAGCGGATGCTTATAATTAGTTTTTATGCCTGTATATCTGCACGAGTTTTAATGCACCTTGCCGAGAGAGTGGAAGAAAGGATTTTTATTACGTGGAAGACGTCAGCTTATTCAGCCAGAGCTGAAAATACGCGTTTAGTGGTTCTTATTTTAATCTTGGCTAAGTTAGCGCGACTTTGCTTCACTCGTCTAAAACACTTTTATATTTCTTAAGATATATATATAATAACAATCAATTATTATCCTCTTGTGTCATAACGACACATTTATATTTATGTCCTAAATTTCAGGATAGTATGCATAACAATTGTTTGGATAAAAAGAAGGAAAAGGCGTATTTGTGCAGGAGAGTAAAACTTCACTTAACGTTGGAAATATTAATTGAAATATGATATAAGTATAAGGATAAATTCTCCGTATGAGCAAAGTTTCGTCTCTTAGCGCTGCATATTTGTAAAATGAATAGTTTAATAAAGATACACTATGCTAAAATATGACATTATTGCTATTTTAAAATGATAAAATGCAAATAAGCTGATCATACTTTTATTGTAAAAATGTATATACGTTATTATTTTCTTTTTAACTCGCTAATCTCGACTGAATGAGCAAATAAATGTCTACTATTCATTTATAAAATGTATACTCGATAACATGTCAAACCTTGTATAAAGCTTGTTTTTTCAAGTAATTAATTATGTACAATAAATCTTCTATTATCGCTAAAAATTAAAGAAAAGAAATAATTAAACGCTCTTGTACATAATTTATTATAAAATCAGAGGTATGTTCTGTAAAAATTTTAAATAGCCTTTGCCATTTTAATTTTAGAATTATAATATAATGGACTGTTATGGTATCTAAAAAGTTTTCCTGGTATTCTATATTTTGATTTTTATTCGTTTTAAAATTCTGTTATACCAGTAAATAATGTGGATATATTTTTATTATTATTAATTAATTAATAATTATTTAATTTGTTATAAAAGAATTATTATTAAAATTAAAAGAAAAATTTCATCAACGTTATTTTTAATCTTAATGAAATTTCTTATAAATTTTTATCATCATTTTAATTTAACAATTAAAATGAGATACAGTTAAATTTTACTCCTTAATAACAAACTTACATTATAATAATATTCAAAGAGATTGAAAAATCCCATCCACCAAGCAGAATATTACAGTCAGGCTCCCAATTCTTTATGCAAATGATCGAAACATATAGCAATTTTGGAAGAAGCAATAAGAACTCAATAAAATAAAAGAGCAATAAATTTACAAAAAGGAAAGCAAAACGAATATTCACCAGAAAACAGCAGTCGAGAAGGTGTAAATTCTCCTTCGCTCTCCCGCTATTATATTCCCCGGTGCAAGATATACGAAAGTGTCGCTGATAAGAGATACCGCGCTCTCGGCAGCTTCTTTTCCTCCCTCTCGCCCCCCCCCCCACTTCCAACCACCCTACGCTATTACCGTGAATATCGGCGAAGGGCAGCGCACACAAAATGATAGCGCCACGGGAGCTGCTGTTGTCTCCCGACGCACAACCTCTATCTATAGACCTTGTAACCGATAATGACCTAACAAAGTGTCCTCCTCAGCTCTTCACCTCGAATGGTTTCCTCTGTGCTTCGGACAACGTGTGTATGTGCGTGTTTCTTCTCTTCTTTTCTGGTTGTTCACATAATATGAGCTAACTCAATACTCTCTTTCTCATTGTTATGGAATTCACTTGCTCTTTTGAATACTAAAAAATGCATACATGACACCATCGTACGAGAAACATCCATCGCACGTTGTAATCATACGAAAGGATGAAAGGACAACAACGCAATTTCTTAATGCTGTGAACGAGTGGTAAAAGAGACTTACATTTCGATTATCGATTCGAAATAATACTTTGTCTGTGCATTCGAATAGACTAACTCTATGTGAAAGGAACGATAACATAGCCCACAAACACATAGGCGACGAGCACGACGACGATCAGCCATGTTGAAAGGGTGGGGTGCAGGTATTTATGGGTATGCGTGCACACCTGTGTGTAAGCGATGGGCGCTGCTTGGGCGAAGGAGAAGAAAGGAGAGAAAGAGAGAGAGAGAGAGAGAGAGAGAGAGTATAAGTGTGTGCGGTCGAGTGAACACCATCTTGTTAACAGCCGAGTTTTTTCCCATCGCCGTAGCAGGCGATAGGCCTACCACCGTTGCAGCCTTCGGTGGGCGTTCTTCACCGCAACTCGCCAACTCTCTCGTATTCCTATTTTGTTCACCTCGCGCTCGCTCCGCCTCGGACTCTCTCTCTTTCTCTCTCACCCTCGCTCTCTTCCACTCATATCCTCCCTTTCCTCATTTACTAACATTACTTACTCTCTCTCCCTTATTCTCATCCATTTACTTATCTATCTACATGCTCTCTATCAAATATTAGAAAGAGAGAAAGAGAGAAAGAGAGAGAGAATGTGATGTATGATAAAAAAAAGAAAGAAAGAGATGCATGGCTGCACATTCATATAACTCTGAACTCGTGACATCTATTGTTTATTCATCACTTCGAGTTATATGCGATTATCGTACTCTTGTATACATTTTATATAGGACTATTTGTATGGAAAATATTTTTGCAAAATGTGATCCTATGATTTACTCTAGAAATTCCAAGAAATATCTTGACTTTCAATGTGTATCGAGTCAATTAAATATCGAGTAACGGAGCATAGATTTAAAATAACTAAAAAATGGTCTATTTTACGCTATTTCATTCTCAACCCTGTATTTATTATTTTCATAATTATTGTAATAATTAATATTAATTAAAGTAACGATGTCAAACTACCAGGAAAAGCATTTTAACCATTAAAAATTGAATTTCATTTTGTCGGAATGAGCTGAATTTTGTACGCAGAAAATGTATCAAAATTCTAATAAAAGTCAAAAATTTATTATTCATAATTTATTTCTAATTTAATATAATGTGTAAACAGATAAATTCAATACATAGAATATTATTGATTTATTTGAATTTTTGCAATAAATTAATACTTCAGTTTTTTAAATTACTATTTATTTCTAAACTTCTTTTTATGACACGAGCATCATTAATTAAACCAAAAAATCTTTACTATTATTATAAATATACATGTAGATTCACATCTGTATATATACAACGAATATAAAGAAAATTTAAGAGATAAAAACTTCCGAAATTATTTTCCTGAAATAATCATAAAATTAATGTTTTGCAATTAATGTACTAATAAATTAGTTAAATTTAAATATAACTTTCAAAAATTGTCAAAGATACTTATTGCATTTTCATTTGCAATGATTAATGAAAGAATAGATATGTGTGTATCAGACTATGCGATGAAAGTGCACCAGGTATTATGACGTTTTTATCCGTAACAGAAGCTCTGCAGAGTTCTTTCACGTATTGAAGAATCCAGAAAAACAAAATAGAAGCGAAATACATATGCATTAAGATTGGCATGCAAATTAGGTCGAGAAATTCGAGGGATTACCACAAATCCTTTCGTAATTTTCTGCAACGCGTACCTACTGCCAAATGCATGGTACCGAAAGAGCTAAAAGCAGCTCCTGTATACGTATTTCTCTTGATGATTTTTCTTTGTCTTCCTCTTTTTCCTAGACCAACCTTATTTAGCTCCCAGGAATTGAAAAAGTCCAGAAAACGTAGAAAATATAACTAAATCTAGTGAATTCAGTAAAAAGAATGAGAGAAACGTAAAAGGATATTAAATATAGAATGAAAGCCAAGTAACAACTTATAAAAATGAATTTAGATAGTGTATTCTTTTATTGTACTTGTGCTTGTACAAGTATATTGTACAAAATATACTTGTATTTTTGTACATAACTTATGATTATAGCTGCAAGACTTTTTTAACAACTACGCAATAAGTTTATAAATGCACTTAAATTAATCCGTTACAGTTTTTCTTGATTTATTCATGAAACTGTATAACACGTATTTAATTCACATTAAGCGACAACAAATATGACATTATTTTCAACATATTACTTTTAATTGATTTTCTTAAATATAAATTTAAATTAAATTTATTTATTTCGTTATTACATAGTACGCATGTTAGTATAAATATAATCGAAACATGAAATTTTTAATGAAACCCATAAATTGTATTTATTTCGTCAGTTGATTCGTATGTTATTCATTTCAACTTGATCTTTGCTATAAATCGAAGACTGTAACATGTTAAACGACGAAAAATTTACAACGACATTAAATCTTCAAGAAACATAGATAGTAAATTTATACCCGCCTAAATATTTTAGCATTTTATTTATATGATACGTCGCGTCACTCCATCATAGCAACTTCTGTTTCAATGTTGTATCCATCGAGAAAACTAATATAATAATTAACTTATCTCTACACGCGGTTTTAGTAGATTTAATCGCTTTACAGGCCGATGAAGCCTAACGCTGTATATCTCGTAATAATTCCTTCTATAATTAAAGTTGGCGATATATATATATATATGTACATGTATAGCCTTCATTAAAATTTTAATTAAATCCGCATGTCCAGCGCTGATTTATAATCACCGCGTACACACGCATACTTACACGAGCATCCGCATTATAGAGTGACTCGAAAACGAGAATCCATGAAACGGTAAAGGTGACACCACCTTTTAAAATAGAAACCATCGACGAAAAAATTAATCAGCGTGTCCCGATTAACCAGTTTCCCGCTCTCATCCCTTATTATTTCATCTTCGGGTCCAGCATCAGCTTTGATGTTGCTGTTTCGCTGTACTTACAGAAGCGACTTTCGCGACGACGTTTACGAGAGTCTTGTAGCCACTTCATCGAGCACATGAGTGAAATTCCACTCGTTGTCGTAAACCTGACTGTGGCATGGCGAATCTAACGACAGACGTTCATTAAACTCGGTTAAGAGTTTACGGAATTGGATAATTCCACGTATTTCTCGTCTCGCTCTTTGTTTCTCAATGTTTTTCTCATGGCTTTGACTGATTTCTCCTGATCTTACTTCATATTTCAATAATTATCCGAAGGAAAGAATGATTTTCTTTTCTTCACCCGATATCCTTCACATGATATCCTTTTTCACCGCCAACAGAACATTTTATTTATTCTTCGATAAAACTTCAGTTTTAGATGTATGATTAAAATTAAAACTTTGATCATTGAAATAGCTTAAGTTACGATTCAATCTAATAGGAATGAAATCGTATTCGGAATGTGCGGATGCTGAATTGATTATAAAAATTATTCAATTTGTTAGAAGACTGATTGATCATTGTAAGATAGTTTTATACAATATTCAATTTTTGTAATATTCAGTTACAATTATCTTTTTCCAATATTTTACATTAATGTCACGTTGACGTTTAATTTAATAAAATAGAGTAACAATATTGTCTTACGATTTTAAATAAAAAAGAAAAACTCTCGTATCTTTCTAGTATCTTTACATTTTAATCACTTCTAGAATATGATTTATGCCATATTATTGAAACGTTAAAAAATTTATCATATCTAATTTAAGAAATATCTGTATTTTATGTACTATTGATTTGACATATTAAAAGAATTTTTATACATCACAAAAATAGTTTTAAAAATACCTTTATTTCATAATTTTTGTTTATTTATTTCATTTTACAGTTACTCCTTTCCAAATAGTAAATCCTAAGAACTAACAATACCTAAATATGTAAAGTAACGCTTCTATGCTCCGCATAATTTCATAAAATTATAAACGTAAATAATCAAGCCATTAGTAATAATCTACTTACAAGTAGTTTTAATCGGGTTTGCATTATATTTTTTTGTCACACGTAGTTAATAATTCAAAAAAGATCTTTTTCTTTAACGTACGCGAAAATGTTCTCAACCATTCTAATATGAATTACTGATTAAAAATCTTAAATTATTTAAGATAATTTTAATTTACATTTAATTTATGCTAGTAACATTAATTAGTAATTAAAATGAAAGATATATATCCAAACTGTAAATTTTTCGGATTATTGATATTTTCAGTTATAGAAAATATAGTTGAAAATATTTTTCATAAAGTTAGAATTTTAAATAATGAATGATTAACTCGTCTCCGTTCTAAAGAATATTGTTTAGTAACCACTTCGAGTTAGCTTGCACTTTTTTAAAATAAACTTTTCAAATAAAGATACTAATAGACTTCTATGCAAATATTTTTATGAATTTAATATATCCTTCTTTAACACGAGAAAACTACAATTTTATTAACTACGTCATTAGTTTATTCACGCCTACAATGTACAATATTATTTACGATAAAAATTAGTTTACAATAAGATTTTCATCAATAATAGTTTTTCTATAAGTGCAAATATTTTGTAAATACAAATAGCCTGATATACGTGACTTTTAGCTTTTCCATTTTGTCGAAAAAAGTAAAAGAAAAATAACTATTATTCATGCATATGACATTAAGTTAATTATAATAGCTTTTTAGTATAATTATTTTTAAAACCAGTTACATGATTGTAAAACGTTTAGCTTTAGGGTACATATGCAATAATTGCATCTTCCAATCTCAAATTATGGATTCACTCCATTCTCTATTTCTAAAAAGTGCTAAGGACAGGTAGGCAATTTATCTTACTTTGTAATTACTTTACCGACAATCACTATCAATTTTCTTTATTAACTCAATAATATTGTGGTACTTCGAGAGAATATTGAGGAAAAAATCCTCGTGATTTGTCAAAACAAGGGACGTATTCATGAGATCTTGACAGGGTGCCGCATTAATTCACGTCGAGTAAGTCACTCATTACTCCGCTTTAGTCTGCGTCTTTACTATATTACGCACTCGCGACAGATTTTATGAGACGCGTGTCAGAATTAAAAACCGGAAGTCCCAGATCGGAGAATGGCGACTATTCATGCGAGCTGTACATATGCATATGTATATTGTGCCGAGATTTTATTCATCGGTTTTGATGTGCATTAGGTGTTGCTGCTTGCGAACGTTTTCAGTTCAGTTTTCAAATCTTAATTATGCAAAGAAAGATTGAGATTCAGGATAATATTTTGATATATCACAGCATTGATGTTATAATTTTGACGACATCATTTAGATAACACAAAGTATTGACTTTTCTTTTTTTCAAGATTTCCATTTAATTCACTATTTTCTACCATTATAATATATATTTTTTTCTTGTTTAGATTTTTCTTTTACATCTGTTTGCTATTTTTTATTTGCCTATACATCTATCTGTTTGACTCTCTCTCTCTCTCTCTCTCTCTCTCTTCCTATCTCGATATCGCTATCTTTCTCTCTCATACACCTGTATTTTTAACATTTTCAAGTTCTTTATTTTATAAAATTAAAGCAATACTTCCTATTTTATGATAGAAAATCTACATGATTTGAAACTAATTAAGGGAAATAGAATTATCAAATTATTATTAAATATTTTTCCGTTAATTATTCACTTATGGGTTGGTACTATTTTGCAAGTAAAAAAATTATTTTAGTTTTCATACTGTATGGTATGTAATATAATTTTTATTCATTATTCATGATTAGATAAGATTAATCAGTATTTCACAGTTACATATCGGATATTGCTTATTTATTAATCAATAATCATTAAAATTATTGATTCCTAATAGAGCCATTGACTGATTACTCGTATGATCTAATTAACTTATAAAATAAATGTATGATTATCCGACTATATTAATAAATCACCGTTCAAATTAAATAAATATTAATAAGTAGAAGATACTGCTCGAACGATAAAGTATTAATTTTGCAGTGAATACTACGCATACTCAATGAAGATATCTTTTTTAATGTAAAGTAACACTAAATTCCAAGAAGTCAAGGTCATAAAATTATTTCTAGGGTATTTAAAAGAAATTTACGTCAGGAAGTTAGATTTTATGTTTATTAAAATTTTAGATGTGCAATATGTAATATAAATGTTTATTTGACCTAGTTATTTTTTAATATTTTTCGTATGAAAGAAATTCTCCAAGAACGTACGAAAGATTTATTTCTATAAGAACAGATATTAAATCAATGGCTTTCTTGTAATTTGAAAGTATAGATATTTAATATTACAGTTATCTTCTATGTATTTAGATTTTGAAGATTTTCAGTAAAAGTTATTTTATTGATACGGTATTATTAAACTGGCTTTTAAGCAATATTTTATTTTGATAAACGTAATTTATGTTTTTATAATGTTTACAAGATGTTCATTTTTTTAAGTTGTACACAGTATTTTATTAATTATCGATTAGACTGCTCGATTATAATTAATCAATTATAATCAAGTGACAAACTCAGCATAAAATTTATGTAAAATTCTTAGGAAAATAAATAACGTATCTTTCATTATTTATTGTTTTTGCGTTCTTCTTGTACTTTTCATTAATTAACAAATTAATTAAAACATTAGCTTACTACGACAACTCATAAAATACATAAATAAAAAAGCAAATTTCGCAATAAATTTATCGCCTATCAATCTCACTTCACGCACAAAACCAAATGAAATAGTATTGTCATCTAATATCCTTTTCCGTAACTTATCTTATTAAGGACCGACCCAAATGATAAAAGTCCATGTAGTCTTCGTTGTATTCATTAGATTCCATTATATGTAGTTAGTTTGGCTCGATTATCATCCTCTTCTGAGCAGCGACTCGTAATCGTAAAATTCGTTGATAAGAGATAAGCCTTGACTCAATTTATTGACTGCCCCTATTGGAGTCCTATTGAGTTATAGGACGGCATGTAATTTGAGTCGATATATGTCGTTAATAACAGTGTTTTCATTATCGTTAAGGAAAAAGATTCCTTGTTGGAAAGGAAATGTGCTTGAGCCATTTATGTCGACGATTTTATCTATACGAGTCTCTTTCAAATAGCAGTGTAATTATGTGAGTAAAAGGAAGACGAGACAAAGATTTAAGTGAATATGAGTAGGGTTTCGTTCACGCACAGAATATAGTTTTTTCATGTGAGATGTTTATCGAGAATTCAGCCAATTCGATAATCTTGTTTGAAAGACATAATGCATCAAGTTTTCATTTTGCAAAGATTTCCCATTTAAAATACCAATATTGATTGTTTCTCGTGTGAAAAATGTGCTAATAACAAATTAGTTTCTTTCATAGAAAGAAATAACGAGTTTTCAAAAAACAATCTTTTTCGCTAATAGCTTATGAGTACAGTTTTACACACATTATTGTTAAAAGCATAGCTTCTTTTAAAAAATTAATCATTTATTACAAAGACTCGTATGAGACTTGGATTACTCGTTTACTCGTGTAAAGTTATACAAAAAATCAAAGAAACAAAAAAAGTTCTTGACAATTCTCTTTCGTTTTTAATATTCACTACGAGAAATATATTTTTTTTAATTTTTCTCATTAAATATTCTTAATAATAACTAAAAGTAATGAATATTCTTTTAAGTATTTTTTGGAAATCGAAACTGAATTATATTTAGTGTTATCCTAAAGATTTTTCCACTAAATTCCATTAAAATTTTAGTATTGATAATACTTGAAGACACTTTTGAACTTTTATGAATAAATTTTATCGTAATCTACTTGCAAGCAGCGATATCGAATATATAAAAATATTATACTCCATTACTTTTATACGTCACTGGTATTTTTAAATTTACTACAAAAACATTCAGGAAACTTAAGAATCGATTTTAACGAACGAAAGTAGGATATCTGTATCGTCTCCTCTTAAACTTTCACACTACTATTATCGTTTTTCATACTCTCATAGCAGCAAATACAGAATACAGCAATAGAGAAATGAAAAAATATAAACTAATAGCAAAGAGGAAGCTGTAGCTTTCAAATCTCCTGGAGATCGCGCGCGCTAATCAATCGTTCGTAAAACAAAGTCCTCCTCTTCTTCCCTTGGAGCGGCGATTGCAAATTAAAAGACAAGATTTAGGATGACTTTTCATTAAAGCCAGGATTGTCAGCGACACTCCCCGGGAGCGAGGCGAGTCGAGGCTTACCCGTGCACGACAAACTGTGCGGTAAGGGTTGCAGCGGTACGTACCAACCTCCGCTATAAATAACGCCACGAGTGACTTAATGCCGCCGACAAACTTTGCTCGATGCCGTTGGGTCCTCTAGTGCGCTCAGAGACTCTCCAACAATCTCCATCTCTCTCTCTCTCTCTCTCTTCGCTTTCTTTATTCCTCTTTCTCTTTCTCTTTCTCTCTTTCTCTCTTTCCCTACTCTTTCACTAACTCCCACCTCGATTGCTCTTACACCTAGATTCTCATTCGTTTTGGAATGTTAGGCGAATTTTTTTTCACGTTCAGTGCACTCTTTGATAGTCGCGATGAAATTTTACTTAATGTAAGCTTGAATCGAAGAAAATTCCTTGATTAGCACCGTTTTCATGTAAACGCTTTTTGAACTTTACGAAGTTTTATTTAAAATTTAATTTTGTCGACACCGAAATTTAGTAACTCTAATATAAAGTTGTAGGTCGTGATGATATATTGTTTTCTAAATCAACAATTATATTAATCGAAATTTATAGATTTTTGTGATTTTTTAAAATAAACTTATGCTTATTTCTACAGAATTGTATTCTAATAAAGCATATGAATCAAAAGCATAAAATAAAAATTTTTGCTGCTTTTTTAAATGATAACTCACATCAAAATCAATGTCATTTTGATACTCTTGCATCTATAATTATAATTATTGACGATTCATATGGAGCCTGTGTTATGAAATAATGTTCGTAAATGTTTTTTACATTTTTAAATGATTTTTGACACTAACAAAAATTATAAAATCTTCAAATATAAAAATTTATATGAGAAATATGAAAGTTCGAAAAAAGTATATAAAATTTATACTATTTAAATAAAAATATTACTCTTTTCTACGGTATGACTTACATATGGCCATATTTTCTTTTTCACCTTTCAAATTGCCACTGTTTAGTTCGTAATAATTTAAATACAATGTTAAATTTAACAGTGAATATTTATAATGTTTTACAGTATAAAATAATTTAAAATCACTATACCAAAAGTGATAATTGCAATAATAAAATTACGTTGAAAAATGTTAAAATGCAAGAAAACATGACATTTCTAGTGCAATGTTAAGTAAAATGAAATAAAACAAGAAGCTAAGAAACCTTTAGCATTTTTTCTCCTTATTATAAATCATCAATTTATCAGTACAGTACTTTATATGCGAGCATCAAAGGGCTCGAGTAAATCAAAGCGTCAACGAGCCGAATAGCCGAAAATTACAAGAACTACAAGTGTCTCGCGGAGCAAAAATAGCGGCGCCGAGTTCACGCAGCGTTAATCAATGAAAATCCCCTATATACGAGAATACATCCGGGGCGGCTCAAGGCGCAAATACTTCAGAAGCCCCACCGCCGACTTCTGTACGAGTGCTCGCGAAATTTCTCCCTTAATCCAGGGATTTGCAGCATATAATGTCCAAGCAACGAATCGACTATAAATAATCGCGCTCAAAGACGCGACTTCCTTGAATTTGTAATGATCAAGAGTTTAGTCGGATTCACTTTCTTCTATTCCTTTGGGAGGATAATTGTGTTTTATGTCATATCTATCAAAAAATTTAGCATGATTTACTTACGAAAGAAACAGTTCCTCAACAAAGTTTCCTAAGTGATATATTTTTTAGAATTTATACATAATAGTAAAGAAAGTTTAAAGGTATAAACTTGCTAAATTTCCATAAAAAATATGTACTCTAGAGTTTTCGAAACAATGTTTTATATATAATATGAATATTTTATGTTAGAAGTTTTAAAGACTTTTATTAAAAATAAATACAAAAAATTTTCGTTATAAGTTAAAACTTTATTATTTTTCAAAATTTATTTTATTTATCAGAGATAAATAAAATATATACCTCTAAAATCTCTAAGTTAATATATTTTTTTATATTTGAATCAATTATTTGATATGGCAAAACAAATGTAGACGAAAAATGCCTTATTTATGATTATATCAAATGTACATTTCTTTATTTTCATACATATAATATTTTCCAGATTATAATAATCAATCAGACAAGGGAAATTATAAACACATAATTGTGCTTTTATGTAAGATATCGATAATGATAAGTAATTTTTTTAAAAGTAGATTGTGACACATTAATATAATTTATTAGACATTAGCTTATTATAATCATTCACCCAATGTATATTAAAAATCTACAGTAATTTACGATTTGGTTCCAAATGTTATTCAATAGTAGCTCAATTAGTCAACCTTGTTTATTCGATTTTTTCTTCACATACACATTTCAAGCAAAAAAAAATTTTCTGTACATAATAAACGGCAATTTCTTTGTTATAAAATTAATTGTTACCTGAAAATAAAAGTGCAAAGTGTTGGATCGGTAAGGAAGATAGACTCAAAAGAATCGTGCTATGCATTGAAAAAGAGTAGTTGAAAGTAATCGCTATTGCACATACGTATGTAGAGCGCCACAATTGGACGCAATCCAAGCGAATCTCTTGCAACTACACGCATACATATACAAACCGCGCGAAACCCTTACCCGAGAAAGTCAAGTCGCTCGCGCCTTGTGTCTATTAAGTTGCACCAAACATCTAACATGCTAGTGTAAGCGAGGGGATGAAGGTGAAGCATTCAGTGCATCAGCGACAATTCGCATACACTCGGCTGATAGGTTAAGAGGTATACGTATGTAAGTGAATATATATATATATATATACGAGACGGTAGCTAAGCCTCTCGAGTGTTTAACGAAGGCCAATGTGACTACGTACGAGTATATATGATCTGTAAGGCGAGTCTGAGAACGGATTGGCACAGGCCTCTAAAGTTATAAGAGCGTATAGAAAAAGAAACCAGTAAAGTAGTTGTGAGTAGATGCATGATGTACGCTTGTATCTCTTGAAGCTCGTAAATTGTCTAAGTGCGGCAAAAGTGATTAACCCCTTATTTTAGTTGATACATTGTTGTAACAATTCATTTATTTTTTAACAGCTAACACTTGAGTTAATAAGTTATTCCAATGCATTATTCATTTGAAATAACTGTATTAAAGTATTTTTTTTTTAATTGATGAATAACTGCAGGTACAATAAGGTACATGTAACGCTAAGATATCATGTATTCTCAAACTACTCTTAAAGACGTTTAAGAATCTTGTAAACTTTTATTTTCTAACAATACATTTGATGTATTTATTATATTTTTCAAGAAAAAAATGCACGCTCAATGATAATTTAAAAAAGTCCAATAATTCATAATAGGGAACGGATGATTGTAACGGAAACAAAAACGTCTAATGAAATTGTATTCTTATTTTATTATTGATATAATAGTTTTATCGATAAAAAATATCTGTCTAAATTTATCTTAAATTCTATTATCGATTAATTCTAATATTATTATCATTACCCTTACAAGTATATTTTTATAACGATAAATACGATTAATTTAATTGATTGTTAAATTTCTTAAGCGTAATATAACACAAATTAGTCTACTCTATACCAACATAAAGAAAACTATTAGACCCCTGTTTGACAAGTCACTAGATTTTTCATCACTAATGATTAATACTTTATAAATAATTATTTTATAACGTTAACATATGTATTCCTTGCTATGTGTAAATATATTGAATATTTCCAAGAATTACATAATTAACGGAATACAATATTATTAAATGACAATCAGGAATGTGATGCAGAACATCAATTATATTTTTAATTAATTTTGAGGTATTATAACAAACAACGGTTTTCATGCATAGACTGTACATATAAGCGTTTGTAGTTAGTGTGTTTGATCTTTTTTTACTTGAGACAGCCAGTGGTGAAACTGTCTTGTAGTCTGAACATGAGTTTCTGTACGCCAGTGAATCTTTTTTTCTCTTTCAGAGGACGTTCGTGCACGTGCATTTAGCTTCGTTGTACATAAATGTACTCGTATTATAACGGTTAGAGCGCTCGACACGCAGCTCTACTTCCGGTACGTAGTTTAGGTAGGCACAATTGACTCGAGCTATTTATCTCAGCGTGAGCTTTATATGTTTGTAAGAATGAAAGGAAAAAAGAAAGAATAATGTATGATTCGAGTCGGCGTTCTACGTCTACAAGTTCAAATCTTTCATTACTGATTATATGTTTCGTATTATTATAATCAAGTTTGTTTAACATATTCGATTCTTTTTTACTTTATTTTATCATTAACAGCTCAAATATTATTTGCTATTATTTGCAATATTCACGATAAATACAATACAATAATACTACTCTAACCTTTATTAAATTTTTTTACTTTGTAGAGAAAGAATTTCCTTATCTGTTTATATGTAGTAACCTATATAGTAAAAAACAAAAAGAAAATTTTAAATTAAAACTTAATATTATGAATTTGACGTAGCGTTAGTAAAAAGTTTATACATATTGAAATTTTAATTTTTTTAATTTTCATTTAATTTACGGTATATTTCATAATTTATTTCAGAATGAATAAGGTATTAAATGTTACATTATAATAATAAAATAGCTAACATATTATATTTAATTATATTTATACATATATTAATGAAAATATAATTTTCTTTTCAAAGTATATAATAAATATGAGCCTATAAGAATATATATATACTTTTTATAATAACAACATTTTATAAAGCAATAGAGTCAACTTGTTATATTAGCTAAGAATTAAACATATATTTCTGCAATTATATTTTTAGATAAAAATATTATTCTAAAACCTTAAATTTTATAAAAAGATCAATGATTGTCTAAAATACAAATTTGATTTAAGCTAAAATACTATTTGCAAGTAAACATTAAATTTAAATATTATTAAACTGATCTCATAAACAATATATATACTATATTAAAGTGTTTACTACCTGCTGTTATAGTATGAATCATAGAAATTTAGTAGCACTATAAGACGTACTATTAAAAATGCACTGTCTATCTTGATGTTATGCATGCGAAAATAAAAAGCTGATCTACGTTGTACACTTTAGAAGAAAATAAAAAGTCAGTCTGTCAACTTTACGTTTGGATCATAAAAGTCAGTTTATGATGAACAGCATACACTACGAAAAATGTTACTTCTATTTAAAAAAAAAATAATCTTCAAAAAAACACCAAAAAACATTCCTTTAAAATCAAAATGAATGCACTTATAGAAAATAAAAATGTTTAAAGTAAAATTACCATCAATTGATTAGACCAAATTAATTAAATTATAGATTAAGAAGTAATCATATCACTTAAAGATGAACTTTCTTATTAAAGTAATTATTTATTAAAAATTATTTCCTTAGAATCAAATGAGTATTAAATTTCTCAGATGATCTAATTCGTAGTTGAGAAGGTCTTTGATAGTTGTTCCATTGGTTCCGTTAAAAAGCTTTATAAATTGAAAAAGTCCATTAATTTAAAAATATACAAAGAGTCATAAATTAATATTTATAATAAAATATTTACATTAAATTTTTATCCGTGAGAAAAAAGGTATAAAAAATGTTCAAATATACATTTCTCCTTTTTTTTCGCGTATGCGAATGTTATTAATAGATAATTTTGCAACTTTCTTTTCAAAATGTTAAAATCTATTTCAAATTTTGATGTTTTATTTTTGATTTTTTCCAGTCTTACTTTGACACATGTTCATCTCGGGTTAGGAAAAGTTTTACTTTAAAACTTAATGAATATTTATTAAATACCAGGATATTTTTATAAATTTTTTGTACGTATTAAATATAAGATACTATCTTAAATGTACCTCACATTTTTTCTACAAACTCAACTTTCTTATGAATATTAATAAATCAAATAAAAATCAAGTTTACAGTTATATCAAATACCTTAAGCAGATAAGCAAATTATTCTCTAATCAGTCAAACTAGATTTTCACTATCTCTCTCTCTCTCTCTCTCTCTCTGTCTCTCTCTGTCTCTCTCTCTCTCTCACTTCCCCACCGACTCTCACACTCGGCCACTGAGATTTTTCAAAATAAATTTTATTCTAAACAAGCCTCGTGGCGATTCGTAACCACATGGATACATAACCAAGCCACCGGATTAATGTTAAATGCGTCAGTCATTCCGCAGTGCCTCCGTGTTGATGTTCATAATGGTCATTTCTCATAGCTCGTTGACGCATCTCTCGATCTACAACTCCTTTGTCCGATACCAGATACCTTCCTTCTTCTTTAAGATGTATGTGTGGACCTGCGTGCGCGCATACCTATGTGTATACTCGTATATACGCTTTTACAAAAGTTCGTACAAAGACATATCAGCTAATGCGACAACGACGACAATGACAACGACGATGACGACGACGACATCGACGACGACATCGACGATGGAAGAAGAGGAATGACGGGTGGTGCGCTGGTAGGTGTGTACGTGTATCCGGTCGATACTTCTCTTGGGACAAGGTCTCGAAATATTAAGGAAAGAATTCACAATGGTCATCGGAGGTTTCCTTCCTTTATATTTTATGGACAACGCGATTGATACGCTGATGACGAATTAATTGATTTAAAAGTCAAGACTTTATTTTCCCGTATCCAAGTCAGTATCGAAATAATAGAAATTTCTTACCTTCGAGTTGCGGCAGTGCACGTACGGCAACTTAATAAGAAATTCATCGTTATAATAGTGTAAAAATCGTGATCCAATACAAATATTTACTCTTACAATCGAATAAATATTTTATTGTATTCGATTTACATATTTTCAATGTTATACTCATTCACTTAGCAATTTGTTTTAATAGCAAACATAAGTATTGTTTTTGAATAGTTACCTTTACCAAGATAAACGTTTATGAGACAAATTTGTGCTTCTTAGAATGATTATTATAAGTATTAGAATTAAAATAGGAACCAACAAAATTCATTCTTTTTTGCTTTTGTTTGTAATAATAACATATTTATTTATAAAATCTTCAACGATAGTTAGTCACATAATATATAAGATACTGAAATTAAAATTCTATCCCTACATTTATTCGGATTAAAGGTGTATCAACTTTTAAAGATATTAATCAACTTTATAAATATCATATTAATAATGCGTTAAATAAAATCACAGAAGTTCCTTTACTGTTTAGAATACAAAATACCTTTTAGAATATAAAAAAATGGTTAAAATATGCTTAAGATTATTTTTGGTAATATTGACGTTCTTAATTACTCAAACAATAAAGTTGGCCTAGAAAGGCCACAAAGTAATACTACTTCATTTTTCCTTGTTATTTTTTTATTCTTAAAAATTAATCACCCGAGTCCACGATTTAAGACTTTCTAGTCCAACGGCAATTAATTTACGCACCACTACGGTAATGCAACTTCTCACGTGTGTCTAATTCGCATGATTTCTCTGTTAATTTTACATCTCGCGCAGTATGCCTTCGCGCCAAGAAACCATCTCTTGTGTTATTTATCGGCGCGATAAACCGCAAGGCTGTTAAATATGTCGTTTTAACATAAACATCGATAAGTCCTAAGAATATGAAAGTCTCTTCGAGCGCCGATGCAAAGCAGATGCCATGAAAACTTACTGCCGATGAAAGAACTTCAAAACAAGAATCTAGTGTTTTCTATGTTTTGATTATATAAAAAATGAAATTTATTTCGATTGCTAAGAAAGAAGAATTTTTGTTTTACTATACGGCAATATACTATTTATTATAGTGTAATTCCAGAATGAATTCTTTGTTGACGAAGAAATTCGTTTTTCAACTATACGTGTATAAAATGATAAATATAATGGTAGGGCATTTTAACCAAAAATAATAGTTTTTTATGAAAATTCGTAATAATTATATAAAATTAGAATTACCTAATGTGCTTAATAATACAATTACGTTAATTGTTTGAAAAAAGGAATTCAATAGACATTGCAAATATAACGAACATACAGCTTCGAGTAATATTTGAATAATTACTAATAATTCAATTTTTATAATATTTAGTTGTTGTTATATGGTTATTATATGGTTAACTCAAATGGCCTTATTTTACAAACTTGAATAAAATCAGATGTAAATGGAATATATGAAAATATAATATCTTATTTTGAATTAATTATTTTAATCCAACCTCTAGTATAATTATTATAATAATATTGGAAAATGTTATGAGTAAGAGATAAAATTAATGTTTTTTAATTCTATAAGCGTTATTATATTTCTCTAATAGCTTATAGAAAATGATCTAAGTGCGGATTTCTCGGTAGAAAAAATGATTTAACTAAATATTTTATCGCAGATGCAATTTAGTAACAATTACTACAACAATCTGTTTCTTCGTTGTCTTTATTCGTTCGTACACAAATACTTACCAGCTCTGTATTTTGTAATATTCACTAAAACGTAATTTAAAAATTTACAATCTATAATTGTAAGAAAGTACAGAAATAAAGCTGTTGAGTACGTGCAATCCTCGAGTACATTAGTCAAAGCACCGTCTTCTCCCTGACACGAAGAATGTTTTTCAAAATAAATTGACTCGATCCCTCGTTAAATTTCAATCCGGCGAATACGGAAGATTACGATGAGAAGATTCCATTAAATACGAGTCAGTCTTTATCCCTAAGCGGCAAATAAAAATAACGGATTCAAGCGAATGATTTCACGTAGCGCAACATAATATCGGAGAATATGCGTTCAGTCAAGCGCATGTCTAATTTTAAAGTGCCATACAAACCAGCTCGACTCGTGTAAATTTTGCCAGGCGCGTTGCGACTAGCAATGTTTCAAAGTAGCAGTAATATTATTTCAAGCGACCGCCCCCGCCTTCCCTCCCGCGTTCGCTGCCACAACGCTAAAACATAAATTCGGCACGTCGCAGCGTTTTCTCGCCTTGTCACCTTTGTCATTTGTTGCTTATAAATACAGTCGTGTCGCTTAGTTTATTCCCGGGCCTCCGAGTGCCGGCGATATACTGTGTATAACGCTTTAAGCGGCCAAGTCCCGAACCGATGTCTTTAGGACTTTTAGACAAGAGCTTTTTTGCGATACCCAATGGAGAAGATTTTTATTTGCAGGAGTAAGGGAAAACGAAATTTTCTTTCGCAACGAAACTTTTCATTGGAAGAGTACTGCTATGTGTAATCGCAGTTTAGGCATAAATCACATTTGTTAATTATAATTTGTAAATTAATGAGCAATAAGATCTTACTATACTCGTAGATTATCCTTGTAACTTAAATGAATTTCCGTTATCGTTTTTGAATGTTTTCATATGCATTCGATATATCTACGCACTATTGTAAAAAATATATCAAAATATTAAATATTCAATAAATTCAGTAGAAATTTATGGATAATAAATAAGTTTCTCCATTTTAGGCACATTGGTTCAAGGTATTGAATATCAAGTTACAATATTGATTCGCATGATCATAATATTTGATTCTTTGTTTAATTAAAAATACAAAATTTAAATACATTTTCATAACTATTCGTATAAAATAAAATAATAGAAATATCAAATCGAATAAGGCTCTGCATTTTATAGTACTTTTATGATAATTTGAGTTTAAAATTTAACTGTATTTGACGATAACAAATGCAATGCGGAACTTGCATCTTAGTATCGTAATGTAGTGATACCGAACTAAATGTGACAATATTCTTTGAGTAGAAATCAGCTTAGCAAAAAATAGAAAATATTTAAATATCTTATGGTTGTTAATATCGCAGTACTGCGAAATTACCATTTTATTATCGTGCAAGATCATATATTATTTAAAAAGAGTTTTTAATACGGATAAAGAATCATCAATTTAATCGTAAAAGGCATTTATTGTTTATTTATTTTTATACTAGTCGACAAATCGAATAGTAAAATTAACGAAATTCGCCCACTTGTAGCCTATAATCAACCAATTAATTATGCGATTACGTTGCGGAAAAAGTAAAACTAATATATCTAAAGTTGACGAGAAACTGCCAATCTGATCCGAAAACGAAAATATTGTAAATATAGAACTTACTTTACGATCAATCCTTATAACAAAAAGTCATAACAAATCGATAAGCCGAATGAAATTATATGTAATATTATACGATGTAATGTTATTACCAAACAACAGGGTGTTTCGATCATAAAAAAGTAAAACAGAGAATAAGATTGGAAGGATTTTCAGTAAGTTCCATCAAGAAGGAACATAAAATACGTAGCTTTCTAAGCGATCCTACGAAACAACGACATCTCTGGCGCATCGCTCGAACTTAGTTTAATAAATGCAGTGAAATTGCACCAGGCTCGTCTTTTTTTCATGAACCGTCTCGTAGCGCACTTTACGACTCTGTAACACTCCCTTCTGCGAGAACTGTGTACGTTCCCAGAAGAAGAACCGATAGATGGCGGTTCTGGAGTTGTCAGAACGAGTTGCCGTCCATCGAAACATCACCGAAGCGCGCAAGGCTTAGTGACTAGTGCTCTTGAAATACTATCGTCTTCTAGTGTTTAGAAAGCGAGGGTCAGAGTCCTCTATTTTTCTCTGCAGCGTATAGTACCTTACCCTCTTTCTCTCTTTCGTACGGGTTCTGTTCCTAGAAAGTGCTCGAACGATGAATACGTGCATGAGCACGTGCTCCGTGTTTGTATGATATGTACTTTTTTCAAAGAGAAAAGATACAAGTTCTTTTCTCTATCGATACACACATGTATATATATATATATATATATATATATATATATACATACATACATACGGTTTTAGAGCTTTTAAAAAGCCTTGTTGCGTGGGGAATTTTGTTATGTGCTTAGAAATTGTTTCCACAGGGACTTATTTATGATTTTACTCGAATACTGTTTATTATGCCTATTACGCTCGTTGGTGCAGTATAAGCGAGCAGGTGCGTAGCTAATATCAACCGAGGTATAGCCATAAACCAATTGTGTTAGGAGGCTCTATAAACATTCTTTTTAAATCTTGAAAAAGTTCGAACAATGCTAACGCACTACAAGTTAAGGATCTCGAGTGTACGTAAAAATTTTTCTAACAAAAGATTTCTCTTTATATACACTGTTTAATTTTCCGATAAAAATAAAACTTACAGCAAACGGCAATTATTATAACATTTAAAATTTAAGTCCATTTACATTTTTTGCATTACACATTGTTTTATAAATATAATTATGTACATGCAGATAAATATAATGTAATTACTTATACAAATGCAAGTTTTAAGTGAAAATGTGTAAACGATTTATTTGGTTACATTCCGTGTTTATTATAAATAATTATTCGAATTGAAATAAATTTTTCTCAAATACCAATAAAATAAATAACTTTATACATAAATTAATTGTTCGAAATAACATTCTTTTATATTTAAAGCGTTTTACTCGAGATAAATACTTTTAGTGATAAGTTGTTTTTTAGAAAATGAATTATACTCGAAAAACTGAAAATTTGAATTATTTTTACATTTGATTCAAATTAATATTTGAATGTAATAAAACATTAACTTAGTTTTATCTTGAATATATAAGATTCAAGCCTTTTCGATTGATCAGAAATACTCAAAAACGTCATATGCAGCCTACTTTATCATTAATATAACACTTGACCTCTGATAAATTTTTAAAGTGTCTGGCAGACAATACTTCTTCCCGTTCGAAAAATTCGGGAAATTCAATCCTCAAAATTCGAAGATCCATATATCGGAAACTTCTTTCACTCATCTTACATTCATCCATCTTTTTCACAACTTCGCTTCACATATTTATTCAAGCATCGGTAACGTCCGTCATCGCCTCACAGTATCGAAATAACAGGAGTTTATTTTTATGGCTCAGATGGCAAGCTGTTGTCCCGCGTCCTTCTTAAAGAAGCAAAAGCTAAACAAAAAGAAACAGGGATCGACTTTCGAAAAATCCGGAAAACGAGTAAAACACGTGTAGTGCCCGTAGGCGTTGCGCCTTCGACATTGTGTCGACCTCCACTGTGTGTCACGCAAGCGCGCTCACCTCGCGAAATCGGGATCGGGTTTCTGCGCATGCTCTCGTATAATTTCAAACTCCTGCGTAATCTCTCATTAAATGGTGTGTGCATCAGTTCGAATAAATCTGCAAGGCTGGAGTGCTCTAATTTTTTTGCTCCTCGATAACGACTCGGTCGAGCGCAAAGATACGACGTTCGGATCCTTAATTAAAGGTGGGGTACTACGCGCGCATACGTGTGCGTGCTTACGTACGTGTGTGCGCGTAATCGTAAAAGGTGCAAGACCGGTTAAAAATAGCTTTACGGACTGCTACGAAGGTAATTCTTCTACCCTTGGTGGAGGCTTCTGACGAAATGTCTAGTACTCGAGCGTGTTAATGTTGTATTAATGGATGTTTCTTCGTATCTGAAGAATTTTAATATCAGCTTCGACGAGAAGGCTTATCTTTAATTAATTTCTTGCGTAGTTCGATTGATGTGGTACAAGTACTTGTATAGAGTAAAGTTTAAAAATTTAAATATGCTTTTAATTATCTGTAAGGATTCAGAAATGATCTCTTATAAATTTATAGGTTATAAAAGTTGTTTTATAACATCTTTTTACAATAATGCATTAGTGACTTGATAATAACTTCGTACGAAATTTTATTTGGCTATTGCTGATTAAAGAAACATTCAATTCATGTATAGCAAAATTTACGCAATAAGTACGTAAGGATAATAAAAAACGGATAATTAATATAAAAATATGATGTTTCTTAGAAATTAAAATCTATTATAAGGTCTAATTACAAATTCTATTATAAATAACATTTGTATTATTCTCAATAAGAATTAGAAAGATTTTATAATAATCGTATCAGCAAAATTACATGTCGCCTTAGTCGCAGTACATGTAATCTACTGAAACCTTAGAATATATAAACTTAACATAACTCCTCCCCAGTAGAGAAAAAATAAAATTCACTTATACGTTCAACTAATTAAACATGGATCTTATAGAAAAACATGTAAAGTCAAGAGCCAAGCCGCTTTGACCCAAGGTTCCAAAGAGTTTGGTTAGACACTCGAGATCCTTTCGTCAAAAGTCAATTCCCCACTTTATCTCAGTACGTGCGGACGGCTGTTTGTTGGCGGATCGACTCAACCACATACCCTTGCAATTTTCCGGGCACGAGAGGCTTTTCACAGGGTGCGGCTCTTTGAAACCGTAGCTATTTTATTTTGGGAGCCGACCTTGCGACTTTTGACGTTCACGGTGTATGTTATGTTAAGCTGTACTTCGTGTGGATTACGGCTAAATGTGCTTTATATTAATTAATTATTAAATTCGAGGCTCCAAGCTGTTTAAGTGAACTTGGATATTAATTTTATATAATATTCAAAGCGAAAAAACGTCCTTACGATTCTACACAATTAAACAGTAATTTTGAGTGCAAATATCGTTAGTTCATTGAATATTCATACGTTTAATAAATTTTAATGATTTTAATTTCTTATAAAAGAATAGATATTTGTACAATGCAGTAAAAAGTTATACCAAAAATGATAAAACGTATCTTTATTATTTATACTATATTCTCATATCAAGTTGAAATTAAAAAGATGTTAATTTAAGTTTAATTTCCTGAACAGTAATATTAAATTAAATATACTACAAAAATAAAAGTCATAAAAGTTATGGTATAACTACACTTCACTAAATACTATTTTGTACAAGTTAAACAAATTGTTGATAACAATAACCACATTTTCAAATTTAACTAATTATTTAACGTAATTAATACAGGATTACATGTAACGCGTAATATGTAAAAGTATTTAAAATCGTCAGTTACAAATAGACGAAGATTTTTTGTTTACAAAACTTGAAGGAATCTAAAATATACTACGATTCCGCATGACTTTCTAATGGTCAATGTCGTTCTTTTTTTTTATAGCAGTACACCGTAAACGCGAACAGTATTTTATGTCTCTTACATATAATTTACAATCGATACAGATATTATAATAAATTTCATAAGCCCAAAGCATTGTAGCAATTTATTTCGAAGACTATTTCCTTTCAAGTTACACAAACACGCGTACCGTGAAACTCGTACAAATATTGTTAATACTGATCTTGAAAACGTGTTCCTCAAATAAAAGGAAAGAACTTTTTCCGAAGAATAAAGCACAAGAACGCCAATGCGCACGATGACACTGGTGCGTCGATATAATCGAGGGGAATATTGAAAGAAGAGTATGGCACTTGTCTCCATGACACACTTCACCCGAATAGCGTTGAAGTCATAATTAATGGCAGTCGCGATAAGAGCCGGAGAAAGAGACCAGAACGAGATCATCCGGGCCGTCACCGGCCGGGATCAAAGGGGGCCATTTACGCTCTTTTATCGCGCGTAGCGAGCAGACGCAGACTTTTTGGGGGGCTTGACGCGTTTACAGCGGAATTATTATACGCCGATAAAAATTATTATTACGGCCGGATGGACGCGAGCTGCAATATATGCTCAACGCGAACTTTACGAGCATCTTATCATAGTTTTTTCTGTCACATGCATCTGTTTTAAATTTGAATTTTCGAATTACGCGTCTATAGGAAGTAACGAGCCAAAGAATATGCTTTGTGTGCGTGGGAAAAGTGAAATTTCATTCGACTATACTGATACTTAGCTCAAACAAGTACTGCAACACCGCTAATATTACTAATATTCTTTGTTTAAACAAGTTGTATTGGTTACTTCGACATGGCCTTTGAATTAGCTTTATACAATTCATGAAATTCTACTATTATACCAATGAGCATCAACTAGTAATAAAAAAACTTTCTCCGATATACTTTAATTGATTCAGTAATAATTATTTTAACGGTAACGTTGAATCTTAATTCCTGAAAATTCTTCATAGTTGATTCAAAAATATTTATTTCAACGTTAAAAATACCTGGCAAATTTTGTATCATAAACAATAATAATTAGAAATTGATTCATTTATTTACCTTCTTATGACTAAATAAAAAAGTTGTATAACTATATTTTAAATGATTTTAATTTTATTATAAGTTTTATTATCATTTTGTCACATTTGGCGGTATTATTTAAGGGAACTTTAGGAACTTTCTAAAATGAAAAAGTAATGAACAAGAAAGAATAATAAATGAATGAATACTTTTTATTAAACATCAAACGAATATTTCAATTGAATTATTATATTTTTGTCCAATATAATCGATAAAGAATTAAGAAATTTAACGTAATAGTAATGATTATAAATTTTAATCTATAATAAGTTTGACATAAAAACTTGGCAAACTAAACAGTTGTACAGAATTCCAAATCAGCAATATAACTTCTTTTATACTTTTATATTGCTGTGTAAGAAATGAAAAAAAATTGTTTCAATTAGAAAATACATATCTTTATCACAATAAGTCGTTAAATTTTTCAATTAATCTTTACTTTTTGCCTGATACTCACATATTTTATCAATTTTATCAATAACGTAAAACATTTAAAATAGTATTTATTCATATAATATATACTTAGCAGTAAAGACATTTTCTAAAAAAATTTTCATCGTGTTATTATAAGAATATAATTATGTAAATAAATGTCTTTTATATAGAAATAATTTCAATTTCGTTTATGTAAATAAATTTGACAGACTTTAAATTAGTAATTAGACTTTAATTATAACGTCATCTGTATTAACGGTACATAACGAATTTATCCTGCATCAAGGGATTTTTATAAGTGCATTATGCAAATAATTAATGGAATTTCTAGTATATCCTTTACTTTGCTATATTTTAAGCACGTAATAAAAATTTTGAACTTTGAATGAAACATTTAATCAAATTCTGAACACATTTTGAAATAATAAAGCAAAACATTTCACGGTATTAATTTTAAATATTTATAAATTGCTATTTTTTTCCTGTAATTATATACTATTAAAATTATTTCGTCTTTTAACAAAAATCAATATGCATTATGAAAGAGATTTCTTTTCTTACTCGAAGTTTTGAATAGTCAATTGTATTTTTTACTAAAATATCTTCCTAATAAAGTCGATGATCTAACATAAAATAAATAAAAATATTCCTATCAAGATTATTTACAACATATTTAAATTATATATAAAAGCGCACCTCTAATAGAAATTCCATCATAGAAAAATGAAAATAAAGGGGTGGCTTACCATTTACTATCGTCAAAGAAATACGCAATATACTATTTGCATATTAAGCATATCTAATCGTACTGAAACGTGTATACATCTAATAGATGTAATATGAATATATATATATATATATATATATATATATATATATATATATATTTATTTATTTATTTACGTATACGTGCAAAGATATGTATGCACATAAGTATACGTGTACTCACGGTACGTCGATCAAGATCTGGCATCACTGAGCTATACATATGCTCCGCACGCGTTGAATTACGAGCAAGAGCAGCGCTGTAGTTATATTTGCTATCGATGCCTATAAACTCTCTGTGCTATCGCGGAGAAATTTATACGAGAGCGAGTAAGCGAGCTTACGTAACAGAGCACGAGACGTCATGGGGTCGTTGCATGGCGTTTCTTCAAAAAGTTGTATTATTCGAATATTAATCTTTCGATTAATGGAGAAATTTGTGTATGTATGTGGGTTATCTTAAACGAGTATTAGAAAGTAGATACCCTATCCGTAATAGCTAATACGATGACGTATTTATATTTTTATGCTTACAATTAAGATTGCTTTGGTATTTGTTAAAGTATCATGTGAATTTACCGAGTCTTCGTATCGAACAAAGTTACATAAGTTGGGCAATGCTGGTATCGTTAAATGTGATCATCGGATAATTTATTATTCATACTACACGATTGAGAAACTACATTTTATATTTAATATTTATAGAATCAGAAGAAGGAATGGGAAAAATTCAATTGTTTCAGATGGTTTATATGTACATCATGATTATCACAGATGACAATTTATTTGTACCTGAAAAATATGTAGAAAGATATGTTCACATATTTCATATATACATTTAAATAAAGAAAAATTCTTGTTTGAGTTGAATAGATGTTTGATTGTTATCTGATATGCATTTTTAAATTATATTGCTAGTGTAAATATCAGTTATATATATAAGGTTTTATATAGTTAACATTGCGATGAAAAGTAAATGAATCAAAATTGCATTTCAAAGTAAGCCAATAGTATTTAATAGATTAATATTTGATTTTCAGATGTAGTTTATCATTGTTTATCATGTAGTTCATCAAGTCAACTCGATATGCCAAATAATTAATTTCAATTATTCGTCTAGACGCAATTTCGTTATCATAGATACAGCAGTATAAATCACTGCGAAAATACAACTCGCAAATTCAAGATTCGAACAAACGAACAAAGTGAACGAAAAGCAAACGAACAGCTCATTGCCAAAATCAAAGTCCAAAAAGTCAGTCGAAAGAGAAAGAAAGAAAAAGAATAACGGGACCCACCAATGAAACTAAACTGAAAGACACACCATAGACTTTGGTCAGAACTAAACTCGGGTTGAGCCTGTATACGCGAAAACACGAAAGCAGCGGTTGCGAGGCGCTTGGTTCCTCTCAACTGCAATAATATCGGCCAGAGAGAAAGAATGAGAGAGTGAAAAAGAGCGCGCTAAAGGTAGAAAAAAGAATGAGGAAGCTCTCTCGAATAAGGGCGGGAGGGAGGGAGGGAGAGAAAAAGAGGAGTGAGAGCCACGCTGGGCTCAGCTACAAGATGTCGAAGAGAGGGGCTACATACGATAGCATCGACTATCGGGCCCCAAGATCGTCCGAGGAAGAGGTTTTCCATGTTCTTCTCTCTCGTTATACGATCTTGTACGAGAGGTGCAGTCTCGTGTCGTTCAAGTCGTCCTCGACGTTGTCGTCGTAGTCGTCAACCACAGAAGAGGGAGGGTATCTCTGCTTCCCCTTTCCCCACTCAGGTAACAAACACCCCCAATTATGTCAAGCTAAATTAGTAGCGTACCCTTAGACTGTTTCGCTCACGTAGCCTAACGAGTCGACTGTGCGATGCTCGAGAAAGAGAAGGAAAGAGGCATATCTTACATGCATTTTGCAGCTTCCAAAGACTCATTTTTTCGAGGCAGTCGATCCCATTTCGTCCGTTTCCCCTTTCATTCTCTTTTCTTTTACGTTTTTTATTTCACTCGATTCCTACGTTGTTAAATGAAGATTGGTAGTAACTGCTTCTTCTTCTTCTTTTTGGAAATCTGATGAAAGAAAGATAGGTTCACTGATGGAATGGTTTTTTATCTTAATTTGAATTCTTTTTCAGCCTAAGCTGCCTAATATTAACAAGATCTGGTACTTTATATCACTGTCCGAAGTGTAATAATTTTAGCATTCGTATAATTTCTTATTGATTTAACAAATTAACAGCATAAACTTTTTAAAAACTCTTGTGAAAATAGTTACATAATGTAATCATTTGTTTATTAATTACAAAAATTGACTTCTTAGAAACGATATTTGTTTACTTGTATCAATGCAAACTCTCATAGTTATTTAATTAAACTTTTGATGTAACGTTTTTAACTTTACAAGTTTTACTTTAACTAAACAATGATTATTCAACCAGTAGAATTTATCACCTCAGTTAGTAAGCCTCTCTTGAACTGATTTAATATTTTACTAATATTTGATTTCAATTCGAATATATAGATAAACAGTACCCATTTGTTCATCATAACTGTAATGATTTGCTGAGAAATTAATGCTTTTTATTATTCAATACCTCGGTAAAGCCAGTAATAAATAATTCAGTATACAAAAAGAATTTCCCGTTAAATTGAATTTACTAAACGAAACACCGCAAGACATGTGTTCTCAATCGAACAAAAGAATTCGACTTGAATGTATAAACAGCGTACTCTTTAAAAAATTATTTAAGCCTCGCGACATAAAATATATTTAATGTCCACGGCGAATAACTCAACGTCTCAAGGTATAAAAAGGCTCGGACATCGTTTTCTCACCCCCTAGTTTCACCAGCGAAAGCCAAGTTTTTCCCACCAGCTCATTCACGATTCCCAGCGGGGGTGGCCTCCGACCACGAGGAGGAGCCAAGTGCAACGTCCTGGGAAATCTCGGAAGTTGCAGGCCAATTTGTTTC
Organism: Wiebesia pumilae; assembly: GCA_018907045.1. Classification (NCBI taxonomy): domain Eukaryota; kingdom Metazoa; phylum Arthropoda; class Insecta; order Hymenoptera; family Agaonidae; genus Wiebesia; species Wiebesia pumilae. The sequence continues at coordinate 5,359,049 of JACCHZ010000138.1, forward strand.
GATGTCCGGTGACCCGTGCGACAGTCGAATGGATCGAACTGGGAGGCCTGAAAGTTCTTTCTAGTGAGAGTTTCAACATGATACTTTCTTCCTCTTGACACTGACTTCACGGCTTTTTTTTCTAAAAATTAAGAATCGTGTGAATGCGTAATTTCAACCGTTTCTGGCTTCGAAAACTTGAAGTAAGTTTCTTTTAAATATGTTTTTCATTGTGAATAGATATAATGATAATTTTTAAAAGATGATTAAAATTATACCGAATAAAATTATTTTTAAACAGAAACAAAATTACAAAAGATTTATCAAAACCAACCAAAAATAAATTATTAGAAAAATTTCTAACTACATTCAGATCGATAATAAATATACCATTTTCTTTTAGAAATTAAATTAGATAAGAAAAATCAATATTTCATGGTAAATAGATGGAAAAGATTAATTTACAATTTACATTTAACTATTTAAAGTTAGAAGACTATTTAAAGTTATTGCTTAAATATTTCTATTCAAATATAGTTATTCTATAATTTCTATAGTTTCAACACTTAGTTTTAGATTAATAAATAATTTATTAATTCTTGTATAGAAAACGAACTACTTTTCCTTTCTAAGAGTAAAACTGTGTTTGTTTAAAAAATAGAAAGATATAAAAGAAATTATTTTGTATACTATTTAAGAATCACAAAGAAATTATCTAGAAAAGTAAGTGACAAAGAAACATTTACAATTTGAATTATTGTGTAAAAGTTTGAAAATTTGTATATACGTATGGCTTACTTATGATACACATATTTGCCTCAAATTTCTTTGAAAAAACCTTAATTTGTGATAAATCTGATTGGCAGTTATTTCTCAACAATAAAAGAAAGTTAATATTTACTAAATATACTTAATAATAATAATAATTAATCAAAGAAATTTTTTCACTGAACGAAATATTGATAAAGTTATCATTCAGATACATAGCATTCACACAGAAAATTTCAGCATTATGATTCTATCGTGTAAAAAATGAAATAATGTTTCTAGTAATGAAAAGTATGAAAAAATATATATTTAAACACATGAAAAAATTAAAATTATTGTAAGTGTTAAAAATAATGAATAATGTAACTGATATATATTTTAATACTTTTATTTTTGTGATTACCGCGTTCAGCTGAATTTGTGTCTCATGTAATAACTATTTTTTTCAGTATTTTTTTTCGGAAAATTTGCTCATTTTTACCAAACTTATGTACTGAAAATAATAACGAAAGTTGAGGTTAATAAAGCGGATGTTAAATCTACCGCTTTAGCAACGTTAATGGATCAATTCTGCTCGATAATGAATTTAAATAGATAGCAACGACCTTAAGGCAAGACCACAGCTGCATGCCACCTATATGAGGAGGACATATGCATCTGATCATGATCTCGATCACAACATCGAGTCAACAAGTAATAGAACTAAAAGGGTGCATGTCACCCTGATATATCGTCATAATAAACTTTGCATAGATCGCGAAACGTAAGAAACAACGTTGACCTAATTTTACGTTGTTTCTAAATAATTGGTAAACTTGCAGTATTTAATCACCTTTGATGTTGCTTTATGCGTTTGCCTTGCGTAAATAACTATGCTCAGTAATAAAAATGATTATGAGTTTTACGTCGTATTTTAACATGTTCATCTGATGAGTTTGAGACTGGGAATATAAACTGAAAACTAAATTGCGCATGTGCCTGTAAATTTCCCTGGTTATAGATGTCGCAAAACCTGTTAGAGCTTGTTATTCCTATCTTCTGATAGATGTACAATATACGATTCTCGACGCCTGTGTTGCTTCATCTTTCATGTTCGAAAAGTCGGTAATAAATATGCGATATCGAAATAAGAAATAATTTTTCATTTTATTCTACGATATAAGTAAAATTTTAAAAAATTGCGCTACAAAACAATTCATGAAGGATCGTGAAATTTTATTTACTAAATTATGGATGAATACCACACTTACCCCAAAATAATAACCATTAATGATTTGTAAAGAATAAAATATTCAGAATTAAAAGGAATTCTACGATATTCTATACGTCGTCATCGTGAAATATCAGAAAATATCTGAGCGCCTCTTTCACATGCAATCCACCCAAAAAAAAGAACGGATATCGAAAGAAGATTATTAAGTATTTAATATAAATATTGATTTCAGAAGGAAGAAAATTTTTCATTAGTATACGAAAATAAGATGTTCTGATCTTCGACCTTACGCGATTCTTTTATTAAATGCGGTTCTTATCTGAAAAAATAAAATAAAAATAAATATTGACAAATTAAATTAGCATACTTAATCAAAGAATGAATTAGTCATTCTTGGACATTTTAACACTGTACTATTTAAATATGTATACGATATTGAAAAAAAACGTAATTACGTAACATTACTAATAGTATTAAAGACTAGACAACGCGAAAAGAAATTGAGTCTTCAAAATTCTTTATCGTTCAACTTCATCATTCAATGGTTAAGTAAGAACTTTCGTAAATAAATTTAAGAATACTATGATATAATTAAAAAAATTCTTTACTATTTTAAAAATATACCTTTAGTGTACATATGATAAATTAATATTTGCCACCATTAAAAAAACTAATAGAAATCGACTGCCTGTGGTATTTTCATAGATTTCAGTCGAATATAATAACGTGTTATTTATACTTATTATTTGATAACCCAGTAGCGTTATAAGACATGATTTAGTTTACGTGTTATCGCATTTTATGCGCGTATTTCTGCACACGCACAAGTACGTGTTGCTTTCTTTGTAATTGAAAAACAAATACACTTTAAAGATAAACGTACAAGTTTACTTACACTCATCGCCATATAAATGAAAATATCTAAAAGCTAATGCAAAAGTTCTCGAAACTTTTGACTTTACGTTGTCAGGGGAATTTGAAGATCTTTCGTGCATGTACATCTGTCGTCTATCTGTTGCGCTATATCTTGAGGACACAAGTCAGTGTAAAGAAACGCTTGAGACTACTCTCGGGTTGTGTAGGCAGCTTACGTTTCAATCTGCTGATTTTTTTCTGAATCAACGACACTGGTATAAGGTCCCACAGACTCTTCCACGAAATACGATATTTTCGTTAGCCGCGCGACGTTGCCGCGCGTACGCATACATTCCTGTATACTAGAGCAGCCGTGCACTTAAGGGCTCGCAGGTGTTTTTAAAAGACGAACTCGTTTTTATGTCCACTCAATGATAGATGCAGATAGCGATTTCGAAAGTACAAGGTTGTTTAAAATTAATCAATTGGAGGAATGTAAGTTGTGCAACCATCTATTGTGTCCGAGAAAATATCATATATTTATTAAACAGAAACCAATCTTGTAAGGAGTGATAGATTTTTAACATCGAGCTGAAGAAAACTGTTGAAATTGTATTTTTTTTAAATAAAATAAATTTCTTCTTCAACTAATAAGAGTACTATATTTATTTTGCTTTCGAGGCTTTTGAATAATTCGTTATAGCTTTTCTCTTATTTTCAAAATGAGAAGATGCGATATTGCATTTAATTTGTTTTTTTTTCAAGTTTTTGTTAATTGAAAAAAAAATTTCATTCTTTTTTAACTTATAAATATAAAATGTAATTCACGCTTCGTGTGATATCCCCGATATGCACAATTTATGAAAGGTTCGATTTAGATTTTTTAAAATTTTCATTTGACTCGTTTTTTATATTAATTATTGTATTTGAAATCCGAATACTATTCATTCGCGTATTGCAATGCAGTTGGAGAAATTATAGAAACATCACTTATAGAAATACTCGTCTTGTATAAGCCCATAAATACGAATGTGAATATATAAATCGAAAAAATAAAGAGACAGATCATAGAACAAAACTCAAACTGATGCGTCGAGACAATGCAACAGCACCAGCAGCAGCAGAAGCGCGTATAAGCCGAGGAAACGTTTACTGCAGTACGGGTGAGAGCTCGCGACAATCTTAAGCGCACTACTTAACAAGATAAGGTATTAAGTACGAATTGTGCGCGCGCGCGTGTGTGTGTGTGTGTTTTCATGCGTGTGAGAGAAGACATGCGACCGCCGTCAGACAAGATAAACCCTGGGCGACGTACAGCTACATACCAGAGAGCCTAGGAGCTTGAGGAACAGGTAACGTAACGAGGCTGCGCACAAACTAGCAATACATGCTGTTTTCGCGTTTTATGTACGCATGTATACGGATGCTTCCACGTCGATTGTCGCTGCACTTGGATAGAAATGCCTGTCCCTGGCAATTCGCGCTCTTTGAAGTTTCTAGAGAGTGCAAATTCGGGACGATGTAAGCACTGAATAATACGATTGCGAAAAGAATTCAGAGTTAACTATTGTTAACTGCTGTTAAATGTTGAAAAAAAGTTATTCAATATTTTTATCTGTAAAATGTTAATGGTATAAATCTTACGTTAAAAAAACTAAAAACTATGGCTTCTATAGGAAAAGTATATTGAAAATACATTTGATGCATTTGTATTTATGTTTTATGTTTGTCTTCGTATGTGATATTTTATATTACCACCCGAATCCCACGTGATTAAAATTTTTTTTGATGAGCATCACCATTCTCTTTATATGACAGCTTATAATAAAAAATTGATCTATGGATGTCAATATACCTTAATTAAAACTATTATGATTCAAAAAATAGCAATTCCTTTCTATAAAAAGCATAGTATTAAAAACGTATATAATAATGAGATAATCTGCTTTAATATACATTCAAAACTTCAAGATAATTTTACTGATCACGGAATATTAATTTCATCTTAAAGATTTAACTTGGAAGTTCCCATATATATTTATTTATGTTCCTTTCTAACTGCTTTTTGCGTTATCTTTACCTACAAGCGCTTTTATCATTGGGATGTCCTTCTCACCCATTTATTTTTCGTTTTTATTCTCCTCAATCGTATACGGTCTCACGCTGAAAATTTGGCATTTTTTTCCATCGCAATGTACTACATCGTATGCTTAACGTATCGGTAACAATCTCGTGATAAAGTCTGTGTATAATACATTTTACTAATTAATAAGATAATGAACGCATGAAGAAAAGGAAGCATGTATAACATTCGACTCTCTGTTGTTTTCAGATTAATAAAACCGTAAGTGGTATTTAAAATTAATAAATTATTTTGTCAATGTGTTGTTTATTAGCGTGCAACATTAATATTGTATGATTAATAAAAAATATAATGATATTTAATAAATATTAAATTCAAATATAATATTTTACATTTATGCTTTAGCTTTTTGACGTGTAAATTGTTTATGTATAACATTCAGAAATTATCATTATTGTGTATCAATCTTTTTACTTTCAAAATTTACAACGTTGCCTCCATGAAATTTAATGTAATAGATAAAAATTCAATTCTAACAAAATAACTTATAGGAACTTAAAATCTTAATATATATGACAGTAAATAATATTAATACTATTAATCTACTTTTAAATAAATTTTAATTAACTCTTATTCGATATCGGTTCATCACTATTTTACTCTTAATAATTTAAGCGGTTAAAGAACTCTGATATCCTTAAGCTATATTTAGTCCCATTCTCATAAAAATTCGTATACTTTCGAGATCAAGACACTCTTCATTATGTTAATTTTCATTTTTAACTTTTATGATGAAACAGTTTTATTACTCAAAATATCAACTAGTTGATAAAAATATAATAATCAGCTGCAACCCACGTAAATGCGAACGAGAAGCGCTTACATGTTTACATTCACAGTCCAGATAATTTGAATAATTGAAATAAAGAAGCGTATCGAGTTAAACTATTCACTATCTCTCCTTTTTTCTATTTTCTCTCTTCTCTTTCTCACACTCTTTTTATCTTCCAACCTCATTCCCTTTTGCTTACTTTTCTCTTTGCCTCTCCTTCTTGTGATGATTTATGGATCTACCTGTATGTTTAGATACACACACACACACACACACACACACACACATACAACCTGTTTTGAAAGCGTGCACAGAAGAAGAGAGAAAGGAAAAGAGATAAAAGATAGTGTAAAAGATTTCTCAATCTCGAGACGACTTCGACTTTTAATACGTGCGAGAAAAGAAGTTTTATAAAAACCGCCCCCTTCTTGTTCTTCTTGGCAGGCGCTCGCTTTCGAAGAATAGCTAGACTTTCCTTTATTTTCTATTGTTGAATGATTGAGGCGCTAAACGCGCGCTTTTCACTCTTTTTACGATTTGTTTACAACGATTTGGATAGCGCGACTGATTCTATTATGCGTTCGCGTGCGAGCCCCCAACAATTCAAAGAGGAAGAATTTAATCCGATTTGATCGACGCTGCGAGAACAAGAACTGAAGAAAGACTAGACGACTCGTTATATTATGTATATCATATGCTTTATGTAAACAAGTTTGTACGATTGTCGTAGACATAATTATTTTCATGTGACTGATGTACATCAATCGCTGAGATATGAAAATTCAGTGATTATCCTACTTTTTTGTCAGATATCAAACAAAAGTTGTTGGAATAAAATTCATGAGTCGTCCGATGAATCAATGGAAAAAAATATTTAATAATTAAAAATTATAGCAATTACATTACTTACCTATTATTTTTTAATAATGGTATGAAATTCATGTATGTTTTTATGAATTGATATATTACTTATAAAAGTAATTTCGGAGGTGTAACTATAATTTAGGCAACTTTAAGTTTAAAAGTACCATAGCACTATTTTAAAGTGCAACAATATGATAAGATTAAAAACAAATCCTTTTCAATAAGCAAAATTAGATATTTTATTTTAAATCGCCCAAAAGATTTAAATACTTTAAATTCTGGTTTTAAATATTCTACATGTATAGAGCTACATAAAATCCATTTAAATAAATTTTATAGCATACAACTATTATAGTGCATATATTTTAACTAATTTTTTACAAATGATAATAATAATTATTAAACATTTTGTATAAAAATATCTGGAATATAAATGTTAATAAGAGAGTGAGTTAACAATAATTTATGCACAAATTGGTTATACATTGTTGTAAATTAACAAAATAAAAATTTCTAATACATATTGAAATTAATTCTTTAAGTTTTAATATTTTTGTAAATTAGTTACTTAATTAGATAATCATAGATGTATATTTTAATTTTTAAGTTTTATAATATATAAAAACATTTTCATTAAAGCAAGTAAAGCGTTCACTGGTCTTTTTTTCAATCTTCGCAATAAATTAGTGGAAAGATAAATTCAAAAATTTCTTAAGAAGAAAAAAAATAAAAATGAAAATAAGCTCTGACTGAAACGTTAAATCGATTAATTATTATTATTTAAATTAAAATAACCCTGGTTTCAGTATACAGAAAAAAGGAATTCGTTATAGCAAAGTTTATATTAATATCGACTACTTTTTTAAATGATATCTGGTAATATACAAGCTAGACGTTATATTCTATGCTAGAGAATTTATCTGAAATGAGTAAACGCAAACAATGGAAAAAGATGCTCCATTCGAGATAGCTATTCGTCATATAAGGAAAAATGAAAGAAAAATAAAAGGAAAGACTCAAATGAAAAAAGATAAGGAAATAAAAGTGACGAGCATGACAAAAGGAGCGCAACGGTACGAAACGTTTCTGCGGCTTTCTGACTTCGTCCAAGTAAATATCGATAAAGCTCGTGTGACATGTAATGAAAGTTAAATAACAGTGTTGTTAACGCCATTACTGGAGAAATCGACATCCTTGCAGCAACTTTTCAAAGATCTCCGTGATGCAAGACACTTGCGCCGGATTAATTATCAAGGCTTTTGTTTCGTTGCTCCTTCGGTTAAAATATAAAAAACAGCTTATCCGTGCCACTCACTGACTTCCTCAAAGTAAACTTCGATATGTTCATTCTTCAAATATGACACGATCAGCCTGAATAAAAGAGTCTTTTAACTTTTTACGTATAAAAATTAACCGTAAATCTGATTTTACTAATACTTACATAAGACTCGCAATTGAAAGATATATCTTTTTAATGAAGATTTATGAAGTGAAAAAATGTACAGATTCTTTAAGTTGTATGATACTGAAATTCATATTTACCTCGACAGTATTCATTTCTGAATAAAAACTATAATTACAAAGGAAACTATTTTTAAAATGCCGCACTTTTTCTAAAATTGCTGCTTTTTTATTAATGAATTCGAAGTGGAATTGTCGAAGAAAAAATAAGAGTCTTTAATTGGATCATATAGCTTAAGAAATCATTCAGTTTTTCATAAACAACTTTTAATTTTTGTTAATTAGATCTTAGAATCTTAGATCTAAAGAAGGGAAAGAACATAAATCAATATTATGTAGGTCCTAAAAGATTTAATTGTTTCTTTATTAGACAAGTACTAAGCGTGGAATTGTATTTCAAATTATCAAAATGTAGATTTACTGCACATTTATCAAAAGAGACATAAGTAATTATCAGTATTACAGTATTTAAATTCTCAAATTGAAAAGTATAACATATTTGCTTTAAATATAAAAAGATAATTTGAAATTAACATTGACTTGGAATTTCATTGTACAACCACTACTCGAGATTCGATATTAATTGATCGGCTAAATTACTTAGAAATTCAAAAAGTATGATGCATATTACCTTAGCAACTTAATCACATATACCGTATTTGTATTGCAATTAATATTTGATTCTCATAATGAGGTTATAATTATAATTTATAAAATAACGAAATAAGTTACTTTTAATTTTATTCTATTAAAGAGAAATTCATAACCATAAGGCCACATCATTAATGTTACTATCCAAACTAGAATACGCAAAAAATAATAAAAACGAATGACAATCCAGATACTTAATACATGAGACAACAAAAAACTAATAAAACAGATGAGTAAACATTATATAAAGTTTGAATAATACAAAGATAGTAAAATCAATAAACAGAATACATATCCTCTAACACAGTAAAGTACACACAGAAGCTATAATACATTAATATATCTGGTTAACAATTACATGAATCTTTGGCAATAGTGACGCCGCAATAGTGCAAACCATACCTATAAAGCGAGCGAGCCTCGTTCGTGAGAATCTCGTTCATAACTGACATTCGCTGTAATAACAACGCGTGTGAGAAAGAATAATGGGGCAGAAGGGAGAGATTCGCGTCGATATCACGCGCACTCAGAGAGGGTATTTTTTGGGGTAGCCATACCACCGTGACCGACATCGTGTGTGCTCTCGGTCCAACTCTGTTTACCTACATTATGTATTACATTCGTTTGCATTTGTTATACGAGGAATGGAAACGGGAGGCAAAATGAATTACGATGTAGATCTTCCAAGTTGCGTGTGCGTTCTTTTTGGTAGAAGAAATTCAAAAGAATATCAGAATACAATATTTGATAGAATTTCTCATTTGAAAAATAAGTCTTCCTGGAGCTACCGTATCAAAAATATGAAAATAATGACTGTTAAGTAAATCCATTGTACGTAAAAGAATCTACATATTAAACGTGAATATATTTTTAAGAATATATTGAGATTATTAATTTAGGTAACGCTTTATAAGCTTGTAGTTGGAGTCGTTTTTGTTGTTGACGTTCAAATTAATATACGTCTATTCGAAAATATTTTTAACGTTTCGAGCAACAAATTACGTTCATATTTTATGCTTGAGAAATAATTCATTTAATAGAAGATTATATCTCTTATTATATCTCTTTATGAATCATCAACAAAGAGCTTCGCATTCAAAAAATAATATGTAATAATCACCGAAAAGTTAAAATGAATCTGACTACTAACATCTAAATAGAAATCGAAATGGAATCCAACCTGTGCCTACATAATGCAAGGTTCATAAGTATCCATTTTATCTATCAGACCATCATCATAGGTACTTCTCGAATCAGCTAAGGAGGACAAAAGCAGCACCAACGACGCAATTTCGTTCCGGCGAAGAAAAACCATTATCCGTACGGAATCTAAAATTCAAATAACAAAGCGCAGATATATTCAAGACAGTCCTCGGCCGGAAGTACGACGTCATCCTCGAGAGTCTCTCTCTCTCTCTCTCTCTCTCTCTCTCTCTTTCACTCACTCTTACTCTCTTCCTATCCTTTGAATTTCAATATACTTCGTCTCCCTTTCTCCGATTCGTGACACATCTTCATCACTTTTGTATCCTTGCTCGCACGCTTGGGCATATGTAGGTATAAACCTATAATATGCACGGGTCAGACGTCCAGATTTCAACGAAGGAGTCTCCATTCTTCGTGCATAAGCCCATTATGAGCCTTTCACTCTTCTCCGAGCGTTTAACGCGGATCCACGGGGGAGCTCACGTTCGTAAATATGATAAATACACGCATCTGAGTGTATGCGTATAAGCAATGAAGACTGAATGCACGTATTTATACGAAACACACGCGTGAGCCCACCCTGGAGTAAAAGGTGGGAGCAACTTCTTTCTTCTTCTCCGGAACTGCCGAGAACAAGCCACAAGAAATCAAAGCCGAGTAGTAGTACACACGCTCGCCCTTCCTCCTCCCACGCATATATATATCTCAGGATCCCCGTTGGCTTGCTTCTTTCTTTCGTTCTTGGGGTCTCGGACCTCTATACGGACAGAAACCGGGGATATAAAGATTTCTTCTTCTTCTTTGGACTGCTGGAGTCGAGTCATAAGGAGAAAACTACCTGTTCATCTCGATTCATCTCTCATTCTCGCTGCCTCCTTACCTCTCGCACCTCGAGCTGCTTCTCCGTTCCCATGGTCATCAGTCATTCTCGAGCCTCTGCTCGTGTGCGTCTCCTCTCTCTCTCTCTCTCGCTCTCTCTCTCTCTCTCTCTCTCTCTCTCTCTCTTGCTCTCCTTTTTAATGTATATAAGAAGGAGTAAGAAAGAATCGAGCGTCTACCCGGGAGGGCCTCCCATTATTCGTCATTACACGCTCACTCATGGAAACTTACGTGTCTCCTTCTGTGTTTCTCTGTGTAGCGCACGAATCGACAGTGAAACTGGAACGAAAGTTTTGTAATATGAAAACAAACATTGTGCTTCGATCGGCTCGTTTAACCTTTGTTGTCAATTTCTTTGTGTATAAATGATCGACGTGTTTTACAAACTACTGTATGATATTTTTATATTACTACAATTTAAACAGGGAAATTAATATGGAATAATAAATTAAGTTTATCGAACCTAAGGCTCTTCATTTAAATATTTTTAAAATATGTGTATTTACTTTAAATTTGTATAAAATTAAAAATATATAACTTTAAAATCATTGTATATAACGCAGAAACGTGGCTCATAATAAAAATGTCAACAATTTCATTTTTTGACAATAGCGTTCGTTAGATCTGTATAATTTATAAAAATTGGTGCTTCGAAGGAATAAAATATCACATATTCCTGTCGGTGTTAATTTCCGTTACCGTAAAAAACACGTTATAATCATTTTATTCTTAAAAACTTTGGATCAAATTTCTCGAGTAAAATGTCATCGTAAGGGTTACTATTAATATTTATAACGTGTCGATTTTAATTTCCTAGTGCATTTACGATTACGAAAGAAAATTTATAATTATTCATGATCTTAGTCATTTATTAATTACAAATTCATTATTGCGCAGTTATAGCTATATTTTCAACAGATTTGTATCTTTTATGCTTCTTTTAGTCATGCCTTTTGAACTGATTCCTCCGATCACTTTGCATAACTTTTTATTTCGTATGAAATAATAGTCGGTATACCTGTTCCTGCTACGTGTAAAACGTCCCAGACCAAAATTACGTTACAAGAAATGTCGAACGCTCCACATGACGTAGGTGACTTCTTGTTATAGGGTAATTTAAAACATCGTCGACAAAAGGAATCTAAGTCACGAAGAAGAATAACGCCTTCCGTCCCTTTCTTCGCGCTCCCCGTACGCCGCAATGCTCGCGCACACATGCACGCAAACGCACACGTGCGATCTACTCGTGATCACGCCAAGTGCGACGCAGCATCCGAGGATCTCACGTACAGCGGAGACGCCCCGCTGGCACCGGTCCCACCTACGAATTTCACGCACCGCTCGCTGTGACGCGCGCCCCGTGCACCCACTATATCAATATTTGGAGTCTGTGCCGACGTCGGGGAAATGCGATCGGGATGGCGCATCGATCATCCTCGGGACGATTCGTGGAGCCAAGAGGGCGGGTCTGGACCCGGTCTGCGTGTTTGTGTACCAGTTCCGCGTGCACGAGCGCGACATCCAAAACTTTTGTAGATGCGTAATGTCGTGTTTTCGGGAGATTGTCTCCTTACGCGAGGGGACCTCACACGACCTTCTCCACTTTCCTGGAGAACAATGCGACTTTTCACTTTCCGTGAATCGATCGAACTGTATCGGAGAAGGTCCTTCGGGGGCTAGAGATCCGATTGCCTCGGCTCGTGATACGACAAGATGTTTATCGTTTTCTATTCAGTAGTCATATTTTCTCGTAATGTTATTTCTCAGGCACCGAATTCAAAGAAATTACGCGTTTTTCGTAAAACATTATTCGTAATGTAGCCCAACATGACTTGTGGGTATATTTATTCGAATTTTTTTAACTATAATGTAAAGCATTAGATCACGGAATTTCGTAATATTCAGCCGAATTGTAAGATGATTTTTACATTTAGCATAATTACAATGAATATGAAACCATCAACTTTAACGAGAATAAATTATACTTATCTATCGGTCGATTGAATAAAGTAAGCTAAACGAACCATGCTTATTTAATCAGTGACTATTAAAAAATATAGATAACTAAATATAGAAAATATGATGTAATAATGAAAATACGTTTATCAATATTTCAGAAGCTTATTTGTTTTTCAACTTATTAATGAATTATATTAAAATTCACGTGGATAACATATCAGATCATTTATATTACTTACGCCTTTCATTTCGCATATTAATATAATCAATTGAAAAGGAATCATATTTTTCATTAGCATTTACATTCATGTGAAATATCCAGGCAGCTGAAAAATTCACAAATTATGCAAATTAGAATAAAACCGTGATAAAAACGTCCAACACTTTAGAAATTTTTACGGTAGAATTTATAAAGATCAAGATATCGAACGAGCTGCTGTCCAGAGGCTGACGCGGTGCGATGAACGTCGATGAGATAGCATAATCACAGTTAGGCCCAATTCATTAAGGGGTTTAAAGAGCGAAAGCCGCCCCGTAATGGCCCGCTCTTCCCCTCACTCGCGCCCAATTACTAGTCGTTTGAGGAAGCCTCGTAGTAGTCGACTCGAGTAATGAAATAAATTAGCGGAGAAAATAGTGCGATTATTAGTTTCGACGCCAACTCAGTCTCTTTGCTTCTTCGTCGTTTTCATCATTTCATTAAGCTTACTTTGGCGAGAGCTCCTTTTATTTCTGTTTATTTTATCCTTGTATTTTGAAAGCAATTTATTGGAGATGATTTAATCATGTTTAACTTGGAGTCTTTGAAATTATTTGTCACTTTATTTCACGCATAATAAAGGGTAATTTTGTGTTATGCACGGATAGAAGAATTGAAAAAATAGCGACAATTAAACGCATAAAAATTAATTTTTCAATGATTAACTAAAATGAACAACCGCTTAGAAGTATCCAGGAAATAAAATAGGTACGAAGTTGCTATAGCTAAGAGTAAAATTCATTTTACCAGACAAGTCCGCAACAATTTTAAGCCCGACTCGCATCGAGCAGCTACAACCTCTCAAGGGTTAATACTCGTTACGGAGAAAATTGCATTCCGCATCTGCTGCCTCAAATAGTCGTAACGATATGGACTAGATAACGCTTCGTTTTCCATCCGATCGTAGTCGCGCTGCTCGGCCAAAGAGACAATAAGTCGCCAGCGGATAACCCCAATTCCCCCGAGGTATCGGAAATTCTGATGTACGTAATCGCACTGCGAGAAGGAGACAAGGGCAAGGAGCTGGTCAAGTAAGATCAGGATGCTACGAGCGTCGCGCCACGCCTAATGAAACCATCAAATGAAAGCGTGCTCGCCGACTTTGGGAATCGTGATTAGACTCGCAGCCGCATGTCCGTCGATTTTAGGACACAATTATACCTTCGAATCTTAGTTCTTTTTCTTCTTCTCCGTCTGTATCTCTGTCTCTTTCACTTTTTTCATTCGGCTTCTTTTCGTTTTGTGTCACTTATTACGTACCTCCAACAGATAGTAATTCAGGAAATTTTTAAATTAAATTCACCTTATTGATGATTACTTAACATATTACAATCTTCAAAAATCCTCATTAAAAATGTTAATATAACTGATAACTGCCTTGCATTAATTGATAATTATTTACTTAATCATACCGTATATTATATTTTTTTATTTCCTAGAGCTAAGATCAAGAGCATTTATTTTAGAATACATGAATGTTCATTAATGAGACATATGATTAGCCTAAATTGATCGGAAATTCGTGTGCCATCTAAATAATACGAAATGTATACATGTTGAATTTCCACCATCGATGTATGCTACACAGATGAAGGGCCCTCAAGGAGAATTTTCGAGATCGGAATTCTATATTATGTCTAGCGGATTTTCCATTTGCCCTCGACCACTTTACTTAAGCCAATTCAATTAAAGTCTGTACATTTCCAGCAACTATTATTCTCGGGGATAATGTAGCGCGTTACTTATAAGAATGCCGAATTGGTCAAAGCCTCTGTTGCTGCTACTACTGCAACAACGATGAAAACGTGTCTTGGATACAAGATTCAATGTTACCGTAACTATAACTATATATCTACAATTACGCAGTAGAGATAGATCTATGTATATACATTTTCTTTCTAACATTTCGTTTCGAGCATCCTGTATAGTTATATATACTGTACACGATGTATTTTACGGAATGGTTGATTAGGTTCGCAGATATTTAATTAATCAGAATAATTTTTTTTCTCAACTGAAGATAGTATTGCGCATAATTTATTAATATCTATAGTTTAAATAGAAATTTAAATGATTTTTAAATTTGAAATAAAGTAAATGCTATAGTATATGCTAATCTAAAATATCAGTCAGGATCTCCTATTTTTGGAAATTAATATTTACTTGTTTCATAAATGAAGTTAATAAAATCTAAAAAATTCCAGGTTAATATAACATCTGCTTGAATAAAACGAACGAAGTTTATAGAATAACTAATGCTATTATAATCAATTATAGTTTGAGAATTTAAAAAGGAAAGCAACAAACGGACCAGATGTCTTTTATATTATGAATTAAATTAATTAATTGTACTTTAAATCAATAGTTGTGACAAATCCATTATTATTAATTACAGGTTTATCACTGTACGCTTACTTTGAAAATGATCCATTAGATTAAAGATATATTGGCAAAAAGTGGCAAATACATTAGCTTCTCTGTAAGTAACAGAAAATATTCTGAGTTTCCGCTATGAAATTATTCGCTCTTTTCATCAGGCATCCTGCAAGTGAATTTAAGTACATTATTTACGTTTCAACCGTTCTTCCGCCATCCATTTACTGCAGCAGCTGCAAAAAAAGAAATCAACAAAATCCCAGTTCCATCCAGGTTGCACAATACACCTCGCAACGCATTTAAGAGGGGAGTGACTAAAAACTAGAATAGGGCATGAAAAAATTTCGATAATCGCCGAGATAACCTGCGCGCTTGTGAGCGTCGAGCATTATATGTATATAGCAAGTCAACCAGGCGGCATAAATTCGCCTCGCTGGGATAAATAATTCGCGAGTCCATGTTGACTCTCAGATATATAGCAATTTCATTGCAGAGAACCAACCAGTGAAAGCGAGTGGCGTTTGACCGATATGATATGGAGGTAGAACGTTACCTATGCGACCTCTTCGACCCTCCCCCAGTTTAATCTATAGAGACCATCCAGAGCTCCACTTTTTTCCATCCATATTCCCCTGTTTCCAGACTCTTCTCTTTATCTTTCTGTCTTTTTATCTTTCGTTCTTTCATTCGTCCCTACTCTTTCCATGATACGAATTCATCTCCTTCTGTACATGTCTTTACTACCCTCTCATTTTGCTCTCTCTCTCTCTCTCTCTCTCTCTCTCTCTTGCTCTCACCCTATCATTCTCTGTCTATTTATCTTTGTTTATTATTAACTTTCATTCTTCCAAGTCATTTTCACGGTTTATTATCCTATTAACGGCTTTAAACTGTTTCTCTAGACGAATAACCGCCGTGAAAGTTTTAATTTGACACGATTGTTCAGGCTTTTTTAATATTATACAAGGTTATGCTCGTGCGGGAAATTGTGTACATATCAGCATAATTAATAAAATATAAAACTTTCTAGTGCGTAACTTACTATTTCAGCATACAATAAAAATGAAATAAATACCTAATTTTTTAATACTGAGTATTTTGATGAATATAATATTTAAGAACCGCATACATACAGTACTTTTAAATTTATTTCTACTTATTTATTTAAAAAAACTGTATAAGTAACAACTTCTTTACAAGGTTCCATGCGGTTTGAAATTTTTAATATTAAACATACTAATCTCAATCAAAGTCTTCCAAATTTCTTTCAAAAGGTGTTACGTGAGCTTTCTTACTCGTATTCTTGAATAAAATGTTATTCGGAAAATATTCTTTTAAATACTTTAATTTTATATTTATAAGAAATGAAATTTAAATACTCGAAATATATCATGCAGATTAAACATCCTATTAAGATGCAGTACTTGCCTTTATTGCAATTTTAACTATAAATTCAACGTGAAGAATGAAAATCCTGAGTTCACGTACATACTGGTACACGTTTGAAGCCGATTCGTATTTCCGATTCTCCATTTCATCGAAGCCTTGCTCACTCCCTGTCTCTTTATCTTTTGTTCTTTCATTTTCTCATCCTCTCTCCGTGTCACAGATCCCTTGCTCCCTCTTGTTCCTCTCTCTTCTCTCTCTTTTCTTGTACAGATATATCTTCTCTCCTTTTTCCTGCTTTCCCGTGAGCCTTCGCTCGGCCATCCCGAGCTAGTGCATCCTCTCTGCGAATTCCATTCTCCCTCTCTCCCGTCAACGTCGACAGTTCCAGCCTTTCAAACGCCCGATGCAATATTCAGGGGCTCTTGGTAGAGCGGCGGCAGCGTTGTCTGTAAAATAAAAATAAAACGCGAGAGAGAGAGAGAGAGAGAGCGTGTGTGTGTGAACGAGGAAGAGGGAAAGAGAGGAACCACGCGAACGGAGCATCCAAGCGTCAAATTGGCGCCACTGTCCATCAAGTGGTGGCGCGTGAGAGTGAAAAAGTGATACGCCTCCCTAAAGAGAGGAGGAAAACGTATATACAGATCCGTAAAGCTATGCATAGGGGAAGAAATCACTTCGATGGGTATACATGCGCGATATACTGACTCCCACGAAAGTTTTCATCTAACAGACAGATTTCTTTCTATCGCTATAAATTTTTGAATCTCTACGTATTATCAGGAATGTAAATATTCCTAATTACTTTATGTCATATTTCAATCTATGAATTAAGAAAAAATTAGGTAACAGAAACTAGTATGAGTAAAGAAAATAATACCTTGATTCAAGGTTTAGTTTTATAAAGTTTGAAAAAACTTACTAACAAATTTATATCTAATTAGGCGACTTGATGTCGTTGACTTATGTTGCATTTTCAGTTAACGTAGTGAAAACCTTGAATTGTTTCATTTGTAAGAGTTAAATTAAAATTTTTTTTTAATTTTTTGGGTTGCATACTTTATATATAGAATTTTAGTCTATAATACTAATAAGTCTAGTATTTCTTTGAATAGTATTTTTAAATTTAATTAAATCGGTACAACAGTTGGTTGTTTTTTTAAACAACCAACAAAATTTATCATTGACCATCACAAACAAACGATTTTTTTTAATAAAAGACATAATGGATTTATATATATATATATTTATATATATAATAAAATTTAAAAAATTTATCAGTAATAACAAATAAATCTTTACGGTCGAAATCAAATTTGATTGACTGATCAATCAAATATGAGATGTAGAACGAATGTTTTGCAATTTGTAAAACGACTTGACAAATTTAGAGAGAAAAAACTCACTTTCGCAAACTTTCGTGTACCCCTGTATACATGTACATGTCGCAGCTAATCCGTACGTATAGGCCATTATCGCCAATAGAAAAGGATAGAATTGTGCACGCAAAGCGCGATCCGTTGCGCGGAAAATGGACACAGGATAACGGAGGAAAGCGAAGGGGAACTTGTGTAAGTGCAGACGCATCTTCGCATAAAATACAGAAGAAAAACAATAAAAGGGAAAAATGGTCGTCGATAGGTCGTCATATGCGCCTCTCTCTCTCTCTCTCTCTCTCTCTCGCTGAATCTGTTGATGTGCGAACCTGCCTGATATTCACTACTGTGTGGGCATTTACTCCAGCACTATCTCTCTCACTCTCTTTTTTTTTTCTCTCTTTGGTCAAAAGCACAATGGCCACTGTCACGTGGGTTAGCGTAAGCGGGGCTTGGAACATGTATAGTAGAAGAGAAGATTGAAGCAGGGGAGAAGAAAGAGAGAAAAAGAAGAGGAAAAGCTAGTGTGTTTGGAAGAGTAGAAAGAGAAAGAGAAAGCACGTAGATATATGTATATTATTGACAGGAGAGTGATTGAACGACGGGCGCTAATCTTTTCTTTGGGAAGAGTATGAGATGATAAACGTGTGCGCGGTTAACAATAAAAAAAACGGGTAAATGCTTTTGAAATATTATATAGAATCGTTTGGATAATTTACTTAAATCTCAGAAATTGAATCTGGTCTCTTTTATAGCGCTATGTTTATTTATATATTACCTACATCATATAAAGTCTATTGTACTTATTAGAGAAAAGAGATGCAATTCATCTTGTTCAGCATAAATTTGACAGCGTTTTTGCGATTTGTTGTTTTTATCCAATACGGAATAAAATACGATTATTGATGACGATATCAAACGAATGAAATATTTACGTTATATTTGAATATCTGTGGAACATTTAACTCGTTAAGAAGATTACACGCTTTGTTCAATACAGTTTTTACACAGTGTATTAAGCGGTGGATTTTTAATGTATCATAAGCAAATGTGGCTTTCATATCAATAATAATTAAAAATACAACAAATAATACGTAAAATAAGATAAGGATAATATTATAATAGACGTAACATGAAAATGCTTTCACATTTAATCGATAGTTACATATTATTTTGTAATGTAAAGTGAACAGATTTGCGACAGTTATAGCTTATTATTAAGTTATCAAATACAATTGAGTGTATTGTTTTTAATTTAATATTTACCAAAATTGTAGTAAGTAAATTGCACTGATAGTACATAAAAATTACGTTATGTTATTAGATTTGACATTGTGTACCATCTACAGATTGCTATCGCATTTCTGAAATTTAAGGAGTTACTGCAAGAGGTGAATTGTATTTATACGAACACCTTGATTTAAAAAATATTACAATGATTTTAAGCAAAAGTTTAATTAAAATCAATGTATTTTAATATCATATTTTATATCTTTATTTGACCCTAACACCTATTTGTTCCTCGTTACAGTATCATAAATATAATTTGCCATTCGATCTTCTCAGCGTATATCGCAATCTTTCGATTATAAACATCTTCGATTATAACAAATCACGTATTTGATATCAAAGATCTTATTTTACAATCAGCAGAATTTTAAGGATCTCCATACTCGAACCGCCACGACACATCCGAGTTTCTCTCTGCTTTACACCATCTCACAAGCAAAGAAGAAAAAGAAGCAAGAAGCTCCTGTAGAAGCTCCGATAGTCACCCCTAATTATTCGGCAACGGTCGTCACATCTAGCAGTCCTTAGGCGACCGAGCGTTGGTCGCATCAATCACCAGTTAGAGCAGCAACAGCAGCTCAGTGCATGAAGCGGTCGTGTCGAGAATCTTCTCTTTCCCTTCGCCGCCACGGCTAGAACTTTTACTAGAACTTTTTACAGCCAAGTTCGGCCGAGCTGCAAATGAGTTTGTAAGGGCAAATTCTCGTTCGTGGCCGTATCCTGAAAAACGGAAGAGGGAAGAATCGCGAGACTTCGTGCATGCGTAAGATGGTGGGTGCAATTTCATGCCAAAATGGTTTTTGTTCTTGTCTGATCTCCTTGTAGCGTTTGCATTCTACGAGATCGAAGAGCATTAGTAGGGATAGTGAATCTTTTTGCTAGAATGGATTCGTGTATTATAATCGGGGATTGTAAGGTCATCAACTATAAATATGGATGGATTTGCATAACTAAAATAAATGAAACTTAGGATAGTCTGATTATAATAGCTTAAGTATAAGTATAAATGAAATATTGTAAATATTTAATATTAAGAAAAGCTTAGAGACAGATTTATCTTTAGAGATTTTTTCCAAAATTATAAATGAACGTTTATTTGCGTCTTTAAATATGTACAGTCAACACAATTTTATAAAACCATGGAAATGGCACTAGAAGTATTTCGTAATACTATTAACTAAATTCTCATTAATTAAGATGTGTTGGATAAAGTATTTACATTTTCTTGTTCGTAAAAAACGAATTAAAAATAAAAAATAAATAAAGGAAATAGAAATTTCCTTAAATATTTACGATAAACATGTGACACCATTGACACGATGATGTTCACTTTGTAAAGGTTCCTTCTTGCCTCTTTTACTATTTCTGTGGTTTCTTTTTATCAGGAACCTATAGTCTGTCAGCTTTTTATACTTCCGTATTATTCACCACACGCAGACGGTAGCTTCGCTAATAATAAAGTTTTCTTCGGTGGTTCGACAACGCGTAGACAGATTTTAAAATTTCCCGTCACAAGAAAGAAACCTACCCAACCCCTTCCTATAACGGCCTTTCACCCTTCTTTATTCCATCTCTTTGTCATATCTCTTTACTCTCTCTCTCTCTCTCTCTCTCTCTCTCTCTCTCTCTCTCTCTCTCTTTAGCTCGGCTTCTCCCTTATTTTTGACCATCTTTCTTGCACTACTTCATTTTCCATTCATCTCTCTATCTCGCTTCTCCGTTCACTTTGAACGATCCACTATTTCTTTTCTTCGCTCTCTACCAAACTTCTATCACTCTTTTTGTAACCCCGTCTCTTTCCCTTATACCACCTCTCTTTCTGTCCCATGCTTTTTGGCCATCTTCTTTCTCCTTATCATTGTAGCGTCTCCTTCTTCATCTGCACCTCTTCTCTTTCTTTCTCTCGGACTCACGCATTTTCTTCTCCTTCCTTTGCAAAGAAAATCCTGGACGATATAACCAGTCAAGGCGCGCCCTGCTACTCGCTCCCCCAAGACGAAGGAAAAATTAATAAAGTTCAGGAACAAAGTAAGTTGCCTGCCAGTAATGCCAGCGAGCCTTCCAACCTCTTTCTCCCCTTCCTCTTCTTCTACATCATCGTTGCTCCTTTAGCGAGGACGTCACCGTCGTCCTCAGGAATGAAAGAGAAAGAAAGCGAGAGCAATGAAGAAGGCAGGCGCGAAGGGGGTGAACGGAAGACTTCCGAGGGTGGACTTTATTATAACGGAGTGTCGACTCTTTTATGCCACCTTCATTCCACCCCATACTCATACCCCTACGAGGCATCAGTGGCAGTAGCGACGAGCTGCTTGCTCTTGTATCCGACGCCAAACTATAATACGAACTCTTGCACGTTCTTGCTCTCTTGACTGCCTCAAGCTGTTCTGTAGCGTTCATGTTCGCGACTCTACTACTGCATCGGTAGCAACTCGTTCTCGCGTTTTTACGATGCTCGAGCAGCGATCTTGGCACGGCCCTGAAATTTCCAGTTTACACTTTTTATGCTTTGGATATTTCGTTTCCGCGTTATCTGAATCTAAAAATCTGAATTATGCGAATGAGTAGCGTAATTGTGAATATATCGATTGAAGTACTAAATTTTAAATACTGTTGTACATTGTCATTTTAGATATTCTTTAAAATATACCACGTACGATATACCACGTACTATTGATACGTATAATTACGCGCGATTCAATGATTCAGCTTGTCATTTCTCATTCGTTGTATCTAAAATACAATTCGGAATATATCGTATAATGTAACTAAAAGAATAACAAATTAGACAGTATTCTTTGAATACAGAGTGTCTTCTAAATACTTAGATGTTTTAATATTTTGTATCCTGTAAATACTCAATCTGCTCAAATTAAAAAAATTATTATTATTATTTGTTACAAGATTTAATGGGATTCAAGACTAAGAATCATTTATAGATAAACATATAAATTCTAAGCTTAAGTCAATAAAGAAATAAAGAAAAAACGTATCCTGACTAATGAAAGGTCTTTGTGGTATACTCCTTAAGAAAAGACTTGACGACATCATTGTCTCCGGTAGTATTCATGATTAATCATTACACGAAGATAACAAACAAAAAGAAGGAAAGAAATCTATTATCTTCCTTATACAATGGCACCACGTGCAGGTAATCCACCGGAAATAAAAACAAAACTACCATCGAACACAGGACTCATCATCTTCTTACTTTTACGAAAAAAGGAGTGTGACTGGAGTGAAAGCAAAATCCTTGGAAAAAAGGCATTGGAAAGGGACGAAAATATCCGATTGTGGGAATATCCTCATGAAGCGATTAGTGAGCCACTTTCCTACCTCGACGATGGCTGAAGCGACGGCACTGTAACCTCTTCGCGTGGTTATTCTATGCGCAAGAGGACGAGTGGTGCTCCGTAGAGGAAAAAAGACAGGAGAGCCCATGGAAAGAGCTGGAACGTAGAATCTGCAACATAAATATTTACGACTCGTTCATGAAGCTAATATAAATGCGATTTGGGCGTTTGCTCTTTTTAGTGCATGCGCTAATCCGATTAGACCTGGGGAGACTTCCGCACAATGCCCTGAGAGCTGCTACCGCGCAGTTATTGTGTACCTATATGCCAATGGTTCTATCCGAAAGAACGAAAGAAAAAGAGGGAAGGGGACGAAGAAAAAATGAGCGACGGTGAAAGGTGGCTTCTGGTTGAATATAGGGTGTTATAATACGTACGGATCATGCGAGCGCATGAAAAACGTCGATGTTAGCTTGGAATTTTGTTAATAACTATAATTTGTATATAATTTATATAATTATCTATATATCTATATATTTATATATCTATATATTATCTATATATCTATATAATTTGATAATAACTCGTACATATTGTTGCTATACATTCATTTTAGAGTGTTACTGGAAAATTCATAATCTTAGAACTCGATTTTTTGTTCTTTTAACTTGACGGACTTTCCTTTTTTCCACCATTAATCTACCTTCTAGGGATATTATTTTTAATCTTTAACGAACATTTGTGTGAAATAATTTTCTCTACATCTCTGCTATAGATTCCTTTTTATAGCTTCGGAAACTTCTCTTATTTGTACCGATATAAATACTAATTTGACTATTATCGTTAATATTTATAATTAAAATTACGTTAAATCACTGCTTGTTAAAATTGATAAGAAATATAATTCTGTATTTTCTTCAGATATATGCATTAGCAGACTCTTTATTCACAGATATATAAACTGAAGTACAGAAAATTATCTGCAAAAGAATGTAATAGAATAGAATAATTAGACAATGTACGATTTCTGTTTGCAGAGAGAAACAATATTAAATATATAACAAAAAGCTACGTCCGAAAAAAGAAATATCCCTCTTACTGATTAACATATACATACGTACATACAAGCACGCAAATAATCGAGAAGCGGATTTGGTCGTCTTTTACAGGGTGCGGAATATTGTCATATATATAAGTTGACGTGTGCATGCGGATGTTCCCTTAGCTGCTCCGAAGCTATTGCCACTGCTGTTGGGGTCTTCTTGTATTCTCCTTGTCTCCTTGTCGTCGTCGAAGCGAGAGAGAGAGAACGCACTCATAACAGTTCACGGGGGTTGTCGCAGCCCATTGTTACCTCTGTCGGATTAACTATACGTGACCCGCGTGATGCGTTTACACGTCATGCACGCGCGACTGTGTTTCTCATCCCCCCCTTTCGCCAAATACATTCCACGCACATGTGTGTATGGGGTTCGACGAACGATTATGCCATTATGCCAGCACGTATGCGCGGGCACTTTTACACGTTCGGCTTACGTATTGCTCATATGCATACACATGTGTACGTGCGGTTTTTTAATATATGAGCGAAATGTAAATCCAAGCAATCTTAATTTACTGTCACTTTTCTTTCAAGTGCGTACTGACTGTATGCATTGAATTATTAAGGCATTAATTGACTACAATCAAAGATGAATTTTTGAAGTTTGAAAATAAATATTTTTGTGAAAAATTAAACGTACAATAAATAAATATAACTGATCAACAATAAGTACAAGAAAAATTAAGGTTGAAAAATAATAAGAATTAGTAGTTTTTACAAAATTCAAAAATTTCATAAATTTTATAATTGAATTTGTACGTAATTTAATACTTTATAAATTTTCATACAAGAAAGAAAGAAACTCGCGATAAGATGTGTTAATAATGGTTTAATAGGGTGATACGATGCTCCATACAGACCACGCAATGCAACGTACGTGCAAATATGCGTCAAGAATTCTTTAGTCGATTTCTATGGAAAGCCTGAAATATATGTGTTGAGGGGACGAGGATCATTTGCTTTGCCCTTTTTTATGCGATTAACTTTTTTGATTTCCTTTTTTATCAAGAAGGAGGGGAATTTAAGCTATTATTAAATTATTTTCTTCGGACGCATTCAAGTCTGACTCAATGTTTGATTACTAACATATTATTGGTAAAAACGAACAATATTTCGTTACTTTTTATTGAAAAAATATGTATATGTTTAATTAAGGAAAATCTTGAAAATAATTGTAATATTTGTGAGAGTGAGAAAGTGCAAAAATTGGGTTCTGATTAAAAAATGAAAAGAATAACAATAAACTTCGTTATCTTAAATTTAATTTAAATGGAAAGTTAGTAATATGTATTAAAAAAAAAAAACTAAGAAAATTTATAACGTAGAAAATTATATCGTTATGCGATAACCAAAATCCCGAGTTCACCCTATAATTGATGTGGGTTAGGCGTAGAGCTAGAATAGAATAAATAAGGCAGCATTGTATAATGCTACTAATACTAAGATAAGAAGATAGTAATAAATTCGGCTTATTCGGTATAAGATAAGTCTAGATAACTTGGACAGATCTGGTGCAAAACAGGGAAATACTGCTATTTAATTTTCTTAAGATAATGTATTTTTGAGATCAAAATTCAACTTCAATAACAATTATTATTATTATTATTATTATTATTATTATTATTATTATTATTATAAGAATAGTAATAAGAAAAAAAATATGAGGTATAGGTTCAAGTGAAGATCCACATAAATAAGAAAAAGTTAATGATAAAACATTAGTTGCAATAATTTCCTCAATATACAGTGTTAAGTAGGACAATTTAAATAATTCGCACAATTCTATTATTAAAAAAGTACACGAATGCGAACACAAAGGTAAGATTCATTAAATTTCGTACACTTAAGCTTACGCCACAAGAAACACTTTCATAGTATAGGCGCAAGAATTTATCTACTTGAAGTCTCCTACTACCGGCAATAAGTGTGCCTACAATTTTTACAAGCAGGAAATTCTTCTCTGGCGTATATATAATGGCTCGTGTTCTAAATCACCGCAAGCACACTTGTAACATCGAAATAACGCCCAACCCATTACGGTCGGTTACAAGGTGCGGAACAATGATGTAAAGTGCGACATGGTGAGCCGAAAATATGACACGGACGGCACTTCTATTATACTTATATTATGCTTTTCTAGTTTTTCGTAGAAGGACCGCAGCATGGTGCTCTTTGGACATGAAGAATAATAGATGAGAAAAATGTGCAAGAATGAAAGAAAATGTCCAAGTATCTGGAATGCTTGTGAAGATTGTAGAATGGCGAGTTATAGATAAAATACGAAATAGCATGAAAAACTTCTTATGACTTTCCAAGTAAACTGGAGTGGACTTTTTTTTAATGTAAAAATATCTAAGAAGATTTTCATTCTCATTATATATTTATATATATAGGTTGAGATTTTCAAAGGAAAATTTATATAATTTTTTAAATTATGCAATGAAACATCTTAATCACTCGCTTACACGGTAGAGATGATTGGTTTTAAAGTGTAAAAGATACCTACGAGTAAAAAATTTTAATATTGCGAGTTGTGAGTTGATGTAAATTTCTATGAACAGCATATATTCTTTATTTAATACTCCTAAGTATTTATCGTTAATGATTTACGAAATCTGATCATTATAATCACATTGTAATATTTCTTAATACTGTATAAATATATTTTTTTAAACTTATATGGTTCATAAATTACAAATCATAGTTTAGAATTAGTTTTCTCGACAAAGAGAATTGAAAGAGAGAAATGTAAAAGTAATATCTAAGTCGATGATAAACTGACACATAACAAGCGCCGGTAAAAATAAAAAGAGAGCGAGTTAAATAGAGGAAGAAGATATCAGCAAAAGAAAAAAGACCGAAAGGGTGAAAACATAAAGCGAGGCAAGGAGAAAATCTGATTCTCTTTCTCCCTCTCCTTTCTTACGACTCCACCTTCTTAATTCAGACCGAGGCGATAAAAATGACAGAAGCACTGCTCGGCCCCACTGACTTATGTCCATTTACTACAACAACGCGGGGGTGCGAATAGGGTAGAGAGCTCGCTTGACAAAAAATAAGAATGGAATAAATAATAGCGCAATGCGCTAACACCTCCAATTCAAAAGATAACAAATGCTTCGCTGAAAAGGTGCTCACTACCTGACAATAGCTTGAAGACAGAGAAAGAATGCTTTACAACGTTTACTGCCTCGTGCTGTGTTTCTTCTCTTCTTTTCTTCTCCTCTAAGCGTTGAACAGGCGAGCGAAGCAAAGAACGACAGCTTCTTCCGTTTTCGCGACTTTCGTTGGCATTCGCCTCTGCACGCGTATACAATGCGCTTGTGTAATCGTTAACTTATTCTTCTCTTCAAATGAACGTTACTCGAGAGCTTAATTGTGGACGATTTAGAAAATGTCGCATCAAATTTATTCTATCTTATAAGAGGTTCGTTGATCAATTTTCTTTATTAAACTGAAAGTTTATGTAAATCTTTGATGTTTTTATGTATCTTTTATTTGCTTAATTCATTCGCGTTTACAGACGTATTGTAGAAGTAAAAGTTTTATACAGAATGTTATGAGAAAAACAATGAGTTTATATTATGAACCATTGAATCAAATATAAATGCAGATGTATTACAATATCACCAAGTAATAATATGCTGTTGTGATGTATGAAAAAATTGAAATATTACACGAACTGATGCACGGTTTGATAATAATGGCTTTTTTCGATATATAATACTAGTTATTAACGTTAAGTTTTGCCATTTACCTCGTTATAAAGAATCTATAATTAAAGAATTTTAAATCTGATTGATACTATTTATGAGTATTTTGCTTTATTACATTAATAAAATTATGTTTTATTTAAATGTGGATGTGGTAGTGGACTTTTTTAATATGAATATTAATGTTAGTAACAAAAGTTTTCTATACTGATCTGATTAAAAAAAATTCATATTTTGGTAAAATTATCTAAAATTCTTTATAAAAAATTTGTTCATAAAGTGAATGTAATGATTATTAACTTACAAAGAGAAACTGTTATGTTGCTAATTCAGTGAAATGCCACAGTTTACTTAAAATTACTAAATGTAGACAATTATTTAATTTAGAAGTGGTTTAAAAATATTTGAATTTTAGAAATATCCATACATACATTACATATAAGTACGCTATTTTAAAGCGTAAGTTATTCAACTATTCGAATATAAAATTTTCAGCTCATCTTTAACATCCTTTATCGAAAGGGATGATTCGACATCAATATTTATATGACTTTTCAAACCTGCCCCAACACCAATGATCCTATCTAAATCCTAACAGATCTCTCCAAAAAGAGCCATAAGATACCTTTTCATATCTTTTCGGGATACTATTTTCTTAAATTCTACTACATATTGTACATCAAGGTATTGACGTTATTATGACTGTTTACATAAACTCTGAGACGTCATC
This sequence comes from Wiebesia pumilae, assembly GCA_018907045.1. Taxonomy (NCBI): domain Eukaryota; kingdom Metazoa; phylum Arthropoda; class Insecta; order Hymenoptera; family Agaonidae; genus Wiebesia; species Wiebesia pumilae. The sequence continues at coordinate 5,387,321 of JACCHZ010000138.1, forward strand.
ATTAAATATATGCAAAAGTTTAAGAGTAAAACATGATTAGGCAGCGAATTTAACGGCGATCTTCGCTTCGCGTTAACTTTAGTAATGAAAAGATAGAAAAGTCCAGGCAATAAGAGTGGCAGAATAAAACAAAGACTACGATCTCACTTTTCGTAAGAGAATTGTGATCGTATAACATTTATGTTGAATTCTTTTAAAATGATTTGTGCTTTTCTGTTTCCACTTTTTTCTTGCTACATTTCTTCACTTTTCCCTACTCCTTTCAGTTTTCATTATTTACTATTTTTAACTGCTATCACTTTTTTTAAAAGAACTGAGTAAAAATATCTTAAATATTTAAGGTAACGTCAGTTTGACATCTGTCAAAATGCAATTGCTGGCTGAATGACTGAACTTATGAATAAATGAACTTTCTACCGCTTTTGATTTACTGGAAAAATATTATAAACTCGTTTTATATTTATGTTTCAGTACCACAACACTTACTTTTATTTAACGGCTTTAGTTAAGAAACATTTAAATCAATTAAAATATTCGTCTTTTATAATTCTGTAATATTACAGTTATAATAAGAATATCATATAATTGAAATATAATTCTGAATTACTTTTAAGATAAAAAACAAATAAGTACATATTTTATGAGATAAAATGTAAATATTTTCTAAATAATATTTTATCATACGTATATCATAAATTTCAAGTACAACAAATGTACAAATACATTTATTTTCACTAATAATCAGATGAAATTTAAAGACAAACAAATTACGATAGGAACCTTATACCATTAAAATATTATTAATTAAATTAAAAATAATATTACATCAAATATTACACTCAAACAGAAAACGTCCAAGAATCATATTAGTTACTTCATATAAATATGTTTGAATCGAGTTTATTTTTTCAATGTATTTGAAGCTGTTACAATGTACAGAAAATAGTTTACTAATTATTTAAGTTAACGGTACAACGTACAGTTGTAATCAGTAGTAGTGAAATAAATGGAACACGAATGAAAATGATACAATGTTATCATAAAGCACGACATGTGTTCATAGAAAAAAATATATTATGCGAATTATGATAAATAATAGCTCTTCGTATTATAAAATCACTACTCTTTTCATATAATCGTATTTCGGTCTCACCCTACATTTTCCAATGAACTTTCTGAAAAATAACAATACTTTATCAATAAGTAAAACTATATGTCAACCTAATCTGCTCTTTCTCCCCTCTTACGAATTCTTAGTACATACATAAGAGATCGGCAACATAATGTCGAAAAAGATAGGGACCGCCATGTGCGACCCAGACCCATGTCCACTAGCCAAGAAAAGAAGATGGCCAATATCCACGGATAGTAGAGATCAGATATAACATATTTGAAGGTACAGACCGTACCAAGGGATGGACGAAGTGAGGGTCGGTGAGAAATCCGATTGACCAGCAGACGTCCATATTGGTACTCCGTCTCTTCTTTCCACTTCCACTCTGATCCTCTTTCCGTGTTCCGTATAGCGCCAGAGGATTACCGGTTCCGGTCAATCGAACCGCCCGACATCTTTCTTCTATCTCATATCTGAAATCGTCTTTACTATAATAGTTTCTTTTCCTTTCTTTATTCTTTATAGCAAATCAATGATTTTATTCAATGATATACAATATTATATGGAATACTTAGTAACTTGCCTTTGAAACGCATTGAAAATATAATTTATGTATTTTTTCAGAAAACAAAAGTACATGTTGATACGTAATGCCCTCAACTTACATTTTGCCATTGAATCCTTCCTGGGCATTTTTGACTCAAAGTGTTGTTAATTACACAATTCAAAATTTTCAATAAACAAAACTATTTCTATATCTTTTAGTTAATATTCAAAGTACAAAATAGCTCATTATTACTATTTATTGCTTAAGTCAATAAAGCAGAATTGATTGAATTCCATGACGCTGATAAGTTGATAAAAACTCGTTCATTTTTGTGCAGATCTATACTAATTTTCTATTTAGTTGTATTCAATCCATTCATAATTATTATAAAAATAGGCTTCTTCTTAACCCTCGTCATCCACTTAAAATACAGAATAGAACGTTTTTACAAAACTACTTTCCTTTTACTCTTTCTCTCTCACTTGGGCTGCACTTTGTCGCCGGTAGGAAGTGGCTTTTCTTCCCACGAAGAGAAAAAAGAATTTAAGATAAAGAAAGGAAGAGAGAGATGAAAAGAAGCTTGAAAGGAGGTTTGCTCAAGGATTTTATCCTCAAGAAAAGACTGGGTTCCGTCTACGAGCTTGGGATTAGCCAGATAGTGATATCCCTTAGTAGTTTCGCGAGCCTTTTCTCGCGGAGGACATCCGGATGATGATACCAACCTGACATCCCCACCCCGAAAGCTGGCAGAATAAAACCAAGATGGCGCAAGTAGTAGATGATGAAGAAAAAGAAAAATGAAACAGAAAATAAATGAGCAAGAGTTATAAACGCTGAGCAGAACTGGTTGAGAAAGTAAGAGAGAAGCATCGTAACCGCTCTTTTCGCTATTCTGTCCCAATGACTATACGTAGAGTGGCTGAGTACGATTCAGGTAACTTTTGTGGAAATGTACTATTGCTGTTGATGTTTGGTGTAATTTTTTCGATTACCGTGTTTCCACAAAGTGTGTTTCTCTCTCTCTCTCTCTCTCTCTCTCTCTCTCTCTCTCTCTCTCTCTCTATGGAGGTTCCTTCGAGCCTTTGATTTTCTACATTTTCATATTTATAGTATAATTTACAAGCCTAGAATTTATTCAGTGTTGGCGATTATACAATTTCAAACATCTTTATTGATTGAGCTGTTTATTGAAGTTGAAACTAAATTATCCCTTAAAATAGTTTATATTTATTTTTAAAATTTGATATGAATATTTTAATCATGAATAACGTTTCAACTATAAGTTTACGTACATAACGCGAGAGCTTTTATTTAAAAAAATTAATTTTCTATTCTATACGCAATTATTAATGACCGTTGAAGAAGATGTGATATTATTTGTACTGCACAAGTAGTAATACATTCACAATTTATTTCTGTAAATTTTTTATCTTACTCATATATGTTTTTAAATAATATTATTAATTTATAAATATCCATAAGATGAAACTTTATATATATTTTAGTATTTCTATAAATATTTCAATTAAACGAATGAAATGATTGAATATTTTCATTAATATTGTGAAAACAAAATATAACAAAATATAAGCTTAGGAAAATAATTAGATTATTAAATTATTATATTAACATTTTAATATGTATATTACAGAACTTATTGGTTTAATAATCTTGTTTAATCACGTAGAAGTTCCGTATATGATAACTAATAAATTTAAGATCCTGATTATGAGAGATTAAAAACTTTCCTTAAATTCTTACCCAATACTTCTAATTCAGTTCACAATAAGAAATCATTGTACTTTATTCGATAAGCTTATTAAATCTATATACATGTTAATAATAATTAATAGTATTAGTTACTTATCAATAAATAGAGGATATAATTGCGGCAAATGAAATAAAGAACAATATGACTTTTCAAAGTGAAAGTCGGTTTATGTAATAAAACATAACAGATTAAAAATGCACTTTAAAAATAAACAATAGATGTATATAATTATTATTCAATGAAAGTACTTTTAGTAACTGTGATCTGTTTATTTTGCGATTTGCCCACTATTTATATAAGGCGTTAAAAACAAATAGCTTTCTCAAATGCACTTTATCTTGCTTTTAATTATGAGCTCTTCCATCATTCAAAATAAATCTCTCCGCTACTGTGAATATAAACTCCGAAAAAATGTTCCACCTACCTCAAGTCCATTTTCAAAACTAAATTAAGTAGCAGTCTCGGAGCTCAAAGCTTCTGTGGCGGTGTTCCGGTGAACTCATTTATATGTAATCACGGGCAAAGTTTAAATACGTATCCCGCATTTAAAAAAGTAAGCTTGTGCCACCCCACAACCTTCTCTCTCTCTCTCTCTCTCTCTAAAATCGGCTTATTCGAGTTTTTTCTTCTTTATTCTGCTCATCCCCTTAGAACATGGTACTGTGCACAAGAATTTTCCTTATAAAATAACTGTTTCAACTGTAACTGAAGAAATCTATGTTGTTTTAAATGAATAACTTGGTTAATTTTTTTGCGATTATTTCAATCGCAAACTCTGTAAAAACACTAATTGTATTTTAATCATAAAATATGCATTACTTATTAATCATATATAATTCAATTATTAAAGATTCGATTTGTGTCACAAGTTTGATTTGTTATAGCGAGTGTGCAATATTTTAAAAATTTTAAAAAGGTAAAAAAAGTTTCTTAAGTACAATATTATGATTTTATTTACATATGTTATAATGATTCTCATAACTGCAGTACAGGAGGAAAAGCTATGCTTATGAATACTGCATACTTTGACTGTTACCGTAGAACTTAGAAACATTCGCCGCTTGCAAAAACTTGTACAATAGATACCGTTTAACTCTAACATTCAACGTGATCGTAAAATTAAAGATTTATATGAGAAAATTACATCAAAACTGTTTCACTTAATACTTTGAGTTAAAGTACATCAGTATTTTCTGGATAAATAAAGTAAACCAAATTCACCAATCAAAAAGGATAGATATCTCCCCAGGAAAGTCACCAGGGATCAGCCATAAATAAAGTAATTCGGCAGAAACATTTAATCAAATAGAACGAGCACAATATTATCACACCTTGGACAGGATCTCTCTCTTTCTCTCTTTTTTGAATTCGCGCACGCGGCCTCTCATCTTCGTATCAGATCACAAATGGCTGCGTGGGACAAGTATGTATACAGGAACGCACACGCGCGTGCAAACTGGAAAGAGGGAAAACCGTAGTAGCAGTAGGGAGAATAAATTGATTTCGTTGACTCAACCAGCCGTAACGCCCCCTCAGCATGATATCAGCCCTAAGCCTCGGTTATCTTTATTTAAGCTTTACGAGAGTCTATGCGTCGGAGAGAATCGAGGGAAAAGCCGGTAGGGAATGTATATCTCTCTTGATGCTCGCGCGTAGTGGGCTACTTTCCTCTCCCTTCTCTCACTCTCTCGCTCTTTCGTTCTGTCACTCTTTACTTCTAACTCTCTTTCTTACGCTCATTGCATTGTATTTGCAAGATTTTTTTATTCTTCAAAACTCGAACTCTCGCCGCCTTCTTTATTTTTTTCTGCCTCAGGCCATGGTGTATTCCTCTTTATTTAATATTGTGTTTTGGGTTGTGGAGAGGTTTGTATATACGGACGATGGTAATTGAAAACAAAATTTATGAGGTTCTTCTGATACTTAATAAGCGTTTGTCTTTCTTTTCTTATCTTCGGGAATGTATTCCATATAGTAATATAAACAAGAGCTTACCTACTTTATGATTCGATGACTTTGATAGATATATCTATGCCTGTTAATATTCATGAAGATAAAGATTCCATTGAATTTATGTTTAGTGCTTAGGAAGAGAATTTTAATTAATTTTTAGTACTTTATAATTATATCAAATACGACGTTGTTCTTAACACACATATGCACTTTTGAACTCTTAATTGTGTACAACGTGTTGATAAAAATATCATATATATGTATATATAATCTATGAAAAGAATTAATAAACGTATTTTTGGATTTTTTACTAGATTATACGAATGAAAACATTAAAAATATATAGCTGCTTATGGTGTTAACTACAATTTTCATATCAGAATTTATTTCACAGTACGTTGAATTTTTCTAGAGACTACAAAAAGTATTATCTCTAAATCTAAATGAATGTATTCCACTTATTTTGAAAAGCATAAAATATTGTGATATAATACACATAAATATATCCTCGCGTAGTTATCTTATTTCACTTTACGGTAAATAAAATAATAGTTTCATAAAAGAAGAAGCTTTTATGATCCGTACACAATTAAAATGAAAAAAGGAAAGTTTTAGCTGTAAAATCTATCTTTCTGCTTAAATTTATCTAGATGACATTGGATTCCGATCGAGCAAGAACGAGACAAGTGCCTGAAAATTATTTTCCGCCGCGTCACTAGCACATAGTCTCGTTTCTCATTTGCTGCAGGACCAGAAGAGTTTGCAGACTTAGAGGAATAGAGAGGGCGAAGAGCCTGGATTTGATGACTCTCGGATATCCATCGAAGATATTCGGCTTGCATCCAAGGGGAGTTTTGTAATTATTTCTCGGATGGCCTGTAAATAATGACTGACTAGTAGAGCCCAACAATATTAGTTCTCGGCGAAGATAATCGATTGCCTTACAATATGTGCTCTCTAGATTTTTACTTAAGGATTAAATGCTTGTCGTTATTTAGCTTGTTTTCTTATTGCTTATTCAATCGTAGTACGGTACTAGTTGAAATTTATTAACAAAGTTAAATACTATTTTATGGATTATTGTTTTTTTTTTAGAATTCTTATGACATTCATTATTGATAAAAAGCTGGAAAATGAATGCAAAGAATAATTAGATTTTTTAAATAAAAAATTTATTACTTTTGTTGAACTTTCTTTTGAAGTCGAATGAATAATGTAAATAATTAAATAGAAGTAGTTTTTATTCAGAAAATAACTGATTAAAGTATGATGTAATTGGTAATTTAGTATGACACCTGTGTAATGCAAGTACCTTACTGAAGCTTGTCGCTCGACTAACCTTATACCTGAATTATACTCTACACTAGGATTAGCGAATAACAATGAAATTCACCTGCTTAAGAATAACAATAAGGCGATTATATAGGTGTTGAGCTTATGCTCAGTAAAAGATACTGATATTCAAAATGCATACTAATTACATTTTAACTATTTTATTAGTTCTTTGCTTCGTATATATTTCGTTATTAAAATGACAACTGAACGTAAAAATTAATAATTATATAAAATTCTCTTTATTCTTTTTTTCAAAGTGACGCAAACTTATTTTAATATTTGTAAAATATTTAGATCGGTGTCATTAAATTTATAAAGTCACGGTTACTTCACAATTTATTACGCTACTTTGACTATTTTCATACATAGCCCTTGTATAAAAGTATGTTAATCAATGATATTCGGATGTATGAATGTAAAAAATTTGCTACACGTATATTTTTATTCTAATTTGAAAACAAAAAATTTTCAAAAGGAAATATACTTCAGTGATTAAGTAATTTTGAAAAACGTAATTTGTCGGCATAAAAAATGACGTTTAGATCATCCACTGATATAGTTTGAAAGAGGCATAGAAAATTATAGTCCTCTTTATGTAATTTTCTTTGATGAAAAAGATTTGCATCTAAGGTGTGACCCTTTTAATTCTGAAAAATTTCTAAAATCCAACCACTTATCCCGAAATTCTATAAAGATTTTCGAGTTAACCAAGAAAAGTCACTTGTAGAGACGCGCCTCTAAATTGGTAATGAAATACGCTTACTTGCGAATTATATTCATACAATCATGAAATTTCATCAATCTTTCATTTTTTCCTATGCCTTTCTTATTTTTCAGTTTACTTTTTCTTTATCTCTCTATTTATTCATTTACTGCATCCAAATCCGCATAGTTTTGATTTTTATGACACATACAGACTTTAAGAATTTTTCATAAATAATTTTTTTCGTTATTCCGTCATACAGTTTAGTGCATGTTTAAATAAAAATTATTAATTTCATCAGAATGTTTATTTTAACTAAACTACTTTATTTTTATGATTTTAAAATAAAAAACGTTAATAATCTTTTACATAAATCCTTAAAACTTTGTAATTATGAAGTTATAATGAAAAGTAAAAATTTAACTCTCATTAAATTGCAAAAATACCATTAACGAAAGAATTTCAGGATAAAAAACAACTGGATTTCACGTTTCGTATAATCCATTGAAAAGTGGTGAGTCGATAGTAATCCATACAGGTATACTTGCGCTAACAAAATTCTTATCGTCCTTAAATCCACAAAGCACGTATGTGTCATAGGGGAACCAGCGCACATGCACGTATACGTATACGCCTGCTCATGCAAACGAGTGTATTGAGGTATTACATCTAGTAGACAAGGGTACAGTGGCTTAGTAGTATACCTCTTCCTCTCGGACGGCCTCTCGTGCTACGCGGCAAATCCCAGCTGCGTCTCGTTTCCGCGTCGTATAGTCTCCTGCTCGACTCTCAACGACGTGGCCGTTGACACTAGCGAACACCGCTTTAATTAATTACACGTTCGGTAATATACCTGGTACACGTACTACCGCCTTGCTTACGTTTATACTCTTCTCTGCCCCTCCGAATTATAGGATTTCCTCTTGGTTGACACTCGCTGCATCCGATTATTACCCTAGGAAGTCCATGTATCTATTTTAAAGAACTATTAACAACATACTAAACAAAACAGCTTTTTGTTACTAATAAAGGATTTTTCATTAAAATGAAACTTGTAAAACTATTTTTGCGGAGGACTAAGGAGCTCGGCTTTTTATATTGATTATTCAAGTTTCATAATAAAATAACATTTTTATTAGTAATAAAAGCTTTTAACACGTACTTGATTTTCTTATGTACATAAAATACGCACTTATAATTTTATTCTTATTCAAATATTATAATTTAGTATCAATTTAGTTTCTTCAATTAAAAGAAAATTTAAAAGAAAAGGCAAAAAGTTAAAGCTATGTATGGATTTTTATTCTTACAAACATTATTTTTTGTAAATTATCAGTTACACGTAAGAACGTATAAAATAAAAAAATATACGTAATTTGAATAAATGATGTCAAATTTGTTTAAACGCATTTGGCTGAAAAAGTACGTAAATTTCATAACAATACAAATATGTTACATTTATTTTGCAAATTTATTACATCGGTATAACTCTACTTACATAAATTTGATAGCGATATAAATCTTTGAAATTCGCTATGGTATCAAAAAAGCTATGCTTCGGAATGTTTTATAACGTTGTCTGACAGATGCAAAGCCGTCAACTCGTGTATCAAAACATATGCACGTATTCGAAAACAAATAGTTCCGAAAAAAAAAACGAATACAGCAGTACTGTCGAGTCTGCGCATTTACGATTAGTGAACATCATTGACAATGACACCACCCCGACATCCATTAATTCCTGTCTCGACCGCTCGTACGACCGAAATTCTCGTATAACTCGCGACCTGCTTTTTTGTCTCGATATTTTATTCTCCACTCTTCTCTCTCTCTCTCTCGCTCCTATGCTTCTGGAATGAATGACGCACGCGTATGAATATAATGAAATGAGTTCGCATATAAAAAAGCGGTAAGCACTAGAAGGAGGCCACGACATTATAATAATGAAGTGCGTCATTTTTCAGAGTGTCAACTGCATTGGATCGGCATAGCTGAGTTGGATGGTCTCGAGAACTCCCGAAGATGAAAGGAGAGGATAAACGTGAGCGAGAAACCCACGTGACTATCCCGGGAGACTCGTGGAAGTGGCGATGGGAGGCCCGGGAGCAGCGGCTTCATCAACGGATATTAAAGGATTTGCATGAAGTATCGTCAGTGTTATTATTGTCGTTCCCCAATGGATATACACTCCAAGTAAGAGTTTGTGTAAACGCGTGCACATCGATGCGGACGTTTCGATGTTGATTAAACCTCATGTGTGCTTGATGAGCAATGACGCTTCTTGACGTTATATCGAATGGATTGATTGGGTACGCCGAGGGACGCATTTCGTTTTCTTTTCGTTAACGTAATTTTTCGATATAAGTTGGTATTACTACAACTCAGATTAAACAATATGGCTTACTCATGAAGTGGTGCGAAGCTTTAGTTGCTGCATAGATTCGCTCAAATCAATTACACAAATAGATAAACTGCAATTCATTTTTTCACGTGATAACCATTCTTACATTTTTCCTACTTCGAAAAATTGTTAATTATAACCATTGTGTACACTAGATCAAGATTTCATTTAAGAAAAAAATTAAATAAATTATTTTTTCATCATCTCTATGATTACTCCAAACACAGGTAAAGTATTAAGTAACAAAATATTAAAAGGAGTCACGACCACGACGATGTTCGTATATTATGACGAACGCTGTCTCCGTCTATTGTCTCGAGACAGTTGCACAAGTGACTTAGGAGCCATTATTGGCTCGGTCGTACACGGGAGCTTATAGAGGGACGTTAAATTTTGATGGCACATAACGAGGGAAGGTCGCGCGACCATTTCGAGTCGCTATGCCTCGCGCCAACCAAGTGTAAGGGACGACGATGACGACGTATTGTACATCCCATGTATTGCGAGATGATACTGTCTATGCTCTTTGGGGTTGTCCACGATCTTCGAAGGCTGACGTCTAACTCAGCTTTACGATGTTTTGGAGAACCGTCTCTACGAGAGATTGCACGGATCTTCATGTAAAATTATTGTCGCTACCAATCCCGTTATTACTTCCTGATGCGTAAGGAGCTCGATTTTTCAAGTTGGGTTCAAGTTAATTTGGATTTTTCTTCGTCACGTTTTCTTACATAACTTATATGATCATTATAGAAACTGATAAGAAATAAGCAGTTGATACGTAATCAGTTTTTGCGTATTACATTGCTTAAATTGTACCATGTATTCAAATACTTTAAATTGACTTTTGTTTTCAACTTTTTAATATGAATAACTGTAATCATTTTCAGTTTCCTATGACGATAGATATAATTATATTTATGTTTGAATATTATAGGGTTTTTCATATCTCAAAAAATGAATTTTCTCCTTCGATAACGTAAAACCAATTGACAGCGAAACGAAAAATTCAGGTGAAATTTTGAATTCCATTTCACAAGGATAACGAACATTAATCACCAAGATATAACTTATCTTATACCTAAAATAACTATTATTAACGAATTTTAATAATAACGTTTGATTACCTACACGGCTGGCGGGTATAAAAAGCTCGAGGATAGCAAGGCGACAACTTGTTTACGAGTCTGACAATATGACGCCGCGAGGCTGGATTTTTAACAGATTTTAATAAGGGTGAATAACTTAGAAACGAGCCGGATGAATGACATTAAATTAAGGGGGGGTGGATTTCACGAACACCACCGAGCAAGAGCGGCGAGACCTTGATAAAAACAGCAGAGCAAACTAAAGCTACCGAGAGAGAGAGAGAGAGAGAGAGAGAGAGAGAGAGAGAGAGAGGAAGATCGAGCGACAAACAGTAAGAGAGAAGGACTCGAATTGCAGGAATATAGTATAAGCCGCATCTGTGGCTCGGTCGAGGGTCTAAATGTTTATAAGGAAGGAGAGGGAGAATTCTTGGGCTTGAAGTCGCTTGCCCCCTCGTCTTTCTCGAGCTGGCGAATTCGCGCATGACGCTCAGACTTCAAAAGCGAATGTATATGTGTACGTGTGTGCGCAACTTTATTGCGCAGCAATTTGCTTATTAACTCGCAGTTAGTTTCGGCTGCGCGTCGATTAATTAATGGGCGCCCGCCGCTCGCCAGATGGAGACACGCCTAGTTGCGACTTCCCCACTTCCTTCTCCCTTTCGGCACATTTGCGACTTGGGTTTAACGTAAATATACACGCAGTATATTCGTAGTGGCGATTGTGCAATTTCTTTATAATCGCAATATATTTAGTTAAGCGATCGCATAGATGTAGCTACTACTCTATTCGAATGCTGATTAACGAGAGTTACTGCTAATTGTCTTAATTTAGAAAATAGATCTGAGACGTACACGGTGCCAACATTGGATGCCAACATTTCTGACAAGTGACGCTTCGATGAATGGAAGTGATTCGTTTCGTTGGATGTCGTTAATACAATAATTCGCAATATTTAAACACGTAACGAAGGTGTCAATACGATTTAAAATATTCAATTAGAATGAGATAATAAAATATATAAATAGTATTTTAATTATATCTATGTGTTGACTTTCTTTGGGTGCGCATGTCAATATTAAATCCAATGATACTTTAATTTATAAATATTGTACAATAAACATGTAAACTAAGTGTACATGTAAACTAAATCAGTACCAAGAGAAATATATTTTTAAAAGTTACTAATAATTGAAAAAAAGATTAATAAATAATAAACGGAGTATTCTTAAATAAATTCTATAGAATAATATTAAACACACTTTCATAAATATATAAATTTATAAGCAATACATATTACATAAAATTGCACTTTTCGACACTTTTGTCAATTTAAAAAACTTACTACACGTGCAGTACATCTTACAACTTAAAATACCATTGCCTGAGAAGTAAAGTAGAAGGGCAGAAAAGAGTTCACGAGGTCATCTAGGAAAGCAAGCAATTGAGCTACGTTAATTGTACATAAAAGAAAAAATGTCAATGGGAACTATGGTGAGAAAGAAGTTTCGGGTACCCCATCGACGAGGGGTCGCTGATATGGCGACGGTGTAGTCGCGTCGTTACACTCAACGGTCGGTGCGCAGATTACCGCAACCACGTACGAGCCACACGGTCAACTGTACCTTAGCTTGACCTTTACGGTATTTTTTGCTCCCCCGAAAATCACCTTTCATGGTTATGCGTTTATTGTTGTCGCCAGATGTAATTATCCGATTACCCGCTTGTCTAATCTTAAGGAAAACTAATTTACTTTGAAATTATTGAACTTGTACATGTTCTTATTGTAAAAGGAATATTTTTAAAACTATTTCATTACGATATTGATATATTTATGTGAGAGTTATTTAAATGAATGTAACATTAATTTATTTTACTGAAAAGATGTTTAGAAACATTTTTTTCTTTTTGCCTTATGTTAAGGAATGCAAATTTTATATTTTAAAAATAAATGTCATATTTAACGAATCTGCTAATGATTTTTCTTGGTACATTCAAGACACTAGCAACAATTTCTATGAAAATAACATTTATGATAAGCGAAAAACTACGTTAAGTTGAATATCGATGTATAAGACATATATCACTGTTGATTGAATTCAAAGGAAACTCAATCTGTGTTCTACAAAGAGGATTAATAGTCGTTCTTGAAAGTGGATACAACAACTTATGGTAGTTACTGCATAGCGTACTATTAGAGCAAATTTGTTAAGTATACTGTATCAGTTAAAATGAAATTTGCGTAATTCAGATATTCTGTATTTTTATCAATTTTTCGTTTTTAATCAAAAGTAGATTTCGTCCAAATGGAGATGTAACTAATTTTTAATTCAGCTTAACTTTCATTATAATTCTTATTTTTATTTAAAAACTTAATTGCAATAGTTAATTAATTACCGAAACAATAATTTATCAAAAAACTTGCAGTTTAATTGTGAATAATTTTATTGAATAAGAATATTTAGCAGTATTTTTTAATTGTTTCTATCTTTTTTACCAAACAAGCAAAAATTTATAAAGTATTTATTAATACTGTGGGAGTATAGCTCCATTTCAGAAAAATTATAAGTAAATTAATTATAAATAAAATTGTGTTGAGCTACAAATTTTTAGTTTGAATTATATAGGAAAACGGAGGATAAATAACAAAAAGTACTCGAACAATGTTTGAGATTTAAAGAGAACTTTCGATTTAAATAAAGTATTTTATACGTAAGTTAATATTCTCCATTTTTAAAAACTATTATTAATAAAACGTTCAATGATGATTATTTTCATCTGATCGAGCATATTTCACACGATACATTTTGCTTTGCCTTTTTACATATTTCAGAGTCGTGATAGATATGTTCTAGTTGCGAATGATTTGATGTGACATCTTAAAGTCATTACAGTATTATATCATCGGTAGATATTAATATTAAAATATATAATATTGTTTCGTATGTTTCCGAATTTCGGAAGATACTTTTTTAATGCTTATATATTTACAATGAATTAGTTATCATTTTCTTTATCAAGCTAATAATTAAAGTATGCAAACTATATCTGAATATTTTTCGAGCAATTGAATTTGGCTTCATGTTTAGAGCACCGTGATATTCGGAAAATTTTTTCAAATAAGCTAATAAAAATATGCGGATATGTACATAAAAGAAAAGTCCAAAACGTACTAGCGCAATAAAACGAACAGAAATGAAACCATCAGAAAATAATATCCGTAAGGCACACGAGACACACGAACTTGTCTTTATCGAGTTTCGCATCCCCCAACGCAAAGTCTCTCGATTTTTCGCACACGCGGAATCACACGAGATTTCACAAATGCGCTCGCGCACGATCCCAATTTCTCAAAGCACCCACTTTATAGGAATTGAAGCGTGGGGAGAATTCATCGTATACATATATAAAATACCAGGAGTCCCGTGTTCGCCGAACACGAACCCACTATGTATATGACCGGGCGGCTAAAGCCGAGAACCGAGAAGAGCGAATCATATTGACCCCGTGCGATGTATACGTATATATTTTCGTGCATCGAGGCGATGGCCCGAAATCAATAAAGATTTTCTTTCGCGAGAAGCGAAGACTCGGATGATATGGGATGGGCGGAGAGAGAGGAATATTTCAAACATCCGTTATAACTCTGCTGCGTTCACGTTTTTCTGTACCTTTTTTCTGTGCTTCTCGATTTCGCTTTCTCAATTGGTCGTTTTCTTCTTTCACTTCGTTCTGCATGCTGTACAGAAAGAACTGCAAGCGATCGAATAAACATTTTATCTGGTGCACCGAATTTGCGTTATGATTGTCGGTTTATTTTTTTAGCTGATTTCTTATTCAAAGTAGTGTAATAGTAGTGTATAATACATCGGCTGCATATATACTACTGATCGCATGTTTACTTATGTTTATGTACACGTCCAAATATGTGATATCTGTTAATATGTGCGCGCGTGCACCCGTGTGTGTGTAAGGTTAAACAATAGAATTTATTTTTATTTCAATATTTTTATTTTTGTACATTATTTGACATTTTTAAAGATTATTCATTATAATATCTTTCTTATAAATACTATATGTATATTTCATATTAAGACTTAAATATGTCAAGACTTTTTCAACAACATAAAAGTGAATCAAAATTCAACTTGCTAAAAATAATCTGTAGATGTACTAAAGAGTTTTATACATTAGATATGAATTTAAAAGTAATTTTACAAATATTAGTCGTTTCAAAATAGTTAATTAATTCAAATAGTACAGAAAAATATATGTTTGTATATGAAGATATTATCGATAAATAAATATTGATATTTTCTTCTATGACTAGATTAAGTTTCCTTGCAGCTCATTCTTTTCCTTATCATTGGAATAAAATAATATTTATCAAATGTGAAACAAATTATAATATATGTTACTTTTAGTACATTTAAATTTGATAATACAGTCATTATGTATATTTGAATCTTAATTTCTTCCTGCAGATCGATTTATAATAAAGTAAATTACTACGATAAAAAGTTATTAATTTAAATATACAATTATAGAAAATGAAAGTGTTTTTTATACATTTCGATTAATTATGACTGTCTTTTTACAATATTTAAATAGAGTTTTTCATAGTTAACTGATTTATCGAAATACTGGAAATACAATCGATCAAAAAAGATAATTCTGTTTTCTTATTTTGTATCTGATTACTAAACAGAATGCGATTATACTACGTGCCTTATATTTATCAATTTTCATCGACATCAATAATATATCCATTTCTCAGATAAAAAAATAAGTTATAAAAGCATTGAAAGTATAAAACAATGAAACACAAGTGCTCAAAAAATTCTTGTTTACAATGTTCCGAGTATACAACCAAAACACGCGGCGTCAAAGTATCCAAACTTTTCAAATTTTCCATTGAATTTCTCGGACGAATGATGAAAAAGCGTGCATACCACCAACATCCAAATCAAAAGTCCCCACGCGACAATGCAAAATAAACTTTCTCTTTCCCGGAAACAGCATTCGCGACGAACAAACAAGCGCGAATCCAGAAGACTCAGCACGGCAACCGTCTACAGTCTTCATCTCGGGGTGGTTTACCCTCTCTCCGAGTAAATGGCCCCGCTACTCCTCTCGCGAGTCCATAACCAAACGAATTGGTGCGCACGCTTACGAGAAGCAAACACGCCGAAGAAGCGGAGGACGCGTAGCCGAGCTTACGGCGGGGGTGTGTCCGGGACAAGGAACAGGCGGGCTGTGCCGCTTTGCTGAGTTGGCGTCCTCGCAGACATTGTTCAACCCGAACTTCCCTGCAGTGTCGCGCGCTTCTTTATTTCATTAAGAGCCCCTCGCATGTATACGTATAGAGGTATTGTCGCGATCGCTAACCGATCGAGGACCGTGTGTCTTTGTGTCTGTCTGCCAACGTGTTATATCGTCGCTTTTTAGTGCTCTGGCACATTCGGTGGCTGACTTGGATTTTTGTTTTTCTTTTGGTCCAACTGCTCGTTCAATTTTATCGTGGTGGCAGTAGATGTCGAAATTTCGGCGGAAAAATCGAGTAAATGGATCTACATTTGTTTTCTATTCTTTCCTTCTCTCTTAGCCTTTCAGCCGATTTCTAGAAAATAGGATACAATATAAGATATAATATACCGTTTGGTGAGACATTTTCATTAATAGATTATTTTTAATAAAAGGTAGATTAATGTCCTTAAAAATGTACAATATAAAAATTATTTGAAATAAAAAAATATAATGAAGTAATGTGCTAAGGTGATAAAAGAATTATATCTTTCTTAAAATATTAACAGTTAATTAAATATACCAGATTAACGTAATTGAAACTTATTTCTATAAATAGAATGAATAGCACATAACGATATAGATTTGATACAAATGATTACTTAATATTCTCTTATACTTGCGTAGTATTTCATTAATAATATTAAAAATTTTATCTTTCATTTTCAAAATATTAAAGGGGCAGTATCTATGTTGTCACAGCACTTTTACATAATTGATATAAATCTAAGAATGGCTAATAGAAATCATTCAAAGTCTCAATTAACATACTAATGTAATTAGTACATAAAAACACAAAGTAAAGAGCGATAATAATTTAAATATTACACGGTGTAATCAGAGATCGCATGCTTGTAGGTACGTCGTACAAAAACTACGTAAACGCTTTTAAATGTAACTAACTTTATTACATGCAAATAGAATTCATATTTTAATGTTTTCTCTTTATCTTCTTTCTATAATTCTCCCTTGAGTTATATTATATTATAACTGTATAATAAATATTATATATTATGCATTAAAATACTATTTTTTATTATTATTATAAATACACATTAAATAGATCACATTTTAAAGTGCTGTTTTTTTTATAAAGTACTCTAACACGTAGATGAAATGTCCTACATAAAAAGGCTTAATTACACTAAAACAAGAAATATACAACAAATTTATTTGTAATAATAGGATATACGAACTGACTATTCATAATAATTCTTAAAATAATTTAAGTATTTGAAGATATTTCTTAGAATAATGACATATTTTACATGCAACTTAAACACTACTTAGTATAAGTTGTAAAAACTCAAGAATATCTACAAATATATTTTTGAATGTTTTATAATTAATTAAAAAAATAAATGTTTAAATTAAAAAATTATAGTAATATTTTTGTCAAATATTTTCATTAAGAAAATGACGAATAAAAAATTTCACTTTACAAATAAATACCTTTTACTGACATTTTTTCAGAATACCTTGCATTTTTACTTTTTGCTTGAATTAATAGCAGCTTTCACAGTAAAAAATAAATTTATTTAAAGATCCAATTATCAAATTTACTTTAAAATATAATCTACATTTCCACAAATTATTATGAGAAAAGTAAACTAAAGATTATTTTTCTCCATATCTTATTTAAACCAATAGTTTTCGTGTAATTATAATACTTGAAAAAAGTTTGAAAAATTAATGCTCTTATTGTCATAAGTTATTATTCCATTTATACAGTTCTACGCCCTCTTATCCACAAATTTTCATTATCTCACTAAGTATAAAATCTTTGATAAAATCATTCATAATAACGTTAAAAATTTGTTCCTGTAAAGATATTAAATTCACATTTTTAATTAAAATCCAAAAGAACTTAACAACATAATGAAAAATAAACTTACGCTTACCTTTTTACGCAAATTGTTTATTAGTTCAGCGGAAAATTGTCAGCACGTAATATTCTTCATGATGACTATTTAATTTCTCAAATAAAATATATGTCTTTTCTTCTTTTCTTCCACTATGGTACTTCGCATACGGCAAATCGTGAAGCCAATTAACTCACAATTTCTTCTCACCTGAGATATTTATTTTTATATTTCACGATTTAAATTAAAAATTTGAATTAAATTTATTTAATGAAAAATGAAAAATGTAAGCAGTATAAAAAGCGTCATTATTACTCTTTTACATTTTATTATTTTAAGAATATAATAGGTGTTAATTTATTATTCTAAAAGTTAAATGATAATTAAAATCTGAATGTTACAAGTATATACAAAGAAAGGCGTGCGTATATACAAGTAAACGATGTGTTAACTATTAATATATAAAAAATATCTTTCGTATTATATACTTGTAAATAAATAATAAATAATTTTCGTTATCTAAAAATAATTATAATTGCAAATTAATTAAATTATCTAATTTTTATAAAACATTTTAAATAATAATTCTATTATAAGTGTCTAGCATAAAATCGTCCGAGTTTTCTTTCATAACAAGAAATTGCTATAATTAAATTAAATTATTATAGGAGTTTAACACTTTTATAAGGTTTATATAAAAATCATAAGTGTGATTCGAATATTAGGTTATTAAAATTTACAATTGTTCTTAAGTAATTGGAAAATAATTTTATTTTCCACGTATATATGTTAGACTTGAAATGATTCTTTCAAATTTACATCTTAAGTAATTAACTTCTTCTATTAGAGCCATAAGCTTTGAAGCAATAAAAATGTTTGACATGAAATTATCCTCGCTATTAATATAAACTATTACATAGTTGATGACGTTGTTTCATAACACTCAAGACTTCCATAATTATTTTCGAAACAAATATTCTTAAATATTAAGACAATCTTATACAAGAGCAAAATTTCTCAGATTAGGTTAAAATTATAAATCTTAATGTACACACAGAAAAAGCTCTGTTGTCGAGCGAAGAACCAAATAGCTTTTTCAGCCTCTCTAAAGTATACCATACCAGCAGAAATAATTGCAGTGCCTAACTTTAACAGAAAATTCTCCCTGTGCAGCAAACCAGTCGCTATTACACATCTTTTAGCCGGTATATAAATGGAGCAGTGTAAGCATGCCCCAAAGGAGCTCATCGTGTCACTCTCTCTCTCTCTCTCTTTCTCTCTCTTTCTCTCTCTCTCTCTCTCTTTCTCTCTCTCTTTCTCTCTCTCTCTCTCTTTCTCTCTCTCTCTTTCTCTCTCTCTCTATCGGTCGAGTTCGCGGCTGGGGTAACAGATGAAGCATTAGGCACCCGTAATGGGCCGACCGTTTCCCTCCGGGGCAGGACGAGTTCGAAATATTTCTACAAATCATTACTTTTAATTTGTACGCGTCCCCTTTATCAAGACAAATCGTACTGGCGAGATCGGGCGCGATCGCAAACAAACTGTCTTCTTGTACACGCGCCACACTTACGTAGGTGTACGCATACGCCACGCAACCTATGCAGTCAAGACTTTGCTTTTGCCTGCGTACGTAGTCGACATGAGCTTCTCCTTATATCTCGTGTCGGGATAGGTGATGTAATTTTTTATGTTGCTTTTTATTAATAGCTTTGCTAATGATTCTGCATTTGATACTTACTACAGCGTTGAATCACTTAACGATGTCGTTTATGAAAATATATAGACTTCTTAACCTTATGTACGAATGTACTGTTACATCTGATGTAATTATTGAATACTAGTAATTCATATCTAAATATTATTATTACTTATTTCTAAAACTCTTTGCTTATAAAATTTTAATCTTACTAAAATTACAATTGCAAGTAGTGTGATAAGTATTTATTCTTGAACGTTTTATAACTGATATTTTGATTTTTATACTCAATTTATAAATTTTCATTTAAAATATTGGCTTTTACCAGTAGTTTACTTCTATATATCCTTTAAACAAATAAATTAAAGAAAAATTATAGATATCATTACATATACAAATTTATTAATTTAAAATTAAAATGAATTATTATTTGAACTTTATTATATAACTAGTACTTTTATTCTAAAGGTATGTTTTTATATATATGTATATTTAATTTATTTTACAATTCTACATTCTGATGATTATTCTCATAATTAAGGTATAATATTAAATGTATTTACAATTATTGTTATATTTGAATAACAAATACATTCTATGAAAACAGAAAGAGAATCAACAATCATATTATTACTAGTTATGTTTCACAGAATTACAAATAGATAATATTAATTTTATAATCAATGTTAAATTTGTAAGAAAATATATTAATTTTAATAAATTCATTTGAAGTACATGTGTATAATATTTATAGAAGATGGATATGAGTTGTTTAGTTTTTCATCTTTTTCTGAAGTGTTTAATTTTATTCGATAATACAAATAAATTGTAGAATAATGCAGTGTCTGAGTATTTATTGACTGTTTCCACTGACAGAGTTTATTTTCTATTACAACTGCTATTCAGAACACTTAATTGCTATTATATATGATTAATTTATAATATTTATAATTTATACTTTCTATTACAACTGCTATTCAGAACACTTAATTGCTATTATATATGATTAATTTATAATTATAGTTTTGTTAATTGAGAAATATGAATAATTAATAATAACTATTATGCAAAAAAACGTTGATATTATAAAATTTTTTATTAGAGAAAAAATAATCAATAAATTTAATTTACTTTATAATTAATATCTTTAAAAGAAAATATATTTATTAGTATTATCAATAATAATAAATTACTAAGACTTATTACTGCTTCAATTCTATGACTTTATTAAATGAGTATGTAATTAAAAATATTATTAAAGTTAATTTATAAAACAGATATTGTTTTCTCACTGAAAATGATCCACGATAATTTATACACGAGGTAAAATCTGTTGATCATAAACATATTATAATGGCTCAATCTTAATATATCCAATGAAATAAAATAAGAATAAAAGAAAAACCCAAATCACTGAGAATCCAACTAAATCAAAACTTGAGCGTTTATTCCACAACAACAACAATAACAAAATAAAGTAGGCATTATAACTATATTCCGAGTGCATTTCTCTTATTCCATATTTCAAGCAGATTAGCTGATGAAAAAGTCCATTAATTTTCAACCTTTTCAAGAAACAGTATCGTTTTTTTTTTCGAAAACAACGCGTATGCCATGAATAGTTCTGCGTTTCTAATATCCGGTCATGGATTCAGAGCGACAAAATAATGTAAAATTGTAGACAAATGAATAGACAACGATACATTATATTAGAAAAAATCAGTATTTTTTTCCAACTGTATATATAGATAAATAAATATTATCCAAAATATTTGGTATTTATAATGCAAGTTTTATTATTGAAATAAAACAAAAAACCATAAATATTTTAGATATTTTTGAAAAAAATAGTCTTGTTTTAACAAATGAAAAATATTTTAAACTAATTCAGTAATAATTTTAAATTTGAAAATTATCTTTCTATATATATTAGAAATCCTATTTATTTTTGTACCTAATACGCCAACCTTAAATATTTTTCGAATTAAATATCTATAACCATAAATGTAGATTTTGTAATTGTTGAATTCGGAAGTAATCGACGAAATAAAGTCAACGTATTTTATCACTGATATTTCATTATGCTATCAAAACGAGTTTAATACGTGATTTTATAAGTATTGCTAAACAATATAAAATTTTTAAGAGCAAAACTTTCTGTTTTTAATTGATCAGTTTATTTCGCGCAATTGTACTAATTGCTTCATAATTTTAAAAGGCAGACAGAAATTCGTACTTGTCACTCCTTTATAATAAATCTTCACTACTAAAGTCAATTTTTATTCCTTTGAAAATGTTGAATACATTTATAATTTATTTGATTCATAATAGCCTGCTTACTCCATGAAAGACAAATCTCCCTCTTTCCATGTCGTATCGAATAAAGATTACGTTTATAATGAATTCTTTCCTCTGAGAAAAGGAATCCGCATCACCGCAGTGAAAGGGTTTAATCTCGTAAATTAAAAATCCTTGTTTAACGTTAACTTGACATCTTCCTTGGTGCAGATATTGTTCATGCAACAGACACCGAATGCATATGCTGAAGCATCGAGAGCTTTTATATCTCTCGCACAAACGGACAAATTTTTCAACTAATATCTCAAACATTGTGCAGCAACAAGCAGCAGCAGCAGCAACGCTGGTTGCATCAACAGCAACGGTGTCTACGAGAGGACTTTATAGTTATAGAAAATTATCTGCAGGAGAAGTTGAGCCCAGCGTAGTACGAAGAAAAGAGGGAGGGATACATTATACAGCGAGCGCTGGCACAAGATAGATAAATACACACATGCTCGCAAGTTCTTTCTCTATATCTTTCTCTTATTGTACGCGTGTGTCCCATAGCGCATCGTCGTCGCAGCTGCAAACGACTTGTCTCCTTGCGCCACAGGACGCCGTTTGGTTGCACGGCGGTGGGTCGCGCGATATTATACTACAGACCTGTGCATCGCAGCCCTTTTAAAAGAGGCGAGAGCGAGAGAAAAGGAGAGAGTAAAAGAGAGTATGAGAAAAAAATACTTGGAGTGATAATTTTTCAGAGCGATGCGATGTAAAAAGCGAGAGAGACAGAGAAAAAGAGAGATGGAAAAGAAGAGGATATATACTATTCATTAGTTGGGGCTCGGTTGGTTCGCACGTTGTTATTGTCGCTACCGAGAGAAGTGGAAAGGAATAAAACGATCCTGACACCTTCATATTCGAGGCTAAGGAAACGAGAATATGTAAGACGTTGTAAAATAACCAACAAATGGAAAGAGGGATGGATGAGCAGTGGTCTTTTAGGAGGTCAGAATAGTATTTTCTGCGAGGAATTTTCTCTATTAATTTAATAGAATTTTTCAATTCATCGCCCAAAATTAAGCTGTTTACAGCTATTCATGTTATTCATTTTTATGGAATAATTTATAAAATCATATTTTATGAGTGTTTTTATATCAATAAATACATAAAAAAAATTATTTATATTTATTTGTTTTTAATTATACTCATTATTTACTTCTAAAGTAATTTAATACCATATTTTATTAAATACTTTATTAAATACCATATTTTAAGGTAAATTCGTTGCTTAATTTAATCGACCATCATTTTTACCTTAAACTGAAAAATAATATTGTAAAACGACTGTATGTAGGCTAAATATTTCTATTAAAAACATCGTAATTAAATATTCAAAAAGAAATAATAAGGTTATAACAATTCTGAAATTGTATGGAACTATTACTAATGCCTTTATAATACTTCCTTTAATTTTTCTTTAATTTAAAGTATATCTATAATTAAAACGTTAAATCGACTTTAATAAATGTCTATTAAACAAAGAAATTTTAAATTTTAAAACACTAATGCTACTTTGAGTATATATACAAATTATTAGTAGATTCGTCATTAATAGGTAATATCTCGTATATCCCAAATTATCTCCAATTAAATAAGATATGAATCACGTAATATCCTGCAATAATAGAAATGAATTGAAATAACGAAAAAGCGCATAATGGAAAAATTTATACAATAATACAAATATTTCGAATAAAAAACCTATCATTTAGAATTATATTAGTGAAAATTGACAAAATATAAGGCAGCCTGAAAGAAATAAGCTTTTATTCACAATCAGGGAGTATAAGAACGGTCACAGCAGCCAACCAAAGAAATTTTACGTCATATTCCAAAAGCTTTTGTAACCAGCCGATATTCCTGTTCTTGTCGGATTAAACGCGCACTTTATTCCTCTGCATATTATACGTTCCCTGCACCTTAATATGTATACGTATAAACCAATGCAATGCACTAATATGTATGATTGCAACGACATATATATATGAAGATAGTACGAGAGTATCGAAATGCGTCACAATAATAGAGGATCAGAGAAAAATGAACACACTTCGTTTCACTGGCAACCGTTAAACCCACGCCCTTTTGCATTTTGGGTTACACACGGATGTTTAAAAAATTCTATGCCCAGCTAACATTAAATCTTTTTTTAAATCTACATAAAAGTATTTATTAGGTATCTATTGAGCCTTGATTCAAACTGAAATACAGTATGTTATAATGATGATGTGTAAAAATATAATTACGCGATTTACGTTTGACTCGTGCGTAATTTTTTTTAAAAAATGTTGAATGTTGCTCCATTTTATTGTCGAAATAATTGTAAAATATAATAAAATAGCTGCTTTTGAAAATTTGTTAATTTTAAAAAATTTCGAAGCTTTACATTATTTCAAATTTTGTATTATTCATATAAATTATAAAATGCTCATATTTTTGTTTACATTACTCGGTATGAGTAATTTTATTGTTAAAATTAATGTATTTAATTTAAATAGTTTAATTGTATTATAAAAAAGAAAATTCGAGGAAGTTCCCTTATTATCTCTAATTTGATAAAATAATTTCAATACAATATTTTTCTTGCTAAATTTATCATGATTATTATTTTAATATTATACGATTTCTAAAATAACATTTCAAAATATTTATAATGAAACCATAGAATTACTTATTTCATTCATTGTAATTATTTTTATTAAAATTTATTAATATTATTAATATTAAAAATATAAAAAGGACAACTATGTGCACGTAAGTAAACGTAATAATACATAGTACGTACAAGCACATTAAAAGAGGTAATTTTTTAATAGAAAAGAATAAATAAATATTTAAATAAGTTTCGATATATGCATACACATACACGTACACATGTAGGTTAAACCTTAATTAACAAAAATTTTTATACCAAATATAATTAAAGGCAAAAAGAAATGGGTGTTCTTGATAAACATAAACTGTATTAAAAAATAATATAATATTTCAAATTATACGTATTATACAAAGTATTTTTAATTATATCTATCGTGCTTCATCAGATGGGGACTAAATTGACTCCTAAGTGAAAAATTAAAGCACGCAGGACCCTCATTAATTCATGAAGCCAAAGATAAAAAGAGCAACGTAACGTCATTATTGTTACAGACAACGGCCACCATAAATATAGTACGCAATCTCACCCTCAAAACCGAAATAAAGTAATCACAATAAAACAAGATAAATAGCCTTTGTCGAAAAAAAAGAAAGAATGGAAAAGGCAATAACAGCCGCAGGCACAAACTGCTGTTGCTGTTGGTAGCGCATAGTGTAACGCGTACACTCTCCCAGCATACAATGGAGGTCGTCACAACATGCACTCTGTCAGTAAGTAAGAAAAAAAGATGGGGAACGGAACATCGTGCCATTTTATATGAAATAGTTATAGAGACATAGAAAAACCTAAATAGAGACAAAAACAGAGGGAGCCTCCAAAATGTTACAGTAAATACCTTAATATTGTAAAAAAATACGAGGAAAAATTACTCATTCGGATTGAAAATTTGGTGTTTTATTTCCACGTATTTTCTTCTGGACTCTCTCTCTCTCTCTCTCTCTCTCTCTCTCTCTCTCTGTCCCTCTCTTTATGAATTTTGATATTTTCAAAGCTCATAAAATTTCTTACATTTTTACTCACTTCTAACATCTTGAAAATTAATCTGAGAGGTATAAGAATATGCAAGTCTTTTACAAGGTTGAAATGATTACATAAGTATACTGATTGCGGCATATTATATTTGAATCAAATATAAAATGCATTGTCAAATCTTGTCTGTACAAGAAAGTGTGCGTAAAGTAACTTTTTCGAAAAATATCAAATTTTCCGATTTAGCATTTTCAAAAATATGTAGATTAATAAGAAAATACATTTAATCATACTGTAATAAAATTGGAAATTAGTGGTTATTACAAATTGTGATTCTAGATTAGTAGTTACGACATTTGTTTAAACGGATATCATTACTCAAAACAGAAAGTCATATTTAAGTGCTCATATTCATTCGACAGATAATTCTGATAATTCAGCCCTGTATACTTAAGCGAATTTCATCCGTATATAAATAGGCAAAACGTACGAAACGTTTTGGCTTCCAATGGCTTCCAAGATGTATCGAAAAAAGAGAAAGGCATAGCGATAACAAAAGCACGAGCAAAACGAATAAACGTTCAGAAAATTAGGGAAGGGGAAGTGCGCGGATATACAAATGTTGGGCAAAACGTCTTGGTCGCAGAACTCGCGTCGACGCCACGCCGGGGTGCATTTTTCGGGGTACGGCGTGATCTTTCATCCATGTCCGAGCAAAAGAGAAAGAAAAGGAGAGATATAAGTCAGAGGCACCCCGTGGTGTACCATCCGGTAACTCGACACCGTGGTAGACGTACGCGGCGCGACTCGCCTTCATTGTCAGGGCTCGAAAACAGACGCGCGCGCGAGAAAGCGACACAATGCCTACAGATAAAGAGAGATGCAGATAGATTCTCCGTCAGATACATCAGTAGTTGCGCGCAACTGTGACATTAGATACCATTTAAGGATTAATATAGCTATAAATAAGAAGTGACTTCTGTGGACGAGGCCTCGGGACACACTCTCTCGGCCACAATTTATACAGTATGTGTATGTGTTGGATTTGTTGTGTATGCATGTCTTACGGGGAACACAAAGAAATGCACGGTTACACGTTAGATTTTTATATTACAAGACTCGCTGGAGCTTAGAGTACACCGTTGTTGCTAATTTTTACTGCTTTTCATGAATTAGAATTGAATTTTTTCTGATTATCTTGTATTTGTATCTTACCTTGCTTTGAATGAAAAATTTTTGAGACTATTTATTAAATCCTGGAGATGAAGACGTACACAAGCCTGAGTTATATTTGAAGGAAGTAAAGAAACGAAACATCAATAAGGAAGTCATTTGTCTTACTGCTCGATATTTTTTGTCACTGCTTCTTGGAAGGTGTTCCAATTTTTCGACTATTTATTTATAGTACGTTGCGAACGCTCACGATAAATTAATAGGTTCGTATCAATCAGGTGACTTACAGTACATTTTAAAATAAATACTTTTGTATCGCTTTAAAATCACGGTACCAATAAAAGAAAACGGTAGATGTTTTTTAAATTTGAAATCATGATTTTTCGAGAAAGTTGTGTTCTTTTAAGGTTCTCTAATATTATTAAAACATTTTTTCTACTGAGAAGTTTAAATTTAATAATAATAATCATCTATTAATTTTGAATGTTAATAGTTTTATTTACAAAATAATCTACAAAATAATGTACTAAAGACCATATGTTCGTGAAACTTAAAGATAAAATGGGATTCAAAAGAAGAAAAGTATATTGAATATATCAAGTATATTCGTAAACTACGCAGACCCGAGCGAGAGAGAAGGTACAAAAAGGTCCCAGCAAAGCTCTACTTTTCTATATAAGGGATCATAAAATACAGGCAGCACGTGCAATCAACACCTCGCAGACGATCCTCCATGGGGGTTCACGCGAAAGTTTGCATGCTCGCGGCATACGTGCATATATGCATACGGATTTCCGGAAAGCGAGTAATTTTCATTCATATGCGCGAAAATGTCGCCGAATACGCATCGTACGCGCTATGTAGCGTCTATTGTTATAGCACAGAATAACAGACTGGCGCCTATGACTTGTATTTGCCAGTCGGCACGTTTCTGCCAACTGGATTCGTATAGTTTGTTTGATAGACCTTCGAGGCGTAAATTAGTACACTCGAAGAGCTTTGAACAGATAAGTTTCAAATTTCAATAGGAAGTAAACACTTTTATTTTTTCTTAAATCTAATGCAAAATATAATTCACGATTTTATACTTTACTATGAAATTTTGAAACTATTTGACTTAATCGACATAATCGTTCATTTAATAATTGTTCATTAATTTAAAGAAACTTTCGAGTGTAATTACCTTATCAGAATATTCTTCGTAAATTTACATATTTGAAAGATACGAATTATAAAGGCCAATAAGTGGCACTTTAGTGACTGATTATTCGATCAACCTTTGTGTACAGACATTATTACTGCAGGCAACGTAAATTTCGGTGAAAAGTGATATTACAAAAAACTTATTCTTTACATTTTCATGTAAATTTCAATTTATATTCTTAATAAAAAAGAAGATTATTAAAAATAAATTAAAACAAACCATACTAATATGAGTTTGAAATAAATATCAAAAACACAAAAGACAAAGTGCTATAAAACATGCTTGTAAATCTTAAATTGAAACACTTCTTGTACAAAATAAAAAATTCAAAAAATTAATAATAATGCATTGATGATAACAAAAATTTATAGGAAAGAAATAAAATAATATTTACTATAGAATATTAAAAACTTTAATACTACTTCTGATCATTTTTATTTATTTTGTAAAATATGAAATACTTTGACGAACCATACATTTATATACATGTTTTCTAAGAATATGAGAATTCTTTTTCCATTTTTACTTTAAATAATTTAATTATCGCGTCACCTTCTAAACATAAAATAATTATAAAAGTATATTAGAAACTAAAAATTGCTCTTCATTAACACTTATCGCGAGTTTCTCCCCATCTATAAACATTTGTTTATTACCCAAGGTACTAATATATATTGCAACTCACGCTACTGACTTTACTGTAGGCAAAACACTTTTACGTTGCGTCGCCATCGCGACTTTATGCGCGTCTAATTTCATTGGGGAAAGTTGTCGCTTGAATAATTAAAAACACGTCGCACAAAAAAGAACAAACACGCGATTCCTCTCTCGTCCTCGATTTACATAAGTAGCTATAAGGGCGTCTGCAACTTTCTTGTACATCCCGTGTGGATTGCCATGCATTTATATATCCATTTTAACGAAGGATTAGTTCCATTTATTATGTTTCATATTCCAAATTGTAGTTTCTTATAAATATTTCGAAGCTTGAATATAATACAATATATTCGATATTTTATCCCAGTGAAAAGAATTATTCCTAAATTTATTAACAAAAAAATATGTAAAGAACTTATATATTTTCCTTACTTCATCATTCTGCGTAATTAAACTCTACTATTACTAAACTGTAGTATGGAATCGAATAATCATAAAAAGTTACAATCAGAGTGGACAATATTTATTGAATAAGCTTGAATAATAATTATTGTGAAAGTAGTGATTTTCGAGTAAAACATTAAAGATACACCATGTCTATCAGTTAAACGTGCTTACAAGCATGGACAATGATAGTATACAGAATTAGAAAACTACATTGAAACACTTTTTGCAAATAAAAGTAAGAAAGATTCTAATAAAGTACAACTGCACAATAGGCCTTTCATGTTTCTAAAATTAGCAGCGTACATGTGAAGCTCCTAAATTACTCAGAAAATACAAAATCGACTGTACCCATCGACTTATTTTGAACTAGAATCCACGCTTGTACGGTAGTTAGAATTCCATTTGTTGAGTAGCTACGAAAGCTCCCCATGAAAAGCACGGGTGATTCATTTCTACGACCGCCATTTACTCCCCGGAGAACAATACAATCTAGCTCACGATGTGTGACCAGGCTGCGAGAAAGATGTTGGAAAAATGTAAAAGAAAGTTATTTGTGAACCAGAGAAAATGAAAATATGAATACGTTAAGAGATATGAGAAAAATTATAGAAATTAATTTTATAAAACAAGATAAATCCATATACCGTTGAATCTTTCGATAAATATGAAAATACCATATTCAAATATTAATCTTATAAAATACGTTTCAGATTTTGTTAAAAATATAACAAGTTGGATTTTATTTTATTTTAAAACTACAAGAACTACGAGAAATGTTTATATTCATTTCAATAAGAATTAATTAGTATTGTTTAAATTATCAGCGATAAGTAAACAATAAAACTTAGAAAGAGTTTGTATAATATTAGATTATAAAATTTGACAAGGAGATGTTTTTCAATACGAGGAAATTATATTCAGTACACGATTGTAAAATATATGTGACATTAAAATAAGAGTATATATTAAGCTGAAAGTACTTTCCCCCTCACAAGTAAAAATTGAATAAGAGAGAACCTGTAAATCTGAATAACATGTTGCGGTACTTTTAAAACTACCATGTTATTTTATATACAATACAATTTAATGTTATTATACATTAATAATTATTATACATTATACAATCTTATTATAATAATTATAAATTTTATTATACATTAATAATCTTTGGCAGATATTTTTTTATCCTATAATACCACAAATAATCATAATAATTAAACATAATATATTTGGGATAAAAATATCATTTATATTCGCAAATGAATCAGTAAATAATGAAGAGCAAAGTTCATACTTTATTTATAGAAAATAGAGAATTTACAGTAACAGAATACATAAATCTTAATCTACTAAACAGTAATGTATATAACGTAAAGTATCGAAATGTTGATTGTTATATATATGAAAAATATAAAGCATTAATGCTCAAGCTATTTGAAATTAATACCAATTATATGTAGTACAATTTATTTTCAAACTACGAGAAAATAGCAGTGGTATATATGGTTGATGGAAAAATTGTTAGGAAATGTCGGTATAATTATTTTCTATCTACTTTATGCATATATATTTTAGTAATTTTTATAATTCATTAGTTGATAATACGTGAATGCATAAGAAGCTCTTCGTATTGCGTTTGTTGTTTATTGGATAGCTTAATAATTTTATTTTATTTGTATAAAATGAGTCCACAATTCATTTTCTGTCACAAGTTATAATTGACAGTTGTTAGATTTTAAAAAGCTTATACTAAATTTCTTCGTAGAAACAACTTACCGTAAAAAGAATTCCAAATAATAATAAAAAAATTTTATTTAGAAACGTCCTATGATCATAAAAATAATAGTTAAATATACAGACAGAATTTCTTCTGCAATAAGTAACAGGATATACAGCCGGATCTACTATAAATATAAAATATGCTTGAGATTCCTAAGTGAAATAATCTCCATGGATTTACTTTAAAAAATGTACTCTCATATTACTATAGAAGTGAACTGAGTAGAAATGCACACGATTGTTCTTATAGGAATCATCCTAATTGAATGAAGATATAAAATCCTGTAGGAAAATTGCACATAAAGAAACTATAATTTAGTGTCGTTTTTGACATTCGTCCAAAAACACATGAAAAAGATATTTTAGTACTTTTCAAAGCTTAAACATTATTTACAAAAACTCTTATATTTCGATCCATTACTACGTAGTTTTTCAATTGAATCAGTAATAAAAAAATTTAGACAACGAGTGGTAAAAGTGTACTAAAGAAAGGGAATATCACATTTTCAGTTGTAAAAGAAACACACTATTTTTCGAAATACTGAACACATTATTATGCAGCATAGAAGCTTATTATATTGAGACAACTAAAAAAAAGTTTTTAAAAAGGAGCAGAAGTAGTTCAGAGACTGTATTCCTTTTGAACAATAACACGCAGTATTAAGCGAAGCAGTTCGAAAAAAAATTGACCAGGAAATATAAATTTTCATGAAATGAGGATATCGCCCCAGGTAATATTAAAGATTTTATAAATAAAATAGGCAATGCTAAATAAAGACTGTACTGAAAATAAAATTGACTTTTTTATTTTATTAGTAAATTTATTAAAGTTGTTGGATACCAACATTTAAAAAACAGACGAAATGTGTAGAATATTTGAAATAATTTGAAGATATTTTACGTGGAATGTATGTATGTGAATATGAAATTATACTTAAATATTTCAATTAACATATTATATTTTAAAAGATAAGTACAAATATATACAGAGACAAATCAAATTTGTCATACCTATAAATAAAAATTTCATTTCACAAATTTTAACAATTTAAATACATTTGAATATTCTAAAGGCCAAGAATGAAATACAATAGCTGAATATTAATAATAGTAGAATTGAATGTATGAAAATAGGATTGTTAGTGATTATTGCTTTATTTCTTATAAAATTCTTTATATAAATTCTAAAAAAATTGAAAATCCCTCTAGAGACTAATATATAGAGTAATATTTTACTTCTCTTGAGAAAAGTCTCATAAGGTATTGAAAATCTGCAGATCCATACGCACGGCTTATCCACTCTCTGAAAAAAATGAATTTGTCTTGTTTCAGGAGAAAGACGCTCAATCGTGCAGAGTAAAAGAATACTTCGAAGAAGCTCAAAGAAGCATTTTGGCACGTGGCCCAATGCATCAAGAGCGGTAAAACGCAGTAGCAATCACTTACTTCGACCGACGTGCATATAAATATGTAGTGATGTGGTGCATTAGATCTGTAGCATCCAAATGACATTGTCAAGGTAGCGATATAAGCCAACCGTGGAGAAGGCGGTCCTCGGTAATCCTACCATTGATGGATGAATGCTTGCAAGCGCTGAACCAAATGAATATATAAAATTGAATCCTGTTTATTGTCAAGGGTAATTGACCATCTGCGATGACTTTGGCTAGTTTTCTCACAGATGGAGCGCACGCATGTGTTCACATGGTCATTGACTTTTATATCCGTTATCCATACACTTGCTTTTCACTTGCAGTGAATTAAATGGATGATGGACCCTTTTCCTTCAGGTCTTACAATTTGTTTCGATGCGATACGAAAGTTCCCGCTTTAATTTCAGTAATTTAAAGGACCAGAAGAATTAGTGTAACAATGCAAATAAAGATCGATGAATGGCATATAATACATTATCTCTTTATTCAAATATAATTAGAATGAAATTTTCATTCACGTTATAATATCTAATAAATAATGCGTAACTTAAATTTGTTGATTATACGAAAAGGATGAATATAATTTTTGGATAAATAATAAAAAATTTTCCTGTTTTGTATATAATATCCTTTACAATTCAATCACTTTTATTTAATATTTTCTTCGCATTCTCTAAATTATATTAATTTACAAATAATTCGTCAATTTCGATCATGATAATATTCAGGATATGATTTGTGATTGCTACATTTCAAATAACTGAACTATTTGATTGGAAATAAAAACCTTTCACACACGGAAACAAGTATACCACAAATGTAACAAAGCAGAAACCTCAAGAAAAATAAAAAAACTTCGTAATCTCTTCGTACAAAATAAGTATTTTAATGAGTCTTTATCACCCAGAGACTAATTCCATTTCAATTCAATTCCTTTCACGCGTCGTGTTTCCTTCCACGTAAAACCGACTCTTCTTTCCTGCACCCCTTACCCACAATGACCCTCTGTAATGTTTTCTACGAAACCAACATTCGAGCCTTGCGGAAAAGCAAAAGGAGGAATAGCGGGGATGCGTCTGCGGTCGCGTTAATACAGTACGGAAATCGGGAAACGATTTTAGGGTGAGCGAGTTGGGAACGGACTCGCACCAAAAGTACCGTTTCAATATTGTGGGGGAGGCTTGCAGGATAGAGGGAAAATCGTAGAGCTTGTATATTATCGATGCTGCTTTGTGTGTACTGTTTTATTGAATATTATTTTTTCTGAAATATTTTTATATAAGATAATATGTATTATTACGCAATATTTACATACTATAGTACGCAATAAACTGTATACAAAGGAAATTCTTTAAAAAAGAATTATATTACATCTTATCCATTATAAAGGTAATTCATGAAACTAAATGTTTTTTTTTAACTCGGTAAGACTACAATGGCTTGTTAGTGAATATATACAAATATTATAGATGAAAAATATTTTTAGCAAATTTCTTCTATATTTTCTTTTTATTTTATATTTGATATTCAGAAATTTAGTTTATTGCTTTCTATGCAAGTAGAAACTAAACTAAAGATTTACAATTTTCCATATTTATGTTTATGTTCACCAATATATTTTTTAACAACTTTTTGAAAAAGAATATAAAATCTTATATTTAAAGTGATTAAATATGATAGAAAACGTACGTCTTTCAAATATATTATTTAATTTCAAATGTTCTATTTAATTGTTTTTCAGAGTCTGAAATTAAATAAGAATAGACTAAAATGACGTGAAATTCTGAGTATATAAATAGGATATTTTTCTATTTAAAAATGTAATTTAATTATCATATCAGTGTATTGTGTTCTGATATATATTTTGGCATTGCCATTATAGCCATTAAAACTACAAAATAGCTTTACAGCTTTGGCCGCAGTATATATCTAATTTGGTATATATCTTTCTACTCAGAAATAATTCAACTTGACACGTCAATTAAGTTAAAACAATGAATGTCAGTACAAGTAAGCTAATAAATAAAATTACTATCCCATTATTTGATTAAATACTGCAAAAATAAATTTTATAGGTAATTAAATAAATTAAATATTTATTTAACAACCTAAACAAATGAATTTTAGCAAAACAATTACCTTTTCCTCCTTAAATGAGCACTGTACAAAAAATAGGTAATGTCAAATAAATTAGCTTTTATCATTTTCAAGTATATTCAATTACGCAAAGGCAAACGATTAAAAAACCAATTAGTCTAAGAAGCAAGCTCAGAGGAGAAGAAAGTAAGAACGTCGAAAATAAGGCACCTGGTCGATCGCTTAACGACAATCAGCTGTCGAAGCGAGTGATACAATGCACACGGTGCACTGGGATGCCGGCCGCTGTTGCCGCTGTCGCAGAACTTGCCCGATAAGAATCAATCGACCTCTTATTTTCTCGCTCCTATGCCCAATTAGAGTTGTGGATAATCGGGCGGGTGAAAGTCCCCTGAATTTAGCCAGATCGGACCGATCCTGGCTGCCTCGGGGGAACAAAACCGGCGTTTACGGATACAACGAGAGAAAACGATTATCTTAATTATTTCTGAGAAGTATTCCTTACAAGATATTAATTGACTTATTTATTGATGATGTGATTGATTAATTTTATTATTATACGATGCGCCTAATTATCCTACTTAACACTGAAATACTGGTCTGATTTGAATTTCTTTGAAAATTATCCCTGGAAGGTATTCGAAGGAAGCAATTAGAACATGATTAATAAATAAAAGTAATCCTTCTAGTACAGTACTTATAGTAAAAGTATACTTTTGCTATAATTTTAAAAATTTTTAATAATTAAAAACAAATAATTGAAAACAACTGCGATTATGAATTTTGGTGAAATTACAAAGGAAACATTGCAGTCTCCTACGATCATGTAAAAAAACCTTTCATTCATTTTTTATATTTTAGCGGACATCCAACAACGAATAAAAATACACCTATATTTCTGATTTTTATAATTATCGCCCCAGCTCCATAAATTTTTGTAAAAATATTAAAACAGCTATTCCGATTGTACTTGTTTAAAAATCACATGCTGCAAAGTAATTCCCCTCGTGACCAATTACCGCAAGCTCAGCCACGTTCCTTGAATCCCGTACGTGTGTACACGCCTAAGTAACACGTCATACATTTGAGTTCGCAATATTTACAAGCTGTCGCCTCCCCTTGCAAAACTGCAACAAACCATTAGGTGATGAAACTGGAGAAGCTATCATCGTCCTTGGACTTGTGATGCAATACACCTAATCAGTGGTGATAATCGAGGCGACTAATCGACTGTTCGAGGACCCGTTAAAACTTTATGGGCTTGGCCGTATCTCTCTGTATTGGCTAAGCGCCCCTAGTTCCTAGTACATTTGCTTCTATGTTGGTATCGCTCATTTACGGTTTTACTTAATTGAATATACAAGGATAAGGGTAACACTAAAACAGTGTATCACATTCGAAGCTCTTGTATTGTAATTACTTTTCACATCGTAAGCTTTTTATCTACGCTTGTACAAGTGAGCGCATGTGTGTTGGCACATCTAACTCCTTAGCTTTTATATTGTGAAAAATAAAATTAATTTGCCAACGAATAGGAGAGTAAAGACAAAAGTATTATCTTGCAAATTTGTATTATATTGCTTAAATTTATATGCATACCAATACGCAAGGTTCATCAGCATAATTTAAATTGTACAATTAAATATATAATTATATTCATAAAGTAACGGTTTTATTTGAATATGGCTTCCATGTAATGAAGATTATTATAATAATATTGTAAAATTATAAAATAGTTATAAATTAATTAACCATTCGTTAGCATTTATATTTACTGTATAATCTTTTGTATATAAACAATTATGTGACAAATATCATTGAATATCTTATTATAATCCTCAACGTTTAGCATTTTTAAAATGTATTATTTATTAAGACAATGAGCTAATATTTTAAAGTGCTTTCTTAAGTACAAAAAATATTCTGAAAAGATAACATATTTCTTAATCCTATTAAATTATTAAATCTTAGCAATATTATTAGATTTTAAATAAACATTATCTTCTACTTTTGTTTCAATAATTAATTCGGTAAATGTTCAATAATTCTACGCTATTTAATAATTATACTTTAACTCTGAATTGTATTTTAGATTTTTCATTAATAAGTAGAATTTTTAGTAGTAAATAATAGTAAATAAAAAATTCTAAAAGTTGTTACAAATTTATACTTCAAATCAAGAAGGTCTACATTGTAAAAAAAACAAATGAATCTGTATTATTAATATGTCCGTGAAATCAATTATAACTTAATCATCGCAAAAATTAAAATATCTACGCAATTGCTAAGTACCTTGGTATATATTATAATTAAGTATTAATCACTACATTATATATGAATATGAAAAATATTATATTTGTCTATGATATGTGATTCTGACAGTTGTCATTAATTCAAATAAATTGTTATAAAAATTGACCAGAAATCAAGTAAAAATTGAAAGATAAACGTATACTTTTTAAATTTACTGACTTACGATCTTAACTTAATAAAACCTAATAAATAGCTCTGTAAATATTTTTACAAAATTACGAAATAAAATAATATGTAAAATACAATGAAGGAAATGTGATTGCAGCAATAAGTATAAGTGATTCCATTAATAGAACTGAAATTAATTTAAATCATGAAATATGCTGCATAAGAGTAAAACAATAAATTCTAAATAACTATATCAAATCAACTAATAAATTTTTCAAAAAATGGAACGAGAAATATATTGTTTATATAAAAAATTGAATTGACATTAATTCTTACAACTCCAATTATCCAAAGCGGCGTATTTCAAGTTAAATTGATTTTAAAAGATGTATTCGTAAATATTAATACATCATTAATAATCAATAGCTTTATCAGTGTTTATGAAATTTATAGTTAATTTATAATCTCAAATATTAATTTATTGAACTTCATAATTAGAAATAGTTTAAATCTATGAAATTCATTTAAAATTAATAACAATATCTAGGTATTTAACAATAAAATTTAACGTAATCCATTATGAAATAATTTTTTTATAAAATTAGTCAGAAAAATAGTAAAAAGTTTTTTATCCGTATAATTAATTATGAAATAAATAAGTTATAGACATATATCCATTTTTTGTATTTACATGCATAAAAAATATATGCATACATGTACACGTATATCCACGTTATAAATCTGTATGATGCGTAAAAAATTAAAGATGAAATATATTAACCTCTGAAAATAAGC
The DNA here is from genome assembly GCA_018907045.1 of Wiebesia pumilae. NCBI lineage: Eukaryota > Metazoa > Arthropoda > Insecta > Hymenoptera > Agaonidae > Wiebesia > Wiebesia pumilae. Next base: position 5,425,070 of record JACCHZ010000138.1, read on the forward strand.
ATACGACATAATTAATTTATATATTAAAGAAATACTTTGAGTAAGGTAACATCTTAAATATTCATACAGTATTTAATATATATTGGATAAACGAAACACCAGTATAATAATACTTGCTAAAGACAAACCGTACAACTTAAACTTATGTAATGGTTTTAGAATTAATTATAATGTATGCAATATAGTGATAAATATAAGGGCAAATAATTATATATTTAGATTACATTTAAATAAAGAGAATAAAAACACAAATTGTTGAAAAGATATATTTATTACTTCTATACCTATAAAAGGACGAGTTATATAATGACTTTCGTTGTATCAAAACATTAACTTATAACATCAAAAATTGAATTGAAATCATTGTATTTATGCCATAAAACTTAACATTAACAAAGCAAAAGGACCTTAGATTTTATGAATAATGAAATGTACTTTATAAGTTTAATTTGCGTGTTTCACATTTTCTTATCTTTTTTTATAAAACTGTGCCATGATTACATAGCATCATAATTTAAACACAAGTAACATTCATAAATGAAGTAAAAAAGCCCGTATTTATATCCATCAGTAAAATAAATAACTACATTTTCTAAATTTATGATTCAGTCTTAAGTAGGAATCGATTCCCACAGTAATTAAAACAAGTAAAAAAAGAGTGAAATCCCAAGCCTCTTTCAAGATCCTCGGCGAGCTTTTAAATTTCACCAAAGTAAGCAGCACAAAGGCTTCGCGTTACAGTTGCTTGTTCGTAATGCGCGCACGTGTGTGTACCTTGAGCATAAATGCGATAAGCTAATGTGTTTCGTGACCTCTAACGAGTGGCACGGCTCGCCAATCGACGAAACTGTGCACAACCGCAAACCAACAAGTACCACTTCGAACTGGTACTTCGCCATCCAACTCAAGCTACAGTAGCAACGCGAGCGATGGATTATTATTGCTGAAAAAGATATTGAAGCGATCCTTATTTACTTGCGAGTTCGACAATTTAATATCTAATATCAGTGTACTGTACGTGTAATCAATAATGCTTAGGATTTTATATACTTTAGCATGAAAAAATTGAAACTCTTGGTTATTACGATAATATACTCTAATTTCGCTGCAACGGTAGAATCGCATTTTGATAAAATCCAATTTTATACAATAATGACGTAAGAATATATGATTCGCCAAAGAGCTAAATACATAAGTCAGACGCTAAAGTAGGAAAGAGAACACAAAATAGTTGACATATTCGAAAAACTTAATCCCATTGTAGCGAATTACGAACTCCCGGGAATACGAAATGCAACTGGCTCACTCTACACATGTATACTTACAGCAGAACAGAGAATTTTAATCTTGACATCCGAGCGAGCAATAAGCCAGCGCTTCTTGCGAGTAAAACGAGGAGATCGCGATCGCGATCAGCAGAAGCGCGACATTCAACTGTACGCGCTTGAAATTCTTACGCAGGCGAATGTCTGAGAATGTAAGTCTAGTTTTAGAAGTGAGCCGGAAGTTTCTACTGAATACTTTCATTATCTTTTTGTGCTTCTCATATCTGCGATTTTGTAGATACTGTAGTTTCTGTTAATTATTCTATCACTAAGCTCAAGTATAAATTACCAGAGCACAGGATTTCAGAAAAATATTTTAGTTAAAATTACTGAAATTAGTTTTCTTCTAGCTTCGAATGCGTTTACTTAAATTTTACTTAGGGTAGGGGCGATATGTCGATGATTTTTGATAAATTCCTTCTTGTAAGTATAAGATATCATAAGCTAATCATTATCTAATCTTGAATTAGAAATAAATTAGTATTAACACAAGAATATAAAAATTAACTAATATTTACCCAGATTTTCATACAACTGTGTATTAAAAATTATCAGTGCCGTACTTGTTTTATTTTTTACATTTATTACTACATCAGACAGATTATAGTAAGATTTTCTTATTATTACGCTTTTATTTGACCTTTTTATATTACAGGGTATATATATATATATATATATATATATATATATATATATATTATTTACACAAATTTATTAAAATATTACTATTCGCTGCTAGGCTTATAATGTTGTGATAAAACACATAAAATATTATTATATACTACGCATATAGTAGATACGTGTGTTTTGACATAATTTTTAATAAAAATATTCACCGAGAATATAAAGTACATGGATTTTTAATTTACTTCAACAATTGAATGAAACGCTTGATCAGCACTCGTCATAAGCCTCGAATTTAAGTCCAGAATTTGTTCTTACTAAATTAAACGTTTATTAATTAGAGAAACATTATCAAGGATAATCATCTCAATCCTTTCAATTCTTAATCTAAAAAGTTTTTAATTAACTTTGGTCCCGTGAGTCGACATTTTATTAAAATGTCCACTACATTTTGCTAATACCATCCCTGTACACCAATTGTCCATTAAACACTGTGAATATATTGCATCGTTATTTAAAAATTATAAGCTACTAGATTCTGATTTATTATAGAAAACAAAATTATTAATTAAATTAAGTCTAATGCATTCTTATTATTAATGTTATTATTTATAAGTCCGCTAGTTTAAAGGATGATGATTTAATAAATTAAAGCTCCAAAGAGATAATATTAATTTATAGAAAATCAGACTATCTAATTACATAAGTAATCTATTGAAAATAAAATGGATAGTAATAAATAAATGACGGATAAACGAGGTTACTAGCGGTCACCATAGTACCTCGGCTAAACATCAACTATCATGTAACGGACACGCAAAACTATATGGAGCAAAACTGTAGCATGTACGTTTACTCTCAGATGCATTAACTACGATAGCAATGGGAGTACGTATCGCAAGTACAAGGTTAATAAGCTGTATGTATTAAGTGTACATGTTCAAGTGTATAGAGCGACACGCTAATACGCATACATATCGCATGCTCAAACAACTCCGCTGCCATGTACGTTCTTACGTATGTATATGTAGGCACTTCCTGACAAAACACGTAAATTACTGTGCATATGTAGTTTGCGTATTATGGTTCAGGTAAGAAATATAAGAGTATAATACATCTATAAAAACATATAAATATTTTTACTATATTAAAAAATGATCCACAAATTATAAAGTAGGTATTTGTCTTTCAAACTAACTCACATATTTATTAATTTAGTCATTAGATATAATATTAGGGTAATATTAGGATATATTGTTACTGTAGATATTAAATATTTTTGAAAAGAGTCACTGAACACTATCATGAATTTCAAAATGCACACCGAAAATTACCTTTTTTTTGTAAATAAAAATAGAAACAAATGTATAAAAATTAAATTTTAATCAATTTTAATCTATTATTAATTTTTTAGAATACTTAGAGAATTAAAATTTTGTATAACATATTTAAGTGAATTTTTTTACAAAATATAATAAAAATATAAAAATCACTGAATTTCCCTCCAGAGAAAAAGATATAAATTATTTAAAATTGAATTAATATTTCTTTTTACTGAAATGTTAAAATATTTATATTTACATATACAACATCTAATCAACATGAATATTTAAAGTTCAATCATAATCCTTCCAACGACATATTTATCCAGACCCATTTTGTTTTAAACTTCTACATTTCATAAAATATTAGTAAATCTTAGCTAAAGTTATAATGTTCTATTTTGTAAAATTATCCTATTAAAAGTACATTTTTCATTAATTGAAGTTCCTTGTCGCCTTAAATTTCCCTTCTATCGAAGTAACATAAAATATTTGAATGTATAAGGACTAAGAACCACAAGTACTTCTTATTAGTATGCCAATATCGAACGCCATTTATCTTAAAGATTCAAATTCCGACATTAATATTTCCTGACACCTTTAAAAATTATTAGATAATAAAACACATCATTTGGAGTATTTCGAGAAATTAATGAAAAATCGTAAAAATGTAAATGTCATCTTTTCAATTTTTTCTCCCTGCAAATCAATGACTACACTTCGCTTGCAAGCAAATCTTTACTTTTTCTCATAAAAATCACTCGCAAAATTTCCAAGCTGCCTTTCGACAAAGTCTTTGTAAGTGTATTTCCCAGGGGAATGGCTTCCACGCGTGTATCCACACAATTCACGGTGCGAGCACCAAGCTGCGATCGTCGAGAGCAGCTGCGAGCACTTTTTTCCAGCTCCTCCTTCGCTGATACAACCGTGAAAAGACTGGATCCACTGGTCGAGATCCATTAATATCCATTTACTGTGTCCATTTCAACGAAACAGTGAGAAGAAAATAGACACAGGGAGCTAAGGAGACCTAAGCACAAGGCGGACGGTGAAAAGTAGAGAGAGTCACTGTTTTTTGCACTGTCGCTTGATTTGTGTGAAGGTTTCTAAATTCACGTAAAGATCGTTGTTGTAATATTATTGATAACAAACAATGTTATTGCTAAAAGTAGTTAATTCTTGGATATCACATTGGTATCATATTGATTAGGTTTAAAGACATTAGAAAAAACTATAGCACTTTGTAGGTTTTAGTACGTGTATTGAAATAATTTGTAACTATTATATCTTATAGAATGAATTAATAATACAAAAACTATAGTTCGAAAAACTATATCTCTTGCCGTAAAAATGAGTGCAATAAATCTACAGATGTAGAAAGAATATTGTAGATTTTCCTTTTAAAAAAATACTTTGAAGAAACTAAATTTACAATTTCAGGTTTAATAAAGTAAAAAGTATTTTAAATGAGTACGTTAATAATAATCAATCTCATACTTGCTTAATATTTGTCCTCTGTTTAAAGTAGAAAAATAGTAGTTTTAATGGACTATATCGTTTTCATAAATATACGTAACAGCCAGTATATCAAAAATTATGGCTACCTTGTTTAATATAATTTGATTTAAAGAATATCCATAGGAATACGAAAAAACAAACACATTACAATAACGCAGAATCTTCTTAATCGAGCAAAGAACAAGAGAATAAGAAACATAGGTAGAAGAAAAATAAATTGGAAGATTATACGAGTGAGCGGCTCCTGGCGAGCAATAATCATTTATCAGTCCGGTAGTACCTTACACCCTCATCGCATTAATACCAATTGTGTTTCACACGAACCATAGTACACGAGTCCACACGCTTTTCACATACACAACTGCATTTTTCGCAGCACCTACAGCGAATTATCTCGCAGGAGCGCATAGAATGATGAATACCATTTTACCTCTCCTCCGATAAAGAAACCATTCCTTGAGCTCTAGTTCTGACCTTCCCTCGTACGTTTAATCTCAGCCGCATGCTCGAATTTCTTATTCTCTACCTTTTTTCGAGGTGGCGTCGCTGCCATTAATATTTCTTTATCGCGCAACCGAAGTTTTGTGGCGGCTCTAGCGAGGACCTTTGGAGAAAAATTATTTTGCTGGTCCTTTTTTCCTATCTTTGCCTTTATTCTTTTTCATCGCGGTTGATCGGCAGTTGCTCTTGATAAGAGCTGTTGTTTACGATGTTCCGTAGTTGGCGTCTATAAATCGCGATTTTAAATTATTGACTATGAATTCTTTGCCAACTATTGCTACAGTTGGTATAATTACCCGATTATAAATTTGGTTTACTTGAATGCATCTTGTTATGTAAATTTTATATTCCTGGCATGATTCCCGAATAATCTAATTGATTTTTCCAAGCGAAAAAAAGTATTTTTTATCAATTTTTCTTAAATATTATAGTAACCTTGTAGAAATAAATTTTTTTATAAAATTTTAAAAATTTACGTAATATTTCTCAAACACTAGTAGGTTACATAAAAACTCATTCTTATAACCAACAAGCAGTCATGTATTTATACGTATATATCGACAACATGAAAAAAATTCTAGTAATTTGGAAAATTGCAGTAAATTCATTGCAAATTTCTTACATTTTAATATAAAAAAGTATATAACGCTCTCAAATGTCGTGATATTTAAATGTGAGTATTAAAATTTATCCGTGTTTAAAATTATTTTGAATTGTTAGATTGAAATTAGTGACGATATCTTAAAATAAATTATCCAATATCCTTTTTCTAGTAGTATGTTATTATATTACATTAGTATTTTTATTTTCTAAATAATACAAGAAATCTATTTAAAAAACAAATAACTGAATATAAAATAAAACGTAGGAGACGTTATTTTCAATTATAGAAACATTCGTGAGAGACAGAAATAGAAAAAAAGTGATAAATAAGAATATATCAGTCTGCATGAAGAGTCACTTGGTTATACACTATCACATAAGCGTATGTGGTAGTGAAAACGTACTATGCCGCCGTCATTCGCACCCGTCTGGAAATATTTCAGTTAGTGCGCGTGCTAAGATACACATATAGAAGGAAACCAGTGTCCATCATCCGGTTCCCAGGAGATTTTACAAAGATGAAACCAGTATATGAAAATATGAGGAACGTGGACGCAAGTGTACCAACAATAAATGGTCGAAAAAGATAAAAACTAGTGTAAAAACATTAAATATTATTAGTCATTTATAAACCTATTGGCAATAATAATAATAAAATAATAATAATATGATGATTCGGATTTTTTTAATACACCATAAAATTAACGACCGTAGATTTATCATTAAAATGATAAATTTCGATAAATTGAATCAACTTATTAGATGTAGTTTAAGTAATCTATTACAGAAAATCAAATTAAAACATTGAATGAATATTTAAAAAGGAAATATCACAATTAATAATTACAATGACAATTACAATTACAATCAATAGTTAATAAAAAAGATTGACTCAATAAATTTAATATCTCATGAATTTAATTTCCAATAGAATGTCTCTCAATTAATCTACTAAAATTCACCGTGATATTAAGGGAACATTTTCTATAAAACTTCTTTGTACGAATATTCACTATCGTTAAAGAGTTAAAACTGTTACTGCTACAATATTTACAAAGCTAAACGAATTAATTGTCATTTAGAATAAGTTTTACTTAAACGAAAAAAACTGAATGCACAGTGATAATTAATCTTTAATATATTTGGAATAAAATCGATATTCGCGTGAAATCCCAGGTTGTACGGAACATTTAAAGGTTATGCTTGTCAGCACTCGCTTTTCATTTGAAACGTGAAGTTCACAATAAATTCTTTACTAATATTGTAGAAACCTACATGGTTTCTTATGCGGTTAAATCGAAATTAATAAAATACGAAGTTATAATAACGGCAAGTAATGCGAAAGCGCTTATCCGGACGCAGAAAGTCAGAAAGCGAGTCTCCAAGACAGCAGACAAACGACTGCTTACATCCATCCTTTTCAACAGACTCCTCGTCTCCACGATGATTAACGGCACCCGCGAGGCAGCCTATTATCCTTCGCGACTCGTCGTCCTCTCGAGCGCTATGTTTATATCAGCTTGCTTGTGCGAAGTGTTGCGGGCCCAGGAATTATCAGTGGCTGCTCCCCTCTCGCCCAGTCTTTCTATTTCGTTTTCTTTCGCACTTTCCTCGCCTCGCACGTGGGACACGAGGAGCTCCGAGGGCGGTCGAAAACGATTCTGACGCTCTTCCGGAGAATTAATGGATCTTCCTCGAGAAAGCTACGCGTCTCCATGATCATTGCGAACTCGGCGATGAGCGATAAGATTGAGTTTGTTTTCTCTCATTTCCTCCCGAGCCTGAGCGTGTCTCTGTGAAAAGAAAATGCTACGTCAGTTTTGCGACTGATTATTTAATTAGGTCTTCTCGTGTTGTTCTTTTGATATATATCAGCGATTTATATCAGACGTAAATATGATAAATAAATATTACCCTATAGAATCCTGAAGAAATTCCTCGTTATGATCCCTAAAGTCATTTATAATAAAAACTAATTCATTATATCAAATACTGATAATACTTGTCAACAAAATATGATGAATGCTTATTACGAACATAGTTATTATTTAATACAATAGTATAGATCAAAAAATATCTTTATGATATTAAGTAACTATTCTTTCATTGAATTCGTTATTTTTAGAATGTATTTTAAAAAACAATAATATTCTACGTATACTAAAAATATAGCTAAAAGAACTTTTAGGACGAATATCGATGATTATTTTCTACAATCAATTGCATAAATACTCTATATGCATATTATAAAAGTAAAGCATATTTATTATCTCTTCACAGGTATCATTGATAATATTTTTTTATGGAATAGTGAGTACCACCTACGTACCTCGTCGGAAAATTCTAAGCTGATATGGAGAACATCATGACAACTTGGCGTATAAAAGTGCTAAGCAAGAGTCTCGCAAAAAAGACAGAGGCAGTGCAGTTACGTGCAGATACGCAAAAACAAGCGCGCGCATTGTTGCCACCGTTGCTGCAAAAGGGCGCAAAATTAAATATCAGATGTTGACAAATTGCACGAAAGCGTCCCGTCAACGAATATTAATGATGCGCGAACTCCGCGCGAGAGACCAAGATAAAAAAAAAAGTAACTTTCACGCGTCTCAGCTTCTTTTCCCTCGGTTGTAAGCTAGCTCACAGTAATCGTAGAGATGAAGAGAAACGAGTTGTCAGTGTGTGCATTATATGAAAGAACTCTTTGGAATTGTTCAAACGTTCACCTTGAGAACAGTGAACATCGCAAATCGAAAATCAATCTAAATATGCCTCTGGAAATATGTAGAATGATGAGTTATCGCGTTCTTGTACTTGTTCTCTACAAAGTGAAATCGCGATAGCGAAATTCATTGACTCCAGAAAATTATTTCAAGATGAATTATGACAAATAAAATTCTGAAGCTAAATTAATCCAAAACCCTGTTTCAAATTAAAAGTTGCACCGATGAATAAATGTTTTAAATTCAACAAATATCGATATAGAAGCAACTCGATACATTTTTCAACAGTTAATTAGCAAGTTATTTCACGACAATATTTAGATTGTAACCTGCAATTATAATCAATGACATTACAAAACAAATGATGGAAAATCAGGTAAATCTAAGTACGGTCTTTTTACTACCTTTTAATTGGATTTAAATCTTATAGATAAATTTTTGAAGTATGAAATTTTTAACCCATCTATCTTCTCTACGAATTATTTACTATGTGCTAAATATTACATTCGTTTAATTCATATAATTGTCTAAAAATCTGCTGCCGTTTGAAAATTATAAAAAATATGTTGAAACAGAATTTTAAAGCGGCAACTATTGAAAGACGTAGCAAATTTGAATGATTCCTATGAACCCATGTAAATTAGATTTCCTGTCGCGATCACATTGCTCTAGGAGCCGCTACAGAAGTATCGCTCGATCCACGAGCAATGGTCGCGCTCTGTCGCGATAACAAACGATTCGCGCTCGGTTGAAGAAACACCTCCAATCGCGGGGAAGAATAATCCCTCGCAAGCTCCTGGGACAAAATGAGGCGGTGGCGGTCGATGAAAGGCTCGCTTGTTCGTCCCTCGGCTGCGAGAAAGGCTTAGGCGGGTCGGAGAGACCGCGACGAGGAGGATATCATCGGAGGTGGAGCGAACGAAGGCGCGGCATTGTCGTCGGGGGGAGCAACCCAGAGAGCAGCGAAGCTCCCGAAAGAAGTCTCCATCAATAACGCGAAGTCCGCGCACTCGACGACGTGGAAGACCGCAAGATTAATCATCCTTCTTCTTCTTCTTCTACTACGTCTACTTCTCGACCTCGTCCTTCTTCTTCAGCTTTTTCTGACTCTTCGTTCTTTCTCGTTCCGGTGCGTGTGGATGTGTGGTTTCAATGCACCCCGTAGAGGCGCCTGCACGTCAAAACGCGCCGGTGGAACTATCGGTGTCTTATCTCCTCGTTATCACTGTTTTTGATTCTGTAACTATTCTCGCTTTATTTACTTCCGTATATATTATAATTTCAAACCTAATTTCCATCTGCCAATTTCTTTGGCTGATTTGGATCGTTTAAGTGCCTGTAGTAGAAGAAATACATTTTATCTCATTCTGTGATTTTCAATGAACAAATTTGTTGGTTTTTTAAGTATTAAGTTAGCATGCAAACAGGTAACTTTTGAAAAAGTTTAAAATAGTGATAAAGCGAAGTAAATGTACTAAATGATATTTATTTCTACTATTCAAATATTGTATTAGATTCATAGTGTTCAAAACAATTTGCTTTAAAATATTCTTTTTCTAAAAGAATTACGTCTTTGCAGTTACGTCTAAACAATTTTTAATTTAACAGTCAATATATTTACCAATCTGAGTGAAATATGCAAAAGACAAAAAGACATACAATAATATATTTGTCTCAATTAACTTATTTTTATATTTAAGGGATGATAATAATAAAGCAGTCATGCTTTTCACTTTTCAATTAAGATAACTCAGATTTCTTATCAAACGTTAAACATTTAAGCTATAATTATACTTTTTATTAAAAATTTATAAAAAATTAATTACTTCTAGTTCAGTAATAATCATAAATCAATAATATTCGGATTTTATATTCACTTCTATAAGATATCAAATATTGTATGACAAATTATAACTCGTGTATTTTTTTGATTTTTTATATATTTTTTTTTTATTGTGTAATGCTTAAAGCAAAATTTAAACAGAATGTCAATAGTATTTGGACAAAATACACATTATACATTTGAAGTTTAGTATATCGCACTCATAGTATTTTATACTTATAATAACTAAGTTTTTGAAATACTTATATCACAGGGAAGTTATACAGTACTCGAGTGCACTCGAGTTTCTCCCGAGATGAAAAAACAAAAATGCTAAAAAGATGTTAATAGGCAGGGTTACATGTCTTATGCTGATAATACTTGCAACCCTGTTTTTCATCCTTTTTTAACATCATACAGTTGATGAGTCTGCTTTTCCCTTCGTTCGTGGATCTCAAATGCACTTCGTATATATATTTTAATTATTTAAAAGTTTAACTATAACTGAATACCTCATTAAATATCGCCTTTCATGACACTCGAACTGTCTTTTGGCTTAAATTATATTCCGAATATACAAGTTAAAATTAATTTCCCAATGTAATTGATCGTGTTAAAGTCGTGTACTTTTAGCATGTAGGCGTGTTTTTATTTTTCACTGATTTTAGTATAACTCTTATGGTAAATAATGATATGTAAACATTTTTAATTATGTTTAATTATATATTGATTATTGACGTATGATCAATAGCATATTTAAATGATTATAGTTAATGATTAATTATAATAAATGACATGCAATCTTATATATAAATAATAAAAGAATGACTACCTCTGTTCATTTCTATATTTTATTTTAAATGAAAGCTGAAAAATAGATAAAGAAAAGGATAAAGTATTTTATTATATACTACAACTACATATAGGCAGTTTAGTTGACTAATATCATTTATTAATAATTTCATTATTCATTTGCGAATGTAAAAATGTCTTTCATATTATTGTGTTGTATTTTTTCCGATGTAGAAATTATCCGGATACAAACATTATAACGCGAGAATTCGATTTTTTTATAGTTGAATATAATATGTAGTTTTGTAATGAGAACATATCAAGACATTAAGATTTCAGATTTTCAAAACTGTTTCAACGCAAGCAAAAATTAGTAAATAAAATTTCATACTTTACATGTCGTATAAAATCAAATAAATCCATATATTTTAAAAGCTAAACCCCTGGTTTTTTTAAATATAAATATAGTATTTTAGTAAATTTATTTGTTCGATAATGCAATTAATTATTAAATACATGTATCGATTGATTGATAAGATAACTAACTATTAAATTCATTTTGTTTCATAAGCATTTAAAATCCTGAGACAACGAGCCTATTGCTCTCGAGTAATCTAGAAAGTTCATTAAAAGTAACTGTTTGCAGAAACATTTATTTTCATTTCAAAGTATATCTTTACTTTATAATAAATCATTACACACAACGATTTACCAGTAATTACAATAGTATCCACAATGCGCGATACACTTTTTCCCAACCATTAATCGAACAGCGGTTTTCCGAAGACTCCTTGAAATCGGCACACAGTCTTCTTAATAAAACCATGAAGTAGAAGGACGAGCTTGAGAAATGGTTGTGCAAAACGACAAAAAACCGCGCCTGCATCACGCACTCGCTGGATGTTCAAAAATCCAGTGAATGTCAGCCATCGCTGCAAGTGAGTCCAGTTTCGTCCTGCAGCGCATAATTGATCATTATACCATTTTCCTAATAGAAACTCAAGTAGTATGACTGAACTCAACGAAGGTACCATAAGACAGCAATGCAATTCGCTTAATTACCAGTAAACCAGTTTGAGGCGAATAGATCGCTCGTTTTTTCCTTTGTGGCTACGCCTCACGTACTTATAAGTACAGCCAGTCTCGCGGTGACACTCGATCAAGAGCCAATGGCGAGCATCGACAAACGATTGCTCGCACACGCGCTTAAGCCATGCGAATATGTCCGATTTTATTTCGAAAGGGAGGAGGCGGACGATCAAACGGAACCATCGATCTCGCGCGGGCTCACGAGAATTTATCACTGGCCATCTGTGCAATGTGGAAAAGAGTAGAGGACGTTATTTGTGGAAAGCCTTTAAACTTGGAATGGAACGACTCGACTAAGAGTCTTATTATCGAGTCGAGACAGTGTTGTTTTTGTTGCCTTGGAAAATATACGTCGATGTTTTGATTTTAGCGTCTTTTAAGTATGTCGAGAATCTCGATTCGGTCAGTTGGACCTTTAATAATTATCAGGCTTAATTGTCGATTAATTAAATTAAAACTCTACGTTGAAAATGAAATTAAAACTCTTTTATTCAGAAATAAAATTAATAACAGAGATTAAAACGTATTAGTAGGTGTTTGATTCTCTGTTAATTAGCCCAAACTTTTCAACGCTTACATCATCACGTAGAGTCCATAAAAGATTTATCATCTAACATCTAAATTCTTTTATAAAGTAAATTGCGAACCAGTTACAATTTTAAATATAGAACTTATTTTAAGTGTCATAATATTATCTAAGAATACGGCCAAATTAATATTGACATAAGCGGTGATAGCTCCAACTAAAAATTGCGATACATTATAAAGTTTCGTGTTGTCCAAAATCAACATTTATATTACAATTAAAGTTTTCTTTGAAATTCAACTAATTTTGGTCTCGACTTAAATCTATAAGACATTTGTTAAACTTTACATTAATGCCATTTAATTCCAAAAGCATTAACAATTTTTCTCCAATCAGCTACAAAAAACTGCTTTAATTTTTCGATCTAGAAGAAAAACTATTTCAAAGCCTTTTAAATTAACTATTTTAAATTCTAGCAACGTCAATTTAATACTTTCTAATTTCACCGTAATAAATAAACCCAACAGTTTTAACGAAAAATTAATTCTAGTAAAGTGATATTTTATTTACAAGCTTTTTTATAGACATAGTACTATATTGTGTAAGCAACCATTAGAGAAAAGAAACATATAAGGAAAGATAACTATGATCCTGTGTCATCGTCTCATTCGTACAACTATACACTCAATATCTATATACATTACATGTAGGTTTACGTTAGAACTTCATTCAGTGGAAGTCGCGTTCCGTCGGAGTTCTCTCTCTCCAAATTTATCGGACAGTAGCGGCACCGATAGAAGTCGTTCTATCTTTCTTTCTCCCACCCTACCTCTCTCTCTCTCTCTCTCTCTCACACACTCTCACTCTTCTCTTTTTTTCTTTGCCTCTTTCTCTCTTCTTTACCAGAGAAATAGATCCGCGTCGCTGTAGCCAATGGGTTGGCTCGATCGACGAAGCCGCAACGAAGGGATGCGAAATTTATGTCGGCCATTTTGCCCGGCATTGTTGCCGAACATAGCGGGGAAAGGTATACTTCGCTCCCCCTTCTCTCGTCTATTTCTTTTTTATTTTCGATCTACATGGGCTGCGTGAAAACGTAAAGAGTCGGGCGTCCTGAACGATTTTATTCGTTTGACTTTATTAAGAGAATTTGATCGGTCAAACGCGAAAACTTAATTAATACCAAACCTTAACGTATCGTATCCTAAATATTTTATAATGTAACTATCTGGAGACTTTTTAATTTGAAGTACATTTAAATCCCATAAAGAGATATCTAAAATGTGAATTAGCAATGAACATCCATTCTACATTTATTGATTAATACCTATTGATAAACACAATTGGTTTTCTTTTGTACCAGCCTCAAAAAGTCATAAAAATATTCTCATCATTTTTAAGATAAATTTGTAATCTATAATATTGATTACGTATTGTCTGGTTCTAATTTTTCAAAATAATTTTCATGTAACGATATTTAAAATAATGTGCATATATAGTTTTATCATTATTAAAGTTAATAATAATCAAGCATATACATATATAATTATATTTAACAGCAATATTAATAAAGTGGTATAAATTAATCTAAAATATCAAAAATTTTAAATATAATTGAATAATAAGCATTTTTATTTAGGAGTCTAAACTGTAACATTTCAGGTACGTACATGTACGATTGAGTCCATTGGGAATTTTTAATACCAATAACAATAGTAAACAACAACTAGAACTATTAAAATTAGAATATCAATATATCCAAATGCGTTTCGAAATTATCATTGGTAAAACATATCATATACAATAAGGTGATACGTATAATTTTAATTTTTCATTGTTATACTCTACTTTTGTGAGACTGATTTCAATTTTTTTATTTACTTTATAGGTAAGTAACTTCAAATACATTCTATTTGAAATTTTTTAAGCAGAAAAATGAATAATTATGTATTATATACATGTATTGACTTATATTTCATAATAGACTTTTTTAATTATTTAACTTATGTTGTAAATAAAAATATATTAATGGGTACTTTATCTTTGTGTAAATATATAATCAAAATAGGTTTAAGAATAAGCAAATAATTTATAGAAAAAAATGTATTCTGTTTTATCTGGTAAGATTTCTGTTACTAATGCGATTATAAAGATAATAATATATTACTTACATTTATTTAATTAAACTTTCTAAATCATAAAAGTTTCTGAAAAGATAAATATTTTTTTAATGATCGATGACGCAATACGAAAATACATATAGTTAGAAATATAATCAGTTTCTTTTATAAAATCAACTATGAAAAAAATAATATTATATAGTCACATATTGTAAATTATGTTATATAAGCAATAAAATTTTGTTAATCTAAAAAAGTTATATTGCAATAGAATATTAATATTTATACAATTAACAATTAATTTAAAATATAAACCTTACATAATATTTTTATTATTTAATTTCATCATTAAAAGATATCGTTATACAATTACCTTATTTTAAATAGAATTTGGATAACGTAAGTGATCACTTACATAAACATAAATGTTCGTTAATCTTATTAAATAAATGTTTGTCAAGGCACATAAAAGAAGAGTTACGGTTTTACTAATACTCAGTTTAGTTTATACTCTGGGAATTGAAATTCTACAATATACAATAAGCTGAGTCGACAAACCTGATGTATTTCAAGCATCAAGTCAACTGCTGCAGAAATATTCTATCGACGAAACTGAACGAAAGCGCAAAGTGTCGTAAAATTGAAGAAACGCGCATACCTGTGGCAAAGAGTCGGAGTAAAGAAGAAAATCGTCAAAGGCAACCGCGCATTCGCGATTCGTTGGTTGTCACGGCGCGTGTTAGTAAACGTTCCCGGAAACGTCGTATAGTCTAGAAGGATGTGGGAAACACGTGCGAGTCTGGAGCAAATTTATCGGTTCTGATAGCAGTAGCGCAATGCGCTCATGAATAGATTCGCATGTTTTTCCACTCGTGCAACTCCTGCTCAATGATTATGCGGTACTCGAAAGAAAATCATCCGAGATGCGAGCAATGTTTGCATTTGAGAAATTTGTATTTTATGTGGAATATTGTAAAGGAAGGTTCCTTTTTTAACTGTGAATATATAGCAGAAGTAATTATTGTAAATATATTCCTATGAAGAAACAAATAACGAAGAATTTTGAATATTGCGGATTTATAAAACATTTCCAAACCTTTATTCGAATTCATTAAAATGAAATATTCATTTATATGAATTACATGTTTATTAAATTTAATTAAAAAGATTCCTTTATGAATAATTTTACAACCCATATGAGTATTCATTTGGTGTATACATATAGATGTATGTAAAATATAATTCTTTTTAGTTAAAGTTAAATTTAATTCCTTGGACTAAAATATCATTTCATTAATGCTGAATTTTCGGTTTATTACTTTTAATGTATAAAAGAATTTCCAATAAATATTTGGAAAAATAAATTGGTAATTATTCATCAATTAGCACACTCGAGATGTAATTTCTGAAGTAATATTTAAACGAATATACGTTATGAAATGAAAATATAAAAAGGAGTAACTAGTGCATTTGCTAAACAGTTTATTCTTAGCATTATAAATAAATATTACGTTAATTAAAGAAATGAAAAATAAAACTACTAAGTACTCATTATAACATTACTCTCAAGCTGACACATTTTTTTGCGAAGAAATATATTTCGTTTAAAATAGTAAACCGAAATTATGAAATTATTAACTTATTTTCTTAAATTAGGAAAACACAAGGTATTGAATAACTAAACAATAATAATATGTATAAAAACGTAAATATAATTTTTTTTTCGAAGAAAGGTGTAATTCTTATTGCTTGCTTTTGAGTAATAATAAAATTTTGAAAACGTAATGACATATACATATGTAGGTTTAGAAATTAAAAAAATATCTGAAATTATATTCATAAAATATATTTTAAATAATTACTATTAATCAGTTTTGAAAATACAAAACCGTTTAATACGTAATGAGGTAGTTACAATAATACACATTGTTGCATGTATGTTTAAAATTTTGTCTTTAATTACTGTTTAAAGATATTATACATAGTTTCATTCTGTATGATTAAAATTAACTACAAAATGTTTATTTGATTTTCAATTAAATTATAACTAATTAGATGCGCAAACTCGTAAAATAATGTTAGCTTGTGTGATGATCAGATGCTTAGGTATCACAGTAGATTAGAAGTCTTAGTATTGACAGATGTGAATGATAAAATGAGTATAATGCACTAGTAGCGGGGATAAATAAGGGGAATTATAAAAGGTCAGAGTAAAAAAGAAGAGCGGCTTCTGTGGTTTAATTTTTCAATCAGCGCATTTGACTTTGGATGCGTTAGCTCTTTGAGCAATCTTTTTTGATCATCTGTCAAGAACAATCACTTATTATTTATAAAATGTACTCGAATTTCAAGGCGAATAAGTGACAAGCATAAATCCGTACGTAAATATACATTAATAATTTATAAATTAGAACCTTTTATTTGTAGCTTCTTACATTCAAATAGGGTACTGTAATAATAACATACCTATTAGATAATGCATATTATAACGTAGTAAATAAATAAAATACATTGTTTTA
This sequence comes from Wiebesia pumilae, assembly GCA_018907045.1. NCBI lineage: Eukaryota > Metazoa > Arthropoda > Insecta > Hymenoptera > Agaonidae > Wiebesia > Wiebesia pumilae. The sequence continues at coordinate 5,442,551 of JACCHZ010000138.1, forward strand.
GAGTAAGAATATTCTTCTTACCTAGAATAGCTTTATTAAAAAGCTAAGTTACTGCCAAAAATTATAAATGAAATTATATCAATATAAAAAGTATTTCTTCGATGATAGAGTTGCATTCAGTAGTTCAAGTTTCGTGAATAAGGCAAAACGTACCAAACCTTCAATTTTCTTTAAAATTGCCTTAAATGAGTATTTTAAAATTCTTTTCTATTCCTACAAAGAAAATGAATAGTGTAGCTTTTAGTATTTCAATCTTTCTTTACGATGACTTTTCAAGAACGTCAACGCTATATCTCCTTGATTCTAAATGGCATCTTCGCTTTCCACCCTAGACTATTTCTTCCGAATGCAAATGAAACAACACTTATTTGTATTATTCTGGTCTAAACATACACGTACACCTACATGCATTTGCACACATGTGCACAGTTTCAAAGTACGGGGTCGCAAATGAAAGAGAGTTATCTCGACGACGATTTTCGGCGTATTTGAAGATTTATGCAGCAAAGTATTACTACGATTGGATGCTCCCGCGGCTAAACACCTTCGCTCTTCCATCCCTTACTCCCTGGCGTAAACTCGCGAGTACGTATCCGGCAAAACGACGCGATATATTATCGGAAAAAGGAGAGTGGAAAGCAGTAGCGCGTGCTCACTCAGTGGCTCTTTTCAGGAATAGGGAGGAGAGAAGGGCAAAAAGGTACGGGCTCCAATGTATACGGCGAGTGACACGAAGGAGGGAGCGAGAAAAATAGAGGTGAAAGGGGGAACGCACGATACTCGCCCCCGTAAAGCTGCCAGTTTGCAAAGCGTTGCATAAATAAACGGGCGTCGAAATATTCATGGTCGTGGTGGAGAGATGAGGCGCGCGTACCTATTGGTTCTTGGTAATCTATGAGCGAGCGCGTCTCTTTTAAGCGTGAAAGTCGAGTTTACTTTTTCTGTTTCGTATTCCTGGCAGCTTGCGTTTGCAACTGTTTTTTGTGTTCTTTTGTCTCGAAATTGTACATAATTGGCCAGGAGTAAGCGTTATCGAAGAGATTTATGATTTTGGTAACTAATGCAAATAAATCGTAAAAGGCTTCTTAATTAGGGCACTTACAGATTGCAATCTATTTTGAATTTTTCATCTCGAAATACTACTTGGACTTTTTTTATTTCAGCCTCAGCTTACAAATATCGATTCATGAGTCGTTCGACCACATCGTAAAGTTGTCTTTCACTGCATTTATGTGCATAATCCAAATATTAACGATATCGTACTCGTTACACTACTTGAAAAAGTACTTACGCAGATAATTTTACCTAATAAACAGATACTTCAAGATACTTCAATATACTTCAAGAGCTGTAATAAAATTTAATTTATTTTATTTATGATAATTCCTTTTTTTTTTTACTAGTTTACAGTTTCATCGTAAATTGTCGGTCTATCGTAATACTTTTATTTTATTTAGAAATTAAGCTACCAACAAGTTCCTTCTATCATTGTAATTATAAGGTTACATTCCTTTTAATTCCTTAGTAGTTACGTTATTTATAAAAAAAAGAGGATAGAATTTAATTATAATTTACGCCAACTACTCATTTTTAAATAAAATATGAAAAATTTGTGACTATAAAGCATTTTTTCATTTCAAATAATATTTCAATAATATTTCACATAATAAAACATTATAAATATTTTACAGTTGAAAGATGAAAAAATGGTGAGTTTCTAAAATTTGGCTAAATTATAGGCTAGTCTGTATTTATTAGTAATCATACGAGTCAGAAAAATTGAATTTTTATTCAAAATAAATCATTGATTTCTTAGTTAGTTGCATTTCTTGCATGGGAATGATATATTTGTATTAATTAATGCATTCGATCGTTTAATAGTTTACCTAGGTTATCGCCACTTTATAAAATAAAATAATATTTGAAGGTGATGAAAGAAAAAATTGAAAAATATTAATTTTCATTGTGAAAATAGATGCAAAACACGCTTTAAAATACTAAACCATGAAAGGTAGAAAAGTGTACCATCCATTTAAATGTTCAGTCTTTGGTTTTAAAAAATTGTACTTTAAAATAAGTTAATGTACATCTAATTTTTCATCAATTTCAATTCACTTGAGCAACTGTATCTTTCTTATACGAAAACTAAACGATCTTCAAATGTAGAAAAGTGTTTTCCCATAATAAAAAATTTTCTTGCAGAATGAAATTTAGAAAAGATCCACCCTCTATTCACATGTTTTGAAGGTATATTACCTTAAGCTTTTGTCATTAAATATTGGTTCGAATGTATGCGCTCGTAAAACGATCCCCTCTAAAGTAAATCAAAGGGAGAAAATATAAAAGCAAATTCTCGTTGGAGAACAGTTAGTCTTACAGTGGTAGTTTCGTTTTGTAAAATCGAGGACAGCCCTTCAATAGATAAAATGGTTAAGCGGTCAAGCCCAAAATAAGTGAAATACTATGAGTTATGATTCGGGGAAATTCGGGGCTTCAAGATTTATAACCCATTTAATAATTTATTTTATTAGATCTAGAGGATATTTGTCCCTGAATTTCTCCATATATATCATTTGATGTAAACTAAATGTTCAATATAATTATTTATTCGTCGGATAAAAAATCAATTTTCATTAAGAAGATTTGTTTAAAGACATAATAAAAAAAATCTATCAATTTACGTTCTATGTGTTTTCCGTACACTTTCTTCAATTAATAAAATGATTAATTGAACTCGATAATTTATAAATAAGACTGAACGTTGAAAATAAGCTTAAACATTATATAGTTATAGGTTTAAGGTAAAATTTCGTATATTGCGAAAGTACACAGTAAAAGAAAACGATCAAGTAGCCTGTATTTATAAAATTATTTCAAATCAACGCACAAGCGAATATCCTCAGGTCCAGAAAATTGTTCACAAATCGAAAGCAAAACGCTATTACGAGGAAAATAAAGTAAAGCTACGTAAAGAACCGCATCCATCGGCTTTGAAAACGTATAGGCATGAAAATACTAGACCACGTATCCAATGACAAAAAAATTCGCCCGAACGATCAGCCCTCGAATCCACACACACGTCCCTACCTCAATACGCATACACCTCTATATATCTCTAGATTTAATTGCGCTTGGACTCGTTGCATCGCTCCTGCCTCTCGCCGCTGCAAAGGGCGACGGATATGACGCAGGTGACAACCTCGCGGCTCGGTTGCGCGGGCGCGCGCGCGCGTGCAACAGAGAGAAAACGCGCGCCGATGTGATTGACAGGCTACAATATGGCCGCGCACACACGCAGAGGCCTTCGATGTCTCTCCCTCGCGTCCGCGCATCGTTGCGCAAGCTGTTGCACCCGCATCTGCGCGTTCATGCAAACTCGAGCTGCCCGTCCGACTGTCGACTGTCGCACGTTCGTCCACGACAGCTTTCGCTCGCTCTCTGTTATCTCGTATGTTCACCGCTGCAACTGGTCTCCCTGTCCACGATATATATTCACTTGTTTGCTTCCGATGTATGCTACATTCGATTCTTTCCATTGCGTCTATCCGAGATTTTAGCATCTCAACGAAATCGTGAGATGTCGATTCTCCAAGTGCTTTTTTTTAAACAGAGGCGAAAGACTGACGGACAGTAATTTATTGCCACTAATACATAACGGATATTTAATTAATGTTTTTGTTAACGTCACACCGAAATAAAGGTTACCTTATATGAACCATAATTTAAATTGAATAGTTTGATATCAATTATTTATGAATTTAACATGCATGCTCAAGAGCTTTACTACAACTGGATTAATTTCCTTCTATAAATTCGAATAATAATTTCAATGATACTAATGAGGTAATTCAATATTTAGATTTTAATAATCATTTAGATTCTCGCGGATCAAATATAATTTCGATTTTAACGCGTAAGTTAGTTAACCTTAAAAAGTTTCCTTAACAATTAATTTCATTCAATTAAAGGTGTTTATGGATACTTCTTTGAAATATATTTATGTTACCTACTAAAATCTAAAACCTAAAATAATTATATTACGTAATGAATCACAGCTTATATAGCACATTAAGCAGGCTCTATAAAATAACCATAAAACTAAAAGATTTACAAAAACATGGCATAATTTGATTCGAAATTTAAAGTAGGCGATACCTAAATCATGGAATGATTTAAGTGGAAGTACTATTGTCACTTCCGAAAAAGAAAATCTAGAAGAAAGCGCATCCTTGCAAAGCGAGCTTTTTCGACTCGCTCAAATTTCCCTCGATAGCAGGAAAATTTCCTGAACGACCCGTAGCTCGTTTGTGCCCAGTAGTCGCTCTAGTATCTCCGACGGTGCTGTCATTGCCTGTCTACCGGATCGCGCCCTTTTCCGCGCATAATAATGATATGCCGCGACTAGGAGGGACTTCCTGCTTATGTAGACGAGAGCTAGTGAAAAGCCAACGTTAGAGAAAGGACGGGAATCCGATGCTGCATGATTGACGTCTCAATGGTAGTTCTCAAAAGACGAAAAGTGGAGTAAGCCGTCTCTCTCTCTCTCTCTCTCTCTCTCCTTCTCGTTCTTATAATCTTCGGCAGTTAAAATGCTATTTTGAGGATAGAGAAGACGGGGAAAGTCTATTGAGCTTGATGCTAGTGAGGAAAATGAAACTCGCAGTTCTAGCGAGAAAATACCACCCACATACATGGCATAGAGCAGGGAAAGAAAGCCAAGGCATCACGCGTCATGAATAGAAAAGTCTTCCCCGACTGAATGAGCATGAATGCACACGTGCGCGTGTGCACGACGGTTGGTGTGCGAGTAAATTTATAGCATCATATCGAACTAACATATCGATCTTACCGGATAAATATGCATTTGACTGCACCTTCTTCTTATACTCTTCCCGATTCTTTGGTTTCTTCTCTCGGTATAACGGCCATTTTCACGTTTCGGTTGGCCTGGTAGCGCTATAAATTTATAGTTTGAGCATCTTATTGATGTAATGCATTTCTTTATAATTGTATAATGGCGACGTTGGATAGAGAAAAGATGCGTGCAATGTATCATTGAAGAGGTGCTTACAACGCTAGAATTTCTACCAAAAGTTCACCACCCGAGAACTTTCGAAGATTTTATACTTATCGTATAAAATACATTAGGAATGTTTAATATTCAAATATATGATAAATCTAATATATCAAATATAATGCCAAAAATAACATCGCTGCAGAAGACTATTAGTATTTTAAAACGACAAGTTGGTACCATATCTACTCTGCATTAGAACAAATATATATCAATGACCTTACAAATTTGTCAATTCCAAACTTAAAAGTCGCAAACTTGTAATGTCGAATTGAAATAGTATCCATTTAGTTCTCTTCAATTTCAATGCGTATCGATCATTTCAAGAGTAAATAGGCTCTCCATTACGATTATACATAATTCTTAACTTCAAAGAGAGATTGATGCACATCTTTTCACGCGTATCTTACTTTTTTAAATATATTACCTTTTCAGTATTAGCAACAACTAATAAAATAATTTCGTATTCAAAAATAAAACGCAATGATACATTAAAAGAATAAAGAATAAAATTCATATAACTACACTGATTTTTTAGAGAATCTTTCTGTCTCCTTAATGCACAAATAAAATTTATTAAAAAAATTATATAGTATTATAACTATTAATCAAGAATTAATTACAATTATCTACGATTCATAACCTCACCACGTGAATCTTTCTCGTAGCAATATTATTTTCACTCTTTCTATTATATCAGATATACGTACGCATATATAAAGAACTGATAAAGTTTCTCACTTCTCAATTTATATTTTATACTTGTCGAGTAGTTTAAAACATACAAAAATCCTGTTTAACTAATGAATAAATTTAAAATCATATTTAACATCACCAGTTCTATACAGTAGTAAAATTTCTAATTTTAAAGATAAAGAATTTCTAGATAGAAAAAATTCATATTATTTCACGTATAAATACGTCTTTTACATAATAACCCAAAGAAATTTTGTATACACTTTTGCCTTAAATTTTTTATTATTTGATAAATTATGCTTTAGCTGTGTCAATAAAACTGAATAGCTTTGATTAGCGAATTACTCCACTTATATAAAATTTAAATTATTTACATTTTTTATATATAATTAATCTCAATTGTATTGCTGTTATTTTAAAAAAGTAGCTTTCAAGGAAAATTTTGTGAATTTGAAAGTATCATTTTTATTCAAATTTTATACAATTTTTTAGAAAATGTTATTGTATAGTAATTTTCAAAAAATTTTGGAGTTATGTTTTTAGAAAAACATTACTATTTTTATAATGTAAATATGTTCTTAAAACCTTAATCGTTGTCATTTTCAATCATATTTCATTTCATCACTTTGTAAAATATATTTAATTTATCCAAAATAATTCGATACGTCAATTTATCATGGAGGATTTAATTATAATTATTAAATCACATAACGAGAGGTAACGGTAATAAAATAATGACACGATAATACCTATGCTTTTCTGTATTTGCTCTGTCATTGTCATATGTCATTTCGATGCATAAATGAGGTTATTTTGTATTCTCCCGACCCTTTTATTACTATTGTTACAAGAAATGAAAAAATTACACACCTTGTTTGTATCGATAAAATTAATTAATATATATTAATTATTTCAATTTAAACAAGTGTAAGTACTTTCAATTTAAACAAATGTAAGTACTTTCCATTTGTAAGGACAACGTTAAAAAAGAATAGGATATACCCGAGTAAACTTAATTCTACAACAAATTTATCGAAAAGCAAATCATAAAAGGCAATCGAAGAAATAGGATACAGCATTGAGTATCGAACTTGGAGTTCGAAAGCACGATAGCTCACGATAAAAAAAGACCAGTTTAATTAATTAAGCGATCAATTAAACTAAATAATCTCGCGCAACATTCGACAGGGGATACATAACGGATAACGGAAATGCATTTGCGCGCTCTATTCCAATCGCGTCTCCTTTTAACGTATAACGGTTCCATCCTACGGATTAATTAATTAGTTGCGCCCAACTTCTGGCGCACGCGCACATTAACACGAGCCGAGTGCGAAGGTGTTAGCAGATTACGATGTGCAAAAATTTAACAAATAAAAGTAACACGTAACATTGATTATGAGAGGATTACCTGCACGAAAATAATTGTATGTACATATATATCAATTACTTTGTTATCACCCTTTAATTTATGGTATTTTATAGATCTGCGTGTTGAACTCATTTGTGCACTTGAGAGATGTAAATTGTAACACGTAGCTGTGTTGCAAAGTAGAGATTGTGCATTAGATTTTAGTACAATTACGAATATATCATTATTTTTACGAATTGACAGCATAACAATTGCTTATTATACAGAGGATCAATTTTATTAAGTATTATATCAATATGAATATGAATGATTGCAAAGAACGCGTTATGTGAATATTCATTCAAAATTAGTATAAATTAGTTATTTACTCGGAATTGGTATGAATTGAAAATAACAATAAATAGTGTATATTTAATAGTCGTTATTTGGAATAGTTAATTAATAAACAGATTATTAATAAATGTTTTTAGCATATTACGATCTGGAACAAGAATAAATATATGCCAAATATTTGTAAAATTATTATATCTATGCAATTAATGAATAATTATTAAATTACTTTTGTAAATATATCATTATTACGACCAAATTTAAGGGCTATTTTAATCTCGTCTTTCGTGTATTAATTATACCCAAAAAATGATTATTTGTGTAATTGCTAATAGCATAGAATCGCGTATTGAAATTAATGATATAAATGTAATAGCACAATGTTTATATAAATTGATCACACATATTTCGATATATAATTTGATGTACGAATAATAACGATAATGAACAAAATCTCAGTTCCGGAAGCCGAACAATATTGTCTACACATTCTAAGAAAATTAAATAGCGTTTAAGTCATCTTTTACATGTATTGCGCAACGATAAATAAGACGAAAGTCACAGCAGGAACTTTGGAACAGCCTCACATCATCCTAACTTCTGAACGTTTTACACCCGCAAAACTAGGAGAATTTTATAAAATGCCGTGTAGCAGTTGATATGTTAGGCTGGGCCTTTTTGCGAATAGCGCAGGTGGTGGTCCCTTGCGTACGCTTTTTCATTTGACGTTGTCGCAGCGCAAGACGCGCGCGCACATACGTGAACACGAGTCTCCTTGAGTGACGTTTCATTTTTCCATCTCTGCATCTTTCCGCAAACACAAAAGAGCAACGTGAGCTCGTTATATGTGTGCGCTCGCAATGGCACACGTGTATATGCGACTTTTTTTCACACATGGTTTGTACGTTAAATGAAAATGTTTTGGCCTGGACCGCTTGTCCGTACAAAACGCCGACGGTGGCAATGGTAGGGCCCGAGGGGCACAAATATTTCTATATGAGAAGAGAATCGCTCGCCATTACGGGGACCTATAAATCACGACACGTGGGGTAGCCATGTTGAACTCCTCTATCGCTTATTCCTGTTTCATACTCCTCATTCCTTCCCTCTTTCTCTTACTTCTCCTCTCGATCCACGCTTAACCTTCTTCTGCCTTACGTGACGCTTTTCCTTTTCAGTTTTCTCTCTTCACTGAACCACCCTCCCAACCCCCTGTCTCTTTCTCGCTCACTTACGCTATCTCTGTCATTTATTCTTTTTTACATATGAAGACAACATACGCTAGCAGAACTACTTTGACTGCAAACGTCACACTGGTTTCCTTTGCCTTTTTTCGTGCCTTTTTTTCCTCAATGTTTGCGATACCTTGAAGAAGCTATCATTTTTTACGTCTTTCTTTAAGACGACATTAATCACGACTGACCGCATTTCTGTAAACATGCGCGCAATGGGTGATCTTTATGAGTCACCACGTGTTCAAATCTGAGACCAATGATGAGTAAAGCGGAGATGACTTTCCTTCATGCTGCGCTGATGTATTTAACTTTTCGTTAACTGATATTTGCCAGTGATTCCTGCTGCACTGTGTATAAGAGGAAGATTAAAAACTTCATTAAATATAGGTTAAAATAACGAAAAAATTATTATTATTATTATTATTATTATTATTATTATACAAGTTTTGTACGTACTACTTGAATCTTGTACACTTTTATTACTTGATGGCGAAACATGATAAAAAGAAAAGGAACTGACAATTTAAAAATTCGTAGTTGTCGTGATATCGGTGAATATTTGTTAAGGATGAAGAAAGTAAACAATTTCCAAGAAACATGCGTCATTATTCCAACACACAGTGTACTTACTGATTAGATTTTTATGGCAATGGGTATAATAGTAAACGAATTGAAGAGCTTCTATACGGTGAGCAAGTCAGAATTATTCGTATGTACGAACGCACAGGAAAACCTTCATTTAAAAGTGTACAAGATCAAAACATATCACTTACAAGATGAAAGACTCAAAATCACCCACGCTATATGAATAGCCCAGCGTGTGCCCTCCCCTACACAATATTAATTCAAACTTAAAATGCAAAAATTCTGTGAAGCCGAAGCACCAGATTGTAAATGCACCGAAATGAGACGTTTTCTTGACATTTCCGCGTTTCTTTCGCAAAGAAAAAGAAAAAAAGGAGCATAGAAAAGCCCACCCTACGAGTTGAATTTAGAATCGCAGAGGAAGTCATCATCGTGACCCTTGGGTGCTCCACGTAAAAGCACCCGTAAATATATCATGTGGATCCAGCGGAGCGTGGCTTATTGTGGCCATCGGTCACAACGGCCGGCCAGCGATCGCCATCTTGCACAGATAAATACATTTCCACCTTCTACCGCTGATCATCCGCGACGTCGGGCATTGAGAGGGTCACCGAGATTCCGCTGTCACCGAGAACTAAGGGAAAAAAAGGGAAAAAAGAGCCCAACGAAATCATAAAGAAAGAGAACCTCTCTTTTCTCACTCTTAACAACGTGGCATTGATTGCTTTTTCGACTTCTCTCATAGATGCTCATACGTATAGAACCGGGCATTAAAAGGTGGCGGATCGGTAGGGGGGCGGCCATCTGTCAAAAAGTCAAAATATACACACACGGGGGTCCTGGGACCCATTGTCCTGCCGCTCCTGCGGGATCGCTACTTAGCTTCTATTCCTTCCCTTCGTTTCTCTTTACCCGCTTCTCGTCCATTATACTCACAGATCCAGAATTCGTATCCGATGTGTATATGTGTCCTGGAGCAGTCCCGAAAGCAAAATGTGGCCTCGTACACGCTTTTGTAAGACATCTGTATGTAGTAATAATCAGGGCCCTGTGCACGCGTGCGCCCAGCTTATGTAAGATCTACATCAAGCATTGGTTAGAAAATGGATGCGTATGTACTTATAACGTGTATAAGTTAGCTGCTCTTTGTGGAACAGTTTGTAGAGTACATGTATGTATAGTCTGTGAATAGGAAATGAAGAAATCCAACTTGTTTCGTACCTTTTTTATCTTCTTATTCATCCAAAAACACGAATTCACATTATTTTAATATTTGCGCGGTCTTATTTCATGTTAAAGTGGACACACGCGAAGGTGAAAGATGCTACTAAGAAAATGGTGTATCAACAGTATTACTAATGATCGACTAAATTAAACTAAAGTAAACAATAGGCAATAAAATGGCTTGTATAAGTAAACATTATAAAGTACTAGAGAAATTACATTACAAAGATGTAAATATATAAATTATCTTCTCAATGGTATATCGTAAAAGTTTTTTATTTTACAAAATGGTTTAAAATATTTTACCAATATGAGACACCTTCATCTTAGAATTCTAATCTTGCTTATTGTTTACAACTTACTGCACTTTACAACTTCAGATATTTGAAAATAAACCAATAATATACACTCATTTAATAGTCTCCGTTGAAAAACAGTTAACTGACTATTAATCAACAAGTTAATAAATTTATTAAGCATGAAATTAAATTGACGCAAACGATAACACAATTTATCATATTAAATATATCTACTAGTAAAAATATATAAAGTATCGTATATCCTCTAGGAAATTGTATTTTTAATCAATACGCGCTGTTTTTACAGCAATTCTTAATTGTTTTCATAAGTATCTTGATCATTCATGAATCCCTTGATAAATATTTCGTTTACAAGAACGAATTACTAATAACGTTCGTGTGTCCCGCACGTATGCAACGACGCATTCGTTATTTTACAGACATAATCCTGCTCCCTCTTTCATTTTTTTCAATTTCTTTCAATCCCTCTTTCTAACTTGCCATACTAAATAGACACATATTCTCCCCCATTATTACGAGACCATCGCGATCTGTCTAAAACTTTATTCCGGCCTCCCCGTATGACTCTATAGGCTTGTACACAGGGGCTGTGCACAACACGCGATTCGTCGATGCAGCTCACAAAATCCACGTGTATATGTACTACCGACGAATGAGGGACGTGCTTTGTCGAGGTGCACATAATGACACGATGGGTGTTCCCATGACTCCTTCTCCCGAAACGCTGTAGCGCAAACACTACTCGTCAACTACGGACCATCGGTTTAATTAGTAGGGCATTTGATTCAACTACTAATATCTTGTTGATGCAAATGTGATACCACCGTTTTTATCAATGATGAAATGGAACTTAATTATATTAAACGTTTTAATTCCGAATCTTAGGTGCCAAACGCTTTTATGAGCGGTGTAGAAAAAGCTGTATGAGTCATTGAAAAATACTTTAATAGTACCGTGATCTTAAGTGAGAAAAAATCTACTTTTACATAAAAATTTACAAAATTATGCAGACATCTTGAAATAGATTTTACTTTTAATTTTACTTAAACAATTATAACTTGTGATTTTTTCTTTTTTATTAATAAAAATCTTGTTCATTAAAACGAAGTTATTATTCCCATAGGCACATAAAATACGTTTGAAAATTATAAAAACAAATTCTGTTATTGCCTCTTTATAATTTGAAGGCGGAGAACTAATGAATATCCTAGAAATGACATAACTAATAATATTAAGCATATATTTTGTTAAATTTCGTTGTCTATTTGTACCTGTATTACATACGGAACGAGCATGTTTATTAAAATATCTTATTTACAGAATAATTTGATAATTCTTACTGAAGTTCCTCGCTAAGTTAAATAAAAATTTGAATCGAAAGTCAATGATTGAATCATGTACCCTACAGCACACGAATCTTATATGTGTGGAGCGTTGTAAGAACAAATCGGCTAAACGTGTGCGCCCCGTACCATCGAGATCTATTGTCATGAAGTTTTCGACTATACCGTATTGTTGTGCATGGTGATTCGTATATTTGGGCGAACGCGAATTAAAGTTTTGTTTCCTTTCATATGCGGAGCTATAGTCTAGGCAACAATGGAGACGACGTGACGTCGTGCGATGTGGCGATGTCGGATCGTCATCTTACTGGATTACAACGTTGAAAGGAAAAAGGGAGGCGCCAATTCAGTACACCTGATGAATAGGTGAACGCTCATTTTTGTTGGGCTATCTAGTATGTTGGTTGATATTTTTATCTTTGTTTCATTGTTATTTTTTCTGTTCTGAGTAACTACAATAATAGGTTATAGAAAATGAATTTTTTTTTTATAAAGTTTGATTCTACCTTAAAATAATGTCTTTATATATCTTTATACAAAATATATAAATTAAATAATTTTTACATAAAATTAGCGTTCTATAAAATTAGCTCTCTAAATGAATTTCTAAATATTAACTTTTTTTCAAATTCGAAGTAAATATTTCCAATTTCAAAGAACAAAAAAAAAAATTTTACTTGAACCTTGCATAGCAGAATTTAGATTATTTTTTAAATATTTTTATATGAGTATAAGTAATGTCTTCAATATTTAGATAAATTCTATTTTCATACCATAGGTTATATTATTTTTAATAAGAGATATCATTGGTATTGTATTTAAATTTAATTTAATTTTTACCTCCTTAAAGGTAATCGTAACATACATAGTGGAATTTCTAATCTGATAAAGAAAGAGTTATTTGTTGAAAACTCTATTGAACATAATACATTTCACAAATATATAGTAATCTTATCAACGCGTATCAATTTCAGTGAAATTATATTCATACATTAAATTTTAATACTTATTTACGTTTGCATCAGAGCTCACATTATAAGACTCGTTCATAAAGATATTAATCTTCATCTAAATTATTCAATTCGAAGTACATTATTATTATAAACCTGTATTATTCCTAGATATAACTTAGTCAAAAAGTAAACAATTAAATTCTTTACCTACATTCGAGTTTGTTTCACGTATCAAATTTCATTTAGAATAAGCCAATTCGTTGATGTTTCTTCTTGCAAAATCTCAATGCACGTTCGATCACTTAGTTTAGCTTCACTGATCTTCGCTGATTAACAAAATATAAAGATTTAAACCGATTTCACCAATATATTCGTATTAAAATTACCTTTATTCACAGTTTCCCTGCGTATATTTATCTTATCTAAAGTTTTTGTATTAGAAAATTTAATTGGTCGTGTCGAGCGAGGTAACACAATGTTAACTGAAAATTTAAATTAAGTTTCGTGATTAAGCCAATGAAAAATTTTTAAAATTTTAAAGTTTATTTTAAAAGCATTATGTAAGATAGTCAATATTTTTCAAATAAAATATGATATTATATTCTTAGTACATGTAGATAATATTATTTTTTACTAATAAATTGACTTATATCCGAATCAATGTATTATTATTTTCAATATATACATTATTTAACGTACTTTCAAACTAAGTGAAATATAAAGCATCTTAATTGAGGCACACAATTGTATGATATGAGAAACATTATTTGTACTTATTAAAAATACTGAAAACAATTCCTTTAAAATATGATATATATACTAAACTAAACACAAGTTCTTATAATATATCTAGTCACAGAATGATTTGTAATCAAATATTTAATAAGATGTTAGCTATTCACATAAGTGAACTTAAACATACTATATATCTTTCTTAAAGGGTACTATATACGAATAAAACAGGAATAAAAAAGTCTCTTAAAAGGTATTAGCTTTACGAAAAACCTGTTAAGTATCTTAAATATTTATTCAATCTGTTCTTTTAAAAAGAGAGAGAGAACCGAGCCGTATTACCAAATAAGTGAAAGGTTGATTTTCTCTTTTCGAGCCGAAAAGAATCCTTGCGGCATGATCAAATATACTTTACAATTGTGTTGCCAATATTCTGAACGTCAATGTTATTATTGCCAAAATGTTAAATGTACATTACGTGTTAACTGCATTCAATACGGTGATACTGGTTACACATTTTAAATTTGGAAAAATAATTAACACAGTACTTTTTCTTATGGACATTATTTATACAAATATTGAGAAAAGTACGAGTGAAGTATTTGAATTTGATTCTTAAATTTTTAAAGGCATTTAATAATCTATATACCTAAATCCACTGTAGGTAAAATAATGAAATGTATGATTACACACAAATCATTTCACTTCTAATAATCCTAATAAATGAAAATTCACCTTCAAATAATAATTGGATAATTTTAACAATTTTTTAATATACAATTACAAACGAAATATATTTATAATGTATATTAATCTTTAAAATTATAAAATATGCGTATACTAATAAATTAGATAAGTAGATAGGTAGATTACGTAGAAACTTTATTTAAAGACAAATTAAAATATTTTATAATTATGGGATTAACGTATTTTTAAATTTGCAAACAATATTTTATCGCTTAATTTTATCAGATAAATTTGCTACAAATTTTTTAATTTAATGATACTACGGATAACATTTTTATTTCAATTCAAATTCTTCTAAATAAACACATTAATTAATAAGCCAATGATTCTCGGTCACTGTCACTGGTCCGCTGTAAAAATCGATGGAGAAAATGAACAACTAGTCTACTTTAAAGTCTACAATCGCATTTATCATACATATATACGAGTTGTGTTCATATATATGTATGGATCAATCTGGTTCAATAATCATTCGTGGGAGACTTAAAACGGATACGAAGCCATCTTTCTTTTTTGAATCATGTATGAACCCCCTCTACCACCCTAGAGCAAGAGACAATCCTTAGGTTAACTGCGCTCCACAGACCATCAACGCTAATTACAGTAGATGAGCATCTGCGCTCGAGTTCAAAACTCATTCTTCGTTTCTCTCGCCCTCTTTTGCCGTCTTGTGCCTTCCTCCGCCCTCAACTCCTTACGCCCATTGGCCGCCCGCGATGACAACCAAGTGCAGCTGACATGGCGTCTTATCTGATTTCGTTGCAAACGAAACATTGCGGGTATCGGTGCTACGGAGTTTTTTCTTATTTTACTTCTGTGCTTAGTTTCCTTCTCCTTTAAGTTCTTGAGTCCTTGAAAGAATATTCCAGTTGTCCAAGATTAATCGACTGTAATTATTTTCGCTCAAAAAAAAAAACAAAAAACCATTAACGTATTGATTATATTATATACTTATTAATAACATGTATTACATTTTATATCATTAACTAAGGATATATTTGTAAGATATTTATTGATTTCAAAAAAGAAATAATTCATTAGATATCTAATCTAATTTTAAACTAAATGCATATATTCATTTTACATAAAACTCTAACTGAATACTTCACAGTCGATCCGTGAAAATTGTCTTTATTGTTTAATAGTACATTATACGCCTTAGTAATGATAATTCTTAAAAAAAAGACAAAATAATTTTTTAATTGCTCAAAATATCTATGTATATAAGCACACAGTGTACATAATATACATATTAAGATAGATGTCTTAAATGTAATTTGCAAAATTTTGTCGCCTTATAACTTCATACTTTCTGTTTTATATCGTAGTGTATTTGTTTAGATAATAAAAAAATAAATAAACTTGAACATTGAATGAAATGGTCCCACTATTTCGTGAGTAATAATTCTCAATAAGATATTTGAAGAACACTTAATTCAAATGAAAATTTTTTTATTTTCGTAATAGAAAAGTTTTGCTCTGAAACAATTTTTTAATAATATAATACAGTAATATTTAATCTTATTAAAAATTCTGTATTCCTATTTATTTTCATAATTAACATAATGTTAAACTGCATAAAATAAATCTGAAGCAGAATCTTGCTAATCAATTTTTATTTTGAATGGATATTTTTATTTGATTTAAGCTTAATTTTAAAGTAAAATTATCTTTAGGGATTACAGTATAAGAGCTTACAAGATATTGTGTAAGATAACAAATTGAGCTTTGTTTAGATAAGAAAAATTCACGCCTCATGACGACCAACGTAAGTCCGTCGGCAACCGTTCGTAACACGAATTTCTTAACCACCCTTAACTTAGCTCAAACCTACGCGTAACAAGGTAGATATGTATATGACGTGTCTTTTTAACCAGAAAAAACCATCTACTCGAATCGATATATTGAAACAATACTTGCTGTTCATGAACTTAACATAATACATTTGATGGGAAAGTGCTACTTTAACAACCAATGCAACCGCTAGTATCGTTTTTTATATCAATGCACTATCGTTGAATTTTAAGCAAAATCAATGAGTTCTGACGTACTTTCTTGCAATACATTAAAATAAGAAAGATTCAACCCTTTTGTATACGATCAAAGCTAATCATTTCATATAACTTCTGTACAGTGTACAACTGTACAGTGACGACTAAAAGATTATACATAAGAATATTACGATAAAATATACTAAATATTTATTTTAAATTGTCAAAACTGGTATCATGGCTATGACTTTTAACTATTTTTTCAACAGTTACTCATATAAGAGAATTTATTGATAAATTAATACGTCAACAACAAAAATATGTTTAGTATGTTTATATCAAAATATTTTATGACCTTCTTTTAGCCGAATAATACTTGTCACATATTTGTATGTGAGATTCAAGGAATAAATATTCTTAATTAAATTTATTAAATTTATTTTCAGAATAAATATTTATTGGACTAAGTAATTATTTAAGAAGATATATAAATAAATCAAATTTGAATTTTAAATTTGAAGAAATTTGAAAGCTTATATTTTTATTACTTGTTAGTAAATGTAGCAGCTTTAGATGAATATACCAATAAAAACATTTAACAAATACGTTTCTTTTATAAGATAATATTTTTCCAAATGTCGTTAAATACTTATTATTATTTTTTATGAAATATGTTTTATTTATATTCCAATTCAAACGAACTGAAGTTTAACCAATTAATTTAAAACTAATTTTTAATATAATAAATAAAACATTAACAGAAAATAGTAAAAACTATATTTGACAGAAAAGCTATATTTAAAATAAAAAGAATCATTGAATGCTTATCTTATTTCAGAATAAAAGTAAAAAATTGCAGCAAAGAACGTTCTTATATTTATCGAAGTACATAGAGGTTATTATATAGAAAAACTATAGGTTTATAAAAAATCAATATTAAAGCTTTAAGAACATTAAATTTAAGTTTAAAATATTTTTGCATACTTTTTAAAAAGAATATTTGACTCGTCATAATATTAACTACAATTTTTTATAATATCAATTAAATTTTGTAATTTTACTGTAGTAAATGTTTTCGAACATTACTTTTTAAAAGGCATTTCTAATTTATCTATCAATACAGCGAATAGATACGTTGAATCTACAAAATCTACTATTTATATATGTAAGCCTGGCCATGTAATTATCATGTACATTTCATTATTATTTAAGGATATATTTTTAATGTATTTATTTAGTCAGATAAAAATTTTTCTTTTATAGCTGTTCTTGATATGTTAAGCAATGTTTGTGTGTATTTTCTTTCTGGTTTAGATAAAACAGTGCTCCTTCTTTAAATCTTAATTAAGTAATATTTATTATATAATAATAAAATATAGATTTGTAAAGAGAAAAGTGGAATGATAAGTAGATTTTATTTGAATCACATGCCTATAATAATTATTTAAGAATATATTTTTGATTTAATACTTCAATGGTTTTCACATTTCAATTACAGGCATAAGATTGCTTTAAAAATTAGTAAAATGTTGACGTGTAAAATCTAAAATATAAAAATGTACACTAATTTAAAAATAATAAGTAAACATAACTACTGATTGTTGAACTAAAATTGCTGAAATTTCTTAATTCTGCATGCACAATGATATGCTTATATTTAGTTGAAGTAGTAGAGCCAATGTACTGGTATGTATCATTTATTCATCTTGTGTATACTGCTTATGCTTTATATATGAATAATACACCATCGCGCACAATTTATTCCTCAACAGACGTACGACAATTGTCCATCGCTCTCGAATAAAAGTTAAAAGCTCACCCGAGATTGACTGCAGCTGTCGAAGCGTCAGCGCCGAAAATCGAGCGCTTTTACGAGGCGAGATGTGCGACCTTCTCTCTCTGTTTCTCTTGAAAATTTCATTTGTTTCTAGCAAACATAGCAAGCGAACGAAAAAATCGCCCTTTCCCTCTCTCTTTCTCTCTGTCTCTCTTTGCCTGGGATTTCGCGGTACACAAAAAGCAAAATAGAAATGCGTTAATCTGGGGTGAGGTAGAGGGTGAGTAGTACTCCTCATCCATCGATATTCAGCATTAAATTTGCTTCACCCACTAACGCACCGAAATACGCATATCCGTGCATCTCTACGCGGTTTCGATCATAACGCAGTTACGAGAAGGGCTTTGCGAGATTCATAAATTTGTATTTTGCTAAATCTTTTGTAATTTATGAATAATGATGAGTGAACGTTGATTTCAATAATAATAATAATAATAATAATAATAATAATAATAATAATAATAATAATAATAATAATAATAAACTTAGAGAAACATCAAAAGTTATTGTTCACATGAGAAAACAGAGACCGAAGTGAAATGATTCAATAAATTATGGCACATTTCATATAAACAATTACTTCAAAATCCATACATCACATTATATTAAATTTTTTATGTGATCATAATAATATACATACTGCTATCGATAGAAATAATAATATCCTTAACTTTTACAGTTTTTACATTTTTTACAAATTAGCTTTTCAAATGAAACGCTATAGTTGCTGCGTAATTAAAAAATACGCCTATAAAAAGCTTTTATCCTAAATTTTTCTAGATTAATTTAAAACAAGCATAAATCTTCCACTCTTATGTACAATGAAAGATATTAATATAAGGAGCTATTAATTATACTTTTGAAACAAAGTTTGTGAATTATTTAGGTGGATATTCTTAATGATAAACACTATCGTCAAGTTAGTAATATTCTTTTGAAATTAATTCAAAAGGTTTTTTTCTCTTAAAATTTTAAATATTCAAGTTCTTAATCTTAATGATTAAATGTAATCGATTAACCACTGTTTTCGCATAAGGTACCTCAAAAATTAAAAATTTGTAATTCCGATTAATATATCAAGTTTTAACATTAGATAGAAACTAATTATAATCTATCAGCTGATGTATAGGCTTTTTTATTATAAGAAGAAAGAATTTTTAATTTCATACTTACATTTCCGTATTTATTTACTAGGTTGTCCTAGTTAGACCAAAATCTATTCCTTTATTTGATAGCCCAAATTGTTATTTAGCATTATCTTCTCAAACATACTTTATCTCTGAACCATTATCTCTTCATACTTTGAACCCATCCACCTCATAGGTTTTGGCCATTCGTCTCTTTTGTCGTGATCTTCGTATCTATCGGATTTCGAGAGCTGCCTTACTGATTTGCTGCAAACTCATTGGAGGAAGGGAGGAAGAGACCAACCAAAGAAAAAGAGAGAGGGAGAGAGAGAGAGAGGTGAGAGTTGGAATAAAACAATCACGCAGAGCTCATGCATGTTAATGCGTTGTTAGAAGGGGAGACCACTCGCGTGCGCGCGTGAGTGCTATCGCAATAGTGAAACAGGGAGAGAGAGGGAGAGAGAGGGAGAGAGAGAGAGAGAGAGAGACGGAGAGAAGCGGAGACTGATGAGTGAGAGTGAGAAAGAAATAGAGAGATGGAACATGGCCCGAAGCCCGACTGGGATTGAATGCCCAATATCCAGCTGATCCGCCCTCGCACTCATATAGTCATGGAAAGAGAGAAAACTCGCGAGAGAGAGGACGAGGAAGAAGGAGATAGCGAGACGTCAGTGGTAGATTTTAGCGCGCTCGATTTTCTCCTGTTCTCTCAGAAAGCAATATCGTAATAATTGCACGTCGAGCAAGTCGCGCTCGCTGATTTTTGCGACCGCGTTCCGACGCTTTTGACTGATCTATACGTACCTATACGTTGCAACTGAAGCTGCGAAATTGGAGAAACGAGAGCATGAGAAGTGGATTTTTCGGTAATGAAAAAGAAGCGCCTTGATGATTTCGCCTTTTGGAGAAGAGGATTAAATTTTATTTTCTTTTCGGAATACTTTCAGCCAATTTACATGAAAATAAATACCTATGACTTTTATTTTTACGTTCGGATCAGGAATACGTTTTAGTAATAAAAATCATTTCCTATCTATGCTAAATCAAAATATAATGATAGATCTTTTATAAAAAGCTAAGCTGATTTATCTATTTTTCTACTATTCCAAAGAAAAAAGTAATCGATGAATATTAATAATTATACGAAAGTAATAATATATGATGTATTTACAACGAGTGTTTTTATTATCGGGTGATGGATTTAATTAACCTTGGAATATATCTTATTGATATTATTGACCGATGTTATTGACGCATCGGAGCAACCACGCATTTTGTCAAGACGGAAATAGATTCCCACTTGATCAATATAATTTACGTATTAAGTTCAAATATTAATTAAACTTTGAATACAATCAAAGTATTAAAATATGAATATCCGTAATTACATGAAACTTTTTTGTACGTTTTACGCAAACAACACGAAACTTACGTTTGTTTAAAGTTTAACAAGTATAAATATTACAAAATCAACAGACATATGAAAGATCATAATATCAACTGAGACTTCGTTAAACGCATCTTACGAAATAGAAGTGAATTAAATAAAAGCAGATAATACACAACATTTTAATTCCAAATTTATCTTTCAATCGTTAATGTAAAAAAGTCTAAGTATTTTCTCAATATTCAGCTGCATTTTTGCCAAACTCATCCTTTCCATCGTCTTCGTTTCATTTACTAAGTCCTTTGTCCATCTCTATTCCTAATTTTCTCTTTGTAAAGTCAACGGCGAGCCGCGTTTCCAACCTCAGAACTTCCATTTTGAGTACAAACAGACCAATTCGAGTTGCTTCGGGTTGCCCTCTAACCAGTGTCGATCCCGCGAAACTAGTTCGCATGAGTTATATGTCGACATTAAGGAGAATTTCTGCCATTCTCTATCTCTCTCTCTCTCTCTCTCTCTCTCTCTCTCTCTCTCTCAGTCTCCTTCGTCTATTCTGTAATATATTATGTGGAAGGTGACGCGAATCTCGGTATGTTACTCGGTCCGTTGATAAAGGAGGATCGTAGTATTGGTTTTGAAACAAGCGCAACGTCTCATAGTTTACTTCGTTTGAATTTATGTATGAAGCTTATTGAAATTTTTATTATAAAACGAATCACAAATGATTGAAGATATCTGAATTACACGTATAATACTTTGTTAAGTCTCAGAATTTATATTTAAATGACTAAATACAATATTAGTACTAAAAAATTATCAAATTTTCATTCATTACTTAGAAATCCATTATTATAAAATATAAATGAAAAAAGTAATGTTAAGATTTTCATTGCTTTTCCGAAGAGATAAGAAATTAATATGATATTTTGATTATCTGTATTATATAATAAATAATTGATTGAAATTTCAATTTTACGAAAGTGTATTGCATATTATAAAAGAGAAATACGGTATATAAGCATAGAACAAATATTAATTTAATTTATGTGCTCATATAAAGTATACTCATAAACCATTATTAAAACAATATTATTGTTTTCATATTAAAGTAATATTAAATTTGTTACTTAATAAACATAATATTTGAAATTAAAAATTAATTCATAAAAATATAAAATGATGAAGATAGATAATTTATGTAAACATTAATTAGTTGGAAGTAAAATTATCCACATAACGCTTAATACATTTTAACGAAGATATTCAATATTGGTTAGTATATTAAGTGTTAATCGGTCCGCTTTAGTGATTTTCTATACTGAAAGGCTACCTAGTACTTAATATTAAATATCTAGGCATCGAGTTTCTTATATTTAGTTGACAAAGCGTTACAGCCTGAAAATTAGCATCAACCATCGAACACTGTTCGTGAAATGGAGACGTACGAAGATCAGTTGCAGAATTCCGATTGAAACAGAAATGGCACTGCATGTAAACTGAGACGAAACTATCTCAATACATCAAAGGCCTCCGTACATCTCACTAGGAAACGACATGTGAACTCGCTTCGTTCACTGATTATGCTTAAATGTACGATACATACAAGATGAGTCTAGTCTACCCAAGCAAAGAGAACGAGCTTATATCAGGGTACAGTAGATAATAGTAGGCACGCTCTAGTCGTCAAGTGCGACGTCTCACCCCTCTGCCCCAGCCACACACCCTATACATAATTATATCTCCTAGTCGCTTGTCTTTGTCTCCTATCGAAATTGATTTATTATTCAAAGTGATACTTGTTTCACAATATGTGTTTTCCACCGATGCGACGACCATTGCGTCCTTCCTTCTAGGAGTCCGCCTTCCAACATATGCAAACATACGTACGTTGCATACATACGCTATTCTGCATGTGCCCGAAGATCAGTCGGAATTATTAACGGAACATCGCGCTACGTATCGGTTGCTGGTTCTTAGGAGGATCTACAATAGTATTTAATAATCTACTTGAAAAACTGGGCGATTTGTTTAAAATAATTACGAGTTAATTTGTTTGCAAGATGAATTGTCTAGGGTAATTTACGTTTCGGGAACTAGTACATAAATATTGTACTTTCTGAAAATTGTACGCACCCATTTGATTTGACTTTCATTTTCAAGGGCCGTATTTCGATTGTTCGATCCCTTTTTTATGTTTCGAGATGAATAGGTGCGTTATTTCAGAAGGTAGGAAGATTTCTTTGACTAAGCCCACCAGGCAGCAGATGTGTCGAAGATTCTTTTCACTTTTTTATTTGGCTATTCTCAACTGGAATAGTAGTTTTCGAGATTTCGAATGTGGGAGGTATGATAAATTATATCGGCAATTGGATTTCGTTTTAAAGACGGTGAATGAACAAAAAAACCTTTTGGCGCTTTTGAATGTGGCTTGAAATGGATTTTAATATAAGATTTTCACAGCAATTGCCTTGCAATTGTCCTGGCACTTTTCCTCCTCTTTAAGAATTTAGTAATTGTAATCCATAATGTATTACCCAATAAATTTATTTATTTTGTATTTATATAAGACTGCTCTATGAGAAATGAAATAATACAAGTCAGTTTCACGGTTATCATTTAAAGATTATCATTCAAATGTATTTTATTCAACCTGCTTACTTTTTGTAAAAATAAATATATAAATATTTACGAGGCTTTATGACATATTTTATAGCTCCTAGATTAATATAATTCCAGTTAATTTAATACGAAATAATTCAATAAATCATTTTTTCAAAATTGAAAATTTTTCGGATACAAATCCCTCTTAAATGAAATAAAAATAGAATTAAATATTCATTATTATGTTGGTAAAATTTACTTGAGGTTAAGAGAAATGTTTGTATTGCTAATCTTTGTTTATGATTGACATTTTATAGAGATCCACTCCTATATACAAAATTAATGAACAAATTGGCTGCTTTATACTTTTTCAAAGTAATCATTCGAATTTTATAGAAGTACGTTACACGAATCTACGAATCATTTGTTTTAACTTGTATTGATATTATTTATAAACATTCGTTTTTTGCAGCTTTATTATATTTATATACGTCGTTTAGAAGAAGGTATCGGTACTCAAAATAGATTAATTTTTCTTACCTACCTTCGGAATATGGTTTAAAAATAAAAATGATTTTACTGATTTTTCTTAGTGAAACTACTTACACTTATTTAATTACATGAAATACTATGTGTTGTTTGTCTGTTCTAAAAAGTAATTAAATGTAGTAAAAATTTTGTAACTACTAATTTTTTCATTAGTCGCGCTGTAGAATATTATAAATAAGAAACTTAAATAAACATTGATTTACATTTTTTGTATTTTATTAGATATATTTTTAACTAATAACAATTTTAATTTTTCTGCATTATCGATACTTCATTACTACATACTTCGATTTCACATAAAATATTAAATCGTAACGATCTTTTCCATATTTCGTAAACCACAATCAATTCACTTTTAATCATTAGCCCATTAATTCATTTACGATTAAACATTTCACATAATAAAATGCTAATCATTGTAAAAAAAAATATGAAAAAATTCAGTATGCAATCATTGCTACATTCTCTCTTCCACTTCGCAAGTATTCAAAAGTCACGTATACAGACATTAGTAGATCCGAAAGACGCATCATTCTTACTGTCTGGCCATTTCTCTTTCTTTTCTTCATAATATCTCTTCTCCTTCCCCTCACTCCCCGCCAGCCGCAGCACTTTATATCAACGAGTACAACGAATTGCGCGTACTACTCGCTCGACAACAAGTACTAGAAGTCGAGCGCTCGCGGAAACGAAAGAAAGAAAGAATCTTATACATACCTGCACCAGCGATCTTATAATACTCGTGACTCGTCGGGATTCGTGACTTCATGCTTACCTCTGCGGCGACGAGGTCACGACCTCCTACGGCGTTGCATCGATTGCAAACCAACAGTCCGCAACTCTCTTGTCGCGCGGCAATCGCGTATTTCGCCGATACATGTGCACACGTGTACACATCGGCGAAATTTTCTCAACGTCCTTTTACTGCATTGCCGCTTTTAAAAAGAAAGGTGACGTGTCAGAAGAACTCGCAAGGTTCGTTGTGAACTTTTTCATTCGGTATTGTTGACCAATCGTATCTAAATGATAGGAAAGCGCTTTCCGAAATCTGCACTTAAATTAAATAGGAATAATAATTTTGTCGAGGAAGTCGACGCTTATTAAAAGCAGCGTAATAATATTTAAATATGAATCTACGAATAAATTCACAAAATAATATTCACTGCTTATAGAAGTGATATTTCGAAATATTCAATATTTTCTTTTTTCTAATAATAAATTTTCTAGTACTTTATATTTTCTTCTTATTCGTTTAAATAAAACTCCTCTTAAAATACGAGTATTTTATTTGTATGAGATTGATTCATCCTCATCTCTTACACTCTGTATTTATAGAGTAAATGATGCGTTGGAACTAAAAAGTTTTAATTGCATCTGTAAAGGCTACCGAGACCAATATTAATTCATGTAGTTCTAAAAACGAATAATACGTAAAAAAATTTCTGTTGATGAATACTTCATAGTTAATAATACAAGTATTATTGAATATTATATGTTATATCAGTTATCATTTAAATGAATACTCATAAAATACATACATATTAAATTCTAAAGTATGAACTAATAAAGTTTGAGATTCAATGATTCAAGAATATTATAATAAAGATATATTCAATAAACATGCAAACAACGCAGTAATTTATCAGTCATCACATCAAATTGCCTTATACTTAGTATTAAAGCAAAGAAACTTCAAACGGTTATAAACTCATTTCAACATCGAAGTTATGTTGGGCTTCGATAGTACACACAGAATCCACATTTGATATCTGTTTCTCTCGTTCTCTCTCTTTAGTGGCTCGTCGACGCGTATCGCCTGATGTAGAGACGTCCTGAACACATAGAGACACGACGTCTCCTACATATATATATTGATACTAAAGCGAAGGGTGTACATCGTTAGACCAGTGAAAATATTGACAGAAAGCAACCGTCCAGAGTTAATTAAACTCGCACCGTTGAACAAGAGTCTCTTCATTTCTGGTTCTATCTCTCTCCTATTACTGTTTCTCCCACGTTCTCTTGCTCATATTGTCTCCTTCTTTTCTAGTTCTCGCTCTTATATTATCACTTTTTGTTTTTACTTTATTGCTCCTGAGCATATGAGATAGAATTTCGGTCGTACAATGAATTAATTATTTCCCACTATCCTCGTTTTTCATGTAATTTGAATCTTATTATATATACGAGCTTTTATGAATCATGTAAACGCATCAACAAATCGAAGCTTTGAAATGAAACACCATTCACTAAAAGAGATGATAATGCGTATCTTTTGAATATATTTTGAATCAATATAATTTCTTTTAAACAGAACATTCAATACCTGAAATATTGAAAAATTTATTCTAAGTATTTTTAATATTAAATAAATAAACAAATAGTAAAAAAAAGTTTTATTCTAATCATGTTACATAAACTTAAAAAATCTTAGAATAACATTTACTATTGATATACATATTCAACTTGTGTAGAGATATATTTTATTCTTTTACAGTTATATATAATACTTCTTTTCCGTAATAACACGATATAAAATTCCCTACCAGTTTTTCAAGAAGCTCTTTTTTTAAATTATATCTTCACATTTTTAATCTAAATGCATAATATACGTAAAAGCATAGAACTATTTAATATTACTACTCGAAGAGTAGTAATTTTCTAAAATACATCATCAAAAATAAAACATAAAGCACAAATACAATTTCTTATGCTTCATATATGAAATAAATGAATGCCTTTATATGTATGATTTATTTTTTCAAACTATAACAACAAAATTCTTACTCAAATTATTTCTGCTTAAATTTTCTAAAAGAAAATTTGATTTCAAAATGTATTTCCACAGTACGTTATTGTTATAATTTTTTAATGGAACATAATATGGTATAATATATGGTTACACTCTTTACGCTAAATATTCTGAAAATTATCTTTTACGAAGTGGAAGAAAATATAATCCTGAAAACATCAAATTATACAAATTAATTATTGAACAGTATTTCTATTGTTACGTATGTAGTCATAAAATATTTTAAAGTGACTAAACAATTAGCTATATTTATTGATTCAAATTTTAATTCATTTTAAAAATCAAAATCAGCAATAGTTAAAAAAGTTTTTTTTACGAAATTGTTTATGTGTATCAGTTTGATAACTTTCAAATTAAAATAGAAAACAGAATATGCCCTAAAGATAGCATATTCAAAAACCTTTAAAAATATTCTGAGTAAATAAACAATACATAAAACAAAAATTTCAATCAACAAATCAACAATTCATCACAATTCACTTTATTCTCAATCAACAAATCAACAATTCATCACAATTCACTTTATTCTCAATCAATTTCAGTATTCTCAATGTTACACGTTTTAACTCCTACAAATAAATTAACACTAAAATCAATCTATGGATTAATGCATAATATTACAAACTTCAACTGTGAATCTGTTAAAATAATATGCATGGAAATGTATCAAATCTATGATATCAATTATAGCATTGAATACAATTCAATAATATAGTAATAAAGTTGAAAATTCATTCTAAAAATAATATATTACATCATTCAGGTAATAATTTTGGTCCTAAAATTAATCATGTAAGTATTTGTATAATGAAATATACCTAAAACATTTCTTTTGAATTAATGATTAATGAAATTGAATTTATTTTTATTTCGTTTTTCTTTTACTCTAATTAATCGCTACTATAATAACAGATAGATTAATTAGTAGACACTTTTTAAATTTACAAATCTGTCTGAACTACAACGTGTTCTATTTATGATTATTATAAACTTCTTTTTGCTTTCTCTCTCTCTCTCTCTCTCTCTCTCTCTCTCTCTCTCTCTCTCTCTCTAAACAACAAACACGTTTTAATTATATAACACCATAAGCTCGACCATAAGTCAAGAAAAAAGCAGATACGCGTACAAAGAGAGCTCATTGAGCCTCCAGGAATGTTAGATACAAAGGGCAGTAGTAATACTCTTGAAGTTTAATTTTGCGCTAATTTCAACCTTCGAAGAGCTACACAAAGACGCGTGAAAAGACAAAAAGTACTGCCGCATTATCCTGTACGCGGAAAAGCTAACATTCCGGCGCGAATTCCTCCTCCCTTATTACACGTGCCCGCAGCTGCACCATGTGCAGCACGTCCGTGATGCTTTGCTTCGCCGCTGTTTCAGATGCTTTCGTTAACGCGCGTGTTTACGGATTATCCCGCGCGTAGCTGCTGCAAGAAATTCTAGCATTCCCACTGACGCGGACCCTAAAGCCGCCATTACCTTTTGAATTTCCGGGTACAGGCGAGAGTCTTTCCTCTCGCAATTAAATTGTGCACTAAGTTTCCCTCAACATATTTTCGTGTGATGAAGCGATGTTATGAAATTCCTTAATAATTTCGTACTTATACGGGAAAGTTCGTTCGCCACTGCTGTTGTGCGTTTGAAAAAAGTATTGTTGCTATCAAAAAGATTCTTACCCTTGATTAATTAATATGATTTATTCTAATCAAACACCGAGGTACTGTCGTTATTTGTATTTTTTTTTTAAATATAGATATGATATATTCTAGCTGTTTAGTACAAAATTTTTAACGCATTTTACTAAAGTGTGTTCTTTTAATAAGATAATCGATACTTATACTTTGAATGAAACTCTTTAATTTTCTATAAGAAGCTGCGTATACAAATTCGTAGACTACTTGTTTTTATATGAAGTACAATATCGTTGAATGTAAAATAACAGTTCACTTCGTGTTAAAAGTACAAAAATAATAATAAATAAGAAGTTTTCATGTATTATTCGCTAGTTAGAAATTTAAAAATACAAAAAATGAAATTTACGTTAATAAAATAATAAAGCCAAAAATTCCAAATGCAAACAAACTGATACGTAATAACTGTAAGAAAACAAATTCTCTTCTTGCTACCAAGTGTCTCCTCTCTCTTTCTTTCTTTTTTCGCACTCTCTCTCTCTCTCTCTCTCTCTCTCTCTCTCCCTTAATCTTGAAATATGACCACATATTACGAGGAATTGTGCAGCGGAGAAAGAGCAAACGAGAAAGAATATAAAAAAGTAAAGAAAAAAATACTAAAAAGTAAAGGACCGGAGTGAGATAAAGAAAAGTAAGGAGCAGTCGGGGAGTCCATCGCGCCCCAGAGAACGAACGCGTGGTGTGAACTCCTCTGTATAACCACGATGAACACGTATGCGCTCGTCCTACGAATGAGAAAAAATTTCAAAATGAAAAAAAAGGAAAACAGCGATGCAAAGAATAGACGAAGAAAGACGTGAAAATGGATTTGATGTTTTCATTGCTGATTTTGGAAAATAAATAACTTTGGTTGAATTCCTTAAATTTATCCAAATGTATTATTCAGATATATTTCATTGAAAGAATATATGGGAATCACAACTTTTCACACATTTTCCAAAATAATCTGAAATTAAAACAAACATTATTACCAAAGAAAGAAGATACATTATAAAGGAAAATTAACGCATCAGAATGTTATCAACTCTGAATCGCAATAAATTATTTAATATTTAAAGACACTTATTTGTTGATAAAATAATCTAATCTCTCATTCGCATCACATTAGACCAAAGCAATTGTTCTGTCTTCGAGGTCTTTTTCACTTAAAGTAAATACATGCAGTACCGAGACTTGCGGTCTTTCTCGAAGAAGTTATTCTATTTGCAGTTCAACTTAAAGTAAAAGTCGTGCCTCCGCGAACAGTGGGACCGGACGAATATAGCACTGTAAAGCACCAGCATTATAGCTCGATCAATGAGCGTTGAGCACATACCATTAAGTTAACAGTACCATCGTGTTAGTTTTCGCGGTAGTATTTTTTAAACAAGCCGAAGCCGTTCCTCAGTGTGTCACGACCTTAACGTATATATTTATTACATTTGCACTTTCTCCTGTATGTGCTTATAATGCTCATATGTATTACAATTAATTGCGTGCATTTTAAAATATATACGAGTACGATGACAGTATTTCAATATACCGTACAAAATTATTACGAATTTACGGTGCTTTTTATGTAAAAGACACACATTTAGATAATTAAAAGAACAATTATGGATTTCTTTTTATAATACATTTTTAAGAAAAATACAGCTTAACTATTATCGTACAGATAAATTTTATATTTGCATTTGTATTTTCTATTTTTAATCATTGTACCTGTCAGTAATTCAATTCTTACAATTTTCACAATTGAATATTATAAGCTGTACATATGAAGATAAGAGAAATCCACAAGCAGAATGCCTTATATTATATTACAGACAAATGTAAATCAAGATGAAGTCGTATAACGTCTTTCAAAGAGATAAAAAATAGAAAGGAAGAGAAGTGCAATGATCAGTGGAGGCTTCTTCAGGCTCCAGAGGAAGCTGTTTCTACTAGATAATTCTGCGGCAAGCGCGAATGTGTCCGCCTACATGATTCACGATCCTTACTCGCGAGCAAGGATCCCCCTTTTCAAGAAGCGTGTCGTCCTCCTCTGCAGCCGGAAGTGGCGAATTTCGACTATTTACGAGCGAGCAATTGAAACGTTAATCAGCTTCTCCCCTGGAGCTGGACGACTAATTCCCTATAATTCCTTCTTTAAACATACGCACGTGAGACTTGCGGGGGCCGCTTTTGAAAAACGTATGTTCGTTGCTCGTGTGCAGTTCACAGAGGATTTATAAGGTTGCTCGTAATTTACGTCCTTAGACTGTGTTTATGTACGGAATGCGCCACACGGTAGTACGATCAAACATTTTCATTGCTGACAGTGATGTTTTCATTATAAAGACATATCAACACATGTATATTTTTTAGTTTTTAACGACATAGAATAATACGCGTACAACAAAATAAAATAACGATTATTTACATATACATTCGGTAAGTGTGATGTTATTACTTTAAAGTGATATTTAATGAAAAATTTTGCTGTTACTTATAAATTATACCGTTTACAATTCAATATTTACAATATTTCCTTCGCCTTACTAATACGTCATCATTGATGAAGCCTAAATCTTTTACTTGATATACAAAGCTGAGTACTTTAAATTCTTTAATTCTTTTATAAATTCCTTTTATTTAGATGTAGAGTTCGAGCTAATATCTTTTAAGCTTAAAATTACTGTACATACCTGATTTAAAATTTAAATTTAAATCTATAAAAATAAAAGCCATTATTAATATTCCCCGAGAAATATACATAAACGTACATATTATGCTTAAAATTAAAATTAGTGAAATTAAATATTTGATTTTGAAATTTCTTATAATATAACCTACATTCAATAGCCAAATTCGTAATAACATAATTAATATTTGCTTTCGTATTATCATTCCAATGAAGTGATTAAAATGGCAATTAAGTAAAGCATCGGGAATACTATTGATTAAAAATTAATAAATGACGAAGAGAGACTTTAAAATAAATATGAAATTTAAAAAATAGTTTACTTTTATTATGTTTATAAATTGCTTATAAAGATTATAAAAAGAATTAAACTCCGTCAGTAATTACTTGGCGAAATAATATATTTACTGCATTTTCAATGACAATGATAATAAAAATATTAGGATCCTACCGCGAGACCACAATATCTTCATTAAGCCAGAATTCGTAATCTCTAATTCAGAAGTAAGCCATGGCAGCCAGTTTTTTTCTACAGAACTAAGAAGAGTTACTTAATTTTCTCGGCGAGTAACAATTTCATAGAGATCTTCTCCGGAGGTACGAGCACGTAACAACGAAGTCATTGTCGAGCACTTATAACATAATACAGAAAAGAAGTTTTATCTAGGACTCCCATCTAGAAAAGAAGACTCCCTCACGCGTCAGTGTTCAATCTACCGCCTCTTCCCCTATGACTGATACGACCACTGTTGCTGACTGTATACGTATACGTGTGTGCTACTCTAGCTACTACTGCATAATGTAACAACGGTTTCTCTACCGCCAGGCGAAACGTCATCCCGCCCAGTACTTTCGTGAAGATTTAGGATGCGCGAGAAAGGTTAGGTTAGATCACAAGAGAGTCTTCTATATGAGTTATGAGTCGACGTATCCTTGGCTTGATCCGCCCGTGATACGAGTAAGATCCTCGCGGCGCATTGTTACGTTGCGATCTTCGAGGGGTTCATTCTCTCGAACAAGCGAAGCAACATTGGACCAACAATGAGCCAACGACTCTCTCTCTCTCTCTCTCTCTCTCTCTCTCTCCTTATGAAACGGCTGTGTTACACTTATATATTTCTCGCTGGTCCTTCTTCGTCTTAGAAAGGGCAAGAGCATAGTTGGAAGACCAGGAAGGCATTGTGTTCACGATAATTCCAAAAGGGTCCGCGCGAAAGATGTGAAATCCTAGAAGGATATAACGCGCTTTTGGGCGAGCATAAGCGTCAAGACGGCTTTTGGCTTCTGATTTTCGATTTACTATGGAGATGCTAAGGATGACATACACCAAGAATTTGCCTTGGATTTTTAGATTTTTCGAGCAGTAAATGAAAGGCAATTAGCCTTTTTAATGGTATACATGAAATTATATTAAAATAAAAGAAATATTAAATATTGTACTACTGCCTTAATGAACAAAAATTTATAAAAGACATATCGTGTAATGTACAATATAAGGCGAACAATAACCTTGAAACTGTAAATTTGTATATATATATATATATCAATCATATTTATAAAAAATTTTGAACAATTAGTAATGGAATTTAAATTATTAGTATTTTATTAATTATTATTATATTTAATTCATAAACATAATACAAATGAAACTAATCGTCATAAATGCACTAATAATTCCATAATAGTTTAAAATCTTCATAGAGGTTAATATACGTACTAATTATTCCTTAGCAAACATAAATAACCGAATTTTAACAAAGTACAGTATGCAACCTTGAATACCATGTATAATATAATAGTTATATTAGAGAATATTATAAAGTATGTACACAGAAAATAAATAAAATAAAAGTATTACATTGAGTATTTTAATCAATAATTAACTTATTATTTGTTCTAGTTCTGAATATCACTAATGAAATATATTAAGTTATAGTTAACTCTTTATGATCCTAAATATGATCTTGTTCCACCCCTATAAGAATC
This sequence comes from Wiebesia pumilae, assembly GCA_018907045.1. Lineage (NCBI taxonomy): Eukaryota > Metazoa > Arthropoda > Insecta > Hymenoptera > Agaonidae > Wiebesia > Wiebesia pumilae. The sequence goes on from JACCHZ010000138.1 coordinate 5,475,805, forward strand.
GCATAAAATCTTTTTAAGTATTTTTTTACAATGAGGAATATATGTCGGCTTACACTAGCGATTTTAAAAATTGATCAATATGTTGCCGATATATATATATATAAATCGAAATTATTTATCATTGACCTGTTTGCATACCACGGAAATATACGCTGTACTCCACCCTTAAGCCATAGCAGCGAGTTGCCACCGTGTGAGCAAACCTCGAGGGTGGTCCAACATCTCATACGCAGCACAGTAGCCACTCTCCACACGGCTAAGCTTGCCCTAAGGATACCCTTATCTTGATTCTCATCTGACTCTTACCTCCCCTTCTAATGCATTAATTCTTCTTCTCTCTTTTACCCGAGTGCGGCCCTTACTTTCTCCCCCCCTGCCACTTATGCTCATCCTCGTCTTATACGTTTCAATGCCAGTGCGAGTCTTCTCGGGAAGGCTTACGTAGCTCTTGTGAATCGTCGTTTCCTGCTGATAAGCGACTTCGTCCTGATAATAAGCTAAATGCAAGAGAACGTATACGTTCGTTTGTGTATACGCGCCTGTGCTTACACGTATATATGAATACACAGCAGAGATTTATGACGGGATTGCCATGGGAAGGCATGTGAGGATGCAAATGGATATCGAGTTACGATCGATCCTGCGGATTAGGCACCATTCTTTCCATTTAATGGAAAAGCGATTAGATCATGCTGCTACTCTTTCTAATGGACTGCATGTCGCGTTCCGCAAAAAAAAGACGAACTGCTAAATTTGTCCGAGTATTTTCTCTTTTTATTTTGATTATTGAGTGTGATTAATGATATTTTCGAAAGGTTTAGATGATTATTTATAATAATTATCAATATTTTTAATAAAAATTTATAACTTTATAAAGGTATATTATCATTTTCTGATATGCCATTACTTAGTAATATAATGAGCAAATTCAAGTCAATACAAGTCTCTTTAAATCATTTAGATATACGAGAACGATTTAAAAAATAATTATTCGAAATATTAATATTATAAAAGTATATCACTTTTCGTATATATGGAAAGTTATACGAAATAGCATTATAGTTGTCTATATAATAAGTATAAAAAATATTTATAATAAAGGCATAATTAGAAATACCAAACTAGGAAAATTAGCTACATCATAGCAGAACATCAATTTTTCCAACTTATGATACATTTATCGTGTAATTGAAATATATTACGTGATAATTAATCCTTTTAAATTTTGTTAATTTCATTATTTCAAACTTTTTTAAAGAAACGTCGTGGATTTTAAATTCATATTTTCCAGATAATTTTATTAACAATTTCCTGGATCGACCAGCTATTTTAAGAACGTACATACTTACTAGATCTAAAAATATTAGATAATATATTATACACTATATCAGTTAAAATTAAGTTTAAACTGACATTACGTGTAAAGAACTATATTTACTCATAAAATTATTCGAAAATAGTTTAGTATTTGAAGATTTTTTCTTTTTAAACCATCTACTTCTTAATTGAAAATGAAATATCTGATTCTAGGAAGAATATGTTATGAATAAATTGATCAAAATAAAATTTTTAACAATTTTTAATTTTAATCAGGCTAAAGTATTTTGAAACTTGTCAGATTCTAAGAAATTGTTTCTCTACTCTTCGATATATACATAATACAGTATAATATAAAAAAGATAGTTAATTTTTGTCTGTCAAATTAAAAGAAATTTTAACATCTATAAATACAATTCATGAATTCAACGTTCTTAACATCACTAGAACTTGTATACAACTGAAAACTTCAAAAAAAGTTTTCACACAAACATCAGAAACCAACAAATACATATCAAGGAAGAATAAAATGTGAATTTCTCATAATTCTTATAAATATTGTACTGGTATAGTACACTATCCTAAGGATAATGGTATGAAGTAAAATGTATACATAAATAAAAATGTCTGCATGCCTTTATTATAATAGAAATTTATTTGAAAAAATTGAATAATTGAACCATAATTGCAACATAAATTTAAAACACGTTCATAATTAAAACAAACATTTTCAAAACAACTGCAAGTTTCAAAAGAACTTTAAAAATATAAACAAGTATACACAACTTAAAAATTATAGCACTTAAAAATCTTTTCATCTTTCGTCATTTTATTATGATTGCACTAAGTATTAATTGTGATTATATTGCAGAAAAATAAACATAGTGTACATTATAATTTAAGAATTTCTATACTCTCTAATTATTAAAATAGTGTATGAAAAACATATTTAAATAATGCCTGAAAATGAAAAATAAATAGTGCTTATAAAGAATTTTTTTAATTAGTAATAAGCAGAATGACAGAGAAACTTAGTACATTAATACTGGAGAATATGCATTATATTAATGACACTCGAGGATGGAATGATACAAAAAATGTTTTCCCGGAACAAAAGAGATTCAAACACTCACCTATATTATAGAACAGCAGCAAACGCACGGTAAACCAGATGAGTGAGAGAAACAGAGGCCAATTTAATTCACTTTTACGATAATTCGTGTCTCGAGCCCCTTTCTTCCCTTTTTCTCTTTCTCTTTCTCGCTCTCTTTTTCTAACAATCTACCGAATTATACCGCGGCATGGCTTCCTGTTTCTGGAATTCGAGATTAAAGTTGACCGTCGACATCGTCGCCGTCGCACACTACTCTCCTCGATTAACGGGAGCTTTTACGCGTGTCTCTCTCATTTTCTTTCTTTTTCTCAGTCCATGGGGCTGCTCCATTAGAGATGGCTTATCTGCGCTGCCCATACGCTCTTCTTTTTCCCTTACTGAGCCTTCGTTCTTCTACTTTTTGTTTTTGCTGCTTCCTTTGAATTTTCTTTCTTTATTCAGCCTTTAGAGCAAATTAAAACATCACATGAAGGTGTCACGCATTTATAAATTTGATTACTATTAGAAACTCAAGAGGATATACTTTGTAATGCTTATGTTTTAGTTTTTAAGCTCGTCGTTAAAAATACAATTTTATCGAAAAAAAGTAAAATTAACTTTGCTCAATTGATTGTGTACATTTATGAAATATAAGCACCTAATAAACTCATTGTACTAAAATTTGTTTTATTTTGAAGAATTTGTTTAGAAATCACCTACAGCAATTAAATACACGTACCTATAACATTTTTCAAAGAGAAATTTTATGAAGAAGGCCAATTAGTTATAAGCTACGATGTAATTACATAATTTAAAGCAATATAGAATTTATTGTGCTACGATAACCATTTTTCTTAATTTGTATTCATCAAATTAAAATTAAAGAAATGTATATAAAATCCCCAGTACTTAAGTATTAGCAAAAGCTATAATCTTCACGAAAACATTCTTTATAAACTTATTTGAAATTATAAAATTTAATACATATATATTTGAACATAAATTAGTTTAATAATTGTATTAAAAGTGTATTCAAGATAATTAAGTTTTCGAATGAACATATCTAACTTTTACGAGTATATAAATTTCGAATATTATTTATATTGTTCTAGTTTTTACGTGGAATTTAATATATTAGGGTATACAAATATATTAATTATCATTAAGAAAAACACTCTTTATTCTTTCAAATAATAAAATGAATATAATATAATATAAAATATTTTGATAAACATCTCATGATATAAATGTTCAGCGTTAATAAAAAATTTTAAATGCAACTCATAAATATCATTAAGCGATTAATTTAATTGAACGTTAAAGTGAAATAGTTTATTTGCTTAATTTAATATATAATAAATATATTTTGCGAAAAATCAAATTCAAAATAAATTTAATGCTAAAATTACGCTTTCTCATTTCACCAAATCCTGGCGCAATAAATATAAAAATATTATCTAAGTTAATGAAATAATACAAGCTCAACAGTTATAATTTATTATTATTACTTTCTCCTAATCAAATATTCACTTTTCATTAAGTTTGATAAAATTGTAATGATATTAATATATGATGTTTAACCGTTAGTTATGTTGTAGTTACTTAGTTCACATCACTGAATACATCACTGAAGAGATGAAACTTTTTATCCTTAAACCAAGTGCAAATTACAAATTTATTTTAATACGAATTTCTAGCGCACTTGCCTATTCAAAAAGCAACAATTAGATTCTTAATAATTTTTAAGAAATGATTTAAGTCGATGGCTTTTCAAACTTTTAAGACTTAGGTTAAACGGTGACCAAAAGTTAAACCTAAAAGTTAAACTTAATTTCGGTAAACAAAAATTTTAACGGATAGAGACCGCAAGTACAACGCTTATCCAGTGTAATCAGGCTTGGTAAGCAGGTATCCAACGCGCGAGAAGCGCCAAAATTGAGAGGCTTAGATGAAGCCCCCGTTGCAGCCGCAGTGAGCCCATTGCCTCTTCACACCGAAGGAGGCCCAAATAAATTAGTAATCCGCGTGTTGAAGCTGTAAGTCCGGACGAGTCGTCGACCGGCGTCGAGAGTGAGACACGCGACGGGTGGTGGAAGTAGATCGAGGGTGCGCGAGCCCTTCTTCAGTCCGCCGTTGCCCGCCCCGTGTTTACTTCACGAGCAAGTTCGACTCGCCACCCACCAGGACGACACAAAAGTGTGCGATGATGGACCTCAGGTCAAGCTACAAAGGGCTGTGGAAAGGGGGCTGGAGTCGGTGTTTCTAGGCGGTAGGTCAGTGGTGAACCACGAATTTACAAACTGCTCTTACCGGTACACTTGGCACATTTTCGCTTTTCTCCTTTTTCTTTCCCGTTCACTCTTCGCGTTTCTTCGTTAAAATGAAAAAACTCTGAGATTTCTCTTCGTTTGCGATGTTTTTTTATGTTTTAAAAACAGTGCATCGACACATCAGTCGGAGACTCAAAATATTATCAATGATTCTACTATTAAACGTTGGCAGGCTTCAAGAAAAACGACTGCAACATAAACAACTGATTTTTTTTCAATGTACTATTATTATCATCAAAATATAAATTTATTCATAAAAACAAAGGCTCGTTTAATTGGGCAATAATATTGACAGTTACTCGTAATCATGCGAGCCAGTGTATTACAGCAAAATTTTATTTCATTATAATCGGAGAATAAACTACAGGAAAGTAACGAAATTTTATTATTTTTTATTTAAAAGCATTTTTCTATCATTATTCTTAAAACATTTGGTAATAAGCGAATGAAAATGAAATACTTTGATGATTGATTTGGAGTCTACACGTAAATTTAAGATGTATTAAGCTATAAAAATAAAACCTCACACTAATAAGTTTAGTTTATTACTTTCTTTATAATTTCAACTTCAATTAAGTACTCTTAATTTTCTAACTAATCGAATCTTCTTTGTCTGCACTCGAATGTTCCTAATTCTTCATTAATTCGTCGACAGCTACTTATCTTCTTTCAATTCCTATAAAGAGAGCATCGCGTACGAGAACGAAACGTCGGTCCAGAAAGAATTTAAATCTGCCAGGACTTCAGAGGCAGTCTTGGGCCTCATTCATACGCCGTCGCGTTCACTGCGTACATCAAAGGTCGGTGCAAAAAACCCAGCGCGACTTTAAAGTTAATCCAGACAACGTGCGACTACGCTTACGCCCCCAAGCCAGGGGTGAACAACACCTCGTGGAATCGCTACCGGTAGCACGCGACGGATACCAGAAAGTCTCTCATCCCGAGAACGTCTTAGCCTTAATCCAGCATTTGCTGGACACTCGTGCAGCTCTTTGCTGTTAGGCTTTCCCGGTAAGGACGAGTCCACTAATCCGTCTGATCCTGCCGAGTATAACGTGGAGGCGGAGGGCGTAATACGAAAAACCCCGCCTATACCGGTCCGACTCCTTTTTGACCAACTATTCACTGTACAAGCGATCTTTGGGACAATGCCGTTCGTTTTTACTATCCGTGGGGGTTCATAACTTTGAGCGTTTTTGCAACCGTTGGTGCGATTATGCCGAAACCATTATTTTTTACCGTACTAGCGCTAAAATCTTCTTGTAAATGATTTTTGGATACAATACTATTTTCTTGTTATTTGCCCTGGAATTATTATTTTAAATCATTAAACGACCTGATTTAATTTGTTTCTCTATTATATTTAATCGTATTAATATATTTATTCCTGAATGCATTTTTGTAAAAGTTTTGCAAAACAGAAACATTTACACTGGCAATAATAAATTGCAAATATGTAATAAGTTGCAAGTAAGTAAAATTCATCAAGAACTGGGTTAAGTTTGCTGAAGTTCCAGCACTGAAATTCAGTTCATACAATCAATATTGACTCATAAACTTAAATAACATATGCCTTTAAGCGAAGCTTAATAATACTTTCAATGCTTTCAAAATTGAAAATATTACTTATACATATACAATTTACACTTTATACAATTTCTACTGTTAAATATTGAAACAAAATTTTCGTTCATTAAAATAATAAACATTATTTACCTGCAGAATAATTTTCTGTTAACGTCCCTATTGGTAAATTTATTATTATTATTATTATTATTATTATTATTATTATTATTATTATTATTATTATTATTGAAAGATTAACATACATTACAATCTACAGTAATTATTTATATTTTTCAATTCTCGATCTTTATCTTCTTATTTACTTATTTTTTAATTTTCTCTTGACTACAATAATTATTATAATAATTAAATTCCACGCGTTATATGTCATTATTTAAGAATTCGTAAATGTAATTTTTCGAATAATGTGAATGCTCTTATTCCAAAGTTAAAAAAATGTATTCAAATGTTTTTCCTTAGGATTTTATTTCATAATAATAGAAATATAACATTTTTGGTACAAAAAAAAAGTTTTTCCATTTTATTAAAATGTTGAATTTTTAAGGACGTTTTATCATTAAAATTATCTTTTGAAGGTAGATTCCCAATAGTAAGTATTCGCAAGCTATAATTTCGGCAATTTTATAGATTCGAACGCTCCCGTCACACGACTAAATTTAATTTTCTTCGACTCTCTTTTTTCCCTTATTCGCTTTGCGAGACTCTATATTTCCATCCAACTTTCTCTTTCTCCATCCACTTGAACTACGATTCATTCCGCGACATCTTTACGCGGGAAATCAACTTCTAGTGATCTTCAAGGCAACGGAAACCGCAGGATCTGAAACTTGAGATAGAGCAAGTCGAATAAAATGAGAGATTCGAAATGAAAAAACAGTCCGCAGGAGGTTTTAGAAGATAATATACTCCACGAAGGCACCTTCGTCAAACACAAACATGAGCAAGCAGAATGTGTGTGTGTGTGTGTGTGTGTGTGTGTGTGTGTGTGTGTGTGTATTACTGATGCATTTCCATAAAAGTTGTCAAGTTGGCTAATAAAAGACGACAAAAATGCGAGAGCAATCGTAGCATAAGAAGTGAAGCGATAGAGCGAAAGAAGAGTCATTGGAAATTACGTGCGCGCGCATATACATTTGTTTATTCACGCGCTTTGATAAAATAAGAAAATGTATATAAGGTACGCCAAGATTCATATGCATATTTGAGATTTTTTATACGTAAATGCTTCCATACAAACCTATACGTAAATTTGAAAATTCTCCAGAGTAGACTGACGCTGAAAGGAGGACAGACAGGCACCGCAAAATAAAGAGAAGGAAAGAGCAAGAGTCAACAAAGAAGATCGCAAGGGAGTTTGGCTCGTCAAGACAAATTCCCAAGTGTGCGTGGCACGGCAATCACAGATATTGAAGCTTTCATTCCGCCTATGCCCTCACTTATATGCTCCGGACTCGCAGTTCTAGGTCGAATCAGTGTCATCAAACTATGTTTGATTTCCTTTTGCACTTCCTTTTATACTGAAGCACATACTCCAAAACTTCTGCAGCTCGTGATGTCGTGACTGCTGTGAGTCTTTGCAACTGTTGGACCGCCACGATTGGTATAACGCGCGATTTTTTGATTGCGTTGAAAGACATTTCCTTAGATGAATACTTGGTATAACAGTATTATTATGTTCAAATTATTTTGTTTTAAAATAAAAATAACCGACTTAGTGGAGTAATCTACTTAATCAGTAATAGTTATTAAATCTAAATTTGTATGCAGTTGAATTTTCAAGTAATATATAAGTGTAAAGAATGTTATTCTATAATATTCTATAATAAAATAATCATAAAATCACAAGGTAAGTGGAAGTATAGAGATTCTAACTAAATATTTTGAAATTTAATTTAATCTATTGAAATATATTCTGAGACGATTAAATTTAGATTTACAGTGATATCTTCGGATGACTTCAGTTCCTTGATTAGCGAGTATTCTGTGCACTTAAATCTCATTCGGAAATGATCTCACGCTTACAATGACATTAAAGAAATTCAGAAGACGCAAGTGAATGCAAAATTATGCGCTGGTATATGGTACAAATGTTACAATATTTAATTGTATATTTCACCAAACAGATCTTAAATTTTAAAAGATCTCTTTAAATAAGAGTATACTTAATGTATTGCTGTTTCAAAAACGTCATTAATTAATATTAAGAATTTATTCAATTATAAATAAAATATTGGTAAAAATTAAAGAACAATATTTATTAGTATCACGATCCATACTTTTAGAAATATTAGACATATTATCAAAGATTCTCTCTAAAACATCATTATTTTACTAAGTTCTCGCATTTTCAATTAGTTAATAATGAGGAAATATGAAAAGTTATAAAGGGTAAGTTACAAATAATTTAAATTACGAATCATAATTTTATAAAGTTTCGCGAAAAAAAGTATTAATAAATTTAAGCGTATCAGGTTTCTTTTATTAATAGCGTCAATAAATGAGACAATTTTGGTATAAAATTCAAAATATTTATATCTGCACTCCAGAAACTTGTACTTTTATTGAATCTAATATTTTTCTCATTTATATGGACTAAAAAATATTTTTGTTTAACTTCGAATATACATTTAACAAAAGTTAACTGAAATCCTGTAAGTTGATATATGCATTACCATATAAATATCAGACGTTCATAGCGATAATACTTCACAGATATAAAATTTGCACGCATTTCAATGAATTCATTGAACATTATTCAGTTTCAATATTAAAATAAAACTGAAGTATAATCAAATTGGTTCGTAAAATACAGAAATTCACTGTAAATGTATTAAATTGGAATTGATAAAATAAAATACCTTATTTTACTAATGATCTGTATTGTATTTGAGTTTAAAATTTAAATATCAAAGCTTAATTATCGCTTTACACTCGAGCTCATTTTATACCTGTAAAATACTATAAGTATAAACAAATTTCGAAATTTGTGTGACCTTACACACACGCGCGAAAAGAATAACTACGGCCAAAGAAGGAAAAACGAACTACTTTACAGTGTCGTGTAGTTTAAATGGATTGTATGTATATGTTGCGATCCGACCGGTCCCGCATACGATAAATATTTTATGTCGATTCCTTTACAATTACACCCCGACGCAATGCTCATTTTCTACCTAGAGTCCTTTTTCCAGAAAAAGGCCTCCTCTGTCACAAGGAATTAAGCGGTATACAGTCGGAAAAATCACAAAAACCAGACTTGAAAAGCACGGTTTGACGTGGAGAGGCGAGGGGGGTAAATATCCAATAGCGGTACATCGTGCGCGTAGGCCTACGCCGATCCTTTGCCTCACCCTCCTTTTTTCCAGATACCTATCCGATCAACATCCAAACCTCTCACTTTCATATGTTTAACGCGTCTTTACTCTTCCTATTCTCTTTTCGTCCGTGTTAGCCATCCCGGCATTTTCCGATAAATAGCTCTAATTAGGAAAACGCGGGGTTCGCCCGCTCGATACGGTTAATGGATCGTCGCCGGACCAGAGCGTATTTAACTTGTAGATCGCCAATTCGTCTCACCTCCTACTCTGTCTCTCTTCGCGCTCATCTAACTAGCATTTTTCTCTCGCTTTTCATCCACCGACTTGCATTAATGATCCGCCCTCGACGCGTTTTAGAACCACGCTACTCTCTTTTCCTGTCGCTTTTCCCGGCCAACTCAATTCTTCCAGATCCTTTTCTCTTTTTTCCACTAGCCCTTCACACTGGCATGTCCCACGTTCATATACCCTGAATACTTAACGGGACAACCGCTCACCTTTACTCTTCTTTCTCGTGTGCACACCAGTCACTTCACGGATAGCCTTCGAGGCCACTAATAGTTACGATCTGGTTAATGATCCAAATTGCGGCTGCAACCTCGATGAAGGTAATCGTTCGTCAGGGCATGTCCTAATTAGACACGTCCTTGATTATCTGCTTTTTTCTCTGAAACTATAAAAATTGGTATTTTCATTATTTTACTCGTGAAAAAATGGATATAAATTTTCGAAATGAACGAAAGGACGCTTTTATGAATGAGTAGCATCGGAAATGAATGAAGCATGTGATGAACCTTTTTGCCGATACTTCAATTCACGCGGATATTTATAGTTGCTCTAATGATCGTACAGGTTATAAATTATTCAAATGGAGACTAAATGTAATTGAATTAATTCGTTTCAAAAAGAATTTTATTAACGTCATTTTGCTTCTTCGCCTTACGGCTTGCTATATCGCTCCGAAACGCTCTATTTATATATATATATATATATATATATATATATAAAATAAATTAGTGTTTATAATACTTGGTAATCAAGGATATATTTTTAGAAATTAAATGAAATTATAAAGTATTAAACGGGATGAAATAACTGATATATCCTGTGATAATAATTTTGCCAAAACCAAATTACAAACCTTCAATACGTATTCGTATTTATAAATTAAATGATTGTATAATAGCTTGAAAATATTTACAGTAATATTACCTTTTCTAATAAGCGTTTTTAAATTTAAATTACTTACGATTCAATAAAATTAAAAAAAATATATATATATATATATATTACCTACATACTTTAATTGTTTTATTGAATACCACGAAGGTAAAATAATAAAAATGTCTTGATTAAAAACGTATTAAAAACATAATCAAGTTAAAATAAGGATAAAACGATAGAATGATAAAATAAGGAGTGATGTTGCCATTTCTAAATAAATATTTTTATTTAATCTTTATAAAAGTCCCGTAGAAGCTTTTGGAAGAGATAATTCTCTAATTTTCTTACATATACATATATATTTAAAAATTAAATTATTGCTTTGATGTTAATAATTTGTGCAATTGCAACTAAATTAAAATAAATCATTCTTAAAAAATTTTTCTTATACGTTAACTGGTTGATAATATTGGTCATAAAAAATACTATTTTCTGAACAATATTATTATATGATAAAATTTATCAATAATATTTAATCAATAAAAATTTGTTATTTTTAAAATTTTTAAAATAAGTTTTGAACTTCCATATTTGATTATAATAAAATATATTAATAGAGATTTTTACCTCAAATTAAGATATTCAATTATTTTCCTAATAAAACTTCCTAATCAAGCGTTAGCCAGTAAATATAATAATAAAACTCGCATCAATTAAATTTTTTTATTACCTATATACGTTATTCGAATAGATAATGATCAGTTGACGGTGAAGGATTCATTAACCATTCTTTAAAATCAGTATTTAATAAAAAAATTGAGAGACATACAGTTTTATTTAAGAAATCTGAACGAATAATTTTAATACAAAGCATTTATTTGGTTTGAAGCACACGTAACATTTTTTATGAATAATTGTCATACAAAGCTCAATAATTATTAAACATTGATCGTTTTTAGCAAGTAGTAGGCTAAAAACACAATTTCCATTTAATTGTAATTCGATTGGCAACGATACTGTATTTATTGAATATATGGAAAAACTATTTTCGGATTCAGCAGACAGAATAAAAACTTATAATTTAAGCTGGACGCACTTATCAATTAATCTATAAACTTATAGAATTTTCTAAATTAATAGTAAAAAGCCCACTAAAAGAATTCAGCATTAGAAAATAATTTTGCTTTAAATGATGCCCACACTTTAGCATACGCCAAATATAATTTCATATATTACAGAACAATTTCATCATTTATAAATATTTGTGAGAAAATGTTTATATATAAAATGTAATATACTGAAAAATCTATCTGTTTCCATAGATGTCTAGAAACAAAAAGCTAAAAAAAATTTAAAGAGTGACGCGATCGAATTAATTATATTTAAATATTATGGTTAAAAGCATTTTGAAACTTGAAAGAAGAATGAGGCTTCCTATGCTTTCATTACATTTCAGGAATTGACTTTACTCAATCTTTATTATAATACCACCCAATCCATTTAACATTTATTTACACTTTTTATGATAAGTACCTCACTCGACTGAGCAGCTCCGATGAAACATATATTCATCGCCCTTTGAACTGTCAACATAAGTAAAACTTCCATAGTACACGCATGCGGAATTAATCAAGACATCCAGGTACTATGCTTCGACGTGGAAAAATATGTCAGACGACAAAACGAATTTACCGTTCATCGGATTCGTTTAGTTAAGCGTAAGTCAGTAAGACCTGTGACTCCCTTAAAACAAAAGCCAATGCTCGTACGAGTCGGTAAGACATGTTGCGCAGCACAGGGCGATAGTACTTCCGGCTGTAAGTCACGTGACATAAGGCAACAAAACTACGAAGACGCGACGACGTCGACGACGACGACGACGACGACGACGACGACGACGACGACGACGACGACAGCATCTCGAAAAAAAGATAAAGCCTCTCTGGTCTAAAAAAGAAGAACGTCTGCAGGGATGCGAGAGTACGCGTAGCTGCATCATCGGGCAGTTGTACGTTATGTTCACCTCGCAGCAACAGATTTCCCGATACGGGCCTCGGACCCGGCAACCGAAGCAACGCTCGTATTATGTACGAAGGCCATTAACGAAAACCCAAAGATGGTCTAAATCCGTTCTGCTTTATGTGATCACTTTCGTCAACCCTGTTGTCGTTCCGTTTATCGGCGTAGTCCATCGAGGCGCCACCCTTGCGAGTCTCACAGGGCGGATATCCGCGTGGTCGCATTCTAATAATTTACTTCTTGTCCTGCAAGGCGTTTAACCTTGGATCCCACAAGGGAAAACACGTATTTTCATTAGAACGGTTAATAGCTGGTCGTTTGAATATTCACGGCTGCATTTTTTACTCGTCGAGACAATTGTCTCGTTTCATTGTCCAAATGTTCTTGGCCTTGGAAATATTGAAACACGCTCGTGGACGGCGAAAATACTTTTACCGCTTGTCCACCGGTACGTTTAATATTGCTACGTGTGTGCGGACGTGCACGTGCGTATAAAAAGCTACAAAGATAAATGCTTTATATAAAATGAAGTCAATGCCAAGTGTAATTTAGCGATATATGTTTCAACGAGCGAAAAAACCAAAATGGATTATTGTTTGAAATTGTTTGATTATCTCTGATTTTAACACGTATTATATTAAAGCTACAGAGTGTGTTACATTTTACAAAATAGAAGCCAACAAATGTAAATTTTAAGTAAAAATAAATAATCGAAAAAAAACTTGAATTTGATCTACTTTCTTCTTATTGTAATTTCGTGTGTTGAATAACTCTAGAGTATAGTCAGATTTTACGATATAAAAATTTTAAAGTAATATAGAATCTCCGTAGAATGGCTTATGAAAATTTAGTTGCTTTATTATGTACTGACAAATATCATGATAGATTATCTTCGAACTAATGAATTTTCTTATTATTATATCATAATATAATAATAGTACGCAATTTTACGATTGTCGAAACTTTAATATTTTCAAGTACAAATTATATTTTACAGAAGGTATTTTTACATTTTATAGAATTAGATATTTTAATACTTAGTGAGATAATTATTGTATATTTAAATTTTTTTAATTTAATGTTAATTAAATTAACGTACTCATTGATAGAATGAAAAAATTCTATAATTTAAAAAAAAAATTATAAGTGTTTGTAACGTCTTATAACTTTTTTTACATATTCAGGGAAATACTCTACTTTTGTTTTTATAAAATCTAAAAAATTTCCTTATTTGAAAACGTTTACCAGTAAAAATACTAATAATATAAAATATTGTTCATACTTCATAAGCACAAAATTAATTAGCAATACATAATTAAAATACTTTTCATAAGTCTATTTCAGATAACGAAATAAATGGAAAATTTAAATCGAGGAGTACGTTGCAAAGAAACTAGTTTTTATGAGATTATAAAACTTGAATAAAATAGCTTATAAAAGTTTTTTAATATTATGCATCAACTATTACCTAAACATATATTCAAGTACTAACTATTTGATGCATACTGCCTTAATTTAAAAAGCTTACAGACAGTATTAAAAGTTTTTTATTCGATTGGAAAATTTCTTAATGGTCAATTTTGTGTAAAGCACAAAGTGTTAACAACTCGAAGTGGTTACTCTTACGAAAAATTCGCCACATAAAATTGCTAAATAACTTCATTAGTCATTGAATGAATATTTTAGTAGAATTAAAACAGTATTAATATTTATTGTAAGATAAAACAAACAAAAAACCAAAAGAACAGGTATAACGTAAAAGCACAGTACGAATTGATTCGTGTCATAATCTCTCTTGCTCACTTTTACATCCCTAGACTCGCCTCTTAAAAGCAAAGTACTGTATTAATTTGCTATATAATATTATCTCTTTAAAACTATGTTTCGTTCAGTAAGCTCTCACAGAACAAGAAGTCCGTCAGCTCCAAAGCTGTCGTCCAACGATTTTATCGTCGCAGTCCATCTAGGCGCCAGCTAACCCCTGGAATCCTAGAGTATCCGGGGCGCGTTCCAACGGCAGAATTGACCGACATTTTCTTCTCCTTTTTTTGTTTCGCCCAAGCGAAGTAGTCCCTCGATAAGTTGGGCGCCAGGCGCACGTGCCGCCGTCACAGCGTCGAGACGCCTGTATAGTAGACGCATGGATGTTAATGCGAGTTTGGTGTTTGTTAGCGAGGATAAAAATCAGTTGTTTTTGGAGAGTTGAATCGAGTCCTGACTTAAAGAGATTTACGGTCGCAGCTACATCTTATTACATCTTCGGTCTTAAGGCATTCTCACTTTGTTCTATACTGAGAGACAGCTGTAACTCTAAGCGCCAAGGGTAAACGTCAATTAGTTTGCGATAACGTTGTGACAATGAAAGAACTTGTACTAGCATTTGTTTAGTTTTCCTTTCGAAATTGTCATGTATCACTGTAATTTAATACGAGTCTTTAAAAAGTATAATCAACAATATTGTACTTGTATGAGAAATGATGAATCAAGATATATATATGTGCTTCGACGCTTCTGTTCACGTGACAACTTTTCTAGAAACTCTAAGAACACACATTTATTTGACAATTGAAAGCAACGCCAATGTAAAATGCATTAATATCTATATTTGACGAAACCGCTATACGAATTACACTATAGCTTTCTTTTACAGAGATTATTGAAATGTTAGATAAATCTACCTAATCGTTTTGTACTTTGGATATCAAATTTATAAATATTTAAATTTTTCTTATGGTAAATCTTCATTTGTAAGTCAAGCTTCTTGTAATACAACGTTACTGGATTGTAAAAAAACAGCGAAAAACATTTCCCACGTGTTAAGTATTTGAAAGTAAAATTAATAAATTAAATCGATATTGAAAACAATTTTTCGCTCACTAGTCGCTGCTTTTATTTTGAAATCTGGAATTGCAAATTATACGAAAAAAGAATATTATCGTCCGGCCAACTAACCATTACAAATCTTTTTCTCATACGAAATTGAAATATACTTGAAATTCCTGTCTTTTTTTAAATAATAGAATCCAAACGAGTCAAACTCCCTTTCAAAACATTAAATTTCTACGATATTATCTATGTATTCATCGTATAAAAATATTTCTTCATTACTTCATTACATAAAGAATACACATAAGCACTTTAAAAAATATAATATTATATGATATCATAGATAGTCTTGTATTTTACATCTTACATTACGCAGATATTTTAATGATGCATATCTGAATAATAATTTTCATATTTTCACAATAATAGATTTATCATATAAAACTTATTTAAAATATTAAAAACTAAAATTTTTCCAAAATATTAGAATTGGAAAATAACGCTTTTAAGTTTGTTTTTACTTCGTCAGTATACTGCGTATTTAAAGGTAGGATACACAAGGTTTCCTCTCTCTCTCTCTCTCTCTCTCTCTCTCTCTCTCTCTCGCATACTTTCTTGTTGGTGACTTGTACAGGATTTATGCATCCTAGCGCCACTGGCGCCGTTGTACATGTATATGCACTGATGCCACGAGCAATAACTCGCATTGTGTATGTAACGGCTGGACTCACGTACAAGAGGAATTTAACCCGGCGGTCCGCGGGTCACCTTGCAAGCAAGGTTTATAAGAAGGAGTAAAAAGGGAAAAATATGGAAATAAAGAAGAAAGAAAGAGAGATAGAAAGAAAGATAGAGAGCACGTTTATCAGTTAACGTACACTCTACGAGTGTACGGATCTGCTGTATTTCCTTCACTCGTGTAATAATCCAGTCGGCGAGTAACTTTAACTGCGTCGACTGGAAATTTTAGTATTCAAACTGGTTGACCGAGTTGTGTGTGATTACATTACTTAGTCGTTACTAATTTGTAACAGCTGCTCGATCGTAATATAGATCGATGTAATGCTTGATGATAGCTTTTAAGACTTTACGTAGATACAAATTAAGGAGCAAGTAGAGGTGCAAGTAAAAACTGTGAACAATTATTAAATGTTCACAAGGCTCAAAATCAATGTGATTTTAATCATCAATTCTATAGTATACGTTAACAAAACATTAATTTGAAAATACTCATGTTTTATAAATTGTCGATTAATTAATTTGCAATTTAAATCGTTTGAAAAAATTCATTTAAATATTTGTTAAAATGATAATACTTTTCTTTCTTTGCTTGGAAATGCGTAGTACATCTACATTTCAAATTTTTTTTGTTTGGTCATCTTTTGAATCTCAATTAAATGGGTATTTTTGAATGAATAGTGATGCATAATAAATAATGTTGCTCATTTGACGCTTTTGAGTTCTTCTTTATTATTCATCAAGATAACAGCTTTTTTCTTTTTACGTATCACTGTTGTTGTAATTTTCTTATTTTCTGTATATTTATGCTTATTACGTAATTATTATTATTATCACTATTATTGTTGTTATTTATTAAACAGTTGTCTAATTGAGGTAATAATTTAATACGAGAACCCGACGTAATCTTAAAAAAATTGACTTTCAATAGGATTGAGCTTACTTGAAACTAGGAAATTAAATAAATTAAGGGAACTTATAAAAATAAAGTTAAAACGAATTATAAATATTAGAGTTTGAGAGTTAAAATAATTTTTGTAAAAATAATGATTATACAAAATTACCGTTAATATTTATCAATTTTAGAACAATTTCTAAGCATAAATTCGCTTTAATTATATTTAAAAATTATTACAGTAATATATTGATAAAATTTGAAATTCTCTACACTCGTCCGCATGATTGTATTTTTTATGATATTTAAAATATTTTTACATACGCACAGTAGACAAAATAAAATTATTGTTTTTTTTTCTGTTTAATTTGCATTTGAAAGTAACTTTTAATATTTGAAAATAACTTAAGACTTCCTTATGGACTTACATTTTTCTTTTTTCCAAGGCTTGTTGTTTATGAAGTTGATCTCAAAAATAGTTCCAGATATCCTTAAGCTCCTTCAACACTGTCATTTAAAGTTTGTAAGTTTATATTTTTACCATAAGTACCACTTATCTCAGGTAAAAACGCTATTATAATGTTATCACCAAAGAAGAAACCATTGCAAATCATCAATTCTAAAACTGTTTTTAATAAATGATTCTACCTATCTTCTTACGAAATCAACAAAAAAATTGATGTTTTTTAAGTTCAAGCTAAGCATAGCATCATCGCATCAATGAAACAATTTTTCTCACCGCACATAGACAGACAAGTCATCACAATGCATCAGCAGCAGTAACGAGGAAAAAGGGGTGCGAGGGTGTCGAAAAGGCATGACGATAAATCAAATCGACCGGTTCGCGCCGAGATGTCGCGTGCAGGACAGCGGAAACTCTCTCTCTCTCTCTCTCTCTCTCTCTCTCTCTCTCTCTTTCTCTCCATTACGCTGTATAGTAAGAAGGGAAAAGAATCTCAGCGTTATGCGTATCAAATCGTAAATCCCTTTAATTCGTTTCTAGCGACACCGCTTTAATTCAAATTATAACTGCACTCGGATCTGCACATAAATTCCAGACATTCTCTTCCATACTCCATTCGTTGAGGGTATCATCGAAATAATGACTTGAATGAGAGAGAGAGAGAGAAAGGCCTCTTTTGTACTCAGTCTAAGCTTATCAGCGATATTCGCGTCCAAGTTTATTTACTTGAGACAAAATCGATCTTTTCAAATTTGATAATTATAAAGTCAATGATTCATGATTTTAAAGTGATATATTAGTAATATATTTACAATTACTTTCGATTGTCAACTCAAAAATCTATATAAGAAGTTCACAGTTTTAGCATCCAATTTCCATCTCAAGACTAATCATGTGTTAAATGGTGCTTTTAGTTTAAAATATGAAAATATAGAAAGATTTAATAAAGTTTCTTTTCAATCGAATCTTTCATTTGGATAAACGCAATATTACTAAAGCTATCTATTGTTTGGAGAAATATTATTATTCTTGTCTATTCAAAACATATTTAAATAACTTGTACATTGTATAAATCTATTAAAAAGCATATTAATGATGTTTACATTTAATTTATTCACTTACGTAACAAGTAATGTATTTGGAATTTTGCATTTCTGTAAATATATTATGACATACATCGTCACGATATATATAGTCAATTCATAAGAACGAAAGAAATGTCAAAAACGATTTTTTTTATGCACAAAATTATTAAAATATATCAAAGCCGTCAGTCTTTATATATCATAGATTTTATCGCTATCATAACGCGCGTAATGTATAAATTCCGCTGACGAGACACAAATGTATCCAATTGCTTTTCAGTAAAATCATAATGTAATAACGCATTATTATAATCTTTTGTACAAAAGTCAGAAAAGAATAAAGTCGAACATTTTGCAACACAGGAAATCGAATTGTGAAACTGGGGAATTTCTCGGAATCACATTAAAATATGACGGCGCGATCAATGAACATCTCCCGTCGCTCAGAGTAAAGAAATGCTGTAACTGCAGATTCTGCGCGGTCAGATGGCATGAATGAAAAAGAAATTATGAATGGCCTTTGTGTAATACGAGGATTGCAAAGCGTATAATCAGCCGAGTGATAGGTGTACCTGATTTCATTCGCTTGAGCTCTAAGTGACAACTAGATATTATTTTCTTCATTGAAAAATATATTTTTTTCGCTTATTCATTGTAAATTGTTTGTTAAATTTTGGTGTATTTGTGAAAAATGATATTCGTATAAATCGTCCAGTTAACTACGATATAAATTGAAATATTAATACGAAACTTTTCAGTTTTCTAATGTATATGTTAAAAATATTAAATTGTATTGAATTTTGGCGTCATATACGTTCAATGGATAAAATTAGTAGCAACACAAGAAAAAAGTCAATAAAAAACTCTATGTACTTTTAGTGCGCTTTTGCTTCTATCTCTATTAACCAGAGTCATAAACAAATTTAATATAAAAAGCTGCACAAAATTAAAATATAAAGTAGGGATTTTCTAATTTAACTGATGAATTTATTTTGTGCAGAATATTATAATAAATAGTACTCGCAACAGATTGTGCCACAAAGTTTTCAATATCATTTTTTACTTTTTGTAACTGTTAGACATTTTTCTTATAATTCTACTTGTTTGCATTTTAATTGAATGTTTAACTTCCTCAATTATTAGTAGTCGATTTTCAATTCATTAATGTACCATTTAGAAATGAAATCTCTATTTAATTTTCTTTTTTTACCTTTGACATTTTGATCAAAATTTCTATAAATATATTTTTGCGTGAAAACTGTAATTCGGTATATATGAATTTTTTCAAGGTGAATAAATTTCTCAGTATTGTGGATGCAAAATCTGTTAGAAATATGTCTGAATGTTCAAACGTATGGACGGTACATTAAGAATGCAGTTGTAAAATAATTATTTACATCTTTTCAACCGCTATAAAATGGTAGTGATCGTTCTACTTTTTCGTAACGTTTTATTTTTTATTTTAAATTAAAAAGTTATTTATAATACTTATAAATAAAAAAGTTACTTATTTATAATATATTAAGGATTTCAATAAAAACATCTCTAAAATATATATAAACAATTGTAGAAAAGGTATAAGTCGGTAATAATTAACATGTTCTTAATTCTGTATTTAACTTGCTAACGATGTTGTATACACCGACGATGTTGTTCATTTTTCACTTTCTATATAATATCTCACTTTATTTAAAAGTAGAAACAAACATTATTATTATTATATCGAACAATAGATATTAATATCAATTAGTAATTTCTGAATCATTTTTTCTTTATCTACTCACATGATTTTTTTCGGAACAAAATTTTTAACTACTAACAGATGAGGTGATAATATAATACGAAATTAATATTTCTGTATATATCCATTTGGAAACGAAAATCACTCGTCCGACAAGAAACATTTTATTATAACTAGAAAAGTATAATCGTGATACGTTATTGATTAGAAAATTACGTTTTTTAATACTGCTTATATCGTCAAAGTAAATATACTGGCATAATACTATATATATATTGTACTCATATACGCAATTCATTTATAAATCATTAAACTGTTATTAGCCATTTTGTGCAAATTTTAATTTACATAAATCATAAAATTGAAATAAAATTTTTTATTGTGCAACTTGATTTGGAAAGTGTGATATACGTATATATCACGTAATTTAAAAGTACATTAAAATTTTTTTACAACAGTAAATATTTTTACTGTAGATATAAAATATTTAAGAATATTATACATATAAGTACCAATTTTTTATCGATTTTATTATTTCAGCCAATATTGAAGAACATGTTTAGAATAAAATGATGTGCCTAATAAAGTAATTTTTTATATAAATACATATTTGCTCATTTTCATTCATATAAAATACAAATGTAGAATGCGATATAACAGTAATTTCATCATTAAATTGAAACAAATTAATGATATTAAATAAATTTTAATTAAATACCGAATATAAAATATTTAACTGACACTTATGCTTGCTTGCTTAATGTCAATAGAGTCTGACAGCTCCAATTTTATACTCACATATATCTAAATATTACGTCTACTATCATACCATTTTCATGTTATTGTCATACGCTTTCATATGCGTTTTCTACTATTTCATTTAATATTCTATAGCAGTCTACTGAATTATCGCATATGAAACTCTGTTTGCTTGGTGAAATTAAAATGGTAATAAAAAAATATTTAAATCATTAAAAAATTTATTAAAACAATAAAAAATAAATCAACTACTTTTATGAATTTCTTGTCATTCTTCGAAAATTCATTTGAACTGATTAAAAAAAAAAATAAATTCAGAAAATAAGATCTTACAATTAAATAATTATCTATTAAAGCATTATTCTCACTAATGTGAATAATCATTATACACACGATACGTGTATTAATTTTTTTTATATACAACTTTAGAGTTTAAATAAATTTATAACAAATTGAAATATAAAGTTTATACTAATATTGAATTACATATAACATTTATTACACGATAAATATAAATATAGTGCCATAAGTGTGTGTGTGTGTATATATATATATATGTATGTATGTAATGTCATCCTAAATTTTTTAATTTATTAAATTTTAAGAAAACAAGATAATGCATTTGTTTGAATTTTCGTATATTAATCATAGAATTATTTAAATAAACAATACTTTTTAAGCAATGTTTCTATTCTTATAATAAGATTATCTTTCCTTTCAGTAAATTAAAGTAGTAATAACACTAGCAAGTAATGTACTAACTCATCGAATTAATAAATACAGCAGAGATAGTACCGAAGAGGCAGAACAGTATATTATTGCAGACAATGAATATGTAATTGTTAATAATGTAAGAGTAGCCTATTAATAATTTCGAAAAAAGTATAATTCTACGAAATAAAATCGGCCATAAAAATGAAAAAGTCCAATGCTCGATCAATGACATTCGTTCAGAACCATACTTTCGAGGCACTTTTTGTTCATTTCTCAGTCGAGCCCTATTACAGCAAGCTAAGAGAGAACCGTAACAAATACGCCACGTAAGTACCCGTTATAAAAGAGTAGACGAAGAAGGCACGCACGAGCGCGTTAAAATCAAAACACATCGTGTCGCGTGAGCAAGGACAAAGGGGGCGGAGGGAGCGTGACGCATCAATTAAGGAAAAGTGGTGGCCTATAACAAACCGTCATCGTGCACGCGCGATGCGTTACAACGTATAATGCGTGCGTAGCGAACGCGTTCGTCAAACAAGGTCGGCGCGCGTGCCAAAAATTAATGGACACGATGTAGGGACGCGGACACGTGTCCGATCCTCTGTATGGGCGTAGGGCGAACTGGAAGTGCGCGAGCAGCCTTCGTATGTTCAAGAGCGGTAATTTCGTCCGGTGTGTGCGTGAAATAACGACGGTAGATAAGTCGATGGCGAGTTTTCTGACGGTACTCTACATGCTTTTGGCCCAGAATGTAATCGAACCTTGGGGTTGAGATTTCCAGAGAGCATTTAACGATGCTATAAACTGGATATGCGGCTTCGTTTCAAGTAAAAATATTAATTATAGCAGCGGAAGTTCGACAGTTCTCAAGTGATTGTGGAATAGTATTCGCTTGTTTGGAAAGTGGATCGTCCGAAGCTTCGAAAGATTTGTAAATTTGTAAATCTGTTGGTCGCAGTTATTCGGTTTCTAACCTAAACTCTTAACGCCGACTAGCAATAAAATATTTCAAATATCTAATACCGAAGCCATTCTCCTTCTCGTGCAGCAATGCAAACGCGTTCGAAAGCTGACTTCTTTTAAAACACAAGGGCAATACTTTCAACCGATCTTTCTAAGGTAGGTGGAAGTCTATGAACCTTCAGCCTTAGCCGCGTTCGCGGTAACGAGTTGAAAGCACTTTAAAAGACGCCGAACGAAGGCTTGCGAACGAGCTTCGCGCGACTCTCGTAGTCGACACGCGTAAAGTACTTCGTCAACGACGGATTAAGGGGAGAGGGGTAACGTGCTTTGTGCACTTTATGGTTGCGACGACTACCGACGTCATGATTATTCGCGGGACACTGTGTTTTATCGCCGCGGTCGGTTGAGCAGCCGCAGGGTCAATTTCGCGCGATTATAATCCAGTTGTAGGGACGCGCGTGGAGGATCGGTACACGCGACGCGAAATAGTTTACGAGTTCGTTACGACCGATGCAGCACAAGTGACGCAGCACATCCTTACGATCGCTCTACTCACCCTCTGTCGCGAGATCGTTCCCTCGGTAATAGGGATACGTTGTTCAGGCTATCCGATGATATTGCTGCTCGTTTTGAGTGCCGGAACTTATATCCTTCGCTCTTGCCGTGTACACTCTTTATATGGCGTTCCGGCTTTTGTTTTTGGGTTTTATGAAAGCTGCAGGTAGGCCTGAATTTGAAGGGACGTGACACAGTTATTGGCGGATGACCGATGCAATTGCGTGTCCCTCTGCGTTGATAATACCGTTATGACTTCATCGAAATTAGTACTCCAACGGACCTTGAGCCCGAGTACAGTTCCATCCGAGAGTCATACGTTCAAGTTCGATAAAACTTTGGAAACTTCTCCCATGGTCTATAACTAGTTTCTGCTCCCTGTGGAATAATTAAATGGTAGGAGCTTAGCGTAATTTCATCTCAATTTGTGATTTACTAGCAGTTTCTAAAAAATAGAATTACTAAAACTTCTCACGTGTAGATAGTGACAAATGGATTAAACGAATGCAGTAAGAAAATCAACGATTAATTGCATCATTAAGCAATTATTTTCTCGATGGTATATTCAGAACTAAACGGGACTCGTATTATCCAATTTACCTTTTGCTTATACGCACTTTGTACGTACATCAAATTTCTTTCAAAACAATTATAAATATTCGTTGTTTCACTTTTAATACCAGTAACATTCATCATAAAAATGTCACATCTTTTCTGTAACCGATTAATTTATAAGCAAATAGAAGATCGCAATAACGTTTGCAATACTCAACAATTGCGTTCTTTTTTTAACAGCCATCAATTTTCTTTATAAAGTTGTAGCATGCATGTAAATGAAACATGAAGGCAATAAAATTTAAATATCTTTCAGTGAGCAATGGCGAAGGCTTAAAATCGTGGCTCCCTTTTTTTATTGATTTAATTTATTTACCATATGAAATATAGTATTTTATAGTACTTTAATAGTGTTTTTATTAGAATATTATGTTGATCTTGTATTTTCACAAACTCGTAATATCGTTCGACTGCTTTTGATGTAGTGCATCTCGTGCTCAACCAAAGCTAATGCACATCATCTTTTGAAAAAAGAATTGGTCTGATGACTCCGTTAAAAAAATTGGACAAAATCCACTCGTAACGAAAGTAACCACCCGAAATAAACTTATCAACTATAAATTTTATAATCCGTGAACGCGATATTTCATTTGGATGGGCGAATAAAACCTGTTGAGAAAGAGAGAGAAAAAACACAGCCAAGTATTGGGTTTGTCCGCTGATTTTCGGAATTCGGTGGTCGGCGTCTTCTTTCTCTTTTGCCGTTCCATCGCGTAATATAACTTCGCTAGCGCCAGTGAGCGCATATACGTACCCCGCACTCCATCCCAGGGCAGTATATCTGGGAAATAACGCAGCCGATTGCAAGGGCGGAAAAACGAGACGTAGACGCCGAATGTAATGGACATAGGGCAGGCTATCGTTTCGATGGAGCAAAGGAGGCACAGAGAGTGAGAAAGAAAGAGAGAAGGTCAGGCATGCTAGAGTCACGGGTCGGTCTCATTCGTCGCATATCGATGTTGTCCGACGTTCGCGATATGAGATATCGCCCTTGCGGGTGTGATAATCCACATAAGTCACTGTATGTCGAACGGCCGCGTTATATTGCCGCCATACCTCGCGATCTCGTGACATACCGCCTGACACCACACCCACTGTCTACTGGACACGACCCATTCTTCTCTTTTCTCTGATCTGTCCTATACGTATATAGTCCTGGCAACTTTTTTTCTCATAACTCCGATATATAAGCTACGCGTGTTTGATTTCTTCGTCCTCTTTATTTATTTATTTGGCAATCGCGTTTGCATTTATTACACCTATAGAACTGTGTGCGCTTTTAAGACGTGACGTCGTACGCTGCGCAATGCTGCGCGATAAGTTTCTTGTGCACGTGATATTTCAGAATTTTCAATAAATTTGGCAATCGTACAATAGGGTTCATTTAAAATATAACACAGTGGAAAAAAGGAAAGAAAATGTAAAGAAAAAGTATAAGGGACAAGCAACAATGAAAATATTTGTACATTTTAGGATAATTGGTATCAAGTCAATTTTTGATGATATATCCGTTTTCGTTAATCGTGAAAAAAATGATATTCAACTTTATCATTTGGGCGAGTCTATTATCGCAAAATTAAACAAATAAAGAAGAATTCTAAGATGGAAATAAGTATCTGCTAAAAATAGATTACTTAAATTAATTTGAGATTCACTTAAATTATCCGCTTGTCGATCGATTTATATTAATAAGAAAAAGTTAAAAGTAATCGTATCTGTCAATTACTATCAATATGCCTATAAATATAATATCCAGGATGTTCTTAAAAAGTAATACTAATTATGTCTCTTCCTTTGTTGCATTAATGCACGAAGCATAAAGTCTTAATTGATTTTCACCTAATTCAATGAAGTTTTAATGGTGAAAGTTTTAATTTACGCTAGCTATGTCATGTATAAACATTAAATATTTGAACTTCAAATTGTAAAAAATATAATCAATATATTTCGTTATCTTTTCAATAAGTAAAATTGTCGGTATATGATATAAAATTTTTTAAAGTTAATTAAAAGAGGAAAATTCATTTACTCATTATAAGAGGATATGCGTTAAGTTATAAAAGGATAATAATTAAATCGAATTGCTTAATATTATCAGTTTATCGATATTAACGTTAACGATTTACATAATACGTTTGCATTATGCACCGGTATATTTCAGTTTTACAATGTCTGATATTTCGATTGTTTTAAAACAATTGTACTGGGAAATACCGTTGAAGGTCATGAAAATTTCCCTCGTAGAAATAATTGGATTCAATTTAAAAATGCGTTATTTTTGTTATAATACGTAATAAATTTAGAATTTTTCCGAAATAATTGCTAAGTTGCGTTAACATTTTTAAAAGATACTTGCTCCAGTATAACTTTAAATTAAAATTTCGTATACTTTCAATTTCAGCTGTAGTAATAGATTTTTAAATTCTGGTCTAGTAAGTTTATTAGTAAATTATTAGTATCACAGGCAATTAAATTTCAAACGTAACAGTACAAAACCTAGATTAGACTCGTAGAGTAAAATTCTTCATTTCACAAGCCAATGCAGTCGTATTTATAATAACAAACTAAATTTCCTCATCGATAGACTTAAAGCAATTTCGACTTGCGAAAGTCTAATGTTACTAGAAAACAATAATGAAAATGGAAACCACGAAGATGTGCTCCAGCGTATCGACAAGCACTCGCGTTATAACCCGTCTTCTCAGTCCCTCCTCACTTTTTCCGTGTGTAATCAACGGAAGAAAAATAAAAGAAGGCAACTTCCCGTATCGCAAATCGATTTTTCTCTGCAAGAGAGAACGAGAGAGGACGAGGATTGAACTCGGGCGTTTTAATTCTCCTTCTTTCTCGTCCTCCCCTGTCGTTCTTCTGCAATTGGCTACGACGCGCGTCCACATAGCGAGGGAATACAATAAACGTGAATACACTGTACGCGAAAGCAGCGAGAAGAAAAGCATAAAAGGAAACTTTTGCTACTCTCCTGTTTGTTCACTTTGCACTTTTATTATTTTAACTTCGATCGAGCTCTTTGTGCAATTTAAGAGAACGGCATCGATGAAATTTTTTACTCATTGAATTTTGAATGCTTTAGCTTTTTAAAAGCCGTTTTGTCAACAAACTTCTACACGTGTGAAAATATAATAAAATTTCAATAACATGAAAAGTACTAACGATTGAATTTTTCAGTCTACATTATTTAAAAGTAGTTTTTATGTAATAGTTTTTAAATTATCTACTGTAAACAGTTGCACTCATCTTTGGCAATTCTTTCATCAAATTTAGATATTAAGTGTAGTTATTTATTATAAAAATAATCCGTATAGCGAAATTAAACTTATGAAAGCTTAAACAAATATTTCTTATAATGATTGTTTGTGTTCAATAATACATTTTAAACGATTTGAAATAATAAATATCGTTAGAATTTACCTGAAAGTTCTAATTCATATATTAAAATAATATCAATAAAAGAACTTATTTAAAGTTTATAATTAAATAATTTTAATTTAAAAAGATGAGATATAAGTATTTCAGTAATAAATACAGTTTAGTTCCATGATTATTTAATCTATTCCTATCCGATACACGTGTATTCTAAAATCTTTTTTGAGATTAATATTTAGCTTGAAGTTTTGCATTCCTATGTATAATTGTATTTTTTCCCCGCTTTTTTCATTTTTTAACTGCTGGTTTTGTTCTTCTTTCAATGAAATTCGTTTCACGAAATTCGGTATAAATTTAACTTTACCGTTCGATCATACGATATGCCGCTGTCTTGTACGATTTGTCATCTGATAATCTATAGGTTTATTAACTATCACTGTAGTTTCATCTGTTCAGATGTAAATAAATCATCTTTATAGTATAATTATAGAAAACGCTTGACTCGAGCGCTCATTATTACTTTTAACTAAATTCTAGTTTTCAATAATTAATCACATATTCGTTTTGGAATTATACAGAAATAGAATTTGCTGTATTAAAAGATTGCTTCAGAACATTTCACTATAACTAACCAAAATTAACTGCGTCAAATTATAATTTATATATTTATTTTTATAAATATCAATCATTTTAATTAATTTCCATTTTAAGAAAACTCTAAAAAATTAATTTAGAAAGACAGAATATAAAACTTTTGTTCTTCACATTAAGTTATATGTCTTTTTAAATTTGGATATACTAGAAATGTTGTCATTAAACATCAAATCTGTTTCATTTGTTAGTAATAAAGAAGTTTATTGTCGATCAAGTTTTTTAGAATAATTTGAAATAATAATGTAGTATTAGTTACTAATAATTAATAATATTAATTACTGTTTAATAACGTATTATATTATTAGGAAATTTGCTCAACATTTCACAGAAGAAGAATATTAAAGCTATTGATTTCTTTTTATACAATTAATGCTTATCCTATAGAACAAGCAATGACTATTTTTTTCAAATACGTGAAAATTTTTTTTTATTCACATAAATACATATATTTAAAAGATATCTAATAATGTTTCCAACTTAATACTTTAGAAATAATGTTCGATATTAATATTAAACCTTTTTAATATTAAACTTACTTTTTATTAATTGTAGATTTTTAATTCAATTATTAAAACCTATTTTTAATTTAGATATAAATAAATATATACATATATATATATATATATATATATATATATATATATATATACATTTTACCAATGAAAAAATTTAATTTTCTTCATTTTCTGTAGGTATAATAAAATAAATCTTAAATATTCACGCCTTGAGTAAAATTTATTTAGTTTAGTAGTTTCTATAACTATTGCTTTAAGTCTTTTGTGTTCTATTTTGTTCATGTCAATGCTTTATGCATCAATTAAACTCTTTATAGGCTTTAAATATATCTATTTTACACCATATGTATTTGTGTATTTTTCATGCTTTTTTTATGTTTATAGTTGAACCAATATGTATATTTTTCTAATAATTCTTCATTGTTATAATTAATGATTACGTTTTTTATATTGAAATTTTTATCGTCGTAATTTTTCAGAATTTCTATATAATATTTACCGATGAAAAATTTTTTCAATTTGTTTCTAATATTTTAGTGCAAAATATATGTTATTAGAGTGATATCTGTAAAATAAATTATAATTATTATCGTAAGCGATCACTTCTGCATAATTAATTTATGCTTGCTTTTTCATTTGAAATGATAGAATATGCCACAGAAAAGAAATTCATTATAAAATCAATTTTTTAAATATCTATAATAATAGCTAATTAACCACTATCAATATTAATAGTGATCACTCTATTAAGTTTCTTGCATTTCTCTAATTTTGCATTAGTTTATATAAATTGCTTAGACCGAATATATTGCAAATAGATTATGTTTTTATATTAATTAATAATTAAATTTGCATTTCTACTACGCAAGTACATTAACACTATCAATTCCATTTGTATTATGGCAGTAAAAAATGTTCAGGCTTATTAGATTAGAGAGATTATATTAGAATTAAATAGCTATTAATTCTTGTAAATATTAATAGTATTCGCCTAGACTGTTTATGTTCTTAGAGTATAGTATATTCATAATTTATATACATTATTAGGTATATAGAGTGATTTATAGTTTTTATCATCTAAGTTTGCCAATGACGGTTATGATTTAGGACTAGATTGACGATTCATTTTCATAGAGTTTTATATCTACGTTTAATGCACTTATTAATATATGGTCATACGTCTGCTGTAATAAGTTTTAATAGACCATACATAATTCTTTATTATAACCTTATATCCATTATATTTTTACGTTCAATAAGTTTATTAGCTGCAAACACTTAAGTATTATATTGAATTAATTATAAATGTATCAATACAAATAATATATTGTAATTTTCAATCATTACAATATCTTGTGCTAGTAATATATTTTATAATTATATTTTTAGCATCTAATAGGCTATTCATTATTCATTAAAACAAATTTATGCGTGATATGTTCCTCAGTAAGTTTATTCATTAAGTCTCAATATATTATTTAACATTTTATTCATTTTATTATTGATCGTAATACTTAAAATTGCTATGGATTATTTCGATTTAAATGTTGTTTTTTTTTTTTTTGTAGCTTACAAATAAGTGTTTTAATACGTCAATATTTGGATAAATTAAGTAAAATTTTTCATTTTGATTTTTTGAAATTTCTATTATTTCGTTAATATCATATAGAGTT
This sequence comes from Wiebesia pumilae, assembly GCA_018907045.1. NCBI lineage: Eukaryota > Metazoa > Arthropoda > Insecta > Hymenoptera > Agaonidae > Wiebesia > Wiebesia pumilae. The sequence continues at coordinate 5,506,212 of JACCHZ010000138.1, forward strand.
ATAAAAACTTGACATTAAAATCTAAAAATATTGTTATATAAATATTAAAATTAGCTAATTTTCAGATATATACGACGAGATATTCATGTCTAATATTCTAGTTGTCGAATAAATTGTCGGTTGTCGAATGCTGTCGATTGTAAACAATTCATTGAATAATATAATTTGTAATAATACGAATTTCGTTTATTTTGTAAATATTTTATGAAATGCTTAATTAGTTTATAGATATTTATATTTATTGACAAGCTCATTTAATACTCATTCATTAGAAAGTTCTAAGAAAACATTCTTGCTAATTATCGTTCGTATGAAAATAATGAACCAGTTATCATCTGGAAACAATAATTAATCTCTAACTTCTCTTTGTAAAAACTATTGTACTATTGTGGCATAACTTCATCTTGAATTTGGCAAATATTTTTTATTTGAATCGAAGTTTCTCTTGTATCGGAAAACGGTTCACTATTTTTATCCAAGGCCATCGATAAATTTTATGTTTAACTTGTACTCTGTTAGAAAAGGTATTTATATAAGCTCTGAAGTGGATAAGAAAATTGTTACATTAGAATAATAAAATATTTAAGGAGAAATAATACATATAACATAGATGAAATAACATGACTTCTTTTTAAGAATCTTATGGGAAACTTTGAATTGATAATTTTTCTTCGGAAAAAAAATTATTCTCATTAAAGAACTTTGCTTAAATATTTGTACTAATTGATATTGTCTCGATATATTTACATCCCTTATAAGTTTATCGAGTACTGAGGAACCGATTTTCATTCTGTTTATTTAACAATTTGTTAAATCTATTAATCGATTAATTTTAAAAATTTTCAGACTTAACGTAAAATAAAAATAATCTATGATAATAATAATTCTTTTATCTAATAATGTATGTGACGGTACCTCTTACAGTTAAATACATAAAATATTATCATTAACATTTTTATTTCTACTTTTTTTTATAAAATTAAATTTTAAGAACGATTAAATTACTGAAATTACGCAAGTAATATTTTTAAAAAATTATCTCTCATGTATGAACTTATAAGCTTCTTTCATATCTATATCGCGTTTCGACAACGCCAGTACAAAAGCGAGAAAAAGAAATGCAGGCGCAAGAAGAGGAGAGAATACGAGGGAAGGGTCAGTTAGTATTAATATCGCGTATTGGACAGACATGTCGAAGTACGCATGCACTCACACACTTTCGCACATTCACACAAAGCTATATACATATAATAATCATGGCAAGGAAGGAGTGCTCCGCAAATAGTACAGCGTAATTGGAATCCATTCGTCACCCTCCAAGTCGCTCACGATATGATATTCCGCGCCTTCGTGTTTGGAGCATATCAATCCAGGCGCGACAATATGTCTCGCTCGGTTCTCCGTATAGTTAACGGTGTGTTTGAACGAGGACTTCATTGCGTCTCTTATAGATGTCAAACCTGAAAGTCATTTAACCGCGATTTCGTGGTCACTGATCGCTTGAGTAAAGCAAGAATGGTATTGCATCTCGATTAAAGTCTCGGTGTTATTTTAATTTACGTAGATTTTCTTTTAGAAATTCGTATTCTTTTATAACTTTTATTAAAATGCTCACTACAATAGACAAAAGGTACTTTCTATCTTTTTCTGTCTAGATTTCTATTATGCGAAGAATAAAACGATCGTTAAAACCACAATTTATTTACCGCAAATAAATGCATTCATAGCATCCATTTATAAAGGTGATTTTCTTCGAATACATATTTCGCCACTATAAAAATATTTATTTCTTTAAGTCAAGTGAGTTCAACTGCAGATGAATCATCATTTATTAACTATAAAGAAATTTCTTTTTCATGTGTTAAAGTTTTCACGAATCACAACATTAATTATTGGTATTCAATTCAAATGTTTACGTTTCTGAATGTACAGTAAAATTGAATTGCAAAAATTATGCAACTTATAATAAAATCTTATCTGTGTAACAAGGATTGGCTATCTGGTGATTGGCTAATTCAAAATTCTCTATTACATAAATTTTAAACATATGTTTTTGTACTGCTTTTTTATTAAATATATCGTAATACTCTGAAATAAATCCAATTAACGATAAGTTTTATTTGCAAAAATCTGATTGATCTTACGATCAAGATTAAATGTAACACTATTAATTACTATTAAAATTACTTATTTATTAAGTAAATAAATTAATTATTTAGTGTCATTCGTGAAAGATTAATAAAAAATTTTATGCTATAAGACATTCTCTTCAAAATAAATCTTTTATAAAGTTTAATAAAAAATCATTTGTTTAGTTTAGAAAAATATTTTAATGAATATATCATAAATACACTAAACTAAGAAGCAATCGTAAATTATATAATTAAAACAGAACGATGAAAATTATCTTACTTGTGTCTCATAAAAATTTATGATCAGAGTTTGAATTTATCTTAATTTGTTTATAATGTAAAAGGAATGAGTGGACACTGTTGGCCTCGATACATAATTAAAACTATTAGACTAATTGAGGCAACTTATGAATGTAATAGGCACCGCATGTCTATTAAATTCTACTACTTTTCAAAGAAAATTTATATAACGTAAAGAATAATTGAAAATTGCAAGCGCTGCTTCTTCAATAGCGAATCGAACGATTTAACCCGACAATACGAATACCCACAATAGCGCCGGTGATCTTCCAGAAAAATTATGTTCATTAAACACTTTCTCTCGGCGTGTATACGTCGATCGAGTGTCAAAACAAGGTAGGCGCTGATCGTGACAGGATGAGCAACGACGGTTACGCGTGTGATCGCCTGCGCGCTTCCCTATTTGTCTCCTTCCGTGGCGATACAACGACGTTGACCCGCGGTGGTGGACCCCCTTTAATATCCTCCTTTCCCAGCGATTCTCCACAGCGAAATTAATAGCCGGCTAAGTGGCGGTTAATATATTGCCTCGTAAATATCTCCGCGCCCCTTCTCTCGATTCGCGTCCCCGTGGCCTTGTCTATATTTGCCATTTCCTTTCCCGCTCCAATTCCCATAGTCACCAACGCGTAGAAAATACGGGGGAGTTTTCCCAATAGACGGAGATAATTCTGCCTTGATCGTAAGTTAGAATACAGCTCCGATCGGGTCCTGGCGGATTTTTATTATATCGTTGTTCTCTCCATCTCGTCAACGCGGATTATCATGAAATTACCTGAGTGCGCTGGATGTTGAGCTTCTAAATCTTGTATCTGATTACGAGTGAATTTGTTATTATTTCGATAGGAAATCTGACTTTGTTTTATATTTTATGGGGAAATTTAATTTAACATTAAAGACTAAGATGAATAGAGAGGAATATATAAAACATTCTATAGAGCTAAGACTAAATGAACATTTACATATTTTATGTATACATAAGTATTATTAGCTAAGTATAACTTCTTTTCCAATAGTTTGACTTTGTTAATTATTTTTAATCAATTATCAAATCGTAGTTATGGAATTTATTACTTGTAAATATTTAATAATTGCGTTAGTTTTCAAAAGGTATATTATATAATTTTTAATTCATTATTATATTTTATACATTTCAAAGTAATAATATATTATATCATTAGGTAATCTTTTTTCAAAATTGTGACTCCCCTTACACGTTCTTTTAAGAAGAAAATTACTTAGTCTAATAAGCTGAATGTTTAAACAACGGTGCTTTAAAATGACAAAAATATTTACTTCAATTTCTACAAAAGATTCACAAAAAAAAGTTATTATTACATATACCAAAAAAATTTCCTATCTTTTATGTAATATTTAAAAAATAATTCGTTGCATCAAAATATAACAATAATTTCTTCTCTTAAAAATCAAAACCGAAAAAGAACATCAAATTTTCTTTAAAAAAGAAACACACACACACACACACAAAGTCTCTAACTTTGAAGCTTGTGGAACGGATAATATTTAAGTGACTGTACTTTCTACAAACGAGGCGAAGGAAATTATAATAACACAAAATTTTTTTCTCGACCGAGTCCATAAATTAGAGACAGCGTCGTTGAGGTTGCTTGCCCAAGTAAGAAAAAACAACAAGAATGAAAAAAAGAACAAGAAGAAGATGCACTTAAACAATGCCAAAAGCATCCGCACTCTAATCCCACGCGAAAAATAAAGGAAATCCAGCGAAGCCGCCCCCCTTAAGTATTGTCCCGTCTCCTCCTACCTCGCCCCCTCCTTATACCTTTCGTTCTCCCTTCGGTCTCTGGCAGACCATCCCCTTGCGTGAGAATAATTCCAAAAATTAGATCGTCGGCCATACATTAAACCCTTTCTTTCCTTCTCTGTCTTTCTGACTCTCTTTCCATCTTCTTTCTTCTTTATCTGTGAGAGAAAGGATTCTCTCCTTTCTCTCGCAGAAGCGCCACACGAGTGTTCCAACCTCTCGAGAATCGCGCCCACACACGTCCGCTGTCAAGACCTGCACTTGTTTGTATTTCAGCAATGCATCGCTTACTCCTGCTGCTTCTAAAAGATAGTTTTGATATTTTCGTATTATCATGATACGCGAAGTAGAAATTAAATGTCAAGCATACTTCTTTCGTATTTATTCGCCTTCATCGGAAGCAAACCAATTTAACGGAAACATAAAAGTACCCATATTCGCTTCAAAGAAACTGACTTTAACCAAATTTAAATAGTACGTTCAAGATGAACGATACTTTTAAAGAAATATTATAATAATTTAGTTCATTCTTTAGTTAATTTAAGGAATCACGTATTAATTAATATTTGATTTGGCTATAATTTGCATTAACCGAATTTACACAAAACTGATTACTTTCTATTTATTCCGTATAATTATTCTTTAAATATATTAATATAAGTTCTGATAAATAATACATATTTTGAATACTGGACGAATTATAAATTTTAAATTAAAAGAGAAAGGATAAGTACGAGGGTAAGTCTATTACCAACAGCTGTTGTAGTAAATTCAAATAATTTAGTTTCAAATTGCTATTTATAAGGATCATTAATGATCCTGTCAAGCTTCAACGAGTAACGGAAGAAGTAAACGTAAAAAATTAGAGTAAGCTGATTTGTAGAATGTTCCTAAGTTAAAATAAAGTATAATTACAATTAAAGCATTTTAATATGAGAGTTTATGCGACATCTAACTATATGAAAATAATTTTAAAAATGCATTAAGTTGTATATTTATAAAATAGTCCGTCGATAAAAGAGAAATTTTTGCTATGGTTTTACAATTCTTACTTCATCGATAAAAAAGAATTTAATATAGAAGTCTTCAACTTTTCATCTGCCTTTTATTACTTCTTTCGAAGAAATTGCAATAAAATCGATTCAGCAGTGTCAGTGATGTTGTCGTATTACCATAATTACAAGTTCATAATTTTAAGCTAATTAATTTTTTGCACGACAGATTAATTTCGTTGATTTTATTAAAATGGTGGAACAATTTTACTTCTAATTACATACGTTTATCTTATATTCTCTTTTTAAAAACGAGTAAAATATGCAATGCTTGCATCAATTCTGAACATATTTCAATTTATCGGCGCAGTACTAATAAGATTTTAATATTATTTAACAATATTCCTTGATAGAATTCATATCGAATTTAAGTTTAAAGAAAAAAAAGTGCAGCAATGCTTAATCCCTTAACATAATAATGCCAGTGTATTTCTTTTAACATTGTAACGGGTCCAATATATTTGCTAATTAATGAATCCTTCGGTAAATACTATCAATAAAGTGACCAATGGCTTCACGCGACTCGCGCAAATTCAAATAAATTCCCAATAAATGCTCTCTAATAAGAGTACCTACTCATTCCATTTCACCCAGGCTGAACCACATGAACGTCCAATATAGCTATATTACACTCGACGTATAAGTTTGCTTTCTATGAATTTGCACACATCCAAGACAACGGCGAACAAACACTTGCATCAGTACACAGTATTCGTCCCTACATAGCAGCATATTCAATTCGCGCGCATTGAAACATACGAGGGATGAGAAACATGGCCGCGAAGCTTGAGCGCCTCCACCTTTTTATCGTGACTCGCCGTGCCTGAGCTACAGGAAGAGAAAGAAACAGGGCCGAAGCCTCACACGCAGAAAGAGAGCAAGGTAACGAGTTTCGTCGATCCAGCGCGCAAGTATACTATCCCCCTTCGCTCGTACCCTCTGTCCTTCTCGCCGCGCAGGACAACAACAGAAGCGCAAAAAAGGGGCGAGAGGTGGAGAGAAAGGGAGAGAGAGAGTAGTGCAGTTCGCAAGAAATAAGAGAGTTGAAGTCAAAGAGGGAGGTGCTGCATATTTATCGGGGCGGTTGGTCAACGAGTGGCGCTAGCGCGGCATTTTAATTGCGCCCTCTTACACGCGCGCGCACATGGTTGCGTGTGTGTGCGCGCAGCAAGACGCACCCGGAGCAGCTCGCGCACCCCGAGCTCCTGGGGCACTTGCTCCGACCGAGAATAAAAGAGAGGAAATGTCAAGCCCACCACCGACGTCCTCGCTCGATACACAGTGAACGACCTCCACCTCCTTTCACTCTCCTCGTGGAGCCAGATGCAGACGCGCAGCCATTCCTCCCATCCTCCGTACCAGCCTGTTGCTCCGATTGGAAGAGGGGACGAGTGAGAGGCGAGAGGAGAGGAACAGTGAGAAGGAGGAATCGCTTTGCCATAGCAAGCAATAGACACGAGGCGTATGGTCTATAAGGTTATAAGCAATGCTTCTTCTGTCTAATAAATGATATTCTGATTTTATTTCCGACTTAAATTAATGCAAGAATTGCGTGCGTTTGTTATAGTTATTAAAAAGAGAGCAAGTTGACTGCTCAGTGGATGCTTTATGCTTGTGGCATTTTTAATTGTCGCGTAAAGTGCCTGAGAAAGAAAGTGTAATCATGACGAAGCTGCTATAATCATGATTTTATTCGGCAGACTTTCCATGTGAAACTGAGATAATCGTCAATTGTAATGTACTATTTAGAGCGTATTTTGTTCGTCCGTTTTAAATTAATTGTTTTTAACCGCAATTGAGTGTAAAAATAAGCTCGTTGTCAACAATTATCGCGCATACTCTGATTGTGAAATAAAGAGTTAAACTTAATAATAGTAATAGTATTTCCAAAACATTGTAGCACTGCGAGTAAAAATATATGATTTTTATTTGGATTATATGTATATTCGTATATTCAGACTTTGAGTAAATTAATATAAATTTAATATTTGTAGATATATTTCAACTAAAAGAACTCCGCTTATAAATGATTCAAAAACATGATAAAACTATTTGCGATATAACTATGCATCGATGCGTTGATAAGTAATCATTCACTTTTTCAAAGAAATTAAAAGTATTTTGACATAGTTAAACATAAATGATAAAGGAACTGTTTAATTTACTGTTAAATAAATACAATTTTTAAAATCTAATGTTTATGTTGCTTTCTACCACAAACAACATAAAATTATTCAACTTCGATTTATCACAAAAATGTGATCGCATCAATAAATGTTAAAAGCCAATTTCATTCGGTTGATAATGAAAAAACTAATAACTTGTTTATTAGAAAAATTTCAATAAAACTGGATGTTATTCAAAGTTGATATGTCAACTTTACGGTTGTTAATTGAAAGTTATCCAGTCTCGCGAAATGTCGACTTAATTACAACCTTCTGATTTATAAACAAGGATTACCCAAATCATTCGGAGATGTAACTAATTAATTGGCTTGAATCAATGAAATTACTTGAATCGAGGGACAACAGAACGACTGGTTTTTAACGACTAACTGCTCGTTATACGCACAAAACTCTCCCTGTGTAAAAACGAATGTCAACGCGTCCTTTCGTGCAATACGTCTGAAAAACGCATCTTGTTCGCGCCTTTGTTATCAAGCAGCTCAGCGATAGTCGCGCAAATGCGTATTCGAGTTTCTCGTGTCGCTTCCCCTGCAAAACTAAACAAAACGAGAAGGCATAGAACGACGAACGTCCTTCTTCTCCAATATAAAACCATACTCTGCGAGGGAAGAGCTCGGCGTATTTCAGGCGGGGTATCACCGCCAGATCTACAGGGGACAACATCGCGCTCGCGAGTGCGAAATTATTTATTAGCGGGGGACATGTCCTCCTACTTCGTTAGGCGCAAGCGAGCCCCGCGTCTCTCGAGTTTTCTGTCTTCTCCAGCGGCCGAAAAATATAGGAGAGACAGAGGCGTCGACAATGTCCTTCGCGTGCTCGCCGAAAGAGTTCTTCAGCTCGCTGGACCCGTAAAAAAGATTAATGCTCTGCTGCGAATTAATTCGAGAAAGGTTAGGTCCTCTCCTCGCTCTCTGTACTCGTATGCTCGGGCACTCGAGACGACAGACTTTAGAAACAAATGTTCCCCGCCTCAACTCAAAGCTTCTCTTGTGCTGCATTTTTAATTTAATGATATTATCAGAAAGCTGATTGAATCTATAGTGAAGCTACGACGGTTATCGTGTATTATTTTTTTTAACAATAAAAGAAGTCTAGAGAAAACGGGTATTAATTGGGGGTGTATAGGCAATATCATTCTTCTTTTACTAATTAAATCAAAATTCTATAATTCATTTAAAAGACAATTGTTTTTGAGCTGCAATACATAATTTCTAAACCAAAATTCGTATCTATCGAGATATGAACACGAAAACTACAATATTATGAAAACTGTTGATCTTATGATCTCGTATAATGTATGTTACATAAAAAAAAAACTAACACTCGCTCATACGGAAGTTTAGACGAGATGCAATTCTAACGTGAAATCAGATTTAAGTAAGATATTTGGAACAACAAGAAAAATGAATTGTAATTGAGATATTTAATGCACAAATTATATGTACGAAAATAAAAGCAATAAAGGTAAAGATGAAAATTAATTTTAGGTAAATGATAAATTAGTTGGATACACAATAAATTCCAAAATATATTTATGATTAATTAACAACATTCTAAGCTGAAAACTCGTAATTAAAAAGATCAATGCACAATGTTGCTTATTATGAAAACGCGCATTATTCCAGAAATTATAAGTATACATACAATGCTTAAAGCGTCTTACATAATGAATTGCCTACGTGTAAATATCAATAAATAATCAACGCGTGTAATTATAAGTATAGAATGTGTTATGTTGGAAGCGATGCTTTAATGAGCTTAAAGGTTTTCCTAAAGTGTATACTTCGGAAGACAAGAATTTAAAATTTTCTGTATTGATCCACGCACATTAAACGAATACCAACGGTGCCATTATACACACGAAAGCTGGAAAAATGAGTGAAAAATCACGAAAGGATGCTCTTGAAATTCATAGTGCTTTTGTATTATATGAGATCTCGAGAAATCTGGCCAATGTAGCCAGCCATGAACACTAGCACTAACCCCGATAATCCCTGCGGGAACGAATTACCGCCTGTTGAAATCCTTTAAAATTTCGACCAGGAAAAATATTTGTCGGGCGTGTCCGGCATTGTGTATAAACAGATCGTGACAGTGTTTTCGAATCGTGACGAGAGAAACGGAGCTACGAATTTCACATAGAGAATAGAAAGCTTTTTCTTAAATAACCTCGCGAACAACAAGCTGAGAAAGCATTCTACCTTTGCTAATCGATCATCGAGCTGTTTGACTCAATTGTACATATTCTAATCGATAAATAGTTTCATCGGTTTTCCAATAGATCGTTTGAGAATACTCATTATGTCGAATCATCGAGTAAATACATTTAATGATTAGGAAGAATTTCTTTTATTTATATTTGGTGGATCCACTTTATTAGTATGAGTTAACATGAACTTACATTCTTTAGGGGGAATCTTAATTACTGCAATACGTGCTACATCAATACGTAAGCTTGAATCGATATTCATCAACGCTGAAGTTATTTAGGTAACTTTACATATTCTTAATATCTTTATGTACGATAGACTAAATCTGTGGATTGTAAATAAAAATAAATGTGATTACAATGAAAGGTAATTACGCTTATTGTTTATTTTTTATTTTTTTGTAATTAATGTAACTGAAAAAAGTGATGGAATTTTGAGAAAAATCATAAACTAAAGGTTTAATTACGCGTTAATTGCATAATTTTAAAAACAAATTAAAACAAAGTTCAGTAATTGTTAAAATTACTAAAGTTCAGTAATTGTTTAGTACTTGAAATTTTCTGATTACAACATCACATTTTCTCGGTAATATAAGACTTAAAATTACATGTAGTTTTGAACGTTTACTAAAAATAATAATTAGAGTTTAAGAAAAATTGCTAAATTTGAAAATTAATTGCAAATATAATCAGTTTGTAAATCTCAATTCATCACTTGAAAACCTTGAAAATTTCACATCTAGTACCAGAAATCCTATTTGTATTCATATCACAAAATTAAAAAAATTTAAATATACAAGACACATATAATAATTAATGATAAGAATCAATGTCGAAAGTAATTTATCGAATGAAAGGGTATAATAACGTATATATAATATAGTATGCTCGTGTCTTTCTTTCGAAAATATAAAATTAAAAAGATTTTTCTCATTTAAAGTATCATAAATTTTATTTACTTGAATGTTATAAGATAAACGAGATTTCTCGCTGAACATTTATAAATTAGTCTTCGAATCCTTTTTTCAACGTTGACTGTTCCATTTGTAATTTGCATTAGTTACTTGCCATCAATTTTCAAAACGGATAATTCTTGGATGGTACAACGATAAAATTTTAGCAAAACTTTGATTCAAACAATTGTACATTCTGTTACTCTGAATTAATTAATATCTTTCATTATATCTTATTAATTAAAAATGGTAAACATTGGTTTCTCATTTCAATCCACGTATTTTGCGATGAGTAGACATTCAAAATAAACTTACGTGTTATAAAAAGAATAAATCTAAATAAAAAATATACACGATTAAATAAAATAACGAAAAACAATTTATTCAAATGTCAGAAACTTTCTTGTATAGAAAAAACTTTTATTATAATAAATATTCTGAGCTTGTAAACGGTATAAATTTTATTAAATGATAAACTAGAAAATTCTTGATGAACAAAATAATTTAGAATTATGAAATTAAAAAAACTTAAAAAAAACTAAACTAGAACATAATACAATATATCAATTATTTATAATATTATGTCACGTTGATTCAATTTTAAATTTAACGTTTTGCAATTATGGAAGTTTCCTTTGAAATAAGTACATATAAATTCTGCAAAGTAGCTGAGCCGATGTAATAAAACCGAATTCTTGAAGCTCAGTTCACATTATCTGATCTATTAAATCTATTACTGATGCATGCAATACTCAAGTTTATGCAGTCTGTTAATAATTTTTATCTCAAATTTTAATATGAATTTAGAAATTTAAAGTAGCTACACATCAATAAAAGAAAAAAAGAAATATTAGATTTTCTAACCTAAGCATAAATATAAATATAAATAATAAAAATCACTCTTATGATGATGCAACAATGACGTTCCGATTTACTAATTTTCTTTTTGTAATTCAATATAAAAGAATATGATATTTATCATTAATAATTAAATTCTACCAGATCAAGAGTATTCTTAAATTTTATGTAAACCTCATTATAATTTACATTATTTTATCTATTTTATATTCCCGTTGTTGTAATGATAATTGTAACGAACATTTCTTATTTCTTGATATGTGTAAGTATTAAAAGTCAGAATATTCATGTGAACTTACCATTTATGAATATTATTACATTCTAATTAGAAAAGTAATCCCAATAGAATTCATTTTTAAATTACATAAAAAATGAACAACATAATGAAATACTCGTTATGATTAGTTAAATGTAAGTTTCAGAAATACTGTATACTACTTTAATTATCAATTACGTCTATAGAAAATGTGTTTATAATATATAATATAGAAATAATATTTTTGAAGACCATTAAATATTTCATTATTATTTCATTCGGAAATTTTGATGATTTTTGTTTATTATATGGTCAAATAATTAAAACATTTACTTTGCAGCTGTTATTGTTCCTCAATCATTGGATTCGATCAATATTATAAAAAAATTTTAATTCTACTATTATAAGTCAATAACAATATTAATAAGACCTTAAATATTAATTAAATTGATTTATTTGGCTTGAAAGATAATTAAAGCTGTACATAAAACTTTCAAACTATAAAATACTTTAAAGCGACAGATGATATTATTCTTTATTTAGAGATAAGGAAAATAAGAAGAAATTGATTGACATCGTGCATCAAACAACAATATCGAGTATCATATATATATATATATATATATATATATATACTACTTTTATAAAAATTCTTATTTAAGTAATAGCCTAATTCCCTAAAAACTACCACACATGAGAGCTTACATATATAGATGCATCTTACAGTTCTCTTCTATTACCTTAAAGATACTTGAACAAAAGGAATATTTACTTTCTTTAATTAATCAGAAACTCATATTCTCTTAAATATACTCGTTATCGTCCCATCTACTTTCACGAGCCCCATCCAGATATATACTCATACCCATAAAAAGTTCATACCACATCTTTTGCATGTTAATCTCCGAACGTTCATTGCCCTCTTCGCCCGTCACATTAATTATCGCAAAAAGTCTTTTTCAACACTTCCACTTGGTGCTGCCCCACTCTCTATACCTCTCACCAAGTAGAAGATTGTCAAGAAGTTGGCTAATTCAAGGAAAACGCCAACGGGGAGTACAGAGTCGGCCAGCCGAGCCACGCCACCACCGCCGCAGTCGGCGTAGTTTCCCATTGCAGATGTCGCCGACTCGTACGAGTTTATACGAAGTAGTTCTCCTCGAGTCCTCTTCGAGACTTTCCTCCGTCTTCTCCTCTTCTCTCCTCTGCTTGTCTCTCTTAGCTCCAGCCCCGTCCTCCTCCTCCTTCTCCTCCTCCTCCTCCTCTTCATCAGCGTTCTCATCTCCTCGTAGTCTTGCCTCGATGCAATTAAGGGTCTGCTGCCCGTGAGGACAGTAGTTCGTGGCTGAATTATTCAGCAGATGTCGCATGAGGGAGTCGCCAGAGAACGAGAGAGAGAGAGAGAGAGAGAGAGAGAGAGAGCGATAGGAAGACGGAGAGTTTTGCCGTATTTGTAACACCCGCGCGACAAACTCTTCATGGGGACGAGGCGTCTGTACGTTGCCTCTCTTAGTTGATAATATACTCTGCTCCGTCTTACTCGCGCCTACGTGAGGAGGCCTATTGGTTCACAGGCTGAACAGTGTAGGTAGACCAAGAGTGAAAAGCAACGAGCTAGAAAGAAGCAGGTAAAAGAAAAGAAATGGCAAGGCTGAGTTAAGCGTTGCGAATGTAATGATCATTGCGTCAGAAGATAATGTACGGACATTAAAAGGCTTAATTTCTATATTATAATTCAAAATTCAATTAATTGCATAACGAAAATCTGTCACAATAATTCATTCATTATAGGTAGACTTAATTTTCTAAGCCTTTGAGAAGCGTAAATATATTTATAAAACGTCAAGTTAGAAATAATCAGTAATGAGACTTAAATTCATATCGAAAGACGTAATGGTAGAAAAACCTCTTCCTTCTTTAAACAAAGCTTAATATTGTTCTCGTGGATTATAATATTTATAAATATATAGAAAATAATCAAGATTATCAGTGTCGCATAAGTATTATTCATTATGCTTCTATCTGGTGCCATTACTTGCTCGTACATACTACTTGGATTTTCAATTCGCTTAGGCAAGTGAAAATTGGTATAACTTAATGTTTATTGACTGAAAATAAGTATAATTATATTTTGATAAATATCATTGAAAAATAAAACTTTTTACATAGTTTTATTTAATAAAATAAAAGGCGCAAAATTTTTACCCACATCAATGGACTAATTTACCGAGTGAAAAGTAATATTAAAGCACGTGTATCAGATTTCGTATCGAAACCACCTCATTTTACACTTGGTGTCGATGCCTGATCAAGAGTAAGCATGGCTTGTTTAATAATGAAAATAAACTCTATACCATGATAAATGATCAGAGCGAGGTAGAAGCGAGGAGAGAAGATGAAGAAGACGAGAGAAGCGACATCTTGAAAAATGGCAGAGAAAATTAAAGACGAAAAAAGTAGTAGCGCGAATGCTGAAAAGGAGAGTAAGAGGGGCTTAGGTGTGATATCTGCGGGCAAGTAGCCGCACGCCAGTGAGATTTCGCTGCAGCATCCGTACCAGGAATCTTAACGAGTCTCTCCTTCCCTGAATTCGCTAAGTCAAAACTTATAACCGAGTGAGGCCGTTTTACATTAATCGCTCGGATATTATTCATTTACGAATTAGAGCGCGTTCTTGGCACTTTTATGGAAAATCTACTCTCGATTAGCGTCGTCGACTCTGTACCATGATGGCTGGAGACCGGCGGAGATTAAAAGAAGTCAGAGATTACGTTGAAATTTAATGAATTTTATTTTAAAGTGGTGCGAGCGCAACTATTATACTTTATGGTGTTACATCTTTACCGAATTATCCTTTTAGATTTTTAAGTTTTAAAAGACTAAAAGTAAAATGATATTTAATATTCATAAATGTCAGTTTTCTATCCCAATTTTTAGCGATCGTGATAATTTATACGAAATTACGAGGCTCGCGTCAAATAACTACATAATTCTATTAGATATATCGATTGATGCAACGAAGAAAATACGAAGTGTTCCCACGTGCTCTTAAAACTTTCTGCGATTATTCATTGGCGTTTAACTCCAAAAAAAAAAAAAAAAAAAAAAAAAAAAAAAAAAAAAAAAACCCACGTCAGCAGTGTAAATCGAATATAAAATTTTTATTATACATAATTATCTCTATAATAAACGTAAATAAAATTAAATATGTTCGTAAAGAAGATTCCGGTTTTCAACGGAAAACAGATATTTAAAACCTGCATTTACAGCGATTTCCGCACGGCGTCATTCTTTGAAATTTGCATCCCGCAAAATGTTCCTAGAAACTCCGCGTAAAATCAGAGTAAGCGAGCGTGAAGTAACGATTGTCTCATTTTACTCGTGGCATCGTCTACGCACCATAAAATAGTATAAAACCAAACTCTTCGCGCACTTAAGATAAGCCTCGTACAGAATAAAGGGGGGAAAAATGCGTTAATAAGCCACATGCTCAGGTACTTAAATAAGAAAGAGAAAAAGAATACAATGTTGTTTTTTTTAAATTTTTATCGGCGATCAAACGTAGGAGAAAAATGCTCGTTCGCAAGGTGCCGGTGAATTGTAGGTACGTAAGCCAGCACTTAAATATGCCTCTAATGCGCATATATTTCACGTTTACGTCACTCACGCCTCGCTACGATCCCTTCAGGCACTTTTCAGAACGCGGCGATACGCGTCCGACAACTTGCCGCCACTTGCGGTGCGGCGCATTTACATTTTGCCGGCTACCGTTACGCACACGCGCGCGAAGAATTCTAGACGAGAGTCGAGTCAGGAGAAATTAAGCCCGAAGAAACTCATCGAACCCGCGAGATCTAAGCTCAATTTGCTTAATGTACCGGCTGTTTTTTACCAAAAGCTGCAGCTTTCACAGGAAGCCCTAGGCTCTTAGGCTACGTTTTCATTTCTTCGAGTGGATACTGCGGTGGACCTCCAATTAAGGCGAAGGTGTTGCTTCAGATGAATAAACATTATTAACTATTCACGATGTTCTTTTTGATTTTTTGCAATTATCTTGCTGAACGTTCAGGTATAATCTGGTGATATTTATTTTTCATCGTTTTATCGCATTTTAATGAAGATTCGTTTTAAACATTTTTTACTTAGCTAATTACGTTAAAGTTACAGAGAACTGTTTTAGTTAGCTACGTTGAATAGATAATTCGGGTCGAAATCTCCCACCGCGTTATATTTTAATGAGTCCCCAATTTCTACAATGAGAACTCGCAACGAACAATTTGAAATTTACTTCGACTCAGGGAATTGACGTATTCTTGTAATTGTATCAAAACTTATTAGCCAAGACTGATGTACATGAATTATAGAATACTATCGATCAGCAATTGAAATTCAACATTTTATATTGCTACATCGCATATTTTTACATGTTGTTTATTGCAATACTTCCGAGTGAAAAGATAAATTAATTTTAATACTGTTAAATAAAAATTTTAACAAAAATTAACTCGTTTAAGAGGAAAAGAGATCAGAGAAAGAAATTACATATAACGTATACTTAATTTATTATAATTATTAAGAGGTGGTATAATATATACGGTAATTACAACCCAAAATTCCATGATAAGGTGAAATAATCTACTCACAAAGATCAATTACGTTGTGTCTTTAATAAACGTCTCGAGTTCACAAATTTCACCAAGGAATTTTAGATTATAGTCTCTCGCGTACATCCGATTTAAAATTAATTGAAAATAACAACATTCGCGCTTTTCTTTACACGACTAACAGCCACTGCGATGAATAATTATAAAGACATCCTTATATAATACACTGAAATCGAGATAATGAAAATTTACTCGAAACATTATCAGTCGAACAAAATCCTAATAATGTTAGGCAGACTCATTATTTAAAACAATCGCCAAAATACGTAGGAGAGCTCTATAGTTGAACTCCGTAAAATAATAGTAACCATAAAGTCTTCATTATAATATGCAATTTATGAAGTATTTGTAAAATACAAATTACAAAAATATGAAGCAGGATGACCTCTACGATCGTTTGCATTTCTCATGAACATCCCTAGGTAATATCAAGCCGATGATGCACGCATCGGACCGAGTTTATCCGCGAAGCGCTAATTGATGCTCTTATCGCGGTGATTTTCATTGCGATTCTCTTAAGCGCCAGCTGCAGCAAACAATTAAAACACTCATTAATGTCGTATCGCCATTGTGCAATTTATGACAAAACTGCAGCGTGTCGAGTGCGAGGGGCGGCACACGAAGAATCACGATGTAACGGCTAACGGCCGCAACGATCAATCCCGTGCGAGGCACTGATTGCTGGCATTATATACGCAGAAGGGAAAACAATTAACTCTAATAACAGCGTTAAAACGCCACGGTCGAGTTGCTCGGCTTGTGCAGTCGACCTAAGGCCGCGACGAAATCCCTACACCCATTGTTTCAATCGGTAGGGCTGCGTATGCGATTCGTCTCGCAGAGGTGAAGAACTTCCGGGAACTTGTAAACGTTGTTTGGTAATTTATGACTAGCGGTGATTGCTCGACTGTCGGACTCTGCTTTCGTGACATATCGTTCCCATAATTGAAGTGATTTCACGAGTGTTGCATTCTTGCTTTCGCAGTAGTCGTGCATGCACAATTACGCAGCAGTTGATAACTTAGGACCGTTCGACTATTGCAGTAATCGAAACGAAATACAAAATCACAACTTAATTCGTGCAATTGAATTCGCTTGATACTCATTCTATAATAAAATTATGGAAAGCAAATCAACGTTAATGGTGGGATAACGTTAGAAAGACAAATAAATATCGTATTTTCGTACTAGTTACCATGTATTTAGAAAATAAAGCACCATTTCAGTAAGAGTAAGCTTAAATCCTTTAATTTTTTGCAATTGTATTACCTACGCAAGAAAATATCAAAGAAAATTTAAAGGTTTCTTTGAATTAATTAAAGATTAATGAGTAATATGTAATTGCATAATGAAAGAGTTTCTCGACGAATAACCATGATGTGAGTATATGGGTAAGGTACATTGAAATGGGGAACAAAGAACAAAATCGAACGATCAAATCGTCTAATTGAAATTTATTTTAAAGATGTTTATACGGGTAACTCTAAAAAATTAACGATATTTTATTACGTCTTATAATTAAACTAAACATCGAAAGTCTAAATTCAACATTGAACCGCAGTGCTCAGTTATCAGTACCGTAAACTTCCCTATCCATCCAGCAGCTAATTAACGAAGAAGCTCATACCTGAGCTAACTTTATTGTCCAACCGCTTTGTAAATCGCCAACGAGCATATCCTGTCTCTTATGTGTGGTTGCACACACTTGAATACACATATCCTTCGAGTCTCTCTCGCTCTCCGTGTCTCTTGCTCAGTGCAGTATACCGTATATATTTCGTGCTAATTGTCAGTGGGTGTTATCGTCGATCTCATTATACGCATACCGCCTGCGTGTAGCCTCTCTTCTCTCTCTCTCTCTCTCTCTCTCTCTCTCTACCTTTTGCGCGTGCGCGTTCTCTGAGTTATCTTTGTACTTGGGGGTGGTCGTGTTCGAAGTAATGCTGCAGCAGCAGAGAGCGCGATGTGGAGGAAAAATGCTGCAACACGAATCTGAGGAGGTGTGAAACGCGTTTGTCGCGACACGTAGAGTGAGAAGGTACGAATGAGACGAAGAGATAAGTAGGTGAGAGAAGAAAAAAGTACGGGATGAGTACAGGAATGAAAGAGAGGGTGATTATAATGGTAGGCAAAGAAAAAGAAAATGGAAAATTGATTAAATTTATTCAGTATTTACGACGTGGTAAGCATTATTGTTTATAATCAAACTATTTTAATTAAATTGCAAATAAATGCTTATTAATTTTATAAAAGTACAACCGGTCCTTGTTTTTAGATATCAACAGACAACGCATCAGAAATAATTCTTAAGCAATTAAATTTTGAAAACTGAATTATTTTATTCGTTATGAAAGTGACGTTATTGCTGTTGCTACTGCAGCAGAATTCGAAACTGGTATTAAACATTTTTACACATTCAATGTTGGAATGAATTCGAATATAAAATTACAAGTGCAAAAAGCACAAGATGAAAGATAAACGTCGTTTTCGAAAGCTATTATCTGCCCAGAAAATCAAATTTTTCATTCTAGCATAGCCTACGCCGGAAACCGAACGGTAAAGCTAGTCATATAGAAGAGTGTTAACAAAATTGTTTTATCCATATTTACTATCCAGGCGGTAAAGAAAAGAAAAAGAATAGAACAGGTACGAGAGACCCAGGAACAGTGAAGAGTGCGAAAACGAAGTATAGATATACGTAGAGGTGCAAGAGAGGTAGCAAGGAAGAAAGCGAGTGAGATAAAGAGGGAGTTGTTCGTCCGGGCTCGTTTAAAAGTTGCTGAATCTCTCGCGCTCGCGTCGACGACAACGACAACGACGATGAGGCTGTTGATGTCAGAGCGCAGGCCTGTGTTCGATCTGCTATCGCGAATTTTAATGATGGTGCAAATGTCCCACTGGACCGGCGCTATATTATCTCACCCGGCGATGAGGAGGGAAGGCTTCGGGCCGGATGTGCGAACGGCGAGGGGGGAGGGGGGGGGTGGTGGAGCGCCCACGCTACTACACCGGCATTTGCACACGCGCACAAGGACCCGGTGCAGGATGTTTCCCCGGTGGCGTGTGTGCGCGTATGCGTGTTACCGCGCTACGTACGCTCTCGTCGATCACTGTCGCGATCGAGAGGCGATTCCTCTCGATTCGCCTTCGTATTTCCACCTTCTCTTCTTTTTTACGCGTCTTGGGTCTCGTCACGTGTTTTTCCAGCTCGGCTTGGTAGGCCAACCTCGTCTTTTATTGGGGTTTGATAGAATTGCTCGACCGGGGCGCGTGATGTCGCGTCCAGGTAGCGCACCACTCGGGGCTAAGCGACTCCGGTGAACGACTAATGGATTAGAGGGACGCGCAAGGCGATTAGATCTCCGAGAGAATGACCCCGTTGGATCTGACAAATATTTCTTTCCTAGCGGCAGATGTTCAAAGGCTCGGACTCTTATCTAGGATCGCTGTAACACTTTGGCCTATATGTTGTTCCTGCTATGAAAATCACATTTCATAAAATTCTTAAAAGCATTTATCTTAGGACATTTTTAAGGAAAGAAAAAAATTTCATAATTTATATGGTAATTTATTGGTATGGATCTCATCGAAAGCATGTAAATTTTACATATAACTTGAATAAAATATGAGCTTCATTGATTGCTCAGTTTTCATAAAATCACCATTACTCAGGTCGTTATTACCTTGAAATACATGTCAATTTTTATAATTTATATAAGTTTCCCGGGATAAACCCTACTTAATTTTTCAGTTAACACGTTCAATCGGGTCCATTTATCAACCAAGCGTTAACCACATTTTAAATTCTTCGATGGATGGGGGATTACAAACTGTCGTTTATAACTTTACCGAATCGAGCTGAAGTCTTTCCCTTAATTGATAATTATCGCAATGGAAATTAACATCCAAAAGTTATAAAACATAATTCTTAATATAAATTAGTAGCTACAATCCGATTATTTTAATTCGTTCAATAATGCCACACGTTGAAGGTTAGAAAACGGTTATTAAAATGTTTCGTAACGGATCGGCTATAAATCAAATTATGCAAGAAAAAACAAAATACAATATTATTTCCATATCCAAGAAAAATGGAGTTTTAGCGTAGCACAAGTGTTTTTACGGCGCACTCGAAGCGAACATTTCTTTACGTGCACGGAAATTCGCCCAACTCCAAATGAATTTAACTCGAGTTCCGGCGGACAAAATCCATAAGAAAAGCTTAGCTAACTTTTTCTCAGCAATGCAAAGTACCGGCGCCGCCCATAATGCCGTGCGACCTCTAAAACTCCCCGCCTTGGCCACGAGATTAGCGCGCTCGCTCGAAAAACGTAACACGGTAGTTGGACGGTGCGGTCGCTTAATATGACTTTTTTTCCTTTTTCAAACGGAGCCCGCACCATTACCGTGTCGGGTTACCAGGGACTGGCCGTCGAGGCGACGGATTAGCGACGGTGACGGAAGTCGCCGCGACGGAGGCGGAATCTCGCGACGAGCGCAGCTCGCAAAGATGAAGGATGAATCGCCGGTTCCTTTATCCTTCCATCGATGCGCGGCGCGCGCCCGTGACGACACTAATCATTGTTTATAGCCTCTACCGGTCTTGCTACTGGAGGCTACGATCACCTTAGGGCGCTCGTTTCTTAGAGACCAAGAGCTCTAGCGCAACCTTATGACGTATTCGACTTTTGAGATCTCTTTGCGCGATATTCCTCTGATGAATCTTCAAACCCGCTGAGTCACACACACACACACACACACACACACACACACACACACAGAGGCTACTGCTTCGCTCATTTCAATGATTTCCAAATCAATTTTTCGATTGAATTATTGATTTAGCAGCCGTTGCTGCTCGTACTCGCTCCTAAGGCACTATTTACATACTTCGGGTGTATTCGTAAAGCTTCGCGATTTCGTTGCAAGATACGATAGATTCGTAATAATTGGTAATTACTTTAACATTTCATTAATTCGATAAATTTTAAAAGTAAATTTTAATAGTTGTGCATTATCGTGCAAATATAGCTTTCGTTTCCTCATAAAGACAATTTTATGTTTCCCATGGTACAGCATTTGCGTTTACAAACGTAAATTTTCCTTGGATCGAATACATTTATTTAAAAAGAAAATCAACAGTTTATGTTTTATTTAAGATTCTTCTGAACTCGAGTAATGACGAGACAAAAATTGTATTCGTCTAAAAGGCTCGTAATGCAATGAAAGTAGCGTGAAAGCTGTCGCAATTAGATAGTAGTGCACAGGATCTAACTTGGTTTTATCCAATATGGTACTTCTTTATTTTCATTTGTCCATCAAGTCGAGATTATCATGACATTGAACAGCAATATTACACCGTTATGTACCAGAAATTTCACATTTTCACCAGCTTTGTACATAAAAAACTCTCCCCTACCCCCACAACCCGCAAAGCGGTTGTCCACGTAAAGTAACCATCGTTTCTCCTTCCGCGATGTTAAATGAATCACCGCAGCACTCCCAAGTCATAAAAGCCCTCGACGTTTTCCTACGAAACTCCTCGTTCTATCGCTCGCTCAAATTCTCCGAACACGGACACAGTCTTCACACACCTAGGGAGCACACAGTCTCGCGCTGAAATTCATCTCGCGTCTCGAAGATGGTGCGTCGCTGTAGCAGCCCCGGAAATGAGCGAGAGATGACGACCGCGAGATACGCCACTTGAAGGATCGAGACCTTGGCTCGCTATATAATACGCACACACGCGTGCGCTCGCTACGAATGAAAAATAAAGATGAAAAAGCGAATGTTCCAGAGTCGAGGATTTTGAGAGGCTTGTCTTAACTGCGTTGCTCTACGAGACTTTTCGCGTTGATTAAAGGCGATGAGAAAGCGTGAGAGGAGGAGAGGCTCGTTTATCAACAACCCACGCGAGCTTCCCGTGCTATTCCAACCGATCGCTTTCTGATATATCACAAAGAGTCTTGCACTCGTACTCTTTATCTGCTTTTCTGATGCCGTTTTTACCGATTTACGTCTTCTTCCATAGCGAGCAAATCTTGAGCTTCACAAGTAGAAAGTCTCAAGTATTTTCGATAATTGCAACCATGGAATTTCTGTTTTAAAATAAATCCGCTTGAAGGATCATTTGAGAGGCTAGTCTTACATATACGTGTAAAGTCTTGCGTATAAAAGTAATAATAAGTGTGCTCTAGTACTGGGAATAATTATGTAAAATGTGTAAGAAAATGAGTATATTTTACTACGATTCTAGGCTCATACGATAAGAAAGTTCAATAGATTTTGCACAGTTTCAGATTGTACGCAATTTTTTCACATGGTTTACAATCATCGATTGATGAACATACTAACACTATACTATCATATTATAATTTTTTAAATTATAAGCGCTATTTGTGTTGTTCAATGAACGTGTATGTAAAGGAAATTTAAGCAGCTTCTATCATATCTATATAAATACGTATTACATATACAACCTTACTGATGCGCTAATAAGATATTATTTATTCGATATTTAAATTATCGTTTTACAATGAATAATATCATAAAACAGTATTTGATTTTCTTATCTTCTGCTCCTATTCTTATATAATATTGGTCAGCAAAGTAATTACAAAAAGTTTTACCACAGTCAAGTTTTATGATTAATCCTAGAACAAACGGAATTGCGCGCAAAGTGATTCATAAGAATTGGCGCATAAAAGCGAAAAAGTAATTTATTGCTTTTAACTGAAAATAAGAGAAGTATCTATTCTTGTTTTGCGACAAGTGTCACTTAGGACATAAACTCACAGCGTCCCTATAAATGTTTTAATTAAACATTTTGAATAATCCAATTAAACATGCGAGATTTCATGGGGCACCGTTAAATCCTGGTGAGTTTCTCCGGGCACAAAGACGGAAACATGCGCAATGAAATGCGCGCCTCTCGCTACGTGAAATCAAAACTTTCGTAATTGCAGGGTACCATCCGCACTTAGACAGGTGCACATACAGAAAGAGAATCATTCAACGGACGGTGAATTAACGCGGATCGTGATTTGACAGGTGTACAGGCATATGTGTTCTTCTGTTCGAAACCGTTTGCGCCGCCATAAAAAAAAGGAAGAACCGTGGAGGCGAGATACTTAATAGGGCTCCTCGTTTTACTACAGATTGTCTCGAGTAGAGTCCGGATGTAGCGCGGGATCCCGTCGATTGCGAGCATCTCCAAGTCGCTCCCGTTCCTTCCTGTTTAATCAAGGCCGAATGTTTTACGCCGCATCATTAAAGTGGAAACGGCCCGTGTTATACACTCGGATGCATAAACCCGAACGGCAATATCGGGCTTTATGCCGGTTTTATTTAAATAAAGCGACGCGCACTACCGCCTCCGCCAACTCCTGGCGACGTCGCATCCGGGCTGCTCAGCTCGAGACGCAGTTTTAAGCCCTCGTCCACATCGTCAGCCCAATGTCCGCGAGCAGAGTTTTGTTGTACTTTTTTCCACTCCAAACCATTAGGCTTTTGGCAGTCAAGTTTCGTCTCCGTTCGTATCGAGTGACTGTCAATTTTATTTGAGTGCATATATCGGATACAGTCTTTATTTAATAGGCAATCGCCTTTGAACGTAACGGACAAGCGCCTCTGATTCGTTTTCATGCGCTGAATATCTTAGAGAGAAATTTCTAAGCCATCGTTACAGTCGATCTGTGTTCGACTCAATTTCCTACTCTAGTCAATGTATTTACGTTAAATTAAAATGGAATTACAAGGTATAACATAAAAACGTAGGTTCAATTTCACCTTGGAAGTAAAAACATGTAATAAACAATATTTATTTAAATTAAAAACTACATGAGTTATTGTACATGCAAACTAAATCATCGTGTATTCCTTTTTCACAAATTATCAAGTTGTCAAGCTCGAGCTTTTTAATATTAATATTAAAAGTTCCTTATATTTTACTTTAAACAAAAATCACTCTAGCGTGATAATTATTCTTATATTTTATTTTTACCTAAATAAAGGAATTCAGATAATGCAGTATCAATACAATATTGTTAAACAAAGAATAATACACGAATAAGATAAGTTATTAACGATACAAACCTGTTTTCGCTGCATTTGTTTTTATAAAACCTATAAAATATAGAAATACAAAAATCTTGTGTTCAAAGAAATTAATGGATTAATGTCTTTTAAATACAAGGTATAAAATCCGTAGAATTAATTACAATGTATAAGTTGATTAAGATAACATAAAAATTAAAAACTAAAGATCTTGTAGATAATTCTGTAACTTTGGAATATTTCTAAAATGTTCTAGTAACTTTTGTAATCAATTAAATTCGTATTTGCGCGGCAACTTATCCACTTTCAGTACATAAGTGCTTATACATTACCTTTATACGTGAAGATATCATAACATATTTATCCATTAAATGATTAATAATGAATTAAAATATTTTTCTAATTGCTTTGAAATCTATGTTAATCCTCTGGATTTTTATTTTTAGAAAGTACGCATTTCAAAATATTTTTATATTATTTCTAGTCGAGCTCGTTTATGTGGTTTTACAAGTTATTATTAAAAATGTTAAGCATAACCTGACGTTCACTTTTATTCCAAGTAAACATCTAATTAAATCTTTGATAATCAACATGCGTACTTTCGTATTTAAAAAAATACATGCATCAACCGGATGGAATGAAAGTACATTAATTTAAATAAATCTCCTAAGTATAAACGTCGAATAACTCGTACGTTATAAGCTACCGATTATATTTGTTTCATATTGCTACTCAATTTTGTTTAAGAACGGGGAATATAACCAATAAAAAGAAAAATTAACTTCTGTACTGGAGACTATTGATGCGATTATATGTTTTATAAATATGTATAAAGCAATAGAGTAAAATTAACCATTTAATTGACCATTATGTAAACACTTTGCATCGCTTTAACTCTGGCGTTTAATCGCTGTCACACCCAATACGAGGACGGCTGTCACGCACATATAAAACGTCCAATGAAAGCTAAAAGAGAGCAAAAAACGTCATCGCCATTCATCAGCAGATGAATCCTCGAGATGAATGGATACACGAGCAAGTGACGCGACACGCGTTTTTCCACGTAAGATTCTGCGCGTACGGTGTATCGAATGGCGCGCGTCGGCAATTCGCCCGTCGCGAATTCCTTCGACGAAAGGCGCGCGAGATCCGAACAGGCGAATTCTTATACGCGATCGACGCATTATCGCCAGCAACATCCGGCTAACGCGCGCGACCTTATCTCGGGGTTATTCGTTGCGCTCAGCAGAGATGGTCCGACATGCAAATACTGCAGCTGTGCGCTGCGAGGATTACGAGGAAACGGTTGAGGAGTCATTGACGCAGAGTTTGCGGAAATCTTTAGCTGCATTTGCCGCCGCAGGTTTTTCTCTGGGATATCAAAATATTAACCCCAACTATCCAAAGCTACAGATTTACAGGTATAGTGACTAATACTCTTACATACGCGATACTTTTAGTAAGAATTTTCTTGTGATATATATGTAATTCTGGTTAGAGTCTTCGATTGTGATCGTGGCAAGATATCGAGTGAAATTTCATGTTACAGAGCAAAAACTAGCTTAGCAGAAAAATTAAACGTTCGAGTTCTTTTAAAAATTAGTTCGCAGTGAAACTATATTTATGTACTTGATTATATATGGTTTAATACTTCACTGTAGTGATACTCGCAGTGTTAAATGATCATAGTCGTTGTATTAAAAAAAGTGCCTTTGTCGCACTTAGTAATATACGTAAGTACGTGTGTGTGTGTGTGTGTGTGTGTGTGTGTGTGCGCGCACGCGCGCGCGTGTGTATACAATATGAGTATGTACTAAAAATCAAAGCGTTATTAAAAAAAATCATATTCAAAAAGCTCATTATCACTCTGTCGTTTGTAATAAAATAAGATTATATATTCTTTTAACATTCGTCAAATATGGATCTTATGAATCTTAAATATTCAATTTATTTATTGAAGAAAATAATTAAAAAAATATTCATTATAAGACAATTATACGTAATTGTCTTCACAGAAAACTAATATTCCTCGTACGTGGTAACTAATGGCACATAACCCGACTAAATAACAATAATTAAAAGTCAGCCGAAGCCTTCCAGATACTTGACTTGGTAAAACTAAAGAATGAAACTAAGCAGAAGATCGTTAAAAGCTTCGAAATTTTATTAAACAGCTTGTTGTCGCACCTAAATTCAGCGTCGAACTTTTCACACGCAGTCTTACGAGCTAAGCTCCGTCCACGAAGAACGGCCAATTGATGAGCTACAGGCATTAGAAGGACGTCGAATAAATCTCTGTCGCGCAGAGCTGCGAAACGAAAGGAAGCGAAAAAAAGGAAAATAAGTATCTTTGCCCATTGTCCCCTTGCGCCTGGCGGGACTCGCGGAGGCGTGCGCGCGGATAAAATAAGAAGGGCGGAAGCGATCGACCTCGCTTTTAATGGCCGACGCGCGTTTGTCAGCGCGTTGATGGACAAACGCAGGCAAGAATGGAAGGAGTCGAGGCGCACGCGCGTAGGCCGCGGATCGCTTGCGTCCTTAACGAGCTACCGGGCCGATCTTTTGTCGTACACGGCTCGTTCGTTAAGCAGAGGCCTTACACGCCGTGTGCGAGGAATACCGCCGTAGACGATGCGAGAGTCCCATATTGTCCCGTGCGAATCCGCGAATCGAGGGTCTCGTATCTTACTGTGCTTCTGTTGCGCGACAGTTACCCGAGCTTATCTAGTGATTTAGACGCAATTATTTGCAAAAACTGCTTTGACGCGAGACCTTCCGTTTGCCTATACTCGCCTTCAATTAAAGAATCCTTGTTTATCGATGCTGAAGGAACAGTGTTTTGTTTCGTGGCTTCTTAGAAAGCTTTGTTCGTTCGAGCCACGATTTTTACGTTATGGCTCTAGTGCTGTCGCCCATTGAACTCGACTGTACCTTCGTTAATAATTACTGCAATATTCTAAAATACAGTAAAGATATTCAAAGAAAATGTTATTACGTTGTAAAACCAGATATTTTAAATTTAAATTAGGCATGGGCCCTATTTGACGCGTTTCGTACAAATTATAAAAGTCACAAATATCACTTGTAATTTAACATGATTTTTTTAAGCACTGTTACAGTACAGTACACTCATTGCGAAATATATATATATATATATATATATATAACTAAAAACTATTTCATAAAAAATAAGATGTTTTTCGTACATACGACAAATTACATTTTTACTCTAACGCTAAATCAATATTTTTCATTTGAAGATCATTCTGCAAGTTATCATGTCAAGATTGGAAACTTAAAAGACTTTTTAACGATAAAAATATAACTTAAAAATTTTTGTTTGTTCTCTCAAACGTAAAAACATCTATTTTATTATGCCAGATAGCAATCGAACATCCAAACAATTGTTGCTTCGATGTATCTCGTTAAGTATTAAGTAACACCGTGTAGTTACAAACTATCCTTGAAACTATTTATACATCCATCAAATGTGTAGAAATTTAAATACCTTATAATAAAAAAAGTTGTAGTTAAAAATTATCACAACCTTCTGCTTGATAAAATGAATCAATCTCATATCACGATACTCGATGAAATACTTTAATATCTCCTTATTTTGATAATTTCTTTAATTAGTACGATGGACAATGAAATTTTTTGCTTTTTACCAAGACTTTTCTCTTCATACATTTTTTTCATAAAATACATAATATTGTTATTTGGTACTTTGTAATAGAGAAGGAGCAACAACGCATAATTTTAAATAACAGTGTTTGTAAAAGTAAATTATTCCACCTTTATTTAAATATTAATATATATTTACAAAAAATCTAGAATACAATGACAAAATAATGAGTTATGAAAAATTATATAAACTACAGTATTTCCTATAAAAGTACTTAAGAAGTGTCTGATTACTCTATCTAGCTTTTTATCGTGTAGTGTACTTAATACTCGAGGTAAGTTCAAAGCGAGTTTTTAAATTACGAAAAAGAAGCTTATAAAAAAAAATTATGACATACCTTGCTCAAAAGTACCATATCGCGAATAAAGATTTTTTCAATTCTAATTTCTTAAAAAGAACTTCTACCATAAAAACGTCTTCGACAATAAAGAAAACGCGCCGCTCGCAGAAAATCTTGCACACAAAAAAGTATATAAAAATCATTTCTATAGATGAGAAAAGCAGCGAATGAGACAAAAAAATTGTCGTGCCATACGTTATTATCCGAGGAACTATATGAATTCTTTCCAGCTTCAGAAAAGTACTACAATTATTCAAACAAAGAAAAAGGAAAGAAGCCTCCGTAAATTCCTCGCGCCTATACATAGGAAGATGCGAGATTCTCTACGTTACAGCGACGTCCGCAGTTCGTCCTCATTGTTCTTAACTACCGCATCGTCGCGGTCTCGTTACACTTGAAAGACGACGAATCTCTTGCACGAAGATATCGCTCTTATATCGCTTTCCGCGAGCGTCTTTATCCGCAAGCCGGAAGTTTTGTTAGAAAGAGCCGAGTATTTCTGCTCGATCCTCCCACTCGTCATTATTTATAATTTTCCGCTCGAACGTCGACTATAAGGTGGCGGGCGTTTCCGAGTGGCGGAGTTTCGAGAGAATGGGGGCCGAGATGTAGCTAAATCATGCAACCCATTTCTTAGCGACGTTCGAGACGCATCTTTTCAACTGCGACTTATCGACGCTCATATTTTTATCGCTGCTTCAACGATGAAACGATTTCCAATGCTTAAGGGCGAGAATCTTATAGATGAAACGGAATTGTGTGATGAATGGAACAAAATATTTGTGTACGACAGTTTCCTTATAATGCGAGGCAAATTTCTTTTAACTTTGGCTTATGCTCGTAATGCCCTTTTTAAAGCTATAGGCAATGCATGTAAATCTTTTCCAAACAACTTATTTTATGAAATTGAAGAATTATCATCCCATTGAAATAATTGCTGAAATGTTTAGTAATTTTTTAATACGAGTATATTGCACATTTTCTTTAATTTATAACTTTTTAATGAACACCTTAAAATAGCTTTTGAAAGTTGTAATACACAAATTCAAAAGCTATTGTTTCTTAAAGGAATGATTCATATTTTTTCCCTCTTCGAAGAATATATTTGTAGATAAATTTATTATAATAAATTTTCTTTATTTTAAAACGTATTTCATTCGACGTAAAATCGATAAAAATTCCTTTCAACAATTTTAATAAAAGATTCCTAAATAAAATATTATTTCTGTTTTATCTTTTTAATTTAATTTTATTTCAATTATAATTCGATCTCTAAATATTGAAAACAAATAATTTTCATTTGTTATACATAATCTGTTATGTTCCTTTACATAAATTTGAAATATATAATATTTAAATTAATTTATCATGATTTGCTACATGATAAATATGATTAAATATGACTATGTACACGAAAATAGCAGTGGACTCTCTCGTTCACCAGAGATTCAATCCGAAAAATTATTCGAGTTTTCTTATTTCTAGATAATATCCGATTCCCTTGCATTTGCAAAATAATTAGAAGTTATATTTTTGCAACTTCGTTCCACTGCAGAATAGTGAATTTAAATTTTATATAATTTACTTTATGGTCTTTAGAATTTTTTAGATATCTTTAATAGTTGACAGAGGCTATGAGTGAAACCCAATTGTAGCTCATAAAGGTCATTAAGATTTTGTTTATATATTGATAAGATTGCCCTGCAAAATAAAAATATCATATCTTCATTTTCCCATGTTTCTATATGCATAACTCTGCCGACTCTACGTGTACTAGCCAACAGTTAATCTTATTTTTTTTCTTTAATTTATCTAAAACTTATCTAAAACTATAAAATTATCACTTAAGTATTTAACGCATCATATCGTTACACGTAAATATCTTTATGTTCGCAGAAATATTTTATTTACAAAACATTGAAGACAACGAATAGGTATATCTATTTTTAATTTTCGTTACACGGCGAAACTTTTCATAATAATCCGGTCTTTATATAAACCTTTTTTTTCAAGTTAATCCAGATAGGCATACAAGCGTGACGTTCCTTCATGTTTTGAAGCCGTTCTTGAATATGATTGGCGGAAAGTATGCAAACATCGAATGTTTTATTTTTAATATAACGTACAAAAGTATGAAACTGCATTTAAAGAAAAACATTCGAAAATGAGAAAACTTAATTAATTATAGTCTGTAGTACTTAATTAATTTTCCTCTCTGATTTTCCTATCGAATTGTAATCCGAAGTAACATTTACTCACTTGTAAGAAATTTAAAAGGAATTACAATAATTTGGAATTTTAGAAGGAAAATGAAATTGTTCAAAGTTCAAAATTCTTGAAACAATCGCTTTTAGAATAAAAGAATATTTTACCAAAAAATTAAAAGTAACGTACATTTGATAATTCTAACTACAACGATACTTTTCTGCTTTTCAAGCTATAATCAGTCTATAAAAATAGACTTTCATTCGTGTTTTCTTATTCATTTTTTAATCGGCAATAGTTTGAATTATTATTTCATTTCATTTCATCCGATGAAAATACTTACGTATTGGGTGAAATTTCGAACAAAATTTCGTTCCTCAAGTCAAGCCTTTCGAGGATTCCTCGTAAGCTTAAACTCCAACTTTATCATTTATTATTACTGCGAATATCTACAAAATGAAAATGTTTCATCCAACCTCAAAACTGTGAATTTGTTGTAAAACCTAATTAGTATGCTCGTCTAAAATTTCGACGAATAATTACGTTGGATCAGCGTAAATATTCGTGTAAGAGCTTTTCGAGTTTGCAGTCGTTTGTTTTTTAATTAAAAATCACAAGTTATTCGAAATACAAATTCGTTCAATATAATGAAAAGTCGTGTTTAGCAGTAGGAGTTCAAGGTACGAACGACCGAGCGAAGAGCGCAACGCGAAATTCAGTATTAAACATCGGTTGAACAAAGTGCAGCAACGTACCACAGGCAACTCCCACGCGAAGCAACAACGAAGAATTGCTGGAAGGAGCACTTGCAACGTTGTAAAACAGCGCGACTTATTGTGCGCTCCCATAGCCGGGAATACGCTCTAACTCCTTATTTCTCTCTCATTTTCATTCTGCAACGTATAGCGTGTCGCTCGACGGCGGAGGTATTCGAGAGCCTTGTAAGCTGGTCCGCGCGCAGGAGTCGGGCCTCCGCCGCCGTCCTCGTCCTCGTAGACGGTCATCAAAGAGGCCGCCCAGAGGAACGGACGCCCGTAAGATATAGGATTACCGCGTGTATGTATATAGAGGCCAGCGCCTGTGCCGTCATTACTCCCTCCTAATAGCCCGAGCTGCTATATGGGCGTGTGTTGCGCTCCTGCTCGCTACTTCGCTTGACGCCCCCCTTCCCCCTCCTAGCGACACTCTTAAAGTACCTCATGAGCACTTAGAGTGAAAGCTTACTCTTGGGTGCTCGTCGGATCGTTACGACTTGTCGGAGTGAAAAATCAGTGCCTTTATGTGAGATTCGAATGTAAGATGCGACTTGGTAGTATTACACTTGATTCGGAGTGTTATATGAGGCATTTTCAGAGTGCCGCACAAGTTTATTGTGCAATTTATAATGTCATAGTGGCTTGCACGTATTCTCGAACGCGAATAAAGTCCCCTTTTACAAAGTCGATTGTAGCTTAAGTTTTAATTGGTCCAATGTTAACTAATCAGATTCAGAATAGCGATTGGTTTAAGCTATTTAGAGCCTGCGATACAACTCGACATTTCTCCGACTCGTCTCAATTAATTATATCACATTATACCATGCGTTTTCTATCGAACTATTCCTAATAAATTCTTATTATCGTATTGGTGCGACGTGAAAGATATTATTTTCAAATTAAGTTACTTCGTACTTTTACGATGAAATGATACATCAATAATTTCTTGATCTATGTCAATCTCGAGAAACCGTTGTATATCTGTGATTGCTTGCGCTGCAATGAAACAACTTTATTATTTATCGAATATAAGATTTCTTGTAAATAATTTTACTTGGTATAAATTGATTAAACGGCCTTTTCTATCGTGTAATTTAAATTTTCATTCGCGTATGTGTATGAAACGTGTAATGTGTACGTTAAATTATTTAAACCTTACAATTTAATTGAAATAAAATGACACAACGTCATTTTTAGCCTTATTATATATTTAAAAAGAAAGCGAGTGAAATTAGTATTTTGCAACTTTCTATACAAAAATATAAATGTATTAATATTATGAAAAGTACGTGAAGTTATCATAATAGTATTTTAGTAAACTTCAACTAACAGTTCATGAATAAAAAAAAAGGATAGAACTTTTTTAAAAGTTAATTTTCAATAAAATTTCATGAATTAATAAATGAAAAATTACGAGTACGCGAAGAATGTTTTGTAAGAAAAATTGATTATACAATAAAAGAGTAAGAATAAATATTACACGTAATTACACGTTACGTGAATTAAAACTTTTTTTTTTGAATATTGCAATTTTTCTAATAAAATCAGCTTTTTCTGCTATTTAAAAATGAATCGGGTATTTCCTATAAGTTTTCCTCCATTCTTCATCACTCACTGTCTTCTCTTACATCCTCTATGACTATCTGCTCCTTATGTCTCTCTCCCTCACAGACACACGCTATCTATCTCTTTACATCTACTTGCCTAACATTGGCCCCAGACAGATCGAAGCTTCTTGACTGTCAACGTTCGATTTCTCGTTTTGCTTGTAGATGGCTTCACTCATTATGTTTGCTTTTTACGAGATTGCCGATTGGCGGCAAAGGAAAAAGTTACACAGAGACAGTGAATATTCTTTCTGACCGCGCTAAGGAGCTGAAATAATGAGAGACAATCGTGGCCAGATAAGAGGATAATGCGAGAGGTACTTTTCTTTTTCTCTGGAGGTATAAAGTAATGGGCTTTTTTCTTTTTTCACCTCTGAAGAATTCGAATTGATTTTGTAATTAGAGATGATGTCAAACGGTGACGTACCGAGAGAGAAATCAAAAGTATTTCATAATAAAGTAAGGAATAAACTACATACTTATGGCTGGTGTTAAATGCATATCATCTGTTTTATACGCGTTGAGACTGTAGACATGGATAATAAACTTAATGACAGAACAAATACTAATACTAACAAGTACTGTTTACAATTTTTTGAGTTTTAAAGAAAAATAATCATTTATATGGAATCATGGAGTATATACACATCGCGCGCGCGCGCGCGCGTGTGTATTCAAAATTATTTGTAGTTGAACTTTTTAAACTTAGAGATTTACGAAGTATTTAATTTAAAATTTAATATATCTTTCAATTTGAAATTTAAGTGCATATTCGAACCATTCATTTGTATTATCATTGAAGAAGAAGTGCTTAATATGAAAATCAGTGCATGCAAAACATTAAAAAAATGTATTTTTAAATAAAATACCTAAACTATCAGCCAATAATTTATATGATATATTTGAGGAAGCTAAGAGAAAAAATTAAAACATTAAATAAAATTGAAAATTTATGAAATATTTTGTATAACTTTAATTATTAGAAAAATAACAAACAATATTCAACCTTACAGACGTAGACAATTAAAATAGTTGAGCTTACGTTATAATAATTGAAAAAAGAATCCGTCATATTAAAATAAATCTAAAGCTCATTACGCCCAGAAATACTTAGATCTGAAAAAAGTGAAGCTTCTGACAAAAAAAAAAAAACTTAAACAGAAGATGAGAGATAAAAAAAAATTCCACGATAACTCTTTAATCGCTCGAAAATACCAACAGCAACACAATCCATTAATTCCACGCTCAGACTGTCCCCTTATTATTCGCGCTTGCGCCAATCTACTCTCTCTCTCTCTCTCTCTCTCTCTCTCTCTCTCTCTGGTTCGCTCTCCATTTCTCGATTTGTGGAAATGAATCGCGAATCGGCTCGCCTTTATTGGCTCACATGGTACGAGCAAGCCACCGCTTCAACGGTGAGTCGAATAAAAAACGAGAAGTGACCACCATCTACTTCGTCCTCTCTCGCACGCGCGGTCTCTAGATCTCTGTCATTGTCTCTCTCGCTCTTGCTCGTTCTGTCTCACCTGCCTCCGAGCTCGAGGGCATGTAAACGGGAAACATTCATCGGCCATCGACAGACGAACGAAGCGAGAAGCCGTCGTCGAGTCGTCGTCGCTCACTCGGCGTCAGAATGGATAAATTAAATGAGGCGAGAGAGCGAAAGAGAAAGAAAGAGAGGGAATGTGCCGCCTACAGTGTTGTGTTAGAATGAAGGATCCCCGCGCAGGCCTATTTAGCCGATAGATACCAATCTCGATCACGGCCCCGCGGATGCCTATCTGCGACAATCTAAGCAAGTGAGAGAGAATGAGCGAGTGAGAGTGTGAGGGGGGCGACGACGACGACGACGACGACGAAATACCTTTGATCGGATCGTATGAAATCTTGCTGTCTCTGTCTTTTTGGCTTGGCTTTGTTAATGACGAGAGAAAGAGAGAGAGAGAGAGAGAGAGAGAGGTAATTGTCTATGTGACTGGTGTTGAGAAGAAAGGATTCAGAAAACAAGGCATTTTTATATGTATAAATTTTGTATTAAAAGTCCTTAGATATTGATTTCGATACGCTGTTACACTGAAATTATTTGATACGCCCAGACGAAATAAATTTTTTTCACTATCATATTAAAATTACGTTAAAAAATTAAGTACAGCATATATGAACAATTTATTATGATTTACTTATTTCAATATAAATAATATCATTCAGTTAAACGAAAGTATAAAATAGAAAAGGAAGCCTTATTTTGAAGATTTTCCAATAATTGTCATAAATATCTGTCGAGATAATTCGTACACAACACATTAATTTGATTGATTTTATCGATATTAATAGCACTTGATTTAACATTAATTGTCTCAATTAACGTATTAAATTTTTCGATAAACATATTATTCATTGATCATTTAGAAATATACACGAGCTTTAAGTAAATTCATACTATTTAGCAAATTATTACTTTCTATTTATACATTTATTTTGCTACGATTTTGTCAAAAATATACAGTTTACCTTACAAAAAATTATTATAAGAGAATATTATTACGTTGAAAAAAAAATTATTAAATAAAATTTCATTGTGAATATTAAAACAATTTTTAAGAGTTACACAGAAAATTATAATATTTTATTATAATTGTGTTTTATTATTTGAAATAAAAATTCTGACATTTTTGCTTAGAGAACAAAATATAAATTTTCATAATGAGATTTTTAACATTTTTTTAAAGGCAATTAATTTTATTTAAAGTGAATAGTTTCATTCAAGCTATGAGAAATAAGGAAAAAACATATGTAGTTTCTATTTAATAGCAATATTAAATTTTAATCAGATGCGCTGAATTTATCTTAACTTATAAAAACAAAATTATAATATTTTACAAGTTTATTTCTGATACTCATCTTTATATTCATGTTTATTTTTTCTAAAATTTATACAATTTTTTAACGAATGTGTGCTTAAATTTGATTTTTTACACAAGATTGACGATTTTAAATTATTAAAATCTCTCCTGAGAATAAAGTGAATTTCAACTAACCATAATTAAATTTAAATAATTATTATGTTTGACTAACACGTTCAGCCTTGTATTTAAATCATTTAGTTACAATTTAAACTTTACGATATATATTGTACATAGAAAATTGAAGAAATTTTGAAAAAAATATTTAATAATTTAACAAATAGTAACATCATGTAATATAATAATTTTTTACAAAAACATTGCAAAAACTCATTAAAAAATTCCACCTAGGCAAAAGAATTATTTTATTTCAGATGGATATTTGAAAAATCTAAATCTGCACTAATAATATAAAACATCGTTCAAGATTGTCCAGGATAAAACATTCGTAAAGCAATATCTTTCTATACGTATACATATACTAATTACGAAAGCCGTACGCGAAAACGCTTGCGTATATGTCCCAAAAGCCATTGTTCTCGATTAGCCTGCGCAAATCCCTTCTAATTTTCAACAATTAACTTTTGTCAAGCGTCTCGTCCTGCTCCGGTCGTCTCCACCCCGGCACTATTGCACACTCAAACACTCGCAAATTCGGTCTCTCTCTCTCTCTCTCTCTCTCTCTCTCTCCCTCTCCTCCTGTGTTGCATCGTCGCAAGTAGCGCTTGTTCACATAGGTGCTTACACGCTTTAGCCCTCCTCCCACCCCGGCCACAGCACAGCGGAGTCTAAAGCATCGTGGCGACGGGGGCGGTAGTACCCGAGAAGGTTAGTTTGTTATGTAGTCGTGCACGGGGTGCAATCGAGGAAAACAAGAGAGCAGGTCTAGCAGAACGTTTTACGGCACAAATTACCCCGATTATATGGTAGCTCATCAAGGATGCGCATAGATGCGCGTATGTACGCGTGTGTGTGGGTGGGTAGACAGAAGAGCAGAGGTGATCCTTAGCGTACGGTAAGTTGTCTGGAGATTAAGTTTCACTTCTCACTT
This sequence comes from Wiebesia pumilae, assembly GCA_018907045.1. Taxonomy (NCBI): domain Eukaryota; kingdom Metazoa; phylum Arthropoda; class Insecta; order Hymenoptera; family Agaonidae; genus Wiebesia; species Wiebesia pumilae. Next base: position 5,543,206 of record JACCHZ010000138.1, read on the forward strand.
TAAAACGCCTGAGAAAGAACACACTATTGTAAGTCCTTTCGTAAATAATGGAATTATTGTTGCGTTGACAGATCAGCTTACTCCGGCTATATTTATGCACTTTACTAACAAGACGAATGCTTTACTTAAAACAGTCACGGCTACACGTCAGTTTAGATAATGACTATAATTATTCGTCCTCTAAATTTCGTACGTTATAAGGCTTAAAATATGTCATGGCACACTTACGAAGCTTCATCAAAGCTTCATCAAGCCGGAACTTCATAAATGAAAGTCAATTTACTGCCAGAAAATGTGAAGTTGCGCAGTAATTTTAACTTTGCTTCGCCTTACAAATAAACTTGCTAATCCTGCAAGACCCACGCCACGCACTTCCAGATTTATTGCATACAAAACAATGCGATCAGCGACTAAGACGTAAGTAACACTTGTCTCTACCCGCGAAATGGAGTATACACCGGACAAAAGCGGGACCTCCGAGCTAAAACGCGGCCACGGCTACGGCGTATACGCGCCACCGCTTGTTGACTTTCGCCTCGCAAAGAGTGACAGAGTGGAACATAAATGGAAGCTTAGTCTTATTAACGTTGCTCCCGAGGAGCGCCTACGCGGGTGCGTTAAATAACTGACGCCCAGGATGACAAAGAGGCGCCCATTGCTCCCCAGTAAATCCCTTCGTTATTCGAACCAGGTTCTACCTTGGGAAGTGACTCGTGCCTACTACGCGAGAATGCAGATGCGAACAATTACCGGATAATGCGTTAGTTATCATTCATTGCTGCGGGCAATTATCACATTTTGAATATTCAACGAAGAAGGGAATAATTTGAAAAATCTTAAATGTAGAACGCTTTTTTCAAAAATAGTTTGTTGAAGATTTATCATTTGAAAATAAAGTGAATTGCGTTATAAAGGACATTATGAATATCTGCCTTCCATTTACGTTTTGAATGCTGATATACAAGCACAATTTCTTTTACTTTTAGATACACTTACTTATAAGTGTTAATGTTATAAAAAAAAAATTTATTTTATATTATTATAATTTCATTAGTATGTATAATAACTATTTTATAGACTATATTAAATAACTATTTTAAATTCAATGAGAGGGATTTTGTTTCTTTAAAACGAACTAAACAAAATTCCAAATATTTTTAGATTTTACTTTTTTATTTGATGTATTAATTTAATGCAAAATATTTACCAATTATCGAAAAAATACCAACAGAGTTAAAGGAATTGATTTTTGTTTACGTTTTCTGAATAATTCAATTGTCCGTATTAAACTTTAGAAAAGTAAAAAAGTTTTATTAAACTTAACTTTACAAGAGAATGACGATAGAACAAAAACTTTAGTCGATACTTTTAATTTGGTGGTATATATGCATGCGTAACCGCTTTATGAATTCAGACGCTCATTGGTCACGATCCATAATTATAATGCCATATCATATTTATACTTAGTCATAATTCGGTTCGTGCATGCAAGCGATGTTGACTGGTATCAAATGCAGAAACTAAGGAATTTAAAAAGTATATTTACTTGAATTTCTGAAATAGAATATTAATAATAGATTATTGAAACTTTAAGTGCCAACAAAATGTATAATTATGTAATAAGAGTAGAAAAAATAGTTATTTGTATTCGGAATTTATAAATGTAGTGATAATGAATAATTTCATGGAAATCAATTCCAGATAGTATAAAATTTTCAATTATTTTTCTTTTGTACTTTTAACACTTATGATAGAATAATTCAAAATAGTGTTATATAAACATCAATACTTTAAGTCAATTGATCACTCTAATACATATTTGACTCTAAGCATTAATAATAACATCTATATAAAAGATAAATTTGAACGAAGATATTGAATAGATATTACATCGAACTTTATGCACTTATGAGTGTATTCAATGATTTTTCATTAATTGCGCATAACAGCAATAATGAGTTTATAAATTTTAAAAATTAATATTACTTATTCGTAGTAAATTTTACTATTACTATTTAATCTGCGTAACTTAATTTTGTATAGTAAATTTTACTATTACTATTTAATCTGCGTAACTTAATTTTGTATAGGTTTTTAGCTTCAATAAATACTTCTTTAAAACTAAGTTTTTAATACGATAGTAAATTGCAGCAATATGATAAGTTACGTTCTATTTATGGCTGGTATTTGTGAATTTTGAATAGTATATAGCAAGCATCCAAGTAAGTAAGATTTTCTTTAAGTTTATACATCGATATCATCAAATTAATTGGGTACTTTCACCAGCTATAATATTGTAAGTCTCGTGAAAGTTGAACTATGATGCATGGAACGAATGAGGTACTGACGACATAAAAATACTATAGTGACTCATCGATTATCCACCAGGTGGCTACGATGGCTACGATGCTGTATTTAACTGTTGTCGCATTTCTCCAAAGAGACCGGATTGATGTACGATTAGTATACAAAGCAAAGTTCATTATTCTCTTGTAACGTGTAAGATAGGGTAAATTTAGTCCGTCTTACTAATAAGTCTAGTAGAATGATCTAAAAGGAAAAGTGATTATTATACAATTTATGGTTACATATTTTACGAAATGTTCATCGATACGTCAACAGAGATTGCAGAAGGGTAGAGTTTATTAATAGTAAGCTGTTAAGAAAAATTGGTCATTCTAAATTCAAACATTACAAACCCTTCTAAATTGAAAAAGTGCTACTGTACTCACAGGATTTTCTCTGTTTCTTGAGATTGATTAGCACGTACAATTACAATACATCTATGTATTCTATAATGCATGTACACAATATACTTTTCTAAAATTTTAATATACAATAATTTATTCGATAGATAAAAATCACATTTCTACGTATAGCACACAATGTATTTGAATATCTTTCGGATACACCTAAAGCAGATCACTGTTATATTTAAATGTAAAATTATCAAATTTGTAATTATTCCTGTGCGATTTGCTTATCAGATAAATTAGTAAATGTTCAGAAAATTAACTCTGTTTTGATACGATATTCTTCAATACTATTTAATATTTTATATTTAAGCTTACTTATATTAACTTTACTTCAGTTTCTACATTCTTCACAAACATTTTTGTCTAAAAATATATTATAAAATTTTTCATCCTTGTGATCGCTTCTAATTCAAATATTAATGCAGTCGATAATTTTATATTCTTGTATTTTATAAAAATGTACATTTTTTCCATACATTGCTTAAACAGAACAAACATAATTATAATAGCAATAGTTTGCTATCAACCAAAAGATTTGTTAAAAATGTTAATTAATTTACTTATGAATAATTAATCCTATCAATAATTTCAAAAGCTACATTTTCCTTTAAATCACTACAGTTTTCAATAATCCCTTACTGAAAATAAATAATCGCAGTAATACAGTGATTGAATTTATATTATTTAAAATCTTTTCATGGTTCGATTTCCGTTAGCGCTCTCATTACATGTTAGATGTAAAAAAATTGAATGACTTGATCACAAAGCACATGTTCAAAATAAATACCTTTACATAAAAGTTGGCATATAATTTTTTACTCGAAAAACATTTCCATATTTGAAAAGTGGCGATTAAAATTCATTCGAATGCACGACTCTCGTCGCCCTCTACATGCGCATTGAAAAATGCACTCTAAAAACCGTGCAACGCATATCAATCGCGGCGCGCACAGCATAAGCAAGGCTATATACGTGCTGAGGTAGAAAAAGGGCTAAAAAAGGAAAATAAGGCCTTAAGAGAGCAAAGGATAGAGAGAAAAGAATGACGGAGAAAGCGCGTCGCTAATGAGAGCGACAATTCAGGATGTCGGATGCAGCAGCAGCCCCTATGGAATGCAACCAGCCTGGCTCGAGCTTTTCTGGCTTTCATAAATTTATTTGACCACCTCCCACACTTCTGCTTCCGCTTTTATCGCCACCCCCGACAATATGCCGCAACTGGTCGCGACCCTCCTTGCCCTCCACTTTTACCAGCCAAGTAATCGTTGACTCCTTCGCCTCTTAAATGTTTTTCTCTGAATTTCTCATGCTACGCTTTGGTATTTGTCACAAAGCAATGTCTGTGGTAATTATTTATTTGGGTACCATTGATTATAATGAAGAGTATAAGGGATCAGTTTATTTGGCATACAGAAAAATATTTTATTTATGAATATTTTTTCTAATCTTTTTGTACATTAACCCAACATTTTTTTACATATAAAAATCTGAACTGAGAAGGAAACCCGAATCTTATAAATAGGAATTAATAAAAATTTCTTCTACAATTAGAAGGTTTAAACTTTTCATGATTTTCTCATAGTTTTCATAAATAAATTAATAAAGTAATTAAAAAGTTGACTGCTCGACGACGAAACTTGACTCTAGAGTTGTTAAACAACGAAATGATAATAATTGAACAAGATACCTCGTATGCAATATGTTTCAATACAATATTAATCTCAATAACTCATACCAACGCACATGCGCACCTACACGCGTAAACGTACCTACAAACGCAGTACTGTTAGATGAAGCACTCCTTAATAGCGATCCATCAGCTTTACATCAATTTCATACTAAAGAAAATTCATACACCTTCGAAGGAAAGTAAAATAATTCACCAAAGAAAATGCGCAGAATTAATTTATTCATTAAAAGAGGATTATGAAAGAAGTATAACTGCTCTCTGGAATCCTCGCTGAAAATCCTCCTCAATCGAATTACGAATAAAGGGCCATCCCTGCAAGAAATCAGCGGTTTTTCTCCCAAGTTACTTTTGCACCGCTGCCGAGATGAAGCTCTACGGTGGATCCGTACCGTCCGTCGACAATTACGTCACGGCTTACCGATCACGTTCAAGTTAGAACGGATAGTCTACAACGTCGATCAAACGCCGCGGGCTCGTTATCTAACCTGTAAGACCAATACTCGGTCTCCCGTAACGTTCGGTATCATCTACTCGCGCCAATTACTTATCCGCCTCTCTCACTCTCTCTCTCTCTCTCTCTCTCTCTCTGTGTACCTTCTTGCCGATGACCTCGACAGTGGTGCACCGTAATCAAAGTACGAGTGAATGCACCAAATGATCCGTCTTCGCTAGTGGTCTTATGTCTGCATGCACGTTTGTAAATTGTAGGTAATATCTTTCATCAATTTTGCTTATTTTTACAACTTTACTAACTTTACTGAGCGCGTAAATATGATTTGTAAAGTACGAATTCAAGTATCTTATACAGACTTTCAAGTACTAATTTATATTATTATTTATTTTCAATTACAAAAGTATGATAAAAAGAAATGCTTGTTATAAACTTAAGAATAAAATAATACATTCCTTCGATCGTTTAATCACATTTTTTATGAAATTATTCGCATCATAAACTTCGTTCGGTTTGTTAACGAATTTCACACCCTTCGCATATGCACTTTAATTCAGCTTCTACTTTTTCCAGAAATCATAAAAATAGGTACCTGACACATCTCGTTTTAATTCCACAATCGGCGGAATACGTTATCCTGCAAATCGATCGCCAGGATAAACAAGTCGAAAGCTTCTCTCTCCGCATCTCTGTGTACTCCCCAATACGGCTTAAGCGCCGATTTCATAAATTTTCCCGAAAGCGGCTTCCCGCTTTCGCGACGCGCTCACGCGCAAACTGCTGTGAGTAACGAATCTTTCCATTTTCCACGGTTTCTCGTACACGAAAAGCCAGAAAAGTGCCCCGGGGGATTTCGCGCGTATACCGAATGAACGAAATCGCTCTTTTATAGAACCAAATGCTCGATCGATGTTTAAGAGTACGTGATACTTGGAGAGAAAATTTCTTTTAGTGAATTAATGTCTCGGGAGGTAACGTATGATGTTACATCAATAATTCGAGTAGCATTTTGTATACCAGATTACAATGAATGAATTTTACAATGAATTTTCAAATTATTACAAGGAGTGCGTTCTAAATAAACCTAATAAGACTCCAATGTGCCCTAATTCATAGTGTTAATAAAATAAAACATAAAATTTTTAATACTGTTCGTTTATTATAAACCCTTTAACGTAATGTTAGCTATAAATGAATAACCGTTAAATGCAACCAATGCTAAATCTTTATAATTCAATTTTACTTCAGCATATTTAATAATAGCTCTTAAGAAAATAAAATCTATATAAATCAATCACCCCGAAAGTTGTTTAAATTAGCACATAGAAGAAATAACATTTTATAAAATACCCAAAATAAAACATATTTAGGTACAATTTTAGCTAAATCATATAAACATTGGATTATTGTGCGCACTTGATAACTTTTTTATGTAATTTTTAAATTAAATTGTAATAATCATATATTGTAATAATTTCGGAAAAATTCTTATTCTTTTATGTTATTTCGATATCTCTACTTAATTCAAAATTTTTTAAAGCGAATAATGTTAAAATTTTATTTTTTCCAAATTGCGATTATAATCCTAATATCAATTTCTTTAACTACAAAGTCAGTATCTTGAAGAGTTATACAACAAGAGTTTTCATTAAATTGTATGATTTAAAAATTTCAAACAGTTTTTAAAATGAAAAATAGTGTATATTATTATATTTTAATCCGACTAATTCTCATTACCATGCAATTCAAATGTCCTTATACTTTTCGTAAATATTACAACTTAAATTAAAATGTATTATAAATATAAAATAAACTTCGCAGATGAGCAAGTTCACATACACGTGTAGCTTCCATAGAAGTTACTTATTGAAGTTTATTTGATTACAAGCACCTTTGTAATATTTATGTAATTATAATTTTCATTAATATTTATTCACTTTGTATATTTCTACCTTATGTTTGAAATATATGTCTCAAACTTTCAAATATGAATATTACTTACGTATTGTAGGTAAAATTTGTACATTTGTACTTAAAAATAAAAGAGTGAATATTGATTAATAAGAAATATCGACTGAAATGTTCTTCTAAAAGCATAAGCTAAACCTACGTTTATGATTTTGTAAATTTCATGGTAAAATCTGGAATATAGATTATAATATAAAAAGTATACTTTTATTTCATAATATTTATTAACCAATAACGATTGAAGATTGATTTCGGAAAAAATGTAAAAGTTTAATTAGTATCATTTCATGCATTAAACTACATTCTAAAGCGTTGTCTTATTTCTTGAGATACATAAAAATTCAAATTATGTTTCAAATCATGTCAAAATTCATAAAATTGAAAAGGATAGAATTATTGACATATTGTAACATTACGTGTTTTGTGTTATACTCAAGTATTGGAAAAGAATTTACAAAGTCTTTTGATAAATATCTAATTCTCAGTTTAATATGAATAATATTTAGGTACACTAAAAAATGCGTTACATCGTTTAAATGATAGAACTATAATATTACCTAAATTTTTTCTTTGTTTGCAAAATGAATGATTGCACTTCTAAAACTATACAACTTCATAAATTCTTAGATACAAAGTTTTATTTTAATTTCATCTATCTTTATGATTTAAATTACATCACACCGAATAATATTGACACTATTTTTATATAATATTGCTTATATAATTAATTATTTTAATTAGCTATTATTTTTTTGCATTTTCAATATTTTCACAGCATTTTTAAATAACATTAACGTTTTCAAATTATTAAAGAAGGTTGAAAAACATAGTATAGTTTGTAAGAATTCTTAAAAATGCAGTATTGTCTTGTTGAAACAATCTGAATACAATGTATTGTAATAAAATGATAATATAATAATTATATATTCGTTAGTGAATATGTATATTACCGTTGTATGCTTCATAGTAGCATCGCCAAAAATGGAACAACTCATCGCGTGTATATGAATATGATAGTATCTTATTACATATTTTGTAACAATTTAAGATATTTCAGTTTGAAAAACATTCAAAAATTCAATACAACTTGAATAGAAGATTTGCAAATTATAACAGAAGTAAATAAGCCTAATCATTTCAAACGTATAAAACAGTTTTCTTTAAATGACAATTGATAATATTTGATCAAATTTCTTGTTTAAAGATTTTCTTTTTTGACCAAAAGTACTTTTAACATCAACGCTTTTCGATATCCATTGTATGCGTTACAGAAACAACACGGACGAAAACAACCGTTATACACGTTGACGTGACATCGCGCAAGAACAATGTCCGACACCGCTACGTTATACCTGCACTATAAATCCAAGATTGACGCACACTTACTCTGTGTCCCACTACGGAACATCATATTCCGGATAATTCAATCCATCATTAATCAAATAGATCTCGATGACATGTGTTCAATGAAATGTGGTAAAAAAGTTGAGACCGTTTATTGATCTGAGATTAATAGATCACTCTTAAAGATCATAGCTCTCGTTCTCATCAAATATACGCTCACTTTTGGTTAGAAAGGAAGAGTTTCGTGTATGATACTAATCTGTACGTATAGAACTTTCGTAATTCTAGATCATCTGAATTATCTAATAAATGAATTTTTCAGCATCTAAATTAAGTTGTATTTTTTTTAAATTACTGAACAACCATAATGATTAATGTTTTAAAACAGTCTTATGTTAGTCATATTTTTATAATGAAGTAATAATATCGTATTTAATAGGAGGATAATAGAATAAGCTTTATTAGCATTTCAGTTAACTTATAACAGGACAGAATTCATAAAGCATTGAAAGATGTTTTTTCTTCAATAAAAACTAGAACATTACAGGTAAGTTATACAAGTGTTATAATTAGCCGAAATTTCATTAAATTTTAAGGCTATTAAAATACCTTTTAATATGTTTAAAGACTATAAGCAACTAAGTAATATAACTTCTTTTTTCAAGTATAAAGTTTTTCCTAAAATCATAGTATTGTATTCATTTTTTAATAAATACGCGAAATAAATACAACGTATTTAATACCCAATAATTCACTAATGACGTAAGCTAACAAATTCCTCGTGTAATGTAAAAATCCCTAAAAAATATATATAATATTGTATCATATCGCATATAATATATATAGAAACAAATTATATCGGTAAGAGGTGTCACATCGGACTCTTAACAACTCATAAACTTTCCTTCGGCAGTTCGCTCATTTTTTCTCCATGTCTACTCATCTTCCCTTTTCATCTCTCTTGGTTATCTTTTTCTTTAGTAATGTACCAACTTTCTCTCTCTATCACACGCACGCACGCACACACACACTCACTTGATCTCCTCTAGGCTTTCTTTTTTGCTTGCAGTTCCCTCCACTGACTCTTTGAAAAGTTGCGAGTCCTCATAATACGTCTTCAAGAGCCTCGGCTCATCAATCACCACAACTAGCGTGAGTTTATTTTAAGTCATACCGTGCTTTTTAATACACGCGTCATTACCGCGCTGTACTTACACGTCCGCGGAAACTGCATGCATGTATACAGTGTGCACGATGTACACGTGACGTGTATATGACTCCCAAGAAACTTAAAAGACTCGGAAAGTTGTTGTGCATGTACGCTACCTCTGTATGTACATGTTGCAGCGGGTGTCGATAAGTGACGAGGTACTTTATAAAATGGACGAGATGTAACGAGATTTTCCATCGTGCTTCGAAATATGTAGCTCATGTACTAATCATACGGAATACGATTTCGTGTTGTATTAAGAATGCGGAAAACTATTATTCCTTTTCTTTGTTCATCTGAAGGTAGAACACATAGTTATTCGAAATAAAATTTGCGGTTTTGTAGAAAAAAAACTATTTTCGTCATAATATCACAAAATGATTTCCCCTCTTTATAAGTAACGTGATAAGTAACGTGCACATTGTTGTATTTTAACTTTCACTTATGTCAATACTTTTTCTTATTATAAAAGTTATAATCAGTTTTTAACATCGATTGTATATTTAACTATTGATTATAAATAATTTTAATTCATATTTATATTTTCCAAACCATCTTTTAATTAAGAATATGTATGCGTTTATGTTATAAAACGTCATAAAAAGGCCTTTAAAGATTAAAAAATGATACTGATATAAAACTGATGGATAAGAATGAATTTTAAAACGGTACTAAGTCATGGACAAATAATAAATTAATTTTTTTCAGATTTTTGTAATGAAATTGTTCTCAACTGTAAACTTACTAAATATTATAGTGAACTCTATAAAAATGAGAACAATTGGGTCGTAAAAAAACGCGGAAAAGAAGCTTATTTATATATTATGTCTATTAAAAATGTAAATATAAATAAATTAAATTTCTTGTATTTATAAGAAATAATTCTCTCGAGTGAATTTCAGGTGAGTATATTTGAATTTTTCTAATATTTTTGTTATTTGAAATAATGTAAATGTCAGAACAGTGATTTTATGTTTGTAGTAAACTTGTAACAAGTTACAAGCTTCGAAATTAGAAATAATTTTTTGCTTTTAATAGTAAAATATGGAGAGCATGAAAAGTATGAATTAAACAAATTTATATTAATCTAATTTAATAGTACGATTTTAGGAGAACAGTTGGATCCTAAAAGCGCATACTTTCATATAATTTAGAAACTATTTTTCTAATTTCTCCTAGTTTCAGTGAATACATAATATTATACATCGATATTAATAATAATATTAAAATAACATTAAGGCGTATTGATTTCAAGAATTGTATTATAAAAAATACTTCAATATTCGCCACTGCGATGCTCATAAATTAAGAATTCTCGCACTAAGAACCAGTCTGCGTAAGATCCTTCGGAAATTTGGAGGTTAAATCTGAAAGAAACCAGTCACTCGCAAAAGTAAAAACATGGATCAAGATGATAAGCTACAAATAATACCTATGCTCGTGTAAATTGTAATTATATATTTTGCATTGTCGTTAACAGACCGGATCGGAAATGATGCTCTGTCGTTTCGAGTTTCAGAGGCGCCAAGCCAACTTCCGGCGTGTTTCTCTGCATAGGACACAAAAGTGGATTCGTCAACGTAACGATCTCACTGACGCGCAGCTTCCTCTTCACCAGAAACTAGGGAGAGAGAGAGAGAGAGAGAGAGAGAGAGAGAGAGAGAGAGAGAGGAAGAAAGAGATATTCGAGTTATGCCTTGCTTTTTTCTCGCTTCGTCTCTCGATTCCACCTCTTCTTTCTTCACCGTTGTCACTTCGTGACTACTCGTTCTTCAGCTGAAGAAGAGAACGGAGAGAGGAGAGTGAGAAAGAGAGAGAGAGAGAGAGAGAGAGAACGAGAGAGAGAGAGGGAAAGAGAGAGGAAAAGATCGTTAGGGTCACACGCTCTCGGATCTCTGAAATTTTAATGAATCGCACCCTAATTATTTATAATTTATAGCTACGTGCGCCTAAAATTTTCAACGACTCTACGCGAGTGAAATTTGTCCCGCATTATTAGCGAGTTAAAGATTGATGTTAACGAATGTATCTTTTTACTACTGCAAATGCTGAATAAACCAAGAAAGTTTAAGGTTAAAAAGGTTAAATTTCTATCCGCTGTGTTAAAACATGATTAGTTTTGTTAAAACATTGTTATTTAGGTGAAAATCTCTTGGCATCAATCGATAATATAAAAATGATTCAGGTTTTTAAAATATTTTTGTTAATATTCGTGTTCGTACTCCTGATTAATTTTTCTGGACTGCGTAAGCTGAAATCGCCGCAAACAAACAAATATCTAATTGATGACGGTTAAATTTATTGTAACTTTATTTTTTCTCATAAAGAAATCAATAGAAATATAGTTTCAACGTCGCAGATTAAACGAAAAGTTAAAATAATAACCCTTACAAAAATAACAAGTAGTAAAAGTACATAATTTACTCACTCATCCATTAATGAAAATATATATTCTTGGTAAAGTCAAAGTCTTTAGCAGCTAATCGAATACAAAATATTTATAAGAGTCTATATAAAAGTTGCCTAAAAAAATACAATCATTCTCGAATTACTCTAAATTACCTTCAAAAATAATCTCAATCACATCAACTGTTTATCCATATGCAAGATCAGCAAAAGTCTCCGACTCAATGCAGAAAGACTCATTCGCTCCGCTCTTTGATTAACTGCGTTACCAGCACATTATTCACTTTGGCGATCTGTTTTTCCTCGGACCTGATGAAAAGAGAAGACACTTGACTCACGGGCACATCAAAGACTAATGATGCAGTCGGGAAAATATCATAAATCCACTTTGACGCCTCGCGGACTCCCGTAAGTTTCGACTTGTGACGCACAACGTCGCTCGACTCTCGCAATATAAACGCTTGCTTTATTATTCACAGGGCTACCAGGTGGTATGGAGCAATAAATAATTTAACCGGAATGGTCTGAACGGCTGGACGAGTGCCGAGTCGGGAACTTTTGTGAATGCCGAGAAACGTTGGAAATATCGTGCGTTGCACGACTTCGATTAAATCGAGATGCCGTTAACTATTATACGATGTGCGATAAAGTTATAACGTCCACGGTGCATTTATTATATAAAAGTATATTGACAATAAAGATGCTGAGAATCAGGCGCAAAAATCACGAAAATATTACGGTATTGGTATTTGCAACAAGGTATAAGAATTTCGGAATCTTCTAAAATAAGTTTGTTTATATTTCATGGCAAGTATCATCATCTAAAAATATGAGAAAGTTGTCAACCTTTCAAAATGGTTCATCATAGTTTCTCAAGTAGTTTCTTATAATCGCTATAAAATATTAACATAAAATACTATTACATAAAAAATAAGTAGAAATCTTCATCCGTTATGTAATACATCGACGTAGGATTTACTTTTTTCATTTTAGTTTCTAAGGCTTTTAAACTTGCACGCAATATTAATGTTAACAAAAAAACGTACAAAATCTACTACTTTCGGACGTAAGCTTAAATATATTATCTTTTTAATACATCTATCTTAAATACGTTTTGTAATTAATCAAAAACTCTTCCGCACAAAAGCATTTTACCATTTCGGTACAAAACGGTATCTTTTTGCTTCAAGTTAATGCGAGCTAATAAAAATAAACTTCTAATTTCTTAATTTCTTTTTTTATACATGATTAAAAGTTTTAAATGAGAAATTATATTATACATATTTTATTTCTTTTTTTTTTTTTTTTTTTTTTGTTAACAAACTAACTTTTGTAATAAGAATAAACTGAAAATTATTATTCTGTTATGTCTGCAATAGTTAAGCGTATTTATTAAATATAGATCATAAGGCAGTATATTTATGATCCACTTAGTCTGAATATAAAAAATATTGAAACTGTTAGCTAGTACTCATCAGGGGAGACTTACGACTAAAAAAATAAAAGAAGAAATATGTTGAGCACTAGTAAGCTTGTTTCGTTAATCACGTGATTTTAATGTGCAATATACACGCGATTCGCTTGAAAATAAAAGCTTAGACTATAAACATTATATACTTAATGCTTATCATTTAAATTTACTACATAAGTTGGCTTTGAACCGCTACCTATTTTATTGTATTATTATCTATTATTAACAGAAGTTGAGATAAAGCGCTATTCTAATATAATCCATATAAAAGTTTAATATAAACAATATTTTATGTATTTTTGTTTTAAAGTTTTGTTTTAAATTTCATAAACGAGCTTTTCTTTAAAAATGAATTTCAAGAAATGCTATTAAATCCTTGGTTCTTCACGGATTAAGAATCTACGCATTTAAAACATCTGCCGTGAGCGTGAATTTCGAAGTAACCTTAATGCTTATTATGACAGAGGTAAATGTCGATTGCAATCAATATAAGAGAGAAAATCGCCTGCAAGTCAAATCTCTCGGAGCGTCTTTAATTTATACAGAAAGGAGGTCGTTAAATTTGTCATATCTTATTCCCAGATGGAACTTCGTCCGAGGGTCGGAGTTTCTTTATGCAGCGGTGCAGAAACGCGTATCTCACGAGCTCAACGACCAGCCCATAAGCCGCGATGGAACGACGCGTCATCATCGCAATCACATCTCAATCAGTGCTCGAGCACCAACAGGAGCAGCAACAACTACAACGGCATCCTCGCTGCCTGTACATCGGTAAAGAACAACGCCTTGCCGAGCGGAGCAGTGCGAGGGATACAGGGACATATAGGTTGCAGGAGCCAGAAAAAGGGATAAGAAGTCGCTGGACAAGCGAGCGAGCGTGCCGAATGTTAATTACACGACCGCGTGGCGAAAAACTTCTCGTCGCGAGTCTCGCTGCGAAGTCTCGTTGAGACAGAAAGAGAGAGAGAGAGAGAGAGAGAGAGAGAGAGAGAGAGAGAGAGAGAGAGAGACAAAAAGACAAAAAGACAAAAAGATGTACGGGGGATGCTGATTAACTGGTTTTAATTAGATTCTGATCAAGCCTGCAGAAAAAGATGATTTAGGACATTAGATTTTTTCGTGATGATTCTCGGCTGAGGTTGAATCAAAATCGCTAACGCATAATTTGATTGACACGGATATTTCCGTGCGTTCTTTTTTATATTGTTGGTTTTTAGATGTGTTGTACCTAAATAACTTTGCCATGTTATTTATTAAATATAAATATCAATAACGTAGAAGCTATGATGCGAGTTTGAAAGAATTTTAATGCTACTTGTACATATTTCATCTCTCGTGAAGATCGAAATATCGATCAAGGGATCTTCGAAATAAAACTGTGAAATATGAAGATAATCTTTAACGATGATAAATAATTATCAATTATGAAAAATATTCGAAGAGTTAGTGATAATGCAAGTTAAAAATATTCAAATATTTTTATAAATACAAATACATCTGTCTTTGTGATTTTCAGGATTTGTTCAATGCACGAATATATTTATATAATGAAAGAAAAACCACATTTCCACAAATCAATGGTACAAAACAAGACTTTCAATTTTAAAATCTTGTCTATTGATAAATAGAGTGTATTTTTTCAATATATTGCACAATCACCTGAAAATTAATTTACTGCGTATTGGTTAAAATGATAAATTTATGCATATCGACGAGAAAATACATTAAAAAAAAAAACGTTTTTACGTGCGTTTTCCCTCTTATTGAGTATAAGTGATGTAATAAATATTTTTAAGAATTTTTAACTTGATTAATGAAAATATTGTTCCAAGTGATATCAGCGAACGTACGAGTACTTATATTAATAACATTAACTGTTGAAACATAACAAATAAAAATCTTAAGTCTTTTTTCGATTAATTTGTAACTCTTTTTTTCAATATCATAGTAGTAAAGTTTTTATGTTATTACTAGAATAGTAATATTAATGTATTCACCGATTTTCCGTAATAACGACTGTTCATTGATATTTAAACCTGTATGTTCTTATTTGCTAGAATAAAATTTCTATAATTCCATTACGCCCCCATATTTTAAAAACATTTTCTTTATATTTAGAATGATTACATGTAGTCCAGTGAAAAACCAATGATAATTTTTTTAATAAAAGCAGTCAAGTGAAATATCTTTGAACCCTCTAGTAACGATATAGTCACATTGAGTTGTGTACACTCGTCTTACGGCTAAAATTCACAAACTGCAATTTGGCTTCGAGCGGAAGACGACGACTATTTCATGAATAGCAAACTAGAGAGAGAGAGAGAGAGAGAGAGAGAGAGAGAGAGAGAGAGATAGTGAAATGGCGTGTACATGAAATGCCAAACGTCAAGTTTGTGAGGGACACGAAACCGAGAGGAGAATCGCGCATGTACTACGTGTGCAGACGATCTGTTAAGCAGCGTTCACACTGACAGAAGCTCTGGCTCGTTTGTTATGCCTTGAGGTGATTAATTTGCCTTCCTACGTGTGCTTTCACATAAGCAAGTCAAAGACAATTCTCTGGACGTATTAGCTCTTAATTTATTTTAACAAATTGCATTTCCTTGATTTTCCCGGTATCAATGACTATTCACCCACTGGTTGATGAAAAATTGATTTCGAAGGATACGAGGTTTCGACTCGCTGTGAATTCTTAAGGGTGAAATCGTATGGCTGGACTGTGACTATAATTAGATAGATAATTCCAACACTTGTCATAGATTATGAGAATTCAAATTTATTGGTATACGGAAAACTACTCAAAACTACTCATAAATCGAATTTTTCTTTTGTTATTTATTATTTCAATTCACAAAGTACATGGAATTGGTGCAGCCGACTTTCATTGTCTAACGTTTCAAGTTATTTCGAGTTAAGACGAGACTTCTTCCGGAAGTAGCCCAAATTTTCAATTATTTTTCTCGAAACTCGCCTCGAAACCAGTCAAGAGCAAAGAAGAATTGACGTTTGATGACGAGACCGATCGGGTATAGAAAAGAAATTATCTGAAAAGCCAACGCCGGATATCCACTGGTAAAGTAATGTATATCCAGCAAAAGCATAAGCAGTTTGCGAATCTCCCAAAAGGCTCAAAGAAGATGTGAGAGCTGTTTACTGGAACGTCGATGTGAACGCAGCTTTGAAGAGGAAGAAACCGTGGATTCGATTGATTCGTCATAGTGGACGACATCTTGGTAGCACGAACGCGCAGCAGGCCCAACATTTTTTGCCCGCGATCCAGCGACTAGTCAGACCGACGTTCTGAATTTCATCCCGTCATACTTCACCGCCGAGATCCTTCCCTTCTCCTGCTGACTGCGCCTTACTTTGGGCGCCGCTTAATTAAATACTGCCTTTTTTCTTCGGCCGCGTGTCGCGACGCATCGACTAACTTAAGCTTCGACTCTTCTTCCATACTGCTTCTTATTCTTTTTCGATCCCGAGGTGTTTATCAATATTATTAGCACGTTCGCAATGCTCAAAAGACTCATGAATAGTAATCAAAGTAAATTATTGAGCTTAAAATGCCAGTGGAGCTTGAAGTTTGTTTGTGTGCGTGCTTCTGAAGAAGAAACGAATGTTCGGAATTTCAATGGAAGAAAATGATTGATAATGTGGATCGAATGCTATGAGAGAGTACAGATATTCCATGTATGAACTCCGTACAAACGTTTTTCTTAGGTGTTATAATAAATAATTAATAAGTACTCGTTATCTAATGAAATCGTTTATTATTATGTTGTGTAACAGGCCGTTGATTATATTATTAGACATTCGAATACAATACTTTCTTATGTTCCTATTAACAAGGCGGATTAAAAGTTTTAATCGGAATGTTTTCATGTATAATTTTTTACACGCATTGTTTTCCTTAAGAGAATTATATGCGACGATGCTCGTTAATCATTTTAAGGTAGAAGGAATTCTATTCATCAGAGACAAATAATTTGTTATGTATGGTTGTCCTTAAGTGATATTTCACTCGGTGATTGGGACAGTGATAGGACTCGCACTTTCCACTATCGCACAAAGTTAATAGGGGTGTCATATTGCGAAGATCGTGTAATAATCGACACTCGGCAATTCTATTAACCCTCTTTTCTTCACTGTTTATTATTGTCAAAAAATTTCTCTACTACAAAACTTAATTGGTTTACGAATTTTTTGCCTCGGCTTAAAATAAATTACATACAATAAACAATACAATGGTTACAATTAAAATTTTACTAATCATAAATAACTATTTATTTATTATTATTATTTTATTTATTATTATTTTGTTATTTATTACTCATAGAGATACTTAACAATCTCAGTTATAAATTAATAATTAATAAAATCTACAGAACATATTGTTCATTATTTTATCCATGCATTTTCAACAACTTTTCAACAACTGTACAGTTTATAATTTTATTGTGAATGTAATAAATGCTATTACAATTGCTTTTAACAGAATTCAAATTAAATAAATTAAAAAATAAATCTTATATGTTAAAAAATATAAAAAATGTTTAATCGAAGAAGAAATGGAATGAAAATAAACTTTATTTATTATAATTTATTCTTCTGTATATTGTTTTTAAGTTAAATAAAAAAATTTAACGACTCTACTGATATCGATCTGTTTTAAAACGAATAAGTTTTCAAACTTGGTTTTTAAATGTATTACAGAAATAAATTGATACGGTATTAGTGGTTTTTAAGTCAACATAAAAAATAATTAAATATTTCTTAATTTTTACACATAATTGTACACATCCATTTGCATACGTAATTCAATGTTTGATCTTCAGTGAAAATTTATTCAAATATTATGAACATATTTTACACATAATAATTACTATTTTTATCATTTATTTTAAATCACTGATTTAATTCAACAAAATTAATCAATTCAACAAACGTACGTAAGATTAATCTTTAATAAGGCATCTATCAGAGGAAATGCATCTTTTTCACAAATCGAATTTAATCAAATATTTAATCAAGATACGTATTTCTAAAATTTGTTACTTAACTCGATTTAAGATTTCGTTTGTTTTATAAAAATAAGCTACTGTACTTATATTTTTTTTCTTTCAATTAAGTATAGAATTAAATTATCAGTGTTTTATTCTAATAAATTGGTTGAACTAATTGGTATATAATAAATTGGTATAAATTTCGTTAAACAAGGTAACTCTGTCATTTCGATTAAACCTCATTAGAGGCAGAAGATTTGTTTTTCTTTTTCTTTCTCAAACGTCTAATTAAGCTTTTATAAGTTAAATAACATTTTAGTGATTTATAAATACTTTTATGAGTTCTAAGAGTACATTTTGCAACAAATATTTGAAATTATTCGTTACAATTTGGGATTTTCTTGGTGATTACTCAGACATAAATAAATCGTCCAACCTGATATGGAAGTTCAATGAGAAGTTTCTTAAGTTCAAGTTAAATGTCCAAAATTTAATATGTATTAAACTACATTCCATAAAAAATCATTATGCGATACTTGCAATCGAACAAATCCTCAGTTCTCTGCACATCTCACAAGATAATAGACGAACGAAACATCTTGCAATTCGTGGGATAAAAATCTCAAAGAAAAACGTCCCCTTCGATACGTACGTACTTAAAATCTGCAGTAATTTCAATGTAGTATACCGTACAAGCAGAACTCCGCGAATTACACTGAAACAAGAATGGAATTTTAATCACTTATAAATACCATCAAGGGGGAACCCAAGCGACTAATTTTACCAAGTAGTTTCCAATAAATAAAAAAGTTCGCTCTAAGGAGGGCCTTGCCTCTCTACGCCTTGCCTCTCTTTCCTCTCGTGATAGTTTCAAAAGCCAGCACGTTGCGTTCCAAGAAAACAAACATCGAGTCGCCGAATATAATTAGTAGCGCGTGTCAACTAACTGCAACGAGCCGCGGCGCTCCCGCGTTTTGTCGTTCTTGTACTTTCGAAGAAAGTTTCCCTTCTGAGCGCAGAGTTTGCAGAAGGCCGAGTGCGAGTCCTTTCATCGTTCGATAAAAATAATAATTTACAAATTTCAAACTGCGATCGCGACTATTAATATTATTCTCGAGTTTTCGCGACGGTTGTTAGCTCAAAACGAGTGTCGATACGCACACTTTATTTAAATTAGGGTTAAGACTGTGCGATTAACTGCGATTCAAGAAATTCTATGATTTATCCAAGATGATGATTTGCAAAAGTTACGTAAATGGAGAATTTTATCAGAGATTAATCTTATTGCGTTAAGTCCTTCTCGTATTTCTAAAGTAAAATACATTTTTTCATTAAGCTCCTAATCGTTATTAAACAAATAAAAATAAAATTCACAGCTCCAAAGGACAGTGTAAGGATGAATGAATAAATAATGGCAATTTATTTGATAAACTTAAGACACCCATTTATCGATAGATGGATTTTAGAATTTTGCACAGAAGAAATAAAATACATTGATATTTTCTCTTTTTTTCATTGCGTAACAAACAGATGCTGAACATACACTTAAAAAACTGAAGTCATCTCCGATCAAATGTGGCTTAGCGCATGAAAGAAGAAACCAAATTCCATACTTGACAGGTTCATTTTTTTCACGCGTATCACGAGCAGTGCACCTGAAGCTCTCAAAGGAAATGCATTTATGGGAAAGAGAGCACCTACACAGAAGATCGAAAGCGAAAGCCGATCCGAGAGAAGCTGGTCCGCGTTATCTCCGAGTGTAAGTTACACGCGAGCAGCCCGGAAGAAGTAATCCGGACTGACCGTAAGCTGCGCGATCTCTGTCCGTATAATCCTAATAATGTGGTTTTTTTTAAGTTTGCTTACATTTTGGATACGATTAAATAAGATGAGTATCGCTTTAACCAGTTCAAGTGTACACAAATGTACTTCGTACAAGCGTATGTCTCCGAATTTTATGTAAAATAAAAATTTTGTCCGAACAATTGTCTACGATTAAGGAAGATATCCGTTAAGGAGAAAATAATGTAATAATGTAACTCGATTAATAGAAATAGATGGCACCTTGTAAATTATTCGAAAACTCATAACTACCATGAGTAACATTTTAATAAAATCAATCTCAAAGAATTATTTATTAGAAGAATTAAATGTTAATATCTTTATGTTCGCTTGATCTTCTGTAAGAGTTATCCTAACTTTTGAAGGATTCTTAAGGAAATATGTTAACTTCTTTCTAATTAAATAAGATTTAATTTTTATTCCAAGTAGAAAGTCAGCCATGAAACGTATTGCAGTGTAGAAAATTGTGTATCGGATGGCTCTTCATTGCAATCCATTTAAATAAAAAAAATTATTCGCCATCCTAAGTAGCTATTCACTTTCTATTTTGGCTATGATTTAACTCTAAGATAGGAGAAATTACATGCGATTCAAATTATAGTATCGGTTTTTCCTATCAGAATAAATGACACTCCGTAACGTAAACCATTGGTAGAAACGCGAGTAACTAACGCGAGTAACTAACGCGAGTAACTAACGCGAACAACTAACGCGAGCAACTAAAGCGAACAACTTACCCTCCTTACTTGTACAATTTTTCACTCGGATAGTTGGCGATTTTTCAAGGCAACCGATTTCGAGAAGTACTCGCTAGATTTGACTCGCAATCGCGTATTCGACTTTAAACAAGTCTACGACATAAGCGCGCGGCGTTACACGCTACAGTAGCCGCTCTAACAGACGCGACTGGCGTGAAAACGCTCGCGCCAATTAACTCGCCGTGAATTATGCTCCATTGCCCCTGCCACCCCTTTTACTTCCCTTTCGTTCATGCACTCGCTAATTTAGTGGCTGACTTGGGTCGTATATACCACTCGGTGGTCGACGGCAGACCGACGTACCGCGTCGAAATTTTCCCGCGCATCAACATATTCGTACAGCTATATTTTCGTTTGTTCGCTAACTTGTCTCGACATTTACCCAACATCTAAGCGTTAAATATTACACATATTGAATAAGCAGGTCGAGAGTTAACAGCTGCTCATTATTCCAATCAAACATTGACGAATCATTCAACGCAATGTCAAGCAGGTGTAAGGCAGAATGACTCGTCACATTTTTTCAGACTTAGTGCTTTTCTATTATGATATATATTTAATATCTCAAGATAATCTAAACTAAATTAATAATGGCTTAAAAAGAACATTTCCGGTACTTTGATATTAATTTGTGATTCGATATTTAAATTAATATTATTTTTGGAATTAGCAATGGCTTATGGTCACGTAGTCATAATTAATTATTACAGTTATACGGTAAAAGTTCAACATTAATTTCGATCAAGATGACATTCCTATATTAGCTAGGCGTTGTGGAAAACTCCATGATATATTCATAATTTAATTATTCATAGCAGTGATGATTTTCAATACTGTAATGTAACTTTTCAATTGTATTCCGTAAAGTATACACAAGTATAAAGTATTACATGGCTAACTGTTTGATAAATATTATATGGGAACAAAAGAATCTCAAAATTTATTTCAATACATTGCTTGACGTAATGTAACAAACAAATGAAATTTTTGAATGTTTTGTACAGAATTATAATATTTTGGAAGTTATTTAAACTCGGTTAAGCATTTTTTCTTGTCGCTCTTCTAAATTTATTAATATTTACTTTTGTAACTACATTAATTTTTGCTATATTTTTTGACGTAATTTGAAATACATTGTTCAATAAATTGCCTGCAATTTAAGTGACTTGTTTAATGGATATTTATAAACAATTAATAAACGCAGTTTATCCTTTGAAACGTAAAAATAAAAATATATTTTAGTATAAAAATATTTAATTGTATCACTCAACTCTTATGAAAACTTTGACAAAATGTAACATACATATGTTAATTAGAAATTTCAAATGGCATTGCATTTATTTGAAAGGCAATATTTAAGCATAACTTTTTGAATTAACTTAAATTTTTGAATTATCATTGTTAGCATTATTATAGAAATAATCACGTTTCAATTTTTGGTCCAAACTATGAAATTATAAAAATTCACACGATTAAAAATTAATTGTATAAATTTTTGTTGGCATTAGTTACCTATGCTAATAAAATGCAGCAGAAAATTTATGCGATAAAAATAACAAGTCCTTAAACATTCCTTACGGGAAGTTCCAAAAAATGCATAGATTATTCGAGGAAATACGAGCTTATGCCGAAAAAGACATACTAAAAAGTAGTCTAATGGTAAAAAGAAGTGCGTGGCGTTGGCACTGCAACGGCAACAGTAGTACCAGCATTCCGTGGCAGTATTTCATTCGGCGTGCGATCCCGCGAACTCATCCTCAAAGACACATCAAAAGAAGTGATGAGCCTCGTGAAACGCAGCCGGATGTCCGGCTTATGATACCGTAAACGCGTGAGCAGGAGGCGGACGAATCCAAAACTAAAGCTCTGCAGACATCGGCACTTTTCGCTTCTTGCTTTTTTATCAAGTTCTATTTTGCTTTTTCATCCTTTTCTCTAAAGGCTTTTACAGTCGATAATATTCAGATAATCCAACGACACAGTTACGGACAAAATAAAAAGATACGAATTTTTTTCAATTGCGGTACTCTAATCATTCATAAAAATATAATAAATGCAGATTGCATAATTGGCATGTATTTTTTAAGATAAATATGTCAAATTAGCTAACGTTTATATCGATTGTTGTCTCGATATAAGCGATTTTCATAGCGATAATTCTTCTCAACGATTTATCTTTTAACGTATTTTTTTAAATACTTGGAAAACACTCGTTCGCAAATTCTTTCAATTCACAAAATAATGCACCCAATTTTATTTCTTTCTTTTTTAAGCCAAAGTTAGCGTAACGAATATAATTTAGATTTGGTGTACAATCATATTGTTTTGGAATAATTAAGAGCTCGATAAGACGCTATAAACAGTGGAATTTAATTCAGCGTACTACGAGTAAAATACCATTGTATAATAATAAGATTTTATTATTCCAGATTGAATCAAAATAATGTTTCACTTGCACGTTAAATACAATTGAACGAGCTCGTGCGCATTTGAAACTTGTTTAAAACGCGCCTCGTTACGCTTAATCAACTGCAAATTTCAATCAAACTCCGATTTCTTAATCAAGTGTAAAACACTTTATTGTAAAATTTGATGATACGCTGAATAAAGGCACGTTTCGTACCACACGTACCATTACAACGTACTCGATGTTAACATTTAATTAATTAAACTTACGAGCTTTTTCTCAATCACTCCACAATGATTTCCTGCCATTGGGCATCGATGTATCTACACATACAATAGCAGCGTATAGGCCACTGTAACATTATTATTTTGAAAATTTCGCATGCTAACAAGCCCTTTGTGAAAAGACACGAAGACAACCCTTCAACACGATACGGTACATCGAATTTTCGGCGTGTACGTGGCATTGCCACGCTTATATACATATCTGCCGAGCACATTGACGTAAACAGAGTCAACATAGGTATACACGTATAGCGAAAAATCCAACAATAGCCAGCGGTCAAAGCCCAGTCAGAACTCCTCGGTTCCTTTTCTCTCCCTCGCGCTTTTTCAGCTAACAAGCAATGCTCACGCAGCATGGGTCCGAGGCATACTATGTAATGTTTTCTGACCGAAAGGTTGTTCACTACCAGGCTATGGTGGAATAAGAAGAGGAAGAGTCAGGAGGAGAATGGGAGTCAGGGGAGGGAGTGAGAGGGCTGTTCTGTACCCTGCGGTCAGAACCATACCATTATGTACGCTCGTACTTTGCCTCGACATTCTTTGAAGTTGACCAACGCAAAGAGACATGTATAATCCGGTACCTTATGCCGCGACCTTACTCGAACAAGACCTGACGCTAGTCGTAAGGAATTCTCGTTTCACTCATTGTAATGCTCTCGTCTGCATGGGATGTGTATATACCTATGTATCCGAGATTTTTCGACCGTCTACCTCCTCTGCGTCAATGTTCAGAAGAACGGATACATATTTATTAATGAAGAGATACAAAAAGACGTGGGTTTTCTCATTTTCATCAAGAATATATCTTTCAAGCACTGCTTCACTATAAGAAAACGTCCCTTTGCGAAAGAATTATTTTTAAGCTTTAATAAAATTGGAGCTGCAGCACGTTAAACAAATATGATATAATTCGGAAATTTTCGGAAAAATTTACTTATATCTCTTACTTGGTAAGTTATTTTTAAAGAATTTACAATTTTTATGCCTTCAAAAGTGTAAATGCGTTGAAAATTAAATGAAAAAGTACCCTTGTGGTATTCAACAAATTATTCGTGAGCCTTGAAGTTTTTAAATTTAAAACTGTTGCTAAGTAATTATCGGTTTCTTTGTGAAACCAATATACTACAATTATATATATAAAAGAATTTGTAAATGAATTTTAAATTTAGAAGTATGAGACTCTTAAAACCATAAACATTGAGCTTGTACGTACAAATATTGTGGTCTAAACGTATACTTAATAACAAAATTCACGCCGATAATAACAATGCAGTGTAATACTTTCAATGAACAAAGCTTGAAAGAAATGGCACTTAGTAAACTATTCTGGCAAGTAAACATAAGCAAACATAAGCGATGTATTACAAAATTAGAATTTTCTTTAATATATGCAAAAAATTAACATATTACTTCGTATCATTTATATTAAAATATTTTCTAAAATCATCAATAATTCATGTGTAAAGTAAATAAATAATATCGAATGCATGTACAATTTATACAATTGATTGTGTCAAGTTAAATATGAGTATAAAAGACACTAGTACATCTCTTTAATAAGAATAGTTATGTTGAATCGTAAGCTTAATCGCGGACAATTTAACCAAAATTGGATTCGTAGGCACACGTATGCGTGCGTCTGTGATTTTTGATATGCATGTGTATGTCAGAAATTATTGTTTTAAAACATTGATTAAGTATTAAAGAATTCTAAATACAGCGCTAAATAATATCTAAACATTATTTTACCCAACAAAATTTATACTTAATTTTAAATTGAGTTTACACGGATTAGTAAGATTACTTCAAAACTAATAAATTGCAAACATTACGGGTATGTATATATAATTCTATTTATAGCCAATATTTATTTATATTTTTTGTTTACATTATTCAATAATATACATTTTCTGGATAGTGGGTGCTAAAACCAGTATACATTTATCGCAATTGTACTGTCTATTAAAATAATTACTTAAATCATAAGTTTAAGCAAAGAAATACGTAGTAAACTTAAAAAGATTCACAGTCAAGTGGTTTATCACTGGAATCGTGAAATCTAATTCCTACGTTTGTATTCGCATAGTTCTTTTTTTAAAGTCGTCAGCCTGTATTTCTGTGTTTCATTTTTCATAATCATTGAATGAGATTGTTTGCACAGCAGTCCTACTCTTTGTTAACAAATAATTCTTAAATTATAGCTGAATTAAAACAAATTATTCTGTGGGTAACAAAATAAAAATGAAATTTTATATTTCAATTGATAATTGTAGTTAGCGAGCAAAGTTAGAGCTTATATAGAGCTTAAATCATCCTCAGAATTAATACTTCAACACATATTCAAGTTTTAATTTACTCGAGGAGGAAGATTAGAATCTTCACGGATCCGTTTGTCATTCTATCGCGCTCTCTCTCTCTCTCTTTCTCTCGCGCGCACTCTTCATCTCCACCTTAACCCATTGCCATTAGAGTAGGAAGGAGGAAGGGCTGCGCGCAACTCGTTCGATCCGCGAACGGTATTCGGGTTTCTCGATTCTCAATGGTTTATTCAGGCACAATAGATACCTCGCGAGTACACATATACAGAGAAGGAGAGGAGAAGAGACCCACGGCGAAGAGGAGAACGAGCGAGCGGCTGCATCAAACACATCTCTCGAGATCCGTGCTCCTCGCAGGCCACAAATCGGAAGAGAAAACGACGAGAACGATATATATTATTATCCATTTCTCGATGTGCGCGTGCGTTCGACGACCTTACCGATGCTGTCGCTGCTCCTGCTTCTGCTTCTGCTGCCGTAACCGCCAAATCGTACTTTATATACGCTTGGCTCTTTATCCGCAACAATAATGTGATTTACGGAGGCGTCTTTTGCCATGCGGAGACGGTGCATTATTGTGCGCGGCGTAAGAATCACGCACACACTGGAGAAGAAGGCGGGCTTTTCATCATCCCTGGCCTTCGGAATATTGATGCGTCTTTGATGCACCCCACGGCGGTTACCGAGCGGCGTAGAATTTATGCGATTTTTGCCGTATGCATATGCGGATCTATGGTTTGGAATGGTGCCGATAGCTGAGATGCTTCGAATTTAGTCGAGCAGGAAGTAATTGACTCAGTGCTCTAGTGGGATGCTGTTTCTACTTTAACCAATTTCTTTTTTAAGAGTTAAGATATAAGGTTAGAGCTTCAGAAATTTTTAAAAACACAACGGTAAATGCCTACTAGCAATGATTTATATGTCAAAATTAAATTTATATTTATGTGCGAAAGTTAAATCGAACAAATTTCGATTATAATGAAGTAGTTCGTGATGTCTATTTATGGTACCGTCTAAACGCAATATATCAAATTATTTATAAAGAGAAGCAAATACGCAAATAATAAGCGACTGATAACATGAACAGGTAAGATATTGAAAAGTCATTGGTACATGTCCAAGTTGCTTTTAAGCCTTGTCAAAGTCAGAAATTTCTCTAGTAAAAGGTGTAGTGTTATTCAATTAGCGATTGGAAAAGTATAAATAGACGAAACCGAGCAAAGAGACTTAAAATCACAACATCCGACTATACTTACCCAATTAATTATGGATATAAAGTATGATTGACTAACATCGTTAGGTTAGAATCAGATCATTTTCTTCCCAATGCTGTTCTTCCAAGGCTTACTCAAGTGCATCGATACAAGTAAACAGATTCAAGTATTCAGATTCAATAGTGACGATAATTTATTTACAAAAAAGTGGAAAAATTTATTTTTAAAGGGTTTAAATGCAGAAAAATGCCGAATACAAGAAAAAAAATTTGTAAATAATTTATATCTAAAAAGAACAATGTAACTACTTTATATGCATACAAATAGCAAATTTCTTAAAACAACTTTTAACTGTTCGTCACACTTCGGAAACAAGACGCTTTTGACGCACACCGTCGAAAACGCGACTACGTTAATTTTTCACATTGTTATATCAGTCAAGCGCGAACACCAAGTTGCTTACCTTCAAAATTAGTTGCAACATGAAGAACATCGCTGGAATTATAAACTCTTATAAACTCTTCCTTACTAGTCGTGAATTCATTCATTAATTATCTGCATTTATAAGAGTGGCATAAAAAAAGAGGTAATATAGCTTGAGAAATTTGTGAAATTATATTACAGTTTAATCCTGCACCAGTAGTTACATTTTCGAGTTAAATAATAAATCATCGTTCAAAAATACAGTGATAAAAAAAGTCGATGATATTATAGGCAAACTCTTACCAGTAATCAAGATTTTATTTGTCAAAACTTTACAAAGCGTTATGTATGCATAAGTCAATCTTATACATACAAACGCGCGTATCATTTGGTTAAATTTTTTAACTTACTTATTTTCGTGTATCAATTAAATAAGAACTTTCGCGACTTACACCCACTTACTTCATTTAATGGCAAGGAGAATGTATAAATTATCATTTGAAGAGAAGGAAATTGAAATAAAAAAAAAATTGGTTTCCTCTGCTAATAAAAACAGAAATTAAAAGATAATAAAATTTAGTAAAAAAGCACACCTTTGATATCTATTTCCGTATATTTTGAATAACATTAATATTTATTAGAATTATTCAACTTTCTCTTCGGTAAGAAGCGTCACATCTTTTGGAGTTTATTTTTAGCTGTCAATAAGAGTTTAGATTTTACAAGCTCTTATAGGTGGTTTAACCGTAAAGATTGTGACTATCACACTTTCTTATTATAATGAAATAAATTACGTTTAATATAATCTATAAACACTAATTTTTAAAATGATTATGAATATCCGACGTTAGAAATGTCGATAAATTTTATTCGTAGACTGATTTGAATCGAAAGCTGTTATAATTATAGGTTGCAAATTTAAAGTTAAAATAGATACCATTTCAAGGTAAGAAATATTGGCGCAACTGCTGACGTTGAAGAATAATTTCCGTTAATCAAAATTACGCGACGTTAAATGGTATACTTATGTAGAATCGATTTTACAAGTTATACGGAAAAAATAACTGGTCAATTCGGCCAATTCACGAGAAAGTTATTACTTACAATAAAATGCATACAGTGAAAATGTACAATATTGAAGATGTCTCACATCATCCAATGTGTGCATTTCAGTAGATTATTCAGCAGTGCTTAAGAAGCCATTTGTTAGATAAAGGCATCGGACGTTATTAAAAAATAAGTTAAGACTCTGCGACGTCTCGCGAGTTGAGTAGCAAAATAAAGGCACGAATATCAGAGCTTTATCGAATGACAACTAAGGCAATCGCCCTTCCGACAATCCACATTTTATAAAAACAATTTTCTCCAGACCGCGCAATCTGCTGCTAAGTATGGGCAGCTGCTCGTCATTATACGCATCGGCACCACAGAGCAGAGAAAACCCCGTAGAAGAAAGCTTGCTCACTGCCTTCGTATTTACGAGGTGAAACTTTGGTTGAAGCTCGGCGCGCGCGCGGACCCGATGATGTTTTAACTTTATCGCGAGTCCGGGGAACGCGTATGGCTTTACGATCGGCCACGGGCTAAATATGCCTGCCTCGTAAAACGAACGGCGTTTCCATAAAGGCATCCCGCACTAGCGAGTTGCGTTAAAACTCGATAAAAGCCAATAAAGCATCGTCTCCACGCTTAATGCGTATTATTTATCGAATCTGCCGCTATTGCTTTGTGCGTTTCGCGACCCCGTATTAAATCCGAACTCCGATACGTTCGCCTGTGTGTACGCCCTCGTATTTCTCAGTCTGCGCGAGTACGCACTAATGCAATTTTGCTTTTTTCTTATTAATTATGTTGGTGATTGCGGGTGGGATAAATTTTCATCTACGCTATAATTTCATCTATGCGATTGACTGAATCCTCAACTACTGTTGCGTGGTTATAAGAAATTTCTGTTATATTTTACAAATGTTTACCTAATTAAATAATATTGTAGGCATTCAATGTGTAGTTGTGTATTTAAACTTTTGTATTTTTTTGAGAGACGGAATAAATTTGAAAATAACGACTGGCTCAAACCGTATTTGTGGTACAGGATATTTTTTGCGAAAGGAATCGATCGAACTCGGTCAATTATGGAAAATACTAAATAAAGTTGCTATATCCAGGTTGCTGAGTCAGGTTGAATTAGATTAATGTAACATTAGAAAAATGTAACGCTGAGTTGAGCAAAATTGTATTTAACTCTGATAATCTTAATTTCGTGAAATTCTTTATCATTTTTATAGAGGAAAGTCTTAAAAGTTAGAAATATCCCATACGTTTCCGATTCGCTGACGTGCACGTAGAATAGCTGAAACAGAGAAAGAGGCAAAGGCCTGAACACGTTCATTCAGTTTTTCGGTAGCGCGCAAAACACGTACTAAAAGAAACCCACTGAATGAAGCTGCTGACCAACTGCACTCCACTCGAAATTGCAAATTTCTTGCCTCGCGACGCAAGTCCCGCACGGACCCCGTATTCCCATCGCTCCTTCCCCTTCTCTCTCTCTCTCTCTCTCTCTCTCTCACTCGCTCTCTTCTTTCGCTATTTTGTGCTCCGCTTTTATATTATACCGATTCCGCGGCGGAGAGATCGAGAGTTGATTCATGAAGACACGGTAGACCTCCTTGGGATCGGCGGAGCGCCGCCCCGGTGCTCTGCTCTCCGTCGCCGGCGGGTGGTCCCGCAGGTTGATTTCTTGTTTCTTGACCACTATCTTCTTCTTATTCCTTTTGTTTGTTAGTTGTATACTTCGTAAGAGACGGGAATGTAAGGTTCGGATTTTGCTCTTACACAGTTACCCCAGAAATTACGATAAAAGAGGAAGCTACATTTTAACTATTTTCCGTTTTTGCTTCGGATGTTGAGAATTGTATTATGACTTAGAGGATTTACTAGCTATTTAATAGTAGGGAGTAACAAAGCAAGCATAGTAACATTTTATTTGCGAGCAAAAAAATCTGCAGAAATCTGCGAGCAACCAAAGGTTTGGACGAAACGAAAGTGTTATTAATGTAAATGATCATTCAATCGAATAGTCCTTATATCTAAAAGTTTACACTTCTTAAATAGAGAATTAATGAAACGATACTGAGATGGACATTTTTGTATTTCAGAACTTTTTCAAATTTGAATTTACAAGTTCCGTATTTCTCTATTTATTGAAACGACAATAAGTAATGTTTGATATAATATCACATTCCACGGCTCGTGAAAAGAATAATGTCAGTATTATTGGATTCGTGAATGAGATATATCAAAATATTAACTCGCGAGAACCTGCATTTGTGATATCTATAGAAAATCAAGTAAAATTTGACGCGCTGTTGTAAAAGATACCGTGATAATATGTAAAGAAATTTTTAATTCGACATGTTTTTACTTATTTTGTTAAGAATAATTGCACGCGCTTAAAGTTATTCAAATAAATACGCAACTTCCAAAACTACGTGGAATAACTAAGAAAGTAAAGCAAATACAAAGAGAGATGTCGCAAAGATAGAGAATGAGTTGCATTCTCCACCAACGAGAAGAATATCCGCGCTCATTCGCCGTCGCTGCAGTCGTCGCATACGTATGCACACAGTCATAGTCGATTGTCGATTTAAATGTTTACTAATAACCAGACTTGTCCGGCAACCACCCAGAAGCTCATCGTTTTGCATTTTTATAAGTACAACTCGAGCCATGAGTCGAGCGAGAGAAAGACAGAAGGAAATAGAGACAAACGCGAGCTTCCGAGAAGCCAGGACGTTTCATATTCATCCGTCTCCCCCGGCTATTGTTCGAAAACGCTTGGAAGTCTTATTCGATTAGTCGTTAGTCTGGTAGTCCCTGAAAGTCGGTCAGGTTAAGTATATATATATATATATATATATATATATATATATATATATATATATAATTTTTAATAAAACAAATTGACAAGTATATTATAAGAATTTGATTTTGGCGGATTTTAGAATGTAACATTTATTATCAAATTTATGAATTACGACAAAAGTAATCACCAAATCGATGACAGCATTTTTTAACGTTAAAGCAATATTAATGTGAAATATAAGAAACTGCAATTTGAAGACAATTTTATTAACTGTGCAATCGGAATAATTTCAATGGTAGTTTTCGTCCATTTTTTCAAAGAATCCAAGCCGTCTAAGCTAAAAAATATCGTAATTACATATATTGTAATTTTACTTATGTATGCATTATTCTTTAATAAAAATTAATGATCAAAACATAAATTAGTACTAAATTATAATCTTCGTCTTCTTTATATCCTGCACTTGCTCGATGTTGATTTCGTATGGTGTATCGTGTAAAAAATTTAGGTGTATCGCGCAAACAAGGTTTTTCGTATTACAACAAAATTGAATAGAATTTTTGATCAAAAATTCTTAAGGCATACGTAGAAATATCTTTTGAATTTCGTATATTTAACTTATAGAATACAATTCTGAGGGAATAGTAGCACTACTTTGTTAACTGTTCACAACTTACCTTTAGCGCTTCTGCACAATCACGTCTGACTTAATACTGATAAATTTTTGTTTTCCTTCGTGCAAAAGGAAACCGCACATTATTAAGAAATTAGCTTCAAGATTATAAGATTTCTTTCGTCGAATAATCAAAAATTTGCGGTTGGAAATATTTGCTTGCCAAACGATCGTCATTTAAAAGTGCTCCTCTTGTTTACAATGAGTAATTATTAATTATGATATTGCTATTATAAATGAAAGGTTTATTATATATGCATTACTGGATTAAAGGATGAGTAGTATATGGAGGTACGCTATGTTGCAAGAAAGAAATAAAGTCTGACGTTTATCGATTTTGTAATGATTTCGTTTATTGCGAAAAGGACACATGGGTCCGCCCGACGTACGCGTACGTACGGCTC
The DNA here is from genome assembly GCA_018907045.1 of Wiebesia pumilae. NCBI lineage: Eukaryota > Metazoa > Arthropoda > Insecta > Hymenoptera > Agaonidae > Wiebesia > Wiebesia pumilae. The sequence continues at coordinate 5,575,690 of JACCHZ010000138.1, forward strand.
TGCCAACGCGGCACATAGAAACATGTATATGTGCCTGCGTATACTCGCAGCCGGGCGTACGATGAGTTTTGGACACGAATGACTATAAGGTGATGGCGATTATTCACCACGACGACATGACCGATGATATGTACCGAGTTTAACAAGAAGGCGAAGAAGACACGGCCGTTGCGTCACGGCTCCTTTGCCAAGTACAAAAGCATCCCTTCCTTCTTTAAGCGAAATGAAGTCAGGAACTTCGCGCGCGGAGTATATAGAAACGTCAGGAAGGCGGGACGCAACGGGAAGTACGATTAATTGGGACAGATTGCGAGCCGAGCCTGAGTTGCCGTTGTTGAATCTCGCGCGTAACGGAAAGGTGCGATTATTTCAATTGCACTATCTTAAAGCTCGCGCCCATTGCGCCTTCGTCCATTCATCGCGATAAACTACGATCGTCCGAGCGCGTATACGTATACGTGTGTGAACTTTCATTCGCATACATGCACCGGCCTCAAAAGTCGAAGGATTATAATATTGGAAAACTACGGATATTTGTAAACAAAGCCTTTAGTTTCGAGCATTTCGAATATTCTCATATATTTATATCTTATTTTATTTTGCCAGGTCATGCTCACAGGCTATTTCGATCGTAAAGCTCGCGTTCTATTTCGATTCGAACTAAAGAACCTGAACAATGTAAGAAACTGCTATTATTTCATCATCCGACAGAACTTAAATGTTATGGAAGAGCTCATTCTATCTATTCTGCCCATAAATCTTAACTTTAACAACGGCCGAATAGCAAATATTCAGAGTTCCTGCAATTTAAAAATGCTTTCCCGTAGACTGTATTTTTCAATGTATGAAATAATTGATTTATTCGTTTGAATCTCGGCTCACAAACTGACTCATAGATTTTCTCATTTTTCATAAGATTGTGTATGTTAATGATGCCATATCACATCATGACCTGTAAATCGATAATTACATCATATAAACATCGCAATAACAATAATGGTAATAATAATAAGACATCGCTTCGATCGTAATGATCGTCACCGTATGTATGGGGGTCACTGTCGTCATCATAATAATCATCGCCTTGATGGTCGTTAGTATGAATTATGAATTTCTTTTTATTTCATTGTCATCATCATCGGATATCATAATAATTATTATACTCGTTCATAATGTGCCTACTCTACATACAATACATACACCGCATCCGGACGCACGAGCCGGACCGAGTTTTTCATTTTTGTTTCATTCTTTGACTACTATTTACAAACGCATAAATAATATCAATAATTATTATATATTTATTTATTTATAATATTTATATGGTTTCACCTATAGAGAATATTTATCATGATTTGACTGTAGCTACGGATAGTCAGGTATTCCATCATCATTGTCATCTGGCTTCACCTTTGTTTATTGCGCATTCATCAACGGCCTCTACGACGCGATTTCCGCTGTTATGCACATGCGCTCAAGCTGATTCGTTCACTTCTTATCAATGCTCTTCAAGCGGTAAAAATCCGAGGAGTTGGAGTCGGTCCATAGAAAATTCAATGAATACGTTGAAAGTGTTATTTTCAAATCATCGCTGGCACTTCTAACACGAATTGAGAACTTGCATGAACAATTCGTACTATGAGTTCCAATTTTTATATATTTCGCACTTATAACTACGAAATTGTAAAACAACATATTTATACAATTATCATACATTAAATTAATATAATTACTACTGAAAATTGAAACACTAAAATAATACCCTGGTAGCAGATAATCCACCAGTAAGATTTTATAAGATTCTGCAAATTCTCAATTTTACACAGAAAGAATAATTAAACTAATAGAGACCACGTTGTCCATGGATCGACTCAGTGCTGAAAGACTTGCTTCATTCTCTCTCTCTCTCTCTCTCTCTCTCTCTCTCTCTCTCTCTCTCTCTCTCTCTTACAGAGAGACGTAAACATAAAATAAGGAAACGAATACGAGGTCGAACCTAAATAAAAGATTGCTATTCGCAAAGAATGCGTCATAAGAGAAACGATAAATCGCTCAATCGGTACAGCCACCCTCAATGATCGCGTATGTTATTTTGTACACTAATTACAAGTCTTTATCTTTTATTCTTTTATTGTCAGCCACGCGCCGCTTTCCGCACTCACTGCGTCCTCCGAATCAAGGCCGTCAGCGTAATATCTTACCATCTTTTACGTCTAGATTAAATCCTCTTTTGTATCGTTGGTGATCACGATCAGACGCGTCCGGGTGATTTCAGTTCAGTGGGTACTAGACCACCTCCTGGATTCGGAGATTGATCCGAGCCATTTGATGAAGCCGTCGAAGAAGACGACGGTGACACACCTGACGAAGCCGTCGTTAAAAGCACAGATGGTGCACCACCAATTACACCAGATCCATTCATGGAAAATGGAGACTTGAGATTAGCCGACGTCGATGAGGCCGATGAAGAAGTTAGAATTCCCGGTGCACTTGTGGGTGGCATTACTCCGCCAAGTCCACCTAAAGTTCTCTGATACGTCTCCAACAAAGACATGTCACCAGAGCCTAAATGTGGACCACTGTAAAAATTTCTATAGAAGTCTGGATGAGGCCTGACGAACTGAGTGCCAGGATGCATAGCAGGGTGCAGTGGGTGATGAGGTGTCAATCGACTTGCCAAGGGACTTACGATTTTTCCACCTCCGTTACCACCACTATTCGTATTATAAGGGGAGCTTAAGATATTGCCAGAATTAGGACTGGGCTGATCACCGTCCTTACTGGCCATATCTGCAAGTGACCAGATTCTTGGCTTAGTCGTCGCTCCGCCTGTCGTTGCAGAGGTACTGGTGCTGGGTGGTATCGCGTGATGGTGATGGTGATGACCACCAGGCGACGTAGATTCCGGAGATGGATGACGTATAAGCCTTCCATGAGGTGACGAGCTTAGAAAAGCCGGATGATGTTGATGAAGTTGAAGTGGATGTCTGGGTGGCTCCCGCTGGTCATACAAACATTCGGGACTATCGGGTCCGCTATCCGCCCGAGATTCACTCCATTCACTTTCGGTTCGGCCGGACCCTAAACCACCACCAGGTCCACCAACTCCACTACTATGTAACAGATCGAGACGATGACTGGCAGAACCACCTCGATCACCATCCTCACTGGAGCCTGTTCCGGAATCTTTTGAGTCTGAGAAATAAAAAAAAATAACAAGAAAATTAGATAGTTAAGTAATTAATAATCGTTTATAAAAACAAAATTAGTGTCCACAACTTATTTAATTAATATTTAAGAAAACAGTGGATAAAGATATTACCAGAAAATATTTAGCAATGAAATTAAATGTATTCTTTGTTTTAAATGGATATGTATACATTTATTAATGTCGCAGAAACGTATTTACATTGTCATTTTATTTGGCAAGAACTTACCAAGGCGGTCTTTATCATCAATGCTTTTTCGTCCGCTATCGTCGTCTTCGTTATTGTTATCTTCGTCCTCTACCCTGTTTCTTGGCTCCCACGTCATTTTATTTTCTTTTTTCAGTCGCCTTCTGGCATTTGCAAACCACGTGGATACCTGCGTTAACGTCATTTTCGTAATAATGGCCAGCATAATTTTTTCACCTTTCGTTGGATAGGGATTCTTCTTATGTTCATTCAACCACGCTTTCAATGTACTCGTTGTTTCACGCGTAGCATTTTTTCGCCTCGCTCCATTTAAATCCATACCATAACTGAAACACATAAGCAATTGCAAATACTACATTAGCCACATTACTTTCATGATTTATTAAATCCTTCAATAAAGTATTGAAACATAATATAAATGCATTGGCAAATTATTATTAGAGCGATGAAAGATTAAAAAGAGTAAAAAATTTAGATTTGTACTTTTTTGGGTTTTGTACTTATAACTGAGCGGGTCGCACAATATCTGGGCGTAATAAAAGGAATATACGAATGCAAGGATGCAAGGGTAACGCAAATGATTTAACAGAGGCAGAGTAAGCAAGTAAGAAAAATGTAAAGAGCAAAAGATAAGTCTCTTAGGGTCAAGATAAAAGTTGAACAAAAAAGTAAAGAAGGGAAGAGAGAGAGAGAGAGAGAGAGAGAGAGAGAGAGAGAGAGAGAGGTCAGGCAAAGAAGAAAGTTCTCGCCGAGAAAGTTATCCAATCGCTAGAGTCGTTACGCCTCTACCGTATAAAAGTCGAGTTTGGTACGTATAAGCGGTGGGTATTACTTTCGTCCTGAGGCAGATCTCTTATCTAACGGTTTAAGCTTCCTTCTCGTCGTCGTAGTCAGTGTCCCATCCAAGTTGGTAACCCAGTGGGGACCAACGGATCCTCTACTCCCTTCTCATTGGATCCCATTACTAAAAGACTAACCCTTATCAAAGATTAAACTTCAGTATAACTGCTGAATCGACGGGTTCGAAATTAAATTTTCCACTGCCGAACGCGACATTCTCTCTCTCTCTCTCTCTCTCTCTCTCTCTCTCTCCCTCCCTCCCTCTATCTATTTTCTACCCCTAATTTCTCTGTCTATGGTAATAGATTTACTTTCTTTTAATATCTCATTGATTTTTATAAGTTCTTTTAACTAATTTTATTTGTAAGTACAAGTTTCAAAAATGACAAAACTGTACTGTTAAAATCAAACATGGATCAATTAATTAATCATAATAATTTATACAATTAGTTGCTTAAATAATGATTGTTTTCATCGTTATAAATATTAATTAAAATACACATGATAATCACTCCAAGAGTGTGATGAAAATAATACTATATTCCTTACGTATAAATGTATACAATGAATTTAAATAGACAGTTTAATAATTAAACTTAAAGTATATATATAAAGTAAATATTATAAAAATATATATACTACTCAATTTTATCTAAATATTCTTCAAAAGGGCAAAAAATATTACATAAATAATGACATTATTAGAATAATTAAACCGCAAATATTTTAATCTGAAAAAACAGGTATTTCACGGTAAAATCTTATAACTAATGTGCATTCACATTAATTTGTAAATATTATATATATGTATATAATTTATATTTCAACTATTTCAGTCATTTGAATATTCTGTACTTATCCCGCAGATGGTCTTTTACTTCATAATTAAGTTATAAGGAGTATTAAAAGCATTAAAAAAATTATTATGCATGTATTCGCATAAAAAAAAATTTATATACACTTTGATATATCTAATATACGATGAATCTGCTTTATTCGTATACAGTATAGTAATAAAAATTAATTTATTAAGAATTTACAATAATGTACATTTTGGGGACCTTTTTTCAGTAAAACAATTAAATTCGGAAAAAACAGAATCACTACTTGATTTTATGTATTATTTTAGATTTTCTCAATGCAATTCTCTTTCATAATTATTCTATGAAAAAAGTACTTCTATACGAACTGTTTGAGGTATTCCATTTCCATCATTTATTTCTGTCTTTTTTTAAGGTCTTACTCAGCGTCATCCAATAACGTCAAAATTAAATACAAAAAAATTCATATATTATCTTTGTTGACTTTATGCACTATGTTTTTTTAATTCAAGTTCTTTTTAATTTTGTATAAAAACTCTTAAAATATCTTTCTCGTTTGCAACTATAAAACTCTATTGTCATATTCATAAAGTATTTTAAAAGTAACAAAAATATGACCTCAGTTTTTAACAAGAAATAAGAATGGTACTGTAAGTAGTTAACAGTTTGTTGACAAAGGAGACACACTCAGAACTTAAAAGTTTGCAGTTCTTTAAAGTAATCGCGTTGGTGCGGCATCTGAAAAATACAGCATATACACGTAGAAGACGCCATCGAGGTAAAGTAGCATTCTAGGTCTCATATATTATTGAGTTTTATATCACAGCGATATGTCTGTCCATTTCACGTACTAGTGAATATGAACGCAGAGCAAGAGTGAGGTAAACGGGAAGGAGAATTCAACGGAGGATGGCGGGCATCGACTTGACATCAGAGTCAGCCGGCGAGATACGAGAAATTAATAAAACTGTCACTTGTATTCCTCTAGCGACTGCATGCAGAGAATTTAGGAATAAAATACAAGACCTTCCATAGCGTAGACGTACCGACTGAGCAGCAGAAAAGACTAAACATAACATAAACATTTCAATTTGGGACTAAGAAATTCATGTATGCAAGTCTAGAATAATACTTCGTGTACATGTACGAAGGATGCTGTATCAGTGTCGATCCCTGGGGGCCGCGTGGATATCCGCTAATGGATATGTGTGCACATGCAACTGTGTATATTCTAAATGTAGACGCACTGACGGACAGTTTCGTTCATCGTTCGATGAACACGTTACTGGAGCTGAATTTTTTCAATCAGTTTCAGAGCAGCATCCAGTACATTTTATTTGAATATAAAATATTTAATCATGTGGATATTTCAAGAGATCTATCGTTTCAGCGATTGAATAACGGATTTACGACTTAACTAGGGTTATAAATACACATTCAAACATTATTATCCATTTAATTGATTTAACATGATTAATTCTAAGTAACGTGGAAGCTAGACATAATTTTTTTGTATAAATTAAAAGTCCAACATCTCATAAACATAAAAAAAGGAAGATTCAGATATTTTCTCAATATAATTTAATATTATATTATAAGTTTCAACTTAGTCTATCCGAAGATATTTTATTTTTGTGTCGTTGAACAAGATTTATATGTTGTTTCAAATTATATTCTGGTCCATATTCATTTACCGAAATTATTTACATAATTCAAGAATTTTTCGAATATTCAATAAAGTGTAGAGTTTACGTTTTGTATTTGTATAATTTATATGCTTATATTTATTTTTATTAATATAAATATATTAAATGTCTTTCTATTTTTATAAAACTTGAAGTTTCCCGTTCTGTATAAAATCAGTTTAACAAATAACACTGTTTTATAATCAAAAACAAGCATCTTAATTTTAGTATATCGTCGAGCTATTAAGAGAAATATGCTTCATATCCTTTTACAAGTTTAACCAATGCTTTTTCATTAACAGTGTACGCCATCTAGATTAGAAAATATCATCCTTATAACTGCGACGTTATTCTTTTCCAAATATTCATAAATATTTTTACATGTACTAACATATTTGCATATAAAGGTTAAAAAATATTTCTTCTCTATTTCTTCTTAATTTGTCGAGAATTTATGAATCTCCATTGAACAGAAAGTCATTTATTTTCACTCCGTATTCTTCCAAAATCTTTCTTTTGCATCATTTTTTAAATCTTTAATATTGAATCAACGATATTAACATTTATTCACAACATCTTTTTTTGTCGTGCTTTCTTAAATAAAACTGATAATGTATTTTATTGTTTCCTTTTTCTACTATTATGCTAAACCCATATCGATCTGTATCATTTATAACTTACCGACCCATCTGTTTTTACGTAGACTCTTCAAACTTCCTTAGAATTTCTTAATTATACTTTTCTTTGCATATCTTCGATTCGACAAATCGGTTTCTTACGAAAACTCAAGAGAGGCACTTTTTTACTTGTGAAACATCGTTCTTTGATTACGTAAAAGAAATTAATTCAGCGACTTTCAAAATAATATTAAAAATTGAACATTAGATGACTAAAAGTCATTTAATATGCTCGCATAATAAAAATCATACGAATTGAAGTTTGAGGGAAAAAAATGTCGGAAAAGAAAATTTTATTCTTCGTCGTCACGACCAACGTCGTACATTTCATCCTATCTGTCTACCGGACGAAGTGAGGCAGCAGACAAAAGCGAAACCGAGGAAAAGCATAAGCGCGAGTTAAAAAAGCAGAAGAACGAGTGGTTCATTGCGAGGGGTTACCTCTGCCCGGTGAGGGCTTAATTCTCTCTCTCTCTCTCTCTCTCTCTCTCTCTCTCTCTCTCTCTCTCTCTTACTCACTCACCTACTGTATTTGCTTCTCGCAAATGGCGTTCCGCAGTTATTTTCAAATTCAGCGAGAGCGGAAAAGCGAGAAAGAGACGATGGCGTCGGCGAGGATCGGATTAAAAAATCAGAGTGGAAGCTTGTTTCTCGTGATAACAGCCATCCAGCAGTCGGCTGCTGGTGCTGCTGGTACTGCTGCTGCTACTCTGATGTACGAAAGAGCGAGAGAGGTAGAGGAGCGGGAACTGCTGTTACCGCGCTGCCAGCTTTCTCTCTACCTCTTCCACTTCTTCTCTTTATCTCTCTTTCCCCGAATCCCACTCTAAATTCTGATGCACGTTCCTCCCTCCCGCCCTCTCGCTCGCTCTCACCCCCGATTCATCTCTCGGAGACTGCGCAGCTTTAAATGCGTCCCGTTGTATAAGCAATGAGATGTATGTATATACATATATCCGAGGGGGAGGACGGAGTGAGAGCGAGAGAGAGCACATCTGAACCCTTTCCTCTCATGCGCAAACTGATCGCATCAAGTGCTTGTTTCCATGGCGATTGCTAATCGGACCGTACTGTCTCGTCTTCGTTTCGGCATATTTGTGTTTTCTGTCTATCTGTCTGCCTCCGCTTCTTCTGCCTGCGGCAATTTTCGTCGATTCTCTCGCATTTGAATGCCCTGTTTATACGTATATGATCCGCCCCCGTGCGCCAGTCGCTGCTCTGATTCGTCCTGCCCCTCTGCCACGTACGTTCGTTATCTTTTCGCTTAATAAAGGGTGAGGACGAGGAAACTTTCTCGTTTATTGGATTATCATATTAGCCTGGGCATTTATGCCCAAGTCTGATTGGTTTATTGTATAATACGCGAGAAGGGTTGTACACTTTTGTTTTCTTTAATAGCATTGTGAAGCATGGATTATCGGAGATTATTTGAAGGCGCAAATTATACTTTCGTTGGATGTTGGATATTACTTCAAGATGTCGCCGAGAGATTTCCTCGAATTTATATAAAATTCTTTACGTAGCTCGGTACGCTTAAAGTCGCAAAAGCACATCTGCAGCGTTCGCAATTAAAATTACTCGCGGCAACTAACTTCTCCTACACGTTTATTGCAACATTCTTTGCAATTATTTATAAAAAAGGGAGTATTTGAACGAATATTTCTTTATTATAGACGAATGAATAATTCGATTAAATTCAAATTAAATCGAAAGAATGCGGAATATAATTTACGGATTACATGCAAGTGTGTTAGTACGTGTAAAAATATTTGCTATTTAATATTTGGAAAAGAATGGGAATACTCGTGAAGGGACTTTATTCTGACGCCGCGCTTATACGGATGATATTTTGTAATCTAGATGGCGTACCCTGTAAATGAAAAAGCGTTGGTTAAACTTGTAGAAGGATACGAAGCATATTTCTGTTAATGGTTGAGCAAATAACCAGTAGCCATCGCGTAGATTCTTCTAATCGTATATTCTTCCTGCGCGTAATATATAACACGTCGGCAAGTTTACTGGCGGGCAGAATTCGGAACAATAGCTCGACGATCTACACACGCAGACGCATGCGCATCTTTATAATTTATTCTAGCATAAAAAAAGGGCGAGGGGACGCAGAGGGTCGGCGGGGGGGGGGGGGACAGAGGCGATCGTCGACGTTTAATGCGCGAAGGACGGGCGCACGCTTGATTTCTCGAGAAACTCGACACTCGGGGTATGCGAGCCAACGACGATAATTTGTATCGTTAATCGATGAACGCTGTTCGACGCGATTCAAACAATTACCGCCGATGGACTGTGGGAAACTGATAAGAGCGATTACTTCGGTGAACGTGTGTGTGTACTTTGCTACCAAGAGAGATCAAAACGCACCGCCTCGTGTGCTCTGTTAGTGGGACTATAAAAATGGATTCCTCTGCGGACGATTTCTTTAAAGAGTTGGTAAGGGACTAGTGATGAATAATATCTGGCTCTACTGTCTCAGTAGCTTGGAATTTATTTTTCTCTTGCGTCGAGCATAAAAGTCTGGTTTTGTTAACACCGCAACTTGGTGGACTTTTATCTATTACGTTGTAATAAAATTTTATGTGTTTATTAAACAGGCTCGTTACTTTTATAAGAAACAGTCGTTTCTTTTAATGTACTCTGTTATTGTATCAGTAGCAAAAACTCATTTTCATATTCATCACACATATTTTACCCGTACAGAAAAAGCTAACAAAAAAAGCTAGGCGAAAGAAATGGTACGTTATAGAAAGAGAAATTCCTGATTGGTGAATGTAATCTGGTAATCCGATTGTAAGTAATACAAGCGTTTATCGGTTGACGAAAATCTACGTATCTTTTATTTTAGAAATTCATTAAATATGATTAATTAATACTTGAGGAATCTTTTGAAACGTGCGACGAAAGAGTTAACGTTACCATTGTACACTAATCAAATAAGCAGAAGCAATTTATTTTTCTAAATAAAATAGCAAATTGTATTCTTCGAGCCGAAGAATTGTATTCTTTAAGAAATGATTGACGTTCGCGTCGCTTTTGCTCTCTTATCAGTCGATAACGGTAACCTAGAAGGCTGATTTTATCGGACCAAATCCATTAACCTGAAAGAAGCCAGAGTGAACAAGCCATTTCCTAAATATAAAATCGATAATAAAATGCCGTATTTATTAGAGAAAAAGTATGGCACGAAAGAATACAAAAACGAATCGAACGAGCCACGTTTATTTATTACGATCATGCTATTCCCATTTGCCACAAGACTCGCTTTTCGAGGGAAACCTTGCATCTACGCGTGAAGCATCGTATCGTAGAAATCAAATCATTCGCTTACAATCTAACTAAATTAGGAGACTTTATAAAGATTATAATTAATGACGTTGCTCTTCATTCGCATGAAACTCTTCCAATGATTTCTATTTCTTTATTAGATGCAAGGGAAATACTATATTACATTTTTCATATTTACGTCTTGCATAAAGCCTTGCATTTGTCGGCTTGTCTTTATAAAAAGTGCAAAAGCACTTGATAATACCACTGGTAATTTATGAAAAAAACCGTCATACTTTAACAATATTTTAAAATGCGAAAGCACTCGTGTTGTCATAAAAACTGGTAAAATCAACCCAATTATCCCCTCTAAATAAACGCAACTACAATACTATAAATAAACTATACTCCATCCAAGTAGGTAGCAGTTCGCGCTAACAACAGAACAGAGAATAAAATAAACCTTTTTATTAACGTTTATTCAGCTCGGCCATACCAATAGCCCCCCATTATTCCAAAACACGCGTCTCTCCGATAATAAAAGAAAAATTCCTAGCCGCCATATTATAGGACGAGTAACATCGCGGGCCGAAAGAGGCGAACTGCCCAATTCATTGGAATATAGAGAGCGAACCGCCTAGGTGCATAAATAAAAGTCAGTGGTGGGGAGTGTGGGCACAAGAGACCAAAAGGCAGGTGTGTGAGTTGTATGCGCGCGCGCGTTTCGTCCGTTCAACTCCGCCCCTCATTAGCAGTCGCGCGGCCTAAGGGCTGATATCTGACCTCAGCGCTGGAGAAGCGGAGACCCTCCCTTTTCTCTTCGGTTCTCTCTAGCTCTCTTCCTGTCTTTCTCTACATATATACTTATAGCATATCTCACGTCAGCGCCAGTATCGACTCTCGTGCGTCAAGGTGTGCGGCAGTTATGAAGGGGAGGAACCGGAATGCAATGACTACATGCCAAAGTTACGATTTTGCACAACACCAAGAAGATTTGTTATTTTTCGTTATTGAAGGGATCATTCGTGATCTTTAGTAATGCAGATGAAAACATTTGTCGTGTTTACTTTATTTTATGAAAACGCACGTTTTATTGCATGCTTTGCACAAAATGTATGGTATTTGATAATATCTATTAAATTAAACGGAATTTCATATATTGATATTTTATTTTTAATTATATTGCAAGGGGATAAATTTTAATCTATAATTAACTCAGATTCAGTTCTTAATTTTAATATCGGCAGTCTCGGTTGTGTCGGCACGATAATTTTGTATTGGACAGTTAAAAGAAAATTATATTTTTAATTCTTTGTATTCACTTTTGATAAATTAAACGGAGCATCCAACAACTTTGTAAATACGATCTATTTTCTAAAATAAGAAATGTATATACAGTAACTGTATGTAGTAGACTCTTTAAAGGCAAAATTAAACTTAGACGTATGAGATTTAAAATTATTAGCTTACGTAATACAAACATTGATTCTTAATCATCGATCAGCTCAATATCCCATAATTTTAATTTTTACCTATGAAAGTTTTTCTTTCATAGCTAAATTCAAGCGAAGTTCAGTGTTTAAACTACTTGATAAAAAATAGATAAAATATGCCTCTTCTCTCTTTCTCTCTTGGTTATATTTGCAACACGGCGATGTAGTTTAGCGGATGACGCCATCTTAGAAGTGTCGCTAACACGCCTACATAAATTTTCATCTTTCTTTCTCTTTTCCAATATGCGTTAATATTGCGCGCGCATGCGCGATTAATCTGTATAAATTAACTTGCTGCTTATATTTTTCGCTAGCTTTCCATCGTGCGGATGAATTTAGCACAAGAAGGCGAGGCTCTCCAACTTAATCAAGCGTGAAGCCACGCCGCCGCTAGTGTCCTTTTAATAGTCAGGTAGTTGTTCCATCGAGATTGGCTACACCTGCGGGTGCTGCAGTGGACTCTAGAGCCTTCATGGCTATTTCACGTGGATTTTTGCGGGCGACATTGTTAATGTGTTAGAATTTATTCTTTCTTTCGGTATTAGATTATGCTGATGATAAAGACTCAGAAGTACTTACATTTTAAACACATCATTCTTAGCATATATAGTGCAAATCATTATCGAACGACGAAATCGTTTTGTTTTATTAAGTAGGATTGTCCTACAATTGAATTTTCACAATTTAAACACTAGATTTATAATAAGTCACACTGTGATGCTTTACTAATTAAAACACAGCACATTGATGTATACCGAAGCTTATGAAAATATGTATCAACGTTTTACACGAGTAACAATTTTATGCTTTTCTAAATAAACATTGGTTTACTTTTCTGTCACTTAATTTTACAATCTAATCAGTTTCTATAATGGTTTACGAAATGGTAAATTTGTGGCTGTAGAAAATTCATATTACAACAGCGACGTTGATTACAGTGCGTTCTTCACTTAATGATAATGAAAGATTATGCAAACAACTATGAAACATCCAGAACGACAGTCTGCGTTCCATTCATTGAAATCTCAAGAGAGAGAAAAAGGGAGTCTAACCGACAACGATGTAAGAGAGAGAGAGAGAGAGAGAGAGAGAGAGAGAGAGCCCAGCCATTAATTCTCGTTCTTACTCGATAAAAGTCTAAACAGTCTAAACACTTCTCAGAGCTTCTAATGCACCATGTATTTTGACTAGTTTACTCTCTAGGGCTTGGATTATATAAATAACGTATTCAAACGTAAGTTATATTCATTTGTATGTTATATTTTGTATATTATATTATATTAATATAACATATTGAAAGTTATATTAATGCTAAAAAGTATTTTAAAACAGATAGCAAACTTGCATTTAATCGTATCCCATAATGCGAAAGTCGAGTTATTTTACTTGTAACATAAAAATTGTATTATACAAGGAAATGGATAAATAGAATAATGATTGACAATCGTACAATTATTTCAAATTTTGTCTACATAATGTTACTGCATTATTGTGAGATACAGTTGAACATTCAGTTGAAACATCACAGTCTACAACTTTTACGATATTTTAACAGCACCAGGCGCGACATTTTGTCTCCAAATATGAATGACGATTCATCCAACCACAACTGCCTTGCTTATAATATAACGAAATAGCTATAACTCGTTTATCATTATGTTTACTTACGCATGTATGTATAATCGCGCGAATTAACGAGAGCGACATTAGCGTTTCTGTATAAACACGCATCCACGTAGTCGAGCGGATTTTAACTGTTATAGCGTTCTGTTGTATAGTCAAATTCTGGATATATCTAGAACTGCTATTATGCTGCTGCACTGATACCTCGATCGCTAATAATTGTATGAAATTTCAACGCGAACTCTTTATCACTGATGAATTGTATTCGCAGTAATTAGACTGCGTTGCTTCCATGATTATGGATATTTTTTGAAAGCTTACATTCAAACTTGCAGGTGTAAATGAATTTTGAATTTGAATAAACAAATGAAAAAGATACCGCGAATGATAAACCATTGGTGTTTGCCATCAGAAGATACGTCTACATTGAAGTATTTATGAATCGCGTACGAAATACTAATATTGTTCGTAGCGATACATATTATTAATTTACACCGTCATTCAGAGCTGTGAAAGCTCCTATTGATTTTTATCGCAGTGAAAAAACATTATATGTCTTAAGTTAGTTTAAAATTTCATAAAATCCACCTAATTTTAATGAATAAGGCTGCACTCTATTATCATTGACACGCAAGTCATCCATCCCTTATAGACTTGAAGAAACGTTCTTTTCTTCGACTCAGCATGAACAGCCGCTCTAGGAAGTTGAGGAAGATCAAATGACTTAACTCGGCGAATTAGAACTACATCCAACTCCGGAAGAGAGACGGAAAAAGATCGCAGACGAAGACGGAAGACGCAGGAGGATGTTAAACGTGTCGACTCGTAAGCCCGACAGCTTTTCCACTGGTCCTCTGTCTCGCAGCGCTATAACCCTTGGAAGGTTCGTCGGACAAAAAACCGTGTATCTATCCTTCCATCCATCCATCCATCCATCCTTCGGAGCCGGTAAGCGGGTCATTAAACGGCAGTACATCATCCCGACGCCGTGGACGATATGTGCAGAGACTTGGTTGGCTCCTCGTCATTAGCCCTCGAATATTCGACGCGCCGCATGGATTTCGTGGGATTCTCGTCACGGCGCCCAGATGCGATTGTTTTCTCGTTCCTTTTTGCTCTCGCCTGTGTCTTCGTATACGTGGAGGCAAAAATGGGGGAGAAAGGGCTTAACTCGACTGCAACTTCACGCGTGTGCGCATCTTTACGGGGAAACGCACTCGAACGAAGAAAGGATAAAGAGCAACAGGACGCGTGTATGCGCAGCTTCTCCGTATCGCGCGTCACACTTTTTGTGAGAAATATTTTGTTGCAGTTATCGATCACCTGCCTGATTGAGAACACTACTCGCCTTCGTTATTCGCACGTACCCTTGTTCTTACACGGCTCCTCGTTATTTATTTATCTTATTATTATTCTTTTTTTTTTTTTTTTTTTTTTTTTTTTTTTTTTTTTTCCCCAACATATTAGACATTTTTACTCTGGCAAGGGAAGATCGTTACTCTTAAGAATGGAAGGTTCTGTATCTTTGAGTGTCTTTCGTGGAATAGTATGCACGCTCGACTTGTTACATTTGGTGTGTTATATTTGAATGCTAACTTCATTGCCTTGTTGGAAATTTATTCTTACTCAACGCGCAGCTCCATCGAAGAATAAATTGAATAAATGTGTCTAATTGCGAGTCTAAAATGATTCTACAAAAGAGACGTAAACGCTAATTTCCCGTCGAATAATCGAAATAAATATAAAAATCTACCGATACGCGTTGCACTGCTGTAACGCTAAGTAACTAGAACGCTTTCGTTATGAAAAACGGGTCGCCACAAATGTACCTCTATCTTCACTGTATTCTTTATTTCTTTTTTGGATCTGCTTAGCATCTCATCAGCTCAGTTGTGTAGGACTCGTAGGGCGTTCCTCTAGTACTACTGTAACAAGCTCAAGCCAATATAGATGACAGGCAACTGTCATTCCGGAGGACGCACACACGCTTTTTTCATCATCGTGTTCTTAATCATCCTTAACGACATTTTGAAAAACCTTAAAGGCTGTGCTGCTTCCTTTTGCTTTTTTCTTATTACGGTGTAAAGCAAACGTGTAAATATCAGCTTGTGAATCGTTTCTGAGGCGCGTTCGTGAGATGACAGGCAGTTTTATGAGACCTTTTTTCCCTCCTTCGTTGAACGTTGGCGATCGTTAATGGAGAATCACCGTAAAATTGGGTAAAAATAAACCATTATATTTATATTTACGTTTGGTTAGATGATTCATAAATAAAGAAACATAAGTTTCTCAAAATATATTGCTCGATACTTGTTACGCTGTATTACGCATAAAAATAATATCGACAATTTATTGAAATATATCTTTCGTAATTTGTTACGATTGCTCCTATAGCTCCCGGTGAATCAAAAATTCTCATTTTACACAAAATCCGTTTGAAATTAAGTACAAATTTCCTCTAATTTTGTAATACAAGGAAACGACGTTTATCTTAGTTCATTTATTTTGTCGTTATAGTAAATAAGAAGCAACATTAACTTATACTGTACATACTTGAAATTCTATACGAAATTTATCAAAAAATTAAGTATTCGACAAGAGAATTAATTTTTTAGTCCAAAAGTTATTACCGCAGAGTTCTTAATTTTATATTGGTTAAAAGATTAAAACAGAAAGCATACAGCTAAATATTAAAAGTTTAATTACTAAGACCTAATATGGTAATTTATACTGACACATTTTTTAAGCAGTTTTATTTTTATATCTAAGATATTGTATAATTTAAATAAGTTCGTATACCGTGAGTTTAAATAACGTGACATCAGTGAAATGTCGAATTCCACTTACTTTAGTTGAGGTTTCCGTTTTTCATGCACACCACTTGACGAGCCATTTTCTACAAGCCGTGAAAGGAATTTGCGATTGCGCAAAAAAGCATAAACCTGTGTAAAAGAGTGAAAAATCTGGAGAGTTTATATACCATCATTGAATGTTTACGACTGCATACGCGGGCGTGAATACTGGATTAGAAAATGAAAATTACTTATCGTTGGAGTTGGAAAATTGAACCGCGACATTAAACGTTTGAAAATATCGATACATGCATTCTACATTACAATAATTAGCATGAATCGTCGCTGCAAGCATGCGATTTATTGCAAATCGAAGATAAGGATGTTTAACATTTAATAATTCCAATTTATTATTTGAAATAGTGATTATGTTTAAAGTCAGATTATGGCTGTATTTCCATATAGGAAACAGTTTTCATTTTTGTTTAAATTTGCATTAAAAGTAGTTTACGGCTTTGAATTGAAGTTGCTTGTAAAATAAGAGAAGTATTAATCAGAAATCCCAAAACCACTTTTCAACGCGTGATTTCCTCGAATACCTTTTCTCAGCTCAACTTACCATGTAGCTATTGACAAGCAGATTAACGATGTATTTTCTAAAAACGTATCAAATAATTATTTCACTATAGTGAAAAAATAGTACGATCTCAAGTTGAACAAATTTTCATTGATATTTACGCGAAGTTTCAACGTTATTTTATCAATACAATGTAAATTTTTAATATAAGTGCTACTATTTTATAATTTTGATGAATAAAAATCATAAAGATCTCAGCAATTGATTTGAATTTAATGGTAACATTAGGTTTCGCATTTTCATTATTATTCCGAATCAAATCAATAGTATAATTTGATAATATTTCAGGTACAAGTCGCATACAAGCATATATTTCAAAACACCGTAAATAAATGTTAATCAAAATAGAACACCATAATATTTAATAGCGAAATTTATTTGTCTATCATGTGCAATCGCGTAAAAGATCCATTAGAGCCAAGAACTACATAACTTGCGTTATTCAGACTTTATACTAGAAAATATTTCTCGAGTAAAATTTTACATCACGTCTCTCAGCAACAACAAATGACTTTCACATCCTCGTAAAAAATGTGCAATGGCCAACGTGGCAAGTGTGATTTTTAATCGTGAGTTAATAGATACTCCTAAACGCCAGGCAAACACGCGTTCTAAAGGAACACATGCACTTCTCAATAAAGTTGAGGAGCAAAAACCGGCTCCCTGTTGACTATCCCCGCGTGTCCAATGACAAAAAGCAAGATGTTTGTTTTCATGCCGTTTAAGCTTATAAATAAATGTCATAGATTGAAAACGTTAACCGATGCCTTCATTTCGTTAAACTAGAACATTAATTGAGCGAAAAATCAAACAAACGTCTTTACATAAAGTACGCGCTGCTAAAAACATTTATAACAATTTACTTGCAATTCTAGCAGTTTAAGATTTCGGTTGACTTTTATGTTTACAAAAACAGACGTTACAATTTTTCTGCATAAAAAAAATGCATTTACGATAAGACGAAGATGATACTGGTCGCTTGAACTGACAAAAATAAATGTATTAGAATTCCCGATAAATAAACTGAACATTGAATCTTTCGAGGTTCAAGTTTAAAATAAATTCTTATCAGTCTTCACAAGCTTGTTAGATATTGTGGTTTCGTAGTTTCACACACGGTCGAGTTCAAGAAAAAAGCACAAGATAATGCGTAATCGAATATGCTCAATCTGTATCTAATATTTACCATTCACATTTTGGAGACGATTCCGTGAGATGGTTTCTTTTTACATTTACTCTGATTTGCGCGCTAGAGTTCTGATAAAATTAAAAATATTGAAAAATAACGTTGTGATCCAGGGACAAATAGCGGTGAAACCTAGACCTTGGAAAACGTACGACGAAAAAGCTCCATCTTTCTCTTCTCCTCTTGACTTCTACTGCACTTCAATCCGATTGCAACATTAAACGCGGAGCCCAAAAACCCAAAAACCTCGCCAATCGCCACCTAAGCCATTATCAATTTCTTCGCCGCGTCTCGCTCTCGAAACGCAATCGGTTTCGCTCATCCGGTTTCTCCACCTCCGGAGTGCCGAGCGGACCCCGCCCCGCTCGAAATTTCCTCAACTTCCCTTGGCGATGATGACTAAGTCCTCGTCCGGCACTCGTCTCACGTCGCCGCGCGCATGCGCACTCGCGCGGTGTCGTTGTACGGACACGCTTATTAATACGTGTCGCGCGCGTGCACCGATCGGCTCTTCGAGAACGAATCGAGGCGACATGTACGCGATTGCGGCCGACGTCTGTTACACTCGCACCCATTGTCTGTCTCCATACCCTATATGTCCCCGGAAGCAGGGCCAAGTCCGGCGGAAAGCCGAGACCGTTAACCCGCCGAAGCCTCCGGCCCCAACCGGGCATGCCAACGCGCCGCATTATCGGTCTTTTATATGCCTGTATGTTAACTCGCTGCCGCGCACCGCGTCTCGGGATGTGCCGAGCATACGATGAGCATACGAATCGAGCACGCGCCCCACCGATTGCACGGCTTTACGTAATCAGCCGTGTCCGCATGTCCGATTTCCCGATCGCATTTCCGCGTTGGCGGCTGCACCGACTTTTCTTGTCCCTGAATTCATTTGCAGCATCTAGCCGATGCTGCAGCGGCGAGAATTTGTCTAGGAATGCCAGCTTGAGATTCAGTATACTTTTAATAGACGGAAAGAACGAGGAAGACTTGGGGCAAACTCACTTTTTTACTTAAAGAGTCGCCGACTGTTTAAGGCGAGAAGGCGATTTAAAATCTCATCTATTTACCGGTACACACGTGCAGCAGTGTTTTCGACATGATATCCACAATTAATCACTCCTGGCTTTCCCCTAATTAAAATTTTGTGCACGCGGAGCCGTGTTGTATTACTCCAGGAACTTATATACAAAAATATATACCCCGTGTCGGTGTATAATATAGAAAGAGTTACAAAGAATGGAAGGAAAAAGAGAAAGTATAAAAATCAGAGAATATATAAAAGAAGAGAAATGTATGTACGGCTGGGAGAGCGAGCAGTAAGACGATATTCAAGTCGTACAAGTCTGCTCTCGAGGCTCAAACTCAACGCTGATGACAAGGCTGACAACGATAAGAAAAACGAGATGCGTCGAATCATGTAGCTGTTACTGTACATGCGCGTATAAAACTGCTGCACTAAATTTAAATAAAACGAAAAAGAAAGGCAGCGCATTTTTTATCCTTTGGTAAGATTTTAGATGAGGCAGCAACAATTTGCTATCGTGAAACAGTATTTACGTGCTGCTGTGCTTGTGTGGGTACTCGTCAACAAAAAAAATTGTCTGTATTAATTGGAAAATCAGAAACATATAACTGATATTATTACATTTGCATTCTTAATCCAGATGCGACGGAAGTATGATTATACCTTTTTCAATAAATTAAATTCAGCGTCTTGACATTTTTATAAAATGAAAAAAGCGCCAATTCATTTCTATTATACGTTATAATTCAAATTCAAATATCTCCCTATATCTCGGTCCTGTACGTATAGATAAGCTTAAAATTATCGAGTCAAATGGATGTACATCGTCGTCAAAGATGAAGAAAGGTAATAAAAACGTTGCTCTCTCGTCAATCGAGAATGACTTCTGTTAATTCAAGCAAGTACGAATATAGAGTTTTTTTAGGCTTTCGAGGAGATTTTACAGAAATATAAAAAAAAAAATCGCGCGATACGAATCGTGACTGAAAAAAAAAAAACAAATAACGAGCGTCCACGAGAGCCGCTGTTTATTGATTATACTGCGCTGCAGAATTAACAAACGCATTTGTTTTTGCGATTGCCTCCCTTTTCCCTTAGTAACGGGAGAAAATTATTAAAGGATGCCGCGACGATGAGCGACGAAGGGGGACGAAGTAGAGGATATCGGGTTATGAAAACGTTAGTCCTAATCAAAGCCGCAGCGGCAGCTGGAGAATCCGATAAAAGCAGGAGTCGATCGAGTCGAATGTCATATCTCACGCACAGAGTTCGATTGCACTTTCCAGCAATGCTTAGTCAGCGATTTGATGAGCGCTTTTGTAAATTTTAGCTCAACCGGGGTATCGGAAATGGAGAGAGAGTTCAATTTTGGGAACGAGCATCAGTCTGTGGATCAAGGATGATGAAACTTACTCGTTGATTCTATTAGTTGTTATTATTATGTTCTATGGTTCGATTAGTCTTGCCTCGATAAAGCTCGATATTCACGAGTTTGATTGCTTAAGCGATAGAGACGAAGAAATTCGACAGTTACTTCAGCTTAACTTCAATATTTTCTTAATCGAAAGTTCACTCACTTTTATTCGATGATTCCTCTGTTTAACTTATTTGTCATATACGTAAAAAAAAGTCACTTTTATCGATTAAAAAGGCCGAATGTAATTTAAAGTGAAAATCAATTATTGGTATTAAAGCCTGTTTAACCAAGAGAACTTGATTTGTATCACACACAAGGAAACACGCTTCTTTAAAAACGCTTTTACGCGATAACAACAAAATATTACAAGGTTTTAACAAATAAGCGATTAATCTAATATTAATTTGATAACAATTGCAAAAATATGAGCGTCCGCTATTAGAAGTGCAACTTTTGTGATAATATTCTAGAGAAGAATTTCCACTACATTCTTTCTATCTTACATACGAATACAAATGTAAACGTAATTTTGATCTGTATTTTTGTATTCATTAGAACTTCTCGAACAAATATCGATACTGAAAAATTTAATAAGCGAGTAATCAATGTAATTAATTTTATAAGCTGCAATGTATTTTTAAGGCAGTTTTACATTTTTTTCTCTTGATGACTTGTCACAGAGGTCATCTAAGATATTGCGTACGTGTTAATATATCACGAATTGACTCTTATCCCAATTTAAATTAGTTTTTTACGCGTTCATCCATCCGTGGTGATCGTGATCGTGAGCATCATGTTCGAACTCTAAAATCGCCAACCGGTAGTTGGTGAGCAGCAGCAACAGCAGCGGTTACATTACGGTATACCCGTTTAACAACAGTCTAGCGAAGATTCTGGTAAGTGCAACCGTGAGTTCTTTCAGTTGCACGAAGTAAAGTTAAGAGGTAAAGAAGGCGTTCGGCCTTATTTCGAAAACATTCGGAAGAGTCGAAGCCGATGAAATTGTTGCCACTCGATCGACGGCGGAACCGTTGGTCACGAACGGTACTCGGCACTTCGTCACTCGTCCTGAAAACGACGAGGCGGTTCACGCGCCTTCGTCCGTCGTTCGGTGGAATAAAGGATACAGTTCCGAGTCACGTACCTGCGACTGCACGATCGGACGTCCCTCTCCGCGCCCCTGTATAAGGGCACGCGCTCGCTCGATAGCTTCCAGGGTAAAATCCAAAGAGTGTAAGAGCTGACGCACTTCCGGCGCGTTAAGAGCTCGGTGAGCGTGTGCCACGGCGACGTTATTTTTTTTTACGTATGCACGGAAGCGATTCGGGTAGTACAGCTTGCTTAGCATCCCGTTCGGCTTGGCGTAAACGAGCAGCTTCGCCTGGGTTTTTGTTCATGTACAGTCGGACCTACCGCACGTGTCTGCTCATGAGGAACAGACCGATCCGCCAGTCCTATGCCGTATTTATTATCTGGATGACATCGAAGCCGAGGCATGTTTTTTAAACAAGTTGGAGTGGATTTTCATCGCCCCGTACACGATTCAATTGCCTGACCAAGGCAAGATCGGATCCTCGCTCCGAATGGACTATGAATATGGAAGTTGCACGCTCCAACTCCACGTAAAATGCGAGACACGACTCGAAGTGAACTTTTGTACCGACCATTTGACAATCCTTTTGAAATTAGACTAAAAAGTTGTTTAATATTATTAACGGCGAGAAAGTTGTTTTATGCTTATAAACCAGCACGCGTCTGTCATGCTTCTTTTTCTTGTGTTCGATTACACGTTGGAATTAAAAAGGCTGATAAATTAACCGAGTACGCAGCTGAACGTGAACAATCATTCAAATTTATGGTAAAATCACTTATCAAACAGTGCTTTATAAACTGTTAATTAGGCATAAAAAGTATATTTGAAATTTGTACGAATACTTGAAATCTCCAGAAAGTTTTTAGCTTTCTGGAGATATGAAATAACGAAAACGTTGACTATTTCAAAGATTAAATGAAAAATTATAATGAGAAAAATTTCAATACGTATAATTGTGTATTTAAAGCCGTCTGTTCGTAATATGCATAGATAATGATCAATAGCCGTGTTTCTTTTCGAGCATAGTATTTCAGATGTACATAATCCTACATTGTTTTACAAATTATATACGTGCGCATTACTACCGCGTATGTACGTGGAAATAAACTGTTACTGAATTCTGAATTATATCTGATAAAAAAAAAAATATACTATTATAAACATATTTGAATTCTCCTCTTATAGAGTAATGCGATATTTCGCTTTTATGCAATGTACAATTTTTACATTTCTACCCAAGAAGAAGCTAATTGGAAAAATCATCATAAAAATTATCTTTGCCCGTAAAATGTGAATATATGCGGCTACAAAATTCCATACGCGAATTTTTCATAAACAACAAATTTTATTTGTAGTACGGTGAATGCATCTTTTTGCATAATCCAGTCGTCTCCACTCTGAAATTGGATACACATTGAAACGACAGAGTGAGTGGAAGGTACTTCTCGTACGAAATTATTTTGCTTTTTCCTATAATAAAACTTGTTTAGATTTTGAAGCGGAAGCCTCGCTCGAAGAAATTATGAAAGATATATTAAAGAGCCAGGCGACACGAATGTATCGCGACAAAATTTCGTCGCCTTCGGATCTCTTAAATATTATCTAAGAACCTACTAGAAAACTAATGTTCATTCTAATTTTCTTCTACTAATCTTACATCTCGCTGTGGTAAGATTCGTTTATCACCAACTCTTTACGACACGGCCTTTCATTCGCTTTAGTCTCTCGATATTTTGCATTATTATGCGCATGCGAAATGCTAACGCGCGCGAGCAAGCAAAAAAGGCCAAAGATGACAGTCGCGGGTCAAGTGAACGCTAATTTATTGGAATGTTTATGTGTCGCGTCGGTTCGTGCGTTCGTTTTATCGCTTATGACATTCGCCTTTACATAAAGAAGAGAAGAGATTTTGTCGTACGTGCGCAAAACGCACGAGTCACTAGATATAATCACGAGAAACAATCGCGCTTACACTCTACCTACGCGTGCGTGCATGCGTGCGTGCGCCGATATATTTGGATAAAAGAAAACAAAGTCAAAATTTCTCGCTCGATGCTTTTAGTCCAGATACAAGCACTTTTTGCATTCTTCTTTCATCTCGCAAAAGAAGTGCATTGAGAACATGTTTTTTTCGATCTCTTTTCGAAAGAATTGCTTTCTTAAGCGTATCGGTGAAAAGAGCACTTTTTATAGATAAAACTCTTTCGAAGGATGTTGATTAAATATGATAACTAAAACATATTTAAGGTAGATACATTAGTTTGTGGATCATATGTTTTCTTAGAACTAAAGCATGAGATTTTGGTAAACCGATGGTGAAAAATTACACAAGTCTAATAAGAAAATAAATAATTTTCAAATAAGGTTAATTAGTACAAGGCGGTTAGCACTTTCCGGATCATAAACATGTATCCCTACCAAGTGCCTCGAGTTACATGACGACAATTCCATCTGTTATTTTGAAACTTTTTTATTTTGAAAAAATATATTTTAAAGTTTCTCTTATCGTTCGTATGATCGCGTAAAAATATAATGACATTATACAAACAAATCAATTTGATAAAAATTTTCAAAAGACGTCACGATCAAACGAATGTCTTTCTGTCAACAGATGTGATAAGGCTTATTAGCTATGTTTTAGATATTTCTTTCAATAAAAAAGACAAAATCTCATCGTAAATTTAATGTTCTAACAAATCGGCTTGCCATACGGAATTTTAATGATTACAAAACTCGTGTTTTCTCTAATCCCCGTTCATATAATCAGAATATTTAAATTATCAATTCACCGACCCATAACATTTTCAATGTTCTTACTAAAAGAAAACGAAGCTGAAGTCTGTTATTTCACTGTTACCTTATTTTCGTTATGCTTACCCCACAACTATTTTCACAATCATTGGTATACCTTTTCTCCGCGTGACGAGTTAAAAATAATTAATTTGTGAATCTGAATTATCCAACTTTTTAGTATTTTTTCAAAGTGGTAACTTAACTTGAGTAGACGTGTATATCGATCAACATTAATGTGAACAATATTTAAATCGAAGTGTTGCGATTAAAAGTAGACTGATAATTGATTAATTTTATAATGCTAAATTGGTTGCAACAGTTTTCGTCGATTTTAATTAATTTCTATTATCAATTTTAAATTTATCAAATTTTTTATTAGTTTTAAGCTTCAGTCGATACTTATGTAACATTTTTTCAACTGGCTATTGTAACAATTATTACCAAACATGCGATTTCAGTATAAAATATTAGCACGTACATTGAAATATTGAATACATTTGAAAGGTATTTATAAATGTCAACTATTAAAGGTATTTATCAAAATCCATTGCGCATTGATAATCATGTAATAAACTGTTTAAAGATCTGTTATTTCTATCAGCGATTTGGTAACTCTAAAAGACATAATAGCTTGAATGTTTCTCCTCTGCATAAAGGTAAACAGGAAGAGAAAAATAAATATAAAATCATAACCTTCATAAAAGACTGAGATTCGAAGATACACATTGGTTTTATTTAGTGATATACGATTCAATAATACGAACAGGTACTCGAGAGTAAATAAAAACGTAAGGCACATCGAAACATTTTCATTAGAAGTTGTTATTTAATTTATATTAAAAAGGCATCCAAATGTTAAAGCTCGTTATAAAAAATATGAAAAAAACGTTCGATGAATGAAATGAAAATTATTTTACTATTTGAATATTATTCACTTTGAGGCACGTGATTTTGCTGATTCGTACATTTTAATTTTAATTTTGGATTCGTACTTATTCTGCCATTTTTTACAACTTCATGCTAAGTATGAAAATTAGCATAAAAATTTTAAGTAATTTAAGTAAACTCGCGAGTCATATAATTAGAGTGACTAATTACTATACGCGTTAACATTTTGCTTGAACGATGAATTCCAATCCTTCAATTACGCCGCTATTAGGAATCAATGCTAAACATTGATAACGCAATAGAACAATCGTATTAATTTATTTAATAATCGTATTAATGTATAAACTCACCCATTGAATGGATAGCTTGCAAACGCTGCATCGTACGGGTGATAAACCGATGGATACGGCCACGCCGCAGCCGCTCCAGCACCAAGATTTTCTTTAAGATCCAAACCAGCCGCCTAAAAAGACGTACGTTAAAACACAGTATTTGCAACAATTCGATCATTATTCCTCTGATCAATCTCATCAGAGGATTTGCCCTCATCGGAGCATTTTAAGAAAACGCAGTTGCGTTCTCACACATTGCAATTTCATGTCTACGCGTTAGCTTAATAATCCACGTTATAAAGATAATCGAAGGAAACGATTGCGTCTACATGAACTCTCTCGTGTTCTCGCTTAATTAATGCGAATTTCGTGCATCGAAAACGTTACTTGCAAAGTACAAAATAACCACTCTCTAAGTATAAAACTACAAGGGACATCGATTACTTAATATTCTGCCAAAAGACACATTCGGTACATCATACGACTGTCTTGATTAACGAAAACCAGAACTAAAGAAAGAGGCAAACAATCAAGCCGGTGAAATGTCTCGACCGCAATTTCTGTCGTCCGTAAGCATTCCCGTGCCTCGGTCTCGTCCTTATTGCGCAACGCTTTTATAAATCCGTCCACCGGCTTTTATCGATATGAAATTCAATGTCGCCGAAAGCGCATCTGCGCGTCTCCTCCCGTCGCATCTGTCGACGTTTCGCGATCTCTCACTTGCGGTCGAACGTCGAGAAGAAACCGCAGCAGCAGCAACAGCAACAACAGCGGCAAAACAAATCCAGAAAAGATGTGGTTCAAGCGCACCCGAGCTATATCTCGTAAATTCGAGGTAACGAGCTGCTGCTCCGAACAGGCGCAAAAAATCATGCGACGCTGAGTCGCCTAAGAGAGGCCGGGATTCATAATGAATTTACGACACACAGCATCCATCGGATGTTCCTCCTCCTTAGCGAACGCTTTGTGTGGTCCGGGTGCGATAATGTTTGCGCGTTATTAACACCGTGTCTCTCTCTCTCTCTCTCTCTCTCTCTCTCTCTCCCTCGGTTATTTTCTTCGCGATCACTGACATAACAGCGCGCATTTATACGTATTCGATGATCGGAGGATTTTTCACACGAGTGAAGAAGATCCGCGTATATTGACTTTTTCGGATGAGACGAGAGTTAGTTTTTATATTTATTGAGCTATCAGAGGAGACGTACTCCTCGTAATAATCCACCGTTTGTAATTTTGTCAGAACCCGTGGACACTTGAGTTGAGCGCGCGAAGGTTTTCATTTACTTTTCGATACAATATTAAAAGACAGAAGGTTATCACACTTTGTACTTTTTTTGTAAATACGTTTGATAAATTAATAAAAACGTCTATTGTGTAATAAAAAATCAATGGCAGAAAGTTTTCTTACATTGAATATTATGACATTAATATGCAATCGATCGATAAGCAATCCAAGTTATTGAAAGATTCAATGATGCTTTTATATTTAAAAAAGACCATTGAGTAAAATAATCGTACGACAAGCGTGATTTTTCGAAAAAAGACTACAGACAAACTCTGCACTTTTGCATAATTCTCTTGTGCAAGCATACAAGAATGTGGAAGCCTGATGAATGAAAACCCCCTGCGCTTTAAAGCCGACGAACCCGATTTCGTTTCTCGGATCTATTTCTTCAAACACTAGCTATTCTCGATAAAACTACGACTCGTCTATTTAATGCGATGAAATATATATACTTTTATTTATTACGACATTAAATAATTCCGATGCAAATTAAAGTGGCAAATAAAGATACAAAAAAGTGACAACATTGATTTTCCCGAAAATCTATTATTTACCAGTCGACAATTACGTATGAATATAAAATGTGCAAATAGAGAATTCATAAGTAATGATAAAAATCTGTAACACTTGTAACACTTAAATATTGCAAGTGACTATCGCGTTTTTTCATAAAAAAAGAGGCACATTTCAAACTAAATTCGATTCTTCTCGTTCTATCGATCGTTTACAAATTCATAGCACTACCGTCCTACTCGTAAAGATTAGCGACAATCTCGGTGGAATACAGTCCTTTTTTCGTTGAACATATTGATAAAAAATAATTTTTATCCAAATTTTCCTTGGCGTTTCTTTGAAAATTATCTTTTAAGTGGGGCAATTGTATAATTGCCCTCAACGTTATCATTTAAAGGTGTCGAAAGCGCAACGGTAGTGTGGGACTCGAAATAAAAGAGCCAAGCACCAACGATCGCACCCGACACATTAAAAAAACAAAAGCCAAACTCGGACTTACCGTCGGCGTGTAGAACGGCGCCTGTTCCGCCCCGAGACCGGGGAAGTACGCGGCCATACCCTCGCTGGCAGCGGCAGCCGCAGCCGCTGCGTATGGGGCGCTGTACATTGATAAAGCCGCGGTCGGTAATGCGCCCAGCCTCTGATAGCCGCCAAGTAATTCGTACTGGCAGGAGCAGACGGTTTGGCCCGTGAGCGGGTCCGTGAATATGGGTCTGCCGGTGTCGCAGCATCTACCGGGTCCGGGGCCGGAGCTCGCGGGCTGGGGCGCCGTCGGGGGTCCGCCGCCGCTCTGGGACGCGGGACTGACGGAGGCGACGGCCGTCGGACTACCACCGGGTGGCCTCACCACGGCGCTCGTCACGGCCATCCTCACGCCCAGCGGATGGTGCGGCTGGTGAAGCGTTGTCGTGCCGCCGCCTGAAGGCGATGAACCCGTGGTTGGGTTGCTGCCGGGGCCGCTCAGGAGGGATGAACCGATGATGGACGCCGGCGAAGCCGAGGATGACGCCAAGGACGAACTCACTGTCACAGGACACTGAAACATAGGCAAATAAAATAACGTCATTTTCGGGCTTCTCTTGTTCTTTTGTTGTTGTTGTTGTTGTTGTTGTTTTTTGTTTGTTTGTTTGTTTGTTTGTTTGTTTGTTTGTTTGTTACTTTTTTTCCTATGAAACGACAGACGCGTTTCCGAACGAAAATATTATTGTTCGTACTTTTGAGTATACGAACTTCAAACTAGTTTGCCTAACAATATCAATGAATATTTTATCCGCTTCTCATATTTCCAGCTACAGCTTATTAAAAACACACAGTTTAATGTTATAATTCGATGGTTAGTGACGTTCTATAAAAATTGTAAACGCCTCGCAAAGTTTTTCGCTTCCTATAAAGATTCTATTCAATAAGAAATTTCTTAACTGTAAAATGCAATGCCTCGATGTTTGAATTGTGCCAAGAAGAAAAACAAGACGAAAATACCGATAACTCCATTATTCTCACTAAGCAAGTAGTTGCATTTGAGCATCCAGTACGTATTACAGTACGTATCGGCTAGTTTAAGGCTGACGGTACCAGCTCCTAAGATACGATAGTAATTGCATATTCTAACCTACTGTACATCGACTGAAATTGACTCAACGTATTTATAAGATACACCTCTTGACATTTTCCGGCATGATCGGTTTGTATTATTATAAGCGGCGCGCATATCCGGCAATTCAACAGAACAACGGACGCACGAGGTAAAACGGCAGAACTCGACGGGCGCGTCGCATCGCTAGACTTGGGAGAATATTCATTGCTCGCGTGCGCGAACGCACATAACGAAACGGCGACGAGCTAATCTTCATGGGCCTGCGTGTCTTGGATTATATCTACTGGGCTGGTGAGGGGAAGGGAGTAATGTGACTAAATATGGAAACAAGCCGGCCAGGGCGAGGCGGTCGGTCCTTCTTCCTATATTCTTTTCTCTATGTCTTTTTGTTCGCGACGACTAATGATGTTTATTCAGACGAGACAATAACCCGCGGGCCTTTGACTCACTGATATTATATATATATATATATATTTATAATATAAAGAGAACTTCTGCTCATTGTTCAGCTTTATAAGGCGCAGAGACGAAGAAGGAGACAGAAGACTTTAAATTGATTTTCGCATTATTAAAAACACTTGGTCTTTCTTGTTGCAGTGATCGACTTTGCAATTTCCTCATCGGAAGGCAATTATTTATCGGGCGCGTTTTAAATTTTGTGCGCTCGAACAATTTTTTCGTAAAATGTAACGTCGTAATAATAATCTCTTACTCGGAGAATCTTTTGAATTGTAAGAACGATATAAAATTCTTTCAACTGATTTGAATGATCACATCACAGATGTCTTGACTAAATTGATTATTAAAAAAATTTAGTCGGGTATTAATATTTATACTTGATATTGAGATTCGTTTTACACAACACGCTATAAAATGTTTAACAATGACATGCTGAATATTATAATTTATTAATACGAATATTAAGTATTTAATTCATTGATCGCAAAATACGCATTAGCTAAAAATTATTTTTTTTTTCTAACTCTAATCAATTTTAATTATCTTGATAGAACGTTTAGAAGTTTTAGCTTCTCTGAATCGCAAAAGCTTTCCGTAGAAGTTTATCTACTTCAACAATTATTGAAGATATACTCGGTCATAAATTTTTTTGTTTAATACAGTAAAAAAGTATAAGATTCGTTATATAAGCATTCTGCCTTTTTTAATACGTGAAAATAAGATATTACACGGTAATAAAATTTGCGTACGTGAATTTCAAGCAATACAGCATATTTTGCCGATATATAAATTACAATTGTTATTTATATACCAAGTTATCGTTTAAGAAAGCAAGTAACGTAGGTCCTTACAGATTCTTACTGCGTAAACTTACGACGGTTAATTTATAATATTACGGATGTTTCGATAAAAGGTGTTTAAAAGCTTAAGATAAGTAAAGACTATGTTTGAGACTTTTCAGTAGAAAGTTAAATCAGTTTCAGAACGAGACACGGAAGAAAGACTTGGATAACACAAAAATTTGGTATAAAAAAGGTATTTTATCGAAACACAAGTACATACTACGGGAAAAAACCGTATGCGGAAAGTAGTTAAATTGTAAAAATTCAATTCTGCATATTACACCATTATTAATTTATTGTTTAAAAAGTTTACGAAGCATAGTAAAGCGTACAAGAAGAATTCGAGCAGATGAGAGAAATGCGAATTTTTGGCAAAAGGTCTCAGCGGGTACTTGGTAGACATATATTATCCGTTTTGTTTGGACGTTCGGGCACATGCGACAAACCGCGATCTATCGAAACTTTTATCTTCGCGCGTCTTCGTGCATACGTCGCGCTCAGATAGAGGATGACCGTGTTTTTCTTTACACTTTTTATGCACGCGTATTGGGCGATTCTTCTTGTGCGTACACTCGATTCGGTGGCGTGTTGCGTAAGGTTACAAATTTTTCATGTGCAAGGCTCTCGATTAGATTTGACTGCGCACGCACCGCTTAAACTTTTTTTTCTTTTCAAAAATAGATTGCACGAGAAAGAAGAACGTGAAAAAATGAAATGTTTTTACGTTGTTTTTCAAACGTGAGTAAAATTTCGTATTAATATTCATAGCGGATTGAGGAAAATCATTTAAATACTTATACGCGTGTGAAATATGTAAATACGTGATTTATGTAATCAGTAAATTGATACAATTAAAAGTGGTAAATAAATTTACAAGGCTCGATTTTATAAAACTAAATTCTCATAGGGAAAAAGCGAATAGTTTAATTGAATACATGTAAATAAATTAACGGAAGATGCCAAGGAAATTAATATTGTTAAAGTAAAACAATGTTGCCTTTCATCGGGTAATCAAAGTTTTTAATTGATTATTATTCATTAGGAGTTTACTTTTATTTTTATATTGCGAGCAATAACTTTGAAATCATTTACGAAATTCGAATGCGAATCACAGGGAGTTATCGCATAAACATTTTTTTCGTAACGTAAGTCATTGATGTTTAACATAACATTTTGCTGCTTGTTATGGTAGCAAATATTAACAGTGACAATTTTTTTTTCTATTTACAAATGACAAGGCAATACTTGAAGTGCATACAACAGATCTTTGAATAACATAAAATACTTTGAATTAAATCCTAGTACTCAAGTAGTGCCTTTTTTAACGCAATTACGCGTTGCTTTATACTTAAATTAACGATCGAATTATTGACTATGGCAGCTATAAATGTTATTCGCTGAAAATATTTTTAAGTTAGCCTAAAAAACTATTGTAGTAATAGATTGCAATTGAAAGTTATTTTGTATGCGTAGGCAGATGCAGGAATTTAGGCAAAAGAGCTTACATATTAAAAAAAATTGTTTGAAATGAAAGAGTTAAAGGAGCCGTTGGATCTACCTCCATAAATCTCCGCACAGGCTAACGTTTTACAACCAGCAACCGCAATAGGCACACAACTAAAGTCAAGCTTTGCGAAAGGATCACGCGCAGGCCTAACAGCAGCTGTCGTCCTCTAAAAGGTTCTCGCGCTTTTCTTTCTTTTTCCGATAGGTAAAGACTCCCCCTGTGCCTCTCCCTGTGCCTCCCCCTCTCACTCGCTCACTCATTAATTCCACATCAAATACTGCAGCAGCACGGGGCTAAATAGATTAGAGCGACTCGAGTGTTGCGCTGCCCTTCGAGGCGAACGATCCTCTTCCCTTGTGCGTCTATTTGCTTTGCCCGTGCTTCGCTTATGACGTGTGTACGCGGCTGTAAACACGTTTTTGGACACGCGGCGATGAATGAGAGCCGCGGTTAAACATCAAATATTTATGGTATTTACGGCTGGGTAACTGTGATTTTTCCGCGCTCTCTCTCTCTCTCTCTCTCTCTCTCACTCACTCTCTCTCTCAATCTCTCTCTACCCCCCTCGCTCTCTGTTGACCCGACGATTGTCGCGGTACGGCTTTAGGATCCTCGACAGTTTGATCCTTAAATCTACGGCTTGGCGTTTAGTGGCATTGTTCTTCTATAATATTCCTATACGAGCGATTTAATGTTTATTGAAAGCGATTCTTTGGTGCTGCTTAATAAATTATAGCTTTTGATTTTGCATTTTTCGAATAATTTATGATCGCGCAATATTTATGTACTATTCATCAACGACAACGTCTATAACGGATTTATTATGTGAGTTAGTATTTATGTAATAAAATCAATGCATAATGAAAAATGTAAAAAATTAATCAGACAGAAAAAGCAAAGTTACCGGTGATTTTCTTTAATAGAAGATTTTATGGATTACTTGAAAATAGTATCAAAAATTCTTAAATTTTGCATTTTTCTCTTCTTAATTACATAGGCAAATGTGAGGATTATAGAAATCGTTCATATAACTGAACTGCACAAATAAACATCTGTGTTAATTAATAAATTCATCTTACAAGCTACGGAGCATAAAGTATTTTTTTTTAATTAAATCTATTGGATGAGAGCTCTAATACACTTGACAATTTATGGAAGTAGAAGAATACTAAAATTATATAATAAATAAACTCGTAATTTAGAGATCTTTAACGAAAAGTTGGTAATATAAACGTCTAATTAATAATAAGATGCGAAAGAGTTTTACTGCAACAAACTATTTCCATAATGTCGAAGGTCTATAAGAGTGTTGAAATCATTGTTGCTCGATTTTCCCACGATCACCAATTCAAATCGATACATACGAAACAAATGTGAAGTATAATATGTTATGCTGTTCACCGGGCGATTTGTCTTGTTCTTTTTTTACTGTCCTCGTCGTTAATAACATCGAGGACACCCAAATATATTCTATTTTGTAAACTAAATCGCCTTGTGTAATTACTTATAAACGAGTTCTTACATGTGTGCAAGTCACGTTATCTCGAAATCCGTATGTATAAAACGAAGTTCTTCTTTTTAATATTATAAATATTATAATTTTTCAAATTCTTGTATTATATTTTTAAACAGCATAATTAAAAAAAAAACACGTTTTTCCTTCCACTGCTAATTGAGTAATTTTAAAAAATCAACAAATCATTATTTTGCAAAACTGCAGTCTAATTTTCTTGTTGTTAAAGTAAGTTTGCGAATTAGCTGAAAGCGTCTCATTTAAATACAAAGGAACTGCTAAATATGCCTTCAAATAATTTATGAAAGCATTTAGTAAATTTGTAAAAGGCAGACAATTCTAAAATTACCGTGACATTGATCTAAACTAAATTCCTCTTAACGTATTAATATTATCGTTGCACAAAATGATGCTTTTGACAACTCAATAATGCTAGAAAATTATTGAACGAAAACTAAAAAGTAGATAATAAGACATGAATTTTCTACCAATACACGATTACCAATACACGATTTTTCAAACGAACAATTTCGTCATTTAAATATTCCACTACTGAATTTAGAATATTTAATCATAGTCGTCATTGATATCTTTTAATATGATACCTGTTCGATACTTTTAAATAGGGAAGCTTTGCGTAACTAATACCGATTGAATAATTACTGCAAGGAAAACAAAGAATCCATCGAAAAATGAAAAGATTCTCGGTATTAAAGGAGAGTTTGCGTCCTCGCACGCCCAAAACCAACACCTTAACAATTCTCCAAGGAACTTTACCCACGGGTATAAAAACCTGGAGAAGCGAACTCCGAAAAAAGAGAAACACCACACTTACGACACTCGTGCACTTCTTTTTGCCGAATCGCGCACGCAGAAAACGGCGAAGAATCAAAAAACGTTCGAAAAAAAGGAACGAGCACAAAAGAGAAGGAAAGAAAGAATCAGAAAGAGAGGATCGATGGCATAACTATTTCCTGTGCCGACGAGACCGAGGCCAGGGCCCAACACGTCGATCGCGCGAGTCCGATAAAAAGTCGGCCTCTTGCGGTAGCCGCTCGCGCCCCCATCGCGGAAATACAAAAGCCGCCAGGAATGCACTCCCCTTCTCAGTCCTCAGCCCCTTACTCGCCATCACACATGCGCGCACGGGGAGATCGGTATGAGGGTTAAACGACGAAGCGTGTTGCGAGTGACCCGTGGGCCATAATTCAAGCTCCGCGACGAGGAAAAGAGGAGGCGGCGGAAGGAGAAGAAAAAGTGCACGGGGTCCCCGATATGCGCGAACACCGCCGTGCCGTATATAGTACGTATAGCGTAGTGTTGGTATAGTGGCGGAGTCGACTGGCACGGGAGAAAGAGCGAGAGAGAAAAGAAGAAGAACGCCCAGCGATCGCATCGGACGGTAGCGAGGACTGCAACTATATCACGCGCGTTGGCTTCCAGAGAGAGAGAGAGAGAGAGAGAGAGAGAGAGAGAGAGAGAGGGGCCAATTGCTCGGACACCTTACTCTCGCGCATCTCCTGCAAGAGAAGATGCGATAGCGCGAGAAACCAGTTTCCCGTGTATAACTTCTCGCGGAATATTGGGAGCGCAGTGCACAGCGCGATCTTTCAATACGCGAAGAGCGCACGAGCTCGAAATAATTTCATAATACCAACTTGAATCGGCCGTTGTGCAGCTGCACTGTTAATAGGTAAAAAATGCACTTATCCGGAATATTCATTGCCTGAGAGTTTGAATTTTCTAAATGTGTCCGGTTAAGGATGGCTTAAAACCTAACGAGTCACCGGTTATTAAGTTACCAGCTAAATGTTTACAAAGCACAAGTTTTTAATTGGATAAAAATTATGTGGCAAAAGCCGAATTCTTATGTGATCTCGACTTTTTTTAAGATATCGCCTATCTAAATTTGACATAATTATTATTAATGTTTTCCATGATGTATAATTTCTGCATGCAGCAGATGTATTCGGATACATAATATGAAAAATTATATTACGCATGCAGCTGTGCAGGGTTACGTACTTGTATACTGACTTCCACGGTGATTAAAATTGTTTTCAAACCTTGCCTCTTGCGTATTTTAAAAAACCTGTAGGTGTGCGTTCAATTAACGATATAAATTAGTTCCGATCGTCTAAGTTTTATTACAATTCTTAAATAGATATGAGAATTAAAAATTAAATTCCGCCCTTGCGCAAGTTTTATGGATGTTGGCAAGAAGTTTAATCGTTTTTATAAAGAGCATCTTACTATCCGTTTTTCCGCAGCTTTGTGGCTCTCTTTACGATTATACGCGTATTACATCTTAGACATCTTCGATCGAGCCTGCACTTTTCGTTTTCATTAGCAAATCCTGCTCAGCGCCGCCAATGCACACCGGCCGTGCTTCATTATTAATCGCGTATCGCGTTACAATGTAAATTTGCAGAAGCCTCTAGAAAGTACGAGCAGAGTTCGAGAACTGTCGCAAGTGCAGGCGCATGAAAAAGAGAGCAGTTAAATTCTTACCCGAAAGTGCTTATGCCTGCGTACGTGTGCGAGCGCGATCGATGTATATCGGCGCATTAGTCTCGTTACATCGCGGGCTTGTTTGTTTCGCGCTCTCGCTAATTACCCCTACCGAGACGCGTCGAGCCTCACGTACACGCCTCACGGCGTACCAGCAAAACCGGAATCCCGTCATTTCGGAGCAGCTGCTACGATGCGTCTTTTTCTCGCGCTCGTTCTCGCTCCTTCGAACGCTCGCTGCTTTCTTCTACTTCTTCTACTTATATGCGCGAGCTTAATGCGCATAGTTTGTGTACCAACATTGCTAGCGAGTCCAACCGCATCTCATTGGGCGAAGACGCTCGGAAGCAACGCGGAGGATTTCCCTCGGAAAAGTCCTTTACCGCTGGAAACATTCTATCCCGTAGAAATGAATTGCGAAACACTCGAGTTTGCAGTGGAAACTGATATATTTGGCATTTAAATTTGTGAAAATTTACCTTGATATGTAAATTTGGACGTGCATGTAAGAAAGTGGAAAACTTCAAATCTTAGGTACAAGATGTACTGCTTATATTACAAGAACTTTCATGTCCGTGACTCTAAAAATAACAATTACACCGACAAAATCTTTCCCGATAAAATGCAGTTATGCATGCTGTCGTAAGTTTTAACGAAAAATCTGTTTTCCAACCAAATAGGCTCTAATTTATTACAATCTTTCGTTATAATTGTAAGATAAGCGCGCAAGAAAATATTTCTCAATCGTTTCATATCTAATTTAAAGCGATTCAGTTTCGACATTCGTGAGCAAAGTCTAGCCCGGGAAGCTTCGCAGCTCACAATTGTCGCTCGGCTGTATCTCCCACTCGGCAGTATAAAAATAACCAGTAGTGCCAGAGATCGAGAGAGAAAGAACCTAAAGCGCAATAATCCCTAGGGACCTGCGATAATCTCTTAGGAATCACAGCCGGTCCCCGAAGAAGCAGAAAAAAATGAAAATGAAAATCGTGTAAACCGTTAATTCTATTCCGACACCGCTAACGCTTCCCGACTCTTAAGCTTCGACTATAATGATGAATGTGCAAAGCAAAGATGCAAGGGTGATGAGAAAGCGAGACAGAGAACGAGTAAAATATAAATAATAGCAGAGATACGAAGCATGCGAGTGAGAAAAAATCAAGAGGGAACACTTACGAGCGGAATACTATTGGGCAAGTATACTATTGGGAAAACATTTAGCTTTGTACGTATGTTATTGAGATACCGGAAGAGTCAATTTTCATCTGTCGCCAAATATTGTGAGGAATATATAACATCTTCTTAAGTTTAAAAGTGTTGCATTGGTATTATTTCAAAACGTGCACACGGCGTTTAATTAGCATGAAAATTCATAAATAGTGCTAACTTCGTACAATGTTATTAATAAAAAATCTTTCAACATTAAAATCCTTTTAATTTAAAACATTTATTAATGTAAAGCTGATATATCCGGACCTATAAGCGATTAACTTATTTTTATCCAGATATACCGTTTAATTAGTATAAATTTCATACACATTTTCTATATCATAAAATGATATACGAGTTGCCTATTTACATTATTAAATTGCAAAAAATCCACGAACAAATTATGTAAATTTAATAAACTATGTATTTTTTAATTTTTGCATCTAATAAAATGTTTAACGTACGTTATTAAAAACGTTCGAATCGCTAGATCCTTTAATTTAATGTTGAATATTAATTAATAATTCTCTTTTTACGAGGAAATGGATTTATCAGTAATGAGCAGCGATCAAGTTTCCACAATTTAAAAACGTTAAATTTTTCTACATTTGCTCAGCTGATTTAAATGCATTAATATATATATATATATATATATATATTTAATTATTTGAATTCACGTGTAAATACTCAAATGTACCTCATCCGCCTTCTTTTCTTTTTTTATAGGTTATGGTTCACTTATTATATGATATCAATTTACTAATGTAGAATAAATTAATCTGATAAAATAAAAGTATTTAAAAAATCGGAAAAGGCTGTAGATTATTAAGATTTCTCTTATTAAGCCCTGATACAAGAAATTGTGATATAAAGTAAAAACCAATTGAATTAAAAACGTGGGATTATTTGTTAATTTTATTATATAAAGATTACTTCTCACAATTTATTTATTAATTCATACCAAACTCCTACTTATTCCTTTAAATTTTATTAATCAAGTTTTCTTTTGTTTTGAATTTCCTTGTTCAATGGCAGCGAGCTGTCAAAAAGAAAAGATACCGTAATATTAAAAATATTCGAAATTTCATTTTACCTAAAACTACACGCGCATACAATTTCAAACGGTAATTAAATAGCAATTTTGTCTGGCTATAAATCATCAGCTAATTTAAGTCGACGACTGCGTGTACATAGATAAAATGGAGGCATTTCAAGGAATCTTTGAAGTGATAATGCGTGGTTAGCACTAGAGTGGTCATATAATTATTACTACAGCGCATGTACGCAGTAATTGTGGTATCGCTTTTCAGTAATCCGCGAATATATAAATAGGTTGTGGAGAACAATATTCAGTAGTTGTGGAAAATATCGTACTTGCTAGGATTGAAGCAGATGCTATTACTATTATGGCTTATTACATCGACTAAATAATTTTTATAGTGATATGTAGAAAAGTTTAACTACTTTTTAATTTTCATTTTATGAAATTTAGTGGTGATAATAACATTTACAATTACATTTTTAACTCCCTGCCAAATAATTACGCATGAATTTGTATTTCATCGTTTTATAAAATACTTTTAAAATGTTTCAACAATTTAATAAAGGAACTGACTCGTTCATTTCTCAACATTTGAAACAAGTGTCTTGGACTTAATTTTTATCCACAACTTAATGAAATACTTTTGGTTTCATAATTATTTAATACTTTTACGTACGCGTCCAATTCTTTTCGGGTCAGATAATATTAAACATGACAATTCTACTTGGAACGTCCAAAAAACCTCCGATCATAAAAAATCTCAACCTGTTCAGGGATACACAACACACTCGTACAATAACTTTCGTGGTCAGCGGACAGTCATCGATACACTGGCTTTTCTTGTAACAGTGTGCGTGCTCGTATGCACAACAGTCCAATAAACAGCACATAAAACTTTTTCAGCCCACAAACCGTCGGGACTCGTGAGCACAGGGTGAGGGAAAAGCCAGTTGCCCGTGTGCCTCCGTAACTCGGATATACAGCGTGTATAATTAGTCGCTCACAGTTTTCTTTCTCTCTTTTTTTTTTGCCTTTGGCGCGCCTCGCACATACGTAATGAGACCGCGCACTTTTCGACGCGCGCACGACTGCCTATTTAAGGACAACGCCACCAATACGTGCATCCAGCGCTCGAAAAACTTATAATATACATCGGCGCGCGTACGAATGATCGATGGGGCACTGATCATGGGGAAAAAGGCCAGTGGCGGCAGCTCCACGACGAATCGATGATGAGCAAGTAACGAGCCAAGAAAGGCAAGGGCTACGAGAAAAAAAAAGAAAAAAAAGAAAAGACTAGGACGCGCGAACACCAGCTGCCCCGTATAGTTGAGCGCGCTTACATGACATTGTCGATATCGCGCCTTTGCAAATCCGGGAAGTCGAGTCGACGCCGTCGATCACCGAGGCTCCAGCAGAGATTTATGGCTGATGGCTGATTATCGGGATTTTCAAAGATTTTTAAGGATTTTTGCAACTCTTTTTAACGCGATTTACACCTTTCATTTTTACATTCTTCCGTCCGTGAGAAATATTGAAAGATAGTTATTGCAATTGTTTCGCGGGTGTACAACCATTACTTTTTCATTCGCTATTAAAAGAATGCTGCAGCCTTATCGATAAATTGCAATTACTTACTGGAGCGAGAATTACGAATTATTACACGAGTTCAAGTGTAAGTGCATATTCGCTTTCAGCGCGTATCAGTTGTTAGTTAAAAAAGTTGATAAGTTTTTTTCAATCATCAGGACTGTTTCCAAAAGTGAATTTATAAAATTCGATTATCTAAAAGAAAAAGAGTTATAAACGCAGTAACGACCAATACGATGACGAATACGAATCGAGTGTCAATGTAGCGTTATCGACGCTGCGTTACGAAGAATGCGATTACGAAAAACAAATCTTACATTTCAACTTGTACGAGTGTTAACCAAATAGTACGAATGTTTCATTTGATAAAAAAACCTGCTCTTTCTTTTTCGTTACATAATACTCTAATCACGACCTTAACGATTGTTTTTAACGCTTACACGGATCTGCGTGTAACAAAGCCCAGCGCGAAAATTCGGTCGCGATGGCTCAAAGGACGCATACAAAACAATCCTTATCGGCTTGAGAGGAGCGCATACAACTCGATACATTATATGGAGTCTGTAATTGCCTCGAAGCTCGTCTCGGATCCTTGAACATACGCGCGGATCCAAGAGACCCTTTGACCTGCGGCGGGGCAAGGATTCACCGATCCCAAAGTCTTCCTTCCGTCGGGCGCACGCAGATGCGCCGTGTTTGCCCCCGAGGTGCATTTGTCACGCGTGTGTCCGGCGAAAAACTCCGGTGGACCCGGAGTGTCAATATTGACTATTGACTCGAAGCTTCGGGGTTGGATTGATGGACCTCATCGCGCTACCCTTAAATACTGCGCTCATCGCCGCCCGTGTGTACCGACGTCCCGCTCACTTATACGCACCAGCGCCCGAGAGGACGGATTCCGTGCGATGACTCCACACGATCGGTAGGTAAGGAGGAATGGTTACAGGCGTGTGTACTTTGGATGCTTTTAAACTGGAGAGTTGCCGAGCTCGCGCTGTTTGATTTAAACCGATGCGCCCTTCGGCTGCGCGATCGCGAGGGCGAATTGGGCCTTCCCGTGGATCCTTCCGCTCTCGGCACTTTTCCTCGCAACCGAGGATGTTTGAGTCCGCGCTTTGCGCCGATGAATTATGAGGCTTGTAGGATCGAAGCTTTTGTGAGGGCACTTTGTTTGACGCCACGAGAACGCGAACTATTGTACGCGTGACAAGTTTTATTGCGGATTATTATCCTGTATTCGTACGCTTCTGTTGAAAACAAGTTGAACAAAGAATTACGTTGTTTTCTCCTTTTTCACTTTTTAATGATCGAGAATTTATAATTTTAAGGCAATACCGATACATGGTTTCACGGTTACTTTGATCGTTACGCAGCTGAAAGCGAGTTGCATTATTGCAATAGAAAAGAATTATTTATTCATAGTCGAACGTTTCACGAGGTTAATATCCGAATGTCACAAACCATAAATAACCATTACGACAAAGTGCGCTAAAGCGCTCCTTTATAACTTTCAAGTGGACACTTGAATTTTTTTTCTAAATTTATCAAATAGACTAAACAAATAAACTTCCTTTTAGCACGTAGCAGTCTATTCTTTGACAATGCATAAAGTAAGTTCTTAAACGGTATTGTATATCACAATCGCACATATTTAATAAATATCCTCTCGAACACGATATAAAAGAAACTTTGTACAGCTGTACAAGTTTAAAATAATTTATCTGCCTACAGATATGATCAAACATCCGAGTTACCGGACACGCCGTCTCCTCGTTACACATTACTATGTGTTTATAAAAATATTAAATACAAAGTTTCGCGCCACGCAGCTATCGCGCACAATATTAAATAAGCCAAGGAGTAGAAGGTGCCTATAACAACACACATGTGCACAGATCCGCTCGCTCGCATTATAATCTGACACCGGTACTTCCTCATTGATAACGAAACAGACTAAACGTCCGTTATAATGGCGGATTATCTGCAAGTCCTGCAAGTGCCTGACCCCGGCAACTTCTCTTTTCCTTTTATCCCTGGATTGCCCGCCCCGGCAAAAGACGAGCTTTATAAGTACCTTATCTCCGTTGATTAGCTGACAAATAAAACTATTAATAAAGAGGCTCGTATTATCACTTGTTCGTCTCTCATCTCGATTACACCGAACGTAATGCAAGAGTGCGATAAACGCGCGCGATCACGCACGTGTATCACTTCGCTTGTGTATCACTGCGCGTATCGGTGTGCGCCCTCGCCTGTGTTGGGATATGACTTAGAGAGAGTTATACAAAATGGAGTAGCAGTTCCCAGGTGACGAGTATGGGTGAACGAATGATGTTAAAGTGAAATCCGAGTGCCGGAAGTCTCAGGCTTGGCTCGACGGTATTGTCAACAATCGCGACATTGTTCCCCGGCTGAGCTTTGATGTGTACGTGTGTTGGGCGCGTAAAGATATAATATCTTTCGATTGTTAGTAATGTACTTTTTACTTTTAGGAATACGATACTTATATTTGCTAGTATTTCCTGTGGCTTCATTTAAACTCAAATCTATCTATTTTCTTCTTTTTCTTTTAATTTACTATAGGGGCTCTTTAAAATGCGTCGTCGCTCGATCATGGTTTTCGTTAAAAAAATCTTATTTTGAAAGAGAAATGCTCTCGTCTATTTAATAACGTAATGGTACAAAAAATACTAGATTTAGTACAAAAGAAATTTCAGTGGAGAAGAAATTTTTAGTTTCTTGCGTTTCCAGATGTCTATATCCTTACGATTCATCATTATCCAAGATTTCAATTTGAAACATTGTGAACTATCAAAGTATAGCATAAAACGGTAGATTTCGACTTCTTCGATTACCATAAATTTAAAGCTTCCTGTAGTCGTTCTCTAAATCACGCTCTGATACCGCACGCTCGCGTCATCAACATTTTTCGTAAAGTTTACGTGCAATCGATCGATTGTTGGAAGTGAATTTTGGAATTTCCTCTTATACATCTGCACACTGCAAAGGATCCGAGGACGAGATTACTCGGCGGATCCGAGTCAGCGTTTCGCGTTTCGCCGTATATCGGATGGCGTCCATTCAGCGAAAGTCGGCGCGCACTGGGAAGGTCGAGAAGGACACGCAAATAGCGATTCTACGACTAAAAGAATCTATACGAAGCAAGATGAAAATCAGACAAAATGGAATTGAGCGAGAAGTGTTTTCACGTGATTATCCGTCAAGTCGCGCACACATTTCGGAGGTACAAGGAGAAGAATAATCCACTTAAAAGGATACAAGTGCATAAAACTTATTAAACAACTTAATTTTCTTTATATCCGATAATTAACGTGAACTTTATTTGTATTCCACTACGAACGACACGCGCAGCTTTCAGAAAAATGCAAGGAAAATTCAGCGTTTTCTTCCAAAACCTCCATATTAATTATTATTCCACAAATTTCTGAAGTTTATCGAATTGCGCTGTGCACTACAAGCTTAAAGTGCATAAGAAAAGGACTTTCGGTCTACGACATTCCCGTACGCATTCCAAGTTCAAAAATTCCGTTCCAAAAATTCCAAAAATCACGAAATCACGCAGTTTCCAATAATAGAGGAAAAAAAGCTTAATAACCACCCCGACAGTACGCGACTCGCCAGAATAGAAAGAGCGAGGAGAAAGCGCAAGAGGTGCGTTGTAAGAGCTCG
This sequence comes from Wiebesia pumilae, assembly GCA_018907045.1. Lineage (NCBI taxonomy): Eukaryota > Metazoa > Arthropoda > Insecta > Hymenoptera > Agaonidae > Wiebesia > Wiebesia pumilae. The sequence continues at coordinate 5,619,444 of JACCHZ010000138.1, forward strand.
TATGTATCACGAGAGAGTGCAGCAGTCATTCATAATTTTCGCTGGCAACGCGCGACAATGAGCTCCCGACTTTCCGCGAGAGAATGAGCCGACGGCATACGTGCACGATGCAGCGTTTAGGCGCGAACACGTGTACCACGCCCCGAACACTCGGAATGCAAGCTACATACACCAGGACGAGATGTAATGGGGCCAGAGCGGGTTCGAAGTACGAGTTTATCGCCTGTCCGTTCCTGATAAATTATCCCTCGAGCTTTTGGAGTGGAATTCTCTTGGGAGTGAATTCTGAGCCGCGCGCCTAAGAGGCGAGTAAAATTGGAATTTCGGTCGAAAAATCTCCATCGAGTGGTGGAATCGGTTTATCTCGTCGCGTAAATTACCTGGACGTGGATTACATTGGATCATTGGTTTTTCTCCGTAGCATTTCGAATTATACGTGGGCGCCGTAACTGCACGCGTACACACGAACATTAGAACGTGCAATATGTTTCCTTACAAGCGTTTCTAGTTATACCACCACTAATTTGACGATAAAATCTAGATTCAAGGAATGTTTAATTATGTATTTTATAATTTGGTGCGTAAGCTATTGCTCGAGATTAATGCGCTGATCATAGTTTCACGAGTTAATTGGTATGAATGTGCGTGACTTCCAATCGGAAGATATTTTCTTTCTCAACCCAAATGCTTAACTTCTATCACATTATTTGAAACGTATGTTCTACACATTTTTTCTGGGCAATATAACTTTTCTGCGCAATAATTAGTACTGCATAATACCCGGCGCAGAAAAATTTTTTAATTTATGTCGAATAATAATCGTTAAATGCACAAGACTCTGATAATATCTCTATCACATATATAAATTTCACATATTTAGAAATGCAATTTTTTCTTTACACGTTCAACTTTATTTATAACGCGATAATTCCGATCAATTTTACTTTATTCTCGATAAATGAATATCCAGAGTGCAATAGAGGTTTTAAAATTATAGATGTAGTTGCCTGATAAAACTTGCCAACTTGAATCTCGTGAAAAGTCTTATTAAAACCTAGGTATTTTCGAATGAACACAACCGTAGATCAGGCTACAGCAACCACATACATCTCTCGATATAAATATTCAAATAATTAACAGGAGCTTTCCAGAAACTCCTGTCAGAAGTTCTACTCGAAAACGGCACGCATGCAACATTATTTTATTAAATTACTTGTAAAACGTCAAGCAAGAGACTTAACTCTCGTCTCGTTCTGAAAAGTCGGTAAAGCCGCCTTCCTAGATAAATTTCACACAATTTGGTCTATTGCGCGATACCTACACGCTCCTGCTGCAAAATTCTCATCCCCAGGAAAAGGCGTGTACGAGTACGCGCAGAAGTGCGGCCCCGCACACAACTTCGATCTTGCGCAAAACCGTGCAGATAAGAAAGGCAAGATCGCCAAAGCAGTTAAGGATATGGAGTAGTAGCCTACTTTTCATTACGTGCGCTGACAACAAAATCGAAAATGTGAAAAATCTGAAAATCTTGTATTAGTTTTGCGTGCGTTGCTCGTTTTCAATTACATCGTCAAATGAAAATTATACAAATTAATGATAATGTAATCTACTGGGCACATTAAAACACACGCGCACTTACCAACACGTATATATATACATACTTCGGTTATGACAAAATGTACGTTAATTTTAAGTTAAGAATGCAAACTAATAAATTAGAAATTGTTTTTAAAACTAAACTCTCGTGTATTTTATGTATTTTGAACGGTATCTTCTGTCAGTCGCAAGAACATTATACGCAAGGTAAATGTTTCTACGGTAACATATCCGTCGCCTTAATCTTTCGTTGCACTTTACCACGTCGCAAATTAATTGGAAAGCCCATTAGAACGAAACATTGAACGAGACTTCTAGATTTGCCGTTCGTGCGAAGTACGCTAACATCTTGTTAAAAACGTATATTCTTAAACTTCGGATCACGTATTTACTTGATATACCTGCCTTTACTTTAGTATTGTTACTGCATTAATCAAGATTGTACAATAAAAATTCAGCGCTAATAGTAAAAATTACACTTTACATAAGTATTTAAATAGTTAATGTTATGGATCTAGCATTGATCAGCATCATTACTTTTATCAATTCAGTAAAATACGAATGAATTATTAAGCGTTATATTTCAACATTATTTCAGAAGCTTATTTAAATGACAACTGAGATAAACAAATTTTAAAACGTAATTACTTAACTAATTTTTTAACAAAGGCTTGATTTAATACTGTGATGAAATCGGTAATTTTATAAAAATAGATTAGATTTAAAAAAATTTTTAGTCATCGCAATAACTGCCATTTTAAGTACGTCAGATTTTTATTGACATATTTTTCTTCTGTATATTCTGAATGAAAGGGATCCATTAAAATACGGAGCGATAGCGAGAAATATAACTGCGAATGAATGGAAACCTTATCATTTACAGTCCATTAATAACAGGATACGAGCCTAATAAAAATATTGCCGTGCAATGAGAATATTAGATTTGCGTTCACCATCGCAACCGTATTTCCGAGTAAAATTGAACATCACAAAAAGAAAAACGGCAATTATTATCAACTAAGTGAGGAAATTTGGTGATCGACGTATTTATAATTGAAAGTCGATAATTGAAGAGCGAAATCAATCGCGCGCCCATTAATTTATAAAGTGAACAAAAAAAAATCCACTACAGGAAAATCGTCGGAAAACTCGAATTAACGTTATAAATAATAAAAAAGCTATTAAATTTTTCACCAGACTGTACGACTTAAAAAAAAAAAATGGAGGCTATGATCAGGTGCGAAATAGTGATTGACATGCAGTGGATGTTATTCTGTGATATTTTTTCATAAACTGAAAAAACGTGGAGTAAAGTGTGCTTTTATAATTTGTTATTTATACGTAATCCATTATACATTATATTTTGGGAAAACATTAATTAGCCAAGCTAAATGCGAACGTGCCTATTTGTATAACAGCGGTATCTTAGTAGTTCCTTACATAATCACATGAAAAATGTAAAAAGCAAATGCAAAATAAACGTAAATCGGCCGAAATTTTATAAAAGAATCACAATGATTGTGAAACTTTTATCCGAAGGACAATTTTTAATGTAATCTTACTTGACTAATTAAATAAATTAACTTTGCAATTTCTCAAGAGGTCTTCTTTGATAGTGAAAATAGAATTTCAATTATTTGTTTGAAGATAAACGATGAACAAACTATTTAACTTTCTATTTTTAAAATAAAACGTGCCGTTATCTCATTAAATATGGGAAAAAATTCATGTTAAGATAAAAAACCAGCCAATGCTCATATAATTATAATCGACCGATAATATTGACGAAAACAAAAAGTATATACTTCTTTCCTAAAAATAATAGGCTTAAACCATTTTTCATTCATGATTGTATTAACCTCCTTTATTCGCGACACTTGTGAGTAATCGCCAATTACAATACCACGATCCTTTTTTTTATTATCAATATTGTAGTAAAAATTTTTAAAATTTAAAATTAAATTAGTAAAAAGGGGAATATCATATCGGATTCAGATTTACTGACAAACCACGACTGAACTCTTCCTGCCACGATGGTTTCATTCTCGCCCCCCTCCCCCACCCACACTCATACGCTCACTCACACACACACACACACGCTCGCTCGCTCTCTCTCACACACATACACACACACACACACACACACACACACACTGTCGCTCATTTTCTCTCTCGTGCGTGCTAAATTTACGAGCGACACGGCATTTATTCATAAAAATCTAAAAATACACAAAACGAAACCCTTCGTCGCTTCGTACGCGCATCCTCGTCCAGTCATATTTTACTTTGACAAATATCGCGGCAGTTCGCTCTCGCGTTCATTCACACTCGTAGTGAGACTGTTTTTTCCATTTTTTCTCCCGTTCTCTCCGCCTTTTTTTCGCAAATTTTTATCGTTTGTTCGTCACTTGCCGGAGACATTATTGCGCGCACTTCCTAGCACTCGGGGATGACGAATAACAGAGAACAATGGCGGCACTTATCGTTCGCGTTACAAAAATTTTATATACTAAGTCTAGGTAAGAAATTTATAAAGCTTCGAGAGATAGAGTAGGTAGAGACACGTGAACTTTAATTCAACTTGTTTTCGTTTTAAATGAAATATTGCGCGCCTACATTAACGACTGATTAACTTGGAGCTACAAAAAGTATAAATTACCTTATGTTTTATTGCAATAATAGAACCGATCGAGGAAAGAATTCAGTTCAAAAGTGTGGTTAAGTGAGTAAAATTTTTTATAAAAAGTCTTTCTTATTGACATTATAATATTTCAACGTCATAAATGTAAACAGGATTCTGAGAACGAGCAATTTATTTAGCGCGGAGTATAAAAAGGGACCTTGAAATACAATTATGCTCATACTTTTGATATATTACACAAATAAAAGGAAATCATAGTGCCGATAAAGTCCAACAAATAGAATTCCGTTAGACCGACATTGAATGTTTTCTAAAAGCAAAACTTTCAATCGATCGAACTTAATATCGCTCGCGAACATTGATACGTCGCAACGCACGCACGCACGCACGCACGCACATTTGCGTCAACGATGCAACCGAACGCAGAACTTGCGTTCGGTTTTGCGCGCGCGCAAGACCGGTTTATCGCGCGTAAATTATTGTCGACTTTCAAAATATCAATTTGCGCCAGTGTCTATTACACGAGTATCGAGGCGTAATAGTGAGACGCGAAAATGAAATGCATACGAACGCGCATCGATCATCGACGTTGATTTACGAGGCGAAAAGCCCGCATTATACCCGACTTTTTCATGTCTTTTAATTTCATTAATAATACGAGATTCCGTTAAAAGCAACGATCGGAGTCTGCGTGCCCGAGTAGAGAATCTTCTCAATTGTTTAATTTAGAATTTCACTTTTATCGGTTTGATCGAAAATTCATTTAACAAGAGACGATTTACTTTAAGCATAGGAATCGACACCGTAATGAGTTCTTCGTTAAATCGAAGAATATCAGATAGAAGAACTCAATACCAGATAAGTGCTCGACTGTATGAAATAATTATTCTTTTTCGAGGTTGGTGATACTGCTTTTGTTCTTCGAACCTTGTTCTACTTTTCAATTATTACGCGTGCTTAAAATAAACGTATATATATGATATATTTTAATTATCCACAAGACAATGCCAGATCTCCGTAATGCCTTATGAGTCTTAAATGTTTACAGAACTTCTGCGAAGATCAATTTCTTGTTGACCGGTCAATTTGTATTTTATACAATAATCGAATTACATACTATTTTATGAATTATGCTGTTCGAATAATCTTTCGCCTGTCTGACACTAATCAGCACCTAATTTTTTGAATTATTTAGTTTTTTTAAGTATGTGCAAGGTATTACGCGAATCTATTTCGATTGTATTTATTAATACGTCTAAGTGTAAGTAAAAGTCCCATTGCACGCTTAATAATTATAATGATTTTCTATTTCGATAAGTAAGCGCCTTTTATAAGCCATTTTTTTTGTTTTATCTTCCAAAGTCGCTAAACATTTTTTAAACGTCTCGAGCTTCTTTCCGTAATAGACTTCTCACACTTGTAGTATTTAAAATTACTTCTTTGAAAATACCGAGGCGGTCAAAAAAATAAAATAATAAAATTTTTTTACTAAAATTACTCGAACCGTTCTTACTTTTTTCGTTTAATTACTCTCTTCAACTTCTCGGGCTGTCGCCATTACATCAACCTACGGTATTTTTCTTGCTGTAATTTCAGTTGCAAGTACAATGAAAATTGCATGTAGATAAATTTTTGTTAGGAGAACAAATATTTGAATGCAATGCTCACTTATATCAACGTTCATTTATAAAACAGAAAAGCCCAAATAATAAAGAGTTTCTAATAGATCCGTGTGACATTTACGCATCGCAATTCTATGAAAAACCATCCGAAAATACAAATAAATGTCACGAAAGTTAGTGCACTGCTCGGCAGTACGTTATACGCCATAACTGCTGCCGTATTTCTCTCTCGGCGTCAAGCTTAACTACAATAAAGTCTTGCTTCGCTCCCAAAATTCGCACCTCGTCTACACGGACGAAATTTCGTCGCCACTTCCACGAGTCGATCTACGTAGGTTCGGATCGTTAATACCCGACGTAATAATTACCCAACATCGAAGAGCCGTCCAAATGCTTTCGCGACGAACGAACGCACGCACACACACGCGCGCGCGCGCGCGATGAGGACGGAAAGTCACAGGCACGGACGTGAGAGCGCGTACGCGCGCATAGTACGTAGGGAACACGTGTACCCGATTATACGGCGCGAGGGAAATGGCTTAGCATCGTTTAAGGTCTGCCAGCGCAACGACGATGTATGTATTTGTAATTTGCGCAACGAGCGATCGCGAAGACTTCGGGCGACATTCGTGTCATTAGGCTGTACCCTTGATTTACAGCCGACAAAAATCTGTCTTGTCGCCTCCGATTAATTCGACCGCTCGTTTCCTCGCCTCTATTCGCCTCTACATAGGCTTGCGAGCTGCGCAATGGCGATTGTCATACACGACGAGCTGTTATCGCTATTTCTATAAGAGCGACAAGAGACGCCTTTGTCGCAACCTAGGTTTTGCGTGTCTCTCATGTCTCGGCTTGTCGGCTGTTGGTATGGTCACTAACTAAGTAGCCATTTTTCGCGCTTTGATTTACGCGATTCTTACTGCCGACGTTTGTTTTTGCGAGTCGTATTAATTTATGAATGGATGGCCGTTTGATTTTATTGCTTTGAACACGTTAGTTTTCGAAGATGGACAAAAGTTGTTTTAACTGGCGAACATGCATGAAAAGTGCAAAAACAAGTCTGCGATATATTTCGAGCGTTCGTTAATGTACTGAAATTTAAGCGTTCCAAAAATAATTAATTTTTTACTTGGTTATTTTAGTATGCGCGCGCGCGCGCCTCGATAGCCGAGAAACCACTGAATTATAACTTTATTTAGTCGACAATATTAGCTGTTACGTTCTCTAGAATTCCAACAGCTTTGGAAAAATATCGGAACTCGGTTAAGAGGCAAAGTTTCTTTCGAGTATTGTTTTTTTATCATCGACCGAATTCCCTTTTCAATCTTTGCGTCAATTTAAGTCCATGTAAACGCAAATAATAACGTACTCGTAAGTACGGCGGTTTGCTCGTTTGCTCTAAGCGGACTAAATATAATTTAGTCGACCTTGATATTTATTTAATTTAGTATTCTTAAAACTCTTGGCGAGTTACATAAAATGAAAGCAACACGCTAGGGAGGTCTGAACTTGAAGGAACTTGTTGTCGAATCAAAAAATCGATGTCCTAGAAAATTTGAAAAGCGCAGTCACGACTGTTTCGCCGATGCTTTTACGTAAACCTAATTTGGTCGTTGTTGCCGTTGTTTATTTCTCTCGCGTGTGCTACCGCGCACCGACTTTCACCTTAAAGCGCAAGGATCGAGTGTCGCGAGAAAGAACATAGAGAATTAACCACGACGCTTCGTAAAATGATCGCGCGAGCACAACCGACGCGAAAATGCACGGCGAAGTCGATCGACGACGCGACCTTCGACGAACGACGGCGTGCGTGTCGTTTCAAAATTCGCGTTAAAGAGATTCGTAACGATGACTAAATTGTCCATTTACGAATAAATCGAAAACGCGATATTTCGTCGAATGGCCATTTTGCATATTATTCAATTTTTATTGAATAACACATTTTTCCTTTTTATTATTAAAGTACAATGACACGCTCCAAGTTGAGCGCACGGTAAATACATGATACACGTAATAAAGACGACAAAATAACTTTTAGGTGATTGTGAGAGTATCGGAGATATATATTACGATTAGCATCGACTAAAAACATTCCCTCTGACGCTTCTAAAAAGCGGGGAGAAAAGTTAAGTATAATTTCGAACGCTAATCCTTTGCTCGTGTAAGAACAAATTTCGATGTCTGTTATTCTGCGTTAAAGGCGTTGCAACCATTTGATAAAACATTTCCAATGCTCGGTGAAATTCGCGAGACGCTGCATTTTATTTTTAAAATGCATTTTGTCTTTAAAAGCAAACGCTTATAACATTCTTGAAAAAAATGTAAAAGAATAATATACGAAATTATAGGAAACCACGAAAAACATAACGAAACTGGCGTATTTTAAAAAGCTTACAACCTTCATCTCCCGAAACGATCCGAATGCGCGAACTTTTACAGAACGAGCATCAACGTTTACCGACATTTCTAACAGCAAACGCAATTAATCGAAAGGCTGCTGCTATTAATCTTAGCAGTGACTCGCGCAATATCTCGCCATCACCGTTCGTTCCACGAGAGCCAGGAAGGAAGGCGAGCTTGGAAGCCACGAGTGAGGTCGCCTTCCGGTCCGCAAACAATTACTACCGCAAACAATTCCCCAACGGCAACGGCGTACTTTCATGCGTAAAGGTCCCATTGCAAGCGCGAGAATGATGCATACAGGTGAAGAAAAAAAGGAAGAAGAAAAAGAAAAAGACGGTAAGAAACGCGCGGGAATCGGTGAGAGGCTGCTTGCGTTCGTTGCGAGACACTCACCTGTAAATTTGGCGATCCTCTGAAGGAGAACTGTGACATGATGCGTCGGCCGCGAAAGGGCCGCTACGCTAGCATCGTTTCGTCCTTGCCGTCCACATACGTGCACGTAACACGTATACTACGCGTATACGCGTGAGTGGGTGGGCGGGCGGGTGAAAAGGTGCGTATGTGTGCGCGGGCGCGTGCGGACGCAGTCGGCGAAAATTGCTTTTCGTCGACCCACGTACGAATTGGTTTCCGTAACACGCGATCGCGCTTTATCTAAGAAACGAACATGTCCTAAGCACGTCCCTTCTCACACTCTCTCTCTCTCTCTCTCTCTCTCTCTCTCTCTCTCTCTCTACCTATTTCCGAAGCTCGTTACGCGAAAGATCGTACGCGATTGGTACAACACTGTTGTCAGAATGCAGCGCTCATGACTAACATACCGCTAAACATAAAAAACAAACAAACGACGAGGAACGACGGTAACCGTTTAATCGCACTGTCACTAATGATTCGCCACGACTCTTCTCACTCGCCGCATATTTAATCACCAGCGGGTGTACGCGCAGTTCTCGATTTACCGAAAAACGTACCTTCCGCTTTGCACTTGTTCACGCTCTCTCTCTCTCTCTTTGTCTCTCTCTCTCTATCGCTCGCTCGATCTCAATCTATCTACCTATCTATCCGTTTTTCTCTCAATGCCAATCAGCGGGACGACCTTGAATCCGTGTCTTCTCGGGTGCGCCAGGTCCCAAGAGTCACTGCGCGGCTTGGAACCTAAAAACCGGCCCAATCCCGGGCCAACTCGATCGCATCCCCCACGAGCACGTTAACACCACACGCGTCTCACTCGCGCGCGCGCCCAGTCCTGAAAAGAAGCGACCCGCGACCCGGGCGATCTCGGTCAGTCAGTCTTTGCAACGCGGGCAACAGCTCACCGCGCAAAGTGCGCGCGGGCGCGTGCAGAAAGCGGCAGCAGCGGCACTCGACAGCGACCAGATCTCCGATCGACGCGCCAGCTATGATCGGTCACGACTATCGTCCTCCGAAACGTCGTTTCTTTTCGACGGAATCCAGTCCGGTCTCCCGTACTCTATCTCTCTCTCTCTCTCTCTCTCTCACTCTCTCTCTCCCCGTTCTTCTTTCCGCGCGATCACAGTGTGCGTGAAGGCTCGCGCGCGCGCTCCCCCCGCCGTGGGTCTGGGTGCACGCGGGCGCGCGCGTGCGCGTCTGTGTGTGTGTCGCCAGCCGAGAGCGAGAGGGAGCGATCGCCGGCCCCGTCGCGGGAGGGGGAGCGGGCAAAAAGCGGCGGCTTCGGCGGCTTCGGCGGTGGCGACGGCGGCAGCGGCGGCGGCGACGACGGACGCAGTGGGGCGAGTGGCGCCCGAGCGAGACCGAGCGAGAGCGAGCGAGAGCGGTGGGGATGGAACCTCGGCGCGAGCGCGGCGTCGTCCGTCGTCGGCGGGGAGGAGAGCGGCGGCGCGACGACCGCGACGCCGGAGTAAGAAAACGTGCGCGCGATCGGCTCTTCGCGGCCCGGGCGCATGTGTGCGGGGGCCCCGTCCGCGGTCGGCGCTAACGGTCAATGGGGCGCGGGCGGACACGTGCGTCGCCCGCTGCAGCAGAAGACGCCGATTAACACAGAGGCGCGCGCGCGCGCACCCGCACACCCACCGATTCCTTACGGCTGCCGCGCCAACAGAAACGAGAATCTCGGTACTTGGGCGCCAAGTACAAACTGCCGTCGCTCCGCGACTCCCGACCCTGGCACGGCGCGTAACGCGGTGGCCCTCGCTCCGTCCCTTTCTTAACTTCCCGAGCTCCGCCGGGGTGCGAGAGAGAGAGAGAGAGAGAGAGAGAGAGAGAGAACCGCCTGTGAAAGGTCCCTTGCTCCCTTGCTCCCCACCCGCGGCAAAATTCTCTCTTTTTTTCCAGAAACGTACCGAGAGGCGGCACACAGCGGGTGATCGCTCGACTGTCGGTGTATCGGATCCTGGTGCGTTTCGCCGCCGGTCTCCTTTCCTCGCTCTCGTCCCTTTGGTCGCGCGATTCTCCTCGCGTATCCGCGACCGCTTTTCTCTCCCTGTCGCGCGCCGGATACGTACGATGACCGTTGACGGTTCCAAACGAGCCGACAGATCGAAGGGAAAGCGCCGGGAAGGGCTTAGCGGGGGTCGGGGCGAAGGACTGTTCTGTCCGTCTTCGTCGCTCGGACGCCGGTGGTGGTGGCAATTGTCGCCGTCGTTCTTTTCCTTCCCGGGAAAAGGGGCCGATTTTTGCGAGGCGGTTTGTTGTACTCGCTCCCCACCCGCCCGCGAGTGGGAGGGTCCACGGGGCCGAGCTGGAGGGGGAGCGTCGGGCGCCACCTCCCCGTCGTTATCTCTCTCTATCCCGCTGGTAGCGACCGCTTCGCCGAGGCTCGTCGTCGCGGTGGTGGAGATATCGCGCGGAGAGCGAACGAGGCGGTTAGCACTGGCAAACGCGACGATAAAATACGCGAGAAAGGTTATCTTTCCTTATCTCCTTCTCCCTCTCTTGTTGGTGTGCGCGCGCTCGCTTTGTCGCGAGTTTTCGCATCCCTTCCCCTGGCGACTTTTTCTCGCGGACGTACCGCGCGCTCGCCCCTTCCCACTCCCCGCCGACACGCGAATCGCGACGACGGCGAGCTTCTTCGGGCTTTTCCTTTCTCTCGCGGCCTCTGGTGGGAGAAAAACGTGCACACGCGCTTGCGAGTGCGACGGCGACGGCGGGGAGGGAGGTTTGCTCGGTGTCCCGCTCCCACTCCGGGTCGTTTGGCACAGTTCGATCCTCGTCGGAGAGGCGCGCGCGTCATCGTTCGATGCCTGGTTGGCACGGGAGAAAAACAGGGGTGCTGGGGAGGGGTGAAGAAAACTACACGACAATTTTAGTTCGATAGATCCCGAAGTTTAGCTCGCGGCGGCGCTGCTGCTTTACTTGCATCGCTGACTTCTTCACCGGTAGTTTGTCCAATGCCTCCCTTCCTTCTTCTGCTCAACCCCACCCCGCTAACCTTACCACTACTTATGCGCTACTGCAGTACGACATCCACGGCTATCACACTACCGTTGGCACGACACTACTACTTCCACCACCGTCTCCTTCTCTCTCGTGTTCGGCACTTTCTTTTACATAACCGCATGTTCTCTCTTTTTCCTGCTCTCCCCACTTCACGTGTCTCTTGCCTCGTTGTCTCTTATCCGTTGTCTCCTCCGTACTTCGACGTGACTTTGTAAAGTGCACGACGAGCAAGAAGCAGTTGCATCCTCCACCAACCATCGAGATACTTTTACATTAATGCCTACGCAGCTTTTTAGACACCATGGCTTGAATGCAAGATTATCGTTGTTGAGTTGTATTTTTGCTTTTGCTGCTTTTGCTGCTTTTATCGCGTAATCCTGGCTTTTGTTGTTTTACTTTTATACTATTTATAAGGCTGGAAAATGCGAATACTCGAAATATCTCGGTCATTTTGTTTAACGGCTTGAAAATCGTTTGTGTATCTCAACTTCGTACCTTTGCAAAGAAGAAAGTAACGCGTTTCGTTAAGTTTGAAGAATCACTGTGGATGCGCGTGCAATTATCTTGCAACATCGAATTACGCTTTCATATAATAGGACATCGGTAAGGTAATCGCGAATGTTGGTGATAATTTTGGTATCGTTTCGAAAAGGAAAAATCAATGTCCCTGCTTGAGTAACGATGAAAATCTTTTCATTGCTTCGATACTTTGATCGTGCAACTTGAATAATTACGGGTTTCTCACTTTTCTATTACGGCAAACGATTAATCGAAATAATAAAACTGGAACAAAAGTTGTACTATAATCTGAAATATAATTTCAATATTATCTTAGCACTTTTACGTGCACGTAAATATTTTAAAATAAACATTCTTTAATACGCGTCTTTTAAAACATCGCTTATTTGAGAATCTTTTTTCGCGAAGTTGTTTACTGTCCAAGATTCACGCTTAACGTAAGTACCTACTAATCATCTACGGTTTTCTTATTGATTTGTTGTCGATAAAGCATTTCTCATGTTAAAAGATTTCATGTAATATCTACGATATTCTTTATGAAATAACCTTACATTTATTTTTCACTTAAAGCAAGCAAGAAGAAACACTTATGCAGTATTTGTTTTTTGTTTCATTAATCATTTTTTTTCTCTTGAAAGATTATTCAATAAGATTGCTTTATTATCACTCTCAATTATTTATTAACTGTCGATTTTAATATAATAATGTTTAAATAAGCTTAACAACGTTTTCAAGAACGAAATTGAAGTAAGCGCATACTAGATCTATTGAATTCCTATTGGTACTTATAACGATGAAAGGACGATTTCCTAATAAAAATATTGAAAATTAATTATAAAACAAGTGTGATACCGACATGACATTTAGAAGAAGTGTATTATGTACAACTCTAGTTTACTACTAAAGTTGGAAATGAATTGACGTCAGTTCAATGTCAATGCTTATCAAGTTAAAGTATTAAAGAATAACTATACTACGTAATTTACCTTTGTCGATTCTTACATTTACTATAAAAATTATCCGTAATTTAACTACGAAACTTTACAGCAGTTGCATTTATGACAATCCATCGAAATAATATTACAATCAGCTCCATTTAATAAAACTGAAAAGATTTTTTTATAGTAAATACTTTATATTCGTTCGACGTCTTTAATTTATAACGATTGCCAATAATAATGTGTAAGTCTGAAATATCCGAAATTAAAATATAAAAATGCATGTCCAGCTTGAATACCCAAAATTAAGTTGCATATTTTAATTAATATTCATCGTTGCTGAGTAAATGTATTACATATTGCAAAACAATAACAGATATTTTATGATTAATTCTTCGTATTTAAATCAAGAGAGAGAGAGTATCCTTATTCAAACGATATGTAGACATCTTATTAAAATAAGTATACATTCTGACTAAGTGGTAAAAATACTTAAAATACTTGAAAATATGTCGATTCCAATATTCTAGTGTTTCATAAACAATCATAACTGGATATGAGCAAATTAAAAATATATGCTTAATAATGTAATTTCAAGCAGCAAATATATATGTGTGTGTGTGCGCGCGCGTGCGCTCGCGTATATTTTTGCTTTATTTACGTATTTCTTTGTGTACATTATTATGTTATTAGGTATAATTATACGTAAATATGTAACAAGACATTATATATCCATCAATTAAGTTTCTTTTTGGCATTTTAGTTTATTTGAATAAAAACTTGAAATGCCCTTTGAAATAAATGGCGCATATTTATATGATCTTTTATTTTGTACAGTATTAAAAGAAATTCTTGATTTACTTTTATTAAAGCATAAAACATGCTATAATCTCGTCACCATTATCGAGTTTCATTTGTATTTTACAGTAGATTGTCATATTGTGTAATAAATATTCGAAAATTAGTTGGAAAATTTTGTTAGAAATAGTCACACGAATTATTGCAAACAGGCGTATTAATCAGGAATTGGCGTGACATAAGTTTAGAGATCTAAATTTAAAAAATCTAAAACTTGATATTAACACAGCGAAGATGGAATCATAGTGTGAAATTGGATCTTGAAGAAGTAAAATATGAGCAAATATCTTGAATAGAATTAGGGTGAAGTTAATTATGCAGTAATGAACGTTCCTGTTGAAAAATGAGAAAGTAACAAGAACAGGAATGATAATTATACAATTAATAATTGTATAATATTAATAATCAGAGATCAAATATGAGATCAAAATTGTGCAAACAAAAATCATTACTATTAAGCGAAAAAAGTATTTAACATTCAAGCTCATCTATAAAAGTCATTGAATATTTAATAGCGGAATATCGCATTACATATTTTCGTACAAAGAAACTAGCGAAATAGGATCTCCCAATACTCTGTAATATGAAATTTGTCTTATTCCGTTGTTCAAATTCTCCTTAAATCCGTTCCGTTAGAATTAATTAGAATTTAAAGAAACACCGAGCATACGCGTAAGGCATTTTACACTACAATTTTATAATTGTCAATTATTCTAACGATCCACTCAACTACTTCAAAAGAGAGTGAGAGTTAAAAGAGAAGAAGCAAACTTCTTTGCGTTTTCTCTAAGAAAGCCTGTAGCAAAGCACCAGATGTGTAAGTTCCGTCGTCTCTACTCGCTCTTTTACGTTAGGCATCTCAGAATAATATGGAACACAGGCTATCCAAATATATCAGAGTTGCACGATACGTCATAAGGAACAACGAATACAGACGGACATGCACTGCAAGGATCTGTACCGCAAATAACCATTGCTCGAAGAGCGATTGAAATTTCCCCCAAAGATGTAAGAATTAACGAAGAAAGCGACGAATTCGTCTTCGGGACGAGCTCGGGGGAGTCAGCTGCAACTTCCAGGACCATTGGAAAACGAGTGGCCTTCGGGAGCAGATCCGCAGCTGCGCATCCTCCCAAGGAGTAATTGGACGCTTCGCGAATGCACCGCTCAGAGGGCAGCAAAACGCACGAGCCCGAGAGCTAAGAGCCCTGAGCGCCTCCTCGTATACATAAGTATTATAAGCGTGTACAGATCGACCAAGTGCCTCTCTCGCTCTGTCTCTCTCACTTCTCACGGGCGCGGTGTCTGTCACGCGAGCGAATAAAGCGTCGAGGGTCCCGCGGAGAAAAGGGGGCGGATTGGGGGACGGACCGCGAAGGAGGAGCACCGGTGAGACGCGCGCGCGACCGTCGCCACGGGAAAATCGTCGCCGAGGGGCGAGAGGGAGAACGCGAGCATTTTAGCGAGCAGAGGTTAGCGCCCCCACTGCGTCTTTTTCTTCGAACTAACGTACACGAGAGCGAGCGAGTGCCGCGAGTTTCCGCGAATATTCGGCGTAAGAGCGCGAGTACGATTTACACGATTAGATGGAGAGTTGGAGGAAAGCTCGTGGGAGCGCGAAAACAAGGGAGAAGTTTTTAGCGAGTTTCGCCGTACGCGTAAAGGCGACGATGAAAAAGCCGATGGTGAGGCGACGCCTTATAAAACGACGGACGAATTTATTTGAACGGCGCACTTTCCGAAGCCAGCAATTGCGCTCCCGAAGGAGACGGAGAGCGAAAGCGGAAAATTCGCCAATCTTTCAGGGAAACGAGACAGACACCGAGAGCGCAGTAGGGGAAGTGGATCCGAGAGAGAGAGAGAGAGTGAGAGAGAGAGAGAGAGAGAGAGCGAGCACACACGTAGGTGTAGGGGTCGAGAGATAAAAATCGAGGAGACGATCCCCACTTCTTTCCATCGGGAACGACTCCCACCCTTGACTCCATCGCGGCACCCGTTGGATCGCGCGCGCCACACTTTTTTCCCCTCCGCGCGCACGATGGGCGCGGTGGTCCTCGCCCCGCCCCCACGGTCGCCACCACCTCCTCCTCCTGCCCCAACCGTCAAGCGCTGTCTCGTTTTAGCCAAGGCTCCTGCTTATCTCTCTCTCTCTCTCTCTCTCTCTCTCTCCCTCTCTCACGCATACATGCACACGCGCATACTTTCGTGCTCTCCTGCCGCAGTCGTGAAAAAGGGGGATAGCGCGCGGCCCTGAAAGCGAGACTCCGACGCGAGCGACTTACTCCTGCTTCGTCTCTGCTAGGACCCGTGCGCCTCTTCCTCGTCGGCGCAGGCGAGCCACGTACGTTCGTCACGAGGAGAACGAGAGGACGAGGATGGCCACAGCACCGACCGACGGCCTCGCAAATATGGATATGGATAGACTGAGAGAGAGAGAGAGAGAGAGAGAGAGAAGGCGCGCGTGCGTGTGCATGAGAGAGATGCGTGAGTGTGTATATGATTGGATGGTGAGATATGTATGCATGTGTCTGGATAAAAGGGTAAGAGAGAGAGAGAGAGAGAGAGAGAGAGAATAACGAATGTGAAACACCGGAATATCGTTTGTTAACACTGTGGTCCAACACACTACCTGATAGATGGCGCAATACATTGTGTGGCCTTCGATTATAATCATCCGGACTGTGTGGCTGTGTGTGCGTTTACGCGAATCGGGTGTGCACGAAGAATCCAACGTGAATCAACGGTTTCTAGAGAAAGATACGAAAGATACGAAAGATACGATCAAGGCGGTGTTCATAGTTTCTACGATCGCGCTTCGTTGCTCTTTAACTGTGCGTATCCAGCTTCCTGAATTCATGTAAGTTTGTTTTAGCATATTTCGAAATTTTATTGTAGCAAAGAAAGTGCATTGCTAACGCTTCACGTGTGCACTTACTCAAATAAAGACTGCGTTGTGTTCTTGGATGATTTCGAACACAGTAAGTATACCAATGCATTTTATGTAATAGACGGATAAAATAACTATATGTCAATAAACATAATTTTGTTTTTCATTTACTAGGATTTCGTATAATTTTGGCGACTTCAAGAAATCTCGAGAACGAAAAGTGCACCGAAAATCCTTAGTACGTATTGTCATAAAAGCATTACGTTTTTGGCCGTTATATAAAAGTATGCTTATCTATTTATAGTGCTGATCATGCGACTATTTTTCATTTGGACCTCTTGTTCCGACAACAAACGTTAACGAAACAGAGAAAATGTTTATGACCAGATACAGATGATGGAGCTCGCGATTTAATCTACGTGTTCGTGCCGTCGCAACAGTGCCGTAGATACATGCGTGAGGTCGACGCTCAAGTACAGCTTTCCGTTGATTATATAATATAATGCATCGGAAATGGTTCGTTGAATCGAAGTGAGATATGAAATAGAACAAAGTGATATTACAAATTCGGTAAAACGCAATTTAAGCAAACGCTGCACAAAGCGCTGGAATGTTCAGCTGCAATTCGTACGGATTCATTGTTATTAGGCTGAAGAATAATGGCACCTTCGCGTTAATTGTACCTATTGCGTTGTTCAAATAAATAATGCCTAAAACAGCACTTTAAACTGTATGCACATGTATAATTATAATTTCGCATAATTTAGTAAATAATGTATAGTATAGTATTTGAAAGGAACTTGTAGATTTTTGTCTACAATTCCCAGTCAGTGTACATTTCAAATGCTAATTTTTCTTTTTAAGCGAAAAGGTAATAATTTGTGTTACCATTAGAAAACATAGCCAAGGAACGTAAGTACTGGATATGTAGATTATTTAGTGTAAGTACTTTTTGCTTAACATTCTGCATTTAATAAATAATTGCCATTTAATGTTCGTTTCTTTATAGCTTCGCACGCAATGTTACGAGAATTATAGTATGTACACATAATTTTTAAGAAAGTAGACATCGCAGCACACTTACGTATTGATTTATAAGTTAATACATTTGCGTGAGCGTCAATTTATAAGTATCGCCTGCGATGATTTACTTTGCATATAAATCAAATCTGTAAAGAGAATCTAAAGTATGCGTCTACATTTCTTATGTTATCTGCTTGAAATGTAACGTAGTAAACTGTTACGACGTCAAGCACTATCCATTGGTGACAATATGAGTAACACGTGTGTGGGTTAACAATTTCACTAAACAAAACTAACGAGTAATTATTTAATGTAATTTAAAAATACCTCATCGCTTATCTCGTGGAGCATGTTTCATGGGAAAAATTGTCGTTATACGCTTACTCGTGATGCAATTCATATCAAGATGTGTAAATGAAATCTGCCGTTTTTTACTACGACTGTTCGAATAACAATCTCGAGAAAATTTGAAACGTGACTGCATCATCTGCGTTCGTAGTCCTATTATTAAACCTTTCTAATTTTCTTCCATCCTAAATCAAAGGGTCCTTGTACATCCTGCCAATTATATTAATTGCAAGCATAGCGCGTGGTCCTTAACACTCGATTACGTACACGTTTCTTCTTAATTCAACACACATCAAGATCAACGTCACACGTAGCCATTCGTACTTGGAAACTTCAACTCTGTATACCAGTGATTGGTGCAGTGCGATCCACCTCGATCCACCTCGATCCACCGACCGTTGCCCAAGTTCTTTGCTTTCGCGGAGGCAGAAAAAACCGAAAAAAGTATTACATAAAAAGAGTTAAGAAAAAGAAAAAGCAAGAGAGAAACAGCAGCTGCCGCACCGCTCCGTCGCCGCGGGGCAAGGTCGAGTGAACGGACAAATCCGGCGTTCAGGTGGCAGCACGATTCGATGGTTGAATGTACTCTGGCCGTGTCAAGGCAGAGAAAAAAGTGTGAGAGAGAGAGGGAGAGGGTGATAGCAGCAGCAACGCCTATTACGGCTTTCAGCGAACTTGATACATGGCAGAGGGGAACTCTCTCTCACTCTCTCTCTCTCTCTCTCTCTCTCTCTCTCTCTCGCGCGCGCGCGCGCGCTTTCAACGCTCCTCGATATGTATAAGCTTCTTAGAGAAGCGGGGAAGCGACGCGCGTAACGGTGGGGGGAATAAGAACTCCGCGAAGAATCGCAAGAAGGGGTAGCTTGGGACGATTTCGACCCCCACCACGTAGGTCCACGCGCTGGAGGGGCGCACGCGGTGTGACGCGCAGGGTTTCCGATACGGGAAGAGAGGAACAATGACTGCTCTCTCGAGGGTGGAAGTTACGGCGATTCCGCGTTTGTGGCCTTTTATTCGACGCGCGTGCTGTGCGCGCGCATGTGTCGCGAGTACGTGTGGTTACAAGCGCGCGTGTAGCTCCGCACGCCTACGTGTTATATCACTGAAAGAGGCTTCGTATTCCAATGATGTATTTGCTCTTAACTTGTATTTTTCAAAGCGTACGCGAATGAAAATCGTCGCTGTGCTCGGTATGTCCATGTACTCGATTTAACAAAAGGTATAATATTCAACAACGATGAATGTCATTTGTTAGATCGTTTATCAATTGACAAACGATAATTATCAGCGAGAGAGTAATTGGTATTCAATGCATTGAAAGTTTCTACTTGAAATACGTTTTCGGAATAAAGCAAGCTGACCTTGCTTGTCCCAAAATTTTGAGATTAACGCGTAATTACAAGGTTAGCGCGCAAGCCTTTCTGTCGAGGCGCATTAGTAAAAAGCCAACGTTGTTAAGACACGTGCCGAGTGCACATAAATGCGCGAAAAATCATGCACGTTACAGAGGTGCGAAGGTGGTTGCCGTTCGTTCGGGGGTTGAAATATAACGAAAAAGGTAAGTACCTCAACGATTCAATAGAGCGCGCTGGAAAACTGCCGTCGTCGCTCACCGTCTGGGGTGGCGCACTCGCTCTACTTTCCTCCGGAGGATTCCCAGTATCGTGCACTTGGTCGTGCATTCCCGACGCGAAACGGGAACGGCTCGCTGACCCTTTAACGGGGGCGCTCACTTTCCCTTCGGGGCTGAAGGGAGCCTAAATGGTGACTGAGCTTTCACGTGGGTGGGGTAAAAGGTCCGGACTCAAAGGGGACTGGAAATGGTGAGAGCAGACGAGCCGCGTTTTACTTTTCCGGGCGTCGTCTACTCGTTTGTTGACTGATTGGATTTCTGATATTACGATAGGTTTTAGATGCTGTTTGCTTAGTTCGCACACGAATAATGCGATCGTTCCCACGTTGGTTTTTGCAAGCTAACGTACATACTTGAGTACTTAAACTTATTTCTAATGCGGATGAAGCGATGTTCGCAGGCTTTTACGTATTATTATGGATCTTGGTTTAAGGAAGATTTCAATGTTTCCGATGGGTATAATATGCTTTACTATTGCTCTTTATTCGCTTGGCGTGTGTGCAAATTTTTCAGGTCAGAGATCGCGATTATGACGCGTAAGCTGTGTACTGTAAACATACGACATGATTTGCCTAAGTACAAATGAAAAATGTTCTTTCCAAAGTTTAAGACACCAAATTTCTGTCATAAAACTCCTGAAAATATATACATACCGAAAAGCATCTATTAGAGTAGTACTAAAACAATAATTATTTAACGCCAGATCTTATTTACTTCATTTTACAAAGTATAATATTAATTGAAACAAATGTGCATTTATTACAATGAAAGTACAATAAAAATGTGTATATATTACTTTACGGTGTTATACATGTAAATATGAATTCTAAATTTATGTTTTGTTTTTGTACAAAAAAGTAATGGCAGATTTTTTAGAAGTTTGAAAATCATTCGGATGTGTGTGATCTAAACTATTAAGATACGTAGATTCTATAGGGAAATATAGCATACATTAAGGTTTTATCAAAACGCTAAACATCGAAGCAGTTACTCAACAACCACCGATAATTCTGCAGTCATTAGAATATAGCAACGTATGATTGCTATACGCCAATAATGACACATCGGATTCCAGAAGACAACACAGGCTCGCTCGATGCTGTTTATTAATTATAGTCCGAACTTCCTTACGGTATAATTTATGGGCATATACGTACATGCATACACAGGCATGCTGACACGTACCGAACGCAGTATCAATCCATGGAGATTAATAGGATAAGTTTACATCAAATTCTGTTGTCATAAACACGACTTCGTACTTTCTTTCTTCCTATAAAAATTTTAAACTATTGATACGTCCTATGTGTGTTGTATCTTTATCCATTACTATAACGAATGGAGATGACAGCACTGAGGTAATAATCCATTTATAATTAACTCACTCGTTCGATTGAAATACTAACATATCGCATATTCGTGAAACGTGACATATTAACAATTAATAAATGCTCGTAGAGAAGAAAAGTATAAAATTTTAATCAAAATATAATCCTCTGAGAATGTAATGTACGTATGTTAATGGTCAACCTCAAATTCTAGTCGGTGATATGCGAAATAAGCGTCGTTTTGTTATTCTATTTGAATTAATTTGAATATTTGTTCAAACTTTAGATTATTCGCCACGGATATTAAATATTGTAATAATTTTAATAATATATTTGAATAATTTATGTCTTATATTACTATTAACAATTATTTTGCGAATAAATTGAACGACTTTTTAACATTTATTTTAACAAACGTCAACTGTAATATTATTGGTATAAAAATGTTATAAAACTTTACGTGTTTCTGATTAACAAGATATTCTTTAAATTAAAAATAAATTTTTCTATAAAAATTTCTACTCGCATAACAAGCACTTTACAATATAAACTCTGATAATTAAGAAATCTGTTTAATGCCAAAATTATTCAATTAGTATGAATTCAATTTGAATCAACCATTCGAATCATTGAAATAAATCAATTTCGTTTGGCTTGAATTATATATTTTAGATGTGTTATTTATTTTACATATATATATAATTTAAAATCATTTTCAAGGTTTCGATAAAAGATATTGTTTGTGATTTGCATATTTGCACTTGATGTATGAGCAATGAATACGTGTCTCAAACATACGAAGTAATTACGGAAAACGTGATTGGCACTTAATTTATACATTATCGTTATGTGAATCTAAAAATGAACTTGCGTCACTTTTTTGAAAGCTTATTAAAAATTATTGATAACTCATTAAAGTCTATTAAATCAACACGAAGACTTATTAAGCAGCTACTAAGGCCGATAAGTTTCCTCGATTATTTTGCACGTGAATTACGATTCAATGCTATATTTAACTGGATTCGAGTCACACGGCACGAATTAAACACTGGCGGACATTGCCAAGCCATACGCCAAAGGGGTTATACTCAAGACGACGAGGGAGAGGAAGTTCACAACCCTTTTGGCTCGCGGCTAAATTTGAGAAGGACGAGGGTAAAAGAGGAAGGGAAAGTGGCTCTACGAGAATCGGTGAAGTTAGCCCGGGGGATCGTTGAAGTATACAATTTCGTATGTATATAGCCTCGCTTCCTTCGTGCTAAAATACGACCGACGCTGCGGTGCGTGACTTTTTAAATGGGAAACGCGATTTTTGGAGCGATGCAAGCTTGTAAAGGAAGGAACAGACAGGAGAAAGTCTTCGAGTAGACGTGAGAATTGTCAGTGGCATTACGCAAATGATCTCTTTGAATTTCGTAAAGTTCGTTCATTGCAAAATATTTTCTAGTTATTGACCGTTGCCATACATTGATGCTATACGTTGCAAATGTTGATTACATGTCTTTTGATTAATGAAGTCTTTTGATTTAAGATCGTATAGAGAATGAATATTAAATCCGTGTCAATGCATTTATATCTTCAATTTTGCAAGGCAGTTCTGACAATTTTTTCATGCCATCGTGTAAAATTGATTCTACCTATTATTATTAGATTCTTAATTCAGTTTAAAAACCAATTACATACATTAGCAAACGAAAGTTTTATTTAAAAAGTATTTCGATTTATGTAAAAGCTAATCTTATAGCTCGTTGTAATGCAACAGAATAACTTTTTATAAATAAAAAAGTCCAAGCAAATGTATTTCTAAAATCGTTAAAAGTTATTGAAGAAGGTATTGCTTAAATCGTGACAGCTGACTATTATACTAAGTCAAAAAGTAAAATAAAAAGAAGCAATAATATAATTGAAATTTAGTTAAATATATAATCTAGAATAAACGAGTTTTATTCTAAATGTAAAAATGTTTGTTGTTTCATTAAGTTAAAAGCACCGTGTACAATTAATTTATCGTTAAGTAAATCTCAAATTGTACATTTCTAATCATATAAACATCTCATATTGACACGAAAAAGGAAAAGGAAAGAGAGCAATGCCAGGAATTCGGCGTCTTTTTTATTGTAAAAGTACAGTGAATATTCGTTTTTGTAAAAGCCAATAATAAGCGTATCTAAGTGACGGTACGACAAGCCATCCCTTTCGTTCATCTTCGTATGATAAGAGAATACCGATAACTAAACACTCGGCGTAGGAATACGTATACGTATGCATGTGTACGTTCACGTATGTTCAAAGTAAGTGCGAGTCGGCGAAAAGTCTTTGAAGACACATTATCGGGATCGATTATCGGTCGATCACTATTTGATTTACCGCCCGCTAATACGTTGAAGCACTTGTATGTACGACAAGGAGGAGGTGGACGGTAAGTCTTTATTCGCGATACACATCCGTGTATATCGCCTTGGATGACGAACCGATATAGAAATTGACACGCACAGGTAAATCTACGCACGTCACTTGTAGGTCAGGTGTACTATATAGTGATACCAGTCAATTTTGCACTCGATCGATGTAGATAACGAAATAATTTAAGCAGCTTCCTTTTTGCTACTCGAGTGGAAACTTCAATTTCACGCATATACATTTTCATATAGTTAATTCTTGTACTTTAATGAAAATGTACGTATTTAAAAGTAGGTAATTAGAAAAATGTTTAGTAAGGTTCATTTGTTTATCATTTTATATATTTGATACGCATAGAGTCAAAGGTGTTTCCATAGATAATAAGCTAATGATTAAATAACAAAAATTAAAACTTATCGGATTATATTTTCCTGTCAATAATAAAATAATTGAGACGTTCCCTTTATATTCAAAATCGTTAAAAAGTAATTAATTTAGAGAATATGTACAACAAAAATTTTTAAGTTTTATTAACCAAAAGCTTTTCGTAATATTTAACCGAATTTCCAACAACAACGTGTTTGTAATCTTATAATTATAAAGTAAGTTATAACTGTAATTGATGCCTGAGCCTAGAGATAAGATAACTGTGGATTTTTATGAAATCGTGGACATTTTATCGTGATGTATCTTAATTTCAATGTCTCAAAAAATGTTTAAGTATCTATGTAGGTTCCCCTACTTATTAAACGATATGAATGTTTCACTTATCATTGTTTATTCTTTAATTTTCGTTTTGAATTTATATAAATTTTATTTGCCGAAAGGGAGATCACAAGATCAAATGTCAAACGGCAAATGTCAATGACAAATAGAAATATTTAAATTATATTTATTAATTTTTAAGAATATTTGTAAAAAATGCGAATATTAAAAAACTCTACTTTTAAAGTAACGAGAACACATATTTCATATAATATTTCAACAAGAAAAATAAAATACCAGAACACATCGGTATATTAATACATCCCATTCATCGATAGATATTTGCAAATCGTAAAATAGATCATTGCATATTTAAATTACTGAAGATTTTATTTTTATTTACAAGTTAAGAATTATTTTCCAGTGTGAAAGAAAATTTGCGTGCAAGTAATTTTCAAAGAATATTTCATTTCCTTTTCACGCGAAGCTACAAAATGGTACGTAGCAATATTTGGTCTTCTCTTTTCGTTACCTAAATCAATATGTAATTATAAAAATCCCTATTAATGAGACATTTGCAACGAATTGATGCCAGACAAGCTTACTTACTAATCGTATCTTACAAAGTGTGTCGAACTTAACAAATCGGATTTCGCCAATGAATCGATGAGACGATTGCATTTATTATTTCACTTAAAATATTTTAAATTGGCAAATGAAACACGATACGATAAGCGTTTGGTATAAATGAATACGAGAAATATAATAAAAAGAAATCAATGTTTAACTCGATCATCGAACTTGAACAGAACTGTAGTCACTGAGCGAACGTAAATTGCAAATGAATTTATCGCTTTTCGTATTCCCATAACTAATCTATTACTTTCAGTTCATTAGCCATTCTAAAATAGCTTGGCACAATATCTTTCAATCAAGCCAAGTCGGTATGTTAATTTTCACACAGTTCGCACAGCCATAAGGCGATATTGTAGCGCAGTACGCAAAGCAGAGACCTAATCTCTCGAGGAGCGTCCCGAAAACGGCGCCGAGGAGAAAAATCAAGAGTCCGATGTGATTCATTGCGAAGGCGTCGTGTTAAATTGTCGATGCTGAACCGAGCAAATTCGGTAAAAGGAATAACTCGTATCGCGCGCGATCGGCTACATCAAACGGCGGTCGCTCCTTTGGCCCCGCAGGAAAGCACAGCCACCGAATCCTGGAGGGGCGCACGCGTCGACCGGCGGAAAACGGAGACGAGAATAAGAGCGCCGCATCCCTATCTATCGTCAATTAAGCGGAGCGTGAGATTTTCAAGCGTCGAGCGTCTTTGTCGATCACCGCCGCGGCGTCTAGGCACCGCACCGGGAAAGACGATCGACGGATGTCGCCGCGCGCATGCATTCCGAAATCGAGTGAAATCGGACACGAACCGAGAGGCGAGAGACTCGCTTCGATCGCTCGCTCGAGCATGCAAATTGGGCTCTCTACGTATGTGGCTGTGACTTTTGGATTGTCCGTCGCTCGCTGGGATTCGTTTAACGCCATTTCAGATTATCTTTCCCGCGCCGAGAAATATATTTCCTCCGAAAAACGGCCACGAAGGAGACGATGAGCATTTAAATACGTATGACCACGCGTTGAAGATAATCAGGAACGCCTTATATGGCGTCGGTGCTTCGCTCGGTCAATGCGACTCGCTTCTGCGGTTAAAAGGTGTGTATGCATGTATATGAAAAAACTACAATCTTGTCGCAGCCATCGCTGCCTCTTCCAAATTGGATGTGAGCCGGGCATTATAATGATTCCTATTTCACGATAATATTAGAGACATTATACGCAATGCGAACACGTTAAGAACGAAGGAGTGTGTGCTCTTGGATTGAGAACGTAAGGCGAGTTTTCTTTTAATGCGATACTATTAAAATCGAGCGCACAATTCTTGAACTCTAAAGTAAATACAGAACCTGGCTTTGAACAGTTTGATGTAAATAATGATAAATGTAGTACATCGATTAATTCCGAAAAATAATTTACCTACATTTACCGAAATCAATTAGTCACTTTTTAGGATATGCTTTTCAACGAAGTGTAAGATATTATAATTTTAAGCCGCTAATGTTATTTGGATCGTAAAGGTCTACGATCTCTATTATCGAATGCGAGTTATTCACTTAATAAACTCAATAGAACAATGCGAAATTAGAATTTTCAATCGTGCTTTTGCATCATCTGAAAGTATATAAAATTATTTTCATGTTCACTATGTGCGTTATAAATAATAGATACACCTTGATGTACACGTAACAAATATTCGTGTGCAGAAAAAAAAATTATAGCGATTGCTACTAAACAGGTTAGAACTGAATATTAAGGAGAATGCATGTATTTGGAATGATGTTTTTTAATAAGAAAATTCAGAATAATAGACGTAAACTTTGCACGATATTTAAATTTTCTATTTTCTTATTTTTCTAATAATCACCCAACTATCGAGTATTTTCATGTTTATTAATACATTGGAACGACCGTTAATACGTACATTTCCGCTGCATATTTTTCTCTTAATTCTGTAATACAATTAACTGGTATAAGTACTTTAACTCTCTAGCGAAAGGAACTTTTTGATTGAAAATTGAAAAGAGATGCCTAAATTTATTTTAAATGATTTATACAAATTATAAAATCTTACTACGATTGC
The DNA here is from genome assembly GCA_018907045.1 of Wiebesia pumilae. Taxonomy (NCBI): domain Eukaryota; kingdom Metazoa; phylum Arthropoda; class Insecta; order Hymenoptera; family Agaonidae; genus Wiebesia; species Wiebesia pumilae. The sequence continues at coordinate 5,646,460 of JACCHZ010000138.1, forward strand.
ACCCGAATCAATTTTAACAAAATCTTTATATTATGATTTAAAATATTTTTAGTAAAATCAATGTTTAAGCCTCTATAATATCATGGCAAAAAAGGAAAAATGAAATTACACATGAAATACTCGAAAATCTTTTGAGGAATTTCTCGAGGCTCGTAAAATGTTTTACCCTTTGCCGAGTGCGTGATTAAAAGTTTACTTTCACTGTTTCACAGCGTTAATGGCTAATTTTACGAGCAATGAAACGAGCTTCCACTTTTTTGGGCTTATTTTTACGTTTCCTTTAGGAATTTAAGAGCTCTCTAAAACCTTAAAAAATGATGGTCTTCATGAATTACCTATACTAAAATATTTGAAGGTAGTTTGGCGGTTACTTAAAATACGAAAGTTATCATTCTTACTTAAATTAAAAATCACTGTTGTAATATAACGATACAGTGTAATATCGATCGAAGAAATATTTTAGCCTAGTGAAGTCGTATCTCTTTATTGGTCTTAAAATGCTCGAAATTAAAGTAAGATTGTCAACTTTTTAGATTCTTTAAAACCAGAGATTCATTTTCTATCAAATGGCAAAGATGATATAAATGTTCACGAAACGGACAACGCTACGTTTATTAATGTGCAAATTGTCTTTTTATAACGCTATTGTCGTTAAGTTCCTTTATAAAGTATGAATTTCGAATGCAAAAAGAAATTTTATAATTGCAAACGTAACAGCTATTAACTCCTTCAAACAACACAAATGCCAAATGAATGAAAATCATTTATAGGGAAAGTATTTTTCATAAAAGTAAAATACACCTCAAGCAAAAATAAAGATTCTATTGGATTCATTTATAAATGTATTTTAATAATGTAGTAAAGAAACCAGCGAAGCTCGTGTTAAATAAAAATGCCTCGTGATAAAAATACGATCCCTTCTACCAATATGATTAATATTTAAATTCGTTAATAACGTTAATTTGGAAGGAGTTACGGATAAAGAGATTAAAGTAATGGCAGCTCGAGTTATCTATACTAAGATAGCAATATAAACAGGGTATGGAACATGCATTGATTGTTGTCGGTAATAGGACTGTAGGTGCACTTTATTGCACATATATTACGTACGCTTGAAAGACAAAAGACACGTGATCTGGCAATACCATGGTACCGGAAGCGCCAAATTAAGGAAAACGATTTGCGTTATGCAAAGTACACAGTAGTTATGAAGCGAGTGTATGATTAAAAAATATTTGCAGCTCCAGGGCACCGAGGTATAAACGACAAAGATGCGATAACGAGAGTCTGCTCTACTCGGCGCGCAATTAGTGTATATACGCGTAAAGAACTTTGGAATTACTCATACATTTTCAAAGACTGAGTTAAACTACGTGCTTTTATCGGTGGCGTTTCTTACCAAGGCTCTTGTCATAAATGGGCGCGTGTCTAGTACCAATGAGAAAACCTCGTTTTGTACGTATATGTTTACGATTCATCGAGGGCATACGTACGTACACATGCACGGCATACAATCATAGAGTACGTCCTATTTGAAATACACGTTTCATGTGCTGCAACTATTACGATACCTAAACTTAGATAGCAACGCCCGCTATCGCTCTATGGGCGAGGAGTAAAATATGTGTCCGTGAGTTTTTCACATGTAAGTGTAGATAAGTTTTAAGAGTAACCTACTCGTTAAAAGGTTCATTAGTTTAAAGAGAACTGCATTTATTTGAGTTACTGGTGTATGAAATGAATTAGATTCACCGTTAATTTTATTCATAAATAGCTGTTAACATAATTGAGTAGAATGTGGAAATTTATTTTAGCCTGTAATATTAAATTATAATGTATATTTTAGATGATAAAGATAACATTACTAAAATACACAGTGGAAAATCGGTTCAATTTTAAATGTGCGTTTACGCACATATGCACACGTACGCCTGCATAGACGCATGCATGCATGCAGATGCAGAAATAGTATGTTTAATTTTGAAAAAATAATTAGCTACACACTTTATCATTGCATCCGATCAATTTTCTATCATTTCAATATTCTAATGTTTAGTGATTTTTATAAAAATCTCTAATGTAATACATATATTTTTCTAAAGCGTCATAAAATTATCACTCGTGTAGTATTAGCTAGCATTTTTTATTCTTTAGAGGAACCTACACAATTCTTTTAATTTTATCACTTAATATATAAATACAAGTTGTAACCATGTGTTTTGTTATTTATACTTGTACCATGTAATGTAGGTTCAACTGCCATGTTTTGTGTAACTGGAATCTTAATTTCAATCATTTCGTAAAAAAATATTATCCATACATTCAGCCGTTCCAACTTGGCTTAGTCATAGTGTTCACGTCATAATTATGTAAACACTTCATTACGATAGTCAATATGTTTGAATTAGCTATTTCAAACATAGACAATGTTCATTGTGAAGAACGTTGTCGTGATTATGCTATAATCATTTTTTCTGCAATTTTATTTTACAAGAATTTATGAATTAATAATAGAATTATATTTTTTTACTTTACTCTTTTGTCTTTTGCTAGTCTTTTGCACGATTATCTTCTCTAATAATATAATTATTACAAAATTGAAGTTATGACTCGAAGGTTTATGCAAACTTTTTAAGACTAGTGCATGAATAATGATTTCTGCATAAATATTTAGAAATTTATGAATTACAGGATGAACTATGCGAAAACATCAATTTTCTTCGGCTACTATACATAACGCACATAAACATACTTTTCTAGTATTGCTTATGAATTTTCATAATCTTTTCATCGTGATAAAATTTACGAAATTTAATACATATTTATTTCAAAAATAATGGATGATACGAGTCATTTTTGTATTTGACAAAGATAATTAAAATTCATATATATAAGTATAATCAAGCCAAAGTATAGTCTTTTTTCTTTCATTTCATCATAAATATTGACGAAATATTTTTTTTCATAGTAAATATTTATCACTCTAATTCTTTCTATTATTAATAATAATTATTATAATTTATTTTCTTTTTCTTTTTACTAATTAATTAACACTAAAATATATGATCCACCATATCCACAAGCATATTTTAAAGCTAATATACTTTTAAAGGTATTCCTTGTACAAGAGAGTTATGTTAAATTTTTATTTTTAGACTATATAATTAAAAGCTATTTGTCACTGAAAATTCACAACATATAAATATAATTTTGTGTCCGAAAAAAGTATGTATTTTATTTGTACTAAATATATTTAGGTTTTAAAGAACTTACAAACATCCAACGGAATTTTATGATTTTCCTTTTTAAGCATGCACTAAATGATTCATAAGATGACTTCAGAATGACTTCTTTTCTGATGGTATAAAAGATTATTACTTCATAAGATCATTATACTTTTTTAAAAACGTTTGAAATGTGATTTAAATTATTGTAAAGCCTTATCGTAAGCGATACTGAATTTATAAATACAAGTTTTATTTATAAATGTTAAATCACTATAAGTACGTTATTAAAGCAAGCGAAATTATTTTTAAGCCTAGATAGAAATTTTTTCATTTTAACTTCAACTTAATTCAAGGAATAGTTTAATTGAATAATTAAAGATTCAATTGAATTTTGAAATAAAAAGATTATTCTTATTAAATTCGAAAGCTATTTTGTTTGAAAACATGTGCATTTAGTAATTTTAATAAGTTATTCAAATATTTTCATACATTAGTCGTACTTTAATAATTTTTCATATTATAAGAAAAATAAATGTAAATATGATATAAATACAATATTTATCAAAAGAACAAAAATTCTTTATTTCACGCGATTACATTGTATTAAAATAATTTATTTAAATTACAAATATGTATTTGGTATTAAGAATTTTTCCCTTAAATTTCTTAGAATAATTAACTTTCTTTTGATACATTTGGTTTTATGAAAAAAGATTATTATAATTTCATTATACCGAATACTATTGTGCATTAAGAATTTTTAAGACTAATCAGAAGCTACAGATGTTAAAAATTACAATACTTATATAAAAAGGAAGTAGTTTTAATATTTTAATATATATTAAGAGGAGTATTCGTGACAGTAAATTTAGCAGTTCTACAAATCGTGAAATAATTTATATTAAAATTTTGTAAATTTATTTTAACTTGTAATATCATTTTATTTCGATTAAGTAGAATATAAATAAAGTATAAAAAATTTACTATCTATAATAAAGGTTTTGCCGCGTCGATTTCACTAAATAATTTCAGTTTTACTAAACAAAGTTAATAGCATGAATTAGAACTTTCTTTAAATATATTGTAAGGTATATTTTAAAATTCACCTTCTTCGAAGTAATCGAATACCTACTCATTACAACCATTTTTAGGTAAAAGCAGAAACTCTGTAGCCCTTAAACATTCTCCTTTCAACACAAGCATATTGATTATGATTATTGGTATATAATACTGAACTTCCATTAAAAATCTCATTAATGAATCGCATGGTCGCGCAAAATGTCGAAGGTTACATTTTACATGTATAAGAGAATCGGCTTCCTCTATGCATCGGAAATTCTCATGCTGCGTATATGTATCGTTATTAAAAGACCATCAAAGCGTAAATGTGATCGTATATCGATAAAAGCGAGCTTGAGCGATTGCTTTTTCAGCGAATGCACTCGACATATCTTTCATAATCTTGTGATGGTGGAAGCCGCGCTCTCATGATTTTTTCATTTTGTGCGCTTTGCGCGCGTCCCGTTAATTTCACGCAAGACGGAGCATCGATAAAGAGGCATCGAAAACTTTAATTCGAGCAGACAATTAAAATTTTCCACAAAGTCGCTACGCGCGCCTTCCAGATTATACGCCGTGCAATTTATATTGCGTCTTTATACTCAATGTTATTTTGAACGCTTTTTTATTTCTCTTCTTATTTATAACATCGCCCACGAGGTAATTAAATCCCAATTGAATTACATAAAGAATAAAGGGATATTGTTTGTACTTTGTAATTTATTTCTAGTCGAATGCAATGAAGTTTCTTCCTATACCTTGGTTCGAATACTTTTAATCGTTTTTTTTTCATACGTCACATTCAATTATAAATAAAATTAGTTCAACTGCAGAAACACTCATTGCATGATCCCGTGAAACAATAGTCAGATCCAAAACGAATAATCTTCTCACTGTCAGTACAGGAAAATAAAATTGTGAATAAATTTTCACTTCAGCAATCACGTTTCTAACAAAAATTTTATCTATTGTCGGATGTTAATTTAATACATACATTGTATTTTAAAATATATATATCAAATGTAATGTGGATCAGTCCATATAAAGGCTGATAGTTTAAGCTAAATAATGAATATATTAGATTATTTTATATCACATAATCGAGGCTATGTATTTTGTATCATTTTATTTCGTATTTGAAATTACACGTATGATGTTAACTGAGTTTGACTTGTTATAAAAATGTAAGTCTGACAAATGTATGGATACTGTATTAACTAAGATAGTTCAGAATAACTTTATGAAAAAGTAAGCATAAAATTTAGTTGTAATCAATCGATTAATTGATTAGCAATATTGTAATAGTAGTTTAGAATTTATAAATTGGCTTTCATTTATATATTTTGATTAAATGTTACATTTAAATAATGGAATTAAAACTTATTGAACGATAACTGAATAGACAATTCAATCTAAGAAAACGCTGTATCTTAATAAAAATCACGCTACTTAAATTCATCAAAGTTATTAATATAATAGCTGATATCGATAATAAAAACATAATTCTAGTTTAAACTTTGATACAGTATCGTAGTTTTGACGATGCACTTAATTACGATCAACAGAATTTCAAATAGTTATTTAACTTTATGTATTCAAAGTACATCATCAAAGCCATCACTAATAATCGGTTATGATTTACAATGGGAAATCGTAACGGTAAAGAAGTACTTTAGTATTGCCTTAGAGGACACAATACAAGAAGATCTATTGTCTAACTAGTTGATTTGAGGCACATTCAGTTCATTTTCAATTTAAATGATGCACATATACGCATTCAATAGAGAGTTTCCTCGAGAGATTAACTATTCTTATTAAGTTTCACCTAGTGAGATGGTATACATAGAGCTGTACTGAACTGTATGAAAGTTACAAATAAATTCCTTGGCTGATCCAATATAGTGACGAAACAGTGTCTGATTAAAGTTTGAGTCTTGACTATTACGTTTGATTGACTTCGTTTGATTTTTTAAAATGAATATTATTTTTTATCTTCTAAGCCTCATTATTGTTTCTTTTAAATATTAATTATTTTTTTAATATACTCCTAAGGTTATACTCTTAAGAATTTAAATAAAATAACATATGTAAGCTTTTACTTCTATTATGAAGTTTAATTGAGTTTTTACATGAGTATTTAGTTAGAGAATTCGATTTTCTTCATTTTTATTTCTGTTCTGTAATTTACATTGATACTTCTTGTTAAAAAAAAAATGTTGAATAGTATAGAATGTACGCAGGATGTATACATAAGTTTGACAATAAACAACATAATAAAGAAGATTACTGGATTTATGTAAAATAGAAAAAATGAAGCGTTTAATAAAAACTTCAAATCGCATAAGTATAAATAAAATAAAGGGGAATATTTTTGATATTTTGAAAAGTGTACTTTCTGAAGGCTGAATAACCTTACGTTCTTTAACTTACATTTCCTTCCGAGTTTTTAAACGAAGCCTCGAATTACTTTAAAATACTGTATTGGATTATAATGAATTGTGTACCTTACATATTTAATTAAAAATGGACTAGTGTACACATATAGGCCAATTATAGGTATAATTTGATATGATTTATTTTTATATTTTCTAGCTTAATTCTAAGTTATTTTATTTTTTCCACTTTAACCATAATTCTGTCGTTGAAAATTCATTTAATTACAAAAATAGATAAAATATCAATTGACTTTTTATTATTTTATGTGCATGTCAAACACGAGAGATATTTCTTAGAGTTTTACACGCATAAAGAACATTACATTATTCAACAATTGTATTAAGTGGGCCATTCGCGGGGATTTTCTTTCACCTTTTATGCACGCGTATAATTTACTGTGTCATGCGCATCCAATGAAATTTCTTGATATCGCGCAGTAAATAGCTTGAATAGTCGTTTTACGTACCATTGCCAGGAGAAATATTGGGCCACGTGAAGATTCTCGACTATAATTCGTGCGTCAATGTGCATTATAAATGTTTGCAAGTGTACACGAGCCATTAGTGATGGCGTCTGGAATAACAGACATTTTGTCCCCACCTCTTAAATTTGCACTACCATTATTTCATCAATTTTCTCATGAGGAACTCCATCTTCGTACGTCTATCTTCTTTAACTTTCCATATAAAATTTTGTACACCTCCTTAACTCAACTTCTTTGTTTATCGATTTTTCTGCAAAGCATCACTCAGGTAGTTAACAATACTGGAATGTGTAGGACGTACGACATTATGATGTAATATTGTAAAAGATTCTACTGTATAGAGAAACTTGTAATATCAAACATAAATTTTATTTTATTGGCTAATGGGAACGTGTATTTAATATTTCTTAATTTTATCTTCTTTGCTTTACTTATTTACTGATTTATATAAGATGTACCAACACAAATACTGCAATACTTTTGTTTAAGAAATAGTGAAATAAAATTTTCGTTAATTTGGTTTTCAACTACACTTAGAAGTATTTTTATATTAAATCCCATACGATTATCTTTATTATATCTGCCTTAAATACAATTTCTCTAATTGATTCGGCTAGTTTTATGTAATTTTAAGAATTTGAAAAATATGAAAATTTCTAGTTAACTCGATAGAAATATTCTGCTAGCATTGCTACCATGAATAATCGATAAAGTGCATAAAACATTGAACTAAAGTAAATATATTTACCAAAATTATCATTCATATTTATATTTTCATCGATATCCAAAAAATTTCTTGAGATCTATGCATTTTTGGAGCAAGAATTGATTATATATTATTGTAAGCTATACAGTTTTACTTTATATAGTTTAATAATCCTCGTTGTTATTAAAAATAAAGAAAACAACTAGACTATAGTAATATTTTTATCCGTTTATGAAAATAATCCAGAAACGTGTTTAACTTTTTCTCTGTAAGAAAACTATGTCGGTTTCAACATAATTTACCTGAAGAATGACTTGGTGATCTTATATTATTAAAGTGTAAGCTCACGGGAACGAAAACGGTATCTGAACAATTATAAAGATCAAGTATTTTCGTTGTTAACAGAACTCACGCCTATCCCAGTAAATTATCCGATTTCTCACAACAAAACGATAATCTCTCCTCGCGTATGCACCTAAGCTGCTGCGATAGCGCGTCTGCCCCCTACCAACTAGGGACTCCCACTCTTGCGTTTCCTCCTTCTTTTTCTTGCCCATCGTTTTCCCCATGCCGGTTTTTCAGGTCCATCTACGACGTTGACCAAGACGAAGACAACCTGATGGTGCTCCTCGTTCTCAGACCAGCCTCTCTCTCCTCTTCCACTTAGCTCACGACCAATCCGGACCGATCCTCCTTTGCAGTTTTAGACTTCCTGAGCGCAGCTCCTCTTTCTCTCTTACTCTCATACATGCTGCACTATCTTTGTGTATCACCATTCTTGTTCCTCTCTTAAGAGGGGGATACCCTCATTAGTGCCCACCTACCTTCAGCGGGGCCGATCTTATTACTAATGTGTGTGCATGCACGTTTGTGTGCGGATGGTTAGTCCTATATGCAACCAGATGCGCACGTTGCTGCGTTAAACATTATATATACGTGTGTGCGCCTGTGTATGTGTTTCGTAAGAGCGAAAGCCTCTCTCGTGGTTCATATGAGAAAGAGAACCAGTAACGCCCCTTTTTTCCTTTCTCTCTCTCTCTCTCTCTCTCGAATGCAGGAGTGGACCGTACAAGCGTGAGTTGAACGCGGTCATGCTTCATTATTTCACGGAGTGATCATTAAGCCAGTCATCCTCCCGCTCCGCCTCCTTTCAACCATCTTCTTCACGGCCTATGTCCTTTCATTCTCCCTCTCTCTCTCTCTCTCTCTCTCACCAGAGGTCCTTTTTTATTATCTCTCTTACTCGTTTTCGTGGTCTCTTTGACTTTATATAGGTTCTCTGGCATTTTTTCCTATCTAAATAATGCTCGTGTCTCTATCTGTTATTAATGACGTATCTCTTTTTATATGCTTCTTGACTTTTTTTGAGTGCCTCGTAATTATTTTGCTATAATTTATTCGACAGCAATAGGTTTCTTTTAAATCTTTTTCAGATATCCGTACAACATATAAAATATATTTTGTATATAATTTTTGATGCTTGATTTTTACCATGTACTTTTAAAGGAAGAGCGTATAAATCATCTGAGCAAAAGAATGGTATTTACTTTTTTTATTTCTTAAGGATTCATTAGGAAACTTTAAAAAGGGAATACTTAAAGTGTCGAGGTGCAAAAATTTCTTAACTCGACATTCTACTAGCGCAATCAATCATATCTTGAAGAACTAGAGAATTGAAGAAAAATACCTTACATTCGTGATATAAATTAAATGCCAATCACAATTTATTTACATATATGCATTTATATATGTGAAAAATAATATAACATTTAGCGTTTCAATTTTCAATTTAAATTAATAGTTGCTTTGAAAGATTCGTGTTTTAGATTCTTACAATCTTAACCTTTACAGTTTCCCAACGGATCTTTTAACTTGTTTCTGCATTGCGATAATGAAATTAAGCGTAGAGTTAAAAATATAATCTTTCTATTAATGATTCTATAATTGATTCTACAGTGGACCTTGACAATCTGGTTACAAGTTTTCCAAATCAATGTAGACTCTGCTTCGAGAACATATCAAGAGAAATGATAATTAATATAACATCGTTTACGCATAATTTGTAAATTAAGACACCAACTACACATTTAAATCGATAAAAAATTCATACGAATGTGGTTTGGTACTCCGTATCTGAGTTATATAAAAGTATCGAACATATCTCTCAAGCAGGATAAATTAATATACAAAATCATCTTATAAACAAGTAAGAACAGGAATTTTATCCTTCGTCGTTTTCGTTTCTTCTCCCTACCCTCGCTCGCACCTGTCCACCTTTCGTTCGCCTTTTTAATGTGTGCGACCGACGGCGTGCGCGGTGCTGCCATCTGCTATTTGTCCGAACTATACAAGCGGATGATGCGAGCAATTCCTTCTTTTCTTCTTTTCTTTGGTTTGCAACATTTCGCAAAGATCTCTTTTATAGTTCGTATCGATTTACGGGAGATTTGTCGAAGAGAACGAATTGCGCCACATGCGGGAACCTAATTAGGTGAACGTCACTGATTATGGTGTTTCGTGTAAGAAGCTGGAGGGCAAACCTTGTCATGAAGGAATGATGAGTCTGCTTGTTTATTCAAAGGGAGTAAATAAGTATGTCCGTAGGGTTTGTGTGATTATTCGGCGTAATCGTACTGGTATCGTTGTATCTTCTTCCGACTGGAGCTCCTCCTAATATTTTCTTTATGTCATTAAAGTAAAAAATCCGTATTTTTTTAATGTCCTTAAACGTTGATTACTTAAAGTGTTATTCTTAATTCGAAAGATTTATAAATTCATAATTAGACAACGTAATGTGCTGAAGCAGTGCTTCACGTACTTCGCAAAATAATTTTATGTAGAAAAGTGCTTGTAATCAATCTAATATATCAAATTCTCATTCATATTAAAACCACGTATATTTTATTTTATTATTTACGATAACGCTTTTTTCAATAAATATCGAAAGCTTCGAGTTATGCGATAAACATTCATTTACAAATAAATAAATTTTTTTTCAATAAAATAGCGAAAAATTGCAGTTTTACTTTGCTGTTGATTTTGATTCCTAGTTCCCTAAAAATTCTGTATTGTAGATTATAATATGTCAAATCCGTCCAGATAACATTACTACAGAATTCGAATATTATACAAATTATAAGAAAATCTCTAAATAAAACTTCAGCGAATAAAAATCTTTATCAAAACATTATAAATTTTACCATTAAACGGCATCGTAATCACTAATTTCAAAGTATCAATATTTTATATAACGATACAAGATGCAAGTGTACATGATCCCTGGAAAGTTCTTGATATCCATTAAGTCATTAAAGAAGTTTTATGGCACATAACCATAAAACTCAATATATTACCATTAACAACTATGAAATTAAGTATATTGCTTATGTATCTTACTTAATATCATTTTTAAACTTGCATTGAAATATAAATAATTTTCCTCTTTTCTGATTTAAGAATTTCCATACAACTTTTAGCACGATATTAAGTCATCTATCTATAACTTTGCGACTAGATACAGATTTTGACGTCAAACAAGTCTTAAATTAGAGACTATTGCAATCAATTTTATTTTCATGATTAAAATAAGCTTAAAACTAGTTACTGAGTAATAAATATTAATAAGGGTAATAATTTCTACTAATTTAATGTAAATTTTTTATATTAGGAGGTATATCTGAGGTTTCTAGGATGAAACTATGTACATTGAATTTCATTTTTTAGGTATCAGGAAACACCTTCTAAAGCCGGATCAGAACCTGTTTTCTGTATAACTTACAGTATCTTTGTAAGTACTTACGAGACTTAAAACTTTAAATACATATGTAAATTTATTGCGACGAAATCTATTTGTGTAGTTACAACTGCTTTTATTATAAACTTATAACACCTTCATTAAAAACTCTGCACTAAACTTCGTATAAAAATCTTTACTTATATTTATATATAATTTCTTGATATTTTATAATTTAATTGAATAAAGTCTCTAATTTACGAAGAAACTAGTATTATCAAATTTTCGTTTATAGCGGATTTAACTTAATGTTCTAAATTGAATTGAGTTTAATGCTTTAGATACGTTAAAAAAAATTATCTATGTACAAAATATCGTTAGAAACTATGAAATAATATGCAACTTGAAATGCAACGAATGAGTATTTATTCTTCACACAATTTTAATTAGATTATTTTTCAACTTAAATGCATTCTTAAGAGAGAATATTCATATTAATTTTATGTATAATTTTAAGATCACGAACAAAATTTTGTGGTACAATTTTTGTGGAAAGCTTATTTGAAGTTGACAATTGGAAAGTACAATCATAATTAAGAATTATAACCAAATATTTAGACATTATTTGATATTAATTTTTACTGAAAATTTCTTTTACGTCAATGTATTATTGTTCACCATCGTCATTTTAAAGCAATAAATATAAATATTTACTTTTTATAAGCGTATACTAAATTAATGAAACTTAATAAAAAATATTGATATTTATCACGACGTACATAAACCTCACATGAAGTTATAATCTACTAGTATTTCAATTATAACACGACTTATTAAAATTAGTTTTTCATAAAAAAAAATATTTTATATTATAAAGGACATTCTCAAAATTACTTGATGTTAATCTTATTAATGTTAATTTAATCCTTTCCTTGACTTATTTACATAAAAATGTAAATTATAAAAAAATAAATATGTTAAATTATCAAAATTTTAAACAACATTTATTTCATTGCTTATGCATTTTTATTTAATTTTTTAAATTTAAATAATTACAAAATAAAATTCTGTTTCTAAACTTTGATTACTTTTAATTTGAATCTTAAGCTCATGCTGTGTTTTACTCTCATTTATTAATAATGAGCTTAGTTCTATGAATTAGTAATTAAAAGTATCGTGCTATAAATTTGATTTTGTGATAGAAACGCAAGCACGACTTCTCTTTTGTTTATCCTCTATAACAATCACAGAAGCCCAAGGAACAAAACATTTTCCTGCAATTGATGATTGTTCTCCTGGCATATTTGCTTACGTATTTAAATATATATTCCAGATAAAGACGAAGAGTCCATATACAATACCATCACGCATTATACGCGATGCAGCTGTTTAATGAATAGCAGAAGCCTTGAGGTGCTGAAGGAGGTGCGTGTTTATACGGCGTTGAACAAAAAAAGGAAAGATTCCATTTACGCGTGTTGAGCATGATTTAGTAACCTGGAAGTGCGGTGCAAACTGTTTCTTTCTGGACACGATAAGCATTACTTAATAAAAGGCAAACTATAACATGTACTTTTTAAATATTCTCTTGTTTACAGACGTCAAAAAATATATATAACAATTTTTCATTCTGTAACTATTAAATTGTCTATATAAATTAGCTTTTGAATCTGACATTTGACATTTTATGCGAATATAAAATATATCAAATAAAACGAAATTTATTATTGAATGAGTGGGATAATAAATTGTAGATAATTTTATATTGATTATAAAGTGTTGAAATTCAAAGTACTTATATCATTTCCATGTTAAAATTCAATTGTATTTGCTTTTATAAAACAATTAAAATTTCTAAAGTTTAACATATTTATGAGGAACATTGGAATGCTATTCTTAAAATACCGAAAAATAGATTTGGAGTCATTAAAAATAATCGTTTAATTATCTTATTGCAATTTTTATAATGTGAAGTTAATTCTATTATTCAATAAATCTATAACAAATTTTATATTGATTAAGTAATTGTATCCTCTTAGTTTGCAGTTTCTTTTCGATGGACTTTCATTTTTTTATAAAAGTACTTTTAATATAGAAAATGCCTTAAAAGGTTAATAAAATTAAATAATCATTAAAGCTAATTTTAGATAAAATAAGATATTTTTATACGTTTTGGTTTTAATATTCGTATAAGTTTAGTTTTAAGATGATGAATTAATAAATATAAACATTTAGCTGATAAACACTATTAAATCTCTTATAATAATGTAGCATACAAATAAATAATTAAATTCTATTGCCGATGATTGCACATCTAGCTTTGGACTTTTGACTTGTCATTTGCGAGATACGCACGTATTTAATGGAAAACATGAATAAGCTTTACGTATAATGAATACTGTAAATATTTAGTGCACTTTTTATTGATTATTCTTGCATATTTTAATTACACTGGCAGTATATTTAATTAAATTCTTATATATGTGACTTTAAGAAAAAAATGTATTTGGGGTAATATATATTATTTATAACTACTTCTCAGATTTAAGTAATATTTTTGTATTTGCTAAAATTCTTATTTATAATACATTTATAGTTAGTATTGTTAGTATAGTTAGTTAGTTAGTAGAGTATTCAATATAGTTCAATTAGTATATTTAATATTTCCTGTTTAGGTATCAATCATTTTAAGAATCTTCTACAAGGATATACTTTTTTAAAAATCAGAATTTGTATTTTAATTTATGTATATAAATATTATATGAGAAAATGTCGAATACGTTAGTTTTTGAGAAAAAAGAATACTTTAAATGTATTATTACTAATTTTTTTTTATTACACTTTCTTTCTTATTAAAAAAACAAATTATGGTTATCAAACAAAAACAATAAAAGTAAATAAACAAAAAAGGCATTATTCTTTTAGAGATCAATTTTTGATTATAATTATTTAAAGATATCACAATTGATCCTTGAAGTAATATATTGGTACAATATCAAATTCTCATTTTAATAAATTTCAGATGATCTCAGCCTTTTAAAATCACATTCATCGATAGTATTAACACTAGAGATAAACTATAAATGCTAATGAAATATTAAAAAATGTAGCACTAAGAGCTAGCATTATCAATTAATAATATTAATTTATTAATTATTATTAAAGACAGAATTTCACTACCGAGCAAGTTTTCACTGTATTTGCCAGTTTACTTTTTACCTCAAGGAAATTTACTAAATTCATGATTAATAACAACATCTTATGTTAAAGTAATAACTCGCATTAATACTTCTTATTTTGTACTAAAATTTTATCTATTAAAAAAATTAAAAAATCTAATAGAAATTCTTAAACGTTTAAAAGAAATATTGATCATAATGATAACTACGCAATTTACAATTACTCTACTACTTTCTTTGAGAGATTTAAGTTTTCAAGTATCATGTGTGAGAAAAGTCTTTATTATCAACAGTATACATTCATTTTCAGTAGAATAGTATATCAATAATTGAATATCCTACTTGAACTCTTTGATAAGCCGATTTCTTATTAAAGTTGTTGCACACTGTTTAATGTCCGTAATTGCAAATAAAGGTCACACATTTGATAATTCAGAATTATAGTATACAATTTAAGCACAAAATGTTAATCCGATTTTTGCAATTGTAAATGCGTGTAAACTTTCAAAAGTAAATCGTATTTTTATTTACTTTTTTTAAATAGTTTTTTGTAATCAAATCCATTTATCGTTATATTAAATTAATTATTAAAGTTTCTTTGACAGATGCTTTAATTGAGAATATACAAATACTTTCTTTAATAATTATAAGTTAGAGTATAAAAAGGAAAATTGTCGTTTCAAAGTTTTTAAAAACATTTTCATCAAGAGGAATTTTGGTATTATATAGAAAAAATTTATAAAAGATAAAGAGGATAGAATTATAAGAGATAAGATTAGAATGATAGTATTAAACAATCCAAATTCCTAAATTTCTTTTTGCTTACAGAGGAACGTGTACAAACGTCTAAGTTTTGAATGTTATAGCCAAGTATGTCAATATAACATACTTGGCTCAGAAATATTGGTAAAATATTTTTCGTATATATGTGTATATGTTCTTATTAAATAAATATTATTTATACGTACATTGAGAGAACAAGGGATTTATATGACGAAGATGCTTAGACAATCAACTATGCTTATTACTTAATAATAAGCATTTAATTCATCGAAAGTACCTTTAGAACATACTTTAATAAATTACTTACACCAATAATTATTATAAAAATAAAGTCTCCAATTAGAAATATCTTATCCGTTACCGAGTAAATAATTTTTCTTAAAATTTGTTAATTTTAATTGATTAGACTCATTATTTAATAATACTTAGTCAATAAAATATAAATTGACAATAGAACTAAGGAAATTCAACGTAACGGTATGATCGCTTATAAATATAAGTAACAAACGTTTCTTGTAGTACAGCCAGTTTTATGGTTTTATCTCAATAATGTATTCCATTATGAAATCAAAGATATTGCATTAAACGTAAATTTTTCATCTAGTAGAATTTGTCCCGATTTTTTAATCGCAGAGCTTTTTCAACCTTAACGAGTCTGCTTTTTTAAGTCGACATTTCAAATTCTACACCTAACAACCTTAGACAAAATAGTCCAACAAGATAGAAAGAGAATGCAAAAGTATCCGCAGTATACATGCATCAGCAGCTCTCGGCCTGTTTCCTTTTCGCGCTTACGAGCTATAGCAACTCGCTTGCCCGGTAATAATTATTCCGATGTAGATAGCAGGGTGCGCTCGCATATAACTCGAGCGTTAATGCGCGAGTTAAAGCGCTTGTCCCGAGAAAGAGAGAGAGAAATAGAGAGAGAGAGAGAGAGAGAGAGAGAGAGAAAGGGTGCGCGAAGAAGCTAGAAGAAAGACAGATCGCGAATGCTGATATTCGGCGCCGCTCCTTCTGACCGTTGGGACGCGTTGCTGCTTGACTTTTCCAATTGCTTATCGTACTTCTGTTCTGGGTCTTGTAACACTACTAAGAACGACTTGAATTTCTAAATTGACGAATTAATGGTCTACGTTGCTGCTGGGCAAAATTGTTCGCTGCCGAGAATCTTCGACGTTACAATCGAATTCGAATGAATTTTTAAGTGTTCGTACCTTTGTGGAGCTTCAGAAATCGAACGGGTATTATCTTGTAAGATATTCAAATGAATGAATTGGTCTCTATATAATAGGGGGATTCACATTATCCTTTTGAAGAATTTGAAAAAAAATAATGTTTTTTTAGGAAGATCATAGAACTTCATAATGAATAGTTGAATCCAAAAGAAATCAAAAATATCATTTTACGTTATCAAAAATAGGTTGTCGCTGTTTTAGAAAAATTGAAAAAAGTATATTAGTTTTTTTAAGTTATATTTATTCATTTGTAAAATTGTCTTACCGTACTATGTTTGTTCTACTGAACGGTGAACAGATTATACTACGGATATTAATTATTCGAATGCTACAAATAACTTCGAACTATTTTCAATGCATTTAAGAATAAAGAGATATAATTTATTTAATATACATTTTTTCATTTACTAAATATATTTAAAAATATTTTTTCTATGCACGCCATATTTGATTTATTGGCAGTGATTAGTACAAAATAAAATGTTTCTCATTCTCAATATTTCCAAGATTATAAGAATCCTCTAAATAAAAACGACAAGTTATTCTGCAGTAGAATTTGCTCTTTTGAAATTCTAAAAGCTTACAGCAAATTTAATATTTTCTTTTACTATTTTTTAAATTATTATTTTAATCCAGTAGTTTGATCTTCCGTAGTTATTCGCGGGAGACGGTGTCCCTCGTTTTCGCTCTACGTTCGGCGCGAATTCGCTTAGTAGCCCTTCTTTTCCCTTCAAGATATTCATGTCGGTCAGCGGTAATAACGATAAATTGCTGGGCCATAATGGCCGACGCTGTACCGCTCGTGTATACATGTATGCGCGCTACGTACCCGTACACGATCGCGCGCGTCCGGGACCTCCACTCCTTCCTATACACTCTTATATTTATTAGATTCACCTCTTCGAACCAAGTTCTGGGGTTTGTACATATATATGTCCGCGTGTGTCTTATGTGTCACGCTGCTGATTTGCATTCACACGGATTAATTAATTTCATTCTTGCTTCTGCTAAAAGAAAA
Source organism: Wiebesia pumilae (assembly GCA_018907045.1). NCBI lineage: Eukaryota > Metazoa > Arthropoda > Insecta > Hymenoptera > Agaonidae > Wiebesia > Wiebesia pumilae. The sequence goes on from JACCHZ010000138.1 coordinate 5,664,320, forward strand.
AGTTTCTTTTATACTATTTTACATAAATTTTAAAATTATGATCGCAGCTTTCGATTCTTTCAATGCAGCTTTAAAATTCTATCGATCTGAAAATAATTATGGCATTTATATATTATTTTATTTGCAATATTAATATTTATATCACTCTAGTTAATGTTGCATTCAATTGCAACGTATCAATCTACTGAAGCAAATATAGAATTTTAATTATATTATAAAGCAAAAGTCTACTACTATGTGTATTTTTTAATTGGTATTAAAGAATTAAACACGATTATGATGTACAGTTTTAGTCTATCTATACATATAAAATTATACATTTAAATCTGAAATTAATACAAATTCATATTTATTCAAATTTAACAAAATGTTACATTACTCACATTTCGTACATAATGGTCAGGTATATTTGTTTCAAATTAAAATGTTACTTATTTCAACTCCAATTTAGTTAATTTAGTGAATAATACTGACAAAAATTTATCATTTATTTTCGATGTGAATTTCTCTTATGATATAACGTTACGGAAAACACTTAAGATTTCATTGTCGTTAGGTAATCTTCCTTGTATTCACCTTTTTCATTTCACTTATAGTAATATTGTTGTAAAATTAAGGTAAAAATAAAAACAGTCTATTTATAGAATCTATTGATGCTTTACTGAGAAATTTGATATAACCAACAAAATTATTATAAATATTTAAATAATAGCAAAATGAATTTTGTAACTTATTATTTCATATTTTAAGTAATTGTTTAATCGTCACATATCAAATATTAGAATTCTATTGATTACAAAGATCTGATTTGTATCATTGCTTGACTTGTATAATAAACTTTTGCATAACAATTAATTAATTAAAAAAATTATTTGCAATTCTTAAAATTTAATTTTATGAATAATATTGACTCTATTGAAACTAATTTTCCTTCGAATAAACAAATAGTTTTCTCCAAATATTATTGTAGGATTTATATAACTATTGAATCAATTAAAATCTATGTTATGATAATATGCTGATATAAACAACTATCACTTCATGTATTAAAATTCTTTGAATTAATTATTTTTAAAATTGGCGATAAATTAAAATAATTAAAATAGACATTTTTAAAATAATATATCTTGTGAATGTGAAAAAGAGAAATGTAAATTATTCCATAAGTATGTAAATGGTAAAGATATACCTTATAATTTTTAGAGATATACTTGAAATTTAAATTAGGTACATAATATATAACATTTTTTTTCAATGCGAATAATTATAAATTCAAATTAATTTTTTTTCAATACAAACATTATAGCTGAATTATTTTAAAACCGAAACTTTATGATCATATATGAAAGTAATAAAGCATAATGTTCATTATGCTTTATCAAATGATAACGCATATAATAAGAATTACAATTTATGACGAACGGTCGATTTTAATTCAAAACATTATAGCTTGGTAAGTTTTATCAACATAAATAAAATATATATTAAATCAATTCCCTTTTTATTTTGATATTATAGTTTGTAAAAAGACAGAGTTTCTTAATATTTTTCTACAATTTCTTTAGGAAATCAATTTTACTTTCTTTGAATAACTCTTTTTCAAATACATTTAGATTAAATTTTTGTCTTCTATAATATGTGTTTAAATATTGATTCATTACACTGGCAGAGATAATTCAATAATATAATGCGTTTAGAATTAATGAATAAATCGATGCCTATAACATAATATTCAGTAAAGACTACTTTAAAATTAGTATGATTTTTTGCACAATGATATATTCCCAGAAGTAGTTTTTAATTAGTGACAAATTAAAATTCATAATAATTGCTGTAAAAAATTTTTACTGGTTTAATATATATTGTTAAAAAACCTAAATAGGTATAATTAAAAAATACACGATTAACATTGTTTTCATTAATAGAAAATATTTAAATTTTCTAGGGGATCAAGTTATTTTACAAATATAAATTGTTTTCGATTTATTGGATAAATCTTCAAAGTTAATTCTTCATAATTAAAGTTTTTGATATTTCTTATAGCATTTATTTATTTAATTTAAAGAACTTTACGAATTCTACCATTATTGATTAGTTATTTTATCAACTCAATGATATCAATTGTAAATAAATTCATATTTATCAAAACGAAAAGTTAATGCAGTTAATTAGCTTCTTGTCAATAAAATAGTTTAATTGTAAAGATCTGACTTGACACAGTTTCATTGTGAAAACGATTGATGCACCTGCAAAGTAAATAATTATATATGTGTGTGTGTTTGTGGTTGTGTGCGTGTGTGACATACTAATTTATAAAAATGGAATATGGTAAACGTATTTTCAATTGGAGTTTTCTAATTAAAAATAAAAATATATTAGCAATTAATATTAAAAATATAAATATATTTTGGATTTTGAAATGTGTATATGTGTATGATTGCTATCTGATTATAAATAAAAAAAAAATTCACGAGTTACTTTAGCTAAAACTTTGTTAAGATGAAAAACATAAAAGTTTTCTAAACTAATATTTGATTTTTTTACAAAATCACTTTACTATGTTCAGTGCTTAATGTAAATTGAACTTTGTTGTTTTAATATAAGTAGAATTTATTGTAATACTAGAGATAAATAAAACAAACAATCATGAAAATTAATGAACATTGTTAATTTTCAGTTCTAAAAGATCATTATTATACCTCTTGAAATATATATCCATAATGTGTGTAGAGCATGAAACTAAAAAAAGACAACTCTCACAGTGAGTGTTTATATAATCCAACTTTGTTACACAAATCACTTTGTACACCTTGCCTTCCTCGTAATACAAATTCGGCTCAGGAGCTTCTATTCTCTCTCGCTTAGGTGCAAGTCAATGTAAATTTCTGTATACGCTCGTATGTACTTATCCTTCTACGCGAAAGTAGAATTTTTGTATCCTATTCTTGTGCCATTCTCCCTTTTCTCTTTTTTAACAGAAAAAAGCTTCACGCCAAGTTATACGTCAACTCCCGAGCCTTCCATCTCTCTCTCTCTTGACATATTTTGCTTTTGCTAGACATCTATGTATATATATATATATACAAATGAAAACGACCTGTACCTACAGTTTGTACAAACGCTGAACTTTCGTATAACTTGTCTCGTTCATACACGGAAGCGGGCCATGTTGCAAGGAATATGACCTAAGCTTGTGCGCGTATACGTACATATACAGTGTAATATAGTATTATCGCTAGGGTGAAAAAGTTTTGTGCGCGTCTGCATGACGAAGAGATAAAGAAAAGAAAAGATGGATTAAGGTATGTAAGGTACATAAAAAGCTCAAAACAAAGAAATTTAAAGCAGTTTTTATTTACCTTTAAGGATAAAACGGTAACATGTTATTCAACTTTGATTCAATTACATTATAATATTTTTTCTATTAGTGCATCGAACAGTGTGTGTAGTAGTGTATAGTTTATAATTGAAAGGAAAAATACTACGTGATATTCATCAGAAATAACTGAACAGCTTTATCCAGGAATTTTAATGCATTAGTCTTATTTTACCAAAATAATAAACAATATTGTTCAGCAATAATGCAAAATATTATATAAATTCTTCATATTATTTTATTAAATTCTATTTGGGATAATAACTGTTACAGTTTACTAACCAAAATATTAAAATCGAATTATTATTGTAAATAATAATTACTGTACATTTAATTATATATAATTATATATTAGTATTATGTATTAACAGTACTTTTTACCTTCCTACTGCCCTTATCAGCAGTTCAAAATAATCGATTAACAAACAGTTTAGTGAATTTTGATTAGGCAAAAATGATCCGGCATAGTTTTATAAAAATGAAACATTCTTGAATCAAGATAAATAGTGTTAATATGTCATTAAAAATAAATCTAATTTAAATAGTTTCATGCAATAACTTAATGAGCACTGCAATGTAGACTAGTCGTGAAAGCTTTCAAGATCATTGAAGTATATAGTTTCTGCATCTTAAAACGCAGTGATCTGATGGTATTTGCTCTCCTGTGATAAAATGTGCGCCATCTAGCGTCTTTGTGACTAGTCATTCGAGAAACTACGTGCTGAGTGAGAACTTGTCTGTGTCTGTTATACATATATAACATTTCCCCTGAGTCGATCTCTGTTCAAAATTTTCTGGAATTCGCTAGGTAGTTTGAAGAAGGTCTGGAATTTTAGTTTTTTGAATATCATACATATCTAGATATCGTAGTAGAGAAACATAAAACTTTGAGTCCTCATATTGTTTGTCAATCTAACTTTAACGTATGAAACTAATCGTATTGTAAAGTTTTTAATATAAAGTATTCATTAATTTTATTAAATTGTGTTAAATTAATTATTTAAGAAATGTAAAATGTTCGGTTTAAAATTGTATTTTCTTGAAATTTAGCAGATTCTTAGTTATATTTTTCTAAATTCATTTTAATTTTTGAAAATAGAAAATAATCAATTAAAATAAATCATTTTTAAATACAAATTAACTATTTTTGACGTCTCTTCACTCTGATTCCGAAGGAATTAATCAATTTCCTCGAAAGACGCAAAATCTTAAGAAGACATTCTTATCACCTTTATTATATGAATCACCTTTAATGTGCTAAAAAAGATAAATCTTATATTTCTCAATGAATAAATTTTTATTCGGTCTTTAAAACATTAACGCACACGAAAAAAATATTCTTACAACAAAGTAAATTTTAATGTTAATTATATTAAAAAGTAAAAAACTGCCTAGTAATCGACTAGATATACATACAAATATTTCAATTACTTATACATTCAGAATATTATTAACTCATCCGGTAAATATTTGTCTTCATCCGCCTCTCGTGCTATCCAAAACAATCTATATTGCTAAACCCCGCGCGCAACAACCGCAACCATTATATAGATACTTTCATACCGCAATAGCACAGAGCGAGAAAGTGAGTGTAAGAGAACGAGCGAGCGAGTGGCGAAGGAGGAAGAGGAGGAGGAGGAGGGATTCTCTCACAGATTCCGTAGAACGAGGCGAGGCCCCCGCGGGGACGTTATAAGGCAGATCTTCTTTTTCCGCGGCCCGACTCCCACGCTCGTTTACCCCGAGCGTAATGTCTAACGAATAGCCCCCAATAAATTCATAAGCCGGACGAAACAAGCTTGGCGAAATGCAGAACACGCCGCCGTGCCGCACCGCGAGCTCACATTAAAAGCTGAGAGAGAGAGAGAGAGAGAGAGAGAGAGAGAGAGAGAGAGACTGGCTCCGTCGTTATTACGTACCACACGCGCGCCTGGACCTTGCGAGCTCGAAAGCCCTTAAATAATGTCGGAGGCTTTATTAATACTCTAGTAAAGTTGACCCTGTTGCGAAAGTTGCACGCGCACTGAAAATTAGTGAATTCATTAGCTGGAGCCCGTAATCGGCTTCTTTTACACTAGGCGCCTAGATACTTTATCTGTGGATTTCATTAGTCGACCCATTGGTTGAAGTTTTAAGAGGATGTCCGTTGCGTACTTTGTAAATTGAAGTGCTCAGCTCGAATAATTTGAGACTCGCTCGCGATTAAGAAGAAAAATTATTTGTCCGGATCTCATTTAACTTGCCGTATTTCAGTCAAGAAGGAGTACACGAGTGCAAGTGAAATTTAAGTTAATTGTAGCAATAAGCTTTGAAGCATTTGAAGATGATGAAGCGGTAAGACACATTTCAAGAAGTTTTAATTTCTTGTAATCTTACTCGTGCATCTCAAATTGTAAAGCTTCTCTTGTACTCGAGGAGCTTGAATATTTATGTTACTTTAATTTATCATGCAGAATATTAAAAACTAACATCATACTCAGTGCTATCAGACTTTAGCTATAAATATAAAGAGGTTAAAGTTAGTGTTAAACGACACGGTTTCAAAGTTTTACTTCATCGGTTTTCTCATACGTATACCAGTACCAATACATACCAATTTTAAATCATAGTTTAATCTCCACCTGCATCTACGTATTTTCACACAATTGCTGGCAAAGACCAGTACTTTCATTTTCAAAATACTATAGAATGTACTGATCCTACATTGTCAATAGTAGGATTTGATACGTCGATAATTTGCAGGCAGAGATTTATAAATACGAAATAAAGTACGTCCTCGGAAGAGTAAAAACATATTGCTTGTGTTTCATCATTAACCGTACAAGAATCTATGTAGTAAATTAGCTACAAAAATATGTAATTAGATCTGTTCATTGATTGTACACTATAATTTACACCCTTAAATTGAATTTTACAATCTACGCATGCTTATCGTTTCAAGTAAAAAATCTCCTATTCCGTTATCTATCTTATTTATTATGCCATTCAAACGCCATTTTAACGATATGATGCACGAGATTAAGCTTTTTAACACACTATAAACATCAAAACAAGTATTTCTGTAGTATCCACAAGAAAGAACGATTGCTTCAAGAGGCAAGATTGTATAATTAAAATTAAAGAAATTATTAAACAAGTGTCTTTAAAAATCAAGAAAGAGGAACAAGTTTTAAGTTGTTGTAATTGGAAGTTATAGTTGAAAATTTCATACTTACTTTCCATGCAGGTAAAGCACTCGAGCAAATAGCCGAATCAGCAACAAATTTGTCAAAAACTACGAAATCAGGACTCAATTTTCGCTCTACGGATAAATGAGCAAAAGCTGCGCGGCTCCAACGTAGCGAGTTACAACGTTTTCGTTGTTTGCTTTTCGGTTACTAATGAACGCGCTAATTCAAAGTGCGTGCACATTGAGAAATTGTCGAACTGGTGGATTATAGCGTGTCTCTGCTTTCAGCAAGTCTCAAGAAATTTATAAAAGTATTTCATTCATTAATTCGACTCTGTTGAAAGAGCTTCTTTTATCGAATATGTCTGGAACAATATTTCTAGATATTTATCGAGTGGCTGTTGTTTGAAAATCAAGCTTGTGACTGCGGTGTAAGTATTTTTGAAAAAATCGATCTATTGAAGTTTACGATAATTTTTGGAATATTTGGCTCGTATTTACTTACTTGTTTTTCATTTAAAATTATTATCATATATTTAAGCATCGCGAATTCATTTAATTTTATTATTCTAGAAAATTTATTCCAATGTGTTGGATTGTTTAAATCAATATTAAAATTAGCTTGCATGTATTATAAATATGAATTTTTTAAAATTATTTAAGTATTAAAATATAATTATAATTAGAGACTTCGAAAAGTCATCTTAAAAAAGCTTGTGAAAAGTAATGTTAAAGTATTGATATAATGTACGGATAAAATTTATATGTTTACTTTTAAATGAAAGTATTTTAAAAAGCACTTTAGAGAAATATTTACTAATGTTTCAATTCCCCTATTTTAAATGTGTCATTCCCCTTCATAAAGTTAGCATATTTAGATATTGCAGTCATTATGAGAATAAGTGTTTTTGAAACATTTTTCGATTAAGAGTGTTACTAATATTAGTTGTAAAATATCGGCAAATCTCTTTCTACATTAATTTGAGTCACGAAAAAGTGCAAAAGCTCGATTATAAAGTATACGTTGTATGAAAGGTTAAAGAATAAATTAGCCAGATATTGATAAAAAAAAAACGTAAAATGTTTCTCGATTATACCTTCATTTAAATTTACATATATTTTAATATAAACTTTAATGTTTGCTTATATCTTAAATACATAATATTAACAATAATCAAACTTATTACATTTTTAATTTCTATTATATTATAATTTTTTATTAAGTGAATTATTACTTTGGAAATTTGGTTATATATTCAATAATGTCTAACTATTTACATTATAAATGTTTCATTGCGATAGTATAAAGCTATAATTCAACTAATTATTACAGTTTTCTTAATAAATATTTCTATCAAATTGAACTCATCTCCGAATTTAAAATCTGTCTCTTCTGTTAGATAATATTTCTATATTATCTAACATAATTGTATATTATAAACCGATTATTTATATATTATTCATAAATAAAAAATAATTGATTTTGAATTTATAAAGCATATTACATTTAAGTGTAATCCGAGCAAATTTTGGTCAAAGTTTTCGCCAAGTTTTAATCAAATTAATTAAAAATATGTATTCAGAGGTTTTGCCTAATTTGTTTACAATATTCTTTAAGGTGGTTAATATTTAACGGAATTTGAAAATTTCGAACCTAGATTTTCAACGTTATAGAAAAAAGCGCGGTTATTCCAATTCAAAAATTGTTTATGAAAAAATAATCGATTCTCTCGCGAAGAGCTCTTTTGAATAAGAAAATGCTTAGAACTTTTTAAAATTATGAATAAGCAAATTAATCCAGTCAATTTCCCAAGAGATTTAAATTTTATATTGAATTTTTAAGATTGAAGATAAAACCTTAATTACTTCCGAAACTAGGAACTTAGGGATACCAAAAAAGCTTACGAAAGTCATTCCGCGTAAACTTTTATCGATCATGCGTAAAAGTAGCTTGAAGCGTATAAAATAAGCCTCGCGAAACTTTGCAGTAGATACACGAAACCCACGCCTTTGACGTGGAGCGTTCGTCGGAAATGAGCTTCCAACGAGAAAAGCACGAGGCCGAGCTTTTGTCTGACCCGAGAGACTTTAATTATTGTAGTTCGCTTAGGTCTTATGCGCAAGCGGGGCCTTTCACGCTTGCGTTCTTCCCGCGAGATCAACGTCGTTTCTCGTCTCGACTCCGTCGCATGTCGACCTGATGATCTCGCGGAATGCGAGCCACCTTTATCAGCCGGATTGCAAATGGCAGAGGCGCGACGCGCGACGCCTGGACTCATCCTGCGCGCTTATCGGGGCAGGATTCCCGGCGTCTCTCGTCCCGTCTGTCCAGTTGCGCTCGAATTAATAACCAGACATTGACACCTCTTCCTGGCCTTTGGACGCTCTTTCCCTCTTTCCGCTACGGCTCGATGAGCACCGACGCATATTCTACGCGACTCGCGACGATGTCTCTTCGGGAATTTAGCTAAGCCTCGGCGTCTTTGTCCCAAAAGCTCTCGATTGGGGCTCTGCACCATCTATTCTGAACGGAATTGGCTTAATGGATTAGTCGGTGTGACACCGTGTTGGCTGTTTGTGGGCAGTGAGTGCCCGTAACGACAGTTTTATGTAGCATGACATTTTGTAATTCCACGTCTCGATCTGCGCTTTAACATTCTGCTATTCATTTTCGATGCTAGATGACGTTAATGCGATTCAAGCATTTCGCTTTAAGGTTCAAGCGTACTTGTACATGGAGAGTATATATCTTGCTTTTTATGGACTGATCCATTTTTTTGCACTCAAAGATTGTACGCAAAAGTTATGAGAGCCTAGTTTTGGATTTTTAGTTTTAAATTTAGCCATCTTCTTTGGCAAACACTTGAGTGCAAATACTTTGAAAACCGATGAAGAAATGTGATATTCAAATTCAATAGAATTAGAAATATTTTTAAATAATTAAATTTCGTAAGAAATGTTTTTCCGAAGAGGTCTTTGCTTTGTTTGAAATATATTTGAAGATATTATATGTATGAGAGAATTCAATTATCAATCTATTTTATACACTTGAAGTAACGTCATTAATTTTAGCATAATTTAGTATAGCATTGCATTTCTTTATCTTTTTCATTTGCTGCTCGTAACGAAAAGTTATTAATAAGGAAATTTTATCGATCAAAAACTTGAGCAAACAAAATTACTTTTCTAAATGAATTGATAAACAGTATTGGGCGAATATTTGTATTTTATTAAATTTAGGTATAGAAGATTTCAATAGATTACTTTTTCCGTGAATGAAATTCAGGATTAAAATCGAAATGAAACTAATACGATCTTGGTCTTGTAAAAGTGTAGAGTATATTATTTAACAGCTCTGAATTCTCTCTGAAAAACTCGAGCATTTGAATCGTCGAAACAAGCGCTCAGTTACAAAAACGTAACAACTTTAATATTACTTTTAATATTATAATTACAACTAACAGTAGCGTATCACATTTTATGACGATTTGTAAATCGTTACGTAACGATTAACGAATACACCGAATTTCGAAAGAATGTACGACTTCTTATCCATCTTCTCATCCATCCATTTTCGTTTCTCCTTGTCTACGCGAGGGTCCAAAAGTCTTTCTACTTGCACTTTCTCTTTTATCCTTATCTATACCCCATCTATGTTTTTCCCCACCACGAACCGTATATACACTCGATTCTAAATGATCCGAGAGTGCGGGGCTGTTTTGCCGTTACGGCGCGTCGACTTTTAAAAATTTTACGAAGGATCCCGACGGATAAACACGTATACCATTCATACCTCTTGTATGAATGGACCCGCGGCTGATGCTGGGAGAGAGTATTCATGGCGAGAGGATGTGAATGAGTCAGGTATTCGACCGATGGCTATCCGTTTCTTTTACTTGACTTCATTCATTAATGAGCTTAAAAGCTTCATTCATATGCACACCGACGGTTATAGCGACAACGGCTCGATATATTATTCGTGTGGCCGGTTTTTTCTGCGGATTAGGGGAATTTAATAAAATTCTGATTCTTATGTTACAGAGATGATGTCACCTCGTTGGAAAAAGTTTCGCGTTCACATTGTTCGTTCGGTTCTTGTTTTATTTAAGTATCCGGACGTTTTTAGAGTAGTATATAAAGAGTTTAACGCTTACAAATTAAATTATGTTGTATCTGGTTACGATAGGATTTCTCAATCGATAAGTATTTTACGGACTTGTGTTAATAGCTGTGAAATAGCTCTTGAATTCGTATTATGAAAAACTTTTATTTCCCTAGTTTCACTTTTTTTCTCAATTATCCATTAGTTGCTCGTAATGCTTCACCGAGGTAAATATGAGGAGGAAAATGTAACTATAATGTAATTTAAATCATTTCAATGTAGTTTCAAAATTCTTAAAATTATTAAAAAATACACGACACGAAAATTTTAGAATCCTATCTATTTTTTATTTTGAATATACATCGAACGGAAAGAGTATATAACACTAATAACATTGATTTTCAAATTTTGTTAATAACAACGAAAGATTACTAAAGTATAAAATAACAAATTTTCATGTGCCTTTCTATCTAAAATTAAAAACGTTTTACTTCTTTTTTTTCAATTTAATTTTCAAAATACTTGTTAAAATTACATTATTCGTGTATTTAATTTTAAAATGATAATTATTAATTTTGTTAAGATCTATTTGTATATTTATTTTTTTAAATCATACTATTCTTACATGCCTTATAATAAATATTTAAGTCATAATACACAATTGTGAAAAGATGCTAAATGCTCTTAAGCAATCGGTAAATATTCTTTTACCCTTAAATTTATCTACGCGTATTATTTATGTTAATACTGTTCATAAAAGTATTCAGTTATTTAATTTTAGTGACTTTTATCTACGAAATATTTAATCATTCCCTATATCTTTCAAGTCTAATTTCATATATTATCTTTTAAACTTTTAAATTTCTTAGTTAATACTTATTAATATTTCACGTTATTTAAATATATCCTTTACTAAAAGTTTCTTGGGATCTTTCAGGACTTCACTTTTGTCGTCAAAATCTAGTCTGCCAATGATTTTATACTTCATTTATTTTTTTATTCATTTAAAATTTATCTTCTATCGTGCTTTTCATAACTGTATTTCCAAATTCGTACTGAATAACTTATTGTAAAAGTAAGTAGAATCAGAGAGCTAATTTAATAGTATGTAGTCTTATATTACTCAGTCGTAAACCTCAAATTTTAACCTCGGTTTTTATTATTGCAAATCAAAATAAATTTGTATTAACTTACGTATATTTTTTGTCACGTCTAACGAAATCATAATTTGATACATTATGGTTTTCTTAATAAAATGTATATTTATCAAAAGCAACAAATGTTTAGTACATTAATTTAGATAATTTGTATTTTTTTCCCTGTAATTTTATAATTTTGAATATGTTCTTGCTTGCATGAATAATATGTTCTATAATGATAAATTAAGCTGCGATAATAAAAAATTAAATAGAATTTGGTAATAGCTGAGAAGTTGGGAGGAACTGCTGAAATTGTTGTAATTTCTTATTTTAACTTTTTTGAAGTTACGCTAATGATTTTTATTTATTATTTTTCGTATATCAATGTTTATAAATATTAAAAATTGAAGATAATGTATCAGACTTATTTATAAGGCTAATTAGTTTTCTCTATAATTTCATAGTTTATTAAATATTTATCGTTAATTGACATTTCTTCAAAGATAAGTTCTTTGATACGATTTAAAAGAAAAAAAAAAAAATATATATATATATATATTATATTCTTTTAACGTTGATAAAGTTCAACAACTTATGAAAAGGCTTGCATTTTTACCATTATCGTTCATACTTCACATCAGACTTATTGGAACTTTGATGTAAGTTCCTTGACATGTACACATCTACATACGCTTCACTGATATTCTGAGAAGAAAAACAAAAATGTTTGTTTAATTCTCTTCATTCCTTTCTTCAGTTTTCAAAGTGGTCGATTACATTATTGTGACTTATCTTCTATTTAATAATGTTCTGGTCCGGTCGACCCTCTATTAACAAGTTAAGTAACGCTGCAAAACTGTATTTAAAAAAAGATTCGCCGTTCAGAATATATAGCGCCAATAAAACTTGGTGTTATCTTCATCGATGGGAAGTTGAACGAGGCGTACGTAGCAGCTCCGAGGCCATGCGTAAACAAACACATACGCACAGGTAGGCATAGGTAGACTAATCTAGGCTAATCAAGTTCCTTGTTTGCACAGCATCCAGATCCAGGTGATCAGCCCGTATATCTATATCTCTCAGCGTTTAGCCCTGCCCCTCATCCGGGTTTTCAGGGCCTAAGGCTAAGTCGTTGTTGCGGTCGTCGTAGTTCCTATATTTACGCGTTCGCTGGATAATCCGTTCAGTGGTTCGCCGATGGCAGGCTCCACTCGCTCGTTCGCTCGCGTTATGATTTTATTACCGCGAGCGGGCGCACCACGACGTACAGCATGGACGCACATTAAATTAAGTCAGCTTTACGAGGCTTGGCTCTGGAAATGAATATGTAGGGAGAGCAAGACCGTGCGAGCGCCACTCCAAACCTCTCTCCACCTGTTCTTGTTGCGCCTGTTCTTTTACGTGAGATGCGTATATTTGTGTGCGTGCACCTGACAAATCATCCTAGCCTCCGCGCATGTGTGTTTAGAAACAGGAGGACCTGTGCTCCTGTGTGTGGCGCGAACCTCGTGTACGTTTCACTTGGCTGGACCAGAGCTCAAGAGATTACAAAATGAAATATTACCTTTTGCATCATTGCCTTTGCGTTTTACATTTAGTTACAGTTGTTTTAACGAAAGTTTAATTATTTCTATCTGTTGTTTATATCGTGTAAAGTCTGAATTTTCGATCTTACAGTAGGCTTTAATGTTACATTTAATGTTACAGTTTTTTATTCATTCATTTACGGTATACAATTTAGAAAGTATTAGTAGCCCTTTCAAATCTTTGTACATCTTGAAACATAATTGGGAAAAGGAAAGATATTTTGGTCGGCTTTCGGTTTGGCTTAAATTCATTCGTACAAAAATTCATCGGTATTCTCGTATACATCGTAATAGCAAGATAATGCATAATTTTAACATTGCTAACTTAACTTCGATGTATTGTAAATTGTATCGAAAATTAATTTCCTGATTATCATATCAACGCTTTAAATAGCGGTACTAGAAAAGTAACTCATTATTTATATTATTTAAAGAAAAATGTAAACTAACCGAAAGTCATACCGATGAGTCCATAAATAAAATATAAAAGCGAAAGATGTAAAAAAATAATGGAATGGCAGAGATGAAATGACGGGCGACGTCAATGTGTATTTTACCTTCGGTAAATTGTGGCAGAATATGACCGGGATATTGATTGTAATTTAGTGTGAGTTCACCATACGAATGCTGGTTCGTTATGAGTTGAACAAAAGCAATCGGCAGCCGTAATATTCATCGAATCAAAAGCGATGAATTTTCGTCTGGAATCACCGTTCTCTTTTGTTTTCTTCTATCTATGGCACGTCACTTTCGATTGTTCGCAATGAATGAATAGGAAATTTGACGACCGTCGCACGCGTGTTGTTATGTCTCGAATACGTGTTGCGCTTACCTATGCGTTAAATGAAACAATTCTTTTTTATTGAATCATCCTTTGAAAGAGATGCTAATAAGGATTATGTTGCTGTCGTCTTTTCTTCATAAAAGAAGCAAAATGAATTATTTATATTGACAAGTAAAACATCAAGAGTGCACATTAATGCGTTCTTTTGTTCGTTATCTAAAATTCCCAGACAATTTTAAAGCTTTGATCCGAAAAAAAATTTCCGATACAAATTCCGATTAAAATTTTTCGAAATGATTATACTTAAACGTGATACTTTTATTTTATCATTTCTTTTTATAAAAAAGAAATAACTTTTGCCTATTGATTATTTCTATGAATTTGGAGCTTAAAATACATTTGCAGCTAATTATTAATAATTATTATATGTACAAGATTTATAAAAGATAATAAAATACAATAACTAATTTTTAATATTACATATTGATACCTGTATCAATAATGCTATTTTTTATAGATATGAAAATAATGGACGTCTATTATAAAAATTATATTGAATTAATTTTGGTTTTCGTGCTTTGCAAAATCACGAATTATTTTAATAAATGTCGAGACAATCGTTGATAAAAGGAATTTAAATCTTTAATCGTATATACATATGTTTCATAAAAGTTTATACTTTAATCTATAAATAATCAAATATCTTAGCAATTGATAGATTGAAACTTGTATAGCATTTACTCTTTTGGCAATTTCCTTGTAGAGAATAATAGAGAATAATATCGCCCGAGGATATAATCAGCTGTACACGTTTCGACGTTAAATCAACATGCATATAAGACCTTTTTGTCCCAATGAATTCACCTCTTCACAAAATTCAGCTATTGTCAAGGTATATATATATATGCAGCGTTGAAACTTCTAACACAATTGAGACGTTTCCATTATAGTCCCGAACCTCCGCCACGCATCCACTTAACACGGCACGCGGCGATCCATGGGAACCGCATTTTGATGATATGGAAATGAATCATAGATCATGTACAGATTTCCAGTTATGCATACTCAATGTTGCTTTAAATTTTTGCTATTGCTATTACAATATTACAGTACGAAAATTACCTTTTTCATAAATGTTTTTTGCATGTTACACTATAAAACAGATATAATCTCATAACCTTTTTTTTCATAACCTCTCTCTCTCGCTCTCTCTCACAATGTATAGATACATTTGTATAATTTTTATTAGCTAAATTTGTTTAAAATAGTAATGTATTTAAAACTCTTCGTAATATATTACACGAAAATATTAAAAGCGTTGAAAAATTAACATCGCTTTTATTATGAGTATTTTTAATCAAAGATAATTGTTTAAAAAAAAACAATATATTAATAAAAGTTTATCTTGCCAGTTAATAGTGAAATTGAAATAAAGCAATTTTGTCGCTTTATAAAATAAACGAATAATACGTATAGACATATTTTTATATGAAATACACTAATAAAAAACCATAAATAGAATTTAAAAATAATGTTCCGTTCATACCCATAAAAAAGTGAGAGATGCATAGTAACTATGAAAAGGCGTTATACGATAATTAAATTATATTTTATGCTTATGGTATGAAATAGGGTGTATTATTAATTTTTATCGGCTTTATTTCGTAGAGAAACTATACGAATCCATACGTAGCTGCCTTTAACTTTACCAAGAAAAAGCTCTTGTTAATCTCGAGAAACGAGTACTTGAAGCATATGAGTCACTTGTCTCTAATAAGTTCTGATAACGCTGAGTTAGACGAAGCTAAGAAAAAACTCCTACGATCTCATTATTTAGCTGACTTTTGACCACTGACCCATACACGCGTAGACACTTATGCACAATCATTAGCTCTCCTCGTAGAGTCTATTCAGAGAAAGCAGAGTCTCGGTGGCGACAAATCCAAGTGCGTCTCATCGAGTGCAGAAACAATATCGCTATAGCACCGTTTCTCATTTTCTCTCTTGTTCTCGCGCGCTCCGAGGCTGACGTCGGACGAAGATTGAGGCTCTCCATCTTGGAAATAATTAGAAGGACCAAGATCGATGTCTCGGTCCCGAAAACCGTTGCACGATAGCATCGCACGTGCTACAGCAACGCACAAGCGGAGAAAGAAACGTGAATGGGGCCCCCACTGGACCCTCCTGTCCTCCCTCCGCAACCCTTTCTCGTCAAACTCGTTCCATCGCGCATACGCTCGCACGCATTAGCCGAGCTGAGACTCGCATTGGAGTGGAAGAGATAGATGGAGCCTCGCTTTCCGAGAAATCTGACATCCTTTCCGGGACGGATTCCGAGATAAAGGTGGTCTCGTGAATGAATCAAGGGCGACCCGCGCCGTGCGTTATACTGCGGTGAGTCGCGGTTGGCACTCCTCGCCTCTTCTTCTACTTCTTTTCCTTTTCGCCTTTATTTCTCTTTCTCCGGGGCATTGATTATCCGACGGAAGTTGCGCGTGTAATTGTTTTCCATGGTCTCCTCTCGCTCTACGCTCTCTCTTTCGCTCTTTGATTTATTCTTACACGCTCAATACTCTCCTCGAGGACGAGCTTTGATATCGAGGTTACGTTTCACCTGGCTTTTATAACTCGTTGGATATATCGTTACCTGCTGCTTTTGTATTTATTAAATTGTTTTGAGTTTATTGGGTTAGTTTATTAATCTCAATTTAATGCGTGTATATCAATTACTATATCAACGTAATTATCAAACTGTAGCATAATTATTACGAGATAATAAATTACATATATTAATTGTAGATTCACAATTGTTGCTAACTTGAAGAGATATTGAATCCTAATTGCAGATTTAACGATCCTATGCACATTTAATGAAAAATATGATACCAATCTGACACTCAAAAAGACTAAAAATAATCGCACGTATTCGTATTAAATCTTATTGTGCATAGCAGAACTAATTAATTGTGTAAAAATCTGAAGGAATCCATTGTACAGTTGAATAAAATCAGTATTACTTATTAAGATAGAATTCAAGCATTGAATAAAAGGATTATTAATTTGGTATTGTGGTTGAAGTTATATAATTTAATTTAAACAGTAAATTATGTTGTTACGTAATGTTTAAATATTGTATTGAATGTGTGTAATAAATGTTCTCGATAGAAATGAATCGTGAGATAATTTTTGGTCACTTTTCTATTTTTCCTAAAACATTTGAATGTCACATCCGCTGTCTCATTTTTATGTAATTCTTCGACCTTCTTCTTAAAATATTAATATAACATTATCACAAGCGCTATTTTATACGACAAAATATACTATAAGTATATATGAAAATATATATTAACTTAATATTTTAGGGCCTTTTAAAAAAGATTCCGCTCTAATTATATATTTCAAATATACAGATTTGATCAAGCGAATAAGAATTTACGAATTAATAACTAAGGAAGAATATTTTTATCATAAAACTATATAAATATATGAGAAAAATGGATATTATATTTTGAAATGAAAATTGGTGTAAATTATAAATTGGCACTCGAAGCGAGTGACAACTCGCTTTTTATGTATCGCTCATAAATTTTTTATAATAATGCAATCGTTATTTTTGCACATACGAAACTTTACTAAACTCGCATTCTATAAATGCGGATCCGTTCTTAGAAAATTAATCTTAATTATGTTTTCATTACCATACGAAAATAGTAAATTCAATCTGATTTTTAATATTTATTACTATCTACAACGATAAGTTCTACCTTAACAAACAATAGTTATAAGAAATGTTTAATATTAGCTTTCTCAATCTTCATAAATTATTTTTATAGATCAATTTAGACTGATGTTTGGAGAGTATGCTCACATAATTGTTTCAAGTACTTACTCAAGAAATCACAGTGAGATATAAGTTATACAAATGCAATTATCAATTAGTTTTTATAAATGATCGAATTATGAAAAATATTATAATAATTATATCGTATTACAAAAAAGTTATAAGAATGCAATTTTACGTCATAATAATGATAAGTCTCAAAACATTGATATCATATTACCTAATATTTCTACAATAACTTAGCTGATATAAAATAAAGTCCATGTTGTCAAGAATAACATATGAGACTAAGCGAATGGACTATACCAACCTGAAATCATTAAAGTCGAGAGCGCATTAATTATTATTTGAGCTTCGCATATCGATCAATATATTTCTTTTTAAATTTGAGCTCAGGTATAGACTATTTATTCACTCTTATCAATATATAAAATCATACAATTTTTATTATATATAATGTAATATTTCTTTGTGTAGTCCGATCATACATTCTTATGTTAATTTAATACACGATTTTTGACGAATGAAAATCAATATCGTTATGATTTATAAAAGAAATTGATATCGGTAATATTTTAAAGAAATTAAAGAAATCAATATAACATTTTTTATATTAATAGTTTTTCTATTAATATAAACGTAAATAAATTAAAAATAAGTCTAAATCTAAATTTAAAAGTTGAAAAGGATAAACTTTAATTTTTCAATGTTCAAGTTTTGATGAATTTGTTCATTATGATTTAGTTCATAAATAATACAGAAATCTTTAATATAATTACTAAGAATTTTTTAGGGCAAGAGCACATCTACTCGTTATTTCCATTTTCATTCATTTATAGTTTGCGTAGATTGACATAATTATATAAGAAAGTCTGTATTAAGAAGTAAATCATTCGGTTGAAGAAAAGTTGGGAAAAAATCGAATTTCAAATAGGCTTGGAAGCTCGCAATGCGCAACCAGCGCTTCGTCATTCTAGTTAATCCAGTGGTTCTCGAACGTTTGCCAATCATCCCGAAGAGACCATTGTATTGATGATCACCAGTGAGTTACTAGCTGCAATTATAGAGTCGTCGTCATCTCGATGCTGCATAGCTACGCGAGATGCATCAGATCGCCGCATGAGGGCGCTTCAAGAACAAAAGCGAAGTAGTGCCCGACAAAATCCGCAAGCCATCTATATATACGCATTCGTGGCCTCGTGGCTTTCTTGGCAGGGGGCTGACTCGCGTATGCCGCAGGGGGTCTTACGATGTGGAAAGACAGAGGGTTGAGGTGGGGGGGGGAAGTCGGTCCCCAGGTGGAATTTTCAGCCACGAGCGGACGTCACATTGAACCAGCTCGGGCATCCGTTACCTCCTGGTGTCTTGCCAGCTGCGCGCACCGCCACTCGTATCTTATCTTAATATATTATTTATCCGGGAATATATCAGAGGGCTGTAACAGCAGCGGGGGTGGAGAGAGAAGACGAAAGAAAGAATTTCGTGGAGTTATTTCAATTTCAACTGCTTTAAGCTCGACCGTGGAATTTATTCGCGCGCGAGCTCTCGCCAAAAATTGAGACGTGTTCGTTTGCTCATCCGTAGCGAGAGATTATAATGTCCCGAGAGGCAAATGAAAATGTGTTGGTGTCGTTGTGCCTGCTACCTTCATTTGTTCGTGCTTGTAGGTGTGTCGAGAAATGGCGATTTTCACGTACGATCGGTGAGGATTATTGATCCTCGCGAAGATATAATTTCAAACATTTTGCTCTTTTTTTTAATAGGTAAATTAGATCGTTACGAGCACTGTTGAATAAGTTATTTTTAAAATTATTTTTCATTACGGCGTCGAAATATATACTTAAAGATTTCCTCGTTTAAGGTTAAATTGTCGGCTTATAAATTTTTATAAAATTTGCCTTTGTGCAAACGATACACTTGTTTTGAGAATTAAGTTGAAATAATTCTGTTGCATTGTGAAAACAATTTTTTGACTACGATAATTACGAGTACGAATGATTTTAATCCCTAAACACAATAACCACGCAATGCACCTTTTCATATTAAAATGAAAATCATTCATTGAACACTCAGCATTATTATATTGGTAACTTCAACTTCGCGTTACTCTTCGTACATTATCACGAGTGTCCAGAAAAATACCTTACTTAATCTTCAACACGAGCGATAAAGTACATAATACTACATAATATAAAAGCGTTACACTGAATTTGAATTCATATGAAAATTTGTAAGACGAAAATATTAGACGCTCGCAATTCGTCGTAAATAAAATCAGTGTTCCATAGCAGCAAGCTGATAATTTTTAGAGTCAAGTAAGCGTGTCCTCGAATCACTATAAAACACGATAATTTCTGACACTAAATTTTGCACTATATACCATAAAATATCTGTCGTGTGTACAAGGAATTAATTACATTGAAGAACGTCTATAATTTCCAAATATTATTGATAAAGTCTCGCTGAAATCGCACGCACGTACAATCAATTTAAAAAAGAAGGCCGTGCGCAAGAATCACGCCGGAGAAAAGGTCAGAGGAAGAAAAGAAGAAGTGGAGATCTGAAAATAAGACAAGGGCAAGCAAGAGATACAATGTAGAAAGAGAGAAAAGTGAGCGGTTATAACTTTGCGTGCATATCCCGGAGCGGGCGCACGCGGTTATAAGAATGGCCCTCGTCACATACCAATCATTGTTTTCATTACTTATGTCGCCGCTCTTGTAGCTCTACTCCCTCGCGCCAAACTTCCTCCCCGTCCCTCCCCGTGGTTCTTTCACCCCTGGGAGTCTCATTTTATGTATAGCCACTGTCGCGCGCGCATAAACGTTTATCGCGATATTTTCTTGTTCCGCCGAGTGTCGGATTATTTATCGATTACCCGCTGATAAACGGATTTCCTTGGTGTAGCGAGCGAATGATTTGTAATGGCGCGACGAGCAAAGCCAGCGCGCGCGAAATTGATGGGATTATTCGGGTGCAAAAGTGTTACACCGCCTTTGGACCATCTTCGGACGACCTTTTATTGTATATGATATTGATTTTTTTTCTTTCAGATATCCTTCGCTCGTTTCCCGTAGCGAATCGGGTCTCCGGTGCGCTCGATCATTGCGTGCCTGAAATATACGACTGAGAAGGCGATGTGCGTGTACTTAGCGTGCATTATATTTACCGTGGGCGTCAAAGATTTTCGTTCGTACGAGACCTACGTACTTTAGCACTTCATCGAAATGTTCGCTATAATCTCTATAAAATTGAAATTCATTTATAGCTAACGTATTACTTATTTAACTCGAAGTTCGACGCTCACACGCTCATCATTCTCTTGTTTTCCGGATACTGACTTCCGTTACCCTCAAACCATATATATTATAATTACAGACGAGTATCTTGTTCTTTTCGATGCATACGTAAAGAGCGTAGATTGGTTACGTTGCGTAAACTGAACATTGAATTAGGTCTACTTTGCCTTGATCTTGGGCGACTTGCTTAGTATGCTAATACAGTACGTGTATGCATATTTTAATTAAAAACTTCTTTTCACAAAAGAAACTTATTTCCCCTTTTTTTCACGTGATTCGAAGTATATACCATGAAAAATCACTTTCATAAAGCCTTTTTTTGAAAGCGTGGATGTTTAGTTTCTTAAACTTTTCATCGATTGAAATAAAAGGTTAGTAAGTTATTTTTATTTAATTATATTCGCTTATTCGTCTTCGGAATAAGTAAACTTTGAAATTTATCAAATTATATGCGTGCTTATATACACAAAATTTTCTTTTAATATTAAAATCCCTATAGGCAGAAGTTGTAAAACTTCTAAGCTCTAACACGGATTATGAATTTAACGACGATAAAGTATGTCCTCAATAACAATAGGATACTATTTATGAGCTACTTTTACTTGGGATTATTTATCACAAACTGACTAATGTACTAGTAAAAGTATATTATTAATAATTTTTTATTAAGCTGGTTATAATCATTAGGAAGGAGACTGCGTATAAAAAGATATTAGGAAAAAGTAATACATTAAATTTAATCGATATGCAAAATTTTATACGAAACTTGAATGTATTTCAAGAATTAATCATTGTATTTAACCTTCTCTACATTAATATATTAAAATCTTTATTGTCAATTCAAGCGTAATTACCAGTTAAATTTACAATTCGAAATTGAAAATGCGTCTCTGTGCATGTTCACTTAACAATAATTAAAGAATTCAATTAAATACAATTTTTTACTTTTAAAATTTTAAAAAACCAGGTAAATTTTAATTTTGGTAAAATCAATATGAACTTTGAATTTCTCAAGTGAATTTAAAAACGGTAAAATTATTATATGATATACTTTGCGCAAAGTGGGTCTATAAGAAAGTAAATTTTTTATTATAATATTTTGTTTTACAAAAAGTCGAAGTAAAATTTGTAAAACTTATGATGGATGAAAAATCTTCTTATTTTAATATTTCATTCAATTCGCTTAATTTATTTGTTATTGAACTATAGTAATGACAATAATTTCAGATTATTGAAGATGTATCTATTGTGCATTTTTTACTTAGAAAAGGTTTTTAATACATATTATTAGCATGAATATCTTTGACATTCATAATAACAAATTTTCTTTATTTTTACAAGTTAGAAAAGAATTTATATATATATATATATAATCTATCAATCTCTATATGAATTTCTAGCACATAGAAAACTTGGAATTTTATAAACACTTACTAACCCAAATGTATTATTTTAATTTATTCTGTCATTATAAGTTAGTTTCTAAAGTTCATGAATATATCGCGTAGAGATTGATAAACTAATTAGAACAAGTCTTGTATGTTACAACACTAGTAATGCGTGTTAATTTAACTTGCTCATTATTTGACCTAGTTTTAATAAATTTTTATTATCTTTTCTATGGCATGCAAAGTGGAACATGATTTTAGTCCCATAGTTTCTAAATACAATATAACATAAAAGATTATTATTGGTTGAAAATTGTTTATTAAGATCAAAAGTTTTTGAATAATATAGGTAATTTTTTGCGATAAAGTTTTCTAATTAGATTTTCTTGCGTATTCTATGAGTTTCTACGAATAATAAAGATCACTGAAAAAGTATTATCATTGAATAAGTATTCGATGATTGTCCAAGAATAAATATGTATTTTTTTCTCGTGTACAAACTGAATTTTCAATGAATGTCAGAGAAAACGTACATGCGATTGTCGCTTCTTTGATAATCAATATAAAATCTCTTTATTAACAGTCGGCCGTTTTCGATTGAAGCGCTGCATTTATTAAATGCGCGTGCGTGTAGTCAATTGACTTGCGACGCGACTCCGCGTATTTTCGTTTCTTCCAGGGATAAAACCTTTTGTCTGCCTCCGATCGGCGTTGAATGCTCTTTTCTTTCGCTTGTCGTGTCATCTCTCGAAAGGCTATTGTACCACGTACAGAAGCGACGTGTCGCATTATTGTAATTCGTCGTAAATGCGAGATAGGAATCGTAGACGTGATATGTCATCGTCTCCGCTTCTTCTTTTTAGCTTTTTGAGTGAAGAGGAAAGAGACGCGTGTGAGGAATAACGCTTTTATAATTAATGATGTATTTAAAGTGCATTTAGTAAGTCTTAGTTGGTAGTTACTCATTCGTTTGTATATTGAGATTCTTAGAACGTTTATCGAGTGAACATTAAATGATTTTCAATTGAGAAAGTATTTAAAATTAAGACAACTCTTTAGACTTGCTTACTATGAAATAATGATATTGAAAACGACCATAACAAAATTATATTCATGCAATTCTGAATATAAACAGAGGATTTTATCGATTTTATCGATGTAATTTTTTATAAGAAAAAGTTTCCAAATTGCAAATTTTGGAACTATTCATTGTTAGTATAAGGACAAATTATTTTTATTCGACGACGTACATGATATGCTAAAAAATTTAAAAATGATAAATGCTTGTACATTATGAGATTAGTTACTTCATTATTAATTGCTTCATTATTATATATTTATACGAGAAACGGATTTTCAAGTATTTTTATTTTTGTTTGACGTAACTTCGATGAGGATATAATATATTTTAGGCTATGATATATAAAATGAATATACAGTAACGATAGACATTATAATCAAATTTTTGATTGAATAGAAGTTAATATGTTAATACAGTCACTTATATTAACATTACTTTAACATTTGTTAGGAAAATATTAGATAGATTTTGTAAAATTTGTTTTTAATACATAATATTTTATGATTAAATAAGAAATTAACCGAGAGTTAATATAAATATTAATTTAATATTACTACAAGAATTGAAAATGTTAATTTAATAAATTCTTTAAAACCTTCTCAAATTTTAATAATCATTAATTACCGACTTTGGCACTCATTCTATATAAATAAGATATTTATTCACAAAAATTATCAAATTATTTTGCAGCAAATTAGACTTTCTTTATCTATTAAAATGCAACTCATGAAATACCGAAGCTACTATTATGCATATGTTTAAGAATGATGAAGAAGACTTACTCAACTTTAGCATACCCTATATTAATATTTAATAAATTAAAATAAACATAAAATTGAAAATATTAAAGGAAAAAAAAAATATTTATATATATATATATATATAAATAGTTTTTTTTATACTATTCGCAACATTCCTATTCCAATGATAATATTTTTTGAAAAAAATCAACTCCCTCGATGAACATAAATTCTTGCATACATTTTTAGCTTTTTTGTTAAGCAAATAAACTAATCATAAAACATAATATTAAGTTCATAATCTTACACTTTATTTTAAAAAGTACATTTAATTCTAGGATAATAATACTATTCTGGCTATGGAAATGTAATAAATAGTAAAATAAATAAAGTAAATGACCAAATGAAATAATATTTTAACAATAAATGATTGATTTATATCCGCTCTTATCTTCAAATTTCAAAAAACGATACAAGTATTATTTCATTTCGTAGATATGTAACGGAAATAAAGTAAATTTTCTAGTAGACAAACCATGGATTATTGGAAAAGAACGACAGCAAGTCTGATTCAGAAGTCGGAAATAGAGCGTAATACAAGCAAAAGCAGAAGCAGTTAAACGAACTAATAACAATTGTCCCTTGAACAATCGAGAGTGACTACCTGCAAAATTCAAAGCATCGAGGCAGGTAGTTTCCATCGCTCGAAGGAAAAGCGCAAAATTTCCAAACGTGTAGAGTTGCGATCGAAAGCCTCTCTAGCATGGCGCTAATTAACGCGGTCGCTTGCTTCGGATGAAAATCCAGAATCCCCCCAGAATCTCTTTCTCCGGTCGACAGCATTAAGCACGCGCGATCTCGCGGCACTTCGCGGCTCCCATGATTCTGGCGTCACGCGCGTCGGAATGCGAAATATCGTCGGCATCATAAACCTTTTCCCGCACCTACTGGGGTATTTCTCAATAATGAAGAGATAGATAAGCAGCGCGCGCGAGTCTCGGCCATTAAACCGAAAATCCAACGGGCGAACCATCAGTATTCCGCTCGTCATTCTCACGATCGACGAGGACCAGTCGGTCTGTATGTCGCTCGAGACATAAAATCGTTTTATTGCTCCTTCTTCATCAAGTGTAATATTTTTCTTATAATTATCATTTGGGGCTTGAAATGAAAAAATCATTACAAGACTAATAGATTTGGTAAAATTTGTTTATTGGAGAACTGAAATTACCACTCGATTACAAAGTCTATTACGAAATCAAAAACAAAATAAAAAAAGAGGATCGGCCGTGTATTTAAAGCTCTCAAAAGTTGTACAAATGATTGACTGAGTATTACTTTTGAAGTAATAAACGTTATTAGTTTAGATGAGTTATTTTAAAGCAGTTCTGTGTATTTATCATAATATACTATGAAGACATAGTGAACGCTATGTAAGTATGCTATGCGTTAGTTATACTCTAATGCAACGTAATATTTAACAAGGATAAGATTAATTTTTCCGGAAATATTTCAAGAAAAAGACGCTATGCTTACATAATGATCGAATAATGGTACTAATAAAGTCTCGTACTATACAGAATTATTTCCAGTTATGAATTTAAAGCACGAATTTTTTAATACATACCAATAGCATTTGTTTAATTAAAAATCACTCAAAAACTTGGAAATAATTTTACCATTGATACTGCAAGCACATTCACTGGTATTACATAAACTGGTACTTTATATTTATCTTAAATGTCAAAATGTAATTATTCGATATTTAACATAGTATCACCAAGAAATATTCTATAGTAGGTCTGTAATATAATATATTACTTTATGATTATTTAAATAAAAAGTATAAACTTGCAATTTCATCTCCCTACAAGGTTTATTAAATGTTAGTGCACATCCATCTAACTTTTAATACGAGTACGGTTTCATTCTATTACCTATACGCTACAACTAAACGCGCTCGATCCTGTACAAAACTCGGCGGTATAAAATGCTGTCATTTGCCGAACCTCACGGAGACAACAAGTCGTCGTCAAACGACCAGAAGCTAAAAAACGCGAAGAGAAATAGAGAGAGAGAGAGGGGGGGGTGCGCGCGCGCGCGTGAGGTGGGGGAGAGATAGAGAGAATAGGGTGGAAAAAAGGAGAGAAATTGAGAGAAGAAAAAAGGGAGAATGACCGAAGGAGCAAGAGCGCAAAGACACCGAACGGCGGGACCACCCAAAGAAGCCCGAGGTCAGACCCCTCCTTCTGTCCCACCCCAACGTTATATTCCTTCTTTCTCTTTCTTTCTCTTGAAATACAGAGACTCGACGCTCATTATGCATCTCCAGATCTCTCCTCGCACCTCCGTTAATCTCGCCTATAAGCGTTAATTTAATTAAATGCTTCTTCTCTCTGCTAGCTTGTCTTTCATTCCACCGTCCAGAGTTTGTACGCAACAAACAGGGATAGACAGAGAGAAGAAAAGATCGCGAGAGGAGGGGGGGGGAGAGCTTGTTTATCAGAGCCTCCTCTTAAGAGCAAATGCTGAATCTCTTATATGTTGCTCGTCCATCGCGAAGGACGCGCAACAAAAAATATACAAGCGCTGCCAAAAAATAAATTTCGTAAGGAAATATCGCGTAGTGAGAGTTAGAAAGATGGTGATACAAATAGGTGATGTTTTTTTATGTATAACAATATTTTGAAATATATAGTCTTTGCTCTTGAGTGGCTACTTGCTACTACGTATCCGAGCGCTCTAATAATTATGTAGAAAATTACTTTGGATATTTTATTAAGCTATGATTTTCTCACGTATTATTAAATGAATATGAAATTATAATAAAACGATGACTTCTCATTTAAAATACGTAGATAATTATATATATATATATATATATATATGACTTTCAATTCAATTGAATTTCCGATAAAACTAATAAAATACAAGTAATGTATTTAAATGTTTTTACTATAAATACGTACTTTGAATTTAACTCAAATTAAACAATTACCTGTACGTAAGTTAGCCACAAATACATTAATCACTGACCGCTGTTGGTAGATATCTAATGGTTTACTTTTAACAAAGCATGCGTGTTATTTCCAATTTTAATTAAATGTATAGAATGATAGCATATTCTTGATTGAAAACAAAATGCTTTTAATCAAGATAGCAAATTTAGAGTGATTTTAAATTTCTAAATGTTGTGACGATTAAAGCCGAGGAAGTATTTACAGACATTATTATAGATCATTGTACTCAAGGCAAAATACAATATTAAGTAATAATTTATACACAAATCTCACTTGTCTTTTGCACTCGAAATGTACTGACATCACATGTACAATTACAACATATATTTTTTTTAATTAGTATTGCTTAAAAATATGATGTTTACTTATTGTATCAGAGATAAATAGTCTTGAAAATTGTGTTCAAACACAATTACAAGTCTTTCTCTTGGTACAAAAGTCTTTAAATTCATATTTTTAATTCTACGCATTATTAGCTGTTAATGGTAGCTAAGATTTCTTACATTTAAATACATTTATTTACACGCACTTAGAGAAAATTTGATTATCCATCATGAAACCAGTATTTGTTATATTTTCATTTTACGTAAACAGTGGACAGCTTTCAACTCGTTAACGTAAAGCTTCATTATATTAAAAATGGAAATTCAATTTGCGGTAATAGTTTCGTCATCGCTTGACTTAGGTAAGAAAGACGATTCTAAAACGTTGAAAGATATTTCTTGCAACTATTTAATTCGATCTACCATCACCGACATCAGCCCAAGATGGTAAAGATAAGAATCGTAGATGATGATTCTTTAATTGAAAAAGGAAAACATAAAGAAAAATAACGTATGCGAGAGAGAGAGAGAGAGAGAGAGAGAGAGATATCATTTGTGCGTGCACAAGTGTGTATTTATGATGAAAAAGTAGAGAAAATAAATGGATTTGAACGAAAGAGCGGAAGAGGGAATGCCGTGACCGAGTCAATTGGCCAAATCTCATCTGCCATCGGCGCTAATTAGGAGCTACCGTGTGCCTCCGACTGCTACGGCGAGGTTTGACCTTTCGCGAGGTCGTTTCTTTCTCTTTTTCTCATCGACTTGTTTCTATTTCACCTGCGGTATATGGTAAAAATAGACGTGCGTGCGGTTCCACGGGAGAATGGGAATTCTCGTAAGGGGAAATGTCTTTTTTTACGTCTCGTTGGAATGTGTGATTTAGACTGCGATAAACTTTTGAAGCATTTTTTGAACGCGTACCGTTTGCCGAGTACACGTAAGCGCAGGTAAGAATCTTTGCGGTGAAAATACTTAGTTTATTGATAGAGTAAGGAAGAATTTCAAAGCGGATATGTCGAGATGATATAAAAGAGCGAAAAGATGTAATAAAAACGTATTTATGAGTTATCGACGTAATACTCGCGATTAATGCGTTTTGATAAAATATCCTACAGTTTTCCTAAATATTTGTTCCAATTCAAATGCGCAGTAGCAAGATTAAAATATTTTATATGATACGTAAACTTTATGTGGATAGTCATTTTTAATTAAATTTTCACTACCTTGGCTCCTGATGAATATTACCAGTATTTATGTATATCTACGCGTTGTTGGAAGTAATAATTACCGTTAAATTACTATAGCGTAAGCTTTGTGAATATTCATTTTTCAAAATTTATGTAATATTTTCTGAAACTGTAACCTATTAAGATAAAAACTTAATTTTTACCGTTTCATTTGCAGTATCGATAGTATTATATCTTAATGTTACAAAATTTCAAGGCAATATAATTATATATAATACTAAACTAATCGGTATACTGCAATCTTCTTTAATAAATTAACGATGTAGTTATGTCATCCGTATATAAAGTAATTTTAAATGAAATAATAAATGTCTGTACCACCATATAAAGGACAAAATTTCTTCCCAACCGTTTATTAAAATTTATATTCTAATAATTCACCTTCAAAGAAATCTTACTTTTACAAAAATAACGTTAGCACTTGGAAATATGGGAAAGATTTCTTACCTACATTACCTACATTACGTATACATAAAAAATCATGTACCGAAATAATGTATATTATTTTATCAATCATTTTATAAAATATTTTCTCATAAAAATAATTCACAATTAACACTACTGTTGAAAGTTTATCAAGTAAATTTATAAAATAGAGTTTTTCTGCTTCCTTAACAATTTCAGAAATTACAAAAGTTTAGATTTATGTTGATTTTTAACAATTGAGTTATACCGATTCAGTTGATAAACTTTGTCAAACCTTGTACCTCTATATTTTGAAAATTGCATAATGTGATGTATTTCCTAATGTTAGATCACCAGTTGCTTATTACCAGTGATAAAATGTCTACTAGAGCTTTACGCACATATATATTTCCATTAGAATCTTATTGAAAACTTGAAGTATTGAGTACTTTGAAGTATTAAGAGCTGGTAAATAAATAAGAAATTCGCCTTTATGATATCCAGGGCAGTCACTTGTAGCACTAAAAGTTCTGATTACATAAATAAATAAATATCAATACATAAATATAAATAAGTATAAATAAATGTTTATATAAATTTATATAAATTTTATATAAAATTCTTAAAATACCGATAGCAATAAATTTCTTTTTCTTTCGTCAGCGTTTTCATTGGACTAAAGATTGTTCGGAAAATAAAAATGCTTGAGGCTTATTAACATTTTAACGTTAATTTTATACTCATATAATACTATGTAAATAAGGTTAAATGGAACAGTAAATAAGTGCAAATCACATTGAAGTAGAAATTGACCGTTCGAACTTAATAATTTGTAAAATGATACAGCTTGTTCATTAATTCTAATCAGCAAAGGAAACGAATATATAAATTGCTCTTACATGACTTCGAGAATTGCAATAAGAGAAATATAAGATCATGAAAGTTGTGCGGAAGTATACGTATAAGTAACAGATCGACGCTCTCAGAGGGCAGAATAGCACTCGGTAATTGAAAAACGAAATATATTGTCGTGTCCGCAATTAGATATTGGCCTCCTCTGCTTCTCTTACTAGTAATCTCTCACTCTCTCTCTCGCTGTCTGTTTTTTTTTTTTTTTTTTTTTTTTTTTTTTTTTTTTTTTTTTTTTTTTTATCACACGCATTACTTCGGCTGCGTCGCCGTCGCCACCTAAGAAAAAGAGCAAGCGAGGAGGTATAGATATGATATCGGTGCGGAGGTCGTAGCGAGAAGTGTATAAATTTGTAAAAGCCAGGAGCTTCCAGACTACACTGCGCGAAGGAATCCATGAGTGGCATTAACGGCCTTCGTAATCGCCGCTAAAACACTAAAGTATTAATGTAAAACACATTTCGATAGAGATATGCTCTTTCTCCATCTTCCTCGGTTTCTTTTTTCTTATTTTCGCGGTTTCTCATTCATTTCACTTTTGTTGAAATCCGCGATTTTCATCGAGCATTTAATTTATTACTTTTCTTTCTCAGAATGTACGCATTCGCGTACGAGCGAACGAATTCGTAGGCGTAAAAGTAACTCTAGGTAAGTTCACGTTAATTGGTTATACATGTCGAATTACGAGATATTCGCGAATAAGAATTTTATCGCTCGTAGTTTAACGCGCAGTCGATGCATGTTGAAAGAGCAAAAACGACCCTAAAATTAGAATTTGTATGTATTACAGTAGAATAAAATGTCACGTACTATAGCCAATGAGTAAGTCTCACATATTTGATATAAGCCCTACAAGTATTTTTTGACTTTAAGTATCTTTGTAACAACTGTTTTCGATGAATTTTATACAAGTTCCTTAGTTTGTGAATGACAATTTAGATATCATAATTATTTGTTTTGAGACACGGTTACATGTTTTATGTCGGTATTCGTAGATGGTAATATGTTATTGAAGAGTATTGTAACTTGTGTCACTTATTTCATTGGCTGCGTAAAATCACTTCACATTTCTGACAACCGTGAAATAGATGTCATTTGTTAGGTAAAAGTTACAAGCATCTTCTTAATGAAATGTGTCTGATATAAAGTTACCGTTAACTTCGCTCTTTTATTATATTTTTATCTTGGGTATTCAATTAAAATTCTGCTTTTAATTAAATTTTTTTAGAATATACATTTTTACTTACAATATGAGGAGAATAAATAATATCAATAATTCTATCATTATTGAAAATATGCAATGAAAAGTATAAAAGATATACTCCCAAAAATAAAAAATTAAATTACTTTATATTTCTGCGTGTTAATTGATAAAGTTTAACGAATAGAATTTTAAATTAGAAAATTAATTCACTGTGATATCGGTACGTTGTTTTATAATTCATACCGGAGTGATTTACTGTACTAAAATTTCTTGTGAAAAACTTGAATATTACGTAAAAGGCGACATTAAGATATTTAACCAGATTTTCATTCTGAAAAGTTCTGACATTCTCCTTTGATGGTAACTTCAAATTAATTTTCCTTGCAATTTATTTTGTTAGAGTTTTCAAGATTAATGATTTATTCTACGGCTTAACTAGAGAGTAAACGCAACAAGTTGCTAAAACTTACAAATTTATAGGACACATCTCAGCTTTTTAATAATTTTTCAGCACATTCTAGATGGAATATATTTTTCATCGATTAAAGAAATCAATTTGATATATATTAAAAAAAGATCATAAAATACATCGGTATAAAAATGTAATCAAAATTGTTTTTTCTCTTTTTAAATTCTGTCAATTTCTTAGGCATAACATCGAAATCTCCATTTGGTTTAAAGTGCAGACTACGAACTCGAGCGTAAGGTAACATCTTTAGGCCGGTTGGATGTCAAGTCGCCTCGTAGTCCAGTGAAGCAAAAGACCAACGGCTATTCACATCCTCAAGTTTGAAATGACCGACGGCAATTCGTGCGACATCTATACATACGCACACATACAGTGACTGCAATTTATGTAGAGCCGTGACCGGAGCGTCGTGACTATCAAGGAAAGAACTCTGAATTATAGAAGAAGAGTTGAACAAACACGCCGAAAAATAAAGAAGTGCTTTATTGGAAGATGCAGGTTATATTATTATTAAGATAACTGAGTACAGATGCACTCATTTAGAAGTAAGTTAATCTTATCACACTTGTAGCACATTTAAAATACAATTTATAAGCATCACGTACTCATTTGAATACAATTTTTATCGGTAAATTTTGAACTTTAAATTTGAAATTAACTTTTTCTTTACAAATGTGATAATGATCGCTAGAAATTAACAATATCTGCAAAACATAATAAGTAAATAAGACAAATTACATAATTATCGAAAGATTTGAATTGAAAAATTAATAGGAAAGCAATTTATGCTTATGTTATGTTTTACTTGGTATAACGGCCTCGTTAATAAATGACTTAATTAATATCAATCATAAAACGTGAATAATAATCGTAATTAATAAAAAAATTTTAGTCTCTGAGCTAAATAATTTTACACGCTCGAAGCTTAAAAATAGTAGTAATACATAGTACATAAAAATATTGGAATAAAGTTAGCACATCATATAAATTTTCTATCATTTTCACGTGTTTGTATGTATCGAAAAGATTGTAATTTAACTTCAAAAGTATATTTCTGTACTGTTTAATCGCTGTCATAAACTTTATATTATAAAAATTATAAATACAACAATTGTAATTCTATTGGAAATATGTGTAACGATTTTGTCCGAATCGTCTAAAAAATTTAATTTAACCCTTTTATCGATTCCTTCACTTTGAAATTATTCTTCTTTTAAATTTTATTGCATAAATCTTTTGCTATGCTAAACTTAATACATAACTTGGTATAATTTTTATTTTAAAAGAAACAGATTTTACAAATTACTTATAAATATTGTAGCTTGTAATGTAATGTTATACGAACAGAGATTCGATATACTCTTGTAAGTATAAGCTATTTGCGTTCGATCGATTGTAAAAACAATACAATATATCATTCTTTCTTGTCATTGTTTCTTGGTAATTAATTGGTGAATGACGTTGCAAGTGTGTAGCACACTTCCAGACAATATCTATTAAAATTTCGGTAAACTTAAGATAGAAGAAAAGCATACTTACACCGGTTAAGTGAAGTAAGCGAAGAACAGATTAGAGGATAAAAAGAATAAGGAATCGAGAGCAAGCAAAAGGCGAAGAAGACGAAGAAGATGGAAAGAAGGAGAAAAGGTACCAAAGAAGAGGCCAAGGAAGCAAGCACCGAGTCACTGTGCGGTGGTGGTAAGTATGGTATCCCTACGAGCGGGTGTCATCATTTATCTCGCACTAGAGATCGGGCCCGCCGATACAGTGGGACGTTTTAATGGCCGAACCATGTTGGAATTAACCAAAACAAAGACGAAGCATCAATTAGGCGACTTTTTCTTCCACTTCTCTCTCGATCTCTTCTTCTCTCTCTTGTTTTCTCTCTATCTATTTACTTCTATCTTTTTCCTTCTTACTCTTCTGCCTACTGTTCCTCGTTGTTGTTGTTGTTGAAGAAGAAGGAGAAGAGAAGGAGAAGAAGAAGAAGAAGAAGAAGAAAGATTTTTTCGTAATCGATGATGTCGCACGCTGCTTTTTCATCCATGAATGACAAAAAACTTGACCCGACCATCGGCGGTATCCCTCTATATATATATATATATTCCAATATTTCGACCATTTTCTTATATATTATTATAGTATGTCGCATGTGCACCAAAGTTGATTAAGTGCGGTCGGAGACGAATTTGCATAGGACACTTCTTTTTTAATGATTTGTGCAGTCGACAAATATTTTTTTCCTGCGAGGAATTCTTCCTCGCGAATGAAACGCCTAATTGAATATTCATTATATTCCCTACTGGATTTAGCAAAAAGGATATATTACGGTGGAGGTTTAGTAATATAGGATTATATCATTGTGTTTCTTTTTATAGTTTTTTGAGATTACAATTTAATTATTTATGACGACTATAAATTTATGCAGAATTTTATTGACACTGTGTGACGGCTAAATGTGATATGTGTGTATAATTTATGAAACATGCCTAATACTCGAAATAAATATTTGGATGAAACAAGTATTTTCTTCTTTAACATTAATCACTATTCAAACATGACGTATAATAATTCATTTTTCCAATTGATTTATCTCGCTCGTTATTTTATGCAACGTATTCAGAAAGTTGATTTGAAAAGTTACAAACGTTCCATTTACATACATATTCCGATAATCGTATTTTTCCTTTTTATATTATCTGAATATAAAATTAATCAACAGAAATAAGGTATTACACCGAATGGACGAAGGAATATACGGATTTTTAACTTCAATTATAATGATAAATCCTTTTCATTATTTAAATGTAATTTATTTACAAGGACTCAAGGACCTTCGCATTTATATACCGCAACAATATACCAAATTGTTGTAAAGAAGTGAAATGGAAGTAAGTAATAAAGTAAGGAACAAGGCTTATTACATAATATATCGGGAATATATCTTTAAGCGTACGTTTGTCAGTCTTGTATAATTTGGTACTTCAACTCGATCATAACTGCACTTTAATTAAGACGATTATACTTAAAAAGTTTTGAGCTCGAGTACATAAATGTATAAGGATAGTGCACTTGTCGCTTAATCCGTTAAATCTGCTTGTATTATTTTATCGACTGTGTTGACAAAGCCAAACGATTGTTCAAAAGCTCCTGTTGCAAGCGGGAGATTCATATGCGTAATAGTACATAAACATAAGTAAAAATAGTTACTTATGTCATAATGCCCATATGACAAGTAAGTTTTAATTAAGTAGTATGAAAAATCTTTGAAAACTCTTATCACTTGTCTACTGATTAAACGTGAAAGTCGAGTGAAATGAGTGTCGCGCGAAACTTTTTCCATCAAAACTTCGCCGTTAGGACGCAACAAAAACAGAAGAAGAAAAAGACGGCGATCTTTCGAGGGTCAAGGGAAGAGGAGAAAAACGCTGCTCGGAAGAAGCAAATAAGAGAATAAGCAAAGAGAAAAAGAAAGCTACGAAATACTTACAATTCCGATAATGGAATAAGTAAAAGCCTCTCTCCCTTCCACGTGCAGACGTCGACCAGACGGATCGCCGCCGCCGTCGCCGCCTTCCCTCGCGTTCCCTCGTGTTCCCTCGTGTTCCCTCGTGTTCCTCAGGGTGCGCACAGGTAGTCCACGCACGCGCATTGTGTGTCTCCCAATAATGGCTAATAAATTGTCGATGCCCGAGTGCCGCCATCGCCACCAGCGCTGCCTTTAAGGCCAGAGACCACCTCGAAAGCTCACCGATGCACGTGTGCGGGTAGGCGCGTTTCCTCCAAGGGTAGACACAACGTCACGGAACGCGGATGTCGCTCACGCGGTCAAGGACGCGGCACTTATTGCGAGGCTATTAATTTTCCTCGCTCTGCAGCGAATTTTCATCCCCCTAACTGGCGTTTCCTAGGTCCAGGTGTTCAAGATGGATTCACTTTGAGAGTATCGTTTTAGTATCTACTAGAAAGTGGATCAAGCAGATACGTTTCTCCGTGGAAAGGGTGATAAATGTTCATAATTATGATAATTGCGAAGGAAATTATTCAAATGGAATATAGTTGTCTGTGCAGCGTTGATTACAATTCTTCTTTATAGATGAATTACTTCAAGGAGGTGTAATTTCTTAAACAAGAAAAAACGCTTAAGAAATAAGCGTTTTGCAATAAAAAAGATATTTTTAAGTTACTTTAGCTTGTAATACAAATTTAAATTTTAATAAAGTAAACTTTAAATTAAATATTAACGGAGACCTGACTGTACATTCGTAAAACTAAGGATATCGTATATCGTCATTTTGAATAAAATGACGATAAAAAACTTATTCCTTAGTTACCGATCGAAATCTATGCATTTAATTCTATTTATTATCCATTAAGAAACTTGTTTATTTATTACGTAAAAAATTAGAATATACATATATCTGATTTTTATTATTAAATAAATAAAATGAGCGACTAAATATTTTTTATGTAATATTTTGCGAATTATATTTTAATTCGCTTCATCCTTGTTTCAATTTAAATATAATAACATATATAATATTATAAATAATCTGATAACGATGGTATCGTGTGTGTGAATGTGTACCAATAAAGTTTAAATTATAGTTTACATTCTTATCGTGGCATTAAAAAAATTACATAATTTCTGATCGTGCAAGTGAGTCACTCTATTGATAAAAATTACGTGTTTAATCCTGTACATAATGACGTCATATGATGCTATTTTTTTAAACTTACAACTTTTTCGTATCCCTGTTGAAAAAATTGTAAAATAATAATATTGACTTCTAATTGACTAAATAATAACATGACACTTCAAGTGTAATACAGTAATCCTTTAAAGTATCAATATATTATGTAACTATCGCATTAGTACCCTACAATGTAAATATTCGATAAAACATCGAAATACAAGTTTCGGTTATTTGTTACCAAAATCTAACTGACATGTTGTCTTAATAAAAAAGAATGTTTTACTTTTTCTGTGAGACTGTCGAGGAAAAATAGTTTTAAGTAGGAATGGGTAACATTGTACAGATTCATATGTCTGTATATGTGCCTCTATATGTAATACGAAATTCTTATCAGTAAGAGTCTTCCGTCTCGTCGTAAAGTAGGTGATAAGTCGAAGGGTTTATCAGATGCTGGATGTTCTTCTTTCTTCAGCATTTTATTTCTTTTTTCATCGTCGACTCGAGTTGTTTCTCATTAGAACGTTAAAAGTATTTTCGTTTTTGGTCACAAAAGAGTAGAAAGTTAAGATAACGTTAATCAGTATATGGGAATGTTTCTTTGAACTGAACAAAAAGGATTAGTCGTTTATCGAAAGAATTTACTGCTTCGAAGAACTTTTTATTGGTTGTTAATGTTATGTGGCCAGATTTAATGACGATGAAATGATTCACTTGTTACTCTTAAACGTGTTAAGCATCCTATGTATAGTCTTAATTTTAATTATTCAATTAGAAACCGAGAGCAAATACGTTCGAATGAAAAGAACTTACATAAACTTGCTTCCGTCATTGTGAAAAGCTACGAATGAATTATTACATTAAATCGCTTACACCAAAAAGCGAAATCCACAGAGAATTTAATTTCAAGAATTACGTAATACTTGATCCTTAACTTACTATTCAGCGAATACTATCCGAAACTGCGCATTCGGAACTTTGTCAATCTTTCACAAGATCATTTATGCACGGATGATTACATCTGTCTTATGTACTTTTGGATTTTTCGCTGAGATCTCAAGGACGAGAGAAAACGAGAAAGACGACGTATAGAAAGCCTCGTGCCAAAATACGATATTTCACGGGGCCCTCAAGTCCCTAAGAAGCGTGTAATGCTACGCCTGGTGATTTGTTTGTTACTACCAAGGAGGTTGTCCGTTCCGCCGCGGACTTGAAATATCACCGGATGCTACGAGTGTCCGGACCGCTCTTCTCAGATCCTTCTCTTTCTCTTTCTCCCGAATTCGCTGTACGGACTCTCTCTCTCTCTCTCTCTCTCTCTCTCTTTCACGTGAGTGGGCTCTCGATTTCTCGTGGAATGTCAACGAGAGAGCGTTCGCTCGCTCTCTTTCCTTCTCTACCTCCTTTTTTCCCTTTCCTTCGTCCTCCTCTTTCAATTTTTTTATTCTTCGCTCGTTTTAGTGAGTGCGGTCCGGGACCACTCGCGAGATTCACACGGATGCGGGTTTCATTGTCGGCAGATAAAATTGATAAGAGAGATCGAGGACTTTTGTCTCAGGGAACTAGCGCGAGTAATGGAGTCTAATACGATTTTACGCTCGAGGAGTTTGTCAGGAATTTTTTGAGGAAGTTGAGTGGATGTGACTACGAATGCGTGGGACTGTTTATATATTCGGTTTTTAATTCATTTAACGAACGATTGTTAACTTTCCAAACCAATCCGTTCCTTCCAGCCACAACATTATTGTTCATTGCCAAAGTAATGGACAACTACGACTGTTTGAATATTTCGTCATTTTCGTGAAGTATCACATGAAGTACGTCTTATGAAGTATCACAGTTTTTGTTCGGATCTATAAGCATTTTATTATTAGTCAGTGCAATTGAAATATGTCGAATAACGATAACTAATAAGAAAGGCCAATCAATCTTTCGCAATGACAGCACTTTTAAAGTAATCTATGTAACGCACACAAAATATTTCTAACCTGCGTTAAATTACAAGAAGCTCTTTTTCCTTTTTATTACGCGTTCCAATTGTGAGTATTATGTACGCAGTACTTATGACTTGGAAATTGATACCTATAAATTTTGATACCTATACTTGTCGCCTATGTCAACCATAGGCAATAGTTACATGCCCGGCAGTCGTAAATACCAATGACGAATTTTTTTCCCTCAGCAACTTCTAATGGTCTTGAACGTTCAGATCTCCGAGTATAAATCGGCAAATTTACAGCAGCACTACCGTTACTCAGGGTCCGCAGGCAAAAATGGAGGGATTAGTCAGGAGCTTCGATCGGCAAAAAATGTCAACCGCGGCCACCAGAAAGCACTCGGACCATCCGCGATCGTAGCCAAGATTACGCGAGTCCGAAAAAGAACAGTAGTCCGCACCTCTACGTCCTTTCACCTTCTACTTCCATCGAGCGAGGTCGAACCTTTCGTTGCTTCATCATCGTCGTCGGGAGCGTCGGAACCGAGCCACTTCTTTTACATGCGGGGGTGGGCGCATCTTTTTCTTTTTTTGATAGGCGCGTAGATATGCGGAGACAAATGTGGAGTTGATGAATTAAATTTTACACCGAAAGATGAGAAATTAGCTTCACCCGATGATGGCTTTAAGGCTATTACCTTTCATGCATTGCATTCTATTGAATATATCGTTTGGCGATTTGAAAATTATCTAGACGCGCCTTCCAGAAATGGAAGCGTTTAAAATATTGCCAATGGTTTTTTTTTGTTGAGAAAAGCGTATTTTCCAAAGCTCACCAAGCAAACTTACGTGCCTAAAAACAAATAGTCCGATCATCGTATATAGATAATGAGATCGAATTTCTTATCTGATAATATTGTTCAAGCGTGACCTTCTCCGAACACCTTCTGGAAATGGAAATAACTCCTTCCATTCATTTTACAAACTTGTACAGATAACATTGGGAGATTATTTGGGACTTTCACTATCGTCTTATGGTAACCAACTACTTCTTGTTTCTCAATTCTTGTCGAATTAACTTGAAATTGAAGGGAAAAAGCTATTATTCGCTTATAAAATCAGAATTCGATTTCACGGTATAATTATATTATCATATATATTTTAAAAGAACGTGTCGTCATTATCGTATTAATTTCCACGTTACAACTATTACAGATACCATTGCAGACGGAGAAATTCGCTCGCGAACGTCCAGAGGTAGGTAGACCGACGAAAAGTTTGTAAGTAAATACCCGTACTTTGATATCAAAGTGCGATACACGTAGTATGTTTTTCTCAGCTTATACAAAGAGTTGACAAGTGTCACCAACTAAAACAGACGATAGTTAGACAGTGGCTTCGAGGCGATTTATCTCATCGCACGCCACCGAAACTCTTCTCGCCGATGCGGACAACCGAATGTCAGACGGTCGGAGGGGCTCCGGTCGTTATTTTGAAATAATCTAAAACCGATGGTGATTAGTGGACCGTGTCACCTGTGCGACGGCTACGCCCACCTCCAACGCTTTCCCATGAGCGTCCCCATTGAATTGATCAGCGGAGAACGTCGAGCCCTCCGCGCGCCTTTTTCATTCGGGGACGAACGCGCGCACATTTCGGCTATCCATCATCGTGCGCGGGATTGATAATGACCCGAGAACGATGTCCACTTCCGGCTTTTAAGAGCCACTTTATGCTCTCGCTTGCTTTTTCCCTTTTTATAACCCAAACCACCGCCGTTTTTCAAGGTGGCTCTTTCTTTTTTTATTTTGCGAATCATTCATCTTGGTTTCGCGTCGGTTATCGAGCCAAGCGTCGATTTCGCCCGCAGTATTGGAAAAGCTGTAGAATTTAGCACGATCGGAGCTGCGAATATTTATCTACGTAAACTGATATTTATCTTTTATTGAATTCTCTGAAAAATAATAGATTTCCCAACGATTTTTCAGCTTAGGTTTTTTCAAATACGGCGATTGTTACCGAATGATTAAGTCGTCTATTCGTACAGTTTGTCGCGTGAACATTAACAGATATTTTAATATTATTTTAATGGTATATGAACAGCATACATGACTGTTACCTTTGAGATTAGCTGTTTATAAATACTAGATTGTATTGTAGGAGTACTGTCGTTTCGTTAATAATTACAATATTTTACGCGCTTTTATCGAGTTTAATTTACATTCTGTTTAAATGTAAGTTTAAATTACATTTCTGCGGGACATTACTAGACAATACTACAATAGACATCGAGATACCATATAAAAGTGCACTAGTTTAGTTGCGGAATGATTTCTCCGTCATAAGACGTGAAAATGCTAAACGAGAAAAATATTACGTAATAATAAGCGTTTTTCTTTTCATAAAAAGTCTACGTGTTATCGTTCGGATTACTTTTTAATACGAGCTGATGGTCTTATGGCGTATCACTGGATAATTTTAACGTCAAGATAAATTTTGTCATTTTATAATCTATGAAAGAATTTTGAAAAAAATGTTACATTTTGCAACTGGATGCAATCAATTTGAACTGTCAACAATCAAAGTAAACCTCATTCTCTTCGATTCCAACTCTACTTAACAAATAAATCTTAATGCAGTTCTCAATCGACTTAGTGGAAAAGAATAAAATAACAAAAGTCTTCGGTTTCATTTTATTAATGGGCGCATCAACGTTTTCGCTGCACGATCTCACATTCAAAATGAGAATCCGCGTGCATAAAACACTTTTTATACGTTCTTATCTGTCGGTCCTCTCAAAAGGATCTCTCTCACAGTGACCTATACCGTAATAAAAATTTTTTGTCGCTCTCTCGTCAACCTGCCCTCTTACTATAGCACCTGCGGTTTCTACTTTTCGAATTTAACTCGTCGGTCGACAAGCCGAGGATCCTGCGCGACGGTAAAATTCTTTTAGTTTCGAATTTCATCGGGACGACGAGAGCCTTTTTCTTCTTGTTTTCTCTCGCACTGTCTTCGGTTAAGAGAGAAGAGATACAGATAGATAGAGAGAGTGAGAGAGAGAGCGAGAGAGAGAGAGAGAGAGAGCGAGAAGGCCAGAAGGGACGAAGAGTGTGAATGAGAAATTTTGTTGCTTGAGTCATGCGAATTTCTATTTCGGAAATGAAAATCAATTTTTCACGACAAATTTCTTTAAAAAGTTAAAAATTAAATTAATCCGAATTAAAATCGTAGTCATTATAGCGTTATAAATTAGAAATAAAACTTTCAATATTATTAAAACTTTTTAATCATTTAATATTAAATTCCACTTACATTAAGACATATCTGTTAAATGTATTAATTACCTAATTAAAATATGACTCAACATAATTACAAAAAATTCTAAGATCAAGGATAATTTAGAAATACACTCTGTATTCTAGAACAATGAAATATTCTTTCAAAGAGTGCATTCAGAGTATATTAAGAATATCAAATTTCAAATAAACGCGCTCACCAAATAAAATCACTTTGAGTGCTCACCGATTACGTTATTATCATTCTTATTATTATTTTAAAAGAAAAGAAACCGAACTTTGAGCTCGAGGAGCGTGCGAGAAAAAATAGTCCGTCCATCGTGACATCCTCGGTAAGTCCTACCAATGTTGATCGATCCGGTGCCGCGTCCCTCGGTCTCGAGGCTCAGTTGTATTGTTCCGCGGTACCACGAGTCTTCCAGATATTTGGTATTTCTTTCGTGGAAGCCGAATAGATCGCCAGCTCCATCGGATCGGCCGAACCGCGAATCGCGCGCGTTCTTCCGTGACAAAGTCCACTGGTGCGTAGGTGTTTTTTCTTCTCCCTCGATCCGACGGCTCGTCACGTACCTGTTCTTTTTCTTTCATTTTATTCCCCTGTCCGAGAAGGAAGTTCGGAAATTAGCACTTATTATAATGCAAATGAAACTCTCGGTTCGGTCACTGTTTGGCCCGAGTCGACGCTTCTGTTATGGCTTAGATGAAGGGTGATTTGTGGTTTTTTGTTTTATCCCATTTATAATACAATATCATATGGGAGACCGCGACAGAGCGACATTCGACTTGATCCTTTTACAGCTGAGAAGCTACATTCTTTCTACTATGTCAGTTCAGGGAATTCCTTTAGCAGCGAGATCGATCGAGTAAATATTCATTAAAAATCTTTATTAGCTGTTATTCCTAAGTGCCATTAGTTTGATTTGCTCGAGTCTCGGTGTATTAGAATCCGTTTTGCATATTATATAGTAAAATAAACGATCATGTTAAATCTGGGATTGTAATTAATATGATCCCTTGCGAAGCAATGACTCAGCCACCGCCTGTGAAATCGATGTTTTCATGTGAACTTGGAATCGCTGGAATTGACGCAGTTTGTACGGCTGCTGAAGAAAGACAATTAGCCGTTAAGTAGCTTTCTACCGACTCGCTTCTACCAACGTTTCCCAATTGTTTATCCAAACTCTTAAGCGTCATAAAAAGCGCCGAGCATTTTACACGGCGGAGGGTGTAACGCGAGTAGCGACTTTCTCGAAATTTAGCTTGATTTCTGGAATGTTTAGGAATTTCGCGCAAAAAGCGGCGCGAGGGTCAAGTCACAGACCTCCGATCTGTCCGATGACGATGAAATAGACCAGTGCACGGCTTCTAAGCGCGGCCTGAAAATACGGACGTGGATCGTACAGCAAAAATGGAAAAA
Source organism: Wiebesia pumilae (assembly GCA_018907045.1). Taxonomy (NCBI): domain Eukaryota; kingdom Metazoa; phylum Arthropoda; class Insecta; order Hymenoptera; family Agaonidae; genus Wiebesia; species Wiebesia pumilae. The sequence goes on from JACCHZ010000138.1 coordinate 5,707,748, forward strand.
TATCGCTCGTTCGCGCAGGTGTGACCGCGATATCTTCGGCACGTCCAGCGTGCGCTTCGCTTTCTTTGTCTCTCCTTAGCCTCGCATTGTACTCCGTTCTTTCTCCGTCCCTTTTTTTTCCTCCTGTGCGTCTTTTTCTTCCGACTCTTTTTGTATTCTCTCGCCCTGGATGTCGCTGCTCTCCTTTTCTCTAGTTTATCTCGGTGCTCCTTCCTCGCCTTCTTCGTGCCCTCGGCCTGCAGGAGCAGTCCCTCTTGGCGGCATCAGGAATCCGGATTCTTTTTCGGGGGAGAGAGAGAGAGAGAGAGAGAGAGAGAGAGAGATATGGAGAGCACACGCATACATACCGATAGACTTGATGCGAGAGGTGAGAAAGTCGGCAGACTGAGGAAAGAGGAGATGTGAAGCACGCGCATATTTATGCGAGAGCCTCCCTCGTTACGCATAGCCGTTGCCGCATACTTTCTTTCGGACGTGGACCGCTTTTTCTCCTCCTTTCCTCTTTCTTCTCTTTCTCTCTCGCTCATTCCCCCTCTTTTGTGCTTCTGCCTCTTTTTTCTCTTGCTCGTATAGTTTTTTACGTGTACACTCTCCTCTATAAGCTTTTATCTTTTTCCTAACAGCTATCCGTTGCTTTCGTTGTTCGCTCTCTCTCTCTCTCTCTCTCTCTCTCTCTCTCTCTCTCTCTCTTCCACTTTTTCTCATACATGCACACATTTATGACCAACGTACTAATTATTTTCCAATTTTCTAGTGATTGATTTTCCAAAAATGTATTATATTTCATAGAATAAATAACGAAGTGTCAGCTTAGAGATCGTTATCGAAACTTCGTTTAAACTACTTTAATCGATCTTTTCTTCAATATTGGTAAGTAAAATAATTATATAATCATTTTAAAGAATTTGCAACAAAAATATACTTTATTAGAAAATATCAAGCTTTAAAATGTTTATTATCAAATTTAGTAGGATTTCCTATATTTACAAGATGCTTTTTTAATATGTTACGATACGATTGATTCATATTGTAATTTATAATTATTATAACACTATGTCAAGTGTTTGTTCGATACATAACTATATAGTTTGATCTGAATTAAAGTTATTTAAAATCTGAGACATGATGATGTAAATTTGAAAAATTTTAATATTTAATTGTAGATTCTCAAAGTACATTATTTATCTGAATTAAGTAAGTGCTTTGTCGGAATTAACTTCTTTCGGTAAAAATAAAATTTCATTAAAAGAAGATTTAATAAATTAATTAAATAAATATTATTGAAACATTATCGAATAACCGACTGTTGTGCATTTAATCTGTTTTTTCCTAAATGTTTATGCGTACTTACTCGAATTCTGGGAAGAAACGTATAGAGTATCGTTACACATTCAATTAAAGATACTTTAAACAAAAGTTTATGACTTTTATGTCACAATTGTTTGCAACAATATCTAATACTATAGTAGCCTGGTCCAAGTCGCTTTAGTTGGAGGTTAAATATAACTTTATACTATAACAAAAGAATAAAAAGGTACACGTGACACTCTGTACAAGGAGTATCATTTTATTTTTGGTAAGAGTAACGCATACGAACTACATTAGTTGTTGTTAAACAAAACATATTCAGATGTTTCGCTATCAAGCTAATTAACCATTCCACTTTTAAACTGGTAAGTAGAGGTTATCTTCCAGTTCACTGTTCATCTAAATGATTCCACGTTGACCAAAGTTGAGACTAGGTTTTCAATTTTATTCTAATAACATACTTATGAATTTTCCCAGTAGTGAAAAACTCGAATAGGAAAAAGTAATTTACCTTAAAAACGTATTGAACTATCAGTAGTCTATAAACGTCACTTACTATTGACCCAAAGTCTCTGTCTATTAAAAGTTCATTGTGCTTTATTTTTACCTAGAGAATATTAACAATTTTTTGAATCTACATATTTTGGCGATAGAAAGATACAATTATAATATCAAAATGGTTATCAGGTTACTTTTAAAAATCTGATGCAAGGTGTATACCTTTCGACAACATCATCTTCGTAATATTCAAATAATTTACCGGAATTCATTTATAAACCTCGCGACGGAAAACGAAATAACCTCAGCAAGTGAAAAATACCGATTTCCGTTTCTCAAATATCTCTCCTCCTTATCCCTCCCACCTTCTCTCTCGGTCGTTCAATTTTTTCGTTTTTACTCTAACCCCCTCCACCGCCCTTTCTACCACCACATACGGTACTCTTTCCCTCGCATACTTTATCTCCCGCTAATCTTAAATCTTCGCTCCCTCTCCGTGACTCTCCGTGCCGCGCCTTCCCTCCCACCCTCCACCCTCGCTCTCTTTCGCCGAAGAAACTCCCTCGGCGACCATCAATGGGAAGAATCGAGTGAATGAACGGCTACGCGGGGCACACAAAGACTTCCGCGCGAGCACAGCCATCGTCGACACGAGGAATACCGCTCTCACGGTTCCTCCTTCTTTTTCTACTCCTTCTATCTCTCTCTCTCTCTCTCTCTCTCTCTCTCTCTCTCTCGGGTTCTGCTTAGCTGCGGTCCGCTCTCCGAGCGAGCGCGTGCGTGCGTCCCGAGTTATCGCCGAGCGTTCACAAAGAGACGATAACTCCGATCGAACATTCCGTGCTGCTTTCTAGGCTCTGCAGTACTGCACGAGCACAGTTGCGCACTCCTTTTAATTCAAAGCTTCTCGAGGAGGTGACACTCAATTTTCGATATGAGACATCTCACAGGAGCGGAGGAACGTCTTGGAAAATGAGACGAGGTCCAATGGCTTTTCTCGTCCGATACGTCTCTTATCTTGTCTAATCGAATGTTCGTTAGAGCTACGAATATGACTTATGAGCCCTTGTTTCGAACCTATTTTACATGCGATCTCTCGGTGATTTGGCACTTTGATAAGCTACGCCTTTTAGAGGACTTTAAGTATTCAAATAGCTTTATATATTCGATCTGCGAAACGCGTAATAATTATACGATTTTAATCGCGCGCTCTTGTTGGATACATTATTATTTACTGTTTAAATTAGAGCACAAGTCTGAGCACCGGTCAATCGTGCTTTTTTCTTCGTAGTAATTACAACTTTCTAGAAATTTATCCACCGATGAATTAATTAGAAAATAATCTACTCAAAATAATCTCATACTTAATAAATTAACGTAATTTTATACAGGGTTAAAGTTACCTCTCGTGAAACGTCGATAAAAATATTTTCATAAATTCTAAACAAGATTGTTACAAGTATTAATATTTACATGAATTGTATTTTGTTGTTCTTATACGTTTCCTTTATATTTTGCATCTAAATTTAATACAAGACAATTACAATTTTAATTAAAATGTTTTTACGAAAAGAAGGTTATGTACGTATACATTCTGTGATTAGAATAAATACTTCAATCCTTCAACCCAAGCCCTTAAATTTTCATCAAATTTTCAGCTTTTCTATGAATTCGATAGTTTTACAATAAATTTTTTGGCCGTCCATGAACTAATAAAATCACGGTTGAGCTATAAAAAATGTATATTAATTCTGCATTCACTTGTAGACCTAATTAACATCTAAACATCATAATCATTCGTGTGATCAAAACAAAAATTCCTTCTCCACGATATTGAATCATTCGGCCAAATAATTATTTTCGACTTTCCGAAGAAATTCCTGAAGGTATTTGTCAGCGATACCTGTACCCAATAAAGCAAACGACTTACGTAAAAGGAACAGTTTCCGAAAAGTCTTCCAGCCCCTCCTAAATCGTTCCGGGGTAAGAAATCTCGGCAACTTGGCTCGGACGGCGCCACGTCGATCCTCATCGGTGGACCGTGACATCCACCCGTACGTTCCGACGCACAAAAATTAAAGCGACCTCGTCCGCTCTTTCTCTCTCTCTCTTTCTGCGCTTTCCCGACGCGACGCTACGACGACGACGCGTCGCCGAAGACCACCCTGTGACAGGTCGTCGCGAGGCTTTAAATTATTATTACGGTCCGGGGTCTTACTTGGTCGGAGGCCCTACGCGACGCGACGCTGCGGTAAGACAAAGGAGAAAACATGGTTGCGGACTGCTGCGAGGAAGAAGAGAAGAAAAAAGACTGACAAATTTGTCAATACACTCAGCACCGTGGGGACAGGTTCGGAAAAAATTCGATTTTCGTAACGCTATTTAGGCTGTGTTCCTGTTTATTCTTCATTCCCATGTAGTCGTTTAAACTTCCGTGTATCTCTTGGTTGAGATTAGAATTCAAGTGATTAGGAAACTTAATATTTTTAAATATTAGATAAAAAAGATAATTCTATTTATCGAGTATATAACAAAAATTTAAGTCTGTGATTAAAATGAAATTTCTTTTCGCTTTATTCGAATATTTAATTATAGATTAATAAAGTCTTTTCACTATTAGAGTATTAATTTACAAATAGCGTTTGAAAAAATGTTCCAGCTACGGTGTTGTAGTACGTACATTGATAAAGTACATACATTTTCACATAAAATGCAGCTATAATGAATAATAATAAATAATAGCTACAAAATTTATAATATAAAAATGACCATTTGTATAAGAAAACTTGATAAAGTATATTTTATCCTAGATTCTGAAAATAAAGAAAGAACATTACACCTGAAGAATAGTACTTAAAGGAAAAAGAGAACAGAAAAAAAGAAGAATAGAAACGTGAAAAGAACAAGGGTCGTGAAATGGCGATACAGGAGAAAAATCACGCTCTCGAAAGTTTTTGTGCTAACTTGGTTGTAGATAAGATAAGATAACGAGAGACGGACCTCATGGGGACTGCGTATGATCGACTCACTGACTTTGACAGCTTGGTACCTAACGCATAACGACAGATAAGCTTGGAATTTGGAGACGAATGCATCGGGATCCCAGGAGAATTTTTTCAGGAATGTTCTTTTACTTTAAGATAATACTAGAAAGTTAAATGATTTGTCTACTCTTGTATTTTCTTTTAAAACATCTAGGCAAGGAATTTTGTACATTATCGATATAGATACGATTTTACAGAAACGTGAAATATCAGTGGATCAACAAGTTTGGACAAGATTTCGAGTTCGTATGCAACACGTTTGACGTATTATTAATATAATATATCATGTGAAACTTTATTCATTAGCATTTCCTGTTTTAAATGTAAATCTTTAAGTAAATAACAAATAAATTTTCATTTGCAAACATTATGGTAAGCGAAAGAGAAAAATAATACAAAACGCCAATGGAATATTCATTTATTAATAAATAAATAAATAAATATATATATATATATATATATATATATATATGTAATGAATGCTTATGCAATTAATAAAAAAATTATTTCTGTGTGAAATTAACTTCTATATGAATCACTCATGATCATAATGTATAGTGATTTTAAATACCATCATAAATTTTGAATATTGATATGTTGATACAGGTAGGTAATTTACTAAATTAATTATAATCATGACATTGAAATTAAAAATATTTACTAAAACTCTTGCGCCGGTTTATATAAAAATCAAATAATCAAAGCAAAATTAATGAATTATTAAACCTCAGTGGTAACATAACTTATTATGTATTAAGGTGTATAAATTATCAATGACGGAGCGAATTGAAACGATACGTGTGAACGTAAATTTTATATTATATACTATTATGTTCATTCACGGTTATTTCAGATATAAATAACAAACAAGTTAGTAAATTAATATTAGAGAAATAACCATTTATAATAATTTATTTATTCAAAAGCTAATGTAGCCTATAAATATACGAAGTATTTTCAGAAAATCATTACAAGTCGAATAATTACGGCAGCAGACACAAATATTATATTATTTACGCCACTATTATCATATTTATAATACCTCAAATGCCCCTATTTAAAGAACATTACGCTTTCTATTTTACTTATTTCACAAATAATTCTGAGATATCAATTTTTTTAGCATATTTGATATAAATTTCGAATGCAATATTACATTGTAAAATAAGAAACTTAATCATTTGGTTTATCATTATAACGATTACAATGTTAATGTATCGATGGTAGTAACGATTAAAATTGTATCAATTTCATGTTGCATTTGCCTTCAAATGAATTAATATTCAATTGTATCTTCATAATAATACATTCGAATACAAAAATTAAATTTTTTACCAACACCACTATACTATTCATTAAATTAATCCGACGCCATGCTTCTTTTCTGAAATAAAAATGGCCATAATTATCTCAAAAATGACCAGCAATTCTCCAAATACAAAGATAACTAATAATATACGCTCTTAATCAAGCCAACTTAACAATTAAATTATTGATCATCGCTCGTGATAAATATTGGAAATACAAAACAAACGCAGTCTATTACAAATCGAAAAGGTAAACAAGTTTGCAGAGGTAATTGACGGTCAATGTACTCTAATCCGTAATATAGTTTACACCACAATGTATAAAAATAAAAATTGAACGCTATAAAAATGTATCGATCAAAATCCGAACACGACGAAAGAAATCTCCCGATTGAATAAGAGAAAGGCGGATAAGAAATGTACGCTTTTCACAAACAAGAAGCGAGAAATCGCACGACTCTGCCTATTTCTCTCCCGTCAAGTTCGCCGATTGCGGAGCGTGCGATTTAATTTAAATTACGAGCTCGACGATAGCGCCAGCGCCACAAATCAATTAGAGCGTCGTTGCCCTCCACCTCCTCCACCTCCTCCTCCTCCTCCTCCTCCTCTTCCTCCTCATCCCTCTTATTCGACCTGATAGCGATAGCGGGCAGCGTGCGCGGCCGCCTGTAAACATCTTTACTGCGCGATAACCGCGCGCGCGCACGATATCCCTCCACCCCTCTCTCTCACTCTCACACACTCTCTCTCTCTCTCTCTCTCATTCACTCACTCACTCACTCACTCACTCACTCACTCTCTCTCTCTCTCTCTCTCGCATGCGTGCGAGCTCGCTTCTTGAGGTCGATGCAACACACGCGCGTCGCCGGTTGCCGGCCGGCTTATCAACCTCATTTTGTAAAGCGAAGATTGTTGCGCGCGCCGCTGTCCGTAGATTTTCCTTTAATCCTCTTTTTACTGGAGCGCGAGCTGCTGACGCGTTACTTGTTCGAGATGGAGGCTGAATCGTCCGCTTCCTAAGGACCGAAAATGGATTCTGCGTAGAACGTACTGGAAAGGAGCAACGTGTCCTTTGCATAAAATACTGCAGTTCATGATACAGAATTGCTTTTGCTTATTGTTAAGTTTACGATTCATAATCATTGTATGTAATTCATACCTTCCTAAATTTAAATCCCATATGATTGTTGTATACTCGAAATAAAGATAAAAGTAATAATACTTCGTGTATGTATTTATTAAAGTAAACAAAACAAGAATTTTATCGTACGGTAAGGATTGATTAATTTTATAAAAATTCCTTTTACTTAGTGCATTTAATCGAATTCAATGATTTAAATATATTAAAAAATACTTAAAGAGGAATAATACTTGAAAAATACTTAAAAATGCTGAAGTTTGAATATTTAATAAATAAATAATTCAAAATAATATGAAAGAACTAAATAAAACCCTACCCAAATAATAGATGTATAGCGTACACTCTTTGCTTGTAGTTAATTGTATTAACAAATGTTTTGAATAAATATCAATACATTTTTAATGTAAATGCTTTCTTTTATAGTTTTATAGTTCGATCAATGCTTAAATTTGTAACAAAAAATCAAATATCAGAAATTTATCAAATTTAAAAAATGTATTAGTTACACTTGAAAATCATATTTAAGCTGCAAGTACACGAACAAAATATAAAAATTTATGTGTGATATAGTTTCCTGAAATCTGAAAACTCGCACATCTAAATTGTATTTAGAACAAGTTTCTACTAGAAAAATAGTCATTTTTTTATATTTTTTTAATAAAGCAGAATTCCTAGAAAAATATGAATTGACGGCATGTAGCATTATTATCCAGATAATCAATTAATCTATTTCTTAAGTAGACACTTCTTTGACTATTCAGAGTATTGAAAAAATTTTAATAATTAACAAAATTTGTCTCAAAATTAAATGGCGTCTCATATATAATTTGTTGTTATTTATGAAAGACAGAAACAAATTCTTACAATTTTTAATGATGAGATTAAATTAATTTATTAATATTTTAAGCCTGATATATGAATAATTATTTTTTTATTTTCAAAAGTAATTAGATACTTTAAATTCATTATTTTACAAAGGGTGTGCGATATTACTTGCAGAGAATATTTCAAATACTTTGTATATTATATAAACTAAAAACTATTAACAATAAATTTTGTAGGTTTTTATTTTATTACACACATCTTAAATATCTTTGGTTACTAATTTATAAACAAGTTATAGTTTATGAGGCAGTTACTTTACGTAAAAAAAATGGAGTTTTAAATTTTTTGTTCCAACATTAAAATTATATCATACAATGGATTTGTATTTAACGTTTCTGGAAACTAAAATATTATCAGTGAAATAATTGTTAGTATTTTATACTGATAAAAAGAGAATTTTATTTATACTACGTAATCTTTTGTTTTTTAATAAAAGGTGGAATCTAAGAAAGAAAAATATTATGTATTATCCAGAAAATCGATACATTACATTATCAAATAATTTTATTGAATTAATCAGGAAAATGAATATAAAGCTAATCAATTATACATTCATAAGAAGTAAACATAAAATATTTTATTATTCTAATTATTAAAAAATAATCATGGTGTTGACATCTCTTGAAATTTTATATTCAATTAAAATGCCATGACTATCCTTCAGATGCTAATTTCATCAAGTTTATTAAATCTACGAATGAACGACACCATTCGTCTTTACGTATGGGGCCTCATGCTGTGATAGGATACATAATATATACGCTGATGTAAGAAAAATCAGACTCTATTAAAAATGATTTTGAACCTTATTGTTATATAACTATTAATACACGAAAGTAAAAATTAGGGTTGAATACGTAATTAAGAATTTAATCTTCTAACTTTATTTATATGCGGTACATTTTAAAGCGCACACTTGTTCCTTAGGAAAAGCTTTTGTAATATTTCACCTGTGCTCGTTAAAGAAGCCACATCGTTATATTTACAAAAACTATATACCTCTATCGAAATGGAAAATAATAGCGTGAATATACTTTAAAAATTCAAATGTTGAACGAATGAAAATTTTGAATATTTAACCATTAATTATTAAGTGAAATTTTATTTCTCTTAAAGTGTATAATGTGTTTCTCCAAAGTAATACAATTTTTCTATCGATGTTACCTCAGAACTTTGAAACTAATACGTATGCTGATTTTGAAATTAACAAACAATTGTGGGTCAAGTGACGAATAGGTCAGATGCCACAACGTCAAATCGTTATTCAATTATCGGAGAGAAAAAAATACGTTAGCTCTGTTTTTATCAATGATATATTTTAAAAATACTTTTAAATATTATGGTAAAGGTGTATTTATTATTAAGTTTGAAATGTAGCTCAGCATTAAAATGTATTTATGAAAATTGTAAAATACCTAAACATACCTAAATATCGATGTGATTAATTTATCACAGAAGTATATAAATGAGTGATTTTAACAATTCGTAATATAAAGTAGATATATAAAGTATAAATTTAATGCTCAATGTGTTCCGTTTGAAGCAGAGTACGAATTTTTGCCTTTCTCTTTCACATTCATGAGATGGCGATGATAATATTGAGAAAAGGCCTTCAATATACCTTCTATGAAATCTTGACTCCTTTTTTTGATTCTACATCTATACTTGATTCTTCTATTCTGGGCATTTTCTGAAATTTTAAAGTGTAAATTTTAGACTGATTTGTCGTTTTCTGTTTTGTAATGTCGTTATTGATTATACAGTAAAGTTTTTGGTAGAGTATAAATGTGAATTTCGTTTGTAATATAATATCATTAGTAAAATCTAAAAGAATGATTTTAAACTTAAATTATTCGATTTATTTTCGTCAAATTACATTCATACTGCTTAAAAGTAATACTTCAATAATGAATTAATGATGTACAACATAGTATAGCTTTCTTAGAGTTTCAGTATCTACATTTGTTCATTTATCGTATTTATGGAACAGGTATAAACAAATTTTGACTCGATGTATTCGGGGAAAAAAATTATTTGTATTAAATCCTGCTCACTGATACAAGAGAAGTAGACACGCTTCGCTTATGTACTAATAGTTTGTTGAGCTTTTACTTACTGAACTTTGTAAGTCTTCAAATATTGAGGAGTATGTCAGAGCATCAGAAACCTTATGAAAACAATACTCGACACACTGTATTTGACGATGTATATTACGGTAACTCAATGACAGCCATTTGCATACTCGGCATTGTAATTAATCACTGACTATAAGTATACGTGTTTATTGAAATTAAATTAGTATTTCCGTATACTCAAGCGAGTTGACCTTGTCCAAATTTATATAACTGTATGCTTCCATTCTACATGCTCTATTTGCTTCAGCGTGTTTTTAAGTTTCGAGACATTATTGATACTTTATTGTGGGAAATGTTAATGACGTCGTTCAAATCTCAGTTCCATGTGTAGATTTATTTTCATCTGTATAATGAAGTTGTGAAATAAATGTACCAATTATTAGGCGAAATTTTTTTAAAGAACAAGGCTAAATATGCAGTTGTTCAATAATGTTATTAAAGAAAAATTTAATATCCCAATGATAGATAAATTACTTTCGTTTCATAATAAAATTGAAATGTCTTATCCTATAATGATGAATTTATGAATGTTTAAGAAATATTAAAATATTCTTGTAAATTTGTACTTATAAACTTATAGTAACTAAAAATATTAAGTATAAAAGTTATTCTTTAAAAGTTATCAAACTTATATAGGCATACATTATAAATTTTAAAAGAAAGCTATTATTAAATTTGCTTAGATTGAGTACACTCTAAGTAAACTTAATTTATTATAATGTACTAGTTAAATAATGCACTATCAACTTTAACTATTCATTGGATTTTCATATTTTGATTTAAATTTTGTATGAATCCGTTTAAAGTTGTATTATAATTTATTTTTATAGACATCTATGTATTCCTTTATTTCGAAAAATAATAAAATTATTCAAGTAATTAAACTAACCAACAAAAAATAATTATCTAAAAATAATTTAGTTTTTAAAAGTAATAAAAAAAAATTCTTTTATCACGATGAAGCATTACTTAGTGTGAAATATAATAATATAATTTACATATTTTTTATTTGTTTGATTTTTATAGAATATACCGTAATAATAAGTACAAGAAAAATTTATTTTATTTTATTTTAAAATTTACCAAAAATACTATTTCCTTACATTTTAAAAATATTTTTTTAATTCTCAGTAACTATAGATTATTTCCTCTAAAAATATTCAAGTAATAAACTGAAATATTTGAAATAAATGGAGTATCTGACACACAATACATCATTACAATAATATGTAAGATATAATTTAGTAAGTTTCGAAAATACTACTCTAATCTCCTGACGTTGATCAATAACACAATCTAAAATACAAACTTTTCGAATAGGCACGTGAAAGAGTCAAAATATATTTTTTATAATATTTTCCATTAATTTCTGCGTAATTATTTACGATAAAATACTTAAAAATGTTGCTTTAAGAAGTTCACACAATTCTAATACTTTTAATTACTTTTAAGATAAAAAGGTACATAAAATATTCATATATTAAAAACTTGTAGCCTTTAGATATTTGTGTCGTTGAGTATTTGTGTTTTAAAAGAATTCATAAATTTTCTTGGATATTGATCGAGATATTTATTGCAATTCAATCACTTATTTATATTATTTATGTCTAGTATATTTATGTCTATTAATATTTTAAGTAAATACTAGATGTTTTATAATATTATATCTCAAAAAATTTTAAGTACTTAAATATTAGTCATTGAATAATAAAATTAAGTGAAAATCAATGTTAGTGAATATATTATGAAAACTTTCAGTCATAAAATATTCATATCATAAAATAAAAATTCTAATACTTGAATTTTTAAATATTGTGATGTAGATTTAAAACTTAATTGAATAATTGACAAATATATTATTAAGCTTACACAATCAATCAAAATATTCATATCTAATACAAGTTACAGTATATACTTTAAATAGTTATTGGCTATTTATTTAGGTTTTCAAATTTTCTAGACCTTTTGTTACTACACTGAGAAACATAAAGTTTTTGAACGATATAACAATGATTAAGCAAAGTAGTAAGTACTAAAAAGTATCTTCGATTAAAGTGGCATATTTGTATAAAACACAGATAAGATTGATAAATATTACAACCTATTAATTAAATAAATTTGTTGGTTTTTTTTTACAAAGTGAACACTAAAAACGTCCGCTTAAAATAATAATTATTTTTAAATATTTTTGTGCATGTTTTTTTTAAAAAGAAGGGAAAACGAAAAACTACGTAATAATAATCAGATATAGTACAATGTATAAATAAAGTGTATATATTAGAAAATACTGAAACCATTCGACGTGCTAATAATGATGTTTAGCACAACATAACGCGAAATACAATTTTTAAACTTTTTAATATAATCCCAATAAATAATACTACTTGCACACCTTTTCACGTTCATTCTCAAGGTGAGATTAATGTAAAATCTTTCCAATTATTCATCGACGTAGTAAGTCCTTGGCTCTTCATATTTTATTCAAATTAAATGTTACTTGAAGCCTGGATCATGCTAAACCTAATTCATGGATTCTTAAGTTTAATATGCTGTGCATAATTTAATTCGCATGTGCCGATTATGGGCTTGACTGAGTCCGCAAAGTACAAAAGTTGCACCTCGCACACGTACAACAGAAATCGTAGCCGAACGACGATAATGACGTAAATCATCGGTACCCGAGCGGCTTTTCTCCCGCGGGGCAAAGTACAAGGAATTCACACACTGTATGCGAAGGCACTGTCTCTCGTAATCCTGCGCATGCGTAAATTATAACGCCGGATATCCCACGGTGCGAAGACTTGGCACTGCGCTACGATCGTGCCTCGAATGAGCATCACTTTCTCACTTTTGCGTTAAACGCGTTCCGTTGGTCCAGTATCTCTTGCACTCAACAGCATCCTGTTTCGCCAAAGTCCTCCTCCTTTGCAATCCAACCCTTCCTCGCTCTCTCTCTCTCTCTCTCTCTCTCTCTCTCACTCTCTCATGTACTCACACTTTTTACACATATTACCTACTTTACCACATGCTTTTATACATGTGGGCGAGTCCGCCTCTCCAATCTTTATTTCTATCGACTTCTCCACTCGCTCGCATGACGATCCGTCACCCGGGGAAAGTGAGACGCGTCGACAGAGCCAAATTGAGTCTTCGCTATAAAATAAGCTATAAAGGGTTTGGACTGAGGCCTCGCTACGTGAAAAGGCAAGTGCTGCGCGAAAGAAAGAAAAAAGAAGCGCGAGAACATTCAAATTTATGGTAATGTCTCTTTTCTCGGCTTGGGGTTATCAATATCGCCGTTATATTATTATTATCATCACTGTTCGTGGCTGTGTAAGGTGGTGTACAGGTGTGCGTGTATATAGAAGTGGTGGAATCGACCGATAAATAATTTCCCTGACTTGCTTTGGCGCTCCTATACTGTACACATGTGTACACATGTGTAGAAGGATGAGCAACAATGTGCACTTGAGTCGAATCTTGTTTATTATTTTTCATAACGTTGTGTAGAAAAGTATATTCTACTTCTGACGAAATGTTTAACATGAGAGACGTGCTCATTGAAAAGAAGATAAGGATGATAGTTCTCGTCTTGAAAGCGAATACTTCCATTCAATAAATTATGCTGAATGCGCCTTTTTCATAATGAATATCTCCGTTATTTTCCATTGTAATCAATAAATTTTTTTAAAGACATTCTAATGAAAAGTAAAAAAAAAATTTGTAATTTAATTTTTATTATACATTGTTTTTGTTTTCGGCAATAGAAAAAAAAAATTAGTGAATAAGAATACGGGTACATTCGCGTTAATAGTAATAACTTACCTTTATCTTCGGAATATCTATAATCAATTATAAAATATCTTCAGAGTAACACTCTTCTCACCATTTATCCATATTTATAGCCATATTTTACATTTAATGCACATCGTGTCTTTACAATATTGTGATTACTCAAGTAACTTACATTGTTAATCATAATTATTTAATTTATTTAACAAGACAATTAAATTATAATACCTTATGTACATAATTAAATATTACTGGATTTTCAAGATTAATCCAATTGTTACGGATTTTAAATTGAGAATGCTCTAGAAAACAAATTATACTTGTATTATATTGCACTTTCGTATGCGGAATGAAAAGTTACTGTACGCTTTGTATCTGGATATTTATCGCTTCAAATGTAACTCATTACTCACTCTCATAAATTTCGAAACGTATTTTTAAACAATATATTGGTTGTAACACTAATAAAATTCGCCAATAAACATAAAGATGTAAAAAAATCGAAATAAATTCATCGTTAAAATTTGCATATTAAAATGAAGTTTCTTTTAGTTCTTAAGTTAGAAAAGAAAAGAAAACAAAGCTACTTTATAGACGAAGTTATCGAAGAAATACGAAGAATCATCCACTCGATGTTACTGTCGGTACTTACTTGTTGAAAGTATTTTTAAATTTAGTATGCAGGAGACCAACAAGAGAGAGTGGCGAAACTATGACTTTTATTCATACGTGCACGGAATACGAATGAAACATGAACGGTACGAGATTACAGACACAGACTCACAGAGAACCCAAACTCAAGAGATGCTAGTGCAACGAGAACCACAAAATTCGTTCTATGAATAATAGAATTCTAAATATTATTTTGTTCTAATGAATAACTTATTCTTGAAACAGCATGAAGTCTTTGAAGTAAAAATTAAGCTACTCTCACCAAAATTTGCCTCTTACAACTGACTTTAAGAATAATGATAACAGCTGATAAACTATAGAGTCTGTTCAACTTTTCTTATAAATTACATGAAAAAATATTTTTTTTTGTAGAAGTACTTTTATGATCGATAAGCATGTATTTGCTTTATTTGTCTTTGGATATTATTAATCGCCTGTCACTTCTATGAAATTAAACTACTGATCCAATTGGAAAGATAATGTTTTCATCTGAATAATGATTGTGTGAAAGGCTCGTTGACGCTTGTGACCCTTTTCCTTTACCATTGTCCGCCTTTCTCTGCTTCTTCTCTCGAGGACATTTATCCATTTAAAACCCGGATATGAATATTGTTTACTCATCATGGGTATTTACTCACAAGGCAATCTTTGGCATGACCATCACTAGGCCAAAGGTTACTTGGTCGAACGTGACAGAATATATAGGCAATGGTTCTAAATAAAAAATAAAGAAAGTACCGTACAGTTTAAAAATTAACCTATTTTTGAATTATTTTCTATCAATGTTATGATTTACGTTTTTCTTTTTTTATAACTATTGACAATGAAATTTATGTATACATTAAAAGTTTTTATAAATTTTTATCGTTTGAACCGTCTTATTGTATATATATATATATATATATATATATATATATATATAATTAAGTAATAAATTAATATTTAAGTAATAAAAGCATTGGACCAAATAATATAAATTAATCTTCCTTTACTGTTATTAATACCAAGTATTTATATTTATTATTGTCACTAGTAAATTCCAATAGATCTTAACTTTAATGTAAGATAATTTCTTTCTTTCAAATTATTTTTAAAAATTTTCTGAAAAAAGTGTCACAACAAGTAAACTACTTGTTAGACATACAAGTTGGAATAATTAACTTGTAACAGAAAAATCTCACTTTGTAATTTGCCGAGAGTATCAAGTATAAAAGTTGTAAATAAGGTATCGCGAAACGAAGCAATTATTATCGGAAGTCGGTAGGGTGACCTTATATATATATATACACACTTATCCATTTGCAAGTGCTGCTATATCCACCCAATAGAGATAACGGATAGGCTAGAAGCGCGCGGTAGTAACCAAGAGAAATGCACGTGTGCGGTTTAATTCTCACACGTATAGGCTACCAAATACATGCGTGATTATAACTTTCTGGCTATTCATTTATAAAGAGCAGAACATATTTTACGAATTCTCATACGAGCTTGTGAGTACTTCGCTCAATGGACCACGAAGAGCTGATGCGTCTCTCTCTCTCTCTCTCTCTCTCTCTCTCTCTTTCTATGTAGGTGTGAACGCGAGCAACTTGTATATTCAGACTTTGATTTTACTCACCGACAATATCGCGTCCGCTAACGCACTTAATTTCTTCGAATGGAAGATTTGCTCTTTACGAGTGGATTCTCACATTTCTATGAAAGAAAATTCGATAAATTTTAATTGAATGAAAATTCGATCGTTCATCGTATAAAATATCAACTCCAGATTTCTTTTAGTTCATATAAAAAATAAGTAATTTCTCACAATGTGGTTTCATAAACTTAACTGTTAAATCATATTCTCTTTAGTTAAGTAAATTACTAAAAAAAGAGTAAATTCATTTTTAAATTGTATACATTTTGTTCTTGTAAACTGCAATAAAATGTTAATAAATGTAACGTGTTAAACGAAATATTAGAAATAAGTAATTGTATTTTATAATATAAAAGTATTTTGTGTTAAGCTTTGTATAGACTATAATAAAGTATTCTTCTCGATTAAATATGAAAATTATCATTTTAATTTTCAGTAGTCGAAGTTCTCTAAATCTTTTAAGTAAATAAAGTCTCTGAAACATATCTGAATAATTTAAAAATAGTATTTTAATGAAGTTTCTTAATTTTCAAATAGGTTTTTAATCATATGTTACTCAAATTAGTTGCACGGATAAATTGGTATTCCCGTTTAATTTAAAAATTCAAAATATTGTTAAGCAATTATTTCAAAATAGTCATAAATTAAATCTATAATAAATTATTAATAAAAATAAAAATATGTTTTCACAAAATTTTAATTTTCAATATCTAAGCATTAAAAGTTGAGTCATGTACTTTGATTATATTGCACATTGTTTTACGCAAAGTTAAATGTTATAATCGTGAGTGTGCATATGTGTAGACTACTAAGATCTAAAGAAACTTGAGTTTATTGCATCTGATAAATACCTTTATTGCGTAACATTCTTGAATATTCAATAGCCCAATAAAATTCTATTGGTCTAAGCAGACTGAAGTATATTTTACAACTTTTTTATAATATCACTTATTTTGAATAAATTTATCGCCTCAACCTGATTGAAGTGCTAAATTAGGTGCATAAATGAATAATACAGTTCCTGAAATATTGATGAAAGTTAGAGTAATTACATATAAAACGATTGATGCAGGTTCTAAAATTATTTCTTAATCTTATGAATAATGTCTTGTTATCATTACATCATGTATTTAACTCTTTGAACTGCGATTCAATGAATCGTAAAACATCGAAAGACTAAAAATTTTTTAATAACATAAGGTATAACTGGCTTAAAATATTCTATGAAATTTCGATTTGTCAGGTATCGAAATTCCGTTTGATTAAAATTTTTGCAATGTCCCTCTTTATGAAAGAAAGACTAAGCAATACTCTCTCACCTCTACATACCTAACATAGATTAAGGAACATTATTAATCATAACAGAGAACATGTGAATGCACGAAATAATGAGAGAGAAACAGGAAAAAACGAAGACAGAATTGCGGCTCTTGAACAAGACTCGCACTTGCGCGGTCGTACGACAACGGCTTTATATCACTAGTGAGAAATATTAGGAGTCCACACAGTTTCACGCATTGAGCTTGCTGTTACGAATCGGAATTTACGAATTGCGAGGACACGTTTTCAGGGGCGAATGCACTCGTGAGAGTCAATGCAGATTCAATCTTCTCTCTCTCTCTCTCTCTCTCTCTTGAATTTTTTTCTCCTTTTCTTTCTCTCTCTTTCTCTATTCTGCTTCTCTCTGAGTAATCAAGAATAACATTTATAGAAAGGAGTGTTTTATATCCGAAATTCGGCGGCGTTGATTGTATAAATTAAAGTGTGTACGTCCGTAGGCGGGTTATTTGAATAATCCAGCATGTGTTAACAGAATTTTAGCTTTTCGGATTTTTTTTCTTTAATAACAGCTTCTAAGCAGCGATGAATTGGAGAGTACATGTAAGCGTTTAAAGAAACACAAGATGAAGTAGTGTGGTGAATGAAATATGAATAAATGTCTACTAGTTGGGAGAGAGACTTGAAAGTTTGTCGTAGGTATTTAATTAGAATTAAGATGGGATCGCTTAAATGCTCGAACAAGTTTTAAAAGTATGCAAATTATAACTTGAAGGAAATATGTAAGCTTCTACTATTATTGCTATCGAAATTTTAAAGATTCGTATTGATTCAACGCAGACCATCTTTTTTCTTTAATCTTTATTGCACTGTTTCCCAAGTTATTTTAATGTGTTTCCATATAACTCTTATACCATGAATGTTTCCACCATAATACATGGATGTGACTACAATTGTAATTAAATGAAGACATAAAATATATGATCTTTGAAACATTAACTTCCTTCTACATGAGTAAAACGAGTTTTAATTTTTTTCTTTTTGAATGCTTTCTTTTCCTAACAATTATTTTGAAGAAAAATATCGTAAAATCAATATCGTATGACTGTGAATAAGACATTTCTTGAAAGCGATAAACAGTAATTTAATAAAATTTATTATACGAGATTGTCACGCAGTTGAATCTCAATTTTGAACGTTACAATTTCAAATAGCCAATCTTTACGGCATGAAAGTAAATCTATTAATATATTGATTGCAAAAGTTACGATTTCTCCATGCGAACCTTTACGATTATACAATTTATATTGGGCACACTTAAAATTTATATCCTTAGTATAAAACTGTGTGTGCGTGCGTGCGCGCGCGCGCGCGTGTGTATTTCAATCTTTCGAAAGAAAGTTTTAAATTTTTAAACGTCATATTAAATATTGATTACATTAGGAAGTTTAAAACTTTCAAAGACTGCACAGCCATTACTAAACTGTTAACATAAGCAGAATATCTCCGCTTATTTCCCACTCACGATCCAACATTATGCATTAGGAAACATTTCTGTCAGGATGAAAAAGTAATACTCCAGCTATCAACTACAACGATGTTATTTAGAAATGATAGTTTATATATATATGTATATACAATATCCCAAAGGATAATTACACGATGATAGTACTTGTCATGATGCAAATGAGCGTAATAACGCGCGCGTGAACGTAGTTTATTCATAAAAACGAAAGGCGAGTCCCGCACTTCTTCTTGGACACTTTATGCACAAATTCGAATATCCCCGCATTAATCCATCTTCCGCACATGCAACGCTGAGGCAAGTTTGCCTAGAGTTAACTGCTTGTCCGAAGTTGAATGAAAGAAAGGGAACGGAGAAAAGCAAGGGAGAATGACAGAGTAGTTGAGGAAAAAAACAGCGGCGGAGGTTTCGTGTTATGAGTTTATAGGTACCTGACTGACAGGATATGGCACCCTTCGCTTTCGCCAGTGAAATTATTCGTTTCTTCCGTCCTCGCTCGCTCTCTTTTTCATTTCACGTCTTTCGTATCTCTGCTTTGTCTTAACTTAAGTAGTGTTGCCGAACAGCTCGCGGGATTTCTTCTTGTCCAATTTATAGTTATTATGGTGTATACTTTTGTGATCCTTTGAAAACATACAGTAGGGCTCAAAAGTTTGGACCACTATTTTTGAGACGCTCAATATTTCATATAAACTCGTTTATATAGCTCATCTAAACATTTAAAGTATGATAAATTATTTACAGACTTAATGCAGTGGGATATTATATTTTTTACATTACTTAAAAAATTGACACAGTTTTATTAATTTATGTAGAATTTTAATCATTAATTAAATTTTAATTGCTAAAGTTGAAGGTTCAATACTTTAAACAAAGAAATAATTTTAGAAAGTCGTGATACCTAATTTAGCATATAGAAACGCGAATTAAAAAATATATAAATAGAGCTATAGTATACAAATAAATTTAGTGATAAATTTAGAGATCAAATTACTGTGACTACATGAAAGGACTTCATTGATTTGCTGTTCATGTTTCCGTAATTTTATATTGATCAAGCTTACCGACTCTCCAGAAGCGAATTGGTGGTACGAAGTAATTTGATTGTAGTAAAATTAATGCATTATACAAACTAATCAAATGGAATATAATGATACATTAAAAGAATGTTGACACATAATTTCGAAAAAATCAACAAGAGTTCAACGAATAAAAAGCACAAGATCATTTTATACGTTGACAATAATTTTTAATTAATCTGATGGTTCTCTTAAAAATAATATTATGACAGTCTGAAATTTAGAAGTAATTTTGCATTTTCATAATTAGGATAATCCTCAAAATAATCTCTTATTTAGCCTTTAGTTAAAGGGATTACCCGTAAGATTGGAGGTTATCTTGAGATTCAGAGTAAAGGCGTAATTCAGAATAATCATGAAGTTAAATAAATGAAGTCAACGCTGAATATACGGAATTAACTTTGAAATTTTAAAGAATAAATCTTTAAACAGCTCCGCTCCCACTAACGGATGAAAACTCCAGTATCGTCACGCAAACAAAACAGCATATTGTTCAAGTAAGAGTCTCAATTAACTAGCTTCCCGCAAAATGTAGTTCTTTGAGGCTCGCACAACTTAGTATTTCTCATATTCATCACGATTTTTTCGAAACAAACACTTTGTTATTATTTTTCAAAATTTTAAAGAAATACCATTAAGTTTATTAGTATTGTACCGCGTGTAGTTAAAATTAACTGATTATTTATGACCTATCTAGTACCACTTATTACAGGATTTTCGGACTATTGTAGTTAAATGAAATTATATTTAATTGAAAAATCTAATCAATGCAAAATTAATTGCAGTTGAATATATATTAGTACTTAAATCATAAATCGAGCTATTTATACTCTTCTTGTTTATATTATCGCGTTGATTTTTCAAAATTACGATAAACTATAATATATAATGCGCTAGTTTACTCACTTTATTACCATACTCGTCAAATATTTTTTTGATTAAATAAAATATTAATTATAATTTTACAGAAAACTGACAATTTTAGTAAATGATAAATAACATTTTGCCTGTATAATTTAATATTAACAATTTAATTGATTCATGCAAACATTTTTTGTTTTATCTTTTAAGTGATTCCATTTGATACTGTAATTATTTTCAAAATTAAGCATAATATTGTTCAACATTATTAAAAAAATATTCAAATGCTGAATGATAGGAATTTTCAGGTGTTTTTAACTAAAGAAAAATACATAATTTCTAATAACAATATGAAATTGTTTCAAAATATTCATCGTATAAGTAATGCGAGGACGACTCGCTAGTTGAAACTTTTGTATACCACTGTACAGTGGCCATATACTCTGAATACATTCATAGCAAACCTAGTAAAACACTTAACTAACATATGTGATAAATACATCTGTGCTTTATTTTTCACGGAAGATTTGAATGTTGATGCGTAGCAGAAAAATCGTAGATGATTTCGCTTCATAAAAGGGTGAGTATTTATTTTTATAGTTAACTCTGAGCATCTGGTATAAATTTAAGGTAGTTATTAAAATTATTTATTATTTATTTTTGGCGAAGGGTTTTTAGATTGTTCATTTCTTTTTAGTCAAGCTAGAAAAAGTTTATTAAAACTTTCGAGTACGTAATTTTAGAATTACATTCCAGAATTGAAAGCATGATAAAAATACTCATTATTGATCGATACATACTAACATGTAGTAGAATTCTTTGAAAAGAATTTTAATTATATTATTTATTAACAAATTAACAGAATATCACACATGTCTTCCTTTAAAATTTCATAAACTTAATTGCATTAGAGTGATTAAATTACATTAAAAACTCGCGAATCACTTCGATTTCTCGATAAATCCTTTCTATCTAATTCGCATCCATTAAAATTTTCAAATTTACGTAAAATCCAGTTTCAACTATATGCACAGTCAATAATCGAAAAATCATATTCTAAAAGTCATGTAACTGTTTACGTTGTAACTATCGATGCGGTTGAGCATAAATTGTTGGTTTAACGTATAACACGCAGTTCAATACGCTTATGTCACTCGACCTCGATATTTTTTCACTCTCTCTTTCTCTCTCTCTCTCTCTCTCTCTCTCTCTCTCTCTCTCACTCTCACTCTCTCCGTTCCTTTCCTTCCCTCGCTCTATTTTTCACGTGCCAGATATTCCACGAGCAAAGAAAAGCTTAACCCTGCATTTAATCTATAAGTGCGCCGCGATTGATTTTAATACCCGGGAATAAAGTGAGCAAGAGCACTGCGGCTCCGTGGGACCCCCTTGAGGATCTCGGTGCGGTCGTTCCTTTCCGTGGCAGGGAGCCTACGCTTTATCCCTGCCGGTAGTTTAGCCGTATCTTAATGTAGGCGCCGCAGCTTTGTTACGTGCTGCGGCCTTTACGCTTGCTCGACAAAAGTGACTGTTGATTGTCGTGTAATTGCATAACTCGCTTGTTTAACCCTTTATGCGTGAAGCCGTACTTTGGCCGCGTGATGTGGGATCGAGCAAACGAATGAACGCGCGTTAGAGAACGTATTTTATTAGTTTCTTTGATTGCGGGACACAGCGTGGGGTTGATTGCATTGCATCATTTAGTGGGAGAACGTTTGACATATTTTACAAGTACTTTATGCTGAGAGTTATGAATGAAATTAGATAACGTTCATAAAAAACAAATATCCGGATACGTAGTTTCCACGAGCAGCACTGTTGATTAATAATGAGTTTTCTTTCGTTTAACTTAATAAGAAATTCTGTTGGTTGTGAAATAAGACTGTTTGGCTTTTAAGTACGATAAATATTTCAATAGATTCAGGCAGGCAGTACTTTTCATCCAATTTTCAACAAATAACCGTATGTCATATATTTTCTGTCGAATGGAACTCTTAAAATCGATTTTTTTTTTTCATTTAAGGTTCCGCTTTAAATGGATATTATTGAAAATAAACTTTGTATTAAAAATCCAAATTGTCAGCTACGTGACATCCACTTACTTTTACTATGTTCCTGAGTTTTTCCTTATATGCAGTCTATGACGAGGTAATATCCGAACAATTTTCAATGCGTCAATCGTGACAAATATTGTTAATGGAGTAAAAACAAAACACTTTTTGCTTCATGTATATAATATAATATGTGAAATCATCAAAATATGACAATGGAGAGAGGCTTTTGTCATTTTCGTAATTTTATAAGTGTGAATAATATTTCATAATAATATTTAGTAGATGACACGGCTTTCTTATATTCTAATATTTTTGCTCTCACGTCAAGCATTACACGTCACTTCGGATTCGGATATCATCTAAGCCTTTCCATTAATTTTTACCTTACAATGACGTTCAATTCTTACCAACAGCTGCTACAACTACAAACGAACAATACCTCGTGCAGGAGCCTCTCCACTCCACCTTTACCCTTTGTGCTTCAAAATTAGCCAAACCATTCATAAAAGCTTCAAGTGCAAATTTAAATTGAAGGAATCTAAGAGAGAAGTAAGCACGAGAAGGAAGTAACGAAACGTAACGCGGAATCGCGATTCCTTCATACAACTTGGTCAGACGCAACGTGAATTGCGGATACACGCGTGGACGGGGAGTCGCCATTGTTCTTTTTCACATGCCGGTCAGTTTCCTTTACCCTGAGCGTAGATGTAGGCGCGTTTGAGCCATTGTTCGAAAGGTATTCAAAACGGCCAGTCTGTGTAGGGTGTCAGGGCTTCGATGTATTTTCGATGTTTATGCTGTACGTGCCACGACTCCCAAGTTCGCTATAACTTTTATATCGCGTATAACTTTTACGCTCGACAGAAACCGAGCGCAGATCGCAAAACTACGATGTTCGATGTAGCTTGGCTAGCCTTTGTCTAAGTTTTTCCGTCCATTGTAATCGATAGAGACGATTTCATAAGGCACTTAAGATTGAAGTATTTTACAATCTTCGGGAACTTCTTGCGTAAAATGTAGTTGAATGATATTTTGAAAGCTGACATCGGACGAAGCAAACATTTCAATATGGTCTTTATTTTCGCTTGCTGAATATATTTAAACTAATTCCTCGAAAGTAATCATTAAAAAGTGTTTTACGCATAATTCTCACGAAAAAATTACAAAGCTATTTGAATTATAGAAGGTAACAATTGCAAGTGCAACACAATATGTGGAAAAATCGATACAAGGTATAAGGCATGAAAGTAGCATCATTCCAGATATATAAACAGGCTCTAAGCGATTGCATGCTGTTACTGCTATATTTAAAATGGAATTTTGAATAGAATCCGTGATAAGAGAAAATCACGAGGGAAAATGATTACATTAATATTTTAACAAGAAAAAATTTAAATAAAATATTTGTAATAATAGCAAATCAGATCTAACGTGAATTCATCAGCTTGAGTTTGCTCACTGAAATTATGCGTGCAGTTACATGTGAATTTTATCCATGATATAATACATTAGGCGTTGAATTAGTATTTTCTTATATAAGCTGATAAATCTTACCTATCTACTTTACGTATTTCAAATATTTCGTAAGAGTAAGTTATACTTATTAAACTTTTATAGCTATAATAAACTACAGATTATTAATATTATGTGATTGCAGTAATTTGTATTAGGAATCCCACGTTGTATACCGTTTGTTCTATATTCAGAAATCACCTATTTTATTAATCCTATTAACGTTATCTTAAAATTTCCGAAAGTGATCTGTGCACTTTGGATTTTATTTTCTATTAAAGAAAAGGAAAGTAAAAATGTTAAATTTTAAATTACTTACATATGCATATTTCTTTCAAGTGTGCATATAAATATTCTTCCAATATGAATAAAAATCTTAAAAACATATTCAACGTTTAAAATATCAATTAATAGTATTTATTTAAAAATAGGCTCAAATATTCTAGTACCTTTAGGAAAACTTACATTATTTATTCAACTAGATAAATTAAACAAGAATTAATTTACTTGAAAAAAAATGGATTGACTCATTTAGATTAGACTCGCAATTTTTGTAAAAACAAACAATTATTAAAACTTTATGAATAAATAAATATAAATTTATAATCATTTATTAATATATTTATAAACAAATATATTTTACCTCACATACTCCATTTTCATAAAGTCACTTTTTAAAGCAATTAAGGCTTTAACAATACAACATATCCTTTAATTAAATTTCTAAATCACTTCTTATGCATACAAATTAAAAATGAATTTCTAAAATCGATTATTTGAGATCGTTTCATAGTCTTCAATTTTTATAGTGCTTTTATAATTAATTTTTCGCAATAAAAATAACTAGATTTTATTGAATATTCATAAACACAGTACATTGATTGATGGTATAATTTTTGTAATATTGTAAATTAATTACGATTCAAATCAAATAAATGAAGTACATATCTAAATGGTATTTGAATTAATATTTAGTAATAAAAAATTTTTTTAATTTTTCCACAATAATCAATTTATTAAAACTTATTGAATACATACGAAGGTTTTACATATTCTCAATTAAATATTTCTCATAACATGAAAATTGATGTCTTTCTATAAATTTCTATTACAATAATAATTATAAAAAAAATCAATGAAGTAATCATTGAAAAAAATGTTAATATACATGATTTCAAAAGTAAAGTCGAGGATAAGGGGATAAATAAAATACAAAAAAATGTTACAACGTAATAGTCTTCTTTTTAATATAATATGAATTCATAATTGAAGTGGACAATAATATAATAATATAATATGTTATGATGTCGTATTCTTAATAATAATAATAATAATAATAATAATAATAATAATAATAATAATAATAAAGATAATGATAATAATAAAGATAATAATAATGATGATGATGATGATGATAATAATAATAATAATAATAATAATAATAATAATAATAATAATAATAATAGTAATAATAGTAATAATAGATATATTTTATCAATATTCACATTCATAGCTATGTACACACTTTTTTCATTTTAATTTACAAATTGAAACCGTACGAACGACCGAATAAAACCTAGCTTCGCAACAATTGTTTATTAGCAACTATTACGCAATACCTAAGTGTCTGTACTATGCATATACACAACAAATATCTTCATTCCTTATGTTTCTCTTCGTTGTCGCCAAAGACAGCGAACGAGTCGAGTGGGGGTGGACCCACTGATCATTATCCGTAAGTAAGTAAAACAAAGATCGTTCGCTTATTTACAAAAAAGAAGAAAAAAAACAAGGAAAAAAAAATTATTCAATCAATCACCTATGAAATATTTATTTAACGCACGCATTCGTCGAGAGATGTACGCACGCTGTCCATCTTACACATTTTTTTTTTGCTGCTGCGACGAGCTTTCTTACGCATATCACCTATTTGTGTTATCATGCCTAGCATTATTTTCATTTTGTTTATATTTTTTCATGCGTCGTTTATAATCTGTATGCATCGTATGCTTTTTCGAATTTTACTCTTTCCCTTCTCTATCTTTCTCTTTATCACAGATATAAATAAATGTATCTTTACAAAAAATGTACATTTTTTCCTTCACATTTGGACTTTGCTCCTCCTTCGTCTTTTAATCTGCCTAAATTATACAAAAGTCGTACGCTCAAGTCGATTTTCGAATACAAGCTTTAATATTTAATTTAATAAACGTAGGTTTATTGATTAATACATATGAACGCTATCACGTGAGATTTTGCATTTATTCGCCGAATAAGTTTATGTACAATAAAAGTTTGACTGATGTTGCACTTTGAGTATCCTAAAATCGACTCGCAAATTTATCAATTTTTCAAGTTTGACTTTTCAAGGAACTTGTTCTCAATCTTAATTTTATAAGAACCAATTAATCGAAGACTGTATACGATATTTTATACTTGATGTTTCAATGATTTATTAACCAATGATATGTTTTAATTATTCGAGTATACAATCTTATATACAAACTGATTCTTATTCGTGCTTTTGTATTTTTCGTACCTACAATTAAAAATAACGAAGAAATACAGAATCACCTGAATTTTCATTATTATGAAAATGAAGCTTTGTAAAGATATTTCGAAATTCGATAGTAGTAAAGTAATAACGAATTGAAGATTCTTTGAAAGATTAACTCTTACGTAAAGCCAGTATATCGCTGAAGAAAAATGGAATATGGTCAATTTATGATTCAAATACGTTGAAATCGGTTCGAATTCTTACGAAAGTGTAGCAGCTCCATTCACAGATCATCCAATACAATTTAAAGGTTCAATATTTTATTTGACGCGCGCTGGCTTCTAGTGACAAATATACATTCATCGGTTCAGTGTTTCTTGTCGCAATGATTGCACCATTTTCCCTATCAAACGACCCTATTATCGTAATAAACGTGTACTATGTGGACATTATTAATTAATTGCATATCGATATTTATTTCACTATGTGCGACGGCTATATTAATCTTGTGTTTATAATCGCTACTGCAAAATTGTGGTACAACACATGTATCAATGAGAGTATTATATACTTCGGTTTAAAGAGCGGTATGCGTAATATACTATTAGTGTTACACTTCACATCATCGTGCTTTCATTCGGCTCTTGTGTTTCAAAGCAGTATATTTAATGGGAATTCGTCTTAACATTGAAATTGCTTTACTTTATTAGAATTTAAAACAAAGGTCGAGAGCTCGCAATAATTTTTGTTAAAGGCCAGAAGACATTTTCAGTAAATTAGGGGAACAAAGAACACTTACATACATTATGTCTACTTGCAACGGTAATTTAAGAAGAATTAATACACAATGATAATAAAAGAACGTTTTGGCCCTAAAGTGTAGCAGTAATAATAATAACGAGAATAGTAATAATAAAAGAAAAATGATAATGATAATAATATTAATCGAAACGATGGCAATAATAATTTACTGCATCAACGATCAACTTCGACTTTTAAGAATTTAATATCCAAGTACTAAACATTGGTATGTACATGCTATTCGATTTTTTAAACAATTACACGGAAATATGTATGAATTTGCTCGTGCGTACGAGGGAAACGAGGAAGAGTAATACAGGCATATTAATATTGATAATGGTTATTCGGGGTCCGAATGCGACTACCCCTTCTCCATAAACAACAATAATGCGGGGAAAGATAAGCGCTCGCTTTTTTTTTTGTCCTTTTTCTTTTTTACTAAACAGCAACTTACGATACAAAAGGATGCAATTGAACGCACCGAGAATTATGACCATTCATACATATCTCCCCTTCGACTATTTTCCAATAATTATTATTGCCAGTGGAAGCCAGCACGATCCTTATCGCCCTCGGCAGTACTTCGCAGCAGCTCGGCAGCTCGGCAACTCGGAACGACGTTTCGCCTTATGCACCAGCATCAGCATCGATCGGGAGGTAGGCAGCGAAACCGCTGAAGTGGGGGAGATTAGGTTGGGTCGGGTTAGGTTGGGCTAGATTACGTCGGGGAGACGCGATGAAAATTAAGTGATTTATCGATCGCCGCTTGATTGACTTGTACAAGCGTTCGAGTTTATGCACCGCGCAACCAGCTCTCGATTTACAATGCGAAATCTCTTATTTTCCGTCCCCGTACGATTGAAACGTAAATTCGCTTCGCCTTCGCGAGCGCAGGCACGAAATTATAGAGTGGTCTTTCTTTTACGGGATCTTATTATCGGGCATGGTTCGGTCGAATATAATGAAAGTGTTTGCGGATCGCTGCGAAACATTCGCATGGGAATTGCGGCTACTCGTTCTTACCGGGCTACGCTAAATAACGTGCAAAATAAATAACGTCCATCCTAACACCATTGCAGCAGCATCTTTGCAAATATTTTTTTTTCCACTCGTTAAATGATAATATGAGAACAGGCGTAAATACGTTTGATAGACATTCCTTTAGAATGCGCTAGCAATAAAGTCCTGTAGTCACCAAGTATATTTACATTTTTAATAGATTTAGCGCGAGCTCTTGAGCGTCGGGATAGCATTTCTTCTGCACGCTTTCGCACGAAAGCACACTTCGACGAGGTCGGAGATTTTATTGATTTTAATGTTTCTTCGGATAAATCCGAAGAATTGCCTCCGCGATTATTCGTTGGATCTTCTCCAAAATGCTTTCGTACGAACGTTTTCTCTTTTATTTCGAAGCGTATATTTTGCATCATCGCAAGATCGAATAATGATTACCGAGCTTGGAAAACCAACATTGAGCATTTTTAATTACGCGAGCAGACAGAAGTTCATTTATAAAGTATTTCCAATCGCGTAGCTGACTGACTTGTTAAAAGGCAAAAAAAAACATGTGCAAAGATGTCAATTAATTAATCCTAAGTATAGAACAAGGAAGAAATTAAATTGCATAGATCGTTCCCCGTGTGTATAGCTTTTTAATAATAATGATAAATCGTTCATCTCCGACTCTGAAAACAGGAGACGCGCGCTCAATCTCGCGAGATCGATCGTGAGCGCGCTACTCGTTAATATATATATATTTCAATATATACTTACGTAACGCTCCTCATCATCCTCATCTTATATTAAACCACCGCCTGAAATTCTCTCCGTTATATGTGACATATTTACAAAAAGACTCCTCGCGACGGTCGTATCGTACTTGGTTTTGACTTTAAACATAATAATAATAATAAAATTATAGTAAATCATATTGTAATAATAATAATAATAATAATAATAATAATAATAATAATAATGATAATGATAATGATAATAATAATGATAATGATAATAATAATAATAATAATAATAATAATAATAATAATAATAATAATAATAATAATAATAATAATGATAATGATAATAATAATAAATTATAGTAAATCATATTGTAATAATAATGATGATGATGATGATGATGATGATGATGATGATGATGATAATAATAATAATAAGCATAATAATAGTAATAATCGTAGTAACAACAGTTCAGCCATTTCGTTCAACTATATACGAGGTGCCCTTTTTCTGCTTTGCACATTGCCCGTGTGTATGTATGTGTTTCTTTATTTCTCTTTCTCCATCTCCCTCCCACTCCATCGCTCACAAAGCCGTGATTTTTCCGCATTTCCAACCCGCACTTGACTGTCCCATAATAATAAATAATAAGAGGCTTCAAGACGAACGGAAGAATACAAGAAAAGACTCGCACCCAATACTACTGTCCTACCGCGAAGACTGACATAAAACGGGTACAAAGTTCACTGGTAAAGTTTCGCGAGAACGAGAAAAATAAAAAGGAAGTATCCGATGTTTCGATACACTTAGGATGTTTCGTCTCCCCTGGCGCTGATTTCAACGATTAATTCGGCCACCCTGTTCATGATTCTTCTCCCCTGAGTGGTTACACTTGAACGATGCAGGTAGGCGTAGGGACGAGTCATCCGTTTGCAGGATAACGATGACGCTTCGAGGGCTCTCCATTACCTGATAGTCCCACGGTATCCCTGAAGAGCAGAGTCTCGCTGTTGAACCGTTGATGTGCGCCTCTCTTCTTTCCCCTCTGTTCGTTTGCGGCTGACCTGCAACAGAAAATCAGTGGGTCGATCCTTCAGCTTCATCATCCTTCATTTCGCGAGCGGAGTTTTGTCGTACGTTACGCAATAAGGAGTTGTCGCGAAATTTTGTCCTTTCTATTGTTTAGGCTTTATCGTGCACGCTGTCTCTGAATTTCAATTATAATTAAACGTGAGCAAACTACTATTCGGTGTAATTCAAATAATACGTGAAAATACAAATTAAGTAATAATTGCTTGTTATTATTTACTTTCATAAGCACTTTATGTTTATTTAGTCCGTTACCTCGGGCATATGGAAAAGGAAGAAAGAAAATAGAATTTTAAATTTGTATTATTATATCGATAACATTATTCTTCTATATTAATTATATAAATTTTTTACCGAAATATACGTGAATTCGTATGACGAAACGCATTTTAAACACGCATTTCTAATTTCAACTAATTTATCAGAGAGGGCGAGTGAAATAAGAAGCGTCTGTGCCCATCGATCTTCGCTACTTTTTGTATTTTATACACGTCCTTATTTGTGTTTTATATAGAAAGCTCGTGGATGAAGCAATTATCAGTGGTAAATTGAAAAGTTGCGTAAAATATGTTGGAGAATGCGTGCTCGAGCGATCGATACACGTGTACGCGCGCACATAGGCACTGACACGTCAGGATGAGCAGAAAAAGTTGTTGAGATCTGACTTGATTCGAACGCAGGTGAGAAGAACGTCGTCTCTTGGTTCCCGTTGAATTATCCGAAGAGCAGGCAGTTCTTCTAAGGTATTTATAGTACGGATTTTATTTTGCGTAAGGACACAATTGAATTCAACTGATGCAGTTGAATTGGCATGCATATGAAGTGATCTATTTCTGAGCTCTTTCAATGATAGTTTCACTTAATATAAATAATTGCGTATTGATATATGTATAATTGATATATGTATTAGAAATGTCATGTGTTAATAGATATTCGTATAACTTGTTACTTTGAATCAATTTAAAAGTAATATACTTTAGATATAAGAGATAAAGCTATTCGTAATTCTTATTTGATAGATAGCGTCGCTTAAAAATATTAACTGCGTGTTACTGCATTATTTCAGTATGTCTTTTTGTTATAAATAAGACAAGTAATTATAGACCGAATACATTTTAGCTCATGGACAATGATAAATTACTTTAGCATAATAATTATTATAATTATAAAATTTATCGATTAACGTCTCGGACTAGTAAATATTATTAAGAAGCTTAAATCACTTTCTTTCAGTACAGTTTGTTTATTGAGGATAATTTATTAGATGCTTTTGGTTTTAATGTGAGCTAATCAAATACACGAGCATTTTGCGTATCATTGTATTATATGCGTAAAATGTTTCTCTCAATAAAGAAGTAGAAGTTAATGTAATGTATTATAACGTAAAAATCTCTGAAAATGTCATTTTTTTCTAACAGATGCGATGTAAACATATTGATTTTCTAACTTTAATAAATTAAAAGAACTTGTGATTCTGCAATAAGATACACAAACTTTTCATTCCTATAAATTCAAACTTAGAAAAGTACAAGTAATTTATTTGACACTTTGTCAATCGATATCATACAAAATACAAAAATGTTCACTTATTTCGCATCTCGTGTAAACGGAATTGCCCGAGGGACAATTTATATTCCGTTTTATGTACGATAAAAATATCGAAATAATCGAAAAATTTGCAAAGCAGAGAGCGTGTTGCGTGTCAATCCAGTTTATGGGCTTTATCATGAAAAAGTCAATAATATTCTTGTAACACTAATTATTCGATAGGATAAATTGATTGAGTTATCCGGACAGCCAGAGCGCGATTATTCAAGTTATTCAATTGCATAACTGGCCTTTAACTGCTTCGACGATTAGATTGAGCAACGGCACCCAAGAAAGAGAGAAAGAGCGAGAGAAAGAGATGAGAAAGAACGAAAGAGAGGAGAAAGAGAGATGGCGCGCGACCATTAGTCGCCACGTATGTGAGTCTTCGTAATCGATTTTCATACGATTAATTTTAAGTTATACATTCTGTGTATGAACAAATCCTAAACTTCCACGAGTTTCGAATATCATTCATATTCTTGGTTTGCCATTTTCTGTTAAAGATTTCTATATAATTTCTTTATATAATTAAAAGTTTAATTAAACCAAAGGATTTTAGTAATATCGAGAAATACGATTTCACGCATAACGATCACTTCGATAAAAAGCAAATACGTGTAGTAATCATTCATCAACGACCCAAATTCTGAAGTTACATTTTTCGTTTAGCGTGTTTTTCTTTTTACAAGTTTAGCACATATTTTAAAAAACGACGAGTGTTTAAAGACTATTAAATCAGAATCGACTATTCGATTATCATTTATTATATTGTTTTTAGACAGCACGTGCGAAATGATTAAATGAGTATTACAAATCAATACATTTGGTATCGTAAATCAATTGTAAATGACTTTATTCAAAATGTCGATATTCAATGAATATTTACTAATCAGTCGAATTTGCATTCAAAGAAAGCAACGCTTAAAAAGCGGTTGTAGGAAAGAAGGAACATCGAAATTTACAACACTCGATGTGTTTATTAGTATGAAAAATGTGGATATTGTAAGAAAAGACGAAGGAGAGGGACGACGTTCTTTTGATTATAAATCAGTTATCAATGCCAGAAGATGCATTCGCAAGGCATGAAAAACATAGGCTCAGCTTCGAATTTTAAAGTTTCAGAAAATCCAAGAAAATAATCTACTACAAAGTTGCATTCCCTACATCCACCACATCCACCAAGACCATACGTAATCGTTCTTTTGCGATCTAGGCGCCTCTATCCGCGCAGTAGTTTTACACTTAGGAATCCCAGATGCGCAGCTAACGCCAACGAAAGGTTCACGAACTTTGATTGTAGCAGCCACTTAAGCACAAACATACTTTCTCCTTCTGAAAAACTATCTACGAGAACGTGACGCTCAATAAGATCATTCGCTAATGAGATTGTATATTTTATGTGTTTAGTATGCACTTTAAGTATTCGTTAGGATAATGGTATCTTTATTGATTTAATGTGTTTTATTGTTGGGAAATATATTTCTAAAGGGCTTATAATTAATTTAATGTCACCGATGTACAGTTGATTAAACAGTAAAATGCATCGTTAAATCATAAGAAGAAAGAGGACAAAATTTTCGTTCGCCCATGACGAGCTGAGAACATTAATGTCATTCCAACGCTCGGGGCGTCGGATTAACATCAGCATTCTCTTGTTTTTATAACCACGAAACCACCTAGTTCTACACACTGATGAATATAATATACGCGCAATTTACAAATGATCAACCGCGGCTAAATAAATCATCTAATTCGACTGCTGGAGGTGTTGATCGCCGGGTGACTTACGCGCGCGCGCGCGCCTCGGGATTAAAAGTACCGCAGGAACAACGGCGCTCGTTAAGCGCTTTACCCGCGAGCAGGATTATATCGGCGGCGCCGATCGTCCCGATGTCGCCACTAGAGGTACTCGCGTGTACGCGCTGGATTCTGGCGGTGCGGAACCTCCTGTAATCGGCTCCTGCGACTTCTTGGCGCCCCGTGCGCTGTTGATTCCTGCGCTCGAGGAGTCCAATGAAAATTGTCGAGTCACGTGGATGTTCGCACTTTAACAGCCACGTACATATTCTTGGTAAACTTAAATGGAAGGAAGTTATCGTCGCGATTTCGGTTCATTGACGTGTGACGTAATATTGAGAAAAACACGGCTGGAAATTACTGTCTATTTCTACTTTGTATTCGGCAAGTAGAATGAGTATGGAAGTGGTAAGACTTGTTTATGCACACTTAATTCTTCGGTTATGGGTATTTAATTAGATTTAACAAACTTCTTTGAAAATTAACAGACTTGTCAAATGTTTCCTTTTATTTTGCATAAAAATACTGCTAGATTTCTGTTCGAAGTTTATCACGCAGGCGTATAATTCCATTAATTTGCTTCTTAAGAGGTAGATGATTGAGATATTATAATATTATATCTCGGATCTAGTATAGTTTATTTATTTATTTACTTGGGACACGTAGATGTACGTGTCCCAATTTTTTTGCACATTCATCGAGAACTTTTAATAATCACGGCAATAACACGCATACAAATCTCTTCCAGTTGTTAAAATTTAATTCCATAACATTATCAATATTATCAATATTATTACTCTGGATAATCAAACTGACGTCGAAATAACAGACTGACGTATGTAAATTACTATTAAAGTTTTTAAGTGCGTAAATATCGTGTTATTTCCTAGAAGTGAGAAGTCACAGTCACATGCTCTAATTACGTAAGAACAATCTAACACATTTCGCCTTGAAGTTACAGGATTTCCATATCTCTTGGATATTCTCCACACCGACAACATCGACATAACTATCTGTTAACCAAAGCTGTACATTGTAGGAATTATTAAGGCGTAAGAATAGGTGATACCTTCGACGTGTGACCGTTTTCTCGAAAATTGCCAATTAGCTGCAACGCATGCCTAGGCTTTCTCTCGAATTGTAAAACAATCTGTTTGCGCAGCTCCAGTGGGCCTTAGTGCAAAAATCGGCGCGAAGGCGCGTCGAGGTACCGAAAGAAGAAGGAAACCGGTTTTCTCTTTCCTTTTCCTTTACCCGTAAAAGTCACGCCGTGGAAAAATTCTGTAGCACTCGGTGGTCTGTCAACGCCGAGTCGTAACACTTCATCGTTACAAAAATCTGGATGATTTCGAAGTTCATCTTGAGGAGAGCCAATGAAATGTGCGTGCGATTATTCGTAAACGGTGAATGAGTTTTTTGTTGACAAGAGATGCATTCAAACGCACATATTCTTTACAATTTTCAGTTAGTAGGTTAGACTTTTTATGTATTACAGAGTTTAGACGAAAAAAGAATTTGTCATAAATGAATCCTGATATTCATTATGAAATTATAAGTAACGTGGGAAATTAATTTATAAAAGTGCATGAAAAAGATATTTCTACATAATTATCGAAACAATTTGCAATTTAATCTATATGCACAGAAGTATTCAGCTGCACCTATCTTAGTTTGTGGTATACTGCTATTTTTAATCACAGAACGTCGAAAATTAATTGATAAAAAATGGTAGTTCGAATAAGAATTTAAATTAATAATTTAAATTCTTAAGGTTTCTTAAATCGGGAATCAATCGGTAAATACCAAGCACATATCGGCATTGTTAATTTCGGAAATTTATTTAAACAAATCCGACCGTGATTGGACAAACTCGAGCAATTCTATTTTACTAACGGGAATCACAACTGCCGTTTCTAACAAGTAAACTCGTCATCTACTCGACGCTAGACAGAAGCCATCAATTTTCAATTTGCCTGCAAAGATGATCGATGAGAATGTCCAGATGAGACGTTACCATTGACCCTTCACATTTTTACATGTACATGTTATGGCGCGTCAATATATAATGTCGTTAAAATATACGAGTATACGCGACTGCCATGATACATTGCAGATTTCGTTAATACTTTGATGACTTAATAATGAAATTTAAAAGTCGCGTTAATAATTTGAACCTCGATTAAACAGTTAAAAGAAAAAACGCAGAACTAGCACTGGAATAGACGATAAAATTCGTATAACGTGAAAAAGAAAGAAAGTGTGGATGCAATGCAATAAGGATTAATCTTTCGGATCGTAGAATCGCTGGAATCTCGTTTGCGGAGGCTATAGAAGGCGAGTGGTTTCTCGATCGGCCGTTTTAACATACCTCCATTTCGAATTACAATGCGCATTTTCGAGCTTTACTGTTGACTGTATAGAGCCTGTTATCTCGGGTTTCTCAGGGCCATTTTTAGCTTAGCTGCGCTTTTTCTTCGTGTTTTGTTTCCGGCATACTACGAACCTTTATGTATATTTTCGGATATGATTATTGCATTCAATAAAATGAATTTTTACGCGTGTACTGAAAATCTTATCTGTTAAAGGGAATTCGGAAATCTACTTTATATGCAAATATTTAGATTAAATAGTATATGAATCAGATATAGATATTTTTAAAATCGACGCGTACTTTTGAAGAAATGAGGGAATCGTAATATTAAACTAAAGTTTCAACGATTATGATCAAATTGATTTCTTTTTATCGAAGAAACATTCTCTAAAGTTTAAAAATTTAAATAACATTTTATTGAACAACGTAAGAAACACTATCGTTAAAAAAGTAATATTTATGTTTCTTTCGATATCTTATTATTTATTTAAAATGTAATTCTTTTTTAAATGACCATAATTCGACTATCATTTTATTCCTAGATGTATGTAAATGTTTTTAATGTGTAAATACAATGCACAATTTGAATACAATAGCATCATTAGAGAAGGAATAATCATCAGAACTACAAATAATTTCATGTGATTTGAAAAGAATAATGGTTATGAAACTTCAGAATTCATCTTCATCGATTTGTGAATGAAGCAATCGTGAATTGCATTAGTATTATTTCTTTATTGAAATAACTCGCTAAAAAGGCAAATTCCCTTCACACAGCGATTTAAAATGTACATTCATATAAATTAGATTTTCAGATCGAGAAGAAAATCCTTATATTGAAAAAGGATATTGTGAAAGTTGCCTATTATAAAAAAGAAAAAAAGAGAAAAAAATATTAAATTACGGAGAAATTATTTCGATGATATTAGTCTTATCTGCTTGGATTTTAACTTGGTATTTTTCGCAATAAATTACGTATTTTAATCTTATATATTGGCTGTCAATTTGAATATAATCAACTTAAACAAAATGAGGATCATGGCATACGATCTACCTTACTTTTAAAAAGTTAGTTTTTTCAGAAATGATCTTTTCAGGAATATATTAATATAAAATACTCTCGTTATCGACGCATATTAAGAAACCGTAATAAAAAATTCAAATTCGCACGTATAATGTAACAATGAATTTCATATAAAATTAATAATAATTTCATCAAAAGCTTTTATAAGTTTTTTACATTCATTTCTAAAAGTAAACTCAAATGTCTCTGTTTCAGAAGCGAGTTTTTTTTTTTATATTCAATTTACAACCACATTTGTAATACTAATCTTCATTTATGTATCACTAAATTTCATGCTACTTTTGCGTTATCTGATATTCAAATTCCTCTGTATATTCCTTCAAATATTACGTACATCTCACAACTCATCCATCAATAAATATTTACTTTCCTTTTTTCAGCATTTTAATGTTGCAGCCATAGTTGCTCGCGTGGTATAAGTGACAATGTACAAATTCAGAGACTCCACCGCGGCAGCATTAATTTATCGTCGAGTTTTGCTCGCAACAACCACAGCTGCCTCTGCATACCGTTAAACCGAGCGAGATGGCTTTAAAATGCGGCAAGTGCGTTTAATTAGAGATTGCAATGCGTTTGGTATAAACGTGCATTAAGCGTGCGATCGATTAGGTTGCGCAGTAGCTTGTGATCCTTAAAAATTTGCATTTTAAGATATGTTGCTATGTATGGATGCTAAGTTCGATGTAAGTTATTTAGTTATTTAGTTGTTTATCTTTCGATTTTAGATAAATTTTATTTTGCGTTGCTTAATAACTATTTCACGTTCTATCACTTTTTTAATAAGAATCGACATGTATTTATTGCCAGCAAAACTCTTCCTTCTCTTTGAAGTTAAACAAGGCATTTTTTATAACACGGGTAACTATTTATGTACGTAGCAACAATGATTATTTTAGGGATAAAATTCCATTATGCTTTATCAAATAAATTACAAGAAATACTGTCTTCTAGAGGTGCACTTTTTACATAAAATTCTCACAAGTAAATTACTCAAAAGCGATAAACCTTATGAATTTTATGAATTCAACTGCTAAACCATGTGAAACGAACGTACCAACTGTTTATTGAAATCCTGTTACCACTTAAACGAAATACATAAATTATATAATTCCTTTGAAAAGCCTCTCAAGTAGATACAAGATTGAGCTTCCATATATTAAAATTAAATATTATAAATCATATACTAAAATCACTATATGCGCCACACAGAAGCTTATCTTCCTTGCGAATATCTGGCTTATTTTTGAAACAAGAAACTCGAAAATAACGCAAAGAAAGATATTTCTACCGCGCATGCACTCATTTGACTATCGTCACGACTCGTTCTCGCGCAGGCGAAAATAAGCCTTAATTATTATATCGCCTCGAAACATCAAACAAAATCCTCGTCCCCGGACTGTACGCACAGCTGCTCGCGCTTTCGCAACACGCGGTTACCCGGCGTAGCATCCTCGCGCAACCCGATGTATAAACAATTTAATCCTAGGCAATAATTCACGCGAAGATGAAAATCAAGCGGAATAAGGCCGAGGAATACGAGGGCGCGCGCACACACGCACGCGAGAATTACCTCGGCGAAAGTCGATGGGTCGAAGTATCACTGTAAATCGAAGTCGACGCGCGCAGTTATTCATGCGGGCGTGTGCGAGTCGCGGTCACGTTCGCATCGTCGCCACGGGGGAATTATGCCATCAAAGCCCCCCGCGGAGCACGAAACATTTTGTCGCGGATATTCATAAATAAAGCTCGGTTGATTTAATAAGACAAACGCGCGCGAGACTCGATATGTGGCTCGCGCTTGATAACGAACGCCAACTTATTACGACGCGCTCGCGACTTTCAATAGCAAAGGGTGATAAACTTAATGGATAATCGGGGGAAAATTCTTCGGGAAAGCCGTCGCCCCTCGGGGCCTGTCGAATCCATCTTTCAGCTTTTTAATCACGCGAACAGCTTATTTAGCATTGCTAATTGTCGAGGCCTGTGTCAAATGGAAATGGTAGTAAGAGATAGGAGAGGAGAAATTTTAGTCGCGTTAGTGGTTTGACGATCGTCTTTCAACGTGCGAGTGCCAATAGAAATAAAATGTTATCGAATCCTTCTATCTTTTCCAACTTTGGTTTTGAAAAACTAAAAATCTACCCGAGGCTCCACGTAATAACAGTGACACTGCACTGTTATCGTATTTGCACGGCTGCTGAATAAAGGTACAGTTTGTCGGTAAGTTGCATCTTGAAAAGCGCATAAATCCGGTTACAAATGTACCGAATTAGATCGAGTAGAATAGCGAGGATGAATATTTATTGATAAATGTTTCGGGACTTTGAGAAGATCGAGAAAAATGTCCGAACCGAGTAGTAATAAATGATTGTTAGACCTTCACAAAGGTAAACATACAAAGCATAAGTTACGCGAAGACAAAGAATAGAATACCTGTTGTGTCTTCACGATCAGTTACAATTACAGCTTTATTAAAATTCAATCCCCACGTCAAATAATCCCCCAATGTATAATGTAAGAGAGATAAAGGAAGTTAAGAACTCGTTAATGAGTCACTTATAAGTTCCTAAAACATAAAATTTATAGACCACTCGTACCCTAAGGATAAAACAACAACCAAGAGAATCAGCGAAATAGTCGAGAGAGCGAGCCATCCTTTTTAATAAAAAGATCCATAAACTCAACGTTATAAAGTGCTAAAAAGAGGAACGTTCCCCGGCACTCGCGCACAAAGAATTGAGGCACGGATCGACCACCACTTAAAAGTAAAGGCTCGCATAAAGTCCCATCTAACCGGCAGCTCGTTGATAAAATTTATTAAGAAGACACTCGGGAATCCCGATGTTGCAGGCTTCCTCGCTTAGGCTACTATTACATATATCGCCGGTGAATTTTGGACATTGGCAGGGATGCAAATATAAGGTTAGAAGAGTAGGGGGAAGAACTACTTTTCAAACAACCACGACCACCTCGATCTGCAAGGAGACCCTTCGACATCGGGGTCCCCTAATAGCAATTAAATATCCGCGCGGCTAATTGGCAATTACCACGGGCGTCGAGGCTTATACTTTTTCAAACCTACCAGGTAGCCACTGTTGCTACTCTTTTCTTTCTGCACCTTCGATTACGTGCGTGCGTGCACACGTGATGATGTGTTCGTGTGCCTCTCTTGCCCTTCTGTACAGCCCTATTCGCGAAGTTCGTCTCGTTTTATTGTACGCGAATCGCAGTTGTGTGAGTTTGACTTCTTGAGCGAAGGAAACCGAGATAGTACGAACGAGAAGACGGAAGAGTAGAAAAAACGAGTCGAAGCAAGGTGACGACAGTGAAAACTAGTTTATTTGGGACTGGGCTATAAATTAGAATCAGATCGCCACCAGATAAGGATGTTCCACTAACACCCTGGTACCTAAAAGACCTTCTCCTGCTTCGTCGTTCTTCCTTTTTCTTCGCTTCTTCGCGAGTCCTCCGATCTTTATTTCTCCTCATTCAACTCCTTCTTCATACCTCCTCTACTCTGAGGCCCCTTATTTTCACCTGAAACTCTCATTCTGTCGAAAAAATTCCCGAGAACTTTCAAAGATTAAAAACACTGGTTCTGCCGTCGATGTATTTCTTGACTTCTTGAATTTTGTTCCACACTGGTGCGTCAAGTTTTGCGTCTCGAAAGCAGACGTTCACAATCCCTAATCGCTATCCTTCATCAACGCACTGGGTTTACCTTTTGATTTTGTTCTTAATCCTCTCTCCTTCTATCTATCTATCTATCTATCTATCTATCCATCTGTCTGTCTGTCTGTTACTCTCACTGTATATCTCTCTCTTGTCCTATACGTTTATATTACAAAAAGTAACTAATTGGGATGTAATTTCAAAGGGAAAGAGAAGAAGAAATTACTTCTGTCTTCTTGTATAAGCGAAATGGAAACGATATCTTGTCAGTGCTCCAAATTTTCAAAATTTATTATTTAGTCACGTATTAATGATTTAATCTTTTGTTTATTAACTTTCAAATTGAATTATTTAATTAGCGACATATTATTGTTCGTACTTTTTTTCAATTGTTAAAAATAATGTTACGTGCGTGCGTGTGCGTGCGTGTGCGTGTGTGTGTGTGCGTGCGTGCGCGCGCGCGCGTACATACATCGCATTTAAAAGTTAATGATCCTAGGCTTGCGCCTATATCAGTGAGATTAATTTTTATTCACATTATTATTAAATTCATTGCTTTACATAACAGATAGTTAAACTTTTAGGGTATAGTTTGTGTGTAATATAGAGATTTAGAGTTACTAGAATGGATCTTATGTCTTCATAGTCATTTAAGATTTATCTAATGGTCCATTTGAAAATAAATTTAAATCGGTGTAGACCATAAACAGAATTCAAATAATAGTTTTCCCTGTATGCAGGAAAGGCGCTCCGAGTAAATAAAAATCTTCCTTTTTACAAACTCATTTAATACCGTCGTTGTGCATTTTAAGGACTAAAGAATTTATAGGACAATAAAAGCCGTCGGAATTGCCGTTATGTCTCCGCACTCGAGTCACTAAAAACGATTCCGTGCATCAAGCGTTCATTCGATTCTTCCTTTCCTCCTCGTTTAATTTTAACCGCGCGTGAGAATAGCTCGAGACGCGGTCCAGCGAGAGACGTTCGGTTTAGAGCCAATGGTGACTCGGTCGGTCAGAACAACGCGACAACCCGAGATGTGTCTCGTGAGCAAAGAGCTGAATGAGTGCAAGCGGGACGACGAGAAAATTACCGGCACGAACGACAAACGCGAACGAGAAGCTGAGAGAGAGAGAGAGAGAGAGAGAGAGAGAGAGAGAGAGCGAGAGAGCGAGAGAAAGACTGTGATGCTGGAACGGTTTTTAAACACGAGAGGAAGAAAGAAAGAGCATATGGCGATTTCATTCACTGATTGAAATCTCCGTCCATTTGTTACTGTCAAGAAGGTGGCGATAGCCTTTCTCTCTGAATTGCCCACACGCTACTCAATAGCGAGGAACCCACCGCGCGCGGCTGCTATTATTTTCGACAACCAAGAGGTAAGAGGTCCGCTCACTCGCTCGACCGACTAACGACCAATCAACTCGACGGAATATTAATTCCTTATCGATTGTCCTAAGGTGTCCGTCTCGAGATTCGATTTTCAGCTGAAGAGAGAAGCGATTCTCCTCCTCGAGGCGACCAACGATTGTCGACCGTGACTGATCTCAATCAGGATAAGGCGTTCGTCGCTTGCGTGTACCGTTGCTTCGTACGACCTACCTTCATCTGTTATGACTGTCTTTTGTTTTTTTTATTGTTTACTTTGCAGAACAAAGTGGCATTAACAGATATCGTAAAAAGAGGTGACTTTCTTTCTCTCTCTCTCTCTCTCTCTCTCTCTCTCTGTGTGTGAGTGTGTTTGTAAATTATACAGAGCTTATATAAGAAAGGTTTGATTAGCTAAAGCAGATGTAAATGTGAGTACCAACCTTGAAAACGATGGAGAAACTCTTATGATTCTTGAATCCATATTAAACTGGTGATACGAATCCACTACCCATAGTCTGAGACCTAAAATCACAACATAAAAACTTAAATTAGTTATATAATCTTTGTCGAATTTCAGACAATGTAAATTGAACCAAAGTATGCCAATGTACAAGAAATTGACATGTTATAAGGTAAATTGTTATATTATCTCTTAATTTTTATTCGTTACTTTGATATTCGAAAAATAAATTTCAACTTATATCAGTGTTTTATTAAATTTGTCTTACATGCGATTACTAAATTTAATTATAATGTGAAATCTTGTATAATTCATATAGATACCTATTAAAACCAATAAGGCTACTATTAATTACCGAATAATATTTTAAAATATTTAAATTCGATATGATAGATATTTTTGTAATAATATTCACAGAAAATGATGACAAGAGTACGGCTTATATTTGTAAGTTATCTTTACAAGACATCTAACGCATTTATTTAAAAAAAAAGCACGTGATGACACTTATAACTCACCCCTTGTAAAAAGGTTTGAAGGCCGTAGTTGCCTCCGTCGGAGGTAAACTTGCAGTCGTTTGATGTTGATGCAAAATAGAGTTCTGCGACGACGCCGGAGAAAAGTCCTTATGTGGCGAATTCTGAAGTCTCGAGCTGAAGGATGCACCGCCAGCATTCGCTACGCTTCCGTTACTCTGCGTTTGCATGTAAGCACCAGCAGCCGCAGCGGCGACCGCGTGATTTGCCACTGCCGCCGCTGCTGCATAATGTCCGGGATTTGCACCCGCATTATTGGGGGTATTGCTGTTGCCACCAGGGCAGTACCCGGTTGGAGGGCCCTGGATCACGCCGTTCGGCGTGGCCACCTTCATATTGGGTGGTGTCTGTGGTGGGGTATCCGTACCAACCTCGGGAAACCCCGCCGCCGCCGAAGAGGAGGCACTGGAAACACTTGAACCCGAAGAAGAATTAGGATTGTAGTGGAGCTGACCACCAGAAGACGACGAAAGGAAACCACCGTATCGGGCACTGGTGCTCGAGTATGGCGCCGTCGCCGCTGATGATGGACTCATGGAGGCTGAAGATGGTAGTGCAAA
Organism: Wiebesia pumilae; assembly: GCA_018907045.1. Lineage (NCBI taxonomy): Eukaryota > Metazoa > Arthropoda > Insecta > Hymenoptera > Agaonidae > Wiebesia > Wiebesia pumilae. The sequence continues at coordinate 5,752,040 of JACCHZ010000138.1, forward strand.
ATTGCTGAGGCTACCACCTGTATTCGCGTCTGATGTAACACCACCCCCAAGCCAAGGTTGCTGCGAGTGATGGTGCGACTGACTCGTTAGGTGATGATGTTGGTGTTGTTGTTGTTGATGGTGTTGATGCTGTTGAGCGTAGTGCTGTTGCTGTTGTTGATGGTGCAGATGGTATTGCTGGTGGTGCGGATGTGAAGGAGGTGGCGGTGTCTTACATGCAGCTGTATCTGCCAATGACCAAATTTTGGGTTTCGTTGCAGGTATAGGGACCCCGGCAGCGCTGCAATCGGATTTTATCCCCTCGTCCTTCAAATGATCTTCAGGTCCATAGCCTTGATGGTGATGATGATGGTGATGCATCGTGTGATGATATGGATGCTCAGCAGCTCTACGAGGATCGTCCTCAAGATCCAAATCGTCCTCGTCGTCGAGGTCCTTGTCATGCTGCATGTGTTCCGCTTTTACGTGACGCATAGGTTCTGCAAAAGTTTTAAAACAAAAATCATTTTAAATTTTATTACTTAATAATAATTAGTTCTTATTTTATTGGTCAAATAGCTTTTTAAATATTTGATAAATGCATATTTTTTATAATTTTAAATAAGATAGCGCTATTTTAGGCGAATCGATAATTTTAATTTTAAACATAGCGTATTTAAGGCTCCTTAAAACGTACACGTAATAATTTGACTATTAATGTATAAAATTATTTCTTCAAATTTATTAGTTTAGGAAGCTTTAATTTATCAACTATTTGTAAGTTGATTAAATGACGTGAAAAACTTTCTCTAATAAGAAATTCCTAAATGCTTTTACTATAAAAGTTTGTTGTGTTTCTTTTGCGTGAAGCAAATGGTAAACGAGAAGAAAACTCGATGTCGGCAATTCAATCGCTCGCAAAACATCCACTTGGTTAACAGAGAAAAAACATTAAGGCCTCTGGGTCTCTTGGTCTTTCATAATTAGCACTAGAGAGAGAGAGAGAGAGAGAGAGAGAGAGAGAGAGAGAGAGAGAGTATCATCAGTAGGAGTGAGCGAGAACGCACACGAGAGTGGAATATTGGCGTTAATGGTTCGTGGTCCTCGTGGTGTGAAAGTGAGACTCGGGATGCGTGTCATTGTTGGGGCTCAAACGAAAGGAAAGTAGAGGCGTAAGCGCCAAGTTCGACGTTAAGAAGGGTTCTGAAATAGTTACGTGGCTGTATGCCACGAGCCACAGAGCGAGACAACGAAACTCCCTTCGCACCCTTATGGATCTAATCCAAAGAACGAGAGATGCTGCGAAAAAAGGGGGAGTTAGACTGGGCTCCCGCACTTTGGGGTGCAAGAGATTTTAGCTTCCCTCGAGTGGTCTATTCTCTTTTCTGTCTGTCTCGCTTGCTTTTGGTCTTCCTTTCACTTCGTGCGCGGTCTTTTCTTACTTAGGTTATAGACTCTCTTGGGGCACTCGAGAATAGCCCCGAACCGTCTGCCAGCCAGCCAGTCAGTCAGGGGTGAGAATTTCATTAAGAGGTTCGAATGTGCCGAGACCGAGGGTTTACTTGATGGGTCGTCAAGCGATAATTCCCAAGCTGCAGATGAGAGAAAGAGTGAGAGAGAGAGTGAAAATGAGTTGGAGAGGAAGAGACTCCAGAAAAGACGAAATGAAGCGCTGACAATTGCTTCGGCCAGTAGACGAAGACAGTAAGAACGAAGTGAGCAATGTAGGCTGTAGAGTGAGATGGAGAGTTTTGATTTAGGGTAGACGGTGGCGGTAGAAACCCTTATAAAGAGAAGCTTATAGGCCAACTAAATAGATACTGCAGAAGAGTCCACAAGTGGCTCTTTAACTTTTGACCCTCTACGTTGCTATCGGCCGTTAATCGAATTATCCCGACCAGCCGTTCCTTTCAATAACGAGACCGTTTATGCGGAACCCACAGAAATAAAATAATACGTGGTTATATCGACAAATCTGCAGACAACTAAATATTTAACCAAAACAATGAGTTGATACTCATTACCAATTTCAATAGCTACGATATTTTGAAAATTCGATCACCTTCACTTTATCGGATTTACTTTGTTTTGTGAATAAAATATCAAAGGCGAGCACTTTCACAAAATACAGAAATCTTCTTTAATTACGTAAAAGTATGTATGTATATATATATATATATATATATATATATATATATATAAGTAAAATACAAGTGCAACCATAAACTACAATTATTGTAGTAATTAAAAAAAAAACTTTTTTTAGAGTAATTATACAAATATTGTACAATTGTATAAGTTATTTGAATTTAATGTGGACGACTTACTAAACGAAAGAATTCAATTCTATATATTTATAAAGAATTTATATTCTCTACATTCTATACATATAATGTACTAAACATTCAAAGAATTTCTTAAACATTGGAAGAAAAGTAATTTTGCTTGTCCAAATATTAACAATAGTTTTTTAATGTTTACGTTTCCTAGTACATCCTTAGTTTACTTAATTCGTGAATTGTACGAAGGACAAGTTTGTTTGTAAAATTAATGCGTGTTATTAAATATAACTAAAAACCTTAAGCTTTCATTACTTCTTTCCTTAAGAATAAAATCATGAAAATGTTCCTAAGTACTTTTGTAAAAAATAAATAAAATTTAAGAAAGTTAAACGACACTATAAAAAATTTTTTTTCGTGCCTTAAATGAAATTTTCTGGGTATAGAAAAATAAACAAATAAAATATTACCTACATGTGGCTTACCCTAAGTTTATTACGAATTCAAATATATAATAATTGTACTTTTGTAAAGAAAAGTTTTCAGGCTTATATTTATAAAAGGAATACAATTAATGGCGTTTAAAAAGCATTACCACTTACAGATTGTCGACAAAATGAAATTCTGAAACGTAACTGGGTTATAATAATGTACCTTCGTGTGAACTATTTTAATGTCTTGTTTTTTCTTTCAAAAAAAAAAATGCGCAACTACTATTTTTTACGTAATGAAAATTGCTATAATTTCTTTGAAAATTTGACAAACTAAAGATTATCCAGTTTAATAATCTCTCACGGACAAGTATAATTAAAAAACTTGTATAGATGTTGTCACAAAGATATTAAGTTTGGAAGAGAATATAATTTTGAAAAAATTTGCATAATACAACTTATTGTATTTCGTAAAATAAATTCAGATGAAAGTATGTTTTTGCCAGACCGAACAAAATAGAAAGAGACAAAAATTTACAGAAGTTGAGAAGGCATATGGTAGAATAAAAGAAGAACAGAAAAATATACCGAAAGCAACAAATAGAGACACAAATATAGGAAAAGGGAACTAAGGAAGAGTAAGAAAAAAAGAACGTAAGCGAGGAAGTTCAGAGAGACACAGTCGAGTAAGAGCACTGATATTGACCAATATGCGGTAGAGTAATGGTGAACATAGAAGAGCTCCATATCATTCGTCTCGCCATGGGCACCGATACATCACTGTGGTACAGCGCTATACACCTCAAACCTCTTCCCTAATATATGTGAAACTCTGACACTTACTCTTTCCTGCCAGTTCCCTTCCACTTATACTTTTAGCTTATCCCTCTTTCTCCTTATTCTTCTCCGTCGTTTCAATCTTTTTCTCCCTCTGTCGCTCTTGTTCAATCGTGTATATCAACATCCACGTAACTGTGAATGAACAAGTATATGAACGATAAGAAATGCGAGCTCCAGAGTAAAGAGTGAACGAGATAGAAAGAACGAACTACTGGCTACTCAAATTCAACGACTGCGTACCCTCTATCACTCTCTCTCTCTCTCCCTCGCTATATATTATTTATGTATATGCGTAAGGATCTGTGTATGTAAGTGCTGTAAAAAGAGAATATGATGCATAAAAAGGGAAGTAGGGGAGGAAGTACTCTATTTTATTATGAGCCAGAGTTCTGCGTCAGGTATACGACTAATATACTGCCGAGTATTTTCTGTTTTTAATTTACTTTTTTCGTTGGGCATGAATTTTTAAACGCTTTTATACCACTTTGCACATACATAAATCGATTTCAGACTATTGGTTTCTGCTATAAATTCTGAAAGCAATTGCAACTTCTGAAAGCAGTGTCAACTAAATTTTTAAATATTTTCTGAAGAATATAGTACATAGAGAAAGTTGTTCTTAGATGAAAAATACTTCTCAATAAAATTTGAAATCTAAAAATATTTCCCGAACAGCTCGTTAAAGTAACTTTTTCGATAATGACTATAAAAGTTTATATGCACAAATGAGTTTCTTTACTTTATTTTAGTATACTTTGAATGTCACATCATAATATTTCCTCGGATATTATTTACATAATGATTTGTTTTTGCAGTAGATTAAGTATTTCTACTCATATTATTAAAAACTTACTAAGTTATTAATGAAGTTACTAAGAATGCCATTACGAAATCTCGAATGAAATTTTTAAAAGTTTTACAAATATACTCACTATATTCATCTTTAATATGTAATTGATTTGACAGAAGCAATCTTTTTACACTCACGTATGCGTATCACGAGTTGTCAATACGTATCAATGTACACAAGTTTTCTCATCCTCGTCCAGTCGCATGCACAGTTGCATCACGGGGGAACAACTCAAGTGAAATAGAGAGAGAGAGAGAGAGAGAGAGAGAGAGAGAGAGAGAGAGACCAAGACCATTAATCTCTTTGTGCAGTAACCCGCAACCCGTCACTGTGTTTACCCACACGTGAACCATTCTGTCCGCCCCCGCGATATAAAGGACTCGCTAGGTTCACGGATATTCATTGGAATTCTCTTAGTATGTCCAGTTTATGGAAAATTCATAAAAGCTAATTTAGATGAATTGTAATGACCATCGAAAAATTGAATTTGTAGAAATTTGAATGATTTTACCATTTTTTATGCTATGTAATAGATTATTACATTGTATTCTTTAAAATATTTCATTTTCTTAAATTTTATTATCTCTTTCGTGATACATAATCACGTTGATACATTTCAAATATATAATTCCTTCGTTAAAAGATTAAGCTCGGGTATTTTACAATGCAATTGAAAGAAATCAATGTAAATAAATTAGCTTAATGCAAAGAATGTATTTAATCAAGGTCCGAATAACAGAATCAATTGGGCTAATAGAAAATACTTAGTAATTCATTTGTACCAAGTGCTTGTTCATTTGGTTGACCGTATTTAGTGATATTTAGACCTTATTTGCAAATTCTAAATTTGCACACTTTCAATTAGATACTTCGGTAACTAGAAATAATGGGTTAGACACTTGCATGTGTAAGTGTATGTCTAGGATGAAATGGTTACGCTTGACGAATCGGTTATTTCATTAAAGACGAGGGAGACGATCGCGTATAGCTTTGATTCGATTGGTCGCATAGCAGATGGCTTTTGACATATCATTGGGAAAATACGTGACTGAGTTGATAATGAACTTAACGAAAAGGGAAATATATGCGCTTTATTTATGTTGCGATGATTTCTTCGGATTTTATTGTAAGACACTGATTTTTATTAAGTGACAGACGGAACAACATTTTATTCCGTTGTACATTTTTTAACGTTCTTATACATTTCAATAATATTTCTTTCGTACTTGGAATAAATAAAAATGTAATATTTGTTATTATTGAAAAATAAAATTAAAATTAGAATTAAGATTAATTGAAATTTTATGCTTAGCTGTGTAATAAATAAAAAAACTATTTAAAAAACTATTAAACGTATGCATTTATAAAAGTAGTTGCAAACTAACTGTTGTAATTTCGTATTAATAATGAATTTTTTATTGATATAATTTATTGGTTTTTATAATATTAGAATTTTTAAATAGAATTTTAGTGCGAAGGTTCATTAAAACCAAATGTTATTAAGCATTGTACGTCAACGGAAACGTCAATAAATTAACGCATTAGTAATGTATTATTTAGTTCTAAATAATAAACTTGGCTATTTATACGTTCGTTTATACGTTGCCTATTACTGAGTAATCCAAATAATAAAAGACAATCCATGTATATAATATAGTAATTTCATACTTTTTCAGTTTATTGATTTTTTAATGCAACATTACTTATGTCCATTGAATATTATTAATGACGCTTAAATTCATGTATTTTTTACCGTGTTATGCAACTAATAGTTATTTTATTTATACTTCGATACAAATGATCAGTTATGAATGTCATGCACAGAAAAAATAAACATCATAAGCTGTAATTCATGATTCGAGTCACACCTAATTTAACACAAAGTAACTTTACGAATGAATATAAATATTTACGTATCGTCAAACTTGTATGAATATACTTCTTTACGTAACATGGTATCTTTATATCTTATTAAATATTTGTAAATTATATCTACAACTTAAACAATATTGGATTTTAAATTTATTAATTAAAACTCAATTTTAATACCTTCAAACTAGATGCTTATGTAGAACTTGCGCTATTCAAATTTGAATAACGAAGCATTTAATTGATTCAAAAATAAAATATTTCGAGCGTATTTTTTTCGATAGATAACTTTGCCTCTCTTAATTTTACATAAATATACTTTATCATAATTTGAATAACAGGCCAATAATCGTATTAAAATATTCAAATGAAAAGTTTACACAAAATTCTGAAGCAAATAATAATACCATTCAAATGTTTAATTCAAGTATTTAACGCTATGAAAGTATTTAACAACGTTATCGTTCCAGAATGACATACTAAATTCTTGGTATAAATAATGTTTTACAGAAAAGATCTGTTAGAAAAGCGCCCGTAGAAATAATTAATAATTAAAAGCTAGAAAATTAGTTGTCACGAATGACGTAAGACCAAAGATTTAGCGAAATCCGCCTTACCATTGTCCTCGAGACCTCGCCTGGCATCCTCGCCGACTCTGTCGGCTCTGTTGTCGCTGACAAGATCGTCTTTATCCTTGTTATCCTCCGAGTCAGTGAGTACCGCATCATCGTCATCGTCCGTCTTATTCTTCGGCTCCCACGTCATCTTGTTCTCCTTCTTGAGTCGTCGCCTCGCGTTCGCGAACCATGTGGACACTTGCGTGAGTGTCATCTTCGTGATGATGGCGAGCATGATCTTCTCGCCCTTGGTTGGGTACGGATTTTTCTTGTGTTCGTTGAGCCAGGCTTTAAGAGTCGCCGTTGACTCCCTCGTCGCGTTCTTTCGCCTCGCGGCGAGATCGTAACCGGCACCATATCTGCAAGAAAAATGAAACGTCTTTGTCACTTGCGGTGCATTCGTCCGACTAGCACTTTTACAAAAAGTAACTCTCTCATGAATTCTTTTAAATTTTTTCCGTAATTCTATCATAAATCTAACTGGCATTTAATAAAATATTTTACGAAGGATTTTACGATACCAAAAATGGTAAAAGATATCCAAATTAATGTGCAGTCAAATACACGTTCGTTACTTTATATTACAAGTAATGATTTACGTACATATTCACGTGCAAAAAGTTAAGGCAAATAAAAAATTCAACCAGATGATATTTAAAAAAACGTATGCATTATTTGTTATAATCGCTAAAAGAATTGTCATAAATATTCTTAGTCAATGTAATTTGGTGTTTTCTTCACTTTTCTCTTCTAAAATTGACAATTATCCTTGACAATTATACAAGAGCAATTATTTTAACGAGGATTGGTACAGCCATTTGAAAGCAAAATCTCTCGAATAAAATTCTAGGAGATTCCATATCAATTCGCATTTAACTATCTCAGTAAGGTTTTTCGTAAGGGTCGCGAATAAATCAACTCCCGTGAAACAATATTTTCGCTCCATTAGGTGGAAAGAGGGATCGTGAGTCTAAGAAAGGGAGAGGGGATAGATGTATTATGTCAATCCCTGGACAAAAATATTGACGCATCGTAGTTGGACTAGTGAACGAGGAAAAAAGATGCACGTAATGGAGATGGTACGTATAGAAAATCAATTCATCTTCGTCGATCAATCAATGTTTTATCGCCTTTGCGTGCTTTCAACCTCCTCACGCTCGGCCATTTTCCTTCCATTCTTTTCCTCCTTTTTATTTTAGATCCACCCGTACTGCTACCCTACAAAAACAATATATAGCGGTGGATTCCCTTGCCCAAACGAGATTTCCAATACATACACTCCTGTACACACAACCACAAGTCACTCTACCCTTCGCTCTTAAACTTACATTTTTACATCTCTCTTTCTACTTTTTCCTAACTACATTACCAATTATTAAACGCGTATAAAGTTTTGCTAGAATTTTTCATGATAATTTCTACCTTATTTATAGTAGTCGTAAAGTAAAATAAAACCTTTGGCTGTTGCTACTCGCAATTCCGGCAATGAATTAAAAAAAGCTTTAGATTTCCCTCTTAATTACAAATTTTATGCTTTCTATTCGTAAAATAATCTATTTATAAAATATAAAATATTTACGTTAATTAATAAAAAAACTTATCAATTTCAAATGTTAATGTATTGTGTATGTATTGCATCATTTCACAAACTCCTTGCATATTTCTAGCGTCCACTAAGATTAAAAAGAAGTCATGTCTCATTTGCTCTTTTTACTCTTCGTAATAACGTTACAATTGGAACTTTATCTTATCTTAGGCAAACTAATTTAATTTAAATAAAGTTTAGTTAAAACGGAATTTTACTTTACTTTATACTGTTATTTACTGTTCTGGCAAATAAGAATAGTGAAGCTGAAATTGACAATCAATTCGAACTGACGACATTCAAATCAAATGTCCAACGGGATATTTTTCATTCGGTCATCTCTCTATATCTCTAGACTCTCGTGCTCTCGTACTTCTTCCCTAGCGTGTCTCATTGTTTACCCCTGGCCGATGGATAGCTTTACGCATACGCATGCGTCTGCATCGTCGAAAAAGTGAGTATCACGTGAGAGAGGACAGGGGAAATGAGTGAGACCGAAAATGAGAGGGAGCGAGAGGTCGAGGGGTTGATACTCGCGTACGCGCCTGGCAAATATGTACGGCGAATAAACCCCAGCAGCGGCGTGATTCCATCAGGTTCCCGCACTCACTCACCGTAATGGCGATTCGATCGATTCTCGCCCTCTATATTGGCAGTCTCTCTCTCTCTCTCTCTCTCTCTCTCTCTATCTATCTATCTATCTATCTATCTATCTATCTATCTCTATCTATCCATCTATTTATCTCTCTTCCTCAACTGCATCATAACTGTTTCCAAAGTAAGAATATATATGCGGATGTTCGAAAACCTATACGTGTTACATGTACATATAGACTGAAAAGTACCAACTATCAGTTCTGCAACATTACATGTATACGAATCTATGAGTTTTTTTCCCTAGCGGTAGTTTTTTCACTTGCCGGAATAGTTTTTGATATTATAGTTCTCGAGATGGGTTACGATAAAAAAGAGCAGAGGATTTCTAGATAAACTTATACCTTTATTTTCTTGGTACTTCCAGTTGGAGAATATTCTAAAATAAATGTAAATTTAAAAATCTTGATGAATTTAATCAGAACAGTAATGCTTTCTTTCCTTCGACTAATTGCGACTGAAATAGAGACCAATAACCATAGTAATAATAATGCATTTTACGAACAGTATACGTTATTACAGACATGAAAATTTTAGGTCATAGAGTGTTTTAAATGAATTAGTTGCTGTAATTGCAATTTATCAAGAATAATTAAGAATTAATAAAGATCTTTAAAATTTATAGTTACAAATTATTGTAATATTTATTTGTATAACCGACACCAGAGTGATAATGAAATAATTGTTAGTTAAATTATTTAGTAATCTATGAAGACAAATATTTAGTATCTTATTTCATTTAACTAATTGAATCATTTTATTAAAATTAATGAATTTAGCTTCAGTAATATGCAAGGTCGTAAATGAACCTTCATTGCCAAATAAATTTATGTAATATTTGTTTGAAGCAATCGCGTAATTTAAGTAGTAAATGTCTGAGTTTAATCGTCCAGTTGCGAATCGAATACTATTAAACGATTGCACGATTTACTACGGGTCTTTACTATGCCGCCCTTCGTGCAACAACGACCAAAACAGAAAAATAGAAGCACATCGTCGCATTGATATTGAAAGCTACTCTGTCGATTATTCTCGACGTGTTGTCACACACTAAATGTGACTAGTCGTCTGTCGCGTGGATCTGTATTCATCTCGTTTTCTCAATTAGTTTTCTGACTCTCTCTCTCTCTCTCTTTCACTTTTCTCGCATTTAGCAAACAAAGTGCGTCTGCTTTTGTCTTGGATGTTTGGTGAAGCTTGAAATAAGGAAAAAAAACAGACATATATTTGAAGAGCCGGAGATGGGGAAACATAAAGAGAGAAGTAGTGAAGGAAACGAGCTAGTCAATAGGCCTCTCGAGATATTCGAAGGGAGCCAACTACAAATACTGTAAATCGAACAAATGGCAACTCTCGAGTTTTTTCTCGTTCTCGTTTTATTCACGTATTCAGGCGGTTGCGTAACTCTATGCACTTTTTTTCACCTTTCGTTTGGGTCTCAAGATTACACGGAGTATTCGTGTATTACGGGCGAATCTTGTGTCAAGAAACGAAATTGTTATTTAATATATATTAAAAATAATATATATTTAATATATATTCTATTGTGCAGACCGTAAGAAAGTAGCTTATTTCAATTGGTTTGTAAAGCAATAAGAGAGTATGTGTATAAACGAGTATGTGTAATATTTTATTGTATAGAAAATGTGATCTTTCGTTAAAGTACTTTTTCATATTTCTATAATTCAATGTAAAAGCTATATAGGAATAAAGTGCGTTACAAAAATTAAAAGAAATAAACACCTAAACTTATGCATCTCAATATATTCCTTTGTTGAATAAAGTAAATATTTATCTTTTGAATACAGTGTCATTCAGAAAACATCTAGAATGATGTTTTCTGAATTTCATGGTAGAACAATTATGCCATTGAGCACAAATGTACATAAAGTCAACTGATTCGGTAATTCAATCTCTCACATAAAACAAAACATAGATCCCCAGAGAGTTTCGCAAGTACTTTTAGCAATACTCAAGTCACTAATTCATCTTCGGTATTCCCAAAACAAAATGTATCAATCACGTGTATATCAGATACATATAATAAACAATCATAATCAATGCAAAACTGATCAATCACCTGATCGAAAAATTCTTAAACCAGTCCATCGCCTCTTGCAGAATTCCTCAGAATAAGTGCACCAATCGATCTCACTTTTTCCACTGCTCACCACAATTTTATCACCCTCTGTCATTTCTCCCTTCCTCCTTCATGGTTCCTTTTATATACTTCTGGCTCCCGGCGTTACCGAGCATTCACTCTCGTGAACGAATTAATCGAGATTGCCGATGACCGGGAGGAGAAAGAAGTATAGCCCCTAATGCTGCGATTGCCTGGAAAATCGAAGGAGAGAGAACGCGAGAAAAGGTAACGGAATAACGGTAGAGCGCGACAATACTTAAAAAAGAGAAGGGTAGATGGTTTTCACCCTCTATTAAACTTCCTTCAAACAAGGGAAAGGCGGCGCGTATACTATGCCGATTTCTTTTAACTCTCTATCTTTCTTTTCCTGCATTTCAGACTGTCTCTCCTTCTCTCACTCACTCTCTCTCTCTCTCTCTCTCTCTCTCTCTCTTTCTCTCGCTCTCGCTCTCGCTCTACCCCGCTTTTCTCATCTCTCTATTCCTATTTTTATTTCCTTAGTATCGTCATGGACGGAAAAAGAAAAAAGAAAAAAGTACTTGGGAATGAATTCAAGGAATTGAGCGATGAAATCGATGCGTACATATATAGGTCACTGCTTCGAGACGTCAGATAAATTATTTGTTCTTAAATTCGTGGCAGATAAAACGAAAAAAAAGAATGAGGCAATTTTAATGAATTTAAGTATTATATAACGCTTTCTATTAATTACCAACGACGATAAGAAAGTTTACTTCGAGGGGACGAAGTTAAGTCATTAAAAGCTTGTCATTTGCGTGTATGTTTTTATAATTTAATAGAGAATAATTGCGTGTTTTGTACTATATATTTGTATGAATAGTGTTTTATGGAAAGTAATATTTTAATGCGTAATTTACATAAATTTATCGTTTAATTAATACGAAAAATAAAATCTCGTTTCAAATAGTTACACAAAAAGGCTTCTATAATCATATTTACCTATTTAACTTTGTTACGTATGTATATTTTGTATTGTGAATTCTGCTTTCTTAACATTTGGCTTTTTATTATAAAACAAATAGATAAGGAGAAAATTTCATAGAATTCAATAAATTTTCTATTCGAACAAACACGAGGACTGAGGAGAATAGCTGAACTAAAAGTCTCGTATGTATACAAGTGTATAATATAAAGTAACTTCACCACAAGTTATGACGAAAACGAGTAAACGATGATAAAAGGACATTTGAACGAAGCAACGACGTAATTTGCGAGCCACTTGAATTCCGTGTGTGCGAGGCTCGTCGTCACAAAGCCTCGCGCATACGACGATGACTACGACGACGACAACCTTGAAAGGTTCACTAATATTGACAGAAGGCGCGTAATTACGGCGCCCACGTATGTATGCACAGTCAAGCGCACACATCTGCATTGTCTAGGGCATCGTCGTTGATACTACAAATGCACGGAATTGCAAATTCAGATACCCGCACACGACAGTTCAATACTCTCGTCGTAGTTATGTAGCACATATAATTTCGCTGCATATTTCAAATATTAATTAATTTAACCGAATAAAACGAATTATTACATATGTATCTGTATAAATAAGTAACGGTAGCTAGCTTAGATAGCTTTTGGGAGCTTCGTTTTAAAACCTTTTCTTAATTTCGAAAATGAAGAAAAGCCTTTTTATTATGTTGTTGTACGCTTCCGAATTTGAATGCAAAATAGTTACAAAGTAGAAATATTTCGTAGTTCTCAACTACTCAGAATTCTATGTCGCTCCCTACCATCATACTTTCCTCGCTCTCTTTCATCAACTACTTTGTCTCTCAGTTTGCCATCTCTTTCTCGTTTATGCATTCCAGAAAAAGCTATCGACAATTTCTCCTTTCTTTTATCGAACTCACCCCTCTCTCTCTCTCTCTCTCTCTCTCTCTCACTCTCTCTCTCTCTCTCTCTCACTCACTCTCTCTCTCTCTCTCTCTCAACATTCATTTGCACGAGACAAGTCCCATCGAGGACTGCATTAATTTACAATGTCGTATGAAAACGCTATATTGTACAGCGAGTCGATTGCAAACTAGAACCACTCTATCTCTCGTCGCTCACGCGTAATGACTTTTTTGGTCGCTACAGGTAGTGGGCGTATAGAATTACATTTCCCAGGATTTAAAATGCCTCCCTTGAATATTTTCTTATTGAAGGTTTTATTGAAAAATGAAAGTTATGTGATATCGCTCCACTACACTGGATGAGGGTAATCAAGCGATTTATTAAATGTTGAATTTATTTAGTATTTAGTATTTAGTACTTAGTATTTAGTATATAGCTTGTATTGCAATCTATTAAAATGTTTCATACAAGCCAATATAGTGTTATTAAACACTGTAAACATTTATTTAGCTGTAGGTATTGCGGCATAATACTTTAAATAGACGCAAGAAAACTTTATGTTCTCATTAATTTTTTTATTTATAACTTATTAACCTAAATTACCGTTATTGATTTTATTAAAGCACGTAAACAGTTTTTTAGTCGTATGTCAAATCAAATAAAAAAAAATTTAATAATTCATGCAGTTATGAATGTGCATAAAATTCCTAGAAAATCATAGCACAACATAGAAATACTATGAACTAATACCCAATAGCAATAGTAGTTAATACATGATGGTACGTACATATATATTTTTTTCCGAGAAGTGGAAGAAAATATGTATATGTACAAATTTAATATATAGATAAGATTAATGATGCAGCAGTAATATTTAACACAAAATTATTTGATATACCGATAAGAACAAAATTTTATATTAATAAATATGTAACTTATATTACAAAAATCTATTTATCATTAGAGATATAATTTAATTTTGAAATAATGATATTTGCTGAAAAGTAAAATTTCTCCAGATTCATTTTAAGTTTAATTTCAAGTCAGACAAAACATAGTAGAGTTCACTAAAAGAATACGTTTAAAATAATCTGTACCGCAATTATAAATTTTTTTTATCAACAAAATTCATCAACATCTATTTTTATTAGTTGCTTACTAAACTTTCGATTTGTTCGAAAATCTTAAACCTTACACTTAATAAAAAATATAGCAGAAAAGAAAACTATTACGATATGTGTAATTTAAATAAAATAATATCGATATACAATCATGAAACGTAACTTAATTTTAGCAACCGAGAACGTCTTGCGTCCATAACAATTAATTAGAAAACGAAATTAAATAGTAAGAAAATTGTTTTTAAAATAAACGCATTTGGCATGGTAAATATCAAAATCTTTTTTTATTTATCCTTTGCGAAAAGGATATCCAACGAAAGCTTGCGAGTAAACTTTTTGTCAAAAGATATTTAGGCACAGTAAGTACGTTTGGCTTAATAAATATCATCACTGCTTTGCTCTCGTTTACTCGTGTCTTTTAACCAACGAATTGCACAAATCCAGATTAGCTGTGCCTTTCTAAGGACACATCACGAAGGACCGCCTTTAGTCCATGTGCACGATCCATGCATTGCCGTCTTGAATATAACACAAGTCTACAGAAACCGGTTTTGAGTGATTGACTACAACTCCATTGCCCTAAAATAATAAAAGAAAACAGGAGCGCCTTGTCGTGCGGCTCGAAGATATTGGACGAAAGAAATCTATTTATGCTGCATCTATTTCTATTTATGCGTACGATTTTATACGATTTTACGAAACGTTCATTGCACTTGCTTCGATTTATTTTACACGACCAAAATATAGAAAACGAATTACAAACTCTAGAATTTAAAAGTCATGTTTTGCGTGATCCAAATTACTTTTACAAGTCTCGATATTTGACATCTCATTGAATTGTCGTAATGTAGAATTTGCAAACGAATTTTGTGAATTTTGTGTTAAACCAATTTTAATCGGTACGACACGGATTTTCTTTCTGGACATTCACGCAATAATGTGTCGAAAAACTGAAATTACGTAAAGAAACAAAATTAATTTATATAAATTATTTTATTCAATCAATTATGAGGTATAAACTTGTCAATATTTTGATTAAATGTTTTATTTTCAAAATGCCTTTATCTGTTTTACGATTGAATAATTAATTAAAATAGACGCAATTTTTAATTAGTTATTTTGTCTCTTGTCTAAGTGAATATAAGTGAATATAAGTGAATATAAGTGAATATTTGAAATATACATTTAAAATAAAATGACAGCGTAGAAAGTAAATATTATACTATTTTCATAATTTATTCCTTAACACGATATCAATTATAATTGCAACTAACTAATGGTATGATAAATACAAGCATTTACTGAAAGAGTTGCGAAAGTTGGAGAAAGAAAAAAAGTTTCCCTTTGTGTCACAACACTCGTAATCTCGCGACCCTTTCACAACAGCAGCACTCACACAAGCTAAAATGCGTACGAAAGAGGACGAGAGAAAGTAAGAGCCGCGAAAAGAAGAAATGGACAACAAAAAAAAGCACCAAAAGTCTGATAATGCAAACAGTTTCTCACCGAGGCACCGAGTTTGTTCTCCCCTACAAACAAAGGGAAAAGAGAAAAATTACGTTTTTCAGCAGGAGCGTCAACCAAACAGAAAAAACTCAGTACGGATAATACTGGCGAAAAATGGAGAAACACGGCAAAAGTAGCGAACGTGGAAAAAGTTCCATTTGCCGAGTCTTTTTGGGAATTCAGAGCGTCAGTCCACGGTCGTGCGTTCCCATATGAGAATATATGTAGGGGTGACGCGCCGCCGAGTGAAGGGTCGCTTTCTATAACGAAAAACCTGAAGAAAAAGACGAATAATCGTCTTTCTTCAAAAAAGCGGAACGGACGAGTAATTTTTTTTCGTTATTTTTGGTCGCACGCAAATTGGGAACGTACAATCGACGGGATACTGGAAAACGATGTTTCTCTTTCACTTGCAGAAAATTTGAAAAATTGAAATGACATTTTGTAATTTCTTATGGAATACGAGCTCAGTATCAAACGACCTTGGGCACGTAAAGTGGAGTACAAAAGTCTATAATAATTAGTATTTATTTTCATTTTATTGTACACTGTGTTGTGCGACTATATCTGAACGAAATGTAAACAGTAGAAGGTAGTTTTATACGAGAAGGGAGTGTACTTGAGAAGGACAGAAAAACGGAGGGAGAAGGTTGGATAAAGACACGAGAGTACGAATAGAGTTTCTTTTGGGTGAATGATGGCGACTTTATTGGCAAGTTAAGAGTCAGGGGAGAGCGAAAAGTAATAGTGTTGAGATTCATAAGGCGATTTTTGGGTTGTCGACGCCTTCCGCTGCGGACAATCAAATCTCGTATTCTATTTTACGGATACATGCGTCCTTTTTCTATAAAAAATAGTGTTTAACTGTATATTATACATTTGCTTATTTTTCTTTTAAATTTATTTCATGCTTGTACATTAACAGCATATTATTAGTTATACAAAATTAAAAATATACTGGCTGCTTATAGATGAAGAAATTTTTAAGGAATTCGTTGAAAAGATAACTATCTAAAGCATTTAATAATATATCGTTTAAATAGTGTAAGAAGTGAGTTTTGACAAAACACCATAAAGAATGATATAAGTTTAATATCGATTAGATACGACTTATTAAATATAGTTTATAATTAAACGAATATTTTAAGAGAGAAACTTAAATTCTGAAAAATATTACCTTCAACAACAAGTATAAATTTAAGAAAAAGTAAGTTAGAGAAATCAAGGTATAAAGGGTAAAATGATCTTGAGAAGTACGTTACAATTTACCCCACTAACTGTTTGGAAGTCTACAAAGTAATCCGTGACATGTCACACAACAGCTGACTAATTCTCGATCCAGAATTAGATTATCTAATTAAATGTTAAAAATTACAGTGTTTTTATCTAGAGCATTTTTACTTATATAAGAATTTACTTGTTATTTAGCTTTGTCTTATAAACTTATATTGTTGAATAATGTTTCATTAGAGTTCTATTCCATTTGATCAATAATAAAAGTGCTACATTATACATTAAATTGACATTTTATACGAACTTTTATCATGAATCTATTCATGCTGATAGTTCACAAATATAGTAGATGAATAATTACGCTTCTTGTCGATACGTAAAGTAACTAATGCATCTATCAAAATTAATAATGAGCCTCACATTTTCATTAGTAATGGTAAACACTGGAGAAATAATTTAAATACGAGCATAATAAACTATTAAACAAACAACAAGCTACAAACTATTTTGAAAGCGTTAAAGTGAGATAACTTAAACGAATGGCAGTTTTCTTCCAAAATTCGTAAAGATAATTTATAAACACACCTTTGTATTTATATTAATTTTACCGATAAAAAATGCAGTAATACCAGCTGCCCGTAGTAAAATAATATTATGCAATGCATCAGATTATCCTTGATTTATTAATCTATATACGTCCATATCTGATATTTGCTCAAGAAGCTGCAATTTCCCGAGCATTCGAGCGCTTCTACGATTAAACCCATTACATCTACCGACCGTAGCGAATGTAAGCGCGAGTCAAGTCGAAAGGGCCATCACGCGTACGGCTTCTGATCCATGTATGCGTAGGGCCAAGTCAGAGATACAGAGGAGAAAGAGAAAGAGAAAGGGATCGGCGCGTGCAAGGTAAAGAGCTTTTGGGGCCGAATGAAGAGGGCGCCGAGACGAGTACTCCATCCTCGTATTATTAAGCGAGTAAATTAATAGCCGTTCGCAGAGGCTCTCGACGGGACCGTCGGAGACTACGACGCAGAAAGGGAGAGAACGCATATCCAGGGATAAACAATATGCGTGGCTGCGTGGACCCAGAACCCCGTAAAGTCGAAACTCGGAGTGCGAATGCGCCTACGCACGCATACGCGAGTACCTCAACGATTCGCCCAAATGACGCCCCACCTTTTTCAATTCCATCGACATTCGCACGGGGATCTTTCTGCTCGGCTATTTTCTTTCTTTCTCCCTGTTTTTTTGTCCCGTTTTACGGTATATGAAATTTCGACCACGTTTTTGGGGAAGACTACTTCCTTCGGTCGACACTTCTTTCGAGCGAGAGTACACGGAACGCATTCTCGCTCGAGTCCTCGAACGTATTTCTCTGGAAACCCAAGGATTCAATTTGTTGGATGATAATGGAATCCTGTATGTAACGCGTAATACAATTTGTTTGCAGTGAAGGAAGAAAATTTACAAATATTAATATAATTCCGTATTTAACGAAATAAGCTGCGATTGAAGTGTATTTCAGAAAGTTATTCTTTAAGAGATCATGAACGTTAAGAAGAGCGGGATTATACTTGTAAAACTATTAAAACTATTGAAAGTAAGATCCACATCTTTATCGCTGCTTAAATTAAACTACTGCGATCAATTGAAAATGTATCAACGTAAGTTGTTATGCTTTATCAAATTTATTCACTTTGACAAAGCAACAGAATAAGTAGAAGTACGAATAATTCCGAATATAAAAACTTTTTCCTTGCAACTGGACGCATTTCCGTACGTAACTATGCTCGTATTTGCAATAGCTTAACACGTACTTTACATTATGCCTTGGCAAATATCATAATAAGTAATTATTTAGATATTCTTGCAAGCTGATAATGTAAATTACGCGATAAATCAAAAGATGATTCAAATCGAAAACTAAAAAGATGCCGAAGCTGACACTTGTACACAGCTAATACTACGGTACTTGTACTTCAATTCCAGAAAATGGCCTAAAAATCTAAGTGCTTCTCGAGGTTTTGGTCTTGTCCCATGCTTCTCGTTTCAAATACGGGCGCACACGCACGGGACCCTCCATTCCCGTGCAAATAAATAAACCAATGACGCTAAAAACAAACCCCAAAGTTTCCCCCTATATAATACACTCGCACTCATCCAGTGCCTCTGCCCGTTTTCATAAATCTCCGGAATACATCCAGAGTGGCGCGTCGTTCCACTCTCTAGAACTTCCCGCGCACTCTCACGAAAAGGAAAAAACACGCGGCACCGAAAATTCGCGCAGGCGTGCTCGGAGTCGTGCGCATCGTAGGGTTGACGTGACTACGTGCGAGAGAACCAGAGAGCGAGAGAACCAGAGAGCGAGAGAGAGAGAGAGAGAGAGAGAGAGATTCATACATATATACAACCCCAGCACCTGTGGGAGCCGCTGCCGTTAGTAGGCGTGCGTCGAGGAGGAGGAGGAAGAAGGGGCCGGAAGAGGAGGTGGAGAGTGGCGGGCGAGGGTAGCAGTGTCAGGGTGTACGTAAGCAGAGAGAGAGAGAGAGAGAAGCCAATCAATAAACCGGCTCAGTTCTCGACAGACGTAGAGGGCGAGAGAGAGAGAGAGAGAGAGAGAGAGAGAGAGAGACAGTGAAATGCATGTGTGCGAGCGTGTGTTTATCTAATACCAGTGCTGTGGCACTATCGGCCGTCGTTGCCTTCGCTACGACTACTAAATTTTACTTGCCTGCCTGCCTGGCGGAATGTCTAGGCTAGAAACCTCCATATTATGTACGCCCACTCTTTACCCTTCCATCGCGTTCTATAACCTCTTCCCGTCGACGTCACCCTCTCGATCTAAATCCCTCTTCTATCGCTCTATTCTTTTCTCGCTCACCCATGTGTTCCTATATTGCTTCTTCACTTGTCGCATAAAAACTCCGTATTTATGCGATTGTAATGCTTTTTATCGCTTACTTACGATCAGCACTTTTTAGGATCAAATGCAAACTTAATTCAGTCCTCAAGGTTCGCATATCGTTGTTAAATACGTACTTGAGGATATAAATAATACGGAGATCTTCGTTTTCAATTTCTAAGACTATGAATTAGGGTACATTTATGAATTTATAATGGAATTGCTGTAATTCTTAATAAAAAATTTATGTAAAGCCACAGATGAAGATGCAAATCAGCTATTTAATAGGATAGTGGACTGATTATTAGCACTTAAATATATATTACTGCTGGGAATGAAATATTCCAGTGCAGCTAGTGCACGAGGTTTTATTGTAAAATGTCGGTGTGGTTAGTATCTAAATGGGTCTACTTAGAAGGAATTACAAACGTACTATTAAGTACGATTTAATAGCTTCGTTAAATCCACGTAGTTTAAATAAATTATTCGAATCAAATGAAACTGAGTCGATAATAATTGAAAATAAGATCCTTATTTGTACAATGAATTTAGTTATTGGTGATGTTCATTTTTAATTGGTAAATGGATTATAGACATTGCACTTAGTAATATATAAACAAAATGCACTAAAAATATAGTTTATTACATTATCAGTAATAACATTATATTGATCACATGATTCCTACCGACATGTTACCATATTTCATTTATTTGATACATTTGTTTATACATTAAAAACGGTTTTCTTTTCATTATACGTCATTATTCATTAAAAACTATTGTAATTAAAGCAAATATATGCGTAAAACAATATTGCTAGACATTAACAAATATTCACTTGAAAATATTTCAGAATCTTCTTTATTCGATCTACTTTTTCACTACTCTTCATTCGTCGTACACCTTTTCTTTTCGCGTACGCATGCACACACGCGCGCGCACACACGCCCATATGTAACTTCGTCTATTGCACTAGCGTATCTCGCTCACACAGACGCACGCACACACAACTCGCTCTTCCTTTCGCAAGCCACAGCCATTTTGTAAGCGTTCGGCCGATAATACATTCACCGTGTTCGTCCTTGCGGCGAACCAATCGCGGGGCCTTCAACCCTCGATATTCCACCGTCGCACGAAGGGATGAAACGATAGATACGTGGAAGGAGAGCGAAAGTGAACGGCGGAGGCAACGCACGAGTTCTTCGAAGCTCTGGGGGGTTTTAAAGGGATATACATTTGTTTCGCTGGATTTAGC
Source organism: Wiebesia pumilae (assembly GCA_018907045.1). Lineage (NCBI taxonomy): Eukaryota > Metazoa > Arthropoda > Insecta > Hymenoptera > Agaonidae > Wiebesia > Wiebesia pumilae. Next base: position 5,773,170 of record JACCHZ010000138.1, read on the forward strand.
GCGACTGAGCGCTTAGACGGATTATTTTGGATTTTTCGTGAGCTGTACGCAGCATCCCGAGAAGTATTTCGTCGACTTTCAGTCAAATACAGTTAGCTTTTTAAACAGTTCGGGAGAAAATTCAGTCGATCGGATAATGTTCGATGCAGTGCAGGTTTCCACTGGTTATCTTTCTTTCTTTTAATATTACGCGCTCTAGACATTTTCATTGTTGAGAAATTTCGGAAAGTACAAAGCAATCATCTTACTTCTGGGATAAATTACACGTTGTGTACAAGTAAAGGCTACAATTTAAAGAAATTGCGCGACAACCACGAATTAAAATAATTTTACAAACAGTTTTCTTTGAAATTGTGCTTGTGCTAGTTTATTCGTTCCATCAGCGAACGTAGTCGACGTTGATGCCTTTTTCACGAATAGAATCGTGTTTATATTCTGTAATCTATGTAAATGTACGCGTTCGATGAAAGTATAAACGATAAAATAAAACCGTGTGTTTGGTATCGGTACGAGGTATGTTCATTGCAGGTGGAACGAGTTAAGATGAGAAGAGCGCAAAATAAGTCCAAGACCCCAGTCTTAACGAAGCCCGTGAAAATATCGAGACAGTTTCGAAGATCAAGTCTTGAAGGGCGATTAAAATTACGGGACGTCGAGCAATATAATGCGCGCGTGTCTCGTACGCCGACTGTCTACGAAAAGAAATCCATCCGAGGAAGGATGAATAAAGGGACGCGCGGCGTGAAAGTGTGCGACAGACGGTCGCTTCGGTATACGCACCTTTTACGAATTAATTTGAGAGCAAAGCCCTTCGGATCCTCTTTCGCTGTCCGCCATTTTCTCGCACAACTTCTCTGACTCGCACTGACGTGCCTACTTGAGATTTCTGGTTAATTTGCTGCACGACTTTTTTCTTTGGATATTATTTTGCGTAACGGGATCATACGTAGGGATATAAAAAGTCGCCCGTTCACTTTCACAATATTACATGTCGGACTTGATAATTCTCCGTTCGTGAAGCGTGATAAAACGAGGAAAAATTCTTCAATAAAATTCATTCTTTTTTACTATCTGCAAGATTTACAATTTATATTAAGCGTCGCCATCGTGATTTCTTTTTCGTGGCATTTTATCGTGTCCAAAGTGTGTCCAAAGAGAAAGAGTTGAATTTTCAATTTATATTTTGGTTTCCATGGCTGGATCAACATCCTACGATATCATATTATGAAACATCAGAAACATCGCACAAATGGATAACAGCACCATTAAAAGTAATAGTAAGATAAACAAACATTAATTAATAACTAAGGTTTTTCACTTTACGATTAATAATTAAACTGACAATGGACTGAAAACAGTATATTAAAACAGATGCTACAAGCATCGTGAAGCAATTATTTAAATATTTTATGAATCAATGCTTAATTAGAGAAATAAACATAGATAATTCTTTTAAAAAGTACAACCAATTAATTAAATATATAAAAAGAGTTATAAAATTTTTACGTAAATTAATTATTTTTAAATTCCTCTTCATTATTAACTCCCATTTCCAAGAACGTAATCATAAAAAAGACATTTTGTAAATAGACTCTCAAACCCAAAATAAAACAATCCGTTAATCAATTCCATCATCTCCTCGAACGCCTTCCCCTCAACTCTTATATGCTTTCTTTCTCTGTCTTGTTCTACGCTTCTTATACGTCGCCCATACAGTCGCTCACGTTAATTCCACTTTCCGGAAGAGGAACGACTTCTCTTTGGACTTGACAGATACTCTCTCTCTCTCTCTCTCTCTCTCTCTCTCTCTCTCTGTCTCATTCGCCGTTTCGTCAAATATATTTCTTCTGGATTAAACGCGAGGATGTATATTCCACGCGGCTTTTAACGGCCTCGATAAATTTTGGGTCCGCGGCAGTTTCTCTTTCATTTTTTTATTGTTTTTTCTTCTTTATTCATTCGAGAAGCTGTGAAATAAATTATTTGGCGATTCAAATTTCTCAGCGAGAAATCGATGAGTTTGAAAATAAAGTGGCATTAGAATTAACGTCACATTTACATTTGTACGTTTATATTGCCTCACTCGCATACTTAAAAACAGAAACTTATTATATTTTATATTTTTATTATATTATATATAATAGCGATATTATAGGTAATGTAAATTGGACGAATTAAATATTGCTTTTTCTGTACACGTGTTCTGCATGTGCTATTGCCATTCAATTAACAAAACATAAAATATAAATAAAAACTTTGGAATCTGTTTGGAACGTTAAATATTCTAATTGCGCACTTAAACTTCTCCAATTATATTTAGAATTTCTTAACATCGTTTCAACGTATAATAATGTAAGATATTATAATGTATTATATTTTTACAAAAGGTCCATAAAATGATTAATGACTTAAAGTATGCGTAGTAAGAGTTACATATAATGAACAGGTATTATACTTGTGTTCGGCTTGAAACTTGAAAAAAGTATAGAGAAAGAACGAAAGTATTAACAATGGTGGCATAAGCTCGCCTATAAAGGATTCGAGCGAACGAGTAATGCGTAAAAATAAAGAGAAAAATACGTACCCATAGGCTGCGAGAGTTGGATCGTAAGGGTAGTAGCCAGTGGCCGCGGGTTGGAGGGCTGCTGTGCCCCAGGCTGCTCCCATGTCCGCCGTCATTCCCATCCCCGTGGCATCTTTCAGGCCGTACGGATTTCCCTGAAAGAGGAGGGAAGAGGGACGTGTTAGCCATTCGCTCGACAACCTCCATTGTGCGCACGTATTCCCCTTCTCAACGTACAAAGGGAGGGGAGGTGATAGGCGCTCGATACTCTTTAAGTTTTCCCTCGCGTTTCTTGTTTCGAAATATTCTTACGCTAAGCATTGAAATAACTTTTAATTCTACGAGCTCGAGTAATTGCGTTAAATCATGGTACAATTGCCATTAAGAGTCTACGATATATTTTATCAGAAATTGTTCGCGATGGAGATAGGACAAAGAATATTTATCACAATAAAAGTCATTCGGATTATTTAAAAATTTCGTTTTCATCTACTGCGTGTATCATTTGAAAATAAATACGATTGAAAATATGATCTCGTTGTCAGTACGCTTTATAAGTGGACAGAAATGACGATAAAATAAATATGCTGGAATTAATTAAATATTACAATTAAAAAATTTAGATTGTTTCACGGACCTACAAATTTTAATAGTCAACAGTGATAAGTATTAAAAAAATTAATTACAATGTATACAAATTCAAATTTAATAAACAGTGCGTATGACTGATGAATAAGTGGCATGTAGGAGATAACAGAATTGATAGGAAATAAGCACTTTCAGAATTTAATTGCATATCGTCGAAAACAGCCTATGAAACTTATTCTACCAATGTTTTAAGATTCAATCAACCCCTTCAAACGAAAGAAGAATTAAATTAAAAACCGATAAAGACATTCCTAAGCAACGTTAAAGTGGAAATTAAAGACGCTTAATAAGACGGAATGTAAGCGAATTTTTCACCTACAACAATCAAATGGTAAAGAAAGTTCCTCCTCTAATTATAAATCCCTTAACGCAGAGCTATTTTCATAAAAAATTAAAGCCGAGAAGAATTCAATTGCGTTCCGTAAAGGTAAATCCTCGCGCGCACTTATCAATGTATTACATTTCCAAGCGAAACATGGAATTGCACTTTTGTCATATAACATTGCTCCTCGGAAAATATCAACGCTAAAATTAGTACAGTAAGCGTATGCAAGCTTTCCACGAAAGAAGATGAAAAAATGGAAGGAGAATCGGCTCGCATCACCTCCAAAATAAGCATAACTACGTCCGCCGATAAATTCCTCTAGCACCGGGAGACTCAGACATTCCGACGATTCGGCTCTTCTTCTTCAGCCATCGCGTAGTAAATAGCAGGGACTGTGCGACTACTTTAAGAGCTACTTGTCCAACGGTAGCACAATAGGATATTATTAGTCCTGGGGCTTATAGAAAGCCGCGCTGTGCCTTTGCCGTTGGCGCCAACGAGTTTCGTATTTCGACTCCCCACCGTCGTCTTACTTCTTAATTCCGCGGTCCCCGGCTCCCGAACTAACGTCCTCTCGTCTTTCCTCTTTTTACTTTCACGCACCACGTACGTCTATCTGCCTCTTCTACGAGTTGTGTGCGGCATTTTGAGCTTAAGATGAGGCTGCTGCTAGTGCTATCCTTGCGTTGCGTAAGCGCGGCATAACTTTCTCGCGTTTCTTCACTCGGTTGTTAGCGCTAATTATCGAGGACTTTGATTTCTTGGGTCTGTTCGTTCCGATGACATCGTAAATTACAAACGAGCACCTGCTGACCAGTAGAACTTTGCGACAAATAAATGGGCTTTGAAGCACTCGCGCGTATTAGCGCTTACTTTACGCGCTCTACAAGCTGATACTTTGCGCTTTTTAATAAAACGTACGATTTACGATATAAATTTAGACTTACGCACTCGGGATTATTATAATAAAAGATTTCGAACGAGATAAAGCATTTTATCCGCATTAGCACCAATGCTTTCAAGTAGATAAGATTATTTGTCTTTACGTACAAAAATATTTATTATCTACAGTGCGTTTAGACGCAACTCGCTAACAAATAAAAACAAAAATAATAAAAGATTAGAATTGAAAATTGATATGAAAATAATTTTTCAGCTTAGAATACGTAACTTTTTACGCATCAACTGGCCTTTGCGCACTTTTACACACTACTTAATGCATAGAATAAAGCAACGCTTAGACTTTGTGATCTGCATAAAATACACGGAGAACTAAATTAATGCTATTGCATAATTCTCGACTCTTCTACGCTGTTTCCTCTATAAAACTGAATTATCTTTTAATTATGTGTTTCGTTATTTATTTTGCCTTTGTGTACATCGTATTTTGTTCTGCTCTTCTTTCCACTTTAATTGTAAGTATTATAATTGTAGATACATTAAGTCTAACAATTTAAATGGGCTTTTAATTGGGAAATTGTCAATAAGATAAGAATTTCAATTCTATGAAAATTAAATTGAATTTCGTACCGCGCAAAAAGGAAGATTCATTTAGTTTTGCGAATAGCTTCACCGCGTTACATTTAAAGGATAACATTCTTTGGATATTCATGAAAAAGAAAATAGTTATTAAAAGATTAAATTACGAAACTTATCGAGCCTTGATAACATTGCATTATGCTTAACTACATCCTTATCATCTCGAAGCGCAAAACAACGGACGGTAATTTACAATGACAATTATTATTAGAAAACATTTGCCACTACGATTAATATTTACGAAAAATAATTATAGATTAGGCAACGAAAATGAAAATAACATATTTTCATTGCAAGTAGTAAACACATTGGTCTGAATAAAGAACGAAAATATAATTTCAAGATAGAAGGGGAAATATTGAGCGAGTGCAACAGGAACGCCGGGGCAAAACGTAATAAAAAAGAGACTTATACAAGTAAAGGAAGAGATGGTAGTATCAAAAGATCAAGAGGTGAGTACCAGGTCAAACGAACTTGCAACGCTCGCGAAATAACCAAATATAACGAGTCCGAATGTCCCAGTTACAAAGCTAACCTAACGAAAAGTCATATCTAGCATTTTTCCACTATTCTGTTATTATTCTATTCTCCAGAGTTTCCGTCGCAAGGGATAATTATATGGAAAGGACGTTCTCCCGGACCACTCGACTTCTTAACGTCCTACCGTCGCGGCAGTACAAGAGGATCCTAGTAAAGCAGAGTACTCGACGAGAGGGGAGAGGAGCCGGTAAGTACGAGAGTAAGGCTTAAACGGGAAGTCCCAAGCACGCGAGTGCTTCTTTAATGGCGAACCGCGGGTGGTCCGGGGCTCAACTATTGTTATGCGACTGGAAATTCTCCCTCTGTGGCTTATACGCGAATGTGTCGCGCGCAGTCGATGAGAGCGAGAGAGAGAGCGAGAGCGAGAGCGAGAGAGAGAGAGAGAGAGAGAGAGAGAGAGAGAGAGAGAGAGATTGAAGGAGAAGGGAGGGAGGAAGCTCGATGAAAAATGCGAAAAAGAGAGAAAGGAAAAGAGATCAAAGAGTCAGAGAATCGCGAGCAGTGGCAGTTTGCCGAACAAGTGCACTCGACAACGTGCATTATGCGAGTCACGTACATACATATTCCTCGTGGACGAGTTCCGCGCACATCCCGGCAATAACTCTGTCGGGTGTACACGTGTGTGTGCGCGCGCGCACGCGCGCGCATGCCTATCACGACCCGGACGATTAAAATCCTTATGATTCTTTCTCCAATCGGTTATATATCTGCTATCGCGTCGGTGTGCGAGCGTCTCCGTGCTTGTGCTCCTTCGCTGTCGTTCGTCGCGTTCGTATGCGTGGACAGACTCGCGTGTGTCCGAGTTCGCTTAAAGGGAAGAGGACGGAGAGCTGCATCGGCGCTGCCTCGAAGTATGCCGCGCTCTTCCTTGCTCCTCGATTGTCTTCCTTTCGCATAAATCAATTTGTACTCCGTGGTCCCTCTGGATATTAGCCTCGTCCTTTTTTTCCTTTTCATTCTTGTGATCGTATGAAAAATCTTAATAGCGCGACTTGTCGGAAGAAAGCGGGGACTTTCTTTTTTTCGAGCGGTATAATTGAGATCTGTTACAATACTTTTGTTATATTATTTTTATTTTGTTTTTTTACATTTGTGGATCGCGGCCAGAGGACGTCGAACTTTCTTTTTTCTTCGCGGTCGTGCCTATGGAACCGGGAAGAAAGAGAGAAAAGTCGGAATACATTTTTGAACAAATTTAGTTTGTCGCGCGGATTCAATGGATATCGGTAATGTGTTTCCGTGAGAAAGAGAATCATTTCAAATCGTTCGTATAAATGCATTGACAATTCGATTCGGGGCATAACAACGTGTTCGAGTTACACCGATAGCAGAGAAAAAAAGGAGAAAATTGTCAAAATTATACCGATAAGACCATTGGACTCTAATTCACGCTTTGGATCACGAATTCGATCCATTGAGAGAAGAACGACAAACTTGCGTCGAGTCCCGCAAAGGCAAACACACCTATACATAAATGTATATCAAATGCAAATCTGACGCTTATGCAAATTCCTTCTTTCACACTCTCTTTTATACGTGTACTGTTTCTTCTTAATGTACCTGTGCCTTTATCACTCCCTTTTTTCGAGCACGAAATGTATACTCGCAAGCGTTTTTCTTCATACTCGAATTAAATTTACATTTTATTTACAAAGAAGAATTTTTTATAATCATTTAATAATGCAACGTGCAACAAATTTTAAAGCTCGGATGCGGTGCTTGTAAACGATAATACTATGCCGCTCTTGATAGTCGTTAAAATGTGAGTAAAACTGAAATGTCAAAGTAAATTATAAGGTATATTAAAGTAAAATGTCAGAAAATACTAGAAATACATAAGCCGTCTGATTATCATACATAGCGTAATTTTGCATTTTGCAGCTTTGTTTATTACATTAACATCGAGAGAGTGACAGAATGAAAGTCTAATCTGCGGATATACAAAGAGTAATTACACTTATTACTTTATGATTAACTGTTACGTAATTGTACTTTGTTGTTTCATTTATGTTAAATTGTTTGCATTTAATGTAAATCCTTCGAACCAACTGACGATTATTATTATTTCCATTTGTCGAAAATTTAAAAAACTTATTGCAAATATAAGAGTTATAATACGAAAATTACATGTAATTAAGACACGGGATGTTTATTAATAGCGTTGTAAATATTTGTAAAGCACAAAACTTTTTTTTACCAATAACTAATTCAGAATGTCTAATTGAAACAAATTCATTTTTTAACAAATCATTGATATTTTTCAAAACTTTAAAATGTTCCTACTTGAGTATTAACGAATGCAAATCTCTTTTTTTACGTACCAGTGTAAATATTTGTTTCTAAATGAATGAAAATATTTCGAGAATGGAATTCTATCGTGTATAAACAAAAGACGTGACTCAAAAGTCTTAAAATAACAATATCACAGAGAATTTATTAGATATTTCGAAAATTCTTTAAATTTTAATGAAATGAAGTTTTGCTTTTGCAAATGTGCGCTACCCAATACATTCCACTTCCTTTTACGTTTCTTTCGCATGTAAGCATATGCATCCTATGAGAACTTTTGAAAATCCTTAATTAAGTGCATGTGCACTTCGGTTGTCCATAAATGCTCGGGTCGCTGACGTTACTTCAAGGATTAAAGAGCAAAGGTGTCGTTAAACGATTAAAATCGATACGGTCGTGCAACGCGTGAGTTCGTTGTTTTTTTTTTATCGTGCCCCGAGTATATTTACACAGGCACGTGCACGTGCACACATGGACATTCGATTCGGAGACTACGACAGACAAGGTTGAGCCTAATTAAAAGGTGAAAAAAGCCTTGTCACGTTCACAGAAGGGTGAGAGTACTGTGACTCCATAGCGAAGTATTAATTTGATTGATGTCAACCCTCGTCAGAAGTTATAATATACGACGCCTTCGGCATTTGTGCGCGATAGTTTCGTACGATAGGTTTTTTCTTTTAAAGTTTCTACGCGGTGGCAACGCACATGTACTTGATGCCTTGGTACACACTCGGTATATTCTTTGGCTTTATCGCTCGCACGCTTTACTGCTCGTGTAAAGGGTGTAGGTTAGTCGAAGCTTTTGTTTGTTTTAGCCAAAAAGTTGTACACGCGACTCCTTTTTCTTTTTTAATGCGAGATAAGAGGGCGACAGAGTCGACACGGCACTGGAGTAAGTTGCGGAAGTTGAAGTGTCAGGGGTAAATGTTTGTCCCGACTGCATACATCAGCAGAGACTGTGTTTGCACGTGTACGTGACTGTGTTTGTTACACGCTGTAATAATGTAGTAATATGTATTTTATGTATTACGGCTTATAAATGAAAGCGGCACTGTTTACTTTTTGTATGGCCGTGTTTTTAAGTTTGAATTAGAAATATGCAAATGATAGATCTATAAATAATGTTTTAATTTAATTGTTTCAGAGTATATTTATTTGTTTTTTAATTTCTGTGAAAAGTATTTGAAGAAACGCGTTTTAATGTTTACTTGTATACCTTTTAATTTACTATTTCGTATTAAAAGTTAAAAACAATGCATTCATAATTAAATGAAAATACTAAAAGATTTTATTACGACTAACATTTATTAAATTTTCGAGAATAACGTGACCCTAACAATATTGAGTAATTACATTTGTAATATTTAATTGTAGTATTTGCGAGTTATTTAATTATAATTTCAAAAGCGGTTTAAAACTCAAAATATATACAATGAATCTTCAGTAGCTAATACAAACTTTACGATTCTGCGAGTAAGCTGCAATTATACTAGTGAAGTAATTTAAAAATGTCTGCGATATCCTTTTTAAATATGCAGTAAAGTCTTTTTTTGGTAGTTTTGTGCAATAAAAAGGAAATTTGTTAGTTTCAAATCTCTTTGATCGAATGGAAATTCATCAATGTACGGTAATCCATTTCGAGATATCGCGCATTTTCCACGGGTGATGCAGCACGTGAAACAAACAGAAGAGAATCACCATGGACGGCGCCATGAATCGAGAAATTGCGGAGGGAGGCACAACACATACAAGCTTACGTCCTCCTCCTTCATGAGCCCTTATTTTTCATTTTTCTCTTTTCATGCATACGCGGACCACCGTGTACGTCGTAAAAGATGGAGGGGAAAGAGAAGGAGAGCAAGAGAGAGAGAGAGAGAGAGAGAGAGATCCTCCTTATTTCCTCCCGCCGCACGCCGCCAATTTTCATTCAATGCTAATCCGATTCTTATTATATTACAATGCTACGTCGCGTCGTAACGACGCCCGGCGCTCTCTCTCTCACTCTCTCTCTCTCTCTCTCTCTCTCTCTTGCAGAGCGTCGCAGTACTAGCGCCATGCCTCGCCCCCTTCAAGGAATCATGCGTTCGTGCGTGAAGGACCAGAGTGGGCTACCTGCCTTATACGAATTTATGCACGGCATTTTAATGTTCACTAATTGTTGGCGATTGTGCGGGCTTGGTTTATAAAATCTACGCAGCTTTTAGAAACACTGGGGTGAGTATTTTATGGGCTTATGAAAGAACGCGCTCGCGGTACTATTTGCTTTTGCGCAAATTTTACGATTAATGAATAAAATAATTGAGAGAATGAGAAATAGGGAGTCAGGGTACGCAATATAGGGTACGTGGTACAAATATCTTAAACATGGTTCTTAAGACTTTCGTGCGTTGAAAAACAGGTACAAAGTGTTTGTGATAATTTTGTTTTGCAATTTATCTACTCGAAGCATTCGGACACTTGTTGTAACTCTAAACAGAAGTACTTCAGGGATGTATTGTAAAAGTATGATTTGATATTTATTTAACTACTAGTTGTACCAAAGAAAATCCACATCTAATTCAGTGGCATTTTGAAGAAGACCAAGTTACATTCGTGCAAAACGTGTTACTGAACTCAAAACACACGTGTATTTACTCTTTTACTACAGTCGATAATTTATTATTTCGTAGATAAAACAATCCAGTAATAAATATAGTATTTAGACACCCCTACGGTGTAAGAATCAAGAACATAAATAACCTAATCTACAACTTTGAAATTCATACACTCAAACGTCGTTTACAACCAACGAACACGAACTTTTAAAGTTCGATGACGCAAAAGCAAGATAATAGTGTCTCTTTACGCGTGGCGTGGAGTACTTCGTTAACAAAAATAAAAGAACAATAAAAAAACGTTTTAAATATACACGAGCACACGTGTACACAACCTTTTCCCTCTCTTATTTAAATGAACCAAGGCTTGCGAAAGGTATTAGAAAACGATTAAATATCAGATTGTGTACGTAACTCGTGAACGAGTTACGTGGAGGATAAAAAAGGGCTCGCATACGCGAGCATTATTATGATTTTCGCGAGATATATCACGAGAGTTGTTCAAGCCAATACTACTAGAGTCTGTACACATATATACAGAGTTTCCATCAGATAAGAACGGAGGTAGACATTACTCGTTATCTGTCCAGGAGGGAAAAAGTATGAGCCAGGGGAGGAAGAGGCAGCGGAGGGCGCATTGTCATAATAATAGAATATTACAGCGCGACTTCGAGATAGTGGATCTTCCGGTGCTACTCCGGGATGCATTATGTTCAATGTGTCTGCATTTTTCATGCACTGTATGTGAATCGTCTCAAGAATCGGAGAATAGAGGATTAGGTTAGAAGCATTCGAGAATGGCAGACTGATTTAGAGAGATATTAATTCGAATTAATATCAATTTACGAATGTTATCGATAATTATTCTTTATAATAACAAGATTTACGTCTTTGTAGCATTGTACTACTGTATTGTTCAGGGCTTTTGTAGTATTGAGTAGCTTTTAAGTATTTGATAGTTTTATGATAACCTTCTTTTAATAATAAGACATCGATGGAATTTCTTTTTAATAAAAAGTATTTCAAACAGTATATAAAGTACTGAGATTCTTTATATTTTATATTAATTAGCATTAAAAGTGACGAGTCGACAACTAGTAATGTATGATTTTACATTATGGCAACGCGAGATACCGAATTCTCTATATGTACTATAGCATTTAATCAAATGGGTAGATAATATAATAATTACTCGACACGTGCACCAAAGAAAAATTAGATGATAAATAACTGTTGAATGATGATTCAAAATAGCGTAATCCATTTATTCATCAATAAGATATACTTCAATTATAAATTTACAACGTATCAGTAGATTTTTATAATTTTATCAAGAAAACACTCTTAGTAAATATTGAGATTAATTAGTTTAACATCTAATGCAGTGATCTTGAAATCTACCAATGATTTGATCAATACATTCATTCGCCGAATTGCATTAAATTTCAGTCTAATCATTATAAATTCATAGAAGTTATTTGAAATAGACAGGAACATATTACAAATAGTTATTTTCTTTTCAATAACTTTTCAATTAACTACTTAAAATCCGTCATTTTTTTCATGTCAGTATTTCATGTTCAGCTTTTCGCGTATATTATATGCGTATGTTTAGCCGATCCGCAGATTTTGATCGATTGTTTTATTAATAAACGAGCGAGTGCCGAGTATAGAGTACCATAGAAACAAGAAGTTAGTGCAATAATTAATGTGCATTTAATTGCAAGCACAGCAAATTGTAATTGCGAGTGTTATTATAACGAATGGTTTTGCTTGAACCCCAATGCGATTTTGTCTCTTTAATTGATTAAAAGTGAACTGTGTGTTCTGATGCTTTATTATTCAAGATTAAAGCAGCGAACATTAGCCTAATCTACTTGTTTTTTTTTTTTTTTTTTTTTTTTTTATTAATTTTAGTTAAGAATTTTTAAGATTAATTTGCAAATTCATAAATATAATTATTCGTTTTAATAGCTATTGGCATCAAATAAGTTATTATAAATTATAATAATTTAATTTAATGTTTCAATTGAAGAATATTGTGACACAACATTAATTTCAGCTTTGAGATTAGTTCAATGATTGTGACAGAAAATAAATAATATATGTGTTAAAAACTTTCTTCTTAATTTTTATATAATTTATATAATAAAAATATCAATTACGATAAAATACCAAATTTATTATTTCAAATTAAACCTACAAACAATGCATATCAAAGAGTTAATATCTGTCAATTACCAATTATAATAAGTGAAAAATACGTAGTACGAAACACGTGAAAGTCGCGTAAACGTATACATAATAAAAGACAGATAACTTTACAAAAATAGTAAAAATTCCACACTAATGTTTCAAACTTCGCTTTAGCTTCTCTTACATTTGCTGAACATGATTATCGTCGCGTGCAGAATATTATATAATTTGCAACTATCTATGGTGAAAAAGTAAAAAAATGTCGGAAGAGGAGAAAAAATGTCAGCATGGGTGTGTTCGTGTGTATTTATTCGTGTTTGATAATCATCGGAATCGTGAGGTTTGCTCACTCGATATGACAATAATGCGCTTTACTTGTCGATCGGTTGTTACTTTCCCGACGTTGAATAATTACTCTTGTTCTTTCCTTCCTTAATTTTGCAGCGATGTAATTTTTATGTTTAGTTTTTGTATCTTTTTATGTAATATTTGAATATATTTATTTTTATTTAAATTTATTATTTTATATATATATATATATATATATATACACACATGTATATTAAATAAATCGTAGTTAAAATACAGCATTTAAGTCCAAGATAATATAAAAATAATTAGTTGATGTTTATATTCCAAATACATTGTGAATCGAAAGTAGGATTTTACTTTAATTAATTATAGGAAAAGATTCTCATAAAATAACTTGTTTAACATTGATAATTTTATAATTATTTCAACAATTTAAATTATTATTTTTTTTTTAATATAAGAATTTGATATCTGTTTATGTGATTTATAAATTGAATCCGTGTAGAGTAAACATGTATTATCCACTTATTTGCTGTATCATGACTTATACAAATATGTATAATATTAAAACTTTGTCATTTGTTAATTTAATTTAATTTTTTGCATTTCCTTATTCTAAATCGACTTTTGTAATAACGACCATTCAAATGCCGAGAATAAATTTCAGGTAGAAAAGTATTTTAGATATTTCATTTTAAGCATCACTTAATAAATATTTTTACCGCGATAATCATAGTTTTTTCTTAATCAATCGACACATTTTTATTCGTTAGACTAATTTGTAAATATTTGCTATAGTTGAAACTATTAATATAGTGCATTAACTTTGGATACGTGATCTCTTATCGCTCAAAAATATCTTTACAAGCTCAAAATACTCTTTGAAAATCTACTACTGCCAAATTAATAGTATAGTTATTAAAATGACAAATACTTCAAAGTTATAAGTGGATTTAATATTAATTAGTAGTAAGGAATCATAAGAAATATGTATCTTTGATACATTGAAATTTGCAATCTAACATGTAAATATTTTCTTCGCGATGTATACAAATCTTACTTCTCATTACTCAACATTAAGTAATTATATCTTCCATTGATAGCTTACGTAGCAATAATTGTTACTATAACTGAACTACTTGATAATTCTACTTATGAATTTCATATGTTTTATATCTCAGGTTCAATGCATAGTTTTGTTAAAAGATATTATGCTTTCTTTAAAAATTCAATGACTTTGCTTCACGTTTATTATTATTTTAAAGCAAAAGCAATTATAGATATCACTTACTGCATAAAAATAACTATTTTAATTCTACCAGGCGATTCATTTCATACGGTATTTTCGAACAATCGTTTATATTTCCTTTTACATCGTGCGAAACGGCTTTTTTCGTTTTAACATGATACATCATTAATACTGGCATGCCGCTCCGTTTCGTTTTTGCATTCGCACGGCGATGTTTCACTGAACTGGTTTATACGTGCGATCTGTTTTATCGTGGAACGTTTAGTGAATCGCACTTTGTACCAATGATTACGAGTACATTTGGTGCAGTATAGTTGCGTTATAGAACACATATTATAATCATGATTGTCGTGTGTAGTAACGCAAACGATACTAATGGAGCTGGGCAAATAGCGATGTAAGGTATTATTACCAACTGCATTGAGGTAGATATTTATACTTTTTCTGTATGGAATATGCGACTCTTCGATTACGCGATTATTACACTTGGAAAATGGATTAATATCTCTTAAATATTTTATCATCTTAAATTATTATCAATGTTATACAATTTTATTGGACTTTAGGACATTTTTTTTTCTAATGCTTCTACATTTTCATCTTTCATTTTATCAATACAGCGTAAAATTATTTAACTGTAAGAAGCTTATTTTAAATGTGTAAATGTAAAATATTTCGATCAAAAATCTTACAAATATTTAAAGTAAATTAGAAATCTAACGCGAAGAATCGATGTAGTTTAACGTTGAAAACGATCTTAAGACATTTATTGGGAGAAATAAGCTGAAAACGATTTCAATTTATGTTTATGACAGATAGAAATATCGATTTGTCGATCTTCCGCAAAGATCGTCATGACTACGAAGCGAAAATACGCGGTCAAAGCGCAATACGATAATAGATAAACGACTTGTTATCAACAAACTTATATCATTATTATAATTAAACCCAAAGATTAAAGAAATTTAGTTAATAATACTTGTTGATAAAACAACTAACAACTTTCGATAAAAAGACACGTACCGAATGTTTGACCTTTAAATATGATTGTAAGCATAACATTTAGCGTTAAAAATAATGTTTAACTTTATTTTTAGGTTTTCTTATATATTGTAAAAGTAACGTGACGAATGAATTTAAAAGTGTCATTATTATATTTATCGGATCTGAAAGAAGTAAAATAAAGAGTAGTCATAATTGAAATCATTTCTTCGTGTAATTGATTTTGAAAACAAGAGATAATTACAAATATCAGTATGAGTTGTACGTTATAAGATTTCTATCAGACATTAAATAGATTTTATAAACATAACTTATGTAAAATGCTAAATTCTTAACAAATATTAGGTTAACAACCTCTTAGATTTACATTATTTAAACAAGTTTCACAGCATTTTACATGAATTTTCTAAAATCATTTAATAGATTCAAGCAATTCTTTTGAAAAGCACACAATACTTTTTGAATATCGTTTAACAAAGATAATTATTAATATTTGTCTTAAAATAAAATGCGCGCGATTACGCACATCATGAAATAAATGAGGCACGTAGAAAAAGAATTAAAATAATTAGCAAAGCTTATATACATTTTCTAAATTAGAATACGAAATTCAACCGAATACTTCAAAATTAATATTTCCAATGACCGGCAGTTACATTACTTGATCTAGTTACATGATTATTTTTAATATCGAATGTTAAAAAAACGATTTATACATTTTAGATAATGTAAACATACGCAATAGCAATTTACATGTGCATATGGCCATCGATATTCAGATCATACAAACATCAGATTCGTGTTAATAAAAACGTTTATTTGTCCCGCGAAGGTTTTAATAAACTTGGATAAGCATTATTACATGTTTTCGAAAATTTTGGGCTATTAAATGGGCTATGAAATGTCGAATTAATGTAGTACAAATTAGAAAGATCGATTGTTTAAAGTGATTCACTAATAAAAGAATTCCAAATTAAATTACTCATATTAATTGTGTATTAAAGTTTGAAATTAATAAAATCTTATGTGTTTTTTCATTATTTTATTAATCAAATACATTAAAGTCAATGTACATGATTGTTCCTTTCCAGGTATTGATAAATTTAAATTATATTTAAATTTTTATTTTTAGTTTTAATATTCGTTACATGATTCTTTATAAAAAGGTATCAATGCATAAAAACAGCTATGAAAAAGAAAAAAATTAATTAAAACTTTTAGGAGTATGAAATAATTATTAAAATCGACATTTTCTTCGTAATTCTATTAAACCATAAAGAGAACAATATAAAATATTTAATTTATTCCTATAATTTTATTTCAGTACAAAATTAATTTCAAAACGTAAATGTTTGAAAAGCCAGACCATAAAATTACTATAAATTTCCATACAATAAGCAATGTTCAAACAAATGATTTCTTTGTTTAAAAATAGGCTTCCGAACTTATTCTTTAGCTACAAAAACGAGGCATTTTATTATACATTTAAAAATAAATATATTCGCAGAAAACAGTATATATCAGAGCTCTTGTCGTATTAAACGCGCCTCGAATAAGCCTCGTCAAATCCATTTATATAATCCGAGCTTTTCACTGTCAAACAAATCTCACGTTAAATTGAGTTTCATTGTTCACTACTGACGCTCACTCGATTGTATGTAGCTCAGCTTACGCAAAACTGTGTAAGTGACTCGTGATGATTTTCCAAAAATAGAAAAATAGTTCGAAAATCTTGGCCCGTTGTGTGAACTCGTGTACGTATTACACGTGTCTTACGAAAATCGTACGGAGCGTTCGACATTTGTATTTGACTTGTGAAAATATTAAAAGCTGTATTCAACTCTACTTTTATATTGTAATTGTCAGATAATACAATAACTTTAATAAGGATAAAATTAACTGTCAAAAATTGATTTCTATTTTATAAAATTTAAGATTTTTTTAAATAAAATTTCATGATTCACCTTTACAGCATGAAAATGAATTGAACGATTCTCTAATTCGTTTGAATATTATGAAAAATATATTACTCGATGAGAGTAGCGCGATAATAGTGCCCAAGATTTTCATGTTACGAGAAATGATTATTTTGGTAACAAATTAGTTATAACGTCCGAGTTATGCATTTAAAACTTTGAAAGTACATTGAATTTTTTTTACTCCAACCCCGAAATGTCTGCAGCTACTACTACTACTCTAATATCTTCCTCGCATATTAAACATTGACACTGTAATGAACAAGGAAGATTTACTTAAATGCCCACGTACGAAGCATTTTATTGGATCAACTTGCACAGGTCCACACACGCTATTAGTATATATGGCACACATGCATTGGCTAGTAAATACACGTACATGTAAAATATTTATTTTCAGAATAATTTAAAAATCTTGTTTTTCAACAAATGATAAATAATACAGTAAACATAACTTACGGCATCGTAAACATGACTTCAACGTCAATTAATTACAAAAATTGGTAACATCTCACTATACAATCTAGCTTTTCTAAGTAAATAATTGTCCTTTTCTCCTCTTTTGCGAAAGAAAAGAGCAGCAAGCGATCAGCAGATTTTTTTTACTAGATGAGAAATTCCTCTCACGAGGGACTTGACAAGTGTTGAAAAATGTCGGGGAATGCATCACGGGTTCTTCGTTATAGTGCCTTGCGTCTTTTCGTTTCCAAGAAGCGCGCGTTCCTCAGCGGATTATCGCCGAGTGCTTTTTCTTTCGCCGCGGCTAACTTTTTTATCTCCACGAACGTCAAACTTACCCCAATTTTTCTCTTGTTTTATCATCTGCTTATATTATATGTATATGAAAGTGTAGATGTGCCTGGGAGTGCGTATGCGCGCACGAATTTATCAAATTTATTAAAGTAAATTATGCTACATTTGCGAAAATTAAACAACTACGTCATGGTTGGCGCTGTAAATAAGAGATGGCGTTTTTTATTTATATATTCAAATAAGAAGAAAGTGTCTTTGTGTGAGTGTCTTTTTTAAAATGGTTACAAGAATGTAAAATTCCTGTTGTTTTGAAGAAACAGCGTGTTACGTTAGTCCAAAACACAGCACTAATACGTGCTATATTTTCGTATATCTATATGTACTAATTCTCTTTATTCTTTTTTGCAAAATTTATAATAATAATGGTTCTGATATTCACGAGGGACGTGCATTTATTTATGAGTATTTATAAAACTATTCATTTATTAGTATTTATAAAAGTATTCAGTTCGAATAAGTTATTACATTTCCTTTATTTATAAGAAAACATTTATTTTGAAATATAAGCAAAATATTTCAAAAACGTGCACTTAAAAGTCCATGTAGAATTCTCTTACAGTGAATTCTTAATTGTATTTGACTTTTGAGAATAGTCAAGATTTGTAATTGTATGTAATTGTAGAAAACAAGCAGTATTCTACGGTTATTTTAATATTTTAATATTTTAATGTAATAAAAATCATCAAATGTTTGAAGCGTAGAATAAAAGAAATAGTTAAAATTTTTTTCTTAGTTCATGAATAATTTCACTGCCTGACTATTCGTAAGAATACGTAGGAGCATAAGCATTATCGAATTAAAAAAAGTTTAAATTTAAAATTTTACATTATATCAAAACTATCCTTAGTCAAATCGTATACATTATAAAATATTGACTTCGTTATTGTTAGATCCATTTTTCTTCACAATTCCCATTAAACGTTACTTTGTCCTCTGAATAATTCAAGTGCATATGCAGATTACATTCCGGTTTCTAAGTATCTTCGTAAGATCTATATAGATCGCTTCGTCTGGGTTCCGAACTAATTCGTAGATCTTAACGAAACAGAAAGAGACGAAAAGAGAGAGAGAGAGAGAGAGAGAGAGAGAGAGAGAGAGAGAGAGAAGCGAACCAATCAATCTCCAGTTGACTTTTAGACAAAAATATCGTGATGAAAACCTAACTCGAATTCTTTGGTTAACGCTTTCACTTCAACTAATAGTAAATTTAAATTCGTTAGGTAATGCGGATTTACCAGCAAATTACCAGTTTTTACTTATTTTTATAACTGCAGATGGCATTAACTTATTTTTCTTCAATATTTTATTAGATTTTTTCCAATAAGTAGACTGTAATCAACAGAATGTTTAAATGTACCAGCGAAAAATTCTTTTCGGTTAGAAACATTATTAATCTTTAAAATTCCCAATGTCTCACTATTTTAATTATTAAACTGAAATCCAAGGAAGTTTAAGAGCCGTTAATAAATATCTTTATATATTAATTTCATTTTATATAAATGAAGTCAGTTTTAGTAATTATAAAATTAGCATTGTGTTACAAGCTGTAGAGATTATAAAAGCATCCTAAAAAGTACAATACATCATTCAAAACTGTGCACCTTTATATCTATCTTTTATTTTATCTTATTTTTCAATAGTACGATAAATAATTCCTAACATAGTATAAATTATAGTCATAACAAAATTGTAATAATTAAGTAATATTTATCATCTGTAAAGGTATATCTTATATAATACGTATGAGACGTCGAGAAATTAACACTCCTGACCCTCGACCGTACAATTTCGCAATCTCATTCATAATAAATTCTTTGTATACAAACAGATCTTATTGCTGTAATCGCTATCTTCTTTTATCGCAATATTAATCATTCGAAGATATTTGACAATGTATATCCTGAAAAGAAGTTAAAGCTATTATTATTATCAAAAGTTAATTCTTTAACAAAGCCGGTATGCGAACGTTATCTGTTTCGAGTGCATGTCTCTATATGCTTACATACGTGGTTGCAAATACCGTCTGTCAAGTATATCTCGGCCGCTCTAACTTACAGCTTACTGCGCGACAAAAGGAACAAGAGAAATATAGAACAGTGTGAGAAGATTCACATAGCTAATTGTTCGTTAAGTCTAATTAATGTTTCAGCGAATCACCGCACGCAGGATTTATTTTCCTCCGCCCCGACGCTTTTGGCCTTCTTTCATCGTATACCCGATTAGATACTGCGATTAGCGCAACGTCTCTTTCTTTCTCTTTCCTCCTAAAAATACAAAAATAATTTCCTTGCGGATGCATTTCGAAAGAAGTGACGCGCGCGAGAAAGAAAACTTATTGAGCCGTGCAGGAATGAGTGGAAAATCATTGAGCACATTTGAGAACAAGTATCTTGTCTTAAACGAAAGGAGGCCGACAATGCATCTATTACACTAAATCTTAGACTAATTTTGACTGTAAATTCAAAAGTGTTTGTGTCAATAAGTTTCTGTTCGTTAGGAATCTATTTTAAAAGCAACGAACTAAGTTTAACGACATTTGTCTTTTCGATTCGTCAATCTTTTTGTTCATTGATTTTTCGACAAGAAAAATAGAAGCGTAATAAAATTACCTTCTTGGAATAAGAAATACATGTTTACTTTACACTTACATTGGTGCCGAATTGTTTAATTAAGCATTACTATATTCAGAGAGAAAGCTATCATCTAGAACTTTGGTATTAAATTAAAAAATAAGGGGAATACATCTTTGAATTATATTTTTATATAAAGTATGATAAGTTTTAGCTACCCTAAAAATATTACTTCTTCGAATACCTCCTTTAGCATCAGAAACACCGACAATTTTCAACAAAATTTTGTAAAAATATATATTTTCTTTCGTTGCACCGTACATTGTTCAATTACACTTAGAACGTTAGCTTTAATGTAGCATTTTAGGAAAGCCTGCTTACTACGGTATATCAGTCGATAAAGATGTCTTTTCTAATACTCTGCATAATATTTACATCGGTCCACCAACTGGACTTCTCGGATAGTTATGATTTAATTGAAATTGTCGCAGTGCATATCAAGATATTCGCAGCTGGAACGTTACTCAACCAACTTCTAATTTTTTAGTTTTAAGGTTCGAAATCAACGCAAGCAAAGAACAATAGGAAGTAACCAAAACCGTTATCTTATCCTCATCTACAAAGAAATCTGTGCCCTTGAACGAAAAATATCTAACTACTAGGCCAGACCAAAGTTACGCGTCTTTTCACAAGAATAAAAAAAAAAACCTCGATCGCAACAATGTTCACTGTGCGCTACCTTAAACGCAAGTTTGCAAGCGTCTTGCGCTGCTTTCCCTTAACGGTGAAAAAATAAATAAAATGAAACGAAAGCAGTCTCTGTAAGGCTTCGTTGGAAAGGAGAGAAGCCGAGCTCGGAGCTCAGCGAGGTTGGCGTTGCGCGCAAAAGGAACAGGGGCGAACTCACCAGGGGAGAGTAGAAGGCCGAGCTGTCCATGCCGATGCTCGGGTAGGGCCCCTGATCGGCCCCCGAGGGCGCCGGCGTCGGGTACGACGAGTAGGAGCTCGCGGTGGGTGCGAGCCGCGGGTAGGCGCCGAGGGCTAACCTCGCCGCGCTGTCGTACTGGCAGGAGCAGACGGTCTGCCCGGTCACGGGGTCCGTCATCATCGGGCGGCCGTTCTCGCAGCAGCCCGGGCCCGTCGCCGCCCCGGGTCCGGCCCCGCCCACGGGCGTACTCGCGCCGCCGCTCGTTGTGCCGCCCCCGCCGGCCGTCGTCGTGGCCGTCGTCGCCGTGGAGGAGGGCGAGAGGGCGCCCGGGCTGAGGGCGCCGCCCGAGGACATCGCCGGCGAGGTCGCAGTAGTCGGCTGGCCGCCGCTCACCAGGAGCTGCAACGAAAGCAGGAACATGGAGCACTTGCGAGGAGCGAGACGTCGAATTGGTGGTGTGCTTTTGCAGTGAGCGCAAGCTGCGGTTTCATAGTTATTCGCGGGGACTATGGTGTACGCATTTATTTCAGCCGATGTTTCAAATGCCTGCATTATTTTAGCTTGTGACGATGATCCCAAGATTCTGGCAAACGAAATTATTGAGTATTGAGCAGCTCTCCGCTCTTTAGAAGGGGTATACGAATATTTCATGTGGATTTGAAACGTCGGCTGACGTAAAGGTAAGCTGTATTTTGAAAGCACTAATAATTGCGTATTTTTCGTAAAGAGTTCTCTTAATGATTGGCAAAATTAATACAATGTGCACGATGTTTCACAAGAATAACAAGTATATACATGTATGTTGCAGATATTAGTTTGTAAAGTTTGTTTAGGTTTACTAAATTTCATAAAGTTGTTTCTTCTGAAGAATTTTCTAGTACGTACGTTGTGGCTAAATACAGAATACTCATTGAACTCGAACAAAAGCACGAATTCATTTAATTTTCCTAACGGGAGAAAAATCCTTCCCCCGTTAATTCCGTTCCTTTGAAAATTATCATTCATTGAGTATCGAAAAATTAGAAAAATTCAAATAAATGTGTACTTCATTCTTCGATGCGCGACGCAGTATTAAGATTACATCTTCCTTATGAAGATGAATATCATCTTTCAATACCGCATTTTTGTCCGTCTGCGATATGAAACAAAATAACGAGTTATTTTAGAATTTGTGTTTTATTATTATGTTAATACGGCACGTAGTGAGCAATATTCTTTTGTTTGTAATTCAGCATTTTGTAAAATAAATTCTAATTTCTGTACGAAATTACGTGAACTGTTCCTAGCTCATTTGTATCCATTCCCGATGGGGATTTTCTAAAACTTTTTACTAAAATGTACGCATTTGAAACAAATCCTTAAAAATATTGCGTAATCCTTAAGTAATCACAGAGAAACATATTTCGAAACAATTTTTTCATCGTTACTCTAACCCATTAGTAGCAAAAATATGAAAAAAAACTCTTTCATTTTATATTCAATGCCATTTTTTTGACACCTTTGAAAAATTATACATAAAATACGCGCGCTTTACATAAGAATAAAAAATTGTCATATTTCTTTGATAAATTATAAATATAAACGAATAATTAATTAAATAAGTGCTATCTGTATAGGATTAAGATGTACAAGTCAAATTATATTGCATATAATTTCGAACGACATTCTCGATGATCCTCGTGTTTATCCAGATACATACAATCCATTATTCGGTATCGTAAATTAAAGTAAAGCTTGAGAAAATGTCCGAGATTAAGATCTAAATTAATGAACGCGATGTATCTTTCATTTTAAAATAATTTCTCTCCGAGTCTGGCAACTGTTATTATAAGCTGAGGTGAGACGATCCAAATTTTTCATTTCGTTTAAAAACATTCAACCGCTAAATTTAAAACTCAATCTCTTTGTTTTCAAATTAAGGCAATACTAATAAACACTGAAAATTCGCAAGCTTAATCAAATTCATCGTTTAATTCAACCAAGGTGTGCAAATCGCGGTTGTCGCGCATACAATGTAAGTTTAACATTCGCAGCCCAATACACCGACGATTCTTTCGCCCGTCCTCCCTATCACTCTATTTATTTATTTATAATTTTATCCAGACATTTCTCTATAATACTTCCTCTTTATTTCGCGCATCGAAAGCGTGAACGTCGGAAGAAATTCGTCCACGTCGCTCATAAAATGCTCTTCTGGTAAACAAAAAAACGTAACGGAATGCTTTCGCGAGCAATAAAAATCCGTAAAAGCAGAGAAATGCAAAGCAACAACAGCGAGAGCGAAAAAAGACAGGCGTAAGGAAAAGCAGGAGAAAAAAAGTATTTGTGAGCCGTATAACTCGCGGATACGCGCAGAGGAGCGACACCGACGACTACAATAATAGCCTCGACATCGAGCGCGACTCTATTTTTCACCCGCCATTGTTTTCCTCTCCACCCCCTCCCGAGCTTGAGAGCCGTCGGAAATTTATGCGCTTTCCACGGGGACAATACGCACACGTATGCGCGCGTCGCGACAATGCGGAGGCGCGAACCTGGTTTTACCCTTACAGCCCTCGATGTAAATATGCGATAGTCGTGTACGCGTGCTTGTGTGCCTATGTAATCCCGGAGGGTACGTCACGTTCTTGCTACTCCGAGTTACTCTTTCGAGTACATTGTGTTTTCTGGCTGGTCGCGAGATACTTCTGGATTCATACGTAAGCAGCGTTCTTTCGCACAGACACCTTGAATAAGGTACAGGTAAGACAGGAAAATTTGTCTTATCCCCGTTTTTACTTTACAAGTAGTAATCTCGAAATAAACGTATCAATATTGAAACGTTGGTGGAAAGTTGAGGGTATTATTCCGTTACACCGATATTGCACAAGATTTTCAGAATCTCGGAAACATACTTTACTTGAAATTTTAACTACATTACGACGGAGCACTTTGCAAAATCTTCAACTTCGCCAAAAGCTTTACGTAATTCTAAGCTGAATTCCGAAATAGTCGATAGGAGAATCTTTATTTTTAAATGAGTTTGCTTTAATGCGTGTCAACATTTGTCCTCGAAAAATCCTCCGTAATAGTTCTTATTTCAAAAGTACGTTAAAGATTTTCGTTTATAATTTCCGAACACTGACATTATTACGATATTGTACATTGCGAATCGGTAATTTTACGATTACAAGCAGGCAAGAAGAACTTATAAGCTACAAGAACGAAGGCGTTTAAGAGGTCCCGCGCTACTGTTCAATCCGTAACATTAGCAAAAAATTGGCTTGTGCGGTGAAACGCACTCTTGGAGTGTAGTTGTAATTTAACAAGACAATACAAGAAGAGATTACATTATAAGCATCACGGTGTACCTTACATCGGTTCACTTCTTGATACTCGTTCGATGCTTCCTTCCCGACACAGAGACCAAAGAAAAACAACAAGGCGAAAAGTCGGAGGAGAGACGCATTAGGAAAAGGGTGGAGAAAGACTAGCAAAGATAAAGCCCGACTAATTAATATCATGGCCGAGTTTATTTGAAAAGAGCGAAGAAGGAGACGCGGGAGACGCGGGAGAGTAAAAACGAAGAGAAAGAACAAGAGCACATATCCCAGACAAGTCTCGAGTTTCAGGGCGGTTACATCGGGCCTCGTCTCGAGACGAGTGTCCGAGTAGTGCAGTCGCTGCCTTTCCATTGATCTAGATGAAGAAAGCGAAAAGCGGCCACTCTTATTCGTTAATTCACTTTAATTAACTTTTACGTAGCGAGGCGCTCTTTGAACCCGCGTACTAATGGCCGAATCACCAGTGACTAGACCGAGTTTAAGGGCATTTTTCGTTTCTCGTCTTCTTGGGTGTTCTTCGAGCGATTATCGCGTCGTGGAAGTATTTTCAGTAATTAACATTAAACGTGCATACTTAACAGAGAAGATCGCCTCAAAATCGAAAGTGAAATTGATGTACGCGTGTACGTTTAACGAATGGGGAATAAATGTCTTATCTTCAAATGTACCGTTATTTCGTAAATTCGGCAATACCAAAGACGGTCGAATTTTCATTAATCCTTAAATCAAAAATCTTGTTTTCCGGCACGAGATTCCAGTGCAAATTTCGTATTCACGATACAGTCTTCTCGCCTGTCGTATCTACGAGTAATCCTGCCTATCCGGAAGAATAAAGGATGACGTTTGTCTGGAGTAATCGTCACTTTTTGGCGATTTCGTCAACTAGAGCGTTTGGTACACAAATAAATGAAAGGAACGACAGAGAACAAACAGCAAGAAGGTAAATCCAACCTCTTAAGAAACGATTAGAATTAAAAGAACCTCTCCTCTCGGGTAATCAAAGCTTGGCTCGGTGTGCCGCCATGAAAGACCAATGGGGGTATTAACAGCCAAGTACAAAATCACACTTTCAACAGCCCTTCGCTTCCTCGGTTAATTGAGTTTTTTGCCCGTGAGACGCGCAGTACCACTTCGAGTATAAAACAAACAAGAGGCCGAGAAGGATAGTGGCAAGAGGGCAGAGAGAGGCCCGAAGAGGAAGAAAACACGGAGCCCGCGAGGAGAGTTGAGGGGCAGGGACGAAACCGCCCTTAATCCTCGTCGAAGGGCCGCCGTGGAAGAGCGAAAGGCGCTTTTATTCATGCGCGGTTTTGTCGACGCCCATTCCATTCTCGTCGCAGGCTTTTACCGAACCCGCTCTCTACGACGATCCTATCCTTCTCCCCGTCGAGCAAGTTCACGCCAAGGACCGCTAAATGCCTTTTTAAATTATCAATTTGAGATCCGTTGATTTTCCTTTCTCGCAAACTCAAGTTCTCCAAGAACCTTCAATGCGATCTACTTCGCTCATATTCAAAAGTACAGGGCCGGGGTAGTGTTAAACCTAAGGCGTTCATTTTTCTGGAAACTGCAAAGCTTAACCATTGGTGCTTGTACGGATAATCATGAGAACAATCCTTAGGCTACTTTGCGAGTAACAACGTTGTTCGCTAATATTCGCTAAATTCGTTAATATCCATACTAATTACTATTATTGTAAACAGACCTTGCGATTACGATTACGGTCCCTTCCTTTTCTATTTATTACTACCACGCGTACTCGCGCACACATACGCGTATCAGGCTCTTTCCTATT
This sequence comes from Wiebesia pumilae, assembly GCA_018907045.1. Classification (NCBI taxonomy): domain Eukaryota; kingdom Metazoa; phylum Arthropoda; class Insecta; order Hymenoptera; family Agaonidae; genus Wiebesia; species Wiebesia pumilae. Next base: position 5,799,832 of record JACCHZ010000138.1, read on the forward strand.
ACAAGCGTTAAATTACTTTCTAGAGGTATAATCTTCTAAATGCTTTTTAAATAGATTGCCGTAATTTGCCATACGACACCGAGCAATCGCACTCGAAATTAACTCGTTGCAAGCTCCCTTCGAATGTAACAAACGTACAACCGCTTTCGAAACATTGTAACAGCAATAAGTACACTTTACTCGGTCGTGCGATTTTAAGCGACCAATCCTTGCAGTAACACCAACGCAAAAACAAAAACAAAAACGAAAACGAAAACGAAAACGAAAACGAAAAAACCCAGACGATCCACGAAAACGCTTCATTCGTTGAACACCGCGTGACGTTAAATCCAATAAATATTCGCCCTTAAGGTCAACACCTACTTCGCAGAGTGTAAGAATAAAAAAAGTCCATTTTACGCATTAAGATGTATTTATTTGCTACGCGGGAATTAAGCGAGCAATCAATTGCAACGAATCAGGGGCGAGTTTGAAAGGTCGTTAGAGCACCGCAGTCGGCTGTACCATTAATTGTGCCTGATCCAATATACGCCGACTCAAGACCCTGGAGTCCGGAAATTTATCCCACCGAGCATGGAAATTGAGCGTCGGCAACACGTGCGCGAGGCGCCCCTAAATCCCGACTAAGATCTTCACTCGTCGCCTTCCCGCAGCCTCCCAACCTGGCGCGGTGGGCTTTCGGTGATGGCATCGGCTCGACCTCGGGTCCACACGCTGGCCTTTGATCGAGGCTAGGATTTCAGGACCCGGCGCGGCGAGGGGTCTGGGTATGCCACCAAGGCCTCGGCGAAACCCTTCGAGACTCCTCGTCGCCTCTCTCCTCTTTCTCCCTTTTGTCCTCGATCCTTTGCTCGGCTCTGCGGAGTCGGGACGCGGCTTCGGGACAGCCCAGGGCTACTGCATCCTTTCATTATTCGCCGTTTCAAAATATTGATTTCACGCGTCTAAACGGACAGCTCGAGCTCTGCCATTCCGGCTCTCCATTGTCCGGCTCTTGTCACGCGGCGCTGCGAGTTACGATGAAGGCTTAACGTGGGCTCTGATCGACAAATTCGGGAGGACTCGAGGGAGTCGGGAATACGAGAAAAGGCGATTATGCCTCAAGATTAGCCCGTGAACGCTTTGGCGGCGGCAATTTTCCAACGGCGATTCCGCGGATCTTCTCCGTGCAATTGTCCCGTACGATAAACGAGAATAAAGCGAGTTCGGGGAGCTGCGCAGGAAACTGTTGAACGCTCCTTATGAGTGGCGCGCGTAAAAATAAAAATTCAATCGCCAACGCTAACGGTTTATTTTTTCTTCCTTCGCGTAATTAAACTCGATGTTATTTTAATGCAGCGCTATATACTTTTAATTGCTTACTCTTTGTATTCGGAGTTTTTGTGCGAAATGTTGGCCATTTAAGTGGAGCGCTATTGGATTTCATATTAATTCAATATAATACATCGATTCGCAGTCATTGGATTTTTATTATTTTGCCGTGGTGATACGTAATACCTTAAAGATTTCGTTTCAATTATTTCAGATAAGAGTGCACGTAAGGTGTACACGGTTTATAAGTTTCTTTTACTGGAAATGTCAGAGCAACTCGACAGAGCAACTCGACAGAGCAACTCGACAGAGCAACTCGACAGAGCAACTGTATCGAAGGCAGAAATATGAAAACGAGGGTTTCTGTAATGTTGAATTATCTCTCTCGATAAATAACTAAAAGCTTGACCTAACAAAAGACTAAGAGTGTCAGTTATCTAGATTTAAAACGTATCTATGCAATCTAGAATTTGAATCTTAAAACAAATATTGCAGGATAACATTAATGAGATATCAAATCGAACTCTATAAATACTCGTTGCTGCAACGGTATACTTTCGTAGAATCACCTGTTACTAATAATACGAGGCCCGTAAAATTTGCAGCAAACAGAACTATGTGTTACGCGCGTTCAATCTTCCTCGATTTTAAATAACACGGGATTTTCAAAGACCACACCGAATCGTGTTATTGTTAGACTTCCACTTAAATCAGCAGCGGAGCAAACACGCCAAACGTCAAAGACTCGTCAGAAATGGTTTCTCGACACTCCCAAAAGATGTATGCATCGACCTCCTTGCCCTCGAGGACATTTTGTGCCATCGTGAGCGCGGCAGAGTGCCAATGCCGTATAAACGAGGGTAAGACCTTGAAAATCTACCGATTGATGGTGCACCAAAAGTACCTTGGATCGTATCGACTAAATACGTTTGTTACGATAACTCGATGATTGAAGTACTCACGATGCACAATGTTTAGTGATAAACGAAATTCCCTTCGTATGTATCTTATGAAAATCCACTATTTAAGAGTTGTGCGTATACACGCGTACACGCGCGCAGGTGTACATTTCTCTTTTCAAGATGCCACAATTTTTTTAAACTATTTTTTATACCCATCTCGATGGAATTCATATTAATATTTAAAGCCCCGAGTCGATTTGTCCGTGTCAATACTCGCTGGGGAAAAATACAAATGTTGTTTCGCTTTTCGTTTATTAATATTGCATTGATTAATGGCCTTTTCAGAACTTTCTGATCCAAATCGTATGGTTCGCGCTCGACTTTAACAAGAGGAAAATGACATTATCTAAGAAAAGCTTTGCGGATAATACAAAAAAAGATTTAATTTATTCCTTCTTGTGGATTATTGATTACGATTGACTCGTATAAATCAATGGTAAGCGTGTTCGCAAGAGCGTAAAAATTTTACAAGTGCGGCTTACGAGAACCAACCAACAAATCATTTTCAATTTCGTGCTGCTTTTTTGATTCCTCGCGAGCGCTGAACGATTGAGCGTACGAAACGAAATCTAGTACGAAAGAAAGAAGAAAAAGAAAACGTAACCAAGCCTCCATCGATAAATTACAAACTCCACTTAACAAATATCGAGTTTCTTATTCCTGCGTACGTTCGCGAAGTATTTACTCGGCGCGTGAAAAATCTCCCGCAGACTCGCTTTTCAGAACGATCTAATGGCACACACGGCAGCTCGTGCACGAAAGGACGGAGAGTCCCGTGTACCATAGAGACAAAAGAGCCGACGGCCAAAGGGAACAATCCAACAATCCAAAGAGCGAGAGACGGAGTCGCGGCGAACTGCCAAGGATATGCGACCGGGGCACAACGACGCAAAGTGGAGAAATGATCTATCGACTCCTTTCTCTCGAGCCGGCGTTGCGTTTTTCCCGATGCATTGGCTCGCGGTGCATTTGTACTTGCCTTTTAAACAGCCAAGGGCCGGCTTGTAATGGCGGAAGCGCGCAGTCCTTATCTTTGTTTACAAATGTCTGAGACGCGTGTACGTTTATATGAGCGTGCGCAATGCCATTGTCAACGCCAAGTAAATGTGGATCGTTATTTGCTTTTTTTCCCCTTCATTAGTCGAGGGCATTAGTGTTAAAAAGGGAAAAATGCGCGAGAAAGGAAGAAGCGCGTTTCGTGAAAAAGTAATACGATCGAGTTACGGCGTATTCGCGCTTATTACGCGTATTTCCGATGCGGCTCAATCGTTTACAAGCGGTTACCTTCCATGAGTAACAAGTATGAAAAACAACGTATTTAGGTAATAAAGGTGCAGCGCAGCTACTATCTACTATTTAACGGCAGTATAGATACGACGTTGAATAATATCTAATGGTCTCGCAGCTAACGCGAGGAAAATCTTTACCTTAATCCAATTGGATTCTCAATTTGAAAGTATTAAGATGCATTTCACAAGTAAGCTTATCCCCTTCTTTGAAATAACTAATTTTTTTCGCAATAACTAATGCACGTATACGTACAATCGATATAAGAAAGTACTAGCGAGTACTAGCGAGCCATTAGCAGATGCTCTTTCACTTGGAGACACGTACAAGCGAGTGTAATGTTAAAGATCTGCAGGAGCGGCGTGCACAAGCAAAGTGCACATCCGACGGAACACAGCGTCTTTCTATTCGCGAAGAAGATCATAGAACGACTGGCCTGTAACGTATATGAGAAAGACATACAGTGACGACACTTTGTCCCGCTGTGTGAATTTTCCTTTTACTCGAATAGCGGTTGCGATAGTAATAGATTGTATCGCGAACCAGTGAAGTGCTTATTGAACATCAATGAGGCTAGTTATATTTTAGAATGTAATTAATCCATTCTACAGAGCGATCAGTCACTTGAAAATGACGAGTTTTAATTTATAATTTCACAATGAATTAAATTAACTACGTGGATATGCAATATGCATTTTATAACGAAGTAGATACAATTTTATTACATATCCGACTAAGATGAATTTACATTCGCATACCAATGCTTCCAATAAACATTTTAATCACAAAGGACTTTTTAAAGTTACACGCGCACGCACGCGCACGCGCACGCACACTATGTTACTTTAAGTAAATTATCCAATTAAATACTTATAGGGGAAATATAGGACCTTCCTAATTATAGGCTTTCTATGTTTGATCAACATTACAGTTAAGTACCAGTCGTAGCTTTAGCTAAAAGAGACTGTAAATTCAGCCATGAATAGTTGAACGGGCGATTCTTATGCCCTTAAAAAGTAAATGCTTAAGCTACTTATCAGCTAATTCATTATAAAAGAAAAAAGTATAAGTACTGCTCTCCGATAAATTAACGCTCTATTGTGATACTCTCGTGCACTTAATAGTTGAGCAATTCTAATTCCTATTCTCGAAGAACTGTATGAAAAGTCGTAACAGTGACCACTTGGCGGTGCGCGTACATCGTTTACATGAAACGACGTAAGATAAGAGTGTAAAGAAATTACAAGTTACATTTTAACTCACGCGTAACTCTGAACAATCAGCAGCATCGATGCAATGTGCACAATATCGTATGAGGTAGCGCCGCCTGACCGCCATTTCAATAACATAAAAGAAAGCAACATTAACGCACTAATTGAGACGTCGACGACAACAAACAGGTCGACTTTTTCCTCGAGTGTGTCATGTGAATAACTTTTGAAATAGCCGATAAGCTATCGTCCAAGAAATAGGCATTGTCGTGACGCGACAACCAGTGTGTGTACAACCTTCTCGTTGCAGTATGCGTCTTATCGTCGTTTAGAGGCGAGGCCTTGTTAAGGATATTGCACACGAGCGTATGACTTTCTTCTTACGTGCTAGAGACGCCATGCTCGTGCGAATTTTATGTAATATTTAATGAACGAGCTCTTGGAAATTAGACGAAGAAACTTGTTTCGAATCGGTAACTTGTGCGGCTTCGCCGACGTATAAGACCAAGGCGGCAACGTGTCTCCAATCTTTTCTTAAAATCTTAAAAGCTTCACTTTGTATTACTATTTGTGCATTGAATCGATAATATTGTCCTAAATATCGGTATCTAGTGTACGGTGTGAACTTTCGTAACGTAATAATTAAGACTTTTCTATTTTATGCGCGTATCGCGAACTTATTTCTATTCGCAAAATATTCTACTTATTTTCTTAAAAAATATCAAATTAATTTAAATACTTGACTGCTGCACTTCAATTTATCATAAGTCTTATAAGTGGTTTACCTTCATTAATGCTGCAATTGACTTTTTATTAAATTACATCTGATAAATATCTTAAATAATTTACTTAGAGACTGTATTCAACGACAATATTCCATGTAATCTTGTTCACTTATATTTCAATAAAATAAATACTTAATACCTAGTATACCTTAAATTGGCTGTGTACAACACTTTGAACAAATAGTAAAGTAACTTTAAACATTTATAAGTAGAATGTACTTTAAAATTGATATGTAATTAAAAAAGGACGTTTGTCATATTTAATGTCATATTACTATACTTGAAGCACATTTTAAGCTAAATCTTTAACAGTGTCAGTAAGGGCAACATCCAACATCTGCTTTTAATTAAAGGCACGTTTTTTCATACGTCAAAAATGAGGATAGAGGAGCAGTGACAGCAGTAAAATCTCAAATCGCTTCCTTCCGATCCTCGTTAAAGATATAAAACTAATGTCGATCTTCCTTCTTCTACGCTTCATAAAAATTCGAAATCGCTGAAAATTTTCAGAGCATTTCTTTCCCCTAAAGTGTGAGTATCTTTACACCGTGAAACGAGCTGCTGACGCTTTTTTGTGTCGTTGAGACGAGATCTATTTGAGGCGTTAAAGAGCCCGTTAAAACGGCAGTAACTTGCCGCTTTAAGAAGTAGAAAAAGTCACGACGTAGAAAAGAGAGAGAGAGAGAGAGAGAGAGAGAGAGAGAGAGAACGGGCGATTAAGGCGGGAACGAGGAATCGAGAAAAAAGAGGGAGGAGAAAAGGCGTTAAAGTGTACGGCAACGATAACGAGACGTTAAAGGGCGACTTGACGAGAAGTAATGTTGAAGGGGAAGGGGTAGAATCACTTTTCTTGCTTCTTTGTTGGAAGATTTTTCAGAGGGTTAGACGCACTTTTTTAATATTCATTTTTAAGCATCACTGCTAAGCTTATTGAATTGTTATAATGAAAATATTAAAAGTAAAACGTAAGTGATCTTTATGCGAAAAAACTTTTACAATACATTTCTTATGTAAAGCGTTATCTCAATTTTCCTTTACTTATTATTCACGTAATTATTTCTATAATTCAATGAATATAATGCGGCTACTTAGATAATTTTATTTCAAAACTTATAGTATTATTCATTTTCGAATGATGTGCAATCAAATATCTTAGAAAAGCTCAATGCAGTATTAACTATATTAAAAGAAATTGAATTCTGAAAGCTGAAAGTTCTACAATAATTTTACACACACATACACACACACACACACACACACACACACACAAAATAAAGAATACTTTTCTTTAATAAAGTCAAAATATAGAATAACTTGAAAAGGGTTCTAAAGAAATGTCAAAAGAAATGATAAAGAGAAAGTGTTACTTTTACGTCAAGAATCTCCCTAATATTTTAGGCCGTAAAAAGAACTTTAGAAAAAGAAGTAACAACTTCAACTTTGAGGAAGAATATAAAAAAATGTATAAAAAATAAAAGTTGTAAATGTTCGAAATATATAATAATACTGTGCTGATTTTAACATATTTTAAATAATCGCAAATAAATGATGCTCGTAATATAGTTAAAAATTATCTTACCAAGATTTTAATTCGTAATCTTTTATTAATGACACACAGAATGCGCATTATTCGCATTATACTTATAGATCATTATTTTGGCCTTTTAAGCATAGCTAATACTTTTAATCGCTATTTACTTATTCAAATTAAAATAAAGCAGAAGTTGCATAAAGTGACAGCAATTAAATGAAACGCGTAGAACAACAGTTTTTGAGCGCACGTAAACCAAAAAGATAATCGAAATGTAAATTATTTGTTAATTAATAACAACCGTGAAAGACGCGCATAGTCTGCCAGTGGTCGGAATTTCTTAAACATCGTTTCTCATTAAAGTCCAGTAGCGCTAATTAATTTAGGCAACTTAATTACTGGCGCAAGCGAACTACTCGGCCACGCGCATGCGCGCTCGCGCAATTCCTCAACGTACCGAGAGACTATCCGTCGAAATACCAACATCCCCGTCTCAAGTGTACCCGATTGCTAAATTAAAGAAGTACCCTTAAGACAGCCAACGGACGACGGACGATCGAAGTTCGCCAATTAATGAGCCGTCATTCGAACTTCAAACGCGGACACGAAGCTTGGAGGCGAGAGCCAGAATGCGAGAACTGGTTTATAAATATATATACGAAAATCGGTCGCTCGATGGTTCTCTGTCTCCGTTACACTACAGCGGTCGCTCGGGGGTACTTATATGCCAACGGAGGGCCCCAAGAGCGACTTTCGCGCGTCGGACAACCGGTTTTTCCCTCTCGCGTCCTGCCGTGCAAACTCTTGAGCGCGGCGATGAAATTGCAGCAATACGCCGTGCGAGAAGTCACGGGAGGCTCCTCGGTGCCCAATTATCGATAAGGACGCACTCACCGACGGAGTTTCCCCTTCCTCTCGGCAGGCCTCCTCCTTCCGCTTGTCCTAAGCGTATTAAGCTCGCTTTATTTACTCGCTTTATTTACTCCGGGGCATCCGGGGTCACGAAAATCGTCATTGGATGAAAATCCATGACCACCTCGTGTCGAGTCTGGCATGATGGAAAGAATAAGGTGGAAGGATGAAAAGGAGATCGAAAGAGAGAACTTTAATCCTGTAGTCTTGTTCCCAACAAATGCCACCAATGACGTCTAGCAGGAATCCAGAGATTGGATGTTTCAAGAGGTTCGCACAATGCGTTACGAAACTACAGTTACTTGTCAAGTATAAAAAATTCGATTAAACAACAATGCTGAAAGTTTAAGTTGGCGTTGCTGACCCTGTACTCATTGAATTAATAAACAGTCGAGTGTGTTGGAATTTTTTTCATAAAACGCGAAAACTGCAATTAGTCTTGAATTAATGAATGATTTAGAATCGCGAAATAATAAAAATACTTGCAAAATTATGGAAAAAAGTGAATATGTTTTCTTTGTAAATGTTAATTATATACCGTACATAAACTAAGCAGAATTCACGCGTAAGTATTCCACATTTCAATTTTATAATTGCGGAAATATTTTCAAGGTTTGTCACTCGTTTCATGTACGTAATAATGATTTCACGATATCTTTGCATTTGCATATTATTTTCGATTATCAGATGATCTACGATATCAAACTGTATCTCGTTATTTATTAAAGTGTACTTCAGATATTTTATATACTATCGATAAAACAATATTCTTAATTTATGAATCTACAATATATTCGACAGTGTTGTGAGTTAATAATTTAATTCCAAAAATTGCGTCAAATTTAAAATAGTAAAAGGCCATCATTGAAAATGACATTGTGATGGATTCTAGAAGAAATTAAGAAATTAATTTATAAATGATCAATTAGACTTTTCTTTGAACAATCAATCTTGATTGTCCTATAAAAGTCAAGAATTAAACGACAAATATTTTCTTAATTCTCTCAAGAATATAAAAATATTATTACTTTTTCAAAATACAATATCTCAGAAAATTATAGAATTCATCTATACGTTTTAATAAACTGAGCTGATTTTATTTATTACAAGTACGTTGAGTCCATATTCGTTATTCTCGGATTTTAAAAAAGTAAAATTACACGCGTCAAGCTTTTATAAAAGTAAAGAAAAACGTAATGATTGTTTGAAATATTAGTAACAATCATTGTAATTATATTCGTTTGTAGCATTAAAAACAATGTGTCCCATTTACAGCAATTCATATTTTATTTTATTTCATTAAAAATAATCTCAATGTTATTTAAAAAATCATGTTATAAATCATATTATTAAATCTTATTTTGCATGTGCAACGGCAGTCTTCTATTAAATGTCCTTCTCATAAAAATACATATTGTATACAAACATTTTATAAATGCATAACATTTTTATAATCTGCTATCGCGATAAAGAAAATTTCATTGTAAATACAAAAGCGTGTCAGATCAAGTCTGCTTTTTTAATGATTTCGCGTGCTGAAAGTATTTTCTGCATAAAATTGTTTTTTATTATCATTTTACGTACGCTACATATTTATAAAAATACAAAATTATGAAAACTAATATTCTATTATTCCTTTGTATAATATAATATAAAAGTAAATGAAATTTTCGCTATTTACAAGCCACGTGTATTTCAAAATTAGTTTACGCATAATGCTACGATGTTTGTAAAATTATTAGTATGATACTGCCTATTTATCGGTCATATTTTCTTTAAAATATCTAACTTTTAAAATACAAAACAGTTTGAACATAACCGTACTAAAACAAAGAAAATAAAAATTTATTTGGCAATAACAGACACAAGTAATGATGATAGTCATATTAATTTTTAAATTAATCGACTTCTATCTACCTCATTCATTAACATATTACAACGCAGAAAAAATTTCTTATAAAATCAGCTTGAAATTTACAGTAAAATAGTACTAGTGACGCAGTAAATTTTAACGTGCTGGCCTATAAAATGTATACATTTTAAACAGAATTCAGCGTGCTTTCGTTCGACTGGAATCTATTAATTTAAAATAGTTTGCACGTTATTTTATTTTTATCTATTCTAAGATAAACTATTTCACGATGCTTATAAAGTATTAAAAAATTTTTTTAACTTATGGTTTACATAATGGATGATGCACATGCGATGAAAACACAATTATAAGCTTCACTGATGTTAAAAGTAAAATTTATTTCTAATCATTTATAAGAAAAAAATAATTTGCAAGTAGCGCACGTTATTTCATAAAAGCCTCATTATTCACATACGTTATCTAAATTAATTAAGCACATTTATAAACAAAAACCTATTTAAAATATTGAGGTTTACTTGGCATTAAGATTCTACACGTATTTTAATACAACAATATTACCTATAATATATACAATAATTATATGCACAAATAGGCTTTTAAGAAGATAATTTAATAATTGCGTTGATAAATTTCATATTAATAAGCAATTTTCTAACGAACCTCTATAAAATATTTATGGACATTTTATTGTTGTCACTCGCGAGACTTGGCAATTGAACAAGATAAAGCACTCGTTTTTAATTATATCTATAATTGTAATTTTCATGATCTAATCTGCGAAGGTAACCTAAGCGCTCTTTTAACCTACATATCGATAAAAAACTTTTCACGCAAAAAAAAATGATGAAGCTTATTAAAACAAGGAATTATTTATCAATATTTCAAGCACTTGTATAAAATTAATATTAATATTAATTTTCCATAACTTAAGTTTTACTATTATATATTCTCACTATCTGCCACGTAAAAGATATCCGGTGCCACAACTTGAACACAAATCAAATGACAAAGTTTGTTGTAATTGCGATACAAATTTCCAATGTAACCTCGTATTTTTATTCCACATTTTAGCAAATACTGGATCATTACATCATTTATCTTACTATAAGCTAAATTTACCGCGGAACAAGTTCCCGGATAATTGGTCAATAAAAGAAATAAATAAAAGAATATTTTAGAAAAATTCCGAAAAACGCTTAATGTCCCAAATTGGTACAGCTAGTAGCGTTACTTTTATGTAAAGAGTTCCCTACGTGTACAAAATTTAATGTTACGATTTTACATCGGTGATTTGTAAGGAGCAACATCTCCTTGGTATAGCTTGTAACAAGATGAAGAAGAAGAAGAAGAAGAAGAAAGGATTTACACCGGAACACAGATATATATACAGTTGTACAACTCCTACGGCACAGTCTTAATTAATTAAAGCTGCAAGCCAATACAGCAATGTTACCGCGCATGCAACTTAAGATGCCCATTTCCGAGACCATTTTTCTCGTGCCGCTCCACCGCAACTGTCTCGCCTTACTTGTATTATAGTCCCGATCGCGCGTACAGATTACTGACTCGCTGTAATAGATGTTTGTCTCCGCGTGCAGCGCTGCGTAGGATATTCAATTTGTCACCTATAACGACAGTACGAACCGACATGTACGTGTGCCCCTGCCTTTGACGAATCGCGCGTCGTTCATTCATCTTAAAATGCGTATATGACTGAATTTAACATCGAGCGATTCTGTTAGTAAGATCGATCTCTTTGTCATACTTCCTGTTCTACATAGATGCTTATCCCTCCTTTACTAGGAGCCCATCTCGAAGGCTCGCGGTGTAAATCACGCGAACATCGCTTATTTCGATAAGCACCGAGAAACACTTGATCCCTTTGCGTTGACGCTGTTGATTAAGGAAAAATGTATCTTTTAGAAAAACCTTTTTCTCACTTACTTCGTTCTTTTAACGGACTTACTTTTTAAGTTGCGATCGCAATTTAACGACGCAATTTGTTAAAATGTACCCACGATTACCATCGACATAATATCGTTGGAAATCAGTTCTTTTGTAAGTATGTTCCAAAATCATTCTACTTAACTTCGGAAAGGTCGACTTTATTCGTAGGATTGACAAACGCGTTTTTCTAATTTACCGCATACATCTATTTTCAATAAGAAACGTGCTTAAGAAACTCAAACGCACTTTTCCTTTGGGCGCAACTAATGCAAACCATTGATAATACATACACGAAACATTCTATAAAAGTAACGTTGAAGCTTTAAAGCTTGGTTCACGAGACAGATCATTCAAGTGCAACGGCTCGGTATTTTGTAAACTCCTCGAGGTTCGTAAAAGAAAATTAAACTCGAAAGACAAGCAGTCAGATACTGTAAGCAGAGCCGCCTGTCTCTATTACGGCCTGCAACAATATTACAATTATCAGTTATTTCGAATCCTCGAGACCCTTAAACAAACGTCGAAGCGAAAGTCGATGAATACGCGTAATACAGAAGTCAAAAATACGATCGATGAAAATCAATACGCTTGCTTCGGGCATTCGCAGCGCTCTCCTAATCGCTTTTGGTTGTAATTAAGTATGGCAAAAAAGAGCCAAGAGAATCCTAACGAAACGCGCAGCGACCGCCGCTTATACCCGGAGCCCGTAAATAAAATCGCTCGCTCGCAGCGCACGACAATGAAAGGTAACGAGCGGCGTGAAGGTTAATAACAAATTGAAACCCGACGCCCGACGCCCGACGCCCGATTCGTCGTCGTCGTCGTCGCCGTGGCGAGAGGATCGCGGATTGAGCGAGGAGTCGAGAAAGGGGGCAAACCGACTCGCGGGCAGGACGCGCGAGTCCTTTTCGTCCTGCAGTGGCCCGACGCGCACACACGGCACACGCACGCGCGCGGCTTCGGCGTCGTCACGCCCTCGACCGGCGTTAAATTTAATGTCCTCGTTAAATTACGCGCGCGCTCACGGCTTTCGGCGCGACACGGCTGTTCGCGTTCCTTTCGAGCTGCGCCTTTTACGACGATTCCCGAGCGAAGCTCTCGGTGCGAAAAGTGAAAATGAATCATCACCCTGGAGCCCTGGGCTCGTCACCGGATAGCCAATTTACTTCCGCGACAATGGCGCCTTAACGCTGCGTAGGCCGGGCATGTACCAGCTTCCCGATCAAAGTACATCTATAAAATTTCGATGATCCCGTGTTGGACGTGGACGACAAATAAGATTGTCGTCGTCGGTCTTGCTTTTCTTCAAGACAGTGCCACGCGATTCTTATCTACGAGCGTTAATCAAGCGCGACTTTGTCAACAACATTCATTCATCCGCGACAATAATTGCCGATTTCTGCCATTATCTTGCATTTTGAGTAGAGGAGCTTAAAAGAAGATATTTCGTCGGTCGATAAATATTGACTATAAATAGATGACGTTTAGCGCTATTTTCTCGTTCTAATTTCTTGTATTTTTCTATTCTTGTAATTACTTTACCTATAATCTATGCTTAAGCCGCTTAAGCTCTTTTATCTATTTCAAGAATTATAAGCTGCTTTTGCGATCATTAGCTTTATGAATTGCCGATGTTGACAAGCACGTTAATTATTTTAAAATATTTGAATACGACCTTAAATAATACTTTGTGTCAAAACGATAGCGCACATCATGCCAAATAACCAACGGCTTCATGAACAACTTCAATGTGCATGAATAACGCGATAAATTTGCAATTTTACGCGTCTCACTTGTACGTATAAACTCCTCGCACGCTCATATACCTCACATCGCGCGCATTTAATGCGAAAAATCAACGTGACAATCCTCATATACAGTAAAATATTGCACCCAGAAAATACACAGCCCGAGGTATAAATTTCCCTAACGCAAAACAGCACGTGGATAAAATGCAAATTAATAAAAGGTATCGTTATTTACTTCACATCGATAAAATAAACATTTTCGCAAGTCCAGGCGCGTACACGTGTAATAGATTCTAAATTGAATTCTAATTGTAAAAACGTCGATGAATTATATACGATTTTACGGTAAGAATATTTCAATCTTTGTCACACTCCTTCTTACTTTTTCATTGATTATTCGATAAAATTAACACTTGAAAAATGGATAAATTATTTCTTCGATTAAAATCAAAAGATTCGCACGGATTTTCGCAATTGTAAACCATAAGAAAATATAAACGGCCTATCATCGCATTAGGATTGCTATTTTCTTTTATTGATTCGTTTTATGAGAAGAATTTTTTTAATTAAAGCTCTAAGAAATCGCAAAATTATCGGGAAGAAGCGACAATCTTCAGGCAGTTTCATACTCTACGTTAACTTTCGGTTTTTACGTTATCTGCAATCGGTAGTTTTTGATGTGAACTCCTTGACGATAATAAAAGTAAAACGCAGAAGGAAAGCTGAATCTCCTAGTTCTGTTACAAAAGAGCTTATCGGGCAAGTGTACGAATTTGCTGACATGCTTTAATTATGAAATAGTACGTTTTCCTAAGCTTTCAGCTGCGCTAAATTAATATGCTCGCTTCGCGCGGAATTTCTCACATACCGTAGAATAGCAAAAAAAACTGTCATTGTACCTCCACGACCTCGGCTCGTTTTTATCGGGAGCTGTACCCAGAGGCGACGCGACGCGTCATGCGATTCTTCTCTTTTGGTTCGCATGTGCGGCGCATGCGCAACAAGCACGCACTGCACTTTTCGAGCAACTTAACAAACCTTCCCAATTCCTTTTATGGAATAGGAGGAGTAGTGGCGACAATCAGCTGATCGATCCCTCTCTTGCTTATATTCCATTTCGAATGCAAGTGTACTCGTATGTATTTTACTCCACGTGTCTTCGTTAAAATACGTCGTAAATAATATGTTATCGTGACTCGAGCATTCAAACACTTTCGTTTAATTTTCAATATTTATGTTATAGCCAAGGCTTATAAAGATATTTTTCTATTAGATCTTAATGTATGTTTAAGTAATTTTTTTTTTTTTTTAACTTGGTAAAAAGTGTGCAAGCACTAAAACAATACTTTAAGTGCACAACTCCTGAAGAAATTAAAATTGCTGTACTCGTAAGCGGTTGAGTTGCTTTCATATTCACAGACGTATATAAAATTTGTATAAAATTCACAATGGCTTACGTGTAAATTAAATATATGCACGTGCGTATCGTTTGTATAAAAGATTGTGCGTGGAATATAATTTTTACGTACTTGATAAATGACGGGAAACTTTTATAACCAAAAACTGTAGACGCAAGTTGCCATAGTATCAAACTAATTTTTAAACGCATCGATAAACGAGACTTAACCCTTACGAAATTTCACATTTCATAAACACGAAGGGAAAACGTTGACTTTGAATAGAAATAGCTGAATAATTAAAATTCGAGCGTGTAACGAAAATTCGTGTTGATAATTCGTTTATTTCTTAAAAACGTGCATCATAAGTAATAAAAGAAATCAGAATTAAATTGCGAAATCCATATCAAGAGTATACTTCATGAAATACGTTGAAGAACTTGTAATCGATGAAATTTCGTCTTTTTATTTAGAGCTTTATTAGGAGGCATTTACATCCACGTACTAGGATTACTGAATTCAATAATAAAAAATTGCCTAAATTTGTGCAAAGATTTCATTTTTAACCTACGGATGTGAAAGTAATGTATTACAGTACAACACTATCAAGAGAACTTTTCAAGAGAATTTAAAATTCAATTCCTTCGCCGCTACCATTCAAATATTTTGTCACTTTTAATAGTCATCGAATCCAATTAACCTTCTGTAATGGCATTCAAATTCCATTTAAATAAACAAGCAAATATATTCCTGACATTATAAAGTCACAAAACCGAGATGTAAATTTCGTTGCTGAAAGGACCTTCGTTCCGTGATTTCTCCCACACATCACACCTTCCTCCATATAAATATTAGCAGAATACGCACGCGACTATGCGAAAACTATTACACGATTCTATAACGAACCAAACCTTAATTATGTACATGTGTATATTAACGAGGGTTCTATCCATCTATGTACACACATTCTCAGTTTTTTGTTTCATTGGTTACGACTAAGACGTTTGCCTGAAAGAATACGTTCTTTGAATAAAAGTCACTTAATCACATTTTATACGTACTTACAATCATGTATAATAAAAAATATATGTACGTACATATATCTCGAGTCAATTTATGTACAATCCGTTTGTGAGCATTTTGACCAATACAATTAAGAAATTGCATTTAACATTTGTTGCTATTTAAATTCCACGCACATTTTCAGCTAAATGTTGGCTATATAAATAAAAGCAACATTTATATTACATTTCAGGCTAAATTTTCAATTACGACGATGGGACGAAAGCGTAAATTTCAAACTCGACGAAACTCGACGATCATTTCGAATACCAAAGCAACAAAAGTATGAAAAACCAATCGCTTTCTAATTTACACGGAATTTGTTTCAAAGATCGTGTGCAGTAAAATGATACAAGTTGTTACTTCGCGCATTATTTCCCTTGCAATTAAAAATCAGCAACACTTATAATAGCTGTTACAAAGCGCGCCAAAGTTAACAGGCACGCGTTGTTACACACTAGACGCATTACGCAAGACTGTCGCGACAAAGAAATCTCAAAAGGTACACTTTATCGGCGTGGATAATCGTCTGGAAGCGAAGATCTTATAAACTTGCATAAAGGGAGTTAACCCGTTATCCTTGCACCGGACTCGGAAATGTCACGATCTGCTACTAAAGACCGTTGAACGCTTCGCCTTTTTAATCCATTCTCGAGGATAACGGAGTTCTGTTGCAGAGGCGTGTACGCGAATTTCACGTACACTCGGACAAAGATGCGAAAATATAGTAACGCTCCAATCGGTAGCGCAAGATCCACAGAAATTTCACACGCCCCGGGAAACAATAGTGGAACGATGGATTCACAATTTCTAGCCAAAAAATGTAACCGAACACGTACTAATTCGGCATTTAATGCACAGTCTTGCACCGATAAAATAATCGCACATTCGATTCTTCCATTATTCATCACTGAGCCTGGCAAAATCTTTCGAGTAAAGCCCGATCTTCTTCCATACTTAATATTTCTTCCGAATATAAAAATTATATTATAAAAATATTCTTCAAAGAAACAATCAGTATTATGTAAATATTCTGTTCGTTGGAAATATTAAAAAGAAGAATTTCTTCTCAATTACGGTTTGTTGATGTTTTTGTACTGTGCTTCAACCTTTCCATTGTTTACGTTTCAACGGAAAAAAACACAAATGTAGCTGTATTTTAAAATGCCTTTTCAACATTATTGCATATTTCTTCAAAACTGTTAAGTAACTGTCAGATCAAGGTTTTCATATGCTTTTAATACTAATATCATTGTACAATGAAAAATTGAAAAATATTTCAAGTATGATCGGGTGAATATTCTGTTGATTTCAAACGTAGCGATCTAACGTTGTAATGATATAATTATTCCTAAGGAGTAAGATTTTAATAAAAAATATAGAAAGTCTAGGTACTTGCTTTTCTTGTCGTTGATAATCTGCTTGCTTTTAGATTAAATTGCGAGTAATTATCGTTGATTTTCCTTTTTGCTTCTTTTCCGTTTTTTCAAAAAACACGAGAAAGACTTATGATTTAACTGTTACTTTATATTCTAATTCGCGCGTGTAACTAAAATGATTTAACATATTCAAATGGAATGTAACTGTGTGTGACCTATGAATAAATATAAGTCGTACTGACACTTATTGACACGTGTAAGTTTTATCTTTATTGCTATACATTTGTTTTTAATGTAAGATTGAATGTTTTTCTTTTACGCGATATAAATGGACTTTGGCTTCATCTATTATACGTGTACATTCATTTTCACTCTCAAAATGTATTTGGAAATTTACATTTTATCGTAAACCTTTTTACAGATGTACTTATTTCGTAATGCAAACAAAAACATTTGTTTTATTTCAATATTGTTTCGTGAAATAATGTCGGTGAATCTGAGTCATGAATGGTTTTATTTGAGTGCGGGGCATAAATAATATTACAAATGCGTATAAGCCGAATGAAATATGACATTATTTATCATTATAAAACGATAACAGCGGTAACAAAAATGATCTATTCCTCCTTCCACCTCGACAATCACTCTTTATCTCGGTACGTATATTCCGTTTGATCTACCCAACAAATGAGAAAGTCCAAATTTAATTAACTTACTTCTTTCTGCTGTCAAAATAACGATTTTCCTATATATGAATTATACTTCCTCGGTAGCAGATAAAAAATTATAAATGCATTTTTCAATTTATTCGGCGGGCAGTCTTTTTAACAAAAGTTGCGTATGATTATTTGAATGGAAATAAGCCAAAAAGGTCATTTAAAAACGACAAATCCATAAATTAGCGTATGCTAGAGCCCGAATTCAACGCCAACAGGAGTTTTATCAGAAATGTTCGAGACGTATCTTCGTATTTAAACAAATTCATCATTCTTTGCAATAGCCTCGACGAACGTTCACTCGTGTGCTCCACCGATAATTTAACAATTAGGACTATCCAATTCGGTCTTTATCCGATCTTTGTCCGATTGTCTAAGCCACGGCGAATCTTTCATCCCGAGGTGCGAAATATCAATGAGCTATAACCCAAAAAGAGAAGAAGAGAAGTCAATCTCGTAGAAATAAGCAGCGCAGACCTTCGAAAAAATCTCACCTATCGCCTTACAAAACAGAACGTATCGATCGCTATCGAAGGCGTCGCATCTACGTGAATTTCCGCATGGCCGGACCCCGAAGACGAGCCTCTAGGGCCCGCCGCGACTTCCGAGCCTGTCGGGACGCATTAGGCGCGACGGCCGACGGTAACTTGGCGAGTGTACGGCAACGCCAAGATCGCGCAGGTGCGCACCGGGATACCGCCGCGTGTCTTACATTTCTCTCTCTCTCTCTCTCTCTCTCTCTCACTCTCTCTCTCACTCACTCACTCACGCGCGCACATAATCTGCCTTTGTCTCTCGCACTTTTCTCCTTTTAGCTCTACGATAGGACTTACTAGCCTCGAGCGAGTTTTTTGAAAAATTCACACTACCGTGCACGTTTTACCGTTCCGCTAAGCGAATACATCGAACGAGTGCCGATCGTGATGGTGTATAGTTCCGCTAAGCGTGCCATCAGCTGTTTGCTCTTTGTGTATTCTTCTTCCACGGGATTTCGGTTTTCTTTACCGTGATAGTCTGATTAGGGAAGAGGAGTCCTTTTGAAATTCGCGACTTAAGTGGTAAACTAGTGGAATTAGTGTGAATTTAATAGCATTTATGTAAATGCTAGTGGTGTTTGCCGAAGTGTGACATAACCTCCAACATAAAATTTTCAATAAAACGTTGAATTTGGAATTGAAGCACAGAGCGAATAATGAGACACGAAATTTCATACGCGCTTTACGCAATTATTTCCATACATTAAAATAGTGAATACGATATTTGACGAGTGCACTGGTATGATCAACGCAATATTGCGGATCAAGCGTTTTACGCGATACGTAAATTGATGCTTAATATACTTTTGAAAAAAAAAGAATATACCATACCTCTTACTTCTTTAAACGACTAACAATAACATACATGTTCGCCTGATATCGAGATTTTTCAAACAAACCGACACATCGCGTTAATTCAATTCGCATTTATAACCATCCTTCATTTAATCGTCTTATCCGAAACGCGTCAGTAGCACGGCTTTTCGACCACACCGTGCACCGAGTTATCAGAGAAAAATATGCCAAAATGAAAAAATTGCAGTTCTCAACGTGACCGAGCGAAACGCAATGAAAGAGCAGTAATTCCGATAATGCAAATTCCAGAAGAAAAAAAACGTCGCGAGTTTATGTAACAACGATAAGTCTACCGCAGTCGTAAAGCGAGTCAGAGTAGGCGAGAAGTGCATTTCTCGTCCATTTCCAGAGCCGTCAAAATTCCGCGCGTACACACGCGCAAAGCTGTCAGCTGTTGAACTGACGGAGTGGAAACGTACGCTGCTGACATTACTTTTATAAAATATAAAATACAATCGATGCCCGATAAAATGACCGCGCAATGCTAGCTTTCGCTGTGTATTCCGTAAGGGGCATAGGAAAGAAAAGGACGGACGGATGAAGATGCAGTGCCGCGTATATGCAAAGCAATCGATTGAAAAGAAACCCCATCGGCGAGCTTACCTGCGAAGCCGTCGGATAGTATCCGAATTGCGCGTAGGCCGACATATTCGCCGACTTCTCGCTCTTCTCTCTTTTACAATGCAAAATACGTGCCGGCCGCTCTAGTCCCCGCACTCGCTCGGGACGGCCGCGGCTGCCGTCCGCACCTTCGAGCCCCGGTCGTCGGATGGCACAACGTAAGGAAAACGAAAAGAAAAGGAGGAGCGGTTAACGCTGCACCACACTGCACACTTGCTCACAAGAAACTCCAGGCAAGTCCAGGCCGCGCGACCACGTACGTGCTCGATCGCAAATAAACAAACAAAAGAAAATTCAAGCTCTCCGGGCGTCTCGCCGCGGCATCCGAGCAGCGGCTACGTATTTCTCTTCCTCTGCCTCATGTCTGTCTCTGGCTCCTCGCGGAGGACGTCCTGTTGCGCGCGCGTCCACGCACACCCACACAGCCACGACCAGGCGCCCACGCACACCCACCCGCATCCACACACAGCCACACGCACACGCACACGCACACTGGGGGCGCCTCTTGGAGCGACGAACAAGACGAGCGAGAGTCAAGGATGCGATCGGAGACGACGGAGGACGGTGCGAGTGTTCAGGGCTGTCCGTACGGCGCCGCGAGGCTCTGTACCGCTCTATACACGGGCCGTCGCGCGCGGTGTCCGTCCCCTGCGCTCCAGTCTGCGACTGACTTCGTTCCACTCACACCACTTCAACGAACTCCAACTCGGCGCGCCTGACTCGCCGCGTTCTCGCCCTCTCTCACTCTCTCTCTCTCTCTCTCTCTCTCTCTCTCTCTCGCTCGCTCGCTCCACTCGGCTCGCGGCCGCTCTTCCGCCGTCGCTCTATCTCGCTTTTTCTCTCGCGCTCGCTCTCGGTCTCGTCGGCCACGCAAGCAGGCGAACCCTCTGGCGGCGAAACTCTGTAACCGTTCTGCCGAGCTCTACTCCCACTCCAGTCGGCGTAACGAGCCCTCGGCCAATCGCGTCTCGATGTAGCCGACGGAGCGCAGCCACGTGGGCGGCGACGAGCCTCCCCATTGGCCGATCGCTAGGTACGACATGGGGCGGGGCAACATGTACCCGCCCACTCGGAGGCCGGTGCGGATGCTGTTACGCGTTCCACTCCGCTCTCCCTTCGCTCCGCGGCGGATGAACGCGGCGCACGAGCGACAGACGGAGACAGAGAGACAGAGCGCGACACGCAACGCGCGAACCCTCCTGCTACCCCTGACGTACGTGCGCGCGTGTGTGTGCGCGACTGTACTCCGTCGTTGGGGTTGGATACTCGGAGTGGACTATCTCCGGCTGTACGGGAAACGACGGACGAAACTACAAAAAAGAGTCCCGCGACGGGACACGGAGAAACGAGTGTTTACGCGAGTAAAACTTTTGTTAACTCTCTCGAGCGGTGCGCACGCGAGCCGAGGGACTTAAATAAATCTGGAACGACTTTTTATGCATGTACTCGACAAATCTAGGAGAGTGGTTTTTTTAGTCTTATAAAAAGGTGACGAGGCAAATTATTGCTCTTCGACTGACTTTTGTACAAGCACTTCTCTCGAGAGGAGCGTAGACTTTCGCTCGAGCACACGCGCGCGCGCGCACACACACACACACACACACACACACACACACACACACAACGAACATCCTTTATAATTCACATGCATCTTTCAACTTGTTGTCGAATACTTTAAAATTGCAGCTTATGCATCTACGTAATACAATTCTGAATTCAGTGTGTGCAAATTTCCTTAATGGAAAGTCATATTTTAAATATTTAAATTGTTCGTTCTTTACGTATATCGCTGTTAATGTACGTATGGCCAATAAACTTAACAACCATTTCTAGCAATAAAATGTTACCGAGACAGTGAAATTTAATTCAGTTTTCATACATTTAAATCATCAGCTTTAAAAAATTATTTTATGTTTTATATTACACAATTCTACGGAAGAATTTATGATTTGCCGTGCTTAATAAATTTCCTCTGAATCAACTTCTCACATTGAACATTCCCGATTTTTCTGAATCTCGGCAGCTGAAATATGAACCGACATTGTTTCACTTGAGACACGATGTAAAATTAATTCTTGTTATTTAATTTATATCTTTACTGGCACCTTAGAGGAATTCACACTTACATAAAAGAAAATCAATTAGGTATTTTTAAATAATCTTTATCTGTACCGTTTGTTTCGTCTACATATACCGATATGAAAACATTGTACGTTAACAGATGTATGTTTCTTTCGTAATGTGATTATAATGCAACATTTCTTAATTTAAATGAAGTGAATTGATTGATTGCCGTTTCTTTGCTGCTACGTTCAAACTATTATTTTTAACTGTCTTTAATAGGACAATTGTTATTCAAAAATCTCTTACGGGTTACATGAAATCATCGAACAAAAACCTGTTTTGACACTATTATCGGTAAATCTACCAGTTATTCACATAAGATACTCTTGTGCAATTAAATAACAAAAGCAGTATTGTCGTACATAAAATAAAAACGAATTTTTTACCATGTCATTTTATTTTGGTTTCTATTTGTATAAAAAACGCTGCAATGTTCACTCTTTGAAATATAATAATTGAATTAGTAGTGTGAAGTGAATATGACGGCTTATAGCGAAAAGTTAAATTGATGTAAAAGAATCAATGTATATATCAACTTACATATTGAAGAAGATTTGGAATAGTGCCTTTGTAACTAACCTGTAATGAAATAGAATGCAAATGAATCCATGCGCAACAATAAAAATATCATAAAAATTATAAAATTTATGTATTGCGCTATACATTACTAATCCAACTTTTTAATTAAAATAAAAGTTTCTTTTAATTCCTGCCTTGTGCTTTAGTTACTGCTAAATTTTTTGTTTCGAACATTGAAGAAAGCTCAGGTATGCAAAAAAATGAAAATGTTTTTATGTTTCCGTTTCTTCAAACATTTATAATTAAAATTTTTAATGCTATTAGTTAAAATTAACATTTGTTACGAACATACTATACTTAATTTTAATACTTCAATTATTTCTTAATTTATTTATTAACTTAATACAATTTTTTAATATAAAGGCTTGGATTAAATTTCTTTCCATACTTCTTCAACACGTTCAGAACATGCATTTCGATTAAACATTTAATCATGAATCAAATTTAGCAATCTTAGCAATAACAATAAATATTTAACGACAATAATTATTAAAAACGGACAAATTAAAAACCATAAAAGACAGAATTTTTACGTTATATAAATTATAAAAAGAACATTCCTTGCTGTGTTGGCTTTGCCCATAATCTCTAATACACATAATGATGTAAATCAGAGTTAATGTGCGTTTCTGTATAGGTATAATGGAATTATCAAACGGCTGATTAACTCTTCTGTTCTTAAGGATAAACTCGGAGAATATCTTTAGCGTCATGGATACTTAGATAATCCGGATTCTTGCATACTTTATAATCATTTGACAACAGCCGTGTAAAATGCGAAAACCTCTAAGCTCGTTAAATTTGCCTCTTCTTATACCTGATTTTTAAGAAAGGAACAAAGAATTTCTGGCAACGATTTTCAATATTTTAATAGCTTATCTTTCTCTATTTTTCATCTTATCTTTTCATCGATAGTAGTTAAAATGATAAATCAGTTATAAACAAATACGCGTGAAACATCTTACAAATGTATGAACAATAGTTTTCTTTTATCCAATGTGTTTTTAAATTTTATTGTACAATACATCTTTCAATACTTTCGAGCGTATATTTAATAACAAGTTTTTCTTATTAAGTTTTCTTTTAAAGAGGGAAAAAATATTTACATAGTCAATAAATAATTACATCCTCTTGTGTATAGCATAAAGAAACTTTTGAAATAAGTATTTAATAATACCAAGAACATTGTTTAAAAATTTTTCCAAATGAACAGGTTAACTTCATTAAAAGTATTTTATGGTCACACATTTTAAAAATTAACAGTAAATGTATATATCTTTTTTTCCTAAACTAACGATATTACTTTTGATGTTATTCAATTAACACTCTCAAATCGTTCAAGAAAAAAAGCTGATACATTTTTAATATAGTAAGAGTGAAAAGTAATTTCAAACAATTCAATCAGTTACTTAAAAAGTTTTAAAAAATTGCCGAGTTTTCGTAATCCTCAATTTATCATTACACCAACAAATATTATAAACCTTTTTTTTTTTAATATAGACATTATTCTGGGATATTAAACTTCCGATATAGCGTAGTTTAAGAATACATGCAATACACGAAATGCTTTTATACTTTGAAAGACAATTTTTCGTTAGAATCTTTAAAACTTTAAATCTTATTGGATGAAAATGACTGAGGTTTATTAACACTCATGCGTACATCTCTATACATAATCTAAATCTGTAATTGTCGTGTTTCAAAATGTCAGTTATACAAGAGAGAAATACGCGTTCGTTTAAAAAGTTTTTGTACTATTCGGTACCAGATAGATTCGAAAAAAATTAGCTGTTTACGCCATTTTAACATTTGATTGCTCAAACATTTCCACTATTCGCGAAATCAGCTCCTAACATTTAGAAATAACGAGCAACTGAGTTCCAGTGAACTAAATTAAGGAAGTTTTTTTTTCACAAAATCAGGTTCTCTGGCTTTTAGAAAAACCTCAAAATTTTCCAACCTAATACATTCAGAGAATACGAGAAAATGCTTAAAAAGCTCGTTGCGTGCGGTCGTAGCCAATGGCGATGGTGCGGCACGTATTCGGTTCCTGCATACCTACGCGTCCGACGGCCGCCGGCGCTCGGATTTGTGTCCTCGCGGTTCATTAGAGGCTCGCCTCTTTGTAAGCAGCACTACACACACATTCACCCAAACAATTTCACGGCCTATTAGATCGGTGCTGTCGCAGACGAAAAACTAGAGAGGGTCGACAGCCAAGGTCGCTTATCTCGCAAAGTGTGCTCCGCGTTGACCTACTGCTAGGGATGACGTGCATCTTTGTCTGCCGCTTTCTCACTGTTCTTAACTGAAACGGAAGTCGTTGCCCGTTTTGTGGGGTATATTACCCCAATGCGGTTGAAGAGGATGCGTCGCCGGAATGTCAGGAAACTCTGAGAACGAGGTTAACCAGATTAGCCGACGCACATCCGAATAAGTGCTAAGTACACAGATGGACTTCAGTTGCAGGTCTTTTTTGATTTTCAACTCGGGCTCAGTCTCGTTTTTAAACAATTTTAACAATGTGTTTTATCGATTTATGAAATTCTTTGGTTAGAGCGGTTCTGAAAGCCAGAAATAAGTTACCGTAATTTTCAATAATTAAAATTGTAATTTTGATGTTTCACTCATTTGTTTCCGAACTCATGATTTTGATAATATAAATAAGCTGCATCAATTTTCAGGAAGTTGAATACTACATTGAACTGAAGTAGATCTAAACGATTGTAAATGAAACGTTTTCATTTCATAGATATTTTTTAAGTAACGTATAACATCTAAACAGTAAATGTTTTTAATCTAAGATCGGTAAAATTTCTCTTTTCTGCGTTAATAATGGTGTTATGCCTCCGCATAATCTTTTTCGGTTATCAATCCTTTTGTACACCAAATCAAGCTCTTTAAATGCTTTCAGTCATATTTACACTTATTAAGATAACAAAGAACATACATTCTAAACCAACTGATTTCATATCTAAGTTTACATACGACAATCCTTTAGCACACATTGTATTTCGTGTACTTATGTACACTGACTTTACGTGTAAGATTATAAAATAAGATTGCACACATAAAATACATATTTTACAATCAACCTAATTAAATAAGATATTATCTAATTAGGAAAATTGCTTTGATCGGAAGAAAGCAAAGTTGAAAAAATATATTTTATTTTATTAGTATCGTAACAACTTGACTTAAAGCATTGTAACAGGGCTAGAAATACTAGTGCTAAATAAAGATGTATTTAAGGAGAAAAGTTTTGTAGAAATTTGATAGGATAAAATGTGCTGATATCACTCTGTACAAATTTGTAAACGAAATAACAGTATTATATAATAGACTATGACAAGTATTTTAATAGTTTTTAATAGGTCAAAATTTAAAAGTAGATAAATATTACTTAGATTCGTATAAATATTCATTATTTATACCTTCTATTCTTAGAAGGCTTACTTAGTAATTCGGCAGCGTTAGAATAAAAAAATGAATTAATGCATCTACTTAATTGATAATCTTGCTGTGATCAATCGTTAAAAATAGAGGAACTCATCAACTGTAACTAGTCTCCATAACCGTTTATTTATCGATCTCAGCATCGAGATTTTTCAAGATTATACTTATCGTTCTTAACAATAGTTTTCACTACGTATTCCTTACTCATTTCATCTACAGACAGAAGGTCAAAGGTTGTTCATACGTTTGCAGAGCTTATTAAATTTTTTAAATTGTACATTCAATCTCTCGCATTAAAGTACAACGTACGAGTAAATGAAGTACTCCCGAAAACTCGTCGTACTTAGTTGTACTTTAGTTGTACTTAGAACTTCGCGAATGCATTTGAAAGTACCCAAGTTTAATGCTTCTATACTTGGCAACAGTAGTGCTTCGAACAGTTTCGAACGAATCAATATCATTAGTTCATGCTTTTGATTGACAGAGTATCTGTCAATATATTCTCATAGTTAAGATCTTATTTTAGTTTCAACAACGACTAATAGTATTGCATTTCAGTATGCGTGCGTGCGTGCGTGCGTGCGTGCGTGTGTGTGTATGTAAGTTATAATTCTATTCAAACTTTTATCCATTTGGAAATTATCTATTTGAGGGTACATATACACAACTGATAGTTAGTATCTTCTTTATAGAAAAAAGTGAACCTTGAATTTTAGAAGCTTAACTTTTCAATGATAATTTTCATTCGTAAGCTCTCGTAGTGTTACAAATCTGTAATATTTAATGAATATACAAGTACTGTAAATTATAGATGCCATGATAATATTTTTAAGGTAAAATTTGATTTTACAATAAATTCATTATTGGATATTCTTATTTTTAATCAATTAAAGCGATCTCCACTTTTTTCTTTCTTTAAGCATCCGATACCTTTAAGCAATAAAATTATCCTTTTAAAACCAGTACCGTACGTACTGCTCGAAAGTAAAACAGAAGAACAATAAGTTTGTCAACCTTTTTACAAATTCATGCTAATAATCGGAAGTTGGGATCGTTCTGTTGCGTTGGCCTTGGCTCATTCTTGTAACAACTGTGCCTAAAAGCTCTAGAAAAGTTTCAAGGTTCCAAGAGAAACTATTCGAGTTTCTTCCAAAACAGAAATTGCATCAGAGAGTATGGAGAATTTTCATTTGGCTGTAGGGCGTAATACTCTCTCTCTCTCTCTCTCTCTCTCTCTCTCTCTTTCTCTCACCCCTCTCTATCGATCTATCTCACTAGTTCGTCCCCAAGTTTATGCCATAAATCACGAAGACGTACTAGCTTGTCGAGATGTTTGACGAAAAAAGATAAGAAGGTTAGACTGGAGTGAAAAGAAACGAAAATGAAAGTGATGTAAAAATAAAAGAACGGTTATAGACAAAAGAAATTTGAAAAATTAGTAAAACGTTTGTTTCTGTAATTTCAGCGGATATTATTTAAATGAAGATAAAAAAGATATCGTAATATCTGTTCACGATTGACTTTGAATTACAATTATGTACTTATACAAAATTCATATTTTCTTATTTTTCAATTACTGTTTATAAAAAATTGTTTATAATGGATCAGTTTAATGGTGTCATAAAGTATACTTTGTATATTTAAAATAATTTCAATCATGTTATGAATATGCCAAAGTAAATCTTTAATAAACTATTTAACAGTTCAATAAAATCTACTTAAAACATCAAAGGTAGAATTTTATTTTAGAATTTGGTAAATTACTTGGTTAATATTTACTCGGTATACAAGGTAATTTTCCCTGGATGTGTATGCCATTTGTTTGATGATCAAGTGAAATCTGCCTAAGAGTTAATTCGATTATAGTAAGTTAAATTCACGTATCATATTCACGAAAATTTTTTTTTAAATGTTGTCGTACAGTGCGCAAATAAGCGATTAACTTCGTTTAGTTAATGTTTAAAATTTCATTTTTTTACCATTAACAAAAGAACGACAAGAGCAGAAGAAATCTTAAATTGATCTAAAAACAAATATTTAGCTGCTCACACTCAGAGATATTCAAAACAACTTCATGTAATTGAATTTGTAAACACTTAGATATAAGAAACAAAAAATGAGTCCATCGTCCATCGAAATTTTATATCATGTTTTAAAAATTGCACAAAAATGTTAACGCTTTCTTATTTCCGTAAATAATTATGTTTACTACATTACATAAGTTACGCACATTTAAAAAATTTAATTTTTTTTTCCTAAGAAATCAAGTAATAAACGATTGTGTAAAATGTACACATAACTCGTGAACCTTCAGAACTCAATTTTGAAATATCAATAAATACTGATACGTCCAGCATTTCAAGTCGTTCAAACGCTATGTACTCTTAACATTGTTACGTGCAATGCTATATGAAAAAAATTTACGGATATTACAGTTCGTTCTCAGCAGACTTACACGACTTTTTAAACAGACAAAATCTATCAAGCCAATTTCATTTCAGCAACAAATGCAAAATATAGCAAAATAATAAATCCAGCGCTAATGTTATTTAATATTACACTGTCAACGGCATTCTCCACTCTTTGTTTTTATAACATCGCGACTCTCGGCCCTTAATAAGCTGCTTATTCGGCAATTATGACGAGCGAGTGAAAATTATATTATAAAAGAAGCTACGGCGTCGTGGGCGCGCGCCCATCGTAAAAAGTGTGATATTCACGCGACGCAACGTACGCGCTTATAATACAAAGCTCGTACCGGACAAAACAAAAGCGACGCGGTTGGCATGAAAAATTTTTATGGACGGACGAAAAAACTAATAGGGTCCAGACGGTCCTGGCGCCTTCGTGTGCGCGTGGAGGGTCAGGTTCAGAATTTTATTGAGTGTCGGCCCTTCTTTTGGTCCTCCTTTAAGGAGGAGGACGAGACGCCTGTCCATTTTTCCTTTTTTTCTTTCCATAGCAGCACTTTTTCGCCGCTGCTTTTTTCTATTTTCAACGGTGTTTCCCACTTATACTTGGCGTTTGACTTTTGATTCTATACATTTTACATTTAGAATTCATTAACCAGATGGTGTGCTTTAATGTTTCAAGCTTAATTCGTGCACTGGTTTCTTTGCAAGCTTTTCCTCCAAGTATCTAATCGTATAAACCTACCGATGGTAATGATACGACGGTAAAGTAATAACCCCATTATAAAAGTATGTACTTATTACTGATTATGAATACCGATTATTTTATATTCATCTAGCCACGACATAATTTAATTAAAACTCTTGAAAATTTTAAGGAACTACATACAATCTTCTCTCGCGTTCTCACGTTGCAACTATAAAATGAAATCTGCGCTAAAGGTTCGAAGAATATATGCAACTTACGGAAAATTTTTCCGAGCAGTATTTATTGCAAATAAGCTTCCTTACGACGCCTCTAGACACAAAATATTGAGTTAAATGGTCCCAGTCGATTCGATTATTTTTAGTGCACAGCTTTGAAATGACAAACGAAACTTGTACTGAGCCAGCAATCATTTTTACAACGTTTGGAGTGCTGATCTGCACTTATGCGAAACGCATTCTGTGCGTCACATAATAAGAAACAAACAATCAATTCCCAAAGACACCTCGCATCATAAATCCTCGAGTATAGTGGCGTATAAATCGAATGCGAATGTATAATCTATATACAAGAGACTTGTCATCGATCTCGCTTGCCAACAAGAGTATGTGTGCATATACATATACATACGCACATATGCATATACATATACATATACATATACATATACATATACATATACATATACACACACATACATCCATACATACACTTATACACTTTATTTGATAATTCTGCAGACAAACATATATCTATAATCAGTCAAAAAGTCACGTGTAAAAAGTCGTCCATGCACACATTATTAAAGCAGGATATGCAAGTATTTTTGCTGGCGATGTTTATGGTGATTTTCGAATTAAAAATTTCTCCCCTCACCACCTTCGACGTTATAAAATTAAAAGAGGAAAAAAGAGCACATACGCAGGCTTTCTTGTCCACCTCCCCTCTCTCTCTCTCTCTCTCTCTCTCTCTTTCTCGCTCTTTCTTTCGCAAGACGAGGTAGGAACGAACGAACGAACCAACGAACGAACGAACCAACGAACGAACGAATGAGCAGCGAAATGTCAACCGTAAAACTCGCGAGGCAACACTAATTAACCCGACCGAAATAAACTGCGGTGCTGAGCTGCACAGAGTTCCGCCTTTTTTGTCCCTCTCGTTCTTTACCTTTCTCTCTCCATCTTCGTTTTTTTATTTCGCGTCTCTTTATATTTTTTCTTTTTCTCGAAAACCTATTCCGTAGATAGAAATTCCGGATTTTGTATACGTTTTTGTTCGTTGTTCTTTTTAATTTTAATAGAATTTCGCGGGGAAAACGTGTCGACGATGTTATTAAGCTATTGATTGTTAATACGGAATTAATGTAAATCTATAGATGCGAAGGTTCCCATGATCGTTTAAATTTATCAATGTTTTTTCTTACTTTATCTCGGATACTTGTAAATTTGCGGAGAACCTGTTTTACTATTTGCTTTGACGAATTTAAATGCTTGGATTCTTATAGTTTAGATAAAACTACGAGTGAAAAGATTTCTTTCACGCGTTTATCAGAGATCAACACTGTAGACGATGATATAAAATTAATGTTACTTTGTGAAAAAAGTTTGCTATGCAAAACTGAGTAGAACGTGAAAAATGTTTAATTCCGCAGGATTTCCTTTTATTCTTTACTTACTTTTTTACTTACTACTTAATTTTTATTTAATTTATTATACTATTTTTTATATAACTTTCTTAATTATTATTGATTAAATTAACGTAAGATATCATTTACGAGTGAATATCTTTTTAAGATAAAGAACAAATAAATTAAACATAACCGTTGCTAGATAAGCACGTGACGGTAGGGCGTGTGTTACCCTGAAAAGTTAGCATTGAAGTATAAGTAAATATATGTCACGTAGTGAAATATCAAGGGCAAATGTATTTAAACAATGTGCTTTTACTTCGAACAAGCAGTTCAAATGCACTTCAAGTGAAAATGCACCAGATCCACACATACACGTAGTTTTCAACTCGGTATTAGGCGTCGATGAAACCCCGCAACGTTGAAAAATGTACAGAAAGCCTCGTCTCTCGTAACTAAGCTACACGGGAGTGTGTGTGCACGTACACAAAATGTATTTATGTTGGAAGCCCCGCTTATGCCGTGTTACGCCTCGCGCGAGGTCTTTTCTTCTTTTGCCGCGCACATCCGAAAAGCTTATTTTTTGTCCATCTAACGATACTTCAGTTCAGATTTTAGTTCAAGGAAACTTCAACGATTCATTGAGAAGGAAAACAACAATTTTTTAATATCAGGATAAGCCTTCTTTTGGAAAGCATTGCACACTTTCTGCTTTTGTTCCTTCGAGAATAAGAAAACTTCAAAATGCGCTTTCAAGGAATCCACAAATTGTTCATTATAAAAAAAGATACCAAAATTAAAATTATGAAGTAAGTGAAATGGGTTTGACGTCGATATCTACTTTTAATACGAAAGTAAATATAAGAAGATTGTTTTTATTAACTCGCGAACATCGATTATATTAAAACAGTAAGCTGATTTTACTTTTTCAGTACAATTATTATTTAATTGAAATCTTTTATCTTTCAATAGTTGCATAAATAAGTATGTTTATGAGTTTACAAATTGGTACGAAAATATGAACGATTTTCATTACTTAAAACTCAACGTGATTTTACTGTGAAGATGTAAATTAAATTTTTCTTTCTTTGAATGTCTATTAATTCTTTAATATAATTTTTAAAAGATTCAGTCTGGAGCAAGAGAATACGACTATAACTATGTTGAATAATAATTAATAAGAACGCTTTTGTAGCTGTTGCATGAGCGTGCTTTAAGAGATTAAATCTACAAAAATCTTCAACTTTTTTATTTTTTATGTAATTTAAATAGAATTTTTAAATAGAACCGTATAAAGCCAATAAAATTTGAAATAAAATACGAAATATGCGTTACACATTCATTGTAAAAGTATTTGATAATATTTGTATGATATTATTTAGAAAAACTTGTAAATATTGATAATATACGTATATAAATTTTAATAAATTATCGCAAATTAGCGAGGCGTCTTCGGATTCCTGTTTTTACCTAATTTTAAAATAATACTAATTGACTGTTACTGTTAGACATGCACAAATGCATATTTAATTTACATTTCTCTTCGCGTTATTAAATATAAAACAGAAATACTATTTCCCAATTACAATAACACGAAAATTCATTCGTCGATCTTATCGTTATCGCCAACTTAGCCGTTCGCTTTTTTTTAAACAACGTTAATATTATGTTTGGCTAATTTGCTTATTTTTGGCATCCATATATTATTAATTTTATATTAAAACTTTTATTTTGTAAGAAAATCACATGAAAATATAGCAAAGTATATCGATATAAGTTTAAATTCTTTCGAATATTCGAAATATTTAAAGTCTTACCCTAGTTAATTAACTCTATTTTTGTTCCAAAGAATTAGAAATTTCGTTTAAAAAACCAAGAGTGAATTTTTTAATTCACGATTACGTAGCCAATGATATACGCACTCGTACACACGTATAAGACGATGAAAGCGTCCACGCGCAATCGGGTACAAAGGCGTCGCACGTACATTGTATATGCCTGTGCAGTTCTGCATTTATATTACGTTCACCGTATAGACATTAAAATGAATAGCGCAATTGCAAAAGCATCCGTAGCGGAAAGATAAAGAGGATATGAGGCTTGAATTTCTCGGAAGTCTACTGATAAGGCCTACGAAGGATTAATGAACCCAAGATGCTGGAAAATGGCGTTTATCAATTTAAACAATTCGATATCAACTAAGTAACAAGTCACCAGTTGCATATCGATACTTTGCCGAAGGATTTCATACTTGGAATCGTTCGAGGCTTCTCGAATCATTACATCCAAACGTGATAAAAGCCTTTAATATTATTTTTCTAAAGCTGGCAAATACTTTTTAAGATGTTTCAAATGACATCCACAAAATGACTGCGTAATCGTTTTCACTTAGAGTTTCCGCATGGATTTTCTGTATTATATTCGAACTCATGTGAAAATAGAAGAAATTTAATCGTAACAATTTTTCAAATGTAACGCAGTTGTTGTTTCCACAAACGTACATCTAAAAGTCCTGTAAATAAATTTTACAACAATTCAACTTGTATGTAATTACTTAAATGATCTAGTAATAACCACTCGAACGTCCATATCGGGAAGAGGGTATAGAGCACGCGACGTCTGTAAGTAGCTTTCAACTGAAAATTATATCTTGCAGCTCTCTTTTTCCCTTTATCCCTCATTTAAAAGGTAGTTAGTTACACGTGTAGTGATTTATATTAGAAAGTTACATACATTGGATTTTACGAAGATTCCGGAAATATTATAGATAAAATAAAAGTTGTAGTGCTAATATCCTGACGCAGTTGTCCTTGTAGAAATGTAGTAATTTTCTTACAAACAAGCGTAAACTCTGTCCACTAATCCAAGACTGTTTTTACATTTTACACTTGATACAAAGTCTCTGAACGTAGTAGCATACATTTTATTTGATAGCCTGGCACGTATTAATAGCGATACAAATTTTAGCAATATATATTTTATTTTAATTAATATTTTTGGACAAGCAATATTTACAAATTTACAAAAAACGACTTTTAAGACAATCATCGATCAGTGATCCCGTGAAATTCCTAAAGTACCGCTAGCGACAAGCATATAAATCTCGCTTTCTTAAATACGTAAAAACCTATTCTAATGTAAAAAAATTTATTATACGACTTAAATTCGATGAAGAAATAGCCAGGCAAGTCCTCTTCTTCTTAAAGCCCTCGTAAAAGCTCTCTTCCCGAGCTTTCAACGCGCGAGCTTGGAAGCTGATTGACAAAAAATCCCAAACTCGTGCGAGACCGCGATCGAGGATCCGAAAGAAAGTCGTCGAGCGATCGCGAGCTTGGCTACCGACGCGCGTCCTTGAGACGCCCCTAATGAAGACGAATGGCAAGACACGGAATTAAGAATTCGCATATAATGATACTCCATCTGCCGTCGCGCGATTAACGTGTGCGTCGGGCGAAAAAGCGACGCCGCGAAGGACTCGGGAAGGCGCGCGCGGGGATAATGATCGACGGAAGTGTTCGTGCTAAAATATGCAGATCCAGCGCTCGGGCAAATTACCGCGGCGGCACCTACATCCCTGTGTGCTCACCCCTTTTGCGCACGTCGATGTTGCACTCGAGGGGCCGGATCGTAACGCGCGTTACGCCGAAATATCGAGGGCTTTGATGCTCGATGTTGAAATTCGCGTCGTGGTTCTAGGCGGTTCTAGTTCTATATTGCCTCACTCTCCTTTTCTCTCCCGGTTTCCTTCCGCGTCTCTCTCCTTGAATCCCTTTATGCACGTACATTATTAGATATGTCCTTTCCTTTATTTTGGCAAAGGTATTTCTTATGAAACATCTTCTCCAACATGTTTAGAGAACATGTATCGAAGCATAACACACGTGTAAATACAATTCTTTAATGGTTTCATTTAATCATTTGGCAAAAAATATAACACCTTTTACATAGAAGCCGGCTTAGGATCGATGATCAAATTTTACGAAAATTATGCGACACATGCAAACCTAGGAAAACAAAAGTATGTTTTTGTTTAATATTTTTCAAAGTATTCAGGTCGAACGTATTCGATAATCGCAGGATGATTTCGAAATCAAGCTTCAATGATCATGCGAATTGAAAAGCACAAGAGTTAGAGCAAATTTATCGATATCGCACGCAAGTACATTCCTAAAGAATATCTCCGGTTGATTTTGTACTATGAGTGTAAGACACGAATAACGAATTCACTCGTGAAACGGCATTTTCGATGAGAATTAGGATTACGTGCAACACCAGCTTCGACAAAAGCTCGTTGGTAAAGGCGGAAGAAGCCGAAAATGAACGGTTGTGTTATGACCCGCAGCCTCGAATAAAGAGCTGTGACAGTTAACCTTGGGCGAAAGAAGGGGCGGCAGAGAATTATATTGCTTTACATCCCAGCTAATGGAATACAACTGCACAAATGCTTTTCTTTTGTCTGTAAGCGAAAATGTACATTGTAATTCGTATGCGTACGAATGGCAACGGAATAGAATATTAATATGGCGTGAGGAAAATTTGTAAATGTTATGCCACTGGCCATTTTATGCAGTCAAAGCCGAAAACTATAAATATTGATATGGAATTACGTATCTCGGTTAAATATCATAAAGAATGGTACACGTCAGTCTTGTACTTAATTAACGCGAACATAATTTTTGTTCGTTCTAATTAATTCTTCGGATCGTACGCGCAATACCGATTTTACAAAAAGGAAAGAGGCAAATTTATGTTTTGCAATAATACGAAGCGCAGTCTTATAATTTCTCACCTCAGCTGCATTTTACAATTGCTACTTCGCACGCGGTTGAAAAAGATTTTTCTCCCCTATCATTGAAAATAGCCCGCGTTTTAGTCGTAGTGAAGCCGCTCGTTAAAGTTAATGATTTCCTGCACGGACCTTCGTCGGTGCAACGATAGCACAGAACGAAAGCATACATACAAACGCAACGCGACGATCTTAAAGGCAAAGAATTGTACGAAAACGGCGCGATAAATGAGTATATATTGCAAATCGTTCACAAGCGCTCGTTCGTATTTTGCGAGCGCGATATTGTATTTGACGTAGGCGCCACTTGTCTGTACACACGTATCGTAAACCACGCAAAAAGTGACGAGGTAAGTTTAGTCATATAAGTTTTGCATCCTCGAGTAAAGCGTACATGACAATTATGGTATTATGTATCACCTTAGAAGAAAACATTATTATAACATTGTCTGGGGTATACGCTTAAACACGATCACGTATTTTTATAACCCTGTTCAACGACGTACGCAGAAAATTTTCTGCCTGTCTGTCAGTCGATTAGATTCGCTTAGCCTCGTGAACTAGAAATAATAAATTTTCGAGTCATCTTTGATAATAGTGTGGAACAACTGAAACTGCTTCGAGAAGAACTTATTAATTATCAATATTCCCAAATTACGTTGGTTTTACGATATTTTTTTAACGTGATTTTACGTACTGTTTGGAAAACATGTATTTCCTTACCGATACAAGTATAAAATTAACTTAATTTTACAAATAATATTTTAAAAGGGCAAAAATTCCTGTACTTCCCTAATTGCGGGTAACTATACACGAAGCTATAAATACGTAATATAGTTAATGCATGCAAAGAATCTGCAATTCTAAAAAAGTAACTTGTTAACGTGTTTTCTCATTTTGTTGGAACAATATGGAATTTAAATTAGCTAAATTTAATGCTACGTTTAAAATGACATACCTAATACCTTGATAAAAATGTTCATTTACATAAAAGCGCTTTATCGGAAATCCAAAACTTTAAAGATTATATTAGAAAATTCTCCAACGCTCCACTAAAAGATATACTAAGCGGCGAATTAAACAAAATTATTTTCCCTAACCTTTTATATCGTATTTTAATTTTCAATTTTTAATCTTAACTCAGTCCCGTTTTTTTAATATTGATCGTACCATTGTGCTAAAAAATACTTTTAAATTATTGACGCATAACACGCGCAAGGTAATGCAAAGCGCTCCCGACGTCAATAGCCACGTTTCCTTCATAATTATTACTCTTTCGCTTGAGAAGTTTAAATTTATGCTTCAACAGCGTAAAATACTACACACATTTGAACATGTTTTATTAGAGAAATCTCGGTTATTAATGAAACGGTGGTCATGCAAATTAAGATTTCATTACCGGAATCCACGATCTTCATTATACTTTTTTTCAAATATACAAAATTAATTTGCAAGTTGTAAAAAGTTAAAAAGTGAAAATAAATTAGAAGGAGGTTATGAATTCTTTTAAATTAAACAACTACATTTGCAAGAAAACTCATCAGCTTTCTTTCGTGTATATATGTTTTTTTATTTTAAAAGAGATTAATTTTGTATGTTATAAGTCTACAAGCAATATTCTGGGTAATTATACAAGTGAAGTTTTATTCGAAATGTATGAATATGTCGTTGATCATATTCTGAAGAAATAGTTAAAATAGTAACTCTCCTTGCTAATACTCCGCATTAACTCTCATTATTAACAATTAAATTTTTAAAGTGCATATTTCTTTGGTATTATAAAAAGAAAAATGATTTAAAATCTCATTACGTAAACTTTAATGTAATGATTTTTAAATCAAAAGACCTCTATCGGTTCTTAATTTATAGGTATAAAGTTATAGGTATTTTTTCATGGAACTATAATTAGTATATTAAAGTTGGAGTAGCTTTTATTATAAAGTAACTGATTATTTATCACTTTAAATAATATAGTGATCTGTATGAATATGACGACTCAAGATTAATTATTTTAACATGAAATAATAAAAAGCGAATTCCGTGATAAAATGAATAAGGTCTAAAAAAATTCGATGTTTAATAAAAAAAGATAAAAAAAAAACTTGTTTTCAAATGTCATCTAGAGTAATATCTAAATAAGTAACAGTATTCCTTACCAAATCTAGTTAAAATAAAAGCTCATGGAATTTTATACTTTGTATTTTAAATTTCAAAACATATTTGATAACGCAATTACTTTCCAAAGTCAGTTGGCTTTCAATAAAAAATATTCAAAAAATTACTACATTCTTTTTACTTTTTAAAGTACACGAAGCTATAGAATCCATATTATAAAGAGATTACGTTTCTGTCATCGGAAGGAATCTGTTACTTTTCATGGAATCGCACATTTGAATATAATCTTCTAAATACACTATCAATACGCACATAAAACTGACATTATACTCTAATCACTGAAACTCTTAAATAGTGTTACGGATAAAACCTGCAGTAGGTCCTAATAATTTCACCAAAATTCTTGAATATATTAAACAAAGTATATATAGGAGATCGAAAGATATCAACAATTTTAAGAAAATAGGCTCTACAATAGCGTTTACTATTAACATTTACACTATTAGCGTTAAATTCGCTATTCAATCAACCCGGATATTCCAAAAGCTACTCTGTAACACTTTGCGTTAAAGCCGGATATTCTGAGAATGCTTTGTGCAGTCGTAGGAAATCATTAGGTTCTTTACAAGAAATCGCCATTACCTCGGCAGGAGAGAGAACATCGCAAGTGACCCGTGTGATAGTGTAGGTTGTTACGCAGAAGAAAAAATTTCTCGTGTGTAAACAATGGACACGTAAATTGACAAATGCGTGAAAAACGCAGGTGGAGAGATACTCGAGTATCGCGTCAATATATATCGAAGTCGTTAAGAAAACGACATGCAAGCCATTTGGATACGCACTTGGTTGAACATAATTTTTTCATGTGATAAGAGGAAAGATGCATTTTACCCTAATGTTTAGTTAAGCGAAATTCATACTTGTATGTCTGATAGTGATAGTCGTTTCCGTAGCTTTTGGAAAAGTAAGTTTCATCATTCTTCTCGGTTGAAACTTTCAAAAGAAAAATACATACGTTATATACAATTTCATTATTACATTCATTCGTGCACTTTTTGAAGTCCTTGTTTGAATAATTGAAAGTGATACTAATTCGAAAGAATATTCGGTTGGAATTTAAATGAGAATTTGTTAACCTTGTTTGAAGAAAACTAGAATAAGTATCAACCTTAATAAGTCTTATTTTTGTTTACAAATACGTATAACTGCAGGAAATAGCTTTTAATTCGACCTTGGTATCATTATTATAGCCATTAGATTATAAAATGTATTTAATAGTATAAAAATATTCGTTAAATTATTCATAAATTCTATTGAATTAATGATCAAAAGGAATTGCTTGTCATTGCAGACTAACAAATGTTGGATAATTGCACAAGATAAGCAAGTGGAAATAAAAAATTAGTATTCTTAAATTACTTCCAGCTACGTATTTCTTATTCATTCGTAATTCATACTTTCCAAAAGTTGTAAAGAAACGTTCGTCAAACAAATGATTAAGTGTCGATGAAAGATACAAGAGAAATAGTGATAGTACTAAAGCATTTTAGATGAATAATGTAGTCTAAAGTGTCTGGATTGATTGTAAAAACATTTCTAACGGTAAATTGGTAATAAAACATTTGCTTATTTTATAATTATCAGAGAACTTCATGTGACGAAATTACAAATTCACTGAGAGTAGAAATGGTATATTTTACACATCACAAATCGCTAATTTATTTCATAGAAATCGTTCAGCGAAAAATTCCTTTGAAAATATCTAAAGAACAGCAATAGTAGTCAGAGACACTTATAAACATTTAATAAAACTTATTTAATAAAATTTATATCCAGGTATTGATCAATTTACCTGTCAACTCTCTCTCTCTCTCTCTCTCTCTCTCTCTCTCTCTCTCTCTTTCAAAGTCAGACAACGAATTCCTTACTTTTATTTTTAAATGTTAGAGGGAAGGATTTTCGTGTTATATACTTATGTGCTATTAATATAATACAGTATAATCAAAAATATAAATAAGTTAAAATTAAATAAATTGATCGTGTAGATGATCGTTCTTTAATTGACATCATCTATATGTTTCCAGATTCTTGAATATTCTAGTAGACTGCAATATTTAACAAAGAATAGCATGAAAAAGTATTGTAACGTATTGGTGGAATTCTAAATGCATTTGTGCATGTGGTACGTGTAATTCTGTAATTCATGAAATAAGACATAAAAGTAACAAACGTTACAAGTGAGGGATTTACGCATAATTCACTTGTGTATATATTGTTCTGAACAACCAATAACTAAACAGCACTACATATCTGCTTACAATGAAACAATTTTCTGACATTTTTTTGAAATGATCAATCGAGGTAAATATATTTGAACAGGTTTATAATAATTTACATTGAAAAGTGAGAACGTAACAACGTTAAACGATGGCAAGAGAAAGGGTAAAATAGTATGGTACGTAGTTGATTAACTACTTAAGATACGGATCGAGTGAAAACATTTATTTTTTTATTTCATACATAATTTGTTATTGTATATAAACTAATGAATAAGCACAATTTTTAAATAGAAATATTTTTAAAAACGTAATATGAATTTGTTTGGGTTGATTACACTTTAATATTCTGCGCTTAAGTCGTGAAGTGAATAAGCTTCGAATTTAAATACGTAATTATTTGCTAAAAATATTTCCAAAACAAAATCTTCTAGTAAGCACAACATAAAACGTATATTTTAAAAGGCCAATAAAAATGAAGGCGCGTGTTCCGATGTACGCCATTTTATATAAAAAGCTATAATAGCGCGATAGACGTTGTAAATTCCTCAGAGAGAAAAGTCATTACGAATGCAGTAGAAATGTTTTGTGGTCGATATCCCTATGAATAAAATTACGATATCATTACGCTTCGGCGCTAAGGAATATATTTGTATAACTTTATTCACTTAAGACAAGGAAGATAAGATTCTCTTTTAAGCGTTCTCTTTTACATTCACTTTTATAGTATTAATTTCAAAAAATATTTCGAGACTTATTAAACACTGAAACACTGAAACTGGAATAACTGCTGAATTATACCCGTTTGAGCAAACTATCGAAATTTGAAAACTATGTCTTTTTTAAGTATCGCATTATAGTCATGTTTCCTATCGCATTATGCTGGAATGTAATACATTTAGCAGCAAGTATATTTTATCGAGAATTAATGTAAATGTTTATATTTTACAAAGTTTATAAAACAGTCACTTTTTATACCTAACAAAATATTACAGAATCGTTCGAAATTTTTCTTTAAAACTTTGAATAATATTATCTGCACGTAAACATCTGATGCAGCTTTCTGATTCGTAATCCTAAAAACTCGTTGATTAGCACAAGCGCACGGCGTCAAAGCATTTTGCAAAAGTCAACGACGACTTCTCCTTTTCTAAATATTCCGTAACCATAAATATTGCAGTTACACATACGAGTACGTGTAATTTCAGCGTTAGCATTAGCTCTGAGAATCGAATACTCGTTGAAATCGGCGTTACACCGCCAGATAACACTTCGCAAGGAATGATAATGCAAACTACGAGCTCGCGATGCATCAAAGACACAAATCCATTAAAAAATCTAGAATTGAGCAGTTGGTTGGTGAAAATCTATGAGGTCCCTGCGAATAACGAGATACGAATAGCATGACACGAAGAACAAAAAAGAGCTACGGAGTAGAAAGCAAGATGGCCAAACTCTATTTTCGTGTGTGGACTGTTCTCGCGATTGATGCGTCTACGTGGGGGTTTGGCTCTCGCGCGATTTCGCGAGATGCCAGAAAGTATAAGTGTTGCTTTTTAGATTTTGCTTGATTGCCACGATATTTATAAGTAACCGGGAAGTCCCGAAGTAACGTTGAGCGAAATAAATTGACTCTTCTAAGATTCTCTGCGACACTCCGCAGGCATTTGGTTGCCTGCAAGACAACGAGCTAAACCTAAATTTAAACGCTTTCCAAATTGAATTTCTTAACATTTTTAACGTACGGTGTCTCAAATTTTGATATTCTTAGTTCCATTTAAGTAACTGAATATCAAATTACTAATTTCATGTAGTGCGGATAGATAAAGTAGGAGCCTCAGAGCCATTTATTTTCAATATACATACACTAGGCGTAAATACATTACACGGTTTATCACTGCGTAATGAATATTATTATGTGTTACACATTTGCTCATATATAAGCTACTGTTCAACCTATAATGTATATCTGTATATTATAGTGTACATGGATACAGTTTCTAGGTTAACAACTCGTTTACGCGTAGATGAATATGTTACTGCCAAGCGGGCATAAAATACTGTAAGCTAAGGATTTCCGTGCCCATCCTTTATTAAGTAATTATAAATCAATTGGCAATATCCTCCATACCGAAAAATTATTCTTAATTAAACGCAAGTAATCTTTCATAAATTCAAGGAATTTTCACGTACTTTCTGTTATAAATATTTTCACTTGGATTATTTCTAATTCAAATTTGTAGAACAACATTCAAATTGCGTTTTCAAATTATCGCGTTTCGCCGATTTTCTCAATCGAATAATATATTCTGCTATAATAATTAGCTTATTTATCTCAATTTCAATCATTCTCATGTTAATCATGATTAATTATACAAAAGCGAGCTATTACGGATGTAACCTAAAACTTAATTTTTTATGTAATCCTGTTCTTTCTGCAAGCTGAATTGAAAATTGATTAGAATGCAGTATGTAATTATGCCGCGTGTATTAAATATATTCTTAATATTGGAAAATATTTTTTACGATATATGGTATATCGTCGACTTAAAATTCCTTTTAGTTATTGAAATCGAAGTGAATAAAAAACTTCTATCAGTAGGTAACAAATTATTGCATGTTTCTTTCGCGATAAGATAATGTTTTCATTGCAGTAGTAAAGCGTTTGCTTACTATATACAAATTAATTTTCCTTCTTAATTTGAAAAATTTTAAATCCAAATCAGTTTTAAGTTATATATAACAATACTTGTATTACGCGATTATTATCGTCCTGGCAATGCAAGAAAGACGAAATGAATTACAACGTACATTAATTAACCGTCATGAAGCGTTTATTTGATTTGTAAATAACTCGTAAAAATTCACGAAACAGTGGGTAAATCTGACTAATGTAGATACATTCGTCAAGCGAAAGTTAGAAGAAATTTTTGATATTTCGTATAATCTTGTATGCGTTACCAGTCTGCTTGCGCATGCGCGAATACTTATTGTACCCGTGTCGCTTTTGAAATAAAACTTTATACTTGTTTCTCGCTTGGAGCGACTTGGTTTGTGTTGTGTTAATATATTCCCTTGTACTTATACTATGAATATGCAACGACCAATTGATGTAGCCATTCATGAATGATAAAACACTTCTCGCTGTACAGCCATTCATGCGCATGCGTGATCCGTTCCCTTGTTTAGTTACCAAACTGAGAGAAAGACTAGCGTTTGCTTGATCACCCTCTCCCACACGTATACCGATCAAAAATTTAAATGCACACACCAGCTCACGCACGCGCTTACATACGTACACAAGCATACCCAAGCATACGGGCATACCGAATAGCGCGTACGAAACATAAATGTGTCGCTACATATAAATACCAAAGTCTGATTAAATTGCAACGTGAAAACATGTGCTGCTTTTGTTATAATTTTATTGATATTAAACATGATTACCATATGAAGCTATTAATATATATATATATATATGTATATATATATTTTTTATAGAGACTTTTTTCATTGCTTTTTCAAAAAATGTTCAACGTTGTTTTATTCCTGTAACTATCGCATACATTAATTAATAGCAATGTTTCCGTCAGGCTAACTGCTAATGATAAAATGTTTCATTATAAGTTGTAAAGTAAGATAAATGTCGTGTTAGTATAATAAATGAGCATTCAAGTGTAATGAAAATAGTTCGTTATAAATTTCAATTAAATTTGATTCGTTATAAATAAATAACATGCATGATACACATTTCAATGTATTTGAATTTAAACAGAAAGTTTAGAAAATTGGCATCGCTGCTGTATAATAAAACTTGAATATCTTTTCGAATACGAATATTGTGTAATTAAAACATATATTTTAATGTGCCTTTTGAATGATATAATATTTTTATCTTATGCAGTAATGACGTACATTTTAATTGGTGTTACCACCTTATAAAATGAGCTAAGAAACACAGTAAATACTACAAGTTTGTATTTGCTTCTAATAAAAAAGAAAAAAAAAATGTACATATATATATAATGATGCCAAATAGCGAGAACTTATATTTATCCTTCTGGTTCAGTGACTTTAAAAAATCTGGGAATCAGATTCTAGCTGAATAAGGTATTAATACACCTCTAGTAGTCTTATCGATCACACCCTTTTGGCATGCAACATCCCAATTCGTTTAGGTTCATCCCGAGGTCAACATTTTAAATGCACCCAAAGACGATAAGCAATCATCACTCATTGGTGGTTGACATAATCTGTAAAATTGC
The DNA here is from genome assembly GCA_018907045.1 of Wiebesia pumilae. Taxonomy (NCBI): domain Eukaryota; kingdom Metazoa; phylum Arthropoda; class Insecta; order Hymenoptera; family Agaonidae; genus Wiebesia; species Wiebesia pumilae. The sequence continues at coordinate 5,844,310 of JACCHZ010000138.1, forward strand.
AAGTTCATTTTTTCTTCTACTTGGTATAATTTGTTTTAATACGAATTTTTAAAAAGAAATTCGAAGTTTTTTTGTAGTATACATTATTAGAGTTCTTACAAATTTTTGTTAAACAGAACCACTAGTTATTTTACATTTTAATTTTTAAAGTAAATGCAAAAAGTTATAAACAATAAATCTAAACCATAAAAGGTATGATGAAAATATACATTCTCTAACGATAATGCTTTAGTACTTTAATACTTTTTATACGAATAGACAAGATAAGTTAAGAATAAATTACTGAAGAAACTAAGCTTTCCCATTTATATTACTTTTACAGCGGTGATATCATCGAAGATGTAATTTTAAATGACATTATACGTAAATTAAACGTTAATTTTAAAAATCTATCGAAATTACCTAAGTCGTTCAAGTTCAACTTATCATATGCATCAGTATATTATATTTATATAAGCACTTTGAAACAACTCTTATACGTAATCTGAGAATAGTATTAAATAATTTTAAAACGTGCGGATTCAATTCTCATGCTAATGTTGCAATTGCCCATTTTCTTCGATCGAGCTTTCTTCGTAGCAATTTCACTTTATTAGCATCTTTAAAAGATAGTTTCAACATTGGAAAGAAAATATTTCTTTTCTCATTCTTCATCATCCTTACATTGCATTGTACCGTATATGTTAACTGTTTTTAGAAGCCGATCAATCTTACTAACGTGCCCTATTCTTTTTTCTCAAAACCTTCACACCCTTCACTCTTTGACAATTTAGACCCTCATCTTCTTAGAAATGATTCAAAATCTTTGACTCATACCTTTTCCTAATGTCCACCTTGATAAATACCGTATTCCACGCTACATCTTTTTATCTTTTGTTCGAATTAACACATAAATTAGTCACACAGATGTCACTAGTACCTTTTGTTTACTCAGCAACTAAATCATGTTGTCGAAAGTAGCGATTGATGGATTTATTCGTGATCCATAATCGTGAGCTTTTTTCAATGGATGAACGGAGATTGAGGAGAAAGGTACTTCCAGGTGTCGAATAAATATTACGCGAACCCCTTACATATCCTACATGTATTATTTCGTAAAGTATATCGATTTTCGTGCTTCTAGGATGCCGCTACGCTAATGACATTACGTTTAGGTGATAACTGTCGAAGAAAATTATTTGATGTTAAAAGTATGCAAAAGTTTCAATTAAATACATAAAATTTATAATAATTTTCTTTAACTTTCGCATTGAAATGAATTTAGTACGGATCCGAAACTATGATCTTCATATTACGATTATGACATCTTTACTTAGCTGCAGATGATAAAATGTAACGAGTGCAAGAAAAGGAAGGTCTTTAGTGCTGTCAGTGAACTTTCTGTACGCGTTCTTATAATTGAGCGGATTATTCATTAATTACGTATCCACTGAATTTATGCTAGTAAGCATGATTTGGAATTATTTTCAGCTACAAACAAATTCCGTAGATTCAATTTCTACAGAAGAAGTCACATTAATTGTTATGGGGCTGTGCGATAAAACAAGAGCAATAAATAACGCGTGTACTCAGTTGAGGGAACTTGAATGGACTTAGGCATTTACGTATAAAAGACCGTATCCGGTTTTTTCTTTTGTAACCGATATACGTGAATTTTATTTTCTCTACATAAAAATACAGTAATTCATTTATAACAGTCGCATGGTTAAACGATTTATCAATGATAAAGTGTACAATTGTTTGGACGCACAATACTTTATCGGAAACAGTTTTCACTCAGCAGAAAGTATCAAAGCAATTAAATCCATACTTACTTTTAAATGTCAATATTACTCGCAATAATAACAACAACAATGATAGTTTGACACGGTAACGTAAACAATTTGGAAAAATTTGCGAAAGCAAGGTATAGGTTAAATAAAAATTCAAAATGCAATTTTTACAAATTAATTGGTACAAGTGCAGTAAAAAATCAATAAAAAAAAAAAAAAAAAAAAAAAAAAAAAAAAAAAAAAAAAAAAAAAAAAAAAAAAAGAAGAAAAGAAAAAAAAAAAGATAGACAGCAAGGACAAATTTTTTAGTTGCAACGAGCATTACCTGTTAATAAGAAAGTACTCTCGGCCTATCACCAAAAATTACAGAAAAACCACGCTCGTTCGCGAAAATTATTGTCTCTCTCAGCACAAACTCGTTCAGTCCGAAAAAATACTACAAAAAAGAAGCACTCGTTCGCGTTCCGCTCGCGCATACAGTGTATCAGAAAGCAATTAAGGTGCGATCGCTGTAAAAGGAACGACTGCAACAAGTTCTCCCTCTCTCGCTCGCCATCTCGTCCTTTTCCTCCGTCTAAAGTAGACAAAAAGGACAGAGTGAGAAAGAGAGGAAGAAAGAAGTAGCTGCGTCGCAACTGCACAAGATATACGTTACAGGTGAGGGCCCAATGCAACGGCGTTCCTTGCGTGTTGCAAAGGAGCAGCTGTGCCCGGACTCTATCTCCTAAGGCCACGTGTGTTGCAGCGTACGTTAAATGCAGGAGCAACTGACTGACTGACTGACTGACTGACTGACTACCGGCTATGTGTATGTGCGCGCCTTTTCGTAAGTTTGTTGGAACGTCATTTCTGTCATGTCAGGAGCTCTAAGGAGGAGCTCTAAGGAGGAGCTCTGCATGCTTATGCGCGCGCTCTAATATTATTAAGTGCATTTACGGGATTATCTCTTGAGTCATCTTACGTATAAATGAAGAGTCCGTAGGAATATACGGGTGCGCTTCGCATCGGAGATTTATAATCTTTTTTATTGTTAATTAGTACATGGTATTTGTGGTGAAAAATTTTGCGGTATTCCGCGATGCTAATTTCATAAACATAATTATACGAGATGTGTGCGCATGCATATGCCTGTATACGTAATGAGTTTCTCCTGTTTCAGAAAAAAGGCTGTGGATGAAACTCTCCCATCAGGCATATTGCAATTAATTGCAAGTTCATGTTTTTTGGTGAATTTTCTCTATCCCTCGTCTTTTTTTTTTATTTTATTTATTTATTTTTTTTTTATTAAGTTAATTTTGTTAACAAGTACTTTTTTTCTTTTATTAATCACTCAATATCGCGATTCCCTTTATTTGCTTGCTGAGTCATGTGCATAATATTTTATAAATTGAAAAATAAGTTCATTTTATTAGAACTTAATTTATGCTTTAATGGTTCTTGAAGCGTTTGAAATATATCCTCGATTTTTTAAATAAGTTACCTTCAAATGAAGTTGTTTTCAAGATAATTGAAAACGATTAATCAAGGCTTATTCATGGAATCCAGTTGAGTTCGATGATATACATTCAACGCATACGATAGTTTATTAGTTACCGTATCCTTTTGAAATGAAAATGCTAAAGAATTAAATTCGCGTTTGTCGATGATAAGCATATAAGGAAAACGTAATAACTATTGGTGAATATTACGGAAGGAAAGTGATTTGAAAATTTCGAGAAGATGCCGTAAGGAGGGCGCGGCATACGTTAAAAAATTACGAATTATTTAAAAAATCATAAGTAATTAAGTACCTTTTATAAGTAAATTTTTTTGTAAAAGCCAACCTTGAATCATTATGACTCGTTATTGATATTTACAAAAATTTTTATTTCCTTTCTCATATATTTTAAATATTAATTTTTATTCTTTTAATTCGTGTTATTGCATACTGGGATAATACTTATTCAAAGTTCATTTCTATACAGCTTTTCTTAGGCTTTTGACTAAAATATACGACGTATGCTTTGGTACTTAATGTGTCATTCGCTAATGCTGTAGTTGTATCTGCTTGTTTACTAAGAAAATTTAATTATTATTCTCGAAACAAGTCTATTTAGCGAGAATATTAATAGATTATTAATAGCATTCAACATATCGCGTATTATGTATGCATGTAAAATAGATTCATTATGAAGGTAAGATTAAAGACTTGTATCATGAAGCGTTGGCACTTTTTGTATACCTCGTGATGAATTAATAAAATCAGTATTGGAAACTAAAGCAATGCTTGTACTAAAAAAAAGTAATTTTTTCCAAATTATGCACGTCTCAAATCGATTGGCACGTATACTAGAAATTGCCAACAATTTTCGCTCGTATCTAAATTACTTACAAAGCCTTCACCTCCGTACAGTCACGTCACCAATTTTTTGCCATTTCCAAGGCAACTGCAACGTAACTTATTACCAATGAAAAAAGCTCCCAACAGGGAAAGAATGAAACCGGCACGAGATTGCCAATGAAAAAGAGGATCATTGTCCTTTGGTGTACCAACCATGAGCACGGCGAGGTATAGTACGTCGATCGGCAAAAACGATTCCACGAAGCATAACCGCTAGTCATTAAGCGAAATGGGGTCCCGAATAAATTATATTCGGCAGTTCCCGCCCCGAGGGTCGATCCAAAGGAAATTCAGTGGCTCGCAAGTATTGCAACTGGTGACCGCTCATTCAGAGATATAGAAGATCAGTAGACGTCGGTATAATGACCGAGCGGTTTATGAAAAGCGCGAAACACGTTACAGTCTTTTTTCTTTGGTACAACTCTCGCAAGAGCGTGAATCCCAGTGACTGCCTTCGGAGCACTGCATCTCGTTAAGTGATCGAGTATTCGGATGTTTTTTAGTAACAGGAGTGTTCAGCTGTTAAAGTCAATAGTTATTACTGTGTGAAAATGAAGATAATGTAAGATGAGTAAGTGTTATCGAATGGTAATCGAATGATTATTAATAAACAGTTCTTTTCAAACTTTCAAACTTTCAGACATCGTACGGTTGAAGTTCATAACAAGTAAAGTATTTGAAATTTGACTGCAGTGTGGTTTTTCTTTGGGACGTTTAATGGACGTTTTGTTACATTATTCGCCGAGAAAGAAATCAAAGATGCTGCGTAAGTTTTCATTTTCAAACATCGGATAAAAATTTATAATTACGCATACTTAAAGTAATTTTCCGTTCTACAAAGCTGAGCACAAACGAAATAATCATGTCGATAAGTCGACACGCCACTAATAAGAGAGCGAAGGAGAGAAAAGATGTAAAAGTCCTCGCTCAAGCGATTTTCCAGACGAAGGAAGCAAAAGCAGCAACTCGTTCGTTCTCTTGCTTGCGCCACTAAATCACGAAGCGCTTTGTGGCTCGTACACTCCAACGAGCGAGCGAGAGGAGGACGAGGAGGGGGTTGTGGGTAAGGGCGAGGGGGAGGGGGCGTCGAGGGAGAGGCTGATTGGTAGGTGGAGTAGAATCTCTACCGTTTTCCTGGGGGGCCGGCGCGTGAACTTTCAACCGGGCCAAGCAAACTATAGGTCGTGGGAGGGTCAGGAGGAGACGGTAGAAACGGCTTACGCGGAATTAAAAGGACGACTTGTTGGTTAGTTGACTCTCTTTTTCTCAATCTTCTCCACCTCCTCCTTCTCATCCTACTTTTTCTCCGCAATTTCTCTGGTACTTCTTTCTCTCGTTTTCTCACCCCTAACACTTTCGCACGCTTCTCGACGAGCTGTGAAACGAGCCGCAAAAAGAAACGGTGGCTGTCAAAGTGGCGAAGCAGGGAGGAAAAAAGTAGGAAATCGAAAGACCGAGCATTCGGCAATCTGTTTCCCGGTTATCCGTACGAACGAAGAACCTTTTCTTATGTACGCACTCGTCTGTATGTGTACGTACGTGTGTGACTGCGCAGTGCAATACGAGAGAGTGGTAAACCTCCCCTTTTTGGTAGCGTCCCATCGAACGAGACACCCCGCGGGCATAAAAACAGCACATCCGAATTGAATCATTGCTGAATAAGCGGGAATGTGCCAACAGACCATGAAAGTGAAAAACAGCGAGGGAGTGAGGAGAGACGGAGGAGAGAAAGATGGGTTCGGTTTTCGGTTTGGATTGATGTCCGTGCATTGGCGTTTTCTCGCCATGCGTTGCTGTACCGTCTCTCACTGTTGCCTATTTTATTAGAGGGTTGTTATTACTTCAAAATTTATCTTGAACAATACATTAAACGCAAGGAATATCGAGTACGTATTAAAATTGTACATTTTGAAACGGCGATTTTCATATTTAAAGAATTTGACGTTACGAATGAATGGATCAATGGTTTGAAATGATCAAGTTATATCGAGTAAATCCGTGCGCGTTTAACGCAGGAACTTTTAAAGTCAACTTTAAAAGAATTATTTACATTGAATGTATGGAAAAATTATAAACTATATCCTATTTCATTACGATTATCGCGCGTAAAATTAATGTAAAGCCGTGAATTCGTAAAATGTTTATATTCAAATTAATGCTAAAGATCATTAATACGTACATCTTCGATATAACATAACACATCACGATGTTTATCCTTTCGATTTTGTAATAATACTAAGAAGCTCGAACATACAAAGTGGATTTTCTTTTTCAGCTAAGAGTTGAAATTTACAGACACTTGAGATGGAACAAAGTTTCTATGCAACACCAACCTATTAAGAAGGAGAAAAATACATCATGAGTCTTGATTATACTTATAAACTGACAGCGCTCTTCAGTCGAGAAACAATGTTAAGGATACAATGCAAACTTTCCTCCGTGACTAGTCAAAAGAGATTGAAAGAGAAGAAAAAGGAAGAGCGGTGTACATCGCAGCAGCAAGAAAGAAGCTCTAGTTCTAAGTTGCAGGAAATTACGGAGAGCATCGTTAAAACGTTTTTGTCGACGCAAACAAACCCTCTGAATGTAACGAGCTTGCGTGCTTTTCTGAAGCTCGCGAAATATTAGTACCGAGACGAAGGCCCGAGCAGGGAAAAGAGCCCGAGGAGCTGCAAACTGTTGCTCCTCTCTTCGGAAGCAAGCCGACTAATGAAGCGACGGAGAAGAGGAAGACACTACGTCTTTGTAAATCAGCTTGGTTGTTTCCTTTCTAAATACCTCCTTTCTTTCTAGAAAAGCGAGGCATGTCGCCTCGATAACCCGTGGGCTTTTGCCAAGTTTCTCTGAGCTCCATTGATGTGTATCTTGGCTTTTTCGGTATCCTATTTCCAAAATTTATATCAATCTACAAACGTGCACTTAGACTCGTTACCTTACCACAAGTTTTCTTGCCGAAGTTCGTCTTCAAAATGTACAACGGAAGCTCTGCACGATTTCACTGATAAATAAAATTAAAGCTTTGAATAATGTTTAGTGTACATACGTATAAACGGTTGCTTATATTTCAAGATATAAAATATCAGAGTCACTTTAATGATTAATTAACGTGGTGTAACCCGTTAAAAATATATGATAGATGCAAACAAATTACTTAGCGACTTTCGTACTATATAATAAATTTTATACTTCACGTTTGGACAAATGGTATATTTTATTTCTAATAAATTCCAGTAAAGCAACCAATTAAGATTTATTCAAAGTTTCCGACGGTATCAAATGCCATAAGTAATCTACATTTGTTAATTATTCCTCATTTCTTATAATCATTGGATTAAAAATGTGTATTTATTGCCACATTTTGAACTGCATCTTATACAATCCATACCCAGCAAATGAATAGGATGCATTCACGTGTTCTTTCCTTGCTTGCAGATATTTTCTGCACCATTATTCTAATCTCTACGATACCCTTAGGATATAGTTTTGCAAGTATTACAGAAAATAGATGCCGTATACCTACACGTAGAAGGTACGGTATAGGGTTCACCGCGTAACTCTGGCTGCGTTCAATTAGAGCACTAGTACACACGTTGAGAGAGAGAGAGAGAGAGAGAGAGAGAGAGAGAGGTTCACGCCACAGGGCTAAACTACACGAAGTGGGAATCGCAATTGTACATTCAGAGACGCAAAAAGGGATGACAAACAGGGTAGGAGGACGGCAGTCCGGGGTAGAAGCGCTAAGTGCGCCCCGCGTCTGTGGTGTGGGAGATGAATATATGTTCGGCTTGCGAAAGAGACAGAATGCTTATGTGCGTGTACATGTACGCACGTGTACACGGCTGTGTGCGTGTTAAGGAAATGGTAACATTTGTGTTTCAAGCCTTAATCTTTTTACGCGAATAAGCATCGACAACTATTTTATTTTCATGTAACCTATTATTCCAATAGTCACTTTTCTCGCCAAATATATAACAATTCAAACAAGAAGAAAAAACAAGGTCAGTCGCTTTAATCTAATAAAACGTACTTTATTTGCTATTATTAATTTCATTAGAATCGATGTAAAAATTGCCTCAATGTATCAATAATAAGACTATACGTTTTAGATATGATGTTTTCGCATACATTTTATTACTTTATTTGAACTTATATTGTTTATTATACGTGTGTAAGACGCTACACTACGTCGTAATAGCCAATTATCTTGCATAATACACGAGTAATAATTGTCCTTTTTTGAATATACACCGGTGATAAAATAAAATAATTATTACGAATGAGAATATTATAGTATTCTAAAAGTGATTTTAAAAAAGAGAAATACGATTTACTTGAAGTAAACGGTTGGCACACCAAAATTCTCTCATAGGCGATCGACTTAACCCGCTATCGTCTATGTCGTTACGTAACAGCTGCTGAAATTATACAGGCATAGGCATTTGTATACAGCGATAATGAATGCTCTCTTTTTTATGTCATTAACCGATTTATTCGCGATATTATTTGACACGTTCTCAATTCACACAAGAAACAGATTCGACACATGTTTTCTTTATCATTATTTAAATAATATTGACTTTCCTACTCCGCTACATTCATAATTACATTTTTAACGTACATTATGCACATAGATCAGCATTCACGTCGTGAAATTTTCAAAATATGTCGACATAAGTATACCGAACATATTAAAAAATATAGGACTACACTTATAAGCAGTTTTTTCTCCTTTTTTTTATCAATTTAATCAATTTTAAAATCATAACGCGGATGAGCATCGTTATTTAACAATTTTTTACTAAAAGAAAACTGTCAAAACTGTCAACTGTTGTAATCTTCAAAGGACATGTAACGATCAAAGTGCCAAGTTCTTTTACATCGATTGAGCGCGCTCTCTTGTTTACTACAAAAATTCACAGGGCCTAACGAACGCAATGTAAGCATTCTCCGATTGTGTCGAAACATTCTTTTAAAAAGCTTAAAACGCAAGAATTAAAAACAGGAAGATATTGTTCGCGCGAGGATCGCTTTAAGGTAAAAATACCGCGCAAAGCTCAGAATTTTCAACGGCCTCGCAGAGCAATTAAGATGTCACGGGGCTCGGCGATGAAATAAATACAACCTCAATATTCCTCGAGCAGAGTCGTCGCATAACGAATCGACTTATTGCAACTCGTTTGTCGTCGCTGCACCCGGGGTGTCGCGCGGGGATCGGCTCCAAAGAGCCCGAGGCGCTCGTGCTCGCATTATACGCCAATCAATCGCCACGCCAAATTTATAATAGAGCGCGACGTCGAGCGGCCCCGAGCGCTATTCCCCGCCTTTGACACGCGTGTCGGCGGGGACCCACGACGCGTGACGGCTCACGATGTAGCCGTACCCGGGGCAAGTGCGCCACGCGACACTCGCCCCGCAAAACCTCGCCGACGCTCGTCGGAGTCACCGAGGCGCGACTGCGCGCTTCCTTCCGTGCGCGTGATACGGGAAAGTCCGTGCGTTGCTAGGCGTGAACCGCTGGATTCGCCTCGAGGTCGCCATTGCCGGGGAGTCGTTTCCTTGCGCTTTCCCGCGAATACGTTTAATTATCTCGAAGCGATTTCTGCCGGCGGGCATTCGTTATTATTGCCAACTTGTTACTACAGACGGATTTCAAAAGCTAACATTGCGCGTTCGTGCCTTTCAAATGTGCCTCCAGTTTTATATTATACTTAGATTTTATATATTATTATGTCGTTACATTTGAAACCGTAGTGCCAAAGTGTTCGATAACTTTAATAATTGGAATCACGCGTGATTTTATGGCAGCAAGGGCAAGCAATAAATTAAATATGACTCCATAATTTTCAGAAAATAATATAATAAAGTCAAGTTCGGCAATGTATGGCAATTACGATTATGAGAACATTCGTCGTATCACTCCTCGTCGTCGCATGAAATATACAATTTAATGCTTATGCTGCAGCGTTAAATTGAATATACATGGCATATAAATTGTATATTTAAGTAGTAATTTTTCCTCGCGTTTGTAATACTTGTGTTAGTCTGACACTGTTGAGTTGAAGTTGTCTTAGCGTTAGAGAGTATTAAAGACAACCGACGGACTAAGGATAAGAAACCTTTCTAATCGCTTAGATAGAATTCATTGACACTTAGGAAACTATTGTTGACTGCAGTGTACAACTGATGTAAATCATTGATACGTAATCGATACGTGTATTTTCGCAGACTGTCGCATAATTTTCATCTACAACATTGACGCGCATCATTTTTAAACAACAGTCTTCAACTCGAACGAATATCTGTCGTTCGCTATTTTATTCGGATCGATGATTGATGAGAATTAAAGTTAAAAGTTTGATGTTATCCGATGTAACGGGTATCTGTGTTGAGCTGTTTTTATCCCGTAGAAGAAGAAATTGGGCTTAAATTGGGAAACAGCCGGTATAAAGTCAATTCAAGTTTAACGTAATTATAAGAATACGTCTTTTAACGAGAAATAAGCAATTCTTAATTTTAATTTGCAACCCTTAGAATTATCGTTGCTGCTTCGGCCAAAATTACGTCAATCTCGTTAGAAAATTCTGGGCGAAATTGAGAAGTGCCACCCGATCGAGGGTTGAAAACCGGCGATGACAAGAGGTAAAACTGTCAAAAATGTACTAGCGCGTGACTGGACGGAAACGTAAGGTGGCGCAAAAAAGTCCTCCAATGAAAAGGTCATTTGAAAAACATCCTCGACCCCTTACCGAAATAGGCCAGTGCCAACCGTCGCACGCGTCACGCGCCTATGAAAATTCGCGGCTTTTCACGAGTCGCCCCCCGTTTTACAATGTGACGCCGAGCGTGGCTTTCGGGAACACCGAGACAAGTGCCGTCGCACGCGGCCTTAACACGTGATGCACCTCCGCGTTTATGATTCCAAAGTCGTTTCCGAGTGCGATCGTTTCACGGACGCACAAAAGCCTCGCACGTGTCGCGGAGCGTCGCGCTCTCTACAAATGTGTCGACGCACGTGTCACGTGCGGAGGAAACCGCGAGGGTGTCGCTCGTCATTTCCCGAGGAGAACCAAATGTAACCGCACGTGTCTCTTTTCTCAGTGGAATAGAGCGAAATTTTTTCGCTCTTGTAATGAAACTCGTCGGTGTACGTGGGACGTTCCGTTGGAGTTGTTTCCTTAGACCAGGAGCTATTGCGATGGTAAGGGGACGAAGGATGATGCTTTTAAGTCTGAAAATCCATTTGTGACGATGTGGGATCGTCAGCGTTTGATTAAGGAAGAAAATGCTTTGTTATAGAAGGTCTTGGGTTTAACATACCTTGGCAAGATGGACGATGAAAAAATGCGAAGGTTAAATTATTTACAATTAATTTATAATTATTTTATAATATTTTTGTAATTATCTTGAAAGACGTTGCGTTGCAAGTCATTGGAAACTACGATGAAACAACGATTCATATTATGAACATTATTCTCAACGTAATCAATAAAGAAAAACCTGACTTATTTATTGTTTGCGTTTAACTGCAATTCGGGTGCTCGTCTTTATGTTGAAAAATATGAAAAATACCTAATATGCTTCTACCATAAGTTTCCATTGCACCCAGAAATGCCAACAGGATTAGTCGCAAAGAAACGAGCAGTTCGTATTGCAATCTTATTAGAGAACTGACTTGTTGAGATAAAATTTTGCGATATGAAGCATATAAAGTACCTATGCAGCGGACAACTGAGCCCTCGGAAAGACATCGAGGATCTCGACACGAAACTCGCCGTGCGCTTTAAGGGCCTTCGAGCCTCCGGCAAAGTGGCTGAGAACGGGAAAAGGGTATCGCGCGAGTCGTGGAAGGAGGGCGACAAGTGCGTATGTAGGAAAAAAGACGCACGCGAGGGACACACAAGGAGTAGAAGCGCGAAGCCTGACCGTGTAAGCGTGTGAACCCGAGCGTGTGGGTCCACCCGGTGAAAAAAGGAAGGCGCGCGCGCGCGCGCGAGGAAGTGGCTTAAAGTGAACAAAGCTGTTATTTTTCGTTTACATATTTTTACTCCTACGGGTAGAAAGTGCGTGGGAGTTTCTTAGTTTTGTGAAATTCGTAATTTTTGCACTTGTATTGTTTTCCACTTGGAGTTCATTCGCGTGAGCGTCGGGTACTTAATTTTCCTTAAAAAGTGCGGGAAAGTAGTTCATCCGAAATGGTGTCGAGAGGCATTTCGATTCATGTTACAACGTTAATGTCTATTGTTGTACGGATAGAAACCCTAATGACGGTGCTGACGAACTCACTTCTAATTGAAGAATTCTTATTGTGAAATCAAATGGCTATTCCAAGGCGATCGAATGGCACTACTCAAAGGCTGATTTCTTGTACAAAGTCTTAAGGGAAGTAATTTTTGGGGACAAGTTATTTTCAGATTAGGTGAATAACTTAGTTTGGTACCTTTAAGTCAAGGGGAAAATTTACAAATAATAACGTCCTTATGAATATTGATGATCTTATCTTCTTAAAAAAAGTACTATTCAGCGTTAACCATTATAAGCTAATTGAAGATTTGTAAAAGTTTCATTTTTCTTAAATTGCAGTTAATAACTGTAATGATTGGTCTTACGTTTATTAAGCTAGAAATGCGTTTCTCTTTTCAGAAGTACAACTTCCCTTCGTTTCTTCTTGACATACACGCGTAAATCTTAAATTACGACAAATATGTGTTTATTGGAAAATGCATGGAGTGGTGAGTTTCGATCTATTTCTTCCGTCCTCTTATAAACAGAAATAGAAGTGTAATGTCCGCAAATTTTCGTGTTCCCAAGATGAAATCATCTCACTTATTCCAGGACAACGGGAATCTAGAAATCCACCGCACCAGGGGATGTGCGATAAGTGCACATGAGCTACCCGTAATGGCTCTTACTGTGACTTAATGTTTTAAGGGTGTCTGTACGCTCCTGAAACCCAGCGGACATCTTGTATGCATTAATGCGACGAAGGAAAAAATATGCCAGGAGGTTTATGGTGGTGTGAAAGCGTTTGTTTCTTTTTTTTATGGATAGAGTACGATAAAGTTATGGCTGCAATGACTCATTTTTTCATAGGTTCGTGGAGATTTAATGGGTTTTAACGTTATGCGTAAGTGTGATTTTATACGGGGAGGGAAAATGGAGTACGGAAATGAATGATTGAAAAACAGATAAATACGTGTCATTTTATTTTTAAGCTATTCAATGCAGAATTCTATTAAAAAATATTTATTCGCAAAGTTCCATCGATAAAGCTTCAACTTATGCAATAAATACAGGTTATTTAGATAAGCTTCATTTAAAATTACGAAGGAAATTCGTAGAAATTACATAGAAAGAATTTAATTTTCAAATAATAGATATTTTAAAAATTTGCAAACAATTAAAATCACTAAAAACGAGGAATATTTTTCAGGAATATTTTTATTTTTTAGAGATTTATACTTTTTCAAATGTCACGCAACTGAATTATTGCTGTCATCGGTGTGTATCTTGTAAATATTTTAATAAAGATTTGTTGTAATATAGAAACTATTAATTAAAAATCTTTGCGATATTTATAATATGTTATACAAATATGACAATCATTATATTACAGTTAGAAGCCTTTTTAAAAGCCTGTCCTTAAGTTTGTAAAACAATATTTTATTCGAGTATTTCATCGTGGAAAACAGGCGTTATTTTGAAAGCGTGTATCGAATAACATTAGATGACGCGTTAATGAAGAAACTGTTGACAGAATTGAAAGTCCGAAGTTTAAGGATTTAAAGGGAATAAACAATTTTTTTGTGCAGCTTCATTGCGCATTTATCGATATACATTATTACAGTTATGCGCATTTTTTAAATTAATAATTGTTTACAATTGCTTACGTGGAAAAGTTTATTTTTATTCACATTCACATTCGGTTTACTTTCTACTGCATACCATATTTTCGGCCATAAAATTAAGTTATAAAAAGTAATTTTCATATGTAATATATCTGAGTACACTAACTAAAACATGAATTACCTACTACTATACGTTAATAAATGACTTTTTCAAAATAATAAACTCTTTCGAAGGAAAATTTAAAGTATCTTTATGGTCAATATAATGCATTATCTTCGATCAACCACTCCTTCATGAAAGAAGGTGCAGTAAGGATATCCAAAACATTTCACGAATCACCTGCCTTACGACTAATAGCTCTAACCAGCAGAAAACATAACTGATCTTTACCAAGCGTATATCGACCGAAACTCGTAAGAAACGAGAGTTACGTTATAAACCTTAAATTACATGTTGGAATTCTAGATCCATATGATAAATTAAAAATTATGATAAGTACGGTAAACGTTTTTTGTTTAAAGAAATTTTATAGGTTAAATTTTTACTTTTAATTACTTACAGAGTCATGCGTTACACGAATGAACCGTTTAACAGACTTACGGCAACGTTATGTTCCTCTTTGGTGGGATAATTGTTAAATTCTGCAAATAGTCAAGTTCATCATCGATAAACGCTTCTTTTATTACTCTTCAAAGTAAGCACACTATAGAGCAAAATACAATAGAAGTTTCAATAATTGGTACAACGTTTTGTTAATGGTCATTAATCAACTAAAACAAAATAAAAGTAAGAAAGTAAGCTTACGTATTTCGTGATGGATTTGCATAAATAGATGCGACGCAATTGTTTTGTCTTTCGCTGATGAGGATTCAGGGATCATGAGCACGATTATTTTACTTGTAGACCGTCAATTCAGAGGTGAAAAGGGCCTGAACACCGAGGCGACAAGTCGCAAGGGGACGAACAGGTGCGCGCCGCTCTTTAATTATAGACCGGATAATAAATTTTCGAGACAACTTTTCGTTTTAATCGCGTCCTCGCACCTTTTTTCTTCTAGTCTTTTGTACTTCGTATTCGTTATTTATCGAATACTGTGGATCAAAGCTCGTAAGGCTGATCGTTGAATTAATCTCGGGACGATGAACGAGCTTTTTACGAAATTTATGTCTTCTTCAGTTTGTCTGACGCGCTAATCAACGTACGTACCAGAAAAGATGCAAGTTGTCTCTTATTTCGCTGTACTCCTTCATTTTTCAATCGTAAATAAATTTATCAAAGCTTAGAATATATGCAGATTGAGTTTCTAAGATATTACATGAAATTTCGAATAATCTCAGAAATATCGATGGACGGTAATTTATAATTTGTGTGATTTTATATTTTGTCCCTTTGCAATTTATTACTGGATAGTAAAACTCCAGAGAGTCTTTTATAACTTCAGGCATTTTCAATTTAATAAATGAATACTGTTTATCAATATACTCGCAATACATTAATCAGCAAGTATCATGTTTTAAAATTAATCATTAGACTAAGAGTTCAATAAAATATGGAAAATAGTAATAAGTACGCAAATGGCGAAAATATTCGCTAAAATACATACAGACTACTTTTGGTGATGCTACGTTTCAACATTTTATTTATTAAAAGTCTATGCTTTATGATACATATGACATTAAATCGAATTATCTAAAACATTTGTACTTTAACATAATTTACATTAATATTTGTAGACGAACGACGACTACTCTGATACCGCAGCAATCATCGATTCATTAAAATCATCTTTTCATCTCTCTCTCTCTCTCTCTCTCTCTCTCTCTCTCTCTCTCACTTCTCTTTATTTTCCTTCTGGTCATTGCACCTCGAAGACTTTTAACTTTTGTAAGCAAAAACAAAAAGAGCAAGAAACAAAAAGGCATAAAGGTAGAAAAAAGAGTCATAAATGGCTGTCGCGCGTTAAAATCGTTGTGATTGCATTAAAACGAACGGAAAACCACCTTTTTCTCAAGTCTCATTATGCCATGTCGTAAATAATAACAACCAGGGTCAAATATACACCCATTATTTTTGAAAGTTTACGACATGATATCGTTTTCTTCGCTGCATTATCATGCAATACGAACACACACAGAACTTGTCGTAAGCATAGAAAGGACAATAACGTGTACACCATTTGAATGCTTCTACCTGAAAAATATAGAGCGCGACAGACAAAGAGAAATGGTAATGAAATTAAAATCCAACTTGAGGTTGGTTAAGAATTTTACATAGTTGCTACAATTTTGAAATGGTAAAGTATATTTTTCGAATAAAACGATTTTTACGGCCTTATTTTATATAACAATGGTTATGTTCGATGGGGAGAAAATCAATCATTTATACCTACGATTAAACAAAATCTATTACCGACACTAAAAAACTCTGATAAATTTTAACCTCTGTTTTTTAAGTAGAATAGGTATAGTAGTAGTAGTATACGTTTTGTAGATAAAAGTGGACAAAACGTACAATTTGATTTTCAGAAAACTTCATGCTCATTGCCTCTTAATATCCATTGTTTAATACTTCAAAATTAGCTAAAATTGCGCACTATGTCATTTCTTGAAGAGTCTTTAAAATAACTGAATGTTTCGTATTTTAACTCGTTAAGTAGAGTCCACTTGTAATAATAGTCTGAATAGCGTTAGAACGATAATATTATTTAATAATATTTATAATTAGTATGTTTTTATGATTTTGCACATTTTACCTTATTCCAAATAATTGCTAAATAATTTTCTCTGTAACGAAACTGTAGAAATGACAACCATTGATAACCTTTTGAGAGGAATAATGAACATTACCAATGCAATCATTTTTTGCATAAATATTGTGTTGCATGTAAATTCGGATTTAAAAATTTTTTTTTTTAAATATTAAAAGGAATTTACGAAATTTGCTCCACGAAATTTTTAGAGGAAAAACGTATGTCCGTTATTCCGTTTCACTGAAAATTTCCTTTTTTCGACAATATTATTTCACAAAATAATAGTCACATACATATGCACACAACTGAATTTAGAATTAAAGGAAGTGGATGATTAAAAATATCCGTGGCTACTTTTTCACTTCTACCAATGCCTATAATTAAAAGAGTCTATCATTATTTTCGAATTGGTCTTATGAGAAACAAGAAGTTTCAAAATGCTAAACAGATATGCGTCTTTTATAGCGAGAGTCTGACTCGTTACGAAAGCATCGACTTTGCGGTCTCGTACAAGTCGTACAAGCTACCAGGATCAATATTTCTTGAATTAAATGTCGATAAAAATAATCAGCTGAGCCTTGTTTATATCTGTACACGAACCAAAATCCAATAGGAACAAAACAGCAAAAGCGTGAAACTTTGAAAACAAAGGCAACCTCCTCTCTCGGGATGGAGTTTGCCTGGAGTCCCTTTCGAAATCCTAGTCCGAGGAATCCAAAGTAAATCGGCATTCTTTATCGAGAATCGAGGCTATTGCAGCCTAGTCCGCATTCCTACATTACGTGCGAGATTTCGCACAAACTCTGTTTGACACTCCCACACAGCCGCGGATCCTTGGTGGATCAGGCACTGAATTGGTTCATCGGTGTTACGTGCGCGGCGGGGGAGAGCGGGGCGAGAGACGCCAAAAGAATACGAAAATCCGTGTGCGCGCGCGCCTAATAATCGAGATGTTCCCACATGCTTCTGGCGCGGACTCGTGCACGCGCGTGGGAAAGTCATACGTGAGTCACGGGGAGGAGGCGACGGTCGCGTACGAGTCCGGAGATGCCGTCCGTCGAAAATACCGATCGGTTCGCTCGACCCGCGCCTGGGACAGACGCCACTCTACATTCGCCCGGAGATCGATGCTCGGGTCGCGATGCGTGCCTTTGGCGCTGTTGCGACACTCGAGAAAATTACGCCTGGGAAATTTGAGTACCTCCGCGAGTCGATTAAAGTGCTTGTAGCCGCTTTCGCGCTGTTTCATGGCTTAAGTTGGAATTTCCGGAAGTGTAGTAAAACTCGACGCGTAGGTGAAACTATTTTAGGAATGCGGGTTCGAAGAAATAATTAATAAATTGTAAATGCCTATAATATTTGGTATCAAAATGAAATCTTCGTCGGTGTGCTTAATAGCAGCTACAGGTGAAACCTGTATTTTTCGTATTTTCCAAAGGAATGTTGCTGCACGGAATGAAGGACGCGTTGACAGCCTTTGAATTTGTCTTTACTAACAATCAGTGCATTCGTAACCGACGACAAGTTTATATTCAATTAACAGTCGTCGGCCTTTAGTCTTAAGTAATTTCTTTTATCTAATTACGTATCTGTACACTACTTTTCTCGCAATATTTTCCGAGGGATATTTAAATCTGAAATCCTGTACGTATTAAGGGCATAAACATTTGCAGTGTAATTTGTTGTATGTCAGTTCAGCGTATCTCAGTTCCGCTGTATACGTGGACCATTTATGTATCTACGTATTGTAGGAAAGTACGTTAAATTAGCTCGAAATGAGTCATTTCAAATTTTGAGCTCTGAAAGTACGTAATAAAATAATAATTACTAAATAATACTTTGTGTTAGATTATAACGTAATAACGTAATAAATTCGAACTATTGACTATTTATAACATTGCAATATTGCATAAGACACTTTTTTACAAGTTAAAAGCAATCGGGTCGTTTTTCACAAAGAAACGTGCAAGAAATCTACATCGTCTATGAATTAAATTTTATAAGTATATCGATAGCGAGAACAGGTGCTAGTCTGTCATACTGTTTTATTAATTGTCTTAGATGGCAGTTTCGCGAGAGCTCGACTAGAACTAACAGTTTTTCATATTTGAAGATGTGTATGATAAGTATAGCGAACGTAAGCATCATTATGAAATAAAATATAATTTTTAATCCAATTACCTACACTCGTGCGCATGCAATAGAATCAAGCGAAACGACTACTCGTTATTAAAAATAAGTAATACTAAAACTGGATTACGATCACTTCGTAGAGGCTAAAATCAAATCGATCACCTTTAGTAGCTACATTTTAACCAATTTTTAATTTATTTTTGACGTACAAGACTACGAATATTTCGAAGGCATAATTTAAAATCTAAACTGCTCGCAATCCATTCTGAGTTTATAAACATGTGTGAGTCTAAAAACGTTAAAATCGTATGAAACGTCGTCCGGGCTGTTCACAAAGGCGATGTGACAATCAATGTCGATGAAATAAATGATACCCAGCACGTGGATGGCCCAATGCGTACAAACGCGTATATGAAAAGAGGCGCGTAAGTTGTATACGCACGATTCCTTCGGTGAGGAGGAAGAAACAATTTGTCCCGCCTAAAATCAACAATAAAATGACGAAACAATTACTCGACAGAACACGCGCCTTTTAATTCGCCTCTTCTCCTTCCTCTTTGTTTTTTCACCTCCGTTTCTCTTCCACCTATCCAGCTTGCGAGCCGCGTGCCTCATTGTACACTTACACGCATGACGCAGAAACGAGTGGACGCGATCGCGACTATATCATAAGTCCAACAAAGGGCCATATAATTCCGATGAACAGCGAGATAAAGTCGCGCGCGTATATACGCGCCTATCAAGTCTGATTAATCGCGCTTCAAACGAACGATGACGAACGACACGTCGACATCGAGGTTGGCTCTCGCTCTCTCTCTCTCTCTCTCTCTCTCTCTCTCTCTCTCTCTCTCCCCCCCCCATCTATCCCTTTCTTTCCCTTCTATCTCTCTTCGTGTGCATGTTTAGTCGCCCACGTGCTTTGGCTCGCAAGCTACGCGTTCCCCGCGCCTAACATAAACTTTCCGCCTGTTCTGTTGGTCAAAATGTCGAATGTATACTTTGTAGCGCTTAGCGAAAGGAAGTTTCTCGGGAGCGACTGCACTTTTCGCGTTGGATGCAGAGAGGAAAAGCACGAGGGACTTCAAATATTGCAAATAATTGTGCTTTTTCGTATGCCTATTGTTTCACAGATTCAGAATACCAGACGAATTTTCAAATTCTCTTCAGCCGAACAATTACGCGATTCTACTTTCCCAATTGTCATGAAATATAATTCAATGTAAGCTATGAGATCTTTGGATTCGACGTGGCATATAAAATTGCAATATCTTGGGAAGTGTGCAGTTGGTATACTTGAAATCGGAAAATTCTTATATACTTTAATTATTTCACGTTAATTCTCTTGACGTGTAAATTATTTTAATTCGGTAATAATAAACTGCTTAAAATATTCTATTCATCGAGGTATATCAGTAGAATTGAATTCCAGCCTTTCTATCTCCAAATATTTTCAGTGTATTTTCTTCGATTACTTAATAGCCATGAATTAACATTTTTGTTGTTGCGTCAAATTGGAATTATACAGCCTTGAAAAGTGGATCGAATAATTATCAACGTTAATACGTAACAATACCTCGATGTAATTATTGTAGTTGAAAAATACTTGACATACAGTAAAATTCGACTGAAATCGTGAATAAGAAATTTCTTTATTTAACACGCTTGAAAGTAAAAAATGTAAAATAATTTCTTTTAATATTCTTCAATTAACCCCGATTCGTGTTAAAAATTTCATCAAAAGTTGCGACTAACAATCTATTATATCTAGTCGTATAGAAAATTTCAAAAAAAATCAATCATTTTATCTCGAAAATCGCTTGGAAAGGTAGCGTCACGTTGCGCAATTATTTTATAAAGTCGATAAATATTTTGTTAGGACATATTCAAAGTAACGTTCTATCACAGTCGACTTCATTCTTGATACGCGCTTTTACCGCGAGTGAATGGAATTTTCACGCGACAGTATTAGTTTGTGCATTAGTTTTGCTACAAGGGTACGTAATTTATGATTTGAAAACTTCAATAAATCCTTGTACTATTGTTAAATATTGATTAAAATTATATAAATCTAACATAGATCATATTGGTTAAATATTACTATTGATAAATCTAGATTCTCGAAGTGCGTGCAATTCTCAAGTTCAGAGTAAAATTGCACGCAAATGTTGCCTCTGTCTCAATAGCATCGCTCCTCCCATGTATTGGCCATTATCCGCACGATGCGCGATGTTTATTCAAATAGCGCTTTATTATTTATCCGCAGGACTCGAGAAATAAGAAAAAAGGGCGAATTCCCTTTGCGCGCATCGTACGCCATTAGAGCGCGCGATACACCTCGAGGAAATTCACGTTGACTACGAGTTTCTCGGCGAATGCCTCGAGAGCAGAACTTTCGGACATGTGCCCGCTAATTAGGGCATCGGGTAACCATCGAGGAGACGTTCAAACTTTGTGCGTTGAAGTCAGCTTTAACCGATTTCGTTCCAAAATTATTTTCTTTTCGTTGTTTATCCCTCGCAACTACTTTTATACAATATAAGGTGGAGGTGCGCTGTATTTTTAAAACTTCAAGAAATGATATTCGATGAGCTTCTAGGCTACGCATTGAAAGACTTTGGTATTTCAATGACTGAAAGCGAGTTACATCGAGTCGTTAATTTAAAATACATCACTAGTTATTATCTAACTTTACTTTCGATGTTACCGAAATGCAGTGAGAAACATTTTCTTCTCTTTAAGAGCAAATTACTCGTTCGCGCGATATTTAGCGAAAGCAGCTTCGCAATAATCGACAATTCACATCGAGTGAGAACGAATGGCGATTCGTTATTATTCCTGCGAAGGCGGTGGGTAATCGCTCGTTCGCAGGTATTGCCGCGACGTTTCACGAATTCAACTCACTCGAAAGTGAAATTCGAAAAGTCGATCCGTGCAGAAAAGCGTGATCGCGGACACGTGAAAAAGGCGATAAGAGTCGGGAATAAAAACCACTCGCGTCACGGCGTCGTTTCCCATCCAGAATTCACACGCGACCGACGACTGAGGAGGCGAAGGTGGGAGCGCGCGTAGCTAAGCTGCGGCAATTATGCGGAGAAGAGCGGAATTTGTAAAAGGCGCCCGAAAGGGTGACGAAAATAACGTCGGGCACGCCGGCGTCGTCGTCGCCGTCATCTCCTGCTGCGCAACCGGGTACTTTGCATATTTCTGCTTGGAGCGTCGAGCCACGTACAAAGTCGCCGCTTTCGGGCGTCGCTCGCATGCGAAACACCCGCATCCCCCTTACAACGGGGGCTGATTAATAATTAAGGCGAGCTCGACCACTGGATAGTAGCGCGTAACCGCAACCGAATACGCTTCGTTGAATTCGCTTTTCGATTTTCTTTTTGTTCCCGCACTGAGAAAGTAAGGCGGGCCTCGCTTTAAATTTCAATCTAGCGAGTGTCGGAAATTTCTTTTTCACCTTCGCTGCGTGTTCTCTTTCATTTAGCGCGAGTTTCATCCGTTGTTTAGGCATTTGTTTTCGATGACCGATTGTTTAGCCTCGTGAAACGGAACGAGGCACGAAATATATTAGGTAGTAATCGTTACGTTTCTTTTTTACCTTTATTATTCGATTTGAAATAACGAATAGGCACGCATTACGAAAGAGATAATTGTTACGCTTAAAGCGACTTGATAATTTCCAATCGGTATCGGACACACGATTATAAAAGCAATATTTTTAACTATTTTCTTTTAAACATTTAGATTTCGTTTGATGAATTTCCATTATTCTATTTACAATATCCGTCGATCGTAATAATTCAGTAGGTCGAAGCAAACGATCAGTGAGAAATTTGTAAATAAATTTTCGTCGACCTTTATCATTAATTACTCTTAAATCAATCGATACGATATTACCTACTTATTCAACAAATTAATAGGTCGAGTGGGTTTTATTTATGAAGTTATAAAATTTAATTTTTAACATATGTAAGAAGATTATTATGAAGAGGTCCTTCTTGCGAATCCACATCAAACAAATTGTCAATTAATCTTTTCATTATAAAAGAATGCATACATGCGTACGGCCTTAGTCGGTTCTCGGTACAAGCATGGAATTACTTTTAAGTTTGCACTTTCGGAAATTGTATACTTTTAGGATGTAATACTGCTAACTATAATTAAATTCTTTCGAAATTACTCTCTGTATTCAATTTCGTTATAATTCGACTCAAGAAATTTCATTGAAATCACCGCAAAGCTGCACCTTTTTCAGAAAATTGTGAGCGCACCCAATTGGGTAAAAACTTATAATATCGGAAACTTAAAATTAAAATTAAATGATATTTCCTAATGTATAATCAAGTTTATGTAACTGAAAATATTTTCGTCTACTATTTCCAACGTAAGAAAATATAGACTTTCCTTTGTGAAAACTTATTTATTCATATTACCTTTAGAAATGTATAACGAATGATCACGAGTGGCTTATAATCGTCAACAAATCTAATTATTCTTTAAATTAATGATAGTCCGTAACGATTGTTACGGATCTTAAGTACCTTATTATTGTTTCAGCTTCTTTGATGGGACTAACGTTTTATCGTAACTGTTGATACGCCGAAAGAATTGCATACTTTCACCGTGGAGTAAGTATTCTACGTACAATAATGAAATATAGATGCTATAATGTGGAAAACAGTATAATTCCGTCGCTAATATCCGTTAATTTTTTTCATCAATATTCTTTCTTATTTTATGGTACGTACTTTAATTTCCTCTACATTTTTCCATTTTTTAAAACTAATTCGCTTAAATCAGCTTATAGAAAGTGCTGACAGGAAATTGAAAAATTCTAGTACTCTATATGCTTTGCCATTTACATTAGGCATTAGAAATCATAACTTTTATAAGAAGAAAATGTCATCGTGCTTATAAAGATTAAGATCATATTATTTGTTTCTTTATAGTAAATTAAATTTTATGACAAATTATGATAAATTATCTTGCATTACTTAAAGAATCTGTTTTAAACGATCGAAGGAAAAAATCAAGGTTTAATGTGAAAGTGAGTTTTGCGATAATTAAAAGAGTAGAAATTTGTTAAAATGGAAGTATAGCATATGTTATATTCAAAAATTTATTAGAAATTAAAAAAGAATTTTTTAAATGATAACATTTCACAATTATACGATTTTAATCAAAGTATTGCAATGAATAACTGTTTTAGAATACATTTTAATCTGCTTTGATTCAATACGGTGTTTCTCGAACAGTCATTCCGAGTTACTACATATACTTTAAGCATGCTCCACACGAGTAATTTACTTATGCGTCTGCGTGAACGCTAATGAGTTTATCATCACAAACAAACAAATGTATTTACGGCCAAAGTATCAACATTTACATATAGCGACGATTTTACATGCACACACGGTTACAATGCTATTTTGTCACTGTTCATCAGTTTACGCACGTTGCAACCAACGCATGGAACGTGGAGTTTGATGCTCGATCCTTCGGACTTTCTTTTCCGAAAGAGACGATCGCTGCATGGCACAGAAACATCGACACCGAAAAGGTGCGCACACGAACCGACAGGCACTCGGACAAGACACACCGATGAGATCGCGATATCAACTCCTCTCTCTCTCTCTCTCTCTCTCTCTCTCTCTCTCTCTCTCTCTCTCTAACTCATTCATGCGTCTCGTTCTCTGCTAAACGTCTGTAATTTCCGGATGATGATTACAGGGCAGAGCGCTGCAGCTCTTTTGGCTCTCGTTCGCGTGCCCGGTGTGCGATACACCAGCACTCCGCATGCGTTAGTGAGGGAGAAAGAAAAAGGACGCCCGAGGCCCGGGCCAACTTGTTACGTATACGTACGTCTTTCTCTCTTTCGCTCTATGTACATGAACGTGCGTCCGTGTGAACCCGCGCGAAATTAAAACGAGAGGAACGTCTATTACGCGAAGCGAGACGTATTCCTGCGTGTGAAACCCCCTTTTTGTGGACGTTTTACACCATCGGCGACGGGGGAATGATAATGAAGGTCCGAACGGGGATGGAGGGACTTTTAGGGTTCGTTCGAGAAAATCGGATGGGTTCAACGACTTCCGTAAACATAACCTCAGAAACTTTATGGCTTCCGGAAACATAAAGTTCAAAAGGCGAGGAAGCTATCTGTGCACCTTTGGTAATTGCTTTAATTGCGTAGTTATCGATAGCGGTTTTTAATAGTAGCGATTTTTTAGTCGAAAGTGCCTTATTAAAGGACAGTATTTCCATTTCCATTCGGATAGTTTGTAAAAGAATGATCTGCCTGCTCCACTAACGGGATATTACAAGTATTTATAATACTTAAACATTATATATAAATGGTCTACTACGTTATAAATAATTTATACTGTTTCAAAATCTGATTATCAAATGAACAAAAAAAAAAAAAAAAAAAAAAAAAAAAAAAAAAAAAAAAAAAAATACTTCCCTATAATGCTTAATCATCGTCTTCATTATTTGAGATGTAATATCATTTCAACAATCGCCTATACAATCGCAGTATTATAATAGAAAAAACAATTCAATAGTTTTTAAATTACATTTTTGTGACCGAAACTTCATATTCACGTGTCTTATTATCGCGCCAACACTATTATTTTGAAAAATTTAGATCTTTGCTTATCTCTAATCGCAAAATGGAATAGAGAATGGTAATGATACTGTACAGTAATGATGTTTGTAAGGAGTAAAATTTGTAGATCTCCGACCGAATGAATACCTGTTTGTGTAAGCCATGATAAGCGGATTAATTCACTAAAATTAATTAAGTGGCTCATTTAAAGAAAAGTGACAATCATCGCTAGAAATTAGTACATTGGAAAAATCGGAATATTTTTAATCGAGTAGTGCTTTCGCGTTATTTCAATCGTGCAAGATCCTCGTTATCGTTATCGTAAAAAACTCACTTTTAACTCGATTACACTTTTTAAACTCGAATGATAGAGGCAGTCAACGGAGAAAATCCATCCAACGATATTCTCACGTAACGTGTACTTTTCGCCTGGAGTTCTTCGTGAATTTCTCGTCCGTCCCATCCACGGTCCTAAGAATACGAGACCGAACACCAAATGCGTAATGACGTCTAGATCTTGGGACAATACACGAACTAGATCGTCCCTTACGATTAGATCCTTATTACTGGTTCCGTCTGCAAACGAACAATCGTCATCGAACCACCCCGTTTCTGTTTCTTCGCTCCTTATAATTACGCCCCTTTATTTCGACAGCTGCTCGTTGGCTTATTTCTAAACGAGGGCAACAATTATCGCGTGTGTGCGCGTGTCTCTTTGGATTCGGAGGGATTTGCTTGCTTCTGGTTAGCACAATCGCTTACGATGTCGCGAGTGGCGCCAGTTGATTACAGAGATTAACCGGGAGCTCGATTAATAAGGAAAGGTGCGCTCGGACTTTTTGTGCGACGGTGGGATTTCCGCAACGGTAACGTGGCGGGACTTTTAATTTAACGCGAGTGTGTTTTTCGGTCTATTTCAGGGTTCCATGAATAAACTCGTTTATTGCTAGGTGCCCACTCTGGAGAGAAAAATTGTAATTACTTTTTAAAGCGCGTCACACAAGCTTGTGTTCTCGCGTGTACATGCACGCCAAAGTTTCAACTGTATTTGCGTTAGTAAATTGTTATTAAATATTAATGAAGCTAAAAGACAGACGGCAGAAACAATCGATTATACGTGAATATTTTTTAAGTGCATTTTCTATCATCGAATAATCGAATGTAACTCTGGCTCGTTTATGCGCAAGGATAATCATTATTATTTCTTGTACTACTGCACTTCTCTAATCCTTAAACAGTCGTTTTAAAAGCAATTATTCTGTTGCAGATGGGATGCCGAATCGATGCACGTATATCGAAGAAAAATTCAATTCAGCTCTAAATAATAGTTTGCAGTGATATTTTATGCGCCTGTTCATTAATTTTTCTTATTTTTTATCAATTAATTCGTGACATGATAAAAGCTTTTCACGAACTTTATTTGAAATTGATTAGAAACATTGCCACTGAAAATTTGAACCGTAATACATTTCATTTTTTCAGTGTCTGAAACATAACTCGTGCACTAAAACATACCTGCAGCAATGGCTTGTGTAATATGTTAAATTTTTATAAATCATAAAAATTAGGTTTCCCGGTATAAATAAAAGAATTTTTAGGACATCTGCCTCGTATTATAATAACGAGGGATATTTTGTTATCAGATGGCGTTGCTAAGACATACGGGTAGACTCTACACTTTATATATCTATATTTATACATGCGCGCGCAAACTATAAATATATACACGTATGAACGGCGTGCGCTACCCTTATATTGTCGTAACCCCGTTTGGTGATAGAATACCTGGTGATATAAAATGATACCATCTGATTATTGCATATTATAAATTGTCATATGCTAGCCGATAATAAGACTTTTTTTTTAATACTCTTTGAGATTTTAGTAATTCGCGTGTGGGAATGAAGTATTTTTCGAGGGGGAAAAAATTCCTGCTAATATCGATTGTAAAACTACGTGGAAAAACAAAATATTCGAATAATTTCTTGGATATTTCGAATTCTTCTAGCAGATTAAAAAGGCATCTGCACGAAGGTTAACGTTACCAAAGATTAAGAAAAGATCAAAATTAAATTATAACCATCACAATGTTGTGTGCGTTACAATTATTCAGCGACGGTATGTCTTTGCGTGTAATTGAATGGTATATTGCTTCGAGGCATCTACGTCTCAGTTTATGTATATATTGTTTTAATCGTCAAGCTTAACTTTCCCGATACATTGAACGTCTGATAAATCAGATTTTCATTAACAAACGCAACCGACAACGAATAGTAAGATCTTTAATAAGATATTTCGAACAATTTATTCAAAATAATCGTAAGATTTGTATTGCATTTGTACTTTAAGATCACAATACGGTTGTAAATTTAAAACATACTTCTACATAAAAGCTAAATTGTTTTTAAAATCAATAAAGGTAAGCCGTCGTTTAAATTCGCTCGCGACAAGTAAAAATTATTCATTTTTACTTCATTTCTACTCTAATCAACATGGAATTATTACTGCCCGTGCATATTATTAAATTGCAAGCTATTATTGCTGGTATCGTACACTTTTTCTTCACTTTAATGTTCAAAGACGGAGCATCGATATGAACTAATATGAAGGACAGATCAGTCGATAAATCAGCCGATCATTCGCGAATTCGTTCCCGAGCAAAACCACGAGTCCATGGTACCAACCTCGTGATGATGCGAATGCTGCAGCATAAGAAAGTCAGGAGTCGGTGGAATCTGATGCGGATGCTGTTGATCGGCAGACCCCGGCACCTCCTGCAGCAAGCCCACGTGGTCGGCCCAACAGTCCTCGGACATGTCCATCTTTGCGTACGCTTGAGCGCGTCCGACCACTCGAATCGGTAAAGAACGAACTTCCAACTGACGTACCAGTGCGCAAGTTCAACGCGAGAGTCAAAGACGATTGATACGTCACTTGGAATATTAATCACACGAAGAACAGAAGCCGCTATCGAGCACCAGAATCAGGATCGAGAACCGAATTAACCCGGACAGGATACCAGTGTCAGAGAAGTTCGGCGTGTCGCTCCACCGTCCCGCGGGTATCGAGAACCGCAGCACAATTCGTCACCAGTGTCAGAGTCGACCGCGACACTACTCGCTTGCACTTTCACTGACCATCCCAATAACCGAGAGGCCCTCGCAGTATTCCCCGATCGGCAGCCTCGGACTCAGTATCCTCGCATTGTTCGTCCCGGCGATGACGGAGATTCGAGCACAAGAGCGCGCGCACTCCCTCCGTGTAAATCGAGAGACGTCCCGATCACCCGGAACGGCTCCGATTTCAATGTACCACCAGTGGCGACTCTCGGGCTGCCGAACTCGCGAGGCTTTCCCCCCACCCCCCACGAGTTACGCACACGCGCAGATAAACCGCGATCGGATTAATCGCCGACGGCGCGGACCCGTCGGTGAGGCCCTTCGAGCGATCACGCGCCAAAGTCGCCCTCTTCCTTTCCTCTTCCGTTGTCGTTTCCCGTGTCTCTCGGCACTCGCGGGCGCTCGTCGTCCCTTCGTCCGTCGGAGTACAGACGACGACAGCGCGGTGACACGCCGAGAGGAGAGAGCGAGAAAGACAGAGTGAGCGGGAGCGCGCGCGATAGACAGAGAGAAAGACAGATGGTGGGAAAGAGGAGAGCTAGAGTGAGAGAGAGGGGAGAGAGTGCGTGTGCGAGAAAGAGAGGGCGGCCCGTCGGTGATGGTCAGTCGGCGTGGAATGAAGCTCGACCGGCGGGGTTAGGCTAGGTGGCGCGTAGCCGGAGCAAAAGAGGCCTCCACCAGCAACAGCAACAGCAACAGCAACAGCAGCAGCAGCAGCAGCAGCAGCAACAGCAGCAGCAGCCGCAGCAGCAGCAGCCGCGGAGTTGTGCAGCATCAGGGTCGGCATGGAGAGGGACGCGCACGCGAGCTCCGGGCACGCACACGCGGGTCCCGCGCGATCCTGTGTGCGCGCATACGTGCGCGTTGGTGCGCCCGCGCCGGTGCGTGGGAAGGGAGATCACCGGTGATCGGCGGTGGAGAGGAACGACAGGGAACGAAGGGAGTCGCGTCGGAGCGGGAGAGGAGAGAGGACTCGGAGTGGGGCGCGAGGCGTAAGGCTGCCCTAGTCGCTCGCTTAACCGTGGCTGGAGGTGGCGCCAATACCTGCCCTCTTTCACTCTGCTGCGAGGGACGCGGAGAAAGAGCGAGAAAGAGGGAGGGAGGGAGCGAGCGAGAGGAGAGCGGACGAAGATAGCGAGGGCGCGCGGATAGATCGCGCCTGAGCGAAATAGAGCGAGAGAGCGCGAGAGCGAGAAAGCGAGAGGGAGGGGTGGGAGGAATGAATGGGAGGAAGGATTCGTTGAGTGCGCGAATCTTTGCGTTCCGATGGGATTTTGCCGTGTAAAGGATCTCATTCTATCGGGGATGGCGGAAAAATTGCTGAATAGTTTCGACGGAGTGTAGGCACGTGGATCGTTTTTACAGAGGGTTGTACCAGGACGGTGCTGAGACAAATGCTGTTTAAAAAGTGATGTCGTATATTTTATTTACAATTACGTTCGATGTGCTCTTTGCCGATGGAATAGCGAAACGCGAATTAATTATAAATGCAGGTGTGTTTGTGTTGTATGTACTGACGCCTGAATGAAGCCTGAATTTAACAATTTGAGAAAATTGTTAACGACTTGTTCGTTTGAAAGGGGTTGTATTATATTTGTAGACATTTATAAATGAAATAACTTGTAGTCGATCGTTAAGGTGCTATACTGTATTTAAATGTAAATCAAGTCCGAGTAGTAAAAGTTTTTGCGAGTTTAATGATGTAGCGTAATAATTGCGTGTAATAGGAAAATTAGTAGATGTGTATGGCGATTTAGCTGGTCTGATTACTATTATATAATGAATAAGTCGTATATGTACAGGAGAAACATGAAACATTAAGCATTTTATTTAATCGAGCGGCTAAGTTTAGCAGGGTTTTCACCCGAAGTTATGAGGCTGAAACAATCGCGTACTTTTCCGTCTGAATTCTTCAGTGTGCAAAATTTTAGAAATATAATTTAGTCGTTATTTGAGAACAAATGTAGATGTAACGATTAACCAACTTAACAAGCTATGAATACAGTTTATTATAGGTGACATTAGACTTTTTCATTGGTAATTGATGATAATACTGCCTCACTCGTATTTTATTGAAAGAATCGATGGCATTTCATAAAATTTACCGTAACATTTATACAAGTCCATTTATTACCAAAAATCCTTAAAAGATCTAAATATTGAATGCACTGTTATGATTAACCTGTATAAACCACTTTCTTAAAACAAAAATTTACATTGTTCCCATAACAATATGTAATAAATATTAAAAGCAAAGGACATTCGTGTTACTTACTCGTGGGTTCGTCATTTTAGTAAAAAGCGTCATATAATGAATTCCACAAACACTTGTAACTTAGTGACTATTATTCTAGATAATTTGAAATGCAATGTTAAAGGTGTTGCTTTTTAGCTTTTTATGATATAATACTGATGCGTACTCTATTGAATGCAGTAGAGTGCAACATACTTTATTAGCAAACTTAAGTAAAATCACATTCTAATTCAAAACCTTGTCGGCTTCTTGTAAAATTAAAATAGTTTACCGAATAGTTGTCGCCAAACAATTATTAAATAATTCAGTAATACAGCATATTATTTCTAGATCACAGTCATCGATGAAATAAATTCAATATAATTATTTTATTTTACAAACAGTGTTTTAAATTGTTACTTATGTTAGGACAAATATATTGGATAAGTACCTGCTGTAATAAAGAATATATTTTCTGATACCGCATAAAAATATAGAAATCAAATGTATAAAAGAGTACTTCAATTAATAATTCCGAGTGACTAATTCTAGTAATTAATGCAATGAACAATTATTTTCAATAGTATTTTCAATACATACTTCATTTCAGAGATTTGGTACGAGGTTAGGGAGGTATTTTCTGAAATCAAACAAAGAAGCCTGATACCTTCATCTTTTGATCTGAAAACTCGATTTCTAATAACAAATGCTTCGAAAGAACTTCTCGAATTTACAATAAATTCTTACGGTACCGAAGTGTAAATTAATTAGATACATTTATTGTTGCGACCATCGTGTGCGAACACAAATTACTTAATAAATGAACTTGTGCATAAATTCATCACGTACCTGCTACACAAGTGGTTGATTTTCGTAATAGTAATATTCGGCTAAAATTGTTATTCCTTTACAAAATCATTTTTAAATAAATTTTGCGATTCAACAATTGCTGATTTACTGGTTTATCATATAATTATAAATAACATTAACTCAAAACAAAAAGAAAATCAAAATTCATAAGCTTAGAATATAACGCGTTAAAAATATTGTACTAATTACCTAGTGTTTGACCATAAATCAGTATCTCAGATTAATAATTTCATTAATATTTGCTACATAACTGCCAGAAAATCTATCTTCGTATTACTTCAATGATTGAAAAAATAAAATTACTAATCGTTGATAAAGCGGCATTAAATTTCCATGAATGAGCATATTTTTGGATAAAAATTTTACTCCAATACATAAAATATGGAAAAGTATAGAAGACGTTACGTAAATCTTCAATACACGCGATACAAGTCATAGCGAGGTTAAATAATTTACATAATTATTAATACTGTTATTTAAATTAGTTCATTAATTCAGCTTTAAAAGTATACTGCATATATTGCAGTGGAATAAATAATAACGATGTTATTTTAAAATTGTATGAAGTGAACGTGAAATTGTATCTCAAAGTTACAGTAATAAACACAGTGAAATAATTTATTTTTAGTCAAAGCTATCGAATAATTAAAATATTGATTCTTAACTCTGACAAATTCAATTTTACTTATTTGCTTAAATTCCCGATTGCTGTCCTGTAACAAGTTAGTCGTTAATGCATTTGGATTGGTATACTCTTTTTAAAGTAAGTACATTAGAAATGGCTATTTTCGCTTTATTTGGAAGAAACAGCGTAGTTATTATTTAAAAATAGTTTCATGTAACTCGATTTAACGATATTATCTTTGTGCCAAATGTGTTGCTCATCAGAACCTCATGATTCCTTCGGATAAATGGAGAAACTCAAATCTTGCCGCTTTATACGTCAAAATTTGAAGACTTCGTTAAAGCTTCTGATCCTCGTAAGCTCATATCTCATAATTTTATTAACAAATTGTCAAAGATATCGTTATCACTCGCATGTCAATGAAGTCTAAATATAAGAAGAAATTCAATCCTTTTCAGAAGCTCGAAATGTAAAAACCTGAATGCATTAGAGGGAAAGCGAGTCAATTATTTCCGTCATAATTATTTTAATATGTAGAATAGTCGAATGCAATAAGCGCTTATAATTTCCACTTAATCAACATCACATTCTTTAAGCATTGCTAATTAATGCGCGTTAATTTTTAGTATTCCATCTCGCTCTCTCTCTCTTCGTTATTTGTATGCATTATCATTTCCATTCTCCCTAATGCCTTGGCGTCCGCAAACAAATACATCGCTCGCTCCAATCGGCCTAATAAATAATGGATAACTCCCAATTAAATCCAGCGAGTACTAAAAAGTAGTGCTGCTCAACCGACAACTGGTGACACCGCGAACGTTCGAGTATCTTTCCGCTTGCGAATATAGCGACGTCGATAAGCGTCGCGGCTAGACGTCATTCGACGCGCAGCAACGCATCAACGTTAGTCCTCATCTACATCGTTAAATGTCGCACAAGTCATTATTCCAAAAGAAACTGTCCAGCGTATCGCACGTGTCGGCTGCGCGGAATATCTTCATCCTCCTCGTTTCCCGCGTATATCGGCGTCTTGGATCTCCTCGCGCGAGTGCATCGCAGCCTTTACGCTGCTCGGTGTTTGTCTCGATGCTGCACAGGTGCGCCCATGCCCATATGTCCTGGGCTCACGTGTGAGAATGGCAGAGCGTACCCTCGCACGTGCGTAAGAGTCCTGCGCGCTTCCAGTCGTCGACAACGACAATCGCGACTCTTGCACAAACTCTCGACTACCTTAGCTTCGGAAATTAGAACTTTGTGCGTGGACTGATTGGTTCACGATACATTGCAAAGTAGCTTGGAAAATGAATCGCTTTTGTACGTAAATGAACCGTTGATTGAATTTGTAGATGTTGAAACCGATGACTAAGTCTTTTAATTACTTGTATGTGTAATATCGATTTTATGCTTATTACAAAGATTCTTAACTAAAAATGGCTAATAAAAAGACTAATTTATTATTAGCCTCGTTTAGAATCGTTAGATTCTAAAATTATGTGCATAGATTCAATTTGAAGTTTTCAGTTACACGTATACTCATAAGCAGTCAAATGATTTTAACGAATGCAACATTCACGTACATTTTTTCTAGTAGCGGCTGAAAAATTACTTGAGAAAAGAGCCGCTAATTAATGAGGATCTACTAGCCAGTTTTCCATTCAGGTTGATGTATCTTAGAAAATATTTTATCTTAATCTTAAGGACTGATAAAAATTAAATGATAAAATATTGAAATAAGTATAAATGTTGAGTAAAACTTAAGATGAATACAATGTAATTCGGTTATTTTGCATTAAAGTTCAATTACAATTACCCAAATATCAACGTCAGCGCAGTCAACGTCACGCATCAAAAGGTCTACCCTTTGAAATATAGTATTACAGCAAATTGGATATTTATGAGCTTTGCATTTAAATAAAAAAAATTTTGTATAGGGATTGTTTTATTTGGCTGATTCTTGCCTATGATGTTAGTTAAAATCCCTGAAAAGTTTAACATAAAATTTGCTCTTTATGTTAAATGCTGTAATAGTTCGAATAAATATTTTGCAACGCACCTCAAATCGCACCTAAATGCGACTCTGCTGGTTCGATATTATTGCGCAACACCTTGACGTACGACCTTTCACTTGAATTTTTAGGTCCTCTAAAAGTACCTTACGACTACTGAAATCATTACGTTCATTCTAGTATTATTGATTTGCGGATGCGTTACGAAAAATAAAATTGCCCAATTCTGTCAAGTTTGCTTAACTTAACGTTAAATTCGAATAGTAGTATCGGCTGAATAAATAATTCCCTGGTACATCCCCTGGTTAAATACATCAGGGTGACTCGTGCAAGAGTTGCAAGAGAAGAAAAAAGAAAAAAGAACCGAAAGAACTACACTCTAACAAAACGCGGAATTCGAAGAACGGAAAGTCGTCAGCGCTAATTACTCAATTAAAGCGAACGAGCCCCTCAACAACGCCAAGCACTATTGCAGGTCAGTATAGCGAACTATATAATTCAATTTCCAGTCCAATTCAATTTCTGACCACGACGTCTACCTTCCATCGCGCGCTTCACTGTCAATTACGCGCGAGAGCATCGATGCGACGATCGCAGCGGATGCTGCACTGGCGTTTCGCGGTATTACGTGCTTGGATCTCTTCTCCTCTGTTGGGGTGAGTCGTCGGTCATCGTCGACCTGTGTGTACACTCGTTCCCAGTCGGTCCGGACCCTCTCAGTCCAATGTTGGCCGGGAGAGTATACTAGAGTACGTACGCGTGTACCGAGGCCATATCTCGTATCTCCCTCTCTTTCTCTCTGTCGCTCCTGAGCGCTGGACAAAGAGATAAAGAGCGAAAGAGAATCGAGGATGTAATACATGTCGAGCTCTCTGAGGCAACTCTCGATTGAGAGAGAAAGAGTTGAAGAGGGCTTGAAAGTTATCGTCGGGAAAAGCCGCGAAAAAAATTCGTCAACTCGTGTACGCGCATCCCTTTCCAGCGTAAGTGTACGTGCAATTGTCATGGCTATTGTGGGAAAGTCAAATAAATGGAGAGTCTGGCGACTTTGCAAAGACAAAGAGTCGTATTTACTCGAATGAATTTTTTTGGAAATTGCGCGTTCGAAAAAAATAATTCTTCATAGGCTATACGGCCAAGGATGATTTGGTCTATAAGAAAAACGTCTTTCTATTAGCTTACAAGTATTGTAAATGTATTATAAAACAAACTTACTACCAAAGTTACGACGTGCAAGTTGTTCCTTATTATTTTATTTTATTCCAGAATTCGATTTCACGACGATGAAAGCCCTGTGATTTTTTCATAAAATTGCGTAACGACGATATATTGACAAAATACTGATAAACTGTAACAAATTTCTTTTGATATTTATCAAACAAGGAACGCGTAATGAAATTCGGAATATCGAGTAAGCAAAAAGTTTCAACAACAATAAAAATAAATAATAATTCATTAGTATTTTTGTAAAGTTCTCCTGATTAAACAATACATACATTATTTGGTCAAAATTCGATATTATCGCAAAGTTCCATTATTATAATTCAAGGTTATCGATGAATTGAAGAGAATTTTCTTTAATAACATTTAAACGCTTATTACATTATTTAATTGTAAAATGCTTCATCAACTAATTGAGCATAATATTTCGAAATAATTCATGTATATAATTAATTCAAAATTTTATCAAAGGATCAATGGATCGATACGCAGATGTAAATTTACTTACACGTAGAAATTGTGATTTTCATGTTTAAATAAGAAAGGTATGCATGATGGAATAATTGAAAGGTTAACACAAAATAAATGTTCTTACTGAACTAGTATTTTTATGTAAAGTGATAATTTTATTACTTAAACTCGTAAAACTGCTATCAAATTTTTTATAAAATCCCTCATTCGTTCTCTCTCTCGCTCTGTCTTTCTCTTAACTAACTTTCAGAATACTGAGAACACATTAATTTTATTCTGCATTTAAAAAATCATATAAGAAATTGCAAGCGTTATCACAACTATCAACCACAAATTACAATACAGTGACAATATTTTCATTTTTCCTAGATTTACTTGCGGTAAGTCATTCTTCTGCTTTCTAGAGTACCATATATATTGCATCTCTCTCTCTCTCTCTCTCTCTCTCTCTCTCATTCTCTCTCTGTCAGCGAACCGAAGACAAAAACATATTCAGGTCCGTAGGTGGACTTTGTTATGCCGTAGATTCAACGCGTGGAAGAACGTGAAGACAAAGGATCTACTCTTGATCTTGACTCGATATCCTTTACTTGTCGATCCTTTTTCTCTCTGTAGCACACCCGCATTTACGAAGTTTTGCATATATGTTTAGGGAATATTACTTACACAAATGTATGCGTACGGCGAGGATCATTGCAACTGTACGTCTTTGATCTGAGTTGAATGAACCATTATGTGGCTTAATATCTTTTGGTTGTGATTTTCGACGAAAATATCACCTTAGAGAAGAAAATTACGAACGGGAATATCACGATCACCGAACGCGATCATGACTATTTTTCTGTCTAAATTATAATATTTATTCATTTACCTGAGCATTTGAACTTTTATCAATTTTTAAATATTTAAATATTTATTAAAAATTGTAATTGCTTTTTATCGTTACAATGATGCAGTATAAAGTTCAAGGATATCTTGTCTAAACAAGATATTAGTCATATTTTTTGTAAAGAAATGTATGATGAAACAATTAAAAATTCTACATAGAATAAACTTTCTTAGGAGATATTTTGACATCTAAAAATAAAAATAAATAAATAGCTTAAATACTTGGTTCTTTTAAAACACTAGCAATAAAATATTGTATACATTATTACACATGGTAAAAATGAATAATTTATTCATTTTCATCGAATATATTTCTTGCAACTGACAAATTTTATCATTGATTCCAGAAGGAAGGCATTTTATATGATATGGTAATGGTAGGTCGTGGTAACTGCGAACATTTATTATTAACAATGAAAAAGCCGATATAGCTTATAACATTTGAAAGTGTCAAAAAGTACGATTATATAAGTTTCGGCTTTTATTACAAAATTCTTATAATTATTTATTTATTGTTTTTACCTTTTAAATTACGATCGATAGTGCAACAATTTTATTTCATTTTCTACAATAAAGTGAATTACAAGCAATTAAAATAAAAATAACTGTAAAAAATAAAATCAGGTAGTAATTGTAGATTTAAGAAGATTTAAAAATTTAATGTTTAAAGATAAAAATGTTAATCAGTGACATTTTCACAATGTTTATCGGTGTTTTATGGGTATGTTCGTTTTTTTAAAGAAATTTTCAAGTTTTTATGCACATTTTACGGGTTTGCAAAATACAACAAAGAATAATTTCTTTAAGTGCTCTATTTTATAAAACCCTTTTACAGTGTATTCGGATTTAACGACGAAATTTTACGATCGAAGAAGAAAGAGCAAGAGTACAGTGATATTTTATAGTGTTATCAGCTTTGGTTCAAGGAGATCGATCAGGTCATGTTTATCATTAAGTGAACGATAAATGATAAATCTATTTTGTTTCATCTTGTACCACGCTTTATTCCTTATAGCCTCAAGCAGTTGCACTACAGCATTTTGCAAAACCGCATCGGAAATCAATTAAAATACAAAGGAAACTGTCTGAAATAGTTGAAAATAATTTGTCCGAGAAGACGGGTAAGAATATACTGATTAAGCAATTTCAACACTCGAACAATTTTATGATTTGAACGAATTGCCAAATTGTGTAGCGTAGAAAATAAGTATGTATCAATTTTAATAAATTTGCATTCGTTTTACCTGCAATCCTAGCCATAAGTTATTAAAATTGTAATAACCATGGTAGGATATAAAATTATTCATATTAAATTTACCCATAGATTATTAAGATATTTATCTTCAACTTAAACTCCCATTAAAAAAAAAAAGAGAGCTCAAAAATATCTCTTCTATAATGGTATGCATGCAGGTACTGCCTTCTATGCAGCCCATTATCTCGAATAAAAGATAATAATGAAAAAATATTCAGCATAGCTGGGAGGCGCTGCACAACGGGATGCAATGATGGAAAAATCGTGCTGGCGCGCGCACTCCTGATCATTATATCTCTTTGCCCGTTTCATTAGAATACGCCGATAAAAGGAGTTTAATTACAAAGGAGCCGCACGCTTCGCTTCCTACATCGACACACCACGCAAACGCATTCTTTACAAAGTCGCCCTTCCCCTCTCACCCACAACCCCACTTTTCTACTATTTTATACATTTACATAAATCTCTGAATTCTTTCGGTGTTTTATATTTCTTTTGAATTCATGCGATTACTCGAATCCTTCAAATATACGCTGCTCCTCTACACGAGATGTTTATTCGTTAAAAAATGTATTTACATTTATTCGTACGTGCATCAATAATTTTAAAACCTAATCGTTTATCGTAGTCAACCCCATAGATTTTAGTCATCTACCTAGTACTTACTGAATTATTATGGGTTATACATTTTCGTAATTTTTGATAATTCAAATTAGTTTGTTCCGAAAAGCACATGACTTGTAAGACATTTAATGACAATTTAAGTTTGATTAAGGTACTTAAATTAGAGCGTTTACGTACAAACTATTTGCACGTAAATGTTTTTTGCTTACTTACGTATTTTAACTTCCTAACCAATCAATTGATCCTAAAAATTGTGCAGCTATTTAACCTTTAATTTTATGATCCCCTTGCCGAAGTGATACTAGCAATAAAAACGGGAGGGAGAACATGTCAAAGTATTCAAGTAAGGTTAATGAAAATGTCTTCTAAATCGTCTGAAGACGTAACATTTTTTTGTTTCCCCACTCCCCAGAAGCGCCAAGAATTTCGTCTCTATGACTTATCGTTCGTCGAAGCACCAACGCGAACACGCGCGATTGCTGGGAAAAAATTGCCTCTCATAAATTACGCTAAAATTTATCGCGGTAGTGAGGTAATTACGAGTCGAATAAATATAGAGTGCGGTTCGGTTTGCGCCCATGTCCTCTTGTGCATAAACGAGAAGGGACTGAGAAAGGGAAATGAAAGTACAGAGAATGAGAGAAGAGGCGAGAGAAAGAGAGAGAGAGAGAGAGAGAGAGAGAGAGAGAGAGAGAAAGAGAAGGCATGCATGTCGTTAATTTGCACGAATTCTCGTGTGACAGAGCACGGAATCTCTCTTTTTACGTGGTATAATTTTCTTTCTTTTTTTAAATATCAATTTTCGCATGAAATTACTTGCACAAAGTAATAGCTACCCGTGTATACACATATACTTTACCTTTGCAAAGTACAAACGTCATTGTGCTGCATCAAATGAACAATTCAAATAATAACATACAATATCCAAGGTAACAGATCTTGTGTTTAAGATATCTTGTACTTAGAAGAATGTTTTGGTTTTGTAAATATAAGATGGAAAGTGCTTTAAAAATTTTTATATTAAAAATTTTATGTACAACGTAAAGGGCGAACTATTATTCACATTAAATAATCATTATATAATAAATTATAATCATATACCGTTAAGTATTTTGTATAATTATGTACATTTTAAAGGCTAAGAATTAGAAAAATTATTTATCTTTGAATTCGTGAAGAAATATTAAAGTAATAAAATAAATTTTTTTTAAAAAGCTTAAAGTACGTCAGAACAAAACAAAGATGTATATAAGAAACAACAGAGCAAGAAATATATTGTTATACTAATATTACATTCGTTACTTAAACCGTTGTGAACAATCATTTTTTAAGTGCAAACAAATCGAATTTTATTAATAGTATATTATAAGTTTAATGTTGTTGATAAAGGCTTTAAATACGTAGCTATTAACGTGTACCTTAAAACATCCACATTACCGATGGATCAATTATAATTTTATTTGCCTTTATTTCCAAAAATGTGGCACAAATTTGTTAATTTTTATTTAACTCTTATATATTTCTTTATTTGTATTAAAAATTTTAAAAATAATGCAGAAGTAGATTAATTTAAGTTTGAAATGTTTTTGTAACTACGTAAACGAAGAAAATATTTTCATCTTGTAAAGGTACCTCTTTGATTTTACGATAACTATCAGTCGTTTCATAAAGATAATTTCTCATGCATAAATAAATGACTTGTTTATCTATTTTTGAAAAAGAACATAACACTTTCGGCAATGTAGTTACGGTTAAAAAGAGTAAGATAAACAGTTTCTAATTATTAGCGACTCGAACACGCAAGTTGGTAAGTTTACAAGGTACATATGTGTCAAAGGAACAAATAAGAAAATAACCAGAATACTTAAAGACTGAAAAAGTTAA
The DNA here is from genome assembly GCA_018907045.1 of Wiebesia pumilae. Classification (NCBI taxonomy): domain Eukaryota; kingdom Metazoa; phylum Arthropoda; class Insecta; order Hymenoptera; family Agaonidae; genus Wiebesia; species Wiebesia pumilae. Next base: position 5,884,996 of record JACCHZ010000138.1, read on the forward strand.
TCGTGGAGCTCAACGATTTCGGCGAGAGCTTTTATTTTTTAGCAATTGAGCAAAATTGCGATTGTGCAATCGCGTGCCAAGTGTATGTCCGAACCGTGAGACGATCAAGGTTACGTACTCAATCAACGATCCTGCTCTGCGATTTTCCAATTTACAAGTGGACAAGCACACGAGCTGTTTGATACACGATCGAGAAACTGGAAAGTCGAGTGCTAATTATTTCAGAAATGAATTAATGGCACTATACTGTAACACGTGGCTGATTTAATAAATATGATAATGAGTCTGATGACATGTATTACAAATATTTACTTAGAATAAATACTTATGTGTTGAAGCAAAAATATATCAGTAATATAATAAATTATCGCGGTATCGTTGAGTTCTTGTCGATAATGTGTTCTAATGCTTTTGAAGTAAATTTTAACCGCTCAATCGCTTGTTTGTATTTTATGGTTTATTTTACGCAATTTTTATTCAGTTTTGTAAACATTTCATCATTCAATTTTTCAAAGAAGTCATTGAACGTACATGCTTATGTTAACTGTATAAAATATACCATTTTTTATACACATTGTCAGCTAATAAAATTAAAAAGAATATTAAATTTCCGTGACGGATATGACAACTGAAATAATACTGCTAAAGTTTAATAATTAACGCGCACAAATTCATGCATTTATAAAGTATATATCTAATTAGGTATAATTACTTTCGGTAATTTTGATGATATGAATATACAAATAATATGTAAATTTTGTAAGCGTGTACGTGAGTTATTAACTAACGAAGATGTGTACTTAATTTTTCGTTGCTTTGAACGAATGATCGTGTATCCTTGTCCTTCTTTAATTCCATTTTGGTTGGCAAATATTGTCATTAATTTCGTGTAAGTTTTACCTTATCCAACAAATCCTATGCATTTATATGCAAAAAATAACTAATTCTTAATATTACAAATCTTAACATTTAAACTTTTATTCTGTAGAGAGAACCGTTCGTATGAACAATTAAACCATATATAAAAGTATTGGATGTATAAACATATGAGAAAGTTCGTTTCAACAACGTTCGTTTCTTTGTAACAATAAATAGTATTAAATTTAACGAAAAATTAGAGCAAAAAATATTTCTCATTATTAATGATTCTTTAATCAACATTTTACATATTTGTAATAAAATGGCCTGTGTAATAAAGAAACGAAAGTTTTTTAATCCGTAATGATAAAATATGCAACAACAATAATAACCAATCTCTTTTACTTTACGTAAATTTTATACATTAATTGTATGAATATACTCCGAGATAATTATAGACAAGGCATTCAATTAATAATCTCTACTTTGTAATAAATAAAAACAAAAAGAGGAATAATCCAGAATACGTAGTCGATAAAGTGAATCTATTATTAGCACGAAGAGTAAAGCGTTTATCCATCATATGAACATATGAACATATGTATATATGTGTGTATATATATATATATATTGTGTACGCGCATCATAAGATCAGCAATGAGTAAAGGACTACGCATGTGTGCGCGTACGTGTACGTGTGTGTGGGCAAGCGTGTATTCCGTCTACTGCTCGGCATAGTACTAGAGTTACGCAGTGCTGTGAGTCGACAGCAGTGAGGTTAGTCAGGTTGCAATGGCGTCACCCAGCGAATTGTCCCTGGAGGAGATCCGCAAGTATTTGCTGGATAAGGGTGGCTCGGCCCTCAACCAGGATCTCGTGATGCATTTCAAAAAATTTCTCACCGATCCGGAAACCCGCGGTGAGCATTTCCGAATTTGTTAGCCCGAAAAAAGTAGCGTGAGCTGCGCTCGAGACTTGCTCGCATCTCTCGCATCAGTTTCCGTTATTTTCCGGATTGCGTCGTAATTAAAGTGAATTTTCGATTTTCAGTGGAAGCGCGCAACAGATTCAAGGAATACATTAACACATTGGCCACCATCAAGACCGAGGAGGTACGTTGCATTCGCTTCCGTGTGTATACATGCGAGACTTGTTTTCGCTCGTGCTAAAGGGAGATGAAACGACTTGTTGCATGCTCGAGACGATTGTGTGTTTGCGGCGTTGCCGCGTTTTCCTTGCTGTTGATTTTTTATTGTTGTACCTACGTGTGCTGCCTGTGTCAAAAGTGCCGGTTTATTTATTTATCTGTAATAGAAGGTGCTGTTATTTTGTGTTAAGTGGAGTTTGTCAATTTTAAGGTTAACTACCTGTGATGTAGTAAAAAATGTTTATGAAATTGTTGGTTCATTGGACATAAAGCTTATAAATTTCTTATGAGTACTAGTGTTAAGGTATTGTTTTTTTTATTTTAAGAATTAGTGTAAAAGGTCTGTACGAGTTATTACTTCTTTAATACTTGTGGTTTTGGACAAAGTAAACAGCTTTCTATTGCGTAACATTGTATAAAATGAAACTGATATATATTCGTACGTATGTTTTTAACTCAAACTTTTGAAAATTCTTTTGCACGAAACAAAGTCATTTAAGATCTTTTTTTATGTATTTTTACTTATATAATATTATACGTATGTGCAGAATTTTACTTTATACATTTATTTAAATTAATTTACTCAATTTATTAAAACATTATTTTGGATTTTTCATCGATACAATTCTAGATAATAGTTCAACTAATACAAAAAGAATATACCTTTATTATCGTACATATTGTTACATTATTTTCAAATAATATTACATTTGTATTCTACAATAACATAAAAATAAAATTAATAGGATTTATTCATAAAATTATTATAATAATGAATATCACTTGTTGTATTGTAATTTTATCAATTTATGTATACAATAAAAGAGCATAATCAAATTAGATAATTTAGTTTCTCGAGGGCCATTTACAAGTGATTTTAATAAAAATTAGTTATGCTATATAATCATTTGGAGTAAGAATGTGTTCATTCCCCATAAAAATATTGATACTTCATTAAATAATTTTTAAGTTGGATTGAACAATGCAGAAACTGTTTAAAATTTTTTAAATACATAATTTTCATTTTATATGTAATATGGCAAGTAGCAATATTAAGGCTATGATCCTTTTTGTTACAGGGAGAAAAATTTCTCGTCCTAAGAAAAAAGTTCCGTCAGCCAACTTTAGATTTATCCTCACCTACCTTAAGTTTCTCTGGTTTTACCACCACTCCCATAGCAACTCCTGATCTCGTAACACCTACGTCTCCTTTACGAGAACCTCCGCCATATAGACCTCCACCTGTAGCACCTCTTAGTTCTCCTGGAAATTTGGTTCCACCTCTTCGTCGATATTCGCTAGAACCTCCCATTGGTTTACCCATTAGTTTACCTACTGTGGAAACTATTGGTTTACCTATTACAGAAAGTGTTGGCTTACCTCATCAACAAAATTTTGGTTCATCTATTGCTGAACCTGTTATTAAAGAAAATGTATCGACTAACGCTTCGAGGTTTTCAAACATTGAAGGGGGAGCGAACAATCCTATCACATCTCCACCAGTGCCACCCAGACGTAAAAGTCAGGATAAAATTAAGTTATCGAATAAGGAAAATCAAAATTTGGACAAAGGCAAAACAGGATCTGAACAAATTAAGGTTAGTGACTTGATAATTTTGTAGTGATAAAGAATAGATATATAATAAATACTTTATAGATGCTTTTATTTGAAAGACTTTTATTGGTTATTATTTAATACATTTTTACTTGCTTTTATGCATAGCTTTCATATTTATTCAAACACGCATGCATATGTTATTTTCAAAGTAGAAAAAAATTTCAATTCAATATACACAAGCAATGTTATTTTATTATGTTTTTTTATTATTTATTTACCAAGAATCATTTACAAATAATTTATTAATATTTTTTACCGAATATAATATATAATTATGAAATAAGTAATTTGCTAAATGATTTAGAAAGATTAATTTAGAATTATAACTATTAATACTTGTCTCATTATGTTTAGAATTTATTATCGAAATGAAATATTATACTTAATAACTTTTTTCTGGCACTAGTATATTAAAATAAAAACTTAAATTATTTAATGGGAACCTTTCGTAATTAGAAATAGATAAAAGTATATAGATATATGTATGTATCTACAGTAGAATATCAAATAATGTAGTTGGTATGGTAATAAAAATTAAAACAGCACGTTCATTTAAAATTTATAGCCTACTTTTTTCATTTTTATGTATCATCTGTAATTGAAGCACATTTTTTTTTTTTTTTTTTTTTTTTTTTTTTGAGATCTTTCACGCATTTGGTCAGTTTGATTTATACATCTATGATTTCCTCTGATTTGTTATTTAAACCCTTCTTTATTCATAACAAAATTTACAGCAGAAATCGTTAGGTCTAATTATTATTATTTAAAAGTATCTTATGAAAAATTAATTTTTTTATAAAATTCCATTTAGTATTTCACATGGAATATTTTAATTGCATAAATGTATTTTGAAAGATACAACATTTTCAGTCGAAAGGAAATATTACAAAATATGAAACTTTTCATGTAACTAACAGAATGTCTAATATACTACTACTACTACTACTACTACTACTACTAATAATAATAATAATAATAATAACAATAACAATAATTACCGTCTTATTTACAAAATGACTCATTCTTACACGGTGATCAATTAATTTGAGTATAAGTATAATGGTATAATACTATATAAATAATATATGGTATCAATTATTTGTGTAATTACTAAATTTTTAACAAATATAAAATATACATTTTTTTATATCTAATAGGAAATTATAATTATTAATATTTTTCATTGTACTTTGACATTGATAAAAATTAAACAAATTATATTTTATGTGGTAAAATTAGGCATTAACCCAGTTAAAAATAAATAATATATGCATCTTCAATAGCAAATAACTCTGATAGTTGATACGCGATAAAGTTAGAAAAAGTACAAGGGAATAAAAACTTTTAAAAGTGAATTCAATATTTTTTTCCATATTTTCTTAAGTTCTTTCATTTCTTTCGTCCAACGTTTTAAATATATAGACCTCAGTCTTGAGACCTTAAGAGTCTGTACAATAATCTGTTATATAAAGACTTATGGTCATATCGCAGATTTCCAGCATATTATCAACCGTAATTCAAATAATTAAAATAAAATGTTGTATTTGATGAATTTGTCAAAGTCAAGATTCGAAAGTAATAAGTATCCGATTACGCTTTTGGCTTGTAGTTTCCGTATTAATTTAATTTTTAATATGAATTCGATATTTTTATAAAATTACACGTCTTTATGATAAAAAACTGTTTTAAAACTCTTTGCAATAATTTCCAATAAATATTATTTTATAAATATTTCGTTAAAAAGTTTGTTTACAACCTCATTTTGCATCAATCAAATATATTGCAAATCTTTAAACGTTAATTTAAAAATTCCAAACACTTCATTAAAAGCTTTCATAGCAATTTATATAACTAGATTGTCCTCGTTTAAAGTAATACGCGCTTCGAAACAGGCCAATCGTTTACTAAAACCGACATTTTGATTTACTGATTTCTGCTGTAGAAAAGAGCTTTGCTAAAAATTCAATGTCAGCACCTCACTGTGTACCGTTATCTCGCAATGTGTAACGATAAGTGTTCTTATCATCATAGTGGCTTTCAGCTCTCGCTCGTCTCTCCGCTCTACAATTGTTAACTTGACTATTTAGCGTGTTGTTGGCCAAGGGATCGTCGAAGCGCATCTCCAACATAACAAATTTATCGCCTCATCATCGATCCTTCCATCGATTGTACTGCTACGATTGACCGCTGTGTACTTACTCTGTTGGTGCTGGGTGTTTTTGGTGATTGACAAATTAGGAGGTGCCTTTCTCTCTCTCACTCTCACTCACTCTCACTCTCACTCTCACTCTCACTCTCTGCGCGTGTATACCAAAGCATTTCAGCGTGATAAAAATTCAAAATACAGGAATACGAGGTCAGCCCGTCGTCCTCCTCATCCTCGAATCAGCTGACACCCGCCGAGCAGTTGAGCGTGCGCGAGAGAATGCAGCGTTTCAACCGGATGGCCAGTGAAACGGATCTTCCGGCACGGCCAAATGCCTCCACGCCGCCGATTAAAAAGCGCTCCGATAAGGTAATGTCAACGACGATCAATTGCTCCTTTCTTTTCATTGTCTCTTGCTGCCTGGCAGCTTTGCAAAGACACTTCTTTCCCGGTATTTTTGAAGAGCTTGCTTTAAGTGAAAAAAGTAAGCGTAGACAAGCCTATTTGTATCGGTAACAGCTTATGTGTTTATATTCTTGTAGAATTTATTTATAGAATAGTATTTATGCATTTTTCCAATTCGTCATGCATTTGTTTAATTGTAAGATTAATTGCATTGATTGTATATTAAACATACAAGTTTATTTTTTCATTTTTATTTGATGCAAATGGAATAACTTGCAAAGCAGATAAGTATACGATGGCCTTATCTTGTTTTTAAGGGCAAATAATGTTTGAAGCGATAAAATCATTTGAAAATTTGAAAAAGGGACTAGTTATTGTCATTAAGTAAAAAATAATTCTACCTTCGATATTTCACTCCACGAGAAATACTTATTTCTCTATTGTCGGTAAATATTATCCAGTATCGGAGAGTGACAATTTTAAATGAAATTTCATTTTTTATTCATCGCTCTTATTCCCTCGTTCAGATTTAATCATTACGATCATACAATTAAGTTGATTAATCAATTGTATTAATCGAAGAAATATTAAATACGTACTTTTATACTTATTTTTAGTCCGATCTACGAGTAATATGCAAAACATTAGCTCGAAAAAGCAAAAAAAAGATAGTGTGCTGAAACTTTTTGAATAATCTTGAAGTATTTGTTACCGATTCAGTGCCATAATTTTACAGTTATAATAAATATAAACTACTCTACCTACTAAAATCGCCTTAAAATGAAGTTTTAATATATTATTCATGATTTGTGAGAAAATATTGTTTAAGAAATGAAATATTCTTACTATAAATTGCATTACACCTTTAAAACGAATATCAGTTTTTATTTTTGATACAAATATCAGTGATTAAAACTTGTGCACTTTGTCAATAACGTGGTATGTGCACGTTATTGACAATATATATATATATATGCACTACATGAAATTAAACAGAAAAAAATTTTTAATAATTGAAACATTAATTCTTTCAAGTTTAATCTTCAAACATCACTAAATTTTGTGATTAAGGTTTACAAGCTTATATGATTTAAAAAATCTGAAATAACTGCACTTGGAAATAATGATATCCAATTATATAATGTAAGTATTAATCTGGTTGTAAATCGTTTTTTACTTATCTTCTTCAAGTAAGTAGAAATTAAAAAATATTCGATCTGTCTTGATCTAATGGAATATTTACTACAAAAATAGCATATATAAGCTCATTGAATTCTTGTAATTTCAAATGAAATTAAATATTACGTTTATAAATGGTTTCAATTATATTTACCATTCGTGTACATACAAATTCTGTATCGTTGTTATTTTCTATTAGCATAAATTCTAATTCAATTTTTTATCTTGGATGTAATAAAAATGTGCACGTACACACATATATTCTGATATATTATTAGATATTTATCTCTGAAATACTTATTTTTTCAGCTAGTTTATTACACTATTTTCTCATTGCATAGTTGAATATTTATACAATTTTTCTCAATGCAATTTGTATTTATTAACAAAATGAAAAAAATTCTATTTAACATCAAGAAAAATTCAAATGTATTTTAATGTATAAAAAATATGAATTAAAATAAGAGCTTATTGAATATGTTGTAAATAAATAAATTTTGTAAATTAATTGAAAGTAACAGAATACTGCTCGATAGATTAATCTGATTAACAGCGGACGATTTCTGATGTCGTTTAATCATGATTTTCTGTTTATATTCGTATTTTATGTCTTATGTAATAGACACGTTCATATAATAAGATTCTTTAATGCAAGTATTAAGCTTCTCTGTGCACATTTTGATTTTTCATGTTCTTTCATATCACTAAACATAAATTATATCTTTTATCTTATTAATTCAATTTTATTACACTATAAGGATTTCAACTTAATCCATTATATCATGAGATTTTTCTGTCATAATTGAAGAACTAATTATTAATATATCAAAAAAATGAACCCTTTGAAGGTTAGATTCAACTGATATATGTTGTAGCGTGGAAGTAAACTTTTTTGTTAATAATCAGTTATGGAGAACAAAGCGAAAACTAAAGTCATATTTTAGAACTCATACAAACGGGAAAAAATATATATACATTGTACATATCTTAAAGGTACCAGGGTTGCTATAACTTTGCACAACTTTCCTTGAAATTCATTCTGAAGTCTAGAAAACTTCACCTTCAACAAAAGCATTTAATGCTTCGATAGAATACAAATCTTTTCGAGATGCAATATGTAAGGTCGGTTATCCATTGTGCATACGAAACCTTTGGACTACTGAGAATCGTACCGTACGTTTACCTCCTACGTAATATTCCTTTAGAGTCGTGACGTAACTTCATGCTCCTGCAAACGCGCGCGCACACACACACATTCTCTCTCTCTCGCGCTCTCTCTCTCTCTCTCTCTCTCTCTCTCTCTCTCTCTCTCTCCCTCTCTCCCTCTCGATTCCTCGATCTTGTCCCTCTTGTTTTTGGCGCCGTTCAGATTACACCGCCGTGTGGCCAATATTTATCACATTTGAATATCCTGTGCGCGCTCGCTTATTCCTCGTATCTCGCGTGCGCATCAGGATGTCACTAGAATGTCGTCGTAAATCATAATTAGCTAAGCGTGAAACCGAGAAGTGTAAGGGGCGCCATAGGATTGTTTCTTATATGACCGTGTTATTGGCATTCATTTATAATGATTTTAGGGCGGGTGATGTTAAATCGAAGTAAATTAATATTAAGAATTTATAATACATTTCTCGTGTAAAATTTTTTGGATAACAAAATTCATTTATTTAAAAAACATGGTCATAAATTAAGTTATGACTACTAGTTCTTTGAATCATCTTAAACAATTCTGTAAAAATGGCGTTACAAATACATACTAAGCTCCGATTTTATTGAAATGCCATTAGATTTAATGTTTTATATATATATTCCTTATATACATTACCCAAAACAACTCACCTAGGATTATGCGTAAATAACTAGGATTAAGTTCTGTATTCTGTAATCTGCAACGCAGCGTGGTCCTACATTTTATCCGGTTAATTTCAGAGAAATTTTTGAAACTTTTACATAATCGTACTTCTCAATCCTGTAAAATAGTTACTCCTCAGCTCAACAACTTCTTCACAAATCTCGTTTCCGCTTGAAAATACCAAACGTAAGTATCATTTTGCACCGAGTAGTTATTATTAAACCGACGGAAAGAAACGTGCGCACGTGACCGTAGGATCGATGTCGGAGGAAAATACAAAAACCAATAAAATAAAAGAAGAAGAAAGGGGGATTTTTCCAAGTCTTTCGTCGGCGCGGTTTGCGCAGTACGAAACACGCGCCCATCTTCCGGATGTCCTGTGTAATCCCTTGCACCCTATCCGACGGCGTCGTCTCGCCTCCGGTGGTTCTCCTCCGTTGCTCGTATACGATCCTATAATTGTCATGCCTGCGCTGTAGCATCATATCTCATAGCGCGCATGAACAATGAGCGCCTCGTGATTCGAGAGTCGAGAGTCGCGTGCCAGTGTGGCATTGTCGCGATGCAGACGTGTCGCTTCCTTATCGTCTTTTTTTTATTTTTGCCGTTCCTCGATAGAGCGTGCGATATTCGGTGTATCGTAGCCCATAATATTTGCCGTCAGGACCTTACGGGTCGATTGGACTAAAATTTACACGGAAGTCTCCCAGGAGCACGAATTATTTATTCCGAGCTTTTTAATTATCTTAATCATGGGTTATTTTTATCGTTTGTTTTTTGGTAGAATGTAAACTAGTGCGAAATAATTGCGTTTTAATACAACGCGCTAGGTGCAACTAATAAATATTCTTACATTTTTTTTTTCAACCGAACACAAGACGAGTGAACTGTATGTGCGATGATTTGTACCGAGCGATACGTTGTATGTGTCAGCTACATTCGGACGAGTTGCAAATTCATTCAATATCTTTTTTTTCATTCCTTACTTCTTTAGATACGGGAAAAAATAACATAAATGAAGATCAGAATGTTATACGATTTTTTGCACCATTTGCTTGATTTCGGGTGCTTTATGTTCTAGTCTATTGCGAAAACTCGTTTTTTGAAAGACAATTAATGCGATTTATTTAATAGAAAGTTTTGCTAATCGCGTTGATAAAAGGTTCATTGTGTTTGTTACAAGTTTACGTTTATTACAACGTGTAATCTCATTGACAATTGCAGAGAATTTTGGTTTTATTGCGTCAAAACATCCGCGTTCTTACATTATAGCTATTATTATTTATAGCATTTTATCTTCTGTTCTTTTGGTACATAATTCAACTGAAATAAATTGAAAATTAGTAAACAAAAAGGGAAAAACTCGTAATATTATAAGCTTACTTTATTCTTTCTTTGTAATAACTACAAGTTTTAATTAAACTCATCTAATTTCACAATACAACAGACGCATGCACAAATTGAACTTCTTTATCGCGTAAAAGACTTAGTTTTAAGCATCTGGTAAAACGCCGAGCATTTATTTTAGAAGGAAGAAGTAAGCTGCAACTACCTTCATAATTTCATAGTATATTTCCTGACAAGGGTTTGCGCTAATTAATTTGCGCGATCACGTGTGTCTTATCCAAAGGCGAAAATTTAACCCGATGGTAAGAGCATAAAGAGAGTAAGTACGAATAGCTTTGAAAAAATGAATGAAAAATCACAATGATAAATTCTAATGTAAGAGCAGAAATGTAAAATAAAACGTAACAGTACTTTCAGTCCTTCTTTTGTTCATCCAACCCTACACTTTCTATTGGCATTTATTTTTTATAGCAAATTCCATGCTTTCTTCATCCGTTGTTCCTAACGTACATCGATCTAATCTACGCGTTTTTCATTTTACATTAAAAGCTAATGACCAAATTTCAACACAATTTTCCGTTAATTCTTTCTCATCATTATGTCGAAATGGGATTTTCATCCAAACGTTGCCAACGTTATAAATTTAACACGGGTTGAAACTTTTTATCAAATATTAGTTCGAGTTCGTTCAAAGAGGTAAAGGGCGGAAGGGAGAGGGGCGAGAGCACGAACTTGTGTACGCGCGAGCATGAAAGAGATAAGAATTTCTTGTTGGATTCTCGTTATGGGGTAACTCCGCTTCGAAGTCGAGATTGCCTCGCTCTACTTGCTCACTTGCGCGAGGGCGCACCTTAACACGGTCATGTCGAAGTCGGAATTTCGTCTGGTTCCGCATACATTAGGATCCTCTCTTGCGAAACTTGCGCACGCGGGCGAGACAAAGTTTACTTGGTGAAGCCCTCGCTCTCGGAGACGGAATATCAGTCAAAGCGAAGAAGAGAGAGAGAGAGAGAGAGAGAGAGAGAGAGAGAGAGAGAGAGATAGGGGGGGTGTAAACCGCGCAAAGTAATCTTACAGAATGTATATGCAAAAGAGGATTTTGCCGAGGCGAAGGCGCCTCCGCATCGGGAGGTTATACGGCCACAGCTTGCACGATCCTTCAGGCGACAAGATCCGACAAGGACTGTCGGAACGAAGTTGATCTTACGCGGCGTGGCGCTTCCATATACGTTGTGTGCGCCACGTCAAAGGACTCGCAGGTACGTGTAGGTGCGGAGGAATCGAATAATCCGAAACGATCGCTTTTGGAAATTGACTGGGCGCGGCCGAGGCAAAAGTTAGCTTGGCAAGTGTCGGCTTGTGCGCCGCGGATCAACCTGAAGAAAGATTCAGAGCAGCTGGACACGTAAGGCGAGTTATGCGCTTCGTGAGGCTGGAAAGTTCTGCCCGAGTCCTCGTACTTTCCGAATATTGAAGAGCAAGATTTCGAGGCGTTGGGTAGTCACGCTAATAATGGAATCCACCCATTGATGGATCGCGAGGTCAGTAACGCGCGGAAATTTTTTGTTTTTAAGTCCACAAATCACACAGGCATTCGTGCGATCACTCAAACGAGTTTTCCCAACAATTTTATAATTGCTTCGTCGTTCCATTCGTCTAATTCGGATTTACATTGACATCTTCGAACATTTTTCTCTTTTACGCGTGTACAATTTTATAGCGAATACCACGGGATTTTATCAGTTTCAGAATATATCGAGTGCATTGGATTTCTATTAAAACTTCTCGATTACAAATTCAATTGATATTTCAAATCTCTACAGTGCAATTATATCCTGTTTCAACGGCTCTATATTTAGTTGCATTATAGATTATAAATAGCTGCTACTTTTCATTTAATGCCGCAATTTGTTTTCGTTAATTCTTATTACGCTCTGGCATATTTTAATGATTTTATCAAATTCAACTTTTTGCCTGACAAAATCATTCGAGTATTTATAAGTTGAATAAAAGAGACCTTCACTTTTCAGAATAATTTGTTAGATGTTATAATTTCTCTACCCATAAAACAAGTATCGGAATCAAGTATTAATCAATCAAATATATTAACTGCTAATGGCATTTCATTTTTTTAAATCTCTACCTTCTAACGGATAATCTATCGTGCACAAAGCGAAAGTTTGTTAGTGCGTTTCCTTAGTTTGACGTATAATCTACAACACTGTACAATTCGCTCTTACCTTCACTGTTTTTTTTTTTTTTTTTTTTTATCATTGTTTTTTATAACAGCTTGTAAAAAATGAAAAAGTTGCCGACATCATGATATCTGGATCAATTGTATTATGCTTCAAAATTTACCTTTTCGATTTTAATTAATAAGTTGTGAAGATAACAAGCGAATGAAAAAAAAATGAATGTACGCGAATGTACGCGAATGTACGCGAATGTACGCGATTCAATTCTTTGTACGATCAACTTGTTTCTTAATTAATTCTCAATTTCGTTAGCAACTGTTCGATACGTTGATCAGATCGCAAACCTGCCTTATTAGAAGCTCTATGTGTAAGGCGTCACAAGCGTCACATACGCCACGTTCTACGTAATTTACCTCTCCATGAGCTTTCTTCCTCGAATGACACTCAGCAGCAACACAACGAAATATTAATGAAAAATCAGCATTAATACTCGTGTGGCAATTACTTTATCAGGGCAATTAAGCTTCGCCAGGAGCGTCCAGGTAATAAACGAGTGCGCGACTGGCGAATGTACGAGGTCACGGCATTAATAGACAAAACCGCTATCTTACGCTGTATCTTCAGTTACACCATACCGGCAATGTTTTCCTCGCAGAAAAAATAGCTGAGAACCAATCGTACGTTCCCGATTTCGTAGTAGAGCCTCGACGTCCAGGACCAGGCCAACTTTCGTTCCCCGGCATTCCTTATCTCTCAATTCTAATCTACTTTCGCTCGGCATGACCGCGACGCTCCCAGCCGATTTCTATTTTTCATTCTGGCTTACGCGGCGTTCGTCGCGGCGGGTAACAGCCGCATTACGACGGGTTATCATTGTTTATGGAAGAAATATTTCGGCCATTAATCAGAGTCGCACCGCGCGCTCCGTCATAAAGCCAAGAAGAAGAGGAGGACGGCCTCGACGATGAGGCACTTGGTGATCCGGAGGTAGCGGAACGCTATTAGTGCATCGCGTCCTCGTTCTGTAGGTCGTTGGAATGGCAAAGAAAGGAGGCCGGGATTGCAAGCGAGAGCACGCGTTGCTGATTGTGGGCAATATACGAAGGATAGATGATCGTCGAGGACTGCGCGAATGACCATTTGACGGAGGGGCGGAAGCTTTATGCGCGACTCTGAGAATCGCGAGGCCGTCGAATCGAAGTTTCAAGAAACGGAATGTCGCAAATTCTAATTGAAAGGACAGCTACTGTGATGTTGCAATTGCGCGTTGTGGCTCTAGAAGCTATGATTCGCTTAGCAAGTGCTCAATGAGATTTCTTTTAGTCGCGCGTAATAACTGACAAAAAACGATAGCAAAGCTTTACCACACTCGTTAATGTGAGAAATCTCATGATTATTCATTGGTTTTGTACTGCTACTAATAAAGATGAAAGGTTTTTCTCGTGCGAAGTATATTCAAGCAACATTAACCCGGAACGATGAATTTCAATTGAAATTTCCTTATCTTACGTATTATTGCAAACTAAACCTTACTACGCGCATTTTTGCTAGAATTTGGTTGAAAGCTATAAATTACGCTCAGGAATTTGCACCCCTTATAGACATTCTTTAACGCGTCAAGTAATGATATAAACATAATGGGCGTATTCGCCTATTAAATCGAAAATAAAGAAAAACGTTTATTTATTGGGTTATTCTAAACATCACAAATTTAACGTGACAATCAATTTTGCAATCAAATTTTCAGTTCACGCCAGATATTATTATTATGCAATTAAATGCCTACAAAGTTGAAATCGTATTGAAATAATCTATTACCCTTTTTTCAAAAGGACGGTACTCAAATACGGATGAAATCATTGTCTCTTTGCGTAACTTTCCACATAAATGGAGCGAATTCTGCACGCGTTTCGATATTAATATTTTTGCACTCTTTCCTTTATCGCAAACAACGGCATAAAGTAAATACGAGCTCGCTCCAATAAAGAAATTGACTGCTATCGAAGGAATTGTCGGAAACTTGTTTCTAAAAGCATTTAATAATGTGTTACGCTCGGAGTCTACAGTTGTGACAAAGTAACATTGCTTATGAAGAGAGCAAAGACGAAATACGTTAGTGTATAAACAAGAACGCGCGTACGAGGAAGAGAGTAAAACGCACTGACGCAGGGCAAGGAAAAAAAAAGACAGCGCTCTCCTATATAACAGTCTGCAGATAAATAGATAGCATGTATCCATGTGACCCCGGCTAGTGCGCCATCGCCCGCAGCAAGGAGAAGTAAAGACTTCGTACGCGTCGTACTGTTATTTTAATTAGGATACTTTGTTCGCGCAGGATGCCTAAGACGAGATAAGATTTATCTTGTCCCGCTTTATAGAAAACTATATAGTAAAACAAGGCGACGGTAGCGAGCCGTGGCATTGCCTCTCTCTCTCTCTGTGTGTGTGTGTGTGTGTGTGTGCGCGCGCGCGCGCGCGCGTTGCATGTCGAAGCGGCGAGCCCGAGGGAGTGGGGAGGGTTCGCTTATAAAAGGATAGAAAGAATCGTAAGTACACACGTGCGATGGCTCTTCTTGATGAAATTCGTTTTGCCTAATTAAATAATGCACGTATACAAACCGGACGAAGGCGCGTTTTGTTCTTTTGCGCCAGGATCTATGTAACGAATTAATTATCATTAAGTTTTTATGGCCGCGGTGAGACAGTCTGTTTTGCTCATTCCTTGCGTGCATAGTCGAGAGCGAGCCAGAAGATAATCTCGCGCTTTTTTTAAACGATCTACGCTAGGTAGGTTCCCTTTTAGAGAAAAAACAGTGAGAAAGTGTAAATTTTATAGCGTATTATTTTTTTTATTAAGATTACGATTGCGTTGTTAATTCGTTTGTATATTCGGAAAAATTGATTTGGCGTTCTTGTGATAACTCTAGAGCTTTTCCATCGGTAATACATTCCATGCAATTTACTCGATTTCAAGAATTTTTTGCATTCATTTTGTACTCTCTGCTTAGATGTGCACTGTACGAATGAAAGTGAGCAACCGATGGTAAAGACATTCGCTCCGAGACATTCAGCATTGTATTACCATAACGACATATTGTATAAATATATTTAATGTGCGTAACACCTGTCGTATTACTATACCGATCTTTTAGAGAGTGTAATTAAAGAAGCAGAACATTAAGCAGAATTAAGCGTTCCATAATGCACTACTCAAGACACATAAATCAATTATGAAACAAAAATCGCGATTTATTATACGAAAATTAAGCTTTCTGATAATAAATCTTAACGTATATATACCGGAAGATGATAACGATCGCTCTGAAAAAATTTTCTCTACGCTGAACTATTTTGCATAACAATAAGTGCGAATTACCTACTCGAAACGTGTAAAAAGTCACCCCGCGTATTACTCTTACTCCATCAATATCAGCATTGAAGAAATTGTATACTCCGATTAGATCGAGCAAATGGACAAAATACAAAGAAGGTGGAAGTGTTCTATGGGTAATTTGAAGCATCGATCTTGTGTAAACTTAAATAACGGAGGTCCTTAAAATGACTAGAGATACTTAACAAGCTAGTGGCGCTCAATTACCCCGTTACGGGTTAATCTCAAAGGTGTGCACAAGGCGCTCGTTCGCGTATTATCATTTGAATTGTTGTCGTTATGTGTGCGCCCGTTGAACTTGTTTGCTCAACACGCAGTCCCGGACGTTACGCTCGTAAAGCAGAGAAACAAAAAATTCATTCGCTACGAGGTCTAAAAATAAGGACCTACATAAACGCTCGATACTCTTATTCTATAACTTTGGCTGGTATTTTTCAACGAGGATTTCCTTTTTATCGCGTACAAACTTTTGCATCACAAATTTTCGTTGTCTTCGGTGGTTTTTTTTTTTTTTTTTTAATAAACGTACGTAGCGTTTATTAGCTTTATAAAACTATAAATATCAGCAGTAAAGGTTTAATTACTTATTGTAATTCTGATTTATGACAGTTGGAAGTATAAAGGAAATTTTAATTACCGCTTCCTTTCGACGTAATTAATACGTTTAACGTATTAGCATATTTTGTAAACGTTTGTTTGATGAATACGCGTTCATGATTTATGAGTACATAGGAATGAAACTACGTAATACTTAGGTAAATAAAAATACTCCCTTATAACGTTACGCTGAAACTAATACTACTTACCACACCGATTTCGGAGATAAAGTTACGTTCAAGACAAAAAAAGTCTAGAATCTTTTATAAAGGGAATTACTTTCTATTTTAGAAATAATTTTGCGACGTATTAAAATGTATTTTGTTATTTATGATATATTGCATTAGCAATAAGCGTTTCGAGAGTTTCCTATTAATTGACATTTACGTAACATTATCTTTGCGTTTCACTTTGCATTCCAATACAATTGTTTTATTTCGTCAACATTTCTGCTTCATCGTTGACCAATCCATTATTTACATCAATTTTCCTTCGCTCACCATTATCATAGATATAAAATATTAAATTTATCGTTTCATTAGGTAGATAAGAAAATAAATCGGTCAACCACGCGATCGTTTTCTGTAATCGATGTCGTCGCAATGAAAATTTATTAGGAGAAAAGATATATACGCGGGAACATTATTACCTCGAGCTCTTGGGCCTGACTCTGGATCCCCGTAGTGCCAGATGCGTCGTCATCGGAAACTGACTGATCGTCACTTAGCTCTGACAGACGAGAGGATGCATCATTTCTTGGCGACGGTTATCATCCTGCGGTGACCGTCCGAACGTGGGATTGTAATTTTGGCTCCGCCTTGCAATGTTGCTTATATTCCACGAAATAAGTAATCAATGAAACTGCCCGTTTCCTGATGCCTTGAAGGTTTTGAAGTGATTATATTTAATATATTTTTTATTACATTTGTTTGGGTGATTAGCCCTAATTTGCCGTTGTGCAGGAAAAGAGCGATACAGAATAAATAATGAATTTTTGAAGTTTATATTTAAAATTTATATTGGGTCAGATCGACCGTCTATTCGGTTGATCGCTGACTAGTTGATGGAAATTTGGTAATTTTGTACGCGAACAATCGACTTTGCCGACCATTGGTTTAGCGGTTATTGATAAGCAAACAGATTTTCCTCCACTTTATTAATTTTTGTAAACTACATTAAAATGGTAAAATAAAGAAGGAAGAGAAATATGAGTAACAATTCTTGATTTGGAATATTTTAGCGCAGTTTTATAAATGTAAGATCGGCTAATCGCCAGTTGTACATATCATGATGTTATTATTTTTGAATAATTACTGGAATATCTTCACAAAAGAATTTAATAAAATTACGATAAAAACATAATACGCTCAAAAATGTAGGCCTTTGTTTATCAGTAATTAGGGATGAATTGAATAATTTCTTACCTAGTAAAGCATAGTTGATCAGTTGCAACTCGTTCTGAGATTGAGATAATTCAATAACTCTCTTAATAACTCTTAATAAGAATTAAATATCCTTGTCTCCAGCTGACCATTGGCTTTGTTTATTATTAGTTGTCTATCGCACTCTTCGATAACACCGCTCTTTGCTTCTATCGATTTTTGAAAACGAAGATTTCCCTTGCCTTTTTCGTTACAAGCAATTTTGCTCGCTTTGAACCGAAAATTCACGAATGAGAGCGACATCGGGAATCAAATAAGACACATCGCAAGGCAACAGTTTGCTGAAAAAGAGGAAGATTAATAAGACGAGATTACACGAGTTCGAAGATGCAATCTTCGGTAGACTTCATTGGCGTATCGGGATATCGGATTGTCCCTCGAGGACGAAGCTACGAAGGGACGGCGAAAGAGAAAGACGGAGGGGGACGAAGAAAAGAGCCGAATAGACCGGCGGAGACAGGACCGGACGTTCTTACACGACATTAGCCACAGATGAGGATCGATAATGTCTCCGATCGTGAAATGCAAAGCTGGGCGTGGATATCTCCTCTGGTGTCGCGCGGCGGGAGTGATCGACCGCGCCGATAAAATCCTACCGATTGAGCGACGGCGCATTCCTCCCCGAGTCGCGCGCACCTCCTCCGCCTTAAATCGAATTACTCCCAATTTGTCATTGGACAATTCGATGCTTATCTCAGGCGCTCGTTACTATTGTTTCGGGACGGTAATGGCATTTCTCGAACGATGCCCAGCTTGACACTCAGCGCTAGACAGCGCGCAAGAGTCGTTGAAAGGCATCGCGATATTCATTTTCAACGTTTCTTTGTTATCATTAATAATCGGAAATTGTCGAGCTATTGATATTTGAAACTTGTGAGCTCGGTACTCTTAGCTACGTGTAACGAGTCGTCGTACAATAACGAGTCGCATCCGAGCTCGACTCTTTGACAAAAAGAAAACGTCAACAAAAAGAGATTATAGTATCCGGAGCTTCGAGATTTGAAAGCTTGTTTTACGAGTAAGTATTTCATGTATCTCTGTTGTGATAAATACGGTCGACGTTGTAATATTTGTCTTTTATGAAAATCCAAAGCAAGGAACGACGTTTGGCAGAATAACGAGCAAACTTAACGTCTTCATCTTCTAGTTTGAGTGAACGCAAGCGGGATGGCATCAATTTGAAACGGTGTTTTCAAGGATTATCAATCAATTATCATTTTTACGAGAATCTCGGGCTATTCGCTCTACGTGCTTTTATCGTAAGAAAGTAAAAAGGAACCGTCGCGGTACGTTACTCTTGACTGTACTTCGTATTATAATGTCGAAGCACTTTCGACAGCCTTGTTAGCTTATATGCTATTGTACCCGAATTAATTAAAATACTCAAAAGGACACGAAGTAGATGTAAGAACGCAGCTACTCGGCAAATAATGGACAAATAAAGGATTTTTAATTATTACAAACTCGATTAAAAGCTTAACTCATTGCTCGTAACTATTTAAAGTCGTTCTATTAATCCTCGAACCTAGCCAGCATTTATTCTCGCTCGCAAGTATTTATCATTGAAACACATACTCAATAAATCCCGATAATGTATACATCTTATGAAACACATATAAGAAATACCTTGATTCGATTTGTTCCTTCTTTGCCGATGCGCAATAAACCCCCGAGAACGAATTTCACCATGAATGAAGATTAACATATTTACCGGGCATAAATTCTCCATCTTGAATATTCCCGCGGATGAATAATTTTATTCTCTCGCAGCCCTAAAGTCCTCGTCCCTTGCCCCATTCTCTCCGCGACGCACCGCGCTAAAAGGCTGTTCGCTCGCCAGTTTCTCTTATTTCCCGTTCGCAGGCGCACGCGCAACCATTCGTCCTTGCGAACTCGATCCGATTGGGATCGAGCGCATGGAATGATCTTCCGTTAAACTGCCTCCCTCGGTTACAAAGTCTCGCCTCTCTTTCCATTCCGTTTTATCCTCGCTCGTTTGCTCTATCTCTATATCTATCTATTTATCTCTGTCTTGCACGAGTCGTTGCTTTATGCTAAGTAAGAAGGAGAGAGAAACTTAGCGCGAGAGGGAGAGGGAGAGGATCGCGACGCCGAAGTAAGAATCGCCTTATCAGAGATCTGTAGTCGCGCAGTGAGCGGCTATTTGTATTCATAAGTCCGCGGGAGGCCGGCGCTCTCCTCTCTCCTCTCTTTCTCTCTTTCTTGGCATGGGCCCACGTTATAGAGTGTATATCCGCTCGCTGCTGCTTCTGCTGCACCTCGTTGCCTTACCTGCCTCCATTGGCTCCTCGGGATGACTCTTTGAAAAGCAAAAAGAAACGGTGCTCGCGAGAAAGGTGCCTTTCCCCTATACTACATCGTTTTCGCGTTTGTGTGGGTATACTTTGTACCCCTTGATTTATGTGAAATTAGAAGTTTCGTAGAGGCTCGGCCTTAATTGTTGCAAGGTGATCGGTGGACACTGGGTTACATCTAGTTTGGGCCATCGGCGAAAAAAAACGAAAAAAGATCGGTCAATAGTAGTCAAATCCTTTAAGTAGGATTTTTATGTATTTTATTTGCATGACTATTAGAGACCTATTTTGTATCCTGACGCACAGAGGGACGTTCGGGCCACCAAGGCCGTCGTTTGTAAAAAGCCGTATTTTAAATTTTAATAATCGTATTAGAGCCAGAAGTTTACCTTAGCCTGCGAGGGTTTAATCGAGGATCACTCGATTAAACCCTAAATTAAACACGAAAAACATTAAGAGTGTCCCTTCGCTTCTTCTGGATTATACGCTATTTCCAGTGTATCGTTGTTTTTATGAAACATCTCGCCCTCTCCGCATCCATTAATAATTAATAATAGTCCGATTTTACACTCCTAGTAACTCAATCGCTCTACTCAATGCGGTAATTCTCATCAACCGTTCTTGTCGTCTTTCATCCTCCACGCGATCGACTCGACGCACTGTAAAGCGCTCTGATCCCATCTTCGTTGCCACACATCTAAGGCAGACATCTTGTCCGATCGACATTTTCGACTATGACCGATATACATAAGCGCACACATCGACACGTGCGCACGGGCATTTTCCGAAGGATGTATAACGCGCCGGACGGAGTATGCAAGTACACGTGTAGTACCGTATCGAGAGTGGGACTCTACGGGGCCTCGACGTGCACGTATCGGAACCCGCGCGAAGAATGTGACCAGTCATCGGGCTATTTAATTTTTCGTGGTCGCCACCCGTTGCGCGTGTTTGCTCAGACCCGCTGTGAGCACAAATTACCTCACGACCGCGTTGCTGACTGCCACGCTATCTCATGCGCCAGCGACGAAACGAAAGGAGACAGCTCGCAACGGTTGCTCCTTATACGCTCCATACGAGTCCATCCTTCCGTCCTTCTTCTTGTTGCTTCTGCTCGATTTCGACCCAGAAATTGCCACGTTTTCTGCCCGCTTGATCATTTTTTAATTTTTTTATTTATGAATGTGTAGGAGGATTTCGTGGCCCGAGGTAGTGTGTTGGCTTAAACGAATGAATACTTAATACTTAATACTTAATCTTACATTTCGTTGTTGAATGTGTTTGAATTAAAGCAACATTAATCGTATGATAGTGTACTGGATTTTCGTATATGGACGCGTGACGCCCAAGTTCTATTGAATTTCGTGAATAACTCGAAATTACGTCTGGAGCTAAGTTGGTGTTTGTATAAATTTATACAAATACAAACCACTCGTCATCTCAGTGTAAGAAAATTAATTTGTCCATTTTTCTCTATCAAATAGAAAAAATAATTAAAATTAATGTATTAATTGTTATGTGAAACTAACGTACATAATATTACACTGCAAAATCAAAAGTTTTATATACTTTGTGTTGTTACACTTTCTATAAAATAAATCCTTCGTTTAGTAAGGATATTATTTGTTCACGAACTAAGTGTATAATTCTTGGGCGTTGAAATAAGCAACTTAATCAATCAAAAAAACAAAAAATTTAATTTAATTTACTGTAATGTAACTGTTACCGAACGTCTTGCAGGTAACTGCGTGAAATATTGTTCACAATCGGTAAAAGCTCTGTCCATCTTTGGTCACCGTGTAACTTTTTCTGCATAGTACGCTTTCGTTGATTATTTACTATTCACTTGTACCTATATTAATCAAACCAGTTTTATATTCCTTGATATTTGATCTTAATACTGACTAACTCTAATAATGCCAACAGTTCCAATTGTTACCTTCTACCACACAGTTACAGATAGACGTTTTCATTGTCGTCTTTCGATCACTGTTGTCACACGGTGATCTACTCAAACACTTGTGTACATATATATTTGACAACCTCCTCTCTCTTTCTCTCTCGTACATACATGCACCAACGCGAGCTTACATGCGCATATGAATTCGCAACCAAGCACATGCGTAGACGCACACTCGCGCAAATGTCGAGTATGCACACACGGATCACATGAGCGAGCGCGGGGGCGCTGCTTCGTTATCTATATGCTAATCCATTGAGATGGTACCTACAGATTACACCACGGAATTAGCTTGAGAGGATGCTGAGTATCGGAACGGTGCAGGATAGAGAGAGAGAGAGAGAGAGGGAGAGAGAGAGAGTGAGAAGGAGAGAGAGAAGACGCGCAAACGCTCACTCATGCCTTTATCCCACCTTATATGCGCGTAAGCTGTAAGAGGTTCTCTCCGTGTCTGAGTTCAGGATCGTCCTCAACACACCTGTGAAAGGGGATGATTCCATGGGAGATTACGAATGCCTACGTGTCAGAACATATCCGTGGTTGCGGAATTGGGATGTGATCTTGACGATTATAGATAATCGCGCACTTTCAGGATTTATCAAGAGATTCGAGCATTTGTGACTTATCGATCGTCGCTTATAGATTAGTTTACTTATTGCCGCAAGTAAACGTCAACACCGAGGATGCACTTGAATTTTATGCACGTGGTTTTCATTTTATAATTAATCCATCGATCTGTATTACTTTGGTGTACCAGTTAGTAATTTAAGCATATATCACCGGCTGTAATCTTCAGTTAATTAATTATTCGAAGATAGATCTGCAGTTGTCCTTTTGTCGGTAATTTACCGATCTATGTTGCTTTAGAATTAGATGGCAATTTAAGTACCTATATCATCCAGGAATTAGAGAAAGCTGAAGAGCCCCGCTAGATAGAGTTAGGAGTTGAACCATGATTGCAATTGTAGATAGTTCTGAATATTCATCGCATAAAAGTTTCGGGATTACCTCTAATTTATACGTTAAATGCCCTAGTCTAAATGTGAACTTAACATTTCAGTGATTAAATGTGTAATCTAGAACTTCGTAGAATTCATTAATTTTTGCCGAAAAAATGGAATTCTAGAAAATGTTACACTTGTTGAATAAATAAGAAGAGATTCTAATTTAAAAAGGAGTTAGTCCCTTTGAAACTAATAAATTTTAATATTTAATAAAAATATTAGTTTGAATAGTGTGTGGTCATTAATTTAGCTCATTCTTCGTTGAGTTAAGATTTTAACTTTAGTCTTATAATGTAATTCTTGTTGGTCTTTGAGAAGTTGAGCAAAAAATTCAAGTAGTTAAACCTCGGTTTTCGAATTGGCATATATATATATATAACGTATATATGCACAAGTTTTTTAATGTCTTATTAATGGATACAATGACAAATCATTATTGATGTACAATTTCTTAATCAACTTTAAAACTTTAATGCTGAAATCCTCACTTATGCAACAAATACGTACGTTATAGGCGAAAGGCTTATTATACAGGTAACCTAATTTTTCGAATATTTATGTATCTAACAACTGAACTGATATTTCGCTAACTGGAACTAACAGTTTCACATCCGAGAAAACTGTACAAAGTTCACAGTATCAAATCAATTTGTAATTATTAGATAGCCACTATAAGTTACACGTAGAGTGTTGTGTAAGATCACGCGCCAGTCTGGCTTGTTTTTTCACGCCGTCACTGCGCTCGTTAGCAACAAGGTAAATGAACAAAATTTTAAACACCTACGCACTGTGATCCATCCTCGATGTTTATGATGAGTTCTCCGTCTGTCCTTGATCGGTTCTCACGCGTGACTCGGCATAACCAGCTTGTACGCCGTGTTAATAACGTTAAGAAGGACGCGATAAACTCTAACGACAGAAAAAAATTATGAATTGATCTTCATTGACGATTGAAGCAACTGATAAATTTTAATTAAAATTTTCTTTCGCGTTTATTCAAATTAAGAAATGGGGCTGACTTGACAATGGCCTTAGAACTTAATTATGAACGACTCGAGACCTTGAAGAAATAAGATAAACAACAATCATTATAATTTCCCAGTAAAAATCGAAACAAAATATATTAAAAGAAATTCATTCGCGATTAACTGGAGAATAACGGAATAAGTAGAAAAATGTTCCAGTCGGTTGTTTTGAAATTTTACTCGAGCAACGTGTTCGTAAACGGCAAAAAAGGAGACGTGAAATAATTGATTTTTCCATTTTATTTTACGTTCTTTTGTTAGGAAGATTTCCGATTAAATTTGCCACCATGTGAATACGCGTAAAAGGACATTGTTAATTAAATATGTTATATTGCAATTTATCGTTACCCATCAGTATCAGACTTTTATCAGTCGAACGTACGCTAACCGGTTTCTCTAGTTGCGAAGTAGTCGTGCGTTTAATTTCAATGCTTTAACTTTGATTTACACTACATTGTAAAATATTTGTTGTTGAATTTAATAAGATGGTGCAATGAAAATGTCCCGGGCGTTAAAACCGGTGCTAAATTTCGTTGTAAAATTCATTGAACTGTCATAAATCTAACGTGCGCGCGTTCAGTATGTTTCGTACCTTAAAGGATAAGAATTTTTTAAATAATTTAAATCGTTATAAAGCTGAAGGAATCAAATGGCGTGTGCGTGCACACATATTTAATCATGAAAATAATTTACTCCTCTTGCCGTAATTTTAATGATACACGAATAGTCTGCAGTTTTTCGGTATCTCTTAAGTGTACAAATTGAATTCTCTCGATATCACTCATCCTCTTGGTACATTAAAACTTGCTATTAAAAGACACCGTCTGTTATTTGTGTAAACAAGTGCACTACATTTGCGCTACATCGAAGGAAAAGCTCGAGTGTTCAGTCCCGACACAAAAATCTCTCTAGTCACCAAGGAATGTCCGATTCTCCCTCTCGCCAATAATGCGCGCCGTTAATCGAAGGAGGTCGTGGGGGGCTGGAGGTGGGGCGCTCGGGGCAAAAGCCGGGACTAAAGCCCGGAGTCCCGAACAAAAGAAGCGGTCGCGCGAACGAGGATCGGATAACGAGAATCAGCACGCGAGAACAGCCAAAAGCTACCTGCGTGTCCGCGGCGCGTAATATCGGTGTACATCCGTACACGCGGCGCCGAAAATTTATTGGCCCCCACGCGATATGATCGCGGCGGCGCGCGACCGTCGACTCGTCGCGCGTGTACGGACGTGCCTGGGGATTCGTCGGCAGTCCCCCGCGCCGCAGACAAATACACGCGCGACCCGAGGATATTCCTGTCGCTCGGCCGCGTGGGCGTGTGTTTTGTTGGGCGAGCGCCGGGGACAAACGTTCGAAAATACGACGAGTATTTTCGAACGGCATACGAATCATCGCGCGAGTGCGCTAATAATCCCGCTGATCGCCAATTTGTCCCATTTCCGCTTTATCCGAGTGCCTGTGTACCGATGCTTGTTAGCTTATTTTTCCACGGGCGCTTGGCTCTTTTTTCACGGACGCGGTTCGACTGTGGCGTTCGACATGCATAATTAATGTCATACACGGCTTCGCTTCTTCTAGCGTTAAACGCTGGGAACGTATTTTTTTAGCCTCTCTTCGTTGAATCTCGCGATTGCCTACATTGAATGCTGGACTCGGTAATTTGGGCGGAGGCGGTGCATCGCTTTTTTAACGGACCACCAAATTTTGAAAAATGCTCTTTCGAGGCTCTAATGTTATAATTGCTGTACAATCGGAGCTTGGATTGTTATGTATTGATCGGGAAATTCAAATTGCCATTGTTTTGTTGCTTTTATGTACTTTGAGTATAGATCATTTTGGAATTTCGCGGACTTGAACGTATTTTTTTTTTTTTTTTTTCATACAGGCAACTGTTTTGTTTTCAATTTATAAGTACTCCAATCTGATAATAACGTTAATGAAGGTCACGCGTTATAAAGGTAATTTTATTAAATTTAATAGAATGTTAAAAGGTTTCGGTTATTGCAAAATGTACGCTTGTAACAATGGGATTTCAAACATTTTGTAAAACGTTATTTGCAGCAATACTCTATTACGGAACTCTTTGTGAATTTCGATAATGATAATTACCGGCAGAGAGGGTACAATTGATGATTCGTATGCGAGTAATGTATGCGAGAAGGATGAGTGTTTTCTGAATTAAATTAGTAAAATTAGTAAAAAGCATACTTTGCATGTCGCAAGGAATTACTGCATGCAAAGTTGCTCTGTGCCCTTCAAGTGTGACAATTCTCGCAGAAGTGGCAGCACTAACCTTAAGTTAGTCGCGATTGAGTCTGACAAGGAGTTTGCCTCCCAAGTTTTGTGAGTTTGTATGCGTAGGAGCTTAAAGGTCATACTGTGTCTAGTAAAGTGTCTGGTGGCTTTGTATAATTTCATAAAAGTACCGTTAACTTGAAACAAGCGAAAGGCTTGATGCAACTGATACCAAGCGACTCAACTTGAGCGGTATTAATTTAAAAACGTTTCCGCAAACTCACATAGAGTTTAAAATTATTGTTAATTAGATGACTACGGATATGGACCTACAATCGTTTCATATCGATATCGTTTACAGCATCATACAGTTTTACTAACTTTGTTTTACTAAATTAACCTTATAACTTGCGATAAAACGGAAAATCAAGAAAATAGAAAACTGGAAAAGAAATCGAGCGAAAACAAAATGCGTATAACAAGTAATTTAAGTAGATAGACGATATTTGACTTTCCTTTAATTGGATCAATCAATATTGATCGGCGCGATGACAAAAATTAGGAATCGAGCTAATGTATAAAGTAGCAGTATCGAATGATTTTCATTGTACGGTTCAAATGAGCAATATTATAACGCTTGCACTATGTGCGTTTAACGTAACAGTAATATACTTTGCAAAGTTACGACATAATTTTCGTCCAAATAACCAATCACGCGGCACTAATTTATTAATGAACGCTACAAATCGACAAACCCATTCGTAAGTCGAGCGGATAAAGTACGTTGCGTTGGTCATAGTCAGCAGAAGCACACTTAACAGACGTAAAAAAAGAAAATTAGAATTTTATTGGGATCGTACTCGTGTTGCTCCTTTACAAAAATGCATCGCACAGTTTTAAGTGAAATTAATTATCTCGAGCTAATGAGCTTTGAGAAACTTGCGGACGAAATGTTTTACTGCTCCCATTCTAATTATGGTAATATAAAGCGTCAATTGGAGTCGGCGCAAGCGGATTGGTAGGCATCATGATAGTGATGGTTAGGAGGCGTCGCCGAACCGAACGCTGAATCACCCGGCGAGAGTTTTCCTGTCACCGCCAGTAGCTACGAAGTCCTGGCGGAATTGCCTCGTACTCTCACTCGAAATGAATGCACGAACGCCCATTAAGGGAATAAATCAGGCTAACGTTATCCGCAGAATCGCATAATCGATCTCACATACTATGCTAAAACCTCTCTCCCCCTGCGCTGGGCGACGTTACTTCCTAATTAATTGTAAGACTCTTAGTTTCGCATTGAAAATATTTCGAAAGCTTCAAGTACGTGATTCGCTCACTCATATTTGCAGGATCGTTGGTTGTAAAGTAAACATTACTTTACACGGTGGCAATTCAAGTTTGCCTGACGTATATTGCTTTTATGTGACACCAAACAAGTTTAAAGGATAACAAACACTTTGAAACTGTATTATAAAATATTATTAAAATTTTTGTAATAAAAGAAGAAAAAATCCCGCACTCATGAACTAACAATTATAATTCTACTCTGTTTTATGCATACTCTAATGCATTATTTAAAACAGTATAGTCATCTCATTACAAGAAAAGCAATATCAAAAATTGAATGGCAAACGAGACTATGTCGATTGATCAGGTTTCTTGAAAAGTACGCAACCATAATTTATTTAAAACGTTTTTATAAAAGTTCACTCGTGTCGGCCAAAGATAATAGTTTTGCATATATTTCGCATTTTTCGAGTTGGAGAACTTAAAGAAAATGTTACGTATGTCAAAAAGGAAATTACTTTAGGCAGCTGGAACAGTAAATTTATGCATCGATGTTATCCTACAGAACAATCTCTTCAACGATGTTAAATAGGCTAAAAAAGATCTAAACGCATTCAGCGATCTCTTTTTCCGTAGCCCACCAAGACATTAGTCAGGCTGACTCGAAAGCTTATAAACAAAGTCGTACCGATATTTTTTTGAGTAACTTAGCGCCGAAAACGTTGTAATACCATTGATACGCATAATGCGCAAACTATTTAACTTATCGTTACATAATTCCAAGAATTCATCCAAACCGATCGGTCAGCCCCAAAAATCGCTATGAATCTTTATCATGTCCCTCGACGGTACAGTCCAAGGCACCTTCGCAAGTCTCGCGTACGAGTCTGCGATAGGCAAATAATTATCCCCCAGCTGTGCGCGAGTCTAATCTTCGTTTGCTCATGATACAAGGGCGCGCGTCCGAGGGAGACATAAATCCTCGGTGCAGGTCGGGGCAGTCGAGTCCCGGCGTTAATATCATCCTTTGGATCCGCTCGGGCTAGCGAGGCTTCATTCGCGTTACATCGGCTGCGGCGAGCCGCGAAAATGTTCGGTTAACATTCGGGGGCTTATATCGAGTGCCGAGGGCCGGGGCGCCTTGTTACACAGCGCAGTTAGCCCTGCTAGTTATGCGTGTGTGCGCACGAGGGCCCCCGAGGTCATAATAAAGCTAATTCCGCGGGGTTCTCGAAGTAGACTCGTGCCGCGTACGTGTACCCGCACTCGTACATCCCCGTAACCCGAGCCAACCCCGGAATGCGCCGCGTAGACACGTTACACATTGGCCGAGCGAACACTTTGTTCGCGGACGCACACGCTTGTACGTCGGCCTGGCCTTTGCAACCCTCGCTGGGTTCTTCTTCTTCTGCTTCTTCCTCCTCCTCCTCCTCCTCCACCTCCTCCTCCTCCCGCTCGCTTCCGCAGCGCCGTCTTCTCTTACGTGTGCGTTTGCGTGTACGGCTGATCGGCTCGGACATGCCCATGGCCGCGAACCCTCTCGTGGATTTCTTGTCGGCCGGCCTCGAGCTGTTCACCACGAGGGCCATGAATTGATTTTATAGATGCGGCATGCTGATTAGGGATATGAGTGAGTGTATGTGTGGGCCGTGCGTGGCTTTGATGTTCGTGGTCTTGTCCGGAGATTTTTTTCGCTTGTAATTGACTTGGTTCTTTTGTGTACAGGGGTGATTATTGGATCGTCCTGAAAGTTGGTTGTGTTTTGTGGATGGAGTAAGGCTCTTATCGGCTGTTCTGGTTGCATCCCGCTATTTGGTGCTGGTGAGGGCGGGGAGGGAGGACGATCGTAAAATTCACTGTTAAACGTAATTATGAACGTTTCGGTCGATTGCAGAAATGATGTTTTTCATATATCGCGATAATAACGAGCAAAGTTTCATTTAATAGCAGCTTCTCTGTACAGCTTTTCTTCACATTATATGCGTGTTACTTAATCTACTTTTTCCCACAATTAATCACTAATTACATGATTCAATTAGTATAATTAGATAACGTGGGCGATTGGTTTAATATTAAGTGCTAATTCTTAAGATTTTAAGTAAATCATAAATTGAGCAAGCTTACGCATAATGTATGTTTATGGATTTTTTATGTTCTTCGTTAATATTATAATTTTAAGAATTCAAAGTTTTCCACGGAGAAATCGATAATCCAAATACCGAAAGAGAATTTTTTTCAACTACCTTTAGTTCGAATACAAAGTTGCCTGAATGTTTTAGAGATGGAATTTTTTACTTTACAAAAAAATCAAACAATGTCAATTGATCTGCTGGACGATTTGTTTGTTTAGTTCTACGATACTGACGTTTACACTGAAACTCTTCGTTTGCTTAGGCCTGGTTCGTCTCCTTTGCGAAAGAGAAGATGGTAAGAAACGCCTCAAAAGGCGTGAAAATCTGTTGAACGCGACGAGAAAAAAAAAAAAGAAAAAGTCGAGAATAAGGGACTTAATGTGACGGATTGAAGTGTGTTCGTATGAAATCTGCACGCATCGGATGCTTCGAGTCGGAGCCAATGAAATATCGATTATTTCTCGGCGTCGTTTTTGAATTATCGGTGCGAAATCAACCGGTTATCGAACGCTCGACATCGTGATTTCCTTGTTTGATTCCATCGATCTTTACGAGTCATGCGTGTTTCGCCTTTTTACTCCCTTTTCATCATCTCATTTATGTTTCTGCAATGAAAATATTTCTTAAATGAAATTTTAAAGAAAAATTAGTCGTTATTAATTTTTCTTTTTCAATTGAAATAAAATTTGAAAAAGCATAAATAAAGGATAAATTTATTTATTTGCGAAAGTTATGAGTATATGGACATTTCATGATCGTGACAATCGACACGATTACATTCGTTTAGAAATTATAAAATCTTATATGAATTGGATCAGGGCACCAATAGTGTTCTTGATTTAGTATTTTTTATTTGAAGAGTAAATGCGGTTGTCCATAGAGCTACTAACACCGAGATTCGCGAGGTCTGAATTTTTCTCGGTTGGATTTACGACAGCGAATGTTTATTAGATCAAGAATTTGATCTCGATTTCCTTTTTAATCTGTTTTCTTTGAGCTTCGCGCGGCATTAGGAATGGAAATGTAAGAGAAACTATCGGCACATCAAACTGATGATTCAATTGTGAACAATAATTTTTAGTATCAGTGCTACGTTTAAGCATTCGTAATATGAATTCAATAATATGAATTTGCTACTTCTAGGTAAACGGGACTTACCATTACGCACGAAGATAATACTTTAGCCGAAGGAAAAATGTCATTTAGAAAAGAATTTATTTCCTTATAAACGCATACCTAAAATTTCTCATAGGATATTTTTCTTTCAGAGCAAACGCAACCTCTCTGAACATGTATCGTTGTCTTCAAATTAATTCAAACAAAAAAGTACGAAGAAAAAGAAAACAAGCAATTAAGAGAGCAAAACAGGTTGTTACACGTATATTTCAGAGATAAATATTCTTTCCCCCGCTGCACAACAGGCAGGAAAAGAATCGCGAGGGGGGTTGCACGAACGGAAGAGCGAATCGGCCAGTCAGCGAAGCCACATGGCTCGCGCAAACATAATGGCGCGGTTATCTGATAAGCTTATAAGAAGAAAGACGTAGCGGCAAGAGGGGGGCGTTAATCGTAATAGCATCGCAGCGCTGTTCCTCCAACTCTGCCTCTCTTCCTCTCTCGCCCTTTCCACCTTAAAAGTGTCTTTGCAAACCAGAAGAGAAGAAAGGAAAGAGAGAGAGAGAGAGAGAGAGAGAGAGAGAGAGAGAGAGAGAATGACACGCAAAACGAGGGGAAGAAAGGTAAATAAAGAGGCGAGAGGAAGATTGTGCTTTACGAAAGATAAGATTTTGACGGGCGATAAGAGAGTATAAATATTTGAGTATGGCTCTTGGTCTTTTTCTGTTCAGGCGATCCTGAGTAATGAATCGGATAAAACCTGGACAATTTTTGACGTTTTAAGTGTTGTATAAGGTACAGTCATCTTGATATTTGAGTACATGATTAAATGTACAGATTTCAGATCGTATAGTCGTTTCGAGGGATAATGTTAATTAATTGAGCGACACTTGGGCAGTTTTTACGTTAAAGTTATAAAATAGAGTTTTTACGCGCTATAAATGGATTTTTACGTAAACAGATCGTCTAGTTGTTAACTGAACGATGTAAATGTAGGTTGCTTTTCCTGAATAAAAAACAAGTTTTACTTTGTTTTGTATTTTAGTTTTATACGTATATGTTTAATAGGACTTGAGTAAATTGTTTTCAATGTATATATTAGATGTAGATACAACAAGTAGTCATAATTAGCATTCGTCGGGCGTGAACATTGATGTGCTATCTACATTATTAATTAACCTTGACAATTTTTATATACTTATATATATATATATACACACACACATGTATAATTGTTCCGATGAAAAGAATATTTCACATAGATTTATCTTTTCATTTATTATTCTTTTCAAGGGTAGAGCCTCTACAATGACACGATACAGAAAAATATATTTAAATTTATTCCCGATCAAGCAAGTAGATAAATCAATGATCTTATTAATATATCTCTGATATTATTAAGGAGCCTTATTAACCTACACCCCGCTTTTCTCAAATATCAAGAGTCATTTGGAAATCTTCGACACCTAAGCAGCATGAAAATAAAGAGAGAGAGAGAGAGAGAGAGAGAGAGTAAGAAAAGAAAAACAGAAAACAGAATCACAAGGAAAGGCAAACAAAGGGTCTCAGCGAAAGTCTTCGAGCCCCCTCCCACAATTAATATTTTAATTCCGATCGCCGGAAATTAATTAATGCACCAGCATCGCAATTAAAGTCACCCCTTGCCCTCTGAGTGACGCGCCGCGCGCCGTACAGGCGCCGTCAGGTTGATCGATCACGCGCCTGGACGCGCGGCACCACAGCTTCCACAGTACCTCGACTCGCTTCGCCCGTCTCTATCGCTGATCGCCTCGTCAAAGCGAGAGAGAGAGAGAGAGAGAGAGAGAGCCTGCCTCCGATCGGCCGAGCCTTAATCGAGTCTGGCACGCCACGAGATTGCGCCTCGGCTGTGCCAGTACTTTTCTCGTTCGGTTCGACTGCCCCCGGAACGTTGACACGCCAAGCCGATTAATTTATGAATCTAAAAGCGTCGAGGTGGGATGGTTAGCGTGAAGCGAGGATGCAAGGAGGCGATTTTATTGGCCAAATCTTTCGTCGGTTGCGGCAAGATGCTGCTGATTCCGAATTCTGAATTTTTACTGGAAAGTTTGAACAAATGTTTGCAGGAGGCTTATGGGGATTACATAAATTCACTTTATGTCTACGTATTTAGCACGGGTATGCTCAAGCTTTTCAATCGCATCTATGTAGTGTGAATTATCCAAGTTTTACGTATTTGTAAGTAAATCAATTTCGTATGATTTGAACAATTACGTCTTTTTTCACAAAATCAGTGTAACACGCTCAATACGATGTCAACCATTTTTTTTTCTCTTTTACAAATATCCAAGAAGATGCCGACAAGACAAAAAAAGATCGTTAACAATGAAACATTATTTTAAAGATTTCTGGAGTGCATGTGCCTTATAATTTGACAGTGATTTAAATTTGATCAATCGCTTGAAACTGGTACTGAACTTGGTTGATATAATATGGCATTGCGTTTAGAGCGGCTTACTTTAGGCTTTACTATGGTACTCACTTCGAGAACAGATTTCTCATTTCGAAATAACTTTAAGATACAGTGTGCCTAATCATTTAAGATTACTAAATTTAAATAATTTCATTCATCTTCAAACTTCTGTCTTCTATTGCTACATTATGGAGCTTCGAATAAATTTTGCAGTTACAACTTACAGGGATCAGAATGCATGGATCGTTATTGCTACTCTTACGGACAGTTTGAACATTGCAAAAAGCAATTAAAACCATTTAGAATAAACTTACGATAATTTTTGTCCAAATAAATTTCAGTTGAATTAGTTTTTATCGATATAATTTTCGAAAAATTACGTGAAATACTCTTTCCTTTACTTTTCAAAATTACACACTGATCAACTTGTCTCGTTAAAATTTGTCTTAAATATCGTCACGATATTGCGTTATAAGCACCGTTTCATGCGATTTGACGATTTACCGCGGTTTTATTTAGGTTAATTTACGGTTAGAAGTGAAGCCTCTAACGCGCGAAATAAGTCTGCTCTTTTCTTGTGCGATAGGCTCAGAGTAAGTTTTAAACTAGAGACATTTTATCCCCGAAAGATTAGAAAGAATCATTAATTAAATTACAGCTCGATAAGAATTTGAAAAACTGGTTAGAAATATTTGGATCATATGTTGCGAATTTAGTGCGATGGCTAGATACGCAACAAGACAGGAAACTTCGTCCACGTATCCGTTACCATCGTCTACATATTTCATCGTAGGACCGTAACAAGCACTATTTTATTTATGACTATACTTATTTTTATCGGTCATTTGTATCTAAATTTCAGCGGATAATGACGTGGATTACTGTTTTGTTTTGATAAAAATCAGCGTATCTTAATATCGACTCTTTAATATCAAACTTCGTATATGAATTACCGTACGAGGAATCTTGGATGTCCACGGGAGAAGTAAGTATTAAAAAATTTCAATTGATTTGGGGAATACCACGCGTGAAAATAAAACTAAAATTTAAATCACAACTTTACCTTTCGATATATGTTTATTTATTAAAGGCTAAATATAAATTTAGTAATTTAAGACCCAATGATTCGTCAAATACTACAAATATTCCCTGCTAAAATTGAATTAATTCCTTGTCATTGTTCCCACAATGCGCACATCATAATAAGCCATCCTAATTCAATGCACTGCCATCCGAAAAATCACAATTCTAACGTGTTAGTTGAGCGATCTTCTGTTCGGGTCTCGAATGGCAAGCAAGAAACGACAATTAACCACACGTACGGCTGTGGAAGTCAATGGGGGCGTAGCAGAAACGCGTTATTAAATGTGGAATTATGTTCTCTCCGAGCTATGCGAACAACATTAACCGAGATAAAATACTTTTCTTTGCTTAATGAATATGTTGCAGATGATAAATTTGCTTAATATTTTTCAAGCTGTATTAATTAATTTTTTTTCCAGACATTTTTCGTGACATTTCAATTAGATTTAAATATCACTAATTTGTTTTGGGAATCACATTAATTATTTGAATCCTGCGTCAAAAATTATTTTCATCAATCGTTCACATATTTCTTCCTCGAGACATTTATGTATTGAATATTTCCGATATACCTTTTAATAGACTGTACTAATTTTACCGTATCGAATATTTTAAGCCAGAGGCTTATATTTATCCAGTTATTGCATCGCACACGGATATACAATGAATTTTGGATATTATTAATAAAGCGAATATTGCAATGGTTTTGATATAATAAGCGATAACTCCACACACACTATTCTTTTTAATATGCAAGCATGCGAGCGATTTACCCACACAATTTTACTGAAAAATGGGAAGAAAGCGATAATACTTTCGTTAATAAATTCAATAAATAATTAATTTAATTATTTCAGGACACACTGATGCAGATAAACGACTTACATTAAGCCTTTGTAATAAAGCTCACAATGTTATTGTACTATAAACATTTTTTTTATGCAGAGAAGGTTTGGTGAAAATTACTAATACTGAATAATATAATACAAATTGTAAAGGCTACAAAGGCTACATTTATTTGCAGATTATATTCAATCGGACGATATTCAATTATAAATTTCTTTGTGTACTGATATTGAATGGAACCAAAAAAATACGCACAACGAGAGATTACGATTCTAATGTGAATGTTCCTCTACACGTTTTGAAATACCAAAATTAGCATTTACGTATTTTGCAAATAATATAAAATTAAAAATATTTCTGCGGAAGCGTCATCGTTTAATTTCTACCACGATACTTACACTCCAGGATCTTGTCCGTCGTTCGCTTTTAGCTCTCGTCGAAGAGAGTAGTTTCGCAGCTACAATTACAACTTCCAAAGCTTAAGCAACCGCACTCTTGATATTTTCACATCTAGCAGTACGAGCAATCTAAGCAATATAGTACTTAAGTGGATACACGGGAATGTATCATGGCGTAGCACTTGGCCCCAACGGGGGGTTCCGCTGCGTCGTTCAGGGGTTGTCAATCAAGACCGTTTCGTATTTCTCGCGACAATGACAAGCGGGGTACGAAGAATGGGTAAATATTGATCCAGCGAGCCAATATCACCTCGATCGAACGATTGAAATTCTTCCTTTGTAAGTGAAGAGGAGCAAAATAATAAATTGTAATGGTATAAGAGAGGACGTTGGAAGGGGGAATGACGTTCGGAGGAACATGTTGTGGCACGAGAGTGAGCACCTTGAATGAAAAAGGAGAGATGCTTCAATCGTGACGAATGAAAATACACAGTTTAACGGGGATGAGTAGTCGTTTAGCGTCACGCAGGGATCAGATAATTTTCTCTTCCACGAGCGGTGGATCGTTTCTCTCTCTCTCTCTCTCTCTCCCTCTCCCTCTCCCTCTCTCTCTAACTTTTGACCATTGTAATTTTTCTTGTTTCTTTTCTCATTCAACAAATATAGCAGGTATTTGAATATTGCTCGCATAATATTCATTTGAAAATGAATTACTGAAAACATTACTGAAAATAATCAATAATACTTATCTTTTTCACGGTACAAAGATGATATACTACGCACATGTAATCATTACGTACGAAAATGATAGACTACACATTTTTTTATTAAAAAAAGCTAATTTGCTTTATATAATTATTGTGGTATACCTATTTATGATTAAAAATATTAAGAATTTGGATAGATTTCTTATAGATAGATATTTTTCTCTAAACTTTTAGATTCGGTAGAAGTCATCTGAGAATAAATAGCAGTGAATTAATATTATCCAAAAGGGTTGGCTATTGATCTACTATTATTATTATACATTTAATATTACTTTTTTCAGAACTAGGGAATAGGATACGTAAAACGTACAAGATTAACAGCAAATATTTATTAACATTGATTACCTGTATTGCGAAACAGACAATTTGACAAACGCTATTGAATAATATATTTTTTACGAATTTTTCCCTTTCCCCATAAACGTTTCCAATAATGCAGATTCGATAAGATTTATTTTATCCCGTGAATCACAGCCGTCCCCTTCGATAATGTGACATTCACACACACACGCGCGCGCGCGCATTTATTGGTGCAATATCGAAACAGCAGACGGAAAGAAGAGCAGACGGGAGACGATAAAAAGGTCGTAAAAACGAGCGAAAAGCCACATGATGCAGTGTGCGTATGGACTTTTGTAATGCGAAGGTGCGTTATGTGTAATGCACAGGGCTCGTGGCAGTGCGGCGGTCCTTATCTTATGCATCGCCTCGTCGACGAGTGGTCAGATTGATTAACGACCTTTCTCAGGGCGAGCTGATCGAGCGACCCACGGGCATTAAGAGCAAAAGCAACGCGAGAGGCGGGAGAGAGAGAGAGAGAGAGAGAGACGTGTGCTGTAGGAAGGAGAAAGGGAAGAAAAGTTATGTGCTTTTTTATTTTATACTTTCATTACTTTAGTTCAAGTTTCCGGGGAAAGTGATATGCACGTTGATCAAAGTCTTTTATGTATAGTGTCTGATTAAGTACGTAATCTGAAGTCCATTTATATAGTTGCCCATTAAAGAATACATTTTCTTATTGTTATCTTGAATGAATTACAAGATATGTCTTTACGCTTTATTAATAACAATTTAAGCATTTAAATGTATATTCTTGTATTCAAGTTTTATTTGTCTATCCACTAGTAATCGCTTCAATGTATACCTTCGTTTTTATTTTTATTTTGACTTTATAATTTTTCCATTCCTCATATTCCAAGTAACGTTGAATTTTGTTCAATTATAAATATACTTAGTTTTCCTACAAACACCGTCTGTTTAATTGTAGTCTAAGTTAAGCCTAGGAACTACTTTAGGTGCTTAAATCATGTAAATAAGAAAGTCTGAGTAGAAAAAGATTGTATACTATACTTTTGAGAGAAGGGATTTTCAGAAATTAAAAGTTTCAGTTTATTTTGAATGTATGTTGTACGTGCAAAATAAAAGTAGCGATTACAAAGTACAGGAAAAGGTAATGTACAAGTAAGATAGGGATCGAACGGGAGAATAAGGTGAAAGCTAAATGACAAAACGAGAGAGAGAGATAAACGTGGTCATTCTTCTCGAGAAAGTAACGAGGCGTGTGGTATAGGGTTGACAGAGATTGCGTAAGTGGAGGGTCCTGGAGCTCTCGGAAAATCAATTATTAGCTCCGTATATCAATGGAGAAGCGAGAAGGCACGAGAGGCTGACGGAACCCCAAATATCATGCTTTCTCGCCCTCCTGCTGATCTTTCACTCCGCTCTTTCTGGCGGATCCCTCGACGACCACATAATTTTATTTAATTAAATATTATGCTTGTGCTAAGAGGATTTCATACGACTGTATCGATAAGTCCATTGGCAAGAATTTTAGATGAGGGAATAGCTTCGCATCCGAAATCATTAAGTAGCAACAAATGCACGGTAATGGCCGAATTGAAATGTATAAAATGTTCGATAATAGCCATTAAATTTTATTTTGGTACTTGTATCTATAAGATTTTTCTTATTAAATATCTAGTTACCTTTTTTATCGAGTAGTCATTTATACAATTCGTAATTGATTATCTGTTTATTTATTAAATGTTTATTCAGTCCAAAAATGTACATTATTTCATATCTTTACAAACTTATATATTCTCATTAAATAAAAGATTGGATTTTTAAAACCATTTGTAATTGAGTATATGTTCACATAACTTATTTACACGTGCCCGTACACAATATGTAGAGAAAATTGTACTTTAAATAAAATTGAATTTCAAAGTGAGATTTAACTACTTTAAGATTTGTTGCATCTGAAATTGAAAATCTTCAGAATAATAAGACGCACGATTATCATAAATTCAAACTGATTCGCCTTTAATCCTCATATACATACATACATACATACATACATACATACATACATATATTTTTTTTAATGGAGTTTAATTTTATAAAAATCTTTTATATATAATCCTTATACACACACACGCGCGCACACACACGCACACGCACACACACACATATCCCAGCCAAGTGAATAATCTTATATTGAAATCAGTTTTTTTTATTTTAAGAAACATCTGTCTTGGAATTAAATCATTTTTGGTAGTATTGTCCGACTTCAAGACATTTGCTCATTTTAGATGCAAGAAATTTCAAATTTTCCTTTTTCAGTGTAAATCTTCATTAACGCAGTTGTTTTGAGATCTGATCGTGTAAATATCAGTTTTTTGTGAAGACGTGAATTAAGAAATTTATAAACATGGTGAGATAATCAGAAAAACTTATGTCAACAGTAATGTTACAAAGTCGCAGGAATTATTCTTATAAATATATTTATCATGTTTTACTAACGAGTTTTATGTTAATTTTTTCATATATACATTTACAGTATTCAAGGTAGTGATAATGTTTTCTAAGAATAACACGGTACGTAATTTTAAAGCTTTTAAAGTAATATTCGATGAGTTTGTACGATTTTTAACTCGAAATTTGGTTTCATTTTATATAAGTTTATCAGATATTATCAGATTTTTATGAAATTCTAATAACCGATTAAGGATTATGTAATATTATGTAATTAAAAATGAAATTGTATTATATTCAGCTAATATCAATAGTTTGGCCTAAAAATTTAGCAATCAACAGGGTTTCGAGATTCATATTTTGAGTTTCGGACTCTAAGTAATTGTTGACTCAAATATTTTCATAATACATATTTTTGTAAATTTTAGATTTGCGGAATTTAAAATTGAATGGTATTTGTGTACCTTTTGCATTTGTCACGCAATCGTGCACACGAGTATTCGTAGATTTTATTTAATATTTAATGTAAATGCAATATACATGCAGAGAAAAAGAATAGTCCAAGTAACATGTATTTAAAAAAATATGTAAGAAGAAACGTGAATTTTTTGTTTGTATGTTGGTTTTTATACCGAGTTTGAACGATGGTTAATTTCGTGTTCTTTATTTTCTTTGCTCCACAGGGAACCGAAGAGGATGACAGAGCTTCCGTCGCCTCGGTAAGTCCAGCATCATCATCCAAGTCATTATCTTTATCGGAATTTCTTTTTATTATCTGTCATTATGGGCTACGCCTCGCCAGGCAAATTGAATTAAGGAAGCAGAATAGCGTTTAATTTTGTTACGCGCGATTTTATGCGATTAAATTTTACAGTTACAATACTTCAAAGTAGAGCACGTTTTACTTTTTATCGATCCTCATTTCATATATTGAAAAAATCAACTGCAGAATCAAAATCTTTTCATTTTATAAATGTTATACTTGGTTTCCATGTCAGAGTGAAAATATTTTATACGCCAAAGGATATAAATTGATATTGTAAACGAAGAAAAAAAAACGAACAGACAACTAATTTGCTAAAAGAATAATTAAATAATGACAGAGACCTTTTTAATTAAAGTAATTTGCTTTTAATTGCCTTGAATGTATTTAAAAGAGAGAATATCTGCTTGCCTGATTCTAAACAATCAAGTGATTGAGACTATTTTAAAATTACACTAATCACAACGATTTCAAGAAATATTTACATTTGTCCTTGTTCAGAAATTATTTTGCTATCGCAAAAGTTTTGCTTCTTCGGTAGATATTCCAATTTCCTTTTTTAACTTTTTTAATTACAGTATTTTTCATAATTAATTGTTCTTTGTTATAAATTATTTTTTAAGATTTAATTATATGCAACAAATTACTAGTTTTTCTTGTAGCCTTTTATTAGTTTTTGTAACGAAAATTTCTTAAAAGTACTATTGCATATAAGAGGTTAAGAAAATATTAGCAATATATACAAAAATTAATAAATAACTATTATGAAAATACAATAACTTAGACGAAAGTAAATAAATATGATGTAATACATAAATTAAATTAGTTAGTATTGTGTTAAATATTGTATTATTTCAATAAATTCCATGCATTACGTTTTATGCATTTTAATTCTATAATTTATGAATCATAAGTATTGAGGCCAAGTAAAAAATAAAAGTTGCCAATTTAATTAAATTTACTTAAAACTTTTTTATGACAATTTTTCGTTTGTTCGAATTATCAATTGATTTTAATTATTCTACATTTATTAAGTCATTATGCAATGAAGAACAAGCAGTCATCGTAATACAATTTTTCATAATAAGTATTTTCACTCCAGGATAAATTGAAAACTTACCTTTTAATTAAAGATTTCGGTATAATAAATGTAATACATAAAAAAAAGTTTTTGATTGTACGTAGATGTGATGTTAAACATTTATTCACGTCTTTATATCTTGATTGCCTACGTTAGTACTAAATAAAGCATTACTCGTAATATTTTTCCTTTTTACTCGAATATCTGTTACTCTTTGCTGAAAAATTATTAATAAAATGTTGTATTTCGAGGAAAACGCGTCCCAATATTACATTAACTTCAAGTGCACGCAGAAACTATCGTTAAAATCGTATTAAAATGACGGGACTACTCATCACAACGTCATGGAAAGTAACGCTGCGGAATCGTTGAAAATTCTCTTTTATTAAAGAGAATTTTAAGAAAATCATTGCTTTTTCCTAAACCATCGCTCTCTAATTTCCAAAGCAGCAACTGGACGGCAAGTCACGGGAGTGGCTGGTGAGAGCAGCTCAAGGTGACTATCAAGCCCTAGCGAAACTCGCCGCGGAAGAGCCTCGCCTCACCAGAATTAAGGTGAGTCTCTTCTTATTTCTCTTGCAATGTTAGCTCTATTGCTTTATTCTATTGCTTTATTCGAATGTTTTGCGCAATTTAATTTTTATTATGTCAAAGTTCGAATAATCGATAGCAGATGTTCATTTAAACATCATTATATTGTACGAAATCGACGCTTCTGATGGCACAATCGAGATGCGTTGTCTAAAATATAGGAACGTTAAATGCATGATAAATTGTCGAGAATAAGTTTGCGATTAAAATTTTTCTCAACAAAAATTTTCACTTTTTATGCAGTTACCTGTACTGCACGCTTCTGCAAAAATTAAATTAAATTAATGAGAAATTTCATTGTTATTTTGTTGCGTTGCGTAATTGTGATTATATATTATTGAGGTTTGAAACGTTACACCTTCAACCATTTCGATAAACTAAAATTTACTATTCGTCAATCCTTGTTTTGTCGGTCTTCGGGACATTAGATATATGCATTATCAATGACAATGTAGCAAATGTAATCCGTATATTGGATTAAATCGGTAGATTGAGTCTATCGGTCGAGGAAGAGTCAAGTTGTCAAATAACTTTATACACTCGTCGTGTAAATACTGGCTACAATTTTTGTTCGGGTTCGCCAATTGCACGTAGCTCGATAAATCCACCGCTGACGCAGGTGCAATCGAGGGTGCGAGTGAAAGAAAAATTGTGCACGCATTGTTCAGGATCTACTCGAGCTTGACGTAGAATTTTGCATTTTCGTTACGTTGGGCGTCGAGCGACGAAAAAAGCGCGCTATTTATGTTTGAACTCGGACTGCTTTTCCCGCGTAAATTATGTGGCGAACGTTTTTATCGGGACACTTTTTAATGTTAGGTTGGCGCGCGTAAAAGGCATTTAAATATGTAAATTTGTTATAGATTAGAGATATAAACGTGTGATGCGAATGAATCTTTCGGAAAATTGTAACGTTTTTTTATTACTTTCGTAATGCAATTATGATTTAATAGGGGTTAATTATAGAGTTCATTTTGAACGAAACATTCTGCTTTAAAAGTGAGCAATATTTCAAAACGGAATATGTGAATACTTTATCTACATTTAATATGCAATTCCGTTAGATTTATGCTTTTAGTCTTAACATTGTGTTTAATTAATAATTTATAACATTATTATCAACGCGTAATACCATAGTATTATGAAGGCATTTTTCATCTCTTGAAGAATGTACAAAAGTGCTCAAATAACATTGCATTCAATAGAATTTTTTAAAATTAATTTATGCAAAATTTATATAAAATTTATTAAATCTTATGTGGCCCGTGAGTTATGCTGATACCATTAAAGGCATTTACTAAAAACGGGAATACTATTATGTACGGTGTCCACTCGGTGAAGATGTACACGTGTGAAAAAGTAATAAACATAGAACATATCAACTGCAGCATTGATCATTATACTTTTAATAACATCCCTTAAAGATTGGTTGTTTTCTTTGTATAAAAATTTTTTTCAAGCTTAATTTTTATTGTCAAATTATTTTCTTATAATTTAGAGGTTTGTTATTTTTGGCGATAAAGTGTCAAATTTGAAAAATTTACAAAAGATACCTTTGTTAATATTATCAAAATTACATTGTGTGTTATCGTGTCTTTGTTAATAATTCGACATTTAAGTATTTGATTTACGCTTACTTTTATAAAAATACATTAGATCAAACATTATAGCTTTTTACATTTATTAATTATTATTTTTAATATTATGCATTTAAAATACGTCGAATAAGAATAATTGAATTTACTGATATTTGAATAATGATTTTACGGAAACATCTCTCTCCTCCTAAACTATTCAATTAAAACCTTCTTGAAGAATAATTAATAAAATGAACAAACTCTTGATAAGGCTATCAAATTATAGTAATGAATAAAATGTGTTTAAGCCAGATAAGCGTTTCGTTTAAGAAAATGTTAACAATCGGTAAATTATGTATCGGTATTATGTGAAAATATTCGTTTTCGGAAAGCTTTCAGAGCTCAGGAATTATCTAACCCTATTCAGTTATTGCTATGCACGCATTGTTATTCAAGTTGTGAAAAGCGCAAACCAAACGTAATTAAAACACCTCCGGT
Organism: Wiebesia pumilae; assembly: GCA_018907045.1. NCBI lineage: Eukaryota > Metazoa > Arthropoda > Insecta > Hymenoptera > Agaonidae > Wiebesia > Wiebesia pumilae. The sequence goes on from JACCHZ010000138.1 coordinate 5,929,054, forward strand.
TTAGACAAACGCACGTATTCAAAAACAGCATAATCTCGAGAGACTCATTACCGACAAACCGGACTTGAAACAAAACAAAACAAAACAAAACAAAACCGAACTATATAAAGAAAACAGTAGTGACAAACGGCTAACATTTTAAATACAAGCGCTCTTATTAGCTCCAACTAACAAAAGAGACGAAAAGCGACTCTTCGTTAATTACGTCAATACTGTGCGTAATATTTCTTTCGTATCTTCTCACCCAGTAAGCGAAAACGCGCAGAATCCAGTGGTATAAAAAAAAGAAAAGGATATACGTGTGTATGCATATACGTATACATACGTGCACATAGCACAGAGGGTTGATGGGAGCTTGGAGACGAGGTTGGCGTGGGTGTAGAAATTTCGGCCACACGAGGCTTTTGCAACCCTGTGCCCAATTTATTCCAGTCTACGATACTTTCGAAGTTGCATAGCGTCATCCTTGTTCATCTGTTTCTCCCTTTCCTAGTATGCTGTGCTATCCTCTCTCCTACTCTCTCACTCTCTCTCTCTCTCTCTCTCTCTCTCTCTTCCCCACTACCTTCCAACCTGATACGTCCCTTGGGATAAATTGGCCAAACTCACGTGTTTGCGGATAACATTGCACCACGATATTGTCTTGTGTGCCTGTGAGCCATCGTTCGCGGATGCATTCGTTATTGACTTTATAAATGTTCGTGGTACATCAGGTACGTGGTTTTTCCTTTCCGTGGATCTGCAAGTGTGGAAAATGGCAAAGACTTGTTCGTGTCCTCAAATTATACTATCGGGTTAGTCTTATTTTGTTGAGTTTTTTGTACATTCCTCGTTCGGTGAGCGCAACAGACCCAATATCAGGGGTACATTATGCAACGGATCATAGTCGAGGTGTATGTATTCAATTTCACCGCCAACAATTTTTTGCTTTAAAATTATATATATATATATATATATATATATTATTGGCAAACAAAATCTTTTAGAGTTTGAAAATGATTTCGAAGTTTGGTGTTAGAGCAACGTAAGCTCAGAAATATCTTATTTTGGATGAATAAGCAAAAATAACTTTAAAACAGTCAACTCATAGTAACTTTCATTTATTTATAAATTAACATGACTATATTATCATTAAACATGGCGAAGTCGTGCTTGTTAAAAATTAAATTAGTGTAAAAGAAAAAGTGTATAACGTTGAGGTGCAGAAAATGTAAATTACAATTAAAAGGAACCGAAGTATGATTTATTACGTTAGAAAATACGCGAGTGCATCATATCGTTATATATTTTAATAATGAGCATTGAATTAAAAAATTTATTATAATAAAAAAAAAATTATTACTTTTAATTATTAATTGATTTTCTTCTACTAAACATATAAGAATTAAATTATTTCTTTCTCTCTCGTTAATAACTACACGTTATGCCCTAATATAAATAACACTTACGTACTTACACTTTGTGTAATAATATTTTTAACTCTACACAACCACGTAGCCTTTCTCATTTATTTATTTTCCTTTAACATCGGCTTGGTATGCAATATATCCGACTTTTCTCGTAGACTCGTGCGCACACGGTTTGCCCAGGAAAAACAGATACAAGTGGACAATTCCATTTTTAATTTCAGTTCGCATTCGTCGGCATCGCTTCAACGAAACTGCACACGCCCGCCAGTCTATATACACGCACTTGTACACCTACACTGACACGTGAATTGGGAGAACAGAAAAGCACGCTACTATCGCGAATGTGCGGCTTACCGATTGTTTGAAAATGGACTTGAATTGAGCTGTTGTCCTTGTAATTAATCGCCGTAACCCGCATCATTCGCCGAATGTGCGTATGAAATATTTCATTGTTGTCAAAAGAACAATTTTTAGAGAATGTATCTCGACGTGAACTAAGAATAAAGCGTATTTGCACGATTTAAATGTTTTTATTTGAAAATGAATGTACTGGTCTCATAAAGTTCTAGAGAAAGGAAAACTGAAGCGACATTTCTTTTTTTTTTTAACTAAAGAAATTTTATTCTTAGCGCAGAAAGTGGGTGTAAAAAATACGCATAAAGGGCTTGTATTGCTTATTTATACGACCATTTCAAAAAGCGTCACAGTTGCATGTTTCGTCGATTTTGTAGTGAAATAAATGATGCCGAAGTCGGCTTATGAGGTCACGCAAAGCCAGTAAAAATATGTATATGTGCTTGTACACGCGAATGGCTTTACATTTAAAATACGTAAATTTTGAAAATGGAGTTTAATACAATTAAAGAGAAAGAAAATAACGAAAAATAAAAGCTAATATTAGATGAGCTACTTTCATTTTTTTTAAATTATTATTACGTATGTGCGGTAAGTCAAAAAGTTGCTTTTTTAATTAAATAGGTACTTTATTTTCAGGTCGTACTTAGGGCATGCACACGTATGACAAGCATTTCCTTTATTGCAAGTTTGAGTGAGAAGGGTTTGCATTTGTTAAATAGGTTTTTTTTTTAATATTTTTTCATTTTAATCGTTAGATTACATCATAAGATTTTAATATAACCAAATCTATTTTTATTTCTCTTACTGTTGGTTTTCCTACTTTCGAAAAATTAAACTTGTATAAACTGTTAAATATCCCAAGATTAAGCATCGTGATAGTCTTATTTGTTCGATGACAGTAACTCCATAATAAGATTGTCAAGTATTTTAATTGAAAACATGACTAAAAATATATAATAAATATACTACTGCTTTATGCTACCATGCACGAGAACTAAAAATAGATATTCTATTTAGAATTTTGAATATGATATGAGAACAATTTGATGATGGGGTTGCAAAGATTGGCGGTTCAAATGGATTTAGCATTGAATGTACAAAAGATTTCGGATTCACTTTTTGCCTCAGTAACGCCGTGTTAAATCTCCTTTCATGTCCTTCTCCACTCTTTAACTAATTCAGTCCTAATTATCGATTATTAATTGCAACGTAACAATGTGCTCGTGTTTAATATTATTTCCAAGCACATAAGGCGTATAAAAAAGGCATAAACTTGGTGAATATATTGTATAGAAATTTACCATCCATAGTGATAAATTTATAAATTGAATTATTTTTACTATGATAATAAAGTTTGTCAGTCTTAATAATCAGACGCGTCAGTTTCACATACGATTTTTCAAATAACTTCCCACATAAGATATTTATTGGATTTTGACAATCAAATGTTGCCGAGCTTTACAGAATCCTTATGTTTCACAGATAAACGCGTGTGCGAAAACACATAGGACCAGGCAAAAACTGAAATCTACTCTGTAAATGTGATGCACCTCGTTCTTCATACAAACTACTGAACATGCGGGAATGTTGAGGAATTTACGATTTGTTCATGAGATTTTATCGGTTTCCGTTGACAGCGTGAAATGGCTTGGTATAGTGATGACGGATATGGAGATTTGCTCAGATGCTTGATTTACAATGGCCATAATTGTGATCATAAAAACACTTGCATGACTGAGTATTATACTCTCAGTTACTGCACGTATTTTCAATTTATATTAAGAAACAGCATTTCAGTTTTATCTCTATTTTAACGTCTTTCTGTTAATTAATGTCATTTATTCAATATTAAATTAAGCTTTAAATGAAAAATGCATTGTTACTGTCTCGAATATAAATTCGAGAAAAAATCTCTAATCAAATAATATATTATGAATCATAAATTGAATTAAAAATATTTTAAAGTATTAAATATCTAAATGAAATTTGTGTAATGGGTGTGAGTATGTATTCGTTTGTTTTGACGCATAGTTAAGAGCCTATTCAAAATAAATTGCATACATTTCGTCTTAACTCGTAATCATTTATTTTACATTTCGTACTCTTGGATGAATACATTAATTTATATTAGTCATAAAAACTATAAAACCAAAGACACACGTTCATACCGACTTTGTAATAAAAATGGCCACGACTATTAGATGTAAAATAGTTCAAAAATTTTTTTAATTATCTTATTTGTGATAATACATTCCTCAACGGTATATTACTTATAATATTTCATTTAAAAATAAAACGATGGAATTCAACGTTTGTTCATGGTAATAAATATGTACCTAATTCTGATAAGATTATATTTATAAATTATAAAACGAAAAATGCAACGAAATGGTGCTTTTCTTTTCAAAGTGAATAACTATATTCGAAATTGAATTGGTACACTGAATATTCAGGTAATACTGATAAAGAGAGTATCTACAGTAGCAGATATATATTTTCTGTGAAAGCAAAACCTTCTGTTAACACAATGCTCTTTGATTTTTAAAATTGTTTTATGATTTAGACGAGGGCGTAAAAAGAACGAGTTTCAGCATTCTCTTAAGAGTTTCTTGCAGAGATAAAAAGCCACTCTAATAATAAAATTTCGATAAATCTTCCTTGCTTATAAAATTATAATTCGCCGCAAAAGGCAAAGATACGCGAAAGTGCAATATTAAAGTGGCTAAACGACTAGGCATTGGGAACGAGGAGCGCCTCGACAGAAAGTACGACGATCGCGCGATTTATTTATCTCAAATGCGCGCTTCAGCGACTATTCGCAGTCGAGAGGTAAACGTTGATTAGCTGCGGTGTTGATTTAATTACCGAGGGAGTAATTGGCATGCCTACTGCCATAGCTTCTTCCCTCTCCGCCCGCCACCGAAGCTGCCGCATCCCTCCGGGCGCTCCCAAGTAGCAGCAACCCATCTGACGTATTTTCACACCCCGGCACACACGCGCGCGAAAACACAGCCGTTCTCCATCACCCGACAGTCCACCCCTGCCCCCCGGAATCCGTTGCATATTCATCGATAGATTATTATAACCGAGCGCGTCGAATGGCGCGAAAGTATGATGGGGGGTGCCGCGCGAGGGTGGCGGAGGAGAAACATGGAGGCCCTCACGAGGCTTCGGGGGCTGACGATGCTAATTTCGCTTGGGAGGTGCGCGTGTGAGATATGCCATCGGGTCGACGAGACGAGAGAAGGAGAAAGAGTTTGAAGACCACGATAATTGTTGGGATGATTGTTTGACATTAGATTGGATTGTTGTAGTGTTTAATTGGTCGAATGAGCTCCTGCTAGATAATAACCCGTGCACCATTCACATGAAGATAATTATTAATTATGCGGTCGATTATGTGTCGGAATCAAAATATTACGCAATAATGGATATGGATTGATTACTTTGTGTATCGTAATATTTTATATTAATGTTTTTAATCTGACGAAATAGGAAAGAGCCTGGAACTGTATAAAATGAATATAAATATTTTTGCAAATTTAAATGCAAAGCTTGCGTATACTAGTGGATTGTTAATATCAAATGTATATCTAATAAAAACGTTGTCAAAGTTATTGTTACTGGCAAACATAAGCTATTATTTTCTCGTAGTTTGACGAATCGGCAAAAGCAAGTTAAATACTTAAGTACTCTTTCAGGTTTATTGTTCTTAGAGACTGCGTTTGATCTTCAATAATATATGAAATAAACTTTGGTCTTACGTATATTTTTTAAATTGTATAACGTTAACATTCTCTTTATTCGTAAATATTTTAATTTTACAACTTACAGTTTATCGCAATGTAATTTGTTAAAGTATGAACGTGTATTTAAAACAAAATCCATGAAGCGTATAATGTAACATAATTTACTTAAATTCAAAGTAAATATAATTGTCGTAATATTCGAGCACAGAGTTTATATTTTCGTATTTACTTTTAGTATTTACTTTAGTAAATTACTCTAAATTACGCTTTTATTTAAGTTTCTAAAAATTGTATTTTCATAATATAATAAATTATAGTTTTAATAGTTGGTTGTTGATCTCGTGTGAATTCAACAACTTATTTCAGATTACACATATTATAATTTTACTATACACAAGCTAATAGTAATGGGTACTTGTACTTCATTATTAGTGAGGCCGGACTAACCTCATTGTATCCAAAAGAAAAAGGATACTATGAACTCATGCGAAGCAACTCGGAACTCCAGTCTCTTGTGCATTATACGTATTTCATGACTATAATGTTAGATATCGGGCTTTCCATAGCTGGACTGTGCAAACAGTAATTTATAAATAAATAACAAATAAAGGTGTAATAAATGTAAGGGAAGATGTCACATACGATTAAATATATTACAAATTAGTGTTTTCACAGTAACTTTGCGTTTATGGCTCAAGAATAAAAAAATCATGAATTAAAAAATGTTTAACTACTCTAAAAAATTCTCGGAAAGTTATTTAAGCAACTTTAAAAGCTTAAAGACTTGTAATCATGACATTTTGTAATTTTACTAATTGTGCCTTTAAATAATTTGAATTTTTATTCCAAAAAACATGTTAATTGTTCCAGATTGTACTATTTCAAAATGTTATTTTTTTCAATCGTTACTTAGAACTTCGAGATGATCCTTTAAACTTAAGGGAAGTGTTAACCTTATCACAATTTAATCTCTATTATTCATTTTGTAAGTGTTTACATTTAATAGAAATTGAGTAGAAAATCAGTCAAAATGATTTTAATTGTTTTATGACATAATAGACGTAATTGAACACAATTGTATCTTACGATTGGCATTTTATTCATTTTTTAGGCAGGAGCTTTTAATTTGTTCTTTATATACTATAATTTTACGTATACTTTAATAGGTATGAGTCTTATGAATGAGTCATTATTATTTATTCAACTGTATTTTGCAAGCAAGTACAAACGGTTTGTCGGATTTTAATATATCAGAAGTCAATCAATTTATCTTCATCTTAAGAATGTTACCGAACGTCTCAGAAAAAACATATTACAAATATTGAAAATGATTTTTCTATGTTGGATATCGATTTTTTTCTTTAAATGGTTTTAAGTTTTCTTTATTAATTATCTATGGCATTTAATCAGTTAAAAAGTAATTAAAAATATATATTGAAAGATATGTAGCATAAAAGAACTGCATATTGAAAATTTAGTAAAAACGTGATTTAATGTTAAAAGTGATAAAAGAAATGTTGTAAATATTTTCAATGACGATATGTATTATTTTCTTTGCAATTACAAACAATTTAAATTGACGGAAAAATAGACGTGAACAAATGCAGTTACGATGTTATTGTATGAAAAAACTATCTTTTAAATTTCTTGTAGTTTCAAAGAATGCGTGTTTGTGTATAAGTAGTAAAATTAATTTATTCGCCAATGAAAAAAGAACATCATGTATTTAAGATAAAAAGTTTGTATCATCGTTTTTAAAAAATAGGGAGTAAATGGAACTATTAGAAAAACTATTAACGTGCACCATTTCGTGTTGTTCCCAATAAAATTATAAAATTTTATTTACTTCAGAAATTATTCAATATAAATCAAAATCAGTGGTTACAATTAAAATCTCTTCAAGCCTTCCGCCATCGTTAAATCTTTCCAAAATCTGTCAATTATATCCCATTGAGCCTTTAGAGCCGTTAATAGAATTAACGATTCACAATGATTCTTTATTTTTCAAAATTTATCGATATATTTAAATTGAGTCAAAATTTGTTGCGTAACTTTTTTAGAAATATATGATATCTGTACTTTGAGAGGTATCTGGACGTAGAGATGTTGCCTTAATGTAAAGTGCAAAGTGTCTCTCAAAGTACGTCTTCTTTGGGAAGGTAATCTTTTTAGAAACGGCTAGTTGAAGCTCACTGGTAGACATATGATCCGAGGTACGGGTGTACGGTAGCCAGGTTCAAAAAATGCCATCACCCGGGATATTATTCCATCAGCAATGTACATACGTATCGGCCCGTTATACCCTCGTAATGGCTCTCGTAAAAGCTGCTGATTTACGATCGCGTATTAGATACACTACTACGGAGGCCCATCATCGATAGTCCCAGTGTGATTCACGATCCACCGACCTCCTCATCCCTTCACTCTCTTTCCTTTAATCCGCGAGTATTGGTGGTCAGGTTCCCGAGCCAGGAAAACTCGAGCTGTTGTACTTCATTAGATGCGCGAGGCAATGTCGCTGTGCACGTCACTCTAACCCTTTATTTAGCGGTGAACCAAGAGTCATAAAAATCCGGCGATGGCTTTATTGTCGTTAATGGTAGTTACGTGACCGCGACGGCGTTTAATCCACTCTCGCGAAAGTCGATGTGCGTTTCGTTTCTTTTTCTTAGCTTTTTATTGGCTTGCCTTAAAGTTCTGTGTAAACTTCCGAGAAAAACAGAAGTGCTTCCAAGGAGCTTAAAAAATGGTGAGAGATTTGTTTGGTTTTCGGTAAATGCGTGAACACATACTGATTACTCTCTGACAGCATAATCTGGCATTACAATTGGTACCCGTGTATCAGCTTTTTCCTTTCCATTAATTACATTATTGTAATTGCTGCTGAAACTATTTGTCGAAATACAGTAGAATACAATAAAATTGATTATTGAAAATGGACTTCAGTCGGAATTAATTCTTGAGAGGGAATTGGAGAATTCAAAGTAAACTCAATTTGAGAATACAGTCTGTTGAACTATTTTCCTAGTTGTCTTAATGGTGCTGGAAAATTACTTGATTAAGATCTCTTTTTAATATTTAAACAAGATGTTTAATTTTGTTTTATGTATACATATGTTTTGATTATTCGTATTGAATTTTTTATTCGTATAGTATTTTTTTGTACCTTGTAAGATTGGAAATGTTTTAAATGCTTTGTAACTGTTACTTTGTTGAAGTAAATACCAAAGCGCGAAAGAATTTTGTATTAAAGTTCATTTGAAGGAATTGAACGTATTTTGATAGATGAAAAACAAACTGTAAATTTTTATTACATCCTACAGAATTATTTAATAGAAAAAAAATTGATAATCAACATTAATAATGAGTGCAATCAAAATAACGTCTCAGTTGTGTCTAGACTGAATAACATTCTTGTAAAATTTCAGAATTTTAAGTCGATGTACGCTAGTACCTATCAAATCTAAAAATCTTTTTACGAATGTTTCCTTACAACGTTAAATATGCGTGTCATTAAATACTTTCTTCGCACTTGTACAATATGATTAAACTACGAAAATTTAAGATTAAAATCTCAAATGTTGGCACCGAGTGGATTTCAAACTGATTCCAAAATAATAATATATACAGTAATAAAAGATCTTCACTAATATTACAAAGTAAAATTAGTGGCAAATATATGGATTGCAAATCACGGGATCAGGTTCTTAACAATTGAACGTTACTTGAACTTTTCTCGGCGAAAATTAAATTAGCAATAGCAACCGAATTTCAATTGGATTTTATCGGATGTAGAAATCGGATGTCCAATCTAAGAGTACGAGTACCGAATCTGTCGTGCTTTCATCATATTCAACAATACTTCCATTAAATGAACTTTCAATTAATAAAGCATATATCATCTATCGGAACATCGAATTTCTGTAGTTAAAAATTACCCATTCAAAAACACCTTACACGTATAAGTTAATTGAAATAAGACACTTCCTCTACATTCTGAGTAAAAATTCTCAAAGACTAATTATCATGAAAGCAACGCCTTATTATACGCAGCAGAATTAAAATATTTTCATCTCTAAAATTTATTATAGATCCGGACCCTGATTTATCAACTCGATCCTATCGTAATGACGCGTCGATTAAATTTTCCACGTCGTCACCCCGTCCTCGTCATTCTTCTTCTCGCTCACACTCCCTCTCAGCATATTTATCTCAACCTATCGACGGTTTTAATAACGCAAGGCAATCACGTTGGTCTCTCCCCCGCCTACCTTTTTACTTCTCGCTTCATCTCTCTCCCTCCTTTTCTCCTTGCCCCAACGCACGCACGCCCGCTCGCACGCACACACGCACACACGCACACGCACACACGGAGTGCCCCTCTCTCTAGAGTCTACGCGTGTCTGCAACAATAAATAATAACCATTTATATCGGATTCTAATTATCCAGCCTAAACAAACAAATAAAAGAGAGCTGGTTGAAAAGTCGGCTGCTGCTCACTTCTCGTATTCTCGCAGGTTGGGCTCGCTGATTTAAGGAGTGTATAAGACCGCCCATCTCAATATTATGCTTCTGCTGCTGCTGCAGCTTCGACTGCACACCTCTTAGCTGACGTCACTGTGCAGCTCGATCAGTTTTGGTTTCGATGATTGACTCGACCAACCACTCGAGTTGTTGGCCCTGTCATTAAAATAAGCGAAATTCATTCGGAAAAAAGAATTTCCGTTGATGGCTAGTTGAGTTCGTGTGCTTTTGATAAATTTATACCGATGAGAAACTGATTTTCACTGATTGGAAATTGATCGAAGCGCATTGGTACAAGGGGTTAATTTCTGAGCTCTTTTCGAGCGGCGTAACGTCGGATCAATAAAAATGATACGAACCGGTAAGCAAAGGATAAAATGTTGAATTTGTTTACAAGCTGTATTGTAGAGAGTTTTGTAGGATGTTGCAATTGATTGTTTGCTTAAAAATTAGGAGTTTGTAAATTAAATCTACCAATGATTCATAAATCGTTGAGGAAGCCGTTCGTGATTTCAAATTGGTTACTGACATGACTTTTAATTATTAAAAAGACACGTGATAATTACAAACTGGTTTTTAAATTATACTTTGCTCACTCGTTTACCGGGACAATTGATTTGAAAACTTATTATCAAATTAAATAATGGTTATTATAACTCCAATGGGTAGTCTAAGTGTAATTTTTAATTAATTTTCATCTATTCTAGTCTTTAACGTCGAACATTATTGAAATTATAGAAATATGACTCGTATTCTAGATTTACTTTTAATTTTTCCGTTTAATTCGTATTATAACATTTCGTAGAAAATGAGAGAGCAGTGAATGATGATAAGCTTATTACAAAGCACCCACCGACTTTCATGAGCATTGTAATAAAATGTAAGAACTATCGGTAAAATTTTCTCGAATACAGCATCGAGTGAGAAAATAAAATGAATTACACGATAACTTCAAGATTAACGAAGTTCGCAGATACAATGAGGAAAGGAAATAGCTTTACTCGCAAAGTATTTCTTAACACGTGCTAAGAAAAGTAATTCTCGTTTTAACCTTTATAAGAAATTAGATTCACCGCTGTGAAATACATTGGTACACGTGTATGACTGTTGTGAAAGGACTTAGTACCGATCTACCACTCGTGAAATCGCCTTCGCGTATCTATGATACACTAGCACGAGAAAATAAGCAGCTCCAGACGTCGAGGAAGTTGTATTCCAGCTACGGCAGCTCACGGTAGTTCGTTACCACTGGACCATTAGCGGGTGTAATACTGTTCGGAGGAGTCTCAGAGGACTCTAAGTGAACTTTGGTTAACAAGTAGGCGTGTTGCTGCTCCTCGCCGTATAAAATAATCTTCTGGTCACGAGATCCTACGATTTTTTGCCACTGTTTCATTTCGTTGATCGTACTCCCTTTTTCCTTTTACCTTTATCGCTCATTTAATTTAATTTTGTAAATTGAACTTTTGGTCCTGTACTCGGAGCCTGGCAGGAAAGCGCTGTAAAATTTATAAGTTTTACTCGCTTGTCATCCTTATCGAAGTTGTGTTGTTGCCTATCATTCCACGGCTTTAACGAAGCAAACGCTACGAGATTTTGTATTTTTATACTTAAAAAGAGCAGTGAAAATAGCAAGCGCTCAGAAATATTATTAGAAGCACTCTGAATTTTTACGATACAAAGTGGATTCAAAATTTAATCCGTATATTATGAAAATGGGAATATCTTTATAATGGGAATATCAGATACCGAATGAACAGGAACTTACAATTGCTAAGTAGATAAGTTTATAAAGTACTTACATTTTCATCCTCTGTTTGATCGCGATGCTTTTCCCTTGCGTTGCAAAAGTTTCAGATACATTTTAAGTAATTTAATTTCTGCGTCCATTCCAAAGGAACACCAAGTAAAAAGAGCTTTTCTAAAATGTCTTACAAATGAAATTTATTTTATTGAATACTTTATTATTGTACATAAAGAGAGTGCATAAAAGAAATTTAAGCGATTACTTTAACGAATAAATCACTTACAAGCCATTTCATAATCGATCCTGTACGTATGATTGGATATTAAATGTTTCAGTACCGTATCTCGTTACTTATTTCTCAGCTACGAAAGCTTCCTTGCGCTTAGAATTTCAATTGATCACGTTGAAATCTCATTTACATTTTTAAATACACTCGCATTATATGGCTGTACCGAATTATTTTCTTAGATTTAATATTTTATTACAATATCTTCATTACTTAAACAAATACATATATCAAAATTACAATAGGAGTTCTTAAATCTATCCCCAAGTATCGGTGGAACCATCCGAGGCTCGACTTACACTTTAAGCGAATTAAGAAAAAAACGTAAATCCTAGATTGAAAAAGCCGGTTTTCCCACACAATATTAAATCCACTGCAAATTTTTACAGCCGCAAATTAAAATTGCGCGATTCGAATTTAAATTTCCTACTTAATTGCAATCCTCGATCAACAGCGAGCAAAATGAAACGCGCGCAGGATCATCGGCTGCTTCCAATGTTTGCTGGACTCCTCGGCTCGATTCTTATTCCAGCAAGACACAGGATCAAGTGCATTCAGGACGATACTTCATTTACGGGTTTGCGCGCTTGCGCCTCTCGTAAGGAATAATAAAACCTCTCCGCTGGCACCTCCTTCTTCCCCATTACCTTCCGCTTAGCCCCAATACGCCCCCGAACGTATTAACACCGCTGATTTATGCGCGTAATTATCCGCCGGTTATATTTTCTTCGCTCGCAGGGCTTTATCGCGACGATACGCGCGCGCCTCCGACGAACAACTCATTATTCCGTATCTTCCCTTACGCTCGCCCCCGTGCTTTCTTCTCGCACACTGCTGGTAGCGTCCACCTATCGCCGTGTGATTTATGCGCGACACTCGTTTAATTTCATCGCTCTCAGTCGCAGATCCCTTCTCTCTCTCTCTCTCTCTCTCTCTCCCCCTCTCCCTCTCCCTCTCCCACTCACTCTCGCTTAGTTGTCGGGCTTTATGAATGAGCTTCGCGAATGAAAACACCAAAGTCGCGTAATTGGGAGTTACGTTTGCGCTGCGTTCGCATGATATTTCTTTCCTTCTAAGCATTTTTAAAACCACGGGATAGATTATATTAATTACATCTTTCGTCCTCGAAGAGTGCGTACTCTTTCGAAATTACGAAAATTTATAATTATAATTTTTTCATTTCAGTCGAGTGCTAGGATTTTAACCTTCGGACCTACAAAAGTATTGGACTGCAGCAAATTTACCTTTTAGGGTCCAAATTATAAATAACGATTAAGCACGTTAATAGTACTTTATAAATCAATTGCCATTGTCAAAGTTTTATAATAAAAACTTCACTTTACTTACTAGAATATATTTTAAAATGTTACGTACAAAATTAATATTTATCATCTGATTTGGATAAGATGACGTGAAAAATAGACTCGTAACGTAATATATCTTTTTCGCAATATACCGTAATTTATGAGAATGGATTCGAAATATTGCAGTTAATGTGACAGCAGAGTAGTCGGTTGTCCGACGTTTTATAGAATTATAAATGATTAAAAATTGAATACCAAGTTATGCAAGATACGCGAAGGGAGTATTAAAGAGGAGATTTTTGTATTTTAAAGTTCATTTTAGTAACAATTTTCCTTTGTGTGCAGTGTAAATATTTTAATAAAAGTCACCAGAGCTCCTGTCGGTTATTTTTCTGCATCTTCCACTCGTACACACAAATTCAACCTACGAGCACGTAATCTTGGTCACGCACTTAAAAACGGTTTTCTTTCGTCAACTTGGAATCCGCTTGTTCCAATGTAATCTATTCGCACTTCACTAAACAGAACGACGAAAGAGACCCTTTGTGAAAGTTCCTTTTTTCTACAAAAAGAGACCGGAAAACTCAACGCTATCAAAACCATGAGCGTTAAAGTGAAGATCCCTATAAAAAGTGCAGTGTGTTTTTGAAAATAAAATGCGTGCGTTACACGAGCGGAAAAGGATCGAAGGAAGCAAGGAACGCCAACTCGGCGTCATCTCGACACGGGATCGTTTTTCCATGCGGCAAGAGTATCTTGCCGAAGAGCCTTGGTTCCTCTTCCTCGACCTTCTGGGACTTCGCCCTTTCTCGAAAGAAGCTCCGCCCCGTACCTCGCGGAAGTAGCCTCTGACCCCATGCGCATTCGTACGATCGGTGCGAGAAACGTTTCACTCTGGGATGAAGCGAGATGAAGAGGAGGGCTAAGGTGTTACGCGATCCTTCGGTAGCACATTTTTCTTTTTTCTTTATTTGTTTTTGGTCATTTGTACGAGTGATGGACGGCGGGGTGACATCCGAAGACCATCGTTTCCAGTCATCGCCGAATCGTCCTTTTAATTTTGTCGTTTGTTTGATACTTGTTAGCGCTAGGTCTTTTCAGAAACCGTGTTACTTGAAAGATAGGATAATTTTTTGTCGTAATAATACTGTTTTGTAAGAGAACTTTTTCACATTGTGATTTAAATATTTCGAATACTCTAACATTGTACTTTAAGAGAATCGTAAACCGAGTCTCCAATGTCCCTCGCTTCAGAGGCATAGCGTTGTTGGAATTTTGATCATAAATAAAAAAATGTCTTAAAATGAGTTAATTTTCTTACATTATCACTAATCAAGGCCAATTAAATACTTACTTCACAGTAAGTATTAAGGAGATGTTATTCTTGTTAACTTAATAAGAATTACGCAACGAAAATATTACTTCAAGTTAAGTATTTATTATTGGACTACATATCATTTTTTTATCATACGGTTTTGCGTGTAAAAATTCAGACTTTTCATTTATTTATAAGCAATCTATTGTTTGGAATACAGTAAGAGTTTGAGAATTATGTAGACAATTTGGGAAAAGGAAATGAGAAACATTAATTAAATAATTCATAAAAATCTCCAATTCACGTTGCTATTCCTATTCTCAAATAGTACAACTAATGACATTTTCTCGGTCGTACTATTTGAAGTACTACTACTAGTGCCAGTTCTATCGCATACCCGTACATATGTATGTGTAATAATAAGTTAGCGTTAGCTATCTCCAGCGTTTTACTCCTCAGCCCGTTCGCACTGTTACTAATTAGCTAGTCAACACGTCTGATGGCTATCTATTCTATTCACCGTGAGAGGATCCGACCCACATGTTCCTTCCCCTAATATTCTGCCCAAGAAGAGCCAAACATCCGCTCTTCTAAGTACTTCTCGTCCAACGAGACTCGCCGTACTTCCGCGATTCGTAAAAAACATGTGCATACAGTTCAGTCTTCTAGTTTTTCAAGCCATAAAGTGTCTAGTAGATCAAAGATCCTAGTACACACGGAAGATAGAATGTCGGTAAGACGCTATATTATTATTATTATTATTATTATTATTATTATTATTATTATTATTATTATTATTATTATTATTATTATGCTTTATAAAGCAACGTGTATGTTCCGCAGGTCTTTGCAGTTGTGCGTATAAAATGCGACGAGGCTCACATGAATTCCATTCCGTTTCTTTCAGATTAGGGATAAATTATGAATGAACCACTTGTGATTTTAAATATCCTCTTTTGTAATATTGATATAGTATCATTCGACAAATACTACTTGTGAATTTTAGAGTTCAATACAATTGTGATTACAGTTTAGAAGCATAGGTAATGAATTAGTAGTTATACTGCGTCTACAACAAACTGTCTCCAACGATATACTGAGTTAAATTGGAATATGAAGCTAATTTTTACTGCGATGTTTTACGATGTTACAGCTCTTTGTTATTAGTATGGTATATAATATTGGAAATTGTATAATCGAAGATTTAAAGCGAATGTAATTCCTTTTTGCCGAAAACAAAGTTTTAATCGATCGAGAGCTCAAATTTAATTTACTCTTGTACCCTAATACACCTGATTGTGAAACTTATAATAAAGAATTGAATGTTTACATTTGTTCTCTGACTGAAATTCATTATTTTTAATTGAATTTATTCCATACGCAATTCAACATTTCAACAGTTGGACTAATCAAAGTCACGAATATGTGCCAAATTTTTTAATAATCACAAATCAGTCTTGTAAGCCGTGCACTTTGAAGTATGCACTGTGATATTAAACTCTTGGGGCAAAATTTTTGCGAGGAAAAAAGATATGATTCGTTAAGGTAGCGAGAATGTGATACGAGAAAAACATGTTAATGAAAAGAGCGCAAATGCAGAAAAATAAAGAATTTTCAAAGCAGAATGAAGCGAAGTGAGAAAACAAAAGTTATACGTATTTATCCATTGTGCATAAAACGCGTTACTCCAAAGCAGCGCGTGTAAGCAAACAGTTGGCGTGTTGATTCACGCCAAGATATTTTTTACTTTCTAGTTGTATCGCGATTTGCGAAGGAAATGAAACCATTGTTCTCTCGTTTCTATATGACAGGCTGCTTATTGATACAATTTGAAAATGTAAAGCATGATTAAATGAACTATAGCTCTTTCTCTAGGTGCTATTTAGGTGCTCAGAAATCGTAGAGCTGTTTTTTAAGTGTCATTTAGTAATAGGTTCATTATTTAATTGGCAGAGAAATAATGTAAAATGCACGTTACTTCGTGCAAATTTAATTCACCCTCTTCTTGAAGTTTGGTTAGTTGGTTTTTTTAGAGACCTTGGAATAAAATGAATAACATTATAAATTTGTCTAAGATGAAATATTCCACTAGTTCATCTCGTTTCCATTGTAAGCAAAATGAGATAAGTTTAAATGATTCGATCCGATTCATCGAATTCACTGATTTATTTTACTTCGGAAAGGAAACTACGCGTATTTTATTAAAACCAAGCCTCTTCTACTTTTTATGAAAGCTTCGCATTTCCTTACAATCACAATGGCATCCATGGTGATTTATTAACCCACGTGGATTTTATGTTTATATTCAAGGTTCAACTTTGAAATACCCAAACTTCCTCCGTGACACACCGCGCCCACCTACTCTCTCACTGAAAACAATCGATCTCCCTGCGTATTCAAGATCACCAAAAGTTGTTGTTCCGGGTTCGCACGTGAAGGTGTGCGATGCATTCCTTATGAGTTCTCCTTTATGCGTCTAATAATAAATGTAGGCACACCTAAATTGAGAACGAAAACCAAGGTTGCAAAGTGTACGTGGTTGAAATTTTCTGGTATGCGTGAAATTTTATATGTATATGTATCGCGTAAAATTCATTGCACGTATACCAATTTAAGTACACGAAATTCAATTTAATCGCGAAATATATACTTAACTTCCATAAAGTCAAGATTGAATTTGAAATATAATTACGAAATTATACGGGCTTTTAATTAATGCTTAACGTTTTGGAAACTTAAATTTTCTTGTTCCTCCGATGGTATAAAACAACTGTCTAATTAACATTTTATAAAATACCGCAAGTATCTTCTAGAGTATTGTATTATAACCTTTCGAGAAAAATCAAGTATTCTGTATTTTTATTTCGTGTAAATAACTAATCTTAATTTAAATCATAATGTAAATAGTGCTCTCTTGTAAAAAATACCTTCATTAAAAGAAGTATTTACAACAACTTCTTGAACATTCCTGTTTTAATTTTGTCTGTCTACAGATTTTACAAGTGATTTGATGAAAATTTTCAACATTTGCTTAAAAAATGGTCGACTCTTGCCTATCCTTAAGGAAGACGAAAAGAACGAGCCTCGTCGCACTCACAAGTGATGAATTCAAAAGTTCCTCATTAATATTTCAGTGTCAGCACGCCGAGCTTTTGTCATTTGTACAAGGCAACGAGTAGGCGGGTCCTTACTGTTAAAAAAAGAGAATTTTCTCGCAGAGACTTTAAATTGCTTTTCATAGGGCTAATTGCGGGCACTTTCGCTCCGTGCGTGTATGTATCTGTGTTTGCACGCGTCCTGTACTTCGAATCTACAGATAAGGTTTTTGTACTCCTTTTGATGCTACCGCAACAATTTTCTTCCATTACTTCTATTTAGGTTTTTGCTTTGCAATCACCATTTGAAAATATTATTGCGCAATAAAGATCCGCAGATACTGCTTATTTTCTACGGGCATGTAAAGAGAAATAATATTTGCGTTGAAGCATGGACATCTTGTCTTACGATTATGGACTTGATTGCAATGATATTTAGTACAAATTAATCTTACCCTGTGTTCCTTGATCCCTTTGGTTTAATAATCATATTCGGATAAAATTTGACAAAATTTCACATTGACAAAAATAATAGAATTTTATTATTTTATTTTCACTGCAATAATATATTTAGGTCTGATATTCGAATAATTAATTTTGAAATTAATGAAATACTTTAATAAATTATATTTCACGTGAAGTCTTATGGTAAACTGTAGTGTATAAAGCTAAACGTAATTAATAATCTTCGTAATAATGAATAAATATGAAAACTTTGATATTCTAAAGAAACTTTCATCGCTAATTGAGTTGTTTGTAATGGTAGTTCAGTTATGTCTAATTATGCTAAAAATTCAGTTAGATAAAATGCTTTATTTTTAGTAAAAACAAATAAGCTTGTAAATTCTTATTAGTCACATTATGTATTTGTGCAAATATAGTTTCAAGTCCGTATAATCATCAACGTCATCATCGTAATAGTTCATATCGTTATAACCGAGTTAACCTTCCAAATTTGCATATATCTTATTTTATTGCTGCATGAAATTTCCAACGATAGATCAAATAATTAGAAAATTATGTTTTGACGTACTTGTTTTTGTTTTCCAAATAAAAACGAACTTACGTTACTTTCTTCGTATTAGATGTATTTATACTTTCTCAAGCACAACAAAGTTATCGAATTTATCAAATAATATTTTGTCTTGTAAATTTTATAATTTTTTAATATTGTTTTTTATGGTTGTATTATTTTCGTAATAATCGCTATGTAAATAAATCTTTATCAGTCGTGCATTCTTAAAAAATTTATTGATTTATTTTCGATCTAATAGTTCGTCTAAAAAAATTAATGAAATATAACCATTCACTTAATTATTTTAAATATCTCATAATCTATTATTTTGTGGACAAGCAATGATTTACGACATTATTTACAGAAAGAACTTATGTATAATCAATCCAAAAGCGATACACGTAATACCTACAGTTTGCATATAAAAGATTGTCCACCTTTATAATCTGGCCTTTTAATCCTCTGAATCTCTCCTCCCCCTTTGAAAAAAAAATTGTATTTGCCGGACGCAAACTCCTTACCTTATTAATTTTTAAATATATTTTAAAATAATTCTCTCTTACTTAAACACTCTGATAATCTCCATTATTTTCTTCAGCTTTCTGATTAGTTGGACACAAGCATTTACGTGTGAGGCTCTAAATTTGGACATCAATATATGCCTTTATAACTGTCATACAATATAGGGGTTTGTGAGAGATCGTTATCCCTCTCTTTGCATACAGTTTCTAATACTTCTGTTTAAGTTAAGGTTTACTTAAGATCGAAAGAGATAAGTTGTTTTCGGTTAAACTCTAAAACTCTAACCAATGAATCATTAAATTTTCCGATCGATTATAATTCCTTAACACTGTTTACGTCCTAGACAAACCTTTACTTCTCTTCGCTTAATTTAAATACCTTCTTATAATTGAACTAGCTGTTGATAATCTGAAGAGATAACAATTTTTTTAAGATTTAAATGACACGTATATTTGTTACCTAAATAAATAGCTTTGCGACAGTTAA
Source organism: Wiebesia pumilae (assembly GCA_018907045.1). Taxonomy (NCBI): domain Eukaryota; kingdom Metazoa; phylum Arthropoda; class Insecta; order Hymenoptera; family Agaonidae; genus Wiebesia; species Wiebesia pumilae. The sequence goes on from JACCHZ010000138.1 coordinate 5,948,864, forward strand.
AAATGTACTTATTGCTACATTTGTAGGGTATATATTAGACACGAATATTGTCATGTCAAATAATTGGGCTTTTATACCATTATGCGTGTATATTAAAACTAAAAAAGAAGTTTTTTAAGCTTGTAGAATTTTTCAAATGTATTTTGTATTTGTCAAAGTACATTATTCAAGTAAATAAATAAATACTTAATTTAAATAAAAATTCTATAAATACAAAAAACGCTCTGCGTTTTGCTAAATCCAAAAAACGAAATGATTAATTTACTTTAAATGTATTTTACGTTTATATTGTTTATTTTCGATGCTACATAAATGCTTACACGATTTTATTAATTGTAAACTCAATGTAATTTTTCAATTAAAAATAAAATAAATGCTAGTAAATAAAACTTATGTTCAATTAATGATAAATGAAATAATTTAAAGTACAAAGCTGTACCCAATAACCTCGATATTTTTAAATCTCAGACTTAGATATTTTTATAGAAAGGAATAGATGTAGAGTTATCGAATTGAAAAGTATAACGTAGAACATCGATTAATTATTATAAAATATGAATTATATGTTACAGTTGTTGACCTGACTAGGTTTTCATAGGTCACTTGTATCTTTTTTTTTTAAACATTTTTTTTCGTTATATACAGTAAAATTTATATTTTAATAGCTCGTGTACATATAAATCTTAACATTTTAATTGTTATTTATTCAAAATACTTGTAGAACTATGTTAAAATAATATCAAAATAACCTTTAATATTAGGCACTTCCTCAGATACATCTAGAATCATAAATGTTTTCATCTGATAATTTCTGAAAGAATCGGTTTTTCATGTTTCGAATAAAGTAATTTAAACGAGCAGCTTCTTTCAGTCTAGAGGCTCATATGAAACTGTATACAGAAAATAATAAAAAAAATACGCTTTTGCGTTTCTTTCATTCATCTCATGGTCATCGAAGAAAGAAAGGGAAGAAGCACACCAACACACCACCGGCTTAGGGTCTGTTAATATCGCTATTGAGCTACACTCGAGCACCTTTTAACGATCTTCTGATTGCAACTAAATTACGAGTAATATTTCTTATTCAAACTGAGTTTTTAACAGCTGATTGTGATAATGCCAAAGAAAAAGGGACAGTGATGCATACAGAGAAAGATAGAATGACCGAGAGAAATCCCAATGCAAAGGAAGGCGAAGCAACAGGACGAAGACAGGAAACCCAGTTTGTAAATAACCAAGGGAATAAGAGAGAAAGAGAGTGGATCAAGTCGAAGGAGAACAGTAGAGAGAGAGAGAGAGAGAGAGAGAGAGAGAGAGAGAGAGAGAGATGCATAGGATCGGAGACCGCGAAAATTTATTGCTGATTGTTTTTCTTCGTGGTGCACAGTTCTCGTCGTCGTCGTCGTCGTCGTCGTCGTCGTCGCATAAGAGAGTGAGAGAGGGAGAGAGAGAGAGAGAGAGAGAGAGAGAGAGCTTCGGCTCGCGCCGATGTCGCGACTGAAATGTATACGGTTGCTGCGGGCCTGGCGCCACTCTTCGAGGACTGAGCTCCAAGATAGAAAGAGAGAACTCTGAGACCGCCTCGTTAAACGATCGTTATACCGAAGCGAGATTGGTATCTCTCCTTCCTCGCCCGCCCGAGTGATCCTCTCTCTCTCTCTCTTTTCTTAACCCCTCTCGCCCCTAGCACTTTCTCTTTGCCTTTGTCTTCGCATTCTGTTGCTGCTGTTACTGCAGAACTTGGTGCAGCAAAATGCCATGGCTAAGTGACCGAGCGGTTGGTCAAAGTGTGCGTGATATATTGTGCGTGAGACTCGATTTTCCGAAACTGACGCACTCACTCGTCCGCTAAGTCTGATGTACCCTCTCTGAGAACGAGGATGCAGTTATTTTTTTCTTCGATCTAATGTAGAACTGGCCTTATATTCCTAAATTCCCATAAGAGTAGGTTGATATGAAATATTTCCCTACGTGTCTTATTCGTATAAGCTTTTTGTTACAGTTTCAGGTTTACAGTTCAGGTATTAGGTTTGAAATACCATGTATCATACTAAAAAGCATTTGAATGCACAAAAGTGAAAAGGATTATACAATTGGTGGTTTGAAAATTCGTAAGCTTCGCGCTGCTCAATTGTTTATCTCCAGGAAATAATCATTTTTAGAAAATACGTCGTTTCGTATACTTAGCACAACATTATGTTACTCTAAAAATGATATTAGAGATATGAACTGAAATATTTTTAAGCATAAAAGTATGAATAGTTTTACATCGACTTGGAAATAGTGTACACATACTGGTACGTCGAAATACATGGACATCTTGAAGAATCGCAATTGGTTGAAAGCACTTGAGTACTTGACCTGTCACACTGACAATGCCATTTTTCAAGTAACTTTGTGTTTATTTTTTTCTTTTATGCTTTTGTGAAAAATATATAGTAAATGCACGTTTGATGTGCAGTTGAAAAATATGATTAATATTATCATGGATGCGCACTTTTCGTTTCAATAATAAATATGATTTATTTAGTGTTTATACTAGACATATGTTGAAAATTCAAATGCCATGAAATTGTGATAAAATTACTATTCTTTTTAGTATTGTCAATGGAATTTTCAAATCAATATAACTGGAAAAGTAAAATTATGATACAGCAAGCTTGAAATCATAGAAAAATCAATTATACGTATTATATAGCAGTTCAATTTTAGATATAATCTAATGTATTGAAAAGTGATTTTATGTATAACGAATAATATAAAAGTCTGAATTAATTAGTTTCATTCGATTATACGAGGGCATTTAATTCTTACGATAACAAATATATTCCATTGATTCAAGGAAAATTTAATTTTCTAACTAAGATTTAAATGGAACTGAATTAATTTCTTTTATATAGGATTCACACGGTTTCATTCGAAAACATTAGTATCAAGCTCTTAGCAAACGATCATAATTATATTATTTTAATTTAGAAGCTTTTGAGTTATGAGATATAACATGTAAGGTACACGACAGGCTACAAATCACGACAAAGGCAAAATTCTGTTACGTGCACCGTATTGCTTACCTAATAACTACAATTGTAATTTTTAGCAGCTAATAAAATAAAGGTTTCAATTTATACTTAAAACCGGTAGAATTCCAATCAGAACTTGAATCAAATCTTTCATTCTTTCGTTAAAATCATTTTCTCGAGTGTCACTCGATACAGTTTCTCTTTCACTTTTCCAAAAATTCAATTTTTTTTAATACTCTAAGATTATAATAATTCCAAAGTATTTTTGAAACGACCTTAGATTTTTCAGTAATTTGAAAACTTGTTCCTGTTAATGACAGTCATGTATTTGTTGGAGCTGGAATTAGAGCTGGAACTATTTATTGAAAATTTAGTTTTTTTATTGAACATACATTCGCGCTCAGAATAAAATCCCAACTTGTAAGTAATTAAAAATAAATATATTTGCTGTTAAAAGTTCTTTATTATTTAATTTAGTTTTATTTTGAGAGTAAGTTCAATTTAATCCCATTAAGAATAAACGATATACGTCCGATTATCAGTACATTTAAATCGTCGACTTTCAAATCACCTCCCCTTCCCGTAAGTCGATTTTAGACTTTGAAATTGACGGGCTTTTAACGTTTATTCGTATAATTAATACCAAAATGTCCAGTTCCAAATACACTGTATAATTTGACGAAGAACATGTACATGTCAAAGTGCTTTCGATCGACAGTCGACAGCATATTTGCGTATGCCAGTCTCTTAATAAAAAGGCTTTCCTATTTCGAATGTTCCATAGGCCAATACTCCAGAATACTCCAGAACGAGTGTTCAGGTTGTTGTTTCATTGACATCCGCTTCAAATCTGTTGCGTAAATATTAGCCATAACAACATCGATTTTGCTGTCGCATATTAAATAGTAAAAAATATTCGCAATTTTGGTAACAAATACATCACAATTTTTTAATATAATTTATTTTGATATCGAATGCTATAATATTCTTTAAAGCTTGCAACATGTTAACTTTGATTTTTACTGTAAGAGTCACTTTAATTGATGTTGTATTTATCAGTCGAGAAAATTCAAAGTCTTTGGAACTCAAATAAGTAATTTTAACGCACTTCATAAATCCTTGTAGACGTGGAGTTGAAAAAAACAATACTATATCACTAGAATAAAATAAAAGTTCATTATCAACTATTTACAGGTAAACAATAATAGCAGCAAAATTCTTTTGGATTTAAACGAAGAAAAATTGCGATTAATGCTGCTAACAACGAATTCAGGCCTTTTTTATATAAAAATATTTTCGTGCTCCTGTATGGCTTGAGATTCTCTTTGCGAGAATATTCCACGGTTAATACGTGCATAATATGAGCTTTCTTGTGCAATAATGTCATTATTAAGTAAATGAACTTCACTTGCAATCGAGGAATGAATTTGAAGTGATGAGAAAAGCGGGAAAATCCACATACGACCAACTTCAAGATCAATACTTGTTCCGGATAAGTGATCACCAAAATTTCCACGACTCTAATGTAATTTATTGCAGGCTAATTGCGAGGTAGAATGAGAAAAATTAATCTTGAGACGTTGGATCGGTTCTGATTCTGATAGAAAAGTATCTGGTTTTCAAGTAGAACATTCGACCCTTAACACGAACTTCCTTATCATTCCTTATCAATAAATTGATACGGTTAACAAATGTTAGATTAGAGGTTATTTTCATGTCCTTGGTTGTAAAAAACGATTTGCTTAATATTTTTACCGTCAACCAAATCCAATACGAATAAATGGAAATGAGAATTTCATTAGAAATGATTCGCTCGCTCTCCAAATGTGTAGGTCAATCAAACGCAGAGTAAGAGAAACCTTTCTACTCCAATTTACCGAGGCTTGTTCCATAAAAAAATATTCAAAACCGCCATTGTAGTATTTATATGGTAAAAAGCAGCAGCAACAAGCCCCATCCAATTAACTTTAAAAAATCGAACTAAAAACAAAAACAACGAAACGTTCCGGAAGCTCGTAACAAACCGAGCAAAAAAATACAAGGACGTAACTTTACCTCCGGTGTATTTTCTGGCCTCGAGCTACTACTATTGCTCCCTTCCCGCCAATTATTTCGAGGCCCACGAGCATCCCTCCCATTAACGGATGACACGCACCCGCGCTTTTATGTTTAATTGATATTTTTCGTAATTCCTGATGAAATTCAGTAGCAGCAGCTCTGGAGATGGTGCGGGACTCGGAAAACAGATATAATCCACAGCTTGACACTGCTCTCGTTAAAATGTATCTACCGAGGGGAAACGTCGCCGGAAGAAATGGCACACTGATTGGTTGCCGACTCGCCGATCCCCCACCATTCTGATGTTTTCTACCCCTTCCCAACCCAATTTCTCATTCGCAGCTACAACTAACCAATCAATTTTTTTTTTATTCACTTACTTGTATAGGGAAACGAAATGTTGCATACGATTAATTAAAGTTACTCGTGTCTGCGGAATTTTTTGTAATGATTGCGTTGCTAATACTCATACTGTAGAATATTTTCGAACTAAAGGTAAAGGACATGAGTATTTTCATTCGAAGCAAAACTTAATAGGAAAGTTATATTATTTCTTTCTTCCAAGCGATAAGGCTTTTTATCATATTTATCTTCTGAGATTACTTACGTGAGATTAGATGCATGAGAAACTTACTTACGTTTAATATTATTTATTATTATTTATTTATTATTTGTGGACGATAAAAAATGACATTATACAAAAGCAACGTACAAAGATTTTAAGTTTTATAGTATAATTTGTTTAACGATTTGTATAATATATTAAATTCATAGACATAATCGAGCATTAATTACTGCAAATATCAGATAATAACATCATTTATCGATGAGATCATAAATTTTTCTCAACTAGAAATGCATATTTAAAGAAAATGAATTCTTTGCATATATAATTAATATTCCTTTTATACATAAAAAAGTCGATATTTTTCTTATCTTTGATAGTACTTGATTTCTTATTTAAATTGCAAGGAAGTGATTTGTGAGACAACATCTTGAAAATGCTTTGAGACTCTGAAAGTAACAAAATTTACTTCTTTCGGATGATATGATTACACGCACGTATCTTTTATCTTACACATGTACGACCTTATGCTTTTCCATTACAAACATTTCAAGGTATTGCGTTCCAGTTTCTTCGACCAGAAACTCTCCATAATTCACTCGATCTGAAGGTTTTAAATCATTTAAATAATATTTATTAGAATTAGAATTTCACGATTTCATTTTACAAATAAAATATGTGAAGTGGCAGTTATATGTAGCAGATTTTAATTTACGACGCAGGGAATATTTCGAGTCGCGTACTTTTATAATTAAGAAGATTTCGTTTAAAAAAATTAATTATTAATATATTTAAGAGCTGTGCAACGTCGATGTGTAATAAATAAATATAACATATATAACATAAATATATAAAAAAATAAATAAAAAATTGTGTTATAAAGAAGTTTAAGGAGTTGCGTAATATCGATGTGTAGCACGTAAATTGATAATGCTACAGGAGATAAAATTTAGTCAATTAAATGATGAACAATATTCAATATGAATTCATTGAGACAACATTCAGGAACTATAATGAAATTAAAATTTTAGATAATTTAATTTACAATTATTGGATTAATTTTAGAAATAATTGATTATACCTGATACTACGATTTATTAAACAAATCAAAGTCGAACGAGTAAAAATTTGAAAATAATTTTAGGCTTATGTAAATTAAATATCAAAAAAATCACATTTACCAATGATTTACTAAACACGTGGCAGAATTTCTTCGCGCTCGGTGCAATATCTCCAAGTCGCGTCTAATGATTGAATCAGAGAAAAAACGCGATACGAGCGACGAGGAAAAGCGAAGGTAACATTGAGCTCTTTTACACCGTCTCCTAATAGCATTCGGGGAAAACTCGACTAGCTTTCCGAACCAGCATTTCTCAAGCTCGGAGTACATTGGCTCCGATCCTTGTTCTTATGCATTCGTAATCCTTGCAAGAAAGCAGCACAGCAGGTCCGCTGATACGTCGATTCGATCTTGGGAGCTTGAATGGGCTCGACGCTCTTCCCCGTTGGCTGCACTGAATGCGTATACACGCGTAACACAACGCGTCCTTGCTTAACTCCTCTCGTCCTCGGTATTTCTCGCAGGTTCATTAGCGGTGCTGTATCATTTGATTAATGGGCTACTCCGTGGCGTGACAGCACTACCACTCGCCACCGGTTTTCCTTACAGATCATTTCACCCTTATCTTGATGGTCGTTAAGATGATACTCCACTCTCTTTCCCCTTTATAAACTTCCTCGGGAAGCGTGTCCCTATCCAGCCTATAGAGCCGGAGATCGGCTCTAGTCCTTGGTGTATCCTTGCGCGCGCATACGTGATCCTCCGAGGGAGCATACATGGGCCCCTAATGACACCGACACGCGAGAGATAAAAATAGGTGAGTAGAGAGCCAAGAGTGCAGACGATTGGTAATACGGGCAACCGAAGATCGATGCTCTGGGAGAGAGATCACTGATCTGTTATTTTTTTGCATGGACTCGCTACTCGTTCGTTGATCATTCAGTGATACTGTGTTGATTAGGCGGCGATTTATGTCGATTAGCAGAGAAGCAGTACTAGGATTATATTTAAATCGTAATAGTGTTATCGCTGTGACCCATTAAAAGCAGGCATTTACTTCATAATGATAAATAAGTTTAATTGTAGCTGCGCTACGCGTAAATTACATTATATTACAAATTTTCATATCGTATATTAAATTACTTAATTGCAAACAACATATGCAAATGCCATTGATATATTTTTGGAATGTCATTGATAATCGAATTGATGCGTATCAATTTGATAAAAAAATATGCACTAGTAGTAAATGAACATATTTATGATCAACTGATTAAATTCACCTATTCAATAGTAGGACTGTCGTTTTTAAATTTTAAATAATGTCCGTATTAATATATTATTTGATGTTTTGTTGCTTCGATCATTAAATTTTTTTCTGTCGCAATTATGTAATCTGCAAAGTTCAAAAACATATCGAATCTTTTCATAATCAATTTTCTCCAAGTACGATTTTTTTCCCACTTTCACAATTGTGTGAAAAAACTTTTGTAATATCTCGGTTTAGGATAATTTTTAGATAAAAAACCACGAATACGTCATAAACCCTGATGCATCCGTATAAATGACACTGCCAGACTTACAAGTACCGTATTCCATTGGCCCGTTTAATTTTTTATAAGTTGTTTATAAATATTTGGGATCGTTACTTACTATTTATACTCACAGGTTAATCGATATAAAAATTAACTAATGCGTACATGCCAAAATTATCGAAAACGATTTCGAAAAATCACATTTCCTAACCAAACATTATGAGATGAAAACATTTACGTTTTTCAAATATTTCTTACTCCCACAATGTGCGTTATATTATATTCTTGTAAAAAATCGTATTAAATATACTTTTAACTATAGGTTACTTAAAAATTCGACGAATATGCTTTAATAAAAGTACTTGTCTTACAAAATCGCGAATCATACTTCATATTAGCTTATAATTATATGAGATAAAATTAAGGATCTTTGCTTATCCAGATCTACCGATGAGATACAAGTACGTTAATTCGCTATTTTCGAAAATGAATTATAGCATTCTGCTGTACTTGATATCTGTATGGACAAGATTACTTACTTTAAAACACGATAGATATTGCATTTAATTAAGTTGAATCTTTACGTGCGTTGCTAGTAACGAGTTTATTAAATGAATGGTCTCAACTATGTTCCATTCTTAGACTTGCATTTAAATCTCGCATCAGATATTCCATGAAGAGATCATTGCGGATAATGAAGCATCAATGGAGTTAGTAAATTTCAGAATTAACAATTTTGTAAAAATCTATAGTCCTTTTCAAGTCCGTCGCAGTTATTCACTGTACACGTAACATGGTGGCAAATATCGCTCGCAATTTGTTAATCGAATAAAAGATCTTCCTGAATATCGTAGTACGTTATCGCACATGTATAAATGTTATCAAAATCATCGTACACGTAAGTGAGAATAGAAAAGTGATCAAATACAATGTGTATTATCTAATTAATTATTATTAGTTCATTAGTCATATTCGTTTCTCATTCGCAAAAATCACTCTTATCCAGATTTGAATAAGATTTCAGCACCTGTATAGAGAACAAGTATGTTTAGTAATCAATTAAATGACTATTAATATTCATAATTTTCGCTTAAATGGCTCGATTGATTAATCGATGAGATTTATCATACAGAATTTCAACTTTACTTGTGCAGGTTGATCTCACACGTATAAAAATGTTTATTGCACGTATAAAAACATAATAACGGGCCATAGAAATGAGTGACAATCGCCTTTTCCCATAGATTTTTCCTCGTGCAAAAGTTTCCTTCGAGAAGCAGCCTTCTTAATATAAAAAGATTTGCGACAGATTCGACTTCCTTGAAAACTATCAACGTCTGAAAAGCTAACACAAGAAGAACACTCGCGCTGACTTAAACATCTCAAACTTACAAATAAGCCGAGTCGTCTTCCGGAAGTAAAGCACCGGAGAATTTCATTCCACTCTCGTTACCATATATCTGGCGGCACTGTAAGTGAATAGAGAAACGAGAAGTTACGGATGATTTCATATTTTCCTACGGCGCGTGGGGCATCGTTGGTACGCCGAGACAGACTCACGCTTTCCGAGTTATCGGTTATATTGGTCGAGCCCCGGTCGGAATTATTCATGAGGGGCGCGTGGTGTGTCTCGAATAGGATCGCGGCGAACTCGCGCACTTCCGCCGGGGGAAAACCACCGAGATCACGGTGGTCCGTTGGCGCGCGACAACGACTTTTTTCCGCTTCTACTCACGACTCCCTTTATTCTCCTTTAATCTGCCGCTCGAAATCTCAGTGGAACATATCGTTCCTTCACTCGCTTTGTTTTTTGTTTGCCTCGAGGAAGGGATGCTCCTTCCTTTAGCGGAAATTCGTTTTCTGAATTTCGGATGATCGGTCGGAGATGGATCTCGGAAAATGTAGCGAGATTCCGTCGCCTCGCGTAATAATTCGATGTCATCGTCATCTCCTATCATCGTTTGGAGAAATATTTGGAGAGCATTTTCAATTTGGAATAAAATCGTAACCATTGCTTTAGTGCGATCATGTTTTATTACACAGACGAGTGTTTTTGAGATAATAATTTATTGGTATTCGAGCGTAGTTTATAAAGGCCAAGCAAGATCCTTGTGCTTACTAACGGTATGCAGCAAATTTTATAATCATCGCGTATTCAACCAGATAGAGATTTAATGGGATATTGAATATTACTTTATACATTGATTTAAGATACGTTACTTAAGCGAGTGTCACAGCTTATAATAAAGTATGCATAGTTTATCAGTAGAGTTACACCGAAAGAATTAATTAGTAACTCAAATGTATCTTCCATTCTATTAGGGAAAAATTCGTTGATATAAGTATTACAGTAGTCGCTGACATGTTTTTCAATTTTGAAATCGGCAAATTAAGCTAAACAAAAATACCGAATTAAAATATTTGAGTAGCGAAGAGAATATCATACCTTACTGTACAATAAGATTTAATACAAATCTACTGGATTAAAATATTAAAAGAATATGTCTATACACACGTACATTACTTGACAAAGTACACCCACTTATATTTATAGTTTGTTTTATTTCTTTTTTAATTGCACTCTAATTTTCATTCTTGATGTCGATCCGATACTTTTTCATTCAATTCATTGAACGGCAAAGGAATATTATGATCCTTCTTTTTAATACTAGTGTGACTCGTTGTATACGCATTACTCCTTGAGGTAAGGGAACCAATTCGTCACCTAATGAATATAGTCTCAAAATGACTTTACGACAGCCCAGCTTAATTTAACCCATTCAAATCATTTAAAAGCTTTGGGTTAATTCGTTTAACGAGACAATGGCCTATCGCTTTACACGCTGACTTCTCGTTTATTAATGATCGTCGGGCTCTCGCCCCCAAGCTCAATATTAGCTTCGATTTTTTCAATTCCTCCGCTCTTTCCCTTTATTTCTTCGTCTTCTAATGTCTTCTAAAAGGTATTCCTTGGAATCTTCTTTGACACGTCCGTTCTCAAAACAGGCAAGAATACCGGAGTAAAAGTGCCTTTGAAAGATGGTATTCCTGATTATTATTATTACAGAATATTGCTAAGTTTAATAAAGTCAGAGAAGCAAGATTTTAATCAGTTATCGTGCAATATAATCACATTGAAATTATTAGTAAAATTTAAAAATTTACAATATATACATTTACATTGCGCTTCTGATATATAAATATAAATGTAAATATAAATCATCGAAAGAATCTCCTCTGGTTATTCGATATTAATCACAATAATTGCCCTAACTGAAATTTAAATACTTATTTCAAGAATAATCTGAGCTTCGTACGCGGTGATAGCTACTATTTACGTAGCCTTAACGAATAAAGCGAAGGCGACATTCTTATAGGACACGCAAACAAATTTTCTTGCGTTGACTTCTAAAGGAAAATGACTCTACGCTCACATTGTAGTCATGGAAAGAGCAGAGAAACTACAAGAAAGAGAAAGGGAGTTCGTACTCGCTGCCGGGGAGGGGAAGCAGAAACGGACCAAAAAAACCGCACGCACACATAAAGAGATAGGAGAGAAAAAGATAGCGCCAAGAGAAAGACGCGGGGAGAAAAGGAGGAAGAATGGCGCCCACGCTTTATGCTAACGGTGCGCGGCGCGCTGGCGTACGCGGAACCGACGCAGCTACGTCGACGACTACGACAGCGGCTGGGTGGTCTCGCCTCGCCCCACCCACTCAACCCCCTTCGCCACCATCCGCACCTTCGTGAATCGCCTGCACGCCAACGACCGTACGATCGTACGCTTGCCGATGTGAGATCCTGCGCGAAGGAATGGCGCTTTCCGAATGGCCCGAGCGAACGATCGTTTTTCTCAACATCCACTCCTCCTTATTTCCCACCCCCGTTCACTTATCCTCTACTCCTCGCGCTACTTTTCTTGCGACTACGTTCGAGAGAGAATCTTGCTGGATTAGCAGGAAATCGGCTGCAGTAGCAGTAATGCCGCCTGCGGAGTTAAGGGATAGTGCCCCAGTAATGCTGCGGGGTTAAAAGGTATGCCTACGTTTCGAGAATTCAAGTGCGTACTTAAGCTCGGAGAATTATTTCGCGTACGAATTCGCGATACGTGGGACGTTCTTCAGAGGAACGTCCTTAGCTGATTGAAAATACACGCGGTTGGTCCCCGTGGAGAAAGTGCTCTTAAATCACCAGGATCCAAGCGATCGCGAGCAATGCACCGACGAAGAATGGAAGGATTAGCTGGAATTTAAATTGCAAGCTCATTGTCAAGGACCGAAATTCCGAAGCTATCTACTCTAATAGGAAACCGAATCTGTGTAAAACAGTCGTTCGAGTCAATATTATTAAAATAATTTCATTCGCATTACTATTTATGATAATGTAGATTGAGGATAAGTGGTTATTGCTATACGACCAATTAGCTCGTATACTAGTAAAATCGCGTTAGCGCTGAAACATTTTCATCGGAGTAGAAATATAAAATACCGCAAATTAGTAGTTTTTGCAGACTCGAGTCCCGACATTTAAATAACAATGCTTTTGAACGACGACAACGGTAATAAATATAAAAGTAAGAGAAAAATAATTTTACTTAAAAATTCGAATAGTGGATATAGTACTTTTAATCGCGGCTTCATCGGCACTTAAATAAATTAAACAGAAAGCTAAAAGTAATTTTATATACATAATTCAATCCGCTTGATACGCAGTACAAAAGGCACGGATTTTTCTTCATTGCAGTTCTTTTTCAGAAACTTGATTCTCAGCTTTATATTATTACCCTTCGAAAATTAAACTCTTATCAATATAAAAAATCATCCGAATAACAGTCATGTTCAATTATTCATCGAGTAAAGTGCCACGAGAGAGAGAGAGAGAGAGAGAGAGAGAGAGAGAGAGAGAGAGAGAGAGAGAGAGAGAGAGGTGGAGCGGGAGGTACAACGCCGTCGAATGGCGAGCAAAACGAAGAGGGAAAAGAGAAAAGCAAAGGTGTGAATGAACGCCGGTCATACGGTTACGCCTTTTCCACCCGCTTCGCTTCTCTTTGCTCCCCCTTGTCAACGCTTTGAGAACGAAATAAAGAGAGAGAGAGAGAGAGAGAGAGCGGCGCCTCGTTCCCCCTCTCTCTCTCTCACTCTCTCTCTCTCTCTCTCTCTCTCTCTCTCTCATCATAATCATGATCCCTCCACCCCAAACTTCTACGTGTATTCATCTCTGCGATAGCATCTCGAATGTTTTGTGAGAGGGCGAGCGAGAGGCACGTTATAAGGTTACATTGTGGAAGTGCCCATTCATCCGATAAAACGTCACAGTTACGGGCCAATGCTCAATGAACTGCTTTTATGAATGACGACTCGTAAAGCAACGAGGGCTTCAAGCTGACTCGTGCGTCTGGGAAAATGGCATTTTTTTAAGAGCAATGACTCGAGCTTCTCGTCGCGAAGCTCTCGAGTAAGTGTCTGAACTGTTTCGATAAAACATGTGACGGAACCTGCGTTGAACTTAAAGCTAATGCTTAGTTAGTACGACTTTGCAGCTATTTATACACTTCTCGCAACTACATTTTTATGGAAATAATATGAAAAAATATCTTTGACCTATTACTAATACGGCATCTGTAATAATTGTGAGAAGCATCACTCTAGTTAATATTGATATTGATAGTTATAAATTAAATGGCCGTGTTTCGGATGAAATTTCATTGAAAGTAATTTGCATCTGCACGTACATCATATTTATAAATAAACGATGTGTATTTAGTTTGATATTAGATTAGACGCGGTTAAAGTAAAGTCGCGAAACTGACGCTTCCTATTTCAAATGAACTAATCTTTCGCAATACCGTAGGCACGGATAAATGAATCTTCGCTTTGTCAACCAAATAAAACCTTTCGTGGTATCGCGTTTTATGTAAGAAATGGTCTTAAAACCCAATTCCCAGGAGGGTATTCAAGTACACCGTTAGGATGAAAGGGCTCGTATCGCAAGCGCTGACTCTTCAGCTCCTAAAGCAGGATGATTTTGCAGCGATCGAGCGTGAATTTTACCGATACGAGTGCGCGACTGAGACGCGAGTGAGACGTCGCGCCTCTAGGAATAAGTCGACGTCTCTAGTCTCCCTGTCAGGGAAAAGAAGAAGGAAGGGAGGGAAATGAAATAGAAAAAAAGGAACTCTGCTGGCGTTAGTCGCGTTCGTGTCAGGAATGCCACGTGGAGACACTAAGTGGAAATTGTTGTCAAAACGCCAGAGACCGCAGATGGTCGAAGTCGAGGCCAAATTCTCTCGTTCCCTCATTGGCTGCGCGTTATTGCGAGACCGACGGGTCGTATATTTTGCGCTCCTGCGACTCGACACTGGCCAACGCGTAGGAGTATTTAAGGACATACCGGTGATTTTCGTTCTCTCTCTCTCTCTCTCTCTCTCTCTCTCTCTCGGATGCTTTCATAACTTATCGATTGTTGAAATTTTTTTTAGCGTCGGTAATGCTTAATTTAGCACGGGACAAATATTGCGTTGAATAATGGGGCTTAGATTTTAAGGTAGGGTAATAATGCAGTATGTACAATATTATATTAGGCGCTCGTAATGTTCTGAATTTTAAAAAGGAGAAAATAATACCTTTCTTTTTGCATTTAATTAATTAGTGACCAATGGTAAATTTCACCCAACTAGTCGTTGTTTCATCGCACGAATTTACAAATTCGTATGATTAAATAAAAATCATGACTAATATTGCTATTAATTGTGGCTTCTTTAAAATCAGGCATAATTAATGACGTTTACAAAAATTTGCCTTCTCGACTCGAATAGATACAAGCAAAACTGCCTGTTAATTTTATTTCTTATTAATTTATCATTTGTACCTTTTATCTTTTACAAACTTCGATAAACTTCGATTTTTTATTGAATTTTGAGGCAGTAACTTCGTACGTTTTCTTCTTCTACTCCTTTTAAATTCCATTAGTCAACATCGAATTCATTTTTTTCACATCGTTCGACTAACATTTCACTAACATCTCCTTTTTTCTTCACCTTACTTCGTTCAGAATCTGAGAGAAGAAACATCGGCATTACCGAACTTTTTGCCTCCGCTGCGACTAATTTTCATATCTTTTAATAGGCGAACGTGACTATTATACCTTAAGTTTTTATTATAAAGACTCGCTTGCTTCGTACGAAGGCTGTTTAGTTCACGTGTAAAGATAAGGTGACTCCATATTTGTTCGCGTTATTTATTGACAGAGTCCGAGAGAAGTATTTGCGTTTTATGAAATTAATCTTATCTGCGGTTTTCAAGTTCGTTCACTCCGGTACTACCGACGGTGTTTTGCTTTTCAAATCCGCGGCAACTAGTGGTTCCATAAATACACTTGTTGGGTATTTCGATCTTATCATTCGACAAACGTAATTTTCGATATAATTGCTTCGATTTGTAAATTTGGCCACTGAACTCTGATATACAAATAATCTCAATGCTAGATAGAACTTTGCTGATTTCATTATTGTTTGTGAACATTATAACGCTATCGTTGTATTTGACAACTCATTTCTATGTCGTATTCAGTTTCAAAAGTAATTTTTGTAATAGATGAATTTACCGCTTTGAAAAATAACGTATGTACACTTACATTCGTTGGAAATCATTCGTGAATTTTATTAGCTCGTTATTTTGAAAAGTTACGTCAAGGGAATTTGAAAATTACAATTACCATAAATGTAAGTGTTGCATCGGAAAAAATATACGTTTTTAATTTTTTAATATTCATTTTTATGATTTTTTGATAAAGTATTTAATGTTTACTTCAGGTTAGTGCACTCAATGAATTCAATGCATTCTTAAAACGATGATACATATCCTTACGTAAGTACATTTTGTTTTGTTGAATATCAATTTTGACCATTTCTCGCAATCTTTTGTTGAAATGACGACACTATTGTCCATATACACATTGTAAATTGTTTATTCTTCTTTTCATGGACATATCTTGTATGTAAAAGCAATACTTTTCTTTGATTTTTTATAAATGACTCGTGTACTTTAGTCAAGAATGCTAGACTACAATTAGAAATATTTTCGGCAATAGTAAAAGTGTTGAATAAAACGATATCGATAGTTTAAACGAGTTAAAAAATGTCGCTTTATTTTTATTTTTATCGTCCACATTCGTTTTGAAACAATTCGCTTAAAAAGTATTGGATCGAAAGGAGTTCTGTTCGAAAACTTTGACGTCCGTAGAAGTCGATTCGACGTAAGAAAGTTGTTTGGGGACTTGGAAAGACAAGAGACTAGAAAGAATCGTTGCGCAAAGAATTCGTTCATCGTTTTTATCTCTGCACAGTTTTTCTTATACAGCGAATAACATAATGTTTAAAAACTTTAAGCCCGATATTATTTCCGATTAAAAATTTGATCTAAATACTTAACAGAATGTGTATAGTGGTACGAAAGCCTATTGAAATGGGATTATTTAATAGCGCGTGCTTTTTATTTTAATATTTTTTCTTTTTATTAAAATTTCGTCGGTTAATGCGTATCATTCCTACTTATATTACTAATCAGACAATAAATAATTATTAGCACACGTATTTAAAACGTGCCTAACCGACGATCGATGTTTTTAGAATAATTTGTCAGGTTTTGAATACATATACGTACTTATAATTTGTCGATATAAATATTGCATTAAAATACATATTATAAGTGCATTCTTGTTTGCTAATAATGAATCGATGCTGCATATTCTGGCGACAACCAGTTACATAAAGAAATTATTATTCAGGTATTTTTTTGCAGGCAACAATCAAACTTAATTATTCTTTTCTTGCTTCTCAAACATTCCTTACAAGTATCACGCATTCTTTCAATTAATTATTTATTCACCTTCTCGTAAATTTTTTTCCCTACAAGCTCTTCCTGATAAAGCAAAAAATGCATCATATCGAAAAACTAATATGGCGCGCAATTTATTCCTGTGTACTTTTTGCTGCTGGCTTAACCCGTCCGATAGACCCTCGTAAATATGCGCTTCTCTGTTGGTCTTTTTGGATTCTTCACTTTTACCGTCTTTGTCTCTCTTTCTCTCTACTCCAGCATTGGAGGATTTAATTTGACCGAATGCAGAGAGAAGAGAGAGGGAGAGAACCGATCCTTCGATTCTTATCCGATGTTTTATCATATCCGCTCGACGACGAACGACTTGTCTGTGCTCCAGAGCGCCTTTCCGGTTCCCCGTTGTCGTTTTATCTGTTTCTTTCCTTCTTATTTTCAGCTTCTTTCGGGTTCTTGCTACGGTTCGGCTACACTTGTTCGCACGGAGATCACGAAAGACTCGAGGATTTTCAAGATTACCTTGTTACTGTTTTTTTTAAGTCTCCGGTTAATTAAATTAATTGAGTAGATCGATTTCACGAGTGGTGTCACATGACCTACGAAAATTGAGGCTTCATCGTCGCCCGTGCCTGTTGTCTTCAGTGTCGCACCTATAGCTCCAACGTTTGTGTTCCTTAATGTTTTAATGTATGTTCAATCTATTTGTTGTATTTTTATAAAACGCGAATGAAACTCTTATATTTCGATGTTGATCGGTACGGCTTAGTCACAAGCTATACACAAATCTCCGTCTCTACCGCGCACTCATGCTTGCCCGCATTAACGCACACGCAGATTCACACAGCCACGCGCGACAAATCTCTGATAATAAAATAATTATTCTACAAGTAATTCATATTATTTTGAATTTCGTTAAATTTGTCACTTTTCTTACAATTAGTTTTAATTCCATACATTTTTCTATCAATCTGACCAACGCTATTGCAATCCATTGTATTTGAAAAGCAAATAAATCCCTGTGAAACAACATTTGTAGCTTATAGATTGAAATAATTGAAAATCTATATTTTAACCAACAAAGGTAATTATTGCGTTTTACTTGAAATTTTCATAATTAAGTGTTCTTCTTTTAAGATTGATTTGCTTATTTTCGATTTCTTCATTAGGTATTGTACCCCTTCCACCCAAAGACGTTCTCAGGCCCCATATTCCGTTTCAATTAAACGTGCTTACTTAATTTTATCAATAAAATGCCGAGAGAGCAGCACTCGAACCTACGTGCCTATCCTTCAGGAAACGAAGAATGTTTCATTTCCCAATGACTCTGTCGAGGGCTCTGGTTCAGCTCTGTCAATAGATCAAAAAGCTGCTCAGCCGTGCTGCGGATCCTGGAGAAAAGTATAACGCGCACGGAAAGCCGAAAATCACACGGCTAATCTCGAACGTTGCCTTGTTCGAGTAACGAGGCTCGACGTGTCCCGAGATAGCGAGCCTCGTAAATTTCGTATACGCTTATCTCATGCTGCGAACTGATTCCAGATCCACGTGTTCGTGTGCGCGGGTGTGCGTTTTGGTCGATTTTGCAAGGCTTTAGATTTAAAAATTTAAAAATGAATCGGCTGTAGTGTTCGATTCCGTATCCAGTTACGCGAAAGTACAGCCATCGTTTACTTACGTAGAGGTATATGTTAAGCAAGCGTTGCATCAGAATTAGGTTGTAAAATAATTCGTTATTTCAATGATATAACTCGATTCGTATAACTCGATATGGCTTTTATCGAAAACAACGAGAAAACAGATTGTTCGCGTATAACGTATTTATTCTCAGTTGATTGCGTTCTCGACCATAATCCGATGTGTAAAATGAGTAAAGAAATAATAGAAGCTATGGCTGTTGTTCCATGCACTGTGGAAGTACGTAATGTAGGTGAATAGCTATGTAAGCAGGTAGCCAGTCTTCCTAATTGACTGCATCTTACCTAAGAAGTTGGATAAGTCAACCATTGTCAACGCCAGATCTTAGTATCCCCAGTTCTGATATTGTTATTTTGATATTGTAAAGCAATCTTCTTTGTAAAGCAAACAGCGGTCTCTTAGCTTTCTAATCTCTTTTAAAGGTACTTTACGTATTAGGTAATCGTTTCTTGCAGATCGCAAAGACTCCCGGTAAACTGCGAGTTCAACAAACATCATTTTTGGATACCTTTTGTATCGAAGGTAAATACTAAAAGCTTCTTAAGATTTTCAAAACGCGACATCGATTCATTTATTTCATTTTATTTCTTTTCTTAATTTTCTCAAAGATTATCACCCATCAACAATAAATACACGAAGCAACGTTAAATTAAATATACAAATACGCGTCATGGATTCATTGCTATTACTTATTTTTAACAAATGAAACCCTTCAACTTTGATACATGTGCACGTTTGTAAGAAAATAAAATTTATATCTTAGTTACTAAAACAGAATTCATTCATTATTTGCCCTGTATTGTTTAAACAATATTTCACGTGTACGTTAGAATACTGCATATGTATACCATAGCAAACGTTACGCTATAAAAACTCATGTATACTCAAATTACACTAAGTTCAGTATTTGCAATATCTTAAAAAAAAGTAATCAACGAAAATTCAACGAACCACAATAAAAGAATCTTACGCGCAGGTAAAAGCCAAAGCAAAAATAGGTTCAATAAATTCTCTCCCTTCTCCTCGTCGTTTCTTCCTCTCGTTCCGTTCAGAAGAAGAAAAAAGAAGTTCCGTGCTCTTCTCACGGCGTTGTATATGCTAATGCGAGACGGATGTCTCTCCTTCGCTCACCTCGTTCTCTGTGTTCCTTCTTGGTTTTTTTCTATCTTTAACGCTCTTCTTCCATACTCCCTCGCTCTCTCTCTCTCTCTCTCTCTCTCTCTCTCTCTCTCTCTCGCTTTATCTTTTTACTCCCTCAGTTTTTTCCTTGCTCCTTATTTTACTTATTTGATTATATTTTATTCACACTTTGCTTTTTTATCAAATTTCTTCACACTAGGTGTAGAATTTAAAATTAGATAAGACATTAAAATTATTTGTTGCATGCTGACGTCAATTATTTATTTGGATAAAATGCAAATGGCGAAGTCGAAATTTTTAATTATTACCTGTCTTCGACTAAAATAATAGCGGGATTATCGGAACATTAGTTATTCATTTATCTTACAATAATTCTAATCAATTACCGGTTTTAATTATTATTGTTACTAAATTACAGGTGTATATTTAACAAATAGTTATTCCTGTTTGTCTTTAATTTATATCCAATACCGTAATAACAGTAAATTGATAGGCTCCAAACATGATCTATATGATATCAAACATGAATATCAAAAGCATCAAAATATAAAATAAAAGAATTATTGCGAACATTAGTTATAAAGCTGGAAATCACTCGTGTCATTACGTAGTACTATATATCGGAACAATTGTTAGAAATTTACTACTATCACTCTTAGATGAAAAATTGCTTGTTACAATTCATCGTAATATTTATAATGTAAGGGATTTAATCGAAGCAGAAATTTCTTGGAATGCTGAAAGAGGAGATTTGGGTGAGAGATTTGAATTTGTTTTTATGGTCCAACGTAATAATAATTAACACAGAAATCTTATAAAAACCAAAATATATGAAAAAAATAATAACCGAATGCTCTCATAGCAAATCGTTAGCGTCCCCTGGAATAGTTACTATTCTTATGTACGCAAGATGTACGCAAAATCCTACGTAGCAATGGATTCGTTCGTGAAAAATCCAGCTCGTGCGCGAATTTCAAATGGGGTTCTTCCTCGTTTATCGACGCGCCGCATTATAAAGCTGCGCTGAACGATGAAAAATCATAATAGTAGGTACATCTGTCATAAAAGTATGTTACATCTTCGGAACAGACCAAAGTCACATGTTTTCCAAAGCGAACACATTTAAATAATTACAAAGATAACAAACTCCTAAAGGAACACGTGTATGCGCTACGTGGCCGCTCTCCCCGTAGCCTCTCCTTCGACCGGGCTTACCCCGTGACATTTGGCCACCGCGTGGGCGTCGCGTCGGGGCGGCGAATCGAAGTGCCCGCAGCGGGGAGGCGCCTCGCGTGGACCCATCGACGGATCAGCCGAGGCGGCGTCTGCACGCGTGTAACCCACCCCCTCCTGCCCGACCCTCCTTTCTGCAGGGTTTTTTGTTATTTTACTCTAGGGTCGGGGCGCGTCTATGCTTGTGCGTACGCGTACGTAGGATATCATGGGAGGCGGGCGTGGATAGTTCTCATGGGTTGAGGAATTATGGTGACGGCAGACGCCGATGGGAGAAGTAAGCGTGATTTACAATTCCGCTCGATTAAAAATCGTGTTTTGTCGTGTTTTGTAATATTGCGCTCGACGAGCTTCGGCCTTTTCGGCCTTTTCGGCTTCTTCTTGTTTATCGTGGATTCGTAAGATTTAATGCGCTCGCTGCTTTGTTGCCAATGACGAACTTGAGCTGTTTAGTTGTGGGCGAATACGTGCTTGTTTTAGCCGATGCATTGCTCGTTTAGGAAAATTGATGGGTTGCAGTGCGTATAACTCTCAATGTTTCGGAATGTCCGAGGAAAAATCAGCGTGGAAATATCGGAATTCGTAAAATCTTATTTTGAGGTTTAGGTTTTTGGGAGTACAAGGTTGTCGGGTACGATACTTTTAACGGAGATATGCTACTCGAAGAATAAAAATAATCGCTAGACAAGGAGAAGTTGGAAAGAGAAAGAGCATCAATTTGTAAGTCTCGCGAGTGCTGGTGGAATATTCAAAAGTTTACATTTCACGTTAACAAAGACTAACTGAATTTTCGCTTCCAGGAATAGGGCTTAAGTTGGTTAATTGATCAAATTAAAATTATTTAAACAGTGCGTTGATTGTTACTTTTCTTTTAAATTTGTTTTAATGACGTCTTCAATGAAGTATTAATATTTCTAAAAGAAAAGTGTAATACTTTATTGATATTTACAGTTTTTATAAAAAGCTTTACGCGAAGTGTCATTTTGATTACTTTGCCTTTCTTCAAAGGCAAATTTGGTTAGAACATTATTCTACCCGCTTGCTCTTATACTAAGTAGTAAATTGTTTTTTTTTTCTTTCTTTCTTTTTCTTTTCTTTTTCTTTTCAAAGACGTCTGCTCTATATTTACCGTGGAAAAAAATTCAGATCCAAATATTTAATATATAAAACATCCGCTAATGTCGAATCAAAAGTACTTTTTAGCGATAGTACTTGTTTTTTCGTTACTTATAATAAAGGAGTTGCTTTTACTGAAAATTTTACCGGAATAATACAATAATATTGAAGATAACTCGCCTTAAAATTTCAATAGGATCCTCGGGAGATCCTGCACGATATAACACTCGCCAGGCTTATTTATTTACACGTAGCGCAATTTATGTAGTTTCAGGATCTACCGAGCAGTAAAAGATTTCGAGCCAAATATAGCACCGGTTAGTAACTGGGATTTTCCAAAGCCAAACAGTCGTGTTGAATTTCGTTGTCGACGTTAATGTGACATTCAACTTGACACCGCAAGTTTATCAGTTTAAATTATAGTTTACTCTACGAACTTATTTTAGTATCTAGAATTTCACGTTATAGATACTGTTTTCTGTTGGAAATACGAAAAATCACTACGCCTTACTTTTCAAAATGACCTCGTGTAGGATTCAATTCTCCTGTTACTTACGCGCTTAAATTTTCCTCTTTCGAAGTTTCATTCTTGCCAATTTTCCACCTCAACCCCTCCTCGTACCTCCTCGCCGAGAATTCCTATCTCGTGCATTTCCAAGGTTAATGGTGATTAGTAGTTTACGGGAGGACATTCCGACGAACGAACGATGCTGCTTCACGTACGCCCCATACGGTTTTTCTCTTTTTCCTCCTGTCACTTTATCAACTGAAAACTGTTTGGCCTCGTGCAGGAGATGCACGCCCATTAGACTTTCGAGATTGAGGCCGAAGTGAGGGATTCGGTTGCCAGAGTCCGTGATTTACGTCGAGAGAATGCACGCGCCGTTGTCTATTCGAAATGCTTGTACTATGCGAGGACGGAAAGATAGAAACAAAGTCGAGAGCTATGATGACGCGTGTAGTTTGTAAGGACACGTGTAGACGGGTGTCGAGGGGCCTTTTTGAAGAATGTATCGATGTCGGGAAGTGTGTAGTTTCGGCGTATAATTATTTTCATAATGTGTGCGAGAGGTGAAATGTCGATAACCAGTGAAGTGGCGACGTGAATATTTTAGGCTGGAGGGCTATGCGAGTAATGAGTTGATTTATGAAAGTGTTTAGGGGAGACATTATAATCAATCGGCATAGAATTACTTTCTATTTCAAAGTTTTTCATTTGCTGAATCATCGACAGGTTATTTACTTTTAAGATGTATAACGGGGTCCTACATTTTCGACAAGTCTAACCATCTATTCTTGATGATTTCGTTTTAATTTCTTTTACGTTCCAAATGATTCAGTGCTTACTGCGCGTACTTGACAAAATATCAGATTTAATTATTTTTAATAAATTTAAATAAATGTTTGCGAGAAATCGCGGTAATTATAATCGTAACGTGATAATTGTAAAAGTGTTAAAATTAACAAGGCAAACATCGTCTTTTGATACGTTTGTCAACGTTAAACGTTAAACGTTGTTCAAAGGAAATGTACTTGATAACGATATGTTTACCTTTTTATAACATTGAAAAGTAATGGGAACAATGGGGAACCGATTGATCCCAGAGATTATAACGTCAAATATATAACGTCAAATCATACGATCAAATTTGTAAAGATTGTAAAATTTGTTTACACTCGTGCTTCTCATAGGCACGAACGAGCAGTAAACAAAAAATACATCGATAAATGAAGTTCCACGTGCAGTTGATTAGCAAATAAAGCTATGCACTGCCATTCGCATCGAGAACAAACAAAAGCCAGAAAAAGCTAATCGAGAACCGCCATTCATCATTCGCATACTTTCGGCCTTTTCATTTTATACAGACTTCACCTGTCCATCCGTGCGGTCACTCATACCCCCAAAAAGTTCTTCGATACCCGAGAAAGAAAGACAGCGATCGAGCGGAGGTGGGACGATACGACGGAGGGGAGCTAAAAGGAAATAGTTTGGGAAAAAAATCGGGTCGAGGCCAAGAGGGAATGCAGACTCCGTCGGTCGTAAAGAGCGCCACCAGGGGGTTAGGATTGCTGCCGTCGCAAGGAGGACCGAGGAACTTCTAATTAGCGGGGCGACGCATAACTGTGCGCCTCGGATGACAGGAATATCCGGGTTTTCGGGTCTACGCGCCGATGGATCTGGAGACTGTTAACGTCTCACTGCGGCCAGGGTCGGGCCAGGTTAGCGCCATGCTTTTGCCCGTCCTCGTAAATTGAGCGACCCTTCGCCTCAGACCCTTTAGGCGCCAAGAGACCCGGAGGAATTTTTTTCTTTACATCGATGACGCACTCGCGTAATTTTTTTTCTGGCCCACGAATGAGAAAAGCTTTCCCGTTTTTGCTTTTTCGAGATTCCCAAGTCCGATACGCTAGAGAAATGAGGTGTTGTATCGATCGTAGAGCAGAGGATTTTTAGTACTTTCCTTATGAAAATCTCTTTCGTTCAATGACTAATACGAGCCCAACGTACAAGTCGTTAGAGATATTTTTCTTGACGGAAATGTGAAAAACCCAAATCTATATTCAATAGGAAACGTTTCGTATAGAACTGATAAAAATGTCTCTTAATTTAGAAGTCGAGCCACTTTTAAACCGTATTTTATTATACTGTAAAATGTTATTATAACTTTGAAGGTCCCTAAAATATTGCCATTTTTTATATAATTTATTCAAGTGGAATTTAAAATTCGTTGTTAAATTGGATTTGGTTGAAATTATTTTTTTTTTTTTTTAGTACAATTGCCACTCCAAATTGGAATAAAATTAGAAAATACTGCTTAAAAGAAATGCTCTTTAAAGTCTTTAAAATTACTTTCAACAGAAGAAAAGTCTGCTATGAATGGATCAGTTCAAAAGTTTACTATCATTAACTAATTACTATTAATCGCAAAAATTTAAAACAAAGTTTTTCTCTGACTACTGCAGTTTAGTTACTTATATTTGTCACAATAGATTTGATATTTAATTGTTATTTATACAAAGGATAATCATTAAACAACAGTGCCATATACTTTCGTAGACATAATTTCTATTCGTTGAAAGAAATGAAAATGTAGTCTTAGATTTAGTATATTAGGATGAAAAGATACGACTTACGTAAGATTGGCGATTTATCTCTTAAAGTAATGCTGATAATATATATATATATATTGGTACGTAACATTTTTTAATTTTACTTGTATTTTTATTTTAAGTTTTAATTTGTTCAAATAATACATTTAAGTTTGTCATTTCTTGTCATTGATCTCACTTGCTTTTGCAACATTGTCGCAACTGACTTACGTGCAATGGGGTCACAAATATGTCGTTTGAATACACATAAATACGTCGCAACAGTATACGCGAAAGTGATACTTATCCTATAACGAAAATACTTAATCGCGTAACTGTAATATACCAAAGCCTTATAATACCGCGATCGTAACAAATCATGTTATCCAAAAGAAGGAATTCCACTGTAATCGTAGCATTCTGTTAACGTCACTTACTAGAAGCATTTTGATGCTCAACTCCTACAAAGTGTGCAATCCCTGAATTTTCCCGGAAAACTAAAGCGCCTAATGGAGAAGCGTGTATCGGTCATCCGTTACCTTCGCTTCCGCGACTTTGGTCGAAAGCACGCGCAAGATGTCGCACAACACGTGCTTGACGCATGTTTGGTCGTCCCGACATCCTGTGCCAGACGACGACTTCTCGCTGCGACTCTGCGACCCTTAAGGGAATCTACAAGCCGAACCAGCAGCAGCAGCCACCGGACACACGAGGTCATTTTCGAAAACAAACGCGGGAGCGAAAGTCATCCGACGATGTGCGTTAAACGAGTGGTACCACTGGTGTAGTACAAATGGTGATTCTACCGGAAATAAAGAAAATAAAGTCTTTATTCGTTTATTATGTGCCCGACCTAATTTCATATTACAATTTTCCCGTAAATAATTCGCGTGAAACCAACACTAGTATTGATCAGATGCATTAGAGTTACTGCATTAGAGTCACGACAGTATTTAATTATGTGCTGTGATGCTTGTTTGTAGAAGAAGCGCATTTTAACGGATGCACTGGCACTGTTTCTCGAATCTTGGCTCTGTCATGCGAAATAGCGATAAGTATCGATAAAAATTGCCGTTTTACATCTGCTGTACTATCAACGCGCAAAACCTTATGAAAGCTGTAAAATGTTAAAACGATGTGCATTTAAAGAAGGTATTCTGGCGTTTATTGACTGTCAATGTACTTTCTGTTTCCTGAGCAGAAAAAAAGAGTAACAAAAATAGAAGTGACTAATGAAAAAAAATTTATAAGATATTATTTTAGGAACTCTCGCATGTACAATATATAAGAAGAAATCGGAACAATTTACCAAGAAGATTATAAATTGCTTCCAGCTTTTCTTCTGATCTCTTCTTGCGCACACTCCTTACTCCGCAACGATGTTTGACTAATCACTGTCCGCTAGAGAATATATTTCGGTGTCGCGAGACGCTGCTAAGGACACGGAAGGCGGGAGCGTATAAAAAAGTTTGAGTCGAGTTGAATACGCGGAACTCGTCGAGCTTTATTTGTACGGAAACATGCCACTTTGTGGCGCCACTTAGCTAAATAAAATTTTTGGTATATTTTGGTGTCTACCCCGCCTTTCGACGCTCCCTGACAGCTGTTTTCCAGAGGATACAGGTTTTATTCTGAATTCGAGTATCGCACTACAAAAATAGGAATAAGTACCTTAGGTATGGCTTCATATCCTTAATTTTATTTATTTGGACATTCACGGCTAATTTCCTAAGTGTCGGGGTGGGCTTTCAGTTGTTAATCGAACCTTTTATTAACGAGACATTCAGTCTCAAAATTTGTTAATAGTAATTTAACCTAAATGCCTTCATTCGATATAATACTTTCGTGTCGAATATTTGAGATTTTGGAATATTTCTGCCTTATTGTATGACTAATCTACGATTAGTCTGAAATGATATTATTTGAAAAAGTGAAAAAAGTCAACTCGAATGTAAATTGGTTTACAAAGGAAATTCGCATCTATGGCAAAGGTGCAAGGTTCACACGAGTAGAAAAACGCATAAAGTACAAAGTGATAGGCTTGTTGTATCACTCGTATAAATCTCGTCTGTATGCGAATTCCGAGCACCAAGTGATTTAAAGCATATAGCAAGAGATTTAAAAAGAAAGTCATGATAATCGGAATACCTCGGGACATTGTAACAACCGAGTGAACGAGGTCGAATAAAGCATCTGCGTCGTCGTCTTCCGGCTACGTCATTAATCCATTCTCCGCTTATACGGAGGTTCATACGCATGCACGTAACCATACATGAGCCAATAGACAGCACTCGCTGCAGTGATAACCCGAAGTTTGGTCGATGCAATGGCAGCAGATGCAACACTGCACGTGGACACAATGCGCAATTGCAGCAATTTGCCTCTCTCTCTCTCTCTCTCTCTCTCTGTTGGCGCAGCAGACTGGCATTTTGCTGCAGCAACGGCAGACTGTTGCCGGCGCGTGCCCAACCGGTGCAACAGAGACAGGAGCGCATTACCCTAATTTATTTGCCTTTGCAGGGAGAAAGATAGATAGGCAGAGACAAAGGCCGGTTAGAGGAGAAGGAGAGGATACTCGGTAATTCCAGTCGTTGATTTCACAGTTCGGATAATTGAGTTGCCGAGAAGCGGCGATTCGATCAATCCGAAGGGCAGGAGAAGAGAGGCAGGAGCTAAATGCTGTCTACGTGTACCGGCTTAATCGACAATCGCGTAGAAATTAAGTGACGTATAGGCGAGGCTCAATTTGCTGGCTTTTTTCTTTATTTATCTTGATGCTTGTGACTTTGAAAACAGTTGCGTTACACTAAACGATCGGTATTTTTCGCTATTACCACTGGAATGAAAATGGGAATAAAATGATAGAATTCGTATAGAATGAACTTTAACCACGTTTTAAGATCTGTAGTAAACATGTGTTCTGTTCGCAATTGCTTATGTAAGTCCTTCGATACGCGTGATATCTTTTGAATACCAGTACGGATTACATCGATCGAAAGATGCGTGAAATTTTAGCCGAATCAGACTTTCTTTTTTAAATATCGGGTCATCGCAAAAGCTTCTTTTTATTGAACACGTATGAAGATACGCTTCGCACTTGCACTGCTTTGTTAGGGCTTACTTTGTACGTCCGTCTCATTGCATCTTCGCTATGTCGAAATAAATTGAAACATCTGTTCGCGAATTTGTTGCGACTCGAGGAATCGAAGGTGCGCGCGCATCTCGTGCTTCGATTCCGAGGCGCTTATTTCCCGTGTATTTGATCGTGCAAGCCTTTGCGAAAGCGAATACAAAAACGGAATGGAAAAAGACATGGACGCACGTGCAGGCCCTTGCTCGAAACACCTTTCCCCTTTTTGCTCGATGCATCCATTCATTTTGCATTTGAATACGCTGAATAAACATGAAACTACAAATTCCCTGATCGGTTGCCATTGCCGCCACGAGAAGTTGCAGAGCCGGAAATGACGGCGCGAAATAGGAAAGTGGCTTTGCGCGTACATTCGGAATGAAAGGAAGCGAGAGAGAGAGAGAGAGAGAGAGAGTGAGAGAGAGAGAGAGAGAGTGAGAGTAAAATGGCAACCAGTGCGCGAACCGATTGTTAAAAAACGATGGTATCAATCGGATACATCTAACGACTGGTTTTTGCAGCCAATTAGGACATTTGGTGGCGTTCCTGCTTTCTTTTTTCTTTGTCTTCGCCTCTTTTGCCTTTTGCCTCTGGCTGTCCAACTTCTTGGTGCGATGCAGCAACGTGTGCCCAGTGCGCATTTCGTTTCGCGTGCTGGTCGCGAGCGCACGCGATGTTAATTCTGGCAGATGATGCGATGCATACACTTATTGCGCTAAATTGACGATGGCGGAACTCGCGCTATGCTACATATCGGCGCGTGAATTTTTTCCTGCTATGTAATTTTCGTCGATTGAACGGATTCATTCATCTTTGGAAGCCGATCGGAATTGATCGTCGGTACCGATCGCCTATAAAATTTTTACGTATAAAATATTGCATTTTGTAAAAGTCATTTGTCATTGTTCTAACCTATGTCGTATTAATAAGAAACAAACTCAATTTACGTTAATTGTCTAAGGCTGAGAATCTCTAAGCTATACTCTTCGTTGATTCTGTGATCTCATATACACTGTTTATGTTTGGTTCGTATTTGCAGGACGAAAAACAACTTTTTCCAATCTAAAAAATTAGTACATTTTTGAAACGAAATACATTATTACCGTTTTAGCGATGACGCATGCTTTATTACCTAACAAGTGGTTGTGTTAGTTAGTCGACGTTAAACAAGTAAGATCATCCAAGTAAAGAAATAAACTATATTTAAAGTTAAAAGTGCATGGAAAATTGTTGTTGGACGTCATTTTCCAGGTGTTCTGGTGCAGTTTGCAAATAATGGAACGATTTATATTATTTCTTTTTTACTCTTGTTCCTTCACGACAATTACTCGATAAAAAAAATTATCTCTCAATACTTACAAGTCGCAAAGACGCAAAGTACACTCTTTCTCTGTTTTATCAGCCACGTTCTCACGAAATCGTCTCTCGTTCGCGCACGCGACATCTTTTGCTCTTTTCTTTATTTCTCTACCCTTTCTTTCACTCTCCTCTCTTCTTTATTCTCGCGAAAAGTTTCCCTTTTCTATCCCCTTCGATCGTCTTCATTGTCGCTATTAAATTGTTTCTCGTTCGCATGTAAGTACATTGAAATTATCAAATATCAAGTGTCTAGATAATCAATATGTATCAATTTGGTAAATTGTAACCATTTCGAAATTTCAGAAAATAAAAAATCAATAAATTATTTAGCAATTCGAATAAATGGAAAGGCTTTCCTTAGAATTCGGTAATCTATCCCAGTCTACTTTAAAACTGTTTTAAAGTATCTTATTACTTCAATTTTACAATTGTTACACGAAATGAAAATAAAATGATCCTACACGTATTGTTATCTATTTATTTTTAGTTTTATTTTTATTTTCGTTGAATACGATAATATTCTATTTACATGATACTTGTTTCATTTATCGCACAATATCCACCAAGTGAGTCGAATTTTATCCGAGAAGTAACACTAAAGCGATTTATGTATTTAAAGTACTGTATAGATATACTATAAAACCTATATGAAACGAAGTTTATATAACTGAATCCGCAACGACTATGAACGTGTTATAAGCTTTAACGTCAAGTTTAATCGCTGAAATTGACGAATCAATTATGTTATATTCACCTACTTTTTCCTACTTTCCTGTAATGTAAAAGTATCGGATCCAAGTATCCGAGCGCGGTTGTGTTGAATTATAAAACAAGCAAAGTTATCACCATTATGTACCTGATGCTTCCTCATTCCTTAATAAAAATGAATTCAATAAATTTTCAAAGTTTATTGTAAACATTTCTCAAACATTTCTTTCCGTATAGTGTAAAATTAATTGATCTTCGGTTAACTAGATTTCAGTACATTGCTTTGAATTTTTCATTTTTAATTGTAACTTGCGTCATCTTAACATAGAATCGCTCGCCCCGAATGGAAATAGAAAAATATTTTCCTTAAAGTAAATCGATAAGGCCGAAGCGAATATTTGAATGAGAAATATTTATGTTTTATGGGTTTGATCCGTTACAGCGCGATAGTGACTCAGACAGGATAGATATTATTCAATAAGCCATAAAAAATTCAAACTCGCAGATTCAATATGATAGATCAAAGAATATATTCTCGAGAAAAAGACTGTCTAGTTTTTCGAGAAAAAGTCCACTCGACTACGTATCGCTACTCGACTTACGTTGACGCCTCGGACATTTCATAATTTATAACAGTTTCTAATGTAAAGCGTAATTCAAATACTTTGCATTACATCGGTTGCTCCTGTACGAATATTCGCCTGCAGAATGAACAGTCTACCAAGACTCTGGTAATTCGATCTCAAATATATTAATGTCTGCACTAAGCCAGCCATTTGATATTTTTTCGCGCGCACCGTTTGTGTGCAAGCGAAAACGAAACGTACGGTCAAGAATGAAAATCGATCAATCCTCTCATCTACCAGCGAGTCGCGCGCAAATCAGCGAAGCCAACAGCTAATTTTCTTCGCGCCCATCCAACGCGCGATCGAGCTTCGCTCGAATCACCCACAAAGTAATCCACTTTCAAGGAACAGCATTAATTTACTAAGCGAAAAAGTCCTCCCCCCTCCTCATCCTCATTCCTCGCTACTCGCGTACCTGAATTTACATGATCCCATCGACGCCGGAGCTTCGGGGTAATTATTCGTCCCACGTGTCCTGCCCGCGGCTCCGCGCCCGTAGTAAATGCAGACCGCAATCCGTTAGAGCGCCCCGACGATATTGGCTCTCGCCGTGGCTCTCGAATCGAGATTAAGTAGCGATTTAGCGATTTACATGGGTATAACCGGCGATATTTACTGTTAAGTCGAGCATAACGCGCCGCCACCGCCGTCGACGCTGCGGAATGCGCGCGAAATCGAGTCCCGTGCGCTCCCGCGTGCATCTGGTCCACGTTGGCCTATAAAATCTCTTTCGCCTTGGAGAGTTTCCAAAGATTCAGGAGTCATTAACCGCGATTATTCCCGAGGAGAAAGCTGTCGCGGTCCATTGCTTGCGTTTATTTTATTAGCTTGGTCGAGTTTGATGCTTTACTGTTGTTTCATTGTTGCGGCTCGATGATTCAGCTATAGTATTGCCAACGAATACTTTGTCGCTGTTAATCGTGAATGAGAAATACCGATCAACTGCTTGGGTTGCAAAGGCGATGAGCTTCTCGCTGGTGTTCCAATGCATGTCTCCTGAAGCATCTCAGACCTGAAGCAAAGGGTATTTTATTCTTGTAGGTCGTGAGCTGCGATACTTGGCAAATGCGCGTCATTTTTTAAAAATATCGTAAATATAAATTTAGTCCGTTTGATTATTTTCGTTGAGTCAGTTGTTTGTCAGTTTCAAGCGTTCGTCAACTAGCTTTTCTCTAGAAATATTTCAACAAAGTCTCCTTGTAGCTCAGTCGTGACAAAACTAAAACAAATCCAAATCCGCTTTTCGCCCAGTGCTTTTTGACGTTAGTGTTTTTACATAGTTTCCCATTAAAATTTCATGAAAAAGTCTCGATTACTTGTATTTAATGAATGATTCCTGCGTACAAATAATTTTTTCCTGTACATCTACATTCGAGAAGACTATTTCGTTGTGGTTACGTGCATAATATATCTATGTAACATTTAACTTTTTTCTTATTCAAACCGTTATTATTTGAATACAAGAAATAAATAAAATCAAGATAATCGAATACATTTTTCTGTACTTGATGAGAAATTTTACCGACGATGTTTTGCCCATCTTTTTAAATGTATTTCGATTGTTAAATCAGACGTTGGACCATCGCCTCGTTCAACGAAATCATGCTGGTAATTATCACCTTAAGTGTATTAAGTAATAACAATTTATTACTTTATATCTCTTTACGATTCTCATTAACGAATTGAGTCTATTATCTTGAGACGAGGAAATCTGTTTCAATTGACTGGAATTGGCTATGAAAACGGAAATTTTAATTGCATACTTCTTTCAATTGCCATTGAATATTACGTAATACCGGACAACAGCAAAGTAATTAAAATGAAAAAAATAAAAATCTAATTTTTGCCGACCGATATCTAAAACAAGTAGATAAGCAATTAAGATATAAGATATAGCAACTAATTACAACGAAAGGGATTAGACTATTGTAATTGGAATAATTAATAGGATAATAGTATAAAATTATCACATACCGGAACAGTTAGTCAATGCTTAGCCATAATTATTTTATACTCTTTAAAGTCTCTGAGAATTGTAAAAAGATTTTTTATTATATTTCCTTTTGTTTTCGAATGTTCGGTCGCGTATATCCGTCTCATTCTAACCTGTAACGGGTAAAAGACGCTGATCAAACGCAATCGTAAATCAGAAAGATGTCTAAGTACTTTATGAATCACAAAAAGAAAAAGAAAATAATGACACGCTCGGCCATATCCACTTCCTTGCCAATAACAACTTAAACTGAATCCTCTCTCTCTCTCTCTCTCTCTCTCTCTCTTCATTTCTTTTCGTCTTTCTTTATCTCCGTTTTGCGCGCGCGTTTCATTCTCTACTCTCGTCTCGCTACATCTTCGCGATTTCCTTCTTCCTCGAGAGCGATATTTACGATTTGGTGGCAGTACAGTAAAGCACTCTACGTCGCATCGTAACCTACCATCTCTCTCTCTCTCTCTCTCTCTCTCTCTCTCTCTCTCTCTCTCTCTCTCTCTCGTTATGCGTTTCGTTATGTATCTCCGGTTCGCCGTGGCGCAGCACAGAGATCAGTCTTTCTCCTTCTCCTCCCCCTTTTCCTCAACACACACGCGCAAATGCACAAGCTCAAGAGATATCTTTCGCGATCTCGCGCTTTTGTATATATGCACGTGCGCGCATGTCCCTGCACTGAGTGACGTTCAGACTCTCTGTGGCGGTAATGCGGCTTTTTACTGGTGTACAGCTCGAGGCGCATCGCCTCGTGCTTTGCGTAGGCCCGATGGAATCCATCCCGGGGATTTCACGCTGCGAGAGGATTGTTTTATGAGTTGACTCGGCGTACTTGATGATAATACCGCGATGCATTGTTCCTTCGCAAGAGGTGTTGCTTGACCTTACGGCGTTTTTCTCTTTAGTAATTGTTCGAATAAAATAAGCATTTTTGCCTTATGCCCTTTCAAAGTTTTATTTGAAGTTTATATTCTGAAGATGATTTGAGAAACTGGTAAAATTAATTTTGTGTTAATAGAATTCGGAAAGTTTTGCTCGACTCACGGAGATCGTGAAATCACGGAGAAAAATATTGAAAAGAATTGGCGATGCAAAATGGGTTTATACCTACGTACGTTAATCGTTAAACTTATTAAAAATTAAATTTAATGATTTGGCACATTAGTGAGAGTGAATTTCACTTTCTTCGAGTGAAAGAATAATCTAATCTAATCTACTTTTACATTGTGACTTTCTAGTGAAAATTTTAAACTCATATAACAAAAATATTTATCACAATTGTCTCGGAAACTTATACGCGAAAACAACAAATTTTTGCAGTGACACATTTATTTTTTATTCTTTATAATAAACGATCACGTTTACTTTAAAATCGCGTTATGCTGCGATCGAATTAGTAAAAATAATTCTCAAAATTAGAGAGTAAAATTTTCTCCTAATTCGAACTGGTGATCGACAATTGTAATTGTCGCGAATTGAGCGAATGACACCTCTTTCTGGCTCCAATTATTACGTTTAACTGTACGTACAACAGCAGGTGCTTAGTTCTAGAGTACATTTGCTTCTCTTCCGTGTACTTAGGGTTAGAAAACTTTAATTTATAAATACGAATATTTTCAACAAGATATGGAATTACTATTTTAAATTTTAATTTTATTTCACGTATCTCTAGTAGATGCTGTTGGATACAAATTTAAAAGTACTCGTGAAAAATTACCCTAAGACCGATAATAATTGTAAGATTTCTCATAATGTTATATAATGAAATTTTCATACAAGTATATTTTTAGCCGCAGTAAATTGAAAGGTCTCTGTTCGTAAAATTACTTTGACAATTGAATTAATAATATGTATCTTAGTAAACTTTTGAGATTTAACTATCTTGTTCAATCCTTATCCATTAGATTATGTAACAACGTTTATTGCTTTAGATCTAATAAAAATTGATTTCGTGCACATGGTTATCTAATTCGTATCGTAGTTTGAATAGCTAGATACACTGAACTAAAGGCTGACGTAAATAATAAAATTCTAAAAATTTAATATTAAACGTAATAGTCCTTGCGGTATTGGTACCAAATGTGCATTTTGAATATATTATATTGAACATAATAACGAAAATGTTATTTGTTCCTCTTATAATTTATTGTTCTAGTAATTCTGAAAACAGTCCTTTAATAATGCACACATTTTTAAATAAACGTGTGTCAAAATTTAGTTATCCAATTGAACAATTACATATTTTATGTCTAATACCAAAATATTGATGCTTTTATGTTCTATTTAGATAAAAATAATAAGTATAATAAATTCTAATACATATCTGCGAATATAGTCTGATGAATGAGCCCCACTGAAATTTAAAGCACGATATTACAGTTTTTTTCTTTCGATGTTATTAGAAATTAAATTAGACTAATTCGCATCGCTAGAAAGCGTATCGAAACTTATTTTTTAACGTTGCCATACAATCTTCTTCTTCTTCTTCTTCTTCTTCTTCTTCTTTTTTCTTTTTTCTTTTTTCATTGAACATATTCAATTCGAAGATTTACTCTCGAAGCAGAAATGCGCAACCAAAAGCTGCAAGTTTGAGAATATTTGATGCTACGTATTTTCATACTGGTAAATGCGTTTTAAAAGTTAGTTTCTCAATTTGGTTTTTGTAATATTTTTGACGTACATTTATTCGAAAAGGACAAGCAGGCTGTACGTATCACGTGCAATTTATCCAATTGAATATTTAAGGTATATATTGTTTCATTATAATTTCACTCGTAATTTCCCGTTATATTGGATACGTAAATAATAATATTCATTCGTAACGTAAGAAAATGTTAAGCGTTCGCTGCATGCGTGATTTAATTTACTCGCAATCACTTATTTGCTATTATTTTTTTAATTTTATCAATGATATGTTGCAAAAATGACCATGACGTATAATAAAAATAATGTAACCAAATTAATGACACAGATATCATATCGATATTAAGTGTGTATTAAAGTTTGCATCGTTTTAATTGAATCAAACAATTTTAATTTGATATTTATATCATTATAATTGCGTATACAAGTTCCTAACACCTTTCTTAAATTCAAAATATTCAAGCATTTTATTTCACGTAACGTTTCACGCATCTGAGACAGTCAGGAATGAAACAACATTTTACCGCCAGCGTGACTGTGTACATATTTTATCACTTTTATTTAATTTTTTTAGAAAATTTTTAGTTCCATAAGTCAAGGAACAAAGCGAAAAGGTACATTTCAATAGTTCGCATTAAATTAACATTCATCCATGAAAAATTATGACCCCGCTATCCATATAACGACGGAAATCTAGCAAAACCGAAAAATGAGGCATGACCATTCCATTATGGCGCGCACTTTATTTCATCATTACGTGTGCACCATGCGCTGCAATAAATTTCAATTACACGCGCGATACATGCGCACGAGCGTTCAAATTCTGAGGGCACAAACGCAAAAACACGCGCCCAGTATTGCACCCATCAAGCGCTTAAAGACGCGCGATCAATTCAAGTCGTACCGAGAATGTGCGAGAACCCCTAGTGTCCGTGTGCGCTTTCACTTGCACGACGTTTATTTATAATCGTTTATCAACTCTGTTTTTTTCTTTTCGACGAAAAACATCAATGAAATAAAAAGTTGTATCGCGTTGCGTCGAGCCGAAGTTTAGTTATGACCAATTCTACACGCGCAGCTGACAACTGCTGCCTATATTTAAATGACTCGATCGTTTGGATATAAATGCTCGCCGGTCTTGATAATTTTATAATTATTATTTGAAGGAAATTGGACATTAGCTTTAATGAAATATAATGCAATATAATAAATTGCTACATCGCTTTCGTGTTATGTGAACATTCAAGAATAATGTGTAAATAGTACGATCGTATAAGTTTGACTCGAGATTATTTGTGCAAGCAATTTCATTTCCCTACAGAAATTTGTATTTCAATTCTGTGAAAAATATTTAATAGATAGCGCTTATGGCAAAATGTTCATATTCAACTTTTATACGTCTTAAATACGAACTTTAAATGAGATATTACGATTTAAAAAGGATTTCAAGGTAATATTATAAGCAAAGCTAACGACAGTGTAGTGGTATAGGATAGCAAATAACTTCTCATTTAATTCGAGTAATTCGATTGAAGAGACTCGTAAATTATAATGAAATCGTTCCTGCATTATTATTCTAAACGTTAGTACTGCACCCTTAGAGTTTACGTAACGTTGTATTACGTCAAATACAAAAGTGAAAAACGAATAAAAATACAACAGATAAAAGTTCAATTCTCGAACGTTTTATTTGTTTTATACGCATAAGCTATGAATATAAATAGCAAACGAGACATTTTTATATTTTCATAAATATGTTTAAATTACTTTTCTTAATACACGATAATTCTGACAATTAAATCGTTCGAAAACAAAAATTCCCTTTTCCCAATTGTTAAAAGTTTTCCCAGCTGTTACTTTATCTACGCTGTGTCTATCATTAAAATTTAATTGGACGCAGTTTCTTGAATAAAGAAATTCTAAATCTTTATTTCGGTGTGTAAATTACTTAAATTACAAGAGTTTTTCTAAATTTTATTCATATTTTATACAATTAATCACACTAAAACTAAATGAAAAAAAGTGCCCGTTAGAGCAACTGTGACGAATTGAAATATGAATTACACGTAATTTTGGACTGGGAAAGCTTCTTATATACTCTTATATACTCGACAGAGCTGACGAATTTAATATCCGAAGAAAAAGTAATACAATATTCGAAATCCCACTACAGAAGAAAGGTTATAAGCCTGTCTTACATTCCTTTTTTCGCGTTAGAAGAAAAATCCAATGAAAATCGAAGCATAAGAAATTAATACCCGAGTTTCGGGAGAAGCTGCGTTTATCTCCGTACGAGATAAATAAGTAAAAAGAGACGGAGGCAGAGAGGAAGAGGCTTGACACGTTGATGGCAGGTGCTGGGGACCTCGCGCCCCCGGACGTATGACAAACTGCCGATCGGGAATAGGTGGACACGCGGCGTCTCGACGAACTTGTCTTCGCGGGCGTCGCCTCCTTCGCCCTTACCCCCTTCCTCTCGGTTCATTCTTAGACGTCGAGTCGTTCGCCCTCTGGTTGGATTCATCTCTCTCGGATGGCTTCTGCGGAAGCGAATTCTGATCTGTTTATTTTCGAAGCAGAGCTCAGCCGTGATTTCAGAGATAATCCTTGCGTGGCTGCCATTGAATTCGGAGCGAAGCGATCACTGTAAGTGTCACGAAGAATTAACGTTCTGTAAGCTAAGCTGTGGAAACGTTTCGAAAAATAATATTTTCGTTGTAATGCCGACTTTGGTGTAATTTCGTTTCTGTTACAGATCTTTGGGCTTGGGATCTTTGGGAAAATGCTTAGCGAAAAGTATTGTCGTGACTGCAACTTGACTGTTTAATTATCTTGTAAAAGAATATTCACGAAAGAAATGTAGAGTAATCATTTAGTTGACCTCCAATTTAGAAATATCATCCAAGTTTGGTTATTCGTTTATGGCCTTACATTAGAGTAAAATTCAATCTTTTCTCGTGTGATTCGGTAGTTTTCGGACCCTCGGCGAGATTATTGCCTCCTTTCTACTCTTACACTGACTTTTACGATTCTACATCTATATTGCTGTAATGAGATCTGATAATCAAATTACCCGAAGGATTTAGATTTTTTCCTCTGTATAAATATATGCATGTATCGCGAACAAAATAAAATAAGATGAAAGATAAGTTAGAATAATGTTTAATTATTCCTAAGATTATCGAAACGAGAATGCCTCCGTTACATATATTTTAACGACGTTTATTGCTTCATTATCACAATGTTGATGATAATGCTGGAGCTTAAAACTTTTTCATTGTAATTTTCTTTCGCTTACGCGTTCATTTGGTATACTTTTTTTGTATGCGTAAACATTTTGTGGGTTTTACTTGTGCATCCAAATGAGCTTTAATTTACGGTGATCCTCGCAAGTCCACGATTAACTTCATCCAGAGGATGGTTTTGTGGATCTAAACTCGATTCGTCAATTCCTTCGATCCCATTGCGAACGTGTGCTTTGGATGGAATTTTTGTAATCGATTTTGCTTGTCTATATTTTTTGAATAACTGATTTGAGATTTCTCTGATAAAAAGCACATAAATATTACAAGCACTGTCCTTGCTTAAAATAAATCCCTTTTCCCGTTCATTAAACGTATATTTGACGTCTCGGTTAATATTAGAAAGCTATTCATATCCGAGATATGAATACAGAATAAAGTTAAGGATATCACACGGTTAACGAATGCTTGTTCGTCTTACGATATATTTTGTAAAGGCGAAAATCACTTTTTACGTCGCTTAACTCTAAATTACTTATCGATGCGATAAAAATTCGAATTGTCCAAAGTAAAAGCGTTGGTTGACTTTTAACATAATATTTAATAATATTGATAAATCGCGTTCCCCTTCCTGTTCTAAATACGAATGATGCAAGGATGTGTCACGTGCTCGATTCGAGTGGCTCCGTGTATCAAAGACTTTATCGTACTTTACCCACCGACGCTCTCCTTTATTTTCGCTTTTCTGCCCCTTTTTATAAATATACAAACGCATGCAATGTTCCGAAAGCAAAAGCCATTTCATAATGCGAATGGGTGGTTACAGGTTACACGAAATCTCTTTAAAACTGTCACTTAAAGCGTCACCTGGCATACGCGCATACCTGGCAAGAACGAAACAAATTATTATTTCGCTCGTGTAACGAATGAGCGCCAGCAGATAAGACGTTCACGAGCGCCGCACGAACTTTACGAGAACACGACACGCATCATCTTGTCGTATCTCAACGGTTCCAGCTCACCGTATAAACACTTCGAGACGGAAAAAACAAAGTTGCAGCGGGGATGTTTAATACAGGGCGAGCGCAAGTGAGATACTGGACTGGTGACAGCAGTAACGAGCCGTGCATCGGTTAGTCTCGCCACATCAAGATTCTAACCTACGGCAAGATTCCTTACCGTGTTTCCTTTTCTCATTCTCTCTTTCTCTCTTTTCTTCGCCTGCAAGTTCGTTACAAGAATATCTTAGAGCTTGCGCTTAAGCACCTTGTGCTGCTGTAGCCTGTAACAATTCCCAGTTGCGAATTCTTGCGCGTCAGGCGCTTTATTGCATCTGATGAGCTAATTTACCGAATTTCGCGTGGTTCGACATACGTACTTCGAAAACACTATAGATTTGTGCTTTCTTTTGCTATGAAATAAGCTAAGCTTCGGCCGAATCTTCAGATTTGCTTAATCGCTATTTTCTCCTGTAGATGTGCAATAGAAAGTTCAGCTGCGCTTTATGAAATTAAAAGGATAAGATTGTGATCAATGTGTGTAAATCGTAAAGTAGCTTTTACGCGAATAAACAGCAGAACGTAATGAGCATTGTCAAGTTAGAGTGAAATAGAGTGAGAGAGAATTTGCAGTTGGACGTGCCGAAGCGGAAAAGCGTCAATGAACGCAGTTGTAGCACGTGTACGCATTTTTTGACAAGAGAAGGTGATGTCATAATAAAATGTGATAGGAAGCAGCGAAACGACGATCGTTGCGAAAGAATCGATTAGTTTTAGTATTGTAAAAGCATTCGAATGAATATAAGTTATATTACGAAATAATAACATCGCTTTACGATTAACCTGAAAACAACTGCACAAATACTTAAAAAATAGTTTAATTAAATGAAATGAACAGGTTTGATACTACGCGAGAACCTGAGACTTACACTTTATTGCTTTCCAACATCCGATACAAAAATCTATGTATAAGTAATATCTGCAGCGCAGATATTAGACTGCATCAATGCACGTAAACCGCCCATCGATAAATGGATAAAAGACTTTCCCTACGTCAACAGTTTTGAAATGAAAAGAGTTTAATGTATAAATATACTTTAATTTCATAAAAATCCAATCTAGATGTACATAACAATAAAAATGTTATGAAATAGTTCTTTTAAAATTGATTTTATAAATATAAATTCGAGCAATAGTATATCGAGTAATAGACCGAGTCTTCTTTCAATATATTTTTTAAAATCTTGTACAATTAATGTTATAAAATTGAGTA
Organism: Wiebesia pumilae; assembly: GCA_018907045.1. Lineage (NCBI taxonomy): Eukaryota > Metazoa > Arthropoda > Insecta > Hymenoptera > Agaonidae > Wiebesia > Wiebesia pumilae. The sequence continues at coordinate 5,990,173 of JACCHZ010000138.1, forward strand.
AACTATTTTTATAATTTAGAGAACTATATGTTCTATAAAATATTTGCATAAAATAAATTTTGTGCAATTTGCATTCATCGGATGAAAAAATTCTTTGAATTTCTAGTCTCAAAGTCATATAGCAGAGATAGCGTACTTCGCATAAAGCGGAATAAATGCGTCGTTTTACACCCTGAATATAAGTTCTTATAACTTTATTATAATACTTAACGTACGGTACTTTCTCGTAGTGGAAAAATGTATTACTTCATCTTGCAACTGTAATTATAATTAGTTAAAAACTCTTCTACAAAATTTACAGAATATTGCAATTAAACCAGTAAATTTAAATTATAAACCAAATGAGAGTAGTGATAATATAGTTGTTTTGAATAATAAATAGTTTTTGAAAGTAATTATCAAGTAATTATCAAGTGTACTCCAATGTAATAATAAACATCGTTCTTGCATTCATCGTTAAAAATTCGCTTTTTAATTATTTATTCTTGAATTAAATCTTATTGTCATTTTTATTAGTTTAGTAAATTTATGGAGTAATAATTAACGCTTTCGTAGGGTTGTGCATGAATTAAGGGCACGGCGTAAGTACAATTCCCGAACTTGTTGGGGAAAATTCACCATCGACTTGGGCTTCATCCCAGAACCTAAAGTTACGAGCCATTTGTAAAAGGGTTGAATGGGGTGAATATGTACAGGTAACCGAGGGTATTGGAAAAATTAGTCTCCGTTTCAACTCTCGATTCAACGGACGTGCTGAAAATTTCATATGCTCAATAAAATTATTGTTTTTCTCAAGTAAATCTGTCGAAACCGACAGATTTCCTTCAGATAACCTGAGTTCTAATATTGTTCTCGGTGAAATCAAGGATTCTTTGTTTATTAAGAAACTATTTGAACGTAGTCACTGGAGTTCGTGCAAATGGTTTTCATTGCGTGGTAAGACACAAAATTATTATATTGTGCAACTCCTCGAACCAAAGCAACCAATCTTTGTTTTTACCAAAGTCTTAATTAATCGAACATCAGAACGAATACCAAAATTTCCAAATATTCGATACGTTTACGCAACGCACGTAAGCCTAATGTAAATATTTAAATTTGTAGCTACTCTCTCTCTCTCTCTCTCTCTCTCTCTCTACATCTATTTTCGCGAACCCCGCATAAAAAAAAGAATCTAATAAGACCTTTTTACGCTTTGATTTACACCTTATCTGCGAGCGTGCGATCTCTCTCTCTCTCTCTCTCTCTCTCTCTCTCTCTCTCCTTATCCCTCACAAATAAATTATTCAGAGTTAGCTTCAAACAGTAGTTAACCACATAAATTCTGGAGCAGGCCATGAAAGAGGGGCTTTACGATGCATGCAAAACGCACAAGGGTGTACCAGTATAATACGCACATCTCTTCCTCGTCCCTTTTTTTCCCCCGTTGTTCCTCCCCAAAACTCTCGCCGGCAGAACATCAAACTCGCTCTTCGAGAAGAGGCGAACGGCGCTACTTGAGCGTCGTAACGCATTACGATGGCCCTCTCATGTGGAGTGTAGTATAACGGACGTCCCGTTGAGAGCCACTCGGGGAGAGTCGTGCGCGCGCTTAAGAAACGCCATGGGATATCCTTCGTTTTCTCCCGGACCCATGGAGTCCCCGCCCTGCCCAAAAAACACGCTGCTCGTTCGTGTTCTGACTTTTTTGCTTGTCCTTTAGGATGTCTTGACGACTTTATCAGTACTCTCGACCCCCTAGTCTTTTGTTTATTTACGATCTCACTGGAAAACAACAAACTCGTCATATTCCTCAACTTTTTCTTTCCAGGGTAGACGTTTGTTTGATTAACCTACTTTGTAAATCTTCCCACTTCGTGAAAGCGACTGCATGTTTTTCGAATATTTACGAATAAAATATGAGATATTCTAGCGAAACGCTTTTGTGCCTGCGTCTCGCCGCTTTCGGGTCCTCTATTTTAGTTTCCGCTCTTCATAATTCAACGCTTCAAATTTAATATGGAAATTGCAATTTGGAAATGTCGTTGAAGTATCGAACGACTTTTTGCTTCTACTGCTCGTCCCGTTGCTCCTTGAATTTCAAGCATCCGTAATGTATTTATTATTAAGGCCTTAGGTTTTTCCTTCGTAGTAGTTATTGGAGTATAGTTGCTAATACGCGAGCACACGTGCGTGCTCTTAATGGCTAGAACGTGTAAACTAAATTAATATTACCCGAGAAATAATAGATAAAATAATTAGGAAATTGATTGCTCTATTTGCGACTGAAATTTAACGGCGTTCCCAAGTAATACTTGCTTTACGATTAGAAATAATGCAACAGCAATTGATTTTCCCATTAAAATTTATATTTGTTACTTTGACGAGTTGACGCGCATTTTATCGATGACATAATTTTGATTAGTTTGCCGCCTTCTTTAGATCATCGATTGCTTATTGTCTTAAGTAAGTAGCACTTTTAGCGTATCCTTAGCTAAGCTTCGATAAATATTCAAATTTTTTATATAAGATTCAATAACAATCATTAGTTAGTGATAAAATTCACAACTTAAGAAATTATGTTCTTAATGCCAGTGACGCACTGTGCAAACGTGTATTGACACGGTTACGATAGTGTTTGGTTTATATTGTTCATTTAAATAGAGTGAAGCCTTGTTTTACGTTAAGGAAAACAGGGCCACAGATTTGCAACAACATTCAAAAGAAATTTAAATATGCAAAACTTGCCTCATATTTTAATACAATTTTCGTTACAAATGTAATAAGAACTTTTCATTTCATCTTTATTAAAAATACACATTTACACGTTGAAACTATCAATTATTGTGTACGAGTATGGTCAATATTTAGTATTATCTTGTTGTGAAAAATCCTAGGAAAAGTTTTACTTACCAAGGCTGGAGTTAATACGGTTTATTTTACGCAGTGATCTGATCGTTTATCGAATGTGAATTTGAATAAGAGAATTCGGTTTTTTTAAGATTAATTATTAATTATTCCTAAATGCATAGGGAGATATTTTAGATACGCTTTCATGCTCTTATTTTGCAATTGTTTAAATGCCATTTTAACCAAATAACACTATCGACCCATTCAAGTGGGAAAACCGTCGATATTCTTTCTTGGCATTCGTGAAATTCTCATGGAAATCGATACGTGAATTGTAAAGGAAAATTTTACTAATTGAATTTGTATTTCCTAGGTGGCAACGGGAAATCAATAAGCAGGTTCGTAATCAAGTAGGTACTCGTCGTGCTTTGTAAACTCAGAATTGTTCTTAATTTAGGTGATAAAACTTGAAACGTTCACTTCGCTTAGCGACGTAATTGATATTCTTTCCTTTGAAACGGCATGGCCTCTAAATCTAAGAGCGACTTCTCTTGGTTGGAGCCACTCGTTTATCTTGCTTGACGAGGAAAGGAGGAATTAACGAGGCATTAATAGGACCAAATCCTAATGACAAACGACGTCGTCCCTCTCTTCCTCTTTCTACGTCTCTCTTTCTCTTTGGATCTTGCTGCGTCCTAATTTGTCTAATTATTTCACTTAATTCAAGCCAACGGCTTCTATAACAGCTTTTATACCTTGTGTGCACCTATAACCCCCTCCCCCTCACGGCGCGCTCATCGCGTATACCCGCCGAAAATCCGTGCGCAAGTGCAAGTAACGAAACGATGCTAATTAATGAGAGCCCCATCAGCGTCGAGGCGAGGGAACGGGAGAGAGAGAGAGAGAGAGAGAGAGAGAGAGAGAGAGAGAGAGAAGGAGAAAACGTCGTAAATAAACTCGAATTTCCGTGAAACGACAAGAGCATTAAAGGACAACGGACTTATTAATCGCTTCGCGAAAAGGCGTCCTCTCGAAGCTCGTATATTTTTCGAACTTGCTGAGACCGCTTCGAAAGTAGCACGTCGTTCCTTTAAATTCTTCGCTGCTGATGTATCGCTTGGCTGCATTCCGAAAAATTGCGGACTGTGTGATAATTTTAATGAATCTTTGCCTCTGTGCACGGCTGAGCATTCGTCCGTCAATAATGGGGAACTTGATGCATTTTTTCACTTTTTCGAGGCTTTTTAATAACGATATGCGACACGAAGTTGTCTCCGTGTGTCAGCCACAGTAGACTTAACGTATGCAAAGTCGAAATCTAAAAGAAGGATTAATCAATGGCCGAGAAAGTGACAAGTCAAAAATACAAGAAGCAACCTACCAACCTGCGCTTATGCGTAGCTTAATTCCTCCCGAGGGATTCCAAAGCGAATTTACACGTACAATGTAAGTCCGAATATTTATGATAACGCGCCGAAACGCGCGTTATAATAAAGAACAATTTCTGCCGATTCCGAGGCCCCGTGAAATTAAACGAGCCATAAATCAGGAAGGGCCATCTTCACTCCTAGCGCGCAACAGAGTCGCTTCTACGTTTAGCGACACTTGCAATTTCTCGAAAAGGCCGCTGCCACGTAGGAGGAGCCCACGAACTCGTTAACAACTTCCTCCGCTTTACGCGCGAAAAGTCGCGCACGTTTTATCGTTGCCCATATGAAAGTCCCGTGTCCGCCCTCCCGTCGAAAAGAAATGCGCGCAAACGGTAGGCGATCGTAAAATAATTCTTCACAGGGACGCGCCGAAAAAAAGAGCAGACCTCTTTCCGTCTCTGTCATCGCGCGCGGTCACGCAGGCGCAATAATTATAAAACGAGGGGCGATATAAAACTCGTTTCTTGTCGTTCGTGCGCGACAGCGGAGGAAAAAACGGTTCCGACGAGTCAGGGCTTATTTTAAAAGCGTCGGACGACTCGGGGTTTGATCCGTAATGTCCTCAGCTTACCGTTATCCATAGTTCGGGATCCAAAGTCAAGACTCGCGCGAGTACTGAATTTTTAATCGACCGATCGAATTACTCGAATTTTTACATTATAAACGAGATACCGAGTCGTCGTCGTTCGTGCAATTATCGATTTTGAAAAGAAAAGACGTTAGGCAATGCCTTTTTGTAGCTCTAGAACAATGTAGAAAAGTTCTCTTTGTTAGAACATTTAAACATTTGATAAATTACCTACTCGAATGTACGTCACACGATGTACATATACAAATAAATTAAAGACCCTGCGACGGAAAAGTCCGTCGCGAACTCGGTGTTTGTGCGTGACAGCCTGCGTAAAAAATGGAAGCCTATAGGCATGCGGGACGCTTCGGCGAAAGTACGCATGACAGTGAAGTGGGAATACGTGTGAGAAAGAGCGAGAACGCGAGAACGCTAAGGCATTGCGCCACCGCCGGCTATCGATAGGGGTGAAAGGCTAAGCGGGGTCACCCTCCGCGAGATGGAGTAACGATTTCATCCGCTAGACGAGTGGATGAAAACCAATAGAAGAAAAATGCATTTAAGCAATGAAGAAGGCGAGCCTGCGATGAAAAATTACTCTGGTTGGGAGTATGGAGATCTCCCGAGTCGTGCACGACTGTTGTTAGCACGCAAACAAAACTCCACGGCTGCAGCGTAATTATTTTTCATTTTTCGCTGTACAAAAATTTTAGCAATATCGACCAAAATCGTATTTTGGATGTTTTAGATACAGTGTAAGTAGATATCATTGCTAAAGCTATTTTTTCTTTATCTTGCTGATATAATTTTATAATCAATAAAAACTCCTTTTCATGTGGAGTAAGTGTGTATATCATGTGAATTCTCGTCAATAATTGCCATTATGTCATAGCTCTTAGCTATTTTAACTACATACCGAAGAGTTATTGTGTGCTGATACTACATCTTGAATTTTAAAGTTAAATTTTGTCTCTACGCCGCACCTCATCCTCCCGCCGCAAACCTTGTTTGTCCGAATCGAGACATCCTAGCTGGGACAATGAGGGTGCGCAAAGGGATTAAGTCTCCGCCAAACTCTAGTAATAGGATTTGATAAGGCAGTGACAAATAACCTTAAATTAGTGTATCTTATTTGAGTAGCGTCAAAACAATTGATCGAAATATAATTAGTGATTCGTTTGCAATATGCGGGATCAAAGTTGCTCCAAAGGGCTTTAATTACACCAATAGAAGAAATTAGATTGGCCAGCGGGCTGAATAAAATACACCCAAGCGTACCTTTACTTTTACTTCAAACTGTAGTAATGAGACACGGTCAGGATGAACACACTAGATAAAAATCGATATTGCGGAGGCTGAGTCTGGCATACTTACACACAAATATCTCGCTTTGAATCCTATTGCATGAGGTGTTACAGGTAGAATAATGCTGCGGGAAGTTGTCACAATTTGCATTGCTTTCATTGCGACTTTCTGAAGCCGAAATCCAGAATAAAGTTTGTTGAAGATTAATTTCTTATTTTCAGCATCTGTTTTATCAGACTTGGATGCTCTAAACTGTTCATTATCGCGTTAGCACTTGTTCCATTATTCTTCATGTTAGATGACTTACTTATAACGGAAGATGCAGAAATAGGAGCCTTGGAAGAGTTATCGGAACTCATGTGGCAATTTACGAAAAATTAGGGAAGTACTTCCGCCGGTCCGACGAGCAGCCGTGGCTATTGATATCGCCGTCGCGGCCTGAGACTGTTTCCAGTGTTGCTGGAGACGTAAACAGCGGAGACACTACCGCACCGAGTGCCCGAAACTCTTTTAGGGTTTTCTGCTCGTTCTGCGGAAAGGATGGAGTCCTAGCTCGAGATTGCCACCCCTGCCCCCAGGAAAACGGGTGAAGAATCGGTACATTCGTCCCACAGGAGCAACCCAACAACGAGACGACGGTGTTTCGTCCTCATCGTCATCGACAATCGGCACATCCAGAACCTGAGTCGTGCAGACTATTAAATAGCACGCAAAACAAAATTCCAAGAGTGCAGCCTAACGGTTTGTTTTTCGTTGTGCAAACTTCTTGATTCACAGTCCCTGGTGTAGTCTGTTGACTCACTCGGAGCAAATTGTGTTTACCGTAACAATGTAAATTATCCGCCGCCGTAATCAACTTAGACCTTTGTAAAATACCGCCGTTTAATATGTAAGAAAAAGCGCTAGTATGGATTTAAGTAAACGTAACCTACTTAATTAAAATTTAAAATCTAGTATGTAAGCGGTAAGCATACCGTAAAAGCAACATAGCTGTAAATATATAGGAATAATTGGTTTAAAATATTGGTTTAACAAATTGAAAAGAGCCGTTGTTATCATTTTGCCCGGTCTCTTCGCACCTCCTCATCTCGCCGCGAACTTGGTCCGACATCGAGCCATCCGAGCCTGGACAACCAGGGCGTGCAAAAGGACTAAGTCGCCGCCGCCAGAAAGGCAAGTAATTAAAAACGTTTCTCGACAATCGAACAGGATTTTGGTGGTCAAACGTCACAATCCTTACCTCATAACGGAAAAAGAATAGTAGATAATCTGGACGTAAAACATTAGTAATTGTCCCAGCCGCGTTTTTAACACCCGAAGAAATAGTAGATGCCTCGTTAGTTTGTCTCCAGTCCTCCGCGTTCCCGGAGTACGAAAATAATTCTCCCCCGAGAAGGCGAAAGACAGCAGCGAGCGCATCACGAAGATATACATCTCCGGATGCCTCGACTGCTCTTACGAATCTTTCGAAGGGGCTTCATTTTCATGATCCCCAGACAGCCAACCATCGCCGTCGCTTTCGCCGTCTTGGCGGCTGATTAAAAAATCATGTATCTCAACGCGAGTGACTGATTGACGACTGATTGAAGCGCGCCGCGCCGACGCGAAAAAGTGCACGAGGTGAAAGCCTAGCGGGCGGCTGATGTGCTGACGTCGCAACGCCAGAGTGTTTGTTTCCTTTTCTCTTCTTTATATTTGGACGTGTTTTTTGCGCTGCGCCTGCGCTAAGCAGCAGTTGTGTTTCATCCGGAGAAGGAGTTCGCGCGATCTCTTTGGGAAAGCATTTTATCCAATTTTGTATAGCTCACTTGCATCTGTTAAAATAACGATTTTTCGACATGTCTTATGCCGCGAGATGAACAGAAGATTCGATATTGCGTGAAAAATTGCGTCTATTAGGATATAATAATCCAGTGCACTCTTGATATATTTAATCCTACAATAATATCCACTGCCGCGGTAAATACTTTTCGAGTTTCAAAATATTTTCGTAAACTAATGCAATAGCTAACGCGGTATTTACGTTTTATTCAATTAAGTGAACTTTTAAGAATAGTGCTTTGAATAATCTTTCCTCTTACCTAAAACTTTCGTTTAATTTAGATGATGCATAAATTTGAATTTCTATACAAGCGCAACTGCTTGGACCCGCGTGGAGAGATGTACAGATTTTTCTAAAAAGGAGTTAAACATGAAGAAATCTGGAACGTTGGTGCGGTATTATTATTGCAAAGGTCTAATGAATACGCGTTTCACGTAAGTTAAACACCACAGCAGATCGGTGTTACGCACTATTTGAAAGATGGTTAATAGCCTATTAAATTTATATGCATGGATTCGGTGCAACGATAAAACTTTACTAATTTTTATGGTTACTTCAGATATATTTTAAAGGCAAAGTTCATAATTGAAATCAACGTGTTATTAATTTAACGACGTAGAATTTTCTTTAATTAAACCATACTATCGCATCACTTTTCTACCTATTCTCGGTCTCATGACTATAGGCGTACAAATGAATCACCGACCGTTTGGCGCGAATCGATGAATCGTCGTCGGCCAATTCAAATTCGACAAGCACTCCCTGAAAAAATTCACAGTCTCGCCGAGGCGCTTCGTCATCGGCGTCGCGCAGAATAAAGAGGAACCGGCATACTTAAACGAAATAAAAGAAGGAACGTGAGAAATAGAGCGAGACGAGTCGAAATTGGGCGCGTGCAACTCGCGTCGCAACGCCTGTTTATCAAATTGCGGCTTTCCCCGGAGTTGCCGCGTTCCATCGCCCGCACATACACACATAAATAACTCACTTCCTTCGCAGGCGCTCGCGATGCTGAGTAATTTATGTAGAGCCGAAACTCGTCATTCGTTCCTTCTATCCGTCTCTTTCACTCGCTCTGTTATTACGTGGTTCCTCTTCAGAAGCACGCAAAGTGCGATCCTCGTGTAAGATCCTCGAGAGATACGTGCACGTATTTTTCCGGCAGCGACTTAGACGTAGATCCGCGTGCCTCTCGACGTGCGCTATGCGTTTATTTATAAAAGCGGAATTCCAAAGACTTCGTAATTGGCTTGTAACAGCGAGGTTGTTACTATGTGTCGCTGTTATTATTGTTGGAGGTACCGATGACAGAACATTGAAATAACTCTTTTTTGACAAAGTGCTTGTGTTTGCGCAATATTGAAGTATTAAAGGGAAATCAGTATTTGAGTATTCGTTAATTGTGACAACGTGTCCAACGTTAAAACTAATTTTTGAGTACTCTGCTTAGATTGAAGAATGTCGATAATCCGCTGTATACGTTGGATATTCTCTTATTTGCACACGTTATTGCTTAGAGAGACTGTGTATTATCAATGAGAACAATAAACTCGTTCGATAACTTCTTAATAAATGAAATACGTTTGACCGATTACTAAAAATAAGACTAAGAGTTTTGTAATTAAATCTTTTACTCTCTTGTTTCTATCTACTCAATTTCATGAATAAATTACAGATTCATATTTGTTTATTTTAGGTAAGAACTGGCCTTGTTCGTGCATCTGCTTAAGCTTCGTAAGTATAATATTAGTATTTATCATTGCCTAAGGACCAAGAGAAAATATTTTCATCCATGCTTAACGATATTTCATCTTTACAAGTTTCGATTATTATGCCTCACTCAGTTGTACGATTAAACTGGTTACTTTGACCAACTATTAGAATAATTACTTTATTTACGCTACCTGTTTTATTTGTAAAACTAATTTACATTGTAATTGAAAATAATGAAAAACGGCAAATATATCATATACTGGCACACATGTACACGAAAACACAATGTGCCGTTTTATTTAATAAAGAAATGCATGGATTATGCGTTCTGATGCCAAAAGAAACCAAAAGAAATCTACTTATTGCTTCAAATTGGGGAAAAATTATTTTTCTTTCACACTTTTTGGTACTGCCATTAACATATTTTAACCTGCACTCGCATACGTTTTGTAAAATGGTCATACAAATACTCGTAATGTCTCTAGTTACATCGTGAAACAGAGTGAACGTCTTAATCTCCTGAAATGATCGATTATTAAATAAATAATCACCCGATAATTTTCAAACGGTACCAACCGAAGATCTTAAAAGTTGCAGTTCTTTTTTTTCTAAATTTTAAGCAAGACTCGATCACAGGTTCCAGCATCTCGACTTTTCATTAGAACCAATGGTGATAAAATAGAAGAGCAGCGTCGAATTGCATTAGAAAAGAGCAAAGTTTTCGCTCGGTTTACTCCATCTCACCTCGAGTTCGAGGATCGGCTATCTCTCTCTCTCTCTCTCTCTCTCTCTCTCTCTCTCTCTCTCTCTCTCTCTCTCTGCTGAGCCAGTGGTTCATCACGCGCGTGAATTGCCGATGTAACGGTCATAGAGCGAATCCCATCCGCTCCATCACTGTTCACCGTCCGAGCGCAGTAAAGCACGACACGCCTCGTCTATATCGGTCGAGGCGCGTTACGTGCATACGTCGCATCCACTTCCCAAGAAGTAGAAGCGAGAGGAGAAGGATAGTAGTAGCCTCCCCGGTTTTTCTCGAGCGAGGACAGGATGCTTAATGGCGGCGATTACTCAGCGAATCGAATGGGTCGTGGTCGCGCGCATGACACCGCCGGTAACGGAATACCAAAATAACGTCACCAATAAATATACACCGAGCTGGTGCGAGCTTACGCACCGTACGGCGTCTTCCGTGAATTTCTACGTCGCGCATAACTGCTTTCTATTCCACGGCCAAGTTTCTTGCGAACTGCTCCTTGCGAGTAAACTACTTACGATAAGGTCGAACGTGGCGGTATTCTCGTTTTATTTCTAATTTTCCGAAAGGTTCACGAGTTTTTGATTCTTTTAAGTCCAATCGCTATGATAATCACCAGGTCATTACGAGAGGGATAGAAGTAAGAAGCTGGCAGGGATAACTTGGTCGAATCGATCCTTTTCTCGTGGACTTGGCGGTTGTACGGTAATTTAAAGTAAAATTAATCACTATAAAGTCGCTAAAATTAGATACACTCGAGCGAACTTTTGTTTCAGTTCTGTAGTCGTTATAAAACGATAAAGGCCTGTGCACGATGTCAACTGAATTTCCTTGAAAGGAGTCAGTTTTTTCGTCTTTATTTCGGGCGTCAAAAGCTGCTCGCTGAGAAAAGCTGATTTCGTTTACAATGTAGGGAAACAATTGTTGAAACTTTAGTTAACGCGTTGAGAATGGCGCAACTTTCGGGAAGCTTTAGATGTGCTTTTAATCAAAGTTTCTTGGGTGAAATAAAATGAAGCTCTGATATAACGGATTTAACACATTATCCCGATAAGCTAAGCATCCACCTCTACAAAGTGCAATATTGAACAGCACCGTAAAAATGTTCGGAAAAGATGTTTCCTCGAACTAGAAGCTGATTCGTAATAAATGTTGCGATTGCAAGTATAATGAACACGTTGCGGTAATAAAAAGAAAAGAATAATTTCCAATTTTTTTCTCCGTGATATCAACGAGACCCACGCTCGGGTTGTCGCTCGACGTCAAGCGTCGAAAAAATCCGCTTTACCAAATGAAGTCATAAATCTCCGATAAATGGTTCGTATTTTTCTCTCCATAATTGTTGGCTGTGCTTTCCTTTTATTTGCAACTCTCGATGCATTTCAGCTCCTTACGCCCATTCGCTTCTTCATTCACGGTCTGTACTCGTAAGTGCGTTAAAGCACGGCATAGCAAACGGGTGCGACGAACCGTTTCCAGAATTAACTGGCACATCGACGCGCTACTATAAAGTCTTCTGCTTATGCACGCGCTCGAGAAAAGAGCAAGCGCCTATGTATATACACGCGCACATACACAGCCGAAATGAATACAGGAGCGAATGAATGAAGTGAAAGGGACTAATTGCTACCAGAAGTCCCTACTATAATGCCACGTTTCTTTTTTATCGATCATTCGTGGTGAAAGATGAAGCATCCTGCCCGGTGATCTTTTCCGTTACGAATTTCACACCGGTATTTTTGTAAAACTTACACGACTTTTCTTTATTTATTCGTTTTCATAAAAATTGCTATTTTTACCCTTAAATTGATATATTAGCAAATCGTAGGTTTTTGTTATTTAAATTGAATCGGATCTTCGGTACAAAGTATTTCGCCGCTTCTTTTCTCGAATTTGTTATGCGTTTAATGCGTTTTTCAATTTCAATGATCATAAGCATCCAACTTCGAGGATAATGTGTATAGCGTGTAAAAAAAGAAAGAAAAGAAAGAACAGAGAAAGAAAAATAGAAAAACGAACTTGACCCCCCAAAATAAAGCGGCGTTGTATCAGTAATCACTCTTTTCAAACAAAAGCAAAAACAACAGTGTCACTCGGAATGTCAAGGAAAAAGAAACAGCCAAAAACCGAAAGTGCATTAAGCAGTTAGTCTTTGATTAAATTAACGCAGCTTCCGAAACCTCGGGCAGTATATTTCCTACTTCCATCTCTTCTCTCTTTCTCTTGGAAAATTTGAGCACGCAAGAACGCGCTCCGAGGGTGGCCGAGGACGGCCGAGGACGTCACCCTACTGATGAGTGTTGCGCAGCTGGGGAAACCCCGGCTGACTTCTGCGGAGACAGAAGAATCGGAAAGAGGCAGAGAACGAAGCGAGGCATTTGTACTCGCGCCTTTTGACAATGCATCGCCTCCATGCCATGATGTGCGTACGCGCGCATGATTGTGCGTATATATAAATCCAACGTTCCTGATGTACATGTGTCTTCTCTTGTCTTACGCTGACATTCCGTATTCGGAATTCACGCGAGATCTTCGCTTTCCTCGCTTTCCTCGTGTTTTTTCCTTCATTTTCTTGATCGTTTCTTCTAAGATGTTGATAAGTGTTTTTAGTCGATCAAGATTATCCAGTAACTGAAATTTTATTAAACATCGATGTCAGCAGTTTTCTTGGAAAATTGCGTTAATGAAACAAAACTAAGAAGACGAAACTAAAACGACAGGAAGATGCAGATCCGATAAAACATCAACTACAAATTATACTGCAGTTGGGATTGCAAGGCAAATATATACATTTGATCAAGACGCAATTTTTAAAAAAATTAATTTGAACTTAAATTTGAGTTCAAGATTTATTATTGTATGCTTATTTTGTTGGCTGCATGAATTTTCAATGCATGCAATTAGTACTTATACCACAAAGGATGATGAAATTCTTTGTAGAACATTATTTTCGCAGTGCACCTATAACCAGTTGCACCTATAACTACATAAGCGTTATCGATCTCTTTTACGCGTTTTTAAGCTAGAAAATGTATTTATCGACATTTTTTAAAACATACTTAAAGTTGCCACGATTTGTACTCTTAAATCTTATTACAAATAAAGAACATTTATCTATTTTTCGAGTTTCAACAGGGTATACAAATACGATGGAGTATTATTTATATCGCTTTTATGATTTAAATCTGAAGAATATTGCACCACGTACAAGGGATCGATTTTTTATAATATACGTAACTTCGTTAGTCAAAACGACAATTAAGTGTAATTACACGAGATTCATTAATCCGTAACAGTGGAACTTAGGAACTTCGAAAAGCTTGAAATCCCTTGTATCCTTCTCTCGTTTAACGTGATTCGTAATCCTCTTTGGCAGCAATGCATCTTGTGCAATTAAAATTCGTTAAATTACAGAAAGAAAATCTGATTCAACCCATGATCCGCAGTAAATCAAACGCCTTTGCGTTTTTAGCTAATGAAATTATCTTATACAAGCTTACATTAGATCTATAATTAAAGATTAATATTCAAATACCTGCAGGTGCTCAATTGTACATTTACATAATTGTCCAGAACAATACTTAAGTTAGTATCTAATCGTTTAATCTGCTTTATTTGCTTCAGTTTTCAAACTGTTTTTATCGATTATTATCTATGCAAATTTAAATTACCTATATAAATGTAAATTATTTAAAAGGTATTTGAAAAGTTTTTAAAATAATTTAAATTTAATCAAATGCATTTTGACATAATTTATCGTAACGACGGATATTATCCATTTTTACTGATTTAATTGAAAAAAAAATTTATTTGCTTGTTCTGGTTTTTAGATTTTCACAGTGCATCACTTTCTGCAATTTAGAAGGAAACTATTTTTCAATGATTCTTGTCTTGGTAGTCTTGTGATCTGTTTTCATTTTTCATGAACAAGTATGAATCTTACGAGTAAACATAACAGAAGAAAAAACTTTAATAAGACAAAAATTAATGAACCTTAATATAGTATCGTTAATTTAATGTATAATAAAATGTTACTGAAAAAAACTTCCACATCAATCAATTGACAAACTCTAAAACCATTAATTTAAAATACACATACTTAGCTTAGAAAAAGTGTTGTCTAGAGGCAAAAACATGAAGAAGAAAGGGACACGTAGAAGCAGATCCAGAACATCGTCTACAAATTTATTCGCCCAGTCTCTCACGAATCCCTCGTCTCTCCTTCTCCTCCACCACCCCCGACTTCTCTCAGCTTACATCGTAAATAACGAGGCACAGCGCGCGGATTTTCGTTTTTCTTCATAAAGCCATCTTGTAGCGCAGGCTCGACTGCCGCACACATAGCAACTCGCTCCCAACAATTAGATGCGTGTTCCGCGAAGTTGCCATATAATGGGCCGACCCAGCAACGATGGAAAAGAAAAGAAATAGGAAGAGAGAGTCGTTTTGGAAGTGGAAAGAGCGATTAGCGCGATGCCGATGTCAAAACATCCACGAACTATTCACCCCCTTCACGTCAGCTGTGCTTTCCTAGTCACTTCTTCCTTCTTATTTTCACGGGGTAGATGGAGCGAGAACAACCGAGAATAGAGGGAGAAGAGGGAGAGTCAGAAGACGAAGTGCAACGGCTGCAGTTCATCATTCCAGCGAAGCTCGAGACCGAGCGCAGAAGAGACAGATATAGCGTCGCCGGAGAGTAATATATCGGTTTAAAAGTATCGTTTATTTAATGGACCGAGGCACGTACCACAACCCGTATTATCCAATATGCTTCGAGATGAAAAAATACGTGTTGTCCTGGAGAATAAATGTATTTCTAAAATACGCGATAATGTTGTTCTGTGTGGAAAAGAAATTATGTTAAATTTTCTTTGAGAAGTGCGGTAATTCAAGTTAGATTGCTCAAGCTAAACGGTAGTTGATATTCTAATATTAGATGCAACCAAAAACAATAGATATTAAATTAAGTCTTGGTAAAAATTGTTTTTTGTTTAAGCACGCGTATATTATTTATCACGTTTAATCATCGCAACGCGTCTCGAAAGTTTTGGACCTTTGATCAGGAAATTTCCCGCTACCAGTGCAGTCAGATCTTCCGAACTGCTACTAATTACTCAAGAGGTCTGGTATTCAGACAAAGATATGGTAAATAATTATCGTAAATTCCGGAAACGGGAGTTTCATTGCCTAATATCTGAAATTATGATGACATGCACCAACACGGATGAGTTCTATGTAAACCAGAAGCTGCAGTTGGTGGGTTAAAACATTTTGCTCAATAAATTGGAATAAAACTAGGATAAATTGAAGATCACTTAATCTTGAAAGAAGTTGTCGCGAGGAATACTTCGATCAACATTGACCCATACTATAATCCATACTAAGATCAGTGTTTCATTACACTCGAAATACACGAGAATAATACCATGAACTTAATTTTTTCCATCTTTTTAACAGAAAATGCGAGTGTTCGGTACAAGTTGCATCTAATGACTCCGTTTTCAAATATGCACATTCGTCCTTCGGATCTACCTTACGATAACTACAAACCTGACCCTTAAACTCGCGAGACTAAAATAATTACAACATACCTCAAACTACTGTTACTCAAAAATTTAATAAGTTAGTCCAAAACACCGGAGGAAGGAGCTATTTTTGCTCCTAATAGGTTCTTTGTACCTGAAGGATAAGCAAAAGATAATGGATTAGGATTGCTGGCTCTCTGTTTCAAGTCCAGCCGATTTTATCGATAATCGTTTAAATGAACGAATATCTAGAAGAGCTAAGCTAATCCGGCTGCTGCAGCAGAAGGATTCTCTATAATCTCAGCCACAGATATGGCATCTTTGATGAGAAAAGTTAATTAACGCTACAGAAATTTAAGCCCTATAATTGACATTATAACACCAGCGGTTTGTTATAACCTAGACAAGACATCGTCGTTAGAAGTTACGACCAGAGAACTAATGCCTACTGCTCCATTAAAGAGCGATGATACAAAAAAACTAATAGCTGAAGAAATATCCGATCAAGCTCGATGTATTATAATTACCACATAAGCTGTCGAATATTGCAGTTGAAAATATCACGAATTATCTATTAGTAAGTCTACCAGAGCTTTCAACATTTACAACGAGATTAAAATACACATATTATCCATCGGTAAACAGAATATAGTCGAGACGTTACTTAAGAGCTGCTTCCTCCATCTCTTTCAGCTTTGAGTTATTTAAGAATTGTACCACTGGAGCATGTCCGAAACGTTATATTAAGAAAAAGCAAAATTTCTTACTAGTTTATTGATATAATGTGACTTTTTCCCTCGATTGAAATGGAGATATTATCTCACCTCAGTCACATTTCGACGAGATTAATAATTTAAATATTAACGCTAGTCAAACGTGAGTTTTTTGCCTAAATCGGTCAGTTCCATATCATGACATCTTCTTGAAGCAACGCAGAAAATGTTAAAATATATTACACAATAAATTGAGAACACTTAATCTTGAAAGAAGTTGCTGCGAGGAATACTTGGATCAACATTAACCCATACGTAAGGAGTCAGACATTAGTGCAACAATCATGCGTGACTAGTGATTCCCTATGATAGAATGTCATCTACAGTGATCGATCAGGTAAAAAGGAATTAAAGTACAAAATGTTACTCGGTACTCAAATCCGAATAGTTATTAATAAATTCATGAACCCTGTTGTATATTTCTCCCAGTCTTATCTGATTGCATAAAATCTTATTACTTCTGTAAGACACGCATTGAGCGATAATAATTTTGTCTTGATTGCTATCAAGAAGTTTGATTTGGAAATTAATTGGATTTACGAGCCATTTTAACATTGATATCAGGTCGGTCATATTTTGTTAGAAAAAAATCAAGTAACCAAAAAAGTGCACCAAGTAGCAAGTTAATGACATTACTCAATAATTCGGCTCGAAAGACCAAATGCATGACAGCGCCTTTTAATAAAAAAATCTTGAATAAATTTTTGGTAACCGTAGTGTTTCGCAAAGCAACTAAATACTGTATCCGAGAATAAGATATTTAAATTTGCATGAAAACATAGCGAAAAAGAATATAAGTAAATTTGGTGAGCACAACATCGATAACAGCGTTAATTGTAGAAATAATCTACACCAAACTCATTTTCTTTTTTCCTATATATATATACATATATTGCGAGAGAGGATAAAGAGAACAAGGTAAACAAGCCTTTTGCGCTATCAGACGGATAAAACGGGAACTGCCATCGGTTTAGGTGGAGCGAAAGGGCGCTTCGGTTGCGCAGCGTCGGTGATGGGACTATATGTGTGTGCGATATCGACGACGGGACAATGCAGTTGTGTATTTAAAATATAACAAGGAAAAGAAAGTATATGTATACGTATCTTTCAATTTACAATCAATAGATAGAGATTCAATTTTGTTTTTTCATAAATTTACATTTTGATTTAAATCGAATTAAAAGTGGCGAATAATTCGAAAGATTTACACCGAGTCGTTCAAGAGGGTTGACATAAGTGAAGACTCGGAATTATTTGTAAAATATATTTTACGGGCTAAAAATAAATGTCCAATATAATGAATTGAGTTGCTGAATTATTACGACGCAAGTACAGTAGTACAGTAGTATAAAAATAATGTTCTTATGCTTTATTAATATGTGAAATTTTTAAATTTTACAGTCTCGTGAGCTTAACGATGTTATAAATTGCTTAACAAGATAATATTTTATACTATACATCTATGTGTAA
This sequence comes from Wiebesia pumilae, assembly GCA_018907045.1. Lineage (NCBI taxonomy): Eukaryota > Metazoa > Arthropoda > Insecta > Hymenoptera > Agaonidae > Wiebesia > Wiebesia pumilae. The sequence continues at coordinate 6,008,362 of JACCHZ010000138.1, forward strand.
GGTAAAATTTAGTTCGTTAACAGCTTTCGTATAAATAATAAATTTTCTGTAATCTTGGTATAAAAATTAATTTTATATTTTTCAAAATAAAACAATGCACTCAACGCGTATAATTATAAATTTATTCATAATTAGAAAGACTAATTTTTAGAGCAGTAAAAGTTACGTCAGCAAGTCAGGGAGTAAAAATAAGATTTTAAAAAGAGAGAAAAGATATTAAAATACCAGCGACAGAAGTTCGTTTAAATCGCATAGACGTTTGCCGCTGGCGACGTTCGTTTGATACTTTAAATTATCTATAACATTTTTCTTTGGTACACATTCGTAATGACAAGATGTTTAACTTCCTTTAAAGTTACGCTTCTAAAAAAGATAAAAATAAAGTATAAATTTTTATACTTTATTACTTTACACGCATTTTTTTGTAGTCTTCTTCTTTATTTATTACACCCTAGAGGGAAAAAAATATCATTAAAACGAGCTTTATTTACTACACTGTAAAATTTAATTGTGAATAAGTTTCTACAGCTTCATAATAAAATCATGAGTATTATTTAAAGAAAACTATTTTTTCTGAACTAAAAATAAACCAAGATATACTTCGTAGAAATTAAAATGTCTAGAGATTTTTATTATCTACGGTGATAAAAATAATGCATTGAATTTTAAATATATATCTTTTACAAAAATCTTTTACAAGTTCGCAAATATCAATTTGCGTTTGATCTGTACAAACTTTTATATAAGTTGTTCCTCTTAACTTATAAAGATTTTAATTACATACTACATATTAAACTAATGGCTTTGTATAGCAGAAACGCGATTAAACATTTTCCGTATAAATAAAAATTTTTAATGTATTTTTGTGCACAAAGTTTTTAGCATATAAGTAGAGATAATATTATAAGTAAAGGTCAAGTTGGGTAAAATAAAAATATTTGGTTCTATTGGTGATTGAACTCAAAGAGTTATATAATAAAACAGATAACTTTTTATTTGATTCTTCGAGGTTATGTATTTTAGTAGCAATAACGATTACTTAACTAATAGAGTAGAATAATAAACGAATTTTTTTATTTTTTGTCTAAATGCTAACAGTATATAATACCACAAACTATTAATATTATTAGCAGAGGTATTATATTATGCCCCGTACGTTTTCTCATATTTAATAATACAATTTTTAATTTATTAGAAACAATGACCGATTTCTTACATCGATGATTTCTTTTACATAAATCGAAATATTTTAATTTTTTTAAAAAAGATATTTAATAAACATATTTCATGTTGTACTTACGTCAAAATGTGCAAATGTGTATATTTCATACCAAACGATTTTTTACTATCAAAGTGTTAATGTGAAATGATATATACAAGCATACTACGTAGTATATATACTAATGTATATTCTACAAATTTGAACTCAATATTTTGCTCAGTAAGGAGAGTTCAAGGAAATAATTAATTTTCAATCAATGTAAAACTCTTGAATACACTGCAAAAGTTGATAATAATTGGCTATATTGATATTACTTTTCTATTATTAATCAAGAAATATTATATTAAAAATGATTTCCCATTATAATCCTAATATTTGCGCATCCTTGATAATCTGCACTAACTACGTACTTAATCACAAAAAGAACGCACGCGTAAATAAAAAAGAGCTGTGAGTTGTTTTTATACTGGTAATAAAAAGTGGTGAGCGAATTAAAATATATTAGTGCTTATTTCACAGCAATTGTTACCATATAAGATAAACATAAACGTTAAAAAACTTTTAGATGTTACTCAATATAGTTTTTTATTCTTGTTGTCTAAATACTTAAATATGTAGATTTATAAAGCGTAATTCATATAAATACAAACACGATTACTGCTTGAATTTATTGTGCACTGCCAATATCTTTGCCCTCGTCAAATATATTAATGTTTGATTGGAGTTACGAGAGGGAAAGTGTCTGAAAATTAAACGAATGAGAAAACTGCGTTTGATAAATTCATTACTTCTCAATAAATTGGCTTGTGTAAAAACGCATTGAGAAAATTGTCCATATGAAAGATCATTACAATCGATAATCCATACATTAAGATGATGAAATAAAACTTGAAAAGAACGTCCATTTTGTGGGCAATGACCTCATAAATCAAAAAAATCTCACAAGCTTGCGAACGTAATACATTCCACCACGCTCATACATATATCAGACTCAACGAGTTCAATATACCATCTTCAATTCTCTAAAACGTCGGCATCTCAAGTATATTATCACAAGAGACCGCCGCGAACGCGAGGTCAAAAAAAAGCCAATAAAGAGACATTGACGTCGCCTTCCGGATCGACAAACGTACACATACGTACCTCATCCTCCCCGCTCTCTCCCTCCCTCTCTCGCTCTCTCTCTCTCTCTCTCTCTCTCTCCCCTCCTTTGGTATTCCCGATTTTTTCCTCTGCCCCTTGGCGGCTCGCAATTTTTTGTTACATCCGCGACCGATCGTCACGTGAGGTCCACCGATGTCACGGCGATCGAGAGCAGACGTCGCAAGGCTGCTGTACCGCCGTCGCCGTCGTCGCCGTCGCCGCCGCCGAAGAAGAAGAGGCGCGGAATGCCGCTAGACTCCGGACGGTGGGAGCGAAGAGGAACCCGGCGATCGCGCATCGACATACGTCGGCCACGGTCACGATCTGGAATGCCGCAGTGTGAACGCGCGCACCATGCATAATTAATGCCTCGTCGCGATGACTCTCTCGAAAGATTTTATAGGGTGCCCGGAGCTTTTCTTTTCTCTCGCGACGCTGCAAGCGCAAGGCTTGGTCCTTTAACGTCCAAGCGGCCTAGAACGAGTTTCATTGCGATAATTTATCGGCCGAGTGAAAATATTCGTTGCTTTTCTTTCGATGGGTTTCTTATGCCGGGCGTCCCGATAAACCGATGATTCACGTGGAGTGAATCGAAATTACGGATTGTAACGCTCGGATATTGTAACTTGTTTTGTCAAAGAACAACGAGGCGAGTTGTTGGAACGAGTCGAGTATCGAATTTAGATGAAAACGTCACCTTTACTTTATTTCACATCGGCTTCGGCAACGATGTTTCGGCAAGGGATTCGTATCTAGGATTCGATGCAGAAAAAAGCGAATTTAATAATTTTTCAAAGCGCCAATGAAGCCTTTGCTTTACTGCGTTTACAAGGTAAACGGTTTAAAGGACTATCGCACGTTAACCATTGCACAATGCAATTGACATACAAATGTACCTTTTTTTTATAGTCGGTTTTAAATTGCAGTTTATGGTGCTCTTATTATTTATCAAGAAAATTTCCAATTTATTGTTCATCGCAGAACGTGAATTTGTATTTAATGCTATTTAAATACAATACGGTCATAAATTTACTTGCGCGAACATTTTTATTTCTTAACTTTCTTACGTCTTTACTTAAAATGTGGCAAATGTATTAAAACTGTTATTGGATCGTTTGGCGGCAATTGATCAATTACTGTATAATATTTTGTCACTTTGGAGCATTGATCAACGTGATAAATGACCTTAACAACTACGAAAAATTGGAGAAAATTACAATTTAATACGATATGCGGTGAATTTTTATCGGAGTTTCAGGATGACGTTTAAGGAGCTCCTCAGCCTTCATTTACAGTACATTTACGGGACACTTTTCATACCAAATTATGGCTGCGTACGCCGAATTAACCGTATTATCGTTAAATCGAAAAGCTCCTCAACGGCACACGATAGCATTATAAAATCGCACAAAAGTAAGGGACAGAGTATAAATTGAATTAAGCTCAAAAAAGTGGTATACACTTCGGAAGGATAAGAGCGAAGAAAGGCAATAAAATGTCGTAAGGAAAGAGAAACAAAACAATGCCGACGGAAACGGCATCCATGATTCGGGTAGTGCGCCGAGCGGTCCAGGATTCGAGCGACCGCGGCACAACACACGAGAAAAACGGCACACACGGTGAATAGCGAAGAAAGAGAAAGAGAAAAAGAGGAGCACGAGAAGGACGAGGAGGGGAAGAGCAGAAACTCGTGAATGTCCACAGGGAAAAGATTTATGTGGCTCCTGATTGAATCGTTCTCACCCGATCGCGCCGTTTACTTTTTGCCTGGATCCCTCGGTGCATGTGCTTCTTCTCTACGTCTTTCTGGCTCACTTTTTCTTTTCTCCTATTTCTCTTTCGCGTACGTTCTCTTTCCTGTTTTCTCGCACACGTACCGACTCGCTTACAGGAATAATCGCGCATAAATGCAGAAATCTGCATAATTCGTATACGCATAAGTAGGCAAGTCGGCGAGCGAATTACACACAACTACACGCGTCCAATATACTTCCAGGTATATTGGAAAATTTATTACAATTATTCGTTCGGAATATTTGGAGTCTTAAAGCTAATTAAAATGTTATAATCAAGTGGCTCGCTCGTAATAGGCACCCTCTTAAAAAGGGTGTGCACCGATTGTACTTTAGAAAAACTGAGTACTCGAAAGTACAAGGAGAAGAAATATGAAATAGTAATCTAGCGCGCGTCTTTTGAAAGTTTCGATCGAATCGTAAAGTATATTTGCAAGCTGGAAATGCTCACTGGGATGCCTTTGAACGCGTGAGAAGATAAATATGTTCATGCATGTACACTTATGCTTGATATCACGCACTTGCACCTAGAGCATTCTCTGCGTGTCTGTAACTTTTTCATGCTTTTTCCTTGCTTTCTTTTTACCTTCGTATCGATAAACACGAACATCCATATATATGTTCACGTATAGCTAATAACAAGGCGCCCGTGTAACGTGGATTTATCTCGACCTTGAAATCGCACTAGAAACGATCAAACAATTTTTCCACTTGCAATAAGTACATATGCCAGATGATATTTTATGTCCAATCTCAATTTTTTTTATGTATTATATTGTTCGGTTCGATTACGATTTGTCATTTTTATGCTCATAACCCGAAATCGTTTTTTTGTTCGCTGAATTTTTCTTTGTTCGATATAATAGAATGTACGGCTATAAGGAGCAAAATCTGTACAAAAACGTCAAAGATATGTTTTGTGCTCTATTAACAAATACATCGAGGAAACAAAATAAACCAAGTAATAATCCAAGTTCATGGCTATCGATTCTAATTACTAGAAAACTTTACAGTACTAAAAGTATACAGGATACACACATTTTCCACTGTAGGAGTTGGCTACATCCCTTCCGGAGTCGTCTAGTCTAGCCCCAAGCAGAAAATCCCTTTTACCTCTACTTGCTAATAGCTTACAACATCGATGGTCAACTTATTAATAAAAAGGGAAAATCTTCTCCCTCTCTCTCTCTCTCTCTCTTTCTCTCTCTCTCTCTCTCTCTCTCTCTCTCTCTCTCTTGCTTTTCGTGGTTCTTGCAGATGCTCCTCGCTCGGGGCAGTCTATCGTCGCCGTTATATAAGCTAGACGGTCTTGGGACGCAACGACGGCGGTATACAAACAGAAAAAAACGAAACAAAAGCCCATCGAAATGCGCTCATTATTTCGAGCTAATTGGCGGTCCCTCTGCTTCCGAGAGCAAACTCCCGAGCAGAATGAAGCGGGGCGAAAGAGAGACAGAGATGATATAAAGACGGGGGTGTGCGCTTTTGCGGAGCTCTTCAGGAAGCTTCTACGTGTCGCGTCGCGTTGCGCGTATAATATCGAAGGGATGCCGTAGCCGCACACAATGATGTATTGTATCTCGGTCATTTTTATGGAAACGCTTCTTTATTCGTGAGCCGAGGGCGTTTATCGATTGTTAAGGACACCAGGAGAACAGCGATCTTTCGCATTTTCACTTTGATGCTTTGGTGTGTGAACCATTGTATTTTAGGTTCTTTATTTTATTTGCGCGTATTCTGAAAAAATTATTACCCATACTTGGAATACAAGTATGGACTATTATGACTTATTAAGCTATTTAATATATGAAATACGGTATTAAAAATGTGGACTCCGAAGCATTACAAGTGCATACAAATCGGAAAATCCCAACAATCGAGTTGAGTTGTCGATTTGCAATTATTAGTATTGTTTTTATTATTATATTTATATTTATCATAAAAAAAAAAGAAAGAAAAAGAAAAAGATTTTGAAAATCCAAGAAAATTATAAATTTAACCATTTTAAAATACCTTCTCTATTGGAAGAATAATGGTAAATTTTCAATCGGGTTAATGTCTTTACCTACTGAAAATTAATGAATGATATAAATTCACTATGATGAAGCTCGATTATTGACCGACGATTTTCATATAAAATTCCTGTTAATCGCGATGGTAATGTCGTTCGCGCGTAACCAATTAAATCATTTAACATCATCAAAGTTATTTCGAAAACTCTTAATTATTTAATGCCATACATTAGCTCTGCAACGTCGGCATTTTAAGTAATTTATTTCATACTCAAAACATTTATCCTACCCATTGTCGAATGATTCAATAATTAAAGACAATTGCCGCGGAAAGCTTAAATTTATCCCAATGAGAATTATTCGTTCGCTAATTTTTCATATTCCAAAAGAAATGAAACCGTGTCATTTGCTGACTTTTTAAACAATCAATTTATATCACAGGTAAAGTACTTTGACTCGGCGAAATCGTGAACAACGAGTATAACCGTAAAACAAAGCGAAAAGAAAGTCTTTTGATAAATAATTGTAACCATTGGGGAGAATGTATCGTTTTTAATTTGGCTTACATCAATTTTAAATGACTGCCGACTAATGAACAGACTGCGATTGAAAGCTGTGATCTCATTAAAATTCATTCTCGTGCGATGTACATTATCTGCGAAAACCAACACGTGTACCTCGAAATATTATATCGAGCGGCAAAGCGATTAATGATTTTGTACGAACAACTCCTTAATACATCTAAAGAAATCTTCGCACTTACGCGAGCTCGTGTATTGTCAAATCGCAGCATTTCTCACGCTTATCCCACTTGCATCTCGACTACGTTAAGGCCGCCATTCTTCTTTATCCCAGAGCGTCCGCTCAAAGTCTCTTGTACGAGCCCAAGCAGGAAGGAAATTTCAGATAAAATACTCGCAGCCAGGGTAAGAGCCAAAGAGAAGGGGACGAGGAAGTCAAAGGAGCGCAAAAGTAAGAACACAAATGGGCCCGCGCCTCCCTTTGTAGTCTCACTTGTGCGCGCGTCCGGCTTATGCGTATAATGCCACGATAAGTATCGCGACACATGTCTACCTAAGTGCTGCAATCAATATCAAGGAGGAGGCGTAGGTATAGGAAGAGGACCAAGAGGACCGCGGCGCCTCTCGTACGACCGATCCATGGGCGTCGAGAGCGATGCTCTGCGTGGATGCTGGACACGGGATACTTCCACGGCTCTTTGCTTTGCTGAACGCTCGGGACGTAGTTCGCGAGTCCCGCTTTGACCTGTGACCCCTTGCGTCAAACGTATCGCTTGCTAGTCCGCGCGTGTACTTAACCCATTAAGAAACTAATCCGCATACATTTCATTCGTACTTTTTTACTTGCTCTGCTAAGCGTTTCCAGTGACGGTGGTTATCTTGGCGATTATTTCCTAGATTTTCGGGGTTGGTCTTTCAGATTCTCGTACTACCAAACGAGTTTCACTGAAATATAAAAACAATAGATTATCGCGGTAATAAATAAACTGAGTTAATTATTCGTTTTTATAAAGAAGCTAACGCATAGGCCTTATTTCTTTGACATGTTCAAAGCTTAGGGAGGATTTTTCATTATGTTAACGTAAGGTATTAGCATAGAATGAAAAGTATTCCATCGAGTAGCAGTTGATTAAAATGTGAATTCCGACAACATTTTTCATCTTTTCACAGGCACATTCTTATTCCCTTAAATTTAAACATTGCTATTGGTTTTAATATTTAATGGAATCATGAAAGTACTTCGTATTATTTCTTTCCGTCAATTTCTTTTTATTAATTTAAATTCTAACTTTTAAGACAAATGTATTATGTGCGCGTATAATGTAATCATATTTATTAATCATACAATACTGACGGTTAAATTTTATGGATTTACTATTTAACAATTTTTTAAAGATATTAGCAATTTATTATAAATACTTAAAAACAATGTAGTATATTTTTATAAATCTGACGATTCACTTGTTATTAATGTTAAGTGTAAATAAATAATTGTATATAAGTGAATAGTGATTATTACATAGGTAGGTTGTACGAATGTAGGTACTTAAAGCGCGAAATGTGCTACATTATCTATACATACTATTTCCATTTGTTTTTTAAAAGGGAACTTGTTTCAGTTGAAATATATTTTTATACAATGTAAAGAATTACTTTTACGGAATTAACACGTTTACTTTTCTAAATTTGAAACTTCACTTTTCAAATATTTACAGGTCGCTTGAATTTATGTATAAATATTTATAATGTGTATAAACAAATTTAAAGACCACGATCATCTTAGATACCGTCATTGTTTAATAGTGAATTTAAAAATGAAAAACATCGGATTGACTTTTGCACTTTATGTATTAGAAGCACGTTTTTACCATCTGATCTCAATTAGCTCAAATAAAGAGACTCGTATTAATTAGAAATTATCTTCTAAGCTTGCGTTGCCTTCTCTTACAGATGTTCCCATACTCTGGATCATTTAAAAAGAAATTCTTCAATGTTCCTTACGTACATAGTTAAGGTATTCGCAGAATGCATTTTTTTATCTTTGACAAAAGTCAAAATCGTGTAAAACATCAAAATAAAAATCGCACTTGGCAGTGTATTACATTCCTTCGTGATTTTAAATTCAATGAATTGGAATGGGAAACCGTTAAATAATTTGAAATTATTTCTGGTGGTGCCTTATATAGTTCTAACTTTGTTAGTTTATAATGCAGCTAAAACAATTAAATGAAATGGCAGGTAGTAAAACTGGATATCGTTCGATCAATAAAACGGCATTACTGCATTATAACGAATTTCCTTCGTTAAATTACAGCTACAGTTGAGTCATCTTAAAAAAAACCGAGCTTTATTTTCGTTGTATATTTCGATATGTTTCAAGTATGTTTCACGTAACATCTGTAAGATGAGGTTTTTCGTGAGTGTCATTTACAGCGCCCAAGCGTTATTAATTTGTAATAATGTAGAATACGTCCTGATACTGTAATATCGCGACATCGAGCTCAAGATCCTCGTGCAGAGAAAATAAAGTACCCGAATTAAGCGTAGCGCACCCGAATCGAATACAGTGTCGGCTTAACTATTGAGTCACGAGGTTCAACAGACTTGGCAACACGTTTGATCGAATAACTTTTTATCCCGACTATACCCGACACTCATACTAACCAAACCACAAATAACAATCGTAACATATTTCGTGGACGTCAAAGCCAACGGCCGATAAAGGAAATACATAAGCTTAACGATCCTTGCAGGGTATCCGATATTTCCGAGGACGCGTGTTCGAACGTGAGAGCATCTCTTCAACTTTCGCATTCTCCCATTGTGTACACGCGCGTGCGCCTCTGTCTAATACATAAGTGCGCCCGCGGCTCGTAATATAAAGCGACGCCGGCGTGTGTTAGATAGGCACTGGGGCGTTATCCGTTCGCTGCCGGACAACCACGCGCAATGGTTATGGTCGCGATAATTGTTTAGATAGCGAAGGATGTATGCCTTCCTAGGCGCATTCAAGCACCCCGGACTTTCCTCTGACTGTGTACGCGCGCGCGCGCGCGCGCACACGCATACGTGTGCGTGGATACATTGGCTTCGCAATAATTCCGAGTCTTCTCTTTTGCTTTCCTAGGGTTTTCAAGGGTGCAACTGTGATCTTCCTTCTCTTTTTCCATGTTTCTATCGCCTAAGTGTTTAAGAGATGCGAGACTACGAGTGTCTTTTGTAGCTTCATAAATTGCAATGCATCGTCTTACGAGTCCTTTGTGGATAAATGCTAATGAGAGTCCTGCAAAGACGAGTTAAAAGAGTAACGATAATTTCACTCCGATTTGAATTAGAATCGACGAGGTACGTGAGTTTCTTTATCCAATGTCAAAAATTAATTAATGCGTGTGATATTCATTACAGTTATACGGGTAACAAGAGAATTCAAACTAATACTACGATGGATATTCGATGCAATGCTTGATTGAAAATTATGAAACGTATGATAAAATTTGAAGGCATTTTTCCACGAATGAAACTTGACGAATTTTAATTAAAATATCCTGTATCCCTGATTGAAGTGATGCACGTCTCGTCCGATGGTTTACATTGATATTCTTTAATGTTACGTAAATTACCCTCATTTACATTTTATTTTATAATTTTATAAGGCTAATTCCCCGCTTGACGACCAAAGCCTTAAAGCACACTACAAAAAACGGTGTGTACTTATTGACTTTTACCAGTAATCGACTTTAATCCGAACGGTACATTCGGGTTTAATCTGAAAATCCAAAATTTCACAAACACATATTTGATTGGCTTAAATACGATCTTTGCATTTACTCAAGCCTAATTCAAAAGAAATCCGACAAATGAATTAATTCGGCTGCTCACTGAGAATAAATCACGAAGTAACTACGCGAAACCAAGCGAAAGCCGTGCAATTTGACAAGCGCACGGTGGTATTAAAGTTCGAGAAGAACCAGTGTAGGGCGAATCCAAGATAAAGAAGAAACGAAAAAGTGATGGAGGGGGATCGAAGGAAAGAGGCTGGTGTAGGTAGGTGACAACTGAAAAGGGGAACGGGTGCTAATAAATCAACGTTTCACGCTCTATTTTAAGAGAGGGAGAGAGAGAGAGAGAGAGAGAGAGAGAGAAAGAGAGAGAGAGAATCCCCTCTCAGTTTCGGCGCCAGCGCTCATTCATATTCTTCTCCGCCGGGTTCCTTAATGGACTCCCAGGGTGGCTTCGCCTCCTCCACGAACTCACAACTTGCGATATCGTGAAGGAGAAGGACGCCAAAGCATTATTTCCGCTCAGCTCACATTTTCTCTTTTTCCGCTTCTGTTTCTCGGCAATCCTTTTCAGTAAGATGATGTGGAAATGAAGCTCAAACACCAAAGTGCAATCACTTTAAAGATAAAAGAATCATTGAGTACTAGTCCTTAGGGATTGTGATAGGATAAATGGAATTGTGAAATTCATTATTTATTAATGCTTGTTATTTAAAATGATAATCGATTCACGAAGTTATCAATTTAGATTTCTAATTCCTGAATCCTACGGTTGAATATAATTTCGATGAATGAACTAGTGACAATTTTAACTGTTTTCGTACAAGATGAACCAATTGATTGTATAATAATTGAACGCTTTCATTCTAAGATTTAAATCTTTAATTCTATTCAGTAGCTTTTTTATTAAATTAAACTTAATTTATTACATAATCTATAATTAAGTAACGCATTTCTTACATTGTCAGTTAAAACTTACAGAACGTAATCAATGTCCATGGCTTAGAAGTAGAATTTTTTATCAATTATAAATGTAGCTAATTTCGTTTTATATATAAAAGTTTAGTTTTTTCATCTGAAAACCTTACGCAGGCTTTTTTTCCCTAGAAGTTCTTTAAAAAATATATCTTCAAATTTTTCATTTTTCATTTTTACCGTAACGCTCTTTTTAGAATTTATCTGTTCTTATAAGAAAATGAGCTCGTTAAATTGAGGAATAGTTAATATGTAGTTTATTAATTAACTCGAAACATAATTCATTTTCTAATATAATATGTACATTAGAAATCGGAAAAATCAAAAAATTTGAAAAGTATCATTTTATCAGTTTTTTAATCAGTTAAGATATAAGTTTACTAACTTTATTTATTTCATATACCTTCGTAAAAAGAAATTTACATAGCGACTGATTATTAGGGAAAACATAATTGAAAACATTACCTTTAGTTGAAACTAAATGAACTTCAGTAGTCTTAGTTAGTTTTATCTTTAATTTGCGATTTATTCACTATTTATGAAATTTTCGTCAATTAAGTTTTTAATGTTACGAACTGTTATAAGATGTTATTCCTTCTGTGTACATGGTTGTATCAAATAAAAAATTATTTTGTGTAACGGATGTAACACAAGTTGATATTTTGCTTACAAAGTTGTAAAAATCCCAAAATCTATGAGGCATTTCAAAAGTGCTTGTCAAACTCAAACTGTAGTTTAATTTGAAATGAAACATTATTGATATATCAATGACAGATGCAGCAATGAAACATATTTTAATACTCTATGTTCATATGCATGAACAAATTTAATGGATCTTCAAAATTCTTCATAATTCCATTACATCTTTTGTTCTCTCTCTCTCTCTCTCTCTCTCTCTCTCTCTCTCTCAATTTCTGTATGCATTTGTTTCTGTATCTATGCATTTATCTCGAGATTGCTACTAATAGAAAAGGAGGAAAAAAAGGAAACAGAGACATGATGAATGATAGGAAGCAAGAGAGAAAAACGGCCGGAGAAAACAGAAAGAGAATTGGAGAGAAAAGGCTCGACTGTCTAAAAGAGGGAAAAGGAAGAGAACGAAGAGCTACTTTATTGCTTGCTTAATAAATGGATGCTCTTTTATTTTGTCTTTGAGATCTGCAGTATTCCTGCCGCAGTTTGCCAACCTGTTTGCAAACAACAAATTAATCGAGTGATGTATGTACACTTGCTTACCAGAGAAGTCCCTCTATGTATGTGTCAATACACCTGTGTACCATGGCTAAAATACAAAAACCGGACGATGCAAGAAATCGTTAACGTATGTTTCTGTATGTTGCACATTTATTGATTCATTGTATTCTGGACTTTAATACGCTTATTCAATGTTAATTTTACTAAATATTATCATTAAATATTACTGCTTAAATTATTGATGCCCCAAACTAGGGCATCAAACGCATATTAACCACGACAATACACACAAAACAATAATGTAATTCTTTTGTAAGCAGTATCGTTTTAAACATTACTTTGCTGTCGCACAAAATTCACAGTATGAATTGGCTGTTTTTTTAAATCTGATTTGAGAAGTATAATTAAATTGTGCATTAGAAACTTATGTCTAATACGAAACTTGATTATTTGAATGTCGATTGAACTTACTTGTCCTTAAAACAATGTAGATTAAAATAACCTAAACGAAGCCAAAAATCATAAAATAAAAAGAAAAAGAAAATTATGGTATTCAAAAATTTATTAATTATGACGAGTGAAAAGTTCACTAACCAGGTGTACAATAAATAATTAATAGAGAATAAAAATGTTTAATAAACAATAAATAAGCATTAGTAAAGACAAACAAGAAATTTATATTTCAGAGTTATAAATATGAAAACCTCGTAAACGATTGAGTTGATTTTTAAAGTATATATTCAATGTACTTATATTATGAAATATTTCGTTCTTGTTACAATTAAAGTGCATAACTGTCTTAAACGATTACATTATTTTACGTGAAACTTGAGTTTTTTATTTTACCAATTGATTTTTATAATCTTTCTTGATGAATTATTCGCTTAATAATTATATACGCGTGTGTACTTATACACAATCCGTTATATCGATGTTGCTAAAGAAACTTTCACTAAATTGTACGCTTTCGATTTCTGTTGTATACGGTATCCATATTAAGCAAAGACAACTTTTAATCGATATCCACGTACGAATGTGATACCGTAAAAGGTTGGTTCTGAAGTAAACAATTCATTCTGAATTTTTCAAATATTGTATCGAATAGCCAACGTATTTGCACTGAGCATACATTTTCTATGAAAAAACTTTTTGCCCAAAATGTATTGTACGTGTTTCTTTCACTTGCATTCAAGTTGTTTATAAGCTATTATCTATTATTTTCTTTAGATACTTTCTCTCGCTTCCTATTTAACAATCGTTCTTCTTTCCATATTGTGCATTTATAAAATCGACGACCTACATACTTTTAATACCGGTCACAGCACTGCTACATTGAGAAATATAATAAATTGTACTTTTTGTTAAATGTTCAGCTATTAAATGATGATAATCTTTCATCTTTTATTATATTACTCTCGCTCCTTGCTGGCTACATAATGACGAGAATAATATAAAATAACCCTGTTACAGACAAGAGAAATGCAAACTTCAACGTTAACAGGTAACAATTGCTCATAGATATTTTATAGTTAAATATTTTTATATCATTTTGTTTACATCAAATGTAGTTTGTAGTTAACTTTATATATATATATATATATATATAATTCAAAGGAAAATCTAACGTCTATTATATTTTTGCGATTCTTGGACAAAATTCTTGGACAAAATCTCTGGACAAAATTCAATTCCAGTTAAATTTTGATTATGAATATCTACGTTGTCTTTTTTATTTAGGCTATGAACGTAAACTATTTCTTTATATTAAATTTATCACTTTTTTCTTGTACCAATCGTTTATAGTAACGGTTATTCTACGATGTATAATTTTTTACTTTTATAATTGCAAAAGCATCAGCATTAGAACTGATCTGCACAAAGTGTTCTTTTAAGATTATGAATTCACAAACTTCTCGCATTTTACTAAGAGATTAAGTTATTATACTAACATATTTTAAAGTAATTTAGTTTCTCGAAAATGAAGTTTGAAGGAATCTTATTGTATGCTGTTCCTTCAGCACGTCGTAGAATAATTACTCCATGCTTAATCGTAAAATAAACGAGATTCATTTGTATTAATTTATAAACGTGAAAAGACACGTAGTTGAAAATAATTGGTTTTTAAAAAATATTGCCTAACCAAAAGTGTTGTTATAATGAATCAATATAAGTTAATTGAAAAGATATTACAAGCAAGTTATTCTCTGCATTTTCATTTGTTGACTCGTTCGCACACTTTGTGTGCGTTATGAAAAAGTACGTGTATATCATCTGTATTTATTTCACGCGATACCATACTATTGTAAGTAGTTGAGCTGTTCTTTACCTTTAACCGAGGATTAGCCGCTCGTGTTATTGCAAAATCGTTGAGCGAGTAAAAACGAGTAAAAGAACGCTCAATTTATATCACCAAACGAGGAAAATTTACAAAGGCCGGTGGACCATGAACAACTGTTTTATTCGATATATCATTAGGATGTTTTGTATTTCGTTCTTGAAAATCGCACGATTATGCGAAAGGGTCGCCGAGCGTAACCTCGTACAACCCGTTGGAAGGATTTGATTTGTTTTAAAGCAAAGAGGGATGACCTCGTAAGTAGACTCCCCACAAGTGCAGAGAATAGCCGTTATATAATCAGAAACGGCAAGCGGGAGAAAAGAGCGACGGTGGCGGACGTAGGAGGTGTGTCTTTGCAAGCATTCGGTTCATATCAGCTGGGACGGACAGCTCGGCTAACAAATGATTCCCCTAATTCCCTTTTCGGCGCGCGCGCATAATACATAATAGCCCGACCGGCGCTTTATGAACTTTAATGCACCGGCGAAAGACGCGCAAGGATTATTACCATATTTACGACGTGCGAGCAGCATCCGCACGGGCCCTTTACTCGGCGACGACGCGCCTCCATTATTATTGTTATTATTATCGACGGAGCAACTCCCTGTCTTTTGTTTCTTGCCGCGTCTTGGGAGCATGGACGGGCGCGTTTCACTAGCCGTAGGCGCTCCGGTGAAATTGCGCGCGATTGCGATCGAGAATGTTTTTGGAGGCGAGGCTCAAGGCGATACTGGCTCTTTCCAGAAAGAGCTCGTTCGCTCTTTGTTTGCGTTGCTCGTACGAGCGACCTACTTATTACCGATGATGCACAGTACAGGACAATTATTCAGTGGAAAATGTAACGCTCGAGAGCGGAGGGATTAGCATTGATGATTACACATTCTGCATTTGTCGGCTTGTCCGTGGTAAGCAAGATTTGCGAAGATTCCTTTTCCAATGTACAATTATTCAAAATTTGTTTTACTTGCTTGTACCGAGTATAGCGAGTTTCTCGTTTAAAGGAAGGATCTCATTTGAAGTACCAAGTTGAAAAATTAATTCGATCGAAAGGTTCGATGCTTGAAAAACACGCTTGGAAAATTCTACAACTTTATTTGTCACAAAAAATACATTCTTGTAATTCTCGACGTGTTGAGATCTAATTCAGATTTTTCCCCCCGATACATAACGATTTATAAAGAATAAACTAGCTCATGATTCAGTGCAGCATCGATAAGCACAAAAACCCTGTGAAAGCTGATTCGTTGCTGACTCTTAGACGCTGTAGTAATATTTTCGAAAGAAGCTGCAATTCGATATACCTATTTCACGTCAATGTAGTGATATATATATATATATAAAATGTACTTTGAAAATTAAATTTATAATTTCAGTCTATTAATTAACAAATATCACGAAACCATGATACGGTACATCAAAATTACGTTTATTCGTATGATTAAGCACGTTACAATTTGAGGTAGCTAAAGCAGCTATTTTGACTGTCATGCATGTGCAATAATGCGGCCACAATTTGCTTGGACGTCTATTTATATGCACGTTCGCATCGATTACATGCGAATGCACATTCGTATGTCTCAAGTCTGTCCACGTATACATTGATTAATTGTGGATCTCGTGTGGCATTCTGGATTAATTGCATTTGATAAATTTTTGCCTAAAGCTAACAAAGACGGATTTTACACAACCTTCGAGTCGATTGCCAGTTGAGTCAGTTTTAGAGTCTGTGTCGTTGATTGGAGCAGTCGACAGTATTCCGAGTAATCGGTGCGAACAGCAGATGTAAGATTACTAGACAATTTGTAAATAGAAGCAAGCTAAACACACGTTGGTTCGATTATATGGAAAGTGCCCGAAGCTCCACGAAGCTCCACGAAGCACACATTATTAAATATTCTAAATTTATCGAGCAATAAATCGCAAAAGTAATTGCAACGATAATTTTCTCGAGGCGGTGGTTTCTCAATTAGTAATATATCTTCTCGGGTAAACGTTTTACACTTAGATTTTCTTAAGACAGAAAATAAAATAGACCACGGAGAAGAAATGACAAAAATCCATTCTCAGCTCACGTCAAGATCAATCCAGTTTTCGGATTACACGTAAGCGCAATAAATTTTGCCAAGCTTCCAAAGACACGAGTTTCCACGCTCTCAGACTCGAGCGCAAAAAACATCCCAGCGATTTTTCTCGGGAGCGCGAGGCACTCCCGCATTCTACTATTGATTATTAAATGTATTATAATAATTCCGACAAAGGAACGACGGGAAAATGCACCTGCCGGATCGGCTTCCGCACAGCCGGGGGCCGCGATGTCGCAGTAGAGAAATCGCCCTCCTCTCCTCCACTGTCGACCCCTCGCCCCGCACGCCGCGCAACCATAATTTGAAATAATTTATAAATCCCATTCAATTCAAATTACGGCTCCACTCTGTCGGATGAATAAAAGATGCACCGCGGAGTCAAAGAGAGGATGAGAGAGTAAGTAGCCCAGGAGAGACGGACGCACACTTTTGCGCGCGTCTTTTTAAACCGGATGGCGCACGTACGTGCCCACGCAGTGTGGCGGCCGGGGCAAGGGGGTGGGTGGGGGGAGGTAAGAATGCACGACGGGTAAATGGCGCGCTCCATTACACGAAAACCACTCTTTTTTGCGCGGAGTGCCAACTCCTTCCCCTCTCGTTAACTCGCACGATTTTCCCGTGGTGCTTGTCTACTCGAACGCGACCGGGGGACTCAAATCCGATGCGACATCAACGAAATTGCATTTTAACATTTTCGATCTTCCGATTTTGGGAAAGTTTGAATTATGTATTCGGCGTATTGCCTACGTCAGTCATCCGAGCATTCGACAATTTTGTCCGCTTCAAGTGTATTCTTTAGCTTTGCTAGTGGAGTGAATTATCGATGACTAACCGAAGCCTCGCTAAGAACTTTATTACCTACTTGAGGATCTTAGAAGGCAGAGATAAACTCAATAGGTATGGGGATTTTTTACGTTGAAGTAGAGAATTACATTATCGCTCGAGCAATTGCACAACGTACAAAAGGTCTTGGGTTGTAAGTTCGATGAAAGGGTGCTTACTCGAAGAAAATTGGAGCTTGTTAAACGTTTTGTAATAACACCGTTTTAAGAGCTCAACTGTTTCTGCTGAATTCTTCTTAACCCTCTAATTTAGTCTAATTCGATATAATCGCGAGCACTTTTGAATTGGCAATTTACGAAAAACAAATACTCCTTAAAATGCTTCCACGAATACATAGCACGCTTCAACGAAACTACTTATATCGCATCTATTTCATACTAATACGTAATAATTTCCAATGCATAGGCTTCTATTTCGTTATTTTCATAAAAAATGCCCTTACTAATTAGCATAATGTATTCGCGTTCTTGGAGGAAGGCAGACACAATGAATGGTTCTGTATAAAATGTAGAAAATTAAATTTATCGTACTCGCTAAAGACTGTTTTCACTTTTACACAACCATAAATCTCTATCTTACCCTTGAACAGTACAGAATCGTCCAAGAGGAAAATAAACGACAGAACAACTGCAATCTCCGCACTCCGCCTTGATAAAGTGTGACGTTACTAGGTGCTATCATATTTTATATCAGGAAAAAAAAAAAAAAAAAAAAAAAAAAAAAAAAAAAAAAAAAAAACAAATGAAATAGCTAAAAAATAGAGCCAATGTCAAGCGCTATCCAGTGTGTGTGGTGTCATCTACGATAGGGGACTACACACTGTAAACTTTGAAATATTAGTGTAATAAATCAGAAAGAACAATGCCCGCGAGAATGGATATCGCTTACTTTAGCAGTCAGACTTTTATAACTTGAGTATTCATTTAGACCAAATGAAAATATGAATTTCAGAAAAATCTTGACATTATTAACTGAACTGTCAAGACTGACAAGAGCATCTGTTATCATCTTTGAGCCTGTCCGTTTATACCTTACAGACACTAATTTTTCGTAATGAATTAAAAGGTTTTTAATCACTTTTGAATACCTATTTTTAAACAAATACATTCTCCCGCGCTCTTTGCAATTGCTTAGATTAGAACGTACAATTAAGAGTGAATTGGAAATTATAATTAAAAAAGCAAATAATATAGTTTAGATTATAACAATTGATGCGGATATCTTTTTCTGTTCGACAATTTACTCAATTAAAAATCAATCCACTTAAAATTTTTCATAATTCTGGCCATGAAAATGTGCTACGTGTTTATGCACGTATGCAAGATTCAAATGAGAATAAGCGTTAAAATCCAAGGTCCTAATAACTGATTTTACATCGCTTCAAAGATATTTGACTCTTCACTTTAATACACTCGGAAACCTTGATCGATTCTTATAAAATTTAACGGAAAATGCAAATCGGACGACATTTTAAAAAAATTCAGATATATCTACGTTTAATTGCACCAAGCGAACAATCAATTTGCAAAAATTACTAGGCAGTAACTCCCCTATTATCATTAGCCTCTGTGTAAAAAGGGCTAATTATAAATAAGTAATTACTGCTAGAAATGAAATCAGGAAAACAGTGATAAAAAGGACAAATATAGATAATGAAAATTGATAAAATAATTTTATCGTCATTCGATTCTTTCTTTATATTGTCAGTGATAGGTCAATAGTACATTTAACTACTAAAAGGTTTACGCGAATTATACACTTTACGAGCAAATATTTATGGAGCATTTGCCGTTGTCCGGACTGTAACTACCACCAGTAACTGCCAGCAGCCCTTGAATGAGTTAATATAGAAATATGTAAACTCGTACACAAAGAATTAAGCACTGAAAAGCTAAATTAAAAGAGTCTATAAAGCCGCTCATACAGGCGATAAAGATTGTGGTAAAACTCTTCACTTTCCCAACTCTGCTCTCCCCTTAAATTTAAATAGAGATTCCATAAAACGCAAACAGCCTAAAGCTCGTAATTTCGCTAGTAACCACGAGTAATAGCCAATCGTGGCAATTACTGTCAAACGGAAATGAAAAGGTCGATCCGAAAGTTACAACAGTGTGAATCTCCGGAAAGTGCAACGGTCCCGCATAAATATACATAAAAAAAGCGCATACAAAGAGGGAGAAAAAGGAAGGGAGTGAAATAGAGCGCGGATTTTAAAATGATAGTTAGTTTGAGGGGTTGAAGGAGGCGGGCAGGGGTCAAAAGAGCATTATAAAGCATTACAACGAGTGCTGTTAACGTCCGTGTCCAATCCGCGAGCGAGCGAGCGAGCATCCACCCCTCCCCCAGCCCTCGAAATAAAATACAAAATAGCGTTCTGTCGCTCGCGCAGAGGGGCACACGGGATGCCCCTTTTGTAAAGCCTTCTGTCAAATCCATTTCCCGGCTCTCGGGGCCAGCCTGAAAAAGTCGTGCTCCAGGAAAGCCGGTTAAAGGGCTTTACACGCGAGGCCGCTGCAGTCCCCGAATGAGCCGTAAAATTTGTACTCTCTAGAAAAATGGAAAATAAAATGGAATAAAAAGCGCGCGCTGACGGCGGGAGGAGGGCGTAGGAACAGAGGAAAGCGAACTCGCGTATTTCCCTCGTTTTTTCGTCCGCGTTTATTTTGCCCGTACAGCCAAGGCCTTTTTGTTTCATTCGAAAGTTTGATAAAGCGGCGATCCGCCGCTTTATTTTTTCGACCTTCCGCCCCCTCCCCGCCCTCGCTGGCTTCCTTTTTTTATTTCGCTGTATCGTGTACCTCTTGATTAATCGATAGTGTAAATTGAAAATTATCGCAATGGCGGAGCGTGTTTATTTGCCAAAGCAGAAGCAAATTGCAAGGAGCCTCGGCGTATAAATAACGAGGGGCCGAACGCCGGGATAAATCAGCGGTGTCTTATCGCGGCAATTAAATGCTGACCCATAAAGAAGACGCCCGGTTCTTCGTTTAAAACCGATTCGACGCTCATTTTTGCCTTTTCTTTGCCGTCGCCAAGCCTAAAAGGAATCGGTTAAAGGCCAGTCGCGCATTGAAAATTCATCCGCGAGGCGCAATGCCTACGAGTAATGCAAAGGAAATTAAAAGGAACAGGTGGTAACCGTCTGCCGTCTAAATTGTTTATTACTTTGTTTTAATTATTTATACGTTTTGCTTTGCTAATTATGAAGACACTGTTTAAATTAATTGGCAAAATCAGCTCCGCATTACAACAGTACATTAAAATTATATTTTCATCCTTTGATAAAGTATTTAATTCGTAGCAATTCTTCTTTGTTAAATAAAAATCGTTATTGATTTTACGTTTTTATAAACGCGTTTGAATGTTGCAATAAATTTATTAAAAGAAAATATATTACCGTATTATTAAAAAACAAAAACAGTATGAATTAAACGCGAGTGTTGCGCTTGTGGGTTTCTTTTTAAAGGGAGGAAATTCATTACGAAAATTCCAAAAGAAAATTAACTTTTCGATCTCAACTCGTACTGTCCTGCTTATTATAAACTTAATATAAGTATTAAGGTGTATATATTAATTATTTCGATCGTGTTATGAGATTTTGCGATGCGTTTTATAAGCGAATCAAGATTTGTAATTGAATATTATCTCATTTATTCGTAAGATATGCGGTTCATAAATATAATTGATACTTTACGCGTTGTATTGATTTATTCTTTAAAAAAAAAAAAGACCGACGAGCTACCGTGGCTACTTTACCGACCGGCGCGACTCCAACAGAATTAAGCTTTCAAATCAATTAGAAATAGGTCGATATCTCGTGCTCTACACGAGATCCGTGCAAGACGCGAGAGTTCAACGAATAATTTCTGGTCCGACGGGCGAACCGTAGAAAAGTCGGTAATAACCGAGCGAAAACATAAGAAAGAAGTAATTTCCCGCTGCGAACTTCACACTTGCCGCTGTCCGCGTGCTCAAAAAGAAAAAAAGAAAAGAAAAAAACAACTCGACGATCGGCCCGAGTGACAGTAGTTGGTTCGACGCCTGCCGCCACGCTCCGGCGATTTCCCAACGCTCCCTTCGTCGGTGAAATGGAGACTCGATCCCCCGTGCCTGCGCTCGGGGGATCCGTCGCTAAAAAAGCAAAGCTAAAAGAGACACGAGCCAAAAATTGTCCTCCCGGCCAACATCGGCAGCCCCGCAATTTCGCTCGTTCGAGTGCGCATTTAATTGTGATCCGCGGTGGCGCGCAACTCGCGATGTGTTCATTCGTGTGCGGGTTTTTCGCGGGGCCGAGGAGAGAGAGAGAGAGAGAGAGAGAGCGAGAGCGAGAGCGAGATGGCGGAGAAAAGGGGGCGGGCACACAGAACCTCGACTCGGGCCGTCATTTGTCAGGGGCTGTCGTGCCGCACGAGCGTGTTTCTGTTGCGGCGCGCGAGGCGCAGATAATGCGCGGACCATCCATAGGCCGTTCATCTTTATTCCTCAGCGAGTCCCTGTGTGGGTGATGTCGAGGAGAGAGGGTCAGAGGGTCCGACGTGCCGCAGGAGCGGTAACGAGAGCTGAGCCTCGTCCGAGCTCGCCAGTCCACCGATACAGCCGCTTCTCACCCTCCTCTCCCCCGCCCGCCAGTCCTCCTTATCACTTGTCCTCTCTCCGCCCTTCCCCACCCGAGGCACCGCTATCACTCCCACTCTCGGTAAGAGCAGTTGCTTTTCTCTATCCCATAGGCTGGTGCTTTCGGCCTCTGGAGAAACGTTATAAATGTACTCTTTCTTTTTGTTAAGAAAGAGTACTGCAGCTATTATAGCCGTTCTGGGAATGTGGCCACCTCGAGTACACGTATCGCTCACATGTACAGGCGATACGTCTCTGAATTACTTTTTTATGCGAAAATCATTAAGTACGCAGGGCAGTCACGACTGTGCCGAGAAATTACACTTTATATTGTCGTTTTGTAACTTTTTGTAAAAACTTCGCGCTATTAAGAATGCGTAAGTTTACTTGGAAAGGGAAGGAAGGATTGCGAGCGATTATCGACGGCATTTGCGACGACATCATTTGTCCAATAAACTAAGTTTGATATTTCATTTTATTGCTCGCATTTCATTTAAGAAGTTTTCGCCTATTATTGCGATTTCTATTTTAAGCGCAAATCCATTGCTCGACTTTGCTTCATGATACGATAGCGAATGCTGCATAATGCATAATTAAATTTTATCTACCTTGAGCAAATTCAGGAAGAGGAATTGAATTTAAAATTTTTGTAAACGAATTTAAAGGCATGCAGATTTATTATTTTTAAAAAATAGCGTTTTAAGAATTTGATTTAAAGTCACGTTAAATAGCTACTTCGAGAAAACTCTGTAGAAAAATCTTCACTTTCGAGTCAAATGAAATAATTTTCACGCTGCTAAGCAGTTAAATTTCAATAATCTCGTAGAAATGCTTCGTTTATAGATTTGTAACGGTAAATAATAAGTTTTAATAAGTAATCCGCATTCTACCTGAAAATATTCGCAATGAAGAAGAAAAAAAAGAAAAAAAAGAAAGAAAAAAGAAAAAACGATTTGGTAACGCCTATTTCCAAAGGAAAAAGAATTTTAAAGATTAAAGGTGTACGATAAAGGTATAACGATTTATTCATGCTCTTTACAAATACGAAAATTGAACGTATTTATTGGATGTAACAATTGACTCGAAAAATAATTAATTCTCATTACACCGATTGAAGTAATGGAGCTTACGAATAGTGATTTCATCTTATACGCATAAGGACTGGCATACTTTTACTCGAAAGTTAATGTTAAAAGACAACTCATTGGACAGCTTAATTGATTTTAAATAAGAAACGACGGCTAAGTAAATACTTGAAAATACTATCTTCGCGATAACGCTCCTCCGCGAAATCACTTGCAAAAGATATTCCGCCCGGAGCGGTAAGATTTTTACATTTTTAAGCCGATAAAATAGGTCGCCAGGATTACCGTCAATTCGCACCGTTTCCGATGTGCCTCGGATCGTGCCCGGCTCTCGAATTCCCAAGAAATTCTTTTCACCGACTCATTTTGCATCGAGCGACGTTATCTCGTTCCCCGTGAGCCCATTTCGCCCCGTAACAGATAGATCTCTCTTACCCCTCTCGCCCGTCCGCAATCGCGATATTTATCTTCATCTCGGGCTCTCGTCCTCGTTTCCCTCTCGCTTCCACCCGCTTCATCGCAGCACCCTCTCGAAGCTCATTTAATTACAACAAACAATTTATTAGGTCCATCCACACGCCCACCGACGCGCACCAACTGCGCGCGCCGAGGATATACGGACGGGGCGAGGCCGCGTTGGTCTCCGCGCAATTTGCGATGCGATTTTCGAATAGACCGACGATGATTCCACGCTTTTGCCTAATAGTCCCCGGGCGCATCTGTCGCGTGTGCCTGCCTCGGCCGTTATGGCACTGGGGCTGCCGATGTTGCTGCCTCGATTGCGCTTACAGCTGCCGAACAAGTGGACGAGCACGAGCGCGAAACGATGCCTCGGACGATCCGAGCTGCGCTGCTCGGATCGTCCCTGCCTCCCTGCTCTCTTTCGGCCGGCGATGACTCTTTTACCTTCGCTGGTATCCGGAGTCAGAGCGAGCGAGCGATTTATCGCTTCGCTTTTTTCTACGACCTCGGCCGCTTGGTTGCCCACGGATTCTGCGATTCGTGCGTTAATAGCCATTTTCACCGCCTCGACTTTTCCCGGTTAAATGGGGCAATATAAAGCGAGCGACTAGTACGAAGCGTACACGAGGTGACGTACATTGCCGTAAAAATTCATTCCCGTCGTTGGCATTGCGATGTTGTTTTTCTGGCTGCCTTTCCAGATACCGCATGAGTAATAAAAGTCCATTGAGCGCTCACGAGTTCAATTTATGTAATATTAAAATCCGATGTAAGTTTCAAATGGATGTAACGCAGCCGCAAGGTTTAATACACAAATTTTCCACTAGATTCCAAGACATTCGGCTACTTTTCACGAGTTTGACAAGCAGTTTGGAAACGCGTTAAATCCTTGTAACGACTGCGCTTGTACAAGCTTCGCGCTTTTTACAAGCGAATGATGCTTTCTGCAAATGAGAAATAGTGAACATCGTAGGATAATGTTCGCGGGAACCTAATTGTTCGAATAAAGTACCTCGTGGTACGGAAGAGAAAAGAAAATCATTTGAGAATATTTAAAGAGAGACTGTGCGTTGCAAGCACCAATGGAGCATTCGAAATGAATCGGTGCCTTTAACGGCGGTACATCAGTCGACGATATACTTCTTTTTCGTAATTAATATTGCAGCTCTAGCGAATTCTCTTGTAAAATACCAAGAGCGTCGCGTAAAAAAGCTTAGAAAAACTAACTTACGCACGAGTCTGTATTCTATTGAGTATTGATATTTTATCGGTTTTGTTTTTATTTTTTTTTATTTTTTTTTTTTTTTATTTTTTTTTTTTTTTCAGAGCAAACGCTGTTCGCGTTTGCTCTAATCGCACTTCTTTCAATGAAGCTTCTTTCAATCGAGCATTTATAAAGTACTCGCATTTATAAATTTTCGTTAAATTCTTGGGCTGTATTTGCAAGTTACGCGCTCAATACCTAATGGAAGAATCATTCGAATGAATCCGAAGTGAAATAGTTATTTTACTCCAGTTTCTTCTGAAAAGTGGAATTTAATTTCGTGGCGCATTTAAGACACTTACTGGAACGTAACGTGAAAACTCCCGCTAAAACCGTACAAGTTCAAAAGTAAATTTTCACTCGTATGAGCGTTTGTTGTTCTACTACAAGTGATTTAGTGCGCACGTTTAGAACAGGATGACAGTATCGCAGAGCGCTTAATATAATCTACCGCATCCTAAAACGGCGCAATATTTATCATAAATACAAATCTGATTTATATTACACTTTCGCACCTCTCATTCCACAGCGACCCCTACACGATTTGATATCTACTATCTATTAACGCCAAGCTATGAAATATTACGCGCGTCCTCGCCGTGAGCGTCTTTACACGTGGACGTTTTCGTTTACGCATGAAACGCTCGAATCGCCAGTCTATGAAAATGGAAAAAAGGAGGCCCGCGGATATTCCCAACGATCGCGTAATTTCCTTACAGCGTACGCTCGCCTCCGCGATATTACAATTTATAATACCGCGCGCTTTCCCATGCAGCACGCGTCGGATCGAAAAATGCAAATCCCATCGAGAAAAAAGACGCTCGCCTAGAATTCGTATACGCGCACGCCTAACTTCCCCGGTCTTTTTTCCATTCCCCGTTCGCTTCCGTTTTTCACGATTATAACGGTCGGATCGTAAAGTCCTCCTCCCGCCCACACGCGCGCCTCGTTTCGTTCGCTCGCACATCGTAAAGCGAGTCTACTCGTCCGTCTGCGTCTCCCCCTTTTCCGTCCTTCACACGCGCCACCGTTTTTTCCTCCGTCCTCGCTGAGAGCTTCTCCTTTCCCGGATACCGTCTAATATTATAAGCCCGGGAGGCCGGCGCGTTATGCGATATGCTGCTTTTTATGCGGCGCGAGGTGTCATGCGATGGAAGCGAGACGCGTGAAACGCAAAGAGGAGAAGCGACCGAGGCCTCGGGTTCGCGCTTTTCCCCGCTGATGCATTACGCCTCTTGAATTCCGTTACTCGACTGCGAGTCGTTCGTTTTCGTTAACCCCGAGCGTCTCGGCGAGCAATATTTGATAAGAACGGGAGGCAACGGAGCCTCTCGAGAAACAGCTAAAACGAGGAATTCGAGAATGGAAAAAGAAACTCTCGGCTGAGAAGCTTCGCCTAGGTGAAGAAACGTTGAAAAGGTCACATTTTTAAGCTTTTTGCTCATCCTAAGTGGGAATAATTTTGAATAAAAAGCTTTTAACCGGAAAGGTTGCGTCGTTGGGCGTGGGTGATTTATTAAACGGACAGAGTGACCAAGAGTGAAGATGCTGCGAGTGAAATGTAATTGTAATAAAAATGATTTCACGGGAGGTAGGTAGTATTGCCATGTGTTCGTCTCACGTTTATTCTCCATCCGAACCTGACGACATTCCACCCTAAATACATTCTGATGTCTAAACAAAATCAAACTAAAGTGTTTTACCAGTATTTCAGCTTTCGTACATATTGCAAAGTAATTCAATAATACTAAGTAACACGTTATCGCTTATTATCAATTGGTCGAAATTGTTATCTTTTCTTTAGTTTACAAAAGTTGTGTTAAAAAATCCAAACAAGTCGATAAATCGCTTAAATTGTTCAATACGGGCTTTTTCCATAATATTTTGGCTACCATTCCGATAAAAATCCAAAATTTTCGTTTGTTTTAATTTAATCTGGAGAACAGTTACTTTGGCATGAGTTTTATCAGGAGAAAGAACAAGTTTCTTTTACTACAAGAAAGTAACGTTTTCGCCTTAAATTAGCTTCACCGAGCACTAAATAATAACAATAACGTACGGAGCTTAAATTATAAATCGTGCGAATTTAAAAATTTCATATTAATAATTTAAACTTTGTGAAACCTGTTTGAGTGAACCTTTTATCCGTTATATTTACAACTTCGGCTTATAAAAATGTGTTCTTAAGAAAATTTAATAGCAAAAACGAATATTTTCAGCGTTGAATCTGCAAATGATATACAAAAATAACTTTTATTTATTAGATATTTACGTTGAGCGTGGGAAAGTCGGGCGATCGCTACAAAAACAGTCAGTCGACACTGCCCGTCGAGGTTAAGACTCCCTTTGCCGCAAAGTCTTTCCGTTTTTATACGGTTACAGGTGGTACACGTACGCCTCTTCTACCCATTCGCACCTCTAGAGTTAGAGGTCCATCTAATTACGAGACTTCCATGGACTTTGTCCCGAGATGCTAATCGTCGATTTACCCCTAATGCGTTTATCTCGTGCCTATGATGTAAATAAAAATACGTAAAGATGTGCGTCTGGAGGGAATATAGGCATATTTTTTGTCCGATGGTGTTTTTTTAATTATCGAGATATTGAATTCGATTACGAAGAGAATTCATAATTTCCTATGATACTTATTCTGCAAGAAGATAAAAAATTCAAACGGTTTTATGATAATTGTCGATTATGGACAATACTTGGCTTTATGAAACTGAACATTGTCGTACGTATTTTAAACTAAACGCTTATGCAACATGTAATTATAACGAAACTGAAAGGATTCTACCGGTCCTTGATATTAGCTATCAACAATTGTACGAGAATTCATAATTACTAAAAGTAAAATAACTACAATTATTTATTTATGAATTACGAAGATATTCCTCGAAGTTTCAAGTTTCATAATAACATACTGTAGATAAGGAACTTTTAATACACTTTTTTTGTAAGGTATTAAAATGTTAAGTATAGTGATCATAAGAATTCGTTATTTGTTTATACTTTTTCTTTATATTTAAATAGTAATTATTGAATATATGAGAAAATTTAAATATCATTACCTTTTATCTTGATTTTTTGAAACATTCATTCTCGTGTAGAATATTGGTTCAGTATGCATGTCATAATAACGTATAACTCGTTAAGAAAAAAAATTATATAGGAATCCACTTTTACGCATTATTTTGGATTTATTATTAATTTCATGCATTATTATCTATGCATTTTCTACACAAACAGACGTGTAATTATAATTATTTGTTTACTACACATTCTTGTAAATAAATTATGCAACGAAAAAGATAAATTCGACATGAAGATAGCGTTTACGTTGACGCGAACAATATCATTAATTTTTAATAATTATTTTCTTACTTTGGAAAAAAAATTTTTTTGTTAACGAAATATTATTAACCAAGTACATATACGCGTACGCGGTCTGTTTCAATTTCCTCGCAAAAGAGTAAGGCTCGTGTTAGTATCTCATGCGTAATTCATTAGTCAATTATCTATTTGTTTTTGCTTTATTGAATCGTTTTTGACGTAAAAAATCAATCTCAAAATTTTAATATTTCTTGACTAATCGACTATCGATTTTGTTTTAAAACAAACGCACTCACAGCATTAAAAATAACAACTGCAAGATTGGAGATCCACAATCTAACCATCTGACGTCAGTTTACAGCTTTTGTTTATTTACCATTAAATGTATCACTGACTATTAATATATTAAGTTGCACGATAACGGCTAGATAAGATAATTAACTCTTCTCTCTCAACAAATATACATATATTCTTATGTTTATCTGATTTGAATTAATAGTAGTATACATTATATTTTTATAAGGTGATGGCTATGTTAATTATACATTAATTATAATATTCAAATGTAGAACTCAGAGCCGGAATCACATTTAAATATTAACTCTACATTAAGTAGTGTATTTAAAAAAGAATCGTGACTTTTATCTTTAAAAAAATTAAAAGAGATAACTTTTCAACGACACTTTCAGAACGTTTCGCACAATCATTTATACGGATCAAAATTATCTTAAGCGTAACGGGTTGAAAGTACAAAAATTACGTTTAAAATTAATTATAATCTTATAAAATAACTGGTTTATAGAAAAATTAATTATTGAAGACGCAACTGAAATTCAAGATATATTTATAGAATTGTTAAAATATTCATGAATAACTTAAGTAAAATTAAGTGCTTCTATAATGAATGAATAAATTTGTTATCGAAGAAGAAGTTAATTAACTTATCAGATCATATCACGTAAAGGGCATTTGATTCTTTCTGCAAATTAAGAAGCCAAAAAAGCCGAAGAAACACGACTACCAACTCGGGAGGCAGCGCCTGGCCAAAGCTAAAAATTCTCTCTAGCACGATCATAGAAGAATCGGTATCCGCGAGTGTACTCGCGATATATTAATAAGCGACGCAAGGAGAGATCGAAGTGTCTGGGATTGAAAAAAATCACGGGGTCCGCGCGATTATTGTCTAATGAAGTAGCGGGGTCGAGTCCTCGTAATCGTAATAACAATTGTCCGGCGGCCGTTCGGCAATTACGCGCTTCTCCTGCGGTTTAGCTCCGGCGGATGAGGTCAGTTGTCGCGCTTCTGGGATTCTTGCTCGGGCTGCCGAGGCTTCCGTCAGCATTTTATGTTAACTCGTAAAGCCAAGTAATTGAAGCGACGGGGGAATAAGCGGTCCCTTTACATTAATGCCCGAATGAATAATAAAGGATAATCGATAGACGCGCTATTCTTGCAGCTCGCTTTTCGAAGCCGTGGACATTACTCGTAATGCAGATTCCCAGACAGTTACGTAAATACGTGTTTTAAGATTTATTATAATGCGCAAATGTACTTGGCTACGGAGCTTCGTGAAAATTAAATGATAATGTGTGTATTAGAGAGACGCGTACACTTAAGAATGATAATGATGATAATAATCGTGATGATGACGATGGCGATGATGGTGATGATAAATAATTGAAATACCCGTGTGTACCAAAATTGCTGATACTTGGCGAATATACTGCGCGTTACAAGGTAACGCATTTGCAAGTACTACCGATCGATTAGGAGTTTTCGTTTTTTCAAAATTTCACAAGTTTTAAGATTTTCGACCGAACACATAAAAAGTGCAAGTATCATTGCCTTTGTAAAAAACATTGAGTAAACATTCTAAAGGTAATTCTTATTTGCTCCCAATGTAAATATTTGCCTTTGATCTAATGTTTTACAATAGACTGAATTCCAGATGCGATAGATTTCGTTGGAAAATTAAATTAATTTAAATACGTTTAACTTTTATTTTATAAGAACCATTGCTGTCTCCACTGATTGAATAGGATAAAAATAAAATGCACAAACGAGAAAATTATTCACCTTTCGTGTATTTGCATGTATCTGTATGGAATTCACAAAATTAATAAAAAAAATTATTGCACTTACTTTTATTGCAATTTAATATCCACGCTATACGTGTGTGTACGCATATTGCAATTAAAGTTATAAATTATTCATATAGTAAAGAGCAATGTAATTAGTTACAATCAAGGCAATTATATTCCTTGATGTAAGAACAAGCACGTTGAAAACCATTATTAGTTTGTGTTTGACTAATTTACTCGATAATTCTCATATTCTGGATGATTTCGAACAAAAAATCATCTAAAATTAATGAATAACTCTCGGACGGCTTAAAAATGTACTTTGAAAGAAAGAAATAAAATAAAGAAAAGGAGGTTTTAAAAATTCTCGAATTCGTATTTATTTATTAACTCGAATTGACTCGTATAGATATTTTTTGTTAAATCGGTGTTTCAGAAAAAAATTAAACTTCGTTTCATTACGCGATAAAATCGCTTCGATCGCCCAGTTGCCCTTTTCTTTGCTCCTCTCCCTTATTATTTACTACTTTACATTCTGTAATGTTTTTTCTTTTTAAAAGATCCTCGTTTGCTTTGATATTCAGGACAAAACATCTTAAATAATAAGATTACTTTAGCAGGTAGTTAGAAAACTACAGTTATACCGCACGATTATAATAAACATTTTTAAAACGTATTCGCATTGTGTCCGTTTATTCGTTCCGCTCTTCTTTTATTCGCAAACCTGGTTCTTAATATTCCCTTTTTAATATCTTCATTTCGTCCAGATTGCCCGAGCCCTTCCACTCTGTTCTTGATGCGACTAGTCTCAGTGCGCGTTTATCTGCGGCATGTAATGTATCCTGTATGAACTGCGATCGTGACAGGTCGATAGAAAATTACAAATACGTCATTAAACGATTCCATAAGAAAAAGAAAAAGAACGACTCTGTGAAATGTACGCTACCCAATGTATTTTTCAATAAAGTTTCGTAATTTTGCTCAATTATCGTTTTTGTTACGGCGACGTCGTCGTTTTTTTTTTTTTTTTTTTTTTTTTTTTTTTTTTTTTTTTTTTTTTTCATCAAGAAATGAATTCACGGCTCAAGAAAATTATACCAAGTGCATACGCTAGGAATTTATTAATAGTATATAATTATTCGCTTAAGTATACACGACTGTCGATAACCGAAGAAAAGACTATTAGCATCACTAATGAAATGCAAACATTTATTGATAAAATTCTGATAGGATACGTTCAACCAATTGTAAACAACGCATTTTTTTATGTCAAATAAAAATGGAGTATCAGAGTGTACTCTATATTATTTTTTTCTTAATAAGTAGAATGTTGTTGGTACAATATATTTGAGATCCAATCATAAATTTATTGGACTACTTACTGAAAATAATAAAATGGTTCAGTTGTAGAATAATTTGGAATTTACAAACACTTGCTCTATGCCAGTTATGCATCGACTTATTGAAAATTTCTAAAATATAAATTTTATTTTCCCGAAACAGAAAATATTAACTGTTAACTCGCGGATGTTTACGTAAATAAATATAAAATCATAGCTTTATATATAACAGACAAATAATCCGACGAAGATAATTTGATCCCTATAAGTAATCTTAATAATATTAACTTTAAAAATACAGTTATCAAAATTAAAGCAATTTTAACTTTATTCTTATGATTTTATATAAATGTTATACAATATTTGCATGCTATCTAGACAATCATTTGCGATTATGTATTGTTTGTAATTCATTCATATGTGAAAAAAGGTGAAAAATCTATTATCAGTTGTTACCGAAGTAATTATAGCACGATTTGAAAAACAGTTTCTGCATTCCAATTTCCATTTCTAATAAAATAGTTACGTTGTTCATTTAACAAATTAACAAATATCTTGCGTGTTTTGAAAAAACTGTTTATATTTCGACTTATTAAGGGTTAAAATAAGAGGAAAGAAAATTAATGCATCGTATCGAATGACTTTACGATAGAAATTATTGTATTTTTTTTTGTATACTATAAAATTTTTAATATCGAGTAAACATCGTCACTGATCGTAAATTTCTCATAAAAAATGTAAATCCTTAAAGTTCTGAGCAAAGAAGCGGTTCTTCGCCAAAAGAATTCGCGACGGTTCCGTCGGTCGAGCGATTTTCTCCCGCAGCGAATTACTCATTATGCAAAACACGCGAAAATGGCTTTTTAAACAGAACATCTACATTTATGCCAGAGCAGGAGTGTGCGAGAAGTGGCCAAATTAAACGCAATTTCCGTTGTCGATCGCGAAACATGCATAAGAAATCGTCGCAACGTTCCCGTAAGCCTTTTATTCTCGTTTCTCTTACCTTTCTTTTCTACGCCTTTATAGGTTATAGAAAAAGGTCCAGCGCCGTCCACCCGCGGCGACTGACGAGACGGTGAAAAGGAAAGAAAAAGTCACATTACCGTATAGTCAGTGAAATTAATGTAGCACGGACGAGAGACAATGAAGGCGAAGGGAGTAAATAACTTGCTAGTATGTATGCGAGGCAATGCTTGGTAAAAATGTTCATGAAGTTCGTATGAAATTTTATGAAATTCGATTTGTTTTTAACTAATTACAAGTTTTAGTCAGGATTAAAAGGTGCCATTGTCTTGATATTCCTTTAGTTTTCCTTTGACGAATATTTTTTATCGCGTTAAACAAAAGTTAAACAAAAGATCTCGGTGTATTATCTGCAAGGAATATATTTTAAATTTATTGATATTGCAGAAGCTCAGTAAAGCAAAGCACTTAATCACTTAAAACGTTCGAAGGAAGGCTGAAGAACACTTTTTGTCTTATTTCAGTACTCGTTTATTCATTTTGAACAAATTTTGTTATAATGAAGTAATTCAACGTTACTTGACAACTGAAAATTACTTCTGACGAATTTATCAAGAACGTTTCATTAAAACTCCTTTAAAAGCCTACGTGCTCCGATATTCTTCATTTTCAAAATCATCATTGTAATTTCGTGTTGCTTATAATACTTATCCGAAGATTATACTTATCAGGGCATGTAATCACCAAAGCATTCTTTGAAAAAATTCACAAAACTTCTGTGGAAAGAAACGCAGAGAAATCAAGAGCTCAAAAAGTGAAGCAGCGTCGAAGGAAAAGTAATTCTGCCGATTATATTGTGATGGTGTAACCAATGAAATTACAGGCAAATTCCCAGCCTTACCTTAATCAGAAAGAGAAAAAAAATGACAACCGCTGCTCATTATGCGAACAATTTACGCTGACTTAACAACTTTGCAACGCATCTTTTCCGAGTCAAAAAGACTCGCGCGTCACACGAACACGCAATTCCGTTATAATGTTGAAAAAAGCGCCTCTTCTTCGTCTCCTTTCCCCTTCGCCGCCGCCACCTTACCCACACACCACCCTCCAACGAAACGCATGTACTTGGTAATTTCACGTGCACGCAATCTTGCACCGAGGAGATGCAACGGCAGCTCGTCTTCGGCGTATTATGCACCGCAGGCTCGAGCTCATATAATTGCCCGCGGTAATCGCCAATACGGCGAAACGACGAAATAGAGCTTTAACTTACCTCTCCAGACTCGCTCTCATGCGTTCCTTTATCCTCTCGCTTTAATTTCCGTACTATGTTTTTCTTTAATATATAATATAAAGTATATCCTTTCAGCGTAATTGCGTAAAAAGTCGAGTACATCCAGTAAAGTGTTCTGTTTGAATAAGAGGGATTTCGTGCATTAAAGGTATGTACGACAATTTGTTCGTTCTCACAAAATAGATTATTTTTTCGAAGGCGTACTTTCGTGCGTATTGAATAATTATTGGGTAGTGCGTCTTTCTTCTTTAAAAGTAGAAAGCTTCCTAATAATGCGATAATGACATCTATTTATCCGGAATAAACTCCGGTAATAAGTAACTAAATCGTAATCGATTTGTATGTGAATTTCGACAAAAACACTTTTCAAGGAATATTTTTGACCTAATAATCAAGATGGATAAAAATATAGGATATAAAAATGTATTCCTGTGTAGGTAAATAGATCAATTGTACGCTACTGTCTAAACGGAGCATGGATCAACGCTTCTAAAGTTACGAAATATTCGTATCTGTTTTGTAAAATAACATAACAATAAATAGATGCCTGCGTGTAAATGTATGTCGCGTGTCCTATTTATAGGATATTTACTCAAAACATGGAGGGAAATTTAATTTTCTTAACTTTGTAAGACTTCCTGTTGTGCTTACGATCGCGCAAGAAAATATTTTCAAAGGAAATTGATAAATTCTAATGACTCGTGTTGTAAAACACATATTTAAACATTAAATTGTAACCTTCAGATCTATGTAGCAAGTTCCACTAGCCATTAGCAGAGTATACCTTACTTAATTCTAATACTGTGTAAATTTGCAATTTTTTGCGAGAAACGGGAGAAATAAAAGAGCTATCAACTCATGGTTTAAAGAAACGGGCATTTTCGTTTTTACATTTTAAAATTAAAAAAGTTGATATAATTACGTTTCAAAAATCGTAAAAAACTCTAATGATATGTGTCGTGCATATAAATTTAATAATCGCAGTGAATTGGGTTGCAAATACGGTAGTTCAAGAAGTTTGTTAAGCCCTGCATTCTTTAATTAAAAAATTAAAAAATTAAATCCGAAGTGACAATAGAATGCCTAGGGTACTTCTCAGAAATACTTATCGTTCGTGCCCTAACAAATGTTATCGAATCGTAGAAATGTCGATGACGGTTATATTTGTTATAAGAATTGATTATCAACCTACTTCCTCGATTCTTCCGGATCCAAGAAATGAATTTTATTTATCGTTAAACATTATGATCAAATGGTAAGTATTGTGAACTAATTTCAAACCGTTACATTGCATAATTCAAAATTTCTGAAGCTTTACACATGTAAAATGCAAAATAACTCCCCTCCCGCCCACAAACACACACACACACACACACACACCCACACCCACACCCACACTCAACGTAATATACGAAAGAGCTAAACTAAGCACTGGATTTTATTTTCTGTTGCAGGATCCGTCTTCCGTAAGTATATAGCGATCGCTTCGCATCTTCCGACGCCACGCGACAAACGCGACGTTCGCACGAATCGTGGTACTCGTAGGTGGACGTATTTACACCCGTCCCATACGTGCCACCCCTATTCCTCACAATATGTCCGTATTTGTTGCATGTCCACATCGCGTTCTGGCCGCCTGAACCTCCTTCGCACGCATCGACGACTTACGACTGCTGCCCATCGCTCGTCCCGATCGCCGTCGTCGTCGTCGTCGTCGTCGTCGTCGTCGTCGCCGTCGCCGCCATCGACTTCACCATCTTCAACAACAGGGCGTGAGTATTCGTGTTTGTTTGTACTTAGGTCGAGCGTAGCGAAGAATGAATATTTAGCGCTCACTTTCTCGACGTATTTCTATTTCTCTCTACAAATAAGCCGCCCTCGATTTATTCTGTAAATACGCATCCCTGGGTTATCAAAGAACTTAATAAGTTAATGTATGCTGTGACTTTGTAACAGTTATTTTTTTATTCCAAGGAAAGTAAGACATTGTCGGCTATGGAGTTTGCGTGAAAAGACCTTCTTTACGAACTCTTTCGATCGGTTATTTTAGTTACTAATTTTTGTTTTATCGTTCGTTTTTAAACGTATGTAAAATGTAACATTTACATAAAAGAGAAAGGGCCAACAGTCTCACTTAACTCTTCATTTTCGAACGCAATATCTTTAAATTCTTTAAGTATTCACGTTATGTATCGTAGTACGAGGTTAAGGAGGTTAAGGAGGTTAAGGAGGCGAAGGAGGCGAAGGAGGCAAAGGAGTGAAATTCGCGTGCATATTTGAAAATAGTCACGTGGCAAGAGCCCCGACTCACGACTCACTCGTGACTTTGGCCAAGTAATAAGATTGTTCTTTCTGCATCTTTCGCTCACTCGCCGTCCAATAGAGTCGTAAAGAACGTCTTTTTATGTGGGACCCTGCGACATCGAGTGCACTTTGCCTCTTTAGAGCGTCGACGTGCCGACGACAAAGTCCTTTATTGCCGCAGTCGTGATATGCCAGACGGCTATACGACGATTTCCTTGCATGTGCACTTGGTTACATTCGCGATATTAATTAAGTTGCGCTGGATACGCTATTTTCGCTCGTCTCATTATTTTCAAGTCTTGTTCTTCTCTGCTGCCTAGCAATTTATTTTTGCTTAGACCGATGAGAGACTTCTTGCTTTAGATACTTTCACCGATTGGCTCTACTGTAGTTATAGCGTTTAATTTCATTACGCACACCTTCGATAAAGTTAATTCAATTAATTAAACGAACAACATCATTAAATTTAAAATTAAGTATAATGCGATAAATTGAATTCTCGAATTACGATTTGCAATTCTCTTTTATTGATTTGCAAATATACTTTACGACAAGAAAACTCCAAAAGTTAAAAACTCCAAATTCCCTTATAGTTTAAGCATCGTTTTTAACTTATTTAACGCAAATCATAATTGTAGCTCTACAAAAACTTACCGTCGTGTGGTAAGTTTTTGTAGATTAATTATAATACAAATCCTTACTCATAGATAATATCGTTATTTCATAATACAAAAGCTAATGAGGCACTTATCAGTTTCTCTGATCAGATGTGAAAGCGCTGCTTTTATTACTTGACAATGGATACAATTAAATAACAGGCCATAACTTAAGGGAATTATGACTTGTACAGAAATGAAATCTATGCCATTAAAAAATATTGAAATAATATATCAGCGCTAGCCTGAATAGAAAGTTATAGCGATATCTGGAACATTGGATGCAAAATTGATTTTAAAGCTGTGATTAAGAAAATGTTACGGATATAAAGATTTCGAATAAGATTTAAGGGAAAGAAAGAAAAAAAACACTCGTTACTATATTTTTTTATAAAATTATATTTGTTTTTTGAATATGTATCAACTGGTTCCAAATACACATAAAAGCATCTCATAAATCAGTTTTCAGAAGTCGATATCATTCTTTACTAATGCATTAACGAAAGCGGACATCATCAATTAACGATTATTTGTGATGAATATTCATTCTCGAGAGCACGAGATACATTCCTTTCCCCGACGCTGGTCATCGACAACTAAATCACGCGATTCTCGAAAAAGATGACAATCCATTAAAGGCGAAAATGAAAAATAAAACAGAGAGAGAGAGAGAGAGAGAGAGAGAGAGAGAGAGAGAGTCGTAAAAGATCGTCCATGCCAAGAAATCGCACGAAGGGCAATCCGTTTTCAGAGTCGACCCATAAACGCATATTGCACGCATATCTTCTGTTGGCCTCTCTCCCTCTCTCTCAGATTCCTCTCTGTCGAGTTATCATTAACTCGCTCTCGGGGCGCCGCGGCCACGACGGGATGCTCGCGACCCCCTCGAGAGAAAGAGAGAACGGGGCAGAGGGAAAATGAGAGCGTCGGGCCCATGCTTTTTGTACTTTCGGGGGCCCGTCGTACGCCCGAGACACAATGGACGCCCGCAGCGGGCCCGTGGCCGCGTCTGGGACCCCCGCGAGGGAGGCCCCATACCTACGCGTCCCCCGGCAGCGCGTTATAGAGACGTCACCGAGGGATCGGAACGTAGCTCTCTGCGTGATTTCAGACGTTTTTCAACTCTCTCTCTCTCACACTCCTTGCGCGTGTGCATGCGTATGTGAGAAGGATGCCAGGGTAAATCCTTTGTCACTTCAGCCGGAACTCCGCATATGTATCTGGTTAGTTTCAGCGAGATTTCACAAGCTCGGTTTACTTTTTCGACAAACCAGTGAGATATCTCCAGAAAAGCTGAGCGTAAATTCCAAAGCAACTCGGCAATGTGCGCTTATTTTTGCTATGAATCTTTTGTGTCATTAAAATTAAATAAGCAACGTGAGTTGTTGAACTCTGAAACGAAGAAAAGAGTACGTAAGCACGAGACTAAAGAGTTGTACCAATTCATCTGTAGCTCCTTGATGATGCGTGGATCAATGACTGAGAATATTGCTCACGTTCGGTGCAAATTTTAATGCTGTACAATTTAATTCGATTTACTTGGCCTAAACAGTGTATTAATGTGTAAATTTTATTTAAAAATTCGCGCGCTTCTCTCAATCCCTTCTTGAGTTTTTCTTTTGTAGTACTCCTTGAAGTTGAAATTTTCAAAGTCATTACCAAAAATAGTCGTTAATAAACGATGCTTGTCGCGCAATTGGCATTGTTAGACAAACGTATTTAGAAATAGAAACCACATTTATGGAAAACAATTTATGTAAATGCGTAAATTCACAAAGTCACGTATACATTTAACAAGAATTAAAAATATTTGAAAGGATATACTTCATCAATCTGTCAGCAATTAGAATAGACACCGTCACCGGGTGGCGCATGTTCAATCTGAACTATTTCGAGGAAAATCAAAATATCGACGAATGCTTGTGGATATATTCGTTAGGTATACAATAATTACGGATAGTTTGGAAGTAAATATCATACTCCTGCGTTGATTCGTAGTGCGTTCAAAGTTAATATAATTTTGATGCTGCTCGTCTTTTTTAATGCATTACGATAAAACTTAGCGTAAAGTTTTAAAAGGGAAAACTTTTATATCGCTACATTGAGTCAAATTTCAGTTAATTGCGACGTAATCTTTTACCATAAGCGTTATACTTTTACAACTAATAAACGTATTGATCTTATCGATTTTTAATACAATGTATTTTTTTTTTTTTTTTTTTTTTAATCTTTTTAACAAAGAGATTAAAAGATTTGGAAAATATTTGAAAAATAGAATATTTAAATTTTATTTAAATCGATTTTCATTTATTTCAGAAAAAATAATAAACCGGTAGGATTGATTTTTCTCAAAATACAACTTTCTAGTCCGAACGTCCGTCAAATGACAATATTGCGAAGAAAGGAGAAGCGATAAATATTTCTTCAAGCCCTTTTATTTGACTGCTTCAAGCTTCTATGTTGGAGAAAATAATTATTACTGATTTTTCGTATCGTATTGCAACACCTGCAGTCTGTAATTCATTTTTGATAGTATTAAATTTATTATTAATCAAGTAGAACATATTAATACGAAGTCTTGCGGGGACATTAATAGAAAATTTAAGTAAGTAAAGAAGTATTTTATTATGTTCGCGTTAAATAGTTGCACACATTTTATCAACGCAAATTTTGGAAAATCTGATTTCTGTAAAACATACGTCTGTTAAATACTAGTAATGATTGTTTCGAAAGTTGAGCAGAGTTGAACTTTGCGTATACTTTGCACTTATCCCCGTCTTTGAAATGCGATCTCCGTCAGTAAATCATAAAAATGCTCGAGGAACTGGTCTGTCGAAAACTTGCCATTTCATACTAATCGAGTTTGTGTGTTTTGGAATAGTATGAAAAATTGAACACGACACTGATATTAAGTTTTTACTATGTCTTAGTGGAGCCATAAATTTACGTTCGTGCGAATGCATTATTTCGTGAACAAAACTGAGAAGAATTATTTTGTACGAGCAAACATGAAAGAAGAGAAGCGTTCGTAAATGAAACACCGAAGAAAGCTCTGTATACTTTTGGATAAGTGAGTTTTGATTTTACTTTAAATTTCATTTAGTACAACGAGTAATCTTTCAATTTGAAAATAAGCTTACTCAAAATTATATTTAATTTGCGAAACGAAAGAAGACAAATGACCCTTACATCCATAAGGAAAGAGTCCTTATTTCTTGATCGCGCAGTCCCGCAGCTTAAACATTTTGATTCGGTTTTTGCATTCCTTTTTATGCTCGTGTCAGTCGTTTTACCGTTGCGCCCGTACTCGTATATATTGAATTGCTGCTTCGGCCGATTCATGCTGACGCGCACATACTTCTTTCGGCTCGGTTCTCGGATCGGGCGAACTCGTAGCCTCTCGTTACCTGCTGGCGAAGAAGTTTACACTGCGCAAAGTAGCTCGTTCACGTTTCAATAATTGAATGTTGTTTTCGTTTAAATAGTAACGAGTCACTCATTATCCGACACTGGTGGAGGAAAAAGCGATTCGCTTACTTCGGGCTTCACTTATATTTGTACGCGCGTCTGCGACCGTGACGGCAACGATCGGAGAGCGAATATTTTTTCTTTGTAAGTGACTATTGCTCTAGTAATAAGTCGAGGTTCAACGTTTACCCGTATAATTATAAGTGCTTGTTTTTCCAAAACTGGCAAATTTAATTTAACGTCGAGTGCGTTACTTTCGCGTTTCTTCGGAGTAAAGTAAAGCTTTGTCAAGAACAATTTTATGCAAATTTCAATGCAAAAATACAAAATGACAACAATTTAATAAACTTGTTAAAATTATATTATACGTGTAAGAGAAGGTTATTAATTCTTGTGAAGTTTGCTGATTTGTTTCTTTTTCTTCTTTCTTTTTCCATTATCGATAGGTAGATGATGTAATTTTTAGTTTGTCATCAAGTGTTTATTGCATTTTTCATGAATTTTTCCAGTAGCCGCAAACAAAAACGTCAGTACAAAAACAACAACATCGTAATTTGGCATCAAGTTAAAGATTATTTAAATATTCAATTCTCGAGCGCATCGGTCTTAAATGATCGAGATTACGACTTTAACGATTACATTTCGACTATCTTTTTATGTATTTCTTACTCGATCCGTATTCTCAGATTGCCTTTTTGATTAGATATCTTAGGCGGATACATTTATGCATGTTACTTTCTGCGCATGTCTACCTTTTATTTTGATATTACATACTTTTTTATTAGTCTTTTATATACAATTATTTGCTTTAATAAAATGTATACTTATTATTAATTATTATTATTATCATAACGCTGCAACTAATTTTATTTTGAATTAAAAATGAATGATATATTTATGCAACAGTTACTGCAATAATCATGGTTGCAGAAATGTTGATCTTATCGGTGTTCTGGCACTGTCTACCTCATCCGTTTATGGTATTACTAAATTATTTTTTTCGTTACACGCTTTGCTGCAGGCTAGTGAATAACTCAAGTAATACTTTCGGTAATGACAAGAGAATTTCATTTACCAAATGTCATTACTAAATTATTTTTCTCGATACTACATTTTTATGTAGGTTTGATCTTTACGATTCCAGTTATTATTTATAAATGAATTTCAGTAGCATTGAAGGATGTAAATATATTTAAATATATGCTAACCAAATAACGTTTTGGTGGTTTGTAAATATTGCTGATATATTTTTCGAACGTAAATAATATACGTGTTAAATTATTGGTTATCAATTCATTTTTATTTAAAATTACATTTTCTTTAAATGTGATACGAATAGGATAACGAGGGAAATGTTGGTTTTATGTTATGCATTTTACGAATACAATAATATTACAAATAAAGATAAGGTACGTAAAAAAATAAAACTTGAATATTTTGAATAATTTATTCTTTATTGTAGAATGTATCTATACAGATATATAAATATATAAATATATATTTATATTTACTGCATCCTAAACTCTGCACATGTATGTAGAGTTTAGGATGTAAATTAAAATTTCATTTCTTAATGAAATAATTCCTTGGATTTATTTTCAAATTCTTCTAAAAATTTTTTAAAAATGGACTCCAATAATTTGATATCTTGAGCTTCTTTCATGAGATTTTCCTGGCACACTTTCACTTGTGTTCTTTTCACTTCTAGTTCATTATAAATTAACCATAATTTTTTTATATTTTCTTGTTGGAAGTTTAGCTTGTGCTTTATGATTTGTAGCACATTATCTTCTTTCGCAACAGCATCTTCTTTTAAAACAAGGGATTTCAGAGAGTTCATTTTATTATCTTGATTTGTCAGTGAAGTTTTAAAAGCTAACAACTTAGATTCATCGATTATTTCAAGTTCTTGATTTTTTTCAAATAAATTTATAGTTTGCATTTTAAAAGATTCGTCTGCTACTCGAATTATTTCTGGAATGTTATAATCATTTTTTGAATTCGTGTCTGTTATTTCATCACCCAGAACTAATTTCGTAGTTTTTTGTCCCAGCGTCGAATCTTTCGTATTCATATACCCATTTGCTTTCTCGTGCTTTTGAAGAATACCTTTTGAAACGCAATTCTCGGATATAACATTTAAGTTCGGTAATGATAAACTTAAATTTAAATTTTGTAATTGATTCTTCAAATACTTCCAATCGTCCATCGTCAAATTTGGTAACCTATCATCGAACCGTGACGGTAACTCGGTCGCAAATGGTGGTGGAACATCCTCCAGTCCTATGAAAAGTTCATTCAAAATGTTGCCCTCAAATTTTCTCTGAAATTCTCGTCTTCTTTTTATTTCTTGAGTATACAGGGACTGCATTTCACTAACAAGGTTATCGGTCAAAGTGAAAAATTGCTGCGAAAAGTTTCTTCTGCGCACTACTTCAGATACAGCATTAGCATACATTTCTGGTATCGAATGAACCTGCCGCAAAATATCCAATTCCTCGTAAAGGCGATTCAAATTTTCGTTATACGTAACGATCTTGGTATTGTTTTCGACAATCTTATTCTCGGTTTTTGCCATCCAACGAAGTCTGAGTTGGATGCTCAAGGACAATTTATCTTTGTCTTTTACACACCTTCTCCAAATGTAACGTAATTGAGTGTGATTTCGTGACATTAACAGTAGCCACGAATGATGTAAAAGGCACATATCTTCTATGCTTCCTTCATCCTTGATTTGGGAAACTCGATTGTAGTCGTTTACGAAATTTTGGGTAATTTTCGCTTGATTCTGCAGCAACTTTGTCATTTGACCCATTAGTTGTTCGCGGACGTAAAGTCGCTCACGGACATGTTTGATCTCCTTCAAGTTTATTTTGGTCGCTGTTTCCGTAAGCGTATGTATCTCGTGTTTTAAAGTAGTCATCGTACGATTATTGAAACGTTTAAAACCGCGAGAACATTGCTCGCACAATTGCTTTAATCTTCGAGATGTTATCCAGTTTAACAATGTAAACTCCTCCAAATTCCGGTTGCTTGCCATCAAATCTGTTGCAAGTGCAGCCTGTGAATTTTCAAGCGTTTTTCTCAGTTCAGGTAACATAGGAATTCGTTTAAGAATTTCTATATCCTCGTCCACAGATTTAAGAACACATGAGTACTGTTGATGTTCTGCAATATGGGAATCGAAAGTCTTTTCCAGAATCTTCCCATTGGAGTGACAGTTTTGAACGAGATCATCAAGATGTGCTACGGCAGCTGCCCAACCCTGGTGTTGAAAATGTTGAACTTTCACCAAGTCCTCGCAGAGTTTCCATAATTTACGAGCTGATTTGTAAAATTCTTGTGCAATTTGAGTTCGTTCTACCAGTGTCTGATAATTCAGCTGCAACTTGGAGGAATTGGTCACTCTCTGTTGAAGATCATAGTTCACGTCTTCGTGGTTTAAAATAGATGCCGATGAGGATATCGGGCAAGCTTCGT
This sequence comes from Wiebesia pumilae, assembly GCA_018907045.1. Lineage (NCBI taxonomy): Eukaryota > Metazoa > Arthropoda > Insecta > Hymenoptera > Agaonidae > Wiebesia > Wiebesia pumilae. Next base: position 6,052,613 of record JACCHZ010000138.1, read on the forward strand.
TTAGAAGCTTGCTGATTAGATATACGGGATTCGTATCCGTTCCTGTGGAGTATGACGAGACTTGGGCGTCGGGTTCAAGACTCCCGCCACCGCTCATCAAGAGGATCTGATAAGCTACGCGGATGTTGCACTTTTTTTCAATTTCTTCTTTCAGTTTGATCACTTTTTGAAAAGCAAACTTCGCATCGAAGATAATCATGATACCGTTAGCCACATCGAAGACGTGGAGCATCTTTCAAGTTACTCTTTTAATGATGTATAGATTAACGATAAATCTATCTTGTTTAATAAGTCACTCTTCACTTGTACGGTTTTCAGTACTCGTATACATTTAAACACGAGCTGAGCGTTTCTGTAAAAAATTCAATAATTATGAATAGATTATCCAATAAAACGACAACATATTCTGATAAGCTTAAATTACATTTGTTATCTGAAGAAATTTCTGATTAATCAAATATGTACGATCTGTATGTAATGTTCAAATTATATGTATAAAACTAAGCTACATTATGACTCCTACGTATTAAACACGTTTTATTTAAATATGCAATCAAGTTAGTGGCAAGCTTAAATAATATTATAAATTTATGTCAATCGATGTATTACATTTATTCGATTTTGTAAATCATTTTTCTTTTATAAAAGGTCAAAGGGAGTTTGCTATGGGTCACTGCATATACCTGCGCCATTACGTGTAACGGTATACTATTTCAGGCACAATAATCGTAAAATTATTCTATTCAAAAACTAATGCTAGCGAATTAATTATTATAAGTTTTCGATATATTTAGTTATTAATTTGTGGAAACCGGTTCATCCATCTACGCGTAAAGCAAAAGTTTTTAAGAATGCTGCATACGTAACAAAATATTATTATAATTTTATATACATTAGTCGTAATACTTTTTATTGTATCATCTGATATTAGAGAAATATACAAATATATAAATAATTATTTATAAATCTAACTGGTATTATGAAACTAAATTATGATCATTTGAACTTTTAAATTTATCAACAAACTTTTTATACGTCGAAACAAATTATTTAATTAGTTCTAAATCGACGTTCTTTTAAATAAATTTTTCTACTGTTCTGCTATTATTTATATTATTATTTATATTATAATTATCTAAGGAAGTAATTTAAGATACGTGTGATTTTCAATTAAAACGAATAAAATTATGTTACTCTTATGAAAAACGTTTGAGTATATTATCGAATTATGAATATAAAATATCTTATATTTTATATTTTATTATTTATAAGCTTTAAAACTGTTGGGTAGAATAAGAAAATGTTTTCTACAGATTTTTAGTATGTATTGTTGTATACTGCTGGGTAAATAACTATTTTTGCAAAATCCTTTAATCTTGTCTGTCGTAAATAGCGCTGAAGCTCACAATTAGAGTTTATAAATAAGTTCTATTTTTAAAATTTATGTGTTTACATAAGAGTACCTCAAAATTCTACTTTCGATTGTAATTAATAATTAAATACGGAAACAGAAGCTTGAGTAAACTTAAAGGAAAATACATAATACAAGCTTAAGGTCTGATTACATACACTAATATTAATTTTTCTTTGTATGAATAATCGAATGAAATGCATTTGAATTCAGTGTGAATTTTCCTACAAATAGAAAACAATAATTGAAATATTTACCTTTATTGCAGGGTATTCCTGAACCGTTTTACTTTAAAAAGACGAGTAAGAACACAAAAACCAATATTTTCACGTAAGCCAGGTACATAACTCCCACAATTTGATACTTTTCGTATCATTCCGATGATCGATACTTGTGAACAAACTCTTTTGTACAAGAAAGGTCGAAACTTATTTACATTTAGCCAACACCACATTTGCGTTCAACAATAAATTGATGTCGTTGGTAGGGATCTCTTCAGCTTTCTTAAATCAATATAACGTATACCTGACATTCGGTTAACTTTTACAGAAACATACTTTACTCAGTACCTGTATTCTTTCTCAATGTACGTCGAAAAATAAATGGTTCCTACTAATCCTTTACCAGACGTCGTCAGAGAGTCCGTTCTAAGAAACTCTAGCCTTTCCCATGTTAGGTTAGTTTTATGAAAATAAATCTATACTTACCAAATCATTTATTATTATTATTATCATCATCATCATCATCATGTCAATAATTCAATTGAATTAATTTTAATAAGGACATCGCTTACCTACCGAACAGACTGTGGATAGATATTTAACGGATCGACAGAAATAATAAACAATGGACGACGCACAAAGCATCACTTAAAGAACAAATTTATTTACACAAGTACCACGTAATAAAAAAATTACGGATAACCAATAACAATTATAAAAATAACACATGTAGTACACGAGGAGCCTCGCGTAACAGAAACGATTTACGCAGTATTCCTCGAAGGTAGGATAATACCCTTAAAAAATTCAAACGACAAACAAGTACAATAAAGAAAAAGTAAGAGTCTAATAAAACGTTATCAATGCCAATAAAAAAATTCTCACGCACGCGTACATAACTTATAATATCATGTTTTACTTAGAGGGAAAAAAGGAGAAAGAAGGAAACGCCTCGTGCAGCCTTTTAATCTGATCGTCGGGTGGGTAACGCCGCCGCCGTCGCCGTCGTCGCCGTCGCCGCACCAACGAGGCACGCGATTCGCAAGTAGCAAAGGAGAAAAAGGAGGAACGCTACTGTGCGCCGTATTGAGTTTCGCGACGAGGAGAGAAGGAAAGAGTCGCCCGGTGACGATAGACGTCGCAAATATATATAAATTTTACAAATCGGTTTCTGCATGGCCGACGATTACACGTTCGCGATAGAAGGTCGGCGGTCCTCGAGGATTTGACGGGCAAGTTTCCGCACGCGTTCGGCGACATCTATTTCACGTAAGTTCTTCGTTGCGATGTGGACTGTCCGAGTTATTCTCGAAAGTAGGGAACGTTGAATAGAAGACCTTTGCTCGTAAGGGAAATGATCAGGAGTATGGGATCGTTAAATTCAATGTTGAATATCATCGGCAATAAAGATTTATTTTTGGAGTGATAAGCCGCGTTGGTGGCACCAAAAAGAAAAATTCAAATTGGAATTTATTAGTCTACGTCTATTACGTAGAATTCTTTTAGATATATTTCATTGTCTGGGTATTAAGCAAATCTCGTTAGAAATGTATTAACATCGTTTAGTCAAACATAAGTCCGAAATTGAAAAAAATTGCGTAAGCTCAACATTTTACGAAAAATTATCCCTTTGATCTAGATAATAATTAAGTTTTATTTAACAATTTAAATACGCAATACAATTACGAGTTGATATCAGTACAAATGCAAAAAGAATATTATAACTTTTTTAACTATTAAATGCAAGTTGCTTTTTAAATTATATTTTGTGTGTGTGTGTGTGTGTGTGTGTGTGTGTGTGTGTGTGTGTGTGTGTGTAAATATGTGCATAGTTGTTTCAGCATATTTTCATACCGCAAAACCTAAAGTAATTTAAGAATCTGTAAATGAAATCCTGCGTCTAATTGCAATTCACAGTATTCACGTTTCTTACCGCGTAATTAATAAATTATAACTTGACGTATGAAACATAGATTAAAAATCCTAAAATAACAGGGAAATATTAAATAAGAACGTCATTGAATCGCCTACCTTATTTGTACCAAAAACTTACTTAATTTGCAGGTATCCACCATCTACAATTGTTTCCTCGCAAAAGCACATTTGTTCATAATATTTTTAAAAACTGAAAACCAACTTTTTTGTAGAATGTACATCTCGTAAGATCTTTAATCGTATCTTATAACTTATAACTCCTCAACCATCGGAAGCTAATACTTTTTTCTCGTAGTACTACGCATTTTACGATTGCTTCTATTAAAATTTAATGTTTAATTTTCGTATAACTTTTGTAACGGTATTCGAACCATTTGGTTTTGTTAAAATCCCCAAGGCAAAACTCGATCATTCGTTGATTATTATGAACGTGCGTCCATAATAATCTGATTTGTCACCCTTATTTGTTCTAATAATATCCGATAAGTTCAATCTGGATTGGATCTAACGCGCATAACAATTGGAGAATCGATAAGAACAGCATTTTAATGGAAATCTAATAAAATTCCCGCAACTTTGATCGTTGACTCGATGGATTTACAAATTGTATGCCGCGAAGCTAGACTGCAGTATAAAGAATAAAAGTTAAAGACTTACGTTCGTGCTCTTGACGAGCTCAACTTTTTACGAGCGACCAACTCAGCACGTCTGGCCAATTGTGACTTTCCCCGCTTAGGTGGATGTTACTTTGTCTTTTAACGGGCAGTTAGCGACGACATTAATGTCTTTGTCGCTAGGGGTCGTATGAAGGTCTCTTAATTGTGGAATATACGTATATAATGATATGAAAGAAAAGAAGGGGTAGTATGGCAGTATGCATTTGGGGTAGCACTTTGCGTAATTAAGGTGCATTTGATGGCCATAAGAGCACGACTAACATCCCGTGATAATATTTTAAAATTTAATAAAGCGTGAACATCAAAGATGTTTGTGAACAATAAAATAAATAATTACTCACTGGTCGGCTGTAACGCCTACGTAAAAAAAAAGACATTATTATTATTTGCGTTTATACTATGTGCGACTAAAATTGCTACGCGAGTAAATCTACTCTTCTGTTTGCTGGATTAATAATACAATTGTAACCAACATTTCAAACCTGTGTAATTTTTTTAACTTACCACTCTTCCTCTTCTCGAATGGCAAGCTGAAGCTTTTGCATCCTTAATCTTAATAAATACAAATTTATGAGAATTTCTATGATTACAAGAGTCCAATTCACAAATGAGGAACTTTATATTATAACTACATTTCAAGTTAATTCAGATGTCTAAGATATAATGCCGATTGCATTTAAACATCCATTGAAGTGGGTATCATTATCGAATCTCATCGTTGTTATTTTAATAAAAATGTGTAATTTGAAACGTTAATGAATAAATCATATTAATTATAGCTTTATTAACACGGTCACTTTTACATTTGAACATTGGAAAGATGCGATTGTTAAGCATAACGTATTTCTGGATATATTTTCATTACGGAATTAAAATTATATTCGTAAATTTATTCCGTTCTTTCGTTCAACAATTTTACTTAATTCACGTTGAATCTTACGTACTGGGAATTTTTATTTACAAAATATATGTTAAATATCTTACAAATGCATTGTCAGTGCTATTATTAAATAACATAAATTTATTTTAAATAAGTAGTACATTTCAATGAGACTTGCAATTAAAGCTTATTTTTCTCATATTTGTTTGTTACTTTCACATAAAGTAGCATTACATTTCGCTAAAAAATATGTAATTAAGCCGTTTCATAAGTTCTGAAAAATTTATGAGCTACGGTATCAGAAACGCATAAAATTTCAAATTTCTATGAGCGGAAATCAACATAAAAGTAGATTTTAGAGATAAATCTAATAACATAATTGCAACAAGTTCTATTTTATGACATGAGAGACTAACTTAAAATAATTTATTCACGTATCTTGATGTTAACTTAAGTAAATTAGGGAAATACAGTTCTATATCCGCAACTCCTATACAAACATGGATACTCTTTAAAATCCATAATCTTCTTTTACATACAGATTTCAATTCGCAAGGAAAAATTACTTAAAATACTTATCCGAATATAATCTGCATAGGGCCAAAGGAATAATTTTAAGAAGAAAATAATTACGCAAGCATGTAATCGCAAGAAAGTACGCTATACTGTAATGCAAAAATGATACGTTATACTATTTAAAAACTATTAATTTGCTATATAAATATTTAATAAACTTTACTGGACAAGGCAGACGATTTTTAAATAAAAATTTCAAATTTATTCATACATCTCATGTATCACGATGTTTCTTGTTTCATGCAGAAATGAATCAGATATGCACTGGTATTTTGTACAATATTTATAATTTGAGAAAATGGAAAAAAGATTCTAGAATTTCAATATCGAACTGGTAAAAATAAATATGGAAGAATAGGTAAAACATTGGCATGTCCCTCTCTCAAGAAGGATATTAAATAGAGTGCGATTAATAATCGGCACCATTTTATCCTTAAATGCAATTAATTACACGTCAGTTTTTTATTATCATCAAAATCGAATAAATCTCTGTTAACTTGATACATGGAATCGTATTAAATTTTTCACACGTGTCCATGTGCACACAAGTATCGAAATACATGTACGTGCAAACGAACAGAGGCACAGGCATATTTCGAATGCGAGGTATATGAATTTCTGGCAATAATTCATTGTTAACGATCTCCAAAAAGTTCCCAATACCTGCAAGAAGTGTAACCTATTAATTTCAGGTAATGAAGAAGCCCCATTACTCGGACAAATTCTCCTACTTTTAATTTTCAGGTATATGAAGGGGCGTATAGGCTTTTAATACAACGTAAGATTTTCTTTGTATTGCATATTGAACACAATGCACAACTTTGAAGCAGAGAGAGTTGAGAAGTTTAGGTAGAAAGATGCAGAACTATTATTCTAAATTTTGGAAATACATGCCCAAAGTGAACAACAAAGAGTTAACAACAAAAAGCACATTGAATCACTATAATTGCCCAATTAAAGGATCCACTCGAGTTAATAATTTATTTTGCTAATACTTTATGCATTTAGAAAAGTATATTGCCAACGCAATTGGATGGATATTTACTTTCATAATAGATAAATTGTCGTTTCGATATACAGTTTTGGTAAACGAATCAACAACTTTAATATTGAAATATAAGAATTAAAAAATTCTTTTAATAAACCTTGCTTTGTCTAGAAAGATCGATCGGTGAATTTATATAGCATCATAATTTGTATCAAGTGACCACTGCAAAGATTATTACTTTTATCAGCCAATGTTTTCTTGACTATACACAAAATTAATTACACGTTGATAAAAAAATCAAGTTATATGATAAGTGCTATAATTACAATGGCCGTCTTATTACGTATGTGCGGCTGTTAATCATCAATTAGTCGCGTCATTCTCCTGTCTGTAAGAAATTTATCGGGTTCGATGCCTTGGCAACATGTGTAAGTAATCAAGAATTATGTTAAGATCTTAGTCCTTAATAATTTATTATTTTGAGGTAACATTCGGGAACAATTAATACGTATTTATCAATTTTACAACGTTGAGGATTAAAGTTTTTTCACATGTTTTTAAAACCTTTATATTCATTTCCATAATTACATGACTCCAAAGCTCATTTTAAATCTCATACAGAAGATGTGCCTTCAAGTCATAACATCCCTTTCTCGTTATAGTAATGATAAGCCTGAAATTGCAATTGAAGAAAAGAAAAATGATAACACTTTCATTATATTAACTGTACTGCGTATAAAAAATCTTAAAGATAGAAACAGAATCTCATCCGTTTTTATTAGTTTTATTGGAAGAGTAAAATTAACGTTTGAAAATAAGAATCTATAGTATAATAAACGTGGACATATTGGATTTTATCAATTCAGACAAATAGTTCATAGCTTATAAGCTTATGCACTGTTACAAAAGCTAGCAAATAACTAGGAATCTGCAAAGAAAATATTTTAAGCAAATTTGTAAAAAAAAAAAAAAAAAAAAAAAAAAAAAAAAAAAAAAAAAAAAAGGAAAAACTTATGACACAGCCTCACGTACCTTTTAAATCAATGAAATATTCGATGATGCATTTCGTGTCAAATTTTATGCCTTTCTAAATCATGAAATTTCGTGCTCTTAATAAACTTAAACCAGGCAGTAATGGCAGTAATATACGGTTGAATGCCTTTCGATATTAAAAATAGTTTCTAATGCAGCAGGATTAAAATTATGGCAATCTCAATACTCAGCAACACGAGTTCCCTCGTTTTCCCTATCATAATCCTCGTCAATTGGAAACCCCGGCTTTTGCAATATTATCCGAGATTCGGTACTTTTAACGATACGACTCGCCCTGCACTTTTTTCCCAATGGCTCTCCGGATAAGGAACACCGTCTCGCACGAGCTCTCAAGACTTTATCAAAATCCCATAACTCCCGACAGCGATAGCGCGGTCCGACGGAGCGCGTAACCGCGCACTCGCGAATACATCCGCCGAAACGAGTCGTCACGCAAGCCGCGCTTATGCGCACGCATATATGTGCACGTATGCACGGAGCGCAGATGCCTCTCACGATTCGAGGCGATAATGAAAGACTCGGTGTCGGGCGCAAGGCCGAGGAGACGAGTCGCACCAATGGCGCCGGGAGGGGAGGGTGTACCGATGGGAATTATCCGAGTCGCCGCTGAAGTTTTCCTGCAACGAGGAGAGCGATGCGTTACAGGGGGATTCCCATGTCTGGCTCCCGCGTGGTCAGCTAAATTCGTATGCGAAATCCTTAACGGAAGGATGTGCCGCCTTTGGAACAACATGGATAGAAAAATGTCGTTATAAATAGATTTTTGGGTCTGTCCTGCGATCATAGGCTAATTCGATTAAAGTCGAAATTCGCATCTGAATATAATGACATTACGCTTTAGTAGAATTAGGTTCCATTATCCATTATAAAGTAGTCGGGTCACTTTCCGTATTTCCAACTGCCTCGACTAAGTAGTTTACTCTAAGACTGTTATTAAAACGAGTGAAAATGAACTTTTTCGTCCTTAAGGTAATATCGTGAAGAAGTGATTGAGCTTACCTTTAAAATCAATTTTTTTATGACATCGTTTATCGCACAAGTCGAATGAGAATTACCCAAATTCATTTCGTATTCTTACGTAAGCCATTATTGAAATACTTAACAAAGACATTCAGTTCATTAATTATCAATTAGAAATAACATAAAAAAATACTTAGGAGTTGTAGTATCGTTGATATAACTTTGTAAGTCTTTGGATTTTGAAAATGATTTATCTCGTTAATGATCAGTTCTTTATTAAGAAAATTGCTATATTATAAATTGAAGGTGCTAATTATCTAGTTTCCTGATTTCCTTATAACTTCGTATGAGAAAAATCTTCCCTTAAATAAAAGTACATAATTATTTTTAATGAAATCTTAAGGTGACGTACTGAAGTTACGGGCTGTGCGCACCTAATTTAATGAGTATAAAATTTTTTCCATGAAAATTCGTACAGAACAGAAACTAAAAGATTTATTTAATTATTTTTGTCGATTGTCTATTATTCGATTCGGCTGGAAGAACAAAAGAGTACTATTTCATGATTCTCTCGCGCTTTTCTTCTTCATTTTACATTTGTTATCAATGCACAAATCACACACAGTCAGTGCAGCTAATTGCACGTGAAGAGTGCAAAGGAGTATATTGTTTAAAAATTTTCTCGTGTTCCAGGAATTTGTGAAAGTGCAGCGAGAGCAAAAATGATTAATAAACAAAATTCCTCCAATTGTATCTTAAGTTTGTTAGAATGAATTACACGAATAATTATTAAAAATGCATTCGCGCAATATTTCATAATGTGAACGTATTCGTTACCTGCACATGTTTTTACACTTACTTTATACAATTTTTGTACTAATCGAAGAAAAAGTCAAAGAATGTAAATCAATTCGACAAAAGTGTGTGTGTGTGTGTGTGTGTGTGTATAAAAATCATCATACTTTTTTCTCAATAAGAAGCTTTTAAATTATGGATTAAAAAAAACCGTTATTATTTGATGTGTTAATTTTCGTTTCAAGTTTCGATGAGCTTACGCATCAATTGAAAGAAACAAAGTCATTTGATAAACTTTTATGTTCATGGAAATTGTACTTAGAGACATGTAGCAACGACCCAACGCTCTCCCTTCTAGAGGTAATTGGTTACAACCGAATGTAACGCGTTGATTGCCTTCATATATACTTGCCAGGACTTCCTTTTATCTGCTGTTATTGCACACTGTGTGTATAAATAGTATCTTCTTCGATTCGGTATCGTTTCACTTTGTGGTTTATATATTTTATAAGCATTCAGTAATACGATAATTTGAGAAAATATAATATGCTCTAAACAAAACGGCATTGTTTATAAATTAATAATTACAATATAAGTAATATAACATAAATGACGGCAAATATTTTTTTGCATGTATAAGCGTTAGATGTATATTGCGTCGGTTAGGCGTGCAATAAGATTTAATTTCTTGCAAAATGTAATGAAAATCCCGCGGAGATACATGCGTATGGTAAGCACATTCATCCTGGTAATTTTTCAAAGCAGGAAATAAAGAAGTTTTACTTGGCGTATACCTGAGATCCCTCATTAATTTCGCCCGCTTGTGATCCTTTTATTTCGTGCAGTAAAACGTCTAATTTTATCGTCAAAGTGGCCGATGAAAATAAACGAATTTATTTGTCCCGCAGGTTCTGCAAAGGCCTCGTGTAAAAATGAGAACGATGCAATTCGTTGTAAGGCGTCATAAATCGACGTAACACCTTGCGTGTACACATTAGTGCGACGCGTTGATTAGCATCGATGTCCCTCAAGGAGACGCCCTCACCTTTGGACGTCTGTAGGCGTAACTAGATATAACTCGTCTAGTTGGATTTACCCTTGCGTTGGGTACTAACTATCGCAATGTAGTCGTGTATCTTTATTTACAGGATCACTGTTTTGTACATTAAAAATAGCGATTAGGATAACGATGCGATTAAAGTAATACTGGTTGATTAAGTGGAAGCTCATTTGCGTTATACCACGCGTAATTCATAATGTTTAACATAGTGCCTATAATGGTACTTTTGTGTAATTATGAACTTATATTATTTTAAATTAACTTAAATTATTTTTTAATCGAGCTACTTTTAACTATAACAACATAGAGTATAAAGTTATAAGGTTATGAGGCAATATACAGCATACCTAAATATTCTGTGAATAAAAACGGTTAATCAAGGTATTTCGTAAGAGTGGTTATTTTTTAATTCGCATCATTACATAAAAATGTAATACACGTTTGTCGTTTATTGCAAGATGTAATAAGATCCATTCGTCTGGCATAATTTAACCGGAACCTAAACGATGATCAATAAAAAGTGAATACTTAACAGGTCCTTAACCGGCAGAGAAAAGGCGAAATTTATACTTTTACTTCGTGCATTAGATTATAATAAAGGTGAAGTAATCGCTATCCTGAAAAATACTTTTTTTCCCCGTCCACGGAGACGACGCGCGTTATTCAAGTATCGAGCTCAGCCTGCTTTTAGCTGCACGAAGATTTGCAATCGAAATTTTCTCTCGGTTCTCCCTTTGCGGCGCGCGCACGCGCGATAGGCATCTGAAATATTATGTAAATAAAGGCACGTGCGTTAAGTGTAGACGATTTAAAGGTGACCGACGCGTGCATTATAAAGTACAACGCGATAAGGCAAACTGAGTGAGACTCGATGAGACACTGGGATCTGTGAAATATACAAGCGGAGAGAAAATATTATTTTTAAACGAATGAAGCGTGTACGAAATATAAGATCGTCTTTAGATAAAACGGCAGGTGTATATAAACTGTTAGCAATGATGACCGAAACTTTAAGTTTACCTTTTATCTTACGACTGTTTCTCTCTTTTTTTTCAATTTGCTGGATTTTACAATTTCATGTACTAGTAAATCAACGTATGCATGAGATGTACGTTAAATTAATCGAATGCTTTTCTCGAATAGGGTTAACAGTTCAATTCTCCATTCTACTCTCCCTTTCTACTCCCAGCACATGTTCAGTTCCACGTGAATTGTGCGTTAAATTATACGATACTCTTATAACATCTATGTTTAGAAACTTATCCTGATTTTTGCACTAAATATTATTTACTTGAATGTTTAATATAAATGTTCGCGGTCGAATTCGTTTTATAACTCAGAACCTTAAACATTGAATTACTGATCGTATTGAGAATAAATCAAGATTTTCCGTTTCTTTAGAATATTTAAAACTAGTTGACCGTGTGAAAGTAATAAATATACCGAACTCCAAAAGCTAAATAATGCCCATTTAATACGATTAATGAAATAACTGTCGATTTTACAAAAAGAAAGTGCACGCATAAATTATTTATCTTTTATTGGTATATATTTTTAAACTAAAAGAATATACGTATCACGGAAGCGTCTTATATTAGATATTAAATTTTCAAAAGATGGTAACAAAAATGTACGACCTTTTTTTATAAACTGTTGAATTACCAGAAACTTTGCTCGCAAAATGTATCGGAGACAAGTACGAGTAGATCGCTAATGATTCGTTGCGCGAATGCATTGACAAATAATTATTTTATTATACAAATGTCGTACCTCTCGAACAATTATTTTTCGGTTTTTAAGGTACCTCAAGTTTTTTCGTATGTCCGATAAATGCACATCAATGAATAATACAGGCTAATCGAGGCTAATTATTAATATTCAATATAATAGTCAACGACGAAAAGTAATTTGAACAAATATTACAGGCCATAAAAACGACCTAATTAAAATAAATATTTTTCCGATAAGCCTCATTTGAGTGGCCAACGAAGAAAAGGTCCTCGAAAGCGAATTTAATTACCAACGTTTTATAAAAAGGGAAATAATTTCATTGGATCGTGCTCGCATACGTGCGTAAGTGCACGGGGAAAATAAAGTTTAAGAGGCTGCGGTATTCTCTGCGTATATTTTCGGCACTTTTAGAAAATGCGAAGGTCATCGAGATGAATCCCTTGGCATAGTTCACCAAGCAAGACGCACCTGCCCGCTTCTCCAGCTCACGCATGCGCTTCCCTTCTCGCGTATCGCCCGGCTCGATCTTCCCATATTTTTCTTTTTTTATTGCGTTTCATTTCATTTTATTTATATTTCTCCCGTCTTTCTCCTCTGCGTCGTCCTCTCGGCTCTCCTTGCGTTGTCTACTTCTTGGCGACTGATTTTATATCTTATGGCGTACTTCGCTGGAAGAACGCTTCGGTCGGCGCAAATATTTACAGCTGCACGAAAATTCAGATACTTTAAAAAGTTAAGATTTCACGGGTAAGGGGAATAGAATTTTCGCCGGAAATAAAAACATTAATTTATATTTTTCATTGTGTCTTTTATGCGCTCGGTTACTAGTTCGAAACGACTTCTTCTTCTTCTTCCTTTTTTCGTTTAAAAATTAACTTAGAAACGGTACAAGGGCTTTGAATAACATATTAAAATATTCAACGTAATTTTAAATAATAACACAGTTTTTTGCGGCAAAATTTGCAGCGCGAGTTTACTTTTACGGTAAGGTAGAATTTAAAATTACCGTGAAACTTTCCGAAAATTTACTTCATTCGAACAAACCGTAAAGAAAGAGAAAATTTAATTATACGACAATGAAATAACAGTTTCTGACTGTAATAATGAATTTATAAAAAGAAAAAGAAAGAAACTACTCATTTCAATAAATATTTCAATTAGCATAACTAATAAGGTGCATAATTAGAATAGAATGAAAAAGAAAAATTTCAAATGTCAGTAATCGTGCTATCTTTCCACTTTTCTTCTATTCCGTGAAGTGCAAAATGGGCGGCATTCAGGAACGACCCCCCGAATGCGTTCACTATTATATCAAATTGTGTATATTTCCCTGGGATAATTACTCGAATTATGAGCATTATGCAAATCGGTATGTAAATCGCCACTCGCGAGTAAGAGAAAGAGAGAGAGAGAGAGAGATAGATAGATAGATAGATAGATAGAGAGAGAGAGAGAGAGAGAGAGAGAGTCGCTCGTCTTGTGCAAGGGGATTACAGCAATTTTGTGTATAAGCGCGCGCTAAACGCTGTTTTATGTGCATTTTATGCGCCGACAGTGCACTTTTTCCGTCTGTCGATATATGCCTTTTCTCTTTTTGGTTTTCGAGAAATTTATCTTTCGCCGATCTTTGTAGTAGCGGTGCGCACTTTTTTTTCTACGCTCCCTTTGCTTTACCGTTAAATTTAATTAGTTGTTTGAGTTTGGTGTATGTAATTCATACCTTTCATTCTATCTGAATTGTTCAAGAATATATCGAAATATTATATGAAGCAGATAATTCATAAAGTCTGTTCAAGATCTATTTTTTAAGAAAGCAATGATAAGTGTCTATTGCCTGTATCAAAGTTGATTAAGTCTTTTGTAAAAAGTTCCATCCGATAAATAATATGCATTAGAATAGCTATTAAACCGTATAAGTATTGCAGAAATGTTGTATGTAAATTATATTTATTTTGCAGCATTACGATTGTATTACGATTGTATTACGATTGTATTACGATTGTATTACGATTCGGATCCCTTTTAAAGTGACTTATTATTAGGAACAAATGTATTTCCTTCTTGACGAATAGTCCTCCGAGAATAATTTCACCATCGAAAGATTTTTATAAAGAATTTATTTTTAATGAATATATGTAAGTGTAACTAGTTACAATATTTCGAGTATAATTCGAAAATAACCAAAGAATTATTGCTCATTTAGTATGGTAGGAAGGGTAACATCCGTAATTCTCAACTAAGCTCTGATACAAAACAAATAAGGCAACCCGATTGTTAAAATAATAATTTTAACTAGCGAAAACAATAGACTTTTTTCTAGGTTGCCTGAACAGTCTTGAACGGAAATACGATCACTTACATCACACTCTACGCTTCATGATAAACTGTAAATCCAGACAGTCAAACATAAATCGATGACCAAGCTAAAGAAAATAGAAGGAGAAAAATATCTCTCTTTCGTTTTCGAAGCGTATGCAAATATTCCATTCTTGCGTTAACGAAAGTAATCGACTCTGCCCGTCGAATTTTAAATGACGTCGGAGGAAAAAGAACGAAAGCAAAAGAGTCGATTATAATATCGCCCGTGCCTAATGACAAGGCATCTTCTCGCGCCTCCACTTTTCCCACCTGTCATACGCGATATGATGGATAACGCCCGCGTTACCGTTCATTCTAATATATTTTAATTTATGTTTTCACCTGAGCGCCGCGCGTCCCTTGATTTCCCATGGCGGCGCCAGGAGGCTGCGGGTGATGGTCCGACTCAAATTTTCAAGTCCGAAAGAAGGAGGAGAGAACTTCATTACCTTTTTTTATCGGCGTTGTTATCGCTGGATTTTTTAATTGTTCCCTGGTACGTAGCGCGGAGTTTGTGTGTGTATTTTCGGCGACCTATTGTCTTCTAACGGTCACCGCTATGATCGATGCTGAAATCCTCGTGACGTCATTCGATTTATTAATCGGATGTTTTTTTGCCCTACATTTGAAAAATTAATGGGCTTGAATCACTAGTAGAATATATTCTAGGCGCAGCCTTACAATTCTGTATTTATTTATATGCGCAAGTAAATCGTCTCATTGATTTCTTATTAATAAAACACTTATAATGTTTAACAACGTACAATTGTTTTAAAATTGATTAATGTAAATACTATACTTAATGAATATTTCAGGGCATTTTATATATTAATTAGTGAAGCTTATAGTCATAGATTAAATGTACAAACATTCTATTAAAGTGAATGGAGTGTTTTTATAATAACGAATATATTATTACAATTAATTTTATAGAAGCATTTTCTTGTTTGGTGCACTAACGAAGTACTGCTAATGTAACAAAAGGAAGTATAATGAAACAGAGTAGTACAATAGTGGAGTATTACAGTCCTGAAATATTGTGTATTTGCTACATTCACTTCGAATTATCCAAACGCATAATAAAAGAATAGATTTAGCTGAAAAGTAACTAAATGTATTTATTATTTTGTTTTTATTATTCCTTTTAAATGGCTGTTTCCATTTCTGTTGTGAAATAATCTGATTAAAAATTACTACCAGTATTAAAAATTCTTTACATAATTGTTTCATATTTATTTGAATTTTTTAAGTATTATATAATTTTTATTCCATTTTACAGCCGTATTTAAATATTTATTAAGAGTTGAAACTAATATGAAACTTTTAAAATATGTTATTTTGCAAATAATATAAAAGAAAAACTAACCGCAATAGATTCGAAGACTTCAATAAACTCAATAATACACACGGTAATGATAATTTTTAATAAAACAATAGTACAAAATAAAATAATTGAATGCCATTATATTCCTATTGAAATATTATTGTTTTTAATAGAAATAATTTAAATCTTGATTAGTTTTAAATAATTTACAGTATTTTAATGAAAAACAATTTTACATAATTATTTTAGACCACATGTATTGTACAAATTCTTGTAATGCTGAATAAAACTTTAATCAGAAATTTGTATTATTCTACGTTTAGTCTCAAAATACTTAGATTTGTCATCGTGAATTAATAAAAATTATACAAAATGACGCTGTTTTATTGTAACTACATTGTTGCAACTGCAAACTCGGCAAAACATAAGCGAGGACCACATTTAAGAATATGCTTATACGATTTGAATACATTTTTACTAAATAATTTACTTTTTTTCAGATATTAAATCATGAATATATTTTGAAATATTGAATATGTCTGTAATCAGTGAGAAATAAATATTTAGTTTCTCATGATTTTAATAAATATTTTTTTACTTCTTGCAGCGTTTATTTTAATAAGCGAGTTTATATTATTCATTTAAAGCTTATATATATATATATATGTGTGTGTGTGTGTGCGTGTGTGTGCGTGTGCGCGCGTGTGTGTATTGCCTCAATATCATTGTGTATCCAATATCGTAGAAAAAATGACGAGAAATACTATAATTTAATAATATTTTAATATAATTTATTTCATTAAAAGAGATATCCGTTTCAATATTGTATTAAGTTTCGAAATATTACAAAATGCGTTTTCATTTCACGGAAAAGTATTTTACATTGTAGAAAATCTATTTTACTGTTAATTTTGAAATTAGGACCAATTTTAATGCGTAGTTTTAGGTTTCAACAAAGTACTTTTAGAACAATGTTCGTATTTAACATTGAATTTTCTTAGTGGACATGAAAATTAATTTATTGCACAGAATGGGTCTATCCTGCAAATATTCCAAAAGCAAAGTTGCCGTATTACGTCAACGAAAAGGAAAAGAACTTGACATCGTCAAATTTATTCCGAATGCTTGTCTATTAGTGTATCGGTATATATCTGGTGCGTTAACAGCAGTTCACGCATGTAACGTACAGCAAGATAAAGAGGGATAAAGCAAAAAAGGACGAAACATTGAAAAAATATACACGATACGATGGAAAAAGGAGTGGGGGTGAAAGAGGGGGGGGGGAGAGAGAGAGAGAGAGAGATGTCATCGATTTGAAGGGTTGGTGTATAAAGCACACGCTAACTCGGAGTAGCGTATCTCATGATCTATCTGAATAATAACGTGTACGACAACATGTCAAATTATACGGAACCCATGAAAACACTGGTACGACGCGCGCTTGCATCTCGGATTTCGCGTCCGTCGCGTTATACGTGCGTGTGCGCCCGAAGTACGTTTCTCCCTTCCCCTCTCACATTTTCTCACACTTTTTTCTTCCTTTTTTCCATCGGTCTCTCGCCGATTCGGTCTCTTTACGTTCGCCTGCGTTTTCCTTCCATGTGCTGCGCTTACGCACACGAGACGTATTATAAGCGAACACGCGTACGCGTGAAAAAACACGTGTTACAAGTGTGCGATGCAAATTACACTGTGTTTACCGAAGAATTGAATTTCAGGAGCGACATATTAACCGATCATTTTCGATATTCGATTTTCAGATTTTTCAAGGATTTTCTACATGCGACAGTTAACATCGCTTCTGTACTCCAGAACTAATTGTCGTTCTTTAAAGAATTGAGAAATTTCGATGTTTTATTTTCATGATAATTTCGGAACACCAGGATACAATGCATTTCCATATTTATATTTTGTTGGCGTGTAAAAATAAAATAAAATAGAACTAAAGGTGCAAAACTTCATTCAAAATTGTTGTATATGAATTTGCCTTGCTGCGATGATCATTTTTTACTTACAAATACAGTTGATATTACTGATTAAGAAATAAAAGGGTAATTTAGTTTAAGGAGGGTCTTCATGAAACTCGTGTAATAATCCTTCCATACGGTAAGTTCATTATTCAAGTTGTTTTATAATTACGAGTATGTTGCTCAAACAAATTATATTAAAAAGAAAGGATAAGTAAAGAAGCAATAAAAGCTTTTAAGCGAACGTTGCCCTGTCCCTCATATTTTTCAGCGATTATAAACTTTTTCGGCTCATTCAGTTTTTCAAAGAATTCTCAAATATGTTTCGGATAAATTTTGATGCATAAAGTTATAAGTTAAACTGGATTTCAAGTCGAGTGTGCATTTTACTCGCGAAGAAAAAATTTGATAAAGATGCAATTTTGATTAATTATGGGTATTCATCTCAATGGTATTAATGCAAGAATTTTAATGCGTGGAACTTTGATTTTCAATAAACTTTTCCCTTGAAATTTGTCACTCGAACTGAAAATATTCATTTGAAGCTGCATTTAATAATTTTGTTCAGTCATCGAACGTGTGCTACGAGCTTAAATTTATTGTACAGGGAACTTCAAAATAACTAAATATTTTAAACAAAATATTCTCCATATTTGATTATTACCTGCGTTATCATCCTAGCATACGTTTAAATTAAATTTTTCTTTACTATTACAAATACATCTGATAGTTCTAAATATTTGGATAATTGTTGTCCTGTAGGCGGAACATTGTGTAACTCGACGTTATGCTTGCTACATGTGTTAACAGTGGCTCGGTATCGGTTTGCTACACGTTTCACTTGTATGATTGCTTCTGACACGTGGGCCAGATATCTATCGGTGTATATCATGTTTTCGTTTCGGAAAAATCGAGATCGTCGATTTCCTGTACATTGTGACTTTTATTTGAGCACCTCGTATATCTTAATGTTATTCGGATTTGCCGTTGCGTGAAAAGTCAAAACATACAATTTTTATAATCGAGCATCGACCTCAAGCTATATTACTTTCCTGCATTTCAATAATTACAGTTATCAGTATAAATTTTTGAAGTTTAGATTTGTTCTTGTTAGAAGAGTAAATTAAGTTCATTTGAATTCTTTTACGCCATCGCCGATAATTCCCTTGTTATTTATGTATGTAAATTATTTTGCTCAAAAGCGATATAAATTACCTTGAAAACCATTGATTCTTCAATCATTATGAAAATTAAATTAACAAAAGATGATTACAAAGACGAAGAAAGTCTGCTGTGCAAAAATAGATTTCTTCCTATTATAAAAATGAATGGAAATTTCAACGATTACTATATTGTGTTTTCGATGACTAAAATGTTCATTTTGAATAATTGCATCTGAGCACAGTCTAAATGGATACGGATGGATTTCCTTTTAATACGACGCTATCGCACTTTTTATGTCTCCGTTACATATAATACTCCCTTAAAGAAATTCGTACACCGGTTACAGGTAAATAAAGACTAGCGATGGCTTTTCGATCGGTACAACTGCCTTGGAGTAAAATAGAAAATGAACAAGCGAATTTAATTAGATAGTCTAATTCTGAATTCTGATGGAAGAAGAAGAAGAAGAAAGAGCGACTCCTCCTACTATGAAAAACAAACGAGCGCGTGAGCCGTCGAAAGTCGAAACAAATTTTCTCAACGCAATTACAGCGATTTTTATCGCTCAACGCGTACACATTCCGTGACCGCAACACCGCGAAGCGCCGCACCACCTCCGAGTTTTATTTCATGCCACTTTTCCGCAGGCCACGCGAGTAGCCGGTGACAATTAAATCACAGGTCCCGCTTTTGATCATGACGGATCACTCGCACGGACGCGTATTTAATGGTAAAGTTCCTCTTGCGGGAAAAGAAGAGGAAGGGAACGCGACAACGAATGCCCTGTTTTGACTTTCAGATTTCCGCGCGATTTTCTCTAGTATTACATTATTAAGTCGGGCGGATATACTCAAATTAAGGGGGAGTCTTACACGTCACTTTTTTCTGATTTCACCCTTGTTTTCTGAAAAAAAGAGGGAAAAAAAATGAAAAAATAACGAATACATTCTGCTCGATTATTCGACGTGATTTTAAATGTTGGGAAATTAGTACGACTTGCATATTACTTTTTGTGATTAAGTGTAGGATAAGCACGTACACAGAATTTAAATTTCTAAGTATTACTCGTAAAACTTACATATTAAGAATATTGTCACCGATCAGGCGAGTAAATAATGATAAACTGTTTGATTACCCGGTGCAAACAATAGAGAGGCCGGTAATACCTTTCCAAGTGTATATATATATATATATATATATATATATATATATATATAATGTAAAATATTGAAAATTGCATACAACCTTGAACAAAGTAATGATTTATTTACGATAGAAAGTTTTATTAATTTAATAAATTGTTTTAGATTTAATTATAATATGTACCACAAGTTTTCTATTACTAATGATCTTGTTCGAGAAGATTATTGTAATTTTTTATTTCTTTCGGTAGATACTTTCAGTCGTATCATACTTTACTTAATAACGAAATATGTTGTAAAAATTATCTTGTACTTTTAATAAGAATTTAACCGTGGATAATGCAATTATCTGAATTCAATAACATTGTTGATAATTTGTATATACATTAAACAGATTAATTGTTATGTGAAATAATCTCGTAACGCATTACCGCGAGTCAAGTTTCGAAAAAGTGTGAAAAACTTATTTCTGTAATTCTTCTTAATAAATATTTGTACGAAGGCATAAACATGATGGGTTTGTATAATGCTTAAGTGCTTTCGTTAAGTAAATAACGTTACTTTAAGTAACTGAAAAGAAAGTTTAAGCATTGTTCTAAATTATCAACGATAATATTATAAAAGAATTAACTCGAAATGTAAGTTTAATAGCGTATAATTTCAAATTGCAAAAATAACAGAATCCGGAGCTTCGCGTTTGGAAAACTTATGTTTGTTTCAAAATTTATTGTAAAATTTATCACTTACACTAAAGGGATACTTCAGTCAAATGGAATCACGAATCACGTCCTAGAAATTAACGCTGTACGTGACAAAAATCTGCATTAGATAAAAGGAAATACCTAGATTTAGTAAAAAGATTTAGCGGAGTTTTGATTGCTAAAATCTACCGCTGTAACAGTCGCGTAACTGCACTATACACGAACTGGAATATAATTTATCTGAAAATTCAAAGTGACCACGTAAAAATTATCCACATAATACAGAAGAGAAATAACATATACGCATATTGTTGCTAATGGTGACTCATAAAAATAATATTTTTCAACGAGCATTACAAAAGTTGACCCTTACTTGCCCTTATGCCTAACATCAGTTGCCTAATTCACCAATCACAACGTCATCGTCGGATCACCCCGAGAGAAAAAATCAAGGCTCTCCTGAAACAGTAGCGACATCATCACTTACAAACCCATTACGCGTGTTTCGTTATTACTCGCGAATCAGATCCTCCCACTTCGCATGAGTAATGAGCCCACGTGCGACATTTTCCGTGCATGATTTGCAGGGCCTATCATTACGGGCCCTTAAAATGGCAAGGGCGCATAATCGTCTACTTTGCATTTAATTTGTTTCATGGACGGTGGCCTCATCTCCTCGTCGACCGCTGCTGCTGCTTCTGCTGCTTCTGCTGCTTCTGCTGCTTATGGCCATGTGGCTGCGTCCGGGTAAACTCGTCTCGCGTGTGCTTCGGCGTCGGCAGTACGTAAGTATACTGGAATTACAATTAATAACGTTAATTCAGCTGATTGGTTTCTTCGATGATATCGAGGTTTTTACGAGCGCTCGCTCTATACTCACGCGAGAATCGCTAGAATCGTACGCGAATCGAGCACTTGTGTATGCTTCCTTCGTAGCGGTTCTTACAGTTGCTCCACTGATGATTATGCCTTTCCTTAGTTACCTTTATTTCATAATTTCTGACGACATTATTAAAATTGTGCCTTTTCGTATTATCGTTCGTACGCATAATGATACGTGCGCAGTCTACAGGAGATTTACGCGAAAGTGTAAAGGTATTGGTGGAATGTAAGCTTTTATTCGATCGAAATGTTCCTTCCCGTAAGGAGAAAGTAAATGCTAGGTGAATTTAAACGATCAACGGCAGTAACGCCTCTTTACTAAATATTAGATATTTGAACTATAATAACGAACGAATGTTAGAGATATCGCGGTCTTAGCTCTAATTTAAAAAAGTAATCGAGTTTATGGAGCAATGCGGTAAATGTGGACTATTGAAATATGGAGAGTAAGGTATTACCGTCTTATAAAGAGTGGCCGAGAAAATGTTTTTGTAAAAGGGATTAAATTGGAGTACAACTCATTTCGAAATAATACCGGTAATAAGTTTTAATTCCAAGCAAATGGACAATCTTTTTTATACCTTTCAACTTCAATTAATATCGCGCTATAACGCTTACGTATTTTTACGACATTAAACGCTCTATTTTTCGTTTATGCGAAATGAAGTTCTCAGCTTTTAGCACCATTAGTTAATAACCTTGAGATATTCAGCAACGTTTGATTCGATCATTTATTAAAAGTAGAATTATTACATAAGCACATCCTATTATAAACAACGTATAAAATCTCACTCTCCGTACACCGTCGCGTTATATTCGTTCAAGACATGACGCGAAAAAGTGAAACAACAAGAGACAAATAAATGAAAATTGGCAGCATTAAAGGCAAAACGATCGAACGTTACGCAAAATTAAACCATTTTCCCGGTCTCCGCCTCACCGCGGCACGCACTGCACGAAGGAAACAATGGATTTCTCAATCCAATATCCGCGCTAAGTAAAGGCTCGTCCCCCCCTCACGCTCGCTCTCTCTCTCTCTCTCTCTCTCTCTCTCTCTCTATCTCCCTCCAATCCCTCTTCCGCGCTCCTTTCTCAAAAACGATTCTCAATTACGGTCATTACACAAAAGCGTATCTCGGTACTTTCGTCGGCGATGTTTATATCGGGTAATTGGCCTCTCTCGCCGGATCGGCCGCACCGATAGAGAAGAGAAGCCAGTGCTCAACTTCTATAGAAAGGTGCGCGCGAGCGCAATCGACGTAAACTTCCGTACGTGACGCGGTTAGCCTTTTTACTCGCTATAGCAGGAGGTGGAGGCGCGATTCTTTTAATGAACTCGTTTAGCGCGCTCGATGTAAAATTAGGTGGATTCGAGGGAGAGAGAGAGAGAGAGAGAGAGAGAGAGAGAGAGAGAGAGAGAGAGAGAGAGAGACGCCGGGATAAATTGATTTTCTCGGAATATCGCGCACCGGAAACTCGAAGAGCAGCTAAGAAAAATGGGCTTTGTTTTAATGCGAGGATTATTATGGCGGGTCACGTAATTATAGAAATTTTTGGTGCCGATGGCAGAAGCTTTTGGATGAGAAAAAGCCCTCTTTATTTATTGAATCGTAGCCTCGATTATATTTTCGTTTTACGGATTTGCTCCAAAAGTGGATGTTACCGAGTTTCTCAAAAATTTTTGTACGCCTTTTTTATCTTAATAGGTGTATTTATTTAGTAGCCATTAAGCCCATTTATTATCGAGAAACATACTTTCTGAATATTTAAACGACATACTCGATTAATAAGGTAATCAGAAAAATTGCTCATTATTTTCCATTACTTTCGCTTTTATTTTATTTTCGAACAAAACCTAAAGTATTACATTATTTGTACCGTGAATAATTTTACCGAACGAGAAATAGATGTCGCACAGATTCTTAATAATGTCAAGATAAAAGGCACCTATTAAGTATTATTTCGCAACGATATAATAAAATCATTCAGTTTTGCAATTATTCATTTGGTTATTTTTATACAGTCATCGAATGTTTCCCTTGAAGCTTTGGTTTACTCGTTACGATTTTTATTGCACGTCTTCAATTTGACTCGACGTGTTTAATGCACTCGATCGGTTTTGTATTTTTATTTCATTTATTATTTATATTACGCAAACGGATTCTTCCACGTAAATACTTTCTCGTTGTCTTTTGTCCCTTTTCGTTATATAACTGAATGTTTTCTCTGCGTTACCACTTTTTCGAATAGACTTTGCACTTACAATTTATCATTATTACCGTTGTTATTACATTGCAATTAATTTTATGACGGATCTAAAGTGAGTGATATATTATGCAGCAATTTCTGCAATTATGGGAATCTTACTCGATCTCATCGACATTGCGGTAGTGTCTATCCGATCCGGTTATGGCATCACTGAATTATCACTCTCAGCGTGGTTTCATTCACTTGGCGATATTTTAA
This sequence comes from Wiebesia pumilae, assembly GCA_018907045.1. Lineage (NCBI taxonomy): Eukaryota > Metazoa > Arthropoda > Insecta > Hymenoptera > Agaonidae > Wiebesia > Wiebesia pumilae. The sequence continues at coordinate 6,076,904 of JACCHZ010000138.1, forward strand.
ATAGATTCTGGTAATTTAACGAAATTACCTTTCTTGTATAGTTATTACCTAGCTTTGGTATAAATATCGTAGGCAGTACGAAACTGCAAGCTTTGAAAAAAAGCGTGTCAACATAGATTTACTCAATTTTCTCACGCCCATCGTGTGCAAGTGCTTGGCAGTGATGCACGTTGTTCATTACTTGTGCATTTAAAAATTGTGAACGCATGTTTGATAAAAACTAAAATCCACATCATCGAGCGCGCATCGACACGTCTATCAGCAGTTCCAAAAGATCCCGCATAAAAATTGCCAGACGCTGATGCTCGTACACCGACTAAACGCCCAAAGGCAAAATCTCGTCTCGCTATTTCAATTACGAGTCTCTACATTGCAAGCGCTTCAGTCAGCGCTCATTACCTTCGGATATAAGCTCTGGGGTGCTAGAGAGATGCTCCTCGGCGGCTACCCGGTGAGCGTCCGCGTATCTCATCGTGGCTCTTGAGCTGCCACGGGGAAGGAGCGAAAAATCGGCCGTGCAGAACAGCGGCGGCGTTGCTACTCCTTTGAGGCCGACTTTTATTGTTCATTAAAGGATCGTTCATTAGGCTCTATTATCGAGATCGAGGAGACCGTACTTTGAAGGATTTATACGTGAGCCGTGTTATTAGTCATCGTAAAAAGGAGATTTTTGCGGGATACGTTCGTAAGATCGCCGTGCGCGGTATCGTTATCGTGTCTTGCGCATTCTTTTTGTGGTACAAGAAAGCGATATTCGCGTATACTATGTATCGCCTCTGTATTGCTGCGCAGTTTGTGTCTTGTAGTCTGGTTGCCGTTGCCGACGAGTGCGCTATTAGCAAGCTTAAACTTCTACTTCCCTTGGGATTGACTTTATTTTATTACGATTACTCGCGTACATTGTCCGCTTAGGAAAGCATTATCTTCGACATCGTCCTTTTTTCTTAATAAATTCTTAATGAGCATTTTATCGGGAAACACATAATACGAGTGTTTCGAAGCTCCTAACAAATCTTCGTTTATTGGATCTCATAATCCTATCGAAACCAAAAATAGGTAATTGCGAATGCGTTTTACTTTCATGTCCCTTGTAACTTGAACGGGTTCGTGAATTTAATTTTCGTTTTTTTTTTCCCTTCTTTTTTTTCTTTTTAATTTGACTCGGTTTGAATTATACGCACTGGAAATCGAAATAATGAGATATATTAAAGTAAGACCTAACCGAGGAATAGCCTACAATAAAATAGAATAAGTAGAAGATTTCAAAAATTCATTTTTAAGTACATTTCTTCGTGGCTTATTCTTTTTCGGTGGTCGATTAAAAGCCTTATGTTCTCTTGTAAATTTAAATTGCCTCTGCGATTAACGGAATTACCAAAGTCGCGATATTAGGCATATTAAGTGAGCGATAAGTGAATACCCGTAATACCGAGAGTTTTTTCTATAAATGTAATTTTGTAGCACAGGCACGTGGACAGTTTCATCACAAGAGACTTGAAATCTTCGAGAGATGTTTTTTCAAGCAAAAGTTATTTCAAGTTATTACTCGCTGCAAAAGTGCATTGATCCGCGTATGAAAGTGGAGTTCTCAAATGATAAGAATTGCAAGGCTATAGAGACGCGATGATCGAAGCAAAGGTCTAAACTACTTCATAAGATAATTGATTACGCGATAGATAAAGTCATCTAAAGCCCACTCGAATTAGTCGTAACAACATGTAGTAACAACCCATAGTAGACCACTGAAATGAGCGAACGAGGGCAAGATCTTTTCTTTCGCCTTTTACACCAATGCCAGTATTCTCTTCGTCTTTTAAAGTAAAATTGCTGGACCTGGACCTGCACTACGCGAGTAATGAAGCGTATCGCCGGATCGCTCTTCCGTTCTCTTTTTCATAAGGAACAACGTGGAAAAACTCGGCCTCGGCTCGTTTTCTCCTCCCTCGACCGGGCGTTCCGGGAAAGCCCCGACCCTCCAGCACTTGGCCGCTCCAGTGATGCACGAGCGACGCTGGGCTGCGGCTGACCGCGCACCAGATGCCCGACGCCGTGGCCCACAAAAATGCGCGCATCGACCCTCGGCCGCAACCCTCGGCTGACCGCCGTCTCTATCGTCCACAGCACCAACCACCGAAACCCCCATGACCACCTTCCCCCTCGACGCGCATCCAAAGTCTTCGTTAAAAAAACCCCCGCGCGTTCGAGTGGGATTCCACTCCGGCGGAGTGGCCGCGACCTTTTCTCTTCGTCAGCTCTTTCGTACGATGGTGCGTGTCCTCTCGGAAGAAATGGTTACGTCATTCGACGATCAAGCGGTCGAACAACGAGATTTGTTAACTCTTGCATTTTTAATACTTTGAGTTTATCGAGTGAGGATTACCACTTGTTTCGCCGTTAATCTGACGGCCAAATTGAATTACGAACGCATCTACGATTAATTTTCAATAAAGTTCACTCGATGCGGTAAATATTTACCGAATGGTTATTGGACTCTCGGTGGATTAAAATTGACGACGATACTCGCGAACATTGGAGGCGCAATTACCACTCGATGGATTAAATTTGCCGCTAATACAATCGACACCGACAGCGTTATTTCCTTACTTGTACTAATTATTATCAGTTACCGGTAATTTTTTCAAATAAATATTTCGCGTTTGTATTTCGAGAAATACAAACGCGTTTTATCTCATAAAAGATGATAAGACGTTGAGATACGCGCATCTTCTATCGAGGGATTGGATCTTGATTTAAACTCAACTCTTTGTAAAAATATTATTGCATAATGTTGACAAACTTACCGAGTATTATTTACACACACGTATAATTCTCAATTTTCGTGTTTGAGAAAATTAATTAAGTATTAAAAAAGCCTATAATTAATTCATTTTATGCATTACACGGACTTCCGACCAAGTAGTTTTTTTGTTTTATTAAAATCATTTACTATTATAAGCAAATAGCTTTAAATTACAAAAATATTTACATAATATTTATTAAAGATTTGTTAGTTATCGGTTACAGAAATCAGCAAAAGTTTTATGTACTGATTTTATCTACGCCCTCGTGTTCCATTAAGTACTGGAATGGCGGCGTACAGTTTGTATTTAAAAAGCTCCGTATGGATTGACAGAAACAAAGTAATTCATAAATTATTTGCAACGTTATGGAAAATATGCTGATTTTATTGAGGCTTAAATATAAATCTCACGATCGAAGGCGCAGGTGTTCCAAAATTTGTAACGAGTTGGTAAACATTTTAATTAACCGGTCGTGCATTAATATGGGCAAAATTACCATGAATTCGCCACTGTGCAACCTGGGAAAAATTAAACCAAAACGAATAAGCTCTGCCGCAAGCCATTTAACTAAATTGCGAAGCCCTTCTAAATAAATCAGCACGCAAACGCAACGTGCTGTTCCAAATCGAACTCGTCCGAAATCACGAAGTAACGAATCCTCTTTGAAAATTCGCTAAGCCGGCACCTTTATTAAGACAGACTCTTAATTACGGACATTCGCGCGGCGCACATTAAAAGCGAAAGTCCCGAATACCGGCCCGGTGCATCCGACAAAAAGTACGCGAATATACGCGACAGGCAGCGCTTAACGCAATTACACCTCCGCGTGCCCGAGGGAAAGAGACGTATGTGCCGTACGTATGCGCGGGAAATTTCGATTTTACCGCACGCAGCTGCGACGTATACGGGGTCCGCAGCACCCGAATGATCCCATAAAACCGGGGCTAGAAACACGAGACTGGAATTGTCTTTTTTTTCCCTCTGGTGCCCAATGACTTTATTGCAGAGCAATGAAGGGCGCAGCCGAAATCGTTATGGCCTTTATATGGCGCGCTGTAAAACTTATGTGTTTTGCGCGCGTGCGTGTCTGGGCTGTGCGTGCGATTCGTTTCTCTCTGTCTGCCCTTGCTTTGTTTTTGTTTTTTCCTTTAGCTTGTCGCTGCTGTTGTTGTTTGCCATTTTCCGAATAGCTGGCCGCGTGTTTGCGAAAGTTGACGAGGCGATATCGTAATGGAAATGGCCGCTGCGTAACGCTCACGCGACTTTAATGCGTAACAATGTCTTCTATGTACTTTGCAGCGCATGGAATATATTTAGGAGACCATCCAAAAACATTGTGATAAGCATTTGGAACGTCACGGTTTGTAAAGAAATTTTTTTCTATTTTTTTCATTTTCAGCTATTAATTATTATTACGCATCTGTCGCATCGATGCATTTCGAGATTCTTCGGACGAAGATCTCGATGAGTCTTGCAGTTGATTACGTAAAATGTCGCCTTCTGAATCGTTCCGAATAGATCGTTCTTTTAATGCAAGAGCATTCGTTGACACGGGTTAAAAGGAAATACATTGCGAGTTGATTATTGACAAGATTATCATCTTGAAAAGGTGGGAATTTGATATTTTGAAAGATGAATTTGAAGCTTAATTAGAAGGCTTAGCAATTAGAAGGATTTTAATCGATCGAAAGTATTTCATAATGATGAACTTCCAAGACCGGCGTCTCGTGTCACCGAATTTAAGTAAATTCTTGCCAAGTTTTAACTATCGCATCACGACTTGCCCTAAGTATGTCATTCACAAGCGTCGTCGAGACTACGAATGCATGATCACCAGGAGGGATTCACACCGTATATAGCGCACGATCTAACACGCCGCGCGTCATACCATTGTGTAGACCGACGTGCCAAGGTATAACTCGCCAGTTGTGAAAAGAAAGAAACGTAGATAGATTCTTAATTAGGCAGAGCCTTCGCATATATAATAGCCATACGTGTGCGGGCTCTAATCGGCCTACAATTTTGGATGAAAAAAGAATTCGTCTGGATAACTAACGGATGAATAGATCGATCGTTACGACAACTTCGTATCATAGGAATCTATCTTTTCTATTTTAGCATCGTTTTCTTTGCCGATCGCCGGGAAAATACGATTTCGATCCTTTCTGTCCTCGTTGGCTATTGAATTTCTCAATCCACGAGCACAGAATTCTCATGATTTTATGTTCTTAAAGTGTTTCCTTAATTTTTGGAGTCATTGATGCCGTGTTTCGAATTTCAAATGCTTGCTGAATATATCGCCAATCTGTGCGTACTAATTTTCATTGCAGCTCTCACGCATAATTGATATGCCGAACTCAATCGAGCATGTAAAGCTCCGATCTTTTTTTATATCTTGTTAAGATTAAATGGTAATTTAAATGTCGATATAAGCAATGGCGATTCGTTATGTTGGAATATTGATGAAATGGAAATTTCGAAGTGATCGCGTCTGCACGTAAAAACTCACCGTGAGATTGACAGCGGGAAAGGCGTTTTTATTTTATGACAAGAGGTACATTTATTAGTTTCTATCGTTAAATACTCTGTCGCATGGGCACATTGGTAATATTCATGTTGTTGGTAAAATCTTTAAATTCATTACTGAATTCATGTTTTTAGAGAGATTGTAGCCGAACAAAGAAGTAATATTTTAGTTTTGTGTGTTACAAGAAGCAGCTTACTTGGTAGTAACGAATGCTTCATACACGTGACAATTTAATAAAATAATTGAAATATTTAAATAATATCAAATATTAATAGTTCTCATAAAAGTACCAAGTTTGGAGATTTTTTTCAGAGCATTCTTTTGTACGTTTACGTCATATTTTTGTATGATTTTACCATTTAAATATATATATTATTATTATATTACAACATTTTTACGTTCTGACCTTAACTTCGCTTCCTTTTAATATAATTCATAGTCGTTAAAAGGTCGTTATGATTATAATATTGATAATCAAAACGTAGCTGTTCAAAAATCAGTTTCTCCATTTTGCAAATTATAGTCCAGTAAATGATCAAAATAATCTTTCACGTAATAATAACGGAATACACCCCATCAAATTCTTTTCGGTAGTGTCTACTTTATCTACTCAAGATTAGTCAATGATTTTGTTCGGTGCCCTTACTGGTTTAAATCCGGTTTCGTTGCCGCTCAAACTTGCTTAAAAGAATGCAACTTATCCTTGTTTAGTATTTATCTGCTTGACCGAATGACGAAAAGCTACCATATACTTTTCTCACAATTTTGACACCATTTCTATTATTAACGAAATTAACGCTGACGTGCCCGGATTTTAGATCTTACGTACTTTATTCGTTTGAAGTGAATGCGAAAGTGTACGGCTCGATTAAAATTTACAGCTTCTATGGATTACATTGATATAATCAATACACCTTTAAAGCTTCATGAGAAGTGTAACAAACAGCTGTTAACGATGTTGTAAAAGTTGCAACATTGCAATAATAAACTCTCTTAAGTAACTAGAGAATTCGAATATTCAATTATGTTCGTAAGTACCGCCATCCTTGAAACTTTTCAACTGCGCTCGACAGTCCCGCATCAACCGTATTGAACAAAAGCCAAATTCAGTTGCCAAACGAGGCCAATGTTGCACCAAATTCATCATTTCAAAGTTTTAGTAATTCCTGGAGCGAAATGCTTTGGTACGCGAACACGGCTCCCCAGACGCCGAATTTCTTCGATGTGCCTAATCAAATTTTCATCGCTTGCGAAAGCAATCGAGTGTACAAGATCGGAGACGACGAGGCAAAGAAGAAGAGACGAGGTCGCGAGGAGGAAGAGAGAAGGGTTTCGCGGTCGCAGGCTTAATCGAGATAGACAGGCCTAGCGCCTCGCGTTCCCGAGCTGGTAGAACTGGATCGTCGTCCTCGTGGGAAAAAGGCTCTTGGGATGCATTCGCTTGACTCTGAAGCAATGCGATCGAAGCTCAGGCCACCGTCTCGTAAGCTCGCGTGCAGGTATCGGCGAGGCCGCTTCTACGCGACTGCGTATCTCTCGTATAAATATACTTCAGACGCGGAATGCAACAGCAGCTTAATTGAGTCGGAGAAAGAGAGAGAGAGAGAGAGAGAGAGAGAGAGAGAGAGAGAGAGAGAGAGAGCGAGCGAATATGCTCGCGAAAAAAGTTCATACGCGCACGAGACTAATGGTCCTTTTCCTTTCTCAGACAGTCTCGGTACTACGGATGGGAGAGAAAAAAGCGACGAGCGATTTCCGTAAAGATCGTCATGCATGAGTTTTCGCTATTTTTCGTGGCTTTCGTTCGGTGTTCGGAAATTTCGTACTGATAATTTAAAAAGTCGCTTTCGGTACAAAGCTGATATTCAATAAACCTAAATTAATTCATGAATGAAAAATTATTCTCCATCAAATTTTCTCCAAATTTACTTATTTGCTACAAGGGTTTTATAATTCATCGTATTAATTTATGCACTGCATCTTTCGTGATTTACATTAACAAGATTTTTTGTTGAGTGCATACTTATTAGTTTATTTGTCGATTTTATATTTATATTATAAATGTGAAATTTCAAGGTGATGAGTTTCGATACTTCTAATTTCTTTATTTAAACGTTGAAAACTTGTAAATCTTCGTCTTGTAAAACTATAAATCACTGAAATTCCCTACGATATTCTCGTGACGAGAGGTACATGCAAATTTGTATTCAAGCGAAATAAAAGATTAAATTTTTCTTATTTTTCTTATTTTTCTTATTTATAATTACAATGCATTTATTTCTCTTTGAAAATAATTTGATCGAAACATTTTTCTCACAGAAGTTATCGCTTGAGTTTTCGTCTCCATAAAACGAATTTAAAATTTTATCTTAAAAAACTTATCTTTTCACGTTTTGAGTCAATATTTGAGAAAAAATTCACGATAAAATTTTTCCTATCAAGTCTCTGCTCGTTTAAGATCTTATTATAAGCTACCTATATTAATGCACTGTTGCAGAAATTATTTTACTAGTAGTAACTGTAGAACTGCAATTGATATTAAAATACCAATAATAGAGTGATATTTTAGAATCGTATAAAGCCAATTTATCGTATACTGCCATCGCTTTCGAGTAAGAATATTCCAATTACGCCAATTTTATCATAAAATATTTGCCGAACACCGAGGGCAGCGTCGATCACAAAAACGACGCCTAACAAACGAGCGTTAAGAGCGATCCTTCACCGAGGATCGAAGTTATCTCGCCGCTTCGGATCTCATCGCAAGCTTAAGATAAGCATCTAATCTGTCGGCGTCCGCAAAAAAGGAAACACCCGTCCATTGTCGTGCGGCCGTAGGTCTAGGCCCGCGGAAGCTCCGTTGACCCTGTGTTATCCGGAAGACAAAAACTGGTCAACCGCGGAGCTCCTTCTTCTTCCGCCCCTCTGCCGACGGACAGACGCGTTTTCCCTCCACCTGGGAGCAGCGGTGGCACAATGGGACGAGTGCCGGCGTTCTCCGCTGTCATGGGCGCGCGACCGAAATCCAATTTGCATGAGCCCGAGTACAGTGGACAAGGTAATTGCTACACAGTTGGGAATTATGGAGACGACGCAAGATGACGAGGACGACAGCGCGACGCGACGCCAGAGTACGGCTTCAGCTCTGACTTCCTCCTATTTTCTTGCCATTGTATCCATGTTTTCCTTTTCTTTTCTCTTGCGGTGTTTTTTCCTTTATTATTGCGGCGATTCCTTTGTTCGCGGGATTTTGAAGACGAGTTCGTTGGGCAATTTGTTAGGCGTCGCTCTTTCCGTGAGTGGAGGTTGGCGAGATGTTTGTGATTTGATAAATATTGTACGCTACTTGATCGCATGAAACTGCCGTAACGAGCGAATAAGTTTATTTTGAATGTAATTTCTGTCATAACATAAACATGACCAATAGTATAATAAAATAGTTCGCGAGCAGCGAGTAATGATCGAAAAGTACCGATTTTCTACGAGCCCCGGTTATGCCATTGATTGGCGTCTATTTTTATATTTTTCCTGACTCGAATGTCTGTAAATTTCTGTTTTATATAACTGAAATTAAATCGTACGGAGGACCAAAAATAAACTGCAAAAACGCTTTCAATTATCTGGCTAAAAACATAATATATTATTTTCATTCAATTTCAAGCACAAGCTATAACACGAGCGAAATTAAAGTATCTTTTTTAAATGTCTTTTCCATTACAAATGATTTATTAAATCAATTATTCATTGAACTCTTATCAATTAAAACAAACTTTTAACGTTTAAAACAAACAGTTTAGAATATCATTAAACATTTTTTTTATTCGAATGATTCAAATTATTTTCAAAAGAATAATGTCTCGATGCTTCATATTTTAATTTACTCTCCACTGGTTTTCTCCATTGATTTATTTTTTAAAACAACATCAAATATTACAGAGTTGTAATTAACATAGTTTGTCTTTAAACGAAACTTTCGAAAATATCTTACTTACAAGCAATAAGGTGTGGGATTGTGCATGTATTTGTATTGAACAAAATCGTAATAGTCGAAGAATTTACGAATACTTTTGCGTATGCAGCTAAACCCGTACACAAGTGAAACGGATGCATTAAAAAAGATTTAAAATATAAGCACTGGTTAAGCTGTGAACTCAGCAGTGTTAAAGGAAGCGAGTAGATTGCAAAGGAATTGCTTGAAATTCGTGTAGTATTTTACTTAGGTTTTAGTATAAAAAGTGGCTAAACTCGACTAGTTTTTAAAGTATTCATCCACCAGTGATTCTTCAAATTAAACCCTATTTATGTATATGAATCAACAGTTATGGAACAACTCTATAGGTCAGTGAATAAAAGTATTAAGGTAATTAAGTAAGATTCGTTCAGGTTAGATGTCCTGAAATTCCATATCAGTGTCGCTATTCAATTTAAATATTTTGAAAATGTAATTTAAACATGACGATTGTCTTCGGGTTTCGGAAATTATATTTCCTGGCGAGCGGAAAGCCTTACTCCGTAGGTCGATTCGAAATTTCATTTAATCTCGATTTTCTCGCCACATTCACTATTAATATAGATACACGCGTTATTAAAATAAAGTTAGATTTTATTGTTTAAAATTTTCTCTTTTATTTCTTTTTATGGGGCTCACAGGTACCAAAGAAAAATCAGTTTATTTCATCGTTTGGGTGAATTAATCAAGTACTATTTTCTGGAATCGCGCAAGCATTGGGACTTTGATAAGCAAGTGTAATATTATATTGCATATGGGTAGATTGGTCTATTGTTCAAATTCTTTTTAAGCATTATAAATAGATTTCCATAGAGAGTTTTCTAATAAAGCTTTTAATACAAATACTTTGACAGTTTAATGTTTTATACGTTACAAATATGTATGCGCTAAAGTAAATTATTGTAAAAAATGCGTGTCTTCGTTAAATCCCAACAAATTAAAATGAAATATCATCATTATTTTGGGAAGTACTAAAATAAATAACGTGAATCTTCTTACAGTACATACTTACACATGTTTCTCGATAAGACGTATAAAAATACAAAGAATGAAAAAATAAAGAAAAATAATCCTTTTTCCCGCATAAGATTCAACGAAAAAGTTCGTAGGACCTGGGTACCTTTATCGTTTCGCGATCGGCTTTAAATTCACCTTCGAAAATCAACGGAAGTAATTGATATTCATCCGGAACGGACCGCGTCTCTATATAAATACTATATGAAGTCAAGTAAAAAAAATATCGAAGATTCCTCGAATCCTCATCGCTGCATTGCCCGCGGGAAGAATTTTTTCACTGCTGTCTGTCTCCCCTCCTTACCCCCCCCACTCTCTCTCTTTTCTCTCTTCCCGACGCCCAAATGTGTAAGTTCAAAAAAAGGAACGTACTGCTGTCGAAGACGATAAATTCGATATTAATATCGCTATTTATTTTCGCGTCGCGATCGAATAATAAAGTGTTATGGCGTCCGAGCGCGAAGGGTCTCCCGTCCTTTGCGAAGGGATAGCTAAAATAAATAGAGGAGAGAAGGGACCAGTGGGAATGAGAAAGGAAGGAATACGAAGAGCATCACGCGAAAAATTTACCTCTTGTGTTTGCATAAAACAAATCTTTTAAAAGCAACTCTTAAGAAAGCCTCTCTCTCTTTCTCTTTCTACGTCTGCAGGAGGCAGAAGGTAGGAAGAAGAAGAAGAAATAGAGAACAGAGAGAAGGAAGAAAAGAGGAGAAGGACGTTCGCATAAATACGTACACACAAAATACAAACAAAAAGCCACAAAGGGCCGTGCTCGCGGCAGATACGATCTTACGGCATGCAGATACGAGCATACTAATCTCTTGCCTCGGCCGAGAGAGAGAGAGAGAGAGAGAGAGAGAGAGAGAGAACCAGATAATCGCAGATACGTATATAGCATATAGAAAGTCTTACCTTTTTTCTCATCTCTTTGACTTTCTTTGTCTCTCTTCTCTTCTTTGCTCATTTTTACCTTTTTACCCTCTACAATTTACCTAGTCTTTGTTCTAGTTGTTTAACATTTTAACAACATGAAAAATCCTTGATTATTAAGATTTAACTATTCATAAATTAGCCTCGATAGATTGGTTTTATATACTAAAATGTAAAAAGAATCAAGCGATTATCAAAATTTTTTTACCGTTCTACCAATCGTTAGTTCCAATACAAAAGTTGAAAAATTATTCTTATACGAAATACATCACGAATAAAATCAGAATAATTGTGCAAATTATGTCAACTGTCTTCTTTTTTGGAAACTTTGGAAAAAGTATTTTTATATAAAGAAAATAATACACATCTAATTAAATTATAATCTTTTTAGGCGGAGTCTCTTTTAAGGTCGCATTAAATCTTTATATATTTCAAAAATTATAGAAAATATCATATCAGATATTTGTAAGCTCCTGAAGGAAATAAACGCTTTAAAAAATCTATAACAAACGTTAACTTAAGCGTGTGCTGCAAGAGTAGACAAATGAAGCTCTTTAAGGAGTTATTTCTCCACCAGATGGCGGAGCCTCTGAACTAGTGCGTTACGCATTTCCCTAAAGTGATGAGATTCATGTTTAATATACGTAGCATACGTAGCGAAATCCTCTGATCTTCTCACAGCATCTCAGGCATAGTCAGTCTACACAATCCTACTGTTGAGTTCAGTACGATGGATCAAGAAAGAAATTTGGATGGAAGAATATATGTTTTTCAAACTCTAAAAAGTACGGTAAAAAAATCATAAAAGATTAATTTTCGATTTATACGAAATGTAATTCTATAAATGAGATGGTATTTTTTCTTAAATTTTTTTAAAAATTGAATATGACTTATACATTCGTAGGTTTTAGATTGCGATTAACATATATACAAGAAAAATTAAAATACGTGATTATAAATACATTTATAGTCTGAATTAACCAATAGGAAAAGAATAAGGCTCTCAAATTTTACTTAAAATAATCTAAATTGCAGGGTAGATGAACCAGAAGTTGCAAGTAACCAGTTTATACCTTTCAACGTGTGCGTTATTCATTATGAAAATACTTATTAGTAATCATTGAGTTGAATAAATGCGCGAGTAAAAAATATTTCAAAACAAAAATATCTTGTGGTTTGCACATTATTCTGAAATTATATTACAGCCCAATCTATGTGAGTGGAATACCATAAAAAATTATTCCTATACATCACTTCAAAATGACGTTGATCCTTATTTTTTATCGAATAAAACATTAGTTGACAAACATAATTCACTAAAATTAAGCCTTTATCGCCTAAAGCATACTTGTTCAATAACGAATAAATTGCAGTTATGTAAGTGTATAACCAGATCACAAAAGAAAACTTCTACTGCGCTCTATCGAAGAACTTATTTTCAGAAAAGATATAATTGAGTTAGCTGTCAATAATTCTGTTTTAAGGTAAAACAACGTAAAGAAATAAAATCTATCAAATAAGTAAATCTAAATAGATCGCAATATCATTGAGGTGTGTTTAATATGGAAACACACAACAGCACAAAAAATTATCCATTTAAATATACAAGAGAAGGACACGATGTCGATCCATACAACAGAGATATCAAAATGTTACATGCTGAATCAATCAAGCCTACAAAATTGAAAATTTGTAAAAGTTTACAAAACAGTGTGTTTACAATTATTTGAGTGTTTATATTTATTCAATATAGACATTATGACACAGCGTAAAGTGCTTGATTTCACGATACGATCACGATACGAGGACGATTCGAAATAAGAAACGCATTCGAGCCGAAAACGGAAAGTATCTCGAGTTCCATTTCTGACGGAATAAAGTCATGTACGACTTTTATCGGGTCTTCTTTTACAATATTCTTATTGTTGGTTACGTATAATAATATGCATGCCTAAGTATTTGAGATCTATTTACTTGTATGTTATTCGAACTTTCTTTTAATATATACTTATCTATATATCAGTGATACGATGCAATTATTACTCTGACAAAATTTTTTTCTTTTTATAAGGTAAAACTTATGTAACTTATATTTGACTTTTAATTTTTATGTACTTTAATAGCAGTTTTTATCTAAATTTTGGATGGATGGACTTACAGCGCACGTTTTACGATGTTAAAAATTCAGTTCTTATTTTCTAAATACTTTAATTCCTTTCACGTAACATTAGAAAAAATAAATTTATTGCTTACATTTCTTGTAAAAGCTTTACACACTTCAAGTATTTAGATTAGTAATGATTAATGATCAATACCCATAAAAACCGTTCAATGAATTTTAAGGCTCAACGAATATTTTCATTTAATCTTATTTCTATATTGAACTAAATTTGAAGAATAATAAATTAAAAATTATTTTTTCCTAATAACTAAATTATGGTTAATAGTATATTTTATATGTATTTAAAACTGCTGTATCATCGATATGTTTTTTCAAAATGAGATATTTTTTTTTCATAAGACACGATTCATCGTGTACTGTAAAACTAATTTCCAACTCGATTGCACAATACTGTAAAAATATTTAGATCAGCCACTTTACGCATCAAAATTGAAAACCGTTTGTGCAAGTGATCAATTGTCCACGATTACTTTTCGCGGGCAACGTATAACATTGAAAGATGTTCTACCCTTCGCATACCTTTAGCTGTCCAGTCATATTTTATAAAAGATGTAATAATATTAACAAAGATGATTTAATATAGCGATGCAATTGAAAATGATTGCGGATGTCGATATACGTGTACGATATATGTGTACAGGTACACATAGACAGAGAGCTGATAATCCAAATCCATAGGGATCCGAGACGCGTATAACCGGAGAGAGCACTCGTCCGTTGCCGCCAAGAGACATCGACGACAGTAATTCCTTGCCCAAGGAATCCAACCTCTCGTCCATTTATACCCCACATGCATAGAATGCACACCTACATAGAGTTGTAGGGATGCACGCAGGCCAAACGACGATGTCCCTCGGAATCTCCATTTCGGTACAAGAACCGACGGCCAACGCGACTGTTGTACGGGTAGTTTCAATTTCGTAACGCCAATCCAATCATGTAAATCAGGTTTGGCATTATTAGTGGATAGCAATCGGACTATTCTACACCGCATTTCTCTCTATCTCTATATCGTCTTTACTCTCTCTCTCTCTCTCTCTCTCTCTCTCTCTCTCTCTCTCTCGTTTCCTCAGACGTACCACCTTGCGCAGGAGAACTACGAGTGAAAAGAGATGGAAGGCGATAGGAGAAAGTACTAGAGGGCTTTCGAATAAGACAGCGAACGAAAAATCGCGAGGTTGGAAAATTAAAATAAAACAATAAAATAAAGTGAAAATAGGATGAGAAAATGAGAAAAGTACAATTATTCGCAGTGGTCTGAAAAATTTAATATTTATTAGGATTGCCAAAATTCCTTATAGTACTATAATATTAATTGTTTACTAAAAGATTTTTATATCATTATTATTATTTTATTACAACATTCTTTTAACATACTGTTTTCATTTGTAGATGAATTTAATTCAATCAATTTTTAACCTAAAGTTAAAACTTAGTTGGCATTTATATTATTTACAGATACGTAATTTAGTAAGAAAATTAAAATAACGATTACAGAAATATCTCTTAATTAATAAAATATTAGCGTTTATATCGTCCAGAAAAAAGTACTACATAAACATATGCATATATACACGTTTGAATTCTATTGACTCTTAATATAAGAGTGTGTACTTTTATAAAAACAGTTGGGTAATGGTTTTGTATAAAAGAGATCCAAAGAATATTGAGCTCAATACATCAGTCTCAATAAATTTCCATTAACATAATTAATACAAATGCATTGACTGGAAAATAAATTGTGCACTGAAATAGTAAATTTAGTACTGTTTTCAATAAAATACAAAGAAATTATAAATTAAATTAATTTATGATTTTTATTTTTATTTTTAAAGTAAAGGTAATGTATTTCGTATTTACAGTAAAGATATATCATATTAAATAGTATTTATATTTTCAGTATTTATTTTAAATGTATAAAAGTTTTAAGAACTAACGTTCAAAAGAAACGCTCTTAAAATACAATGTATACGTGTATTAAATGTTTATTTACACATTAAATTTCTATCAAGGATCTATTTTATTTATATAGAAACTAAACGTTAATCTATTGTTTTC
This sequence comes from Wiebesia pumilae, assembly GCA_018907045.1. Taxonomy (NCBI): domain Eukaryota; kingdom Metazoa; phylum Arthropoda; class Insecta; order Hymenoptera; family Agaonidae; genus Wiebesia; species Wiebesia pumilae. The sequence goes on from JACCHZ010000138.1 coordinate 6,092,425, forward strand.
TACCGAAAAACAAGATAATTATGTAGCTAAGTTTTAAAGTAATTATAACAATTTGCAGTAATTATGATTAATTTATGAATAAGTTGCGATTACATGACCATGTTTGATAACGTTACGTAAAGATTTACGTCTACTTTTGCAGAGAAAAAGATTTACCCTGTAACTCTAAAAGAACTTTAATTTTTTAAGAAATAACTTTTATAAAAATATGGTAAGACGAATGGATAAATACTACAAGAAATACACAAAACGATGAAAAGTTAGAGGAACGTAATAATATTGATATTCAGAATAAAAGGTTGTAAATTAGGAAACGAGTATGAAAGACAAAATCGAAAGAGCGAGAGAGAGAGAGTGAGTGAGAGAGGGGTGGGGGTGGGGGAGAGGGAGCGATGTCCGGGTGAATCTAGCGAAGATACGAGGGTAGTAACGCCAAACTAATCCAGGGTTTAGCTAATCGCATCTCCCTCTCCTTTCGCTCTCTAGCTTCCAATCTTCTTTCTCATTCTGGAGCATCGGAGACTTGATATTCGCATCTAGCTTGTTAACGCGAGGCAGAGAGAGAGAGAGAGAGAGAGAATGGTCGGATGATTTCGACGGCTCGTTCACGAAAGCAGCTTAACCACTTCAACCCCTTGCCCAGCCACCACTCGGGATTCGTCCAACCCGCTACTGATTGAAAGCTGCGATCGAATAGTCCATCGACCGGATATTTCTAGAAACGATTCACCGAGTGCACGTGCTTTTTTTTATTTTTAAAGCGTAAATGGATGTTGCGTGATTAATGCAAAATTATATTACAGTATCGTTTTGTATTTAACGCGTAATTTCTTTTATTAGTATGATTCAGAGAAGAAATTGTGGATAATAAATTTTACTCAGTTAATCAATAAATGTCCGGGAAAATTCCTTAAATTTGCCTTAAACTCAATATGGTAAATTATCCTCGCCTCAAAAATTGTATAAAGTTTAATTACGTGATTCTGTACTATACTAACATCTTGGTTATATTAAGCTTTATAGTAATCTCTATAATTTATAATATTTACCATAGCAATTTAAATTTGAAATCAATGTAAACAACGTTTAAATGATCATAAGCAGAATCGAAAAGAAGACCGTTAAAGTAATTATGAAAGTAATTGTTTAAATTTTTTGAAAAAATTCTACCGTAAAGAACTCGAGGCTTGTGTCAATTTCCATCCTAATTACAAATAAAAGACCTCTAGATGTTGAATTCGTTAAAGTTAAAAACATTTCGATATCGCCGCAAACCGAAACGAAGAAATAAATTTCGCGTTGGCAACTCGAAGTCACCACTAAAGCTGTGCGTGTTTTTCTTTTGGCACGGTGTGGTTGACTTGCCAAAATCGAGCTGCAATGAAATCACGACTCTTCCAAAACACGTCACGCAAATCTGGATTCTGCGGCTTGACCAATGTTCACAACTCGAGTTACGCGTTGAGATACGCTTACAAGCACCGCAAAATCCGACGAATTCTACTCTCCTTCCCGATCCTTCAGCTTAATCCAATCGGACTGATGCCAGAGCCGAAAAGTGATAATGCAAGACTGTCGATAAAACGTCACGTCAAGGTGCACCTCCTCCTTTTGTTCCGCCGCTTACGCAATCCAAATGGCAGGTTGGAGCACAAGCAGAAAGAAGTCGCGAAGCAAAACGCCGAGTGCGTGCGTAATCGGGCATGCGATAAGCGCGCGCAAGTAGTTTTGCGCAAACAATGAAATCGTAGAGAGCGATTCGCAGATGTCGGTTAGTGGTCGGACTCGAGTCACGGACGAGTGACGGCCTAATGGCCAACTGATGGCGATGTCTTGTACGTCGCGGCTCGTCGAAGCCACCTGCTACGGTAATGAGTCTCTATCGCGCTCCCGATGACCCGACCATGATTTACATTTGCATTAACGTCGAGAAAGTCGCCTAATTGCTGGTGCCGAAGGTGCCGGATGTCACTTACGCGCTTCCTACTCGCCTCGTCTCTTTGCACACGTGTGTTATCCGAGTGCAGTGTCCACTGCTGGAAAGTAAACACTTTTCCAGGCTATTCTTCATACTCTACTGATCTTTGCGAGACGTTTAGCGCTAAAACCTAACGAATGCTCGAGCTTTATGGAGGACATTAACACGGTTCTTAAGTATAAAAGTGGATTCTTTTACTTGTATATTTCCTGTCCAAAAGTTATCCTGTTTCGATTAATGAACGAGTTTCTTTCCAGTCGTTAACTCTATATTTATTTCGAGTTTTTCGTAAATATTCGCTTTACTGTTGCATTTTGTTGGTCTACTTATGCAAAAGCAAGTACTCAAGGCTTGAAATTATGAATTTAAAACAAACATTACAATTAGTTCTATTGATGAAAAAACTCGTTTAATCTGCATTTATAATGGACTTTATTAGCGATCAAAGATAAGCTCGGCAAAAACACGAGATTCATGATTCATTTAGATTTTGAGTTTTTAATTCGCATTTAAATTCTACTATACTATAAATTCTCGTGATTTAGCGAATCAGTAATCGTGCGGTCTACTGATATTTAGTCTATTTAACATTATAGGCAGTTCGCAATAATTATTTATACGTAATTGTCAATTTCCCAATAAATTATAAATCGGTATTTGCCGAACCAAGAGCTTTCACCAATAAAGTGAAACTCAGTGTACGTATAAATAAATAACAGTATAGAAAATTACAATGTCAAAAACATGAAGGTAAATTTGTATAATATAAGAATCATTTTATACGTCAATAATTGATCGATAATTTTAATTATGCTCAAATCCAATGTCACTCGATTGTCTCGGTGAGGTCGTGAAAATTAATTAATCCGTTAACTAATTAAGCATGCGTATCTCCGTGACTTTAAACTTTTTCAATTAGCCACATGACAGTGCATAAATATTTTCGTTACTAAGCTTATAAAAGGGCGCGTGTCTTTCGAAGACAAGGGTTTTTACGTGCAAACATCCGTCCTGCATCCGTTGCAATGATCTTTACTTTGATGCGTACAATCAAGTTTGCTTTTTCCACTAATGGAATTGGTTAAGTGACTTTTAAAATAAGACCATTATATATTACGTCATTAATGAAGAACCTACAGAATATAATTCTAAATGTACGGTGATTGACCACCGCAATTAAATTCTTAAAATTAAATATTTGTGCACGATCAAGATCTCTTCGATGTGGTGTATTTTCATGCATCGGTAACCCTGACTTCCTCTTGAAGTAAGGCATAAGGCTGCAAAATCTTGACTCGCAACAATTTTAATTAAAAAGCTGTTGAATTCATAAAAATAAGGTAAAACAAACGCATAATTCTTAATACTATCGATGCACATATGTACTGACGTAGTACTAAACCTGCAAGAAGATAGATTGTTTTCATAATTAGGTCCTAAGAAAGGTTTAACGAAAGAAAATATTATAGCCAATCGAATATTTTGTTAAATTTAGAGATACGCGTAATAGAATTATATGCGTGGGCTTTATTTTTGCAATAATAGTTCTTAATTAAGATATCTTCTCAATTTATAAACGAAGAATCAGTGTTCATTTTCATTAAAAATAATTACGAATATTGTAATATATTACATCTTCGGTGTCATGTTTTTTATTAACTATGACATTTAACGTAGACTAAAACGTTTCTACCATCTTAAAATCATGAACTTCCGAGTCAGATTTTCTTAAATGTATCATTTAGTACATAAATAATATATAATTATAAAATAATTTTAAAATTTTTTGACTTATTGACTTACAATTTCATTTACCATTTCTCTCACGTCAGTACAAATAATAATCGAAGAGCTTCATTGAAGAGCTCAAACTTGGTGACCTATTTATTGTTCTCTTTAAATTCAAGCAAGAATGAATACACGCACACATGAAATTTCACACGCGTATACAAATTCCATTTTCGGACCAAAACTGCTTAAATCGTTTCTCTTTTTAAACATTTAGTTAGATTTTGTACGTGCAAAAGCTTTACCTTTTTTAAGGAAAAATAATGACGTAAACAGCTTACTCCCGTCACAAACGAGAAACACTCGAACAATTTAGGTTTTACATATTCAGAAGTATAAGAAAGCGTGGTTTATCTAGAGGCCTGGCATTTTGTTCAACAACTACTTACTACGTGTACCCATTAAAAAAGAGACAAGGTTCTTATTCAAGAGTTCTTTCAAGAGTTTTCATTCTACCTCGCTAAAAATGCGAGAAGATTACGCGAACATTGTTTCACCGTTCGAAAAATTTCACACCCGCTATCGAAACACACCTTCTTGCATCCTAATAATTCTTCACATAATAGTAAAATCTTACCGACTGTTAGTCAAAAGGTACCCGATAAAGTCACGGTATAATCAATATCATTTGCTAATAATAAATCGAAATCCTGTTGTACATCGAGCGTGTGAGATACTCGATTAGAAAAAGTAGAATCAGCATTACAAGAGAGGAGTCTTTTGTTAACAAAATTCATCAAAGGAAAATTTTTTTATATTTTATATTCCCGCGCAGTCTTAAAAAGCTCGACTACTCGGATCAGATCTCGTGAAAATTCCGTACGGTGCGCCTGCAAAAACGCAACGAGTCTGCAAGCGAACGGAATGTCAGAAACGGAATGTCCTCGAAACACGCTCGATGCCACCCGATCGATCGTTGCCTCGCGTCGACAAGACTAACGACGACAATCGAATCTTTTTACCGGCCGCGGCACTCATTAGCACTCCAATCGTTCGAATCAGTCAGAAGTAAAGGCGCCGCGAGCGAGGCACCGCTGCCGGAAACGCGGAGTTACACGCGTATTTGCCCCGCCGGTTGCACCTGCGATCCCAAAGGAAGCGGCGACGCGACGCTTGGTAACTGTGCCACCATGTCAATTCCGCTTCTTTTCCATTTTCAGCCCCTCGTTTTTTGCCGGCGATCGCGCTTGCGGGCGTCGGTCACAGCTCGTTTGCCGCCGTCGTTCGTGCGCGCACCGCTGCTTTCCGTAAACGAGGAAGTGTAGCAGTATTTCAATCTTCGAGAGATGAACGATCGCGATAGCGTTGCCGTATCGCGGCGATCGCAGGTGGGCGTCGACGCCGCCGGCGGCCGACAATTGAATATCCGTACTCGGTGGTCTTGGTGCCGGGCAGCAAGGAAAGCAGTCGAGGGCTCGCGGATGCTCACGGGGACGCCTACGATCAATACCCTTTCTTGCCTGCGATCAGCCGATTGATAATGAGTTTCCGAGGTGATATCACGGGAAGGTGCTTCGAAAGGTCGGAGTTTGGTGATACAAAAATTAGTATTTTTGGATTGCCCCATCCCCTTCGTCCGTGTGAGCGTGTACGTTCTCCTGGTCCTTATCTCTTCGTTTCGCTGCGACTCTTTTAACCGATCGAGGATTCCGATCGATTCTATTTTATCGATTTGCAATATTCGGCTTTCAAGCCGAAATCATCATTTATTTATTGATTGTTTGTATCTTGACGTTTTTTTACAAGAAACGTTTAGGTCCGATAAATTTGAGATGATCGGTAACCAAACTATTCCTTTTATGTGCTAATTTAAACAAGTGTTCCATGTCGATTAGGTACTTTAAAACGACTTTCAAGCCTTAATTTAAAAAAATTTCTTCTTTAGAAATACCAATAGGCGTTTGTCGAATCGCGTGGCTGCACTTAATGATATTTAAGGGCACAGAATCAAACTCATTTACTCGTGCTTTCGACGACTCGCATAAAGGAAATTGATTTATATTAGCCGTTAAAATTAAGAGATTCGCATAAGATGATCTCTCAAGGCATGCTTTTGTAATACTACGTTTGAAACTTTGTGATCAATTACCAGTATTGAAAAATGGACAATATTTTATTCGCGTACAAAAACAGAAATGATGTTGCAGTATTTCTGGAACAGTATTTGAAGATAGGGAAAAAAACGGAAAAAACTTATTTCGAGACGGTAATTTTATAACTTGGATACTGACGTTCCTAGGAGACGCGCATTATTGTCGCTTCTCGCCTAAAAGAACTTTATCATCGCGCGGCAGCGGCACGTTAGAAAGAAAATAATACCTCCAACACGAGAGAAAAATAAAACAATCCAATCTCAATATCACCAATTTCAATATTCTGTGCAGCATCAAAATGCACGTTCCTTTCATTCGTGCGATCTCATAAAAGTTCGCCTACTAATTAGAATCGCGTCAGCCCCGCGCAACCCACCTTATGCATTATCTCGGCACATCCCGACACGAACAGCGAAATGTTTCTCTCTTCGACTTAGCGCTCGCGCATAATTTCCTTTTTATTTTCGACCGGGCATACGCACCTAGAGCGGCGTGCCGTAAACGAATAAAAGAATCGCGGTACGTTTTTGCCGTAGATTTCAACAACGTCTAGTGCTATCTGTCTACCGCGATACAGTGCTACCGCGCGTTCCGTGGAAGGAAAATTTGCGAAAAAAATGGACAGAGATAGACCGAGCGAGAGGGTGTGCGGAGGAGGAGTGAGAGAGAGAGGGGGAGAGAAACACGCCGCTAAAAGTGAACGCCTAGGATGAGACTGTGTATTATAACGCGAGGGACGAGAGCGCGAAGGGGAAAGGGGACTGTGGAACAGGATACAGGACGTGTCATTAGCATACGCGCTACATACGCCTCGGTGCTTTATGATTTATCCGTTGGCGGCAACGCTAATACAACGCGAGTCTTTTCTCTCTCTCTCTCTCTCTCTCTCTCTCTCTCTCTCTCTCTCTTTCGAATTTGCGCCTCTTTCGCGGACGCGTGTACCGCGTCTATGGCTTTCTTCCTATGTTCTCTTTCTCGTTTTCTTTTTTATGTTCTCTTCTCTTACGGATTACAAGGTTCTCGGCTGCAATTTTTCCTTCTGGCGAGAGAAGGGTAATCTTGTTTTTAGCGAGCTTATGTTTATGAATTTGGGAAAAGATGTTCGTGCGAGGATGTGATTGTTAAAAGTAATGTGCACTATCTAATACTGCACGAACGAAGCTAATATTCGAAAGTGCAGCCCAGCGCTGAATACTGTACTCGATGCTATCTCCGGTGGCTGGCAAAATCGATAATAAGGCCAAGGAAATTGGTTTCTGCTTTGTTACGCGACTTGCCGCAACATCTTGTTGTCCGAAAATTCACGCGCACGTATCCTTATCAATGATCTCGGCATCACTTTTATCATTTTTTTCTTGCTACGTTCGATAACGCAGTACAAAGAAACTTTCGATAACCGTAAGCTATTATCCAGCTCCGTTCATCAATTTTTCCCTTGCCCCTCCCTTATCCAATAACGAATTCTGTCCTCGAGCTTACTAATTAGTCGCCATTTAATCACCCGGATTCTACTCATTCGACACTTTCGGCATTCGAGATTCAATTAACAATGACCAAATTCACGTGGAGCTTCGTATCAATTTCCCTTACGCGTTCGAAGCTCGGACTCTTTTAGAAGCAGGAGCTCCTTTCCGGAGTCGCTCCATTGCGACCAGCGACGTCTGTCCCGGGAGCAGACGAATCCTCCGCTGGTCGCGTCGTTGAAATACGAGGTTCGGCAAAAACGCGTGACGGGGCCGGAGCAAAAAGCTCCAACGACGATGAAAAGTCGGGTGTGCGCGTCCTCTTCACCGCCTACGCAACCGGTCGTCCGTGTCGGTGGCCGCGACGACGCGACGTCCGCCGCGAAGGAAGAGACACGTGCCCGGGTTCTAGGAATCGTCGTCGGCTCCCTCAACGCCCATCTCCGGGCAAAAAAGCAAGAGGCCGCCGTCGGTACTCCGTCGTGAATGTGGCATGCGTCGATGTATGGTGTGCGCATAAGAAGCCTTTTAATCAATTTACCGCGCCCGAGGGGAAAAAGCCACGGGATCGTCGGCGCGTCGCGCACCCGGCGAGATTCACCTGCAGGAATGCACGAGTCGTCTTCCTTTTGTATCTGGTCCTCCCTTTTTTATCTTTTGCCATGGCGACGTCCCTGCTCGAGTGCTCCCCTTCTTTGTTGTTCATTCGCGACTAATCCGTAAGAGGCTTCGATTAATATATGTGTGCATACATATGTGTGCCCGCAAGCACGTGCATGTGTGTGCACGCGAAGGCGCGCTCGCATTCGAGAATTCGTAGAGGCGACAGCGGAGGATGACTTTTTCTCGGCGATGTTCGTCGCTTTTTCTATTGCTATGGGGACTAGGTGAAAAAGGTGGAGGGATCCTTATCTTAATTAATAACGCGAGAAAAAGTTTGTATAATGTGTAAAGCATGGCCCTATCGGAGTAAAGACATCATCCATCCCCGTGTCTTTGTTGTAATTTTTTCTTATCGGCACTGTATAAGCCTGGTTAAGTATTCAAGATCTCGCTAGACTTTGACCAATAAAAACATCTTCAATGTAAACAGTACTTTCCGGCAACTCGTTGAAACGTATAGTGTGATTTCCTTGATTGATACTTTCGTCTTTACAAATTGCTGCTTATGAAACAGAATTTGTACTGATTATATGAAGAAATTCAGCGTTGAAATATTTTTTTAATTAATGTATGCGTTCGTTGGTTAACGACTGTATATAAAACGTATGCGCGGAAGTGATAAAACAAAACAAAACCTACATGAAAACTTTATTGCCTTCTGCAACATACCATATCCATTATTATACTTGTAGATTCCAAATTATTTAAAAAAGGTAAATACGGAAATCTAACGTAATTCGACTCGGGATATTATTCCAGTTAGTCCCGTAATTTATGATACAAATTTTATATTCTTTACCATTAAACAATGTGAGGTGTGAACGACCAGCTAGGCAACTCAATTATAATTTTAAAAGCATTTAAAAGCCTTTTAATGAGCATAAATAAAAAATCGTACCTGATAATTTCGAAGTTTAAAAGTGTAAATACAGAATTGTATGGAAATGTTTACTCGCAATCAATTTAACAAAGGAACATCTGTTATAAATGTAATGACAAGCAAATGAGTATTTCGCATCAAACTAATGAAATCGGAATACACGTTAAGCTTTTATTAAAAGAGAAATAATGACCTTGGTAATAACGAAAAACGTAGCCTTTTTCAGGTAAAGGAAAACGTAAGACAGATTCAAAAGTTGTTGGAAAATTATTATTTTCCAATGAATGATATTAAATTTTATTAAGTACTATTTGTGATTTATATCCATTAGCACATCTTAGATTATTTATTAGAACGAAATATTTTATCAGGACTAATTGTTTGGATTAAAAGTTTGTCAAGAATATTGTTTTGAAAATTTTTATTTCCATGCGAATAGCATTTAAAATACCATTGTCATACCGTATTCGTATAGCAATAAATTTGTTTACGATTGTTTTTTAGTTTTACTCTTTTTTTCACCTGCTCCCGGTAGTAAATTTTATCAATAGTATTACATTTTTAATCTTTGCGTATAATGTGTCTGTCTGTAATAAATGATTAATTATTTAAACGAGCAAGTAGAAGGAGCCGTTACTCCTCTTATTCGAAATGAAAGTTATTCATTTTACGTTATACAACAGTGACATCAAAATAAGTTTACACTTGTGAAAATTCTAATTTGTTCGCGTTGAATCTTCAATATTTCATTGTACTCCTAATGTTTAACGATGAAGTTTCTTCTGTTTTAATCAACCGGCAAATATTACTTTCCGCATTAACATTGCTCGTCGAACAAAAAGTTGAAATTTTTTTTGAAAAATCATATTTTAACGTTACTCAGCAGTTGGAACAAAAACATCGATAATCGGATCTCGTTAAAAGAGGAAATAATTTTCTGACTATATTTCCGAATGTTTTTGATTTCAGTGAAATGGCCATACGAGTGCTGAAAATACGAGATATGATGTGAAAACGAGGAAACTGTGAACGCGTGACAATTTTCAATATTGGAAATCGGGATATGCGAAGAACTGTATTGTTGCGACACCTTTCATCGCCAGAAACTTAAAAATATCCTAAATAGCCTAAAAATAGAAATTGCTCCGTAATCAGTAGATACGCACAAGATTATGCCAGGCATAATTATGAGAACATCGTTGCAAGCCAAGGATTCTAATTTCACAGGCACGTCCATACTTAGCGCGTGCTTCGCCATTGTGCGACTTGTCACGTCCAAGGCTGGACTTCTGGACTTGCTGGAGAGATCGCGCCTTGAAACTGCGAGAAATGCGGAATATTCGCGCTCGGCAGGGTGACGGCCTCCTCCAAGAGGTTCGGGCGCTGCGTAAGGCTCGATCGTCGGAGGTCGCGGGGCGGAGAACTTTTTGTCGAGGGGTCGGCAAAAATTCGGAACGCGCGCTCCCAGTCGAGTCCCACGGGAGCGGCAGCGGACGTTTGCCCGCTAAATATTGTGTTCGCGCTCCCGTCGCCGCTGGGACACGTGTTCCGACCGGGAGGAGCGCGGGATTCCAGGAGCGCGGTGGACGCAGATCGGCCCCGCCGATTATACGCTAATTCAACGCAAATTCCTTGGGCGCGCACGCGCTACCAGGATATATCTGTGTCGTGAGCGCGCATCGAGGAGTCGCCGGTTCGCTTTTAAGGCGCATTGCGCGCGACGAGGAGAACTGGAATGCTTTGCTATTTCGGTGTCTCGGGAAACTGCTGCCACTTCGTATCTAAGAGATGCCTCGGGGGAGCCGGAAAATTGCGTTGCACGTGGATATTTAATCTGCCAGATCTTCCGCCCGATCGTTTACTGCTGCTTCCTTGCCGATTATCAGTCGTTTTTCATAAAGTTATTACGAGCATCGGTCGTAAGCAACAGTTGCTTTATCTTGCTTTTGCCTATCACTTTAATGACGAAGACAATGGTACACGTGTCTACTTTCTGTAGAATGTAAATAAATATCTTATTTTAATTTTAAATCTAATTAATCACCGTCGTCATCGTGTAGTATGCCCGATGTAGATATTCATATATCTTATCTCAGACGTAACTTTGGCTTTACTGGGAAAAGCAAATATTTACTTCAATTTCGGTATTCAAATGTTAATGCATGCCGATTAATTCATGGGCTAATGAATATTCTCTTACAATTAAAAAATGGTAATTTGAATTATATCCGCACTGAATCTTATTCTACCAAGAATCTTTCGATAGTAAGCAAATTTCTACGAACGGATTCTAGTGGACGCATTTGCTTCGAGTAATTAAACTGTGTTCTCAGGATTGAAAAAAGTCATTTAATTTATCATCGAGCTAAGTCTTTCAACATTTCCGTTGGAGCAAAAAATATATATTTGTTGTTAATCATTCGAGTGAACTCCGCGATTCTGTATTTATATATCGATAAGTATTTTTAACATCCACGATGACTCGAATCAGACTAATTATTTCTTTCTTGGCTCTCGAATATTTTTAAAGATAAGTGCACTGATTTTCTTGCACTTCTTCTAGTCTTAAAATTAGTCTTAAGCGAAACGGTTTAACTTAAATTAAAAACTTCATCTTGTAACGTTACTCACGGCTCAAGCCTCATTATACCTAAAAATGATTGCACCTTCGATATATTATAGGTCGAATATATTATAGGAAAATTTACTATACTAACAAGGATCAACCTGCAGCAATACTCGCTTACGATACTCTCAACTCAATATCAAACGCAACCACTGGAAAGACACTGGATTCGCGTTGCAGCCTAGAGCGACTCTTACCGACGGCGAAGAGCAAGTTAAGTCGTATGATGTCGTACCGGCGACATAAAAAGAACGTACGTCGATTGTTGCCTCGTCGCTGCAACGGCGAATTCGGGGAACGCGGGATTAAGTCGCGTCGCCATCTGCGCTTACCTCGAGCGGCTTTTTGCGCGAGTCTCGTCCATTCATCGCGATTCTCGCACTAGCTTAATTCGCCCCTATACATCACACTCTCCGAAAATACGTAAGCGTGTACAGCTGCTCGCGTCGTGTCTGTAAGATCGCCGTCGGCGTCTACCCGTGCCCGAGTGCACTTTGATAATCCCCTGTCTGCTAGGATTTCTGTCGAGGTGCATTTCTTTTGACGACTGGCGTTACTTCGCTCCGCCTCGTTAATCTTGGATTTTTATCAAATTGTCCGAATATTTGCCGCGGACACATAAATGAAGTTTTACGTATAAATATGCCTTTATAAATCGCGTTTAGAATTGTCTGGTTGGACGTGCTACTAGAGGTGAAATAACGTCTAATGCGTGTCTCGATGGATCTTGAAATTAAAAGGAAATATCCATGAGAGTTGAATCACAGCAATTTTTTCCCTGTCTTTTTAAGAGTCGTATTAATTACTTTTTGGGTTACCAACTTACATGCTTACGAATTTCTAAAGGAGTATTCGTTCGAAACGATGAAATGTATACCATACTCTCATACCATAAAATACGCATTCAAGCTACGAGTACAAGATCTTAGTACGATCAGAAATACGCGATCACGAAAGATATTGATTTTGAATTTTATTTTTAATGTTATTCAATGATATTGTATGCGCGATGTAAAGCACGGGTATTGTATATATCGAAAGAGCATTTTTAATGATTTCGTATTTCACGCGTAATAGTTATTTGAGAATACGCAAAAACACAAGTACAAAAATAGCGTATTGATAACGTTGGCAAAAGAAATGTATTTCTTTCAAGTCACATCCTGGATCGTAATTAACATACTTGAAATATAGATGTTTCTTTTTAAAAGCAACGATTATGTATATTAACAACGATTGATACATCCTTGTATCGTTATCTTATATTTAGAATTTTGGCAAACTAAACATCCTGGTATTTTATTATATTTTTTGTATTCGAATATATTTTTGGCAGAACACTTTTGGCTTATTTCTATTTGCGTATAAATGAATACAAGGAAAAATTTCAATCATAGAACGATGACTTGACGTGTACGTACTTAGTATTTTATAGCTGCTTCTTAGCTAACAAGAGGTTTCGGAGAAAATTTTTGGCTCACATGAAGTTTCGTGTTCGAAGAGTGTTTTACAAATGTATGGTCGATGTAAAAATATATTTTGGTATTCGGTATAAGAGCATTTGTGTTTCATTGGATTACTTTATGTAATTTAGTAGTTTGCTCTTGGCGCATACCTAGCTATATTTAGATTATTTCAAATTTTTTGTATCATCTCATGTCTGTATCGTAAACCAAACTATACAGTGTAACGTATCAAAATATTATTACTTAATCATACATACGTTTCATTTTATAAAAGTGTTTATTGCAATTCTTATCCATTGTGTTCCAATTAAATTTTTCCGCTTGTTTTACATATTTATGTTTCACATAAATCTGAAATACGTCAAACGAATGCTTTATAAAATATTTAACAAAGTAACAAAGTTCCGTATGAAGCGCTTTAGTACATAGGATATAAAAGTACACAAAATCACAAAGATAAAAATTAATCCAGAACGTATCATAAAATTGAATTGTTAGTTTTGAATAATCATTTTTAAATTCATTTGCTTTCTAATTATTTCATTTCATTTTTTATTGCTTAGAAAATTATTCCTAAATTATCTCAAACTTTGAAGATCTATCAGTAAATTTGAAGACTAGAACTATAATTGTAAAAGTATCGAATTTCATTATTGGTTTACACGAACATTGTTTATATGCTTAGACGGCACTGCATTGGGGAGCTAAACACGGAGATGAGAACATCGTTAAATTGATTGCCGGAACGTATAAAGACTACATAAAAAGTGTGAACGAAACTTCGGTGAGTTTACCCATCATATTTTTACATTTATAACGAGATATTTAAGTATTTAATAGATTTCTCATGCATTTCGTTTTTTCCTTTTACTCAATGTTTCTTTTTCATGTAATACATTTGCTGCCAACTACAGAATGGGGTAAGTTTATTTATAATTTACTATAGATTTCGATAATTATGCGACAATTATGAAATTCTAAATGAAATTTCATGCAATGAAATCTAACCGTTGACTTCTAACACAACATTCGTAGATGTTTTTGAGTCGCGAAAAACCGAAGAATAATTTAACAGACAAATTTTATCCGTAGCTCTTTAAAAATCGACGCAGTTTAAGAATTAATTTAACCTCGGATATCGAATAGCTCGTAATAATAAACTTTAAGTACAATCGTATAGAAAATGGAAATTCGATTTTCTCAGAACTAAAGTTTCTCCTTTAGGTATCGATTGATTTCTCTCATAGTCCAATCCAAGTGAAATGAGACGAATCGAGCCTATCGGTAAATTATTATCGAGCTCCGCGAAGTCATTCGAGAATAGCGTTCGATAAGCTTAATCTTACTTAGGCGCGCGATCGCGTCAAACAATCCGTCTTAAAAACCGTTGACCGTTACGGCGTTATCCAGCAAGCAGACCGCGATCTCGCACCTCGTCCCAATTTCTCACGTTAGAAGCGGCGAGCGCAGGCGGTCCACGTACGCCGAATGGGGAGTGTAAGAGAGAGAAATGCAAAAGAAAGTCGTGAGCGAGCCGTTGATCAAGTCGTGGTCGCGCGTGTGACCGCACGCCGCGCGTCGGCTGCCGAAACGCTCTGAAAAAGACAACGAGATAGATAGTTGGACGAGGCAGTGAGAGTGAGAGCGAGTGAGAGCGAGTGAGAGCGAGCGAGGGAGGAAGGGTTACGGGGACAGAGAAGAGCCCCGTCGATAAGGACATCAGTAAATCGGAGGTCCAGGACCGCTCGCGCGCACACGCGGGTCCCGAGGAGGAGGAGGAGGAGGAGGAGGAGGAGGCGAGTGCTCCTCGCTTGCAGATAGGATCGGATGTGTGTGGTCCAGCGTTTTACTCTCTGTAAGACTTATATAAGTCGGCGGCGGTGGCTAAGGCTGCGGACATCCCTTGCTCGTTAGCGGCTCGCGACAAACACCGTAAGGTCGACCCTTCTCTCCGCTCTTTCTTTTCTCGTTCTCTTGCCGACGCTGTCTTGAGTAGAATGCGCTATATATAGGGGAAACGAACGAGCGACTCTTTCTCTCGTTTTGCACAGTGTCTTGAGGCTTGTATTACGAGCGAGCAAGTCGTGAAATCCCACGAGCACTTGACCATTCTCGCCTGCTTTTATATTTTTCTGCAATGACGCGACTTCGAAGCGAGCTTTTTCCTATTTATCGACTCTACGACTCCCGATCGAGGCCACGTCAATGTAGTAGAAGAATTCAGTCGGTGATCGAGATAAACTTACAGTTATTCAATTTTGACAATCCTGTTATCGGTGTATTACAGTAGTCTATTTATCAAGCAACTTTTGCATCGACGTGTTGCAAACTATAATGGATGATACATTTCTGTGATAGCAAGACACGATTATCGCGTTACATTTATCTATTAACTTGCAAAGCATATTTTCTAAATGATACTTCGGTCAATAAGATTTTATCATCATCTTGCTATTAAATTGATAAATACGAGCAATCGATATCGGCGTGATAAATAAAGGCATAAAGTACATTGCACAGGTGCTATTTAGTTTCCATAATTACGGTAATTTTACTGCTATTACTTGCAGTAAAAGTTAATCTCGTTGTACCTTAAGCAACGAAAGCAGTTACGTTGAAAATTGTAAACTTCAGCCTTTCACGGGTTGTCTGCTCTTTATCGTAGTCTTTTATTAACTGTCGGTGTATTATTGTAGCTTCAGATCTGCGCGAGGAAATCAATTACAGTTAGCGCGAAACATTCCCATCTAATAAAATATACGGGATTAAAAACTCGAGAACCGACAACTGTTCGTGTTGAATTTTAAGAATGTGCTAATAAAGCTGCAGACCCACTTGTTACTAATTCAAATGCTAGCGTCAGTAGCTTTGAAAATGCCACTAGAATATAAATATGATGATATAGAATTCGATGAGAAATATTATCGCGATTAATATTTACGGCTGATAAAATCTCAAGGCAGTCTCGTATCCCTGTAATTTATCAACATCGGCAATTTTTCTCCCTTCCTCCTTTGGATTTCCGATGGACAGGTTTCCCCGAAGAATAAAACAGCGAGAGACAGAAAAAGAGCGAGCAAAGTATCTCGAAGCGGGAGAAAAGTAGGGTCGGAAAGAAGAGGACGGAAAAAGACGGTCGGACATGACTGCAAGGACTCGTGGTCGTCCATCCCTTCGTTCGTTTGTCTCCGTTCGCCAGGATTGTCGCGCGCGAGACTAGCGGCTCATTTGTTTTCGCGGTGTAATCGGAGCCGAGCTGTCGACACCGTGGCACCTTCCAACCTTCCTTCCATCTGGTCCCCATCTCTCTCTCTCTCTCTCTCTCTCTCTCTCTCTCTCTCTCTCTCTCTCTCTCTTGGTCGTTGCCTTTCGTCTTCACTCCGGCTTTCCTTCGCGTCTACGTCTTCCTGCTCTTACGAAGCTACGAGGAGCGTGCGACTGTCTTGCCGAGAGTCAGAAAAAATAATGGTCCTCGAAAAGGAAAAAGTCCGGGCTAAAAATAATTTATGTAATTTGTGCGGTGTCGAGTAGTTTTGTAGTTTCTTTAAGGATATGTACCTCGCTTTTCGTATATAACATTAAAAGTAGAAAAATTATGAGAAGCCGTAATAAATTATTCGACCCTCGTAATCGTCGCCAACAAAGGAATAAGCGTCTGCAGTTTTCAAGACATTGACTGGAATAAAATTTTAGCATTTCAACAAGTAGATTTCAAAGTCCCAAGTCAGTTGGGTTTTCTTAAATTTTACTTGCAATTTACGAGGAGAACTCCGCTGAAGTTTCTTAACGTATTTTATTATTCGTTATTCGCAGAGCCAAACATTTTTGTACCACGAGAAAATTCCACGTGTCGTTGATAAATATCGCGAGCGCGCGCGCGAGAGAGAGAGAGAGAGAGAGAGAGATAATTTAAATAATAAATCAAACGATTAGCGGAAATTGTCGAGTCAACGAGGGTTAACGAGTCGAGTGGCATTCAGGATTGGCCTCTAAATCAATGTAATAAACGACAATATCCGACTCGATACCACTCGACGGTTTCTTGCTCTCAAGAAACTTGGAAAAAGCCTTTTAAAAAGCGATCGTCCTCGTAAAAGTCCACGGTTCTACGCACTCCCTGCGAACGACGAAAAAATGCATGGAAAATTAGAGCAAGTAGCCGAGATAGAGAGAACAATAGCGGTGCAGATAGCGAGAGGGAAGAGCAAAGGACAAAGAAGATGCGACGAGGACGTCTGGCGCGCTCTCTGGGTCTCATGTAAATCGGCTAATTCCGCGTGGTACATTAATTATCTCGTTACGTGCGCGAAGCTGCGGCGCGCGCCCCGATGTCGCCAGGCTACGTGGGCGCGCGTGCGCACGAAGAAAAAGGTCCTCTCGCATTCCTTGTAGCCAATTATCGGAACAGAGAAAAAGAGAGCGCGCGCGCCTCGTCGCCGCCGTACTCCACCTCCAATTGCCAGCTTTTAAGGCTATTGTACGTGTACACGTTTCGGTCCTCCTGAAGGAGGCCTCCGACATTTCCCCTCTTTTTACGCCGACTGATTTTCGTAATTTGCTGCAAGACCACGGATGCGACCTAATGCGCGATAGAAAGAGAGTTAAGCAAAGCAATCCTTCTCAGGACTGCATTTCTCGTTTCGCAAATTGCTGTCGACGGCGGTACACGTGGGCGCAATTCTCGTGTACAAATTCGAAACCGGGACCAGAAAAGTCGGTGCGCCGACATCGCAAGGTCTCCGATTATACCCAAACCGACACAAATAGGCGAATGAAAAGTGTTACCGCAGAAGTTTGCCCTAAATGGCGATGTATGTGTGAAATCAAAGTAGAACACTTTCGGTGTGGATGACTGAATATAAAAAGGTGCCAAGCCCCCGTTTCGGAATATTTATAAACGGGTGCGTGGAAAATAATTAATAAAATTAAATTGGTGCTTCTTAATAAGTATTTGTTGATCGACTACGTATGATATTTGATAGAGTAGGTGTGTCAATGATAATAATGATAATGATAATGACGACGACGACGACGACGACGACGACGACGACGACGACGATAATGATGATAATACACGGATTCTAAAACAATGTTTTATCGTGTTTATGTATTTTATAGAAAGTTTTTTAATTGTATATTTTTAATTATATATTTCCTTTCCCTTTTAGTAATTTAAGCTATCGAGTATTTAGAAAATAATTAAATATCAAACTACAGCGTTACTATTTGCAGTATACGCGAAACTACTTCCTTCAAAGATAATGTTTTTTCATAAATTTGGTATTAACATTATTAAGATATTACGTTTTAGCAGGTTAGAAATCTTTACGTCTGTAATATTAAAAATGTAAAATAATTTCAATTACAAGATTCGAAAATATTGTTCGTGCCAATATCTATCTAATCGCTCGACAATATTCAAAGTAATTTTTTGCTTTTGTATGTAAAAAAGTATACAACAGGAGAGAATGCTGGACGAATTCACACGTACATCGCGTGCCTTTTCAAATAATTTCAAAATCATAAACGTAACTGCTATCTTAGAGCACGAAAATTATTCACAAAATTATTCGCGCCACACGAACGCAACGAACGACCTTTTGCGCAATTCTCGTTTTTCGAGCGCCGTCGAAAGTTCGACGCAGAATATTCCAAGTACATAAAAACTCTCGGCTACAACTGCATTTCTCCGACTCGTAATTTGCGACTTTTGCACGCGGATGCTCGAACAATGCGAGCTTCTGTTATTCGAACCGCGCACGCATAAAAACGTTCCCGCGCCACATTCCCCGGATGCTCGGAGCTTCGCTCGATTTCACGCAGCCCGGCATTTTCCGAACTTTTCTCGGGCTGACCACTGAGAAATTTCACGGCTATGCGAGATCTCATCGGTAGATATCAGGAGAAAGATCTTATCCATCGTTTGTCTTCGAGAAAAATCTCTGGGAACGTTCGGGCAATTAACAGAGTGGCATTAGTTTGGTGCACGGGGTATTTTGCATCGTGGCTTCTCCTAAAAAAGTTTTTCTTCGACTGTTTTAGCTCGAGCTTGTTGCTGTCCTCCTTTCATTCACGTCTTGAAGCTTTCTTTCCAATTCAATAACCCGACGACTTTATCCTATTTATTCTAAAAAGTAGCATACATACTAGTGAACGATCTTTTGTGAATTTTGTAATTTTATACTGGAACGTTGTAAATGAGATTTTATTAATTTTTAGTGCACAAGCGTAAGAAATAAAATAATTATTTCTTTTCATAGCTAAGGAAAGTGTATGATTACGAGAGCGCGCGCGCGCGTACAAACGTGTACATATCGGGTATGATTTCATGATTATTCAAAATATAACACCAAAATGTTTACTTTTAAAGTAAATAAGTATTATCAAGGTTCGGTCAAAATGGTCTCAAGTACCTCAGGCTATCGAATAAAATTCTATTCCGAAACACCGTATATTATGGTAAATTAATCATTTTACCTTATTTACAAATAAATTATTTTTACAAATGAATTGCTCTTAAAAAGCGCTCGTTATTCGTTATTACCGATCGGTAAGAGAGTGAATTCACAGCGTTAGGCCTTGTGAAAGAAATCCTCTCGTCGCCGTCGCAACCTCACTCGAATGGCACTCTTCGAATGTCGATTCGCGTGTTCGCGCGTGTTCGCGTGAAAGTTGACAAACGTGCAAAGGTCATGGACTAGGTCGAGGCGAATAAGCTCCCGATAAATCGTTCGCTTGCCATTCGCGGAACGCGCGCAAACAAATAGCCTTTGATATAAAAGATCGAATTAAAGGGAGCGGAGACTTTACGAGGGACGAGTGATATTTTAGCATCCGGCGTTTCGCGGTCTTCCCACCCCCGGATGATCCGCGCGGGCGGGGGACAGATGCCGGCCACTCCAATATCGCGCGCGTATATCACGCGTGGCCTCGCATTTTTTCAATTTTAATACTTTTCCTTACATCGGCGCGTGTCTTTACGAGCCGCTAAATCATAGGCGGCGCGTGCGACATGCGCGACGTTCTTTCGCTCTGTTCTTGTTATTCGTTCAATACTTCTCGAACTTTCCTATCCTGCATCCGCCTCGCGGAATTCACGAAAGAACGTCGCGCATGTGTCATGGTGACTCGATTGCCAGCGAATTTCCAATTTCACAAACTGCCTGAACTAAGCGACCGAACGGCCTTGAGTATCGAAATAGGGACGATATGCTCTTTGGTCGTTCGATAACTACTGGGAAAGATACGTGAACAATCTTTCCATTAGCCCAAGTTTTATGTTCGTATGGTAATTTATATAGAAGGAATAGAGTTTCAAAGCAAGAGGGTAACGAATCTTAATATAAATAAATCTAGCGATATTGTTTCACTGTTTTATGTGAAAAAACTGTTCGGAGAACCCACTGTCGTATTATAGCTCATAGATTAACGGAAACTTTCATACAACTTACTATTAAAATATTAGAGTATTATTGAAAGACATTGTCGATGATTTGAAAAATAAATTAACGCAATTAATAAATCTTTCAAAGAAAGCTGACAATTTAAAAGTTTAAACTGTCTGCATAAGAAACGTATTGGTTTTAATTTTTAAACAACTTTCAAATAAGGAATTTCTCAGCTTCCTCTTGATACTATTATAAAAACCGTTGTAAGAAATAACTTTAATAAAGGTCTCAGATTTTCACGCATTCTCGGAAAAGAAATAATAATTTATTTTTAATGTACACTTTGATGAGATCGTTTGGTTAAATATCCTATTTACAAAATGATGAATAATCTAAAATTGCAGCAATTCAAAGTAATTATTGGCATTAACAAAAACAAACAAATATTTATTGTTTGTTTTGTTAAACAAAAATTGTACATGTTTCCTATTTGAAAATCAAATCTTTATACATACGTACTTATATAATTGTACGCAGATTTTTAATTTATAGTCCAATTTAGGTTTTTGCCTTCCTACTATATTCGACAAATCAAATAATTTTGCCTCGCAAAATTAATTATTAATAAGTGCATATATCTAAAATTTTAACTAATTCAGATTTTCAACGAAGTCGTGAGGAAAAATTTTATATAGTTTTTCGACGGTAATTTATAATATTATAAAACCTTTTCCCGGTGAAATTAAAGAATTATGATTGCGCCACTTGCGATCTTTGTGCACGTGTCACACGTCACCCTATCGGAGAGACATTTCCCCCGACATAAAAGGGGTTTCTCTCATATGTATACTCGTTTCTCATATATATCCAGAGAAAGTGAGAGAGAGAGAGAGAGAGAGAGAGAGAGAGAGAGAGAGAGGGAGGGAGAACAGAAGGACAACTTTAAACTGAAATAAATTAAAGCGAGTATAAGGAGAGCGTTATATAGAAATCGAGGCTTGAGCCCTTTTTCTCTGAAGGGTGCATACGGTTTTCACTCTGCGCGGTCTTTTAAAATGGAAGGACAGAGAAAGGGACGGGAACGGGTAGGAGTGTCAATTTGTCGAAGCGCGAAATCGTGCGAGGATTTTTCGTTTTCGCGCTCTGCTTACACGTATATTATGGAGTCCACGATTCGATATGGATGTTATACGTGTGCGATATAGAAATCGAGAAGTTATGTCGTATAATATAGCAGTTTCTTTATTATTAAATGTGAAGATAAAGGTTGTCCATAATATCGCTTCGAATAAAGTCAGGCCTGTAACTTTAAAATTGAATCTCGTCGATCATTAAAAATACGGAACATATTGTATTAAGGGATCACGTCATGTTTCTACTGAACATCTATATTAATTATTTCAAAAAATATTTAACAAGTTAAATTTTTGTTCTTGAATTTTTCTAAACTTTAAATATTGTGAGATATATATACATATTTATGAAGTATAACAAAATTTAAGTAAACAGTAGCTCTGTTAATTAATTATTAACGTTAATTTAGGAAAGTGATACAGAATTCCATGAAGATTTTCTCATGGATAATTAATCAAAAATGCTGCTCTTCAAATTTAAATCAAGGCTCATACGAAATGAATGTATTTTTTGCCCAGTCCATGCAAAGTACTGGTATCTGGTAAAATCGATAATTTAATTAGGTATCCATCGTTTTAAATGGATTAAATTGTTAGTGCAAAGTCTACTTTTGAAAGTTTGCAATAAAGCAGCACTAATTAATACATATAATGCATCGACTAAACCCTCGCTCTTAATTCAGAAACAATGCTCTGTTTAATCCGTTACATCCGTTACACGTACATCAGCAGTATTATAAGAGGGAAGCTACTGATCCCGACAAAAAATCCTGGAAAAGATCAAAGTCACTCTCTCGGAAGCTCAAATTAAAAATCAGCCAAGGTATTCGTCTTCGTTAACGTTATGGACACTTGCAATTTTCGCGCATGCACATGTGGCCTCGATCATTGCCCGCGAGTCTCGCCCTCGTAGCAAATCAACGGAAATCAAAGGTGCAACGAGCGAGAGCTTATCGAAGTCTCGCGAGACCTTATCTTTGTAAAAGGGGGCAGCAGGTGGATCGGCGTTTCGCGCTCTTTTTCCCAAGAACGACGCTGCAGCTGGTCTCCTCCCTCTTTCTTATATTTCTTTATTTTTGCCTTTTTTGTCGTCGCCGAGGATTGAGTCCTATAGCTCTCGGGGTTTCCGATTTCGGCCATTATGCCGCGATACTATCGCTGTGCATAAACTTTTCTTGAGGGTGGGGGAGAACATCGGGAGTACCGAGGGAGAGCGAGAGAAAGGGACTTTCGATACTTAACGCGTTATTGGCAAATTGATCTTCCTGTGCGCTTCGTTTTATTGAAAGTAAGAAGGAATAAGTTGCTGTTAGCGCCGCTTGTACATTATAATTGCGATCGGTGATTTGGATAAGCGGGAAATCTACGTTGCTGATATCATTCGATCGATATCTGTAAAATTCGCTCTAAACTGTGAGGACAATTGAAACTTAAGAAATGAATAAACTCATTTGAATATGCGACCCAATGTTCTCCTTAATATAATTCTTCGTCGATGAATAAATAAGGAATAAGTAAAGACTTCTAACTTCAAAATTACGTGGTAATAAATGTAGGATAACGATGGGATTCTTATTTAAAAATTCATGAATTAGCTTTCTTTTATATCTCAATGTCGCATTCAAATAAATTTGAAGATACCAAAATTAAAAAATCGGAATTCTACGAGAAAGAATGCAATGTTTAGAGTTAGACTTGGCAATTGATTGTGAAGGTACGTATACCGTAAATTAACGTAGCAATAACTTTGCATTTCTTTATAAAGAGAACGAAATTTCTTTATAAATCAAACGGTATTAATTTTTAAGATTCTTGAAACATCGTCCATAATCGCAATAAGTTTTTCTGTTCATCGATAAGCTCCCACAAGCGGATCCTATGAAATCCGCAAAACGCGGATGACCACCAAGTAAAAAGAAAGTTGAATGAAGTTTTCGTAAAATCGAAGTGAGCGATCCCCTACTCCGGAGAGTCTTCCCTTATCAATCGTCGGCCGCGCGCCGATCAATAACGAAATCCTTTCTTCTCTTGTTCTCTCTTGCGAGCGTCCCGCGAAGTCTCATTAGGACGTCAGGGTCGGATCACCAGCCGGATGAAAGAGGCGAGGAAAGCCACGAGCGAACCGACGGTTAGGCTGTCCGACCTCTCGGCGGACGAGGTGCACGCGATGCGCTCCGCACCGTCTATTACGTGGTGCACGCGTGCGCCTCTTTCCCCGTGAGATTGCAGCCTCGGGGCCAGGAAACGGGGCGCGGATTCACACGCTCGAGGTGATACTCACAATGCCCCGAAGCGCCTAAGGACTATCAATCCGTCGTTGTTTTTCCGCCGTCGATGATTGCCCGAGCGCCGGCTTTCTACTATTTTTCCTTGCAACTTCTACTTTTTTTCTCACCTTTGCCAGACCACGTTTCCTCTTCCCGCCTCCGTAAAACCGAGCTGCAGCAAAATTTCCTTGCGCGTAACTACATACTGAGCTCCATTCGCTTGCGATTTCAGCGACATGCGAACATTAAAGGGTATACGCGTTTCGAGCATATCTTACTCAACTGCAGATATTTCATTCTTGGCATGAACCTTACGTTACTTTCGTTTACCTTGCTGTTAATGTTTTAACTTTGTGTTTGAAATTTCAATTCTGAGTTTGTAGAGGTATTTTTTACTTTTTTGGTCATGACCTTTGACTTTCATTGAACTCCATCGGTTATTTTACAACGTTTGTTGCGTCAAGTAAGAAGAACGGCTGTGTTCATCTCTTTTGTTTATTATTTTCATAAATACGTACGTTTACTTTCGTAAATTTAACTATTAGTTTTGATAATATTTCATTATTTTTATATTAGAATAAATTTTACAAAATTATGAACGTAGCATCGTTTTATAATTATCGGAGTTTTCATCGACGAGTTAAATTATTTCACGTTTATCGAGAGATTTGTGTTTTGTATTCGTAACAAACTTATCAGAATAAATTGTTATTATCTTGTAAGTTATGGATATCTTTCTATTTTTGAAAAATCTCAATTATTAAATTAAAAGTATACACGGCTGTGTTCAAATAAATAAAAATCCAAAATTGATACTAATTTAACATCACGCATGTAGTGTTCAACTTGATTGCAGCTGACTTAATTTCCTCTTTTTTCGCACATGTTCGCGCTTATTGAGTTGAAATGGACTTTCAGTTTTACGACTTTTCTTCGCATTTATTTTGTTTTCTTACGCGGCTTATTGACGTACGAAGTATATTTCTCTAGTAATCACTGAGCTGATTAGGTATCTCAAAGTTTTACTATTAGACCAGTGAATTGAAGAGAAAATTTGTGGAACGGGCTTTGATTTAGTTAGATTATTATAATGTATTTTGTTTCGCGTGGATAAAAGTTCAAATGCCACAAAAGAAATATCCGCAAAAATAAAATGAACTTCGATTCGTCAAAATGGATCAATCATCTGAAAATGCTTATATTTTGTTTCTCGTTTAAAGTCTGTGGATAACAGCTTTTATAAAATTACTCTAGCAAGGCAGTTTGTCTTATTTTCCTTGCCGGGGCTTGTATTTATTAAGTATTTATTAAGTATAAAAATAGGCAATTGTAATTGGTTAAATGTCGAGTCAATTATCTTATGAGCACGTGTATACCGTCACGTGTGTAACAATGCGCAAGGCGCCGAATTTCGGAGAAAGAAACGCGTAAGTATTGGTACATAAATTTTAAAATGCAAGCGCAACGCATTCGTGCCGAATACGAAAAGTATCTCGAATTCGATTTTTGACGGAACAAAGTCACGTAATGCGAATTTTCTCGAGTCTTCTTCTAAAATATTTTCATCGTTAAAAAGATATGCTCGGTGTACTTTAATAAAAATCTATTTCTTTTACAGGGATACACCCCTCTTCATATTGCTTTGCAGTTTGATCACGAGAATATTTTCAATTTACTAGTCCAAGTTTACGGTAAGATTTACTCATTTTAGTTTAATACAGATAATAATACACCGATTTATAACTTTCATCGTTTACTCGTTACGCTTGAGTGAATATTGTATCAGAGATAGAAGATAAAGTTAAGATTTTTTAATTTTATTTCTTTTGAAAATGAGAAGAAAGTGGACATCAGAAATTACGTAGCTTTGTTAAATCCATCATATATTTTCAGCTAAGAAATATTGCAATTGCAGTCTACCTATATATTAACGATAACTATTAAATATTATTACTTACTTGTCCATAAATGGTCAAATCAGTGATAGGATACGAATCGAAATCAGTGACTGAGTTGTTTAAAATGACAAAAATTAACCAACTTTAAAATTAGATAATAAATCTCTAGCAGAAAATAGCAGAAAGCAAGTGATAGTAATTAGTCAAGATTACATGCCGTTTACTTTAACCGATCAATATCGGTACTAACGAGAACATTTCTCTATAACTGATAAAAGCTATTCTAATTAAAGAATATAGCGCTAACAAAATTTTTGAATAAAAATTACTTTTACATTATATAGATATTGCAATATGATTTCATGACTCATAAATTTAATTGCAGTTTACGATTCATTCGGTATATTTGCAATGCATTTATGCTTTCCGGTGTCGCGTCCGTTTGCCTGTAAAAAGTCACCTGTCAATTTCGTAGCTATTTATTGTATTAAAAATAAGCATGAGATTAAATTTCTGGCAAATGTATCGGGCGACAATCGATATTTGATTATCTTCATTAACGTGGCAATGAATCTTCTCGAATTACTCGAAGAAATATTAGGCGCAGAGATGCCGAAAGCTGAAGACCATTTTGAAAGAAAACGAAGTCATCGATTATCCTTCCATTGGATTGAATGACGAGAATTAGCAACGATGATTATTCGTTCTTCTAAATTAAAACACACGAACGTATTCCCATTGGATCCCCTACGTATCTCGGAAAAAACGTCGATATCGCTCCGACGCTCATTTTCGTGGTTAGTTTCGAAGGTGTGGACGGACTTGGGTGTAACAGGGCCGGTAATGAGAACGCAGGACCAACAAAGACCCACTCGGTCTCTCGGGTAGAGCGAACGAGTCTCCAACCCTCGTTGTCTTCTCCCGGTGCAGCCGAGCACTTCAAAGCCGTCCGCAGCCGCGTCTGTTCGCCGTAGATTAGACGAGTCGGTGCAAACAGTGGCCCGTTTATCGTGGTGCTTATCCGCGTTGCTCTTGGTTCTCTTTACCCTTCTCTCGAGGTCGCTCTCCGATCTATTGATAATTGTCCACGTCGCTGTTGATCGCTGGCTTTTTCCTGCAGTTTTGCCGCGGTCTTACTCCGACGCGAGTATTGCGATGGTTGTTGCAAAAATAAACAGAGAAATAAATAAAGCGTTCCGAAATTGCGGCTATTTTTGCGTAATAGTCATTACAATGATACGTATCCAATCGATATTACGAAGGCTTTGTAACGTGTAAAAGATGATTTGGCTGGATTCATATTGGTAGAATGAAATATATAACGTGACTTTAACGCGTGTATTTTTTCGAGGCTCTGTTGCAGCATTGTTTGTCAATAATTGAAAGTATACAGTAGATGTAGAAGACATTTAAATTTCAAGCGGAATCTTTGTCGATACTATTCAGAGCTCGGAGCAGTGACATTTAGAAATATTTATTATTAAAATTCGAAAGGCCTCGTTCTCGATAAATCTGTATGTGCATTTACGTAAGCAGTGCCTGCTTATATTATATTGTCAAGGATACAATTTTATTTTTTTGAGAAATGAAATATTCAAGTACACTCTTGTTCTCAAACCAATAATTCTTACACACAGTTACATTATTCATTTACCGACGTAATGCTTAATAAATATCACACAGTTATAGTCTAAGCGCTATTCTTTAGAGAATTGCTAATTTTTAATATTTCTACCCGCAATAGTACAGAGAGTACCTGCAGTCATCTGCTTTATACGACTACTGCACATATTTCTTGACTCAATCACTTATTCACGCAACAGGTCAGAAAGAAAGAAAAAGACGAGCTCGCAAAACAATTAAAATTCGAACATCGCCCCAAAAGACCCCTTAAACATTCAAGGATAACTCAAAGATAATCTCTCTTCTTTCGCTCTTTCTTTTTACTTTCCTCTTTATTCATTTTCCTCAACCTCTCATCCTACATTATTTCATTACAGATTAATGCCTCCATGTAAAATTTGTATTTTATCCGTGCAGGGGCCAATCAAGATATTCGCGATTACAGCGGGAAAAAAGCTCGGCAGTATTCGATTTCACAAAAGGCTGCGGTTAGCCAGGACACGATGCGCAGTAAGTATCTTTACAACAAACGTACGCGTTTATGAAGCATATTACGCTACTTTTTATCAGAGTAATTGGATTATTATTGAGACGATTCAATTTTTCGACGCTGCATTTTATTCTAAAAAAGATTTATTTTTACTTTATCCAGCTTCAGGATAATTAAACTACTGGAAAATTACGTAGTTCAAAATAATCATTTTTAATACAATGCCTTTTTAATGCCTCGAAAAAGAAAATTGTAGCTGCATTTTTTGTAATGCTACACGAGCAGTAATTTCAGTTTCAATTATTACTTGTTAATAATAACTTTTGCAAATTAATATTTATGAGTTGAAAATAATTTGAAATAAATATTTTAAATACGTTATACAAGAAACTTTTAAAACATAAATGCATCGGATTTACAGTAATTATTCGTGAAATCGATTGTATTATATTTCGTTACGTTTGGACAACATCTGTAGCTAGAATTTCACTGGACATTAATTCGAATATTCGTTAAAAGAGAGAAAACAAATAAATGAAATTAAATCAGGAATATTTTTAGAATATTTAAAAATTTTTTTCTGTAACCAATGGAAATAAAAGATACAACAAGAAAAGTAATGAAAATCCGTGGATTTATTAATGTGCTTTTTTAGCGTTTAGTATCTTTTTACAACAAATAAATTACCGTTTTAATTGAACGGTCGAAACTTTTTTAATTATGCTACGTTTAATTCAATAATTAAAAGAAATTGAACTTAGAGGTTACGAACTTTAACGAAAACGTATCATATTAATTCATTTGTTATTTTTCACGTAATATTACTGTAAAATAAAAAAGTCATTGCATAATAAGTAGTGAAGTTTTTTTTTTAACGTGTTTTTAATGTCCGTTCTTTAATATCGACTTTTCACATAAATTTTCGTAAATAGTAACTGCAGACAAGCACATTTAACGAGACAATTTTTTTATTTGAAAATAAACTGTACAATTAAACCATAAATGAAACTACATTTAATGACTTGAAACACGATTATATTTATAGTGCATGACTTGATAATGCTTTAAGTGAATCTATGAGCAATACGTTTTTTATGGAATGGTTTTAAATTCAAATAAATATTTCTTAATGAAATTCTTAACGGTTGAAACTGTAGATTTGCACGTTGACGTTGTAAATTTTAAAGGTTAGCGATAGTTAGTTTTTTTCTCTCTATTATCTGAAGACTTCCTTCATCTGTGCTTATTTTTTTTGCTTTATAAATATTCAATGTATATAAATTATACATATATACATATGTATGTATGTATGTATGTATGTATGTATGTACGTATGTATGTATGTATGTATGTATGAGAAAAATTATACTCGAAATTTGTCATTGAATGCAAACAATGATTGTGCACACACTCCATGTAAAAAAAGAAAAAGAAAGACGTAAATTTTTCTCAGATTATAATATGTTTGTAAAAAATAGATGCAGTTCTTATGATTATTCATTATATCCATGTAAATATTGCTTTGCCGCTTACATTTAAATTATTTCTGCACGGCAAAAATATATCTTAGACGTATTGGAAAGTGAAAATGTATAAAAACGCGTACGTACCTCGTGTACAATATCTCTCTTAAACGACAGTCCAAATTTCTTCTCGCCACTTTTTGTAAGATTTTTAATCAGCAACTTTCAGCGATCCTAAGAAATCGAAATACCTACGTTGGGATAATTTAAATCGTAAGCGCAATTTGAAAGGAACCCCCTTTATAAAGATAATTATAAAACTGTATCTATACCTGCACATAATGCAGCGGAAAACGAACAGAAATAACTGTAAAGTAGCATTAGAGTGGTTAAGAACACAATGTTAGGTGTTTAGACACAACGCACTAAAGTTTAACGGGTAGATTAGGAATTCTTTGGTGAGTATTGGGCTTCTGGATCTATTTCCTTCTGTTATAGGGAGACTAGCTGCCGGCGCGCTCAGGCAAGTTATCCATCGCACGCAGAGATTACCTATCCACCTACCCCGTTATAAAAAGTAGTACACGCGTGTGTCGAAAGACCTTAGCGAATAGAAAAAGATTGAGGTAGACACCGAGGCGCGCCTTAGTTCGCGTCACGAAAGTGTCGCCTTGTCGGGAGTGTGAGTATCGCGGGAAGCGACGAGCCCACCTCCGATACAAAGGGCCTCGGAAAACGTGGCTCTGCTCGATTGAGCAGAGAAATCGGGAATGAGAAATCGATTGATTTATCGCACGATATACGCTGTCGTGCATCTTACGAGTGTGCGTGGGCTCGTGACTTTTCGACGTAGGTTATCGCGTACGCACAGAGCGAATTGCGCGCTAGACATGGACACGTTTCGTTACGGTCACCGGTCTCGATCTGGTTATTTCTCGTTTTGGTTATTTCACTTATTTACGTGCACCATTTTCATTCGCTTTACTGCTGCTCTCTTTTGCCGCTAACACTTTTAATGTACACACGAGTATAACGCGAGCTGTAATTAAAGCGATATTTTTGGCGCAGAGTCCCGATGAAACGAATATATCTTATAGCGCTAACACCGCGTTTTTCAACTTTATGCTAACTTGAAAGAACTGTTGAAATATTCGGTTAAGCCGTCGTGCTGCGGGTTAATTTGTACGAGAACGCGTTAGATAGCGAGGGAACACCTTAGTGCTACTTGTGAAACTTACATAACCCTGCACAGTTCATAAAGGCATATTAAACATCAGCAAAAATCGAATCTTAACTAATACACGAGTAATACATGTTTTTTCAATTTCGCAGCGCTAAATTTTATTTTTATCATTTACAGAACAAATGTTTTCGCAGCTAATTCGTCTGTGTCGGGATCGAGGCCTTTTATACATTTGTTGGGTATTTTCGTTACAAATGACATTATTAAAGTTTACCTTTTTTAGCACAATGCCATGAAAGTTTTTGTATTTGAATTGCAAGATTGCATTCTGGATGTTTGCGTTATAAATGAAATGCGTTTAAAATTTTGAGCAATGTATAAATGAAAATTCTCATCGTAGAGCAGCAGAGTTTAAAAACATGATTCATACTTTTCTGCTACTTTTTACAACTAGTATTCGTGAAAATACTTCCACAAAATATTCTGCATGCATAACGACTATTTGTATATTTCAACTTTGATCGTGATATTTTTTTAATACCCTTAGCTTCAGCGTAGTCGAATTAAATAATATTATAACATAACTTAAAATCGGTAAATTTTATTTTATTTTGATATTTGCATCAGACCACGATAACGATTAGTAATTTTTTTAATTGAGCAATTTTTTTTCATAATACATACAATATTTAAATAGTGCTTTAAGTGCCTTTTAGGAGGATATCTATAAAATAAGTCACGAATAAGCAAGAAATCAATATTAATGATCATCGATAAGTGTCCATGTCTTTCGTGTGTTTTCCTTCTCATCTTTTACTTACAGTAAAACCAACTTGGACTTTTGCGAGTCAAATAATCAGTAACTCCTATTGCCTCTTCACGCATGTTCACGTAATGTATACGTATGTAGAAAAGAAAGTTCGTCTATACTCCTTCCGTAATGTTTTCAGTTTTACCAATTTGCTTGATTTTCTAAATTAACACAAGACTGATGTGTAATATTCTTAAGTATTTAAGTGATATTTAAGTGTACTAACTGGCTTATAATACGAGAATTTATTGTTCTGTGAAAATCTTATTTATGTGAGCGATTGTCCGAAAAAGAAAGAAAAATTTTTTAGGGCCAACATATTTGTGCAAGTATTAAAACAATTTTTTTATTTTTATTGTTTAAGTTAATTATTACGATTGAAATTTTCATTAGATTGGCTTTTTAATGAAATAACTAATATTCATAAAATCTTTTAGCCATATATATACACATATAATTAATAATGAAAAGTAAGTAAACAATTATTTTTAAGATAGAAATATAAAAAATTTATTAGTTTTATTACTATTGATCGTATTAGCAGTGAAATAAATAGTAACTCGAGTAGAGACGTAATAAACATGATATTAGTTGACGCAATAAGATAAATTACAAAAAGAACTAAATATTATGCTAAGAAAAATTAGTTTTCACTCAGCAATATTCTCAATATATCTACCAATATGAGTAATGCTAAGTATGACAATGCACGTATTAACGAAAACTAGACTTTCATAAGTACTTTATAAACCTTGACGCAACACTGGTGATGCACTTATTCTTAAAACGTAAAGTAGTTTGAACCATCTAGAAAAAAAACCTGTAAGCCGTTTTTCCATTAAAATACCAAGCGTACATTCACGCACACAACGCCTCTCAATTCGCGTTCATTTCGATGTTTCCTCGTGATTAATTTCCAGATAAAAATCTCCCACATTGCATTCGCACGTACGTACGCATATCTAAGTGAAATAACACGTTCTAAAACGAACTGGCGCGTTTTCACTCAACTGACACAAAGACACGACGTTCATTTTCCCAAACTTCACCTTTCAATGGGATTCATTGTGTATTTGCACATAATAAGATTCGCGCCGTGTGTTGTTGCGTGATCTAAGAATGAAATTATAGAGGAATCAATGACGAGGAAAAAAGAAAAAGAAAGTACGCCATTTCCTAGAGTTCAAATGTTTGTGCTATTGCGATATATGAGTGGAGTATCTTTAGTTTACGGTGAAAATATTCCACGCACTTTTATTTTAGTTTGATAGTTATAGTATGAAAGCTCAATTCTCTTAAATTCAAAGATCAAGTTGCACATTCGAATATTTGGCTTTCATATTTAACTAACGGACAGAAGATATAAACTTTATCGCGTTTGGATTTAAAAATATTTTTTCTTAACTGGTATATCGCAATAAGGCTTGTAACACGATTACCTACATTCTGGTATATAAAATCTTTGCGTTAACTTCAGCAATATTATTTCGATATCAATATTTTTCAATTATTTTCATTAAATTTCATATTTAATTTACCCTTTCGTGAAAATCAAATTAAATTAAAACGAATACATTTCTCCTTATATTTCTTTTCGAAGATTCTTAATAGAGTCGTTAATTAAAAGAATTAACGACTTACTCGCTTTAAAAGATTGGTTAAAACATAACTGATAAATATACAATTGCTACATCGAATAATAAATTTTATTTGAAAAAAGCATTGAGTTTTGAATAAAATCAAATACGTATAATTATCGAGTGACATTTGAATAAAATTAAATTATAACGATAGTATTTCTTTGAGATATTCAATATTTAAAAGAAAAAGTTTCTAAATGACTGAGCATTACGCAATAATATTACACAATAAATAGAGGAATTTTATTGTATAATAATATCACAGTGTAGGAATATTATGCTTTAAAGTCTTATTACCCTTCTATTTATGTAAAGTTAAAAGCAAGTGCCGACAGTTTGTTCACACTGATCTCCCTTTTACTTCCTCAAATTCATACGTAACAGCTAATTGCTTGCTAGTTCGGGACTAATGAGAGAAGATAATTTACAATGGCGTCAACGGCTTTTCAGAGGCATTTCCGCAATGATTGTCTCGCCGTTGCTCCATTGAGTTACGACGATTTTAAGGTAAAGCGAAACCAAAGAAAAATTACGGGAATCACACACAGGCAATAGCGTGTACCCATCCATATACACATACACAAATTATAAATGTACGCTTTGTTTAATGGAAGAATGCACTTTAATATTGGATAAAACCCTTTTTCATTTTTATGACTTGTAATCTTAATTCATTAGAAAATAAAGCGGGTGATTTGCATTTAAATGAGGTGTTAACGATCACGTAATAATACGAAATGTGCATTAAAATTGTATTTTTAATGTTTACATTTTCCTTTTTTTTATCGACGGATCGTATATTAAATTACAGCGGACGTGAGCAATTTTCGTTACTTTGTAATGGATATTTTATTTAATTTTATAGTAGACAGTTGATGTTACTACTACACGTTGTACTTCCTGAGCATGAGTATAACGTAGCTATGAGATTCAAATGTTGTCGATGACAAAGTCTTACTGTTTAAAAATAAAATACGATACAAAAATAACATCGATTATAATGTAGCCAAATGAAATTTTTTATTTAAACAATTTACAAAATACTTTGTAAAATGTCCTTCGAAGTACCGAAAACTAAACATGCACGCGTTCGATTTATCAAGAGAATATTAATTCTACATTGTATAATAAATAATGAGCATTTAATAATGATGATTACTTACTAATCATCCTCTCAGTATTCTAATACAATTATAATAATGTTGTTAATCAACGAATACGTGTACAATTCATGCAATTAATCAGCTTGCTTATTTCAAAGATGGCCGAATCTTATGTCTATATAATGCCGAGTCAATGATTATTTCTTAATTTTAACACATCATTATTTGTAATTCTGATAAAATAACATCGTGAATTTAGAAATAAGTAAAAGAAACTTTCACTCAATTGCAACTACATTATTTATTAATTCTTCATATTTTATCTACAATTTAAAATTTAGAGTAAGATTAGATCATTTTTAATTTCCCGGAACATTGACTCGTCGCATAATTTTAGTTATTGCACATATAATACAAAATTATAATATAAGTTTATTGCGAAAGAAACGTAAAGATTTTTAAGCTCCTTTTTTTTTTATTTTCAAGTTAAATTACTTATATCGGCACCTAATCTGATTTGTAACATATTATTAAATGTATTCCAAATATTAATACCGAAAGTAGATTTATCGTGAAAAGAATCATTGTTTTCATTACGTTATGTATACAAAAATAAGAAAATTGTTTTAAATTATATTCCACTGGCAGAAAATTTTGAGCTTTAAGCGCCTAATTGTTTCGGCCGAATTACAATATAATGATAATTTCTTTTCTTATTTAATTATTTTTTGGAGTCGGCCATCTATGAAATTAAGATTTTTATCGAAATAATTACCTAAATGCTTTTGCTTACATGTTCTCTATCGTCAAATCTTCCGCATTAAAGAAACGAGTGCTCTTCAGATAATCTATGTGTGTTTTCTCTTTCAGAAATAAAGGCAAGGAAAAAGCATGCAGGTAAGAACAGTTGATCCTGATGGAATGGTACAATTACTTTTCTCCTGGGAAAATTCTACATTTGAATGGTTTTTGTTTCTTCTAACGTTCGATTTTGTTTTCATCGTCGCCGGTACTATAAGAGGAAAAGAAATCGACGACTGTGCTTTTTAACATTTCTTTTCAACGTGGCAATATTTGTTTCTTATTTATCGAGTAGAGCAACTTGTTGAAGATATGCGACTCTTTATGCTGTGCTTGCTTTATTAAATTTTGTTAAGAATCCTTACACCTTTTGTGCTATTTTTTGCTTTTTTTATTAAAAAATTTTATTCCAATAACCTATTCGTGCTTTGTTTACCTTAACATTCTTCTAAGAACCTTTTTTAACACAAATGAATGAACATTTCTACAATAGACTTTTTCTTATCATGATAGAATCTACAAATTATTTTCAGATTTAGCTTTTGTATATACACTCGGCAAATATTTCTTTGGCATTATTTTAAGATAAAATTAAAGTTGAATGTTGTAGATTTGTATAGTGAAACCGTCTTTTAATTTGCACTATTTATTTGATTCATTAAAAAGATAATAATTTATTGTTTTATGTGTTGTAATTTTACACATTATAAAATATCATTCATCATTTTAAAATAACGTTTCACAATTGAAACATCATCTTAAATTACTTAATAAACTGAGGTAAATTATTTGCAATAATAATATAATTTTATTTTTAATTTTAAGGAGTTCGAATCAGTGATACTTATGCTTTAAAAAATGCTACATTTAAATAAATATGTATTTTCACTTATAATGAATGAATATTTGTTTTATGAAAGATTTTATTTTCTGAATCTGAAATTATGCCTAGAATTTATGTAACTTTTTGCGCACCGCTAGACGTTAATTCGTTACTAAAGGCGATATGTGTTTGATATCATTGAAAACAATTATAACTGAAATTTAATTTTTTTATAATGTTTATAATGTAATAATCTAGCGATATCATATGAAAAACTTGTCTAGTGTATATTCTCTTAAATACAGTAGTTGTCATCTTTTATTCATCAATTTAATTTAAGTACGTATCATAAGTTAATTAGCCTTTTCATACCTTTGGAATACCATTTTTTGAATATTTTTCAAGTAATACTTAATTATATGTATTTCATTACCTAAAATTTAAAGTAATTCGAGCTAACTATAAATAAGAGTAGAGATAACGAGGAAAGGGAAATTGTTTCGATAATTCCATTCTTCGACACGCAGAGAAAGATCTTGGTTTTCTACGTATTGGATCGTTGAACGTCCGTGTGAAACGCACGACGGAAGCCTTCAGCCAGTTTTTGGGAGTAACTAATGCATCTAGTAATAACAACGAGAAAATTCACAAATCTTGGGGATCAGCGGACAATTTACCGGTGAGTTAATCAAGTCATTTTAATGTAATACGCATTGTATATCATTCAAGCGTAGTCTTAATTGATTATTGTAATATTTATGTAGCTGCTAAATATCGAAACAAATTATACAGGTCAACTACTTTTTCATTGAATTTTCATCGCATACCTCAGCAGATAGGAGTGAAAGTACTGGTTCTATCTCTGTTCTATCAAAGTTTTTCTGATAACTAGAGCTTGTTACCGAGAGAACATAAAAAATATGAAAATAATCATTTACATGGAGAGTCAAAATTGATAAAAACCATTTGAAACGACAATTAATCGAATGACGATCTTAGATATTTTTAGATTCGCATGTTTTCCTTTGAATGTTTTCATTTGCCACTGGAGTCGCACTGACATTACCAAATCGATCACGATGGCACTATCCGCAGTATTTCTACCCTGGAGTCACTCGGTGAAGCGCGCGTCTATATGTTTGATGTTACATGTATATGTTACACGAAAGATCTCGAAAAATGCACGAGCGTTACCGCCCTAGGATACTGTGGTATCTCGGGATCTTTGCTTCATGGAAAAAATTTGTTGGTTCTTTGATACCTCTGATATGTTCTTTGATTACGTAAACGCGTGTACATAAACTAGTGTCTCATAAACTCAATCTCCCTTTGTTATCTATTTCTTTCGTATTATTTTGCCTGGATTATGAACTCCAGGCTTCAAGTCGTTAATCGCGACTTGACATTTTTTTCAGTCCGTTCAGTTTAATAATTATAATTGTGTTTGTCTAACCAGTGTATTTCAATTAAATTCTCTCATTATTAATTTTATTTGAAAACTTCTAATGCACTTTTCGTGAATTCGTGTTTTTCGTTGAAAAGATGAAGGATACATCATTTTTATTCAACGAGTCTTGCATTGATATAAAGTTGATTCAGGGACAAACACATAATTCATTGTATCGGTATTTATTATATTACAGTTTTTTTTTTTTTTTTAATTACTAATCGCTACGAAAAATGAGAAATATCAAATATCCATAGATGAAATAAAAGTTTAAATATTGAACTAAGAATATTTTGTTTTTCAATTATTAAAGACTTTTACGATCCAGTAAAGACAACGAATATTTTCTATTCGGGTTCGATTGAAAATAATTTAGTTTTCTTTAAATTTTGTTGAACTAAATAGTTGGAGATATTTCATTTCTACACAGGGATCTGTTCTTTAGAAATTTACGAAAACGATATTAAAACTTGAAGGGAAAATACGGAGAATCTCGTTAATATATTCGCCTGAAACTTTGTAAAATCGAAATTAAGCTCACGCAAATAGTTCGTATTCGAATTCAATATACAAAAATAAGTATTTTCCTCGATAACTACGATACAATCTGTGTAACAGGATTTCGATAAAAGAAATGACCAATTTTACAACTCTTTTACATTCCCAATAAGAATCTCATCGAAGACCTTGAATTTACAGGCGGACAAACTAATGCCACCGCCAAAATATGCACCGATCAAGAAACGTCGTAGCCGTCGGGCGACGGACTTCATCTCCACGCGGTCCGGAATCGTTCGGCAAGAAAGCGCGAGTCAACCCGGGACGCCGACGCCCCAGGATAAATCGAGTCGACGTCCGGCCTCCATCTCGGCGCTCACGACAGGCAACTTCCTTGCCCAGACACTGTACAGCGGCTGTAGTCCTCTCAAAGAGCAGCAGCAGCATCAGCAGCAGCATCAGCAACAGGAGCAGAATCAGGAGCAGCATCAGGAGCCGCATCAGGAGCAGCAACAGAAACAGCAACGGCAGAACGATTCGGATTCGGATGGAGCTTGCGGCTTCGATTCCGCTTGGCGTGACACCGCTTGAGCTTGGGATATGATTTTACTCATTTTTTGCAAAGCAAACGAAAAGTCTCAACCCTGCGAATCGTGCCCTTTCTGTTTTAATCGTTTGACAATCGTTCGACGATGAGTCGAACCTTTACGTAGTTTCACGAGTGGTAGTGTAATCTAAACATCGTGATATTATAAATTTATATATTTCAAAATAGCAGAG
This sequence comes from Wiebesia pumilae, assembly GCA_018907045.1. Taxonomy (NCBI): domain Eukaryota; kingdom Metazoa; phylum Arthropoda; class Insecta; order Hymenoptera; family Agaonidae; genus Wiebesia; species Wiebesia pumilae. Next base: position 6,130,730 of record JACCHZ010000138.1, read on the forward strand.
TTAGAATTTTTAGTAAATTTAATCGTTTTACGCTTACTGTACTTATAGGTGATAATGACGGAACCTGATTTAAATAAGTATTTAAGTGAGTACCTTTAGCCATCAAACTGCTTATAAAACTTTGATTTGATTTAATTTTATAGAAATGACAGAAGTACCATTGCACGCTGTTATTAGATTTGACATTTTTAATGCAAGATAGTATACTTCAACGAAACGAGTAGAATAGAAATATTTTCAATAAGTATAGCAAAGAAGAGGTTTTTAGATTCTTGATACATATAAAATTATTTCCAAAACACTTATCCGAGGTGAGCTAATTATATTTATTAAATTTATTGAAATTCGTTGACAGAATTTTAAAGCTCGCTCGAGATAAAATAACTCCTTGTTCTTAAATAATAGACCATTTTAAATAGAGTGCCTGTTCCTAATACCTAATTAATATTCCTTGCATATTAATTGAATAATCAGTTCTGCGTGCATAAAGCAAGCGCGAATGAAAATAGGCAAAGGATCAAGATGTGCATGAAACATAAGTGTCGTGTACGGAAAATTTTAAATATAATAAAATTTTGAATATCGAATCGACCGTATATTAATATTCTTATATACAGCTGTGCAGTTTAATAATGAAATATAAATTTTTACTACTTTTTATTCAGCAACTCAGCATAAAATCAAATAAAATCACATTTTAGCGTTTGTAACGTAAGCCAGAAATTTTTAGTTTTGCACTCTAATTGTGCTTTGACGACAATTTAAAAATAAACTACTAGCATGATTATTAGTAGCTTAGTTGAAAAAAGCAATTATTAACATTCTATAATATACATTATCTTTTTGTTCTTAAACTCCTGTCTTTTTCTTTTCTTAAACCCATACCTTGTAAAAAGTCCGAAACCTGATCTGACTAGCAACTGTTGATGCTGCCAACGAGGGAAAATGACGACCTCTAGTAGGCACAACCGGTTCACGTTCATTGAATGAAAATATTCCACTTGATATTAGTTCGTATTATTATCTAATTTTCATTTATCCAATGGTAATTTATTATACCAACTCAATTAAACTTAATGGTAACAATACTTTTAGAACCAAACTTTCTTTTAATGGTAAACACTTATGACTTTTTATAGATGTTTCTCTCTGGAAACAATTAAACATACTAGAATTTAGACTTATTGTATAATTGAACTTGAATAGCCAGTGAATATTGATTAGAAGTTGAAATGCAATTCACACCAGTGGGTTTAAATAGTGGTACTATTTTTTAATTAAAATTTAAAATACTCATACTTTAAAAATATTTTTACTGAAGTCTTAATCAATACATAGTAAATCACACATAAATAAATAATATTTTTAGTATTAATTAAAGCTTTAGTTAAAATAAATAAAAATTTAGTTAAAATAAAGATATTCACATACTGAGACTGTTATAATTTGAAAGTATAATTATTATCAATCTGATTTTTATGTCAGATTGCTTATTAAGAAACTAAGTAAAATGTTAAAATTAAAATTTTTTAAAGTAAATTATTAATAATCTTCTTATTTCTATTATTATTACTATTATCCTTATTATTGTTACCATTATTATAATTGTTACTGTTACTGTGAATCTAAAATGAAAAACAAAAGTCAATTATCAATCAATAATTGTGACGATATAATAGTGTATATAATTTACGATTCTAATATCATAATATTTTTTCTTGCAAGTCTCAGTTTCAGTTGTTCTGATTTTCTTTTTAATGTTAATCTTTATAAAAGTTAATTCTTGGATAAAATTTTTGACATTGAATTTCTTAAAAAAGACTGTTCAATCTCATTTTCTTAAAAGAACGTGAATTATAACTATAAGAGTTAATTTAAGATAGTTGTACTGTAAGTTTTCGTAGTAGTTTTAGCCTTTGTACTTGTTAAAGTAGTTAACTCTCTTAGTTGTTATATTATCTTATATTATTTGACTGCAGACTTTAGCACTTTAAGAATTAAGATACAGCAGCAAGTTACCGTCTACTAAAAATAAAATATTTTTGCTTTGATTGATAGGTAAAAGTTATTTCTCAGATTCAACGTTTTCGTTTTTATGTAACGTATCTACGTAAATCAGTAATCCTAAGAACGTTTTCTAAGGTCTGTTAATATTTTTTATTTACAAATTTTTTGTATAAATATACCTGTTAATATATTGTTAATTGATAAGAGTATTAAATTAAGTCTTGTTCTATTTAATTTTACCGTAGTAAATTCAATATAATCTTTTAAATATATTCATATATTTCTAACAATTGAGTTAAATATTTCTATTATAATAGTATTTTCCATTTTGTCTTTATTTAGGAAAAAAGGTGAAAGTACACTTAGGCGAAAATTATGTGCGTAAAAATGTTTATATACTATACTAACGATAGAAAGAAGTTTGATCACATTCGTCATTTGTAAATAATGTTTTAATATTTTTAAATATAATAAACTATTGTACACTTTTCTATTTCCATTTTTAACTTACTACGTAAATTTAACTTTTAAAGCGTCACAAATAAGAAGGCCAAACTTGAGCTAAATTAAATATATTATTATTGTCAGTTTTACTATGTAGACTATATTTGACAGAGCATATTTGAAATTATAAAAAAAGGAAATATTATTTTGTATTTTTAAAATACATTTAAAATATCTAATGCATTATTTATAATGCAGATATTTTTACAAAACTCTAATTATACTGGCAAAAACACGTTAGACAATCTTGTAAATTTTAAGAAAGATCATCAGTATTTTAATAAATAGCTTATGCGAAATATTTTCAGCTGAAAATATTTACGAAAAACCACTATAAAACACAAACTTTTAGTTTATTTATATTAGATTTTAATCCCACAGTTGCTGCCATTATAATATACAAAATATTATTTAAGACATGTAGTTGATAACATTTCACAATTTATTGTATATATTGAAATTAGTTCAAATTATTTTACGCACAATTTTATGTATTTGTTATCTGATAATTTAAATATTAATAATTCTTATCGAAACGTTTTTAGTAGCTTAAAGATTATAATCTTGTATTTAATAACAAATTTAAAATGACGAAATCATGAATTATATCTATGAATTTTTATGAATGATATTTTTAAATTAAATAAAGATAAATAACTAGAATTATTACAGTTACGTAAGGTTTGATATAATATAAATAGATGAAATACTTGAAGTTTTATACGAATTTCATGTGAAATATTTAATATTAGAGAACTTTGACTAACAAGTTTAGTACACATAATAAAGAAATATTATTAATAAGTAAGGTTGAAATGGAATACTTTTGAAAAATCCGTATAAAAACTATTTGAATGAAAAATTAATGATTTTAAATTTTCAATACGCAGTTTTTGAGATTATTTATTATTCCTTTATTATACTTTAAAAAAATATATCAAATAATACTTATAATTTCCTTTTTTTATATTATTTAAAATAATCTATACACGTAGTTTCTCTGATTTAATTTTTACAATTATACAATTTAAGTACATGTACATTGAAGAAAGCAAATAAAAATATTTGTAATCGCGTGACTTTATTATTTATTATTAATGTTTGAAATATATATATATTTTTTTATTTGTATTTTAGAATACAAAATTTCAAAATTTGCCTTATATAATGTGTCTTGTGTACAATTGTTTATGCGCAAAACCATATTTTTATACTTAATACATTAAGGTACTTGTAGTTAATAATTTAGTATATCTCATGTTCAAAATATTGATGTCAATAAAATATATACGTTTAAATTAAAAAGCGAATTTTGTTATAAAATTATAAAGGTGCCAAATTGTAGATATACTACAGAATAAACTGAACAACTTATGTTTTCTTCATTATTATTGTTATTGTTTCTACCATTGTTATTAACATTTTGAAGAGTACGCCCATGTCTAAAGATCTTTCTTGAAAATGATGCATTACCTGCTTGCAACGATAAGAACTCACTTGGACCTAGATAAAAGAGAACCCATAAGACTTTAAAAGTGTCAGATTAACTATTAATATTACTCAGTGTATATTTTAGACGTCTAAAAGTATAAAATTAGCAAATCGTTCTCTCGATCTAGATAATTTTCTAGCTGTGAAGAATGACTAAAAAATGGAAGGGATACTTACTTACGCACTTCATTAATGTAGAATGATATAAGAAGAAACATTTTAGAGTCTAATCCTAATACTCTATGCGATTATTCCATGTACTGAACATTTCGCACGATAAAAGCTGCTCAAATAAATTTCGAACGTATATTTAAACTTGTAAAAATGTGTTAACCGCACGAATACTTCTGCTGATTAAAATATAAATAAGAAATGCAAATGTCTATATAATTTCATGGTTTTATTTGTTATAGAGGTTCTTTTTGCCCGTGTAGTCGGTGTAATTATTATGCCTGACGTAATTGACATTCTGGATAAATCAAGTCTTTTTTGAGTTGTAAAAATAGTTCTGATTTTACGGAGGCGGATTCGTTTTTTCTTTAAGTTTTTATATCGTCTACGTACATGCAAATTGTGCATGTCCGTCGATCTATTAAATTTTTCTAATTTCTGATTGTTTTAAATAGATAGATTTATCTTAATTTAGTTTACTTCTGTCACTTTTGGACCAGTACATATTATTGAAGATAACGATTGAAATACTGTTGTCAGAATGGCAGGAATTACTTTTTTTATAAATGATTACCGATTATTCGTATTTAAATTAATACCGACAAGTGTTTGTCATACGGTAATGCGGCATGATCAGAAGCTACAGATGCATTAGATTTTTTCTCACCCGCGATCCATAAATAAATAAATAAACAGAGTAGGTCTAACTGTGTTGCTTACGAAATTTTGTAATCTATTTAATTACAATTACAATTGCCATTACATCAAGAAACAGAAGCACTTAATAAAGCTATGTTTAGCAGTCATGAAAATATTAGTGTAACGTAAAAACTTGAAGAACGTGGATTATATTTGTGTAGGTGAAGAGACTCGTAAATAGTATGCATTGCATAGTACGACTGATTTAATAAGATTAATTTCATGATTAAAGATAGACGAAATCAGCGTAATATCGACGAAATTTCATTCAATTCTTCCTTAAGTTCTGAAACGACAGCTTATGGACATTTAACAACCGTTTTGATAAATTAAAACAATAAATAAACAAATATATCCAAAGCCGACGCGTGAATCCCTGTGTTATCCGAATGTTTACAGGATGTAAAAATGTTGACGCTATAAGCGCCGTAATATCAGATCTCATATTATCGATTCCCGAACGAAATCCTTGGCCGATAAATAAAGTTAAAGAGATTTTGCCGATATCGTATTCCACCCAATAACTGGCAGTAATATATTGACGCAGTGCTGCCGCCGCACTGAATCGCGTGGCTCTTGCTACGTACTAAAAATGGCCGGTATTGCTTACTTTATAAATAACTCAATACCCCGTTAGATAGCAGTACTGTTCCTTTATTTACTTAGTAGTATGTTAATTATTTAATTGTTGATAATAATGAGTGGTGGAGTGATTTCATTGTGGTTTATTTTGAAATAAAAGAAGATGATTGAATTTTCTCGAGTACCGATGTTTTGCATTACATTGAATATTAAATCATGGTGAAATTGAAGACAAAATGTTCAAAATTATAAATATTACTTGTAATTCATATTTTGCTCTTATTTTTGTACAAGAAAATTAATTATAACGATGAAGATAATAGCTGCTAAATGAAATATTAATTACGCGCTGTGTGATAAGAGCGTTTGTTTACCTAACCTCAGCATATTATAAATATGCAATTATAAATTTTTTGCAAAGAACAAAAATAATAATGTACGACATTTGTCATCCTACTGTAAGTTATAATTATGTGAAATAAAATTTTGGAAATTTTATTAACTTCACCCATTTATTCATTAATTTTTCAGTATTATAATATGAGCCAATTAGGCTGCAACGATCAAGTTAAATTAACCACAGCTTTTTATGTATATATGGAACTTTGTGAAGGTGATTTTCTCTAAAATTTATACATGGAATTCTAGGCAAACTTACATTTATTGATTTATTTTTAGTTAAGCGTTACTGGGATGTAGAATACAAGTATTGTAATGCGCTACAACTATTTTATTTAGAAGCTAAGAAAAGTAAAAATGCAAAGATAGATACTTTTATTCCATGGCCTGCAGTCAACAGTATTACTCTTGATTTCATCAGTAACATTCAGCATGAATTAGAAAAAGACAAGTCATTAATTATTTTAAAGCATATATAGTTTACAAGAAATTATTATTTAACATACTTTTAAAAATGCTATGTTTTTTAGATTTACATTTGTTTTTAAAGAAGGAGATACTACATCGGTATATTATAGTATTTGTTCAGGAATTGTAAAGCCTACCACTCCCGACGAAACAAATACGCTAAAGCAAAGAGAAGATAAGAAATTTGAACTTGAAAAAGAAATTAATAGAAATACCGCAAACTTATATGAGAGAGCGATGTCCTTCAATGAAAATGAAAAAGAGAAGTTGAGCAACAAATCTAGTTATAATATGAATAGAGAGGAAAGTAGTTTGGAAGAATTTTATACACCAGTGAAAATCAATAGTCTTGAAAAAAAAGAATGTGAATTAAAAATCTTAAGTGATCCTAAAAAATTTGCCGATGATGATAAACTACAGAATCGTGATACTATTGCAGATGTAAATCACTGATAATTATCATAAAAATGAATTTATTGAAAGTATGTAAGTTGACGAATTGAATAATTTTCATGATTTCAATAATATAAAATAATCTAAAAAATCAAAAGTACAGAATTTACAGAATAAAAGAGAAATTGTGCTTAAATAAGGAAGGATACTCAGGGAAATGAAAAAATATCAGAAATGCATGTTTATCTATTTATTGTTTGAAATATTTTTTGCATTGCATATATAAGATAAAAATCCTGCACAATTATCGCTACAAGATTTTTGTAATTACTGAAGATAGTAAGCTGCCATTGAAATTACACGTATCAAATAAATTAATACTTTAAAAAATTCCATGCAAGTGGTAATGATTTTCATTTAGTTCTAATATACTGCAAGTCCTAGGCACGTTTGTCAAGATTACAAATGATAAATATGTAACTAATGTTTGTGTAATCAAAAACACATACTACTTTTTAAAACCTATTGTAACAGCGTTAAATGATAATTTTATAAAATTGATCAAGAAAATTTTTGCATTAAGATACAAGTTACTTACTATTTATAACTTTGAAAATATAACTATCTACAGTTATTTATTGCCTTAAATATATACATTTTTTATTATTAATTTATTTCATCTTTTTATCAATTTATGTTTTAGAGATTTATAAATTATTTAAAATCTCCTTTAAAAGTGTAAACCTCAGATATTTTTTATTGCAAATTTTTTTAAATCCGCAATCATTTCATTGACTTAAATACGAAATTAAATATATTTTTTTTCACTGTGTATGATCCAATAATTTTAAAATATGCAACACAAAAATGGCAAGTACAGAAGCTTTGGCAGTTTTCAAATGTTAAAAAATTAATGAAGAATTTGCTTTTCCTGAAATTTAAAAAAATAGGTTTTTTACCTACTAAGTATATTGTTAAATAGCATTTTCTGTTTTCGTATTGTTTTCTTCAAAAAATATTCACTCAAATTTCTAAAAAAGTACATCATAAAATAGGTATATGAGTATCCTATGAGCATTAATTATTTTAAAACGACAAAGTCGAACCGTTTTCGTGCAAAAAATCCGACGTACGTTTACTAATTTATTTTGCTCTTACGAATTTTTATTTTAATTATTTAATTACAAAATGAGAATAATATACAAATATGAGTAACACAAAGAGTCAACTCTACTTGCTTCTGTTATGAGAATGTTGATATATAAAATAAATTATTTTAATAATTAACATTTTAAATAGATTAAGTTACAACAACGTATTACATGCATTAAGAGCGATAATTCTGGTGAATAAAACATTTAAAATTCAGTTTCTTGCAAACGGTTCGATTTACTACTCAAAACGAACATCGACTACATTATTTATTCAAAAATGTTCATTGTAAAATATATATCAAATCGCATTGATGATTTATTACAACTTTAAGGCAATTGAGTTTCGAGATTCACTCAAAACTATCACAAGGAATTACGGTCAACCGCGTATCATGATTGTTTTCTCTATTAATTTTATTTTATAAAACCAAAATTGGAGGACCACTACCACTACGACTGTTTTTTAAATAGTTCTACATTTAAGTTTGATTTTCAAATTCCACTACAATGATATGTCGAATGAATTTTGTTCACACTTAAATCATTAATAAGTTTTCTTATGTTTTTTAAAGGAGTTATTATTATGTACAATTTAACAAATATAAGAAAAAAGTGTGTATACGTGTAAAACGCGATTAACTTTTGTTTTTTTTTTTAAAATTACATAATGAATAATGTTTAGTGATTATGGATAATCAGTAAACTTATACAAAGTTATATGATTTAAAAACCCTAATAATATTCAGAAACGCAAGAGAGTCGTTAATATTAATTAAAGCACATTATAATAATTACATTCTACAAATAACAATAACTATGTTCTAAGTTTCTAATTCGAAATCTTGATTAAACAATTATCACAAGAGCACGAACGTTAAATTATTGATTATTCTAAACAAAATAATTTTCTGTGAGATTTATCGAATGATTATATACGGTTGTTATTCGTTCGTGCTACTCTATAGAGTTTAAACATTTAGGTTGCGTGTGTAAAAACATTTTTCATAAAAAATAATAAAATTCCGATTTTAACAAATACGATACTTATTTGCTACATATTCGAAGCTGCATTATGAGAAATGACTATCTCTCACACAATTTAGTTTTAAACTCCGAAAAACGGTTTCAATTATTTTTTATTTTTAATCTCGATATATCATTTTGACGTTCATTTCTGTTTTCTTGTTATTTCTTCCTTAGACTGCATACAGAATACAAAAGAATTGCTCATGCAATAAAAGTAATGTATATATATATATATAAATTTGATCCTGACAGTCGACGATTCATACATAGTATTATCCTCTAAATTCATGTATTATTTAAAATTAAAAACATGAGTTTTAACGACGTTCTCTCGTCGTGAAAATGACGACAACTATTTTTTTAAATGAAAGTTCGCTTTTTCTTGCGACAACTTATAAATTCATTATTGTATCTTTCATCTTTTTCTTTCATTTTCTTTTGTTTATACATTTTTTTATGATAGGACGTTGCATGAAATGTAAAAATGTCTAACTGTAACATGTAATTAAAATATAAAAACTATACAAATAATCGATGGATCGTGTAATGAATGATTAAGTGGTATTCTTTTCTTTCTTTTTTTTTCAATTGAAGTCACACGAGAGATGATAAAGATATTTCAGAAAGAGCTGCATCCTTTCGGGCTTATTAACTAAAATCCAATTTTATATTCAAAATCCGTTTATCCTTCTCAATGTAGTTAGCACCAATCAGCCATATATGTAAAGTCCCTAAACAAAGCCTGTTCCATTTCACTAACTGGTCGAGGATCCTTCGGTGGGGTAAGCTGAGGTTTTTCAGATGTAAATTCCTCATCGAAATTGCTCACGTCTTCCACAGAGTGCTGTAAACACATTTGTTTTATTATATAAAACATTTTGTACAATACATTAGAAAATGAATGCTTTTATTTTATTTTAGTCAATTAAAAATGAAAAAGTACTGTGTGTATTAGAAATTACAAAATTACTAAGCAATGAATAATATTTATTAAATACCAAAATTTTAATTCAAATATAATTTATGTAGTACACATTGCAGGACAAATAATGTTCAAACCATACTTTATAAGCTTAGCGATAAGCTAGTAAGACTATAAAAATTATTGAATTATGAATATTTAAAATTTTCAGAAAAAAATCTCAATAAAAACCAAAAGGAATCCATGAAAATAAAATTGTTGAACATAAATTATATTTTGAATCGAATTTATGTATTATAAAATTAATTAATTAAGCTGCAAAACGGAATTATATTTTACCAATGTTAATATAAAACATGCAACATTTTTTATAATATATGGTAAATATTAGAATTTTATTTATTATAAATCGATGTGATCGTATAAAGTTAAATAAATCCTAGTAGAACTTATAAATAAAACAAAACATAATTTGAAAGTATTTTCTGGGCTTCTCTTAGAAATAAGATTTTTCTTAGAAATCAGTACATAAAAAATGTGAAAAAAATCAGTTGACGATTGAAAAGATATTGGAATGGTGCAATTTCTAATAATGTAAGAGATTTTAGATAATAATTTATTTTAATAAATTATTTAAACGTATTCTATGTTTAAAGAACCAAGTTTAATAATACTAATAACAAGCAAAAATTTGTAGAATAGCCTATAAATAACTATAATTAATTAGTAAAAATATGTATAAAAGATTTTTAAAATAATAACAATAAAGTAACAATAAGGTATTTTAGTAATAAATTGATTGTAAAGATTAATACCCTACTATTTATATCTTCAACGCATTGTTCGTGATGTTGTTAAGTACAGGGTATACTGACAAAGAAGAAACTACCTTATTATGTGAATTTTTAATAATGCACTTCTAAAATAATTGTTTTGACTTGCTGCATTAAACCGTTAATTTTTTATTTATCTATGTATTTAATAAATACTTTAAGAAATTAAGATTGAAAAATGTTAAAAATGTTAAATATCATATGTTAAATTTATTAAAATTATATTTACGGTAAATTATTATGTGAGTTACTACTTAGAAATTATAAGTTTATAAATAAGTATAACTTAAGTGGAAAGTATTTATAGCCCTTATATTTAAGCATTTTCTACAATCACAACACTTGCTATATATATATTATCACACCCAAAACATAAAATCTTAATTTATCGTTAGAATTTGTTACTTATTTTTCTTTCAGAAAAGTAATTTAAGATAGTTGCCGTAAATGAAATTTTTTCTGTATTTATTTAAAAAATTTAATTAAATATTTCAAGTTATTGATGCGATTTATGCGTTTATAAATTTTTAAATTTAAATTTCAAAATTGCATACTATAGTATTTAAGAAATTGGGTCAGTAAATCGAGCCATGTTTCGTTTATTTATATATCTTTTTCAATCTTATTGAAAAATTTGTTATAATCAATTTTAACTTCTATGTATTACATTTCAAGGTTTATGTTGCAAATAATAATGCGTTATAGCAATTTACAGTAGAATGTATCATTAAACTGCGTTTTATTACGACAACTAGCTTAACCATATTTTTATTAAAAAGTGTTCAGCAAGACAGGAAAAATCTTACATTTTTGCTAAAGCTTTGAAGATTGTGGGCCTGTTAAGATTATACACAAGAAGTCAATTAAATTTTATAAATAATGGCAAGAAATTTCAGAGCAGTTTTTTTATATATCAAAGAGTAAAAGTAAATGAATAATTTAATACTTACAATGACCGGAACGAATGGAGGTTTTACACGCCTAAGTAGTAAATCATCCCAAGCTATGTGCCTGAAAAAGGCTTGTTTTTTCACATCCTCGGCATCTCGTTCACTGCTGCCCAATCTCCGCTCAGGAGTTTTTCTCAAAAGCTGCATATGCAAAAAGTACAATTTTAGACGTGTATTTCAACTGTCTATTGAAGCAAGTGCAAGGATTAATTATAAAAAGCTTACTCGTCTCATTATGGCAATGGCATGTAGGGACAAAAAGCGAGGATAACAGACTTCATCATGAACAATGGAGTCAAAAACTTCTTCCTCGTCATCCCCAGGGAAAGGCGACTAAAACGTACAATTTTTATTAATATTTTTACGAATTGATAGATTTTTAAACATAAATTACCAATAGAATTAGAAAATCAATTATCGTTTGTAAATATTTATTTTATACTATGCAAAACTAATTTAAATACTACTAGTAATACTCTAATAATTAATAATTAGAAAACTATTTTTTTACTTTTGACGCATCAAGTAGTTACCACACAAAGTTTTTCGTAATGCAAATTAAGAGAACAACTACATTGGCAAAATACAACTTTGTAATGTAATTTAATAATTTTTCTCATTTCATACAAAATATGAAGACGTTACGCGTGCAGAATATACCGTTGTTCAAAATAAAAGATTAACATTGATTTATTCACAAAAAATCACTGACTTCGTAACTTCCATCCGTTTTAAACACTATACATATAAAAAAGTATTTACTTCTCCAACAAGCATTTCGAATATGAGTACTCCGAGTCCCCACCAATCAACAGCGCGCGTATAAGACAAGTCTGTAAGAACCTCTGGGGCCAGGAATTCAGGAGTGCCGCAGAAGGTTCCTGTTCGATCTCCATAACCCATGCCCTCTTTACACAAGCCGAAATCGGCAATTTTCACGTAACCCTCCGTATCCAATAGCAAATTATCCAGCTTCAAGTCTCTGTAAATGTAAAATATCGAAGAAGTTGAGGCATACTAAGATTATTATTTTTAGTACTACTTGTATAAGCCACTTATTTATGCATGAATCTGACAGAAAAATATTATGATAAATAACGATGAATAAGCAATGCTTTTCATTCAAATTTCAGGTATTAATTATAATCTAAAAAAGCTTCTTACGGATTTCCACGATTATTCATCGATGATTCATGTAGACAAATGAATTTTTTAAATTATAAAACTTATAATTATTAATATACAGCAAGACGACAGGAGATTACTTTTCTTTGTTTATTTCAGGAAATTCTATTTCATGTAAGTTAATCAAAAACAAAATCTTTATTTGAAAAATAGTAAGATTTTTAAATATATAAAAGATATGTCCCGTCAATTCAACTTTGAGAAAGTTGCTTAATTTTTAATGTAATAATGGACATGAAATCTCAAAATGGCTAATTGAAAATCTGTAAAAACGATTTAATTTAATTTAATTTTAATTTTATACTATAATTTGTGTAACAATTTATATTTAGGTTTTCGTTCGACCTTTACGCACACGGCAAATGATGCGTAAATACGCAAAAAGTTCTATAAGAAAAATGCCAATATTTGACCAATTAAACTGTCTATTCATCTTTACGAAGAAATGACTTAAAGCGATAATATTGCAAAGTTTCTTTTCATCTAGGTATTCTATTTTCTTTTTAAGAAACGTTTCAAAATATTAAATGCTGCACTTTCAATTGCCATTAAGCATTGTAATTTTTCGCGCGAAACATTTGCTGCTCTTAAAAATGGTGATTTGCTTATTTTCGAGTAACGCGCATAATCTTAATTTTACCTGTAGATAATGCGACTTTCGTGGAGATACTGTAAGCCCAATACAACGCAAGCTGAATAAAAGACAGCACGTGGCTCTCCGAAAACATCAGCGTGGATATGCATCATAAGGTCACCACCAGCAGCATATTCCATTACAAAACAAACGTGTGCCTGGTAGACATAAGGAATACATCAGTAAGGATAACATTTCTTTTTTTGTAATTTCATCTAATTTTCCTTTTTAATCTCGCATTTATACGCGCAGATGCCCATGAATACGCAGAGGCAAAAGTTACAATATCGGAATGAGAATTAAACAGCAATTCAAAGTAAGTTTCGCGTTGAACTGCGCCAGCTCACGAAGCACTTAAGCTTATATCGAAAATAGAAAATAAAACTTCACTTTTTAGTGCCTCCCAGAAACTGTCTACGTAAAATGCTTAAGCGATTCTGCGAAAAAGGACCTTTAATCCACATTGAACATCTACGACATATACATACATCAGTCTGGAAGCACGCGAAGAGGTTGACCAGGAAAGGATGTCTAGTGGCGTTGGCCACCTCGAAGATCCGCTTCTCGGACAGGAGCGACTCGACCTCGTCCCTCGCTATGATGTCGCCCTTCTTCAGCGCCTTGATCGCAAAGTACTCGCCCGTGTTTTTGTACTGCGAGAGTATGACCTTGCCGAAGTGGCCCCTGCCGAGGACCGAGAGCAGCCGGAAGTTGTCGAGGCTCATCCCCGTCAGCTGAGACTGTCGGCGCGACTCGTAGGCGCTGTCGCGGTACTGTAACGACCTCGTCGGCAACGGTACCTCGTATGCCACCTAAGCGCATTAACGTTCTGGCTGCATTATTGTCGAATAAAGTCGTTTTGTCTCGAAATCCGTGACGATTCGTGGGTGACTCTCGATTATCAGGAATTTGCATTCGCCGCACCTACTGCACGCGACTTCTCAATATTACGTTAAATGTCTCGGTTTGAAAAAGAAATCACGCCAGACAATCATTTCTTTTACTTAAAATTTGATCTTCTATTCGGCAACACAGAATTACTTCTGTTACTGGTGCGAGAGTGAAATCTCATACTTATACAGTAATTCTAAAAATAATTCATCTATAAATCTTGTGAAAGAGAAAGCTCGATAAATAATAAATCTTATTTTAAATTTATTCCATGCAAATTCCTGTTTTCAAATTATTTGAAATTCAAAAGAGCCGTTATCCGAGATTTAAATATTTAAAGAGAACAATATCTGTTTGGAATAAAATGTGAACATTCGAATTTACTTATGAGAGAAAAAGTTCAAGTTCTCACAACAATATTTTCTTCTTCATGCCAAGAATGTTCATTTACTACACTTATTGCAATATAAAAAAAGTTTTCACTCTAATATATTTTTTATAAGCTTTAAAAGATAAAGTCCGTTTAAACGCATATACAAAACTGATGGGAAACATTGCAATTTTAAATTTTAAATACTCTGAAACGAGAGACTCCCATAAATCATGGTTTTGGATTTTTGTTAATTCGCTGTAACACAACAATGGGCGACGAAAAATGTTTCATGTACAAATCGTTGTTAATCACAATGTCGGCAATACTCATGAGGACTCCTTGAGTCTCATTTCGTAATTAATATTTAAGGTTATTACTTCACTGGAGATGCAAATGACCCTTGATAACGTTTCAGTGAAATTATTATACAGTCATAAGACATTGTAAAGCTATTTAAATCTGCTGCTTTTTAGCGAAAAATCAAGGGACACTGAAGATTCGAAGCTTTAATCATCTTATCATTAGATAAAACAATCAATTAGCTATTTTACACATTGATACAAGTACAATGTAATTGCAAAATTAAGGTTTATTATTAATCAATCAGTTGAACTCGATAACATAACACACTGAATTAAACAAAAATTTCAATTAAAAATTTATTCACAATTATACTTTTAATAAATCGTTCTCATACTTCCAATGATAAAATACTTGAATTTCTGAGAAATTGAAGAACATGCAAACAAGATTTTTAGCTAGAACAAACTATTGACAACTTATGAAAAATATGTACAGGTATATTTTTTATTATTTCATTATTAAATTATTGTTAAATGTATTAAATATCGATACCAATGGCATAAAATATTTATTACAAATAGTTCGAATATCTCAGTACAAATATATTCATCAATACGCGTTCTTTTTAATTTAGAAAGTAGCTATTATATTTTTAAATTTCCTTTTTTCATTTGTACACAAGTGTGTGCAACAATACTTTCCCAGGAAAAGCAAAAACCTACGCAAAAATGTTATTAAGCCAAATTGCAAGGAGAAAGCCGAATCATGCGAGCAAAATTAAAAGTGCAAAAGCTGAAAGCATACAAAGCAGAAAGAAACTGTGTTCCCAAATATTATTTGGAGGCCGAGTACGAAAAACAAATCCCAGTAGGAGCGGTGACATTTCTTGAAAAAGTATGTGAAGGGGATGATCACTTTTCGTACATTGAAAAACACATGTTTTTGTTTAAGTAGGCCATCAGTATGGGCTCATTGTTTTTTTCCTGTTATATTTAACATACCTCACCGAATAATTAAAAAATAATTTTTAATTAGTTGGATCAGGGTAAATCATTATTACATATTCATTTTAGTAACGTTTCAATGCTACGCAAAATATTTTCGAGACGTTATCAAAAGAATGATACGGTTAAAACACATAACACTCTTACATTTACATCCTAAATACATTTGATTTAATTACATGTGTAGTAAAAATTAAAAAAAATTGAAACACTCGAAAGAAATAATTTCCAAATATACTTTATATTTACAAGACTACTAAATTATTTCCTTAGACTTGCAGACTTTCAAACGAAGTCTAAAAAATGTATTCGATCATACCGAACGAAAGGGACTTTTAAATTAAAGTAATTTACTCTTCTGCTAGAGTGAAAAATTACGAGCATCAATCATGGAGTGGTAAAAAATCTTAATATACTGCTTATACCGCGACTACCTCTGTATGCTTATGTTATCTCAACTTTGATCTCAAATCTTAATTTTTATTTCCCTCTGATTCAGAGTGAAGCTTATTTAATCTGCAACTGAATGTCTATTTGCACTTTACATGCTGCGAGAATGACGTGTTTTTCTCGAGGGTCAAGTTTCAATGTCTGTCCTTTTATTAAAAGCACAGCCGAGGTGCTTTTCTGTGTCGCGTACTCGTTCACGGTTACGAAAACTTATTCGACTTTTTGGAGCGTTGATTAGTCTTGAAGTTCAAAAAAGTAAGCTGCAAAATTTAAGCACAACTATAAACAAGAATAATGTTAGAAAGTAACATGAACCGTGCCACAAACATGTAAACAAAAATACGTCCAAAGCTTCAAAGGTAACGCGACCTGGCCATCCCCGAATGAATAGAACCAAAAGCCATGCTAGTTTCTTATTTAACTTTCCACATTTCGTTTTGATACTCCTGAGAGGCGTTTTAGTACCTCGTCCTCGGGGAACTCGACGACAGGTTGAGGCGAGGGAGTGCGTGGAGAAGGTGGCGCGATCAGCACGGGCCGGGGCTCCGTGACGAGGGGCCTCAGACTCGCCCCCTGTTGCCCCGACTTCTCTTCCTTGAGAAGGAAGTCAAACTCCCGTAACGCGTTCTGCAACTACGATACTCGTACTGCTCAGCAGGACTATCTATCTCAGCCTCGTTCGTCTCTGTTTTTTCTTTTTTGTATCTTTTGCGGGTATGTGTTAGCACTTTTACAGGGTGGGCATCGACGAGTTATCGTCGAGAAATCGACCGACAACACAACGAGTCCCCAAAAACATGTATTAAAGTGATATTTCAAACAAGAACATATGGGTTTTCCTTGATTTTACAGTGGGAATAATCGCGCCTCCATCATGATGTTAACGAAACAACATACACCGCTTAAATTAAAAGCACTTTAATACCTTTGGTTATCATTGATTCTTGGTCACTGTGATTAAGACGCGCTCGTCTGTACTTTGAACCGAACACCGTAATTGTATTTTATCAAACGAGTCAAGTTGAGCCAAAGAATGACGTTGTTTAAGAAGACAAAAAATAATTATAGACATTTGAAAAGTGTCTTCCAATTTCTCTTTATTTTATATCGGTATTTCAAATTAGTATTTCGTATGTATCTTTTGAAAATGTTTCAATCCGCTGCACTTTTTTTACTCGTTGTTCTGAGAACTCTATCGAGTTTTCAATCTGTGCAGAACTCACATTCGTATAAAGTTGAAATTTTATTTAATGTGATTAATATGTAATTCGCTAAAAGGGTAAAAAAGGTAAGCTTTTTGATCCTCATATTAAATGACACGATTATATCGCGCGTAAATTCAGTTCACAGAAATTGAAATATGCTTTGATCAGAATAAATTGCTTATGAGCCATCAGTTTAAAGAATCTTTATATCTGATAAATTATTATTCTTGCGTAAGAAGAATTATTGATAAACGGTCAAGAAACACATTTCGATAAAAAGAAAGGAAGAGAGAATTAAGCTTTCAAATTATGGATCTTTTTGTATTTCATAACTTGATCGTATGCCTGTTTTTACTTTAGCGAATTAACATTGACACAATAATCTAGCAAATAAATTACAAAATCATTTAATAGAATGAGGGCTCTTAAAAGATTTATTTCAATTAGTTATAAGAATAAAATTATTGTCGGCGTGATTGGAACATCCCGTTAAGGTAGTCTTTGCACAATATTGACAGTGTCACAAATGTAAACATTTTTGCAATAACATTTGTAAAGTATTTGTTTCTGCTCCGTTTTAGAGTGAATTCATTTCAACGAGAACGATATCTATAAGAATTTATTTGTAAAAAATTTATACAGATGCATACAGATATATAAAGAGTTGTATATACTTCGTGTAAATGCCTAAGTAATATTTTCAAATCATGATTAAAAAAACGTTTGTTAAATAAAATCTATTTACAAATACTAATATTATTATAACAATACTTTCAATTAACTTTTAATCATATGTTATTTGAGATACTATTTTAGTATATAATTAATTTTTCTATCGTTATTTTATTGCAAGGTTGTGTCGACTCATAGTTTTCGTAAAATTGAGTTTTACGTTTTCGTATAATACGAAATTATATCACCTTTACATCACTTTACGACAATTTCGCGCAACTCTAATTGACATATTTCAACGATTTTCATGTGTCATGAAACTTAAGTCACATCCGATGAAATAACTCAAACAGGATTTGAATGCTACACGTATTTTTTTTGCATAATATTTTCAAAAATCATTAGTAAAATATCGATACACAATATATATTGTGTACAGAAGATTATTTAATGAAAAGTAATTTTCTTAATAAAAAATTACACAGTAACTATTAAAATTTTGTACTTGAGTTTCATTCGTAGATATCTCAATACTTCGACAAATTTTTTAAAAAATTGTATACCGGTTTCCACTTTAAAAGCGATAATTTCTAGAAAGAAATGCAGTTGTTTTTTTTATCCTTCGATACCTCGTCCAAAAGTTATAAAAATGTTGTCAATAAGTATAGGTTTAAATGACAAGGCTTTGATTTCCAAATTATTGTTTTTAGTAAAATTTATCAAAAATCACGCTTTTTCCATTGTTCAGCTAAACGTGATCCTTTAACAAATGTTCATGCAAGGACTACCTCAGTATAAGGAGGCTCTTTACTTGACGAGCTTTTTCGTACCAGTGCTTTACATATTCGTCAAGATTAAGCATTTCATTCATTTGAATGAATTTGCTTTTAACAGGTTAAGGGTTATTATTTAAAAATCGAAGTTTGTATCTAGTAGACGGATTTTAATCTTGTATTTCAAACATAGATTTCATACGTACAATTATTGAAATCCATAAAAATGTATAGTTACGGCTGCTTCAATGAAACCATTACTGGTACGTTTTTATTTTAAAAATTAATATTAAAATATATCTGGGACTATTAAGTGCAGTTGCAGTTGCAGTTTAAAAGAAGATAAAACTTGAAACGGCATTATACCCTTAACCTGTCAATAAGATATTATTAAAGCGCTTTCGAGCGTAAGACTTATTTGCATTTGTGAAGAAGCTGTAAACTTCATTATGTGCTTGTATTTACATTTGCGGTTAAAAATATAATTATCTGTTAAAATATAAATTAATTAAATTTCCTTTGTGTTTTAATTGAGGCTGAGCACTGTTACTATTTTTGAGTGTAAATTTGAGTGTAAATAAATAAGGAAGACCCTCAACCAAAAATTATTGCTATTGTCATATCAATAAATAAACGTCGTGTCTAAAAATTCCAAATATAAGTGTTTTACATTGAGAAATAAACTTGATCGAAAAAATTACTTTCTTTTAATATTAAATATTTTAGGAAACGACAACTATTTTATACGGATAATTTGCACTAATAAGACTATAATTACATTGAATGCAGAACTAAGAAAGATTTAAGTATCAGGCTTCGATATGTTACGTGCATTCTTTCATGAAATCTCAAATGCTTGGTGAATTTCAAGCATTTCATGCATTTTCTAAAATCCAAGATCTTCCATATTTTATCGATCAAGTGAAATGATTCCTCAGCGTAAAACATGGTGAAATAATAAGAAAAAATATCAAGAATTGACAGTGCTGGTGCATAAGTGTGTACGCCTAAAACAAAACAAGTACACAATGCGAAGCTCCACTTGAGAGCTGCAACTACATCGCGAAGTATAGAAGGTCGATAAGGGCGGTTTCGGGCGCTCACCTCTTGGTCGATCTTGATAGGCGGTGGCGGCGGTGGGACCGGCATCAACGGCTTCTTGGCCACGGGGGGTGGCGGTGGCGGGTGATGCGGTGGGTGTGGCAACGACGACGAGGACGACGAGATGGAGATCCCGACGTGGCTCTCGCTCGCGGAGGAATGCGACATACCAAGGGGTCGCGCCCCGCCGAGGCCACCCTTGTCCGGATCCGGCAGCTCGCCCGGCGTCTCTGGCTTGTCTTCCGACGACGCGTCGAACACCAGCTGCGAGGGCTGTGGACCTGGGAGTAGAGAAGTGGTGCGTTTATTAAGGGCGAGAAAAAAAAATTCATGGTTGATTGTGCTGCAGCACAATCGAGCTTACCCTATCGAGCTTCTTTTATTTGGACGAATTTAAAAGTTGAGGTTACCTTTGTCGTTAGCAATATTTGCACGTAACTGTACTGCTTTGAATAATTCGCGATTTACCTACCGAACTCAAGTTAATACAAGTGTATCGATCGATTGGAAACATTATTGGAATTCAAATTTTCCCAGGCTCACTTTATCGTGACGTTTTTTCACGTTGTCAAAATAACGTTGTAGAAATAACATAACGTAACACTGCTATGCCAAGATAATACTTGCACGTAATTGTAGTTAGAAAATAATTTTATAACGTCAATGGATTAATCAACAACAAAAGAACAGAGGCAAGTTTAAAACTAGAAATCGAAATAACGAAGTGGCAAATACTTTTAATTATAAAATTAGAACTATGAATGAATACTGAATTCTAATTTCATTATCGCTGAATAAAAATTTTATGAAAATTACTACAAAGCCTTCGGACAAACATGCGTAACGCGGAAAGGCAAACGAAGATAAAATGAAAATAGCAGAAATTAACTGTAAAAAAAAGTCTCTTTAAGCTTGTCACAATCGAAGAAACGTAATTGCGGATACTTACCAGAAGGCGGGCTCTCCGAACTCCGGGTATTATTCAAGGAGGGCGCGGACCTCTTGAGCAGTCTTCCCCATGTCGCCACGTTGATATTCATCTGGTTCGCCCTGGGGAAGTTCTTGACCTGCTGTTTGAATATCTTGCGCTGCCTTTGCAGTCTGGGCTTTCTCGATATCATCGGATTGAGGAACTTGATCTCGGCAAAAAGGAGGCCCTGAGGCTCCAGTTGCAGCGCCATCCCGTGTCTCACGTCGTCGATGAACTCCTCGAGCCGTAGGAACTTGACGGCGCACAACGATCGCCAGTCTTTCCAGTAGATACCGATCTCCAGTTCTCGGGACTTGTCTAGTTCGATCGAGAACCTCTGGTCCCAGGCCTGTTGCGAGCAGGGACGCCAACTCGTCTGCGCGACCGTCACGTTATCCAACTTTATCACTGCCATTATGTCATCTAAAAAGGGTTTTCAAAGTTTACGTGCATTCGCTATGAAGAGGAAAATTTGTACGCGGAGTAAATCGCAGAATAAATTGCAGAGATTTGAGATTTTAGGAATGATACCGAGGCCGTGGAGATCGACACTAATTTGGGAAGTTTTAAAAATTTCATTACATAAAATGCAACAAGGAAATAGTAACTTCTACGAATCGTATCTAGGATTTCGTATCAAATTCGTATTATAATGGATAATAATAAAAGTTAATTTTTAATTGTAACAATCAGTAACATCCGTGAGGAGTTACATTTTACGTGCTTTTAAATAATGACGCCAGTGTCCCAGTAAACATAAGTCAATGTATCACGAAAAGTTAATACGCCACATTTACATTTTAATCTTAAATACGCGTATTAAATGAATTTGTTGCTTTAACATTTTATCTAATCTCAATATACGCCATCTTCCGAAGTACAAACATTGGAACCATGACATAACTACTACTGAGCAGCATGTAATCACGTAAATTTATAAAGACTTTATTAATAATTTATCTTACATTAACTTCGTAAAAACTTTATTTCGACTTTTTAATTATGAAATGAAAAATTTTAAATACAAGTAGTGCGTAGTACTTTTACTTATTCAGCAAAAGCTTTACGTCATCAAATGGACTTTATTCGCATTTTTCATCGCATGATCAGTACCAATTTTCTCAAATTAACAATTCATACAGGTTTTATTATTTTAATGTTTAAGTTAATTTCATTTATGAAGAAGACTCTATTTTTAGAAAGCGAATATGAAAATAATAATGGTTTGTGTACTTTTCAAATATTATAACTGCAAGTTCTAAGGCTAGTTTATAATTATTATCCAATTTATTTTGATCTACTATTGCTTTTTTAAGTTTTGTTATGCAACAATCAGCTTTAAATGAGTTATGTATGAGCTAGTGTAAGGTCATCAAATTATTTTTAATATTCAACTTTTTAAGCAACCCAAATTCACAATGGTATTTTAATTTACGTACAATTCTAAGAACTTCACCATTTATCAAGCGATCTCTGACATGTTTTTAATTTAAATTCAAATAGAAATATGTAACGTTTATTGTACTTACTACTCGTTTCATCTTTAACACTATAAGATTTGCTAGAGCTGCGACCCGTTACACCTTTTACAAAACTACGTAGATCCGGACTTGCCGGGTGCTCTCGTCTCGTGCGACCAGGTATTTCTTCCGCTAAGTCTTGACATCCCATTAATCTAACCTGTAATTTATGTGCATGACAATTATCTAGGTTAAAATTAATTATAGTACTTATAACTTGTAATATGTAAATAAAGACATTGTAGGGATAATGTACCGTAATTTTAGGAAAGTTCATAAATATAATTTTCTTCGTAAAAATAGTTTTATTTTATCGTGTATTTTTACTTAAAATATATTATGGAATGTTTAAAAGTTCCTAGAATCCAAAGAATAAAACAAATTATTTTTAAATTGAGCTCATGTGAATGTCTTTGTACAGGACCGTTTCTTCGGTAAAAATTTGATAATGATTTTTTTCTTATAAAGAGAGTAGTTGATTTTGATATTCATCTTCAAATGAAACAATAAAATCATTTTCTTCTAAAACTTTGCAACGATTCAAATTCTAACAATTTATAATACATTATATAGTACATTATTTTGTTATTTTGACGGATAGTAAGATCTAGAATACGTACATTTATTTACAAAGTCTAAATTTTTCAAAATAATTTAATACTATTTAATATGAAACTTCATTCAATAGTTTTAAAATATTCACTTTATCACATTTGAAGTATTATGTTGATACGTATTAATATGACTCTTACTTTATTTTCTTTTTAATTTCTCGTTTCATGATTATGTGTTAGTGGCTCTATTCTTGAAACATGAATAAATAAAGTTCACTTATAATTTTCTTAATCAAATTATTTGCAAAAATAATCATTATAAAAGTAATTGATAGCGTTCACAAAAGTTTTATTTGGAATCAAGCGAAGTATGTCTAATATTATACCGAAACGCAACAATAAATAAACGTAAAAATAAATACGTTCTTAAGTAGTCAAACAAATTCAATCGAAAAGTTTACAAAATTCAACTTTAGCTTAGAATTTTGAAAAATACGATTTATATAAAAATACAATTCAATTATAGAGTAATAAAAATAGAGTTTATTTTCGAATTGCATTCGCTTTCCTTTTACGTAATTTTAAAAGTCTCTGTTTGCATTTTCGTGTCCAACATTGATTATTCAAAATTTCAATATCCATTAGTTCGCTAGAAGAGAATGTAAAATAATAACGGGTCGCAATCGTTTAAAAAAATCCTTGGTTCCTTAATTTTAGCTGAATCTATTTTGAGATTCTATGTACAGCATTCGATTGTCTTGTTTTTCTCTCAACCGTCACACATACTAGTACCTGTTTGCGAAAACCAAGGAACAAAGAGCGCAGAAAACATCCCTCGCTCCATCATAGAGTATCGCGAATTAAATATGAAAAAGATTCGGAGTACGTACCTCAAGCTGTCCGGTGACGGCGGCGCACCTCGAGACCGACGCGGGTACGGTGGTCCTACCCTCGAGCGGTCCCCGGAACGGTTGCAGGGAGGTGTAGGTGAC
Organism: Wiebesia pumilae; assembly: GCA_018907045.1. NCBI lineage: Eukaryota > Metazoa > Arthropoda > Insecta > Hymenoptera > Agaonidae > Wiebesia > Wiebesia pumilae. The sequence continues at coordinate 6,154,956 of JACCHZ010000138.1, forward strand.
GGGGATTGGGCTTGCCGACTGTACACTTGCGAGTTCCCGCTTTAGCTGCGCTGACGTCGCGCTGTCCGCGGGTAACTCCTGACGGCGAAGCTCCAGGGACAGTCGCAGAAGGTCCAGCTTACGACTCGACTCCGCCAGACTCGCCTGGGCCTGCGAACGAGAGCCACAAACGGAATATTAACGTTGACGATTACGGAAGGTGGTAGATCGCAAGCCAATGAATTTGAACGTGGAAAGTGTGGGAGGCATTGACAAAGGGAAGGAAGGTAAGGCAACCACGTTATCTTATTTTTTTATGTTAATTATTAATAGAATGCATACTGTCGCATTACCTTGAATAATTTAGTGTAATGCCTTTTTGGAACTAAGTGTAAATATCCATAATGTACGAATCTTTACTGATTTACTACATGAATCTACTATGATTACTTTACACAAAGATTGACATTAGAAGTTTTGCATATTTAAATGAGATAACAATGAAACTAATCGCTCGATAATCATTCATAAATACAATAAACGTCTTGAGATTGCCAATGGCACATAAATGCACGCTTCCGTAACCGTATTTAATATATATGATTCTCATAAAACATATTAGAGACGTGACTGAGCTATGAAGGAGTTTAAAATAAGGAGATACAAGACACAACATGCATTTCTACATTTGTATAATTTGATTTTATAACATAATTATCAATTGACATTACTTAATATTTCAAATGTGTCATCGCACTTGTTATGATAAATCAGACAATTGTTTATTTTCCAACATTATTTATAATCTTAAAATATAAACAAGCGTAACTATTACTATACAATTCATCGATTGAATGGTAATTTCAAAAGAAGAGTATATTGGAAAAAGAAAAAGAAAATTTTAGATTCGTATAATAAAGAATCTAACGTGTATATTCTTTGGAATTTTTCACTAACTGAAGCTTGATAGATATTTGAATTATTCAAAATTGTAATAAAATAATAGTTGAACAAAATAGTTTATCAAAATTAAACTATTTCGAATAATAAAGAATTCGAACGATATAATAAAAACAGTTTGAACCAACTAAAGATTAAAATTAAGAAAATGAACGTTTATTAGATTCAAATGATAAATATCATTGAATATGTAATTTAGAAACGAAATTTGACGCTAATTTTTATTTAAAATATAATCGAAATTTATGAAAAATATTTTATAATGATTGAAGACACGAAAATTTCCCAATTAATTAACTCTACAATAACAACTCCAAAAAGTAATTCCTATATAATTTTTATTTTGAATCATCGTCCATAAAACTCGATTAAATACTTTTAAATATAATCTACACATATCACTGTTAACCAACCACAAAATATAATTAAAATTAATGGTTCGCATTCACGGTTCTAGAATTAACTAATAATTTTATGAATAATGAAAATTGAACTTAGAAAGAATCTGGTTTTTAATAGATTACATATATCCGGGGATAAATATTATGATTAGATTGAAACACATTTAGATAAAGTCGAATAAAAATAACAATATTTTTGGATATACAGAAATATAGCGGGAGAAAATATGAGAGTGAGAAAAAGAATTATAAATATAGAGTAAATGAGGGGGAGAGTGGAAAAAATACGAAGTAAAGTAGTGAGAAAGAGAAGAGAAGCAGCGAATAGATAAAACGAAGAGAGAAGACATAGAAACAGAGAAGAATGAAAACCAGTAATATATAAAACTAGATTAAAGCTCATTTACATGAAAGTGTGTAGTACAATATTTATATACTGTCTTACGGTTTATAGTGAAGTTCAAAGAATCACCACTGTAATCCAAGAATAAATAAAAAGCTTGTCAATAAGCATGAGTATTAAATTTGATAAATTATTAGTTGTAAATAGGTATCATTATATTATTAATAAATGAATAAATCTGACACACAGCAACTATAAATACAAACTATATTTAAATTATATTCATTTTTACCGAGATTATTACTAATTATTAGAATTTTCTTTTTTTCAAGGTCGTACTATTTGAATAACGCCTTGTATGTGTGCATGGCAGTTCATAAAATAGGACACTAACCATATGGACTAGTTACTTTTCAAGTTATCTGGGTTCTGTCATTCTCTTCAAAAAAATATGCAATAAAATTTTTTTAGGCCCAACGAATTTTCTGCAAGAGGATTTTTTCATTTGATTAATTATGCATTTGAATTTAATTAATAATTATGGAAATTATATGATATTATAAGGTCAGAGTAAAATTTATTGCGTAAATATTCACTTTTTTCTAAATAGATTAAAAAGTATCACCTAAAAGTATTATTATAATTGGAAATTGCTAATTTTAATTAGTTACTTCTTTATGATGGTTCGATTTAACATTCAGATTTGAAAGGGAAATAAAAATAATTAATATTAATAATTATGTTAATGATGCATTATTAAAAGGAATAACTTATTATAGTTTTTAATGAATAACTACGTTCAATGATTTACCGATATAGACAATAAATATGCATTATTATTATCTATATGATTGAATTTTCATTCTTGGTTTTAAATTACAGAATATTTTAGAATATATAATATTCAGTAATTAATTATACTTTTCAATTACTGAAGGCCAAGAAAAACAGTGTCGTATTACTTATTACACTTTAAAGCAGTAGTACAATTAAATAGGTCAGAGCGTGAGAGAGAGAGAGAGAGAGAGAGAGAGAGAGAGAAGATTTATATAGATAGAAATGAAAGAGCGACACTTTCCTTGCCTACCCTAGTTTTTCCTCTTCTCTAGAGTATTTTTTACTTTTCCTTATCAAAGCTTAGTTTTGTTAGAGTAAGAGTTATTGTAACATTGTGAAACTTCGGAACCACACTGATATGATGCTGAGAAACAAGATTTTTAAAATTGTAAATATTGCAAATCTATGAATGTACATGAATTCCAAAATCACACTAACATTATAATTTCAATTTTGACAATACTATACATTTTTTAATTTTCGCAACTTTTATTGTATTAGTAAAAATTTATTATCTTAAGGAACTTAATTTTTTTCTTGAAAAATATATCAAAAATATTATTAAGATTGAAGATTTTAATTTGTTCACTATTAAAACTTTCATTCTAAATAAACAAAATAACTCTAAACATGTTATAAATTTACATCATTTTATGCTGTAAACTTATACCTTGCGTTTAGTCTTATCTTAGATATAATTTTAAAATTAATGCAAGAGTCTTACGAATTTTTAAAGTAGTCTTAAGCTCCTAAATTGTAATCAGTATGTATAAAGTTTAAATAATTTCCTAAAAATATCTCCTGCTTTGAGAGCAACATGTGTACTTCGAGATTATTAAGGTGATAAGACTTTAATTTTCATGATATAAATAATTCCAAATAATAAATATGCAAATGCTTTTAAATAAAATTAAGAATTTTATTCATTTCCTTATAAATTTAAATTTGGTTACTATATGAGATCTCAAACGTAAGTCAAAATTTAGATTACTCTTAATTTACCTCATTTAAATTGTCTAAAATAAACAAAGCTTCGTTTAAAGCAAAAATTTAGATTAAGATACTTATAGAGAAGGTTTGAGTCATGTAAAAAGATCGAAGTAAGAATAACCGAATAAAGTGAATTTTCTCAAGGTCTTTTAGAAAAGACCTAAGAATATCATAAATAAATTATATTGAGACTACATATTTACAAAAGGATTTTGGGAAATAGAAGAAAACGATCTGTTTTATAATAACGTAGTAATCAATAATCATTTATTACAATAATAATTATGTATAAATGCGTACGATTACAAAGCAGAATGTTTAGTAAAATTCTTAAAAATAGATCTAATGTAAGCTTACTTTGGAATACATCGCCCAATTAAATATTATCATTAAAAATTATTATTAAATAAAGGAAACTGTAATAGGATTGAAGAGATGATGTATACCAATAAATTATAATATTCAAGTCTGCTAATCAAAAATACCTTTTTACAATTTGTCATTCAAAAGCTACTTTACATTCCAAATAATTTCATTTAATTTTTCAGTTTGATATATTAAATGTACAAAATGTATTATAAAAGAAAAATACGTTAAATATTCAATGTGAACATTGAGAAAGAAATAAATAATAATTAAAATTTTTTTTACAATACTTAAGATGGATAGAGAAATGCGGGTCGAATCTATTTGAAATACTTCATTAAAACTAGAAAGACAAAAATGTCCATAAATGTTCGTTTAAATACGTGAAAATTGACACCCACATCCAATATAATTTAATCCATTAAAGAGTTTCAATTTAAAAATTTTTGTATACAATATGTAGGTTGAATTTAAATTTAATAATCTGTTATATTCCACATTTTTATTATAAGTTTAATTGTTATTAAAAGAATAAAGCTTCAAAAGACCATAAACTTGAAATGTTGGTGAATTAAAGATTAAGTAAAATGTTTTCATCAATCAGATTTTAAGTATCTGTTACTTTTTTTCTTTTAAATTTCGATAATACATTGGTCAAATCACAACTTTATAATCAACAGCATTAAAGAAAATCTTTTTCTTTGTTCAGTTTGTAACAGAACAACCTAATAAAAATATATCTATAATAATACCTAATTTCCGTTCTGCGTTACTGTACACATTTTTTTGTAATTCAACTAAATATTAAACTTTAATATGTAATTCGTATGTTTTATGATAATTGAAAATTGTATTGTCTGCATATATCCTGTAGTATATATATCGAATTTTGTAAATCAATCAAAAACATACAAAGGTATAAATTATGAATACAATTCTTTCCAAAATTTAAGAAATCTTGGATACAGGTAAAAGATTATTTCAGTCTTGGTATTGATAATGCTTTCATGACAATGATAAAGAGATGCTTGGAGACTCTTTCGCCAAAAAATATATGTAAAACGTAATCCAAAGGAAAGTAATTTACCTCAGAAAAAATAATAAGTAGTACACCTGCAGATATAATGAACCTAAATTTACGTTCCTTATTCCTTAATTCTTAATTCAATCTCCAGTCAAGTCATAATTTTCCCCGTCAAGTTTTAAGACCATCTGCAACTTCCGTCTGTGAATTCCACAGAAAAATTGATAACACCAATGTTCTTTTACAGCTACAATTATCTTTATACTTTATTTCACCTTTTGATAATTAGCAATATATTAAAAAAAAAGATTAGCTCGTTTTTATAAAAGAACATTGATGTTTTTCGTAAGATACCGCGACCCTCTTCATAAGTTTAACATGCGCTTGAACACACATAAGTACATAGAACGAATGTTAATAAAATAGCCATTCACGATCAACGTTTAACAATTGTCTTTCGTTTAAATGAGAATAACAATGTCTTGCCGACATCACATCAATAATGCCATTGGCATTAAATTGTGCGTTTTCGTAAAAATAAAAATGACGTATAATTATTCTATAAAAAAAGCATTCTTTTTCTATATCAGTTCGTTGAGCTTGGAGCTCTGGATCTATTTCTTCGGTTGATTGGATCGAGTGAACGCGAACGTCCTCTTGTAGCTATTTCTTCAAAGTGTCTTCTACAGTGTTCGCAAGAACAAGATGGATTCTTCGCTGGTCCTACGTGATGTCCAGGCTTCTTAATAGTGCTTATCACTCTTCCGAAAATTGATGCCTTGATTATATGATCTGTTTTCTCGCCTTGAGGCGTCGTGAACGGCGAGGTCACTCTAGATTGAAGCTTCGAGGGCGTTGACGATGGACTTATCGAGCCGAATGGACCGATTCTATCACGGAATATACTAGTTTTAATCTCTTTTATTAATTCGGTTTGACAAGTCTCTCGATCGGTTGTAGAGTTCGATAAAAGTTGCTTAGTTTTATCGTTAACGTTAGCAGCATTCAACTGTGGCAAAGTCAGTTTTCCTGTCACAACACTGACGTTTTCTTCGCTAGATACAAAACTCCACCCCATTTCGTCTGCACTGTTTTCATCAGATCTTGAAAACGCATCGCTACTTTCCGAGGACCATCCGACCGGCGGATGTTTCTCTAAAAAATCCTTCATCATTTTTCTTTGTAACAGGTACTTTCGCTCTGTGTGTAGCGGTCGCCAATTCTTGGTTTTAACAGCAGCACTTCTACCAGCAGTTTTCTTCATCATACTTTCTAATCGTCTGATTCTCTCCTGATCCACTGAGTCGGCGTAGTCGAAACTATCACATGGTGTAACACTCGCTTTGCTATTTACTAACGACTCCATGTCGGATACAGTATCTTTCCAGGAGGTAGCTGATGCGGAATCATATTCATCGAACGCTATACTAGTGCTAGAAGCAATTGATGATTCTACATCTCTCAATCTACTATATGAACTAAATTGGGAAGGGTAAAGGGAACTATATACATCATCACTTTCGTAACCCTTTGAACTAGCTATGGATGGTATTCTTTCAGGCGCGTGTTTTGAAATCTCGCTGCGTTTCTCTGTTACACGTTTTAAAAATGCGTTCTCGTCCCGAAAGCCCCTTGGTAATACGTTGCCTTTAGCTTCGGTGTGGGTAACGCATACATTACTATCTTCAAAAATGGTTTTCTGCGGACGAATATCGTGTTCTGCGCTATTCGGAGATGAATTTTTGCTATTATCATCTTCATCGTTTAGATCGTCGTCGGTACCAGTACAGTAAACGTCGATATGTACGGTACGTTTTCGTTTTTCGCTGTTGTCGTCCCCAGTATTCGTTGTGATTGCGCTAGTAGACGAATCCGATATCGTTTGCTCCGTTGAAGGCGTGGGGATGTTCGTACTGGCTGGCGTTTTCGAGAGCCGACCAAACTGCGAAAGTTCATTAGTGTGGAATTATAACTTGCATTTTTCAAAAAAAATATAACGGAAAATCTCATATACTTGCCATTTTTTAACATTAATTGTCGGCCTTTGTAATAATATTAATTGGAAAATAATAGTTTACAAATACGTTTAATTGATTTTATTAGCTGATAATGACCGTAAGTTAATCCCTTAACAATATTTTAAGATTTTTTGAAATAAAAATAACTTATTATGAATAAGAACGTATCATAAAATGGTGAATCAATGTTATTATTGAACAAAATAATATTCCATTAATGTGTTATTATTAAACCAACATCTACATGGTTTATTCGACAAGCGACGAACAAGTAACATAAAAATGAAGATTAAAAAATAATCTGTTTTGAATTGTTGGTTTAAAAAATAATTTGATTGCTTTATTTTTTAAAGACATTTTAATACGCGACTTTTACAAATGCCGCAAGAATTTGCAGCTTTCGCGTTTAATTCGATTTAACATTAAAAACTTACATTATTATTCTTTAGCTCTTCCTTTCCAGAAGAACCAATAAGAGCCCCAGGGGCCTTCCTTCTGAATTTTCGTCTGGTTGCTACCGGGGAATGCTGTGCTTCAATATCAGTCGTTTGGGACGCAGCGTCTTTACTAAAAGTCCCTGTGGTTACTTTACTTACGTCTGCATCGGTTACGTTTTTATTAGATAATTGCGTGCAAAAGTGTGTCGTAAATGGCCTATCGCCAACACCTGCTTTTGAACAATTCTTGCAAACTCCAGCTGTTGTATTAAAAAGGCAATAAGGTGAAATACGTTGCTGTTGACGAGTGGCTTGGTGTTGCTGATACGTACTCCACGGCCTCGGATATGGTAAATGTGATTGTGGATGCTGTTGCTGATATGTTTGTAAATTGCTACTTTTACTTGCCGGAGATAAAACGATATTGTAGGTGCTCTTACATCGTTTGTCACCTAGTTGGTGAGTAGGCAGTTGTCCACTGTTGTAACCTGAGTCGAAATAACGTGTTCTGTTTGTTGAAGGTAAGTGCTGTTCGTCGTGTGAATATGCAGTTCGTGGGATAGTATGTGATCTGAGAGGTAAGAACGATCTTCGCGGTGGCGTTGAAGCGAACATGAGATTTCCTCTTTGGCAACCGTATGTACTCAGTGGTGCTATCAATGTGTTGGACGCATTACAATTGAAAGGAGCTTGACTGGGAGTAAAGCTGTAGGTCATCCGCACGCCTGTGGATTCAGTATTTGGGGTAATGATTGCGGTTCTATTTGTTGCTTCAATTGGGCTCGAATTTTCATCATCACGATGTATACTGAACTCCGCACGAACAGACCACGGGGCATTTACACCGAATGTGCCTATATTGCCACACGTGGACTCGTTCTCTCTTCGGTACATACCGCAGGATTGTGCGTCACCTTATTCTATTCGATATCATTATTGCTACTTCGGCATTAACTTCCTCAATGGTCCACACGCATATTGCATTGACTGTTTAATTCCGCATGAATGTCAAGTATCAACCAATCATTATAATTATTATACGTATGATTTTAGATCACGCAGCTTTTTTGTCGCAGCCGAGTGTACGAGGTTTCAGTGATACTTCTAATATAACATTTTAAAAATTTCATTTCCAGGCCACACAAAATTTACCGAAGAACATAAATGTTCAATTATTAATATTTTGTGATGACGATATTGACTCAAAATAACTCGTTCTAGTTTAATCGACGATTGCAGTATTAAATACACATTATGTCCTTATTTAATTTAACGATAATTTCTTGATATTTATGAAATAAATGCGATTAGCCAACCAAAGTATCATTTAACTCGATATTAATTCATTCACTTTTTTGACCTAAATGCACAATATTACTTAAAATGGCTGACCAGAAATCATTTGGCACTGATCAACAGCACAAAATAAACGAAGCAGACACTGAACGCTTGCACCGAAGACTAAATCTCAGGTTCTAATTGAATACCAGATTTCAGCTTAAGAATTTAACGTTTGGTATAAATATAAAAAATGGTACAAATTCGTAGAGTAGATATCGAGTCCTTGAGTCGTGCAGGTGCTTGGATCAATTAATTGCAGAATCACTTTTACACGTTCTTTAATAAAAACTTAAGATTTGTCGGGTGCCGAACTAAAATGTGGAATCTTAGGATGTGAAACTTGATTAGAAGTCCCTGATTTCCTTATTAATTCGAAGACAAATATACACAGCCGCGAAATCGACGATGCAAAGTGACCACCTCGCAGCTTCGGAGCAACAAACCAACAACATGAGCCTGTTCGTCGTTTTCATCGTCGTCTTCGCCGGTATATAATTAGCGCAACGTAAATTTGGAGCGACGCCGTTCGTGGGTCGTCCCCAGAATACCTGGAACTCGCGGTAGCGGGTCTACTTTTTCATAATCGTTCGAGTTTCATTCGTCAGGCTGATGAGTACGAGTAATTAATGTCTGGTTACACGCTTGCATGCGGCGACAAATTGCTGCCTATTGCATTCGGTATCACGAGAAATCAAACGAACCATTAAATGTAGCTGTTAGATAGTTTGTCGAGTTCGAATACGTCAGAGTCTTTGATGATTTAAAAATGCGCTGCTATACCCAATGCCACCGATACCGCTATTACTTCCAGGTTATTTTCACTTGGCGCGACGCTTATTTTTTTTATGGTATGCTTCTGTAAAGTTTCATGAGAAATTCTTGGATCTGTCGACAGTTTTGATTTCATGGCTCTTAGTTGATATCTTTATCGGTTTCTCAGTTGATTACTTGAACGAGTTAACGTAGTCGTAATTACAATCATTAATGTAACAAATAATTTTGATTGCTTTTAAAATAAACAACCTAGTTCACGACGTTAGATTACATACAATATAAAGAAACTAGTAGTATTTTTAGACTTTTTATAATACTGCGCAACTTATTTGGGCGATTTCGTGTTTTAAGCAGTACTAGCATATAAAATATACAGAAAATTCTATCTGCAAAGTTAAATAAGTTAAATGCAGTAGAATTTTCAAGTGGTAAATAAATAATCTTGGAATTAGTAATTCAACACTAGTCGAACACTCATTTTATGGAAGAGGCCATAATATTTTTCATTTCAGTCTTACCTATTAACGTACATTAATTTTTAATATGTTTGAGATCGGTATGGATTTTCACAAACATAAATTGTAATAATACTGCTTTCTATTTAATTAATGTACAAATAGCCTTTTTACGTATCTCCTTCGTTGGGAATAATAATATTTATGTCCTGAAGCGTACAACAAAACCTTGACTCGCAAGTCGGTCGTTCTAGTGCTTCTTTCCTCCTCTTCTGGTCTGGCTGTTCACTTTTTCTTCTTCTCTTTCGTCGTCATAGTCCAAGGTGCATTTGCTGCGTCGGTTTTTCCGTTTGAAATTCCGTCGGCGTCGTCGTCGTCGTCGTTGTCAAAAGATTGAAACACTCGAAGCATCACCACTCCCAATGAACGCGCCTCCTCTCTTGGACTCTCCTTCCTACTCCTTTTCTCTATCAGTCCTTCTCTATCTTCTTACTACGTTGTTTTATCGTTGGCAATCTATCGGAGAATACTAGATCCAATACTAACACAATGCCGAGAGATGTTCCGCGTAGCTGGTTAGCTTAGATTCTCGCCGTGAACTAACGCGCATGCAACCCGAAAAGGCTGCTAGGATAGGGACGCGGGGCAAGGCTGAACGATAGCTATTTTCAGAGTGAAAGAGAGTGAGAGAGAGAGAGAGAGAGAGAGAAATGAGGGAATACTGAGAGCGTGAAATAGATAGAGAAAAAGAAAAGCAAGGAGGGGTTAGTCCGAGAGAAAGAATTTAGCTCGTAACGCATTTTATTAAAAAAAAGAGAGATTTCTTCACTTTTGCTTTGACATTCAATTTTGCTTCAATTTTATCGTAGATATTTTTACTGAAGTTACAATTAAACCCACGAGTGTGAAACTCTGGACAAAATTTATGAATTTACGGGTGGATATTGTTTTTGGGCATAAGTTAATGGAAATTTATAAATTACGATGAAATAATTACTTTTATAAAATGAAGCCATACATTTAAATTTCGATTTAGCTTAAATACAATTTTATAAGCTTACCGTTAATCTTAGTATGGTATTATCAAATTTAAAGTTTAATATACACAGTGGCAAACAATTTATAAGTTGTCGCGATGTAAATTAAACAAAATGAAGAAAATATTTGTTCCTAACTTACTGGATATTTATTAACACTTAAGAGAAACAAGGAATGATACAATTTATTGTTCGTTAAAATCTTCATCGTAAACTACACATATGTATGCGCACGAACGTATTTTGAAATAATCAGCAATTATTACATTTATTACATTTTACAAGAGTTTCATACTTTCATTAATTACACTAATTATAACTGTATAGAAGTAATTTTAAGTAAACAAGATTTAGTGAAAATGAAAGAAAAAGAAAAAGAAGAAAAAAAAAAACATAGAAAGTTGTAGAATCAGAGCAAAAGAGGTAATAGCGGATGCTGTTTTTCATCTCAGGAATATTCGAAAGTATTACGAGTTTTTTGTTTTGTCGTTTAGGTTTGGAAATTGAGGTCGCAATTCTCCTCCGAAAGTGTCTTTACCGACTAAAATTTTTAGAATGATCGATGTACTCTAAATTAATCTAAAAATAAATAAAGAGATATAAGACGAACATTATATCTGTTATTACTAACTTTACACATTGAATTATTGAAATTCATATAGTACTGAATGCATCAATTGTTATTAAAGAAATTACACGAATGGCAAATCAAGCAAATCAAAACTGCCCTTTTCCTATTCCTTAATTTATTGAACTCTGCAGTTTTCAATGAAGTAACAAAAAATAAAAAATCACCTTAATATTAAAAAAAATCTAAAAGATTCAAAACGATATATCCTTTTCAATGGCAAACAATGCATATTTAGCTTCATAAGGGTTATTATGCATTCTTAAATTTGTGCATAATGCTGTTGTAATTACTATTAATTATCTTTTATGCGCTTAATTATTATTTGCAAGAGCTGTGCTGTTACAACTTCAGGTTTCAGTACATTTATAAATAATGATATTACCCAAAACACTTATTTTATCACTTTTTTAGTTCTTAATTATCGAAGTAAAATTCAATTACGTAAATACTAAGTATACGATAGTATTGTCAGATACGAAATAATATTCTTCTAATTATCAAGTTGGTGTTAAATATTATGTAACGAAGTTAAATCACGTTTGAGAAAATTAACGTTTAATTATCAAATTACATTTTCAAATGTAATGATGTATATTATTAATTCAATAAACTTTTTAACGTCCTTCCAAAACAAATATTAATTTTTTTACGAGAATTAAGATATTTTATTGTCCTTAAAGTTTCTAATGATTTTTAAATGCTTACAACGAAAATGATATTTGTTCATTTATTTTGCGGCAGAAAATATATACGAATCTGTAAATACTGTAAAATACAGTAGTAAAATAAATTAACGCTTCACCTTGGTCAATCTCGGAGAAGTTATATCAAGAATGATAAAAAGACGATGTATTTTGAGTATAAAGGTAAACGTAAGAATATCGTCTCGATTCGCATTATAATTCAATACTATTCGGTTCACAGCTCGTGTATGGCTAACACTATGTCGGTAGTTGATAATGGCAATTTCCACAATAGTAGCGACTATTTCTGCAAAGTCATTATGGAGAAATCCTATAGACTCGCAGTTCTACAATGAAAGCACACCTCTTTTATAAATTGCAAACAATATGTAAAAAGAAGTTGTAGGTACAAACATTTTGTTATTGAATTCATAAAGGCTCGATATTGATAAACGAGGAAGAAAGTACTCGTTTTTGCGCACGTGGTGTGTGCCGTGACTTCCATTGCGAATGCGACATTCCCCTGTATTTGATAACGTTTGAATAGCAACAAACGCTATGCCCTTTATCCAAAGCGTTATTCTGTATTCTCTTTACGCAAAGTCATTGGAGAATTATAATGGGCACGATAAATGCCATATTGAAAATTTGATACGTCAGGCAGATCAATTCACAAGGTTATAGTTTCAATTGAAAATGGCACATTTCAAGTAATTGCAAATTTTGCTTTACAATGAAGATTGTGAAATATTTTTAAGCACTTTTCAAGCGCACTAATATTCTTTCAATATAAATAGCTTTAAAAATAATATTATAAAGAATAAATTGTAAATAAATTATTAGCAATGAATATGAACGTATGGTATTTCTAACAATATTTTGAAAAAGAACTCAAAATCGATTACTTGCAATGTAATATTAGAAGATACAATAGAAAGACACGTTGGATGATTTATCCTTATTGAACTTGCACATGTAAATATACGTTTTTTTTTGTTTTTTTGTTTTTTTGTTTTTTTGTTTTTTTGTTTTTTTATTTTTTTATTCAATCATTAGTTCGGCATAATTACATTTTCCTTATGGTAATTAAACGATAATGACTGATAATAATGCCTAATTAAGAGTCTCGTTATGATAATAAGAATTTTCTTAACGAGCTTCATTTTCTTTAATCTGAACTATTTCCACTTTGTAAGAAATTATTTATAGCTTTCCAAGTACTTTTTCCTTTCAATTAAAATCATTGCTAATTTATAAACTTATTCATCGTGGATAAAGTGCACAAAAAAGAAAAAAAGAGAGAGATTAATTGGTACAAGTTCTTAATTTGTTTTCCTCTCAAGACAACGTGATCAGCTTTACTTTGCGTAATACTTGGTACGATGGGGATTTTTCGTTAAAGTGAAAATTAAAGTAAAAATCTTACCTCGGCCAAGGCCTTTTTGTCAGCGACTTTGGCACTTTGAAGAAGACGAATGACGTTCTTGGCGCCTTCTACCACGGCCGCCTCGATTCGTAACCTGTGCCGGAGCTCCTCGACCCTCTCCTCCAGCGCGAGTTCCAAATTTGGCTCGTATCTGACTGCGAGCACAAAATTACAATATTTCATCATTAATACAGTCATTTGAGCGAATCAAGAGGCATCCCAGTGCCTATTAACTAAGCGCAGCTTGTTGATTTTGGAAATTCGTCTTTTAAGAGGAAACATCTTGGTAATATCCTTACCTAAGAGTTATAGACTTTCATTTGTAATATGTCAATGCACTTATCATAAGAACGGCGTATATTTGTTTACATTCGCATTTAATAGTTGGAATAGTTTATTGAAATTCAAAGGAAATGATAAAATTAGAAATGTATATTTTATAAGTAAATACAATCCAAGTGGGCGATTAATATTTTTCTTTCAATTTACCTTTCGTTCTACGTTACTTTGTGGGATGAAGATTCTAGTAAATTTCTGAAAAATTATTTTCCTATCTAATACTGATAATTTGATGCCTTTAAAACAAATTAACGCTTCATCGGTCAATTAAATAAAAAAAAGAAAAATATTACTAATAAGCACGGATGAATAGATAAAACGTAAACAAATAGGTACATGTGGTAGGCTACGTGCAGACATCGCAGACTGATGAAGTAAAATAAAAAATTGCAGTTATTCATTCGACGCAAGGACGCTCTAAATGAATAAGCGTCGAGAGAACGGATTCAAATAAAAGTATCAAGTAAAAAGAAACAAGTAGTCTCTCTGGCAATCTCTTTTGTTTTTTTTTTTTTTAAATACCATTGGATATTTTATACAAGACGAACGACTAGTCCAATATTTATCTATGCATGGCTATTGTTTTCAACCATAGTGGCGCCCTTTTGTTTGCGAACAAACATCGCGAACTTTGCATTTGAAATAGTGGAACAATACGTTTAAAAATTATCTCGTTACATTATACAAAATTTAAGAATGTTATAACTCAAGCGTTTCTGTATTTTTAAATTAATTGCACGCACAAAACTAAACTGAATCCGTTATAAAATAAGTTATTTACATAAAGACAGTGCACGTTAAATAATTATCAAATAATCAATTTTAGAACTTTTGGATATAGTATGTATGTGCATGTATACACGTATAATTATTTATAATTACAGTAATTAGCAATAACTATTGTATTTATATTTTTTCGGAAATGCAATTTCAAATGTGTATAAATATTAAAATAAGTTTCATTCTAAGATGAATAAGCGCAGATATGCTTTTCTTAAATATATTTAGATGCATATTTTGTAAATAATTAAAAGAATTTAATAGTCAGAGCGAGGTAAAACAGATAGACAAAGATGATATTCTTAACAAGTAAACTTGCGTTACTTAAGTCGGTCGCTTAAAAAGAAAAGTACTATTTTATTAAAAAAAAAATATTTAACCATAAATACATATTATTCTACTGAAATGAATAAACGTTGATATGTTCAATTTATAATAATATAAGATGGACAATATGGTTTTTTCAAATACATAATTTGATGTAGTTTTTCTTTAAAATATATCTTTTTTAAAAGCAAGATTCGCGTGTTCATCTACATTGAATTCGAAAGTCTGCTTTGGAATAAAAATTGAAAATTACAAGAACAACAAAATAATAATTTTTAAAATATTATGTAAAGTTATTTTCTATTAACATTCGGATAAGTATCGTTTATAGTATACTTCAATCAATTCGCAATATTAACAATATTAACAATAGTAAGTATTCATTTTCAAAATAAAGGTTCTTTTCATACTTTTCTTAAAAATACACGTAATACCGTATTGCTTACAAATTGAAGAAATAACTCATTTTTAGAATAAACTCGAAACATTCTTCAATAATAAAAAATAATTATAATATTTTTCAAAATTTCTATCTAATATAAACAACGTAACAAATTTCATAACTCGTGTAAAAGACACTTTTCAAGCGTTGCGATCAAAATCATTTCATTTTGGAAAAGAAAATATTAAAATTACAGTAAAATATTATAATAAAAATGCTTCGATCCGCTTATAGAACAAATATATCTTAAAATTACGCGAATGCGTCAATATATCGCGGTACTCTGACTTGCATTTGTGCCATCTGGCAACTACAAACCGGTAGTAACGAATTATTATTTTCTTTAAGACTTGCAAATTACGTAAAAATATTATACACTCCACGAGTGGACATTATCCAAAAAACAACATTTTTCTAATGTTTATTTTGGAAATATATTACTTCTTGGATAATTGCAAAATGTAAAAATTATCAAAAAGTCAGTTATTAATTTTGAAATAAATGTAAATTTTATGTCGCTTTTTCTTATAAAATATATTATTGCCCATCGCAAAGAAGTTTCAACCGCAATAAATGCATACCAAGTACATAATTTTACAGTAAAATCTTTTTGTGAATCATTTAACTATTATTTCTTACATTGATCTTGTACATATGTCGAAAACAGAAGATCTTATAAAAATTTATATAATTTTTTACGTAACATAAAGGAATTTTAAGAAATATTATACTTTGAGAGTTCCTAGGGGTGTATGTATTCACAGTGATATAATACTTCAGGTCAATGAGATTTAATAAATATACGTAATTCAAGTTTTATTATTAAAAGTGCACAAAAGAAAATTCTGTGAAAAACTCAATAAATGTATAATTCATAAATTAAAGTAGATTCGATCACAACATATCGGATAACGAGGTACTTATGCCCATTTGTAAATTAATTGTTAATATATATATATATATATATATATATATATATATATATATATATTAACGTCTGCATTAACAAAACAAGTTAATAATAAAACTTGGTTCACCTTTAAAAATGTTCCATAATCAAATAAATCTTCTTAAGCATAAAGAATATCGTCGACTATTTTACAATACTGAATTTGTTATTGAGAATATTGAGATTTCGTTATTCACGTTAACGAAAAAGTAAGGACAATTTAAGTCTTTACACTCATTATACAGAGAGTGACAAGAATAAAAACTGTTCAAAATATAATTATTATAAGTTGTTTAGTCTGCGTCTATAATTAACGACACTCGGTCTCTTTTAACTTACTTTTGCTCGTGGTACTTTTGTACATTTTGTATAACAACGGAATAGAATAATATGGGTAAAAAAACTTGGTTCTATAAAAGTAATATAGCATCCTGAATCTGTACTTGATAAAAATGCCTTCAATAAAATTATCTGATTATAATTTAAAATTATAATTTCGTAAATATCACAAGATTATTTAAATATTTCGTATAAAAACAGAAATACTTGTATCAAAATTCGTACGTGCACTTCTCATACATCAAGTCTTTTCACAAGACATGACCGTATATTCTAGTACGACTACCATTTGGTTGTATATGCTAAAACAGAAATGAAATACCGCACCGTTACTCAAACTCACAGCACGAAACAAACTAACGATTCTATGCAAAAAGCCGAGATACGTTGCTCCACGACGAATGATTGTTCAAATAAAAAAGGGCAAAAACGGACTTGTTACCTTTGTTTCCAGTCGCATCGCCATTGGGGGCCGGTGCGTCGCCTCTCGCATGCTGTTGTTCGCGCGCCTGGTTCAACTTCATGATGCGCATGCGCAGGAACTCGATTTTTGCGCGGGAGTCATCCAGCATCTGCTGTGCCTCTTGTAGCAGCTTTTTGTCACGGTGGCCACTCGTCAAGCTCTGGATCATATTCTCCGCGCCCTGTTTAACCTGTAGGGCAAACGAACAAGGACGATCTGGCTATTATCAATTTCACTAATCTAGGATATCATTAAGATAGTTATTCGTTGATTTATAGGGTAGTTTGGCACGGCTTGGATCAATTTCATCAACAATTGAAAATGAATTAATGACACACTTATATTTTATAATAGAAATTCATGAATTCATCTTGCTCGTTAAATAATTATTGTAAGTGTTATTTTGTAACAGCGTAATCGGTGACGATCGATAATATGATCCTAAACATTCATTTATAAACACAGATAGATGCATACGTACGTATATATATATATAATTATGCACGTACCATTTTCCGATTATATTTGTACGCTAGTCATTTCTTATGCACGCAAAAATTATGTAACAAGGTTACATCGCATTAACAACATCAATTACACTTTTTGTAATATCTAATGTAGCTTTCAATTAATATTCTAATCGCAAAAAGTCTTAATTATTTAACTTTTTATGTGCGAATAATCATGTACAAATACTAATTTCTTAATTAGTAAAGTATTGTGATAAATAATAATCGAGAATTATTACACATTATGTTGTGTGGATTAATTTAAGTCTTGTTTGAAAATTAAATCTTCTATTTTGTATTACTTATAAAGAAGATTCAACTAATAATTTTCTTTAAGATTATATTCTGTTATATACTCATATTCACATGTAACATATATAAACATATATAAAAAACTTTCTTCAAAAATGTCTAATATGCTAATAAATTTATAGTTATTAAACGAAACACTTTTTAAAAATATTTCCTAAAAATTGCCACGTTTACTTACAATTATTTTATACGTTTTCGATGCTAAATTTTTGCGACGAATTATTTAGCGTATATGGTGTTTGGGTATACCTTTTTTTTTACATAAACTGCTGAATTAACGTTCTAAATCGTACTCACAAAAATTATATTTGATTGAATACTCGTGTCTTTATACAAGTAATATAAAGAGTTTAATGTAAATTACCAATACGTACGTATTAAATATTAAAATTATATTACAGTTTTATATTTAAATTAATAAATCAAGTTCTTTCACCAAAAAATATTACAAGGACAATATTTTTTTTCGGTTATTAGTATTTTTTCTAATATTTATCTTTAGTTGGAGCAAATTTTAAAAGCTTACATACGAACGCATTCAAAACAGTCTTTAATTTACCAGACTACATTCAAATGCATTTTAGTCGATAAAATGTGTTTATAAAAAAAATGAAAACTAATAATTTAGAAATCAATTTTTCGGATTATATGACGCGCTTGATAAAATAACGTACAAATTTTTAAATGAATTTTTTTTCAAAACTGCAGAATCGATAAATTAAAAATTTGAATTTAATAATCTCCACTTAAATACATCTATTAAATACATCGCTGCAATATTTTTATATTAACTTTAAATGGTGAAGACTGTCGTGACTGCCTGACTGACTCGTGGAAAATCATATGTGTTTAAGAATATGCGAAGCGTATCAGACGGATACTCACGAGTGAGTTTCGAAAAAGGTGATATACTCAGTGGTGAGCGTGGATAATTTTTCACACTTTGCAAATACGTCACTGCGTGTGCAAATACTGAAGTATTTTCGCTTTAAACATGTGCCTATACACGAAATAAAAGGATTTTGTAAATTTGATGCAGTTGTTCTTATGCAATTATAACACAATTCATTCAGTCGATGTATAAATGACTCTTATATTTTCTAATGTTTTATGAAATATTTTGTAATCGTAAATAATATATATTCATTTATATAAAACATTGAATAATAATTTTTATAAATGGTTTAGTATCAACTTTTATTTTCAATTTAAAATGTTCTAATTTTAAATTAGAATACTTAATGAATGAATCATTTACGGCTGTATATATATAAAATAATCTAATAATACAATACAAGTGTAGGATATTTATATTTAGTTACTGATCAGGTGTCTTTCTCTATTACAATAATTTTAAATACACGCGTATATAAATATTCGAGATATAATGTAAGCAAAACAAAAATATGTGTTGTTTTTGTAATACTAATACAACGATTATCAAACTCCATAAGTTTTTCAAATCTTAGTTTTTCCTTTGTCTATAAGCCAATAAATTTATTACAGAGAAATTTTTCTCTTTTTCTGCAACTGTGAACACTATGTTCACTTCAAAATATAAAATAACGAGTATTTTCATTTTCAGGTAATGTTTCTCTAGAATCTAAGAAAAATTGCTTTTTATATTTACAAATTCTGTATGAAATATTAATTTCATCGTAATGTTTATAAGAAATCGTTTTAAGATATGATATAAATCTGTCTTACTGAAAAGATATATATTACATAATTCTTGTCAGAAAAACTTAATTAATTATATGCAAAAGCTAGTTATTTACGTAAATTATTCACATAAATATCAAATGTTGCTTAAAAGTCTTTAATTCCCTGAAAATAAAGTATAAATTAAAAAAATTTAATATAGTCTTATTAAATTAATATTTTACGGTTATTGGCGCACATAATGGTTTGTCTAGTCGTTGATTTTTTTCTTTAGTAATACAGTGAATATAAAATAATGAATAACAACAAGTTTTGTCGTAATAATTTTATGTTTATAGCAATAGTCTTATGTAAAGTTATTTATTAAATGATCTTATACTGTATGAAATACTGCAAAGACTTTTGCATTATAAAAATTTGTATTAACTTTATAAAATTGTTCAAAAGACCTACAATATTAATTAGACATATTTTCCATGTCATATTAATAGCACAAACATTTAAAAGCAAGAAAGGAATATTTATTAAAAATTGTAATTTTTATGATAAGAGCGTTAAATTTTACCAATTTAATATTTTCTCAGTACTAAAATATATTATTGCTGCTTTTATTTAGTATGTTTCGTTTAAAAGTGGTGTTATAACTCAGTTTTGTTCATTAGCCTTTTGAAAATTTATGAAAGATTAATTGTTACATATATTATTCAAGTATTAGTTTTGCACTAATATTTAACATTATCTTGTTAAGATTACCATGAAATTAAATTGCCTAGAAATTAATTTCTACATTCTGCATATGTACGAGTGCATGAAAATGGTAATTAGCTAGTTAATATTTAATAAGATAGAATTAAATTTTACTTTTTTTTTTTTAAATAGGAAAGCACATATTAATAGTTTTTGTTGCATTACAGCTATGTGTTGTACAAAAAACATAAAATTAGGAGGATATATAATATCATTATTTATCATGCATGTCGTATCAATCGCTGTGTAATAAGTGATACTAAGCTAAGGAATAATTATGCCTATAAAAAATTCACGTTCACTATAACTCTGTAATAACTAATGCACTACTACATTACAAATGAATTGTGAAGTTTCGCACATATAGGTATTTTTTTTTTTATTATTCCTTTAGTTTATTATCAACGTTATCAGAAGTAAATTTTAATTCGGAAATGTTTCAAAAATACATACTTTTCTAACATTAAAACGCCAACGTGAAAAATAATAATAAATCAAGAAACTACTTGGAAAAAAGTTCGAGTATGAAGTTTTATATTGTCACAATACAATATTACAAAGCACAACCGTTTGAGATTTTTAATTAAAGTTAAATTTAAGACAAGTTTAATTAAATTTTAGAAAAAAAGAAGTCAAGCATTTTAATAAATGAAACAAGATAGTATCAAAAATTTTAGCCATGAATAAAAAGCTTTGATACTTTAAACGTGATGTTGCAAATATCATGCAAGATTCTATACATATAAATATTTCTTACGTTGCCGTACAAATTATATAAGAAACGTTACTAATGAGCCTGAAATTTAAATCAAATCAGTAAAAAATGTATTTCTTCAGATTGTAAAAATTTACTGCGTTCCACCAAATGGATAACTGATATAAAACCGCAAATTATGAGAAATAATGCGAATGTGAAAAGCTTCAAAGCGTTAGCACAACTATAAGCTGCTACGAAAATTAGGCTATAAAATAATTTTCAATATTTGCAGACCTCGTTCCAAATGGACTTAGCCATTGTTCGCGTAACACAAAAACTTAAAGAGCTCTGCTGCTTCTATCACAGTGATCAGTGCAACGAAACAGCGTTGCACTGGATTGACAACTCGTGTAAACCCAACCTCATCGATAGGTAATATCCGGGCTACGTACGAGGAAAGAATGCCTTAGTAGTAGTTGCTAAACTGATTAGAGACCGAGAGAGAGAGAGAGAGAGAGAGAGAGAGAGAGAGAGAGAGAGAGAGACCCTCGGATCAACTAATACAAACACGTGCGCACGCGCGCAAAACGCATAAACGCGCTTTAGTGGACCGTGTCTTGGGAAATTCATAGACCACGCGATAAGCGAGAATATCATGCATAATATCCCTTTGTTTTTAGATAAAAATAATTTGAAAGATATGGAGATGGTAATAGAGTGAGCGAGGGAAAGAGTGTACGTGTATATGAGTGTGCGTGGGCGAGGAGAGAAGGAAGGCCGAAAAGTGCTAGTAATAGGGAAGCGACCACGCGTTTAGTGCCATCAGAGTACAAACACAAACGTGTCTTCGGGGGATTATCGAGCTTGCTTTTCTGCTTCGGTTGCTTACTAAGCTAAAGCTTCCCTGTACTCCCCTGCTAATAGTCATTATTTCTTTTTGTGTGCGTACGCGTTGTGTGCCTCTAGGCCGTCGCTTATAAATTAGTTAGATACGCCTTTGTACTTATAAATACGTAACGCGCTTTTGCGACGTGGGAATTTTATACGACGAATACAACACAGTGGGGTTTTATTGCGCAACGCGGTAATTTAAAAAAAATATAAGGAGAGATCTGTACCAGTTAACTCTCTGTACGTCTACAATTTACTATTTTGGATCATTGAGAACACGACAAATGTTCCCTTGAAAAAATTAGAATGCTCTTAAACTTATACAGCAGTTAAGAGTTTTATTCCATTTCCAAGCCTCGCTAAACTACTCGTGTTTACTTAGTTGCAGATGACTTTATTCCGAGAGTTCTGAATTACAGGTAATACTGATTGATTTGAAGTTAACGAAAGGAATACATGATAATTTCTGAGGTTGAAAATGGAACTGTTTGAACGCTATTTGTAATGTCATTTACATATATTCCATTGAAACGAAAAGTTAACGAAACGCAAGGACTCGCAGATATTTGCCATTGTCTGTAATAATTCTGTAAATTTCATTTTATCACGAATCATGAAAATGATTCGTATTTTTTAATACGATTTCTTATATATAATATTATGTATGTCTATATATTATGATTTGCACATCTGTACGGACGATCAAATAAACAAGTCCTTAACATTCGTACGGTAAACAAACATTAAACCATTTTGAGTGTCATAGCAATCACAGTTTACGATCATGAGGTACTTTTATAAATACTTACGTAAGTCTTAAAAATCATGAAAAAGGCATTGAAATATATGATAAATCTTACCGCATGGAAATCAATGTTTTATTTGTAAACAAAGAATACTAGAAAAAACTACTTTATATTCATTTATTTTTAATTGTTACTCGAAAACGTTTCAGCGTCACACAAAGTATTATAATATTACGACGAGCATTTAAATTTGAAACAATGCATAATAAAGAAATATGAATATTCATTTATGTACAAACCTTTGTTTCTATATTAAGTTGTTTTTCTAAGGAGAGAAGCCGAAGATCCGTAAAGAGACCTTCTTGACTCGGCGATGATGGACCCGTTGGAGACATGGGAGTATCTGTAACGATCAAATGAATGAAAAATTTAATACAAATATACGTACGAAGCATATAAAATAAAATTTTTATATACAATCGAATGATTAAACACCGTTAGGAGATAAACAGAGAAGAAGTATACGTTGCTGAACTTATACTCGTGAACATATTTCCGTCTTCATAGATACACGTACGCGAATCTTTTAATATTTAATACTGCACGATTGATTATCTTTAAATTGCTTATAATTGTTGATTATCTCATTTCTTACTATCATGATCCGAGAGAGAAAATAACATTGATTTCACTGATGCATGAATTAGGAAAGTAACTTGCTATATTCTAGCTTTTCCAAGTCACGTTCTTTAAACTCTAGTTGAATTACCGAAGCGCTTAGAACGTATTCAAAAATATCTTCAATGGTTTTATTATTCACAAAACACCAAAGCAATACTATTTAATTAACATTATAAATTCAGAAATCCACCATCTTATTTACGCAAATAACAATTTTTCTAGTTTTCTATCCAATTAAATCGTATACGGCTTTACTATATATAACTATACTATAACTCTAAACTTCTTTAAATTTTATTCTTAATTTAAGTGAACAAGCTAAATAGTGTTTATACACAGTGCAGTTATTAAAATCTTTTTTACTCGCTATGTATACTCTTATATTATTGAAACGAATGTTAATTTTACAAGTATAATACAAAATGTTTCAAAATACAAGTTTATTCTAAATACACTCTAATTCTGATTGTAGGTGAAACGTTATCGATTGAATTGTATTGAAAGCATATAAACACATCAATCAAGAAAATCGATTAATAAAACATAATTTTAAAAATAGAAAACTCTGCGTCACTAATTCGAAAAGATAGTTTACATTCTGCGTAGTTTTGTACAGCGTGTTGGTGTATAATTTCAAGCGCAAAATAAAATGTTAGAATATATGCTTAAGGTGGTCAAAGGAGGTAAATACGGCAAACCGTTGATAATAAAGCTATTAATTAGCCAAGATAAGTGCAAGGAAGACACTTGTAACACGGCTTCCGTCCGTGTGCGGCAACTCATCTTCCGGTATCCGCATAATGCGTTACATCTCAGCATGTCATGGCCACTTGTGAAGGAATAATGCCGCACGCGTTTTTTCCATATTTTTGATCGTTTGTATAATGCGACGTGGGAGCTGCACCGTATTTTCACCGTCACCGGCTTCATTCGTTTCACGACATCACGAATTCTTTCGTGAGAGCGTCGGTCTGTTTTTTTTTTGTCATCCGTGAAGGCGCGTAATAGGGGGCATCCTAATTTACCCTCGGGAATTGTTTACGCTCGACGGAATCGAGATTTCATAATCAGGTAAAAATACGTTATTTTTTCACGCGCTGCCTGCTAATGGAAATGACGAAAGGGAATCGGTGCGCACGCGCGCGCGTTCCTGCGACAAATCCGTCGGGATTCGTGACATGATTAACGATACTTATATTAATCACTGTTACGAATGATGTAGATACAAAGCGTATCGTAAAATAATTTCCCATTGCGAGTATGCGTGAGTTGAAAATTTCTTTTCGTAGCCTCAACGTTTTACATTAAAACATTTTTTCAATAGGCGCGAATAATAATTCTTGGATTTTTCGTTCGGTACGTTTCACGTGTAATCGCATGTTGTAATCGAAAAAAGAGAAAGTTCGATTGAAAGCAGCTTAATGAAAACTAGAGCGGCAATGTTTCGGCAACGAAGATTATCTTCGGGCTCAAGCATTCATTTATCTTTATTTTTAATTTTCAAGCTTGCCTTTTTTTTAAAAAATATTCAAAATATCATTTACGATGCGTAAAGAGAGTTAAATTATTTACTGGTATTCCAAGATCATAGAATTACTGCAAACGATAAATTAATAAAAAATGGCGACTTCTCGCTGAATAATGAAATTGTAAAGCGAAAAAAAAAGAGGAAAGCTAATACTAGGCCGGATCCCATCGTAGAGTAGTTGCCGCGGGCAGTAATTGTTCGCAGTTCCGGACAAACTAAAGCCGAGAGAACCATAACCATCATAATCGTAATTGCAATGGCGCGTTTCTCACCGCGGTATTTAGTCTGCTTTGACTCTTTCGCACCGGATCGTGTGACTAGTTTTCTAATGATGTGTATAATTACGTGAATAGGTTAATTATTTATTTTCTTTTTCTGCGCTGCTCTGATCATTTTCTTTGCATCACGTGCGCGCGAGACTGTCGACAAATTAATATTTTTTCCGTAAACGTGCTTCTGCCTGCTTGTTTTCTTTTTCTTTTTACGAACGCTAGATGGATAGTATTTTTTCAACTTGTTAAATTATGTTAATTTTTTGAACGATCGAGAGATAATATTTTCTTTCTTCGACGCGTTGTAGTCATTCGTGTTTTTGATCGAGTGTATGTAAATTTCTTTACGTATCTTGTTAAGGCGCGCATTAATGTAATTGAATATAATTTGCTTTTAATCATTCTACGCTTTTACCTCTTAATAAATTTTATTTTGAACTGTATTGAATTTTATAAAGTTTTATAAAATAAATTTTATTTATTATTTAATGTTTATTGCCAAAAAAAAATTGCAAATGTTATGTACACAATGATATATATATAATTGTGAGCATTAAAGCAACTTCTTTTGATTTTCCAGTTTTATAACTCTAAAATATTCAGACATAAAAAGTTTTTACTTTTTCTAGACATGTGTAGTTACTTGGAAAGATCTAAATAAAAAAAATTAACTTCTCAAAACACTTCATGCCTGAAACACAGCAATTGTTTGTTAAAAATGAATACATATTAGTACAAATTCTTAAATTTTTTCAACTTGATCTAAACCTGTAGTAAAAAGTTAAAATGTAAAATAAAAAAAAATTTTCAAAAAAAAAAATGCGTTTAGTTTTCTAAGTTTTTAAAACGTGCTTTAAAACTTATGCACCCCTTCACCTTCTTGAATAACGAATAAAAAATTTTAAGAATTTTTAGATAAACTGTAGGTCATTACACTCGAAAAGAGTTTTGTTTTCGCGAAATGTATTTAACAAAGTCGAGTACTGAACTTTCAAGTTTTTTCAACGGAATAAGATATTTTTCCAAAGGAAAATCTATTGTTAATAAAATGTTATTATGAAATCTCTTTAAGAAAATCCCGGGAATTTGATGTTTCTTTTTTCAATTACTTATAAAAAGAAATTTAAATGTAAAATACGTTGATTATCTCTTATTATATGAATTGAAAATTTATTCTAAATGCGTATTGTTAAAAACAAAAATTTCACACGTAACTTATTAATAATAAAAATACATTTATACTCCTATTTGTATATTAAATGTAAATTTTAATTTTTCAAAACGTCATACAGAAATTGCAGACTGCGCACGATTCGTTACAATGCATGGCAGTTATATTAGATCAAACGGTAAAAGTTGTAATCTTTTTAATTCGTAACGAGCAAGCTAATAAAAAATAGTTAATTTAGCGACTTATACGCAGAAAAGCAAAGAAGAAAAGAGAGAGCACATTGGGGCTTTAGCGTGCCGATACTATGAAAAATTGTTGTTGATTTCCAAGGCATGCACAAGAAATTGGTTCAAATTTGCATACAAGAAACAAGTTTCTATAGAAATTGGTTCACTGATATTGGAGCTGCACGC
Organism: Wiebesia pumilae; assembly: GCA_018907045.1. Taxonomy (NCBI): domain Eukaryota; kingdom Metazoa; phylum Arthropoda; class Insecta; order Hymenoptera; family Agaonidae; genus Wiebesia; species Wiebesia pumilae. The sequence goes on from JACCHZ010000138.1 coordinate 6,181,926, forward strand.
AAGAGATAGGCGAGTGCGAAAAAAGAGATGGAAGCCGTAGAACAGAAGAAAGAAGACAACAGTGGATATAAGTAACGATCTCTACTACAATAACGAGTTTTTCCTTGTTCAACGTGATGAATCGCGATCGATCGATCTGTTGTAGATGTCTTTGACCCGTTTAATCTATATGGATTTCCACAGTATTTTTACGTATATATGTATATACATATAATGGTCTTTGGTACACAAGTGTCAAGCGCAAAGATAAGGATAGAATGCGATTAGCATAGCCAAACTCAAGCACGATGTTTAATAATATGAAGTTAATGGAGATTTTACCGATAACAGTTTTTAACGTAATTACTTTTAAACCTGACCAGAAAATACAATCAAATAATAATTATTGTATCGTTAATAGAAAAATCATTTTTAAAATATTCATCTTGAATATAAAAATTCTGTAAATGCAGTTTTACTTAGCTTATCAAACCGCGAGCTAGAGTTCAACGTAAAATAAAAATATACGTAGTTCAAAAAATAAACGTTTATTTCATTTTGTTCGATTCTAAAAATGCAAATTTTAAATACATAAGACAACGCAAAATCAATTTTACAGCTTTAATTCTCATTACATACCAGATATGTCATTTTATTTAATTTGGTATTACATTATTTTAAAAAATGTTTAAAAGTTGTTTATATGTACATGAAAACTATTGTTAAAATTACAATTTTTGACGAATATATTTAATTTTAATTAATTTTCGTTAAATATTGTCACTACTGAATAATACTGCAGTCTTACTAAACGAAATATTTCACTTATAATTTGCTTATTGCTATCAACTATTTTATTGGTGATTGGGTGTTAACAATTAATTTTTTTGTGTCAATTTTACAATAACAGCACAATATTTTTAAATTTAAATAACAGATTCTCTTAGAAATCTGGAATCATCATAATATATACGGCAATCGCTCACTATCTGTTCTGAAAAAATGTATGCGACCAAAACGTTCCTATATAAATAACAAAAGGCTTTGTAGAAAAATGTCGTAGATAATAAAAATTTAAAAGTCTCTGTTGTATCAGTGAATATTCATTTTATATATTATTAAAATTTTTATTCTTAAAACATCACTGAGGTAAATTTTTACAAGATATAAACAACTTAGTAAAATTATCCATATCTTATTTGAGTAAAAAAATTTATGTAACAAATTCTAACACCTGCATTATAATACAATTAATCAAGTTTCATTTACAATTTCGTCAAGTTTCAAGGGAATTAATTTTATTATTCAGGAAGAAGAACAATTTTGTTCATTCAGGATATGTAATACTTTTTCAAACTGATAAGTAATCGAAAACCATAAAGGATGCTTATAAATTTTAAACTTTACACGAAAAAACTAAAATAAATTTCAGAATCCGTATTTAAGAAGGAAGAAGGTTACTGTGTACGTCACGCTCGTGGCTTTATTCAACGCAGCATTTCGATTTTCAATTCAGAGGTTTTTTCATACGTGTGCATCCGCGCGCTTATATGCTTATATATTATTTTCGTTCTGCTTAGGCGATATGTGTATGCGAGTGCCTACACGCAACACGCGATTCAGGGAAAAATCAAGACTTAATCAATTTCTAGACGCTTTTATAAGAAAAGTACAACATATATATTTACGGTACACGTGTTTGCAGATTGCAAAATTTCTTCGTCATTTTTACTGGAAGTGTAGTTTCTTATTACATGATTTAATCCAAACGTGACATGATTTGTAGAAAGAGGTTTTTGAATTCAATATTATGCACTAAATTTGGAAAATCCCCCTGTGTTATTATTTAAAACCAAAGTCATCATACCTTCGCATTTCTATGTGGAATTAATTATAATATTTATTTTTAAATTTGAGATACTTAAATGTATTCGCACATGTAAATATAAACTTAAGGCATGTAAAATCAAGTAACTTTATATATGAATAATTATCATTGAGATAACATTCTTAAAGTAAGTAAAATTATAGTAAAAAACCTTCCAATTTTACTTCTCTTCGCTACAAATTTATGTAAAAAACTTCATTTATATTACAAGCAAGTACAATTTTTTCCGCGAACTGCAACAACTTGTTTCTTTTTACAAACGTCTAAGCATTGAAATATATTTTTCAATTCATTGCAATATTTAAAAGTATATATACTATATATAAAATTAAATAATTGAGTAAGATAGTCCAAAAAAATCTTAAGTTACTTAAAATAACCAACAGAAATATAAAAAATAAGTTTAATGAATTATTGGCGTAATATCTTCTCAAAACAAATGTATATATAAAATAAAAATCACACTAATTAAACGTGATAATATATAATTAGATGAGCGTGTGACTGAAAAAATTATAGAAAGAGTTTACAGTACGCTAACACATGTATATTAAGAAATAGGTGTTCGATTGTTGTTTTAACAGTTGGACACAATGGGAGAAACAACGATGATTCGTCAAACGGGAATCGCATAATCCGCGACGCGGTCTCATAAAATTATACTTTTTTCCGCATTCGGCGAAGTAGAGACAGAGAGAGAGAGAGAGAGAGAGAGAGAGAGAGAGAGAGAGAAAGAGGTGATTCAATGAGCTCACTCGGGTAAGTGCTATTGAAAAGCCACATTCATGTTTGTCAAGTATTTGTATGCGTGCACGATTGTAGTCTGGTGTAAAAAAGTGAAAAATTGAAAGAACAAAAGGAAAGCAAGAATAGGGAAAATATCGAAGCCACTCACCTATAACACGTGCTTTACTATTTTTACTTTCAGGTTAAAGAGCACAATAACACATGTAATGCATTTTCAAAGTTTATTAAAAAATTTATTATATTTGAGAGAAAATAGATATAATGTCACGTGCTTCAAAGCTTCGTAAACAATTTCTACTTATTTTGAAATATATTTGAACAAGAATTAATATATTTTGAAGATTTTCGAGTTTTACAGCGAATGCAAGTATTTTCAAAAATTGTAGTACAAATTTTATAAAATAATTGTCTAATTATAACAATATACTTTTAGAGGGTATGATATATATTTGAATGTTTCAATGACTTGATATTTTATTCAAATAATGCTTTATATGTTTTTAGTCATATATATTTAACTGTAAAAGAAGAACAGGCGTGCAAGCAATTTAACATCGTGACTACAAGTTGTCCTTTAGTAGAAACAAGCTCAAAATATTCCAAAATTTATGTAATTACCTTCTAAATAGTACGAAATAATGGCTTAAGCTATTTGAAGGTCATAAATTTTCCTAAAAATTCATGTAATAGTGTAATAAAATTGTACTTTAAGCGTAATTATAATTATGTGTATTGGAATTATTTAGTCATTTAATTGTTGAGAATGTTACGTCATTTTTTATGTACAGCATATGTGTATAAAAATATAAAATGCTAGAAAGAATAGTTTAAAAATATACTAAAATAATATTTAAAGTATTTTAATATTATTTTAATATTATTAAGTATTATAATAATATTTAAACTATATTTACAATTCCTTGTTAAATGAATGTTAATTTGCACGTGCTGCATCAAAGACGTAATAGTGATTTATCTATTTAATGTTTTCTTACATTTCTATTTAAGTAACGTATCAGTAATACTTAAATACAAACAATTTTGCAGCTACAAGCACGAAGAAAAAGCAAAATGAATACACGTAGAAATAAAATAAGGAGTGAAAAACGAAACAAAGAAAAATAATAATGTTATTGAAAATCACGTCATTAACCCACCACAGCAGCTGCGGAGTACAGATGCATAGATGCATAGATGCATAGATGCATAGATACATAGGTACTCAACACAACAAAGTCCATAATTGTTGTATCACAAGATTTATTGGGCCTTTCCTCGCATTAAATCGTAAATAGCTTTTATTACTGCCATAGTTTGCATTACATTATACTCTCGCCTCTCGAGAAATACAAAAACAAAAGAATTTATAGAGAGAAAAAAAATAGTTGGTAACAGAAAGAGAAGCCACGCCGTAAGAATTAAAAAAAGAAGACAAAGCATAAGATGTATATAGTTAGGGAGGAGAAATGCCAGCCCGAAGAAGGCACACGATTTTCTACCATGTGTGTACGCTATATACGTTATGCGAGGGAGTGAGATAGAGACTTTGCACGGTGCAAGGGTTCAATGACTTGGTAATTGCATGCACGCTGCCTCTTGGTTTTTCGCGTGAAAAAAGAAGGTAAAAGATGAGAGCTTCCTAGTTTCTTTTTTTAAATCTCGTACATGTGCATTCAAGCTGATTCACTCTGATCGGTGAGCATGATTTTTCACAATTTTAATTCTTATGTTATTTTTTTAGCCAAGGTATTTTAATAAACCATTTTCAATGGTACGACAAGTAGCGATCGTGGTTTGAAACACCGTCTTGGGTAGTCGGCTATACGTTTTACTGGATTTTTTCACGGATGGATACTTAGAAAATTGTTCATAGTTTATTTTATTACTAGAAATAAAAATCGAAGTGCTATAATTTCTAATTGATCGATATTTATTATTCTTATGAAGAATAAAAGACAATAGATCTGTATAATAAAATACGACTGTACAGTTCGTAATATGCATATTTAACATTATTTAAGTAAACAAATGTAAATAATTATTTACGCCTTGTAAATTAATTTTCGATTTATGTTTAAAAACATATTAGCTTCGGATCGCATACTCTTACAGTAAAACATATTTAATAATATTATTTATTTAAACAAAGAAAGTGCAATTTACCTGTGCATTAAAGTTCATTATGTTCATTTTTCATTAGAATTCATTTCAAAATTTCATTAGAAAACAATCATTTACCGTTGAGTGTCCACGATACTTTTTTATACATAACATTACCGCGATAATCGCTTTAATTGTTCATACGTACACGAGTACTAGGGAGGAGGAAAAATACACATCTTCACGTGTAATATGATGTGAGCACACGAGTGCAATCATCTATCTGGCAACGAATGAGAAAGATAATTAGATAGAAAGATCGATCGATCGATTAACTTATATTTATAACATCCATATTTAACTAAAGTTTGTAGAAAGTAAGAAAGTGCAGGCAATTTCGTATTACGAACGAAGAACATGGAAATAATTATACTTATCTTATAAATTTGCCTTTTTTTTTTTTTTTAAGAAATGGGGCTTTTGGATTGCATATACTCACAGTAACAGATATTTTATTATTTTATATTACACATATAAATATTGTACGTATTTGCTACGCAGCAATCGAACTTTTATATTATTCATTTTTTCTTTCAATTCTTCTACTTACGTATAAGTACAGGCAAAGTCAATAATTATCCCAAAATAAATATTTATAATTTATAATAAAAAATCTTGTAAATATTTTCTAGGTATTCTTCTTATATTATTTTAAGCTCACTGGTATAGAATAGTAAGTGCAATAATATTAAAACATTTAGATTCATTTATTGTTTAAAAGTTTCTTAATAAGATAATAAGACGATGATACATCGTTAGATGTAGACAGCACTTACGTAATTTCATTGGAATGAACAAGATGATACTGTTTTTAATTTATATTTTGTTATGTAAAACTAAATTAATTCTTATTATAGTTAGACTTATAATGAAATTAGTTTTTATGAGCAACTAATTGCATACAATTCTGCTACTTCTTACTTAATTGCTTATAATTAAAAAATATTAAATTCCACTTATGTAGAAGCTAAACTAGAAATTGAAAAATTATTTCAAAATCTACTAAAATGAATAAAACCTATGCATCATAAATTAACATACCACAAGTCTCATTTGAAACTTGATAATACTTCTTGGAAATAATTTAATAGATTTAGTTTATGTGTTTGTCTCATATTAATTTAAAATTTAAATTCATTACTGTAATAATGTGTAATATTTTTATATTTTAACTTACTGCTCATATTCATTTATTTAATTCTTAATGCCATAATCAATGTTACTTATTTTTGTAGAAAATAAATGACTGTACAATCAATATAATTATATTTCAAATGTTATTTAGCATTCTTAATCAATATGTTCCGTGAGTTAAAACATTATTTCACTTTTTACTACATTGAATGATTTAAATTTAATTTTACCAATACAAAAGGTCACTTGAGATTATATAGATTTTACTGATGGCAGGTTTAAATCTGCGTCCCATTATAATATTAGAAGCAAAACACACGCACGATTGTGTATTGTGTATACAGTAACATTTGATAAGCCAGTCGTTTCTTGCGCAGAGCGGCGCGATTAAGAATATTTTAAAGTAATTGTTTACCATCCTAAAAGATATTATTATTATTGCCTAGGTCGATAGTCCGCAATATCCCTATTACAGAATTGATTAAAAAGATTACCGTATATTCCGTCGAGATACGTTTTATAATAGCAGTTGAAACGAGTATGTAAATTGCACTTTATCATACAACCAAGATCAAAGGTTTTCTTTGTGGTGATTTTTTGCAGATAAATATTTTATGGAAAATTGTTGCTAATGGTAATCGTGTAAACGTAAATTTAATATAATTTGTGAAAATAATATTTTTTAACTTGTGCCATTTATGTAAAGTACTTAATTCATTATTATTGTATTATGTTATAAATTTATTCAATTGGAAATTTATTTATAAGATAAAACAAATACGTAATTTAGATACAAATATTAACAATATTAACACTACATATTGAAAATGAAAAGAGCTCTCGAAGGTTTAATAACACCATAATAATAATAATATTATCATACTTCATAACAACTGTTTTTTAGAATTAGATATTTAAAAATTTAAAAGAATTTATCAAATATTTAAGTTATAGTTTTTTTTTTTTCAACTAAATTAGTTTTTAATGGTATATAACTAAATACATTGAGAAGGAATTATTTTTATGAATATAAAAATTGAATATAATGTGATTATGAATGAATATTATCTATTACGTGACAAAAATTAATAAAGCATTATGAATTTTTTGTTATTTGTGACTGTACTCAACTATATAAAATACAAAAATATGTACTCATTTATTTTCCAATATATAATTGTTCATAAATTATATGATTTTAAGAAACTATAAAATATAATATTTTTTGAGAATTATATGAAATTCTGATGCTTATTCTTACGTCCCACTCATTATTTTTATTTAACTTATGTAAAAAAAATCAAATAAATAAAAAACTATCTTTCTATAAAAGTAAAGTGAAATAAAATAATTTCATAGAATATGTTTTTAGAGTAACATAACAACATTATCAAATACTTAGCGCAAGCTTTCGCAAGCTGTTCAACGCTTTTAGGATTCGCACTTAATGTGCATATTATTATTATTATTATTATTATCATCATCATCATCATCATCATCATCATCATCATCATAATTCACGCGTACAAATTCAGAAAATATTTAATCAGAAGTACCAAATAGGCTGATAGAAATTTAAATTTAGATACGTACATTGTAACTTCTTTTTTAATCACTCCCTCTTAAATAATCAATTAGCTAACATAAAAAGTTTAACTAAAATTCTTGTAAATTAATCAGTTAATAAAAAATAATATTTTATATATTTTACGAATCCTTAATCCGTTATGGCAAATATTGTATAAGATTTCTGAAAATAATTCATTGTTAAAGTTCATTACTTATTATCCTCCAATTAGCATACCTAATCTAATAATGGTTTTCGTCGTTGTATTAAAAGATTTATTTTATCCATTTTTTTAATGAAATCCAAAACATATAAATATATAAGTTCTAGTATAATACTGTTTCAAACGAAATTTTCTGTATTTTAATAATTTATAGCACTCCCTCCGTTAGTCTCCAACAAGTTTAATAGAATCAATCTTTTATGCTTATGTACAATTTTTGTCGAATATTTAAAACTTATATCCTAATAATAATCATGGTGGTCAATAATAATAAAAAGTAACTTCTAAATGTAAACAAGGCTCAAATAACAAAATACCTTTTCATTGGTAATTCAATTAAAGTTTGTTGTAACAAAAAATATAACATCAAAGACGTCTCAATATTGCTTATCAGGGATATATTAATCTTTCGAAAAATATTTATTTCGTTTTTCATCAAGAGAAAATATACCATTTTCTCTTTAAAATGTACTCTCGATTGTCAATAAACGCACGATAAAATCAGATGTATCGCACCGCAATCGGTTGGAAATATTTCTCTCCATATATGTAAACGATCAATGATGCGTGTGTGTGTGTTGCATTGTTGTTTAGTGTCACGATGACGTTTATGTCAGTTCCACTATGTCTCTCGCTGTCTCACTTTCACACGAGTTTACGTTTCTTTAGGAATTACGAGGGAATCTTGTTAGGTTGTGCAGCAATGACGACTATACAGAAGAACTGCAACGATGTTTGCAGCGAACAAGTGGCACCAAAAGTACGCGAAGGTATAAAATCTTTATTTGCGAACTAATATTTTATTTTTAAATATTAGAATAAAATTAATTTTTGTATCGTTATTTAAAGAGTAATTAAGAATGTAAAATTCTTTTACACTAGAAAGACCTTTAACGAACATTTGGCAAATTGAAATTCGAAAACGAAAATCTCTTAATCTTAAGTTGTGCATCTAAGTAAAATGACAAATTCTTTGAATATTTGAACATTTCTATTTTTTAAAGTTTTTTATACGTTCATGATTTAATTACGTTTAAGCTCAAATAGGGAATGCACTTATATCGATAATTACTTAGTAACTCGAGGTAAAATCATCTTTGCACGGTGCACCAAGTATATGCAGATAAAAATTGAGTTCGAGTAAAACGAAAAAGCGCAATCTAAGAACGTCGTCAAAACTAGCAATAACTTTGTCAAATCGATCAATAAATTAACGGAATTTCGTAATTTTTATAATATTTTGTAACGTGTATTGTATCAGCACTGTTAATCTGATACAACGTACACGTCGATTAAATAATGTTAACCGCAAACAACTTAGTAAATCAAAATTTGTTACTGACAATGGATGATATTGGATGTAGGCTTCATTTACGTAGTTTTAAAGTACGAAAGATTTATCGGGCAAAATAAATGGCACAAGCCGTAACAGTATTAATAAAATGAATGCACTACAATTATTATCTGACAATTGAAAGGCTTGCGCAGATGTATTTGATGCGTAAAAGTTAATAGAAAAAGAAGAGAAAAAGGAAAAGCAGGAAAAGAGATACAGAAGTATAATGGAGTGCTTTTACCAGTGATTTATTCATAGAACGGTTCATAGTCCGGTTGACTAATAACACGATATAATAAATTGAAGGAGTGTGCACGACAACTAAGAGATTACGCAGTTTACGAGGCCTTTCCACAGAAACTACTAGTTAAATAGCAGCGAATACTGATTCTTTGAAATAGCTATAACTCTGCGTCATTTGTGGAGTCGCAACGAGCCTTCAGAGTTAATAAATAATCACTTTCAATACATTTTAAATCAATTCGTTCGCTCTTTGAACCTCGCGTTTTTAATTTTACCCAATATTAAATTCCTCTTCGCGTGTCACCTTTTATAAACTCCGTTTACATCCACTTGAAAACATTTGCAAAGTTTTGCGAAAATTGCGAAAATCGCTCGGAGAGTTTTAATTTTTTACAACATTATCATTCGGAGTATCGCAATCACTTGTGTAGATTGTGAACGTAGCATAAACGATGCATACAACTACCAAGAAATTTATAATGTGGCGTACAATACAAGATACTCTCTCGTTCAAGTGACATGCTTTTCTAATAATGTACAAGAAAATCATACGCGTTCTATTCAGATTAAAAACCGACAAAGTCCGTCAGAGAGTCTTGGTAAACAATTTAGCCAAATGAAGCACGAAATCGAAGTTTCACGCTTTTCTCCAACTCCGACTCCTCATTCGCCTCTAGTTTCCCTTAGGATCTCCATCAGCAACATTCACGGAAGTTGGCGCGTATGCAAAAGAGCCGAGACAATATTATCATCGTGTATTCTACACAGTCTACACGCGGTGTCTCGGTGCGTCGCGCATGAGTCAACACGAGGTTTACTTAGCTAGATAAGGAGGGGATAACGTAATAGCGAACTCAGCAGCATCAGCAGCATCAGCAGCTCGGTTAAGAGACTCGCGAATACTTCTTGCATCCGTCGTCTCCAGGCGGGAATTACTTCCCGTGCGCTCATTGATGACTCAGTCTCAGAAGTAACATTAGTTCGAGAGCTGATTCTTCGAGCGCAAATGGAGTCTGACTGCGCGCGTTCTTCTTTGGTACTTCTGTGCTCTATCGAGTAATTATTTTCCCACTTGGTGCACTTGCTGTACAACTGTTGTTCATTTCGCTTCGGTATGACATATGGCTTATTTGCTGGAGTGAATCTGGAATCCTAAGTTAGAAAGGCCTCGTTCTCTAACTTAGAAGAGTCCTTTTTGATTACGTGAACGTGCACGTTCCTTGATTAGCGGTAATTTCACATAGGAAGCATTACGGCTTATTGCATGCACTGTATAGCGCAAACGAGAAAAATCAGCTCGAAGGCTATACAAATTTAATTGTTTGGATAATAGGCTTTGATGCGCAGTATGAATTAAATTGAGCAATTAACTAAGTACAGGTAGGCTTCTCCTCGTACATTAGACAACGTTTCTAATCGAGCCTTATTAAGCTAAAGAAGTAACGTTGCACACTGAAGAAAACTCATTTGAAATCGCAAAATTGAACGACAAACAAGAATGTGTTTATGGGGCACGAATTAGTGAATTTTTTCATTTTCATTAGTTTTATATCTGGACGTCTTAAAAGGAAGTCTTGAAAGAAAATTTTTCGGTTCTTAGATATTTCGAAATCTTATTTATGAAATGAACAACGTTTTATAACTACGAAACTATAGGTACAGTGCGTTATTAATTGTTATTAACATTAATATTCTTTTTCAGATATTTACTTTTCTTCCAAATCATGAGTACATTCACAAATTGAAAAACTGTACGAAAATCACAACGCAGATGTTGTACAATAAACGAAAAATAGCAATAAATGAAATTCGGCAAGTGCAGTCTTTGTCCAATAGTATTTTTTTAATCTGCAATCCAATTTTATTTACCTATGTCGATCATGACACTTCCACAGTCGCACATCTCGTTTTAAAAAGCCGAGGCTTATTTAGTGTTTCAAACGGGTGATTTCAAATTTCCTGACTCATCGATTATAAACTCGTCCGGCATTTAAGTGGAATTAAAACCGTTATTGTAGATATTGGTTAACCGAAAAATGGAAAAACAAAATATTTTTAAAGAAATTCGGTGTATTGTAATAATATAATAGTTCCGTTCGTTGTGTTCGCTTATTAAATTGAAAGATTATATTAAGAGTACGTTTTTCCGAATATTCGATCGAATTTTAATACTCGATTTAGCTGTCGATATTTTATATTGACATTCGGAGCCTTTGATGCGACAGAAACTGTTTAATTTTAAGTAAAGTTATGTTTTAACGAGAAAAGAGTAGCAATTTTAACGGAATCTTTTTATTTTTTAAACGACGTTTGTCGAAAGAAAATTTTCATTTAAATAACGTAAATCATTCTGTTTGAAATACAAAAATTTTTCTCAAAGTAAACAAATGTTTTCTAAAAAAGCCCTTTTATTCGAATTTGATTAGCGTAAATTTTATCACCCTATACCAATCGAAATGTATCCACTACAATTCATTTAACAATTTATCTTTGTTCTTTATACTCAGGCCGTAGTTCTTTGACGGTAGGCATCGGCTGCTCCAAGTGATATTTGCAATTTTTCATTTGCAAATAGAACTTTTTTTATTATAATAAATACCCTTGTACTACGATCGAAGATTTTCATGATTTACAACAAATAGTACCGCTAAGAGTCGTGCGAAATGAAACGAACGATAATAGTATTAATTGGCAATCTGTAATTATGGAAAATTATTATCGATATTATTATTTGTATTTTTTATTTCAATACATATTCTATAAAGTAATAATATTTTATCTACGTCTATGTATAAACGTCTCATCATTGTTTAAATGAAAAATGATATCTTACGAAAGATATGTTCTCGAGGTGCGTGAAGCCCTTACGTTCGCGAATACACGTTTTTAAATAATCAAGCATTAAATAACTCATAAAATAATATAAAAATTGTTTTAAATTCCCTCAATGCCTCAAATATTAGGAAAAATCTGTTCAAGTTAAAATAATCTTCTAAATGGAATCAGCGTCTAAGCTGCATTTCGTGTTTCCACAGACGTCACTCTAAGGCAGGACCTTTCCGACTGGTTGTTACTTTTCCACAATAAACACGTACCGCTCTGGATTTTCTGCTTCTTCTGGTTTCAACTTTATGGAAATACCAGCCTAGCTGGTCGAAAAAAGGGAGCAAAAAAAAAAAAAAAAAAAAAAAAAAAAAAAAAAAAAAAAAAAAAAAAAAGCGTAGAAGGACGGTCGCAGGTGAAGGCGTTATACCGAGCTTTTCGACTAGAGTTAAACGCGTGTAGTTGCGCATAGATACGCACGCGTCTTATTAATAGAAAAGCCGGCCGAACTGCTATGGCTATGCTCCGGGAGTGAGCGACGCGACGACGACGACGACGACGACGACGACGGCAATGACGCTTTCCTCTTTTTTCAGCGGCCAATGCCATGCCCCTCCGGATGCACGTAATACTAGCCTGGATGCGCTCAATAAGGCTGGAGCGAACTTCCGGGCCGCGTGCCGGACGACGACCGTTCGCGATATGTATATCTGCGTACGTGCGCGCACAATTACTGGCGTTCGTATGTACTTTAAATGTAACGGAGTCGAAATTTTATCTTTTTTTGAAATTTAATCGCCTGTTGTACGACCTTTTCCAGGAGCATTCTTTTTTAGAACGCAAACAAAATACTTACTCTCGGAATGTTATTCCTTGCAGTATGCTCGTGTAACAATCGAAAGGTATTGAAACAATGTTAAAAATTTCATTTAAAGTATCTGATCTTTTTCTAAAAGTAATTTATTACGCGTTTGTTTTATAAAATTTTCACTCACCGCAGTACGGATGAATGCATTCTTCTCTTCAGTAGATGTTTAAATTGCAATTTATCGTGACAATAGATTCTTCTAATAGAAATATTTCGCTTCATTTAATTCAATTATTCGATGTTTGGTAGTTTTAAAAGTGTTTAATTAAGGATACCTAATACAATATTAAAAAAAGGTCTCGTATGCAAAGTCATTAAAAACATTATTTTCACTAGAATTTTTAATAACTTATCATGCCACCATTCACATATTCAAATGTATTGTAAATTAAAAGGTATTTTGGGCTTAACAGCGTGGATAAAAATAAAAAATTAGTTCTGTTAATCTTTAGGGCCTTTTAAGAGAGTAGTAGACAATTAGCCACCTCGCGTGAAAAATTGAAAATAAAATTAACAAACATCTTTTTTCAAAATGGATCTCTTTATATGTATAACTGAATATTTTAATTAAATGAACTTATTTACCAAATCCAAAAAATATACATTTACACTTATGAAAGAGTAACTTATTAGATCTATTGACTTTCAATATGAACTTTTATGATTATTTTACTCCAAGGAAGTAACATTGAGAATGTACGTAATGAAACACGTGTCGCTCACTTTATTTCAAAAAACATTAATTTTCACGCCGATGAAATAATTAATACCTAGAAATTAGAATAAATTTATTTATCTTATTCATCTGCTTATTTTTAATGGAATATTTACTATTTATTATTTTTATTTACCGTTCTACATTTAAGACTATTTTGAATTATCCACGTGTAAATATTATTAAACGTAGTTTTTGTTGAACGTAATTTTTGCAAATCCGAAACAAAAAAAAATACGTTGAAGAGGAGGTGTACACATGGGTACTTTATAATTCAATGATAATTAAGTAATTCAATATGAAAGTTGGACGCACAAAAGCGGGACGAATTACGAAGATGCAATAAATAATTGGTTGTCGGATTAGTTTTGAAAGGAGACTTGCCAGAAGCAATCGCCACAACTACAACCGGAAGTAAAAAAAGGATTGCGATACTTGACTAATGCGAACCTGACGTACAAATAAATAAATACAAAGAAAATTGTTCAGTTCCGATCGAATAAACATCAATCTCTGACGATAATACCAAACACTTAAAAATTGTAGAATATTTCCTGCTATCAAAAAATTTACACGCTATTAATGGTTATTAAATCATTAAATTTCTGAAGAGTATAGGTCATAGTTACTAGTATTTAACTACCGTTACGAACATAACACTACTTTTAAATATGCAAATGAAAATAAAAAGGAAATGCATAGAATTTTCATTCCCTCAAATGGAATAAAAAGTAGTCTTTTTACATAGAATTATGAAGGAATCATTGATAATTGCTCGTTGATCATTAAACGATGATCCACTTTTAATAAAAGAAAAACACAAAATATTACAACTTTTATCTTCTTCCAAATATTACTGTTTCTACATACATCGTAATTGTTATTAGTTACTTTTGAAATGCGATCAAAATCCCGACTTAAACGCCTCTTTCATTAGTAAAGTACATTTACATAAACAGAATTCATAAATCTTCTTAAATTTAAAAAATAAATAATCCCAATTGATAAAGTCAGCTTAATGTATTTGATTTTTAAGTAATCCTCCTACTTACTGTGATTTTTCCAACTGAAATACCGAGAATAAATTCCTTCTTACGCATTTTATAAGTAATTTAATGGAGTTACGCACAATTTCAATATTCGTAGGTTATATCATAATATTATAAACTCGGAGGATTATATCACGTAATGTAATATTAAAACGAATACTGAGAAATTAATAACATTGAACGACTAAGGACAAATTTTTGCGATTTGAAAGGAAGCTCAATGTGGCAGCAACAGATTTACTACTGGAATTTCAAACGTGGGTTATTCAAGTTCATCCGTAATATGATACTGTTTCTGATAATTTGCACGAAAAACGTCTCTTCTTATCGCGATTATTTTGTTGAACTTATTAAGACTTCATCTATTTTTACACTAAGTAACATTTTTCGTTATTAAAATAAAATTTTTTTATTCACCTTTTTTTTCATTGAAACGTAAACATTGTTACGAGTGAATCAGTTAAGATTTTTCAGATTTAATTTATAAGAATTTCATTGTCAAGATCCCAAAATATGTATTTGCCATAAAATATACTGTAAAATTTACTTAATAAGTTAATTAAACTGTTTCAAGAATCTTGTTTCAAATTTATGACAATCAACAGAAACATTTGCTAATTTTACGCTTTATAATAATATTGTATCGACATATTTTTTGTTTAAACGTTATTGAACGTCGTATTTTATCTTTGCAATTGAAAATTGTCCTTCTAGCGAAAGATTTTCTTATTCATTAGTACGATTACAAAATTTTGGTCTCAGTTCGTTACCGTTAGTTCACCTAAAGAAAGATCTCAAAAATGAATTCCCCAATCTAAAATACAGCATAAACTTGCAATTGCTTTAGAAAATAATACAGGAGACTTAACTGAAAAGTTTTAAAATACAGTTTTACATAGAGGTATTTTAAATGAATCACCTTTTTACAAATAGTCGTTGAATTTTATTAGCTTTATAGTAATTAGAATTTAATTATATATTTTGGAGATATTCCAAGTGCAAAGAGATAAGTTTTAAGTGACGGGGAAATGTAGGAATGCATTCATGTTATCAGTTTCTTTTCCAAATTGACCTCAAATTTAAATGATTAAATTACACAAAGTGACTTTACTTCAACTTTAATCAAATTTAATTAATTTTAAACCGAAATATGAATTCAGATTAATACGAGCTACGCAATTTTTTAATTAAAGTTTAAATAATTTTCCCTTATTTTAATTTTTAGTTATGTACAGTACGGAGATATAAATTTGTAACGTCACGTACATTCGTATGTCGCCGTGAACATTTAAACTAGGCAAATCAAAATATATTCAGAGAGGGAGAGTAAAGGAAAAAGGGGAGACCGTTACACGTGTTCAAGGACTCGCTATAATATCGCGCGCACAAATCGTCCTGTCCAGTGATTCGCTGAAAAATACGTCTCTTTTACGTCACAGCATAAACCTTTTTAAGTATGCGTGCAATAAAGTTGAATAAATGTTATTTGCACGTTTAGAAAAAATTAAAACTTTTACGTAGCTTTCATCGCGATTCCGCGTTTGGGAATTCGAAACCTTATACGCGTGCACGTATTGTTGCTACTTCTTAAATACATTAAAGTACTTTTAACTTTAAATTTTTTAAGCTTTAGGTCAATCTTTTTAAATTTTTATTTACTTTCATTCGCGTAGAATTTACTAGTAAATAATAAAACTGTATAACATTTAAGGTCCACAAATTTGTACAATAGGTAATCGGCAATACCAATAAGACGATAATGGCAAAAAGTGTTAGCTGACGTTACTTGCTTCCTATACTTTATGTAATATTTATTGGTTAAAATACAGAGAAAGATTATTAATTATAACTATTTTATTTTAATTTTTTTTTCCATTCTCTAATGAATACGTATATTTCTGTGTATAATGCTACTCCTGGTTTTATCGCTTGCTATTCTGTACACAATTTTATGTACTGACATGTACTAAAGCAAAAGTACTCGTGTTTAAGATTCTGTATTATATTACCAATCATTTCAAATGCTTAAATTAAGCTTATATCGCGCAAGTACTCTAAAACATTTATCAAAAAACTATTTGTAATCGATAAAATATAAATTGATGCATAAATAAACAGGTAGTACATGCTTGAAAGCTCAACTGGTTTATTATAGTTTTCAGGAATTATTGCATATTAATATTTAACGGATTGTATAAACTGAGCACAGATGATAATTATATTACATGAACAACTAGTTTGAAATTATTACGCTCAATGGGACTTAATGGAACTATATACTTAACTCGTATAATGGAACTCTTATAAAATACAGCGTTTATCTTTAACAATTCTTTATTGACACGATGACTTTTCTATTAAAAGTGAATATACATTTGTTTGTACCCGACGTTGAGAATATTTTTTGATATTTATAATACCTGAAATTATGGTACTAAAATATGCAGACACATTAGAATGTATTGTATAAATTATTGTTTTCATCATTTAATCTTGTAATTATCACTTCAAAATAATACGCGTGTAATCTTTATAACCTACTGTAATTTTACTGGAATTTTTAAAATATAATCTACTGTTCGAGTTTGCACAAATATTACAGAAAAATTTAATTACATCGAAAAAGTGAAATATTCGACATTTGTAACAAGTGAATAAAATCTCTTAGATAATCATAAACGCGTGACAACGGCTTATCTTCATGAAAATGATAAATTGAATTATTTAAATAATCTGTACCTTTCTTAAACTTCTATTACATCATAGTAATATAAACATTTGCTTTGTATTTTTATGATGAAAAACGTATTACGTTTATATAGTTTTGTTTTATTGTTAGTATATTTTAGTAAAAACTTAGTGGGAAATCTTGGTTACTAGTAATATTACAATAAAATATTTTCCTATTATGAGAATACCTCTATTTCTTTTCTATTTACTAAATTTTATACAGATTCATTGTATTAATTCCAGCAGATCTTTTTTTCTTTTTCATTTATGTCATCACGGTTCTTATCTTTGTATTCTGCCTAAAATTTCACATCGAATTTTAACATGAATAAGCTCAGATGGGGAACAATCGAAATTGCACGTTTGTTTTATTCTATATTGAATGAATTCATTGTTATTTATAATTATATAAAAAAATAATGTCCCAATGTGGAAATTTGCAGAAATTTAGTGTATTAAAAATTAATTTGAAAGTAAAAATAAAACTAAACGTTTGTTCAAGGCACAATTTGAATTCGTATCACGCATATGAATATTATGTAAGCCTTCTGAAAAGAACTAATTTTTAATAATCACAAAGATTATTAAAGAGAAGTTCGAATAAGTACACTTTTACGGATCAATAAGTAATTCTATGTTTTTTGCATCAAAGAAGACATCATAAGATAGCGCATCAATTTAATTATGTTTCGTAACGTCCTGAACCGATTTTAGCTCGAATGTAAGCTCGCGCGATGCGATATGCCTTGGACATTTAGCATCAAAAGTCCGCGAAATCGCATTACCGCGCACACCTCGACTTACTTTCACGGTATAATTTTTATTTTTAAGTGTTCGCTCGGCCCACCCACTTCTCCTTTATTCGCAAATAAAAACGAGTACAGTTTTGGTCTGTCCTCAAGGATGATGACTGACTTAACGGGATTGGATATAATGCAGCTCGATATAAATAATCATCGCTATTACCCCCGATAAATTTTCTCTATCTTTCATGCGTGCGTAAGCTCTCCTGTTATTTCTTTACACAGCTTTGTATTGCTATTAATAAAATGTCGTTACACGTAATTATAAAAATGACGAATTTGTGTTTTTTTTTCTCTTAAAAAATTTAAAACTTACGCTATTTTAATAATAAAAGTTAAAATAAATATTTAGTAGTTTGTGAGAAAGTAGAATATTGTTTATACGTAAGTGTTGAATGTGTTGAATTTGTCAGAGACGTTGCCTAGATTATTTCGTAAACCGTAACATACATTTCTGGATTTAACAATAGCAGTTCAAGCCTTCGTCTTCTGTAGAAAAGTAGACTATTCCGTGTGCATTCGCGTCTTACGGTTAACACGACTGGTGCATGTATAATGTATTTGTATCAGCGGGTACAAACAGTTGTCTATAAGACAGGTCTTACTGGATGCGTCATTTGCATAAATCTAAATATAACTAAAGTATACGTAAATCGATAAAACCATACACGCTGGTGTTAAGAAATTTTTTTTTTATTTTCAAATTTATACTATAATTGCATATGAAAAGTATTGTGTTACAAATTTTATATCTTTTAACAAGACATTGATCAATATTTGTGAAAGTTTCGATCTTTTTAGAAAGATCTTCCTATATGTAAGTAAACTCTTTCTTAAGATGAATCAACATAACAACATAACGAATTCAAAGCTTAATATCTTTCTCAAATCCAAAATGTTTAAAAGTTTTAGAATTGAAGAAAGGAGACAAATGTAACAAGTTAACTATACTTATAACTTAATCTTCAATATTATATAATTATTAACGAATAATTTGAAACTTCGGTTATTTCTATTTTGTTTCATGTTATCGAAAGTACAAAACTTCCCTGTACAATAAGTGTATACAAAATGTTATTAAATCACCTACGCTTTAGAATAAAAAAGGACAGTCAATAAAGTGTTTTGATAAAGTATACTTCGTGCTCTTGAATCACGATTTGCCGTAAGGTTTGACTAAACATCCTTCCTTCACTGATTTTACATTTTTCAAGCATTCGCCTTATGCCAACCGCTAGACGTTTAATTTCGAAATCTGCATCTGTCATGAATGATTTTAAATGGAACATACTTTTCTGAATACTTAGATTGTCCTTAACCACGCTTGTAATTATTGTAATACAACTATCGCTATCCTGGATTCCAAAAAATCTGTTTATATTTTTACTCTACAATACAGATAAAAAATAAAAGACATTTATACTCTTATGATTAAATTAAACAGTATCATACTTTTTTCCCTATTTTTATTATTTTTTGAAATTATGTGTATATTTTTGTACGAATAGACTAGTTAAATTTCGAGCATTTTTCGAGTTTGATTTTAATAATATCGATTAAAATAGCGATGATGACGATATCGATAATGTTTAAGTGTATTATTGAAAGAAATTCGATGAAATATAAATATTATAGGGCACATTTTAGTAAGAATATCTTTTAATCCCAAAATTGTGATATAAAACTCAAATTATTATATTTATATAATATCCCTTTATGATACTAGTTTCTATTAGGAAGTTTTAAAAAATGTTTGTGGTACAGTTTATATTTTTCTATTGGTGGATATCGGCTGTCACGTAAAATATAATAATAAATTAGAAATTACATTTGTAGTTTATGTATCAACAATGTAATTTTATAAATATTTTACAATTATGAACAATAAAATTATCAAAACAAAATATACAATTCTTTATGCTCTTATTTGAAGCTAAATTTGTTTGTTAAAACAACACTAAAAAATAGAATAATGGATTATAAAAACGATTTCCAACGATATAAATTGTTAGTAAACCTAGTTACGATCATGCTAAAACGTCAGTTTTAGTATTTTATTTTATTATATATATTTCATTGGCATGAAGTATTTTCAAAAGATTTACAATTAAAATAACAAGCAAATAGAACGTAACAGGTAGCACAGAACATTAAAAAAAAGAAAAAAAAAAAAAAAAAAAAAAGAAAGAAAAAGAAAAAGAAGAAAAAGTAAAAATAAAGTGTTCGAGTTGAGAATTGACAATACCTTTGAAAGCATGTGATATCTTTATGCCTATAAAGACAAGGTCTAATATATATTATCTTGCACGTGCGCACATACGCCAGCCTTTGAATACTTGTTCCTGGCAATATTATTACCGACAACAGATGGCGCTTACATACGTATATAAATAACAGCAGAGCCTTAGAGCTTCAATCTTGCGAGTAAACAATTGCAAACAAGAACACAAAATATTGATATTCAATAATTAAGCACATTTTTATGTATTTTTAAAGCTCGATATAGCTTTAAATTAACTGGCTCAAATACTTTTTAATTGATAAACAATTTTATATGAGCAAAAAAAGCATACCAGAGAGAATTATTTTTTGATGGAATATACTTGATTTTTATTCAAATCAATGTAGTACTCGAGTAAGTTAACGTATTTTAAGGGCGAGAGACGCACTAAAGTAATTAATTTAGGTGTTTCTTAAATATTGTATGGTACACTATATTATTAGCGTTAGAAAAATTGTCGATCGAATTATTTGATTCAATTTAATCATAAATTAAAAATTTCTAAACATTCAGTTCCATAATTTAATTGCGAAGTTCATCAACAAAACAGATAAGATATAAAATGTCGTAGATTTAATTTTAGTTACGCGTTTAGCTACAGTATAATTCATCCAGATTAAAAATATACGTAGAATAAATTCGGACACGGAAATTCAAAACGACAAGATGTAATACACGCTTTAACAATAATAATTTCATCAATGAAATTAGAAAACGTTTGCCATTAAAATTTTGATCACTGCAGAAATTTATATGGCAAAGGGGATGAGCTCTGTTGTTTCGTTCGGAAAATTTATTTCACACTAGGACACCATTATACAAAGTGTAAAGGGGAGCGCGAGGGAACTCGGAGGTAGTCATGCAAGTGCCACTGACGTGAAATGCAGGAAGAAGTGACATGGTATCGGTAACTCGCGTGACCCAACGGCAGTAATCGAGCACCTCACGGTAATAGTCGTTAATTTATGCACCGACTACTTCTTCTTCACACACTTGTGTCTTGTTAGAGACCAGGGCCGCGGTAACAGCAACAACACCAGTCGTGTGAACCAAGAAACCGGACATGCACACCGAGTGCAAATGTGAAACTGCGCAGACACTCGCATTCAGGCATGTATCTTATATTCTCTTCGGTGGTTCCGTTCGCGGTTCTGTAGAACTGATATCTCTAAACAAAAAACGGCAGGTCGGAGAGGAAAGCTCTACGATGGGAAAGTATTAATCGTTCTTAAAAATGAAGAGGCTAATTTACTTTATTTTATAAGGATGAGAGTGTAATAAAAGCTTATAATGTCAATCGCAAACTAGATAAATCCTATGATTTCTCTGCTAAAAAGTTTCTCTTACTACTTTACAAAATATTTAAATGAAATGGCAAAAAACTATTTTCAACAACGAATACATGTTTATAAACGTACTTTTAAACCTAGAAAATCAAAGGTTCGTGTATTATCGAAAATGGAAAGATTAAATTTATTATAATTATAATATCAATTTCCCTTAAATTAAGCAAAATATCAAAAAACACATTTAGCCATATTTTCTTCTACAAGTTATAATTGACAAATATATATATATATATATATATATATATATATATATATATATAAAATTTTATATTTAAACATAATTTTCAAATGCTTGAATTCTTAAAAATACTGTACGAACCTTTAAAATATGTTATATCTTCCATGGTGAACCATAGTATGTCCGTAATAAATGAAGTAATAAATAAATCAATTAAATTAATTAAACTACCATCGTAATAATCAAATCTGATCAATGCCCGACTCGCTTAAACCAATATTACCAACACTGGAGTATAATTTAAAATAAGAGCTCATGAAAATTGCCTATTCTATTACACTGGCACACTAACAAACACGTATGCACTATACATAGAGATACATCATCTCGAATAACGGAGCCAATGTAATGAAAGTTCGCGGAGCGCAGTGCAGCTAGAACATAGGCCTTGGAATTTGCTAAAAAACGTCCGCTAAGTGTTGGGACTTCTGTGGAACAATTAAAACGATAATCTAATGACTTGCGCGGTAATGACCGAGACTGTTTCGCTTCAACTTCTCTTCTATAATTGTACGCTCCCTCCCTGTGATGCTGCGTTATTCTCTCTCTCTCTCTCTCTCTCTCTCTCTCTCTTTATCACTCACTCTCTGTCTTTGTTTCTCTGTTTCTCGGCTTCTTATATCTTGGCCATTGGCTTGTGTGAAACGCGTACATGGTCGATTCTTTTTTCTCCAATAAATATAGAAGAGAACATAAGGGAGAACGAAAGACTTAGAATGTTTATTAAAGTGCTGAAAGTATACGTGACTCTAGTTGAATGTTTTTTTTTTTTTGTTTTTCCAAAGTCGATCTCGTGTTCGTTTCACTATTACTGTTTTTTGTTTTACTTAACGGTCATTTGTTTTTGTTAATGATGTTAGTTGTCTCAAGTGGCCGTTCATGAAAACGCCATAAAAAAGTCTTCATGACGCGATGACTCAAAATGTTTGGAAATTTTAAATTAGTTTTCTGATAAGATTTTTTAAAAAAATTAATGTAGTGAACAATTTATTTGAGATAACAGAACATCCGTAAGTCATTAAAAGAACTGGTAATTCTCAGGACTTTTAATAACCAATGCAAAAAAAAAAAAATAATTTTCCAAAAGTGAAAGATAATTTGATTATATTGATTATAAAGGGAAAATTAGTACGAGTGTGGTTTAATCGAATGATCTAGCAAAGAAAATACTTTCTTTACTATTCTTAATCTCTATTATTGACGTAAAGCGTAAACTATAATTTTTGCTATACGTTTCGCTTTGCCCATTTTATGCACGCAATAAGATATTGACGTTTAATACCGAAAGGCACGAAAATTGAAATTTTTAATTTCAGAACAAATGCTAAAGCTTGTCTTAAACGTATTCCAATGTATTTTAATAAGTCGAACATGTCGCACAACCATGAATATGAAAATACGAATTCTTCATACATATCCTTGAAGAAAACATTGCATTACTAAGAATTAATTCTATTCGTGCCACTTAAACAATCCTTACTATTGCTTGCAAAACGGAATTTCGAGCTAAATTACGAGTAACGTTGCAACACAGCAAAGTCATAACTATTCTGTACCCCATTCCGAATAAGCCGAGCCGCGTGTGGACGCAGGCGTCGATCGTCGTAATTGAAAACTCCGTCGCGAACGAGAAGAACTTATTTTAACGAGAGGTAGTGTAAAATTAACCTTGGCCATTGGAGTGATTCTGCTGCGGTGACTGCGGCTGACCCTGCGTCAGGATTATTTGGCTCTCCAGCTGCTGGAGCTCCGCCTGCAGTTCGCTCAGCTTGCTGTTGGCCTTCTTCACGATCATCGCGACGTCCGAAAGGGCCTTGCGATCGGTCGCTACCTCGCGGAGCTTCTCCGCGCCCGCCTTGATCTTCAGCTCCTGTTCAACAACATTTCTTATTAACTTTTACGGTGGATTTACTCGCGCGAGTCCGTGCAAATAGAGGGTTCGGCGCTTTATGCGTAGCGTAATTCCTTTACAATCAGCAGGATTTATGCTTACCATTTGCAAGATTGAAATATTCTTTTAAGACCTAACAACTAAAGGAAAAGCATTATGCGTAAATTATTTTTCAAATGCTTTCCATATCATTAAAATTCTTTCGAGGACTATTGAGATGCAATTTAATTTGTTAAAATTCAACATCTCGAATCCTACGAACCTACGAAATAATTAAAACTGATTAAGAGATCTCGATTAAAACAAGACACGGTCGACAAAATAATATATAATACTATTTTATGCATCTTCATATAATACGAAACATCGCGTCGTTAGTCAAATAACCGAAAGAGATGTTCAGAAGCAGTAATCAAGACGATGTGAATAATATATTAGGGACCAAGAGATTTTATATGGATTCTCCTCTTAACTCGGTATCATAGCAGTTCAATTTCTATTTAATTCATATTTTGTCCGATAACACTTTTTTTTATAATGCATGTACATTAGTTCGTGGGTTTTCATTTTAACCATGATTAATTGCTGTTTGCGTCAATTCCGTTTGAAAAGTTATAGTTTAAAAACTCAAACTAGAATTTATTTATTTATTTTGTCATTGATTTTAATTCGGTTGTTTCGGTGAAAATTGTACACATTTAATTCTTCCTACAATGATAACGTGGTACTATTCGTAATAACTGTTTATTCATAATACATTAAATTAAGATGTTTTTCCTTTAACGATTAGTCGATTTACGTAATTTATCGATTGTATTATCTTTTTTCATCTTATAAAGAAAGCAATGCGAGTACAATCCCTTAAATAATATTCCTACAATTCTTTTCTGCATGAGTGTGCGTAGATAGAACAGTTAGATAGAATCAAAATGATACTCGTAAGAATGTTGAAAAATTTTGAAAAAATTTATATTCATGCAGTAATTTGTCACTTTTTAACAGTCGAAATAATTACACAAGAATGAAGTTAGTTTACTTTTTTACAATTTTCATGTACTACTTAAAGAACGTCAGTAGTAACGTGGTTGTTGTTAATATTCAATTCATTGATTACTTTTAAAAAACTTGAACGTTACGTGATTTTTTTCACACAGTTTCGGTTCGTCAAAGATATGACAAATTAATTTATTAGATGAGAATAATTATCGTAAGTTTAAAAACTTTAATTATTTATTGAGAATTACCGAAGTATAAATTATTTCTTCTATATCATTTATGTCTAAAAATTTGACCGTTAAAAGGAAGCATAATCGCATTTTATTTCACAAAAAAAAAAAAAAAAAAAAAAAAAAAAAAAAAAAAAAAAAAAAAAGAGACACGAAAATTACATTTTTTCATTACTGCCTTTTTATTACAATGGAATCTAATAACTCGGTTAATGGTTGATTAAGTTTTATATTGATTTCTAATAAGGTGTAATATTTGAAAATAACGTTCTTTAATTTCCTGCTTTTTGTTTACGCAAAGATTATGGATTTGTTACAGAATTATTTAACATAACAGCATTAGAGAATTAAATAATTTACATTTTTATTTTTACGCAACAGAAAACTCTAAAAATATTTTTACCAAAATTTTTTGTTTTTTTTTTATAGCGAAATTATAATAACGTATAAATAAAGTATTAGTATAACAACAATTTTTTCATCTACAATTCTTTAAGGTTTTCGGTATTTTATGTAGAAAATAATAAAATAAAACGCTTTTGTTTAGCTTTCAATTTAAACTATAACACGAATATGTGTGTATACATATTACAAAATATGAATTATATATATTGATTTCGTAATTTTTCATCTTTAAGAAATAAATGGTAAACGCAAGAATATTTATCGTTTCTCTGAAATTGTCTGTACTTGGATTCCTTTCAAATCAGATTTTAATACTTTTCATGAATATTGTTAAATTTCTTTTATTGCTTATACATCAATCCAATTAAAAATAGATTCGTGGATTAAAAATACATAGACATATAGATCCATATAAACTTTATAATATATTAGACGCCTCGTATAATAAAATAAAAAGAAAACAATATTGATAATTTTAATAATTACAAATATTTGCTCAATGTCAGCAGAATTTATTGTCTTTTTATCGGCGTGTTATACTAATCAGGCATTTTGAAGGAAGTTTGCTAACACTTTCAATTTTCTACGTAAAGATATAAAATCTTTCAAGCTATAAACTCTTGATACGGCATTGCAATCAATCACCTATAGAAAATATGAGCTTAAATGAACGATCTTTATCGAGTCCCGTTTATCAGGATAATACTTAGAGCTACGAAAGAAAAGAAAAGAAAAGAAAAGAAAAGAAAAGAAAAGAAAAGAAAAGAAAAAAATACTTTTTACGAACGTCATTAAGTAACTAAACATAAAGTATGATAAAGCATCGTAATACTGTTCTAATAAATATCAGATCGAATTCGAACATTAAAATAGCTTCAAAAAATAGCCTTCAATATACGCGTATGTGTCAAATATGGATTTTATTTTATTATGCATTTCAATGTGATTTTTATTTCTTACAGACGTACAATCATCTCTTTAAACTAAGAATGTCTTATAAAGCGGTCAATATTTGTTTTACACGAACTTCTTAATTTCAAATAATTACACTGACAAAGATACGTATCGTTACTTTGGAAAGTATTTCAATTTTTAAAAATATATACAAACTCCATGATAGGTATGCTCTACTTTTGAAAATGAGAAAGAAAATCATGATAATGACTGGAAGTTCCGGCTTCTTATGAAACTTTATTAATCAACCAGAAGAAAAAAAGAAAGTAAAAAGAAGAAAAAAAGAAAAAAGAAAAAAGAAAAAAAAATCATATAAACAAGTTCTAGCACTTGTCATCTACAAGTGTAAAGCTAACGAGCCTAGTTATTATTATTAAGATATGTTATGAATCATGTGCTAATGACTCACTCGTATAACGCGTGAGTGCTGGCAAAAATTCAGGTGAATTGCATTCGATAATATGGAGAATGTAAACTACGTGAACTACGCTGGACTATCATTACTAATTAACGACGATGATTTAAAAGCCGATCCATCGCAATTTCACCGAAAGACGATGAAATCCACTACTCGCATCGGATGCATATCCGGAATATAAAACACCTTGGACCTGAAGCTCGGTAGGGTAGGGTACGGGAGTTACGCATTTCGTCTTCTGGAGGGAGGGAGGCACAGAGTTTGCGAGTCTCTTGATACGCGCGCCAATATCGTAGCGTGAAAGTGGTCGATATATATCGATGCACACATTTGAGACGGACTCTCGGCGATCGGGTTTCACGCTGCGTGATTTCTAGCCGAAAACTCTTGGCGAGCCACACGTACACGCGCGCCTACGTAGAAAGTGAGTTGCGCGCGTGCGATACGTGTTACAAACCTTGCGTATCTCGCGGCGTATGTGCTCCCGGAGTTCGTCGAGACGGGCAGGCAAGGGCACCTGGTCACTGCCAGCGACTCCATACTTGTGCGACAGCTCGTAAAGGACGGGATGTCTGATGTAATCGCCCTGAAACAGACCAAATGTGCGACGTTACTTATACATAACTTTATCGCGACGATGAGCGTACGGGGTAGAATCCAGTATTAATGGTGGACAGGCTCAATCTTTCTTGTACATTTTTCTACGGATTTTTCGGCGTTTATTACGTCGCGTTGGCTTATTATTAATCGACGAATTGCAATATCACGCACGCGATAATAGCACTACAAATACAGATAGATCTTTATAAATATTATTATTTAAGATCTTCGTTTGGATCTAAGATAATACAATCGAGCACTGTCAAGCGGTAATTTAATCTGGAATCTCGCACAACATTATTGTCATTAAGAATTTATGAGCTGTGCGAACTGTATTAATAGAATTAATTTGTCTAAAACGCGATGAGCATGAAATCCTCGAATTACCGTGTTTTGTAAGCCTCGGCACAACGATACCACACACGCGCGCGCGCACACACAAAATTTTCTAAGGGGCACATGGATAAATTAACAATTTGCCGGTCAATGCTAACATTATCGTCCTCGGACGCTGTGTCGAGAAAACCTATCGAATGAAAGCGTCAACAAACGAAGACACCGATTGGGTCCGCTTGAATCGTTGCACAATACGATTATATTATAATAGGTAACGCGAATGCGTCGATAAAGCCGGGAGTCGCGGTCACTTTTATCACCTCCGACGTTTGTCACTCCTCGTCTTATCAAGGCCGACCGACGGCTGAATCACAAGGGCATTGTGCCAAGTCATTTGTGCGGTGTGACTCCAGCAACGGTGCTCGGACCTTCACGCTCTAGATAATTCTGTCTCGCGATTTGAAAACAGTTTCAATAATAAGCCATTAGACGGATTTTTGAACATCATCAAAGGCGCAACGCCATATCAGCCGCCGCACGCCATACCACGATAAAACTTCTTGAAATCTGCAGTTGTAAATGTGGCTTGTGAATTCAAATGGCTGTTTTTATGAAAATTTGAGGAGAGGCCGAAAGAGATTTCCAGCCATTTGTTTTCGTGTGCTTCGGAAGATTTAACGTTAATTGGAAAATGGCATCGGGCGGCGAGTAATGATTTATTTACAAATGCATTTTCCAAGTGCTTGACGTGCAAAATCGGGAACCTAAGATAATTACTGCTCGAAAAGAATGCAATAGCTGTGCATTAAATTTATAACTTAGATTGTAATTATACCTGTACACGTTCTGTGGTAATAAATTTAATTATTCCTTTAATTAAAACATATTAACTTTATGTTAAAGTAGTAAATAATAAAATGACATTAAGAACAATATAAAGTCAAACGATATAAAAATGAATGATAGTGTCGTAATTTGAGCATTTAATAAGCTAAATTAACAGCTCGTACAGGAAAAGGTTATAAAATTTGAAATAAAAAGTCTTCCTTGTAATATTTCTTCTGTAATTATCAAACAAAAATATTTTTCTACTCCAAGTGAAAGCTCTTTTTAAGAAATTGAAACATTATTTGGAATAGTTTTCCTACAGTTCGCTTAGCTCGGTGCGTTACTTTGAGATATTAATTTTAGCTTTTAAGTATGACGGTGGTAGAAGAAATTTGTCATTACACAACAGAAATTTGCTGCACAAGGACTCACGCACTGCCATAATAAATCAAAATCTGGCTTGAGTTTCTTTGCTTTCATTTTCAGCATTATTACGCGAATAAAAACAAATCCAACGGACAGATTTATTAAATCAGTTCTTAATGAAAATCACATTTTAATCAAACGAAACGAAAACTTCGATTAATCTGTCGAATAAAAGCGAGGCCGATCAAGTACTACGAAATTATACAAAACGAAATTTTTAAATACACATATATTCTTTTCGATTAGCATTCGTCATTATGAGCGTTGATAAGTGCAGCGTCTGCAAAGCATAGGTTTTACGAAGTTGTTGACACATTCACGGAATTACAATATCCATTGAATCTTACAAGGTAGTATACTTTAAAGGCTTTAAGGATAAATTGCGTTGCTTGAAATTACTGCTTAATGGATAATTTTTATATTAGCCGTCAGAGTCTGGACAATTGGTCCACTCGTGCGTGTACGCATACAAGTATATTACTCGTATGCACTCCTCGACCAACAAACACTTTTGTTGTACTACAACACCGTATACAATTATGATCACAAGGGGAATTTCGAGGAATTTCAGAAAAAGTCCTCTTCCTCAATTTTACTTATCCTTGGACGCAGAATCAATACTTTTTTCCCATGCTATTTCAAACACCAATAACTTTTGGAATATTTATTTCGTTAGTCGAGCTAACCCCGCTTTTATTTAGGTAACCGAAGATATAATTTATTACGAAATTTAATCACTGTTATTTTAATCTTAATTGAGAATGAAATTGTAACACAAACAGATAAATTGATTTTTGAAAGAGAAGAAAGTTTCGATTGCCGTGAAAATATGTGCTTTCAGTAACTAAGAACCAAACAAAGTGATCATTTCACAAGCAAATGTCACCGTAGCGTCTTGTTATCTTTCATCATTTATCGAAAGAGATTTGATAACATGAATTCTAATTTTAAATGACGACACTGGCTCTCTTTTGCTTAACAAAGGCTAGGATACTAGTTGACGCATGAATATAAATTCAAAACTTTGATCCATTATTTGTACATATTTATCTATACCCGTTTCTTAAATGTGCAAGACTCGATATATAGTGGATCTAATTTTTATTAAAGTTTGATTGAACTAACGACATTCATTGTCACTTGCAAGTCGTGTAAATAAAATTATATAAAACTATAATAAAACTCAAAGTTTTTATAGAAATTTTTATAATTTTAACGCAACGCAATCAATTTTAGGTTACAAGCCGAACGTAATATGTAAGAAGTGATCAATGCTTTCAATGGTCTCGTTTTCTCAATATTTTTATTAATGTGTTATTATTATCAAAACTTCTGGTTCCGCCAACTACCGAATCAATTCTATAAATATATAATGTCTCAAAATCATGAATATTTTCAGGCTACAATTTAAAAACAGAAAACCGGTTCAGCTCAAAGTATATAAACAACAACATCCTGATCACTTTGCCAATTGCGTCAACTGTTCAGAAACTCTCACGTACTTCTTGGCAATAAGTTGGTCAAACACTACACCGAGACACATTTCCATTCATCCCCCCCCCCACGTATCTGAATCATAATGGTACATTTAAAACCACTATCTCGCTTTAGCTCTTACATTATTCCTCCTCTTTTCTTTTTGTCACTACTTCAACCAACATCCACGAGACGCACACTTCGTCTGAAGTGTCGAACACGTGGTGACGCAGGCGAGCTATTTTCATGCGTTCCGTGACATCTTCTGCCTCGGACGCGGGTATGTAATATACGTCGGCGAAAGGGTCAATAATCGT
Source organism: Wiebesia pumilae (assembly GCA_018907045.1). Lineage (NCBI taxonomy): Eukaryota > Metazoa > Arthropoda > Insecta > Hymenoptera > Agaonidae > Wiebesia > Wiebesia pumilae. Next base: position 6,212,936 of record JACCHZ010000138.1, read on the forward strand.
CGCTGCCGGTGCAAACGGTGAAAGATAACGGCATAATGTGTCGGGTTATCTGTTTAGAAATGCGCGTATATAAATACGCGAGTGAAAATGTGAGATTCCTTTTAAGGGATTTCGCGCTCAGCCGAAGGAGCCGATCAGTTTTATACTTCGCATTCAAAGTCAATCAATCGATGGAGTAAGCGAGATAACCACGGCTAAGATTAAGTCTACGGTTGTTTTACACATTTTCTTAATTTAACTCATAGTGAAATTGCAACCGTTATCTAATTTTTAACAATAACTCGCACTCAAATGTTTCAATATTATCATTTCAATACCTGCAAGACGTTTAATTGATTTTCGTATAGCCACGAGAAGAAATAACGTAAAAATATCATGTATCGATCCGAATGGTATATGTGCTCGCTCGTATTATTTGTGGTACATCTCTTATAAAAACGTCTATTGATCCGTGTTTAAAAATATCTCGAGCGAATTTTATAAAGAGACCCGCGTTTATAGTAAACAGAACAATATTTTCTTGAGCAATCTTTTTTATGCAAATTGAACTTACAAATCCTTGCGATTCGAGAGTAGTGAATTAAGTCGAATAAAATAATTTGATCCTTAAATAAATCAGATTCCAACTGTAATGTTCTTAAGCGCTCATTTAATATAGGAAATATCCTCCTCGATAATGTTCAGGGTCCAAATATTTCGCGGATCACTTACATTGCTATATGCAATCTTTTATAATTTTTCCTGTCCTCGTGGCTGAATTAAAAGGCTAAAAATAGCGCATCGTGTACTCCTAGACTGCATTCGACATTTGTTTAATTTATTCTTTTGATTTATTTATCCTTAGGTTTTTCGCAATGTTAAGTTCATTCCTCTATAAATGTTGGTAAAAATATTATTTTCTATGCGATCACAGCCAGACATATTTTATCGTAAAATTTTCAATGAAAAACATTCGGTACCGCATTGAATGTTAGAATAAAAATTTTGACAAAATAAATATCGCACTTCCTAGGGAATTCATATCAAGATCGTACGATAAACTGAGTGTTATTCTATTCAGCATTTGAGATTAAACATTTCTCAAGGCAACATTTGTTACCGGCACTGGAGATACGAGGATTAAATCTCGATAATAATAAAATTTCATGCTGCTCGGTTTTCTTAGATCTAAGGCTGTGTTTCGCAGAAGAACGTCGTCGACTGTAGCAGTATGGGAAAAATTAAATATACGATATTGCAATCCAGACCATAATAATTTTCGCAGTGTACCATTATCCATTGTATCACGTAAGAAAGTTCATCGTTAGGTTAGACTATTAAAATTGATACTAATTAACGGCAGGATAGAGCTATTATCGAACGGAAGCACAAGTCCAATTTTTTGTTCGTTACTTATCATGAATATGACTTAATATTTAAATTCCGAAGAAATCTTGCACCTCGAAGAATTTGAAAGGATCGAATACTAAGCTAAGGAAAATAATGCAATTCTGCATACTCGTATAGTAAATTAAAAATTTAAATAATTAATTATAAATAAATGCTCTACGATACCATAAAATCTAACGCTCGATATATCGCATGTATCATAAAAGCTTTATGCGCCAGGAAAGGTGATGCGACTGTAAAATCGAGTCTACGCCATACCGTCGACATCCGAATGTTCGCATTCCTCGATAAATCGACAATTTCCAAGCGAAAAATAAAAGCTCACCGACCGAACGGTACCCCTTTTGCACGACTACAAGGAAAGAATTTCACCTCGTTAAGACATTCCGTTTCATATTTGCACGATTGTCACAGCCCAATCGTAATGCGAGTCCGCAAATGGTCTCTAAGCCATAGACGCAAGAACACTTGCGCGATTGTTTACCCGATTTGCTCCGTAACTTGCGCGTGCAACGGACCGCGACCTTGATTTCTTCAATTGTAAAAGTCGCGCCAGCTGGTGTTGCTGTTAGTTCGGACAATCCAGCCTCCGCATCTCGCGAGTAACTTCCTAATGCCAATTGAATTTATCGCTTATCATACGAATCTTTAACGCTACGGAGCAGAAAATTCCGCGAGTAGAATATTTAAGACTTACTCGTACATTCGAAGTACATTAATGTACAAAGTACAGCGTACAAAGTACAGCGTGCAAAGTACATTGGGAATACATAAATTTATTCGCTAATAAATTTATGAATTTATTATTCTTATTCGTGGTGAAATTCTAATCCGAGTATGAATAATTTAGTAATTCTTCAACATTACGTAACGTTTTTATTAGATAGCAAGGCTTTGTTGTACTTTAACTGATACTAATCGCATAGTTTCGGTTTCATTTAAATACACTCTAATCGCCTGCGCATAAAAAAATCTTTTAAATAACTTAACTATACGAAATACAGGTTAATCTGAGCTTCCAGTGAATCTGAGTATCCAAGTGTGATTCTAATAATTCTGAACATCTCATTAGCCAAGGTGCACCCCATTAGATACCGCAGAAGCTCGAACACTGATCGTAGTAGACATCTTCTGGATCTTCGAGTACAGTTAGTTATGCATGCCATTTTTGCTTTTACCAATTAAATACACTGATTCACGCATGCGCAGTTCGGTGAAAACGAGTACCACTTAAAATATAATTGAATCTCATATTCGAGGTCTAATTGTAATTTAACTATAAAGAAAGCTAAAAATAAAATCGCTACAAGTGATTGATAAATACACCAACAGCTTAATTCATCGATCTACGCTTTAACAACCTTACAATGACTTTTATTACATGAATTTGATTGTAAATAGTTAATATAATATAATATAATATAATGCGATACACCGAATTAATTGTATAAGATAAAGCTCTGCACTACTCGCCTTAGTAAGTAATGATCTGTAATAAATTATGTACGAGAACTGTATACACTGGCATTTATAGCGTGGACTTTGTATCTAACAGTTAAAACTACGTAAGCTGTACGTATGAATTTCATTTTTCATAATGATGAGAAAAGTAGTGTGCGATAATGAAATCCCAGTGGCTTCGTTTTTATCGTATTCGCAAGAAAGTTGGTAGGATTGTTATTATATTTTGGTACCTGAATATCTGCTAAATTGCGTTGTAAAAACAACAGTTCAATAAGGATACAAATCGGTGATTTGAAATCTTACAAAGACTGCGATATAATATCTAGACGTTTCGAGCTCTGTACACTTAAAGTCTACGATGACAACGCCTTGGTAACAGCTCTTTACTTTGACGACGTAGACGTCAAGCGTAATCGTATCCCTTACTTCAGTTTGCAAAACTGAACAAAGTATTATATCTGAAGAACCCCGTCATCAACGACCCCTTACATGTAAACGTCGAGTTAAACCAGATACCATATCTAAGCTCGTAAAACTACCGAGCACTCTTAATGAAGATAAAGATAAAATTTTTCTTTTTCTATACACGTAGAAAAAAACCATTACGCATTTTCTGCATATGTAAGTCGCTAAATAAGTTTAATAAAGTTTATCGTTAATTGAATCCTGTTTTACGAAAACTAAGCTTTTGAAATCGCCAATGTCTATCAGTGTTGGTGGGGGAAAAATTGTTCGGAAAAAATCGAAGTAAAGATTTAATTTGAAAGAAGTTTTAGTCATATCAAGAGAAAAATAAACATCGATAAAAATCTACTTTTAAATTAACTTACACATTTAAAGCGCGTTTTCCACGTACAATTAAATAAAAAAATTTCGCGTATTACGTTCATCATAATTTATAACTAACAAATTTATAATTTATTACTTACGTTTCGGACCAATCAACACGTACACCTATTCGTTTGAATTAATACAAATGTTAATACAAAGTGCATCGCGCAAAGTATACCGCAATTTTAATTAACTGAAATATAAGCACATCCCTTTGGTCGCTTTACTGGTCGCTTTACTGGTCGCTTTACCTTAACGTTGAAATTTAGAGTCTACTTAGCGCAAATGTTCTTACATATTAACCGTGTAGTCATTGAAAAAATACGAAACAATCTCTTCTAATTTCCTCTTACAGTTTTCTCCTTTAAATCTTTATCCACTTATGCATCTTAAGATACCGGCAGTGTTCGCTCTGATAGGGAATAATCCAAGTCGCCTTCTCTTGGGCTCTGAGAATTGCAAAATAGAAATTTTGCAAGATAAGACCGTACCAGAACGCCATATAAAGACAACTATAGCACCCATTGTGCTTTGTAATTACAATTACCCTTACGAATTACATTATGTGACAACTAATTTTATAAATTATTGCGGAGCTTTTTTACTCAAATGTGAATTTATGGCAATTCTTCACGTAGTTTTTTAATTAGCTTGAATTTTAGATTAGGAAAAACATAAAGTGTAGAAAAACAAATTACGTTACTGGAGTAGCAGAATATAAATTTCTTTTTACTTTTTTCATGAATACTTTTATAATTTATTAATCATTTTTCCTTTATTAATTCAAGGTTAAGAGACTTATACTCAACGTCACTTTTTTATTATTCAAATCGTGTAAAAATGTTACCGAGACGATATTAAACTTTATTCGACAGCTGTGAAGTATATATTTCGTAATTTTCTTTTATAAAAACTAAATTTAACTAAGATATATACTTTGAAAAATTCTTTTCAAAAATTGTCTTTCTACTGAAAAGCTCATAGTTTAAGATATTCTCTAGCAAAGTTATTAAATTGTATTTGGCTTTCACGCGTGATATGAATTTTAATCTAGCAAGAATCATTTAATGCAACTTTAGATTAGCGCCACGCAAATTCATACGGCGATAAAATTAGTATTTTTAAATAACCAAAGTCAACATTTATTGATATTAAAAGCAACGAATATTATAACATCGAATTTTCATTCGTTAAAAGGATTCGGTAAAAAAATATTGTTGTAAATAAATTTAGTACTATTTCTCGAAATTACTCGCGTGTATAATTATTCTAGATGGAATTGATTATAAAGATTACACTCGTTCGGAAGTTTTGGATTGCCCGAACAAAAAGAACGAGGAGGCATTTACGTGTACATGACGGTGTCGCATGCTCGCATATGATTTATGTAATGTTATATATTTTGCTGGTATGCTCCGTCGAGCACATACGAAGATGTTGCGTTCTTCAGTGTGTTCGGTATGTTGTTATATTAATGCATGGTTATTGGCGAGTGCAATAGTAAATAAATGGGTACGAAATATCCATGTTTGCAGTGGACTGAAAAAAAGTAACAGCCTTTTCATTGCGACAATGTAAGCTCTTCTCGGAATAACGAAAATGCTTACTTTACCGGTACGATTTTTTAATTTGGCAACGTTTGTGTGATTCTCTCCGAATTTCCGTCGTTAATAACCATCGACAATCATTCAAGCTCCGCTCGTCTAAATTAATAAAGAATAACGTATTTAAATTTTTGGTTAATTTTTGGTAAACATCAATGCCGCTCCACGCAATAACCCTTGTTTTTTTTTTCTTTCTTTTTCTTTTATTACGTAAGCCTGAGGTATCCTCAAGTTTCCCGCTCTTCACTTTCTGCCATCTCATTCATACAACTTGTATACACGAATGCACCGTCCTGTAAAGCATCGCTCTTACTTATAACGTGAACTTTAAAAAGAGGGACGCATCTGCTTTGCCCACTCTCCCCCGGTCGCTCTTTGGCTTTGTCTCTCCCAGCAGTGCAAGGAGACAACAAAAGGGAGGGGTGTGTGTGTGTGCGTGTGCGTGTGCGTGTGCGTGCGCGCGCGCGCGCGTGTGAGAGAGAGAGAGAGAGAGAGAGAGAGAGAGACAGAGGACGAATGCAGCACATTGGTGCACCAGTCGCGTGACCGGTGAGAATGCAAGCGGCGGCCGAAACGGAGTTTATGAAGCGAGGCGCGACTTATTCTTCGGCGCTCAGGTTGCGTCGTGCACGACCCTGGAGCACCTGCACATGCACGTTCGCCAAGCGACTCCTTCCGAAGAACTCGGTCGCCACATTACGCGACTGCTTTCTCGTTTTGCTATAATCACTTATCTGGCGATTCTCTCTGAAGCTGTTCTAGTCAAGTTTATGGCCGTTCTTTTTGGATCGATTCCCAGTTATGTATTTTAGTTTCTTGTTTCTCTTTACTTAACAGTTAATCGTTGGATAAGATAGCTAATGCGAAGGTAATGAGCAGAACTAAATGAGATTTTATTTTACGGAACGACGTTCGGATAAAAATAAAATTAATTACGAGAATATTCTTGCTTACACGTTACAGTCTTATTTAATAATTATGATTTTTTTTTTTTTTTTTTTCTCTCTCTCCATAATGTTACGTATGAATCCATCTGAGATCTTATGTTGGCATCGCTAAACATGATGCGTTGTAACGAGCTTAGCTTTGACATTTAATGTTTAATTTTTAAACATCAAATAGATCGATATTTCCTTTTTTACATTAACTTTAAAATACATTTATTTTCTTCTGAATGATACGTGCTTTAGCTATAGCAAATCATTTATTATTATTATTATTATTATTATTGATTTTACCCTCCAGTCGGTGTTTCCGCGTAAACATTTTTTTTTTTCAAATATAGAAATATAGAAATTCCCTGTTTTCAAGGGCATATAATCGTCAGTTAAATTTGTTAATAGAGAATTGCACAAATAATTCATTAGAAGTATAGAAACAACCATCAAGATAATGACTTTCTTTTCTTCACAAAGCATCCGTTCAATTGTTAATTATACTTGAAGAACTCGGTGCGACAGAAATCAACTTTTTTTTATCAATGAGTGTCTTCTTATTATTTAATAAAAAAAGGACAACATTTTAAATAAATTTACCAGCCTAGAAAACACTTTTACTTGTCAATTTGAAAATTAAATTTAAGACAATAAGATTTACACAGTTTCAAGGTCAAGTCACAATATCTCATTGAACTTTTCTCTTTGTGCGCAATACTTCGCTGTACAATTCTCTTAATTTGAAACTTTCAAAAAAATATTTTTAAAAATTAACTTCTGGGAGAACGACAACTTTATATTCTTGATAAACCATTTTTTATTTCTTTTACACTTTATTCGACATCGGATCACAGCGGAATCTTAATTTTTTCCTTATAATTAGCATAATATTGTATAATAATCCTCAGACGTATAATAGAAAATGAGATATTTAGGAGATAAATAATGAACCGAATACACAAAAAACAGAATCGCTAAAAAATATTAATGACGCATTAATGAATTAAGTAACCAAAGTCTTATTTATAAAATAATCATTTTAGTTAGGTGGTAATTTTAGTATTATTTAAAGAAGTACATAATCATTTTATGTTTAAAAATGTATAAAATGACATTCGCAGATCATAATACCGGGATATTCATTTCCAAATAGATCATCTATCAAGAAAAGACGCGAGGTTTTCTTAAAATTTATATTTCATACACAATTTTCAACGTTATAAAATAAATATTATAAAAATGCAACAATTGAGCAGTGAAAAACACATCAATATCACGAGTTTCAAGCCTGCAAAGTTAGAGTTCCTCAATATGATAACATGAAACTTCTTAAGACCTAACACATTTCTTTCGAAAAAGGTATCATTTCATTACACTTTATACATTTTACAGTATGGTGTTTTTCCGAATGATACAACTTTTTAAACATTATATTAATTATCCTAAGTAATTATGACGTAGCTATATTATAGTTTATTACAACGAGAGAAACTGCGCGTCAATATGAATAAGGCGTAAAAATAATTTTATTTATTAGAATAATTCTCCGTTTTAAGTGTCAGCGCTCAATAACGCTTATTCCCATTATGTTTCTATTTTTTTTTTTTCCGACATCATAAACGAAGAGTTACATGTGATGCCGTGCTTTCGAGAAATAAAAAGAGAGTGTTTTCCCCTACCACAGGCTGTAATCCGCCGAAAATGGTTTTCGCTATAATTGGAAAGTTCCTCTACACGCCTCCTGCTGATTTCAAGCGAAACTTTTCTCACGAGACGAAGGAAAAAAGAAGTTTGCCTCAGTTACAGTTGCAGCAATGAGACTTGTGACATTTTGAATTCAGTATATACTTACATGGTTATTTTACGATTTCTCTTAATTCGTTTACACCTTAATTAGCATAACATTTAATTGTTTTATTAACTTATTTTCATAAAAATGTCAACAATTTCTAATTTTTCAATAACAAACGTTTTGCTTTGTTATACTTTCAAACGATAAAACGTTCGATACAATTATAATCAATAATCAACAAACAAAGTTATTAAAAATCCATTTATATATTAGAGATGACCGATCGACTACGTTATATTTAGTATAAAAAAAAAAAAATGTTCCTTTAACTTTCTTTACATTTGATTAATTCAACTTCACACATAATTTTCAATAACTTTTAACCGACTTTGTAGCCGCAAATTATTTAAATAAACTCAATGTTTGTGACTCAATAAAGGGGAAAGTAGATTTCCCAAAAGTTATAATAGTTTTCTTTTAAATTTATAATCTTTAATCAGAATTTAAAATTCCGTTATCTGTTATTTAAAATTTAAGCTACAAACGTATTTATGACAACAAGGCGCTTCTTAAATAAAATTAATTATTATTTTTCACAAATACTTGTAAACTAAAAGAATATTTGCACTGAACTATTAAAAAATTCCTTTATCTATGAGAATTAGTTTTCTCATTAATTTGCAATAAAAGAAATATCTAAAACCCTCACTTAAGTAATACTTGAATTTTATTCTTTATAAATGTTCTTACACAAAAAAATAAGTTTAGAAATAAAATTAAGAACAAATTAGCTGACGTACCGCTGATAAACGGTTGAGTACAAGTTATCTTTGTATATAAATCTTTCTGTTCATTAGTATCTGACTATAAGTCGGTGTTACTTATGCCATAGGCATATTTATATTTAATATACATTATTTAATATACTATAACATACTATATTTAATATATCTAACATACGCACGCACACGACTTTGTGTGCGTTGTGTATGTTACAAGGATGAGTCTATTTCGGCTTATATTATTTAATACTTCATTAGAGAGCTAAAATATATCGATCAAAATTAAGTTCTAGTAGAGCATATGAAAATAAATCATCAAAAGGCAATACAATTTCGGACGTATAATCTAAAAAAAGCTATGAACTTAAGGTAGTTGCAATGCTATCTTTATAAATTTTCATGAATGTCAGCGAAGGCTTTGTTGAATAAGCGAATGTAAAAACGTTATTGGTGTCGGCTTGTGAATTTTATTTCAGGGCTGTACACATAATTATTTGTTATATTTATATATGCTTAACAGCAAATATGTATATAAGTATCTCGTTAACCTACGAAGGGCAAATTGGCAGGCTAATACATTAGTGACTTGTGATCAGTTTTCGTTTTATCGTTGTTTTACGTATAAAGCCTTTTCGTTTTAAAGCTTCGAGGAATTCGGAGCCATTTTTAAATCCTACGAAATCCAAGTGTATCTATCAACATAATTGGTATTACATTTGCATGATAGAGATCGTAGCTGTAACTTTTTCAGCGGCTCGATCGCTCTAACTTCAAACAACGCGGTTCTACAATAAGAAATATTTGTAGATGAAAACGTTTGCTCTGTGAGTACGGTGTGCTTATTGAACGGCAACCTTCTTTTCTTTTTAAACAATACGAAAATTAACATAACCTCAAAATCAACGCACGTACAGACGTAATATTCCACTCTGGATCTGTTAGAGGTCGACAAAATTAAAAAAGGAAAAAAGAAGGGAACGTGAAAATGAAGGGATCGCAGGAGCCTGAAAGTCGAACCCGCCCAGAGGCAATCGGAGCCCGTGACGAATCAAGTGACTCGTGAGGAACGTGGACTCGAGCGCGGGAAGAAGGCCTCGATCGACGGGCGCGCGCCAAACCGCGACGCTTCGTCGGCTCTCACCGTCGGCTCTCACCGTCGGCTCTCTCGACGCCGCCGAGACCTCCTAACCTGAATTCCCCCGGTGGCGGCGCCGCGCGTGTCTCCTATCTCCCCAGCGTACGCCAAATATCCTCGCGCTCTGCACGAACAGACCCGCGAGAGAGACGGATCTTTAAGGGTTGGACGGCGGATATTAACATTCTAGGAGCGTTCACATTCGGATCTTGGCTGCTTCAAGGATGCCCCCCATTGTATTATCTCACACGATCGTTTAGCATTTACAATTTGCGTGCTTTGTCTCGTCGATAAGGTGCTCCTTTTTTATTAATAAAAATGTAGCGAAACCTAATTATTATATTTACTCTGTTCAAAAGCTTCTAATTATCGACAGCATTCGTGCGTGAAATTTTGAAATAAGTAGTTGATAAGGCTGGCATTTCGATCGTTGTTTCGTAATGTCCTGTACAGCTTTCACGTGATATAGGAAACGATATATTGTCAGTTGGAGAACTACTATTTACAACCCCAACTTATGTATCCATTAATCACGAATTAAATAGAATACACATTGAGTCATCTTTTATTTGTATAAGAGTCGTTTAAAGATAATGTCGTTGTTTTTCTGAAATCGAAAAATCCACTTGCCCAGTGTACACCTGCTTGATAAATTATTCGATTACGATGTACATTATTACCTAATAATATTGTGTCGAGTGTTTGTATTACAAGATACAATTTATATTCCCTCTAAGCTATTACCAACGCTATTTCTATGGACAAAAGTAATTTGAAAAAGTGATTTGTTGCAATAGCAATCTCGTGCTTTAAAAACTATCTTTAATTATATCCGTTATAATTACTTGATATTCAAACCTGTCGTAAAAACAATAAAAATCTTTTAAAAAATTAAGCATTCGCGCATCTGCATACTCTTAATGCCAACGTGTAAAAGCATGTTCCGAATAAAATAAAGTTTATAAAAATTCTACGTTTAAATTTATTAATAAGGAATGCGCAATTAGTTGGAACTAATCATTCGCATTAAAAATTAGATTATATCAACTGTTATATCATGGACTAATTATATCAGCTACATTTATTTGGCACTTCTATGCTATTAGACTCCTATACTTTAAATTACTCTTTAGATTTATTTTAAAATTAAAATAAATAACAACACAGGCTTAACAGATACGCGCATAAACTACGAGCATTCTTTAAACGAATATTAAACGTTAAACGAATATTTATTCACGACAAAGTTTTTTTTAATGCTTCATAATTTAATTAGATAATATTTTTATTTGCTTTTATCACAAAGAAAATCGTGTAGAAGCCAATATGTGGCAACACAAATATTACGTGTAAAAAAAGACAAAATACTTTTTTGAAAAACTACACATTTCGATCTAAAGCTTTCAGAGCAGAAGATACTCCGATATATTTTAGCGGAAAACAATTTGTGATGTCACGTTCTTTCAATCGTTGTTATATTAAGAGCATTTTTCGATCTATTGAACGTGGCAAATCAAAGAATTGGTAAAGTTATATCCATTCTGTTTGATTACGAATTGTAATAAAAATTTAAAAGACGCGAAAATCTCGAAAGCTACTTTTTGATTTTGAAAAATCTCGCGAGTAAAATACTCTTGTAGTTCAATCGTTACGCCAACCTTAAAAGAATAACAAATATCTTGTTTGTACACAAAATAAACGAGTTATTTCTTCATCGTTTATAAATGGCTATTCATTAGTTTCTCGTAATTAACAAATATTGTTTGTAAATTCTAGAAAATTGCCTTATCTGAAATTTCATGTTTATTTGTATACTCGATACGAAAATTTAATGACTTGAACGCGTAGTATCAATTAAAAGTATATCAGATATGAAAAATAAGTTATCGAAAATAACAACACGGTAAAAACATGACACGAAGAACGAAAACTATTTCTTTACAAGATGTCACACTTTTTATACAGACTTGACACAAGGCAAGTGCGACTGACAGTAGCATAACAAGATATTTTTGCTTGTAAATAAAGGAAGCAACGAACAAGTTTGAATAGTCAAAAATTAGACTTATTAAAATTACGAACACGATATCTTAAATTTTGAAAATTTCTACTCCAGCTTTATACTAATTTTGTTACGTGCATTAAATTCGGCTGCCAATGATTGTAAAGTCTCCGCAAATAAAGTATTAAAAATTTCGATGTAAAACCTTTCAATTCTTTCAGTTGGATTTGCTCGAAAACTCATACTTATAAAGCGATGTGAATTGTAATTACGAAATGATGGATAATAACTCAAGCTACGTGTCTGCAAATTACCTTTTCATTCGTTATATTTGACAATAAATCTATATTTTGCGCCCTTAAACTTTTTGTAATAACAATCTGATTTGTAATAACATCATTAAACTTCGTTATTACTCATTGAAAAATCACAATATTACTATGGTGTGTTATTTAAACTCGCACGATAAATTTATTTATATAAATAACTACTATTAATTCAACAAGCATAAAAAGTATTTAAATTCGATGGTAATAATAAGGGCGTATAATTTTATATTCGATAGAGGCATATTACCATAAACGCATTAGCGTAATTAAAATTTCAAGCTTCGTAATATTATTTCCCCTTTCAACTTGTAATAATATTTCTCGTGAGCGATACTGAAATCAAGATTCACGAACATCGATAGGTATTATTTTATTTAAATATAGAATACTCGATGAAAGATTCATCAACGTTTCGTTTGAGCATTGCACAATGGTTCAATGCTTCTGTAACGATGCTTTTAACTAGAGCACAGTAGGTATTATCGCAAAGAAGTTTAACGCAAATTTTACGCAACAAGTAGCCAAATTTAGTCTTGTCGGTCAGCTCTAAACGCAGAAATGATGTTTTGATCGTAGCCTTAATGATCGCTGGAATGCGTTCACATAAATATAAAGTTACGTTATTCCATAGCATGAATTAAGTAATATTTTATAATTCCGTAACAGCAGCTACGTATCGGTTCGATAGTCTAGTCTCCGAGGAATAGACTTTTTCTTCGAGGGTTCGTCAAATAGCAACGAGAAGGAATAATTTGAGGAAAAGCCCACTGCTTGATAAATATACCAAGGATATGCAAAGGAATGAAACGTCAACGAAAAGCAACAAAAACATTGCGAACATAAACAGCGCCGGTCGTTAAAGATCGCGACTCGACCGAGAAAAGTTCGACGACTGCAAAAGCGATCATCGCAGCTCCTATTGCTCCCTTATTCCGCTCTTTTTTTCGTGACTCTCCGCACACGTTAACCTTTAATTATGGCGTCGGCGACGGGTCCCGCGAGGAGCGCTATAAATTACTCGCGCTGCGGTGCCTCTCATCCGCGTGCCCCGAAGGAGATGCGAGAAGGAGGCAAAAAAAGAGGAGACAAAAAGGTGGCTGCGCGCGCGCGCGAACACGGGAGAAAGAAGGGAAAAACCCTGGCGCTCGCTCGCCCTCTCTCACGTTCGACTCACCTGATAATAGCTCGACTCCGCCATCTTGTCTCGCGGCCACGCAGCACGCACTCACGGATCCTCTCCTCTTCTTCCGCTCCTCCCTGTCGACGCCACGCCGTTTCAACAGGCGACGCTCGTCCGACGCACGCACGCCGTCGTGCCGCCGTCGCCGCCGCTGCTGCCGCTGCCGCTGCCGCTGCTGCTGCTACTGCCACCGTCGCCGTCGCCGTCGCCGTTCACCGCTGCTCTCGTACGTAAACTTTGGTGCGCGCGGACCGCGGCTGAACAGCGCATCGGACTTAACCTTCAAAGTGCCACTGCTGGTCTATGGGGGGTAGGACTTGGAGATGCACGCCCGAGCCGAGACTCGAAAGGGGTAACGATGCGAGGAGCACACGCGGATCGCGCCGCGCGTGCACACCTTCAGGCGTGGGATTCGCGCGTCGTCGGCGCGGCGACCGATACCGCCGAGATTAATACCTCTCCGACCTTTATCGTCGTCGGCGACGGCACGACCAAGTGCATCGCGCTGCCTGAATACGTGTGCGCGTATTTTTTCTCCCTACCGCCACCTCCTCGCTACTACTGAGCATCGAATTCCCACATCGTATATACGTATACGCTTTAAACTGCTCCTAGCGTACGGATTCGTGCCCTCGAGTATGTATGCAAACGCACGGGCGCGCGCGCGAAATATACGTACACACTCCCCTGTTATATTCGTCTTCCTGCTCTCGTGTACATAAGCGTGCACGTACGTACCACTCTGGCACCTACACGCACGCACGCACGCACGCACGCACGCACGCACGCACACGCACACAGCTGTCCTCTCGAGTCTCGGCGAGAGCAGGAAAAAGAAAACCGAGTGGCTTTCGCTCTTTTTGGATTTTTTAAGAGGTTAGAATTTGTAACGCGTATCACACGGGGATCGAGCTCGCAACCGACGCGTTCTCGTCATCGTTCAGTCCGTCTATCTGTACATCTCTCGTATGATGATACACACGGGTGTGCGCGGGTTCGCGCGATTGGGAAGGGACGAGAAAGAGAGAGGAAAGTCTTGACAGCGAGACTCGAGGAGACACGAGGAGACACGAGCACACTCCACGCGCCGCATCGACAAACGGACATCGACTGGAGGGAAGTTGCTCGGAACGCCGAACGCGCAGAGGAGTCAGTCAGCCGCGCCGTTCCAATGCACGCACGCACACCGCCAAGGAAAACGAAAACGCGACGAGACGGCGAGCAGTTCGCAAGTGGGCGCGAGCGAGAGATAGCGAGAGGGAAGCAACGGACGAGTAACGCTCGTTTTCTATCTATCGTTCTTTATTTTATCCCTACTCCTCTGCTCGTGACTGGCTGATCCGCCCTTTCAAAAGGTGGCCGGTCTAACAGAACGCGGCTGTAAGATATCTTACGGTTATCTTAGATAAGATGATTACATCATTTTTTCAAGTATAACGTTAACTTATTCGACTATTGCGGTATTTTAATGACTCTTTTCGTATATTTGTATACGAGAGTGCGTGCCTTAAAGCTAAGTTTTCATATATTAAGGATTATAATTAAAGGTGCGATTAATTAATGTGGAGTGCGTGACAAGCAGCTGCTTTACCGATTGAATAATAATGTAACGACATTACAACTTCATTCGAGAAAAACAATTAAATCCAAATTTATCGTTCTCTGCATAATATCTCTAAACTTTTAATTGAATGCACGTACGGCTCCTTAAAACTAAAACCTTCTCAATTTTTTCAACGGTAAGTAGAAATCTATTGTAACGACACGCACGCTTGAAAAGATTTAAATCATGGAAAACAATAGTTACAATTAGTTACAAAATATAGATTTAATTTGGTTTACGTGAATTCTTAATAAAAAGTATAATAATTTTACCTTCATGAATCGTTAATAAAACGCAGCTTATATGTTATTATGAATTGTATTTAAATAAATGAAAGCAAGCCTTAAGACGAATATAAATGACTAGTGGTCTGTGAAGCTCCGTTATATAAAAAATTTGCATTTACTGTATAAAAACTAAAAAAATTTATCACAGTGATGTTCGAATACTCATTGATCTAGATGAAATTCAAAAGCAATTACATTAATATCAAAAGTAGTTAAGGCCGTTGATACATAAACAGCCTACGATATAAAGAATTCTCTGCTTACCATGATAATAAATAAAAACAATACTCAACTAAACGGATTTTGCAATAATTTATTCCCTATTCTTGTGTTGAAAAGTATTTAGTGACTTTACTTTGCATAAAATAAATAAGTAATATTATTTAGAGGAATTAAATTTTCGTTTGATTGTATGTATACACTTATCTTTTGATCTATGAAAATATGCCTTAGAAAGTACTTACAGATATTCTACGGTAAATTATTCGCATAGATTTCTTGAAAAACGGCGGAGGTTCTGAAAAAACTCGGGTGGTTTTTTACAATTTGTCGAAATCGTCCAATTAAATAGTTCGTTAAAACAATTTTTTCGATTCATTTTAGGAAATTAATTTATTTCTTTGCTTAATTTAAATTGAATTCAATTTTTATATCTTATTATTTATTTCTCAATGTTAATGTTTTAGGATACTTGAATATTACAACGAATTTCCTGATCCTAATTACTTATAATATATCCAATAACATTTTCTTCTCGAAAATACAAGATTATTTCAGAACGTAATATACATTTCTTATTTTATAAAAAAAAGTTTCAATAAATATTCATTATTATTTTATGTATAATGTAAACTTGAGTTAACTGAAGAAAATTTTACATTTTAAGTGATTTAATATACCGAAATTATATTCTTTTAACTTATGGCGTTAATTAAATTAAAAGTATGAGTAATAATTAATACAATTAGCACTCCATGATATAGTTACTTAATGCACAAAGAATTATATTTTGTAAATTTAAAAATATTAAAAAATTATTACATGTATTAAACTATATTGAAAAATAAAACTTTGACGTTTATGTTATTATAAAAATTATATTCTTTAGTAATAGATGTGACACTAATTTTTCAAAATAATTATTCAGTATAAATTTTAAAGTCAAAAAAGTAAAAAATTTATTGTAAACTAATACATTTATTTAACTTATTGCTTGAAAAATCAACAAATTTTTTAAAAGGGTATTTAAAAGGTTCGATATTGTAATACATAGTTTTGTTTGTATAACATTGTGTTAATTTATAAACATCAATAATAGAACATAATTTATAAAAATTTGATTGACTAAGGAATAATATCTTCAAATATTAAAACTAAATTTTATTACAATTACCTAACAACAGTCTAAAAATATATTTAACTTTTATCACATATAAATAGATAACTCAATACAAATATTCTAAATAATCATTCTATCTTATAGTCATATTATAATTATGTGTATTTATTTCAGTATAAATATTTCCAAAATATATTTCTTTATTAAATTAAATTAATACTTATTTCAGATATTAAAACATGTATTTATTGAGCAAAAAGTGCCTTTGAAAGTTCTTCTGGTGTATGAGAAAAAAGGCTATCAGGATTCTGATAGAGATTTTTTGGATCATGACAAGCGTCGTACAGCTGTTTATAAATTGCACTGATGACTTCAAAAGCTCTTCGTTGGGTATTCATTCGATGATTACTACTTTGCAATAATGATATTTGTGATAACAACAAAACATCTGGCATTACAAGAAAAGCTTCCAACTTATTCTGAAATAACAATGAAATGACTTGTCATATTTTGGAAATTATGTAAAAAACTTTTTTTTAATATATAATTAATTATTTTTAACATTACTTTTTAATAATTTATGCCACATTTCTCTAGATATTTTAAATTATTTATTTAAATATAATTTAGTCTATGACATCAAATTTATTATTTAATCATAAATGAAATGTATCATACTGATAAAATTTTAAATCTTTTAAGGTAAAAAATTTAATAAAAAATTTAATTCAATTCTTACAGTAAATTCCTTAATACTGAGTGGATCCATTCCTGGAATAGAAGATAATGGACCTTGATCACGAATTTGTAGTAAAATATTATATATTGGACCAAGATTTAAATGTGCAACTAAGGAACTAGCTTGCTCCGAAGTTAGAGTATCGATTTGAGCATCAGATTGGGCCTTAAATATAAAGAATAAAAATCACAAATCTTATTTATAGTTAGATTATATCTAATACTGATAAAAAAGTTTACTTGTAGTCTTTCTAATCTTTGATCCATGTACTCATATAACGCTAAAGTAGAATGAATCTGATGCATACAATTTAAAAGATACACAGCCATATCGACAGTTGGAAGTCTAGAAGCTGTTTCATTTACTTCTTGTAATAGTGGGTCAATGATACAAGATACAATCTGAAAGAAAATAAAATGAATTTCAATATATTAAAATTTGTTTATTAAATTTGTATGAACATTTAGCTATTTTATATTTAGATATTTAAATACGTGGTAATCTTTTAAATAAAACTAGCTTACTAGTTTAATTAGAAAGATTAAGAAACAGTGCATACTTGCAACATATCCTTTTTTCTATCTTCAGCTATACTTGCGACTGATAAAACTTCGTTAAGAAGAGATAGTAATCTTGACACTGAAGGGGCAGGTATTAAATCTGTTCCTGGTGGTTCAGCACGCTCTCCAAGTGCTATTCTAGTTTCTCTTTGGAGTCTGCTAATAAAGCTCTTTTCGCTTAAATCTAGCAAATCACCAAACATTACATCAAGTACACTATTTTGAATAACAGACTTAAGAGTGGCCCGATAAAATCTTATTAACGTTGTTACAGAGTACAAAACTGTTGAAGGTGCTTCAACAGCCACAATATGTTCAATTCTAGATTTTAATGGATGGCATAATCCTTCTGTTATGTTACTCAATGATTCTGATATCTGTTCTGATATGGTCGATTTATCGCAAGCACTTAATAAAATTAAAAAATTTTCTTTTTCTGCTGGAATAGCCTGATGCAGCCATGCAAGTATATCCCCTACATAACGTTTAGGATCATGTGCATGCATTTCTATGGGATTTGAATCATTGCCACTTCCCTTTCCAAGGGTTAATGCATCAATAAATAAACTAACAAGAACTGATCTCCTTGCAGTACAATACTCATCGAGTATATACTTGAAAAGTACTGGTCTTTCTTGCAGTTTGCTCATTGCTTTACTTAAAAGAGAAACCAATTGTTCATTCTCAATATGTCGACAATGAGCTTGTGTCCAACGATAGAGTCTTTCAAGTCCTGCTTCCTGAAGCAAAGTCATTTGCTGCATAACATCCAGAGCCAAAGTTTGATAACCAGATTGCATGAGAATTCGACACTTATTATGTATATCCTAATAAATAATTTAGAATAAATTATCTTGAATTATATACAAAACCTAGGAGATTTCAAACTATAACAATATTTGTTTCAATAACATTTTCATTATATAACATTGCTGAATTTTATCTTTTAAATTTATTACATTTATCTGCTGTTTTCAGGATACATTTAGGATGTAATCAATATCTAATTTATTCTTAAATAGTTTTTTAGTTTGTTACCTGAACTCGATTAATAACTGTAAAGAATTCATCAGTTATTGGTGAATCACGAGAAGTACCGTGTAGAATAGCTAACTCATCAGCAGTCAATTGAAATGTTCTTATGAAAGCATTTGCTATTTCTTGTTGCATTGTTAAGTTATCTCTAAAACATAAATAATATTATAAGCTATTTTTATAGATAAAAGAAATTAAGATTTAATAGTGGTTGAACTAAACCTTTCCTGTATTAATTTTGATGCTTGTTCAATGAGTTGCATAGTTTCAGACTTATTCGTTTGTAATCTACTTGTCATACTTTGTACACATTCATTCATTCCATTGACATCTTTATGCATACTGTCTAAAACATTTTTTACTTCTTTAAAAGCAGCTAAAAATTCATCATTGATTGCTAAACTTCTTTTCTCAATTTTATTATGTAGGTTATGTCTATCTTCCGCAGTATTCTCTTTGTAAAATGTTGATAATTCCCTTAATGCTTCAATGGTATCCTTAACAAAAATCAAATCGTTAGATAATATAACTATTAAATAAATCTGTCGTTTTATATTTTTAACTTATAAATTTTTCCAATATTATTATAAAAAATAATCTATATTCTCTATATATTTTTTCCTTTTATTAATAATGAAAGATAACCATTGTTTTGTTTATGTAAGTTACCAATATTTTTATTTGTAAAGACAAAATATATTTATTGTATATTTAAATCACATTAAGTTTTAGAATTTTTTATTCGTATTTTAAGTAGTCTTTACTTGATTCGTAACAAAAATTTTTGTTAAAATAGTATTTAAATACCTTATCATTTTCAGGTCGAGATTCTAAAATCTTATTAACGCGCTTGGCAATAGGAGAAATGATTGGTTTTTCCAATTCATCTGGTTGATTTTCCATTCTTTTGCTATTTAATAATTATTATGAATATTTCAAAATAAATGGATTATTATATTGTTTTTTAATATAACTTGAAATCCGAGAGTGCATGCCACGTCTTCGAAAATCAACAAATATTTTTTAACTAACTCACTTTGTTATGATGCATACAGATTGCAATATGATTACCTATGTTCTAAAATATTACAAGCATTAAAGTAATGAAAAGCAACCCGTTGGTATTACTTCAATTCAATACTCTTGATTTAGCGCTGTCATCGACTACAGGCCACGTTCGATATTTAAAAATATGATAAAATACGTTTTTAATAATACACGTAATAGAGTTATTTATAATGTAAGAAATATATAAATTTAAATTCTGTTAATTTAAAGTTTAAATATAAAATTAAGTATAGAAATAAATTCATACGTATTAAGAATTTGTAACAATAAAGTAAATTTTCTTTCAAACCAAAAATAATAATTACGAAAAATCATTTTAGATATTCTCACATGTGAACTTACAGAACAATAAAACAAGTTATAATAAGCAATTATAATAAATTATAATAAACAAATAATACATAATAATAATACAAGTGATAACACAGCCAAATGTGATTTGTAAAAAAATTACATTATCGAATTTATATTTTCTTTATATTAAAATAAAGGAAAGATTTATTTTCAACTAATATATAAAAATAATAATTATTTTGGGATTCAAATGACATTCTTCATTGATGATTACGTAATTACAACAATCCAATAAATTATAATCTTTGTACTCGAAATTATAATTTATTCTGAAAATTAAATACCACGTTTCTGTTGGTATAAAAAATATTATGATTCAATCAAATACTGAATTTTTATATATATATAATTTTGTTAAAAATAAACTTAAGTTATAAAATTTCACTATTTACAAAATTAGTAATCCGCATTACTTAGATTAATATGAGGTAGCATTTTAAAGTCCCATCAACTAGCGCTTGAATACTCATTCATAAGAGTATTTTTTATTTTTAAATGGCTTGTTTTTAAAAATTCACTTATTGTTTTAGATTTTATCCAAAGCAATAAGACCTATCAAGTTTAAAAGTAACATAATAAATTTAAAAAGCTATTTTAAAAATTTTTTACATCATTCTGTTATATTTAACAGTGATTCGATTAAGTATTGAATACTTTTTCATCGGCATTATTCAACGTTTGCTTTTGATGTACATGCATAGAATTCATTCTTATCTCATTTTCGTGTCTCTTTCAAATATCAAATATTGAATTTAAAATATGGGTGTCTTTTAGATGAAATTTGATCCAAGTTAGTTGAAAACTATTTTTGCTTATCGTAACGTCATTAAGTGATTTGTGGTGTAATTTCATAAAAATTTATGTTTCCGTCATTGGCTTGCACCTTCATTAAAGGCTGATTCATATTCAATTTTGAGTAAAATAAAACATGAAGTCAAAGTCTAAGATTAACAAATCTTTTATGTGAGCAATGAGTGACTTAGTTTCTCTATATTTCCTCAGAATTTTGTTGTTTTTGTATCTTTAAATAGAATTACATAAAATTAAAAAAAATGTCGTCAGTACTTTATTTATGTTCCGATGCAAAATCTCGAAGTGTTAACTCCTTCATATGTATACAATTTTAATTTTTTAATTTTAATAGAACTTTTAGCAAGTAGGATAAATATTGAATTATGTGGTTGTTTTAAAAAAATTTAATTTTTTTTCATTTTCGTCAACAGCACTTTCATCTTATACGATGTACATATATATATATATATATATATATATATCTTACCTTCTTCTGCGCCTGCAAAGCATTCTTGCTTTTTCGGTAATAAAAGAATATAATTTTTTTCAATACTCCTATCTTCTCACAATTGTTAATATTTACAAAAATTTTTAATACCACCAAAAAACATAATTTTTTCATTAATGTAAATGATTTATGGAATTATTGGATTCAAACATATTAAAGAAAAAATCAAAATATAAAATAAAGGATATCATAGATAATTATGTAGCTAGAGCTTGAACATTTCTAACTTTACATAATGATTTACTGTGCAGTAAAATGTAAGATGAAAGCTTCATCTTTTATAATTCAACAAGATTTACTTTAAAAAAGATTTTTTTAATATCTCTTTTTCTCAAGCTTTTTTAGTGAAAAATTAAATTTCAACTTTCCAATATTGTTATAAAGAATTATAATTTATTCTCTGAAATAAACTAATATATTATCTGTAAATTTCAGATTGAAAACAATTAAGTATTTTTCAATAAAGAGACTAATATTAATATTAGTTGTAATTAATATAATATTAATTATTTAAACTTTTGAATAATTTTATATACATATAGGTAGGTGTGAAGCAACACGTAAAAATATGTAATAAAATGTAATAACATGTAAAACAGATTTAAAAATTCAAATCTTATTTATTTTAAATATTTTAAATATACATGTATTTTAAAAAATAAAAAAATATTTTCATTTATTACTAAAATAAAAAAGACAAAAATAATTATTCATAAATTCTGGAAAATTGTTTAAAGACCTTACAACTAGAGCTTACATATTATTTTTAACAGTCATACAAATTCAAATGATGGAATTATCACAAACAAACGATTATATATACTATTTAAAAAAAAATCTTGTCCTACTTAAGAACCTTATAATGCATTTGTCATATGGAAAATAAAAACAAAAACGCATCGCTTATTGTTCGAACTTCCTAATCATCTTTAAACTTATATAACACTGTGAGGAAGACATTGAAACTTCAATGTAGGCTAATTTTCCTCCTTTACTCATTAGCTTGTTCTCTTTATGTCTTTATCATCTACTCTATTTCTCTTCCACTTTAAACAAGAGGATAACTAGCAGATGTGGCGATACCGCAATTATTATTCCTATTACGGGCCATTTTAATGTAACCCTTGTCACCCCAAGTTTCGCCCCAACTATTTTTCACAAGCCAATAATCTTGACCATCTTGTGTCGTTCCATATCCTACCACCAAGACACCGTGATCCAAATCGGTTGATGAACACTCAGGTTCATAGTAAACACCTGAAATAAAAATATTGTTTTTCTTTTATAACAGTTTTCATAAAGTGATGGAGTTTTTATTATTTTCAATACTGGATAATAAAGAAATTTAAGATTTTAAGTACATAATTTATAAAAAAAATATAGCAGTTTCTTTATAAAACCATGTAGTAGATACTCAGAATGTTGAGTATAATTAGAAATAAATAATTAAAAACTTAACATCTTGTACAAATTGACAGTTCATATATCTATAAAAATTATATTGTTATGAACATATTACTATTTTATAAATTCATTTACATAAAAATGCTATTTATATATAGAACAATACAAATTTTTAACTTTTAGTTATATTTAGTTAAAAGCTAGTTAAAAGCATAAATGATTATTCTTTTTTATAAAATGTGAATGTTTTACTTTTAAGTGCACAAAAAATTATACTTTATAAATAAAATTTTAAACATATATTACAAATCAAACAAATTTTAAAATTTGTTATAAATTTGTTTGCATTAACAGTTGTTAAAAATATCAATATTATTTAAAATAAAAACATAAAAGTTAGTAGTACCATAAAGAGCATAATAAATATTCTTCGCTTATATTGTGCAACCTAAGTATATAAGTTCATGATTCATAAAACTATTAAGTATGCAGTTTTTATTACTATATTATCGTTTTTTCCTGATAATTAAATAAATTTAAATCTTTAAAAAGAATGTAATTTATTATCAAACTAAATATCCACTATTAATCATCTAAGGATTCAAAATTTCATTCAATATTTCTTAGAAATTCTAGATATAAATTTATAAAAACAATATAGACGTATAGAATAATGTGCACTTATATAATTAATATAATCAATTTTAAATCAATGCTAATTGTAAATATATTAGCAACAGAAATCATTAGTTAGTAAGAAATAAAAAAAAATATATAATACTAATATAATAATTTGGTAACGTATTGATTATAATTAATTAACCATATCGTTTAAAGTTTTAACTAAGTAATAAATAGAAAATTATGTAAAAAAAGAATATAAAATATTCAGTAAGTGATTAAGAACAAAAAATAACTTACCATTAGAATAGAAATGGAAACTCTCGTGCGAGGCGTCAATGGCAACAGAAACTGGACCAACTGCAGCAACAGCAGCCATCAACTTCTCTTCGTCAGCCGTAGGTATATCAACAAAGCCAACGTCGTCCGCACCGTTATTCCTTGGATTGTAGCGACACACGTCGTTTTCGGCTTCATATGGATAACTTTTTTCGGTATCTACACCTTTGTTGTCTTTGATATACTTGAAAGCATTATCCATGAGACCACCATTGCAACCATTGTTACCATATTTGCCTGAGCAGTCAATAAGATTTTGCTCACTCAACGATATAAGAACGCCAGTTTGCCTAAAATGCTGACCCTCTAATGCACCAGTCTAAAATAATAAGAAAGTGAAAGTTAATGATATAGATTATTCTGATATGAACAATAATTATTAATGAACAAATTAAATATTTCAGAGATAAGAAAATTGTAGAAAATAAAATCGATAATAAAATTTTCTAGAATTTAAAAATTTTCAATATTTAATAAAATAGATGTTTAAATAATAATTTCACTTGAAATAGTAGTTGACTTTATATATATGAACAATAAACAAATATTTATGAATGAATTTTGTAGTACATATATATTATTTACTCGAGGTTAATTTTTTTGTCTTTATTAAAATAAAAAATTCAAATTACTTTTAGTATTTTGTTTTAAATTTGGATAAATTTTTCACTTATATATTTTCTATCGTTTATTTAAAAAAAAAAACAGATTTTCTGAAATAATCTGTATTGAATTACTAATATAAAATATTATAAATTTTTAAAGTCATTATAATGGTAATAAAATTTATGTAAAAAACATAAAGCAAGTAATGAAAATGAAATAACTAGTTGTATCACCTTCTTTTACTTTTATATGTTTCATTTAGAAATTGAAGAAATGGTCTTATAAAAAAAATATTCTTGATTATATTTAAAAATTGAAATATGTCTGTATAAATCTGTAGAATGCTATTACATCTGTAATACAATTACATACTTCAAAATACTTAAAAAAAAATTTAGTTATTAAAATGTTTTAAAGAAAAGTAATAAGTTAATGCATTTAAAAACATTAGTTTATAAATAAATAATTTTAGTATTTTCTCATATATCTAATTGCAATTAATTTCTGTACTATATATAGAAAAAATAACAGATATACAATATCTGAACTTAAAAATTTGGGTATTTAAATTTTTGTAAGATTAAGCATATTTAATTTTATAATATTTTTTCAAAACCTACATTATCATTCTATGAATATGTTTTATATACATAAGTATGTAAATGTATGGATACAGATATGAATATATATTCGTATGCACAAATGAATAAATGTAACAGAATTTTATTTGTAATTTTTCTACTAGTGATTAATTTATCTTGAATTATATTTAAATTAGATAATTAAGGAAATGTGTTTAGTATTACAAACTGTTCTATTCTGTTTCTACAGATATTATTAATAAAAGTTGTATAAAAAAAATTCCTTACATTTTCAAACCTAATTATCTCAACTGTCAAGAAAACTAGAATACTTTTTTAAAAAATTTCAATTAATACATAAACACATGATATAATGGGATAAAAAAATATTAAGTTAAATAGTGATACTGGTAACAAATTACAGTATGTATTAGTTCGAAAATAAAAATTTTTGTATAAGTAGTATTTAAATATATTATACTTTATAAATGTAGAAAAAACTTTTCCAAAAATACAATATAAGTGAGTGAACTGACTTTATTATTTACATACCGTTGAGAAAGCCCAACAGGAACCACAATGTCCCTGATCCTTAACTGGAGTAACTGCACCTTCTTTCCTCCAATCGACTTGTTTTGCAAATGTGACATAATGAGGGCTAATAAATTTAGCTCCTACTGGTTTTTGATAGCCTCGGAGCAATGTAGGTTTAGTCTTGTTGAATCCATTAAATATATTGACAAATTCATGATGAAGCTAAAAATTAAATTGTTGTAATTTAATTAATTAACTTATGGTAATTTACAACATTTACTTTTATTTCTAAGAGTTTTCTATAAAATATTTAAATTGCATCAATTAAAATTGAATATTTTAAATTAAATTAATTATTAGAAAATTATTTGCAAATGCTTCTTTTATTCAATATAAATAAGTCATTATTTTGGTCTTGAATAGTATAATAGTATAAAATAAAAATGAAAAAGTACTTATTTAATATATATTATTATTATTATTATATATTATATTATTATAAATTATTATTAAAGAATAGTGTTTGCTGTTGAAATTCTTAGTTGTATTATAACAATACAGCACTTACCATATCAGCATATTTGTTAACTTTCATATTGAAAGAAACAGATCCCCTTGCAAACTTAGCATTAAACTTAGCAATTTTATGTTTGTTCTCCATGAAAATCTTCAATCTGAATTTCTCCTCTATTTCACTTTTATAATCCTTATTATAAGATGTCTATAAATAAAAAAATTTTGGTTTGTTATTCAAGAATGACGTATTAAAAGAAATTATATCACGAGAATTTGTAACAAGACACATTATGAATATACCATCATTTTCAGATACAATTTTTATCACTTTTAATTAGATAACATTTTACTATACCAAACTTGAATTATAGGAAAAATATAGTCATGAATAATTAAGATTTTTGAAGTTTGTAAAGAGGATTGATATTTAAAAAATTTATGATATATTTTCACTACACAGATGTGAATTTAATATATTCAAATTTACATTTTCTTGGTTAAAGTACAAAACTTCATAAATTATATATATATGATTATTTACCTTAAATGTTTTCCATTCTTCTAGCACAAGATCCATAAATGAAATTGCATGGGTAAAGGCTACTGCAGCCAAAAGTAAGATAAGTAACATCTTCATGATTAGTTAATTTATCTGTAAATTCAATATAGTAATATAATTTTTTATTATTTTCAACATGTGAACAATAAAGAAAAAAAAAACTATGAATAAAGAAGAGATCATTAAATAAGCATCATCTGATCCTTACAAATAAATTAGTCATAGATATTACAAATGATTAAGAATGAGTAATATATTTGTAATCATTATTGTGGAAACAAATTTTAAAAGAATGCTTAAGCATTAAGCTTTAATTTTAATTTAATCTTCAAAAGAACATTAATATACATTTTAAAAAATAAAACTAAATATTTGTATTCAAATGTAATATTCCATAGTAATAACAAATTATTTTATT
The DNA here is from genome assembly GCA_018907045.1 of Wiebesia pumilae. Classification (NCBI taxonomy): domain Eukaryota; kingdom Metazoa; phylum Arthropoda; class Insecta; order Hymenoptera; family Agaonidae; genus Wiebesia; species Wiebesia pumilae. The sequence continues at coordinate 6,240,242 of JACCHZ010000138.1, forward strand.
ATAGTGATAAGTAAAATTAAAACACACATTTTTATTTCATAATTAGAACTTTTATAAAAAGAACGTTTCACGCTTTTTTAGCTTTGTTACCTAACAATTACTTCTTGAAAATTAAGCAACAGTTTTAGGTATGTCAAAAAATATTTATGAGAAGGATTTATTGTACAACTATTTCAGAAAACCTTTTTTTAATGAAATGCTATTTTAAATCCTTCAATAAATTGCAATTTGAAAATTTTGAGATAATATTATTTTATGTTTAATATTTGCTGTCAATAAACAATCTTTATTGTTGAACATACTTATACAATAATCAATTAGATAAAAATTGCATATATTATAAAATGTGTAAATAATTTTATATTTTATATACCCAAGCTTTATGATATACTGCAGAAAAACACAGTAAAAGAATTAGAATTTTGTAAAAATTTATTTGTACAAGTATTTACTTTATAAACATAATAATAAGAATAATGATTTCATTGATTTATAAAAAAGTCGTCAGGAATGTCAAAGAATATATTGACGTAATTATTCAAATAGCAGTTAAGAAAAAATATAAAAGAAAACTAATCAAATTCTAAGTTTTAATCTCCACACATTATTACAACACTGCGGAGTAACGTTTTAACTCACTCAAGGCATAAAATATTTTCTTTGTGTGAAAGATTGGTTTAGTTTCGCACGTCGCCGTGACATTAATTCTTTCAAATCATACTTGTGTACAGAATATTCATAAGAGAAAGAATCCAATTGGGGCAATAGACTTACCCTTATGAATAAAATAAATAGAAAATTTTCTTTGATATCATTAATGTCGATTATAATTTAATGAATAATAAATGACGGAACACCGTACACAGTACCTATACATCATAAAATACACGAAAACACGAATCACAATTGTGTGATTCTAAAATTTCTATTTTAACGTATTCGATGAATTTACTAATAAGGACATTTAACAGATTAAAAGTTGACCGAGAGCAACAATAACGATATACACTATCGGGATGTTTCAAAGTTCAAACAAAGACGTTACATCAATAGAAATATCACGCAGTTTCTAAAAACTCTTCTTTTGCTGCTTATTTCGATTAGTTAATCATAACCTATTCAATGCATTACCACACAAAGTTTACTTGCAAAAAGTACGAGTCGGTATCGTCATTCGAAATACTAATAATTGACATACGTAGTTTTAAACTTACCCAAATCTAACGGAAGGCAAATGAATAACGTAAATAACTGACGACTCACATTCACCAAACATACTGATGAAAGCGATGCGATGCGATCGTTTTATACGTTTATACTTCCACGATCCCCCCTCCCTTGCGCCGTGGCTACGTCACATGACTCCAGAAACTCAACCTTTGGCGATAGGCCTTTTGAAAACATAAGCCACAGCTGGTGAGGCAATGTAACAACTAGTGGGAACATCTACGTTTGCACTGTTCCTAGAGCGTGTGTTTGCAGTGTTGCCAATTTACGTAACTTCTAGATTCCCTTTCGCAAGTGTGTTATTAGGAACATTTAATATTTGTAATATTTGTAAACAGTTAGCTTTACGAATATTATCTCTTTGTTAATGGCTAGATTTGAAAGGTAATTTCTATTTTTTACAGTACAAAATGACGCATTTTCGAATTGCACGAATAATACGAAACAAACGAACTATAAACATATATACACACATGTAATTCATTTATCAAATGCTAATCATATTCATCAAATTAAGTTATTCTTTATTTTCTTGTATAGGAAAACCAATTAAAATCATCCATTTTCTATTCTATTGCCTTGTACAAAATTTATTTATTCTTAAGTGTGCCCTATTTTAAAAAAAAAAAATTAACATTTACTCTATGTACTATTAAAATGTATGTCAAAGTTTAAGAATTTTCGGAAATTTGTTTAGGAATATTTCATATGCAAAAGAGTATCGAATTAGCAATAAACCTTTATAAATACGTAGTATCTCTTTTGAATTCAAAGTATTTGCTTTTGGAGTAGTTTTCTTTCATCTTTTAAGGTTCTGTTTTAATAAATTATTCATTAGTTTGTTATTGTAGGACGATAATATGCTAAGAAATAAACACAGTCTAAATAAAAACAAAATTCATATATGTACAACTTTTACAAATAATTCAAGCGTTGATGCTGTAGTAAATTTATTTATGAAAGTTCTATATACTAATGGTTTAATCACGTTAAGTGTGATGAGAATAACTTCAGAGAATTTGATGTGTAACATGTCTAATTATTTACACACCTTTGTATTATATTCATTACAAAATAATAAGTAAACAGTAGTGAATTCTATTCAACCACATTTTTCAAAATAACAAATATAGTCTCATTCATAAAATTTACGATAACAATGCGTCAAATAATTTACCAGTTCTAACGCAATAACCGTTGTGGCTAAATATTAGTAAAAAAAATTGTTCCATTACTAGCAATTTGCAATATACACTTTCCTGTTGAACAGTGATCACAAATAATAGTTAAGATAAATGTAATTATTAATATATTTTAACAATGAAAGTGATTATCCATTTACTGAAACACAATTGACTTATAACGTATAATATTGTTACAGATGATCAACCAATATTATTTTTGCTTCTGCAATTGGATAATTTAAAATTCTTCGTGTTTCTCATTTCATACTTATAATAATATAGTATTGCACTAACAACTGAATATATTTTTATTGAAGGATCAATTTTTATTGATACAGTCGGTGATGTTTATATGTTTTAATACGATAAGTCCCTATCTTAAAAAAGCTTACCATTTTTATTATTTACGATTAATAATTTCCTGTTTTAAAGTTTTGAAATCAGGAAATAAGAAATTAATTCCAATCTAAGTCCAATAGACTTATTTATTATAGTAACTTCCAAAATATTCAATAATAGTTTGCTAAAAATTCTTCTTTTTCATCGATACCGTATCGTTTAACGTAAAATCAATGCGATATATTATATAATCTCATTCATTCGTTAATTCGCTTGCTTTTGCAAGTATTGATTTTATAATTCTATTAAAGTACTTTTCTTGGTGAGACTTTTTGTACAGGATTCAATAAATGCGAAAAATGTTCTTTAAAATAATTTCCTTTAATTATTAACATCTCGTGTCACAGATTCAAGTAGGTAAACCCATTGTACTGCAAATGCAAAGTAAGATATTTTTTACCTAAATTTAAAAATAGTTTTGATAATCATTAAGAAATCAGTACGAATTATAGAACCGCATATAGAATGGTATATCAAGGAAATAATTTACTGTAAATAAAATTCGGTACGATTTTTTTCGTTTCGAGGAGGAAGATATTATCCAACAGATATATATTTATCACTCTTAGATACATTTTATATTCATTTGTTCTACTGCTAACATAATTATTTGTACAGATAAAAGCTAACCTAATCAAACTACAAATGTTTTTGTTTCATTAATCACAAAACTTCGAGTAGAATTAAAAAATGTTTTTCATCCGTAAAAGAAATTTTTCAAATATAATCGAAATACAACAATATTGGGAATTCTTACATTAACTTTAAAAAGATTTTCAATAATGTGTCTAAATTTTCAAAAAAGACAGTCAATGTTGATAAGCTTCAAAAAAATCTATCATATAACTGTCATAACAAAATGCATTTTACATAAAATTGTATCGATTCAAGTGCTAATTAACTGAATAATTTTAAATCAATGACATTAGATAATTATATTTAATAGCAATTTAGTATAATTTATAATATATAAAGTACAAAGAGGATTATAAGGAGAGTATTTAAAGTACAAGTTATTAGGCTATCAAAAAAAATCTAGGAAACAATAAGTATATTTCCTGTTGTGCAACTACATAAATATGTTTGTTAATGTAGGATTTTCAGTAAGAAATTGACAAGTTTTCTATACAAATCTGTATTAGTTATTCTATTGAAAATAAATCTATTGAAACATTAAATAAATCGGATACATAGATGTTAGATAACTAATTATATATATTAAATTTTTTAAATCTTTATTGATACTGCACTTTCGTTGGATAAGCTTTCGAAAAGGATAAATTATAATGAATTTTTTAAAATTTTTTATTTTGATACATTTTTTAGATAAAAAGTAATCTTGAAATATATATTATTTACTTTATGCTGGAAAAATCATTGGCTATTTTGCTAATGAATAAAATTCTTCTCGTGGAATCCTTAATTCCTTATCAAGTATTATGTATTAAGTAAAAGTTAATGGATGGTGGATATCTTGTAGTCACTATTGTCTAACTAATTAAACTATATTTAACTTTGAAAGATTAAAATAATCTATAATGTTTATTGTAAACAATGCTTACAGTTTAATAATATTGTAGAATAAATACCGTATAATAATGCATTAAAAAACTAATTTAAAAAAGGCTGCTGGCATTATTTCTCATAATTTCAACGTAAATGTCATTACATTGATTTTTGCATATATTTATACATCTTCCTTAAAAGAAAAAAAACTTATGATTATTATTTTAATAAATAATATAATAAAAATGTGTTTAGAACTTTCTCAAATAGTATGTAACATTGAAATAATAAAAGTATTAATTGAAAGCAATCTAATGTTGAATATAAAAATTTATTTACATTTAGATATTAAAAATTTACTATAGTTTCCTTTATTAATAATACTAAACTCATAAAAATATATTTTCTGTCTATTAGACAATATTTTATATGATACAAATTATAGGGCTATCACGAATTGAATATATGCGTTGCTCGACTGAAATATGGAAAACAGAAGAATACTGAGGTCAATCAGTCACCTAATTATCTTTCTCTGAACTCGTGACAAAATGATTTTAAAAGTTTTACGAAACTTATTTAACAGAAAACTTTTTTATAATTAAGTAGAGCCTACAGTAATAAAGAATTTAAAAACGTTGATGCTATGAATATTCTTTTTCAATTAATAAAAATGTATTTCAATGTATTAACATTTATTCAAAATCATTCGTATTATCATACATATACAATTATAAACTTTTTGAAGAAAGTACAAGATATTTATTAAATTTAAATAATTATGCAGTAATTTACGAATACTTATTTCTTTTCATATAATCAAATATCTTCCATAGTATTTTTAGTAATATCAAATCTGTAACTGAGTAATAGATATTAAGTTTAAGTAACATTTTGTTGGATTTATGAATTAGATTATTTAAAATGTTTAAAACATTTTGATATAGATTATCTTAGATGATATTTTGTTTAATGACACATTAATTGATAATAAGACAGTCTACGTATATTTTATTTTTTAATCCACATTTAATCATTGATATTCTTAATTTTACAAATAATAATAGCTTTGGTATTACTTAAACTGAAAATTATTATACTCAACATTTTATTTCATTAAATTATTGAAATAAATAATTTACACATTTCACTATTTTCAATTAATTTTAGATTAATCCATCAAAAAAAATTTTTGCCGATGACTGTATTCCCTGATGTTCTATTAAGAATTATTTTATCACAATAATGGTCAGTCTCTCTCTCTCTCTCTCTCTCTCTCTCTCTCTCTCTCTCTCTCACGTACATACAGATACACCCAAATATTCACATTAATGATTATATCTGCTAAGTATGCAATTTCTACGTTTATCGTAAGTAAACGTAATAGGATAAAAAATCGAAAAGTTGAAATCATTTTTCGTGATCTATTGATAAATAAAGAGAAATGCGTCTACATATAATTAATTATTTTGCTTTGAAAGCCTTTCTATTTACACTTCAATTTTTAAATAATACTCAATTTCTAGAATTCTTCTTCAAAATCATTGTAATAACCAATTACTCTATGATACGTTCTTTTTTATTATTTCATAAGTCAATTATTATTCCAATATATTAGACAGATTTTGTAATACTAATGCTTTTTTTTTTACGCGATATTGATGTTACATAATAAGGAATAAAAAAATTTTTATTAATAAAAAAAGAATAAAAAATTTTCTACATCATATTTACATTTCGAGTAATATTTTTTTAAAGTATTTTATTAAATACATGTGCTTACTTCAGAAAAAGTTACATTCTAAATAGAGCTTGAATTAAACCAAATGAAAATAAAAATGATGTTATTACTATCTTAATAGTTTCGAATTAAATCCTTCGAATTTGAAAATTGGCAATCGTATAAGTATTTAAATTAAGATAAGCTTTAAGTTAATAAAAGAATGAACTAATTCGTCATACAAATAAAAATCAATAGTTTCTGAAATAATTATTTTTAACAATTGACTCTGATTTGTCTCGGTACGAAGATGCGTATTCGTACTTAATGACAATGATTGATAATCATTTGAATCCTATAATCCTATATATAATCATTTTTATAATCTTATATGCCGTGTCAGATTGAGTATGATTATATTTGCTTGTACGAGGTACAATGTATATTTAACTTTATTTAACCCATTTCATAAATAAATTAATCTTATTACTAAAAAGTAAGCGAACAATTAATTTTATTAAATAATCACACTTATGCATATTTATACATTATTCTATAGAAATTTTGACAATATGGCTACATAGCCATATAGCGACTGTTCATTACTTTATGACTTATTTTGTTTTTTCTATATGGATACAATTCATTATAAAGATTTAGTACATGGAAAATATGCAGAGCTTGTAGAACAGTATTTTATATTTTGCAAAAAAGAAAAAAAAAATAACATTTACCTGATTAAAATACGATTTGATGATACTTTATTGGTATATTCTTGTTGGTTAAAATAGCAATATGTTAGTCTGCTAGTTGTTAGCAATAGTTAGATATTAAAGAGCTTTTATTAAATTTTCATTTGTTTTTCATTATCTACGATTGCTTGACATCTTTGCTAGAAATATCGATTACAATTAATAAATAAATATTGCACATGAAAACAATTGATAACTATTATATTTTTCTAAATAATAATATTTACTTTAACGTATTTAATTGTTTAATAAAAATAACCGAATAAATTAAAAATATTAACTTAAATGGAACAACTTAATAAAAAATAATACGAATAAAATATCAGTTTTAAGTACTTTATCATTATGTATATACATATATTTAATTACATTTGTATGAATTCTTGTAATTTTTAATCTTTCTTAACTATATATTACGTTTATCCATTCTAATGATATCATTCATTAATATTTATATGCTTTTCTGTAGCATTTTATTTAAATTTCTAATTTGTGTGAATTCTCTAATATATCCGTAGCGGACATATACGACAATAAAATCTGTCGAACTATTAGACCGTCCGTTCGCATCAGGGCCGAGAGTCGTGCCAGATACAACTACCACCTCCCCTTAAGAGTCGTCAAATAATCCCCTGAAGGGTAAGAAGCTATCGCGATGGACCGAAAATCGCCTCAGAATCACATCACAACGAATTAGTTTCTCCGTCGCGTCTGTGTTCTCCTGTGCGTCTCAGCCGTCGTATGATTTGCGACAAACTGATAACTGTTTGTGTCGTACTACGTGATTGTGATACTGCTAATAAAGTTTTGTTGTGACGGTGTTAGGCGAAGGCCATTTGGCTTACTCTATTCCATACTTCTCGCGTATCCCCAAATATCCTTTGAAAGCAACGTAAAAAATATATTTACAGATCTAACGAGATATTAATTCACTGTATCATTTAAATGCAAAGAGGGTATATTTCTTTTGGTAGTCACTTTCGTAAGCAAAAACAGAGCTCAATTAAGAATAAGAATTCACGTTATAAAATCATATTGTAGTTAATGTTATCGATATGATAGATTTAAATGTGTAATTTGTATATAAACAAATTACAGTTATATTATAATGGAAGATAATATTCAGCCTTTTAAAACTGTGAATGATAAGCTTGTACAACTTTGTATTTAATGATTTGTAATATCCTATTCGAAATTACGCATTAACTATTTAAGTAGAGCATTTTCAATTATAGTGAAGACTATTTATAAAATTTTAATGGTAAAAAATACTGCGTCAATAATTAATAGTTTGAGATAACGTACATTGATTGCAAAAGTAGAAAGAAGAATCAACGCTTATATTGCGCGATAGAATAATATTTTAATGCATATTAACATTCATTGAAGTTTAGTAATAATTACTGGATTGTATGTAAAACATAAATATTTATTGTAAAATATTGAAATATTCATGTAAAATAGAAAATATCTATTACTCTTCTTAATGCTTATTTATGCCGCCATGGCTTATGGTTTTTTAAATAATTTTTAATAGACGCTTACTATTTTATTATGAAAGTAAATTATTTTGTTAATTAGTGATTTTTCAAATAATTATAACACAAACTATTTAATGTTATGTATTAAACGTGATGTACTAAAGTCGTAATTTTATTATAATATTAAAAAGAATATTAACAAACGAATAAATTTATATAACATAATTTTTACATGTTTTATATCGAAAAATAAAATTCCTAGAGATAAAATAATAATTATTTTCACACTACTAAAAAAATTAACAAGCATAATAAAATATTAGTAATTATATTCTAAAAATTACCAATGAAAATAATAATAGAGCAATTATTAATATTAATGATGACAATAAATATACATTCAAAATAATTTTAAACGATATAAAATTATTATTTTTCTGCCTTTTGTATAATTAAAATACAGAAATGCTTATCGGATTTGAATAACAGTACCTTTAAGGGACATTATTTGTTTAAAAGGAACAAAAAGGAAATGAAAATTATGTTCACAGTTGATGGTTGCAAATAAACGTGTTATTTTTAATATCCAATTTACTTCTAAAGCATAAATTGAGAATTTGCTAATTTGTAAAATTGGACCCTCGAATATCTTTGCATAAACAATAATTCCTTCAATTCCAAAAGCGTCATTGGACAAACTTTGCCGATTAAAGAAATATCAAATTTCGAATAGTATAACCAAGTATCAGTTGTTAATTCAAGTATTGATGGTAGCTAATGACTCTGACTCACTGGAAAAGTCACATGATACTGTTTTGTTCATTTATCAAAGACGGGAGGTACATGCGACTGTGATCATTAGCGTAATCAGTGAACACACGTATCACGTAACCTATTTACTGTGCTTGTTAATCGTGTTAGATATTCATGCTAATGGAATGTGTCAAAATTATATCAACCTTGTTCCCTAATAAAAATTATAACAAGTTATATAAATTACAAAATTTATATGCATTTTATAACGAAGATAAAGTAATATTTTTGTAATAGTTCGAAAGAATTTGAAATTAAAAGCAGCGCTATAAATTTATTTAATATGATCGGTAAACTATAGTGTTCGAAGAATTCACATTTCTATCTGCACAAGATTTACACAAAGTAATACATATTATTAAACGGGAAATGAAAATTCATTCGATTCCTGGCAAACTAAAGATAAAAGCAATTTCAAACGCGTTAAGATATCTGCTCTTTCGTTACGTTCATAATTTAATACAATTAGTATTGAATAATATATATTTTTAAAATTTTTACCTATAGAGTAAGCTAAACATTTGTTTTACTACATAAGAAATTTCTTGTTATATATATATACACACATACGTGTGCGTCATGCGTTTGAAAAAAAAGTTTGAACAAACTTTTTAATTGTTTATAAAAATCTTACAATTTTTATTTGAATTATATACACAAGTTTTAAGAAACTAAGGAATGGTTATTTTTCGTATTTTTATCAGATGTACGCAGAATTAATTACGCGTTAGAACTATTTATTTTTCATAAACACACGTGAATTTTAAATAATCATTAGTATGGTAGTTTATTTTCGTAATAACTTTCATATAATACAATAATAAATTTACTAAAAATTTATTAAATATTTTCATACTTTGCTTTTTCCTATAATATATTTAAATTTTTTGAGGTAAATATAAGGAAGATTCTAATTTTTATTTATAATTACGGATAGAACTAAAAATAAAGTAACAGCTATTTTTTAATTAAAATTAAATCTCTAGAATTTTATAATTTATTACATCTCCAATTAATCTCTCTGAAATTATTGTTCCCGTATTTTGTATCGGTCTATTAAAAAAATGAGAATATTTATTTTAATTACTTTATTTTTATTATGCGTATTATTATTTACAATTCAAAAATAGGTTAGAATTTTGTATACAAATATTTATATAAATAATTCCTTTCGCGAATAATAATTTTGAATATATAAATAATTATTTTTTTCAATATTTTAAAATATTTTGATATAGCCAAGCAGATAATAAATCATCTATTTATTTAAAAATGAGTATTAATATATTAAAGAAACGGAAGCAATGCCAGTGTTTTGAACTTTTTATGAGAACAATACGTATAAAAAAAGAAATACATATCCTTTACTTTTTGTTAGTTTGAAACATTCAGAGATTACAATAAGTGTAGTATTTTATATAAAATAAATAACAAAACTCATTGCCACTTATGAAATATTTAATACTATAATATAATAAAAATGTTAACAAACTGATTGAATCTACATAAATAATTAAAGTAAGTTTAAAAAATACAATTATTGAAATCAAACTTAGTAGTCAAGAAGATTTTGTTTTCATCAATTTAATCGTAGGACACATATTCTTAAAATACTATTATATATTCCTGATAATTTTATAATAATTTAACAGTCAATTGTATGCAGAATAATAATGAATAATGCATTACAATTAATGTTGGTTTTGAGAATTGTTACGTAAATGAAAATAAAACTTCTAGTGCAGAATAAAGTATTATAAAATATAATACTGGATATATGCATGAAATATAATACAGATCTTTCAAACATATGTGATTGTATTTACGGATAAATATTATGTTCCCTGCTCATGATTTAACTCTATTTTTTATTTGATATCTGTTTAATTAATATTTTAAATCTTGTTATCTACTTTGTTTATGTTTTTGTATATAAGGTAAGCTCTGTTTTCAAGTAATGAAAGGAAATACTGACGCAACGACTAATGATCAAATCTTCTTGTCGTTGTAGAGCTCCATTCATTAAGATATTTTATTAAAAATTTGTTTAATATTGACGAAAGAAATAAAAAAGTGGGGGAAGATTGTCTTCTAGTACTCGAAGACACGTAATGATTACTGTTTATGTTTGTGTCTTATTGTATTTTTTCAAGACGAAGAACTAGACATTTAATTTTTCTGATCTGCCGTATATTTTGCACATCCATTTATTTACTAATAAACTTTTATCTTACGCAAAAATTAATCTTGAGTATAAAAAATATAATATACAGAGAACTTATTTTTACTTAAATTTTTTCTCTAGTTAAAGTAATTTATCTCAAATTATTTATAAAAAATTGATAAATTTATTTTTCAATATTGACAGCATTGTTAGTAGATTTATTATAAAAAAATCAGCGTTTACTAAACATATCGAGTTAATGATATGAAATCAATAAACAATACATGACCAATGATAAAAAATGTTCAGATTTTGCTTTTTGCTTCAATATTGAAGTTTTAATTTAGACTTCTGATACATTAATATTTTAATTCTAATATATTCGTTGAGAGAAAGAAATCTTTCTTCAAATTATAATTCATTATATGATGACGCAAATAAATAACGCAGTTGTATATTGTTGAGTCATTATAAAGTTGCTTATAATTTACTAACTTCAATAAGCCATATTAAAACGAATCCTACGTCAATTAAAAACCATTAACATCTTAAAAAGAAACTGAAATTAACGATAAAATTAAAAAGACCTATTTTGATGTAAAAAACAAGACAAATGAGAATACTTTTAATTATTCGTCGTTCTTAAGACAAAATATTAAAGATTTCAGTTGACATAAGCACTAACATGGATAATAAATATATATCTTTATTTGAGAAAATAGTTGCTAATGTAGTATGTCTAATATGATTTAGCTTTTGAAGGAATCTTTCTGTAATCTAAATGAGAAATTCGAATACTGCTAATAGTATGTAATTGTGAGAAAAATAAACCAATTATATTATCAAACTATTGGACAGTCATAATTGTTTTAAATACGCGATGAATTTAATATAAAGAAAGTTAATGGCTTGAATATCTTTATAAACAAACTATTCAAAAAATCTTTTCGTTAATTTGGGCGTAAGCTAAGTAATCGTCAGGGTTATCGAGGTTGATTGAAAGTTGCAATTCTTAACAGGTTTCATAATTTCTGCTCTTTATTATTACAAGTAAACAATAGTAATAAAAATTAATAATATATTCAAAGTATGAAATAAAATGTTGATAAAATAGAGATACGCACTATTCGTATTCAATTAAAGTTAAAAAGTATATTTATGTTATTTTGTTTTATAAATATATATCTTAACTAAATTATTAAAAAACTTTTTCGAATTTATTTATATGAATAATCTTTCTAATTGAAAATAAAAATAAATCTAATTCTAACTAAGCGGTTAATAAATCAAAGAAACCGAGTTCTCTTCATCTGATAGATCTATCTTTGATCTAGAGGTATCAATAGAGTAGAAAATGATCATTAGAATTATAGGCATATTATTTTATGTATTAATTTTTTATTAACTATCTGATATTTTGTTGATCTCTAAATGAATAATTATTTATAGGATAATTTTAAAAATGTTTTCAATTTATCAGCATTTGTTATCTGAATTCGTTCTCGTTTTTTGTGCTCGTCATCCCAAATTGTTATTATACTTTTCGACTAATTTGTTTTTTACATAGTTGTCTTCATAGAGTTTAAAGAAACGTTTATTAACAATAAAATATAGATTAGAATTGATTCGTCTGTGGCAAATTTTGCATCTTAATTACAAGAATGTAATTCAACGATAACAAAGTGAAGATAAATGATATATTTATCTTTTATATTTTCAAGCGATCTTCGAATTTTAATAAAAATGTTAATACGCATTAATAAACTGATACGAGAAAAAATATATTTTGTATTTTTTCATAAGTAATGAGGCTAATATCAATGATAGCAAACTGTGCGTTTAAATATTACCGTCTACTACTACAAGTACTCGATTATTTATTAATTAATACATTGATTTCATCTAGATATTGTTTTTGATTGAACACGTCTTTTATTGATTTACTCTATCAAGAAGTTAAGGTCATCAGATATAAAATTCTGAATAAGCATACGTAGTAGGGTGTATTTCATTTTTCTTCTCATTGATTGTTTATTTTTTATCTTCTTTACTATCGCTTGACGTATCAACCTTTTTTTGTACAAATACCTGTTTCATCAACATGAATGCCAGAAAATGCAAACATCCCATTATTTTGTGAAAATATATATTTTCTCTATCATTGATGACCATAATAATAAATAAATATGTATAAAATATTTTTTTCTGAAGATATCCAGCAATATGATGAGTAATAAAAAATTCTCGGAAAAATGATAAGTGATACTTTTGAAATTTATGTATATGTAGCATTTTTGTGAGGGAACGAATTCATCGCTTAATATATGGATGATAGTAACCATTTCTGTTTTGCGTAACGTTTATTATTTACAGTTTATTTTGTATATATGCAAACAATGTTTTTTCCACTCGATTCCTTTTCCAGATTCATCAACGACAATTAATTTTATTTTCTAAATAACAGCATGTAATTATTACTTTTTCATATTTTTTTATATTTTCATTTCATTTTTCAACCAATAAATTTTTACTCTTTATTCTATCTTCTTTTTTGCCATTATTATTTTAAAAATATTTGTTACAATAAAAATCTCAACCAAATCTCTGTATTTTTTTAATAATCCATTATATCTGATTTTAATTTATTGTTTTACTCAACGAGTTTTTCAATTTATCCTTTGCGTCTCTGCATAACTTCTGTATTCTATATCTATTATCTATTCTCTTGAAATTTTATTATGACTCTTTTAATTATTTTTAAATTATATCTCTAATTGCTTACATCTCCAGATATTTTTTGCATTCTACATTCAATTTGTATTCAATTCTATTGGTTTTTCATTTATTAGTTTTTCTATTATCTTTTTTCTTACTTTTCATTTCATTGTTTTCTCACTCATGGTTTTGCATCTTTTATTAGTTTTTCTTAAATTGATGTTGATCGTTGCCGATTTATTCTATTTCTACTTATTTCTTAAAATTTTTATGCTTTTTCATACTTCAATTTTATTATTTTTGTATCCACTCATTACTTTCCAAAGCCATTTTAATAATTAATAATTTGTTAAAGTCCACGTTAAAGTTCTATGTATTATTTGTATTTTCTCGATTGTTAGTCATTTTTTATATTTTCAGTTTTGTCGCATCATACATCTTTTTTCTTATACATTAAATTTTTAACATAACTCTGTATTTATTTTCGCTTATCTTCGATAATTTTCTCTTAAAAGGCACTTAATTAGAAGCATTAATCTATCTATACGGAAGAACAGTCTGAAGCTTATTTCTTGAGCACTATGTCGTAATATATAAAACTAAAAAGTTCCTATAATAGAGTTATGATAAAATCATGCTCACTTAATGTGAACATTAATACGTACTATTTTAGCGAATTAAATTATGCGTACATATTCTCAAGCCTTAGCATTGTCTAATTTTTTAAAAGAGCAAGTAAGCTGTTGGTTTGTCCGTAATTTAATAGATCATAAATGTGACCACAACAAAATATATTATCTGGAAAGCAGGTTTTCCATTTTTTGTGATTTCTTCTTTTATTCTTAAATAACATTACAATTTCTTACTAATAACCTTAGTAGCTTTCTGAAATTCGCGCATACGGGATGTTGTTAAATCTTTGAGTTAACTCTTAAAATATAGAGCTCTTATACATTCGAATCGTTAACCATGTACAGGTATTCATAGTATAATAATTTTCTAAAGAGAAATCGTTAATATGTTTCTGGTGAAGATATATTTATCAGGATAACAACATTGGAAATAAAGAACCAACTTAGCTAAGCTTTAGCTAATATGCAAGGGTCAATGGATAGTTTTTTCTTAAGTTTAAGTAAAGAGATTTTATTAAAGATGCTAGTATGGTGCATCCTAATTGTTTAATATTTAAATGGTTACAATTAAATATAGTCATAAAGTAATTCAATTAATTGTTAAGTGTATTTTTTTATTTTATTCGTTCCCACGAAGTATATGCAATGTTAAACTGTCACTCAATGACCAAGTTTGCATATAAACTCATATTTATAACATATGTTTTTTACTATTTCGAGGTTTGTTTTAATCAAGTGTTACATTAATGAAATCAAATGAGACTGCTACAGCATGTTCAAAGTTTTCTAATGGCGCCACCTGTTATTTTTCCGCTGATATTCTGAGATGTTTTGCAGATCGACTGGTACAATGTTCGTTATTTCTTAATAATAATAACAACAACAATATATTGCTCTTATAACGTTTGCTTGTATTACCTGATCTTGCTAACGTTTCTTTAGTGTCTTTAATTTTTTCAATTAACAAGTTTCATTCAAAATAATACTTTAATTGTATTTAATATCATAAATATATATGTAATTTAGATATTGCATTTTAATGGATCTCGTTATTTTACACCTTTTGCAATTGTTCATTTATTTTGTAATTTTACCATTTATTTTGAATTTTTATTTCTATCTTTTCCGTATCTTTTCCGTTTTCATTTAAAAAAATGATGCTTCTCTAGAATATTTTATAAATTATTTTTTATAAATTAAAAAATAATATAAATACATAAAATAAATTAGCATCTATACTTAGAGAAAAACGTCCATTACTTATGAATAGATATATATATGCGTACCATTTACTTTAATAAAATTTGACTATATTTAGAAAATATATTATTGACATATAATTAATAATTTATACATAGTCAACAAAATTACTATGCTTTTTTGCCTAGTTTACTTATTACAATTATACCTTCCTCAGATTAAATACTTAATTTAGAATGAGTTGAAGTTTTATTATTTGAATAATCATATTTGTACGTATTACATTTATTAATGTAATATTATACCCGATAGGTGTTCTTAATTTTTAAGAATTTTTTTCTTTTAATTTAGTCGAATAGAAATAGATGATTGTACTTTGACGTAATTAGAAAAAAATTATACATTACGCTACTGTTAAAATTTAAACCTCGTTTACGATCGATTTAAAAATTTTAAACTTTACGATATGGTATACTATATCAAGTACTTATTAATTACCTTGTAAGTAAAGGAATATGAAAGAAAGCAAACAAACGTAGTGATTATTAGATTTAATATATTTCTGATCAATGAGAAAAAAATTACAAACAATGAAACTGTCATAATTGAATAAATCATATTTGATTTGTATATTATTCAATTTATGAAGGTAATAAATTTCTGTTTAGCATCAACATACAAAATATACTTAATTTTATTATCTAGTATAATTTCATTGTACACACAAAGATTTTATACAAAATTATCTTAGAGTTACAGGATGAATGTATAAAACGCTGATCAAATGATGATTATATTACAATGGAGTAAGACTACATTACTCGTTAGTATGGCTAACGTTTCACACGCACTTAATCATTTATGATGGATTATTTACAAACAGTCAAAATATAACAATGTACGAGTCAACGATGAATTAACACATAAGTGATGATCGAAGCCACTGCAACAGAAAAACAAATGGTACAGTAAATTTAATGGCAAATATATCCGCATTTTGTTATCGTTGGTAGCTTACCTCTACTAAACTCAATTTAATAGTCCCATTTTGTAGTGGATCTTTACTTTCGAATATTGCTAAATACATAATCTTATATTAATTAAATATTCTATTTATGTCACAAAATAACATTTCAATAACTTCTTACCGAAAGCATCATTTAAATGCAGAATAGCTGATACAAAATCTCCAAATCTTAAAGTTCCATCTTTTCTCATATAACGTAAAATAACTACAGAAAATACATCCGTATTTAACTGAAATCCTGTAATTAAAAATCATTTATTAAATAAAATATGTTTCATTAAAACGAGATAAAGGGTAATGACTTACAAAGCAGTACTAAATTTAACAATGATTATAATAAAAGATCACTTGAATGTATAAAAAAAGAAGTATGCCAAAGATTAAACTACCATTAAAATAAATAAATTGTAATAATACGTTATTAACCTAATGTAAAAATTAATTCGTCTGTAGATCAAATTTAAATAAGTATTTTTAATTTTTTTCAAATGTTGTATTGCTACGTCTATTAAAGACTGCAATTTTTAAAAGTTCTGGCGAGTCAAGTGAAATATATCTTTAATTGTGAAATATCAATACCGTATCGTTCAAGTGTAATATGTATATTTATTAGCTAATATACGACATCATCAGTGTAATCATTGTAACTTTTTAAAGTAAGCTGTATTGAAGGTATTTATTGAATTTATTTCGAAATAAAATATCCTTTGCAAAACTAATAAATTTACTCACCGACTTCAAGCAAAGCATCCCGAAGTCTTTCTGCCTTTAAAATACCAGTTTTTTCTTTAGTATGATTCTTAAATGCTGCTTGCCAATACTTCAAGCTGCACATTACATCTTTGAAGTCATTGAATTTTAATCGTCCGTTTCCGGTACTCTGGTTTTATGGTTAAGGAGAATTTTACAATTCAATTCGCTTCAAACTTGGATTCCAACTTTAATAAATTTTAAGATATCACTTGGTTTATTTAATTTGAAAAGCCGAAATGAATGCTGGTACATTTATTTTGAAAATTGAATTTCATATTTTTTGTTAGAAAAAGTTCTAATGGCCTTGTATTTTAATCAGTTTCAGTAATTTTTATTTTAAAAGTTGTTGAGCAGCATTAAATTTCACTCTACTCTATTCAATTTGATTTCATGGCTCATTGAGCATTTTAAGGTACACGTTAAAGTCAGAATTCATCCAGCAAAAATTAGCGATGAATATAATACATTGTTTTATCACGCTTCATAGGATTATATGGAAGTAATAGGATCGACTGAATCGAGAAAATTGGCGCTGACGTGTGCAATAATATATATCTTATCAACCGACGCGAACCCGTAAAACAATTCGCAGTACCAAGAGTGATGCTATAATCAAGCGGTACTAAATAGAAATAATGTAAACTTTTGTCAAGCGATACGATGAACGAGATGAAAAGCACAAGGGAATCATGCGCGAAGTCTTATTAGAAATTCATATATCGATCAATTTAAAGTAAAAATGACATCGAGTTCTTTGTGAGATGGTGACTACGCGATTGGTGTAGGCTCGTATTGGTGAGCACAAATTGTACCTCACGGCTATGCAGGTGTTACGAGAGCCTAGTTTTCTACTTAGTATCCGCTCTTCAAGTTTCAATGAGACTGACCAACTGAAAATTCCCGAACTTTTCTATTAATAAAGCAATTTTATTGAAATTCACTGAACGTGAATTTGATCGGGAAAAGTCGTACAATGTGGTCAATGAAAAAAACTGATGCATTTGAACACGAGGCCACCAAGAACTTAACAAGAGTGAATAAAGAACGCACAAGTATATTTATTTGTACTGAACTTAACCAATGTATAAAAGGATACGTCCATTGTGAGTATAACTTGACGACAGACGTCCATGCACGCACAACTTTTAATGTAATCTGTAATAAGGACGAGATGTAATTAAATATCTATGAAAGAGGCAATCGAATTAAATATTAAGCATAAGTAGTAGAAATTATTGAAGACATCAGCAAAGACATTCAATTTTACCGTTTGGTAGGCAAGCTTCGAGAAGTTCTTGAAGCTCGAATGCGTTGACAGTTCGATGTTCATCGGCGAGTTGAAGAAATACAGCCTCGTATTGTGAGAATCCTTTGCCCTCGAGAGGTGGAGCTTTGACGATTGCTGATTTCAGTAACGATGGTGGTGTATCGAGTAATCTGAAAAGGACGAAGAAACAACGTAGAAAAAAAAAATGTACAAAAAGAAGACAATTAGAAAATTGGCTTTCTTTCAAGTATGCACGGTTAAACTGCATATCTTTAGGATACGGGCATGACTTCTTAATGATTACAAAATTTATCTCTGACATCTTTATCGAAGAATCGCATAGAAACTATATTTACGTTACAATTTTCATTTTTGAAAAGTTTCCAAAGTTTATCGAATTATAGCAACAAGTTCTTTTCTAATTAATTTAATAATTCTAATTAATTCGAAAAAAACGGATTAAAAATCTTATTGAAAATATCAGAGATTTAAGACCAAGTATTTAAATTAAAATCGAAACAATATTTTATGAGAAGATCGCTGTTAATTGAAAAAGCGTTTCACTTTGTATCATAACAAAAGCGAGAATTGATTTATTTATTTCGCGAATCAAAAGCGATAAGCAGCTAAATTAAATTTAAAAATATCTTTTAGCAATTTTTAGCATAAATATTTCACAAAAAATTGTCTAAAAACCACATAAATATAATTATACACTTTCTCTAGTGCATAATACAATGTACGCGTATTATCCATTAATTAACTGTGAAAACCACTAAAGAAACTAATAAAAATAATCAAGATTTCTTATGATACAACGAGCATATCTACGTGTACTTTTGATGTGTAATGATACGTTGTACGTCCAAAGCTTTTGCATTGATTGATCATAATAAACATCTTCTTAATGTAGCATAACGATAGATTTCGTTGTAAAATATGTCTTATGGAATTAAAAGAACAATTTAAATATTTAATGAACCGGTACTTGAGTTAACCTTTAGTGGTCTATGATGATCGTAGCGTTACCGAGATGTACAAGCGAATTCACAATTTATGATTAGAATGTAATTCGCTAGCGAGAGGTCATACGACTCTCGTAATAAGATCGTTGTAGTATCGGTGCACATATTTCTCCATAACAACTTACTTGAGCTTGAGGGGTTTGCTACTGTAAACGCGCAGCGTGAAACTCGTTTCCTGGGTGGGTTCGAACGTCGTCGGAATGAGAAGGTAACCTCCCTGATCGAGTTGACACCTGTGACTCACTTGTCGGCTATTCGTATATTGTGAATTTATTAAGGATTTGTTCTTCTTGAAGAACTGTTTATTAATAGACTCAGTGCTGTTCTTTGGCAACGAGTATGCCGTAAAACCAATGACCTAGAAAGTCAAGTAGGTTTTGCTGATATTTCGTAAGTGTGCGCGTGTGTGAGTAACAATCGAGTTATTTTTAATTTACCGTTTTTAATTAATGTACTTATAAATATAACTAAAGGAATATATTCCAAAATTAAGATTTATTTTAGAAAAACTAATCAAGCGCGATTTATATTTATATACTTGAAAATATCAGTATTTTATGGTTAAAAAAAAAATCATTTTTTATATCGAAATTGACAATTATGTGATATTATGAAATTACAGTTACTTGTACATGCATTATTGTAGACAGTAGTAAGAAAATATACTTTACCTTCGGCTCCATAATGGAGTGCTGATTCAAAGAAACTACTACTTCCTCCATTTCACTTAGTATGAGATGCAATTGTGGATTGATGTGAAAAGTTTCTAAAGAATAATTTCATGCTCAAAAATAAGTCACGTTAAATTGAAAATATAACGTATTATGAATAACTGACAATTCTGAAAATATTAAAAGATAAACGAAGCCTAATTGGAGTTGTTGTTCTTGAATACTAAGTCTTTTAATGTAATAATTACTGACATATGTTTTTAACGGAAGTTTTTCTTCTTAATTTAAATATGCTTTTTTCTATTTAACTGTATTTTTTCTATGTAACATCTGGATAATTTAGGTTTATGCTGCGTATATTAAATTTTACACGCAAGAAGTATCACAAGTGTACGACAATTATTTTAAAGAAATACCAAAGCTTAAAATTGTGATTTTACGAATGGCATTATTAGTATTGTAAAGTTTACTTTAGTTTGTAGTTTTATACGTCAAAAATGATAGACAACACAATGCAATTTGAATACGTACTATCATAAGTCATGAATACTAACGTGTTTGCCTTTATACATTTGCAATTGTAATTTTCACAATTCTAGTTACACAGAGAAAATGTAACTTGCATTTTTGCAAACTTTAACATTTACTGGACCGATTTTATATTTATCCCAGAAAATAATGATGGTAAAATCTCATTAGTTGATTTCTGTAGGAATTGTAATAATTCAATTACAACAAGAGCCATCGGTACGTGTATACTTCGCGATATCAAAACAGTAAAAGTACCCGCCAAAAATTATAACAAAGTCCCGTAGCTTTTTTACGCTGGTGAGCGACGCTCAGCCAAGTCGTAGCGACAAATACCAAGAAGGGGAAGTTCCCGGTACCTTGATTATTCCGACAGCCGCCGGCGGTGACGCCCCTCCTCCAGCTGCCCTGATAGAGTTTCATCTGCCACGTGTGCTTGCTGTGCAGGGAGGGTTCGTCCCGCGATGTTTCTGCATCGAGGTGCACGACCTCCAGGTGCGTGAACGTCTTCACGAAGTCGGAGTACGAGATCCTGAGACAATCGAGCAGCCGATTATTCGTGAGCACTGCGTTCGCGCGAACATTATGGGCGTGCACGCGCTCGGGGGATTTTTCTTTTTCCATTGGGTGAATTTACATAGCACGTGAGTGCAATACACGAGTTTCCTGCGTTCCCCATATTTTTTTAGTCCTGCCGAGTTTTCGTTTCAAGCCAAATATCCATAGAGGCTCGTGTTTCCTTTGTTTGAGAAATCATTTCTTAATTTCATTTCCTTGAATTTGCGTTCATATAAATGGCGCAGAACTTTTAATTTAAACGGCAATTTTTCGTCTCAATAGATGGATAAATTTCGAACAACGATTAATCCTGATCGGCATTTAAAAAGAGTAACAACTACATGTCTGTTTTTTGTAAAATTCCCGTAATTATAATTCTGAGTTCGTGAAAATTTTAGTGTTTAGCGTTAAAGCAATTATTATCAGGTGGATAAGTAAATCCATGTCAAACCCATCCAAGTTCCGCATTACAATTGTTGGTACTCGTGCACTTAAAAAGGCATCCATCCGTTATCCGATTAACCTCCTTTTTGACGATCCAATCGATTATTTCGTCTTGGGTAATACTTTTCTTTCGAACGCACTTATGACCTGTGGAATATGCAACGCGACCTCTTTTCTCCGAATTTGGGAAATATCGTACTCACCAAAATTCCCCTTCGGCCATATTGCGCACAGCCAGACGATCGCGTTCCACGGGTGGCACTTCGTCCCATTCGAGGCCACCACGCGCCCACGCACCCACGTATTCACCACCAGAACCAAGGGGATTGCGCAGTTTCACCAGCTGCACTGCCTCTCCGCTGAACGTTTCCACCTATGAAAATGAAGCAAAATTATGATTTATTACTGGCAGATGTTCACATGTACCGAGTAAAATTATACCTGAACAAAAAATATTGTTTTTCTCTAAATATGGATCACGTTATTTCTAAAATTTCTAAAATAAAACAAAACACGAAATATATATTATAAATTTTTTATATATATATATATATATATATATGTTAAGATGTTCACTGGAAAAGAAATTCGTAAATCGGAATAAAAGAATTCTATGCGTTTTAGAAATGCTGTTCTCAATTTTTTGTAATGATTTCGCTGAGCAGAACATAATCAGTACATAATGTTAAATACACGATGTAGTGCCGGATTATCATACGTAGACGACTCCAAAATATATAGGCAAAGGCTTTGGTAAATAAACCTTAAGCTACAAGAACAATGAAGTTGTCCCAGTTGAGTAAAGTCACATATGATATTTAAAAATGTTAAATATGGTAATGAAATTTGAATCTAAATTAATACAAAATTTAGAGCGGATAAGGGGTGAAGTTAGTCGCAGAATAACATATTTTTAAAACTTAATTGTAAAAACTACAACAAATCCAAATACGTCTTTTTATCTAATATTGATTACTGTATAAAAATATACAGTATGCAATATTACAATAATGTAATATATACAATAAGCCAGAAATCGGGAGAAAGGGAAAAATATGTTCGTTTGGAGAAAAACGACATGAGACATTCTTTAGTCGGAAATCGAATCCGAAATCTTTTGTTTTTGCTTTGGATCCGTTACACATGGAGCTTAAGGTTTAAGTACCAATACCTATGCGTATTTTTTATCCAACCGTCCTCATATCGAAATAGGATACATTGCACCACGTTATTTACGTGACAATGTGTAAATGTGCAGATAAAGTCAACATTATGTAAGATTACTAAATACAATTTTTTCGCTGAAGAAAACTTTAAAAATAGAATATTTTTATGTGAATTAAATCATGAAAACATTATTAGCTGTTGAGGATAATACTTTTACGTCAAATTAAACGTACCACTTATAAAATTTAAAATCACATGAAAAATTTCCAGTGAAAAAGAATAATTATTTTTCTCCCTGTGAAATAGATATTTATCATCCTCAAGGTTAACAATAATGTCCTAAAATTTCACTATAATTTTGTACGAATGAATTTTTGTTTGAACACCCTTTTTCGTCGCTTAGTTTATTTTATTCTTCTGCTTAGCAAAATAATGATAAAAGTAGCCTTTGACTATTAAATAATTTTGCTGCGTTCCAAGTAGCATTTAAAGAGCTATGCAACAACTACCAATCATTTGGTGTCACTTTCAGCAGCCAGCTTCTTCGTTCTTATAATAATAGTAATAAAAATTTTCTCTTGTATATATTTTTATAGATAAATAATTGAGCAGCGTTTTGTGCGTCATATCTACTCGATATAATATTACGCTACTTTAAGAAATGAAATGCTAATCGCTTCGAACTTCAAAGTTCTACATTATGTAGAAAATTCCTTGGAAAAAGTAGAATTAGCCACAGTGTTTAGGTATCCTAATGGTAGTATTTGAAAATGAGTTTTACTTACCCTTTCTATTGCGTAAAGTCTATAATTAATTCCCATTTGTATTCCATTGGCCAGTTTTTCCGTACTCGCGCGTATCTGTAAGACAAAAAATTTTTTATTTTCCATTTTAATATGAAAATGTAACTTGTAAAAAGCAAATTAAAATAAGTTGAAAAAACGACGTATGAGTGTTAGGGTAAATTTCTTTGAATTATTTACGTAAATCTTAGTATTTTTTTGGTCAGAATTTTCAGTTACAAGTAGTAATACACTCTGTCAAAAACAATTCATCTTGATAATATCTATTTATAATTATATATTTATAATGGCATTTTTTAAATAATTATAATCAATCAAACAAAAATTATAACGATCAAAGAGTTATTTCATTATAAAATCAGCTCGATGGGCTTACATCATTCCACGAAAATTGTATTTAAATCATATCGACGTTTTAAGCGCAAGAAAACCTATTGAAAACCACAATACGGAAACCAGTTTTTATTCTCCTAAATTTTTAAGAGTTCAGCGATTAGCCTTTTATCTCATTATTGGTCATTATTTTCGTAAAAGACTCACTTAAAGTGAAAAATTGATTGTGAAACACCGTTAGAATAAAAGAATCTAAAGTGTAATCGCAGTAAGTTAAGATATATAAAATCCAATGAATTACGATATATTGTATACATCATAAGAAATAAATATCCGACACTTACGCCCGGAGCAAAACCTGTCGCTTCTTACAGCGTTTACCAACTACAAAACCAGTGAAAAACTTGTAGACGAACGCAGGCTTACCTGCTGCTGGCTATTGCTGACGGTGCAGGTGATGAGGGATGTCATGTCAAGAAGCTTGGCGAGTGCACGACCACATCCTGTCGGGTCCTGGCGAATAGCGATGCTCTCGGTGATGCCGCCCGTGAGATCGGACAGGCCATCCAATAGTGTGCCGTACTTGAGCGCCTCGTACGAGCCGTGAAGCCTATGAACAAAGTTAAGGATACGCCAATTTAATATGAAATCGACTTCGTTAATACTGCTTCAAGTGGTTCGAGCCCGCCTCGTGTCTGTCAATTCTGATGCGCCTGTTGAAAGGCACATCATTCGCGTGCTTGTGAAATCATTAAGAATGGTTTCGTCGTGTACTTTTTTCGTTGGAATATTTTACAAAAGGGTGCAAAAACTTATTATCATCTTATACAATGAAATTAGTGTCTTATAATATCACAATAATTCGATCAGAAAAGTATTTAATATCTTGTCTCTTCTTTGTAATCAAAATACATAAACAATATTTCAATATTTAGGAGGAAAGTGTAAGTTCTTACCCTTTATTTTATCAAAATTATTTATCATTTTGTATTAACGAGACAAGAAAGCTTTGAGCTCAATTTTACAGTTATTCAAATTAACGTTATAATAAATTGATGTATATTAAGTATAAAATTTATTTACTTGAATATAAAGGAACACCGAACCGTGCATACGATATCGGCATTGATAGTGAAATAATAATTAAATCTACTTACAGAATTTAATCAAGTTGACGCAAAAATTTTACTGTAATACTTTAATAGCTTTAAATTTAAGAAACAACAAAAGGAAACAAGAAGCCCTATTATTAACTACATAGTATAAAATATCCTATTTCTCGGCATCGCTGCATATTATCCACAAGTCGCATGCTATTGCAGTAATTTCCTGAAACACGCATGTTGGACAGTTATTTAAACTTCATGTTCATCCATAATGATCATCAGAAGCGTGCTAAAGGATCTCGAAAGTTCACGAAACCGAAATGCTTACCGGTACCTTATTACACGCTTCCTCGTTTACATAGGATCTTAAACTCTTGCTGCTCAACGGAATCCTTTACTCCTTCGCTGACTTTCTCACGATAAACAACGTATGAGAATGCGTATAACCGACCACATTGCTGGCGATGAAAACGGGCGACTTTCTTCAATCGGTAACTCGCGTCCGTGATCGGCCGACCAAGGAAAGCGGCAACTATCGGAGTTCTCCTCATATCCTATATAGTATTGCACAAGTGAAGGGATGAAATTCGACTGGAATCGAATGGTATACGCCCTTTCAGCCCCCTCATACCGAATTACGACCACAAGGATGATACCACGAGTCCTTATAAAGTAAAAATTACTTTTTCGTTGCTCTTTTTAAGGCTTGTTGAGCTTTATTTACTTATAAAAGTTGTTGTTTTGAAACGATGGTAACTTTACTTTTGTTTCAACGAATAACAATTACTTGGTAGTTTTAAATGCGCATATCTAATGTTTACGATATAGACGCAAATGTTTTATATTCTTTTATTTCTTTAAATTGTACAAGAAATTTTGTGAAAGAATACATTTAACAGAGTGCTGTTACCATTGATGTAATAGTAATCCTCTTCTGATAAAATCATATATTTAGTATTCTGATAGTTATTCAATGTAAAATTAAAGTTTAAAAATGGGAGCTTTCTTTTAATTGTACCTTAAACATTTCTGACACATCGTCTAAGGAAACGTGTAATGAAATGCCGAGAGATTTTTGCAATTGCAGATGTGACTTTTTCTCGTTGAGATGCATGAGATGCCACGAATCTGGTTTGATCAATTAGGATGTAAAGAGAAAAGGTATGAGAAGAAATGCCGTTTAACATGTTCTAGATTTAAGTGTAATCGTAGTGAAATTGTTACTGCTTTGATATTCTGTACCGATGTTCATCGTTTCATTGTCACAAGATTATAATAAATTATTTTTGAGGAGGTTACAAACTTAAAAAAAATATTATGGTTTCTTGTTAATATTTTGTAAATGGAACTTTATATTGAGTTAGTTACTTAGAATAGTTTGAAAGTGAAAATGTTATCGTTCAAAGTTATTTCTTATTTTAATTTTCTTAACAATATATCTTAGTCTAACTAAAGTTTTTAGTATTTGATAAACTTGCAATGTTTTGTACTGTTTGAAGATAAGAAAGTAATAACGAAAGCTTAAGCCTTTCGGTGTTGGTATTCGTGTTTGGTAATTGGTAAATGCAAGGTTGAGAAATGAGGGAATTTACATTTATCCTCCATGTGAAATAACTTATCAACTTTCTTTAAGGAAAGCGTGTAGATAGTAAATGCTCATTTGTATTAATTACGATAAATCTGGTTGAGATTTTTTACAAAAAATACAAATTCTTGAAGATTGAAAATGATAAGAGTATAAATATTAGCTTATTGTACAAAACGTATGCTACTTAACATAAATATATATATATATATATATATATATAATTATTGAATTTTTGTAACATTACAATTAGTTATATACTATTAATAAATATATAACTATTAATGTATAAAAATTAAAATCACTAATAAAATTAAGTTACCTAAAACCTGTTAAATATTCTACTACATGCATGTCGATTATTTTAAATTAGTAAAAACTTGAGATTTATGTTTTTACGAGTAGAAGTTAAAAGTAATGAAAAAGTGCAATAACAACCTTTTAACTTAATATAACGCACTTACACATTTTACTCTACAGAAATACTGAACCTATTCCAGGAAAAATATTTTCACTTTATTTATAAATATGTAAAATTAAACATGAAATTATTGTATACAATGTTTTTACCAATAACTACGATTATAATTTTATTGTCAGTTAACGGTTTAATATCAAAATGAAAAAATTTTGTTTGTAAATTTTTAATAACCTAATTATTTATTTATGTACTATATGGTCCTATATGGTAAATATAGGAATTAAAATTTAAGAGAAATTGTTTTAAGAAATTTTCAATTTAACTAGAAATTTGTACTGTTTAATAATATATGAACATATAGAAATTGAAAGCAAATTGTACATTTAATGTAGTCGTGTTTATTTTAAGAATTTATATATCTTACAATTCATTTACATTTTTTTAACAGTTTGAAATATAAATATATAAATAGTACAGGCTGAGAAAATAATGAACTACAAAGTTAATTACTCGAAGCTAGTATAGCAACAAGTATAGTATAGTATAGCAAATTTAAAAATACGAGAAAGATCTTCGGTGAAATAAATTAGGAAAGGAGGACTTTAATATCTGATTTGAAAGTTGAGAAAATTGAGTCGTTTGTTGTCAACTTCGATGTAATTCGTGGAAACATAAATGGCACGTATATCTACAGTAGGAACCTTTGAAACTTCTTATTATTTTAATCATCGTTTAACCAAGAATGAAAGGTACTTGTTTAGACAAGTATAATTTAAAGTTCTAATTTTGAGTATTTGTTTTTATTGGTACTGCAAATGCACGTAAAAATTCTTTAAAACCAGTAAGACACACATTTCTAAATGATTGCTGTTATTTTACAGTGTATAAAATTACTCGTTTAAGATAATATTGTATTCTTTATGAAAATAATTTTTCATTTCATTATTTTTCAAAGTATAATTTTACATTTTTAATTCTTTATAATTATACGATGTGAAGATTTAATCGATCGATAGTAATTTCATTTTAATCAAAACGAATATATTCACAACACTTCAATTATATTTTAAGTTTATTCGTAAAAATAATGCTATATCTTATTTCGCCTAAAATAATTTAAAGTGCAAAACTTATAATATTCTGGAAGAATAATTCGCAAGTTTAATCTTATTAAAAAGTTAAGTACGATACAAGCGCAACTGGAAGAAATGTTATTACTCTTATCTTTTACCTTATGTACATTCATGATTATGTTATATAATTAAAGGCAGCGTGCCAATTTGTGAAAGTATATTTGATTTTATTTTATCGTGTCTGCATTTTTTAACTTCATAGTATAACCGATGTGATAGATTTACCTAACGAAATTAATACGTTGATTTGAAAAAGAGATAAGAAAAAGTCCAAGATTATTGAACATAATAAATTTATAAGCATATTAAAAATGCTTATAAAAGATTTTAAAAAGTATTAAAAAAAAACTTTTTTAATTTAGACGATCACAAATTTGCAGTCATTTTTTTTTATATTAATTTATATTTAAAATGTAGCAGTATCTAAGAAAATATTCGGCAAAATATTCCATTCAAATATATATAATCGTTAGAACATTAAGTTATTCTTGAAGAGTTATTCATTTGATGTCGAAATATTGTTGCCTTGATATTTTTACACGATTGATCGACATATTTTTATATTGATTTACTTTTTTCATAAATACAAGGTAAATTTTTCAATACAAATTTTAACATAAATTTTAATTATTAAATTTAATTATTAGGTAAAAGTTGAGCGCATTCGAATAGATTTTTCATTGTTGAGTTTGCTTATACAAACCTCATCATTATGAGCCTGTAGATGTTTTGAAATATAGTAAATGTTATTCTAAAATATTAAATGCGTATTTTAGACGTAGAGAAATTTAAAGCAATATCATGTTTTAAAAACGATGTTTGAGTACTCGTCATGCTTGTACTGTCATTTTCATTCGTAGGGAGAATTACCATCCGCGAGACAAGTTATTCCTATAATGAACCACTTCAATATTCACCGTTTCAACCACGTAATCTTTTATGCACGAAAAATTATTTAAAAATAACTGAGAATATATTAATAGAAAATAAGAAGATGGATGCACACGAATACATTAGACGAAGATCTCTTTACTCTGTTTTACAAAAATCTAAGTAAATCTACATAGTTGCTTTAATCAAGTGAAAATATTTTAATAAATATGTAAGGATGCAATTTACTCGATCAATGTGCTCTCACCCTCTTATCAAAAGTATTTTTCTCACCCGTAGTCGATCCATCATTCATAATATTCCAACCACGTTGCTTGTCCTATGACACTTTGTACATGATAAAATAAGGGTAAAAAATATACATACACACACATACATATATACATATATACACATATACATATATATATATATATATATATATATGTATAAGAAGAATAGAGGTCGATATTAACATTTTGATATTATATTCGTGCATATTTACGATCGTCTAAAAGGACGAACAAATAATGACGTGGAAATACCGATAAATTATATAAATATTGCCAAACTATTCTCTTTACGAGTACAAAGTGATTCATTTGTTTTCAAAGAGCTTCGTCCAAGCCATTTTTTCAAATGTCAAAAATGAACGGTTCCTACGTAACTTTCAAGAAGTTTCGAGCACACGAGCACACGCTGAGCCAGTATTCCGGAGCTTCGGCAGCTTGAGAAACTCTCTTCGAAAACACCGAGGCCTAAAAAAAGAAAAGAAGCGAGCGAGGCTCAGACACAACAAGAAAGCAAGGGGTACAAGAGGAGAGCAGATATAAAAAAAGAATCCGAAGAAAATCAGAGGAATCGGCGCGCGGCGAGTGCGCAGAAGAGTGCGCTTAAATAAATGAGAAATCGATGCCTATCCGCAAATGCACGAACTTCGCATTTCCTCTCTGCATACATCGCGTTCACGTCGCACGTCACGTTATAATACGTGGCTAAGAGTGCGGTTTAGTATCATGGGTATTGAGGATGCATCGGGCGTACAGTCTCTGCAAAAAAAGTGCACGCCCGCAAAAAAGACGACCCGATGTGGGTCTTTGTGCGGAGCTTGTTTACGAACGAAACGGTGGGTAATTCCCTCTTTCGATTATTCGCTCGTACTTTCGGTTCCTTACTTTCGGTGTGCGGATTGAATAAGAGAAGGCGCACGGGCATCGTAACAATTGAACTTTGTCGGAAAACTGAAAAGTGTCATTTGTTTTTTGGCATTAAACGCCGGTTATTGACCGCTTTCGAGAGTTTACGTGTGTTCTTAACTAATGGCAAAATCCAGAGGAATTATTTTATAAATATAGGAAAATTAAATGTTATGCAAGTCACTGGAATTTGGAAATCGGTTACGTCTACTCTTAACCATGCGTGTACAGTTTAATGTAAATATACAGGTTATAATAAAATTTTTCTCTTAATACATAAGAGTATAATGTATAAGATAACAGTCTCTTAGAGAAAAGCTAGTGGGTTGAAGTTAATACAAGTTTGACACAAGTTACAAAAGTTATTAATGCGATAAGTCGCTTATAAACATGGATGTACAGTGTAAAATTTTTTTTTCAATTCTTCTGCATTTATTTAATATTCTTGAAAGTGACCGATAAAGTGATATTTAGTTTTTATTCAGTCACCAAAGATGCATCGCTTAAAATTTTTTAATTTTCATCTAAGCTCCTTGATGACTGATCTAAAAAAAACTATTAGAAACTCGTTTCCTGTCAGATTAAAAGAGATTAGAAATATATATCGAATGGTCACAATCTTATTTCATCTTATGATATTCTGAATAATGTGTACTCTAGAGTGGGAATGTTTGCTGGTCAAATGCTTTTTAGTTATAAAATGATAGATCAACTTTGGTATCTGTTATATAAGAAAATGTAATAGCATTTTTAATAACACTCCGTATAAAGCGACAAATACAGCTTCATTCGATCATAATCACGTGTGCGTGATCACACATGCTCAGTATTCTATACTTTTTACATTGTTTCATTTCACAGCGAAAGCTGTATAAATTCATAATTTCAATGATAAAGGTAAGATATGTACACGTCGAGTATCGTGAAAGGCGTAATCATTATTATTCACTCAGCATCTACTTACATAGAAACTCTTCGCTTAAAATTAATAGAGAAAATCCGGTTGCACATTTTATCTCCTCTCCGATAAAATAAGCCTTCGTCCGAATGAATCATTTTCCGAAAGGACTTTTCCGGCACGACAAAAAAAACATTCCTTAATCCTCTAAAAGAATCAGTCACCATCTGTCCTCGTCGTCGTGATACACCGACTATGCGTCCAATCGCGAGCGTCAGGCTAATCTCATCTCTTCGAGTGAAGGCGTATAATCGTTCTCACGCGTCCGCGCGTGAGTATTTTCTCAGGGAAGGTGTAGATCGCGCACGTATGCAACGATGAATGGCGGGCGGAGAAGGAACACGGACGGAAAAAATCGAAAAGAGAAACGGGAAGTGATGAGCAGCCAAGGAGCAGAATATTCACGAGAGATGCTAAGGAAGGATGTGAGACGAAATTACGGATATTACGGAGAGGCCGATGTATTTGTTGTCCTAGTCTAATTGAGTTCTCCCTATTCTCTCGACAATTTATATTTCAAATGAAACGGTAAGTGTCGTCTTCTACTGCTTAAGTGATGAGTTACTTAGCGTAAGTGAGGAAATAAGATCTTGTTGATGTACTTCTGTCAGGAAAATGCATATCTGACTAAATAATGACGACACTAAGAGATTGGACAACGTGATTTTACTCCCTTATAAATAATGGCTTATCTAACAAGAAATACGTGTCAGCTCTTACTTATTTCTTACGGTAATGTGGAAGTAGCTATTAGACAAGGCCATCAATGTGCAATCTAAAATTAATGATCGCTATAGGTGGCAAAACGATTACGTTGATTCATATTATCGTGAATCTAATTTATTAGCAATAAAATATTTTTATAATCAGTGTAATGAGAATATAAGCTGACTTTAGGATTGTCACGAAGCATTTAATTCATGATTCAATCGTCTTCGACATAATTTAAGAAAAGACATTATGCTTACTTCAGTTGTTCTGCAACCCAATTTTTCATAAAATTACTTTTCAATGTTTCATAAAATTACTCGAATTATAATTCGAGTTTAGGGTTAAAGAAAAATTAACAGCAAAGTTTTATAAATTGTATAACTCCTTCTATTCTAGACGTTTTATTTCTTTCTACGCGCTGTTTATGAACGCTTATATCATATTCAATTTCACGTTGTAAAGTGGAGCATGGGTAAAGTAAAACGAAAGTTTCATCCGAGTTTTCCTAAGTTGGAAAATTTGACTCGATTACTAACCGGTAATGCAAGATGCATATTTCCACGTGGGCATGTTGTCAAGATCGAGCGACGCATACGCAGAGACGGCAAATGCACATGCTTGGCTTGAAAATTTCTCGGAGAAGTTCGAACTTTCATTCGCTTGCGTATGAGATCGGGCAGTGAAAGTACGCGTCGACGTTTGCTTTAATGGCGAATTCCATTGGATGGATTAATGCGGCTGTGCGTCGATCGATTCGCTCGATTTGATACAGAATAATCTATGCGGTGTTTTTCATTCCCGTAGTGGGATAATCTTGTTATATTTGCTATCAGGGAAAAAAGTTTCTGGGATACATACATTGTTCTGGGATTTTTTTTCGGTACATAACTTTCTTAATGGTGAAATTCATTCTTCATTATTTTTTTTATCTAACCGTAAATTGTGTTCGTTCTAATGAATATTCATAGTTTTTACTACTCAAATTTTACCGATCAGAAAACTACTTGATATTTTCTAATATATACAGATTTTCGTAAATAAAAAGTGTACTTATTAAAATCCTCTCTTCCTCTCTTCAAAATTATGTTTGATTTTCAGACTTTACATACAGATGATTTCATTAGCCTTAATGATAATTACGTTAAAATAATTGTTAAAAAATCGTTAGAGAATACAATATATTTAATTTTAAAACTTAAAAGTTTCTCTTATCGTTGTACAGTTTATAACTTTCCTTTTCAATTTCCTTTTTCATTTTGTTTCCTCGTTAAAGGTTTTTATTCGGATTACGATATAGATTTTAAAACAAATATATATAAAGTAAGTCAGTTATTTATAATAAATGCAATTTTATATTACCAGGAGTAAACTACTGTAAGGTTTATAAAGTATTGCCAGTAATATTAAACTTGTATAGCAATAAATAGATATAGATAAATCAATAGATAATAGTAAAGTTTTTAATACCTTTTATAAAAAATATGTGATGATATTTTATTTATTATATTACACATTTTGATAAATAAATGTAGTGTGATGCGTATTTATTCTTAGGCTGATTTAAAAATATTTTGAGAAAGATTTGTATAATATAAAGTATTGTCCTGTTTCTTTAATTTGGTTCGTCTGCATTTTTATGTTTATTTATATAAAACCCAATTCAATACAAAAAAGAACTCATTCTCTAACATTTCTCATCAGAGTACTTTTTATCTTTGGATTATTGCTATTAGAATTTAATATTGCTGAGGAAAAATTACATTTGATTTATATATATTATCTAAATTACAACTAATTAAATTACAAAATTAATGGGTCATTATTTTTTTATATCCTCTTGACTGGAAACGTGTAATTGATCAAATAAATTTCTCCACCAGATTTCAAGCGATTTAAGAATCACTTAGAGAAACTATGTTCGAATGTAATTTCATAAACCGCGTATGAATGTAATTGTTTCCGTCACGTTTCTCCATGTACAGGAATACGCAATACTTATCAATCTATGTGTTATCGCACTTGTCAATGCAAAAACTTAAACCATTTTTGATTCTAATTGAAACGTTGATTAAGTTGGTTGCAAAAAAATTATATTAAATATTTGCGTCTAATCTTGCATTTCATTTATTATTTAATTTGTAAAATAAATCTATGTATGTTATTTATTTCAGGTTAAATAATAGCATATGATTGTATTTGTAAAAGACGAACGTCCAAAGTTAGTAAATTTTGGAGTCGCTTACTAAATGAAATACAAACTCGATTAAGTTTGCTTCGTTTTACGCTGCAGAAATAAAATAAAATATATACAGAAAAGGAAGAAGACATAGAAAGAAAAAGTGGAACATGGCGATTTTGTGAAGACAGATGGGTACACATGCACTTCCTGACGAGCTTT
This sequence comes from Wiebesia pumilae, assembly GCA_018907045.1. Lineage (NCBI taxonomy): Eukaryota > Metazoa > Arthropoda > Insecta > Hymenoptera > Agaonidae > Wiebesia > Wiebesia pumilae. The sequence goes on from JACCHZ010000138.1 coordinate 6,274,989, forward strand.
GAACTCACGTACAGAATATGTATAACTCACCTACACAAAGTAACTGTAATGTTGATTATTAAATTCAATAAAAATCCTACAGTTATCGTTGCACAAATAATTCGTAATTATTATAAATTTATTTGCGTATCATAATATAGAATTATTCAATAATCATTATAAGAAAAATAATAAAAACAATAACAAATATTACACATCGACCAAGTCGAATAGCGCTAATTAAAGAAATCATTTTAATTTTTGTTTATTTAACTTTCATGCAGCATTTATATATAAAATTACTGTAAGATTTAAAAGAAGTTATTGAACAACAGCATGAGAATATTGATAAATTGAAATTATTTTGATCTCCTAATTATATTAGTTCATACTTTATTTTCAATAGATTGGAATAACCTCGAGTAGGCGATGCCACAAAAAGAATGACCAGATAAGTCGAACACGAAAGGATGTTCGACTTATTTCTAAAAGTAAGCGTGAGCAATTGTATAGAATGGAAAAAAATAAAGGAATGTTATCGTGTAACAGTGTCGGTTTCAAGATTTCAGGATAATGACGGTTGTAGACATACGTGTAGGAATTTCGCAAATTTGGACCTTTTTAAAAGATACGCAGCGAATAATATATTACTGGGTATATCATAGGACTTTAGGATTTCGAGATTTAAGAAAAGGATATTGCGATCTAAGATTCTTTATAAGAATATTCTACAGAAGAAATCGTCAAAAGACCAAATAAGAAAATTTCATTAGATGTATTAATGAATTAAATGCACTTGAAAATCTTGAAGAAATAATTACCTCAATGTTGATAAATTGTAGCGGTTGTTGCAAGAGATAAATCAAAATGATCATAACATCAAGCGATAAAGTGCGAGATTTGAAATAATTGTAAATGAAACGAAAAATTTTCATTAAAAGACGATCTTTCTGCTCAGCTGAAATTAATAATTAATATTTTCTATATTTACCTCCTTATTTTAACGTATGTTTTCCAAATGATAGTAATGATTGAGCTACTGAAATGCGATGACTGATTATTTATGCGCCTTCATTAATTGCTATTCAAGAGTCCGCCATCTTTTCACGCAGCTTATAAATTATTACAGTTCATGAAAATTAAAGAAAATGATAAGATTTTTAATAGCCATCGCAAGATTCCATTGTGATACTGATCCCAGATATTTATTTCTCAGCTCACATAAACCCGATTACGACAAGGAGCTCACGTAACGCCAGAGAGCGTTACAACCTTTTCATAAAATCCCTGAAAAAGGAGAAACGAAGAAAGAGATGCCACTAGAGTCCGTAAAGCTAACGGACGACGGAACACGTCATCGAAATGTTGCGCTCGCGTTGGCTTCCGCGTCTAGTCTGACCTCGTGCGCCAAGATTTTATCGAGAGATGTACTCGCATAGCTCGCGTTGAAATCACACGAGCAATCGAGGAGAGAAATTTCATCTGGCATACGACTCGCTCCCAACGAACCCAACGAATGCCAACGTCATCCTGCGATCTTAGGGTGGGTGTGGCGATTTTTGGTCTAAATTCACACCGGAAGTTTCACCGCCGGTGAAATTATCCAGGGGGTGCCATCAATTACTTTTTGCTTCTTTATTCTGTCGCTTATTTAATTACTAATACACGTGGTTTTCCGGGACATTATGAGTTTTTAAAGAACATACGCAAAGAATATACCGAATAAAAAGATCTGTTCCAGTTATACAAGAATCATGAATTTTTATTGCTGTAACAGGTTAGAATTATATAAAGTCGTGTACTTTTTTAAAGGTCAATTATATCAAAACGAGATTTCATTTTCAAATAGTATCAGAAAGTAAGTTCGCTAGTACAGTTTGCGAAAGGGAATTTTTTGTTTACGCGATGTTTTCAAAGGTCAAATACAATTTATTGCTTGAAGTCGAATAGAAAAAGTCGAAATGGTTATAACTGATTAAAGATGATCGGATATACTTTGACTTCAATACGAAGAACTTTATCAATGTGTATAAAATTATTTGAGACATTCATTTCTTTCGTTATCTTATATGCATAATGAAAATATTATATAATAGATTAGAAATATTTACGATTACTATATTATATTTTTTATGAGTGTCAACTGAAGCTTCTATTGTTATTATTTTTTGAAATTAACTATTTTGGTTATTTCTTACTTTTTGAAGAAAAATTTTGAATTACTATTTCATTAAAAAATTTAAATATAAATTTTTTTGTTTAAAATTTTGCAAATTTTTCATTTTAACCTTGAAATATATTGTACGTTGTTATTTTAGCTTAGTTATGTCAATTATTGAACTGATAGGTTTACTGCAGGTTTATATAAAACAGAAATGAATATTAATGTTATTATTATGATTTATAGTTCAAATTTCTTATTAAGTAATGATAGACTTTGGTTTTTAATTTGGTTAATTAATTTTCAAAATACGCAATCATAAAATAAGTATGTCACATTGTTACTAATCATAGAATTTTCAACCTTCGTTTGAATTGCTTTACCTCTACTACTAATAGTGATTAACATAATAATCACAACTTGTTACACGTATACGTTGTCTATTTATTAAATTAAAATTTTATTGAAGTAAATGTAAGTGGTTCACGTAATTATTACATATAAATATATTGGAACGTAAACAGAAAAGTAAAATCAGTTGATGCGTATAAAATTACTTATAAAGTCACTTGTAAATTTATTTAACTATTATTACTGCGGATGAAATTTTTTAAAACTTTTTAAGAAATTATCTTGCGTATATAACGTTGCTCTAGAGCTCAAAAACTACTTACCTTGCATACAATGTTCTACATTAGCTATGAAAACTTTTACTGCACCGTAGCAAAATTCTCAACTACAGACCACCTTTAAACCAAAGCATAAATATATCTTTCTCTCGGCAGTATATTTCTTACAACTCTACTTTTGTGTCTTCCATCTTTTATAAGCCTCTTTTCTCTCTTTCTTGCTGCATAATAACAACGCGAATTTACTGTTTGAATTACGTCACGTTATACTCCACATTACTGATACATACCTACATGTTTATATTTACATACATCCGTATTTATGCATCTCAATTTGCAATAAAATAATAGTTAGATATTCGAAAGTCAATGTATGTAATATACTAATCCCAGATTATCACTTAGTAAGTGCATATTAACTTCCACAGCTAAAATTCCTTAACGGTATTTGAAATATAATTTGGATCAATTTCTGTGTAAAATTTTTGAAAAAAGTTTATATAAATAAATATAATTAATTTTATACATCGATGTGGTCTTAAAGCAAAGAAAAATGAAAACTTCGGTAAATCATTTAAGCTCTATTAAATGCAATTTAAAAATTTTTTCAATAACATTTAATAATGGAATATTTTCATTATAAAATAAATTGTATAGCTTAGAGAGTTTTGTTGATGCCATAATGATTTAGAAGATGTTGTACGTATTTTGTAAATTAAGTAAGTTCGTTATAGTGTTATTCGTTTAACCTGTAACGATGGCTATATTTTTTGAATCTTCAGGAGCATGTACCTGTATCATTTCTTGTAAGAATCCATTTTTATATTTATGTTTACGGTTTCAACTAAGTTACTACATACTAATACTAACATTTAAATTTTTTTTACGAAGTAACGTGTGTTTCTAGCCCTTGAGTATGATTTAACTAAAACTAATGTTTCCACTATTACTATTTTCATTTTATCTATTTGAAAATAAGATATTTTAGTTCAATTTTAAATAAATTCTTTAGATATAATACAGAAGCACAAATTGCTGCATCAATTTTTATGGTCAAAGAATATTAGGTTTAGTAAAAATTCATGTTATTTGTAATAGTTTTTCTTTAATGCTCAGAAACACAATTTGAAAGTGCTTCTTGCTTGCTATTACATTTTTGTACACATAATGCTCGCAATTTCAGATGTAGAAAAATCAATTTTAATTATAGATAAGATTATAACTTAGAAGATAAAACGCATCATTTATGTCGCTTTCAAAAACGCTTATTACTGCAATTAATGAACGCTTCGTTTTTGTTTTATATTTTTATTTTTTGAAAAATTACAATTTTCTATTTTTGAAATAAAGTTTAAATGCTGTTCTTACTTTATGTTAAAAATAATGTAAAATTACTAGAAGTATTTTTCTTTGTTCAAATAAAACTTAATACTGGCTGTACAATTATAAAATTTTGCAATTAAAATTTTAAAATTTATAATTAATAACGTAAAACATATAAGTGTAACCACTATTTAATACGAAGAAAATGCATAAAAATCCGAATGAAGTCATATAAACAAAGAAAAAATTAGAAATATAAATAGAAAGAGTATTCAATTCAATTCAATTATACATACAATAACTTGTAACATTTATACTGTTTTTAAAATTAATTTCTTAAAATAAGAACATGCTTTTTATTTTTGTAAAATTATACTATTTATATTAAGTAATTGTTGTTTAATTTCCACGTTTATTAAGTTATTAAATTTAAATTCTATTTTGATGTTGATGTGATGAAACAAAAATTAATTTTTATTTCTAATATAAATTGTAAATCTTGTCTAAAAGTAAAGTACTATACTTTAATTATATTTAAATATGTTCATAAAAGTCGGTAAATTTGAATAGTATATTAAAGGAAAAATAAAAGTATGTTATGTGGGACATGTAACATGTAAACGTTTCGTCTATTTAATAAACTTAGATGTAAAGGAAAACAATTATGTATTAATATTAATGTCATTATTCCATTATTTCTACCATTTTTTTTTAGAAATATTTTAATCAGAACAACATTTAATTTTTCATATGTTTGGAACAGTTTCTTATTGACCTTTTATTATAAAACGCTCTCAAATTTTTTAAACATAAAATTAAAATCTACATAGTTTTAGTTACTAGATTTTGAATATTGACACTATATTAAAAGACAAAAATTGTCAGAAGTTAGAGGCTATATTTATTTTGAATGTTTCAAAAGTTCCTTTTACGGAAGGAATTTTTTATTGTGTGCAGGATCATAACGGGATTTTCCGCTTATCACAATCTCTGAATAAGCCTCAGCATTTAAAATAATATTAATAATAATAATAATGATTGTAATATAAGTGATGTGTTTTTACTAAAATAGATATCATAAGAAGCGGAATTATTAAATGAAAATACAATTTTAGGACTTTATTTCGTAAATGTACGTATTGATAAAACAGAAATTAAGTAATGTATTTACGTCAGTGTAAGTTTCATAAAATTTTATGTAAAAAGTTAAATTTGTTACGCAACCTTTTAATGTTGCAAAACGAGTACGATGATGATTAAACATGCTTTATAATTTCAAATATTTGATACGACCAGTACATATATTACATTATTTTCAGCAGAAAATGAATGTATCCGTTTATTAGCTTTTGATTTTATGAATAATAATGTATATTGCATGGACAACTGATTGAAAAATTATTTACTATAACTACGTTTTACCTTAAGCTCATGAAAGATAAATAAACTCATTAGCAATTACGAAGGCGGACACGCGCATCCCTTTTTTGATCTGATCATTATCCGAGTACTCGTACGTATACATGTTTGCATGACCCGAACAATCCCGATTATCATCAAGCTTCAGTGGTTTCATCGTTGCACGTCATTGTCCCTCGAAAATTGAAGATCAGAAAAGCGACCACGAGTCCTTGACTTTCGTCCATACGGATCTAGACTTAAATTCTTAGAAGCTCTTGACGAGTTCGAATTTAGTTAAAAGCATGAAATGTCTTTTCCTTTTAAACGGAGATTATACTCGTATTTTTCAGTTGAAATAATCTAGATTCATTAAACAATTTACCGTGATATCGTTAAATTGAAGATAAACCATAGAAAGTAGGATGTGGACAATAAATTTTTAGTTTACTTCATTTGTTAAACTACAATTGCAATAGGAAAAATTAACCTTAGTTCTATATGATTACCAGTTCATTTGATTTTTAAATATATATATATATTTCTTAAAAATTTTAAAAGGTAAGGAAATTGAAATAAATAACTTTTATTATTATTCATTATTACGATTTTCCAAAATACTTTATAAAATGTACTGCTTGCAATACTTTAAAAGAAATATATTTTTTCAGACTGCATGTAACTGTGAAACAATTAAAATAAATAATATATTATTAAAAATATTTTGATGAAATAATAATTACAACCATTAGACGAATGCAGAATGTACAACGACATCCTTTTAAAATGGTGATATAATCAGTATACAACGGAAGAATCCCACTTATCAGTGTTCTAAAATGTCCTAAAACAATGCCATATAATTTCAATATTTAGAGTGGGTAAAGGGATTTTGATATTAAGAAACAGTTACGTAAAGTGACTTTTTAGCTGATTAAATCGCTTTTACTCCGAATTAAATTTACGACATCATATATTTATAATTGTGTGAAGTTTTTGTGGATGAAACTCGGTTGGATAAATTCCGCTGTATTTATGAAATACAGCGGACGAAAAGGGGAAAGTCAATAAAAAAGTATTCATAAACTTCAATTCAATTTTGAATCCTATTATGATAATGTAGTAGATAATATTAAATTATAGTTAACTGGCACTGCTTACTTCATGAAAGTTATAACTTTATTAAACTAAAAATTCCATATTTTTCAATTAAATAAATATTTTCATTCTTAGTTATGGAAAAATAACAAGTGAAAAATGGTTAAACTGCAAGAATTTCTTATAACGAAGATATTATGTATTCAACATTGTCTTTTGATTAATATAATGTCCAAGCAAACACATTCTAATAAAATTAAGCACGCCATTAAAGATATATTTCTTAAAAGAGTACGCGAAGAGTAAATGGAAATGCTATTAAATTTTGACGCTTCTCCGAGTATGATAAAATAGCTTTATACGTAGTCGATTTGTAGCATTGAAGTAATTATTGAAAAGGAATGAAGTATACACTTCGATCGTTTATTTCATTAAGTTACGTTGAAAATCACGTCGAACTAATTGCTCAACACCTTCGAAAGTGGTAAAAGATTTCTGTCGATAAAAAGGAAAGTTGGTACTTGGCTCAAAAAGAAAAATTCTAAGGTAAACGTTGTCCGTTAATTTATATGAAATAAAAATGAACGAGAAATTCCATAAATTATATCCAGATAGTAATCACCGAGCGGCTCTTAAGGTAAAATTAATTTTACCTACCCTCCCGATAAGCTCCCATGGAAACGTCTCGCTTCTAACATATGGAACACTTTCGTTCGTCCGAAGGAAATCCGAAGCTGCATAAATCACGCAGCTTTAATCAAAAGGGGCGACGAGCCGATTAAGGTGAATGAAAAATCCCGTAGAATCCCACAGCCGACGGCTCCGACGGATCGGACGATCGAGTCGATCTCGCCCGGGATCAGCTGGTGCACATGCGCGGCACTTACGCAGAGGTACCGCGCGTCCGGTGCACTGACCTGCCCCGCTTCGCTCTCCCGGCTATCCAGATCCACCGCCACGGTCACTTTTGCTCGCGAGTGAAAGTATTATTATCGGTAAGTGGCTATCGCCGCTGCGGGTATCCACGCGTAGGCCGATGTGGCGTTTCTTTTTGAAGGACGAATGCGCGGTAAAGAGAGCGGAAGCAGGAAGTGGGCCCTGCACCTTGGAAGGTCTGGTTACCTAATCGACCTGTTTTCGATCGGCCAAGCGATTCTTACTCATCACTGCTCGAGAATTTTTGGGAAAGTCATGCGCGAGCCTCCACGGAATGATTTGAACGCGTGGGTTGCGTTTGATTATGGTTAGGCAAGATATGTGGAGAATCTTGCAGCGGCCAGTATCGCATTTTAAGATCGTTTTAACTTTCAATGGGTAGACTTTTATTAGCAATATACTGTTCATGGTTTCCGAAACATGCTGGAGTAATTTATTTGATGTTTAGCTTGATTATATAATTTATTGCGTGAAGTTAATAGTTATTTTTATACAAGAACACAAATTGTATGTTGTGTTACTTATAATGATGAGGCAATGAACTTTCGAATCCTAACATTTAATAAATAAATGCGGTTGTATGGTGCTAACAGTCATTGTTTAAAACATAAGATCACTATCTTTTGTTTGTTCTTCTCATATTTTAGAGATTTTACCAGATAAGACGAAAATTCTTTTACACTTTATACTATATTATCTTCAAACATTATCTTATCTTAATGTTTCCTTAAATTTACTAGTTAGCTCAAGAAACGCTAATGTTTTATGTACTATCTTCCTGTTATACTTTTTTCTAAATTTATGCACAAAATCTTACGTAAAATTGTAGTAAGAAGCAAATATACAAGATTTACAAAATAAACAAATAGAAGATGTATTTTACGCGCGTGCGTAAATAAATTGACTACAGGAAATGGTTCATTTAGAGAGAAACCAAACAATTATTCCTCGTCTGAAATTAAATAACAAACGCATTTTATTGAATATACGAAAATTTAAAAGTAAATTAAAATTTAGTATTTTAAAAGGTTTTAACATATATCAAAAGATGCATGTGAATGTGAGAGTTTTAGATTTTAACTTGAAAAAAAAAAAAAAAATTAATGAGTTCGTTTCAAATGTTATGCATTTGTTAAATTATGTTTACATTATGTTAAAAATAATTTAAATTAACATTTATTTATTACTTATATGTCCGTGCATTCCTTTATATTATTGTATCATAAAATATGCTCGATGTAAAATGATATTACTTGATTCAGCGCATAGTCATTAAATTGAGTCGAATTTTTCGTTACTGCAACATTAATAACTTGTATAGTTATTAAAGAAAATAAATAATACGATCAAAACACTGTTAATAAATATTATAAGATATTTGACTAATTTATGTAATACATAATGTTATGTTGTGGTCGTTCTCTTTATTTTGTATTTTTCGAAACTCAGGTTTTGTCTTTGACCTACATACTTTCAGCATGACTGCTTCCTTCATTCAAACTTGCTATAGAACACTTTCAATTAAACGGTTCTTTAAAAAATCAATTCGCAACAGGTTTGCTAAGAAAATAAAAGGCATTGAACGTATTTGCTTTTTCAATCTAGAAATTCTATTACAAAATTAAGATGCAAAATATTGATCTACATTTTTAACTAATTTTTTAAAAATAAGTCTATTACGCCGATATAAAAATAATTAATTGTAGTAATAATAAAAATAATTCCTAGTATTAAATTTTTTTGAAAGCTGTGATTTTACATTTGTATAATTTAAAATATACACGAAAAATATTTAAAGATATATTTAATACCTTTTTCTCAAGATTATTCAGTTTTTCTAATACAATTTTTATGGTGCTATTAGCAATTGCATTATAAAACTATTCTGCGAACAATATTTTCCATAATAACAGTTACAAGAATGAGAACTCGTTTCATAAAATGCATTTTACAATGCAAATGCAAATCAGAAAGTAAACTTCACTGGATATATTAGAAACATATTTATAGGCAACTACAATCTAAGGCACAAATTGAAACCTGAATTTTCCCAGCTGCTTGACAGGCTCTGTCACAATTCTGTAGATTTTTTAAGACAACTATCGTATTTTTGTTTTAGAGAAAATTAAAGTAACAGTCACTAGCTGCACTCTGATAATCACTTACATTAAAATATAATATAGCACCCATTAAAAACGTTTTTTTTTTATTTCAGCAGAAATACACAAGTTTTTTTCCATTTAGCACAATATGTATGTACGTATAAATTTATTATGACGTATTAAATTAAATTTAAAATAAACAAATAATTAAATTATCCTTACGTTGGTATATTTAATATGAAATTCATGTAATAATTAACCCTAAAATTGATTTTATTTTTAAGGAAAATAATGCCTAAACTACTTACAAATAATGCAACTAAGCAAATAATGCAAATAATATACTGATTCATAGAGTAATATTTGGTGTAACATTAACTTTGGAAACACTCGTAATAAGAGAGTTTGGAAAATACTTAAAAAATAATTCATTTTTAACTTTATATTAAAATTAGAACAGATGAAATAGAATTTCACCTTTTATCTGAAAAAGTATATAATTATTTATGAACGAAATTAATACATTAGGTTAGCAAATCATAAGTTTGTTCACCGAATATTTCGAGCAGGTGATTTAAATACCTAAGAAATAAATAAAAAATATATTTAAATTCTTAAAATCTGAACATGACCCAGAGCAATGAATAAAAAAGTCAGCAACACTTATTCAACTTCCCTCCAAAGCCATAAAAATTTCAATCAAAACTTCTTTTCTGCCCAAAACTTTCACCGCGTTTTAGAAAGTCCCTTAACAATAAATATTTCACGAGAGATCGACTTCTTAAATTTATATATCGAAGATACAATCGAGCGTCGATTGATAGGATGCATCCAAATTATCATTGGTTAATCGGCATTAATAATAAAGGTAATACTCGCGAAATAGAAAGTCTAGTTGTGTGGCGAAAAATGCAATCAACAATCATATTGGCGAATGGTTGGCAGGTGAAAATAAACGTTGCGTTACAGAAATGAAAGAACGAAGAATTTTAATGGCTTCTGATGATAAGTAGACGGAAATCATTTAAGGTACAATACGTATATCGTGGGAAATTGTTTTTCAATTGCGATCGAATAATTAATGTTCAGATAATGCCCATCAGCATATATATTTATTATATTAGGTCTGAGTTATTTACATATCTTAAGCCATTTGAATAAATTACGTTTAATATTAATAAAAGCTTTTAACTCGTCATACGATTTTTATTGTTTTGTTGATTAGAAGGTAGATTTTGATACGAATAGATATTACGTATAAATATTCGTATAAATATTAGATAATATTTTATTGGACATAATTAGTGTACGCATTATATATATATGTGAATCATAATTTACTTCTGAAAAAGAAATTATCAGTAACCAATAAGTTTGCCTTTTACATATCTACTTAGGATTTAGTCATTTTATATTTTATCAGAGTTTTTCAAATAAACGAAAGTAAAGACAAGTATTAAAAAAATGAATAGAAAAGCGTTTGCCTATAAGTAAATTTAAATAATTATTTATTGGACTATTAAATTCATAAGATTTAAGTACAGTAGTCAAATATAGATAATTGAATTATTTACCTCTGATTCATTCAAAGCTGTTTATTAACGCAATCAATTAGAAAAATTTTCTTATAATATTATTACTTATTTAAATTAGCTAGTAAATCTTTAATTAGTTAGAAAGACAACTTCATATTATGTAATGTACTTTATTTAAAGAAAGTACAGAATAAAATTTTTCTTATTTTCTTTCTACGTAAATTTAACGAGAATTAATTCTTTTAATTTTGTAATAAGGTTACAACATTTATTTCTATAAAATTTAGACAAATTTAAGATTTTTGCAACAATTTGTACAATTCATTACTACTTCGATTTACGCCTGAAACAGATGAATCATAAAAAATTTTATTAAGAAGATATAATTAAAAACTTTGGTAAAAAAAAAGCTTATAATAATACTAATTTAGAGACTTTATACTTAAATAAATACTCTAATAACTAATTCTTGGATTTATTTAGTAGAGGTGAATTATTTTGAATAAAAATTCAAAACATTTGGATGTTATTTAAATTATGTATATATTATTTATTATGTATCTATTATGCAAAAGTCTTCTTTCATTCCTTTCCTTCCATTACAACCCATTTGATAACTGTGAAATGTTGACTTTTCATTGACGATGCAATTTACCCCAATTAAATAAAAAAGCACGTATGCTCACTATATCGTATTCTCTTAATAAACGTTGTAAAACTACGTTTTAGACTTAACACGCTTTAGTAAAAGCGTTCGCGTAAAAAGAACAGTTCGAAAGTGGTAATACAGTGGTTTGCTAACAAAATCACTTCCCGAAGCACGCAATACGAAAGATGTGAAAAGACAGAAAAATGTGAGTGAAACTCGTATCTTTAAGAATCTAAAATAACAAACAAGCCAGTCGACAATGTGGACACACTCATATCTATGTATCCCTCTCGGTTCGATCCAATAGCGGCGGATGAGCCTTTTCTAATGGAAATCGTTGGCTCACGTGTCGTCTACACTGTCAATGAACTTTCTACGTTCAAGCTCATTTAATGCAGCATTTGCGCCGATTGGCTTAAGCGACGGACGTATAAGTCATGATTGTACCTTCAGGTGTGCAATCTCCGAAGGATGTCGACAATGCGGGTAGGGGGGAAAGAGAACTCGTGGATGGAGGAAATTTCTTCTTTTTTTTATAGAAGGGATTTTCACTTTTACTTCTGATGTATGCCATTTTTTTTTATTGTGCGTGTCAGTACTATTTGACACTGCTTGTACTGCACATTTTACGAAAAAAATGTATGACTGTCGATTTTATACAATTTTAAGCAAGCATTCTTTTAATTATTACTTGTACGTAATAGCGACATACTTTTTACACGAAAACACGTATAAAAGATGTATTTTGATTGAACAACACTCAATTTTAGTTTGAAGTTCTTTTATACAACATTTTATATTTTCTTCACCTCGTAATTCAGATATATCTTTCTAAATAGAGAAAAATTTTTCGAATTAATAAAAATTCGTGATTTCCACGTAATATCATAATATTGCGATTGAGATTAGTACAATAATAGTATTTAATAATTTTCTTTCTATTTATTAGAGCTCTTTCTTGTATTTATCCTTACGAATAGTATTACTGTAAGAATTTTACATTAATTCACGATTATATTTGTTATAGACAAGGAGGAAAAATACTTTTATATTCTATTGTATCCATTCAACTTTACTAATATCAAGATTAAGAAGAATGAGAAATAAAATTACGTAACAAGGGAAAATTGCGCTAATATAAACTTATTAATAATCCATACTAACGATGCTTCACGTATAATATTCCCTGTACGCAAAAGGTTTCCGATTAAAATCTTACGTATATCTAGTATTGAAAAATTCATTATAATATATAACTAATTTTACATTCACATTCATAGTAGACATTGTATGAATTCCTAGGCACCAATGCTGTTCTAAGCATTTTATTATATTTATTAACACAAATCGAAAATTTAAATGCTTGACATAGGAATTAGTTATTAAAACAATTCAAATACCACTTGTAAATAGAAAAATTATCATAAAATTATATACGTATTAGAATAATATGTAAGTTTAAAATTTAAATTATATATGACCTCAAAACATAATTTCATTCAATAAAATATTTACATCTTTGCATGGAACGTTATTAATCATTTGGAATAATGGAATAATATTTTAAATTTTAAACATTTTGTTTAGGCAAAAACTAATTTATATATTATTTACACAAAGTTTCATAATAAATCATCACCAACTTCAGTTTCAGAAAATTTGGTATTGCATTAATTGCACTTATACCTCCAGTTAAGTTTTTTAATTTTAAAAAAATTCTACAATTTTTTAAAATAATTTACATTCAAAATTTTTCAAATTATAACTATTAGTTTTATAAAGTTTGTATTTAGATTTTTAATTAGAAGTACAAAACAATTCGAGGTTTGGTCCTCTAAAAGGAAAAGTATACGACTATGTTTAATTTAGAGTTTTTAATGAAACAATTTATATAATATAATCATTTTGTGTTTTTAAGTTAAAATATTTATTCATTGGTATAAATTGAAAAAAATATTAAATTTTAATATATTTATAACTTAATTAAACGTATTATGTGTCATACTCGAAATTCGTATAATAAATAAAAGCTTATACTTTTTTTATTGAAAGGTATAGTTCAAATTAATTACAAACTCATGATAAGCAATGATGTCAATATCATATCAACATCTTTAGAAAATAATAGATTTTCAGGACTAACAACAAAGATATAACTATTACTTCGGTGTAAATCACAGCGAAAAATGATTTTTCGGTCATCAAGCGGAAGTCACTGCTCAACGCATAATATTTTATTTATGAGTTACACGTCTGTCGTTGCACGCGCTGACGTATACGTGGATTGGACACAGAAAGAGAAATAAGAATAGCGAATGAGTGAGAGAAAGGAATAGAGAAACAAACAGAATGAGTGAGTGACGATGTCAAGAAAGTATGCATGCGCCTTAAAAAATGTTCTATTGTGCAGCTCAGACATTTTTGCGCATGCGGGCGTGTGTGTGCGTGCGCGCGTGTGTACATATACCGTGTTGCTATACCGTTACTTTGAGCCCAGTCAATTGCCATATACCATGCTTCATCTGACTATATTGCGAATGCTTTAACCAACATTATTTGGATTGTGTTAAAATCCGATGTAACTATAACTTTTGATTTAATATGACATAACGTAGAGTTGGTAGAATTGGAACTATAAGGCTAAAACAGAGTCCGTAGGTAATGGTGAAAGCATAGTATTGAAAAAAAAATTGTCGTTGTTGTTTATAAGTAACTTATGAGTACCATCCCAGTCGTTAAAAATGTAATATCATTACAAATAAGAAATACATTGAAATTTCGAAATTTGCATGTAGCTTATAAAATTTATAAATAAATGTTTCACTTATAAAATCAGTAATACGCATTAAACGTGCCTTTTTTTTGGAAAATAATTATTGAAATATATTTTATTACTGTTTATATATTTTTAAATATAAAAAAGGTTATTTTTTTAACGTATCAAAAAATAGTTATTACTTAAAATATTATGGTTACTTGAAATTCAAAGGCATTGGATGCTGCTACATAAAAACGACAATTTATGTATGTTAATGAAGATTCTTCAAAGTTTTCTTTTTCATCGTGCAAAGATTTATGTATTACATTATTTTGTCAAGTTCAATGCTTATATATATGTATAAGTCCATTACATTTTCTTAAATACAGAATACATTCTATGTTCTAAACTGATTTTTTCTAAATATTGACAAGAAAACAGGCCTTAATCCGACAATTTTTGGCCAGAATTGAACTAGACATTTATTGTGTAGCTAATTTGAATGAATTTGAATATTGAAGAAAAAGTGAAAATAATCTTTAACAGTGTTAAAAAATTTATTCTTTTTTACTGCCTATCAATTTTTAAAATTTATTCAAAATACGTATAATAAATTACAAAAATATTTTCGACTTTAATAAGAAGCTTATAAAGATTTATTTAATTTTAGTATTTTCTACGTATGAAGTACTTACCTATTTTCGAAAAAATTATTTTAATAATTCTTTTACATTTTTGTAATTTTTCAAGGAGTTATATTACATTATACTTTCAATTATAATATTATTTTACTCGTCATTATGAATTTAAGTAAGTTTGGCGTTGAAAATATTTTACATAAAAGAAAGGATTTTGTAAGAAATAAACATTTATTGTTTATATTTTTGAAAGACCGTATTATTATTATAAATCTCTATTGTGTTATTTCATAACATTATTATCAAAAATATTTATAATAATTTTAAAAATTTATAAAATCAATGTAGTAAATCATATCTGAAATGAAATAAAATTAAGTTTAATTTATAGTTTCGTTACCGGCGTAACTGACTAATTTACTAAATAGTGCTTCCAAATCGTAATCTATAAAAATAATTTGCTTTGCATGTAATATTATTGTACTTGGTGAAATTTGAAAAATGTTATCCATATAAAATTATAATCTTTCCTAATGTAATACTTGTTTCACAACCAAAACTATGAACCTATAATGTAATACATGTCAAAGTCAATATCATCAGAAATGGGCAAATTCGTGCATACATTGATTGAAATAGATAATAATTCTAGTTTGTAACTCTCAAAAAGGAAGTAAAAATAAGAAACAATCTTCGCAAAACTTACAAGTATACATAGATGCATGAGCACTAAAACCTTTTAAAGAAGGGCGCAGCATTTATATACGTATACATATATGTCGATATTTGTAATTTGTGAAGGCATTTATTTATACATTCGTTTCATTTTCCAATTATCTTGACTTTGCAATATTAACCGTTGTATTTCACTATGGATTTTTTTAAATACTCACTCGTTCGGTGTAAAGCAATTGTTAAAAATGATCAGAAAATTTGTTTAGTGCAACGCATACTCACGTCGGAGAGAAAAATATTTTAGTCATAAAACTGCTCGAAAAAGAATTCTGAAGTTTGCACATATCTTTCACCTTGTAGCCCAAAAGGAAAGTCAAGAAAAGTACTAGAAATTTTAATAAGATACCATATTGGAGAGTATGAGCTCGTGTAATTGTTAATTTCGTTTTTATGTTCCAGAAGTGCGTCTGTCCATGTTTGGTCTGTATCTACTAGAGCGATCTACATCGTGCATAATTTTTTCCACCTCACATTTTGAATTTGAATATTTTTTGCACGAATAAGTATTATTACCAGCTTAAGTCATAATAATATTTGTTTTAATAGATATTTATATCACTAGTAGTTCAACAAAATTGATTTCAATTCATTCAAAATTATATACAAACTTGATTCCATTTTTAATTTATTAGTTTTTATAATTTATTATTATTTATATACAATGTTTTACATTTACGTCTGAAATGTACATTTGGCAATATATAAAAGTATTTTTTTATATTTAATTAAGTTACTTGAGTGAGAAAATTATGTTGCACAAATCTCTAGAGCACTACTTGATTATTGAAAGTCGGTAGGTTTACCGAGACAAATGCTTGATTTTAATAATCAAAGCAGTCATTGAATGATACATTATCCAAAAGTTCATTGTATGAGTTCTATTACTTGCAGCGTATTATATCTTTTTAGCGGTCGAGAAAGTTGTTTAAGAATAGCAATTATCATTTGATATATTATTGTTGATTATATTTGATTCGAAAATATTTTGCAATCGTAATTAGCAGTAAAAATGAAACTTAATAAAAATATTTACACCGAATCACAACGTATACTGTTGAAACTACATGATATAAAAGTTTATATCATATTTATTTATAATATTTATTTATAAAATATTATATCTATATTTATGAAAGTTTAGTTTCTGTTTAAAAACAGTTAAAATAGATTGCTTATAACATTTTACAAGCATCCTCGAGGAGTAGAGTCATAATTTCATATCAGAAACTTCGCATAAAATACCTGTTTCTTGTCACGATCGTAAAAACTTTATGAACTGAGGCAGAATTCAAAGTAAACGATTTTGAAAGTATTCGTAAAATGGGTTGTCTTTAAACATTGGTGCTGTCTTAGGAAGTTATCGAGCAAACGTAATTCGACGAGTGCGAGTTCGCGTAACAGCGCTTTTATGTATCACGTGACTAATACGTACTTTCACGTTGGTGCAGTTTTCTCCGCGGTGCACAAAAGCATCGACACTGTAATAATGACTCGAATGTTACTACCTATAATACAACCGACACGAGTAGACGTATGAGAGATGCAAAAAAGGGGACGCGTGTCGCGCGACATATAAGTTTCAGTGGGATGTAAGTTATCTGTGTCAACCGACGACGTTCCATTCTAACCACATGGGTATACGATATAAGGATGCAGTGTTTTTGTTTCTCTATTATCTTTTCTCTTTCTTCTTTTTTCCTTTCCTACCTTTTTTGCTTTGCATCATCGCTGCGAATCATCGGTAACAAGTAACGAGGCTCAAGTGTAACATTTAAATACCAATATATATGTATATATATATATATATATTTACACATTGACAAGAAAATAATATTTGTTCTCGTAGTAACTAAATAAAGAACACTCTGATAAATTTTAAGACTTTCAACACATTATCACATGCTTAGAAGGCTATAACGTTATGCGGATGTGGTTACTCTTCATTCATTATTATTGTAGAGTTGAATTAAAAAAATTATTAACCATTATTTTAAGAACAGCACGCATTGTTGTCCAAAATATCTACTTTAATTTTTATTGTAGATTGTTGAATATAAATTTCACATGTTTCTATTAAGAAATCATCATGTAACATTAAAATAAGCATTATAAGCTATTCATTATTTCATTTCAATAAGAATAATTTTTAAGTATCATAAACTTGGTTAGAAGCTTATAATATGCAATTAAAATTTATTGTGATGATATTTACAGGTTATTTGTTTTATTTAAGTTTAGAGAATATATTTAATTAAATTTGCAAATTTATTAATATTTTTTAAAGTAGATTTTAGTGTTAAAAATCGAATACTTTCATAACATATTTATTAAGAGATATGAAATATTTTAAAAATTTAAATTAGTAAATAAGGAATACTATTAAATTATAGATAAAAAAAATATTATAGTATAGTATTCTTTTAAATACGATTATGAAATTACCTATTTTGATAGTCATATGTTTCTTTACTAAATAATACATTCACAATTAATTATTGCGAAGGCTTTAATACTGTATTTAATTATTTAACAATTAAATAATATATAATAATATGCTCATTTAAATATAATCGATACTTCCATTTCAATTGATATTAATTATTACTACAGAGAAATGAAAATCATTACTTATATTACATTAGTTAATATGATATTGATAAAATTGTAACCTGAAATAATGTATTTATGACTTCATCCTGATATCTGACTACTAAGAGATTTCTGATATACATGTATTTATCAGTACTTTAGTTTATATTAATTAAAAGTAAGTAAGTCAAATTTGTTTTGTGCAATAAATTTATGAAAATGATCTCTGATTACTAGATTATTTACATTGTAAATTTTTTGCTAAAAATTAAATGCAGAGTAAAAGTAACTCTGTATAAAAAAAAAAAAAAAAATACAAAAATTACAACGCTGATGAAATTGCGTTAAATGCTGATGTATAAAATGTTTCTATACTTCTGATTATTACATTCAAGCGATGGGATATTCGATCATCGTAGTACATTATAATATATTATACGTTATTGCAATGAACGATGTAATCGCTATATATTCTTGCAGCAATTCAATGAAACATTAGACTTTGTCGGAATAAAATCGTGTCATAGACCTTTTCTCTACTTATATTGATCGAATCGATCATAAACATCGAAACGAAGATTTTCTATTACACAGTACCCTATAATTCTTGTGTAACTTGAGTTATTACAGAATAAGCTAATTTCTGAGTCAAAACATACAATTTTTCAATCACTTCATAAGATTTAAGAGTATTTTTAATCTTGAGTATTAAACCCTATCATTAAGAATTGAACTTAATTACTTATGGGTAAAAACTGATCAAAAGTATTAAGCAAATATTAGTAAGAGATTGAAAAGCGCAGAATTTTATGAATACCGTACGATGAAATAACAATGACCGATTAGTAATTGATTTCAATGTTTTTTCAAATAAAATTATGACACATATTATATCATATTATGAACATAACATAATATTAATATTGATTGCGATAATAAGGTCGTTAATGTGAAAATTTCAAAAGCAAACAACAAAGCCGCATTTTTCTTATAAAAAGAAAAATGATCATTACTTTTAACAGATCCCTTACGCGTTAATGAGTATTTTGATATACAATTTCTGTTATCCCGTGTAAAAAGGTTTCTCCACAAGTCATAAAATATTGTACAATAATTGATAATTTGTTTTTATATAGAACACCTGCGAGACCAAAAGCAATTTGTAACTGCAAGATCATTTGTGCAAGTTAGTGCAAGAGAGTAACAAGAAAAACGAAAAATTTTACAAAAAATGCCTCAATTTCTGCGATTGTTCCGTGCTTGGCTGATGTACATTACTGCTCGCTTGGGTGCAATCGGACGCAATAACGCATGTGTAAAAGGAAAATAATCTCTTCTGCATGCTCTGACCGCAGCGCATTATTCAATTTAGCCGTGAATGAGCTGAAAATGCGCGAGCGTCTGCCAAGAGCGACTTTTTATGCACTCAACCTTTGCTTTAGCCGCATCTCGAGCGCGACACGCAAACCTCGAGCTGTATACTTTCCCTTTTTTCTCCGGTTCTTTAGCCGCGCGCTTGCAAGTGAGAGAGAAGAGCTGCAAGTTGAAGGAGAGGAAAAAGGAGAGATAAAACATTGAGGCGGAGATATGCTTGGGACAGGGGTTCATTATTGTAAATAAAACTTTTGCGAGCAGTCGTAGTTGAGATAGATCATGGATACGTGGAGGGCTCAATTGATCTTTTTTTCTTCTGGGTTATTCTTTTGTAATATGGCAAAAGGATACAGCAAAAGTTATAAATATTCATTATGTTCCTGTTTTGCTTTACAACGTCCCCCAACAAAAATTCGATTCCTTCCTCAAAGGTGTCAAACTCTTTTTTTAATGACTTGTGTACATATACGTATATACAGAAATAAATATTCAACAAATAAACGTATCTTTGAATAAGTCCCTTCATTATAAATTCACAAGCTTTTAAATAAAATTTAATATGTTTTTTTAGCCCACGGTCGCACATCCATAATATCATTTTATTAATAAATATCCTTTTAACATCAACATACTTATACGTTAAATTACTACTTAATAAAATGTTAAATGTAAACCACATTCAATTTTTGCACAAATTTAAATACCGCTTGATATCCGCAGAGAATTAATTTTTAATAATCAAGGTAATAGATCTCGAATATTCTTATGGTATCTTAAAAGTATTTCAAGCGTGTTGAAAGAATGTAAATATTTCATAATGAAAAAAGCAAAGTTTTTACGGATCGCTGTTTGGAAACAAGAAAAATAAAAAGGCTAAACAGGGGACAAACACCGGGTACACGTACAGACGACGCGCGTGTTTACAGTTCTTGTACTGTCGCTGCACGTGTGCCTTTAAGCGTGGAGCGAGGAAAATCAGAAGAAGAAACACTGCAGAGATACTTTGGTACTTTACAATAATTAAAGAGCCGTTCGTTTCACGACTCGAAAAGACTTTACGTTTGCCAACGTGGCTTTGCACATTTCTCGTGTTTTGCACCGCAGCGTTTTGCTTATTTCTCCAAGAAAATCATACTACATATAGTATAATGAGTCAGTTATCTAAATGACTCGAGAGTAGAGCCGGTGTAAAAGTTATCGGTTTTATAACCGGCATTAGCATATCAGTATTTACAGAAAACGAAAATCGTTGAAATAATTGCAATTGTCTTTCAAGCGGATAGGAACAATGTGCATGATTTGCACAAGTCGTTAAAAATTTATCTACTATCGAAGATTGCAGTAATTGTAGCGAAAACTCAGGCAATATTTAAACGCGATCTCTCTAAGAGTATTTTCACTCGCGTATCCATCAATACGATAGAACGGTTATAAGGCAACAATACTGACAATTACAGTCATTTTTGTCGATTTCGTCGATTTGTCGCTATTCGTCATCGTTTACAAACGCACAACCACAGCATATAAGCAATTAATTCTTAAGGGTGAGATAAATTTCTTATTTTTATTAACATTCTGTAGTTAGGCAATAATGCATACCTCTAAAGATGAAAAATTGATAAATTAATTAATTTTTGTACAAAATTGAAATATTAAAAGTATTTACAATTTAATGCGTCTCTCCTTTACGAGTTTTTTATTTATCTGAAATATTCAGTAAGATGTGGAAAAAAATGAAATACTTAAGAAAATATTGATATATTTGTATAGGCGCGAGTATGCTGTAATGATAGAAGTAATGGACATAATTCGAATACATTCAACTTGGACTAATCGGCGTAACACTATAAATGATAAGAATTCTCTCGGTGTATAATAACTTTATTCTTAAGTGCAAAAATCTCATAAACCTTCCACCGTTCTTCCATCTTCTTCTCTCTTCCCTTATTCGTTGCACCGATGCCTATGCTCTCTTCAGATGGACTTTTTGTATAGACGTCGGTACCATCCACATCGACCAATGGAGAAAAGAAAGGAAGAGTCAAGGGCCTCGTGGAACATGATCGGCGCGTTTCTTTTGAGTTGTAGGGCATAACTCGCTCTCGGTTTTACGAGCGTTGGCTCAAGGTGCGCGCAATACTGATGTGCATCGTGATTTAAAACTTTTTAGTAAGACTGACAGAGAGAGAGAGAGAGAGAGAGAGAGAGAGAGAGAGAGAGAGCGGGAGAGAGCGGGAGAGAGCGGGAGAGACGGTACGGAACTTTTGATGTTTTGCTATAGGATACGGTGGGAGGACCTGTAATTTGAAGAATCGCGCAGCTTTCCTTTACGGGCTCTAGAGCGATAAGCACATAAGTTATGCGGTAAGTTTTGTCGTTCGCTGTTTACCTATATCATTGTTTCTCATACTGTTTTCTGTCACATTTTCTGTCGCATTTATCTTTGCATCCAAAGCAGATATCCAACGACTCGATTTATTTTTTTTACGACGATAGATTATTTTTTTATTTTATTTTCATCTACTTTGAAAAATCCTGAGCTTACTTTTCTAATGTACCAATATAAATAAGATAAACTAAGATGAAAATGTGACACGAAGAAATAAAATTTTATCTTGTCGCTTTTTTTGACTGTCGTGCTTCATAGTGCCTAAGAATATTAAAAACACATGATTTTGAATTTCATTTCTAAAATTGACCGAAATAGAGAAAATTAGATTTGCTATAGGATATCGAATATCCCATGTGATACAGTCGTTTATTCTACATAAAAATTTCACACATATAGCTCGACGCTTCCAGCAGTTTAGCAGTCTCTTTTATATTTTCACTTTTGAGAAAGTACGAGGAATACGAAGAAACTGATCAGTCCGCCAACCGTAACATACATATTCAAATTCAAAATCTGCGTGCTCCATCTCAACTTGATACACGCGCACAGCTCACTCTTCCGTATCCGTATGTGATACACGCAAGTCCCCACCCGCCGGTTTTTCTTTTTCTTCGCTAGTTCGCTCAACCCTTTTTTCGCGGGAAATTACATAACTCGTTAAGCGGCAACTCGTCCGGCCCCTTGATAAACGGGCGACGCGCGTGGGATCGGGGAGCGATCGCGTGACGCCCAAGTTCATCGATCGATCGATCGGCTATCCGTTCGGAGCTTGTATCCGGTGGTGAGATAACGTAGAGCCGAAGACGCCCACATTAACGTACAGGACGAGGCAGGATTGTAGGAGCGACTTGTTACTTCGCGCCGCTGGATTAGACTCCTAGTCCAATGAATACACGTACATAGAGATTTCTCATCGTGGATTCATCCTTGTGTTCCTGTCGATTTTGAGAAAAAATTGCTATTTTCGAAGTATTCCGTTACTGACTTGGTGCCGAATCAATCGATTAAGTCAACTTACGTATCCGACTTGCAGTTAGCGAATGATTGCGAATTGCTTAATTTATTCATCGAGAACAGGATATATTTATATGTTCAACTTAGCCAGCACGTAATTGGTAAAAATGCGGTCCTTAACGTGTATTTTACGTTATCCTATACCGTATATGTTATGTTGAACAATTTCAAACCTCAAAGTTACCAATTTTATAGCTCCTCGACTGTCTCGTTTATTTCAGTCTAAGAAATGTCATTGCAAATAATAACGTATTTGCCTTTTACGCGGAGATATGGATAAGTCAACATCATTACTCCCACTGAGTATTGACTTGAAGTATGTTTCATCTTACTGAATTTTCTTTACATTTTATCCACTATCTTGAGAAAGAGGGTACAAGATTTTCAGAATTATTTTTCACTTATGCAAGTGAATCATTATTTGTTTAACTTATGTAAGATGAGAGGATAATAAAAAGATTCTACCACTTGAAAAGTGTGAACCACTGAAATGCTCGGTTGATTTTTACATACCGATAGTTTTAATGCGTGTGATTAGTTCTGCGTACAGTGTGTACTGTTAAATATTGTGGATTGAAAATTAAGGATAGGATGTTTTTAAATTGAAGCTGCACTTAATCCATATGACTATTACTATTGAAATCGTCTCTTAGTGTAAGATTATAAATGTAAGCTTAAATTTAACGATATAAGTTGATTTCATCCAATATTTTTCTTTTAAACCATGAAAATCAGTCAACGTACTTAATCGCCAGAAATACGTTCATTATATTGAACGTGTCTTTGCAAGGTGCAATCAAGGCATTGACACACCGATAGATAAGGACTTAATTAATAAATTGTACATATTATAAACTATGTAACAAACAATGAAGTCTACTGTACACAGTCGTTAGTTGTATTTCGTAGGCGTGACAAAGTTTTACGGGCTAAGTCGATCCTCGTTCTATATTTCAAAAAAGCCACTTGCAAAAATCATTCGCTCGAGCCTTCGACGCGCACATAAACAAGCACGTAATGTAACACGTAATGTAACTCACCAAGAAAGATTCTGTTCCGCTTTTAGTTATGATTTAGCCTTCGGAATAGGCAAAAGAACTCGAAGACGTGTCGGTTCGCTCCATTGGAAGATTCAACGAGAGACGAGGGAACGGCGAGCATCACGCCTTCGAACATTATCGCCTACAAATACGTCGATACTCTCCAAAGTACATCGGTACATCCACGCCTCAGTGCGCCTTCGCTCGTAGCATCGATTTGACACCCACGCGATTTCGCGGCTCTCGGGACGATACTCAGTGGGATTTACGATCTAAGATACGCCAACGACTTTGCGCGCACGCGCACCTATACGCGGCTCACGCGTACTACGTAACGCTCCATTATTTGCATTCGCCATGTAGCGATGAAGCCGAGAACCGCGGGTCTTACAGGATGACCCGTTGCTTCCACTGGGTACAATGTACGCAACGAGCTTTCGCGTACGGTGGCTCTATGGTTATTCTCGGACCGGTGTACTTCCGCGGGGTACAAACTTTTCCGTACGTCCAGATGTAGTTTATTGCGTTATTACGAGAAGTGGGATGCGAACAATTACGAGAAATGTAATCGTCTAATAACTGTATTTCAAAAAACTATGCCTTCGACCTTATTGCGTGCGGGTATGTGTATATATTACGAGCGCTTTGGATTTTCGTGTAAACTTTACAGTTCCATAAAACCCGATACAACTATATTTTTGATTTATAGATTTGCAGATGTATATGTTGTAACGAGCAACGTGGAAACTAAGGAATATCTTATATTAATATTTGAAACTAATGTCTAAGGAAACATCTTTTGCGATTCCGCGTGAACTGTTGTAAGTCATATCATACGTTTTATCTTGCGAAATTGTCACATTGATTATTAGTGTAAAGGTGAGGTTATATCCAAGAGGTCTACGTTTATATATCTATAGGCGTGGACTTATTTATTAATCACTTCAAAGTAAATAGGTTGTAATGCCTTGTACGTTGAAACTTTTTATCATTTTATTATAAGTTTTCTTGCTTACGCGAGACCAGAATATTTGGATAAGCGTTCTTGCAACGATACACGAGATTAACTTGCTCGTGCGAAACCAATCTTCGAAATTCGTAATTGACAAACACTCGTCAGTCGATGTAACGGACGGAATTATACAAGCAGTTCTCAACAGCTACGTAAAAACATACTTCATAAAATGAGTTACGAGAAATCTTACTTGGCGTAGGCTTTTTCGAGCAGCGCTGGCCAAAATTGCTCGCTGTGGCGGCTCTGCACGAATGCAAGTCTTCCGTGCACGGCGGGAAGTCGATCGTCGACGAGTACCTCAACCCATGCGCCGCACCACCAGAGCCGGAAGCGGAAGACGCCCGTGTATTCGCCGTTCGGCGAACCCAGGGGTTCGTTCCCGACGCCGCAGACGCCGTTGCCGTTGCCATTGCCGAAGCCTTGATCAGCGGGTACAACTCGATAAAACAAGCCCTTGCTTAGGTGCAAGACACCGAGGCACGATACCAACCACTTGTCGCCTGTAAAATGGAAATTGGACTTAATTAAGTGAATGTTGGACTTCGAGCTTAAGGCCAGATACGTAATATATCTTATGTCTAACCTGATCGGGAATTTTCTACTCGATCGGCTAATGACTTAAATGCGTTTCAAGGATTTTCGTCTTTATGGTTCTTAATATAACAATCTTACTTTATTTCATTGCATCAATGTACCTCTGTTTAAACGTTATTTAACTTTTGGCCTTTTCTTAAATTTAATTAAATAGAAAATCTTAACATAAAAATTGAAAAATTTAACTCGCTTTTACCATTATTATTGAATTGCACGAAAGAGATGTGCGCGTTTCAACCAACAAAATGTTGTTCGTGTATAAACGAAACTTTAAATAGACAGTATTCTAAAAAAATTAAATAAATTGCATTTTAACTTCTAGTTTTAGAATCCAATCTTTTAATGTAGTTTTTAATTAAAAGCGCTAGAGTGTAATTTTCTTTTAATGTTACCTGTAACGTTGGGCATCTATGATAGTCAAATTTATGATAGCTGCATAAGGATTAATATATTTGCTATTAAAGTTTAAAATCTATTTAAGTAACTGTTTAAAAAAAGGAAATATACTAAAAGCTATTTAAGTATAAAATTCATTCTTATACCTATAAACTGTAAAGTATTCATAAAATGAAGCTGTTTTTTTATTAATTCATTATGAGTGTAAATTTCTATATCGATAATAAATTTAAAAAATGATTAACATAATAGACGAAGAGAGAAAAATATGTGCAGGCTTTAGATTGTACTGTTAAAATCCGGAGTATCAAAAATCTGCAATAGTTCCAAAGTAAATTTCACCGTATGAGTATTAAAATTCTATCTAATGTAAATTACACCGAGAATGAATAAAAAATCACAGCTTTAGTGATCGTTTAAAAACCGTTATACGCTTCTTTCATTTAAACAAGAAAACATTCACTTTATTGCGAGGGCCAATTTTTCAGTTAATGTCTTTGAGTTAAAATTATTATTAGAAGCTCTTTGTAAATGGTCGAATTAATTCTATAAAATAAGTGTCAATTATTTAATTGTGTCAATTTTTTTATAATAATTTCTTGTAAATAATCTTATTTTTGGAATAATAAAGTATAAATTGTTAAATTGTTTTATCAATGTATTTCAAAAATTTTCACTTGGATTCTTTATACCGTAATAAGTTACATTAATTATTCATAATAAATTGAAATTGAAAATTCTTTTATTACAAATGACAAAAATAACTAGCTATGATGTAATAAAAAATATATTCAAAATGAATAGTTCTTTATATTCATAAGTATTCCGATTAAAATAAAAAGAAACCAATGCAAGTTAGAAAACTCGTTATGAATGTACAGGTGAGAATAATCTATGGTATAAATTATAGGTAACGAGCAATTAATATATTTAAAATAAGTACTAAAAGTGCAAGTAAAATAAGATTAAAGTAAAACCTACGCTATGAAAACTTCTTAGAGTTATGAATAAAAACAAAAATGCTATTCACTTACATTACTATTAAACATTTAAAGTATCGATATTCAGGTTACACAACTTATAATTACGAAGTTAAATCTTGTGTTTATTGTTAAAAATTAAATATTCTTTTTAGCGATACACAAAATAGGATTCTTTTATTTACATACTAGTAAATTCGTTTGCTGTCATGAACGAAAATTAAAATCTTTTTCAGTAAACATGGAAAGAAATTCAAGATTAAGTTTAAAATGTTAAGATAATACTCTTGAACCTTTAATGAGCACATAAATATTGTCACTACAGTATCATATATACTTTATAAAATATTTTAACGCATTTTATGTTTTAGTAATATAACTTTATTAATTCATAAAATAATTAATGTCGTGATAATACTCTTACTTAATGGATTCAAAGACTTTGTATTGAATTAATTGCACGTACGGAAATTTTCATTCTTATAGTCGTTTATTAAATTAAATAAAATATCTGGCGATATAATTTATTTCGTATTTAATAACTTCTACTTATAAATATAATTATTAGTGCAATAAGATTTATGTATACGGAAATGTTGGATTATTAATTGTAAGTAGCTTTTTCGAAAAGCCATTCTAAATTTACGAATTAAATTTTCACAGTTTTTAGGATATAAAGTTTAATATAATATAATAACAAAACTTATAATAAAATGTAGTAAATTAAAATCGATTTATCGGTTCTCAAAAGTTTAGACCTTAAACAACTTTTGGTATCATTGTTAAGCCTCTTTATCGCTAAAAATGGAAAATAAATTTATTAAGTCACAATTATTTAATAAAAAGTTATTTCAGATTTTGATTAATAGCACGTAATATTTATCACGATTAAGTTCCTAATATCCGTTAATTCGATAATAATTTAGCTTACATAAAAAACAAAAATACTTTTTCCTTCCTACTACTTTACCAATGTTTGAAGCTTGAAACGAATATTTGTATGTTCTTGAACAATGTTATTTAAAATCCCTGAAAATTCAAGATTCCTGATAATCTCTTATGAAAATTTAAGAAGTAAAATTTTTGAAAAATATATATGGAGCGCCGTCATTGTAGACGTATTCTTCAAAAATATAAATTTTTCATTATTTGAAACGCATCGCTATGGTATTAGTGGATAGTTGCATACGTTAGATTTATAAACGGCAGTTAGTGAAAAAGACTCGTTAAACACTGACGATCCAATCGACAAATTCTGGAGATCGACTCGAGGAACTTCGGACAGGTGAAACGAGCCGGCGACCGGATTTTTCCGTCGATTCAAAGCAAGAAGAAGCAAGAAGGAGCGTTGGACCAAGGCCTCCTTAGCGATATTTCATCTTGGAGTTCGGCGTATTCCAATACCGTGGAAGAAAATCTCACTGGGAGATCCGAGCAGTCGATCAATCTTCCATAAGGTCGTTGCGCGTCGGCTGCGTTACGGAACTCTTGTCAAAAATAACAGAGGGAAACGACGAGTCATTTATACGAAATAGCTTTTGCGAAGGTGAGAAGGTAGCGTGCGGCACTAAACGTCATTTTTGCGGCGATACTTCACTATAGATGCACGGGATTTCACTGGGAACAGGTGCAACGTGGACAGAGTCTCAGATGCGAAACTTCAGCAATCGTCGCATACAATGACATGAACATACGAATAAATAATAATTCCAGATAATACTCGTTATGTAAGTATTGCTTAATCGTGCGTAATTTAAAAATCATTCGGAAATTAAAACTAAAAGGTAGTAGGGGCACGATTTGCTTGTAACTCAAAAAACGAGTACTATCGATTTATCGAATAATCGTAATATGTTACACATGTTGAAAATTAAATTCCAGTCGATTCGTCGTTTATGAGTCAGTGATTTTTTTACAGCAAAAGTCCCACATTGCCACTCAGAAAAATAGCGTATGACATTCCTTTGAGTTGTTTCAACAGGAAGCTACTATAAACAACTTGCAATAAACTGAAATCTTTTCGGTATTTCAATTTTCGTGCCCTAAACATTTTTTCTATATTGTCTAAGGACTTAAGAATGTCTCGATACTCGCATTATCTTGAAGTTTACCGTAGTTAGCAGCAAATAATTTTTTATGCCTTTCGCTCTTCGTGAATTATGCGCACGACATTAAGTTAGAAAAAGTGAATTATGCGGAATAATTGTAAGAGAATACAGGTCAATTATAATGATGGATACGGAACTTTTTGCTAAAAATGCACCGATGCTCTTTGAAACACGAGTGCATCCAAGTTAGATCAAACAGAGCATAACTTGCGAAAAATAAGCCTCGTTAGTTTAACTACCGCTTTCTCTCCTTATCGTGAAACAACAAATTTTCCACCCTTCTTAACTCCTCACAAGTACATGAAATAGTCACTTTTTTAATATTATAAGAAAAATATATCAATTGATAATGTACACAAAGACGGACTGTCGAAGGTTGGAAGGATTACGGTTTCTTTTATAGTAATAATTTTTATAATAATAAGGTTTATGGCATACGGCAGGGAAAAAAGTGATGGATCGAATGGTGCGCGATATTAGTAATCGTCGTGTCATCGTAAGAGTACTCGAGTGGCTTCTGGACTCGTTAATTTATCGAGTCGGTACTTGCTTGGTACTTTTACGAATGCTCGATCACTGAGTAAGCGAAAAGCATTGTTTTGTCCGTTCTAGCGAGCGATTCTAGCGATAGGATGCCTGAAGTCATATTATAAAGCAAACCTCATTGCTGTATAATCCCTTTGGATTAAATTTTTACTCTTTGAAATCCATTCGTTCGTCTCACTTACGTAATACTGTCTAAAGTTAATTTGTAAATAATTCAAATGTACGAGCATAAATATCGTTCAAGAGGAAATACTCGCATTCTGGGATTTCTTTTCTACTATGTTTCATAAGAAACTAACCTTATTTTAAAGTATTCTACAAGTAATTAAAATTACATCATCTCTTTTATATTAACGAAACATTGTTGCTGTTCGAATAAGCCCAAGATCTATCTGTTCTTGTGCAATTAGACTTTCCTTATTTATTCAGTAATTCGATATCGAAGTAAAGACATAAGCGATGTGCTCATTTCCTCCGAGGTTAAGTAATTTCTCTACGTAAGAAAATAAACCCTTTTGCTTTGTTTCGAGTTGTACGAAGTAACTAGAGAGATAACAACTGTAGAGAAGTCTGACACTTTTGTACAGATGCGACTTAGCTTTTAAACAATAAGGAATACCTCCTTACGAATATATTCTTACAGTGAAATTCCGAGTACGAGTAAGTTTTAATTTTCAAAATCACGTGAATATCTTCAAATACTTTAATGAGAAATCTGGTACGAGAGAGCAATGAAGGCTAAGCTTTCGTATAATTAATAAAAGTCAAAAAGGCTTTATAACGGAGAATCCTAGGAACATAATTGTAAATATCATTCACTGTTTTTTACTTGGCAATTTAGAAGTACGATTTATGTTTAAAGATTAAATTTTATAGAATAATTATTTTTAAAATTAATGTAAAAGCATGTGTTTATATTATCATGCATTGAAAAGCAATGTTTCCTCTTTTGTCAGCAACATTTTTGTCATTTCGTTTTTGTTACTACGTGCAACAGGACTCCGAACGCAATACTATCGACAAATCAATAATGCTAATTTCTACTTAAAGTGGGCTATACGGCTGAAAATGTACAATTGCAGCTGTAATCGGTGGTAATCGTTCGCTGGTTCCGCTCGATAGATCCGAGCAGAGTATTTTAGTCGGCATAAATTATGCGGTCACGTCAGGCATTTCTTAAGAGTCGCGTGTTTCGCACTCGATCTGTCGAAACTGTTTGAGCGCGACTGCATCGTCCTTTTAACTCCGCGTCCTCTTTTTATCCTTGGCTCTTTCATTCGTTCTCGTAGAAGGTATGTACGACTCAGACTGACTGATGAATTCTTATACGAGGTAAATCTGGTATTTATACCGGCACTGTTAATTAAATTCAAATTTCACGAATTAACCAAATTTATGCGTATTTTAAATTCAAGTTTGTTTTAGCGAATAAATCATTTTTGCGATGAATAAGTTTTTAACGTAAGAATTTACGTATGATTTGGCGTTACCGACGACGTGAAATTTCAAAGTAGTAGCGAGACAAGATGTTACATGATTAATAGCACCTCGGGTAATGTATAAATTTGGCAACGTAATATTTCGAGTATAATGTTTTTAAGGCTAAATCATTGAATTGTCTTACTGTCAAAGTACTATAGATTACGATATATATGTAAGGAGTGTTATCAAAAGTTTTAGCAAGATAAATTGAATCTTACTGGTAAACAATATTCCAGATCACAAGATCTATACACAGAGATATTATCGACTACAATAGGTACTTGTCGAACAACTTAGTATGATTAAACACACGATTTTTAATTGCTTGCACAACATAGGAAACCTCCAGAGGGTTAATGTTCCGCGGGTTCTGTCCGGAAAGCAGAGAGATATTACGATACGAGAATATTCTTGTTCTAAGATTTTAAAGAAAGAATTTTTTATTCAAAATCGTGACTGTCGATAGTGAGCCTATAATGCACGATAAACGTAATTGGATAAAATCGTGAATACACCCCGGTGAGGCTTCAACATCGACTTGAGAACCCAATATTCATTGTAAAAGGGCGTTGTGTATTTTACGAGATGCAAGAGATACGCTTTGTTATGAGTTACTCAAACTTATTTTGAGTAAAAATTTATTTTGAATGTAATATCAATATCAAAGGCGAAGAGCTTGAAAAGAAAATCCAGTTGAAGAGATTACACATGGATTGTAGATCTAGATGGATGATGTTTTTATTCGGTACATATAACTATGGGTAGTTTAGAAATCTAATAAATCTTACACAGTCTCGTTAAATTACCTCTTATTTCATTTGCATCGTTTGATCGACTTACATTTCAAAATATTCGAATGTATTGGAATTATTCATCAATTTATGATAAAGGTTGTGAATAATGTATACTAAGTATTATATAATGAATTATATATGAATGTGTGTGTGTTTGTGTGTGTTTGTGTGTGTGTGTGTGTGTGTGTGTTTGCGCGCGCGCGCGCGCGTGTGTATTATATAAAGGCGAAACTTCGCCTGCTGCAATAACAGATATTAGAGCATAAAAGTGTTCTTATTTTCAATAGCATTATTTGTACTTATTACAATAAAATTGAATAACCGGTATAAGTGGCTTCCTGACTAACTATAAAATTTCGTTTTGTAATATATAACAGTTACGAATTTTAATATTTAAAGTGCTGTCTGCAGATGAGGTTAAGAATTCAAAGATATTTTTTCCTTTCTTAATCGTAGGCTAGAAATGATTTTATTACGAGAACCTAAGCTTCTGTGATCTACGACTTTTACTGGTAAAATATATTATTTCTCCAGAAAGATTTGAGACGTGGAACGTGAATTAAAACAAAGGATCAGTTTATACAAAAATATATGCCAAACTAAATGTACGTATTTTATTTTATTCAGTTCAAACTTTTGAAAGCTTTTAAAGAGAAAATTTTTTATTTGTCCTAACATTTTTTTGCAATTTCATGTTTTTCTAACAAATGAACTAATCGAATAATCATCTTTTGGCTTTTAGTAAACTAATAGAAAGGAAAGACTAACAAATAAAAATCAATTAATAATAAATAATTTTAATTACAAATTTTTATAATACAGACGTATTATCATTAGAGAATTCAAATTATTTTCATTGCTTCAAATTTCATTTATAATTCTATAATTATTAATTATTATATCCAAAAAATATACCTGCAGATATGCGGATAAAGTATGATTTACGAAGTACTGATTATGTAAAAGATAATAAACTTTTTATAGTTTTTAAAAATATGTTAGTATTATGTCAATTTTTCAATTTAGCAGCGTAAATATTTTGGCGTATAAATGAACTCCAGTAATAAAACAGTTTTATTCATACCAATAAAAAATTTCAAATATTTAAAGTCACCAACTGATAACTTCTTACAAAAGCAAAAGATATTCAATACGAAGAAATTTTTGAATAGTAATGATCCCATTATTTCGCTCAGAAAACAATGAAAAAATCTTTTTTAAGTAGAAGTTATCATATCAAACTCGAAATGAAAATTTTTAAAATAGGAAACTTATAAAGTTGAATGCATAAAATCTTTATTTTCCCATTCAAATGAACGCGCAGGTGATATTTTACGTCGGGAGTGACATAAAATATAACGGATCTATCGTGTCGTCCAAAAAAAAAGCGCCGACATATACATTTGCCTCAATTCTTAAGGTGCCACCTCGAATCTCCAGTCTACTTAACACCCCCTGAATGCCCTTAAACAGTAGGATTTATCATTTGCGCATTCGCCTTTACGCTTACGCAAAAATCAGTTTGCGCGCGTGGGTTGCGCCCGCGCGAATATCATTGTTCTCGTTTGTACCAAGGTCGACTTTCTCGAGGCGTAGTCGCTAGATTTTTCTCAGCACCGAGTTGTCACTTTAACGATTTGTAATTTCGACGGGCGCCGTGCAGAAACGCTGATTTACGATTTCGTCGTACTCGGTGCTGTTCGCGTGCGCATCCGCAATCAGTGCATGTGACGGCACTTAAAGGGAGCGGGAAAAGTACGGACGACAGGTGTTACGCATGGCCGATGCAGGTGTGGGTGCGTACAATAGCTTTAGCACTCCTGTCACGTAACCTTCGTTTCTACGTTATTATGGATGGCGAAGCGACACCAGTGTCGTACGTATTTACGTTTACAACTTATTTTCACGATTTGACATACAAAATCGACATAAAATGATTTGTATTTTATGCACGGCTTGATCGATATTGCGTTAACTGTTATTTAAAGGTTCTAGCGTTCGGATATATTGTAAAGTATCTTCGCAAATGCATAATATGGCTTTGATTAAGAAATTGGAAATGTCAATTAATCAAACTACCTATACTAAGGTATAGGTATAAAATATATATAATTAAGAAATAACTAGTATTGTAGGTTAGCGTGTGGTATAGACGGTACATCACTCACCGCTACAACTGATCTTTATTAATGTTTTGATTTTGAGATATTATTTATACGCATATGTGCATAAATATCATAAAGAAGTCAAAAATCAATGAAATAACTAATAAAATTAAGAAATTGCGAAAGTAATGTCAAATTTATCGTTAAATATGTGATACACTAGATAGTCAAATGAGACTTTCAACGTTGTTCTTAAGCGCTTACATTGTAAAATCCGGGACGAAACACGCATCAAATTGAATAAATTTTATTGCCTTTCCAATTTGTACTATTGTATTCATACGAATGACACATTCGAACCGAAGTACGCACGAAACGATTTATTAAAGAACATTGTGCTCATAAATAGGCTATCAATGTCCTCGGAATAAATTAACCATCCGTTTGCGCATTTAGCAACGATACGTTCAACAAAAGCTTCTTCTAGCTGTCGAATTTAGAACTTTAAAAAGACTCATTGATAAATTTTGCTCGACAGTAATTTTCCATCGAATCTCCCTTTCGTTGTCACTCACCATCACTCGTCGTGATCAGTGGGCCGTCGCGAGCATTCGCCCATCGTTCGTAATTGACGTTCAAGATTGAATCGCGAATTCAAATGGCCTTTCCCAGATACACGTAAACAAACAAAGGCGAGCAGTCTATGAGAGAAAGCTGTGGCTCGGACGAAGCTACCGTTCGCCGCGTGAAAAAACAACCCTGAATATTCGCTACGGTAAGTAGATGTACTCGATGGTCGAACGCTCGAGGTGCATGACGTAGCACCGTGGCTAGTAGTAACACTGTAGAGAAAAACGAGCGATTGGCATTTAGTTACCTCAAACAGGAAGTTCTGTAATGGTGAACATGCCTTAAGCACTTAAGCACGATAATCTATTTTTACAAAGACGGACGCGTGCGTGTAATTTATGATTCGCTATGTATTTTCATTTTTCTATCACGATGGGATGTGTTTGGAGGAACTCTTTTAATTAACTTTCTTCGTCTTATTTTCCATGATAGAAGCGAGTTTCGAAGGACAGTTACGCGCAAGGACACGTACTTTTTATGTAACTGTACATTTTTAGCTTTTTTGTATTTAATATAACTCGTTTTCGGGTTAAGTTGATGGAATTCAACTCAAATAAATGTATTCGTCAAAAATTTACTTTCTTAAAAAAAGGAAATAATTTGGAAAATTAAATTTAAAATCTAGGAGAAATACGTTTATCTACTAGTAAATACATTAGAGCAATAATACTTTTCGAGATATTCCAAAGTAAATATTATTTACATTATTTTCTACTCTTTCAGAATTACTGATTATAACTCGAAGATGAATACAAAGACATGAGACCATAGACTAATATCCCAAAGTTTAAAAAAAAAAAAAATATGATTCAAATTTACTTACAGATGGAAATACCGCTACCTATTATCGAAACAAATAATATAAAAAATTAGTTGCTTTTCTAAATTATAATTATCATCGAAATTCTTTGTAAAAATCCTTGTACGCAATGTGTCATTCAGAATAACCCAGATCTTGCAACTCGTTTGACGTATTTAATTAACTAATTGGCATACACGTTAAATAAAACATCGTAAGCTTAAAATCAAATCGCCTACTTTAATACGTAAATAGAACTTGATAAACTTAGCATTTTCACGGTTAATCGTTAAAAAATATGCAAATTTCAAGAGTGAATGTGCCAGTTAGAGATATGCGGTGATGACATTTGCCGTTAAACTCGCTTATCGCTTTGAATGAGCAATCCCTCTTTAAACTGAATTGGAATTCGATATTCTAAGCGTGCAATGTCCACGTCGTTGGACTGCGACGATATACGGAAGTGAATTCTTTATTGAATCGTACACGATAAACGAGTAAATTCGCCTCGGTTTCGTTTTGATACGGATGTTTGACTTCACGACTCGTAGATTTACTGCATGTTAATTTTTCTTACATACTCAAGTTTGAAGTTTGCATGTTGGGTCAAGTTCTTCAAAAGAACCACCATAAGTCTTTTCAAGTAAAATCTTGAGTTCACTTGTCTGATTTACATTTAACCGATACACTTTTATCTTTGGTTAGAATTTGTATTATTAAAAATTTGGAAGCTATATAAATTATAACATAATATAATATTTGATTTACGAATTAAGAAAAGCTCAAAAATTTATTAGAATAAATTAATAATTGTATATTTATTGCATGAAATTGTAAGGGTAAACTTTTAGAAATGATAGAACAATCATAAAATAATCGAGTAGAGTATGCATGTATTATATATGCAAATTTAACGAAAATGATAACTGGTTACATTGTAAAGGATTTTTTATACATATTCAATGCGAGTTTTACCTTGGAAATATGACTAGATTATTTTCAGATAGTTGAGGTTACCTCTATTTTTATAGACAGTGATGAATGCATATCCAATAATGGCAAAAACAACAACAATAATAATTCAACGAACTGGCAAAATTCATGTTCAGTTTCATTAGGTGAATAAATTAAATTTTTTCGAATTTAAACAATTGTTCAGGGGAAAAAAAAAAAAAAAAAAGAGAGAGATGGTACATATACTGTATAAGACACAATAGCTTATATATAGAAAATTAATTTAAATTCAAGTTAAGAGCTTAGTTTCTTTTTAATTTGATAAAAGTATTTTGTAACGTTGGTGGATATGTATGAGAAACTGAATTAAGCATGTACGAACAAGGCTATTAAAGTTTCTTAAACACTTATTAAATATTAGAAAATAACTGCTTCATTAATATAAAAAGTGAATAAATAATATGTTTACATTACAAGAGGCTTATTATGCGATATACCGAACATACACAAGATGATCACGTTATTAACTTTCACTGATAGCAGTCATTTTATATAAAAGTAAGGCTATCGCGAAGTTCAGTGTGAACTCGAAAACACAAATCTAATAATCGGAAGAATGCTATAAAATATACTAATTTCAATATTAATAAAGCAGTTCATTTAATCCTCGATAATGACTCTGATATTAAATCAGTTAATTTCATTTATTAATTAATAATGTGAAATTGAAAATTAATAATATTCACCATCTACCAATCACAGATTATTTTTAATGATAGTAGCCATTTATATTGAATATAGATTAAGTAATTGGCTTATTTTTGGACTTTTCTATAAAATTTAACTTTTTAACAAAGTAATGTAGGAAATGATTGTATTAGAATAAATTGAAAGTACATTAAAAATATCATCAAGTTATTTATAGCTCGAAAAAGAAAAACGTAAGGATTTAAATCTAAAAAATATATATTTCAAATACATAGTTTAATTAATTACTTCAGTATTTAATGTGCTTTTTGATAAAGTATTCGATGCAAATCAATAGCAATCAGATATTTCAGTTATGAAAGTCGAACAAAGAAATTGGTAAAAAATATTGTAAAATTTTAGAAAATACTATAATAAATTAAAAAATAAATTGCATTT
Source organism: Wiebesia pumilae (assembly GCA_018907045.1). Taxonomy (NCBI): domain Eukaryota; kingdom Metazoa; phylum Arthropoda; class Insecta; order Hymenoptera; family Agaonidae; genus Wiebesia; species Wiebesia pumilae. The sequence goes on from JACCHZ010000138.1 coordinate 6,312,888, forward strand.
ATACGTTTATGTCAAAGAGTACAAAAAATGCTTTCAATATAAATTAATAAAAGCTCACTCTAAACTATCTGACTATGAATTAGAAAATTACTATAAATTGATAGTAGACTATTGCATACGTTAAAAATTGTAGGAAATATGAAGATTTACATAATATTCTTATACACGCGTAAGTTAGGATTTTTAAAACGATATTCATTAGTGAAATGCATGCGGATACACAAATATCATTGCAGATCAAAAAATGTGAAAAAATCCTTACTAATTTCAGATAAAAAAATAAGCTAATAAATATTGGTAAGTAATAAATTTGTGAGATAAGTAAGTCTAAAACTTATCTTAGATTTATAAGAACAAAATTTAAGAATAATATTATCATTTTTGTGAAATAGAGCAATAACTATAAATTATTTAATATCGTTCTCAAAATGAATATTCAAAGTTGATTTTTGATACGGAAATTCATAATTTTTAACAAAAATATTATAATCAGTTTTTAGTAGTCTAACGTATCGTTCTTAAAAACTGATTTCATATTCACTAGTTGAGGTGAGCCCTTTTCAATTATAATACATTAATACTTAGTAGAAAGTATTATTACGAACAATGAATAAAACTAATGTTTTTAGTTTAAAAAAATTAAGTAAGGACTTCTATATTTAGTAGTAAGGTAGACACCTATAATAATTTATTTAAAGCAACGAGTTTATTTGTATGTCGTTTTTCATACTTGTTAAGCACATATTTCTATATACGTTAAATACAAAAATGGAAATATAACGTTGATGACTAATAACGTCTGTACTTTATGGTTGATTGTACCAATGTTGTACTACCTTATTTCTCGAGGAACATGAGATCTTTGCACATAAATATCTGCTGGTAATTATATGCACACAACATTTTCTTATTTGCATTAAATGTTTTATTTGCAATGCATACATTATCATAACATTTTATTTGCATTAAATATTATATTTACAAGGATGTCACGGGCTAGTTACGTATCATATATATATATATGATACATATGTATACTGTGCTTGATTCTTACTGAATTTACTTTCATTGCACATTGCGAGCTACACAAATATATATAGCTTAATTTGCAGTACTATACTATAGTATAGTACAATAATGAAATAATCAAACACTTGTATAAATTCTATAAACATTTTTGTGCATATGATTGCGGGCTTATTTTTAAAACATATTTAGCATTTAATGTAATTGTTAAATACACTAATTTATGCACTATATTTATTTATTAACATTATTTAGTATATAATAATTCACGATATTATTCAATATTGTGATTTTTTTATTAATATATACATATTTTTATTAGTAGTAGCATTGCTTAAAATTATATTTATATTTGCCAAATTTTATATAAAATTAGGAAAAAGGAACTTTTTAAAATGTATAGTACCTTTTACATTTTCAAATATGATTCTTAAAAATGCGAATTTATCAAAGATTTCTAAATCAATAAAATAATTATTTTATTCTAGTTTTCAAACTGTCTATACTAGCTATTGTACTATTTACCACGATTAAAAGCTATTCGGTTTTATTTTAATTGCATTATCCAAACTTTTCACTTTTCAGAAGTTTTGTCCTTATTTTCGAACAAGTAAAATTTGATTACTAGCTTCGTTTTTGTAAGGAACTTCCCACGTTAGCATTATGATACCGTATTCAATGAATTCGTTAGAAAATATAATACAAAACAATTGTTGCCTTAAAAAGTTATGGGCAAGGCACCATTTTTCATTTCAGGAACTCTACACGCAACGCAACCATGTACTATTTCCAAGTTTCCATATAAAATATAGAGTACATAAATCTTGAAATGCCCATACGATGAAGCCAACGCTATCACCGGTTCACAGCAACAAAAGGTGCTAACGTTTCTTTTACTACGTGAACTTTTGCTAACGTTCGAAACTCGAGCACCTCGTGTACCCTCGATTTACCAATAATAGTAGGAAAACGTGCACACTTATTTAGCGCAGAGTGAGGAGAAGCAGTAATAATAACAGTTGATCGCGTTGAAGTCGTCTTTGGTTTTCGGTCTCGATGACCCGTCGAGGGAGTGAACGAGGATATCGACGGGTCACGGGTCCCGCATTCTCTCTCTTTCTCCCACGTTCTCAAAAGGTCACCTGATATTTCAAGCGCTTCGCGTGCGATAGAGCAAAATAAAAAGAGATAGAGAGATAGAGAGAGAGAGAGAGAGAGAGAGAGAGAGAGGCACTCTCGCATTTCGAGGTCGACGGTGTGAATCTAAATCCCGGAGTGGAGACGGACGTTGAGTCGCGATCAGAAAGACAAAGGAAGGAACGCTCGTTTCTTTGTCCATCCTGACTTGGAGTAGAGGTCGTTTGATCGGGTATTTGGTTTTATTCTCTTTGTTAGAAGATGAGGTCGCTGAATTTGAGGAAGTATTACAAGTAGCCTTTAATGGCAGAGAACGAGTATTTCTACTACTAATGCAAGGAAGCATCGTTGACTTACTGGTAGCAAACAATTATTCTCATATTATTTAATTTTGTTTTATTATTACTTTGATTAGGATGCAAATCCTTTGAAATTTATGTTTATTAGCGCATTCATAACAAATAACGCATTAAAATAACAAATAACAAATGTAATATAATATAAAGTTAAGGTGTCAAAATTACTGGCAAGTTTTAGAATGGATGAGAGTATGTAAATTTAATTAACAATGTAATTTATCTTTACAAACATTCCTCTTTTTTAAATTTAACTAACTTGCTAATTCAATTATAATACAAATAAAATTAGCATCTGACATGAAACATTTTAATTTTACTAATATTTGAAATATTTTATTATTTTGATTGAGTCATTGACGTTTCGTCTTAAAATCCTTTTAGAAGATATTATTAAAATAAGTAATAATCTTCTAATGAATTTAATTTTGATATAATATTATTGTAAATTCTGGAAATATTGCACGAAATCTTTTTTTGAAATGTATTTCACTTTAAGAAGGCGGGTGATCTATTTAATACCGATTTAGAGTCTTAACTTTTTAAGCTTTCGACTATTTATTAAACACTTTAATCAATTACATGGTCTAATAAATTACTTGGAACTGCATGTATTTACGCTTGTTGTATATTTTTATACTTAAACACATTACAAGTATGCATCGACATATTTTCTTATAGAAAGTCCCATAATTTATACATAAATATATAGTGAGTAAACACGAGTTATCGGTTAATGTAATAAATTTAATTCAGTATTGAAACAGTTTTTTTTTTACGTAACGAACAGAACAATTTTTTCTTGTAGTATTTTTATATTTTTTTATTCATGAATAACTATAAATAATTGTAAATGTAAATAATGATATTCAATGTAAGACTTGTACATTTTTATGAAAAAGGTTGTTATAACAAGTACTAAAAGCTGTGGTTATCTTATGATAAAATCATTCCTAAACGTATGACAATCTAATATCTGCGACCAGTCATTTTATGGTTTAATTAGTCAGTATGTTCAAAGCATCCTTGACGTAGTTACCAGTTAACATAAAATTTCTGACGCGCAGACTCTGCAAAGAATATGTTGTTGACGCGAGTCACCACAAATTATTCACTACACGAGCGAAGTCGTACTTAAACATCAGGTAAAATCCACTGGTATTAATTTGTGCGAGATAAATAGAAATATGCTTTAAAATATTTTGTTAATTGTTATAATTTTCACGTTTTACAAAAATGTATGCATTATTAATTTTTAATTCATTTTTATTATTTTATTTATAAATGCACTTCATCCAAATACGTATTCGCATGAAAAATGTATACTCTATGTGTGAAACATATGCATTCTTCTTATTATAACGTAAGAATTCTTTTGAACTATACATAACGATTAGTATTATATTATGTTGTTTATTATATTCCTATAAAGTGTACTTTGATTCACGTAGTAGTTCATCAATCGAAAACAATTATAGAAATAAAGTATTATCAAATGAGTAAAACTGATTTCTTTATCAAGTGTTTCGTGTACTAATGATCAGGAAAAATTGGCATTATTTACGTACTCATTAATTTTTTATTCAATTTGTAGATGTTTATTGTAACCTTATAATAATTTCCAACTTCTATATTTTAAATAATAAAATTATATAAATAATTTTGCACAGTACGAACGATACTAGACTTGTAGAAACTTTCACTTTTTTAGCAAAAATTTTAATATTCAAATAAATTAGCTTTCGACACCCTTGTAAATGCGTAATATCGATAAAATGTTTTTGTTAATAATAGAAAAACGAAAATCTGTACCCTCTGAATCTCTCTGTGTACGTTATGAATGTAATCGTAATATCATATTTTGTGCTGTGCTTTAAATAAAAGTCACGATTGCAATTAGTTCTTATCATTTATGCCATTTAACGTGATGATTTTTTAATAAAATTTATTAGTATCAATAGTCCGAGCAACTGTTCCAAACTATTAAGGTATCATAAACATAAATTACTATTCGCGTACAATCTTATTCTGTGAAGTATTATTATTATTAAGTCGTAATATTCAAGTTTTACCGTTATTACTACGACAATTCTCTGCTTTTTAACGAAGAAGACGCCCGGCATATTTTCACTCGCTCACATTTTCACCGACTCGCATTCGTTATCAATTTCCCATTGTCTTCCCAGAGATCCACAGAAGCGCCCGCGACTCTTTTTCCCCAATCTCGAGTGCTTACGTTACAGAATTACAGAAACGATGAAAAAGCGAAGGAAAGAAGGCGAGGCGGCGCTGACGAAACATCCATCTGGAGGTAACCAAACAAGCCGAGGGGGCACGAGGAAAAGGAGACAAAAAGAAAAGACGGAAACGCAAGACAAGAGCAGAGGCAGACTCGTCGCGACGAGAAGCAACGAGTTGCTTGAGATTCTTATCTCGCGCTCCCCTTCTCGACAATCTCTTCATCGGCCCTCGGCTCGCGGTGCTAAAGGGGTGCGAGTAGAGCTGCGTACGAGCGCAGCTTCGCTTCCGCTTCTCTTAGCTTTTGTTTTTGTTTTTTGTTTTCCCGCTGTGCTTTCCTCGCGATTTTCATCCTTTTCAACGCGAGCAAGAGATTCCTGCAAAGATAAATAAGGCAGCCCGAGATAGAGCGATTTAAAGGTATTTATATACTTAGCTTTTATTTTCCGCGAATATTTATAAATTAGCAGCTCGAGTGCGGCTGCATTCGCGTCAAATGTAATAATTATTACATTTATAATATAATAATAATTTAACATAGCGTTAAATTAACATATAGATCGATGTGTCGACAGAAAAGCTCGACCCGGGGCTTTTTAGTTCATTATTTATGTCTCAAGGCAATCTCACCTTAGCCTTAGTTCACCTATCGCGTTTAGAACGTGCGCTTTGCGTTAGACAACATAACTCCGTCTACGTATACCGTGTACTTTTAATTTCAGAGTTCGACTCGTAAGAAAATATTACGGTTGTTGACGACGAATAATTATTAGGACGGCTGGGAATTGTTTGTAGAAACCGTGTGAAATTGGTAGCTTCTTCATCGGCCGTAAGAGTTATTTAAATTATTCTAACGATTAAATATTAATTACGATTAAGCTCTAGGCTTTAAAGGTGGCCCTGACATAAGTGGAGTGTCAATCACTCCACTTGTTTTCTTGGAGTTCTGCAATTTTTCCGATGTCCTGATCGAAAAGAGCCCATTTCCTTATTGAAATCTTCGCCTCCGGGTGTACAGGGGATGCATATCGAATGTACACATCGCTATTTTTCACGACTTTATAACTTAAATGTAACGAGCAGGAGGAGGACGACGAGGAGCATACGCTTCACAACAAACGATTATCAATCTCCTTCGCGTCCCTCTCAAACTATAATTTCAGTTGCACTGAATTTATGCAGATCCCGAAGAAAGGAACAAAAAAGCGAAACTTTGCGAAGGTCGGCGCAGGATAAAAGAAGGTGTACTGTAGACGGTGCCGTTTCACGAGCGGCGCCGGATCAAAGCGTCGGACGCTCGTCGCCATCTCCGCCCCACCTGACTTACGAGAGACGCAAATGACTGTTTACGGGTTTCCTGCCCCTGCGTCGCTCCGCGAAAATTCCGCTAATATGCCCGCGCAATCGCACGCGCCGCGCATTCGCTCGCGCGTAATCACGGTTACGCGCCGATAAATACGGCCCGACCGACATTTTCAAGCGATCTTAAAGCTTGATTCGCGAAGGCGTCGCTCGGCATTTACTTGATTGATCGAACGAGTTTTTACCGCTGATTTCCTCGCTTATTTCACTTATTTCACTGGGAGACACGCTTAGCCCTAGTTTCGTGCGACTGGCGGGCTCCGTTCGAAAAAAGGGAAAAATATGCAAATCGAGTTTATTATAGGTAGGAGACCATTAAGGTAAGGAGACCATTCTTGGTCGGAACTTAATAATTTGATCGTATTCAAAAGTTGAAATTACCTGTGAATTGATTACCTTAGGCCAACAGCGAATCACTTGGATTCGAACATTTTAATAAGAATCCGCCTTTTCACGGCTGCACGTTTGTTTTTAGAGGCGCTATAATCAGCAGACGAGAGTAATACGAAAAACTCCCTCGAGAGGAGATTGAAGAAGCTTAAAAAGCGAAGCTTAAATCACTCGAGAATCCCGTTCTCGAGCCTCTAAAGAGAATAAGTAGTCCAAATCGAGCCAGCAATTTAGTATTTTACTAAAATCGTACTAATTAAAAATACGGCGCTGCACTAGGAGGGCAAAAATAATGCCCCCCTAAGAATGTCTGTGCTGGTCAGTGCTCGGAACGCGTGGATAAAAGATGCGTACGCAAATAGACTCGACGGGCATTGGAAAAAGGGGATGCGGCAGACTCGATAATAATGAGCTCGTGATCTCAAGCGCAACGCGGCAACAGGTTTACCTCTCGCGGTCGTGGATCTTTACTTTTCACTTTTTTCACGTGGTCGCTGCGAGAACGAAGCCGAGACTTTTCCACGGCGTATCATTACGCACTGCAGGTATTCCGCGAGGCACCGTCCCAAGGAAACTCGGTAGTGAAGTACGAGAAAGCGAGTGGCTCTTAAGTTTTACCGTCTGTTTTTAGCGCCGGTTCCGAGGAGATTCTACATCTCCTACGATCATTGCCGGAGGCGCTCTGATTATCTTAAGAAATTTTATCTTCTCGACCGTAGAGCGGTTTCTTTTTCTGATTGTAGAAAATTGTTTATAGGACAAATGTTATAATCGTGTGTCGTGTCAGTTATGCATTCTTGTCGAGATATGAAAGTTGAGCAAAATATTTCAAGCGGATTAAAAAGATGGGAAATTGAAACCTGTTATGGAAGACGAGTAAATAATAGCTGCCGATCGTTTTATCGTTTCGTATATTATCAAGTCCGCGCTAATTGAAGATTCATAAAACTATTACGGTGCTTCTTGCAATCGAGTTAATTTACTTTTTAACTTTTGTATTTACATAATCAATTGAAAGTATCGGAAAATAGATCACAGTCGAAAGAAATGTATTTCATTAAAATTATACCGTAAGCTGCATGCTTTCGAGGCATCCCTTATAAAACATCTTGCAAACGTTCATACTTTTAATGTTCAGATTATTTAGAGGTGAGTATTTTTTTAATTGTACACGTTAAAAACTACAGAAAGTATGTATTTATAATTTAATAATTTTAATGTGCAGGTGCCTCGCGATTACGTGTTATTAAGTTCTATTTTTATACGTAATATAAAAATTACATAACTCAAAGTTTATCGTAAATTTTTAGCCGCTTCCTACAGAGTTGCTAATAAATTATTGGTTTAAAATATTTTCATTAATAAAATTGGTCATTTTCTTCTTTTCCTTTTTTTTTTTTTTGTTTTTTTTTATCGCTGTTTTAAATATTAAGTTTTTGTTCCCCAAGACTTTGCACATGTCCGATTAAGAATAGAAATTAATATTTTCGTTGCTTTAACTAAATGTTTTATTTGGTTATTTTATAGTAACGATTTTCCATCAATCATGGAAATATTTTACAATTTTACAATTTTACAATTCTACAATTCTACAATTCTACAATTCTACATGTTATACATGTTAATGTCAATCATTGTGTACAATCAACATACGATACTTTTCCCTTGTCGCTTAAAAATATGCTACATAATAAAGTGGATTTGTGAACAGTGTGATAACTATGTGCGAGATAGGTAGAAGAGTTTTTCGTTTTTTTTTTTTTTAATTCACGGTTCTTTGTCCATTTGTTGAAAGAAATCGTCCATGTTCTTTACCTGTTTTGTTACATAAAATATACTGTTAAGATAATAGTACGTCGGAAATGCTTAAGCTATCGTATATTGTTTTTTCTTCTAAATTTAAATTTATGCAAATCTTTTTCAAACGTTGTTTAAATTTGAAATGTGACTGTACTGTTTATGTAACAGTCAAATTGTTCTAATTTTAATATTAGTTACTAAATCGTTAAAATTATTTACAAACAAATTGAAAATCTAGCAATAATTACTTTTACTGTACATTACTTTCCAAGCCACTTTGTATTGATATTAATAGTTCGTATAAATATTTCTTTAAGTATAAATACAATTTATAAAAAACGCGACTCCAATCACTGCAACATAACCAACTTATAATAATATATTTATGACAGTTATAAAACAATACATTAAAATCTAAATTATGGATAATTTTATTTATATATTATATAACATTTGCGAAGCAGACGATCGCATCCATATTTATTTTAACATTTTAAATATTTTCTCTTTACAAAATAAATTTAAACAGCCAATTAAAAAATTCTTTCGTACTTTATTTCTTACTATTGCAATACATCATAAAAGTATATAACTTACCTAATTTTCCTGGAATCACGTCGAATTGTGTTGGTGTGTCGCTGACAAAAATTGGCCGGTTGCAAAGTTCCTTTGAACAAAAAATGAATAAAGAAGTTAATTTATTATGTCAGTTCAAAAGATATTTTATGATAGTACAAAGTAGAAATATACGGTTTTCAAGACCTGACTTTATTAACTTGATTCCGTGGTTTCGTGAATAAAGTAGTCGTCAGTCGCCCCGCAGGAACGTTCGATATTACCATGGCGTCACTATCTTGCAGTTTCATTAAAACTCAGTTAATTAGTTGATTAATTAATAGATTAACACTAAGTAATTGACTGCAAATCTAATATATTACTTTAAAATTCGATAAAAATATAATGTTTGCCTTAAATTTTGCCAAAGAGTATAATAGTGCAGCTAATATTTGAATAACTTGGCCTAGAATAATTGGAGTGGTCATTATTTATATAAAAATTGCACGCTTATGCATTACAATTGAGAATTTATTATCCTATTGTATTATTAATGTCAAATATCATTTTCTTGTTACATTTATATTCAACTGTAACGGCTCATTTAATCTTATATTTGCGAACTCAGAAAAATACATCAAATTATTATAATTTAATATATAAAATTAGATATTATAATATATTATTATATATACTAGCATATGAAGTAATATGTTTGGTCCTATATTGAAAAATCTAATTTCTAGAATACCAAAATTCATAAAATACCAGAATATAAAAATTACTGCGTATAATTATACAGTTGAAAAATGAATTATACGAACAAAGTAACGAACTTGACATTTAGCTATTTAAAGCCAGATGTTTTGATAAGATTAATTTAAACAGAGACTTGAAAAGTATATTATACTAATTAAACTTGAAAAATATTAAGATTAAATTATATTTAAAATTCATTTGATCAAGTTCGTATACAAAAGATATAGAAAAATATTTACTTTGTAATATTGTACCATGAGTTCTATTGTATAATCTCTATAGCTGATTGTTTTCCTGTTAATTGAAAGCCTGAAAAATGCACATACAATATGTATGTCACGAAAGCGATTTTTTGTTAAAACCTGCTCGCAATTTGTATTGTGAGTTACCTGGATGACCTATACGACCCAATTTTCGAAATATATTCATGGGCTTTCGTGATAAATCAGAAAAAGTAGCAATTCTGTCAAAAGACGTCCAAGTGAATTCCCATTAAGTTAAGCATTTTATTCGGAAAATTTTATAGTTACATTAAAAATTAACGAAAATAAAATTTATTAAAGCTAAAAATAATATTAATGTACGTTTTAAAAATTAGTACATATTCATAATTTATCAACGACTGTTTCCGTTGCATCATAATATATACCTGACAGATGCTGTAACTCTACCGATTTATTATCATTCTTTTTATCATTGTAAAATGTATTATTAAGCACGTTATTCAAAATTAATGCAACATTATATAACTTTGAATTATTACGGGCTAAGTGAAATTTGCGTTAAAAAACATATTAATAAAATATATGAATTGCGTTTTACAAAAAACATTGTGTGTAATTTTATTAAGAGCATTAAAAATCAGGAAAAATCTTACAGAAAAAAGGGTAAAGAAACCTTTAAACTAGTTCCGATTTATTCGACAATTTCGTTTCTTTGCACACACACACACACACGCACGCGCGCACACACGCACGCACACACACTTAATTATAAATGAAAAGGCCAAAAGAATTTATCACATATTAAATATGTAGCATATAAAAGGATCGTATAAAAATCTCTAAATAAGACAACGAGCGAAACTTCTCGTAGTGAAAATAGCACGTTAATGTCTTATATTAAACTAAAGACTGTGTATAATAACGCCAACTCTTTTCACTACAACGATAGTCATTATTCGGTGGAATGCAACGCAGGGAATCTCTTCGCGTCACTCTAATTAACGCGATTACTGTTTCTAACTGGAAATTGGCGACCTACCATCCACTTGGAGCGTCTTGAATCACATAGGCGGCATTACCAGATTATCGGAAACGGTGCAGTGGAGATTCGTGCACTGCGAAGTTCTCTCGAAGAGGAAAATTTCTCACAGCGAAAGTTAGCTAGGCTTACTAAAGGAGCTGCAAGGACAAGTACGCAACCTGTAGACTTTAACGCACGAGTAGAAGTGAGTGGCACAAGATCATAGTGCGCGAGGCTCGACTATAGGTAAAAGTATAATTAGACGATGTAAAAATGTAAGTTTCTTCATTCTCTCTGTTGGTTTACGGTCAAAGTTTCACTTCGATTGAATTACCTTCAAATACTTACGTTTTCATGACTGAATGAAGAATCACGATGAGTACATTACAAAGTAATGGCATATTAATGCATTTGAAATTGTATCCTTTAACATCCTTTCTCATTTACAAGTGTGAAATGGATTAAAAATTGAATTTTATGTATCAAAATTCTTTAATTACAATCGTTGATAGGTACACTATCTAAATGAAAAATTATTCCATCAATATCCGTATATTTGTACACATTTATTGCTTTGTATACGTCCTTTTGTAAACAATGATTTGCCCTTTCGTCGATGAATTGTAAACAGTATTAAATTATCAAATCGTACAAAAAAGTGATCTGATAAATGGATTTCTTATGGAAAATGATGTAAGCGAGAGATGTTCCAGACGGTTAACCTGATTTTTATTTACTTATTGCTTTACTACTTTCAACGGAAATACTTTTTCATGACAAAATTCTCCTGTCCGTCATTCTTCAATTAATTCAACGAAGAATTAATAACTGGTAAATATAAAAATGTTCTCTCACTCTTGGTCTCTTCCATTGGAATTGAAAGGGCGGCGTCTGATGATAGAAGACTGAGGTTTGGGTGGCGGGAAATTCCGGATCCTCCCAAAGTTCACCGCGTTTCAAGCACGAACGCTTGATTCGCTCGTACTCACTCATCACGTCCTGCGAACAGAAGAAATCAAGTTTGTTATTAAAATGCTAAAGCAATCTTGCTGCATAATGCTCATCATGCATGGGTGTAGGTAATTTAGCCGGACGAATTTTAATTTTCTGCTTCTCTATTTAATTAAGTTTCGCGATGAGAAATGTGGAAGTGACTTTGCCCTTTATCAGTTATTCTTTTTTTTTAGACACTGAAAACACTGAAATTTTTAATGGCTTTTAAAAGTATTTAGTTTTATATTTTATAATACATCATTACTTTCCGTAAGCTTGCCTCTAGTTTAATTCAATTTTCTTTTATACAAGAATTGGTGCTCGCGCAAAAAGAAATTCGAAGATGGAAACTAGTATTAACAATCTTTATAAGTAATTACAATTTTTATCAGAACATTTGCAGAGTTCTAGTCGGTTTCTTGTTTCTTAGTTGACACAATTCGATACGATATTGGATCATTTTATTTACGATACATACAACATATTAAATTACTTATGAAAAGGTTTTTCGTTAAAAACAAATATACTCTTAAATTACTTCATAACGCAAATTGAACCAACAAATTAAGCTTAATTAATATTTGATGGAAAACTTTTAAAATAACGATAAAATACCTATTTTATTTTGTTTCTCATTATGTTTAATTTATGTTATTTGATAATTTATTGCTTTCATGCTTATTAATGTCTTTTACATAAAATGAGGGAAAAAATTTGAAATAATTCCAGTCGAATAATCTTTCTCAAAAGATTATTAAAATTTAAATTATGCTTGAAATTTTAATAAAGCAAGTACATTTATGCTCAAACTAACTCTTCAAATACTTTTTCTGTATGATACCTGTATTTCTCATCCTATAAAAAGATCATTTCTCTACTCGTACTCAAGACTTTGAAAAAATGCCGAATCATACAATTATTTTATTTCGATTAGAATCGAAAAGGAAATTGAACCAAACTATAACTAAATGAAGTTGATAGATCAGCTTGTGTTAAAATATTCATGGTATAGCTTGGATTTTTGCAATATACTACCGTCTGAATACCGTTTTCTAATGTTCTGGTTAATTTTCTTTTGTAAATTCATCGTGTCATTCGCGTCCTTTCGCGATACTTTCACATCCTTAAAATGATAATAAGTAGTATTTAGTGAATTTCGATCTTTACTTATGGCTTATAACGTGATATTTAAAGAAGAATGGTAAGTCTTAAAATGAATGCGTTAAAGTGTGACGTTTCGTAATATTATTTCTGGTATTCAAATTTCAGTTTATAAATTACGCAAACATAAATATTTTATATCTACATCTTAAACGGGTCTAATATTAAATAATAATTAAATAGCAAGAAATCATTTTAAGATTTTCTTCATAATATTGATAATTGAAACGGGCTATTATGTAAAATTTTCTTCATAAGTATATGTGATCTTTAAGTATTATTTGCATTGTTGATAAAATAGCGTTATTTATACTTAAACATGAAACTTTACGCAAACACCTTGAATCATCTTGCAGTTCGTTTAATTCTCGACTATCCTGTGAATAAAATGATTAATACCATAGTGTGGGCATCAGATCGCCAAAGATAGGGAAATACCAAGACAGTGGAATAAGGAAACGAGGAACAAATACAACGCGAGAAAGGATACATATGATTGCAGTGAAGGGATATGAATTGTCTTCTAAGACCGCTAAGGCTTAACATAACCCAGTAATGTTTTACTTTACATTATAAAATACTTTTATCGTGTTTAAACGCAATAATAATTCAAATTAACTCTCCCGTGCAGAGTGTCTTGTAATTGAACAAATATATTACAATATTGTTGGCACCTAATAAATCAAGAGAAAACAAATTAAACAATGATAATAGGATAATAGGAAGCTATTTTAGGGCGCCAACTGTGCTGCAGTATACGTCACCTTTTAATCACACGCGTTATTAAAATTCAGCAAATTATATTTATTTTCCGTAATTATAAAAGTGGCTCGTTTGTAAAAATGTCGATTAAATACGTTAAATACATAAAGGAACTAAATATCACTCAAGCTTTGTGCCTTTAAATTATCTCTTACAAAATATCAGTATTTTCTCCCAGAGATAAAAAGCGAAGACTTCAGTTTTCACGTAATTTACATCGAGCATTATAATATCACTATCGGATCAAAGATCAACATTCATGTCAAAGTTCACGCAGCACCATAAATAATACATCAGAGACTCGGTAAGTGTAGACTTGATGCTCGGCTAGACTCGTGGATAAATACCTCAAGTTGTGAATCTATCATCCGTATTAGACATTTAAAACCGTTTTAAACGTTTCAACTTGTGAGACCTTTTGCGAGAATCGTCTCGGTTACCAACATCTCGCTCTGAAATACTGTTTCGCGATGCGATAATCTTCGGGCGTAAAGGTGGGAAAAGGCGAAAAGTAACGATCGCGATTCGTCGAGAATCGATGGCTCCGAAGGAAAACGAGCCCCGTTCACGCGTTCGCGCGGGGGCGTGAATGTTGCGCAAGCGGAGGAGCGGTGTTCCCACGCGTGGGGCTCGGCGACCGCGATAAGCCGCCGAGGAGGTCGTCGACGCGAGTCGGGGCGGTAGGCGTCGACGTGGCGTCGCGCATGCGCCATCGTTAGCTGCTTGCCGAATTCGCTAGACGTTGCTACCGGGGTTGCATTTCTGATTATTATCAAAAATCCGGCGATACTCGACGGTGGGCCTTGCGTGCGCTTGCGACTGCATTTCAGATTCTTCGTTACGTAAGCTCGCCGCGTATAAACGAACGTCTACACGAGCGCATAAACTTTATACGCGTTAAAAGTGAACTCGATGCACACGCAAGTCCTCGAAGGAGTTAATCGCGCGTGCGGATCTGATAATTAAGCAGATACGTATTGGAAACAAGGACTTGTACGTGCAATTTTTCGTTGCTTAAGCATAATGAATGAATAAGGATACGATAAGGCGCGCTGAGGATATCGCGTGTTTTTAAAAGAATCAACGCCAATGAAGAAATTAGCGTCAGATTTAAGAGAAATTGGAAATTTAATTATTTTGCGTCGATGCAGTATTATGTTTCTCGAAGGAGAAACATCGAACATTTGTCAAGGAAGTAATTTCAAAAGATGTTCCATTGTGACGCGATCCATCTTCCGCTTGGCTAAAAAAATCCTATTCCCAAGAATGAGCTTGCTGCTACGAAATATAAGGTAAAATAAAAGGGAGGAAAAAAAAAAACATTTTGCAAACAAAACCCTAGGCAGCAGCTCTTTTTTAAGGAGGCTTCGTTATCTGGAAAAGGAATCCCTTTCATGTCGAATGAAAAGCATGAGCTCGTAGCGTGTTCACCAGCAATGAGCTCCTTGCGAAACCCCAAGTGCGGCGACGACGATCACGACGACAACGAGCTCTTTGTTTTTCTTTTTCGTACTTCTTCTCTATGAGCGCGAAGAGTGGGCGAGACACGAGGCTACTTTATGATTCCCCTGGGGCCTAATTACGCGGGACTTTCTTCCTCCCAAGGATGTTACGTGTATCCTTACACATTTGCGTGAACCTAATGAATCCGCATTGATGGATCGCTGTTGGCTGGAATAAAGCGATGAGCCTTGTCGATTTTTAAACGTTGACCTTCGGAGGACGCGGACCGGTTCTTTCACGGCTTCGGTAGACACTGACTCTCGTTGAGAGAGCACTCAGGTGTACTCGAGTAATTCGATCTCAAATTGGTTTGCTATAGCTACTACTTAGGCTTTTCAGCCTAAGCTCTTTGTGAATTTTGCTCTGCATTTTAAACTTTAGAAATTAAGTTTTTTTTCGAATGTTTTCAAGGAATATTAGTAAGTCAACGTCAGCGTACGTAGTGACTCGCTTAAGAATATTAACTTACCTCGTTTTATAGATGAACTATAAAAGGAGGAGATATGCTATGATTTAGTTTCATTACATCGCTCGTTGAATCATAAAGAGCACGTGGTAATTATTAGGATACACGTAATAAGGAGATGAGAAATTGGAGAAAAATCGTATATAATGATACACTGAGCTTTTCGTCGAACAATGAGCGCTCATTGTCGAGTTCACTATTACAAAAGGAATTGTTTGATGTTGTTGTGGAAGAGATGAGAGTGAAATTACGGTGCACATATGAAATAGTATCGTGACAAAGCCGGAAGAGAATAGAAATTGAGCGTGTGTATAAATTACCTGTTTATCAACATTAGATTTGGAGTATTTCCCTCGATCACTGCAAGACAATGCTTGAGTACTAAAAATACAGAACGAGAGAGAGAAAACGAAAAGAAAAGCGACTTATTAAACTAATCGCAAAAAGCCAGAACGACCACATCTGTACAAACGACATCCTTATGTTTTTTTCTTGGATTTGTCTATCAATATGTATACTTGTTCTGAGATAATTTTTACTTGTAAGAAGCACTGCTGTTTGTTTTCTGTCGATTATGATCCGTGAAAGTTAATATTTTTCAAATCCTGAAATATTACTGTACAAATGTGAATTTGAAATGTAGAGAAATAATTTTTTTGTGAAATAAATCTCTATGAAATTATTAATATTTCTGTTTCGAAATCAACAAAACGGAATGCTAAAGAAATATTTCGGTAAATTTAATTATTAAGCTACCTATGCAAACCTTAAGAATTGTTTCTCAAATTACTTTGAATTTTCAGCTGTACTTCAAAATAGTTTAACTATGTTTAAGAAAATTAAAGGAACATGAATGTATTATGATCACTAAGCCTATGTAAATAATTGTTTAGTACGCAAGCCAATAATTACTATATTATAGGTCTGTTTATGATTGTTGTAAAAACCACTTGGTCAAGACATTAAAATGATTTTATCAGTATTTTATTATTGCCAATGATTACCTAAAATTTCAATTTAAAACGATAACAGTTACATTTATTCTATTTAAAATGCAAATTTTATATCTTTAAAACCGAAAAAATATTCAATTATGCACAAAAATCATTTACTCCGTTTCTAAAATAAGTGGTAAAATGTGCAAAAGAAAATTTTAAATGAATATTAAAATGCGCCTGTACGCGCGCGCGCGCGCGCACACACACACACACACACTTAAATTTTCGTTGGATATTTCAAAAATCTATAAGCAAATTTAATTTCGTAAATTTAATTTTGTAAGTTCAATGTATGAGTGTACTGAGATACATTGCACTAAAAATCCTTAAAAATCTGTTTTCTCAAAGAAAAATCCGTTCAATTTCTAAGACTGGAACGAATAACTTATAATTATGATAAAGTAATATTCTTTAATTTTATGTTTCTTGTACGTTCATACTTACAAGTCAAGTATAAAAAGGATTCGCGATAAAAAATGTATGAATAAATTATACTTTGCTTATGCAATTTCGTACAGATTTATTATAACTGTGCTTCACAAAAATAACTGGATATTAAAAGATCGCTAAAATATAACTATTAAAAATTTGAAGCCTTTCAAAATTCCACCAGGATGAAAGAATTTTTAATAAAAAACGAGTTTCACAAGTAACAATAGAGAATTTCATATTTTTGTCGAGACGGTACCATATTACACGAATAACGGCGTTTATGAAATCCCTGTTATTTTTGTTTCAAGTCAAGGTGTTAGGCTTTTGTTTTTTAACTGTACGCAGTTGCAGTTTACGCACATTATGCCAGTCAAGATGAATTACTACGACGGAACTCACTAAGAATGTTAAAGCGGGAAAAGGAATTGTTAGTAAGTGGCTTAGGTTTACTAAGACAAGGTTAATTGTAACTTTCAGATAAGAAATATTCTTGTAAATTCAGCTTAATTACAGTTTCAATACGAATAGCATTATGTAATGGAATAAGTCGGGAAAAAACCTAAATATCTGAATATCTAGGACAATGGTTGGCAGTAAGAAATAATACATTAAGAACGAAATGTATGGAAAAAGATTAGTAATCAAAACCAGCAATTGATTGAATCATTGCGTATATTTTCAATCGGAAAAGCTTCAACTGTATTTCATCGAAAATACCCAATACTTAAATTACTTGGAATTATTCGTGAACCACTTACCGTAGCCTTTTATCGCAATACCTTAAATGTCTAAAATAAGTAACCAACCAATAACGATAAAGCACCCTAACCGCATTGGTAATAATCGCGCGCTATTAAACGTTTGCGTCGCGCAAAAGGAAACTCCACGAGTTTTTCAAAGCTGCGTGAAATTTCAAAATAAAACAGAACGACGAACAATAAGTCATACAGCGATGTGCGCAATAAAATTCTACTTTGTCTCACATTCATGAGAATACCTCGAAGATGACAAAACGTAGAGAAAAGTCTTAATCAAGACGAGCAGAGGAGTCGTCCGATAGCTCAAGTGAATACAGAGCAGCTAATTGAGAAAAAGAAAAGGTAAATGGCGCCCCTCCGGGGGCGACGTAACGAGCACTAAGTCTCGGCGCGAGCCAAAAGCTCGACGGGATGCTACGCGATGCTCCGGCAATTAGGCCCGTCTTTCTTATTCGCCGGCTACTAATTAGAGGAGTCCTGCTCCCGTGCGATATCCCGCTGACAATAACCGCGGTGCGCCATGCTATTAACTATTAACTACCTGTCAACGTCGCCGCGCACTTGCTTATCGTCTTATTGTTTTTCAGCTTCTCTCCTTTTCGCCCCGTCGCTATTCCCGTCGCTTTATTTCCCTCTCCGGTGCTCTCCGGTGTTCTCCGGTGTTCTCCGGTGCTCCCCGCTGTTCGCTGGTACCGGTCACGCTTCGCGTGTCCTTCGACGCGTCGCCAGCGACTCCTTTTTACGTGCAGCTCTCCTCCACGCCGTTATCCAACTTTCTTACCGACGGATGTCGGACGAGAAACGCAAACTAACCTTCCTAACCTCTTGCAAACTCGCTGTTTCGAGTCTGCCGGTACTCGTAAATTTTTTGTTGGGATGACACGTTCTCCGTGTACTTGCCATTACTTTTTCCAATTGAACATTCAGCTGAAGGCAAGATCAAAGTGTAGGAAGCCTTTGGTTATTGAAGTTTCGCACGGGACGCGATGGTTTCACGCAAAATTTATTTCGCACTTCGATCTTCGTTCTCTACTTTTGCTTTCTCATCCTCGAGCATCCGCGAAATTTTAGAAAAATCTCGAACACTGGTTTACGTATTGGTAGTGTACGTGAACTTTGTAGTACTTTCTAATTTATTATGGACACGCTGATTTACGTAAATATTATCTTGAACGCGTACATTTATCAAAACTAATTAAAAAAATTTACTCGTTGAAAGTTGTCACCGATAATGTCCAGCTGTTCCTTCGCTATCCAATTTTAATAATATAATAATCTTCTGCTTCTTCGATTTCGTATCGCACAATTTAGTTAAAACTTATCAACAATTAAATACAGCGTGATTATTTGCAATATCTGAGAAGTCCTCGTTTACGGAAATAGAAGACAATTATTAAATACTAACATTCATCTCGCACAAATTTCTTTTATGCGAAAATCTATCTATCCATCAATGTCTTTCTAACATCAAGTAAATATTCATGAAATTATTACTATATTCTTGTCAGTTGTGATATGCATAATTATCATATAATTGTATTATTTGTAATACGTATATTAGGTAGGAAAAGATTCTTTCATAGGCAATATGAACAACCTTTAAAGTAAATTATCGTGTGAAACGTATTAATGAAAATAAAAAAATGAAATATAAAATAACAGATCTGTATCGTTTTGAAAAGCGTAAGAAGCTCTTAGTTTCGAGAAAATTATCTTTCCCACCTTATCCGTTTCGAGATAAGCGCCAAAGACAAATTAGGACGTAATGCAACCGTAATGCAGTGTTAGTCTATATATTATTACATTGGCCTTTTCTAAAATTCTCGAGTAAAAATTTTTTGCATCAAATTACATTACCTTCTGTTTCTCTTGAATTTAGAAATAGAAGATATTAGCGAAGAAATACAATTATACAAATATTTAAATGTATATTTGCATGGGCGCGTACTCGTGTACGCGCCTATAAATGGTTCGTCAGGGTCAGATCCGTAGCTGTTGTACGAGGTTATTCATAGGTAAGCTTAAGCTAAGAAATGGAATAATATATTCATCATTAATAGTGGAATAACAATTGAAGTCATCTCAGTTACGAAACAATATAGAAAATAGACAGAGACGATTTTGTTTTTATCGATGACGGAACCCTTCAGTTATTGTAAACAGCTGAACTCAAGTAAACAACGAAACCTTCCACGAAGGCTATTACAATTTCCTCACCGCATTTTGATTGAAATTGAAAAGAAGAAAAGAAAAACAAGACAAATAATTGCACATATAGTTTAAATTACGTGCGCAAAATTTGTACAGTGGATAATCTGGACACCGAAGTTCATTGTCCAAAAAAAAATACAAAAAAAAAAAAAAAATACAATTTACGCGTAATCACAACTTCCCGACTGCGTTTCGTGAATTACTAATAAAGTTCTTATTAGTTTATGAAAATAAACAACAAAAGCATTTTTACGCGATAACGTGGGAAACATCGAAAGGTCTCTATCGAGCTAAATTAAATAAAAAAACACGATACATACGCCCAAGTGCGAACTCTCGTTTCCTCATTGTCAGACAACTGTGGTAGAGCCATTATAGCCATCGCGAGGTTGTGAGTGCTTACTCACAGGAGAGAAAAAGGGTCGAGGAGAAGCTGAAACAGCAGCCCGAAAGTAATCGCGCACATCAGCAGGTCGGCATCGCCTAGAGAACGCGACTCGCGTGACTCTTCCTCGGCGGCCTGTCCGCGTGGATATTACTCGCCGCGAGAAAATGACTTCCGAGGTGCAGGTCTAGAGGCCGCGTATCTGCGCAGGAGCGAGGACGTTGCACTTGCTCGTGATTCAAAGGGTGCACTTGTAGATACGCGCGATGACGCAGAGAGTGCAATGTAATTCCTCCTTATCGGTCCATCGCCAGTTCCTTCTGCTTTATGATCTTGTTGTAAAGAAAACTGGATATTTCCGATACTTGCCTTAATCTTGAATTAATATTCGTATATTAGGTTTCCTTTGTGGTAACACTTGGGAAGGTGAAGTTTGCTTGGCTTTCAGAAAAGAATTTCGATCTGGTTTTTTTATTAGGTTTTTTCATTGGGTAGGGCTCAATTGTTGTAGAAAAAAGAAAGAGACATTCTTAGATATCTACATAAGTGCTGCTGCAACCGCTTCTTGAGCCTCAGCCTTAGGAAGAAACATTACTTTGAACTCAGTTTTAGCATTCCAACAACTAATAATACATCGTTTATCTTAACAACGAACTGGTTTTATTGTAATCGCTAAATACAATAAAATATTAATTGCAATACTTTGGACAAAGATTAAATGCTCAATTTTTAAAACTAGTGCTTACTTGTAAAAGTACTATTGATTATGAAATGCATTCGATATAAATCCATATATATTTAATTATCACACTGAAACTAGACACGGTGTGTAACACAAAGAGAAAAGTGGCTTGATTGTCGTAAAATATCGATAATAAAGCTGCTAAACGATTGATTATAAATGCATAATCGTGACATAGGATCAACCTTTGATGCTTATCGAATAACTTGATCCAGATCGCGTTTTCTACCCCTTCACTTCACCGAAGAATTGTTACAGATTTATCGCATCGAATCTGGTTGGAAATTGAACCATTCAGATGCCTCCATCGTTTCAGGTTTCCATATAAGTATATATTTTCATACAATTTCAGTGTCAAGATGTTAAATGTTAGTATAAATAAACGATCTATCTAATCGTAGTGTGTAAAATCAAGATGCAATCAGGTTGTATCGACGATGCAAAGCTTATTTCACAATGTTGACAGAAGTGAAACTATTCGTTTTGCCAATGTAAGAACGCATTCAATTTTCAATAGACTATTTAATCACGAGTTGAAGAAACGACAGTGATAAAAATTATGAAATATACGTTTTCCTATTGAATGTCATACGACTGCGTTTGTATTATAAAATTTTTGTAATACCATGAGAAAGATGCAATGGAAACGTTGCGATTCCGATTAGAAATTCAGTCTACTTTTGTCACGAGTGTTTGATGCTTAAGAATTTCAAGATGGAATTTCTAGCTGATTGTTCAACAATCTTTGAAATATTTTACAATATGTTGAAGCATTATTATTGTACTGGTCAAGAAAATAATTGAACTGCGAATTCCTATAACGGAGAAAGATCAGGTTTGAAAGAAGAAAAGAATTAAAGAATGAACAGCGAAAATAAACTAATACAGAGATTATTTTAGAATAGAAACAGCTTTCCGTGATACTTTTTTCTTATAGCATTCACAGAATATACTCTTACAGTGATAAAATATTAAATGCTATTTAAAACGCTTGGAATAACTTTAATATTTTATACAAATTTCCTGTTTTATTATATAACTTTCAATGCTCAAATTAAAAGAATAGTAACCCAGGACGAAAATATATTTTTATCACCTTCTCGCTGCAGCGACGAATTTCAGAAAATAGCTATTTTATAATCTTTGAGTCTCGTATAAAAATAACTGTAATCACGTGCTCGGTAAAATATTTCCTTTTAGTAAACATTATTATTTTCAGCGACAAATTTAGATGGTATGTATAAAAAATGTAAAAGAACAAACTGTGAATTTACGAAAACATATCGAGGATTCCAGTCGCTGTCCAAAGGCACAATCGCTGACAAAATAGAATACAAACAGAAGAAAGAGAAGATCCCGTGTGTATAAATAAGTGCTGCAAAGCGAATAAATATTCTAAAAATCTTCTAGAAGAATGAAACGAAACAGCAATTCGAAACGGCAAATGAAAACGAATGGGGGTGAGTCACGATCAGTTAAAATCCAAATTGTATGCGCATCGCCTTCCGAGCGAGTGAATGCCTGCCGGCACATAAAGGATCAGCTGTTTCGGTAGACCGGTAGCAAAGATAAGAAACTCGTAGGCGAAAATAATGCACGCTGTGCCGCCTCTCACGTGCCATTTTCTACGATGAAAACGATAGTGCACCGCCTGTGAATTAACATTATGTACTTACAAGATATTTGCTTCGGTTTCAATTTACTTTTGACATTTTTATTTAAGTTCTCTCGAGAGGCCGAAGCTCTTCTAATTTCAACAATTCTCACTCAAGCGCATGTAACTGTAACTGCATGAAATTCGTATGTATTAGAAAAGAAAATTCAGCAAAATTATTAACTTACCGATCTTTGCAATGAATTATTCGAACCTTCCATCTCTTAGAAAGATTCAATGCAATTATCACCTTTTTATGTGCAAGCGATAAACCATTTGAAATTTTACATTCCAGAATAAAGATTATTAGCATTGTTGTAAGCATTTGAAATATTTTTTCGTGCCGTACTATAATAGTCTCGCTCTGCGAATTTTAAAGAATAATACGTAAACGAACGAAGCTACATACATAATTTTAATTGTAAACATTCTGAGAAAATAAAAAACTCAACTAAATTGCCATACAATGGAATACTGTGCTCATGATTCATGTACAACTCGTATAAACTTTATTATATATATTAGTGTTTCAACCTCTACTCTTTCAAAAACTTGGTATTCTCGATAAATTTTCAATATAAATTTGTCCTTAACGTCTTAAATAGCTAATTAATCTGATTTTTGCTCTTGCATTGCTTGAAATAAACATATTTCCTACTTATAAACAGGGCTATTACCCTAATTTTTTATTACCTTCTTTGTATTTAATTTTAATATGTACAAGATAAGAATTAGTAGCTAAACTATCTCGATATTTTCTTGAACGTATAAATGTATTTATAATTTCTTATAAGTTTGTAGTACTTGAATGTGCAGTACAAATATTTAATGTAAATACATAATGTAATGCACAATGTATTTTTTAAATAAATTTTCGAAAATATGTTTTAGAATAAATAGCTTCTATACGAATATGGTAAATAATTATGTATAATTCAAATCGACTTTAAAAATAAATCTTCGCAATTACTACACATGAACGGAATATTTTAATTTAAATAAAAATGAAGAACATCGATATAGAACATCGATCAAAAGGGAATGTAAGATACTGACTTATAAGCGAATAATAAAGGTGCAATATCACCAGGTATTACAATTTTCTTTTAGATGCAACATGTCTATGAAGCAAGTTAATAATGAGAAGATAATGGATAGAAGACGAATTGAAATCGTCTCATTGTATTAATCTCGTCGACATTCCCCTCACTTTCCCCGATACAAAATAAGGAGTAAACGATATTAACGGAGTGACTCGTCTTATTAGACGATTCACGCACATCGATGAACAGCGGAATATGTAAATCCGAACGACGAAACGTGTCACATTATCTTCCGAGGTTTCTACACGCACATCGACCGAACAAGAAACGAGTAACACAAGCTTCTCAAGAACAAGCACAAGAATAAAAGAGATAGTGCGATCCTTGGAGACACGCGATATCTCACCGAGTCTCACCCGTGGACAC
Source organism: Wiebesia pumilae (assembly GCA_018907045.1). Lineage (NCBI taxonomy): Eukaryota > Metazoa > Arthropoda > Insecta > Hymenoptera > Agaonidae > Wiebesia > Wiebesia pumilae. The sequence goes on from JACCHZ010000138.1 coordinate 6,337,290, forward strand.
GTGTCACCCTCGCTTTCCCTCGACGCATAAAGAGACTCCCTCTCCCTCCCTCCCTCCCTCCCTCACTCTCTCTCTCTCTCTCTCTCTCTCTCTCTCTCTCTCTGAGTCCGCGTCCTCTTAAACCCGTCACGCGTATCCAGAAGAAAAATGTACGACGACGACGACGACGTCGAGACGCGTAACTCGGTAGTCGCCAAGGGGAATTCGAACGTCGGCGACGGTCCTCGAGGCACGTCGCCTCGCGTTAACATCTCGAGTGCGCGCACGTGACTCACAAACACTGGCAACTCGCGGTTACGCCCATTGAATCTTCTTTCGTATTGTCGACTCGCTGCCTGGCGCATCCACTCGGATTTAAATATTTTATATCGCATTTTTTTCCTCTAACGTAGGCAGGAAGACCGATGAAAAAATGCGCTATTACTTTTTAGAGCAATTTTCTAAGTGAACCTTCAACACCTACACAAATCGAGTTAGAGAAATCCATTTTAAGGAGTACAAGACCTAATTGCCAATTATTCTTAATTGCTTTAAGCGGAACATTCATATATATTGCTTCTTTCGGAACGATGATTTGCACTTGAGCCTATAAAAGACCATTTATAAATGGTATTTATAATTGGCAAACAAATGCTTGTGTAAATTGTGTAAATTAGAACAATATCGATTCTTTTACTATTTAATCTCATTATAAACGTATTCCGATAAATGCAACGAATCCGTTACTGAAGTTAAAAAGTACGCTGTTAAAATAAAAAGTGCCTGTGCCTCTTTGAGTATAATACGAAAGTGCTCATTTTAAAATTTCCTAGATCGATTGTTTGAAGTACGTCGTCTTAATTGTCAATTGTCAACTATAAGAGTATAAATGTAAAATCATTATTAATGTTGAAATTACGTTATTCTCTTAAGCGATAAATGAAGGTAAAGATAAATTTTCGAAGATGAAATAGTATGAAGTACGAAGCCGTAGAATTTTGTTCCTTTACTAATGATTGTTTTAACGCTAAAATGTATTGATCGTAAATAGTAGCAAATAACAATACGTCTACAGTTCTTATGCGTACATAACTAGTAAAGTACTTTGCATCGTCACTCGTGCGATGCGTAGTATCCGATTAACTTTGGCGAAAACTGCTCTGCTGTATTTGGTCGTAAAGTGTGCCAAATACAATCGAATAATTAAGCAATAACAAATTGAAATTTAATTCTAATATATGCTTCTAAAAATTGCAAATATTCCCTGCTCGCGTGATTTCATCGTTTAATGATTCCAAACGTGCATAATAAAGTCCATAACGACAGCAACTTTTCAAGTCGATACTTATCGACAAATTTACAGGATACTAGGAGCTATATCGATACTTATAAATAAATTTTTAATAAATAAAACCTCTCGCGTCTCTTGATAAAATCCTTAGAAGTATCTAGAGTGTGCGCTATTGTTGATATTAAAATTGTAACCGTAAAATCGCCAATCACGCCCCGGAGCCCGGAAAGTGTGACGTAAGTAGTGGTTGTGCAGCTGTAATGCTAGTAAGACTAACTGCCACACCGTGGCAATCACAGGCATCAAATCGGGGTTTACGAGCAAACGTATTTCACCTCCCGATCATCGAAAAAATGTTCACAAATCGTTCCAAAAGCCAACTCTTCCATCGCTAACGACGCGCAATAGTCCGCGCCCCATTTTCTCATTTTCTCGCCGGACCGATGCGATAAACGTTGAAAAGCCAAAAAAACTCCCATGCCATCGGAGTAGGAAAAAAGGAAACCCCCGAGGCACGCGCTCCATCTGTTCCTCCAGCGGATCGTGAAACGGATCGCCACCGCCCATACGATCCGTTCCACGATGCGCTGTGGCAGTGCACCGGTCGGACTAGTTTTACGCTTGGCTCGCCGTGACCACGACCTTGAGGAGGCAGCGGTTCGCGCCTCGGCACGAGAGACAGAACCTCGTCTTTCCGCTGTTGCGTTACCAGCCCGGCGTTTCGGTGCAGAAGTGCTCCCGAGGAGAGCGAGTCGGGCTGCGAGAATCGCTTGGGACGACGATTACTCTAGAGTGTTCCTGGAATGTTCATTCGATTAATTTGGCCGACGGTCGCTAAGCTGATATCCGATAAGTCCTTGATAAGTCGTTCGATTGACTCGTTACCTTATTGATTTTTGGGATCACTGGGTGCAATTAGCCCCTCCAAGCAATGAAATAAAACAGCGAGTGCAATTATCTCGGATTTATTGCGATCGCATTGTCTCGTTTATTTCGACAGAAAACTCATCTGTAAAAACATGCGTTGAAGCTGAAGAAGCCTGAACACGTTAATTATTATTTCACTGAAATAACTTATGGGTATACTTAGAGCTAAGAGATGCAGTATTGTAATAGCTATTAAACGCATTGTACGTATTTTACTTCAGAATTGTGAATATTCGACGCGAATATTCGACGTGGATATTCAACGTTTTAATAACAATAATCAATGGAGAATGTTGGTGTGTAATATGATCAAACGATTTTTATAGCGCTGTAAATTAGTCGTAATCTTGAAAGTAATTTTACATAAAATCTACTAATCGTAAGAATACACAGCTTGATTGCAAAGTGTTTTCTGTGAAATTTAATACTTTCGGAATATAAGTAGATAAGACACGCTGTAAGGCTTAGTGTAAAATAAATTACATTTACAGCAGGCAGTTGCAGTGAATTGATTCATTTAATAATTAATTAACTTAGCGTACGATATAAATAATAATCAAACGAAATGGAGATTTCGTAGCTATTGCATGAAAAAAAAATTGCCATATTAATTATTTCTTACTATTATTATGAACATTATTTTGCTATGATAATTATGATTATTGTCACCAACGTTTAACGTGTTAATACGTTAAGCGTTGATAGCTCGTTGTCTTCCAAGTAATCTTCAATCTAGTTTTATATTATTCTCCTGTTTTATTTTGAACCACGTAAAGAATTTCTGCTTTCAAATATTTCGAAACAACATTTCATATTTCACAAAAGTCGAACATTTTTCTATTGAATATTCTTTTTAATAAATGTCGATATATTCGGAAAAAATCTTTCAGGAATATTTTTCGTAAATGATTGTTTTGAAGAATTACTTATTACGCTTATGAACAGAAGATACACTATAAACAAATACTTTTATAAATTAAATGGATAACAACAAGAACAATGTCACATTATAAAAAACGAAATTATTTACCATTCTAAATAATGTAGGAAGTTGGTAATACAAGCGAATGCTTGTAATTTTCTTCAAAACTCAAAAACAAGAAATTGCGAGTACGATAATAGCAAGGTAATTTCGCAAGCAATAAAATTTAATTACACTTGCAATTCGTTCCTAAAAATGTTAATTTAGCTTTCGGATAGTTATATGTTGATAATTACTTATGAGTAAAGTTAGGTAAACGATGTCATAACGTCGGGTAATATTTTTAATGCTTTGTTGTATTTGATAATAACAATATATAATACAATATTATAAATAAGAATTCATTTTAGGTAAATAAAATTTTGATGTACCAGAGGGGCATTTTTTCATTTATTTCCAGAAGAAATTGTGTATATTTTTGTCAAATACCGTTGATAAAAGAAATTAATTTTCCACGTAATTATTATCGTTTACACGAATTGATCTGCATGCGGTGAATCCAATATGGCAAATAACGAATCAATGACTGGACAGAAACATATTTTCAAATTCTATTCAGTTATGAAAATTAAGATTAATTTAATCGCAAGTTCGAAAAATGTATAAACGTTGTAAAATTTGAAATAAAAATTAGTTGAATTTAAAATCTCAGCTTGCATGGGATGGTTATGACTGAAAGGCTCAGTTGTTTGGAAGTATGCATTTTACTTATTAAAGAATTTCATTCGTTCAAACACTTTTATAATCCCTGAGTGCATTAAACCTTGATTAAGCTGAAAATCCGGAATTTCTGGCCGATGTTCAGCGCATATCGACACAATAGTTGAGGGAATCCTAAAACCGAACATAAAAGTAAACGGATCCATGTCAGCTCTTGAAACGTTGTCCCTTCACTAAAAGTATCGTTTCACGCGATGCAACGGTAAAAGGCATTGTAAGTGTATCTCTGATCTCTCTTTCTCATTTGCAGCTGTCACATCACCGTCATTACCGTCGACTTCAACGACGATGCTACCTTTACTCGCGATGATTAACGAATTGGTAGCGCTGGAGGCGGGTTAACGAGGCCTCGTATCCAGTTTTACAAACCCATGAAGAAAGAAATGGAAAACGTTCCGGGTCTTCTATTCATTTTGATACCAACGGGTGTCACTTTGAGTGCCTTAACAAGAATCCAAAGTGTACAGTCACTGATTGCATTAGTCGATAGGGCTGATTACGGACTTTTACCTGTGGTAGAGCCTCGGGAGCTGCGACTTTTGACACCGTTGATTCCAGCGCTACGAATGCCCGAGTACTACTTGTTCAACTAGGAACTTCAATACTCCATTGTTTGGATAGAAAACCACGGCATTTCACAGACAATAAAAGTATCTGCTTTAAAATTGTACATCAAGCGAACATCCTTTAATCAAGGCTTTACAATTTTTTCTTAATAATTTTTTATCAGGCCACCTCGCTGATGGTGGCTTTGGATGCTTGTGATTTTAAATAAAACTTATAACAAACTTATATCAGCGTGTAATAAAAAATGATTATTTTAACCCATCAAATAATTTAGAGTGGCAAGTTTACTGTGATAGAGTCTCCAATAAATGATAAATACACTTATATCGCGTCAAAATTAGCGTCAAAATTTTACACTCTTTTTTCATTGGAAACGTCCGACGTTTTCTGCTGTCTGATCTCGGTGTCACATTTAATTTTGAATTCTTATATAATTTAACCGTGGCCTCAAATAATCTTTTAATCTTACAATCTTTCGGGATTTGTGTGGTCTTTTAAAATTGCCATAGTAATTGAAATAAAATTTTATCGTTCAGTTCAGAAATATTCAATATTTATTTTATCTGACATATTATTAAATTTGAATCTTGTATTTGTCAATTGAGTTTTTTTAACATCGACGTTCGTACTTATTAAATATAAACAATAATTAGACCGATCGAGAGATAGGTAATTCTATTTTCAAATTATTTCATCCTACATACTTCAATCTCAGATATCGATGTTTTAAAAACCCTTATAATATTTTATAGGGATATCAAATATTAAAGCAAACGCTTATAAATGCAAAAAGTCTAACAAATCCAAGTGTTTAAGTTATTAAAGCTATTAAGTTTTCTCCTCGATCTTCCGAATTTAAAATTGCCCACGCAAATGAGAAATTCCTATCTCCATGAGCAAGTAAAAGAAAAGCAATACCCTTGTCTCCTATCCAATCCTCGGTTGTAAAGCCCTCCCGAGTGGCAAAAGAAATAATCATTTCGCGCGTTTGCGCATTCGTTGACAAACAATCCAAAGTTTTTGTCTCCACGGTACAGGCGCAAACAGAAGTAATAGGCTTTCCACTGAGCATTCGAAACAAAGCATGGGAAGCGACGCTCCTTTTTTCGAATGAGGCTTCTCATTGTCGTAATTGAACGCGAAAAAACAGTCTCGGTTTCAGGTCAGCGACGTGTCACCCTCTATTTTGGATAGTAAAGCGAAAAATGTCGCTTCGACCACGAATGAAAAGGCGCGGTCAATTTATTGATTGCAAAAGGCATTAATGAAGGGATGTGTTCATCGAAAGAAAAAAACAGTTTTGAAATACAATATACGTACATATTCGAAGAAGGACTAATCGAGGCCTTTTTAGATCATTTTTAATAAAATCTAATCGAACGTTCTTCAAGTAGATGTAATTTACTGATTAGAAAAGATTAAACTCATTCTTAGTTAAAATTTTATACGAAAGACAGTCGATATATTTATTTTTGTAAGTTCAAAAATTCAATCACCAACCAAAGACTATTGCTCATTTATTATCGAACCGATTAAATAATCGGTTGAATAACATTTGGTTGCGTTTAAAGAAATTAGGATTTTTCGAAAATTTCATTTTACTGAATTAGTATTATTTTATTAATTGGAAAATTATTTAAAATTTTGTAAAAAGTTTTACTCATATATTGCCCATATTCAACGAACAAGATTGTGTTAAAAGAATTAGCACACAAGGAATTAATTCTCTGATGATTTGAAAGTTAAGAAATGTATTTTCACTTTGTTCTAATTATTTAACAAATAAAAGGTAAAATATTTACGTGTAATTATATAGAATGATAGTTTTCCATTAATTAGGACTTATTATCTAGGATTCATTGTAAAAGAGCGCGGCAATAAATTGTTCAACTTTCATACTTTTAAACATTTCTTCTATTTTAAACTACATGCATATGTTATCCTTAATATCAGGCTCATATTTTCATTGGAATTTAAGGAATTTACCAACATGTAATTAACGCAATAAAATAAAATTACTGCAAATTATATAATGCCATATAAACTGCCTCAAAATTATTGAATAATACAAAATTACTACGACAATTTATATCGTCGCTTCTAAATTATTAAGGAGAAAAAAGAAAGAAAAAAGGAAGTTGTATTTAAAAACAGCCAACAACATATCAGAAGCATTTATAATGCATAAATAAAAAATACGAAAATTATCATAAGAAAAGCGTAATACATCTTCGTATCGTTATGTATTAAAGTGGAATTCCCTTTTAACTCGATTTATTTATAAGAAAAATCAATTAAGATGCATGCGAGTTTCATTAAAATAGTAAAATCATGCACCTGCATCTCTAATGCTTATCAGTTCCAGTGATAATTAGAAGCGCGTGCACTATACCGAAATGATCCTTCAATTAGCAAATTTAAAATACACAGTAGAAGTTTGTAAGGGTCTACTGCGCTTAACGCGCTACTTGCGAACTGAGAAAAAGGAGGGAAAAGGCAAATAAATGCCGAACGAATTATGCGAAACACGCGTTGCTTCGAAGGCGCAGGATATCCGTAAGTAAAGGAGGAAATACGAAGAATTTGAATTTATTTCGTCGTTCTTTTGACGTGTTTTTAAACGGGACATGACAGACGCAATGTTAATCGTTCGGATTGCTCACGCCACTCGTTTTAAAAAGAAATCTCATTATTCATTCGGATGGTTTTCAGCGTGTATTCTACGTTTCATTTTTTACGAATGGCATTAGACAACAGAACTCGCGTGCATAAAATCAGTTTCTTAACACTACAATTGCACTACTGTAGGCAATTAATTTTACACAGAACACATGTTTTTATAAGATAATTTATGGGAAATACGAGTCATTTAATCGAGCTAAGATGAAGTAATGCTTTAGATCATCAAAAGATATTCTCTTATAAGAAATGGGATTTCTCTTTGAAAAAGAGTAAGTATTTTTATATGATAACAGAATTATTTTAGTATAAAACTTAGTAAATTTTCATTGTGTAGCCGTTAAAGCAGACTATGAATTTGCATTCATAGATTCTTAAAAAATGACACCTACGAAATCCTTAGAGTTATTTAACTGGTTAAGCTTTAGCATATAATTTATATAGTAGCTTTTATTGAATGTTAATGTCTTTAAAACCTTCAAAAATACTTATGATATCGGCAGATTCATTTATTAATGCTAAAACACACATAATCTTTCAGTTTCTGGCCTCTGTTTACTGTTTTTTACAAGATAATATTTTAATAGCTTTCAAATTGATCAAATTAATCATCATCATAATAGTTTAAAAGTTAATTGACTCCTAAATATTTACTTTTTTAAAATAATTAATAACTATCGGTTTCTGCTGAATACAATATAATATTTGTATCCCAAACGTATGCACAAAAAATATATCTCATTACCTAAATACGTCAGAATTTCTTGTCTGATGTTTGTGGTTAAAGATAAAATTTGCTTGAAAAACTTCGTTCGTAACAAAATGGATTCCTTTTTAGATAAAAACACGGATGACAGTCGATAAAGATTCTTCTTCAATGCGAGCGGAGTAATTAACTCTTGATAATCACTCGGTGGAGAATTTCACTCATAATGAGTTGATCCCTTCTGCAAAAAGAAGGGAATCCCCGCCGATTACGGAATTGGAACTTGCGTGTTCATAAAGCACACTTTTTACGCTCGCGTTGTATGATCCACTTTGCTCCTTCACGGCAAACGAACTTTCGGGTTATGACGCGTTTTAATCTGTACAGCGAACGCATATAAATGCGCGCGCGTTCCACTCCTTAGAAACACTTTCTCCCCCCGAAGTGCAGCTTCTAATTCTGTATTCGTGTGCACATGTAAATCTCGTTGCCAGGAAAATTCATGTTTGTCGTCCTTTAGAAACTTAGTCGGAGCGAATTATGTTTTTTCCGGGTCAGATGCACATTTTTATCTGATTTAATTGTTTCGCTGCTTAGATGTATCACTTTAGAATACGAAGGTATCCAGTTTAATTCAAAGAGAACTGACTTTTACTAGCACTTATCAACAATATATTTATAAATGTAAAATTGGTTTATAACTCGAGTATTATTCTATTTATAATATTATGATTTCATTTGTTTACTAGAAACATAAATTCGCATGAATTTAACATTTCCAAATATTTTCACATGTATTGTGGATTCAGGATTAATTGTCAATTAGCGATTATAGAAGTTCACTTATGATATCAATACTGATGGCAAAATATTTGAAGTCTGAACAGAAAAAATAGTAATATTTATGAAACATACGTCATCATTTAATATTATTTAGTCTAATAGCATTTATAGATTACACGATGAATTAATTTATCAACGAAGTTTCTAAAAACGTCTAAAATCAAGAAAGTACAATCAATTCATTCTTATTGTAGAACGTTATTTTCGTTAAGTTCATTGTGATATTATACAACATTACACTTGTTATACTACTTATTCTTCAGGGTTCAACATTTCTACAATTAGTCCGTAATTATGCATTTTTGGAGATGAGGCTCAAGTCGTTAAATTCCAAAAATAACAATTAAATCTCTATTATTTCTTTTAATATATATATGAGTTTAAAGATGTTTCAAAGTCGGCGAATAGAAAATTAAGTTTCAGAATAAAGTCCAATACTTTTGAAGGAACATTCTTATAATAATAATCCTGTAAAGACCGTTGATTGAATATCAAAATGGTAGAGTTACGTATGCCTTAGAAATATGGCTAATCGCTACCTAATAAATTATCTTATACAACGTCGAACGTTAGCGGACTTATAACGAGTAGAAATCAACTCGCAAAGCCATGAAAATATTGTCAACTCTAATAAGGAAATGACGAAGAAAGTCGATGGCCGATGATAGATGGATATCGTAACGCATTGAAATAGGTCGCAAGTAGCAGGGCCGAGCCCATATAAACAATTCCCAGTCGAATGGCCTTTTCATTATGTTCCAGGACTCGTTCGGACAATCGCAATCCAACGATTCGTTCATCCAAAACCTATTTGACACGACGACGATTGCCTGCAATGAATGACGCATCGCCGCCACTGATGCGCTTTTCAATTTCCGAGGCGCGCTCGAGCCTTTCCGGTTGTCATTGTGCAAGAGCTTTTCGCAAAATTCGCCGAACAGCTGCAGCGGTGCGAAACGCGGTACTCGTGACCGCCAGTACGATCGAGAAATGTATTATTAATATCCTGGATGGAGAAGAGACGGCCATAATGTCGCGAATGGTTCGACTTCACGAGAATAACCTGGAGAAACGTCAAAGAATTACTTTGATAACAAAAGGAATAATTTTTCTTAGGTATGGTTCTATAGTATTCGCTCAAAGCTAAAGGATCGTTTTACGAATGGGGAAAGAAATAATTCTTTCATTGAACACGAAGTGTCTTAAGGTAAAGTTATTTATCCTTTCTTAACATGTACTCTTGAGGAACTCCTTTGGCTATAAAATAAATTACCTTACTCGAACACTTGTGCAAAACAATTAACGATTTTACGTAATACCGTACAATGTAATGCCTAATCAGTTGCTTAATTGTGTAATTAGTCTACATGCAAATTCTGTTAAAGATTCGTTTGAGGCGTGGGTTAATTGTTCAACTCTGTTAATTTAATGCTTTAAGTACGTTTCATCGTAGAAAATATTTGTAAGTATGCTTAAACGTAAGTTGAATATTTCTTTAATGAGTATTCTTATTTTTTTCAGCAATTACGTAATTATAACTTTTGGTTTAACTTATTTTAAGAAAGTAAAACTTTTATGGGTCTTTAAATTGTTTATGTACCTTTTAATAAAAATTTTGTAGGATCAGAAAAGTTTAACAAAAGTGCGTTGCACGCATCGAAGTTCATGAGAAATTACGATAGTCGATCGTTTGAAAAATTAAAAAATAAACATCCATAATATAAGGAAAAGAATATCATTCAATTACATATGACGTTCTTTGAAATCTTGTAAAATGTGTTTTGGGTCGAATTATTAAAATGTTCATTTAAAAACGTATTTTGCAGTTTGTAATAAAATATATTTTTTATTTTAAATATTTGAAAAAATCTTATATGCATTGCCGGAATAGTTCTTTCAGGCATTGCTTTAAAATCCAATTTGAAATGTTAATCACCGTCTACTAAATGCGTTGAAAGAAAAACAAGAAAGTGCTATTATATTATTCGCTTGAAGTATTTTACGACTTATTTCTACTTTCTACAAGTAACTTTATCATAATGATTGTCGTTGCGTAGAAAACTCATAAGAATTGGATTTTTATTTATTGATTAGTTACTTTTTTGAAACGCGAAATATTTAATAATACATCATTCATACGCATGGCTTAATTAACGACAAACAAATATTTTATACCCAATAAATACAATTTTACATAAGAGTTCTTTTATTTACTTTCTATAAAAGGAGAACAAAAATTATATTCTTTATATTTAATGCATTTAGATTTATTCATTTATTCCGAATTAAGTTTTATAATGAACTATTATGTCATGGAAAGTTATCCATCCTTTTACAATTTGTATTATCCTAATAGTTCGTTCAAATAACTATGAATGTATAAACTCAATACCTTATAAACTAAGCAATACAATAAATGCACTGTTGCCTTTGAGGAACAGAAATATACAATCAAAGCTACCTTATGAATAGTCACTTAGTTAAAAAATTATAAACCCTAGACTTGTAAATATTGGTCGGAATGAAACCTTATCAACAATTATGAATCTCCTTAGAGCACGAGAATGTTAAAAATGATGTTGAATTCTTATTAACTTAAGTATTTTATAGTGATGCTTGGCTGTAACAGAAATTCTTAATAGTCTTATAACTTCACTTATAATGAATATTTATTTAAACGTATCTAAGATTATCCTTCCTTTACAAAATGTGAAGCCTTCGATACACACAGAGAGAGAGAGAGAGAGAGAGGTGATTCCATAGTATCAAACGGCATTCTTCGACTATTAGAGAAACTGAGTTGGTGAGTTAAATCGAAAATAGTTATCGAACGTCGCTAACCACTATTGAATACAAATAACTAGTATTGAAAGCTTTTTTGCAGCAAAGCACGCGCGACAGGCATGGACAATCTACGACCTAGAATGACAGATGTATAACACATCGGATACCACAGCCAATTAGCGTCGCTCGACTTGGCACAATAGACGTCCAAATTGGAGTTAAGCGAAAATTATCGCTTAGAAAGGCGCACGAGCGGAGACGTAAATTCGTCTATTCATCCGCGGTAAGGTTTTGCGCGCGAAATGCTCGCCCACGGAAATCGCTGACTCTCGATCTGCAATCGATGGTAAATGCGCGTTTGGAAAACGAAGATTCCAAAAGGTAAGAGTCTGTGCTTTTGCTTTGGCTTCTTACGATACGAAGTACGGGGAGTCGACCGTTTGAAGAATCAAGAACCAGCGGTTACGTGCGCTTTATAATCGGCCGTGAAAAACGTACGTACAAGTCGATGCGTGGATGCACGAGTTTGCGTGGTTTTCTCCACTGACAGCAGTCGCGTTGTTTATTCGATCTTATCTTTCCACTGCAAAGTAGTTTTAAAATGATGGGCTTGCATACCGGGCATGATAATACCGGTACTTTCAAACACTTTTATTTATTTATTTAACCGCTTCGTTTAAAAATCGAAGCTTTTTGCATAAGAAAATTACAGGCAAGTGTATTCATTAGCAGCTTCAATTTACGATAAGCTAACTAAAATGAAAGCTCGTGAAATTCCTTGCAAATTGAAATGACAGACCTGTAATCGCATTCTCTAGATACTCTAAAATTACAGTATTTCTTTTTCAAAGAGATCCCAGTTTTACAAAGTGATTTTAACTACTGAAGCCGAAATAGTTTATTTATCAGACTAGTTACTTATAGAATGCGGTTGATTACAATTCGCTATAAGTACGGGTTCGAAGGAAAATGGGTTTATAAAATCGATTCTCGATGATTAGCTGTCCGAAGTTAATCGATACTTTAATGCGTCCTTGCGTGCATTACAATTTTATCGAATACGAATTTTTTCCTAATGATATATTGATGTACATTTATTTACATGATAATAAATGACCGCTTAAAAAGAAATGCAGAAGATACCGCAATGCAAATTTATTATTTCAATCGTTTAGTTCGATGCAATTCTTTAATTACAAAATTCATAATGTATTTCATATTTCTTATCTTACTTTCTCATTTTTTATCAAATCTTACGTATCTACGATCAAATGGTAGGTACATATTAAAACTTTGCGTATAATTGCTGTGCGTTACCGTGTACGAACATAAAAGCATGAACGGTATTTTTCAAATAGCCAAATAAATAAAATCTAAGCTACATCGAAAGTGAAATGCTTCTGATCTTAACGTAAAACTAGATATGAAACGTAATAAATCATCTAGAGTGTTCCTCATTATGCGATAAGCAATAAAAAGAGAAAGCTAAAAGCGAGAAACCGGACTACTTTTTTCTAAAAACTGCAAACGTTGCGCATCTAAGAATCCTGTAAAACATTTCTCGAGGAGCGTTGGACAGCCTCCTGAAGCTTATCCTCCCTTTGAAAAGTTGCGTGAAACTACGCCCTTTAAATAGACTGTATAACGTCTTCGTTCTCGGCTGTGATTACTGTTTTATGTGCGCTAGTGCGCACATAAGCTGGAATTTTGCACTACGAGATGCGCTCGCGCACATCACCAAAGATGAGGAGCATAAACAAAACCTACATACGATAAGGCAAGTGGCAAGAGATGCACGTGAATGACATTTTTACTTTAAATCTCCACGTTACGCTAATGCGAATACAAACAAGTATGCGATATAATTCTTTAATAAAAATAGAATCTAATAAACGAGTAAAATCCTTGATTTATTTATCGCTTTTAAATAAAGAAAACGACAATTTATCTTTCAAGATTAGTGCATTGTAGCTCTTATGCATTTGGCAAAAAATATTTCTTGGCAGATGTTTCAAAATACATTTACAAGAAATTGTGTGAATTGCGAATTGTAAAAGAATAAACTTATTTATGCGATTTAAATATTTTCATTGTTGGTTTTCTAAATTAACAAAAACCTTTTCATTGCACATCCAGCTAACACTTTTTTTATTTCATTTACACAATCTGCATAGTAGAGCTCATATTACATATTACATGCTCATATTAATATTAATTAAGTATCGTCATTGTAAATTATGAAATTCTGAGCTTGAGGTTGGTTGTCATTATACGTTACACGCATTTCTTCTCGTTAAAATTCTAGACGATACTTGCAGTCGATACATGCGATCGTTGCTGAGTGAAAAATGTCAAGAATTGCAAGTACCTGGATTTTCTATCGACGGTACCGGTAGACTATATATTCTGGAGGATGAAATCGTTAACTAGATAATTACCGGGCAATGATTTTACATACGACACAAGGTATTAAAAAATCAGTGAGGTATAATCGTTCTTAACTCTACATTTTAGACTATTTAATTGACACTGGTTATTTTTAATCTGCTGAAGGAAGATGCTCGACGCAATAATTGTACGTAATAGTGATTTGCCTTGAATCTCGGCTATTAAAACCCGTATAGTTATGTAGAGAGTAATGAACCCGAATTTTAAAAAAAAAAAAAAAAGTCATTTCCTCGTTTAAAAAGAAAGTGCTTGTAACGCGATTATGCCGAACCTTTAAACGCGTTGTTCGGTAAAAAAATAAATGATTTTTAAAAACCTTAGCGATTAGTTTTATAAATTTCCGTTCATATGAAATTACTTTCTGTTCGTGTATTTGTAAATAAAATTTTAATTTATATTAAAGACATCACGAAGGTTAACGAAACAAACTTCTCAATTTTTTATGTACCAAGTGAAATATTAAATTTTACATATCAAATGCATATTCATTAGCCTATAAAATAAATAAAATAAAATAGCGTATATTATAGTAAATAAAATAGTAGATTATATAGAAATAAGTTTCGTTTAAAAGTACTATCCTAATTTTGTACTCTTTTTACAGTTATTATCTAATACGAAGAATATTATACCTTTTCATACTTAGCAAAATTTTATTTGCACTTATTACATCCTTCGAGACAAATATATTTTTATGTGAATCCGAAGGTTGTAACCGCTTTTACAAGCGGTTATGGTTAATCATCCGTCCTACAATACAATAACTCGTCTTAATTCGATTTCTTCAATAGATTACACAAAGAATATTTCTTACCATTACAAAATATATTGTATTACTGTTTCCTTATTTTAATTACCCTGAAATTAATGTACAAATCAATTAAATTATATTAAATTTGTTTAGAAATAATGTTATCCGATACAAGGAAAATGTTTTTTAAAAAATCTCTAAATTCTCCGAGAAATCCACTATTCTATCACTACATTGTTAATTACACTACATATATTTTTTCGTCATCGTTTATTACAAAATTTCATCATTAACCCGTGTGACCTAAAATTTCAATGAAATTTTATACAATCTTTGGAAATGTTGCCACATTCTTTTATAAAACGATAAAACAAAGACTTTTCACGCGGTACTTTTCACAACAAAGCTTGACTTGCATCAGTCTCGTAGAAGATATATAACAATATACGTTAACTTTGCAGTGTCGAGCGAAAGAAAATTTAGTTTACATAAATCTTGAAGAAACACCCGTGTACCAACTGCTACTTAATTACTTTAGCCTTTTATCCTTGATATCGAAAGCAATATCAATCCTGAAATTATGTTCAGGAAGTTTTATTATTTTTCGGTAATAACTGTCGTTTATAAACGCGCCCGTCTAATGCTTCTAATAACGATAATTTAATATTTAGATTATGCGAACATTTACGATACAACTAACGTAAGAATAGGTTAAAGACCTACCAGAAAAATGTTTAAAGGAAGCTCATGTTTAGCTTGGGGATAACTTTGATTTTTGCAACTTCAGTGATTTCACAAAGTAACTGTTTTCAAATACGATTCTTCAAGAATCTCGAGTACTGAACCTATCATGAACTGTCTCAGCGTGCACCAAATTCATTCTCGGTGAAAATGAAAAATCCTCATTGATGCTCTAGAACCCGTACTAATAGTTTCCCTTAATACTCCGCCTTCGCTCCCGCCTGAGTTTATTCGCTCGAAACGGCGGCGATCAGGGCAAATTAATCGACCGGCTTTTACCGTAATCGCCGATTCTTTATCGCGTAATCATTCGCACGAAAATAGTCACCCGATCCGACGCTCAGGAGGAATCCGAGTTTGAACTTGCTCGTATAACTGTTCATTTACATCGCGCTCGCGCACTTCTGCATCGCTCGGGAGCGCGGCGAACGACGCCAGGTAGCCTGGACTCGAGGAAAACGAGAAAATCGACGGGCCGAAGGCATACAAAATCCCTTCGAGTCGAATAATCTCGCAGCCCCGATCTCCCTCGTCGTAAGCTCCGCGCGGCGCGCCCCAGCTAAAAAGGAGCGGCACTAGAAAAAAGGGAACTACATCGGGGGCCCTTGTGTACCTTCCCTAACAAAAAACGCGTGGAGCTAGTTCGACGGGTACAAATACTGCGAGGGAGGGAGGGGGGGAGGGGAGAGAGAGAGAGAGAGAGAGAGAGAGAGCTTGCATGTACGCACTGGCACGATACAAGTGTCCTTGAACTGCCTCTGTGGTTGGCTAGAGATTGCAAACTGCAAACGTGTGCGTTCGTGTCCATACGTAATATGTATTTATGCGCATTTCTCTCGTTATGTTCTCTTGTGTACTTTTATAGGCTTCTTTTATGGAAACACGGAATAAATGATGCGGACCTTTGAGAGATAGAATTTTCAGGCAAATCAGAGTGCCTTACAATGGGTACCTTACTAATTATTTTCTTTATGCGATAATTTTGTAGGGAACGTATTCGTCACTGCACGTATTTTCGAGTTGTCCACGTGTATCAATTTACATGACAGTTATATACGTTTATACTCAAAGCTTTTCCAAGTTTCGCTTAATGGATTCGATTAATTTTATTTGTTCGATACGAAACGCTCAAATTCATTATATCCACGTTGCTGCTACTATACCATTCGGTAGGCGAAAAATCTACAAAATAAAATGCTTACTCTTCGTTTCTTTCTTTCAATTTACGCAATATTAGATTACATTGTTTCAAACAGATGTATCGTCTATTACAAGACGAATATTTTTTACTCGTGGCTGTTAATTTTATTTTTATAGCAGGTAATCGCACGTAAATGTGTTTTAATAATTTCATTGGCGAAAAATCTAGTATTCGTGATAAATAATTACCCATAGCTCGGAGTAAATTTTAACACGTTGAAAAAGTGTCCGCCAGCTGTATTACAATTATTCATATTATCCTTGGCAAAATTTTTGATACATTTCCTACAAGATTCTTAGCTAGTTTGTCTGACGGGATTCTCAATGTGGCTTATAATAGTATACAGGCTAAGGGTCACATGTAATTATACGCATGTAGCATTAAAATTTTTACCATAATCAAATTACGTAAAATTAATATTATAATCGACTTCAACACCATTGATAACTTTTTGTGAAAATACGCGCGCGCGCGTGTGTATATATATATATTACACATATTAATCGAAAGTTTTATTGTATTAATAAAATCCACAATAAATTTAAAGGCTACTAAAGTTGTGGAATTCTAAAGAGAATGAGATTACGCTTTTTCTTTTGAAGAAAATTTACATTTTAATGCGCTATTAAGATGCACAATTTTATAAAAAATTTTTTCTAAATATATATGTATAAAAATGATACTCAAATTATTAGAAGACTCATTTACGAGTAGATAAATTTGAATGATTTTATAGATAACGTTAAGAATTATTATTAGAGATAAAAAGCAAGTATTTTTTTTAAATAAATACATGCGTTCGTAGAAATTTGTTATTATTAATTGTCAAATCGTGAAATAAATTGTCCCGAAGGTTATTATATTCTTCTGGCTACAACTATTTAATAAAAAAATCAGTATTCTTGGATGTGCAGTCGTGTCATCAAACTATTCAAACGCATCGAACTATAATAACTAGGAACCGAACGATATGTTACGTTAAATACCATGTCAATTAATTTTGTCGAGTTCCTACTCAAATCAACATCTATTCGACCAAACTAATTTAATTGACATTTAATTTAGCCCACAAGAATGAGCACGCGTACCTTCGTCACTTACTTATTTACAAATAATGTTACAGTGTTACATTTCCATAAAATAAAATATCGAGTCGCACCTTTGCCATAAAAATATCGTAAAGTTTCATAGATGATATCCCAATAGAACTACGATACAATACGACTACGACATAATTCTCGTTCGGAAATTATGTACTCGATCGCTGCTGCTCGCGGTGACTTGGTAATGGTTGCAAAACTACTCGCTCGCGCACAGGAAATAACGTCATCATGACAAAATATTTTATCAAGACTACCGAGAACCTCTCTTCGGTATATATTCTCTTCTCCCGCTCGCTCTCTCCCTCTCTCTCCCCCTCTCTCTCTTCTTCTGTCGTTATACACAAGCAGAAAGAAGCCGCGCAAGTGCAGCAGCTCTCCTTCTCCGAGTAAAGACTAGATGCAAAGGCTTTTGATGCTGCTATTGCCGCACAAAGAGAAAAAGAAGAGGTAATGGAGAAAACAAGAGAGAGAGAGAGAGAGAGAGAGGGAGCGCGGATGCTGGCGCTTGCGCGAGAGAAGAGAGGCGGACTCGCGAGGATCTTGAACTCGTTTCTTCTCTACTTCTAGCTATGATAGCCGCCGCTGGAGCATCCTCGAACCGAGACTAATTTCACCCTCGAGCAAGCTTCTTCGCTTCTCATCTAGCCATCTCCGTTCCTCCCTCCTCCGCGCCTTGCGCTCTCCCGCTCGATCCACCGATCCTGGCTTCGTCCCTTACTATTACTGCATTCTAAGAAACTTCTTCGCTGCATTTAATATTGCGGCTCGATCGCTGGGCTGTCGTTTCTTCTTGGTTTTTTTCGTCTCATTTCCAAGGCGCGCTCGATGCTTTTTGTTCGGCGTCGAACGCGAGAAAATTTCAAAGTGCTGAAATTTTGCGAAAATTCTATAGAATCTAGCAATTATCCGCTCATCCGTCGGAAGTGATTTGCCTACGTTGAGCAAATGTTTTCTCAGCGATGCGAGGGTACTTTTGTAAATATTATTCGTGCACCACGTTGGGTATACCAAGTGCGGACAATGA
Organism: Wiebesia pumilae; assembly: GCA_018907045.1. Lineage (NCBI taxonomy): Eukaryota > Metazoa > Arthropoda > Insecta > Hymenoptera > Agaonidae > Wiebesia > Wiebesia pumilae. The sequence goes on from JACCHZ010000138.1 coordinate 6,356,036, forward strand.
ATCGCTTACGATTGCGTACGAAAACAAAAGCATTGTTAAAAATAATGGTACGCTATAAATATTTCTGACTCTGGATAAATACGGACAACTTGCTTTAGAAGCACGTTACGCGCAAAAAGTTTTACGATTGAAAATAATACTTTACACGGTCTCGTCGAAATCATCTCTTAAATTACTCGCGAGAAATTTGAAATGCAGCGTAAAAAATTCTTCTCCAAAGTTTTCTAAATACGTAAGAGAGTCGCCATTTTTCATCAAGGCCTCTAATTGTCCGCGTTGGCCAAAGGCAATAAAAAGCGCAAGACAAGAATCGTAATTTGCAGTTATTCTTTTAAAATACCCAATATCTCCTGCTTCTCGTTCAAAAGGAAATAAGAAGTGCGCTTAACGATCGCATTACGCCGATTGAAATAATAAATATCTCAAGGCAATAAAAAAAGAAGTCAAACCCAAACGAAAAAAAGAGGAAAAACTGGTGTAACGCGCGAGGTGCGCATATGAGTTGCCGGGTCTTGTTAAAGATAATATACAGCAGTAGCCCACGCGCATACACGTGTATCACGGCATAAATAAACTCGAGTCAGCTCGTATCTCCCCCCCCCCTCTCTCTCGCCCCCTCTCGCTCTCTCTCGCTCTCTTCATCGCACAAGCCAATGTCCCCGAGGGCGCGCGCCCGGGAATCTCCATCGGTCCAGCCTATTCCTTTTCCTCTCTTCATCTCGCTTAGCCACTCCGCATCATCTCGGGATTTTCTTATCTCGTACACGGAGGACGCAATTTTTCCTTCCAGCGCTGATGCAGAGCTTTTCCTTTGATGCGATGATTGGTGGGATCGCGAAGAACGTAAAATTACACTCGCCGGCTGCTCTGCTTCTTAGCTTTTCTTTTTTCCTCGCCTTTTTTTTTTTCATCTTACTTTAATTCAAGATCTACCACGTACGTGCTTTCGTGGGAGCTTTTTGCCTTTGAAGTAAAATTGTTGAAGTAACCTGAACCAACAGCGCGATTAGCTCACCGAGTGTGGATCTTTCTTTGTAATTCCTTTTTTCCTGGATTTAATGCTTTTCTTTGACGATGATTTAGAATAATGCGCTTACAGCAAAAATCTTAATTATAATTTATGTCTGCATTAGATTCTGTATTTTAACGTCATTTTTTAATCGTGTGAATATATTTCTCGAGCGTCGTATCTGTTTTGCATCTGCAAAGTTCATTATCACCTCGTACCATTCATAATCTTGTACGCACAAAGTCGAAAATAAAAGGTGTAAATTACATTAAACTTCGAATTTCTGTTTTACAATTACTTTAACCACCGTAATTTGTGTACTTGCTGTGTGTAAGTTGCTCCGAGTACTTTCAGCATATAAATTATCTTTTGTACGAACGACTAAAATTAAATAATTTCAAAATGAAATGACGCTTGATCATTGAGTCAAGGTAAACAAAATAAACCCAACAAGTTTTTCGATACTTACTCATTTTTCAAATCTTCCGAAATATGTTTATCTAATCTTTGTAATCTCGTTGAATAATAATTCGCTCGGTTTTCATTGGCTAAGAACTTAACATCTACAAAACGGAAACAAAAGAAAATAAAGGTGAAATCTCGCGATAAGCTATTTAATTCAATTGAAGGCCAAAAACAACAAGCGCAAAGAAAACGTACCTAAATAAATTAAATATGTATTTTTAATGCTATGTAAAGAAAAGTTGATTTTTTTCTAAATTAAAAGCTGAATATATTTATATAAATAATTAACTAGCATTTGTTAAGGTTCAAAAGCCAATACTTCGTGCCCTTAGTATTTTATCTGTCAATTTATCGATGTATTTGAGATTCTATTTGTATAATAAAATAGATACATCTGCAGGGACAAAAACACAATTTTCAGATTTTTCTTAGAAAAAGTGCTCGTGGCTAATAAGAAATTCGAGGCCTAAACACTTTTTCTTAGCAATTTAAAATAACAAATACCTGGAATGCTGAAAATCTACACGTTTACCACAGTTTGACCCTCGTTTTTTATTTATTTTCCGCAAAATGTCGTTTACCTTCGAAATTTCGAAACGTCCGCTGAGCAATAACGTGATACCGTTTTCATAAGAAGATCGAGATTTACTTTTAAAATTGAATTAATTAATTTTGTAATTACTCTAATTACTCGAGACCTTACACCTTAAGTCTACCATGCTACTCTTGTTAAAGTGTATCCTGCTGGTAGTACGCGCTCATATGGCATAAATGAAAAAGACACGTGTGCACAATGTCAATCATCAGATTTTCCCGCCCACGATCGACTGATAAAGGTTACAGTCGCCGCTCACTACATTGCAGTTTAACTGCATGTGTCGCTGATTTCGTAACGGAACGAAATAAAGGAGTGCGATATCCACGCGACTTTCTACAATGTACTTGTCGATTCCTTTAACCTGCAGCATATTCTTTGTTTGGTGCTCCATGCTTAATTTTGTCCTTTCTTCGTGCAAACCTTTTTACGTTTTACAGTATTGCGAGAACAAAATTCTGAATACCTCTGCACGATAGTAGGAAGTTGAACAGATGTATGGACTAGAATAATAAATAAGCCTTTGCGTATACGACGGAGAGTATTTTCGAGCAAATCAAACTCCGTGTCTACATTTTTCGTTTGTATTTCTCTTTACATTGTTCACTTTGACATCGGCGATTAAATTATAGTAATTAAATTGATTTTTAGCCAAGGATCTTAGAGATCCATTTCCCGTTGTATTTTATATCGATGTTAAAGTGGTTCGTAAATAATTCATAACTTCTCTAGAGAATACAATATATTTCGCCAACATATACTTTTTATAGTTTATACAAAAATAATTAATGTAGAATTAAAATGTTTTTGGTATCACTACAATAGCAACTTAATGATTATCATATTATATTATATTGAAAATAATGTATGTCATGTATTACGGTAAGTTCCACTGATGATGTAAATATTAACATAAATTTGCGAGAAAAATGAACAATTGAGGAACTTTATAAAAATTGTTTTCTACGAAAATAATAAGACTTCATTTGAATTTTAATAAGCTCACCTATTATGCTGCGAAGAATTTCCAAGCACCTTTTTAGTTTAGATCGAGTAACTAATATCACGATTTAATGTAAATTTTTTGATAAAACGAACCATTTAGAAACTGTTGTTATTGTATCGGAAACGCTTATTACCTTGCTATTATTGGTTTTATCTCACCAAGACAATAGAATGTAATTCTTATTACAATGAAGTAATGTAAAATAAATTATTTAATAATTATTGAATTTTAAATGATTACTTTTTAAATCTAATTTATAATATTTAACGAGTTTAATTTTCCATGTTTTCTTATTAAACGCATGATGTTATTGTACGGATTGAATTTATCAATGCAACAAACTTGAACCGACAGTTTCTAGTAATTTTATACGAATGCAAGAAGATAATTTGCTTATTTAGAATAGTTAAAATATTTATCGGATGCCAGTCACCATAAAGCTGTTTGTGCACTTCTATTCGAGTTTTCCTCTGCATTTAATAAAAACTGACATCACAAAGAACGTTAAAAAGATACCGGGAGCTCACCTTCAAATTATGCGATTGTTTTTTACTTACTTTTATATAAATCTTCTCTAATAATCGCAAACCTCGTAGTATATTGGATAATGTTGTTAAAACCACTGAATGCTTATTAAATTAAGCGTACTATTAAGTCATTGTTAGATGGTTGTTTAGATACTATTTAATTGACTATTATTTAAAAGCCTACATAATTAGCTGATTATCAATGGTTGAAAGTAATTAGTATCGTTTTGTCGAAGATATCTTAGTTACAATTTAAACTAATTATGTATTTATATCCATTAGTCTACAATAACGACATTGTTTTATTACAAAAGAATATTGCCGACATTGGCTTTTATAATGAATTATAAATTATAAATTCTTCAGAAAGAATTTTCTTAACGATAATCTTACTCAGTGAAATATTGCTCAATTCAACGTTTCACTCGTCTACTGCAATTTCATAACCAAAATCCAAAACGATATCGGCTATAAAGCTAATACCGAGGTCGATCCATATCGTCTTGTACCTAAGACATTGGCAATCCAAAATACACGATAAATGTGCAAAACGAAATAAATTGGATAACGCCAAGCACATCCCGCTGAGGCCTCAACGACGCACCGCGTAAGCGGGACTTAAAGCGCTTATAAAACAAGACTCCTCCCACTCGCCGCGTAAAAAGGACACACTTAACCTAAAAGCGCGGCTTCGCTACGAGATCTCTATATGTGCGCCGGTCGTTGGTCGCAGCCGATTTTCATCTCCTCGTCGGCCGTGACAGAAGGAAGCGCGCGTACATACTCTCTCAGGGCGGACATGGCGAGCGCGATTCTGTGTTTCGAGGTCGCCAAGTGATGAGTCGGACACGACTTTCCAACGAGGAAGAATCACCGACGAGCCTATATCGTAGGTCGTAGGTAAGCAGCACGCGATCATACGTCGGTGGGATCGATCGCGCGATTACCTTATACGAACTACCTTTGGGAGATTTTATTTTACGTCGTGTGTAACATTCGACAGCCGATCATTTTATAAGCGGGCGTATTTCTTTGTTAGAAATACAGACGCAAATATGACGTCGGTGATATTCATGCGTAAATATTTTTATACAGGTTTGGCTGTTTGGAATTTTTTATCACGCCGAGAGATAAAGAAGATGGACGACAAAAGTATGGAATTTTGGGAGTATTTAATTTTTAAATATTCTACTTGGCCATAAATAAGTTTCGCTAGTTCGAGTTCAAGCCATCCGTCAATTTCATTAGCCGCGATGCATACTAGTAAGTTCTTAGAGAAATTTTAAATAAAATATGAAATGCTAGATGAAAAAAAATTTTGCAAGTACTTTCTTTTCGTGTATTCTGTCGTTGACCTAGTAACGAGGTTCTTAGAAGCTTCTGTCACATACTTTGATATGCAAAAGGCACTGAACTGGAAAATTAAAATTTGAATAATTTAAAAGATTGATTTGATGCAATGATCTGAATGCATACCGAGTCGCGGAACACTGGCATACTCTAAAACTAAACTATTCAATTGAAATTTAAGTACAGATAATAAATATAAAATTACATTTGCAACAGCATTCATCGCAATTAACTTGCGATGAAGTCATCGATATCTCTATATAGATTTACTTAAATTAAGATCGTATTAAATCAGTCGATCGAGAAATATTGTAGAGGTGAAATAATTCTCTGAAATGATACAGAATAAAAAGCTACATATTATGCAAAAACTAACGAGAGAAATTATTTCCAAACGATTTTTAAGAAAGTCCTTTAAGGACAGAGACGCAAAGTCTCACCTTTAAGCATCTTAGAAGCGAAATATTCGTCTACATCAAGAGGTAAAAAAGTAAAGACACCTAATTTGTAAAAACCCTTTGCGATCGAGAATAAAAGCGAATGAACGGCAAATTAACCCCCTTGTTCCCAGTCCCTCACCGGCAGTATCCATCCATCCTGGCAGGCGAGCTCCCTTAATGGCCTTTGCACTCACACCTCCATCGTCTCCACCTTTCCAATAACGCAATTGCGCGCCTCATTATAATTCGCGCGCACCGGTAGGCGGGCCCATTGGGCACAATGACTCATGGGGCGCCCGATCTCCCATACATCTTCTCGGCAATCGTCACGCTTGCACCAGGTGGGCTTCAATAACACCCACGCGCGCGCACTCGTCGCTGCTAATCGTGCTATTCTTGGGCGCTTGGGAAACTTGCGCAGAGGGGAACGATGTGTCACGTAGGGTGCGCTTAGGGGCGCGGGATATCGATCGAATCGATTCAAGGGAGGACAAAAGTACGGTGCTACCAGCGACGGATAAACCGATGGCAATACATAGAAAGTATATAATCAAAATAATGAAATCGTTTGTGCGTTGCTGCGATTCTTTCTACGTTGTTTGTACGATGGGCGACTTAATTTGGTATTTGGTTATTTTGGTGCTGCTTAAATAATATCAGAGTTTCCTTACAAATTAAATATTTATTTGCTGATACAACTGGTATCTCGTGTAACGTGACACCTTATACTATACTTTATATATATATATATATATATATATATATATATACACACACACGATACTTTATACACTTTTGAGCTTTAGAAATTATACATATGTAAGTATGTATTTTTTTTAATTGTCGCTCATTTTTCACTAAGAAAAAATTATTCGTTGATAAAAAAGTATTCGCTATTAATGTATTACGCATTGCAATTTATTTGAAAAAATAAATTTCTGCTGTTATTTACTTACTATTTAAAAGCTGTCTACAAAAAAAAAAAAAAAAAAAAAAAAAAAACTATTTCAACGCTATGTATTACCAATGTGGTTGTGACAAAACAACACGTATGCTTATATTAACTATATTACGTGTACGATCCGATTAGGGTAGCGTAGGAAAAATATAATTTGATTTTATATTTGCAATTGTGATACATTTTTCATTAATTACACAAGCACACACACACATTATCGGATAGTAATTTTTAATTTAAACAACAATAAGAAGAGTGTTCAAAAGTTCAACGTAAAAAGCAAGAATGTAAATAAATTTACTAAAATGTGAAATAAATTGTACATTAAGTAATACGAGTCAAGTTGTGGATATTTTTGATTATCGGAATATCACGTATTAAATTCATAAACGAATTTATAGTAAAATACCATTTAATCGTCCCTTATAAAAGAGAAATCATTTGTTAACATTGTTAATACTATGCATTCACAAGGGTATTTATTTTCATTCCCAAACGGAAGGTACGGGCACAACGGAAATTCAAAATCGGCGGTTGTAACTTGATAAGCCGTACGGGTGGGCGGCTCGTTGAGTACATTCACAAAGAAAAGTATATTTGATACAGATATTAGATCCGTTAAATATTATTTTCTTCTGCCGCGTAAGTACAGTAATTTGAGTTCAGTTGGTTTGTCGAAGAAATTTCGCACTGCCTTTACTTTTTTACTCGATAACAGACCAAACTTAAATTTCAAACTGACGGCCAATATCGGATGCTCGTTTGATTTGCATAATGAAAATCGGAAGGACGCCGCGTATGAAAGGAGTGTCCCGCGATAAACAGCTAATCAGGCTCCGGCGTTTCATAATTTCCACATCAACTCTCGTACGTATATATTTTCCATAAATCGTGAACGCGCGGTATGTTTCAGAGCGTGGAAGAAAATTGCTTGCAATAAAAGCACAATGAGCTATGTACAATTGCAAGAGTCACACGTGCACGATTTACCTAAAATTTTCACGTGAAAGTTTATCATGTTCACGTTGCGAAGCTGCAATTACGTTAAATCCCTCGGTTAGAAAATCATTCGATCGACTTGCGTGAATATTTCTCCCGCGCACTTTTGCCCCCCCAAGTTCTTTTTTTACTTTATTTTTCCTCCGGTATAACACCAATATATATATGTGTGTGTGTGTGTGTGTGTGTGTGTGTGTGTGTGCGCGCGCGCGCGTGTGTATGTGTGTATGTATGTATGTATGCATTGGAACGAGCGTTATTAATTTCTTAATATTCTCCAATCAGCCAAAGTGTTTGCTTAAAAGATCGTGCGAATATAACGTCGCAAAATTCGGTCGGGCGTTATGCCACTGTACAAATTGTACATTTAAACAGCGCTAATTAAATGCTGATGACGTTAGATTTTCGTTGCACAAACTAGTCTTAATGTTGTAATTCTTTTATAACGAAGCCTCGGAGTATCAGCTCGCGAGTGCACCAAGACTCGCTTTCTCCAAGGCTTATCGAGTGATCTCGAGTTGTACAATTACATTTCCATAATACGCTTTCATACGATAATCCCGAAACCAAAGCGAGCTCACGTCTACGAAATTTACTGAGAAGGCAAACGTAGGCAAAGATAGGTAGAACCGCTGCAAAAGTGCACGAGTGCGATAAAAAGAAAGACTCACGTTAACCATTCGTGGTTCTGCGGGTGCGTCGTCGGCTCCGTCGACTCTAACTCGACTCTAACTCCTCTCACCGGCTCCTCGGGCTCTGGTGTCTGGTGTCTGGTGTTCTGGCGCGTGTCCAGGCTCCTTAACAGGGCGTCGCTGCTGCTTATCTCGGTCGATAAAAAACGCGACTTTTTTTATCCTCGAGCACTCATACTCTTTTGCGAGGTCGCGTTGCTCGTCGTAAACACGCGCATGTGCGTCTACGCGTAGGTCAGAAAGATCGCGCGCACGAACTGCCGATGAGGTTGAAGTGACGGTTGAAGACGCGAAGAAACTTTACCGCCGAGCGCTCGAACGCTCGAAGAACGACTGACGGTCGGTTGCGATGCTTGGTGAACGTGTAGAGCGCAGTAGTACCGCCTCTCTCTCTCTCTCTCTCTCTCACTCTCTCTCTCTCCCTCCCGCCCTCTTACTCACTCTCTCACCTGTATAACTGCGCCTTTCGGACTCTCTTGCGTCTAAGATAAGTTGCTGCCGGTATCTTTCTACTACGCTTCGTTCGCAGTGTGGATGAAGCCGCAGGTTTTCGTTTTGAGAAAGCGGGATGGTCCTTTTATCTGTAAAAATACTTAAAAATACAAGTTCGCTAAATCCGCAGCAGTTTCGATGATTGGCTTCATAAATCGATATGGTGGGCTTTAATCTTATTATGCAAACGTGTCAAAACGTTAGTAAATACGTAGAATAGAAAAGAACGTTTAGGACTAAAGTTCAGCTTTGGTAATTCATTATTTCGAATGATATTTCTAGAATTATTTTGAAGGTGATGTAACAATAACGTATACTTAATTAAAATTAAAGGTATTTTAATTTGTTTAAGAATCAAAATTAAAATAAACATTAAAATTTAGTTTGTAACTTGTACAATGACCAACACATTTTTATGAAAATTTTTTATTTGAGTAAAATTACGTCAAACATGCAAATTTAGAAAGAGAAGCTATCTAAATTTGTGTGTAATTTTGAGTGCAACATTTTGCAGTTTGTTCTTACTATTTTGGAATCAATAGTTTTGATATTTAATAAGTTTTGAGGTGAAGCTTATTATACCTACTTTCACTTTCCGCTCTGAAATAAGCTTTAGAATGTACGGTTGCCGACGAATGTCTATTAATACATTTCTTTAATTTCTTTATCCAAGATAAATATTTTTAATTCGCATTCTAAATTCATAACTGTATTCCTTTAGTTGCGCGTGTTTAGTTAAAATAACGTTTATAAGAAGAATGAAAAATATAACTTTAGAAGTGTCAATTTCCATCCTTGCAACGATAAAATTACAGTACCAACAGGAAACATTGTATTAATACAAGCAAGCACAGTTTCAAATATAGGTGTCAGTTTTTTCATGTCAGCTTTTGCTTTAGATCTATCGCTCGGAGGCATCGATTTATTTGCATTCATTGATCCCTAGTAACCAGTTAGTTTCATCAGAAAATTTCTATAAAACATTAACATTTTTAAGGTGATTGTTTGCCATCTAAAGTGGTACGTTTTTTATATTAAACACTTGACTTGAAGCAAAACCTCGATAAAAAGCAACTTTTTATGTACGCAGTGAAAAATAAATCACGTGAATTGATATTGGTATTTCCATTTCAATAAAAATAAAATGATATATATTTCTTATTGTAGGTTAACTACAGTCAGTCTATTTGAAACATGTATTTAACTTCCAAGTAGTAGCAATTATTTTGTACAAAGGGCTATACAAGTTCTATACAAGAGTCATCTGCGATAAATGAAAGTTCGCATTGTACAATGATATTCAGCAATTGAGGTCAATATTTATTGGAATTAGAATCGATTTTTTCATCAGTTTTTTTAGGTTCTCCGTTTTTACAAAATGTAATCCACGTGTAAACTCCTTTCAACCTTGAATTTTTTTAACAAGTGTAGTGGTTGATTTTGAAAATATGACAGATATACACCTTATGAGTCAAGAATCTTATCCAGTAATATATACACACACATATGCATATATATTTTTTATCAAAATGAAATGAAGCTTCAGTAAAATAATAAATAATAAAAGACATTTTTATCTATCTACTTTTGTATTTGCATGTGATTGTTTAAAAATGGTAAGATTAGCTTTCTCAAATGAAAATAAAAGTGTAAATTAATAGTCGGAAGATATAAAGAGGAAACCAAGACTTTAAGTTTTCTCTTTTTAATAAGAGATACAGAAGATCTCGTATCTTAAATTTTTAAAAAAATATACAATTTCTTTACATGCGTCCTCTACCAACAACAAAATTTCAAGACATCATAAGTACATATGCAGCTAAATTGACAAGAATCTTTGAATAAGTCCTAAGGCAAATTGGCATCGATGTAATTAACCACTCATTCATCGCTCGTTCAGTTTCTTGCAATGATTTCTATTTTGAAATACTTTCTTTCTTGAACGCTCTTGGGTTTCTTATCTCGATCTGCTGTTCGTTTTTTCAGTTTGACTTATTGTATCGTCTTCAATGAATTAAATAATAATTAATGAAATGAATAATCGATAAGATCTAAAAACTCATACACATTTAATGCACGTACATGCAGTAAGTCTTAATAATCATTTTATGTTTTACATTCGTAAGTAATCTATCTACAGTCTAATAAAAGATTTAAAATTAAATAGTTACGAGCTAAACAGATTTTGTTCACAAACTATTATCCCCCTCTGTACATGATATAATTATGGATTTTAACATAATTTTATGTATAATAGTTTTTTTTTTTTTTATGAAAAAGCATTGAACTTTTGTTATAAAAATTAACGTTTCCCAGTAGTACGTTTACCATTTTTTTCAGTAATTTATAGCTATTAAAGTAATATCATGAAATTCTGCTTTTATAATCTTTTATTATTTTATAGGTACTATAAAAACAATTTAACTATTGCAGATAAATGACTCCACCGACCGTAATGAATTTAATCATAAAACTGATTTTATAGATTACATATACAAGTAAGAACGAATCCGCACGCCTATATTGGCATTCTATTATTAGAAATAATTTATTTATTTATTTCTACGTGAAATAATTTAGAAAAAGGGTCACGTGCTGGAATAAAAGCCTCTATAATATAAGACTTTCATCAAGTTTTGCTGTAATTTAAGACGAAATGCCAAGAAAATAAAATGCGTGAGAGTAAGTAACGTATACAATGTACAATTAATAATAATAGCGTGTCTTTCATTCGTTCGAAATAAATATTTGTATCAATTTAGTTTAAGAAATGCATAGAACGAAAAGTATAAAATCGAAAATTTCTCTTTTTCACATATAAATATTCCTTCAAGCATACCCACACTTATGCATAGATAAAATTACGTATACGCATCCGTACAATTTATTTTATCTTCGATATGACTTCCATGATTATAGTGGTTACCATTTTTAAATTTGTTCTCTTTAGCAACTTTGACGATCGTGACATTACAGATATATATTTTTTATCTAAATAGACTTTTTAACACATTTGATACCTTGTCATGTTGGAAAAAAATTATTTTACAGGCTAGTTAATCACAAGCGATCATACTCGACAACCCAATAGAATAACCAAGCGTGAAAACAAATATTTCTAAACAGTGCGTATTCATGCTCAGTAAATCAGACCCTATTTCGTACATTCACCTCCACTATTGCTACACATCCATTCGCACGCAACGCGCGCATTTTCAAAGAAAAAATGACACTGGTAATTAAAATTATTATAAAATATATTATTATTTATTAGTAACATAACTTTTTAAATTATTAATTCTTTCGGATAAATGGGAGATATTAAGATACGTTTATAGCGAAGATATAGTAAATTCAGTATCACGCTGTAGATTTACCAACAATTTCATTTTTTAATATATTCATTATTAACGAAAATTTACACTATATAAGGTTATTCTCTACAAGGTTATTCCCGTCTCATTTTATTATCCTTTTTATTTTGCGAATGTTAATGTGGAGAAGTATTAACTGGTAAATTATTTTGATAGTGCAATATTTGGTCAAAACTAAAATAACTTATTTACTCAATGTATATGTTACGTATTTGTTACGTATTGAAATACGTGAATAATGAAATTTAGAGTAATGAAAATTTTGGGAAAATTGAAGAAAGAAATATTTTACGAATTGAAAGCAGCGAGTTTTTGTTAAAGGCTGAAATGAAAGTGTACGGTGAAGGATGTAGCATAAATCATTAGAAGAAGAAAACATTATGTTTGAATCCGGGAAGCATGGTACGAGCTAATGAAATAGAAAAAAGCTTGAATCTAGCAGCGTGAGGTGATCTGATGAAATATGCTTTGCAAACCTCGAGGGAAACATTAAGATAATTAAAAGAAATATGTTGACGCATAATAGAAGCGGTCAATGAGAAAAAAAGTAAAATTAATTCCTCGTTCCTTTTAGTTAAAAAAATGTGAAGCAAGTGCAAACGAAATAAAAACATAATATCTATATTGTACGTGTGTATGACAGAAATTCACAATTTTATACACGACGTATTTCTTGTGAAAACATTTGAAAGCGTTATGTTTGAAACAAGCTAATATTTTTGTGCAGAAATCTGATAGTGTAATGATGCTCGCAAGCAGTCTAAAGGTATTATACGTAAAAAAAGATCATACCGAGGGAGACGGTAGTCTTTTTGATAATTGTTGAAAGAAAATTATAAGAATTACGAAACATTTATTATCGTTCAATTTCTTTTTTCTGTTTTCCCTTCTATTGTGATCATGTATAGTAATATTAGGTTACATTTTTTGTTGCTAGAGTTCAATTTGACTGGAAGAAATTTATATATCTCGCCGAATATAAGGATACGTATCATTCGGATAATTGTTTTAATTTGTAAATAGTGTGCAACAAAATATGTTCAATGTCGAATAATATTATCAATAACGAGCTGTGAATTATTTGCGTTTTATTTAATTAATTTTGAAATTACGTTTTTAAAGAAAGAACTATTATACTTTCTCTACTTATTCAATTGTTTTTTTCCTACTTTATCACAAATTAATTTAATTAACTGGAATTAGTCACAAAGTAAATTACTTCTCAATTGCACAATCTTTTGCTTTATTCATCGGTTTACTAATTAATATATTTATTTATTACGGGTATTTTCTTTCTTTAGAAGTTATTTAATTACTTGAATAATTTATTTAATCAATAAGAATTTCGATGAAATAAAATAAAATTATTTGCCCTTAATAATCTGTTTACATTCTTATTTAAATTTAAATTCCTAGAATACTTTTTTTAAATATTCAGCTTTTTTTCATGTGAGTTTAACAACAATATAATTACGAATTGAATCTACATAAATTGCAAGGAATCGATTTGTCTCATTCATCGTAGTTAGCGATTCGCCTTGTTTCCGTGAACATTATTATCCCCCACCATTTTTCCGGTAACTGAATAAAATCGCGATACCGGGAGCAGAAACTGTCACAAGGCACCCGAACAGGAACCTCTAGAAGCACCATCGCGTGTTGACCAAATATCCGTTAGATAAAGATATATTAGCTTAGTACTAGGTTGGAATTGAAAACTCGAATAAACCATGAATGGGAGGAAAAAGCAACGTAGTGGCAAACACTGGCGCATGGGTCCATAGTCTTAACAAAAGCCATATCGGAATTCAGCGAGTACAGTTTGCTAACGGACGGTGAAAGTCGCCGAACTGTGTGAGCGTCTAGCAAAATTCCTGGCAAACGAATGACTTAAACGAGGACCATAACACGGATCAGGATGACATAGTCGAAACTCCAAGGACACACCAGAACCAGATCAAGAAACTGTTTGAATATACTCGCGATATATAATAGCCAACGCGGTACACGTAACTTACGCATTGGACTAGATTTGAAAGTGAAATTGCCACTTCGACCGTCGGAGCGTACAATTGTTTCTCGAGTGAAAGCAGCTTATGGATTCGCTGGGGTGCAATTGCTCCACTGCCAGAATTGAAAAGGGGTGACTTCCTCCTCTAGTACAGAAATGTGGCTTTTTCTGAAATCTGGTCGAAATTCTGGTCGAAAAAGGACTAAGTGAGAGGATTTTACCTCTCATGAGTTGAGAGGTTAAGAAACTCTCTCGTCAGATCACCGAGTACGTTAAAGGAAACGAGGACATACGGCAATATTGCACGAGGAATTCGAGTCGCCATGGTAAGTACCGCTGTCCTGGAAAAATAAACGTTGGGTCCTGACAAGAAACTATCATTCCTCAAAACCGAAAAACTACCTCCGAAACGACCTCTCCACCTGGGAGTATCGCTCTAGGACACAAGCCACGGACATTGCTACGTCTGCTTCCAAGTGGATAACCGCGAGATCATTGACGCGGGGCTTATTAGCTCCTCAGTAAGTAGAGGGACTACGAAATGATACCGCGGTCGAGGTTGAGCAGCTTTGCCATATGATTGGATCACTACACTAGCCAACGGAACACAGACCACCTCGTCGGAGAGCATTATAGCGAAGCTCATCCTGCAAGGTCAAATTACAACGTTCCTGATTATTAAATTTTCAAGCCATGAGGCTGCACTATATATCTGCCAGTGACGGAAACATCAGTATGCTGAAGTCGCAGCAGACCACCAAGTAGCGGGTCTTGGAACCCCTTTGTCCCCTTGACCAAGAGCGATATACCTCTCACCGCATTCACGGTACCAGGGAGACGGCTAATGCATTTTAATGTTTTGCCTTTAGGATTGTGCTCAGGAAAGATGATAAGTCGTCTAGCCCAAGATTGCTATTGGCCCTGGATGTTTAAGTAAGCTAGTAATTATAGTCACGGACATAATCAGCGGTGCCACGTAGGAAAGACATCGCCCGACATTCTGACTTTCGCAGATTACTGTGGGAACGACGGTCAGGACAGCGATTAGAGATGTGAAATTCGTTTGGTGTCTTCAATAGCCTTATGATCACGTATATTATGTTTGCTAAGTTCGCTTCCTTCCAATGACTAATCTTAATTGGTCATTAATATATCCAGGTCTAATTCCTCGATCAATCGCCTATAAAGCAGGCACGCATGCTGTTGACTCTATTTCAGCAAAGTTGTATTAAGTATTCGGAAGAATGGAATACTAGCTATTATTTGCTATTTTTTCAACTTCTGAAAACAGTAGTTGAATTCGTATATTCGCTGCTCGCTTCGTTTAAATAATGCAGTATTGAGTATCCGTGAGGGCATACGTGACACGCGTTCGAAGTCCTCACATTTATTGGGGTGGACATTCCTAAATTTATGTTGAAAACAATGCGTTGCTACATGTGTATGGTGTGGGTGCGTGGATGTGCGTCGATTGTAGAATCGTTAAAAATATTTTCCTTGTTTTCTTATTTTTTTATTTTATATTTGTCTATATTTGTTTATATTTGTTCATATTTTGCGATTGATGATTAATGTAAAAATTCATATTAGCAAGTTTTATATAAAATAACGTTCCTTGAAAATGATAATCCAAATTAGATAACAAATGATATTTGGCCTTTGGAAAATATGTAAGTATTACTTTGCAGAAGCTATTCACGTTCACTTGCAGTGAGTGGGACACTTTATGTATAGCTAATTTTTTCAAGAGCCACAATACTATATAAAAAAATTGTTATTATTATGCATTAGAGATCTATTCGCGTTAGCTTAGGACAGGAAAATGTCCTGTTATTATTTTCTTAAGGCAGGCCATAAACATACGTATTATAACTGGCAGTATTTGTATTTTCTTGTATAGTTTTTTGACTAATTCTTCTAATTTTTAAAATACTGATGATTAAAAGCAGTAAGGCTATAGATCGCAAAAAATAATTTTATGCTAAAATACTATTTAAATTACTTATGATTATCAACTGAAATATTTAAAGATCAATTAATAATAATTTTTTTAATCGGTTATTTTTTTATGAATTATGTTTATTAATTGTTGTGTCTTAAGTATTAATAATAATGATTGTGTATTGATACATGCATTATTGTCAATTAAGTGTTGGATATCATTAATCAAGTTTTGATGATTTGATGTATTCTGAATTCGTAATGAAGATTAAAGATTGACAGATCTGATATTAATTTACGTATTATTAGCTGAAATTTTAGTATAATAATACTATAATAATACTTGAACATTTGTAAAAATAGATAATTAGTTTGAATTCAGATTAAATCAGGAAAGTTTCGTTTCTTTTAATAATTTGAATACTATTATACAAATATTTAATTCTATACTCGAATTTTTTTCGAATATCATTTAAAATATATCGTCATATATTAGCTTTCTATGTAAAACTTGTGACCTCTTGCTCTACTATTTTCTTATAATTATCATATATCATAAAATAAATTTCCTTATCTATTCTTCCTTATCTAAAAAAATTTATTCAATCGTAAGTGCATCAACATTGACATCCTATAGTACGTTAATGTATGTTAATAAAGTTACGTTAATAACTAAGTAGTATGTTAATAAATTTATAATATGTTAACGTGGATCTTCATAATTTTTGACAATATTTTATATTACGTTACGGAAGGTCTAAATATGAATACTACAATTATTAGTCGATTAAAAAAGAATTTTTTATACAATTTTTTCTGAAAATCTGAAAAAGAACTTCTTTCTAAGAACACCTTTTTATAACGACCGCTTTAATTTATAATTTAGTGCTCATTGAATATTCGAAATTTTAACAATTTTTAAAATTATGTACAAATTTACAATAATTCACAATTGCAATCGAAAGCAGATTTGACTTATCTTTGTTTCACCTACGACATTAAATTATTATACTCAATATTATTCTCGGTAATTTTTATCAATATTGCATCCTCTAGTCTCGTACTGTTATTAAGGACTTTATTAAGGACGAAAGAGCTTAGAAGGTCGACTGGTCAGACTTTTTATTCAAAGGATTCTGGATTCCCAAGTTCTGTCTAAATCAACTTGACTTAATGGCTCTATATATTATATAAATTAAATGCATGTACTTATTTTCCATTGATACTCTAGTGGTTTTGAATCCAACTGAAATCATAAGCCTAAGCGCTGATTATTCTTACAATGAATAGATCGATAGGCGACAAAATGTTCTTCTATTTATATAAATTTAAATATTAGAATTAATTGGATTTTAAATTGTTATCGTTTCTATATAATCTGAAAGTTAATTATAAAATATATTTTTCTTCAAAGCTTATAGTATTTTTTAAAATAATAATGTATCTTTATTAAGGATATAATCATGTCACTACCATATTAAGTATACACATATATTGCAAATACGTTCGATTGCAAGACATGAAAATCTCATTAAATTGCTTTTTCACATGTTTAAGTTTCCATTTTAGATTTATTGTTTAGTGCCTCTCCCTAGTTATCTAGATCAGTTTTATAAACAGCTCCTTTCGTTGAATGGTCAGATTTTATGTACAATTTTTATATTCATACATAGTATCTCTTAATAGCAGTATTTGTTAATTTTATGTTTTAACGACCTTCTTTCTTCTGTCTTCTCTGCATAAAGTCTTTCAGGTTTTATTACGAATACTTGTTTTTTGGACTAAAGGAGCTCTTTCCATTCACCAGTAAATAGAGAATTTACTCCCATAATTTTCTTTTCTTAACAACATTTACTTAAAAACCCGATATAAAAGTATAAAGTGCACTGTCACGACCACAAGTAACTCATTCTACGTACTATTGTAGTCTCTATGCGCGATTTTTCAACTATAATCGCAAGCATTCAGTAACTTATAATGCTTTTTAGTTAGTGTTTAGTTGATGGTAGTTGCCCTCGACTTTATTAGCTTTAAGGATTTATTACCATATAAATATGAAACAAATTGTTGTGTGCGTTATCTTGCACTTGTTGATCAACTTCTATTCTGTTGTAAACTTCAACGATAATTCTATTGGCAGGAAGGAAATCGATGATAAGCTTTAATTTAGAAGTATCTTAGTTTTAAAATATCTAAATATTCTAGAAAATTTTCTGTATCTGCGATAATGCTTTTCTTAAATGTTTTATTATGTCTATAAGTTGTTATTTCCTTTACTTTGGGTACAGCAATATTTAAAGCTTCTCCATCCTTTAGTACCAATTTAAAATCGAACAAAGGTCGTGTATCGTAGAATTATCATGATTTTGTAATCAAACTGTTACTAAGATAAGAAAATTCATATTACAGCTAAATTATCTTGTTTCAACATTAAGGTAAGTATTGTATGAACTTTTTTAACAGATCGAAGTATCACTCGTGAATCATTACTTTTATTCATATTATCCTACAAAATACCTGCGGACAGGGACTACACAATTATTTGACACGGGCCCGATCTAGTAATGTATTTCATTGCTTTTACTTCTGTCCTTTCGTAAAAAAGAAAGTTTAAATTATATCAATTTTTCATGTCTATGTACACAACATTTGTAATATACAAAATCTCTGCAGTCAAATTTCATGGTCAGGACCGCGGTACTTAAAGCATTCTGTTATCTCTTCAAAAAATGATTCATCCTGGTCAAATAAAAGCTAACATGTCGGGTTCAAAATAGTTTCTGATTAGTCTTACAACTTCTTGTTTAGTCGAGAGAATCTTGTATTAAGTGGTCCCTAGCAGGTTTTCTACGGGTTTTCTCTTGAAATATTTTTTTCTACTTTTTTGGTAGTACAGCTGCGTTGAATTTATTATCTGCTAATTTTAAAATTAACAAAGATTTTTAACATAAGAATACTAACAATTCGCTTCAAGATTGGATTATGACGAGTAAATGTTTACGTAAATATGCACTTCTGACTAAACATCAATACCAATGATACCAATTTTTGAAAAAATATATGCCATCATATGACAAAATATTTTAAATATATAAATAATGTATATATGTAGATTGTATACAGTTATGAATAATTTAAAAAATTATAATTTGTAAATAATGTAGAGAATATATCAAGTACATGCATTTTTATTTATATCGCATTAATCATGAGACATTTTAAAGATAACCATTTGTTTCAAACAGATGCGTGAAATTACTTTAACACGGAAATTTGTCTGTAAAATGATAAAGGAATTATTTAGCAACAAAGAAGAGATTTCTTTACCTTTTACATGTTTTGGGTTATTGTAAAAGAAATATTGTCTATGCTATTAACAGCTCAGACAACAAAGATCTTTATTCCTATTATTTTCAGTTATTGCGGGCAGATGAAATCTAATAATGATTGTTTCATTAAATAATTTCTCAGATTCCACAAGCAAACCAAATAATTTTATTTTTATTTTACAAGTTATTTTTCAAATGAATTTTATAAAAATATAAAAACTATTTTACAGTAGTATTAAAAGTTAAAAAATATTAGAATATATTTTTACATATGAATATGAAAAATTTTAAATGAAAAATTAAGGTAGACATAATCAAAATAATATTTGTTTTTGTAAACAATGTTTTCATTATTTCTTACTCTAAAAGCGAACTGATAAAATAGTTTATACCAATATCGATAGAGAACTAATTTTTCTATCGATCAAAATAGTTGGTTCTGTACTCTAACAATTAATCATTAACCCTTATGGAAAATACAACTATTTAAGTTTTGCATTTCAGCATATGCTGTAATATTTCTGTATTTCATAATTTCAATTCATGAGCCTTAAAAATAGAAAAATTCCGGATATTCTCTTAAGGTAAGCTAAGAAAGTCGAAACTTCTTCTTGAGATAAGACTGAACTTTTGAATTCATTGAATTTTTTTACACAAGTTTTTTGTAAATGTTTCTTACCATAAATTATCGACGTTCACTTAGTAAATCCGTTAAAATATTTACTTCAAAGTTTATATAGGATAGCTTAATATTTTGTTTATAGCGAGAAATATACTTTCTTACGATTCTCTTTTTCCATTTACTGTATTCATGCTATTTTGAAATTGAAAGATTTTTTAAATTAGAAACAATTATATTTTTTCAGATGTATGCGTAATAATTAAAATTTTCATTGGTAATAATCATTTTCAAGTGATAGAAAGCGATTATGAATTAATGAACTATATATATTTCTTTACAGTGCTAAAAAAGTCTATGTCTAAATTTAACAAAAATGTTGTATCATTCGTTTTTGTTTTATATTGATAACAGTTTTTTTCAAGAAAGTTAGTACATTTGGTACATTTAGTACACACAGTATTTAATACTTGCATATTATGCAGATAAACACTAAAGTATTCGATTTAAAAATAGTTCCCATTAATATAATATTAGCAATTATTTTTATTTGTAGTTAAAAAATAGATTCACTTGAAACAGAATACATAAATCAATAAAAAAATTAAAAGTTTAATAATAAAAATAAATGATAATCAACAACTAGCATGATCGATGGATTAAATTTTATTATGAAGAAAATGCTACACTGTTTTTTCTTTGGGATAGCGTAAGAAAGTGCACAATTTCAAAATGACATGCAACAGCGAATTCATTTGTTAAATTACAATTGTACAATTTCATGTATGTAAAAAAATTGTACACATTTTTTACAAGTCCTCAAAATCGCTTATTTTTCGCAGTGTTCTTTTTTTTCTTGTAGTAGAGTGAAAAACTTCTCTTTTTTATAAATATTTGTAAATAAAATAGTGATTGCTAATTGGTGTATTTGTATATTTTAACATTCAGTTTATGCACCTATTTATCTAAGAATTAAAATAAGAACAAAATTTATAGTTCTTGAAATTAAATACCTCATGTTCACAACGAAATCAAAATGAAAAATTTATAGAAATATCTGCTAGTTTGCAAATTAGTGAAACGCTATAACATAATGTCCTATTTGTTAATGATCATACAGAAATTTAAACTATTATTTGTTTTTTTTTTCAACCAATGTTTCTAATTTAATGTTACTAGTTAACGATATTATTTAAGATAAATATTTTTTAAACTTTTACAATAAAATTTTTTTTCTAAGTAGATACATAATTAAGATATGTGATTATATTTGTCATAAAAAATTATCAACAAATAGTTGACTCTGTAATTTAAAATTGTGATTGTACATAATATTTATGCAAATCATTTAATAAAATTAATTTGATTTCAAGATTTTGAATTTGATAACTGTTATGATAATAAATGAGCCTCTTACCTCGTTCAATATATAATGAAAAATGGTTGACTGTAACAACAAATGCTCGCGAGTACTTTTTTTTAACATTATTCTTTAAAAAAACCTTCTGATGTGCACACATTTATTCCAAAATTTAAAATAGACATACTTACAGTATAACCTTATTAGTGTACAAAATTGAAACTAAAGAACAATTGAATACTCTAAGAATTCATTCATCTCAGATATTTTTCTTTTCAAAGATATATATAAGTCAGATGATTACAAAAGTTTGAGTGTCAGACTCATCCAATTGCTTGACACTTTTATACTTTAAATATCCTAAAGTTAAACTAATGAACAAATAAATCATGATAAGCTTATTTACAATGCGATCTAAATCATTATTCCAACATATAACAATAAAAGGGAGTGCATTTTACCTAATTAAAAATTTTCATTCGTTTTTAAATAACATTTACAATTTACCTAACAAAATACAATAACTTCTTAAAATCCATCATACACACACACATATATATATATATATATATATATATATATATGACTTTTTGCATTACAAGATTGCAAATTATAGCTAATAACACATTTAATGTTTTTAGATCATTTAATTCGACTTATTTTAACTCCCTTAAATTGTTGTTTATACGTGGCTTATTTGACTTGGTATTTTTTATGAATATTTTTTCATTAACGTAATCAACAATCGCGACTTTCGCAGGTATTATGCGATACTTTCTACCATACGTGATTTTTTGTCTGTGACATTAAAATTAATATTATCTTTATATATATAATTATATATAAATCTTTCAACGCATTATCTTAATCTCGAAGAAAACCGATTATTTTACATTTCTGAAGTTGTACTGTATTCCCGTTACATCGAGAAAATGTTTATCTACTGTGTACTTGTAAATACTTACAATACCTTTACACTGCATTTGGTTCACCATAAGGAGAAACGTCGTTGAATTTTATCTAGAAATGTCTATCAACCCGATTCCATACATTTAAATTGAGGCAATATTTATCCTTTTTAAGTAAAATAATTTATTTACAATTTTTTCATTTTTTATACATGATATATCTAAAATTTGTTCTTTATTACACATATAAGAAATTAAAAATATGTAGCTAATCAAATTGTGTTATTAAATTCTTGTTAACTAATTTTATTATTGTATGTAGAACTTGTATAATTTATATGATGTAAATAAGGATACATTTTTATGAGTAATTTTCTATAAAAAATTATTATCATGAAACTAGAAAGTGTAAACAATTACTTCAGTAATTATATGAGAATCTTTATATCATTTTATTTATTTATGCCGTGAATTGATAAAAGCTTATTTTGAAAAAATAAAAAAATTAAGAAATCATATTTGCTTAAAACTGATAATATAACTTAACAGATGCTTTCAAAAAATAACTAAATATTATGATAGAATAAACTAAGTTTTTTTAATTCTATGACGTTTCCCCTTAGAATCACCAAGCACATATTTATTCAAAGAGAACATTATTTAACTATTACACAAAGGTACTATTCTTTCAATAATGTTGACATTACGAAATACCCTGCAGTATAGGTATATCCCCACTTTCCTCTTCCTCATCTTCTTCCTATAATAAAAAAGGAATATTAAAGTAAGTGTTCATAATTCAAATAGTTTATAGTAAAAGGATTATTTATTGTACAATAATTTAAATGCATAAAAATTCTTTTTCTTCGAACAATAATTAAATGTATAACTAAATTGATTGTACTTATTTTTGTAATTATATTAAATACATAAGTATATTTTAAAAAATGTAATTCATTGTTCATTTTACAATATTACATTAATTTTAGGGATATGAATAAAGATGTAAAATGGAAAATTTGAATGTCAAAAGGTATTTATTAATATGCAATAGAGAAATTTTTAGAAAACTTAGAGCAACAAATTTTATTTATAATACAGAAAAAATATAATACAATTAATGAAAAAGCAACCAAATGATGGTTTAGAATTAATTTTTAAAGAATTATAAATTTGAATTATTTTTCAATGAAACTATTAATCCATCTTTGACTTAATTAACTGAATATTGAACATAAGATCGATAAATTTATTATTTCTTCTTCACTTTTATTTAAATTGTTTAATTTACTATAGGATTTCTTTATTTTAGGAAAGTAATTTTTTGCAAAATTTTTTAAATGTGAAAATACAAGGATATTTTTTTTATAAAATACTTACTTCATCAAATCCAAAACATGTTTCCATATCTTTTTGTAGTTTGGGGTCATGTGTATTTTTATTAATCGGTACATCTTCGAGTTTCAATGTTCCTACTAATTGTTCAGCTTCTTCTTGTTCTATCAATTCATCACCAGCTTCAGTAACAATACCACTTTCTTGACTAAGTGGATCCTGCATCACTAAATCCCCATCTTCGCTTGCTACAACCGCCATCTGTTGAAATACAGTGAAATAAAAAAAAAAACCATTAATAGTACTCATTTCAATTTTAACAGTGTAATGATTAAAAGAATTTGTAAATAGTGCTTTTCTATTAATTTTTTTCTTTTATTTTGAAACATCAATAGATATTTCTATTTATTTCAAGATTAAACTTCATTTACAAGTTCTTTTGAAAAAATATTATTACTTGTTCAGAAGATTGGTTATCTGGTAATTGAATAACTTCTAGAACAACATATTGCTGTCCATCACTTCCTTCTACTGCCATCATGTCTTCTTCCTCTTCTTCTTCCTCTTCTTCTTCATCTTCTTCATCGTCATCATAACCTTTAAGTTTAGAAGCTATATCACCTGTTCATTTGACACATAACACATTAGTCAATGATCTTAACCATAGATCATATCGTAAGCGTTCTGTAATAATTACTCTAAATATTCACACACATATAGATACTGAATTCAAGAGCAATCAAGGAATAAACAAAATTTACTTGTACGAAATTTATACCTGTCATTATTTCCACTCTTTGACCATCAATAATTTGAATTTTCTTCTGTCTTCCTATTTTAAGGGCCTGCTGTTTCTCTTGTAACGAGGATTCAGGATCATGAACAGCCATGTGACGAATAAGATTTCCTTTGTGCCTAATATATAAATATAAAGTGATTTGATTTTAAGTGAATTCAAACTAATAGACATTCAGAAAAATATAATAAAAATAGAAAAAATAAACTAGGTCATTTTGGATTTTCATTTGCTCTATTTAATGCACATTGTTGAATAACAATTATTTGTCTATATAGTAAAAAACATTGAATCTTGTCTTTTACCTATAAAAATGTATAAAGTAAAAATTATCTGCACATAAACTATAACAAGAACAAAATGTTCATAATTTATGGTAAAAAATATTCATCTATTAATTAAAAAATTGAATTTGAAATGTTATAAGTTAATAAAAAGAAAATAATACATCGTATTCATTTTTTTAAATAGATCGTCAGTTTATTTGCAAATTTTTAGAATCCATATTAAAATATTTATAGAGCCTTTAATACTTTATAATATATAACTTTATATTTAAGAGAATGTCGGAGGTAATAGTACTTTTATTTGTGAAATCTATGGTGAATGTTCGAGAAATTATTTAAATTTAAATAATAAAAAGCATTTAGCATAAAAGTTAAACTAGAATAAATCAATTGTATGTGTTGAAGTACAAAAGAATTTATAACTTTTCTGACTGCATGGCAACTAATTTTCTAGTATTATACTGTGTCTTGTAATAGAAAAGTTATAATCAGATATACAATCATTTATTATATGCGGCTCTATTTTACATGCACTAATCGTTCACATCCCCTAATGATCTAAGAAACAATGTCATAAAAGACAATAACCATAATTATAAATGTAAAATCAGCTCTCATAAAAGTTAAAAGAAACCTTAGATATTACTTTCTGGTTTAAAACTTGCAAGGCATAAGTGACTCGAAAAACGTACCTAAATGGCCTTTCGCATTCTGGACATTGGTGTGTCTTCTCTTGTGGTGCCGGCGGAACATAAGAGGGATTATGGTAAAGATTGCAGTGTCTCTTTAGGAGTTGCTTTTGCCTGAAGGACTGGTAACAATGATCACACTGATATGGCTTTTGATCCGTATGAATGAGCATGTGGCTTTCTAAATGACGCGCAGATATCGAGGCGTAAGGACATAAATCGCACTTGTAACATTTTTCGCCTTCGTGTGTTTTACTGTGCAATTTGTAACTGTACCTAAAAATGTTACAATAGCAAAATAGTAAACCACTTTCACCGTTTCAAAATTAACGATTTAAGTTTCTCTTTGTATTACAAAAAGGTATTTAAAAAGAAGAAAATGTTATTGTTATTTTTGTGCTTTCACTTTAAATAATTAAATCGTATTTTTTAATTGATAGATCCTGAAAGATTCATTCATTATTCAAACACACAATAAAGTATTCTATATACTGCTTAAAATTATTTAAAGAAATATTGGAGATAATTTTATTTCTTATCATACATACCTTCATTATAACAAAATCATATACAAATTTGAGAAATTAATTAGATTGAAATATCAATTCAATGTTTATTTACAAATTAATATAATTGCAAGTAATTAATATATTTTTTCAATTTTTACGAAGTTTTGAAATTTATAATTACAAAATAAGTGATTTCTCCAAATTTCATAAGTTTATTAATAGAGGTCTCATAATAAAAAATACAATTACGTACAAAAATCGAACTGTATTTAATCATCAGTGAATTTCCGACATCTCTTAAAGTTTTAATAAAATTATATTTCATTCAGTGATATACTTTTTCAAACTCGTGATTAATAAACCAACTATAAATGAAAAACTTAAATGAATTGAAACTTATTCATTTTAATAAATGTATCTTATACTAATTAAAATAAGAAGTGAATGTTGTACATAAAATTTTAAGACTCCGTCAATAAGTTTCATTGGTTCTTCAGCACCACAAATAAAATATTATATTTTAAAAAATATAAAAATAAATAAAAATAAAAATGCATATATAACTATTATAAACTATAATAAATTTTGTAATAATAACTTACCTATCTGGGAATGTTTTACCACATCGCTTACATTTTAGTGGCTTATCAGAAGTATGTAATTTCTGTACATGAATCCTAAGATCCGTTTTTCTACCACATGTTGTTGGACAAAGTTCACACTGAAACACTGGTTTGTCTCCAACTATAAAATACACAAAATACATGAAATTAATTTTTTCTTGTTACATTTTAAAATACAATGTTTTTTTTAATTATTTGCAACAAATCTAAATTCATAAAAAAAACATCTGTTAATGTATAAATTTAAGAATTTCCGAATAATTTATTAGTGGTTTACTTTGATGCTTACTAATTAGATGATTATTAATTAAGATAAATTATTCTAAAATTTTTCGTAATACTTTAACTTTAAAACATCATTACGATTACTTAATTGTACATTAAAATATTTTACAGTGTATCATGAATAAATGTGAAAATTAATCATCTACAATTAGTATTTATGAAAACATATTTCAAAAATTTACCAACCATTATGGACAAGCTTATGAGCTTTCAAACTATTGGACTGAGTAAATCTTGCGTTACAAATATCACATTCATATGGCTTCTCACCAGTGTGTATACGCAAGTGACGTTTTAATTTAAATGTGTCAGGACTTGCATATGTACAATGTGGACACTAAAAATAATAAAAAAATTATATATAAATACATACATAAATATATTTTGATATTTTAATAATAAATATCAAAGTAGAAAATTATTTGCTATTTACTTGATATGGTCGTTCTCCAGTGTGACATCTTATATGTCTTTTCAGTTTTGATAATTCAACAGATGCATAGTCACATTCATGACATTTGTGCGGTTTTTCATGAGTATGTCTATATCGAACGTGTCTTACAAGTTCACCTAAAATTATAAATATTGATTGTCAAATACTTGTTTTGTTTATTTAATAAGTATAAATTTTAAACATTGTGAATTTAAAAAGTTAAAAATTTGTTAATTATAATTTGAAATAATTTATAGGCAAAATTAATTAGTTTTATTCAATCTGAAAGGTTATAAAATACTTTATACATGCTTTTTATTATATTAATAGGTATAAATCTTGGATTTATATACTTAATGCCATTTAAGAAAAAATGAAAACTAATTTATATTTTCTATTCTGACATTTTAAACAATAATTTCATTAAATTTAACAAATGTCTATCAGAACAGTATTAAAATGATTTTTGTAATTTTGACAATTAGATCGCTTACACTGTCACTTGTTTATAATACTATTTAACAGACAACTACAATAATTTGATTATTATTCAAAACTTGAATATAAAATATAAAATAAGAAAACAAATAAAGTGTTATAAGATTAACTATGCTAACTATGTTATATTAACTATGTTATATTATTATGTTATATTAACTATGCTAACTATGTTATATTAACTTGAATATAAAATATAAAATAAGAAAACAAATAAAGTGTTATAAGATTAACTATGCAAATTAATAATTAATAAAATTTACGTTATTAATGTTAACCTATAAAAATTAAAGATTGAAAAAATATTCCAAAAAGTGCAATATTAGATAATAGAAACTCAAATAAATTATCCAATTAAATTGTTTAATTGTATAAGTATAAAATAATGTCAAATATTGATTATTAATTTAATTGTTAAATACCTTGGTTAATAATGCCTGATTCTAATAATTTAAAAAATATTGATTTCTGCTTATTAATCACGAATTTTAAGCTTAAATTATGAATTAAAATAAAATTTTTTAAATCTAATAATGTATTATATTTTTACTAAAGATTTTACCTGAAGTAGTGAATGCACTGTCACAAAATTTACAGTGATGGGGTTTAGTTCCAGTGTGGGTATTGACATGATTTTGAAGAGAAGCCAGAGTTTTGAAGCCTCTCTCACAAACACTGCATTTATGGGGCCTTTCTTCTGAGTGTGATTTCATATGTCTAGATAAAAGATAACGCTTGGGACTTGTATAATTGCAATAATTGCACATGTGGGCTTGGGTGACAGTTTGTGATTTCTTGGGAATAAATTTAATGATTTTGGTTTTATCATCTTCAGCTTCAGACTCAACAGCTGCCTCGTTGTCTTCGTTATCTTCAAAGTCATAGACTGTGAGATCTTGCTCGCCATCTTCACCTTCACCATTCTCATTCTCTATTTTACTCTCAGTTTTGCTTTCAGCTTCAGGTTGTTGTACTATCAACACATAACTTACCTCTCCAGGATTTGAATCTGATGGAACAATTGTCACTGTCTGATAAGCTTCACCTGAATTGAGGACCATTTGATTACCAATATTTTCTGTTGTTTGTACCTGAAGTAAAATTAAGTAACAAAATGTATTTGAATTGCTTAAGAGATTTATATATTTTTTCATATCAGTATTAAAATACGTATTACATGATTTTCTGTATCAACTTGTTCTAGCTCCTCAATCTCTTGATACTGATTTTCTTGGGAGGTTTCTTCAATGTTACCATCACCTTCGCTCACTTCTTGTATCTGTACCTGAGTTAAAACAGGTGTGTCATCTCCACTCGCTTGATAATAATACTGGCCTGTTTGATCAACAAAGTATGTTCCACCATCTTCTCCTGTAAGTCCTTCTACTTGTTGTACTGAATGAAGAAAAAATAATTTTAAGAGTTAAAATTAATGTTTCAAGTATTAAATTTAGACATGATTGTGAGAAAGTTTGTCTTGTATTTTAAATACAAATTTTACTGATTTTACATTTTTGTATAAATACTTTTAAGTATCAAGTTGAGCAAGATTCAAATTCTATAATTTAATGTCAATGGAAATTATATAAATACAGATTATTATAAAAAATAATTTGAAAAACAGTACTACTTATTGTGAACCAAAATGGATACGCAATAACTTATTGATCTTTTATCTTCGATGATACTAACATTGTACATGCTGTAATTGCTCCCCTTGACCACCTTCAATTTCTTTGTTAAATGATTCAAGATATGTCTGTATTTCTGTCACAGACTCCTGGTTCCCCTCTATTTTTATAGTCGTTACGTTTGACATGGTCACAACAGTAATTGGTAATTTCTTTAATATATATTAACCTAAAATATAAAATATTATTAAATAAATACTAATTAATAAAATTCAATTTATTATTATATAAACTATTGTTAAATTAATTTTTTAATATTAAATATGAACCTATT
This sequence comes from Wiebesia pumilae, assembly GCA_018907045.1. Taxonomy (NCBI): domain Eukaryota; kingdom Metazoa; phylum Arthropoda; class Insecta; order Hymenoptera; family Agaonidae; genus Wiebesia; species Wiebesia pumilae. The sequence continues at coordinate 6,385,531 of JACCHZ010000138.1, forward strand.
TGTGTATATCATGTGCACATACACATACATACATGCGCGCATACCTACTCCTTTATTTACCAATGTAGTATATGTAGAAAGTACATAACTTTATACATAATACATAGATTTTATCTTTGAAATATTGTAAGCGTTAAATAACTGAAAAAAATTAAGTATAAAAGTTAATGTAAATAACTTGCTAGACATTTGAATGAAAAATTTAATACGCTCCTTTTAAAATTATACAAGGCATATTAGTTTAATTATTATCGCTAAATCTAATATCAATTAATTAAAATTTTCTTATATAATTTCATTACCGATGTATAAAGGTAAAACAAATAAATATATTTTGTATCTAGTATCATTATCAATCTCATTTAGATCATAATACAATATTCAATGCACGACATTTTTCTTCAAATATAAATTAACAGTCTAAATTTTTTCATTAATTAGTATTTATGAAACAAATTTTTATGAATATTAAATATTTATAGCCAAATTTATGGTTAATTAAAATTAGTATACATCATTAAATTAGGTATTTTTAGAAAATTAAATTACAAATATACTAACATCAAGAAAATAATATTTAAAAGACAAAAAACAGATACTGATTGTCTAAACTTGGTACCTTTAAGAACTATTTTATTCTGAAAAATGATTAAGAAGCATTAAATGAGAATTTTATTGAATTAGTTGAATTTCATCTCATCTTATTTTCAGTTTAAGATCAACCAAAGAAATAGTTTTTAAAAGCAAGTCATACCACTTAAGTGAATAATCATGCACAAACAATATATTATTTGTATCAGCATTCTCACAAGCTTTAACAAACATAATTTCACAAATGTACACATTGTAATACCAATAAAGATAGAACCTAGTAAAAAAAATGAAGTATTTAGTGAACCCTATGAACAAATTAAAACAATCGAGGGATCATCGAAAGCACTACTTGACTATGAATATCTCCAAAATCCTTGACTTAGTAGCTGTATAAAGTATCATAGGTGGTTAAAATCTGTAAGTATTGAGCCATCATCCTGACAGCCACATGTTCACAAGCCCCAAGAAGTATTTCCTATGCCACGAATTAACAAGCGTAAACGACTGCTGCATAAGGCGACAGTCGACCAGCAATGCCCGGACGCCATGGCTCAGGGGATACGAGTACGCGAATGCAATGGCCTCGAGGGCCCTCGGAAGCGTCGTGGCTCCAGGAAGCGACGCTAGCAAACGAAAAGTACACACATCCGCGGGATAGTGGGTCAGTGCACCTGGAGGAGGCGCATTCTGTCGGCCGAGAGGGAGTTCGGGCGTTCTGCTTTCGGCATCAGGACACAGGGGGCATTAAGCGACAAAAATTTCAGAAAATTATCACCGTCGGCGCTGTCATCAATATGGAGAGCCAAGCTCGAGTTGCCGCTGCTGCTGCTGCGATCGCGATGCACGATGAAGGTGCGCTAGACGGCGCCAAGCGCTTGTCTCCGGCAGTCTCCGCTGGTAGTGCACGAACATACGACCCACGCAAAAGTAGTTTTTCTTAACGATATAAGCACGCTGCTGCTGCTGCTGTGCAGTTGTACTCACCATGTATATATATGACGCGTGCCAACGCGTCCGTCCTTCTGCTGTATCTCCGCCGTGACGACGGGCTTTTTCACCTACTCGGACGGACGTCGGAGTACGTGCCGAGGAGACGCTTACGTCTTTTTACGGACGTAGCGAATTATGGAAATGTATGTGTGTATGTTCAACCGTTTTATGTATGTGTATATTTTCGGGAGGGCGCCTCTCGAATGTGTGCACTTGGGTCACACACAGGGCCTCTTTTTCTCCCTTTCTCTTTCTCTTTTTCGTGTTGCCTGCGTACAGTAAAGTTGGATTATCGTTCGCGTGAGGGCGTTGTATAAGAGCTTTTACAGGGGCATACGAGCGCTGTCTCTCTTCCACCACTCGTCCTCTCTCTTTCTCTCGCGGGTTTCTTCTCACTGCGCAATACCAACGCACCCATGCCAACGGCATTTTCATACGAATCATTCGATTTGCAAAATATTCCGTTGATATAAATCAAGTCGTATTAATAGTTACGAAGCTCGTTCATTTACAACAACCATTTTCGATAAAGGTGACCCTCACCAGAAAGGAATTACCGTCTTTTGTTTTGAACACAGAGCAAGTCTCATTATCTAGAGACTTATATAGCTTTAATTATTCTCAGATTGTGTGAGCTACTTTTGCAAAATCGTACATATTACACCAAGGGTTCTGAACAATGAACGAACGCGAGCTCGGCTCATTCGTTAAGAAATAAATGTGCATTTCGAATTTTACATCAAACAATTATATTAAAATAATAAAAGTACTTCCAAGTGGTATGCTAAAAGAACCTAGTTATTTCAGCTACAGCTGCAGGAGTGGTAATAGGTTCCAAGAGTAGTTTTCATCTGTTATAACAGTAGTAGTAGAAACAAGTAAAAATGTGCCGACCAAACCCTGCACGATTTTATTAAGTTTAAACGATGCGAATTTTAAATTCGTTTCAATAGTGTATTTCGTTCATATTGACGGCAATGCACATAATTAATGGAATGCAAAATATAGGCAGTTCAGCGATAATAAACGCCTAGGCATTTACATAGGCTGCGTATATTACCGAACTTAAGCGACAGTAACGTTATCTTCTTTCCCCTTCCAATGCAGTTTGCGTACTCGGAGAAGAAGCAACGAATAGCGATACAATCTACATTCATACGCGTTAGCCTTAATAGCGTGAACGTGCTTTTTATTTGTAAATCAACGCCTTTTTAGCGAGTGGGATACATATGGCAACACTGTACTTCAGCTTCACACATGGAGAAGTTGAAAAGTAAGATGATCGAATGCAATTGATTCGGTAAGAAAAAACTAATATTTGAATGTCGTTTTCTTAATCGACATTACGTAAAAACTCCTCCTCCCATTATTCTTAAATTTCCTCTACAAATTCGCGCTTTGCGTGTCCATAACTTTTTCTACGATTTTTCAAAAGAAATTTTTCAAAAAGAATATAACATTTTTGAAGTCTAAATGTTTAATTGCACATTAATACGCCATTTGTGTAAATGCAATAAGACACATTTGATTTATACTTATACAACGATTTTGTCATCGTATTTTTCGTTTCGTTACTCCTACCGACATATTTTCAATGTTGCCGTATTTCCGTTTTCCGCCCGACGCTTTCCTTTTCTCATTTATTGCGCATCTGTAAAGTTTAGCTGAGAAAAATTTGGTTTAAAAATATTTAAGTTCCTATTTCACAGCAATGTATCCTAAAGAGGATGTTTTCTATTTTCAATTTAAAGTTCGTTTCCTAATAATGAAAATAAGCATTTGCTTATTTTCATTTGCTGATACCCGTTAATTAAACTAAATCATAATTATTTATACATTAACTTTTATAGCGCTGCAGAGAAAATACTGAACATTATTAAAATTTGACACATTGTAGGTAAATGAAGCTATTTGATTTTCAGTCGTCAGAGTCAAACTCCTTTTGAAATATCGACGCCCGCCCGATGATCGACGTATGTAAAAGTTTATTTTCTAAAATTGAAATATGCACAATTAGATAAAAGCATACGTTAAAAGGCTCCGCTAGAGTAACATATGGAGCATCATTGCAGACGTAACGGCGGACGGCAGCGACAAAAACAAAGTTGATGGCGCTAGTCTTACGGCGTGTGACGCAGTGCGATATCCGCGAATTCGGAATCTACAATGGCGTAGTGTGACTCCGCAAGGCGCGAGAATATTCGTAACGTTATCCTCCGCCGTTGCATCGTTTATATGGGCAAGATTGCGGTAGACACGCGGTGTTGCCAGGACGAGTTGTCCAAATACACTTGGGTAATGATCGTCGCTAAGGCACTTAGAACGAGGAACAATGTTCTTAGGGAATTAGGAATTTCGAATTTCTATCCAATGTTTATTACTCAAAGCTGAATTAATGTCGGAAATTAAAGGCAAAGATATTTTATTTTATCTTTAAATAAAATAAAAAATTTAACTGTCTCTAGAAGATAATTAGTTTTAAATTACGTATAACGAATGTAACTGACTATATGTTATGCTTTATTCCTCGCTTAATTAATATCTTTTTTCGAAAAATATCAAAGAAAAGAATTGGTTATAGCTAAATTTGTCATTTAACGTGATGATATTAATTATTTCAAGTCAATGTTTTTATTTAAAGGTGTCAATTTCAATTTTATTCATTTTTAAAATAATCAATACCAGTTACAAAAATAAAATATTTCACAATGACGTAGATCCGTAAACGTGGTGAAAAGGCGGGTTTTCGTCACTTTTTGAAATAATATTTTTTGAAAACCAATTGAATAACCATCGCTTCTGTTTCTTTTTCCTGTAACACTTTAGTATTTCCAAAGCTCGTATAAAGTTTATGCTACTGCATTTATATAAATAACTAAAATAATTAATATTTTGATATTTTTTATTAATTGATTATAGTACATGCTTATATGTAAGGATTATGAAGAAAGTAGCAAATTATATAATAAGTAAATTATACTTGAGGCTTCAAATAATTCTTATCAACTGATTTTTATAGTTTACGTTATATAATTTTTATTTACAAGACATTACTGATATTATATTATAATAATTAGAAAACGTTTTATATTGATTAATTAAAATAAATAATAGATGATTTTGTTGGTATATCTCAATCAGACTGCATAAGAATGTCGTGATTTCCTTTTGAATATCGGTGCATGAGCAAATTTTAAAGCATTTTGAAAGAATATATTCTTTCTAACAATATATCGATATATATTGTTTGGTACAAATATGGCCATCCTGAAAAAAACGTATTTTTAATTGTAATGTAAGTACATTCGTTGCTAGCTAGTTTTTATGATCAAACTGAGTTTTATATATTTCTACATGCACTTTATATCAATCTCTAGGAAAAAAAAATTACTTTCTTAATCAGATTATTTATTTTAAAAGTAAGTATTTTTAAAAGACGGTGAATGATTTCAAAGCCATAAATAAGTAAATATAAATATCAAAATAAAATTCATTCTATTTTTTTGTTTTTAAGAATACTGGGTTGTATTAGTTTAAATGCTATCATTTTACGTAAAGATATTTTGTGGTAACATAGAATTCAACATAATTAGTCGTTTCTTTTTCACCAAATAAATAAATACATTTTCTTTATTTAAAGATTTTTTTCGATTGTACTAATTAATTATCGCGTCGTGATATAAAAAAATATAATGGAATCTCAAGCGAGTTTTAAAGTTATTGCACTATTATGTCTTCTTTGTCGCTATTTTTTAGTTGAGTATTATTGAACTATGAATCAATGCAACTATTTTTATCTTTAAGAATGTGGATCTTTAAGATATTTTTGAGTTTTAAGTTTATTACAAACTTGTTTTTCATTTTTCAAAATTTATTAAAGCCCTTTAATGATATGGAACCTAATATAAAAATATATTGTAGGGAGTAGCTTGAAATATCAATTTCAATAAAATATTTTTAAATTAATATTTTAAGATAATTGGATCTGTCCAAGTTACCCGAATCGTATTCCGTTTAAAAACAGCTGTTAGATATCTTTAAGACAATATGTGTTCGTTCGATGTAGAAAAGATAATGTCAATTTAGATAATGAGCTAGAACAAGAAGCAAAATTTTATTTTTGACTCTGAAAACAAGTGCGATATCATGTAAGTATATTGTCAGTTGATAACCTAATTAACCCTAATTATAAAATCAGAATCAAGAAAAAAAATAGTGTTTGTGCAAGAGACAGGCTCATCGTTTACGATATTGTAATACGTAACAGGTTAGAATATATTTTATGCTGCTATATTATAAATAATTACATTTTTTTATTTCAAATTTCAATTATTAATTTTTATTTATCCTAAGAAATATTTGAATATTTTATGAACTGTTTATGTTAAAAGATTACTTGTTACCACAGGTGAATTTAATATATTTTAGATAATGACAGTAGAAAATGAAGTATCATCTATTCCAACAGAGAATATTTCAAAGAAAGCTTTAAAAAAACAACAGAAGAAAGAGGAAAAACAATCTCGAAAAAAGCCAGTTGAAAATGAAGCAACAACTGATCTGGAAGATGTGTCAAAGGGTAAATATGGTCAAGTTAAAATGATACAAAGTGAGACATTTTATAAGGAACGAAAATTTATACATATTTGTGAGTTAAATACTGAATATTCGGATCAAGTTATATGGATTAGAGGTAGATTACATACAAGTCGTGCCAAAGGGAAACAATGCTTTATTGTCATAAGGCAACAGTCACACTCTATTCAAGGCTTAGCTGCTGTTAATGACAAAATTAGTAAACAAATGGTAAAATTTATATCATCGGTTACAAAGGAGTCTATAATCGATGTTCAAGCAAAAGTTCAAAAGGTTCTAAATCCTATAGAATCTTGTACTCAGAAAAATGTAGAAATCCACATAGAACAATTTTTTATAATAAGTGCATCTGAGATCCAATTACCACTGCAAATTGAAGATGCTGCTAGACCTATTAATGATAATGATTCTACAAACTTAAATATTAAAGTTAATCAGGATACAAGGTTAGACAATAGAATTTTAGATCTCAGAACACCTGCAAATCAAGCTATTTTTAAATTAGAAGCAGGTGTTTGCAAATTATTCAGAGACATTTTAACAAATAAAGGATTTGTTGAAATTCATACTCCAAAAATTATATCTGCAGCCAGCGAAGGTGGAGCTAATGTTTTCACTGTCTCATATTTTAAAAATTTTGCTTACTTGGCACAGTCACCACAGCTGTATAAACAAATGGCTATTGCTGCTGATTTTGAAAAAGTTTTTACAGTTGGAGCTGTCTTTAGAGCAGAAGATTCTAATACGCACAGGCATTTAACTGAATTTGTGGGTCTTGACTTAGAAATGTCTTTCAAATATCATTATCATGAAGTAATGAATACTATTGGACAATTATTTACAGAGCTATTTAGAGGTCTTCAAGAATTGTATAAGACTGAAATTGAGATTATTAATCAGCAATATACAGTTGAACCTTTCAAATTCTTAGACCCTCCATTGAAACTTGAATTTCCACAAGCTGTTAAATTATTAAGGGAAGCAGGTACAGAAATGGGAGATGAAGATGATTTATCTACACCAAGTGAAAAATTATTAGGCAAAATTATTAAAGCAAAGTATGATACTGACTTTTATATATTAGATAAGTATCCTTTGGCTGTTAGACCATTTTATACAATGCCTGATGCTACAAATTCGAAAGCTTCTAATTCTTATGATATGTTTATGCGTGGGGAAGAAATTATATCTGGAGCACAAAGGATTCATGATCCTGATTTTCTAACTGAAAGAGCAAAGTATCATGGTGTAGATATAGAAAAAATTAAAGCATACATTGATGCTTTCAGATATGGCTGTCCACCTCATGCAGGTGGAGGAATTGGAATGGAAAGAGTAGTGATGTTATATCTTGGTTTGGATAATATTCGAAAAGTTTCCATGTTCCCTCGTGATCCAAAACGTATCACACCTTAAAAATGTAAAAAAATTACTTTAATAAAGTCTTCACCTTCACAAAGAATATTTTTTGTATTTTACATTTTTCAAAACTTACTTTTTCTATGCAACATTTATTTATATGAATGTAAACTTAGAAAAAAATTATTTTTAACAACTTTTAAGAATTTGATAAAATTTGAAAATATGAAATTCATTTTTTTTGAAAAATGATCAAATCAGTCACAAATTTCGTGGCAATGTAAATTTCATATATATAAAATAATTCAAAGATTAATAATAACTTATTAATAAAATATTTAGACATAATTAAGAAAACGAGTAACCAGATTTATATTAATTTTTTATATATTTAATTATTACTAAATTATAAATAAAACTTTTTACCAATAGCTTGACAAACTAAATTGTTTTGTATATATCGCAGTTTAGATATTTTAATTTTAAGTTTAGTAAAAATTATTAACTTTTATATTATTCAAATTTTTTTTTTGATTTTACGTTTTGTAACAAATCATTACGATATTACTTTGTTGAAATATGGTTATGTTATATTCACATTACGATTAAAATAAAGAAAGCATACTCTTATACATATTTATTTTCTTATGAATAAAGTAGAAAGTTTACAAAATTTTACTATCTACATTTTGTCATAAAATACATAACAAATGCAATCAACAAATAATAGATTCGTATTTTTAAAAATATTTTTTCTAATTTGGACACTTTGTGCCTGTATAGTGATTATATTAGTAATAATAATTATTGATAATAGAAATTATTACAGCAATCGATTGTATGGAATGTAAAATTGATAAATAATTATTTTTGTTTCTAAAATTCAATAAATTAACATCTTGAGTGACACAAACATAAAATCAGTAAAGTTTATAAAAATAGTCTAATGTTATTAATCACATACTGCTATTTAATTTTGATAAAAAAACGTTTTTCTCATATAGATTTTATATATTTTTAGCGAACAGTAGCAGCACATATAGTCATATTTAAAAATACACAAATTCTGTAATAAGCTGATGCAGAAGTGAAATTTAAGCTTTTTTGATTACTAACACACTAAGCATTATAATAATTTTTTTAAAATAGATTTTATCTCAAAAAATCAGGAACTGTGAGTAAGTTTATTAAAAAAATAATTGTTTTCAGATTTTACAGATTCATTACATTTTATCTATTTGCAATAATTTAATAAACGTTACTCTTACATATTTTATACATAAATATTATTTTTATTATGGTATTTTAAACTATTACTATATATGCATTTTAAAAGAATTAAATAAATTTACAAAATAAAAATTTTCTGGTAATTCTATTCGCTGTACCTGAAGAAAACAAGTTAATATATTAACAAACAATATAAGGTAACCCAACAATTAAAGAATAACAAATTTTTAAGAATTAAATCGATTGACCGATTTTCTTGAAAAATGTTCAATTTTCAAGTACTATGGTAGCAAAGTCTACGTCATTTTCTGAAACTATATTTCGTCATGTTTTGGTATAAATGTATTATTTACATTGTTGCAAATCTGTTCTTTGATAGAATTCTGCATATTTGTATTCAAGTAGTAAATCACCCAAAACAAAAGTGTGAAAATAATAGTTATACAGATGAGTAAAAAATATTTTAATAAAGTCATGTCATTTTGAAGGCTTATGTTTCGTTCTTCTATCTGTGAGATCTATAAAATGGAAATATAAATTTAAATTAATAATTTTTTTATAATACTTAAAATTTAAATAATAATAAGATGCTAAATTTTACTATGTACTAGTTTTTAATAAATAAACTGAAAAATTAAATTGAAAAATTAATAATTATACAATGGTAAAACATAACTCTTTATTACCAAGAAAATAAAATCATTGATGAGACAAAGGATCATTGTTCAATAATTTAAATAATTTTGACTATTGCAGAGGCCATTAATTATAATAAAAACTAAATTTAAAATTTTTGATATTTTAGTTAAATAAAATACTATCAAATTAAAATTAAAAAAAAATTTATTTTTAAAAAGTGAAATCTAAGAATACTTTGTTTATGTTAATGCGTTGAATGAATATGAACTACATATTGATAATAATAATTTAATGAAATCTGAAACAAACCTTTGAGAATAATGAGTTTATTAAGCTATCAGAACTAGAACCACCACTGTAATAGGACATATGTAATTTTGAATCATTTAAGCTTTCATTTCCATCACAGCAACTTAATTTGTATTGTTTTGCAGTTGACTCATTAGTCTTAAAAAAATTGTTATTATTAAATTTTTATACTTCAAGTTAAAACATTTATAATGAAAAATACTTTAATAATTCGTAAAGAACATGTGTACATTTAAAACAAAGAATTATCTTCCAAAGTACCTTCCAGAAATCAATTAATTCTGTAGGTAACATTTTAGTATTTTCTATAGGAAGGCACATAATAAGAAATCTGTCGTTCCCTAAGTAACTTCGAGAACTACAACTAGGTTGTAATGTAATTGTTACAGTCACTTTTTGAGATGCTAGTAAAATACCTGTACTTGGTCTAACCTTGAATTTATCTGGAGAAGTTGTTTTTATCTAAATTTAAATAAGAAACCATTATAATAATAATATATAAATATTGCAATTTTATTTAAATACTAACTTTATAAGACAAATTTTTCTCAGCCATAGTATTTTTTAATGATATTGTTCCAATTACTTCATTTTCATGTTTATTAAATGTCAATACATCTGGTTCTACAATGAACACTAAAAGCAGAAAAATTTAATTGATTAATAATGTTGAAAGTACTTCAGTTTGTATTAAAACTTTACTGTCGTCATCAGCTTTTGATTGATCTCCAAAAGTAGTAGATTGTTCAGATGAAAGTGGAGTTTCCGTAAAGTGTACCTTAATTAAAATGTTTTTTAAAAATCAATGTAGATTTAAATTCTCTGAAAAATTTGAAAGTAAAATACCTTTCGATTCTCTAATTTTCCATTAATAAGGCCAGTAGATTGCGATTCACTAACAAATACAAAAGTATAATCATTTGTGCCTCCCCAACATTTTAATGCTACTTTTCGATCAACGAAATCTTTTAATGTAGATTTTTTGACGAATTTTATTTTTGGAATTGCCTTAGCAGGTAACCAGGACTTAATTATACTAAAAGCAGCATTAAAAACCCATGGCATTTCTAGTATAATAATATAATTTAAGAAATTCGGATAATAGTTCTGAAATAAACCTATTAAAAATCTTGTTAATTCCATATCTAGGTTCGATATCCCTGCATCAATCATATCAAAAAATAAAGATATTTGATCTCCACTTCCTTCCCTGTAAGAGCAAAACGATTCTTATAAGCTTTTTGTATGATATTTTCGATTATGAAACATTTTCCTTTACCTTTCTAGTCTTTCAAACCAATAAACAATACATTTTTGTAACTCTGAAAAATCTCTTGAACTCTTTGTGTGTAATTTTGACTTAATAACGAAAAGTTTTTTTCCATCTTTATCTTTTCCAAAAGCAAAGCAGACTCCATCTTCTAAATATTCCTTTTTAACATTATATTCTGTAATATCTGTCAAAGTATAAATCTTATTGAAAACTTAAAAATAGTAAGATAAGTAAATTTTTATTTTTATGACTTATTTTTTTTCTTCAACTTCAATAAAGTAATCAAATCTGTTAACATAGGTTCATTGTTTATTATAAATTAATGTTAATGAAACCACTAAATTTACCATTAGTTTCAAAGTTTCTTCTCCATTCACAAGTATCCCACAACATTTTTAATGCGTCTTGAACATTAAATTCATTATGCTCCAAAAAACGTTGTAGCCATTTATTTGTAGACTTTATTCTTTGAATATCTGCTGAATGAAATTGTCCTAAAAGAAATTAGATAAATTAAATTCAAAATAATGAATGAATTACTTTAGAAATCTATAAATGAAAATGAACATATGTTCTTATTAAATTAATTATAGAAAAATTCGTTTATTTCTTAAATAATTATAATTATAAATAAACATTGAACCAATAAATCATTTTATTTTCGTATATTAAATTATTATTTTTTGACTATATTAATGTTCTTAAGCCTGTTGGCTTTTATTATGCTTTAAAAAATGAACCATTAACTTATAAATTTATTCTTATGAATTTTTGTGCAGATTAATCATTATTGAAATTAATTTTGTCAAGAGTTTATTTTTCTCTTATATATTATTATGCAAGGAAACAACTACACATTGTGCTAATATCAGTCTTTGATTGAGGTAATAAATTTGTAATAGTTGTTAAAAACTTCCAATATAAATAATCAATGTACAAAAAATGTATTTAGATGTATGTAAATATATGTATTAAAGAAAGATTAAATTATCTTAATATATTAATACTGATAAGAAATAGTATACTTGTGAGTTAATAAAAATTACCAATTTGATAATATTTCATAATTTATGAATTTTACTTAATTTATTCATTTTACAATTTGTTAATATGAAGTTTATATGATACATAATACATTTATTACTTTAACTTATTGTAATTATCACTTATAAAGTTAATTTCTATCATACAATAATACAAAAATCCACTTTCTAGATAGTATTTTCTTTATTTTAAAACTATTTTAAATTAATATAATAATGACAATTTCAAATGAAATATCCGATCATTGTCAAAATCAAATTAGTATGGTCATTCACATTTATAAAATGTCAATTTTTAGATTTTTAGAACAATAATATAACGATCATTACTGAAATCCAAAAAAGAAATAAAAATGAAGATCGTTATTATTCCACAGATCAATAAAATAAATTATAATTTTAAATATTGATAACTTTTTAAATAATTAGGTTAACTTAAATAATATCAACAATTTTGACGAATATTGATTAAGTTTACTTTTTAATTTTAAAGCAATACTGTATTAAAACAGTTTTTATAAATAAATTATTTCAATTTCAATCCATAATTTAAGGAACTAAAAATTACAGCTTTAAAAATTATATTTTTTTAAAAGTAAAAAATGTTAATATTATAAGACTACACTATTTTGAATGAAAATTATGGGTTCAATTTTGATTATTTTTTATACTTATATTATGTGGATTTATGTACAGATGATAATTTATTAACAACCAAAAATATTCATTGAATTTATTACGTATTGTCGAAAAGAAAAGCCTTAAGTTTCTCTACAAATAAAGAGTTTATTGTAACAAACAAGATAATTTTTTCTTGTGATCTATCCACACAACATAGACAATAAGTTTATTACTTAATATTATTAATTTTTAATTATTATAATAAATCATTTATTACTCATTTGTTATTCATGTAATCATTAGAACTTTAAAGTTATTTTTCAATGCATGATCGCATTAAAAATACATTAATACATTAATAATCACTCAATGACATTCATATTTCTTTTCATTTTTTCTGCTATAGTTATATAAAAAGCAAGCTATTGTTGCTAAAATTGTGCAAAACAAAACGAGAGATTCAGTGCTTAACTTAAATAAAAATGAAAAGATTGAGCAATCTACTGAAGAAGATGCCAGAGGCTTATAACTATTGTATTATCCCTACGCGAATCGGGTGGTCCCTCGTCCTCCAGTTTTTTAAAGAACTTTTCACGAAGCTCGACGATGCTCTGTGCTTTCTCGTCCATGTTATGATTCGAAGAATTCATCTTCCTTTTAGTCCTTTTTGATAATAGACGAACTTTTAATTTTTCCTCTTCGTTTCGCGTAATCGTCCACAACGAGGCGCTTGTACACAATTGAAATAATTGAATGTATGCAGCGCCGACACACGCATGAAGAGAAAGGGAAGGGATATTGAGATGCTATAATGAAAAAATGTCACGTATTTCGTAGCCGTTTGTGTTGATTTAAAAGTGAAATTACGTCAATTAAAACGCGTACCGGTACCAAGCCAACACGGAGCGCGACATTTCACGAATGTTTTTAGAATGACATGGTCAATGAATACACATGCATACACGATGCTAACGATGTACGGATGACACAATCACCTGTATTCTAATTTCTGCATTTTGATTGGTAATGTGATTATAAGATTGCTTAATTATACTATAGTCTACATTATATGTTAAATGATAATTGAGCATTGAATACAATAATCGTAAAGAAATTCTGAATCGTTCGTATTAATGAAAATAGGTTTGTCGTTCAAGGTAACGTAAATCAGAGTTTGGTTTCTGACTCTCTCCGCGGTTTCATACAAGTGTCAAGTAAGATATGCGTATTATACCGTTACTCATTATCTTTCTGACATTCATACAATAAGCGCGACAAATTCAAATATTGTTAATACAATAGTCATACAAATATAGGTTCATAATTAGACACGATACCGAAGAAATTAATTTTCAAACATGTACTCTGAGTAAAAAATTATTTAAGAAAAAATAAATTAGATCGAATAATGTTTTAACACAGCGTGTTTTGCTCAGTGACTTCGGTGATTACCAATCAATGTTTTTTATAAGTTCCTTTAACTATATACGCAACGACATATCGTTGCGTTATTTATATGTATTATTCTTTCATAAATTCATTGAAATAAATAATTATAAATTTTCTAAGGTAAGCAATGTAAACAGTCTGCAATGTCAATGAAATATTTTATACTAATTGTTTTATATTGCGATATAAATTTAGGAAATATATAATAATAATGAAAAGAGAGAAAGAAAATATTTTTTATTTGATCAATAGAAAAAATTGTCACATTGATAACAGAGGTATTAGTAGGTAATAATTGGTAGAAAAAAGAAATTTCGCATAATCGAAAGGCTGAATATCGATGAAAATGTTAATTAAAAAGTTCAGGTTTATTTTTCATTCGCGTAGAACTTTGAAAATGTTGGCATTGAACAATCAGTCGATAGTAATTATAAGTAAATAAAGGTTGTATATCATATGTGTGAAGTATGATTTTATTATTATTGAATAGAATCATACAATGCTTTTACGTATTTGAAAGGAATAAGATAAAATGTTCAAGAATTAAAGGGAAAAAATTCATTTTTTAGAAAAGAATTGAAACGTTTTAATATATTGAAATAAAGGGGATTTGTATTTAACAATGAAGATAATTATAAAGTTATACAATGAAGATGATTTCTATGATTCTAATAAGATAAAATGTTTTAAACAAGAAGAAAAATCTCTGTTTTTTTGCAATTCCGTTTATTTCAAATCATATTAACTATTTTGAATAATTTCAGGATATAAAATTATAGAGAAATGAGTATGTTGTAGAAAAATATGAGTATATAACTTTCAAATCGGCAATATTATATCATAAAATCAGAATTAATTAATGAGAGTATGAAAGAATAATTTGCCATGATCATAATCTTTATCATAATTATAAAGAATTTTGTCTATTACACAGAGATAAATAATAAAATTAAAATACAGCAGTATTAAAACTTGTAAATATAATAAAATATATATTAATTTTATGTTAGATTTAGCATTATTGTGAGGATTAAAAAAAATATGATATAGTTAGAATGGAATACAGGAATTTGAATTTATAAGTAAATTTTGATTGAAAAACAAAGAAAAATTTTGTTGGATTGTTTAGAAAAGATTAAAGCATTCTCTTATTTACTTTTTAAAAAATAGTTTAAAAAGTAAATAAAACGTGGTATGAAAGAAATATTGAAAAGTATTTAATATAGACTCAAATAAATAAAAAAATAATTTAATTTTTATTTTTTTGAATTTATTGCTTTATTTTAATAAATACACAATTTATAGCAGTCACTTACTCATGTAACAACTCAAGCGTATAATTACATTTTATAAAACTAATGTTTATTATTTCAAATGGTCAATTATATATATTTCGCGATCTACCACTCGGCTGATGTTAAGCACATTTCAATTTCAAGATCTCGGTATCGTTAAGGTCATTTGTATTAAACTCTGTGTGAATCAATACCTGCATCTTTCAAAAGTTTACAAATATTCATACTGAATGTAAGTAAGGGATCGCGACTGTAATAATAACAATAATTATTTAGAAGTTCTTTATATCAATTATTTTTCACTGTAAGGTTTAGTAAGATAAAATGCTTTTATTCGTAAAATAAAGTTTTAATGTAAAACTTATTACAGATATGAAAACAATTAAAATTCGAGGGCTCGTCATGACGTAATTAAAAGAGACGAATAAAATATTTACAGAAACTATTTTTTTATTTCTATTTATATTTAACGTTTAAAAATGTTTGCCATAGAGAGAGAGAGAGAGAGAGAGAGAGAGAGAGAGAGAGAGAGAGAGAGAGAGAGAGAATCATTTTTATTAGAAATCAGAAAAAAAAGTACCTTCAAAGTTCTAAAACTCTTTTAAAATATAAATTATACAGTCGGTTTTTCTAACTATGAATTATAGAAATAATTTCATTAACATATTATTTATAATGTTTGTAGAAATTTTCACAATCAACATATAGGAGATTTAAATCTGCACTTTTCTTTAAAATTCCTATTTTCTTTTTCATTTTGTTACATGTAACTATATTACTTTTTTCATTTATTGTAAAATTAATTTTGTAATTCAACTTCGTTGCTTTAACCGAATAATGTTAAAGATAATTAAAATATTATTAAAGCGTTTTACACAGTTGCTTAATAAAAGCATTTGTCGTCTTATCTAGTCTAGTTGATTTTTCATGTTTAGATTTTTTACATTTAGATAATTAAATTCTAATAGGATTAGGATAATTAATTTAAAAATTCCTTTTTTAATATTTGATGTAGAATTGTTTTAGTATCATTATGAACTCTTATATTTTTACTGTATACATTGTCTACGATGTTCGATTCAATTTCCGTCGCGTACTAGATTCCAATAAAACTTCAAATAACTTTTAAAACTATTTCTATTGTATTGAATAATTATATCGGACATTTTTGAGAGTTGAATTACATATTATTATAAATTTTTAGATCATTGTGTATGATGAAGTTTTATATGTATTTGGTATTCTTTGATTGCCCGCAGATACATTGAGTTTATCGTTAACAAATTATAGCAAATTACTTTTTAAACATTGCTTTGTGAGAAGTAAACAGAAATAATTTTCCATTAAAAAAGAATTATTGATGAGATAATATAGTATGATTCCTACGCAATGCTTGTTTAATTTCTATATAAAATTAAATATAATAATTTGTTTGTATGTTATATTATTTTCCAGCAGATTCTAGTATTATGTCTAGATTTTTGTTCTTTATTTTTGAAATTTTTTTAGTTTTATGTAATTCTGTTTTTATTTATTATTTTAATTATGACATATAACTGTCTATTGATTTTTAATTTAGTAATTGTGAAAACTTGAAGTTAATCTCAAAGTATATCCATCCTAATGTGTTTTGAAATTCGATGATGTGTTCTCGTATGGTGATTTTCATTTAATTTGTAATTATTATATTTTTATAAATACTTGTATTTAGATTATCGTGTAAATTTTTTGAAAAGTTTTTCGTATAATGGTTTTTATTACCTAAATTATATTTCATAGAAAAATACATTCTACAAATAGTGTCGTTATGATTTACTTAAATGATTTTGATAGTTTTTCTGTTTATTATAGAAAGTATATTTAATATTGATGACTTATTATATGTGTATTTTAAATCTGTCAATTATTAAAGATTTTTAGTGTATGGAATTGTTGCGATTGAATTAGATAGTTTTACTTGTTTATATTTCAATAAGTATAATTCAGTAAGTACAATAATCCCATGTAGAACTTTATTTTTATTGAGAATGATTTTTGCTCGTCCTTAAGTTAATAAACAAACTTTACATCTAAAAAGTATATATGAATGCATAATTTTTTGGATACCTTTAAAAAAATAGATCTATTAAATGGAAAATCTTTAAAAAATTTAAATTTCTAATTACTTTTGTACATTTATGTGCAGAATTGGTAATGAATAATTTATTTAATTACTAAGGTTTAATTAGAATGTTTTAACTTTTTAAATTGGAATTAAAATTTTTAAATATAATTTGATTCTCTTTTTCTTAATTTTGCTGTTGTCATTATTATGTTCTTTTAGTATACATTATCCACTAAATTAATACATTCTTTTTGATAAATTAATAATTTTTATTTTTCATTGTTAATTAATATTTTTAATTTTCAGTGAAAACACAAGGGCTTTGTTGGAAACAGAGAAAAAACATGAAACGTATTACGTTTAGGTTATGACTGCATTAGGAGTATGTCAATTTAAATGATATTAATAAAGCAGTAGAAAGGCCAGTTAATTAAAATATTTTTATTTAGTATTGAATTAGAAAATTAGAAAAAGTTAATATTTAAGAAATGTAGGTAGAATCTAATCTTTAAGCAAATTATTTAAATATCATTTATTAGTTAATAGATGCTCAAGTTAGCTCTGATGAAAAAGCAGAAGAAAATGGAATGTTAACAAAAATAATGGATGAATAATGTATTTGAATTAAAATACAAAAGAGGTAGCGGAAAATGTAGAAAATTACGTATCACAAGTTAAAAAAGTGTAAGGCTAATTAAATAACATATATTAAGGAAAGTGTAATATTTATCAAGAACGAGAAATAATGCAGTAGTTTATAAAATTTTAGTATAAACTTGAAAAATAAAATACCTTTACGTAGACCGGGAAATGGATAAAATTATAATATTAAGTTAGATGTAAAATATAAGCAAATATTCTTAATAGAAATAATGGAGAAAAATATTATTCTTAATTTGATAAGATGATAAATAATTTAATTTAAAAATTGAGTAATAATTGCGCCATGAAAACGGTAGGAAATAAAAATAAATTGAGAAAATTAATTTTTATCTTGTTCTCTGAGATATTATGGAAAATATTGGGGTTGAACATTTGACTTCGAATTATGGATGATTAACGGATGAAATCATATTAAATTTAAGTGAATATTTCACACAGTATAACAATTTTTATTGATTATAACACTGGAAATATTAAGAATATAATTTTCGATGAAATTACGGTAATTCTTATTACAAACTTGGATTATGTTTAGGTATATAGATCTACAAGTTGTTTAATAAAAATTGATAAATTACTTTAGGATCTACGGTTTCTTCTTTCTGTATGTAAGTGTGGCTGCGAATGTTTTTACTCTTTTTTTTTTATGTCCTGCTATTATAATATGCTTTTGAAATGTTCACTTGTATAGGTCGAAAATACAATTCTAATATATTATATACGATGTAAAACGCGTGTGTTCATATTCGTATCTTAATGACTTAATTGCTAAATTTTTTCGGAACTATTCGTTATATGAATATCCGTCTGTACACAGCAAAATGATTCCTTTACTCCATTGTTTTTTCATTTTAATACCGTCTATTTTCCATTCAACGAAAATTTTTTCATTAATTAATAACGCACCATAAAATAGACTTCGCTTGTATGTTACAATTACATTCATTTCGACGATCTGATAACATTTACGAAATTGATTGTCTCTTAGCTCTGAAATTAAATAGCAATATTTCCTGAACGAGTTTATGCACCATTCAGTTTTTTAAATGCATTGACGTAAAATGCAACTGAATCCGAGTTACAAGCGTTTATACGAAACTTTATTTAGCTTTCTTTACTTTTTTTGTATTTTTCAAAATGCTTCTAGTGTTCTAATACTTTGGCAAACGAAATTAAATTTCGTCGTTGTCTCGGTTACCTTGGCATTTTCCAATATACGGTAATACTGTTGTACATGTAGTCAAGAAAATGCTTGTTTTGTCCCCATTTATATATTAAATTTTATCTCTACTTCTCATTTCATACTTTTTTATCTTTGCATGCACTTGTCTTTATTACGCCTCTCTCTCTCTCTCTCTCTCACTCAATCATTCCCTGTATGACCTTCTCTCATTCGTTATGCAATGTACTGTGATTGCAATATTTAAATGCAGAATCATTTATTATTTTACCATAAAATCTTTAAAGTACAGATTATTATTTTTTGTTCCTATTCTTTTGCGCCACTTGAGGCATTCGTGATACTTCAGTTTGATGAGATTTACAGTTGTAAAAGCTATGACGATCAATATCGTTTATCGAGCGTGAAATGTGCAAAGGACCACTTTGTTTTTCCTGCATGCATTTCGAATTATATATTGGGGTTTAACATGAAATTTTTTTAAATGTCTTATGTTTACTTTAGTAAATAGTAAGTCCTACTCTAATTTCTCAATTTTTTCTGAATTATTCATGTACAATGTCGTACACTTCAATTCTAATACATTCTAATTATTCATTATTTTTGTATAAATATGTAAATATATATATGTATAATAGACAAAAGCTAAATTTGAATTTACTTAATTTAATAATTATAATATAAATCCATACACACGTGTGCCTTTATATCGTTAACATTATTATTATATTAAGTAAATAAATATTTAGTTTTCGTTTATAATTAGGTATTTTATATAGTTATTAATAGTATGTCAATCAAGATATGTGATCGTACATAAAGTAAAAATATTTGGAATAGCTATGATTGATATGCATTATTCATCCAAATAAGAAAAAAATCTTATGTTAAAACCCAATTTTCCTATTCATTTGATTATGTCTTTCATTCATCGCGAAAATTTAAACAATATGTAATTAAAATCTTAAAACTACTAATATTAGGATCTAACCAAGAAATAGTAAAAATCTTACTCGTATTCGCGTAGATTATACATGATCAATTATTAGAAGACGCTTTTTATGCGTTTAATAGCAATATTTATATATGTATATAAATTAAAATCAGGATATGTGAGTTATGACTTCAAGTTCGATTTTAGATATTTCCATAAATAAAATATAAATATAGTCATATTTGGTTCAAAGATATTGATTTTTCAAGCCACCAATATGGAAATGTTAAGTCGATTATAATTTTAACTTACTTGATTATTATAAACATATGACATTTTTACATTTCATAAAATATCAATAGTTTCACAAAGTCTTAATTACGTGTTATATTAACAAAATAATTGATTTTGATATTCCATAAATTCTTAAGATATTCTATGAAAGAAAAGAATTAGCGACAGATATACTTTAATTAGATGAACGAAATTTTTTATTCAAATACACTTTTCTTAAAATGCAGCATTAATAAAAGGAAAGTCGCTTTTACATAAGCTTTTGAAAATCATCTATTACTTATTTAATTATATTCTTCTTACGCAAATAAAACTTATCTAAGATACTAATTATAAAATAATTTTATATTATTAATGCTTACATAACTGTTAATTATAAGTAGAGTTTTTATTTATGGATGGCGATGAAATAATTTTACGTAATAATTTACATACTACATTAAACGTTAAATACGCTATGTCGAATTATTTGTTTATAATTCATCAATTTGATTTATTCATATAAAATATATTCTACTATTGATATTTGATTATGATAATGATTCATATATACTTTTAATTAAATAAAACATATGCAATAGCTGATTTAAGTGAATATATGTTAAAATATTGTAGTTGAATTTATTAATGTACATCCTTCGATAGAAGTGGTTTTTATTTTTACATCATAAATTTTAACGAAATAGAAAGTTGCTTATTCGGCAAAGACTTTATACCATAGACAACGCAGGGGAAATTGATAAGTACTTATGATTCTGAAACACCTATTTAGTCGATTTAACGTTCTGTTTAGAGGATTTTGTATCTAACCGAAGATATCATGTAGTGAATCAATATATTTTAACGTCAACAAGTTATTTATGAACTTATGTTAATCTAATAATGATAACAAGATGAAAAGATATACTTTTAATTCTAAATCCATTAACTTAGTTTGGTGTGTAATTCGCGTATTATGTTTCTTTATAAAAAAAGTATTTTTAAAGAACTATTAGCAATTTTAAAAATACGTCAGATTATTTTTTTGCCTAAGCTTATAAGTTTATTGGATATTTTATATTCTAGGATGAAAATATGATTAAATAATGTTTGTTTCTTAAAGCTCTTTAAAATATGGATTTCATATCTCGCTGCAAATTTATCGTTAAATCAATTATTATTAAAATAGTAAAAATCGAAATAACATTAAAAGAAAACGAAGAGATTTGCGAAATAAATTAAAAGAAAAATTAAAGGAAAGATAATATCATTAGTGAACTAATAATATTAATAGCCTGGAATGATATAGATTTTATATTTTGCTTAATAGCTCATTAAGGAACTTTCTGAAACTTTAAATTCTTAACACACGATTCATAAGATATGATTTTTGAAAGAGATAATTAAAATTCAATCAGTTAATTGATAAATATTAAAGATAAAATTTAATATTTTACTACAAAAGGAACTACTGCTTTAATTTAGAATTTTACAAATACTTGCAATGGTTAACCGTTAAATTATAAGAATTGTCTGCTAAACATTAAAAAATTCACGACCAGAGCTTGTCAATATACAATTACATTATAAGTACGAACAGGATATTTTTTTTTACATTTTCATAATCTTACAATAACGAAGGTTTATGTACGTATTTTACATACTCCAAACATTTTCTTTACTCGCAAAGCTATAATTTCCAATTTATTTGGTACAAAGATACTTTTGAGTATTTTTGTTTCTCTATGGGAAAATTTGTATTTAAGCTTTTTCAATAATGTATAAACATCAATAGATACGCAGGAAAATAACAAATAGTACACTGTTATATATTAATAAATTAGTAAATTAGTAAAGAATAATACAAAAATTCGTACAAAATATTCTGAGATAATAAAAGGTTTGCAAATTTTTAGTTGGCGCAAAGTTATTACGTTACCTGAGGTGAATAAATATAATTAATCCGGCATTCATAAATACTCCTATTACATTAAAATTATTCAATAATATATAGTTGTAACAGTTTAGCCATAATAATCACAGAAAAATGAAAAGAAATGACTCAAATTTGGACTAAAATTACGGACTCTATTGGACTAGTAGCGATAAAGTTGATTTTTTCAAGAGTTTTACCTAACTTTGAATCTACGTTTATTAGTGGACTAACAATATTTTCATGTTATACAAGTAGTAAGATTTTAACTTTTGATTTTACGGATTTTTGATTAACACATACGTCTTTTACATTTACTTTTTAGTCATCCTATCTTGCAAAAAATATCGTTCTTATTTCAGTGTTAATTACACACCGTCTCTGTCTCTTCTAATTGATAAAAGGGCGTGGCGAGTTTGTAAATCTTAACGTGCATTCACGGCGAGTGGGAATGTGGGAATACTATGGGATCTGCCACTCCCGGATGATTGTAACATCGATTTGGTCCACGCGCGCCCTCGTGATCGTGCAACCTGAGTATCTTAAATCGACAAAATATTTTCTGACGTTATTTTAAGCTGCTCGACTTTTACATTATGATAAAAAAAATCTGAATTCACATATTGAATTTTTGAAAATATTTTTTATTTAATGTTGTATGTTTAATTTGAGTTTTGCTTTTGTGATAATTAGGTCAGAAAAAACCTTTGTGAAATCTAAGATATTACAACCTTTGTTGTAGAGGTCAGCAATAAGTATTTTCACTTATCAAGTACTATTTACCGTTAAATATATTATAATGTGTGGATTTTTAAGTCACCAATATAATAGGATATGTATGGATTCGTTTTATTTTTAACATATTTTATCTTTATTTCAAAGAAAACTTTTGTATTCATTAGCGGTTATCTTTTTGTGCAGGTACTGAAAAATTCCGATTCATTGTAAGATGAAGATTATTTAAAGAATGGATTTTCGTATTCTTTAAACAGATTCTTTATCAGTTAATCAACGACGTTATTGTAAACATTTTTTCTGAAAATATGCTATTTTTCTAGCTAGGGAAACGATTAACGATTACACAAAAAACAAATAAATTCGAAAACATGAAGCGAGCCATATGATTATAGTTTATTAGTAGCCAACTAGTTAGTAAACTTTTAATGCTGTAGCTTTAAATAATGCACACATAATTATTTATGAAAAATTTAAGTTAACGGGACAACTTTCGGAAGCTACTCTAATAACGAATAAAATCACTTTATGAAGAAACGATTTTACGTTGTTACCTACAATTATTAATATTAAATTCAAATAATTACACAATCAAACTCGATATGACACGACAACTATTAATTCTATAAATTATCTTAACATCTATAAATACGTGTAAGCATACGTAATTGTAATTACATATGAATTCTAAATTCTCGTCATGGGAAAATATAATTTGCATGCTATCGAAATGAAAGTGTGATCATAAAGAGACCCAGTGGTTTATTAATTTTATAAATCTTTACGATCCAGCACGAAAAGACTTGACGTGAAAAAAGCACACTGAACGGGTTCGACGGGTGAATGAAACAAGTGCTTGACAAGTTAGAAATACAGATCGAAACCGAGTAAGCCGATCGAGCGAATGGCGTTGCTTAGTCGAACGCGAGCCTCTTGAGGAAGAGGTAAATTTCCTCGAAATTGGGCCTCTCCTCTGCTCGCCTTCTCCAGCATTTGCACATCATTCGGTAGAGCTCGCGTGGACAGAGGGTCGGTTGGGACAGCACGCGTGGAAGCTGTTGCTGGTTGTTGTTGGGATTGCTCTGGTACCAGCGACTGCAGTTCTCCAGGACCTGCTCGGACGTTAGCTCGGCGTAGGGAAGCTCGCTGCAATTGCTGAAGATCTCCCAGGACGTCACTGCGTACGACCACACGTCCGACTGGCTGCTGCACTTCCCCTAGTGAAAGCCAAACAGGGATCCGTGAGTAAGTGGGGCATTTTTTACGTGGGTCGGAAGCCTGAGCTTCTTCCAGTCGGTATTACTGCGTTTGTGCTTAGCTTGGCACGAAGCTTTAACGTTTCATCACTTTCTCGAATTCTACGCCAAGTTTAAGTTTTTACAAGAATTTCGTGAAGCAATAAGTTAATAATATTACGATTCCATACAAAAGCATACGTTTGTATTAGCGATTTATTTTTAATTTCTGGATTGCTTTTTAAAAGTGAAACAGTAAAAGTATACCAGTTTTATTCGAAATTACAAAATAATTTCATCGCTTGTATCAACGTTTCTTTCATTCTCACTGATTATTTGATATAATTATCACTATTATTATTATCTTTTATTTTAAACAAGAGTTCAAGTCATTTTTTTAAAAAAGTATAGTTGATTAATGACTGGATTTTTGGTTTCTCTATCAAAGTATTTCAAGTTTTTTTCCTACAGAGTAATCCATCGTTATTCATGCAATAATGCATCTCACTTTGTTTTTGTACATGTATTCAAAGTAAGTAAATACACGTAATAAAATTATATTCAATAATACGAGGAATGTAAAATAAATAGAAGGCTGCGCACTGGATTAAAATATGAAAATTTACCATTAGAACGGCTTCCCAAGCCATCCATCGTAGAGGTATTTTTGCATAATATCCATTGACGTAGTATTCGTGATCGTACTTGCCGCAGTAGAGGGCGTGATCCGATACTTTGATTATTAGATTTTTATTCACGATGCAATTCCTGGAGGAAACATACATTATTGCATATATTTTATGAATATAAATCTCATATCTCGGTATTTCTTTTATATAATGCAGGACATGCCGTAATTATAAAACTTTTGTACCTTGCAGCTAAATCACAATGAGGAATTTTCAGATTCTCCAAGTACTTCATCCCGGAGGCGATCTGAGTAACGAAATTCAAAAGACAGCTATATCTGTAACAAGTCGAAAGGAGAAAAAGTAAAAAGACAAAGAAATTTGTGAAAGAACTTTTTAAATAATGATGTTTCGTAGAATGTATTACCTTAATGTGAACTCATCGTTTCCATTTTCACTTCCATTTTTCATAAATGTCGGCAGGTCACCTAGTTCACCATATTCAAATACAGCACCCATCGGTTCCTCTTCAACTAGAGCGATTATCCTTGCAACGTTTAAATCGCGAATCGCAGCCAAGAGATGCATATCTTTCATAAAGTCCTTTCTGCAAATGATTTACCAAGGTTTATTGGTAAATCATTATTTTAACAAAAATTGCTGAATTATATGACAAATTATGAAAATATTTAGTAGCATTAAATTTCCTTTTATTGAGATATAAATACGAACTTACTGGGGATTTTAAATATTAAGAGCGCAAGTAGAATTAGGATAATGATGGCACTTACTTGAGGGAATCGGTCACGCCTCTCCATAACGATCGCACGATTACGATTTGGCGATTGCGTATGGTGCCCATGTCGAGGCTCTGAATTCCCTTGGCTTCGCAAAGGTAAACAAGTCCAAAACTACCTTCTCCGAACTTGTCCAAGATCCTCAGCCGGTGCCTCGATATTTGTTGGATGTTGTAGATGCTTGACGTATTCGAGAGCTGAACGCTCTCTTGGATTTGGAGGGGCGTGAAGAGACTCGAGGAGCTGTGCTGCTCCCTTCGCTTGATCTACGATGGAAGATCTTTATGATATAAGTGCCCTTCGTACTTTTCTTAATCTAGCTTTTCTTAATAGTCTAGGAGATATTTTGAAAGAATTGAAAGGTAGTTTTTGAATCAAGCGGTGAACGTATTTAAGAGTTCATCTTTAATCTATGCTTTCTAGAGCATCGTTACGAAAAGATGCCTGTAGATAATGTAAAATATGTTCGTTAAATTAGGTTCACATCTGAAAAAACTATCAAGTGCCTTACTCTGGAAAATGAATTAGCAAAGAAATTTTTTTACCAAAATTAAAGTCCAAAGTAAAACGTATTTCTGAGTAAAATTACCGTTAAAATATCTGTAGCTGCGTAGTAGCCCTCGTGCACTTTGTGATTTACTTTGGAGCCATTATGTCCATGTCGTTTGACGGGAAAAGGCGTTGGTGCTATTCTTTCGCTTGATTTCTCGTCCTGATAACTGCGCTCGCTCGTAAAATCTGTAATGCCTTGGAAAAATTATAAAATTATAAATGTAGTTTAAATAATACGCGACGCTATTTTTAAATCGTTTCATTTCAACGGCTTTCTAAGGTTCTTAAAATATTAAACGTCGATGAAATGTAGTTAATATCATGAATATCGGATAAAAGTTTATTAAAAGCACCTAAATATTTCCATACGCTATGGCTAAATTAATTAAATATTCCAGTAAAGTATATGGTAAAAATATTTAAATTTTTGGCTTACAATAAATTTGATGTAAATTCTTAATAAGTTCCTAGCTGTTTTCTTTTCTGAAAATTTTTTTTCTTAATTCTGCCAAGAGATACTCGAGACTGAGGCCATAAATTGAATATGGAGAAAAGTGAGATACGAGAAACGTCCAATAAAAAATACACTTAAGCAAATTTACATAGAAAATCTACTATAGAAAGTATCAAATTTATGATTCGTGTTTAATGTGTTGATTATAAAAGCTTATATATACGTTATTTTTAATTAAGTGAAGGCTTTCTGTTTTAAACGAACTTCCGGCTAAATGTAGAAAGTAATGTAGAAAACGATTTTTATAGTTATTTTAATTATACGTTAAAAGTTATTAAGATATTCAGGGATATTCATGAAACTTAACTGTAAAAGAACGTTTTGCTTTTCGATCGAAATTTCTAGGTACATTCTGCAAGCCTTTTTCATTTTAAATCAATAATTCATCGGTTGCTGTTTCAGTTAATTTTCTAATCTGTTTAGGACATTTGCTTATGCTTTATGTCTTTTAACTTTAACTTGACATTAATTTTTCTACTCAGTCAAACAGCATGCTTAATACTTTCTGACTTTCTCACTAGAGCTTTATATACTATTTATTTACCTTTTATCGAAGCTGTATGTCACGCTTATTTTAATAAATTGTAGATTTCTTTCATCTTGCAAATTATATGAATTTGTGTTTGTTGTTATCCTATTCATTATAGTTTTTCAGATTTTTCGTAGCGCTTTTGTTCGATTTCAGGAATTTTCTATCCTCTTATTTCTTCAGAGGTTTTCTTTTCAAATTTTTATTTCAAAATTGCACGGCAATAATACACGAGTGCACATTTTTTGCTAGGATAAAAACTTGCAATTCTTTAAAATTCCTCTTTTTACTTTAATATTTATTAATATACCGTGGTACTGAAACTGTCTTCGTAATTTAATCATGACTTTCAATGTGGCCATATATTTCTCTTTATTTACTTTTTCTTCCACATTATTTTTCTGTTCTTAATAAGATTTCTTATATTTATTATTTATTCACTATTTACAGTAAATCTAATTTATTTGTATACGTCAGTGTTTGACTTGTGCTGTATAATGAAACTCTTTTATAATATTTTTAATAAATCTGATAAGCCTTTTCAAGATTTAAATAAATGAAAGAGATGATAAAGCATCGAATTCTTTGATTCATCATGGATCTCGGAACTTTTTAAATTTCATTTCAACCCTCAAGACACTATTACTGTCATTATGACCTGTAATAATTTAATTATAATCTAATATATTTCAATTCTTATGGTATGTATTTTTCTAAAACCGTTAAAGCGTCGGTTTAGTACGTAATAAGACTTTTATTTTTTTCAATAATTGCAACTGTAATTGTTGACTTATGGAAGATACCGAGTCTTTCTATTAAGATTTTAAAAATAAGCTTTAAATAGATGTTTAAAGTTGCTTCTATTAATATAACATAGGTAAGTTCGTGATTTCGGTGCTAAATGTTACTAAGTAATCGTAAATATTGATTTTTAATGAAACGGTAAAAAAGCCTTACCTGAAAGGAAATCAGTTTCAATTAGTTTGAGAGGAGACGCGGTCGTGATGTCGAAGCGCATTTGTTATGAAATTTACATTTTGCCCGGAGAATTTAAGTTCAGTAAGTTTGAGTAATTTAATTCGATCACATTGAAACTCAATCATTTTGAAAGCTCACCTTTGATTATAATAAAAATGGTTATCAATCGATGCATCACATTGATTAGTTCCAGCAGAAAATCACGTGTGTGAATAAACAATTGAGATATGCGGGTGCGAAGTAGTGGTTAAAGAGGACGAGTGAGAGCTTACCGCTACACGTGGAGAACCTCTCGCTCTTATGCGTCGCGGGCTCGTAAGCCAGATTCTCCTCGGAGAAGAGCTTGTAGGTCCTCTCGTAGGCACTGCACTGCTCGTACTCGCTGCCGTTGTCGCTGCGTATGCTGCTGCGAAGGGTGCCCATGTTGTCGTCGGGTAAGGTCGGGGTGAGAGCCGAGGTGAAGCTCTTGCTCTTGATGGAGAGCCGCGACTGCGACAACCCGTTCACGACGATCGGCGTCGCGAGCTTGATGTCCTTCATGTTTATGGTGATGCCCGGGGCCGTGGGGCCGCACAGCAGGGCCGTATGCTTTTGAAGCAGGGCGACCTTGTTGCGGCCCCGCTGCTTCATGAGGAAGACCGTGCAGGTCAACAGTAGCGCTATCACTGTCAATGCGCCGCTCACCTAAGCACGAATTCACGCAGGTGTCCTGTTATTTTCTTTTTTGCAAATTGTTTTCCATGGATTATTAGCAATTTCGAATTCGCGTGATCCATTGCATTATTACCGTCAGCTCTTTTAATATAAATTTACGTGAATTTACAAGGTGCGATCGGTGCTATAGATCTTTTATTTTTTTTTCCCAAATAATATTTTCGCCTTAACGATAATACCTTGAAATCGCTTACCAAACCTATATATGTCTGAGAATTGCCGATCGGAAATGCGTCGGGCGTTAAATTCGGGTTAGGCTGGTACGTGGTCTCGTTTTGGTCATTCTTCGGCTGAATTTGTTCCGGTATGTCGGTATCATTTCGTTCGTATATTAGATTTTGTTCAGCTATTAATTCATTGGTAAGGTTTCTCAGACCTGCAACTACATCGTAAGTAAAACATCGAATTAGAGTATTTGAAATGGCAAAAAGGGTATTTCGTAGAATCAATTTTTTGCTTATTGTTAACGGTATCTAAAGTTGAATTTAAAATTATATAACTTATCGATAAAAGTTCACGATTGCTACTCTTATAAGGATTAATTGTGTTATGACAACTGAGAACAGTTATATTTCTATTGGAAAAAAGTAGAGAAGTAAAAAGAATATTTGTACAATCTTTTATTATTATTAATATTACCGCTGCCTCTATTATTGCTATAGTTATTTTATAGTTGTAATTGTTCCATTTTGTAATGATGCTAATTTTTATAGGACTAAAAGATCTTAAGGATTATTAAAAGTAAGGGGGCAGTAGACTGAAATATAAATAAATTCCAAGAAAGGATTTCGTACCTGATTGGAAGGTCACCTCGCTTATCAATAACCATTTCGATCTCGGCTTAATTTCCAGTTTAACGAAGCGTCCCGTTTTTAATTGAAGTGGAATCGTTATCATACCAGCGCTCCATTTAAGGTCATTGGAAATTTCAACTTTGTCTGTAGATATTTCATATTGTTTGCCATCGTAAGAGAACGAAACTTGAATCAAAGAAAATACCTGTAAAATACGCAAATGTAAAATATATATATGTAAATACGATTAATTGTACAATTATGCATTACTTATATAATTTATTTGTTAAATAATTCATGTCAGTGCATGATACTTTTTTCTTTAGTTTTTATTGAAGGATTAAATTAATAATTTATGAAATACATTAAAATTTGGATGTTCATAGCGTTATAGTATTAGCTTTTATATTTTATGACGAAAATAAAGGTTTAATTTCAAATTTACTGTCACCATTAGTTTTGGTATTACGAAGGTAATTAATGCAAAAGTTAATTTTAACACTTTAGTTACTATTATTTCGAATAACTTTATTTTAAACCTTATGAAATTTGTAATTCTTATCTCAATCAATTTGTTTTAATGTATCGAATCTTAAAATGTATGCTATTACACTGCAATTATAAATTGAAACTACAATCTAATTTTATTTCCTCTGGTATATTATATTTATAGTTCACAGAAATGTAAAATAGAAAATTGTGAATGAAATAAATCTGATTTATGGTGATTGGATATTTATAGCGGATATAAAAAGAAGAATAGAGAAATTAAAATATTTGTAAAGTTTTAATCAATTGCTAGTCCAAAGAATTTATTCATTTTTATTTGTAATAACAAATGACGTTTCAATCATTTATAAATATATTGTATGACGCTGACTTCTAAGGACTAAATATGTGACGATATTATTATACAATTTATGCCATTTATGTTAGAAAATATCATGTAATTAATAAAAATGTATTTATTTCAAAAGCTGATAAGAAAAATCGAACTTTCATGATAGAAGTAATATTAATATAAAATTTATCGTATGATGTAAAATATTGGATTAAATATGAAAAAATTCTATAAGAAGTTTAGTAAAAATATTGATTATTTTATGCCATAAAAGTTCATACAGAATTATATATTTGAGAGGCTTATATGAAAAGCCATTATATGTTTAAAATGAATTTAAGTAGCATGTAAATTAAATTTAAATTAAATTTGTTCGCATGCTATCGTTTAATCAAAGTACGTAATAAATAATTTTGTATCAGAATCATAATTTCTGATATAAAGTTCGAGAAAAACTGTTTTCTTAAATTTTATAAAAATTTTTAATAGAAGTATACTAAAATCGCCTTTAAAAAGTAAGAGAAATAAAAAGTATTCAATGTATTAATCGATGCCAACCACCAATTTTCATATATAAATCGAAGATTTTAACCAATAAAACGAATTTATGATTCAATAAAATTATCACGCAAATATCATTGATTATTAATATTACTTATTTTTCGTTTAACAATTGTCACTGTGAATCTTTGACTTGGTAACAGTTTTCTTTAATTATTGTTATTTTAACAGTATTGTCGATATCATTGTAGAAACGTATTGCTAAAAGAGAATAATAGTTCCAAACATTTTTTTTTAATTTTGACAGGCTGATAACTTATATTTGTACCAATTAAATGTAATGTGAAAGTGAATGATTCCGTAAGATTCTCGTTAAAGCAAAATAATAAGCTAATAAAAAGTTTGCAAAGATAAAGATTTTTCGAGGCTGAAGTTTTCTGTTTGAAATTAGATCTGCTTTAAAAGAATTTCTTAGATGGGAAGTAAAAATTGAAAAATCAATTTCTAAGGCATTTCATAATTCTAATCTTTCAAATAATGTTAATAATAAATTATTTTATAAAATAAATTTAAAATTCTTTTTTAAATTTATTGCTAACAAAAAGAATTCTATGCATGTGATAAAATTTTACACAAGTTCTCTATGTGTAATTTGCTTCAACAGTTTTGAAAGTAGTTTATGCGAGCTAAAAATGTTACAGTTAAAGTTAAGGAAACGTTTGAAATTCAGTTAGTTATTATTATTTGAAGCAAATAGATTCTCAGTCGTAGGCAGTTAAAGCTCATTCTGTTAAAGAAACATATTTTCGTCGAATAGTTAACTTCACTATTTTATGTTAATTACTTATAAATTATATGCCATTTATAAGCAATAATGAATAATACAAGTGTATCTTACATTTTGTATGAAAAAACAAGAAAATGTCTTTTACTAATACGAGAAAAAAGAAGTAAAAAATGTTTCTATATTGTTTTTGCGAAAGTTGAAAAACTATACGACTACATTTTATTGAATAAATTTATATTTTAGTACATATTTTTAAATTATCCTCTGCGTTAAAAGTATAAATGTGTTTTAATGTTATCCTTACTTCGGCAGTGTTTACATTTTACATTATTATATTTTGGCGAGACAAAGGTATAAGAGCCCTAAACGTTGAATAATACTAAATAAAAATTATAGTGAATCATACTTTCTGCTGCAGGAAATAAATAAAATTTTTGATTTTGCATACAATTGATGGGACTTTAAATTATATTTACCATTTACGTTTATCATTGGTTAGAGAAGTTGGAGTAATAAAAAGTGAGGTCTTAGATAAAATAAATTACTTTTAGAAATTCTCCAAAAGCCACGACTTACTTCTATTTCACGTCTGGGAAGGTGGGCCACATGGACGCTACAATTCTCGAATTCCCTCACTTCTTTGAACTCAAACACAAGTTCGATAATTTCACGATTACTCCAGCCTACCCAGCTGTTGCTGCTCATCGAGCTGAGAATCTCGTGTCCATCGCCAAGGACATTATCGGTCAGCTGGCCAAGGCCATGGGCAAGAGTACCGTTTATTTCGCTGCCGTCATACGAGGAATCCTCGAAGTTACATCCACCCGGGCCATTTGCCTCACCCGATGGTATCGTGTATCTTGCTATTCGTTCTGGAATTATCATGATTACGTAGTTACAAAACATTTACAAAATACGGTATGTTCCACAGAGTTGCGATCTTGTGGCAGCTTATGAATATCAATCCTAAATACCAATTGTTCGTGTATTAGGCACCTTTTTAAGAACATCACTGATTTCTTTAAAGGAAAAGTGTAATTTCCGTGTAATACATTTATATGAATACAAAATACTTAAATGTGGATAGTATGTGCACATACAGGAGCAACTCATAAAATACAGTGAAACAATAGGATGTTTATCCTACGAAATGTTAGTCCCGGCTTTTACTCAGTAATGGCAAAGTGCTCGCTTTCAGTGTCAGAAGTGCCAAAGTTTCATCCTGTCGTAATAAAGTACATTTTCCATTTTCATTTAATATGAAATATAAATTAGTCGGAGTTATTATTACAGAAATTCTGCTCATACCATTGTTTTTAATTTATGTTATATTGATGATTGTACGACTTATTAAAATCATTCGAATATAAATATATAATAATTTTATTTGATAGCAAAATTTTAGTTTTTGTAGTAAAATTGCTAGACAATGGCAAAAATGTTTTTGTATTAGTTTGTACCTTTTAAGTGATATTGTAGAACAAAATAATTATCAATCTTATAATTAATAACGAGTGTTAAAAATCATATTATAAAAACTTGATAAATAATCATTAGAAGCTCAAAAGTTATTATCACATTATTTTCAAAAAATATAGATCATTTCGATTCTCTTCTAATTTTAGCTAAAATAAAATCTTACATTTTTTAGATTTAATTTTGATATATTTCTTCATTTTTTATCTAGTTTTTGTAAAAAAAAGCCTTTTGCTTTCTTATTACTTTATGTTTTTGTTATTACTTTATATCGAGTTTATTTTGATCTACGTTGGTGAATTTATATTATGGAATTGTAAAGTGTATACAGCTTCTCTACCTCACTATTACATAATGTTCTACATTGTAAACTATTTTAATTCCATTTTGCTACAAAAAACTTACTTTGTTCTCGTAAATTATAAATATATTTTCTTCTTATTCTGTAGAAGTTAGTGTAAAGCATTCATACAAAATAACTAACATTATTGTTACTTTACCAATTTCACCTCTCAGATATATCGACGATATAAGATTTACAGAACAAATCAAAATATATTTTTTTAAAATATTGTTCGTATTTTGTGACAAATTAATTATTCATACTTATTCCTATTCTAACGATTTTATCAATAAAGTTGAAAGATTTCATTAGAATTCTGGATTATTTCTAAGTAAAACTATTTCTAAGTTCAAATCTTCGTTCACAAATATATCGTATAAATACGTTATGCGTTAAGTTTTATTTCATAAATTTGATTTTTTTTTCATTTACGTATTCATAATTTCAGAAGTTATAAATTCTAAGGCATAAATAAATATTTTGATATTTACAGTAGCAAAGTTAAAGAAAATACATATTACTTCAATAAAGAAATAATACTTCACATACTAGATATTAATATATGGTGTAAAGAATGTGTACTTACTTAATCTAATGATGAATATTTGTATGTGTAATGAATCAAAATTTCAGTAGTATAAGAATATTTCCATTTTGAAATTATGTGCAAGCTAATATATTATCTGTCAATTAATTAATGTTCCTCTAATATAAGTATGTTTGTGTATTCAGTCAATTATGAAATTGATTTATTTTCTCAATGCATTTATAATTTTTTAATTTTAAAATAAAATTCAGTACAACATTAAAATTCTTAGTACAATTACAGGCAATAAAGCAGATCAACATTTTGATCCCTTTAGAAAATTAATTGCGTTCAATTTTTTTTTAATAATAAACAAGATTCAGCAGAGTTGTATGACAATAGTGTTAAACAATTTGTCTTTTTTTTATCTTGCGAATGTCCTGTAAATTGAACAGAAAATACTGCCCAAACACTTTACTTTTCAAGAAAATTGAAAGTAGATAATTTATTTAGTTCGGATAGTAAACGCCTGAGAAAAATAATACTCTAAAAACTCCGAACTCTAAAAGAGAGATGGGAAGAGAGAGCAAAATTACGAACATTGTGTTAACTTCGCAACGAAGAAATGCCTTCTTTTATTACAGAGGAAAAACGTAAGAACCTAAAAAGTTTTCAATAAAATAAGTTTTCTCTTTGTACTCGTTCTATCTTTTTCCTTCTCTTCTGCATTCTTCTTTCTCTTTAGCTTCTTAGATTTCTATAGCTACTAATGCATAGTGATAGAGAGAGAGAGAGAGAGAGAGAGAGAGAGAGAGAGTGAGTGAGAGATAGAGTGAGAGAGAACCCGACAGTTTCTCTTCCTTTATACGTATACTTTCGATTGTGTCTGATGTTTGCGTTTCAGTAGCAAGAAATGCTTTTAGACCTGATTGATCCTGGAAATTGGGAAGAAGAAAAATCACATGCAACGCTGGTGGTCGATTCTCTTTCCTCTTTTCTCTGTCTTTCTTCCTATGAAGCGTCGATTGCTTGAGATTAAAGGGGTCGCTTGTGAAAAGAGCGAGAGATGGAACCAGTCAAGCTGAAGTTGGCGAAAAGGAAGCAGATTGAAGTATAGAGAAAAAGAGTTTGGGGATATTGAAAAGCCATACAGTAGAGTTTATATCGATTATTTGCGGATCGCTAGTTGAACGAAAAAGCATCAACGACAGGATTGAGATCGTCAGGGAACGCGTGTAAAAAGCGCATCTAATGATTTCGTTTTAACCTTTTGCTTTTCATGCATAAAATCTTTGTAGATTTCTCAGTTTATTGTTAATAATTAAATACATTATTATAAATAATATTCATGATGAATTTAAAGGGGTACATATATTACCGATCAGATTGTAAATATATTTACGGTTATTATTAATTTTACCAATTAGTAATTATATTACTAATTGATACAGTTACCAAATAATACAATTAATTTTTCAATAAAGTATCATCGAAGATAATTATCAATTTTTGTTTCAAAGCAAGTATTCTTGAAGTTGTAGTACTTTCTTAAATTTAAATTAGATAAAAATAACAAATAACTTATTTTTTAATTTCAACATATAAAATCAATTATATAAATGAAATTATATATGTTATTAATATTATGTACATTAATTGTAGAAATAAAATTGTATGGAATCCGATATCAACTTTGTCAAAACAGATAATGGATTACTTTATAAATAATAATATAATACGAGGAAGCATAAATAGTCTATTTATAGTATTTATTGAATTCATTAGTTTTAGAAGAAGATAAAAATAATTTTAGCAAAATAAATGTAAATAAATCAACTCTTGGGAATATATTGAGATTGGATTTATTTGGAAATATTAATATTTCGAATACGCAAATACATGTAAACATATCTATTGTATGCAACAGACTTTTTCCCAGTCGACGTATTTAAGCTTATTCATTAATCTATCGATCCAACTGACAGAATAACTGCTTATACAAAATATTCGTGTTATAAAAACCTAAGAATTTGCTAAAAAATATAATTTTTATAATATTGCAATATACTGAAAATGATAATAGTGTCCGGAGGGTATATCAAAGGAGATGTTGAAAACACGTAAACTGGTAGTGGGAAAAGTGAAACCAAAGAAAAACAATTAAATCTTTTGGGAGATTCGATTTCTCACGCAAATCACCTTACCAACCGGCGCCCACAACCGTACGTAGCCATTCGTTTATGCGAGGTGCATGCACAAGCACAATAAATTCATCTAATAGCCAAGGAGGGAGAGATGACTGGACAGGTCAAGGAAATGAGCGACTGCGTGTTCAGTAGCGAAGAGGGAAGGGGAGAATGAGGAGGACCAAGTGGGAGGGAAAAAGAGGCGTCTGATGAATAATTAAATGCAGCAAGGTGGTTTATTGACGTCACTTACGCTCCCAGACGCAGCCGTAAATCTCGACCCTCATGCACACCGTACGTGGATGCTGGCTATAAGGAACAAAGCGTACTCTGCTCGCAACGAATGGAAGATCGAGCTTTTGTTTCTCCACCAAATACGTGTTGCTGTTGCCTCGCAGTACCTGCGAAATTTAGAAATTTGTTAAATGATTTTCCTTCTTCATCTTTATCCACTAGCCCAGAAGATATTTATCTTTCGTATTCTTTTGTGTTCTTCATTATATTTTTCTGGAACCTATTGGCTCACTATGACATTATGATATTAATATTTCACGCGTCGAGTAATTACATCTAATCGATTGATTATTTAAATATGAATTAAAAGAAATTGCAATAACCGGATTAATGTAATTTCATTGCTTCATACTAAATTTAATTAAATACTAAATTAAATTGAAACAGATGATGTAATACATTTCGTTTAAGAATTAAAATTTATTGTAATATGTAACTTAATTAAAACCAACGTTTTAACTTTTAATATCATCGTCGCTTTATTTTATCTCCAAAATTTTTATTTTTTAAAACAGTCATGTAAATGACTGACCGAAAAATTAATTTTGAAAATGTAGGGTCAATCGAATTAAATTATCAAAAAGCTGATATACTTGAACTTCATTCTTCTAAATATTTGCAAATTTCTGTTCATTTACGGTTAATTTAAATTTGAAATCTTTAGTACTTCATCCTTATTATTCTCGCTGTTTGGAAATAATAAAGTGTAATAAAATGAGAAGTTTTCAGAGCATTTAATTTTTATAAAGTATACTTTAAATTGAATACTTAGTTCAGGTTAGCCTAGAGCTACCAACAAAACTTGTCGTGAAAAACGAAATTTAAATTCTTAAACTATAAAATGGCTTATACTTTTATACCGAACATTTAAAAAACTTATTATATGTAATTATGTATATGTATGAAATGCACTAAAAATATACTGTATCCGAATAAATGAATAATTAAACTTTTACGGCATCTGTTATTCATTTGATTAAAACTAAACTGATGCATTTTCCAAACTTTTGAATGAAGTCATTACATTTATCAAAATATAAATAAATTAATAATTATAAAATATAATTCATTTATAATTATACTATACTATAAAAAATGTATATTTATAAAAGAACTATAATGATTAACTTCTTACTTTATATTTTATGATACAAGGGTCAATATTTGGAAAAATTTTGCTTTGAATATTTATTGCGTAAAATATTTTCATTTTATTTATTAATACGATTATAATGTCTTATTTTTCTTGTACGTCATAAAGTTTTTCACGAATACGCCATAGGTCTTAGAAAAAGAATTTTCAAATATCATGCGTTATAAAATAATTATAATTACGCAATAAGTCCTGTTAACGGTTTAAAATCTATCAAGTTGTGACCGGTAGGTATATTAAAATCGCTTACTAAAAATTCATTTTGTTTTGCGACTGATATATTCAACTGAAAATTTTACGCAATAGTGCTTGAAATACGTAGAAACATGATAGATGTACTATCGGCTTGCAAGCGCAAAATTCCAAAATCACTGCGACGAGTCTGACTTCAGATTCAACGCTCGCTATTAAAGTATGAATATTGCAGAGCTGAAAGTCAAATAAGGAACGTTCGTATATGCTTCAAATATTTCGTAGACCCTTGAGACGTTTCATTGCAGATGCAAAACGTAGATATTCCTATGTATTTATCAAGTGGCATGCAGAGTAGAAAAAATAGTGATAAAGTATGAAACTAGACAGACACAATGTCAAATACAGGAGGGTGAAAAAGGCAGTGAGTAAAAATTTAGCGCACATATTAAAATTTAAGAAAATAATTATAGAAAAATCACACATTTTTGGAAAACAAAAATGTTTTAGAAATATGAAATTCTAGAATAACGAAATTCTCGCCCCAAACATAAAATGGTTTATTTTTGTATTAGTGTGTTATAATGAATTTATTTGAAATTGTAGTGATCGAAGTTCCGAGTACTATTACTTGAATTATATTTGAATTATCTAATGTATAATAATGGAACAAAATATTTGAAAACAATGTTCGTTTAAATTTCAATATATCGATTACACGAAATTACCACAATATTAAAATTTTAATAATAAAAATTATCAACAGCTGTAAAATTAGTATTTTTTAGTCTACGGAAAATTTTATAAATTATTTATAAAAAATTAAAAATTGTAAAAATAATAGAAATTTAGTGTAATCTAAAGTTTTATGATTTTGTGATAAATACTTTGACAAAAATGTTCTTTAAAGTTTTTAAAAGAATTCAAAATTAAAAAGTTTTTCTCTTTATAATTAAGATGTTGATTTTTTAATAGATTTTGCTTACAACGTAATAAAGATATTATGAAATTTACATAATTAATTAACGTAAAGACGAGGTGGCATCATTATGTGATGTAGCGTAGTGTCTGATTTCATGCTTTAATTATAATACGAGAACGACTAGTAAGAAAATTATTTTTTACGTTACTTAACAACAGAATAATTTTATCAGAATATTAATTATTAATATAAATTAATTAAGAGACTGAAAATAATTACATTGATTGTAGAGTAAAAATAATTTTCTACTAAAATTTATTAATAACACGATAATTTTGTAATTATATTTAAATTATGTTTGTTGATGACATCAAAGATAATTATAATTTCAATTTATAAAAGTGAAATAAATGCCGTGAGGAAACTTACGTTATTTTATATATTCTCTACCAATTAAATTGTGAAAATTAATTTTAATCGTTATTCCATTTAATATGTTAAAAGTCATTTAAAATATATTACACTATCTATTCGTTTATATTATATTAAAAGCTAAAATTACTTTTAATCTTAGGAAATCATAAAAAGAACTTTGAAAGGTGAGAAATGAAAGTAGAAAATTAGGAGTATGAGTCTATATCAAGTCAGCCCAGCGTGCACATACATGCCAAGAGGATAAGAAATGAGTAAACATATAAATCAAATTGCCCGTACGTACTCTATCACCCCGTAGATTTTTGTAAGGATGCCACTTGAGATCTCGCCAGTATTCTAGGAAGAAGGCTTCCGCATACTCCTGACCCTCGCCATTCCCGAAGCGCCCCTGCGTCTCCGTGCATGTAATTAAGTGGTCCTTCGTTAAGTCAACCTCGAGATACTCGCGAATATCGCTGCTTATCTGTGCCTTTGGGCACCAGGCACCGCCGTTCTTTTCTTGGCGTATCCTGTTAGTGAAAAAAGAAGTGTTGCTTGTATTTTTTTCCATCGTCGTACTGTACTTATTATACGAACTGGAAGTTGTGCGCTTCGTGAAACTTGTTGCCGCTCTTTGCGAATTCAAGGTTGATAGAGACACAACTTTTCTTCAACTACTCGAGAGCCATAAGTATTGTTTATCAATGTCATTCTTCTTTTTAATATAATGATTCAGAAGTTCAAGAATTTAATTCAATTTAAAGTTTTTCAATTTGAGTAAGTGTCAGAAAAAACATTGTTCTTGCACTCATTAGTATAACAATTCATATAATACGATCATCATGTAATTGATAATTAATCGTTTTTATTTATTTGGATTTTTGTTATGCAAATTATTGATACAATTTTTTTTTTATTTAATAATATCATTGGTTTAACGAAATATTGAATAGTAATATCTGTCACTAAAACACAAATTTAGTATTTGCTATGAATTAAATCTAAATACGATTTGAATTTATCGTTTTAAGTATGTTTATAAAAATTTTAGAAACAACGAAAATACTCCTCAAATAAATATTCTTCAACAAATTAAAAGTATTTGACAATTTAATAATTTATTAAATTGCTCTAGAATATTTCTCAAAATAGATTTCTATTTATTTTCATTCCTTTAAAAAATTTAATTTCGATAAAAATTTAATCGAAAAATTTAATTTCGATAAAATATATTTGAGGTTTATTATTATTTTAATCTAATCATGAAATAATTTTGTAGGGGTTATATATAAAATTACAGGGCTTATATATAACAATTATTTATACTTTGAATTAAATGTTCAATTTTCTGATACACATGCATATAATCATTCATAAGCTCTTTATAATATTGTATAAACTGAATTAAGTTTTTATTTGATAAAAACAAACTATGCAACAAATTTTTACAGTTTTAATAGAAAAAATTCAGATAGAAAGTTAAAAATAAAATTATGACTACTTCTGATATTGAATTACATCTCCAAATAAAATATCAATCGGCGATTTTAATTATAATTGACTTGTGTTACGCTAATTCACTTTTCTTGTATGACGGCATAATTGCGTTTCATTAATATAAAACATTTCATTGAATTTCACGCAATTCACATTAAAAAGTGCTGTTTATAAAAGAATCTTAGGCTTAGTCTTATCAAATTATATAAAAATAATTGTAATCATAAAAAATTAAAGCTTCATATTCAAATAAAACAATATAAATTATTGCGCGTAATAAAGCACATAAAATATAGATTAAGAAACTAAAATATTGAATTTTTTGATTAAATACTTGAATTTCTCATGAGTATAATTTGAGAGTATTTTCAAAGCTTTCATATATTGAAATTCAAAGAATTTGCGTAATTAGAATGGTTCAAGTACAAAACTTGTTAATTATCTCGATTTAAATCTAAAATTTTAAAAAGATTTTTCTCTCTACACATTTCTTTATCTGAATTACAGTATATACTGTATTTTTTTGAAATCTTTTTTACATTTTATCTGATGATATTTTAATTTACTTTGAAAAAATTTTAAGAGAAGATAAGATTTTTACTAAAAGATTTTTATTTTATGATCACTGTATACATTAGATTTTTTATTTTACTGATATTTATATCAGAAGATATTTTAACTAAGAAAAATTAATTAAAATATTTAATAAAAAGAGCACACATACACACATTAAGCGAGTTTCGTAACTACATATTTACATGAAGTTTTTGTATAATTATTTAAAAAGTTAATAAAACTCCCTTGAATAATACTAAAGTTTGCTCATTTTCATACAATAAGAAGATATTTATGAAGAAGTAGTACCTTGTTTCTATTAGTTATGACGTTTAATAATTCTAGAATCTTGTTTTCTTTGATACAAAAGAGAAAATTTCTTGAAATTGAAAAAGTAGATGTAACTCCGACGAAAAAATTTGTTTGGTCATTTCCGAAATTATATTTATTAAAATAACTAGTAATTGGTAGCAGTTTTCATAAAAATATCGCAATAAACATTTTCATGTATTTGAATACATTACTTTTATATACTACGATTTTTACTTCGTTTTTAATTAGATGTGCAAATATGAAATGAACCTTTGAAAAATTCGAATGTGTAAATTTGCATAATAGAAAAGGATGGAATATAATACATGCAATATACTATTTAACAAATTATGTTCGTTTGCACTTGTTACTTCAATCAATATATTATCGAATATAATATAAACGTATAAATTTAATTTTCTGTGCAAACGAATGATTTTGCGAACAAATATTTTTAAATACGTATAAATAGATTACAATGAAAAAATTACTGCTAAATAGCAAGAACAATAGAATAACCAAAACCATTCTCTCTCTCAAATATTTCAACACTTTTCGAATAGTTTTTATATAAATGTCGAATGTTGCATCTTAAATCAATCATTCAATAATCATTAACTCTAAATGAA
Organism: Wiebesia pumilae; assembly: GCA_018907045.1. Lineage (NCBI taxonomy): Eukaryota > Metazoa > Arthropoda > Insecta > Hymenoptera > Agaonidae > Wiebesia > Wiebesia pumilae. Next base: position 6,428,121 of record JACCHZ010000138.1, read on the forward strand.
AGCGTACGTATTTTATGATCGATAATAATAGAACGCCTCTTCGAAACTTTTCCTCTTAAATACATTAACAAAGAAAAATCTCGGCGTAAAACATTTAACATTATTATACTCTTTTATTCTTATCGTGTTCTCCATTTACACAAGCTATAGAGTATTTAATAATCATAATAACGATCGCCGTTATCAATCTACCTTGCATTCTGTGGCCCGACGGACTTCATCTCGTAACTGGAAGAAGCCGTTATGGCGTCGTCCGGAATTTTTCCCTCTTCCATGCCGAGCGGAAGTATACAATGGCCTGAAACGACATTAACGTTATCCAATTACCGGTAGATCAACCCTAAGGATGGAGGAGGATGGAAAATAAGAGCAAAAGTGCTCCTACTTTGTGTGCGCGTACTTGGAAGAAGGGAAAGATGGAAGAGAAATAATAATATTACGACTTTGGCGTTTGCATATTGACCCTTTGTTGGATTATGTAAATGGTTGCACTGCTCTTTAATATCCGATGAATAAACGGGAGAAAAAGTGTAACGGAGAGCTACAGACGTTTTGTTTACATATTACGTGCGTTGCGGTGACTAATGAAAAAAACTTGGTTAAAAACTTTCACATGATTCTTTTAAAGAAATTTTTTTTTACGTTGTTAAAAGCCTCTACGACATATATTATACTGATTTGATGAATACGTAACCGAACGGACAAAGTGATGTTTTTTCGTTTAATTTGCATGAATTTCTCTAGAGATCGCATCATATAACAGCAGTAATCATTACCTTTTTTTGTTTTTATTTTTTCAATTTAAAAAAATACATCTAGTTATTATAATGAAATCATATACTGTAATTTGAGTTCAAATTACATTATTGTTGTTGTTTAATACTGTTAGACGAAAAGAATATATTTTAACTTTATAATATGATTACGAGTTTAGCGCATTGATTTATTGATATTATACGTAGCATTTCATTTATTTTGAAGGACTTTATATTGCATATATAGGGTAATTTCTATAAAAGCTTGCACGTGATCAAAATATATTTTAATAAAATATTTCATGTTGTGAATTTCTTCATTTATGTACGGTAAGTATTACAAGTAATAATAGTATATTAAACAGTGTATTAAACTACATAATAATAAATTCTTTTGAGTATAAAACTAAACACTTATAAATTTTGTCCTAGAATGTTTTGAAATATTAGTAATAATGTTGCTTCAATTAATTGTTATATTTTTATAATTAACAAGTTATACTTATACAAGTTAAGCTGTTGAGTTGTAATGTAAAATAGACGTTGCACTATGATTAGAGTACGATTTGAACAAAAATATATCTGTAACTGCAACTCAGTTGGAAGAGTAACGGATCCATCGTCCTGGCCAATTAAAGTTGCAATCTTTGTTTTTTTTTTAAACTTCAGAATAATAGTTTTATCGTTCCCAATACGTAAAAAAGTACAAAAATAATATTCAATATTTTTTACTATGCATCGATATAATTTCTTTTAAGCAATTAAAGTTTTTAATTGGCCAATCAATTACAAAAATATATTAGAAAGAATTTGAGTATTTACAAATAAAATACAATTACTGATATATTTTAAGAGTTTGTTGGATCTTATTGAATATCCTTGATAAATCTTCCTGTTAGAAGGTGAAGGTAATTCTTCTTTCGATCATATACTTGGAACTGACTAATCATTAAGAATTATGTTGCTTTTGCACGTTTTCATTTGACTCGTGAAAAATTTAACGCCATTATTTCTACATCAAATGCGATACTTGGTGTAAAGCTAAAACGTAGTGCCCAAGGGTATAGCACTTTGTACAAGTAAGAGCTACACTTGGCACTGTTGCAGTTTTATTCGTTTTATTTTCTAGTCTCGCAACTCCCGTAATAGAACACCTAGTCTCCCTCGTATAATATTCACATGAAAAATAAGTGTAATTTTATAATGTTAAGTGAATTACTTCAATCTTTAAGTTCAAATGTACAGTAGATGCGAGAATTATGCTTATAAATTGATATTATTACACGATACACACGTACAAAAAAACTCGCTTTCATGTAAATATTGATTTTAATTATGTACGAGGTAAAACTATTTCAGAAGTAATGAATTTTCAAATTAGAAGTTGATAATATATTATAGTTTCATCGTGCACTTAAATCGAATTGAAAGTATTAGTAACGCCTGAGCTAATCCATGTATTTTAAGAAGTAATTAACAATTTTTTTATTATACAAGTAATGTAAATAATATTGTATTAATTTCATTATAAAATAAAAATTAGGAAAAAATGATGAAATGGTTTGAAAATATTTAGAATTGGTAACGTTTCAGGTGATAGATAAATTATTTTTGATAAAGAAAATAATTCACGCAGAACGAGGTATTCGATTTATCGGTATATTTAAATTAGGTTATTCGTGATTAATGAAAGTGCTGATTAAATCGACTTTTATGATAAAGCAGAGTTATTTATTTTTTCAACAGCTCATAATGCTATATACGCGATTCCTCTGATCAAAAATATTTTAAAACTAAAGGTTTTTATAGAATCAACTCATCACTCTTTAATTGCGTAATACTTTTAAAGTAGCTCTTTTCATAAAGCTAAATAATTATATAAAGCAATTAGTTTCAGATTTAGTTTGTCAAATGAATTTATTAATAAAACTTTTGTGTAACGTCCGTAATGGAATTGAATGGTTACATATATTAGAGTTGATAAAAGTTCTCTATAAATTTTAATCGTTAACTCAAATACTATTAATACTGATTTTTAAGATAATTTTACTATACACCTAAGGGATTGTATTGTATCAATAATTTATGATGAAACTAATTTACGTAATTTCATGAAATTGCAAGGTTTAATGAAAAAAGTGCTAAAAGAAATTTTTAATTGTAAAAATATAAAAAGAACACGTTACGAATTATAAAATGACGGGAACATTTCATAAACTTGTAAATTTATATTTTACATGCATATATTACACCTGTACATAATAGACCTTTCAATTGATTCAGTTGATATTTATCAAACTAATAAAGTTACTACTTTGTATTATTTTATTTTCTGTATATTCTATAATGTATGACGTACTTTAATTCTCTCAATAATGAATAAATTTATATTTTTTAAGCAATAAGACGTAATAAAAATTGTAATTCAGTAAATTATCTTACTAATTATCTTACTACACGTTTTGTCTCTTTATTTTCATGAAATTTTTATAATCAATAATAATAATATGATAAAGTATATTTAATATTCTCCCATGTACGTGCAAGTATAGCCTCGACAAATTTAAGAGGATGGTCAATATGCATTAAGCTTAGCAAATACAGAACGAAAAAGAAAATTTGCCCAAGGGTTGGTTCACTGATTGGGCTTCTCTTAAAGTACTTACTGAAAACATTTTTGGATTGTTCCTCGGTACAGAGAGCCAACGCGATCAGGACGGCTCCTGTCAGCAAAACTACCTGTTCCATGATGTGTCTCGGGTTATCCTAGAACGCTGCCACCCGGCCTGTGGTGCCGTATGTTTCATGGTAGACCCAATAGTTCCTGCTTCATTTTATTCTAGAACCGCAAATGTTTTTCATCAAATGTAAGTAGGCAGTCTACGAAAAATTAGGTTTCCTTAATACTATAATTACGATTATTATGATTATTATGATTGAGTATAATAATACTATGTATTATTATTTTGCGAGTTTCGATTTTTAAGTAATTAAGCAGACCTTTGTGTATCTCTTTGTAGACTGTGATTGAAAATTTATTGCCCACTAATGCCGTTTAAAGCCACATTTTATCCATAATATGAAAATATTTAAATAATGAATATAAAATTATTTAAATTCGAAGTAAATTCAAGTACAAATAAAAAAATTTTCATGAATAAAATTTATACGTTGAACGTGTATATTCTCGTGGTAATATAGGAAAAAAGAAAAACGAGATAAAGGGAAAATTAGAGAAAGAGAAAGAAAGGAAAGTAATCAATATATCAGTGCGCGCTTACATAAAAAGATTACAGAACTAATAATTATTAATGAGCAATGAGTCATTTTTATTGGACAATTTTTGAAAGTAAGTACAGAGATAATAGATTCATAGCTTGCAAGCTTATTGATTTCTATTTATTTTCATTTATATGAACAGGAAAATTTAAATTATGATGATTCAGTTTGATCAATTGCTTTACACAAGTTGCTTCGGATATTTAAATAAAATCATGAAAATTATACAGTCGCATGTAGATATAATTTCATGCAGTTGGTGTTTCGTACGTTTTCGTTTCAGGAGAATGAATAAGCTTGGAATGACAAGAGCAAACAAAACACCCACATTTAATTTAAGTACTTGCCTACCTTCTTTTATAAAGTATTTTTTTCTGTCTTTTTCCGTATCATTTTTATCTTTTTCTTTTGTCGAATCTCCCCCCCCTCTCTCACTCTCCCTCTCTCTCTCTCTCTCTCTCTCTCTCTCTCTCTCTGTCTGTCTTTCTAATTATTGATACATTTATTTCTGTACCGTGTGCGTCATTTGAATTTAACCAAACTAAAATGTTTTTCAATTATTTTTAGTCGAATATTTCAATACTATCCAATTACTAAACTTGGTATTCGGTTTTATATATACGATAGTACGATAAGTAACAATTACTCATAGATTTTAAATAACTATAAAAATCCATTTTACAAAGCTCAAAATTAAGATTTAAATCTTTTAAATGTTGATCAATAACGTATACATGCTAATCTTGCGAAAAGAGTAAATTTGATTCATAATAAATAATTCTTTAAATAAATCGAATGTTAAAACTTATTCGTTAACATGATATTAAATTTTTTTTATTAAAATTACATGTAAAACTAGCATTTGACATAATAACTTGCTATTTGCATACAAACAGTGTACTAAGCGAAAAATATAGGAATAACATAGATTGTGAGGAAAATTCTCAAAACACTAAACCGATTATTTTTAATGGAGTTGGCACACTATCAAGAAAAGGATAAAGGCTGAATTTACCTTAATAATGTCTAATCAATGCTTATATGGGATATAGTTAGAATCCAATGTTGTTGTAAATAAAGATTTTAAGATTTTGTTTAACGGTTTCTTAGAAAAATTGGTATTTTTATTAAAAATACGATGTATCTTTATGGATATCTTTGATCAAACAATTAATTATTTTTTCTTGGAATTTTTATGTAAAATGTTTCGAGCTATATTATCGAGCTAAAGTAAAACCAAGATATTATTTCTTATAATAAGCATTTTAAGATTTTTTATGTATTACATGAACTTCTAAAAATGATCAAATAGAAAAAAAAAATTAAGTCAAAGAATAATCTGTCGATGTAATAAAGAATTTTCATGAATTTAGTCTTATGACTATTCGTGTTATATTTTTACTTAATTTAAAATCAAGTTAGTGTAAATTCGAAAACAACATTCACATATAACCACTCGTTCTTATACATAAAATATTATGTTATTTCAATAAATTAATTATTGTAAACCAATAGGAACATGTATGCATATTTTCATCATGAACAGTTGAGTTCACAAGATTCTGAATGCAATTTTTTGAAATCAAAACAGTATTTCATATGCGATTGTAAAATATTTACATTAATAAAAAAGTATTTTATAAAAAATCTGAGTAATAATATTCAAACTAGATTGTGCAGTATTCATTTTTATTACAATCAATACGAAATGGAAATAAAGTAATAGTCACCAAAAAAATGAGGTTAAAAAAATAAATCTAGAACGTACTGAATTTTCATGTTAATTCACTACAACAAAGTTACACAGAATAATTGATAAAAATTTTTAATTACACTGATTAAATATTTCCGTATTCAGTAAAAGATCCGACTAGAGCAAAAAAATTCATTTATTTAAAAAATATGTCATTCAAGTTTCCAGTTATTAAAATATTAAAATCGTACACATATTAGGTGTTAGTGAAAAAAAGAATTTTACAATAATTTTACAATTGCTCGGGTCATTTATTTTCTTTTACAGCTTCAAACTAGTTAACTATCTATTTTAACTATCTAATCAAAAGTATTTTTCTATTTGAAAAACTTTCAAGATAAATCTGCATTAGTAAATTTTAGGCTATAGAACAGTATTTCAGTTTATTATATGGCATCCAAGGGGTTAGGAATTTTACAATATTTAGTCGCACTTTTCTTGTTTAATATTGTAATTACGCTCAGACGCGTGATTATATATCACGTCTGCTGGCGATAATTAGCAAGCTTAAGGAGCCTTAGAGCGTCGACTGGCCGCAAAACTTGCTTCAATAAAAAATTGATTATCGGAAATCCAAAATCTTACAATCCAAGGTTACGAGCGTAAAAAATCTGGTAGAGTAAATTCAATAGTAAATCTAACGTTATAATGCAACTGCAGAGCACATACACCGTGTTGAATCCAACCCCTCAACTCCTCTTTCGCGCCGATTTGAAGAAACACTGGAGAAGTGCTCCAAAAAGTAGATGCTGGATATTAAGACTCTCGCATCACTTTTCCCGAGTGTTCGGAAAAAGTCAAAAGGGGTAAGTAGAAAAGGTCTTGCCTTGATTCCAACTACCGTGACCTCTAAGGCCGATTATAATACGATCCTCAAGCCTTACTAGTGAGGAGTCCCACTCCCTTTACCTGAATTAAAAGTGGGCCAAAAGGTGAGTACGATTCGCAAAAGTATGCATGTTGGTGGGCACCTGTTGAAAAAAGCGAATTTCATGTGCATTTGTAGTTTGATTTGGGAACAGCATGTGCAACGTACTGGATTCTATTGGTCTTCAAATTGACACTCGATTTACGCAGTGTCTATTACCACAGTCCTCTGAGTGAGGAATCACGACACTCGATTGCAATCATGGTATCTGGCATTGATCCGCTCAAGTGGAGACATCTGCCTTATGGTGTCGTGGGTCGAGGCGCGACTTTCCTGCAGTTGAATGACAGGCTGATCGGCTACGAGACAGAATTAGTAGCATTTGTGGACCTGGATGACATCATCGTCACCACGTGTAGCTTTGACGAGTACGTGGCTCTAATGTATTGTTCAGCGCATCACTGATCTTCCTATCAGTTCTTGGAGAACAGCGGACGACTTTCGAGAGGATACTTACACTTGTTACGGATTACGATAGATCTGGGCATTTTTACTTTTCTCCTTCGAGCGACTTACATTTCACTTGTTCTTTTCGTTGAACTGGTGTTGCGCCAAGTACTCGGCGATTTTCATGAAGGATTCATTAAAGATAAAACAAAAATAAGAAATTCCTTTAAATTGTACGACCTAATCACTTCCAAGATTGATTTCAGTTTATAACAATTAGAATGAATTAATGAATAAATTAAAGTATTTAGAGTAAGCATTGAATCAGAAGTCACTTTTAAGCTTATGAAAGTATTATTCAAATGTGCTTTACTAGTTAAACATATTTTCTTAAGTAAGAGAATAGCGTGTATTTGCATTTATTTCGAGTTTATTATACTGTTGATCGAATAAAGATTGTAATATTAATGTATTCGTCTTAAACCGCAAAGTCTTTTAGCTTTTGGTGATGTGAAAAATGAGAATGGAGACGACGTCAGTCGATTAAACATTCTCAAACAAAACATGATAGTTCATAATTGATATTGCACAGATTCTCTGTTGATCCGCAAGAGGATTTACTTCAGCGTTTATGTCTAAAAACTTCTTAACTCGAGCTCAAAGAGCAGCTTCTCCAAATGGCAGTAATTAAAAATGCTTTCTAATGAATCCAATATTAAGTGAATTGCCTTTCCACCGGGGAAAGTTGCTCAACATCTCAATAATTTACTTCTTTAAAATTCCTATAAGTCTTTGTTTTTTTGCTTATGAGAATCAAATTTTATAACTTCATTAATAATTCTTTTATGCATAATTAATTCAACCATTTCACAAAAATTTTCCCAAAAAAATGTTATTGTTAACAATTAAAGAATTATTACTCTGTTACATACATAAATATGGTTAATTGAAGTTACATCAGAATCAATATTTATTTGTAATATTAGGACTATTCTGAAAATTTGAGAAGAAAGTGTAATTATTAATTTTTAGTTAAACGACTAATTTTTCAAATAATTGTTATTATTTAAGATATAATAAATTTTATATTTAATACTGGCTATTTTATTCTTTCAAAAATGTATACTTTGTGAGTTAAGTTTATCGGCCATTGTAGACATATATATATATATATATATATATATACAGTGCATTAAGAGAGTGCATTGAACGACGAAACAGAATGGTGGATAATATATCTCCGATATTTTATTTATTTTCAATAATCAATATTTTTCAAATAGTTGGAAAATTAAATAAACAACGATTATATTTGGATGCACTAAATAATTTTATTCCGTTTATCGATTATTACAAGATTCTCTACAAAATTTAAAAATTAATTTATCAGTATACTTTGATAGCAATAAATGTGTATTAGAAAACGAAAATACCCTACTTAAAACTCTTAAGATACGATTTTATTTAATATCGCATCGACTTTTATAATTTAAGTAAGCTGAATTTTGATATTACTTTAACGTTGTGCAATTTTGAAAATAAATGAGATACCTAATCGTGATCGTCGTGGAATAATTTTTAACTCTAATAAATTATAAAGTGTATCAGACGTATAGCATGTTGGAATTTTTAATCTAAATTTATCCTTTTTACATACTTTACGTTTATTCAAATATTTTGTTCTTAATAACAATCTTAGGCATTAATTTTTCCACGTGTTAATTAAAGTAAAGGTTTGGATAAAATTACAGCTCTAATCAATCTTATATTTAATATAAGAATTACATAATTAAGACTAATTTTAATTAAAATTTTGTTAATAATAGGCTGCACGCAAGTAAATTATTTGTACATTAAGTACAAAATTAAATTAAGTTATAATACTTAATAAAGGAATTGATATGGACGTCTCGTTCGATTACGTTCGTTATCCAGATTAAACGGGTATCTTTTTTAAAGGTAAATGTTCTTGAGAATACATAAATGTTTATGAGATTACAATAATTTAGAAGAGTAAAAAATAACTTAAATGTTATGCATAAATTAAAATTGAAAATTTTAATTAAGCAAGAGAAATGAAATGACGGAACTAAAGGCCTTATAATATTTCATCAGCGGTCTGACTCGTAATTTCCAGGCTTTGAATCTCATTGAAAATTCAAATCCCTAAAAAATTTAATGTGGCTGTTTAGGGCTGCCATTCTCTAAATCTTTTAATGTGAGCTCTCGAATCTCTGTAAAAACAGACTTTCCATTATCGTTCCAGCTGTTTTGAGCCATTAGCTATGCAAATTTGGACCCTCTAGTCCACGTGTAGATAAGGTCGAGTCCAAGGGCACTTAACTTACAGGAAGTTTTTAATCATTTCTAGGCAGATAATTTAATATATATGGAAATATGTTGTACATTGATTAAAGCCAACATTCATCGTAACAAAAAGTCATTCGCTATATAAAATTAGAATTTAATTGAAATAATATCGTAACAAATGCCAATATCAGATAATGCAATTAAAAATTTATCTTTTTACGTTGTTTCATGTTTTATTTTATTCCTATTTCCTATTATCTTCATTTTAATATTACTTAGGCATGCAAAAATTCCAATATAAATACATAAAATTTTGCTTAGTATTTGTAAGTATCGCGTATGTTTCCTTCAATATTCCCAAAATCCTGATTACCGGAGAAACTAAATTACTTCTAAATGTTTTGGATCATTGTCATTATAAATTTAATAACAATCAGTATGTGAATAGTGTTGATTTTAGTAAAGTATTGATTTTATAGATAGAGAACTTAGTGGACTCGTAAGTTTTATTTTTGCTATACTGCATCATGAATAATTTTAACTAATATATATGTATGTGCATATCATTTTATATAATCTAAAAATATTTTTTGTCTTTTTATCATTTTTATAAAAGAAATAGATCGACAATCTGAAACTTTTGATATCTGTCAGTAGTTTGACATTGTTAAATTGTTAATTCAATTTGTATTCGTAGATACGTGTCGCAACACTATGACGTATGTGAAATTAAACAGGTTTTCAATTTGAAACTTAAGTACAATTATCGCGCATTCTTTATTATCTTTAGGTTTTAGAATATTGGACTTTTAAGATTTTCCTTTTCAAATATTGAGTTATTGAAAGAATGCATACGTGGTACTGAATGCTTTTATATAGAAATTGTGAGAAAACTAAAAAACTATTATTTTGCGAAAAATGCGTAGCAGTATTTAAAATTTTCGGTTATAATAAAGGAATTTTAATGGAGAATTTGGAATTAAAAATAATAAAACTTATGCTGCCAAAGAGATTATAAAAATTTTATATTTTACTTCGGAATCAGAATTTTAAATTTTTGCAGTTAGAAGTAAAATATCAATAACAGTTTTGAAATTTATAATAGCTAATTCTATAAAGTGGGCATAAATTTAAAAAGCTTATTGATTTTCATACAAACGAGTTTCTATGGATTTTTCCAGTAATATAATACGAATATTATATCATATAATTAATGGAATTACACATTGTAATTCAAGATACAAATTTTTATAAGAATTAAAAATTGTATTTTATAATTTTTTTTCCAATACATTTAAAACGATATAAATATGTTGGCAAATCTAATTAGAAATTCTTCAGGAGTAACGAAGAAAGAAGTTTAACCTGTTTTGGAGAAATTGTTGAGAATCCTACATTACGTCTAACGGATACTAAGAAATTTTTGAGATTTATTTTGTTGAATTCAATTTACCATTTGCACTTAAAAATATCCGATTAGAATTTACATGATTCTATCGCGTTAATTTCAAAATTTTTAATAACATCATAAATTATTCAATTTCTTTTTAATATCACCTACACGCGTTTATGCAAGCATGCGCGTATGCACGCATATACACAAAAATGTATATTACAATATTCTACGTAAATTTCAATATATTAAATCTACATAGAGAATTTTATAAGAGTCTTGTCCTAGCAAAAACAAATGAACGTAGTTACTGTTTGAATTTATGATGCATCTTTTGGAAAGAATCCTCGGTATATACATCTATGTGCATGTATACGATTATATTATGTAATCAACAATTTAAAATTATGTTAATTTAAGATTTAAAAAAACTTGCGTTACAAAGTTATTTAGAATAATAACATTTTTTGAATGGACATAAATTGTTATCCGTATTATACATATTTTTTTAACAGCAACGTAGCAACAACATTTGTTCTTTGCTCATCGTTGTTGCTTTCATTCGTTATTTTTACTTAGAAAGTAAGCAGTGTTAAGTAGCAAAATGGAAAAGCCTGAGGATATACTGCGGTTTTCTCTTCTTCGGGCACGTATGCGCAAGTACCTCTACGTAGACGTAGGGCTGCGTATACGTGAATCCGTATACAGGCAAACTCACTCGCATGATATAAAGTAACGGAGTGGCGAACAAAGTTGAGGAGAGTCGTTAAATAACGCGACACCGCTCGTCCAGTCGAGAGTTGATTACATACGAGGGAAGAGGTCTCTCTCTATTTTCGCTACGTTTACGGCGTGTATAATATGGATGAATGTATACGTATGCGTATGGCAGACGACGGTGAAGTTCAATGATTGTCGATAACGAGGCCAATTTCCGGGACTGTATAAGCTCTCTAGTAGTTTACGTATGCATGTCTCGTTTCACATTCAGATCTCACGAAATTTTAGGTTTATTTGCGAATACACGATTGCCTATATATGTACCTTGAATAAAAGAGGATGGTATAGTTCTGACTATAAAATTGGTTCCTCCATTTCAAGAAGGCGAGTATTACAAGGAGAAACGTTAAATTGCGTTGACTGGATACGTCAATTATTATAATCCGTGTAATAAGTCAGTTGATGCACAGTTGAATTAACATTATTGTCAAAGCGGATTAAATATACCGATTACTTGCTTCGTTGATATTTCCGGATGGATAGAGTACATAAAACCGAAAAGTTTAGTGAATTCAGTTCGATCAACTTTATGCATGCGTGTCTGTACATCCGTACACGGAGTAGTACGGAGAGCAGTCGGAAAAAATAAGCATCAAAATTCGAAATCCAGCATCAAAATTCGACAAGGTTAGAAATAGCATTAAAGGAAAAGAGACAGAGTTTTTTTAATCGAAATGGTTGAAAATATCGAGGGCAGTAATCGCTTGATTTTAGTTAAGGCGAGCGAGGGAGTCTGCGTTTGGGCGAAAGTATTTCCAGTCTATTGTGATAGTCGTCTGCTCGTGAGTAGCCAGGAGGTTTAATAAGATTTTATATGAAAACCAGAAATTCCTCCAAACTCTCTCCTTTCCGCTCTTTCTTAACATTGTGCGTTCATTCGGCTCTGCCTCGACTTCTGAATGGTACTGTGCTACTTTCTAAGCTTAAAGCTATGGCAGTAAGCCAGCTGTAGGCTTTCCTTTTTTGCAGTCTATTCTCTCGACCTTCTATTTACTTCTTGCGCTCTCTCTCTCTCTCTCTCTCTCTCTCTCTCACTCTCTCCCTCTTTATCATTTGCACTTATAGAGAGGGTGCAGCGAACAAGATGCCAACGAAACTATAGCGCAGTGCCCGTGTAACTGGAAATTACTGTATTGCTAAGAGTCCTGACGGACCTCTAGAAGGGAGCTTCTTTACATTCGCGTAGTGAAAAATGTAAAAAAAGTATTAGCAAAAAAGAAAGGTATACAATTTTAACGAGAACATGAACTTGTATGAAAAAACTAATGTCAATATTTTATTTCAGCTATGGGTAATATCTATCACGGGTAATATCAAATCTGAATATGTACAAGTATCACGTGTATAACAAAGTGCATCGAAAAAGTTTTTGAAAATAAGGAAATTTACCGCAATACCGCAATACCGCAATACCGCAAGCGAAATACTTATAAGCGTAGTTCCTTTTAATGGCTTTGTATATGTTATATATCAAGTAAGTTAATCACTATTAGTAAGATGACGATAAAAGAAAAATTGAAAAACAGAAAATTTACTACAAAAAATTGTTCAAGAAGTAATTGTAAACTTGAATCGAACACTTTCCATTTTTTGGGATAATTTCCTACAAGTCTTACACAACTGATATAATTTATTCATCTTGAAAGATTCATACGAGTATGTTAAATCATTATTGCTATTTGAGAGTCAAACTAAGTGAAAGTAGTTAAAACTTAGAGTTAAACTTAAATATGATAATGTACATAAAGTTCATCATTGTAAAGTCATAAGAATGAATATATTACAATAGATAAGACATGTAATACACTAATCTATACGTTAAACTATATGCTTATATTTTTAGTTAGAATTAAAATTAAGAAATAATAAATCATCGTTCGAAAATGTGAAATAGGAAAATAATGATACTTTTGGAAAAGCACGTAATTAAAAAGTATAATGTATTGCATGCACTTTATTCAATTTTATTTTAACACAATAAATATTTTTTCTTCAAATCATACAATGATTGCGCTTCAAAAGTTAGTTTAATTATTTATATTGTAATTTTTGTAAAAAAATTTCGATAAAAGGAATATAATCGACTGTAAAACAGAATACTTCAAGCTGGCAATATTCATTATATAAGCCAACATGGAAAATTTATAAGTGATTATATTTCAACGTAAACATGGCGCTTACATTTCGGAAAAAAATGTTTATTCTACGATATATATCTAAGGTACGTGCCAAAAATACACTACATGTATGCGACACGTTTTGTAAATTTATATTGCAGTCGAACTAGAAACGTGAATATCAATCATAAATAGAGGTTTTCATTTTTTCCCAAAATATATTAAACTAAATGTATAAATAAGTTAACAATTTTTATCGTAACAATTAAGATATATTTATAATTAATTAACACAATGAAATATAATATTCAAAAGAATTACTCTTTACAATTATATTAAGACGAATCGATGTTTAGTTTGAAAATAGAATAAAGACCATTTTTTTAAGAGGAAAATTTTGACGAACTATTGTTACGGCCATGAATTGTATGTTGCTGCTTCTTCTGCATTTAAAAATTTGACATTCCATAGCTTACGGATAAATATGAGCAGCGAAGAAAATATAATAGCTGTGCATCTCCAAGCGTAGTTTGAAAAAAATAAATATTTATCAATCCTTGGTTTCTAAATAATTAGCAATTCCAAAAATACAGCATAACGCGTCCTTATTACCGTCGCACTTTTATTTCACGTATTATAATATCAGCGCTCAAGCGTAAGCTCTTTTTCAGCTAAAAACTCCCTGTTCGAGGTTACGTAAAGTGAAAACAACGGACAAGCAACACAGCACGAATAAAGTATAAAAAGGTAGTGCAAAAATGTAAAAAGAGGAAATAAAAAGGTAAATAGAGTAGAGAAAGAGAGAAAGATGTTTGTATATGTATAATAGAGTTCGAGTGACATAAAAATTCATAAAATTTACGCTGTTTGAAATTGCATTTCTCACGATGTTTCTTTCTCTGTACTCTACGTCCCCTCTTGTTACTCGAGGCGCGTCGATAAATTCTTTATCGGAAGTTCCTTGCTTGAGTTCTATATGCGTTCATGTATCCTCGTGAGTGCATCCATGTACACGCGCACGTTTACGCATACCGGGTGTTGATTTGATCAGGATCGCCGGGGTTTCGGGAACCCTTCTTCGGTTGAGCAACGCCGAGGGCGCAAACAACTTTTGTTAAGGAAGTAGCGTAATTTATGCTCCCGAGTATGAGAGTCTGCTCTTTCCTCTTTGCTTTTCGCTTCCGTGCAGAAAAATTGAGTTACTCGTTAATGCCTCGGGTCTACACCTTTTTTTCTGTTAAAGATTAGCTATTGAATTATAGATTACGTTTATTTTCAGACAAGCTCCTTTATAATAAATGTACTGATTATCTTGAGATACCGGTTCTACTCTGTTTAATTATTTAATAGGTTTGAGTTCTACAAATGACGGTGTGAAATATTTGTATCAAGTATTTTCGTTAGAATTTGTTTCAGCAGAATCAATTCGTTATCGCTGATACTTTTCTTATCGATATATGATATTCTTCATATAATTTATAAAGATTTCTTTGAATAAAATTATTTGTAGCGAATAAAATAAAATGAATCATAATATTGTACTGATATTATTGGACAAATATTATCATATTATACAAATATTATTGGACTGATCAATAAGTTCTTTTGTTTACTGTTTATAATTGAATAACCAGTTGAATAGACATTTCAATTTAACTACATTAAATAGATAAAAGAAATAAGCGATGATAACACATATTTACGCGTTAAAATTAAATCCATGTATTCGCAAACATATCCAGTTAAGAATTAATATCTTTGTGAGCATAAATTGGAATAACGACAAAACTATAATAAATATCCTCAACTGATTTGTGAAAGCAATACGATACTAATAATACTCTTTCTTTATAAAAATTATATGGATGAAATAAATGAACGAACGTCATTTAATGCACGATATGTATTCGTTTGCGTTCGTAAATAGGTAATAACGTCCTTGTACGCTCTCGGTCGGATTGTCTAAGGAATCTTTTCCATTATTTGCCGGCACATGTTTCCGTATCAGTCGTCGTTTCGCTGCTGTACAGCAAAAAAATATTTCACGTATGTGCTGATTTTTCTCATACATTTAAAATACGTTTAAAATACGAATTTTTCGGTGCCTAGGACCTACAATTTTGCGGCGAAAGTTTGATAGCCTTTTATTGGCTAACCTTTTCTTTCACTTGCTTTTTCACTCTTCCTCAATCTCTTTATCTACGTATATATGTACGTATCTATCTATCTATCTATTTAGCTATCTATCCTTACCTCCATTTCGATTTCTCTGTGAAGAGTTGTATTGGAAAAGCACGTGTCGAAATTTATGGCTTGAAGGCTTTACATGTACAGATGCTTTTAAATTGATCTTTTGTTCAGAGACAGACGAAGGATAAAAATAATATAGAGAGGAAATTTTGCGAAAGATAAGTAGAAAAAGTTTCTTGTTCGGATATGGATAGTTTTCTTCAAATGAGAGATTAGAAAATGAATTTATACGATGTATTTTGTATACTTGATATTCTAAATTCAGTTTGATATTTTGGGTTTTAATACTTTTTTTTTTTTATAAATAAATAGAATGGTTTATTTTTTATTTTTTTAAAGTATCAACTATATTACTAATATAAATAAAAAAGTACTGTTATATCAGGCATTAAAATACCAAAAGTAAATCTAATCAGATGTTTAATAATAAGGTTTTTTCTTCTTAAAGGTGCCAGTGTACCTTTGTTTTCGTAAGTTAAGTACAAGAAATTTTTAATCGAATATTGCAAGGGTTTCGATCCTCTGGCTACTTTTAATTTACATTAGCTATATTTACAATAAATAAATAATAGAAGCACATATATTAGCTCGCTCTCCAAGGAAATATAATACACTACAAGCATCTCATCTCTGTTTGAAAATACAAGAGCACGTCTGGTTCGATAGATTGTACCAAAAAACTCATTAATAATTCACTAATCCCATGAGTGTAAAAAACGCAACGACGCATTCCCTTTTCAGTGCTGCAGACAAAATAGAAAAAAAAATAGACGAAGTAACAAAGGCACACAGTAAACGTGGAGAGGTAAAAAAAAGATGAATAAAGAACGATCAGACACAGAAAGATAGATAGTGAGTAAAAGATTGGACGACGAAGGGCAAAGAAGATGAAAAGAGATTTTCAGAGAAAGAAAGATAGAGCAAATAGCGTAGGCAACGCAAATAACAAAAGGTAGAAGAGAGCGTGAAGGAGTAGAAATATTCCAAGGAGAGTTCCATACGACAAAGAAAAGATGGATGCGAGGAAGAACGTTAAGGAGGAACAATACCTGAATTTTTGAGGAAAGGGAAGGAAGCAGAAAATAGAAAAGCGTAGAGAATAATTGAGTGATAGTAAATGTCAAGAAAAGCATGTAAACTGTGATTATATGGGTATCAGGGTTGAGCCAATGGGGGAAGAAGAAAGAAGAAATGAACGAACATGTGATGTATTTGAGTGACCACGAGACATTCTCACATTTTTAATGTGCAATATTAGAAAAGATTTATTTTGTTCTCTTTTATTCGGAAAAAATACTAATTCTGTAACATATTTTATAATTCTGTAACATATTTTATAATTCTGTAACATATTTTATAATTCTGTAAAAAAAAAAAAAAAAAAAAAAAAAATCCGAGTTTATAAGTATAGAATGTAATTTAATTAATTAGACATTTATGAACAAGAATTTAAAATTTTTTTTAGCCAAGAAAAATATTTTATATCCTTAAATATTAAACTATGAATTAGATATTATTTTAAAATGTAAAATGAGTTCAACCTAATGAATAAAAAATCAACGAGTAATCGCATAAGATTTTTAATAATTATTATTAATTTTGCATCTTCGTTTTGTCTCGGAGAACGTTGTAATGCATGACTCGTTAAAGTATACATTTTAATTTAAGTAATTATATTTTCCAATAAAATTTGATAACATTTTAAAACTGACGGTGTTTTATTTTTATACGTGAATCTGTAGAATTTCTGTTTATGTTTATGAGGGTGAAGTTACTTTTGTTATTAATTTCATGACAATTGTTTCAAATAATTCGGTGGTCGTTAAAAATTCCTACAAGAAACGGTGTATTTTATTCTATTAGGATTCAAATGCAGGATTTCAATATTTTAAAATGATTTCTCGAATCGAATACCGAATACAATACGATTCGCTTGAGTAAATTTGTGAATATGAAATCCAAAAGTTCCAGAGACTTGCTTATACGGAACTATATTATAGATGATAAGGA
The DNA here is from genome assembly GCA_018907045.1 of Wiebesia pumilae. Taxonomy (NCBI): domain Eukaryota; kingdom Metazoa; phylum Arthropoda; class Insecta; order Hymenoptera; family Agaonidae; genus Wiebesia; species Wiebesia pumilae. Next base: position 6,446,083 of record JACCHZ010000138.1, read on the forward strand.
ATATCTATAAAAAATGGATCTACTTTAATATTTTGGAGAAAGATTGTAAAGTGACAAATATAACTTCAAAATCAAAATGATATAATGCGAAGTTTTTCCATTTGGATTTTTATGTTTCAATTTTTTATAAGTATGTCATCAAAAGTATTCTTTGCACGACTTTTTTTAAAAATTGAATGCTTCGTGTCGCGCGAGTTAAAGAGTTCAAACGTTTCGAAATATCGAAAGTAGAATATCTATCGAACAAGTGAACCGAAATTATTGTACGGTGCCATTGCAGTAGTATATGCTTTTCAGTTTTTAAAGTCACTTTGTGACGCACTGAATGATAGTTAATTGGATATACTTTAATTATATTTTTTTTTTGCGATTCGTGTTTTTCAATTTAATCGAGACAAATGTTAGAACACACTAGAGTGAAGATATAAATGGGTTTTTCAACGAGGAAAATAACTACTTATCGATACTAGTTTGACATAATAATTGAGAATGCATTAAATCGATACTTATTACTTTATAATAATAGATTTATTTTACAAGGGTTAAAGTTGCACGATCTTCGCGTAATTTTTTAAACAGCCATAACCTATTTATGCGCCGCAATGCATGTACAAAGCTCAAAAGACTGTAACCATTAGTTGTTTTTTCTTTGGGATTGTAGCGAAGTCAACGACAATAAATTATCCGTAAAAAATTTTTAATTAAAAAAGAGACAGCTATATAACGAACGATAAATCAATCGGATCGACTGCCTGTACATAAGCTAGTAAATTTCCAAATGCCGTCATGTACAAACTCACTCCAGCAAAACAATTAGACCTTCCGAAAATGTGACACGTATGCCTGGAACAAAGAGAGCATCAATTACAAAACGTACTGGAACGTACTCGCTGTCTCTTAAGCTACTAAAGTTCCCTTAACCGAGGGCGAGAAATCTAGTCGAGATGGATTTCGTCGGTACTGCGTAGCTTAGCCGTAAACTAGACTCGAAGCTTCTTCGTCGGCAGTTCTGCGTGACTAATTACGTCGGCAAATTAATTTCGCCACTCCCGGAGAAAGCAGCTCGCGTCCGTAATAGCTTATAACGAAATACGTGTTCTTCCCCTTCGGCTTTGCAACAACTATTCTTTAATCTCCGCCGACGAATACGGGCGACGATATATTTCGTCGGTTCACCCGCGGTTTCTCGGCCTTTATTGAAGCACCGAATGATTTATCGTCGTATCATGCGCGTCACATCTCAGCACTCGGGGATACATCCATTGTACGGCGTTTCTGGTAACGAAATCACAGGCTCTTGTGGTACGATTAATATGCCGTGGGGGGTGAAGAATGGGGGAGGATGTATCTGGATCGCGGTGGACCCAAACGACTAAAGGAGAGGGTTCGTTGTTTCTCGTGGTCCACTGTCGAAGCTTATTGGATTTTTCTGTGAGCGCAGCTGCTTGATGCATGTGTTCGTTCCACACAGGAGTGGAATGCCGGAGGATTGCGGTTTCGGTGCGGTGCTTCGCGTACAGCGATTCGATGTATTGAGACGAGCTCGTTGCGCAAAAGGTGGGGGAAATTTTTTCTATATGTCCGGGTAGTTATTATGAAGGCACTTATACTTATTTTAAGGCGGACAACACTTTTCGACTGACTGCGCCATCGTTACAGAAGCAGGATTCTGGAAATTATCATTAGGTGACATTCGTTGCAAACGTTCGTAATATAAATCCGTAATCGCTTTAAGATTGCATTTTATTACTCTTCTATGTTATTTTATTTCATTTCAGATGTAACCGATGCGTTCTTACGCAATTGTAAATCGATTGAACAATCGAAGCATACAAGGAAGCACATGCTCCACAAATAGCACGCGCATAAAGATGATTACTACTTTAATTGATTTGTTCTACTTGAAATTGACGAATGAAGACTTGTTTCTTTATCATTATTAAGCTGATAATTATTTCCTTTTAAGATTTCTCGTGTACTCTTATTACGAATTAAAGCAGAGTCATCGTTATAAAGTATATATACAAGATTGATATTGGATGAAACTTTTACCAAAATATTTTGGGTTAAAAAATAAATGTCATTATCCAGCTAAAGGTGCTTATAAAAATTTCTTTTCATTTCGATTTCGAATAATGGCTTTCAGATACAAGAAAGATTTTATAATTTAGTGTTAATATCGACTAAAAATAGCGTTCAAAGAAATACTTAAAAGAAATTTGAAAAGTAAATTCATAATTAAAGTTCAATTGACGTAACTGACCTATCGATAAAACTCTAAACATAAGTGTCATTCAAATTTATGAATTTTGAGAACAAAAGTTAAAAAAATTCAAATTATTTTTCATTAAAATTTTTAAAAATTTAGAAGGATTTATCGATGATATATAAAAGTTATTCATTTATAATATTCATCAATAGTCATAAAGAATATTATTATACAAAAGTTAATAATGTTAAACCATAAGAAGTAAAAGAGTTAAAATTTTTAATTCGCCTTATTTCAAAAAAATAAATCTGGATTAAGATTAAATCTGGCTGAGAATGCGTGACAAAAATATAAAAAATTCCCCCCATACGCATTCTATCACATAGTTATAGGCTTTTACTTTATTTTCTCGCTTCTCAAATCTGATATTTATGTCTTTCTCGATGACGGGATTTGTGCGCCGAGGCTTTTATGAGAATTTTAGGGCTAAATTTGGGATAAAAATTGCGAACATATTCTACGATTTTTTACTTTCAACGAGAGATGAAAGAAAAAGGTCCTTTGCCATCGTACCCTTGCCGTGTAAGTCAATGATCTTTATATTTTTCCATGCCCCTTACCTTTTACGCTCTTTTCACCTTAACCTTTTTGCCCGTAGCTTTCATAAGCCGAATTAAATTCTGGCATATTTACAGACATTTCCGACTTTACCGTTTTAATAGCTTTTTAGCCGATTATTTTGTAAGAACTTAAATACAAGAGACTTATTCTTTTGATACTCTTTTATTCATTTTTGCACTAAAAAAAACTTACATTGGAAATAAGTTAATTAAAAGTATCGAAAATATTTATTTTTTAATAAGAATATAAAAAGATATAATTCTAGAAATAATGAACAAATAATGAACACGATTAAAAATTAATTTAGATATCGCCTAAATAAAATGTATTTATTTTACACAAATTATTATGATTTAGTAGATTATTCAACATCGTATGTTAACGAATAATTTACACTTGTAGCAAGTGAGTTCCCCTAAGTTTCCATTCCACTCGAACGGAATAATTTTCATGCTCATATAGCGTGAGGATTGGCGATATATAGAGATGACGAGCGTGACAGTCGAATACATAAAGCTGCAAAGGCATTCGGTGTTCGTGAAAGCGTTTGTATATATAATTGCTCTTGTCAATTTAGCGTAAAAATAAAGTTCTTAATTATTTCGTCTTGATACTTTCAGCTTTCTTTTTCTTTAATACGGCTCTATTCGTAATAATCGCATTTATTCTCACATTACAAATTGTTAGTCTTAAATCTAGAATTATTACTTCTTTATTTCAAAGAGTGAATATTTCAACTGATTTTAATAACGCATTTATTAATTATACGTCATATTATTACGCATTAAGCAGTCCATTTTAAATAAAGGTTCCGCTTAACATAATGACAATTATGCTCTTCATTAATGTCAGGAATAGAAAAATATTTCCAAGATATTGAATTTATATTGTTAACGAATTTGACTTTTTGTGTAATTTTTTCGTGATTTGATTTGCACAAAAAAATAGTTACAGCAAATTATCGCGCAGTCATTCGTTGGACGAATTTGAAAACATTGTAAATGTATTTATTTTGTAAAATTCCGAAACGAAGATTCTGTTTTAATAGTAAATTCAATTAGAAGAAAATTTATTACTCATTTGTTAGTTTTATTCTTAAATACTTTTTCTAAAAAGAATTTTTCTAATATTTCTAAATACGATTTAAATTATTTATTATTTTAAGAACATTATTCTTTTTATGTCTATTAAAATTACATTTTGAATCTAAGCTTGTACTACGAGGTATAATTGTAGCTCAATACAATTGTAGCTCTGTTTTTCAAAATCTTTCTTAAGAACTAAAATGGTAATTTAAAAAAGATATAATTGTCAATTGCAGCTTTTAATATTTTTATTCTTATAACTGTAATTGTCATTATCGTTAACATTACTATTTATTTCCTCGATACCGATAATAAGCTCGTACCTTATCTTTTAGCTCACAGGTGTAAGATAAAAAGTTTACTAGAGTTATGAAAAAAGCTAAATCCACCTGATCCAGGTGGTGGCAACCAATTAAGGCTGCTCATCTCCACACAAAGAACACAGACCCCTCAGACTAGTCTAGTATTGTCACAAACGACATCTCTTGGATACTTGGTAGCCTTTAAGAGTGATTAGTTTTATCTCTTCATACGCGGCTTTGCCAGAGCTTATAACGAACTCCCTGGTAGCTCTTGGTAATTAAATGAATTAAATAAAAATTAAAAATATTTCAAGAGAAGTAGTACTGTATCGACTAATATTATACTGCCGTAGAGAGTGTCTGCAAGGTCACATTTGCAGATAAACCACAACAAAATTAAAAGAGACATGAAACTAGAGAACAAAAGAAATGCGTAACACATCTGCTGCTACATTGTCTATAATCAACAAACGACTGAATATCAGAAAACCAATCGAAGATGATCATTTTAATTTGAAAAGGATGATAAACTGTATATCGGTTAAGATAGACAAATGATACATCAAGTCCTCGAGGAAAAGAAGTCGAAGCAAATAAATAACTTTATCTAAGATGGATTAATAAAGTTAAAAAGCTATGACAGCAGATACTGATCATTGAATCCTTAAGAGTTTCAGATATACAGAAGGATATAGGAATTCAATGTGTCGATTATTTTATTAGGAAGAAATAAAATTGAGTAGCAAACAAAGCTTAAACGAGCCATCCATTTTGTGGATAACGAATATCAGACCACTTCCTATGGATTTCAATGAGAATACGTGGAGGTTAGAGTACAAATCGTTACTCGTAAGCTTGAGATATTTTCTTTCTCTCGTGTATAAAGTTATATGATTTTAATTAAAATTTAACAGATATTTACTTTAGTATGAATAAGTACTTATATCTTCATTTTAAACTTCCTCGATAAAAGAATCAAAGCTTCTAATATAACTTGAGAATGCTAAATTAAATTTAAGACTCTCATTATTTACCTAAATTATTAACCTAATAATTATATTATAATTACAGTATTGTTAAAAGATTTTCATTTTGATGTAATTCTAAATCCATTAAACTTATCGCGATGACTGTCAACTTGTCAACAGTAATTAACCACTTACTTAGTCGAGTATATTTACTCGGGACAATCCAAATTCAAAAATGGTCAGAATGTATGCCTCACACAAATATCACACAAATAAGCTTTAAAATGATTTTCTGATTTGATGATTTTGAAGTAATATGTGTTAGTTTTACGTTTAGTATTTAGAATGAATTTCAAGTTCGTAAGTAAACAATCATCGTTTAAGATTATAAAAATAATTAAGTACATATGTAAATAAGTGATTTTTAACAAAAAATGCAGTGACCGATTATAAGATAGTTAACTTTTAAGCGCCTTTACTTATAAGTAAAGGCATTACATGTACGTTAAGATTGCAAATTTGTATATAAATATTTATATGACAAGATATTTTATCTGTGTAAGTTGACATTCATACAGTGTAAGAATGCATATAGCTTTATACGGTTAATGTACATTTACGTGTCTAAAATTACACAATTAGCGAAGCCCGTTGTGATTACGTAGGAATAATGTTTTTAATTCATCATATAAGGTATAGTAACAGGTATAATCAATTGTCAGAAAATATTTTCCCTATCGTAATATTTTATTCAGTAACATTCACGTCAATTTTCTGTATAAATTAACTTTATGAGTACGGCTTAATCACGTCTACGTTAATTTCCTTTGATTACTAGTGACAGTTTATTTGTACGCGTATACTGATAATTCATATGTGAAATTGATTTCTTTTATCCACAAACATATTCCGTTATTAATTAACTTTTATTTACAAAGTAGCTTTGAATAGAACTTAATGCGCATATCCTTCTAAAGAACATCAAATTGATGTTCGACTAGACTAATCCACATTTAATAAATGTAACAATTTACATTAAAAAAGGTTTTGTATGAGAAGTTTTATTATATACCGAAGAAGATTATAATATCTTAATTAGGTATTTTAATTTAGGTTTTTTAATAATTTATTAAATAAAAATAATTGAAAAATTCATGTAATTATAGCGCAATTACATGCGCCGAAAATGTTATAATTGTTATAATTTCACGCATGCAAGTAATTATCCTGTATTATTATAAATTTAAGTACTGAAATTTACATTACATTAATTCTTGTGGTAATGAATTGCCACAGTAATAAATTACTAACCACCAACAGTGGCAAGTTACAATAATTGTGGTACTAAAGTAAAGATGATAATTTATAGCATCGAAAGAAATCATACGTAGAAAAAGTTAGAAAACAGTTTGTGTGATTATTTGAAATACGGTAAACAATAAATATAGAAAATTTATACTTTAAAATTCTAGTGAAATATCTCCTAATATATACGATATTTTCTCTAAGGTTTTATTTAACCAACGACAAGTTTCAATTTTTTGTTCGTAGGGTACTCTAAAATTATATTAGTGTAGAGCATTTAATGCTTGTATTAAAATTAATTTGAAAGCATGATTTTTAATCGGTGAGGGTATACCACGGTACATTAAATTCGGTACTTAAGCATTCGAAACCTGACAACTACGTTTGTTTCATGCTTAAAATAAAAATATAAGGCTAAATGTTCGTTTTGGTGCTTAAAATTTGTTTATTTACGTATTAAATGCACTTTTCTCCTTGTGTCGTAAAGAAGAAAGTGCAAGGTTAATTAAAAATAGTAATAACCGAGGCCGAAGCTTGCTTAAAATTTGTCGAGAGTTTATACACTTGACGATGGTACGATGGTAAGGAAATTTTTTTCCTGGTTATTAAACCGCTCATGGCAAAAGATGTTCATGAGTTTTGATGCCGTGACAATAAAAGAGTCAATTTCTTTTAATAGCCCAATTGATATGCACATAATAATTTTCATTTCACGAAATCTACACAGTCATTTCTTTCTACGTATCATTCGATCGCACAATATACGACGGGTATGCTACAAAACATAGTAATTGGGAATGTTGTGGGATTGCCATTTGGCCGAGCACTTACAGATGGAATAGGTTGTGTGCCAATTCCGCTTTCAAAATATGAAAATTTAATTATCAAGTCTCGAGAGCACTCTTACAAGCAGCAAAGAGAAACGATAAAGGCAAAGCATATACCACACGGATAAATGTAAGCCAATCAGGCTCCGATACACACCTGAGCATTACGCTCGTGAGCGTAAGTTCGCGTAAAGTGCACACAACGTGTTTTACACAACGCGTATTCGCGCACAGCGGCTTCGATAAACGAGCAGAGGAGGAGCAGCGAGTCTCTCGGGCGTCCCTTTTGGAATTCTGTATCCATTTCACACCACTTCTGGCCATTAGTTTCCGGCTGATGCCGCGTGCCTTTGGACCCTTGCGTCGCGCCAGCGAACGGCAATTAACCGCACGAGCGATGCCAGCTGCAAATCGCCTATCAGAATTCTCGGGCTTATAATCCACCCTGGAAGGACGGTCAAATTCAGATTCGCAAATTCCGTATACCCTATTTGCATTCCTACCTCTCGCTAACCCCTACCATCTACCCCCGCCCCATCCGACAGCAACGCGGCCGTGAGCTAAGCTTGCCTTGGTCTTGCATAAGCTCGTAACGCCCGAGATTCTTCTCTTGTTTTCTCACAAGAGAACGGAATGGTGGCAATAGGAAACGCTTGGAACTGACACTCGAACCTAATTGGCGTGGCGGGATTAGGCACGCGTGCACTCGACAAGGAAAAAGAATCCTGGATTAAGAGGATGTTATTCAATAGCTATACAGGTCCACTTGATTCTAGCAATTTTTATTAACGAATAATCATTGAACGATAATTAGCCGTTCTCGTGCTTTCATTTCTATCAAATGCCACTTATCCTACTTTCCCTTATTGTTTTTAAATTATAACGCGTAAATAATCGAACAAAGAACTATCAAAGAACTACCCCTACCCTAATAATGGAAATTTTGTTTTTAACAAATGATCAAGCTTCTACCAACTAAAAGAAAGAAGATCTCGCTGCCTACATTGTGAATTTGCTTCCTTGGTATTTTTCTTTGAAGAACAAAAATTGTCAAATTAATAATCTTTGTAAATTTCAAGTTCGGTATATATTTAGGAAAATGAAGGAACGTTACAAATTTAACTAATAAAGCGTTAGATGGAAAGTATCGTGTAATATATTATTTACTTATCATAATTGCGAGTCACGAAAGCATGAGGACATCTTTACTTTTTTTTCCAAATGGATAAACTTATTTTAGAATATGAAAACACGTCCTTTAAAGGATAATTACACGAGTTTTAAATTTATCTTTTCTTCTGCAACTTTATGGAGAAGATTTTGTAAGTTCTATTTTTTTCGTAGATCAAAAAATATGTAAAAATTGTATAGATGCATGTACGTCATAATCTGCTAAAGATGTTGTATTCTTTTTATTTTTTAAAAATAACTTTACATAGAAACACTGCACTGGTACTTTTAAAATTCAAGACAATGACACGTACAACCTTAATTTTACATTTTGATACAATACATGCTAATGAATTTAATACATTTTAATTTAAAATTATTTTATAGCACAGAAATTTTATATATAGTTCTTCAAACCTGTTCATATAGACTCAATATACTTTGTAATTATTTAGTCAATGCGATAATAATAGATGTATATAACGACAGCTTTACGCAAATATGTGTTCGTAGAGCAAACTGGATAAAGAGATGGAAAAAATAAGTTGGTGATGATAAAGAGCAGACAAGCTAGAACGAAATGCAAACGGCGTACGAGTAAGCAATGCAGGAAGAGATAAAGAAAGAAGGAGGATGTAAACGAGGAGAGATAGATAGACGGAAGGTGTGAGTGAAGGAGGAAACGAGCTATGAAATAAAAGGTAGAGTTTATAAGAACTCGCGAAGAGTAGAGAGAAATGAGGGATGAAATGAGGGAGCAAGAAAAAGACGATAAAGAGCAACAGTGAAGAATATGAGGTGGTAATAACCGGAAGTGTGGCTCGTCGCCGTTACGATGGGAAATCAACTGAGATATGAAGTGTAAAAGTACAGAGAAGAAGGAAGAAGTTAAGATAAGGTGGTCGAAAAGATTTGCTTACGTTGTTTCTTTACTTCTTTTTATTTTTTACTGCTTCATAAAGTAGAGTATAAGCTGTAAAACTTTCTGTTATTTTCTAGGATTGTAATATACTCGAAACATTTACTTATCTTATTTTTGTTTCGGCTTAGCGAAAAGCATTGACAATTAAAACGTGGTAATTATTTTCAATAGATTTTTGTAAGTTATCAGTTTTTTTATGCTTTTTTAATTTTCCTTTGCATAGAACTATAAAACACAAATTCTTAATGGATTTCAGCATCTAAGTAATTTTGGTTATTATAGTGAAATTAAAGAAACGGCTAATTAGTTACGGAATAAGAATATTCCGTTGTTCATTAAATCTACAGGAACATTATGAACAAAATTTAATATTAAATGAACACAACCTTTATTATATAGCTTAATGCTACGGAATAAAGTTAATTTAAGCATATATTGGTCATGCTAATACTGTCTTATTATTTTTGCGTACCATTCTCACCTCTTCTACTTTAGATTCGAAGAGAAAGTCCGTACAAATCTAAAATATTTTTTTGGAGAATTTGAATTGAAAAATTAGCGTTCCGGTCTAATTCCAATACGAAATAAAAAGGAAAAGGCTTTTGACTACGAATAACAATAATTATTATCATAGGCATCGTTCTTTTTTGTAGTTTCTTGGTAATTTAAATCAAAGCAAGTACTATTGGAGCTACAAAGCTTTGCAACTCATCACGGTCATTCATTTGCCTCGATTAAAATCTTTTTGGAAATGTTTCAAAAAATGGACATATTTCAAAACTTTAAAATTAGAAATACAAGAAATATCTACACAAAGAATTATCAGTTTATCAGTAATAACGACCACGTTAATAAAACTTTACTTTAAGAGCAATTTATATTATAATATGTGATAAATCTTAATATACAATCAAATGCTCTACTTACGTAGTGAAGAATGATTATTAAGTTGATTATTTCTGCAGGTCATCTGTAAAAAGATGAATGTGACTTTAAAAGAGCATTTAGAAAAAATTAAGAAATCAAAATTATTTTATTTAATGTTTTGTCTTTTCCAATACATTCGCTGTAAGTTTCCAATATAATAATATAATATTGAAAATATCTAGATAACTTGTACGAGCCTTAGTAGAAACAATAGAATATCACGAAAATAACAATAATTATAGCTATGATGGCCAGTGTTAATATTAAAAACTTGGAAACCTATGACGGAAAGAAAATTCTTTCAAAAATAATAACGTTAAAGCATACACATTTTATTCGTGACGAGCTTTTACAATAATGCTTGTTTTACATAAACAGTATTATAAACGAGGAGGATTTAAATTTAATAAATTCAAAATTATTGTAAACCGTAAGTATCAAAAAATAAGTAAGAGATAAAAATTGTGCTTTCGTCAGACTTATTTTATCAAGACTAATTTTCAGAATTTCTAAAGAATTCTTGCATGAATAATAATGTAGGTCAAAGAGGATTGAGATTTAACCGAAAATTTTACATGATAAAAGAAGTTTCACGCATGAAAAAATATATACGTACTTCTTTCGGAATGAGGAAAAAACAAAAAAACAAAAAAACAAAAAACAAAAACAAAAAAAAAAAAACAAAAAAACAAAAAACAAAAAAACAAAAAACAAAAACAAAAAAAAAACAAAAAAAAAAACCGAAACAGCGTACTTTAACGGTGGAGCAAAAATGAATAGAAATGAAAATTGCAAAAATGCCGAAGGCTACGAGCACAACAAAAAACAACTTTGAAAGTCAAAAGAAGTTCCGGGCCAACTACCGCGTCTATATCATTCTATCAGATTTGATGCGTCTGTAAGGTACCTCTGGTGCACATCATTTTTTCAGCTGGCGATATCTATTTGTGCCGAGGTACTGCACGCACGTACACACGCATGGTGGCGTGTAGAGCCTTTGACGAAATTCGATTGGCACCGGGTGGCCACGAAATACGTGGCGCACTGTCAAACATACGCACACGCGGGCACGAGAGTCGACAGGGTACGGTTCGCGAGGGGTGCGAGTCGAAGAGTAGACCGCGCTGGGGTAAAGTGGCGGGTAGGGGGTAGTCGATGATCCGACAAGCGCCGTCAGTTTCCATTGGTGCGAGTGCGCGTCTATACATATTGTGACTCGCGACAGCTACTTTGAGATAGGGCGCGTCAATCGTACAGACGACTGCCCAGTGTTAGGACATTTTCACTGTCTGATTACTACTGACACTGGACAGTCTCCGCACACCCTCTCACCCCCCAGCGGACCAAATCTCGCTTAACGTGCGCGTGTCTCTTTCGTAGGTCGGAGCTTCATCCATCCTGTCCCTTCTGCTCCTTTTCCGGGTAATTCAATAGGGTCGTGTCACGGATGAATGATGCGACTTCTTAATGGTTTTTCCCTGAGAAAATATATTAATAATCGAGCTATCTTTCTAATTGCGAAATTTATGATCGACCTTTTCTCTTTAATTTTCATGGCTTAATTTTATTACCGCGTACAGAAAATTGAATGCACCTTTCTTGTGAGCTTAGCATTAATACGTTTTAATCAATTAATCGGTAGCATTGATCGAGATTGTTTTATACGGGTACGTGTGACTAATTATTTCCCGTGGACAGATGAGCATTAGTTTTTTGACATATTCTAATAAAAGTATCAAAACACTTATTTATATACGTGCTTACATAATATTGGGTCTATAATAATATTTATACATCGCTATGACTGGGAATAATCTTTCATTTAAGTTGTTCCAGTATAATTTCTGTTGTTGAATAAAGGCTTTCAGATTCCATACATTATCTAACGTTCATTTTATTAATGCAAAATAATATCCTTACATATGCTGCGAAAATTCGTATTCACATTGACATGGAACTGCATGTAAGTTTTGTATCGCCAAATTTTCTACTGGGAAAACTTACTGTTTGTAAGTCGCCAACTTCAATCGTGCACTCGTTCAATAATAAGTCCAGTTTCTTATTTGTACATTGATTTATACACGCACTTTTATGTTTGTACATAGAAGTGTGTTTTTACTAGCGAAAGTCTGAAATTATTACAGAGGCTTTATATCGAGTTAATATAAGAAAAAACCGATGTTTCTGTTTTATGCTTTTCGTGTTTATGCTTTTCATAGAATACTTTATGTGGGTCGAGTTTTTTAAGAGTTTGAGATTAAAATTTAATCTACTGGTTTAATCATTGCAAAATGAAATTTTTTCAGGAAACAAAATTTTTCTTATAAGATAGTAAATATTTTGAAAATGATTAATTTAGCAGAAATTCTAGGCCCAAAGTTTAATTCCAATGATTAATTCCTTAAGATTCGCCTACTTTACACATTCACCAAATTTGCTGAAACAAATTATTAAGAGATCGATTGATATTAATGAAAATTCAAATTAAAATCCTAGCTGATGTTAACCGATACTATAAATATTGAAAAAGCAATTACTAAATTCTGTTTACCGTGCGTCGTTGTTGAAAAGCTTTTTCTAGTTACCGAATACACAAATTTAATAACCTATCTATACAATATTCTTGATTAACTTTCATATTCATTTGTTAAAGCAAACTAAAGTAGAAAAGTGTTAAAATTTAAATAACATTGAACGTTAGTAGTATAATTTGTTTCATATATTGCTGCTTCAGTATTCAAGGAAATTGACATTTGTTACTGGTGCATCATTTTATTCATCACCGACAATTTAATATATTACAATTATAACGCAATTAAAATTTTTCTTTACTTATTAAATTCGCATTAATTTTATGATAAATCAGATTACTCTTTATTTTTAATTTAATTTTAACATGGATTATTATTACTAATGTTGCTCATTATTTTACAGTGCATGCTTAAGGGTAACAGTTGTTTTTAAATTAGTTTATAATTATAAAAATTGTGCAAACTAGCGAAGCAAAATTTTAATTAGTATTATCTGTGTTTTAAAGCTGCTTCGGTAATATAACTTTTATTTATAGAAGAAGAAGGTTAACTCTAGATATAGCAAAAGGGAAAAAGCAGATTATTTAGATGGCTGACTCCATTATGATGAAAACCTCAATTGATAACCGACAAGAAATATTATATTAAATTTCACTGTAGCCATGAACCGTCAAGTGTTATACAATTTACGTTTGTTGTTTCAGTTTTAAGGACGAAATCTTAATTAGAACGGATTTTCGTTAGAATTTAATATTTTATTTTTAACTTTTTTAATAATCTTGCTTATATCTTGACTTAAAACTAATCTTATCATAAATCTATTATTTGAATTCCTCTTCTCCAAAAGCACTTCGAACTTTAAAATTTTTTTATATAAAATATTTAAATTTTGTCACGAAGTAGTTTAAATAATGATCATTGATTGAGACATTCCAATTTTTATAATATGTATAATAATTACGAGCTATACTAGTAAGCGGAATATTATACAAGTAAAACTTAAAGAAACAATTAAGGTACAAATTTCTGTTTGAACTTAAAAGAAATTGGTAATTTAGAAAATAAATCCTAATAACATTTCCTGCATCAAATTATTAATCATAAATTGTGAAAATTAAGCTCTACATTTGATTCTGTAATTTATGTATTTTAAGCGCCTTAAGACATAACTTGAAAAAATTATGAGAATATAAATATTTAGTTTACTACTTTCTATGTATATTTAAAGTCAATGGATAAAATATCACGTGTGAATTTAAAAAATTACCAATGCGGTTAAGAATTAAAGAAGAAGGCAAACTAAAGTTAAATTTAAAGATAGAAATTTTAGTAGACTTTAATAGTTATTAAATATTAATTTGAAGCAAAACTGTTATATAATTTTCCAACTAAGATTTGTAGATAAATGTGACACTCGTACAAATTACGTGAAAGCGCACGAGTTAAGCTAGGAAAAGCCATTTGCATGGAATACGGGGAGCACAGCGGCACAACACATGAACATGAAACTGTAATAGATTACGATATATATAGCGAGAGAGAGAGAGAGAGAGAGAGAGGGTGGGGGGTAGACAGAAATAAATTATGCCATAGATTCGATGAATCCAATCAAAAGGATTCCGAGCATAATGGAGAAGCAAGAGCGAAAATATATAGAAAACCAAGAAATCCATTTATTCGTCTTCTTCTTTCACGAATCTTATCAAGATTCACAAGGTAGAGAAAATTGAGCGTAATTTATACAGTCAGTAGGTGTTGTATCCAAGCCACGGCTCAAGAAAGCATGACTTAGCCAATCCCGGTAATCTAGTGAATCCAGTGCTATAAGAAAGCGGTTGCAGCTATAGTGTAAGACAATACAACGGAGCGAGGAACATCGTGGCTAAGGCGTCCAGGATCATTGGATGAGTGTGGAGTTCGGAAGGAAGAGGAGTGACTGCACCACGTGCAAAGAATTACAAAGTATTCCGTCTGGAAGATGCTGTTAAGACTCCGGCTGAAAACAAAAGGTGCCCGGTCATTTTGGAATTGGGAAACGTGGAAAACAGCGATGCTAGGTCGCAAGTAAGGTAGTTAGACATTTGTAAGCGGAGGTCGACTTGCTTTTATAAGCTGGTTACGATTGTGCACAGAAAAGATGGCAGTTATCCATAGGAGGAGGAATATGCACGTGTGTATAAGCTGTGATGTATAGAAAGGTGTACGCCAGGTACTTCGATGTGCTGCTTCATTTCTTAGGACTTCAAGTAACTATCCATTCCATAACAAATCGGTAAATCTAATATTTTTCGAAAGTCAGATAATGTGTCAAGCTGCAAAGTTATTTTTTATCAGAAATGCAAATATCTCTGGTGTAGGAATCTTTTTTTTTTTTTTTTTTATAAATTTCCACATAAATCTTACTTTTAATATTTTATAATCATAGCAATCTATAAGCATCTCTTTTTGATTTAAAATGTTCAAGCATGAGTTGGTAGGTATTAATATTCCGGTTATCTAAAAAGCCTGTCAAGCAAATAGACGAATCACTAAAGCATCCTCTAATCGAATTGATAACTAGTAATCTGTATTATCGCATTTTATAGCATTATCGCATCCATGAGATCAGAGGTTTCAACTGAAAATAGGTTTTATGTCAACGAGCGAAATTTTCAATTACATAGATATTTGTTAAATTAGTTCTAAACTTAAAATTTCATTATCTCAGTTTTTAATTATACGATATTTACACTATGCACCATAATTTTATGAAAAGATAAGCGATCATCTCAAATACCAGCTTTATAATCAATATTTTAGTCATAATTTTATTATTCGTTTGAACGTTTTTTACTTTATAGTGTTTAATTTTTTCATAAATATATACTGTTAATTTTCAGTAATGTAAATATTCTCGATGGTTAATGATAAGTGCTATTGTCGCTTGACTGCAATATATGCATTTATTTGAGATTTCAATGCACATAATTTAAATAATATTTTTATGGTGCATCATATTGATTATATACAACATAAAAATATAATAAACTAGAGTTACATGTCCAAAGGACGTCTATGTATTAATATAATTTTCAATAATCAATTTTTCATAATATAATTCTTGCTATATTTTACTTTTGCATCATTCAATTTAATTAAAACCAAGAGAGGAATTATATTTCACTTTTAACACATTTCAATATTAATGGAAATTCCATATTTTATGGGAAAATATTAAATCTACCAACATTAACCCTTAAAGTATCGATATCACGAAGCCTAATTTTATATTCATCCTGATTTTTAATAATTAAAATTCTATTTAACTATGTTTCACGGTGATTGGTAATATAAACCATAAGTTGTAATATAAAGTATTTTGTTTTCGTTTCAAAAAATAAGATAATTATTGTTACCGTCGTTCGTTGGCGTTGTATGCGAAAACATTTATAGCGAGTGCTATTTGAGAATTACAGAAAAGTTAATTTTCTGTAAGATCAGTTTCATGTTTGTTTAAAAACATTTTGAGGAAGTTTAAAAAATTCCCAAAATATTATTTATACATAATTGTAAATGAAGAAACGAATGAAGAATTAACGAGTTGTGCATAGTTTCAGAAAAATTACTTCAATATATTTATTTCTGAAGAATGTTTTTTATTTGCTTTTTAAATTAGTTGGACATTAAAGTCACGCTTCTTTGTTCTTTATTCTTTTTTTAAATCTAAGTATTAACCTTAAATTAACGTATTAGTAATTATAGTTCGGATTGCATAACATTTGAAAATTACTTCGAAGGCCGTTGTTTACCAAAATACTTAGAGACTAATATGTATTATACTATGATATGTTTATTGATATGTTTAATAAATGGTACTATGAATGTAATACCATTCCTATCGTACTACGAATAAATATAACTATGTAACAATATACTAATGTAATATATATGATAGTCAATATAATTTAATATATTTGTTTGTGAAATAAAGCTTTAATATTTTTATCCTTTAGGATGATTTTACTTATATTGAAGTTTTCATTGGAATATTTGTCTAAAGAATGTATGTTGACTTCACAGCATCTATAATGACTTTTGATAAGTCATGGTTTAATGTACCGGTGCTTCTAAATAATGTTATAATATTCTTATTTTATCTTTTATTATAATATGCATTTCTTTCCAAATTAAATTTTCATAGTAATAAATAATATAAATTCCAATTATTTCAAAAAAAGGGCTACGGTTCATTTTTTTATTACAATTACTTTGCCATTCTCCGCAATTTTTATTCTGAACGTGCTTTATCAGCCGTTGAAAGCATCTACAAGTTTTGTCAAATTTTCATCGAATATCCTCTCACTATGCAAATATCGTAGATATCTTTGTGCATACATTTTCTTAATACTTCCTGCACCGTCGCAGGAGACTAATAAGAGGATACTATAGAAGAATCCAAAAGCTTTCGAAGTTTATTCAGGCAGAGTTTTTATCTTTGGCAAATAAAAACTTAGTTATATTCTTAATAAAATGTAGCAATTTACGATACCTAGTTGTAATAAAAATAATAAATTGCATAACCATCTACATTCGGAGTTCTGCATTTCAATACAATAAATATTTTATTAAATTATTAAATTACTAAAATATTACTTTCGAATCAGAAAATTGTTTTGGAAATTATATTTTCAAGTTTTTTTTAATATTTTCAACGAAGTTACTCGAGGCAATTTCTCAACAGAAAAAAGTAAATAAATTCAATTTTCTAAGAGACCCGGTTCTCTTTCAATTACCGTTAATAAGATTTTTATACAATATTGTATAATCAATAAAATGTATAATTATATTGTATCGTACTTTTACGTCAAAAGGAATACATTAGTAGTTTGGAGTAACAGTAAGTGCCTGCCAGCATTTCAGCACATGTAAATAAAACGGTAATCTAAGGTGAATAGTTAAACTTCCTAAAGACTGAATCTACATTTCATAATATATTGCACTCAATTAACTATAAAGTTGTAAAGTACATAAGGTATTTAAAATTGGTGCTCGCTAATTTAATTAGTAGTATTTGAGCTTTATTAACTTTAAGTTTTGTTACGAATACAGATCAGTTTTGTAATGAAATAATAAGTTAATCCCTAATTATAATAGTCTGCTTTTTCTAATAATAACTTAATTAATTAACTACTCTATAAATCCAAATCATTACTATTTATAATAGATTTTACAAAACTTACTGAAACGTAGTTGAAATTTTTATGAATAATTCTATCCTTAAAGTTTTAACTTTGATATTTATCGATACAACCTCAAGCTATAATCTAAAAGATTTAATTATGAAAATAATAGCTATGATTAATTGAATCTCGAAAAACGTTCTAGTCTACGTTATTTGTTGCCTCCTAGGTAGAAACATACATTTTTATTAAGTTCAGGTACTTATACGAAATTTACTATGATTGTATCAATAATATAATTAACGTTTATGAGAATTTCAAATCGATTCATCTAAATATTTCAAGAATTCATTGATTATTAAAGTTTTATACCGAGTATGTCTAACTTTACGGATATAGTTTTAACGCTTTCCTTCTGGGTTCTAAAGAGAGTACATTCATGTTTTTATAGTAATATTAGGGCAATGAACTTTAGTATAATTACTGATTAACTTTGTTGATTACGTTGTGCACTATAGTTAATTATATTATTATGATATACAACGTTTTACGGATGTTATACTGATGAATTCCAAGCATTTCAGATAATTAAATATATAAAGAAAAATGGTGTTCTGATTTAATCTTAGCGGAAACGATTTGATTTCTAATAAAAGATTTATATTGTAAATATACTTACATAACTATATTATGTAAAAATTTATAAGCATTTTATATTCATTTAGAATTATATTGTGTCTGTAAAAATGATTAGGATTATATTAATTCGATAACCGTTTTCACTTTAATATTTATTTAAAATAATAAATCGTTAAGACTAGGCAATGCAAATTTTTGACCGAGATAAGTTTTTTTAAATTAAAATTTTTTGTTATTATAATCAATAAGTATGTTAAAAGTATAACGAATATTGATTATTCTATTTTTCGAATTTCTAAAGAAATTCCTGACTTTAATTCACTCTCACAAATCTTTCCTGAACGATTGTTTTCAATAAGTTTGAAAATAATTTTTTATATTAATCGTTTAATTGTTTTTAATAAAAGAGCTGCCCAATACTGACGACGTAACCAATCTAAATAATTTCCTAAATTTTATTATTTCTCTAGCAATAATCTACAATCGTACGGTAATTGTTCAATGATTTTGTTCATATAATTTAAAGTAATTTAATAAAATTGGTCCAATTTAATCTATTTCCTCTAAGGTATTTTATTGTTTGCAAATTCAACATACATTCAGCAGCGGACATTTTCCTTTTACGAGACATTTCCTTATGTCACTTTTGCAGGGATTTACCGTCACCTTGAACAGATTACTCGCCACTGGGGACAACTCATATGTAGACTGCAATGCAGTTGAAGTTATCTTATCGATTCATGCAGTAGTCTAACATTATATATATATATATATGATGAATCGGACCACCGCGTGTATTTAAATTTATGAGTTTTGTATGTTTACGACTTTTCAGTTGTATCTTTTTCTTAACATACGGGCACTAAACTAATTTCACTCACGATTACTGAATCATGTGCAGCTGAATTTTTCATTTTTCTGTAAACATAATTTCGAACGTTTCATAATAAATTATAATACATAAGCACATTGAGAAATTTTGTTGTGACTGAAATTGTGTTCTTTCATAATGCAGAGTTTTTAATGAAATCATCGAATTTAAGGTGTGAATAAGAGATAATCTCTACCTTTGTATGACTCATAGTTTATGAATTGTAATTTTTTATTATAACGTACGTACATTTAGATACTTGAAATTTGAGGCATACTTAGCAAAACTGTATGTCTTGTGAAACTTTTCTCTAATTAGTCAATTTAAGACTATTGAATAAAACGTATTGCGTATGTATATATTTTCGGTCAAGTAAGTATTTGTTCTGAACAATCTAATTTGTTTTATTGCAAAAATCATAATCACATTACGAAAATGATTTTTTCTATACATACATACATATACATATATATATATATATATATATATATATATATATATATATTGCTTACAGAGATTTTGAGAATTTGAGATTTTAACTATCAGAAATAATTTTTACATCTTACGATATAATTTTATTATTACCACAGTCATATTTAGTACACAAAATACACAATAATTCAAAGAAAAGGGACTAATTAAAATGAAGAATAACATAACTTCTTTTTTCAATAAAAATCTATTAAGTCTCTTTAATTATCTCTCTGTTTTATCATGAAAAGCTTTTAAAAATAAATCTTTTCTGTAGCACTGATCCTCCCTTAAGTATAAGGGTAGAAGAAAATAGCTGAAGACTTTAAAATCAATCGCGTCGATGAAAGCTTCCAACCATTCGAAAATTCGGACCGCTTTTCTATCTATACTTAAAATTAAAAGCAGACACTGAAATGAGAATAATGGAGAAAGAAGTAGAAAATTATAAAGTTCAATATTTATTGTAGAAGGATTTATTTTAATCAATGGATTCTATTTACGTTCGAGTATGTTTTTTCAAACGGTGTATGAAAACAATATTATAATATTTGAAATCGTATTTTCGGGAACGTCTGTAAGTGACGTTGAAGAAACTATTAGTTTGAAAATAGTTTTAAAAGATTTAACCAATTTTCTAACGAGTTATCATGTTTATTGTTTTTGCATCAATTAATTTTACTAGGGAAAAAATTTTCCTATTTAATTATCGATCGGTGCTAATTTTATAACTACAAAACGCAGTATCTTTTGTAGTAAACTTCAAAGTGTTCAGCTTGAATGTAGAACAAAGAGTGAATTTTTAAATGCAGTAGATAATTAAGAAAAAACAGAAAATAAAAAAAATATTCACGTTTGTTTAAAATAACTCTTTCTACAAATATTGCATTGATAAAACTGCAAGTGTATAAATTCAATAAATATAAGAAAATCTGTGATGTAGGTAAACATATACTAGATTAAAACTTTGCTATATTTAACTGAATTATGAACAGATCATTGGATTTTTTAAAACAGGCAAAAGCCTCGTATTATTTAGCTACTTCTCAAAGGACTTTAAAAGTTCAGTCATTTTTTTCTAGTTTATAACGTATGTGGGTATTTTGTAAAAAAATTTCCAATAAAACGAGTTGTCGTTTAAAAATAATGTAGGATCGTGAACCAAATAGAAAAATGCATTATGGATATTAGCATTATAATATTGTGGAATATTAACACACAATAGCATGCGTGTATTTAAAGAATTATTAGTAACGCGTTAAATAAATTAATTTCTATTTCTATTATATATATATATATATAGCTTATATAATTTTAGTTTCAATTATACATTACAGATATGATAAAAATCTATGATAAAAATTACGCGCGTTAGAGAAGTCCACCGAGTACCTGAAATACAAATGCTTAATCAATGTCACTATTAAGTTTCTATGTTATGCGTAAATTATAAGAGTGCGCAACTGCTAAAGTACACGTAGAATTTTTTTCTCGACGATAAAGTCAACTGTCGAGTATTCATCCTTATTAGATCAAAATATCGAGCTTCAGTCATGAGAATTATGCGACACTGAACGTAATTAAATTATTTAGAAAACACAGCGTCACATTTATTCTGAAAAATGTTATTATTATTATTTACTCATTAATGTCCCAAAGAAACATTGGAGCTACATTAAACAGCTACATTTATGCCTGGCTGATACCAGTCATTGAGTACTTGGAATGAAAAATTGCGAGCGAAAAGGTGCAAAAAGAGACATAACAATGAATAAATAGGCAGAGGTTCGTGAACTGAAATAGAAAGCCTGCCATTAGGGGTCGGGTAATGAAGTTAGTATTACACTTTCGAGCGGCGAAGTGCTCTCAGGCAAACGGAAACCGCTCGCTCATGGCCCCAGGGAAGAAGTCTTCAGTATTCCATGTCGAGAGCTGAAAACGAAAGAGCGAGACTGCGTCAAGATGCGAAACTTGGCTGGCGATTGATTTTGCGGGGTGGCGAGGGGTGGTGGTGGTGGTGGTCGGGAAATCGATGGAACCGCCAAGGTCCTTGTCGTTGTCCTTGCAAAAAGTGGCCAGACGAGTCCCTTTTCTTGTACAAATTCCTCCGTTTAATTGCATCTGTCCACGGAGGGTGGCGAACATAGTTTCGCCCGTGGTCGTTTACTCTCGCGTTTTGCGTCTTTGTCCACCCCTGAGTTATTGACGTTCGTATTTGCTGTCAGTCTCGACTCGCTCTCTCCTGTCCGTCCGTGATCTTTATCGCCCTTTTTCAGGACCAATCAGAAATTTGGCTGCTATGTTTACTCGCGATGTGTCCTATGCTCTATTTTCGTAGTCGTTGTTATTGCATTTGCATTGTACACTCGTTTAAATCAAACGTTATTAGTTACCGATTTCTGAAGAGAATGTTTCTCTTTTACCAGAAATCCACGGTAATCGAATTATTTATATTGATGAAATTTTGGGAGATATCGCGTTGAGTGGATTCGATATAACCTCATACATCACCTGCAATGATTTTCATTGCAGGTCTCGGCCTTTTGTCTTAAGTATTGTAGTTTTACACGTACTATAGAAGAAAGAAATAATTACATATGAAAAAAATGCTAAATGTTAATTGATATTATACGTACGTTGCAGAAGCGGATTTAATATCATAAATAATTAACATATTATAATAATAACTCCTGATCGTTAATACTATAATACTTTCCATAATATCTAAAGCAGATTATTATAGTTGAAATCCAACAATAAGTTCGGCAAAATTTATAATTTAAGCTGTGCTGTTTTTGGACTTTGAAGAGTAGTTAAACATTTTTATGAACCAAAAATTAATTCTATCAGAATTTTCGTGGAGAGAATTTCTTTTATTTAACCGAAGCTTATAAAATAAAATTTATTATCCAACAAAATCAAGCGTAGGTTTCTCTTATTAAATACTAACCTGTCTTCTATAGTAGAATGTCAATTTACAAGAGCATAAGAACGTGGTTAATAAGAAAATTAATTTTTCGTTCAATGAGTTCGAAAATGAGTTCTATTTTAGATTGTATGTACTTATTGTACAATAATGCAAGATATATTTATGTTAAATGTTTTAAATCGTAATTATATATTTAAAAAAATTAATTGTCTTTATCGGTAACAGGTTTAAATATTAAATAATAGTAAATACAGTTCAGCTCTTATTATGCAATTATACGCATCATTATGCAATTATACAATATGTATAATCGCAGGTATACTATATATTAGATTATTGATATTAATAAAATTAACGACGTTATTTTAATTTTTTAATCTAAATTAATTATATTTTCGTGGTTATTTTCAATAAATTAATTGTTGAAAAAATTAAACAAAAATATTTTTTCATCGATTGATACTTTTTTTTTTTAGTTTAAATAAAAAATGTAAGTCTTAACAAGCTTTGCAGTAATTTACTGAAATTTAACTCATTTCTGACTATTGTGAGACAGTTAACTATTAAGAAACTTTTTAACAATTAATCATTAGCTTATTGTACAAAGATACTAATAAGTTTCTCATATTTACTTTTATAATTTTAAATAATAATAGCATAATTTAATTATACTAGAGCTGAATTTAACTACACTAGCGCGTATACATACGCCCACATACGAACGGACATACAGAAGCACGCGAATACATAGATTCCAATTTCAAACTACAAATGTTTTTTTACATCATATAATTGATCTGCTTTCATTTCACATTTGAATATTATTGAAACCAATCAATAATAATAAAGTGATATTAATTGTGCTGTTAGTTCAGAGTGATTGAAAGAACGATATTAAATACAATTGGTAAATTATCATCATATTCTTTGGTATTCGCTTAATCATTTAAGATATCAATCTAAACACATGCTAAGCGTAATTGCATTGGAACATTATCCGGAAGTATCTCTACTAGTCCGACAATATATTCAGTTCTTATACATCCTCGACTTAATTCCATTCGTCCTGTCCTACGTAAGTGTCCCTTCTCCTTTCAACACGCTATTGCTCTACTTCTCTTTCACTTACGCAAATACCAAACTCCCCGAAAGTAACGCTAGTGCAACAAGTAAAGGAGAAACGATCAATAAACCCAACGCAGACATACGACATGTGCCGTCTACCTGTCTACACTTACGTTTAGATAATAACGGCACTACACAAGTATGTACAGATAACAAACACAGCGTCTTACTTGTCTAAACGTGAAAATGAAAGCACAACCGAAATTTACCACGATTTGCGTTTATTTCCGAGGTGAGATATATTGTTCGATTTCTTTTTCGTTTTTTTTTTTTTTTTTTTTTACGAGAAGAGGTATGCATCTGGTTTTATTGTATCTAGGCGCGTTTTTTGTTTTTTATTATATTGTTGATTTTAAGAGAAACAGACTCGAGTTCAGGTAATAAATTTTGATAATAAAGAAAAGTTTATGAAATATAATTTCTATTTATTGTAAGTTTCTTTACTTGCATTCTTGGATCATAATTTTTTGTATCGGATAAATTTAAGGTGCTACTATAAAAGATAATAGGTTGGATTGATATTGCATAAAAGACTACATTTCATAATTATTCAGTTTCATTGAATTAATGAAATAGCCTTTAGATTTATAATTTATAATATAAATTCAAAAAATTGATAAGTATTAACCTTCACGTTAATTCAAGTGAATTTATTTATATACTTCTAGACTTTTTGGAATATTCGTATATTGTTACATTGTAACAATAAAAATGACGAAATCTTACTTCTTAGAAATTCAATTCATTTTTATTTAAAATATTAATTACTAAAATTCTGTAAGTTTATCAGTTTTAGAAGACATTTTTGTTTTTTCGTACCTTACATATCTGCATTACTTACATAAATTCGAAAAAGAATAATTACTTTAAAAAACTAGTAATAGTACAAGAGAAGATACTACGACTCTGAACATACTCTGAATTTTGTTACTACAGTACTTACTTTGTTAAATTTTTACTAACATACGTGATATTGCACTCGGTTTTAATATTGTAATTGATAAAAAAATTAATTATAATGAAATTACATTGGTTTATTAACTAACGATGTCGACTCTTTAAATTTCATGAAATTTAATACGAACGCAAGACCAAAATTATTATTACATGAATTTAACGATGCGAGCACTTTAGTCAGAATATACCGTAAAATTATTATCAAGACCACATTAACGACGTACTTTCGAAACTATTTAGATTATGTCTGATATGTGGAAATTTATAGGTTAAAATATTCACATTTTTTTAAAAATTTTATTGAAATTTTAAAACTCTGAGATTTTAAAATCATTTGTACTAGCATTATTGAATTTATGAGTATTCAATATTTATCCTTTCGCTTAAAGTTATATTTGCATAATATACTGCTATGTATTTTGGTAGAAAAAATAAAAGTACTTTTATAGCATAATCATAAAAATTTTTAATGCGAGTTATTTATTATTCTAATAATCAATATCTTTTTTTATATATTTATATCATTCATTTTTTAGTACGTAATTAAATAGAAAAACACTTATATTGCTATCAAAGCATGTAACTTAATTTGAAGTTCTGTAGAATTTAATAATTTTTACTTACTTTTCAAATGTTTAAGACTATTAATTTTTTAAATAATATCTGAAATTCGTGAGCCTAAAACCAAATAGCATATAGAATATTATATTTTTTTTAATTTATTTATAATACAATATAGGTATCAAAAAAATATAATTTTTTCCTCATTCTGATGGAAATTTCATCGTTCTTTTATGGAATTTCCTTTACATTTAGTTGACTCGAACTATTGTTGTTTGATTAATGAAAAGAAAGTGTAATATTTAAAAAATGTTCGATCTAATTTCAATACAACTAGTGAAATTAAGCGGATACAATACATCACGTAAATTACAGAAACCCTTAAAATTCATGAAAATAATTGTACGTATGTTAAATTTGTAGTTATTTGCAAACATATTAATTGTAAAAAAAGTTATAGGGTAATTTGAAAATGATTTTTCTTTTGGAAAAATTCATGCCTTTTAGAATAGTAATATGAAATGATGAATTCGTCAATAATTAAAGTTGTACTTATGCTATTTGTATTGCTAACAATTTACAAAGTGCTGCAGAATTAACACAATTTGTATTTAATTTATAGAAAAATTCAGATAAATGATGTATAAATAATTTATTTTTAATTCTTGTAAACCTAAACTTCGTTGGTTTTTCTTACAAGCACATATTTTCAATTACATTTCTGTGGAACTGCATTCGTTTTTATTTTCTTACATATTTCTGTATGTGAATATTCATTTTTATATTTCTACTTTTTCATTATGTTTATAATATTTTACTTACATTCACTTTCTCTCTTTAATGTCTGCTACTCTCCTTTTCTCAAGAATTTCTTGACATTCTTATTTTTCTTCTTTGTAGCATTTCATTCCTACAGTCTTATTTTAATGTTTTAGTTACAGCCTTTTCTAACTATGCCATTTTTTTTGCTTGCTCGTAAACATCTTTCCTACCAGACATATTATATGTATATAAATTTTACATTGTATGTATCGTCGTCTCTCGTGTCATTGCACTGGAGTCTCGAAGTGTATACGCATAGTAAATTCATAAAATTCATATAGTGGCAGTAGATCCAAAAAACAACATCAGAAAAATATGTAAATGTATGTATGTTGAGAAAAATGTAAAACACAGAAAGCCATAGACATACAAAGTCAGTCGAGTACATTTTTTCGAATTTTACAAATTAAAACTCAAATTTCATTCAGGTTAGAATGTTATAATTCCGTTTGGATTTTATTAGAATTTTGAAAACTTTTTGAAAGGTATTTTCAATCTAAACAAGAAAGAGAGTAAAGAAGGTACAAAAATTGAATATCTACATGCATTATATACATTATATATACATTATATATAATTAATTTGTATAAATTTAATGATAATTAAAATTGTTTTTAAAATATAATACGAACGAAATAAGGAAAATAATCATGAAGTTGATATTTCAATATTTAGTTGATATATAATTTACAAATTTTAAATAATAATTTTGCATAGAATCTGATATAGAATTTGAATTCAGGAAGTACAACAAATACGTTTTCTTCTTTACGATAGTAAATCATAGTTTTTAAACGTACACAAAAAATCTAGAATTAGGTAAAAATGAATTTTTTATTTCTTTTTTGAAATTATTATTCAATAATCTATTTCTTAAAGGAGCAATATATTAATTTCTTTTATAAAAGTACAAAATGTTTGTACAGAGTCCACGGATGAAATTTCGATTTTGGAATGGAGGCCGAATAATGAATGCATTATGATACTAATTATTAATTTTTAGAATGGTCGCTTAATAATTTAAATGTCGAAGCATAACTCCATAAAATCCGCAAGACTACTGTATATCGAAAGATTTATTTATCTTTGTTTGAAATTGAATATAGAACGGTTTTTAAGAATGGTGATATTGTGTCAGAGAAGAATGAAAATTGAGTAAATATAAATAAATATGGTTTTATCACTTACGCCGAAATTAGAAAAATATTACTGATACAAAATATATTTGAACTAATACTTAACAATTGTACAGTGAAATAAATATATCTCAATTCATACTTATAAAGATAATTGAAAGTGATATTATTGTGAATTTCTCTACATTTTGCTATTTACAATATTTAAAAAAAATATGATTCATTATTTTTCAACTATTCCAACAGGTTTGTCTACATTTGGTATAATCATTAATTTATACTAGTGGTGGTTAAGAACGAACGAAATGTAAAGAAAGAAAAATATTTATGAATATAATTTATAATAATTTTAGAATTCTAAGCAGATTTTAAGTTTGCTTATTTTTCAAACGATATCAATTCTGTGTAAGAAAATACGTGCATAATATACATAATGTATGCATAATATCGAATAAAATATATTAAATATTATAGTATTAAATTTGTTTTTGAAAGCTCTAACAAAAAGTTTTTATATATTAAGTATTTATATTCAAACATAATACACAAAATATTTTTTTAAAAGTCATACGTTAAAAATATAAGATTTCTTTTAAAAATGCAGCGAAATAATTTTTCTCATAAAAATGTTTCATTATAAGAAATTTTACCTTCATTTATAATAATATTAAAAATATTTGAATTATCTTGAATTTTCATCAATTTTTGACAATTCTTTTATTACTTCGGTTAGAAAATTTGAACACCGTTAGATTAAGGTATTTATTCGAAATTATACTGTGAATTTTATTTAGTTTTTCTGCACTATTTACTCAATATAACGTAAAATAATAAAATCTAATACTTGCCCATATATGTATATGTTTAAAGAAATGAAAAAATGTTGTATAACTATTAGTTATAAGTAAACATTTGAAAAACTGAAAAATTCGTAAATAATGAATTTATATTATTTTCCATAGGTTCGTAAATTATACTGACGTATGTTGGAAATTTTATTTTCTAATAAAATCATAATCGACCTTTTAAAATTTTAATAATCAAAACAAATGATATCAAAAAATAATTTAGTGATCCTAGAGTATAACTCTGTAAAGCGAATCGATGGGAATAGTTTAAAAAGTTATAAAGAAATAAGATCTAATTATAGGCACGAGAAGTACAATAGGCAGAGAAAGAGAAAGTTAGAAAGAATCGATCAGAGAATGATAGAGTTATATGGAAAAAGTGTATCAAGAACTGTAGAAGAAAAAAGAGAACCGACGTGTTAGAATAAAGATACCTGAAAAGAAAAGAAGCTGTAAGTAATAGGGTCGGAATAAGTGAGTAGAAGAGAGAAATACAGAGGAAGAGACAAAGTGAAAGCATGTTACGAAAAGTAGAAAGTGCAGAAAATTCATAGGAAGAACATAGGCAAAAAGGAACAGAGTAATTCTAGAGATAGACAGGAAGAAAGGATCAAGGGAAGCATAGTATAGAAATCATATATTATATAATACGTGGGTGAAAAGAGACCAAGAGATAGCGGTTTGAAGAGAGAGAGAGAGAGAGAGAGAGAGAGAGAGAGAGAGAGAGCGAGAGAGAGAGAGAGAGAGAGAGAGAGAGTGAGTGTGTGTGTGTGTGTGGGGGGGGGATAAAGAGAAATAGAAAAATATACGAGGTAAAAGCGACTTAAAGCAGTCCGATCGTGCTTCTTGCGGTTTTTCTTTCTTTCTCTTCGCCCGAGAAGTTCTTTGTAAATCCCCGCAGGGACCGACGGCGAAGCGAAACCGACCGCGATGTAGTGCAGCTGTACCAGACCGACGTCCAGCCAACCCTCGCAGAATACACATACAATGTGTGCTCGCGCACGTGCGCAAGTTGAAGGCTACTGGAGTTGTACATTCCATAAAAAAAAAAAAAAAAAAAAAAAAAAAAAAAAAAAAAAACGGTCGACGGTCGGATGTAAATAGTGACTATGATTTTCCATTAGTAAAATAAAAGAAAGTTAATATTTCCTTAGGAACTTGATTAAAAAGCTTTGGTAAACATGAAAGAAATATCGAAAAGCCTTGCTTTATAATCGAGATGTAAAATTAGAGTGCTTTTTTATTCGTAATCTTAAAATATTTAAATGTTGTTATATTGATATATGAAAAACATTCATGCTAAGTTTCAATAGTTGTAAGCTAATATGACAAAATATATAGGTGTATGAATTCTTTCGCGTAGATTCCATTATGATTAGAGCCTAGTAGTAGGAATTTTATGGTTTATGTAAATGATGATAGATTCAGAACTTATATACAATACTTGTATGCAAGGTATGTAAACAATGCGTAAAATATGAATGCCGTCAATTGTCTAACGTTTCAGAATAAAAGCTTATTAAGAATAAAGAATTTTTAATTCAGGATACGATTATTTACGTAACAACGGTTTTCTTATAGCTGAACAGGCTTTAAATGTTAACTTATACAAGAGTCAATATTGAACACTGTTGACCAATAAATAATACCAACTGTACTTTACTTCCTATTTTAATAAAAAATTGATGAAAAAAAAAAAGTTCAAATGACATCCTATGTAATTCTTTGTTATACAACAATTGATTAAAATGCATATGCATAAAATACGCCATTAATGTATAACACGTATTACTGATTATTAAAAAATTTATACGAAATTGTTTTCGATCTTTCATCGTTGTCACATAAAATACATAAAATAAAAACCAAAAATAAATCTAAATATAAATGACGTTACTATTTGCTTAAAATAAAATTGGATTTTAAGAAAATGTCAAAACCGTCATTAATGAATAAAAGTACATATTTGCGTTTCTCGATGGTTCACAAGTACACACTTTCTCATAGAAATCAGTTTACATCCTTTTAACTTTTAGCCGAATGAAACCATTGTTTCATTCGGTTTGTAATGGTTAGTTAGGAAACACGAGCTTTCAACCCGGAATGAATGTACATCAAAAACATTCATAATGTGTGCGCATGTGGCTCAGACGTCTATGTGTAAGGTCACGTGAAAGCATCTCGCGTGTCCGAGGACCGAAGAGGGATGAGATAAGACGAGATAAGATTTATTGATATGCCCTGTGACGGAAACGTCCTTGTGTAGGTCCTCTTTATGAGAGTGCACTCGAGCGCACGGTAAAGTGCGTCAGCAGCTCGTCACTCTTTCGAGAGTCATTTCTCTAGGTAGTAGCTGAGCCTTTTACGACAGTTTGCTTGATTTATTCATTTTCGATAATGTTTTTACGTTTGACAATACATAACTAAGGCGCGTAAAACTTTTCGAGACAGCAATTTCGGAGATTTTCATGACGCTGATGAATTTTACATCGGAGCAAATCCTTTTTAGAATATCATAAACTATGAATATTTCTTTTTCTAACCTAAAAACAAGTTTTTAGGTTTCTCGTCCATTCGTTTTTTTAATTCTTTTTTCGGCTGACTGTACTAATTAAACATTGGTCAGTTTCTTTCGACTGGTACAACGATTCGCGCAATTTGTGCGCTGCGTAAAACCGAAGGACAAGGGAAACGATGTTGAAGAGTAACTTTTACTGAAAGTTAAGAATACCGATGAGATATCGCTGATAATAAGGAGGTGGCGTTGAATCGAAACTGCTGTACAAAATGAAATCTGGGTAGGAGACTCGAGAAAACGATGAAAACGACGCCTGTATATGTACAATAAAAAACGATACGCAGTAAACCGAATAAATCGTAAAGCGTGTAGAGCAAAGTAAGTGGCATTATGCTAAAGTGCCCAATAAGCACAAATAAAAGCCACGAGCCGATTTATTGGGCTTCTACTTAGCCATGCCTGTTATATTTATTGTGCGTGTTTTTATATAGACCGCCTACGGAGTGTACAAGGGACTTGTACGAGTCTTTTAGCTCGCGACTCACTGAGCAGCATTTATAGTAAGAGCTATCGAGCGCGATTGAGACTTATATTTGTGTAACAATGTGGCTTTTGCATGCTCAGTCTAGTAGAGTGAAATTTTTAATCCAGCAGATTTTTCTCTGTAGTCAGGAGTTTTATTCTGCATTGGAAAAGAATCGTATTAGTACCTAACGAATTACACGAAATCCCATGAAAACTAATTTCAACTTAAGTAAATTAACTTAGTGTTTATTTCACGATGATCGCATCACGCATTCAAATGGAATAAGAGGAGTGAAATCATTTGAAATTAAAATATCTAAAAATTTTGTATTAAAATATTCCATACCTTATCATTTATAAAATCGAAAATACTGTTTCTTTTATATTGTATTGTAGCACATCGAGGGCACAAAAGAATTTGTAGAATGAAAATTAGGATATTAAAGAACGAAGAAACTCTTGAGAAGAGATAGAGTTCAAATTTGTAATAGTATTTATTCATAAATTCAGGAATAAGAATTAAAGACACGAAAACACTTTTTGCTATGCACAGATACGCCGAAATTTCGTAAGAGACTTATAGAGACTTATTTGACTGGTGCGAGACAAACTTTAGACAAAAGAGTCTTGATTTTCATACCGCAAGCTTCGAAATAATTATAAAACTTATAGATGCCACGGTAAATGAAGATCTTCCTATCTTGAAGGCACTATTAATATAAAACTGAATTGAAGTTTTATAAATTTTATGTCCATCATGATATCTTTAAATCTGATTTCACATAAGTGGTTTAAAGTAAATTATCGCTTTAGGTATTACGTATAGCCATAGTTTATTTAAAGACGTTAGTTAGTTGGTTAGGAATTACTCGTGACATACGATAATATTCCAAACGCTTAAATAATTTCATAGAAGAATTGCAAGATTTTCATAGAAATCCTTGTCCACGTATCCATCGAAAGTTTCTTTGTACGTGCGATCTACAAAGAGCCCCTTTTCAATTCGCAGTTAAGCCAATTTTCAACACAAATTCAAGATCTCGAGATTGAGATAAACGCGCGGGTGCTCCAGCCCGTAGAAACGTCAAGGCAGGAAGGAAACCCCAAGATCGATTACCATCGTTCGTGTGCGCCCCCGCATACACGTAAGCGCTCGCGCGCCCGTACGCACACACATGCCGACGGATAGGTTGGTCAGGTGGTAGCCGTTCTTATCTCGAGCGCTTTCACCGCGTGGCTTCGATCTCTCTTTGTCTTGGCTTGTCTCTCTTTTCTCAGCCTCTTTCTCTCTCCTGTTATCACATGCGGTACTACCTTCCACAAACTCGTCTTATTTCCGTCCTCGAAGGAACACATCCAGCGACCGAGCGACCGGTCTACGTACAAAGGACGACCCCAGGAAGTTTTACTCGATCGCTCCTCCTCTTTTCGCGTTTGTATGATTTCTGTGTGCGTAGGTAGGTAAAAGCGGGGAAGTAGATACTGGTACGAATGCTCGGGTACTTCTACGTTTCCATCTTTATTGTCGCAATTTAATTTTACGCGCTTATCGAATAATGCATTCGCTTCGCGATATATGTGCTGCTGCAATAAAGAAAAAAGCTGTCAAGCGTAATTCTTTTTAGGATTGCAGCAAAACAAAATCAATATTATTGCTCATTCGGAATATAAAATAAGACTTGAGACATAAAGAATTTTATGAGTCTCGAATAAATGATTTATTCAGATAATCATAGGGGTACATTAACATTAATATTGTTAACGTTAATTAACAATAGTGGTGTGCTTGCATTAGTTAACATAATGTAATAATTATTACGTACTTAATTATAATTGATCCGTGAATTCAATTATTAAGAATAAAGTTAGTAGGCGTTTCATCGCTAATTGCTGAAATGGAAATCTAGCTAATTAACAGTTGCTATCTAAATTGCAGAAAATAGTAATTGTTACACACGCGCTGTGAATCCCGTCGACACAAATGCTTGAAATTTCATCATATTCTACTCGATGTAGAGCTTCAATGGAGAGAACTTTTTACGGAGAGTTGAAGTACCGATGAATAATTTATTTCTGATAATTTTATTTCTATGATATGGAATCAACGCTAACTACAAATGATTATCGATTATTGAGCACTGTGTCGTCATTAGTACGTTATGTCTGATTCGCAGTTGACATTGATAACCTAGTGTAGTGCCGATATTAAACAATATTTAATTCAAAGATTGGAGAATTAAAAAGAATTCAATCTTTTGATTTCCGATGCTCATAATTCAACAATTTTATTTCATAAAATTGTGGAAATAATTTGCGTTTACCGAGACAGAAATCGTTTAGAAATTTATCAACATTTAAGAGGTGGTTTCCAAAGTGAGGGTAAAAAGTAATAGAAAATAATTAAATAAAAATCCTTTGCCATAAAAGCAAAGGCAAATTAATGGATAATTAATTCTTTGTATATATAACGTGATGAATCATTTTCATTTAATTATCAATAATGAATAATGAATCAATGAAATAAACGAAGGAGGACTTGAAAAAAATTAAGTACGACTTCACCTGGTTGAAATTGGAAACCGGAAATTACTCACGTTGCGATGGATGCCCTTTCTAGATCATTTTTCATACTAATGAAACGAATGTTAACATGCGCTTATTGTGATACACGAGGTCGAAAAATGTAACGAACCAATGGAAAATAATAAACGTCAGAAAGAAATGCAGCGAAATGTAGAAACGAGCGAGTCAAAATTGTTTCCGGATCAGAATCAAGATACTCGAATTTATTAGCTGAATAAGAGCAAGTTGAGCAGGTACTAATAGAAAGAGAACCAAAGAAGATTGAGAATTTAAGTGGGATTTTGCGCAATTCGGACTACACTTTCGATCAACGATAATCATAAAAGGACTAAAAGGAGGTTGAAGAAGGTAGAAGGAACAGATTAAAGAATGGAAAAGATAGTGGAATTCTTACGAGTAAGAATCAGTTTCGAAAATGCAGAAGTATTATAATTATACATAAGAGCCTCTTCAGAAAGTAAGCGAGTAATATAGTCATTTAACAATTAATCGAGGCGAGGGCATTTTATTTCCCGACCATTAGCCGAATCTTCGAAACACCTAGATATATATTCAACATTTGGTAAAAAGAAAGTCACAATTTAATTTGTAATTGATACCTTTGATAATGACAACACGAGCTATGATATCAGTGCCAACATATTTAAATTAAAAACTTTTTTTCAAATTCGAAAAAATGAATATAATTTGTATACATTATTCTGTTACTACAATTAAGTTTGATAAATTTTGATATTTGAATAATCTATAAGTGCATTATACTTGTCGTCAAAATTTATCTTGTTTTAATTAAAATACGAAAATAACTAAAGGTAATATTTCACTTTAATTTAACATAAAACAGGTCCTAGAATAAATAAATTCATTTATAAAAAGAAAGTATAAAATAATGTTTATAGCTAAGAGGGATATTAACTCTCTTCTAATTTCGTAATTTCGTTTGAGTAATCTAATAAAAATATGTTTACATTTTCATTTGACGAAACAAAAAATTATTTGATCTCAGCAAATTGGTAGTTGTCTATAAAGTAAATATAAAGTAAAAGATTGTTTATAGATAGTTTATAGATTATTCATAAAGACTATCTAAACCGTCATTAAATGCAATAAATTATTTAATTACGCTAATTCTTTAATCTTTCTATAAAATTAAAATGTCACTTGAATCACAAGTTACATTAATATAGATGATACATACGCATGGTAACAATGTTCTGTTTAAAATTCTATTTCATTTATGTTATTCCAAAACGCGTCTATTTTAATCTAAAGCTTTTTAAATATTTTTCGAAAACATATTTGTATTCTGAGCATTTTCATCCTTTATTACTCTGCAGTATCGAAAGGTAATTATCTAAATTTGGCATTTGTTGAATTTTGATTCAATTTATCAAGATCAACTATAATAGTAATACATTTAATGAAAGCGATGTATTATAAATAATATAATATAACATAATTTAGTAATACAGTCGCATGTGTAAACTTAATGTTAAAAGTAGAGAGATTTATATTTAGAATTAATTTGGATATTGTAAGATATAAATAACGTTTGACTGCATTTTTAAACATCACGTATATACGTTATAATTGAAAAGGTTTACAATTGAAACTCCCTTCCTAACTTTCAGATATTTTTGGGATAAATAAAATTCGAAGAAGAATCAAATTAAAAGTAGAACTTATATAAACGTAAACTTTTTATACATTTTAATTTTAAAATATAATAGTATTTGCATAAATGATATCCGAAACATAAATTATAATTTTCGTTTGTCTAGTTATAATGAATTCTCCAGTTAAGAATGATCTATCAGAAGTTAAAAATTACTACTTATATCGGGGAGTAAGTACACTGCACGAAAAGAATTAGATAATCAAGATAAACATTTTATTAATTATCTCAATACTGTATTTTATAATTTACCTTAAAACATTTCGTTATAAGTGTATTTTCTAATATCAACTATTAAAATATGATTTTCAAGCTAATGGCTAATGAGTTACTTTTAAATGATTAATCTTAATAAGATAAATATTTGCTAAGATACGTTGAATTAAGCGACAAGGTCACCTCTTCAACCCGACACTCCAGAAACATTGTTGTCACCGCGTTCCTACACTTCAAGTGGAATCGGGTAGCAAACGTAGTGCTTCACTCACGGAAGAGTAATTCAGTTGTTTAGGTAGAGGACGAAAAGGTTTGGTCGAGCGGTTGAGGTGGATAGTAGTACGATGTCGAAGTAAACCCCTCGTGCACTGCTCCCCATCAGGCTTCCTTTCGTGGAAGAAAGAATAATCGAAGCGTTAAGGTGATGCTCTTCAGGGTAGCGTGTCTGGAAGTCGGTGATTACAGCCGTTGTTGTTCCTACGGCGGATGCTAGTGACTCTGTTTTTTCCACTCTGTTCTTCCCTCTTTTTATTTTCTTAAACGAAGTTCAAGGATTCACGGATGGCACACTTCGTCCCAGTCGAATAACCTGCAGATGCTCTTGTTATACCATAAACGCGAATACTATCGGAAAAGGAAAATAAATATTCATTAATTTAGTTACCTTTAATAATTTATACAGAATAGGCGAGTTTAATTTTCTTTGCAGGACTTGAAATTAGAAAAAATCTTAACGGAAATGCAAAGGGAGCTGAAAAACACTTACTTTTTTGATTTTTATAATAAATAATACAAAACTACGGGTGAATAATTGCATTGCCAAGTAAAAAGTAGTAAACATTTTTCTTCGTCACAAAATTTTGAATTCTAACATTCTAGAATATTTGTTTTAATAACTCATAGTGCCATAAGAGGAGTATTGTAGTTACTTTATCATAAAAGTTCTATCTTGTATTCAGCGTATATAAGATATGTATTTTATGTGTTTGTTATGTACAAGAGATAATGTAAACTTCATCATCAAATAAACTGAATTATTGAGAAAAATATGATCCCTGGTAGAAAAACACAAATAAATAAGTAATGTACAAGATGAAAAATAAATAGGAAAATATGAAAGAATTGAAAAGTTCACGCGTAACACGTTTTTATCTAGGTTCATCAGTTGAATGTTTGTTTGTAAGGAGACGTACATTGATTGACGGTCGAAGACGTTTATATGTATTCGCTGGAGCAACGAAGTTATATATACTCACCTAGGCTACGTCTTTTTCATCGTTATGCTGGATACTTTAGTTTGTGCGTGCGTGCGTGCGTGCGTGTGAATAATGCTTAAATTGAGAATTAAAAAATGAAAGACAGCGGTGACTTTTGACATTATTCTCATGAGAAGCGTGAGCTCAAGGATTGACGGCTCTCGTCACTTATCTCTTCACATAGTATAATTTCGATTTTACGCGTGCGAGAATCATGCTCCCTTTTTTGCTTTTCCTTTGTTTGATACTTTCTTTTGTTGTGGGTATATGGGCGTCAAGCATTTTTCAAACCCGAGAATGTGAGCATGTCAGTTATACGCGATATAAGATAAATACGGCGACGCTTTGGGAGCTTTATATGATTCTATGCTATGGATCATCTTACTTGAATTTCTTTTTCGAAATTCAATTCGACGAATGGATAACATATAATAATGTACTTTTACTATTTTAGCATGATAAAGTGGACCTTGTCATAGCCGTTTTCCTTGTGACTACACATCCATTATTTAGACCATTCTAGAGTGCGAATAAAACATATATAAAAATTACGTGATATTTCCAGTATAACAATGATACAATATATCAGATGATTCAATGGTTGCATGGACCCATATGCGTGAGAAAACCATAAGCTTTACCTAGTTACGACTTGTAAATTTAAAGATTCTTTTAAACAAAATTTCGAAGCATAAACCTCGTAAATACATACATAATTATGAATAATTATGCCACATTAAACGCTAAAGAATTTCATAAAGAGATATTCGTTATTTATGTGGCAATTTTTAATCGAAATTTAGGAATTCAAAGAATCGCCGATGGAAATTTTTGACATTCATTAACAGACATAATATTAAAATATGAACAGAGTCTCTCAATGTCCAAAGTATCCAGATGCATTAAGAATGGCGTAAAAAAAGAGGCGTAAAAACAAAAACAGATGCCGACAGCAAGAATAAGAAGAAAGAGCAATTAGGAAAAATGTCGACGACTAAGTATGGAGGTAAAATAAAAAATGTTTTTCTCGGATAAAGGAGACGCAGACACGGGGGAAGAAGCGAGATAAAAGTTTCTCCATTTCTTAATCTAAAAGAACGCATAGGTACAGAAAAACGAGTAGAATTAAAAAATTAATAAAACACAGAGTGAGCGAGAGAAAGGGAAATATGAAAAGATGGAAAAGTGAAGAAGTACGAGGGTAAAGTATAAGAGAGAGAGAGAGAGAGAGAGAGAGAGAGAGAGAGAGAGAGAAAACGTAAAACAAGTCATAAAAAGAGTAAAAAATTACAGGCAATGTGGCAAATAATTCTTTTCAAAAAAACGACGAATCGACTCGATGGAAAGAGGAAGGTGATACGTGGGCGAAAAGAGCATCACGGGGAGAAGAAACGTTGATTTACAATAAGAAAAAGAAAGGGGATAAAACTGAAGAGGAAAACATTGCGGCCGGGAAAATTTAAATCTCTTTTGTTCACGATACCATAAGTTACGTATTATCTGAAAATGAATTATTCGGTCTTTTTTCATTATAACGCAATGAAATAACTTAGTGACAGAATAAAGCGCACCTCGTTGTCATTGATTATTAATTATAATAATCTCAAAAAATAGAGTTCGATTGGAATGAGAAAACACATTAGCCTGGAAATAATTGGTCGTGAAATTCATGGAAGGAAATAATATTTATTCAAACAATATTGTGAAATATTTTTATAAATTTTCGCCAACCTAACTGCACCTCTATCTTTTTGAAATATTTCCCCAATGACTTATTTTCTGTCTATGTTTATTTTCTATTTATAGCATTATATTATAAGCAAAGTCCCCTCGAACAACATAAGAAACTATAGAGAGCAAACTGACTTTCTAAGCAGCTCTGCATTTTACTTTAGCTATTCGAAAAAAGCACGAACGAAGATGAAAGATTTCTTGCATAAATGATACGAAGGCTGATAAAAAAATTGGAAAATAACTGCCAGACCAATGGTTCTGGCAATGGTACGTGGTCGAGAAAGCCACTGAGTGGATGAAGCGCTGAAATTGGAACGAACGTTTCTTCAAGTTGCTGTGCCTCCTCTTCACATTCGTATAACAAAACGTATTTAAAATGTCGTCTAGGACAATCAGCTTGATATATAGTCAGACGCGTGTCTCCTCCTCTTATTGCGAATATACGTAACTACCGCGCAAAAGATGGCTCCCGACGCAAACGTACTTATGATATTATATTTTTCCCCTACTCCTTTTTTATTTAGCGAATTTTCAGCTGCTGCGAATTCAGATGTTGAAAAATTCATCTGCAAAGTTTTCGCGACGGGGGTTGACGGACGGGAAAAATGGAAGTTTCTTTCCGGTTATGTCAGCTATGTTTTATTTGATTAGAAGTGGAAGGGAAATAAAATTCGTGACGGGATATATTTGTTTTATTCGTTGAGAGTGCAGTCATTGTGGTTTATATTGTGTAATGGAATTTCTTTGTTAGGATAATTTTCTCTCTGCGTTTGCTTTTATCGAAGTAAAAAACTTTTATGACAACGTAAAAACATGGCACTGGGAATTCTGAAAAACTTGCTTTTATTGCCTATTTTTTCCGGAGTGAAAGACCTTTTTTCATATAAAGTTAAATGCTTGTCAAAATTGTATTGTTTTCAAATTTGAATTAGTGTTCTTAATACGAGACGAAGCTTCAGTCAACCAAAAATATGTCTAGAATAAATCTTCTTTTCTTAATAACGCATAAGAATGTAGTGGATTACTTCAAGGAAATGATTTAAATTATTATATTGTAGATACGAAATAAGAAATGTTAACATAATCGATATCTTGTAATTGCAATGTCACTCAAGAATCTAAATATCTAAATAGTATAGTTGACAAAAAAGCTATTTCAACGGTAAAAAAAAATGTAGCATTCTTTTATAATAAAATTGAGAAGTATTTTTCCCATCGTTAGTTATTTAAATTGTTGTAAAGTAAAATTAAATAAAAGATTTTTCATATTATCGTAAATTTAACCGAAATAAGCTTTACCAGTTATATCTTTATTAATTATAAAAGTATGATTATTGTAGTTTACCAAATTAATGCTCGGATGTAAAATATTGATGCAGTGAAATTTGTATATTGTTACTCGATAATCACTATTAGCAGTTACCGTTAATGGATAACTTCTGTGTGAATGATTAAAAAATGTGATTAATATCTACGTTAATGTCGCAACGAAAGTTATCCATTGCAGTTAAAACGGTATTCTAAGTAATGAATTTCCTTCTACGCGCAAACATTTTAAATGATTAAATAGGGAAAGACGAACCAGTATGGAACACTACAATTCCATTTGTTTACAAAGGCATTTCATTAAATTGGAAGAATTTCAAAGGTACAACAAATCAAGTTCATCTTGTCTAAATATTTCAATGTTATTAACTACGTGATCGTTTGCATGCATTATCTCGTAATC
The DNA here is from genome assembly GCA_018907045.1 of Wiebesia pumilae. Classification (NCBI taxonomy): domain Eukaryota; kingdom Metazoa; phylum Arthropoda; class Insecta; order Hymenoptera; family Agaonidae; genus Wiebesia; species Wiebesia pumilae. The sequence continues at coordinate 6,486,704 of JACCHZ010000138.1, forward strand.
GACCTAAAGAAACACAAGATCAAGTTTTTTTTTTTTTTTTTTTTTTTCATAGATCATAAAGCAAGCCCATTCGAAGAAAATACTAGTAAAGTAAATGAAAAGGAAAAGGGATCTCCGGAGTTCTTTTTTTACGTTGGTTCACTTTCTCCTTTTTCTCTCTTTAACGTAGAATTTCACAGAAATTCACAGCGACTTGTACGAGAGCGTTGTCAATTACAAGACAATCCGTCCGTCTTTGGAAAAGAGATCGAGCGAGGGAGATTGGCGAAGGAGACTAATTGATGAAGCGCGGAAGGAAAAAAATAATCGTTTGAAAATATATAGCTAAAGCTTGTAATTATTCTCTTACATTATGAAACATTATGAATGAAATCAGGCCAGGTTATTTATTTAGGAGTATATTAATGAATTTAATTTTTACTTCTGCATGATTTAATTCATTTGATCTTGAATCTATGAAATTCGTACAAATCCACTTGTGTACTTGCAGTTTTATTAATTTCGTATCCACGATAAGCAAATAATACCTGTATTGTACAAAATATTCAATATGAAATATTATTTTAATTTAGTTTACCTGTATTTTCGATTATATTTTTAATTGGATGTATGATAGCAATTTATGATATTACTTGATTTATGATACATTTATATATTTTTTGTCATGTTGTATTACAATCGATCTATGATCTAACACCAGATATTCTGCTGAAACACGTGTCATGAAAAATTGTATTTTATCTGTATACTACAATGTTTGACTTTAGATATCTGCAATGAGTTTGATTTATTCGGAATTTAGTTCAAAGTTTTAGAAATTTTCTTCGCATTTCAATTGTTGGAATAGTTACCGTTCGGAAATAAAATTTAAGATTTTTTTAAGACTTCGTAAATTTAGTTTTTTAATATTCTTATGTGACCCTGATTGACTATTTATTTTTGACATTAAAAAAAATGACTTTATCTCGTCGATGATACAGTAAAATAAAAGCATGGTGTACAATTCTATAGTTTAATATTGCGAATTAGATTTAATGATTGTAAAATGTAATCCTTAGTGTGTGTTAGTTTTCGATGGCATATATCTTGATTTGAGTATCATTCGTTCATTTTACGGATTTACTATCATAAAATTTTTTCTAAATATTTAATGTAAGTTCGTAATATTTTGAAAATTATTTTTAACTTGTTAATGTATTTTAATCTTTAAATTTGAAATTGACATAAGAATTTATTCAATAGATAACTAACAATCTATAAGTTTTAAAAATATATTGTATCAATGGCAATGATTCGTTTATTAGCTTCTTAAGGGTTTAATCTTTTTCGGCAGTCTATTTCAATCGAATTTTTTGTTTAGAATATAAATATTTCTCAAACAGCATTTCATAAGCTTGTAATTTTCAGCAATTAATTTTAAAATACTTCAGCGAAAAATCATTCATTATTACTTGATTTGCATTAGTGTCATGTACATGTATAAAGTGTTATCGAGTTTACGTCAATGCTGTAAGGTAATGTTAGTATTTATTATAAATTAATAATATTATTACTGTTGTTATTAATAATATTGAAATATACTAATTATAATAAAGTTATATATTTTAATTCTATTGCATAATTTATACTGCTTGCTATAACTTCAACTTCGGTATTGATTTGTAATCCTTATCTGTGAGAGTAATTTTGTTTAAATCCTCTTAGCAACATTGTCTCTAATACTAGTAGTACAAGTTTTGTTACATTAGATAAAAGGTTTTATATTCATCTATTGTTTTCCTTTGGATTGAGTTTCTTTTCGATGAATGATATTGCAGTTACATTCAATTTATTAATGTTCATAGTTATTCCAAGATTTTTTTGACATTTTGTGTGATTTCGCTAAACGTCCTTAAAGATTGTAAATGCAAGATATAAAATCTATAGTTGGATTAATAAGATAATCTATTCGAATTCAATGAAAGTAATTCTATAATTTCATAAGTATTGAGCTTATAAAGTCGTGGTAACCAAAGACAATAAAACAAACGCATGTTTCATTAGGAATGGCAGATTTTGTATACAAGTACAAAAGTAGTCTTGTTTAAAGTTTACATTATCCTATTTACGATCGAACAGAAAACGATAGTTTTTATTAGTTAACTTTATGAACCGAATGATGTACAATCGCTGTTGTTTTGTCATTAAGATTACCTAAAATTTCGATTCTTTTTAAGCACTGGATGATTAAGTCTCAATCATTTTTCGCTAATACTGTTTCCTCGTTACAGTTGAATCCATCGAGTTTAATTTATTTCCATTTCAATTGACCTTTGACTTGCACGGGAAAATAGTTGGCTTCCTTTTTCAGGGGTCATAATTTAATTTGCACTCATATAGAAAGGTGTTGGAGTAGGCTACTTTGCAGTATTCAATCAGTGATCTGCATAATAACCTTAAAATATGTATGAAGAGTTAAAAAACACTTTCTATAGGCTTTCAATGAAAATCTATTGGACAGTGTAATAGAATTACTTGAATCACAAGTATTTTACTTTTGTGCTCAAAAGCAAATAATATACTTTAATTTATGGCTTGAAAATAATTCCAAAAACAGTAGAAAAATATCTTCGAGTGCTTTTGAATCCATAATGTTCAAAAATCTAATTTGACATCTCAATTATACGTCAATTTTAAATCTCAATAGATTCAGTTTAATATTAAAAATTGAACATGACGTACTGATTCTTTGATCTGCCTATAGTAAATCCATTGTAACGACTGGAAACAATTATTTTATTGCAATATCGTTTTTTAAAAATTCATATTCTGTCGGCAGGTGTTACATATAAGTTGTAGTCAATGGCAGATCAAGTGATAAATTACAAAGATATTCTGAGCCATGGATAAACAAACAAGATGAATGTAAGGCAGAAAATAAGAAAAATAGGAAAGTGTATGAATAATTTAATGGCACAAGGTAGGACAAGCTCGAAACGTGTTCTACGACCGTCAGCATCACCGCTTCACAGGTGAAATTTCCGAACGACATGGCGTCTGATTCAGTGTTTCGCGAGGAAACTAGGGGACGCGTTTGCATATGGCATTTTTCACTGTACAGGCTACATGGATCTATACGTATATATTCACGATTCATGCACTAGATATGTCAATCCATGCTGTGTTTGACCATAATACACGTTATTCGTAGTCAAAGTTGTTCAGTCAGATGCACAGTTAATTCTTTTTACAAATATTTTTGTTCATTGCTAAATGGACGATCCTAGTATCTACTTAAAGTTTTATCTAAGCTATTTGTTATTTAGATTAATCAGTTTTAGAAAGGTTATATTTCATTTTAATTCTATAATATGTCAAGAAAAATAACAATAAAAAAAGTACGTTTTTATTTTGTATTTGAGCTTCTGTACATACGCACAGAAGTTGACCGTGTAATAAATAATAGATTTCGCAAAAAGTAAGTCTTGATATATTATGAGTAGAAAAATTCTTCATTGTAATCTCCATGTACGTAAAATGTGTTAGTTGTATAAAAAATACTTTTTAGGCTTAATAATGTCAATTTTCATTAAATTTGACTATATTATGCATGGCCTTACGTAAAAAAAAAATAAAATAAAATTTCTATTTTTTAAGTATTAATATTTTCTTATCCTACAAGTTACGGAATTTTGATATTAAACTATTACGGGCATGAGTAAGATTTTTGATAGAAAAATGTAATTGCGTTTAATAATTATAACGTTATCTTACAAAAGTACTTGCCTATAATACTTATATGAATTAATAAGCATGCAAAAAATAAACCTATTTTTTGAGCTGAGTTGCATTTAAGGCCAAATTACCAAATAAAATTATATCTAAACTGACATATTTTATAATTTAAATGATTTCTGATGCCAATGGAAAAAAAAAATAAAAATTCTAAATCTATAAGGCATAAGTATTTTTTAAGATATTTCATATAATTTAATGCAATGCATACATGGATTAGTGTAGGAAATTTAAAAGAAATTATTAATAAAATGTTAAACACAGCTAAAGTATATCTAAAAATACCGTTTGTACATAAAAAATATTTAAGATACATGAAATCTTATCCGATAAATTTTTATCGTATTCTGCAAAATAAATACTCGATTGCGAAAAAAAATTGACAGCAACACTGACGGAAAAAGAATTCAACTAGGAAAACTTTTAGCTGCGTATTAAAGTAAAACTCATTAAACCACCCCCCGTTAAAAGTTATTTTTGGTTCATCATGCCATTAACGCGTAGTTTTACCCTAATAAAGTTTTGCCGTCTAGTACACACAAGCGCAACGCGCACACACTAGCATTGTGTTAGTTATGCAGGTAGAACCAAAACGAGAGGACGCAATCATTACCCTAGTAGCATGAGCTTGGCGTTTATTAAAGATGTAGAAAGTTCCTTGGTCCCATGAAAAATTTATCGGGTTCGTAAGAGGCGAGAAAACGAAGAATATGGCAAGCGACTGGAAACAAGTACGTCGAATAACTTAGGGGAGTCAGATCTATTGACGAAATGGAGGAGAAGAAAATGTTGAAGACATACGTAAAGGAAGAGTGAAAAAAGCTGTTGATGAAATTTGGCCATAAGCTAAATATATATTTTATCCTAAAAGAAGATTAATTTTTCTTTCGCTGTACTGAATAATTAACTAATTAATGCATGAAAATTAAAAAATCTTCTCTCTTATTATCTCGTAATATCTAAGTTTATTTTATTCCAAACATTAGAAATACTGTAATTCTTTAAAATCGGTTTGAAAATACTTTTGTGTAAAGAAACAAAAACCAAAATTTCTACTAAATTTTGATAGTATCTAACAATCATAAATGATGTGCAAAATTTATAATAAGCTTATTATAGAAATGAAGCAGAAATTCATAATTTGAAGAACCATATATCGCCTAACTGGATTCATTATAGAATCAATCTCTAATTAATTAGAACCTCTCACTTATATTCATATTATAATGCATTTCGAAAGAATTTCTGATTAATTTATAGAGTACTTACACGTTTTCATTAAATAGAAAAATATTTTGTATGAATTATGTACTTTATCATAGAACATATTTTAACAATAGTATTACAAACTTTCATAGTAATTGCGCAGATCGATATAAACATTCAAATATAAAATTGAATTAATTAAAGAATGAAATAATTAAATCAGTTAAAAAAGATTTTGAATTGGTTATTTGCTCTACAATTTAATCGTTCACATTAATTCACTATATCTGTTTGGATTGATTTAAAAATGAACGCATACATTTTCAATTGAATTATTAGACAGTTAAATACGTGAATATATTCCTTAAGTACTTATACAATGAAAATTTTGTAAATTCGATTTAATTAGTTCTTTTTGTTTTAGAGTTTGTTTTAGAGTAGATCATTTCACCTCCATACTGATCACGAAACATTGACCTCCAAATTATTACTCTTTAACGGCGTAGCGCAAGTAAAAATTATGGAATAAGTGATCAAGAGCATTGCAATGATATCTTCATACGCTATATTCAATTTTATGAATTTTTTCTCAATATAAACTGGTGTAATGAGGTCTATTATAACCTTACATAAGAATGCCGCTAAGAATCAAATTGTAAAATCTTTACTTAACTCGAAGCGAATAGTAATAGTTTTAAAAATTTCTACTTTTTACTTGTATACCAGATTAATTAACGAGATACCGTTATGAACCAAAAATTTATCGCCAGCATCTTGCGAGCCAACAATTGAATTCACACCTTATTAGATTTGGTCCCATCGCTTCTGTGATGTGGCTATATATAAAGTACATATTGGCCAACTTCTATTTCACAGTAATGTGGCGAACTTATACTTCGTTACAAGCAATAAAGCTGTTGAGAAATATGTTTTCTCTACTTTATCTCGATATGGTAGTCCTTGACAAATTTCACCGCAAGCAGTTTATTAGTTTTCTTTTCAATTGACATAAATATATCTATCCATTATTTTCCAAAACACAATTAATGTCAAATTATGAATGCTTTTATCCGTTTTCTCGATTTATTGACAAATTTTATTCACTTTTTTTTCGCATAGCTCTTGTTTGATTAGCATTTTGATAACTTGAATATGGTCCGACGTCAAGTTTGCTTTTTAGTCATTGCGTGTGAATCATAATCTATCAGTCTTCAAGCCGATTCACAAAACTTTTATGCTACGTAACTTCAATCTAATTTCTGGTTTACTTATGAAAAAATATTGACCAGTCCAGTATAATGATTGTTGAATTAGATATCAAATTTGCATGAGATTCATAATACTTTTACATTTATAATTTTTCTGAAATTTAATAGGCTTAGAGTAAGGATAAGTCCAGATAAATTAAAAAAAATCCTATAAATACGTATTATTCTGGTCTTAGGAAGTAATTAAAAGAATCTTAAAATATAATAGCAAAAATTAATTATAACAATGAACTACTTTATACATTAAAGTAAATTACGTCCGGCTATAATTTAATCCAAAATTTGCAGCCACTTTTTTCATTAGTCAAGCTGAAGAATATCAGATTATTGACCGCGCGCAAAGATACGTAAAATCAAAACGCGTGACCTTCAAGTGCGCGGAAGAATATTCTCATGTTATCTCGGGATCAAGGTGAATATTACTCAGGTGATGGGTAAAGCTTGTAAAAATACATAAATTGTAAATGGAAAATTTAATAAAGTAGAAAATTTTAAGAAGTAAAGGCTAGTGAAAAATTTGCATCTGCAATTTTACTTGCAGTTGAATTAATTTCTATTTTTTTCAATCGGAATATCAAATATTATTTTTCAAACTAAATTCAAATAACAATGCAATACAGATATAAAGATATAATCAGTTAAATTTTTAACATTTTTATCTTAATTTAAATACAAAAGGTAAGGAGAAAGAGAAATTCGCAAGTATTTTAAAGTAGATTATAGCATGAATTATGCGTTTCATTTTAAACTGACGTGAAATAAATCTCGCTAACGGTTATCCGTATATCCAACTTTGAAAAATTAAAAAGAAATCCCAAATACAACATTGGTTGTAAACTAATATATGTATATATAAACTTCCATTAGCTGTTCTCTTTGATTCTGGAAGAATCGAGGAACGTGACGCAGAATAAAAAAGGGTCTCATAAAATGTTGATAAGAGAACTGTTTTCCGCAGTATTATCTGTCTAACTTTCTCCCTCTAGTTCTCTCTTTCTCTTCTTCTATCTCTTTTTCTCTATTTATCCATTTTTTTATCTATTATTTTCTTCGTACTTTTATTTTTCATATTTTTATTGCGTACACTTCATAATTAAATAAATGTACAGAGTGAGCCTTATTTTTATTTCATTATAAAGTAAATATTGAAAAACATTTTGTATTTTTATATAAGTTTTATTCTAAATTTCATATCGTTACGTATTCATTTTTGTTTAATACATGCATAAGCATTGAAAGCGTTTATAGCTTAGTCATCGAGGTATTACAATTTAATAGATTCTGAAACTATAAATTCCTTAAATTTCCACTGGAACTTTGAAAGTCTTACAAATGTTAACGTTTCTTGATATAATATTACTATGGTTTGTGAATATTACTTACAAGTTGAATGGGAGCTCGAACTTTGCATGACGACAAAATAGACAAAACGGATGATTTTGTTGTACTCTTTACTTTAATGCAGTATAGCAGAGTTTTCGAATTTACTGAATAAATAATAAAACTTAGGGTAATATAATTTCTATAATGATTAAACTTAGTAAATACATTTAGATATACATACAAAAGTGGATCATGGTGTTATAATTAAAAATAAAATCATAAAAATTATAAGAGCTATAGGTTTATTTTATGGTAAAGTTTATCAATTTCATTTGTAAATAGAAAATGAATTGACTTAAGTTCCAGCAGATTAAAATCGCTTAACAATGAAATACTTCATCATATATATATATATATATATATATATATATATATATAACTGGTAGTAATAAAGTGCTCTTTTGATCATTTCAACGTTACGTATTTACATAGATAATATGGAAGAGTGTATAAGTACTTGAAACCAAGTTAAAAATTAATTGAAGATAAATTTCATAAAACTTAATACGCTTCAATATTTTCTCAAGTTTAATTCGAAAGTTATATAGAAAACCTTTAATCCAGTTATCATTCATGGCTAATATTTGGATTTTCTTACCACAAATACAATATTTTCTTACCATAAATATAATATTTTTTTATCATATATAAGTGCAATTTAAAAAGAAATTAATATATTAATCAAGCTTAAAAAACAGAATAACTGAAAAAATTCTTTTCACTGTGGTTAAAAGAATGTTATCGCGACATAAAAAATACTTAACGTGAAATATAAAAAAATATCCTACTAAATACATCACGTTTCATACAGAAACTTTTCGTTTTGTTTAATAAAGAAAATGACACAAAATTTGTTTCATCGGTATTTTCATTTCCTCCCACTATGGTAACAACAAATAACAAGCATTAGAACGATTGAAATATTTTTAATTTAATGAAAATCTTCTAGTGATGATAGAAAATTATTGCATTCAAAAAATCTTTTAACAGATATCAATTATAACAGTATAGTATTTCATATTGTATATTTTGTTTATCTCTACAAACTTAATACATTAATACACAAATTAAAATTTTAATACATCCCATCGGCTAAGAAATCAACTTAAATTTTATTCTAAAAATACGCTTAGTATATACATTTCTTTAGTATTAAAAATTGTATTCAATAAAAATTGTATTCAAATAAAAAATTTTATGCCATAAAAACGAAATTATATATAAAGCTAATAAAAGTTTTTAAGATGGACTTTTCCCTTTATTGTACAATTTTTATAATTTATAGTTATTAATAAATAACGTTAAGTTTATAGAAATATTATTTTTCGAACTAAAAATTACTTAAGAAATTTTTACTTTTATGTTCTTGAAACATTCTTAAATTTTTAAAAAACAGCTATTTATTTAACGTTTATTTATTAAAGCAATAATAGGTTTCAAAACCTATTTCATAGTCAGTCAGTAATTGAAATTCTAAATACCTTCAATTCTAATAAATTAAGATAGTAGTACTATTATTAGAGAGAGAATATCAATTGAAATTTATCAAAAATAAGGTTTTATTACTTCTGATATTAAAAATGAGTAGTGTATTATTATAACAAATTTTGCATCAGATCCATGAGAAAATAAACTTCATTAGCATATTTAAGAATAGCTTTCAATAAATGTTTTCGTAAAACCTGCAATAGACTGTTAATCACCCATATAAAATTTTTTCTCAGATTATTATCTAATACAATGCCTTTTAACTACTTCAAAAACAAATTTGATAATTTATTATTATGAAAAACATAAAAAATACTAATGCTATTTTCTGGTAATTTTTACGCAGATGTAGATAATTTATGTATGATAAAAAATTATCCATTGTACCAATACTAAGTATATTCTACATTAAATCATAGAACGAATTTTAACGAGAGAAATAAAAATATCCATTCATATCTTTAATAACTACTTTTAATAATTTAAATATACATTCATATATATGTTATATTCTCATAATTTTCAAGGAATTATTCTGAAAAAACAGCACAATTACGTCTGACTTTTAAACGAATAACATTTTGAAATTTAATTATTATAAATGCATCATCAAAAATTGATGTCCTGTTAGTTTTGACAATATTTACATAAAAGGATGAATTCAGTTGAGTCCCCTATTAAATTATCAAATTATGTGCCATATTTTCGTATAAAAAAATGGTATTTTTGTGTATCATTTTAATGGTAAAATGATTTCGAAGTATTTGCATTCAATTACAGTATCCGTGCAATTCGAAGCATTTACAAATCGAGTTAAGTAATTAAATCTGCATGAGTGAAGGATAACGCGTAATTAAAAAAAATTTTTATTATTAAAACTTATCACCACACACCACGGAAAAAAATAATAATAAAATAAATAGCAATTTTCATACAACTTGAGCTTAATCAAATATATAAATGCTCTCTATAATTTTAATAAATTTCGAGGAGGTTTTTTTCATTGTGTAACTAAATACTGGTACTTAGGGGAAATCAGACAAACATTACCTTACGTATCCCTAGGGTATATGTACAGGGGTGCGCATTGCAAAGAGGAGTCGAATCGAACTTATACAAGTCCAGAAACTTTTTTAATACTGAAATTTTAGTCCTTGCGCTTGTGCTCATTTTTATATCTTTGTCCTGCATAGGTTGTTTGCCGGAGCTCACAACGTTGTTCTTGAAAGGCAAGTAAGTTTGAGTTTTGGCTAAACAAATTGCGATGTTGGAAGTTTTCGGCGCTGGACATTATTTCTTAACGTAGTAGGTGATTTTTCGTTATTTTATCGTAGGTGAGAATGAATTTCTGTCATTCAAAATAAAGGATATTCAATGAAAAGTTACAAATGAAACATATTTCAATGATATCCTGCAGGTTGCTTAATAGTTCAAAGATCTTATTATTTAAGTAGTATTTAAGTAACCACATAATACCGTGAGCTTTTATCGGAATTTTCAAGGGTATATAATACATAATATTTATTACTATATTGCTATTTGTTTCATGGCTTTAACAAGTACCTGTTCAATATTTATGTACATAAACAGTCAAACCCCGAGTCATATTTCATACATTTTCTTTTCAAGTTTTTTTAATATATAAAATCTGTTGCTTAACCGTGTTAATAGAACGTGAATCTTATTCTACGTTTCATCTTATTAAATTATACATAAAAGTAAAGTAACACAAAACTTTTATATTTAGAATTTATTTTGAAAATTCTGAACTAGCAACATAGAATTTTTTTAGTTGGTACAGTGCCTTATCTAGTAAATCCAAAATGCAAATTGACTCTTGCATGTATTTTAGAATGGTTTGTCACGTATCTGATGTCTGGTATTTTCCAAAACTTAGATTGAATGGAGATTTGTCAATCGTCATTAGTACGAATTTATTTCATAAACCAATTTGACTTTATATCAGAATAAATGACCAAATTATGGCAAACTATCGTCACGTATTTCGTTCTAAGTGTAAATTTATTATTATTTTTTTATAAGTTATTTACATACACATAAACATTTAAAGTTCAATTTTGACACAGAATTGAATTCTATGTAAATCATCTCAACTGCACGTATTCTATAAGTAAATCCAGCTTACTTTTTCATATATAGCAAACCCATTGAAATTTTCTTTCGAAATCTATTCGTATCCTTCAGTTTATTAAATATATACGTATAGTACGATTATCTCGGGTAAAGCAAGTTATATTGATTACATGATTTTTTTGCCTTAAAAAGCCTTTGGGATACATCGGTAAGGCTTTACCAAACGTGCTGTAAACTTTATGAAAGGAGCCTAAGGACTTTGATAACGCATAACATGTCATGTTAAAAATATCGCCGTTTGGTGAAAGAAATGAGTCGATGTATATTTAAAAGAGCATATTGTATCATGATAACTTTAAGTATTCCTTTTCTAGGCTAATTAAAAGCATTACGATAGATTACTAATAATATCAAATTAATTTAGAGTTTATTTTCATGTGGTTTCCGATGTACGTACAAGTTCACAAATATCGATCTGTATTTTAAGAATATCGGCGTTTATTTAGGTATGGAATTTTTTCAAACATGAACTTATCTAGGATCTTTTAAATGTGCGCAAAAATTCAAAATAAAGCAGTTGGTAAGTGCCGAATAGTTCCAAAGTTTGTTCTTTAAAAGCACTATATGAATGTTCAAAAATGAAAGAATTAAATTAGTAGATATTAGATAAGTAAATAAGTAGATATTAGAATCTTATAATATCTCAAGATTTTACATCATAGTATAAATCTAAAGTTATATTTCTAAATGTATACGCGGAAAAATTTTTAACGCAATTCTATTGGCTTCATTATTGTTTGATTTGGAATATTTATTACTTACAAGGAAGGACAAAGATTCTTTAAAAAGTGTTTTAGCATTTTTATAAAAGAAAGTAAATAAATTGAATAACATAATTGGTTTGTTATAATTTTTTGTCAAATCAATTGATGAAAGAACGTCCACGATAAAATACGTAATGATATTAAGAAAGTAAAAATCAGCTAAATTCGAATTCACTCGCTATTGCTCGGAATTAAGTAATTTCTCGAATCTCCAATTAAAAAATTTGAATACAAAATTTAAATGATAATATAAAGTAAAAAGAATCTATCGAGCTGCAGAATACTCTGACGGACCCTAAAAGCAATTGGTCAGGAACAATTGTAGGAAAAGGCGTTCGTGAATTAATAATCGGGCGTTCGGCCGATAAGGTAGTACTTCTTCCACCGTGCCTCTCGGGAGTCTCTAATAACAGCAACGTTAATTACGTTTTTCCGCTCTCGGACGAGTAGCAGGGGACACACGAAGAGATCCCAAGCCGGTGCTTCTGTAGCGCGCGGTAGGCACATCGACACCCTTCATGTCCCCTCCTGCAAAGTTTCATTTTCATCCTTAAACTTATATATACGCATATGCATGTATACGCACTTGTATATATGTGTACACACTTTCAAATAAACGAGTAAACGTGGACATGCATAAGCCCGCGTCCTATCCTGGGGTCGGGCGCCAAAGCCTTCGGCGTTTGAATTTCTAAGCCCACATGAAAGGGCTCGCGAACATTGCCCGAACAAACCCTCGTTGTATAAGGACGGAAATAGCGAGACCGTTCGAACGAGCGAGTAAGGCGAGGAAGAGAGGCCAAAGTGCAGAAACGGGTTAAGTGTAATTAGCGAGGAACTTTGAAAGCGACGCTTTCCGCGCGCGAGGACCCGGATTTAGGCGAGCAAACGCCACGTTGCGTACTGTTGTTCTCTCCTACTCCATCTGTGATTCCTCTCGTACTTTCCACTGTATTCGATGTTGAAGAAGCCAAGGAGAGCCACGACATGTATATAGCCTAAGGTATACATATGCAGAAGCAGAACAGAGCTCTGCTGAATGTAAATACGGTTGCACTGTAAGGTGATTTTCTTTTTCGCAGATGAGAGAGAGAGAGAGAGAGAGAGAGAGAGAGAGAGAGTGAGAAAGAGAGGGTCAGAAAAGAGTGGACCTCGGGGGTGTCCTGAAAGTCTCGAGCGGCGATAGAAAAATCGACTTTCATTCGTTTCTTCTCTCCTCTTACGTTTCTTTTTACCTTATGTATATTTCTGTTTATAGGTAAGTGAATGTTATGCTGCGTCCGTGAGTTGCATTTTGTTTTCTTTTATGTAGCTAGAATGCAGCATTTTCTGCAAGCTGCTGGAAGGAAATTCAGAAGATAGATAACCTTCTCCTTTTATCACTGATGCGTGCGTGTTTGTGTAGGTATAGAATGTACGTTTGTGAATGTAAACAAATTACTTTAAATTTTTGTCCCTGGATGATTGTTACAGAAAAGGCAAGTCCGTACACATTGCGTATTCGATTAGACCGGTTGAATAATGAAAGAAGGATGAATAGGGATAAATTTGTATTGAAAATTATTAGCATTCTTCTTTGCTACAAAAGATTTAATATTTAACTTATATAACATAAATATTGCTTGATTATAAAGTAGGATTATCTAAATTGTTGTCACGATTACAATATTGTGGAATGATATTTAATTCATATTTATTGCAAGGATACAGGCGATTTTATTTAATAATAATTGGGATTGCGTTTTATAAATAAATTACACTCGTGACTAACAAGCGAATGCTTTGCGCAAAATAATTTATTGATAGGGATTACTTACCGCTACACTAATACGTACAAATTTACAATTCGTTTCGATTTTGCGTTGAATTTACTATATATGCCATAAAATAAAAAGGCAGATGTGCTTACAATTACAAAAATAATACTTTTAGTTACTTGCACTATCTTCTTGCGATTTGAAATTGGAAAATTAAGAAGTCGCGTGAAAAAATGCATGAAAAAATGGACAGGCTAAGTTAAGATACGTTCATCTGCGCTAACGAAGAATACATTCTCGTTATTCCATCGTCGCAATGTGTATTCCATCGACGATGGAAATTAATTTAATATAAAATATAATGTTTTTTTCGGAATAGTTCGAAGAGCCAACTTTAAATACACTACCAAAAGCTTTAAAATACAATTTGGCATACTCAATGTGAAAAGGTGATAGGAACAAAGCGATATTAATTTCTAGTCTTTCGTAGTCATTCATGTGCAAAAATAAACCATTTCAAAATCCCTCGAATAAGTGACTTTCACTTATAAATACTGTCCTAATGCCAAATAAAATATGGCGCGCGCACGCACACGCGCGCGCACACGCGCCCACAAATGCAATTAAATAAAAACTTGGCTGAAATATTGAAATACAATGGTCAATCCCATCGACCATCCTAATTTTCAACCTTCAGTTATGCAAATGTAGCCAAGAAACATATTTGGTTCGCTGACATTGGAACTTCTCTGCACATGCAAGATATTGTGACTCTCCTTGAAAATGCGCAAAAATGCGCACATTCTACGTGCGAGTGCGATAATGCGTCGTAATATTCAGGCACAGTCAGGCGAAAAATGACAGAATTTACTACTCCATTTATTAATTTGATCTCGCGTTATCCGACTTTAGACATCAAGGCATCGCTCTCGTTCGCTCGCACGTGCTTTTCGGAGGATTTGCTCGAGGCACAAGCATCTAAAAAGAGCGCCGCTAAAGGGAGGGATTCGAGTCTACTTTGCACAGTCGAGGGAAAGTAACCCTCCGTCGGCACTTACCTCGTTTCTGCTCTCGTCCCCGATTCATCCATGAAAGTAGAGACTTGGCTAGAGTCTACGGCCGATTGCGCGCTCGAAACCGCGTCCTGAGCTTTTTTCACGTTTTATTTTCCTGAGCTTTCATTTGAGGTTCGCTTTATTACTTTAAAGCTGCGATAGAGACAGGGTTTCTGCACCGACTGTTGTTATTTCACGGTACGTTTGGGACGCGCAAGTGAAAAATACCGGTTCTTTCCTTTCTTTCTTCTCGAGTTTGCATTTAGAGAATGCAAGCTTCAAATGAAAATATTATAGAATTCCACAAAACTTATGATTTAGTCCGATAACGCTCAGATCGTAAATTAATGTATCAATAATATTGTCGCGCAAATACAATTGTCATTGGTGAAATGTTTCTTTTTGTAGAAAATACATGGCTTTTGTCTCGGATTTTATACTGATTAAGCACTGAAGAAATCAAGTTACAGGGTCAAAACTACAATTACCAGGAGTTTACAAATACCATTACTACATTGTGCGAGGTCGAAAGAATGCTCGAAAAACGAATTTCGAATAAAATTATGAAAAGTTGAAGAAGTTATAGGCGATAATGTAAATTGTCTCTATAAGAAAACTCTTTATCGTACAACGAATGCAAGAGGCCCGATAATAAAAAGGATTTCATATGAAAATGTTTGTCCGTAATTGAACGATTTTATCGAAATGAAATTCGAAACGAAAAGGCGCATAGGTTTCAATTTTCTAATCCCTGTTATAAGAATACCGAATTTCAGTGTATAAAATCCAAAATGTAGTTTTGGATCCAAACGTAATTTTCACGTAACCACATAGTGACTTTAAAATGGAATAATTTGTGAAAAATTAACGATAAGTGGCACGTCATTATCTTTATTTTTATGAACCTTTGGTCGGATCTACTTGAAAATTTAATAAGTTATTCCAAACATTAAATACCCAAGAAATATGAAAATTGAACTTAATAGATACTGTTAACGAGGAGTAATAGTTTCGAGATAATGTATTTTATAATAATTCGAAAGAATCGCGTTTATTACTAAATAGTCTTTATAACTTCACGATTATCAAGATTTTCGAAAGTCAGAGGATTTGTATATCTATTAGAGAATTTTAGATTTATCGTCACATTTAATTACTATGTAAATAAATTACTATGTGTATTGTCAGCTCATCTCAAATATTAGCAACATATCATATAATTAAGTACAAGTTTCAATTGAACGCGAAAAGATATATTTGCTTTAGGTTTAAGATTAAAAGGGGACTTATCTGCCTGATGAGTCCGTCATTAAAAGTAGAAATTAAATTAAATAATTAGAATTTCTTATATATATTTACACGTTTTCTTAATTTTTTTTCTTCGGTAGCGTTTTACTTTACTACTAGTGCTACTACTATATACTAGTTGGCTTGTTAGTGGCCGTAGCACAAGCAAGCATCGGTTGCTTGCAAATATTTCATTTCATTCGGATTTCTTTTGGGTTCTCTCGATTCAGATTTGCGCGTACCAACCGAGAACGAGAACACGTACGTAGATGTACGCGCATGCATACGTAAAGGCTAGAGAGTTCCGGCAGTTTGTAGTAAATACGTCCTCTCACTTGTATTGGGCTGCGGGCGGGTGAAAGAGAAAGGCGGAATTTCTCGGAGCACGCAGAGTGGGAGATGATGGAGTTGAAATTTGCGAAATGGAAAATGGGAATTGAAATGTGCGCGGTAGAAAGAGGATTAAGAAGTGGCGAGGACGGAGAAGCGACGTAAGTGGAAATAAGAAGCGGAAACGCGTGGCTTGTGGCACTTTTCCCACGTATCGCGCTTTCATTCTACTCTTTCTAGTGTACCTTAGCAGTGCTAATTTTTCGTTATTTATTTTCCTCTTCCTTCATTCTCTGTCGCTCGTTCTTTTATTCCGCTATTTAAGAATGCTATTGAAATCACACTTTCAATTACAATGTTTTCTTTTTATGGAATAATGTTTACCATATCAGATAATGGAAGATCTACCATAATACCTTGAAGAAAAGAATTCAAATTTAAGTTCGAAAATTCTATTATTAGTATTATTACGATGACTCGTTGCGGTTAATTTCTGATGAGCAGTATTACACAAATCGTACGCACTATTTCGTCGACACTCGTTCGTCATTCATAATTCTCATTTCTAATGCATATTTAACCATTAGTACATTAGATGTCATTTTCAAGCGTTACATTAAAGGATATATTGAAGCTATTTTGCAAGCTATTTATGTCGATTGTCGTTTGTCTTTAAATCTCAAACGTGTTAAAAATTATTCGTAATAAAGACTCGTTTTGGATATTTGTTGCATTAAGCTAAATCTTACTCGTTTGTGATGTATTACTCATTTTATGGTAATTTTCCGACAGTCATGAAAGCCGACGAATAGTTTCTTTTATAGTTTTTATTATAGTTAACAAAATGGAAAACGTTTGTATTGTAAATATTTAATTTCGTTTTGTATATTTCAAATTTTAGTCACAATTCTAGAAATGGTAATAAATCTAGAAAACGTAACAATGAATTACCAAAAAGTAACTTATTGTTTTTATTGTCGAAAATTGTCAACGAAAATTTCGTAAAATGGCACTTGTTGTGCATTGTGATAAGTAACGAAGAACCTATATTCTCTGACTAATATTAACCTAAAACGAAATGTTTTAAATATCTTGTCATTTAGAGGAAAAGGTGGGAAGAAAATACTCGGAAGGTGATTGTAATCTTTGAAATGACGCTATCCATGTACGTTTGTAGCTCGTTGAAGCTAATCTACTGCTTCTGACTTTATCATAACTCTTATTTCCTTCTCAACTTCCGCACTTTCCGCCCTTTTCTTCCTTATCCGCCTGCCACGTGGTCATTCATAAAGTAACAAGCGAAGCTCGCGTTCGTTACGTGCTTCTTAATTACGTTTTTTCGCATCTCATTCGTATCGTATATTTTTATTTACTGCTCTATTATTCTTCGGCTGCGTAATGCACGCGCTTTTCGTGCTCTTACTTTTTCCCTCTTGCCGAATTAGCGTGAATTCCGGTAATCCGCGTGCAAGCAGCGGCAGCAGTAACGGAGTTGGTGCTTGCTTGCAAAAAGCCATGGTAAAAAGCCCGAAAGCTTCGAAGGGTTAATGCCATTCAAAGCGCGCGTGACACCCGGGCGAAAGTGCGTCTGCGCTTGATCAAACAAATGGAGGATTACGCGGGACTTCGCCACACCGTAGTTCCCGTCATCTCTCATTCCATCTCTCTTCCTTCCACCTGTACACTCTCATCTGCGTAACGAACAGGCTGCTTTTTTGGATGGTTAAGCTGCTTCCTTTTACGTGGTTCTCGAGCGGTTGTTTTAATTATTATAAACACGTTCGTAAAGCCCTTCAGTTGTAAATGGAAGGAAGGTCGTTGAGTTTGCCTTTTTTTGCGATCTTGGGTTAATTGCATTCGCTTTAATGATTCTGTTCATCTCGATCATTTAGCAAGGTAGTTGCAACACTACTTTTCAAACAATGAACGCTTTAGAAATATTTATGGAGAACTATGAGAGCTATTGTTTTATGTCAATATTTTCTAATAAAGTCTTCTGTAACAATTAAAGGGCAATATCTTAAAATCTTGGAATAATTGAAGGATTGTAAAGTTTGTGAGCAACATTTAATGATTAATATACGATTAATATTTTTATTTTTTCTTCTCATTTTGCACGTGAATATCGAGGATTTCCTTTTTTATTAAGAAAATGGTTACCAGCTACATAGAATTATCATAAGCTACGTCATAAATCACTAATACGTATCGTATTAGTTACAGCAGTAGCTAATACGCGCGATACTACTGGCAGTAACGGTGAAATAGTGGGAATAATGTTGCAATATTCATCGGAGTAAACGGTAATGTTTGCCTAAAAAAAGTGTACGAGGATGCACGCGTTAGACTGACGAAGTGATATGCAAATTGATATGACTTAAATTACTAATGGGAGCGTAACTTTCATTCCCAACGAAGCACGCACGTACGTGCACACGTTTGCTTTCTATACTTCTATTACTAATAGCAAGAAATCATAAAGCATTTCAAAAATTCAATATTATATTTCGGACTATTTAAGAGAAAGTAACAAAGGTTGTTTTAAAAGATCTACAGACATTGTGTTCTAACAACAATGGTAATACGAACATATAAAAGAATTTTTTGAATATTTGGCTATTCGAGATAGATGGATGGTATCCAAATTTCTATTATTTTATTTTATACATATGAACGGGCAATAATGTTCGTTGAATTCGTTAATAATATTGAACAGAGCTAGTACGGTTATCTTGTTATATTTATAAGCAAATTCATTTGGATTTGTTTAAAAGTTAATCCAATTTTTTGTTTGCATATTTTTTTTTTAAATTAAATTAGTTCACTCTTCTGCTATTTTTTCAGAATGTAAACAGGATAAAGCATTCCTATCTTCACCGTTGAGTGGAGTTGTCATTTCTATCAGGAAGAATGAAACTGAATTAGAGAATATAAAGCGTCAAACTAGCCGTGCGACATAAACAAGAAAGTGTTCCAATATTATCATAAAAGCGAGAAAGGATTATCTGAAACTGGCGAAAGAATTTAATTTATAATAAAGGCCCTTGATTAAAGCAGTAAAAAACGAAAAGGATCGATAATACAAGAGTAGTGTTAACTGACATTATGATTGACAGAGATTAACCGGTCAAAAAGGGATATGTGATATAATTAACCAGAGAAATAAAAGCGATAATATTATCATACAAGAATAAGTAAATAGGTCGATGAAGGCTGAGTAAGAAAAAGAGAAAGAGATAAAGAGAAAAAGCGTAAATAGGGCAAACACGACACATTTAGAATTCACTGTATAATACTTTTAATGAATATAGTATTTATAATTATTTTTCATGCTTTCGTAAGCTGTAATTCATTGTGAAATACACAATAAATAAATAATTTGATGAAAATTGTCAAGTAAAGTATATACTTATAATTATTGTTAATTTCTCTTGCAATTAATGTGAATTACATGTTTACACGTTTCTACTGACATTTATATTTTTAGATGTTTACTCTTTATTTATAAATATATGGAACATACATTTTATCGATAATACATAGCTCATCTTACTTACTTACATTACTTACAGATTATGTACTTTTAGTCGAATTTAAACAGAAGGTTTATAAAAAAAAATACTAAGCCTGGATTTATGTTAAAGTTCATGAAAAGTTGTGTAAGAAATGCTTTTCTAATGGTTACATATTCATGCTAATTTATAATGAAATTTTGATAAGATCAACTAGAAGAACTCAAAGAAAGTTTTATGTTATGTTTATATTACATAAAAATATGAGTAGTAATTCTGTATAGAGGAAAATTTCCTTAAAACTGGAAAATCGAAAGACGTTAAAGAAAAAACTGAAATATTAAATGAGATAAGAATAAAGTAGATATAATTCTTTAAATATGTATAGATGGATGCAATACTATCGTAGCTTTGAAAGATCCTTTAAAAAAATTAAATGTAAATATAGTTGTATCACTAAGTTCAATGTCTAAGTAAGTTAGATATCAAATAAGGAACTCTTTTATAAAGCATATTTAGTAAATAGTTTGTAAATAATAATACGGAAATATTCAAGGTGAATGTGCAAAACATTTCAAAAACATAATAAGAGACACTTCGCATACTTACAACGATCATGATAATCGTGTAAATTTATTCTAAAAAAATATTTCTACTTTCCACGGTATTACTGATTATTTGTTTAATATTCCAGTTGCGCAAATCAATAATAATGTTCAGCTTGACGTAAACCGAATAAATAATATTACTGTTTTCTCAACATAGTCTGACAATATCGCAAGGACGATTAATCATATTTATATTATCATATTACTAATCCGTATATGATGAAAAAAAATTGGTGTCGGATAGATCTATATGAATAAGGCAATTATGTTAATATTTACTTTAGTTTATAAGTTAATCATAAATGTAAATATTGCTGTAAATCTTAATTTTAATAAGAAATATATTGTTCAAAGAGAAACTTTGTATGGTTAATAGTACTCTAACTAATTTATTGCATAGTCCAATCCAATAGATGATAACATAAAATCAGAAAGTAATTTAAAAAGTAAGAGATTGCATGATGAAAACTATGAAATTGCTATAACTCTTAGATACTTAATCCTACGAAAAGATAGTTTGAAACTTTGTGTTAAATTAGTTTATTAGTTTCTTTGGTTTCAGCTATTTAAAAGAGAAAAATGAGTTCTTTTGAGTTAATAATCGTATATCATGTAATGATAAAACAGTTTAGTCGAAACTCAATTATCCAATATAAATAAGTTCAACAAAAGGAAAAACTGAGATTTAAATGAAATTTAAATTTGGAAAAATTTTCATCGTTATTTTGAATAACTATTGCGAAAGGCGTTAATTGAAAACGTACCTTTACACGTATAAACGATGAATGAACTTTGTTTCGTATAGATGCTGTTGGAACATGATGAAATTATTGCAAAAGTTTATACTGTAATATTTATTAATCTACAACTAAAAGCAAGTGATCTTGTCGTCATTGCATATATTTTACGCGATTGCATTCACATTAAACGAGTATTTGCATATGAGAAACATTTCAGAGCGACATGTGCAGTGTTTATTAACGGTAGATTAAAAGCATATTCAAATTAATGTTCCTAAAGAGTGTGATAATGTATTTAAATATAATTGAAGCAGTTTTAGCAACGCTTTTGTCAGTATGAATTCATTATTATTTATAGAAATAAAAGAAAGAAACGCGTATGCAATTTTTCATTTGTAGTAAAAAGGACGTTGCGTACAATGCAAAAATATAAGTATATATTATATTTAGTCCTATAAGCATCGCAATAACTAAATATGAATTTTTAACAGCTATTTTCTTTTTGACAATATAAAAAATGATTTATGGAATATAATGTAATTAATTATCTAACGTTTTCGTATTAAGTCATTGTGTTGAAAAAAAGAGTTTGAGTCTTAAAATGTTTATCATAGGATCGGTATATCAATAACGGTGAATATGTTCTGTTTAATCGTGCTGAGGATCAAGCGAGAAAAGAGTGCTTGCGAAAAAGGGAAAAAGCAATGCGACTTGATGAAGGAAAAGCCTCTCTCTCTCTCTCTCTCTCTCTCTCTCTCTCTCTCTCTCTACGACAGCCTTCTCAACTATTTGTTAATTCTGGTTTATCTATTGTATTATTGTTCCGTCTTTGTCCGTGCAGCTAAGCTATGCGCAAGTGAGTGCAAAGTCGTGAACCCGTATCCGTAAAACCCTCATGTCGGGAAGAACTTAAGATAGGAACGTAACACTGTTTGATCTCACTAGAAAGCTAGAAAGCTTGAGCTTGCAAGTTCCTACGGATCACACGAGTACATGGAGAAACATTGTACAGAACGGAAACTGCGAGGATACTAACGGAACAATAGTAGCGAGTAAAATATCAACTTAGAAGCCGCGACTTTCTTCTTACGTCAATTATTTAACCATATCGTTGAGATTAAATTTTAGTTTACACATTTAGATATGAAAGGTTGACATTCGTTTAAAAAGTTGAAATTAGTGATAAGCAGGTATAGTCGAATATGATTCAGATAAGAAAAATAGTGTTGTTGGAGACTCGAGTTTTCGCCGACCGAAAGTCAAGTTCTTCTTTCTTGTACTTTAGCATGCATTTCATCGCGTAGGCATCTTTATAATTTAATTAACTTTCGATATTATTTTCGCCTTACATTTTAAAATTGCTACCGAGTTTTCGTATTTTTCTTACGGGGAAATTATAAATTATCGCAGAAGCGATTCCAAGCTTATACCAGACACTTTAAAATCTGAAATAATTCAGATTTTCTGTTTAAAATTAAGTCTTTTCGTTTCATTATTTATCCCCCTCTTGCGTTCATGCTTTTCACATGCAAATATGTACTCGTGGAATAGGTACTAGCTTATAGAACCGTAAAACTACAGTTTTCAAGCTTATTACCAGATATTAACATCTGTAGAAAATCTTTTTAAAATGTATTTTATATATGTTTGTTCATTTATATGGTCTCGCGTTTAAAAGTATCGATTAGGATTTACGATTTCGTTACACACGAATATAACTTTTCCAGTTATTTATATCTTTTAACATATCTACGAATATTTACTAATCAAATTAATCCACCCATGAATGGATGAATCATTAATCATGTGCACTTGAATAGAGGTAAACAAGAAGAGCAGGTGTAAGTTATTTAAGAAATTTGGTATAACAAGGTGTATTAAATACTATAAGAAAATAAAAAAGAAGGTAACAGAGAATACTCCACAAAACTTTCCTTTTTTCATTGTTACAGTCGTCCTACCTACCCGATAACACTGGCGACAAATTTCCAAGTGCACTTAATCCAAAGTTTTCCTCTCGCTTCATAATTTCTCATCTCTCTATTTTGGTCTCTCACTTCCTTCAAACTCTTTTTCATTTTCTTCTTCTCTCGCCACCGACTACTACGTTCCTTAAAACTGAATTCGTCATTTTTCAACTGTTGTCTCTCTCTCTCTCTCTCTCTCTCTCTCTCTATCTCCTTAACCGTCCCTCAATCTCCACTTCAGCACACAAGGCAAAAGGGCGCGGGCACAATGAGCATATGCCAACAAAGTTATCAAGCCTGCTCGGAGAACTGAATAGTGAGAGAGGGGACCGCGATGAAATTATTCACGGGCAATCTGTCGTAACCGAGTTAATTTCGCTCCGTCGGAAAATCTACATATTCAGGAAGATAGCGCGCAATGAGCTTCTGCGCGCATTAAAGCCCCGAGGTGATGATATGCGAC
Source organism: Wiebesia pumilae (assembly GCA_018907045.1). Lineage (NCBI taxonomy): Eukaryota > Metazoa > Arthropoda > Insecta > Hymenoptera > Agaonidae > Wiebesia > Wiebesia pumilae. The sequence goes on from JACCHZ010000138.1 coordinate 6,510,460, forward strand.
CATTACGCTGTTGCGCTTTCAATCTCGCTCTCTCTCTCCCACCCCTCATTCAGTCTCTTTGTCATCCTCTCTTTCAGCTTTGCACGCACCGCTGCTAGTGGTTCAGTTTGGCGAAATATGCGAGGATGTATCCTGATTCGCTTCCGTGGGCTTGAAAGCCAGCACTGAGATGCTTCGCGCATCGATTAGTCCACTGAGTTATGTGCCGCCTTAGTGCGTCGAGAGGGAGGATGAGGATTCATAATTTATGACCGTGGCTTTTTTTTGTAAATAGCTTACCGAGAAGGATGATAAGGGCATGTGGAAGCAGTAATGTCATTATGGAGGCGCTGTAAAGATGTTTTGCGAAAGTTTTTTTTCGGTGAAACGATATCGTTTATTCATTTACACCGGGTACACCGTCGATAAATATAGGTGCTTTATTTCCCCTTGAATTTTCTAGGAGCAGCAGTTTACTATTTAAGATAAGTGATTCAAAAAGGATATTCGAATAAAAAGCTGCTTTATCCAAGAACGTACTTTATGACATTTTAATATTTTTAATTTAAACAAAACTTTACCTCGAAAAGGCCCAGTGAAAGCTTTTACAAGCTGATCCATTACCACTACCAAAAAATACGTATTTAGAAACTACTATTTTATATCAGCGAATATTGAAAACACGTTTTGTGGATACATTAAATGTTAGCAAAAATATAAAAGGTTGAATTAGACTTTGATGTACTGCGAGGATGAATGGACTGTGGTATTGCATCTGAGAAAATATAATTTTATCGATTTTTATCTTTAAATGAAAAAGTCTTTTAATCATTGTTTAAAAATTGTATAAAAACTAATATTATAAAAGTATGTTGAAATAATTATTCTTTTTTTACCAATGATTTTTTATCGGTCAGTATTACAATATATGGTATAAAATTTCTTATGTAACAATTGAAAGGTACTACCAATATTAATTATCTTTTTAATTGTCCAAAAATTACGGATTGTTTTCTCACAAAGTGAAGTAAAATATGTAACATTTAAATACCTAATTAATATGACAATTGACAATCCCATTTCCTTCCTACCGTTCTTACGTTTACTATTATTTTCTATTATCCCATCTACCCTCTCTCTCTCTCTCTCTCTCTCTCTCTCTCTCTCTCTCTCTCTCTCTCTTACTGCGTATCTCTCCTTTTCTTTTGCTTTGTCTCATACATACACAGCGCCTACTTTCGCACAAAGCACTTTCTCGCAAAATACTGTTTATAACGAATTACGAATTTATCATTGAGAATTAGCTCTGAATAGAAAATTGCACGGATGAACCCGCGTTCAAAAATAATGAATATGAAACAGCCGTTTAATACTATCACGCTGCCTCTTTCAGCTTTTCCGTTTTTTTGCGCAAAATGTCTTCCGTAGTTTTTGTTCTGATAATTCTTTTTGGTCAGCTTTAGCGATTACTCTAAAATTTTCAAAACTTTACCGGGAAACTTTATGATTAAGACAAGAGGATGCTTTTACTTTTTATTGCCCTCCCACATAAACATCCACTTACATTATTATGCTCACTTTTCTTCTTTCGTTTATTCTTAATAAATTATGACCTTCTTATCGCATATAGACATTGTTGTAAGGAAGCACGTCTCCACGATACTTAATCGGATATTTTTAATTAACACGCTAACTTGGTGACGAAACTTGCTAAAAAAGTATGTAGTAAAAATTTCTAAATTTGCGAAATTACCCAAGTTACCACCGTATAACATTAATTCAGTAAATGCTACATATTTATAATGCTTTTAATAGATTATACAAGTTTCATGAATACACGAAGGCAATGAATTTTAGCTGTAATTAATGATTGATTTTTGGTATAATAAGTGAGCGAATTCAAAAGAAATTAGGATACATTGATATCATTAAATATAATTATTAGAACACAACTTTTTGTCACTATAACGCTAAAATTACCAAAATCTTTAAATTTACTGTTCTACTTTTTAAATATCTCGCCGCTTTAGCCACCCATTGGAACTTTTGGTATTGCCCATTTTTGTATAAACACAAATCTGAAACAATACAGACTGTTAGTATTGTTAATATTGCCTTTTCGAAGCTTAATCACAATAAAAACTTCATCGTAATATTGAAAATCTTTTTCGGAGAACTTTTCAGAGGAAATTCAAAAAAGGAAATATGAGAGAAACAATGAAACAGAGCAGTTTTGGAGAAAATAAAATTGAAGTACTCTCCTTTTATGATAATGTGATCATCTCCGTTGTTTCACTCTGAAAAAACTTTTAAAAATAAACGTGACACCTCGTAAGCAATAATAATATTGTTTTCCTTTGTGAACAAAAATATATTTTCTATATTTATGATCTTCTTATCTTGAATGCTATTAGGTTAAAATGTAAATACACTCGATCATAAATTTAAGAAAATACCTCCATTTTGTTTTCAAAAAGAATTTTCGTACTCATTGGTTTACTCGCGTAAACACAGTAAGTTGGAACATAACCGCCGTAGTTACGTAGCTGCGTAAATTCTCAAAGTGATTTTCCCTCTTGGGAAAATCAAGAAAAGATGTAAAACTACATTTGTAAAGCTGAAAGCGTTCAAGTAATACTTATAAAAATAAGTGAGAAAATTCTCGGTTAAGGATCAAGAAAACGCCCCAGGATTTTTCGCATCCACGCCGCATTCGCGTTCTCCTGCAGCACGTTGTTCCGCAAGTCATTACTCAGTCGTTCCATGCTGCATTATTAAAGCTACCAGGGGTCAAAGTTGAAAATTGACGTTTCTGCTCCCAAGGTGGTGGCATACATAAGGTAGACTCTTTTCTCTTTCCCCCTTGAAATAAAGAAGCAACTACCTCGTTTTTTATCTCACATGGCGAAGACCGAGTCCAATGCAATTCGAGAAGACGAGGCGCATCTGCTCCTGTGTCCGTCCTCGGAATTTACAATCCTTGCGGTTTCTTTCCCTTCCTTCGTTTTCCTACCACCTTCTCTGTTTGCATGTTACTATATCTCTCTTGCATCAAGTATACACTCGACCGAAGCTTCTTTACTCGGCAAGAAGGATAGTGTTCTCTTTTTCTGGTGTACGATATGTGCAACAAATTCCCTTCTTCGTTGCGACACGTTTTCCTTTATAGATGGTTCTGCACCCTCGGTTTTATATGGATTATATTTAGCTAGGACGGGAAACACGTGGTTACCATTTTTGGAACGTATCGACTTAAATTTTTCTATGATGTAAGTTTATAGTAAAAGCGTGTTTTTGTAACAGTACTTTATAGTCTATTGCGGGTAAGGAACATGATTAATATAATTCATATAATTTACACTATTACACCGACTTTTATTTCGAAAAGAGCATCGTTTCGTGAAGGATTTTATACTTATTTTTACGTTCATTGTTTCTTTTATATTCAAAATAAAAATTAATATCAACATTTTTGAAGATGATTTCTATTATTTGAATTTATTTCCATGTTTTGCTCCAAATTTATGTACAACTGAATAAGGATCTATTCTCAAATTCTAACACTAATCATGACTATTCAATTGTGTATTAATTAATTGAAATACACATGTATTTTATTTGTTCAAAGCCTTTCATCAAAAGATGAATTTTCCTAAAAAGAATTACATAACTTTTATCTACAGGACAACTTATAATTGCTCTATCTAATATAATATCTTTTATTATTTTTCAAAATATAACGAACAGAAATATGCCAAGAAAAAATACGTGAAAATATAATAACTTATAAAAAAAATATTTAAGCTTAAATAAAATCAAATAAAATCAAAAGTGTGAAATAATTGCCTAAGTTACTTTATTTTATGATATAATTGTACATTTGTAAAATTTATAAATAAATGTACATTTGTACATTTGTAAAGGAATTTATATATGTAAAAGAAGATAGCGAAGCCCGTTTAAGTGCTTTATATATACGATATATAAATCTCGCTAAAAAATAATCGCTATAAAACAGTAAAAAATAAAATGACTCGCGCGTTACATATTATGAGAGAATTCTCTTTTACAAAATTAAGAAGGTGATTAAAATCGTTTGATGTTTGACCTCAATCACGTAAGAACCTTCGTCGTGGTTATATTTCATTGCGGATTCAATTATAACTTATTATAAAAATGCATATGTAGATGTAAAATTGCTTGCAATAAACCTTCAGTTTTAAGCTGAATTTTCAAACGCACGGGCTTTTGCTTAATATTATAATTTTCAAAATTGAACAAAATTCATTAATATAAAAAACAAAAAATTTAAATAAGTTTTACTTTTGAGAACTATTTATTTCAGCGTTCTGCATCGTTATTTTTATAACTTTGTCGAAACATTAACAATAATTTTTTAATCAAAACTGATATATATTTTAAAATGAAATTCGATTGTATTAACTATTATAGTGAAATAATTATTGAAGTAAATAAATATTTAATTATACAAAATCCAAGTAATTGTCGACACTTTTAAATTGCAGCTTTTTTCTGACAAACAATTGAGCTATACAGTACATTAACATTAAATTTTAACATGAATTTAATTAAATTAACATTAAACATCAAAGTAACAAAGATAATACTCATTTTAGTAATTTTATTGATATGCTGCTGATTAAGTAATTAGTTGAAATCTAAGGCTGTGAGTAATTTTTTATAAAATATTAATACAATCTATCATTAATATTATTATTAAAATTCAAGCCCCAGTTAAAAATATTTACAACTTATTAAATGAATTAAACAGATTGAGGATTTGATTAATTGATTTACTTGAATTTCTAATGTATATGTATATATTATTTATTATAAATTGAATGTTATATTAAAAATATTGCAGAAAAAAAATAGATGGGATAGAGAGAGAGAGAGAGAGAGAGAGAGAGAGAGAGAGAGAGAGAGACAGAGAAGAAAGGGGAAAATCAAACAACATATATGGAGGTTGACAGATAAACAGAAAGATAGACTTATCACTTTAAGAAAAAAATTGAAGAAATTGTTATCACTGTGTTACTGCTTGAATATAATATTCGTTGTATTATTGCAAAAATCACGGAAATTGCCTAAGCATAATTTATATGTATCCATAGAGTATGTATATATACATTGAATTAATTTTAAAAGAATTTTTAGAATAGGTCATCGACTTGTAAATAGATGAGTATTGATACAATATTCATCGACCAACACATGAATATGGGAAGTATTATAACAGATGACAAAAATAAATGTTATATATTATATAATGCTTTGAAATATGTTACTTTTAAAATGAATTTCAACAACATGAAATATAAAGTTTAACGATATGAAATAAAATTTGTACGAATTATTATAGAAAAGAATTTTCAAGAATATGTTGAAATAAATTTATCAAAATAAGAAACTATAAAATTCAATTATGAATTGATAACAAATACGTTAGAAAACATAAGCTGAATAAAAATGAAAAAATTGACGAAAATTAAATGGTCTAGGGAGCGGAAAATATAATTTATTTGATATGGCCATTTAAGCGTATATAAGGTAATTTTGATAAAAGTATTTGTATGAAATAAAGAAAATAGATCACAGTTTTAAAAATTACATACATTGAAATAATGATTTTCTAAATAATTTTGCAAAATATGATATTTTAGAAAATATTTTAGTTCACAAATCACAGTACATTATTATTTTTAATTTTTGTATGCATCAAGTCAGGTATTTTCTAGATTGAAATAATATATATCATATTTAAGCTCAATAAAAAAACTCATGAGGTATTCCAGGAAAACTAATAACAGACTTACTTATAAATTTGTTGGAAATATTATTTATGTAAACATTTCATTAAAGATACAGGATACATATTATTGTGAATTAAAAATTTATTCTTGATTTGAAGTCCTTTACATAAACCATTTAATAACTTCATGTGTGATGTAATGATGATCTGATTTATAAACTTGTATACGTATATTTAGACTGCATTAACATGTACGTGTTAAAATAATTTTATAAATTTTTTATTTTTTAACTTACATTTATCTTTTTTAGCTACAGTTGATATTTAAGTTGCCTGATAGATTAGGATTATCAATAGACTTATTTCATTAAACATTATTGTTTAATTAATTGCAACGTCAAACGAAAAACAAGCAACTCAAGGTAAACATAACATCTTCCTACCATTTAATCATATTGTGAAAGTGATATACGTTAGATCTAATATATATGAAGAGTTTTTCTTTAACATCGAATAAACGACAATATTCTAAAAATAAAGTATTAATTTCGATTCATAATTATTACGATAATATACTCTTTTTGATGACTATGTATATTCACAACATATCCTTATCCACGCGGTTATTTACAGCGAGTGAATTTCGTCTTTTTCTAGCGTTTTCAAATACAATAGTTGCTAAAGAAGATGTAAACTTATGATACAAACTTACACACTTCTCACTGTATACTATTCCTTTTTTGAAAGATATTAATTACTTTAATAATAGCATTGGTACAGTTTCAAATTATAAGAAAACTCAACATTTTCATTTCTCATCTACTGACAATTCAATATGCTTATCTCAAAAATGATTTAAATATTTAAAGACTGTAACAAACGGAACTTTTTGAAAAAAACAATACGTTAAATTTGTATCTATAAGTTGAAATCATTTTCGTTCAAATTAATATTTCTTAACTTAGTTACAATTATAATATAACATATTATATATATATTTCTACATTTATAATAATAAAAATGAGTAATATAACTATAGATTCAATGTTTCAAATGCTTATTGGAACTATAACATCATTTGTGATGTACACTAATATTTATTAGCAAATCAAAATTCATCGATAAACTAATATAATCAAAATTTAATAATTTAATTAAGCAAATTATAACCTCCAATCTAATATGAAACCATCGATCTTTATTACGTTTTATTATAAGTAATAATTGAACATTAATCTTATGTTTTTGCAGTTTAGGATATTGCTTCGGTTTATAATCCTTTTTTACAAGTTAACAAGTTTTCGGAACTTAGGATTATGAATTGAAATTTAAATCTTACAATCTCACTTAACTTTTAGGAAAATAGTTTATATGTAACTGCTACAGATAAAAATAGAAAAACTATGGATTCTCAATATGCAAGTCAAGCAAATGCAATTACAAAATCTTTTGCTATAATTACTGATAACAATGGATCAGTACATTAATCTCAATTTCATTTTCAAGTGAAAGATAATTAAAGATCTTTATTGAAAATTATTCAAAAAATAATATAAATAAATATTTAACTAAATTCAAAATTATAATAAATTAAATATACATATATAATCACGTTTTATATAGGATACAAGTATTAGTAGTTCACATATTAAATATAATAGACGTACCGATACCCACAAGATTATATTTCTTTTACGGTATAAGTGTACAGGCACTTGTTTTCTACAATAAAATAATTTATTTACTTATTATCATTGTATCTTAGAAAACTTTTATATTTTTAAACACGGTGATTAATATCATCAACGACTTCTCATACATTCTGCAATTAATTGCAATATCATAGTTGCAAAGTAATCTAAAATAAACATAAGATAACTTTGTAGCACATATTTATAGTATATAAATGTTACCATTTCTATTAAATAGTTAGTAACGTCTTCATCAGAGCAGTGAAATTACAAATATTTAGCAGCATTTGCGATAGAAAAAAAATTGTGAAACATATTCTAATTGGTAATTGCTAGAAATTAAAATTTTATAAACAACTGTTTTTAATTTTCAAGATGTCGTTGTTTTTGATCGATCGTAAATATTTTAATATAACAATAAGTTTCTTGCTATGTTTTTTATTCACAATTTCATCAGAAGGTAAGCAAAATTAATTAACTTCTTTCTACTGTAAATTCACTTTTAATTGGACAATATTAGTTATTTGAAAAATATTATCAGTGTTATCCATAGTCGCAGAATCTATGTTAACTTTATATGTTATGATTTCCGACGATTGAACGGTAAGTTGTAAAGAATCTTCTCACGTTTGCCTTGTGATTACAAAATAAGAACAACACTAAAATAAAATGCATCGAAACGAATAATTTGCATTTTCAATTCGATATATGAAGCCATTAATCTTTCAAATGTATATTATTACATCTATACAAATTTTATATGGATCAATATTTTTTACCGATTTCAAGCAATTAAATAAGGATTCAAATTTCAAATGCAATTTAAAAATTTCTGTACCAATATTTGATAAATATTATATCATAATAGTTTAACAGTATTTAATATTCAACAAATGTAAAACAATATATTAACTAAGCCATTATTGATTTTCAAGTTTCCGTGAAACTATTCATGCTTTATTATTTTCGTTATTTATATAATTACATCTTCATTATATTTTTTTGTAGCTCAAGATGTTGCTTTAGTTTACAATGTATCTACAACTAAATATTTTGTCTTAATAGAGGCTAATCTGAAAGCGTTTCTTAAATTTGAAGCAATACTATATTTGAAATTAAATACGAACCTTAAAAACTCATTTATTGCTCGAATAAAAAGTATAGATATAGTAGCTAAAGAAGAATTTGGCGAAAGTGTAGATGTACTTTCATGCAAATCATCTGGAGGTTTAAAAGATTCCTTGAAGTTGCCTTTCATAATAAATTATGACTCCAGTGGATTAGTATGTAACGTCTTTATATGATTTTTTAAAAATGAAATTATAATTTAAGAATAAAAACTAATTTACTTACATTCTATATAAGTACCTTATAAGATTATTATAAAATTATTATTTCTGCACAGTTGAAAGAATTGAAGGTGGCCAAAGATGAAATGAAGTTTAGCATAAATGTTAAATTGCTGTTGGTCAGTCTTTTACAAGTTAATAAACAGAAACTGACAAAAAAGAGACCACATTTTTCCGCGGACGCTAAAGAAGTAAAAAGTTTGTCCTATGTTATTACAATTATGAGATTCATGTTAAACATTAATTTTTTTCTAGCTATTTCCTTATGGGATATGTAGTGTTACATACGATATCCGGAGGCGCGGTTCACTTTTTGATAAGAAATATAGCATTGAAAAAAATTACATTACTGACTCATGTACTAATATTAATCAGACGTTTAATGATCTGTACTTGACAAAAGTATGCACTTCAGCTGCCGATGTTTGTATTAATTTTGATTATTAAAATTAATCTTAATTTTGGTATTATATTTATAAATGTAATCAACTTTTATGGAACAGAAACGGCGGACATGGATTGCAATATTGGATATGGATTTATCCTTGATCTTAACTGACGTTCGTTATTCTAAAGCTTTAGTAGTGGACTATCTTAATTTTATACCATTTAAAGACTCTTCAGATAAATTAGTTGGTGAACTGACGTATGTTTTATAAAAGAATATTTGTTTGATTTACAGTTTTTTCAAATATTTCATTAGTAACGCTTTGAAAAGCGTGACGAATTTCTCTATTATGACATAAAGTTTATGTTATTCTTAACTATCGTTTCTGTGAATTGATAATATGTTATGATATTACTAATTAATATTCATAATTATTAAAATTTCTTTTTAAGACTATTATTTGTATATATATTTACTCTAAGAATATTTTTTCTTATATTATATTTCCTTACAATTTTTAATATTTATTTTACATTTAAATAATAAACTGTTTCAGTTACGTAATTGTCAATATTTTTTATTTTTAGCACAAACATAAAGTTACTAAAAGAAGTTGCAGATGATTGGCAACTTGAGTATTCCCTCGATAAGGTTATAACAAAACCTTCTTTGACAGAGGTTAATAAATCAATTTTTAAAGATACAAAAAATACTGAAAATGAAGGATATAGAAACGTGTACAGAGCACTTGCATGTGATGGATTTAATTTAAATATTAATATAGATTTACTTGAACGAGTTATTTTATGCAAAAATGATTAATACACACTTTTTACTTTTTGATAAATACTGCAATCGGCACGAAAGTGATAATTTTTTTTATATTTTTTATTATAATTTACTTTGAAATAAATGTATATTATAGTCAGTAAAGATAAATCTTTATTCTACATAAATGAAACTGTTTAATAAATTTAGTTATTGTACATAATTCTAAAATAAAGAATATAATTTGATTTAAACCTGATTTTATCGCTTTAGTATTTCTGAAAAATACTCTCAACGATTTTAATTATCCGATGTATTTCCTTACACCGATTATATGTTTATTTTTAGAAAGCAAATTCATATAAAAGTGTCTTCTAAAGTTTTCTACTAACTATGCATGAACATTAACAAGGCAAAATATATCGCGAAACCAAATAAGGTTCCTGACAATTCAATTACTAATTCTGAAATACAGTAAACGAAACGTATTAGAATAATAAAAAATAAATAAATAATGTAATTGTAATAATTGTAGATTTAAACATTAACATAGTATCATTGATGTTTTATCAAAATAGAATAATTTAAAAGTACATTTAAATGCGCTTTTTTGTTTATAATGCCAATAATACATAAGATGAATAGTTAAGAAATATATATATATATATATATATATATATATATATATATACGGATGGTCTCTAAAACTGAGGTATAGCTTAAGTGAAATCTATTTATAGAAAATATATTATCTGGTTTTAGATGTCAATCGCTACTGCATTGAATATTTATTTTGGACTGCAATAAATATCTGAATTATTTGTTAAAAGTTACAGTAAACATGAATTTAGCATTCTGACTGAATATAATAGTTCACATTTTATAATTGATTTAAAAAATATTTCAACTGATAACACAAAAATACAATGTTTTGTAATTTCAATTTCATGGAGTCTGTATGCAAACTCAATTTCTGTTGTAATCTCGACGTTTACTGGAGTGTCCAGATTTTCTTCCAAGACTCTCACTTCACGATTTTCAGGTATTTGTCGACGCCTTTATACCTTTGCATAATATTATAATTTTCAAAATTGAACAAAATTAATTAATGTAAAAAATAAAAGTATTTGAATATGTTTTACTGTTGAAAACTATTTTTGTCAGCACTCATCATTAATATTTTTATAACTTTATCGAAAAATGAATGAATTAATCTCATTTAATATCTAAAACAAAAGTTTATATTTAACTGCTACAAATGAAAATAGTAAAACTATGGATTCTCAATAAGCAAGTAGTTCTCAAGTTCTCAATAGCTTAGTAAATGCAATTCCAAAGTCTTCGGCTAAAATTTATGTTAATAATGGATTAGTACGTGAAACTTTTAAATAACTTTTTATTTATAATGTATTAACGTTTATAAATCGAATTACAAAATACTATCCATTTGATATATTTTTATAAATTAATGAAATACACTGAAATATAATTTTATATTTGAAATTATATTTGTGATACACTTACGGAAAATGCAAGTTAATAAAAATGATATAGATATTTTTCTAGTATAATAATTTATTGGCCTACTTATACAAATTGATAAGGGGAAACAAATAGAGTAATGGAAATCTCGATTTTCTACATAAACGAATGAAGTAAATTTCATTTCATATTATTAAAATATTAAGACACGTGTAATAAGCAATTTCTTTTTCTACAACTTTCAACTGTAGAATACTATAATGTAGTATATAATATTTTAAAGCAAAATCTTCTTTTTGATCAAACTTTGCCGTAGTAAAGATTTCAATATGAATATTCATGTCCGTTTTTTATTAATGAACGATGATTTATACTTGACCGAAGTTGCTCCTTAGCAGCAGATGTTTGCATTTATTTTGATTATTAAGCCTGTTATTAATTTTTCTGGCATTCATATATGAACAATTAACTATGTTTAAACAGAAAAGATAAAAATCTACCATAATAATAGATATTGAATCAATGCAGCTCGTATATTCTAGTATTTATAAAAAAATTCTACATTCGGGCATATAAGTTATAGACTATGTAAAGTATCTCCACATAAGTTATTATCTGATCTGGCGTACAATATTATAGTATTTCTAAATAATATTTACATTTTATGTAATCGAATTTTCTTTATATATTATTAAATTTAGATTTTAATATTGAGTTTAAATATATGTATTAATAGATTTCAGATGTTTAATTGCATTGGTTACTTATTTTTAACACAAGCGTTGATTTATTGTTAAATATTTATAATATTCTTATCAAACTTGAAGATTACGTAGACGTCACCAAAACAAAATCTCATTATCTGAAAGTTTATAAAGCCATTTTTGAAGGTGTTAAAAATACTGTAAATCAAGTATTGAGGAACATATACAGAGCATTGACATTTAATAGGCATCATAAAAATCTACATATAGATATATCTGGACGAATTATTTCCCGCCATAAAGACTAATTAATAATTTACATTTTATATAAAATTACATCGGAGTTATTTCGATACTGCAAATCATAATACAAATTAGAACTAATTAAATAAAGTATTTAGTAAATAGCATAACACTTTTATTATGTGACAAAATTATTTATATTATTATTAAAATGGCACATTCGACTTGTAAAGTAGAGATACTTCGTTTAGATAGTTTATCAAATGAATATGGGTCCCATTTATAACGTAAATATTTTTAATTAATTTAAAACTCTGATAACTAAAACGAATTTCATATGAAATATGAAATATTACTAGAATGAAGAAAATACTAAAGGATGAGTATATACAAATATTAATAATGATTATCTAAGTCAGGTAATTCAACAAATCATTTAAAATTCCCGATGGATAGTCTTACATATTTTACAGATATCAATTTTATTAAAATAAAGTTTTCATTTAGTTCAATTATGGAAGGAGGTAAAGAAGGAAATTATTTAACTTTGTTTTTAAATAGGGAAAGTATTTTTATAAGAGTTTTTTATTACAAGTAAATGTTTGTAAAGCTGAAAGTATCAAGTTATCTAATTGAAATTTTAATAATAATACCTTATTATAAGAAATTAAGAATGTAAATCATCATTCCCATTTATAGGAAAAATCAGAATACATATTCATAATATATTTGAACATTTTCCAGATATTATATATATTTTTTAAATTAAATTTATTACTATGCCTAAGATGTTGTTAAATATTTTAGTATTCATTGGATTAAGAATGATATTAAACAGCCATACTAGATAATTTAACTACGTATTCGAAGTGAGAGAAATATAACTTAATTAATAAAATTTATACATTTCTTTTATGAAAACTACAGTTAACATTAGCAAAACTTGTAACTAATTTACTTATACAGACACTCATAAAAGTATCATTTATAAATGTTAAATCTATATTTTATTAGTTTAAGAGCAAAGTTAATTAATAAATACACATTTACTTCTAATGTATTTGTATGTGCATAGATGTATGGTTGCACTGTCTATACAATTGAAGATGGAAGTAAGGAATAGCCTATGGGAGTAATATGGGGATTGACCACCAGGCGGTTCATACTTGGGCGTATATCCCCAAGTGGCGGATTGGGTTGGTTGACGATAGCCATGTTAATGGCAATTAGCCCAGTAATGTTAATAAGTTTAAAATACTTTTTTCAGGTCTTTAATAACTCCTATATAAATAGAATCATAAATAAATAAATATCTCCATAAATTTAATTGTAAGTGATCAAATGCAGCCGTTTTTTCAAATAAACTAGTAATTTATAAAATTAAACAATTAATATTTATGTTCTATTGAATAAATATTTTTCCTAATACATTGTGTCATTTTATTCAATTTATCTTATTCATATCAAACATATATCTACGAATAATTCTTTATGGTAATATATTTTATTTAATAATATCATTTACATTGAATTGTGAACGATTTTTTAAATATATTACGATGAATCGGATAGTCGTAGGTACAGAAATTCTTACTTTTCTTGAAAATTAGCCTTTCTCAAACGAGATTTTATTCGTATTGGAGTTGCAAATATCTTGCCTTTACTTTTGCTTGCATTTGTCTCTTTTTACAATTATTGTAATATCTATTGTGCACTTTTAACGGTTTTATTTCTAATAAAAACATTATCATTTTTCAGAGATCATTTAGATTTATTTTTATATAATTGCTTTTTACAATATTATAATTATAATTTAAACTCATAGGCAAGCTAATTTTATTTTTTATTATAAATTGTTACTACTAACATTTAATGAATTAATCTAATAATCGTTGATGTCCTTTCTCAGGACTTATCATAATGTATGGAACTTTCTGTTACAACCATGAATTTATAACAATGATTCTCAGAATTACAAAGATAAATAACTTTAAAAAAGCTAATCAGTTGTTAATTAGAAAATGATAATATAATTCTAACAAAGCATTGACGAAAGCTTTTAAAAATTTCGAATTCGTAAAGCCAAATATGTCTGTGAAAATACTTCTTTCGGCTATAATTGTTTAGAACTTAAATGTAAAGTATTAATGCACGAGATCAATGATTTGGATATATCATAACAAATCCAATTAATTATTGCCGATTAAGACCTCAAATTTTTTTTTAAATGCAAAGATAATATAATAACTATAATGAAAATTATTCAAAATATAATATAAATAAATATTTAACTAAATTCAAAATTATAATAAATTAAATATACATATATAATCACGTTTTATATAGGATACAAGTATTAGTAGTTCACATATTAAATATAATAGACGTACCGATACCCACAAGATTATATTTCTTTTACGGTATAAGTGTACAGGCACTTGTTTTCTACAATAAAATAATTTATTTACTTATTATCATTGTATCTTAGAAAACTTTTATATTTTTAAACACGGTGATTAATATCATCAACGACTTCTCATACATTCTGCAATTAATTGCAATATCATAGTTGCAAAGTAATCTAAAATAAACATAAGATAACTTTGTAGCACATATTTATAGTATATAAATGTTACCATTTCTATTAAATAGTTAGTAACGTCTTCATCAGAGCAGTGAAATTACAAATATTTAGCAGCATTTGCGATAGAAAAAAAATTGTGAAACATATTCTAATTGGTAATTGCTAGAAATTAAAATTTTATAAACAACTGTTTTTAATTTTCAAGATGTCGTTGTTTTTGATCGATCGTAAATATTTTAATATAACAATAAGTTTCTTGCTATGTTTTTTATTCACAATTTCATCAGAAGGTAAGCAAAATTAATTAACTTCTTTCTACTGTAAATTCACTTTTAATTGGACAATATTAGTTATTTGAAAAATATTATCAGTGTTATCCATAGTCGCAGAATCTATGTTAACTTTATATGTTATGATTTCCGACGATTGAACGGTAAGTTGTAAAGAATCTTCTCACGTTTGCCTTGTGATTACAAAATAAGAACAACACTAAAATAAAATGCATCGAAACGAATAATTTGCATTTTCAATTCGATATATGAAGCCATTAATCTTTCAAATGTATATTATTACATCTATACAAATTTTATATGGATCAATATTTTTTACCGATTTCAAGCAATTAAATAAGGATTCAAATTTCAAATGCAATTTAAAAATTTCTGTACCAATATTTGATAAATATTATATCATAATAGTTTAACAGTATTTAATATTCAACAAATGTAAAACAATATATTAACTAAGCCATTATTGATTTTCAAGTTTCCGTGAAACTATTCATGCTTTATTATTTTCGTTATTTATATAATTACATCTTCATTATATTTTTTTGTAGCTCAAGATGTTGCTTTAGTTTACAACGTATCTGCAACTAAATATTTTACCTTAATAGAGGTAAATTCGAAAGCATTTTTTAAAATTGAAGCAATTGTCTACTTGAAATTTAATAAAATCCTTAAAAACTCATTTATTGCTCAAGTAAAAAGTATAGATATAGTAGCTAAAGAAGAATTTGGCGAAAGTGTAGATGTACTTTCATGCAAATCATCTGGAGGTTTAAAAGATTCCTTGAAGTTGCCTTTCATAATAAATTATGACTCCAGTGGATTAGTATGTAACGTCTTTATATGATTTTTTAAAAATGAAATTATAATTTAAGAATAAAAACTAATTTACTTACATTCTATATAAGTACCTTATAAGATTATTATAAAATTATTATTTCTGCACAGTTGAAAGAATTGAAGGTGGCCAAAGATGAAATGAAGTTTAGCATAAATGTTAAATTGCTGTTGGTCAGTCTTTTACAAGTTAATAAACAGAAACTGACAAAAAAGAGACCACATTTTTCCGCGGACGCTAAAGAAGTAAAAAGTTTGTCCTATGTTATTACAATTATGAGATTCATGTTAAACATTAATTTTTTTCTAGCTATTTCCTTATGGGATATGTAGTGTTACATACGATATCCGGAGGCGCGGTTCACTTTTTGATAAGAAATATAGCATTGAAAAAAATTACATTACTGACTCATGTACTAATATTAATCAGACGTTTAATGATCTGTACTTGACAAAAGTATGCACTTCAGCTGCCGATGTTTGTATTAATTTTGATTATTAAAATTAATCTTAATTTTGGTATTATATTTATAAATGTAATCAACTTTTATGGAACAGAAACGGCGGACATGGATTGCAATATTGGATATGGATTTATCCTTGATTTTATCTCTTATTAGTTATTCTAAATCTTTAACATTGGAGTTTATTAATTTAAAACCATTTAAAGACTCTTCAGATAAATTAGTTGGTGAACTGACGTATGTTTTATAAAAGAATATTTATTTGATTTACAATATTTTCAAATATTTCATTAGTAATGCTTCGAAAAGCGTGACAAATTTCTCTATTATGACATAAACTTTAAGTTATTCTTAAATATCGTTTCTGCGAATTTATAATATGTTATGATATAACTAATTAAAATTCATAATTATTAAAATTTTATTTTTTAATTTTTGTTTAAGACTATTATTTGTACATGTATTTACTCTAAGAATATTTTTTCTTATATTATATTTCCTTACAATTTTTACATATTATTTAAATCTATGTAATAAACTGTTTTAGCTTCTTAATTGTCAATGTTGCTTTTTTTTAGCACGGACATAAGGTTCGCACAAGTAGTTACTGATGAATCGAAACTTGAGTATTCCCTCGATAAGGTTATAACAAAACCTTCTTTGACAGAGGTTAATAAATCAATTTTTAAAGATACAAAAAATACAGGAAATGAAGGATATAGAAACGTGTATAGAGCACTTGCATGCGATGGATTTAATTTAAATATTTATATGGATTTACTTGAACGAGTTATTTTGTGTAAAAATGATTAATACATACTTTTTATTTTACTCAGTAAAGATAAATCTTTATTCTACATAAATGAAACTGTTTATTAAATTTACTTATTGTACATAATTCTAAAATAAAGAATATAATTTGATTTAAACCTGATTTTATCGCATTAGTATTTAATGTAAAAAGTATGATTGTATTAAATTAAATAATAATTTTTCAATCATAGAATAAAGCAATTAATATTTTTCATTTACAGGGAAAATATATTTCTAGTTTGAAATGATATTTTATTTTTTATTATGTATCGTGAAGTTTTTTATATTTTCTGAAAAATGCTTGATGAATTGTTAAGAAATATATATATCTATATATATATATATATATATATATATATATGGTCTCTTAAACGGAGGTATAGCTTAAGTAAAATCTATTTTTAGAAAATATTTTCTAAAATATTTCAACTGATAACACAAAAATACAATGTGTTGCAATTTCAATTTCATTGAGTCTGTATGCAAACTCAATTTCTGTTGTAATCTCGACGTTTACTGGAGTTTCCAGATTTTCTTCCAAGACTCTCACTTTAGGATCCTCAAGCGTTAACGTCATTTTTTCCAAGCAAGGTTTAACATACTTAAGATAATAGTCGATCAAGTAGGACACCACATCGAATGCTTCCATTCGCTTAGTTTTTCTATCCCTTATACTGAGAAACATGCATTTGTAAAAATAGAGTTAAAAGAAGTTTACCATTAATTACAGTTTCTTATTAGTACAGAATGATTTCGGAGTTTGAAATTATTTCTGAATTTCAATTTATATTACTAATGCATTTTAAACAACTAATATTTAATATGAAGAATTACTTATTTTTTCTGGAGATAAAACTAGATTGTCTTTTGAGGATTAACATGGTTGAAAATTGTATTACCATATTAGGTACCACTATTCGTATCATTTTCAAAAAATTGTTTTGATTAGAATACGAGGAGGCTATTTTCTTCAAAACTATTATAAGTTTTAATTGAACGAAATCTTTCCAGGACGCTGTAGAATCGTTGTTTCTATTCTGCATATACAAACTTATTTACAGGTAAAATTGTACGAATTAAATGTATATTCCGAAATATAAGAATGAAGTTAAATTTAAGATTAAAATTTTGTATTCTTAATTTGAATATAGAAATTAATAATCTCTGCAGCTTATCGCAATTTAAATATCAAATTCTCAAGCAATGCAATATTAGGAACCTAGAATGAAATAAAATATTAATTTAACAAGTTATAAACGAAGATGCTCCAAAAGTACAAATTCTATAGGCAAAGAAATTACCATCAGTGTCGATGGTCAGCTCGTATTAATTATTAATTATGAAAGAAATAATTAGTAGATTTATTAGATCTATGAAGTGTTATGGAATTAATTGAAGCGTAAAACGTATTCGGGAAAAAAAATGTAAAAAGAAAAAATATATTTATAAAGATAAAAATATCTTTTACTTATAGTGTATAAGATTTTAGGTTACGTGTTGAATCTTTATAAAATATTTTGTAATAATATAGATTTATGGATGTAAAAATTAAAAGAAATTCATTTTAAGCAAAAATAAATTTGTTAAGCGTACTACCGATTTTTTTTTTTTTTGATAATTTTTAAGAAAACAAAATTTTTTTGAATTTTTATTACTTTATAAGATGTTTTCCTTTAGAACTTTATTTTTATCAAATAAATTCTTGAATGTTTCTATAAGTTTTTTTAATATGTTCATTGTTCACAAATACATTAGCCATCAATCAACTAAGCATAATATTAAATTTTTTGATCATTCATTAATTTTAATTTGTAAAATTTGAATTATTTTAGGTAAATAGTATAAGTATTATCATCTATATAAAGAATTAATTATTTTAGAATTTATAGAATGTTATAAGAAACCAGATTAAATATACAAATCATCTTGAAATATCAAATGCTGAAAAGTTAGAATTTCATCATAATACGCTTTTTATAGAAGTTTATTGGGTTGTTTTCAAAAAACAAGCATTGAACGCTTTTGTTTGTTTTTAAAAGCCTTTTAATATTTTGAGACCATATTTCTTGATATGTACGATGAAAATTGAAGTCATACACAAATTAATAGATTCTAAAATCAGTATAGAGTAATTTATTATGAGTTCTAACTATATTTATTAATATTTCCATTTCCACATTTATTTTTTATATTTATATTTTATATAGATTTTATAAGATTTCATTTATATAGATGCTGATATTTGTTTAGTTTACTGGGTTACCTCGAGTAAATATTTTAGTTTATTACCAGAACACCATCGCTGTAACGCTATTGTAATTGCGAAATTGAATACCAAACTGAATAATTCATATATTTTGCGAGTAACAACTCTTGACCCTCGAATTAAGGACCAAAATGGAAGAAATATACTTGGTTGCGAGCTAACTTCTGATTTATTGGATTCATTTAAAAAGCTTTTTATATTTATTTTTAATTAGTATGGAATATTACGTAACTTTTAACAGAAGTTGTCACAGAATATTTATAGTTTTATAAAATTGAAACAAAAATTAAAACTAATATATAAATTAAATATTATTTAAAATTTCCAAACGAAACTTGGTTTGCATTGAAATACAGTTACATCAATTAAATGTTGATAAAAATGAATTAAGTGTTACGATAAATGTAAAACTGCTTCTAGCGAGTCTGATGCAGCTTAATAAATCTAAACGTGTGCAACAAGACAAACGTCATTTTATTGCACAAACCACTGAAGTAAATTATATTTCCCATTAATAATTCCTATTATCTTAATTTTGAATTTTATACAAATACGAGTAGTTTTTTACAACTTTTGAATTATGGTATCTGTAATGTAAATTATAAATAAAATCGAATGCTGTAACTTATACGAAGAAAAGGAATTCATTAAGGATTCATGTACAAGTAGTAATGATATATTTGACGATAAATACTTGACCCAAGTTATATAATATTTTTATATATATATTTTAAATACTGAGCTTCCGAAAAAATCTTTAACGATAGAAAACCAAACACTAATATCATTGAAATCCTCTTCATCTACACTGATCGTCGATAAAATCTACGTTTCATAAAATTATATTTGTTTTATTTAAATTTTCTTTTAATATAGTAATATTTACGGGACAGCCGAAAATTTTTTTAAAAATATAGTATTATTAATTGAATTCGTGAATATTTATTTACTGTTTAATTATAAATTCTTTTCCAGAAAATCATTTGCATTTGTTATTTAGATTACAGTGTTTTCTCTTCGACATTGCAAAATTAGTCAAAATTAATGTGAAAATTGAATTATGTATGGTATATTTTTAGTACATTTATACAATACTTGGAAGCAGCATTGATGAGTCAACACCGGTACTTGAGTACACTCTCGATACTGTTATTACATCACGTCCGTAGACAAAAGATAATGAAGCTTTGTTCAAAGACATAAATGTTCTCGAAGAACAAGGATTCAGATCTATACATAGAGCATTAGCTTGTGATAAATTTAATTCAAACATTTATACGGATATATTTGAGCGAGCTATTCGTTGTAACAAATAATAAATTTCTGTTTTGAAAAAACATGCTGCTACATATAGTAAAATAACGTATGTATATTATGAATGAAATTATAATTTTTTGTTAAAGAAACATATTTTTTTTAATTTGAAATGTCTAATACTTTTAAGAAAAAATTAGCTGAAATCTCCATTAATAAAGATTACTGTAGACGATTAGTGACCAACGAAACCATTAACAAAATTCAGACCGCAGGAAGAAATCAATACATATAATTTAAAGAAAGAATAGTAAATTCTGTGTGTAACATCAAAACATCTCTAACTGTGAAATGCTGGCAACTTGCAGAATAATAATAATGATGAATCAGAGATAATTAAAGTAAAAAACATAACAATGAAAAATGAGATTAGCGATAACAGTTTTTGTAAACAAACTAAAAAATAGCATTTTATAATATTTATGTGTAATATTGCTGGTAATTACACAAGAGTAGTCTATTAATAAAAGAAACATAAATAAGGATTTAGATTAGAAGAATAACATTCGAAAAAGTCTTATAAGGTACTTGATAATGGAACATATAATATGCACCGAATACATACAATATAATAATAACCCATAGAACGATGTAATATTTAGAAATAATTATAATAGAAATTTTTGAATTGAAGGATAAGTATTAAATAGTAAATCTGGGTTAAATACAATATTGTGCGAATGGACATTTAGAAACCGATAAAATTACTTTATTCATCAAATGAGCAGATTATTTAGTAAGCTGTTAAGCGTTGACGATTACAAATTTATAACAAAATACGACAAAAGGCATGTACCAAACTCATTATGTAATCATCATACTAAAGCTTGACAAAGTATATGTTTCTATTGTTATATCTGTAGATAATACTTGAATTCGAATACAAATGTGTAACTGTATCATTAATTTGTGCATATGTGAGTATGCGTATGAGCACGTCTGTCAACCTGTAACGTCTACGTACGTAAATATGTAAATCCAGAAGAAGAATATACTAATTCCAAAACTGTCTGCATTAGCAGGCTGAAAATAATTCCATTAATATTAAATCTTACAGAACAACTTAATCAAATGGAGTAGAGAGAATTATCTTATTTAAGTATTAACAAAGCTTGATCTTAAAAGATATTTTTTACTTTCAGTGAAGTAGTTAATTTGTTTTAAAATAATAGTTAATGAAGAAGAAAAGTGTTATATAAAATACTAAGCAAATTGAGTCTTAATATAAGAAAAGCACGACTGTTAAATTATGTTGTTATATTACCTACAAAAGTTGTTTGGGATTTATCCATAATCGTTTTGAAATTGATACATATTCTTCGAAGAAAAACAGATCTTTATTTAATAGTTATTGTCAAAATTCAAAAGCTTTTAAAGAAAATTTAATAAGAACATTTAAAAAGCAAAAATATAATTATATAATGAAAATTTTGTAAACCTCATCAACTACAAAAATATAAATGTATATAAACAAAGATACAGTGGAGAGAGAGAGAGGGAGAGAGAGAGAGAGAGAGAGAGAGAGAGAGAGAGAGAGAGAACAAAAGACACAGATATAGAAAAAAAAATTCAATTTGGGGAATTGATAAATGAAATCATAAAATGCTTGAAAAAGCTTCAACTTTTATTTAACAATTTCATTTGAATGAAAACCCAGAATAATTTCAAAATTATTATTTAAAATATCTATAGAAAATACCATTATTGAGTAAACAGATAATTTTATATATTATTGCAGAAAGTATTAAATAAAGCTTTTCTTGAAATATTGTAAATATTTAAAAATCGATTTTCATCATTTTTGAACATGTAGAAATATATTTAGTTTGTTGTATTTTCTTTGTCATAACCTAGTAAGTTTATTATAAAAGATCTTTCATTTGTCATTTTTATACATCTTTTGAATCGTAATAAACTTTTAACAAAGTGTCAATCCAATTTCGAATTGGGAAATCCAATTTCGAATCAACAACTTAACATGTAAAAGTAAATAACGTTCGAGGTTATAAAATATTTCTTATTTCTAAATATAATGCTCTCTTACTTGCAATCAATTTCTGAATATTCTATACTTAGTTAATTTACAACAAAATAAAAAATAAGAAAAGGACGAAGTGTTAACTGAGTATTTACAATGTATGGATCATTACGTAGATCTTTGTTAGTCTATATTTTTTCTATTTTATTATTTATTTATACTATTACTAATCATATTTATATAATACTATAATATATACTAGTCGGCTCTACTATTCGTTACCAATTTATTAAAAAGTCTTCGATCCAATTTTAAGTTCCTTTAATATGTTAATGGTTGACTATGGCATAGTTTTCTTCACTTGTATGGTCATTTTGGAATATTACCATTAATAACATAAAAAATTAAATTAGATGCAGCTGTTATAATTTAGACTTTCAAATAACATAACACTTAGAATATTTTTATCTGTATGGTATTTTTCATAAAATAAATAAAAGTTATTCAGTTGTGCTTAGTTTTGAATAGAAATTTTTCATTTTCCGTCTGTATCTACACACACTTGAATTACATACTTTTAATAATCACTTTTTTTAAAATAGTAAAGTTTTTTTATTGTTACTATATTTTGACTACTGAAGTTATGTAAACTTTCGTATTCTGTTATTGCACTGGAAAACTGTTTCTTTTAAATTTTCTTGTTTAACTGACTGCTCAAATACGTTGTAAAAACTTTCTTATTTTTCATTTTCTGTGGCTCACACAATTCTCTCTTAATGATTTTACATAACATAATAGAATTTTAAATTTAATTCATCTCAATACTAATATAATTTTTCTAATAGTTACATAATTTATTATATAATTTACTCGTACTTTCTATGATTTGTTTTCTGAAAAAGTATTTTATTACAAACAATTATTTCATTACGAAAGTAGAAAATACTTTGAAAACATTTTTATCTGTATTTCGACTTTATAACTCCTATGTGACATCTAGTAGATAAGTCATTTCTTGAAATCCAAATATGAAGCTCTTTCCCTTCTAATTATTTATTGTATGAATGAAATAATTTAACTTACATTGGTTTTCAAAGTGAATTAAATTTACTGATATAGTTTCACCAAAATTAGCCCTAGATTTTTATTATATTCGCAGTTATCCATCTTACATAATCTCCATACTTTATAATACCTGTCTTCAAATACTTTAACTTCAAAACTATCCGTAAAGTGATTATAACGATTTATTGAGAAAGTAAGGCATTAATGACGAAAAGTCTTAATAGCAATTTTTTATATGTTAAGTGCACAAAGGGTGTGTGAGTGGAGTTCTCCTTGACGATGACGATGGAGAAACACTATGTTTGGAGAAAAGACAATACGAACGAGTTTCCACATGCGAGGCTTAAGAGCACTGTAGCGCTGATCAAATTTGTTGTATAAATACCAGCCAAGGAAATAGAATGAATTTTGAAATCATGAATTTCCCCTTCGAATCTCCTCGAGTCAAAGTAACCGTAATCTATGTCTCGTTTATACATATATATGTATATATATGTATATTCACTTCAATTTCAGTACTCATTTCTAATTCAATTTCACTCGTTAGAAAAAAGAATAAGTACACTTTTTGCTAGCGGAACGAGTGTGCAAGGCTAGATCTTTATTAAAAATTTGAAGAATGTTATCATTTAATAGTTTAATAAAAGGAGAACAAGCACAGTGATTTAAAAATCATTTCTTCAAATTATTCGTACACAAGTTATTGTATATTTATATGTACACATAATAAACCTAACTTTGAAGATTTCAGAATAATTATAACGTTTATTAATACTACTTATAATTACTTCACTTAAAACTATGAATTAATATTATTACAGTTATTTGTAATAACAAACGTTTACAAAAATTAGTCATTTTATGTAAATAGTGTATCTAAATACTGAGGCAGCAATCATTTTAAGGGTAAATACTGATACGGAACATCAAGCTAATTACTAATCAGTAAAATTTATCTATATTAATCTGTAGCGAACACTAATCAAAGTAATTATCACTCTCAATTAAATAAAAAATAAAGTAAAAATAATTTTAAGTCGATATAAATAAATCAAATACCATAAAAATATTATAATCTAACATTCAATATTTATTTCTAACTTTCTACTATTTCAAAATATATTGAAATTCGAGAAACTTAAATAATTTCTTTCGATTAATCTATTATTTAACTTTATTCGCTATTAAGAAGAATATATTCTTACCATTCTTTACCAAAAGATGAAACAATGAAGTATATTTTATCTTTTTCTTTTCCGACAAGGCTATTCCATAGATTAGTGTCATATTATTTATTTACCTCAGCGTCGCCTAATTTTTCGCCTCTACATCCCCATCACGACTGCTATCTTTCACCTTGTCAATCCGATTTACCTCGTCGTCTCTCCTTTTTCACCGAGCGACCCTGTGGCAATCAACTAAGTGGTGTGCAGACGCTTCTTCTTTCAGACGTTAAAAAAAGAAAGTGCGTGTGAACTAATGCTGCGAAATGGCAATAAGTCTGTGTACGCATGCATTGGTGTGAGCACAAACGCTGATGCTACCGCGTGGCGAATCAAAGGGAAGTTCTCGTCACATGAAATGAAAAGGATAAAGTACCGAAGAGACAAAATACCCCATCAGACAAGGTGAGACGTACGCGGAGTGAAGTATTTTTAATTGTCGGATTCATTTGGCGAAAGGATAAGACTCCGCTTTGAATTTAATGAAGGACAAAAGACCTGTAAATTATAAAACTAGATGAAAGATTTCAAATTTCGCAACTTTCTAGCTCTTTTCATATTTTTCTATTTGTGCTGGTTTGGAAACTTTGATATTTTATGAACTGAAGTTCTGAAGATTAAAGAAAAAGTACATAATACGTATTATCATGAGTCATGAAAAGTTGCATATTATAGCTTTAGAAATTGATTTAGTTTTCAGAAATTCTAAGAAGATTATACGTATTTAATGAATATAGAAAGATACGCAGATGTACATTTTACGGATAAAAATGTGTAAAGGAATAAATAAACTTCTGTATAATAAATGTATTCAAAAGTTAAACAAAAATAAATAAATCAACAGCGTTTGGTAAATATTAGCTTAATTGAGTGCAAGTTCTTTTGTTAAGGGCTAAATTTATAGCGCAAGAATAGATAAAAAGTATAGATGAATACAAGAAAAGTATGAATCCGAAAAGCATTAATTTTGATAAAAATGGGAAAAAATATGTTTGAATCCGAGGAGCGTTATGAGATTTTATGAAACAGTCTAAAGAAAAACTAGGAAAAATGACGAAGACGAAAAGAAATCTAAAGGCTTGTAATAGAAGTGGATAGTATTGAAAAGGGAAGAAATTTAAATTAAGGCTCCGACTTTTATAGTCAAGGAAATGCAAATTAAATGTAAATGAATAAAATGACAAATATTTGCGTTATATTCGACAAAAATGGAAAATCTTATATCGACGATATTTCTTGTTAAATGTATATATAAAAGCCTTCCAAGCTAATATTTATGCATATTCGCATACAAGGATTTTATAAAAATCCTCAGATTAAAAGTCTATTCAAGTTATCATGGAGATACGAATTCGAGTACTCTTAAGTACTCCTAAAAAGTACTAAAATATGTCTCGATAGAAAAGAGACACAAAGCGCTAGCTACGCGAAATGCACGGCCGACCCTAAGAGAAAGTTTAGACCATCGCCGGATTGTAAAGTCATAAAGTGAAAGCGTAGTTTGCGCAGATGCTCTTAACCCGTCGAAGGATAATGCGGATAAAAAGTAAAGGTCGTGCAGAAGAAGCTAATGATATCTTTTATACTTATTTATGGAAATATTCTGGCCAGTCGTTAATTATCTTTCGATTATTTTCTTAAACTGGTTGTTGCAAGAAATATGAAATTAATGTTAATAATTTCGTAGAAATTACATAGAAATAACAAATCTAACAGTCTGTAACAATTTGCGAAATTTTAGTAAATTGTATTTAAACTTAATTGATTAAATACGTTGAAGTTTGATAGCATTAAATAGATTTCATTTTTATGTTGTTCAGATTAAACCAGTTAAATAATTTATTATTAGTATTTTTGTACGACAAGGTACGACAGTTCCTTGTTAAGATCCAATACATTATTTATGATATAACAGACTTGTAATAAAATTTTCACCTACAAAAACAACTTGTGACTACATCTACACTCATCTTCTATTTACTTAGAAATGTTTAACGTTATACTAATCTTTCATTTCTGAAGGATTAATGAAATCTTTTCCATTATAAGTTTTCATATCTTATATATAATTCCAAAGTTTTCTCAAATTTCTCAATAGTTTTAAATTTTTAAATATTTATATATCTTAGACACTGTCCATATTAATAAAAATTTTATGCTTCAACTCTTGAAACTATCGAAGAATTTAAGTAAATTACTCAAGAAATTGCATTATCAAACAGTTCCTTATTCAAAAATTTCTATTTAAATTAAACACACCGGTAAGATATAGGTATACGTACACATGTAGGACTATTGAAATTTGAACTCAATTCGTCAGTTTATCATTTATTATACAGCGAACTTTGCAGTATAAATAAAAACGATGTATTAATATTTTCGTAATGTACTACTTTAAAAGTTTGCGATTATTAATACGTAAGTAATGCACACATATTTGATTGATCTTTACATTTAAAGTAATAATCCAACATGTTGTTAGAGTACATTTTCTTTTTACAAAGCTTTGGTCTTGAAAACATTATTAACGTACACGAATATCTTCTTATTGCCTTTAGAAAACTATTAAGCTATTCATTTTACACCTAAAAATCGTCTGAGATAGCGTATACTGTTTCCACTGATTCCATATATTTTTACTAGTCGAGTCTTCAAAATGTCCTCTTGAATTTGGTTACCAGCTCAGATAACCTCGGCTTTCAGCCACAATCCAGTTCAACATATGTCCGTCACGACTTCCATCATAATTCTCATTAATTACGCGTCCATCGTTATATACGTAAGCGTATGGGGTTCAGTAGTAGATGCTCACTTAGCGTCGCCGTCACGGCTGCTGGTGCGTGGACGTAATTTGTATCAGAGCTACGGGAGGCCACGTAGCCAATTGTAATTTTCGTACATAAATTTGTATGACAATGAGCTCTAGCGTGCTATCATATTTTGAATAGATCTCAAGTGCATTCCTGTTCTCGTCAGGCTTTCGCTCGAGTGCGCAATCGATGCCTGATCTATTGAGATTACCTCGCCATTCTCCTTTCGCGCCATAAAAATATATTCGCCGCTACTATTACTATTACTACTAATATTCATACCAATATTACTCCTACTATTTATTGGTTGTGGCTAGTGTTATTATTACTATTATCATTATTTTTATTAGATTTCGGAAAAGAGGTTTTGTCGTTGTAACTTTGAATAGCAAATTGTTTACGAAAGCTATTCCGAAATTAAAGCTATTCGAATAATTTGTTATACTATCTTTGTCTATCTGTTTTAATACTTTATATAAGCAATCGGCGTGTATAACTTTTGCTATTGTCCTATACTGCACCCGGAAATGCCCAAAGGCTCAGCCTTAATTAGTTGTGTAGGTAATATCATATCTACAAATATTATAGAGCCGTGTTTATTAGAATGTGATTAAAGTGCGTTATTCGTCGTATTTTATTTTAAATAGTAGTAACCAAATTATTAAGTCATGCTCGAGGCGATCCACTATGAGACCTCAAGTTTGTTTTTAAAAAGTTTATTATTGTCTATTAAGTGTTACATTTATGGAAACGATTATAAATTTCTTGTTATCTTTAGAAAGATAAAAAAATTATTTATGTAACAAAGATATTCAAATATTCGTTTAAAATTATAACTCATAGTTGTCGAATATTAATTTACACACAAGAAAGTTCTCTTAGTAATTGTACATGATAAATTTTTATATGAAACATGTATTTAGATATTTCTGATCAATAATGTAAAATTCTATACATTACTTTTTAAACGACAGTATTTTTATAGTTCAATCAAAATCTATTTCGTAAAGTTTCTAAGCTATTTTAATTGGATGAAAGAAGAAAATCAATTTCAATAAATTAATTTTTTGATGCATTAATCTAATATAATATCGCACTAAAAGCATACGATAAATATTTCAATTATTGAAGTTAGTAACGAAAAACCGAATATTTATTGAATATTTATTGAATTTATTGAAAGTAATAACAATAAATACGATAATAGTAATCATATAAATGACATTAATGTAGATAATTGCATAAAATTATTATACAATTAATTTTAATTAATAATAGCTTATTTAGCATGTAACGGCAATAATTTCTTATTAATAACTTATTAATCACAAAATAATATTTATCACGTATTGTCGACTTATTAATATAAAATTTTATGTGGTCACTGAAAACGGATTTAGATTATTTTTGAATGTATTTTACATATGTTCTGTAAATTTTTTAATTTGTCTACAAAATTAAGATCTTACAATACTTCGATTTAAAGGATTCCAAGAACTGATCTAGTAAAAGTATGTATATAATCTGTAAATATTGAGTTTTGTATATTCATAACAATATCATATAAGATATCACTATGTGAAAAGACGTATCATATTTTGATATTCTAATAGAAACACTATTGTTATTCTTCTTATTTAATCTAATTATCTTCAAGAAATACAAAAGAAGACTTAAGAAATCATGAACAGTATGTTACATGACTTAATTATTACATTTAATTTCGTAGTTATTACGTTATTATATTTACTAGAAAAAAGACCCTAGTACTACAGACATTTACCTTTAATCATTCAAAAAGCTAATCTAAAAGCAACATCTCATTTGTTTCAGTTTTTTCGGTTTAGAAATGAATAATAAAATTAACTATTGCTCTAAAGAAATATTGCTAAAAGGATATGTAATACGTTTACAGTAGTTTGAATTTTTTGATCATTCTATTCTACTATACCTAAATTTCTCAGACATATTAAAATTAAATTACAAATAAGAATAAGTAACGGTAAATACACGACAATGTATATCGTATTCTGTTGCATAATAAAATAAAGGGATAAGTAATTCTATTTAAGTATTTTTTTCATTTGTTTAAATCTCGATTCTTTATATTATAAATGTACTTTATATTTTTCACGAGAGATAGCGTTTAGACCAAATTTAACAATTTTTTTAATATTGTCATTTATGTACAGTTTTTCGAAGAATCTGGGCACATTACTTCAAACTATGTGATCATTGAAACAATTGTAAGTGCTTTCGATAAGGTGTTAAGTTCTTGTGAAGCGGTCTTATCGAACTCAATTCGTCGTTGACTTTATGCGAGCATAAAGGATTTTTCTTATCTAGTGTCAATGACGTCGTTCAGCTAAAACTCGTACTTTCATAGTAGTACAGTCATCATCCATTGTCATTCTCAATGGTAGCTTTTTTCAATAAACAGTTATTTTACGGCAATGCAAAAATCTTGCTTAAATTAGACTTTACCACTTATATCCAATAAAATGTTCTGATCCTATTGAAGTAATGCATTCTATTGGATATTAAATTATATGGATACAGTAGTTAAGTAGTTATTCAATATCTCTTTTAATATGTCTTTAATGTGTCTCTTTTCTAGAATAGTATGAAACTAATATATTATTAACATTTAGTTAATCAGTTTGATACTAACGATAAGTTTAATGATGTCGGCTTTTAGTTGACTGACGTATATAATAATTACGAATGTAAATTGTGAAAATTCAGAAAGATGTTGAATATATACTTTTTAACGTTTGTGACAATTTAATATTATTTGACAGTGGGGGAAAATATTTTGTTACTAGTTTTATACTAATTAAACGGGTAAAATTGCTTTTACTGTTTAATATTCAGATTATTTTAAAATATTACTTAAGACCCGTTTTTTTATTCTTATTTTATTCTTTAATTCTGAACTATCAACTAGAAATCCCTTAATCAGTCATTTATTTCACGATATATATAAAAAATAAATTTGAATAACGTTCTTGTTTTTAATCTACTTTATGGTTTCGTAATAAAAAAACTGTAATATTTCTTGTTCTTTGTTTGTAAAAGAAGATTACAAGCAAATCTCCTAGATGCATTTATGAATATTAATTTGCATTCATTAATTATCAATTGTTTCGCTATATTAACTATCTGGAAGTATCGACATATTCAAGTATTTTAACTGGACTCCATTAAGTTGAAAATGACACTATTTTGTTAATAATATACACTTCAATTTTGACATCCACTTTTGATTTACATAATTTTAGATTTAGTTTCGACAATCAAGTTAAATTTCTAGTTATGAGATTCAATATGCGATACAATAGTTTTAATAAACAAACTTAATATATAATTCATTATTAATTTGCTTTTTGTTCCTTTTTATTAAAATCCCGTATATAATTCTGCTGTAATCAGTTTTTTCAATATAAATCACCAAAATAATAACAAGTTGCTTGAGAATTCGACATTTTATATAAGATTATGTAGTAAAAGTCTCCGTATCCGCGATATGGAGAAAAGCAAAACAAAGATATTTTCTTTTTCTTAAAAATGTATGTAAGCAAAATTTTTATGCTAGTTTCTTGTCAGCTAAAGTACTACTAAAGCT
The DNA here is from genome assembly GCA_018907045.1 of Wiebesia pumilae. NCBI lineage: Eukaryota > Metazoa > Arthropoda > Insecta > Hymenoptera > Agaonidae > Wiebesia > Wiebesia pumilae. The sequence goes on from JACCHZ010000138.1 coordinate 6,542,103, forward strand.
AAAGTACCATCAAATATCTGCTGAAGAATATACAAAAATGAGATTTCAGTATACTATGCTTATCCCCTACAGTGTTTAAGTGAAAAAAATATTTAAAAATATTAATTTATTGAACATTAGGAGGATGAATTCCTTCGGGATTATAATAAATATGAATGTTTGATATGATTATAGATTGTACAGAAAGAGAGATCTGACATTAATCAACTGAATTGGCCATTTTAGTAATACAATGCAAATCTCATCATAAGTGTTTGAGCATACATTAAGTAAAGCTTTGTAGAAGGCAAATATTCAGTTTAAAGCAGTTATCTTAAGGGATTTGTCGGGTCTAGAGACCCTTGTCTCTTGAACATACTATTAACATAATGCAAACCACGCTTTGAAGATATCAATCAATGTATTGATGTTTCCCATGAATGGACGTATTATAATATCTAGATCTTGATCATAATAGATTATAGTATTTCTAAATAAATTCTGACTAATAGTTTAAGGATCGATACAATCATATAAATAGTAATATTCTTCCGATTTATATATTATTCCTTGGTACTTCAAATAGTCTTGGTAGCATTGTATAAGATTTTTTTTAAGAATTCAAGCTGTAGATTATTATAAATTCGAGTCAAAAAGAAAAAATTTAGCTTTAAGCTAAGAGTTTTTTCTCTGCTCATCTGAATAGCCTTTATAATAAAACTGATACATTTATGCTTTTGCAAAAATAATTGCCCATAATTTCTCCCGAAGTAATTTCTGTACCACTCCGAAACTTGTGATAAATATTTGTGTCAAACGAGAAATTGTGTCACTCTATAAATTCAGTATCAGAACCCCGTGCTATAAAATAAAATTCCTTATGCGCCACAACTAAATTTCATTTTTAATTTTTTACACCGAAATGTGAATGTGAAAATATAATAATTTGAAATATAATGTCACTTATGTTACGTATCGACATTGACATGAAATAACAATTTGATCAGAAAGGTTAAAAAATTCTTTTTGATTAATATATCGGTCATGTGATAAGCAGATTCAATTTGCACGAATAATAAATTGAAAGTATGGCTTATATGCCTAAAGCTTGTACAGAACACGATCTTAAAGACGATATAATAAAATATCATTCTAGAGATATTGTGTGTTAGAATGAAAAAAGTGACTGAATTTAAAGCAGATAAATTTTATGTTCAAATATCTAAACTATAAAATATATTAAATATAATGTACTAAATAATACACTAGTAAACACAAAATAAAAATTTATGTTTTCTAAAAATATTACGATGGTTAACAATCATTTAAAACTAAAGAACTGAAGTATATATTTAACGCAGATGCAGAATGAAAGAACGAATTCCAAGTTAAAAATGGTTAAATAGTGAAGCAATAATTTCAACAAATAATATAAATCATGTATTATTCAATTATAATAATATTCTATAAAATTGTATAAAACATGTACTGTTTAATACTTATATCTGACTTCATCTTATTTATCTATGTATCTTTATATAAACGACTTATTATTTTAAGCATTCTTTTATTATCTATATGTTGATTTAATCATATTAGGCACGTTACTAATATAAGTAAATGGAGAAAGGCCGATGAAAGTTGATTAGTTTGACTGTCGCCGTGAAAAGGGCCGATCGAATTGTTGGTTCTTTCGAAGAGTGTGGGATAGAAGTCCTGGTGTTTGTTGCTTCGTTCGGTTGTAAGTCCAAACCTCTTATTTTTTGTGAGATTCAAAGTACTCCTCTTTATACAGCTTGGAAAAGCACCACCTCTTCAACCGCATTAAGCAAATTTGCAGCGGTGCTCTCTCCTCTTCAAACCTATTTTGGAGAAACGTCATCGCTCCTATCGCATCGAGCGACTTCGCGACGGTGTTTTCTCCCTCTCCTTGTCGATGCGTTGGCGACGCATCCCCTCTCCTTCTGGTTACGCCAGCGTGACTTGGCGGATCGGTGTGAATTAAAAAATCCATACATTATGATCGAGACAAGATTCAGAACTGTTCTAATCAAATATATTTGATTATTAGCGATCCTGATGTACATTTGTCAAAAGGAAAAGTTTGAATCTTGCATTCTCTAACTTTTATTGCTTCATCAATTTAGAAGCAATTTGCAGAACAAATGCGATAAGGAAACTCACAAGTGAAAAGGTAGCGATCATTTGGATAGTCTTATAGAAAAGGCAAAAGAGCGAATGTAACGATGCAGCGAAGGAAGCTCATAGATTCAAGCACGTTTCAATAGACCCCACACGCTCGTTTTGCTCCATCTTTGTTCGCAAGAGACATCTCGTGTATAGAGGAACTTCCGCGAGTCAGCTCGTGGCTTTGGTTAATTATAAGTTTGTTGGAAAGTTTCGGGTGAGATATTGAGGGACACTTTTCTGAAGAAAAAGTTAATTTATAAGGGGCAGAATTTTGCTTGGCACGTGTGTGACATGAAGTTTGAAAAATTCTGATAACGTGGATAATGAGTACATTGTTTTGAGAGACAATACGTAAAACAGAAGATAATAGAAAAGACCTGGTGTTGATTTACAAATAATTACAGGATTACTGCATAAAGAATAATTACTTTGTTCGTTTTTTAATAAGGATACAGACAGTAATTTAACTGTTAACAAAATTCTAGCAATTTTATGACTTATTTCACAATTAATCTTATAAAAATATTTATCGTATAACCTAAGTTTTGTTTCGGAACAAGTGGCTTTATTACTTGAAATACGTAAACGTAATTTATGTGCGTAACGAATGAAAGTTTTTAACCACACCGTAATTCAACTTATTTCATTATACCTGTAAAGTAGTATTAAATCCATGTAGTTCAATCTTGTCGTTTCTATTCTCTTAAAGACACGTACAGGTTTAGTGTCTTGACAAGTTCAGTAGTCTTACTACTCACCTAAGTGACCGCTTAACCACAAATTCGCTAGGATATCGAACGTAATTAAGCAAATAATAATTTTGCTATTTATAGTTTTATCGTATAGAATAAGTTTTCTTTATCTTTTTTTTTATTTCAAATACGATTTCTATGTTGCATTAAATTTATATTGGTAATCCATTTCTAATATTGTGTTGTACTGATAATTTTTTATTGTCGTGTATTGAAATATATCGTTAATAGAAGAAAAATGAATCTTCCGGTAGATAAAAAGCATTCGAAATAAAATGTTTTGTAATACCTCATAATTATGCTACTAAATTGAATATCACTCCGCAAAACTCATAATAAAGGTAATTAAGTATTGATTTGTGCTCACCTGAAACAAACAAATAAATAAATTATAATTTAGTGTATACGTAAAAAATATTCCGAATACTTTAAAACGAACATTATATATTACTAAAATATTTTCATTAAATTAGTACGAATGTGTACAGTTTCACGTAATTTCAAAACATTATGAATTAATACAGCAATGACTGAATATTTATTATGCTTTCACCAAAACTATCGTTGAAATCAATAGCATTACTACATGGCAGATTCCATTCAAATAGCGTAAAACATTGAAAGACATATTTACTATTGTCAGTGATGTACAGATTACTTTAATAAAATAACAAGCTGCATAAGTGCTCATTATTGCGTAAACATGATAAAGAGAAGTTCCAATAACGTTACGAACCTCGTTTTCCTAAAATACTGTAATTTTATTTTCTTTTGCTTTTTCTAAATTAACACACGTTAATTCTTTTAAATGAAATTGACTGTATTATTAAAGTGCTTGTTTTAGAAAAGCTAGATAATTTGACTTTACGCGATAATTTAAGGGTTTATGCTAGAAGAAGGTAATACAAGGTAAGCTATCATGTTTTTCAAATTCATATTTACAACCATCACAAAATATCTGATGATATTTTATAGCTACACCTTCGATATTAATCGGGAAAATAACATTGAGTATAAAATTTGAAATTTACAGTTTATTGTTCTTAAATTCGGTTATAAATAATACTAACCATCGAATTTCTATTTGTACATAAAATTATTTTATTTCGTTTTCCAATGGGCTTGATTGTTCGAGTTGCTCTTAAACATTTTATAAGAGCATTTTTTAAATTCAGATTAATTGGAGAAATTCATACGAGTGGACAATTATCAGAAGGACAAATAAATAATACGTAAGAATTAAGTTTGCATTAGGTATACCTAAAACTTAATTACTTAAATCCTTATTATTGCGCCAGTGTCACCAAAATAACAGAGCAAAAACAGAGATGGTGAGATCACCAATCATACGTTGCAACCAAGTGCGTGCATCGACTGCGTCAATACTATGTACTTATGGTACGCATTTGTATTGGATTTGTCATTTTAGGTAGGTTGGAAGGTAAATGCGCGAGTACGCAGGACTATCATCGCATTTCAATGCATACACTCGTAATAACAATTTCTATATTCTCTGTCTATTCCATGAACACACGTCGCGTTCGCCAGTTTATTAGGCGGCGCTCATTCCGTCACTTTGGTACTTCGTCCTATATCCATCTCACCGCGCTTATATTTCTCGGGACATATGCCATGCGAGCGCGACTACGAATTCCAATTTGCAAGCGCATGATGCGTGCGTATATACGGGTAGAAAGAAAGGGAATGAGTTGGAGAAGCAGAGACGAGGATATTCAGAGAAGAGACGAAATAGAAATTGATTGATTGCGTTTTATTTATATTGATGATTAATTACATCCAGTAATGGCACGCTTTTTCATTCTTAAAAAGTTTCCGGAGTTGGGATAACTTATTTCCCGGCAATTTTGTTTGCTGATTGATATGGCAAATTTATCAAGCTTGTATATTTAAATTATACTTTTGAAAATTCGCGAACTGACGTTTACGTATGGTTTATTGATACCATTTTCAAGTCATCGTGAAGAATTGAACGTTTTTATCAATTTCAGAAATTTACACAGAAAATTCTTTACTGATAATTTATAAATACTAGAAATTTTCTTGAAATAAATGAGAATAAGTGAATATTGAAATTAATGTTAAGTCGTTAGATTGCGTTAGAGTTGCGTTAGATTCGCTAATGTTTTTTTTTGTATTTTTGTAGATGAATAGCTGACGATAATTGTAGAATTTTTAAATAACGATACTTGAATTTTTATTTTCAAGTTATATTTCTATATTGTTCTAGTGATTGGTGGTTAAAGTCAATAAAGTGTATGCTTTTAATTAAAAGTAATTAATAAATAAAATGGTCACATAACGAAAGGTATGAAATTTTGTTTTTTGAAAAAGCAATGTTTCGTTCATTTAAATAAGCGAATCATGATCTCGGTAAACAAGCAACATTAAAGACTGCGCATTGTTATTTTGTGTGTGTGCGTGTGTGTGTCTGTGGGTAAGCTACTCTCTCTCTCTCTGTCACTCTCTCACACTATATATGTTTGTCTTTTTTATGTTGCCATTAAATATCGATTGAAAGTCGGAATGAGATAAATGAATAATGCATATTTATTATTAGAAGCATACGCACGAATGCAATGAGGTTGCGGTGGAGGAAAGATAGAGGGTTAATGTTGATTTGAAACAACAGAATACATGCATAAACGGATGTTTATTTGCTGATTGATATTCTGATCCAATGAGAGCTAATCGAATTTCACGGTTTTCTGACATCAACTCGTTGAGTTAATCAACTGTTATTGTTGGGGGTACCTCGATTTGTATGTCCATTCGGAGTCTTTTTTGTATAATTAATTAAACACATGGTTTACATTATATCACTATATTACATTCGAAATTACTTTATAAGCAAAATATATATAATCTATAATTGATTTATAATCAATCATAATAAGCGAATCATAAGTATACCACATATGTAGGTAATTGAGTAATTAATATAACTTATTATTAACAACAGCCATGAACATTTTAATTGCATTAGATTGAAAAATCATATACGTTATTTTTAATAAAATTGTGCAATTTTATTGGAAACGATTAACGTTATTACCATTTGCGCATCCGCGAATAGTGTTTGAATAAAACGACGATAATTTTCATGCGTTAAAATAAAAATTACATTTTGTCAACTTTCTTAAAAAATTAATAGGGAAATTTATTCAAATTTTGTTGCAACCGACGTAATAATAAAAGATAACTTAGTTGGAAAAAAGTAGCACGAACGAGAATTTTTCAGCCCAGTATTAATTTTCTAGTATGCATTGGTAATTACAACTGCATTCGCATGCAGTAAAATTATCCTATGTACTTCCACTTTTATTGTGTAGATTTCTTTTATGCGGTTCCACTTTTTCCAATAAATTATATATGGTGAGGATTTGTGAGAAATTTTCTCAGATTCTAAGAACTGACAATAAAGCTCACCTTTAAAATTCTAACAAATATACATCCATCTATTTATGGATATAATATTACTTAAAAATTTTTCATCCGGATTAATGAGATTATTCTGCAATAGATTTTTCCATTTTCACACTTTCCATATGCTTTTATAAATTCGGGTGACATAATTATTTTCACGTCTGAATGTATGGCTTTATATCTAGTGTCATGTACGTAAGAAAGTCACACAGAAAATTGTGTAATCTCCGAAGCTTCTTTAAAATAACGGAGACAGTTTATTGAGCTTTATTCTGTTCTAGAGTCAGTTCTTACTCACGTTGAATTTTTTTCTACACATTATAGCTGCTACATATTTTAGGTAAAATCTTTGTTCTCGAATTTCTCAAAGATTTCATAAACTGAAACTTTGGAAATTATTGGTAAAGTGCATCATCAGAGTGTCAACTAAAGCGAGACAAATCAATTTGGTTACATCTTCAAAATTTTTCCTTAGTTCTTACGATATTATGGCCTGAATTAGACGTTCGATAATTTTATTCCAACCAAATTACAAGGCATTGCGTAATGTAAATGCTTTCAAAATTTAAGCCCATAAAAATTGTGATTTCGATATTGAAACAATTTTCATTTAAAACATAATTTTTATTCATTAATAAAACTGTTGTAAAAATGTTGACCCGAAGGTTATTATTTTACATTTTATGTTCTTGTAAATAAACATCGGAAGTTTCGGAAATACCAGTAAAAGTATTCTCCCGTTTGCATCATTGATTAAATTAATTTCATATGTGATATAAGTTAAAGAAAAAAATTAAAAACAACACAGACGTAAAAAGGGCAAACGGAAAAATTGAGTACATGGAATAAAAAGTAGCACCGCGTTTCGTAATATATAAGGGATAATGAAATGGAAGAGACAGAAAAAGAAAGAGAGATAATCGCATGCTCGCTTGCACGATGAATATTAATCGTATAATATCGGTTACAATTTTGCATAAATCTACATAGAAATTTTCTCTAAAAGAGAAGAATTTTCAGTAAGATACGTAATATTCGTATACCAACTTTCAACAATTTTAGGCTCATTCGTATCAAATTTCTACTGTTAATTTGATGATTGTCCATCTACTAATATACAGCTTTCATCTTTCTTCAAAATATAAGCTGAAATTTACCACGTATATTGAGAAATAATTTAAAGTTAAATGCTTTAATTATTTTAAGAAAACTTAAGTTATGCGAATAAAATGTTTTATTTCGTGTACATACATTTGTTAAATTTATGTATTCGTGATATTTGAAGGTTCGCGTATAAAATGATGACTGATTACATGGAATAAATTAAATTGAGATCAAATTTATTACGTAGTATTAAATACACAATAATGATTATGCACCAGGTAATATTTTAGTTACAAACGAGACATTATTAATAATAAGAGGTAATAATTTATGATTATTACCTTAGCCTGAAGTTTGTGCTTACATATTGAATATTAGTTTAATATGTGACAATTAATTATCCATTTAATAAGCTGAATTCGTTCAAAATATTATTGTGATTAATGGAACTATTTATTAATATCAAATGATAATACTAGCTAGAAATTTTACTTTTTAATATTAGAAATATAGAAGCTGGTGACGAATGCATTAAACCGGTAAAGTTGGGAAACCAAAGTGTTGTCTACTTGCCACACGAAAAGCTTAACTTTAACCGAGTTTTGTTCAACCGAGAGAATTTCAGGAACGACTTGCAAATAAAATGTTTATTTGATTCATTTCTTCGTTTGCCAATACTATCCTTGCCGTTCACTGCACATATCTTCTTTTACATTTGCGAAGCGTTTTTCCTTTTTTCTAAATAAAAAGCACACCTCGATGCATGTGCTGCTCACTTTGCACTATTTTTAATTCTTAACGTGTTTCAGAGAGTACGGCGAAATAATAAAATTTTATTTCACAAATGTCTTCTATCAAACAACGTTTAAAGTTTTAAAAAGAAACTTTTACCAATCAATGTTATCCAGCGCCAGAAACGGCATGAACTTTTGCGTCAACTAAATACAAGAAATAAGCAACGATTCTCGCTGAGTAAAAGTCATTGTTATAAAAACGTTACATAACATTTAACTTTCCGGATCTCTTGACAATTACGTTATTACACTTTATTATTGAGAGAGTAAACTCGCGCGGTTAGGTATTCAAAATTCATCGTCGCATTGTGCAAACGATGAACGAGTCCTTCGCCTCCCACGCATCGTTGTATAAAAGAGTGCGATCGGTAGGTCGCATTATCCTCCCTCTCTCTCCCTCTCTCTCCCCCTCTCTCTCTCTCTCTCTCTCTCTCTCTCTCTCTCTCTTTCTTGCGACCCCTATATTCGTATGCGAATAGGCATCCATTGAGCTGCATACTGCGGAATAGGAGCAGTGACAAGGGTAGAGTACGATTCGCGAATTTTATACTCAGAAATGTCATCGTACCGTTTAATAAATATCTGAGGGCTGGGTGAGTTAACGAGAGGCACGTCGATGGCCTGTAAAACACGAGCCTGAACATATTCGCTTATCTGTCTCCCTCTCTCTCCTCTCTCTTTTATACGTTTATCCCTCTCTCTGCCTGTTTTTTCAAGAGGGTCAAGTAATGGATAGTGAAGGATATATATCTAGTTAGTGATCCTCGTGCGATGTTCCGACTCTGACGCAGCGCAGCATCGACTTTTATTTTTTACATTTGTCTAGCTCGTCCTTATTTATGCGCAATGATTTTTGTCACATTTTACGCTTTTCAGATACTCTTTTGGTGAATATTTTATCAGTTTGGACCGTGTACGTATATGTGTGTTGTTTTGTTAAGGATATGATAAATATTTCTTTTTTACGTAAATATTGTACAGAAAATTACAAATAAACAAGTTTATCTTGGAATTTGCAATTCGAATTCTTGTTATTTTTCCATTATCGACCGCATTTTGTTCGTGTAATGAATTTCAAAGCGAGCGATTGCTAGAATTTGTCAGATCTTTATACTACATACATAAACTATTTATGAAAATTATTTTACATTTAATGCGTAATTAACATTTGACGAAATTTATAGCAATGTGCAAGATGCTCAATGTACTGTACGGATAATTTATATTAAGTTGAATCTTACGCATCATTTCTTTCGGTCCCTGGTATTAAAATACTTATACTGAATTATAAATTCTGTTATTATCATCGAAATAGACAAAGCTTGCACTGGAATATAAAGAATGCGATTAATTGTATTCTTAAAGGTTTTTTAGTATCATTAAATACGTCTTATAGGCGAATTAAGCACTGCGACACGGTAATGAATTAAAAAAGCTATTTAGATAGCAAAGATTAGCTATAAAAGTAGTATATAGAACTAACGACGTTCTTAATCTTGCATTAAAATGTTTAAATGAAGTAAGATAGATTATCAGATTTGTTAACACGAGCTATTTATCAAATTGATAATAATAATTGGCAAATATTGATGTTTTTTAGCAAACGTGTGAAATATAAAATTCGTGTAACGGTACTTCAAAATACGTATTTTAATTTTTAAATTCAAACATTTATATATATATACATACATACATATATATACATACATACATATATATACATACATACATATATACATACATACATATACATATATATATACATATATATATATATATATATATATATATATATATATATATATATGTATATATGTATATGTATATATGTATATATATATGTATGTATACATAAATATATAAAAAATTGTTACTTTGAATACGAGTGAGGTAAAGTTTTTCTATGTTTTATTACATAATATTCGATTTATAGTATATGCATGAAAAAGTTATAAAGCCTTTTACAACAAAAGAATCATAAAAGCCATCCTCGTAAAACTGAAGTAAAACCATAGCTCTTGTAAAGCTTTCAACATAAACCGGAAAGAAATTTTAAAATAAAAGATTCATTTACTTTACAATGAATATTAAGAAAGAGACACTTCCGAACATTTTACCGAATATACGTTATATCATTATTATGTAATTAACAAGAAGATGCTTATTGCTTTTTTCCCCCTAGAATAAATCGTTTCCTTAAGAAATTATTAAGTTTCATGTGTCCACCGAAAACGCTTTTTTACAATAATTTAAACAGATTTAAACAAGCAATATTAGCTTTCAACCGTGTAACACTAATTATCTAAAGATTTATGTAGGTTTTAAGAACTGATATATGCCGGCTTTATTCTTCGTGTCTCTACGGGGATTTTGCTTGCATAAGTTAGCGGGACAACCCAAAAAAAGAAAGAATCGAAGCAGCGTAAAAAACTGGGAGGCCACTTTCCATTGGCGCGGACCAGCTTAGTTTCCAAAATCAGAGAATGAGAATGAAAAGAGATGGTTTTTCATTGGTCAGTTCAGCTTAACTCGAGCATGTAAAAAGGGGCGCAATAGGTCCAGAAAAGCAAAACCTTGCGACGCTCGTAGGAGTAGCATAGACGAACATACTCGACAACGTCGACGCAACTTGCCCAAAGTCATCCCGACCACCCCCTTTCTCCTTTCTCCACACTACTACTCTCTCGATCGCCGCACTGCTCGAGGCGACTTGCTGCTGCTCAACGTTCTGGCACGTGAATTGAAATTTCGGCTGATAATTTCTTGCGCCTTGCGCGTACAACATGCAAGGATGGACGCGACCTTCCGTACTCTGAACCGTACTCTGAACCGTACTCTGAACCGTACTCTGAGTAATGAGAGCCAATAGCTTGTACAAAAAGCGAGCGCTTAAAACTTACATCACTTTGCAAAAATTTATTTTCGACATTAAATAATAATCGAACCAATTGTTTTCGGCATTAAATTTTTCGTAGCAGGCGCTAAGAGTTACAGGTAAAAGAGCTTGATATAACGAACAGTATTATTCAGATTCACCACTCGCAATTAAACCCAAAGGATCAAATCCTGTTTCTAAAAATAATTTATCGTACGTTAATAAAATAGGCAATACATCTGTTGGGTTAGCGATATTAATGCTTTTTAAGAAGCTGTATTTACAAAGCTTTTTGTAAATTGTAGGCGGTCATTTAGTAATCCATCATCGAACTTCTTTCGTTTGCAAATGTATGCAACTATTTCTTTCGGAAGTGTGATATACAAGAAGCAGGTAAAGTAGACGTATTGTAGCTTAGCATAATACGCAGTGTAGATATAGGGGAATATCAGAAAAGCACGTAGATTTGAAGGCATTAGAATATTCCACTCAAATTCTGTTCAAAGCTTTAACGTTTTTACTCTAGACATGTTAATTATGCATTAATGAAAATATCTCGACTGTTATTAAATTTCCTGCAGCGATATACGTGCAGTTTGAAATACCTTTATAACCGCAGTTATGTATGTCAAGTACACGTAATATATGTAAAATAAACTAAGTAAAATCACGTTAATTATTTATGTACATCTTTTTGCAAAGGATACCGAGAGTATTACAATAAATAAATTGTACTATAGGAAATAAATTATTTCTTTTCCTTCTTCCCAAAGATTCTTCCCATTGATTATACGAGTACTATTATTTTTTAACATCAAACGTTTCGAAGAACTCATTATTAAAGCTTCCTCGGTGATTCTACTTTTATTCTCGTAAGAAGCGTAATAGTACATGAATCTTTTCGGGGCTTCAGAAGTACAAGTTATTTACTATTTGAAGAGATTAAAATAATATAATAAGCATAATAATGCGAAAGCTTTTGCATGATTGAGTACGTCACGCGTTTTTATTTCAAATGTATTTGAATTAGACGATAAAATAACTTAATATTGTAACTTACATTTGTATAATTAAGAAAATATTTTTTGAAGATAAGAAGATAATAATAAGCACATAACTATAGAAAATTTACTTTTAACAAAAATGTTGACAAAGTCATTATGGTCTACACTATTAAATTACTAAAATAAAACCAAGGTTGACTTGTTATTAATATTAATCGTTATAGAAAAAATCTGACATTAATACTAACAGCTTTATGAAATATTTAAGCATCGGGGGAGTTATTGTGAACGTAAATGAAAATTGACTTTCATGCTAAAGAAAATTATGTTTTATCCTATAATACTTTAAGTGATAGTGGTACATTATATTAGCAGAATATTCAAGTTTATAATAAAATTAAGTTTTAATAATATTATTTAATGATAATTTTAGTTACGAACTAACAATTCAATCCTCAAATGATTATAACGTGTCATTATGTATCTGCAATGGTTTTCAGTGTACAGCTAAAGCATCCATTTAATAGTAATTACAATACTCTAATGCAATCATCAATAAAATATTTCGTCTCAAATTTATATGAAGTTGCGAAGATACGAAAGAAAATTATGCTTCATACTAAACTTCAAATTACTCTGGATTTTATTTTATGCGTGTTCAGTTTACGTTAAACGAACTTAACCTACATTTTATAAGAAGTTAAGTATCCACTAAGGTTTATAATTTCTGTAAAACCTCATTTAAAATATGGGCATATTTAATTATAGCAGCTAATTCTAATATTTTTAGATCGACCAATACCAACGATTTTTAACACTACAGATTATTTTATACGTCACAAATATCATCTGCATAGACCAGTTTATCATTGAAATGGATGAAATTATCTCTCCACTCTATGCACACGCGCGCGCGCACACACGCACAAGATAGAAGATATATAAAGAAAAGATAAAAAAAGAAATATAAAGAGTCACTTCAATTTCTTAAAATTGTAAATTTTAATTCATGCGTATCACTGGCATGAAACAAAAACAGCTTATAACGGGAGACCGAACTTATTCTAAATTTCTTCCGAAACTCTACTCCTTCGACCAACCTTAATCTTCTTTTTTTCTATTTGTCTGTCTTCTTTTCTGAATAATTGAACTTTTTACTTGACATATTATCTTATTTTTTGCTTTCTTTACACGAAGTATTGGAAACTTAAATGACTTCTCGCTAAATAAGTTTTTTTATCAGCTTGCGTTTTTAGTTACGTAACTCTAACAAAATGGACCGATTCGAACGCTTGTCAGGATCACTTTACTGGATTATTCTAGAAAGGTAATAACGAACCGTCGAGATCGAAGGTAAGAACAATGAATTCTCCTAGAATCCAAACGAAGCCACTAACAGGTACGAACACTAGAATAAAAGAAGCTATAAAATTTGTAATTCGAACCTATAAATTTTTTAATGGGTTGTATTTTATTATACGAGTGTAAGATATATGAAATATTTCTGAAAAGGTAAAGACTGTACTTATCCTATCATTCTCGCGTAATATATCAGAATAATTTGTATAGAAAATAAGGATCTCCTATTGTAATATATATTATTATAAGAGTTATAACGTAACATATATAATATTACATTAAAAATTATATCCTATCCGAAATATTTTTAATTAAAATAAGTAAATTTATATGTTTTTTAAATAACCAATCATAGCTCTAGTATATTATTAATATTCTTAAATGCTTATTATTGTATATTGCATTCGGAACATGCGTTACCGCACAACTCGGAATAATTTAGGAAGTGCAAAAGGAACCGAAAACGTCACAGTATGATGGTAAACGGATTCATCTTCAATAATGTACTAAAAATGCGAAACCAAGACCAGGTACGTACGCCTGTGTATTGACTGACATTTATGGACGAAATCTCTATCTGCATCTTAACAGTAAAAGGTGCTGTAAACTGGCGATAAGAGCTCGTTGGATAGTACTTACGTAGTGTCATTTCTTTCTTAAGTATAAAACCTACACTCAATTTCACGAAAGAGACGAGTAAATCTTAAACGTATAGGAAATCATCATAAAATTAGAATATCTGCGAAATATTAACGTTTCAAACATCCTTCGTAATGAGAAACGTAGAATGTTACATCGCATTCGAATATTCGTGAATAATCTTTGAAATATTAAAATACATAAGTGATAATTTGAAGATTGGAAAGAGGTTTAATTGCAAATGTAAAAAATTTAAATGAAGGTAATTATACTTTAAATTATATTTATACCTTTAAATAATTGAAATTAATGATAGATTATGAGAAAAAACTAAATTTTAAGTACATCATTAGTATTTCGTTCCTAGAATATTAGTATAGAACTCTCACGATTTCTGTTAAGAATGAATAGTGAATTGACAAATGTACGATACAGTTGATAATCTAATCGTCCATTCTATTATGTTAATGAATTTTTTAAAAGTATTTCTTAAAGTGTGTTGTAATTGCTATTAGTCAAACTTTAATAAATTATTATCTGAAAAATTTAAAAATACTATAAATAATTTTGTCATTCTTCAAATGTAGCATCATATTTAGTTCTATTATTTGCTTTTGACACTTGAATTTGATTCCATTGAAAAATAATCGGAATACTGAAAAAGTCATTATGATTTACGATACGTGTAAAATATAAAATACTTTTTTACAGCAGATTATTAAAATTAAAAACACTAAAGATGTATTAAGTTTAGAGGAAATATTTTTTTGGAAGCTTAATGTACCACGCATTAGGAGTAATGTTCGCAAATGTATATTCTTGTTATTATCAGATTATTAAAATGTATTATTTTATTTTTTCTTTAAAAACCTACCACTGTATTCCATGAAAATATTGAAATAAATTAGTTTTCGTAAGACAACATCTATATCTATTTGTATAAAAATTTTAATGTATTATTTAATAAGTTGCTTCATATTTCAGACAATTCCTCCAATTCCGGGCAAATCCAAAAATTGTATTTTCATAATATCCATTGAATATAATACCGATTTCTTATAAGTATCGTCGATGCACAGATAATCACGTTATTAATGCGTAATTCAATCGATCTACTTGAAAATTTATATTTCCAAGTCATAAACAAACGCAATAAATCTCAAACGAAAGAAAAATAATAACGTTAAATAATTACAAACTGACAGCAAAATATAATTATAGAAAGATCTCATAAAATAACGAGAAATAGGAGTCAGGGAGGGTAGAGAGGAAGAGCTACGCAATAAAAGGTAGTATCAACGAAAGAGTAGAACAGAAAAACGACTGTGCTGGTATTATTTGTACGTATATAACTGAACTCACTTCTTTTTACACTTTTCTCTCACTCTTTCGCTTCCTCTCTTTCTCTTCGCCTCCATCTCCCTCTTTGCTTTATGTATTTCGACAAGCGAGCGCACGCAGCTCAATGAGAGGCCTTAATTAAATGGAAAAAGCTTTACGCGGGCTGCAAGTTAGATGTACGTAGGTACACGAGCGTTTGAAACGCATATTTGAATGTATATATATGAGCATGTGCAACGTATATATAGTGTCTATGAGTACGTATCTATGTATACGCAGGTAGAAAATGAAAAAGAACAGAACTAAAATAAAAATGAACGTTCCTCCGCAGTTTCGTCAAGCGGGTGTATTCGCTTAATTATCGGATTTTAGTCGAGAGTATGACAAGCGCGTTAACTTAATGTGAGAGTAACGGAGAGAGAGAGAGAGAGAGAGAGAGAGAGAGATAGATAGAGAGAGAGAGAGATAATACAATAGTAAACTCTACACTTCTAAGAAAAAAGGAAAAAGATAAATTATCCATACCTCTGCTTCAAGTAGTGATCGACTTGCAATATAAACAGTTTTCAATATAAGTTTATAGTATGTGTTTCAAGGTATCAATAAAGGCTAACAGATTTGAGACGCTAGTATAAATACATTTTTATAATTGAAAGAAAAGTACTATACTAAAAAGTATAAATAAATAGTATTAGAAAGTAATATTAGGTCAAACAATTTGTTTTTAAAAAGAATAAATTTTAATTGTAAGAAAACTAACATTTTCCATTGTTATTAATGTACCTACATATCATTGTAAATGCACAGAATATATGAATATTAATTTTCACTGTTTATTGAATTTTATGCATTTTCTTAATTTTCGTTATATTGCTTGATCGAAGGAAATTTAATTAAATAACACATAATACGTCCAGTATATTTTTTCGGTAAAATATCATAAAATAAAAAATATTATTATTTCTTGCAACAATTTGAGTTTTCGTACAGAGATTTTACGTTCTGTATTAATAATCATTGAAGTTTGTGTTTACGTTTATAAAATATTATTAATTGCTAACTTTCTCTTTAAAATTTTATATCTGAAATGAATAACTGAATTCAATGAATTCAACTGAAGGATAGATTCAATTTTAAGCAATAGGAATATATTTATACAATGATGCAGAAACATGTAAAATAATCTTTCATAAATTTCTTCAAAATTATGAATAGAATACCTAGCATAATTGTGTAATCTATATACTTTTGAAAATCCATTAGTGGAGATTTTGTAGATTAAAGGAGAATGACTTATTACGATTTTCAAAGCAGATTTAAGTATTCTACGTCGCTTATTAATTTCGGTTACAAGTGATTTAATACTAAATTAAATTATTATTATTTTAGATTATTAATTAGATTATTTTCATATTTTTGTATGCAATTTGAAATAAAACTATTTTTAAATATAATATTTTTATTTTATATATATATATATATATATATATATATATATATATTTTTTTGTAATCTTACAAAAAAATTAATTTGTCGACCTTCTTATGAAAATCGGTCAATCGTCAAAGAATTGCATTGCAAGATGTTTGAACTGTTATTTTAATAGTTTAAATTATAAAACTGAATAAGTAAAATACAGTTTAAAAGAGTATACATTTACCTAATTCTAACAATGATATGGTAAAAATGTGTTTTGTTGAGCATTTATTATGAAGTTGGTTTAGTGTAAAAATGTTATTAAAATCTAAATGCATGCAAAATTCGAAATTTGAATAAGTTCCTCTTGAAAATGAAAATGAAAATGAAAATGAAAAAAAAAAAAAAAAAAAAAAAAAAAAAAAATTTGTTAACCTTGGCTATTTCTGTACATATGCTCTGAATATTTTTCTTAGCTAAACTACTTGTGCTCAAAGATAATATCAATACAAGATACCGTAGTTACACATTAGGAATTAAAAATATCGGAAAATTAGAAAAGCCTATTAAATTTAAAATAGCCGCATAAATTTGCATTTAACTTACATCGTAAAATTTAATATATTTTCAGAAACCTTGAAGACTTTATCGTTAATAAATTTTTATTATACGTATGAAAATATTTGCATAAACAATAGTAAATTAAATGTCGAATTGAAATCTTTCAAACGAGATTTTAAATTTTATTATATTGATAGGTAAATAAACACTAATTTATGTGATTAGAATTGAAACAGTAATCAGTAACGCGCTAAATTATGTAAAAAATTTGAAATAGTTGGGAATTCTTGATTGATGGATGATCGAATCCGGTATTTACTTTGTAAGATACAAATAAATGCCCTTTTGAAATTTTATTACGTAAAATTAGAATTTAATAATTCAACTAAACAAAGAGTTAGATCCATGAATTATCTTTCGATAATTTCTAATTTACACAAAAGCACCTGCCTAAGCACACACGAGATTATGCGCTTTTACCAAATTAACCATTTAAGCTCAACCTTTTCCATGGTCCATCTTGAATTCCCTGCATTTCCACTTTTGAATTAATTTCAATTGAATTATCAAAACTACGAAAATTTATTTGCCATACCTCTTGATCAAGAAAAGCAACAAATGCCCACCCCGTCAAATGATAAACACATGCGAGACTTAATTTAATTATTTAGCTATTTCATTCTAATTTTTCTCTTTGAATAAAGTGCAGCTATGCGTAGAGAAGAGATCAAAGAAAATCAGAGCGTCGAAAATCCATCACATCTGAATTACAATTTGATTACAGAGGGCGTCTACATCGAGGAAAAAGGCAAAATCCAAAAGAAAAGCCTTGTACCAGAGAACTATGCGTAAGCGTGTAACAGGCATAAAAAAAGAAATGAGACGCGAGAGCCCGAACGAGAAGCTGTCTGGGATGCGTAGAGTCGCGCACTGCGGTGATGCATCGTGCCTCTCTAGAGAGAATGTAAATTCCCCACGCCGCCGAGAACCTTAATGACGTTAGACCGCGCGCCATTTTTCGCAAAAAGCAATCTCTCCCGCCTTTTTCTTTTCCCTCGTGAAAAAATGTTTCACCTCCCTTTATCGCACTCTCTCTCTCTCTCTCTCTCTCTCTCTCTCTCTCTCTCTCTGTACTTATGTACACGTATACATGCAACTTTTTCTCTCGTTTTCCTTCTTTTTACAATGTCTCGCGCGCCAAAGCTTGTCCCTCTTGGTCTGTACACGCGTCAAGTTTCCCCACGACACCTTCTTTCTCATAAATAAAGAGGAAAATTAAGGAAGGAAGAAGTAGAAAATCTGAATCTCAGGTGCGCATTCGACCTTTGCCCAAGCTGCGGTTTGTACTTTCTGTCACGGTTTATTGGTTCATTTCTACAATGTGGAAGCTTTATGCACGGTAGAAAATTTTTCATGCGCATAATCATTAGTGAAATTGCGCACCGCCATGGTGTTTTGGTTCCTTTTATATTTCGAGGTGGGATATATTTATTCCAGCCATTTCCGTAAAGTGAAACATGTTTTATCTGTTTTTGTAAATGCGAGTTGTTTCTCGAGTGACCATGTTTCTCTGTTCTCTGACTATTTCGAACTTTTTATTTTGCTTTGTTTTCATTAATTTTTACACTTTTGAATAAAAGTTACTTCATAAGAAGGACATTTTTTTCAATTTCACTTTATATAATTTTAAACGCAATATTATACGTCAGGTTTAAATCATCTATAATTATAAGGAATCGCATTAAAATATCAATATGGTATTTCATAAATTTTTTTCAATCAATGGTAAAGCATCGTAAAGCACTAGTTACACTGAATCTCGCACATTATTTTCTCTTTTCGCTTCGTCCAAATTGTGGTTTCTCCGTGTAGACTGTGAAATTGACCTCTTTTGGCGACACGCGCGTTGGATGCAACCACCGCCGAGAGAAAGAGAGACGGAAAGAAAAAGAAAAAGAAAGAAAGAAAATGGAGTATAGGAAGGGCTACACGACGTTCCAAGACAGCAGTCCACCGACACCGGGTGGACATACGATATGAGCCATCGACGAAACCACCCCGCATCGCTACACCACTACAGCCACCAGCTGAGAGTCCACCACTGCAGCTGCCGTTCGTTGATCCAACGTCTGAACCCTCGATCTTCTCTGCGGGGACGCATATTGCCCACTTCGGTACGAGACCATTGCGAATAAAAATCCAAGAATCGGCTCTTATCATATTCATCCCTCACTCTCCTTCGCCTGTGCTTCAGGAAACGCCATTTTCAAGGTCGTAGTTAAAGAAATAGACATTTTCGCCCGGTATTTGACTTTCGATATCAGTCGTTGGTAATATCCGCCAACTATAGAATGGTAAAGACAGGGTATCTTGAGGAGAGTTTACAGTTCGTAAACTCTTTCCTGCATCATTATTAGGGTCCACGTTATTTTATGTAATTATATTATTATTATGGAGATAGTGGTATGAAAAATAAAATAATAATAAATGACTTAATCAAATAATTGGTCGTGGTAGTTGACATTTTACGCACTTAAAACATGGAGATCTATCTTATACTTATAGTACATTTAATAAGATTATTATCGGTTATCGTTTCTAGATATAATTAAAGTAAATTAATGTGTTACTATTAACGTATAATTATGAAAAAACGTGCATCAGTTACAAAAATCTTAAGTACATTTGCGAGTAAATTGTCGGTACATCCACACGACGAGTGTCTGCATATCCCTCGAGATAACTAATTTTAACACCAAGCATTTATCTTCTATGAAACTTTTGCTCGTCGTACGCTCAACCATGTTCAATGAAATTTGCATTGAGTGGGTGACGAACATTTATATAAACAGATTTAAGAGTACTTCTTCCAATTAGCGAGATAATGTTTACTCCATCATAGAATCATTATACACTTGTCTATCGATATTTTCCAAAACTTTCTGTGTTTACATTAAGTTAAATAAGTCTATTAATATTGTACATTAAACAAAAGTGCAGCAAAGTTTATGAATTAGTACTAGATGACAAAGGAAGAATTTCGTTAGTAAATTTGCTTTGATGTACTTTTGACTAATATTATCGTTTACGCAAGCGAGTCATATTTCTTCAACCTTCTTAAACAGCAAAGGCTTCTTTATTCAATTTATTTTACTGAATATATCTAAACCTTTCCGGTTAGGTTTCTTTAACCGCTTATTGTACAGAGTTTTCCTTTCTACTGACATAAATGTTCGTATAATCTTGGCTTTTATCTTTTTTATCAAACTGTTTCAAACAGAAGTTAATTTATCAGTAACTAATCTTGACAACAAAGATTATTTCAGGTAAATCACATTAATTTTTGGAATAGAAACCTAATGAACATGGTTTTAAATTTTTTTTGTCCGAATGTACTAATGAATTAATCTGACGGCACGTAAAACGTTTTTCTGAGTTCGATTATTCTATATAGGAGAAATACAACATTAGTTCGATGAACTGGATAATCTGATTTCATTAAAAATATGTATTATAACAGCTGTACACGTTGTCATCCTATAATCAAGTAATTTTTTGTTCTTGTACCAACTAAAAGGGTTACATTTAAATATCTTAATACGTTAATAAGAGATAAAAACAAAGAAAAGAATATATTTACGTACTTTGACATTTAGCATTGATTAAATAAACACATCATACACGAATATTTATTGAAAATATGATCTTGTAAAAAATATTTAAAAAAGAGCTAGGCTAACGAGAAAATAGAGTGAACAAATTAGAAACATATGGAATTACATAATTATAAGCAAGAATAATTCTATCGATAAATTTAATTATATCGGTTAAGAATAATAAATTAAAAGAGAAAATACTTGAGACGACAAAAACGATGGTAAGATTATATTAAGATTAGAGAAAAGTATAGTATGATGAAGTATCGTCTATGGATTTAATATAAAATATGGAAGAATGATATTCTTCTATTCATAATATAATGAAATTCTAAATTATAAACAACCAAAAAAATGTAATAAGTGGAATTTGAATGACATTGCCTTTTTATAATAAAAGTTCTCTTAAAATTAAACTTTCCATTTTGGGAATTTTCTTTCTAAAAATTATTATGTCAACAATTACAACGTTTCGTAGTTATCGAAACATTTGCAAAAATAATTGTCAGTCTAATAATTTCTAGCTTATGGTAGTATCATTTACAGGATAACGAGAGAATTAATATTTATATTTTCAATAGTTACTTTCAGTAGTGCTTTGATTATTTGGAATCCCGACCGAAATAATGAATTTAGTAAGTCTTTTGTGACTGAAGAATCATCTTATTTTATAAGAAATTCGTGAACGTTTTTTTAATTAATTTTAATAAACTCGGATAATAAAATTCGACATGCATTTGTATACAAGATACTACTACTTTCTAAATCAAAGATTAATTAATTTTTATAAGAATTAAGGTTAGAAGTATGTGTCAACCGCCACAGTAAAAGAATTTTAACCGACGGCAAATTATATAACTTTGAACGATCACATTTTATTTTTCAGATAATTAATAGTTGATAAATAGTCTTATATCATACAGGATTTAGTAGAAAATTTAAAATCTTTAATATTAAATTCGATGTAACTACAATGAATTTATCTGCAATTATTGATCATAAAATGTAAGCCTAATCCATTAAATTAATTAGTTACTTATGTACGTAGATAGAAAAAAGCAGATAAGCGCAATCTTAACGGCGGAAGATTAATATTTTTATCTTAAAAATAAATTTTTAATTATGATTTATTTTTTTTATTATTCTTTGTTTAAAATATTCACTATCTTATCACTTCAGTGTTTTTTAAAATATATTTTTTTTTGTAATGTTTATTTACAGTATTTTTAATTACGAACTTATAACTTTTACCAATTTAATGATGTTGTAGACGTATAAAAAAAAAACTCGTTACGTTTTTACATTTTTACATTTTTCATATATAAAATACTAATACTTATTTTCAATAAGTTAATTCGTTGTGTTGTAAAAGAAATCAAGATTATCAATCTTGATTAAGATTGATAAGCATCAAAGGGCTTCATCATTATTTAATAAGGGCTTATTTCATTATTTTAAGTGAGTAAAACATTAAATTAGTCATTTAGAACTTTATGTTTTGTACAATTGTAGTTGATGCAAGTACTCTGAATATCGTCACACCATTAGGCACAAGCGGTGCGTGATATATATATAATAAAGCATTAAAATGCAAGGTTTGTGGCACGTTTAATAGCAGTTTTTATCGTCTTATTCTTAATAGATAATCACTATGGATAGAACAAATAACAACTTTATGAAATAAAATATACCGATACTATAAAAAGGCTAGTTATTTAGATAACATTTATAAACAAATCAGTTATAATAATAATAATTCTATCTAATCTAACTTTTGTTGTTAGATTTTACTTGAATCGGGAAATAATTTGGATTCAAAAAATTAATATTATAAAACATTATTAAATTTATAATGTGCATAATAAGGTATAATTAAAGAGAAATACGTATTCTCATGTAGGTGACGCAGCACAAAATGTTGGATACGAGGACAATTTGAAGAAGAAAATGCATCGGTATCGGTAATTCCGTTAGAAATATAATGGATTTCTCGCGAAATATGTATCGAGTGCAACTTTCGACCAAATAATGTCGCATTTTTATCAATTTTTAAGAATCTTCCTCAAGAACATAGTCATCGCTGAGCAAAACGTAAAAGTATTAAAAAATAAAAAATGCATTTAAAAGAAGATTTTATAGTTCCTGAATTTAATAGCTGTAATAACGAAGCTTCTAATTACTCTATGAAAGTTACTGAATATGTTCGATTTTACTCTGAATATATAAAATGGATATTGAAACTATAGTCGTTGATCGTGTTTGTGAATGATGTATCTTTTCTATTATTTATCTACTTCATATTGTGGATATTTTAAAAGAAATGCTAAGAAATTACGAATGAAAATTCCATAAAGCATTTGTCATTTAGCGCCATAGTTAATTTAATGTATATTTATAAACATGAAAGTGTATAAAATGAATAAGATATGGTCTTTGGTTATATTTTCACTTCTGCAAAAAAATCGGTATCATTCGAATGGAATAAAATTAAGATGATTTTATTTACGGTGGAGTAAAATAAATTTAAAATTAATGTTTGAGAAATAGTATCTGGTACAAATTGCTCCAGAACATCAAATGAGTTTCGTGCCTTGGAGTAATACTGCTTCTACCGTCATATTGCAAACGTTCGCGCGCTTCAGGTACACATATTAAAGTGGCATGGATATAACAGACTCAGCACTTAAACCCTCTGATAGACACTAGATATCAACTCTTGCATATATCTGTTGTTGAGTGTGTTATAAAATTCATTGTTAAAGGAAGAGCAATTGAAAAAGGTTCATGACTTATTACACTGATAATGGATACTGGACTTAAATTTCTTCACTTATAATCTAACTTACTTCAGAAATTTTTCATACATACGTGTACGTGTAATATTTGTGTTCGGATTATGTGAGCTCAAAGTTTGAAAAATATTATATACCTTAGGATTTAACAAGGAGACGTTCAATTCTGCGTAATAAATTGGTATACTTGCTTAGTTCATCCACTAATTGAAAACAAATATGCTATTATACTTATTTTCAATGATAATAATAATAATAATAATAATAATAATAATAATAATAATAATAATAATAATAACAACAACAATAACAATAATTACGAAGTTTCATTTTGCACAATCTATTACTTACGCTATATACGTAGATACGTTATATAAATTTTTCAAAGTTACTTTATGTATACATTTTTTATTATAATATTGAATTGTAATTTACTGATAAAACAGATATATTTTCCGTAACGATAAATAAATAATAAAACTAAATATTAATAAAAAAAAAATGAAAAGGTTCTTACATCGTAAGAAATTGTAAAATATTTATTGTAGTATATGATAGTACATA
The DNA here is from genome assembly GCA_018907045.1 of Wiebesia pumilae. NCBI lineage: Eukaryota > Metazoa > Arthropoda > Insecta > Hymenoptera > Agaonidae > Wiebesia > Wiebesia pumilae. The sequence continues at coordinate 6,566,573 of JACCHZ010000138.1, forward strand.
GCTATTAAATAATTTTCATTGAATATGTATGTGCATCTACCTAAATGCGTGGCTTTGTATTTTTGAATTCTTCAACTCGTGCTATGAACTTTGGCCTTTAAATATTTTCAGAGTTTCCAAAATGAAGCAGTTTCCTTGTACAGTTATATCAGTTGATAGACACGATTTCTCAATTTATTTTAGAATAAGAAATCTTATTTTGTCAACAGTTTGGGTCCGATATAATAAACTATTTGAGCTTAATTACACTTATTACACAATCACAAGAATATAAAATATTCCCGATTAAAATAATTTTACCAGCCATTTATACATATGTATTAAAAATATTTTTTAATTTTTGCTTTTAAACAGTTTGGCATCTCAAAGTGATACTTGTACCACATAGCAGATAGAGAATTGTTAAGAGATTTTCACTGCCTTTAAGCGCGTCAACTTGCTTCACTGCTTTTTCAATAATATATCTGAAGTTGCAAACATTAGATGGATTTTCTGAAGGATACCAGAATACCAGAAGGCTGTACTTCGAAGTTTTATACGTTCTTTGAGTTTCAGTATTTTGTAAATTACGTAAACATATGTGCGATATTGAAGTCTTTTGCCCTCTTACGGTAACACGTAACTCGGATGATTTTTCTAGTAATTCAATTCGTAAGAGCGTTAATTACATTATAAACGGTAATAAATTAAATGATTGGTTACGTAAATATTTCATATTTTTCAACGATGCCAAATATATATATTTATATATATATTTGGCATATAAATGTATATATATATACATACATATATATATATATATATATATATATATATATATATATATATATATATATATAAATATTCTTCCTTATAAGTAATTAATTTAAATATTTAATTCTGAATTATTTAACGTTCCAGAAATATATTTCCAACCCCTAATTAAATACATATCCTCACAAGTCTCGTAATATTGTTATAATTATACCAAAGGAGTGGTGGTAAATCTATTATGTAACGCAATGTGAATAATCTAGAAATAAAATATTTCATTTATTAAGAATTGAAATTTCAATAAATCTAATTCCGTTATTTGAATATACCGATGTTGAATTTTTGTAAAATATCGGCTAAACATTAATTTAAATTCAAGATATTAAAATAAAGGAGTAGAAATTACCATGATATTTCTGTGGAAGGAACAATTTTCGAAGTCTGAAAATAGAATTTCAATGAATAATTTTTCTTCTTTCTTTTACAGACTTCAATTGCAAAACCTTGTATTGTTCTTGATCGGATAACTCTGATCCTATCACTTGGTCAATTAACTTCGTCATTTCATATCGTAATTTAATTATCAAATAATTAAAAAAAAATGCTTGAATTTACTTTTATCCAGCTGTTCATATGATAAAACTTTTCTTTTCAAATGGGTCAAATAAAATAGAGAATTAAAATTAATTTAAAAATAAATTTATAAGATAGATTAGATTTATATAATTTTTTTAACGAAATCGAAGATAAAGATTAAAGGATTGAAATTTCTTTCTGCGTATTTTCTACTGTGAATACAAAAGGGGAAGATAAAGCGTTCGTCTTCCTATTATTATTATTATTATTATTATTATTATTATTATTATTATTATTATTATTATTATTATTATTATTATTATTATTATTATTATTATTATTATTATTATTATTATTATTATTATTATTAGTAATAAATAATTATTAGAAATAAACAATACGACAAGCAGCCTTGTTATTGTTAAGATCGTAGAGTCAAGATTCTTTATTTACAGTCTGTTCTTATCTGACCTGGTTAGTAAAGCGTGTACACTGGAATTAGCACTTATATGCAATAATCGTTAGTGCCTATCGTTTGCAGTAACTTTTTAAATAAAAGACATTTTCACGACAATAATTAAAAACAAATATCTTAGCTTGAGTATATACAAGTATGAAGAATGGGTATACAGCTGTGGATGTAATTGTACCTGTGAATCACACGGATGCACGCATACTTTATTTTGTAGATCGCTAAGTAGAACACTGATGCATTGGAAGAAGAATAGTACCAAGATACCAAGTATCTTTCAAGTAGTACGTTTCAGGGGAATATTGCTCGTTTTGCGACATTTTAAAACAACGAGACCATTTAACGCTTCATATGCATTATCTTAAAATCACAATCTGTAAGCGAACTCTCGGAGGAAAAACATAAGCAGAGAGGATTGAATCGCTTCTCGCAGCTACGCGTACATAATTGCCGCAAGAAAAGCGCGAAAGTGCCTTAGTCACCCTAACAAGAGGGCAAACTAAGTCTCTGGGCGTAGCAGACTGTCGTCGTCGTCGTCGTCGTTGTCGTTGCCGTGGGCTCACGATAGAAAGAGAAATATATAGCAAAGCGTTCTTAGACGTGACGTAGAGTCTCAGCATTGTTGCAGAGTAAGCCTTAATATAGACGGACCCACGAGGACATGCAAGCTGGAGTTCGGTGTCCCGTGAGTAATCGCGTCTACGAAGAAAGCGAGAGAGCGAGAGAGCGAGAGGGAGAGGGAAGTCGTGCGAGCGATTTTGCGAAATTTTGCATCGTCGACTCGCTGGACTGTGAAAATTAAATCAGCATGCGCCAGAGCCAGAGAATTACGTTTCTTACTTGGTAAAAAAAATCCTTCCTCCTCCACTCTCCTATTAAATACACACACACACACGCGCGCGCGCGCGCGCGCGTATATCATAACGGCTGAAGAAAAGGAAGTTGAGTCGTGCTCAAGGAACACAACCATCGCAGTCCGTGGAATTTCATTTCGCGAACATCGCAACTTCATTAAAGAAAAATACATAAATTGGAAGGTGGTCCGTAGGCGAGAATATTAAATTACGCCATTTCAAAGTATTATTACACCGCTTTCTTTCTTTCATCGCGACCGGCTGGAGCCAGCGGATCTTCTTGGTTGGCATTTTGTTGATGATTTTCACGTACTTTCGTTTCTTCGATAGAGCACTGAGACATGTAAATTGTGATCGTGCAGGGCGTTCTTTCTCTTTATTCAGATTGTCGCTTCATTTTTTTGCTCTTCGAAAATTATGGGGGAAAAGGATTTACGACTTGAAACCTTGAAACATAGAAATATTTTGACGTTATAAACTTTTCCTTCAAAATCTCATATTTTCCTTTTCCCCAGCGATAATTTATTGCTCTCTATATAATCTTAAATCCGTAGGTTTGCTTGAATTAAGTTGAAAAAAATGTGAGATTTTATATTGCACCTTATTTTCTAAGCTAAAGTAGAAAATCGCTCATAACCAAAGTCGATTAAATTTTTGTTCTATTAGACAGAACGAGTTAGAATGGTAAAATATTTATCTTTTCGGAACAATTTCTTTTCTTCATTATAATAAGGTACTATCCGTTTTATTGTCACGAGAGAGATTGGCCTTTATGGCTTGTATAGCGCGATTGTAAAGCACGAAGTATATTCAGGCTAAAGAAATAGGTTAATACATTAATTTTAATTGCATATAATTATTTTAGGATATATTAAGTTGCAGTATGCATTGTTATTCGAGTAATGTTTGTCTGCTGAAGATACGCGTTTTAAAACATTGAGGAATAATATTTTATTTTGAGGAGGAAGATGATTCGGATAATCTATATTTTTCCCACGAAGCTTCGCAAGGATACGCGTTAGGCAAATGCGTAAAATGTAAAAGATTATATTCAAATATAGAAATTATTATTGAAATTAATTGTTAATACTTACCATAATATGAAAGATACAAGTACAATTCATATAGTAGTAATTAGCTTTAAATCGGTTATATAATATTACCTTTGGTCGTTATTGGACTTTAATAAGCAATTCTAATCGATAGACTTAGAATTAAATATAGCGTTGGTTTACAAATCCTTCGCACTATTTCTAATAATCCTAGCTATTAGAGCATATGCAATGATATTTTAAGTGTCTCGTTCGCAAATAGAAGAGTAATAACCGACTCGCCTAACATTATCATACAGAGATAAAGTTAATAATTCATTAGAACAAAGTACTAATTAAAATAAAATCGATGTTGTAAATTTTTAATTACAAGACATCTCCACAATTGCCACTAATCATTCATACAAGAAGGTCTCAGGCAAATGAAGCTCCTAAGAATATTACGCCGGTACTCATTACCAATATTGGTGGTATAATTAATTGTAACAGAAGATAACAGTCCTATAACAATTCTTATCCTCGAGTAGACTAATTGAAGGAGAATCGATAAGCAGTGGTGCACCGTCGTGCAATACGAGTTGAACACAAGTCCAATAGAAATAACACTAATTTTTCAGCGAAACACCAGGCTCATTAAGCGGTAACTTCGTAACGTTCAAGTAATTACCGTCACTGCTGTCCCTTGAGAGGTATAAAAGGCGGTACGAAACAAGTCAATCAGTGCTCCAAGTACGGGAACCAAGTTGGAAGCGAGCCAATTGGAATCAGCGCCGACGAGTCAAAGACCCAAGAAGAAACGCAGTCGATCGAAGTCTCGTTGAGTCTCTCCTGTGGCACGATGCGATCGACTCTACCCCGACTCTACCCTGACTCTACCCTGACTCTAGCCCGACTCTCGGCATGTACGCGTCGCTTTGATGGACAAGAGCTGCAGCTTCCACCCTCGCGGTCGACTACGTACACATATATTGTACACGCGAACCTTCACAGGAGCGGCAGAGCAGTCCAGAGTACGGATATCGATTCCTCTTGGACGCGTATTCGCGTGCGTACGAAGTCGTCGGGAAGAGATGGAGAGATGAAGCTCGGCGACGCTTCATAAAAAAGATATCACGGAATACGGGGTCGGGATCGTAGAAGAGTGATATAGACGAAGGGGCAGGGGCTGGGGTATTGGATATATACGTACACCTATGCACACCTTTAAGCGTGTACGAATGAGTGTATTCAGCGAGTGCCTTATTCGTCTTCTACATGCTCGGCCTCCGCGAGACAGTCGTATGAGTCGACCCCCAGGTCGTTAAGTAAATGTACCCAGCGGTGAAGAGCGTTCTCGTAAATCTCTCCAAGTACGTATTAAAATTCCTCCGGTGAAAATTCCAGCACATGCCCTCGTATCCATCTCTCTCTCTCTCTCTCTCTCTCTCGCTCCCTCGTTTTTTCTCATTGTCTTTTCCTTGCTCGCGCTTCTTTCCTCCTTGCTTTCCATCTCTCTCTATTTTTTTTCCGCACGCACACATACCCTGGCACACAGGCAATGCCGTATACATGTACATGTACGCGTAAGTGCGGTGGGGCTGCGGAATTGCATTTTCACGTCAGATCGGCTCTCGGGCACGGCGAGCACTTGCGAGTTTCATGAGTACGCGCACACAATGACGAGGAGGTCGAGGCGATGCAATGGCCAGCCGTAACTATCGAGGTAAAGCGGTTGACTGTATGTATTCATGAACGAGAGTATATGTATGTGGATGCGAGTACACATAAGAAGCCCTTAAGTGATCGAAGGACCCACGGACCGAATTACTGCGTCCTCGTTTTAAGATATCCGCAACTGTGAGCGACATGATTTGTTGTGGATTCTTTTAAAGAAAGAATTATTAAGGGAAGAATTTTGCAATATTTAAATGAGAGAGAGAGAGAGAGAGAGAGAGAGAACAAGAGAAACGAAAGACAAAAATATTTTCAACAAAAGTTCCGTACCTTATTAATTTATATACTTGAATAGATCATTCTATTTTGTATAATATAACTTTAATTTGAAACAACAGTAATAATATACATACAAAAGTTAAATATACTTTTGGTCGAGTAATGAGGTAATACAATTGTTGGCACAGCACAACAATTTATAGAAAATTAATTTTTTGTTCTCGTATCTTTTCAAGAATTCAGTAAGACTATTCTGAAAACTTTATTCATTCGTTTGAAAATTAATTGTTATTAGTTATTTAAAATTAAATAAATCAAATAAAATATCATATCGTGTAAACATCAGCTGAATAATCATTAAGGTTGATTAGTCTTTTTTACACCGTATAACAGAAAGGAAATTAGTCGTGGTTCAAGCTACGGAAAAAAGGTATGGATAAAGGCAAAAAATGTTGAACTAGCAAAATAGAAGTAACCAGGCATAGATAATCAAGTGAGAAGAAATAAAAGTAAAGTCATGAAAAATTCTTAATGAAGTGGTAATTAGATGGTTGTGCAGCAGACCTTCACGATCGCGAGGCTTATGAGGGAGAACGAGAGAGAAGAAACGAGATTCTGCCCAAGGCGCATGACCAATTTAGGCATTAAAAAGATTGGCACACAAATAACAATCGAAAACGGAGTTTACTTGGATTAACTGTTGTACATGGTTTAGCTAAAGTAAATAGTACTGGTTTTAGTTTTGGATAACTACTGATTGTTTTAATTCAGTAGAAACAAACCTTCAGTGTCAGAATTTATATGATTTTACAACTAACGAAATATAAAATTAATAATACGACTAAATAATTATAAAGCAAAATAAAAGAAATGTATTAAAAAAAATTACATTAATAAAACTTTTACAATTATATTTTAATCCATTCATTTTATTTCTCACAACCTGCAAACATTTTTTATTTACATTTTTACTAAATTGTAAAAATAACGTTCTACTGATGTATAAATTTATATACGATATTATATAAAATCCAGTAAAATACTGTGTATTCTGGTAATTTAATAGAGTTAGTAAATCAATGTATAAGCGAATAAGTATTAGTTTTTATATTTTAAAAATTTTGATGTATTGGATGTATTGGAATGTATTTTAATTTGTTTCAGACTAATATTGATCCTTTCGTAAGTATTATAAGTGAATAATATTTAAATTAATTACAATATTTATGCATTTAGTAAGTTATTTTATATCGTAATGGTATGAATTAAATAAAAAATTATAGGTTTTTTTTAATGCTTCATTTTTGTTCGTGTATTCGTTAAAAGAAAATTGTTATACAATTATAATCTTTGAATTAAAACAAACTTCTACTGTAATATTATGCACTCGTTAAAGGGATAGAGCACTATTTGCCTTAACTTTTTCTTTTTAAATTCAAATACTTGGGTAGAAGATTGGAAAAAGTAAAATCAAAGAAAACATTTTCTTTCCACTAAGAAATCATTTGGCTATTAAGAATCGCTTAATAAACCTTCCAAAATATTAATCAAGTAATCGTCTTATATATTTCTAATATTGGCTATAATTTAAATATAACAATTTGCGTTTTAAAGCTCTTTAGAGGTAGACGTTATAAAAATGTTTAGTTAAGTTTACTATATCTTTGTAATAGATGAGTGTAAATTTATCGCATTTTATTTCTCAGATCAATGATATTAGCTTTTCAGATTTATACAATTTTCAAAAGAATTTGATTAATAAAATTATGTAATTATAAAACTCTGTTAATAATTTATTGAAATAATCGGTCACTATTTTAAAAATCTTATGTTTGCTAATTTATGAACATAGAATGAATTCAACCATATTTATCAATATAGCAACACATGTATTTTCTGCAAGTAAAAGAAATTTTTTTTTAAATATTTCAAAAGAAACTTTTCCTACATAAACTCATAGCTACTCAATTATATATTAAAAAATTACTATTATTCATGAAAATGCTATACTTTTAATGTCGGTCTTGATTTGAAGGACAAAAATTAAAGGAAACAGATTCCCAAGAGCGACTTTAAACTGATTGGAAGCAACGTGAATGATGTAGAAAGGGTGAAATAATTAAATGTGATAGGCTCGGAGTCACTGTCAAGGCGTTCGAGAAAAGTGAACGGGACCAAGTTATAAGCTTCACAAATTAAGGTAGATAATATTTGTGAAAATAAATCCGTAATTAATTGCATCCAAATCATCAAAACAATTTATCTTATTTATCGGGATACTCATTTTTAAACTTAATAAGATTTTTCATAATAAGTAATATACGATAAAAATATACTTTTAAATAGTTGTTTCATACAAATGAAATATAATCGCAAGGTAAAAAACAAATTAAATGATAACATCAACTGAACGCTATAATTAAATTCCTTTACGACTTCGTATAAAGAAAGGGTAGTTTTTCTTAAAAAACATAGGACAGATTTTTTCATGCCCTTCCGTTAGTACTAAAATCGCGTAAGAAGTATAATTGAAAAGCACTGAAAAAAGAAAAGAGGCGGAAAAATCGATGGAAAAAGGAAGGGTTAAACAAACCACAAAAGGCGGTGATAAAGCATGAAAATATCGTAGCGTCCAGGATCGTAAAAAAGTGAATTTTAATTCGATAAAAAAAGGAGCAGAAAATCCAAGACACGGGGGAAAATATCCGTCACTAGACGACTAAAACTGAAGGTAGAAGTTGAGACGGCCAACCAAGAAGGGCGAAACAGAATAACAGGGCCGTTGTGAAAGGTTAGAAAAGGGGAAAGCTCAAATGAGAGGATACGAGACGAGAATATCGCATATCCATGATGCTTGTCCGAAAGGTCTACCAGACCATGAAAATAGTAAGTTGAAAAAGTTAGATATGAAGAACACGAGTTAGATATAAAATGAAAGAAAGATTACGTAACAAAGTGAGGATAAAGTAAAAATTTAAGATATATATATATATATATATATATATATATATATATATATATATATATAAGCTTTAAAATATTAAGATTCAAAATAGAATACATCTGATTAGTTACGCGTAAAAAATTATGCAGATGCGATTTCAGCTGAAAAATAACTAACTATATTTTTGAAAACATTATTTCACTTGAGAGAAATTAATAAATAAGTTTTTGTTGGCTAAGAAAATTTAGACTTTTCACAATTTTATACACGAGAAAAATTCTAATATTTCAAAGGAATAAAAACTCTATATATATCACAAATCTTATTATAATTTTTCTCTTTTATTTTATCATTATTATTATCATTGTTATTAACTTTATTACTGCGATTATTCTTACAATTCTTAACATTTTTTTTAACTATCGTTTTACACAACACGAGGAATGTTTTCGATACGTGGGTACTTTTTGCGTTTCTAGTTTCCTGCTTATTCAGGATTTCATTTCCCATAAAAAGTAAAAAACCTCAACTCTACTTCTAGTAAATTGTATCTGTTCTTGAGGCAGAGTATAATTTATAGTCATATCATTGTAAATCATCCAGCAGTTAAAAAACTTAAGTACCTAGGTAACTCATTGCTAACCTCGATCTGCTTGGTCACGACTTAATCTTCCAGAGACTTTTTCTTTGAGAAAGAAAACTTCAGTTAACTGGTTTTTCTGTTGACGAAACAAATGTGCTAGTATAATACATCAGAACTTCCTTTTTCATCGTGAAAAAACAGACAGTATGATTTTCTTCAATTTTTATCTTATAGAAATGGTAACGAAAGTACTTAGTCAACACTTCACTCTTATTCTTGGGTTAATTGTACTCAGCTTTTTATACTATTCATCTCATTTCTAATTTAGCGTAGCGCTAATGAGATATTTGACTTATTTATACTCATTTTCTTTCTTTCGTGATTTTTACATTCTGCCATGTAATCGTTGTCCACAGATGCGGTACTTGTAAAAACATTCATATAATACAGTCTTATTAGCTTATCTACAATATCATTATGACTTGTGTGATGACATTCATTGGCCCTTCAACTACTTAGCCAGTTAATTTAGTCTAATAAAAATCAAAGTAGTATGAGATGTAAGTAAATAAGAAATGCAATAAAGTATTAGTTGAATAATATTATTTATAAATTTAATTGTGTTTGTGAATTATTCTGAAAATGATAAAAGATTTAAAATAAGCATTTTCATTAGCTTGAATTCGCGATTCTTATATTTTCCACAAAAATTGTAGCTATTAAGTGTATATTCATAATATTAGGAATATTTTGTATAAAAAGAGAGCGAAAGAAAATTGACGACAATTTGCGCATAGTGACAGTAGACAATACACAGTGATTAGTAAACTTAACATATTTTGAAATGTAATTTTAATGATACTGAAAGAAAATATTGTAGGAACAGATATATATATATATATATATATATATATATATATATATATATATATATATAAATTACTTTTTGAAAAATGAAACATTGTGAATATTTTAAAAATTTAATTCAATTAATTATACGTGCAATGTAACTTTTAGATTACCGAAGGCATTTTTTTACCTCTGAATACATTTCAAAGAAAAATTTGAATAAGAAAAACGATTAAATGCTTTCATATACCTAAATGTATATAATGAGTTCGAATCCGAAACAAATAATTAGAGATACCAGAGCATAAAACTAAAAAATATCGAATATTAATTAGAATAAAAAGTTAAATAATCTGCCTGATATTAAAGACTGTAGCATAATCATGATTTATTTTTAATAAAAGGTTATCGGTAACTTTTCTTGAAACAATACCTTTGATATTTTTATATGGAATGCGAATGTCGGTAAGAAATTAATCTTGAAACATTTTCCAAAAACATATCGAGTAACTCATTTCACTCAAATGAAATATGAGTAGATTTTTATTCTATCTCGTTAGAAGTTTTTGAAAAGTTTACTCCTATTAAATTTAGTAACTAGAGAAAATTCATATAATAGAGCAAAATTAATTAATCTATTAATATAATAATATACTGTAATAATAATAATAACTGTGATAATCATCATGTAATACTAGTTCTTTAATTTAGAAACATTGATTAGCATCGAATTTTTCAATGTACATGTACATGAATTTTAAATAATCCATTATACTTAGTGCATTCTCCATTATCTAGGAGAAAGTTCATTTATTTTACAATAATTCTTTTATTAGATCTCTCTGAAATATGCTATTAATTAAATAATAATATCTCGTATATATATCTCCCTCTACATAAACTCTAAAAGAAATGGAATCAATTATTTGTACATCGAGATTGATGCGTTCTGTGTATTTTTATACCCTACGAGAGGTCTACAAAAATACCAAAAGACAGTAAAAGCAGAGAGAGAGAGAGAGAAGGAGAGAGCGCGTGAGAAAGTAGCAGAATTTCTTTTTTCTCTTCTCTTCGGTTAGCAAATTACGAAAAAAATCACTGAATTTGAAAACATTTTTCTTGTTCAAGGAAAACGGGACCAAAGAAAATTTTGGCTGAATTGTATACCTTTTCCGATCTCAAAATCGTTTTTATACCACTGATTTCGCTCGTCAAGGAACCGCAAAGTGGACAAATTTCGTTTTTTCTCATGTATTTCTCTCCTTTATTTTTACTTTTCTAGTATTTTATTTTTATTTTTAAGAGATGCAGAGAATAAGAGATGAAGGAGTGGTTGAATCCGGGTTGAAGCACGAATTTTCTTGTTTCGTCGCCTATTTTATCTGTGTGGAGGACGTGGACGAACGTAACATGTTGCATTCCTGTGGCTTTTTGCTTGGTAATGATGTTGGTCGTTTGTGAGTGGGTTTTGTCGTTTTCGCGTGATTGAGTTTTGACGAAACGACGGGTGCTATTGCAGTTGATATTTCTTACATTTCTAGAGAAGTTAAGTTCTTGCATCTTGTTCCTCATCCATTTTTAACGTCTGTATATAGAATCAAATGGATATACTTAAATATATGTTTTTACTGTGAAATGATCGGAGCCTATTTGATGCTTTATTTTGTAAGTGAATTTTATTTAAATTATTGAAAAAATTTATCTTTCACTTAAGTGTTAAAAAATTCTACTTGTCAAATAATAAGTTTAACCTTAATTTGTAAAAACTATCATGATTTTGCGACCTTTATGTTAATAGAGAAAATATTTGAAGCTCTATTTTCTTCAATTTCTATTGTGGATAAAAAATTGCATATCAAAATAAATAGTTTATTTCTGAAAAAGTTGAATAATTAAAAATATCATAGAAAGGCAGATTAGTACGAGAGAATAATTAATAGAAGTTTACGAAGTCTAGCAAAGTTTATTAATTAATCTGAATTTACTCAGACATCTATCATACTTTAAAAGTGCCAAGGATATAGTTAAACTGCTTGGACAAACATAACAGAGAATATGATATGAATAATAAAACTACAATAATTTATTCATTTAAGGCAACAAAAATTAAAGCACCAATGCACTATCAATCTTAATAAGAAAATGATGAAACTTTTGAAAAATAGTCTTTCTTGTTCGGGCGTTCCTTACATCCAATATTATTAATTTTTTATTAACATTACATTTTAGACCATTATTTTAAGGTGAAATCTCATATCAAAATTTTCTATTAAATTAAAAAAAAAAAAAACATTGTACTAAACAATTTGTTATTATTATTACTATTATTTGAAGTAAATATTATTATTAGTACACGCTTATCGAAGAAAGATGGAAAGAGCAGTGAAAATGTATAAGAATATTTTTATTCATCACGAGATATTCCAATATTAAAAGGTTAATTATTTTTTTAAAGAGCGTAATTACTTAATCTCGTATATCTGGATTTTTTATATTACCGTTTGAAGTTTGACTTAAAATGTTAAAAAATTATTTTACCCTCAAAATTAAAAGAATTAAAAAGAAATTAAAAACTTTGTCGAAAGTTTCTTATTTTAAACATTTTAAAATGAGAACCTTATTCGAGTTACCTGTACAAATATTCTAAAAACCGCACACCGCTATTGTATGGTTTAACAATAGAATACTTTTTTAATAACATGAGTTTATCGTACAAACATTTTTTAAATTACTCGGTGTTATCATCGAGTTCATACGAAGGAATGTCAGGAATTTAATAATATGTTTCTATTAACAATCACAATTATATACTCTTTAACGAATTAAAATATGACCTTAATTTGAAATGATTTAATGTGGTTTTAAAAATAGCGATGTAGTAAAAATTCAAACAATGTACGTAACAAAATTAATTTTACGCTCCGAAGAATACTTAAAAATTATTTCTTGTAAAACTTTATTTTATTTTCTTATTATGTTTGTAGTTTAATAAATATGTTACAATAAACTTATAGCCGTAACAAAGACGAGGTAGTTTCACCTAGTCCGAGCTAAACGGTTCACGTAAGGTAAAAACTTCCAGAGCAAGTTATTATGCGAACCCTCTGTGTGGTTGGTTATTACAAATTACACGGTGGTTACACCTTAATCGATGCACAAATCAATGTGCACCAAGTGTACTTGCTGAGTGATAATTAACTTTGTAGTTATTCAACCATAACCTCTTTCCTTACTCTTAATTTTCTTGTTCAAATTTGCATTCGTTAATATTGAAAACCTATATTATTTTTAAATATATTGTGAAACGTAGGGTGTTTGTATCATTTCTTTTAAATTCAATTTATATATAATTTTCAAGCTATTTTCGAGATCTATAATAAATATATATTTTCTAATTAAATACCAAAGCTATTAGTTATTGTTAGTTATTAATTTTTATAGCTGTAGTGTAATATGTTAAGCGGAACTATCGTCAATATTATAATTAATATACGCCCTACAAACCTTATTTAAAAAACTAATATTTTGCCGGATATTCAATAGCATGCATTGCTATGACACTAATACCATATTATATATTTTAAATAATTCAATGCTATGCTTTTATTCGATGTTATTCAATGCTTATTGACTCATAAGAAATTGAAATTTCGTACAAATTATAGTTTCTCATTTAATTCCTTATTTTTTTATAATTACCGTTAACGTCTAAAATTAATATAAATCGATCGTAATTTAATGATAATCGATAGAGTACTGTAAGCATCAATATTAGAAGAATCAACATAATTATCCCCTGATATATCATATGTGCGTTGAATAGAATAAATTACTTGCTACCTCACGTATTTAGTTCACTCGAATGCGGTAAATTCATCGCTATCAATATTGTCCAGTTAATAATACAATGAGAACCGTAGTAGGCACTTTAAAATAAATAATTTAGTCGTCCGTACACGCGGCGTCCACAACGAGGCTACAGTTTCAATCAACCAACGGGCTTGAGCTACTCGCACAAGGCCAGATCAAAGCAAAAACCTCATGTCTATTCGTTTCTCCCCCACCCTCTCTCTCACTCTCTCACTCTCACTCTCACTCTCTCTCTCTCTCTCTCTCTCTCTCTCTCTCTCTCTCTCTCTCTGTGAATGTCCCTAAAATTCTGATGCACGTACACATGGATTAAAGGGTTACGCAAAATTATTCTGGAAAACCTAATAAATTCCGCGAACTTAGCGCGCCGCTGGAGTGTTCGGACAAATGATGCAATGCAACGCAACATTGAGTTGCTGATTTTTAACAACATCCTCACGCAAAGCCTCGATAATTCCCGAAAATACACTGAAAAACATTATCGACACAGGTTGTAATCCTTATAATGCTTGGTTTATAGAAGAGGGATTATCAAATGTGGTCGAATTGAACATGAAGACGTAAAAGAATATTTTGCTTTGTTGGCCTTTTCATTTTGTACATACTGTATGATATTGATTGGCCTAGATTTGATTTTAGAGAATCAAATGAAATTTCGAGACGATAATTTATTTATAAAGATTAGAGCCAAATGTATTTGACGAACTATGAATATTGAATTTAAATACGACTCGCACGTTGGAACTGATAAGCCAACTCTTTGCTGATATTTCGAGTTTTTCTTTTATTAATGTGAATTTATCATAGTATAGTTGTGATGGTGGAATATAAGCGAATGCAATTTTTTGAAATGGAGAAAGTAATAACATTTTAAAAAATTACAAACCAAGTTTCTTTTATGTTTTATAAACAATCGCGATAGAATTATTTACGAAATGGAATTGAAGCATATAGCGACATATAAATAAAAGAATATTTTTAAGACTAAAATAGAAATGAAAAAAACACTATTCTAATAAACAAAGGCGATAACGTATTTTTCAAATAAGAAATTTTAATTATCACAATTATCCTTAACATTGAGCATATAATTATATCGAACGTATGAAATATTTTCTGACTCATAAAAATATTTTAATTAATTTAAAATTTATAGTAACGATTTACTAGATGCATTACTTAAGCTTTTAACATAGACTTTTAAGTGATAATTTAAAAGAATAAAAGATATTTATTCTGTATATTGTGATAATAAATTAAAAAATATCTATATTAAAAAGTTTGGGTTTCTTTATAAAAAACAAAACCAGTCTTAATAAACACGTATTTATGTAATTTTAAAATATAATTTTAAACTTTTGCGTCTTACTATTATCGGTAATATCTTTAAGTAATACAACTAGTTTCATATTTTTTATGAAGTCCAATATTTACTAGACTATGAAGTACAAAAAGAAATATGTACTACAAAAGGTAATAGTTTTAATGTACTTTTTATACTTTTGAATGTCTGTGCTTTTAGTGTTTATTTATTATTCTTTTATTTACTTTCATAACAATTTGATAAAGTACTTGCTGCTAGAAATCTCTATTTAATAATATTTATACCGTTGATGAATTTACTATTAACAGTAATTATTTACTTTGTTGATTAGTTCATATTATTTAAGTACTTTTATATTAAATTCTAGTATAATTCGATAAAATGATATATGATTTATGTTATAATTTTCAAAATAAAGTTTTAATCATTCATTCAATATGTGAACTCCCAGTGTACAGAAATAAATATATTTTACAACTTAATACACAATATTGTTTAAAATCTGTTAAGAGATTATCTGAACATCTTATTTTATTACAACTAAATGATACTTTGGAATAATTTAAGAATAAAAACGCATTGAGATTGAATACAATTTTTTGCTAACTCTAGAAGTTTACTAACTAATTAGAAAGTGAGTAGAAGTTCGTCTTTTTAAACGATCATTATAAAATAGATGTTCTTAATAAGAAGTCTGTCTTAACTTAATTTTTCAATAGTTAATCTAATACCAGCTTTAGAGCAATCTTAATTACAAAGGTTAAGTTTATGAAACGACCCATTTCCAAATTTACATTTTTATATTATTTATTTTAAAAAATTTGATATTTGTATTTTTATATAATGAAGTTTTCGATAAGAATTTACAATTATTCGTATTCAACGCTAGTTTATATGCATCTACATACATACATCTGGGAATGCATTAACGCATTTTTATGCATATATATAACGATAATTTCACTGTTGCAATTATCTTCTTAAAATCTGTAATTAATAGGTTAATTTTTAACGACTAGTTAACCAAAACATATGAACTCGGATAAATATGACAATAGTAATTTGTAATTATAATAATCTTTAACTTCAAATTAATAAAATTAATGAATAAAAAAAAATTAGTGTTACTGTAATATACTTTACTTTTGAATTCATTTTTTTAATTTCTCTCCTAATTATTAAAAATTAATCATAGATGTAAAATAAGAAACATTTGAGTAACAAAATCACACAGTAGCTATTACTCAAATTTAGTTTGAAATAAATCCAGTATATATGTTACGAATGTAATTATAACGCAATTATACGCTTTTACTTTTATTTAATTACAAAAATTATTATTAAAAAATAACAGATAAAAGGTAGAATTAAAAGAAATTACTTTAATAAACGTTGAATATCATATCAAGTACAGTTGCTATTCATATTAATAAGAATAGGGATTTTCAATATTATTATTTTTTTATTATTTTCTTATTTCAATATTATTATGTTTTCAGAATCGAAGGTTCGCATTTCAAATCACAAGCAAAACTTTATTGATATCTAATTCAATGACGGAAATTCAAGTTTTTGTTAATTTTAATCTATTATTACTATAAAAAATACATACGTGTAATTAATGTAGCAGCAACACGACGAACAGATATATTAATATATAATTAATATATCTTAAACATAGCATTTGTCAAAATTCATATATTGTAAATAAAATGAATAAATAAAAAATAATGTTTTTTAATATATAAATCATTTGTAATTATATAGAAGATAAACTCAATGTTAATTTAAATATTATTCCATTATAAAAAGGATATTTGATATCATCTCGTTTAATTCCAAAGAATTTTCATTAAAAATATTAAATAATTAAATTTATATGTGAGAAGTAAAATTTTCTTACTTACAATTCGCTACACCCGCGATGATTTGGAATTTGGAAAGCATTCGTTTATCGAGTGCTGACCAAATTATTAATATTCGTAATTTAATACAAGCAGGAATATTTTAGTATACTGCGGCATTTCTCCATAAATATAACCTTAAATAGGATCTAAATCTTAGAAAATACAGGGTATAAAAATAATCCAGCATCACATTTTTGTTCAACTAGCTATAAAAGTATATGCAGAGATTCGAGCTACTTTGAAAATTTCTTGGATACAGCTAGTGAGATTCGAATAAAAATAAATTTTAGGGGCATGTTACGCAATAGCTATCGCTGAAAGCTTTCGGTAACTTTCATTGTGCATGAAACCTAACGCAATTTTTTACGCAATACGCTGAAGAACGATATTCGCATGCATCGATGATTTAAACTAGGCTTCAGAGTATCGAGTTATTAGTTTTTAGTTATTGACATTGAGTCGAATTAGTTTTGTATACCATACTGCTACGCCCGCCTCTTATCCAATATTATTTCTAAACTATTTAATATCCTGCAACGATAATAATATACGTCCAGGAAACGGTCTCTGCTTTATTCATGGGTCACCAGCGGTAGATGTTGAATATAAAATTACATAACTAGCTGAGTAATAATAGCCAGTTTTTCCATTGAAATCTTAGATCAATTATAGGGATTGCACCACAAATAACGTGAAATACAAATGAAGCGGTACAAAAGGGAATGCCGTCGTGCATCAAACTCACCAAGGAAGTGCGATCCGTCGGTGATTAGCCAGGTTGCGGTGGCTGGCACAAAACTGCAGCAGGTTACTCTTGTTCGTCGTTCTGCACTAGCCATTCTCTTTTGCACTTTCTTTCGCTCTACCTTTCTCTCACTATCCCCTATACGTACATGTGCATACGCTCGGCTCGTGTGCACGCAGTATTTCCGGTATGTCTTACGTGTACCAGCACTCAAATCCGAATCGCGCACCTGACTTTCATTATACTACGAAACAACTGTCAAGCGATCGCCCTTGAGTAATCACATTAGCCCGCTAATGAGTTAACTAGGATAACAACTGGACCAACGGAACTAACAGTTGCTGCTGTCAAAACCGAAACGCACACTTACCCTTACGGGTATACCAGCGTCGCATAAGGCCGCATATGTGTGAACTCGCGAGCACGCGCCAGGATATGTTATTTAGAAGACTTGTTTCCGATGTACACTCTAATACTGAGCGCACGTCCCCAACACAGGAACGGCAGCGACCCCCAGCATCTCACTCTGTCTCTCTCGCAACTTCTCCCACCACCGCCACCTTCACCCGGATCGCTCTCTCTCTCTCTCTCTCTCTCTCTCTCCCTCTCTCTCTATCCATCCATCTATTATTCCGTTTCTCTCTTCGTCTGGCTATGATTCGAGGGTACGTAGAAAGCGCGAGAGAGCAGCAAAGCGGTGCAACATAGCCGTGCCGTCGTGACAGAGGCGGATGGTGGGATCGAGGGCAGCAGCAGCGACCGGCAGTGGTCTACAGTGCGCAAGACTCGCTCTGCTTCTAGTGGTGGAAAAGATAGAGAGAGTAAGTGAGAGAGCGAGTGAGAAAGGGGAAAGGGGGATAGAGGATACGCAAGGTACCAAAAGGAAAAGACAGATATGCCGGTAGAAACAGAGAGAAAGAGAGAGTGACAAGGGAAGAAGATAAGTCAAAAACATGCACAGATGAACTATCGAATGAGAAAAATAACGGTAGAGGGCTGAGCATGCGAATTGAATACAAGCAACGGAAGGGTACGTGTGCACAAACGGAATCAGAAGCAAAATAAAAGTGATGATTAGAAATTCGAAATAGGCGAGTGGGTATGGAACCAAAGAAATTGTAGAAGATCGATAATGTTACATGTAAACGGATTAAGAAATTTTGAAATACGCGATGCGCAATAGAGAAAGTAATTCTCCCGAAGCACGAATCACGCTGTGAGATAGAAAAATACTGATTTACAAAGAACGCTGAAAAATCGACTCGATAAGAAAAATAAAAAATAATGAAGGAAAGGCTTGATTAAAGGTGAACCGTTTGTATAAAAATATATAAAGTATTAGTGAGAAGAAAGTAGGGAAAATTGAAGCTTAAGAAAGCGAGGGAGAATTAATACAATGATAGAGTGGAAATAAATGTAGAAGAAAGGAAAGAATTGGATGAAGTACTATATAAAGTAAGTGAGATAGATGAACAGCGAATATAATATGAAAGATGAAATACCAATACTCTGGATTAGAGAATAAAAAGCGAGGAAAGAATAAGAGTGAAAGAAAAGACTTATCAAAACTAATTAAGTTTCTAATAAGAAATCCGAACAGTCTACGCTTCAAACTAACACGTTATTACAATTTAGAATGCTAACGAGATAGAAAAGTCGCTGCAACATACATTCGTAAAGATCGTGGTAAATATTGTGCAAGAAAACGGATGAAAATAAAGAAAATGTAATCAAAATGAAGATTCGTAAAAAAGTATTTATAAAGTTAGAATAGTTGGAACATTGAAGTTGATACAAATGTATGCTAGAAACGAAGTGAAAGTCAATTCAGAAGCAGAAACTATAAAGTATATTTGTACTTACATTCACATGAGTCTGAGTGTATTTATTCTGTTACTACTTAAACTTGAGATACGGAGCGCACGTGCGCGTATTGCTTATCAATGTTTGTCTTATTCGCGTTCGCTGAATCTGTTTGTACAATTTTCGAGGATTTGTATCCTCCAGTTTTTCTTCTAGTAGAACGTACATTAGTGTATAACGACAGCTTAGATTCGCGTGATAGCACGCATGAAATATCACGCTTGTCTACGCGCAAACACCTATCATAAAGTTCACTTCAACTTTCCTGTTTCTAACTATTTTCTTTTACATCTTCTGGGACTCTTTACTTGTACGCATAAATTTCCGTAATTGCACATACATCGTTCGAAACTGTTTGTACGTATTTGAAGATTAGAAGCATATTTTCATGAATTTATTTACGTATCCAAAGGTTGTGTCAGTTATAGATCATTACATATAGATGCCGCATGTATAAGACCATAAGTATATAAGTGTTTTGAGCTTTTCTCGAAAGTCACGACGTAAACTTCATTAAACTCTATACATAATCTGACTATTTTTTTATACTCGACCTATATCTGTGTGCCGAAAGCAAGAGAGAGAGAGAGAGAAAGTGGAGAAAAGAAGACAGGTGGACGGAATCCCTATCATATACATGGATTTTGCGCGCGCGTGTGCGTGTATGTGGGTAGGTAATTAATCGAGTGTAGATATACGACGTTGGGCGAATTAGCACTAGCGTAAGCTCAAATCCTTACTCAAGCTCGTCTATACTTGTAAGCTACCCTACCCTTGTACGATTGCCTGTGTGTATATCAGTCAGTTCCATAGTCATATTATATTCTCTTATACATCCTTTTATTACATTCTCTCCAATTTTCGCCTCTATTTCTCGTCGCTTCTACCGATAATTCTTTTATATTGTTATTTATCTCTTTATCCACTCGGATCATTTTTCATTACTTTTTTCTTCTTTCATCTTTAGTCCTCTATATATTGTTGTTTTTTACGCTATTTGAACAATTTTTATTAATCTACTTAGCTTTCTTATTTTCATCCGTCAAATTAACTTCTCTGTTTCACTTTCACGAAGCCCGCTAATATACATTTATTAATAATCTTTTATACACGTGCACACCTGTATATACAGATGCAGTTATCGCAGTAAGAGTGCACGAAGCGTGAATATATCTATATAGAGGTTCGTAGTGTTACCGGTGAAGTAGTAGTCGCTAGCAATGTCCATTTATAACTATCTTTCTTGTTTTTCCTCTTCTCATCGTTTACTCATCGTTTACTCATCGTTTACGCCAATACAGTATATCTAGCGCTTCTCTCTAGTAACGTTCACTCTCTATGTCTTTCTTCTACACTCTTGGAATCTCTCTCTCGCGCGCGCGCGCTCTCTCTCTCTCTCTCTCTCTCTCTCTCTCTCTCTCTTTTCCTTTTCTATCCTGCCCTTTCTCGTTTGCTTTAAATCTACCCCGCTATATATTAATGATGACGGATATCGTTACTGAAAACTCCAACAGAATACACAACTCCGATTCTCTCTTTATCTTTCTCTATATCCTTTTCTATCCTTCTTTTTCTCTTCTATTCTAGGTACCGAGTTGTTGCCTTTCATTGAGTTTACAGGTACTCTGGGTATACTCACTTCTTATTATCCTTACCGTTATCTCTGTTTCGTTTTCATATTCCGCTTGTACTCAGAAATGTCTAGGCTGTGTGACTATTTAGCGTTTATCAGTAATAACGATAATTTTACTGTTTTAATTTAATGAGTTATTCTTTAATTAATGCGATATATATATATATATATGAATAAGCTTACGTGTCGGTTTCTAATTCTTTGAAATAGTTAAAAATAATTCATTTGAATAAAACTAAGTATCGATAATTTATTATTGAGTTTATTAAAGATGTAGGTAGTATTGGTAAAGCCATTTATTAGATAAGACTCATTTTGCTTACAAATAGTAATGCATGTGCAATTTCACTGGCAAAGTACCAGCTTACGGAGGTGCAATACATTTCCTTAATAGACTATCATATTTAAGCTATTCAACATTATACTGAACTTTATTCTTAACGTTAATAACATTCTATTCGTATAAAAATAAAAAATCCTATCCACGATTTACTATATATAATATAGCAATCACAACTTCTTTTTATGTTATTCATGCAGTGGATTATTCAACAAACATTATAATATCTATTGAAGAAAAAACATATTTCACAGCCATTGTTAATGTAATTTTATATTTATAATGTTACTTATTTTATTACTGTACGCAGAATTAATGAAGCAGTTTTAATTACACTTGAAAGTATCGTTGGAAATAAAAATACCAAGTAATGAAATGAGGCGCAAGATCTAAATGAATAGCGACCATTGTATATAAAAGAAAAATGAGGAAATCTGTTGAAAGACAAAAAGATAATTATGAAGTATATAACAGAAGATTCTATCTCTTGGTAGTACACCTTGCACAATTCAACGTTGTATCGACGATCGATGCCTCCTTTTTGTCTCTCTTCTTCTCTTTCCCCTTTATAACTGCCTCTCACATTGCCAGCTCAAGCGTACATGTGTACGCGTAAACACGCGGTTTGGCTCGTCATGTGGCTTTACAGAGGATATTTTCTTGCTTGCCGACTCTCATTGGCGACTCTCCTTTCTTCTGTTTCGCTTTTACTCTATCCTTGCTTTGGCGTTTCTCAAGCACACACTCGATCGTTTCAACTCTCGTTCACCCCTTGAGCAACCCATAGAGAGATAGAGATAGAGAGAGAGAGAGAGAGAGAGAGAGAGAGAGAGAGAGAGAGAGAGAGAGAGAAGGAGCGAGTGTGCAAGAATGAGAGGGGGGAGACAAACGATGCTCGAAGGGGGTCGTAATTACGAGAATTGAGTGCTATTAAGGTCGAGAGATACTGAATTTTCCATTGCCGATGAAGGAAAATGCGAGAGAATGTTTAGTTGATAAAAGTAGTGGGAAGAGCGTAGAGTGATGAAAACTGGTTTAAAATTTTAAGAGATTGTTGAAAAAGTGTTGAAGCTAGATAATTGAGTTGATGATAAAAATAAACGCAAGGAAGACGTTGTTTGGATTTACGTGTACAAAGCGATGCGTCGTTAAGTCACTAATTATATGCTACCATTTATAAAGGAAGACTTATTATATACCTTAGTATTAACAGAGAAATTATTCAATTTCTTTACAATTTTTGGTTTATTATCAGCGTTTGTACAGTCTAACTATTTCAGGAAATTTCTTCAGTTTTACCTATTATTTATAGTTTAATTAATGAAGTTAAAAAATCATTGTGAATTAAAAATGTTATAAACTTTATTAAAATCGTTATAGTAATTTTTTACGAAAAGAATACACGAAACCTAACTGAAATGAAAAGTATACATAATAATACTGTCTAATATTAATTCACGTAGAGGTTATAGAGTTTTCGTTTTCATTAATTATTAGTTTAACTAAAAATAAACAAAAACATTAAGTGTAATGTGTAGTTATTTTTTCAGTCATTTATAAAAGATGAAATTTATTGTACTTAAATACTTTTTTAGTAGTATACACTGCACATATTCTCTATAGGAAAATTATGCGTTGGATAAATCATAAAATTCTTTCCAAATAAAGGGTTTATTATTTTAGTATACTTTATAATGGTTATGTGTATGTATGTATATATATATATATATATATATATATGTATTAGAATAACTATTTTGACTTTAATTTTTTTCTACATTGTACTTTTTTGTACAATATTATTAATAATCAGTAAACTTTGTATTATTATCTTGACATGAAGGATAATTTTTATTTTAAATCGTTACGTTCAAACTTTAGTTTAATTGTCATATCCCATTTTTCGTGAACGCGCTTAAAATGTTATCTGAATAATGTCAAAATTTCCGAACAATTTAAACCGCATTCGTATTAAAAATCGGACGTGGTAGACTACTTTTAAGTCCAAATTTAAATGTAATCTATCTAACTTTAGTAGAGGAGACATTCCATAACCTCCACAGAAAAAATTCAAATTTCGTTGATCTGTATCCGCTATAATACTATAGCGGAATACGTAATCGAAACGATAAAAGTCGAGACTATAAAGGCTTTTACGTGGATGATACTCCCATTAAAATGGACGCTGAAATTGTAAAAGCTACCACATGTTTGAGAAGTTTGTAAAAAAGTATTCTGAATTGTCATAGTCATTATGTGAGTAGAGCTCACATAAAAAAGGGTTTTTGAAATCAAAATATTTTTTACATGAATACTACTCATATGAAACTATGTATATCATGAAAATGTTTATAGAGCTGTGAATTCTAAAGAAAAATTTTTTTTTCAAAAGTTTTCCCTACGGAATATCATCAAAGCGGTAATATCCGCAGTAGTATTGAAAGAATATTTTATAAACTGAATTATTCTAAATTACGAAGCAAACTTTTTCAAGTTTTGATTATTAATTGAAGCGAGTAAAATTTGCTTAAAAGTCAATGTATCTATATAAAGAGATTATCTATATTTGCTCATTTGAATCTATATTTTTAATACTATATATATTAATAGAGTGATTTCGGTAGATCTTTCCGCGTTCGGTATAATGCAGAATTTCTACGAGATCTGTGCTTTCCTTCTAGTTTTGGAAGTAGACGGGATTTTCGTCCTTCCTACCTTGCTAATCCTACGTCTTCTCCGCGGTAAGAAATCGGTCATTCAGCGGTGCACTAAAATATATATTGCAGAATGAAGATAATTCCTTATTATTATTATTTCAAAGAAATTCAGGCTTTATTGGGATTACGTTATGAAATATATTATTGACATATCGATCGATTAAAATTTGTTATAAATGAGTTTTACTTGTTAATTATAAACAATGTGCTTGAATATAACAAAGAAGTGGATTTATATTGAGGTTATAGAGTAAATTAATTATTAACACGATGATAGATCAGTCAACATATTTACTCAGCGGGCTAGACTCATATTAAACATAATATATTCAATTACAAAACAGCCCCACCTTGTTTCAATGTTGAAGGTAAAATACGACTTCCTATACTAGCTAAATATTTGGAAAAGTATTCTTTGTTTGATCACCGATGATTCTGATTACTGATTCCTTGATCTGATCTGGCAATGTTTCTTCTGCTTTTACCATCCAATGCAACATAACGAAGGAAATGCAATAGCTCGCAACAACACTTGCGCATCGAATTTATTACATCTTTTGTTTCGCCTTATCCATTTCTCGTGAAAGAAATACAAACACTATCCTTTCGCGTGTAATAAAAACTCTCATTTGTACAGCTTCCCCCGTTCTTCAGGGATAGTATTTTCGAATATCCACCGTAAACCTTCGGATCAGCATCTTGTAACAACTTTGTACAAATATGACTGCAAGTAAAACCATCGTTCGTCATAGAGTACTACATAATACATTTAACACGATATTAACCACCAAGCAATAAATATATATGGAGCACTGCATAAAAATTGATCGATGTGAATTTAGCTATTTTTCAGAATCATCAAATGTCTCACCAAATAATTTCCAGAATTGAAATTTCAAAAATACTTATTTAAAATCCGCCATAACTTCGGCTCATGAAACCAATTATTAATGAAATTAAAATATTACGTTAACATATCATTTTTAAATTACATACGTTTTTCGCTAAAAATTTTTCACTTCTAATTAAGTATTATTAATTTATTGATCGGGAATGTAAATAAGTACAGAGAATTTTTAAATATTTAACATTTATTGTGTATTTTCATTGTCACATTTGTAAATAAATTGATGCTGAATAAGTATGTCAGCTTACACATTTATTCAATATCTAAAGAATATTTTCGAGTTTTAATTAAAATAAATAAAATATGATTCACAAAGCTGAAAAATTAAAAAATATTTTAATAAAGAGATATCTACATTTTTGAAGCTGTATAGAGAATATATTTAAATAAAATACCGCATAAACTAAATTGAAACATGAAATCCTTATGAAAGCATCTAAAGCAATGAAATTATATTGATATTAATAGAAACATACCACATTATCGACAAAAGAACATTATAAAATATAATTAATAAATTATTCTATTGTATTTTCAATATTATATACTTATATGCTTGTTTTTGATATTATATTTTTGAAAATATTTAAGACAACATATGTTTGTCAAGATGAATAACACAGTAAAATACTCTAGAATAATTATATAATTATAGTTTGACTTGTACTTATACCTATATTATTAATTCTTCTGCATAATAATATATACAATGAATGAGTCTACGAATTGAGGATATGAAGTAATTGAAAGATTATAATTTTTAACTACTTTATTAACAATATTGAATTCTTAATAGATACTTGCTATCAAGAAATAATTTATTTAGTCCATTTTAGCATTAAATTTTGTTCAAATACAATTAACGCGAGCCCTTAAGAACTTAAGTCTATCCATTGTCTCGATAGACAAGCTGTATTGAAATTAAAAATAATTGTAGTGGGATTTATAATCGATTAAGATAATATGTGCACAATGGAATTAAGCAGTTAGTGTTTTTCTACTTTATTATTTTCAGTTCGAAATAACATCGTCTTGTTTGTAAATAAGAACGTTTGAATAAACGCAAATCCTTCGGTATATTTGCTAACAAGACAAGCTTTACAAAAACATTTATATTTATATCCTGTGAAATTGGTGTTTTTTACGTTGAAAGCCTTTGTAAAATGTAATTTTTATAAGAAAAAAGATATCTCTTGAATAACATTCGAAGTAAAAAAAATATAATTGGATCATAAAGTTTTCTGCATAAATGACATTCTCATAAAAAGGACGTTCCACATTCTACTAGTCATCTTGTTGCAAAGCTTTTATAAAAATAGCTTTAGATGCAATAAAAGTCTTAGTCTGATAATAAGACATTAGAAACTTGTATTTGAAATAGAAAATTTAATAAAAATATTAATTTTCCACAGTATTGAGTTTATAAAATATCTAAAAGATAAATTAGAATTAAATATTAAAGTGAAATTAGACACGATCATGTGCAGTCGGAAACATTGTTGTTGGAAACACATCTAAGTAAGCACATTAGTAATTTTACTAAAATTTTACGAAGTGCGAAAGTGAGTATGTTAAAGTACTGATCGAGAATTTCTAATTTATTACAATTTGAAATCTATTCAATATCATTACGTAAATTTTGCTTAATATTAATTTGATAAAATATTATTTTCATTAATAACAAAATTGCCTAAATATGTTTGCTGATGATTTTCATGTTAACAATATATTACATTATAATAGGTGTATTCTTTAGAGGGAAACTATCGATTTTATAAAATTTAATTTCACAATGCTATTAATAATTTCATTCCATCTATTTTCATTTATATTCAAAAATATATAATCTGTATAATATTTATATATATAAGAATTATACGTATTAGTATTTATATTTTTAAAATGCGTGTGTATGCTTGAGTTTTTGGATTTTATACTTCTTCTTTTCATTTATATGATTAATGGCAAGCTGTTAAACATATATGACGAATAGAGCAAGTTTCTGATTGATTGCGATTCGATCACAAGATTATTTGATTGATTGGTTTGTTACTGTCTTTGCTTACTTTCATATGTAGTTTTTAATAGGATACAGCTTGTCTTACTTTTACGTGACGTACAAAGACAGAGATTATGTGGTGATGAAATACAAGCGGATATTGTAAGGTATTTATTTGTCACATTGATGAAGGTAAAAGCATAATCCATATATTATTCGACTGTTAATTTTATCTTATTAAATTCAACGATTTATTTTTATTTTATTTGAAAATTCTTAAACGTCTTAAAATTATATGCACTTAGTAAATTAAGAAAAAATGGTGTTGCCGTACTTCTGTGTTTCTAATAATGAGCTTTCTTATTTTTAAACAGTGACTTTCTACTTAATTTTAAATTTTACATGCTGCATAAAATACTTTTAATACAACCTGTTAAGATTTTATGGTTACCTTTTTAATGTCTAGTAAAAGCAGATATAGGTTTGTGTTACAAAGATGGAATTTTCTTAATGTGCAATAGAAACTAATTTTTTCGAAAGAAGATTCGTAATCAAGTTTCAACAGTTATAAGACCTTTGCATTTATGGTTATCGTATATATAAATCTTGTATATCATTTTTTACCGAGATCCGTAGTAATAATTTCGATATGTAATGGAAGAAATTACTCAAAATATTTGCTATATACTTATATGTTATATTTATTACAAGAATTGAAAAATTGAATAGATGTGATAGACTTTAATAAAATAGATAGAAACATTACTTTTTAACGAATACCACATACTATAAAATTTCTTACTTGTTATTCTTTTAATCAAGAAATAATGAAATGAAACAAAAGTATACTATTTATATAAATATATATATATATATATATATACATTGTTTTCGTCTATTTTATTTTTACTATAATGATATAAAGTAACTAAACGCATTAAAAATTAAATTTGTTTATTTTTGTATCCGCAGCAGTAGAATTAATTGATAAATTCACTTAAATAAGAAACTC
This sequence comes from Wiebesia pumilae, assembly GCA_018907045.1. Taxonomy (NCBI): domain Eukaryota; kingdom Metazoa; phylum Arthropoda; class Insecta; order Hymenoptera; family Agaonidae; genus Wiebesia; species Wiebesia pumilae. Next base: position 6,594,905 of record JACCHZ010000138.1, read on the forward strand.
ACTGTGACTATTTATTGTGCAGCAATATCGAAGAACTTATTTTAACACAAATATTATTTCTACTTGAATACTTTAATTGTTTTTCAATTCGTTTAATATTTATGTGTACAAAATTAAACAACATTGATATCCTAAGAAATGAGACATTAGCAATATACAGCAATATATGTAGTAATGTATAGTAAATTAACTTGTCAAAATAATTATGACATAATTTCATAAAATTTAAATTCAACAAATTTAAGGTGTCGGAATAACTAGTTATTACTTTTCAAATTGTTACAATTGTATGAATAAAATGAATGGTAAAGTTTTTTGTGATGTGACAAAAAATGAGACAAATTTATTTCACAAATTTCTGCTAGACATTAAGTATACATAAGTTGTTCATACGTTACTTGATGAAAGTTATTATTTTTACATACATTTTCTCCAATGCTCTAGATAACAATAATTAATCCATTTATTTTAATAATCAATCATAATTATTGAGAAATTCCTAAAAGTACCTCTAAATTAAAAGTAATTTTTAAGTGTTAGAGAACTACCGATATATCAAGTTTTTCAGTTACTTACACTCAAAGGAAATATAAATCTGAATCAATTTTATTGGAAACAGAAGTCAAACAAAAATAGTAGGATAACGAGTAAGTCAAACATTTATCAGCTTAACATCTCGAGACCAAACGAAGAATATGTATCTTTGAAATCGGCAAAAACTTTATGAAATCCTTAGGAGTACGTTATATACATACCGAAGGTCGAAAATAAACTTTCTGGAGTCCTCTTCAACTTCAACTGCAGTGCAGTGTGGTTCTCCGTTCCTTTAACTTTTGATTCCGCGACGACTCGACATAAGATCGAATCCATCTAGGCGTACAATTCCCCCACTTTAGCCGCAAAAGCCGAAAGTAACCAAACAGCGACTAGGGGAAAAAAATAAAAAGTCAGCGAGTGAATGAAAGAGATAAAGTGAGAGAGAAAAAGACGAAGAAATTTAGCCACAAAGTACTTCGACGATGACGACGACGGCGAAAACGACGTCACGTTTACAAAGTTTCACTGAAGCTATCAGGAACAGAAGTTTGTCCACCTAATTGGGTGAGTTTGACATTGCGCGTTGCTTAATCCGTTGCAACTATTCTCCAGAACGTTCGTACACGCATGAAACGATTCAACGAGTAGTGCGAGTCAGAATATGGCCAGACATAGTCAGGCTCGTGAGTACTTCCTTCTTAACTAGCTAAAAGGTAGATCTGCAACCGAAACCACAAGCAGATGACGCATCCACGTTAAAAGAGAGGAAAACAGAGAGAGAGAGAGAGAGAGAGAGAGAGAGAGAGATAGGCAGCGAGTAAACGAGGGCAGGGATCGTTAGATCAAACGATCATAGAAGTCAAAGGACGCGCGCCGTTCACGGATATGGACGAACCTAAGTAATCGAGTGGACCTGCGGTGGGACGAATGAAACAAATCCTACCTGAGGAGTAACCGCGCCACGAGCTCGACTGTCAACTTTAGTTTGCTTGGTACTATCCAGAGGAAGGAAGAGTCGTGGAGTTCAATTCGACCCGACACTGGTCGAACTCGGACTTAGGGAATAAAGAAAATGATGCAGCTTCCTAAAATACCATTCCTCGAGAATAGATTAGACGAAGAGAGGGGTTTTAATTATTTTCTCTGAAACGAAACAGGAAGTTATTTTCTTTTTAACTATGGCGAAGCATTTAGTTTTTATTGTTTTTTTTTTTTATAACTCTTTTAGCAAAAGTTAAGTAAAGATATTCCAGGAATCGCTATAAATATAATGGTTTTGGTGTTCTAACTAGCGAAATGTTTCATGATTTTTAACGTGCTCTTATGCGTCTGTGTGATAGTTGAATTAAAATTTCGTACATAATTTGAAATATAAAGTTCTTTGATTTATAAATCTTATAAGAAATCAGTATACGAATAAATCTTTTTTTCTAAATATAGTTTATTCGGTAATATTCCATTTATGGATTCAATGACTGGATTAAGCAACGATTAAATAGCAAGTATTTTGTACATTTATTACTGATAAAATTGTTTCAAAGTTCTTAAAAGAAATAGCGTTTACACATTGAAAATCATAGTATTTCAAAGTGTTGGATATGCTGGGTTAAATTAAAACAGAAAAGTAAGAAAAAGAAAGTAAATTTTGCCAAATATAGCAGCATCGAGCAGATGAAATAAATTCAAATTCAAGAATACGCAAGATGAAGCAATCGTCTAATACTTGTTAAAAGCGATATTGGCATATAGTGACATAAACGTGGAGATAGGTTGAGAGAAAGAATAATAAACGGAGAAGGGCTTAGAGCGAATAAAATCCAGAATGAAGATATAAAGGCAGAGAGAGTATCCATGGATAAGCAATAGACGCATAGAGGGAGAGAGATGTACGTGAGATAGCGAGATTGACACATAAAAAATACGTGAAGTAGCTGTATCGTTTTGATTTGTATAGAAAGTAGGGATGATAGAGTAGCGAGGAAAAATAGTAGAAGCGACAGCAACAAAATGCTGAATGGCTCGAAGGGAAAGACGGAATAGAAGATGAAGAAAGGGAAGTCTCGGTGATATTTTGATGTGGAGAATAGAGGAAAAACAAAAGGGAATCGAGAGGCAGACAGAAGACACGAGATAAGCCCAGAAGCGTAGAGTTTCGAGGCCCCGAAGCTAAGACGGCTTCTCTGTGTTCATCGAAATTAAGTTTGTTTTGAAGCGTGCACTGCACTTAAGCTAAAGTATGCTAAAATAATAGTACACGAGTTAACGTGAGTTATAAAATGATATAAGTATTGAATATTTACACGTATAAAGTATTATATTAAATAGCTACTTTTCCTATTTCCATTCGGAAACTTATTTTTCTTTTTTATCTTCTCAAACCTGAAAAAGTATTGAATCATTTTTTAATAAAACAAAAGTGTACCGTTCCACAGTAAGAGTAAAACTTTTACTCGGATGTAGTAGATTTTACCTTGGAACAATGTAATCGTAATAATTTCATATTATTTTTATATTACATACTTATCTTGTTTATATGAGCGATTCATTCGGAATTTAATACGAAGTGTCGTTAAATTATTTTGAATTTTAAATATGTAAATGATACGTATTAGCACGTATGATTTTCGTAAAGGATAAAAAACGAAATAGCTTTGTGAATTATAAGAAACGATACGATATTATATACTACGAAAAGAGTGTTTATAGCTTGGCGTATCTGCTGTCTTTTGCATAAATCTAGACTGTAATTATATGAAGTGTCACAATTAGGCAACTGAATTATTATTCAGACAAGTTTCGCTTAGGTAGTAATTATACTTAGCTTTCTTTGAGCAATATTTTTAATAATATATAACGATAAGAAAAATATTCACAGAATTACACTTAAAAGCGTATGAAAAATTAGTTGGTTTCCGTTTGAAAACTGTCATTACAATTAACAATTTTTAGTTTAGTTTACGTCATTTTACGTTTCGTTATAAAAATTATTTAGCTAAATACTACGAAGATGAGCTCCAGTTTGAAAATTATAAAAAAAAAAAAAAAAAAAAAAAAAAAAAAAAAAAAAAAAACGATAGTAAAAATAGAGACTTTTTAGAAATCTGTAAGAGTGCAGTCCTCGTACAATAAATGATCAAAGTCCTTACACATGATTCTAGAATCATAGTTTTAATAATAATTTTCTCAATTAATTTCCTACAATTTCTATACGTATTCGATAATACATAATCGCACTAGTCTCATTTATTAAAAAATGATTTAATGGCTAAAGCAATTGCATGGCTTTAATTTTTATAAAATGTTAAATTCGAAAAGTCACTTTATTCGAATAATATTCATATGCTATTACTTTCTCCATGGGTCACGTACGACATAATCTTAATTAAAGAATAACGTTAATAAAGTTGATACGCATGCATATTTCAAAACAATTTCGAGATTAAATTTTTCTGCTTAGTATGCGTTCTCGTGGTTTCTTCTCATCATCAAAGTGGTAAGCTTGTAATAATTATGCTCTTTCACAAGGAAGAAATGTATTATAATTTTCGCGATGTTTCCAACAGAATCTTAAGAATAACATATCGCATTAAGCTCTTTACTTAATTCACCATGAACAAACTGAACCGACACTGAAAGACAGGCAGAAGTGAGAGTGGAACGAGTAAGCGCGCAACAAAGATAAAGAAAAGAACGGTTCAGTTACACAATGAGAAAACAAAAGTGAGAGAAAAAAAGACAGAGTAGAATCTTAAGGATAACGCAGGGATGTTAAAGTAGCACAGAGGCAAGTTTTCACAGTCGCATAGCTCTGAGTCCGCAGCTTCGAAATGGATTTTCCAAGCGAAGCGAGGAAAGTTATTCGTTCGTTTCAAGACTCGCTCTTTCTATTTTTTCTCTGTTGCTCCTTCGCTCTTGCCTCTTTTTACTTTACTCTCTCCCTCCTTCTCTCTCGCTCTTTTTTATTGTACAGGCCCTTTCAAAAGCAGATACCTGTCAGCCGGAAAAGAAACGCCCAACTCGATTTTTCTTCTCTTTTTCTGTTCTTCCCTCTGGCGACGATTTCGCGAGCAAGGAGCAAGCAAGCGGCACGTGCTTGCGCGTATCTAAACGGTGCTTTCGTGAAAAGTGGAAGAGATTCTTTAAATTCCCTCGCATCACTTCGCTCTTTCTTACTCGGTCTAATGTTCTCTGCTACTTTCCACTATTCGTCTCCTGTTCTTCCCATTCTGTTTGCTTTCCTCTACATTATCGTTCCTCGTATGCTTATTCGCTTGCTCCAATTTTTTTCTCTTTAATAAAAAGCAAAAGATCTTCTAGAGACGCAGCGAGCGATTGAAATGACAGGAGAAGATGTTACCTTTTTGTATTTGTGGTAATTTGTGTCAGAATTTACATTTAAATTCTAATGTAACACGAATACTCCGTGTGAATATCTCGATAGACTTGTAACATGCATGCATCGTGATGTGTTCATTAATATTTTTATTCATTAAAAAGGAGATTCGAAACCACTGCTTTTGTATTCGTATAATACATATTTCAAGATAAATACGCATCGAACTAGATTTTATCGGCATCTGCATGCTTTTAAGCAACTAAATTGAGTCCAGTCAGATGATAATAAAACGGTATTGAGTGAGTTTGATATATAATAGCTATAATAATTTAATAGACTTTTATTTATTGTGGTTCTGGAACTTATGTTAATAACAATTAACTGGCATCTTCATGTTTTCAAATAATATTTAAAATATCGAAGATATCGGTTTTAGATATCATCTGTGTAACTACTAATTTATATTCATCATAATATATATAAATGCAATGCAAGCATAATTGCTTGAAAACATCTTCGAGAAAAAGATTTTATAGTTGGAGAAAAATAAGAATCAAACTTAATTATCTAAAGTTTTATGACTAATTTTAAAGTACTTTTATGGCGTGTAGTACCTCAGAATTAATTCGTTCGGGTATAACTACGTCATGTTTATTCCCTTGATGATATGCTTTATAGCTTTACCATAAAATACTTTTAAATTGAAATCGATTGAAGTAGCATTCCAATGGAAGACAATAATTTAAATGTATGAAATATGAAACATTTGCATAAGAATAAATTTAGCGAATACTAAATTTTTAGTCTCATAACTGTCGAGTTACGATCAAGCTTTTAAATACCTAGTGACACATTGTCATCCAACAAAATCTATGTTATTTTGTTAAACAAGTCTCAAAATCTTTTTAATTCCTTTTTAATCAATGAATATTTATAAATCAACTATTTATTCCTAAGATTGAGGTTTTATTAAATGAGGACTATTTAATTTAATTTTTATTCAAACGCTGAATAGGTTCCGTAAATATAATTTTGATCCCACGACACTTAATGATCTCTATATACGCTTCACAAACGCGAGTCTTGAATCGCATAAAAAATTATCAAAGCAGAAATATTGTACACGATTCAATATTTTCAATATTTATGTAAGTTATCTTAAAGCCCATTGAAATCCAATATATTAATTAAGAAACTTTGAATCGTTGTGACTCTCCCACATCATCTGACGCATAACCAGTGCACTTTGTGGCACAGTATGAAATAAATTTTCTAAATTATGTAACGATGCAACTACTCAAAATTTACCTTAAATAAACTGCTGATTATAAATTCTTATAAATTGTTTCTACTGCAAAAATATAATATTCTTATTATTATTTCTTTTTAAAATTCATGTTTCTTCTTTTTCCATTTTTTCTAGAAATTACATTTCATTAGAACAAATCTTATAAACCTTTTCATTATTCAGAATATTAGTATTAGTAATGATGATTTTAAGAATAACATGTATTTATATGTTTATTACGAACAACGATTAATCCTAAAAATGTTTAAAGTGGTAAATAATACTACCTCTTAATATACTGATTGTACAAGAATGTGTTCACATAAATTTATGTAAATTTCCATACTGAAACTACTAAAAACATATTTCAAAAGCTTAAGTTTAAAAATGAATTTTCAATGTTACTTATAATTTACGTTTTGGACTAAATTTATTCAAAAAGGTTTCCTATACAGATTTCTTGAATATCTTACATCGTCAATTTTAATTTAAACTAAGATTCTAGACTTCAAACCACTCTAGACTAGAGTCTTCTGTGATTTATTATCAATTAATGAGAATTCTTTTACTTAAACCGAGCACCTTAAAAAGCAGTATCATTAAATCCATCATATTTTCACGTTGCTCATTACTTTGTTCCTTCTGCAGTATACATAATATAGTAAAAAGTTCACTGCGGTTCAATTCCTTCGTGGCAGCCTTAAACCTCCACCTAGTGATTTCCCAATTGAGTATATATATTTATTAGAGCTAATAAAATGTAGAATCTTTCTTCTTATCAAATCTTAATTACTTGCTTTATTACTGTAAACAGTAAATTGCACAATATTATATAATAGTCTACAATATTCATCTTTGATAACAATGAAATAAATTCGTTATAATTTTATACTATAAATAAGTTAATTTTTTATTATTACTTTAATAATTTAAAAAAAAAAAAACTGGTTTATTTAATAAAAATATACTTTATATTATGACGTTTTATTATAATTAAACGGATATAAAAAGTATTTAATTTTTCAATCACAGTCCGTTCCATTATCTTTCAGAATTTACTATATCCATCAAATTTATGATAGACATATTTGTTATTATATTTGTTATTAAGCTATGACAAAACTAATGTGACCACATTAGTTGTATTACGAATTGTGTTAAAGTTATATCATACTGTTCGAAAGATGTTAAATTTTTTATTAATTTTGAATTTCAAAATAAAAGCTTTGAAAAATATTTTAAGCAAGCATTGCTTATACAGCATAAATATATTCTCTGCCTAGTGATAAGAATTTCGAAGAACTAATGAAAAATTAATAATTTTGAACATTTAATACCGTCGAATAATGTATTTTTTGAAAGAAAACAAGCACATCACACTGATACAAATCGGCTTTGTAGTAAATTATTGTGTGTTTGAAATGGCACACTAGCGAGCTCTCGGCAACAGAAATAGTGAGTAGAAATCGTGAAAAAAGGATATCAATGACTCAACGTTAAATATTTATAATCCGGAAAGTGTTGATACATTTGAAGAAGTTACGGACTAGAAAAAAGTGCTTATTGCTTTATAGACTTTATTGCTTAAGAGAAACAGAGAAGATAGAAATATAAACAATATTACCCTACAGGTTACTTTCGATGAAATCGAGGCATACAAACATTTCTAGACGATAGAATATTCAGAGATAGATAATCTACTTCTGACAAATATTTAATAATAGTTCCCATTTAAACCGATTAAATATGTCAACAATTACGTACAGATTAAACAAAAAACAAAAAATAGCACGCAATTTTTACGCGAGACAATTTAAGCAGGCTTAATTAGTAGTACTAATTAATTATGAAAAAATAACACTATACGAATTCAATAATTTATATGGCCATGATGAAAAAATATAGTTGAAGCGGTGATATCGTTGTTCCATTGAAATAAAGACGACGAATTATTCCTGATTCAGATGACAAAGGATCAAATTGAAATTAGCTCAATTATTGTTATTTTTATTTCACACATAATATATTATTAACTTTAAAAGAATGATGCTGAACAGATAAAACTGAAGAAGAATACATGAATAATATATTTACAAAAGTCATTAACAACACTATGTAAAGCGATTGCTTTGATACTAAATTAACGAACGTACCAAAACATTAGATAGTTATCATTATAACTAAATTAACTTCTAAGCTGTGCTGCAATAACTTAAAGTAGTCATACTTTAAGTAGTAGATACGCGATGTTTTAAGAAGTTTAAAATAAGGATTTTCAAATAATATATTTGAATGTTGTTTTAATTTTACTTAGGTTAATAAGTAAAAAAATAAGATAAATATAATGAAACATATAACGATAAGTCATATAACTCATTTTATTAATTCATGAAGCACTCTAAAGTACAGTTCTATTTGAATTATTTGTAGGTTCTTTTTATTGGTATATCAATATTAGTCTTTCATTCTCCTTCTCGTACGCTCTTCAACGTTTCAGCTCTTCCTAAGACCTACACGTAATAGCTCCTTGCTTTTTATTTTCGTTTTTCCTCGTTTTTCCTCTTCGTACCCGAATCTCGTGAACTGAAGTTGCGGCAAATTCCCTTTTGAGTGACGTAAAGTACAAAGAGTCAGAGAAACCAGGACATGTTAATTTTCCGGTAGGCTGACTGTCTTTCTCTTTCATTCTTGTTCACGTTTTCGCGTACTATGAGCTTTCAAGCTCTTCTATCCTTACGCATGACTAGACCGCGAATTTTTCAAGATTTTATTTCAGACCACAGACCTCACGAGTACAACGTATGAGCTTTCTCTTGTTTTCTTACATTTCATTCTGATTTTCTTGTTGAACTGCCTTGCTGGTTCAATTTTTTATTGTTTCCTATTTTATTTTTTTTACAGTTTTATAGTTCAGAGAAATGTAGAAAAGTATTTTGTAAAATTAAACGTCAATTCGAAGGTCGGAAATCGAATTCGAGAATTATTAAAGCACAGCGAGGATCTGGTTCTTTATGGCAGTGAAAAGTATAATTTGGTGAAGTGACGTCAGTTTCGTTTTTCTTCATTTTATACAATACGAAAGTTCTCTACTTTTTCCTATACTTTATGTAGAACAGATTTACAATAATTTCCATGATATTTATTTTTAATATTATCAAATTTAAAGCAGGTGAAATAGCTTTGTAAGCTATAACGTTATTTGTTTTGAAGTACTATGTAATATATTAACCTTAGTTTTAATGCACAACGTGTAAAGCTTAGCATTTACATCTTTTAAGATTAACTTCACGGAATTCTTTGAACGCGAGCAAAAGGAAATTATAATTTTATATATAAAACTAGGTGCATGATTTTGGGAAAAAATTGAATATCGTTAACTAAATAAATCATCGGCAACACCATGTGATTAATATCATTATCTTTATTATTATTATTATTATTATTATTATTATTATTATTATTACTATGAGGCGCTCACTAATGCTAGTTTACAAATATATCGAATGGTGAATGCAACATTTCGACGACAAATAAGACGTTGTCAAGTGAAAAAGTAAGATTGCAATAGAGTTATTGAATATGAAGCCGTAAAATAAAGTACTTTGAGTATACTGGCTCCATTTGTAAGTTATATCAAATATATTTGAATTAAAAGGAACTAATCAAAAGCAATGCTTTGAGTAATATAAAATGTCAATGTTGATTGACATCTAAGTGAAACTCCAAAGCCAGGTACTGACATAGATTCTATGTAAATACTGAGAATGTTATCTGATTCGATAATATGCTGTTTGCAACAATGCACAATTTATAATAAAGAACATCATAGTCTTAAAACGGAAAATGGTTAAACACGAAAAGCAGGTACAAGATAAAGATGCTCTTACCTTGCTTAATGGTATCTTCTTAAATATAAAGAGGAAGCACAAGAAGAAGTTATTACTCTGAAAGCGACCAGAATATCTAGCGCTTTTTCATTGGAAATGTACAAGACAAAAATATCGCCTCTATTTAGCAAAGAATGGGTGATATTTTTCAATAAATTTACTTGGAAGAAATATAAGCGATGAACATTTTGCGACTAATGATATGTGTAGTCCCTTCCATTATTTCCCACATGCAAATAAAGTTATAAGCATAATTGTTAGGAAACTTGTCATACAGACAAAGAAGAGTTTCTTTACACCATAATATAATCAATTAAATGTCAGTTGGCTATTGAACGGAGGAAAAGTTATAATATAAATAGCAATGAATACTGACCTCGGATTCTAAAGCTATTTTTGAAACTCAAAATAATATGCTCAAAAATATGAAAAGACTCGTGAAACAGTTTTACACAGTTAGTAATTGGATTAGTCATTACAAAAGTTACACCTAATAAACAATTAACAAGCAACAATTTTGTAATAAGTTCGTTTACTCTTAAAAGTACAATTGAAAATTTTAAATTAATTAAATTTAAATTAACCACTCTACTTGGTGTCAAAGCAACAATTATGACAAAACGGCTATAGAACTACTCAAAAGTATCTATAATAGATTAAGCATCGGAAAATCCAAACAATGGACAATAAAATTCCAATATTTGAGATGTCTTGGGGTTACATGCACCAAAATTAGAATTATAATGACTCGTTTGAAGATGCTTCTATAACAATATGGTGTAGCCTATTTATCATTATAGGAGATATATCAGATACAATATCGATTCGCTGTAATTAAATAATATAATTCATCTGTACATTAATATTACTTTACATTCTATTATGAAACCTATTCATAAAATATACTCATACTCGGTATCACAGATTTCTCTTCTATTTAATTTATTGAATCATTATACGTGAAAAACATATATACATGTGTACATATAGAGATATCAATGTGGGCACTTTATGCATATTATAAATACATAATATAAATGAAAAATTCTCTTTTGGAAATCCAAACAATGTACTACCTTAATTCCAAAATATTTCACTGAATTTCTATTGACGTACTAGATGTAATAAAATAATAAGCTATTTATAATTTCAATTTTATCGATAATATCTGATAATGAATGAAATCGAATGAAGCCGAATCTGTTTATAATTAATATTAATTAAACTTAATTTAATTTAAAAAATTCAATATCCCTCGTGATTTGAAGAAGGAAAAACATTTATTAGAATTAGAAGGAAAAGTTTCCTCCTAATCAGAACACACAAGTGTTTTACTAGATTATAAATCGATATTCTTGTATATAATATTTTGATCTTATTTATCCTATTTGACAGTTACTCTGTAATATATTTTACGTTTTCGTTAATAATTTTAAATATTATTATTGCTTTGCTTACGCAATTAAGTGAAACTTGATGTTACGTATTTTAACTTATATGGTATACCTTTACAGACATTTTAAAAAGTATGAAGAAAGTATTATTACATTTTATTAAATATACTTATTTTTTGAATATTTATCTACAACATCTTTTCAAAGCAATCATATATTTTTGCCTTTCCATTTATATCAATGTTTATGATACTTTGCGATCCTTACATGTTTGTTTAAAATCAAAATTTAAATTTAAAATAGATCTATATACTAGAGCTTGCATGAAAAGATGCGATTGCAATGAAGATTCAAATAGATTTTGTCTATTCGTTCTTCAACGAACGTCGGTATATTTAAACCGAATACGTTGTACATTGATATGTAGCGAGTGTTCGACTATCTGAGATCAAGATGTATATCTAATATCGAACGTATTTTTGCTTTAAAAATGTTTTTATGAATTGATCATATTATAATGAACTACAAAAATATACTGATATATGTATTAATGATATTTCATTTCAAAGTCAAATAATGTATCCATGATTTCAGCACAAATTCACGAATATCTGATTATTATGTTATAATGATAAAAAGTGTAAAAAATATACAAACGAATCCTTTTAACTTTGTCTTTTAAGTTAAATGACATAGATATTTAATTTTATTATCTACATTTAATTCATTTCATTGTTAAGTTTGTAAAGCTTTGTAACACATTTTAAGATTTTGTAATTATTAACATGATTGCATATTTATATATGTAGATAAAAGGTTTTATCAAAATAGAGAAGGATAAAGTAAGCTTGCCTTTATATACCATTTCGAAATGTACAGCTTTGAGCATGAATGGAAAAAAATTCATTTTACTCATTGTGTAGAGATAAAATAACTTCCTTTTAATTTTATTTATAAAACAAGATGCTTTTTTAAATATTCTACATTTCAAACTTCTGGTCCAAATAATAATTTATGAAACTGCTGTTTTGAAATTACAAATAAAAAAATCACAAAGATACAAGTCAAATTGTTTAAAATATACACAGGACGTAAAGAAATTAATTGATTAACAAAAACAATTGTATCAATAATTTTACCTAGGACAATTTTAAATCACTAATTTAGGTACTACGCACTCAAATGTATTTTTGTGTACTTTCTTGGTACTAATTCACACTGTCTTCGCATTACTTGAATTTTTGAAAATTAAGTTCCACAATTTTTTTATGAAATTTATTCAAGATTCACTTACCAAACGACTGTTAGGTGAAATAAATATATCATAACTCTTATAATTATTTTGTACTCCTCTCGAATATTCTGAAATATATTTTATTACTTCCGACGATCCACAAAAAAGTTCTATGAATAAAATAAACTGAATAAATAGAAAAAAATATTTTATCGCGATAGACAAAATTTAATCCTTGCAGTCTTTCAAGATCTGACAATATTTAATTAAAATATAAGAATATTTATATAAACATCACATTATATATCGCGAAAAGTAAAAGCCAGTAATTCATGTATAATTATTAAAATTGATTATGAAAGAATTCATTTTTGATGAATAAATTTTTAAAATAACGTAGAGTCCTGAAATCTGATTAAGAGTTTACAAAACTTAAAATTATTACAGATTTTAAATATAATTACAAAGTCGTTTAGAAAACAGTCCTGCTTCTTGCAGCAGGAACTATTGATAGTGCCCACATTCATAAGTTATCTTTTTTTTTTTTTTTTTTTTAATCTATTCTGATGTTAGAAAATAACTTACGTTCGTTAAGCCTAAAACGAACATAATCCGAAAAGAAGAACAAGTAAACAGTGAGAGATTTGGTCGCTTTTTAAGAATGCTTTCAGAGATCTGATTTAAAAAATTTAGTAAATTTATCTCCAAGTATCACATTTTTGGTAATATCAAATGGACTTGAAAATATTTTTAAAACCCTGTCAATTTAATTATAATAATAAAGTTTTTTGTTTCTCGACAAACAATATATTACTTACTAAATATCCATTATTAACTATTCATCATTTTAAATTGATTGATTTTACTGTCGCTTTCTAAAAGTCAACCAATAGAATACCACAGTATGATTTTTCAATCTGTCTGCCGACATTAAGCAATCCATTAAATATCGGCATCACTGATCATTACTCATAGTTCTACGTCAAGACCACGGAATGCTATTGCTCTATTGCTTATTATTTCGCAACATGCACGTATTAACTAAAAAATTGTCGAATATATATATTTGCTACGAAATTTAAAAATGACGATAACGCCTGACTACTGAATATGTCACACCTTCTCTCCAAGTATAGAATCGGAAACGGTCAAGTACTTGATTGGTATCAAGAGTAATTCTTTTTTCCTGCCTGTCACATTTGTCATCTTTTTCCGACATTTCATTGGCATAAGCTACCTAATAGTTTAGATATATATTAGTCTTCAATAAGCGTGCGTATTATACTTATACGCCTTTATCCTCATGACACAAATTACATCTCTCGATGGATGTCGATGACGATACAGGTAGACATACGAGGCGTACTCGTATTTAATGCACGTATATCCGGTATATGTATACATAATACATAGTTATGTGATGTATATTTAAGTTGCACTTCATAGTATCGTAAGGAAAGCCATTAGTGGATAATCAGCGAAGATCCTAACGTAGCTTGATCGTGCCTACACAAGTCCATCACTTATAAATAGAGAAATTATTCAACAAACAACGTTAATAATTACAGAGTAGTAAATATTATTTTATAAATATGCATTTTATAACATACTGAATCTTAAAGGTCATAATTATAAAAAAATCTTTCGCCTTTACGAAAGATCGTCAATAGTTCGTAAAAGTAAATAGATAACGTAATTTTGAAAAACCTACTTTGACTAATCCTTTATTATAGATGAGAAATGTTTTTCGATATACGTATAATAATTAAGTTAAATTAAGTAAACAAGCCGATGAATTCCATCGTCTTTTATAAATAATATAATATTATAGAGTGCTACCGTTAATTATAAAAAATTTTCATAAGAAAAAGGTAAGTTAATCGCACGAGGTTTCTTCATACTTGAGAAAAGAGGTAATTATGAAAGAAAAACCTAATGTACGAGATAATTTCTGGGATACTTTATTGAGAACCCGGTGTTTTTCGCATAATTTGATCACAACTTGGAACATAATCTCAAGAGTATTAGAAAACCGGAAAATAAAACACCATTATCGCAATATACAGGATACACATAATTAATTTTAAATAAAAATGAAATGTTAAATTATAGATAAATATACAAAAAAAATTTTTCTATTTTGTAATACAATTTTTTCAGATTTTAATCAGTTAATGTTGCAAGTGCTAATCAAATATAACAATTCAAATAATACGTTCTTATTGTATTATGTATTTTCTTATTCGAAGACGGTATATTTTCTTGGGAATCCTTTCCAAACCCATTCTGTATGAAGGTTTTTCTATGCTGTTGACAGCTGTAACCCGAAATGCAAATACACAAAATATAAAAAGTAACCTGTATCTACGAATACGTGCATTTTTACGCATCCACCTTTGTACTTACGTAGTAATTTCAAGCTACAACCGAAGTTCGAAGGCCTGGAGAAAGTGGTACGTGAGAAAATTTGATTGCGATTTTCAAAGGACAGTTTGAAGCTCGCCCTGGTGGTTTCGAAATAACAGCACACTATGGCGGAGTTAGTGTCGCGCGATGCGTTTATATTGTCCAGTAAAAAGAAAATAGAGTGGCAGTATAACGACACACGCTTGCATGTGTAGAAGAGGCCATTTTTGAGTTTGGTAATGGCTTTACAAGGTCCACACGCATGTAAAAAGAACGTACCACAAGCTAAGTTCACATTTCGTATGCAAATTCGTTAATACACCCCGATAGTACAATTATTTTATTGATATTTTTATATAATAACTAATTAGTTAATAAGGTTTTCATAAGGTATAGTTTTGCGTAATGTTAGATATATTTTCCTGAAAAAAATTGTGCGTTATTCGTAGAAATTTAAGCTGCATTTCCACGTTAAAAAGAGCTTGAGTGATTTAAAGGGGATCGTCAATTTATATTTACCATACGATGATAGATTGACATGCAGAAATTTGTTAAAATCTTGGACAATTTCAAATAGGTACATTTATAATTGGTATATTTCGAAGAGGAACGTGTATTTCATTATCGAAATATAAATTATTTCATTCGCATTATTAACATAAGCTTTTATTATATTAAAATTTAACTGCATTTTTAAATAGAATAAAAGCCTGGTACTTTTTGCAAGTACCTTATATTTGTAGTTTGACTATAGCCTTTTAGACTTATATTTGATCGCTTTTAAAGTTAATTATTTATATAATAGTATTATTTTCTCGTAATAAATGATGGTCAAGTTGATGTAGTATAAAAATCTACTTTCAAGCGTTCTCTTGGCTCCACTTTATTTGGAAACTCTTCTTCGAGAGACTACAGTTACCAAGCACTATTTCCATGAAAATAATAATAGATTATCATTGATGGTGTTACTATTTTACTACGGTTATCTTCTAAATTATTCGAAGAAAATTAATAGTGAACCAATGAACTTTACGGTTTTTTAAAAAAAAATAAATACTGCAATCGATTCAACAAGAACATCAATGCATAAAAAGCTTTCAATTTTTCTTATTAAAAACAGTCGGTAAATAATCCTTCGAATTTTTGTCGTGCAAAACGATCGAAAGTTAATAAACGACTGATAAAATTTCTCGCCTCAGAAATTCGTGAAAATGTCGATGTCTTCTTCAAACCGCATTCTTTGTTTTACTCTTCGGTGGCTTAAATGCATTGGTATGTACCATTCTATGGCCCTTATGGCTTTCATAATGCACCGCCAGTCAACCTTTCTGGTCGATTTATGGTGAACAGCCGAGGATACTGCTACTGAGTAGCTATTTGTTACGGTACGAGTGGCCAAATACCTTTTAAGAGTTAGTAAGGGAGACAGAATTTCATTTGCAACACTAATTCTTCAAATTTCAATAATTCCAAAGTATTTTAAATATGTACGCTTTCAGTTCAGTTGAAAAAGAGTTTCATTATACACGCTTTACTTGCATAGAAGAATTCAATAAGGAAACGACATATTTCTTATGAATTTCTCGACACTTCACCAAATACTTGTCTGTTAATCGAGACTCTATGTTACCGTAAGACATTCCACCGAATATTTTCTTCTGGTACAAATGCGTTATAACTGAGAACAGTGTTTTTACAGTGTCTTTTACCATTTGTACGATTTGTAAGGATAGCATTTTCATTATTTACAATAATCAGAGTATATTTAACGGAAAATGTTGATTCCAAACGACTTTTGTATTTAGTTTTCACACATAATTAAATTAGTAAATCAATTATCGTTTACTCATTCTTCTTATTAAGATTTTCTTTATAAACATTTTATTTGTACACAGTGATTATATCTGTTGCGAGTTTGTGTATCATGACTGTTTCGACTGAATTAAAAAACAAAAGTGTAAATATGCGACAACTGTTGAGAACGTTGTAAAATGAAAAACTGGAACAAGCCAAGTTCGCTATAATATTAAATCATAATTTCTCAACATTTCAAAGAAAGGAAAAGGAAATTTTTAAAAGACCGATTAAGGCTTCACTTAATTACCATATAAGATAAAAATGTGGTATTAAAGCGAGTGATAATGTTACGTACGTAGCGCCAAACAATGTAAAAAATACACATCATCTCTCTCTCAATGCGAATTTTTTAATTTGGTACAAATTGAACTGAAAAATTAGATTTAATGTAAAGGACTTGATCTTGTCGTGGAAAAGCACAGTTTTTTACAATCTCGAAGCGTATGTTCTTCATTTTTCTATTTATTTCTTCATATATAATTGTATCTTACGTAAGATATAAACATAAAACTAAGTTTCAGAAAATTTTTTTATTCGGTATTTTAACACACGTGGAACTAACCATTTCTACGGAAAATTTAATAAAAGTGAATGAGGAATAGTAATATTGATCTCGTGTTCGATTGAATTTGCTTATAAACTTTACGAGATTGAATTTACTTATGTTTATTCATCGTGTCTCTTTTAGATCTAAAACTTTATTCTTCAATCTCGTTATTTTATTTTAGGTAATCAAATAATTTTAGTAATTGTTATCAATGATATTATTTACATTACGTCGTTCGTCATTTATATTTAGTTTGTCATCATTGTTCACTTCATCTCAATTCTTTCGCGTTATATCACATTTTATTTTTTTCTTGTCTTAAAATTTCAATGTATCTTTTTCAATCTTTTCTGTTATTCTTTTAGTATTAGATTGTATTACGTTTCACTCGGCTCTTATCGTTTATGTATTGTTTCTTATGCATTGAAAACAAATGAAATATCAACAATACTTATACAGCTTCTTAATTTATAAGTAATTACTCTGTATTTAACTTTGTTTTGAATAGCTATAGGCTTATGCGAGTACATTTGTAGATAAATCGTTTACTTTTAAAAATCACATGTTCAAACACAAACAGAATTGTACACTTGTGCGTGTTCAAGTACTGTGAATATGTTTTAGCCTTAATGTTTATCTGGAAGTATACTTGAGATATTTATCGAAAATTACTTTTACGTACTACTGAAAATGTCACGTTATAGCGTAGAATAAACAACAGATCGGTCACTTGTATGTAAAGCAATAAGTTCTCGATAAGAAACGAATATGCTTAATATTTTATCAGATACATTTACAAAGTTATATTATAGATCAGGTGAAAGAAAGTATATTCGACTTTTGGCTGCTTCGTTTTTTCAATCTTTAATTATCTCGTACATTTATAGCTGCATAAAATGGACATTTTCGAAAATCTACAGAAATCATGGAAGGCTAAAGAAATATATTTTGATATTTATTCTCCTTTTATTCAACTTTAAAATTGCAAATGTCGTATTTTCTGAAAAATGTATCTATACACACTTATTGTAACTATGCCCAGTCAAGTCTCTCTGTCACCGAATACACATTTATGTGCATTTATTTGCAAATGTATGTACATAATATTTTTCATATCTCAAATGCAATGATAAATTGATCATAGAAATTTATTGACAATATTCATTTTTTATAAACGACGGATAATCTTTTCCTACATTCAAATAACTTTTTTAAATATGAAAGAAAAGTATGTAATTTCTACAAAAGGATTAATAGTTATAATTGAATTACCCGTGGAATTTTAAATTAAATTATGATTTTTCACAATAAACGTATAATGAATGAAGCTTACAAGGACTAAAGCTAGAGAGACTTGTTAAAGATTAATTGGAAATCCGTTTACAAGGATGCCTAAGTATGATGATACACGCTAAAATGCTGTTAAGGCTTAGGACGTATTATGCTAGGAGAAAATATTAAGGATTTCAAAATCTAGTGGATCCTTTTACAATTTAGATATGCGGTTGCACAAGAACTTCGATACAATGCCATCTTCTTCGGCGCGAAATAATGAAAAATTTTCAAATTTGTCGAAAATGAATGTAATAATAATACGTGAATAAAGGTCGCCTTCGCTGACTTATTCAATTTCTCTAAGTAAATTAATTTGGTAAATAAATTAACCTTTTTTATACTAAATAATAATGTAAATAGTTAAATTAGTTGTAAGTCTCAACGGAGATTCAAGATATTGTGATATTGAGGAAAAGCTGAAGAATTTCTGGTAGTTTAGAAATAGTTTTGAAGTGCATTTCAACATAAATGAATGAGTGCACACTAGCCATAGCCTCATTGTTAACCGAAAGATTGAATGCAATTGGACTATTCTATTCGAACCAGTGAATCGAATCTGAAGAAAACAATATGTTATTTGCTAAAAAAGTGCCAGTCGCTGACTATCGCTCTGTGGCTTCAGAAATTATCAATACGAAGCAAAATTCTATGAATTGTTTCTCGCAAGAGATACTAAATTGTTATACTGTCTGTTCAATCTTTCAAGAATTTATTAAATCTTTTGTTCGGTTTATTATAGTTTTTATTTATAAATCTAAATATCACCATATTATCTTTCACCAGTACTTAAACTTTGCACAAGATAACGTATAAAACTATTCGCGAAACGATTGCGTGTATAAAGCTTTTCGAGATTCCTCTGCTCAATAATAACTCAAAATTTCGTAGGCTTTATTCCATTTATAAAAAAAACGTGTAAATTATTTCTTAAAATTACATAACTTATATTACATGATCTTAGTTTATTTCGAGCAAGTATAAAAGTTGTAATTAAAACTGAAAAATTCGTAAAACTAGAAGATAAGTGTTGTCAAAGGTGAATGGAAAAAAAACTGATTATATAATTATCTGCTAGATTACTATTATATCAAAGAGATTCTAATCTGGAGATTGATAATAATGAATAAGTTATAGTACGGTAGATAAAATTAAATTCCTGGATACTATGACAAACGACAAATACGAATGGAATTTGAAAATTCATTTGCAACATTGTTGTGCGTTAATAAAGATTATAAATGAACACCTAATTTTAAAAATTTAAAACGCCTAAGTTCAAAATATAATTTTAATTATAAATTCTATGTTAATGTAAACTATAGAGAATTAAAAGTCAAAGAAGCTTAGTATAATATTTAGAGAAAAGCAGTATCTTGTATTTAAATACGAGAAGGAAAGAAATAAGTTAGAAACTCTCAGAGATAACTATAAATAATGCAGCGAAAAGATGATATTTAATTAAATGTAAAATCAAGATGAAATGAGTTTTACGAGTAAAAGCATTTTGTTCGTTTAGTTATTAGATCCCATATTCTAGTTTCTAATACCAAGTGTAAATAATTATTCATGATAATAACAAAACACATTAAAAAAGACTTCTTTGAGAATTATTCTGGATTTTATTTAAGAATGTTGAACTACGCAACTATATATTTTCCTGAATAAAGCATTCCAACTGAACTGTATTATTATCATTAGCCACTAACAGATATAGCATTAAATTAGCGTTTCGGTCCTAAGAGAAGTCATTATTAATTCCTTTTTTTAAACGTTAATATCGAATTCAGATTTTATTATTATTATATTATAAAAGTAAAAGGCACTTTTAAATTGACTCAAATCAGGCGATTATACTTTGAAATTTTTATGAAATAATTTAAAAATGCAATTAAAAATTAAGTACTTTGGTTTAATTGATATGACAGTATTACGTAGTAGAAGTAGAATAATAATAGACCAATTAATAGTATGACGTAGAACATTATTATATGAAATGAAAAACTTATCAGCTCTACAACTAGTTCCTGTTCAAAAACTTTATCGTACTTGGACAAATCAAATAAACAGTCAAAATTGGAATACTTGTGATGTTTTACTCATTCAAGTTTCTATGTACATATGTATGTACATGTGTGAAATAGATTTTCTGATACTTGCAAAGATTGAAAAATTTACATTTCAGATAAAAATGAAAATATACAAATGTTCAATGATTCAAAAAGTAAAAAATCATGTACATTCTTATTACATAAAAATAGTTGGCAATACATTAGTAACGTCTTCAAAGGAAATGAAACCACTAGATCTTGAGGGATTTTCTACTTCATGAATAAAGTAATACAAGATTTTGATTAAAATGTATATTTATGCTTAAAATATGCATTCAAAATACTATATTGAAGTTTGCGTTTCTTGTAAAGGCATCATTAAGATAATATGTCTTACTTATGATTAGGATTTTCAAGCTTCCTTTCTGAGTTTGTATAAAGAAGGTTATGTATAATTAAGTAGATTATTAATTCAAAAATGTGACTTTTAACTTAATTTAAAAATTTTAATTTAATCTTTATTTTGCTTAGTATGTTAATTATTAACATAAATAACGTATTTTAATACTTGAACATGTTTTTCACTTTCAAGGGATTTATAACATTTGTTGAACGATACTAGTCCAGCATAACGTCTTCAGCTTGAATTGTTTTTTATTTTTTCTTAATAAAATGATTCTTCAGTACTCATCAATATAAATTTCCTTGCAATTATTTTCTTTTATGTCAAATATACAATTTGTATAATTTGTTGTTACTTTAACATAAATATTTTCAATTTTTACAATGTTTATACACTAAGTATAAACATTTTACTTACAATTATATTTCTAAAAAAGATACATTTTCAATATAACTGATTGTAAATATAATTATGCTAAACCTCTTATTAGACATGTAAATGTGTCCCGAAAAAGTCACGTCTGACATAAGATATTGTTTTTAAACAATTGCTATTTTAAAGCATGAAACATACAATTGTAATATTATTTGATACACATTAAATGATACATATTGATCATTTTATTTGCGATGTTAATAACGTTTAATAAAAAATTATATTATTATATTGCTATTGATAGAAAATGCGATACACTCTCCAACAGTACGTTTCATCCCTAAAATATTAATTACTTACTTATACATATTTGTTGTTTAATTTATATTTAAGAAATGTCAAATCTTTAAATACATCTAGAATGAGTTTATTGCACGTTAATCTAATTCCTAATCATTTTTGCATTACTAACATTATATAGTTAGATGTTACTGGTAATTTATTTGGCTTTTATGAAGAATCAAATATTAGTTTAACGATAACTGTATGTAAAATTTAACTACAGGGGACTTAGAGATACATTCCTGTGTATATAAAAATTCAATAATAACTTCTTCCCTTTATATTTTCAGACTTTCGCGATAGTTCTTTGAATTACTCACAAGTTCTGTTTCTTATGTTCCGAACAAGCTTAGCATTATATGTAGTAATGAAATAGTTTTCTTAATATATCGAAATATAAGATTAATTCCTCATCTTTACACGTAAATTAATCTTTATGATTTTAATAAATTTATGTTCGAAAAGTGGATCGATTTACCGTTGCGTTCTTTCTAAGCTCAAAGAATATGATTTTTTTTCTATTACCTAATTTGTGATTAAATGAGGTTTCTTTATATACAGTAGTACAGGTGGTACACGAGTATTAAGCCTAATAATATTCTAAACGTGGATGTGTTGTTTTGCATTCAAGTGAAATTGCATGAACTAATGCAATAATTAATATATATATATATATACACTTTATTTTATTTTAACGGTATGACGTAAGCCGAAGATATTCAATCACGGCGCATATTATTTTCTTTTTTCGCTTCGTGCAATTTGCGGCTTCTTCGCGGAGTCCGTGCAGTCGAAATTGGCTTCTATGCGAGGAATGTACACCAGATGCGCCTACCACGTTGGAGAGACAGAAACAGCATTACTGTCAGGCAAAGATAGAAAGAGAGGGAACAATAGAAAAATAGAAACAGGGAAACGGAGCCCGATCGGTGCATTCTTACTCCGCGTGGGAATATGAAACGAGCTCGTCGTTTAAAAAAAAAAACGATAATCATATGGCAAGAGAACGAATTCAATACTATTCAATACATTTGCTTATCTATTTTTACCTAAGGTAAGGAGATATGAGGTTTAACGCGGTGATATACACAAATGTCACTGTGGATAAAGATATTGTAATTTTCAGACATTTTACGATAGAATTAATTTATTAATGTCAATATAATATTTTATATTATCTACTGGCTTATTCTCTTCATAAAGTAGCAATGTAAAGCAGTACTATTGACGGAAATATTCGTATTTTCATGTCTAACGATAAATAAACTCGTCATCTCAATTCTTTTTTAGAAATAGCAATGAACAGATACGTTATCGTAAGTGAGAATATGATTTACAAAAGCCTTTTTCGACATGCGGAGATTTAGTAACCCATGAAAAATAAATTCAATTGAATGCATATGAAATTTTCCTAGTCTTGTCTTAGTTTAATTTCCATTTTTAATTAAATAATAAATAAATGGTTCATTAAATTAAACTCATTTAATTGGTAATTGAACTACTTCACATGATGAATGACATAAGTGAACTTAGGATCGCTAGTTTGCTTATCTAAACGAAAAAATTTTCAATTAATGCAGTATTGACTTTTAATGTTTTATGTGATATGTTTTATCGCAGGTCTCGTCAAGAAAAAGTTAACAAACATTATACGTTGGGAATTTCTTTGGTTGGTATAAAAATCCGCTCTAAAAGTTTTCGTCGGAATCCTTACTCACTCGCATAAACTTACAAGTTTACGCAAAGCGAATCTTAACAATTCTTGACGTTATTTGTATAAAAAAAAAAGAGGAATCGCTTATAAAGTGTATATTTTTCGTGTGATTCTATAATACGCGTTGTATGCGTTATGTGCGTTATCACGAGCAGTAGGTAAAAATTTAATACGCGTCGAATTTCGTCTCTATAACGTACATAGATGACAGGTCCATCTCCCACGCACACAAATCCTGCATCGCACTGATAGGTTCAATACGGGTAAGTAATTCACTCCAAAATTAGAAAGTCCCGAGTCATAATAAGCGCTTCGTTATAACGCTACGATTATGCGAATTACATAGTAGCAATATAAATTTCATTCGATATTAGAGAAACCCCATAAGCTTTACAATAAGGCTTATGTCATTACGCAAACTTATGCGTGGAATTATTTTACTCTTCTACGCCTTGATGCGCAGGTAAATATGTACGCCACTCGAACTCATTACACTCCAATATTCAACGGCTTATTTGCAATAGCTCCTTTACGCAAAGATTCATGAGCACATCTATATCAATCACATAAAATTTCAATGTCAAAATTACTTTTCCTCATTAGCATTTAAGTTTACATATTAGGGTATGCATATTAAAATTAATTTCTTTTACTTAATAACCTTCGATTGAACCTCTAACAAAATTAATAATACAACGTATATACTGTGACTCAGCAATCCTTCTTATTACTCGTAAACACATTTTGTTTACCATCGTTTAGCTCTTAAGAATGGATGTGACAAACATTTATTCTCGATAATAATTGTACTTTGTCATGAGTCGGGCTGTATAGACCGACCCTCCTGACTTAAAGCCGAGAAATAAGGTAAAGAACTTGCTCTTTATGTGTACTAATTGTACGAGATTTTTGCCGCTTTAGAGAAACGCGTTAACACACCAATGCAGTAGCGTACCAACTTGATGGATAGTCGGCAAGTCGCTGCAAGAGCAATTAAAAATATATAAGAACAAAGTGACACGTAAGACGATTTATCTAAATATTTCAATGAGCATTTAAATGGCTTCTCAGTGTCAGGGTACATTAAATTAAATTATTTATTATAAAATTCAGTATAATTTAATTTAATCCAGCCTATTTGCTTTAGATTTATTAATTATCTGTTACAATATAATGATACATAAGAATTTTACGTATGGTCAATAGGTATGGTTTCATGTTTAATATTATTACTAACCTGTCCTCTTTTCAATAAATTTGATTGAAAGAAGTACCTTCCTCGAGAATTACCTACTTTGAGAATACTTTTTACTTTTAAAATTCGATACATATTTCAAGATGGTGTAAAAAGCTTTGGAAAAAATTTCAAGATGATGGTGTTATTTTTCTCCTTACAGAAATGTCCTTCTCTTCTGTTCAAGTTTTTTCTCTGATCTACATTTTTCTATACTTGCGCGATTTATCTTTTTCAGAATAAAAAGTTCCTATCAAGGAAATTTGTTAAGCTATATCAGGGTCTAGGCGTAGACTTTCCATTAGAACTTTTAGATAATTAAGGGATATTGTTTAAACCGTACATTCTAACGAACTTGAATAGGATAACGTTTCTTTATAGTATTTTTGATGTATTTTTTTTTTAAATTTATTTTTATGTCGCCTTAATGTGTGATCAAGATACCAATTAAATTATTTTGAAAGTACTGGTGTACATAGATTGATAAAACTATGTATTATCAAGAATTTTGCATTATCGCAAAGCTTCTTTAGTGACAAAACAAACGATCCAATTCCTGTTATATAATATTCTCATTTTCCATAATTTTTAATTATTTTTTTACCACTTCCTAATAGAAATATTACCTACGAACTAAATGGCAATTTTCTTTATTTCTTCCGTGGGATTCGTCTCCTTTCAGATACAAAGATATGTACCTGCATAAAACTGCTTGCAGTATTGCTTGCGCTCGAAATGTACAAATTTTCTTTTATTGTTTTGCGTGTTTCTCTATTGTTAGTACGATAACATTCCAACTTGCGTTATTTCGCACCAACGCATGTATACTCTATTCTGATTTTCTCTCTCGCTTTCTCTCCTTGTCAGCTTATAAGTCAGTCTCTCTCTCCCTCTCTCTCCCTCTCCCTCTCCCTCACCCCCCTCTCTCCTTCTTCTTATTACTCTCCTTTTTTATTTTGTTCCTTATTTTGTTCTTTCTCTTGTACACTCTTTTTCGTTCACGTTCTATGACTATGAAAAGAAAATCAAAAGAGAGGAAAAAGCGACGAGAGTGGTGGCGCGTGTCAGGTCAAGTGTCAGAAAAAAGCTCGACGAGTGTATCTTTGTATATGTATATCCATGCTACATCAGCAACTATAGAAAAATAAGGTGAGAAAAATAGAACGAAGAGAGAAAAAGCGAGGAAGTAAAAGATTTGCGTGATTCATGACTCAACATTCGCTCTCGCATGGCTGCTGAAAAATCGGGGAAATATTCGGAGATTGTGTGGGTTCATCTCCCTCTTTTATTCTTTTTCTTTTGTTTAACCCTATTTATTTTTCCTTTTGCAGATATAGTCTAGCTTTCTTCTGTTCACTTCTATCCTTTTCTCGAGAAACACAGTTTCAGTTGATCTTTTTTCAGCCGGCGTATATAGTTAGTCGTTTCTAGATTTCACAGAGAAGAAAATGTGTGCTTATTAATAAAATTCTCGGGGCTTTTCACTCGTATTTCGGTGACGCGTATTAAACTTTTTACCGATTATTTTAAGCTCTCTTGGTTTTCTCATTTTTGTATTTGACATCCATTTCAGCAATTGAGTCTCCGCGCAAAGTCCGGAGAAATCGGTGCATTAATTTATTTATTTCAACTTTCACGAGGTTTCGAATCTTCGGCGCTTAATTATGAATTCTTATACGTGCGATGTACATGCAATGAAAGTTGAATTAGTTAAGCTCGTCCTTAAATTATTCGCTTCGTTTGTCCTTTGCCTTTTTTGCCAAGAATAATTAAAACGTATTTGGATTTTCCAATTTTATTGATTATTCAAATTAAGAATGGATGGCGTTTGTTCGTAAATTCTGCGTAATTTACAAAATCAATGAATGCGAGACAATTCCAATAAATAAAACGTACTCGAGTAGTTATTAAGATTCATAAAATACTTGCAACATCAGGAGATACTTTTGATACTTACTTACACCAACATGGTATTTTCTTTAATTAACAATATCTTGAACATTAACAAGTTTCGTAACGCAATGTACTGAAATCTTTCGAAGTAAAGAAAACTTCGACATTTTCATTAATACGTTTTTAATTAATTGCTGGAAGCGTAAAAGTCCACCGATTCCGAAATAATATCATCTTATACTCGTCAATACTGATGTTAGTGTTATTTTTTCTCAAGCGATACTCGCATGATAAATTTTCAAATAGCTGTTCCGTAGCGCTCCTTTCGATTAATATATCTCACCTGGTGAACAATAATTTAGTAGGGCAGCGCTCGTTATTTCGCATCCTATTCCCCACAATTCTATTATCAGAGGCGCTATATAACACCCAATCATCTAACCGATAAAATTAATTTTCACGCGGATACCCAAGTGTACGCACACGCGATCACAGTATGCTATATTGATTCTATATAAGCTTTCGAAAAATCTAAGCACTCCTCCACCATTTATGTTATTAGCTTAAACACACTCGAATGTGTGCAGATAAAGTGATTGTACGATGCGCATTATGTATATTCGATAGAATTTGATCTACCACTTTCAATGCTAGCAAATTTACTATTTATTTATTATACGACGCATAATCGATAATGAATCATCTCACTACTATTGCTATTAGGTTAGTCATTTTTATTGTATAATATATATTTAAAAAGATGATACGTGAATCATAGTGGAAAAATATAATACGAATTTACTGCATTGAAGGACTGCATTGGATAGCTTGTAATAAAGAACATTACACGTACTTTACATCGCATACGTTATAAGCTATTCAGAAATTCTGCGCGAACTGACGTACTTTTAAATAAGTCTACTTTAGAATTTTAACGCATTGTTTTATTCAATTTTTTACCTCTTCATTAAGAGAATAATCGCCAAATGTGCAGACTTCATTTTCTCGTACAATTATGACAAATTTTTGGCTTTTTAAAGTAAGCGCGATGACGCTGAAATGAAAAAGCTAATATATTCACAAATTATAAAGAATAAGCAAATATCATATAAAATATAAATCAATGGTGACGAGCAATTCTATATTCGTAATTTTTATTATTGTTCACTTTTATTGTTTCCTCGAGGAAAAATGTTTATGACTGCTTAAATCATTGAACTTGACATTTTAATAAATTTTTGACGCTTTTTGACTCCCTGAATAAAAAATAAGCTTTTACGTACATAGTAGAATGTTTTTATGCGTGTACTTAACCAAATGTTTACATTAATATTATCGACGAAATTCGTGGAAGGCAAAGAAATATTTAATGTTCATTGATCTCTTCTTAATTTAAAACTAATTAGATGAGTTGTTAAATTTATATTTTCAATGTATATGAATATATTTTGTGATACTTTAGAGATACTTTGGATAGACAGATTTTATACATCAAATTAAACGCAATTTTGTTATAATTGTTTTTCTTGTTATAAATGGCTACTCTATATATGTATATGTATAATTATGCCCAATCACTACGATTTCTTATTTTACTTTATTAAAAAAAATTATGCACAGTTGAATATTACTTAAAGACTCTAAAAGGTATATATTCTAAAATTAATTTGTATCGTAGTATCTAGTCTTCGGAGATAAAATAAGTTATTTTAAGCATTTAATATTTAACTTATATGTACCACAGTAACTGAGTTACAGGATAAGAATTAAATTAATTTTAAATTTATAATCGAAGAGCTAAGGCAGTTCATTGCGGTTATTTATAAATTTTACACAGACTACAACAAAACCTTAGAAATAATTAAATTCTTACTTCAGCTTCATTTTATTTGTGTTTAATATTTAATTGCAGAATATAAATAATAATAATAATAATAATAATAATAATAATAATAATAATAATAATATCTAGCAAATAGTTCCCAATACTTTAAGAACTAAAATATTTTAACAGTTTTAAAGAGTTTAAAATATGTGATTATTTTTGTAGTGGCTAATTAATTTTACTATTTCATTCGGCATTATCTGAAGTACGTTATTTATCGAAATTATTAAGTTTTTCTAATTAATGTAACTTTAATTTATATCATAAATCATAAAGAAATGTTAAAGCGATAAAATAAAGATAGAAAATGATAAAAGCGAAAAAAACGTATTATTTAAGCTGAGAATAATCGGAGTTTATCGCGCAAAATTTACAATAAATTTATTTTAATATACCAAGTCGATAATTGTCCTCAGAATCTCAAATGCAAAGAATTAAAATTTGAAATATTACCTCCATCATCAATGTCAAAAGGTATATTAAGATATTATCAAATCATCCGAAGATCAAGAGGTTTAACGTGTATGAAAAAAATTACACAGTTAATTTATAAAGCAAGTGTTTAAATATTTTTATAATTATAAAGATATTACAGTGCCCAGAAAGATGTACTGGTATACAAATACAAAAAAAAAAAAAAAAAAAAACCTAATTTAAAATATTTAACTGTATATTAACGTAGATTAGCATCTGAATAAGCATGACATTTAATTCCCATAGGAATGATTGCTTGAAACCTCGCGTAGAGTAACTTTCTAATAAAGGTTTTACGCTAATTAAAAAATGTGTTAAAACATTCATTTCGAAGAATTATATATTGACCTTGAATATAAAAGCTTAGATCAAGGTAAAATAATCACGAAGTTCAATAAAATGTAAGTTCAAAATAAACGTATTTTCCTTCTACAAAGTAGTTAAATTAATGCAGCTTTTATAGAAAAACGTGATTTAAAATTCCTAGATCGTGTAGATTCGTGTGCGTGTGCGCGTGTAAAATGTAACGATTTTGTAAAAGGGAAAAAAAACGATGCTCCTATGCCTGGAAACAATTGCTATGAAATTAAGAGTTTTCCATACAAAGCAGGAATCACCTTATTATCCCCATGACAGTTGCGGGAAAAGTTAGTGGGTCAGTAAACACATGAGATACGAACCATCGAAAGACGCGCTAACAACACGAGCTAAAGCTAACAACAGCGTAACTATCACACACGCCTATCTCGGAAACGGCCTTAACCCTTCGCCCTATCCATCCCCTGCGGGTACCGAGATATGTCGTCGAGTTCATGCGCGGATATTCAAACATGGATTAACTCTCACAAGGGGGCATTTCAAGCAATCCTACGACAGCCAACCAAATGCATTTGTCACTTGAATACACGGTTAAGTTAAGACTGTAACAGAGGATCGCTCTACCTTACTACAGTTATACTTCTGGACGCTGAGTACAGTCGTATACTTTCTATAGAATAATACGCATAATTCGCATTGTTACGCTCACTCGGAACAAAATATCGTAAATTCCAGTCTACGAGTGCGTATGATGTGTACGTGTATATACGTATACGTAGATCTGGATAAAAAGGATGACAATATTTTTTGCAAAAAATTTTTATTCGATTGATTTTTGATTGATTTCTGTGAAAAGAAAAACTCTTTGTTCAATTAATTATCACTATTAGAATTTAATACATAGCTCTCTAAGCGATAATTTCCAATTTAAGCTTTAAACTTGCTCTAGAAACGGCCGTTTTTTATACGATTTGATACGATAAAGCATAAAAACGTATTACAATGTTCAGAAATATAGTTCTTTTGGGAAAAGTTGTCTTGAACTTTGTATCCTTTTGGGAACTGTAGTAATTACCGTAGCAACTTTTTCATACAAAGTTTCAATTCTTTGTCTTACTGGTAACGGCTTAATGATAACGAATTAATTGATATTTTTCTTTTTATACAACAACGCGTTTTGATTTGCGAAAAGCAATCTTTTACATTTCACGTATGATAATTGCTGAGTTTCATTCGAATGATGGAAAATTACTTTCCGAACATTTTTACCTTTTATTTATCTCGAATCACGAATTTGAGCGTCACGAGTTCGACACGAGTTATTAACACGACAAAAACCTGATTACATCTTATTTCACTTAAGACTAATTTAATCCTACGTTTACCTTGGTTTACCTTTTATTAAAATCTCCTTCCTTCTCAGTAAAGCCGTGTTCATTATACTTTTATTCCTAATTTTATTTATTTAACTCATTCTTATAAATACGGGTAATTTAATCAGGCTTATAATATTGGGTAAAAAATAGAATTCTACTTTTTTACATTTGTGAAATTTTTTTTATTACTTACTTCCATGAAAAATATTTTCGAGCACACTTATTGCTTTATTTCACATTTTACAAAAAGTTCATATTGAAATTCGAAATAATACAAGGGGTGTTTATCAACAATCTATGTAGACTGACAGAAAAATATTATTGCTTCGTTAATTCTAGCTTTGAAAAATGTATATCAGGAATCGGAATTGCTACAGCACAGGGAGGAACAAGTACATAAATGTTTTCTTTCTAAAATGTTCCTAAGTTTTGATATTTTTTAATTAGGTTCCATTTACTGTGCACAGATTTGTAATTCGACTATTTACTCTTGTCGTCTGTAAACTTCTGTTGCTAAATATTTTGTTCCTTATTTGTTCCGGTAAGTATTTTTTTTCATTTACTTTCATTTCTACTTCCATTTTTATCTTAAAGTTCTTCTTATATTTTCAACTACGTTAACTTAACTTTATTCAAAATTGAAATTATTAATACACAATAATATTTTAGCTAAACAGTTTGAAAAATAACATCTTATTATTAAATATACATCCAATGATATTATCAAAAACTAAAGACAACAAGACGTAAGTAATGCAAATTATTACCTAATGTATCTTCTATTACTATAAGATCTTACGAGTCATGATTTTCGGACTGAATTTTTCAATAAATAAATAATCTAAACTATTGACTAATGAGAAATACTACATTGTTTAAAACAAAAAAATTTCGTCGAGTTAATAACTCTTTACGCGTTAACTTAAATGCGTCAATAATTCAATTTGACGTGTTTCTAATAAATATCTATACAAATAACAGGAAAGATCCCTTTGAAAATATGAGTACATAAATTGCAGAGGAAGTTCGCTAGCATACAAAATGATCCAAACGATACGATGGAGCTTAGTTCGCGAGAATTCCACCAACATTTAAATTCCGATAGATTGAGTGCACTTACAAATAACTAAATTATAGGCAACATAATACAGTAATGGTATTTTATATTAAATTTTATACAAATTACTGACATTTATTAACTGAGATTTAAATCAATTGACTTAACAACGAAAAATGAAACTATAATAATTATTTTAAAAAAATAATCGCATACATAAAATGTTGTGGTATTATAGTTATTTTATGGAGATTTGAGGCAAAGGATAATTACCAATACACAAATTATACAGACGATAGCGAATCTAAAAGTTAGCGTTGATTTATGTTGAAAGGTCATTATTCATTCGGAAAGCTTCAAAGCTTCGGGTCTTTGGGAGGTTCTTTTACGAGATATGTACAAAAACTCTAAGCAATTATTTAATAATAGGCTTAAAGATTATATCCAATGATTAATTTTATTGATTAATTTTATTGATTAATTTGAGTTATTATTTTACCATTTTCTTGCATTCAAGCTTTAAAAATTATACTATCAAAGTTACTAATGCTCAAAAATATTCACAAAATCACTTCATCCCTATTATCTAAAATTACCCTTGTAGCTTTAATGTCTTTCTAACGATTTGTATTTAAGTTCTCTATAAAATTACGTCCTCTTGCTTTTCTTATTATAATCTGCTTGTAATTTTACAGTAAACTTACTGTTTTTTAATGCTACACGTACTTTTCTAGTTCCTTTGATACTTCATTTTTCCCATTTCTCTGCTACGGCATTTAAAGCTTTCCCATTCTTATATTTTAATGTTCATTTTTCTTATGTTCAAGTTCGGTAAAAAGAAATAATTAAAATCGTACTCCACATTGTAAAAGTATTGCGCAATATATTTATAAATAATATATTATTCAAAATTACACTTGGTTTTACTTAGTAGCCATAACAATGTCAAAATGAACTCCTAAGACTGTTTTATTTAAAATATATGCTTCTATTAAGCAGTATTACTCACATAATACAATTTCAAATACCATTTAAGTACCATTACAATTAAAACTTTCTTATATTGTTGTTATTAGAACAAAGTTGTGCTACATATAATAGATAAACGAATGAAGTCGATGTACTATAGAAATTACTTTTCTATCCTATACGTGTATTTGTCATGTAACATTAAGAATTAAAAATAACATGTACAAAATAAATAAATAATAACAGTACAGATGTATACACATAAAAATATAAGATAAATTAATTTATGACATAAATTATAAATGATAAATGGATGTTGATAAATTAGTTTGTCGAAAATAAATAAATATTGATAATTTTTCGTAGATGTATGTTTTTTCTCTGATCAGTTTTTTTGTATGCGCTTTTTTGTATTCGTGTTTAAATTATACATCTGTCTTACAGATACCTCCTTGCAATACATGTATTTTAAAGTGATTTGAATTATTGTATACAGTTATTTTAATGATTTTAATCTTTGACACAAACACAATTTTTGCTGAACAGTTGCCTTCTGCATATTAATTAGGACCTTTGGATACTTATCTTACCTTTGGTATATTTCACTCGAGAGGGATACATATTTAAGCTTGTATATTTTAAGACATTTAAATAACTTAATTTTATCAGTCAAAGCATCTACATTCGAATCGTATTGATATATGACTAGTGCACATATTTTTGTACAGATTTTTATAGCCATAAACTGTATTTTGGATTTAAAACGTACGTAAAGTTAAGTAACAGAATTAATAACAGAATCCTAAATTTCCTTCTCACTACTAACCGAATAAACTTAATTTCGTATGACTATTAAAAAAACATCAAAACACTGAATTACAATTCTTAATTTCTTTTCATATACTTTCAAAAGAACTTTTACTTTTCTAAAGTCACCGAGAAAAATTGCAATTCTATTAAGCCTTACGTAAATTATTACAAAGCTAAAAAGTAGGGAGATTTTAAGTTAAAAAGAAACAAGATGGAGAGTATTCAATGAAATGTAATAAAAATAATTTAGAAAAACATCCTGAATAGAAATTCTATGAATAGAGAATATGTAATAGATATATATATATATATATATATATATATGTATATTCTTAATAAAGCATAAAATTATGCCAATTTTCACCAATAAATCTAAGCAGAATGCAATCCTTTTATGTATGTGAATCTATAATTAGGCTTAATACTATATGAGAGATTTTTTAAAAATTGTATATGAAGCTACAATTATAAAATTTCAAATTATAAAGATTCAAATATCGTTAAATAAATATTTATAATATCTGAATAATATCTGAATATTTATTTAGTACTGTATACAAATTCTAAGAAATTTAGATCTTTGATGGAAAATAAGTTTGCCAAAAACTATTTTAATATAATAACAAAACACGTTAATTTTTTAGGACCATTAATGTACTAAACTACTTTTTATACTTATAGTAGTAACATAAAGAGAATTCTAAATTTTATTTCATATAATTGAAAAGATACTCCCATTGAACACTGTTAATTAAATTAAAAACTCTATATAACGAAATGCATGTATTCGGCTGAAAATGAATAAATTTAGTTTATATGTAAAATGAAAACAATATTGAGATAAACGGGACATCTAAAATTAACAAATATGTTCCACAGTAGACATTGTGATGTTTAGAAATGATAAAAATGTATCTATAGTTATTATATGGAGATATTAAAATAATAAATTTAGACGTCACTAATGAAAACCTTTAATAATTTAAAGGCACAGACGTAATGAATTGAATTGTAAGTAAAACTTAATTTGATTTAATTTAATTATGTAGAATCACTTTCATTAATTTGCTGTAAATGCTATGAAAAAAGTATTAACTTTGATATAAATATAAGATTTTTATTTTTCTATTTATCACATACTACAAGTATCTTTAATATATAAAACGTAAAGAAATATTACCAAACACTAAAATACTATTACTGTTTTTCCTAAATATACTACATAAAAATGAAAAATGTTTCATCATAATAACGTAACCCTAATTCTAACACAAATTAAAAAAGGCTAATGAGAAATAATAAAGAAGAAACGTAATAAAAGGATTCAACAATAACGACGGAAGAAAGACAAGGAGAAAATTCGATAACAATGTGTGCATGAGAACGCTACACAAACGTGTTAGCTACATAAGATAGATACATAACGAGGAGGAGAGACAGCGATAGACAGCGAGAGACAGTGAAAGAGAGAGAGAGAGAGAGAGAGAGAGAGAGCGAATCATAAATCTGTTAAGCGAGAGAAAAGCGCGAGGTGTATGGGTGAAGTTCGGCTGTATACCGCAGGGGTCGAAATCATCATTTCCTCGTACAGCCATAAATTAGAGGGGTGGTCGGAACTACACGAGACACGAGGGTACGACGACTTGCGGCCTTCTCTTTACATCGCCACACATTATTCGGGGGAGCTGTCGTGTAATGGATCAACGCTCCAACAAATTAATTGACGCGATTTTTTCTAAAACATACACCTCTACCCTAATTCACGTGCATAAGCATTCGAACGTACGCATAGTCGCGCATATGCCTGTGTTTGCGCACACAAAATTTATATGTACACGCTCATATACGGATAACGATCCATAATACAGAAAGTCACGTGTGCTTTTCCTCCCTTTGTGTGACGATTTTCAGGCTTTCGAAGCAAGAAGCACAGAATTGACAATTTTCCCTCGAATGCTCGTGCGACATTTTTACACGTGTGTGCACGTGCCTATAGACGAACGCAGAAACATCGTGTACATTGATAAGCGAAAAAGTGGTAAAATAGGAGGACGAGCCGAAGCCCGTCGGCGTCGAGTGTTTCGCTTGACGACAAAAGCGACGGTTTCGAATAATGCAAGTGTAGCTAACACACCGCTCGACAGACCCGAAGTTAAAGGGAACGAAGGGGTGTAGCGGACTGGTGCACCTATACAAAGACACGCGGAGATGAAAAAGAGAAAGCGAGCGTTAGGAAATGAAAAAAAAGGCCAAGACAAAACAAGGCTGCAAAAGCGTTAGCTAAGGCTGTTAAGCTTGCGTTTTCGAGACGAACAATCATTTGAAAGAGAAAGCGAATGAGCCACATGAATTACTATTTAGTGCAACGCTTACGTCAATTTCTACAGTATTCAGTGATTCGTGCTTGAAGAAGAGGATAGAATCGCTTGCACGTTTATGTAAAATGCTACGACACACGAGCCATGAAAAAGAAAAACCACTTGATTCTCACGAGGAGTATACGAGCGATAGAATCGGTGGCACATCCTTCAGTGAGATAAATGTGTCTTCCTTGCCTCGAAGAAAGTCAAGAATGATACGATTAAAGTCGATTAAAAAATGACTTTCGCAACATTCCTCCTAAGATGAACATTCAGTTAAGGTAAATATATACAATAATTCGGATGCTCAAAGTACTCTTGAACTTCGGTTCCAGTTTTCAAGTATCAAAAGGTCTCCGAGCTTTGAAGTTTTCGACGACTTTGTACAAGATTCAAAATTCTGTTAATTACTAAATACAATTCTTACAGGATTGAGTAAATTTTAAATTGTAAATTAGAAATGTTAACGTTTTCAACGATCTTTCCCAAATCGTTCATTTTGCGAGCACGTTTTACATCCCCGACACATTATGATTAGAATTCTAACGGAACAATCTTTAGAGCAAAGAGATGACTTGTGTAACGAATTGTCTTAATACGTAGTCCTATATTTAGGAGAAAAAATTTTGTTTACGCGAATGAATTTACTTGCATTCTCGATTTGTATTCGTGGATGCACATTCATCCCGCTCAAATATCTTTTAAACGTCCATATCCATAGAGACGTAGAATATACACGTATTCGTTATATATCGATGCGAATGTCGTTGGAATCACTTGCGAAAATTTAATTCCAAGTTATCCAATAACCCTCATCGAATAGCATCACCTTACTATCCATCCGCCCTCAAAAGCAACTAATCAAACTCTGCCGAACGGTATGATGCGGAGCAAAAGTACTTAGTATTGCAAAACATATAACCGGCGCGACTCGAAATCGATCATACTTCCTGGAAAACATCATGCTAAAGAAAACGACCGCTTCGTTACGAAATTTGAAAGTACAAGGGCCGCAATAATAATTTATACGGAGAGATGGCTAGAGCAGAGAGAAATAGATAAATGGAGAAAAAGAGAATGCGAAAAAGGGAGAGAAAAGTACACAAAGAGGAAGTAGGAGCGAGAGAGCGAGAGAGAGAGAGAGAGAGAGAGAGAGAGAGAGAGCAGGGCGCGTAACCTCGGCAAACGACCGCCATCCATCGCGGCCGAACTGCAATATGTTTCGCTCCCGGGACGCGAGTTATTGATAAACGCGCCGTGAGAGAAAGAGCGAGAGCACGCGCTAACAGGAAAAGGGAGAGCTGCTGACGCGCACAGGGGTGCAAAGAGAAGAGCGAGTGGGGACGGGGGTGAGAGAGTGAGAGGTTGCCCGGGTCGCAAGACGACGACGCGTGCGTGCGAGCTGATGCCGCAACGCTCCTGCTGCATCCGTATACGTTCGAGAGGAGCGACGAGATCTATCGCGGCTCTCAGCCTCCGTTCCTGTGCTTCTCTTGACGTCTCCTCTTCTTTTTTCCCTTGTCAGAATCCTGTTTCTTTGCACTAGGTGCGATTCGTCCGATCGCTTTCTCGAGCGAAGCCCGATGGCGTGTAGACTTGAAATATGGGAAGGGGTGAGCTGGGTATTTTTAGTGCTATCGGCTCTTATTTTATCGCATCTACGAGAGAGTGTTTAATTAGTATTGCAGGGGCTTACAAACTTCTGTTATTGTTGTTACTTCTTGGCTTAGGAATTGAATAAAAGTACACCGAGAGGCCTCTATTGTCGTCCAATTTCCGGGTCGGCAAATTTTATACCGTAAGAACAGCTTTTGTTGTCGGAAGAGAAAAGTTTTTGAGAAAAATTTCCTTCTTAACTATCGATAATATTAAGTTGACCGTTGCTTCTGTAAAACGAAAACGATTCACAACGGTAGGCTTGATTCGTTCGAACCCTATTGTTTCAAGCTTATTTTATGTTAACGTAACATTTAACATTTCACTGATGCAACGTCTAATTTTGGACCACGAGTGTCTCGATTTTTTTGCTTTCGCCATATTTAAATAGAAAGTTGCCCTGCTGTTTTATTTACTGTTGATTTCTTGCAGCTAACAAACTGGTCGCTTAATTATCTGAAATATGAAAAGCAAGCATTTCCAATTTAAAATATCTTGTATGGAATAAGTGTGCTGCTCATAACTCAATTTGTTTGGAATACATTTTGAAAATACCCTTTTCAGATCAAACTTTTCTGCTTTACTCAATGTGTTTGAATTGTGCGAAAGGCTGCAACAAACATTTAGTTTACGGAGAAACCAAAGATTACAATTTGAAGGGTAGATGAATCAAGGTTACACGGTATTGCATCAAGTTACGTTTGCTTATCGATTTCTTTTTTTTATATCGGGAGCATTCAAATTTGCCTTTATTACGACCGATTCCCGATAATTACAAAGGTTTCATTATCCTGCTTTATATCGTTCGAATTACTTTTATGGGGTGAATTTTATAAATAATCATAGGGCATATCTAGAAACAATTTACACGCGATACATGAAATTTCGGGTTATTCAAATACGAATTAACTGAAAGTACGTAAGAGTCTTTGCTCGAAAGATTTGTATCCAGCCGTATAATTAATTAAAATATGAATAAGTCATGTAAATGGCAATGATAAAACTAATAGGAAGTTATATTCTTACCAACTAAAGCCGAATTTGTCACTAATTGATAACTAATCACGACAGTTTCTTTATTGTAATATAAAATGTACCATACCAATGACTAACGCTTCTAAAGCTCTACACTTCGCTTTCGCTCAATTTTACCACTTTTTCAATACCTTCTTTGTAAAAAAAAAAAGAAAAAAAAGAAAAAAAAAGAAAAAAAAATAAGCTTTGCTGTGCCTTACTACGCTGATCTACTGTACGGCAATATTTATAATTATCAAAAATATTACTTTCATAAAAGAAATAACAATTTTTAACTATCTTCAACGTGCAGTTTTTATTTTCACTTTATTGCATTGTGTATTTTTATCCTGATACTTTGATGTATATTCATTTGATATTTTATAAAACTTGTTTATTTTGGATACGTGAAATAAACAAACGGTAACACATACTATAAAATTTTAAAAGAATTAAAAGAGCAAGCAAAACAACAGAATAAATCTATTATTTCTTTCGATGAAACAAAAATAATGACGTTAAAAAACTTTGTAGTATTTTATTATACTTTAATATCAATAATGATATACTTATATCACATTAGGTTTTAAGATTTTTTAGGTTCTAATTCTATCGTAACTTACTTGGGAAGAATTTTTATTTTATTTTTAAAGAAAAATTTTGGAACACGAGTTTCCTCATTATTGAGGAAACATTGCGCTATTTGATCGTTAATCGACACTTGAAAAACCATTTTGTTAAAATGCCTTCTTCTTCGGTAAAAATATTTAAAGCTAGTTATTATTTACACGTTAAGTAAAGTAAAGTGATTGCTTAGAACGAACAGACAGTATTGTGAAATTTCGGACATTTTCATCGCTGCGTACATTACTCAAGTAAATTTCGTTCTTTCTCTCTTGATTTCTTGATTTTTTCCCCCTTTAGTTTGTTTCGACAATATCCTTAAAACACTTAAGAATTATAAAACTACAATAGGACTCTTGTATCGGGTAGTTCTTGACGTTCAATTGCAAGCGAAAAGCAAAAAAGAACCGAACTAGTGGTAGGAAAAATTGAAGGAAAAATTGAATGAAGGGATGGAGAAGCACGTATAAAGAAAGGAGATGGAGAAGAAAAAGCTGGTGAGGCACCTTATAACGCTCCTTTCTCCTCTTTCCATCTCTCGCATCGCTTTCATTTGTATTACATTCCTTCTTTTTCTCAAGATTCTCGCTAAGAACTTTTTCTTTGAGTTTGATCGTTTAATGAATTGTCCGATACTTCTATATAAAAGATACAGCACGCCATATAAAAGAGCGTTAATTATTATTGAGAAATTGGCCCATTGCGAGCTGCGGTTTTCCACCATTTTTCGCTCTCATTTTTTTTACTCGAATCGAAACGTTCCATTCGGGGAATTAGTCGAGCAGTTATTGCCGGAGAAAATTCGACTCTAATTGAATTAGCCCAGCACACAACGTGGAGCGCTGAGCTTGAGGAAAGTTCGGAAGCTTTATTTGCTCGGCTCGTCGACTTTTCCCCGCTCCAGCGTTCTCCTTTTCGTGCATAAATCTCACTTTGTTAGTTGAGGATTTGCGAATATCGCAGATCTATAAGAGTCTTAGAGCGTAAATTTTGCAAAGAGTGAGGCTAAAATAGAGATTAATTTTCACATTCGGAAGTTAACCTGTAAAAAATTAGTTTTTCCTTCAAGAATTGACGGCTCTGCAACAGATTTTTACGCATGTTATTTTGATATATTATTTACCATTAAATATGTCTACATGTGACAGATTTATGTCGTGGATAATTCACGAATGTCTGGCTATTTTTTAAATGTATTTTTATATACGTTTGAACAAATGAAGACGTAGAACACGTCGAATGAAAAATTACTCCTTATTTATGAAATGTGCATGTATTCTAAACTGTACTAATAGAGTAAAATGAAATAAAATTTACTAATGAAGAACCTGTTATTGAGATTGTAATAGATTGTAACGTAATTTTGAGAATAAATACTTTATCATATTATCATTTATAAATGAACGTATGAGCCGATTATTTAAATAAATCCCTATTATTGTACTTTGTTTTATTACACTACAATTACTTTTCCACCTATCTGAGAATAATTATTTATATCTTCATAACATTGTCTTACTTATAAATAATGTTTGTAACTTGATAAGCAACAAATTAGGCCTAAAAATTTAATATTTTCTACAACTTTTGATTTAATCTTCTTTACACTTGTGTACATATATATATATATATATATATATATATATATATATATATATAGTCAGATAAGGTAAATAGAAAATGTATTTATATCCCCATCCTGTCATAAAAATTCTTTTTTGAGGCAGTAAACAATTGTACAACGAGTCGCGAGGTTTTCAAATACACAATTTTATATTTAACTTCACTATCTCCATATTATTGAAGCATCATTTGCCATTCATTTTTATCAAATCACACCATATATTAAATTAATATGTCGGTCCATATCATAATATATCATCAACCTTATAATTTAATATACAAGACTTGATTAGTATTTATTCATTATTAATCCTCAGTGTATTATTGATGATCAACCACCTGAATATGAGAGACATAATTTCACATTTTAGAACTTTCCTGCGATAAAATGTCCTTTGAAGTTCCTAACTTATAAAGCTGTAATTTCATTACTAATGAATTGCTTACAAACTTATTTTAAAAATTATTTTATGTTTGACTGATTTTGTTTAACTTCTTCTCAAATAAATTTGGATTTTCGAATGAAGCTGAATACGTCTTGTAAATAAAGAGCTGCATAAATAATTCCATCGGTATTTAATCTTTTACTGAAATTCAATGAAACTTTGAAAATCTACTTGGAGAATAAGTCATGAAATGAATGTACGATGCAAGATTATTTACGATCTGCCATTTTCATAACCTTTCTGTATACTTTGGCGACAACTCTATTATTTTTGTGCAATTTAAAAATCTTTCAAGAATTCTATTCCACGAAATCTCAAACATAAAACACTAATCTTATCGTTGACACGAAATCTCTACTTTTCGATACTATTTTAAAGTGCAACCGAAAATTAAAAATATTTTCTTCTATTTCTTCTTCTACTTCATTTAGATCTACCGAATAAATATCTTGTATTTCTTCACTATTTCTTATTCAAGGCTTCAACTAGTTAATTGTTAAATTGAATTTGTAATGTATTAATTTACTTATTCACCCCATACGAATGTAACGCCTTATTTCACAGAATTTCTCAGAATATTTTTCTCGAAATCAAATTGATATTGTTTTACAGTAAAATACGTTTGATGTATATAAAATACAAGC
The DNA here is from genome assembly GCA_018907045.1 of Wiebesia pumilae. Taxonomy (NCBI): domain Eukaryota; kingdom Metazoa; phylum Arthropoda; class Insecta; order Hymenoptera; family Agaonidae; genus Wiebesia; species Wiebesia pumilae. Next base: position 6,636,991 of record JACCHZ010000138.1, read on the forward strand.
ACCGTTACTATTGAAACCTAGCGAATATTTTTTCAGTAATTTAATCTCTTATTAATATGAAAATTGAGACGCATGTTATAAATAAGTACAATTTTTATTGGAAATTATATTCATCGCATTATTTACATTTTATGCTTTTAATTTAGTCATTAAAATGATTCTCCATTGAGTCTCAACTTTTCTTATTTAGAATGTTCACCGATACTGACTCACACTAAGCTATTTTTAACATTAAAAATATATTCATAAAACAACATTTTTCGAGTACTCTATTCATTTGAATGTACTCCCATAAGACATTATACATAAAAAATAGTTAAAAATTAAAATATGATTCAACTTTCAACGATACAGATTGCTTTTTTAATTATTCATGAAGTACGTGTATATTGACTTAATTAGAAAAATTCTTTGTTTAAATCGTATACATTGAAGTATGCACAAAAAAAGAGCATAAAATAAAAAGTAATTTATAAACATAGTTAAATATATTTGCCCAATACTTTTTGAAGTTATATCTTGGAAATAGAGGTATTTTTCCTGATATGTCATGTGCATTATGTGCTTGATATGATCAGAAGCAAATAAAAAGATATTTAATTTAATAGTGTTAAATCAAATTTTACTAGTATTGAATTAAATCGAAATTCACTTATTCGATCGATCTAACAAGAACATGACGAAATGCTCATTGATTGATGCGATAGAAATTAATTTTTTACTATTATCTATGTATATATTGACGTACATTTCTTAAGGAAACGTATTTAACATACGTTACGTTTATTAAGTCAACAAGGTGCACAATATATATATATATATATATATATATATATATATATATATATATATAAAGCAAGTACTTACAAAAAGAATCTCCTCAATTACATATCCGATTCAAATATCACAATATAATTTTGATTTACCCGAATTTAACGCGTATAGATATAATGGTAACAGTTTGTGTTTAAAATCCATCGATCGCACCGATAGCTTTTGAAACTCTGCGTTTCAATCAAATACTTGATAAAGTTTTCTTATTTGGAAATCCATCATAAGAAGTAAGCAGAAATCGAGCAGCACGAGATTCGTTTACTTGGTTCATTTTCTATTTTCAACATTACAACCTTGAGTCAGGTCCTGAGTTTCCGCTCGCTCAGGCTATTTATTTGCCAGATTTCACGATGTGCACCCGGGGAAATTAGCAATTCAGAGGCAGCGGCAGCAAAGGAAAAAGCATACGACCGAGGGAAATGAAAAACAAACAGAATGGCACTATTGCACTGGAAAAGGGATCTATGTCGCACGAGAAAGACATACCGAGGCGAGGCATAACACGCAAAGCAAGGATACCACTAGTACCGCTGTTAACCTTATAATGTTTTGCCGATCTATTCACGCTCAGACATCTCGCAGTATGCGTGCAACACTTAGTTATATAGTAGATAGCGTATAAAGTAAACTGCGATTCAGCTTGCTGATCTTATGGAGAGGGTTTCGTGTAAAAATGCTGCTTTGCCTGTAGCACAACACGTGAGAAATTCAATTTTTACACCACTGTATACAGAGCATCACAAAAAGAAATATTTTAAAAGGTCTGCTTATATTTTCAGACAATAAATGCTTATAAATATGCTTAAAAATTAACGATAAAATATTTCTTTTTCATACAAATATCCTGATATTTTGTGTTCAATTAAACCTGGCGTTATTTCGCTGCATGTGCCCCATTATCCTTCGATTAAAAGACATTTTATAAACAATAAGATATATTAGTTTATCATAATATCAAGTACGCGCGACTGAAATTTGCTGGTTTTACATTCGATTAAATATTTTTATTATCTAAATAATTTTCTTAGAGTTGTCATTAAGCATTAAAGACAATAAACGTCATTTTTATATTTACGAGCTGGAAACATATATATTTCATTTATTTTATATTTAGAAGATGCCAAATTGTATGAATATTGTCTTAAGGTATGCTTACAGATTAGTTCACAACTTCACGGATAAGCCGTGAATAAATTAAAGACTTGCACGATTAATATACTATCGTACAACAGCTACACATTATAATCTATCAAAATCAAGACTCGTAGTACATGACTTTTCAAATAAAATTTCGAAGAGCTTAAAACAATATAGAGTAATTCAATGTTTATCTCTTTCCTACGTCATCTATCCGTATCTATGAAACTTATTCCCCTTACTGCCTTATCCTTCCTACGTTATGCGTACGCGATGAAAAATTCTTTTTGCAGTTTGTGGAATCTGAGGGCTGTTTATGTTCCTCTTGAAAACGTTCGACCTTCGATTTTTACTCGCTAAGGCTAAACCAACGCAATTGCATCTCTGGATTTTACCGCGATCTTGATGGGTAACTCTTTTTGTTGTCTTGGTGGCTAGATCAAACATGTTTTTTTCATATGCTTTAAGCGAATTTTGCTCATGTAGATGCTTAAAAACACATTGGAGAGTAAGAAAGGATCGTTGAAGAAAACCAACTGTTTGTGAGAGATGTACTTTTTATTTTTACGATAAAAACATTGTCTTTAAATTTCATTCCTAAATCGATATCTTGGAATTATGGAAAAGGAGTTTCCCTGTACTCGTGAAAATTCACGAAATTTAATTTTCATTTATTATGAAGTTGATGAAATTTTATTTTAATTATAATGGAAGTTTTTGTAATTTTTTATTTACGTTTATAAGCCTTGTATGTGAAGTTTATATATTAATGTAAATTAATAAAATTTCTAGACTTAAGGTGTTTTTACACACGTTTAACACATTATAAAATGATCATTTATATTGTAGTTAAATTATTTCACGTGAATTATACAACGGTAATTATGGTAATTTTACGTTTTTTACTATGAAATCTATCAATTTCGAAAGATTATCTCTGTACTACGATATTACTGAAATTCAAGTGATTTGTGTAAAATTATATTAATTTCACCTAATTGAACCTGATTGAACGTTCATAATTAGTTACCTCGATAATAAATAATCTAGTGACCTTGATTTTTAATATTAGTGACCAATTAATTAATTTCTGTATTTCTGTATTTCTGATATTTCGCGATATAAGTTGTAATTGTTTTTCAGGAAAATTATGCTACCGGGTTGTGTCTGACAGATGGAACCTCGAGATTAAAATTTGATAGAATTTAAAGAAATTGTAACAATCGACATCGTTTCTCGAGTTTGTTCAAAATCTATTCAATCAGACATTTATTCAGAGATGTACATTTTATACTACAAGTTGAACTAATTAGCACATTATTACCAATTTTACTGCACAAATAAAGTCATGCACTAATTTGATGCCGTACTCGTGCGAAAGCTTGTTTTTATAATTATGCCTTAGTATTGAAATTAATTTCAGAGAGTATTTATATCATTATACCATCAAATATATTCAATCTTAAACAAATAATAAAACTTTCGTAAAGTATTTTCAGTATAGAAGCCTTATTTTATCAATTTGCTCCAAATCAACGCCATTTATTCTAACGATGGAATATCCATACTAAATAATGTTCACAACATTTTTACAGAGAAAAAAAACTTAAAATTTTTTCCCGAAAATAGATTCATAATATTTTTTATTAATATGAACAATGCTATATCAAGTAAACTAATTCTTTTGGAAACAATGGTTCGTTTACCATGTACTAGCAAAATAAAAAGTGGAAAATAATAAAAAAAAATCCGATGTTCATTAATTTATTTGAAAAGAAACATTTGAATAAGATAGAAATTTTAAATTGAGAAAAATTTATGTTTTTAAATAGATGCTATATTTGTGCAAATAATGCATTTATTATGTGCTACGCAGTCACCAAGGAACTCGCATAAAAATTAAATTAAAAAATTGAACGGCTTTATAACTTCTATTGTCAATAAATTATTTAAGTAATATAAAAAAGTATACATTTTATGTATATACAATGTCAAAATAGAGTTTGTGCCAATAAAGTAAATGGTTAGAACGAAGTAGGAAACAAAGCTGATTTGGAATCGATATATTTAATATATCATTTTTATGACACGAATCAGTATAAAAGAATCATGTATTAATTTTTAAAAAAATTCAAATAGCTTATATAGGCTTTCATTATCTCAGAAGACATTAAGCTTAATACTTTTTCATTTATTACTAGCTACTTACAGATGCAAAATCACAACCATAAAGAAATTTAACGATAATTTTTAATACATACCAGTAGTGTAATCTAATAAAGAATAATTTCGAATTATATTAGACCATTCAACTAAGGATTAATCCTTTTTAAAGAAAAAGGGTGATTTCATATTGCGTATCTATTTTTAAAACTTTAACGCATCAATTGTTTTGAATCGGTATCCAATAAAACATATTTCGAAATTCTTTCCTTAAATATGAAAAAATCTTTTCTGGCTTAGTTTCTAATTGAATATGTATATTTTTACATTTTTTATCAAAACACATATAAAAAACATTTCAACGTTATATGAATATCAGTGGAGCCTTATATTATATTGACGTTGCACAAATTACTATTGATGATCAATTTATTATATCAGCAGATTATCAAAGTCATTATAAATATTTATATCTTGCTTCCTCTCATCTTTACTCGTATGTATTATTTATAAATGTAAATAAATGCTGAGATATTGATTTCATTGACAACAATCATAAAGATCATAAATATCGTTTATTTTTTAAGTGTAATTCACATTTGTCAGTGATTTTTCGCAAATGTAATGCATATTTAAGGAATACGCATTTTTTTAATTATCGCTAAGATCTTCATAAGCAAAAATTTATTTGAATTGTTTGTAAAGAAAAAATACAAATCAGGTAAATCTATGGGTAACCTACACTATAAAGTGTATCTTCATAAAACTGCACTAATGTTTTAACAGGTTATATCGAATATAATAAATTAACAATGCATACGCATTATAAGCTGGTACTTTGCACATTTCATCAAAAAATTGAAACAATGTTATCATAAAATCAGATGATTAACTTTTGTAAATGAATACATTCCCAAGATTAAGCATTTTTCAGGTCTAAAGAACAACATTACTATCGCCATATCTCGTAACAATGCAATTAAGTTATCTTTGGAAATTCATTGAAATGAATAGTCTGAAGCCCAGATAGATGATAATACGTCGTGATTTGTTGAACAAAATTATTTAGCCCTTAATTAAAAAATTATTTTTTGGTACAGAGTACTGTGAAATATATGTCCTTTTTTAAGAGATTTATAGACAAATTTTTTTTAATATTTTTAAAATCTATCACTTTATCATCATGACATTTAGTCAACAATAAAAGAACAAAATTATACATTTTGCACGAGCTTCTTCACTCTATGAAAAGAATGTACAAACATTTTTTAAAATCTAAACAATATTTCGGTAACATATGCATTGCTGCAACGATATTCTTTACCTAATGGCTATCACAATTTGGTACTCTCAAAAAAATGATAAGACATTAAGATTCAAACTGCGTGAGATGTAGCATTTACATAAATAATATTTGTAAAAGATATCCAAGAATAGTCATATTGATCAATAACCATTAGTTTAATGAAGTATAGTACCATTAAAAATTTGATACCATATCGTTAATCAAAAAAGAGGGTGACTCTATTGTCTATAAGCTTACTTCATAGGTAAAACATAACAGTATCAGCAATCGAATTTTCATATGAAACTTTACATATTTTCCCTCTATAAGCCTGAAGAGAAGGATAACTTTTTGATTATGGAAATTGAACTACACGTAAGATAAAAAAAAGTAATACCTGGATTGAAGAATTGATCAATTAATCTTCTTGATCATCCAAATTTTCGATCAGATGAAGATATATGCCTTTTTGTTAGTAATCAGAATAATCAACGTCAAAGAGTTAACACTAAATAGTCAATGACGTGGCACGATAAATAAAGAAATCGAATACGCAATCAGAACTACAAGAAGATGTAAGATTGGTTTACAGTTATAATTCTTTGCTTTTGTTAAAGTAAGGCAGCGCTCTCATTAAAATGATATTGAAAATTATAAACTAAATAAATTCGTATATTCTAAAAATTAGAATACTTTAATATTAAATGAGACAACTTTTCATGATAAAAAAGTAACAAGAAGCATAAATTTTAAACAACAATCTACAAGTATCAGAATTTATTATAGATATTAATCAAAATATATAATTCTAATTAGTAATTTAGTAATTAGTAACAAATCGTATAAAGACTGAATCTTCTTCAACAAATAGTATTTGCAAATTTTTTTCACTTTTTATAAAATTATTCTATTTTCTTTACTAAAGTATGGCAAATTTATGATAGACATTTTATAATTTTATCATTCGCAGTTTTACAACCGTATATATTGGTAATTAACACATGAATTATAGATATAATAATGCTTCCCTATATCTGGAGGCATTACGCACGCATAGTACAGTTAATTTAAAGTGCATTAGCCTTTATTAAATTAAATAAACTGGTAAATATGGTTAAAATCATATCGTACACTTTGGAAAATAATAATTTCAGATCGTTATTTCGTGTGTGAAAAAATTATTTCAGATATATTTAATAGAGCTTAGTAAATGTATAAGAATACTTATCCTAAATGCATATTTTACATTATACTATACGAACGAACTATAGGAAATAGCAATGTAAATAAATAATTATTACAAAATATGCACAAAACATTACACATACTCTTTTAAATGTAATATTTGAGAGATAGCACATTTTGTATACAAATTTAAACACGACAAATGCTTTTGTAAAGTTGTCGAAAATGTACTTTACATAGTGTTTCTTACTATTATAATCTAGATATAAGTATGGAATGTTTTACTTAAAAATTATCATCAGAGAAACCGAACGCGCAGAAATTGAATACGAAATTGAATTCGAGTTTCCACTGTCTAAAATACTGAACTTCGACCTCGTCGTTAGCAAATCTCATATAAAGAAAGATCGAGTACGATTTGTCACCATAATTAGACACATAATTAAACCTATTCAATAGGTTGACCAATATATTGATCGTCCTAATGAGTAACTTTATATAATATCTATACTTTCAAAATTATCCGGAATAACTTCTTGTTTTTTTTTTTCAATTTTTTTTCAAGTTTTTTTTTCAATTGAAAAAAAAAACTTCTTGTTACCCTTAAAGCTACAATTTCACGAATATTCTGAAAATGCTATGAAGCACATTCTACGGAGATAATATCACAAGAAGATGTAATAGCCAAACATTGTGACTGATAGCATCGTTTATATTTACATCGTTTATATTTATATCGTTTATATTTATAGACCACGATTAAATATTCAATTGTAGGCTGTGCATTTTGAAAAATTTTTTTAAAATGATATTTCTATGTTTATTCACAATTATCAATTTTTAAATTACTTTGACATATCTGTACATTGTTATCTGTAATTCTATGCAGAATTCGATCATTTATAGGTTAAAAGTACCGGGACAGACAATGTCCTTAAAGAAACGACATTAAATGAAAAACTGATTTCTATAAAAATTATTGTGTTACGAGAGATGCATTTAGCGACGAATTTGAACTCTACCCTGACAGCGAAATTTATGCTTATTTAGAGGTTTACTTAGCGTTAGTTAATTTAACTCTTTAAAGACCGACTCCATATCCTAAAGAAGCCGGAAATTTGACGTTCGTGTATGTTAGATTACTTGTTAAGAACAAACTTCAAGGTCATTCCAGTCTCAAACCCTCGATTTTTTGCTTCAGTCGATAATCGATTCATTCCAGCAAGACAAAGTGAGAGAATGGCCAATCTAAGGAAAGCGAGACCAAACAGTATTTAATTAATCAATGTGTTCGGATCTTGTCAAAAGCAAGGTCACTTACAGTTCTAAAGTTTTCCAAATCGTTATACAAATCGTCTGACAAAGTGTCATTCATGTGAGCTTAGTGGTCACCGTTTAGTTCAAGCTGAACGTCACCATAAAGTTCCTCTTTTGTAACACTATAATTTTTGTAGAAGACGTTTATCGAATTGACGCCATCCCTTCGAGGAAATCGTATGTTCCGATACTTTTACTTCCACCTATATAATCCTATTCTATTAATATAAACATTTTCAATAATACAATATGATTCAGAGTTATATAAGATCGCGTAAAATCGCGTAATAACTCTCAGAGATGCAATATCTGATTTAATCAAAGATTAAATATATTTATTTATCCTTAAATGTAATTATATATAGTCATTTACAATATTTTATCCAAAGTTACTCATTTTCTGAATATATTATCTTATTTTAATATGTGAATCTAGTTACAATCTAGTGACATTATCCGTCCATTTATTAACTTCAAATAAACTACAAATTTAAATTGTCAGTGTGTTAAGTGATTAACGTACTTTCATTAATTGTTATATTTCTGAATTTCTACCGAAGAAGACATAATTTTTATAAATAGGGAGATAAACATCGTATGTTGAAACGTTTATCAATTAATAAATTTCAAATATTTAAAACACTAAATAATTAATACAGACTAAGCACTAATTTTATAATATTTATAAATCGGAATGAAAAATATTTTGTATTGAAATTTTAAGTTTTTATATATACAATTAAAATACTTTAAACATCAGTTTTCTTCGTATCAAATATTGTTTCTAATTGAATAAATATTACAAAAATATTATCGATTAGAAGGTAATATTTCCTTTTTCTCACAAATAACATTATAGATGTAAAAGAGTGTACATATTTAAATGTCGGTGCAGTAAGAATTAATTTGCTTAATACGATTAAGAAAATTTCGAAAAAATTACCGCAGTAGGAAAAATACAATAGATCTAATGGTTTCATCTTTTAAGAAAGATAAGCTAAGAAACTAAAACTAAATTTACTGGAAATGTATGCTCAGGAATAAGTTTTATCTTGGACACACAAATCTTATAAATACATCATGGTTTTAGTAAAAGTGTTGACATTATCATAAGAACTGCTCTAATAAATAGCTATTCTAAAACAATATTAAATAATACTCTTGACTAACATTAAAAGACTTCGTTAAAACGGTATTGTGTATGTATCAGAACGATAAAATAAAATTAGTCTACAGACACATTAGATTTTTCTCTAATCTGCCATTTTAAGTAAAAGAAATACTGAAACAATTAATCTATTAAATCTAATGATTATTTTACGTTAATATACATACACAAATCTACTCATACGTTTTATATAAATGTATTGTAAATGCATTGTATTGTATATGCATTGTCAAGAAAGAGTGGATACCTTACTGCGTATCATAAACATTATATACAATTATTAAGAATATTCTTTAAATATATTTATTGGGAAATCTTACTGAAACATTGCGTGTTGTAAAAAAAACTTGTATCTTTAAAAACGATAACAATAATTCATGACATATAGAATCATATTAAAAACTAATAATATATAAAAAATAGGAAACTTAGTAATAGTTTAATTACAAGTCCAATGATCTTAACGTCATACGAATTTTAGAAAATACTTATTAATAAGCAGCATGCATAAATCACTCAAAGATTATTATGTACTTTCCGCTTACTGATCTAGATAATATTAATTTTTGCTAATAATATCATTCGAATGAATCATCAAATACAAATTTAATACCCCGCAGTTTCAAAAGCAACGATAAAAGGTAACATATCTTTGATAAGATAATATTTTACTTAGCAATAAGTACATAGCAATAAGTAAACGATTAACAGAAAATGATATATATTAAGCTGAAACAGACAAAAATTTTTATCGTATTTTAAAATTAAATTAACCGTTCATGTTTAGTAAATAGTCTTAATTATATAATATTACAATCTGGTATTGAAATATTTAATTTACATTAATAAGAAGACGTGTAGTACTAGTCACTATTAAAAATTCACAAAACAGTTGTCTTATATTCAGATAAACTCATTTTTATATATTATTTTTAAAAGTAGATAATAGTGTAAACTTTTTTATTATTTTTATATAATTTCTATCTTTTTCGGATTAAAGCTTTGCCTCTTACACAGTAATCCTTTAAATATGAGTAAAATATGTTTTCCATTACTGCCACTTGCATTGTGCCTGGTGTTTACTGCAATAGAATGCAGAGACAATCCCGGAAGAAAACTGAACTGTTGGCCTACTGCATTGAAATACAAAACATATACAATCACTATTACTTTATCGGTAAGAAACAGGGAAGATCAGATCTTGAGTCCAGGCGTCACTTTCTCACCTAAGGAGATCGATTTCAATCCAAAACGAAACACCATTATGATAGTCCATGGATTAGCTACATCAAATGAGCATCGACGTCAAATGTCAGACTTACGGGACTCGCTTATTAAATGGGTAACGTCTGCAATTCTTATAGAATAATATTACTGTTACGCTAATAATGAAAATTCTTAATTTTTCATATAATTGCCATACTATATTTTCAAAATAAAAAATTTATGTGATTAATTTAGTACCCGTGATTTTACACTTAAGTTTAAATTTAATCTTTTTAAATTATCGCATTCGTTGAACGCATAATTTTTAAACTGGAATTTATCAAAATTTTCATAGGTCAACATAAATTTGTCTTTTATTCAAATATTAGATTAATTTTAATGCAAGATACATTTGGATTTTAACCATTTTTATTTTAAAATAAAAAGCACTAATATTTCCAACATTACTAACTTGAATTATCTCAATTACAGTGCTAGTATTTTATGAAGAAGATCTGTTACCGTATTTCTTATCGATCAAAAGACTTCTTCGGGATTTTGATTCATATTTATTGCATGATATAATATTAGATGTCACATGTATTTTCCGAAATCCTTATTATTATTAAATTAGTTATACATTCTAAATAGTCTATTGATTTTTTTCAAAATTACAAAATGTGCTATTTTTTTAATAAATAATTAGCTCGCTGCTTGGATTATTACAAACTGCCAAATTACTTTACAAAATTTCAAGTAGATACGGTGAAAACCATGGACATCTTGAATAAATCGTCTTATATCCACTAAAGATGTTTTCTTCTAGGAGTTTTACTTCTTTAATACATTAGTCGGATTATCTTCGGGCAAGAAATATTCGGGTACCAGTAGTTTTTGTGTATTTGGTTAAGGTCTGTTCAAAATGAATGTAAGATTGTTTCACAATATTTGCAAAATCAAAGCTTTCATCATGCAAATAAATGATGCGTAAAACACATCTAATTTCAAAACTAACAGATAAATAATATTTTTCGTACAAGTTAGCACAAGAATAATGTTAAGGTTTTTGTTATTTTTGCTTTTTTAGCTTCAATTATAATATCTATACTCGAATATATCCTACATGCAGAAACTTGAAAAGAAATACTAATATTGACAATATTTAAGCATCCATTGAGCTTTATCATTGTATTAATTTAAACAAGTATTCAGTCCTTCAGACTACAAGCACTTTTGAGAACCTTTCATTTATTGCAATTTACCGTGATAAATATCCAAATTGCTATTACCAGCTACTGTTCGCATTACCACAGTATAATAACAATTGATTGATCACTTAAAAAGTTACCTTTCCTATCTCCGATATTTTTTATAAGAAAACATCCATCTGTATGTTATTTCTCGATGCTTGTTGGCTGAATTTCCATTTAGCCCTAAGAGATTTAATCAAAATTTATTGTAAAATACTAATGAATGTAAAAAAAGAAATAAAAAAGTCAACAAATTTTCTGAAAAAATCGAAACATAAATATATACAGTAATATTTTTATGTATAAGATTGATAAGAAAAAAATTATTTTATTCCCGATAAGATATCATCTTATCATTTTGAGTTAACTCAAGTTTACTTTATAAACAAAGATTTTTACTTAGTAAATAAATAAATAACAAACATAATAAAGTTTGCTGATTTCTATAATTCCATTCGTATTAAATATTTCGCATTTAATGATATTTAAATCTTATTAATGTCTTTATAATTGCCCATAGCAAAGCTTATTAAGTCTTGTTATTAAATTTTATTCAAAAGAATTAGAGACAATTTATGATTCGGTTTTATGGTTTTAAAGAGTACTACGTCAAAATTGATAATATGTAAAATTAGATATCACTCATTGATGACTGAATCATTGATCACTGAGCTAAAACTTGATACTGTTACAAATATTAATTGGACACTCTTCTGTAGTATCAGAAATGAGTGACAGAAATACTAAATATAACAGACAGAAAGGCATAGAAATCTCGAATAATCAAATATAAAATTCACGTTAATTTTACAGAAAGATGTGAATGTCCTTACCGTGAACTGGGAAAAAGGATGTTCTAATCCTTTGCTATATTTTCAAGCTGTTGTTAATACAGAATTTGCGGCTTTTACAATTAAGGAGTAAGAGCGATTTTTACATATCAATGATCGGATATTAAAATGGTTTTTATAGAACATCTGAAATTAATTGAATAATAATTTCGTTTATCACGAGGATTTTTTCAAACGATTCATTCAAAACTCACTACGCAAAAGTCACTAGTACTGATTATAAGTTAAAAACAACTGTAACCATGGAGGTGAAAAAATACGCAAAAAATTAATTAAATGGCCAAGTATAATAAATTAAACGAGAGTTGGATTAAAAGAGACACGAGAATCCCAAAAATTTGAATCAGAGCCCAAAGCTTCACTATCTCTATATTTACGAAGCTTTTAATATAATATATTTAACCTGATATTAGGTTAAGTTAACATTAAGAAAAATAGCCAAATACATTTTAATTATGATATTGAAGATTAATAAATTATTTTAATTTTATAATTATTATTTAACATCAAGTTATAGCCTTATTTAGCGCATCTGAATTATTCATATGTATAATCTAATTAGAAGTTAATATTAGAAACCTTATAAGTTTGTATATATTTATACTTATTAATTTTACGTTTAATAGAGCTTTAATGAAGTGGTGTTTCGGAAAATATCTCCATTAAATTCATATATATTCTGCTAAATTGTATCCCTAGTTGTTTATTACTTTACTAGCTCGTATTTACTCGAAGTAAAAGTATTTATTCATTTTAAAATTAAACGGCTATTAATATAATCTTGATACTTCTGAAAAAAGCATTACGTTTTTCACATAACATTACTACACTTCGATTAAAAATACACTTTTCTCTGTAATTTTATTTCGACTCATTAAAGTCTAAGACATTATTCTGTTATATTAAATGAGTAATAATATTAATAGGTAACTGAAGCAATCCTTAGAAAAGTGCGTCTGTCTTCTAATTTAAATATTGCAAATATTAATGTTAAGCCCAGTTGTAAGAGTCGACTGAATGATTATCCTAATGTATCTAATAAAGTTTTCTCAGTATCACTATCAAGCTCTGGAAGGAAGAGAACGATTTCGACGATAGCTGGACACCACAACTGTACTTTGTGGGCTTCAGTCTTGGTGCCCACGTATGTGGTCAAGTAGCCGAATTACTGAAAGTCGAGGACAATTTGCTAGTCGACCGCATTACTGGTCTTGATCCAGCTGGACCTTGTTTTGAACCAGTGAGCTTTCCATTACGCTTGGCACGCACTAATGCACGTTTCGTCGACGTCATTCACACGGATGGAGCGATCTCAGAAAATGAAGCTTTCGGCCTATTTGACACCATTGGTACGTAGGTGCTTGTTTAGTATTTCATTAGAAAGAGTATTATGTAGCTCATAATATTAAGGTAATTATGAATTAGAACTACTAAGTAGTTATTCTTCTCATGAAAAGCAGTCATATGTTTTACAGAATTGTGACTGTGCTTGTATCGTTTGTTTAAATAATTTCAGTTTATCGGTACAGTTAGACATTACTGCATTTGAAGCTGAACTCAATCAACTATTAGCTACGACTTGTTCGTGTGTTTTCACTTTTTCTTTCTTAGTAGCCAAAGGATGTAATTTCGCAATCCAATCAAACGACATAAATTGGTCCCGGAAATCCACGAAATACTATCTTTAGGAGTAATTATATTTCTATAGGAACAATCGCATTTTAACAACAATAGAAATGAGAAATTATGTGTTTCATAATAATAGCATTTTAGTTCTCTGGTCACTTTAATCACAAGCAGTTTTATTTATAATTCTAACAGAAACAATTATAAATACAACTGAACTTTTGATGATGAAATTTTATTCGAAATTGTTACGATTTCTGCAAGAAAACACACATACATATGCATCGTTCCAAACCAAAAATTCTAAATATCAAAAATACACATCTTATTTATATCACTTCTTTGAAAATTATTAATAGTAAGAATTTTACTCCATAGTAAATTATAGATAATACTATTGCATATTATCTAATCTCGATCTAATACTTAGAAGAACATAATTTACTTCGTTATAACAACAATTTGTTTCTGATAATCTCTTTGAGGTCGTTTAAATTTATAAATTTATAAAAATGTGTACAAGTATTCAGATATATATATATATATATATATATATATATCTTTAAAATTAGGTATAAAGATAAATATTGAAAGTTTTATGTAATATTTTAATTTAATTATATTCTTAGTAAAATTCAGACTAATGTTGTCATTAATCTAGCTATCGATAACAATTTTTCAAAATTCTTTTGTTATACATAATTCATCTTATTGTGATATAAATTTAGTCAATTTACACAAATCTATTGGTGAAAATTACGTAATGAAACTTGACATTGTTGTGAATATGCAAATGTAAATTCTTAAGATACCGTAATATTAACTTAGTAATTTGATTTTTTTATTTATTTATCAAGATATTAATTTATAAATTGTTTTATATTTTTTTTTCATAATCATAGAGTTTTAATGAAAATATTTTGTAAAGTTATTGATTTCATTTACCCATCAAATTGTTATTTAAGAAGGTACTTTTTAACCATTCCTAAAATATTAATATTTATGCAATAATTTGTTTTTAGCTATTAAGTTTATAGCAAACAATTGAGGCCATTCATGAATAATCTTATTTTAGGAGACGTCGATTTTTACGCGAATGGTGGTAGAAGACAACCGGGATGCCATTTCTTAAGTAAACGATCCGTCGAGTCGTTATTTAAATTACTTATACATGGTAAGCATTCTATCAATTAAATCTCATATTCTACATATTAAATAATTTCATAAAAATTAAAAGAAAATTTATATATAAAGAGTATAAAGTACATAGTCGTTCGATAAAGTAATGTAGCAATGAATTTAACTTTTGTTAAATTCACGTCCTTAAACAGGAAAAAAAATCAGGAGAACCACGCATACTTTAACCGAGTAATTAATATGATACGCGATAAAAAATTCAATATATTTCAGCGATCCAAAACGGCGTGTGCAGTCATCGTCGAGCATTTCAGATTTTCATTGAATCTGTGAATCAAGACATTTCAAATTATTGCAAGTTTTTCGCATATCCTTGGACAATAAATACTCCATTTAATAGTACTCTTGGACTAATTAGAAAAGATTGGCCCGAAATGGGAATAAACGCGGATCTTTATAATTACAATGCATCTACATATTATGTGCCTACTACAGATAAAGCACCTTACTGCAATGTTGTATTAAATAGCTGAATACATTTGTTGTTTAAAATTATAAAAAATATAGCTGAAATTTCTGTTATTGTTTTAAAATCTCAAATCTTTGTATACCGTTAAACTATGAAGCTCAGATACTATCAAACTCACTGTAAAATATTTTTATTCAATACAAACAAATTAAAAGATTACATTTCTAAATAAACATTAATTCTATAAATAATCATAAATTAATCCACAAAATTCTACATGAAAAACTAATTATCAAACAAATACAAGAAAATATGGATTAAACTATTACTATAATTTTTATTATTGCTGATGTGTAATTGTTATTATCGTCATAATTATCAGTATTATGATTATTTAAGTGATGTCAAAACTTCAAAATCTTAGTATTTTTTCAAGAGAGTAATATTTATAATATTTATCTAGATACTTGTTTATAATCTGTGTATCTTATGTTGAATTATAGCGTCCAATGCTTTGCTTTATAATTTTTTCTCATTTGAGTTTTCAATTAAGGGCAATTCAATTGTAAAAATCAAATAATCGATATTTATTTAAGATGAATTTCATTTTATTATGAAAATTTCCTTGAAAAGTTTGAAACTCCAATTTTGGGGGATAACTGAATAATTGAAAAATTCGATATATGTAGTAATAATATCGTTGCGTAACCAACAAAAAAGACTAAAATATAGTTTCAATTCTTTTACTAAAATATTTCAATAGGATTTATGTAATATTAAATGTAATTTTTATAATTATAATAGAGTTATGTTACTAAGAAATTTAAATAATATTTGTAATATCACTGTATGTACATTTTTATAATATTTAATATATCATAAAATATTTTCATACATACTAAAATACGAGGCGTAATCTTCTAAATTTTTATAATTTCCATTAAAAAACATGTATTATAACGATAATGATGATTAACTATGCGTAAAAAATAGATTATCAAAACCATTTACGATAGTCGATGGATTAAAAGGAAGCGGCGTACTGTTATCTCCACAATTAAACTTAACTTTAAAGTACATTATTACATGTGTGTTAGAGAGCATATTGTCTTACATATTTTAACGTGAGTGATGAAGAATAATGCCTATCTAAATTTATTTAGAGGTTTCGTAATTTATATTTATACACGAAACAGAACTTTTAAACAACTAGAGAATTAACTTGTAGATACAGATGAATATAAAATTAAATTCATAATCTTTCTGATGAATACAGCCTTAAATACATTAGAAATTTGCTTAACTTGTTTTCATTTCTTAAACATTTAGATTGACGAAAAATAGTTGAATGTATACTATTTTTTGAAAAATAATGTTCAAGCTTATTTATGATATATATCTTTCCATGTTGAATATGAAGAAACTCGAAAATATTTGTTCAAATTTTCACGCATAGCAGATTTACAAAATTAAAATAAGAATTTAGAACTTCTTTAAATACATATTTAGAGATACAAATATTCAATACAAACTATTTGACTATAAAATTACACAAAGGAATAATTTTTTAATTAATAAAAATTAACATTTATATAGAATCTAAAAATATGTAGTATATTAAAAAAAAAAAAAGAAAAAAAAATATGTATATATATCATACCATAGTTGCACAAAATTTCAACTTAATTTTGTTGTTTTGCTGTTAATTTTGATTTTTGTTGTTTTCCCCGTAAATTTGAAATATACTATTACAAATATATTTATATTTTTTATGAACTTTAATGTTCTAATAAATTTCTAATAAAATAATTGTTTTTATTTAAAATAGGATTAGATACTATTAAGTTAATATTTAAATGAACAAGTTAATATTAAAACATTTTTCAAATTTATTTATGTTATTAGTTTTAGCATATTTTTACTTGGGAATGTACTTGAATAAACTGCTTTAAATTTATTCATGGCTATTAATATGTTCTACTAACAACAGAACATTTTAGCAGTTTAGAATTCGTCTTGCAATGATTCATGAGGTAACACTTGCTACTAGGAAGAACCAAATTAATAAAACTTCTAAAATACTAAAATGAATTTCAAATCGTAATTTCATCATATGGTACAGTTTCAATAACTATAACAAATTAAAAGTATTTAAAAATTTAGAAGAATTGATTGAAGCAATATCGATCAATATTGAAGAAACAATTATGGAGACTGTGACCAGAAAGTTTTCAGAAAAAAGTAAGAAACTAATACTTGATAAAAGTATAAAATATTTAAGCAAATAATATCGATAATAAAGATAAATAAACAGATAAAGTATAAAAGGCGAAATTAGATAAATATCAAAATTTTAAGAGGATCCATCCGAGTAAGAATTAAGAATTAAGAATTAAGAAATGAAAATAAGTAAAGCAAATCTTTAATGTATTTAAGACTGTATTCGTCAGAGGGATTATGAATTTAATTTTATATTCATCTGCATCTACAAGTTAATTCTCTAGTTGTTTAAAAGTTCTGTTTCGTGTATAAATATAAATTACGAAACCTCTAAATAAATTTAGATAGGCATTATTCTTCATCACTCACGTTAAAATATGTAAGACAATATGCTCTCTAACACACATGTAATAATGTACTTTAAAGTTAAGTTTAATTGTGGAGATAACAGTACGCCGCTTCCTTTTAATCCATCGACTATCGTAAATGGTTTTGATAATCTATTTTTTACTCATAGTTAATCAGCATTATCGTTAAAATATATGTTTTTTAATTTAATTATTATCCAGAAACCTTAAGTTTTAGGCTTTAATATGCACTATTTTTCATTTATTATTTTACTATTTTCGACGCCTTATTATAAAAAAGATACTAATAGTTATTTATTCGAATTTTAATATTATTTGCCTTTAAAAAGACAAACATATGAAGATATATAGCAATGATAAAGACATATAATAATATATGAAGGTCGTGAAAGCAGTTTATCTAATACTTAATAATCATTCATGCTGACCAAATTTAGTATTTTAGAGAAAATGTAATTTCATATGTTACATCAACATTCACTTCTATAGCACGAAACATTATCAGAAATAAGAAAAAAAATTTTTTACACACTTACGGTGAATCTGCAGCTCCGATCAGAATGAATTTTAGGCGATGATTAGGTATTCCCATTAATGAATAATCACGAATGCTAATAAATATTCCATTTGCTCCACTGAAGTTAGTTCACTTCTATTAAAAAGATAAAAAAAAATTTTGAATGATATAATGATGTTCATTTATAAACATTTAGAAACAAATAAGGTTACTGTCCATTAAATAATTGCAGTATTTGCTCACATACTGTTAGCAAATTAAAAAGAAATGAATGTTATTAGATATGGTTTAATAATTTTTAGATGGAATATAAAAAATATTTTCGTAACTCAAAATCCTTTTTACAATCCTTATTAAATATATTTATTCTTATTACCTTAAAATAAATATATTTAGAATTCTTTCTTTTATTAACATATGAAATATATTACATTAATATAATATTTTTATTTTTCACAATTGAAATTGCTATAATGTCACATCCTTCAAGCGTCTACCTCTTTTTGGCTAAACTCCTAAACTCTAGGTCTACTAGCCGAGGATGGGCTTTCGCTACCATTCTAAACTAAAATAATATATATATTTATTTTCGAAATCAAATATTAAAATTAACTTTATTAAATTGGGAAGAGGATACCATTACAAAACCGGACATTTAATTCAGGATAAGAGCAATTGTATTCGAGGGACAGGAAAATTCAAGGAAATTGCTTTGAAATAATTTATACGAATATAAATATTTTTATATGAAAGTAAATTTATTCACTTACTTGCTAATAGTGCCAAGTTGGTGGATCACTCTTTGCAGGTCGAATTACAAGTAAAGGATCACCCAAATCTTACCCTTTTTATACAATTTTTTAAGTACAGGCAGTAGAGAAAATCAGGGGATTTCTATCGAGATTTTCCGGAAAATTCTATATGTCCCGCTTACATTTTTCTAAACTTATTACCAAATGTTCATGATACGCCAATAAACAAGTATTATATTGTTTCAATGTTAGTGTTTTCGTTATTATCAGTAATAATTAGTTTATCATTAACAATGTCATTTTTTTACTGTTGTTTATACTATTGCTATTTAATATTACAAATGTTAATATGTAAGAAGAATGGTTCTTTTGTTTTAAACTTTATTACGCAGTTACAAATTCTTGTTATAAGTATATATGCACGTGTGCACGTAGGTGTGTATATGATTACGAGTTGGTGACCCGGATGAAGATCGTCCTATTTTATCGTAGATAAGAAAAAACATTTTTTCGCAGAGATAATTTTGCTGTACACCCTTGTTTTTCGTACTTTAAAATTAAGAAATTTTCCTCAAATAAAAGTGAGATAGAAAGAGAAAAAGAATCTCGAAGTTTCATTTTAGCGAGGCAGTGCCGTAACAATAACATAAAGCATTTATTGCATGATTATTGTAATAATTCTATTAATTCATAATATTATGCTTTAGTGACCACGTGAAAAAATTAAATGGCACCCAGAAAATAAATGTCTTTTAATAATGAATAATAAATTTATTCAAGTTCTACTTTTTTAAGCATTTATAATATTGTTACATATCTCTGATCAAATATTTATGGAGAATCTTAAAAATTAGAACACTGAATTTTTTAACTCCTTTTTGTACGTATACTATTAAAAGTGTGTACTCTTTGACCGACAACGTTTTAGTACCGAAATACCGTAAATCATAATAACGCTAAAAATGCTGTTTGAAGAAAAAATTTGCAAATGTTACACAATATTTCAAATTGAATTTTATTCACGTGTATATATATATATATATATATATATATATATATATTAAAATGAAAAATATAAACTTTTAAATGTTGATGAAGTCAAGTCCGATAATAACCGATAATAACATTGTGACATAATTATTAATTAACTTGTTCCATACGAACACATTACTATCATAGTAAGATAATATTATAAACGTAACAATTGGGAGGAATCTCTGGGATCCCTGGAGTCAACGAAAAGAATTAACAACATGGACTACTGCAGCGAAACACTAGTAATACGTACACCACGGACGAAATGTACTAGGTGCTAATAATTACCAGATGTTAATTCGTTTAATGGATGCGTCACCTATTTGCACAGTAGCGGCTGGCCGCTTTTGCACAGCTCAGCAGTTTGTTTCACCCCGACTCTCTGTTCTCGTCAACGGGTCGGGTCAAACTCAAAGTTGTGTGCGTGGCTAGGCCGACAACGCACTTTGTATAATCGGCAGTATTTGCTTGCGCGAAGCCCGCACGTTGTCCTGCTTGTACAGCACCAACAACTTTACCGCGCTATCGTCGCGTTTCGCCTCCGTCAGCTGGAGATTTGGGTTGGTCGACGTTGTCAAGGCCTCGATTAGCTGAAAGGAGAGATGTGAGTTAGGTACGTGTTGTATATATATGCGCGCACGCTCACTCACTCACACACATATCTGCGACTCCTCTAGAGTGCGCGAGTACTGTCGAGAGGTAAAGAGAGAAAGAACGGACGAGAGAGTGAGAGAGTGAGAGAGTGAGTGAGTGGGTGAGAGAGAGAGAGAGAGAGAGAGAGAGAGAGAGAGAGGCGAGCCTAAATTGAAAGGAAGTGGAATGGTAGACGTGTACCCCAAGTCTGAGTGCATTCACTGGATTTGTAGAAGTTTGTGCCCACGGTCTTTGCTAATTTATATGAATCTAAGAAGTGAAGTGTGTTTACTTTTAACTCTATAGAAAAACGTGTGCAGATTAAATTAAGAATGCATTAAACGAAATTCTAAATGGAATGTATCATGTGTTATACTTTAACGTTGATTAATAACAAGGAATGTTGTTACTTCAGTCGGATTAAACTTTAGAAATATACGTATATTCAATCAGCGTGTTTTCAAATTTTAGCAAACATGTTTTAGCGTTATTTATGATAAATCAAATCACGTATAAAGAGACATTTACGAGCCAAATTGTATCGATGTGTTTCATCAGTGATACATTCAAACATAATACAGAGAAAATAAAACATGAAATGTGTACACTGTAAGTAAGAAATATTATGCTTCCACTTACTGAAGTTTTAAGATTCAATGTAATACTTTTGAATTTCACTTTTACTAAAGTACATCAGCTATTGCAGTTACGGTAGCTGTGGTAAATGCATTGTGGATAATGTTTTAGAAAATTTGTCACCCGAATTATCTACCTTTGTATGTTTTATTTGTCGCACTTAACTGATATGAAGATTTTGGAAGTTAATTTAAATATGTCTGTATTATGCATTCTATACTGAGAATGTATCGAGTCTTCAAAAATGTATGATCTTTTAAAAATGAAATAAATACTTTATCAAAATAATTATTAGTATTATTATTTATGATATTATTTCTGCTGGAACAGACTAGACTATTTTTTGTATACATCCATTATACACTAGCAGTTTGTACTTGCAGTTACTCAGTAAAATTTAAAATTTGAACTTTATCTTATAATTATGAAGAAGTTCAAACCGACAATTTTATGAAAAATATTACTTTTAAAAGCCAAAATTCTAAGTTCGCTGTACTGCAGAAATATCTCTGATTATCAGAGAAATCTTTTGCATAATTCAAAAAGATTCTTTTGCGATATAAAAATAATATTCAAAATGTCGAATATAGTTTTTGCAGGAAAATAATTTCTTTCTCATGTAGTATAACTTCAAATATTATAAAAGTTAAGATACAAGAATTTTAACTTTACTAGGAAACCAAGTAAAAGAACTTTGCGTTAAATTTGTTACTTCTTAATTTCCGTTCTATTACTTCCGTTGATTAATATTCAGTTTGTTTATTTATATCGTGTGAAGAATCATCTTCTTTGTTGAAGTTACATTAAGAGGCGAGTGCGAGAATTTCAAAGTTCCTGTAAGACGTATGAAGATTAATCATAAACATGTCCTAGTAAGAAACTGTTGAGTAATTTTTAAAGGAAAACTAAATTGCTTATGTAATTATGTAATTATAAATATTGTCAATACTCTAATGCTAACTATAACAGGTATAATAAATTTTTTGTAAACTCTGAACGAACCATATTTATTATACAAATGTATTATAATTAGTAATCGCATTGGAGTTTATTTATTACCTGTGATCAATATTCATTGTTGAGTAACGATGATCTGTCAATTAGGAACATATTACCTGATCTATTGTAGGCTTTTTCTATACATATTTCATTTTTAACTAAAGGAATGGAACATAACGTTCAAATATATTTAAACGTCGACTTAATTGTAAAGCACTGCTTTAGACGTATGGAAATGTAGAGAATAATTCATATTATCCCATATCTACTAAGTAGTACAATAGTAGAAAATCCATACAACATAATCTTGTGTTTCCTAATCTTACAATAAGTTTTTTAACGTAAAACTACATGTCATTTATCTTGTAAATATCTGAAATTGTAACATTAACTAGGATTTGCATTTATCTAAAGTTCCATTAGAAGTTCGAAATTTGTGATTCATAAATTTAAAGCTGCTAATGCAGCCTTATTACCCGATCAAATAACATCACTTTCTTATGTAAAGAAATCAATAAAATTATATCGTCCAATCGAAATTTCGAAATGTTTTTTTAAAATCTTCGATAAAGTGTGGTTTAAAAAGCCACATATTTTTCACGTTTTCTCTTAATTAAAACATGTTCCCAGTGCTTGGTGCTCTTTCGGTTGATTCGGCTTTATGAGTAAGATAAAGGAGCTTTATTCTCACCAATTTCCTTGGTATATTGGTACTTGTAATTCACAATGAACTAGTTACACCTCCTAGAATCATATCTACCACTCTATGTAATTGTCTTCTAATTGTACTTGATGTGAATATACAAACGTATCACACTTTGCTGTAAACCGCAATGTATAGCTATGTATAACCATGTCACGTTTTATGCGTCAGTTCATTCCATTAGCGTTATCACGTTGATATTCGAGTATAACTTTAATCATTTTGACGGATTGACGACCCATGTGCTTTTTTCATTTCAGTTTATTATCTAAAATCTCAAAGTATTTCGATATTCGAACATTGTCTACAGTATTATTCCTTTTAATCGTGAACAACAAATATTATTTATTTTTACTTTCTAGTAGAGGCACTTAATTTTTTTTATCCATACTCTTTGGTAAAGAATAGAGCTTTTCATTTACACCAATTTATTATTAAGTTCATTTCAACGCTTAAGGTATTAACAATATCTTTCAGAACATTATTTCAGTTTGTCATTTAATCACTTTTTTATATTTAATAAATTGATAACATTATTTAACAATTTAATTATACATACAATAATGATATTAAACAATGGTGAAAATGTTTAACTTTGGATACTTCTTATTTATACTTGATCAGAGTTAATCAAAAAATTTGTCGACATTTTATAAATTAAGTTGTACATAAAACAGAAGCTTTTTAAAAGACTTTTTAGAAAACTTAATCGTCATAAAAATTTATAAATTTGTAATGAAATTTAATTATAGAATATGAAATATTACTTTGAAATACTTAGCATTACAATTAAGCATATCAAATAAATATAAACAAATAAGAAAATACTTTGATTTGAATTTAAAACCTCGAGAGTATCTATCATAAAAGCTCTCTTAGAATACTTTAGCACCACTAACTTTTGAAACAATAAACGAAAAAATTATTTTATAAACTTCAATATAGTAAATTAAATAGCTGTATGATATACTTACTTTTTCATTTACAAGATTTTAAATTTATATTTGTTTTCAACGCCTTTCAGTAATTATAATATTGAGGCACTGTTAAATTACCGAACGTTTACTAAATTAAATTGCTTCTTTAATTTTCACCTGTACTAACATAAGTTATGTACTAATATAAATATTAATAAATATAAGTTTAAAAAAGAGGCAAGGAATTAAAGAAACATTTAAAGTTCATTTGCCTTTAATCACTTGAGTTATCGGCTTGTTTTAAAACATGGAACGTAATATTTTACAATTTTGTGAATTCATAATAAAAAGAATATTAAAACTCGTTAAAATTCGTATTTTCTACTGATAGTATTAAATTTAAATAATTCCACACCTATGGAAAAAATGTTAATTCGACTCACTTGATTTTTATCGTACTTTGTATTCTGTTACAGAATAATTCATGCCGAAGCCAGATGCATGATAAATGGTTCCGAAAATCAAATTACATGAAGGTAATAGATGATTCAAAGGACCAGGGTTTATAATTTATAACATGTGAACGCCAATAAGAAGTCAAGAGCTCATATATATATATATATCCATGTACACGCGAAGAAGCGTAATGCAGGATTGCAAAAGTCAATGGATGCACGAGGACACAAGTGCATCGACGACAGAGTGAAAGATAGAAGCGGAGCGAAAGAGGGTGAAGCAGTAACGGTGAGACGGTGAGCGGGGGGTGACGGAGTCAAAAGCATCGGATGAAGGGCTTGAAAGGTAAGCGAGGGGAGGGAAGATAGAATGGGAAATCGTAACTTTCATTTCCGCGCATTTATATGGAACATCCTGACTTTAATTTCCGGCACTTGGTATATATGTACGTAGGACATCGCAATTCAGTCTTACTCTACGTCCTTCTCTCCCTCTCTCCCCCTCGACCGCTAGCTCTTCTTTCTCTCTACTTCTCTCCTTCCTTTCTCAAGTAGATTCAGGACCGACGGCGTCAGCGCTCTTAAAATCGGCGTGACACTCGAAACTTTGCGTGACTGTACAAGAGTTGAGACGAAGAAATCCACGTCTGAAGTATGGAAAAGGGACGTATAAAAGAAAGACAGAGTAATTCAGGACAAGAGGAGAGGGGAAAGTAGGATGAGATAACAAAAAGAAATTCCGAGACAGACAGCGACTCGGTTAAGCAGAAATTGAAAAGAAAAAAGAACGGAGTAAGACGGAAAAAGCTGTCGGTAGATTGTCAAATTACTTTCTGATAGATGCATCGCTAATTGAGTTTAAAAGATTCTACTTGTCCAATGCTGTACTAAGATACTTTTCTGCGTTATAAGTATAAGAAAAAACCTCGATTTTGCAACAAAAATTAAATGTTCGGAATAAGCAATAACCTAGTGTTTCGTAAAACGTAAAAAAAAAACAAAAAACGTTGTTAGCAAAGATATACAATTATTTTCTTTGCTTTCAAAATACACACGCGCGCGCGCGCGCGCGCACACACACACACACACACACACCTATATACTTATTTATTTACTTACTAGATAAGAGTTATGTTGTTTAACTAATTTACGGAAACGCAATGACAAAATATATATACTTTTAACTGTGCTGGATGGAACATGTTTAATGGTAGCAATTTATACTAGGACTTCTAGAATCGATTCATTTAAAATTAGGTTAAAAAATATTGAAATATATTTAATAATTAATACGATTTTTTTCATGAAATCGAAAGCCATAAAATGTCGGAAACATATTTATTCTTGAGGCAGGAAAAATGAATTTATAGTTCATAAGAGGATAGTAAACAACCGAGAAAAAATATCGAACAATATATTGACAGTGTTCTCATTTTTTCTCTTCTAGAGTGTCGTACAATAAAATACGGATATGTGTCTGTATTTGTCAAAGACAAAGAGACAAAATGGTAAGCAAAGAATGACGGAAAAAGAATAAAAAGAAAGAGGAAAACCGAGACGCTTACTTTATTTGACACTTGATCGGGCTTCGATGAGTAAACCGCAATGTCTCTCGTCACGTTGTCATTCTTCAGATCCAGACCAATAAGAACGACCAACTCGCAGCTTTGCTTGGTGCAGAAGACCTCGATAGCCTCTGCGGCACCCTCTAGCTCTAAAAAGTCCTGCATCACATGGCGAAATTAGTGGATAAAAAGGTTAGCTAGGGTGGCTAGAATTGCGGGGGAGGACAAGTGACCGAATTGAGCTTTAACAGTTTTAAGGCTTGACGGTATGATAGAATTTCGATTAATCCAACGTATAAAAAGAAGTAAAATGCTTCCATGATTTTAAATGAATCTTTGAATATAACGATAATAGGTTCTCAACGACAAAGTCTCAAGAAATTATCTTGATTTCTTTGAAATCTTTGAATTTGAATTTGAATTGAGTACAGATTGAGTACAGATTGAGTACAGATTGAGTAAAATATTAAATCTTCAATAATCTAATACAAATGGTCTACTTAGATAATAACTATTTGACTCTTGTTTAATGTCACTACTGATTTGACTACTCATTTTGATAAGTCCCTTTGCTTCTTTAAGGTTTATGGAAACAGCTTTCATATAAATCATAAAAATGATACTTGAGAGAAAACGAGATTTTCGTGAACGAAATTTACTTTATTTGCTATAGGGCATGAAAAATAATCGGAAAAAGTATTATCGAGCCTAAACCAAAGCGATATCAAAAAGATTTGTTTACGCATTGCAAACCCTTTGATGAAAAATAAATTATGCGATTTATGATTAAGAATTCGGAAAGCGCAAAGACACTAAAAATTAAAACGAGGAAATTTTGAATTATAAATAAAAATTTTTCAACTATTAAAAATCGGTATGAGTGGTACAAACGTGCACAGTTTTTACAATTTAATAATACGTGCTACTCAAATATGGATATCCGCGTTGCTCTTTCAAAATATTTATGTTTTATTATTTGGGTTTGCTTATACTTTAAAATAATACACGAAAAGTTACATTCGGTCAACATTATTTCTTTTGCAATTCAGAACAAAATGTAATGGTCGAGGAAAAGTAGTAAACGAATGGAAGCTTGTACAATGAACTAGATTTAAGTGTCTAAATTACTATTTTGAAAGAAAATAAATAATAATTCTTTGAGAGCGTTAATCTCCGATTAACTTCTTAGCTCACCGTAGCTTCTAAGCTATGCTGATTATAAAAATTGCAATAAAAATTGTTTTTGAGAAATGATTAAAATTATAAATAAAATTGTTCGATGGAAATGATAAAATTGAATAAAATCCTTCGCAAGGATTTTAACCGTTAAAAATGACTTTCCATTAGCATTAAAAATACTTTTGAGCAAATAATGCTGCAGCTTCCCAATTTACAATAATTATTAAAGAAATAGAACGTAGCATAGAATCACAGCAAAATCGGTAATTCCCTCTGCACCCCATTTAAAGTGAAACAGAAATAAAATAGCGGTCGTCGAGCAGAAGATAAAAAAAGATCGGCCAAGTGGAAAAACCGAAACAGAGACTCCGACAGGGGAAAATCTCTAAAGTTTTTCAATTATCATCGCGCATTCCCGGGGAGAAAAGCGCAGAAGCGCTCACGTGTACGGTCCATTTAAGCGAAGCGCCAATGTTAGCACGTCGCCGAGGCGATTTTACGGGTTTTACGCTTAGCGAGTCAATCGATCGCGAGCGCGCGGACACGAATGGAAAAAATATCTGCTTTCCGGGGCCCAGCATCATGAGCCCGAGCGAGAATAGGGCAGAGAAGGATAAATCTTCGCCGAAGCTATAAGAATACAAGAGAGGAATGGAGAATCGATGTAGTTGAAAATGTAGTTCTTGCGTTAGTTACGCCAGCACAACTTTAAAGTCTTTTAACGGATAATTCTCTTCCTTTTAGAAATTAATAGAATTAATAGAAATTACTTTAAATAAATTTGTGATACTTTTTTCTTGCGGAAGCCGCTAAATTCCGTGGACACGGAACAAAGCCTCTGGCAATGGAGAAATATTAAAATTGTACACTTGATATGAATTAATGATGAAAAACGTCGAGCGGTGAATAGTTTATGAATAGTAATTGTGACAGTTTACGTAATTAGAGTGCATAAACTAAACGACAAACAAGAAATATACGTTTAACATTTTAAAACTACTCTACGTTTCGATGCTTTCGATAAAAGAAAATAGAATAATACGTTGCTTTTCTTTCTTCCGTTATTAATTGTAACGAAGCGGTACTAAATTTTAACTCTAGTTAAACGCACGCACACGCGCACGGGGCATAAATAATAATTTTTAGCCAATGCATCTTATTATTTCAATGATTTAAATTACGCTTAAACTTTGCCATTTCACATTGAATTCAATATTTCGGTTAAAAAATGTAACAATATTTCTCATCTAAATAGTAATATATATATATATATACATATATGTTTCAATATAATAAACTCGAAAAATTTAATTCCATACTACAAATATAAAATCCGTAGAAAGAGAGATGAGCGGAAGAGTTCAAAGACATTCATGCAGAGGCGAATATGAATGGACACGGACAAAGAACAAAGAGGACGCGCGATGCATGTACACACAGAGAGAGAGAGAGAGAGAGAGAGAGAGAGAGAGAGAGAGAGAGAGAGAGAGAGAGTGAGTAAAGAGAGGTAAAACGGTAGAGACCAGCTACTCGAACATAGAGAGTAAAAGCAACTTACGAACAAACAAAAAAATAAGAACAGCGATAAGAGATAGAGACTGATGGGAAGTAAAGCGAAGACGCAAAAGCAAAAGAGAAGTGAGACAACTGCTGTGTCGCGTCATCCCGAATCCAGTCACGTTTTGGCTCGTCTTCGCTCGCGAGAGGAGGGTGACACGATTACCCGGCACGCTTTTGATGAAAATAAGGAAAACGATCTAAACTTTGTATTACACGCCTTTCCGGGAAGCCGAAGAGCTGATTCGGAAAACAGAGGCAGAGAAAAAGAGCGATGCTGATGGGGATAGGGCACAGAAGCAAAAGAGAGGGAGAGGGTGAGATATGTAAGCGCAAGTGGTGTACTTGGGGATGAAATCGAATAGAGAGGAAGCTCGGCCGTTATTCGATCGCGCGTTCGCGTCTACTGTCGGATTATTTAATGCCTTCTGAACTGGCTCTTTTCCTCTTCTTCCTTTCTATATCCCTCGACGAGTGATTGTGAGATTCGATTGAGTGGATTTATTACTAGTTACATGGACTGTCGGGGATGGGTAAGTGAAGATTCCACTTTATGTGCCTTTACTGGAATTTTTATGTATTTCGCGTGATCTTTTCCTGTATACTTTTCATTTCCATATTTCCACATTTACGAGAGAACGTGTAATTTTTATATTTTTAATGCTTTATTCTTTTGTTCCTTTTTGTTCATTGCCAAAGCTAATGCTAGAATACTGAGTACTGTTTATAAATTTATAAATCTTCGGATACTTGAATTTTCAAGTGTAGCACTTGTTTGTATATTCGCTTACAGAAGTACAGTGATTTTATGTACATGTGCTAAATCTAATTGCACCGAATTAAATCAAAGACATTTGTAATGCGATGGCCGACATAACATAATTCATTGAAATTTATCGCATACTTTCAAAAATACGTGTCTACTTAACTTAAGACTGATACTTTAATATTAATTTTAATGTTCCTTTAGTTTTAAGACCATTTAACAACGGTAGGTTGATTCATGCGATGTAATATATTCAAAGCTAAATAAAGTAAGTAGCGATTATGCAATAACACTCTTCATTAATAGAAGTAACTAATGAGAAGGCAATAAGTAGTTAGCAATATGGAAAGCTGAAAGTGCAGGAGATGCAAGAGATAAGGCAAACAAAATTTCATAAAATTGAATTGAGACCACATACGAATGCTTTAATTATTACAATTTCTTAAGATTCATAAAAATAATGACATAAATATATATCTGAAAGCAGTACAATAAGTATAAAAACACTTGTACGCCATTTGATGATAAATAATTTCAATACAAAATTATATCTCAACATTTTTTACCACTGTAATGGTCTTCCTCAAAAATTCTAATAATCTTATTTTTTGAAGATAAGCTTCGGTATATTCCAATTATAATTTGATAATTATCGTTTATTTTCTATTAAGCAGTGTAATAAAAGCTTTTTATATGCTTATTAAATAATTAAAAATTAAATTTGTTAAAAAATTATTAATCGCTTTTATAATTAGAGCTTTTCATAATAAACAAATTTCTTAATAATATGAAGTATAATCTTCTGGACATAAAAGTACAATTTTTTCAAGTTTTATCAATTAATCATTATTTTAAAAGACCACATGGAGATGAATATAAAAAGCCTAAATAAGTAAACTGTGATAAAATTTGATATATGCATTATTTTACGTGAATTCTTTCTATTGTTATTTAAATAACTTAATAAAAGTATTATTAAATTTACTTGGAAGTAAACATTTTAACAATTTGTTACGTAAAAATGTTTTTATAAAAATATATTATACTCATATATAATTAACTACTAATGTGTTTTAAAAATTATATACATACATACATATATATATATCATGAAATCTAACGAATTTATTGAAAATGAATTGAGGTAAAATCGTTAAAGTTTAATGTATCGCCTTGGTAAAAAGAACTGATCTATCCTTTACTCTCCTAAATTGTAACGAGTTGTGCATTTATAAATTTAAATAAATGCACAGAATGTTTGAAAATCTACGCAAATTTTCTTTTGTTCTCATTTTTCAGGGAGAAAAGTTTAAGTAATGAAAATAATTCAAGAAAAATATAGTATTTATATTTCTAATAGAGTAGCTTCTAAAAAATAGTAATTCTATAAAAACAAATATTTTCAAACGTGCAATTAAAGGAAAAAGAAAGTATATAGTGTAATCCATAATTTGATTATTCAACGTAACTCTTGGTCTCGACTGAGTAGAACCGTAGAATAATAATGACATCACAGTATAACAGTAAACATATTGTTTCATATAAAACTAAATTGAAAATTTTTAATTAAATTTTCAAAATATTTTAATAAATAACGTATCGAGTTGCATACGTTTAAAAACTAAAACAAAATATACGTTACGGTATTTTCTATTTGTTTGTTCAGACTAAAATATATTAGCGTCTCTTATACGGTAGTTCATATTTCTTTTCCATAAATATTTTGTCATGAACTATACGAATAAAATACAATAAACCGGGACTCGAAAATTCTCGAAAGCTCAATTCAGAAAACTAAAAATCATTATCGATTTCTCTTACCTTCGCCAATATCGGTAATCCGGGTATTGGAATAATACCATTAACGATTTTGAGATCCCTAATTAGAAGATCGTCGGGTGACAATGCGCTAATATCAGTTTTCGCATCGAGAATTTGCTGATACAACTTCGTTCGATCTGTTGCACTGGTGTTGCAGATTTTATCGAGTTGATTCATAATTTCATAGTCAAATGGCGTTGCTCGATCTGCTTCTTTCGAGAAGTTTACGGTATCGATCAATATCGGACCTAAAATTTATTTAAAAAATTGTCAATTAATAAATTAAGCTAGAAATATTAAAAGTCTTGATCAAGCATTAAAAATAGTCTAGCTTCCAATATAAAATCTCAATATAAAATCACCTGTACGTCATTTTCAAAATGACGTCATCTGTTGGTTAACCACGTAACTGTTTCGTTTTAAACGGTCCTTTATATAACATTTTTTCTAAATCATAAATAAATCTTACAGATAAGTTAATTAATTATCTGATACTTAAATGCAAGACATACAATTTTTGTAAGTAGCTATGTAATTTATTTATGATATGAAATATTGAGCTTTCCGTCTCATTCGACTGAACAAATAACAGAACAAAGTAAAAAAAAATAAGGTTTAAAAGAAACGCATTTAAAAAATATATTTCTCCGCTTTTTGACAAATTAACGTTGGAATGGTAGTTGAAATGAATTTTCAAAAATTCAAGGATATGTAAAATGTATGTTTTAATCTATTAAATCTCGGATACAATCTGCAAAAGTTCGGTATTCACGAATTTTCAAAGACGTGCATTCGAAAAGTCATTTATTCATTTTTAAGAAAAAAAAAGAAGTTTTTTGGATACTAGTTTTATCATATTCATTTTTAATTTTGCTTTGTATTTATAAAATTATGACATAAAAAAAAAAAACATTTATATCTCAAATTAATAAATTTTTAAAAATTCAAAGCCAAAAAAAATATTAACTTTTAACATCACATAAGGCTATTTATATTTAGACAGATTTTTAATTGGTTTTGTTTGTTTTCAATAGATGTACTAGTATTAGGTTATACATTTAGGAAATCGTGCACAATATAATCTGTTGTAGTTCAAAGTATTGAAGTACATTTTTATTAACAAATATTTTTAAATTTTAACAATTTATACTTCTTATATATATATATATATATATATATATATATATATTTTATATTTCTTTAATATAATACATGTCAACACGTATGAGAATCCTTTCAAGTATGCTTATTTTAATCAGAATGAATTCTTTAGTTTATAAATAAATCAATGAAAATATCTTGAGTCTACAATACGTTCGATGATTACAAGTAATGGATATAAATATATGATAAGAGAAAACTACGTAAACAATGTATGAAATTGAGTATTGTCAATAAAGGTTGTTTGAATGAACCCAATGGACGGTTCGTCTCTTTTCATGTAAATTTCATATAAATACATTTAATTTCGTGCAATAAAATAACATCTCAGAATATTACTTAAAATTGATTTATTAATATTTTCTCTGTGATTTACAAATATCCACTTTTGTGCTTATAAGCCATTTGAGCCATACATGGCTCAAAATGAACTGTTGATCTTTTACAATACAAATAACAGTATGTAATACGCCGAATCATTTGTTTGAGTATTCATAATAAAAATATAATTATATAGTGAAAACACATACGTGTAGGTATGTATAATATACGCATATTTTATTTCAATATTTCTATATTTTAACAAATATTTCTATTGAAAATAAATTATTCGTATTAAAGTGCTGATTATCTTTCTATATTCGAACTGAATGTCGTCGTCCTGGCAGAAACAGACTCGATTTCCAGATAATATTTATTTAAAAAATTCTTGTATCTTCATCGATTTCATTTTACATTGTATGTCTTTTTAATTTATTATCAATTAATAGCAAATAAGGATACTACAATTATAATTATAGCTCAAATATTACCACTCGTGTTTTTACTTTTAAACAACAATTTTTTTCAAATTATATTCAACAGCTACATTTTAAATTATTACTGCTTGTTATATGTAATTTTCTTACATTATAACGACTACAATATGTCATAATTTCGTGTAGTACTTACTTAGGATTGAAAATTTTTAATTTATTTGCAAGCACTTTTCTAAAAGTTGGACTATACTGAGAAAAATGTTCTATATTGAGATAAAACTTTCCTTACGATAGTTGAATAAAATAAGCTCTTTATTTAAGCATCAGTGAAACAAGAAATACCGCTTTTATATAGCAGAAAATGTAATATTCCAACAACTATGGGATATTTAATTCAAGTTACTTTTTTCATTTTTATAATACCAATCGAAGCTACTATTTTACTTAGATGTCTTATTATGTATTCTGTAAAAATTGTAAAAAGACGTAGTAGAAAAAATTTTCCAAAAATTTTATTTATGTTTTGCATAATTATTAATAAAATAATTAAGTTAAATTAATAAAAATTAAGTTTTAGCGTACACAAGTATAGTACTATTAATGTATTAAGAAAACTACATTTTCGAATTGGTAGTTACTGTAAAAACCGAGTTCAGATGAACTTTGAGCTTCTTCGATATTACCTATGGAAATTTCAATTACTAAAAAGTTTCAACTAAAACAATCAGCAGGATACGCAGTATAGTGGTATTTAGCCTAGGAGAGCCAATACGTAACGTGATTTGGTTCATTTAACGAAGGTCATTAAAATCAATTCAGAAATTAATACATTCGATATCCTGCCTTTGTCAACTTATATTATGAAGTTATCGAGAGACACGAATAATAGGCAATAAGGTAATATAATGGGAATAGTTATAATACCTATACAATATAACGAAAAAATAAGTAATTTACAATCTGTAAAACTTTTTTATTAGAACTTGGTCATAGTGAAGCTGTTTTTATAGTAGAATAATATATTCAGAACATTAACCGACCGATAACTAAAACTTTTGTGGTATATATTTGCAGAGTTTTTCTTGGAGTATCAAAATTTTTATCATAATAAATATTCAATATACAATGGAATTCCTTACACCGTATGAGCTATAACAAGTACTGTTATGACTCTCAATTGTTTCATGTGATTTATAACTCTTAGAATTTCTTGCATTGCATTTTACCTTTTTAAGAGCAATTAAATTAAAGCAATACGAACATTTATCTAAATTTGTTAATTCATTTTTTATTTGAAGAAATTTTATTTAAAAAATTGTCATTTTGTTCTTCAGAGAATCTTATTGTCATGTATTTAGATATTTTGGCTTGAGCAAATATTGAGAGAAGCAAAAAATATTTCCTTGACGTTTGTTGGTACGATTGTAATGAATTAGCGATGGTAGTCAAGAAAAATCGGATTCAATTTTTACATGCAATGATAAATGCAAATTCATAAACTGTTACAATCGCTAGATTTTTTTAGAATTTAATACAGAGCGGGTATAGTCTTCAAAATATGAATACAAATTTGAGATGTTTATTTATGTATTATAGAAACATGAAAATATTTAAATATACAATCGAATCAATTGTTCTTTTAAAGATGTAAATCTTCTACCTCGTATTATTATATTTCATTACGAGTAGTGCAAAAAATAATCGAAAACTTTCGTAATTCATCAACTCCTAAATCTAATTTATTTTAGTGACAAGATCCATATTTGTACTGCCGAGATTAATAAGAATCTCCCACACTACTCTAGATAAATAACAGTAATTATACGATGTCTAAATGCACGTATTTAAATACTAAATTGTCTCAAATACTTCAACAACGATAGATCATTGGGTAATTATACATTCCGAAAATTGTGAAACTAATTACTTATTATTATTTATTATATCACTTTGAAGGAATGAATTTCTTTTATTTATCGTAGAATTTTTAAACCTTACTAATTCCAAACCATTCGAGTGGCAAAATATTGACCTAATTACACAAGGGGTGCTAATTCGCACTATGGACAGAATTTTTACGATGTACAGCTGAAAAATAACAAACCGAGTAACCGAGTTTTCAAGAAATTATAATTGGCCCACAAGTATTAATTACTTGAGAATGATAATTCAGCATAAATTTGTGAAACTTGAGCCGTGAACCGTGTGTCGGATTGGAGAATAAGATCTCATAAAATTTCCGCAAAGTGCTATTACATTATATGAACTACTTAAAAAGTCTTATAACATTTTGCGATAATGCGAGAGCCTGGAGGGGTACGGGTGACAAGTAAGAAGAGCCTTAGAAAGGGGTGCAATACGTCTTACGAACAAGAGGCCTGATGGACTTGGGATGGGGATGCTTTGCTCGCAGGAGTATGGGTGCATTGAGTCGTGTATTCGAACGCTCTTATGTGCCGGTGTTCCTGTAAATGGCGCGAAATGCAAATAAAGCCTTTCATTTATAAACAAAGCTTGCGTCTCATCGCTAAGTTATCTCGGTTGTTCAGTTCGAACAACGTGCTTGTCTAAACACAACTATTGGCTTTTAATAACAGAGAAAATTCTCGTGAATTAATAATTGTGATATGAGCATTAATAAAACTGCACAGGTTATTTGGTGTGAACTGGTGTGCGTGTTGACCTGTACGCCATAACTATCTGATAATACCGCTAGATTCACATGACATCATTATTCTTCGATATCCTGCCTCGATATTGGTATTGTTAAAATTGTTAAAATTATACCCTGTATAATTCTTTAACCAGCCGATTTTATTACCAAATTTTATTCGACAAAAGATTCACGACACGTGTACTCAAAATCGCACGAAAAATAAAAACAGCTTACCTCGCGTGTATTTGTGGTAGATTCCTAAAAGGCAATAAATGAAAAGTGACTTAAATCTAGCGAACTCAGGCTCAATGAAGAAAAGAGAAGTAAGCTAAAGTTACCAAGGCTCTCACCAAACCCGTGCTCTAATCGGCCGAACGGCTTACGGTTCTTTATTCGTCACTGCGCTACGGTGGTATTGGTCAATTGAAATTCTTTCGGTAGATGCTCAATCGTGCAACAAACGATCTGAGAGATAGAAAATAAGAAAAAGTAAAAGAGCGTGGAGGAGCGCAAGGGAAACAGGAAAAACGAAAGAGAAGAGCTGTGAAAAGGGGAGAAAAATAAGAAGTGAGAAAAAGGAGAAAAAAGAGTTATACAGAGAAAGCGTATATAAAGAGAATTTTCTATCAAGAACAAAAAGCTGACTGTACGATCAGCTTACAAAGCAAATCGTTATGTAGACAATTCTAACGTTACTTAACCGTGAAGTTCATCAGAATTTAAGTTTTCCATGAATGATTTGTGAGGTCATCGAATGAAAGTTTAACGATTAAATAGAAAAGAGTGATAATTTCAAAGTAATAAATCAAGCGTGTTAAACTATATTATTAAATATAATAAATGCAATACGCGCGCGCGCGCGCGCGCGTGTGTGTAATCAAATTTTTAGTAGATTATTGTATTTTTTTCATTTCGCAGTTTAATTTTAATCGTTACAAATAACAAATGAAACCAACTTGTACTCAATACAAATTGTAATTGCAAATACAGTATTCCAGTCGATGTGTTTTCATATAAAAAATGCTATTTAATCAATCGAGCAAACGTATCGGATTTGAAAAAGTTATTACTCTAGAGTTTCCTCAAAAAATTCAAATAGATACAGTGTAATTTTCCTTTCGAACTTTTTACATATTTGAATAATTATTGACTTTGCTAAATTTTTGAAAGTTAATTACCGAATCAAATGATTACATCGGAGGAAAAAGTATGTAACGGTAATGTAAAACTAGAAGATACACTTAGTTGTAATGAGGAGAAAGACTTTTCTAGATGCTCTATAGATTCAAAATCCAAAAATACAAAACATTAATTCTTTTATTGATATTTATTGATATTATAAATAAAACATTTTAGGAAAAGCTTTTTTCAATGAAGTAGTATTATGGAATTTTGAAGTAAAAAAAATTAGGCGGCTTTATTTAAAAATGCTCATATTATAGAGGTATTAAAGATTTAAGCAACGTAATTATCGCTTTAGAAAAAGGTTGATTGAAATGTTAGACATTTTTACATTTTAATTAATTTTACTATGAGTATTTTTCATTTATTATGAAAGTAATTGCGTATCAAATTAAATCTGGAAGCTTCAATTCTTACGTGAAAATCATAAAATAGCCATTAGGAAACTGAAGTAAGTCCGTATGTGTGATTACTCTCTTCGATACCTGAGTTCTTCTGCTGGTTCTCAATTCTTTCACAAAAATGTTTTTAAGTTGCTTTCTCTCTTTACCGACTAAGCACTACATCCCACACGCTCAAAGAAAATGTTGCTCGTAGCATGTACTGTATCTCAGATACAATTTTATAGATTTATGTAATTATTTATTTTTATGATTCTTGCGCCTTTCCAACACATAAATATGTTGGAAAGCACAGACTCTTGGGCTCTGTTTCAGAAACTTATAACTCAGTTTCATGTAAATTATAGCTTAAAAAACAGATAGTTGACAAATTCTTAAGAGATAAAAGCTAAAGTTTTAATTAAATGTTAAAGAATCTTCAAGACATTAACTTTATGCTTTACTGAAAGTTTGATTAACGATGACGTATGGTACGGCTTTAATAATCTTCGTATTAGAAGTGCCCACGTATATTTTCCTATATTGATACGCATTTCAAAAATTTATAAGTCAGCGTATTTTGTAAATTCATAAATTTTCCAAGTTCTATACGTTAATTAAATTTAAAAAAATTAATTAACATTCGAGCTTTTAATTTTATTTGTGTAGTTATGAATATTCCGAAAATTTATACGAAAATAATTTTTAATTAGATTTCTTATAATTGCCTATCATAGATATATATTTTTCATTACAAAAATTCGTATAGGAGGATAATTCATAATATATAATTTTTAATGATATAGAAGTCATTTTACTACTTATAAATTACCGTTTCAACGAACATGAGTAAATTTTCTGCTTAAAATTACCTGCTCTCACGCACGACAGTGGTTACCTGATACAAGTAAGATACGGTTATACTGTGAATGCACAAAGGGCAAACCCTGTCTGATGCAACTCGAGCCTACCTTGATGAGAATAGTCGACGTCAAGGAACTGAAAGTCTATACTCAAATCATCAAATAGAGAGATAGAGAGAGACACCGTTGGTAGTTAATGGTAATGAGCAGATGATGTTGATCAATCATCATTTAGCAGAGAAGAAGTTTTTCTCGAATATTTTTTTTTTTTTTTTAATGATCATCAGTAGTTGAATGACCAAGAGAAGCGAGTCACGAGTCAAGAGAAGCAACGAACTGTCGAACATTAATAAAATATAATGATGATGTATCTCGCTTTTGTAACGCTTTATACCATCAAGTAGAAAAACGTGCATCTAAAAATATCTAGAAGGTGGTTTATTATTTTTTAAAATGAACGATCAGTGAGTCAAAAACACGAGCATTATTTACTAGAATTTAATTTGAGATAGATTAAAGTCGATGTTTATTTCTTTCTTTATTTATTTATGGCAGATGTCGAATACAAGCTAAAATATACAAGAAGGGTACTCTATGTATTTGCGATACTTATTAAATATTTTTAATATTATGATTATTCGGTAAATCGTACAGCCCATCTTCCTTGGAATTATCGTAATGAATAGGGTTAGTCTGATTAATCGAGGCGCATACGTATTTCTCGTGCCTTGCAACCCTCTTTTAACCATCAGGGTATGATCACGACCTTTGATTAAATAATGCTTATATAGGAGGATAAGAGGTAAGAATTATTTATTGCTTTTGATGCACGAGGAATGGTATTTTACTTTACTAACTGTCTGTTTGGACTGACGTATAGCCTACCAGATTTTCAGATATCACGATTAAATTATTCATCCTTGAATGTAATCTTTTGTGTTCATAAATATGGACCGCGTAATTATCATTTGAAAATAATTAACGCTGTTCGTTGCAATTTATAAAAGGAATTCAAGGCATGCATAAATGGCACGAATAAACTGGTAAAAATGTTGATAAAAATTTCGGCTCGCATAAAAAACATTAAATGTCATTAAGAATTAGGGATTATTGATCCATCGTTTAATCGAGGATAGACGTAAGGTTAAAATTTTAAATCGAAAAATCAATATTTAAGCGTTACGCTTTTATAACAGTAAAGAAAAAAACGGGTAGTTTAGAAAAATATGCGAATTTCAAAGGAAATACGTTAACTTGTATAAAAAATAATACAAATCTAAAAAAACGAAGGCACACTATTATGAAAATTATTCGACGATGCTTAATAAATTCACTCCGACTTTTGGTGAGAAAAAATAAACGGTCAATATCTCGAGCCTAAACTAAATGATAACAAAAAAATAAACTTAAAATTATTTTGTATATTTTTCTAATGATTCACTGACGATGTACGCGATTAGTTCCCAGCAATTTTTTCCAACAGTTTCGCTAATCGCTTCTTTCCATGTAGCTCTCAAGAACACTAATGAGTCGCAGCCTCGTGATAGTTCTGCTCGCCATTAGTATATGTGCATATATTCGTATAACCTCCCTCAGACCCCATCAGCCTTAAGCTAGCAACCCCCAGCTACCCCCGGCTAAGTGTAATACGCGTCCCTAAATGCGACGATGTAGGATTCCGCCGCGTGGCATTTGCGCGCTTACTATCCGTCCACATCCATTTGCACTGTGCACAATTATGCGTACGTGTACGTGTGTACATGCGCCGGGTCACTGCACAGCTTCGTACAGTTAAGTAAGCTCGCACGCGGGGGACGCCGTGAATCCCTTTTCCATCTCTCTCTCTCTCTCTCTCTCTCTCTCTCTCTCTCTCTCTCTCTCTCTCTGCCACCTTACTATCCTGCTCTCTCATTGCCGAAAGTTCAGCAGCCCTAAAGCAACTTTTGGCCCCCATAGGAATACCTCTGCGGCTGACAGGCTACTGTGTACATGCTCAATTATACCGAAAACAATACTTACCGAAGCTATTCTCGAATGTAAAGCCAAACATAGAAGGAATTAGGAGGAACACAGAGATGGAGAGGGAAAGTAAAGTCCGAGATGAGGAGAGCCTAAGTTAAAGAAAGTCTAAGAAAACTAGAGCGGAAAAGTATTTAAGGTGTAAACTGAAAAGTAAGAATAAGTAAAAGAAAGAAAGAGAGAAGGAGAATGCAACAAGAGACTGTTGGAAACAATTTCCGTAGTATAAGGAAAGAAAGTTTCGTTGCCAATACAGCGTCGGTAATTCTAGTTGCAGAGCTTTGTGCGTTTAACTTAATCGATCATTGCAAAACGCAATTGGAATTTCACTGCTGAGAATATGTGAATAAAAAGAATGTTAGATGTAAGGTACATTGCTATTTTCATTCTAATCACGAAAGAATAATGTTTGTTATGCAATACATTTACGTATACAAGGTTGTTGCTTCTTCTGACCTTTCCTTTGTAATAAAAAAATTGTTATGCTTGTTTCTTGTACAATTTAAATGAAAATTATATTTTACTCGTTAACAATACTCTTGTACAATACTCTTATTTAATTTTAAATATTCAACGTTTAATAATAAAAACATAATTTCACGTGAAATTTGAAGAAAATTTTTAAAATAAATAACGTTACATTGTTACTTTATTGAAATTGAAAAAAAAATATCCGAAAAGTTATTTTAAATTTTATTTTCTATGAACGCTTTAAACTTCCACCGTGCAAAGTACAATTATGCCCTTTTTTTTTTTTTTTTTTTTTTTTGATAAACTGTTTTACATACTTAAGTATACGTTTTAAAAACTTTAGAAATTATAACAAAAATTATGAAGAAAAGGTTTTACATCACTAAATACGAAAATATTAGTTAGGAAAGTATGAAAAAGTTATGTTGTTCTGTAGACGTGTTATTTACAAAAATTCAACATGAAATTATAATTTCAACCAAGGTCTTCCCTTTTAAATGAAATAGAAGCAACGAGAAGCTTAGAAAAATAGCACATGCCTGTACAACCAAGGACTTTTATTTCGACATCCTTTAGTTTTAACGGTGGGCAAACATTTTAAATTAGCACTATTGCATTCGGCATGAAAATGATAAAATA
Organism: Wiebesia pumilae; assembly: GCA_018907045.1. Classification (NCBI taxonomy): domain Eukaryota; kingdom Metazoa; phylum Arthropoda; class Insecta; order Hymenoptera; family Agaonidae; genus Wiebesia; species Wiebesia pumilae. The sequence goes on from JACCHZ010000138.1 coordinate 6,678,871, forward strand.
AAAATAACTTTAAAATGAAAATTTAGCAACTTGTATAAATAAGAAAATTAAAATTAACTAATTAGAATTTGGGAAATTGCTTGAGAACAATTTATATATATAATTGTACGAACTAATTTTGTTTCACATGGATCTCAGTTAACCTGTATATACCTCCGCAAGTACATTTAATGTACAAACATACGAATCTTAATTATATATTTGACAAAGTCTCGCTTGATTCATGATTATTTTTTAAATCATTCAATTTATTTATGTCTCTTTGGCGTTTATTTTACAACATAAAATAGGATATTTTAGACATTTCAGTTTTTTTAGATAAAATACACATTAGAGCATAGACACCCTCTGCCTCATTAAATAACACGAGTATATAAAGATAAATGAGCACGTGTCACTTATTATTATTTAAGTAGGTTTCCAGCCTTCAAAAATTGAAGACTGGTATTTAAAAATTGAAGCACATTTGTGAAAAAATATGAAATCCATATATCCTTATTTAAATGATTAATAAATATTCAACCGAAATAACCGAAATAAAGTGTATTTATAGATACTTTCATGTATTCGTAAGTGTATTTATATGCATTTACATGTTGATTACAAAATTAATAATAACGTTTACTATTCAGTATTGTTAATTAAATAAGTATTGTCATGACAATATTATGAAATTTGAGAAATAAATTCTGATTCAGCGTGCAATAATATTTTGCATAATCAACAAAAGAAGTATCAATAACAGTACTTCCTAATAATATATTAATTAAAATCATACACACATCAAGTAGAATAAATTTATTAATTAATAATTAAATTCCATCCAGATTCAAATATAATTTCTTTTATGAAATCATACAATTTTATAATAAATACGAACTAGAGTGGCATTAAGAGTCCAACTTTTTATAGTAACTATATTTGCATTCCTAAAAAATTAACAAATTAATTAATGCATTTCTATTTTAGATTATGAAAGGTTTAACGTTATTAATATTAAAGACGAATGGAAAAGATACATAAAATGATAAAAACGTTATTTCAAAGATACTAATTTTTACTAGAATATTATGTGATACTTTTTTTGAAAAATTATTGAAAAACAAGATAGATAAAATTACCAAGAAAAACTTTTTAAGCCATTGTATTCGTAAATAGATTTTTACTCTTACTGTAAAATACATTACAGTGTAAAAATGCTTTTAATACATAAAAATTATAAAAGTGACTATTAAGCAGTTACTTTTAAAATATAAAATTAACTAAATTTGATAACGATAGAGTCTGTAGATTATTTTTCCAGCATTCGCGTCAAAATCTCACGTACAAAAATTTTAATCGCATACTCGTGTCATGATAATTTACGTGGGAAAACAAGAAATACAAAAAGAACATCATCGCTATACGTTGCTCTATCCAATACCCAAAATAAGAACCATAAGCAAAGAGAGTCGAAGTTAAATAGAAAAGGAGCTTGAGTGGATAGCATAAGGAAAACGAGAATTAAATACGTATCTAGAAGATACATTTCATAGTGACACATAAATAAAATATAATAAAAGGGAATTCCTTACTGGTTCCGTAATGATTGATGAACTGTCAGACATGAGCGATAATAACAAATAATTTGACTTAAAGAATATTACACTTATTTTTCAAATTGATGGTTATTCACTCGTATATTATATTTGATAGATTATATTTTATTATTATTTGCATTGAAAGCCTCGATTATTTATATGGAGTTTTTGAGTAAAATATGACTCATAACGTATTGGGTTGATGCAAAACTTTGTTCCGCATTGTGAAACCAGTATTATCTACTTTCCGCGTAAAGTTTTGATGATGTCTGTACTCGAAAAAAATTGTATTGTTAAGCATCAAGATACGCAGAAAGTAAAGGGCATTTTCGATGTATGTTTTCTTATTTCGGAAAGAGCAAGAATGCTAAGGAAAATATATGTTTTATAAAGTAAGGGTGAAGTTGATAGAAAGAAAGAAAGAAAAAAAAAAACAAAATTTTTTTGTAAGACATCTAAATAGCACGGTCTTGCTGCTAAGTATTTGCTGAAATTCCTTCTGTCAGTAGCTGTGAAAATCCATTATATAAACGTGTACCTTTTTTCTAAATAATAATAATGATCATCCATGCAAATAGACTTAACTATATATATATATATATATATATATATATATATATATATGTATATATGTATATACACAGCAAACTGGGATGTAAAGCTGTTTGTTTGCCTAAGACTTTTCATCCCTTTTTATATACGAGTCTCTCGGAAATACATAATTCCGTATAACAGTACAAAGGTAACCAATTAAATCATGTTGGTTTTTTTGCCCTTACAATTAGAGGTGCCTAATATTTTCCAAAAATAACGTCACGTTTTATACGAAAGTTCACAAAATCTCACCGTACGTGAGATGAAAGAACTTGTCCGCGTATTTCTAGCCGACGTTAAAAGAAAAAGTAAATTTCCTTATTAGTTGATTTCTCGAATATCGAAAGAGAGGATACGAAATAATGGAGTTGTTTTTTGAAATTAAAATGTATCGAGCAGCCACTGAATAATCTCTCCTTTGCCATGGAGCACAATGCTCCTACAAACGGAATAATTCATATTCAGTGGGCATAATCATCTCAGCAATAACCTCACAATATACTATTGTTTATTCACTGATTTCAGCGAAACATCAATACATGTACAGAGGAACAATGCACGTACCTGTGGCTAGAGCGAAAGAGCAACTGAGCCGGAGGGACAAAGAGGTCAAAAAGCAGGTCTAGCCTGAGGGCGAATCGCCGATTGCCATGCGTCCGGCTAATATAATGTTTACAAAAGTATCAAGCTCGTGTGTATTCAGTGGCACTGGATTGAGGTGCAGCCGATTGGACTAGATGTGATTGTGTGAGTCGGCGAGAGAGAGAGAGCGAGAGAGAGCGAGAGAGAGCGAGAGAGAGCGAGATAGAGCGAGATAGAGCGAGAGAGGGGGGGGGGATAATTCGAACGCTACCTGTACGCTTTCCACCCCTGCACAAATTTCCAAGCATTCCGCGCGCCACCCCCAAGGCCTCTGCTGCCGCTACGACTGCGGGGATGTATCCTATTCTATCGGGGGTGGGGGAGGATAGGTATATGCCTTTGGCAGCGCGTTCGCGAATATTTTATCTCCTGGAAAAATAACGATTTATCGCGTGGGGCGAGAGAGTGAGAAAGCGCGCCTGCGAAAATATTTAACGACTCGTTCAATGGGAGGGCGAAGCGGCATTGAGCGCAGCAGAAAAGCATCAACGTGCTCTGCGGGTTTTAGCCGGGTTATACGCACTTTTTTCAGTACGCGCGATTCGCTTCTTCTCTGTTTCTCTCCTTTCTTTCGCTCGACTGCCCATCTCACTCGCGCTCGTTCACTTAGTTTCGCATTCACCCGCAACAGAGCCCCGAGATACGAAACAAAAAACGACAGCGAGTGAGCGTGAGAGCGGGGGAGGGAGAAGGGAGAGCAGATGGGAGAACTTGAAAAGTAATAATGGAAGAAAGCAAAGTTATACAGTGAAAAATTAGATTGGGGAAAAAGAAAGAAGCCGGCGAGGGATTAGCAGGATTGAAAATTACAGAAATAATTGTTTACTTTTTAGGATATTTTATTGCTAGGGGTTGCAAGACGAATAAGACGAATTTCATTTGCAAATCGTCTCGTTGTGGAGATTTTTTATATTGATCGAAAAAAAGGTGTTCGCGTCAGTTTTCATGCCATTGATACGAGATGTCAATTTGCATTTTCTAATTGTTAACGTAATTTACAGAATACACTTCTTGTGTAAGCCTTAGATAAATATTTAGAAAGAAACGTAATTATAAGAGAACGCGAATCGGAGGTGATCGTTAAATTTTCAAAACAAAATTACTACTTATTAAGAATTGCTACTCAGTGAGAGGAATAATATAACAATCGTTCCACGTGATGTGAAACGAGAAGAATTTCATTAAGCGAATCAGACGTATATTTTTATAATTTATCGTCAATATGGTGATTATCGTAAAAGAATTTACATTTAAATATTTCCGTGTAAACGAAAATTCAAGTATCAGATAAGAAATGTAATTTCTAACAAATTCAGAAAAGTAATTTTTCTCTTATCAGAGAAATGGTTTAATAAAAACTTTCGAGTTTTTATGCGGTTATGATTTACAAATCTGTATAAGTGTTATATAATTAATAAAGCAAACAGAAAAAAAAATGAAAATGGGAGGAATATGAATCGAAAACTTGAAAAGTAATAATGAAGAAAAGAAAATTGCGTACTGATAAGTGAAATTGGAAAAAAAAAAGTGCTTGCCGTTAGCGAAATCTACGAATGATAATTAATGAAATAATTATCGGATATTTAAAATCGGCTATTTGTCAAAAATTAACGTATTCTTTATTTTGAGACGCATAATTCTATACGTATAGCATAATTGAGCCAAAATTAAATTCATGTTTGCGCATCAAAGGGAAAATTAATAGAGGAAGATTATGACGAAATTATATAAGCTTCTGCTACGCAAATTCTTTAATTTAGAGTGTAAATGTGAATAGTAAGAGTGCAATAAAATTATACCCTCATCTATGTGACATATAAAAGACAAGAAAGTACGTAATTAAGCCGAATTGCGTCACCATTGTCAAAGTTCGTACTAGATATGAAATTTACAAGCTGTTTTTATTCTTCTCTATTAGCGCACGAGACAAAACATAACTGGACGAGTGTTATCAATTTAAACATAAATTAATGTTTCAGGTAGGCATAAAAGGGTGATAACAATGCCCAGATCATTAAAAAATTATACTTTTACTGAAAGAATAAATTTTGTCGGTTTACTGTTTAATAAAAAACACGTATGTCGTACGTATGCAAGCACTTATTACAGTATTAACATAGACCCAGATTAAAAAATTTAATAAAAATATTTATATAGAATATTGTCGCTACTCTGATTATTTAAATAATTAAAAAATACGCAAAGTATATGAAGGACAGGTATCTCTGTAATATAAAAATAATATAAAAATTACGTAATAAATGATACAAGACTACGGAAGATGTATTTAACTGATTTATACTGCATTTTCAAATTAATAAAATCATACTGTTAATTTCGTTAATGTCTTGCTACTACCGGCGAATAACTACCGGCGAATAATTACCGGCGAAGCATATCGTTTTCGTATATTTTATAAATCGCTTACAACTTTTTGCGGTCTATCTTGAAGTCTATCTTGAAAGCTACTAGTAATGCAACAATAAGAAGAGATTTCATTGAACGCGTATTGGTACATGATTGGTGGTATTATATGTCTATAATAAAAAGAAAGGTTCTAATAAAAAATCGGTCTCTAGAACTGTTGGAGGTAATGAGATTGTAAAACCAAGATTTATCATCTACTAAAATATTATTGGCTTGAAAATTCAGGTTATAGTAAGTCTCTCGTTAGAGTAGAGAAGCAGGGGAATCAAATCAACATTCAATTTAAAAATACGATTAAGTTAACCTTCCCGACTACACTACATTTATGGAAATAAAAATTTTAATTTAAAAAATTCGGAAAGGTAGATGCCAATGCAATGGTAAATTCCATTACTTTTATAATTATAATAAAATACGCTTTAACTTTGTATCTGAGCTAACAGCAACCTCATCTGACGTTCAAGTAATTTTAATAATACCCCTCGCATTTATCTTCAAGTAACATTCTCCTTTTGAAATGGCACTCTTTCAAAATCCTTCGAATTTTGGCAAAAGATATAAATTCAAAAAGACTGCCTGATAAATCTTAGCTCGTGTAGTAATAAAATACTACTTCCATAGCGGAATAAGCTCGCTGAACGTACACATGCGAAGTCAGCAGCACCATACTTCTTACATTAAATACTTCTCTACGAAACCATTCTTCGCCCTTTTCTTCTCTCGCTACGCCACCCTCTAGTTTCGATATTTTTCAACGGAGGTAAAGGGTTTGAAGATTAAAAGCTGCTAGTTCGCAGACTGCGCTAATACTTTGCATTGTCGCGCGAGTTGGGGAACAGATGATTTGAAACTTGAGAGGTAGGCTAAAGCACTAAAGCGGCCCAGAAGCAACGTCGAATCTGTTTCAAGCCCAGATAACGGAATTAAGTCAGAGAGACAGCTTTCGACATATAGATATATATACTCACCTTGCAGTAGGTTGCAAAGGGTTGGCATCGTATCCGGCCGATGCTCGAGGATGTTCCGGGCGATGAGGGTGGCGCAGCTGCCCACAGTGCTGAGGATAAGCGTGCGTCCCGTCCAGGGCCAAGTGGCGTCTTGGGGTCTGTGATCGATAATCTCAACTACGGAGGCTGCAAGCCGAGCATCCTCAGTCGGGAGAGCGTGATGATCGACCAAAATGAGTTCCAATTTCCCAGAATCGTGCAGACTCCGAAGGTCTATCTCGTTACTAGAATGCATCAAAAACTGCCTTGTATTATTCGCCATTTGATTCTGCTCTGGAGCTTGAGAAACATCAAAGGATTTACGCGATGGATGGATGGGGCGGGTATGATAGCGTTACTGAAATTTCAAACGAACTTTGTGTGCGAATTATTATGAAATTATAACATTAGGTCTTGCAACTTTTAAGTAACCTTCGGAAAGTTTAAATCTCCATCTATCTTTTTTACGAGACGTTTTAGTTGATGAAAATTGAGAGAGAGAACACCGCGTTCATTTATTTTTTTATAAATCTTGTTGACACTACTGCAGTATCAATTTAGAAACCGATCGATAAAGTCGTAATAATTTACATGTATTTGTCACGGTCCAAATTTCGGTATCTCCTTGTTCGATTTTCTATTTAAATCTATTTTCCAATAATTAAAATAATATATTTTGGGCATAAATATTTAATCACTACCTTCTTTTACGAAATGCACGAGTAGTTCGCCTTATTTCATTACTTCAGACTTCGAGGCTGTCATTCCTAAAATTCTTTTACAATGAGAAAATGACCCAGTTTTAATGATTTTAGATTAAACTTAAGTTTATGGAAGACTTGAAAAATGTATTTCCCGTCTGGAAGTAATAAGAATGGAGTTGACAAATAAAAAAGGTAATGCCACTCTGTATAAAAAATCGAATATCATAAATATAAATTGATTTCGCAGATAAAAATAAAGGAATAGTTTTGTTAGAGAAATCGACAAATCAATTTTAAAACAAACAAAATGTTCGTCCAGATATTTAATATTTAATTATCATACTCTTTAATTTTTTTTTCGAAATACGGATATAAATTATCTTAAGGAAATTTAGAATTATTACGTAATTTTAAATTAAGATTAAAAATAATTTACATCATTTTTGAACTCTTGGATTTCCTTTGCATTTACTTTTAAGAATGTAACAATAGTATTGTTTCTTTTGCTAGAGTATATTTTATATATTTTAAGTTATTATAACGCAATTAATAAATGATTAATTTTAAGTTTTAATATTTTGAAATAAAATACATGCAATTGAAATTTATTGAAGAAATACATTTATTTTCATCCAACAATTTTATTGATTATAATATCCTTCTATTTAAATAAATATAGAAATTCGGTTTCGGAATAGAAAATCAACAAGAATGTAAACCACGTTACGAAGATCAAAGAGTAGTGAAGGATTAATGTGGCTAAAATCGAATCCATCCGTCTTTAACTTTACTAATCCGTACAGGCTTGATAACTATTATAGTTGCACGGTGATTTAGCGAAAAAAAAAGCTATTCAAACAAGAGCAAGTAAATAGAAGATTCGAGGTAACTATTCCCTGTTTTCAAATTACGTGAATCTATATACCAACTTAAAATAATATTTTTTAAGCCGTGAATCTTTCCATTTACCTTTTATTTATTAAAACGCGCGTGAAAACGAGTTTCCGTTCTAAGCATAATAAATCCAAGAATTTCAAAATAATATACACATATTTATTTTTACACACTTACGCATTTATCTAATTTGTACACAAATATAAATTATTGTGCGTAGCTTTAAAAGAAACGGAATAGACGCTTCGGTTTTACTCATTAGTGCGCAATAATAAAAAATATTTTGCTTTCATCTAAATCCGCAATGTTTCTACGTATACTTGTTGACTTTTTACTTTTTCTAATCATTAAAACAAATAATACGTAAAAAAAATAAGCAAAAATTTAACTTACGAATGTACTAGAATGAATTTATTATATTTTAGATTATATATGACAGATTCACCTCGTGAAATATTAAATAAGGATATTATATTATGTAATATCTGAATTTGGTATTGACATCATTTTTAAGTTATTATGAATAACTAAATATTTGAAAAATTAAATAACGAGATCGTAAGAGCAGGGATTTTATAATTAATAAGATTAAAATGAATTTATATTAAGAATAAAAAATCAAGTCATCAACTTTTTAATGGTACACTTATTTTAAGTACAATACACATCATAACTTTACGATGAAAGAAAAGTTTTTAAGACATAATTAAAATTTAACATACAAATTTTTTAATTAATTTACAAGGAATTTATAAAAATAAGTTTTCGTTTATTTATATACGTACATATACGTACATATACGTACATATATATATATATATAGAATCTCTAAATGTACACTTTTTCAAATCGTTCATTTTAAACTTATATTAAATTATAAAAGTTAAACTATTAAAGAGTTTCATGAATTTACTCTACTAAGCGACTTTTCTAATGTCAGTTACGTAATATATACAAAAACCTTTTCGTAACAGATCACTTACGTTAATAAATTAATTTACAAATTAAAATTCAAGTTCGAAATTACTTTTGAAGAGTAATTGCAAATTTTATGCTGTATGTTGATTTACATTACAGAAAATAGTTTGCCCAACGATTCCAGACACTCTCAGAAATTAAAGTCTTTAAAAACTTGTAGGAGCTTCTGTGAATACTAACTATGTAATTATATAAGTCTCAATTCATTTCAGCTTTGAAAATAAACAATCCTATATAATACATAGTTTATGCACGCTTAATAGAAGATGAAATTAATATTTTTGTTTAAAAAACTTATTAATCGTGCTTTTGACTACAAATAACTATATTAATAAAATATTAAAAGATAAAATTTTAATTACTGCGCATAATTTTTACTTAATTGAAATTTATATTTCAATAAAAAATTATAACTAAGTTTAAACAGCTTAAAACAATAAATTTATTGAAAAATGTATGTTATGAGGGTATGTATTCTTTTCAGCAATACCTCATTGTTGTTACAAGTTGTTACCTAAATTGTTACAAGACGTGCAACAATTTACATTAATTTCTTCGTTAAAGAATTATTTTATTTATTTATGAAAAAAACACGTACGCATACGTATTTATAAATAACGACATTGTATTTTGTGTCATAGATAATTCTGTACACTGGTTATCTTGGGAAAACTATGTACAACTATGTAGAACTTAAGAATGGTCGCCAATGGTCGTTTTCTATTAAGAATTTATAAATATATTTTAAAGAAATTTAATAAAAACACCAAACTTGGAAAATCTGTATCTGGTTCTGCCATTCGAATGAATATTCTTTCTGATTTTGTAATACGTTGTAACAATTCTAATTATTATTCAACTGGTACTTCTTTATACGCTTTGAAACCTTTAAACATTTGTTTAAAAAATCCAGTTAGCTACTTAACGTAATTCTGTTGTTTCGGCTGTGTTGTGCAGTAAGAAATTCATATTATTAATGATCAAAATTTTTTCAATATAGAAATTGAGTTTCATTAAGACAAAATTAGATAAAAAAAATGTTATATCACGTGAAGAAAATAAAATCGCTATGTACATTTAATCTAATTCATTTTTTGCCGATTGAACTTTTTTAAATTATATCATTCAAAATTTTTATTATTAAAAAAAGACTTTTTATTTACATTTTTGAAAAAGCATTTGATTTTTCATAAATTTAGACTTTATTACTGTATTGTTGCTTTCATGCTGACAGTAATTATGGTTGAAATAATTTCATATGTGTATCATACATTACGTCAACATCATTTTAGAAAAACGTAAATTAACCAATAAACATGGATCCTTATTATTGTAGAAATTTTTATGTGTTAACATTCGCTTCAATTGAATTTCAACTGGTATAGCTATATATTTATAATTTAATATTGATAAAATACTTAAAGGAAAATTCAAAAAGCTTAAATTTACCTTTGAAACATTGATAACTATGTACTATGAAGATGAAATTAGAATATAAATTGAAATGAAAAGTTGTGGACAACAAGGGCAAACTAATTAATTTAATATTTAAAAAAATTATCCATTTAATAATGAAGAATAATAAATTAAAAAATTTAAAGGTGCCAAGGTCTTACCAATACTTTTTCCATATTCTAAATGGAAAACAGACGTGTGAAAACATTTTTAAATATTCTTTTGATAAATTGAATAAATTTTCAGAAGTTTCGTAACGAAAGTTTCGTACATGCCTTTTATATAAATTATATAAGTCGTTAAATCGTTGATTGCGTATTTTCTTTTAAATTTAATTTTCATCTCTGAAAATGTAAATTTTTAACGTTACAACTCACCTAATAAAGTTAAATATTTTCATACGTTTCCTAAATATACCACTTGGCAGTATCACTTTTTTAAGTGAGATATCTTACTACAATTTCACTTGTGTGAATTTTATATATTATATGCATTATCGTAACAATAATCCTTTAATTTTTAGGTTCATTAATAAAATTGAAGAATCAACGTAATTTTAAAGCATATGCTACTTTTTTCAAACATTAATAGAAAATATAATATTCCTAGAGAAACTAACTTTATAATTGAAATGAATAAAATTTCATTACCTTCTTTTCGTCAATAGAGGAATAGTTATCCAAGCGTGCCAAACCACTTGTAAGTGCTCATATATTTTCTAACAACTTTCACTCGACAACCAATCAACCAAGAAACCATGTGGCAACAATTAGAGTCCACGTTCCTTGCTATAAAACGCGTTATCCCTCAACAGCGAAATATTCACTCATCAATTTTCAGTTGCGATACTCGTTTATCCGAGCAATTGCTCTGATACAAATGGTTTTTCCTTGGTGTCTGATGAATACCAAAGAGTAAAAACTTATACAAAAATTAAATTTGTTCCCTGTCTACTGGTTTCAACGCTGCACGATATTTTGTCAGAATGAAACAGCAAAATATAAGCGTAAGCGCAAAAGAAAATTATTGAACATATAAGCCTGTAGTATTTTCACAATATAATGCAGTACTGCGTACACCTATTTTATAGAATTAATGTATGTCCGTTAAAGGTATACGACATATGAACTACAGTCATGTGTACTGCAAGTTTTCCTTTCGAGTTGATCTTGTAAGTAAAACTAGGAAATAATGGACAACTGTGCACTATATATAAACAACTTTCGTACATTTCCGTCCTTTTACCCACTATTGTTGCATAGGCAAACAGATGTTCTGTAAATATGTAAAGATGTTCTTACTAATTACTACGTAAAAGTTTGCAAGTTTAATCGAGTAGGCAACTAATTATGAGCGCATATTATGTATCTGACAACCATCATCATTTTATTAAAAAGAATCTTCAAGTCTTAAAGTTACTAAGGAAATTTTTAATTTTTTTTCATGCTGTCAAAACCAACGTTCAACAAACATTTTCACAAAATTTCATCCCATAAGTTCTTCCTGTTCGGAAATTTTCTTTTCGGTTAGAACTCGGTTGAAATAAGAAATAAATTAACGCAAACCTCTCGCGTAATTCTAAAATGAAAATCCAAATAAAGTTACATTAAAATAGACGATTACTCCACCAGAAGAACAGCAGAGTAAAGCTTTAATAGGCTATCATTCTTAAAACGACTAGTTAAAAGTATAAATGGCTATGAATAAAAAAAAAAAACTTGCGACTTTGAGCTAACTTTAAGACGCCTAATCAATCAGTCCTTTGATTAACATTTCACACATGAGTGAGAATAAAAATTATTATTCTTTTATTACTATTCACATTTAGTTAGTATAAGTATAATGAATGCATCTTATTAATAATAATCTATTTTGTTATTGGTTTACCTATTTCAAATCGAAGATGCTTTTCAAATAATGAACCAATAAAATTAATTTGAAGTAATTCGAAGTTACAAATTAAAAATCACAAACTAAATTATATTCCAAAACAACCAAGTTATTTATATTATTTATAATTATAAATCGCGAAGTAATTTATTAGCATGAAAAATTATATTTATATATCACAATTAATTTTGGATTGAAATAGAAAACAGAACGTTTATTAGTTAAATATACAAAGATATTATCATTGCAATGGAATGTAAATACAGAAAATGATTAGCCCCCGTCAAACACCTTACCTAGGATATTCATTAATTGAATTAGATAAACCGAATATTAATTATGTTCAAAAAATGGTTGAAAAGGCTTGAAAGGTTGAAATAAAATCAAAAGATGCACAAAATGAATAAAAACAAAAATATATAAGCCCAATATAATGTTTTAAGAGCTTGCACAGCGATCGATTAAAATCGCAATTTAAACTTAACAAAGCCGAAGGGTAATACTTTTTCACAAAATACATTAAACTCGCATGTATAAATAAATAATAGCATGCTCGTAAAGCACGTGCACGTAGAGTTGTGATTTCGTTTTGTTTTTATGACGTTTTTACGCTCGACGAACCCCTTCAGTGCACAGTGCAGTCGGGAAAATTCGATTTTTTTGTTTGTTCTGCGTATTATAAATAATTAACTAACTCAGACTACACGAAAAATATTTTCGTTGAAACAAAATATTGCCTTTTGTAAATTAATCATTTTTTTACAGTAGAGTAGTAAAATAAAACTTTTAGACAGCTGCAAATATTTTTAATTTCTTTATTATCAATAAAAGTTTTGTACCGGTGCAACTTATAATCAGTTTGTTAAAGCGTTCGCTAATACATTTTTCTTTGGCTCTTAGTATTTCATACATACTTATGTAATATAAAAATGGTCATCTTGATTCAAAGAAAAGCCTCGAGTAAAAATAGAAACAGAATTCATTAAGTTATACTGTTTTATCGTTACAAAATACTTAAAGTGTCAGCTATCTTGTAGAAAATGATGAGTACATTTAATTATGGACAAAAATTAATTACGTTTATAAGAAAATGGAATAAATATCGAAATAAACATAAAAAAAAAAAACTAGAAAATTCATTTTTATTGAGGCACATTAACGACTCCTTTGAATATGTATTATAAATTTGATTGTAACTTAAAGCACTAATGCCATAATTTAAATTAAAGATTAATTGTGTATGAAACCGCAATAAATAATGCTTTTTATTTACTTTTATATTACAACCTATGCGATCGACAAATACTTTTTAAACATTCGAATTATTCGAATGAAAATTATAATAATTGGATTTTACATAAATAAGATTTTTGGAGAGACTTTTATTGAAATATAACTTTTTATTTGAAAATACTGAAGATTACCAATAGCTTTAAAGTTCCTGTATACAATTATGTAAAATATGTAGAAGTTTTGTGATAAAATAATCTTATAAATCACGTAGCATTCTTGTTTTACAACGATCATTTATAAATAAACGGAATAAATTGATAATAAGTATCATACTTTCAATTAACCAGAATCATGCGTTATTTAATATTTAATTATTTTATTAAATATTAAGAAATATTTTGACAATTAGATAAATTTTAGAGACACTTTATCAAAAGTTTTTCAAGCTTATTTAATAAACAACAGTATTCATAAAACTACAATTTACGTTTATATCTTAACAATAGCATACGCATTATTAATTAAAATTAAGCAAAGTAAAAGACAAAAAATTATTATTAATGATATTACTGCTAATAATGCAACATTAAGCAGATATTAATCTAAATCGGGAATACCTCATTTTTAAATACATATAGTACCCAAGAATAGTAACATAGAATAAAAAGTTATGATTAACGAAAATGATTAGAAATGATTATTTTTAAGCTGAATTGGGATCTTTCTAATTATCTTAAAGACAAAGTTGTGAAAATTGAATCTGAAGTGCGCATGCATGATTTAGTGGAAAGGCTTCGACCAAACAAATTTCTTTCATCATTTCAACGAGGCCAATAATAAGAAACAAAATTTGATACATCTTGTAACTTTGAAAGCGTAGAAACAAGCCCAAAAACATATCAAGTATCTTAATAATAGTCGTTAATTAAAAACTATACGTGTTTCTTGTTATTTTTTTCGAATGAAAAGTACATTTTATAAAGGAAAGGATTACAATACATTTTGAAGCTGCTCATCAATTTTATTAGATTTAAAAAATATTGTGAACGAAACGTAACGTAGATGACTTTTTAACAGTTTTCACTGAAACCCCAATTTCAAAGCCAACAGAAACTGTCGATAAGAATAAATGCTGTATCAATATGTGCAATGAATAGAAATAGATCCTTTCATAGAGAGGACTTCTCAAATAATCGGATAATTAAATATTTCTTTTATCTACGTACAAAGAAATTAAATGACAACCTTTATCTCGATAAACGAAGAACATATATAGTGTTATTTTATTACAAAAATATCTCTGCTAAATGTTAATATTTTTATTTTTTACGTAATTAGATAAAAATAAAAACTATTAAGAAAAATTAATTTCCTTTTTAAAAATATTTAATTGTTTAAAAGCTTTTAACAAAATATTGTAATCAATGCGTGATCAATTTACTCATTTTTACATTTTTACATTTTTTCACCAATATTTTAAAGTATTAACGTTTGTTACGTATTTTTCAACTATTAGACTAGGATCATTAACCTGTAACACATGCATATACAATATAATCATAAATTTTTATTAATCTATTTTATTAAAATGTTTTTAAAAAAAAATCATCTACATAGTAAAATTGCATTTACCGCCTATTATAATTACGTTGAAATCACAGTGTATAATAATTAAAAAGAAATCTTGAAAAATAAAAACAATAAGTCCATACTGATATGAAAAAAAAAAAACTAATCTAAACTAATATAAACAAATAAAAACATATGTATTAATGGACATAAGATAATCATGTGCATAAGAAAAAACAAACAGATACAAATCAAGATGCAAAGGTAATCAATAAAAAATGTTAGTATTATACATATGTATATGTATACATTTTCTTTAAGAAACAATTAAATAAACCTCGTATTAATTATTTTCATTTACTATTATAAATAACGAATATATATATATATAATATTTTAATTATAAAATAGTAATCTTTAAACTGTGTAGAAAAATTCACGTTAACGTAAGTATTTTTACAAACTTGTAATCGCTTAACATAAAAATTTTTTTACCATTGCCCTTGAACTGTTATACATTTGAATTTATTTATTTTGAAAATGTCTTGATAATATTTACCTTGTTTATATACTTTTAATATAAAAACAGCTCAATTGTTCGTTATGTATTTAGTATAAAATTCAATATAAATATTGAAAGTATAAACTTTGTATTAAGCTTCTTTATACACGATACTTGAAAGTACATAAGTGCATGTTAGAGTATCTAACAATTGAATTTGTACAACCTTAATTCCTCTATAAATCTTTAATAACACGCGAGTCTGATGAAAATATGGACACGTTTTATAAAATAAATAAAATGCATTTTATACTTTAAAAAATTACAATTACTTGATTTTTATAAATCACTGTAAATCCATTACGAAACATTTACTTTGATGACGTAGAATTTGTAGTAAATAACGAGTTTGCATATATACACGAGAAGTTGAAGCTGTTAAAATATTTCTCCACTTGGAATTTCAGAATGCATTTAGCCATGCCTGAAAGCAGCTGGATACTATTAAAAAGAGAAGGACTCGACAGTGTACTTAACTGACTACTGTAAGCGTTCATTCGCAAAAATGTAATCCACCGTACCAATTGTGTCCATCGTACATTCACTTCGCTCTCGTAAACAAGAATACAAGAGCACATATGTATAAAAGCTTTTACAAAAAATGTTGAAATATTATTGACACAGAATCACGTAAAAACATTTAATTATTTACATACGTTGAATTCATACATAATGGCATGATTTTCTAGAATTTTGACCTTTCTGCTTATCTCTCTTTTTGCTCTTGAATTTTACATCATTTTGTAAGCTCAAATAGTAAATGTCAATAATGTTCACATATAAATGAGATATATTTATTTATAGATTCACTAGGAACAGACATTACAAGTAACAAAAGAAAATTGGAGTTAAATGACTTTATTATTGATTTTATGAATTAACTCGTTTTTTCATTTACAGCCAAGTTTTAATATTATCGTTGATAACCAATCTGGAACTCCTTTCGATATATCTTTAAAAAATATATAAAAGTTCAAGAATGAATTCTGCGATCTTAATAAATTTTAAATTTTATTTCTAAGCAGGAATAATATTTTTCAAGTCTAAAAATTAGAATTAAAATTATAATTAAAATTAAAAATATGAAAGACAGTTAGTTTCTATATTATCTACATGTTTTAATCTACATTTTTTTCGGTAATGGCTAAAGCAGCACGCATTTATTAAAAAATTATAAAATTTAAATAGTCAAAAGTATATTTTTTAGCATAAAAACGCATCATTTTGTCCTTATATTTTTTGAAAAGTTACCAAAGTCGATTTTATATACGAATAAAAATTTTATGAAAAATATAAATATTTAAGATGTAATACTTTTATTTTAAGATTCTTCAGAATAACAATGACTTAAGAGTAATGTTTGACGATTCTTTCTTATAATATCTACTGCAGTATTTGCTGATTGAAAGATTAATTTAATACGCTAAGTTTAACTAAATATATAAGGTCGCATAGATTTAAGTGTTTTCTCTTTTCATTTTCATCATTATGAATTTACTTGTCTCGATAATTAAAGAATATTTGTTCAGACGTCAAGATGAAATATATTTGAAGTAACTGTATTATAGCGAAACGAAATTTACCATTCAGATATAAAATAATTTATCAGCAAATAGAATCGTAAAAAACAATGAAATATCTTATTTCTTTGAGAGGATAAAATAGACATAAATGCATATACAGCTTTAGAAAAAGTTTTAAATGTAAAAAAGAAATGATATAATCTGGTAAGATTCTTAATCCATGCTCTCATGCATCTAAATACACATGGGGATCCGTGAACTGCAGCCACACATTCATATGCGTATACCCTCAGATTCATATATATATATATATTATACCTTGTAGGATTACATAAAATCTTTTCGACATAAACAATTTTAGGCATTGTAAAGGCAGCTGTAATACAATAAAAATATAATGCTTTACTCAAAACAATAGAATATATTATAAATATTTATTTACAAAATAAATATTCGTCAGAAATTTCACAAATTTCACAAATAAATAAAAACTTAACAAATCAAAATTAATGCATAAAGTGTAAAAAAAGAATTAAAGATAATCACCAAATAATACATTCCGTTTCCTTAGGCTAGATATTTCTAACTGAATACGAGTGTCAAATAATTTACTATATAATTAAAGCATTGTTGTATCAAATTGAACATATTTATTTGTGAATTGTTAGCTATTTATAATTAGGTATGCTATTAGCTAATATAAATTAAATTATTATTCGACCATACTGAATATTTGATTGTATGAAAATACCGAAGTCGATGTTGCATTCAAAATATAAACATATTTCAGCTGAAACAAGTATCAAATTCTTGTAAAAATAAGAAGTTCCTGACCCACAATTAATAAAAATGATTAATTATCAACTACGATTTAGACTATTCAAATTTAATTTTTTGTTTTTAGATACGTGAATTACAATTTAACTTTCTATCGAATTAGTTTAGTTATTTATTTAGCATTAAACACAAGTGCATTTTCATTAAATATATTTATTTGAATGCACGTTAATTATTCAAAGTAGCATACTTCGCTATTCCAATTTCTTCACTTTGATGAATAACGTTTATAGATATAACGTTTCTTAATACTTCAAAATTTATTCACTCTCTTATTTAAAAAATCCACGCACTTAATTATTTCATATTAGATTTGTTATTTCTACTTATAAACGATCGTACATTTTTCTACACGAATAATTTGCCATTAAAATTAGCACTTCTTAAATAATGAAATTAAAACAGAAAATCAGAAAAGTTTTATTATCTTCTATGTAATAATCTAATTTAAAATCATAATTAATAACTTTCAGAAGCTCGAGAAATCACTTTCAACCGCATAATTAAAAATATGATGAAATTAAAAACTTTTTTTCGACAAAACAATCGACAACGCTTACTATCCAGTGTACAAACGCTTATTCACATACGCGATACCCGTAATAATCTAGTTTAAAAACAGCAACCAATTTCAGTTTTTAGTCAAGTACTAACACGACTGCTTTCAGTTGTGGCACTTCATAACCTCGTCTTATATATTGGCATATCAGAATTATTTTTATCCATGACTTATATACGTTATTGAAAACTTATAAGCGAGGAATATCGTAGTTATTGAAAACACAAATCGAAAGCAAAAAATCCAAATAATAATCATATTATAGTCGTATAAGCACATGAACTATGTGTATATAAAAAGATTAAGATATGAATATCTTATTCTTTAAAGATATTTGAAATTAAAAAAATAATTAATGGTTTAACAAACTAAATATGATGAACAATAGAAATAAGTTTTATGAGCCAATACGAACACTTGATATCTAATTAATAATGAAACTTTTTTAATGAATAGTATAATTGAAAAGAAATTGTTCTACACACGTTTTGATATTATGTGTAAGATATGATCTAAATATTTTTAGTTATATGTACCATGTATGTATACATTCAACAATAATGAAAGTAATGATATCTTAAAAAATAGAAACAATTCAACTAATAATTCAAATTAAAATTATTAAAATATATTTTAATAATTGAATTCTTTAATTAATAATTGATTATTAATTGATTATTAATTAATTAAAGTTCAATCAAGCCGAGTTTTTATGACAAACCTTTATAATGTACATTTGTTGCAAAAAATTATTATAAACTAGCTATAATATTTTATCCAAAAGATATATATATATATATATATATATATATATAAACATATATAAACATATATAAACACCGCAATAACTGTAGTGGCTTTATAAGTATATCGAAGCTTTTTTCCACGTTAACAAATTGTTGGTTAATAGTGCGATTTTTATATTTAAAATTTATTTAAAGGTAGTTTTTAGTATTCAACTATTTCATGTTATTACCAACTTACAAATATTCCTCTCACAGCTACAATATAAAATTTCGTAGTTTGAATAACACTCTAACGATAGTAAATTCAAGTCATAATTTCACGGTACTTGAGTTCCAATTTTTTTCTTTCTAATGTCATACTATTATAAAAATTTCTCATATGTAATTTCTTACTAAATTATTAACAATTATTTAAATTGTTTATTCCGAAAATTAAAAAAAGATCAATTGAATGTTGCAATTAATATTAACGTAAAGATTTTAGATCCTAAAAGGAGAAACATTTTATATTTAATTATATTAAATTACTATACAATTAATAGATTTATTAATATTTTTAAAAATAATTTTTAATGTCAGTAGAACAACTCTTCGAAATTGATAAATACACATTACAGATATTCTAGAGTAGTTTCAATCCGAAAAGTATATAGAAAAAGGATAAGTTCTAATTATTAATAAATTCATAAGCAGTAACATGAAATAAGAATTATTGAATTACGATTTCTTGTTATTACGTTATACATAATTAATAGATGCTTAATATAGATTTTATAATTTTAACACTTAAACGAACTGTGGAATAAAATTGAAGAAACGTATTTTCTGTGTATAAGTTAGTTATATCCTTACTTTTAAACCTAACAGAAAGATGTGCAGGTTAAAAAAATAATTGATTCAATTGCAGCACGATTTAAATTTAAAAGTAAGTTTATGTAATAGAATACGATAATACTCTTATATATTATGAATATTACAAAAATTTTCATCTTTTACCGTCAATTACAGCTGTCTATTAAACGTTGATAATTTTCTAATATTTTGTTACCAACTGTTATATAATAAGATTATATATTACCTCCAAATGAAATTTGAACCTCAATTAAGAATTAAAAATCAATTACCGCTACTGCTGCTATCACAAATGCTACTCCTTTTTTGTCACTATACTATTACTCCTTCCACTACTGCCGTAACTTCATCTACCACTACTACAAGTCGTATTATTACTCTTAGCGTTTCTACCGTGATATTACTGGTATAACACGTAATAACACGATTGAAGTGAAAAATAAAAATCACTATCTTGTAACTGAGTATTCTTTTCATCAACAGTATGTAAATTATTTATGAGTAAGGACTCTTGTAATACTTAACTTTAAATACCAAAGTAAGGAAAAAACAAAGACACGAAAAGGCAATTTCATTCTTTGTAGCGTCAATAGGCGGTGGCTTTACCGTGGACACATAAAACGAAACCGGAAGTTAACCCAACCAAACATCAGCAATAGCAGCACTGAGGCCGTACGTGTACATGCAAATTGAGCAAAAAAATTCGGCGATCTTTTATAAATTGGATATGGTAATTCGAATCATGCGCGGTATTTTTTCTATTACGACAGACTGTTTCTCCTCTTTTTAACGATACCCACATGGGCTGTACGAGTTCTCGAATCACCTAAATAAAACTCGTGAATATCCGTAAAAATTATTTATTAAAGACAGAAAGAAAAGCAAGCCAGAACAGAGCGAAACTTTTTCCCACTCAGGTCACAATGTATATATAGATGATAGCACAAGAAAGAAAGTACAGGGCCTGAATTATTAATCGCCACGAGAGCTTAACGTGCACGAGCGAGATTCGAGTTTAGGCGTAAATTAATCAGGGGCCAAAGTAAGTCCCGTATATACGAGCTCTCGCATGCAAAAAAAGTAGAAAATAAACGCAAAAATGGGTGGTTCGGTGTTTAAAATGAAGGGTGAAGGTATAAGTATAATATAAAGTATAAAGTCATTTTTTATCAAGAGTACAATTTTTATTTCAATTCGCACATTAAAGTACGGATATTTTTATTTAGTTTTGTTAATAATTAAATTCAAATATATTAGTTATATAGTCTTAACTAGAACATATATTATAAATATATTTATTTATTTATTTATTTGTTTGTTTGTTTGTTTGTTTGTTTGTTTGTTTGTTTGTTTGTTTGTTTGTTTGTTTGTTTATTTATTTATTTATTTATTTATTTGAGAAAACAAGTGATAAGATTTTAATAATTCTTATGCAGCCCACGCATGTTGTCATATTGTAATTAATAGGTAAATATTTTTCTCTATTAATTGTTATACAAAACTAACGTATATAATATTGTACTACACAATCAAAAATTTTATATGCCTCATATTGTTAACTAATTATTGTACGACCAAGTGAGCTGTACTTATACCAGCATTAGTTTTAAGAAACTTTGTATAAAATAC
This sequence comes from Wiebesia pumilae, assembly GCA_018907045.1. NCBI lineage: Eukaryota > Metazoa > Arthropoda > Insecta > Hymenoptera > Agaonidae > Wiebesia > Wiebesia pumilae. The sequence continues at coordinate 6,700,531 of JACCHZ010000138.1, forward strand.
ATCCTTTGTTTATTAAGGATATTATCGTTCACAAACTAAATGTATAAATCTTGGGTAAAACTAAACAACTTAATCAATCAATCGGGTAAATATTTTTCTCATATACATGTGTGTGCACATATAAAAAATAAATATTAAAATCTTTAAATTTACTCTACTATAAATCATTAGCAAAATATTCGTATGTAAAAGTATATTCACATCAATTATGCGAAAAATTTACTACAGCTTTAATCACAGATACGATACTATTGATTAAAAAATTGATTTTTCTTGCGGAATATAAAGATAAATATTATAATCCTGTCTTAAATCCATTTTTACAAAATATTTTAAAATTTCTATTACATGTATTCACAAATTATTTCAAATTAAAGTCATGTATTAGATCTAGAATGCAATAGATTTTATAAATGTTTGTCAATAACTAGGCATACACGTAATGTTTTAAACCATTCTGTTATGTAACAATGATAAGTATTATGTTAAGTATTATAAAAAAAATTTTTTATTTATTTTATTTTAATCTACACAAAATTTAGAAAATCTCTTTAGAAAACGTTAACAATCCATCTCAGGATGATCTCTGATAAAGAATAACTTTCAAAATTTAATAATAAATCGAATAGATAGAATTTACACATAAAATTGTAACGTTCTCACTCTTTTTATTTCGCGTCCCTTCGCGGACGCCATGTAGCGGTTTTACCTTTCCTTAGGCTCGGTCTCTCGCGCTTCCTGACTATCCTGACCCGGACGGCTCGATGTCGGACCGGATTCGTATTGGCAGGAAGAGGAGTGAAGAGACGGGATGAAATAAAGACGGCGTATTTTATCATGAACTAACCTAATTTATTAAATTTAAATCTTACAGGTATTTTATTATTTCATCATTCGTCGAGTAAATACAATTTACGGTATGCTTACCGCTTACAAAACATTGGTATACTTTTTCATAATTTGTAGATTTCTTATTAATCATGCCAGCGATTTGTACATTATTTTGAGGTGACGGTTATCTTATACAAATTTTATAATGATATAAATCGGAGCTTATTATAAATGAAAATGCAGCAGCGATTGGTACATAAGCAGTTTGTTGTTTCTCTTCGGGCGATGGGCAAGCTTCTCCGGCTGTAATTTGGCGTCTGATGGTTGGCGATTCTTTCCTGGCTGAAGGGCCGCTGAGGTGAGGACCGTGATGGTAACGCTGGTCTGCGGGAAGGCCTTAATCGTCCGTTTCTCGGGATGTTACTTCGGAATAACCGTCGACAGCTTCAACGGCCGCGTTAGCTTTCGCACCGGGACCACGTCCATGCTGTTGATGTTGTTGGCCTTGAAGATGGTTTGCCTGATGGTATGGTCGCTGTCCATCCAGGCTCTCATCGATATCGGGACTATCAACTTGCTCGTAGGAAGCGGCAGGGTGTAGTCGTTCGACACAACCCAGGCATAAAGCCGTGTGGCTCGATTCTCTCCACCGTGACTCGCTCGAACAAATTATCCATCGCCGCGAATTATTGTAAATCACCGTATGATCTAAGTAAACCGCTGCCGAACAAACTCCCGATAAAACTATAGATCAACACGTTGTTGTAATACGTAAACCGCCACCGTAACCCGTGAAAAAGCGCCGTATATTAAAGATGTAATTATGATAAATAATCGTATACGTATTCTCGCGACATTATGAATAAATTTATTTAGTTTATTATAAAACACGCCGTGTTTTTCGCACCTTCTCCTCGTGCCTCCTCCTCCCGATACGAACCCGATCCGACGTCGAGCCTTCCGGGCCGGGACAACTAGGAAGCATGAGAAACCGAGCCCCCGCCACCATAAGGAGAAAGGTAACGCGCACATGGCGTCCGCGTGAGAGACACAAAAATCAAGATAAAATACAAATCTTTACACGGTGTCCGAACAAGGACTTGAGACGTAACTCGAAACGTAATACCGACTACGGATTCGAAACATAGCTCCAGACGCGATACTGAATAAGGACTCGACGTAACCATTCCGACTCAACTTAGATGTCACCTTTGAAATACTGTCAACAGGTAGCTGAGTTAGATATTCGAGGTTTATCCACGCAGGGAATCATTCCAACACTTAGAAAGAGGACCGACATGTGGGCCCATCGATCACTGCGGATGGAAGGTTTAGCGGACGAGGGGGTGGACGAGCTAGTACCAAATATAGCTAACACCAGTCTCCAAGAGAAGAACAGAGATCCACCGACTTAAGACCCCCGCGACCTTCATCGATATCGCCGACTCCTTAATTGCCCAACCAAAAGAAGACAGTGGCAGCACTCCAAAAGCCAACCACGACCCGAGCCGCCTCGATGTTTAAAATTCCACCACCCACCGCACATCGGGTGATGCATCAAATCCGTAAATGGAATTACCACTTTTTATGGAAGGATGTGTACACCTTCCTGGAAAAAGTCGAAGAACTGCAAGCTGTCTATGGACTCACTGACGAACACCTGCTCTTGAGAACACCGGAACTCTTGCGAAGCAAAGTGCTTCTATGGTACAGAAGCATGGAGCGTTTCCACATATGGACCGACCACGTAAGAGAGTTAGGAAAGTTTTTCCTCTCCACAAGAGAGGAGGGAGCTCTGTCACGTCAGATAACCGAACGTGTACAGAGAACAAATGAGAATTTACGCTCGTTTGTGAATACCATGACGACACTAATGAGGAGACACGGCAGGTTCCCATCAAAGAACAAATTAGACGTGTACGCGAAAACAAGCGTCAGAAACTCTCCATCTACCTGCCGGAAGAAACTTTTGCACTTTTTTCTTCGTTTTGACGACTCTGATAAGACGACACGGAGATTCTCGGTGGAGGATCAACTCAGACGGATACAGGAGTATATACGCTCCGAGATCTCGATCTATCTCCACGAGAACATCAAAATTCTCAGCAGCAATGGTTCGCCGCGCCGAAAGGATAGGAAGTAAGCTACGCCGAATAAAGGGGATGGATCATCCCCCGATTCGACGAGCAGCAGTGGCTGCTGCTACCGCATCCAATGATCGTTTTCAGTATTACTGGAGATGCAAGTAACGGGAACATCGTCGCGAAGAATGCCGAAACCCTTTCAGGGTTTTCTGCTCGATCTGCGGGAAGGACGAAATCCTAACCAAGGATTACCACCCACGATCCCAGGAAAACGATCTAACGGTCCCGTATAATGTTATTTCACACCTTTACGTTAATATTAAGCTTCTACACCAAATTTAAGCCGCGATACATATTAAATTATTTTATTATTCTGCAGGTACCGTACCGTATATACAATATATACATAAGCGTACCGTAAATACAATTTACGGTACGCTTATCCCTTACAAGACATCCATGTTCTTTTTCCTAATTTGCAGATTTCTTATTAATTATGGCAGTGATTTGTACATTATCTTGAGGCGGCCATTATTTGATACAAACTTTATAATAAGACACGTCGGAGCTTATTAGAAATACAAATCCAACGGCGCTTGGTGCATTAGCGGCGATTACTTATATGAAATCTATAATTTTACAATAAAACACGGCAGAACTTATCTACAATGAATCGCGGCGGCGGATAACTCTTACGGGTGTATTATGGCGAGGAGAGCCAACTACGTGGTTGTATCCCCGGGGTGAGCCGAATGACTACACCCTGATTTCTTCTTGGTACGTCAAATGACTTACACCAGGGACCACGCGCCAAATGTCAGCACCTCCTGAGTAAATATCATCATGACTACGGGAGACCTCCGACTCACGATTCTGCGCGAGTTCACTCCTTTTATATTCTTTGCAGGCACTTACCCTCACGCTATCATACTCGCGGGACTTCGTGGAGAGGTTCCTTCGCTTAGCCTTTACCTTTACAGTACATGGTCAAAGGCTAACGGCGGGGAAGCAGCGACGGCGTTGATGCAAACGCGTCGCACTCGCTCGCGTAGTGCCTAGCATTGCCCATCTCTCTCTCACGCTTACACTGGGCTTCGTACTCCGACTACGCGGGCACTCACTCGGTCACTCACTCTACCCTCTCTCTCAGACGTAGATTGGGCCGCATACTCCCACTACGCAGGCATTCTTTCGTTCGCTTACTCGGCACTCTCTCTCTCTCTCTCTCGCACCTACACTGGGCCGTGTACTCCCACTACGCGGGCATACTCTCTCTCTCTCTCTCTCTCACTCACTCACTCACTATCGTACTCTTCTGTCGCGCAAACGTCTATTTTCCACACGCATACTGACGCGTAAGTGCCTATATTTTACATGCAACAGTCGCGTAGGCATCTTTTACACGTTGACTATACTGTTCTATGCCCCAGGTACTCGGCTTACGTCTGGAGCCGCGAGAAATCGCGCTTAATTCCTCATGTCGGGCACAGGAGTCGGGACACCTCTTCTGCCCCTTCACGGCTTTTGATCCGTGACATGCGAATATTCGTCGCAGAATCTTTTTTATATATACGTTTAATATATTGTTTAACTTAGTACAAAATAAACTGGATATTAAATATAATCTTAAAATAATATATTACAATAATCAAAAAATGTTGTAATGTTATAAGGGTCTAATAAATGAGTTAATATTATTATAGAGAATAATTATTTTTTCAAAAACTATTCAATAAAATTAAAAGATTTCAAAAATAATACTAATCATCATACGAAAAAATAATGTACGTTTATTTAAAATAAATAAATTAAAAATTTAAAGAATTTCTTCAACTGTCAAAATATAATGAATATATTAATTGCGTAGGTATTATTAACAACATTTCGAATTTATTGAATATAATTATTGAAAATTTAATTATCTACTATAATTTAAATAAGTTTCTCAAATAGTTCTGTACATTTTCATATATTCTCATTACTTAATAAAATTATCACTTTCACTTCACTACACACTACAATAAATACACATGAACTTTAATGAAGTGTCTAAGCTCCACCTTTAAAATTAGATTATTTTATCGATTGCGTAATGTATAACTGGCTTTAATTAAAAAGTACTCTGATTTATTTGAAACCAAATTTCTTTTGTAGTTTCTGATAATCTAAAATCGAGCAATAGTTTAATGAATATTTCAGCAGCAGCTATTGCACTTTTTACAAGATAATTTGTAAAATAAGCCGTGAATATATTAACTACGATTCTCGAATGAATTTCATTTTTATAAAAAGGAAAGTATTTTTCTAAGGTTTGTCAATTATTTTTTATTCGAATAAAATGTGCTACAATAGTAGAATTTTTTAAATCCGGTATCAAACATACGTTTAATTCAACGGTAATAACAAAATTTATAAAAATTACTGAGTTCTTTAATCTTTCCAACATGAATGATTTTACGATTTATGAAATGTAGTTTAATTATGTACAGTTAAAAAACTAAAATCTTTCATTTGTTAAAAAAGTAAGTTATAAAGCACGTATTATTATCATATTGTAATTATATTATAATATTATTATTCATAATACACTAATAGTTTGAAATTAAGTAGTATAAATTTGTTTAAAAAAAACTTAAAATATTTTAATACTTAATAGTACGTACAAGAAACTCAAGCACGTATATTTATTGTACGAACGCAACGATTCGATTTACTTAAATTAATACATTAAATCACAATTTTGTATCAATATTTAGCATCATTTATCAAATTGAATTGGGTAATAATATATACAAGCGAAGAAGTTAAAAGATCAATGTGGATATTATTAATACAGTTGTGAATACAACAATTACCTATGGGAACAATTATTAATCAATTACCCGCTTAATTTACGCAGAAATATATCAGATCAAAAAGATTGTTTGAAATGCTTAATTAAAAATAAAATTAAATGCAGCGAAGCATTCAAAATATTAAAAATAATATTTGATAATGATACTATATTACGATCATGAGTTGATAAAAGTTACAAGTTTTCAGAAAGACCTTCAAGGCAACTAAAATGACGCGGTGTTTAGGCATCATAACAACTATCCTTGTTAATCACATAATTATAATCATAGAGTTTATTGAAGAAATATAAATCTTAAGTAACTTAAGTAACCAACGCTCTTGGTGAAACACAAGCTCATTTCATAGCACAACTATCCTATTCTCTAAACATGACATTGTGAGATTTCTTCTATTTTACAAATTCAAAACGACGTACAAAGAAAATCAAATAAAGAAGTACATAAAAAAGAATTGCAATAAAGCTTCTAAAACTGGAAAGCACATTAGAACAAATGTATTATATAAAAGAAAGAATACTTTTAAAAGATCAAAATAAATATATAAGCTTGGTTGAATAAATACTTTTCGAGTAAATTAAAAATCCTTATTAATTTTTTATCAAATCATGTACAAATAAATTTGTTTTAAGTTTCTAAGCGTATTTAATTGTCAATCTACGTGTGTGTGTGTGTGTGTGTGTGTGTGTAAGATGATCGTTTGTACCTCTAGTTTCTACTCTCCAATTACAAAATTACAAGAAAATTACAAAACATTTAAATATAGAATATCATAAATGTTCTAACAAAGATGCTTTAAATGCCCAATTTGCAAATATTCTACAAACATTAAATGAAGAAGATTTGTTATAAATTTAATAAAATAATGATTTATCAACATAAGATAGCGAAACCTTGTATGGATCAATTAATTCTTTGTATAAAATTATAATAATGCTTAGTAAAATCCAGATAATTTCTTATAATTAACATAATTTTGAAGTGGATGAAGTAAATGTTAATATTATTACATTATTTTCTTCAACTATATAATTGATATATAATCTCTCAAATTTATAATAATGATTCCGTATTAGATCATGAATTATTTACAAATTTAATTTTTAAGTAATATTTCATGAAATATCGATAATTTAATGCTAGTACTAGAAACAATTACGTTTACGAGAAAATAAAATTTTTTAGAGTAATACTAATAAAAACGGACACATTTAGAAATGAAAAGATAAAAATGATTTTGAATCATATGAAATTGGTAAACAAGTAGCGTCAGAAAAATATTGCAAGTTGCAAGTGCTGATCTCCTTTCAGAAAATCTTCTTTCGAGCTTATTTTCATCGTGGCTTGAAAGGAAAACTACAAAACCTTTTATTAAAAAAACTTTCAGATAAGTATAAAATATTACTATTCGTCAAAAGCAGCTTTAAAAAAGTATTTTCCATTTTTATTTCTAGTACTTCTTCATAAAAATACATTCAATGTTAATAATATTATTTAATGTACATTATAATTAATTAAAATTCTTCGATTGTAATTAATTGTTTAATATTAATTAATTATATACCAATTATGTACTGACTTATCATTTTTATTTATTGTAATAATATTTTTCTACATTATCTTATAAAAATAATTATGTTAAAATAAATGTCCATCAATTACAATACATAAGTATTGTCTACTCGCTTAAAAATAGGTCTTAGAAAATTGTTTTTGTAAGATTGTTACGTTGCTACTCATAATCTATACTTTTTTAATGTATCAAATTTAGGCGATTAAAGTTTTTGAATACTTTTAAGCAAATTATATAATATATAAATAATTTCTATGAATTTAAATACAAATTGATAAGAAAAACTAAACTATTTAAAATACTATAAAAGATCGAGTTTCGTGTATTTTAGAACGAATCGGAAAGTGCTTAATGGCTTAAAGTTTGTGCGCACGGAGTTGAATCCCTTCACCTAACATTTCGAGACCCAAATACGTAACTTGTGATTTAAAAATTCGTACTTAACCACTTTAATCGTTAAATCCGCCTACTACGTATTTTCTGATACCATAATTAAATACTCACTCAACATTTGTTTCGATTTACCCATTTTGTAATTTCTGAGAGAGAGAGAGAGAGAGAGAGAGAGAGAGAGAGATATTAAATATTATATAATACATCTAAAATTTAGTCATTTTAGTAAACTGAAAACTACAACAATTGAAATTATAGAAAATTATATGCGAGATCTTATATGTGATCTTAAAAAACAAGTTATTATAATATGCGACTTCCTGTTTTTCTTTTCCATTCATAGAAATTTTTAGATTCATTTATTGTAACCATAAATATACGGATTAAAGATACGTATTTTATATTTTATATTTCTCAACTCATATCATTTGGATAATATCGTTTACAAGAAATATCTATCAAAATTATTATGGTAATAGTGAATTTTATAATATATTTGGAACTTATCAAATCTACCATTTCTATCGTAATATCAAATTATATTATGAATATATGTAGTAGGTCAAAACATAGTCTTTGAACTAAATAAAAAATCTACAATATTAAAAAATATCAAGATTAAATTTTAAAGACAGTAACTATAGTAAACTTTAATAGTAAGATTGTTTTAAAACTATAAGATATTACTATTGACTTTTAATAATAAACATGTTATTTATTATTATAGTAAATATTAGTATATATTATAGAACGTATCGTACACGCACTCTATAAATATTAATTTAAATCAGGTCTTTTTAGTCAATATTTTAGCCGTAACTACCAAATGTATTTCGAAGTTATATATACTGCAGTTACTTTTGATTTATCGTGTTGAATATCGTACTTGATAACTTGATAAATATACTTAAATCACTAACTTGATCTTAATATTAGCGTTAAAAACTTCGTCGTTATAAAATCAATTTTTATTATAAAATGATTAAATCAATCGGTTAATTGTTTTTATTTATTATATTATATTATATTATATATATATATATTATAAAACAGTTATTCTGTTTTATACTAATTAATGCAAATTTATCAATTTTATGTAACTATTATCATTATTCACTTCAATTAAAAAATTGAAAACAATCCAAAAAGAAAGTACCCCACCAAGATATTATCATAATCGAAATAAATGTTTATCATCTTACTTTATTAGAAGACTCACTTATATTTATACATATTGTATTATAATATATATTTACAAATTCATATTTCTTTGCTAACGCTGTGATTGTCTGCACAGCTCCCTTTTTTAGTAAAAAAATAATGTTCGTGTCGTGCATCAATTGTTCCCAATCGCGCATATCTAACTGAACAAATACTTATATTTAAAATTATTCCTATAATGTTGTAAAAATAAAGTACTGCAAAATTTTTACGAAAAAACTCTAATTTTTCTTACGAGTATGCTGATATATATATATATATATATATATATATACACTGATATGTATATAGTATAATAATTATTATTTATTAGAAAATATATAGATCTCCGGATTGATCCAAATTAATATTAGTAATTAATTTAACTGATACACACCGAAAAGTCAATAGGTCTCTAGATATATGGCAGCGTCGCAAATAATACACCACCTCAGTCCTCAAGTGGAATTCGTTCTTTGCAATGTTTAAGACAGGAATGACAGCGACTTTGGCATCCATCTTTTCGACTTCCTTATAGTTAAAGAAGCCGTGGGCTAAAGCGCAAACAGCCGAATCAAGATCGCAGGTCGGATTACCCAGGATAACTCTAACACAGTGGTAATCCTTCAAGTTTACCTGCGCAAAAGTTCAAGCGCACATTATGAGCTTGCATACCTTTTTTACGAAGTTTTTTACATACCTTTTCTTGGATATTTAAATATTGCACACATTTCTTATAAAATTAAAGTTTTTTTTTTAATTAAATGTGTATAATGGAGGCTACATTTTTATTAAGTATATTATAAGTATATTATAAGTGATATATGCAACAGCTATCTTGACATGGTAAAAAAATTACACAAACTATTAATATTGTATAATTTTTATTCTACAATTCTCTTTCGATTAAAAAACAATTCACTTCAATTATTATAATTTTTTAAAATTATTTACCAATTGTGTTAGAAAACGAATAAATATTTTACTAAATATATTTTAATAAATATAATTAAAATTGTTACATATTATTGAAAGAAAATATTTGGCACGTATAAGTAATTACGGTTCTTATTTTTAAACACGAACTTTTAAAGAACGTAAATGTAGGTATTTGTATGCAAAACACATTATTTCAATATAATTACCATGAAAAATTTTATAATATAAAGAACAAATTAAATGAATTAAAATATTGTGTAATTTATTGATTTCTTTATTAATTTCTTATTATAATTATGAATATTATTTTTATAATTTCGGTTTACTCTAAGCATTTTAAAAGCTTGCTGGTTTTATTTCACAAAATGACTTCAAGATAAAATTTAGTGACAACACGATAAAAATGCAGAATGCATCTACACATTTTTATTTCACTTTTCATTTAATATTACGATATCACAACATTTATTACGCAATATTGTGAAATTTATTCTGGTATATAATAAATTATGTATATTTACAATAAAAATACTTTAAGAAATGAATGTCAAAATTGTTGAAAATAAATTATAATTTTTATTTAAAATTTCTCTCTTTGAATGGACGAAAATATACTCTGAAAATGAATACATTGTAAATGTTAAATATTTTTTAATATGAAAAATTTTTAAATTTTAAATATTTGTAAATACTTTTTCTATCGTTGATAAATATTGCATATCCACTCTTAATAATCAACAGTAAATTTTTTTTAAAAGGTATTATTGAAATAAATTATGGAAATATATAATATTACATAGTAATTAGTATATTTTTTTAATTATAATAACATGCTTCATGCCAAATAGAAATTGGTTACGACTCGTTGGATAATACTATACAATATTAGACAGGTTCAACTACGGAACCGCTTAAAGATATAATCAAAACCATGATTAGAAGTATGCTAGATTGATTGAGAAATTCGTAAAACTAGATAATTACATCGTTAATTTGAAAGAGCTGTGACAAAACTTATTATATCTTTATTAATGATAGGGATTAAAGATAACAGATGCTAGTTACAAGTCAAGCAAAAGAAGAATGGCGAATCATGAATACTTAATGGTGAAAAGCCCCGAAGATGAATAGTGAAATGCTCATCTTCTATTGTCCGCTTTGCTCTTTTATAGCTTTTCTGATCAAACTCTTCTTCTATTGCCTTTCACACTCCTTGGTAACGTATCTATGGATATTATGTCTTAACGTCGCCCGTCTCACCGTTGTACGTGACAATATTTAACGAAATTCTTTTCAGTCAATATACCAATTTATTTTTTAATTTATCACGGAAAATATATTTATTAAAATTTATTTGAAATTACGATTTAATTGATATTAAAATTGTTTTTTTACACTTTTAAAAGTTTTCAAATTATTCCAATGCTTTTTTATCCCAATTATTTGAAATATCATATATCAGTCGCTGTCCGACAAAAATAACCATTACAACATAATTGATAAGAAAAAACCTTGTTTTAGGACTTTAAACATATCAGATTGCGGTTAGGTCCTGACTAAATTGATTCACCCTTTATCTAAAGCTTAATCGCAAGTCTCATTTCTACTTGAGATATTCAAAAACTATGAATTTTGGTCAGCTGCGTGCAGAAATAATAAATTTAAATCAGGTTTCTGATCGGTTGTTGACTAATTATTTAAAAAAATGACGTTATTAAATCTAAATTAATATTTGTTTTTATGTGTATAATGTATTATATTACAGAGTATTCTCGTGAATGCATACATATTATACATAAGGAGACACATGTGTAGATACATTTTAAAATTATAAATATTTAAAATAATAATTATTATTATATATAAAACATTGAAAACCTGACATTCAGTAACAATTACAGTTTCAAGGTCGGAAAAAATTGTACCGTTAATAAAAAGTTAATCTTCTATCTTATATTTTTCTTATACAGCTACTTTTGAAATCATTACTAACTACTAAAAGAAGAAATATATTTAAACACACACAAACATGTCACTATATTTTTATATTCGAATTAATAATTATAAATATTTTAATAAAGAATATGAAATGGGTATTATTATATTAGTACACCGTATTCCACTTTTTTCTAAATATAAGCACTAGTTGAAAAATAAAATGTTAAATAACATTCAACTTTTTGTATTTCGTTAATTCATATTTTAAAGAAATTTATTTTCGATGAATCATAAAATTTTTATACACTAACAAGTCAAAATGTAGAGAATAATTATATTAGTTAATTTCTGTGAATATTCATGAAACCGTTTCTCGATTCAATTTTAAAAATGATAAAGGACATGCATCCCATATTTCTTAAATGATTGATTCAGTTATGCGAACATATTTGAAATGTTAATTAGAAACTATATGGCATTCTTGTTACTGTTTCGAAAGCGTTGTACGAACATTACATGACTATTGAAAATTTTCTTTTAGGACGAAGGTAGGATTGTGAAAACATTAACAACACAAAAAGTAATACAAAAAGTTACATTTACACGTGTTAAACGATAGAAAATTTGATAATCTTTAGTAATAAAAAATCAAAAACTTAAAATATTTTTAAATATTTCTTCAAGAGTATAAAGAATAACTTAATTTTTAATAAGTTTCTAATAGTTCAACCAAGTTATACTATTCATGAAAACTATTAATTGTCTAGAATATAAATAATAGCTAAACGTAAATTCTATCAACAATAAGAATTGATCTATAAAATGCAAAAACAGAAATAATCTCGTAGATAATCAACGTATATTTTTCAATACTTTTCTTGATGTTAAAATTCTTTTATTATCATAGGCAAAATAACATATATTAATTTAGTTCTATAAAATATAGAATGCATAAGTAGTAATTAATTTACTGTAATTTAATGTACACTGAATTTCTTAAAATACAACAAGAAAATTATATTTATTCTTTTAATAGAAATGGAAATTTTTATTTGTAGATAAAATTTAAAAAATTAATTAAATCATTTTTTTTAATTTTCTTTTTCGTGTAATTTAAGTTAATAAAAAATTTTATCCCATTTTATATCTTAAAATAATTATATAAAAAAAATTTTGAATATAAGTAATTCAGTTTACAATCTCCAACTTGGTTCCATAGCCTCTAAATATATATATATACATATATTGTATGCGTGTATTTTGTACGTGAATGCGTTCACGCGCGAGTACATGTACTTGCGGATGGACTTATGCTTATTAACACTTTTATTATTATTTTATTATTATTTTTACAATACTTACAATCACTAATAATAATTTAGAATCCTATAAAAGTTTCACAGACGTCGAAAAAACGAAATAGCACAATAAAATATTACTAGGTGTATTAGAATCTGATATTGATCAATAATCTAATATTAATATTACGTGAGAAAAATCTTAGAATATTCACTATTGATTTCAAGTAAACGTTTTACGTATGCAATAAGTTGTTACAAAAATCTTAATAACGCTCTGATAAAGTTAAAATGAATTTGTTTCAATCGTCTATCTTTTTATTTTATTATTTAAGTGAATTTAATAAAATTAACTATAAAAGAAGAAATTTCATACAGTAAATAATATAACTGATTTTGAGATATGAATGAGAAAATATTTTTAGCTTTTTATTACGAAGCTTAGGCTGAACTTAAGTTTCGATAAATTTCTAAGAAATCAGATTTAAAACGTCTTCTAACGTTTCTTTACTACGACGATAACATTTGTGGATAAATTTCTAAGTAAACTTTAATATAAATTTTGCCAGCTAAAAATGAATAACATTATTTTCTAATTAAAATTATGAAAGAAAAAAACTAGTAAAATATATCAAACTTATAAAATGTATCTGATTTTTGAGTATCATAAAATATAATATTCCGGCTTATATCTATAAAATTCTTAACATTCGCGGTAAGAGTAATGAAAGGATACATGAATATTTTGGAAACGAATTTATCAAATCCTAATTACCGCATTATGTATTATAATACTCTTATAAATTTATAAATATATATAATTAAAATTAAAAATTTTAATATCAATACAATTATTTTTACCAGACAATTTCTTGAAGCAACGAGAAATGCCTCCATGATTTTTCCGTGAAATTGATATTAGGTTATTCACTGCATTTCCTGTATTTCCTATGGTCATAAACTTGAACTGTAGTAGATGTACTAAATACCAGCGAAACTGTATTTACATAAGAGCCCATCTGCTCCATCTCAGAGGGAGAAATTTATACCAATTTTCAGTCATTCATTTAATACATTAATTTAATTTGCTAATTAATTAAATATTTGAATAATACATATTCAAATTAAAAAACTAATATCTTTTAAGAACAAGAACTGCTTTAATAAAAATATTAATAACTGTTGCTCTTTATTATAACTTCAAACAATATTTATTTTAAAAATAAAAAATTTTTATACGAATTTAGTATAACAACTTTTTTCAATAATTAAGGAAGATAAAACTGGATATATGCGAGTAAACATATTGAACATATTACATACCTTGAAGTGTATAGAAATTTAGGCAAAATATAAAATATTTTGATTAATGTTCTTGTAATAAATATAAATAGAAATTATAATGTTCCTTTATGGGGTACTAGGTGGGTAATTTAATAAAAATCATTCTAAGTTTTTAATAAGTAAACTAAATGTATTTTTTAATAGCTAATCTCGTTGTACTTTTATTAGATTTTAACGAATAAGATTTAAGAAAATAAGAAAAATATAAAAACAATATTATGCCGGCGATGTACTTTATTTTATGAATCATGGGATGAAAAGTGATAAAAATTAACATCGATATTTATATATTTTGTGTTGACAATAATATTTCTTTATACATTAACTAAATAAACTACTTATTTAATTAAAAAATGTTAAGTTATTATACATCACCAATTTTATCGATTCTGTATTTTTCATCAGCATTATTATATTTATAATCCAAAGTATTTTTAACGAATGAGTACATTCTTGTATTAAAATATTGTTGCTATAAATAAAATGACAAAGTTCTCATTGATCCTTTCGCGCAAAACCTCACAACGTACACATACAAATCACATTTGTAAAACAGTTTTTCACTTGAAATCGAAACTTACGACAAATTTATATGTAAATTAAAAAACGTATCTTATATCCCTCAACATTACGTAAAGATCGTACGAAATTTGAGAAAATTTTCTTTCCAACTGATTTTAATATTGAAAAACACTGGGAAAATTAAGAATGTATGAAACGCTATTATTATTAAAAATGAAGAAATTTCATAATCACGCAAGAAAATGGAACATTAAAATTTTCGAATATTGTGCGTCATCTGTATACAACTTTCTAAAATTTTCCCTGCGCGTATCGTGTCTACCGTCGGTATTACAGAGCTTATATTAATATATGATGTGGACGTTTTATAAATGAAAACACATTATTAGCTGATCATCGGTTGATCTGGTGTTCCACTTACGACACCAAAAGAAATGGAAACCATTTTATGCATATTATTCATTTTTTTAAATATTTGTCACTCGGGCGGAGTGTGCGCTTCTTATATAACAAGTGTACATAAGTGTATAATATAATTAGACGAAAAAAAAAATGGGAACCAATAATTTACACTTTCCTCGCCAATGAGTTCACCGAACAAACCCACGCAGTATTAAAGTCTCAGATATTACAGTGTACCAATGGCGAGTGGAGACCGTAGGAAAAGAGGAAAAGAAAAGGAGAAAGAGATAGAGAAAACTGTCATGAATCGATGCGCCGCCAGTCGCGCAACCCAACGTTTCATTCCTTGTTTCGCGGCTGCGGATCTTCTCGGCAAAATATAAATAAACTATGACCGGCCTCGCGCACTTTCGCTTGTCGTATTCACGATGGGGCTGTGCAGTGCCGTCGTTCGCGAACGCAAATTACATTTCGGATGAAGATGATGGATAATTCGGGAGAACACACTCCGCCCGAGTGACGAACATTTTAAAAAACTAGTGAATTCCTACTCGAGCAGGAGGTACGCGCACATAGCCATACATTCATTTGCCAACAGCACTGTTCAAAGGAGCCTAATAAGAATAAGACGAAGAAGACGGGATATACGTAGAGTTTGGTTAATGTTTTTCGTTGGTGCGCTAGTGGTGATACACGATACACTTTCCAGCTGATTGACTCCATTGGTTATTATCTGAAGGAATACTTCGTTCTCTTCGACTAATATGTAGAAGAAGGTTTGCAAATTAATTCTTTCTACAATTGCCCGTAAAAATGTTAGCTTACCCTGGTACTTGTATAGCATCTGTTGTTTGAACAACAATTGGAATGTTAAGTCAACATTGAGTGTATTGTATCAATATTGCATGAAAAATGATTTCAAACTGTGCAAAGTTTTCTTGTGTTCTGTAATTTTCTGTATTCTGATAATAATAAACTTCAAGTATTATACGCTTGACATAACAATTTAAAAACAATAAATATGTCATATTTAATAGCTTTAACTAAAAATCACCTAATGACTATCATATTTCAATTACTTTATTACTTAAATATGCAAATTATTTTAAGTTTGAAATAGACAGTGCAAACATAAATTTGTTATCGATAATTTATTTGTGCTAAATGAAGTAAGAGTGATTTTGTTTATTACCTACTTGTGTAGCTATATCAAGTACAATATTTGTAAGTTTATAATAAGGAACTATGGAAAATATTATTTTTGAATATTATCATTAGTGTATACATTTTGATAATAACTAGTTTATTTAAGGAAGATTGTTTCTTTGAATTAATTAAGATACTGCTAATTGTTAAAAAAAATGTTGATACATTTTATGTGTAAGAAATTCTTGGATTTATTAAATATATTCATTAGCATATTAATATATAAATTTAAATTTCAATGTAGTTTAGTGTACATAATACATTTATAGATTTTATGAATTCAGTTATGATTCTCTAAAAATATGACACCTGGGATTGAATTTTATCCAAACCTTATATTTTAATGTAAAGTTTATAACACTAATGCTATCACGGTATAATTTAGAAAATAAATAAGCTTATAAAAATATAAAACTCAATTATTAAATTTCTAATATTAATAATTTTTATAAGTAATATTTGTTATATTAGTGACCTAAAATGCAAAATTAAAAAGCAGTATTTCTGAGAAAAAATTAAAACCTTTAGGAAATTTTCATTAATTTTTTTGGTACTAAAAATTTTCTCAGATACATATATGTAAATATATAATTCTTAAAAAGTCTGAGTTGTAAAATGACAAAATTAATTGTAGAATTCTTTCATATATTATAGTAAAGTTAATAGCTCTTAAAGTATAGCAATATCAAAGATTTATATATTACAATAAATCATTACTAATTTTTAAATTATTCATAAAAGAAAATTATGATTTAAATAGTTAAGTTTATTTTTCCAAAATAATGACAAAATAAGCTACCATGAGCTATTGATTGACTTCCTTCAACTGATTCATCATATTTCAGGAAAAGATGCAATATTGTGGGTTGGAAAGGATGTGGTAATCCTCGCCAAAATGAGGTTTAACAAGCAGGAGCTGATGGCTCTGGCTACTCAACCTTCACAGAAATTTGAGAAGGAAGGTATACTTTACCTAAGAGAACGTCAGGAGGGCTTCTTTCGTAGAACCGAGAGTAAGTCACTGTATTTTGATATATATATTCAAATCCAAGGAATGCTTTTATTACGCATTCATTTGATGTTCACCAATCGATGAATCATGTCATATAGTTTATAGGATAGCTGCATGTTCTTATATTTATGCCCAGTAATTTTGTTTCATTCCTATACATCAAATGAAGATCGAAATTATTTTAGTAGTTAAACATCGAGTGTTTTATATTCTAGATATTTTATTTAGAAATTATGATAATTGAATAAATTTATCATAGGTTTTCATATCAAATGTCTCAATTTTTGAAAGTAATTTAATAGTAACGATTTACAAATTTGATATAGACGAATCTGCACGAATTGAATTTAATATTTTTAGTGTTTTTAGAACAAAGATATTTTTTCTATTACCATTAGAATGTATATTTTGATCCAGTTTATTTGAATAATAGTTATTTTATTAAAAAAAAAAACAGTATTTTTTAAATTAGTTAAAATATTAGTTACTACAAATTTTTTGAATTTTTTACATAGAATAAATTCTTCAATAAATTTGCACATAACTACCGGTGTAAATTTGTTTAGCTACATATTTATTAAATGTTTATATTTTTGCCTTGTACATTTTTATATTTTCTTTTATTTTACCTGTAAACATATGAATAAACATATATTTAAACATAAAATTAGCAAATGAGTATTTTTCTAGAAAATACGTTCAAAAAAATTATTTAATACATTCACTGATTTATATAACAGTTATATTGCACAAACTGAATAATAGAACTTTATGAATTGATTACATTTTAGTAAATTTTAAAATCACAGCTTTCTAATCTTCATGAAAATATAAAAACAGAACTACATAATTCATTATGCAAAATTTAATAATATCGTATGAGAAAAATGCTTGTCAGTAACTCATTTCATAAATAATTAAAAATAGCAGCACTAATGTGTTCTAATTAAATTAATATTTATTATTAAACTGAATTTGTGGCTATATTTGAAAATTAGATTTAATATAACTCAGTGTTAAATGTGCAATGCTAATAATACTATTTTATTATGAAAAATTAATAATGCTGTAATAAATTTGTAAAAAGTTGTAACTGTTTTGAAATGGAATTTTGTAAAATCCTAAGTAACGTGAAAGTCATTAAATAATTAATAATTTAAATAACTTCTAATCTTTCAAAAATGTTACAGTACAATTTAAATAACAATAGTGATAATGTTATTTGAACCTATATTTAACTCTTAAGTGTATTTTTCAATTATTTTATTCAAAATTATTCTAAAAGTCTTTTATTAAAATTAAATTTTATTAATACATTAAAATAACCAATTATATTAATAAATTAATAACGTTTACTTTTTAAATGATTCGTAAAAAAATGTGTAAAAAAAATTCTTCTATAATATACAAGAATCAGTTAATAATAATTATACAGGGCATTAATATTTATTTAATATGAATGTTTGAAGTAATTAATATTTATTCATTTTAATATATGAAAAATATTATAAAAATCTTATGCTGAACGTAAACATAACTGATAAGAATTACAACTTTTTTAGCGTATCTTTTTTATAGTTTGTTAAAAAAGTAATTGCACATATTCGTGTATATCCTTAAATATTGATTTTAAAATTTTCGATGTTGGTTATCAGTTGGTTAGTGTTTAAGATGAACCTTCTAGATAGTGCAAAGTAAAGATCAATTATTTCACGACGAAATTATGGCATTGTACGTCTATTCCATAAATTATTTGACTTCTTAATTTATAATTTATCAAAATTAGGCTTTTTAATTTTATTATAATTGCTAGATTTCAGAAGGTTGACTTTTCCATGACATAAATTTATATTAACGTTAAATTGGATACCAAAATCCTATTTGATAAAAAATGTTATTTCCAATTGTCTACTTTAATAGATAGTCTTATTTAAATGAAATTGTTGATATTTCTATAGCTAAATACGAAGTTTATCTTTATTTGTTCAACTTTTAGTATAATAAACAAAAAGAAAATATATTTTAGGATACTTTAATAAATGTACGACAATGTTGAAAAACATTTCATTTCCTTGTATCAAAAAGTGGGATTAGTCGTTTGTCGAAGATTTTTACACACTGAAAACAAATTTGCTCGTAAAAATTATTAGTTAATTTATTTGCATCAAATATTTAAAATAAAGAACGTATAATTTCCTACAAATGCTAATGTTAAAAATTTATGAAATAATTACAAGAAGAACTTTTACGTATTTTTATATTTAACGATACTATTGTAGGGCTTTTTTATTTGCTTTGACATAAAATTTTGTTATTATCATACATTTTTTTGAGAAAACATTTCAATTTTGAGTTAAAAAATATTTAACGCTTAGTCAAATAGGTCTTCAATAAATCAAAGATTCTTAATCTATAAGTTTAAATTCATTACAAAATGATTCGACATCAAATTTTATTCGTGTAAAAATTATTCCAGAAGATATCTCTGGTACTATTTTCAATTTACATATGCAATACAGTTCAAAAAATATAAGACTTCAGACCGATGTTTATTAGAACAAATTATAGAACAAATTATAAGACGATCAATAAAAATGATGTTCAACTTGTTAGACAATTCTTATACGATAACTATTGCAAAAAAATTAAAATAATATTGCTTTTAACAATAATTTAATAAATATTGTAAAATTTATCATTTCTGGTCCATTTAACCATGTTTATAATAGAAGCTTATCAAAGTACACATTTCTGCAGACAGATTCGTGTTCAGAATAAAACATCTTCGAAAAATGATAAGTACGATCCAGCATACAAACTCGTTGTTATCTAATGCAGTTGATATTATTAAAATGTTTTTTAATTCGAAAATGATTAAATCATTGGTCATGGATAATAATTATGTTCATTTTACGAAGCTACAAGAATTTTATAGAAATTGTGAAGTTGTAAAAGTTAACTAAAGAAAAATATATTTAAAAACAAAAAACAACAAACTGTTGGTGAAGTATGACTTGGATAGTACTTTGTAACCCAATAACGCGGGAACTTGCAAGGATTCCCATATTGACTCATAATTCATAAGTGTTATAATCAACCTTTTTAATAAACTTGTATATATGGGGCATGGCTAATAACAATCAGTACCTCCATAAAATTTCCAGGTACAGGTAAAAAACTTGACAGCAAAAAACAAAAGGGAAAAACACATAAGACTCTCCGAGACTTCAGTTGCGTTTCAGCCAGTACGAGTAAAGGTACCATCGAGCGAATTTTACCAATTTCGAACTTAAACATTACTTTCAAAATGTTTAATTATTATATAATAACCAGATAATAGTTGTTTTTAATGAATTTTGATAAATTGAAAGCAATCCGACAGAAATGTTACAACGATAGTAAAAACAAGAAATAATTTTAAAATCTTTAATTTAATAAGTGATAACTCGTCTGATTTAAATAATTTGTGACGCAATATGAGTAGCAATCTTTTGTACCACTTAAAGACTTAATTCCATCAGCTTCTCTTTCTAATGAATTATACAAGCAAAAATAACGAGTTATCTAAATATTTTTGTACTTACACATATGTATATATATTATTTAATTGGTAAAAATATTAAAAAATTTATACTAATTTTAATGCGTAAAATATCAAGTAGAATATATTCACGTTTTAAATTATCGGTAAAATTATGTTAAACTGTTTGAAAGAAATGTTTTTGGTCTATTAATTTCACCATTCGATAATATCCTCATCGTCGAGCCCTTGGATTCTTCCGCAATTAACACACCTCTAAGTTTACTATCTAACACCTCATGGTTGCAGTATTTAGGAAAAATATCACCGTAAATCGTGCTGAGTTTACTTCATATTTTTCTTTTGTCAAAAACAGTCGATTGGTGAAGAGTCCATTTGATAAGATCAAGGATACATTAAAAATAACAATAAACTGTGAATTAAACCTTTTAAACATCCGTTGTTATAAACAAGCTACACCCTTAAGCAAAGTTGCCGTCATCGAGTACCAAAGAACTGAAATAAAATATAAAGTAAGTTTAAGGCATTTTTCTCGTTTCTTAGTATAATGAAGGTTTTGTAATGATAGAACTGAAAAACTTGCAAGAATTTCAGTACATAATAGCGAGTGATAAATTTGTTTATGTTCTGAATATAACAATTAATTGTAAAACTTGAGCAGTTTCTTTTATGTTTATGTAGAAATATTATATATTTATATTATTTAAATTCATATCATAACAATTAATATTTTCCGTTATTGATAAATAATACTTGATAAAATTATTCTTTTATTCCTACATAATTTACATTTTTAAATAATTTAAAATTTAACACTACATTTTATTTATTTGTACTTGTAACATTTCATAAATAGTAAATTTGTTCGCTCACTTTTAAAATACTAATATTTTTGCCGAATTCGATAATTTAAATATAAGAATAAAAAGTACAAAAATTATTAGCGATACGGTCTTTTATTAATACATACAGATTAACAATAAACAGACAAAATAATTTATCTTTTTAAAAAATTGTATTAAATGATCGTTTGTTAAAGTCAACTAAAAGGACAACCAATTTTTATGTATTTAAGTGAGATTTATGCAAAGCTTACATGAAACGAATTTTTATTTAGGACGTCTGATGTTGAAATTATCTATGAAACTTGTGATTGTTTTTCAAACATAAATAACATTGTACATTATGTACCAAAATGATACTACAATTTATACGCTTAGGTATATTTTTAATAATTAAAGGTGATACAAAGATTAAAAATTAATTTTCAAATCATGATTCGTTCGTTTATTCAAGCATTAAATACATTCAAAAATGTCTGACTTATAAATAATGTCAATATAGCAAAACGTCAAGTTTACCAGAAATAAAAAGAATGACTTCATTTCGTAGCATGGGATTTGCGTACAGATAAGCATAAATGCGCTCACGACTTTCACAAAATTAAATCGCTATCGTTTAAATATCAATAATCTCAGTTTCGTATTTTTATTCGATGAGTCTTGCATATTCGGTTTATATATTTATTACCATCGCCTTATTGCTTATTCCATGGTTATGATGTACCTTCTACGGAAGGATATTGAATTTTTTTTTTTTTTGCAGCATGTTTTGTTTGAGCTTGTACGTTTATTAATTCGCATGGAAGTGGCGATAGCACGTTTGTGACGTTAATAATCTTTTAATACTGTCTAATTTACCTTTTTTAATGTGCATTTTATTACAGAATATTTAGAAACAATTTTTCTTATGATAATTAAAGAAGTTACGATATAATTCTTTTTTAGAATATAAAATATTTTATTACAGTTATAGTGTTGAAATATTTACATAAATATTTATCAAGTATAGAGTAACTTAAAAATTACAGTAAATCTTAATTCACTTATTCGAACTCAAATTACACAAATAAGTAAAAATAAGGAAACAAATTTAAAAACAACTACAAAGTAAATGTTCTTACATAAATATTTATACAAATATTTTTTACAATTTTATAAAATCCATTGCCATTCCCATGTTATTCATTTATAATATTTAATGTATTAATGTAAAAGAACTGCAATTCATTTAAAAAAAAAAAAAAAAAAAAAAAAACGAAATTATGTAACAGAATTTTAACATAATTAAGCAACATGATTACATTTTAAATTCTATATTACAAGTTTCTGTATATTATAATTCGGGTTTCGAAGATAACATCGAAAGTACATTTCAAAAATAATTCTCGACAAAAATTTCTAATAAATATGTAAATCTCGAACATAAATAAACATTATTATATGTATTAAATGAATACATTCTTCTATTCTGTTTACATGCTTTGAAAGAACTCAAGAGTACATATACATATGTATACCTTAATAATGACTATGAAAAGACAAAGTTCTTTTCGATTAATCATCATTAAATATGTAAAATTATTTTAACGCTGTTTTTAATATTAGTTACTTTTAGCAATTATATTTTAAGATCCTTTATTCGTTAAAAAAGCGTATATAAAAACATATTTAAAATATGAAGTCGTGAAGACCTCTAAAAGTTTTCGAATAGAATTTATTTTGATCTTGATATAATTTTAATTGTTAAATAAGTTTTGCAATCATATTTTTTATAATAATAATAATAATAATAATAATAATAATAATAATCAACACTACTCCTAAAATATGTTCATTATCAACGTAAAATAAATTTAAATAAAAATGTGTTTTCCTTGATTCCATCCGACAATGATTCATTCAACCTGAATAATATTTACCTAAAACAATATTTACCTAAAAAATTGCTCAGGGCTCAAACTTCTTCTGTGAAATTTTTAATTACGTTAATAATAAAAAAGTTATACAATTATAGCTTTATTTTTTATCTTCTTTGATAATTGTTGGGATGTTTTTGTTATGTAGTACGATAACCGAAAACTTGATTTTTCTCATTTTTATTCTCTTGGTAAAGCGTAATAATGGCCTTATTTAAAATAATTAGAAACACACACAATACGGAATAGAGACTTTAAAGATATATGTTTATAATTTCAACTGTTTGACATTACGAATACGAAAAAATTTACATTTAAATCTAGATTTGGACTTTTACATTACAACGAGTGTCAATCGTTTAATTATTTTGTTTATATCTAACGTTATTTAAAAATAATCGACTACAGTTTGTACAGAATCTTGTAACATGAATGAATGTTACACGTGTAACGGCATACACGTGTAAATTTTACAAAAATTTCATACACCATTTCTTCTTTGTAGAAAAATTATTCCTCTTCATTATTCTTGTTTCTTTATTTTAATCGTGCTCGTTAATTTTCTTATGCAAACCTAATTAGCGTATCTTTTATTACTTTTATCAAAACGACTATCTCTTTTCTCCTTAAGAATATGTAAGAGTAAAGAACTCCTCGTGTCATCACTTTGCCTTAATCATATTTTCACCATGTACGTAACGGGAGTTACTACATGTGCTCCACCAAGTATATCGACATTTCTGTAACGAACGATTTGAATGTTCTTGCTCCCAGTAAGTCTCGAGCGATGGTGCAGATTGCGGGGCAATCTCTTATTTTATTTCAAGTCAAGAGAGCAGTGGTCCGAACCCGTTGGCGTTATAATACTCGAGCAGTTCTCCGTCCGCGTAGAACAGCCGACCAATCAGATTCCTTATGGATTTAGTATAGGTAAGTTTTATTTTCTAAAATAAAATTCCTTGAAAGTAGAATTGAACGAGTCATTCGGTTATCATTTTCCAGTCAGGCTGAAAAATGATTAATGTTGCTATTCGATAAAAAATAAACATGTCAGATGTCCCATATACGTATATAACTTGAATAACAATATTGGCTCTTAACATCTCACCAATGATAATATTTTTAATATCAGACCGTTCGAGTTATTAATCGTTAAGTTGAAGTTCAGTATAACTAAGCAAAACTTCAAATACTTTTCTTTCATTCCGGTTTCTATGCGTAATTTGAAACGTTCATTTTGAAGTTTGGAAACAGTGTTAGGTAATTATTTTATAATATTAGTAACTATTTTTGTATATAATATAGACAAAGATTTACCGTAATCATAACTTGCCAATATTATTTATTCACGTGTAATATTTCATTCATAGTATATTTGGTATTGCCATTTGAAAAATAATATCGCTCTTCATCTTGTGAAGTATTATGAAAAGAAAAAGTTTTGTAAGATTTTCTTTGATTTGGTTTTTACTATAATTAACTTTGAACAAATAGAGAAGGATAAAGAAAATCTGTAACATTGTACTACTATGTGAGTTTGCACGTATGCATAATTTGCACAACGCATTTGTTATTATTCAAGGCACAGTATTGATTACGGGTGAGCAAATTAGACGAATTAAAGGTTAAGATTTCTTCATCGGAAGAAATCAGAAGAAATGATTACGTAAATAAGGGAATTTTTACTTACCTACTCGAATAATTTAGACGTTGCAGTTAAAAAACGTCACCTAGCGAAAATATTCATGTTCTCGCGATTGTCTCATATTTTGTTGCTTAAGCGCCGTTTAAAGATAATTTTACTGTAAAAATAAATTATTTACTTTTTGTAAATAATAAAACGAAATGCATTCTTCCAAATATTCTCAAATAATATTCTTCGGGAAATAATCGTATTTTCGTAATTTTCTTCCAATGATTAATCATGAAATACAAATATTTTCAACGAGCATTGAAAATATATTTTCTGCGCGTATTTCATCTCGGGTTAAGCGATGGATTAGCTAGAAAGGAAAGTGATTTACAAACAGAAAATTAATGCAATAATGCTGAATGAATAATTTTTTTAATCGGGAAAAAACTAAAATACATGGCTCTTTCGATATTAGCACATAAGCATTTTGATGTCTAGATGTCAGAACATTGTCAATTATTTCATCACTTATCAATAGATGTAGTAAAAATTACGAACTATCTCTAATCATTCGCTGCAGTAATGACGAAAGAGAGTGATTTAATTCAACTGTGTCATGCAACAGTGTTCGACGGTGGTGTCTATCAGCAACTTGGTGCCAATTCCTCGGAGGAGAGGGACAGTTGGCTGCAAGCTCTGCATTTAGCCAGTTACGAGTGCATGCGAAGTCAGCTGTTGGCGCTCAGGCAGCGAATGGAAGCTACAAGTGGTCATAAACACGACACTGACATCCAGATGTTGCGTCTCAAGCGAGGCATCACTACAGGTTTGTAAATAACGCTTTACAAACGTTATTTCATGTCAGGTGCATACATTTAAAAAGGAATAATACAAAGACGCGTACGCAACTTTTTATTTAGCAATTCAAAATATTTTTCTTCCAAATAGATTTTTGTATACGCGAGGGAATTATTTACTTAATCTTGAGCTTCAAACATTCGTTACCAACGGTGTTAAACGATTCACTGGAACATCGTAGACACAACTACGTATTTTTCATTGATTAAATTCTCAATGGAGCAAGATTTATTTTTATCGTTCGGGACCGATACACGAATCTCCAGTATAATAACATTTAACTATCTCCACATAATAACATTTTTAGTTATCGTAGATAATATTTAAATGTAAATATTATGTGGATTTATTATTTCTTTATAAATTGCTGTTAAAACATTTGAAATTTGAAGAATTTGAAAAAACGTTACCGTAACGTTTCCATAAGAATTTTTAGTGACGTTTAAATGTAGAAACATAGTTGAAATGGCACGTTTTGTCATTTTTCTACGGGAATTGTATGAAAATCTTGTTATATGAAAAAACATTTCCTGTCTCAGTGGGTTAAAAGTAGAATCTGTCAGATAATACAGATTTTTCTATTTTTTTTTTAACCGAAAGTAAGATGAAAGATTTCTAATTACATTAAGCTCGGTTATTATTTTGTAATGAACGACTTCGATTACATTTAACTAAAATTAATTATTATTATTATTATTATTATTATTATTATTATTATTATTATTATTATTCTGTTATTATTAATATTAACTGTATTTTATCGAGAGAACATTTTTTCATTATTTTTTGTTATTCCAAAATAACGAATCGAGTAACCCGTATTGATATAACGAATGTATTATTGCAATATTTATATATTTCAGAAATTCTTACAATTTTGTTTATTACAGAATAAAAATTTAAGGTACATTTAAATCGATGACGCTTCTCGTGCGAATAAAAGTATCATTATGTCGAAGATTCAAACAGTTATGACAAGAGAAATTTAATTACTCATTTAATTACTTTAATTAAAGAAATTTAATTACTATTATATACTTTACACTTTTTTTATTTCAGTCAATATTTGAAAAATCGACAAACCTCTGAGATATAATTACATTCTTTTTCCAGATTAAGATCTTGTCAGATTTCCTATACGTGTGTGTGCGTGCGTGCGCGTTTAATTGTACAATCGCTGTAGATCATAATGCTGTAGATCATAATGCTCGATTGATAAATATATAAAATATATTCCGTCAATCGAGGCACCAATTCGCAATAATGATTGCGATTTGAATGTATCGATTGGCCGTGTAACTAGGCTGTAAGTATGAAACTCGGTTGAAAAACTAAATAATTTGAATGCGATACAATTTGAGTGTATCGATTGGCCGTGTAACTAGGCTGTAAGTATGAAACTCGGTTGAAAAACTAAATAAAATCGACAGATCCCGCAGAGATCCCAATGTGTGAGATTTCACTGGCGTGCGACAATCTGCTGTGCGACGGTCACGGTCGGCCACCCAATGCTGTTCTCGAGATCGACGTGCAAACTTGCCACTCGAAGACCTGGGTGAAGTACACTCGCACGGAGGTCGTGGAAAGAAGCAGCAACCCGGGCTTCCTGACGACGGTGAGCTTCCGAGCGAGTGACGGCATTACCGCAGACTGTCGGATGCGCATAACGGCTTACGACGTAAGGGAACGGGTCAGCCAAACCGCTACACCCATAGGCAGTGCCATCATGACTTTTAGCGCGGTTCAGGATACCCCGAGGTTCGTCGATTGCCTAATAACATACCTTGTTTACCCTTTATTCCATTGTGCCATGGGAAACAGGACACGGAAGTATATCCTACTTCTGACTTGACGATTAAACAGAATCTCTATGCAACTAAACTAATTACTAATAGACAATTCTTGAAATTTGCAAAAGTCTTGTACCAGTGTTCTAAAATATTTATATCTACAAATCTTAAACATTTATTGTGAAGTAACATCTATTCTTTGATTTACTTAGAAAGTATTCATAGTTTATTTGTAAATTAACGTTAAAAAATTAATAACACAAGAACATGTATACTATTTAAATAATGACATAAAACCTTGTCTTGTTGTTTGTAATATAATATAGATAATATACTAAACGTGTATTATTTAAAAGCCGTATAAAATTATTACTCCAAATGATAATAAAATCTTTAAAATGTGTAACATTTATTTAATATTTTAAAAATTTATTTGTACAATTAACTACTTTGTATTGAAAATGATTACACGGATACATCCAATCGTTAAATATATTACATTCTTATGCCGAGAAAATGAAGCTACATGTATAATTAAACGTCACTAGAAAATTTTAATTTTAATGCATAATTTAACATAATAATTCAACACTGTTTGTAAAATATTTGTTATATTTTTAATAACAGCTAAAAGTGTCAATAGAACTAGTTGAGTTGTTTTTATCGAATCCTAAAATTTGTCTGTAATCAAAATAACGCACACCGGAATCCATGGTGTATTTACTTCAAATATTTAATAATTTAACCATAAAATGATAAAATCTATCGAAAGATAGATTACTAATAGTTTCCATTGAACGAATCAATTAACGAAAACATCTAAGTCATTTTTAAATGTCCATTTTAGATTAAGGATACCACTGAAATCTGTAAAGGCTACGACTGTTGGTTTCCTAACGATTAATGTTTGGAACTTAGAAACCGAAGATAAGGGAAACAGTACTGAAAGTACGCCTTCCAGAAATGTGCCAAATAGTTCAAATCAATTGTATTGTCATAGACGATCGCAATCACTTCCTCCAAGATTAGGTACAAAAATAAAGCTTCCACATCAAGGACAATTAAAACTTCTGTTTGCCAATCCTCATATTCAAACTTACAGGTATGTTTTTTTTTTTTTTTTTTTTTTTTCAATAAAAATACATATAATTTAAAAACATTGCTAACTTTCATCATAGAGTAATCTTTATTATTTGCATAAAATAAAACTTTTGTTCGTTTGCTAGAGCAAAATAAAAAATAGTTGATATTTTATATTAATATTTGTAAATTCGTTATTAAACCAAAGGTTTAAATAAATAATCTAATAAGTAAAATATATAACATTAATGAAATACTTATACAAAAGTAGATATTAACTTAATGATATTAACACGACTTAATATTAGATATTAATGTTCAAATTTTTTTTACTTTTGCAGATTTCATTCTGGTTTGGGTGGTGATATTTGCGTTCATGAAACAATGGCTGAAAGCAAATTATGCTTTCAATTTCCACAGCAACTCTTGTACGTTAAATTTTATGTTCAATAGTTATAAGATTTTACATATATAAATGATCCAAATTTAATTAAACACTAATAATTTTTTATTCTACCAAAAATATTACAGAGGAATCTGGATTCAAGAAGAAAAGGAACTTCTCCAAGAAGTAGCTGGTATGGGCGAATTGCGAGAACCTTGGCACACAAAGCAAGTTGAACTTTTAGATCGACACTTACACCTGTTACATTTATATTCTCAGGCAAAAGAAAATTTAGCTGCTTTCAAAGGTAAATAATATTTGTACAAATAAAATGCAACGACATTCATTTACTTTATTTATCAGAGATTTCTTTGCAGGAAGCTACTTTAAACAATCGTCAAGAAAGAATGATAGATCGTTAGAATTTTCACCTCTTAACTTACACTTACAACGAATGTGGGTACACAATGACACACTAAATAAATGTGGTTTATATGATTTTATTAGCGTTGGAGCATTTACTGCTCATTCTCATAAAAGCAAAAATGGTGGACTTTTAAGGTAAAAATATGAATATGAAACTCATTTTTATTTTTATTATTTCAAGCATTTTTAATAGTTTTTTTAGTTTCACTAACAGAACGTGAAAAATTATTAGAAAAATATTTTAGATAATTGTTGTTTAAATTACATTAGGAATATATGAAGTATTTTTGTAATAAAGTTTGTTATTAAAATAAATTTATCCTTTATAAATGACTTTGTCTTATTTACGGAATAATAATTTTAATTAAAAAATGATAAATGTATATTTACTTCTACAGACTACTGCAAGCACTGAAAGAGTCTCCAATTCGGGGAGTACAACTTTATCAAGGAACGTCAAAAATTTCTATGGCACATGATGCAATTCAAACAATTAAACAACTTCGTAGAGATGTAGTCGAAGCCATGCGTTCACTCATGAAACTTGCCAAAGAAAAACAAACCAGCGGTATGCTTCCAATATGCGAGGATATGATCTCCAAAACTCGAATTCTACTCAGTCTCTGGGATCCTGGATTAGTTGAAGAGGCTTTAACATTCTTAGAAGAACATAAGGTGGCAAAGGTGGCGGAACCTATTAACAATGAAGACTCTTTAACGCTCAACTTCCGTATCAATCAGTCATTATCACCTTTTAAAAGGATCACTCAACAACTTAATTTTGATCTGAAAAGTCCTGATTTTGATGATTTCGTTACACCAGATACTCCAGAGTGTGTACAAGAGATATGGGCAAAAGAAAGTACAAGGAATAAATACATAAACTTTGCTGTAAATAATGAAATTAACAGTAATATAAAAGACCAACAAACAAATGAGAATTTTGTGATATTTCCAGAGGTAAGAATGAATGATGTTATCAATATTTTTTATTTCTTTGTTATCGTTGATATTAATCTGCATCAGCGTTTGTATTTGACATCGATATAAATCTGCATTAATATCTATAAAAAATAAAAACAATTAAATATAAGATACCAATAAGTGGGACATCTCAGATTCATATCTAATTTCGTATTATAATTTTCAAGCTTCATTCTTGCTTCTATGTTTAGACAGTGTTTTAGAAAATTAAGATTTAGAAATATATTTCAATAGATGTAATAATATCAGAAATAAAATAATTATGTAATTATAAAATTTAATTGCAGGTTGAAGATGAACATGAGCAAATTAATATGAAAGCTGATGTCGATGAAGAGAATTTCAAAAGTGAGGATAATAATAATCATAAGCTGGAAGAAGAAGAAAAATCTGACTTCGATCGTATCAATGATATTGATCTGAGTAAACGTTTTCTTGATACTCAAAAAATGTGCAATTCTCCATCTGCAAACTACTATAAACCAACAGACGAACCCGAACCATGGGATCTTACGCAATTAAATATCGAAGCAAGTGTTATGTGTCTTGTATCAAAAGTAAAATTTCTATGTGGACGGTGTAGTAGTCCCGCGGTGAGATTACGCAATAAAAATGGTATCGATAGAAATCAAAGTTTAAAGAGTTACCTGGTGAATAATAGGAATAATGCTACAGCTGTTGTAACTATTCAACCGAAAAATGGTATTAAAAATGAAGAAGCAAGTAAGCTGTTAGATAATGGTGTACAGCAAAATAATCCTTGTATTGATAAACAAAACTCAGCCATATGTAAAGCAAAAGAAGGTACGTAAAATAGATAAAAGATTTATAATCTATAAATTACTTTTAAAAAATTCTAAATCTAGGATAATTCCAAAATATTTTCTATTTACAAATCTTTTATTAAATTTTATTAAACTTCTTAAATTATACAACATCATATTTAAAGTACCGTGATAAATTGCTTTATAAACAATTAATGAAATATATATCTATCAAATTTTACTTTTATGTACTTTTAAATTTAACTATTCTTAGCTATTCTAAATAGGATAGATATTCATTCGCACATAAAGAATTTATTTTTTGTTTCCTTGAGTTTACTCACACCTCATTCCATATGTCACTTATGTTTCATTTTTTAAATGAAGAACAAAATTATATTTTCAAAAATTATACATCTCATAAATAATTATATTACTTTACTCATATTATCTCATTATCATGACACATGCTCGCTTTATATAGGGATAACTGTGATTTATTGTAATGCGTCTTCCAATAAAGTGTGTCAAGCCATGGATTCCATGACACGAGTAATTAAAAGCAATTCCAGCCAAAGAAACAAGTTTACAGAGGGTTTGGATTTTGCCTCGATCGTGGACTGGACCAGTGAATTGAGGCCAAGTATGAAGAAGCTTCGTCAAGCTATGGATGGTTTACTGAAAACTGCTCGACTCACTCATTCGGTTTTTAGAGTGCAGGAGGACGCCAAAAGCGCTCAACGTGTGTGCAATGTCCGTTATAGACGCGATGTTTGCTTCAGCCAAGCGGTAAGTATTTAAATTATTCATATCATGCATTGTCGCAATCGCAATGTTTCCTCTATCATAACCACGTTATTAGAAAAGCATATGTGACCTTTGTCTAATATAAGTTTCGTTTGATACAAATTTAACTCCAACTCTACTAATAAAATTTATGATATCTTAAGAACTTTTATTTCAAATAATGATTCCAGCCTATATATTAATTAGCTATATTAATGATAATTTATATAATTGGCAAATATTGAATTAGTATGGAAATCATTTTTTATCTATAAAATAAACATTTAAAAAACAGAATAATATTCTTTAGAATAACATGTGTGCCTCTTTGTGTGAGTGCGTGCGTGCGTGCGCGCGCGCGTGTACGTATAGGTTCACTTTTTCAATGATACTTTTTTATTTTTTATTTTTGATATTTTTAGATATTAAAACGTTCATGTAAAAAATAAATATTATTTTTTCAAAAGTTATAATAATGAAGTGGCTTAAAATTATCATCTTGAATTATCAAAAATTATAAAAATTCAACAATTTATAATGCACTCATATAATCTATAAACTTATTTAATGTATATTAAAAGCAAAAGAAATTGAAAATCTGCTTCAATTAACGGAATTTTTTAAAATAATATATCCATATAAAGTTAAAATTAATGATGTTCTTCAGATTACGGCACTAGTGTCCGGTCTAATGGCGAAACTTTGGTGTCAACGACCAGATCCAATATTTTTACTAATTTTAACAACGCTTGGTCCCCTTGTATCCTTCGAAGGTTTATTGAGTTATTATGGAGATGAAATTGATATGTGGGGTGATATGGCTGTGGCAGTAGAAGATATGCATACAGTTACTTTTACTTTATCAAGAAGTGGAATCCATACAAGGTACTTGAATTTACAACATATATTTGTAAAATATTATTCATTTGAAAGTTAACAGTTTATATTAATAAAAAATAATTTTCCTTTTTTATTAAGAAATTTAAATTAATTAGTTTTATTAATTAATAATAAAATTAGCGTATTATGCACGTAAAAGTGTCTAAAATCTTATTTAAATTCCTTATTTTTATTTAGTCGAATTGATGGAAAGCAAAACGCAACGCAATTTCCTTTGCCTAGAGTAATCGGATCAAGAACAGCTTTAACGGTGCTTCTACCAATACCAGATGCTATATATTCCTTACTTCCATTAGTTCCTTCATCCAAGCAAACGCTTTCCTTTACAGCGACGCCTGTATTTTTCAACATCGGAATAAATGAAATGGCTTCATTAGCTGAAAGTCTTGGAACGACAAAACCTCAGGAAAAAAGTAATCTGGACAACTTCGATCGACTGAATGAATATTATTTGAGATTTAAAAAGCTAAACCTTCCGACCGAACCTGCATCTGCTAGATGTAAATACTATACCTTTTAATTTAAAAAAAAAAAACAGTTGAAATACTTAAATATTTTTTATTTAACACCTTGTAGTTGGAACTCGATCAGCTTTGAATCAAACTTTGACTGATATGATGACGAATTTAAAATCTTGCATACAAACAAAAGTAAATAAGAATGTCGAGATTTTACAATTGACTTCGCAAATTTGTAGACGCATGCGAGGTTTAAGATTTACCAGTTGTAAAAGCGCAAAAGATCGCACTGCAATGTCCATTACTTTAGAACAGGTCAACATTCTCGCAACAGAATATCATCTTGCCGAACATGAATTTTCAAAAGCGCTCGACTGCATGCGAAGGTAATTAAATCGTTTATTACTTATGTTATAAATTGTATAATGAATATGCTCAACTTCCAAAAATTTTAAACAAACACTTTAATTGAAAGAAGTAATTCTTTTATATTATACTCAAAAATATTAGCGAATTTATAACCTTTGAAAAACATATTTAATCTACAAAATAATAGGATCACTTTATCAAGTAAGGTAAAATTATAGAAGTTTATCCAAATATCAAGAAAAAATTTATTTGTTCATCACTACTTGGAATTCTCGATCATAAATTGAAAAATATTCAACATATTTCATTTAATCATTCACAAGAAATTCAGATTTAAACATTGTGATCATTTTATAATTTACTTATAATATTTTGACTAATTGAAACATTAAAACAAGTACTATTCAATTTATGATTGTATAATACCAAGAAAGATAGTATCTGGACTTAAATGACTTAAATAAAAAGAATTTAATTTAATTTAAAAAAAATTATTTTATATTTTTCAAATAAATTATAAAGTTTATGGCAATACAATATAATATTAATCAAATTTCAATATTTAAATTTATTAGAAGTAATTGTTTGGTTTTGTTGTTATTTTTATTATTTTCTGTTTTCTTTTTACAGTGAGGGCTGTCGAAGAGAAAATACATGGAAAAATATTGGTGTAAAGAAATATGCATTCAATAGCCTACAGATTATGACACTTCCAAAACTGTATCGACCACCAACTGGTACTTATGGCTCGGCACAGTCTTAATTTAAGTGTTAAATAATTATTATATTTAATATTTTAATGTCTTGTACAAATTAGTTTTCAATTAGATGCTCACGTAGTTGCATGGTGTGCGATTGTGTAATGAATGACGATGCATTGAACAATAGACAACTAAGGAAAATTTAAGTATAATATATCTAAAGGTGCTATCACTGATCTGATTTTTGGTAAAATTTAATTACCATCTCTTTCTATAAAATACAAAATACTGCATCGATACAATTGTAAATGCTTGAAATTAATTGTTAATTGTAGCAAATTGTATAGTGCCATAGTTTTTGTAATTTACTTCGATCTAATATGAGAAATGTAAATCCTAAGCGAATATATTAATCGTATAATTATTACAGGGAGGAAAGCAAAAAATTTCTTTAGTTTTGAGTCATGTAAATAGTAATTAATGCAGATAAATTACTATTAATATTATTACATTATTATATTGATAAGTATTCATTTTTATATTTATTTTATTACATATAGAACACACAATTATGATTCGATTAACTACTAATAACAAGT
This sequence comes from Wiebesia pumilae, assembly GCA_018907045.1. Lineage (NCBI taxonomy): Eukaryota > Metazoa > Arthropoda > Insecta > Hymenoptera > Agaonidae > Wiebesia > Wiebesia pumilae. The sequence continues at coordinate 6,736,157 of JACCHZ010000138.1, forward strand.
CATAACATTTAAAGTAATCAAAAAGAAACAACTCGATTTTATTATGTAATCCAAATTTGAAAGCACTTCCTTATAAATACCTCATTTTCATTTCACTAATATTTTTTAAAGTATATTACTTCAAAATTTTGAATTAAGTAAAGCAAATTATGTAGATACGATTAACATAACAAATCGTTTAATGTGAAATTGTTAAAAAAATTGATATAGTTATAAAATTCATTGTTACAGTGCATTACACTTTGAAATAAAGTTTTAAATTCTCAACAAAGTTAATTCTATTAGTCTGATTTAAATATCTGTAATTTTATAAATAAATATATCTAACCACCACTGATTTTCGTCAAATAAATATATCCTTGAATACATCTAATACAAATAAATATATCTATTAATACTCATAAAATTACAAGTTCAGTTTACTTTTCAAGAATTTATTAGTAAACAGATAAAAGTATTCGAAGTAAAACTTTATTTATTAAGTAATGAATTGAAGAATCAAAACTGATCAAAAAATTAATAAGAAATATTAAGAAAATGTTATTTGTTAACTTGTTGATTTCAAATTGAATCAAAACTTATTTTTTAGTTAAAGTAAATACAAATGATGATTATGTGATTAATTTCATTACATTTTGACAATTATTCAAAATAATTGAATAAATGAAACTTACAAATTTTATATAAAATATTCATAATTTCCTGCATCTATATATTTTAGGTACTCATTTGCATATATTAATATTTTAAATAAAATTTCTATTCACATTAAATAATGTGAATATCAATTACAAAATTAACATAATGCACTAGATAACTTTTATTATTTTTACCCATAATATAATTATTGGTTATCTTTTTTAATATAATTATTTACTGTTATTTACGTTTTTCAAAATTCTCAAATTGCTCATTCAGTACAGGTGAATTTGTTGATTAACAAAAATACAAAAAGTAGCACCGATTATCTGAGTCTTATCGTATACAACGTAAAATTTAAAGATACGAAATCTGAAGTATTGGTATAGCTAGATATATAAAATAAGTAGCTCCAAGTGTCTAATACTTCAATAATAGGAATTTAAATTTAAGTGTTATACCTGGATACCTCGGCATCAATTATTTTAATGTTTATAAAATTTTCACTGTAAGTTGATAGATTTCTAGCATCTTAATCAAGTACTATTCAAAAATAAAAGAAAACAATATTTATTCTTAAAAAAAACTTTTTAAACGAATACACTCAGATTATCCTACATTAAATTACAAATGTAGATTTGATACTCTCCTAATATAATAATTTCTAACACTTTAGAATTACATGTAAAACGTGTAGTTATTTTCTGTTATCGGCATTGCGTGGTCTGTTTCGAGTTTAGATTGTATTAGTACTGATAGGCACTCGCGTTAGTTATTTTATGGTAGATTTTCAACAAGCACTTGAATTAGCTTTACATAACTGATAAATATGTGTACTCAATATATGATGCATTTTTAGCATTGCTAAATAAACGATAAAGAATTTATTTAATATTAAATTATCTAATACAACAAAATTATTGCTAGTGAGAAAACTTATTCGGATTAATTTTTACTGAATTTTTTTCCTTTTAGAAGCCAATATAATTTTATAAAAATATTCTGTAGTAGAAATTAATGCTATTTATTGTTTTTTCAAACTATTCCGAATTTTCATGAATCAAAATCAGCATTTCTTTTTAATTAGAGTACTAGTTGTCTACGCTCAAAATATTGGTGTTCATTATGAAGTTCGAGTACTCTACAGTACTGGATAATTAATTATACGCTTCGAAAAATATTTATTTCATGAACAATAACTTTTAATAAAATGCTAAAAGAAAACTCATTTTGAGGTACCATAATTATTTATGCACGAAAAGGAACCGTATAAAGTAAAATTATTACTTCTTGAACTAAAATTTGTATAAAAGTTATGATAAAAAGTTTCCTTCTACATCAACGATTAATAATTTTAATTTAATAGGGTTCCTCCCTTTCCCATTCTGAAAAGAAAATAGTTTTTGTTTTAATGCAATTTCTAATGGTTATTCATTATTATTCGCCATTAAAAAAGAAAAAAAAAACAATTTTTCTAACACTACAGAGAATTTATTTATGTTTTAAAAAATAATTTTGTTCGTACTGTCCTTAAATTGTTTTATATTTTTTATATAAGTATTTGTTAATTTGATTTTAAACGCTATTTCAGTAATAATAATAATAATTGTTTTCACAACAAATTCTATTGAATATTATACATCTAATTTTATTTACCAAGAAAATGGAAATTTTTAAGAAAAAAAAAATGTATTAGTAGATGGGTGGGTGATTAAATGGTATTTCTACTTAATCTAAGAATTGGAAAAGAATAAATTGTAACATAAGCTTTATAGCAAGGTAGAAGCACTAAAAGCATTGGAGATACAATATGAGATGTTTTCGATGCATGAGCTTCGAATTTCGTAATGAACAAATAAATGTCGAATAAATAAAACAATAAGATAATTATTGATTCATTTGTCATGGTTTCGAAACTCAGTCAACTTCAAGAAAGGCTACAGCCTGTAGCAATTTTTAATATGATTTTCATAAATAGTTAATCAACCAAATAATGTGTCAAACTTTTAATCCAATATCGTTTAAAGTATGTACGATGATTTATTAAATTTATTTTAATCATAGTATGTTATGAGAAAAAATATCTTGTTTCGAAACTTATGAAGGCAATTTCTGAAAGCTTTGTTAAGATTACTTCCACGTAACGATAATGAGGCTCTACGTAAAGGAACCCGTACATATTTTCTACTTGTTTTTTCAATTTACAAAGAAATTCAAAACGAATAAGCTCTCACTTTATTCATGATAAAAAAAAACTAGATACTCCTTTTTAATCATTGAAATTGTTAAAATCGAATTTTCAGTAGAATTTTTCTATTTATTAATTTTTGTTTTTACACTTTATATAAATATGTGAATAAAAAACTGCATTTTTATATCGAGTTATCATTTTACTTTTTAAATTAATTTTTCCTGTTAAAGAAATTTTTACTTCTTACACATTATATACCATGTTTAATAGACGATATTACATCAAATATCTTGCAGCTTATAAATTAATCTACAATTCCTTTATCTAACCTAAGTTAACCGTTAATTTTTTTCTCGGGTTGAAACTTCTTTTCATATTTGCCTCCTTGCAAGGCTCCGTATATGCTGATGTGACGTAAAACATCTCTGACGTAAAACATCTCTGACGTAAACACGTGTCTGCTTTTATTTATGTGTGCACTCAAAGGTGGAGCGTTCGCGCGCTTTTTAGGTTTTACATTAACTTTTTTTTTTACTTTGTTCTACATTATTATTTATAAATAATGAAAAGGTAGCATTAAATCTACTTTATGACCGAAAACTATGGCTCTCAAAAAATCAGTAGAAAAATCTATTGATGAAAGCTACGAAGGTAAGTATTTCTAACCAAATATTACAAAATCATTAAATTACGAGTGTCCTTTTAATCATTTTTATAAATGAAAATCATGTTTAGATGACGGTAACGAGCAAATATCAGCATTACTCAATACTGTACCTATATTAAACGATCTTTTTCGCATTCATTATAAAGTGGGCGAAGGTACATTTAGTTCTGTGTATCTCGCTACATTAAAGAATTCATCGCGATCTAAAAATTTTGCTGTGAAACACTTAATTCCTACTTGTCATCCTGGAAGAATCGAACGTGAATTACAATGTCTCAAAGATATTGGGTAATTTGTCACTAAATTAATTTAAATATATAGTAATGAATCTTGTTTTATTTTTATTTTGTTAGTAGAATAACCAATGTTTGTAACTTCATTTGTATTTATTAGCAATAGTACTGGATTTAATTAATTATATTATTTGGAAATATTGCTACTAATTTTTGTATATTAAATTAATATAAATAACAAATTTAATTTACAGTGGCAAAGATTATGTTGTTGGCCTAGAATTATGTTTACGTCATGCTGGATCTGTTGTTTTTGTAATGCCTTTTATGAGGCACGATAGATTTTCAGTAAGAAAAATAAAATATTAATTAGATTAAATGAATTTCAATTAAATTATTACTTTATATTATTTTATACATTATTTGACAGGATTATGTACATGATATGAGTCCAACAGAAATGAAAGATTATATGAAAGCTTTACTAACAGCTTTACGTAGAGTACATAAGTTTAATATAATTCATAGAGATATTAAACCAAGTAATTTCTTATATGATAGAACTAACAAAAGGTAATTATACGCTTTCTTAACTAACTATCTAATTAAAAGATATAAAACTTATCTTTATAAATGAATAAATTATTTAGGTATTTATTAGTAGATTTCGGATTAGCACAACAATATATTGCTGATGTGAAAACAAATAAGATTATTTCTGAAATTCATCAAACTATTTCTCAATCTGCAAAAAATCTGAATCTAAAAAGATCTGATGAAGTATGTTAATATTTTCAATTCATTTATAAAATAAGTTCAATCGATGAAAATGATTATATTTACTGTTTTGCTTAGAATAAAATTGATAGGACTTTAAAAGCTTCAAATAAACCAGTAGGAGACAAATGTTATTGTTTCGGTAAACCAAAAACATGTTCACTATGCTTAATAAGGCCACCTCAAGCAGCATCTCGTGCTGGAACACCTGGTTTTAGAGCTCCAGAAGTCTTACTGAAATATCCTTGGCAAACACCAGGTAAAACTATAATTATTTGTATTTCATATCAATGAAATAACATATATAACAAAAGAAAATAATTTAACTTTTACAATTTTCTAATAAGTTATACATTAAATATATATATATATATATATAACTTGTAATCTATAGCGTATTTAGACTAAAAGTAATTCTTAATTAGAAAATAAATCTAAAGAGAAGTTGAAAATATTAGTATTATACTCTCTAACTTAATATAGACAAAATACGTAAAAATTAATTAAATTGTACTCGTTTTATACTCTGCAATAGCGTCTAATTGTACAGTAATAAGTAATCTTGAGTAATACTGGAAACATTTTCACCGTCATGCCAGAAAATCGCCGAATCTTAAAATTAATTTACTGATCTCTGAACAAATTAACTAAAGTTGTAGAGGCAAAAGTTATATATTCATTTAATTCTTTTAATATTTATTGTAACTTTTGTACTTTTCACGAAATTATAGCAATATACACTATGGCTTTCTGATCATCTTACTACATGTTAAGTGCACAAACTTATAAAATATATCTTTTTGCTTTTTGTTGATTCCAAATACCGACGTTCTTTAATTAAAATCGTTCGTATTATGAGTAAGTCGTGATTTTTATTTTAAGTAAGAGACATATTTTCCCAGTCGTTCACTAATCCCTGCGAGTCTCTTCAAACATATTGAAACATTAATATTGTCTAGATATTCATTATATTGCTAGATAGTATGTAGCGTATTATATAATTATAAAACTATTTTAATATTCTCGATCGTATAAGTTTTCCAGTTTTTTTCGCTTAACGACACTTCATCCATGCATTTTCCTCAACATACACCAAAAACGTGTTAAAGTTGAAGTATCTTCTAATCTAAAAAATGTAAACAGCATTAGCGATAAATAAACGTACACTTGTTATTATACTTGTAGTAGAAATCATTTTTTATAATTCTGATCTAGACGTGTAATACCAAGTAAAGGATAAAATTATTAAATTGATATTGTGCGTTTTTTAAATATTCAAATCATTATATTTAAGAGTTATATTTGATGTTAATAAATAAAAACGTTGCAGCCATTGATATTTGGGCTTGCGGTGTCATGATGCTAAGTATACTCAGTGAGACACAACCTTTTTTCCGTTCTCCAGATGACATGACGGCTCTTGCTGAGATAACTGCAATTTTCGGTTCCAATGCAATGCAATTGTGTGCGAGAAAACTTGGTATGTTAAAATTCTTATGGAAGAATTTTCTTAGGATTTTCTAATAACGACTATTATTTATAAATCCATCGTTTTCAAGTGAATTATTATTTTTTAATTTTTCGTTTATTTATGTTGTTGCATTAGGGAAAAAACTTATGTTTAGTTCCGAAATTCCTGGTATTGATCTTATTTTACTTTGTCAAAAATTACAAAAACGCAATAAGTACTCGAAATATATTACATCAGATTCTTTAAAGAAGGTACATTTTATAAATTTATGTTTACATATTCCAAATTTTTTGTTAAATTAAACATTGTTTTTTTGCTACAAACCTCAGTTATTACAATAATCATTTTATTTCTTTTTAAGGAAACTAGACTCAAGTATCCGGAAGATGCATACGACTTGCTTAAAAAACTGCTGGATATAGATTATAAAACACGAATTACTGCAGATCAAGCATTGCTTCATCCATTTTTTAATTCGTAGACTGATACTTGTATATATAAAAAATAGATTTAAATTATATATTTTATAAAATTTTATTAAAAATAAATAACAAATTATATATTTTATAAAATTTTATTAACAAGTTTAAATATGTACAATAAAATACATATGCAAGAAGATTGTAAAGCTTGTACATATAAATAATTAAATAAAAATATTAAATTAAAATAAAAATATATAAATGTTTATAAATTTATCTAAATGCAATCTTTTCTACAAATACAAATGCATAAATAACAATAATATTTATCCTTTATCAAGAAAATAAAATTGTTTACGAATTAAACTTTTAAGAAGTTATAATCTTTCAATAATATCAAAAATGTTATTTCATTTTTATACGAGTATAAATAAATAAAAAATAAATCTACAATAATAATATTATAACCAAAATCTTAAATGAATATTATACATCCTGTATAATAAAACCATATTATACATCCTTAACATTTAAAAATCTCATTAAATTAAACTTTTGTAAGTTATTCCACATGTTCAAGGGGATTTTGTATGATTGAAGGATCCGATGTATTTGAAGGTACGTCATCAATCTTTTCTACAAGTTTCCATTTAGCTGCAGCCTCCAAAGCATCAGCAGATAATTTCTTAACTGTTTGATTTTCAATCAATTCACTTTTTGTCATTGCCATTAAAAGTTCCATAAGATCAGTTTCAATCAATTTTGCCGCTACCTCTTTGTCACAGCTAATCATATTTAAAACAATAACTACACCTCGATGTTGTAAATTTTCATTAGGATTTGCCAACAAAAACTTGATAGATTCTAGCCAATTCTTTGAATCAAATATTTTGTTACAAGCAACTTTACTCATTGATGTAAGGATGGCTAAAGCACCAGCAGCTGCTAAACTGGTATCGATATCTTCTTCCTGACATAATATAATTAAATATTTAACCCTATCATTGTCTCCTTCAAAAAATTTGATAGTATCTTCACACATTAAAAGATTATTTACAACTTGCGTAGATGCTCTTCTCAGCATATCATGATCTTCAAACATGTAAATCTCTATTTTTTGGAAACCTCCCTCTTTCAAAATTTTTTTTCGCACATTATCATTAAGACCTGCCAAATTACAAAGAGCCATCAATGCTTCGAAATTCTCTAGAGCATTACACTCAGGTTCCAGCAAATTAATTAGTGGTCGAATTACTTCATAAAGTCTTTGACCTGGAAAAGCAACTTCCGGATTTATTGTGATTCCTAAACGAGCTAGTGCTTGTGAAGCTTGTTTCTTTCCTTTATTTGTACCATCAAGTGCTAATGGTAAGAGTGCTTTTACTCCTCCTTGTTGAACCACAATACCCCTGATCTCAACTTGACTACAAATTGCATTAAATACACGAGATATCAACTCTTTGCTATTCTGACTCTCCGTTTTAGAAAGCGCGACTAATGCACTTGTTACTCCATCGTTTGCCAAACTAATAAGTCTATTATTAACGAAATCAGGATCATCTAGCTCTGATTCTTCTGGAATATGATGCTTCGCAAACTTCGCCAACTCGATCATTTCTGGAATTATTTCTTGTTTGTCATAAGCATTGCAAAGGTTTACCAAAGTAGTCACAACACCATAGACCACAGATTTATCTCCAGTCTTTGCTACTTCAATCATAGCATAAATAGCCTCTTTATCCTCGATTAATTTTTCTTTGACCTCTGCATCAAAAGTTAAATAAGAAAGACCTTCAACAGCCCATTTTCGCATATCTTTGTCTTTTTTTGGATTAATTAAAAATCTTCTACAAGCTTCTGCAAGCTTCTTAGAAGCTCCATCTGCAAATGGTTTTATAGATGCATCTGTACCACCAGAACTACTTAATTTACAAAGTCCTACAAGAGCACGAACTCGAATAGAATCATTTTTTGACTGATACAACTTTTTCAAAATATCTATACCATGATTAATAATGCTAGTTGCTTTATCTTTTTTTGAAGCTGCTGCGATGATGCATTCACAAGCAACTTTTTGTTGAAGCACATCATCAGTACTTGCCATTACAATAATCATTTGTAAAATTCCATCTTTAGCTACTACACTATTCCCTACATCTAAGGGTCCCAACAATAATGTTGTAATTGCCACAACTACCCGTACCTGTAGTAAAAATAATATTAAAATAATAATAAAAATGTATTAAAATGTATTTAAATTATTAACACGTAAGAACGCATGTTATTGTTTTTGATTAATTTGTTTTTTATATAGCTTTAATTTTTTTATATAATAATAATAATGACAATAACAAAATTGTATCATGAATTTTTTAAAAATATAATGTAATAATTCTAGATGTTTCTAAAATATACAATAAATTAATAGTTACTAACTTTTTAGCTTTTATAACTTACTTAACGAAATATTATTTTATACAATATTACAATAATATATGAATATTTAATACCTTGGATTCAATATCTGGTGCAAGTAATTTATCTTTAATGAATTCGTCAATTGCTGCTGTAAATTTTTCTTTTGCTGCATCATAATACATATTTTCATAAATTCGAGCAAGGCAAACACTGGTTACTGTTCTAGTAGAAACTGTGATATTCATTGCAGACTCATATTTGTATTCCTCTAATTCACTAGCAACTTCCATTAACCTTTGTAAACCTCGAAGTTCGACAAATTTTTCAGCCCAATTTAATGTATCATGGTGAACATTTTTCATTATGAGCTCAATTACAGCATCTCTGGCTTCTCCAGTAAAAGTACGATTCGTTGTACAATATAATAGACATGACAATATACTATCTATTTCTTTCGTATACTTTTCACACATTTCTTTGTTGGGTTTTGAATTTGGTTTCGTATCCATTCCACTATAACTATTGAGAACAGTCTAAAACAAATATAATTTTTTTTTAATCTAATGATAAATAATCGATTAAAAATAATTAAAAGATTTATTTTATATTTAATTTTACAACTTCTTAAAATTTTTCAGCTGTTGTATTTTTTAAGTTTGACTTAAAATTTTTTAAATAATACAATAATGTATGTAGATCTACCTAACATACATAATTACCTGTATACAATATTGTCCAGCATTTACTCTTTCTTTATTTTTACTATTAATAGCATCAAGGAACCAAGGAATTCCTACATCATGTAAAATAATCTCAGTTCTTCTGATATTATCTTTAAAAAGTTCTGATAAAATTCGAATAGCCGCAATTATAATTGTTTCATTTTTTTCTGTTTTAAAAAGTTTATGAATTTTTATTGATAAACCTTGTTTGAATATTAATTCAGCTCCAGCCTTTTCTTTTGTCAGAACTAATAAATTATTCATTGCTGTTTCTCTTTTTTCTGTATCAGCATTCATTTCAAAGGCTAATTCAAGCATTTGGGATACCTGAAAATCAAATTAATGAAAACAATTATTAATTATTAATTAGTAAATCAATAAATATTTGTTTGGGTAAAAAACAAAATTGATTGATTAAATTATAAATAGTCTATACTACTAGAGGTTGAAGATGAATGATCACTATATTAGCCAAAAATTGAGCATCTCGTCAATTTTTTATTTTTCTTTTTTGTGCATTGATATTATTACAATAACTATATAATAAAATACTTATTTAAAAGTTCACAAAAAAAATTCTTCAATTTTTCTAAATATTTACAATACAAAATTTATACAAGGAGCATTACTTGATCTTGGCTATTATAGTAATGAAATTTCAAGCATAGCCTATTCATTCTTTTATTGTAAAAACAGATCCTAATATTGAAAATTTCATAAGTAATATCAAAATAGTCATATTTACGTTTCTTACCTCATAAAATATAATCTTTAGATAAATAAGATATGTGGTAAAAATATTTTTTATTTTTTTCAACTGAACAGCATTGATTAACCGACTTGTCAAATATTTATCTTAGAAAGAATATCAGCAACAATTTTCAATTTTTTTTATGTTATTTAAAGGTTTCACTGTGAGATGGATTTTGCTTCTCTGACTGTTAATATACATAAGAATTGATGAATACTATAATAGCCAAAAGCAAGGTTAATATTAAAATGGAGATAATTACAAATTGAATTTTTATATTGATTAAATTAATATTTTGATTAATAAGAAAAAATACTTAAATATTATAATTTTAAATAGTTACTGAACCTTAGCAGACAATTTAGAATTTTGTCTAAGTTTTTCCTGACAAATTTCAAAAAGCCGAGCAGCAATTGGCTGAATAGCTTTATTTCCAGGATCAGATGTGATGACTCCCAGGGCATCCCGATAAGCTTCTTCAAATTTTTCAACAGCTTCTAGTGCTTGACATCGTCTAAATAGCGCTTTTGGATCTTTTGGAGAAATTTTCAATGCTTCATTACAATCTTTAATTACTTCATTATAGTTCTTTTGTTTGAGGTATACCGCAGCTCTATTTTTTAAAAACACTGCTTTATCAAAGTTATTTTCATTTGTAAGTTTTAAAGCATTGGTATAACAAACCAATGCATCATCTAAGAATCCTCTTTTGAATTCTTCATTTCCTTTCTCCTTCCACTCTTGGGCAGTTAAATTGGTCACATTCATGTTGTAAGAATTATTATAATTCAATTGTTTCTATAACAGAAATTATATTTTATTACACAAATTTTTATGGCATATTTAAATAAACATGTATGTAGAAAAATTACAGGTATTGATCGAGAGTATATAAATGAAATGAAATATTCAATGAAATATTCAAACTGAATATTATAAATTATTTAAATGTACACAAATATAAATTTTTATAAGTACTGAAAAAAATAAATACTAAAATATATTTTTAATAAAATCATTTTATTATCACAACTAAAAATAATAGAATCATTCATGAAAAACTAAAAGTGTATATTTTACCTGAATAGTTTTAATCGAATTAAATTAATAAATGATCTTTATTTTTAGTCAATAAAACGGTATTAGAATTTTAACCAACCTTTTAATATTTTAGACGATATAAAAATATCATCAAAATGTTATTTTCTATCTTATTGTTCGTCGCTACTTTATGATTATTACTCGTATGAAAATATTTGATGCAAAAGTTACGTGCATTAATAAGGTTTCAGAAGATTCTAGTTTCCACGATTCTTCTTTGAACGCCAAGTTTATTTTAAACCTAATTGGAACTTGATACCGATAAAAAATACTGACTACATTCTGAACTGTGTATGAAAATAGGTTGAGCTGTTGACTTAAATCTTTAAGTCGCGTTCTTAATGCACGATTGCACACAAAAAATTGTGAGCGCGAAAGCAGGAAGAGCTGACTTTTTTTACAAATTACCTATGTTTAATATTAATAACTGCAATATAATAATCGACAGTAGTGTAATGATCACAAAGATGCGATGTATTCTTAAACATAGTTTTTCATTCGTAACACTATCCAGATTATAATATCACTATTATTATATATTTATATAATATATTAATATTATTAATATCGCTAATCGTTTATCGTACCAAATACAACTTAATTAAGTAAAATAAAAGAACATGATTAGTACGTTAAGCGGCCTTCTTGTGAAATTCGTTCAATGATTTATTAATTCCAAATTCACTTACGTTTTTTCATTTTGCAAATGCGATACATTTTAATTAGAGTGCACATTATGGCTTATATTTTATTATATAATTTTTATAATGAAATATAATCTACATTATATTTATAACACAAAAATTTTGAAATGCAGAAATATAATTGAAAAATTTACTGAACATTTATGAAAATGCGCAAAAATTTTATTCTCAGAAATACAAAGCAATATAGCTAAGAATTTCTAAAACTACTAATTTTTCTTCTGTGATGCTTAAATGTATTTTTGTACAGATTATATAGCATAAATTAGACTTAAAATGATTATTTATTTTTACATAAATGCTTCCACAAATTATTGTACTAAATAATTAGTATGTACTTAATATTATTACATTTAAATACTTTTCAACATTTAATTATCTTACTGTTAACATGCTACTAATCACATTTAGCTAAAAATTTCATCGCAATTTGGAGTTTGAACGTGCCTCCAAAAAACAATTCGCGTGTAATAATACTAAATTACACCGATTTTAACGCTTCATAATTTTTATCCTGTACCTTAACTAAATTTATGATCATGATACAAATTACAATTTAAAACATTATTATTAACCTGAAAATAGGATATACGTTTAACTTAAAAGTCGAGGGCATGTGTAAGATAAGAATATTTTGAATATAACGATTTGTACATTTATAAAATTATTTTTAAGTTTAATAGTAGAAAATTAAAATGATTGTATTTTTTTATGTTTTTGAATTTATTCAAATATTATATTTAAATGTAAAAGAAATTTTAAGAATTTTACTTTTTCCAATCTTAATTTAAATTATTTCTCTTTATATATCTTAATACTATCTTCGTTATAATTTTAGGTTATTCACAATGCTTGAAAGCTCATATAAAATTTAATTTATGTAACATTGCACAAATTTAACATGAATTCAAAAAAGCCTGTTCCTATATTGGCAAAAGATTCTGAAGGCAAAGATGAAGGAAGAGCACTTATTAAAGTTATGGATAGACCAACATTTATTTTAAAAACACGAGAAGGTGAAAACAGAGCAATTTCCCCTAATCAGCGAAATGGAAATAAGTAATACAGCAATTTAATTTATTCGGTAGAAAGATCAATTTCTTAAGCTATTGTAACTTGATTAGATATAACTAAAATACATATATATATATTCATTAAAAATAAAGTAATAACTACAAAACAGTTCTAAAATATTAAATTCAAATAAACAATGAAGATTAAATATTAAACCATTTGATATATCCACGCTTGTAGCTTTTCTAAAAACAATAAATTTTATTTTTTGTTCTATTTTATTTTATTTTAACTGATAGATTCAACTTTTTGCTCTTATTTGAATGTTTATAATATTATTAATAGTTACAAAATACATATTAATTTTCAGAAAAGATTCAGAAACTCATTCCGGTATTTTAACCAAGCCTATTGATAGTAAGTATATAATTTTAAAATTGTATACTTAATATTTAAAATTAAAATAACTTTAATGTTTTTGTTTTGTTTTAATTTAGTTTGTAATATATTGCAATTATTTTTTTAACTTGAAAATCTTATACTTACAATCTAAGTTAATATTTTAATATTTTTTTATAGCACGTGCAATCTTGTCTCCTTGTCCTGAATTGAGTAACTGTATTAAGTTTATGGATGAAAGTATGCAGCTATGCGAAATTCCATTGGAATATTTATATGATCAACAAGACTTTTTAGTGGTTGGTGGTGTAGGTGCACAAGGTGTTGGCAAATCAACAATAATGTCTCTTCTCACTTCTAATTACATGTAAAATATATTTTTTAAAACATTTGAAATTTTAAATGCTTCTATATATTTATATGTTATAAAGTTCTGCATAATTGGTATTGCAAGTATTTTTGAAATATTACTTTTCATTATTTATTATTATTATTATTAATTCTTTTAGATTGATCTTTAATAAAATAAGTATTCTGAATTTCAGATAAATTAAATAAATAATTACTATATGTTTTAGGTCTGATATTTTTCCCATTCAAGGAACATCACATCATGAAAGTGGTCTTAATTGCACAACTGGTATAGATTTTTATGTTACAAAAAATAGAGTTATTTATTTGGATACACAGCCAATTTTATCTGGATCAGTAGTTGACTATACAACACCTTTTGAACAAAAAAAAAGTACCAGTGACTTTGTGAGCAATGAGACAAATTTGGAATTACAATCTTTGCAATTTTTAGCATTTATGTTTTCTGTTTGCCATGTAATTATTTTTATTCAGGATTGGTTTGTTGATCCTAATTTAATAAGGTAATAATAAAATATCAAATGTATCGTATCAAAATAATATATAAAACCATAGATTTAATTTAATTTATAAAACTTGAATCTACTCTACTCATGGTATTTTTAATAAAAAAATAATAAAAAAAAAAAAAGAAACGTCTATACCTTATTCTTTTTAATGATATTTTTAAAATACATGCTATTTGATAATTTACTAATTTAAATAATTTGATAATTATGCAAATCAAAAAGTCATATTTCAATGTATTGAAATTAGTTTTATTTTTACAATAAAAATATCTTTTTAAATTACACACTATTAGAATATATTGAATAATCTAAATAGTCACTCAATAGTAATTTAATATATATTCACAGATTCCTTCAAGCAGCAGAAATGTTGAAGCCTTCATCAACAACTACAATGGATCAAGATTATGTAGAATATTATCCACATATTTTATTTTTGCACAATAAAGCTGAAATACAGGATTTCATGCCAAGTAATATGGAAATGATGAAGGTAAATAAAAAAATCGTCTTACCAATAGCATATTTTTACTTGACTCAATATTTTTATTTGTTTTTAAGGATTTTTATAATAAAACTTTTGCATCATCAAGATTACAAACTCATAGTGGTCTTGATATGAGTTTATGTCCTACAGAAAATCAATTAAATTTATTTCTTATTCCTTTAATCTCAAAAGATGGTAATATGTGACAAAATAAAATAAGCAATAATTATTATTAATCATAAATTTCAATTTTGATAATGAAAAATATATTTCAGCTGAATCAATGTTTTATGAAGATGAAAAACAACTAATAGAAAAGTTAAGAAGAAAAATACATGGCGTCACAAGAAATGCAATGACACCTTCTAATTTGACTGAAAAAAATTGGTAAATAGTTTTTTTTATTACAATTTAGTACAACGTCAAAATAAATTAAAATACAATTTTTTATATAGGTATCATTACGTTTCAAAAGTCATGGAAGCTATAAAGAAAAGTCATCTCTCTTCAGAATATGGCAGGTTAATGCCTTGAAATTATTAATGTAATAATTTCTTGAAGAAATTGTGAAGATTTTCAGCATATTTTTCTTCTGCACATGAAACTATTGTGAAGTACAAGTTTTACTACAGCTATTTAACTCGCAAGCTTATAAATTAAATTTTTTTTACAAATGACTTTAAGTCAAATATTTAAATGTATAAACATTTAAATACTAGAATAGTAGATTTTGTAAATATAAAATATGGTATTTTATAAATGATTGATTATAATACTTTAAATGCAAAAAGAGGTTGCTTTTAATCAATGTTTTGGCAATTTTTTAATCATGTAAAATACTGTTTATATTCAAATATAGTCCATTTGAATCATGTTAATGAGTATTTAAATGTATACAAATTTAAAAAAAGGTTATATAAATAATTTGATGAATAAATCTTTAAATTATTTTTGTATTTAAAAAATTTTTGCATTAAAGATTTATTAAACTAAGAAAAATTATTTAAGTAAATTACATAGTAAATTATACATAATAAATTACATATAACATACTAATAAAATATATAAGATCTTTCCTAAGCTTTAAGAATAATCATCCTGATCATTATCATTATTCATCATTGATGACATTTGTGAAACTGCTTGTAATTGCTGCCACTGAATTTGCTCAGCAACTGCTTGTTCTTCTCTTGCTTTTGCAAAAAGTTCTTGTTGCTGTCGTAGTAATTCTTCCTCTGGAATACCTAAATTTTCTAATCTTGTACTTTGCCTCCTTCGTTTAGCTGCTACAGCTTTACAATCTCGTAAAACTGCTTCTGCTTCTGCACTATAATCACTGAAACCTAACTTTTCAAGAGCTTGAAGAACGTGTTCAGCATTAATGGTTTTCTTTTGCTGTTGATTGCAAATGTCATTTGCTTCAGAAGAAAGGAGGTGAATGAACTCGGTACAACAGTTCAAGATTAGTTCGCGAGATTCATTAGCTACTCTAACATGAGGCAGGATCTCCTTTATCATTTTATTAATAGATGCCCTAGGTAAAGTAAGCTCATCATCTTCAGGTGGTGACATTCCAGCCGAGGCCATTTGTGTACCTTTAATTGGTTAAAAAAAAATTTTTTAAATAATTCAAAAATATACTATATTATTGTTATTGATTTTATAAGAAAATTTATATAATTACAAATTTTAATTATTTTAATAAGAATTTTTATAACTTGATCATTGTTTTGTTTAAACTTATTAATATACTTTCAAAACAAACAAATATTTAATGGTTTTTAAACACTATTTTAAAAAAGAAAGTCAATTAATTTACATAACCTCGTTAAATTTCATATATTCGTAGAAAGCTATTATGTTCTGTAGCAAAAATTTGTCTTCATTTAAGTAATAACACCACGTTTAAGTCAAGTTAATTAATTAAAAAGAAATACGTATTGCGAAAAACAATTAACTATTAATACATCTAAAGGATATTTTTCTTACAATAAATATCCTGTTAATTAGCAATCCAGTTTATGAGAAAGTTCTTTCGTTTCTTGAAAAGTACAAAATCGCTCGATCTTCCTAATGAACTATAGACACAAAAAGAACGTTGTCAAATGTCACTACACTCTATGAAAGTAATATTATACTATTATTTCCAAAACTGGTACAACCTGAAAAAGTATAAATTAAATAAAAACAACAATGTAGTTATAATATATACATAAATTCAGCCGAATTTCCCAATTAACTTGCCCTATCCTAGTTTTAAAATAAAGTGAGTGTTCTTATAGAAAAATTCAACGTCCATATCCCTCTAAATTATCATTACTGTTAATTCTTTTAAAAGATTAAAAAGAAAATTTTAATTGCTCACATTCAAAGTTAATGTATGTTATCGTAAAATAAGGACAATCCCACGTTTTTCTGTTAGAAAAAAGCTATACTCTAACCCCAAACGAAAGTCAGATACATACTGCACATGCGTAAATCAGTTTCAATTCCCATTCGATACTAGAATTAAAAACACAAGATTTATTGATAAATAAATAATACCCCTATTTTTCAATTAAATAAGAAAGTCTCCGATTTGTAAATTAAATATAATTGTATTACATTTTGCCAACTTGTCTTGTTATACTTTTTGAATGATCAATAAATAAAGAATTTTTTCTTATGTTGAAACAGCTAGATACGCGTTGTAAATGATCATTACTTTTTAATGATCGGCAGATGACATTTTTTTTTAATATATTGGAATATAATTTTTGAATTAACATTAAATTAGAATTTATTTTTCTTTTAAATTGTCTGAAATTGGGATCAAAGAAATTTTCGCTTCGGTTCAAACATTTGGACAGAGTTCGCTAGCATCCGATTATGATAAATGATATATAATGTAATACTTTGATTAATACTTCAAATAAATATTATTACGATTAAATTCGAATATAAATATAAATACAATAATAAATTCGCCTTTTAAAACCACATGCGAACAATTAAAAGAGTACAAGTGAAAAGTCATATAAAGCATATAATGCATGAACGCAAAACTTTTAGGAAATAAAGAAACCGGGGACCGATAGTCATCAGTTTGTTATATCAATTGATCGATGGTTAACGTTCAGGTTGTTGACCGTACGACAAAAACTAACAAATCACAATGAAGTACACATCTGATTTTTAAAATACCTCGTAAAGCTGGACGCATCATAGCAACGATGAAACTCGTATACCTTTGCCACATCTTCGTCACGGGCAGAAAATTGTCCACAATATAAATAAGAGTGTCGATCTATGTGTTTATCCTCGCAATCAACTGTGCGATTTGCTGCAAAAGAGGATTACGAATTATTCGTCACCGAATATTCGACCATCAAAATATATCATTCAATTCTGATAAATTTAAATTTCCCAATAAACAAACTTCATCATACAGAAGCTACACCGTATCTGCCGATTTATAACGAACCTTGTCTTATGACCCCGACTACTTGGAGAAAATTAGTGCCGAATTTGAATTTACGCTCGAAACTTAGGCAACATCCCTAATGCATAAATTTAGTAAGAGTAATCATTAAATTCACGTGGTGTCCTGTAATACAGGAAAAAATATCAATTACAACATCATTCGAGTTATTGGCGCTGAAACTTATTAGTGCTATGTTGATTCAATTACACGCTGTTATACTAGTGATTTCGGATAATGAAGTGCAAGTTATTTAGTATGAAAATAAGACCACCGGATTATTTATATTTTAATCGCATTAAGGAGGCTTTCCTTAGAATTGTCAATTTAAAGTTGTTCTTTTATGTCTATTTGTTTCTAGTTGCATCATATGGACGATAAATCTATAATTATGATAAAAATGTTATTAAATAAAGGATTTATTTTAATTAGGTTTATAATCAGATTATAGTTACCGAATTAGTTTTTCGTTAATTACGTTCGAGGTCTTTAATAATTTCTTGATTTTATAACGTCAAAAGTAAAATTTTTGAGTTTCAGTTGAGTAAAAGTTATGAAAATCGGAAAAACGTAGAAAAATATAAACTACGTTAACATTTTTGAACACCGAATGCTTCAGTTTTTTAATTGGAAAATCGATGTGTCATTTACTGATTAATAAACTCGTATGTTTTTTAATTTACCACTCAAACGTCTATCGGCGATTAAAATTAGCTCGTGCATATGCGAACGTGTAATACATGTTCGTGACTTTAGTTTAGGGTTAGAATATAGTTTTTCTTTTAAAAAAAATAAGAATAAAACGTCGGATTACTATTATTACAAGTAGGCAAGAAGAAGAATGAAGTTGTGCTGTAAATATATTAAAAACCTAAGTAATGAAAACCAACTATGATTTGGTGAATTGTGTACACTTGGATTTTCCTACGGCGTCTTTTATTTATTTAAACTAAAAATACAGCTAAATCGGACGAATTATAATTTGTTAATTGACACTATTGCCAGCTGGATCGTACGTGACAATTGTTACCGTATGATCGATTTATTGCGATACTGAAGTACCTATATATCACAATGACTTAGTTTGCTTGTCATCCTACGACGGGGCGCAATCGGGCAAAACAAATACGGCTCATGGCAGTCGTAGCACAGAGCAGCACTGTTCTGCTCTTTTGCTCATGTTGACGGGAGTGCAAGTTAAGGATTGTAAGTGCAACTGCTGAGTGCAGTTGCACGTGTTGGTTTGTATGTGAATGCGCGCGTTTCTCCTGTGACCTCTTGTTTGTCCATACTTGCGAAATAACACGAAGAGCGACGACGGCTCCATCCTTCAGGGTGCTTTCTTCGTCGTCGTTTCTTCGCCGTCGTTTCTTCGTCCTTCCTTTTCTCTGGCTTGGTAAAGTAATACAGTAGTTCAGCGAGAGGCGGGAAGAAAAAACAGAGCAGAAGAATGCTACTGTTTCACAGAAAATGCGGCGATCGCGTAAGCCTCATAAACAACCAGTGCACAGCTGTAAGGAACATCTCTGAGTATAACTTTGGTTTGGTCTTTAGCGCTGAACCATTAAGAGATGATGAAGTCTTTCAAGTTCGGATCGACAAAAAGGTCGGTTGTGTTTTTCATTCCAGCATTTATTCCATAAATAAAGAAATAAAGAATCATTGTACATCTTTTCTAGTGTATGGCAGCAGTAATCGCTATAATCCTCGAAACGTTAGGTTAATTCTCATTTTACAATTCGGTTATTATTATTAAGCCTAACAGGCATTTCTTATTTTATCTCTATAATGATTATTATAACTATAATTATCGTTTTTTATTTGATTTTTGTTTTATTTAACATGGAAGTATTTTTAGTCTAGTGCTTAAACGATTTGCATGAAAGTAAAAGAATCGAACTTTGAAGCTTTACATCGAAAAGCACTACATCAATAAGAGCTGTATAACCTAATTACAGTACGTTTAGATATTAATATATATATATATATAGTTATCAGTATAAGTTTTAAATGAATACAACTAAAGTTTTTTATTTACATTCGTAGGTAGGGTTATTACAAAATAAGCGTATATACATATACATATTGTATTTTGCAAATAGTTTTTTGAATATTAGGAACTATTAATGTATTATTTAAATATATAAATCAAATAAAAGAAAATAACGTAATTAAACAATGTATTCTCAATCATATTTGAATTTAAAAATTGTGCATTCAGTTATTTCTTTTTTGTTTTCTTTTTACTGGTATAGCGTGATAAAAATCGAAAAATTTTTAATATTCGTAATATTCTATTTTAATTATTTTCACAGATGATGATTTGGAGTGGAAGTATTGAAATTGGAGTTACTGCTTGTGATCCAGATAATACTAATTTACCAGCTTCAGCTACTAATTTACGACATGGTTCTTGGATTATGACAGGTTCTAGTATTGTACACGATGGAGAACCTATTTTAGAACTATATGGAACAGACTTAAGTACATTAGATGAAGGAAATACTCTTGGAGTATGTCGGACCTCAAAGGTTTAATATAGAAATTATAAACACTTTTTTAAAATATTAATTCTTCTTTTTCAAATCATTTTGAAAGATATTAAATATTTTTAGGGTGAACTTGTTTTTTATGTTAATGGATCACCTCAAGGAATAGCAGCCACAAATATTCCATCTCGAGTTTTTGCAGTAATCAATATGTATGGTAATTGCATTCAAGTATCAACACTTCAGCCTTCTAATGGCCTAATATCGAACCGAAACAATGGTGAACTGACAAATGATCAAGTAGAAATCAATAATGATTATACCATGGATGGAGCTTCTAGTTCTTCAACCACAAATTTAGTAGCTAATTTAAATGTCAATCTTAATGTATTACCAAAAAATCCAAGTATAGCAGCAATAAGAGAGGATAGGCTAAGGTTTCACGAGAGAGTGGGTTCACTGGTTAAATTATCAAATAATGCTCGTACAGCAGAAAGGAGAAGGCCTTTAGATGAATTTAATAATGGAGTTGTAATGACTCATAGAATTTTAAGGGATAATGAATTATTTGAAGTGAGTTAATTCATTTATTATTTTATTAATTTACTTCTTTAGATTAATTAAATATAAATAATGTTGTATTAGTATTTCTAGTCATTTGATGTCAATAATGTGATAAATTTAATTTACAATCTTTAATGTCAATCTTAATTTATTTCATATCAAAAAGAATGATTAATTCTAGTATCTGTTATCTTTAATAAGTATTATTCAATTATTATAAATAAAAATAGACAAAATATTTTTTACTTAAATACTTAAATTCTGACATCATATTTAGTATGAGGATTGAACTTCATCCCCTTTTTTGTGCTGCACTGCATGAAACTTAAGTATTATCTACTTAATAACTTGTAAGGTTTTGATGTTTCAAAGAAGGAACTCAAGTGAATAATTAGTAAAATATATGATTTTTCTTTTTTAAATTTTACTAAGCATAAAAAAAAGAAAAAAATAAGAAACATTTTCTAAATATTATGCTTTATTTCCAGAAAGATAAGAATGCTTTGTAGATGCAACATATGTGCTGTATATGTTGTGCTATCGAGGAAAAATTTTTTTTTTTTTAATACAAGAAAAAAACACAATTCTTTTGATAAATCCTTACTGAAATTCCTTCAGCGAAGTAGAAACGTTTCAACTTTGTGATCAACTTTTTTATCAGCTCAATAATTTACACTAAAATTTATTTTAAATTTATGTACTTTTAAAATTTTTTTTATGTTCAAATTCAAGATTATAAGTAAAAAAAAATTATTTGTTAAATATTTATTTGTTTTAAAATACAATTTCGCTAACTTCAGTAGAGTTAATTTCTGAATGTAGACCTAAGTTCATATATTATATTTTAAAATATCAATATAACATCTTTAAGGGAAGTCTAAAAGCAGTTTTCTTAATTTTTTTTCAGATTCGAATAGACAGACTAATTGATAAATGGTCTGGTAGTATTGAAATGGGTGTTACTACACATAGTCCAACTGCCTTGGAATTCCCATCAACGATGACAAATATGCGCTCTGGAACCACTATGATGTCTGGTTGTGGTATTTTGACTTGTGGGAAAGGTACACAACGTGAATATGGTGAATTCAATTTAGATGAACTTCGAGTAAGTTACAATTTTTTTATTTTCTCTTTTATATAAATATATACAAATATATACAAATATGCAATTTTTATATTTTAAACTTATTTTTCAATATTATAATATACTTTTTATACCTTTGTTCATCTATTACAAATTTTGTGAATTTACTTTACAAATTATATTTTATAAATACTAATAAAATATTAATAGAGTGAATAAATGAAATTTTTAAAAATATACGTAAAATAATTTAATAATTTAAAATGTTCAAATTGTTATTGTAATCGTTTTAATGCAAACAAATACCAAAAGTTCCCTGGATCTTTAGACACTAAGCTCTTTCTATCTTCTATATATGTGCTCATACCTGAATTATTATTATTATTATTATTATTATTATTATTATTATTATTATTATTATTATTATTATTATTAATTAGGTTTCATGAATTATTGCATGATCTCAATCAGCAACATTTATCAATTAATCTTATTTAGTTGGTTAAATTTTTGTAAATTCCTACCAGCTTATTACGGTTCCAGGTTTGGTTCTAAGAATAGCAGGCACTCCACCCAATATAATTTACCAGTGTATTTACCAAGATTGGACAGTCATTATTTCCCAAGTCTCATCTACATTTAAGTTACCCAGCTAATTTTATATTATACATATGATAACTGGTCAGTTTTATGTCAACCTAATTTAGATTTGTTAGCTGCTTGGTCCATTTGACATTCAACGACTTTTACTTTAACACTTAGTACAATTGCTGCTTATCTACAATTCAAAGAATTTTACGAAATTATTCCATGCTTATATTTTTGTCTGTGTAGATAGTGTTGTATTACAAAGTTGCATGCTCACAGAAAATGTACAGTCTGTTAGTTTCGATTTAGAATCTAATCATACCATGCTGCCCATGATTATATTACTCTGTTGTAATTTATTTACGTACCTATTATAATTAAATTAGCCTACGTCTGTTTGCAAGCATCTTCATGCTTCAGATGCATTTACTTATCAGTTTCGACTTATTAGTTAGTCATACGACTGTCCAAACTAATATAGTCTTACATGTATCTTTTTGGAGCAACTTCAGCATAGATGAAGAAGGTCGTTAACTCCTAATACACTTCATCGTACATATTTTTCATAAAATAATATGCATTTTTGGTAAATGTTAACTTTATTTGCATCTCTTAAGCCTACCATACTCCAATTACTCCAGGGAAATCGAAGATCTAACGAAATTAAAATTAGCTGTTTATTATTACCATTTTAAGAAAACCTTATTTCATACTTATCGTCAGAATAATAGATTATTAGATATAGATCCTTTTTTAACAAAGTCGTACTGTTACATTTAGGCTCTTAGTATGATTTTCTCTATTTCTTCAAAATCTCACATATTTTTTTCAATAAATTGTTGACATTTCGTTAGTATCAATATGTTTTGTAAATTTTTCAATTGAGCTTTCAATTTTTTAAATTAATCAGTAATAAATTGAAACTTATAGTTAGCAATATTAGTTCTTTAAATAGTCAGTATATAAATTTTAAATACATTAAATGTGTATTCTATTCATTATAATTAAGTTTTATTGACGCCCGCGTACACAAGTGTAATTCAATTACGCATGTATATTTAAAAATTTGGATTTTAATATTAAAAATTTATTATTTATATTTTATTTTAGGAAGGTGATAGAGTAGGCATGATGAGAAAAAGCAATGGTAACCTTCACTATTTCATAAACGGTCTTGATCAAGGCATTGCTGCCAAAGTTCCTAATGGAATCTGGGGCGTTATAGATTTATATGGAATGACTGTTAAAGTTACGATTGTAGATCGTGATGAAAGAGAAGAACAAAATCTTGTTACTAGGAGAAACACATTGCAGTTACAGGAAATTAATGGTTGGTATTTACTTGTATTTGATATAACATTTACTTATTTATAAGATATTTTTGAAGAAGTGAAAATTTACTAATTACAGAAACAGGTGAAATAGAAGAACCTTTAGATAGATTAATGTTTCATCCATGTTGTGGAACTCGAGCTGATGTAATTAATAATGGGCGCACAGCATACAGACCAAAGTAATAATGATAAATTAATTTATATGCAATACTGTATCAATTTGAGATACTAATCTATTATATTTTTATTTATATAACATAAATTTTATGCTTATTAGTGCTATAGATGACTTTAACAATGGTGTTGTTTTGACATCACGGCCTTTGAAACCAAATGAGTTGTTCGAGGTAAGACTAGATAAAATAGTCACAAAATGGGCAGGAACTATAGAAATTGGAGTTACTACTCATTCTCCTACAGAACTGGAATTTCCGTTTACAATGACGAATGTGAGGTAATCATTTTTTCAGTTTATAATTTTAACTAAATATTTTAAAGTAGTTGTGTCTATAAATTTTTTATATTATAATTTTCAAAGCAAATGAGAAAAAGTATATTTAACCCTTAACATTATAATATTAATTATTAAGATTATATATTAAGAGTAAATATTTCACTATTGATTAAATAGCTTGAAACATTGTTCAGTTAGAGAAACCCAAACAGCTTATTTAATTTGCATTTTATCATATTTTTGTACATTGGCTTAACCATTTTAGCAAAATAGGCATGAAAAATATAGCATTAGCAGCTAAATTACAATAAAAACTGAACATATACTTAATACATGTGAAATTTAGTTTATTTCTTTTTTACTAAAAATACTAAGGAAGAAATGCATTCTCAAGCAGTCTAAAATTTATATTATAATATTATTTATAGTAATTACATAAAATGATGATGAAATAATAAATTGTAAGAAGAGTAAACATTTAAAAATAAATATTTATTATGAACTTTGTTAGTATTTAGTTTGAAGTACATTTTTCAAAATGTAATATCTACTCTTAATTGTACTATTTTATCTTATTTTCTTTAAATATTAAATGTCGTTGGTGATTAATATAGTTTAATTGTGCTTTCTCAATTGTGGATTTGCATTTCCCGTTTGGGGTTCCTTATAAATCCATCATAGGAATAATGTATATTAGTATAAAGCTTAAAATTTTATTTTTAATAAAATTTTTACTTATAACTCTCAAAATTCTGTTTATTAAGCTTTAAATAATTTGATCATAACACATTTTTAAAGAAACTTGTATATTTTAGTTTAGTATGTTATTAAACTTCTTTATTTTGATTAATTATTGATTTATTATCATAATATTGTGCATCAATTAGAAATTTGTACTCTTCATAAGATAAATATTGGCATATTTTACTCAATGTATCTATTTCATCTATTTTTAATTATTTTTTAATTTTCTTCCGTGAAATATACCAAATGTGATGTTTTTTAAAAAAAAAAAAACTCAATTTTCAATTATAATTACTAATTCCTTAAAGAGCAACTTATTCTTATAATAAATACGTAATGTATTAAAGATGTAATATCGTGAAAAGAATCGGAAATTAGAAAAAAGACTTGCATAATAGCATCATTTTAAAAAATCTTTTCCACTCATCATATCGTTAGACTTATATGTTAGTTCGACACTATTAGATCAGGTACATGGATGATGACGGATAATGGAGTTATGCACAATGGCACAACTATGATAGATCACTACGGCCAAAACCTCGATAGGCTACACGTGGGTGACCGCGTTGGAGTTATGCGCAAAGATAACTCAACGTTGCACTTCTTCGTAAACGGTTCAGATCAAGGAGCTGCAGCTACGAGCATTCCTGAGAAAGTCTATGGCGTTATAGACCTCTACGGACAAGCTGCACAGGCAACTATCTTAGATAACTCGGACTTTTGCAGTCCAACAACCATTAATTCCAGTCTTAGCAATACGACTTTATATTGGTATATATATTTTTTAAATGATTTTATTTTATCGTGTGTCATTGCATTTATAGATATATATAAGTGATAATAAATTTATGTAATAGTAAATGGTAATTTCTTTTTTATGTATTGCATAGAAACAAATTAAATATTCCAGATTTGACGATGTATATAGTGAAACTTATACTTAATTATAATTATTAATTATATTAATTAATTAATTATTATATGGAAAGCGATAGAATTATTTTATAAGAAATTCTTTTATAATGATCACTTGTAGATATTAGAAAAAATATTGTAGCATAAAGGGCATAAAAAACTATTTTTTTTAATTATACATTGTCTTGCTTTCTATTTGCAAAGTTACTATACTTTGTTTAGTTTTATTATTTTATTACAGATAAATAAGTAATAAAAAAATATTTATCTTTGTTCCTGTAGATGCAATATTTAAAGACGTATAAATTTTTAATATTTGATAGCGATCTGCGTTTCCATCACGTACATGGCAAAAATGCTCGTATCACAAACAATGGTTTAACGGCTTCACGTCCTCGTGCTCTTGGCGAATTTAACGATGCTATCGTCGTGGCAAATCGAGCGCTACGAGATGGTGAAATGTTTGAAGTATCCATTGACAAAATGGTCGACCGTTGGTCTGGTGCCATTGAAGCTGGCGTTACCGCAATAAGGTATATAAATTTACTCTAAAATTTTTATTTTGTCTTCGTTAGAAGTAATTATCATCGATAGTCATTTTCGTAGTTTTAATTTTAAAAAAGATATTCGCACATTCGAATAAGTGATAGTCATTTTTAATTGCAAGTCTCTATTTCAAAAGATATTTAAATTTATTAACGCATAAATGATTAAAGATATCTAGAAACTAGATATTATGATTATGTAAATTAACTTAAAAATTGAATTAATTAATAAAAAAAACTTCGGAGTTAAAAGACTAAGGAATAATTGTTAAGGAAGAAAAATTACTGCTTCTCCAAAATATAGGCGAAAGGCTTACTAAAAAAGTTCTTATAAAACGATGATTTGATATAAGACAGATATTGCCTGAGAGCGTATTAACGCATTTCTATTAGTTGTGTCAATTAACACTCGGTGACTGTACGCTCTCAATGCAAAGTATGAGGATTATTGTATGCAACTAAAGAAAGGCATCCAATTCTCTCGTATCCAAAGCATTTTATTATTTCACATATTGTGAAAATATGTTAATATTAAAGTACGCTTTGAAAGAACTAAATAATGATTTCATGTATTATTTAACATTATTCTTCTTCTTATATGTGACTTAATATTTTAAAGTTTGTAAGAATTTTTTGATTAAAAATAAGCTATTTATACGGGCTTAATTTAGCTTTAAGTAGGAAACAAATTTTTTCATTTTTAAATAAGAGGCTGCCATAAATTCTACCTTGTATGTATCACAGTTGCAAAAACGTCTAAATATGATAAATGTTCTATATATTTTTCTATGTATTGTTAACCAAACGTGTTGCCAGTAAAGATAGATGTGGATGGTAATTCCTAATATAGCTATTACTTTAAATTAAATTTAAGAAACTGCTCTTTAAAGAAAAATTTGGTTATAATGAACGTTCTGTCTAAGTGAATAAATGTGTTACCATCTTTTAGACCTGATGAACTTGAATTTCCATCAACGATGACAGACATTGATCACGACACGTGGATGTTATCCGGCTCTACTGTGATGCGCGATGGAGTAGCACTTCGAGATAATTATTCTTGCGACTTAGACGAACTTGCTGAGGGTGATCGTATAGGCATGATGAGATGTGCTGATTCTAGTCTGCATTATTATCTGGATGGAGTAGATCAAGGAGCAGCTTGCACTGGATTACCAGCTCATGTTTATCCGGTCATCGATCTCTATGGACAATGCGCACAAGTGAGTATTTTTTTCTGTTCTATATTCAAAATCTTTACATACAATTTTAGATGTCGGTCGATTAATTCCAAATCATAAAACCATGAACGATAAAATTCTTTACACGTATAAATCATTGTCGTAAAGAGTATCATATTATTTGTTTTAAATAGAATCTAGTCATCCTACTATTCCACATTTGTACATATAATAAAAGGTTGTTAATTATCCAATCAAACTGACGCATTTATTTATACACTTCTCTAAGCTTTGTTTTTAAATATAATTCTAAAACTGAATCAAATTAAATTCAAAGAAATACAAGAAATTCCACTTCAATTTAGGTCACTATTGTAATTCCTGAGCGTCGCGATACAATGCTTCAATTGTACCTACCATCAGAAAATAGTACAACAAGCCAACAAACGGAAATAACTCACAAATTCCATGAGTCCGTGGGTTTAAATATCCAATTGGATACGAATCGTACAGTGGCTACTCGATGTCGCGAATACAGCAATGCTGTGCTGCTGAGCAACGATGCTCTGGAAAATAATGAAATATTTGAGATCAGCATACAAGAAGTAGCCAAAGAATGGAGTGGCTCTCTTAGAATAGGCGTAGTCAGTAACGAAAATGGAAATTGGCTTACGTCGATGAATCTCGTTCAGGGTATGACATCTATACCTGCAGACGCTTGGTATCTCACAGGTATGTAATGCCCCCTTAAAACTAAATTATGCCTTAAATTCAATTCACTTTGTTTTAAGGATGTTAATAATACCGAATGAAATGTAGGTAACCAGGTACGGCACAAAACTCATTGCCTCTGTTGGAACTATTGTCCAAGCTTAGATTGGCTACGCGTAGGTGACAAAATCGGCTTGAAACGTACAAATGAAGGCAACCTTAAATTTTACGTAAATCGGGAAGATATGGGCGTTGCTGCATCGAATGTCCCCGAAATGTGTTACGCCGTTATTGAACTGTTTGGAAGCACCGTTGCGGTATGTATTACAAGTACGAAGCACCAGAATATAGCGGTATCACCAAACGGTAGTCTGAGGTTGCAAGATTCGCTGGAATTACTGTTGGATCCCGTGCCTCCAGGTATACGAAGGTATAAAACTACAATTAAAAGCTATACTTCCTGTATTTTATTTTAATTAAAATTTGTTCCTTTTCAAGGAATGTCTGTACAAAGTTACATATTTTATTGAAATTCGTATCAGCGCCGAAAATATTCTGTACTGTTCGTAGTTCTTTCTTTCAAACTAAACATCACACTTAGGAAATCAAAATGGTTCCAATTTTGACCAATTTGTAAAATTGCATTTCCAATTACGTAAAATTTTTTTTTAATATATTTCCTTCCACTTATTAATATACGTTATTTTCATTTGCCATTTACTACATTATTAAAATTTACAAAAATATGAGAAGATAGAAGTCACTTAAAATTAGATATTTATAATGAACCTTGCGATAAAATAAAAAAATTTTTAAATAATATATTTCTTTAATTTATTTAAATTAAGTTCATATATTTTTTAATTATATATATTTAGCTTATGACAGTTTAGATTATAATATAAAAATGACTTTTTAGCGATAATGGCATGGATACATCGGTTGACACATGTGTCGAGGGAAAATTATTAAATGAACTAATTACACCAACTCAAATGACAGTACCGTGGATAGGAGAAACGGATTGGCCATATGAATTTCACGAAAATCATGGACGAAATGTGCAATTAGAGAAAAAAATTTTAGCAAGAAGAGTGGCAAGCTATAATCAGGGTAAGTTTAAATTTAAAAATTATATTCAAATGTCTAAAAGAAATGAATGAGCTACATAAAAAATAGTTTGAATATGTTTAAATAAAAATATAAAAAATATAAAAAATTTCTATATTATAAAGTACTTACCTTAAAAAATTGGTTAAAGATTAAAAAATTGGACGTTTTATTAAAATTGATTCAACTGTTATCTTGGAGTATCAAATCTTTTCGAAATATGAGATTGTTACATTTTTTAATATTTTGAATATTTTGTTTCTCAAAAATATAAATCATTTGTAACTTAAAGTTTATATATCTTTTTTTAATGTATGACATTGGTGACTGAAGAGTAATCTGAAAAACATAAGTTTTAACTTTTTTAATTATATTATTTTATAGGTATGGTTATGTCTAGTAAACCACTAATAAAGAATAAGTTATTTCAAGTAAAAATTGATAAAATAAATGAACGATGGGTATCCGGCATGTTATGTGGAGTTTCCTGTTTCTCGCCCGAGAAGATAATCTACCCCGTTACGGCTCTTGGATTAAAAAAACACTCGTGGATTATATGTGGTGATTGGATATCACATAATGGAACGAAGGTATAATTTCGAAATTACACCATTTGAAATTTTTTCTTTTTATTCAATTTTCTATTTATAATAAAATTATATTGTTTTATGAAAAACGAATTTATTGAATATATCTTTATTTTACATGAATAATTTTTTATACGATTAGTAATAGATATTAAATTTTTTTTAATATTTTTAATTTAGTATTCATGGAATATTGTTAAATATAAAAAAACCGTATAAACCGATATTCGCATTTTTCAATTATTAATTATAGTATTCGATATAATACATTAAAATTAAAAATTTTTTTAGAATAAACAGTAAATGAATAATTATTTTAATGGAAATCATGTGTTGGTTATTGCAGGTTCGATCATCCTACGGTGCAAACCTCGAAAGATTACGTATAGGTTCGACAGTAGGTCTGTTGCTTGATGAAGAGTCACGTTTACACCTATACATCGACGGTTTAGACCAAGGTGTTGCAGCTTCGAATCTACCTGCCTACGTCTATGCGGTGATTGATCTGTACGGACAATGTGAACAGATTTCTATAACTAATTCGTTTAGTGAAACTACGAACCTCCCACCTCTTATCAATGATAACGAGATGCTCAATGACACAAATAATGCAACTGCATCTGCTATGGAGAGGCTGTCTATCGAGACGGATGATGTTGAAAATTCGAGGGAGAAAGCGGATCTCGAGTGCCATGAAAAGGAAAGCGTTAGCGTTATACATTCGGATGAAATAACCGATGGATTACCAGGAATGGCGATGCAAGGCAAAGGAGGAAGTAATGAGACTAAAACGGAACTAGAAGCAGGATGTCTAAGTACAACAATAGCTAGGGATAACGATTTGGTAAATAGGAATTCAATAGCAAGTCACAGAGGTGTGTAATAATTAATTTCATTAAACTTGCTTTTCTTTAATGAGTTAAATATTATTCATTTTAAAATTATTTATTTTATTTAATTCTATATCAAGTGCATCGTATAAAATAACGGTTTACTCCGTACTTACTGAAAAAAATTGATACTTTATTATAAAAGTAGAAAATATAGGAATTATAAAAATTCTACAAATAATAATAATTATTATTATTATTTTATTATTATTTTTCTCATATTCTTTTGCAATCAATATTTTCAAAAATATGTACTTTAATAAAATTATATTTATGCGAACTACAAAGAGAATTGAATGCTTTCATAATTTTATATTATTCTTATAATAGAATTGAAACAAGTAGTGCCGTCTGAAAACTGTGCAGAGCCTTGCTCTGATCCCATATCCAATTCGGAGAGCTCTAGTGTCAATATACCTAACAACAATGCATATAATGATAAAGATCAAATAGTTCCCACGCCCTTACATGACAATGACATCGCCGCTGCGGAAGACCATTACGAATTGCTACGAGAAGGAAGCAGCCAAGACTCTACTCTCATGCTTAACAACAATGAATCTTGTTCGAACGTGGAATTGAATAACGCTACGAATATCAATATTAAGAATGGATCTGTTATTAATTCAACAAATATGAGCAATTTAAATAGCGCTATAAATGCATCCAATGCTAATAATGCGATAAACGAGAGTATTGCATCGAATAGTATGCAAAACAATAACAATGCAATAATTACGGGAAGCTCAAATGTCCGTGGTTGGCATTCAAATCACTGCGTTCAAACAACACCTCAAGAGCTCGTATTGAATCTTCACAGGCACTCGTTGGTGAGCTATTTTATAGATGATATTTTTCTCTTTAAAAAAAATGCATTCATAAATATTTAAATATTATAAAGCAGGTACGAAAAGTTTGCAATTATACACAATTTCATATTTACTTTTTTCGTAAAGTTAAGTTTCAAATATTAATTGAAGAAGGCAATAACGTATTAAACAACATAATACCCACATTTTATATTTGATAGAAACAAAA
This sequence comes from Wiebesia pumilae, assembly GCA_018907045.1. NCBI lineage: Eukaryota > Metazoa > Arthropoda > Insecta > Hymenoptera > Agaonidae > Wiebesia > Wiebesia pumilae. The sequence continues at coordinate 6,768,734 of JACCHZ010000138.1, forward strand.
AAATGAAATATAAGATTGCTTCTCTATTTATAGTACTTTTTATTACTCCGTTATTTTTTTATCAATATTTTGTCTTTGCTCGTTTCAATTGAAACCTGCAAAGATTGTCACTTGGAGCATTCGCAGTAGATTACTAATGGTAATTTGGCGTTGTATCTATAGCCATGTATTTAAATTCTTTATTTTTTTAATGGATGTCTTAATGATAAGAATATAAAAATATAGACTCCTTTCGTTTAATTGACGGCAATTGCTTGTCACATTTCATTTAATTACTTATCTAAAGTACTGTAAAAAAGAAGTAAAATGAAAGTAAAATTTTATTTTATTTTTTATTTTAGCAAGGCGTTCAAATTTCAAACAATTACTTTTCCAACAATATTCTCAATAATACTCAGGCAATATCCACACACACGTCTATGCCGTCGACACCCCTTGCAACCAGCAATTTAATAACGCCATCCTCTAAAAAATGCGAGTACCTTAAGGCTTGCGTAAGACTGAAAAAGTCACTAGTATTACCGGATGAATTTTTCTCTCTCGATGAGATATTGTGCTACTGCAATTCTTGTTTCAAACTCGATGGAAACTCAGTGATATGTAAGAAAGGAGAGCCGTTAGCTGAGTTTGTGATGCCAGTAGGCTGGGCCAGATTCCCTTTGAAGCCCAGTATCAATGCCAATCAGATACCGCAAAGTACAACGGATAAATGGCATGTTGCATTTTACGGAACGAGAATTGACACCGTTAGGTAATTTCGATGAAAAGATCATCTATACTTGTGTTGGTGTATAATATCCTTGAGTTTACATCTTATTAATTATATTTAATATAAGGATTCAAGTTACTATATCTTCAAATATGTAACAAACTTTTTTTAAATTCGTTACAATATTTATTTACTCAGGTATAATAATGTGTAATAATATCTTTGAAACGATTAGAAGAAAATTGTACGTATTTTGGATGAAAATAGTTGGTAAATTTAAACAACTTTCACGACAAAGAAATAATAATATAAGTAAAAGTAAAAAATATAAAAAAAAAATAGTTAAATTACAAAAAATTATAAGTGCGGAAAAATATATATGTACATTTATTTAATTATATCGATGACTGGTTGAATCATAAAAGAATTGCTTCATGATAACTGACTCATTTTAAGAGTCATAGTTAAGTCAACTAGTTCATATAAGATAACATGCTATCTTATATGGAGTCTTCCTTCTCACTCGAATAACAGATCTTTACTAGAAATAATTGATTAGACTTTAAATTCATAGACATTATATATCTCAAAATCTTGAATTAATTTAAAATCTTTGTTCATCTTTAAATAAGGCACAAGTACAGTGTTGACACTATCGTCTTTATGTCATCTATGTATAATATGATAGAATACTTTTGTTGTAATCGAGATATGAAAGATAACACTACTTGATCTCCTCAATCCACTTAATTTCATATTTTAGAAATGCAATGATATTTCAGATGTTGTCTGTATTCCTTCCTTTTTGTTTTTTTTTTTTTTTTTTTATGTGAGCTTATGATTTTTATGCATTTTACTTCCATACTCTCACTCTCTCTCTTTTTCTAGATCTTAATTTTTCAATAATTCAAAGCATGAAATCAAAATTAAATTAAAACATTAAAAAAATGTTAGAATCATGAAAATTACATCGCATAGTAAAAATATAAATTATAATCGTTCTTTAGATGGATTCTGGATAGAGGTGAACTAATAACAAAGGAGCAACTGAATACTGACTCATTAACAACTGGAACAAGTAGCGACGATCAAAATCCTCAAGTTGTGTTTTCGCCAAATATCAAATGTGCAATCTCTGAAGAATTTACCAAACAATATTCGTACGTTTATATATTATTTTTATTCTACCCTGATTTTCCTAATTTTAAAGATTAAAAACTTGTATATTAAATGCTCTATGATTGTTCGATTTCGATATTAATTATGATTAATCCACATTTAATTTATATTGATAATTTAGTAATAAGTAAATGAAAATAATATTCTTTCAATGTCAGAATAAAAGTATTAGGCATCAGATTTCGTGCTAAGATTTTCCTTTAAATTTACTTCCTGAATATATAGTGCTTTTGAAAAAAATTGCAAATAAAATTTAATATGTTTTAAAAAATATCAAATATTAATATATGTTTGTAATTTTTCTATCACATTTTTATTTAAAGTAACTTTTGTAGCTAAATAAGATCTTAAGGAAAGCTTTTAAAGTACTAAAGTATAAAACAAATTATATTTAAATATGTCGCTAAAGGATAATGAAAAAAAAAAAAGATTTATATATTTATGTATATTAATATTTAATAAAACATTGCAATGATTTTCAGGTACATTGATACTCAGTTAAATAAAAAAGTCAACGCATCTACAGCCTTTCAACTGCTTGTAAGGCCTGGCTCATATACAACATCTAGCAAGAAGGATGGATTAGATTCTCAGCTTGAGTGCATTGAATGGGCCACTAAAGAAACGGGAGCAACAGTCATCATAGCCCTTTTGATTCATCTCGATGGATTTTAAAACAAAATTCGCACTTTATAGTTGACATACAATATAGAAAGTACACGCATGTTTTTTAATGTAGACATAATCCAAAATTTTATTTTCTATAAATTACGTGCGTGTTAAAAACTTTTATATTTACTCATTAGCAATACTTTTCTTATTTCAAGAAAAACTAAAATAGTGTACTTTTTCATTTAGTACATAAAGTTTATTAACGTATTAATGCATCACCAAATGTAGATGTATAAATGAATAGAATAACTTATTGAGCTCAGAGTTTGAATCGCGTGATACTCCAAAACCAATAAGTAGTAATATTTAATTAATTGTTAATTTATGTAACTCTGTACCTAAATTATTTGAATTTGAATTCAATCGTTCATTGATTTAGTTTAAATTAAAATTTACCAGTATTGTATCTTTAAATATACAATTATATAAAATACACATTTTCTGTGATATACCAAAATAACATTCGATGAAAGATGCATCGATTATTATTATTATTATTATGCAATGTATGAAATAACGTAATTATTTAATTTTATTATATTTATATTTTATTTTATTTACATTATTATGTAAGAATTATACATATTTATAAATAAGCAAATTAATTCAAATGATAATTTATAAACAACGCAAATCATTAACTGTTTAAAATTTTGGAGCTTGTTCGAAAAAAAAAAAAGTAAAATCATGTTTATTGAACAAAAGAAAACCCAGAGTGAAATATTTCTCTGCTTATTTTTTCAAAGAGAAATATTTTTCTCGCAACACAGTCACTCTTAAAAAAAAAAGGTATAAAAAACGATGAGCATCGTTTTTTTATATTTGTATATGATTGTGAAGAGGCGTAGCAAGTTTAATAGTACATAAATTCTATTGTAAATCATTAAATGAGTGTGTTTGCGCACACGACTATGTAAGTCATGAAAGTGGATTCATTTCTACAAAATGGGCGATACTTGAAATATTAATTATTAAAGTGCATTATGAATGCAGAAACGTACAACATAAAATGAACTAAGATATTGCGGTTATCTAATATCTTATATCACATAAATAATAAATGCAGTATTTTGAGTTAGCAAAAACATACTTTTTGCCTCTATATTTATTAAAAACATAAACCATCCTCAATAGGTACAATCTACATCCCTTACTCCATCCTCATTTCACATATAAATAATTAAATAATTAAGTACTTCTTAAGCTCACAAATCTCTGTACCTTTCAACCCAAATAAAATTTCTTTACATAATTCAGATTAAGATATTTTAATTAATTAACAATGAGTATAGAATTAAGTTTGCGACATGAATTATATCATACAAGTTTTACATTGGAAACATTTGTTGTCTCGTAAATAAAGATTTTTTAAACCCAAATACGAACATTCTGGTCCCAGGAACAGCTAGCGATTGCCATACCGTTGCCGGATACACTTAAAGATGTCACACGATTTTCATGACCCTGCAAAACACCTGTAAATATGAAAAATATTAAATATAAAAAGTATTCCTAGCATATCTACAAACATAGATGATTTTCATTCTGAAATAACCGTTAGTAATGATAACATTTATATGAAATACATATATGTATTATCTAACTATTAGAAAAAAACCACGAATGAACCGCAATAATTTGCAACTCCAGTATCAGCTACACAATAAATCTAAATATAACAACTTTTTAACATTTTAAAAAGTGCCTTTAAGATACATTAATTATTTTCTTTTAAACATAACCGACTTTTTCTTTTTTTAGTCTTACAACATATTGTATCTCATATTGTTTTGCAATTTTTGCAACTTTTGATTATTTAAAATAATAAGAAAAAGAATATATATATTCTTTTTCTTATAATTTTTCCGTTTCCGTTCTCGCGATGGATATTCTTCCAGATGAGCTATCGAGTCGTCCTCGAGATAACCGTCGCGTGTAACCTTTCGCCACTGCTAAATAAAACTCACTGGGCTACGACTGTGCTTGTAGAAGAAAAACCCATTGAAAAACGTACCATTGTGCTGAATCTTGAGAGTATCCCATATATGGATATTATTGTCGTCGGTGCCGCAGAAGATGAATCTACCACTGAGAGAAAGTCCGCTCGATGTGAACCCGGGATTCGAGTTTGGCGGCTTAAACGAAGCGATTTGCTGGTCGGAGCGAAGATCCCATAATCGCGCTGTTTTGTCCTCCGATGCTGTTACGAACGCGTTGCCCGATGGATGGTACTTGGTTTTGCATAAAACAAATTGGCTTATAATTTTTCTCTGAATTCATTTGTCCGAGGACTTATTATACGAATACGCTTTAATAAATAAATTAACATTACTCTGCAACTTAAATATTAAATGCAAGTTCTGCTGTTTGTTTCATTATTCAATCTGGAATAACTTTAAGAATAAATGTACTTATACTTACATTTAGAAGATGATTGTAAAAGGACGTAGTATGTGAATTCTTTTTTAAAGCAGTGTATTAAAAATGTTTCATGCGCCAATTTTTAATATTTTTTGTGTTACAAGATGGTTTTGTTAGTAGAGATGTGTTAAATTCTCGTAACTTTGTTAACGTATTGATTTTGGACAATCTGTACGTAATTGTAATACCGCTGGTATTGTTAATGGATTTTTTTGAGGTCGTTTTGAAAAGATTCAAAATAAAAAATTACAATTATTGGATGATTAATTTATGGAGCAACGACAGCTCAAACTTAATTCGAAATAATGGCTTATTTTCAATTATCGTGATTAGTTATGTTTTCAACGCATTGACTCGCATCATTTTTCTTTAATGAAAAGGACAAATAAAATAAAAGTATAAAATGATTAGACTCACGCAAACAGAATTGACGTCGGCCTCGTGACCAAAAAATGTTTGATGGGCCGTCTCTTCCCTTAGGTCCCAGAGCTTGCAAGTCTTATCGACTGAACCAGTTAAGTAAGTATTACCATCTGGACCAAGACTTATGCTGACAACGTCACCTGCATGGGCTGGAAAGTCTGTGGTTTTCTTGTTTGCTTCCAAGTCCCAGATACAGCTGTACAATTTGTATTGCATTGTTGTTTATTCGTTGTTAACTATCTTGTTAATTATGTTAATAATAGTGCCACGTGTTTATAGAATTAAAATGTCGAATCGTTTTCACGAAGATTAATAAACATATCAGTAAGGCAATTCTCACAGATTTTTCCTCGTATTTTTCCTCTGAAAGATTTTTATCTCGTTTACGTAGTATGCATTGGAATAATATAAAAGCGCGACATCATTCAAAATTATCGGAATTTTTCTAATAAGTATAAAAACTAATATTAGAAACGCTAGCACTCGACGGGAATATTCTTAAAGATCAGAATCCTGATTTCATTTTTGAAATAAGTGAAAAGAAAATTATTTCCTGTTTTTTTTTTTTTACACTTTTTTCCAGACTTGATGAATTTTCAAATGAATAATTGAAAGTTCCATTTTGTAGATTGAAAAATCCTTAAGGAACTCGTCTTATTAAACATTCATCCCAATGTCCATTCCTTTGAAATATTCTAGAAACATTACTAAATTAATTTTCTACTCAGAGTTTATAAAAATGGATATACGAGATTGGTAAATTAATAAAAGTAAAAAAATGTAAGAAGATTTCCAGAAAGATTTTCCAGACGGACTTTCTAAATATTTTTTATGAGCCAATACTCCCGAAGACGTCTTAAGAAGAAGTCTTCGGGAGTACTTCTAATTCATTAATTGGCCTAACTTTTTAGAGAGACCAACGTCACCTCGCTAGTTTACGAGTTCTCCTTACATCTTCATATCGCCGGAGCCGGTGATGATGTGGCCGTCGTCGAGGAAACGGCAGGACGAGAGGAAACCCTCGTAGCCGAGGAGCTCGCGCGTTATCTTAGCCGAACCAGTCGCATCGCGATTATTCACATCGTAGACGGTGCACATGTTGTCCATACCACCACAAGCAACGAAGTTTCCCGAGGGAGCGAACGCAACGGACATTACCCACGCCGAACGCAACGGAATCACCTGCACCTTGTTACCCGTCCACGAATCCCAAATGATAAGTTTGCCGTCCAACGAACCTGTTACACAGTGCCTGCAATTCGACCTCCTCGAGTTATTGTAAATTCCAAACACATCGAATTCTATTATCAACGCGTATATATATTTTTTAATCTTTCAACTTGATAAGTTATTAGTTGTAAATTGGGTATAAATAATATTATGCTAGCACGTGAACGAACAGTCACGGAATATAACGGATTGAAATTTCTCATTAAACGAAAGAAATATTTTATAATCAACATTATCCTTTGAAATTGGGGTGAAAGCAAAATCCTTAAATTTAAATTATTATCTTAATAATTATTATATATTTTTTCAAAAGTGTGCAATTATTCTCAGAGCAGATGTAGACTAATTAGCAAAGTAATTGTAAGAATATAGGGGTGAGGGATAATGAGTGCAGGTGATCGATGATATTGAAGGGTTTAGTGTTAGCCTTGATACCCGATGCAACCGATGCGTTAAAGTTTTATAGGAAGAATAGACTGATTTATGTATATGTTTACGTTGTTTCAAGCGATGAAAAAAATGAAATTCTTTGAAATAAGCTTTTAATAATATAATGTTTTCATCCAGTTATAAGATTATTTTAGAAGATTATTTTTGGAATTTTTCAAAGTATAATATGATGGTAAATATAATATTTTCATGAGATCGTATTTGTATTCGGTAATTTAGTTGGTCATTATAAAATAATTTGAAAAATTATTAAAGAAATAGATTACACGCGATTTAAATAGAAATATTAAAACCGTGCACATAAATCTCAAAAATGTGGTCGATTTACATTACAATACAATTTTTTATGTCTTTAAAGATACAACTAAGTAGAAAAATTTCTTTTTATCGCTTGACTCGTATTGAATTTAAATGTCGCAACATAAGCTATAAAACTGATGTAAAAATTCGTCCCATTATTAATGTCGGAAAATATTGCATCGGAAAACCATAGTATTATCTGATATTATCCGAGGAGATTACAGCTCGATGCAATGCTATCGAGCGAAAAGGAACATAATGGACTAATTACTTTAAATTGAAGTTTGTCGATGATATAACTATGGATAAAAATTCAAAACTTAATATTAAAAAATAAATAAACCTGCTATCGCCACTGAAATGTACTGAGTTTACTTTGTTAATGTGTCCTTTTAGCATTTTCTTTGTAACCATTTTTATCTTCGCGGCATCCGATACGCTGCTGCAAGCTTCTTCGATGGTCGTATCCTGCTGCTTTTTCTGGTCCTCCTTAGCAATGCAAGAGTGAACAATGTATATATGAGAAACTTTATTTTAATATTTATCAATATTTCGCTTATTTTTATCACAATTTCCACCAGTTTACGCAACGGATTGTTTTGGATAATCTTTTATGATTTTTAATTATATTATTTTAAAACAAAGTCCGGCATCATTATTGGATCAAAGACTTTTTATTAGTTTTCTAATACCATCAAGTTATAGCATAAACTTGTTTTTATTTTAGAGAGTATTAGTCATGTGAAATAGTTGAATAAGATTTTTTATGCTTACTTTTAACACTGTTTAATGGTATTTGATATAATTCCGTGAATTAAATACAATTAAAATGTAATAATCTTTTATATAAGAAGTCATAGTCGTTGACTTGTAGGTATTCGCAAAATGTATTTGAATGGCGTGATTCTTTTTCCTCTATAAAATGTTGACATTATCGAACGCTATATTGAAATGTGAAATATTTCACAAAATTGAGAATTCATAAAATAATCTTTAATGATGGAATATATTTACAATTCCTGTTAACCATAGTTTTTCTCGATAATATATTCATTCGTTGATTGAATAATTTTATAGAAGAAGCAATTAATTATTTAGTGCAACAATATTCAAAATTTTCTATACTAAACTACTTCAAAGCTCGTCATGGAAATGGTGTCGACCAAAGCAAGGAACTTTCAATTATCTACTACAACAATAATTGCATAATTGCGAAAAGCTGGTAGTTACCTTGCATTTGTTGATTAGATCCTCAAGTTCTTTTTTGAGGGCGGTTGTTTCCGCATCGTCCTTGCCCATATTTCTTCCTGGTCCTTGTTATCCGCCTTATTAATAATATGAAACTGGATGAGAGTAAAAGGAGCGCGCACCCGTTAAATACCAAAGATTCAACAATCGGACGCAGGGATTTTTCTTTGATCTGTACGCTTATACCGCTCTTTCACCAAGACGTAGAGAACGCAATGGGTAATGAGACTGAAGCCTTAACAAGGACTACTACTAACCCAGTAATTATATTAAACCGCTGCTCCAATCCTATTTGTCCAGGCATAAGTTTTCTGTACGTATCTATACCGGCTAAGTCGATTAGCTGTAGTAAAATATACTATTTATACGTTTATCTCTCTCTCTCTCTCTCTCTCTCTCTCTTTCACTCTTCATTTTTCACAAAATATTTTAATTCGTGCACATGACGTGTTAATACAATGCAGAGTTTAAGACTACTGTTTTTTGATAAAATGATATTTTTTTAATGCTATATTAGCCTATATATTTGAAAACAATTGCTTCTTAATTTAAAAATGGTAACTTGTAAATTATTCGATGATTTGTAAGAAAAGCTAATGTTTTATTAAGGTTTATCCATGTATAAATGAAATACCATTTGCCTTGCAACGATTTACGTTTATAGTTAAGTATCTTTCCAACCACTTAATACTTATGAATTTTTATAAATTTTTTTAAATTTCTTTCTACTCCAAAATACAAGATATTTTAATTTAAAGCGAGGAAAATTGTTAGATATAGAATAAATAGAAATCATTTAATATGAAACGATTAATAAATAATGAAAATTATTAATAGTTTTTAAATCACTTCAAAGGCGATTATTTTAGGTAAAATAATTTATTTTAGTTTATATTATACTTGTACTATTAATAATAATTTTCTTACAATACGATCTCATTAGAACGATTCTAAATAAAATTACGTATTTTTTAAAATGTTGTGCACTTTAATAACAAACAACAATGCAATATTTTCTTTAATCGAAATTTCATCTAAAATTCTACTGATTTCACTGAAAATCTCATTTAAAATGACTAAACAAGTTTTTTAGTGCTTAAAAGTTCCTGAAGTACCTAGGAAATAAAAATCGTGATAGCTAAAAGAGCTTCGATAGAATTAAAAAACTCTCGAAACGTCGAAGAAACCAGTAAAATGTAATATGTCGATTTAATATAATTCCGTTATTTAAACCAACGTATTGAAATCAAGGCCTATAGCTTTCCGTAAAAATGTCTAATTAATATAAATTCTCGATACTCGTAATTTATTACAAATCATAATCTAATCTTATTGATAACAATCGTAATTAGAACACTCCTTTTAAGCGATAACATTTTTTAATACCAAACTTCTGCAATAGATGTATATTATAATAATATAGGAAAATAACTTGAGTAACGTTTCATTGTCCTTATTATTATACTTTTAAAGCGTATCACATTACAAATTAGCACTTTAATTAGATTTTTATAAAATTTGTATCGTAAATATTACAGTCCCGGTATAAATTATTTATGTAAGTTTCGATGTGTCAATAATAAAATTTAATGAATACAATAAAAACTCAATTTTCACCTAATATTTTAAGTTTTTCATCTAATTAAAAAACAAAAGCGAATATTTTAATTTAATTGGAATGTAATTGAAATTAAAGAGTTACATAAAATATAAATATATCTATTTCTATTTAACATAGATTATATGAAATGTTATAATGATGAGATGACGTGACTTGTAGGTACAACCAACAATCCTACCGGAAGTCTTTTTGACCCAAAAAATATTTTTTTCTAACAAGCCTTCAGAGCTTTAGGGAAAATAGTAAAAAATAATAAAATAGCAACAATATAGATAACAACAATAATATAAGAAAACTGTAATTAAAAATTGGAAATCGTCTTTGAATTATTGCTGTTGATACTTCATTGTTTTCTCATTTCACAAACAATCGAATTACAAGCTTAAAATTTTAAAAGCAGTAATTTAAAATAAATAAAATATATCTGATTATATGTTTCATTCTACATCATCGTTTGTTCTATATCGAGTAGATTTTAATTAAAAATTCTACTCTTTCTTGAAAACAAATATTTTTAATATTTTCATCGATTATATTTATTTGATTTTAAAAGTTACATTTTATAGAATTTAAATTTCAATCTAATTTTCAAAACATAAAAGTACAATATAATTACATTTTTCATTGAAATGTTTATTGAATATTGCGAGCTCTTGTTCTTATTTGACTTAGTTCAGAAAATAATAAAGTTTCGAACTGGTTAATAAACCTAGTAAATTAACAAATGAGACTGCACAAAATACTAAATTAAATTATTACGTTTCCTTTCTTATTGGTCTGGACGTATCAAAAGTTAATCAAATTGTTTTGTACCACTAGGTGAGTAGTAGTAGTTAGTTATACGTTGATTTGGAGAAAGTAGAATTTTCATTGAAAACCTAATTTTTTAGTGAGTCTATGTTCTTTTTGGTTGTAATTAAGGTTTTAAAAAAATTGATAATCATATTGTACATGCGTAAACCTCCAAATAAGTGGAATAATAGTCTCTTTCAACATCAATTATAAACGAAATATGTAACTTTTGTACCAGTGACGAAAGCGGAAAGGCCAAAATGTGGTTTTATCCTCGTGTCGACAATTGCGGCATTCGTTACGATCGCGTTCGTCGATAGCGAAAGCGGTGAAGTTTTTGATCGTAGACGCGTGAAAAGCGACAGCGTCAGCAGACAACCGTAACGGCGTTCAGGACCCAACAAGTCAAGCCTAATATTTATGCAAAAAACACGGAAAAGTTTATCCTTGTCATGCTTCCCACTTTCTCCAATATAAAGCCCTAATCCGAGCGTGTCTACCTTTCAGATCGTTTGAGACCGTTTCGTTAGCTTAGTTAGCTTATTGTATTGTTAGATAAAATTCTGCTTTTTAAATAGCACTTTTCTTCTCGAAATAACGATAGTTTTATTGTGAAATTATGTTTATAGGTCCTTGTAGCTTTTGCCTTTTGTTTATATATTTTAGTTCTTGTACAGGTAGAAATGGGAACTCTCTCGAAGATGATAAATCACAGTATAGTTGTAGTCGTAATTTGAAAATTAATTATTATGTAAGCAAAAATAATAAGAATTCATCGTGTGAAGATAAACAATATAGAGGAGTACCGAAAATTATCCAATTGACTCAAGCTAGTTCTAATTGTTATCACGAAAGCAATAACGAAGGTAAATCAACATTATAAATTTTAACTTACGTTTTCAGATGCAAATGTTTAAATATCATAATTTTAAAATGAAAACTTATTTCATGCTCATTTTTATATAAATTTCACGAGACTTGGACATTAAACTTTAATGTAACTTTTTATTTGTTTATTATATGTATGTTGATGTTGAATCAACATCAAAAGGTTTTACGTAGATTTTATTTGCATGAATTTAACGAATACGTTTGTGTTAATTTAGTGAATAATATATAATTTTTTGTATTTTCTCATCATGGTTCTGTGTAAGCTTAATTTGCAGTTTAGCACAGGCATCGGTGTTGATTATTGCAGAAATTATTAGCGTTCATTTATTTTAATCCGTTGAACCTCTACAATATTTAAATACTAGAAAATATAAAATATTTTTTAAATAATTTCATTATAAATGTTTATATTTGAAAATTAGGCCAAGTGGACTTACTAGGTTCTTACTAGGTTCAACCTGTTTAATACAATTAGAGAATATTTAAATTTGGAATAAAAATACACAATACACATATACATCACTTTTAATGATATAGTTAATTAAATATATGAAGGATAAGGTTTATTAAGTAATTGATTTTAATATAATTTACAATATACAATATAATTTAATATAATTTACAATCTGACAATGTTTTATTTAAAAATTTAATATAAAGATTAAGAACTATTTTAATCAATAGTTAAAACAGCTTCAATGATCAAAATTAAAATTTTGATGATGATGGAATGGAATACTTTGCATGTTACGTTTCTTCATGCAATCATGCAATTTGATTAATGAAAAATGAAATAAGATCCACAAACACATTATATGTATTAAAATTTAATTACTGATCATTTTTAATGTTAAAATAGTTTTTACTAATATATTATTCTAGAATTTAATATTTGATATAAAAATAGTTAAAACTCTTTGATACGAAATATAATAATTTTAAAATTCATGTTAAGCATTTTTTATTCTATTAACCTTCATTTCAAATGAAGAACTGTAAAAAATGTATATAATTGTATGATAAAATCAATTCATATTATTAAATACATTCTTTATTTATAAATTACAATATAGAAATATTAACTTTTTTCATTTTTACATTGACTTTGCACATTAATTTTCACAACGAAAATGACACTGTATGCATTTTTTTTTCAATGTTATAAGTTATACAATTTAGGTTCTAACGCCATTTTCTGTCAATTTTTACATACTTTTTACAAAAACGATTTTTTAAAATGTGTTCAAGTCTTGTTTTTATAAGTTAAAAATACGTCGATGATAAAATCGCTCTTCATGAACAATTGGATGTCCGGTAAACATTGATATTTTACTATCAATTATTTCTCCTATAAATGTATAACAGTATAGACAACCAATTAAAATTCCACCAAGATGTCCGGTGAATGACGTGTTTGGCACTAGGAGATGTATAAGTACAAGTTCTGTCCAAACGGCAAATTTACTTGGCACTCTAAAACCACCAACATCGTGTGATCTGTCACTTTCTTCGCAAACAACAATAATTTTTAAAGCAAATAGAACTGACGAGAATCCTATAGCACAAGCTGTATAATAGGCATAATCTTCTGTAATCTGGAGAAGCGCGTATCCCAAGAAAACGTACATTGTACTACATCCCAATGAGATAATACCAATGAGTATCAGAAAATTCATTGTTCCATACATAAGTTCGAGATATGAACCTTTTAAAAGGAACGATACCATGTTATAATAAAGATGCATATCGGATCCATGTTCAAAATTAGAAATAATAAAGGAACGCCAGTCTTTGTGCTTGAAAATTTTTAAAGATGATATACAAACATCTTCTGCATTCCATGGGACTTTGATCATTCCTGCATAAAGAAGACTTTGAATAGTTATTCCAACTAATGTTGCTGGTGGAATTTTATTAATTCCAAAATTTAGCGTTTGTGAAGCCAGTAGAATTAATCCGTATTGCAATCCTGGCTGTCTTCTTTGTGTTGGTCTCATAATGATTAATTGTTTGTGAATTTTGGTTATACATATAATATCAAAAAGCCACACATTACACTTTTTCTAGTTTAAATCATTTAACTTTTTATATTATTTTAATCAATAATAAAACAAGTCGAGATTAAAAGGAATCTTCGTCTTGACAATAACACTCAAAATGTTGATGAGAAATCAATTAGAACATTAGATGTGTATTTTTCATAGTAATGAAAATCAATTCTATTTCTACCAGTCAGTATTTCGTTATCTAGAAGATTCTGCATGAGCAAGTCTCTTTAAACTGACGTGTCTTATTTCAAATTCATTCGCGAGTTTTCGACATCTCCTTTGTTGGTTAAGTTTGTTTATTAAAAATTAGATCTAAGACTATGTGGTCGTGACAATAAGAGTATAAAAAGAATTAAGCTACGTTTGCAATAGTTTATAATGAGCACGAATACTTAGTTTTTATTTAATATATTTTTGAACAATCATTATTATTTATATGATATAATAATAAAGAACTGGTAGTACGATTAATTTCGCAAAATATAATGTTGCACACGAACACGCGCACGCACACACACACACACACAATAAGATATTTATAAAATGAAAGAAAACTTTAATTTGAAATATATTTTCTTTTATATATATTTTAACGCAAAAAGTGAAATAATAAAGTACAGTTTATGTTTTATCCAAGTTTATTGAAAGAATATTTGTTATCGTTCATTAATTTTAAATTAAACCAACTTACTTTTATCTATTATTAACACATAAATTTTCTTCGAATTTATTTGAAAAATTTTAATTGCACGGTAAAATACTGTTGTGATGCAGTTTTATCTAGTTGCGCGCTTGCGCAGTGAATATTGCAGTGCGATGACATGTTATCGAGCTCTTGTGTAGTTGCATAGATCCAAATTCATGGAAAAGAATTTGATTTTTTTACTTTTGAAAATGTAAAACATTGTGAAGGAGTTGATGCTTTAAATCATACATAACGAATAAGTGATTCGAATTCCACGAAATTACGTGAAATTACAGCAGTTTTACGACAGAAAAACCTTCGTTTACATCTTACATAAAAAGTAAAAAATGAAAACATTTTAATTTTTAATAAACAAACGTCGATTGATTTATAGTGTTTTTCTTAAGGTTCAAATGTGTTAAAAATTCTCAATTTAAGTAAGCAACTCACAACCTAACCTAGTTATTTGTATAGCTGCTACAATTGTAAATATAACAATATATCTCGGTACATCATATCGGTGTCTAAAAATTATAATTTATATATTTTTTAAATGTTATTCGTAGTATTAAAGAAAAGAATCATTGTTTATGAAAGGAAAGATATTTGGAATAAGGCTGATTTCACAATTTAAACACAAATCCTTTATTAAGTTGTTTGTGTAAACAAAGTGTAAAAATGTAATAAAATTATGAAAAGCATTATGTACTGCTTTATATTTTGTAGAAATTCTTATAAGTTGAAAATTTTCAAATATAAAATGAATTTAATTTTAATGATAGATATATGAAAGAAAGTGTCATAATTTATTTGAAAAGTTATTTATTGCAATCCCTGATTTTAAATATTAATTTAGATATTATTAGCTAAATTTAATTATTTAGCGATATATGATAACCGGATACATTAACTATAGTGAGAAACGTGATTTTGTAAATAATAAAATAACGATAATAAACATTTATTTAGATTAATCACGTAAATTGGGAAGATCAATTTTCTTGGATAAATAAATATACTGCTATTACGTATATACGTTTTTACAAAAATATAAAGAAAAACTTTCGTAACATGGACTATACGCAAACATTACTTTAATAAAATTTTATTATAATAAATGATTATTATGAAATAGCACGTACTATGTCTTAAATAGGATAACTTACTACTTTTCCGAAAGTTTATTTAAAAAGGCCAATTAATCTAAATTTTACATTTTCGAACTTCACAATAAACAGATAGAAACTGAATATGATTTATCGAATATGAAAGATGTATGTTTATATGTAATATAATTATTTATGCACCACAATTAACAATGAATTGCGATTGAAATCAGCGATTATCACGTAATTATTTCATTATTTCTCATTCTTCTGATCAAAATCGCTCTATATTTGAAAATAAATTGAATGCATTCTTTTTGTTTCTACACCAACGTATTATAGCAATACATACATAAACTTAATAATAATAATAATTACGAAATACCATGTCGTATCTTATAGGACGAATAAGTTGAAACAAAAATTTATAATAATTTTACAATCAGACACCGCAGCTAATATATAAAAGAGCGTTTGCAATTTTCTTCAAATATACAAAGCTTACAAGTGCGATTTTTCGAAATATTCATTGTTGAACACAATTATGGTAGTCAATTATAAAATATATTATAAGTAGTCTATTTTATTATCCATTGAAACGTATAAGAACGTTGATTTCAAGCAGCTCGACTCATATTTTTTTGTGTAAAGCCATCCTACCCAGAAGCTACATTGACGATTTTTTGTACTTGACTTGTACAAACTAGTTTCAACTGTCGAGATAGTGTCTACTGTAACGTAAGTTTCCAAGCTACGATAACTTAGTTCCCTTTATTGATATTTATACAGCTGTAGTTTTCGCATAAAAAAGAAAAAGAAAAATTTATGTATAACCTTATTTCAAAGTTTCATGGGACGATGCTCCGAAGCAATCGAACTTAATTTCGAGATGCTAACCGAGACAATTTAGCAGCAATAAACACGCGCAGCCAATGAATCGTAACGTGCCAATTATGCTTCGGCTCCTAGAGTTGAAAGCCCCGAGATTCGCATGAGGATCCGTCGGACTATTTTCTTTGTGCTTACTTTGAAAAGCTTGGTACAACGCGCATTTGTGAAGTCAGCCTGAGTTCTCAGCGCGTAGGCAACGTCGGGAGTGGCGTATTTTTACGCGTCTCCCTCTCTCTCTCTCTCTCTCTCTCTCTCTCTCTCCTCTCTCTCCTCTCTCGCCGCTCTCTCCTCTCTCTCTCCTCTCTCTCTCTCTCTCCTCTCTCTCTCTCTCTCTCAGCCGAAGATCACCGAACGCAGCCACGGCCGCGTGTGTCTCGCAGTTGTCGTCGCTCCCGCCAGTCGAGATCGTCCGCGCAGCCTCCGCGTGCGTATTCCTCCGCTCCGGCAGTCCACGGGATCGCACGGACCTCGCACCATGAAGCCGAGTCAGCTGATGGTTTTCTGGGCTCTTCTGCTTGGTTATCTCGTCGCCTCCTCGTCCGGTGATGCCAACGGTACGCTCACATCTTCTACATTGCCTCGCGCATTACTCGGCGATCCTTTACTTTTTTCTTCGGCGACGTTCGTCTGCATGCGTCACGTAAATAAAATGTGCTCTCGCTCGCATTCGTAAACGCAGATTCCTTCTGATTTTGAAAAGCTTTTGAAATGCTGCTGAAATGCTGAGTGGCATGTGCCGCATAATATACTAGAAATTAACTAGAAGCTTATGAGACTTTATTTTGCTTGCAACGATGATATTAATTTATTCTTTCGTATCAATTCTTTATTAACGAATTTTTACTGTACGTGCATTGGCATACGGTCTTGGACGTTAAGCCTCGTGATGCATTCGTTTTATTAGAAAAATCCTGTTAAATAGTTTTAAAATTAGTTTTAAAATTGTTGTCTTGCACTTTGTAAATTGAAAAAGCCATTCTTTTATTGGTTATTGTAAAACTATCGTAATTTTTTCGATTAATGTTTTGTTTTATTGTTATGTGTGCAGGATGTTTCAATAAACTGATGTAATTAACTCATTTGAAAGGAGACCGAGCACTCGACGAGAATAAGACAGATAAAATCCACTTGTTTGGTTTTTAATATTAATACGTACACGCAATTTATGCAAAATATAAAATTAATGTTTTTAATTACTGCAAACTATTATATATTTAATAACGATAACTGACTGAAATTTGAAGTAACTGAGTCACGATGTGTAAACGAGGTTCTTGTTAAATTTAATTCTTATTTTAAATTTTAAAACGAGTTAAATTCTCGTTAAATCTAAATTCAGGACCAGTATCACAGACGCATGAAACTTCTTCAGTAATGTATCTATTATACCCGTATGTGAAGAAACTAATGAATGTTTAGTTATCGAATTTAGAAGCTTAGATAATATGTCACATATTAAAAAAAAAAAAAAAAAAAAAAATAGAGTAAAAGTCGCTTGCAAAAGTCTCCACACTCCCATAATACATATTTCCCTAAAATCTAATACAACGTATCATGCTCATATGTTACACACGCGTTTCTAGAAACAAGAGATACAATAAACAACTATTTACAGAAGCAATGACCGAATTACACGGGAATGTTTTCTTTCCTTTTATTCCTAATTATTATAGATTTTTATAATTTTTAATGACTTCTGTAACGTAATATTTTCTTTTTAAAAGTTTAAGTGCTTTATTATTTTATTTAAAATAATATGAAATTGATTTTATATATTTTACAAATTTATTCCGATATTAAAATATATATAATTAGAATGTTCGCTAAAAGTGTAATCTCCATTGTAAAACGTGCAACATTTAACTGATCCCAAAATTTTACGTGAAAACAATCGTACCGATAGTAATATAAATTATTTATTATAATCTTTTAAATATCAGAGTTTATGTGCTGTTTACAAAATTAAGTTAAGATTTAGTACGAAATTTTTTAATCAAGACTTATATTTTTCCCCTCAAAATTAACAAGAGAATTTTCAATACTGTAATTATAAAAAATGCTTTAAGCACATTTCGCACACTTTTGCTCTTTTTTACTAGTTATAATATAAAAAAATATATTTTTCCATTTTCACAAATAGTTGTAAATATCAATTCTAGATTGGTTTTTTTATATTTTCCTATGACTTACTTGGCAAATAGTTAATAAGTATCAATAATAAGCACCGCTTTTTTTTTTATAATTTAATTACATAAAGAAAAATAAGATTAGATTTACCGTTTCACTGTTTCCTAGTCTAGTTAAAGTCTAACTGAAGTTTCGAAAATATATGAAAAATGATTTGTAAATATTGCTTCCGCGCAAAATAGTGATATGTAAAACCGTAAAATGTATATACCGGGTATTACCGAGGCTTTTATGTTTTAATTGATGTGATAGATATTGACATCGTTTTTCCATCGCTTTTACAATAATATTGCGACGATCTAACAAAGCTTTTCATCCGAGCTTTAACTATATTTTTTTTATATTAGAATGCCTGTACGAGTCATGTTTCGTGAACAGCTAAGTTAATTTCCATAAAAGCTCATTATTTAGATCTTTACCCGAAGGATTAACCATCTTATGGTTGTACATTGAAATCTAAAATTTAATGAAATCAACAGGAGGTTATAAAAAATATAGCGTAACGTGGAAGATTGTGATAATTAAAAGTAATTTCACGAAGAATCATTGAAACAGTGTATATTAAAGTTGGCAGTAATACAAAACTCAAAAACTTATTCGTTGTTCAACTTGACTGCTCTCAGATAATTTGATCTTTATCGACAAAGTTGCTTGGTAAATTCCGAGTAAAAATTAAAATTTGAAATTATTTTTTACTGTGACGTAATGTAACGTTGTTTTATTGAAATTTCTTAAATTCTCGGCGTGTCGATAACGTTCCTAGGAAAAGTTGAGCGCGTCTAAGAGACTCGCGATCCTTTCTATTTCAAAAATATATTCAAAAATATTTCTATTGGCTGTACTTGCGTTACTATCAGACAAAAGACTTGCCATTTTTATGAAACGAGGTCTCTTCCACTGATATAACAAAATAATGAACATTATCTCGACGTCCCGAAACAATTCTTTAAAAAACAGGATGTAAAAATCTCAAATGCACGTTGATTTGTTTATTCGATATTAATAAGGTAATTAAGTTTCGAATTGACAGCCGCCCTAAGGAATAACGTTGAACGGCACTTTCGAGCCGAATAAAACAGTCAGGCTGTTTTGGAGGAAAGTAGGAAAGAGAGGGCTCTTCTTGCTTTTGTAAGTTCGAGCTTCGCGATCGCTCGGGACTGTTGGTTGTCACGTTGTCCTCGTTTGCCACGTTTGCCACGTTTGCCACGTTGCCCGAGAAACGGCAAGCTAAGAGCGAGTCGCGCAATAATTCCCGAGAACACGGAAACGGTGCATCGCGTCGTTGCCGAGGAGCAGCCGAGAAACGTGCAGCGGCTCTTCGTAACGCGCCTTCGTAAGCAGCGTTGGCTTTGTTCAGTTCAATTCAATTTGGTAGCGGGGGTATCGATGTTGAAACGCCTTTTTTTTTCTTTTTCGTACTTTAAGACGATGAGACTCCTGGGATCGCGTATACAACGCAATAGAACACCCTTGTTTCAAACAGCCTTTAATGGGACTTTCGATATGAATGAGTTTTTAATTGGTAACCGGCGTATCGATTCAATACCGCGGCATCGTTTTCTATTGGTGTTTATGGTAGAGCGAAATTAGCGTGCACAAGTATTTCACCGTTTTATATAAAAGCGAGTTTAGTTTTACTCAAACTTTTAATTATTGCACTGTAAAATGTACATTCGATATTCTAGAATTTTAGAAAGAGCGGCTTGGAAAAATCGTCAAAACATACTGAAAAAATTTATGAAATGTCGACATAAATTTTGTATTTTGACATTGTTGCGAAATTGTTGCGAAATTGTTGCGAGTGCATCTATGTACTTTAATTAAAAATTCTGATGATTTTAGCACATTTTATATTACCTCTCAATGGATACGTTTCATCTTTACCATAATTTCACGTGATCTTATAATGATGTGCATCAGTATACATATAATTGTATATATTATCTGTAGGTAACTGTATAATACAAATAATTTACGCCTTATAAACTATGGACTAAATCTTAATGTTCAGTGTTTAGATTATATTAAGAATATATTCTGCTCCTAAATATCGTTATAACTGAATTCAGTTGTTGAGTTCAGATTGTGCGGATTTCACGTACCAATTAGCGGCCAAATTTAAACTCACGTGGTAAAAC
This sequence comes from Wiebesia pumilae, assembly GCA_018907045.1. NCBI lineage: Eukaryota > Metazoa > Arthropoda > Insecta > Hymenoptera > Agaonidae > Wiebesia > Wiebesia pumilae. The sequence goes on from JACCHZ010000138.1 coordinate 6,789,725, forward strand.
TTACCTTTCCTTTGGCATCAAAACAAAAAGATTGTTCTTCTACGTTCACATTTTAGATGCGATTGTCTTCACGGTTGCAACAAACGAGACCGATGGTTTTCGAAGATACGTCCATTCCGTTCGTGCTTATGATTTCCAGGAAAGTCTACAAGTCTTGGGCTTAGGTCAGGTTTGGCGTGGTGGCGACGTTAAACGATATGCCGGTGGTGGTCATAAAATCAATCTGTTAAAGCAAGCGCTCGAAGAATACGAGGATGATCCTGATAGAATCATCGTATTTACCGACAGGTGAGTTGTTGCCCAAAGCTCAGGAAATCTGGTATTTTTTCTTGAGGCTACATTGGTACTCTAGTTTTGAAGTTTAAAATAATATAATGTTGAAATATGGATTGAAATACGGATTGTAAAAACATTTATTGCTAATGATGCATTCAATCATTGTCTCAGAGGTAAAATTTAAGCTTTAAATTATTTTTATGAAAATCTTAATCTCAAGAAATTCGTAGCTGCAATCAAAGTAAAGCAATTACAGCTATGCACGAAGAAGTAGCAATTAAAAACTGCGTGGCTTGTTGTTTAGTTTCTTATTACACACGTGAGTCGCGTTTCGTATTCATTTCAAGCCCACTTTTATCATTATAATTGTATGTTTAAATATATTACAATGAAATGAACTCAATAAATATAATGAAAATTATGCGGCTGTTACTTTTGCACTTGTATACTTCCATTATGGTGCAATCAATAAAATTACTACATTTAAACGTTAACCCAACTTGACTCTAACTTTAGCATTTCTAAACAAAATCTTTTTTGTTACTATTATTATGAAAATGCGTTTCTCGTGATTTTTCTATTTTATTTATTAGTATCAGTTTATGGTGCCAATAATTCCAATCTTTCTAATACAATATATTGAACATCGTTATAGGTGCTTCCTTTGTATTCGAACATAACATTGAAGTGAAATGAAGTAAAGTAAAATCGGTTAATATTATATGTGAAAAGTAATGATTATATATTACGGGATCTATGTTACTTGACGCAAAGGATAACGTTTCTCCTTCTTTTGCATTAATCCAATCTTTGTATCTGCATAAATTGTTTCAGTAATTGTTTTAGCATGGTATCTTATGCTGGCAAAGTTGTAACGTGCAATATTTCCTGTATAATTTCTGTTTAGCTACGACGTAATATTTTTGGCCCCGCTGCATAAGATAATTCAGAAGTTCAAGGAATGGAGTGACGCACGTGTCATTTTTTCTGCGGAAGAATATTGTTGGCCAGATAAGTCGCTGGCCTCTTCGTATCCCCAGGTGAAGCGAGGCAAGCGATATTTGAACTCGGGAGGTTTCATTGGATACGCATCCGATATTTACGCTATTTTAACCACAACACAAGTTGAAGATTCCGATGACGATCAGCTGTTCTATACGAAGATCTATCTCGATCCTGTGCTTAGGGAAAAATACAAGATAAACCTCGATCATAAATCTGAAATCTTCCAGAATCTCAATGGCGCTATATGTAAGTTTCGATTCCATTTTTACAAAAAAAACTTTCAAAAATTGCATACAAAATAAGTAATACGCATTTTGTAATTTACGAACATTTTAGTAATTAATGCTTATAAAGTAATAATTAACAAACCATCTTGGTTCTTGATAAACTTCAAAGCAACAAAATGCTCTCTTAATTTTTAAGCCTAGGCATTTTAATCTAAAATATAAGACAATCATTTACAATGTGTACGTTTGCATAGCAATAAGTGTCAATATGTAAAATATATATATAATACTTTGAATCGTTGATTTTAAATGATTTAGTTCGTATAAATTCATAATCTATTTCACTTTATAACCTGAGTTTTGTATTCTATATTATTCATACGAGGAAAAAGCTCATCGTTAAAATAAAATTAACGATCACCAAAGAAAAAGCCATATTTGTAATTTCTATGTAAAGAAATTTTCCTGATTTCCCTGTAAAATTGTATTATTATTCAAAATGTTTTGGTAAATAAAATTTCTCATTAGATCTAAAAGTTGTTCCAATCGAAAGTGAAACTATTCTGTTGCATTTTAATTAAGCCCAGACGTTTTTAGCAATGATACGTGTAGATAAATATGAGATCAATGAAAACAATATTTTCAGATGACATCGAACTTCGGTTCAAGGGTAACGAGGCTTATCTCCAGAATACGGCATATAACACGGTACCGTTGGTCGTTCACGGCAATGGAGGGAGTAAACTGCTGCTAAATTCGCTGGGGAACTACGTAGCACAATCTTGGAGTCTCGAGGAAGGTTGTCTTAGTTGCTGGGATGGTACGATCGAGCTTGACTTGGTGAAACCTGAGAAATACCCCAAACTACTCGTGGCCGTATTCATTGAGAAACCCACACCCTTCCTGGAAGAGTTCTTGGTTAAAATATACAATCAGGTTTACTTCAAACATCGACTACATCTCTTCGTACATAATAACGTGCAGTACCATGATGAATTTGTTCAAGCTTTTATCGAGAAGTACGGTCAGAAGTACCAGAGTGTCAAGCAGATTAGACCAGATGACGTAATTGGTGAAGCGGCGGCTCGCAATTTGGCTATGTAATTTTTCATATTTTATTTTATTTTTATTCTTGCAGGGAAGAAATCAAAAACTATTCCTACCCTGATTTTGATTCCAGAAAACTTTTTGACTTTTGAGAAACGTACTCTAAGTACTAAAAAGAAACTTGCTTGTTATTTTAATAGTTGTCAAGTTACAAAGGTCATTTGTCATATAATGAAATAATATGTGTTCAGCTTATTAAAAAGGAAGCAGTGAAGCAAATAAATGCAACAAATTATTATGAAATACATTTAAGTTCTGATAATTAAAAGTATGCAATTATTTTCTTGTAAAAATATATAATTTGTTGTTTATTAATATGAAGGAACTTGAAATTTTTCAATTCATTATTGAATAAATAACCATAATACATATTAAGGTTATCAAAATTAGAAGTATAATTTCGTAAGAAATCAACGAATGTTTTGTATTTCGATGTGGATTTATATATTTTGTACCCGATACAAAATTGTATTCATACTTTATTTTATCGGTTTCATAGCATCAAATTTAATTTACGTATTTATATTAGAAATTCGAATTTTACACAATAAATTCAATAATTTATAAAAAAAAGATAATTATAATTATCTTCTATAAAAACTTATTCGACAGGATTCCCTATGTAAATATTGACTTGTAAGTCGATCACTAATCGAGCAATAATTTTCGTACAGGGATTATTGCCTCTCGATAAAATGTTCCGGCTACGTTTCCATTGATTCGGAGTCACACCTCGACAACGAAAACACGTTCAAACTACTGGTAGAACAACAGCGTGGCATCGTTGCACCACTACTGGTCAGACCCTTCAAGGCATGGAGTAACTTCTGGGGTGCCATTACTGACGACGGTTTTTACGCGCGCAGCACTGATTACATGGAAATCATTCACAATGAACGAAGGTAATAAGTAAATAAATTTTCTTGGCATGAATCAACCGAATGTGATCAATATTTAACACATAAAAGGACAAGTTCATATGTCGCGTATGAGCATGTGTCTTACATTTATTTAAATTATACAATACGTAACAACATAATTTAACAATATCACTAATTCCTTCGTAATGGATGGTATCAATCGTCTAATGTCGACAATTGTTTCCTACAAGTGTTTCGCTGCTTTTGTACATTACTTCTTATTACTATATCTTTCATTTTTTTTTACTTACATCAGTTTCGCACGCTTACTCTCGCTAATTAAACTTGTGTTAGCTCTGGTTACTCAGATGTATGATAAACTCAATTCTTCGTTCTCGTGTAATTGATCATATTTTCGAGTGACCATATAAAAATGACTTCTTAAAAATATTAGTAAAAATAGTAAAGAAACAGAGGAACATATCCACTGATACACATCAATTGGTTAAAAACTACTTAAGTTTAAGCTTTTTCTCTTTGTTTTCATAAAAACTCAGAATATTATAAATAATTATAAATATATATTAACAATATAAATTAATTTTACATAAATCCTAATGGATATTTATAGCAATTAAAACACATATCGAGTGTACAAGAATATCATTATCTTTAAACTACTTTCATTATTTTCATAAGATGTTTTTGATATTCTTTGTAAATAATAATAACAAAAGTAGTTGCTGTTGAAATATTTAATTTTTTTTTAAATCAAATAGTTCTTAAATCTTCAATAATTAATAATAATAATTAATAATTCATGTTTACATTTTCGCTTCGTTATTGCAATTATTTGCGATATTTTATTTTAGATTTCACGCTGTAGTTTCAGAATAGGTTACAAATGTTTAATTTACTTTTTATTTTGATATATGATAATTAATTAAACTAATAATTAATTTCATTTTTTGAAAAAACGTCTAAAGTTAGAGATATTCTAATTTAACTATTCGAAAATATGCTTGGAAAGCTACAATATAAAGATTTGTAAAAGCTTTGCTTTAAAGATATAATATAATTTTGAAAATAAATGAATTCAATTCACTTTTAAAATTTTTAAGAAGCTCTTTACGTTCTAAAGAGCTTAACCAGTTTCTTTGCAAAGCAACCATTAATTACTTTGAATAATCTCAAAGCAAATTTATCAAAATGAAAAATCTGTTATAATTGCTGATACTAATTTCAGAAATAATAAAAAATAAAAGTTTTTTCCGCTTACTTTTCTTTCAAGTAAAATATTGAAGTAATGATTTTTTTTTATTACAGTTTAGTGTTATTAGTAATTGATAAATTATAACTTTGCAAAATTTAGATAACGTATCATTTAAAATGAAGTGAATTATTTATATTATTTTTTTGCAGATGAAATTAATAAGGAACAATATTATTGATAAAATTTATTTTTATTTCTTTCAAGATTAAAATTTGAAGTTTAATAAGACGATATTATATTTTTTTATATAAAACGCGAAGATAATCGAAGTATATGTTATACCATTCATTTATTTTAAAAATTTAAATTCGTAAAATTATTCTTTTAACTTCCTGTGCGAAAATATTTCTTGATGATATAAAAATATATGCAGTTCATCTTTTCGAGAAAAAATGAATTAATACATGAAATTATTCGTAAGTGTGCTTAATAGATTTTGTTAAACAAAGCTTTATAAATAAAAATATCAACGGTTAAAGCATTAAAAGTAAATCAACCAAGAGGGACATTTCTTTCAATAACAAAGAGCCATTCTATTATAAAAGCTGTTCTTTTTCTCAATCATATAAAACTTTTTTCTCGATAAGATCTTTTCTTATTGCAAATTAATATGAAAATTTAATCAAAGGCAATGGAGAAGTCAGTCTTGAAAGATCTCCGGTCGATGCTGTACATGTTATCAGCTGTGCACTCGTAAACTCCAGCATCCATTTGCGTTGCCGGATCTATTTCAAGCTTCGATTTTACTTTATCTTTGCCCATCTGCCACTCGTGTACCTAGGACATTAGCAATGATTTATTAGCTTCGAAAATTTATAAATACTTTCTTATATTGAGGTAGCCATTTCTATCCAAGCACTTTGAAAGTTAATACACAAATTATAACGGAAGTAATATGATGTCAATTCATGATCTAGAACGTATAATTATACAAAGTATATTAAGACTTCACCTTTCTTTAAATACTAAAATTTAAATTCGATTTTCAATTAAACTGCATATAAATTTTTATTTGCATTTATATCTGTTAACCGTCACTGAGTTTTTTAATATTACGATCGATTCAAAACTTTGGTTTTTATTTTAAATTTACGTCGAGTTACATATTTACTCTTCGTCTAAATTCAAGAAGTTTCAAGTAATTAAAACAAAATTTCTCAGTGCAATATTACTAAAATTACTCTGACATTAATAAATCTCGTATTATAGCTGTAGGACATAATGTTATTAGTGCAAATTAATGAATTTACAAAGAATATAGTTCCGTTTACTGAAAAAAAAAAAAAAAAAAAAAAAAACGATAATAAATTGCGCAATAATTTAAGAATGTGTATGGAATGACAGCGGATATAACTAAAATAAAGACGTACAAGAATATCCAGATTAAATGTATATATTTTCTTCTTTTATAATATTCAGTACGTTTTATTTTTACGGAAATTATAAAACGTACATGCAAGTAGAGATGTGTGTATATTTCGTTGCCATCCTTATACCAGGTAATATGTGGTCTAGGAGTCCCGCGAGCAACACACAAGAAAGCTATCTTATGACCAAGAACGTACTCAAGATCGAAATGTGATGCTAACAAAATTTTGGCTCCCTATAAATAACAAAAAATAATATAAATAATGAGAATGTTAATATTCAGACCTACATTGTTATGTTTTGGCTTTTAAGAGACTTAATTAAATGTATATTTAATTATATTACTAACAAATGTATCACAACATATTTAAATGCATTCAAATATTCTTATTCATAAGTGTAAAAACCAAGGAAATCAAATATTAATCAAAACAAGGCATTACAATTATAAAGTCCACGTACTATGCGAAAGTTTATGAATTTTATCACGGAATTATAACTGACACGTATGATACGGGTTTTTTTTTCGTCTAACAAATGTATCACAACATATTTAAATGCATTCAAATATTCTTATTCATAAGTGTAAAAACCAAGGAAATCAAATATTAATCAAAACAAGGCATTACAATTATAAAGTCCACGTACTATGCGAAAGTTTATGAATTTTATCACGGAATTATAACTGACACGTATGATACGGGTTTTTTTTTTCGTCTAACGTAATTTTTTTCTTTATACGATAATACACGTCTCGGAGTAAAATGTTGGCAAAGGGGAACTGCAGGTATTAAGAAAATTAATTTACTGATATTATGATGCTGTTCTAACGGGTTAGCTTCGTACCTTCCTTTGAATACATAACATTTGCTATGAATTCGAGAAAACTTAAAAACTTAAAAAAGTTATTTGTTTACACGATCTTTCGATATTCAATGCAAAAGAGCCCTCTAGGTTATTGAAATGCAACACCGACATTTCTTTTAATTTCTCAACAAATAAATGATTATCTTTCAAAGTTTATATGTACGCAATAAAATTGAATATTATTTAATACTCTCGAGTGGTCTCCATTAAAAATAATTTGATTCGAGATAATATACGTAGACGGTAGAATCAGGTGTCGTACATACGTGCTGATTATTGTAATATTGGTCACTTTCTGGATCGCGATATTTTCCAGTAATGGGTAGACCAATTTGCACCCTAGATTTACTTCTACTTCTGGCCCTGCCTCGTCTGGCAAATATTTCTTGGCAGGAGAGCAACAGTAAGCCCAGAATTATCAAGTGAGCAATCATCCTTCGATCTGACATTTTCTGATACTGTAATGGCGTACACATTATTATTATTATTATTATTATTATTATTATTATTATTTTATTCCTTTATTATAACTTTGTATCACAAAGATAATTTTATACCATAATTTAGTCACGTAGAAAGGTCTTATCGTTTGAAATAAATCAAAAGAATAAGTTTGAACTTGTGAAAGAAGAATGGATGCATCTATGTGTTACTAAGTGTACGAAGGTAGTGTTCTCGAGTATTCCATTATTTTAAAATTTCATTTAAGCGGAATATCTTCATACGCTTATACCTTCAAACTTTATTAATGATATTTCTAACCAACCTATCACTAATGTTAATGTTTAATGCAATATTTCTTATAACTCGAAAAGAAATTGAATTTATTTAAATTTGTAAAGTAAAATTATTCCCGCTTCAGATAAAATAGAAAGTAAATCAAAATCTTGCTATGGAATATAATTTTATTGTTCATTCGCATCAATGTTTAATTCTCGTCTACATCTATAATCCATTAAAAAAAGTAAAAATTTAAAATTTAAATATATTCTAATAGGGATTATTTAATTTTTAAAAAATTTCTCATTAAAAATAACAAGTATTTTTAATGTATAATTTTCTAGTTATTAACGTGCAAACGCAATTTAACGTGACTAAACTGGTATCGACTCGAATATTACCTTAACAAAAACTTAATTACCATAAATGGACGGAGTAAGTAGAAACTAGCCTACTTGATTATGTACAGCGACTTTAAACGTTAAGACGTATTATAAAAAAGTTATTTCCATTTTCATGTATATCAATATTAAGATTTTCATATTCTTATCGCGTATTTAAATTTCAGATATGCTAAAAATGTGTACTGTACTCTTTAATTTTCTTTTTAAAAAAATAGTACAAATGAAGAATTCCCAACGTCTTTAATGTGCACGATAAATCTTTTTATTATTCTACGTTGACACTTTCACATTGCACTAATAATAAAAGTTAATTAGGCAGTCATTTTGAACGTCGCTGTAATGAAAATGTGTATAATTTTTAATGGGTTCACTGATTTAAAAGTAACTAAGTTCATGAAAAGCTAACAATTCATTTAAGTATGATTTAATTTCTCGGATATTTATATACACTTTTATTGTCATTGTTGTTTTAATTTTTACATTTAGCTTAGTTTTAGGTTTAGTTTGAGTGACCGAATTTTTAATGATTTAAAATATTTCTTTTATGTTTACCGAAAATGTACAATCCAGTGTGCTTTTGAAGGTATATTAAAATACATCATTTGATACAAAAAGTGAATATTTACGATTATGTTTAGAGTTCCTGAGAAAGTTTTTTTTTTTTTTTTTTTTTTTATTTCACATTAAGCTAAAAGACATTAGATAACATGTAGTTACTTTGTAGTTACGGATTACTTTCCTTGCAGTGGATTAAAATGAAATTGAAATGAAAAGAAGGAAGCAATATTAAAATTTAACAATTGCATCGGTAAAGATAGATAAAATTGTGTACGTGCAAATAAGATCCTCGCATTCGTTCGGAATCGAAAGCCAATTAAAATATTCGCAAAACATTATATTTTTTCATAGTTGTACATTAGAATGTTCACGGGCAACAAATGCGTTCTGAAATTTCGTGACAATCTTCTTTATGCAATAACAAGTAATGACACCATCTACTTCTCGCTCGAGAAAAGGTTGGCGAACGAATCCACTACCGGTCGCTCGAAAATATTCATTGGACGTTGCGTGTACTCAAGTATCGATAGCAGCTTACTTGTGTTGTTAACGTGCACGTATACGTAATCTACTGCCGTTGCTACTACTGTATCGTCAACGACACAGAACTCCACTATAACTGATGGCTCCCGTCGTCTAGTACTCCCCTAATACCTCTGTCCTATCTATTACGCGCGACAAAGTTAAAGAGAAATAGAGACAGAGAAGCTTGCAACTCCGAATACTATTATGCACTCCACTGTTCTATGATTGCTTGCATCGATGAGTGCTAGCATATCCGTGATGTCGCAGAGGGCAATTGTGCGCGCAATGAACCTGACCCATACTTAAATCTTATGTAGAGTGTTCATTCTATATCTTAAGTAATTCGCTTTTTGTAATACTCGAGACATCGGAGAAAACGAGAGAGAGAGAGAGAGAGAGAGAGAGAGAGAGAGAGAGACAAATCATAATTTTTCTTCTCAACTTTTGTAAAAACAAATAACAAAAATAAGAATATACTAGATACAAGGTGGTTAATCTATACTTTTACGTAGAATCAGTTAACTGTTCATAAAAAGATTCACATTCAATACAACAATTTAATTAGTTATCAATTGCCCTCTAAGGAAAGAAACTACTTTGCTATTTGTGTTGCTATTTTTATGTATATACATTCTTCAATTAAGCAAATGTTCAAAAAAGCGAATAGAATTAATAATTTATCACTACCTAAATGAATTAATTTCATACTCAATAGAATCTCCAGTGACATAATACGCATGTTTATTAATTTTTTATTTCTGAATTAGAATTACATTATTTAAAAAGACAAAGCAAAGACTTTTATCAATGCAATTTTTTAAACAATTTTATAAGTATTCTATAATAGTAAGATTATAAATGTAATTAAAAAATTGCAAGCAGTAAAGTATTCAATAGGGTTAGAACGTAATTATAATTATACAAAAACAATCTACAAGATATACTAAACTTTATTTATATCTTGATGCATATAAAAAATGTATAATTATGAATCATTAATAGATTTACGATTAGCCGAAAATATTCTCATTTAATTAAATTTAAGAATTTTAATTTATTTTCTAGTTGTTTGATGTAGAACTTTAATTGCAATTGTAAAATAGCATCGTAAATGTAAATTACTAGTAATTATAAGGTGTACTTCAAAATTAATCAGAATATTTCTGATACTACAGACTAATTACTCTACTACAGATTAATTTACAGAGTATACTTTAAAATAAAGCTCACAATTTAACCAGATGTAATACATAAGTAAATTAAAATACTTACATTATTTTTTACGTTTTTTTATTTATTATTTACATGATTATTTAATAACTTAATTTATATTCTCTACTATATAGTACTTTTACGTAATTACTACAAATTCACAAAGTTATACTCTTTCAAAAATAAAGAAAAAAATTCACACTCTTAGATCTTCTAATTATTATGTATATTAAATACGCATAATAACATATTTATTGTATAACATTTATTCTTTTTTTATCAACTGATCAAATATTAACAAAATATTAATCAAAATATCAAATATAAATCTTCAGTGATGCATCAATTAATAATATACTCTATTAATCCAAGCATGAAATCAATTCCACTGATATACTTAAGAAAATAAAAAATTTACTAATGTTTACTAATGTGACAAATATTTTAATTTAAACGATAAAGCAAGTGCCTTTGCCTAGGTTTATCAATCCTGGAACATCTACAGTAACTGTATTTATCGTAAAATTGATCAAAAATGTTTTTTATATGTATTCTTAGTTGCAACTTTCTAAAAATAGAAACGTAAATAATATGACTCAATCCTTTGATAATAGCTTCAGCGGATAATTTATCAATTTATCACGCTAGTCGTTAATTCAAATTTTTAGTTAAAAAATAAAATTAGTTATCTATAAAATCTGCCAGTTTTCTATTCAATGATTCGTCTTTATCTGCGTATAAAAATTAGTGTTTGCATAACATTTACAACAGGATCAGTAATATTGATATTAATAATGCGACTTAAATTTATATTATAAATGCAAATGTAAAAAATTGTGATCAATTATGAAAATTGAATCGAGATTCCATTCAATTACAATAATGGAATAATTTATTTAAAAGTTTCAATTTCAAAGAAGTTAAAGAGCACCAAAAGAATGGAAATCGATATGAAAATATGATTAAAATGCGAGATCAAATGACTTTTGCAATACTATATAAATAGGTGCACTCAAAGGATTATTTAGACATTATTAACTAAATAGGTTTCACATGCAAAAATATATTTGATATGTATATACATAAAAAAGTATAAATATATGTACATGTATTCTAGATACCTTCATTCATTGAAATATTTTTAGGCTTTCGATTCTCAAGTTTTCACTGATTAAAATATTGATTATACGTGGAGGACGTTTATATATACATTATTTTTAAAACATTTCTAACGTTAAATAACGGGAACAAAATTGTCGGGAATTGAAAAATAACGGCTTCAACTTGATACTCCACGAATATCATTTTACACTATAATATTTATAAACTGTATCGTTCTAACAATAAATGAAGATGACGATAGAAAATTTTGAATAAATACTTTTTAATAAATACTTTTCAAAATAACTTTCTTAAATTTGATATATCTGTGAAATTAAATGCATGAAGTATCTATCCAACAAAATTAATTAACTCAAAAGCTAAAAAATTACTCAATTTTACAAAAGATCGAAAAAAATTACAGACATTTTTTGCAACAGCTTATTACATAATATTTTTCAATTGCTTATTTTCAATTAAAAATTACTAATAAATCATTTTTTAAGAAAAATTCTCATGCATTCAAATTTGCAGTCTACGTTTTTCTTCACATGGAAATAATACATTGAATATCCTGAGCTTATAAAAATCAATAAATATTTCAACTTAAGCATTCTAAAGCAAACGTATGTATAAATATATAGTAATTTGATACATTATCGATGAGTAGCCCAAAGTGTATCAATATTTTGTATAAAAATGTTTTTTTTAATATATATATATATATATATATATAAGAGTACTAGATTACTATAAATATTGGTTACAAATTAATTATAAATATGTCCTTAATAATGATTGATATTCAAATGGTAGTATTTCGATTAAAAATGTTCGCACTAATATTAAATATTTTCATTACATAATTTTTGATTAAATACCGCATAACAAATTTTGACATATTTTTCATCCTGGGTTTCATATTAAATTATAATATAAAAACCAATTGCAATTAAAATTAATGTTACGTAAAATTCAGTACAAAATATTATTTTATTGTTTTTGAATAAACTTTAACGAAAAACTAGTTTTTTTCAGAAAATAGTAATTGTTTTACTATTTGATAAAACAGTTATGTAAAACACCAATATTGCTTATGTTGGGTTTAATATGAACAATAATAAAAGAACTATGCATTTCTACAAAAATCTAACAGAAATCATTTAACTACGGAATAGAGTCTTTTTTATTAGAAATGACGTGTAAAACAGAGTTCGCAGTCAAAGAAAAACGAAAAGTAGATAATTATTGATTTCTTTAGATCCCAGTCTTATATGTTCTCAAAATTCCTAAGAGTGTATTAGACAATTCACTTGTTGAAATGATAAAAGGAAGCTCAAGCACTATACAGTAACATTATTTTGAGAATCATTTAATTTCTTTTGTTTATGAAAGAGAAAAATATATATTATATTTTTCTTCAGATTTTATTTTAATAAAATCAACCTTTCTCATAATTAAAGCTTAAAATCAATAATAAAGTGAACGTAGTTACACATAAACTTTTGAAAATACGATTGAAATCTAATAGGCAGACTCCATTATTATAAGATTAGCTTGTTAATTTAGTTACTATTTTCAATTTTAACGAGTACGAGAACATTAACTATTGACTTTAAAATCGAATTAAAGGGTTAAATTGAAACATTTTTAATAGCTAATTTCATATTCTTAAGTGCACATTATAAAAAACTTAATTTATGAAAAAACAAAGCAACTATTGTCCATCTAACTTAATTTAGTTATATAAATGTTGTATAATTGTATTGTGCCTGATAATAATTCAAATCGTATTATTTTTTAACTTTATGACTCCAGTTAAATCACAAAGCTGATACGAACAAATCGAAAGTCGATATCATGAATAATTCACTCGGTAAAGTCAAAATTCCCATCGCTCCTCAAATACGTGATAACATTCACGTCGAAAGTGTTAAATTATACGTTCAACAATTAAACGTATTTTCTCTATATTTCGTTTATCGAACTTCCATTCAAAATAGATTGAAAACCTTGATAATCTATAATACCGCAAATATTCGACAATTTAGTTAGGAGATTATAATTGAACGGTCCAATAACGGTGTTTTAAATCTACATGAATGAAATTTTACTGCAAAAATTCAGTAAGTTTAATCTAACCTAAGTACATCTGAAGATACACTCAGTCGTGTTCGAGTAAACGAATTCCTTGTGTTCATTGTTAAAATATCAACTTCACTCCGAGAAATTTAGAGAATATGTCACTAAATTGGTGAACAGGAGAAAAGATCGTATGGAAGGCTGTAGAGTTGCAATATACGGAATCCATATTAATTTAATACGAAATCATAACATAGTCCGTTCGGAACCCACGGCGGTCCACAGCATATTGATTGTCTGCCTGGCACTCGTAGTATCCAGCATCCTTTTGAGTAGCCGGATCAATTTCCATTTTAGACTTCATGGTGTCGTTGCCGATGGGCCACTCGTGCACCTACGTGGAGGTCGCATTATATATTTTATATATTTTGCTCCATTATTATTTGTTAATTAAGAATATTTGCTTTACTCCTCTTACGCGTAGCTCTTCTGCTCGATCATTATCGAACGTTTTACTTTTTTTCAACTTTAGCGAATCGATTAATGATAAAAAGAGCAATGTAAAAGTTTTTTCGAAAAAAATAAATTAACTCATTGAATTATTTCCATAACTCATTGAAGCAAATTTCTTGGCGCCTAGCAAAACTGTGAACAATTTATAAGTTATAAATTGCAAACCATTTCAGTCAAAATTTATTACATTGGTTTGAACTTGCGAATTCCATAATAAAGTGATTAGCAAGAAAATTATATTCTTCGCTTATTAAGGCTGCTCGGTGATTTCAATATTCGTGAAAGCAAGTAACGATATCTGGTTTCTTTGTCGTGAAAATTAAGAGAAAAGAATTATTAGGAAAAATAATCGGCTACATAAATCGTACAAAAACAATCAGTTATTACAAGTTTGCAATTTGATCACTTCAGAATGAAAGTTATTAATTCAAAAGGAAAGTATTTCTTTTACTTTTAATAAAATTCTGACGCAATGAACATACCTGGAAAAATTTATGGTGATAAAGCTCGACACCATCCTTGAACCACGTGATTTCCGGTCTCGGAATACCAGTGGCCATACAGAAAAATGTGATCTTTCTGCCAAGCATGTAGTCCAATTCAAAATGCGATGCTTTTGTTATTTTTGCACCCTAAAAAATATTTGAAAACTCAGAGGCATAAATCGCGTTATGTTTCTGTTGATGGATGCTCTTAGGCGTCTGGTATCATTAGGTGTAATCTTGTATCAAAATCAAAACAAATGAACTACACGATAGTCGTCACGAGCATTATTTCTAATAGTCTTTATCCTGAGCTTTTGATTCGTAACAATTTATCATACGAGAAGTTTAATTTCAATTACTTTTAAATTATTACATAAATTATAAAGTTAAGCCCGATAGGCGAATTAGAAAAAATATATATAGAATAATGGTACTATTGTAGTAGTTTCGTAAATGTTTTCTTAGAAAAGGTACACAGTTTTGAAGTCAATTTATTTTGAAAAATAAATTCGAATGTTCGCTCTCCCGTTCGAAAAAATAAATTATTATACGAGTATTTAACGGCAATTTTACAACGAAGATTTCATACTAAATTGTGAGCTAAATCACTTCGCTTTTCAAGAATATTAACCTCGAAATTAATCGACTGCACGTTAAGAAATGAAAAAACACATTACAAATGTTTAAGAGGACGAGCTGTTTTTCTGTTTTTGTTCGAACCTGCAAAACATTAGCTTCGATTACACTCACGTCCTTATTTTCGTAGTAGTTGATAGCGCCAGGATTCCTATTTGGTATGAGTATTGGCATGCGAGATCCGTAAACTCGTCCCCGACCACCCCTGCCACGACCCCGACCACCGCCACCGCCCTTAGCCGCTTCAGCCGTGAGCAGGAGCAACGCCATCCCCGCTAACAGCAACACCGGCCAATAGTGGCTCTTCTTCATTTGACCTTAAGACAAGAAACACGTTGCCTTGTAACTACTCCAACTGACACAGTACCTTCACCGCAAGCATGCAAGCAGTTTGTTTTTCTTATCTCTCATTTTCGCGCTGAGAAGTGTAAAGGATACGTATAAAGGAACAATACCATCGCTTGAACCTCAGAGTAGTTTCTCGCGGAGAGTTCGCGAGAATGTTGAAGCGAAGAACACCTCGTGCTCTTCGCTTCTAGTTGAGACTTACCGGAAGTCGACTCAATTGCTCAAATGCTCAACTGATTTTTAATTACTTTAAATGTTCAGTGAGAATTGACAATTCGAATGGGCAATTTACCTTGGTTCATTAACAGGTCAATAATAGTAGCTGTTTGCTTCAACTATTCCTCACCAAAATTTGAACTTATTTTCTAATATTTTCAAAATAAAGTCAATATTGCGTCTTACTTAACTCTCAGTGAGTGCGTGAAAGTGACGAATAAAAAAATTAACCACAAGAATGGCAACTAGCAGTTGTGAGTTGATTTTAGAAATTTACACAAATACAAAAACGCGATCAGAAAAGTTTTAATTCTTTCAGTTTTTTTCCAAGTAAAAACGTATTCTGTCATTAATTGTAAAATTGTAAAATTCTCTAAAGAGGTACATTATAATTACATATGACATTTTAAATGCATCGTTTATTGAGCTGACATATCGACTACATTTATGACTATAACGTAATGTCTTGGAATTCAGATAAATTAAAACGTGTAACTATTTCGTAAAACTACAATTATAATACGCAATAAGAAAAAATAAAGAAATTACATGTTTTTTATAATACACACATGTGCGCGCGCGCGCGCGCGCGCTCATGTAAAGTAAAAGCAAATCGCTTTCCCTTCAATTGCTCGCGAAGAGATAAAAAATTGTTGAACTATCCAGTAATAAACCATTTGATAAATTATCACACGCTTTTATGCAAGTTTCGGTCTTGCTTCACTAGTTCTGGTAATAGACGAATAAACTAAAATAACAATCTAAGATATCGATCACAAGCTCGACTTTACATGGTCGATAAAATGAAAAAAGGACAATTAAGGTAACACGCGTTGGCTCTTTTCCTTACCAGGAGATAAAAAGCGCTGGCGTCACTCGCTCTGTCGACTTTGTGCATCAAGCACGACTGACGCGAACCTACATCCCCTGGTTAGTTATCCCTCTAACAAAAAAAAAGGAAAACGGAAAGATGCGTAGGAAACACTAGGTCTGCCGAGCAGGGAATAGAGAGATAGGGAGATAGAGCGACAGAGACAAAGAGTTACGGGTCTCAATTGGATAATTATAAACAAGCGATTGCCGCTAACGCGGTTGGCCAATCGACGCGCTCTCGATGACGATGCGACCGAACGACGTGTGACAAAGTCCCCGAAACGCGCGCACACTTAAGCGATGACCTCTGGCTTACATCGGCGCACTCCAGTGCACGCTGGCTTACCGCTTTCGCTCTTGCCAACTAATTGAACTGTACTCGAGGAATTGTTCCTTCTCTATTTAAGGAAAAGACCTTCGCTTTATCATGAATAACTCCCGTGCGCGATAAAAAAAAATCCCTAAATTCATGACTACAAAACTCTCTGTCTCTCGCTTCGATAAATGGCGTCTATTTAAATTGGGTATCCAGAGAAATGCCACGTGTCAAAGATAAAAATAATTGATTTGGCAATGTACTCCCCTTCTAGAAAATGGAAAACTTCGTTTAAACAAACAAACTTATAAAACGAAGTTATTAGCATTTCATACTAATAACAAAATTTAATTATAATACGCCTATAGTATCTGTAATGCTTCATACGTATTAGAATTACATTTAACGATTGAGACTTTGTGTAACGTAAAATATATTACGTACGATATATAAGGTATCGTCATTTTATTATGGATCATTGTTGGATATTATGTAATAAAATTGTAAATTTTTTAAATTTCCGTAAACGTGAATATTTGAAATGTGTGCGCATAACACACATATCAGTTCCATTAGTAATACTTTGATGTAAAATAATATCTCACTTTTTTTTTCCAATATGAAAAACGTCGCCAAAAGCAAGTATCCAAACTCAGCTAGAATTTACAAATCTAAAGTATTGTTTTAATTGATTTTAATTGACTTTAATTGACTTTAATTGACTTTAATTGATTTTAATTGATTTTAATTTGACAGAATGTAGTAAATAATAAATGATATACCGATAAGGTATTGAAATCCGAACGGTATTTAAAATAAGTATAACGATGCAAATGCAACAAATTCTGCATTGCAAAATAATCTCTAATTAGTATCACGGATAATTTCATAATTCAATTTCATTCCACCGATGAAAACGAATTAGCCTTTGACAAATAATTTTATTAATTGTGAAGTTTTGATGAAAAGTCCAGGCGATCATTGATACAATTAGAGAACGCGTATGAAATGTTGAAGGGGTCTCTGGAACGTGCCATTCATCAGCAGCTGTTACCTGGTGAATGCCAGCCTCCTGAGCAACGAAGCCACGAGACCGTCGTATACCGAGCTCGACCTTGATTCGGACATGGCGTTCGCCTATGCCAATCGGCGCAGAGACATCTTCATGTACGTTACTAACCGGCTGGACTTCGGTCATCTCGTTACTCTAGATAGTTTTAATACATCGCTTACGAATCCCGACTTGTATCAACTCTTCGACAACAAATTCGATTGGGAGGAGCGCTACATACATGTCAACTACTCTGAAAATTTCAATCCGAGCAATACCCCCATTCAGGTGAGGATACAAATTATTCTCTTAAATAATAATATATTTTCCCTTTCTTTCTTTATATACATATACGTATACGTATACAGAAAGCTTTAATTAAATGTTTGCGTTGAAAATTGTAACAAACATAATTTAGCGTTAATAGTCATTACCTGATGTTATGCTTCAAGGTACGGTTTTAAAGGAGATTTTAAGATTCTTACATTAGAAACATAGTTTAATGTAATAAAAATAAATGCGTAAATATATTAAAATATATGGCGTATAGTAAATGATTTAAGAATCAAGTCATCGTTAGATTTGGGAATGACATTTTAATTTCTGTTTTCTGGTTTTGATCATTTTCGACTTTCCCTTGATGTTAAAGTTGACTCAAAGCCAATTGTAGTCTAGGTTTACGTAATCGAATATAATTCTGTACACATATTATATTCAACGATATTGTCTGTTTAGCCTTGTCCAGATGTGTACTGGTTCCCTATCGTTACCGAGAGATTCTGCAAGGAGTTTATTGAAATTATGGAGACCTATGGAAAATGGTCAGATGGCACAAATTATGTAAGTCGACTCCTACCTTAAATTATATATAAACACGTATTTTCATTTAAAGGATGGTTAACCATTATAGAAAATCAATAATTATTATGAAAATAAATAAATTATGATTTTTATTAAATAATTTTTTGATCGTGTTGTTAAAAGAAATACTTACATCGTTAGTCTGTATGAATTAATGTATTGAAAAACTTTTCTTTAAGTTTTATTTCAATATCTCGCTGGAAAGCTATTATTTTTCTGATTTTCTATAAAATAAATAAAAAGTAACTTAAGTCATTGTACTGTGATGAATTTTTTATCCTTATTTATATTATAATAAAATTACTTTATATTTTCTTTTCGTTAGAAAATTGTAGATTTTTATTTTACTTTTCACTAACCCAATAATGTACTTTATTTTTATAATTTTCAGGAAGTAAGGCAATTTAATTGATATAATAATTAATGTAATATAATTTGATTATTAATACTTGTAATTTAAAAACATAGAAATTTATAGGTTCAACCCTCATAAACGTGACAACAAAGCAGTTGATTTTTGCTAAAAGAAGTTGCTTTTGTTTGTCTAAGGTGTAATGTAGCTTTCTTTGTTAAGACATAATTTTAAAAGACTGAAATGTCTTATAATGTACTAACGGATACGAAGTAAATAGATTATTGCATCGGAAATCGTTAAAGAATTATTTTAATAAATTTTAAGAATACTTGACATTTTTGTTAACTAACAAAATAGAATTGTTTTGTATGTTAATGGCTATTCAAAATTTTCTTTTCTTTATATTATTTAATTATTGTTTTGATAAAATAATAAGGGGGGGGGAGGTATAGAATGGGCACGCGATAATCAGATTTTGATTTATCGCATCATTATTTTTCTTGTATTGTAAAATACAAATTGATACCAAAGTAAACGGCTGTTCATACTAATTCGTACCACTTGAATTGATAAACAATTGATGATACTGCAATAAAATAGGATCCGAGGCTGTCGGATGGCTATGAGAATGTGCCAACACGTGACATACACATGAACCAGGTTAATCTAGAGTCACAGTGGCTTTTCCTGCTGCGAAACTACGTCCGGCCACTACAGGAACTCGTCTTTCTCGGCTATTATCACGATGTAAGATATCATTTTGAGATCAACCTAATTTATCCTCGTTTTCGTTTTTGTCCCTGATTTATAGGACCCACGGCTCGAAAATGGTTATGAAGCCGTACCGACGCGCGATATACACATGACGCAAGTAGGTCTCGACGAGTCCTGGCTCGAATTCCTTAGAGTCTATGTGCATCCATTGCAACAAGCCGTTTTTACGGGATATTACGATTACGTAAGCGTCATTTAAAAGGCTCAACACTCTGGGAGAGTCATTTGCACCATATATTACATGCACAACGCAAGGAATATTTATTGATAAACGGTTAAGAAAATGTTTTATTTTTAATTTGTTTGTATCTAATGCTGAAGGATTAATGATCTAATTAAGATTATTAAAATATCATTTATAAAATACGTTTCAAGACGTTTTGGCTACCACGTCATCCTTTCCATGTAGTAAAAAAAGGAGTTAATTTTTGCAAGTAATTTGTGAATATGTTTAATTAAGAACATAATATCATTTAAATAAAAAACTTTTTTTACATTTTATATTATATTAAAACACTTTGCATTATTAAGTCTTCAAAGAAAGTCAGTCTGTTTAATTGCCGATCCAGAATTTTTCCTAGTACTTCAAGAAACGTCTTGCCATAATGAAGTAATCTAAACATAATTGTATGTTTATATTCAGAAACAAAATCTCGATACTTATTCTCTGCTGAATCCTCTCACTTTTATCCATCTTTCCAATACTTTACAGAATTCTAAGTCTTAAATCTAAGATTCAGTATAATGAATTTAATTGTTCCATTGGCATATTATTCCTGACAATATTGGTACTACACCCAACTGATTAATCCAGTTTTACTTTATAATAAAAAAATTAACGATATTCGGGTAGATCGATGCATTCTCTTACTAGTAACCAAAATATAATTGGAGTCTTGAATCAATTGTATTTTTATCAATATACCGTGAGTTTTTATTTCCATTCGCTATAAGAAACATTAAGCATGACTCGGAGATTAAGACCGTATTTCCAAATTATGAAATTAGTTTCTAATATGTCGGACATTTTTATAATTTCAAAAAATACATTTAAATCTTATGTAAGATTGCATTTACGATTAAATGATTTTTCTCTTTTAATTAATTTTTAGCTATAAATTCTCTACTTTGCACATAACTTTGTTGATTTTTTTATTATGAAACTCTATAAGATATTTTTAATAATCAATAAATATTTCTTCCTTTTGCGCATCTAATTTTTTCAAAGCAAATTGTATTGCAACAAGATCACTCATTGTGGTAATTATGGATTATTGAAGATTAATAGTGGTACACTGTATTACGAGCACATATGCACTGGCTTCTGATATTACGGTTGAACTTGGTTGAAATTTGAAATATATATATATATATATATATATATATATATATATATAAGATCTACTTGATACAAAATTGAAATTAAATTTTAAAGGATCAATATTTTTCATTAATAATTAGTTGATTTGTTTTAATTAAATTTACCCACTTTTCACCTATTCACCCAAATATAACATATTACAAAATTCACTAAATACATTTATGTACTTAAAAAAATACTTTACATTTATATTAAAAAATTAATTTAAAAAAAATTATTATATATTATTGTAATTAAAAGAAATTGTGTTATTTAGGGTATTCATTAAAAAAAAAAAAAAAAAAAAAAAAAACATATTAACGTTAGCGATATAAAAGTAATTGACATTTTGAATAAACTTAAGAAGATTGAAAGTGATTTTTATTTCAGTTATTCAGTTAAACGATTGTCCTGATGATTAATTTATATTTACATGTTTTAAATCGTAATACGTATTGCATTGTTTATCTAAATATTTATTATACACAGTATTTATTATACCTCTTTTAAAAATATTCAAAAACAATTCCCTTGAAACGCAAAATACGTACCCTAGAATGACTCAGGAATAGAAACGTCCAAGCTTGTCGTCGTGAGTTGAATTTACGCACGGTATTCAAAGTTATAATAACAAAAATGTATAACTGTTATTGCTAAAATATAAAATTGCTTTCGTTAACTTTTGTCAGTTAACACGTATAAAAAAATAAAATATAAATAATGCACGAATCTTGGGAGACAACTGTAAAAGTAGATTATCTTTCTTAAAAGTTTTACATTACTTTACTTTCAGCAAGACGTAACAAGTAATTTTTGTTTGTCCATTCACAGCCACCGCGATCACTGATGAACTTCGTTGTGCGCTATCGACCAGACGAACAACCAAGTCTTAAGCCGCATCACGACAGTTCTACCTTTACGATCAACATCGCTTTGAACAAGGTTGGCGTGGACTACGAAGGCGGCGGTTGTCGCTTCATACGTTACAACTGCTCGGTCACAGACACCAAACCTGGCTGGATGCTCATGCACCCAGGCAGATTAACTCACTATCACGAGGGCCTAAAGGTCACCAAGGGTACGCGCTACATCATGATCTCCTTCGTTGATCCTTGAGCTTAGCCTAGAGATTGTAAGGCTTTAAGATTCTTCATAATTCCTTTTGGAATTTCTTTTATAACGTACGAGCTTGAAAATAATGGCGCCTTTGCGTTGATCACGTGTATTCTACATCAAACGCATCGTTGCTCGACTTTAACCCTTTGACCATTGCAAATAGCACCGCTTTTCAAAACTAATTTAAACATACCTAATTTTCTATTCGGTTTTCTGTTTTCTTTATATTCGTCAATGGTACGAATCTAAAAGTAATATCAAATTAATTTGAATTACGTCACATTGCATTATCACAATTAAAAAATATAATTACTTTTGAAAAATTATTATTATTATTGAAATGGAGAAATTCATTAATTTGTGAATTTACTAAAAGTCAGAGATTATAACTAAATATTGAATATCATTTTATAAATGATCCCTAATGTTGAGAGTTCTTTAATATCTCAAGAAAACGAGATTTTTTTTATCATTTTTTTTAAAACAGTACATTACGTAAAAAGATTTTCTTTCGATGTTGTTCAGTTTCTTGCAATTTAATCAAAACTTTTGATAAAATGTTTTCAAGACCTTATGAAATAACTTTAAATATTTTATAAATAGTCATTGTAAATATTTAAAATGTCACTAAAATAACCAAAAGTATTCTTTAAACAAAATGTCTTCAACAAAAATTGATATTTTGTGTTGACAAAAATATAAAAATTCGATATCAAACAACAGTATAAAGTCTTTATATTACAATAAAGAAATGCTTTTAATTAATTCTTTCAATCAATAAAATATTTCCCTACAATCGTGAAATTTTATATTAATCATATAAAAAATTGTTCGTCAAAGTGAAAAAGAAGCTTTTCTTTATTTTTAAAACTGTACATAAATGATAAATATTTTACATTGAATATCGATACATTTTTGTGCAATTAAAATAAAATAAAATTTGAAATTATGTTTTTGATTGCAAAACTGATTGCAAAAAATGATTGAAGAATGTTGCGACTAATAAAAAAAGTACTTCGCGAAGATCATTACTACAAGTACAAGTGACAAACTGCCAAAGGGTTAGAAATTTCATGATATTGTAGTGAATTTTGGTTGGATATAGAGCGAACGTTTATCTTTTATAATTATTCATAAACTATTACGTATTAACAATTTAGGTATACAAACTTAAAATAATATAATTTTTCAACTTTACAAAACAAATTAAGATTTTAAAATAATAATTTTTAATTTGAATTTTATTTTAAATATTTGATGTCAATTTATTTAAAATAATAATCTCTGAAAATATAAATCTTTGATTATTGACGTATTAGTTCTTTATTAAGGCACCGTTAATTACAAAATATTATTTTGAAACCAAATACTATAAAGTGGTGCTATTATTTTATAGAAAATGTTAGTTTCAATACAACTGTTGTTTTCAAAGAAGCATCCAATTTTTAAGTATTAGGCGAATAATTTAATGATAAATTATTTTATTTATTTTTAATGAGATTCATTTTAATGAACTTCATAAAATAAATGTACACCAATTGTCATTTGATCAAACTTTGTATAAAAAATACGTAATTAATATAAAAAAATACCTGTAGAAGACTGTTGAATTTTGATGTTCTATTTACTTTTGGTACTGCTTGTTTATAATAAATTGTTCGACGGTTCATGACAATTTTATATAAACATCATTTTTTTTAGCCTTTTTTTAAATATTAGCTTACTAGCGGTAAATAATGTTTTAAAAACTTATTATAAGATCAATATTCAAGAACCACCATAATAATAAATAAGGCATGTTAATTTTAGTTTATTCTTTATTAATATCCTGGAGGAAATTTTTTTTAAATGTTTAAAAAATTTTTACGTGAAAATATTTACGTAGTTTTTTAACTTTGACATGATCTTTCATTGACAAGATTTGTATATTCCTTCAGGGAAATAAAATAATAAGAATTAAATTAAAAAAGTGCATTTTTTCTTAAAAAACCAAAGTATAAGAAAGATATTTTGATATGATTGTTTTAAATTTATACAGTGTTTATTTATAGTAAGTGATTTTTTTGTAAAGTAATATTAGATTATGTTTATAAACACACAAGCATTTCTCATAACTTCAGTGATCGAAAAAATATAAGCTATGATTTATAATAAAAGCAAGCGTCAGTATTTGTAAATATTGTCTATAAACATTTTAACTAATAAAATAATTGTTATATAGAAAAATAAGAACATAATTATTATAAATATTTGTTATATATTTTTTAAATTGTTTAAAATTACAATTTTTTCTTTAATTGATACACAGGCTGCAATGAATCGCAGAAAGAAAATTTTTCTTCATCAAGTTCCTTGATACTTGAAAAAAAAAAAATCTCGATTATATTGATCGTATTATCTCTGCATCTTTAGAGTGCAGAAATATATACGATAATTAGGAACATCCACAAAGAAGATACTCGTTTAATTAGAACTCATATTTACCACTTGTTTAAACTGCAAAAGTAGTTTGTGAGTTTTCATCTTAATTATACATACATATGTATATTATTTTTTCTAAAATGTATTTACAATAAAGTAGAAAAGTGTTTTTTAAGAATGCAAAACTGGATCGAACTTTGCACTGGCAACGTTTATTTAATTATAATATTTTACTTTTCTTAAATCTTTTTTCTTGTTCCTATTTAACTGAGATCTAGAAAACAAATTTTTTTAATTACAATCCTCGTTATTCCGATTATATTGATACAACAAAAAATTTTATTTAACGCTGTATGATTCTAGTTTCCAAAAATATTTTTTTTTTTGGAATGTCTTAGAGCACATGTACCTCGTAGCAAAACTCAAATGTACATCATTTCTTTTTATTATCGTATTACTATCTAATAAAAAGTCGTTATGTGGTTAATTTATATAGACGGGATGTGTATTCACGTTTAATTCAACAATTGTTTTTCATCGATGGCACTGAATATAAGAAAGTGACTCATCCACTGCTAGCCATCACGTAAATACTATATATATACACACACATATACACCTGTATATATGTTTGTATATGTGTGTATATATAAACTATGAATAAAAAAACAATGACCAATAACAACATTTCTTTCATTGTTTTATTATTGCATGTATGCTTGTGAGATTTGAGACTATAATTTTTATTTATAATTGTACAACAATGAACTTCTCATTAAGGACATAAAACATTTCTTTATCAATGAAATCTTTGATTTTCTTCAATGTAATTATTGAAAAACGCATATCGTCTCCTCAAAAGTATTTTAGAGTAGCCAAGGAAAAATTTAAAACCTATTTCATTCTTAATATTGCTTTTTTTCAGTATTACATCGTCTTTGTGTCACTACTAAATAAAACTATTAAAAAGAATTTCCATATTATTATTCATCTTAATATGATTAATGGTATAATAGAAATCTTGGTCTTTATTAATGAAGAAGTCGATTATTGCACAAATATTTATTAAAGCTTTTATTTTTAACTCACAATATCTACAAAAAAACAAAGCAACAAAAATAATGA
This sequence comes from Wiebesia pumilae, assembly GCA_018907045.1. Classification (NCBI taxonomy): domain Eukaryota; kingdom Metazoa; phylum Arthropoda; class Insecta; order Hymenoptera; family Agaonidae; genus Wiebesia; species Wiebesia pumilae. The sequence goes on from JACCHZ010000138.1 coordinate 6,815,760, forward strand.
CTTAATGATCCTTGCAAACAAGTAAGAGGAAAGTCAGAATTTAACTGTGTACAATGACGAATTCCTTTTTCCTGATTTTTTATTTTTTATGGAAAATAAGGAAAACGAATTAATTCGATCAGTAGTCTGCTCTTTTTAGTTCATTGAGTTGATGCGCCAACTTTTCCTCCTTGGTACGCCTCGCTTGACCAAGCTTCCGACACTCAACATATGTGCTGAGAAAGCGTTCAACATCAATTTTACGATTTAGAAAATCTTGAGCTATTTTTTCACTTTGTTCCTGACTATCATCTGCAGCTGTTTTCAGGCAGTCTCTAATGTGTTCTGGAGCGAACACCTCCGAGAGTTTGTTATAGCGCTCAATAAGCCTATCATAACGGGCTTTCAGAGCTTCAACTGTTTGGACCTTGTCTGCGACTTCTTCACGCAACTCTTGGAGTTCCTGCTCATTCGACAAATTTATTGCTGAAAAATAACATGAAACTTTTAATTTTAATTGAACGTTTTATTGTTATAATCAATTAAACTATTTACACGATTATGCTTGAGGCTAGATAATAAATGTTTTTCAATGCACATTTCGAATATTATAACATACAATAATTACCTCCTTGCAGATGAATTATTCTTAAAAAATACTTTTATTTATATGGTCTCTTTTAAGCATTATTGATGAATATCATCTTCTAACAGAAAATAATTTAAACAAAGTATTCTGAAGGATGACATCAATGCATTTGTTATTATTCATTGCAAAACTAATATATATGTATATTTAAGTTTTTGTATTGTAAAATAATTTCAAATAACCCAACATGCAATAGTAGTATGAAATTTATACTTTAAAATTATATATTTATTTAATTTTAAAGAAATAATACAATAATGATACTGAATTTAAAAATTTACATTCGTTGATTTCAAATTTTTAAACTATTTCAAGCTGTCAGTTATAAATAATTACTTACTTATTTTTAAATATTTTTGAAACTAGAAATATAGAATAACATTAAAAAGACTACACTTATGTCAACAGTAAATGTGGTACAAATCTAGCTGCAATTAGTATTATAATATAGAACATAAGTTACAATAACTTATCTTTGGACAAATATAATAGTTCTGTTGTACATAAAAACATGAGTTAGATAACGTCTATTAATATTGGATAAAAAATTGAAATTAGGACTAAATTATTTTATTTTTTCTATAAAATGCAATCAACAAAACAAAATAAAATAAGAATTACTTCAAACTAACTTTTCTAAATTAGATATCTTCTTTATAATGTAACAAATAATATTTTGATTCGTTTTTTCTTACTTCGGTTCAAAATAATAAATTAATAAAAAATATTTGTTTTGATATGTATTTTCACTACATAATTATATCATTAAAATGTAAAATAATATTAAATATAATTCTATGAATGATATAAACAATTAAAAATAAAAAATATATTTTACTCGATTAATGAAAACATATATATTATACGTACATTTAGCAAATTATAAAGATAAGAAGGCAAATAACTCATTTAATATGAAAAAAATAATTGTAATTAAGTGTTTTCAAACATTTATTGAGAAAACAAACGTTTTCACTTAATAAGGATTATAACTTAATAAAAATAATAAATTACTGATAATATTAAGAATAATTATATGAATAATGTAATAATGTTACTTCATAACATACCTCCAAAAACGAATTTTTATAAATAGTCAACTTATATAAGATTAACAATAAGTATTATTGCTTTTGATTCTGAGTTAAATTTTTAGCATTAAACATATCAATATCAGAAAGATTATTATTGAGTTTTGAAATATGATAGATGTATAGTTTGTTCAAAAATTAAATAATTAAAAATAAATGTATTATATTAATATTAAGTAAGGAAAATTTAAGTTGCTATTTTAAACTTACTTGCTATTTTTTCTACCCAATTAATAGCATCTTCAACTGCAGAGTCCATCTCTTTCAGTTTTGAATGCTTTTCTAAAAATTCGTGCATTTTATCTTCGTCTTCGCCTAATTGAATAAGCTCCTCATTCGTCATATTATTTAATTCAGGAAATTCCGCACAAAGTTCACTATTACTCTTGTATTGTACTTGATTCTGCATCGATGGTCCCACATTAGCATTTACATAATGTAAATTCGTGTAAGCATTTGTGCCAGAATTCGATGAATATGATTGAGCATTTGTTGTATTGAACTGAGCAGAACTTGTTGTATTTGCCATATACGATCCTGGAGATGTATATTGCTTGGAGCTCGACTGATCACTGACATTATATGTATTACTAGCAGTTGTATAATTGTAATTATAAATGCTAGGTGTAGCATCTGCCGAAGAAAATGGTTGAAATGAAGTATTGTAATAAGTATTATAGGATCCTAAAGCAAGTTCCTGTGGCTTCCATGTGTAAGACGGCGATGCTCTTCCAGCCAAATCTGTAGTAAATAGAAAAAATTATTTTAATTATCAATTAAAAAAATCTGCGGATTTTATTTTAATTAAAGTAATGTAACAAAGAAATCAATGAAGATTTATTTTCTTTTTACAAGCATCATATTCTCACAAAAATACGTTGTCATTTAAAATTTAAAAAAAAAAAGGAATTTTTATCATACAATATTTAGCATTCTTTAATTTGTTAATAACTAATTTTTATATTCAAATCTTTTACTTTTACTTTTGATTAACATGTCTTGTTCAAAATAAATATAACAATGCTAAATTATAAAAAGTATTTAAAACTATAGGAAAATTACAGTTGCATCATACTAATAGTAATTATTTTATAATACAACTATATCATCAAAAAAATTATATTTTTCTAATAATTTGTAAAAAGTGGAATTAAATTATTTTTTAAATTCATGATATATGAATTACAAATACTTCATTTTATAATTCTGAAAATATATAAACCACTAAACATAGGAGTCAGTCCAAAAGCTGATAAAAAATTTATTATGATATTTTGATTTTTAAAAGTGAAGAAATTTATGTAAAAAATTAATTTATTTAAGTACCTCTTAATGGCAGATTTGACACTGGAGAACTGTCTTCTACAAATTGAGGTGGATTTTTACTAAATTCTCTAATAATAGCTTGTACAACACGTCCAAGATCACTATGAACTGTAAACTATAAATATATTGAATTAGACAATATAAATGGATAAATAATTTCATTAAATAATCCATATTATTGAATAACTAAATAAATTAAAAGGCTATTTAAATTAAATTATGGAATAAATAATATAAAAAACTATACATATGTTTTATTTATATTAATTAAATATTTACTGTAAATTTGAATATTAAATGTATCAATTGATTTAAATATAATTTTATTATTTCTATTTCTCTTTTAAGTTAAACCATAAATTATTTTGATAAAACAACATTTAAAAATTTGAATGAATAATTGTATTTTATCATATCTTAATACACAGTTTAATAAAGGCTTATTTGTTTCATAAGATTTATTATACAAAATAGTCATTACATTCAATAATCCTGGAGCATTAGTGATTTCGCTATGTTCGTTACACCATTTATGTATTATTGGAGGTGAAACTCTGAGTACTGGTTTCTCCAATGGAAATTCTGGAGATAACGAGACCATAATAGCCATTCGCTTATCTCCAGAATCAAACTGCACTTGATACTCAACATCTTCTCGCAATTCTAAAACACTAAAAATAGAAACATATGCAGTGGCTTATATCACTATACATATGATAAAAACATGTATGAAATTATTAATAAATTGTAATCTATATTAAATTGGACTTGGTATAGATGTAAAACATTAATCATAATCAGTTAGCAACACAGGATTAATAAAAAACATTAATAAAAAACATAATTGTATTCTTGATCAATGGAACTAGATTTGAAAGCCTAAAATATTAGATTTTATTTCTTTTCTCAAACATTGATTTACATTCATTTTCTAATATTTTGATTAATTGATAGTGCACAAATAAATTGTTATTTTTATTCTATTCTTTTAATTCTAAATAAACATGTATTAAGAGTATTTTTTATTATTATTAAAAATATTTTTCATTTACTATTAAACTCATACAAACGTAAATTGTTCTATGTCGTGATAATGTTTTCGCTTATAATAATAAAGAAAGCCTAAGATACAATGAAAAAAATATATAAGCCAGTTGAATTTTGAAACACAGAACGAATTAAAATATATTTTATTTATCAAAAAAATACGTGGAGACTTAACGTTACTTGAAGCATTTAAACAGTATTAGTCTCGAGCTTTAAATAATCAATGAAGAAGAAATTATGAGCACATGAGTAATAACGTAAATCTTCAAAAATGAAACTTCTTTTTAATACACAATGGAGTTTACGTGATAGGCGAGTTTGTAGGTTAATCATGGAAAATATCTCGGTGCTATCCTGGCGCGGACAGAATAACCTCTCTATACTTACTTATCGTTGAAGATCTTCAGCGTATCAATCTGACGTTTCCTCTTAACAGCGGCGTTTTCATTCTCTCCACGGAATATTCGCGATAACATTTAAATGCCTAAATTTTAAATTATTCATTCGCCAAAAGTAAGTTCTTCTAGACCCTTGCTCTGGTATATTTTCTCATCAGACTCCCTGGCGAACTTGAAGACGGCAAGACGATATAAGTGAAAGAAAGTGAGGCCACTGCAACCAACTGATTGAATCATACGTGCACAAATGCACAAAAATACACACGAACAAGATCGAAGTTTAGATGTGTTGAAGTACATCGCGCGCGCACAGCTGCACAAGAACAGCTGTTTTCATTCCACTGCTTACTTCTCTCGAGCATATTATCGACTTATCGATTATCAATTTACTTCGGAGCTCATTTCACATAAAAACATACTGTGTGCTAGAATGTAATAAATATCTTTTTTAAATTATATAAAATATTTGTGTATTTAATCATTTTTTCTTTTCTTACTTGTGTTTGATGCAGCTGTCATTTTTATTTTATAAATAAATTCACAGCTTAATAATAAAGTTAATTTATATATTCACCTCACATAATATAGCTATAAATGTATAAAGACTTACGTATGTTAAGAAATGTACATTTATACATATGTAATAATAAAAATAAGAAGTACAATTACTTAATATAAGTATGTTATTGATATGCTGTGATTTAAAATGAAATAATGTAAATGATAAAAAGTTTAAAGTAATTATCAGTTTTCTAATAAGAAATCAACTATTTAGATATTTTATTTACATATTTAAAGAATGCCGGTTTTTCAAGAATCATGTGCAGAAGTATGTATTTCAACATTATTTATATAATTATTAAATGATTTTGACTAATAAAATTTAAATCTTTTTTTTATTTTACATTAATAGCAAATACAAGCGCAAACAATAATTATTATTCATCCAGGATCTAAGAACTTGCGAATAGGTAGAGCTTCGGATTTAAATCCATACACACTGTTAAATGCCGTGGCAAGAAAACGTCGACCAAATGGATTGCTATACCAAGATCCATTTTTACCTCCACTAGTTCCTCGAACAAAGGAATTAACTCAAGCAATGGAAGAATCAAGATTGCAAGTTTCTCACACTCTACAGTCTTGTTTGCAATCTGATGGAAGGAGAAGATATGCTACACCTCCTCAACAAATTGCAGCTTTCAATCGCAGATCTAACCCAGAAATTCAGTCACCGACTAGATTTGACTGGATTAAAAAAGAGCAAGACACAATCGTTGGAGATGAAATTTTAACATTAAATCCTGATGATCAGTATAACATACACTTTCCTTATAAGAGAGGAGATTTAAATGTACATTCTGGTCCTGGAGGTAGTTTGCGCTCTGTTCTTGCTGATTTGAAAACAATTTGGCAGTATGTTTTAACTGAAAAAATGAATATACCACTGCGTGATCTAAAACATTATCGAGTGGTTTTAATAATTCCAGATATTTATAATAGATTATATTTAAAAGAACTAACAACATTATTATTGTGTGAAATGGGATTTGGAGGATGTTTTCTACTACAGGTTTTTAGTTTTTTGGACTATTTATTCAGCAGCTGCATAATTACACTATTAACAAATATTATTTTTAAATTATATTTGAAAATCAAACAAAGATAAACTAGTACTTTTTGTACTTTTTGTATTGCATATTAATTTATTAATTAAGTGTTATATTATCTGACATCTTTTACAATCATTTCAAATCTAAAACCTTTTGAAGTTCTTCAAAAATGTTTGAGACAAGAAGAGTTTTTAACCATTTTATAAAATTTGAATTTCAATAACTAAACAATATTTATAAATTAATATTTAATTTAGACAATATTTTAATATTGTAAACTTTTTTCACTTATTTATAGCGTATTTACTTTAATTATATAAAAATTTCAATTTAAAACAGTAAATTCATAGGTATGAAAGTAAGTAAATAATAAAACTCATATATTTATTAGTATAAAAACTTAATAGAGTTAACAAAATTTTTAATTATACAAAATGATTATAATATTCTAATAGTTAATAATTAAATGAATTGTAATTGAAAGAATTATACTTATTACTAAATATATCATTCTGCAATTTTTTCAAGATAATATATTTTAATTTATTTAAATGTATCAGTAATATTCGAAATCCTATGTGAATTAAATATTATATTTGTCATAAATTCCTTATTTTAAAAAATATGAAACTATATAACAAAACATTATTAAATACGTAAATAACACTAAAAATTAAATAAACATAAGCTGTTAAAAGTATTGGAAATAAAATTTGAAAATCTTAATGTTTAATAATTTAATAATTTTATTACTTAACAATACACTTATTAGTAACGTTCATCGAAATGAAAAAAGTAAAAATTAAAAATTTTATGCAGGACCATGTAGCAGCAACGTTTGGAGCAGGTTTGGGTTATGCATGTGTCGTGGATGTTGGAGAAGAAAAAACCTCAGTGTCATGCGTTGAAGATGGCATATCTCACAGAAACACGCGAGTTCGAATGGATTACGGTGGCGGTGATATCACTCAGACATTCTTTTGGTTGTTGCAAAAATGTGCCTTTCCCTATAAAAGCTGTAACCCAGCAAATCGTCTTGATGCGATGCTTCTTGACCAACTAAAAAGAGACTTCTGCCATGTAGATCTTAATATTTGCGGCTCCCAAGAGAAAACGTTTCCAGTGAAAAAATTAAAGCTTCCTAGCGAGAAATATACTATTCAGGTGAGCTGAATAATATGGTTAAATATATTAAATTACAAAAATATATCTTATATATATCAAAAATATATATATGTAGTAAAGAAATCTACTATGTTATTTTTTTACTTAATCAATTTGCATTGAATCGATAAGTACAACATAATAATTTCTTATTAGCAATACTTTTGTATCAATTAGATATTTGTTCAGCTACTAAATAAATAGATGACTTATTATTACTTATTTCAAAGTGTAACAAAAATAATTTGTGAACAGTTTAATGTTTAATTATAAATTATCTAGTATAATTAATTAAAAATTATTTTACAATAATGTATGATCAATTTTAGTCATGATAAAATAACAATCATTCTATAGTCAATTTAGTACTTAATTCAATATATTTAAATTACTATGCTTTCATTACTACTATGTAAAGTTTCTAATATAATTATCTTATATGAAGAAATTAAGTTTGTGGTAATGAACAATATTATGAAATATGAGAATTTATAATTACTTTATCCTGGTTTATATAAAGTAATTTAAACTTATTATCTAAAAAATTTTAAGTTAACATTTGATGCATTTATTAATTGTAATAATGTTTTATGTATTTATTTATAAAGAATAATTAAAAATAATTAAAAATGATATAAGTCTACACAAAATAAATGTACATGTACTTGTAAAGTTAAAAGATTTTCTATATACATTGATCATCTTGAATAATGTGTATTAAATAAATGATAATATTTGTCTTAATCAAAATTATTTCTTACTTTTATTTAAAAATTGTACACTTAATTCGTATAATTATATCATAAATTAAAACACAAATAAATGTTGTTTATATACTTGCTCTAATATTATTCATAGACAAATTATCAAAACATTTTAATTTACTGATTACAGGTAGGCGACGAGTGTCTGATTGCTCCACTTAGTCTATTTCAACCAGAACTTTTCAGAGTGACAGGAGCTCACTGTGTTCATATTCAAAAACGATCAATGGGAGATTCAGAAGATCCTCATGATGAAAATTACTTGAGAGAAACGAGTGTAAATATAATTAAAAAATGTTGTAATAATACTTCATTAAGAAATTGTAACCAAATTTCCTAACATAAATTAATTAAAATATTTCGTTTTAAATAATATGAACTTTATTAATTTATCAGAAATATTGTGAATCTAATATTTTTGTGTTATTCTCAATTAATATTAAATCATCTTTTCTCAGCGAAGAGGTATGAAAGAAAATTTAGAACAAAATTTAGAGATGCAGGAAGAAACTGCAATACCATCAGCCCCAGGTGACGAAGAAGTAGTAGTTGACAATGTAGATTCAGCTCCTATTTCGTTGAATAATAGAGAGCTTGAAGCTCCAAGAGATTTTATTGTTGGTCCACAGCAACTTCTTGGTCTAGATCATGCTGTCCTTCAAAGTATCGATCGATGCCGTAAGTTTCTTATAATAATATTAAAAACTATTTTAAAAATTAACACTATAAACAATATTTGCTATTAGAAAACATATTCGTTAAAATAAAATTTATTATTTTAGCTACAGACGATTTGAAACGTAAAATGTATAGTTGTATATTGGTTGTTGGTTCAGGAATGAAATTTCAAGGAATTGGCATGTGGCTTCATAACCGGATCTCACTTCAAATTCCATATATGTATCGAGCAGGTAAAACAAGTTTTATAATTGTTTTTATTTTTTTTTAAATATATTAGCTCTGTAATATTTTAGAGCAAATGGATGTTATAACCATGCCAAAAGAAATTGATCCAGGCATGACAACATGGAAAGGTGCAGCAATATTAAGTTGCCTAGAATCAGCACAAGAACTTTGGATTGGTCGACAGGAATGGGAACACATAGGTGTTAGAGTTCTAAGAGAGCGAGCTCCTTTTATGTGGTAATCGATATCAAGAATACAGTAATTAAATTAATTTTTGTTTCATTTATGTTCAAATTTATTTACAAATTGTACAAATTGTAATTTAATTTTTTAAAATACAGTCTTATACAAAATTTTAAAATAAACATCTTATACATTAATCTATATTAATAAACACAAATATATACCTACTTTTAAAAAAATACTTTTGCTCTTATTAACATCTCTAAATATTATTAATCATTTTGCATGTTTTGATGTATATCCTTACATAGTCATAAGCTTAATTTTATTTTTATTATTAGGATGAAATTGAATAATGTCTGCTTCTTCTAAGAAGTTAACAAAATCTAAAACATTTGGCTTGACAGTTATGTACAAATCATCTCCACCTTTAGTTAGAGCTCTTGTAAGAACCTGTATTTTATTAAGTTGAGCATATATTCATTTAAATATTTTTGAATTAGTAACAAAAATGATTTATATATTATTTCTGTATATTTTTTACTCACACATAATAGTTCTTGAAAACCTACATTGTCTGGAAATAATGTATCAACTACAACTTCCTATTATCACAAATTATATATGAATATTAAATTAAATGTATTTAATTTTATTTGTTTATAAGCTTAGCCTTAACTTACTAAATCATGTTTAACCTCTTGGAATAAACGTTTCGCTACAATCATTTCAGCTTCATAATTATTTAAGTCGTAATAACTAGCAGATAGAGATGCCTTTTTCATTTCTTCAAATGAGGCTAATTTCTTCTCCATACTGTTAATATTCATAATTTAACATATAGGAAAATATATGTACATTTACAAAATTAAGTCAGATACATAAGTTAAAATTTGTAACTCTTTTTTTAATATAATAAATTTATGATTCTTTAATAAAATAATATAAAATATACGTACTAAGCTATATCGATTTCCATTTCTGAAATTTCTTCATCGGTTAGCTTATCAAGTTCTATTACTGATTTAACTTCTTCTTCAAGGTCTTTAAGAGCATCATTATAAAAGTCTAAGGTATTTGCAACTGGAAAATCTCTAGGTTGTTCTTCTTTAACAAATTTATTTAACGATTGCACAAACATTAATCTTTTAGAACGAATTTCTTCAGGAGTTATATTTGGGTTCAATTTATTGCATTCATTATTTTGGATAATATTCATCAATTCCTGGATTTCATTCTCTCGGATATATTTTAGATCTTTCAAATGCTCATACGTATCTTCCACAGTGAATTCAGAAGAACTCATTTCATTAGAATCTACGTCATTTGATTCCATTTTCTTTTGTATTAATTATTGAAAATTCACTAAATTGAAAAAATAACCCATCTTTAATACATAAATATATTTGTTTTCAAGTAATTATCTAAATCTAATTAAATAATTAAATATAATCATATTTTCAAAAAAAACTTCTTTTAAAACGATAGAATATAAAACTTAACATTAGTATCATTTTTATAACATTTTATAACGAATAATATTTGAAACAAATATAACCGTTATTAAATTTTAAACTTTTAAACATTATTTGGCGGACGTACATTTGGAAAGCATAAAAATAATTCGTTTATACTTACATTAACAGTTGATAAAAGGCACAGTTAAAGTAATTCAAATGTTTGAAAGTATTTGAAATGCTTATAAACGATTAATTTGTTCTTAACCTTAGGCATAATCTTACTTATTTAAACAAATAGAAGTAACTATTTGCCTTATAAAGTCGCCGGATGAGACACAGGATTTGGAATTGGGACCATGGAAATAGTGCGGGAGACTGTTCTGGACATGCGCAATAGAACTCTCATTTTATTGGATTCGACACACAGGATATAAATATATTTAAGTAACAAGTTGTGTATACAAGCGTAGCAATAATGATTACGCTATATACGGTGTTTCGTGAAGTAGCGACAACAGAACAACACTAATTCTCAAGTAAAAATGCTTTTCAAGCATTTTTGATTAACACCTGTTAAAGAAAAAGAGACAAATATTTTAATAAAAGGTACATTTATGCAGTATTAGAACAACATTTTTGTTTATCTAAATGTAAAATATATAATGTATTGAAGAATCAGCCAATGAACAAGGATAGTTTAAAAAATTCTTGCTTCATCTATGTTCTCTACCGGCATCTGGTGTAAAATATCGACACAGTCTGTTCCAAAAATGTTTGTGAAAAAAGGGTAATAATTAAAAATTCTCGGTAAAATCTGGCTTGTGGTATAAATCGTATAACAGTATTTAATTTTACCAAATAATTGTTGGCAAATTAACATTATGCTAGCTCGCAGATTAAACCTAGCACAACGACTTTTGCAGCATGGAAAATTAATGCAAATTCCAGCACGAAATAACACATCTGAAATTACGGAAGGTTAGTACTGAAATAGTTCTAGATTTATTTCATAATTGAGATTAGATATAAAAAGTAAAATAAGGTTGTAACCTAGTAAAACACCTTCTTGTTTGTAATCATAAATTTCAAAGAATCATTCTTAACATTTCTGTTTTTATTTTAATTTTTATGCATACCATAAATTATTTTGTGGTATTCTTACATACTGTAAGAAATAATTCAAATTAGTAATCTTAAATATTTAAACTAATAAACATTGCTTTTAAACCAAATATTTAATTCCTACAGATGCTAGAGATCCAGCTCCATATTTTTTTGATGAAAAGGTGCAGAATCTTCTTAAAATTTTAATCCGTCCAATTCCTTATAAAGTTTTTAGAAGGCGTTTAGATAGTTCTAAGATCGAAGAGCCTGAATATAAATTTATGACTAATGAACAGTTAAAAGAAGCACAGAATGAAGCAGAAATAAAAATGTGGGAGCTCTTACAAATACCTCCATTTGTTAAAATTAGAAATGAGGAAGTTAAAATTTTATCTAATGATCCAGCCCTAACAGGACTCAATGACTGCAAATATGTTTTTACTGATATAACTTATGGAGTATCAAATAAAAATCGAGTCATTGTAGTTAGAGAGCCAAACGGTATTTTACGAACTGCGACATCTAGCGAGAGAGATCGATTGAATCAAATTTATTTTCCAATACCTGGTCGTGAAATAGAAACACCTAAAATGTTTGAAGAGAAATATATGAAGGTATTAAAAAGTCTTTCTTAAGAAATATAATATACTAAGAATATATCAGTTATATTTTATAAACATAAAAATATTTTAAATAATTGCTTTTCAAATTACTAACTGTAAAGACTTACTAACTTAAAAAAAAGTATAATGTATAAGTAATTAACTACTTGAAAAATTAGAAATTATTATAATTATTTTATATTGCTAATTGTATTATTATTTAGGCTATATTTAATAGAGAAGATTATGAGTTTGTGTTGAATCGAGCTTGTGTACAATTTGATCCAGATAATCCAGAATTTCACAGAATATTAAAAGAAACCTTTGAAGAAATCGATAAAAAAATGAAATTTAATAAATTAAGATCTACCAGGCATTATGGTTTAATGGTATTTTATTTGGCATGGAACAAAAATATAGATAATTTACTGTATGAAAATTTATCAAAAACACAAGTCGAAGATGCTGCTTTATTGATACAACTTTACTATATTTTAAATCCTATTTCAGTAAAATTACAAACATCTAGTCACTATGAATTAATAGATTATTACATACAAAATAATGTTTCTGATAATGTAACATTAAATCAAGCTTTTATTAATTGTTGCGAACGATTAGAAGAAAAGAAAAAATTGCAAAACAGTATAGAACAATTACATAAAAGAGATACAGAAGATCATACAATAAATACTTAATTAAGTACAATATTTTTTTTTTACCTAAATATTATTTCCTTGAAAGTATAACATGTATATATAAATATTAAATATTGTTGCATTATTATTGTGAATTGTATGATTTTATAAAGAAGTTTTTTATTAATAGAGTATTTTATTACTAGTTTTTTTAATAGTGTATTTTATTATTATTATTATTATACTATAATATTACTTGGCATTGCATAAAATTAAACCAGAAAATATTTATTATGTGCAGTGTAAAAGTAAAGAAATCTATGGGTTACTAATTAAATGTAATGTGCTTTTTATGCACTAAAATAAGAATTTACTCAAGTTTGTGCAAGCACATTGCCAGATTAGATATCTATAGTTTTCCATTCAGTCCTGTTCAAAAGAGAAAGATAAAAAAGGCAATTCAGAAAATAAATATGTATAAAAACAGGACAATTTTTGATCTCTCAGCTTAAGTAATTTTTAAAAAATGCTAATTTTGTACTAAATAGTACCCAATTAAATGATATCGACATAAAAGAGTTAAGATAATATATAAACATCCTATGTTCAACAGTGGCCTGAGTTTACAATCTATGAATTTTTTCATATTGTTCGTCACGGATTCGGTATTAGTTTAGTTTGGATGAGAAAGGATTAAATATACTTTTGTTATTTATAGATCAATTTTTGCTTTACCCTAAACGATCAAATAAACGACTTACATCACAAAATCAATTACTAGTCTGTAAAGAAAACTTTTAATTATTACTAATTTTAATACCAAAACTCTTACATATGAGTAGTATGAGATACGATAAAAAAGTGTTAAAGAATTTTTATTTAATTTTATGCACTGTATCTTTTCAACTGAGTTAATTTTTTGTTCAAGTTGTAGATTAGCAACAATTGACATATGAAAGCAGAAAAATTGTTGAATCAATGGAATATAAGAAAGGGTGTTGTAAAATGTTTTGATTTACATATGAATTTTCTCGTTCATGTTAAAATACATATTTTATGGTTATTTAGAAGTATTATATTTGTTATTCTCTCTTTAATTTCTATCACTTCTAAATTATTAATATATTAGAAATTATAGAAAACGGTTTAAACTTCTTTGAAAAATTGTTTTATCATACATTATAAAATTACTTAAAAAAAATAATTATTATTATTTGATTCTTTCTTAATTATATGTGAATAAGCAAGTTTTAATGAGCACACATTAGAGTTTATAAACAGGATATTTATACGAGCAATTGTATAAATCTGATGTTCAAAACATATTTTTTAATTGTATTTAATTCTACCCACAGCTTCAATTTAATGATTCAGTTAGTAATATATTCATATTAATAATATATCGTTCTAGCATTTGATTCATTTGTATGTTAAACATTGTTAGAAGAATAAGGAAATAATTTTCTCATACAAAAAAATTTTCTCGTACTATTGTGTAAGAAAAAATGTTTTTTAAGCTTATCGCTAATAACATATTTCTCTACATCTACCTGAGAAAATGAATTTTACTGTATCTAAAATTAAGAATTTGAAGTATACTCCAATAATCAGAAATATTTTATTATCAGTCGATGTTATTCAGAAAACTGTTTTTAAACGTTATTTGCCCATTATCTGTTACAATATCTTTCTTAAATACAATTTTTTCAACTTGCTGATATTTTGATATATAATTTACAAACTTAGCTAATCAAAAATTATTTTATTAATCTATTCATATATGAATACTAATTTTGAAGGAGTTTATTATCAATTTTATAGTATTTTAAATATACACCAATATAATAAATGTTTGAAAATTATAATAATAAATATTATACATGCTCTTCTCAAAAATAAGGAGTTGACTTACCCTACTGATGATATCGCTTAATAATATTTATTAGTACTAAATTTTAGTACTTAAAATACTAATTAAACAATACAAAAATGTCAGTATCATTATATATAAATTTCCAAGTATTTTCTATTAAAGACTAATAGAGAATAATACCATGCAAACTTCTAGAATATTTTTTTTCAAAAATATTGAAAAATATGTAATAATTTTAAAATGTCGAAATAATAATTTAATCGTTCATCCAATTTTTATTTTCCGTTTCACTAAAGTAGAAAGTCTGTAATCATAAGAATTTTGGTTTTCAATTAATTAATAGTAAATACATTTTTCTTACTTTGAAAATGTTTACAAATGAAATGTGACCTTTAAATAAATTTCATAGTTTCACATAAAAAGTAATTAATCTCGTGGTCATGTGTACGTTAGAATAGCATTGTTATTTTAAAGAATTAAAGAATTTTTATTCAAATCATTTTACAGTTTCGATGTAATTTTAAAAAGATTACATCATTGGATGATTTTCAAAAAGTCAAATTTTTCTCTGCTTAAATTGTGCCAAATTGTTTCAAAGGTAATAGATTATACCATTTTTATAACAAGGTTTTAAAATAAATGAAAATGATGTTAATCCTCTTTCTGATAAAACAAAATTAGCACTATAGCTTTATGTAATCATGTATCCGAGTAAACGCTATGCACAAGTAATACAACAATTTGTTATATTGTTCAGCTAAAATGGCCATTCTTTATAAACTATCACTATCATAATTCATGTTCAACTGACATTATAAAAAATGGTACTGCAGAATATGAAGAGTGGTTTCAGTTAAATAATGTAGAATACTAAAGCACCTACAAAATGTCTTGTAAAAAATTGTAGTCAATTTAACATTAATTTATCAAGGATAAATTTACTAAGAATATTCCCATAAGAATAATCTTTCAATTAAAATTTTTAATGCAATCAAGTGCAATTTATGAATATTTAACGATATATGATCTCAATAGTTATTTGGGAGACTATGCACAAAGTAATGCCGGAAGCTTCAATGCGATGCAATGAAAACGACATGCGATGCAACCACTAATATTGGAGCTTCCATTTTTTACGATGGCTTATTCAGTATTATGAGACTCATGAAGCTGTTAGATATTAGTATTGGATTATGCTGTTGTAATTATTATGTAAGGACTGACGAATTGCGAGTCAAAGTGATTGAACGATCATTGACAGTCACCCACCCATTCGATCATATCGAAAAGTCGGGGAAAACGAAAATATTACCCAAGAAGGACATTCATAAAGTCCTGGTGCCACGGAATAAGAGTAATAAATTTTAAATCTTAAAATTTTTACTTCTCGCTTTCAATTCCTTTTTTAAAAACTAAATTTTTCAAATTCGTTACAACTAACTCTCGGAGAATGTCCATTCAATTTAATTGAAATTTTAACATAATTTTAAGACAACGTTTATTCACGCAGGGGATAACATTTGAAATGTTTTATTAATTATGAATTTTCAAAATTTTTGGTTATTTTCTACGTAAATTAATTCAATTAAAAATTCTGTTATTCCTTTGAAAGCTCACTAGTTTTCTAGAAAAATAATAAATTAATATATCACTAGATAATATTAAGTTGAATATTTATTAAGGAAATTCTTTTTGTGGATTAATAAATAACGCAGAATTAAATGCTGCCAGCTTGTAATTTAAAGAAAAATCACGCTTATTCTTAAAAGCTCGTGTGACACATGTTGACATAAAATATTGAAAACAAAATTTTACACTTGTAATGTATATATATAAATTTTTCAAATATAAAATGTTTGATCTATAACTCATATTCGAATGCTAACTCATAACTCTGTAAGTCATGTCATAATATCTTGTGCGTACTATTAAATATATTGTGCGAATTAGAGATATGTAGATTGAATATCGAGTTCTATTTCATAATGGTTATTCAATTATTCAATTCTGTTTTATTTTCAATACTAAAGTAAAAAATGGATATTGAATGAAATCAGTATTTTAAATTGAATATTCAAATACTGGACTTTTGTATATTGCTGGTAATACTACAATTAATTGTTGATAAATCTAATCTTTAAAGAAGAACGAAGTATTGCAAAGATACTCAGATATATATATATATATATATATATATATATAATATATCTAAAATTATATATAAATTGTTTGGTAATTTATTTAAAATTTTACAGGTGTTTTCGAAAGAAAAAGAATTTAAAAATGAGATTTAGAAATTTTTTTATTACGACTTCGTGTTATTGAAAAGACCAATAAAAAATATGGTGGACTATTTGATTTAAAATAATAAATTAATTCTTAAAATTTTTTTAATTACTAGATTCTGTTAAAATAATATTAATATTAAAAGTTACATTTACATTTAAATATGCAAATTAAAGTATCACGATTAAGCTAAACACTTATCACATTTTATCTGGCATACTCTTTTGTAAATTTATAATTAAATACTCTATAACATTATATGAAATATTAAATTATCACAATTGCAAAAGAAAAATAAAAGTTTTTTATGAAATAAGATCCTTCACTTATATGTAACTCATTAATTATTTATATATTTGAAGCAAGCAGTTATTATTTCGACTAATGTAAAATCCAAATGAAAACCAAATAGTATATTTGTAAAATTCATTTTTGTCGTTTTATATCATATTATTATTTTAATCCCTATTTTCTCTTAAAGATACAAATATTTTGTTTTTTACAATGTTTCCTGTTCATAAAATTCCTAAAAAACGCAATTTTCAATATGCATTATTAAGCTTATAGCATCTTATTAGGGGGAATATGTTCACATAGTATACTAAATTAATAATATGAAATGAATATTCATTATATTATACTATTGTGAACATTTTATTCTTACAAATTCAAGCAATCAAGTGTTTTTAAAACTTTAATCTAATCAAAGATTTTTAAAAATTTATTATTTAGATAAAGTTCAAAACGATGATAAATGTAATTTGAATAATAAAGTTGAATATTAGATTATAATCGTGTCAAGGAAGTAACATAATTTTTTGTTACATAATTTACACCTCATTTACTAACTTAAATTCAAATATATTTTCACTCTCCTTACTCGATTACTTCAAAGATTTTTTCCAATTTTGTTTACTAAATGTCAGTTCTTTTCATGCACATTATTATATTTAAAGTAAATTCTAAAAGGAATATTTACATATTCTAGGTACAATTAATTTTTGCACTTATAAATGTAGAATAGTAACCATACGTATAATAATACGTTTTTATAAATGTAAAAATTTTAATTAATAAAGTGAATATTCGTTCATTAGTAATGCGCATCTTACAAACTTGAAAATATATAGCTTTCATAAACTTTAATAAAATTACAAAATTTAAAATCCTATTCTCAAAATGAAAACGAAACTCTTATAGCGATGATATCATGGGTTAAATTTAAAATTAAAAATCCAATGAATAGAAAATTGCTAATACGTAACGTTAACAAATTCTACCTCGATCTAGAATCTGTATCGAATAATTTTTTATATTTAAAATATAAAAATATGAATGTGTGGATGAAATGAATGTTTTCAAAAACTATGTAGCCGCTGCCAACGTAATGTGAGAAGAAAACCTCAATTATATTATAAACCATACGGAAACATTCGAAAACAGATTGGAATCTTTTATAAAAAGAAATTAATTTTATAGTAAAAAAAATATAATTAATTTAAAAATTATACTAAATAAATAAGTTTAAATTAGAAAACAACATTAATATACTAATGAAACTGACTACTAAAAACTAAACTAAAAAATTAGTAACACTTTTAAATAGCTGGTACTCTATGAAAAAATTGAACTTAGCTGTGTACAGTAAAATAATTTGTCTAATAAATATAATTAATGTAATATATATATATGTACGTGCGTATGTGTATGTGAATTTGTGGGTATTTTAATAAATATAAAGAAACTATTATAATTATAGTGAAAACGGTAAACTGCGTTAATGATTAAAATTTATCGTATAAATCTATTATTTTTCAAAATTGTTTTTTTATAAATTAATTGGTAACATTTATTATAGACTTAAAATTGAATGTTCTCATTGTTATTTTTTTTTCTCTATCTATTTTTTATATTCTCATTGTCTATTTTAAAATTTCAGCTTCAAGTAAGACAAAATTTCTTACTTTCTTTGATCACCGGAATAGGTTTTAAAATGTTTACAATTACAAATTTTCAATTTATAAAAATGATGCATTAAAAACATGTAACTTTCACAAAAAATGGACTTTAAAATTTGCATTTATAACATGTACTTGCAAAGTATATATGTAAAAAATAACTCCATATTATATACATATTATCGAGTACGTTTTTGGTTTGATGTTTTGATTTTTTATATATAGAATATCAAATAAAGTTTTATTACGTATGTGTAATTATGTAGACACCAAAGTACATCAAATTTTCGTATATACGTACGTATACACGCACACACACATATACATGTTAATAAAAATTTACTTCAAATAAGTATTTCACTTAATGTGATATATATAAATAAAAACATTTATTTATATTGGTATATAGACTGTTTTAGTTCAAATAATCCATTTTTCATTTTTCTTTGAAGATTATATGTTATTGTAAAATCTTATCATAAAATTATTTTTGTACCAAATAAATATTTTCATATTAGTTTTACTACTTTCACATTATTGTATAGATCTTGAAAAATAATGTTTAGTGTACAATTTTCAATTTTGCAGGAGAAGAATTAATACATATTAGATTTCAATATATTTTAATGCATGCATTAGAAATTATATTCTCGCACTATAAATGTACATATCACTCTTAAACTCTGTTTAGTGAATAAATTTAACAAAATATTGTAATTCAATCATATACAATCAATATTTGTAATGTAATAAATCTAATATTGAACGTAGCTTAAACAAAAATTTCTTTTTTCACTTCTAAGCATTTATTATTCAAACAATTATTAATTATTTTGCAAGTCACAATTTGATTATGCATGATTAAACTCAAATATAGTACATCGTGTAATTGAATAATTACTTATAACGTGTAGAACATTGACACCATAATGCCTAAATGAAAATATATTTAAAATGATACTTATCAAAATTGATTGTATGTTAAATTAAATTCTATAATTAAAAGTATTAAATTAATTATATAGGAATTTTTTCATGTAGACATGATACTTAGGAAGCAGGTGATTTTTCGTGAGTAACTGCTAGTTTCTTTTTTATCGGATGTACAAGTACTAAGTAGAATAAGTCTGGCCATAGTAAGCCAATTATTTTCGTTAGGACTGTCTTTCTATACCTTACTAACTAACTTTTACTCGACGAAACTTACTTTTACTTTAAAAGCAAATAAGAATTAAAAATAGAAAATACTAAAAATCATTATCATATATTCAATTATTGAAATATTAATTTTAATTTTAATGAGAAAATAATGATTCCGAAAATTATACGTTTACATCAGACACTAATTAATGATAACATTTAAAAATTAAACTACAACCTAATTTTAATTATATTTAAAATAAATAAATAAAATTATATTTAAAATAATTTAAAATAATTATATTTAAAATATTTTAATTATATTTAAATATAAGGTGATAATATTCGAAAAGCTGTCACGTCTCAAAAATATTACGAAGGCCTTAGTTGGGTACCATATAATTGACGACTCATCTAATAATTGCTTCTAAATGCGATAAAGATTAACATACGATATTATATATTGAAAATATAAACTTAAGTACTCTATTGTAGCCAAATACTATGATTACTATAATGAAGAAAGAGTACAAAGCCTGAGATAAGCGAGTGTACGTATCAGTAGGGAAATCAGATTAGTCTTTAATCAGAGGGTATTTTATTATTTTGAAAATTATAATGTAGGTGAGATATATAAGATTAATATAAAAGAACTAAACTTTGTTATACTTTATGAATTAAAAAAAAAGTTGATTAAAGTCTGCGTATTTATTCAATGATTGAAATGGTATGTTTTAGGTGTAAAAATTATAGTCTTCATCAATTAATTAATTTGATATTATTTCAAACTTTATATAAAATTTTCTTACTCACGATCTAATCAACAAAACAGTCAATTATAAAGATATACTTTTATAAAGATTTAATATATTTATATGGATTTTTAAATAAATACCAGTAAACCGAGTAGAAAACTAAAATGTAGTTCGAACCAAACGTTGTACTTGAATTAAGTTAAAATAAGTAAAACAATTAAAATCGTTATGCCATTGTCATTAAAATAATTACATTAAATGATTTGGAAGTTGATCCCTTTATTAAATAACATTAAATGAGCAGTAACAGTGTTATTAACAAATATCTAAAGATAAGAAATGATATTACCTTAGAATTCCCTTCTCTAAAAAATATTAGCAAATCAATCATTGTAATTAAGAATACTGGACTGATAAAAGAAAACGAGTTAGTATTCCACATCCCCACAATTTGAGAATCCACTATCTACTCGAGTGACTGATCAGCGCGTGGATCAGTATTTTGTCATCGACAATATAATCACACACTCTGATTAAAAAAGCTCTCTAACTCTCAGTCACTCTCTCTCTCTCTCTCTCTCTCTCTCTCTCTCTCTCTTTCTCTCACTGTCTTTCGGTCTCGAGCTTCAAGAGGGCAAAGCAACAAGTTGGGTGAGGGGAGAATGAGCACGCGCGCGAGGTAGAGAGAGAGAGAGAGAGAGAGAGCGAGCGAGCACATATACACGGACATGCGTAAGATCCAACCAGGCACCGGGCGTACAGTCCCCGACGACGACGACGTAGCGTAGTCTCGTTGAAACGACGTCCGGCGTCGGTTGTCACTCGCCGACAACGTCATTTTTCTCTTCCTTACGCGCGTTCTGTCAAAATGCGGTTCGACTGTTATATCACATAGAAGAAATTTTTGTTTTGTATTTTGTAATTATTTTGCTAAAAAGTGCACTGTGAAGTGCGGCAGATTATACATCAATGGAATACGTACAAAACTGATCGCTAACGATAGATGAATAACTTAACGAAAGCAACATATACGCGTCTCGAAATAATTGAAGATAACTGAAATTATGATGAATAAAAGGCTGCTAAGTATTGCAAAGTTCAAGTGAAAATAAAAAGTATCTTGTGGATCTGGATTTGCTAAGTTCATATTCCAATATCATTCGCATTATCAGTTAATAGTAAAATATAAGCACTGGCACGCGTGGTAAAATTATTGCACGAAATGATATCGCACTTATAAATTGATTGAATTATGTGCACCAATTGATAATTCACACATATATTCAATTGTGCTTCACGAATGTGTAATTGAAGATAACCCGATAACAGACTGCGTAATACAAGAATTTTATTTTACTAGAAGAAACTTAATGTTTTTATAATATAAAACGATAGATGTTCATTTTGGTTTCTCTTGCTATTGTATTGCAACTCAAGAAATGTAATGTGCTTTAGTGAATGGAAAAAGAAAATAAAGGTTTTGATACGTGATAAATTCAAATTTTGCTAAAAGTAGATGTATTAATATTATTAAATTGAATAAACCGCTGTAATAATAAATAGAATTATTCCATTCATATAAATATAATACTTTCTAATGAAGTCAAATTTATCTTTCATTTTATAAAAGTACAAACGCACATAAATAATGCTTATATCACTCTATCACATCATAAGTGCAGTACACTGATTATGTCGGTAAATTGTTATAGTAGACAAGATTATATTAACAATAATTAATACATTTTAATTTGTGCAAATAAGCAAACATCAACTGTTGAGATTATTAAGCAAATCGTAAAATGTAAATATTTGATCAAAATATCGATAATATCTGTGACAATTAATAAAATATAGGGGGAAAAATACAAAAGTAAAAATAAATCTGTGTATATTTATTTTGACTTGAAAATCTCAAAATTTTCAGAAAAAGCACGAAGCTGCGAACAAAAGCATTTCGTGTTTGTATCGGACACTAGATTATAGACGAGTAGACAATTTTAAATACTTGTTGATCTTGCTACTACTCGTTCAGATATTAAGCGTAAAAATGTCATTGAGTTTAAGAAAAACAGAAAACAATATCTTTGTAATGGAATATTCGATGACGTGAAACACGCAAGAACATAATAATCTAGAGATCAACAAAAGAAGCTTATATATACATATTCACTACATTTTAAAGAAAGAAGCAGTCGATAAAGAAGGATCAAATTAAGTTTCACCTTGAATTTGTTTACGTCCTTCTGATAATCATCCACTTTTCAAATAATTTTATCAAAATGGTGAGTATGGTCTCTTGTTTACAATACTTATATTTACATTTTTATCTTAAATTATAATAAATTCACTCGATTAAATTTTTAATAATATAAGGAAATATAATATCTTACAGACTTTATTTTATAGGCATAAACATCGAAAAAAATTCCATTTTATATTGAACTATTTGTTGAGTATAAATTATATTGATTAAACTGGTAAATATTTTTAAAACGTATGTACTGTATTCCTGATTTAAATAGCTATCCTTATTCCCTTATATTAATTATTTCAGTGATCTATAAATAATCTTAAGTATTTTTTTCTTAAACACATACATTTGAAGCTACTATTTTCAGCAGTTTTTATATTGTGTTGCAAAGTACTTATAAGGGTATCACTAAAATGTAATTCTTGTACACGATTCCTTTTAATCTATTCTAGATTATGATCATTAAAATAAAAATGGCCTTGTAATTACTTATAAGATAACAGTTTATATGTAGAGGTAAATAATCAGCATAGAGAGCAGCATAGGAATATAAAGGATCGAAATTGTATAAATTAATGTTTTCTAGAAAAAAGGTTCGAATTAGAAGAAGTTTCTTCAGTTTGTTATTAGAAATATGTCTTGTTTTGTATAATAATCAAATAAATTTATTTGAAGGCAAAAAAGTTTACTTAAATGATACAATTTTTAAATAAATAATTATCAAATATATGAAGTCAATTTTTATATAACTTATTGAAAATTCAGTATAATTAATCTACTATGGATAATCTAAGTGATTCCTTTATTAATATTAAAGATCATAGTACGAAAGGTAAAATATATATTTAAATAAACGTTATGAAAAAGAAATTTATATTTATAATAAACAAAAAAACTATCCTAATAAACTCTTAATTATTTCAATTTCTATCCATTAAGTATATATTATATTCCACGAATCGTTGTAAAATACAATTTTATATTTGCAATTAATAACTCTAATAACCAATACTGATTTTCACAAATATATTCAATATTGCATTTTCAAATAATTCTGAATTAAAATATAATTACTATATATACTAAATAAGTTGATTACGATTTGGAAAATTTATTTTATAAATTAATAAATAATAATACGAAATCTGACTTCACATTTATGAGCAAAAATCACAATAATGTTTTCTAATTATCAAGTTTTATATTTGTAACAAAAAAGTTGTTTTAAACTATTTAAAACTCGCAAGTTAAATCAGCATTTTAAGTTTTATAAATTTTACTTCGTAATTGTTACTTCTTATATTATTAATATTTTAATTTTTTTATTTTCAACAAAGCACTTCTGGAAGGTTAGTAAGATTTATAAAAATTATTAAACGTTAAACTTATTTATGTTCTTATTTACAATATTTAGTTGGTCTGAAATTATTGAAATTAGCATTTTTAATTCAAGAATAATCAAATTTAAATTCAAGAATAATATATTGAGATTTTTTAAAATAAATTTAAAAGAATAAAAAGAGTGATTGTAGAAGAACAGCTCGCTTGATCAATGATTGATGTGCACAATTTGTTTTATGTCAGTTGTAGTTATTATATTTGAGAAATTGAACTTCACTGTTCATTACAATTAATCATTATTTAAAATTTTTACCCTTATCTTGTTAAACATTATTTCATAAATTATGTTAAAAAGATACATAACATCGTGAATTGATACATAAATTACGCGAAATATATTTCTATATTTTAATATATTTAATACATTTAAAATATTGCTAATTTTTAAGTGTAATTTATATAAGATTCTTGTAATAATATTTATTTAATTTCTAATTTACTTAATTATTTACTAATGTTACATAATAATAAATAAGAATCTATATTTAATATATTGTTACATTATACCGAAAACTATAAGAAATAACTGCTCTAATTAAACATGCATCACTTTATGAATGTATCCAATTAATAAATGATTGATAAACCAAATATTGCTCATTTTTAAGTAAGGAAATTTATTTCAATTACATAAAATTATTATAGTTTATTTAGTTTATTATTTCAGTTAGTTTTAGAAATATATCTATCCAGTATGTTCATTTATTTTAAAAATTTTATAAATATAATTTTGTTAGTATTGCATGAAAACGTTGATATATTTAATCCGTAAATAATGTTAATGAAATATTTAAATTGCATTTAAACCTAAAAATAAACCTTCATACAAGATTATTTTTAATGACGTTAATTCTTAAATAAATATTACAATCAAATCAAACTGATAAATGAGAAAATACTAAATTTATAGATACTATATCTATAGATACTTACTCGAAAAGAATATAAAAATGAACTTAAATTAATAAGATCCATAATACGTATATATATTATCAATAAATTGCTTGACTTAGTAGCTCTTATAATCAGTATTTATTATCAAGTAAATGAATTATACCTGGATAATCGTGATTGAAGGTGAATTTGCTTGTTATCTTGTAAAGTAAGATTTGTGGACCGATTAAATTGCGAGTATAAGTACATGCTACTCATAATATGTCATTTGTCGCATTTTTTCTGATCTTGTGTACCTATCAAATCATAAATAAAATAATATCTTTATGCAAGTACAAAAAACGATTTTATTAGCTTCTAGGCAATTTCTCATTTCCAGATAATATTAAGCTATTGTATTAATAAAAAGGTAAAATAACATGTACGGATTTCTATATTTTCATTTTACTTAATTTGTGTTATAAAATATCTGTTCTATAAAAAATATTGTTGAGTAACTTCAAGTTATCATTTAAAGAAAATTTTGTACAAAGTAGAAAAAATAATAACAATAAACATATATTTTAGATTTTATATTCCCACTTGAATAATAATATGCAAGTGAGGCAAAGTTTTAAAGACTATGCTAATACTTTTAATTTTTTTATCTAAATTTTAAAACAATCATTGTAATTGTTGTAACGCAGTTCCTTTTTAACGTTATTTCGATCTATATAGTGCCATGACTGAGACAAATCAATTTATATAATGGATTGTTTACTAATAATCAACTTTACGTCAAAACGAATCAATACTACCATTATTTTATAACAGTTTATTCTTTAAATAAATTAATAAATTATTAATGTACGTATTGAATTACATATATTGATGAATTTTTCTTTTTTTTTTGCATCTTATAATCTATAAAAATTGTAATTTATTACATTTAATATTTGTTAAATAGAAAAAAATTTTTATGGAATATTAAAATTCAAGCTTGAAGAGATGAAGAAAGTATAATATTTGTTTTATCATAATAAATAATCCTAAAAGAATATATATATATATATACACAATAAGTATGAGTATGAGTAATCTTCAAATTTAAATTGAAATATTATTATTTAAAAGATTGAATACTAACGATATTTTATTATTTATACTTTTACAGTTATATGAATTTTTTAATAAATATTTCCATTGAGTTATTATATATAAAAAACTCTGAAAAAATAATTTTTAACGACATAATTTTTATTACAAAAATGAAACTAAATTGGTTACTATTGAATGAATCTAATGAATAGTAAATCTAATCCGTTAATTTCTAATTCACACTCAAAAATTACACAAATTTATAATATTAGTAATTATTGTTATTAGTTTTTGAAGTTAAAGCTTGATGATTTTTGTGATTCTGCTCGTGAAACGAAAGAATAACTAACTGATATTAACGTTTTAATTAAACAAGTAGAAGCCGAACTGTAGACGGAATATCATAAATTTGGCATCCATTGAATATCAGTTTCATGTCTACCTTCAGCAAATCAAACGATACAGCATTATTTTAAAATCTTTTCAGAGCGATAAAAAAATTATTAATTCATCTACAAATCTGATTGGTAATCGAGGATTATGTAGTCAGTGATCACGAACATATCACGTTTTTTACCGATAGTAATGAGCCAATCTAGTTCAAACTTTCACGAAGTTTTCTAAATAACGTATAACTAAAATATAGACAACAGTTACAGTTCAATCGTATCGATTTTTGGGTTATTTATTTTTGGGTTTATCAAATGTCACTGTAAACACGTATATTAACATTAAGATCTTGTCTCCAAATGATGTATATAATCGGCAGGGATCTTTCCAAAAATTACTGCGACTTTAAAACAAAGGAATCAGAGATTGGTATAATTCTGGATCTAGTCGAATAAAAATCATTTTTGTCTCATTGATCGTTTTAGTAATATGAATTTATTGCATCATATATTTATTGGTTTTCCTTATATAAAGATTGCTTTGTCTCAAGAAATTAAAAGGATGTTACCAGAGTCTCTTCTGAGATTATTCGTATTTATCAGAAAGACTGCCCGTTCATATATGATAATGTCCCTGAAACTATAGTTCTCCAAGCAGACAACTATTCGCTCCATTTCATAACCTAATATGTATAACGTGTCTTAAAATATGATCCTACATATAGATATTTTAAAGAGTACATTGCTAATGTTGTAACATTGTATGATATTAATATCGTCATTATCAGTGAAGATACAAAGATGGTTTAATTATATTTTCAGTGGTTGATACAAAGTTTTATCGCCTGAGTGACTGTCTATGGTAAGGAGTTAATTTAACGCGAAGTAACATATTTTCTTTTTATATGATGTACGGAATTAACAATTTCGTTAAGCTGAAAAGATCAATTACAGATTCATTTTTTTATAGAAAATCTGGGTCACAGAAAATTTTAGACATTCCCGAGAACTAGAAGAAATAACCTTCTTTATATACTATGAACTAAATGAACTATGGTATACATCTAGTTCTGGATCGAAGCACTGTTATACAATAAATAGTAAAACTGCTTTATTATAATGATCTGTAAATCAATAAGGTAAAAATCCTGTAAACTGATAGAAAACAGAAGATTCTGGGATTTATCAGGGTCGATGATCCCATAAGTTGCATAAACGTAGTTCTTCATTTCTACAACTATTAAACGAGTAAGAAGTTGTACTTTTTGGTTTTATAGTAAAGTGATCTTTGATAGTTTTCTAATTATTAAAGACAAAGCATTCGACAAAAAGAATCGAAACAAAGATCATACTAGAGAAAAGAAAACTAGAATAATCGCATTGACATCCTCATAACGAAGGAAATACATTCCGAGTATAAATTTAATATTGTAGTAAAGAATGTAGACAAATATTACAAGAACTTCTAATTTATATATTTTATATTTAATATTTTTGAAATAAACACCGAGTGAAATATTATTTATATAAACTGAAATACAATTTAAAGTAAAAGTAAATATCATTAGAGCTATGGTGATTCAAAACTAGCTGCACTGAATAAATATATATTTTATAATTACAAAATATTTTGATCAAATTATTAAAAATCTGTTATAGTACATAAACGTCAATTATGGCTTGAGAATATATAATAGTACGGAAACTGTATGTATTATTAATCACAGTCTATTTTACTTTTGAAGTCTATTTTACTAGTGTTTTTAATAGCATATTAATCAAGAAAATTACAAGGCGCCCTCAGTAATATCCCTTATTATTCTAAAATAAAATAAGGGAATATTAAAAAATAAAATATTAATTCGCGAATATTTAAAATAAATTGTGAAACAGTCAAAAAAATAAAGAATACAAATATTTTCAAAAGGTTCTGATATTTATACAATTATGAAATGAAAAAACAACTATAAAAACATCTTTAATTCATATACATATTCAATATAAAACTGGATACATTGTTCATACTTTATATGCGCATAAAATCTAATAATTTCAAATTTTAATCAATTAACCTGGTGAATTTAAATAATGCAATATCAAGTTTATACTTAATAGTAATTAATTGACCTAATAACAAATAAAATCATATTATAATGTATTTAAAAGAAATTTTTAAATTATGAAATTACAATAAAATTTGAGTTGATCTTGTCATATCGAAAGCTCTCAATACGAAAATAATTTATTTTGATTTTGATAAATGATAACTGTTAATTTTAGTATCTAAACTATTTAAATATTCTTATAAAATCTCTATTTATTGGTAGTCAGTAAAAACAAAATTAGTTACTTGTAGAATGACATAAGACACATCTAACATAAGATACATTCTACTGACTAAAAATTTAAGAAGTAGAAATTGTTAAAATTCGATTGTATTGTGAAAAGCATTTTATGTTAATTTAAGAGATAAATTTATCGATTGCTTATTCAGAAAATAAAGCGTTCGATTTATAAAATTGTACATTTCGTAATTTTTTTCTTTCTATCGCATGTCGAGAACTTTTATATATATGTACATATGTAAAAGCATCAAATGAATTACAATGAGTACATATTGGAAAGTCACAATGTCAACACCGAAAACTTATACATTGAATTTTAATAAGAAATTAATCAGTTCAACTTATCAACTCTTTCTAATAATACTTCGATTATTAATAGATACCTATTATAATAAGATTTCATTTCTATAATATAGTATATTCAATATTTGTTTACGTACTCTGAGACATTTCGTTTAGTAATGTCATTGTTCCATTTCCTTATATTATTTTAAAGTTAGACTCCAGCGATTATAAAATACGCGTATATGTGCCATTTTTATATATTCTTTTTCTATTCCATATACATTCTTTAATAAAAAGTAATTATTTTATTATTGATGAGATCTAATTTTTAAGATAAAGCGATAATTTTTTACTGATAATATGGCTTTTTACTATAAATATGGCTTACTCAGTTTATATTACATACATAAATATAAGTACGTATAAGTACGCTCAAAAAAAATGAAAAAAAAATTGTAAAATATCAAAAACCTTATGAAAGATGGTGTTGTATGTCAAAATTTATACAAGAAAAGTTAGTGATCTTTCTCAACAAAGTAAAATTTGGAATTGCTTTTTCGCTCTAAATGTTTATATTACAATTTGTTCTTCGAATTCAGTATGCAACATTTTATATATATACATATAAATAAAGAGATAAGAAATTATATTTCTGTAATATAATTTCAAAATCAAAATATTAATTATTTTGAAGAGAAACGTATAGTTATATAAATACAAAAATTTTGCGATATTTCTATTTTTAAAACGTGAAAAAATATTAAAAAAATACTACTATGAAAAATAAGCAAACGAATATATATTTATTATTTGTGCACATTTAGTATTCATATAATTTCTACAATATTACCAATATGTATTGTTTACAAATTATAAAATTCGAATAATAAATTTTTCTCTTAATTATGTTCGTTACATATAAGGAAAAGTGAAATAATATAAAACTAATAAGAATATTATAATTTGCTAATGTATTAGAATTAATATTGATGAAGCGTACATACCGTAAACATTTTTTTAATTTTTTTTATAGATAAAGAAAATGAACGGATTTATGCATTAGACTACTAAATATGTGGAATTATATGTTCTTCGGTTAAATTGCATTATTTTTATTATAATTATTTTTTCCAATGAAAATTATCATAATAACATTTTATTATAACATATTACTTCATTATCCGCTTCTACAATTAATATATTTTCGGTAAGAAAATAATTTTTACCTTAATTATAATTTTCATTTATATCTTAAAGAGTTTTATTGTGACTTTCTTTACTTTCAATAAATTTTTCGAACGCGGATTTATGAATGTCTTTCGTAAAATAGAAAATAAAATATTTCAATATGGGATTTATCTCAAGTTAAAATATCAGTTGCATTCTACAGTCAATTTATAATCAAAGAATAAAAGAAAATATTTTTAAAAATCACTCAAAGTAGTTGTGTTACGTATCATTAAGAAAAAATTTTAATATAATATTACAATGCATTAAATTTCTTGAAATTGTAGATTCTAAATAATAAATTCTTTTATTATAACAGACTTGAAATTTTGTTTGAGAAAACTCACTTTATAAGAAATAAAAGTTCTATGCTCTTATTATTGTTCATCAAATCAACTTTATATTAGAATACTAAACTATTCAAATGAAAACTCGCGCGCTCTCACACATTAATATACCAACAGATATATACATCTAATATAATTCTAAAGTAAAATATCGGCTATATTGTCAAAGATTCAATTTGACATATTGTTTGGTATGGTTCGTCACTCAATCTCATAAAGACTCCAGTCGACAGATTTACTGTCATAAAATTACTAAAGATTTCAGTTGTCTGACGTGCGCATTCTTTTATGAAGGCTTCAACTGATATCCGTTTTGAACCTTTTCATCGTCGTACACGACATTATATTTATTATAATTATTTAAACATTAATAATAATAATGTACATTTACAATCGATTTCATATACAATAATTTATACTATAAATTTAAGAAAATTATTAACCGTTTATAATAGTACAAATTTTCTCTCAAATTAAAAATATTTCTGTAACATTTTATATAATTTCAACATTATATTTAAAAAGAAAGTTAAGTTTTTATATTCAAGTAAATTATAAAAAATTTTTTATTCGATTTTGAACTTAACATTAATAATATTTGCTTCATTTCGAGATGAATTATTTCATATAAAAATCTGAAACAATTTTAATGGAAGTTAGGGGATTTTTTCATTTTGAAACATTTTACCTTCCATTTTTCAATTCGAAATCGTTTTAAAACATAATAAAATAGTTATTTAATTTCACTTTATTTATTGTGTCGTGCTTTATTTTAGTAGAATTTTTGAGAAATTTGATAGCCATCGACTTTTTAATTGGACAGAGTATTAGTCGAAAAAAGGAAAAATTCACTACTTTCAGTTATATAAGTCAGAAATTATTTGAATCCTCGTTTGTTTTTTAAAAAAATTATTAAATTCCATTCGGTATATAAAACTCTAATGTTCAAAGCAATTTTTCTGTAGACTATTTTCGTAGATGAAAAATTACGATGAATAATTCGAATGATTATTATTGTATTTAATCATTGTTATATTAATACACGTTATTTGATATGTTAGAGTATGATAGAGAGCAATTACCTCACAGTCAAAGAATACACACAGATCCGCAATTTTTGTTTGCAAATAATAGAGATATTATTTACCACAATAAAATTCAAACGGGTAAATAAGGCAACGGGTACCATGCGGATAACATGGTTAAGGCGGTTGCATTTAGGCGGCTGCATGTACACATAGTGATAAACTACAACTGGATAAATTCATGTGCGGGCAAACATACGTTTAATTTTTCAAACAATGTCTGCGGTTTTTAGAAGGCTAGAGTTCATAATATCGTCTTTAGTTATGCATGAAAATGGGTAAGCATTAAACCCCATCAACGTTGATATAACAGCGGAAGAACAATTGAATCTTTTGATCCCTCCATAATTTATATCTCATAATTAAATTTCTATTTCAGTTGTACAAAATTTTGATTAATCACTTAAATCTATTTTAATTTATCATATTGCGAATTATCACTTATGTCTGATAATTATAAAACGTCAACAAAGATTACGTTTAATAATAAATTTCAATTAATTAATTTAAATCCCTGCTAACAGTTTTTGAAGAATCTATCCGGGATATTTATTCAATTAAAATATAAAACTGCTCATCAATTAGCGTATCTTTACTTATTGACTTACTCAATTATCACTTATTGACTTACTCAATATTTTTTTTTATCGGATTGAATGAATTCTTTTTTTGTTTTATAACTTGAATAGCCTTGGTATCAATAATAAAACAAGTACTTATTTCTTATAATGTTATAACGTACGATTAATTATAAATCCAAGCTACTGAACATATATTACTTTATTACATTAGAGTTAAAATATTAAATTAAATATATTCATTAGCCGTTTCGAAAAATATTTCATACGGGATTAATATTTTCAGTTTAAAATGCTTAAACAATATTTTATATAAGTAACTACTTACAACGTTTCAAATATTTAATATAGTAAAATTAATTTTTGCACTTGCAACGAAGTATGATATTATTTATTTATATTTTTATGATCGTTTTCATTATAATATCATTAAGTAGAAAGAAAATTTTGATAAGATTTATATATCCGAAATCTTGTTAAATAGTTTTAATAATTATACATTATTCTAATTTTTTATCTTATTTAGTCTAAAAAAACGAAATTAGTTCATTTTGAGATAAATTAATAAATAAAGGAACTTTATAGTACGTCATTAGAGAAAAATTTGTCTATTCTTTACAAAGTTATTATAAATATGTAGTTACTAAAAAATATTAAATTTATCAAAAATTTTATTTATTGCATTAATTTAGTCTGAACTTGACTGATGAATGTGATATTTAGTATTCAAGCAATAATATGAATGATGACTAATTGTATTTTGATTGAAAATTTATTTTTTGAAAAACAATGAATATTATGAAGCAAAATCACCTTATCATACATGTTTTGATAAATTAGCATACAAAACAAATGATACTTTAAAAAATATTTTTATAGTTGAATGTACTAAATTTTATTCTAAACAAAGTACATTGTTACATATGATGTCCTTACATATTATTCTAATGTAATTCGATGATTCGGACAATAATAGATTTTCCGGATTCAACTCGTACTAATTCGAAGCAACAAACTTACTCCCCGTCATATGCGAAGATCGTGAAATTAATGGAAATTCATTTATAATATTGAAAGTTCAATTTTTTCTGCACGCAATTGTCGAGAGGAAAAGAGAAACTGTGTGTGAGAGAGAGGATGCTCTAATTCATGTTACATTTTCATCTCATCCATCAGCGTTACAATTCGACGGTGTATGCAAGAAAAGATTATATTCTACACGTGTATCTCACAGATCATTTAACTACAGCTAATTGGTCGAGTCCCCAGTTTTCCTTGCTTTTATTTCGTGTCCATCTAGTTTCACTATTACTTTATTTACAACTGACTGAGGCAATAATTTTTCGATCACTAGTCTAGTCAATGATTGCCCGGAGATTTTCTCGACTCGATAGTATTTCGTTCTTCAACTCTACCCTTCAATAGATTTCTATGAACTTATCACTTCAGAGAGAGAGAGAGTGAGAGAGAGAGAGAGAGAGAGAGAGAGAGAGAATTTATCAATGAACAACCGAAATTCTCAATCTAGCTTCCTTTGATTTTCGTAGGAATGGTAATCGAAATATCATCCGAGGTTTCGAATCCGTTTGGCATTTTCACGAGTTCGTTCTGAGTTGGCTTCCTTTCGATAAGCTTCCTCAGCCATCAGTTTAAAAGAAAAACGAGCATCTTATTACTAATATCTCAGGAAAGTAGTGCTGAGTATTAATTGGAACGAAAATCTAGTTGCTATTCGCTGCATTTATTAATATCGACGTTTATTATGCGTTTTTAATGAGGTGTTTAATAATGTATACAATCTTTGAAATTTATAGTTAACTATTTATAGTTAACCTTACTAATGAGGACAAAAATAACTCAACTTCAGATAAAATAACGAATAAACTATTATATAAAATATGTAAATAAAAAATGAATAAAATAATATATAGCGAATAAAATAAAGTAATAATAATAAGTAGAATTATGTGATAAAATAAAAAGTTTTGATTATATATTTCAAGAAGGAAAAGCTTCCTTTTATTACTAATAATTATCAATAATATTTTTCAAAACTGTTTGAATAAATATCCAAATCTATCGAACTAGGTACTTTGTTGAATTTGTTATTTATTGTTAGAAAAAGAGAACTATATGTTTGTATTCTTTTGAAATATCTATTTTATACATTATCATATAATAAATTAAAAAATTCATAAATGCTAGTAATTGTTTAACAATACGTCTGAAATTTTTTGTATATATTCAATTGAATTAAAGTATACAAAAAATTAAATTTGATTGTTAAATATTTTTACAATTTTTAATTTGTACTTACTGCGCGATTTTGTAATTTTAATTTATAATAAAAGTATACACAATCTCTTACAAATACATAAAATAAAAGCAATCGATGACAGATATAGAGAAAATGAAAGAAAAATCATGGATGATAGAAGGAACCTCGTACTTATCCAAGGTAATTAAAGAATCTGAAAGTATAATAAACAAAGTATGCTTGATGAGCTTCAGTAGTACAAATCGGGTTCTGTGCAGCCGCGTCGACGTCGGTGACTACTTTATTTTCGAAGCCAATCCGCTAAAACAAATTCAAGATATTAATAATTTAAACATAACTTAACTTTATTTCAATTGAACAAGTAAATTGACAAAAAACGTTTGATAATTTATTCTCACATTTTGAAGAGTTCTAAAAATTTAAAGGGCTAAATTAAATATGGCACTTGGATAGAATGAAAAAAACTTTTTTTAATACCAATTATTGATTTTATAAATTGCGTTGATGCATGTGCATTTAAAAGCGACTACGTTAATGTAATAAAGGTTGATATTGATACATATATTTTTCGTTTTTCATGAAATTCATGATTTTTAAATTTAATTATTAAAGAAAAATGAATGTTACATAACTTGAATTTTTGCCTACAATGTTTTATTCAAACGGCATTTATCTTGTGCACATCGCCAACTTGCTGACGTACTAGATCCTATACAAGTGTGAACAATGTAGACGAAAAATAGGAAGAGCATGGAATTGAATACAGATAAATATAGCATGAGGAGTTAGTAAATAAGAAAAGCTTTTTATCTTGACAATAATAGTGAAATAATTCACCAGAAGTACAAAGCAAATTTCTTTATGCGTTTATGAACGTTTTTTACTACCTTCTAAATGAAAATTTCGGTCAGGCCAAAATATTTCATATAGTATATGATATGTGATTGATTTCAATAAACTGCATATACAATTACGTATTCTTATA
The DNA here is from genome assembly GCA_018907045.1 of Wiebesia pumilae. NCBI lineage: Eukaryota > Metazoa > Arthropoda > Insecta > Hymenoptera > Agaonidae > Wiebesia > Wiebesia pumilae. The sequence continues at coordinate 6,851,841 of JACCHZ010000138.1, forward strand.
AGTTGTATACGATTAAAAAATATATATTTTACGTGAGGATATTGTAAATTAAATTATTTTTAGATGATCTGAAGGAAAATCATTAAATTGGTCTTTTTCGCATTACATTAAATATTAGGTGTATCGAAAAATACCCAAACAAATGGTACTTTTATAATGTAGAAAATAAGTGGTATAAGTAAACGTTTATACAGAAATAATAACACTTTTATATCAGGAAAACTTTGAACTTTCTCATTTCTAAAGTTAATGGAATAATTAAAATATAAAGATTATTTAATTTAAAACTTCCAACTCATTTTTTCATAGATTATTTTTTTAATTGTACAAAATGTAAATTGTATATTTAATAGTTAATATTTTCAAAGAAGCTATTAAAATTAATTAACATTATTATTACGTATTTATTAAACTTAAATTTATTTAAATTTATTTAAAAGTATATGCTGAAAAAACGCATACGTTTAAAAAAATTGAAAAATATATAGTCAAATTTTACTTTTTATAATTATTTATTTCGTTAAATTTTTAATTAATTTATTAATATCGGTCAAAATATAATAAAATTTAAAATCATTGCATTAAATTCTTTACATAGAGATTCTTTTGAATTAGAATACCTTTTCTTTCGAATATCTAATTGAAAATCTTACATAAAACTATTAATATTGGTTGTACATTTTTATTTTCGTACAAAATAACTTTAAAACGACGATAATTTTTTTATAAAACAAATGATTATACTTTGTTGTATGTTATGAGTAAGCCCCCTTTTAAATTTTTTTCATGTTAGCTGGTTCATTCATCAAAGTTTTAAGTTTTCTTTGGTTAATTAAAGGCTAGCATGGAAAGCTATTTTGAGTTTAAACGAAAGATTATTAAATGCGATAATTTTCAGAAATAATATGATATTTGTCCACGTAATATGATAACGTGACTCAGAATTCGAAACTTTTCTTTTTTTAGATTCCAGCTTGTTTTAAATTTATCCAGTTGCGGGTTTACTATAAACTTGTTTTATATTGGATGACATGAAATTTTATCATAAAAAATTCTATTAATATTAAATAAGCAAAAATTTTGCATAATTAAAAGAAATCTGTCATAAAATTAATCACATGTAAAAAATGCTAATATTTACAACTGTCAGGTAAGTACAAATATGACATGCATGATTAAAATTTGTCTGTTTCGCTAACCTCCACAAAACTATTTACAATATAAATTATAGATCAGTTTATAATCTTATTTAAAACAGACTTCCACTTATGCAAAATTAAATTCAGTTACGCTACACAATGCACAAACGTATCAGCCTATACAATTTCAAACAACACATCAATAATACTTTTAAATATTTCTATATTAATACTTATTTATAGTATTGAAATAGAAATAGAAATTTAAATAATTTGAACAATGTATCGTAAATATAAAATTATTTTTACTGGGTCAAAAGGAATTTTAAAAATTGTACTTCGTATGCACGATTTTATCTTTTGGAAGTAGATCAGTTATTCCTTTTAAAAGTTAAAATCGGTATTTTCATTTGATAAATGAAGAAAATCAAATGTCAATAATAATTATATTGATGAAAAATAAAAATAAATAATAAATATCCAAATTAATATCCTACAATTAAATTAAAAATAATTTACTATTACCTATTGATTGGTAACTTACTGATTAATTAATTAACATAAATGAATTTAATAAAGCAGGTAAATTAAAATTTATATTATAAATTTATAGTTACTGAGTAATTCTGTTTCTGTCAGAATGCTAATCTTATTACATGTGAAAGTGAATATATGATATACAATTAAATATAGTTATCCGCGAATATATTTTACGATTCGAGTGTAGTAAAATGATGACTTTCCCTGATGGTTACTTATCTCTCACACACAAACTCCATTTCTTCGTTGCCTACTTCTTTGATACGTATGTAAAAATATACGTATTTGTGTATCGCCACTTACATCCACAATCTAGCACTTCAAATCGACTCGATCAATTTCAATCAAATTAAAGCTCATTTATACTCTAAGACTTTATATTTTTATATGAATTTGGACTGAAAAAAATTTCTTTCATTTTTTTTTATGTACAATAATTTCTCAATTTTTAATATAATCGATCTTACTAGAATGATGAAATTCTTCTAGTGTATAAGGAAATATTTAATAAGATATTATTAATTCTGCTGAGAATTAATTAAACAAATTTTGTGATATTGAATTGCGTATAAGTTTTCAAACATATACATAAATGTAAATGTGTATAAAAAAATATTTTTTTCAGAATTTCCTTGAAAATTTCTTACACAAGAGCCTTTTAAATTCACATGTAAATGTTTCAGATGATAATTATGTGAATAATTTAAAGAAAATGTGAAGCATTATTTCACTGTGTTTAAAATATTATTTATTTAAAATAATTTTAAATGTACACTTTTAAAATGGTACTTAAAGTTTCCATTCCTGGTGTCGAGCGCAAAATGGACGTATCCTGCAAATATAATGGGATCCAAGCCAATAAAATGAAAGTCGATTGCATCGCTATTCAGCAACTAGAAAACATACAATACAATATGGCTATACAAATGTCGGGCTCCATTCATTCTAGCGCTAGAAATAGAGTAAAAAAAACTTTGTGCCTTGAAACTTCATGGTGGGGTATCATTGAACTTGGACCTATGCATGACAATGGATTTCTGCAAACGAAAACGAATATTAGCACTTATTCTAAAGTGCATTTTGAATCTACATTCAGGAAAAATAGATAGATAAGGAAACATAAAGTAAAACTTTTGCGACTATTTTTCGAAAAAGGTTACGTATACGTAAAATACATAAACGTATTTTACAAAAACGGATTTATTTATTTTTATCGTAACATTACTTATGAAATAATTTGCATCGTTATTACATTCTTGTAGAATATCAGTTAGTTAACTAATTATTTCTCGTTTATGTTTTTATAATAATTACTAAAAATAAATATTGTCTACTTTAATAATATTTTTTCTAGTAAATAAATGGAAATTAACTCAATTATATTCCGTATTAAAAAGTTAAATTATATCAATTAATTATGCATAATATGTTGAAGAAATTGATGAATATATTAACTACGTTTAATGGATAATTCACGATAAAATAACGAGAAAAGTTTTTCTTTTACGTGTTATGAAAATTAAATTTTAATAAATCTGGCAATTTATCTAAAATTATCAAATATATTGCAGCTTTGTCATTTGAATGATTTGAAACCTAAGATATCAAATTTAAAACATTTTGAATCTTCTTTCAAGCTTTCGAGTTAATTAAAATTTCAGTAATTAAAAAGAAAAGTAAGATGAAATATGAACGTCAAATTGAGAAGAAATAATTCGCCTACAAAACTGTTTAAAAAAATATTTAGATACATGTATCTAATTAAAAACAATGATAAATTTAATTTTATTTAGAAATCAATTATTTACGGTAAAATGTATTTCAAATTTAGATAATCACATCCTTTACTGAAGAAATATTAAAATTAAGTATGATGTTATAGTTTATATATAGTTATATAGGATAGTTTATATATAAGAAATAACAAATATATCTATGAAAAAGCTATTAACATTTTCATGAATACTATTGTAACTCATATAAACTAAAATAAAAAGAATTCAGGTAATTAACGTCATACTCTTTCACCCTTAATATCTCTCTTAATTAGCAAGTTACGAATTTAGATCACTGATGGATATTAGTCGAATATAGCTAACAGTGTCAAACTTGTCAGACTAAATAGTACAATGAAACACTAATATAACTTAGTTAAACATTACTTTGGTCATTAATTAAAACTCTTCTAGGACTTCCTTTTATATCTTATGTAAATGTTTTGTGTAATATTATAGCATATTTTACTTCATTTCTTATAGCTAATGTTTCATAAAACTTTGATATTTTATACAAGTTTAGTGCTTGCAGTTATTCGTACCGTTCTAATCAATAATTTTACCTTAATTTTAACGTGATATCTTAAGGTATAGTTGATATTTTGATATATTTTTCAATACGTTAGATCATTGATAACATTTGTACTTATATACATAAAGAACTCATATTTATTTGAGGAAAATATAGATATGGGTTATGTAAATAGAAGATATTAATCACCGTATGTTAGGTATGGATTTCCAGGATTAGTGTGCTATAGAGCACAACAAGATTAGTATCTAAAACGTAGAACTTAGTGACTAAAACTGTAAAATTATAGAATATATCAAAACATGTGAGATATACTAAAGTTCAGATTCTTATTTAATATAGAGATTAAGTGACTACATAATTCATTTCTTTATATCATGTGATATCATTAGTTCATATTTCTTTACTCTTTACATTGTCCAAAATAACTCTTGCTAGTAATTACTAAAAGTTTTAATTAATTTTATTATTATATTACATTTATATGTACATATAAATATTATTTATACGCGATGAAATTTTTATTGTAATGATAATTGGCTCAAGTAAAATAAAATTTATACGAATTCATTTGACATTTAAAAAAAAAAACAAGTTTACCTACGTATTAAAAGAACTATACATTTTTACTAATATTATAGAGTTATGTAAGTTATGTACATGATACTTTAATGAGCCATGATCAGTTAGAATATAAAGAAATCGATTTTGGATTATTCGTATTCTCTTAAAAAATGACACCCTACATTTTCATGTAAATCTAATTCAAAAAGGTGATTCTACAAAGATCAAAAATTAAAATTGTTATATATATTCAAGTAGTATTTATAATTTTACATGCGTGTTTCTCAAAACTCTATTTTCAAAGTCAGTGACAAAGGTTTTTTAAATACCATTTAACTGATTAATTAAAAATGTTATTTTTCTCTTTTTAATAAAGAATACTAGTCCTTTGTTAAAAGATTCCTTTTCTGAATAATATTGTTTATTTGCTTTAATAAAATTAGCTTTTTTGTAACGATCCGAAATTTAACGTATACCAGCTGTCATATTGTCTCAATTTAAGAAAAATTTGTCTTAAATCTTTCATAAAATATTTATAAATTTTACGTAAAATATATATTTTTTTATTTCGTTTAGTTCAGATAATCCCTCTTCAAATAACAGTTGTTACAAAAGAAAGTTTTGTACTAAAAGATTTGATAAAATATACTTTTAATATAATCTGAAACAGTGGAAATTTTCATAAAAGTAAGTAATAAAATAAAATCGTTTTTCAAAAGAGTTCTAAAATTTAGAGACTCTCTGAATTTTTTGCTACAATTCTTTTTATTATTTTATTTAGATCACGTTAAATACTTATATTAGTCTTTAATACATTAACAAATATATTTTTTTTCCTAAAATATTTTATGCATGAGTATTTTATTGATATAAAAATGTTACATTTTATTATGTTATTCAAAGAAATTTTAAAAACTACATTCATTGACTTGCAATTTTAAGAAATATTAAAAAAAGTGTTAAGTAATTAAGTGATAATATCAATATCATGAATTATTTATATTTTATAATTAAACAGGTATGTAAAATAGAAATTTATTCTCCTTGTGATTATTAATTGTAATATAGACATGAGTTGAGTCAACAATATAATAATTTATGCCAATTAAAATGTTTGCAATAGATATTGTCCAAAAGTAAAACAATTAACTAAATATTATAATTTGTGTCTTTTTATAAAACATATCGATAACAGTGACTCCTTAAAGATTTTATATTTCGTGCTAATAATCACATTTAAATATTAGAAAAATACTGCTCTAAACTTAAATAAGTTTGTATAAACTTAAATTCAACTTCCTGAACTTCATGAAAGTTACAGCAACTAATAAAAATGCAGGTCTGAAGAAATCAACTTCAAATTGCAATGTATTTTCAATAGACTAAACTTAGGTATCAAATTTTAAATATCCATATTTGCACATCAATAATAAATCCTTACTAAGTTTGAAGCAATCTACACCTTGATTGAGATGTAACAAATGTAAATGATTGGTAGAAGAAAAGTTCAAGATTGAGGTTATCGGAAAAAAGTTTGTCAATAAAAAAGTCAACCTTTATTTATACATATAAATTCCCGTGTAGCTTCGGATAGAGAAGCTGGGAGAGTGATTTTAAGAACATTAGCAAAGCATCAATTTATTCAGAAGCTGTCGCAAAATCAGATAAATATTTACAGAAAAATCGCGCATTAAATGAAACTACAATGAGACTTTTTTCGTTCCCCTTCGTGGCTCATCCACGGAACTCAGCCACGGCTCTTCCAAACCCAATAAGAAACTCGCCGCTTGCCACAAAAGGATCATCATCGAATGTATCCACACGGTCAGGACAATAAACTAGTCTCAGGTCGAACACTGCCACTTAGTTTTCCGCAGCTTCACTGGACACTTTCGGGAAATAATAAAACCTATGTTTACTTGAACAGCATGAAGTTCTATTATTTTTCTTATAAACCTATCAGACACTTGATTTAATTTAACCAATTTTAATTCTATAGTTAAACATTCATGGGTTGACTCATACATCTACGTTTATGTCATGATAAAGTGGTAATGTATTAGAATTGTTATCGTCGTTTAAAGTTATTTTTAAAGTCTTATTGAGACATAAATAAAGTCAAAGTCGACGAGACATGAATACAAAGACGAAGCACAGATTAAATCTTGAACGCAGCTGGAGAAAGTTCAAAACAAGTATACACAGTTAAAGACAAATCTATAAGTTCGTATGACATGACTAATTTTAAAATGACAAGCATGAATAAGTAAGCTAACTCGTGCATTCACGTAAATGACTAACTCATTACAATAATTATATCTTATCCTTCTCTAACGCTCAACGCTATGTATAAATAATCATAAAGAATATTAAATTACATACTTGAAACTTGAAACTCTTCGAGCACTAGTAGTTTATTAAATAAAACTAGAGAAATGCTTATCTAAAAATGTAAACATTGCCACGTTATTTATATATATCATATCTCATTTGACCTTCGTTAAATTAGATCATTACATCCAGAAAAGGGGTAACGCCAACTTTTTAAAGGTAGTTAATTTGATAAATTCATTAACGCATCTATGATTTATTTATTTGCTGGTAACATAGAAAGGTTTGATACTTGTGAGCTTCATTTAAGCATAATTTGAAATTTTGTCCAACTGTGAGCTTTTATCGTGGCAAAAACTTTTCATGTAACTTTTATATCGATTAAGAATTTAATTTTATTCCTATATTTTTCAGTTTGATAATAAATTATTCTAAATTATCTCGAAATGCATATTTTTCATTATTGTAAGAAATTAATCGAAGCCATTTAAAAAAAGTTCCTTATACGCGTATATTGATAGACGAATAAAGCAGTTTAAAAAAAAAAAAATTGTGATGAAATTGAAAATTACACTTACACTAGATTATGGTTTATATAACTATTTTCACCAATGTTGTACTTTGCGTTATATATGTACTGGATATCACTCGCTTACACAAGTGGTGCTTGTAATTTGTAATCGCTACATCAACATTGGCTTCTATCTCGGTACCAGCAGATCACCCAACTGACAATACCTACAACTCTGGGTTAGCTTTGTTCAAATTATCAAATAAAGCCACACTGGTTGTTTAATTTTTTAACCGAATAAATTTTATTTAAAAATTAAAAAGCCTATTTAAAACTTATGTTACGAGTCAAATGAAAACAATAAAAAATTGGAGAATGATATAGTACATCTTATTCTGTGTATTATTTTGACTGAATGTTAACTATACGTCGTTTTTAATAAATAAATCAAAACTTTGCGTATTCTAATAATGTTTAATACATCTCTTATTAAGCGGATATTATCAAGCGAAAAGGTACTACTTATAAAATATAAATACAATAATTTTATAAAGTTCTTTGTTAATGCATGAACATTTTTTAAATACGTTTTCGATTATGTGATTTAAAGATTAACATTTGATTTATCTAGTATTGACATTTATTTACATCGAACATTACAATTTGTATTATCTGTGTTATAATTATGGTCTTACATAACGACACAAATCATATCCTTTTCATATGACTTTACGTATAACAATTGTTTAAAAATAAAATTGTATAAAATGTTATATTAAATAGAGGAATTTCATATCAGTGAAGGCAACATCTCTCAGTATTTTATAAACTTGGTAAAAATTCTGTATTGATACTTTGCAAAAAGGATTGGTATTGCAATCTTTTCTATTAAACAGTTTTTTAATGCTTTCTTAGCTTTTTAAATTAGATAAAGGCTAGATTCTTTTTCCGAACATCCTATTGTTATTAGCAGCCTATAAAGTGGATAAAAGTTGATTTGAAGTAAATAGTAATAAGCTAATACATTGCTTTAAATTTTAAAAAAATCATTAAAATGTTCTTTCTTAATATTAATATTGAGTTTCAAGTTGATTAACGTACATGGTACATATATAACGTCTTCAATATTAATATATATTTCAATTATCAATTTTTTTCAAGACCGTACAATCCGTATTTTTTATACTTACTTTTATATCTGTATTATTTTGAAGATAATTTCCAATCTACTTACTATTAACGGCAAATATGTACATTTGCACTTAAAAAAGTGTACGCTGTTCGTGTTTTTTAATCAAATATTATAAATAAGCACTGCTACAAATTAAAAAAAAATCCTATTATAGTATTTTAGTTTGTGTACATAATAAACGTACAACTTATTTAATAATAACAATTATTTTGATTTTAAGGAAAAATCAATTTCAGATCAATTTCATTAATATCTAAAAAATAATAATGTACAGTACAGTATTTGTTACATTACATTTTTTACTAAGATATAAAAACTCGATGATTGATTCAAGTTCTTTTAATTATGTAATGTATACTCAGCATGTATTAATTTTTTCAACCTACATTTATGTATGGCAACGTCGCACATTTTATCACAAACTTATAAAATTTGCTTAAACTGTTGATCTAATGATATTGAACATTACGAATATCAATATTCCTATCAAGAAAATTTCAACTTCAAAAAGTAGATGAATATTTATTTACAGTTTATTCAATAGATATTTAACATAAATAATGATTGGAATATTTGATGATATTACCGTTGAAGAGATACATTAACTAGATTTCAATTCAATCTTTTGTTAATTCATATCTGATACCTTTTATTTGAAATCTAATTTTACATATTTATCTGTATTCTAAACATTGTTCTACATATAATATTACTTAAGGTTTAGTAAACTGTCTGTTCTGAAAAAAATGAATGTCATATTGAATTAGTTGTAATTTAAAGTTTTGGTACATTGGTACATTTCAACTTTGACGTGGTTTAGAGTAATTGTGAATTTTTTTCTTTTTCATTCGCTTTTATCTATTTATCTTTGTTTCTCCTACCTTCTTCTTCTCTCCCAATCTCTTTGTTGTATTGTATTCGTATAGTTTATTCAAAATATTTCAAGAGGTAAAAATATTATATTACGCTTTCATATATTGACCAAATATTTTATGTAAATTAAGATATAGAATTAAATAAAGTTAAATAACAAATAACCGTAAGAAAGATTTAATGCCAGTATCTCTTAAGTAAAATACTATTTATCGTAATAAATCATGGAACTTAAAAAACTTGATATGCTTTTTTTTAATGTTTACAAATTATTTACACCGTTATCTATAAGAATTATTCATTATCAATAAAATTTTTGTTCCGTCTCAATTCATACCTTAAATTTCGAATTGTTTTATCTTGTGTATTTTAATTAATTAACTGTAAGGTATAGAATGTTATTCGTAACAGCTGATTACATGAATATCATAAAGTTAAAAGCTATGTTTATTATTATTTTAATTTACCATTTGGTGGCGCATATAAAACTCAGGCATAGCTTGTCTCACCTTTTAAAAGTATACAAATATATAGTCGTCCGACGTAAAAAAGTTAAAATACGTACATTCATTGATTTACTATTAACACTTTAATTTATTACTTAGTGATGTATGATAAGGACGATAATAATAACATTGCATGAATATACATTAATACTTTATTAAATTTTAGTTATAACAGTATTTATTTTAGTCCGAAATCTATATTTGATTGCTATTTTTGAAACACACGCATATTTTATTTCCTTAGCATGGCCAAGTATTAATAACATCGTAATTTTTACACTTTTGTAAATTTTCATAGTGTACGTATGAATATATTAGTTCTGTAAAACATTTTTAATTCAAAATACGTGTAGAATATTAGAATAATGAAGATAAAAATAAATATTGGAGATAATTTAAATTTATATTAAAATTATTTCTTTTGTATTTATTGATTTAGTATTAAATAAGACAAAATTAAAAAAAGTTCTATTTGTTTTCGCCCGTAAGTAACGTAACTTCTAAAACATAAACTCTTTAGGTGTAAACAATGTTGACACTGCAAGAAAGTCTTTACTATATAATAGCATTGCGATAGTAAAAAAATTGTACACTCCGTAAATATCTAATATCTTCTTCCTCAAAAATAAGTTAAGTTGTTTTGATTTATAAAGGTTTTCTTTTTTCTGCAATATAATTAAATATTGCTGTTAAGATTCAGCGATGTTTTTGCCTATATTTATCATAAAATTTAAATACATTAATATTAATATTAATTAAAAATAACAGACTGAAATATTTAAATTTATTTTTAATTTTCTTTAATTTTCTTAAACCATCGATTAATAATGAGATTTTAAATGAGCAAAGAATTTGAATAAATTTTCAGTATAAATTGCTTTTATACTTTATTAAATATTTCAGACGATACATTCAACATGTTACCGTTGATTAAGAAATATTACATATTTCAAAGAATCAAGATAAATAATCGTTATACTTAATTTTTCTTAACTCAAAAATTTAGCATAAATAACATTAATTAAATGATAAGTAGAAAATAAATTATATTGTTAATTAAGATTTATAGTGAAAACAATTTTTCTAAAAATACTGGATATTTTCTGAGGGTTCGGTATATATTTGTTTTCAAACTTAAAATACTGAAGATAATATATTATTAATAAGAAACATCTGACCTTTAATTTCAGATATTCTGCACAGTATTTTTTAAATTTATCTAAATTTATCTCAGTAATTTACAAATTTAAAATAACATTTTCATTAATTGAAACCGACATTTTGTCCAAAGCTATTCTAGATTAAAAAACGAAATGATTAATATTTGCAAAAATATTAATAAATAAATGTGCTTTAAGTTATATTACTTTTATCAGAATACTTAATGAAGTAGCAAGTATTTGATTATTATTGATGTAGTTTTTCCATAAGATATGCAAACTTATGTGAAGAATGTCAGTCATAAATTATTCAACGATATTGAAAACAAAACTACCAATGAATGTCCAGTTTTTTTCTTGCATTTCATAATGATCGTGACCGATAAAAAAATTATAATCACTAAGTAAGATTTTTTTTCGATATCTATATAATAGTACATTCATAACATTTTGCATGTGCTTTTCATTCCATTAACTTTTCATTATTCTTATTTCTGAAAAATGTTAATTTTTATTATTGATAGATTAAAAAAATATATTTAACAAAAAAATCCTATTCTTTTAGTTCTCACCTCAGTCTTATAAAATCCTTTTTCTTTTAGTAAATTGTTCTAATGATGCTTTTTGTGTTTATTTTACGAATACATTTAATCCATTGATTTTAGTTTCTATATATAAATGTTAATTAAATTATAAAATTTACCTTTTAAGATTATTTAATTTCCAATATTTTTGGGCTATATCGACCTCTTGCAGCCAAGCACCGTTTTTAACACTTTAGTATATTTACGACTTTATATCTTATACGATAGATTTTCTTCAATTATTAAATGTTTATTTCCTATCATTCCTTTATTAAAATCTACTTATAATGCTTTAAAAACTATTTTTCACTTATTTCAATTGCTTGCATCTATTAAAAGTTAAATTATATTTTTTCAATATCGCTTTATTGTCATTTTTAAAATGTACTTATTAATTTATTATAAACTTAATTTAAATGAGATAGATTTTAGATAAGATAGATTATTGTGTATTCCTTTAATCTAATTTATTGCAGTTCTTGAATAGTTTCCTTTGTATTCTCATTTTTTTTTTTTTATACATTTTATGACAATTATATACATAACTAGTAATTTGTGAGATTATCTTTTATTTCCGAGTATAATTAATATTTTATATTTAATAGAAAATAGTGAGAATTTTAAAGTTTAAACAAGTTCTACAAGAAAATTTTTCTCGTAAAAATCTTTTTTATTATGTTGTTATCTAATTATAAACATTGATCCACATAATATTACTTTATATATTATTCTATATAAAAAAAGTACATCCCTATTAGAACCTAACTTCTTCTATATGAAATAGTATTCAGTAGAGTTTGATATTTTATCCAGCTGTCTAAGTTCAGTATTATTTTGTATTCTATATTTTCTCAATAAGCGATCATTATTTTTTAAAGAATTAACCTTTGTAAATGTATATAATATTTTGTATTAATTTTGACACTTATACATTCTTTTTCTAAAGATTTCGTCCACTAAATCTGATGCTGAAATTATGCTTGTTTCCACTTATAATTTATAGAAATGAATATTTTCTCACTAAATTTAGAAATCTATTGTAAACATTGTATCGTTATTGTAAACTTATTTACCTATGCTTCTTTATCAACATTTCTGTTCGTAAATTTAAAATGAAAGCTTATTTTACGTTCTAAATATTCTTTTTCTGAAATTGATGTTCAATCTTCATTTATTTAAGTGCATGACTTACATTGATCAGTAAAGGCTATTATTGCATTAGTATTCAGTACCCACGGGTTGATCGATATTTATTTATATTTGTGTTGCTACATTGTTTATCTGAAATGAAGCTATTAAGTGAGATTCTGATCCATGGGATAATATTAATACATTTTAAGGCATCTTAAACGAAGTAATAGGATTCACCTTCTTTGATATTAATTTTACTGCTAATATTAGAATTAAGAAATTATTTAATTAATGAAGGAAACAAGTTATAAAAGAAAATTAGAATGAAATATAAAGAAAATTAAAAGAAAATTCTTTTAATGAACTTTAATATGAATTATTTAACCTTGTATATGTACGGATCAGATGATGCACAGAACGATTAAAAATAAAATGCAATAGTGCGGAACAAAATAATTATATTGATAACTGAACTTTACACAAGGAAATATGTACAACTACACCCTCATATTCAATTTGAAAGGGTGCTCTCACACTTCTTCACTATCCTGCAGGAAGGTTACGCTCCCCCATTCTTAGAGGAATTACGAGTCTTTCAACGAGACTCTCAGGTGACGCCATGTCATCCCTTACTATACTCTCTTTCTCTCCCTCGCTCACTCAAACGTGTCCGCAATCCTACATTTATACTGATTTAAATGAACAATACTTCTGTAAATTTAAAAATTAAAAAAAAATTACCTAACATTATTTCAAAATCTAGTATTTAAAATTACCAACTTAGAAAATATTGTCGAATTGAAAACCAATATAATTTCATTGAAAAATTTTGTTAAAAAAAAATAAATTTAAAATTATCTTTATTTTAGTTTCATAAAATTATTATAATTTAATGAAATTTTTTTTAATTCTAATTTATTATACTTAATATCTATATTTTGTAATTTATTTCATCATAAAACTGAAATTAAACTGTCAAAGAAGATTTCCATGTAATTCTATGATAAAACATAATTACAAAAATTTTTATTAACAATCGACTAATTCATTTAATGTATTGTAGTGATTACATAATTTGATTTATTATAGATATAACAATTTAAATGAAAACTAAAGATTTTTCTTAATGTAATAAAAAAGTGGTAATAATTTAGTTTCTAAGCCAAAGGAATGTCTACATTTTGTGTAAAAAAAATATTTTACATATATATTAGAAACTTTTTCAGGAACTATACTAATATAGCGGTATTAAATGAAACTTTGAAGTTTCTAAATAATAATATTAAATATATTTCATTCACAATAAAATTTTATGAGTTTTACAAACTGTTTTTTATTAAAAATATTCATAAAATTTAAATTAATACAAAAATATTTACTTAATGCTTTTCCATAATAATAATTAAATAGTTTTGTACTGAATAACATTGAATGTGACATATAACAAGAATTATTTAGAATGTAAAGTCATAAATTTGTAAATCTGATGGATTTTGATTCTAAAATTTAGTTGGATTTTTATTTTTCAGAGAAATGTATGTAACATGCCTACTGAGAAAAATTTAAATTCCATTTTAGAATAAAAAATGAAAGAGTGATTTTATTGTACTTACAGTTTTGTTATTGCTCCAAATAAATTTTTATTTATATTTGGATAAAATTTAATTTCACAGTGCCATAATTATCCTTGCCTCATTCATTATGCAACTATTTAATATTTGTATGATTAAAATCTGATGAAAATAAGATAAAAACATTCATTGAAACAATAGACGAGAAAATGAAATTGAAACTTTAAAATTTCAATTTCCAATAAAAAAAAATAGTTTTCAGGAGGATAAAAATTCTTTCGAGTTTTTACGTTTTCTTTTATGTCTTCGTAAGTGCGCTTTTCTATATCATTTATATTTTGTTTATTTTAATTCACTTTAATTGCGTCTATTTTATTCGAAGACCTACAATCAACAGAACATTTCCCATGTATATTAACATGTAATATTACCTTTTTTTATATGTACGTAATGGACAGTAAAGAAAAAACTTGATATTACTTATATGTAATAAGTAATAAATTAGCTCTATCTATTGTACATCGATTTGCCTATTATCAAAAAAATTCTATATAATACATGACTATTTTCACTGAGTACGTACATAAGAAAATTACTTGCAATTAAATTTCTTAGCAGATGTGTAATATATTAGATCAGCAATATTAATGTTAAAAATTTATCAGATTTTAATTGTTAAATTCAATTTATATTTCTTTAACTGTCTCATTTAAGCAATATATTAACTGTACATTAACTTTCCAAAATATATGGCGTAATTTAATAAATATTAAATAATTTCACATCTTTTATGCCTGAAGGTAATTTTCTTATTTAATTTCACTTTATTTAAGAATAAAGGTACTCTTATTTAGCATTTAAAAAAGGCTGATGGCTCAACCTGCTCTATTACATTTCAATTTGCATACATAAAGTAATTTCATCTTATATATGCTAGGGATATCCCTTCGTTTCATTAATGGTTAAATAAAATGAGTGATTAAGGGGTTTAAGTTATATCGATTTTAAAAAATAAAATCCAGTATACTTACATTAAAATATGATCTTCATACTACTAAATAATTAACAACATTATAATTTATATAATAAAAAATTTATATATAATTTAATATAATACATAATATAATTAAATTAATTAAATATGAAAATATTTAAAGCAATAGTAATTTAATTTATACTATACTATAATACAAAAATATGCTTTGAAATAATTGTCCTAATATTGCACAAGATTTTCATTTATAAATTTATTTTGCCTATTTTCGTGTATAATAAAAATTGAAAATTTACTTTCAACACGACTATTGATTGCAATATTATAATATAAGAATATTAATATTATAATAAAATTCAATTTAAAATTTTATAGAGTTAAGTTTAAATATTTCAGTCTAATTAATGGAGTTTTTTTATTATATCTTAAAACATAAATTTTTCATAGCATATAATTAGTCCTCTGGTACAATGCATAATCTATACAGTAAAACATTTAGCTAAATGATGCTTCTTCAGGGTAATAAAGTGGAACTATACGTTATCGTATTTGATAAAATAATTTAAACTGTAAAAGTGACTTTGCGAATTACATTTTAAAGTAGTAATAAATAATTATGAATAATTTTATGACACAGAATAGCAATAGAATTACTATTAATATGATGAATAAAGATGACATTAGAATATTTATAATATAAATTTCGAAATATTTACATTTCTTTTTAATTTAATAGAGTTTAAAAAATTCTTCAAAAAATATTTATAATTGTTTTAATAAAAATATAAATGTGCATTCTTAAGAATTACTTTTAACCAATTTTAGTTTTAAAAAATTAAAACAAAAATCATGGATAATTGAGTAAATATATATATTTTAACTGTGACCTGAATTTAATATTTGATTAAAAAATAATAAATTTATTATAAGAATATTCCATATTCAGTACGTAACTAGTGATTATCTCATTAGTGATTTCGGAATTAATAATTCAAAAGAAATATTAAGTGGGACTAATGTACTCTAACAAAGATAATATACATTCTGGAACTAATTAATTATAAGATAAGCTTAAAATATCATTAAAAATACTACTCCGAAAGTTATTTACTTTCTTTTAAATAACGAATAATTTTACTTAATCATATATTAATAATGAAAATACTGATAAAAGCTATATTTGAATGATTATTCAATAATAACAGATACGTAAAGTTCACTTTCATTAATTATATTTTATTATTGCTAAATTGTACACACCTATACTATTCATGAATAAAAGTGTAATTTCCAAAACTTTCTTTTCCGATTATTCATACTAAAATCATTTAAGAAAGTTAGTTTAATTGTCGATAAGGGGTTAAGTTGTGTTAGAAGGTTCAAAAAAGCTCTTTTCTAGATTTTTCCTTGTATATTCCTTATACATATAATAAATTTTTATAACTATTTTTACTATATTATTTTGTACATAAAGAATTTTTAACAAAAAATTGAAAATAAGATGTTGAAAATTATAGAAGTTGTAGACAAGAACCTAAATTATCTCTAAAAAATCATTTTGCAGTGCCAATTAATATGTGAAATCTAGTAATCCGAAAAAGATGAAGCTTAAAGATTTAGTATTTATCTAGAATTTGCTCGACCTTGAAAAAGTTTTTTTTTGGAAAATTTAATTAAGAACGAAGTAACAATTACTGTGGGTCAAATTGTCGTAAAACTGACCATTTTAAGAATAATTTTTAATGTACTATATTAACAATTAAAGTCAAAATGAAAAATTCTTTCATAAAGATCTAATATGTTATATTAAAAAAGAGCATGAAATTTTTTAATCGTAAAAGTTCTTTTTAATATTTATTTTCTACTTTATACTGAAAAACATTGATTACATCGATCGATTAATTATGAATATTGATGGAAAATCTATACAATTATGGAGATACTACTGCATGTGCAATCTGTGATATTGGTAGTTCACTTCTTAGGTTTTCTTTGAATGCTTCTGACGACATTTTTAACCTGATATATTTAAAGGTATGGTACGTACGGGAATTTATGGTACTTTACGATTGTTCGTATCATTATAAACTAACATTATGGTAATATTCATCTTACTAAATTCTTAACAAATGTTTTTTAATAAATCCGCTGATTCTCCATAAATATATTTTTTCTCTAGTCGTCATTTTTTCAACTCTATTACTTTCATTATCCATAATCTTCTTCTAAATCTCGTGTATACATTTTAGATGCTATAAAAGCATAATGTAAAACTTTTAGTCTTCACTTATTTGCATCCATTCCAACAGACGTAAATACATTCGATATTATTTATGATTTTGGCTTGGAATTTGTATTCCAATATCCAATAAAGATGAATTTCAACTTCTCTACTTTATCTGAGAAGCTGTTATGCTATGCATTAAATTTTTAGTCCTCAATTATTTTTCTGAATTTTCTCTTAATATTTTAAGAGAAATATTTTAAGAATTATTTCTTCGTTACACCCAATATTCCTTTTTCAGGGTATTCGTATTTGAAAATAAGTGATACTGCAAGAGACTTCGAAACTATTTGGATAAAATAGTACTTTTTTGTTAATACGTTTGATGTCTGTGCAATTTGCAAATTATTTTTATAATTTAATTATAATTTGTACAAAATTCATGTATAAAACATCAGATAGCTAAATGAAATATATAATGCAACTATTTTTTTTATTAATTTTACATCTTTGATATAAGGCAATTTGAATAATTTTAAGGATCATGAAGTTTAAAATAAAACACAAATTTTCATTACTCACATTATTATTGTTATTATTATTATGTTGATACAAAATTAAGAATTTCACAATAATGTACAGACAAGTTATTCATCGAATAAACGTATTGCTTGTGAACTTTAATAACTATCTTAACGATGAGAAAACTGTTATATAAGAAATAGAGGTCTTCAGAACCTAAATATGAAAATTATATTAAAAAATACATGGTAGAAAATAAAGATTCCAAAAATAGAAATTCTAAATCTATTGTTGAAAATATACTATAGAAGTATGTATAATTTTTTGTATAGTCGTCGATATTAGGTATTTAATGCCCGTTATAAAAAATTTGGATATATTACCGATAAAAAATTTGCAAAATTCATAATGTATATTCTTCCTGCAGTCAGTTGACAAGGTTTGTAGCTGCGTAGTATTATAAATTTGAGTAGTTTTTTAGCATTGGTAGATGTCTCATACCATTCCGTAGTGTAACTGTTAAACAAAAACGTTATATCCAACATGTGTTTAAGAGTTAAAGATGTAACATAGTAATATAGAATACTAATTTATTGATATGTTTATTCTTGGTGCTAGAAGTACTGTCTATTAGATTTATCGGTAGTTAAATATAATGTCTGAAGCATAAATAATAATATAATAATATAAATAATACAAATAGTTTATGTGCATAGGGTATTTTTGTAGTAAAATTTAATATCATATATTACTGCTGTTTTACTAATAAAAATATGTAATATATTTAGGCTGTTATTAATGCATAGAAAATAGTAAAAAAATCATTATTCACAATTGAAACGTAGTAAAAATAATTTATTTTCAATAAATTTAAATGTTTTCATTGAAATAAAAATGATATTCACTTTTATTACTTATTAGTTGAAGCGCATCGATAAATTTATATTCTTACAAGACCAGAAATGTGCACAAAACCAAATATAATTTCAAATAAAAACAGATCTCTAAGTTGTATAAAATATAGTTTGAAAGCAAAAAGCTCACATAAATCAGAAACTATTTATTTTTATACCACGGAAAATAATTTACTTAAAATGCATGATATCAAATTTTATGGAGAACTAAATATAATATTAAATTTAATTGCAGAATTTCTGAAATGAAATCGTTATAAATTTTGAAATGAATTTTTCTTTCCATACGATTTTTGGCGCTTCTAAGTTGTAACATTTTTAAATAACAATATATTAAACTATGTTTGTAGATTGATTTGCTTACGGCTCACTAAATTATTCAAACTGCGGAATAGCTATTCATGATTGCATAGATAGACGTGCGTAAGCATCCGGATATGCGTAATTATGCAAAAGTTTAGCAAGGCACCTCACCAAGTTATCAAACTATTCTTTAAAACTTTAAACGATTTGGTCTAAAAATTTTATTTTAACAAGCAGTATGTAAAACGTTTTCACATATTTATTCTTGTATGTTCTTCATAATTGCATAAAATATTTATAATAATTTGTAAACTTAATTAATCTCTATTATACAAATTTATACAAAATTTTCGAATAAGTTTATACTCTGTTGAAAAGTAAACGCTATACGCAGATTAAAGTGGGTAAAAAGGTTACCATCTTTCATAGTTTTTAATATATAAATAATAAAAGTTTTGTGTTTTATAATAAAATTTCTTTATATGTTATGAAAATATAAAAGGCATTTTATGCGCTATGACAATATCTCTAAAAAAGTTTGTCAGTGCTTTTAAAATATAGTTATCTTGATTTTATATTTTATATTGAATAAACACAGTAAAATTAACACAATTTTTACTCACGATCAGAGATACGATAGATTGCGTGCCTCCTAATGTAAACAAAATAAGTTGAAACTCGTTCTGAACAAAATCGAACAAAAAATCATTGAACGAAAAATCAAAGAGGATAGACTTTGCGAGCTTCAAATAATCGTAAGCGTTATTATTGGTAAAATTAGTGCATATACCATGAGAATATTGAAGAGAACATAAACTTCTAAACAATGATTACATGTGGTAAATATGTGACTATTTTTATGTATAGAGCACAAATGAAAGTCCATTAATTACGCGCACTAGAACTACGCGTCTAAAAATCTTATAGCAAATACCAAGATCGATCGTTTAACCTAACGTTTGGAGAAGTAAAACTAACCATGAACACACCAACCGGACAATATCAGAATAAAAAGGAAGGAATTTACGTATGAGAGCAAATACATGCATTATTCCGTTAGGAAATCCTGTTATTGGAGGGTCCCCTTAAATATTAGAGATGGTTCTATGATTTTAAATAAACTGAAATTAGCTTTAAATATTCCAGGCGTTGTTGAATTTTAAAGCATTTTAAATCATATTAAAAATAAAGCTTCAATAGCTTTTTTCAAAATAACGATAGATCTCTAAAATGCTAAAAAAGTATGATCCAGGGGAATCCTGGCTTAAAATATATTTGCTAAAAACTTACGCATCTTCGAAAAGACCTCCACTGTGTTCAATCACCTTCTGTCCTGGCCACACGGCATAAAATAGATGTATCAACATGCCAATCAGAACCAAAGAAAATCGAACAACTTCCATTATTTGACCTAGTTTTGTAAGAATCTAGAATTTTTTAAAAATGAAAAATTACTCCAAAAATTAATGCGCGATTTTTTAATTAAATATCTGTACGATGGCTTTTCATTATTTTGTATAAATTAAATACAAATAGGCTACAAGAAAAGATTTTCTTGTTTCTAATGAAATAAATTTTTACATTGAAATTATCAAGTGAGATTGATAGATTTTACGAAAAAATTATGAAAAGTAATAAAAATTAAAATAAAATTAAAGACATCGTGTAAATGTGTCGTACAAATTTAATAATTATTCAAAAATGCATGTATTATTATTTAAATAATATATATAATGTTCCATAAAAATACTTAAATTTTTATCGTTACTTTATTATTATACCGTTTGATATAGTTTTTCGTAATTGGATAAATAAAAAAATATTTTTCCCGTAAAGAACATAAACATACGATAAAAGATTCAGCAGTAAATCATCAGCTATATTCTTGTATAAATACCGTATGAGAAAGGCTGTAAGGGAGAATTAGTTAGTACTATATAGTTGTAAAGTAATATTAAAAGAAGTACCTATGAGACAAGTGACGATAAAAGATAGTCTAGATTATCTGGATGTTTATGTAATGAAAAATTGCGTGTGATAGTTTAAGAGTCAATAAAGGTGCACTGTGTGAGAAATGAAAAGTGAATGATGTTCTTATAAGGTCTGCTTATGCTGTAAAGGCTGATTAAGATAAGTTACATAGATGAATAAAGTTTTGGAATTAAAGTTTTTATGTTTTCGTCATTCCTAATATATGATAGATATAATACGAGCACAAGTATGAATTATTAAAACTAATATAGATCATTATAAAATTATTAATGGGTATGAATAACAATACGAGAAAACGTATTTTCTTTTATTATTTAATGAAAAATAGTTAATATATCAAATAATTCCAATAAAATCGATCGAATCAGATCGTATTATTAAAAAAACTTGATTGGATTTTCCTACGCTGTTTCTATCTTCAGCAAAGCAATTAATATTAATAAAAATTTTTTTCACGTTTTTTATAATATAAGAATATATTACATATGTAGTAGAAAATGTTAGTAACTATTATAACTGATAACACCATTCATGAAATATCTATATTAAGCAGTGCATACCAATTATCTAAAATAATAAAAATTTCAAGCTTTTAATGAAATATAGTAGATTATGAATCAAATTTTAAAATTTGTAATGAAATTCGAAGGAGAATATTAAGTAGTAAGTTTTATGCACGTAAAAAATATTTCTAATTGAAATTTTTTAAGATAATTCAGCCAGGTAGAATTTGAATCATACGATTTCCTCAAAGCTGAGAAATCAATCAAGAAAAATAATAAAAGTTAGTCTTTACTTCCAGTAACTTAAATTAAGTTTAAAATAGTATGACTGAAGAATTTCTCTACACACATAGTTTTCCATTTCTAACCATCTTGCACTAATTTTAGTGTTAAATATTTCATAAAAATTTTTATCTTTTGATAATGAGGTGTCCTTTAAAATTTTCTTAAATAACCAATTTATAAATATATAAAATAAAAAATTTCAAGTCAAATTTGCTCTAATAACATTTTTATTGCTCCAAAAATATAAATCTTCAAATGGTTCATAACATTTTAATATTAGATATAGAAACACACAATTTACGTTTTAGTATGCTTCGCGTAAATATTTAAGCTATAACTATTAATATAAATGAGGGAGATTTCTGTTCCTAAACACATAGCTTTTCATCGGAAAACTATTCTTTCTGGTTTTATTAAATTACGTTTTCAAGCGAATTTTTTGCGCTTTATATTTTCCACAATATATATATTTTGAGTATTGGTATACTAGCGGTGCATATTTTCCAAATTTATGTTTACTTAAAAGAATATTTTTGTAGTAAAACATTTCATTTTAGTATTTTATGTACATAAATGTTTAAGTAGTGTAAAACATTGATTTGTACATAAAAAAAGTTAAATATTTGTTATGGTTAGAATTATCTTATATTTACATAAAAACACTTCTAAATTTTGATAATATTATTATATATTTAAGAAAGAAAATTGTAAAAACTACAATTTATTATTTACTTAATTATAGCGACAAGAAAAACCTGAAAAAATAAGTAAAAATTAAAATATTTTCTTTTCTAATGTTTTTCTAAACAATATCATAAACTATACTAAAGTTAAACATAATTTAATTAAATGTAATATTTTAGTAATATTGTGTTTATAAACCTTTTTTTTTTCTTTTTTTTTTTTTCAAGAACAGATAGAGACTTTTTTCGTCTTTTGATATGTTCTTCATTTTACTGCTTTGGTAGTTTCAATCGATCCTTTCAACTATAAAAAAACTTGTTAATGCACTCTTGCAGGAATATTTATGTCGTTTACAGTCGGATGCGCTTTTAATAGAACATTATTTTTATATGTGAAAAGCACTGAAAGTGTTGGTATTGTGTCTAAATTGAATAAAAGAAAGAGAGTGTTTGCAAGTAATATTGATGAAACGAGGAATGATCAACTTTCGTTTGAAAATTACTAATAAGAGATTGATGCAGAGTAAGTAGCGATGAAATGGCATAGCGAAATAAAATCACCGCCGAATACTTGAAAAAACGAAGATAATGTTATACTGTAACAGACAATAGAAATTAAATTGTAACAGTCGTGTAATATAAAAAAAAAAAAGAAACGAAAATTAAAGTTAATAGCACTATGACATAGTAGTCCATAAATACAAATAAAGTTCACTGATCTCGTGTATTGGGCATCTTTTAGATATATTTATTGTGCACGTTTTGTATGAGCCACCTATGGAGTACACTACGAACTAGAAGACCTTGATTGACGCTTAGACTGTAGCGTTATAGGGAAGCAATTAATATAGTAATTTAAAACGATATTCCTTGAACAATTAGCAAAGAAAATTTTTTCAAAAAATGTGATATGGAAAGATGAATTTCGTTTACAACATGCTATTTACTTTAAAAATACAGCTCTATAAAGCACAGGAATGTAAAGCTCATTAGCAATAAATGACATATCTAAAATAAATAGCAAGCTGATCCAGAAAAATACATAATTACATAAAAAATCTATATATTGAACATTAGAAGAATCGTTCATTTTTCATATATACATTACTGTTACGTATCTTGTAAACGACATGTAATTCGCCACATTATTACAAGTACAACAATTATAAAAAAATTACTAATTGATAGTAAGTTGAAAATTGATATCAATTTATGAAGTTTACTCATTAGAGAAACAGTATTTTCATGAGACAGCAGCACATTGATACAATTTCTATAAATATATAAAATTTAGTCCTTTACCTGAAGAATCGTACATGGAATCTATTAATGTATTGCTTATTTAGCTTTCACAGATAATAAAGCTAGATTGCTTTACTTCTTTAACCTTCAACTAATTATCATTTTGAATAATAGAATACGACCTGAAAAACTTATAACTATATACATCTCCTTTCAAATTCGTATCAAAAAAGGCTTTTTGAAACTTGTTATCGTTCATTTATGTAATACTGAAATGAGCGAAAGGTTTTATGTACAGTAATACATATGTTTCAATAAGCTAATGGTCTTTATAAGCTGAGTACAAAACTACTTAATAAACTAGTTGTAAATATTATATTCATGAAAGTTGGATTTACTAAATAAATTAAGTTTTTAGTAACTTTTTAGGAAATCGCTTACTCAATTTATAGTATTTATCTTCATATTATGGAGTAATTATGATATTTGAGTATTTATGAGTATTTCATATTATGAGTATTTATGATATTAAATATAAGTAGTAAATTTTTTCCTACAAGAAATAATTTTTTCCAACTATATGTTCTCTCTCTCTCTCTCTCTCTCTCTCTCTCTGCATTAATCCCGCAAATATTTCTTCTACTTAGATTTGTCGTATTAAATGTACCGCAAGTTTTGCTTTTACAGTTTTAGACTTTATATCTTTTTTTATTTTAATACTAAAGCTCAACATAAATATCAAATTATATCTTAGTAATCGCACATATAAAAGGATCTAACAATATTAATTTACTACCGTTTTAATTATAAAACTATTTAATTAATTGAACCATATTCTAGTGACTATATTAGCTCATTCAATGGTTTGAATAATCTGTGAACTCTATCCTCTTATTCAGTTTCAATAAACAGCTCCTTTTGCCTCATGAATACGTTATCATAAATTCATATTGCACATTCATTCGGTAATATTAACTTGACATAAATACTACTTTCTATTCATAAATGTCATTAGTGATATTTATCACCCTTGAGTATGTGTACAAATAATTAATTTTACTCTATTCTCATTGTCATCTGTATTTAATTTTGTTTTGAAAATTTACAGATTCGTTAAAATATTTTTATCCTACCTTTGTATAAAAATCAATGTATTGTTAATTTTAAGTAATTAAATTTTCATTTTACATCGATTAGTGATAAATATTAATTATCAAACTCTTAAATTTGTAATATAGATCACGACTCGGTTTTTTTAGGGTTGATCATTATTTATAAAGAAACTTTTCTTTCGTAAAATTGTATAGATTGTTCTGTTTTTTTTATATACTTTATTTTTTTATAAAATTTATATTATTGAAAAATATTTTATCAAATTCTGTTTTGTCAATAATTGAAGCTTCTTAATTATTTTACAAACGCCGAAGCTTATATCACTAGTATAAATGCTAATTATTACTCCTGATGACAGTTCAGTAAAACACACATTTATTTTATTTTTATTTTTAACTTCTGTTATGATATATATATATATTGTTACATACTGAAGAAATCAAAATATTGCATTTTTTACGATCAATTTTCAAAAGTTGAGACTTCATTATGGCACTCTTTAGTACAGCTATTGTTCAGATATTCAGCTGATCATATAACTTCGGTCGCAGCAACTTTAGAAGATTAGATTGCAGCATACTAAAGGAAATAATCATTTTTACTAGTATATAGATCGTAGGTTCTACTACTCTACTTGGTTGAAAAGTATTTTCAACATGTACATGACCTCAAATCTCCTATTCTATTATAAAACTCTTTAAACCATTTGATAAATATTTCTCTATATTATTTTACAAACTTTTCAAAATATTTATAATTGATATTTTTAAATTTTTCATTAATGTGATGACAAATGAGAAATATCTAAACATATCTATATACTTGAATTTATTCATGTATCTAACTTCTTAATGAATGAAGCAACCAAAATTAATACCTCAAAACACTTTATACATCATCGGCGAAAAATATAAGTATAACAATTTGCAAAATATAATCGAGAATCTATTTAATAATTGTAGAAATTATCAATAAATGATTGTTTTTCGTAAAAATATCTTAGTTGTGAAATGTGCAAGCAAAGCGTGAAATTAAAAAAAAGCAATTACCGCGGTTTAAAGTACAAATTTATTGTTTAGTGTTTACGTGGTGGCTAATTCGGGCGTTCAAATCGTGAAAATTGCTAAGTAAAAACTACGCGGCAATTTCGATGATGCTGCAATTGTCCTAATTGAATATTGTCGAAGAAGGCAAAATCTTGGCTAATTTAAATAAGACCTATCGAATTATATGAGAGGATAGAGTTGAAGAAGCACATCTAAGGAAGCTCGTATAGACTCTCTATAGACACACACTAATGCAAGAAAATGAGTTCATTGAAGGAATTGAAGGCCTATTTTAGAGTCTAGGCATACCTGAATAACATCGGATGCCTGTAAGTTATTAATAATGAATATTATTTCTAAACATTATAACAGGCACTTTGCTGAAGTTTTATTTTTGTGACTTTTCTAAATTGCCTGTAGCAACGGCAAAAGCGCTATTTAACTCATCGACTAAAGGAAGAGAGCATACGCAATATTATTGAAAATGATTCTAGTTGAATTGAAAAACGAAAAAAAATCTTCAAGCCATCACCAGTTCCTAGTCAATAAAAAACTATGCAAGTTAAAATTATTTTCAATTTTTGGTTTCAGATAAATTTTATGTCTAATCGTTATAACGACAAAGAATAAAGTTTATTTGGACTAAAATAATATTAAATACGATTTATAATCACGATAATCGCTACCTACAACAAAGTAAATAGACCAGGTCAAAGTGCACGCGAAAGCAACTAGTAACCGAATATCTATATAAAATAAAGTTTAATAGAGCATCAGCATCGAAAGGTACAAATCTCTTGCCGTGTAGTTATTCGAGGGAAGACGTTGGTATTACCTTGGATTCAATTTATATTGAAATATTGGTACTCGTGCAAATAAGTCGTATTTTATTATTCCGTTTGGATGGAAGCTCAATGAATCGTTACGGCACGAACGGATCAAAGTTTACAAAAATTTCACTGATTTACGTATACAGCAAAATATAATTCTATATTAATTGAATTTTGAACTTATTTATTTATTTTCATCTTTTAAATATATTATTAGATATTTCATGACATATTTATCATTTTAAATATTATTAATTATAAATGCAAAAATCCGTTTTTTTATATTTTAAACAAATTTATTATTTCAAAAAATATGATTCACTTAAAAATATTAACTTCCGCTTTTAAATATACTAGTTATTCTCAATAATTATAACTTATATTTTTAATAAATTTATTATTAAACCCGTAGATTTTAACGAGTTTGACAATTATGAAAGCACAACAGTAATAATTAATATAAATTATTATTCTTTTATTATTATAATATGATGTTACAATAACTTATTTTAAGTTTAAGTTTTAAAGAATTGGTTATATTATCTTTATCACGATATTCATACACTCCGATGTGTTTCGTAAGATAAATTGTATTAAATATATTAGAAAATCTAAAAATATACTGGCCACTGTTTTAGAATACTTTTGCACGAAATTGAAATTTGAATAATAACAAACAGTTATACAAGAGTAAGATAAGTTACACAATTCAATCTATATGTATTTTTCTATACAAAACTTAGTTACCGTGAACAGAAATTTATTGAAAAACTTTAAAGTCGAAATAGACAATCTGCTATGGAGTATAGAAATATATAAAACAATTTGTATACTTTTACATAGTATAAGAGTTGTTTATATTTTCGTAATAGAAAATAATCAGTTTAATAACAATTGCTGCTAAATTGAAAAAAAACTTCTGTTATTATCTCAACATATTTTTCAATTTTCAAACGTATAGAAGGTGTTTTCAAAAAGGATTCAAAATATATAAGTAGATGTTTAAACAACGACATGAGACTCGTTAAAATTGAATGGAGAATAAACAGGGTTAATATTTATTATAAGAATGAGAATGATAAACGTACATGAATCATATACTTATACATATAAAATGTAATTCATTTAAAGTTATAAAATTTAATAACGATAATTAAATCACTTAAGTCATGACGAAGAAAAAAAATTATAAGACATAAAATATTACGTAAGGTGAATTTATTTTTGGCAAAAATTATCATCTAAATCCAAGAATGGCTTAAAGTTTATTCGTTTAAATCGCATAATATAGCATATTTACTACGTCGAAAACAATTATTTATTGGTGGCTTAATGTATTTAAATACGACCGAACAAACACCGATTCTGCCGCATATGAGAACAGAGAACGGAGCTTCTAATCGATTAATCATTTGCGGAAAATATAAAAAAAATCCACTGTATGGTTTTGGAGGACAGAAAAGTGAAAATGAAAGAGATAGCTGACATCATAAAGATATCAATGAAATATGTAAGAAATATTTTATATGAACATTTTAAATATTGATGAAAAAACATTTTACAAGACATAAACCGCGTGTTTAGTCAGCAACTCGGAGCTTTTTCAGTATAAACAGAAATTATTTTTTGCGCCGATTCGTAACAATGGATGAAATATAGTTCTATAACTATTTATCTTTTAATAGACAGTCGACAGAATAGCTACACCAGCTACAGCAGAGCTAGAGCAATCCAAAGCGACAAAACGCGCAACAATTGACCGAGGAAATCTTGCGCATTCTTCTTTATGTTGACGTGGTGTAATATTTATCGACTATCTTAGGAAAGGAAAAACAGTCGCAGCAGAGTATTGTGCAATACCATTGAACCTTTTCAATAGTAAAATTACGAAAAACACTACATACAGTAAAGAAAGAAGTGCTTTTTCATCAAGACAATGTGATTGATTATGATGATTATGATTATTAAAGTTTGAATTACTAAACCATCATCAATATTTATTCTCCAGATTTTGCTCCCAACACTATTATTTGTTTCTTAACTTTCTAAGTCATCCAAATATTAGAAATGTACTGCTAAAAGAAATGTACTGCTCTTGAAGGAAACGAGGTTGAAGAATAAAATCAACGTTTGATAAAAATAATGTATTTTTCAGCCCTAGCTTCGGAAATTTTTACTCCATTTAATAGAAGAATGCTTGAGAATGTTGTTAAAAGATTAGAAAGAATTATAAAAGATTATCAACAGACAACAATGAAAACATTTATGCTTAAGGCATATATATTACATAAAATCAATAAGAGTAATGTTGCCGTCGTAATGACATAACAAAACATTGAATTTAAAAACGAATACAAACAAAAATATATAATAGCTGATAATTTATACCAGTTTATTATGTATTATGCTAATTTGAATATTTCATACAAAAAAATTATTATACATACAAACATGAGCTTTTAAGATTTATAATGTTCTAAGAATGTAACTTTAAATGTTGTACAAATGACAATAAAATTAATTCGTATGAAATAAAAATATTAATTCAATAAAAACAGTTAACAATAGATATTTTATATTTCATTATTTTATCATCGAATAGAATTGATTAACTTACCAAGACTGATGTAACACTAAAAATTATCATATTTATTCCCATCAAAAATAAATATGATAGAGAATATGAAGATTCAAGGATATTTACGAAACTGTAATAATAATATGATATTTATGAAACAATAAAATTTTATATCTATTCTAAACTAAATATATATGTATGTATACATATTAAACGAAAATTTGAAATGTTTACATTCAGCATTAATAAATTATTTTTTAGAATGAATTTCAAAAAAAAAGAAACATACAAATAATTTGGATACATAACAATAATTTAACAAATTAACATAATTATATATATTTTACAAATTAGTTCATTAATTGTTTGGATACATACATTGAAAAGATATTTTTAACTAATTTTATTAGTTATATTTATTAGCCTTATTTTTACAAAATTACTCTACAGAAGGCAAAACCGTCTCTTTATTTCTACTGCGGAAAAAACACATTTTTAACTTCAAGATAATACCTAATTAATTAAAATAATTATGAAAAGTAGTTAAAAATCTTATCAAAGATTTGACTTTTTTATTGCTGTATAATTTAAAATTCTTGTTTAAATATTTCTAGACGATTACATTTTATAAAAATTTATTTCTCACCTTTATATAAAAAATATAATAGATTTTCTTTCTCGTAAAGGAATCTTTTTTTTAAATATACGTTTCCTCTTGATGATATATTTATAATTTTATATTTAATGTAATAAAAAATTATACTTAACTTTAATGTGTCCTTGTGTAATTTTATAGTTCTCACGATTAAATTATATGACTTATCTTCTTTCAAGGTATAATGAGTATTTTCTTCCACTGCTTTCATAGATATACTTAATCGAAATCTGAAATCTTATGCATAAATATAATACACTTATAAAATAATTAGAAATACTCAATAGTTTACAAAAATTATAAAATTAAGTTCATATATTGTGTTGGAGAGACAAACTTTATCAGATTAAGAACATACGATTGAGCCTTTAAAGCTAAAACGTACAACAAAAATTAAAATATTAGATTTTTTCGTATGTTCATAAAGGTGTTATGTGTTTTATACTATGTGTTTTATACTAAAGACTTAAATTTTATTGATCTTTTAGAGTTTCAATCACTTCAGATTTTAATTACCAATGATAATATTTGGACAATAATTTGTGAATATTGTGCGTTAAAGTTTTCGTGATATCAAATACTTTTAGCAATTTCGAATACTAATATTCGATAGAAACGTTTTAATGCTTATTAAAAAATAAAAAATTTAAATTAAGATAATTAGTATTGTAATAATGAGAATTCTGCTGTCTCACAGTTTTAATGTATTAGCCTCTTTGAATACAGTATCATTTAGATACGTTGAATTATAAATAATAATTAGAGGTTAGACTTATTTTATCCGATATTAAAAATTTAAAATCATCTCTTGTATGCGAGTCACGATACTATGACAATCATATATCTAAATTACGTATCTAAACTACGATAAAGTTTAAAACGCTTAGTAACAACTAGACAGAGAAAGGTTTGCAAATGATTTACATAATATTCTTACTAATTAAATTATACTGTATAACATTTATTGTACATAATAGTACAATAGACCTAATAATACTAAATATTCATTTATTTAACTGGATAATTTAAATATAAAGTGTTATTAGTACTGAAGATTTAAAAATTAACCTTATAATATATCGACTCTAAAAATTCACACAGCTCTACTTCAAAATTATAAGTAATGTTTTTAAGATGAAATTGAAATCTAATTATTTCTCAATAACTATGTTATGATTTAAGTAAATTTAAAGTATAAACCAATCGATCACCTTTTGCTGAAAATATGAAATATACGAAAAATTAATATAAAAAATATGATAAAAATCAATTAATAACCTTGAAATCTATTGAGTATTGTAAGAATTGATATTTTATATAACATATATTGAAATACAGAAGATCAATCTATGTCAGTTACGATTTGTAATTAAAGGAACCAAGTAATTATCGAATGCCTTGTGTAATTTTTTCTAAAAAATATTTAATTAAAGTATTTAATTAACCGTTTTCATCGCCGAAAAATACAATTAATTCGTTCTTTTTCACTGTAATATTTATATAAAAAAAATAATTTGTGTTAATACAAATTAATCTAACGTATATGTAATCTTAAGAAGATTCTGTAAATTTTGAACAGTTTTACAATATTGATTTTCTAATTGCGTTTGACGAAATATTATTTATGCACCTTTTTATTCAAGATCGTACTTGAATAAAAACTTCAATATTAGTGTATATATTCACTACATTGTTTATAAATAATATAATTGAAAATCATATTGAATTTACTATAATTTTTTATTAAAGTAATTATTGTATTAAACGTATTTAAATGTACATCATTATTAAAGTTAACATTACTTTTATGGTCTTTTATAAAATTCTAAAGACTGACTTTGCGTGAACAGTGAAAGGATCACGAACGCACGTATGATATTTGTGACCGAAATCATATACATATTGCACTATTGATACTCTATACTGTGACTGTAGTGAATGAAATATTATGTATTTCTTGTTAATAGTTGATTGAGTCTCTTATGATGAATACATATACATCCATAAGCCAAAGTTCGAATTAGAACCAAGAAATATGTTTACGTAATTTATTTTTTATTCAGCCTAGGTGCCCATTGGCTACTACCTAAGTCAACCGTAAATTATAAATAAAAATAAATTATAAATAAAATACGCGTTCACCTTATGGAAATAACTGTAAAAGACTTGATAAAGTTCAATTCTCAGTAATGATTTTGCAAAAAGAACTACGTAAACCTTCTGTTAATATGTTAATGAAAAATATAAAGCACAATTATTTAAACGCAAATAAACTTTTTCCTTATTTATCCCTAAATTTGCCAAGATTATTAAGAAGTATGCCGTTTTCAAAACAGATTTTTACCAAAATACGTAAAATGTTCCGAATAATATATATATATATACACTTATATCCACGAGTCCGTTTATTCTAATACGAGCAGAAAACGCCGCCCAGTGCCTTGGAGTGAGAACCATTGCTTAGGTGAAAGCCAAGTGCAATATGTATGCGTATATGTTTATGACACGACTTCTGCAAGATAAACTACCTCAACACTATACTGCAATTGTGTCGCAACTAGAGTTCGTGTAAGAATTCTCGTTCACTAGCAGAATTGTCGTGTACTGGAAAGGCTAGAATTGCAATGAAGACAACAAAAGCAACTAATGCCGTTATACACTATATTAATAATGTTCCATGTTTAACTACTGATTGTTTCTATTAAACGTACATATAATTAAATTTTCATGTAAACTTAATAAACATATATATCGCAACAATAAGTAATATAGAATGAATTATTCTGTTAAATTAAAAGAAAGCTTAATCATTTTCTTCGTTTAGTAATATAGAAAACGAAATAATATCGTTACATATGTTTTAAAGATCTTATCTATTACAACTGGCTTCTTATAAATTTCAACTTTTATAATACATGCAGACTATTACAAGGCGATAATTTTTCATATTTTTAATCAAAATTGTTAGAAGCTACTTTAAGTACTATGTTTGTATTTGAACCTTTCTAAAACTACTGTGCAAGACTCATTCTATTTTAAATCAATATGTTGCATTATACTTCCATTATTATTTTATTTTCACTGATCTAATTCTTCAAATTAGCTTCAAAATAAAATAAAAATCTAAATTCAGCTTTAAAGTGCTCTAGGAAGAAACTTAAAAGTGCTAAAAAATATGCAGACCTAATTTTTTTTTTTAAATATTTCGAATTTCATATTTAATATTTCAAGAAATTCTATAATCGAGCTTAATTATTCTGCTAAAAATATTCTGCAGAGTGACAATTTTAAAGACATACAAAAATTTTATGAATGTTAGAAAATGTTTCCATTCAATTTCCCTTCTACATTCTTCTCCTGAGGTTATATTAGTAATTTTATTGTATTATTTAAAACTAAATATTTGATTGGAATATAAATTATGTATTTAAAAATTCAATATTTAGAAAATTTTTATCGTAAAATTTTAATAACTTACCTGACTATAACAAACAGTGCCACGCAATGTTCAACACAAACCGTGTACATAGAGTCGACAGTGGTGATAATACAAGATGTTATGCTGCAAACCAAGCAATCGAACAGATAAATCTTACCATAATGATCATTGGCATTAATGAGAAATTCTCCATTTAAAATAAATAGCCGGGCTCGAGTTTCGTTTAGCGGATTTATCAGATTTAAAATCATTGGAGTTACCGGTAGCGTAATGAATGAAACTAAAGCCACAATCACATATGCTGCAAGTGTAATACATAAATTAATTAATGAATTGTGAGTAGAATTGTAATGCCATAAAACTATAATTCATTTTAATAATCAAACAAGATGGTCCTTTGATAGGTTATCATATTTATTGTATGAATGAACAATTTATTAAATCGTGATAGTGTAATTTTATTTGCTGCAGTTTTCAAATAAAAATAAGAAAACAGCATTCAAGTAGATGAAATAGTATTTTCATTAATGTTTAGAGGAAGCTTTATTAGAACTATTTATCTGTCATAATTAACATATGTTACCTATAATGTACTCTATAAAAAAATAAAAAATCTGTTTGCGAAGCGTGTTACTTAATTGTTGTTAAGAATAAAGTGGACATATATTTTGTTTGTAATGCTCGTATTTTTTATAACTTTGCTATAATCATGAAAATTCTTCTTCTAGCTAACTTTACATATAATTTTAAAAAAGGCTTCATTTTTAAATAATAAATACAAGAAATCGAATAAACAGAATAGTTTAAAAATTATAAAAAAAATTATAAGAACTTTAAACTCTCCCTTTCTATATAGACAACTTATACATCTGAAGATCGAACAACTAAATGTATACTTGAATTGTAACAAAATACTGAAAGAGAGAGAGAGAGAGAGAGAGAGAGAGAGAGAGAGAGAGAGACAAACAAATTCTTTTGAACTTAACGCATTTAAATGTATATTACAATTACCAAGAGAGTCTCATAAACAATCTCGCTTAAAAACTTTGAATGATAATTACTACTTATTATCAGAATGATTTCACCCATTTTTCTGATTTATTGTTTGATCAATACATTTCACACAAAAAACAAAAAAGTTTTTTAAAAATTTGAAAATTCCTTTTATAATATATTATAATTTAAACATTTCTTTTTTATATCTATTTTTTTCTTATACTCTTCATCTTCCTCTTCCTCTTTCCTTTTATAACTTTTTATACGTGATAAAATTGATTAGAATCACCGATATAACTAATGTATAATGACGTAGTACAATGTATATATAAAATAAATATATGAAGCATAATATAATTTTTAGAAAATCTCTTAAATTAATTATTTCAAATGATTATTAGAAATATACCTATATAACTAATGGTAAGTGTTCTTCCTCTTTCGGAATATTTAATAAGTATTCTTCTTTCTTCTTTATTATTTATCATTTGCCAGTTATAAGCTATGGTCTCAAGCACCAATTTCAACTGTAAATAATACAGAAAAATAATACGCTGAATTCGTAATATTTTTAAAATATTTAAATATAATGAACATTAAAATACAATTTTCATAAGGTTTTTCAAATTTTTCTTGAACAAAAATAATCACTTGTATTTCTCTTTTATTTACTACGGTTCTTTCCCTTCCCTTTCATAAGTAAACAACGACATTATTTAATAAGAAATGTTGCCAGTTCACATTCTTTAATATTTTTATTTTTAATTCAGAAATTATGCCTTTAACTAATTGTCATTGCAATTTTGATAAGTAAGTTATAGTATCTGCAATTTGTCATTGATATATATATTAACGTTTGAATATATTTAATAACAATCTACGTCATATCATAATTTGTAGTTACATAGTATAAAAATGAAAATTTAATCTTCAGAAATTATAAAATTCTATATTCACTACATAATCTCTAAAATTGATATTGTTTGAACTAACCTCAGATTCAGCCAAAACAGATGTAAATATTTTTAAAAAGATTACTGATATGTAAAGAATTATTGCTGTATGTTCAATCAATTTATCGATATTTGATGGAAAATATTTCTTAAAACTCATTATCTAAATAAAAAATAATAAATTTATTCTTAAATGTAATACATTAGATATACGTATATGTATATAATATAATAATACATAATATATATTGTTACGTATGACACAGGCCGAGTTCATTTATCGCGCCAATTTAAAGGACAAAGTCGCCTCGGATCGTATAAGGATCGTATGGGGTTAAATAATCATACGTGATCTTAAAATAAAGAAATCATACTACTCTTCATTTAAATATGCGAGAGAGAGAGAGAGAGAGAGAGAGAGAGAGAGAGAGAGAGAGAGATGCGCAATAATTGTACTTATCGGGAGTATCAATGCTTCGGTG
Organism: Wiebesia pumilae; assembly: GCA_018907045.1. Lineage (NCBI taxonomy): Eukaryota > Metazoa > Arthropoda > Insecta > Hymenoptera > Agaonidae > Wiebesia > Wiebesia pumilae. Next base: position 6,888,004 of record JACCHZ010000138.1, read on the forward strand.
GTACTCTTATGGTTTATTCTTCGTAGTTGAGGCGTGTTGCTTGAATCTTTCTTCCTCGTGACCCGATGTTCTCATCTATTTAAATGCCTTGGATTATCTTTCAATTTGTCAGCTGAGCAATTTTTGTGGCATCGCCTACTTCCCGAGTTCATGACTTGCTTTTAGTTTCAATATTGTTTGTATGATTTCGAATTAGATGATCGTGACGCAAAGTATCCAAAAGACCAATATCGGCATACGTGACAATATATATAATGTATTAAAAGCAATAACTATTATATCATTGCTTCTGAAAGTCTATAAATGAATAACACAGATTTTCCGAATTCTTAAATTATAATTCAACGCGAGAGTTAACCAATTCTTTTGGTAAGAAATTATGAATAACAAATCAATTCTTAGAATCTCTAATTACCTAAATCACATTCATAGAACAAAATATTTAATTAAAGTAACATAAATTTGAATTTATGGATAAATTGATAGTAACAAAAACTAATGTATTGAAAATTATTTTTATAAATACCGAAGATGTATTTTTTATATGTATCGGTAAATTTTATAAAAAAAATATATAGTTATCACAATAGTTAATAGAGAAATATTCTTTATTAAACATTTAGATAAATATTTCAAATAAGTTCTAGTATATGATTGTTATAATTATAAAAATATTTTGTATAATATAAGATATGTTAAAATACGAGTTAAAATATTGTTAAAAAAATAACGATTAAAAGAAGTTTATTATTTGCCGTTTAAAATAAAAGAAAATTTCATTTTATGAAATAACACAAGGAGTAATAAAATATTTAAAAAGTAAAGGAATGTATATTCGCATCTTCGGCAGTATTAATTATCTATTAAAGCATAAGTATGACAAATAACGTTAATATCAAGAAAATACCAAACAATGTTCTAAAGAACTAAATGCACCTATACTAATATATTTGACTATATTTTCAAATACATTACTTGTGGGAACAACATTGCCGATAAGAATGTTAATATAATAAGACGCTTGTAAAATTTTTGTTTTAAATTATCATAAGGCCAAAGACCACAACCTTTCATAAAAGTTTTATTGATCACAAAATAACGACTGTTGTAAATATCCATCATTTGTCAATGAATATAATTACACTTCAATGCACTTATTATTAACGATGTATAAGACACGTCGGGATACTTATATAAGTTTCTTTAGAATAATAATTTCTTTAAAGAGTTCTTATAAGATCCTTCTTGTAAATGCATCAGTCGTTAATAATGTATGAAATAATGACAGCTGTAAGTCTCCATTATGAAACCAATTTGCATACGAAAAAAGTCTTCAGCAACGTACAATTCAGGTATTTAAAAATTCTATTTCGATAGTACACTCATATTCGAACTGTGTTTAATTAAACTCTTGCTGGAATACGTCGCTATAAAATTTTCCTTACAGCTTATTTTCTATAAAACTTATTCTGAGCTTTGTATTACTGTAATTTTTAACCATTAATTTTTAATTTTTATTTTGACTACGGAATCAAAAGGCTCGCTACAATAGGTATAAATACGGTCGAGTTATTAATTAATTGGTATTTCTTTTTATTTATTTTGACTTGACTTTTTATTAGAATTAAATAGCATCTTAAAATTGTTGTAAACAAAAGTAATATAAATAGCATATTATTTGTAAATTCAAAGTTCAAATACGTATTAATTGTAAAATCATCAGAAATAGATAGTTCATATCACTGTTAAAAATTTGTTGATATAATTCCTAAATACATATATTAAAAAAGCAATATTTATCGAGTGTTATCATATTAGCTTTTTAAATTAATTACAGTATATTTTATAATATTTACAGTAATATATAGATATTATTTAAATTTATCATTTAAATTAAATATTTTTCGAGTTAGAAAATAAAATAATAGAATTAAAGAATCTCTAATAGATTAATGATAAATCAATGTTTCTTTACTACTGACGTTTTTCCGACTCCTGAAAAAAGATACAAGGATTCTGCTTTAAATTAAAGTATTTTCAGTGGTGATATGTAAGTACGAAACATATCATCATATTATTTAAAATATAATAAAGATTAAATCGAACATTTGTAAAATTAGATTTTTTATTAGATTTTAAATACAACTGAATAAGGAAAACTAAGGTAAAAGAAAACATTTTTGTATACTATAAAGAAACATTTTGAAGCTTTCATACGATTTAAAATAAAATTACTTGAATTATTTTTATATTATTTACATTAATGATTTAATACAACTCCAAGAGTCTTATCCAGTTAAAACAGTATTCTGTTATGTGCTACATGATCAATATAAATATTTTAGACTTCAAGTCTACATGTCAATTATAAAATGGATCATATAAAAGAGCGTTTTATTAAGTTATAAATTCAATTAGGACGTTTGCTAGCACATCTAAATTTTGCCAACTATGTGAAATTAAATTGGAACTTTACTTTTTCCATTTTTAAGCCAATTTTAATGTTTGAATAAAATAATTATACCACTCCAATTCCTTCAATATTAAGAAAATACTTTCTTAATATCTCATCTCTTAATAATTCATAAAATCTTATAATATTCAGTTACATAACTATCAGCGACATTATTTATAAGAAATTTCTCGTTAATTTTAATTGCAAAAAACATGTGTAGGCAGAAACTGAGAGATTCAAATCGATTTTTACTTTAGTTCGTATTTTCTATACTCGATATCCTCGTTAAAACAACTAGTCTAAACTAAAACTAAATTTAATCTAAAATAGATTAGACTTCTTTATTTAATTCAAGCATTTTTCACATGATTTTTTCAAACCAATAATCTCAAGTATTATCTAAATGATCTTTCATTTAGATAAGTATCTAGGTAAGTATAATGATTTTCTGAACATTTTTATAGATATTCATTTATTTTTTGACAAGAACAGCAACTTCATAAAAATATACCTACTTACTTTAAGAGTGCAGTATATCGTCCAACGATATATTAATCTGTGAAATAAGTACACTTTCTGAAACACCCAATTGTTTCTGACCAAGAACTATTGGTTTTTATATACTTTAACGTGCAAAGTCCGAATATCCGAAGAAAATATGAGTAGCGCTAAAAATTTGTTATAAGTTGAATTACTTAAAGAAATATTAAATTCACCAAGACTTTCTTTGAAGTAGAATGACTTTTTATTAAAAGTATAGTTTGTGCGTTGATAAAATACTACTTTGCAGAAACTTCTTTTATCGAATAAAGTATCAAAAATTACTGATGATATATACGGTGTATTAATTCTATATGATCTATTTGATAATGATATTTCAGCTTGTATAAAAAATTCAAATTTATCCGTAATATCTTTTTACTAATTAAGATTTTCAAAATATAACAATTTCTGATACAAGAAATTTTGGTAAAGTTCATTACTTGCCATAATGATTAGTTTATACTGAGTTGGTCTATCGTACTCATCAATAAGGCCGATCCTCTCTTAGACACTAAGATAGAAAAGATAAAGGATTTACTACATTTACTTATAGTACATTATTCTTGTTGTTTTATTTATTTAAAATGCATTAGAAGATAGATTCAGTGATACAGTCACCTGACTAATAAATTATGTCGAATCGTCAAATATTCTTCTTTGATCACGCTTAAAAAATTACATAAAAGTTAGTAGTTTCTGCGCTATGGACAAAGAAGAAGATAAAGTTGAATAAACTGAATTTATATAATAAACAAAATATTTGTGTATCTTGATCGCATAGTCCGTGATTGATTGATTGGCTCAAGCAGTGAGCCGCCAGGCAAAGTCAGAGTCCATTCTGTTGGAAAATTAAAGTGTACATATGTGTTTAGATATCCTTAAGCGTTATAATGATAATCTCCTGTAAAATCTACCTGCGCTTATCATTTTTATATCAATCTGATCTGATTAGTAAAAGCTAGTCATCTGGTACTTATTATCAAGGTGAGATAATTTTTCGTGCTTCCGCTATCAAAAATAATGGCACACATCGGGCGGACATGCCGATATTACATTAATTAACAAAAGCCTTGCGATTAATACACATAAGTATCACCATTATAGTGACGGTTATTGTAACTTACATTTGGTCACGATTGGCATACTGGGCTCATCGGTACACCTATATAGAATGAATTTACAGTAGATGCCGAACGATTTGAAAAAGGTTTGCAGGTTAATCGTACATGCACTAATCGTACTCTCCTTTTGTGAAGAAATCCAGTGCATAAAGTAAAATTAGTTAGTAAATAACATAGAGAAATATGAGTAATAAAGACCTTTTAATTTTTCTAATTATAATTTATAATAAATATAATTATTTTAGATCCTTTTGAAAGCGTATTATTCCATAAATTTTATGTATCAGAGAGTTATTGACAGCTTTATGTTAGTATTTTCCTATAAAGTTTCTCTTTCCCTATATTTATATTCCTCTTATTTTAATGTATGTCATTCAATTAATTTAAGAATGTAGATTTTATTTAAGTCAAAATTGTGAAAAATAAAAGCTTTTTGCTACTTACGGCGATTCTAAGGCACTAAGAGTTCTAATGCTATTTAAAATAAATATATAAAACTAAAGAAAGCTATAATTAAATATAATGTTGATCAAATATTTATGTAAAATACATTATTATTCATAATTGGTAAATTTTAACAACGCTAATGTAGAATTACACATCTATCGACTTAAAAAAAGTGTAAGTTCTTTTAAAAACTTAATTTAAAATAGATTCTATAATTACGTACGTATTTTAAACATGTGAAAAACCTTCCAGTTTGCTGTGTGTAGAGCATGTGTAGTTTTATCTCTACCGTTCGCTAATGTTTACATATTTGTCCGGAGATTGTATAGTGGTGGTTTCACGGTGTATACGCGTTTTGTATCGACGAAATATAAAAACATCAATACTCGAGTAAAATGTAATAGAATATAATACAGCACTTTAAAGCTGTTAACAATTTTGATTTTTCGATATCTTTGAATTGTTTGTTTTTTTATCATTAGCTAAATCTTTAACATTTTATTGAAAAACGCATTTCATGCTTCGTACAAAAACTTTTACTTTTTTCTAAGCTTTCAATTTCTCTTTTATATATTTTCTGTTGTAAATTATGCAATGCAAATGTTGTTTAAAGCATAATGAAATCTAATGCGACTATATTTAAAAATTATGGACATTAATTATAGAAATATTCAAAAAAATTTTAAATGAAAAACATTAATAGAATACCGTTAAGTAGATATACTTTTTTAACGTAAATAATTGAGATAATTAAACTAAACTAAATAATAGAGATAAAAATTATTAAACTATAAAACAATAAAAAGCCTGTTTATATTGATTTTCCGAATCGCGAAAAGGACAGTATGATAAGATTTGAAAATAAAACTGTGACACTTATATGATTCATATAATTGATACGTATACTCAATTACAGAGATTATACCATCTATTATTACTAAAATAGCCGTGTATTATTTAAAAAAAAATTTTTTCATTTGTAATTATAATATTCGGCCACATCAACTTCTTCCTGCGAATAAAATATTGATAAGTGGGTTATTGGTTTTTTAATATACTTTCTTGAATGAAGGTAAATAATAGTAATTAAAAAGTTAATTTAAAAACCCAATGAATTAAATATCGTGTTTACAGTAGAAGAAATAGATAGACAATGTTATTAGATTCATGCTTAAATAACAAATTTATTTTCAATAACTGAAGAAAATGTCACAATGTCCAATAGTCTTGTCTTTTTCTAATAAAAATACAAAGATTTTAGTAATTCGTATTAGTTTTTAGTAATTTGAATACCTTAAAGTGATAATAATTAAAATACAATATACTTTTTCTAAAATCAACAATGGCTGTAATAAATTCATAACAGCAAAAAATTTATGACTAGACATATACTAATTCTCCACGCAGAAGTTTCTTATAAAAATCAGTGAGTTCAAGAAACAAAATTTCATCGACTGTATCTATACTTTCAAGTAAGTACTACTACTTTCAAGTACTACAAGATTTTCAAAGAGCCAGTGTTTACTTTCTTTTTAAACAGGTTATGATAACACGTAAAATTATATAGCGATATCTGCTTAATAACTAGTGCATCAGTAAAACCAGAATAATTTTAATGGCTTAGGAAAAATATGAAATGGATAAAGTTGTGCCATTCGATCGATTCAAGCATTAAGTTCATCTATAAGCCCACGCTATCAAATGCCGCGAGGGCTTATCGCATTTTATTGCCTTGAATTAATTGATGATTATCCATAGTTTCTGTTCCCATAAAATATAACAAAATAAAGAATTACTATCTTACTGTCTAGATATATATTAATTTTTTTCTGCCATATCGTCGCGAAATACTTCAAATTATTTACATCAAATATGTTATACACTTTATAGTGCTGTAGTATTCTATAATTGTACTTTGTATTAGATTTTTCTTAATATATATATTTTTGTAATTATTGCATTCTATTAAAACATTTTCATTAACTTTTATAATCATTTAATTAAGATGTAAAAGAAGTAAATCTTTGAAGTAAGATTAATTACTCATTGAAATCGTTTTCAATAATTAAAAGGTGTCATTTAATTAAATTAAAATAGTAATATCTGCTTTTCAGAAATTTGAAATATGGTTCAAGTATCACGAGTTTACTTTCACGTTTATATATTAAAATACGTAGTATACCTAATTTACTTAAGTAAATCACCATGCAAGAGCTTGTAAGCTTAAACTGTAACCGTGCAAAAGAATTGTAAGCTTAAAACTCTTCTCTTTTTAAACATCTGATTTGAAAAGGTAAAATACCTTTTTCAGTTTTTACTTAGTAGCCTTTAATGTATAGTACCTTTAATAATGGTAAAATGTGCAGTACTTTAAAAACATTGTGTGATTATCTCACGATATTATCGATTACAAATAAGTTGATAATTCCAATTTGTACCATAAATTGAATAATCTTTTGCCAAAAATATTATGCAATTATAATAAACATTTGAGTATAAGTAATTTGACAAATGTTCAAATTGGTGAACCATCATTTTTTTCTTAATTTAATATATTTCTTTCCGTAAATACGTTAATACATGACAATTCTATATTATTACAACATTGTATGCAAGAGAAAGAAATAATTTATAGAACGGATATTGTAATACGTATCTCATTCGTTCCGAATCCACATATTGTATTCATCCATAAGGCTATTATAAATGGATCCAGATTGATCGGAATGCCATGCGAGGAAACAGGAAGATCCCTTTAAACACTAGTACTATATACTATACTAGTCAATTTGATAAATGCGTAGTACAGCAATATAAATAAATAAAGAAATCTTGTTAAGTAAATTTTGACTGTCAACGGAATCTTCCAATTACAAACAATAAGCATATGTATTTTATTTACATTTTATTTACGAAATTTTGAAATTATGCATGAATAATGGCATACAAAATTATAAGTTTAAGTATAACAAGATAAAATAAACGATCGTAAATATTTTATTTGACTATGAATTTCTCTACTTTCTATGCACATAAATACCGAAAAAAACTAGCAATTTACCAGAATAATGTATCATAATTAAAAATAGTTAATCAATGTAAAATCATTACAAGTTAATATGATAATGTTATCAAATTTTGATTATCGAATAATATTTAAGACTCGGATTAAAAATTCGGAAGTTATAAATTTGAAATTGTCCTTGATTAATTAAAGTGCAAAATTGAAATGAGAAGTCTACATTGCTATTATTGTCTCGATTTCATACATATTTGTTCCTAGTAAATAGATCCTATTTTTCTTTGACACAAATGATCATTTAATCGTGTAGGTTTATACTCATTTTGAATCAATGTTTTAATAAGAAACGTGTATAAATGATGAAAAATGATTTAGATTATTGCGTAATAGATAGGCATTATAATTTTATTGCAAATTAATTCCCAATCTAGAGACTGAAACAGAATCTAAATTTTCTTTAATTAAATAATACTAAAACTTAAATGACAACGGTTTTATTTCACAAACATAATATATCATTACTGAAAGAATACTTTTATATATTCCAATCATTATAAAATAACTATGGTTCTTTAATAGTCTTACTTACTTTCTTCTTATAAGCATTTAAACTTGTATGCTTATTTTTATGCATGCATTTTCTAATATTTTTACAAGAAAAAATAAATACTTTAGGCACTTTTATTCTTTAATGATATACTTTCACATACAGTATTTAGATGTGAATTCGATATTTTCCATATTAATAGAAACCTGTATCAAATATATTTTATAGAAAAGTCATTATTTCAAAAGCTAGATAAATATTGTCTTAGTCTTCTCACAGACAATTTTTATACCGACAAAGTATGTTAAAAATTTATTAAAGTTTTATAATTTATTATTATCGAATTTATTATTATGACCTATATGTCTTAATAATTTTAAAATCATAATTATCATTTATATTGGTAATTGCACATCGGTATATTCCAAGATTTTATTTTTAATTTTCGTAGTGAATCGTGCAATTAAAAGTACTACATTCTTTTTTCTAATACTGCTCTATGAAATCCCCTAGTTATTTCAATAGAATCAGAATTACTACAAGAATATTTATAAAAATTAATTTATCTTATAGGTGTCACTACTGTCCATGAGAATAAAAATTCATAATAAATAAAATATGCTGAAATATCATATCACGTGTATAAAAACTTTAAAATAACATAACAGACGATTTTCTTGAAATTTTAAAAAACTTCTACTCATTTATAAATTTTTAAGTCTTTAACTTGAGCAAATTCAAGTACAATTATATTTCAAGATGTATTTTTATAATAAAAAGAAAATTTAATTTTAACCATATAACTTGACGTTGTAAGTCGGTTATATTGTTAATTATGTATGTAAATCGTTAAATCCAGTAAGTATAAACGGAATGTATAAACAATTACTTCCGAAAACTCAATTTATTTGTATTCATTTTATTTTACAATTAAATTACGAATCTAAAATCGTTTTCGAGTGGATACATAAATTATTACTTTTTAATTTAGGTAATTTTCAAATTTACCAATAGGAGCGTTTTTATAACTATAGTGAAAAAATAGTGATAAATAGTGAAAAAATAGAATTATCTTTATGAACTTCAGGGTAACGTGTACAAATTTTTGCGCTCGACAATTCTGCTCGAATGCCGAGGCTCACATTCAATACTTTCTCTCTCTCTCTCTCTCTCTCTCTCTCTCTCTCTCTCTCTCTCTCTGCTACAAGCAGAGATTTGGATATTCATTTGTTTTAATATTATGGCGACACTGAATATAAGTTGCCGCGACATCGTCTCACTTGACCGATCGCTTGTTCTTCGTCGGCGATTGGCGGCACTTATCACAAGCGGATTCGGAAAAGTCACCAAAGCAAAAAATCTTGTACAGATATTTCTTGTATCTTACGTTCTCCTACAATTTATTTGAGGTATTTTGTTTAACATATCCATAAATTAACAGTAAAATTATAAATATTAATGAATAATTTTTTATCATTGAATTTTTTATCAATAAAAGTTTTATCCGTAAATATTAATTTAATTTTTATTTAATTTTTTAATATTGCAAATATCTATCATATGTACTTATATACTACTAAGTTTCAATGTAACAATCATAATAACATTTTACAATGAATTTTTGTTATTATTATTTTGTTATCAGATACTTATGAGATAAAAAGATCTAGTCCCTAATGCTTTATTCGTAACATCAGTCTGCTATAAAAGAATTACTAAAAAGCAATAAGTTTCACTTGTAAGAAAAGCGATGGGCTAATCGATTTAAGATTTTAATTTAATGAAAGATAAACCGAGCTATAGTTGCTTCTAAATTTATATCATGCACTTTTTCCTGATAAGATTGTGTAAGTAATTTTATGCATATGTAAAGAACTTATATATTACATAACCGTTGCTTTTACGAATAAAAATGAAAGAAATGCAGAATAAGTAAATAACGGAAGATAAATCGAAAGTACTCATTCGACCTCGTTCGAAGCCAAGCGAGAAAGATTCCGAGTTGAACGTATGTACTCACACCAAAGTGAAAATATTCGTCGAAACTTTTGTTGGAATATGAGTACTTACGGAAATACTTTAGGAAGAATAAGTGTGCTCTATTGTACGAGAAAGAGTTTTATATTTATCAAATTTATACTTCAACTTATTAATATTTCTAAAAATTTTTAAATTTCAATTACAAATTTGTAATAACTTTTATTCGTTATACTAACTTTGATTACTTTTAAGTGGTTAAAAAATGTCCATGAAAAGGTAACGAATGATCTTTCATTTATTATTTTATTTTAATTTAAATGGTCTTCATATTTGATAACACTTATATTTAAAAAACCGAACATATTTATTCATTCATTGTATTTAATACTAATGATCAAATAAATAGTTTACACTGTCCATGAACAGTTTTACATTAAAAATATTCTTTTAATATTTTTAACATTTCTTTATGTAGAACTGAACAAAAATTCGTTGAATAGGTGTTTTTAACTTTTATTGCACTTGAACGTTTGTAAAAATTTAATATAAACGTAACATCTTACGTTAATAATTATATTTTTTTTAACTTAATAAAATATTTTAAGTATCAATTATCTTATAGACGTCTAGATTAATTTTTTTTGCTAACAAATAATTAGACATATCTGGCAAAAAAATGTTGTAATTAATAAAGTATGTCATTTAAATTTTCCAGTACTTAATGAATACAAAAAACTGCGCTAAGAATGAGTTACTTAATAAATTTTAAATAGTATATTAAACGCTTCTTATTATACATCTTACTTTTTAAATTTACTTCATTTTTGTAATTAGTCTGTTTTTTTCCTTTTGGAGATACTAAAAAAAATTAACTCGATTACATTGTGTCTGTATAAAAATGAAAATGACCAAAGCTCATGTATTGAAAGGACAAGTAATATGTTACTTTTTATATATAGTAAATTATTTAATATTTTTCACTAAAATTTTATGGTATCATCTTCATTAGTACAAAAAATCGTATATTTAACTATTGCATTAAAATTAGGGTTTTATTTTATGAAGAACTCAGCTTCTATTTGCCCTAAAATATAATTGAGCTGTCAGATATATTTCTTGTTTGTAAATATAAGTCAATACGCAAAATTTATATTTATCAAACTTTTCGTTCTTAATTTGTACACGTATTATAAAAATACATAAAATTATGTAGTATAAATAATTTTAATTTTATATTTAGTATTAACTTCATCATTTATTATATACGTTATAAAAGGATAACTCAATTTGAAACTGATAATATATTTTATAAGTTCTTGTGTCCTATAAACTCCTATAATCCTACAAACTGTAACTCCTATCCTACAAAGTCCTGGAATACTGATAGTTTTTTTTTGCCCACTCTTTGGATATACGAAAAGTCCCAAAACAATAAAATTATAATTTGAAGATAGTCGGTATGATAAATTTAAGTCCTACATATATTGCTCATTTGCAAAAAATTAACTTTTACGTTAAAGATCTTACTGTTTGGAAATAAATTGGGGTTTGGCATTTTTACATATTTCAATTAGCTATAAAAAGTATACTTAGAAATTTTTCTGTTCGCGCATCAGTTTCTGATCCAGTCCACTAAGTTTTATATGAAAAATTATATACTTTCAGAACTTTTTTTTCATTGAAAGTTCGGTACGGATGCAAATGATATTCTCTGCTCATGATATCTTAGAATCTTTGGTGCATCTGTTGGCAAATGTTATACCTCATGCAGTCCGGGTAAAATTGACGAAGCCACAAATGTGCACTTGCAGGTTTTCTGATTTTGCTCCATCCCCTTGCGATATGAAAGTAGGTCGACCGATTCTTCAAGAATATAAAAGACTTCAACCTGCGAAAGAGTATCAATAAACATGCCACGATCTGTTGTTTATATGCAGCGTTATAGATACAATGGAAATTGTTTAATACGTTATGTGTTATGTAACAGAATGCATAAGAAATGTATTGAATTGAATCTTGATCGCGAAAAAGAAAAATACCCGAACATCTGCGAAAAGCTGTTGCTTCGTTGACATTATTTATTCAAGTAAATTAAGAGATCGAAAGCTAAGAATAAAATATTCTATATGTCAACAAGAACATCGTAATTCTTCAATTCGTATTTTACTTTCTTCATAGTTTTTACTTTACTTTCGTATTACTTAATGAATTGTATTTTATTATGACGGAAAGATATTTTGCAATTGTTACGATATCTTTTACAATTCGGAAGTTCTTTGTCATATTGGGAAAAATACTTTATTTCTTGATAATGTAATTAATTAAGCGATGGTTCTATAACGTGCCTAATTCAAATTGTCGCTTTTTATCTCGAAGTGAAATTCAGCAAAATATATGAATAGCCTGTAATCTTAAGTAATAATGAATAATTGTTTTGTAAAAAATCTCTGACATTTAATTTAGTTGACTTTGATGCGGAATAATGCAATAGCACATTTCACATTCCAACCTTAATTCTTTTTCGATAAGCGTAGCATTTCAATATACTATTATCTTTTGTTTATGCGTATATTTAATATTTTTCCGATTAATATAAAGAAATCTAATTACTACCATAAATCAATAGTCTACAAAGTTGTACTCAACTGAGTTAAATAATTTAAATGTTGTTTGATTTAAACTATTTTACGTATTACGAACTACATTTAAATTATGTCTAAATTAAAGAGAGAAAGAGAAGAATAAAGATAAAAAGTGACAATAATGGCAAATAATAACTTACGGGAATTCATTCAAACTAACAATCTGAACATTTAGCATGGACTCGCATTACTTTACAATGAGCGATAATTCTGTGGTTAAAAAAAATTATTTGAGATTAGATGTTGTCCAAGATCGCCAAGAATATGGATGAAATGAAAAACTAAGTGACAACGAATGAGAAGCTCGTATAATTCCACAAATTCTTAGTTAAAGGTATTCCGGATGAATTAACTATATAAAAATAATAGAGCTCTTATGGACTAGTAATTAATAATTAAAATTTATTCTGTTTCCTGGTGTTTATTTTGTAAATTATAAATTTTATAACTTTTGAAGAAAAATTTGAGTTAGTGAGCAAAATAATGTGGTAATATCTACATTTTATGTTGATATCGAATTTATTCATTCCTACATCGTATATTTATTACTATATTAGTTGTATATTAAACATATGAAAATTGGGTTTAATTTTTCTTGATGTAATACCATATTCAACGTAATACTTGAATTATCGTATAACTGCCTAAAACTTTATATTATGATACCCTTAGCTTTTTTATAATAAAAACAATTATCTCTAATATTATAATAATTTTGTCATCAATGTTAATTAAGTATTTTTCTAATCGTTTGATTGGAAGCACAAGGGTTTTATAAACAATGAATTTAACTTAATCTGCGCGTAATAAATTAAATGCACGATCAAGAGTAAGAGAATAACATTTATTTTTAAATATTTTTCATTATTTTGGTTTCGATAAAGTCAGTTAGACTGTTACATACAGAAATACTGGATAGCATATACGTCATTAAATCATTACAATTTTCTACTCGAAATTTTGAAAGTACTATAAATACAACGTCCTTATTTAATGTATTGTGTTTTTATTCTCAACAGTGCCATGTGTAATAAAGAATTTAGCCACAAAATTACTTTTATTATTAACTGTACTCTCAATGAAATATTCAAAACACAAAGGACAGATAAGTAATTCTCTAAAATTTTCATGATTTAAAAGGTGTAAATAAATTATGTATATGTTAAATTATCGTATGTTAGTATTTTAGTCAACGGTTATATCTATCACTGCTAGTTTCTCTAAAACTTAATATTCTTAGTTGTGTATATTAATGTCTGCAGGAGGTTACAATTAATTTCTAATTTTACGTATTATGAAGATGATATGCATCGTGATGAAGCATTTTCAAAACATTTTAGAAATGAAATCGTGTTTTTGTAGATTATTATTTCGTGGAATTGTAGATTATTATTTTGTAGACAGAAAATTTGAAAATGATTGATTTCAAATATGTTTTTAGGTCTATATTATTTTGTTAAAATTAACTGTAACGATTAATTTTTTTATTTCTTTTCCTTTTGAAATTTGGAAATAACCAAAATCTATATTTTGTAAAATGCAATTATTAATTATTAATTATCTTACAATATTTAATTATCCTAAACTTAATGCGTAAGAAGATTGAAATTTCTTACTTGTTTTTTAAAACATACTTTATTAAAAGATTTTTGCATAAAACTTATTTTTTTTCTTAAAAATGCATCTCAGTAACACATTTTTTCAATCAGAACTTTTTTTACTCTTCGTTAAAATTATTTACAAGTACAAGTGTTAAGTCACAGTATTTAAATAAATTCCTTTTTGTTACATAAATAAAATAATATAATTTAATTCGAAATTATTTCCAAGCCATGAAAACTCATCTTTTTATTTTAATCTAACATGCGTTTAATAGACTACATAAACTACTTTCTAATTATGCTTTGCTTGAATTTTTTAATGAAATATATTCATAATAATTAATTTAATTTTCCTATATTATCTACGTTTGTGCATCTTCTTAAAAAAAATTCATATATTTGGTCATTATAATTAAATCGTTTACGATATTAAAAACTATAAACAGTTATCATTATTTAACTAATATCTTACATTTTATGTATGTATCTAACTAAAAACATTTGAACACTTATTTTCTTATCTTACATTCTACATTGATAATATCAAATAATGTGTTCCAAATAAATGTATAATATAAAAGAGTTAATACCGCTTTTAACATATGGAGATAAATAAAATGTCTCTATAATTATTATAGTAATCCATATCTTGTTTTGATGTTAAAGTAATAATTCTGTATTATTTATATTCCTCGGATATAACTTTATAACTTTATATTGTTACTGACGAAAATGTATATTTTATAATCTAATTCTAATTTTCTTAATTGCTTGTCAACGAATTGTGTCATATTACAAGAGGATCATTATCAAGAATTCATTGGTATTATTTAGCCTGTTATTTAAAATTTTGTTATACAATCATACAATATTTGCCATTGTAACTCATTCATTGGATAATAATACTTTTACAGTCTAAAAATACTATTTATGTTCGAAGCTTTATTCAATTCTATATCTAGAATTTACTATCATGATTCAAAAGTATAATTTATTCAATTGATTCGTAACAGAGAAATACATTCGCTATTACTATTTAACAATAAAATTACTATTTTCCTTGTAATAATATTTTCTATTACTGCATTTGATATTTTATAGCATATCTGTCAGGTATACTAATACGTAACAGATTTCTTGTAAATATATATGTTTTTACCTGACATTCTGTTTGATCACTGGAGGATAATTTGTCACTTTTTCAAACAAATATGTATGTTTATCTTCGATTACATGCAAAGAACTGAAAGCAATAAATACTCATGTGTCATAATACCTGTTCATACAAGTGATTTGAAGTTGATGTGAATTATTTGCGTACATTTTTATTTCCTCGAAATACATAAAAAAGTAAATATACTTTAAAAAATTTAAATAATTTAAATAATTTAAATATTATTGAAGAGATTACTAAAGTTTATGAATAACTATATATAATTATATTTTTTTCAACTTTCTATCATGAGTACAGGTTTTTACATATTAAAAAAAGTTTCTTTTTTCAAGTTTCTTTTTAAATAACATATATTCAACAATATTGTTGCTTTTAAAATAAGCTTGATTTTCAATCTACTATACCAGAACTTTATCATTTATTTTATTTATAATGCATCTAGCTTAAATTAGGTTAATATAAGCATAGTACTACCTTTACCAGTCCTTAAAATTTGAGAACTATTCTTTTATGAATGGATTTTTTAACGTAAATAATAGGACAAACAAAAAATTTTTACAATAGTTAAAAAGAAGATTCAAGCTTGTTTAAACATTACATTGAATATTAAAAATTTTTAAGTCTGAAATATATAGTACATAATATTTCGTATACATATATTCTTCTTATTCAACCTCTTTATTTATAAACCATTACTTGTATCGACCTCTTTATTTTTTACAATATCCAATGCTTGAAATGTAATGTAATAAAATGTAACACTTGCATTTATAGAATTTCATCAAAAGCCCTAATTTATTAAATATGTATGACAAACACTTTAAATCATTTTAAATTATTGTATAACATTATAATATGATTATAAAGATATTTCATGAAAATACTCAATAAATATTATATTCAAAATAAAGCGAAACTAATGAAAAATAAGAATTTTCAATTTTAAATTATACAATTACATACAATTGGATAGAATTCTTAAATATTAAAGAGGATATAAATGTTTACTGTTATTTATGTACGTATAGCATAGCATTATTAAGTTCGTTTTCTTTTTTTGCTTATGAATTTTTGCTTTACAAAGAACACAGAACAAACAATTTTATAATGAAATTTTACTAAGACAGAATGAATATTTACTGATTAAATGTAACATTAAGTAGAAAAATAATGCAATTTAAACTTTGTGAGTACTTATCTTTATCGTGTTTCTTTTACAGAACGTAATACTCTGAATTTTATCCGTACTATAATCTGTAATTAATGTAGTATAATTAATATAATTATAATTATTTGTTAACATATTTGTATAAGTCATAAATTCTTAATTGCAACTAAGTATCTTAACGAAAAATCTATTATTTGTACCAATTGTTTACTTTTAAATAAAATTGAAATATAAATATATAAATAACTCTAAATTCTTAAACTAACAATTTATAAATTTTCAAAGAGAAGTTTATTCGCACATCGTAGTAATAATTAAAATATATAATTTTCTTTTATTAATAACGATGATAACCAGAACAACAAAATCGTAATAATGTTAATCTTTTCTTTATATACAATTTTCTACTGCTGATTGATATTTGCAAACAATAATTCGATTGAATCTCGTGAAAATAACAGTTTTACGCGCCTGTCGTATACGTAAATATTATTAATGATGTACACAATGTATCCAGCAATAAAGAACAATAACTGATGTCCTTATACCTCTGCATACCTCACAAACTAATTGGACAAATCGCACAAGTTGCGGAAAAAACGGGGCTTTTTTGTTAATTGTTTGATCGGATGCTTGGAAGTACTTCACTTTCTTCCTCGCTGACTTATCAAACTTAAACCCACGTGACTTGACAGTCGCCGATGCGCAATACTTGCGTCAGTTCAGTAACATATATAGATTGACGCACTTTACTTTATTCTTCTTTTTCATTGTTTTCGAAAGTAAAAAGCTACTTTATTTTATATTTTAAACCCTATATTCACGATAACTAATTCGAAAGGTAAATTCAAATGACGTCAATGATTTTACGTAAATGTTGCTGTATTATTATCATAATAGCAATATAATATTTTTTTAAGTTTCTAATCTCATTAAACTCGTAAAAGCCTTGGATTAAAAATAGTTTACTAATAATTGAATTTAAATAATTTAAGTAATTTAAATAACTTCCAATTGCCTGAATCTACACTAGTTGAATTTTTAATTTAAATATTGGGCGTTATTAGGATCTGATCTGTTAATTTCAAATGTAGAACATTTATTGTAATTGTAACGAAATATCCGTCATGACATAAGCGTAATATTATTATCGGGAAGAAAATTGTAATATATTTCTTAAAAATTATTTGCTTTGAAAAGTACGTAGAAAGTACAGTCATTTAGATAAATATGGTTTCTGCTAAGAAATATTTTATTATTTTTTGAAAAATTATATGACTTATAACGTGTTAGGATCTTTTTATCAAATATTATAAATAAATATAATTTTTGATTTTTAAGTTTACTTGTGTACTACATTAAGAGATACCATGTATAACAATAAATAAATTAAGTTATTACAATTAAGTTATTCATACATTTATCTCTAATTTATTTTTAGTTGCAATTTTATAATGAACAAAATACTAATCGAAGCAAGTATAAAGTATTTCTACATCATGTCTGTAAAATTTCGAATAAATTATTTCTGATCGAAAAATCACAACATCACTACTGCATGCCTAAGAATGAATACTCGTGGTGTCTACTCCTTTAAGATACTTTCACATTTTCACGAACATTCTGAAAATCTTGAAAAAGCTTTCTCGGCTTAAGAAGGTCACTATTAAATCATTATTTAATACTTCTTCTCGTTAAAAAATAATTGTCAAAACTTTATGTACATATTTATTACATACTTGCACGCATACTTATCTACATGCATGAAAACTATTATTAAAATTCTCTCTAAGAATTGAATAATTCATATCTGCTAATTCTATCATTCCTTTTACCTTCTTTAATACAACGATTACGCTCGCCATATGATGGTAGTACATTTCGAAAATATTGTAAATGGCGTTATTCATTGGCTGAGTATACACAAAATGAAACAATATAGATGACAGATATAGAGAAAAAATTCTTCACGGTATTCTTCTATACCGAGAAATCAGCCCAGCGTCGAAGTCTAATTTAATCAGACTGTCGATCCGTGTGCGTTTTAATAATAATATTCACTTCCCTAATAAGACACGAAAGATATTTCCCTTGAGATTAGGTAATAGAGATTCTTATTGTTCATTGTGGGGTAATCGATCGTTTCATCTTCATAATTAAAATCGATCGTCATCGTAAAAATCTTTCCTAGATTATCTTATATCAAAGACATCAAAAACAGTTTCATTTTAATTTCTTTTACAATGCTGAGTCATTATACTTGCTTCTAGAATTGCAGAAACAATAGAACCTTTCAGTTCTGTCATCACTTAATGATGTAACTAAATTCACGACATAAGTTAATGAATTAAATATTTTATTTATCCGAAAATCTAACTGTAATACTAATGTTTTCCAAGAGATGGCTTACCAAATCGCTAAATTTCAATATCAGAGTCAAGTTTATAGTTCAAAAACAGAAACAAGTGCAAGTGTATGAATATCTCTTTTTCTTGATTATCGACACATTAAGCATGTGTGATTAAGTCATGTACACCAGTGTTTACATGCAGCTTAAAAGAAACAGAAGTAAGGAAGACGAGCAGCGGAGAAAAAATAATGACAGAGTGGGACGGATAATATTTGTGTACTACATTCGCTACAATTAATATAATTACATCATATTTGAAATATCAAAGTGTGATAATATAATATAATGAACTATATAAAACTATTTGATTTAAATGATATAATTAACTTAGTAAAATCGATCATTTACTTGGAGTGTTCCACATTCAAATGCTTGAAAATACATTAGGATATTACATTTATGATATATACCTATTATTATGGAGTAAATGAAATGGCGCCAAGATCGTTAAATATATTTTTCAGTATTGTTATTATCCTTATTGTTGCGAATATGTAACTTATATTTTTTACTAGTCAAACTTGTTTTCATTCACAACATTCGCTGGAATTGTCGAATACTTAAGTTATTAAAATTATTAATTTTAACCTCTTCGATATTTCGACGACCTAATTGTGACATCATTTTTTATCACTAATATAGATCTGTTAATACATGAATAGAAATTTAAATTAAATCCTCTGGTTCACGACGAGCGATCTTCATTTTGTACTTTCAAGTTTTGCGTTGTCTATTTCCGTTCGCTTGTTTACGATTTTATATAGAAGTATGAAACCATAAGTTTCTTCCAATTTTTCTTATTGCACTACTTCTCTACTTTCTCAATACTTTTCCCAAACAATTGTGAGAAATTATGTGCGTGTATAGAGAAAATTACTTACTCTAAGACAGTAGATAAGTAGATGAGTAGAAGTGGCTATATAAGCAAACATACAGAATTTCTATGACCAATTCATAAAATTTAATATTTCTCGGAAACTGAAGTAAAAAAACTAAAGTATAATAATCTGCGTTGTGAAATTGTAAAATAATTAAAAAAGAAATTGTAAAACAATTTCGTAACATCAGTATCCGAAACATTTGCAGTTTCTTTAGTAAAACTATAGTAATTTAAGTGAATAATTTTCAGAAAAATGCTACTAGAATGCACCTTTTAAATTAAAAGTATTTCTTTGAAATACAAAAGAAGAAATAAAATTTGTGATCTATATATTTTTTTATTAATTAAAAGAATAATCTTAACTAAGTATTATTCTTAAGAGTATTAAAAATATAACAATTTCTATCAGAAATCAAAGCAGATTTTTTACGATAATGGAAAATAAATTGAAGCAACTCGAGAAAGTTTATTAATATTTTGTTTTCTATTTATGCAAACAAATAAAAAAAATTATTTATTTATGAATTTAACATATTTATGAAATTTATATTATGGAGTAATATAATTATTCAAAATAATAAACAAGATAAATTAATTTATATGAGTTACTTTAAAAGATATAGTAAACAAATTCACTATATTTATTAATCCATAAACCGATTAACTTAATTTTAAAAAATTTCATTGTATTGATGCATTGATTATGACGATCAAGACGAAACGAGACTGCAAAATTGAAACAAAAGATCCCATTTTCTTTCTGCTTCTTATTCGTTTTCTTGCTTCCACCTTCTCATTATGTGATTCTTAGTATTACGATGTTCACTCTCACAAATGCAATCAATTTTGCATTAGCATTTGTTTTATTTTGCTCAATAATTGATCTTATATACGTGAGTAATTTTCGCTAACGACTAATGTTTATATTGCAGCTTCAACCTACAGTCTATTGACTCGGTTAGACACTTAGTCTATTTTTCAAAAAAAAATATTTGGTTAACGATCTTTGTAACTAGAAAGTTATAAGTTTGATTAAAAGAAATGTTCACATATAAAACATCAATGTAAAGCATTTTAATAAAATCTGTTTAATTAGTATCAATAAATAGTGAATATGTTTCGTAGTTTAAATTATTCAATTAACTTATTGTATATTCTTAAGTTATTATAAAATTTCTCATGTATTATCCAATTACACCTCATTTTGTTTATTTATTCTTTCTAATAACATTTTAAATTAACTACCTTAGAGATTAAAAATATTGTTTAACTTAAAAGTAGACAAAAAGTAAAAATAAAAAGTGGAGTTTGCAGTCGTAGCACGGAGTTACGCGACAAGTAAAGAAGATTAAGGTGACCATTGATTATATTTTTATCTTCCTTAAATAAAGTAATTACATTAAAATTTAAATTTACAGTTACTACGGACTAAATAGATATACACATATATATGCATGCTGATTTTATTTTTTCTCGTAGTAATCTAAATGATCATTTAAATTTAGCTTATATTTTTTGTGCTTTGTGATACATCTTTTAATTTTAATTTTAATTTTAATGCTACTCTTGTCTTCATACGATTAACGCAAAAAGTGAATACTTATGTAAATGAAGACATAAATTCCATGTATAATTGTAAAGAGATTGGCACGTTTCTTTTACTTTTTATAAATTTTTTACGATCAATTTCTCAAATCTTGAATTATAATCTATCTTTTAACAAGTTGATTAAAAGTTAATACTTTATTCTATTATATTGAATTATCTATGTACAATATATAAAATGTTATTCATTTAAAGATTAGAAGAAATCTACTTGTTTAAATTTTTAGGGGTACGTTTCTCTATAGAAATTTCATTATATGTTTTATATAAAATTAAAAGGCAAAACTGTCACGATTAAATTTGTTCATATTTAAATTATACGTGAAAAACAATGTAGATCTTCTGATCTAATTTTTTAAATCATTTAATTCTATATTACGGAATGCTTATCTAAGGTGTAAATTAATTTTGAATAGTTATTAGAATGGAAAAATAATAGTACTATCTTTCAATATACCGTGGAACTAAAAAAATATTTGTTTCAAATTATCTGGATAAAAATTTAATAAAATAAGCATTTGTTAAAACAATAATCAAATATATTGACTATCCCATCTGAACTTATATCTCAAAAATTCGAATAAACACCTTTAAAATAATATTATAAATAAAAAATTTGAGTGTTATGGTACATGAAAAAATGTACAATATTAAAAGTTAATAGTTTTAAATTAAACAAACTTTTGTACGGTTTTTATGTAACATCAATACGATTTGATAAATATCTTACCTTTATGTTATCAGCACTTCCCGGAATCTTTTAATCATAATGAAACAACGCAAATTAATAGTAAAGGTAACTCTTATAATTTCCAATAATAATTACGAAAGTTTTAACCCATATATTTATTATTAGGACGTGAAAACTGTACTTCATCATTGAAGCTCTACTAATCATATAAAATATCATAAATTTTCATATTAAATTATGTATTTTATTTTAACAATTATATTACTTTAGACGTAAAATTGAATTACATGAAACTTATTATTGTATTTATTCATAAACAAAAAAACACAATTTAAAAAGCTTTATATTTTAGAATATTGGAAATTAATATATAAATAATTTTCATAATATATAATATTGAAAAATATCTAATCGAAGAATTATAATGCTATTAAATATAGATGTATTAAAAACTTAATACTTCATTTTTTTACTTTTAAAAGTTTTAAATCAAAGAAAGTAAGTTCAATGCCAAACATATCACAGAAAAAATTATATATACGTATATAAACATGTATACGTTCGTAAATTTATATTCTACAGGTGCTTTTGAAAGAAAAATTAAAATACGTTTCATATACTTTGTCTTTTCAAAAAGTATATAAAATATATGCGTATAATATTAAATAATTCTAAAATAATAAAAGAGTTCAAACTTACTCGTATCTTCAAAATAATTGAATTAAATAATAAATGTAAGGATTTAACAAACTGAGACGCATGAAAAATAACATATATTAGATATTCTTAAAAATTATTATCCTTCCTTTATAAATACGTATTTATATCGAAATTCAATTATAAAATATAAATCAGAAAATTTACCGCACTTTTAATGTTAACTGATCAGTAATGTCTTTTATAGATATTCAATGCTAAGTTATAATGATTTCATCAATATAACTGTCTTACTTATAATCACACGTATATAATGTTATTGTTCATCTAGAAACTTGATGAATAAAATTAAAATAATACAGAGTCCATTCAATAATTTATATATACAGATTCATATATTGTAATTGCTTAATGTACGTAGTTGTATAAGCTATTTTTTTTAACGCGAATAAGAGCTAAAACAGATTTTGGTGATTTGTTAAATAAAAAATTTTGATAAACCTTTGTTATGGAAGTCTTAAAAAGTTTATAAACACAAATTAACTCCAAAAGTAGATTTAAACTACACCAAGTAAAAGTTTAAAATTAAAAAAAAAACTTGTTATATTTATGGAGCAAAGTAAAATGATTTATATACTCTCATATACATAAATCCGCATAGTTATAAATTTAATATTTTCCAGAATATTTGCTTTTAATTTTTTGTAATGACCGATCTAAGCTTCATATGCCCGCAATTTTTCAAGAAGTTAAATGGAATTTACAAAAAACCATTTTCAAATAAGAAAATATATAAGCACTCGAAGACATTGTCTTAATATTCAAGCGAGTTATTCTGATATATTTGCATATTCAAGCTTGCTTAGACGCGAATATATATCTTTCTTCAACTTCTCGCGTATAAGCAAAATACATGAGAGACCATAATGTAGAAAGGATCGCGGTGCTCGTATCGCGTTATGAAATTCATAATTCAAGCAAGCGTAAATACCTTTATTAAATACAATAAATACTTTTATTTCTTAATGAAATTATTTGTCTTAATTCTGATTATGTGAATATTTTGAAAACGACTTTAATAAGATACGTCGGTAAGGAAAACATTGGAAATAGACGTAGAAAATAATTATTTTCACGAAACGAACTGAGATTTATTCATTTGAGGATTTCTAATCTTTCCTTCATTTATTATTTCCATGCAGTTGGCTTCAATGTAAATTTATTTTCAGTAAAGACAGCCTGTCAATAAAGAATAACCTTTCGCTTAAATAAACATGCTTTGAAATAATGACCTTTAAACAGATCTACATACATTCATTTTTATATTTTACTGCTACATATGATCACTGTGCGGCATATGAACACTGATCTACTATTCTCGATTGATCTTGCGTGCAATGAAATTTCGTGGATGTATATTAATCGAATAAACTTACTTTATTAAATAAGTCTCTCGGGTCTTTCGTATGTGTACAGACACTCCCTTCGCCTCAAATTTCTAGCGAATTTCCTCTTAAAGTTCTCTCATCGTCAAGTATATAATTAAACTGACCTCTAAAGGTTAATTCACATCAAAAGATTACCTCAATAAAACAGTACGAAATTATTAGAAAAAGTTGCTCCATGTCAGATTCACCAGATGAATTTTAAATACATTATTTACGCGTTTTCTTTGCAGTTCTCTACTTTTTCAATTATTTCGATGTCCAAAAGTACTTTTCATACTACAGAGTTCTTTTATGAACTAGAAACAAAAGGAAAGTAAACATAATAGAAACATTAATTTTGCGTTATTACATTAGTTCTACGTTAATTTTTTGTCTTTTTTATTCTAAAAAACATTTGAAAAAATCATAAGAGATATTGAAGAAAGTCAAGCATTAAATAACGGATAAACCTTGGATTTAATAATAATGTTTTAATACTAATTACTAATTAAAAACTTCATCGCCTATGTAATATTATTTTATTACAATTCATAATGAAATCTTTGGAAAGTATTACTTCAAAAACTGTAACAGTATGTGTATTTTTAGACAAATTATATTTTTAAAATAGAAAGGTAAAATGTAATATGAATTGGTGCGTAAATTATCTAATAATTTTATAGGTATTATCAAGTAATTTTCAAATATTAACTATTATGGATAAATGCTTATTTATTATCGTATCGCGCAGAGCTATTATTAAATTTTCGATATTTTGTACCAAACTTAATTATTTACAAAAACTTAGTTCGAAAAGATTATAAAGTTAATGTATTAAAATATTCCTCAAATCTTCTATTTCAGATAAACTTGTATTAAAGGAAACATTGAATCTGTAATTATGTAATAGTAAGTTATGAAAAAACAAATGTCGTTGTTCTTATATTTTGTCTTACGTCGTTACAAATCATTTTTTATATGCTTATATTTCCAAATTAATTGTTACTTATTTAATTTTTTATGATATATGACTGATTAAATCTATTAAAGAATTGTTTAAGATAATTTAATACAAAAAGACTATGAAAATTGTACCATACTTTACTTATACATTATTTTGAGTGCATATTGTTTCCAATTTTGTGAAAAGGTTGTGGTTACTATAATATATTTTATGAAATCATATTGAAGTCAATAATTCATGAAAATAAGTATTTCACAATTGAAAATAAATACACTTTTAATATTTTCATAAAAATCAATGTACTGTGAATTTAATTTAACTAAATAGTTGTTCCTTTTAGAATAATACATTTGTTGTCAGTTAAATTATCATATTTTTATAGAAAATCTCGAAAAATTTTAGTCAATTGGCAATAACTTTATTTGAAATTCTTTATTTTTACATAAAGACTTTTTACAGAGAGGCTTTTTTCAATTAGTTAACTCCATATCTTATCTTTTCTTAAGCTGAGGTGTAAATCAAGTAAGTCTCTCTTCAAAATTTAAATGAATACAAGTTTGCCTCTACCACATTATACTCAAGAAAAATTCGAAATAGCATTTGTGATTTCAACCAAGCAACTCAAAGTTATAGTTTAAACTTAACATATTTATCATATCCTTAGATCTGAAAGTTATGCCTTTTACTTATCGTTCGAGAATGCGTTCGCGTTATAAAACAGTGAAAACGACGACCTTTTAAGTGGGTACTTAAAAAAGTTTCGACCTGGCAAAGAAAAACTTGATATAATGTAAGAACTCTATAATTTTGCGTTATTGCTTCATTTTATTTCAATACATTTTCTCTATCAAAAATTTTTAATAATACTATATGTCACTATTTTCTTAGACATTCAAAATAAAGTTAATTTAATTTTAATTCCAAACAATCTTAATCGCGATTCCCTATGTTTTTTAATGTAAAATTAAAGTACATTATAAAAAATTATCTTTCATCTTCAAACCTTTAATTTTAATAGGGTCAACCAATTAATCTAATAATGTTGTATACTAATCCTTATCTTTAGTTTCTCGATCCTCCGATTAGTCTATAATGGCAGCACTATATCAAGGATAAAACATAGTCATCATTATATTTTCTTTTATTCATCATGGATGAAAAACTTGTTAGTTCTTTTTTATTTACAGCAGTTCTTCTACTATTGAGTGAAATATCAAAGAATTTAAAAATATTGTCTTAAAATATATTCAAAGAGATATTCAAGCACATTTTTTAAAGAGCTGTACCCGGCATATTAAAAGCGTGCAAGCTTTCATTTCAAGTCAATTACTTTAAATGTTTCCAATACAAATAAAGTGATTTTATCCATGAATCACTTAGACTGATATATAAATTTTTCATTTTTAAATTCATCCCGAAACTTCAATGTTTCTTTTGAAAAATGAAATACGCTAAGAACTTGAATAGCTCAATATTTTCAACACAATTGTTTAATTTTTTTATTATTATCCTACATAATGTCCATTAATCTGTTTCGTTAAAGTAATTTTTGGAAAAAATATATGTGGTATTCATCATGCATGCAGTTACTGAATACCCTCTATATGCATAGAAATGTACATCGCCCATATTTTCCACTACAATCTATATAACAACTTAAAATAAATTCGAAGAATATAAACATATTTCTAAAGTGAGAAGTAGTGTAATATGACTCACTTTCTGTATCACAAGTCGAATGTAAACTATATAAATGCAATGCAAGCTATACTCTATCGTTTTTTAAATTAAAATTTGCTTATATAAAGGATCAAAATTTTAATTTAATACATGCTGATCCATTTTATAGTGTTTTTCAAATGATTAAAAAATATTTTAATGCACAAAATATTAAAAATTTATAATGTAATGTATATATATTCTTATTATATCTTACGATACAACTTAAATTGATAAAATTTCCTTTTTATGTCAATACTGATTTGATTGTAGGTTTTATTATAAGAAGTCATTTTGTAATATTTTACGATTGATAAAATCTCAACAACTTCTAAAAATATTAAGACAGTGAAAATAACTTCCCTTAATAAAGTTCTTCAGTGTCATTAAATTTTAATAACATTATATTTCAATGATGAAATTAATATTAACCAAATGTTAAATGATTGTGAAGATTTATAGAAGCAATAATTTTTTCAATTTTACACTCTTTTCTACAAAAGACGAAAATATAATTTCATTTATTCGAGTAATCTTTGATTTAGGTTTTAAAATACTTTATTGGAATTATTTATGAATGTATATAAATAAAATTAATACTTTATTTGGAGTTTATTTGACAAATTAATTTATACCATAATCAACCTAATAATAACACGAATAAATGAAATTAAATACATATAAACGCACATATGCACCTAGAAGCCACTTTAATATGTTTTACAATAAATTTAGCGTCATTAACTATTATACAAGAATAATTATCATAAATTCATATATTCATTTATGCTGAATCCAATACATTTATTTCCATTTATTAATAATGCATATATTACGAACTAATTAAAACATTGAATATACTTTATGTCAATATAAGCATTCATATTTAATTCGACAATCTGTGAAATAATGTTATATTAATTATCAGAATAAAATTCTTGAGCACGTACTCACCATCTGGTAATTAAAGTAATTAATACTCGTCATTAAATCCATTATATAACTTAAATTTAAACAGTAACAATATTTTATATGCAAAATCTTTTGAATCATATAGCATTGTACATTACTTCGCAGAGTTACTGTAATTGAATAACATAATTAAACTTTTTCAGCCTAAAATAAATCTTAGTTATACTTTCACTAATTAGAATTACATATTAAACATATAAAAATTATATAATTGTATCTATTATTCTATTATTTGAATATACCATATATATATATATATATATATATATATATATATATATATAAGTAGACATTTTTATTACTAGTGATGATGATAATTGTAATAATTGTGATGAAAGTGAAATATGATAATTAAACTCGTTTTGCATATATCTCTTATCATAAATAATATAATTTTGAGAAAAAATTTTAGTGGATAAAATTATTTGAATTTATTAATTCTTCAGTTATTAATTTTATTGTAAAATTTCAAGTGCACAGGTTTACCACAAAAAGATTGTATGTTTAATTTTAATATAAAAATATTACAAATTTCAAAAATATTTATATTAATGAACTTAACGAAGGATTACAATTTGTATTATTTAACAAAAATTTACTAAAATGTAAACATTAAACATGTATTTATTACTTAACAATATCTCTGAAATACACAAAAAATAATTTATAAAACTCCATGGTAACTGATTTTCTTTTAATATTAAAAATTATTTTAATGTACTTTATGATTATCTTTTTTCGTTATAGGAAGACAGTGACTATAACAGTCCGAGCATTCAGGCAAAAATACTTCAGAAACAAGCTCAGGATTGTAAAAATGGTTCAAGAACCCAGAATGGTATGTATGACTTTTACGTTTCAATATCCAGTTTTATTGTAAGATATTGTCCACATTTTATTTATTTAAATAGAGCAAAATTTGCTTTAAAAAAGTATAAAAGTTGAAGTAATAAAAAAACAGCATCTTATCGTTCCTGAATCAGATTTTGAATAGTACATTTGTTAAAAACAGTAATATTTTTGTCGTTAAAAACGATAATATTGAAAAATGATTTCTAAATTAGTAATTATTAAGACATAAGTTAATAAAATAAATATATGAATAATAGTTTTAATATTATACATTGGTAGAAAATAAATTTAATGTAAAAAAATGTGGTTTTTTTTAATAGCAAAGTACAATATAAGTACATAAATATTCCTATAGTATATTATTGATCATAATTGATTAAACATATCTATATCGAGCTTATTATATTGGTTAATATCACTTATAATGTATAATATTTTTAATAGAATGTTAAAAGTTTTAATAAACAATTCTATTTTCAAACAAGAACAAAATTTTAGACGCAATAAAAATTTATTCAATAACATTATTAATATGGTTTTTACAGAATGTTTTGTCATCTAATAAAAACCGAAAATTAAAACTTTAAGGATAATTAATTTTCTAAATAATAATTACAATTGTAAAAATTTTTGTAAGCAAGCACTGACAAGAATTTCTTTTATTTGTAGCATAGTGTTTACTTTGTTAAGAAAACGTTAGACTTGTCTTTTACACTATTAAATGAGAATTCTCTTTATTTTCCTTTTTTAATTATTAATTAAATTCCTACTAATTATTTCGCAGCAGATTTTCATGAGTTTTATATAAATTTCAGTCTAAATGAAAAAAATGCTACTTTTAATAAATTGAAATACCGAATACCAGTATGTAAACGCAACTGTGTTACTTTACCGCAATTAATACATTCTTTCTGTGATACCATGCTAATATTATTATTTCATTTGAATAAAAATAAAATTTACTTATATCTTCCTTAGCTTATGGAAATGAAAAATATTATATTGTTTAATAATAGAAAAGATATGGAATAGCATATGTAAATATTTTAGTTCTCAAGTCATATTAATCTAAATAATATTTGTATGATACTATAAATAAATCCTTAATTACTCGCGTTTCAATATAGTGAGATATCGAAATTTAGGAATTGAGAAATTTTTCTTTCAATGGCGTAGTAAATAAATGTATGATTTCACAAAATATTATTAAAATTAATATAGCATCTAATATTAAAAATTATTCCTCCCTAAAAAGAATTAAACGAAAGTACACGCATGTCTTATATTTAATAAAGAACTATAAACAGTCTTTACAATCCAATTAATCGACCTGCTTGTAATACTTATTTCACTTACTTTTATTTATTTTTCATATTTAAATGTCAATAAACGTAAAAAAGTAAAATGGATAATATTTTATTAAATACTTTAACAAATAATGATTGAGTTTTAATTTGAATTTGAATTTTGAACGTAGAAAATAGAATTTATTATATATGAAAGAATTCAATTATTAAATACAATCTTTAAAAGACCAATGAAAATACATGTTTTAATTTTTAAATCTGAGTAATAAATCAAATTAATCCTTAGCTTTCGTAAATTAGAAAAATGGAAAGTATTTTTTTTATACAGAGATTATTTTATTATCTCAGATCATACAACTGTTCTTAAAACGACTTCGAGTTTCTTGAAATAACTATTTAATTATTTATTGATTTTATTAGAACGGTTACTATTTATAGAAACATCAGATACAGTTATCGCTTTGATAAAATGTACAGCATTCGAATGATTGAAATATATGGATGTATTGCTGAACAAAAGAAAAGTATAATAAATACTAATAATATTAGGCACTTATATTCTAAATATAATAAAAATATTAAATAATAATACAAAAGGATTGTATAGTAACAATTTATAATGTGTCGAAAAATAACATACATTTTTTTAACATTTCTCAAAAATTTTCTTAATAATTTGATTGTTAAATAAGAATAAGCGCTCAATAGGATTTATAGAGTAAAAATTAAATCTTTACGGCTTTTGAAATCCTTGAACACAGCCTTTTAAATTATAATAATTTCAATTGACAACGTAATTTATTATTTTATGGATATTTATTTTTATATACATAATACAAATGTAATTAAAAAATAGTATAATAATAGTATCCATTTATAATTCTTTATATTTCGTTAATCCGAGCTTTATCCGTATATTTACATCTATAATGATAAAATAAAAATGGTTCATGCTTAAATTGCATTGGATTTGTATTGCTTTTAGCAAACGAAAAAATCGGACACACGCCAGTACAGCTGACGTAAGCTTTCAATTGTCTTATAAAGGATTCAAATTAATAACTTTTACATTCTTTGCAAGCTCTTTGACGAACATTTAATTACATCTGGTAACAAACTTCTTTTTGTTGACACGTTTATTACGTTTAAGTTGCATTAAGTAACATATTTATAAAGTATCTTTACGTCAAGGTTAATTGCTTATGTAATTGTAATATAGTGCTGTTTTAATAATCTGATAATGTAACTTGTAACTTGCAGTTCTGAAAGTGAAAATTCAATAACTAAGAATTTTGAAATATTTATACAATTTCAATTACATGTAAATAAAATATAGAAATATTCTGAGAAATTTCATTCATGCAAATTGTCTCATACATCATTATAAGGTATTTTCAAATAATAATTATGCTTTATACAAATCAATTTTTGAAAAAACGAGGTATGCAAGTACATGAAAAATTATTAGACTAATCGATTCCTTTAAACAGATTCAAAAGTAGGTCTGAACTTGTATAGATTTATAATTTATATTATGACGCATAAATTTAAAGTAATAGCGATACTATTATTTACGTTTTCATTAGATGAAAATTATTGCAAATATTTTTTTTAAAGCAATATATCTTATAATATAAACATTTATAAACAGACGTTTAATCAAAGTTCATTCATAAATATATAATATACTTAATAAATAATGTGTAACTAAATTTTTAAAGTACATTATTTAATTTTCGATTCTATACAGATATATAATATATAGATCTTTCACAAAAAACGCTAATTATTGTAATACACGTAATTCAGATATTAGGGAAAATATACATATACAAATATTCATAACAAAATTGATAAATGAGTCATGTAAAGTCTTTACAATTAGTCACTTATGTACTAAGTATGTAACATGTACGTCTGGCAATAACTTTACTTGTATGACATTGGTTGTACAACGTAGTGATATAAAAACTCTCTTTTACGATTTTATCCTGATCTATTTAAAATAAATATAAGAAAACTATTTCTAATATTAAAAACTTGAAATTACTAATAAACAGAAAATATCATAAAATACCGAAAATACCAAAGACACCAGTCCGCGATTATAATATTTTTCTACCAGACTTTTGTCAATCTTGAAATATTTTATTATTATTTTCAGATCGTTAGTAATGTCTCAATTCGTATTTTTTTACTTTATTTATGATATGAACTAAGAAATAATTATAATGTTTTAAGACGCTTAGTCTTTTATTCATATAAAACTTTTCAATATATCGAATAAAAACAATTATTTCAAAATGAAAGATTTTAATTTTACTTAAGATTTGTATGTAACTACTTTCTTAAGAGATATATATATATATATATATAATGGAAGCTACCGAATATAAATATGAAACTGTTTATTTGAAAAATTAATTTTTTCAACTTTACATCATTTATACATTTTCTTACTTAAACCAAAATATATTTTTTACACATTAAAATTAAAACAGCTATATGTAGATATTCAGTCAAATTAATGTACATACAAATGATAGCATGTGAATAAAAACGCAATTTTAGAAAACGTAACTTAAAAGAAATAATTTATCACAGTATTCTCGAGCTCAAAGTTGTACAAGTTGTACAAAATACTCCTAACAAAATATTAATTCAGACATCTAACCTGAAGTTTCTGCTATATTAACAGAAAAGATATACAATTACACCGTCAGTACTTGTATAATAAATGCTTACTATTAAATATTTCATTTTTTTCGTTAGATTTGCAAAACAAATTATTAAAAGAATACTATCAAAATAATCCTCTTAATGGCATAATTTTTTAAATTAAATACACAAATACTTAAAGATATAATAAAAACCATTTCAATAACGATTACTAGATTTTTGTGTTGAATATATAAGTTAATTTTTTGGAATTAAATATTTAAAATTAGAATTTAAAAAGAAAATTATTCAAAATATGAATTATTTAAGTTTTTCTCATTCTAAAGTAACATTATATGAAATATATAATCATAGTTTAATATACATTTAAACGAATAAATGTTCTATTTACGTTTTATTTTTCTTCGTATCTTCTATTTTTCCTTTGACGATTTTTTAATGAAATTTCTCATAAATCAATTTACTAAGTACAACATCATTTTAACGCAGAATGGTAAATAAAATATTCCATAAAACAGTTAAGTTGACACATTTAATATAATATAAAAATAGTATTTCAACTCAATGTTTGAGTGCCTAATTTCTTTTATATTGATTGAGAACAAACCAAGGTTATTAATTTGCATTAAGGATTTCAGTTAAGAGTTCTCATTTTCATCATTTGCTTCTAAAATATTGATTTTTAAATTTCAGAAAATTATAATACAATCAAAGTCTCCAGATTACTACGAAAATTATATTTTGTTATGTACATAATTTTGTAAATTTTATATATTTTACATGTTGCCTAACACTAATAATTGGTAAAAATAAGAAATATGATATTCTTTAAACAATTTTCTTGACATATGTTTATAACCGATCTTCCACGTCATTTATATGAAAGTTTAACTCTTTGAATAATTCATATCGTACTTATTTATAAATGCATAAAAGTACATATAAATATATATAAGTTTATAAAAACTACATAACTTTCTTTGCATTTTAAACAATCTAAATTGAAACTTGATATAAGAAGTGTTTTTTATTTTACGCTAAGTTAAAATACATAAACCATTAGATGCATAAACTTTCCTTATGTCTCTACAAAAATATACATAATAATCAATATAGTTCTAGTTTTTTGTTTGTCGTATGAGATTCAAAAATACTAGAATTAATGCGCTAAGTCCTGCTTTTATCAAATTAGATGCAGCAATGTTCATACTAATTGTAAGATAATGAAAAAAAACACAACCCTAATTAAAGTAAGTTTTATTTTTCACTATATCGATTTTTACTTCGGTTTTATTAAATTTCATCCTTTGTTCTAAAGTGTGTAAATACATATTTTAGACGACATTGTTTTAAATTCTAAAAAACATTACTTGTAAAACATATATTGTATTCGTGGTGCAGTTTTTTACAAGCAACTTTGGGGAAAATTCAAGAATATTTAAATATTTTAATTATCGATTCGACGCATTATTATTTATATCTCATATTACAAAATACTTCGAAATTTATTATTTTCTTAAACTATTACATCTTAATAAAAGGAGTAATTTTATTGTTTAATCTTACAGTACACGTGTAATTATATTATTAAATCTTTGAAACTTGTTCCAATGAAACTTTTGATTTATTATAATATTATTAAATACATAGTATTGCATTACATGAATGCATATGCAATACTATATATATATATACGTATGTATGTATGTATGTATGTATGTATGTATGTATATTTTAGAAAGTAAAACGATACATCTTAAATATATAACATATTAATCTATCTATCTGACGCCATACATGCACTTTAGTGCAACGATTTATAATATTTCATGATTTTTTGCATTGATCGCTCTAATCTTATCATGCACTATAACTGCATTGTGTACAAGCTTGAATAATATGTAGTTTAAGCGATACGTATGTAGATGATGCATAGTAGTAATTCTCTTTTAAACCTGTCGCACTTACTGTCGGAAAAGCAGAAAAAAATTAAAGAGATGGTGTTATCAATTTAAAAGAACAGATTTACATTAAGAGGAACTCAATATACGCTGATTTTACGTATGGAGAATAAAAATATCTGAAACATGGTACAGGATCCAGTTATAGTTCCTCGTATTTCGGACGATTAAGCTGCAACTACTTTTATACAGCAAAAATTTCATGTACCTCTTGCATTCTCAGAAAAATGGTCGCGTCATGTGTCTATTGGTAACTGTATCATCGTTATAAAATTGTTGTTATCTCACTGAAAGATAAAAAAAGCGTATTTTTATATTATTAATACTGAAACTTTTTTACTTTACTGCTTACAATCGTTGAGAACAAACTATGTAAGAATATTACATGAAAAAGAAGTTAAATGTTTGAATTACGTTAAATTTATAAAATAATATTAACAACAATTCCAATTATTTTAAAATAAAATCATTCTTATTATTATAAAATTGTAGTCGATCTCCCATGGAATTTATTTTAAGTTTTTAATCTGTTGTTTCATCTATAAATATGTTAAATCTTTTTAATCTTTTAATAGATAAAGTATGAGAATTTAAATAAAAATTTAATTATATTATTCAATATATATAATTCAATAAATTATTGAAACATTTATAATTATTTATCATAAAATGTGAAAATAATACGAGAATAAATATATTATAGTAAATTAGATTTTAAGATCATAATGTATTGAACAAATATAATTGAATTGTTTACATTTTCGATTGCACAACTTTTTTCTGAAAAATAATTCAAATTTAAAATTATTTCTGAACATAATAATAGATGTAAATTTCAAATAAAAAATTGTCATTATACTAAATAATATAGAACTAGATATTATACGATTTAATTTCGAAAGTGTTAATAAATAACTAGAACATTAAAGTTTTATACCATTAATAAGAAATTTTATTTTTCTGCAATTTCTAGTTAGAGTATATTTTATCAACATATTTATTACAAGAGTATAATACTATTAAAATATTTTCAAAATTTAATCTAGTTTTTCGTTACATTTGTTACAATCGTAAAAGTAGAAGAGTAGCTTTATATTAATAACCACGTTATAGATATTATAAAATTGGAAATAATGTTTAAACAAATTAATTTAAAATTTCTTTACAGCTTACGAGTTTCAGAAATTTTTTTTAATTAACGTGTTTAAAATAATGATTTTTACAATATAGACAAATGTAAATTAGTTTTATGTGATTTTTATATAAATTGTTTTATAAATTTCTTTCTTTAATTATTCTAAATATATTGTATTCTAGAAAACTTTCGAGAATTTCGTTACATCTTCTTACATTAGCATATATATTGTTACGCGTTTGTTCACTTGTTCGCGTGCAATATTCGAACCAATAGATACGAAAAATACAATAAAAAATGTATAAATATTAACACGATTCATTAACTTTACGATTTCTTTATTATAATATATAACTAAGTCTGTTTTTTAGTTTGATCAGCTTTTTTATATATTCCCGTATCTATCTCCTCCTAGTTGATCTTGCAGTTTTTCAATAATATGCACGTGTCCTTACTCTGGATCAATTTACCGTCATGTATGACACTAGATATATAAAAAATAATGTAAATATTTTTATTATATTTTACTCTGGAAAAATTTTATTGACATTTATTTACAACTCAGAACCTCTATTTAAATAAACACTTTTTAATGAAAAATCTACACGCCCTTATTTACCGAAAGATACTGGCCTATTAAATATAATTTGAAATAACTTAATACTTAATATAATTAAAAGTAAAAATATTTAAATGCTTTTTAATGAGGATTTGCATTACGATATTTTAAAAAATTCTGCCAGTCTTATTCTTATGATTGTTCAAATATTTGTTCTTATTCTATACAGAAGTCTTAATTAGTCAAGCGCTAATGATTATATACGATTAATGTACTGTTTATGTCATTCATTTTAAATATTTCAATTATCAAAAATTATTTTGATTAAAAATTAATTTAAAACATTATTTATACGTCCAAATATCTCGATTTAATAATTTCTTGTACACTCCAGTATTTCTTATTAATGAAAAAAATTAAATTAATTTTAGCATTCAACACATAGAGATTATTTACATATATTACATTGTAGTTATATCCAAATTATCAACGCTATAATTTGCTTATGTTATAAAAAATATTTATTTACATCAGCAAATTCGAATTTCTTTTAATCTAATAGTTTACAAAGATTTACAGGCCATGTTTATTTCTTAAATTTTGTAACAATTTTGAATCAGACATAAAAATTCATAGCTTTTGAATGAACTACATTTATCTTGAAACTGAAAATTAAAAAATATCAACATAAATAACAACAATAATAGAAAATCAACATTGAAATTAATTTGAATGATATAAGCAATGTATATGAATTATAAATAAATTAAATACATAATAGAATAAGATAAATATACATATTTATAGCACTATGAATTTGAAGACGTATTAATTATTTTAGAATCTGCAGAAATTATAGAAATTAATATTTCATTATATTTGGTATGTAAAATGAACTTATACAACTTTTATTGAATAATACTGGAATATTATGCGTTTCAGAAATTCCTTTCGGAATTAATATTATTAGAAAATATTATTACACAAGTAATTTTAATTATCATAGAAATTATATTTTTATTTAACATTTATAATAATTATTAAATGCTTCGATAGCATGTATTAATTTATTACTGAATTCTTTTATTCTGCTTTCAAACAATAAATAAAGTTAAATTCAAAATATTAAACAATATTAATAAAAATAAGAATAATAAAGGTTGATTGAAAACATTTCAGTATCTCTTAGGAGCGTGTACAGACTATTTACTTTGTATATGCACCAACGAATTCCACATTTGAAACTTGCATAACATATTGCAACTACTTTGCAATATAATTCTTGCAATAAAATTCTATAAATAAATTTTAAGTTTCAATTTTTGTAGTTAAGCGTGTATTCGTATACGCAATTTATAGAAAATTTAGAGTTGATTTTAGCAGCCAACGATATTTTTGTAAGAAAAAATTAATTTTTCTACTTATAATCCCATTCATAATAAAAGTTTTAAATTTAATCATATAATACAATATAATATAATATAAATAATGCAATATTTATTTTATAAACATATAATCAAGTCGTTACTTGATTACTATCGCTGTTTCAATTTCTGTCAATTGAATTTGTTTTGATTTTTAAAGCTTATTTCCTTGAACGAAAAACAATGATAGCAATTCAAATGTGAAATTTATCGTGATTATCGCCCATCCACTAAAAAAGCATGAAAAAATTTATTCCAACTTAAATAACGTATGATATTCGTATCAGCATTTTATTTCAGCCAAGTCATTTTCATTTACGTTTAATAAGGGGCTTCCAAATTTATTTATTCTTAAATACGACTGAATGTTTTATGGATTCCTAAAAATAATAAAAGATGTTTGTTGTTGTAATTGTAATAATACAACAATGTAATAATGTCATTGTACGTGTAGTTGACTGTTAAACTGCAGATAAAAGATTTATGACGGTTAAATTATTTTAACAAATAACCAATACATAATACTGAATATCTAGAAACAACCCTTATGATAAGATATATCTCAAAAGCTGATGTTGAATTGATATTTATTCATGCATGCTTTAACTTGTTCAAAGGTTGGTGTCCAACAACGTGGGATGACATATTATGCTGGCAATCGACGCCTCCTGGTGAAGTAGCCGTTCAATCTTGTCCACATTATATAGCGGGATTCGATTTGCAGGTTCGTCAAGCACATGTACTATCTCCCCATCTCAATACAATGTGAAAAACGGATAAAGAAAGTAGACATGGAAGACGAGACAGAATTGGAACCAATTTACTATTTCACCTGTAGGCTGTAAAATCTCGATGGACACTTTTCTTTTGATACAGCAATCAGTGGGAATAAAACATATAAGTATATTGATGAGTTTCTATATTATCTAGAAATGTTATTTATCGCAGATAACTTTTTCAACTTAATGTGGATGTCTAAAATAATATACGATAAGGTGTCAATGAGTGACTAACGTCAAACGTAAAAGCCATAAGTAGGTCAATTTACAATCGTGATAAAGATAATACAAATGATTTTCAGTTTATCGGAAATTCAAAAATATATTATTTAAATATTTTAATTGTTAATACAATTAGAAATTAATCAAACACGATTCATCGGTAAATCTAATAACTATAGATATTGTCTAAAAATAACACTTTTATATTTTAAAGGGCTATTTTTTTAATTATAAGCATAAACAATTTATTCGTTCGCAATCAAAGAAATTTAAAATAAGATTTCATTATATCGAGAAACGTTTTATAATTACTTTTATAATGAGAATTACTATAAATGAATAATGAATATAATTTATGTTACATTGTTACAGACTAGCGAACTAATGATATTAAAATTTGTATATGCTTATTTAGAGTTTATGGCTAATATTTTCTTTACGCCTCGTTAAATTAAAAAATATCTTAGGCCTGACTTGTCTTTATTAGATTAAACTTTTAGAGTACAGTTTTAAACACTTGGAGTCTATAATTCGACAGAATTATTTAACTATCTTTGACAATAATCCTACCAAGTAAATTTAAAATGTGAAATAATATATCCAAGGCGTAATTTTTATTTGATACTATTTTGGCTATAAATTTATTTTAAATTAATATTACATAAGGAATGTAATAATTCTAATAAAAATTCATAGCAATAAACATTCATATCGTTGAAGTTTCTACTCACTTATAGAAGGTTTTTAACTAGGTTTTTTACTACAATAAGAGTATAGAAACTTACTCTTGTGCTGTTACTTATATTTTTACTTATATAGTCCACTGCGTATGAAGTTTTAAAGTGGATATTTCCTATCCAGTTAATTTTCACAGAATATGTGCTTTTGTTTAGCACTCGTAAGCTAGGCATCGTTTTTCAATCAAGTAGAGTCTTATACACTTTCATTTAAATTTAATTACTCAACTGTGTAATAACCTTAAAGAATAATAATAAAATAAAAAAAGTTAATTCATAATGACTATGGTGAGACTATAGTCATATAATATTATGTTCGTACT
The DNA here is from genome assembly GCA_018907045.1 of Wiebesia pumilae. Lineage (NCBI taxonomy): Eukaryota > Metazoa > Arthropoda > Insecta > Hymenoptera > Agaonidae > Wiebesia > Wiebesia pumilae. The sequence continues at coordinate 6,928,007 of JACCHZ010000138.1, forward strand.
ATATAATAGTACGAAAATCGATAAGAAGCAACATTTTCACGATTTTGTATTAATTTTGTATTAACTTCCAAAACCCAGATTTCATTCGCTCAACTTCTATTACGAACAGGTGGATAAAACGTTACCATTGCATACCAAAAATTGAATCTTGAAACATTTTACTTTTAAGATCCATTTATTTCTTGTATATCAATAACCAATAACAGAAGTTTATTTTTCTTTAGCAAACAAAATTATACATAAAATTTTACTTTATTATACAAAGGTTTTTGCAACAGCATAATAAATATTATTTTTTATTTTACATAAAAATAAGTAGATAAGCTAAAATGTATAGAATCTATAAATATTAGCATTAGTAAACAGAATAATGAGTTAAAATTACAATTAAAACTATGTAAATAACGTCAAACGAAACATTTAAAAATAACGAATCACTTTACTAACTCATCAGATTGCTCGAAAAAAGGAACAGATAAATTTGAAAAAACTTTATTAGCTTTTTAGAATGAACTGTAATTTTATTGATTCATCTTGTCTTTGTATCAATTTCAATAATTTATGCAATTCTTTAGGAAACAATTTCAATGAAAAACTTGAAGACGTTATTGGCATTTAGAAATTTGAAAAAATCGTTTTTAAAATATATTTCTAAAATCTCAAGTAAATCGAACTAATAATTTCTGAAATATAAGGACTTATATAAAGATAATTTTGAGAAATTTCGAGCAGTACTTCAGATGAGTGTGGGATCATTCGGCGCTTTACACGAATTTTTCTCGAAATATCATTTTTTATGTTGATGAGCATGATTCTTTTAAAACTACTAGACTTATTTTTATGAAATTTTGCATTTTAACTTAAGATAACGTTTCAAATCTCTGATCGTTGAGTTTCTAATTTTAGTAAGTAAATTTCAATTTAATAAACGAAAAACGACTGTTTCTCGTTACAAAAGTGATTCTTTAAACTTTGCGAGGCTGCGGATTAATATTTTGATAAATTCATATTTTGAAAATCCGAAATCTTTTTAGTTTTTTAATTTCAAACACTTTGAACATAAAATAATTGTGTTGCAATGATAGTCCATTACTGTACTATCGGAGATTACTATATACCACCGATACGTGCAAGTTCTATGTAAAAAAGTTTTACTGGGAAAAATTTGCCTCACAAGTGTCTAAAAAATTCTAAAGTGACATTTTCGAAACAATGTAATATTCTAAATATTTATTCTAAAAAATAAGAAATTCATTAAAAGTTTTAAAATATTTCAGTATGTATATACACTGACAAATGTATAGAAAAATACTTTTTAATGCTACAATACATTATTGAAATATACGATATTTAAAAGAAATTCGATATCATATCAGAATGATTTTGCCAATATTATATTTTCAAAGAAAAACAATATGTTCTTGTTAAAAGAAATAGATTTTCAAAATTTTAAAAGTGACTTAAATTATTTAAGCAAATACAATTTATTAAGATATTTTATTCACTATTTTGTAAAAGGTAATGTAATTTATATAATTCATACATATGTAGAACGTAGAAGAATAAAGGGAAAAAAAATTAACTAATTATTTACTTCACTTTAATTTTTTACTTCGATCAAAGAAATTTTCAAATTCACCTTATAGTTAATGAAATCCAAGTTTGAAGTAAAAAAAAGAATGTAAATATTTTACACTTTAGAATCTTGGTAAAAAAAAAATCACGGTATTGTTTTGAAATATATACATGAAATAATGAAATTAAGATTATTCGTGAAAATGGTTATAAAAAGAGTTAAAATAAAATTTATTAGCTTTAATTACGTAATTGTGCTTTTAGTTAAGTAATAACAAACAGAAGAAAAGAATCATCGCGAAGAATGTAAATGACATTTGATTTTAACCAAGATTCGAATATCACATTCTTAGATACAATCAAAACGTTCAAATCCACTATCAAAATAACGCAGTTTAAGACCTCCCTTGGTTTTTCATATCACAAGCTATAATCATAAACTGACTATCTTTATTACATATACATAGATAATAATATAATAATGATTGCACTTATCACGTATTATGTTTGAATATATAATTACGATTATATTTATTATAAATACATTTATGTATACACAAGTCTATCTCTATTAATATTCCTACATTAATTATCTAATTTAATACTATTGACACTAACGCTAAATAAACTTTTCCAATACTTTATTCGTCATCACTCTAACATTGTATTATCAAGATATTTTTTTCATAAGAATGATTTTAAAACTATTATCCGAAAAGATAAGTATAATATTTTTAGCAAATGTAATAAAAACTATATTACTATGATTATAAAAATAATCAACGTTTATCAGAAACTTCGGTCTTGTGATTAGAAATCTAAAGTCGATGCTCATAAAAACAGGATAAATAAAAATACTACACTTTATAGTTTCTTTAGATATTGGGAAAGGATTTTTAATAAATACTTAGTAACAATAAGAATTTTTTAGTAAGCTAATAACAATATTAATCGTGAAAACTAGACTTGAGAAAAGTGCCCATAAATTTACTTTATCAAAATTTGTACTAATGTATGCAGTAGACAAGTGGTGCACGTCTCCATTTAACCGAAACATATTTATGCCAAATGCTAAATTTACTTCAAAAAAAAAAAGAAAAACAATCAAAAGAGTTAAATATTCATTCAAAATGTCGATACGATTATTTCAGGGAAACGCCACAAGGCAGTGCACAGATATTGGAAAATGGTACTGGAGCACTGAGCATAATAGAACATGGACCAACTATACCCATTGTTTTCGAGACCAATACGTGACGGTGTTAATGGATCTATCAGATGTACAACCTGATAATGTAACAGCTATAGGAGTATGTCTGATGCATTATTTCTTACTGTTTTCGTATAAATTAGCAGATATCACTTCGTTTTCAAGGAATACGTGAAAAGTGATTTTTACTTATTAGACTGATTGTTTTCAATTTCATAATACACATTTTGAAAAATATGATTCTACAGCTGAAGAAAATTACTTTGCGATAACGGAACATTTAATAATTCAGTAACTTCATGCATATTCAAAAAAATTTCCTTGCAAAGGTATTACATATATTAAGTAATTATATATTTTGAAAAAAAAAGAGAGAAGATCAAAGACTGAAGTATACGTTAAGAAGTAGCATATATTTAATTATTACATTTAAGAGCTACATTGTACATAACATCATAATTTATGTCTTGAAAATGGAATTGCATTTAAAAAATATCGAAAATATACTATATGTGTAAATAAACAATTTAAAGTATTTAGTGTGTGTTTAATTAACAAACGGTTACAATGGTAAAGATTTCCATAAAGATTTAATAATATATATACCAATGAAATATATAACTCAATAACAATTCTTAGATATTTTATGGGTCTAAGTTAATTTATCTAAAGTACATTTTTTATCATAATAAATAATAATCTCGTCATTTTGTAACCAAGATATTATTGTGTATATTAAACAAAAATATCTGCATGTTCATAAATTACAATATTGTATTTAAGATTATCTGAGAATTGGACACAACTGTTATTAATTAATCATAAGCTTAAATGATTTAAAAAAGAACAATTGTGTTGATTAAAATTATATTTTTAAATATTTGAGAATATACTAGAATGAGGTTATAATAACATTTATACAAATTAATTATCGAGTAATAGAAAATAGAAAAATATTTTTAATGAAATGCGTAAATAATTAACTTATAATAAATTATAAATTTAAAATAAATATTGAAGTGAAATAAAAGAATATTGCATTTACTGTCTTAAGAATTATTAATCTTCAGTATTTATTATTTATATATAACTTACAAAGGATTATTTATTGTACAAAGAATGTTACTAACTATTTTCACCTAATGATTAATTCATTTTCTAATGAGAAAACAAAAGTAATTAATAATTTCTTTAGTGAATTTGTCATAAACTCCCTAGTAAATTATACTACGCAGAAATTATGAGTAAATATTTATCGACAGCTTTTGTTTGATATAATTGGCATGAGGGAGGAGACAAGATACGGCACGAATAAACTATATAAGACAATGGAATAAGCCGTAAATATTTATTTTTCTATACATACACATAAAGACACCTTCTCTTTACACTTTCGGATATATAAAATAAGGGGTTCATCAAATGATGACAACCTAAGGGTAGGAATGAAATATTTTGTTATGTCCTTTTATCTTCAATTTATTAAAAATAATAACAAGTTTATTTAACATGACTTTTACTTTGGGTAATATTACGTATGTGTGTATGTGTTGAAGAAAAGCTTTATTTTCATGATTTTTTGAGAGCTAATCTAACTATTTTTCTCTTGTCCTTTCATAGAAATACCTACCAATGATAAAATATATTTCAAAAGTCGGTTATGCGGTTTCATTCTCGACTCTCGTTGTAGCATTTTGCATTCTTGCCAGTATAAAGTAAGTATAGCAGAATATTTTTTATTATAAAATTGTGTTTTTATATCAACTTATTCCTTCATAAGAATGAGCTGAATTGAATTACACATTGAGTACCCACTACATGTTTACAGTTAATCCATAGAAACTCATAGGAAATAAATTAGAAGTTTCACAATACAGTTTTTTAAATTGAACGCATTATTATAAAGTACAAAAATGCTACTAAATAATACTGTTATTTATCAAAATTTAAACTTTCTATTAATATTTGTTATTATTTATAATTAGCCTCTTTTTGCTGATTTATATACTTCTTTTAAAGTAAAACACGATTTCACTGTTAATTTTGTGGACTGAATTCGGATTTATCTGAAAAAATGTATACCGTTTATTTGATCTAATATCCAGTACGATTTAAACACTTTGCAAATCTGTTTTAACGTAAAAAGTATTAAGATGTATATGGTATTTAGATAATTTGAAAATTGTAGATGTTATTAATTTGATAATCTGAAATTTATATTTTAATAGCCAAGCATAATATTTACATAATAATTATAAAATTTCAAAAGCCTTTCACTTGAGTAACTCACAAATGTAAAAGAGTATTAGATAAAGAGAATTTCATGGTAAAAAATTAATGCTAGAAATTAAAATGAATTAAATTTTATCGTTTGTCTTCAGCCACGTAGTGTCGCTGGATTTCTTAATCATGCATCAACGAAAGCTCGAGTGAACGTGATCTCGATTTGAAAGCTTAAAAGAATATTAAACTTGGTAAGCTTTTCGGCCATACCGAAGACTACTGAAATAAATAATCTTCGAAATCACATTTTCTTTTGTTTCATGTTCGCGGAATTTCAGAGTTTTGTTCGCAGCTCAACATCCCGCCGAGTCGTGTCTATAGATCATCCTACGTGTATCAAAACATCAATAATTACTTTAGAAATGTAAGCTCAAAAAATACATGGCCGTCTTGGTAGAGTTAATCTTCACTTAAATAACATTTTAAAAACGCAATTGTGAAATTCTTTATTCTTTTAATTTTCTAAACCAATAATGCTCACGTAACATTTTCTTTTTGCTTAATCACTTTCAATCACTTTACAAGAAATTAATTCTTTTAATTAATATTATAATTTTTTATTATATTTTATTAATAAAATGTGTCGCTTTTTTATTTATTATGATTCAACTTAAAGCTCAACTGTCTTAAGAATGTCGTAACAACAGGCTTTGTTTTTTTATTCAACTTTATTAATTTTCAGCAGATTTCAAAGCCGCTCTTCGTGCTCTCATACATTAATAGAATTTTCACATTAAATTTAAATAAATCTGCTCTTACGTATGGAAGAAATTAGATGAAAAAACATTTATTCAATAGAAGTTAACTTAAAAATTAATTTATTATACTTTAAAACTAACTTTTTTTAAATATAGTTTAAATTTTAGTTAAATTTTGGGAAATATTTAAAAACTGTTATAATACGAGTAAAGTTTTTGATGCAGACAAGGCTCAAAATTTAATTATGCCCATATTAATATTTATCTATTATTGAACATACATAATCTCTTGAATATAAAATTTATTTAGTCCTATTAACATGAGTTTTAATAACATATCGTTAACATTATAAATGACCCCGACATGGATCATACATAAGAGGTTTACTTTTCCCTTTTTTAATTTAAAAATTTAATCGATATATGGATGAAAGTTTATTTTTTTTCACATTAATCAGTTGAAGCTTTAATTATATTTGTCTCATTTAAATTTACTTTTATTTAAGTTTGAATAGTATTCAACAATATTTAGAAAATAAAATTTAATGCATTCAGAATTATTATACTTCATCAATGTGACAACAGAAATGTATGCATTTATAAATTATTTTTGTAACGTGTACTTATTATTCTTACCATTTCATATATTAGAATCTCAGATTTAAACGATGCTTATAACAATTTGAAAAAAAAAATTAAACTCTTCTATATATTTGACTTAAAAAAGTTTTAAAGGTATATACCACATTTTTATGCATTGAAAAATGCTTTTAATTAAAGCAAGTATGTATCGACAAAAATACTGTTTAATGATTATGAAATTGAGTTTAAAAAGAGTCATATTACACAATTTAGGAAATATTTTATTCTATATAATTTTACATAATTATAAAAAAAAAAAGAAAAGATTTTGGCTCAAGTCGCTAAATTATTTCTATAATATCAATCAAGTTCTACAATGACATTCGGATTCAGTACACAAAATTAAGTAAGTGAACCAATACTATCTTAAAACTTGAAATTTTTATATTACAATAAATATTAGATAATATTAAGTTTCAAAACAATTCAATTCAAATTTAAAGATGAGTATCTTTCATAATGTTCCTAAAATATTGATTTTTCTATAAGAATGGTATTCTTAATTTATATTTATTAAATTATGTAATTTAATTTAAAAAGCAAATTATATTTATTCCAATTTTTCTATTCAAATATTGGAATGTATTATACATTTTTGCGAAAATAATTTACAAAGTCTTCTTTTTTAAATTCAATTTTGAAAACATTTTTCTAGATTAAACTTAAATTTATTAATCTTAATTCATAACATTTATAATTGCGGCATATAAATATCCGACCACTAATCTAATTTCTAAAAAGAGAATTAATAATTTTCTCAGTTATGTTGTAATAAAACTTACTGATTGAGTTAAAGTTTTACAAATCAATATTTTAAATATGAATAAGTAATTTTTAAGAAATTACACTTGAGAAGAATAGCTTATATCATCAGCTTTAAATAAATAACTAATCATTTCCTTTTACAATCATCATATCTCAATTTACTTACTCTCAAATGGGATTATTACTCACTATCTATATTTGCTATTATCCGATAAATAATAATAACGTGTAGAGTAATATAATCATTTCTATTAGATAGATGATAATATATACATAATTATCCAACTAAATTTTAAAATCACATGTTTCCTAACAAATATTTTATTCATATATAATTGAAAAGAAAGATTCCTAACAAAAATATTTTTTAATAAATAGTTAAGAATTTATTAATTAATAATAAATTAAATTATTGGTATTATTAATTAAAAGACTAATTTCAATATACAATCTTCAAATTCAGAACAATAAATTTGTATTACTACTATCTTACATTTGAAACAGATATTTAATGTAAATATAATATACTTATATTAATAATATATACATATGTAATTTTTATTCTAAATAGCGTTTTACTTTTTTCTGCAATACAATTTATATATCAGATTCAAATGTAATTGAGTAAGAATAAAAAAAGTTAAGTATAATACGTATATATGGCTCAAGAAAGAACTTCATTCACAAACTTATCAAAGAATTAGCCGAGAATAAATCACCGTTTACCGAATGTAACTATAATATAATACAATGCTTTATCATCTAAAGCCTAATATTGTGTACAAATATATTTGAGTTACATTAAAATAAACAACAAGTTTAACAACCTTCGGTTTGTGTTCTTTTACAATATTCAGTTCAGTGAATAATATTTCTAATTCTCAAAATGTATTTCAGATATGTAACAAATTAATTTTTAAATTCAAAAAGCTTACATATTTACATCCTTTTTTATTAAAAACCAATAATATTCATATTTCCTTTAAATATTAAATATAATATATAAGCACCGCTATACCTTACGTGAAAAAGCTCTCTGATAAGTAAATTTCAAACACAAGATAATTATTTATTATTATTTGTGCAACGATGAGTAACTGAAAACTTAATTAAAATGCCGATACAATATTAACGATTATCATTGTAATTATTGTTACGATATATCTCTATCGACGTAATAAATTTTATTGATACCTGTAGTTATATTATTACGGAGTTTTTAAATTTTCAATTTATAAACGAAATATTAAATTTATACACAAATCTACAATGATAAATTTCAAAATTACTTTTAATGAAAATAGCAGATTATATTTAAATCAAAAATACATAAGATACAGGAGCACATTCAACTTACGCCATGCGATCAATTAAAATTGAATTATTTTTCATTTAAAAAATCTATATTGACTGCGTGTTATTTTTATCCTATAATTTTTAAATAATATTCTAAACGTAAACGCGAAAATATATCGTTGTTTTCTTTATAAGAAGTTAATAAACTTGATGAAAGATCGAAAGCAATTTTCATACTGTTTACAGAATTTACGTTCATGGTGAATTCTAATCCCACTTGAGATTAAGCTCACAAAAAAGTTTTAAAAAGTTAACGTTCACGTGTTTCTCTCTAAACCAATAAACAAAATACAGAAAGTTACGATGCCAGAGAAATATATTACACATGCACCTCTTCGCATCGTTTATGGTACGAGCCTTCATGTTCCTACTGAAAAACATCTTGTTTGTGGCGGGCGTTGGCCTCTCCACGGACGTTCTAATCAAGAACGGTAACAGCTATTGGCTTGCTGATAAGTTTGAGAGTAACTGGCACTGCAAAGCATTCACGAGTATCTGGCAGTATTGTATCCTCGCTAATTACTCATGGATTCTAATGGAAGGACTGTACTTACATAATCTCATATTCTGTGCCCTTTTCGCGGACACGAACGCCAATATTACCATTTACATTGTGCTTGGATGGGGTGAGAGTCGACAAGATCTTTAACTTATTTCTTATTTAAAAGTTTCGAAAGTATACAGAAAACGCAATTATTGAATGACAAATTACCTGCAGAATTACAATTCTTGCTCAAAATCGAATCATGAACGCACATACATATATATATATATGTATATCTTTTTAATTTAAGAGTATATACAATATATGTATCACGAAACATATTAATAAATGGCTTTTAATTTAAATACTTCAATTTACTCTAACATTATAATGATCTATCCACTGTAATCAAGCAATGTAAACATATACGTCACTTTTCTTGGAATAAAGTATGAAAAAATTATTGAACTTTTGTCTATATTCACTGTTAATTATAAAATGAGCCTTGGAAAATTTACTTAAGATTTGTATATTGGTGCATACCTTTAACTACTGTACAAGAAAGAGATAATAAATTTGACTTTACATTTTATAAACAAGTAAATTATTAATATAAATTATAACATAGGTTCTAACCTTAAACCTGTAATAATGTAAACTAAAAACAATTGCAAAAATAATAAATGTATTTTGTTCACGCGTTTACTCTAATCTATATTATAATGGTGTAATAAAATCAAAAAAGTAAGATAAAAAAAATTCAACTTAATTCTTAAAACTTTCATTTTACTAAAATGAAAAGATAAAGAATCGAGGATAATTTTTATTTATAGTAGACACGAAATTGCATCTACACTTAAATTCATAAAGTTTTATTTACTTTTATTAGTAATTAAGTTGTAGCAGTTACTAATTATAAATTATAAATTAAAGTGCTTGTTCCGTTATTACAAAATTATGTTATAAAAGCACTGATAAAAATTTGAAAATTAAATTATTGAAAAGCTAAAATACTGTAGATTCTTTTGAAAATAATAAAATGTGCATACTTTAATAAAAGTTTAAAATTTAATATTACAGATGAAACATTAACTTTTACATTATATTCATAAACACAATTGTAATTATAATTTAAATTAAAAAAGATTGTATATAAAATTAATAAAATTTTATATACTACAATTTTATATACTTTATATGCACTTGTACAGAAAGTTAATATGAAATATTGAAAATTAATCATTTATACATGAATATTTTCTTTGAACAATTATCTGCAGTATTGAAAAGTTGGCTATTTTTAGATAATTCAATAATAATTGTTAATAATTTGATCAACTCTTAAAAGTAAACATTTTTTTAACTCTCAATTAAAAAGGAATTTCTACTTTACAGACAAAGAAAAAGTTTTTGGGAACTTTTTCTTTGACCTTTCGTTATTTTCAATGAAACGTTCTTCTAACATTTAAAATTATAATTTTTAAAAAATATTTTATCAAAATGCCATAAAAATATTAATTTTTGGAATTATATTAGCCAAAAGAATGAAAATTCTGAAAAGGAATAATAATAAATGGATGAAATATTTTTAAAAAGCGGCTCTTAAATGTAATAAAATAGGTTTAATAGAGCACATTTTCTATGAAAGGATGAAAATGAAAGAATTGCTAGTAGATTTAATTTACAAAATATAAACTGCTTAATTAAACAATACCTTTAATCAATAGAATATTCAAAAACAAAAATATATTTTTAGTATCAAATATATTGATAAAAAGTAACCGTAACAAATACTCAACCCATTTCAAACTACCGATTTAGAGAAAAACATATAAAAAATAAATATTTGAGAGTTAATATATGTTATGTAATGAATTTAAGCATTTTATATTTGTAATTTCTTAACTAAAATAATACAATCTTTCTTATTAAGCTTTCTGCGAAAGTATCTTTATTATCGGTCGATTCTAAGCAAAACCTATACAACATTTTTTTTATCTTAAAGTTTTATTGGAATTCGACTTTGCCAACTTTCCAAAATATTTTGGAGTTCTTAAATGTTAGAAAAACGGTCAATTGTTCGACGATTTCAAAGTGACATTCTGTCTTAATATAATTTTGAATAATTTTAATAATTTTGAACATACGATAAGTAATTAAGTTTTCATTGTATATTTTTAAAGTTTTCTCAAGAAATAAGAAGCATATAATTTCACATTTTTATAAACAATTTCTTATTATTTATTATAATATTTGTGATCGTAAATGCTCAAAACAATACACATATAAGCTATTGACGTTATAATCTAGAGAAATTTATATGTTAGCTTTTAAAATAAATTTTTATTTGATTGCTTAATCATATATTAATACTAATTATAATACTATAATACTAATTAATTCATTTCATTATTTGATTTAATAAATTTCAGGTTTGCCAGCGATTTTCGTCGTAACGTGGGTAATTCTTCGGACATTATTCGAGGATGTTTATTGCTGGACTACGCATGATAATACATTAATTTTTCAACTGATCCGTATACCTACTACATTTTCTGTATTGGTAAATGCCAGTTTTTAATGTATCAAGAAGTATTAAAAGAGTTATGTTTTTTTTTTTTATTAAACTTAAAATAATTTTACAAATATTGATCAAAAAGTAGATATAATTGTGATGTGAAAGTAACCTATGTAATAAACTAGAAGTAAAAAAAGTAAAATATTGACTAATACTATTCTTTTACAGATCAATTTCGTACTGTTCGTGAATATTGTAAGAGTTTTGCTGTCGAAACTCAAGTCAACAGTGTCGGAAGATACCATGCGATATAAGTAATTAAAAATTAAAAATCTCTATTGATTGTCTGTATATTTAATTTAATTAAAAATAGAAATCCTAGTAATGAATAGCGTAATACTTTTAGAACCGAAAAAATATAAGTATATTTCTTATATCCACAGTCTAATCAATAAGTATAAATTTTAATTACTTAACTTTTTTAACTTAATTTAATATATAACTTACAAAAAGCTCAATGGTGTGCATCATGTAATAATTACAATGATCATGTATAAAAAGGCTACAATTTGATATAAATTTGAATGAATATTTATAATTATGTAATATAATGTTAAATAGACTGTCTATTAAATACTGCTGAAAAATACATAATACGTTCATCTTGTAATTCAGGAGGTGGGCTCGAAGCACTTTAGTTCTAGTGCCACTTTTCGGCGTGCATTACTCCATATTTCTGGGGATGTCATACAGCATGGGAATCAATGAAACAGTTGAAATCGTATGGCTTTTCTGCGATCAATTATTTGCATCATTTCAGGTTTGTCATACTTACATCTACATGAAAACTTCGATGTTAAATGAACGGCTGACTAATCGTATATATTACTACTTGCATTCGTTCACACCAATGTATATTCGTCTGTTTCTATTTGAACAAAAATATAATGCACAAGCAATCTTTATAAATTAATGATTGGTTCTAGCTAATATGTATTTAAATTAACATATACTATCGCCAGACTAAATATTTACGTATAATGTCCTTAACTAATTTACATTCGCAATTTGGATCAGGAATAATTTAAATAATATCATATTTCACAATGTCAAAATTAATTCTTAATTTATTAAGATAAAATAGCTCTTCTTGGAATAAACATTTTCAAAAGCTTATGTTAATTCTTTACATGGAAAGATAATTAAACGTCTTTCTAATTATATGCATGTTTTTTCATACTCTGAGCAACGCTATACTGCTTAACATTAAGATGAATTTACATTATCTTAAATATAAAATTACTACTGTACAAATTTATAATTCACGTTCTTACAGACAGTAAATAATAATTATTTAAAATACCCGCAATGTAAAGATAAAATTTTATAAATTTAATTTATAATTAAATAGTATCGTTTAATTGTAGTGTAGTGTCGTTTATTGTAATTAAATTGAAATTAATTTGTAATTAAGCTAATATTGTATCATTAAAGCAGCAGAAAGTGATAATTAGTAAATTTATGAAGAGATAACGTAAAGAAATTTTTATATCAAAAATTAGAAATTTGTCGGCAATGATAGGAACGTGTTTGAAAAGTGAAATTTTCGTAGAAGTAATTTGGAATCGCTCGTGTTCCATCTACCACTTACCATGTTCCTAATTAGATATAAGCAACGATTTACGAGCTCTGTTCGTAATTTTGTTTAACGGCTGATAAAGTATGTTAAAATCAGGCGACATTAAATCTGCATAATACAATAAAACACTTGGTTAGAAAAGTCAGAAATCTAGAAATTTATTAGAGAAATATTTGATATTCTGGAATACTGTGATATTAAAAAAACCGTAAAGTAATTTCAATATGTTAAATATCTATATAATAGAATTACGGTAACATACGGCTATTGATACTTTATTCTTTTTCTGAATTTGAACTCGTGCTGAAAATAATTTTTAACTGCAGATGATGAGCTTGCAGATGATGAGCACATAATGGAAAGCTCTTTTTAACGCAAAAGCTAAAGAATCTTGATTATGACTCTCTTTTTTCCAAAACGATGCAGTTTTTAATCGCTTTTAAATTAATTTGACAAACTCTTTATAAGATAATGTGAATCGTGTAATATTGTATCTATAAGCTAGAACTCTGGAATATAATAGTCACATCATTGTTACGTAATAGTCAATGCATCGGTGCCAATAAAATTATAAGGATGATATGAGAATACGATCTAACTCTTACTTCTCTCGAGTGCTGATCAATACCGGTGCGAGGATGAGATGAACATTCGTCCATCGCAAATTCACAAAAGTTCACCGTTTTTCTATTTCTGCGAACATAACAGGGTTTCTTCGTAGCAGTGCTCTACTGCTTTCTGAATGCCGAAGTACGAGCGGAGGTATCCCGCGCTCTACGAACGCGAAAATGGCCCCGACTTCCTCGGTTCTGTCGCCTTGGTACGCGACCCTCCACGCACTCGGGTAGCACCTGCAGCTGCAATACCAGCGCTGCTGGAGGGGTGGGTGGGGTGCGAGGAGTGGGTGGCAAGCATCCGGGACTATTTGGGAAGTGCTGTTGCTGGCCATGTTGCAGAAGTATTTTGACAGCCTATAGGCGCTCGGCCTCTCGACACCATAGATCCATTCACTCGATGGCGAGTACCCAAGGTGTTCTTTCATTCCTTTCCTTTATAAAATCCTGATCTTTCTTATCGTTTTGTTCTTCGAGGTAACAATTGAATTTCTCGGTATTTATAAGGTAAAACGTGGTAAATAAATGACTTTGCTCAAATTGCTTTAGCGCACTTCGTAAACTGGAAGAAGGATTAAAATAATTTAATTTACTAGGTACAAATACAATGTACCCAAATGTGTACACGTTTTAAGAAAACTTTAAATGGAAAATTAATTTTCAATATATATATATATATATATATATATATATATATATATATATCGTTTTTAAAAGTTACGCAATGACAATGTTAAGACTTTAGAAGATATTTGAAATTTATTAAGTCGACATTACACCTTGTAAAATACGTAATAAACGAAGAACGGCAAATTTATTAACTGTACGTAATTTTACTTTCACTTTTTACTGTGCCTAATTTTTAGAATTGTCCACGTAATTCTCTCTTCTAAAAATTGCAAAGTAACAATAACAGTTACGTACGTTGAGACCAATTATAAAGTGTAAACTATATACCATTACGTTAAGAGAATCAGCTTGAGTGCAGGTGTGTAACTTATACATATTACCTGTCTTATTTCTCTTACAAAATTTGTTGCCATATACGAAGTAAAAGTTTCAAATTTCAAGCAAAACAAATGCTACATACATTAATATTAAAAGTACAAAAAAATGACGTGAAAAACATTCGTGCACTGCTATTTCCATTGCCACTGATATGATACAGTTTCTTATTTATCTATTGAACACTCATCGAAACTTGTAGTTTCTTTTTACCTCTACAAACCATTTATACATTTATAACCGTAAAAAGTACATATTTTTTTACCGGTAGCTTGTTACCATTTATTAAAATAGCAACGAAATATTATAAATAAATAAACAAAAGGCGAGAGAGAAAAATTTAGTCTCTTCTTTTCATTTGCATCTCTCAATTCTCTATTTTTGCAGATATTGGAATCGGTACACGAGGCGGAAGTTTAGCAAGTAGTCGAGGATACCTTGAGGTGGCTGGAGTTGGTAACAGTCCTGCATCTGGCACAAATCTACAACCCGCCTCTATGATGGCAGCGATAAGTAATCATGCTTCCTCGTCACTCTGCAAAAATATGGACCAGAGCCTGCTGTCTTTCTGCTCCAATGTGAGTACTCCTAATTAATATTTATTAAGTCACTTTGCGCATACCTACTAATTTGGATGACGTGGAAATAAAATAATGTCCTTGGAAATCATAAATGGATCAAAATAATTCTTATACTTGGATTAACTTTTTAATTCAAAGAGTAAAGTATGCAATAATTTTTTTGGGAATTTTAATAATGATTACGAATTAGTTAGCTAGTACTTAATAAATAAAGTTGATACACAATAAATAAAATTTATTTCATAATTTTTTGTGTAACAATAGATATATTTTTAATTAAAATACCATGAGATTCCTTAACACCACTATAGACTATTACGATTCTACTGACATTATATAGTTGAAAATCCTAAGCAGGAAAAGTCTCTCCATCATTACTCAAGATCATCATTTTTATAAACTTAATAAAACTTTTGTTTAAAGCAGTATTTAAAACAGTATGAAATAGTTCAATATAAAAATTTTTACAAAATAAAACGCTGTTGAACTTTAAGACTAAAAGAACTCATTTCTTTTTTTGCATCAAACAACGAAACTTTCAATTACTTCGTGAAACCTTGTAAAACTAACGGTACATAAATAATAATAGAAGCATTTGTAAGTAAATGCAGATGAACGTAGAGCACAATATTATTACAAGTGGAGATCGAACAGTAATGGGCTTCCTGACTTAACCCTCCCACCAACTCAAGCGACAGTTACTCCATGTTATGTGTGAATAAGATCTCGGAAATAATCAACGCTCACTTGTATTAGTAAAACGTTTGTGTGTTCTCGGTTTGTGATTAGGTAAGAGAGATATGATTCACGGTTAGCCGATGGCTGACAGCGAATGATGATATTCTACTCATTGTCTTTCGACGGCTTATAGTTTTTACTGCGTTTGATCGGTTAACTCAATTACTCGCCTCAACTACTGCTGTTCGTCTAGTTATATTATTGATTAGTTTACGACTCGAAGAATGATAACTAAGAGAACTCAAGGAAATACTCTTGTCTTTTTGTCTTCTGCTTGTTAAGTTCGCTTCCTTTTGACAATTGTTCTTCAATGGTTATTAATATATAACCATCTAATATTTGCATAAAAATAAGTGTACCTCTTACCGCTGCATATATTGTATTGATAAAGTCATAATCGTAATCTTTATTAATTCTGCTCCCAAACATTAAAAAACGCAACGTGGTCGTTTATCTATCTATCGTACATATATTTATGTTAGCATTTGATCAAGAGCATCAGTGCAGCATTTTATTTGAAAATTATAAATTGACAATTCAATTTTTTTATTTATATCGTATAAAAGATGGTTCGGGACAAAAAATTGTTTCTTAAAACAATGCAAAAAAACAATTTGGGTGCATAATAATCACTGTCATCCTCTATAAAATTTTCAATTTTCAATCCTCTATTTTTGGGAATTAGAATTTCCATAAAAAATTATGAATATACAAAGAATAATACATAAATAGGATAAAAATAAAGTGGGAAATGAATGAATTAGGGAAATTCCTACGAATTTGAAATCATCCTTGATAATAGCTTTGTTCGTCGAAACCGAAATATTGCGCTATCGTGAAAGCAGAAACTCAGGAAATACGCTACTTTCCTATCAAGATTAATATTAATTTTCATATTTAAAATCACGGTTTATAAGTCATGGCCAAATATATATTCGTATAATTATCCCAGTTTTTCGTACAGTGTCGAAATACTCTCATAATCTGTTCGTAATTTTAAATTATATATGTTACAAAAATCAAACAATCAAACTATTCGCTTTCAATTCCCCCGTATAATATTTGTGTAACTAACTATATATCTTTTATTTTTATAACAAATAATGTTCGTATGCTAGTAGCTTCCACTACTACTAGCCTTGATAACGTAACGAGATATTTGAATAGATATATTTTGCTATCATTAGGAACTGATCAAAACTGACTATCAAAAAAATCACTTATTTACTTTGCTTTCTTTTCGTTTTCTAGATTAACAGTCTTCAATATACTCAAGTTTTATACATAGTTTAACATTCATTACTTTTTATATATACATTAAACATTTTTTGTACAAAATAGAAAGCATTTAATACGAAAGCTATTTTGCACGACTGAAATGATTTGTTTTTATTTTATTGACGTCATTCACAAATGAATAATTGTCTTGAATTTTAACTATGACAGCTATAATATATTACAGAATACACGGTTCTAACATAAAAAGAAGAATTAAAAGGCAATTACTCGTACTTTTTATTCCAATCATAAGCGTTTAAAAACAAAATAATGTAATATATAACATTGTATATATATACACAATTAACATTTGCAGATATCGGATATGGAGAATTGCGTGGTACCGACAACAACAGCAGCCATCGATACATGCGACCACGGCGGAAGCATACGTGATGAACACTGTTGGAGCGAGTCCGAATGTTGTCACTTGACTTACGAACTCCATCATCTTCATCCACAAAACGACTCATGAAAATCGCTCCTAATAATCAGACAGTATGACTACGATGAAAAATCTGTTTCCCCGATCGAGGATAAAAACGACACAAGTACCTGATAAGGGTATTAAACGAATCATGTATTAGTCCTATAAAAATAAAAATATATGGTGAAACCAGTTCTTTACTAATATTCGATCAAAATTCTTAGTATTTGGTATTTATATGTACAAATACGACACTCACTAATGTTCATGTATTTTTTCATGGTTTTAAATTAGTTTTAAATTAGTGAGGTACGAAAGTCTATCCATATTAATGGATTGTTTTACTGATCAAACATATAATAATTCGTTTTTTCTTTTTTTTTTTTTTCTTTTTTTCAAAGTACTTCGATTTATACGAAATCAAATCTATTGGTTACATATCACAAAGTATAATATCAGAATTTAGTAAATAACTACACTCTTTTATGAAAACAAGTAACTAATAAATTTTTAAGAAATTATTTCAATAATTTAGTAGAACCAATATATATTTAGTTCCAACTTTGTACCATAATACTCAGAAAATCAGAGTACAGACAAATTTGTATTTTGTATAAACAACCAAATATTTTATATAAAAATCAGTTATTTAGTATCTTGTTAATAAAATAGTGTGAATTTAAGCTTTTTTTTTCTATACTACATCTATATGAATCATTTGAGATACAAAAATTAATTTTTTAAGATCATCATTAAGTAATCTTACTTAATAGTAGCACATTTATTTCTACATCATATAAATCATAACATGCGATCAGATTTAGAAAATTGATAGCACTCATTGCGAGTTTGTGAATATTCAGGGTTACTACGTGAGTTGGAATAATAAAGAGCCCAAAAAATTAATTAGACTAAAATAGTTAAAAGATTTAAAATTTTCTGTTTATTTTATGTATGTTTTTACAGATATGTAAAAATGAATAGTTATAAAAATAATGAATTAGGCTTTATTTCTTCTAGAAGCTAATAATGTCGAATGTTAATAAACAGTTCGCATCTATATAACATATTTAAAAATTTATAAGTGATATTTCCTCGATTAAGCTATATTAATTGTTGTATTAAATAAACAAAAAATTAGAAGAAAATTTATTTCGCTCTTGAGAAACTTTTACTCAATTTTATTAATTTACATTAATTTATATATTTCCATTAGATTACTATGTAATATATATTTCAAAATCGTGCACCAACAAAATTTAATTTATTCAAATTCTTTACTGTTAAATTTCTAACGTTTTTAAGTAAATTCTTTTCAGTATTACGTTAACATTATTTCATAAAACAATAGTCACATAAACATACTTCCTTTAATCAAATCGTTTCAGTAACGAAAAAAATTATGTAGTATAATAATTTCATTAAGGAAACTAGTTAAATATCATTTGAAACGTATATTTTTAAATTTATGTAACTTTGAGTTATAAAAAAACGAAATAATTCTTTTACATTATTTATAATGCAAACATATGTCCTAATAATTCTACATTATATATAAAGTTGTATATAATTAAATTTTACTCATTTTATAAAAAATACCTTTGATTAAAGATTATGCTATATATCATAGTTATTATAAAATGATTATCAAATTAATCTAGCAAGGAAACATGAATAATATTAATACATAAAATATACATGGTAAGAAAATTTTAATGAATATTAATTTCATTTTTGATGTGCTTGTTTCGATCGGAATTTCATATTCAAATATATGTAATAACCATGATCAATGTATATATTATAGTAAATACGAAATGCTTTTCGAATTCTTTCGGTATTACATAAATGTATATGATGTTTTTCTATAAGTTAGATTTCAAAATTCATACTTTATTGGTGGACTTTTTTTGAGAGAATATTGATAAATTACTTTCAACTTTAAAAATATTTAAATTAATATTCATATGACCAAAGTTTTCTTCGTAATTTAATATTGTATACTTTTCCAAATAAATATTTAAAAATATTTTACTTAAATTAAATGTATTGATAAGAAACTAATATTAAGGAATGTTAAATAATGTATTCTTTTGAATAAGAAAAAGAAATGTACCAATACATTGTGTAGAATCTTATTTCAGAATTATAAAAAAAATCTGTTATGTTACTGCATTGAGATGTACTTTTTAATCTTGAAAGATATTCAAAATAAAATTTAATAAATAACTCGTTTACATTGTAAGCTTTTAAAAATATACTCAAATATTATTAAAAAAAACTTCAAATGTTTATTATCCTATATATATCTATCAAATAACATTCACTAAAATGAAAACTTCTGTATTTTCTCATGCAAATGTAATAATTACTAGAATACTAGTAATAATAGGAGAATCCGTCATTGTTCAAGTTTTATATTATTTTTATGAGTTCGGCAATCGCAGAAATGCAAGGGACAAAGCTTAAATCATGTACACGTATTGATTAAATAATAGTACACAAATTTAATATATGATTACTTTAATTACTATAAGAGTTTGAAAAAAACAGAGAGAGGTAGAGGCGCGTAGAATTGTATTACTTAACAATAAATGAACGGAGGCGTAGCTTAATTCCTCTTTTTGTATGACTAATCCTAATCACGTGAATAAGAGTGTAACTTCGGAAATTCTCTTTGAGTTTCCTCTAATGAGTTTTCTCGCTTCTTTTCTCTTTGGTGGATGACCAATGAATCCCTTTGTATGTAGTTTCGAACATCAGTACACTTCTATGAATGTCAAATGATTCACCTTCTACAACTTCTTTTACTCATTAATATGCGCTTATGTGTAATAGATGCTAATTCGATATCTTTAATATTCCATCCAATTTAGCATTGGTACACTTCTCGATATTAATTACTTATCTGGATAATGATGAAGGTATCCCGGTTTTGTATATCGGTTGATTAATTGCGGTGTCAAGTATCAAAGAGCCGAATAGCCTAGTCAGTATACGTGACAATATATATTCTACACTTAGTTTTACAAATAGATTTCAATTTATTATATTATTATATATTTGTATGAATAGATTTATTGGATTTATACATATTTCTTGGAGAAGTCGTACAACCTGATTTAAATAGATCAATAAATATAGTGGTATAAACCTATCTGTGATGCTAAATTAAGATAAAATATTTTGAATAAATGTTTTTAAAATTAAGTTTTAGCTCAATATTGTTAAATATTGTTACCTATAACTCAGGCCGAGTTCATTTATCGCGCCAATTTAAAGGACAAAGTCGCCTCGGATCGTATAAGGATCGTATGGGGTTAAATAATCATACGTGATCTTAAAATAAAGAAATCATACTACTCTTCATTTAAATATGCGAGAGAGAGAGAGAGAGAGAGAGAGAGAGAGAGAGAGAGAGAGAGAGAGAGAGAGATGCGCAATAATTGTACTTATCGGGAGTATCAATGCTTCGGTGGTACTCTTATGGTTTATTCTTCGTAGTTGAGGCGTGTTGCTTGAATCTTTCTTCCTCGTGACCCGATGTTCTCATCTATTTAAATGCCTTGGATTATCTTTCAATTTGTCAGCTGAGCAATTTTTGTGGCATCGCCTACTTCCCGAGTTCATGACTTGCTTTTAGTTTCAATATTGTTTGTATGATTTCGAATTAGATGATCGTGACGCAAAGTATCCAAAAGACCAATATTGGTATATGTGACAGTATAAATAATTAAGTAGATATTCATACTTTGCCTGAAATAATTAAATATATTTTAAATATCTTCTCTTTCTACAGTTTTTAACAATTCAATTGCTTAAGTATCCATTTTTATTATTTTTAAGCATTAAATTGGATAATATATTTATTACATATAATTTCCTTCTTTACTACATAATCTATTGCGAAATTCAGAAACATTATTTTTTAAAACCTTTATTATAATTTACTTTGCCAACTAATAACTAATACTACGTAATTTTAAATATTACGTAAAAAAATTTCTTTAGTGCAAACAACTTATGAGAGACGTATGGGCATTAGATTTACAATTATCTTAATTTACTTGCTTATATATCGATAAAAATGAATCGCCAAACTAAATTATTGTTCGCCTGATGGACAATACAATTGCATATTTTCATTTGTCCTTCTTTATTATTTTCAGATTAAAAAATAAAAGTAAAATATAATAAAACCTATTAGATATACTATTATCAAATTTATAAAAATAATATCTTAACTCAGGTTGGTTGTTTCTACTAAAATTGAATAATAATATTTACAAAAAAATGCACTTTTAAATTAAGTTATAATTCTGCATATTATTATATATATGTTACATACAGAAGTAGAACAACAGTAAGTGGCCAACAGCAAATGGAAACAATACTCAAATAAATTGGAAGAAAAATTAAAATTTACATTTTGCGAAATTTAGATTTATTTTTTTCTAATTTAAATCAGAGAGGAAGAAAGAGAAACTGAGAAAGAGAGGATATACGTACTCATTTTTATATTTATTATTTCCGCTTGACTTAGCTACGTTAAGACTCACGATACGTTTACCGGATCCTAATCTTACCTATTATTTTATATTTTAAACTATGCATTTTTTTAAAAAATCCTTATCCAAACGTATTTTAACAAAAAAAAAAATATATATATATATATATTCATTCATACTCATATTTTTCAAAATAATTTAATTTTTAAATTAATTTTTCAAAACAATTTTTACTTATTATCACTTAACACATATTTTTAACCAGGTTTTTAAGTATTTTTAAGTATTCAAGTTTCCAAACATATTAAACTTAAATCTTTTATTAATCCTAAAATGTATAAAATACAGTTTATTATTAATATTTTGTTGATTAACAAATAAAGTTATAAAAATCACACGGTAAAATGACATAAAAATAAAATTTTAAGTAATTTAATAAATACATCCATTATATTTACAAAATCTTTATTTTTTATTAAGTAAAAATTCTAAACTACTTACAGTATAAATCATAGTAATCATAATTTAACTTCAAGACGCTTGTAAATTCTTTAAGCCGAATGATGGAATTGAAAAATCTTTCTTTTGATTTTCATACTTAGCCTTATTAACCCTAATACTATTAGTTATTGATTGAACATCATTTGTTTGACCAAAATAGTCTATAAAATTCCCATCAGGATCAACTAAGTATATTATTATTGTATGATCCACCTATAAATTTTCGTAGAATACACAAATAATTCATAAATTTTCTAATGTGTACTTGCAATATAAATTACTTACAATATAATCATTATCAACATCTGCAGGTCCATTACTATGATAAACTCTATAAGCTTTACAAACATCCGCAATCTGTTTAACTGAACCAGTTAGTCCAATAATTTTATCAGAGAATTCTTTCACATATTTCCCTACTGCATCTGGAGTATCTCTACTTGGATCAACGGTTATAAATAAAGGTTGAACTTTTAAATTGTCTGTGTTTTCTAAAAGAGTAAAAAATTAAATAAATTTTGTTTATAAATTTTTTATAAATTCTATTTGTGTTTAGAGAATGTTAAAAAAAATCTTTTTTAGTAATTTATTAAACATCTTATATGATTTATGATATTTTTCAAAATTTTTTTTCATCCAATAATGTTTAAAATTAACAGTTTATCATAATCATTAAATCATGTTTTAATTTAATTTATTTAAAATTAGTTTATAATAATAGTTATAAATTTATATAAATTATTTTATAATTAATTCTACATAATATAAAGGTATAATTACAAATTAGGATACACATACAAAAATTAATCTAATAATATAATTTCAATATCTTACCTAACTTGTCAACAACCATTGATAATTTTTCAAGTTCATCTGGACAAACATCTGGACAATGAGTGAAACCAAAATAAATCAATAACCATTTACCCAAAAAATCTTCAGATTTCACTAATTTTCCTGAAGAATCAATCAGTTCAAAAGTACCTCCAATAGAAGCCTTGCCAATTTGACGATTACGTTCTTTATCTATTTCATAATCTTTTTTTGCTTTTAAATAATACATAATTGCTAGTAATGAACCACCCAAAACACTCCCAATTGCTACGGTTTTCCAAGTGATTGGAGATTTTACATTTGGTTTATCATTATCCTTTAATATGGAACTAGATTTTTTTAATTGTTGACCTGTACTTATGTTTTGTCTCTGTAATTAATTAATTTTATAATACTTATCAGTAATTTTATTTACACTTATATTTTAAAATGTCTTATGACTTGACATGCAAATATGTAAAACCAAGTAATTGCATCGAATAAATACCATATAATAAATACCATAATTATTTATTTCATTGGTAATGTATTAAAAGATAATTGTAAGCAAATGAACTATTCAAAGTCTTAAAAGGTTTGGAATTATTTACTCAACGACACGAAATAAAAGAAAATTGATTATGAAAAACAACGAAAATTGTTTAAAATAAATATGGAAAGGTTTTAAAATATTGTTTTATTAAGTACAGTAAATAAAAAAGAAAATATTTACTTGACATGATATGATTCCCTTGAAATGCGGCACGCGATTAAAGATCCGAAAAAGAAACATCTTGATGTTTGGTTATTATTCACACTACTCGTATTATAGGTTAAGTATCAAATCACTTAAACGAATAATATTAGTAACTGTACTAAATTGATTACTTATTATTATTGTGCTATTAATAATTGTTGCAACGGTGTAACGTAATTACGATTCTCGTACATCTTTAATTACCAATAGAGTAAAATATCCTTTCCGCGAATACCTGCTGGTGAATTTCAGCAGAAAAAATGTTCCAACCTCCTATCGAGACATCTTGCGTTCAAAGCAAAAACAACTTTTAAATATGCTTCCATAATTCTCCAAAAGGGCGTAATAAGATTTAACTGATTGTAATTACTTATACCACATGCGATTTCAAACATAAAATGTTTATATACGAGTAAATCCAGCGAGAAAAATAAATCATATCTTGTTTATTTTGTATTATAAAATCTCGCGAAACTTTAAAATGGCGATGAATTTGGACCATTCATATATCGGTAAGATTTATTAAAGAAATTCTTTTAATTGTTTTATACGAATTTGTGTTTTTGACAAATAATTTTTAATATTCTTGTTAATAGGACCATATTTGCAAGATTGGCTGAGGTACATACGCGAGTGTTATAATGCTGAACGACAAATAATTGCTAAGGGAAATGAATTTTGTATTCCTTATTCAGGTTAATTCTTTACTTATGCATTAACAAATTTATTATATTAGCCATTTATATATTTACATATTGTCGTAATATGTAGGCTCGCATATGTGAGTGCGTAAGTGCCTAAGGATCGGTATACACGTATACACGAATAATATAACGAAGTCATAAGATAAAATTATTAATTCTAAAACGACGCTGTGAAACTTTTGTAGAAAACATAAACAGATATTGAATCAATCGATATTATTTATTTATTATTTTAAATTTAAACATTTTATTTAGATTCTTATATTTAATATAATGATAACTAGCAATAATAATTTCGTATATGTCTGATTGATTTAAGAAGTTTAAAATATAGCAATGAACTGTGAGCTTTGTTTTATATAAGATTCAAGTTTCAAATCACTTAGTTATAAAAGTTACGCAGCCATCGAGCCTTTCAATGTTACTTGACTTATCTTTCTTATCTATCTGGACTGTGCACCTATTAGATATTCTGAAGAAGGTATAATAATTAGTAGGCTCTCTACTCTAAAAAGAGAAAGTTCTTACTCAATATTTTTCTTCTAACGTGATTTTTTCTCTAGGAATTTTTTAAAATACACATTACTGAGAATGTATTAAAAAAATCCTTTAAAATTTTGTAAAATCTTCACAACTTTCGCTTCTGCTTTGTTTTTCAATTTACGTGCTGTTCGACATTTTACTAAAATATTATACATTTTATTGAAAATTCCTAAGTACAAGCTCTAAAAATGGTACAGGAATGTTACATTTGCCTGCTACTGAAGATTATGCTCTAGATTTTTCGAATGTTGCCTAAATTGAAATAAAAACTAGATTGTATGCCTTACCTAACAAAACGAGCAACCTGCAAATAACAAAAATTCAACAAAAGACTTTCGGTTTCTTTTAAGGAGTACAGATGGAAATGGTGCGAGCTATATTTATCATAAGTAGTAGCTTCAACATCGAGCCCTACGCCAAATACTTGGCGGTGCACCTCCTCGACAAGTACATGAACTGCCTCTACTGGGAATTGATTTTGAGTTGTTCGGAACTAACGGAAAGCACGATGCGACAAGTGTGCGACAAGATGTCCAGCCAAATCAAACTTGTATTAGCTTCGTGTCTGCAGATTGCCAGCAAGGTTGACCTTTACAAGACAGGTCTTGGTATCACGCAGGTGCGGATCACTGGAAAATAAAATTTTAAGTTTACGACGATATTCAAAGGTGTACATTAATTTTCTTCGTGGTTATTTTATTTTCACCGATATAAGAACACCGATAATTAAGTGAACATTTTTAACAGCTTCGGATACGCTCGATTCTTATATATCAATTTACCAAAAAAGGGATCAAATCGAATATATCGTGATTAATAATATGCTTATTCATTGATTAAGGAAACAAAGCAGTCTACAGCCTTATTATAGCTTGAATTAGAGTTTTACTGATCCCTAAAATAATGGTAAATTTTGAAAAGAGAAATCTAACAATTTAATTTCTCGATTCTTTTGGAAAATTAAAGAATTCAATAATTAATGTACGTACCAATAAACTACATGGGGTAAAGAACTTATATTAGAGGAATAATAAAAATCTTTTAGCACGGCTAAACAAGAAAATAAAACTTGAATAAAGTTTCAGATTTAACAAACAAACAACAGCATCAATGAATTATTCCAATATAAAAAATCGATCTCCCAGACTCAAAAATATTTCAGTTCACTCTAAGAATTACTGATCTTTATGTAGCATTAAAAAAATAATCGGCCTTTCAATTTTTCAGATTCAGGATCTATTGCAATCTATCGACCCAGATCGAGATTATAATAAATCAAGCGTCTCCTCGTGTGAGCTACGCATCCTAAAGAGCCTAGACTTTCGCCTGCCTCCCTGCTTGCCTATCCATGCAGTGGAAATCTTCTTGGAATTCGCGGAACTCTCATCAACACCTCACATACGCGATACTTGCATTCATCTCCTGGACGTCGCTTATCTACGTCATGACGAAATATTTCAACAACTGCATCTCATGGCCCGGGGAAGAGAATACGACAAAAGCAAGCAATCTTGCCGAGACTTCCTAGCTCTCGAAGCTAGTGCTCCTTTCATTGGGGCATCCGTCGTAGTTTGCTCGAATTTTTTCTTTCATTTGAAGCGGAAGGTCGTAGACAACTTGGCGACAAAGCTTGCCAATCTCATCGAGATGAACTCGATCGATATCAACATCATGGCAAATGTCTTATTCACTCATTCGATTGATGAAAAGGACTTCAAACGTCTGCAACAAGGACAATTTAAAATTTATAATATAATATGAAGTACTGAAACATTTTATAAACGATATAAAATGCTTTAGAATTATATGATTTTTTTATAGTTTATATCAAGCGCGTTAATAATGACGCTATAAAAGTAATGTTTTTCTAATTAATATTCTAGAATATTGCTAAAACTTGTGTTCTATAATTATATATTTATAATTAATAATGGAAGTAAATTTCATAATTTACATTACTTAGTTTGAATATATTTCTTTATAATTAAATGTAAGACGAAAAAATTTGAATACTAATCTGATTTTTCTAAATTTATCGTTTCACTGTTATTAAATAGATTAAATAAGCAAACTTTATTATTCTTTTATTAAACACAATATATTCTCATTGTAAAATTTTGATTATTCATTTTAGTTAAAAATCAAAAATCATTTTGGATATTAATAAATTTAGCAATTATTACGTAATACTAGAAACTTAATATACGTAACTATTGAAATAGCACTTGAAAATACATATTATTAATATTTATTAATTAAATTGAATAGTATTAGACAAGTGTTTTTTGAAAACTTAATGTTTAATGATTGATCATTAAGATTTCTTTCTACTAATCCAAGTTTTGTAACTTGTAATGCTACAGTAATACAAACATATAATTACTTATACAATAAAATTAAAATATTTTATTTTCATTTATAATATTTATTATAGTTACATAGTATGAGGTACTGTACTATAAGAATTATGAATTCTTAATTTTCATATAACTTTTTTATTAGGAAATATTACATAATTTCCAATAATATTTATATGCATTATGTATTATAATATTAAACAAATATTTACTAAATTTACATAAAAGTTGCTTAAATGATATAAAAGTATATTCTATTAGGTAAATACAATCTTTACTTAAGTAAATATTTAATGAATTTCAATGAAAATTAAGAATTACATAAATCAGTATAATTGTATAATTTGTTTCAATATATAATACCAATTTAAAAGATAAAAATTGTAGCAATAAGTGTTTATTTGTAATATTATACAAATGTATAATACACAATGTTAAACTTTGAAAATAAATAAAAATAATTATAGTTCGTGCAATTATTACTTTTAATATAGCTTTTACATACAACTAATTTTCATATAAATTTTACGTTATGCGAATAATGTAAAATAAACAACAGTATTTGAAATAACTCTCAGAATCATTTTACAATCAAATTTATTTTAATTGAAATATTATTATTAAAAGTGTAGATTGTTTATTAAGAAACAAGAAAATCATTCACGACATTCACATGCACATGCACATGCGCATGCGATTATAAAATATAAGCTTTTCAAGAAAAGAAGAAAAACAAATTTTTCGATATTTCAAAATAAAGTTTTGAGATAAATTTTTTAGGTGGGAGGTGAATGAAAAACTAGACAATACAAAAAATCGTTATAATTTAAAGAAATTTTATACTCTATGAAATATTATCAGGGTAATCAAACCGTGGAAATTAAAATGGACTGGGGAATAACTCGAATGGAAAATTAAAAAAAAACAGCATGTAATGTTCCAGTAAACTAAAACATGAAAGTAAAAATTCAGTAGCTTGATCAATACTGGGACAAATTTAAAAAAAATTTATGATTAAATAGGTTGTATAAATTAGCGCTAAAAGGGGTCGCATCGCGTTTTCATGTTGGTGAGTTGATAAACTTTCGAATTCCCAAATATATCCCAAAGATATCAATAATTACGAAGAAATGCATTTTATAATTATTTATTATTACTCTCTGTAAACTATAATTTTTAAGTCATAAAAAATCTTTAATAAAAATATGTTGCAAATTTATCGATATTAGATTAATTTTATCGCAATTTATTAAATGCTGTAATACAATAATGCTAAATTCAATACAAATGCTTCAATGTATACAAATTATTATTAAAAGGTACCATTTCGTTTATGAATATATAATGCATTGGAAAATTTCAATAAAAATGAGAAAAAATGATAGATAATAAAACTTTGCAATTAATAGTGGTATTAACTACAAAAACAAATTAAATATTCAGTAGCGACAACAGTTTACACGAGTTTTACGCACGAGTGCAAAAAATGTTCTATCTAGATTACGACCATTGCATGGCTTTCATTAATCGCAGTTGAATGACACGAGAGTAATTTCAATCGTAAATACGAAAGGAAAATTTGCAAATTCTGCCGGAAATAGGGACGAATGAAGCGTAAAAGAGGGAAACCTACTTTCTCGGTACCACGTTTTACATTTCACAACGTCAAATTACTTTGCTTCGTGTACTACTTAAAATACGTTTGGAGTTCAACAACGAGTTTTTAATGTTTCAGCATCAGTTATTATAATAATCTTATTACAATTCAGAATTTATTATAGATTAATCGTACATAATAACCTACAACAGAGTATTTATAAACTATTACATTAATAAAATTTAAATAAGATTTAAATAATGTTGTTAATATCCGTAAAAAATTGTGTAGAATTAATAATTTAAAAATTTATTATATCACTATTTTTAAAATATTTTTAAAACTACCGTTAAATTTGATAAAAACTTATTCCTACGCTAATGTCGACTTAAAAATTAACTTTACAAGTAAAACAGTTTTTTGAACTAACAGCCAACTTAAAAGATAATACAAATTTATTTATTACTTTGAAGGAAAAATTTATGTTTTGAAAAATGATGTAAAATCGAATTATGTTTTACAAAAAATAATTATTATTTAGTGTAACGTTAATTATAATATTACATAAATATATCATTGGAAAGTATTAAAATGGACGTATGTATTCAACTTTTTATAAAATTATTTTAAAACGTTGCATATTTTTTTAATGGTTATTTGTATTGCGATTGTATTGGATTAATATTACATTTTTTATATATATAAACTTTTTTACAAGTCGCATTTTTAGATAATGTAAAAATTAGACTGAATATTAATAAAATATAGTTTGAAATATTGTCTATTAAAAAGATATTTTTTATAACAAAATTATCTTTAACGTTGAAATTACATGAATTAAAGAAGAAATTGGTTATTCAAGTTATAATTAAGCAGCATTTAATTACACTCAGTTTAATATCATACAAACATTAATACATTTTAAAAACAATCATTAAATAAATGAATTACAGAATTTGAGTATTCCAGAATTTTTTAATTTCCATACCAACGTACGTTCTATAATGATATCTAAAAGTATACATTACAACTTCAGCATACAAACGAACGAATATCGACGATGAACGAGATGAACAGGAAGAAAAAGATATCTATAGGTAAAACGAAGATAACATCAAAAAGAAATGATTGTCCAATGAGTCAGAATTTTTTTAAATTCTATTTATATACCTAACATGTTATACAAGAGTACATAAGATAATAGGAAAACCGGCTATTCGTACTCGTGTGAAAATTACTCGAATAGAAATATCGGAAAAATGCGAGAAAGAGAAATTGATGCCAATTATTTTTTATCAATATGACTGACTATAATTTCACACTTCTTATACATAATAACGTTTGGTTATAACTTGTATATAGGTAGGTTAATGTACTTCTAAACACGATTGGTGACTAAGAACCTAATATAAATCTTATTATTTATTTCTGAAAAAATAGAAATTAAACTAAATTTTATAATAAATGTGCAAAATTGCACATGAGTGGAGTGGAAGAAAACATATATTTATTGTTTAGGGTTTCACTCTTCTTTTGACATCTTTGCATTGTAGCACCACGACATTTACTTGCACACACTATACTTTTATAAGGGGCCACACGAGGTCTGATGCTTGGGAATCTTCGAACATTTCTTCCTCTCCAAATACACCCGCACTCATGCTACATCCATGCGACCTTTCCTGACATCTCTCTCTCTCTCTCTCTCTCTCTCTCTCTCTCTCTCTCTCTTTCTCGCATATATACACGCATACTTGAATATGCATATGATTTTCTGTCACATTTGCTTACGCTATGATTTAGATACGATACAACTAAATCTTGATACATTCTGTTCGAGACCGTATGTAACAATTTAACATAACACAGGGCGATTTTGTTCATCGCCGATATTGTTAACTGCAGAAACATAGATTAAAAATAATTTATTATTTAAATGCGTAATAACTTCATCTTTTCTGTATACTTTAATTTATAAAAAGAACAAAAATTCACTGTAAATTACAAAGTGCTTTGAAAGCAATTTATTCGTGATATTATTTGATGCGTAGATTAATAATTTAACAATTATCTGAGCAATTTAAATGTAACAGTATTCTCAGTTTTATGTATATAGAATTATATCGAGAAATTATTGAAATCTAAATTCAATGTAAGAGTTAAAGAATTAAGGAAAACTGTAAATAATCTAAATTGCGATTAAATAGAATAAAGAAATTTAAAGTAATTTTACTATTCACAAAGGTTATATGTTGATTGCAAGCATATTTAGCTTAGTTAAGTTTATTAAGAAAATTTCCCAAGTCGAGACAAATAATATCTCTTTTATTGTTTAAAGTTTTTGATTTAGTAGGAAAAGAACTGCTGTGTTTCACGAATTCTTGAGAAATGTCTTTAGGATAATTTTCTACTTTTCGCTTCTTTTTACATCTCTGAAACATGCCGTAATCGTCGTAATTATCTTTACGCCCATGCAACCCACAATATTTTTGTCACAGCATCCACTTTGGACACTTGTTTTTAGACTTTTCTTTCTAAATTTTAGAACGTTATAAATATTATACTGCTGGCGATGAAACCAACTGATATTTGATGTTTTCTGTATTAAAACTAAAACTCAATTCTATTCAGCAACTGCTTTTTGAATTTTCTCCTAAGAAGAAGCTTCTTCTTTTTGAAATATTTTCTTCGGTATTTGTTCCGCCATTTGTTTTTATCAGATAGCTTTTTAGTTTTTTTTTTTTTATAACCATTACACTGGAAGAGTGCACGAAAACTTGGATCCTTACCGGATCCAATATCCTTGGCTTCTTATCACGGTGAAGGAGAAATGTTAGGTTTTACTGTATATTAGTTTCATATCTTTATCCTATAACGGATGAACGATATCCACGAACTCCTTCCCCATTATCTTAAAAGCACCAAGCCGTAGTGACTTAGATCGATCTCCACAAAAATGAGATACAATAGAGTAGTATAAGTCAAGCGTCGTATCCTCAATGGTGCCTTTGTACTCGGGCCTCCTAAAATTATTATAATCAATTCTTTTGAACCATTCAGTGTTTTTACTTACAAGCATTTCCATCCGATAAGCTCGAATGTTTTTATTTTGTTCCGCGAAACGTTTATAAAGAACCTCACGTATATATTCATCCGAACCGTTATCTATCTGATTCTCCACCTCTACGTAGTAAAAATAGCATATAATTTGCATCTATTAGATAATACGTACGCGCTTAATTTATTTCATGAATTTTACGTATGTTCTCATTTCTAATATCTACACATCTTGGGTATTTTATTTCTTCTTCGTCGTCAGTTTTTGGTTGTCGCCTGTCCATTGACAACAGAAACAGAAAATATGTGATGTCTGATTTCATGCAAATAATCAGCTATGAATTTAGGTCCAGAAATAAACAAATATAAAAGACAGTGCAAACGAATTAGGGAAATTAAAAGGATAACGCTTGATGTTACCAGCTTTAGGTAATATGACTGCTAATTTCACTCCTAGTAATTTATGAGACTAATGCCTCAAAACGGATAGATGAAAAAAGTAGTGCTCATAAAATATTGACATTTGGGGTAATTACTGATAACAATAAACTTATTTATGTATTAATACGACTGCGTTTGTCATTACATTACTTTAAAATATTTATTTGTAAAATATTTATTTAGATTGTAAATTTAAAAAATAAAATAATGGTAACCGCAACCTGTTAGAACCAGTATTTTCCAAAAGAGACCTTCCATTGATCACTGTAGATCTCAACTAAACTCTTAATTAAGTTTAAAACTTCAGACGAGTACGATTTTATAGATCGCGTAACCTTAAACCTCATAAATTTAAAGGAAATATTTCTACTTAATTTATTACCAGATAACCTGTTTCATTTTTTATATTATATTAACGATGATTGCTTCAACATCACAACGAAATATATAATATTATAAAGAATATTCTTATCTTCTTGTAAATTTTAATTAAATTGCTTTACGTGTATTCATACCCATGCACCTAATTATTCTTCTATGAACGCAAAACGCAGTCAAATGGCTTAAAGTGGGAATTAACCCAAAAAAGAAAGGCAAGAAAGGCGGTGTAACCACTGCATATATAATATTTAGACATAAAATTACAATTAATACATTAGTCAATACTAATACATTATTTACAATAGTATCGGTGACAGGCTTTTAAACTTATCTATTTGCCTAACGCTGTTTGTACTGTCACCACTCTGATAACACCATCAGATTTTGGATCCACTGTAATAATTATATCCAATGCTCCTATTACTGGCCAAAGGTTGTCCTTCTTTTGTAATTTTAAGGCAGGCCTTTAAATTACAAAAATCACTACTAGTTTATTTTTTATTATTGCTAACGTGCTCAAAATGCTATTGCTATTGTTGAACTTAATGCCGAGATAATAATCGTATGGGCTGCATAATTGTTAATTGTTTATCAATAAGTAAATAATCAAGGATTATTTTTGCTTAAATCATTGGGATTAGAGCTTATGATGTAAGGAGGTGAGAAAAAGATCGCAAGGTGTCTCTACATGTAGACTAAGAGAAAAAAACTTTTCCACATTCTTTAATCCATCATATTCCCGAACGAGTTCCCACATGTACGATTTTGTGCAGCGATAAACAGGGGATAATTAACTAGTAACTAGCGCCAAATGAACAATTTACTTATTATCTAGGGTTACACGCTTCTTTTCACACCGACATGCTATACTTTCAAAGAGACTGCACTAGGCCTGACGTTTGAATCCGCTATTGGAATCTTGTTCATACAGATATGAAATTGTGCCGTATATTGTTAAATTAAGAGATTCTTCGAAATATTGTAAATTCAATAAAATTTAAATAACAGAGTAAAGCTTCGTTTTATGTTTAATATATTTATTATCAGTAAATACTTTATATAACAGTTTTAATACGAAAATAGACAAAATAAAATAGTTTCACAATTTTTTATTATATAGTGCTTACGTAAATTGCTTACATCATAAAATTCAAAGCTGAAACGAATAATTAAAAATCTAAAGAATTAATACAAAGGAAAGGAAAGTTTTAAAAGAATAAATTTGGTATTCATTTTGTAGGAAGACGAAATATATGATATCGGATGATATCTTCGCAGGTAATGCAAAGAGTGGACGTTTTTCTTTCCAGGACTGGAAAATCTAATTTAAAAACAACGTTATAAAACTTGATCAACATACAGGAACATCATCCTCGAGTGAAACATGAAGTATTCTTATAGTACTCTCGACACTTGGAGTTAAAAACTTGTGCTTATTTTGTGTATTTGTAAATAATATATTTACAATTAAACTAAGTTCACAGTGGCCTTTACTTACACAAATGCAATTATTAATTCCCAATGAAAATTCGTATTTGAAGTAAGTGATTACGATCATCGGAAAGGTTATTTTTCATAAGGAAAACAAAGTAAATGTTATTTTACCTCGCAAAAAATGTATAGTTCACGATTATTTGAATGTTGTTACGCTCATTCCACACAAATTTTTTATTGGATATTTTAATATATTTCATTGCTATGTGCTTCTACTTGTTTTGTATTTTGTGAATGTTTTACGTGCATATTTATTTTTGCAGCGTCCGCGGGTGCAAAAATAAAGGTTCTTAAGTTTAATTAACTTTCTATCTAAATACAATACATGTTACGAATATTCATATGTATATTTTTATATGTGCTACGATAAAAGTTCTGCTTTAACTTTTAAAATAGAATTCTAAATAAAAATTGCTTTTAGATAAAAAAAAAAAAAGAAAAGAAAACTGCAGTATACGTGCTTGTAAATTTAATTCACGTTTACATTTAAATTTTTGAAAGTCAAACTAATAAAGAGATCGAAGCATTCTTCAAAAATGCAAGATGAAGTGTACAAGCTGCCTTAACTCAAGGATAAAAAGAGAAAGAGCGCGTGAGACAGAGTTCGCGCGTGTGTGTATGTGTGGACGGGCGCTTGAAGGAGAGTAGAAGAAAACTATCGAGAGCGAGAAAGATAGATATTTGAAAGGAAGTACCCTCTTTTTACATCGCGCTCACTGGCACATACAGGCTCACCCAAGCCGCGCATACAATATAATCGCATACCAGACCAACACACTCGCAACTTTGGCATTTCAAGATGGTGGTGAACAACAACGCGCGGGGCTGTTCACTACTCGCTCACTACGAAGTATAAACGGTCGCCAGTGAGTCAGTATTCCGCACCCGGAGCATAAAATTCATCGGAATGTAAACAAAAATTGTACGGGACACAGTCTCTTAAGCTCGTTATTGTTGGCACAGCGTTCTTAGAGGCAAAACGTAGCAGCCGGCTGTGTTCCGACTTTTTTTTAAAACACGTTGCCTTTCTTTTTTTCTCGTGCACTAGAAGAGGAATTAAAGGAGCAAGCAAGAGGAGAACATGGCCAAGTCCGTGCTGGGTTCGGATTCTATGCCCAAGGCTGGCCGCGTCAATGAAGGTTCGTGATCGTAGCATTGTTGTATGTATTTAATCACCGTGCCCCAACGCCCTGTGTACGGGCTCTTTGTGTTTTCGCAAAATACGTTTCCGATATTTAGATTTAGATATTGTATGCTCCTGTTTGTTGGTGACTATCAACGGAAAAAATACTTCTTCGAGTTACAAAATACTTTGTATTCAATATTTGCAGTTCAACTTTTTTTAATTGAATCGCGATCGTCGTAACTCCTGTAGGATATTTTCTTTATTTTGCAATAATAATTATTGTAATGACAAAATAATTTCTCTGCATTGCAGAAAAAAGTTCATCTGGATTTTAGAAAGTAGTTGCAACATTCATGTGTCTTTCTTGGATTCCCTCCCATTCATAAGGCTTCCTTCTTATCTTGTTATTATGTTTATTAATTCAAGGATGTCAAGTGATTTGAATTATACTTTACCTTATAAGAAAATTTTGAATTTTATTTAAAAATTACTCTTTTCTACGCATCCTAGTAATTTTCTTTTTTATTGTATCAGTTTTGTAAAAATAAAAAATAATAATGAAATTATAATGATCAATCATTAGAAATCTTAAATATTTCGAATTTTATAATTATGTGAAATTTTACTATACTTATTATTTCTTTATTATATTATTTCGCTTTATATGATTAATATCTTTAAGTAATGAGTCACCCTTATTTATCCAGTCTGTAGGGAGTGGTTGGTACACGAGGATGGAGCATTGGCCTATCGCCTTCAAGATGAAGAAAGTATGTAGTTTATATTTTCTAATTATACATTTGTATGAATTCTAAGCCATTCGTTCAAGAACTACTATCCAAACTATTTTTCTATGAATATCGATAGAACACTAATATAAACGTTATTGATTCAAGTTTACATTGAAATCCAACTCAATTTTGTTTCAGTTAAAGAACATTACACGCACAATAAAGTTCGAAATGCGCAGGTCAGAGAAGATCTTCCAAAAGCTAGAGTTGAACAAGAAATAGAAAAGTTAAGATATCAATCTTATGTACAAGAGCAGTTAGTATTATCATAATTTATAATATTTTAATTTAATTTCTATACTTTTATTTAATGACCAAAATATTTTAAATTTACATTTAAAAATTGTTTTTAAATGTTTTTAACACTTTTTAACACTATTGTATTAGAACAATAAATAATCAAAAATACTAAACTTAACAATAAGAATTTAATACAACGATTGAATTTTTATAAAATTTTTTATCATTTTTGAAGCTCTTGAAACGAATACAATAATTTTTAATAATTTTTTAAAATATTTTACAATATTAATCGTAGTTATTAATGAAACCATAATAAATTCATTGATTATATTTTACATCAATAGAGAAGAGAGAGATGCACTAATTGCAAGACAAGTTGCACTTTCTCTTGAACGAGAAGAACGAATGAAAGAAAGAGAATTAAGAGATCAAATGAGATTTCAGCTTCGTCTAGATGATGAGGCAGCTAGATTAGAAGCTGAGAGAGAAATACAGCGACGTATACAAGAAGAAAAAGACCAGGTATTAATATGTCTTTTTTAACTTTTCATCAATTTAATTTTAATTTATTAATATTTTAATTAAATGGTTAATTTTAATAGTTTTTAAGACCTAAGTATAATAGAATTAATATGTAGGTATATTCTAATCTTATTACACTACATAATCAATCAAGCAAAATTTATGTTGACTTTCATAAAGTTATTTGTATTATTACTATTTTATGAAATTTCAAATATACGTATTTAAATGTTGTAAATAAATAAAATTAAAACTAAAACTTAAAATACTTTTTTTAATCTTGTTTATAGAAGTATTAAAATATATTTTTTTACTTTCATACAGTGGTAAATAATTTCATTACAGAGAGTAAAGAAATTTATGATTTTTATACAGCAGAGAATTTTATTAATTAAAAAGATCTTAGTGGTATATAAAAAATTTGCACACCATTACATAAAAGTTTAAACTAATTTACAAAAATACTTGTAAAATGCTGTTATATTATTAAAGTATTTTACTATTAAAATACCATTGGTAAAAATACCACTATTTTTAATTTAAAAAGTTTTATTAATTAATGAGTTATTTCGACATTTAAGCAATTTTGATATATTTTTTTCAATTTAGAAAACCAGTCTTCATTATAATTTGAACAGTACCTTCCATAACAATACAATTCTATCACAGCAATAGCACCTAAAAGAAACAATTATTTTTAATATGTTAAATAACTGGAAGATTTTAATTACATTAAGTTATATAATCATTGGTTATTAAGGTGAATTAATATAAATAGGACTGTGAATAAATTAAAGTAAATAAATATTTGATATCAATTTTAACTGATTTGTCAGGAACTGGCAAGGAAGTTGCAAGAAGAAGAAGGGGAGGGAGCAGACACACATGATGGTGCAGTAGCTGATGAACAGCTGATTCTGGATCATAAAATTGCCATGGAGGCGCAAGATGCCGAGTTAGCGCGTATGTTGCAAGAAAAAGAACGAGCCAAAGCGAAACGAGCACGAGAACGAGCTAGACAGAAAAAGTTGGAACGTCAACAGCAGCAGCAGCAACAACTTGAGGAGGAACAGCTCTCGGCCAGTGGCAGTTTGGAAAGGCCACAGCGACCCGACAAACTAGACTTGAAACCCAATTTGCGTTAGTTTCTTTACTTTAAATGAAATAAAAGTATAATTGACATTTAAAATATCTTTGCAAAAGATTGTAATTGATTCATTTGTTTTTAACCATTTTTTAAATAATGTTCGAAAAATTTATCCGTCATGATTTTTCTTATAAATTGAACATTATTGCTTATTAAAGCCAAACCATTCCTAATTAAATTAAAAAATAAGGGTTAAATACAAAGACAATTCATTTTTAGATAAAATTTGAATGTCTCGTACAATTGAATAATCTTCAAAAAATATTTTGAACGAAAACTGTATTTTTCGTCAAAAACATCAATTACATAATCTACATATATATTAACTTAAAAAGTTTAATTTTTATTTTGTTTTAATAAAAAGCTGCGAAGCAGCGTCAAGTTCGCCAGCACGTTCGGCAGCCATCGGATCCTGAAGAAATCCGTAGCTATCCAGACGTTGCGGATGAGTGTACAGCAGAATCGCAACCGCGGAATGTCGCCGCCATGATCGACCCGACCTACAACGGAAGCACGTACGCGAGCTCATCAAGCGGAGGCTCCAGTGGGAGTTCAAACGGTGTAAGCCCTACCTACCCCTTACCAACTCAACATAACGAAGACGTTGCCGAGGATGCAGCCTCCTGCTACATGCCCGTCCCAGGCACACGACGAAACCATCTTGGTATGAAGTACATTTGCTTCGAATACTAACTTTACTTTTATGCATAACTTACGAATTATTTATTTTGAAATTGTAAATTGTTTTTAAGCTTTCGGAACAATAATTGAAAGTATAACGAATGTTGAATTATTATAAAATAGTAAGGCTATTTAATTTTCGAATAAAACTAGTAAAGTCATAGAAAAAACTGTTATTCGGTAAATGGAAATATATTTTTATCGTCACCTTGAATTCAGTTTTAAATGTCAATAAACTATTCATAAATGATTGAGTCAAAAATGAAAATAAAATTTTGCCTCTTCAACTTTATAGGCTTAGGAATATTAAACTTTTATCGTGGATATTTATTGGGTGAAGATACGCGCACGAGTCATTCGACAATTAAGATGTTTACGTGTTACGCATTTTATTTCCACATACGATGATGATTAAGGATAGTACATATAAAATGAATATATCAGATTATGTAGAATCGGTTCAACAAATGATTATGCTAGAAAAACCGTTTAGTAAGCGAGTCGCTAAATCAAAAAAATTATATCTTCTCAGCTATCAGTCGATAAATAGAAAAAGCTAAGGAGTACTTTTAACGGGTATGAAATGTTCAAACATGCACATTCAATAAATTGGCATATTTATTTACACTATCAATTATAAAAATATTATGATAAGTTCTTTTTGATAATGATTTCGTTGTATTTATACAATAAAGTATGTAAAGATAGCCCTAAAAAAAATGAAAAGAAAAAATACCGATTTCATTAGAAATAAATTAATTTCAATAAAAACAACATGAAATGACGATAGTTATTACAGTAGTTAAATTATTTTTTCATTATTATTAGATTTTCAAAAGATCAAAATATAATATATTTTACCACTGTAGTTTAAATTTTAATTTAAACTAAATTTTGTTCTCATTTGGTTTTTAGCGCAACAACATTCGCCGACGCAGAATCAAGATGAAAAACACAAGCGGCGCGTGAAAGACAGCTGCAGGCAGCAGTGAACGATAATCAAAGATAATGATGAAATAATATTGAAACAATTTGTATAAATTTTCGATTGTGCATTCACTGGTGGAAATATTTTTGTTAGATCTATTTGATGAATATTCATTGTTGGTAGTTGTTGAACGTCTAACATTTTTTATAAATGAAAAAGTATTTATGTACGCGGAGTAGAATATTGTTTATTTTTATTTTTTTGATCGAGTATATTTACTAAATAAGTTAAGCTTCTATGTAATAATTGTGCCTAACATCTTTAAATGATTTTATCTTGCTTATTTATATTTTTTTAGTTCGACAATATTCTTTATTGATACAGAAAATATTTATCCATTTTATAAACACTAACGCGTTTACAAAGTAGTTGTGAATTTTATCGATAGTACATTTGCACATAATTCAAATAAGAGATTTACGCTATCAATAATTCTTTAGAATTGATCGTACTGTCTTCACTGAAATTCCTCTTCCATTATTGGCATGTGATGTTTCCCTGTTGTGTCGTTTAAACAGCTTGTTTTGATAATTTCAAAATTATTTTATTGTAATTGAGTAATTATTTGTAAATCGGCTGTAATTCTCGGTTTTTAATAAGTAATCGTTTTCATGTGAAAAGCAAGATCTTTATGCGTTTCTGGTTATCAGCAACAACATAAAATTAGCAATACTACAAAAGAAGAAAAATCAAATAATCATACTTCAAGTTTCGTGCTTTGACCAATACACATAAATATAAATAGCTAATATGACAGTATAAGGATTTTAAATTTAACACATTTTTTTATTATCATTCGATTCTTTGACCAGGCATACTTTGATCAATCCTAAGAAATGTTATTTCTCACTATTTTTCTGTTCTATGTACTATGAAAAACCTCGATTAATAATAATGCAGGGAAAAAATAAAAATACTAGCATACCTAAAACTTTATAAATATGATAATCATATTGGCATTTAAAATTTTGAAAAGCTGAATTCGAAATCACATTTAGCATCTTCAAAACTTCTGAATTCGATTTTTTCTAGAAATTGAAATTTCTTTCATTGTATATTCTTTTTTACTACTAGATAGCTATTAACGTGGCTATATTTTTACATAAATCTTTTATAAGATACTTAAGATACCCATCTATAAATTTTACTGTAATAAATTACAGATCTATGGTATTTTTAAGACTTCTGGTCTTAGCATGAATTTTGTATAAATTTGAAGAAATGAAAATGCACTTATGTACTATCTAAATAAAAAGGATAGGTAATTTTACCGTATTATAAGCAAAATGTATCACTTAAATTTAGTTATGAAATAATTGACCCACTAATTCTGTTTCATATTATTTTTAATTACTATTTAAACAATTATTTCTAGAAACTTACATCGTTATCATAAATAATATAAAAAATTTATATTATTTCGTAGTAAAACTTTTATCGTGAATTTGTAATTACAGATTATACATGCGTATGTTTTTGTATGAATACATTGCAAACATATTTCCACCATTTTTAATGAATAAGTGCGAGGCCTTTTTGATCATTGAAAAATCATTGTTAATGAAAATCCGTGCCTTTATACAAGGAGCATCAAATTTTACACGTGTGCCTCGATAATAATTTAAAAAGAAAAATCGAAAAATAACGTTTAATAAGATTTTTTAATATTTGTCTCTCTGTTTCTTATAGCTTTAAGTCATTAATTTTATCAAAAATTTAATTGATATATAAGTACACACCCAATGGCAATAGCTTACCATGAAGAAGACATGGAATTGTATATAATCGTACGTAATCATAAATGATTATGTATTAGGCACATGTAAATTATATAATATTTTTGGCGAAATTTTTATCGCTAATTTTTGGTGACTTCAACATTTATACAAACCAATTATTGCCAAAGATCTGAGATCTTACGAAGATTGCTTTTTACCGAATTCCAGTGTTAAAAATGGGTGGATGTTCGAATGAAATGTTTCCTTTGATATTAATTTATCAATACGTGGTCCAAAAGAAAATATGAAGTATTAGTATCATCGATATCTCTTTATATTGCGTGCAAGTAAGAAAAATGTTACGAGCAATAAAAATTATGTATATTGCATCTCGTAATATAAATTTCTTCATAATAGTTATTTGTGTATAATTATTAATAGATATTTACTTATATGATTTATTATAAAAAAGGGGATTTTGGAGACTTATTTAGAAATGAATAGATTTATACCTTCTTTATTGAACTATCATATCATGTATCAATAAATTATTTACAATAATATCATACATTTACTTTTTCAAAATGTGCCTTATACTTCTTTTTAAAAAATGTTCAAAAAAGAAAAAATATATGTAATAAAAAAACAATTAAATTTTTACAGCATTTCAAACATCAGAAGTTATCACTTAAATTATGAATTTGCTCAGTTTGCTTTATCTTTCGTGTTCTTGGGTAGCACGAAGCAGGTTCGCGGGCGTCGTTGATTTTTTGCTGAGCTTATACGTTCACTGTCTATCATATTACGTCTTAATAAATTCATCGTCACGTCGGAAGACTCCTCGTCGTCGTGTATTGGCGAAATAAATCTACAACGATTTACACATATGTTTTACACACACACATGGCAATGTTTTATGGCATGAGTTTGATGAATCCTGAGAGATTTTCCTCTCGTCTCAAAAAAGGAACTTACTTCTGTAGCCCGGTTGGTTCTGAAAATGTATAAGTTGGCGTTCGACATTCGCCTGAAACAAAATTTTTTCGATTAAGTATTTTTTAAAACTATTTACGTAATACGCTCTATAAATTTCGTTAACACTAATTAGTGTTGGTATTATTTTATTTAGTTGAAATTACTTAATTACTTAATTAAACTACAAGAATTATCATTTAATGAACTAAATTTAAAAAATTATATAAAAAGATTGATATATCATTGTCTTCTGTTTTATAAACCATTAGTCAATTAAACTTGAAGACAAGTGTATTATTTTTATCTATATTATTTTGTCACATTTAAATTGTTTTGTTCCAAAATCGTTTTTTATTATTTTAAAATTATAACCTTAAGGATTATGATTAAACAAGTTGTACACCAAATGAAAAAAATTAACGAAATAACATGTACTAGGTATAAATTAAAATAATCTAAATAAAAAATGTAATAACTTAGATCGAATAAACGTGTTTTTTATTATGACAATTTTTATGATTAATGTTTTTCTCGATTTTGAAAACTATTTTTTGTAAACATTTATTTGAATAAATTTCGTTAAGATAATTTTAATAAGTAGATTGTCAAACAATTGTGCGAGTTTTAAAATTAAATTTTCGATTGCTTTTCTTCAATAAACGAGGTTCTCTTTCAAAACAAAATCTGACTTATGCCGCCATCTATTAAAAAGTAAATATTAAAAAAAATTAAAAGGTAACATAATATGCACGTGTTCAAAATTTTTTTACAAAATTTAAAGAGCGATCATATGCTGTTGCAATGAAGAATGAAAATGTTACCAACCTTCAGCATTAGGTGGCAAATGTCCAGCCTCTTCGGGCAGCGAGAACAAAAAGTCCTTACTTTCGCTAATTTTTCTTCCCTTCCTAGATTTGCCGCTAATCTTTATCTTCTCTTCTGTATCCCCGGATTCGGGTCCATCCGTCGAGACCGAAGTTGCGCGTCTTCTTCGCGCGGGTTGCCTCTTAGAGGTTGATTTAATTGTTCCTCCCTCTTCGGGAATAGCTTCTGCAATCATAGCGGCTTTGGCTAGGACGCTGCGCGTCATTCGCTTACCAGTCGGCACAAAGAGGCTCGAATCCACGCTTCCAGCTCTACGAGCTCTGCCCTCGTCAACCTCAAACTCAATTGAACGCGAACCCATTGGAGCATTCAAAATGTCTTCGAGATCATCGGGCACCGATTGAATCGACGAGCGACGGCTGCGCGTATTGGCTGCTGGACTCGATGCAACCTCATCTTCGATCGAACGTGGTACCCTCGAACGTTTTACACCTGCCGGTGAACTCAACTGCGAGAGACTCTCCTCAAGAATCACCTCCTTTAAAAGACTATTGGAGCGTCTGTTGCGCAATTGTAACTTGGTAGATTCTGAGGACGATAAATTTGCTTCTAATATATTTGTTATCTGTTCATTAATATTTTTGTTATATTCATTTTAACTATTTATATATGAAAATTATGTATTTTGAGAATTCAAAACATATTAATTGAAAATATATATATTTTTTAATTGATCTGAGCCTAACTGTTTTTAATATTTTAGATTCAAAATTTTTTATTAATTTAAGAAATTAAATTAATATCAGTTAAATTTATTGACATACTACAATAAACATTAAATGTTTAAAAATATATAAATCCAATATTTGAAAATAATAAATACTTTCTTCATACATTTATCATATTATGTTTACATGTTTCACTTTTTCTATTATTTAATAATGGTTCTTT
Source organism: Wiebesia pumilae (assembly GCA_018907045.1). Classification (NCBI taxonomy): domain Eukaryota; kingdom Metazoa; phylum Arthropoda; class Insecta; order Hymenoptera; family Agaonidae; genus Wiebesia; species Wiebesia pumilae. The sequence continues at coordinate 6,972,940 of JACCHZ010000138.1, forward strand.
TTTTAACTAAAAATTAATGATTCAGTAAATTATTTTTTCTGAAATAAATTAATTTTTTATCAATTATACATCTTGTAAGTTATCAATAATCTAATAACGTATTGTTGAAAAGTAATAGGTTACAATCGTGTACTCGGAGTTACTTTTTCTTTTGCCATAGCGCACAAAACAATACATTATTCAGATTTCAATAGCAACATTATATTTATTAAAAACAATTTAACATTGAGAATAATAAGTGTTGCAAAAACGGGTTGATTTAATTGTAGGTAATAAAGCTAAAAAACAGATTCACTCGTGTCTCACCAAATCCGATTGTTATATCTTTCGGGAGTGAACTACCACGTTTTCGTGTTGCTCTCCTTCCTAAAATCTGATCCTGCTCGACAACATTTGTTTCCTTGGCCAAAGACGAGGCCCTCGTCATCCTTTTTACTGGTGCCACTTTCTCGTGAACCGCATTCATCTCTTTTACCAATGATGAAGCTCGAGTCTTTCTTGCCCCAAGTGCCGTTATTTCGTCCTCATTTTGACTAATGGAGCCAGATCTCGGTTTTCTAGATGCTCTCGTGTCCTTAGCCAACGAGGAAGATCTCGAGGTATTTGCTCGGCGAGTTTTATCTTTACTCGCTTCCTGGAATTCTTCTAACGTTTCGACCTTTTCCTAGATATCGAATAAAAATGTCTTAAGTAAAATTTATATAATACATTCAAATGATAAATACAATACTATATTCTTAGAGACATAAAAAAAAACATAATGTATACACGTAACATACTGATATTATAAAAACGAATTAACAAACAAATGGTTAAAACAAATTAATAAAGTCCATGTATTTTAAAATACTTAATAAAAAATTATATTTTATTTGTATAATCATAAATATACGCAAATTTGTGAACAATATTTTCTGAAAAGAATTTTTGTACTAAGAAAGTTGACAATTTATAACATATTTTTGTTAAAAAGTTTCTCCGAATTTTTTAAATCAACTCATTAACTATTCTATAAAAAATCGTATTGAATTACCTTATTGAATAAAAATGTGAGACTGTATATTATCCTTACCGTGTCTTTCAACGTTACCACATCTTTAGCTATTGAAGAAGCTTTCGTTGCCTTAGACTTGCTCGTTTTTTTCTCAACAGGCTCCTCAGGTATATCCTCATTTTTGAGATTGGACTGAACAAGCATCGTCTCTTTTGCAATGGATGAGGCTCTTGTTATTCTTACAGGCTTTTCAGGCTCTTTAGCAGAAATCGAAGCCATTCTTGTTACTCGTTGTCTTGAGAGCTCAGCAGATTCTGTAGAAGATATTAAGTTTTTATCCCTTTGAGAACCGCGGGTTGATCGCTTTAACATGGACCTGTTGAGGTTCTCTTCAATTACAGAATGCTCTTTTTCCTTCTGAGGGATCAAGTTACTGGTTGGAGACGATTTCGATAATAACTCTGTTGAGGTTCGTGATGTTTTCGTAGTTATACTTTCAGAAGATTTTGAAACTGAACTAACTTCATCCCCCGCGGAAACTTTTTCTTCTTCAACTAGTGACGTTTGTTCAATTGGTATTGTGGATGTGATAGGCTCGCGAATCACCTTCGACAAGATCTTTTTCACTTTTTTCGTAACCAATGTACTTTGTTTTTCTTGGTCAACTAGAAATACATAGATTATGTTTATCATTTTATTTATCATTCCGTTATAGTTAATGGGTCATTAATAAAACAATCTGTTTCTTGAACATTTTGCTCGTTTTATTTGAATACAATTAAATTTTTTCTTTAAAGTTACCATCGTGTATTGATATTGTAAATTTGTAAAAAAAACTTTAAAATATATTCTTCATTTGTGAAATGTAGATAATATAAATTAGATAATATAAAAATCTTTATCATTAGTTAAGTATTCAGAAAAATGTTTATTTCTTTACATTTTTAGATATTATATTCATAAACACTTAAATATATTTATAATAATTCAAATTGACTATATCATAGTGAAAATTACATTTGGGTAATATTCAAAATTCACCATTGTATTGCAATTTATATTTTATATCTTTCGAGTCTTTAATACTTTCCTGATGTAAAAAATATAAATCCTGTACTAGATTTCAACAACTTTGCTTAAATCTAAAATATCTTATACTTAAAAATATTTTTTTAATATTTTATATAAAAAATAAAAAAATATTCAGAAACATTTTTATTAAGTTTAATTTATGCTTGACCCAAACACTTCATTTTAGGAATATATACTTTTCATATTTAAAATTGACACAAGATAAAAAGTTATTTTAAATAGATTCATATTATAATACGTTGATTATCGTGTCTTATCAACATCGAAAAATAAAAATTCCTGAGCTACATTCATTACACATTGATATTTATATTTAGAAAAAAATTCGCTAAACTCATTAGATTCTGTTGAATTACAATATTTTATTTTTTAAACAATTCTATTCTAAATTTCATAAGTAAATTATTCTTTAAAGTATTAATATCAATTTTTTTTTTAAATCATATCTATTGACAGACACATAATAATATATTTTTTCCTATAAGATTCTAAAATTGTATTATATTTGCACTTACAATTTTCTACTCTTATTTATTGTATGGTTTTATGAAATTTATTAACATTTTCCTCAATTTATTAACAATAATACAAAAAATATAAATCTTATTTTAAAAAGTTTTTCTTTTTGTTAATTCGAATTTCATCATTAACTATAAAAAATTTATATTCGTGCACCTTTTAAGGAAATAATATAAATTCATTAATAAAATTATAATTAATTATTTAGAATATTTCTCTGGATTTTTTATATTTTTAATATAATACTTTGATTATAAAAAATACAAATTAAATTAATGAACCTATTTAGTTACCTGTGGTCGATTCAGCAAATTCGTTCATTGTAGATACAGATTTGATAGAACGTCTGGCACTTGGTATCTTATGACTAATGGATACTTGGTTCCTTGTGATATGCTCCTGAAGAGTTTCTTCATCATCTAGATTCTTACTTTTCGTCTCTAACTGTGACTGAAGATCCTATTTACAAATAATTGAAATTTTTATTATTTTATATTGAAATATCATCACTAATTTTTTCTTGATCTTACAATCTAATTCATTATTTGTCGTAATTAAATTTAAAAACAACTTTCATTATAATAGCTAAAGCATTCATTAGTAATAATTTATAATCAATAATTTTAATCTATGTACATATGTAAATTAAATTGAAAAGCAATCGTGACAGCATAATATCTAATTGTTGTACAAAATATTTGATGAGCAAAGTAAATTACCGTACTTACATAGCTACAATTTTTATATATCATCTAATAACATTTCATATCGCAGTAATTCATATAAAAATGAATTATTATTGCATGTTATTATTTTTTATAAAATTTTAATTAAAAATTTTGAGTTTCTACAACATGTCCATAAGTCAATCTCTACACTTCCATTTTTTTATATATATTTTTAAAAAAGCTAGTATTAAACAATATTTTTTTTTGCAAATAACATGTATTTTATTTATTTTTTAGACAATAATTGTAGTTTAAGAAAACTTTTTTCAATTGCTCTGTTATTTTCATTAATATTTTAATATTATAATTTACTTTTATACTATTTCACTGATAGTATATTAGATTATAAAAAGCTCTACATATATTATCATAAATACAAAACATATAACATCGTTATTATAATTCAAATAATTCATAAAAATTATTTAGGACCTAGTTTTTGTCTACTTACCAGAGAACAATCCGTATTTTTTTCAGATGGTTTTGGTCCTACATTAGTCACATTAGAATTTGAGAATGAATCCGACAATACGGATACGAAAGACGCTCTATTTTCTGAACTATTATCCTCTTCGTCTTTTTCTGTAATCGACGATCCATTTGACTGCCGAGATTTTACCGACAATTCCTTCTTCGCTGAATTTTCATCTGAATCATCCGAACCAGAAAGAGTAAGTGTCAATGCAACTTCTCCCTCTTCCATTTCGTGCGGAGTTAGTGCTTTCAATTCACCGTCCGTAGATTCATCATCAGTAATGTCGCAGGCTGAATCACATTTGACAATGCCCTGATTATCAATAAATATGGGTCTAGTAAGGCTATGACTATCGCGCTGATAATCGTAGTAGGAAGCATCGCTGTATTGCTGATTTTTATTCTGGAGAGCAAACTTCTGCGTAAAACTATAATCTTGATTGCAGTAGTTATGTCGTAACTCATGAGTGAAACTAGATTCGCAATTGTCATCAGGCTCATCTACACAGTTCGTAGTCCGTTCCGAGAGTGTGTTAACGGCGTAATCTATGGAATCCGAAACACTCTGGAAGGTATCCTCTTCCTGATCGCATTCTCCTTCTTCTAAATCTTTCGAGTTCTCGGAAGAACCTTCGGGTTCTGGTTCTACTTCTACCTCTTCATCTTCTTCGTTTTCACTTTCTTCGTCGGCCCGAGGTATATTGCAACTTACAGAAATGGATCTTTCTTGATCACCTTCTACATCCTAATTATCCATATAAAAAATATAAAGTATTAAATTCAATCGTTTTACTCTTTTCTTTTTAATTTATTATAATACAAAATATAATATGTAGTAATAAAAAATATAAACAATTATATCTAATTTTAATCCTGTCTATTCAAAAACTTGAATGTGTAGATAAATATACTTGACTAGATGTAACTACAATGAAGAGATAACACGAATTTACAGTAATTTTATTTATGCAAAATGCTTATTTGCAAAATCTAATTTTTATTTAATAACATTTTTATTAATAAATAGTATTTCTTTTGCGTGATATCAACAAATTTTCAAATATAATCTTGGTATAGTAAATAATCTCAAGTAAGATTTCAAGTTATAGTACACTGTATTTATAACATTATAACATAATTAAGTTACTGTAATGAAATACAATTTTATATTTGTATTTTCTTTAAATAAAATAAATTACTGGTAGTCAATTTTATATTTTTACATCATATCTAACATAAATATATATTAAAAACTCATTTTAAAAGATTTTCTTTAATCGTATTATATGTAAGACATTTAAAAATACTGAAAATAAGAATTTTATGTTCCACAAATTTTCGAGTATTTAAATGGCGAATAATTATTAATATTGAAAAAAAAATTATAATCATCTATGAAATGTCAATGTAATTATATCAGAATTATTTTTACCTGAGATTCTATTTCATCGCTGATCAACTCATCATTCTGTTCTCTCTCATTAATATCCTCTTCTTCCTTTTGAGCTTTTGTAAACAAAGCTGGTTCAATAAAGGAGTCCTTATCGATGTTCTGATCATTGAAATCAGTCACAATCTCGTTTTCTGATTGTTCCTCGGATTCTTCAGTTACATCCCCATCATCATTAATCTCATTATTATTAAAGATCAGAAGTCTTTTCAAAGGTGAAACTTCAACACTCGTATTGGGAGAGAGAATCGAATCAGAATATAAAGTAGTCGATAATGTGGATTTACGAGGGCTGATATTAGATATTTTTCTATTTTTTTCGAATGAGGTATCCTAGTAAGTGTATTAGAAGTTATTTTATTATCGTATAGCAATCACTTAATATCAAATATAAACTTATGATAGAGTATTCTTGGTGAATAATTTGTAAGTTTGATTACAATTCAGTCTAGATGTTAATGATGTTAATATAACATTTAATTATTTATTACAAATAGTAGAACATAATTTTCTACAATAAAGATAGATTGAAAAATAATTTATAACCCAGGAAGAATATAATCATTAACTCGTTAAAATTATAATTTTTAGTAATAATTATGATTTAATAATTAGTTTCAAATAATAGTTGAAATTCATTTCGTTGATATAGAAAACTTTACAATTTCGGAATTATCGATTGCTTAAGTCAATAAATTAAAAGAGCGAAATAGTAAAATTACCAATGCAGATACGTCTATCGTATCGGACAAACTGGTTTTTTGAGACGGACTGTCACTCGACGCACGTGAAAGGAGGCTACTTCTTCGTAAACTGGGCCTGGGCCGAAGACCGCGAATATACTTAGTAAAGCTACTGTCCGTTAAAATTGAAATGTCCCTTATTGACTTGGCGCTCACGTTTGGACTGTAGTAATGTTCTTCGGAGCTGAAAAGAAAAAAATGTTTAAATTGATAAATTTAAATGTCAATACTGATTAATAATTTTAATTTATGTATCGGAAACCACGTAAATGCTATTACGAAATGAAAGCGTAAATTACCCTTACACGACAAAAGTTTGAAAGTTATGAAATCAAATTTATTAAAAGTTACTTTATTATTAAATTACCAAATTGATGTTCGAGTTGCTTTGCTCAAAACAATACTTAAGCCGTTGACTCGTCTACGTAAGAAATAGCTCAAAATCAAGTAATAAAGAAATTTTCGACCTAAGCAATCACGTTGCCTTTTGTCATTTCAATGGAAGGAATCGAGTGGAACCGCAAAAGAAAACTAATAGAGCTGTTGAGGATATCACAAGAATCTTTTAAGGGACAGATACCCCAGGATAAAGGTAAATTTAACATTTTTATAATATGAGAAAAGTTTTCCTGAAAATAATGTTCTTAAATTTGGTGTACAACGTAAGTCCTGCAAATTTTGTCTAATTCAAGCATTCAAAATGTTCTCTAAGTTTTATTTCATATTATAATAAGACCTATTTTCCATTTAATATTCTTAAAAACAAATTTTATGAAAAATAATATTTAGTTTAAAAAATATCGTTTTCGATTTTAGAAAAAAAATGTTTTCAATTTCTAAATTCTTCTATTACATAAATCATAAATATTTTATACGTAGTTCAAGCCCAAGACTTGAACTACGCAATCAAAATGCTGTACACCATATTGGAATTTTAAAAAAGTGATTCCAATTTCCAAACACGATCTGAAGTCTTTGTAAATTTTATTGATAAATAAAGCCTCAAAGTATCAATAACTAACCATTCTTCTTCGATACTCTTAGTGTTTTCCTGTTCACTCTGCTCTCGGATAGAATCATTAACGGAGAAGACTGAATCATCATTGACACTGAATCTGTCCATGTTGAAGCGAATCTGACGAGCCGGTCTCGCGTCGTCGTACATTGTACACTGGAGCATATCTTCTCTTTCGTTTGGTGAACCCTAAATAGAATATTTTAAAGCTTTTTCATGGAAATTTGAAACTGATAATATTTATATATTTTCAATCAATTGAAATGTGGATTCGAATATAGTCTTACATACTTTTAAATAACGTATTCTTTATCCTGTTATTAATGAAAATTTGGATATTTAAAATATAAATAAAAAGAACTGAGAAATCATAAATCATTAATATATGAAAATTAATTATTGCGGCACTTGATCATTTCTTAATAAAGGCTATATAAGTGCCATTAAATTATAATTTATTATAATTGAAAACTATATAACTTTTAAAATAATCTTATAAATTAAAAACTTTTTTAAAACAGAGATAATTATGAATTAATTAATTAATAAAACAGTTTATCAATAAAAAAAGAATCTCCATGACATATTAAAGTTCAAATAGTTAATCGTATTAATTGATGTAACGAATACAATACTTCTTTAACTGTTGCTAAAGTACACTTATTATCACGAACAAATTATTTAAAAACTTTTATGCGATTTTCATAAATAAGAAGGATGCATGAAAAAACTGTATATAAAAAGTAGAAATCTATTTGACTATTATACAACTTTCGACACCACTTCGAATATTAATAAATAAAAAAAAATAAATATACATTTACTTTAATGAGTAATTAAAAATATTACGAATAAATATACACTATCAAATATCTACTTACACTTCTATAACTGAAACCAGGTGAATTAGAATCGCGCCTGAGCATCTGACGAATCTTTAAAATTGAATGTGGTGTCTCCGTTGTAATGTTCGAATCTTTGCCACCCGCAGGTTGAATCTTACGCTGCACCAACGGAGTGTAACAAACTTGACTCATGCTTAATCGGCGTATGGGTTGCTCATCATTGTCGACGGCGGAAGAACTCATTTCTTTGACAATCAATAAAAAGTATACTACACTTTTTGATTTGATACAAGAAGGCGGTATTTTATCTAAAACGCATTTTACTAATATTCGCCTTAAAACTAGTGGTGTGCTAGTTTGTCGTAGCAGCCTAAGTAAGCTTGTATTACCAGTTCAAAGAGACATCGGGTAAAGATTGTGGGTAAAGTATACATCTTTTAATTTAACAATATAATTAAGTATACAAATTAGTGATCACGAGTAATTGATAAAGAACGGACGATGAGTGTATTATGGTAAATTTATGTCGTATAAATAAACAAGAATAAGTACAACCATTCTCTCAAGTAATAATTAGCGATTACTAAACTCCTGTTTAAATTTCTTGAGTAACTGCTGGGCAAAAATCGTGGATAAATTCAAACATCAATGATAAATATCAATTTAAGTTATGTGAAATGTTCGGCGTATGTTTAAAGTAGGTAACTTTGGAAAGCCATAAGTGTCGTATTTATGTGAACTTTTACCGAAGCATTTGACAGAATAAGTTATTCATTGATAAAATTGATAGACTTAGGTAATTAAAATTTTTTTAATGGAGGACTTAAAAACAAATTAAAAATAAGATTCTCAATAAATAGAAAGCAATATTACAATAGAAAGATTGAATTTATTAAAAATTTATTACTGTTTATTTATGTACAAATGCAGATAAACAATTATTAATCGTTATAATTATTAATCACTTTTTGCAAGATTAAGAAGAACATGTAAGCGTATAATGAGCTTTTCTCTTGTGATGTAAAAATTATTTTGGGTAATTGCAATGTGAAAATTGCATTGGTATATTTTTGAAAACTAACAATAAAAGAAAAAACTTTGCATATTATCAGTAATGAGACGGTAAAAGGATAAGAAACTTTATCTATTTTTAAAGATCGGATTATTTTCAAAATATCTGTGAAATTTAAAGTAACAATATCGTTTATTACTTAATATTGAATCATTAATAAAAAAATGTAAGATATCGAATTAAGATTTTTAAGAAATTTGAAATACTTAATTATATAAAGAATAGTGATGAGCCAGTAGTATAAAAAGCAAACATTAAAAAGTAATGAAAAACTATAGAAATTCAATATTTCTGAAGACAGTAAAAGTTAGTCAGCTAAAAAGGAATTAATATACTTAATCATTGAAAGATTAGAACTACAATTCTAAAGTTGAAAAATGTAATAACTTCTACCTCATACAAGAATCACGAGTACGTAAATATTAGAGGTAAATCTTTGTCAGCTTACCAGCATCACTGCCAAGCCTCCGCCTTTTGTTGTCTGTTTTGTCATCAATGTTATCATCGTCGTCTTTCATCATCCCCAATGTCCTCTTACCCTTCTTTATCTTCTTTTCGGCAAAAGTAACGCAATTAGCGTCACTTTGATCGATGATGTTATTCGGATTATTAGCCTTCGAATAAAAGGCAATGGTAGAACAAGGCGCCCCGAGGAAAGGGATGTGATTCGTGGCAGCGATGCCTCGCTCAGACTTGAGGCTCGTCTCGCGTGTCTTGCGCATTGCGATATCATAAATTTCGCTAACCTGGTTGCGGCAATGAGACATGGGACGAGGATAGTAACTATCCGTATTAGAGTTCGAGTCTGCGAACGATGATTGCACCTGTTGTTGATGGTGATTCTGATCAAGACAATTGTCATTATTTTTTATGAGGCTGCTTGCGAAACGTTTTGTGATTTCTGGCAGAGTGGCATTGAATGCGCTCAAGATTTTCAAGGCAGTCGGGTGAACTGTTTTGGGTACCCCAGAGCAACCTATGAATTAACACGTGAATAAATCTCTTGTTCATGCAATTAATCATTTGTAATGAAGCGAATAATGTAACAATTATTTGTAGAATATTTTAAAATTTTAAATAAAAGTAATATAAAATTTGATAAAATACTCGTTTGAAAATTACGGAGGATCGTTGAATTTAAAAAAAAATATATTTCGCAATAAATTTAATTACATAAAAATCTATACAATGAATTATTTTATTTCTCTGCGTCTTTTTCACGGTATGAAAATTTATGAACTTTATAATTGCAAACAGGCACAAAGATAAATGTATACATGAAAATTTAATAATAGTTATAAATAATCTCACGTGAAGTAAGAGTAGTATCAAAGGCAAAAATATCGCTGATCTCAGTATGTCTACACCGCTGCAAAAAGTAAAGCAGCCTCGTATCTTCGCAGCCGCCTTCTTTAAGAAATCTCACGAACGCCTCTTCTTCCTCGTGATCAAGGGACAAAGGCAAAATCTCTTTAAGTTTCCCGTGAGCCTTGCAAGCCTCAAAAAATTTCGTAAGCAACTGGGCATAGTGCGAGGGTGGCCTCGCGTGAAACGCCGACTCGACGAGATCTCGTTCAACTGCAAGGCCTATCATAGTACCTTGATCCTCCAAAGAGGAAAGCGGTGGCTTCAATATCCGCAAGTACATAAGTGCTGGTGGAACAAAGAAGTCCATGGTATTTTCTTTCAAACTTTACTTCATACTTTTCTAAAGCGACAAACTCAAAATAACACGTAATAATATTCAAATTAACGTAGTATTATTTATTCTTTAAATAAATAAGTTGATGCTTTTATAATTGTGCTTATTTTTCGAAGTAATATTTTTCCAAACTGCGTTTACATTTGTACGGCTCCTAAAATGACTTGTATATTTGCTGGGCATTGCCTTGCATTATTTTTTCATTATACTTTAAAAAATTCAATTTTAAAGATTTCGGGATAAAGTTAAACAATGAATCACTTTTAAAATATTTGCAGTGGGATATTATTTTATATTCGAATATTATTCTAGGCACTCCGATTGTTTTATTCCAGTTTTCTAATAAATTTATAAACTAAAATTAATGTTTTATTATTTCAAAGCATACCCAGTTTGTGTTCGTTGTTTCTTAAAAGTGTGTTAAGAGCAATTTTATGATGCCAGTCCTTAATGTCACTCTTCAATATAAGTTGACCCGTCATAATTTTAAAGAAACCCTCGTAATCCTCGTGATCCAACAACCAAAAGGCTTGAGTAATCTTGATTAGACATGGACTTAATTTAAAAGCCGAAGGGTACTTTATAAGGCGATCGATATTTGGATGGGAACCTTGCAAGATCATAGCAAGGTCCATAAGAAGGTAAATGGTGATGCTGTGTTTACTATCCATTTCAGCCAAATCGCATTCATCGTCGAAGCTGCGATATTCGTCCCGATGACAATCTATAAGGTAGCTGCGCAAAAGCGATTGTAAGGATGGAGGTGGATAATATCCTCCGTAATTCGGAAAATCGCTACCTAAAAATATATTATTCTTGTTTGAGATAAAAAGAAAAACATTAATAATCATATACTAGTTGAAAAGTTATTCTGATGAGTTAATGTTTATCTACGATTCTTATTAAACAAACTGCATTATTGATTGTGATGAACTACGTTTTCTCTCAAATAACAATCATTTTCCTTTTATTTTCTTCTTGCACTCTATTAACACTTAAATTTCCATAAGATTAAGATAAATTAAATTCTACGTTATATGTTATATTTCATGTTGTAGATGTATATATTTGTACTCTTCAATATTAAAATAGACTTACATCTAACTATCTTTATCTCTGCTATATTATATCTACCACCTTTTCAGGTAAATGAAGAAAATTGGAAAATTGTGTGATGGAATCAAAATCACAATCATTTTTCTTAATATTTTACTACTTCTAATTATATATATTTTTTTATACTTCTAAACATGTGGAACTATGACGGTTTTCTGTTCTATGTCAAAAAGTCTAACTGTGAAATTAAATTTTAAAATCAAATATACTTATATAACATAAATGCCATCCTTTAAAAAATGTTTTCTTTTTTTAAATAAAAGCTTCTTTTTGGAATTCACATTCATTTTGTTATCTTTATTAGAAAAAAAACGATTAAAGTTACTATCATTTTGCTCATCTAATATTAACTAGTTTCTTGATAAGTGAAAGATATCCAGAAAAAAGATGTACATTTTAATTGAAATAATTATAAAATTTCTAGTAAGTATTAAAATTCTAGTTGTATTTTCTTAATTTGCTTAAATTAATTATTTATGATTTAATTTAAAATTATATAAAAATAAAAGTTTCTTACGAACTTAACTAAATCTGTAAAATTAATTAATTCTAAAAATATATAATATGTTTATCTAATATGAATGTTGGACTAAAAATATTTTTTAATTTTTAATTTTTTCTTTAAATGTTTTAAAATAAGTACATAGTATATAGCAATAAATGATATCTACATTCTATTCACTAACAATTTTTTCCTTAAAAATTAAATAATTTATTACGCATTTTCTTTCATTTTTAATATAAATTTCATTATATTTTGTATTTAAATTAACCTCGAAAATGATTTCTTATTCTATCTTAATAAATTGTTAATGAATGAATACGCTTTAAAAAACATTAATACATTTTAATTTCTAAATATTGTCGAGAATTAATTAAAATAGAATTTTTAATGAAGAAACTAAGAAAAATATTAAATGAACACATGCCTGCCTCTCTCTCCCATTGTGCTCTTATTGGTAAGCATTCATGCGATACTAATTGATGAATAAATAAAATCTCTTCCTTGCTTTCCTTGCTTTCCTTGCTTTCCTTGTTTTCATCACTTCCCCTTTTCTTTTTATAGATTTCCATTAATTTTTCCCTTGGATACGGAATTTTCATCGACATTGTAATTTGCCGTATATCATCATCCTCCTCTATTTCCTGTGTTTCAGGTAAAAGCCCTACATCGTAAAACCACAATAGTACCTACATGGTACAATAAGTATTAAAGAATTTATATTTAATTTGATATTATGTTAAAATAGTATATAAATATATATAACATTATTTTTCAAAAATCAATAATTGCTCATAATACGAAAAAAAATCAAATAGTAAAGTACAGAAGCCACCTAGGCATTTAAGCACCTGAAGATATGTTGCTATTCTTTTCAACGCTCTCCTTTGCTTTTCTAGATCTGATTCTAAATTAGGCAACCTAGATACAACGATCGTAAGGCACTCAAGCTGTTGACAACAAAACTTAAGTGTCTTGACCTCACTTTCGCCAATGTTGGTGCCTGACTGGTCGAACAGTGGTATGCACAGACGATCGGTAATCAGCTTGAGCTCAGAAGCTCGTTGCACACCCCAGCGCAAGAACTCAGGATAAAGGTAAACGGCACTGCCGTCTGACCACTCTGAGGCACATCGAATTAGAAAATTTGCCCATCGTTGTTCTAAACAAAGCGAGAGCAGCATTTCACGCTGTTGAGATTTGTCCGTATCAAAGGTATAATCCTGGGGCGACGAATCAAATGGCACCTGTAAGAACAATCAATCATATGAAATCCAAATGGTGATATCTATTATTCCTTACCGCATGAATTTATTTCATTAAAAAAAAAACAAATAAGGATTAGATCAAATATATATTGTTATTTACTGACAATAATAAAAATAAACAATACTGTTATAACATTATTATCAATATATGGTTGACAAACAATACTTCTACAGAGAAAAAAGGTTATTTCAGTTTTTCCGTTTCTACATATAAAACTGACTATCTTAATACAATATTAAAAGTGAATGATAAAAAAAGTTCTTTAAGCTATATTTTGAAATTTCTACTGCTTTGGCAGCTTAATGAGATAAGAATATGTAATATAAATTTAATAAGGTTATAATGAAGTACTAATAACGATTGTTAGCTATCTAATAATGATTTTTAGTGGTTTATTTTTTATTTTTACTTTTTGAACGATTCTAGTTTTCAGATTTGAGTACATTTTATACGTTTTATAATTGTAATTTATGGTAGATCAAAAATGAAAAGAATTTTTAATTCTTAATGTGGACAAAATCTTGAAATATAATTTTTAAGATAAATGCTCGTATAAGAGCTATTATTTAACTACAAAAGATATATTTTTGATGGATACGTTAAATTTTTCGTTTACAACTTGATTTTGATATTATGACATTCAGACCAATTGCTGCAAATGCGGATCCTGTTTTCATTGTAATGTATAAACGATTATAAAATTCTGCTACAAAAAATGAGGCTCTCTACTAAACAATAAAAAATTAATTTAGATAATATTTAAATGTAATTAATGAATAGGTGAAGCTTCAAAGAATGAATAAACTCCCGGCAACGTAAAATATCGCTGTTCTCTTTTTGACCAAAAAAGATTCGCACCAAAATTTAGTGTCCAAGGTTTTGATGTTTGGGCAACTAAAAGTAGAAATATAAGCAAGACGCTACCAGGCCGGCGTTGAGACATCTACGATAGGTCTCCGCAGGTTTAACAATGACGATCGGTCCCGCGATCGTGATCTCCCTGAGAAGCTCGGACTGTACGCCCCTTGCAAGCCAAAAGATGAGATTGTCCGTAGCTAGCTCAACCCATTCGAGCGTAAGCGAATTCGGATAGAATAGCTCCTCCGGGGAGCTGGGTCCCTTTGTCGGAAATTCTCTGAGTGACCTGGGTATGTAGCTGCAGGCGATAACGCCCCTCTTTGCATACTCTTCCGACTTCGTCCTGTAACTCGCCATAACACTATTGGGGTTACGGCACTCGGCCATCGTGCGAGGCATTTGCTCCTTGTACCAACGATTCAGATCAAACATTAGCAGCCTTTCATCGGTACCAATAAGAAGTAGACTGTCTTCACCCCGCCGAGAGCTTGCGTCCGAGGGATCGCGAAAGTTCTCGCGCTCAACGGACAAGAGACTATGCACGCGCTCGCCTTGTTCAAGTTCTAGTTCAAATTTCAAACTGGGCTCGGATTCCAAATTAAAGTACAGGCTTGATTCGCCTGCCTTATCGCAATGCTTTTTGTTGAATAGCATTGCGAACATGCGCAGCACTGCCGATGATTCGGGTGAATCGCTCTGCGAGAATAAGAATAATTAGTGAAATATAATTGCGTGTGATTTAAAATGTTGCACATAATATCAACTTTCGATAGTAAAACATCAATATGTCATATTAATCTTTATTATCAATATTATCAATATTAACAGTTATTTTAAACAACTATTGGAGCTGCTTAATAAAATGTTTAAAACGTGAATACATCTATAAAATGAAATAATTTAAAATAAAATTATGAATCGAGGCACTGTATGATTCATAAAATAATTTTTCAGCGAATAAAAGGTTTAAGTTGCATATTCTTAGCGTGCATATAAAAGTATATGCAAATAGTAAATAATAAACAACGTAATAAACTGTTATGAATAATGCACAAATTTTCGATTTACGTGAATCGAAATATTTTTCCGATTGATATATGAACAGAATGGGAAAATCATCAATTGTTTATTATTTCATCAATAAAACAACTTAACGATAAAATTTATATTCTTAAAACATGTGATTTTCCAATTTTAATATTTTTAATGTGGTATTATTTTCTCCAATTGAAGAATTTAATTAAATGTCGACAAACGTAACATTTTTTACCTGACAAGCAATCCAAAGATAATAAAATGGACGAGGATCATCCGACGGTTCAAGGAGAGCAACGTGGGTTACGTAAGCATTTTCGTCAAAGGATGGACTTATCCAACCTATCGAACCGTCACTTTGCCAGATTATTACCCGTCCTAGACAACCTGTTATCATACATCCAATTTTTGTAGAACTAAGTAAAACTGAGCAGAGACTTTCATCATAAAGCGGAGTAGACTCAAAATCATCTCGATCGAAACCTATGTAGTGTTCAATTCCTGAAATGGTTAATACATTAATTTAAATTTCCTTCATTTAGTTTATTAATTTTTTGCTTTATCTATATAAGATAACTTTGTAAAATTGAAGATTTAAATAACTTGTTTTATATCGTCTTTTTTCAAAAAATTGTTTAATTTAAATTTAAATAATTAATTGAAATATTAGTTATTTATTATATCATTGCAACATACTATTGTATAAATTACAATGTTGAAAATCTAGTGAAAATAATTAATTTTAACTGTTATTAAAAAAAAACGTCAATAATTATTACTTTACTTTAAATTATTGACTATTAATATCTATGATGAATGAAAATGAAAACTTAAATATTTAAATTTTAAAATTTTAAATTAAAAACTAAATTTATATAAAAATATCAATCTTAAAGAAATAACTAGTTAATAAAATTATTTAAATTAAAAACTTTACCTTTATCCATTAAATCATAAGCTAAATGTGTTGGTTCTTTCTTATTTTTAATTATTGGAGTTTTCCACGAAGACGAACTATTTACAAATTCTAATTTTGCTGTGATTGACTTTCCTTCTAAAGAAAAGTTTTTCCACAACGATCGATTAATGTCAATTACTACATGTTGTAAATTTCGAAGAGCAGCAAAAATTAATCCTGTATTTCCGGACAGTACAGTATCTGGCCTTTTTTCATTAAATTCTTCCCATTCCGCACCACCATGAATGATGCAGGCTTTTTCAACACCAGCTGGTACCTAATAAGTAATCGTATTAAACTTTCACAGTATCTTGCTCGATTTAAAATTATTAAGATTTTTTCTAAATTTATTTTAATAACATTTTACTTTCTTGTGAGAAACATAGGAACATATATTATTATTTTAAAAAGACTTAATCGATACAGTCTAACTGTACCATTTTTTAAAAATGTTTGTTAATAAGATAACTTATTTTAAAATCTCAATTTTAAACTTGCATTTCATGTATTTACAAGATATTATTAACAATAAATTATTAATATTAAATAAACTTGTACATATTAACTCCTTTAGTTTTTGACAGAAAGCATAATTTATAAAAGAATTCCAAGATATATCTTGGAAGAAATTTGATTCTTTATTTAACCGACGTAAAATTCAAATATTTGCCTGAAACTATAATTTACAATTATATTCTCTACTTTAATTCATAGTCCAAATTTAAATATAAAAACTTTATTATTTAAATGCTTCTAATGAAAGTATGATTAAAACTTACTTCAATAGTGGTTAGAATCGTTGAAGTACAGCAGTCAAATATACACAAGTATCCAATTGAATCTTTTATTCTTATTGCATTATTATCAAGTCCAACTAAAAGCAATGGTACTTGTCCTGGTTCATTTGGAAATGGAGAAACAGAAGTGATTTTATTAGTAAAGTTCCAAGACGTGATAAACTTTCCATATTTTACATCAATCACTACTAAATGTGTTTGATGGTTGATCCAAGCATATTTGCAATCATTACTTAAAAAACCACCTGAGGTCTGAACATTTGATTCTTTCAATCCATCGATGGTCGCAGATTCGTTTTGGGATGCTAAATTGTTTGATGCATCCCATAATGGAAGCTCAAAATTTACAATATTACTTATCTGAAATGAAAAATATGTCAGATTGCAAAACAGAAATCCATGACCTTTAATGTTTACCTCGCAATTGGTTTCTTCTAGTTCCTTCATTTTTTCAATGACAATTCATCAAATACGAATTTTGCAACAATAAATACATTTATAAAGAGAATCTTGATCAATTACACATCTAAGTAACGAAAAAAGATTAAATATTTCAGTATAAATCGACGAGGTTATGGACGCTAGTTCCCGCGAAAACAAGAAATCCGTTGTGCTTGCTTAAATTACGATGGTGATTACGTTATTACATCCAAAACGGATTCAAATGTTTACACAAATGTATTAAAAGATGGTGCTTCTCGGTGATTCTGCAATTTCTACAATTACATTTTTAAAAAAATCGCTTATCAAACATGCTTTATATATGTGAAGCCGCGTGCCTTTACTTACACATTAAGCAATCCACATCACGGCAAATACCGATTTTAAATGACCGACTACGGCGACACGACGAATACGTGCTTTGAAAGAAAATGGAAAATGAAAAAATTCATAGAGAGACTGAACCAATCGCATCTCTTTCAGCAGCTTTATAATTCGGACTTTGAAAAATGAGAATAAAATTTTTTTTTAAATTAACGTTATTATAATACAATGTTATATTTTTTAAATACCAAATATAAATTATTTATAAATGCGTTTAATGCAATCACAAGTTTTATGCGTACAATTTTTGTTAATAACATTTATTCAAGCTAATATTAATAAAATAAACAATTCTTGTTATATTATACGTAAGTTCATGTAATGTTAAAGGTAGAGAAAAATTTTTTTTTAATATCGATAATAATAACAAGAATACGTCTACGCATACGAATGTACTATACGTAGTGAATATTCCGAATTTCCGATATAAACTGGCACAGTACGATGCACATTTAAAATACAATTTTCTTTTATTACATGTTTGTACTAATTTTAGATTTAATACATTATGTTGTTGAATTTTAAGTTATGCGAATTAATGTGTTTTAAATATAAAAGCAAATATAATTAATATTGTAAAATTACTATTCTAGTCTTTGAAGGCCAATCATTAGGAGTAATAACATAACCTAGAAATATATATTTATGTAAACAAACGATCTATGTACACATTTTTTTGAAAATTTAATAATACGATAACATATAATGCAAATCAAATATTCATGAATTAATAGTTTGAATAAAATGACAACTGTAAAAAATAATG
This sequence comes from Wiebesia pumilae, assembly GCA_018907045.1. Classification (NCBI taxonomy): domain Eukaryota; kingdom Metazoa; phylum Arthropoda; class Insecta; order Hymenoptera; family Agaonidae; genus Wiebesia; species Wiebesia pumilae. Next base: position 6,991,700 of record JACCHZ010000138.1, read on the forward strand.
GAACCCCGGGGGACAGTCTTGAAGATCTTGGAATCCCTGGACAAGCCTTTCTCAGTGATGCTTTGACTAGCTGTAACGATCCTTTAAAAGCAATTGAGGAATTTCAGGTATATTATATTAAATATTATTACTATTATCTATACGAAATTTTAATTAGTGTTATATTATTTAAATAAAACTTATGATTTCAGTTGGAAAATGGAATTTTATTACCTTCTCTGAGGCCTATGCTACCGTTACTGGATCTTCATGGAGTTCAACGGCTTGATTTTCATGCATCTGTACTTGAAGAATTACGCGAACAATTGGTCAAGCGAATTAATGAAATTGGAATTGAAAGAGGTGAAAAAGTAGTACAATCTGGAGATCGTAGATTGAAGGAACTGTTATCAAAGAGCTTTCCTGCTGTTCGGGTAGCTGCATTAAGACCAGTGGTGATGTGTATTTTAAGGAATACACCAATTATCGAGGACAAATACTTAAGGGTTTTAGTAAGGGAAAAGGAATTGTATAATGATGCTGATACAGAAGTTAAACGACAAATATGGAAAGACAATCAAAGTTTATTTGGAGATGAAGTGTCTCCATTGTTTAGTAGATATATTATTGAGAAGGAACAAGTTCTTTTTGACCATCTTAATTTAAATAGTCCATTTTTTATGCCATCTCCTAAGGTAAATTATTATATTAAAAAAGCTATATGAAGAAATCTTTAATTTTTATAAACAAATATTAGGTAAGAAGACAAGGAGAAGTAGTTCAAAAGTTAGCACATATGATAGGACATAGTGTCAAGTTATACGATATGGTTCTTCAGTTTTTAAGAACTCTATTTTTGAGAACAAAAAATGTTCATTATTGCACATTAAGAGCTGAACTTTTAATGGCTTTACATGATTTAGAGGTAAAATATGAAAGCTAAAAATTAATAAAGAATTAATATCTTAATAGCAGCGGAAAATAGATAAATGAAAACAAAATATTTTATTCTCAGGTTCAAGATATAATTTCTGTTGATCCCTGTCATAAATTTACATGGTGCCTAGATGCTTGTATTCGAGAAAAAAATGTGGATGTTAAACGTTCTCGAGAGCTTCAAGGTTTTCTGGATAGTATTAAAGTAAATGCTATTAAAATATTTGAAATATAAAAAAAAATAAAGTGTTTTCTTTAAAAAAATAATTTTGATTAATAGAGAGGACAAGAGCAAGTTTTAGGTGATTTAAGTATGACGTTATGTGATCCGTATGCAGTAAATTTTTTGGCAAGTAGTGCAATGAAGATTGCATTACACCTTATTAATGGAGAATCATTGCCTCGCGATAATGCAGTCTTGGTATTATTACTCCGAATGCTTGCATTAGGTTTATCAGCATGGCAAATGATTGATTCCCAAGATTTTAAAGAACCTAAACTTGACAGTCAAGTTGTAACAAAGTTTCTACCAGCACTGATGTCTCTAATGGTACCTATATATTCTTTGGAAACAAATTAATTGTATACATATATTTTAAGATTATTAAGAAAGAACTATGTATTTAGAATTCTAGATTTGATTTACTTTCAAATCTACTTTAATTGCTTAGTACAACAATACCAATTTTCTGATCTTTATTTTGTAAAAGTTTAAAATATGCATGAAATTTCTTATTTTTGCATTTTACTTTAAATAAATCTCAACCAGCATGCTTGCTTACTATTCTTGAGATATTCATATTTTGCATGAAATAAATTTGTATCTTCTTAGCTAAAATATTATTAATTTAAAGCACTCATATTTATTAAGCACAATAACTGTCTACAGGTGGATGATCAGATTCGTCAGTTAAATTGCCGACTACCGCCAGATGAACGCGAAAGCGCTATTGCCATAATCGAGCACTCAGGACCACCACCCGATGCCTGCCAGGCATATTCCCAATTGTCCGGAGTTGCGGCTGTTTTGTCCATGTATTATGCGCTTCACATAGGTGGTCTCGGTGCTGGTACAACTACACAAGGTAAAACGCGCGGTGACGCTCGAGGACTCATGCGCGTTCTAGCAACTCTACCTAACTGCCAAGGTCAACGTGCCTATGAGGATCCTTTCCTTCACACTTTGGTACGATAGTATAGTTTTTCTTACAAATTTAGAAATATGCAAAAAAATTTCGAAATACTTGAATACATTTAACGACCGATATTACATACTTAATTTATGAATTCTTCAGAGTCTAAAAGAATATTAGTATTCTTAGATACTTACTCTTCTTCAAGCTTCGAAATTTTATAGGATCAGTATTCTCAAAAAATGAAAGAATAATTTTATATACTTTTATTAATACTAATGTGTTTCGTTTTTTAATAAGATAATGACTATTTTACTTAAAAAATTAATTTTATTGATTATTCTAAATTAACGATTAATTTGTTACAAATTTTCGTTTCGTATTATGCATTAATGAGCTATATTATTTCAATCTCTTATCATATTATATTACTATGTTAAGAAAGAAACATATTTTTTACATAATTTAATTTTCTTATTTTAAAACATTGTTAAAAAATTGTAGCAAATATTTTTATTAATTATGCATGATTAATTACAGGTTTTATTACTCATTCTGAACATGGCAGACGAATTTACAAATGAATCTTTCTGTACCGTTATATTCGATGAATTCTTTTTAGCAGGTATGACAAAAGACAGCGTGACTCGTCATTTATTAAAATTATTATGGTGGGTATATCCTAAGTTACCAATAGCTCGACTTCACACTCTTGTAAAATCTCTTGAACCTAATAGTCAGGTAAATTCATACAATTTCATTATAAATTACTAATGCATTGACAAAATAAAGAATAAAAAAATTCTCTAGCATAACGAAGCTGTTCATAATTTGTATCAAGCTCTCAGAGATAAAATTGGGAATCAAACTAATGATGATACAACAGCAGCACCAGTCGATGCTATGATGGAAGGCCCTGCATCTCCTATTCCAAATTCTTCTATTTTAGGAACTACTTCAATTTAACTTGTTCACGTTTAATTTAAAAAACATTTTATAATTTTCCTTAATTACTTTTAAGAAATATGAAGTAAAATCATTTACAATTATTCGCATATAGTTTGTAAGTAGATGTAATCCACCAATATTTATATTATTAAATACTTTTTATAAATATATTAATTAATGAAAAACTTTACAAATATTATATTAAGTTTTCTAATTTTTTACATAACATTATACATTGTGTTATCTTAGATTCATATGTGGATTAAACGAAGCCACTAAAAGATTTAAATAATGTGGATCTAATTTATACGAAGTTAAAATCATAGATATATACATATTAGCTTGAGGCGATGATAGTAAAGTTGTAAGCCAAGGGTCCAATAAACTAAGCCTATAAAATAAAAGATTTCTATTGTTAAAATGTAAATGATGTATGATATAATAAAAATATATATAAATTCTTATATAATTGAATAATTATATGGTAACCAATATGTTTAATGATTCTCACATCTTAATGATGACAAGACCTACAAGTGTCCATTCAACAGTTTTAAAAATTATATTTTTAGGCGATAAAGAAAATGTGTGTATTAGGGCTTTAACAGCTGTGCATCTTACACTTGTATAATTATAACTCGCTCTAGCAAATACTTCATTATTACCAGCTAATGTTCTTAGAAGATCTGGTAAACTGTAAAGTAAAAGAAATTGTAGTGATATAAAAATAATTTGAAGAAAATAACGTTCAAATAAATGTATATATATATATATATATGCACATACATTTGATCAAGCCTATCTAGGAAAATTTTGCGACGAAGCGTATGAGGTGCTTGAATATCTCTCAAAGGTATAAATGTCCCTGAATCGGATGTTTGTTCAGTAACGTTGGAGGGTTCCTCTTTTGAAATTGTGGTTGTTCCTTGATAAAACGCACGAACCTGATATGATACATACATTTAACTTTAAAAATTAAATTTTTTCTTAGATTTTCTGTTTAAATTTAATAAAAATCTAATTATATTTTACAACATTTTTAAATAGAATATTTATTGTAAATCACGATTTTTGAATATTCTAAATTTCTCAAGTAACACACTACAGTTGTTTAAAAAAATGCTGTAACGTAAAAATAATTTAATATTTTTCTTATTAATATTAATGTTAAATATTTATGTAACATAATATTTATCATTTTAAATATATTAAAAAAAAATTTGTTAATAAAAATCTTATAAAAATATATTTCTTTTCAAAAAATTACAATTAAATTTTTATAATTATATAACTATTTTAGTAAAGTAATATTACATTTACTATGTAAAAAGAAGATTATAAATTTAAAAAAGAATTAATTTTTTTACCTTAATATCAAGTTTTTGACCTTCTTCTTGTAACATAGTAAAATGTGGTGCAGGTTTCAATATTGCTTTTTCTATTTCAGAACCTTCCTGATGATCTTGAAATTGTAGTTTATTTAATTTTTTACACAAAATAGAGTACTTGTCTTGTCGTTCTATATTTTCAATTGTTTTTTGTTTAATGGAATCATCTCCAAATAAAAAATGAATGGTTTCTTCGGTAATCCATTCTTGAAAACTTTTCTCAACCTTAGCTGCCAGATTTATGTCAATACATGCTTTATCTTGAACTTGCATTTTCTTTTTACTGACCTTTAATTTGTTAGTTTTATGGCCCTTATGCAATTTATCATTTTTTAATTCTTCTACACATTTTTTTGTGTCATTTTGCAATAATTTATTACAGCTTAAAGATGAAGTTAATTTATCAATAGGTTCAAAGTCATCATTATTTTGTATTACGGATGATTCGTAATTACTTTGATTTTCAACTTGTTTTTCAAAATATATACACTGCTTAATAGTATCTGTTTTATTATGCTTATTCTCAAGGTCTAGAGTATTTTTAGTCTTCTCAATGAAACTAATATCTTTAATTTCATTATCTATTTGAATATTATTCGTAGAAGTTGGAATTTCAAAATTTTCTTTTAAATCTATTTTATTAGTACTTATATTTTTTACCGTTTTAACAGCAAAATCTTGAATATTTTCTGAAATTTTCTTTTCGGTATGTAAATCTGATTGTATTTCAATTGTTTGATCTACATTATTAACAGAAGATTTGTTTATAAAATATGTATCTTTTGCAGATTCTGCTTTATTCTCTAAACAGTGCTCGACAGTAGTAATATCAAGTTCTTTACCATGCGAAACTTTTGGCGTCGCATTATTTTTGCAAAATATTTTAAATTTTGGCGTTTCGTCTTTATCTCTCAACCATAACGGACTCGTAAGCATTTGTTCAAGCAAATAGTTTGATGCTCCAAAACAGCTAGAGCTACAAAAATTCTTTCTTTTAGTAACATCGTAGATTTTTTTATGCTTTAAAGAAATATGATAACGCTGATTAATGATAGCTGTAAGTGGCTTCTGACAAAGAATATAACCACACAATTTAGTTATTGCTCGTTCTTCGATCACATCTTCCATGTGACATTTATTAATATGTACCAGCTGAAATACGGTAACATATAATTATTAAGTATATAACACGATATTGGTGTAAAGTAATGATTAAACAAACATTTTCTAAAAGCCATTCAGGATCTACTTCAGGCTCCAGCAATCGCTCCACAATAGCCAAAGCTTTTGAATCACATTCCTTTTTCTTTACAATAGCCAACTGCAGTTGTTCCTTTCTATCATGAGAAATTAAATTAATAAATAATTTTAAATCAACATTGATACGAATGAGTATTACAATAAATAAAAACAAATCCAAGGACTATTAATCAATTTATCAAATAATTTAAATGTGAAAATATAAAATTTAAGCAGAAATTAATTTACTTATTATATAATAATAATGCATAAATTAATATAAAAACAATTATTTCAGTTAAAGATTCTTCGGTATATGTAAACATAAATAAATGAATAAATAATTGTTTTTGAATTTAAAAGACATAAATAACTAAGAACAGTCTTACAATGTAATAATGATTATTACTCAATAAATTCTCATTGGTTTTAAAGAAAAAACTTTTATTATTTATTAATAAACTGTACGATAAATAAGGTATAATGAAAGAAGAAATCGATTTAACAATATATTACTTTCGTATAAAAGTCAAATTTTTCGTTTGACAAATCAAATTCATTTAATAGTTTTTGTTTTAACAAAAATACTCATAACTGTTCATATTATTTTGACTCACGTCATCTTTTTCTTAACTTTGGCTTTCAATCCGGTATCGTTCCTCGTTTTGTCCATATTTTCGTGTTTATTTCTTGTTAGTAAGTAACGCCTAGAAAATTCACCGCGAAAATTTCGGAACGCCAGAGGCACCGATTAATAAAAAATATAAAAATATATTAAGCAAAAATCCAGTCGTAAACACACGCATGCGTGATACATGAAACGTGACTGGCATCATCTTTGACTGCATGTGTTTATTCACCATCGTCCGTAATGTATTAACTACCCGACTACTGTTGTGTGTAATCACATACAGTGCGCTGCGTGGAAAGTCACTTGTATAACTGCAACCTGCAACCATACGCCATACCTCGTAGTTTTGACTACGGCACCTTTTCCAGTACTTATATAGGTGTAATTATATAGGTTCACGCGCGCGCTGCAGAGTAAAACAATACTGCGAGGGTGGAAGCGACTTTTACCACGTTATTCCCGGCGACATGTCGCTAATCCGCACTCTCTGGAAGTGCGCTTTTAGTCCGCGACTTTATAAATTCTACGAAGTTTCATGGGTAGGGCGTCTCATCGACGTGGGTATAACCCCTTTAAATACCAATAATATCCCATAGTTCTTTATAGAGAACTTTGGCTGTTTATATTATAGGTTACGTAGACTTTTACGTTTTATCAATTCTTTACTGCTTTACAGAAACCGTACGAGGCAAAAGGACTAGAAAGATGGGGCGATCAGATTGTTATTTCGGTGAGAATTGTTATTAGTCTTAGAATAATTTTGACGGGGTAGTTAATATGTAGTACAAGGATCTGAGTTTCCTATTTTTTATAACAAGCTTCACGGAGTAAATTAATTAAATATTCAACTAGGAGAGTATAAAGTGATTTTTCATTTTACGAATATATAAATAATTCAAAGATATTTTAATACTTTAACTAAATATGTATAAATCCTCATATTTAATGTTTAGTTTAGTTAATACTAATTTAAATCTTGTACATTTTTTAGTTAATTTTCAATTCATTTATAACCAATATTAATTAAATTTTATGTAATTTTAAGAATTAATAACTTTTATAAAGTCATAAATATTTATGTTTATGTTTAGATTTTATGGAAGTAAATAAATTCAAATTAATTTACGAATATTCCAATGGAAATCTTAATATTTAATTATTAGTCATTCATAGTTAATAACTTCATTTTAGTAATCTGCTAAAATATAAAATCAATTTACTTGATTACAAGCTATTATTTTTTTAAATACCTTAAGGAAATTATTGTAAATATGTACCTTTGTTAAATAAAATCTTGATGGATTCATCATAAATGAAATTATTTGGAATAATTAAACTTCATATTTATTGTTTCAGTTTGTAACAGCATGGTCTTTCACCATTTATGCGATTCCACTGATTGTCGTAGTCTTATTTCGAAGAGGCTCACCTTTGGCAGATGCTTACACATTATCCCAGTTTGTAACGGGAGCCAGCATTATACTAGTAACATCTCTGATGGCTAGAGGATACTCACGAGCGAATAATCCAACATATTTGAAATTTATGAAAGTGTTAGATGATGCAAGATCTCATTATAATTTTACAACCAAGCAAGAACTTGGCAAATATGATTTTGAATTTTGGGCCTGGCCAATTGATTTTGATGTTTCATCATTGGAAAAGTATATTTTCTTCTAATACGTTAAATGTTTTTTTTAAACTTACTTTTACAGACCTTTATACTACTTATGAGAAGTACCTAATTGAATATTTTTTAAAGTAATAATAAAATTATATTAATAGCAAGAAAAGTAAGACAAATTCAATTTTTTTTAAATAAATAAAGCAGTAAAGTTAAAATATGTAATATTGATGATGGCATACATAACAATAATTTTTTTTTTAAATAATTAAATAAACCAAATTAAAATTTAATTGTTAGAATATTATTAAGGAAATTACAAAATTATCGTATATAACATTTACTATTTATAAATATTTTTATTAATTTGCAGAAGTAAACATAAAACAAAATTAACACTCCAGAACTTGGACTCAAGTAATCGATCGATAAATCCTAGAAGAAGAGACTCAATACTCGCTGTACCTTGTAAAGTTCTATCATATGGTATTGCTCACACTATTGCTATAAAGTTAATATATCCAGGAAGTATTACACTTGTTAATTGGGCAATGAGTTAGTTACCAATTTTTTAAAATTGGATTTTATTGATTTCAGTTATATCAAAAATATTAAAGAATATTTGAATTTTCAGGTGGAATGTTGTTACAAGGTAGAATAGATTTAGTGAAAATTGGAGCAGAAAGATTGAAGTTATTGACATCTGATAATAATGAAATCGATGCAATTTTTATGGATCGTCGACATAGGTACTTAAATTTTTTCATTATAGCATTATAGTTTTTTTAATACTTCAAATAATGCAAATGTAAAATATCTTATAAAATGGTTTTCATAATAATCTAGTTATAAATTTAATTTTGAGTAATTTTTATGACAAAGAAGTTATATATTTTAATGAAAAAAATCTGCTTTATTTTAAATTATTATTCAATATTTCAAATTTTTTAGAACTTCTAATGGAGCAATACTTGTTATAACATGTGAGGGAAATTGTGGATTTTATGAGATTGGAATCATTACTACTCCATTAAATAAAGGCTACTCTGTATTAGGATGGAATCATCCAGGTTTTGGAGGTAGTACTGTAAGTGCTCTATTTGAAACATTTCTTAATACAATTTTTATTAAATGTAAGACATTTAAATTAAAAATTATTACACATGCATGCCAAAAATTCGTAAACTTTGTCATGCATACCCATAAATCTTTTTTTAAGGGTGTTCCATTTCCTGATCAAGAAGAAAATGCTATTGATTGTGTAATGAAATTTGCTATTAACAAACTCGGATTTGCTGAAAACAAAATTATATTAACTGGATGGAGTATCGGAGGTTATACAGCTTCTTGGGCTGCCATGAATTATCCTTCGATTCATAGTCTCGTAAGATGCATAATTATTTATTCTAATTTAATTAAAGATACAATATTTAATATTTTAATATTTTACAAATAACGTGTAAAATATGAGTAAAAATTTTTTTGAATTTTTTAATGTTGCTTAATCTAGTAAAATATGTAATCAAAATATTCATAATAAAATAAAAATTCTGTACTTTTATTATTCGTAAATATTTTAAATGATATAATAATATAATCAAGATTTATAAATTCATGACTCATTCATATACTGTTCTTAGCTATTAGATGCAACATTCGATGACATTTTACCACTGGCATTAGCTAAAATGCCTTCATCGATAGAACCTTTGGTACGAAGTGTCATTAGAAATCATTTTAATTTGAATGTTTCGGCACAACTAAATAGGTATGTAAAAATATCAATTAATGTATAAACATTTAAATAATATAATATTTTATATTTCAACAGATATGATGGTCGTCTTTTAATAATAAGAAGGACAGAGGATGAAATGATTTGCGTACCAGATAACAGTTTAGCAGGAAATAGGGGTAACAAGTTATTGGAGAAATTATTAGTTAGACGATATCCTAATCTTTTTGCTAATTCCACGAACTCGTTTACGGTTTTGGCGAAATTCCTTGCTGCACCTACATATACTGCTAAACGTAATAAACAATTTTATTTCATTATGTATTACATACATACAAAAACATTCTTTCAAAATAATATAGTTTAGTAGAATATAGAATTATATTAATTTTAGGACTAATAATTGATGATATTGGAGTTGATCAAAATCATTGTACAGATTTAATAGCAGCTGATATTTTAGATAATAACAGCTCTGTAAAATACCCATCAAATTTGGGAAGAGATTGTAATTATAAAGTAAAGCAACAACTTATAATTTATTTGGTAAGTCTAAGTAGCATTGGTTAGTAAACCAAAACCGTATTTACATTGTAGCAACGATAGATCCTATGTGTTTATCGATTTTTGTATTATTAATAAATTTTTCGTATGTATTAAAAAAATTTTACACTTTAATGTTCTAAAATCTAACACATGTTAAACGTAAAAAACTACAAAAATTTTAATTACAATGTTGCATATATATAAATCACAAAGTTTCGTGCATACATTGTAAATTTTTAAGTTTAAAATGAATTAAACATTACATTAAAATTTTAAATTACAGGCTACTATGTACATGGATGAACAAAATTCGCAGCACTGTACGCCACTTACTTCGGAACTATTCAGATCTGGTTGGGATCCAATGTCTACAATTAAGATTAAAGATAATTAGGAAATTATAAATTTACGTTAAATATTATGCGGCTGTGAATCTTTTTGAGAACTCTAATATTGATGTCGCTAAATTACAAAAAACTGGCGTTTTAAGATTTAATGCCTGACTGAAAGTCTAGGACAAATTATAAAAAAAAAAAAAAAAAAAAACGACGTTAGTGTTTTTGTATGTGAAAAATATTCTTGAACAATGTATTCAGCGTGCATTTAGATAACCAAGTTTATATTCTGAAAAATTATGGTTTGTGGAAACATTATTACTATTTACACTTAAGTCTAGTAGTTTAAACTAGAATAAAGAAAAAAAAAAGAATATACGTGTGTCGTTGACAATTATACAATATATTTAATTAAGTTTTTGTAAAAGATCTGTTTTTATTTTGCTTATTACACGGACAATACAGGAGATCAAAAGGTAGAAAAAAATTACATGGTCGACAGCCTATTTTCTTTTCAGTATCTGATAAATAGACGTTACTTAAAAAGCATATACGCCAGTCGTGTATGTGTATATACTTTTCTAGAAAATTGGTTACAAATAAATAAATTATATAAAACTCTTGTAAATAATGAACTTATATAATCGTAAACATTTCTCAAAATCAAGCAATTGAAAAATTATTTGTTTCTTGATAATGCAACATTCACGATGATTATTAAATTTATTTTACAGTTAAAAAATTTTAGATTTTAACTTAACAGTTTTCGTGTATTCTACATTTTATTGATTGCCATTTTTAGCGAGTTTTTTACTTCTTGGAATGGATCAACTACCTTGGTCCTACTTGATATTATGGGCCTCTCAATGAATAGTTTCAAGGTATCTTTTGTCTGTGGAAGAAAAAAATCTCTTTGACATACTTTTTCAAGGGCTTTAAAGCAACCCTCCAAATTCCAGTCAATTTGAGAAGCACTTTTATCTTCACCCTGTAAATTTTCAAAAATAAAAATTTTAATTTTTTTTGTAGTATTTTATTATTTCGAGAAAAATGTTTTTAATATCCCTAAGAACTTAAATAAAATCTAAAAATATTAATAAGCCAAACATTCAAATCAAAGAATCAATTAATTTATTGAATTCAAGGGCGAAAATAATATTTATAACTGGATTAAATTAAAATGTAATAGCAAATAATTTTAAAAATATATTTTTATAAAATAATTTTTATTATGTAATGTTTAACTTACTTTCAGTAGACCCAGATTAACTAGCAATGCATTATTTAATCTAGGAATCTGATTATTTTTTACAGCTTTCGTAAATATCTCAGAGTATAAACGCTCAGTTACTTGTTCGGCGGGAATTCGAACATCCATATAACCACTAGCGCAGAGAGCAGACACTTTCATTACGACTTTCATAATGTTGTTCGTTTGATCTTCACTTTCAAGTTCACAAATATTCTAAAAAAAATTACAGCATACATATTGTAAGAATTAAAAAAAATTGAGTCCTAAACGTTTCTTATCTTTTTATACTTATTTCTGTTTAATTTTACTATAAGTTTAGCTTTATATTATTAGTGATAAAATGAAAATAAACATGTTACTGTATATCTTATAACTAATGATCTGCAGTTTAGATTAAGTGAAAATATATTTTAACCTTTTTTAATAGTATAATTTTTTTTAAATTTTTGATACAAGCAAAAGATATTTTGAAACAAAATTAATATATTTATTTGTGAAATTAAATATTTAAAATTAATTGGACATATATTTTAATGTATTATTTGATTTAGTAAGATTTATGTAATATATATTATAATAGATACCAAATACAATATAAACTAAATATTTTTTATTTACTTTTGTGATTACTTGTGTATCCTTGCGATTATTAATAACAATCTAAATCATAAACTTCTATATTATTTACTAATACATTACACATACATGTACTTACTTTTATGTAATCAGAGAACACTTGCATTTTATCACCTTGTAACAATAAAAAATTTTCTCCAGTAGGAGCTTTAAGAAATTCTTGAACTGTTACCATTACCGTTGGTTTATCTGTTTTGTTAATACTAATATCATCATTATCATTATCATCGTCGTCGTCATCGTCGTCGTCGTCGTCGTCGTCGTCATCATCATCTTTTTCACTATCTGTTTCATCTGTCTCAGATTGTTCTTCCTCATCACCTTCCTCCTCATTCTGCGATATTTGCAAAGAATCTAATCTGCCAGAATTTTGAAGACTCTCAACTAATATAAGTTTTCCTTTTTCTTGAAAACAATTTCCATCTAAGACAAGATGACTAAGTTGAGTTTTATCAGCTATTGCATTAGCTATAGGACTAGCACCCCGTATACTAATTTCATTGTAACTTAAATCGAGTTCTGAAAGTAAAGAGTGACTACCCTTCCTGGCTAAAGCATCAGCTATTACTATTGCACCAGAAGTTTTTAAGAGACAGTCTCCAAGGTTCAACTGCTCAAGCAAAGGAAAATTGTGCAAAACTTCAGCTAATGCCTTAGCTCCTTTCAGACCAACTGTATTATCATTGAGATTCAAAATTCGTAGACCTACATTAATAGATAAACTAGTGGCAAGAGCGGAAATACCCTTATGGTAGATGCCATTCTGAGGCATTACTACCTCTTCCAAAGTTTTCAATGTTTGAAAAACTGTTGCCAATGCTTTGGCACCATCGTTCTCCAGTCTGTTTCTTCCAGCAACAAATACCTTTAGTCCTAGAGGTCTCATAGTTTCTCTTTGACTTTCAGTATTACAACGTAGAAGAGCTTCAGCCAATAGCTTTCCACCAGAAATTCCAAGACCATTATTGTTCAATCTCAACTCTTGCAATGTATAACATGACCTAGAACTCAGTAAAGATGCCAAGCCTTTGACACCAATTGGTCCAAAAGCATTGTCACTTAAGTCAAGTTCCACAAGGCAAGCTCCTGCAGCACATAATCCTTGTCCAAGATACTCTAGAGCAACTGGAATTTCATCCTTCATGCGCCCAGTAAACATATCCTTCCACAAAGCTCTTTTTAAATTGAGTCCATTCTTTTCAATAACTTTTGAAATACCTTTGGCTGCATCAGGACCAAGGGTATTACCTTCAAGATCCAAGAATTCCATATTTTTGCATTTTTCAATAGCATCCATAACTTCTTTTGCTATGAGTAACAGAAAAAACCATTTTGCTTTATTATTTAAAATTCAAAATAGCAGTGTCAAAATAAGCAGTAATTAACCTAATTTAATTCATGATAAAATAAAATATGTAAATATTAATCTAATTATGAAAACATTACTACTAAAATAATAAAGACTATCGTTATTTATTTTCATAAAAGTTATTGAAAAATTTATAAACACATATATGATGTTTGTCACCAATAAGAAATATTAAAAAACTGAAATCTAAATAAATTTAAAAACATTTTCTTCATTATTATATATAAATTAATCATTATTAAAAAAGCTAACTTCTACAAATATCAAATTGAGCAAAAAAATTAAAAAATTATTGAAAATATCTTTTTTATAAACTTATATTTCTTTACGTGAATGCTTTACGATACAAGTAAATAAGAAAAAATACTCATAACTCCTTTATAATGCTATATTATTAATAAAGAAATGAATCATTCATCTGATAAAATTAAATTTATATTGTAATATAATATTTAATATTTTAATTTTCAATTGTACTTTTGATACGAAAAAACTTCTTATAAAATTTGAATCTACATTTATACTAAAGAAAGTATAAAATATAAATTAAAAATTAATAAAAGGTAAATTTCAATATCTGCAATGTTAATGAACATAAAATTCAAATACAAAATAAATTAAAAATGTAAAACCTTCATAAACACATTATGTACATAAAAGTCCAGAATGTAAAAATTTTCAAACAATGCTTCTAATTTATTAGAAGCTAAATTAAATAATAACAATACACTGACAGTTTATATCAATAAAAACAATAAAAAACATATGAAATGATAACTTTTTGAAAAAACGCATAGTTTACCATCATTTTCATTGTTTAGTTTCAGTGACTTTCCAGCAAATGAAACACCGGTTCCCTTGGTCTTCTGGCTAACCTCATTTAGAGAATCACCAATTGCATTGAAATCGAAAGATGACATTTTCTTCACTTTTAATTATACCCGACGCTGATGGCGATTACTACAGCCTTAATTTCTACCTCTATAAGAATTATTGAATAAAAATTCAGTAACTGTTCAATGTAATAATTTTGTTTAATCAAACGCAAGTAAACCGTTGCCTAAAGACGTACGTACGCGGGAAAATATGTAAATGTGAAAAATGACGCCATCTTCGTGTGTACTACGTGCATCAATGAAATTTGTAGCATTATGGAAAAAAAAAAACAACATATGGAATATCTACTCATTTCTAGGAATTACGTCTGCCTAACCAAATGAAAGATACGCATTCATGGCCGTTAAAACCGATATAGTAAAAATACCAAACAGTATACCGAAACTCCTGTAAATTTCCTTTATAACAGTGGTATATTATTGATTTTCGTATAAATTATATTCATTAATAATTACGTTAAATAACTGTATTTTTAAATTGCGTACTTGCGATCAGTTTGCGTATGTGTACTGCAACAGCATGTATTTTCACACTGATAGTTATAATATATGTAACATAATATAAGATAGTTATTATAATATAACTGACAGTTATATTATATTGCCCGCTAGTACTAAACTTAAATCATCAAAATTACGAATCAAACAGTAATAAAATTGTACATTGTACAGATCTCAATCTATTGCAATATGACAATCGAACATTCTTGAAGAAAAAACCATTGAACAAGCCTGTTTATTTTTTATTGTTTGTACGTACGTTGTACTCGAATGTCTTTTGTTTTCCTTTCAAGTGATCGATGGCAATTGTTAATTTTCATATGCATAGTTGTGGATAAATGGATCTCAAGTGGCGATATGCACAATAGCCGTTTAAGCATATTAAGATGAGTTTTCCAAATATTTTACCGCTGCTATATTATTGTATAAAAAAACTACTTTTATACAATACAAAGATTATAAAATAATTTTTCATACTTTCTAGATAAAAATTTGAATTCGAAAAATTCAGGACCCACGAAGTCGAGCGCTGATATGATTCTGAGAAACATCTATAGCATCTGCGACGTTTAGTACATCATCTAGATACTTCCCAGATACACTTTATTGGTTCGTAGTCTGAAACGTGAATACCGTTCACGATTTTGCCACCAGAGGTCGCAAAGAGTGAATTTGTTTGGTAAACATCATGATTGGAGTATTCGATAGTCATACAGTATTCTATAATCTGCTGGTCTTTTCTCAATTTACGGTTTACAATCTTACTACTTGCATTTTCCACTGACCATATGAGTACACGTGTTTGCAGTCTGCATGTTGTTAACCTGCCTAAGGTTGAATGTTATTGTTTCATCTTTTTTTACGTAAAATGTAGTAGAAAAATTAGTTATTTGTAGAAATTGTAACAGTTATAAATAATAAATCCAAAGATGAAGACTAAACCAACTAGACATAAAGAAACCAATACGTTTAAAGTAAGCATAAACTGATTTTAATTTCCTTTTTATTTGTAAATTAAATTTTTTGTCTTACAGTGGTTGTTAATAATACTAATTATTTTATGAATGTGTATTTTCATATTCAGAAAATTGCTCCATGCTTCAGAATATTCATTTTCATTTATATTAAATTAACGCAAGGAGTTTGTTTTTAATTATTATATTTAATTTAAAAAAGTTTGTTACTATTCTTATTTAAGATTTAAATTTAATATTCTTTTATTTCATTAAAATTGATTTTATAATTATTAGGTAAACAAATAGATATTTTTATTTTTTTTAACTTTAAGTACACCAAGTATGACTTATTTATTTATAATTAATTAACTATAAAATACGAAGAGTATTTTATTTTACATTTATTATGTATAATTATTTTATTTTACATTGCAGTTTAAACCATTTTTGGAAAGAGTAAATGACATTGATGCCGATGTCTTTCATAAAGTTGCTCATCCTAATGAACTAGTTTCTAATGAAACTGAAACTTTTTTTTATCAATGTCTTCAAAAATGGAATTTTCTTAATCTTTCAAAAAACTATTGTAACTTCAGGAAAGAGGTGGTGGATATAATTACTTTACCTCAGTTACTTAACCAAAAACAACATGTTATTGATACACTACTCAAATATTTAAAATTAAAAGATCCACTATGTTTGCACTCTATTTTTGAGTAAGTGTTTTCTCATAAAAATAATGTATGCGTGTATAATAATAATGTAATAACAAATAATGTATCTCATAAAAAATATTGTAATGTGAAAATTGTTAAAATTATAATTTTAAACAAAGTTTTTAATTGTAATGTACAGATCTAAAACAGTACTTTTTATACGATATAATTAATTTTATTCGATCAATTAATTATAAAATTTAAAGTAATTTAATATTAGCAATTAATTTTTTTAATTTAATTTTTTTAATAATTTTTTTAGATTGGTAATTGCTGTAGTCAAAGACTTACAACTAGACTTCTATGTATACTTTCCAGAATTTTTAGCAACTATTATTGATTTGCTACATACAAAAGATGCTGAACAACTTGAGTATACTTTTACTGCTTTGGCATACCTTTTTAAATTTCAGTGGCGTTATATGATAAAAAATGTTGATAAAATCTTTGATATACTTTTACCACTACTAGCAGATACACATCCAGCTTATGTAAATAACTTTGCTGCTGAGAGTTTTGCTTTTGTAGTGCGAAAAGTAAAAGAGAAAGAGACATTTCTGAAAGTAGTATTTGAAACTTTGGAAAAGAGACAAAATGGAGTCATTGGTTGTGGAAAGTTATTATTTCATGTACTTTATGGTATTCCGGGTCAATTTCATTCGTGTACTGAATCTATTCTTTTTCTATACCTCGATGCTTTGACGAATTCGTCAATAAATCAACAACTTCTATTTGATGTGCTATCTACTGTATTTGACTGTATTGTACATGAAATTCACCCTCAAAAATGTGATATATTTTGGATTGTAATCTTTAAAGTAATAGACAAATTGGCTGAAAATTCTCTGATTGTTTTGCTGCGACTGATTCAACAAGTACTAAATTATAAGGGTGGGCAAATGCTCAAAGATCCTTTAATTTGGACTAAAAAATTGTCAGAGATGATTAATAAGTATCAAAATAACAAAGCACTTTTACAAGAAATTGTAAATGCCTTTGTTGTTACTCTTCTTGCATCAAATATTAAATTATTGCAAGAGACTTCAAGTTTTTTAATTATAAAATTACTGTCTATTAATGATCGAGATTTATTACTACAAATGACCGAAAAACTTATTATGTGTACATCTTTTGAATCTATGGTATTACCTCAAATATTAAAGAAAAGTATGTTCTCTAATATGGATGAAAAATTACTGCACTTGCTGGTGAAAATTATAGAAAATAAATCCCCTCCAATTCTTAGTGGCATAAATTTTGACAAATGGATCAAGTATAATTTGGACATTCGTGACATGGATAATGTTATATTTCTGTCTGAACATTTGGATTCTTTAAAAGAAGATGACATTAAGGAAGATGCTTTGAAAGTTTTAATCATATTGCCACATTTGACCATTTTGCAAGAGCAACTTCGTGAAAAAGTGATTGAAAATTTTGTTTTCTTATTTAAAAGAGTAATGAAAATAAATGATCATCAACAAAGAATAAATTTTGCGTTTCTTTTATTGATGGAATCTATGACTCGTATTATGAAACCTGATGAATTTCATTGTACAATAAAACAGCACGTTTCTTTGAGTTCGGACCTTCTGTCTGCAATTACCTTACAAGAAAATGATATTTTAATACTGAATGCCTTTGATCTTAGTCTTAGTTACCTTAAGAATTCAAACTACATCGAGGAGTACATCAATCCAATCAGTTTTGCCAAGTTTCATCAATCTCTAGCTAGGAAATTGGGTAAATGAAATATTAATATTTATTGCAGATATTAATTTAATGAACTAGAATATGATTGAATTTGGTAATGTTAAACAAATTTTAAAATGTTATAATGTAATTTCCTATATCACAAATATAAAAATATTAGCAAATTAATCTTGATTTAAGTAGCTTCAGTAACAGAATTTACTGAAAAAAAAACTATTTCTGATGTTTAAATTTGCGTAACTGTTAAATGAATAAATTCAACTAATTAATTCGTAATTTTTTTCTTTGTTATAACAGGTTCAGCTAATTCGTCTATACGACTCACCGTATCACATTTATACTCATTGTTCTCTTCTGTACCTGGTTTAAGTGACGATGTGGAATATCCGAATTCGAAAAATGCACTGGAATTACTCTATTTAGTGGAAAGAGAGCCAGTAAATCTTCATCAGTACCGAGAACGACTGTTATACTTACGGGCTCTCGATTTTCGGGGTACCGCTATTAATCGGTTGAATGTAAATTATCGAGATGGCCCGTTACATTATCTTTTTGGCAATCTTTATGTAAACTTTTCATTGTTATGGGACCCTGTCTGTGAAATCGTGATCTCATTTGCTGCTGATGACTGTCCACAATTTTGGCCGATTTTTATCTCTAAATTGAAGTGCCAAAATAAACTAGAAGTGAAATTTGACAAGCCATTTTTTGAGTGTGATATATTGTCCAACTTAGTTAGTAATCTTTATCCTCTTAATGATAAAATAGATTTCGAGAATTATACACTGCTGTTGTGGAAGTGCATGAATCAGATTGTTAGCTACTGTGAAGTAAAGAATCGTGACTATGTTGGTTTGTTTATAGACTTTGTTGAGGATAATTTTTTTAAATCAAACTCAGAAGATGCTAAATCTTGCAATATCAAGAAACGTGAGCAAGATGTTCATTCCAACAATAGAACAGGTAAAATGAGTAGAAACTAATTAATGGCTCTAATAATTAACAATTATAGTTGTTGAGAGATTTTCATACATTGTTATTATTGTTGACATAATTTTTACCATTAATATTTTATTAATATTCTTAAATTCAAAATTTCATTATTTCATTATTATAAAAATGTAATTCTTAATTATACGAAATTTATACAAGATATTTGATCACATCTATTTTTCTTAAATGAAGTTTAATATCTTTCCATCTTGTTAATATTTGCTGACATAAAGACTATTTTCTATTTCTCCACCAAATCCAAATTACTATCTTTTATGCATTCTTAAATTATCTTCATTTGTAATCATTGCGAAGCTAAGAATTTAAATTCTTTATACCAATTCTATACTAAACTGAACAAGGAGCTAAGAATAACTTTGCCATTGAAAATTGTTTTTCCTTTCCAATTTGTGATAAATATCAGAGAATTAAGTATCAAGTGTACCATTCAATTTTATCTACAACATAAAATCATGCATAAAAGAATATTCTAATGTAGAATTATAATTAGAAATATAACTTTTCATCAAAATAAAAAATAAAAAAAAATACAAATTTTTCATAAACATTAGGGCCATTGGACATTGATGAAAATAATAAAGGAGAGATTCAACCAGAAGCAGAAGAAAAATATGATGATACTGATGAGAACGACGCCGACGATGGTGATGATAAAGATGATGATGATGATGATGAAACAAGAGAAGGAAAACAAAATAATAAAGAAAATGAATGTGCAAGCGAAGAAAAAGAATCGAAATCTCAGCTCACAAGAAGTAAATGTGTAAAACTTCTACTGGCTATGCTACAAGTCTTTGGTAAATTCACCAACACTTGTTCGCTCTACCGCGAACCAGAGATACAAAGAATCTACTTCGATTTACTATCTTCGAAAAATTTTGAGATTCAAAAGGCTGCCCTCGCCTGTATTTATACCTACAAGTACAAATACCTCATGCCCTACAAGGCCTATCTAGACAATATTGTTGATGAAAAAAACTTAAAAAATGAGCTTGCTCGCTTTCAGATTAGCACTGGTGAACTTGGCGAAACTGCCGTGCAGGAAGAACATCGTGAGGGCCTAATGCCTATAATTATGCGTATTTTGCATGCGAAGATGTCTCAGAGAGTTGGAATTAGAACGGGAGGTAAAGCTGGTGGACTTGTTAAAAGGAAAACTGTTCTCAGGTAAACCAACATTTCAGGCATTTATACGCTAAGCATTTGAAATATATTTTTAAAACTACTGTTTCATAAAATTGGATTCCGATAATTTATTTTTATATTCATTACATAAGTTATTACATAACATAGTTCTTAAGTCACCCATTATTATATATTAATTTTTGACGTATTTGATTAAATAAAATAAAAAACATATAGTTTAAATATATAAATATTTAAAACATTCCGATAGGTTGTAGGTCTAAATATAAATTAATAATACAAATGTTTAGTCATTATCTCAAAATTATCCTTTTCTTTTTATCATTTAAATGAAAATATTTGCTATGGCAGCATGGTAAAACAAAAAATTGAATTTAACAAGCCCATTAAAATAAAGATTTAGCAAAAAATTGTAGAATAAAAATAGATCAATGATTTATTTTATATTTTTTATTTTTATAATTAGATAAATTTTAAATATATTTTATGCAAAAATAGGAAAAATAAGAAAAGAATTTTCGAATTTTTAATATTTATTGCAATATCTAATAATATATTTAATCTTATCGAATAGATTTTAAGAACAATGACTTAAACAATAAAATAAAGCACGATTGTGCCTTGAATAAGATATTTAAAGCTTTGTTAAAAGGACTCAAATTTTACCTGAATTTCAATCAAAAAATAAAATAGAATATTTTTTAAATGATGTAAAAATCTAAATAATTCTAATACAAAAACTAAAACTATTTAATGTAATCAAAATTATAAAAAAATATGGAAAAATTAAAATAATGTCCTGTTAGCTCCAATTTAATGAAATAATTGAGTAATTCAATAAATAAATTATTTACTTAACAGTAATTTTTTATTTCTATCGGTCATTCTATGAAAATATTTAATTATGTCTTTGGTAGGATTCTAAAAATTTTGATACAAGAAATATGAAAGTCTGAATAGGATATAACCGCAAATAAACTACAATTAATTATTAATTATTAAGTACGTAATATTTAGAAAAAATTAATAAATTTAATTTAAGGAAAACTACAATGTAATGAAATTGTGATTTAGTATAACAATAAGATTTCTAAATTCTATATGAACTGATTGCAGATTTTTAGCTGGTGTAAAGGAAAAAGAAATGATGATGTTTGTAAGGATGGCTTTCAAACCTTTTCAAAATTATCTACCTATATTAAATATTAATCACGAAGATGAATCTAAAGTAGATTTACTACAAATGGTGAATGATATCCTGAGAAATATAAATCTAGAGGTCGTTATCCCTCCAAAGCGTTTACAAAGCATTGTAAATCTACTATCTGTGATAATCGAGCAATTTGGTGGTAAAATGATGGACAGACTTCTACCACATTTGCTTGCTCTTGTTATCTGTGTTCTGGCTCAGATCACGGGAATCCTTAATAGATCTGCAGAAGTGCACTCCAATTATTTAGTACTTATTCGTAATGCACGTAACAATGCTATCAATATTTTAGCTAGATTTTTCGGACATTTTGAAAGATACGATTGGTCCAGTTGTGAAATTGATGCAGTTTTCAACGTTGCGGTATTCCCATGGTTAGATAAACTACCAATTGAAGGTATACATAGTCCAACACCTTTATTGAAGTTGATGATGGCCTGGAGCAAAAATCCTCGATATTATCCACTGTTTGTCAAGTTTAATAAAGTATTTGATCGAATTTTATGTATGATATGATCTGATATACTGTTTTCTCTTATGAATTAGTTATGACTTTCGTATATCAATACCTCGAATATTTTAGCAATACTTTTCTAATAAAAGATCTACCTCTAATATTATACAGTCTTAGCAATCGAATATTTAATAATGTACCGCAATTAACTAAATTCTAAAATCTATTTAAGATTTAAGTTCAAGATTATTTTATACAAAGAAAAATAATATTTTACAAAAGAGATAATTTATAATTGTAAGTGTAAACAAAAACTAAAACTAGTGCAAGTAATTTTCCGACAGTTGTAAAAAACTAAGATTTTTATAAATTAAATTTAAAATTAAAATATTTTAATAATATAGGTATTTTAATACCGTTTCATAAATAAATCAATTGAAAGCCTAAATTGACCTAAATTGATAAATTAACATTTATCCATTTAAACTATTCAACATTTGATTACTAAACCTAAATTATAATACTTAAAGAACAGTTCTTTAAAAAAAAAACTCATATTTTCATACTTGATGATACAAGTTATTTTTTCTATTTGTATTATATTTTTAGATTTTAAATGTAATAACACGAATGATCTAAAATATTCCTTTAAATTAAGAATTCATATGTAACAATATATCAATCATTTATCAGTAAAAATTGAGTATTCATAAATGTAATCAGATAATTTTTATATTTAAGGACAAAGAGACACCACTATTCTTCCTAGTTAAATTACTATTATTTGAGAAAACGCATAAGTCTGTATTGCAAACGCTTCTTGATATGTTTGAAAAAATGCTGACCTTACAGACTTTTGAGAAAGAAGAACCAAACCAAATGGATGTTGATGAAACTAAGCCGCGATCGTTGTTATCTATAGTTTCTAATAAAGTGAATATCATCGAGGACGACTCTATCAATTATGGTTCCGCAATTCTACTCCCCTACGTTACAAACATTTTAATGTACTTCGAAAGAAATTTAAAAAAACAATCAAGACATATTGCGAATAGAACCGAATTAATTATTCTTTCGCGGATTTCTGAATTCGTTTCGGATCCCAAAATATGCAATACATTATTGACCCTGATATTGCCGATCCTTCAAAAAAAATCCGGAGATTCTGAGGAGACAGTTATACAATTGTTGACTACAATCACAAATCTCATGAAACACGTAGAAAAACCGGAGTTACATTTAAGGCCAATTCAGCATCTTCTATATCAGATTACGTCGGCACCGTCCAGAAAAATGTTAATGCAGCTATTAGCCATAGTGGTGAAAAATGACGAGATACTGAGAAAAAACCAGGAGGTATTGACAAATTTAAATGCATATGATCATAGGTGGATTGATCAGCCTGACTTTCAAAGAAGATTGGATGCTTTCGAAGAAATTGATAGATTAATTATGGTAAATAACGATAACACTTTTATTGAATTGATTAACAATTTTATAATGATGAAATAATTTCATACTGAATTTCAATAATATAGATACATTGTTAAAGTACTTTATTTTTTTAAAATATTGCAAATTAAACCTTAAATTTAACATATCAATTATATATGTAGTCACTTTAAGAGTTAAGAGTCATTTTGTAAATGAAAGAGGAATTTATTGTGCAATAGTTGTTTATGTAGTTCATTTTATCTTTGAAAGAGAATTAAAACTTTAATTTGATAGGAATATATCAAATATCACATTTAAGACTGCAAGATAATTACATTAAAAGTTAAAAAATGTTCTTTTTGAAAATTCTGAATATCTACAATCCATTGAACACATTGTTATTGTAAGATTATTATTGTTGTTGTTATTGTGATCTAGTAGAGCTCTTTTCAAAGGAGGAGGTTTTTAGTAATATTCTCAGTGACGATTTCTTAAATTAAAACAAATTAAAATATTATTTTATACAAAAATTGACCTTTTCGTGTTCAGGAAAGTCAAGTAACGCTAGAATTCGGCGTAGCAATTATACTCAACTGTTTCTATTTCCTGAGGACTGAAAACGATTTAGCCATAAAGGATAGATCGGGTCAATGCTTGAAGCTTATGAGTGTTCATCTTGCTAAAAAGTTCAAGCATTCCTCAACTGATAGGCAGTACCTTTTGGACGAAACAATTTTAACAATGGTACGATACGGAATAAGGAGCAAGAATGAAAATGTAAAACTACAATCTATAGCATTAATAGGGCATATGGCCATGGAATGTCCCGAGGTACATCCTGTATTGAAAGATTTAAATGCCTTAACTAACAAGCAAGATCCAGAAGTTGATTTCTTCGAAAACATGCAGCATCTACAATTGTACAGAAGAGCTAGAGCGTTTCTTAAATTCTGCAAAATTGCTAAAAGTATTACAAAGGTACCAAACTCGAGAACTCTGACACAATTTATTTTGCCATTAGCTTCCTCGTATTTATGTAATGAAAAATTTGCGAATAAAAATAGTTTAATTGATGCCGCAATCGAGACAGTTGGAATCGTATGCAGGCTATTGCCCTGGAATCAATACGAAATCGTTTTAAGATTTTATCTCGATAAATTGAGGACCACTACGGAATTCCAACGACAAGTTATCAGAATTGTAGTTGCAATCTTAGATTCTTTTCATTATGATTTGTCAAAGTATAAAGAAGTCGAAGAAGAAAATTCAAAAGGGCAAGAGAATAAAAATTTAATGGTTCCAATTATTTATGAAAGTGAGTATTTCATAACTATTTTTTTATTTAAGCTAAGTTAGTTTCAATTTTTTATAGAAAAAACGTATTTTTATGTAATTTTTGTTTGAAACTTTATTACATTATTATAGAAAAAAACGTTCAAACAGAATCAACTCAAGAATTGACTACAAATGATGTATTGAAGCCGATCAGCACTGATATTAAAAAATTAGAAGAAACCGCAGAGGTTACTATCGAACATTTGGACGAAGCCCTAAATAGCACCAATTTGGTCGACGGTGTTATCGAAGATGTAGAGGAGGAAACAAAGAGAGATGTGCTAGTTGTAGAAAAGCAGACACTTCTTTCACAATATATGGCTAAACGACTAGTCTACCATATTTCCAAAGGTCTGTTACCTCAACTCCATAAGGCTATAACTGTGAGAACACGTTATGAAGGAAGTCACAAAGTTAATAAGAAAAGGATCAGCACGGAACAGGAGGAAGAGGAGCTCATGAGAGTTCCAATCGCCCTTGCTATGGTTAAACTACTGCAGAAACTGCCCCACGGAATGCTTGATGCGAATTTACGTGGGTAAGTTTTAAGAATTCATTTGCTACAAGATATAATAAGAAATTTCAATGATGTTCTTAATGAGAAAAGTTTTCTGATAATACAAAAGAATCTTATGATATTTTAAAATAACAATGCATTTTGAAATCCTGCAAGTGAAAGTATATTTAGTTTATGAAAAATATTTTTCTTTGTGCTTTGATTTGAAATATATTATGGTTTTGAAAAAGTAGTCATAGACATATTTTAAGTGAAAATATTCTTCTTTTAAGTATTTAAATAATAAGTTGAAACATGTTTTATTTATAGAATATTTATGAAGATATGCACGTTTTTAAAATCTCGCCTTGAATCAGTGCGTCGAACGACTCGTGAAATCTTGCAAAGTATCATGATAACACTGGGACCAGACTATTTACATTATTTGCTCAAAGAAATGAACGCTTTGCTGACCCGCGGGTTTCATGTTCATGTGCTTGTATATACTATTCATGCTGTGCTTGTCTCTCTGAAACCCTATTTTAAATCTGAGCATATGTGTTCGAACTTGTCGAGTATCCTGACTGTTTGTAAGATAGATTTGTTTGGACCGTCATCCGAAGAAAAAGAAGTCGCTGGCATCGTGAGAAATACATCCGAAGCTAAGTCTACAAAAAGCTTCAACATCTTTCATATGTTAGGAGAATTCATCAATGAAGGTATTATTTCGTTCAAGAACTCGTTTATTTATTTATTCAGTTGTAAATACTGAAAGGGATTTAATTTTGTATTAAATCGAAAATATTAAAAAATGTAATACCAAAAGTTAATTTGATTAATTAGTTTCTGCAAAAAATTTATTGAATTTTTTTTGTTACATTTAATACAAATATCATTTTGTTTGTATTTTTTTTTGCACTTAAAATGTGCTTCACTTTTATTTAGTTTATAATCTAAAGTCAGCTAAATAATATTACTGTCTCGTCCTTCTTATTTATTTTTTGCTACTCATTTTAATATTAATTTCAATTTATGAATTCGTGTTTAAGGTTCTCTGATCGATGTAATTGTACCCTTGAAAGATGTTCTGATGCATACACACTCACACAAAACTGTGCGAAAAATTGTAGAGTCCCTACGTCAATTAAGCTTGGGATTAGCAGATAATAAATACATAGAAATCAAAGAATTATTAAATTTTCTGTATGGTGTGGCTTCTGAAAGTATTCCACAGTTAACGATAGACAACAACAATAAAAATGAAGTTGCACATAAAAAGAAATCGGAAAACATTAGGAAGAAACCTGATTGCTTTATAATTCCTGCTGCACCAAAAACTAAAATGGGCATAAAAGCTTTGGCTAAGACTTCCAAAGATACCAATGCTCATGTCATGATCGAATTTGGTTTAAAACTTTTTCATATATTATTGAAAAGAGATAAAGTCAATGACCCAGAATTAAAGCCCATATTAAATCCTTTTGTGCCAATACTGAATAACTGTTTAAAATCTCAACATGTCAAGGTAAATTTTGATTTTAATCTAAAAGATATACTTGGATATAATTAAAATGAAAAACAAACTTATTTTAATTCTATTGATTTGTGTATCTGATTTATATATATATTTTTGTAATTTAAATTATTTTGAAGCTAAATTTAGTTCTATACGTGATTTAGTTGAGCGCATTGGCACTGCAATGCTTGAACTGGATTATGAAAATTGATCTTCCTCTGGTTCATTCATTGATATCAGAAATATCTACTTCAATATTTAATATCCTACATAAATACGCTGTCGCTGGATTAAGCAAAGGTGAAAATTACGATCTAGTAATGGCTGCTTTCAAGAGCATGTCCGTCCTTGTTCGAGATGTGAAATATTTTAAAATTACCTCTGATCAACTCAAGGTACACTTATTATTATCGTTTAACGATTATTGTAAAAATTATTGTGAATAATTTTTGTCTTTTTTGCAAATCTTTAATTTGCAAATCGCTTTTTGATATTGTTATTTTTCAATTGTTTATTTCATTATACATTAAAAATCTAGTTATTTCACCAATGAATACATTGTGCAGTTAGTTACGTTCTTCAATAGACCGGCATTAAGATATAGATTTTTAAATATTTGAATTACTATTGAATGTCTTTATTCTTTTAACTAATCCTACAGCTAATTCTAAATATTAATACGTAGGTATTGCTAATGTATGCGGAACAAGACCTTTACGATGGTGATAAGCAGGCTACAGCTTTCGGATTACTTAAAGCCATAATTCACCGTAAACTTTTGATATCTGAAATGCATCAGATAATGGAAAACGTGGCGGCATTAAGTATTACTTCAGAACTGGATAATGTCAGAAAACAAGCACGTACAGTTTTCTACTCGTATATGGTAAACTATCCTCTTGGCAAACGTTTGGAAAAGCATATCTCATTCTATGTTACTCAATTGGGATATGAGTTACAACCTGGAAGGTTAAGTGCATTAGAAATGATTTATGGAGTTGTAACGAGTTTCCCATTGGTAAGTATAATGATTCATATTAATCTTTTACTTAGAATTTATACATGCATTTATATCAAGAAATAATGGAAAAATCATAATACCACGAGGTTTTACTCAAGAATTAAAAAAAAAAACATTTTTTTTGAAAGATATGTAAAACGTTGTACACTTATGTATGAAAATGTTTTCATACATAATACATACATCATACAGGTTTTGTAAGAAAAAAACTTAGATTACTGAAAAGTCTTTATTACATGTACATACACTTTTTAATTTCATTTTTCTTCAAATTTTCAAAGCATTTTTTCACTTAGTTTTTGTTTATGAATTTATTATCGATTATTCAATAATTTATATACCTTTTATAAAATCATCTACTGTACTAATGAATTGGAATGAATTTTATAAAATTAATTCTTGTAAAGTATGTCACTTGCAAATAATTTATCAATTATTATTTAAGCTGTGTAATCAATTTACTTTCAATAAGGGATTTTATTATCTTTATTAAATAATTGGATTAAAATCTCGTTAATAAAATATTTTTGTTTAATTTACGTTTTGTATAATTCTCTTTTTAAAAGTAAAGTTTCTTTGTCATTCGTACTAGTCATATCATTATCTTTTTCTAATAGTCTTGTCTTTTTTTTTTTTTTTTTAAAGCATGGATAAGATTCTTAATTATAATGAGTATACGAGGCAACGTATAATAATTAATTCTGAATAGCAAAATGACACCTTTATTTCTTATTTAAAAATGATAATTGTGAAAATCAAATTAAAATCATGCTTTATGTAATTATATTCAAATATTCATATTTAAATTTTAAATATAGAAACTATTTTTTTATTTATAAATTAATAAAAATCTTTTACAAGATAGTTTATAACAAAGCAGAAACCTGTAAACTAATATTATTAAGTTAAACGAAACAGATATAAATTTCGTTTGTTAAAAGAAAAAATAATCTAATAAAGATATCAATTCCGTTCTTAAAAAGATTGTTTATAAATATTAATAAATTGTGTCTTTAAAATTGAATTTTTTTAAACTATGAAATAAATATTTTTTTAATTTCAGGAAGTACTTATAAAATACTCAGGTCTTCTTTTTTTAACGCTTGGTGCTAGGCTTGTTAATGACGACGATCCGATTTGTAAAAAAGTTTGCGCCAAATGCATTAAAGAAATTATTGATCGTATTCCAAATAAACAAAGAAAGAAACTTTTTGATTCCATTATTTTATGGCTAAAAGATAGAAAGGTATCTTTATTTTTAATGTGTATATTTGATAGAAAAACAAAATATTCATTCAAAATTACATCGATATTTGACAATAGATAATCCCATGGAATTTCACTTTTATGATTTAAAATATTCTATATTCAGTGTACTGCACTAAATATGTATTAATACTTTTACATAAATATTTATAAGCGCATCTTTATTTTAAATTAATTTATGTTATGAAATTTACGTAGTTCGTAAAATTCAGTGAAATTATATTAAATTATTTATGTAGGTAATACACCGAAGACTAGCAGTTCAATTATGTGGCATTTTTGTAACAGTAGAAAAGGATGGATTTACATCGCGACTCGACCAAGTCTTACCTCTTTTGATAAAACAATTTTACAATGACTCCGATGATAAAAATAAGCCTGGTCGTTTTGTCAGAATACAAAAAGAGATAACTAATAAAGTAAAAAGTAAATATATAAAAGATCCAGTAAAATTGAAAGACCATCTTCTTTTCCAACTCTTACAATTGTTGTTAAAGATAGCTACGAACTGTCCCATATTCTTAAAGAATAATCAGTATCATGAATACATAGATGCTTTTGCAGGTAATTAATTTAACATTAGTTGATTTATAAAAATTAAACCTTAATTAAAATCAATTCAAATGTAAATAATTCAAATGTTTTATAGAACACAGTCAGTCGTTATTAGCACATCCTCATTTGTGGGTACGATTAGCAGCATCACAGCTACTTGGTTTCATTCTTGCTGCTCTCGACGTCGATAAAGTAATTCATTTGATAAATAATCCAGCAGATTGCGATCCTAATGCTGGATACATTTACTCTGCTCCAATTGAACAATTACGAAGTTTAGTTCTGGATTCTACGGCACAGTTGCAGCCAGATACACAATTTGAAGAGCTATACGATCAAATTATCAAAAATTTAATTTTTATTGCAAGACTTTTAAATATTAAAAACATAGGTCAAGATAATTCTTGTACAGAAGAAGAAAAGAATAAAAATGATATATCTTTATTTTGGCTTCTCAAAAAGTTAAGAAAATGTATAAATTTTGAAATATCTCAAGCTCCAAAATCTAAAATTGTCGTAAGTGAAACTCAAATTTATGCACTTATATGTATATTTCACTATATTACATCGTTATATGCTGTATTCATTACATTATATTGAAATAATTTAATTTAGCTTTGTACTATTTTATTACATTTTACCTTGAAAAGCTAGTTCACTTAATGAATAGACGTTTTAATCGTAATTTTAAAAAATATGAACCTATAAATATCTTCAAATACTTAATAACGTTCACAACTTGAAAAGTATTTTTAATTTTTGCAGAGAGCTTCAGTTTTTAAATGGATAGCTGGAATAGTTGCAACAATAGAAATTAATTCTCTCAAGCCTATACTTTTTCATTTTATGTCTCCTTTGGTAAGGGAAATGTCAACTGTTGAAGAATCGAATGCTCCATTACGTCAATTAGCGAAAGAAGTTGCGACGATGATAAAGAAAAAGATAAATATCGACGAGTATACGCGTTTATTGAGTCAAACACAACAAAACCTAGAAATAAGAAGAGCAGAGAGAAAGAAAGTTCGTTCACAACAGGTAAATACTGTGCAAGTTGTTTATATGTACTATTATTTATTTGTTTGACACTTATTTTGCTAATTTTTTTATGCCAGTTAATATATACGATATACAATAAATACTTGTTCTTAAGCAAGGATATTTGTAAACTGTACGTTAAATTGATTTAAATTTATTTCTCGTGTTAGAGTGTTTACTCAACATTTTGGAGTACTTATATTCGGTTTCATAAATCCGATTACATTCAATACTTTACAATGCCATTAATAGTTCAACTTAAGTTGATTAAAAGATGTTAAAACAACACATAATATTAATTTTCGAGTATTCTTAGATTAAAAATTTATTTACTTGTTTAAATTTTTAATGTGATAAAAATTTTTGTACTAACTTCTATCTAATGAGTCAGTAACAAATATTGTATAAATTTTTAGTTTGTGACTGATCCAGAGTTGGCTGCTAAAAGAAAAATTACAAAGCAGCAGAAGAAAAAATTAGCTCGAAAGAGAAAAATTGAAAGCATGTCGGGCAAAAAGTGTATACGGAAGAAAGCAAAAAAAGAAATTGACTTAGAAGTAACGTAATTTTAAGGAATTATCTTTCTTGTAAATACTTCTAAATATCTTTTACATTTTTAAAATGTCATGTACATATACGAGTATGTATTTAAAAGTTATAATCAATAAATATTTCAATAATTACAAATTTTTCCAAAAATTCTATCTAATAATTTTTTATTTTTTATTATTACTATGTACATCTCAATTTATGTAATTTATGCATCTAATTTAATGCATAATGGATTATTGGTTGATCGATGCTAAGATGTAACTAACAATAAATTTTTTAAAAAATTATTAACTTACTATTGCCAGTAATATTTTTTTATTAATATAAATTCTCATTTATAGCAATGATACAATATATAAATACTGAAAGTAAAAAACCCAATAATTGGTAGATACAATTAATGTTATTTTGCACTTATTACACAATAAATTAATTAACTTAACACTGAGAGAATTACTTTAATTCCGAAAATAGTATAAAACATTAACAAATTGAATTGAATTTAATTATTTTGACAATTTGGTTAATAATATTTTTGTACAAAATTATATTATTGTTGCATTCATTTAAAAATATTATTATTAATTTTATTTTATAGGTACGTAAGGAAATTTTAATTCAATCGTAATATTTTTAAATAAGTATTAGTTACTGATATTTGTTATAAGTAAAATACATAAAAAAAACCTTTTTTAAGATCATTTCTTGTTGTCATATGATCGAAAATTAACTTTATTATCGTTTAAATAAAAATTTTTTTCAAAATATATATTATAAGTCCAACTTGTTACAAAATCTTCCAAATTTTGTCTTTTTAGAGTATTAAATAGTATTGATTATTTTATAATAATTTTATAAAATTATTTTACTATTATAATTATAATAAATTTATCCATTTTTAATAGAATTTCTTTTATGCTTAACCTGTTCCGGGTCAATATGAATTCTGTTACGATTGCAAAAGGCTCTCGTATGCTAGCTATACGCTATACAAAATTACATTTATGATCATTTTCATTTGAATATTTATGAGTATTGGATAATTATCCGAATCAGGCATTCGCCACTCATTTTCGTCCATGTTTATAACGTGTACCGATCTACCTATTAATTTGGTGAGATAAGAAAATCAAGCAAATATATAATGAAATACAAACTTTCTTATTCTATAGGGTATAAGTGCAGGTTATTATTATTTCGAATAAATGTTGTTACATTGTTATAGAAACGATCGGTAGTTTTTCGAAATCGATAGTATTCTATTGCATATTATTCAGACTTAATATCACTACCCTAAGGAATACATAACTATAATATAAATAATTATCTTACTTTTCAAAATGTTGTACCATACAGAATTACAAAATAAATCGAATATTTTACTTAAAAAATGCCTTTTTTATCGCGGAAATAAGTACCAAATTATTTTACAGGAGTTCTAAACATATTTACGCTGAGAGCGGCTCAGTACGACTCCCACATAACATTGTTTAGAAAATTTATAATACAAACCTGAAATTGTATGTATGTATTTAGAATGCATTGATGAAGATATAAACGGAGAAACTTTTCCCCCATTTTTGAAAAGAAAAAAAAAAGCATTATTTAATTAATCCTAAATAATCCGATATCTTGACAACTATTAGCCACACCGATGTTTTATTTACATTTAAAAATTACAACCTTGCTAATTCTAATTGTGCTTTTCTTAAGAATTTGTTTAGGCGCAATATTTGTAATAAAAAATCCTTTAAAAGTCGCTTTCCACGAAAATTTGGAATATTGTATCTACGCATATACAAATGTCAAAGGCTAGTAAGATTTTTAAATTATTAACTTCGTAATTACAGAAATACAAACGAAATACGTAAGGAGCATAATAATAAAAATTAATAATAGTATTAATAATAATAATAACTAATAATAATAATATAACTGTCAATTGATTATAAAATCTACATTATAATAATGACTTTATAAAAAAAATAATTATAAGGATTTTGTAAAAATAAAAGCACATATTCCAACTAATATTAAATATATTAGTACTTTTTCATTAACAAAAATTGTGTCTTCATCAAATGTCATTAAAAATTTTATTATGAAAAATTTTAATTTTCATTAGAATAAATTCTTCAAGTATAACTTATGGCAATAAAAACACATGTATAGATGCGTTTAAAAATTATATTTCCTTAAATTACAAACTTGAATTTTCTCTGCGAAACACATTATAAATATGTTCTCCTCATATGTATTGTTTAAGCTTATAAATCGCAACGGAGTTTACCTTTTTGCGATTAAATTAAAGGTTTAATTACTTAAACAGATAATCGAATAGAATCCATTATCCTGAGAAAGAAAATATGCAAACCTATCGCCAATTAATTTGCAGTTAAGGAAAATTAAGGAAAATTCGTATAGACTCTAAACTTTCATAAGGTCATTAACCGAAACTTTTTAGAATGTATCTCAAGAGTGTATAGTGCTTGGTGCATTAGTGATGTCAATCGTGAGCATATCTCGAAGAAAAATTAAATTTAGAATCCATTCTTGTTTTAAATAATTGCACTGTAAGTCTTTCTAATCACAACCTTGATGTAAATACTTCAAAATTTTCATTTGTTAAAAATGTATGAAAATGCTTTGATATTAATCAAGAGTGATACACGTAAACGTAACCACAAGCACCAATACTTCGCAATTTCAAAAGGTTTAAAATCTAGAATAATAAAGTGCAATATATATTTAGTAAAAATTAGTTATAAGATACAATTAAAAACGAATTATATGTTATTAAGCTATAATTTCGCCTTATAATCTACTCTTTATAAAAAATAATATTTGTTACTAAGTTTTTCGAGATAAGATTTTAGATGACAATCGCAGTAAAAAAACGTAAAAATGAAGCGCTAATAGTATGCACGAGTCGTACAAAGCATTATCTAGTATAATTATATTTCACGAGCTTATTCGCACTAATGAAAAATCTTTACTACACGTGTGACTAATTGTCACTATATAAATAATTGAACAACGTTTGGAATCATATTCTTTATTTTTAATTTATAAACAATACTTTTTATTTCTTTTAATCTGTTTAGTTAATCTACGTAAACGAGGAAACCAATTAACATGAAGCTATTAATGCGCAGTATCGAGAGCTCAACTAATATAACCGTACTAAACGAGATAACGTGACGGTCTCAAGACGCTGTGGAGAAAAGTTCTTGTATATGGTAGACTGTAGTTTATTGATTCACTCAGCTATTGACGTATATAGAAATCTTTAATAAATGCGTTTTTCTTAAAATCTCGAAAATTTCATAAATATGCCTCCTTCTAATGAAGAAGATCCGTATGCACATGTTGCAAAAGGAGTATTAAAAATAAAAGGCTCTGATTCATCGAGTAAAAAGTAAATATTTTTTCTATTGTTCTTAATCTAACCTATGCAAGTATTCTGACATCGATATATCTAAAATATTACAATAGAATTGATGTAAATAGTTTATTTATTTATGAATAGTAACCATAATTTCAATTTAAAGTTTTAATTATTACTATATAGTAACTTAAAATTTTTTTATAAACATTTATTCGTATGAGATCAAACTTGATAAGTTCAATTATTAAATAATTTTTTACCTAATGATTTTTTTAATTTACTGCGTTTCTCGCATTTGAGTCTATTATTTCTAAAATATTTTTAAACTCAATTTTTATTATTTTCAATAAAAGTAATTAAATTGAATATTATACAGCTGTAAATACCATTTATAATTAGAATTGTTTTCATATTCAAACCTCTATTATTTATATATTTTATATTTGTAGTAACATTTATAAATCTGTATTTATCCATCAAAAGTTTAACATATGAATATTGTATTCATTACAATTTTTAAAATTGAGAAAAATATTTGTAATTTAAATAAGATCTTAAATATTCAATTTAACATTCTAAATATTTATATTTATATATTATCTTTATAATTAGTAGTCTAAAATGTTTTCAAAATTTTATAAAATTTTTCTCGTGGCATAAATTTTAATATTACATACAATCATGAAAGAAGTTTCTTTTTTTACTGATTAACTGTTATAAATAACTCATAGTTTCAATTATAATTTTAAATGATTATATGCATGTGTAAATAAATGATTATGCGAAGTAGTAAAAGATGTATTAAACGTTTTAGAAAAAAGAAAAAGAACAAGGAA
This sequence comes from Wiebesia pumilae, assembly GCA_018907045.1. Taxonomy (NCBI): domain Eukaryota; kingdom Metazoa; phylum Arthropoda; class Insecta; order Hymenoptera; family Agaonidae; genus Wiebesia; species Wiebesia pumilae. The sequence continues at coordinate 7,027,491 of JACCHZ010000138.1, forward strand.
TTGAAAAAACTCGTAGAAGTAGCAAAAATTATCGAAGAAGAAACTTCTGAACCTGTTGAAGTGAAACGAACAAAAGCAGAGCTTGCGTTTCAAAAAATGAAGGAAAAGACGGTAAAATAATTTAATATCTATGTTTGATTTTAAATTTAATTAGATATTAATTAAAATCATTTTTACAGCAAAATGAACGAATAAAACAAAAAGCTTCAAAAACACATAAACAACGTGTCGAAGAATTTAATCGTCATTTAGATAGTTTAACAGAGCACTTCGATATTCCTAAAGTCAGTTGGACAAAATAAGCTGCTTATAAGTAATTTCTTACTTGTTGCTTTCCATATATCTATTTTAATATAATGTAGATACTAATTTTATGTTTAATTAATAAGGATTAGTAGTATTGACAATATTTAAATATAATAAAATGATTTATTTTTTAGATGTTATAATGTAGACAATTTTAAAAAATGCACTATAAAAATACAAATCTATACATTAAGACTATAAGTAAAATTATGTACCATTTGACATTGTTTTTCAGAACCATATGTAGCAAGTTCTTTAATATACAGTAATAAATTTATCATTTCATAAAATTTGTTCAATTGACTGTATACATCCTATACATATCAATGTAATATATTTTAAGTCACATAATTAGATAGTATCACTATAAATTATTTTAATTTAAGAAGTTTGTAATTATAATAATCGGCAGATTTTAGACATTTTTATAAAAAGAGCAATAAATTTAGATATGATCTTAAAATATTAAATTAAAAAATTTTGTATAACTATCTAATCATTTGATTTAATTATTCTGTCATGCACTTTAAATTCATACATTACATTTTTCACTAAATTGGACGGAGTATATAGATAATACCAATGGTATTATTAAGAAATTAATAAATTGTCAACGTAATAATATTTAAAAGTAATGAAAATTAATGTTTCATTGAAAATTTCTGATAAAAAATATTCTTCATAGCTTAAATACTTTTGATAAATATCAATTTGTAAGATAAGTTTTAAAAATAATTTGAACAAAAAAATTTTTTACTAGAATTTTATATTAGCTTTATATAATAAGAACTAATATAAAGATAAAATTTTATAATAAATGTTAAGGATAATTTATTCAAAATTTGTATTTAAAAAAAATGTACACTATGTGTACAAAAATATCTTGTGATAGTATATGAAAAAGTAATGTAATAGACGTAATATTAAAAAAATGATTTCTATTCATAGTATAAATTTTAAATATTATTCGTCGTTTAATAGTTTATCAACAAAAATTTTTTTTAAATAATATCATTAAAAACTTAATGTGTAAAATTTAAAATAATGTCTCTTAAAATTAAAAAAATTGTAAAAAAAATAATTGCTTACATTTCTAATATTAAATTCTATATTTATAATAAATATTTGACTCAATCAGGTATGTGATAATATCTTGTAAGTAGCAACAAATGCATGATATTCATCACTGTGGACGGTATGTAAAGTCAATTATATTGCATATCAGAAATTCTACATATTTGATATGTAAAAAAATGTAGCGCAAATAATAACAATTATTTCATGTCTGAATAAAGGAGCTCGTGAGCTGTAGTAACTATAATGAAATACTTGAATGTAATTTTCACTTCGTACCCATGGATTACTACCATCATCAAAATGCATTGGACATTGATCTCGTTCTCTTTCATATTCCTAAAATTAAAATTTCCACGTATTTAGTAATAATTTTCATTATATTTGAAAACTACATTTTATTAAATTATTACAAATAATAATGTTTTTTAACTCACCACTAAATCAAGGGCGACTGCAGCACCCTCGGTATAATTCCAACTAATAACATCTTGTTTCACATCGCAATATGGACCAATAGCTTGTGACATAAGAACTCTATTTAAATCGGCTCTTTGATATACCCAGCAATGATATTTGCTGTAAGGATCAAGCTCATCAAACGTTATTAAATATGATTTTAAATTCTCTTTATAATAGCCAATGCACTTCATCTTGTAATCAGGCCAACCTGCAATTTTAAATGCATCAGTTTAATTTATAATAATAGTCAAATATGAATAATAATGTATCTAAATAGTAAAACAAACAAACACATTATAAAAAATGATGTTTTTATTTATTAAATAATTTCAATAATGCTATATTTCAAAAATAAAAAAATATTATTTGTACTATTATATACCTGAATATACTCACTGTATATGTCAACTGGACGTCCTAAATGATCAACCGATAAGCAGTACGTTTCATCAATGGCAATTTCCTTCTGATCAGTATCACATACTGAAAAATCAGAAATATTTTGTTTACAATAAATATTTGGTCGAGGAGTGTCTGTAACACCGCCAATAATTCTCGTTTCAAAAAGAACGTCTCCTTTCTGCTTAAACATGAACTTCCCCGCAACTGGACACCTTACAGGTACTGGATCTTTTGCTAAAAATAAAAAATTATTAATTTACAAACTAAAAAATTAATGATTTCGAGTAAAAAAAAAGTAATTAAGAAATTTAAATGAACCTAAAAATAAATCGTATTTCCATTCAACTTTATTCTGGAATTGTACCCATGAACATACTGTATGAAAGTCGTCTTTAATAACAGCCAAACCACGTCTATATCTGATTATATTATGATGTTGTGGCACAAAATCGAAGCATACATAATCTTTTTGACTATAAATAAAAACAAAATATTTAATTATAAGGTACCAATTTTTTCTTTTTATTGAAAAAATGATGTACTTATCTATATCTTATATGATATAGCTCAATCTTATCTTGTATAGCTCAATGTTCAAACAATTGAATTTAGAGATCTTATTTTTATTTTTTATTTTTTTAATATTTTATGTTTATTTTCTAAATAATCTATTACCGAAATTTTTACTTAAATATTTAGAAGATAAAATATAAATTATCACATCTTACCATCCATCCACAGTCAATCTCGCCATCATGACTCTTGAATCTCTTTGTTCACGGCAGGTGTAGATAGTTTTTCTGTATCTTCCCACATCTGGGTACCAAGTTTCAATAATATGCGTTTCATTAATAAAAACATCAGCATCTATATTAGCCGTATTGATCCAATTTCCTGTCATGTTTTGAGGTAATCGACATCCTGGTTCTACAACTTCAGCCTTCACTGGAGTCACGCGAAGACGCTCTGGACTCTTCTCCACCGTTTTCAAAGTATTACACTCAGCTGTTATCGAAACACCAATATATAGGTCGTCGTCACGATTTTTCAAAAAGCAACGATATTTTTCGTCCTTTCTCGATTCTTTTGTATTTGCCACGGCAAAGAAATGATTCTTATCGACAAACCAATCACCCAAACAGCTATATTCGACAACTATGAATAAAGTTGGAAATACAATTTAGGTGAAATAGATTAAATAATTTTATATAAGTTCTATAGTTTTGCAAATTTGAATGATACACGATGTCATATTTAACTTACCTCCGTCGAAAGTCCCTTTCATACCAGAACATTGCTTGTAAGTTATATTGAACTTTTGATTAGTTATAAAAAATTGTGTTCCTGCAGTTTGACATGAACGAATTTGAGCTTCTGGATTATTGCATTCTCCAGTAAATCTAAATCGATTCTATTAAAAGAAAAGTGTTTTGTAATAATGTACAAAAAAATGTATAATAAAATTAAAAGGAGTGCTTTATACTTTAAATAAATTTAAATTAACATCTAGAAAGAATTTTCTATCCAAATCGAATTACATGTAAATTATGTGTTAGAAGTAATTAAATTAAATTAAAAATTTATTGTTATTTATTTAATTCAATTCTGATATTTACACATGAATTAACATATGAATTGTTTTCTTGTCATACGGGAAATATTAGTACAAACAAATTTTTAAATATAAAGACTATTTGTAAATTGTATTAATCAAATTTTTTCTATTTCAACTTACCTATAATTTATTTACTAATAAATATTTTCAAATTTAATTATAACTTTATTAAACTTTTTAAAATATGCAACAAAATATCTTTAACCTGATATAAATTTAATGTAAATTTATACCTGATAAGCAAATTGCCAAACACCTTCGAGGGAAGATCTACAATTAACAGGTACATAGTTTTCAGAAAATAAAGTAATCAGCTGCTGATCTGCCCTTAAACCTTTACAGACATTTTCTACCGAGGGTTCCATACCCATTGGGAGATTTACGCAACTCACTAAAAATAATAACATTACATACGTTTATGAATATTTAATTTTTTTGTAAAAATGTATATCATATATTTCACTTACTTTCAAGTTTTTCTAATACATTGACAGTTCGCACAAGAAGTTTCACACAATGGTAACAAACGTCTCTTTTAAAGACAAATGTATAATTTACATGATATTCTTCTTTCATATCTACACAATGTCCTCTTTTCGACATTGTTTCAGCATTAATTTCAGTTAAGGTATTTTGCCCATTCTCCCATGAAAACCAAGCACCACGGATTATAAGTGGAATTTGACACAAACTTTGATCCTGTACGCTTAAGACAACTGAAAATAAGTTAAAGCATTTTTTAAAAAATGTTGATCCGAACACAAGTGTAGAATTGTAAACATAATTTAAACAATCGTTATTTATTAATAATAATAAAATTAATTTTCTGCATCAAGTGAAAATAAATACTCTTTTCCTAGTATTAAAAAAACATGTAAAGTTTACAACAAAATTACTACTATAAAAAATATAACTTATTAAAAACGTTATTAATATTATTGTTGTTAATTTTTTAAATATAATAAATATGAATTATTTGAAAACTAGTTAGCAAAATATATCAGCAAAGAGGTTATAAAGCTGTTGTGACTAACCAAATGAGAAAATAAAACATATTATATATGAAAATTTCATCGTTCGAGGGCCCATCTTTCCCTTTATATTTTTGGACAGTAGCTTGTTTTTACTACTGTCCCTTATTAAAAATGAATTAGTGTCAAATTACACGAGAACGAATACAAATACAATCACCAGACAACGCCCATGCTTGAGAGTCGAGAACCTCTGGCGCTGTTTCCAATTTTATCCGTCAACAATTTGCAAATCTATTTGTCGATTTTTGGACACTTCGTCCACATGTGAAATCGCTTTTAATCAACGTCGGAAGAGGATTTCTAAAATAACGTGCTCTTTTCTTTCGGTACATCGTTGGTGCGTCGATATTAGAAAGGAAAAATGGTGCAAAAGAAGGTAACATACTGGAATTTTCGAATATACGTGATATGTTTTTATTAACTGATTACCGATATTTTTTGTAATAAATATTTATGCAGAAATTAGAGTAGTATTATGTGCCAGAAACAATGAAAAATTTTGTACTCAGCTTAACCTAACATAAAAATGTGATCTACAACTTACCACGCTTTGAAGTCGTAAACTGTTTACATATTTTATTCTTTCATTTCGGAAAAGCTTAATCCATAAATTAAATAATTGATAATAAATATTTGTCATGTATATAATTTGTCTTATAAATATATGATGTACTGTAGAAACGTAATTTTGGGTAAAGTGCTATGATTAGTACGATTGTAAGTTTGTCTACCTACTCGATAATTGATAGTTTTTCAACAACCTTCTAAGTTTTATTATGTAATTTAATTTTCAATTTAAAAAATATTTGATTAAAGTTAACCTTGATATATTCTTATTGAATATATGTATTTTTTTTTGTCATAGCCTAAGAAGAAGGTAGGAAAAAAAGTTGCTGCAGCTCCATTAGCAGTCAAAAAGGTTGAGCCTAAGAAACAAACAAATCCACTTTTTGAAAAACGTACTCGTAATTTTGGTATTGGTGAGTATCGTAAATATTACCATTTAACTTTAATTAAACTTCAGTCTTTGAAGGTATTTTTTATCTGTATTATAGGTCAAGATATTCAACCTGACAGAGATTTAAGCCGTTTTGTCAAATGGCCAAAGTACATTCGTATTCAGAGACAGAAAGCCGTTCTTTCAAAAAGATTGAAGGTACCGCCACCAATAAATCAGTTTACACAAACATTAGATAAGCAAACTGGTAAATAAATCAATAAGTTACTAATTGATAAATTGTGATGTTATTTTTACAGTAATAAAACTTTTATTTTAGCAACACAGTTGTTTAAAATTTTGGAGAAATATCGTCCCGAAACTGCTGCAGCTAAAAAAATAAGACTAAAGGCAAGAGCAGAGGAAAAAGTAGCTAAAAAAGAAGATACTCCAACCAAGAGACCCAACACTCTACGAAGTGGGAGCAACAGTGTTACAACTTTAGTTGAACAGAAAAAAGCTCAGTTGGTTGTCATTGCTCACGATGTTGATCCAATCGAGGTAAATATACAAAAATAAATACTAATAATTATAGATCAAATTTTATGGTTTTTTTTTAACAGCTTTAATGTAAACATTTTTCTTTTGTAGATTGTATTATTTTTACCAGCTCTCTGTCGTAAGATGGGTGTACCTTACTGTATTGTAAAAGGTAAAGCTCGTTTGGGACGTCTTGTAAGGAGAAAAACATGCACTGCAGTTGCTCTAACACAGGTACAGTTTCTTAATTTTTTATAGTTTTCTTTCGCTTAATATTATTTCAAAATGATGAATCATATAGAGCCAATCCAATGATTGTTTATGATATGTAAATCTCTTTCTGATTTTCTTTCATTAAGAAAAATTATTACTTTTTAACTCTAACACAATAATTAATTTAAATATTTTTTCTTTTCAAAGGTTGATTCTGGAGATAGAGCAAACTTTACAAAGGTCGTTGAAGCTATTAAGGTTAACTTTAATGACCGTCATGATGAAATCAGGCGTCATTGGGGAGGTGGTTTACTTGGCAGTAAATCAGCTGCCAGGATAGCCAAGTTGGAAAAGGCAAAGGCAAAGGAACTGGCACAGAAGCAAGGTTAATTTTAAGTTGTCTGTGATCTTTACTAAAAATGTATAATCGATTAATAAAAACAGACAATTCTGGTAAATTGAATTTATTTTATTTTATCATAAGCTTTTATATATATACATATATATGTTTTAAGTGTCCAATTATTTACTAATATTTTTTATTTTACATTCTCTTTTTAATTAATTTTTCTAATCTTTTAATTCTTCCTGCCTCGTGTTCTGGACTTTCTTGGACAATATTTTCTTTTAGTTCACTTGTGTCTGTATTGAGTCTCTGTTTAAACTCATCCAACAGTTGAACTTGTTCTACTTTCCTTAGACCCTACAACAAATTGATTTTCATGATATTAAACAATATAATAATTTCATAACAAAAAATTCATAAATTTTTTACTTTCATATCCAGTATTTTTTGAAATTCTGGTATTTTGAGGTCAGGTAATAATTTCCTACACTGGTCAGCAAAAGCGCTTGGCGATTCTGTTGGTGACATTACAATTTTAAGAATCATTTCAGCATTAGTCATACCCTTCACTACGACCTGTAGGAAATCAAGTTTTTTTAAATAATTAAGCATTTAAATCAATATTTTTACATTTTTTAAATTTTATAAATGATTTGTAAAAATTTAGTATTGTAAATTTAATAAAGTTATTAAAAAAAAATTTAATAAATTAAAATTGTAAAGATTTATAAAAATTGTATTTACCAAGAGTTATATTAAATTTTCATTTTTAAGTTTTATTTGAATTACATAATTTATCAATTTTAAATATAATCTTTTTTTAAACAATTATTAAAGCTAGATTCAATCTTATTGCATGAAATAAATCTTTTTAATACAAAATAAAATACCCTGAAACTAGAATAATTACCTTTGTGTAAGTAGCTGGTGCTTTTCTTTGAATTTGACAACCTGTAGATGGAAGATCTAAGAGAGCAGTTTTTAGCATGTGAACATCCAACAATAATTGCTCAGCTCCCACTGTATTAAGAGGCTTACACTTGTATATTTGTTGAGTTAGTTTAGGTATAAAGGAGCTACAATATGTATATTATAATTAAATTATAATTGTATAATTATTATAATATATAGCTTCATTGCGTACCTAACAAACTTAACACAAAGTTGTGTAAAATATTTTCTACAAGAAGACAATTGATCTCTGATAGTAGGAACAGTTTGACGAAGATGAGCTACTATTGTGCTGACATAACTACTTTGATCACCGACGCTTTCAACTGTACTCCACTGCATCTGTTTTAATATCAAATATAATAAAATTTGTATGTATTGAAATAGCTTCTTAAATTTTAATTACATACTTTTATCATGGCATTTAAAGGAGATTCACATGCCAATTCCAAATCTTGCACCAACAACTGAATACAATTTGATATTACCCTATAATAAATAATTCTTATACCTCTGTACACTTTATGACTAAATTAATTTGATAAGTATAATGATTTTACCCATGAAAAATATCTTGTTCTTGAGATAAATTTATCTTGTCTGCATATATCTTGTCAGTTTTTAAACGAAGCTTTTCTTCTAACTGCTGAGTTGTTTCAAGACAGTATTCTGCAGTTGTCAAGATACTGTAAATAAATAACAACTTTAAAAATGAATAATTTTATACAGTACTTTTAATTAAGACAATTCTGACCAACAAATACGAGCTTGTTCCTCTTTGTTAAATCTACTGCTTTCGCCTTCCTTCAAAAAACTTTGAAAATTCTGAATAAAACCAGAAGTCGATAAATCTCGGAATTCTCGTGTTATACTGCTTACACTTGATCCGATACTTGCACCACCAATTCTAAAAAAAATATGCATTATCTAAAACAGCTATATTACCTATTATATTTATGATCTACTTCAACTAAAATTACGTGCTTTATAATGAATACCTAAATAAGTTCATTGATAAAATAATACCATTTAGAAAAGATTACAATTAAATTTTATTATTTATATGTTGATATATATCAACCATTTTTAAATCAAGCAGAATAATAAGATTGTTCATTATAAAATATTATGCGGTAACTTTCAAGATTTACGAATATTCACTTACTTAGGTAGATTATTCTGCAAAATTTTCATAGCATATTCGCGTAGATATTTTTGAAAGGTTTCAGCTAGGCTTAACATAATGAATCCAGAGCTAAGTTGTGTACATTGTAGCATACATTTTTTGTAAAATACAAATAAATCTGCACAAGAGGAAAGTACACTGCTTGGACCTTCTGCGCCTTCGTATGCTTGAGCACCAGGTGGCTGAGCTTTGCAATCCGTCATAAATTTTTCTATGAGCTCAGATAGGTTTCTATCCAAACTCTCTATATAAATGTACAAATAAGACTCAAAACACTTGCCTATCAAGTTAGCAAAAGGAGTTGCTAATGATTTATCTGATTCCACCTTTAACATTTAATGAATACTATCAATAATTCTAAAAAAATTTTAAGTTGAATTCTTTTAATTTAAATGAACACTACTATTACACTGTCTATTATGTTACCACAAATAATACCATTTTTAATTATATAAATTTATTCATATTATTTATATAAATAGTATAGAAATAAAATTAAGTAGTCCAAAATTATATGAATCTAGATACTCTTTTAATATAATATTATATTTACTATGAAAAGTGTAAAGGAGTTACTCATAATGTATTTCCTGTCGATAGAACTTACTTTTTCTAAATTTTTCTCCTGCTCAAATGGATTGCCTGGTACAGTACTATCACTTGTAACGTTCGCGGTTGCGGTTCTCACGATTTTTTTCTCTTGTTTACTTTTATCACCTAAAGTAATACCTGTGAATCTCTTAGCCAGTAGATTCTCGAAATTTGTAGTGCGTTGGATAGCATATAGCAGTAACTTGACGTCTATTTCCGAAGAACGTTTGTGCATAAGTTTGGTGAGGTCCTCGCGCGTAATAAGACAAAATTGAACAGCTATGCGTTCGGATACCTCCCAGTCTTGCGGAAATATACTACCAAACTTCGACTCGAAATCGAGAAGATGCTTTTTAATCCATGCATAACGACGATCGATTTTGTCTAGCCAAGCGAAATCCTGATTTTCATCAAATAAGTGCGTATACTCTTGTAACTGCTTTGCTACAAACCAAGTCAAAAGTTCTTTTCTAAAAAAAATTAATTAGATTTGAATTAATACTTCGTTCAATGTTATTAATAATATAAATCACATGTTAATTTTTTCAATATTAGTTGAACTTTATTTATAAATTTATTTTGTTTGAGAAAAGTGATAAATCAAAATTTTTAGACAATAAAATTTCTTACATTTGAAAATATAAAATTAACTTTATAAAATCAAATATTAAGATTTAGTAATAAAAAATGATCTCGAGTGTAATTGCTTTGTTTAGAAAAAAACGTACTATGAATTATAACTTTAAATGAACCATACCTAGCCATAAATATTAAATTCTTTCTTACAAAATGGAAAATACTAATAAAAGAGATTGATTTTCTGTATCTGCTTAAGTTATTCTGTAATAAAGTTAAATTCTAATTTATAAACAGCTTATATTTTGTAGATCATTTAAGATTTCATAAGGATGTGTATTATAAAGTATAGAAATCATGGTAATTCACAGTGTAATTTCAAAAGCTTACCAAATAATACCATACAGTAGTTTTGACTTTTTTTCATTTAAAATAAAAATATTAAAAATATTTTTCAAATAGAGAAGATTAAAATTTAAATATTTATTCAATTTTTCTTTTTTTTTACTTATCTAATTAAAAACAATAATCGATAATTTTATTAATAAAATTGAATATTTTGTTAACACTTACTTAACTTTTGGATCTAAAGCAGAAAGTACTAAACAACCTTCTGTTAATTGAGTAAAATGTTTTGGATTTTGACCTGAAAAAGCCTCTTTAAAGTCAGTTGTTATTTGTTGAGCTAATTCTATATGAATTTGTTGCACCTAGAATTTAAATAAATTTATATTAAACTCCCTCATAAAATCAACTAATTGAAACTTCAAAAAATTAACTAAAAATAATTACTTGATCTGACAGTTCTTTTATTTGAGGTATATCCATGTAATTGTTGAAGTGTTGCATAACCTCCATAGTAGCTTGCAATGGTAAAATAATTTCACCATATTGTTTTTTTTTTGTTAGGTCTCTGTAATTAGAATAATTACATCATCAATTACATAAAATTTGGATATATAAAAATATACGATCATAGGCTTACTTTAAAGTTTCAACTCCATCAACCAGCATATGTAAATGATTTAAGGTGATTATGGATGACGTGAGATTTTTTTTTGCAAAATCCAATTGCTTTATGTCTCTTGTTATTTCTTTAACAGTTTCTTCAGATTGCTCAGCTTTAGATTTTATATCTTTAATATGAACAAATAGCTGTCTAATAGCTTTTTGAGCATCTTGTAAGGCTGTTTGTCCATCCTGGCTGTTGCTAGTTTGACCTCGTACTACTGTACGAATCTTTTTATCTATGCAACGAACTTCTTGCTCCATTTTACTAATAACATCGTCTATGTTTGAAAGAGATTGCTCGGTAGGAAATAAAGAATTGATATAATCGACAGCATTGAAGTCTGGTTGATCTAATGGGTCATTACTGGGGCAAACCTATAATAATTGCATATGTACATCAAACTAAATAATATGCTTATGAAATAATATTAATATAACGATGAAATTATCGAATTTCACCTTTTCAATTACAGCTTGTACACTGGGTGGAAATTTATAAATAGCAGATTGCAAATCTTCAATATTATCTTCTTCGGCAGTTGACATTTTAAATGAAAATTGAAAAGTGATAAAAAATAATATAAACAATATTAGATACAATTAAAAACTTAAAAAAATTCGATTTTCGTCAAATCGTTTTAATGAATTTTCACTGAAATTCGAATCATAACATATGTAGAAATAGGTTATCAAAGTAAAGCTTCAAACGTACATTGCTCCCGTAAAAAAACTAGACAAGAACTTTCATCTCTGAAGTCTAAACCGGGAGTGAAAGACTATAGTTTCATGGTGTATAATAAAGTACAAACTCTACTGCTTGTCATTACCAACATAAATGTAATTTTACTAGAGTAAGGGAAATATAGTAATGAAATTTTGTGATTTCAGATGTTAATTTTTATAATATTTGGAAAAAGTTTGTATAACTGTAAGGTTATGACAGTGTCCTATAAACAGCTCATTTTATAATATTTAAAATTTAATAAAATGAACGATCATTTTAAAGAACCAGTACTGTACGTTGGTAATGTTAATAATGACGATATTGATAAATCAGTTTTTCCATCAAATGGTGAAGAATACATAAAAAGAGTCATGTAAGTTTAATAATATACTATTGTTTTGTTATATTTTAGATTTGATTTTATCAGTAATTAACGAAATATTTTTACGTTGTAAATTAATTTCATAGATTAGAAGCTCGACAATGCGATGAAGTTGTATTTGCAAAGATTGATGAAAGACGACTAAGAAAACCAACATTAAACGTTAAGCCAGTTAGTTTATATTCACCAGTTAGTCCATTATTTATTATTTATTATTTTTAATTTATTTAATATATTATTTTTTCCTTTTTATAGTTACCAGAATGTACAAAAGCACCAGAATATATCAGTCCAACACAAGAATGGCAAAAATCTCAAATTACCGATTTTTCAAATATAAGATTGTATATGGCTCAAATAAGAGATGAAATAACAAATTCTAAACGAAAAAAAGAACCTTTAGATAATAAATTGGTACATAAATTTAGTAAATCTAGAAGTTGGTTAGTTTAGCACACTATAAATATTTTAAAAGTTTTCTATAAGAATATCAATATATTCTTACACAATTCAAGAAATAATCTGACATATAAATATGAAGAACAATGTGTGCAATCTTGATTAATTACTTTTTATTTATGTTTTATTAGGATACAAATTGTTTTTATAATTTAAATTACATGTAAAGTAAACTTACTTTAAAAATTGATCATTTTTAATTTATAGCCTAGTGAAAATGATCAAAGTAGTTGGATTAATATATGTACAGCCCAAAATGGGAAAGAATCTTTATACATTGAGCCAAAACTTACTGTTATTTTATCAATGAGTCAGCCAATGATAGAACAAATTTTGGAATATCTGATTGAATATCTTGAAGAGCAGGAATCTATCAAACCACAGTTGGGTAGATGGCTTTATGCATTTTTGGTTGCTTTAGAATTGCCATTAAATCCAGATATGTGTTCATGTTTAAGATCTTTGGCAAGGATATGTTCAAAAATGAGATCTCATTTGGTAAATTTTTTAAATTAAATTTATATTATTGATAATGTTATTAGCAACTTAGGAAGTTTTCACAAGTTTTATATAAAAATACATATTCTTATTTAATTGTATGTATCCTCTAAAACTGATTGATATCAATATAAATATAAAGTTGAAAAATTGTACAACTTTATGTAAGCTTCATACTATTCTAGATTTAAAAAAGATATTTTCAAATATAATTAAATTATTTATCTGAATTTCAGGATTCTTCAAATGTAAATGATGCATTGTCATTGAATTTATTTATCTGTATAGTAGCAAGGTATTTTAGACAATTAGATTTAGCTGATCCATGATATTTTTATTGTCTTATAATAAAATGTATGACTTTTTCAATAAATAATTTATGACTTCTGATAAAAATAAATATTTCTAAATTAGTGTATTTCTGTATCGTAATAAATCAATATTAAAATCAAAAAGTGTATTATAAACAAACTCAGGTAGGTAAGGTAATGTTACACTGATATAACAAAATGACTTATTAAAATTAAGTATTTCAAATAATAAGTTAAAATTTATTTTCTTGATCGTGAATTAGTGCTGTTGCTAACCTTTCCAGATCGTCATAACTAAGATGATTTACTTTATTTTGTAAGTCTTTTGCGGTTTCATTTACTATCGTTAAGGCATCAACCTCTGAATAATACGTTTTTAGTACTTTTAGCATTTCTTGTTTAAATTTATATAATCCATTTTTACGTGAAAACTGTGAAGTCTTTCGTACAAGAACTAATTTAGTACCATCTTTAATACCTGGATAAAAGATCATTTCATTTTCATCTGTAACATATAAATAACAAATATTGATTGAAATATAAAATTGAACAAATGCATTTTATTCTTTAAGTATAAAAAAATCATATTCATCTACAATAAGTATACGCATTATCTACACATGGATGTGTGTATACATGTGTATATATATATATATATATATATATAATCTATTGAACAGAATATTAGGCATTTAATATTGTGAAGCTTATGGCTATTTTTTCGATCAAATCAAGCACAAATAAAAACTATTGAATTGAATAAACGAAGAACGTATTTAAAAATTATGAATAAGCAGCAATATTAAATCTAAAAAAACTACGTTACCTGTGAGTGCTTTGCCCAAAAATAATAAAACCTGATGAGCTACTTCAATACCCAGACGATCATAAATTTTTTGTTTTACCTGTAGTACTGTATCTGAAGGCAATATCTATACAATATATAAAATATACAAAAACAATGTTTTAAAAATTTGGATAAAGTTTGTATGATTTTCATTAAAACCAGATGTATTTTTACTCACTTCAAAGATATGTTCATCTCCTAATAAAATCTTAATGCGGATTTTCATATTCGGTTTTTTATTTTGCACTTTTTTTTATAATCGAATTTTGTTCATAAAATTTACGATATTGGTACGAAATATCCTCTAATTTTGCTATCAAGAAAATTTACATTTTATTAAAGAAAGGTTATAATTTCCATAATTCAACATACCGAAGGCGAACAAGAATCGTGTCGTGAAGAAACCATTCCGAATTTTACCGAAAATAGTATCACTCGGGTTTTACAGGATTAGGAATATAGCCACGTAATTCGACAACTTCATGTGGTACAAGGAAATTGAATTTTGGAAAATTAGAATTTAAAACCTGGACAACCTGGAATTGCGGAAGTTGGACCTTGAAGTATTCTTGGAGTTTGGAATATAATACTTTATAATGGCGGCTCTCAAAGACGTGGTCAATAAAGAACAAGTTTTGAAGCAAGAATGGAGTAAAACCCCATGTAATCTAAAAAAATGTGGAGAACTTTTAAACCAACTCAAAGTAAGATCAAAATTTTATTTAATATTCAATGTAATGCTCACAAATTAGTCTAATAATAAAGCTAACCTTATTCTACCGTTGTCTAAATTTGTATTGTCATGCTAGGTTTTTCATTAATTAAAAGAACTGAAACTAAAAATTTTAATAACATCTTTGAATGGCATACATTTATAAGTCACTAGGCTTTATTTGTTGAATCTTCATGTAAATTAATTGAATATTTGAATTAATTGAATATTGAACTAAGTTGAATTTGGATAAATGTTTTTCTGAAATAAAATTATGCGAAAGATGTAATACTTAAAATATATAACATTTTTTTGTAGAATCAAGACGATTAAATATTATTAAATTCCTGATTGAAAAATATTTTTTAATTTTTCTTTTAAAACAAAACTTTGTTGTATAAAATTTTTATAAAAGATCTATATTTGCCTTATATTAATAATTGAGAAATATTAAGGTTTACATAATTTACAAAATTTCAAAAAATTTAAAAATAGATTATGAATCTTCAAAATAAAAAATAGTATTTATAACATAATTTTTATAACTAATATATTTTTTATATTAATATACTTTTTCATTGATATTGTAACTATATATAATTTTATTAAATTTTCAGATTGCCCTTACAAACTTAGCATTTTTGCCAACGGAAGATAATGCTACTGAACTGGAATTACTGATAGCTCGTATGTAAAAGAAATAGAAATAAAAATGAATGAATCACAATGTTACTTACCATAAAGATTACAAAATAATCATTAATTCAATTTTAGGCGATGTTCTTGAGATTGGCGCACAGTGGAGCATAGCTAGTGAAAACATCCCTTCATTTGAGCGTTACATGGCACAACTTAAATGTTATTACTTTGATTATAAATCTAATTTACGAGAATCTGCATACAAATATCAACTTCTAGGACTAAATCTTCTTTTTCTATTATCTCAAAATAGAGTAGCAGAATTTCATACCGAATTAGAACTTCTTCCTGTAGATTGTATTCAATCAAACATTTATATACGACATCCACTTAGTTTAGAACAGTGTCTAATGGAAGGGTCGTATAATAAAATTTTTCTTGCCAAAGGAAACGTACCAGCAGCATCTTATAACTTTTTCATTGATATTTTGTTAAATACCGTTAGAGATGAAATTGGAGCGTGCATGGAAAGTGCCTTTGATAAAATTTCAATTAAGGATGCTGCCAGAATGTTAAATTTAAGTACAGAAAAGGAAACAATGCAATTTTGTAATAAGAAAAAATGGACTGTTGCTAAAGATGGATATTTCCACTTTGGAGCACCTAGTGAAAAGAAAGTTGAGGAACCAATACCTAGTGCAGAACTAGTAACTCTAGCTATTGATTATGCAAGAGAATTAGAAATGATTGTATAAATAAACAAATTTTGTAATTTAAACATTTTATTTAAAATAATACATAAAATTCTAATACATACATTTTTATAAAAATTTGTCATATTGACAATGATTGCATTACAATGAACCGTTAAGAATGAAAAATGTGCAAAAGCTATTCAGGTACATTACAATAAAAATAGAGATAACCATACGTAGTTGTCTAAATGTATAAAAGTAAATAAGTATTAATTTTTTATTTTTTTCTATACATATGTACCCATGCATACATATTAATTTAATTTTTCTTATATTTTTTTATCTTAAAAAAATGCATTATGTTATAATAATATGTTAGATATTCTTATTTGATATTATAACAAGATAAATTTTTTTTTAATTTTACCTCAATTCTTTGCCGGTTAAGCTGAATATTTTAAATTTAAAATAAAAATTCATTGGCCTTGCAAAAAAATATTGACCAATCGTATTACAGATTGAGTGTGCAGTCGCTAACCGTGAAATTTGTAAGTGCATGAAAGATATTTGATAGTAAGATATTGTTGATCATATTTTTACATTTATCATTTAATAATGACAGATTCTGAAGAAAATATAAATAACTCTAACTCTAATGATAAAACAGAAGATAAGCGAACAGGAATATGTTTAATAAAGCCAGAGTTAGTAAATTCCTAATTTTTAATAATGAATTAAAACCTGTCAACTTTAACCTTAAAATATATCACGTATTTTATTTGAATATTCATTAATTTGACTTTCTTGTAATATATGGAAATCTGTTCAAATTGATTATTTCATGACTTTAATGTCTTACGTTAAAGTAATTAGATATTTTTACAGTTTAAGAAAAACATTTGTACATAATGTATAGAAAACAAAATTTTGATTTTTTATTAAATCGTAAAGGGACTTGATTAATAATTCTCTATTTTCTCTATATATACATAAAAGGTGGTTGTCTTATAAGGCTATAATGTGTTAAAAAATAATTTAATACAAATTAAAAAACAATTTTAATATCTTAGTATTTTTACCATTCAAACACTTTATGTAGTATTTAAATTAATATATTATGAAAGACTGCATGTAAGATAAGTGTATAATATTATTTTTACAAATTGTATATTATAGATTTATAATTGAAGGCAGCGTGAGATTTTCAAATAATGATAATTTGAAAGAAAATGAAAATGAAAAGATTGATAAAAATGATCACTTGGACGATGAACCAGAAAAGAAAAAATTTAAAGAGAATTATAAAAAAAATAAGCCACGAGGTCAGAACAAAGGTAGATCAGTGCCATTTAAAACCTTGAGGGAACACAATCTTTGCCCCTGGATAGCAAATCTCACTGTTGAAGAAGCCAGTGAAAATAATAAATGCCCAAATGATATATGTACATTTATACATGATCGAGCTAAGTATTTGGAAATAAAACCAGAAGATATTGGAACTGAATGTCATACTTTTGAACGTACAGGAAAATGTCAAAGGGGTGCTTCTTGTAGATTTGGATCAAAACACACCACTCCTGATGGCTTTAATATTATTGACAAAGAAAAGTATGAAGCTTATAAAAATATTTGTCCTGTGGTTAAGAATCAAGTTAGCAAAGAAATTTTGGAACAATTAAAAAAATACAAGTATAACTTCACTAAAGCAGAAAAAATTGCCTCAAAGCATAATTGGGTATACACAAGATTTCTTTTTATCCTACTTTTTAAGATAGCGCAGTACATTTTATTTGTAATTTTATTAAATTCTTTTTTATTTTGTTTATAAGTTCTTTGAATTTTGTTTAATTAATTTTTATTTTTATTCAGAAATCAAGTGAATTATTTGACAAATCCAAAACAATTAAAGGTGCAAGTGTAACAGAAGTTTTGGAACAAAAGATTGGACCAATCCTAGATACGGATAAAATAAAGTTAAAACCTAAGGAGAGGAGAAAAATAGATTGGAAAGACAAGGTGATGTTGGCTCCATTGACGACAGTTGGAAATCTACCATTTCGAAAAATTTGTAAAGAATATGGCGCTGATATAACTTGTGGAGAAATGGCAATGGCATCCAGGCTCTTGAAAGGCATGAGGGAGGAATGGGCACTGGTTAAAAGGCACGAATCTGAGGATATATTTGGTGTACAAATCACGGGTAACAACCCTGGTGTCCTAACAAGGTGTGCTCAGCTTCTAAATGACGAAATTGAGGTGGATTTTCTTGACCTTAATCTTGCCTGTCCAATTGATCTTGTTTATAAGCAGGGAGCTGGTTGCGGAATGCTGAATAGACCTAATATATTAGAGTCAGTTGTAAAATCATCGATCGAGGTTTTAGACATTCCACTTACTATTAAAACAAGGACTGGTGTTTATGTTGACAAACCAATTGCTCATAAATTGATGCCCAAATTTAAAGAATGGGGTGTATCTATGATCAATGTAAGATTTATTTTGTACATTATTATATATTTGTGCATTATTCATGATTCTCTGTCTCTGTATTTCCCTTTTGCATTACAGATTCACGGCAGATCACGCGAGCAAAGGTATACCAAGCTTGCCAATTGGGATTACATCGAGAAATGTGCTCAGGCCGCCGAGTCGGTGCCCGTCTATGGAACGGGCGACATTTTATCGTACGACGACTATGAGAGGGCGAGGACCACTTATCCGTCGGTGCACGGTGTTAGCATCGGACGTGGCGCTCTCATCAAGCCCTGGATTTTCCAGGAAATAAAAGAAAAGAGGCTTATCGACGTCCCCGTAAGTGAAAGATTCGAAATGCTCAAGAAATATACCAATTATGGGCTTGATCATTGGGGATCTGATACACGTGGCATTGAGACCACTCGTCGATTCATGCTTGAGTGGATATCTTTTCTGTACAGGTAAGAACTGTTCAGTGGATCAATATCAATGTGGTCGTAGAGGATTTTTATTTTTTTGTGTATTTTTGGTCATTTTAGCGATTACACTTAGTTTGCTTCAAATTTATTTTCTAAATTCCCAGCATGAATTCATAAGTCTTTCCTATGTATTTTATTTGCTAATATGATTCGTTTTTAATATCATGGCATTATGGCTACTGATAATTTAAAAAGATTGTTAAAAATTTTACTAAAAATGTTTATATTCATTAATTATGTTACGATATTTATTTTTTTACTATATTTCTTTTTCACAAGAAATAGTTTATACTACTTTTAAACTTTACATTTTATTAATTTTAAATTATTGGACGAGTATAAAAGTTCGTTCCATTTTTACGCTATATAACATTGCATTTTAAAATCGAAATATTATATACTTCACAAATATAAATCGTTTATGTTGCTTAACAAAAGAAACTTCAATAAATACTCGGAATACAGAAAAAAATTCAATAAATATAGGTCAAGGGGTTGTATTATTGTATTGTGTTTAAAAAGAATGACTTTTTATCGTCAACAGTACCCTTACTATGTACATTACATATCTTATTTTGCGTGTGCGAAACATTCTTACTATTTCGTAAATAAGAAAACATAATTTGTCGAAAATTTTCCTTACTTCCTGGCATTCTTAACGCTAAACAAAATTTTAAGAACACGGTCAAATAATACTATTTTTTCCAAGTACAAACTCAAATCACTACTTTAAAACAGCAAAACTTTACGTTTTGAAGTAGATGATCCAGTGTCAAAAAACGTGCCGAACTTTTGCATCAACGTAATAGTTATTCGTGCTAAATTCTACTATCAGTTCCTTTGAAAAAAGCATTATTATGGTTTTAGTCTGATTTATCGCAAATACACGACATTAAAGAAACTTCTCATTTCAGGTACGTTCCAGTTGGTATTTTGAAAAATCCACCTCAAAGAATGAATAATAGACCTCCATATTATAAAGGCCGCGATGAATTGGAAACTTTAATGGCTAGTCCAAATTGCACTGATTGGATCAAATTATCGTAAGTTTACCATTCGATTTAACTCATTGTAGTCAAATGAATTAAAAAGTTTATTAAAGAAATTTAAAAAAGTAAGTAAATAAATTAAAATTATCATTGAAAGTTATACGTTCATCGCTATACCGCTTTTTGGTCTCAATTATTTTGTTTTCAACCTCAAAATTTATTTATAATTTTATAATAGCTCAAAATTTATTATAATAGCTCTTTATGCTAAATAATATTTTATAAAATTATATTTAAAGAACTCGTATAGATATTACTGAAATATTTATTTCGAACGATATGCAGCGGTAGAGTAATTCCCAATGTATATTTTATTATTTATAATAATTATTTATAATTGTATTGGTAGAAGGTTAAGAAAATCTAATTTACAATAATATTTTCAGGGAAATGTTACTTGGAAAAGTTCCAGATGGCTTCAACTTTCTTCCAAAGCATAAAGCTAATGCATGGAATTAATTTACAAAATTCTTATTACTACTAGAGCAGAAAAAGTGAATAAATACACATGTATATGTAATATAAATTATACTATAGTAATTATTGTGTATTTTTGTTACATTTTTTGTTTATTAAAATTTGTATATTAAAATTCAAAAAGGTTGAAACTGATAGACATTTTTTGTAGTTTGATAAAAATGTATCATTATTTAAAATTACACACTGATAAATCATTTATTATAAAGGTGTGTATTTTATATCAAAATAATATACTCTTTTGTTGCTAACGCCCAAGCTTACGTTTCCTGACCAATAAAACAATTTAAACTAAACAGGTGCGTAAGGTACTGAATAAGTACAGCTTTCCTTGTCTCACTCGAGATGCGTCGCGTTTATGGTAGAGAATCCTCCCGCAGAAAAGAAAAACGGCAAACGTCCAGATAGACCTAAAACATTATGCGGCTATCATTGCGGATATCATTTATTATAATTTACAAAAATTACTACGCGGTTGACTACAAAGCAAACGGGGTCGAAGAACGATGCATTTACGAAACCTGGAAGCTTTTGAGGTCTCCACTTTTGCGACTGTAGAACCGCGTTCCACTAAGAGATGCTAAGAGGAAGTTTAGCCTCTCTTCAGATCTTCCAAAGTGCTTTCAACATCGCCTCGGTGCAGTTTGACACCGTGGACGCGTTTTATTGCACTCTTTCTCCAAATATACTTTCTAGATGCCTAATACACCGCGTCCAAAAAGTATGTTTAAAATACATATAAACTCGCACATTTCATTACTTATGTCTCTACTGCCAATTTATTTGTACATGTATATTTATTCCGCATTGTTAATAGACTTATGTATTTTAAATACAAGTTTTATCCAAATATTTTCTTCATCCACTAAGTAGACTATTGATAAAGGATATTTCCATTTTATATGAGGTTCGATTCTTGAAAATCATTCTTACCCAATTTTGAACTTGTATCCACTTCATGAATTATATATTTATAATGTTACATAATCTATATTTGTAAATATCATAATGTAATACTTGAGTTATTTAATATTTAAATGATATAAAATATATAATAATATAAATTAATCAAATATTTTTATGTCAATAGTATGTATGTCACGTTATATACATAACTCTGTTTACATGTTATAACAAGTAAAATATTTTAATTATAAGAATTACATAAACTGAACTGAAAATTTCCAATTGTTAAAGTTGTACTTAGAAAAATAAATAGTACGTGAATATCGCTAAAATAACTTCATATTTTTTATGTTTTAATATTATTTATTTTGTTTTATATTAAATTATTTAATATTTATTTTTTCTTCACTTATTATTGAACTCGACTTATATATATATATATATATATATATATATTTTTAATAATCCATTGAACTTTCATGTTTTTAATAGAATGCTTAATAAAATCGGATACAAGGCATATTTAATAAAATTCGATTTAATATTGACCTATGAATATTTTGAAGTATTTGTAAGCTTCATTTTAATCCACTCTGAACTTATTTCAAGTTTATACATTTTAAATTTCCTTATTACACTAATTTGGTGTTTATGCTTTATTTAATGTACTAGTAATAAAAAAAATGACTGTAATGACTTCTTAAAAGAATTATCATAATTACGATCTGTACATTTGAAGTATATGATATTCGAAATATTAACATAGAGTTTTAATTAAAAAATAATATAGATAGTTATGCATAACTTTTTAAGCGAATCTTAATATTTTCTTTATATATTTTTTCATTTTATAGTGACAAACAACGCGAACTTTTAATGATCTAATTCTTAGAGACATCGCAGTTTATTGATCTTACATAGCCTTCATTGGTTACGTAAGATTTTTTATTCTGTTAATCTAAACAACGGTACCCTACCAATTTCCGTATTAAATCACCTAGAATTGTTTCCATCGTCGTGTTTATCATATTATATAAAAGAAATTGAATAGTTACTGATATTAAGTAAAAAAATAAAACTTATTTCGTTGTACGTCGTTTGGGTAAGATAATGAACATCTGATATCTATAAATTTATACCAATAACTTTACAATTATAAAGTTAACTCTTTAATCCCGAATTTTATTTGACTATTTATTAAAGGACTGATTCTCAATTGTCATAAGAATATGTAGTGATTATATTATTTCTTTTATTAACTATTTATTACGTATATTACTTAATAATATTTGATTATTTACCGTTATAAATGTAATCACGAGAAACGATGAAATTTATCGTAGAATTCGTGAAAATTACATTACGATAATTCACTATAATTAATAATATCCTTATGTGAATTTTCAATCAGGTATAAGACAGCAATGGTACTTAGTTTTCTTCAAAAATGAATACTATATAAATGTATTTTTATACACAATGCTATTTTAAATATATCAATAATATTTGAAATTTATTTTAATATAATACATTTTTTACCTTAAATTTATATTATTAATGTTTTAATTGCTTACTGGCTCTTAATACAGTAATATTAATTATTATTATTATTATTATTATTATTATTGTTGTTGTTGTATTAATTATTGTACGATATTTTTGCAACTGAATTGCAATTAAATACAAAAATATTTGATTACTTTAGATTAATTAAATATACACACGTAATAATGTATTTATCATGGAAACAAGCATTAATATTTTTAATACTTTTCAGCATTTATTACGTAGACAAAATTTATATCTACTTTTTTGCATTGAAAAGTTATTTAAACGTAAATTACGTATAGTTTATTATGAAAAAGCATGAGTCTTGTAGTGCAATGAACTTAAAGTGGTTCTTTCATAAAGTACAGCAGTAGATTTTGTTATTCAGTTATTCAGCATTATACTTCGTTAAAAATTACTTTAAAGTTAAAAGTAATCTAACTGAAACTTTAACCTTCTTTAAATACATGAAAATTTACAAATAACGTGAATATTTTTTCCCTTCGTTACTTCAAGAAAAAAGTTTGTTGATTATTATTATTATTATTATTATTATTATTAAAGTGCTATCCCGAATAAAGAATCTGTATAGATGCGATTAATGGTTTCCTATTAATGAGTATATCAACTTTGAAACTACAATTATTATAGTTGAGTCATCTTGAATCGAAGAGAAACATTGCGAATAATTAGAATTGTATACATGGAAACGTAGAAATTACTACATACGTATGTATATATTTGGCACATTACATTATTATCAAATACGATTGACTAAAACAAAATAAAAACATAAATTAAAATAATATACTGTATTAATATTAAGATACTCAATATTTTTATAATTACCTATTTTGTTGATAAATCATTCTTAACAGAAAGTTTGCCTGAAATTTTGCCGAAAATTTTGCTCATAGACTGAAATGTATTATAAATTTTGTTTTTGAAATTAGCTTTCAATAGCGATAGTCAGTAATCATTTTTTTTTGCAACAAACTATTATTTGGCCATCTGCTATCAGCACTGAAAAATAATTTTAAAAGGGAATTATTTTATATAAGCACGTTGTAAATTAATTTTAATATTTTCTTTGTATTTGCACGATAACTTTTCGTCTTCTGTGTTAGAAAATAATATCTTTCTGATAATAATAAAGATTTTCCAATTACGTAGAACGTAAAATAAAAATTCTTAACTCTCAAGAAACCTGATCATTGTTTGTAAAGCCATTGAATGTGATTTTCAAATAAAATGCACGTATATTGTTGGATATGAGAAATATGATATCATTCATTAGTGTCAATGATTACCATTTAAATGAAAATTTTTAGAGAAAAAAAGAGCAAAAATCCGAGTATTAATATGTATTGCTGTGTATACGATTCATCAATTGCCCCTACACTCGCACCGCTGTACGTAACATGTTTAATATACACTTGCAAATTTTATTCTACAGAAATGCAATTTCTATGACTTTTAAATGAATATCGGTAAATTAAAATGAATATAATGGTTTCTTAGATTTCAAATTTTGGCTCATATCCAAATATAGTAACAAGTTAATAATTCCATATTTTGTAAATTAAATTATGAAAATAAATAAACGACCCGAATGCACAAGGAAAATAAAATGAGCACTATTTTATCTTGTCATTAAGTATTTTACCGAGAGGCTCTTAAATATACACTGTTTTTGATAATCCAATTCTATGAAAACTCAACAAACTCGACAAACTCTGAAGCTGTAAATTTATCGTAGCCATTTTGCTATGATTATCTGAGTATATTTTTTAATAACCTGCATATATTATATTTGACGGCAAACACTATCGTTGGCGATTACAGACGCTAAAAAATGTATTTCATATTTGCTTTAAAGTACTTGACTCAAATACCATATTATTTTTTTGATCCAGTTCTTTGAGTCTTTCATTGGTGAATCATTTTAAGGAGCATGATTCTGTAACCGTCATTCATGCGTTCAAATTTAAAAAGGTTGAACGATGACATAAATTTATTTCTCTTGCAATCATAAGTTAATTCTACATTTTAAAAGAATTGCTTTTAAATAAAAATTTTCTTTTTATTTTGAAGCATCTGCACCCAATTTTATAAGCGATATGCGATATAATTTCTAGTTCCAATTTAAGTCAAAATTCATATATAATATATTGCGTGATATCAGGATAATTATAAATAATTTGTTATATTCGAGGCATCTTTACGCTGGATATGTTGTGTTTGAATGCATATCTTTACATACGCTAAGGAATATATCTCGTTAATAGATTTAAAGACGTTTCATAAATCGTCAAAGAAGAAAAAATGCAACGGAATCTGATATTAAGTAATCACGTAAACGTAAAAACAAATAACACGTAAAAGTTTTTAAGATAATTAGCATAAGCGTAAAGAACTAGTACCTACAGATTAAATTATTTCTTACGTTATCCGGACCTCGATTCTAAAATGCAAATTGAATGAATTTTTTATAAGCATATTTTGTAAATTCAATTATTATAATCAAGAATTAACTATTTACGACGCATTTGAAGCATTGCGTCAAAAGCTTAAATATAACATAAATTTACTAGTTTCACATATATGCTGCTGATAATTATAAAACTATTTTTAGACTTCGATACTCTAGTAAAATGAAAAATGTACCACGGCAAGGCACTTTTTGTCTAAAACTAATACTAGTCGGTATTTATTGGAGTTTGATATATGTAAATTTCGTATTATTAGAACGTCATTTGGATGCTGCAATGTCAAAAAAAAAAAAAAAAAAAAAAAAAAAAAAAAAAAAAAATGCTCTACAATACTTTCACTTATATTTAATCACGGATATACCTATTGGTAATATTAATTACTTTTTATAGTTGATTAGATTAGTATCACCATTTAATGGTGTAGAATATTTCACAAAATCGATGTATATATGACGTTTGCGTTGTTTGCGATTTCTAATTCGTGATCACTTGATTAATTAGTGTAATCAGCATAAAAATTCCACGATAAATATTTTTGATAAATACCATAAATGCACTGATAAAAATGATAATAATCATTTCAGAAATAACGAATTCTGTTTCGGAACTCAGTTTCAGATATCCATAAAATTATCTTTGAGCACTAACTTTTTACATCTGGATTCATTAAAGTAATAAAAAACCTTCACCTCGTCATCAAGATGGGCTTATGAAATTATCATTTTCGATAAGCTGAAAGCACATTATTCATAACTTATGCGTTAAAAATCGATTGCTACTAAGACCTTAAACAGTTTTTTAATCGAGGTTTACTTTTCATTTTGAAGAATGAACAAAAGCTCAATTTATTCCTTAAATAATAATTACCTACTAAAATACATTCGCTTCTCAATTATAAGAAATACAGATGCAGTCATTGATTCCGTAGCTTGATCCGTCAAAATCGAGAAAAACGATTGAATTTGGTCGACCGCTTAGCTTTTATTGACATTTAATATTAAAATATTTATGACCGTCGATCTTACAAGCTTATTTGTACAAATAAGCTTAATGGCGAAGGGAAAAGAGGATATACCGTTTTTAATGGAATAAAAATAGGTAGATAAAATTACGTTCTATATTTTTTGGCTTAGTGCTCTTATTTTCCAAAGTACCCGCATTAATTTTTGTCACTGTTTCCTATGTCTAATAATTTTTTAGGTTTAAAAATATGAATCTCAAAGATTATAAGCTTTTTATGCAAGAGACGAGACGATAAAAGTAACCAAGGCCTTTAGTCATTTATTATTTACAAATTTCAAGTGTTTTGTACGTATTTTTCGCATAGTTTTAACGTTTAATTAAACTGCTTGTCCCTCCAATATCGATTTACCTAAAAATTTGCATTATGCATATTAATGTTTTGTTTCATGAAGACAATTTAAAATTTATGCTTGATCATCATTACCATTTTCATTTTCATTTGATCAAAGATCAAAATTAAACAACGTTGACAATTGTCCAAATTTTTAAACGAAACGAGCATGTGCCGAAAACAAAATATTTGATTTCACATTATTGTAAAGGTTTTTAAGATTTGGAATGTATAAGTATATTATGATGGATATATGATTATGAGTAGAAATTACTATGTATGAATCATATTTAACATATTATCAAATGTAAAATCAGTTATTTTGAAGACGATTGATGCAATTAGTTAATGACTTAATGAATTTACGTTAGAACATTCATGAATTATACAAAATTTTTGTGTAAGTGTAAAACAATGTAAAATGTTTTAGAAAAGGAAACTAAGTTTAATATGTGGTCATTTATATATATTTTGAGGTGCTGTCATTTTTCTAATAATTAATTCTCGGAAATTAGTGTACAAGCACCGATTTTTTAAACATATTTCGAAAAATATTATTTACTTACATATATTATTATTATTCACCTATTATTATTATTTATTTATGAATATTAGAAAATGCATAATTTTTTATTCAAAAGCTTTTTTAAAAATCTAGAATTTAATAATGTATATGAATTGAAGAACGTCGATGCACTTTACATTTATTATGCAAATCTGAAATCAGCTTAAACTAATTGTGGAGAAAATTCAAGTTGCTGTGTTAATTTTTTACAATTTTTCCACTACTTTCCCCGACTTGCAAATTTATTAAAAATGATTCGATTAATACCATTGCTGTTATTAGAAAACTATTATATTTGTATTTCCATTTTATCAAAATATGTGTACTTATTATTATTATTTATCACATATTAAATCTTCAATATAATAATATACATTATTTACACATTATGTATAAAGTTTAATTTAATTAAAAGAAACTCCTGTGTCATTCTAATCTTAGATAATGAATATATTTCATGAAAAAATCGTTTGATATTAATACTTTATGATCTCTAAAAAAGTCGTGTATTCACTAACATTTAGCTATCAGAAGTTAATTTTCATGCAGAGTAGTGTAACTATCCGTTACACTTAAATACATATTTTTTCATTGAAATACAAGGTTTACTTTAGTGGAAATGAATGAATTTAATAGAATAGAATTAATTTTTCTTATTACAATGGAACTCGAAATTTCATCATTGCAAATTAAAGAAAGTAACCATTTTATTAAAAAAATGCTAACGATTCTTAGTCATTGCTTATTCTTATTAGGTCCAACTTAATATTTTCTTCCTATTTTTTTTATCTACATAGTCTTGTAATTTATCATTTCTTTTTAAATAAAACTCTGTACACTGATTTTTACCTCCAATTCCATGATTTGTTTTACAGTAAATGCACAGCAACATTACCTCTTCTAACAACATTTTCTTTTAGAGATTGTCAAATTTGATATTTATTAAACTATCAAGTTATAACTATTTTATTATTGTATCATTGTTATAAAATAGTGAGTAATATCCTATTTAATGTGGCTTTCAAATAAATTATATATCTATTATTGTTAAATCATATTAATAAGAAAATAAGCGATTTACAATATGAACCTTAGTTAGATAAAATATGAATTAAGAAATCGTATATGACAAAAAACTTCTTAAAAATATATTCTTTTGTTGCTTATTATTATTATACGCTTTTATTCGTGACATTCGCGGTGACATTCTCACGATATATGACATCTATAAGTAAATATCGATGATAATTTTGCTTTCATCGCCACTAAAACCACTTCTTTTTCCAATTTAATAATATTCCTATATTTGTAGTATTAATTTTCCTTACTCTTCTGTAGATGTCAATTCAATTCTGTAAAAGTCAAGTCTCAAGTTGAACTATTTAGAGAAATATCTTTCGCACTTTTGTAGGAACGTAATAACACATTCTCGTTATTCAATCTGTATACATAAATTGCTGATACTTAAATTATTCCAATCATAAGTACAATACTTTGAAATCTAATAATTTCATTTTCATTAATGTAGTAGGGTGTTCTATTGTAAGTAATTGCAATATTCAACTGTAAAATAAATAAATTGTATCATAAGGTATTTATATGCAGTGTCAAATATTGATTGATAAAGTTACATAATTGTATGACTAATTCGTCATATGTCATTTCGACGTCTTTCCGAACTTAAGATTCGCTTACATAATTGATTGGTATGAGAGCGAAATTGTTAAATTCAAATGACTCCGTTGATCAATATTATTCTAAAGTTGAATGTACATAGTCTTATAGTTATTACATTTCATACGCTCAGTATGTGTACACATAAATATTAATTACGAATGGAGACAAAGTAGATGTAATTGTTTTTTATTAACTCATCTATGCGTTTTTGTACAAAAAAAGATCCATAATTTTATAAGTACTAATTTTCTTGAAAAAGAAATATACCTTTTAATGATTTAATTCCGAATATCATTTAATTATTGAAAACGAGAAAATTATTAGAATATTTAGAAATATGAGAAATGTGATTATAAAAAATAATTCGACATAGCTTTAAAGGAAACACATTTTAAAATATACTCCTAACAGTCTAGAATATATACAGATGTACAGATTTTGTTATTTAAGCTCGCTTATTCGTAGCCCGATAATAAAATATGAATAATTAAATCTACAATGCAAAATGCAAAATGCAAAATTTACCTAAATAGAGGTCTGTACAGGCGTATAAGAAAGTATTCAAAAGTGTTCTGAAGAGTGCAAAAATGTTGGTCATAATGTACGTGAAATGTACGTGAAATGTACGTGAAATGTACGTGAAAAATAATACGAAATTTCAACTAACGTCACAATACATGTAACGTATCAAGCTTTAGATGCTCAACATTCTTAGGTACCTATCAAGTAAAAGAATATAATTGTAACAAAAGACACATAAGATAAGAACAATAAGCTAACTTCGACTACTTTACAAAACGCCTTGTACGTTGTAGATTAAAAATACGCTTCTGTCGTCGTTTTATGTGAAAATAGATGACACTTTGAATGTGAGAAATACATTTGGAATAACGAGATATCGTAAACTAAAATATTGCATACTAGTATCGCATACTGTTCAGCATAAATTGAAGCTCGATAGTACTGCATAGTTAAATAAGAAAAGTTTCGATAAAGTCGGTGGTAATGCGTAAAATGTTACGTAATTCGCCGGAGCAACGGAGCTGCCGAGCTGTCCGTAATTTTGTATACTTGTTGCTTGTTAACTATATTCTCAACTTTTTGCTACGCGATAGTTGCTCATTAATTGGTATTAAGTATAATTGGATTTCAACACGTACGTACAACGTTTGTCTATTTGTAGACCGGAGAGGAAGCCTCTGTCTTACATTCGTTATGAGCGCCGTATGCTCTATACACTTAATATAGACGCTAGTGAATACGCGCGACTAAATAGCCATTGACGAAACTGACGTAATTATGCCGTTTTCTTCAAAAAAAAAAAAAAAAAAAAAAAAAAAAAAAAAACGTATGATTACGTTTGCATGTATTTAGTACGTTTGCTCGTATTTTCAAATCGTATTTTTCATAATCAAACTTATAAAGGCCAAACAAGTTGTGCATTAACTTGTGCACTTTTCATTCCATCATTGGCAGGAAATATCGTTCCTTCTTAATTTTCTAATTCAAATTGAACGGAAAAAATTGCCCACTGCTGATTACCGCTACATCAAATAAGAATCGATTAAAAAATAACATCTTGAAGCCTTTTATCTCTTCTCTTTATAAACCTCCACTGAGCACTGATGTACTCTTTATAATACAACCGACAATAATCTTCATTGGTCATTTTTATTTCTTAATGGGAATACTCAGTAAAACAAGTCCAAGTATCGGTATAACTAAAATATAACTAAAACTGAAATACACGAAAATGAAGTAAAATGAAGAAAAGTATAAAAGAAGACAAAGCAGCAGTAATTGATAAAAACATGCGCGATATCAGACAACATGAGATATTAGTTCAAAAATAATTTGCCTTTGGCGAGCGGCTGATACCAGGACAGCTAACCAGTGACTCCTAAGAGAAATAATTTCTCAGCAGAGCTCTTGTCTCTGATGTACAGGTAAAATTTGGAAAATTCTCCGGTAATTCTCATCTTATGTGACGCTCAACGTCTATCGTAGAGTATCGTAAAATAGAGAGAAAAGGAACGTTTAAGATGAAGCTGCTTACGTTCTTGGAATACATCCAGAAAGGAGCATCGGTGACAGTTGAATTTACTCCAGCACGTAAACTTAAATCTAGACTACACGCTGAAGTTGGTAACTCGTTTCGTCCATCGCACAGTTTCGAGTCTGTCTTTCGAGTGTTTCAAACAATTGTTGAAATAATAAGGGCCAATGTGTCGGTTCAAGTACAATAATTTATTGACCGGTAAAATGTGCAACTAAACGATCAGAAGCTACAAACGAGGATTAATATATCCCAGAGAGAACGACAGTCGTTAGCGACCTCATTGTATATACTAATTTTTGGCACGAGGGTAAATCATTGCATTCAATTTATGCCTGAATATCACTTTCTTAATTCTATTTATTACACAGCAAAAGTATTTGGTTATTTATCAACGTACTTATCAATAAATACGCGATATTTTCTAAGCACTAAAATATAATTCGATATCTCTATACAGCTGCATCTCTATACATATAATTCAAAGGTACTACGATTTTGAGATTTAAGACAGAAAGCGACAGCTTGAGCTTCCAAAGTCATTATTCACCAAAAATATTGCTGACAAGTAGTGCTCAAATGACGGTGATTTATTTTTATTTTTGGCCTTTGGTTTCTTTATTCGAAAAGTTCATTCAAATTATATCAAAAAGAGAAGTTGCGCGAAACTCCAAATACTAATTTCGATGTAAACAAAAATGTATATTAACGTATTCACTCTTTATGGTTCTTCTATATGAAAACGTTCAACCAAATTCTTTTCCACCTTCTTTTTGAATTAAAAATTTTTGAGAACTTTAACGTCACACGTAACGTTATAACGTATTATTTCATGTCATCGAATAATTTTGATATTATTTTTCCAAAATTGTGCGTAATAAATAATATTTCAAACTTAGAATTTTAATCGGCAAACTAGAATATTTGTCGCTGTGTCAAAGATTTTGTATATAATCGTTTGTTTATTTTACTTTATTAAAACTGGATTATTTGGTACTATCTGAGATCGCCATCAAATCAGCGACTTAAATTATCTACCCTCTTAAAATTTTATGTCCGTACAAATCGATTTAATCGATATGAAAATTCTCGATTTGCGATACACATTCCACCTACTTTTTAAACTTCAATGTACAAGAAGTTACGAGCCTTGCAGGAGCTTTTCAAAAGAATTCCAATCGTGTGTAAAGATGCTGCTTATTGAAACCGATGAGGTAACCGATATTATTTAAAACTTAAAAGCAAGCCATTTATTATATTTTTGAAAAATAAAACGTACTATCCATACATCGAAGGTGTTTCGTATGAGAATGTGACATGACTGCTGTTTTAATTACTTAGAAAATTTTATGATGAAACACAATGGATTTTATACACCGTATACTATAGAGTACAACTTTAATAGCCGTATCACATGAATCGGCATAAAATTTTATTTTACTTAAATAAATATACTTTTAATATTCCTGTTTAAATCTCGATTTGTTTGTCTAGCTATAATACGATTGTAATTCGTGATGATAATTTATACTTGTGAAAAATTTGTAACGTTAGAAGGTTTTTAATGGAAACGAAGTAATTGAAACAGTCATTGTTATGAGAGCTTAAATAACAGAAGTAATATTCGGGTATCGAATTTTCATCGGACACTGGCATCATTCTGGACGGTAACTTTCATTTTCTTAAACATTAGCAAATGATTCCTGAGCATTAATCAAGAAAAATGCAATTAAAATTCACCAAAAAGCACGCCTCCTTTTTCAAAAAAGGAGCGCTAGTTCACCTCGTCCGAGCTTCCCGCCGGTAGTGCAGCATTCGCAGAGATCAAAGGAGACCTCGGCTGCTGGAGTCAGGCTTTCTATTTCCTTTGTCATATCCACTTCCTTTGTTACTTCCTCGAGGCGCGTGCCGCTTGCAGCAGGTGAGGTCTGACCTTCTTGTATCCATGATCGTCTCCGCCCGCAAAGTGCTTTGAAACGTACGTTTGCAGTCGGGAGTTCGGTGCTGTGATCGACGAACTCGTATATCGTTTCGTTTCTTTGATTTATTTGGCGTTTAGCGAGTGCCACTGACAACTTCGTTCTTTTATTGTCTTCGTTGATCCGCTGTACGCGAGTGCCACCAGCAACGCGTGTCTCTCTGTATTCCGCTTCACCGATTAACTTGCGGTTGCTCCCCGAGGGCACCAATAAATTGTTATTTAATTTTTGTTTTATTACAGGAATTCGATTCTTTTATCATTTTTCTTGTTCCTCCTTTGTTTCTGTTTTTCTGACTTAGTGCGATACGGGTCGCGCAGCTGAGCACGCAAACGAACGCGCGCGCGCGCGCGCGCGCGCGTGTGTGTGTGTATATTTGATATATAATCCTATGTTTAATTTATATTTGATCTACGTATAAAGATAATACGAATTTTTCACAATAAAACAATAAAAGGCAATATCAACGTAGCAAGGATAATCTTGATGAACTCCAGATATACCATTTCTTATCTTCTGGAAATATTTTGAAACTCTCTTCAGATATTAATGCATTGAACGGCGCAGTCAACGTAAATATATGTACAATTACCTTCCAAAATGTGATTTAAAATTTACGATGTGCTTTTTCTAAATTTTTCTGTTGATAAAAGCTTGGAGACTTTTAACATGCTGATTGCCTGAATTTAATCAAGTATGAATTTTAATAATAATATAATTCCTAATTCTTTATCAACAAGATTCTCCTGCATAAAATTTAAAATTATCGAACAAGCAGAAATTAGGTCAAATATTTGACCTTTTGTATCTGTAATACTTATTTTTAACTCAAATAGAGTTACTTATGATCTGTGTCTTCTTATAAGAAATTATTTAGCATTTATTTTCATAATTCTTGAGCAAATGATCACTTGATTCTATAGTTTCATAAGTATAAAATTTGTTCGTTGATTAATTAAATTTGTTTACAATGTAATGTTCAACTTCGGTATATATTACTTTGTAATGCATACTTCAATATGCGCAATCAATATGCGCATATAAATCGTACCTTGTGAACAATAAATTTCAAATCATCAATTAAGTATTGTTTTATGCGATGAAATAGGTTGAGTTGTTACTCACTGCAATAATGAATAAAACTTGAATTTAAAAAGGTAACGGACTGTTTGTAACAGAAAAAAGATAATAAAGCAACGATTGTAAAATACTATTGACCATTGTTAGAGATGATTTAATTAACAGCGATCTTGTATTTCTCGATTGACTTGCTATTAAGGATATCGTGACGATGATACAATATACGCTTAGGACTAACTAAACTACGCAGATAACGTGAAAGAATTATAACCACTCAATAATCAGATGCTGCATAACCTTGTTAATACGAGATCTCTTATATAAAATGGATGGGAACTACTCAATAAGATATTTACTATGATTATTACTATCATTACCATATTATGGCTCCACATTATTGTGCATATTTTTTCATTACTGCTACTACTACTACTACTACTACTACTATTATTATTATTATTATTATTATTATTATTATTATTATTATTATTATTATTATTATTATTAAATACAAAAAAGAGAGTAAGCAGCTTATAAAATCAGGTCGTAATTTTGAAAATTAAAATTTATAAAAATTTAACCATTGCCAATACGTTGTAGAGTTATAAATAGTATGCCTGCATGCCAAATATATTCCCTGATTGCAATTAATCTTAACTGTATGTAATAAAATTAGGCATCCGTATTTATATAAAGAATACTGTTGTACTGTAAGTTTTGTTTGAAAGTACTATAATATTCAACTGTTAAAAATACTAATATTATACGCTACTTAGATTATATAATAAATAGCTGATAATAAATATTTCCCCCATTGTCTGGATTTATGGAAGTTTATTTTATTCAATTAAATGAGAACTATACCAAAAGTATTAAAAGTTTTAACATAATAAACTCGTACATGTTATTTTAAGTGCCAAAATCTGTTTTGAATAAGTACTTGATTAAGATCGCTCAATTCCTTATGTTATTGACTGTACTCTTGAACGTTGATCAACACGGATGGATAACCGTATAATAGAAGTTAAAATCGAATTAAATTCAACTATTCAACTATCAGAAAATATCTGTACAAGTAATGTCAACAAGAATTTTACATGCATTTATTGTCGGATTAGTTTTGCTAATTTTCTTTTTAATGCAATGTTGGATAATTCATATTGTGATACCGGACTCTCTTTAAATGAGATGTATCATAAATTTGTGTACGTCTATATTCATTATTAAAGTATGTTCGATTCAAACTGATTTCGAATAAAATACATGTTTTTATACATTTTAAATTGTATGCTTGTTAAAAACCGTTATTATTTAACTTAATATTTTTACGCGATTCAGAAATTTTATTATACCTAAGCAGCGATGTCGATGTTATACTTAGATTTTTCTCAGTTAAATCTGTTAATAATGTTGCAACTAAAGTAACGATTTTATACCAATTTCACATGAATATGCTTTCTCAATTACTTGGCTTTCGTTATATTTTTAAAGCGAAGGTATTGGTCCTTTCATCAGTCTTTTGTTGAACCAGGTGCTCCAATTGTATCTCTTTCTAATTCGATAGTCAATTTACCTGTTGATGTTTGAGGACATGCGCAAGACCACAACATTTTACGTGACATATTCTTATAATCTAGTATCGAACGAAAAGTGTTTTTAAGTCATAAAATTGTAATATAAATACCAAATGCTTTAATTAGAGTCTATGATATGAAAGTCATAATTTATAAAACTATGCGAGAGTATAATCATTCATTTATTTAATATCACAGCCATAAAAGAGATAATTTATCAATACTATCCGATTATAATAAAAAATCGTATTTAAGAACGGCGCTACATGTTGCGAATTTAAGCGTGCGATACTTAAAGACATACAGTTTGATCGGCAGACTTGAGATTCTTTCAATAAATATTTATTAGTATCTGCAAGAAAATACGAACAGCAGAACATGATTTTTGCTCGTTTTTCACTATTCCATATCATTGTAGAATGGTTCTTTTTAGAATGACTCTTAACGATTTTCGTCAAATTTTACATTAAATAATTGTGGATATTGATACGATCCGGATCGATTGATACGCGTTTGTTGAAATATGAATAAAAAGTTTATTATCTGCAAATGGATCTGTAATGTATTTAAGACGTGCCACAAGTCATTTCAATAATTCGTATCCAAGGAATTATCTTCTTTGCGAGCCGAAGTTTGAAAGACGAATAAAATAGCAAAAAAAATGCCAATGCATTTGAAATGGTTATTCGTTTATGACTACTCGGAAGAATATAGTTTTCATGTAATTGTCTTTATCAAAAACTTCAATGTTTAACTTTTTAATAGAATGAGGTATTTTCTCTATTTATTAATTACCGAATATTCCGAGGAGCAATTTATTTACTTTCAAAGTTTCGCATGTGTAATCAATGAGAGATAACGCAAGACTTTTTTGTAAAAGAAGGTCGCACGCATAATAAAAGTCTCTAGGAATAAGATTTTTGATCTGTTACATCGAAGAAGAAAAAGAAAATTTAGAAAGTCCAGATGAAAGACAGATCGCATGAAGATGTGGAATAAACAGCAGAAAGTAGGTAATTGGTTAGCCCAATTTATTTTCTAGACAACAAGCATCGCCATGAATTTTCATGTAATTCATCTCGACTCATACATGACTCAACGATCCATATAAAAAATTCCGCTGAATAGGTATTCCACCAAGTACGTAGGAGCATACGCACTCGCATGCACCTACGGCCAGGAGATGCGAGCAATTGCTCGTAATGGTTGCTCGAGTTTTAGCCGCGAGATCGCTGTACATTTTTCACTAATTTTATCACTAATCGACTGCGTGCCATGTCACGAATTACGTATTTTACGCTGTAACGATGTGCGGATAAAAAACACAGCCGAATGTACGTGTGCGCCACGTAATGTAGCGGGTCGCACACTCGAGTGAACCCAAATTAAGAATGTGCTCTGCTGTGTACGCACACGTTGTATGTCGGATGACTTTATTTTCGATTTTTCACTGAGAAAGCTCGGGTAATTAAGTAAGCAGAGCGAGTACCGATTTCTTTTATTATTAACTCTTGTCTTCCTGAAATGGAAACCACAAGGAGAATGCCAGAAGAATGCCATTTACTATACGCACTAGTAATAGTTTAACCCGGGCTAAGCACACTGCTTGCTACGTGCGCTTCGTGAATTATCGACACATTGTAATGTAATTGAAATGTTCATTAAACAATACGTACTTATTACATTAGTTAATTACCATCCCGCGGAATGGAAAACTATGCGGCTTTAGACACGCAAGCTTAATACTGCATTTTGCGCGTAAACTGTTATATTATTTTAAATCACACATTGAAGAAGGATTTATGCAGCAGTAGACGTATATTTATGTAAGTGGCTATGTAAGTGAATCTATTATAAGTCATCTGTAATAACATTATTAAAAAACTAGGTATACTTTAATTTATTACAGAACATCTTTTTGATTGATCTGTAGTAAACTCTCTGGGTGTGCGTGTATTCGTGCTTGCACGTATGCACTTTAAAAATGATTTTTATCAATGTGAGAATCTTATAAATTGAATTAAGATATTGAGCTTTTACTCGATCTTCAACTTCAATTGAAATCTCAATAGAGGAAATATTTTTTAACATCGTGCGAGCCACAAATGAAACCTCGTGATTCCCATTGCACTGACTTGATTGCAAGTACACGCGGTGTATCCCTGCCGTCTACTCTCATCTTAATCAAAATATTTTTGTTGAACACTCGCAACGAAATTAGTTCTATTGCGGTATTGCTTTTCAACCGTTTCATTACGATCAAGAATCCATAAAGAGTATATTTCATATTTGCTTTTTGGTAAATTTACGATCAACACGGATATACCGAATAATTATAAGGATTTACGTTCGATTTAAAAAAAAAATCAATAAATAAACAAATTTATAATATTTCTCAACATCACATTTGAGAAACTATTTTAGTATTACAGACTTTGTTAATCAAAAGATTTTATGGGAATTAACTATATTTAAAGACCGCGAAGAAATTTTGCAAAAATCTGCTCGGGGTACCTTGTAAAAGTACCTCTTTTACAAAAAAGAGGTACTCCTGATATTACGACATCATTCAATCATCATTTTGTATGCTATGATTGGGACTCTTTTTTCGTAAAAACATCGGAATATGAGTAATTCATAATTGAAAGTTATGAGTTAATTTAAAGTCGATAATTCGTAAAAAATTGAAAGAAGTATTTTAGATAGAATATTACGAAGTTTAATCGCCTAACATATTTGAAGTACAATTGTGCATCTTTCTTTTGTAGTTCTCTTGTAAAAACTTTACTTCGTTCGAACTGTTGCGAAAATGTAATTGATATACAAATTCAACCAGTCGCTCGTGCATTTAAATTTGCTCGAATGGAAATGACGTTGTTATTTAAAATCCAAAAAATACTGGAAATTGAATTGGTATTTTAATGAATTTGTGATTTTTTTGTGCAGTGGGAGTTGTTGAATTCACTCCTAACGCGTAATTGTCTGTCAATACAAATAATTTTTTTAGCACACGAGCATTTTATCGATGCGTTTTTAAGTCTTGAAACCGTTAAGTGTATTTGTTAATAATATTTTTCTATTTCACAATCGAGTTGCCCGTGCATATTGATACCGAGACATTTAATATAATAAAAGAAGCTCGGAAAAGATCGAATGAATCAAAATGAACCTTTTGACATAATTTATATAAAGCATTTTATATAATCCGAGTATAGGACTATTTGTTATTTAGTTTAACGTGTCCAAGCGCGTTAAAATCAATAATAACTCCATACGTCTATAAAATGTAAGTTATTTGTCGTTGTTTTCTTTTCAATTTAGAATTGTTGGAAAATTTAAAGTTTGCACCAAATCACGTTTTGAGAATAAACGAGATAAAATAAATTGCTTTCAATCATCTTGAGAATATAAGCAGTATTACCGCTTATATTCTAAAAGAGAAGCGAGTTTTTTCTTCTTGTACTCGATATCGTTATTTGAAACTTGTCTTTCTCTCTACAATGTATGTTTAAACACTTTTGTTACATACACAATCTTTTACTTTCCGAAAATACAGCGGAATTAAGGCAGATGTATTAAAATATGTCTAAAAGTAATATCAGCAATATCAGCAGTAATATGACGAGAGATGAAAAGGTACAGTCACGTGGTACGATTGAAAGTGCGATTGAAAGCGAACAAATTTGAATAAGATTTGATTCCTGAAATCCTAAAACCTTGATCCAATCGAGTAATGGAAATAGTAGAATACGACATAAATCGAATCGAGCCCTTGAATTCGATAAATATTAGTTGGATTATAAGAGCTTTCGGGATCTTAAACCACAACTTCGTCAAATAAACGAAAAATTAGAATGTATTTTTCCCTTTTTTTATCAAAGAGCTAACAAAAAAGTAAGGAACCGCGTCGTTATTACAGATAAAATCGGGTCGAAAAATTTGTTATTTAATACGCATTACCTCGTCTATCTGTGAAAACTGACGCAACGGATCAATTCAGCAGCCGAATTTAAATTGAAATTAAGCGAAAACAAAGATAGGAATTAGCCTTTGCGTCGCATCGAATTGAATTATACCAAGTTGTTCTTTCCGAGTTTCTTTTTTAACATGTCAATAATTACACGCGTTACAAAAGCGCTACGAGCAATTCAGCGGTCCTCGAAAACTCCTTTCTTCTATCGAACTAATGAAATCTCGTTATTAATCAATCGTAATAATCCCGACAATAGCTCGAATTACGGGAAAAAATGCACTTGTAAAGACGGCTACGGTGGATACGTGGACTGTCAATTGACAAATAACGTGGATATCTCGAGCGACGCGTACGCGATTGCACAACCCAATGAAATACTCTGGCACTTGGTAGATTTGTTGACGAAAATCAAGGATCCCCCACGAGTCTCCCGATCGGTTGTTCCCACGTCCCAAGCACGAATTCACCTCAGATCGCGACGATCGTTGCAAAATCGTCGTGGCCAAAACAGACCCTCGCAGTGCATACTCGAAGAAAGGCAGAAAGAAGCCGGCGATCCTCTTCTCCTCGCGCTCGCTCGCAAATTCCCCTCGAATTACGAACGGCGTCCCCCGCCGCCCTGCCGCCGAGGCACGTACACGAGCGCGTCCACTTGCTCGCATTACCTACGGCGAGCGTTAGCGGTGCTCGCTCCTCCCGCACCCCGGCGGGAGGGCGGCGGAGGGGGGAACTCGCTCGTTATTCAATTGAGGCGCGCAAGAGCGGCCGCGGGCCAGTCGGAGGCGGACCCAGGACCGCGATGTCCACGCGACTCGGGCTCTGCCTGAGACAGTCCGAGATCGCGGGATCGCCGAAACCCCGGGGGAGAGCGCGACGCACGCGGACGAGGACGGGCATCGCCATGGGCAGGGGCCAGTGCCGCAGTCGCCGGCGACGCGAGATCGACGCTCAGCCAGGACCGGAGCTTCGCTACCAGCTCTAGGGACGGATGGTAAGGGGCCAACGGTGCCAGTGCGACAAGCCCTCCGACATGGCCGCCGATCTTCACCAGCACAGCTCCCTCAAGGGCGTCGTCGACCACAGGTACGTATCGAGATCGCGCGGACACTCCTTGGCTTCCTTGGCTCCTAAGGAAATTTCCCAAGCTCCAACGCTGAGTACGCTCCAACTTTTCACCACGTTTTAACGATCGTGACGAATGCTCGATCTGAAATTTCTATAATCGCATTTGAATTCGTCTTCCGGTAGCTCTCGACGCACTACTACACCGATTATCCGCTTCATTTTAACCGGAAGCTACATTCTACGAGTCGTCGATTAAGCTTATTCTTCCTTTTTTGAGTTCTAACGTGAAAAAAATCTATCCAACGAGCGATTTCCTCCTTTGGCAAGAGATTCATTGGGGGGAAAAAAAAGGAAAATGCGCGTTTGAAAAGCTACGTCAAATTGATCTCTCTGTTTCGGACCGTTGTAAGCATTAGAAGTATCAAAAGTAATCGACTTAATCTTTCTACTTGAACGTTCGCTTAAAGCACAACAACCACTACTACAAAGTCATTTTTCAAGCTTGGATATCTGTAAGTTACACAACAATAATGAACAAATGTGCATTCAAAGTACGTATTTTATCGTGTCATTTGGAATTTTGGTTTTTGCAAGTTTTTTTATTCTAATATGATCTAATATAATCAAGTTTTAGATCCATTTACATTGTTTAAACTTCCTGAATCACGCTGAAGCTCGCTTAGAGCATTTAAAAACGTTGAATGTTTTCTTTAGTTCCTTTTTTTAACGCAAGAGAAATCTATGGACGGTTTGTAATAGTCGAACGTAGGACGTACTTTTGAGTTTTGAAAAATCGGATAGGATAACGAGATGTTTTATCAATGATAACGCGCGATTATTTCAAATTTGAAAAACATTCGTAGACTTCTACCACTACGACTACTACTACTGCTGCTGCTGCTGCTGCTACCGCTACTACTACTACTACTACTACTACTACTACTACTACTACTACTACCATTAAAATTTATTTTTTGCGAAAATCTGTACAATTGAAGGTCTGTCGTTTTTAGCCTTACGCGAGACAATCACAATTGAATAATTAAATTAAGCGATGTATTTTTGTATAAATATTAACCGTGTCTAATATTCGAAATTTAATTCTTGCCTGCGCAAAATTATATTAGTTTTGTTTACAAAGTATAACCGTCATTGATCGTGTTTTCTTATTTGAAAATTGATACATAAGATATACTCGTGATTAATTTTCAAATTCAAAGAATAATTATACCTCCCATTGTAAATAATTATTTTAACACTATAAAAGACAACTGCGCATACATTGCCATAAGGCTGTCTATCAAAGCACTTGAAGAATTAGCAATTTTTTCTTTTCAACGGAGTCGAAACAATACTAATAAGCAAACCTAAACGGCTGAAGAATTTTACGCGATCTAGGCAGTTCTGCACTTAAATCAATACCTATAAATCATACATTCCTAGAAATTTCATGTCATAAGCTTAAATTCTGTATGACCCGAACGTAATGTTCTTAGAGTATTTAATTTTATGTCCGATCGTGATATATGGTCTTTCATTATAAAATGAGATTAGACAAATCCCGACACGTAGGACGCGATAAATTTAAAATAAGATAAAAACGATGTATAAGTCCGTTACGTATTGAAAAAAGAAACATGCAAAAGCGAGTAAGTGATAACAGGGTGATACAGTGTGGAGCTGTAAAAATTAAATGTGTAAGAAGCGCACAGAGCGACGTGTAAGACCAAAGAGTAGCATTTCTCGCATCCCTTCGATTTTGTAGAGCATAAAAATCGTCTGATTAATCTTTAGCAGGCATTAATTGTTTCTATAAATAAAGCGAATGAGAAATCGTTGAGAAATTTGTAAGAGAATTTTGATTGTAATTTTATTGCCAATCGTAAAATTGTTTGTTTTCGGTATCAAAGTTAAAAAGGGTAAATTCATTACGAAACGCATCAATTTTTGAAAAATCTTTCAATCCTACTGGAATATTTCCATGTCCATCCACGTCCGGGCAAACGGATAGATGCAGATATCAATAATCAAATGTTTCTCATGGTGTTCGCTGAGAGACTCGCGTCGCACGCGAACAAAATAGTTCACTGGTACATTAGCTATAAATAAAAGCGAAAGAATTTGTTTAATTAATGAGACATATTAACCGATCACTCGCGCATTAAATGGGCTGCACATTGATAACTAAAAAATTTCCGTTCGCGAATTCAACTTGTAAAATATTTATTGAACTCAATCTCAAGAGTCTAAAACAAGCGCAGATTAGATAATGAGCTCTTGTGCAGATTTAAAATAAATTTAGATTAAAAAATTGAGATTAATATATTGCCGCCTTGATACATTATCGCGAGTCATTATCGCTGCGAGAAAGTATAGGGATCGCGTGTTCGCTAGTGCGCAACGACTATTTAAGTGTAACAGCGACGAGCCCCACTACTTTAATTGGTGTCGACCACACAGTACGTGTTTCTCCCGAGTGCCTAAGCCAAGCCACGCCGGGATAATTGGGAGGGACGCAGATTTCATAGCAATGCGTCGAAGCATTTATCCGGCTCGGAAGTGCGTTTTCTCTTAATTTGGCGTAGTGCGGCATTATTTGCAACTTATAAATTATACCGACAACGCGTGCCTGATGCTTCAAGGGCCGTATTAATTGAGAAATTTGCGAGATGGTGAGCCATTGCTTTTCCTCTTCCGTGTAGTGCACATACATATTTGAGTAAGGATTCTGGCGAATAAAATAATCCAAGAGATTCATAACGAAGCAGCTACGCGTTAATGCCCTTTTATCTAGTTAATACCTTTTAATAACTAATCACTATCTTTCTAGAAGATTTAATAATACGTTTTTAAAAGTACTCATGCAACTGCACATGCCACTGCGAAATTTGGACCTTACGAACGTTTCTATGTACGTTTCTTTGAATATATACTTATTGGTTATCTTATTTTTATTCAAAAATCATATTAATAATGAAATATTTTAGCTCTAGAAATACAAATTAATCGCATCCTTATTTTTAAATTTCAAGCCCATTTTCAAAGTCATCCACCACGTACCGTGTACGCGAGTTTCGAAAATGAATTTTATTTCTTGCTACGAATAACATTAAAAGAAAATTGATTTCCAAGCTCTTGCCTCCGTTTATTTGTATATAAAGTAAGCTTACGGCTTCAAAGCGAATAAAAATTCACAATTTCTCTGGGTTTCCATCATTTATTTTAGCCTCTTACGATTTCAATGCGAGCTGAACGATTTTCCTTTACAAACCGTATGTAATTTTACGTATACAGATAAAAGATCGGCATAACGCTAAATTATTACGCGATTTTGAGATTCTGCATTATAAGCAGTTAGAGTAAATTGTCGAGTTTACAAAAAGTAGTGCGTGTAAAATATGGTGAAACGGCCCTACAAATCAATGTCAACACCGTGTTATTGTAACGTATTAGGACTGAATTTTTCAGAGTAAGCGTTAAACGATG
Source organism: Wiebesia pumilae (assembly GCA_018907045.1). Lineage (NCBI taxonomy): Eukaryota > Metazoa > Arthropoda > Insecta > Hymenoptera > Agaonidae > Wiebesia > Wiebesia pumilae. Next base: position 7,072,237 of record JACCHZ010000138.1, read on the forward strand.
ATCGTTACCACGAGTACCGAGTAACAGCGATTCCAACTGGTCGATAGGAGCTAAATAGGAGATTTAATCCGAGTGCGTTATTTCGCAAGCAAGTTTGTGATTTAATATTTGTGTAAAGGAATGCAAAGGAATGTAAAGGAATGCAAAGGAATGTAAAGGAATGCAAAGGAATGTAAAGGAATGCAAAGGAATGTAAAGGAATGCAAAGGAATGTAAAGGAATGCAAAGGAATGTAAAGGAATGCAACGGAATGTAAAGGAATGCAACGGAATGCAAAGGAATGTAAAGGAATGCAAAGGAATGTAAAGGAATGCAAAGGAATGTAAAGGAATGCAAAGGAATGCAAAGGAATGTAAAGGAATGCAAAGGAATGCAAAGGAATGTAAAGGAATGTAAAGGAATGTAAACGTAAAATAGGCTTTTGCACCCCGTAACGATGTAAATTGAGATTCAGGTTTCAAAGCATCTCGCCACCAAGACTTTTCTCAAAAATTTATAAAACACGAGCTCTGACAGTAGGATCAGCCGTAACTTGAAAATGATTAAGTGATTTACATGAGTGATTCACAGCTTGAGAAAAAGGAAAAAAAAAAAAACGTTATAAATCGGACGTCGGACAGTGGCACACGACTGTACCTCGATTTCACGAGCCCGCAAAAGAGGAGTCGCCGACGTTTAGCCGACAGCTTTCCCTTTTTTTTCCCCCCTCGAGTATCGTAGGAATGGCTCGTCGCGAGCCGCGGAAAACAGAAAACAATCGGCGATGAATAATTTTTCCTCGCGCGAGCGCGTGCGCGCACGCCCACAGCCTTGAGAGCGCAATACGTGCGCGCTCTTCCAATGTCAAGCTCGAGAGAGTGACTTCCGATAACGGTTAAGAGTTAAAAGGCCCCCGATCGGCCATTTTCCTCTACGTCGCCTCGTACGTCGTCGCTATCGCGTGGGCGTGCGCTTGTGTGCGCACTCATTGTACGCGCGCAGCCCCGAGTTAATAAGCAATTGACCCTCGAGCGTTGCGCGAGCGGCTCCTCTCTAAATGTTCCATTGTCGGCGTTGCAGAGCACCGCAGCGTCCGCAATTAACCCATTTCTTAAAAAGGCTTCGGGTGCGCGCGCGCGCGTTCTACGCCACTCAAGTTCAAAGAAGGACGGATGGATGTTTAACGAATGGACGATGGGCTTTGAGCCCTTTGGGCTCTCGAGTCACGCCTTTAATCCGCGAGGGAGTTTCACTCTGCTGTTTGGGCGATGCACTTTTAACCGTTTGAGGAATTTTCCCCGATCGGGAAATTCTCTACAATTACGCAAGCCTCATTTTTACAGCTATACTGTGCGAGCTGAGTTCGAACGAAAGCAGCACGCCAATCGATTATTTATCCTACGTTACTACGTTACTAATCAAGCCGAACTAGATCGATTACAATATTAAAATGTGCATCAGGGGTATAAAGTATAAAATTCATTTCATACGCACGTAGGAAACGGATTCGTTAAATCCGTGGCTGAAAATTAATTTATCACAATTCATCACAATGGTAAATTGTGCTGCGCGAAGGAAGAACAACGAAAACCAAAGAAGTCCACGGATTCAGAACTAGAATAATAACAATTAGGGTCACAGGATATATATGAGCTATCATGCGCTGTAATTGATGTTAAATCAAGCTAGAGTTACTGCTACTTTCGATATAAAAACAATAAGCTCACGCTTATTCTTGCAAAATTTGACGAGTTGTCAGTTTTTCAATTAATTTTCAAAGTCCGATATAATCCACGAAAGAGATGATGACTTTCGATGCCTTTTAAGTATAAGTAACTATCCCAGTCTTCTATATTATTATGTTACTTTGGTAAGACGAAAAGGTGAAAAAGAACTTCTAAGTCACAGTAAGAGTTTGCGATCGCTTCGAGTAAATTCTATATGCTTTTCGTGCTCTTTTATACGTTGACCGTCTATTTTTTCGATTATTTTATATAAAATTTTACCTTTTTATCACTATCTTGTGCGTTTGAGCGAGGAATCAATTGACCGTTTCGTACGATCTTCAAAAATTACGAAAATCCATAACATTGAATACAAAGTCAAAGAAAAGTAAGAATTACTCTGCAAAGGAAGCAAAGGTCGTCAAGCTTGGTACACACTAACGACGGTAGATGAATAATTCCGTATAAAAGGAATATATTCCGAAATCGTTGATACCTAGTACAGTTACCTAGAAGCTTCTTATGAATACTATGTGAAAATTTTTTCATAAAAGAACTTTGCTACATAAGTTAGAACGTAGGTGCGATCTAATGCATTTTACAAGGAATTCTACATTGTGCGACGAGCACAATGTAGAACGTAGAAACCGATTACACGAAAGGAAATTGACAACTTGAAAGTTCATTGTATGCATTGAATAATAAAATGAAAAACTTCTTATCTACTTGCTTACGTATTAAAATTTACGATATGTTAAAAGCATTTATTTTATAAATTGTTAGATGCATCTTCATAAAAATAACAGCATATTTTTCGATTCTTTTCTACTTTTCTAGACAATTCTTCTTTTATTTCAAAAGTTGCCCTTTTAAAACACTTTCCGTCTTCGCTGAAATTTAATGCACCTACATCACCATCTATTGGGCGTCGATAACTCGTTTAAATTACAAAAAAATTGGTCGAGTTTCCAATTGAAATAATCCATGGTCAATGGTAGATTTAGTTCTCATTCAAAAGATTGGTGTCCTTTTTATTGTTTACAGCATATGAATGGAATTTCTTATCGATCGAGGATGAGAAGCTATTCTCGATTATGAATAAAGCTGTTTATTGTCTGTACGAGATTCATTTACATTTGTACGCGAGCCTATTGCAATTGATTTCGTTTTAGAATTAAATTTTAATCAGAATTACTTATCTCAAGAGTTTTACAATAGTTAAAGACACGGATATTATTCCTTGGCATTTTGCTAAATGTCGGAAAATTTGCATTTGGAAAAATATATATTGGAAGGTAATTTCTTATTTTAGATACAAAGTAGTTTCAATTCGTAGATTGAACTTTATGCTTGCGGCTGCACGTGCTTCTTTCTTTAAAAACAAAAAAGAAGATAAGCAAGCAACAAGAATTGATAAACGTCAGAAATTTTGTAAATCCGTAGATTGAATCTCATAAGTTTTTTTTAAGATAAACACACCTGCGTGTGATTGCTATCAAAACTACTTCTATACTTAATGTGCTGAATAATCTCATTAATCGCAGCTATTTCTAATTACACTGAAAGTAATTTATTGTTGTTTGCTCGAAAGGTTTATTTCTGCTTGCATTTCTTAAACTATTGTCAAGACTTGAGTGATAAATATGTTTTTAATTTTAAAAAGTTGCTTATGCAATTTTCCGTTTAACCGCACACATATATAAAAGTATGTTTAAATATTGTGAAAAATATTTATCATTTTATTTAATTTTCAAACACAATTACGATTGTGTATTTGATATTTTCATCCTTTAAGTACTAAAGAATAGTACTCAGCTTAACTTGTAGTAGTAAACGGTTTACGCATGTGAATCGAAAATAAAGTCGAACAATAAAACAAAAGTAATACGATTCGTATACTTACTATTGAATATCTCTTCTTATAAAAAATATTTTCTTTTTCTGATTTCATACATTTTTATGAAGTTTTGAAACATATTTTTATTTCCTCTTGACTTTGTCGCCTGTAAAGATTTCGATATAAAATTTAAAATAATTTAATAATTTAATAATTTAAAAATTTTCACTTTACATATCCGATAAAGTTTTCATTTGATTTTTAACTAGTATGATACAATGCTTAATAAAATAATGTTCAATTTTCAGTATTTACGATCTACCTGTAATCGAAAAACTTTTAACATACTGAAGAAATGATTGGATTACATTCTATGTAGATAAATATTTCAGGAGGTTTCCATATTCGGGGCGAATCTAATATAGTTTCATAATAATAATAATGGATAAATCGAGTAATTAACTTATTAATAAACTTTATTAGGGATAGGATATTGCGTTTAACTTTTACGAAATAACATAAGGAATTCTTTTGCTATGTGAGAATGCAAAAAATGTGATTTCAAAAATGAATATTGAACGTAATAATAGAACTTTATTTTACTAAATTTTTACTCATAATAAACACTGAACTGAAATCCGTTCAAAACCTATTACATATTCATATTTTAGAATAACTTTTTCAAATTAATTTATCTTCTTTGCAAAGTGCACTTGCATAAATAACTACTGAGCATACACGTACATTGCAATTATAATAACTACATAATACTTCTATGAGACAGTTAAAAGTAAATATTTATGCACTTTTAGTACATTAGTTCTATTCACAGAAAAATGACATGTTCAACATACGTTCGTTGTTGTTTTCAAAGATACAAGTTTTATCTGCCAATGCAAATTTTGAGTATCTATTGCTATAAAATGCAAAAAAATCGTTTAAAATTAAAATTCATAAAGTGCCTTATGAATGTATTTTTTCAAGTATAAAAACTGTAAAATACTTAAAATTAATTATGAGCAAAGAATTTTATTTATGTGATTATTTAGATATTTTGTTGAAATGTTGATAAACACGAATCATGAAATATATACCCATTATTGTAAGATTTGAAAACCATGTTATCATATCAATGGGTCAAGAGTAGAGATAAATTTTAGAGAAAAATGTTAAGTATCAAATGATGAAATAATAACGTGTGATTTCTTGAGACAATGTTATTAAATACATGACTGCGATTATAGACAAAATCTTCACATTACGCAATAGAAAAGTATTTTATGTGAAAAATTTAATGTAAAAAATTAATACAAAATGTTTTATTTTACAACAGCGATAATGAGTGTCAATTTATGAGGGTTTTAACCTCAAATACATAAGGTTAAACTTAGTCGTACTCAAATTTTTTTTATATTTAAATTTTTCATTTACTTATTATAACATTTATCCGATTATTTATATTGTTATTAATAGACGAGTACTGATTCTTTTGAAAAAAAAGTGATAAATTGAAAAAAGTAACTATTTCGGACGCGAAGAACCTTTCTTATGATGATCCTTATAAATATGATCCATAATTACATTTAGATTAGAAGTGAAATTTCATATTGATGAACTAGATTTGAGATTTCGTTTTGCGACTCTGGAAAACCTACTTTTGCTGGTACATTTTTCAATATTGTATTGTCCGAAGAAGACGTATTTAGGCAATGAAGGCATGAAATACGTAAACATTAATATACGTTGACACTGTGCATTCGAATCTTGGTTTTTACATTTATCGATAAATCTATCATTTACCATAAGTTTTAGTTACACGCCAATAATATATATAATAATAGTATGAAAGTTTGGAATTATTATTATTTCCAAAGAGTCAAAGAAAAATCGTCACACGTTTAGAAACTATTTGACATTCTCAGAAAAACTTACGTCTTATCCAGTGATTAACTGGATAAAACATTTTTAAGAAACTTGATAATTAAAAGCAATTAACATTTATTTAAAAAAATTTTCTAGTTAACATTGTGCGTAATTGCAAAAGCACTGAAAATTTCCCATTATTAGACTCAGGACTTTTAAATTAATTTAAATATTATCATATCATGTAACCTTCGGGATAATACGATAATTGACGTATAAATTTTCCACTATGATTTTGCACATCATTCGTGATACTAAAATTAACATCGTAATAGTCAACTGTAGAAGAATAAAATATGAGAAAAAATGATTTATCTCGTGCAAGAAGCGCTCAAAATAGAAAAGTCACATGAAACAGTACAGTTATTCATTTATACGATTTTTATTAAAACACATATCGTTAAACAGTTAATAAATGACCGTATGCTTTATTAAAGTCGATCGTGATGCAGATAAATTCAAAGCGGAAACAGCAATATCACAATTGTATTACGTATATTGATTGTGTTGCACCGATTTCAAATCCTCCATCGATTGTGTAAATACCAAATACTTGCATTGATTAGGAATCCAATCATTCGTTTATAATAATTATTTAAAAAAGAATTTTAATTTTCAGTTTTTGTACAACAACTTCTTAACGATATTATAAGCTTTAGTTTTTTTTTTTTTTTTTTTTTATTTTGCTGATGAATTTTGTAAAGATATCGTTGAAAACGTAAAACGTTATGAAAACTGATATCTATATTATTTATACGTATATTGTAAAGTGTCCGAACTGAAATCACGTAATAAGTCATTGCAATTTTAGTAGGCATATATAAATGAAATAGCTAATGTTTTTCACGTACATAATATGAAACTTGTTTTGCTTCCAAACCGTTCTTCTCCTGGAATAGTATTACGTAAAAACTTCCAGCATAAATATGATTAACAAATTAATTAACACACTCATTCGATTGTTGACTAAATCATAATTAATTAGCGTTTAAGGTATGAATATTTTATTTTATGTTATACAAATAGCCTATGTATTATAATTACAATTTACTGCAGTGGGTTATTTTCTTATCACACAGTGATAAGCCGTTACTTTAACTTTCTTAATCGAAGCATGACTTTTAGCATCTCACAAAAATTATTCAAAATGAACCGTCAAGCTCTTATTTACTATTTTAATACTTTGACTTGTTTGTTAATACATCGTTTTATAAAGTGTCTCCTGCCTCATCTCTAACAAAATAGCACACATTGATATTAACCGAAGTAAACGTGCTGTAGTAAGGGAACCCTTCGCGTTATATCCATATTAACGGTAACATTAAATATATACGAAATAGATACGAAATACATTAAAATGCCAAAATGCAAGAAGCTTTTGTATCGTCAAATACAATTACGTCGTTAAAAACAAAAATCTTTAATAATATTACACAAACCTTTTTAGATATACACTTTTACCGTTTAAATGTGAAAATTGACATTTTTTATTTCAAGAATTTTTCATTTTTTTTTTTTTTTTTTAATTAACATCTTAATATTTCGTGCAATCATTTTTCTAATATTATGTAAATATAATTGATAAATCAAACAAATTACTGTACCCAATCGGATTATTATTTCAAATGTGACAGTGTGATTGTAAATTAAGATTTATTAGTGGCTATCGAAAATCTCAATTTTTAATTTTCCGATAACATAGATGCAATAGAGCTTCTCGAACAATCTTAATATAATCACTTCGGTAAATTTATAATAATATTAACGATAATATAAAATGAACATTATGGTTAAAGCGTTTTATAAAATTGACAAAAGGTTTTTTTACTGTCGATAATAGAGTATAAAATAAGAAGGTTCATTTGCAATTTTCTTTTGACGAATATCATAATATATTCATCATCTAATTATAGAGGTAAACGGCAACTTAATAAATTAGTTATTATTTCTTCACTGATATTAAATGCATTACTTCACTTAAACCTTATTTTAAGACTGTGTTACGAGATAAATAAGTAATAATTTAATATAACAATGCTATTTAATTCGTATTTAAGTAAAGTATACTAATTTTGCAATTTTTAGCAATTTTCATACGTGTTGTATAAAAAAAGAAACTTTATAAGTGTATTATTAACAGTGAATGATGCTAAATATTTTGAAAGCTAATTAATTTGTAAACTGAATGTAAAATATGTTTTCAATTAAAAAACAATAGGGTAATTTACAGATGATTAATAACGTACGATAATAAGAATAGTCTCTGCGTCAGTATACTTACTAAATAGATAATCCTCGAAGGCATGCAATAATTGCGTAATTAATTACTTTACTAAAATAAGAAACTAGTAATTTTAATGTTTTTGAAAATTTCGAAAATTTATTTAGTAAATTGTGTTAAAAATAACTTTGAATTGTGTTCAAAACTTTAATTCGAAAAATAGTGCAAATTATAAAGTACTTTGACGATATTTGTATTAATTTAATACCTCATTATTTGATAACTGAGATTATTTTGTAAATCAAAAATATTTTTCATGTGATGTAAATTTTTAGCTACCGAAATCATTTCGAAATCCTCTTAACATTGTTACGTTAAATGATAAAATTCGTATAAGGTTTCCGTAAATTTATTAATATTTCATCTGAAAATCATTTAAAAATATAAAAATTTAAACAAACATTCTTTATTAAGTATTTAAAATGAAACATAGAAAATTATTGCACGTAAAGTTATTAATTATTTTGTTATCTCCGATTGCGAGACCACGAATGCCAAAATCGGTAATATTACGTGATCTTTATTTTTTATTGTTCTCCTCGATTGGATTTACTCTAATTCTTAATTGTAAAAAATTAAATTACGTAAACTTTGGTGTCGTACGTAAACTATTAGTTTGCAATTACGTAAACTATGGTTTTGAACAGATTTACGACGACAACACTTTTAACTGAAATGGACATTAATTTAATATGCCGTACAATAATTTATAAGTTATTTCATTTAAAGTGTACCGTATTTGTTATTAGAAAATTTGCCTTAAAATAAGACATTTGGACACTTAATATTTTATCAACTTGTGAGTGTATTTTTTGTTATTCCAAGATGTACCGTAAGTAGAAAATCGGTGAGATGAAGTAAGGCAGAAAGTGTGAGAGAGTGAGCGAGAGCGAGAGGGAGGTGACAAGGGAGGTTAATAATTCGGTAGCTAAATAAGAAAAGAGCAAGAACGCGAGATAGAAGAGGGGAGAGTAAGATTTTTGGTATAATTAAAATTAAGGTAAGTCGTACGACAATCTTTGAACAACTTTGATTAAAGTCATTGTACGCATTTCCGTAATCAAAGCCACTCTACGTCTGATATTTGACCTAAATGCCTAGTTCCGTTACACTTATTCTGTGCTCGGGTTTGCGATTTTCTTTTGCAAATTTTGTCGTTGAATGAGCTCATTAAATTACATTTCAATATTTATTTATAGAAAAATATGAAGAATTCATTAATTAAAATCATCAATAATCAAAGAAGAATTTATCGTCTAACGAAATAATACGCTAAATTATTTAAGAAATAAAAGGGAATAAATTATTTTATTTAAACATGAATTCTCGATGGACTTACTTACAAGGAAAAGGAGTTTTTACCGAAACATATATATACAACTATTCTGATTCGTTCCATTCGTTTCATTCTTCCATGGCCCCGTCCTAGTAGACTGCAAACGTAAAAAGTCGAGTCGACAATCACTTGAATATTATATTGCTTATGTGTCACGAGAATAAATGTAGAGCTGAAGTAAAAAATTGGAAAAATCTACTCGTTAGAAATAACTTCATTTTATTAAGAATTATTTCTTTGAGCATTGAATATTTTAGATTTTCAGGCGCGATATTTTATTTTGAAGAGTCAGTATAGTAGCAACACGTCAATAAACAGCTTCAATTGAAGGTATATTTTCATTTAAAATATAAATTTAATGATTTTTCACAGTGCCGTTAGGTCTACAATATTAAACAACTATATCATTATTAAGTTAAGAAAATAAAAGAACAATCATTAAATTGCTAAAATATTTTACAAACATTTCACTAGAAATATTTGAATGTTTAATAATAATTAATTAGAAAATACCATTAAAATCGTGAAATTATTATCTGCAAAACTCAATCCAATATGAGCCATGAAATTCTTGTATATATGCTTATTTATGCCAACACTTGGTAATTACAATTGGTTAAAACATAAAAGATTATATGTGCTTTAATGCACTCACCCAGCCCACACACACGCAGCCACACATGCGCATTAAAACAAGTTTCGCAGCAAAGCTAAAAGATGCGTAAATTACGTTTCTCGATGTGTATGTAACAAATTGGTAAACCCGTTGAGAAATGTCCTGAAATTAGTTATTTTGCATTTTTTCCGTAAAGAAATGCAATTCGGCTTCACAGACGAAACGAAAATTATAGAAATATTGGCTGCAGACGTTATCTATTTATTATACGAATAAACAATTTTTGAAGAAGAAAAAAACACCGAAAACAATTTCAAAACTTTAGAGTTAGGATCACTTTTATTATTATTAAATTAAATCAGATTTTACCTAAATACTTAAAGCAATTTGGTATTTGGAACTATTTTCCTTATATATTACTATTGAATTTGATGACTATATCGTGTATTCATACTCAATAACTATCATTAAAAACATAAATACTCTAAAGTGAAACATAAATACTACTAGTGAAAATATTTATAGAAAGCTAATCGATAATTGAATTTTTGCCGAAAATATTAGTTTTACGTTTAAAATTACCCTTATTTTAAAATCAATATCTAATTCATATAATTTCATAGTATATACTACTTTTCTTTATAAACGCGTGTGGCTCAGAAGCAGAATTTTCCCCTTCGAGAAGGTATAAAATCAGTATTTGCTTTATTCGATTCTTAAAATTTCTTTAAATACATTTAATATCGTTAAGGATTTTCTATAAACAAACGAGCTTTTGTCCGTTAAAACGTGCGAAAGTTTATTTGAAAAAACTGTAACAGATATGTGTCAGAGATAATACTTGAAATTAGTTAGACATTCATTATCCTGCACGGAATGTGCTATTTTAAATCATTCATTACTACTTAAAAATTAAATAATTAAGAGCTCCGTAAGCGTTCTAATACTGGGTATTATTCTTTTGAAGCTCGTATTTTTATTACATTTGCGTATGTCTCGCAACACGAGACAACAACCTTTCGCTCAGTGATTTGGAAATAGTACGTAAAACAAATTTTGTGTACCACTAGATGATAATCAAATAATTTCATTTGTACCAATCTACAATTCATTATCGATTTTACAAATTAATCACTAAATTTCATCTGGACAATTTCATTTTATATTCTAACCCTGTAATAATAATTTATCTAAGATAACGAATGCAACGTTGTTATTCGATGTCGAATAATTCTTTTATACATCGAGTTAATTTTACTAGATAGAAGGATATCGCGATATTTTTAGCTAACAACATGTGGTTTGTCCCTTTAGATGATGTAAAAATAGCCTCGGGTAAGGCCAATCCCGTTCCAATTATTCCATTAAGGTATTTAGGTGACGATCGGCCGAACGTCAATTTAGAAAAATTCCATGCCCCTGCATAGCTCGGTTATCCCTCCGTAAGAAATATAATCCAGTATAATATTGCAATATTACAATATATGAAAATTAAAATCAATAACGTTTCTAGCTCGCGATTTCATTTTTTCACAATAGCAAAAACACGCCAAGTAAAATATTTTCATAAGCGTCAATCGAGAGGTAATATTTCGATATTTACATATGTCCTTAGTTTTCATAAAATTAACATTTTTATCAATTTCAGAGAGGTCATGACGATAATTACAGATATTTTTAATATCAACACTTTTTAGGTTTAGTCTATTTATTTAGGTTTATTTTTCAATTGAAATCGATGTACAAAAGAACTTATACACGTTACGACTCCATGTGAACGACCCTATCAACCTCAAATAATTTTACAAAAATCACATACGTTTCAACTTGAGTATTGCGGATTAAAAGTGCTCGAATTTATTGACATGATTCACAATTTAATGGAAAAATGTATGAAAGCGTCTTTGTATAAAAGAATTAAAATTGGTAAGAAAAGTTAGAAGCCGAGTCTGAGATTATAAGAGTATTGTATAACCTTGGATATTGGAAAACAGGCGAAAACTTTGGCGACGAGATTCATTTGCGGCGGGGGGAGAGGGGCGTGAATAGGAAATAATTACGTGCACGTCATTATAGGCAACGAAAAAAAAAGAAAAAAAGAAAAAAAAAGGAAAAAAAGAAAGAAACAAGTTCAATCGTAATAACCGTGTCGAGTCCAATGAAATAATTGCAGTGATACGCGTATGCGTAAATGGAAACATTACGAAAAACTAATCACGAAAGAAAGTCGACGGATTAAAGAAAAAGCCGTGATTGCGCATTGAGGTGACGTGCGCCGTAGCATATGTAGCCCGATTAACACTGCTGTACTTGGGGTTCACAGGAGCGGAGGCGACATGAGGCTCCAACACAAGAGCGGTTCGACCCTCGCGATCGGACAACAGCAGCCGCAGCCGCAGCAGCAGCAGCCGCAGCAGCAGCAGCAGCAGCAGCAGCAGCAGCAGCAGCAGCACCACCAGCAGCAGCACCAGCAGCAGCAGCAGCAGCACCAGCAGCACCAGCAGCACCAGCAGCACCAGCACCTGCAGCAGCAACTACCCGACGACGCGCACCGACTCCGCTTCCAGGACAACAGATTCCTCACGACTCTCGTCCTCGGTAGAAACAGGTACGATCGTCGAAACACCGTATCGAACTGTTCGCTCAAAGCTCGCTGGATGGGACTCCACTCCAAAAATGATAAATATAATTAAGTGGATGATTAAGATTATGTACGAACAACAAAAGTTAGCAACGGTTACTCAATCGTAAGTAACGGTAACCAGTGTTGACCCATTTTCTCCGCGTGTTTTGCAATTATACTCTAATACGGACAGGAAACAGTAACTAGAGTGGGAAATTGATTCTAATAGGGATCCACTGCCAATGGAGTGGAAATCCCACTCCATTGGCAAAATATTCAACGTGTTGCGAGGCGTGAGCGACAAATATGTCGTCGTAGGAGCTTCGGAGGATGAGAAACTTCTTGGGCACGGAGGCTTTTGCTTCTATTAAAATGGCAATTTCAGCCGAAAGTCCAAATTAGCCGGTATTTTTTTATAAGAGAGTATTTTTTCACGGATAACAAGGAGCCGATGCTGCGTACATTTTAACAGAAAATTCGGTAGCAGAATTCTACCACTTTTTGCTGTGCGATAGAGTAACGGATAAACAAAAGAAATCGCATATAGCTAATTTAATACACACTCTTCGTATGCTTGTTCAAACAAATCTTTGCCTTCGAAAATTAATTCTGATAAAAATATAATCTAAATATAATCTAAATATAATCTCTGCTTTACAGCAAACGAAGCACAATCTTTAGAAATATAACGAAAACGGTAAATCTGAAGAAATTTACGTAACCCCGTCGTATGAAAAACGGCAATAATAATAATAATAATAATAATAATAATAATAATAATAATAATAATAATAATATTCGCACAAACGAGGATCGCGTTAAATTTATCATTCATTTATTAGAATTCTTCATAAAGCCATACATTTTTAGTGTGATCCATGAAATAAAAAATTTGAGCGGTAATATTTTCATAGCGACTCGTTAACAATACCTTATATCGTTTGCTTACGGTATTAGTTTCGTTACATTATTACCACAGTTTGTTAATAATAGCAAAGCTTTCTTATGCAAAATTTCGTTTCGCATGGACGGACGCTTCGTGCTTAGAAAACACTTAATTTGTATAATTCAAAATAAATTAGCTATCAAGTAATACGCTGCCACGTAATTATGAGTTTAAAATGTACGCGCTCCGTCGTTACGAAACGCAATTTTCAACGGAGATTTTAAATATCTTTCAAGGCATATCCTATTTTTCATAAAAGTAACTTGAAAATAACAGCGATAGCAGTCCAACGTTAATTTTATTATATTCCTTAGGTTGTATTAATATATGTATTCTGTAAGTTTGCCACTGCATACGGATAGTAGAAGCTATATTACTCATAAGATCAATACTAATAATTTATCACTCAGGCTCAAATATTTCTCTATGCTTGAACGAAATTTTGCTTCAATGAGCAAACGTTGAATCGTATTATTCTTATCGCCACTATACGTACCTCTTATAATTTAGCTACGTCATTGCGTTCATATATTTAAACGCTAATACGACTGTAACAGTTGGGCAACATTTTAAAGAATGATGTTAAAAAATGCTCGCAGTTTTCTGTAATGGCGATGTTTTTAATTACATTTGAACGATCGTTCCGCATTCGATGCATAATTCTACGAAGTCATACCTAGGATTATTAGGATTAATCTTTCTATATTGAACCTTTCGATTTTACCATTTACTACTTTTCCAGTAGCGCTCAGTTGTAACGCTCAGAAACATTTTGGAAAACATTGTCATAAATAGTGTACACCTTAGTTTCATAATTATCTTATAAGCCAATGCTACAAAATATTAATATTATTTACGTTAATCGTGAAATTGTTGCAAGCTTGTCCTGATTTAAAAGCTGATCAAAGACGGCATATTATTTTAAACGGGTTGGTAAAGAAAGACGAAAAATTGGATGCTTGAGGTGAAGAAATGATACATTTGGGAGTGCCTCTACGCTCATTATGCAAGTGTTCAATATTTGCAGAGGTAGAATAATTTCAATAAATTCTCGCGAAAGTCGCCTAGAAAGATTATTTGACTTACGCTCGCTGACAGTCATCGAAATCACATTTTAACGTTCGATAATCAGAAGCCGCAATGACGCGTAATATAATAACTCGATCTCAGGGTGTTGCATCGTTCGTAAACCGATTGAGTGCTTTTCAGTACAAGTTCATCCTTTCATCTTTCCGAAGATCGCTACGAAATCTGTGAATCGATGTCACTAGAGCTTCTAATGACCTCAAAAAAAACTTTTCTCACCGAATCGTCATTTTTTCAGTAAACCGCAATTAAAGCCACGATGATGATTTTGTAACTGAATCACGAGTCGCTACTCGCAGAGGAAGGATTGCCTAACCCGCCATGTGAAATCCGTGTGAAATCCGTGTGAAATCCGTGTGAAATCCGTGTGAAATCCGTGTGAAATCCGTTCGATCCGCTTAGTTCTTTAAAAGAGTTCTTCAGGCTCTTTGAAATGCGTATTAACGATACCTTCGATGTTGCATCTAACGGCGCGTCTTTCCTTTCTTTTTCCTTTGCTCTTTATTTCTTTTCTTCTTTTTTTCTTATTTTCTTGTCGTTGCCCTTTCTTTCGTTCCCTCCTTTCTTTCACCGTTTCGCGGTAATAATAATACCCGTCCGGAGACGGACGTTAAGCCCATTGATTGTTCTCGAGAGCAGAGAAAGAAGCCGTTTGATGTTGGCTGCAGACGAAGCTGCGCGACTGAAGTGTAACGGTAACGGCGCGGCTGAAAATGCGCTTCCAGCGGGCAAAGTCGGGAGAATGCAATAAGCTCGAGCGAGTAAGAAGAAAGTTGTTGCGCGTATCCAAAAGCGTCGCAGCAGCTCCGACTCGCATGCGTCAGACGCGGAGTCGCGTAAAGCTTCGCGTAATATAATTAACGGGCCGTATCCACACGTGCGCGCGTTACGATTGCGTTGGCGGCGCGTTAGATGTGCGCGAGTCTCGAGACGCGAAGCAGGTGTTATCGCCGCGATGATTTCGGCTCGCCGAGAAGCTTCGACTTCCTCGAGTGGATTCTCTACCTGAATTTTCATCGAGCCGAATGGGGACGATCGTGCTTTTTTACCATTACACGAGATCTGCGCGAATCCGAGGATAATTCGGGAGAATCGGGGGAAACGGGGGAAACGGGGGAAACGGGGCAAACGGGGGAAACGGGAGAGGCAGTCGCTAGATTTTTCCTGAGGTAATGTGGCAATCATTTTTTAGCGAATCGCTTGCTTGGGGCATAAAATCTATAAAGGTGACGGGAAAATTTGTGGGACAACGCTTGGGTATTCGGCTGGCCAAACGGGACTTTACGAACGCGAATAATTAAATATAATTAAATAGGTCAAGCTACGCCGAGATGTATCATTAGTCTTGGAATTCGCTGCTAGTATAAAAACACAGTATTACGTGATTTACAGTATTTACAGTATCTGAGAAGTATTTGTATACCTTGGAAGATAATGTGTAACTCGTTAATCGAGTAGAGGTAACTTTTTATTTTTAAGCGTTTTCTTCGGTGAATGCGGTACTACTCCATTGAAACAATCATTACAAATCTTCCGAATTTCGTAACTATGGAGCTGTTTCTATAAATACAAAATACTTTTATGGATAAACGCGTGACATTTTTGTAATTTATTAAGTGATATTTTACTAGAGCTTTATGAACTTGTAAGAATTTCAAACGATGTAACTCACATTTCGTAATTATTATGCAATATTTGTTTATTGGTATCTCGATGAGGCCTTGTGGAAAATTGTTATCTTGATATATACACACACACACACACACACACACACACACACACACACACACATTTATAATTTAGATTTAATTCGTGAAAATTTGTAAATCGCGTTTATTAAATCTTTCTCTTACACTTGGCTAGATCTGAATAAGAAGATGCGTTGATAGTTACTTTCAATGTTAAAGAAATCTCAACACCGACAATTAAGTTCTAAATGTAAACTTTAGGCTCTCAGAATTACTAATGATGATATTTTAGTCTGGGTCAAATTTAGTAACTCTTCGTGTACTGAAAATTATAAAATTATACCAACATCGATTAAACAACCGTAGAATAAATAGAAATCGTATAAAGACTTAAGTATTTACAAGTTAAATCTGTGCATTTGCTAATACTGACTAGAACGATGATTTGTAACCTTTTAAAAATTATTAATAGCTTTACCTTCGGAATTCTTCCATTGGTACTCTCTCCTTGTAATTAACTATACACGTACATGCATGTAAGGAAATTTATTAAGTTCCCGTACGTATTTTTTAATAAGTAAACAATTAATTATACGAATATTTAAATTCTCTTTAACATTTACAAAAAATAGTTTATTTGATCATCTGAATTCATATCCAAATACGTTCTGAAGTACATAATAATGTTATAATATATTTCTTTTAATTTACATAACACTCGAGTGTGGGATTTATTAATCTTTTAATACTTTTCCAGGCACACAAATACTTGATGCCTTATAAATTTGGTAAAACAAAGAACTTAAAGATGAAATGTGGTTAATTATATTTTTATTAAAATATTTAAAAGTTACTTAGTTAATTAGGTCTGCTAAATTCTTTTTAAAATAAGTAACAACTTAAAAGCTGATATAATTCAAATTTATATACTAAATCATTTAAGTACAATAGCTCCAGTAATCTGTATCTTACAAAATTCTTATAAAATTTCTACAAAATACCGTATGAAGAGTAATATTTCAAATTTAAGTTATAAATTTCATAAAATTTTCTACTCTAATTTTATATCCAGAGTATAACTTGTACAAGAATATCAAAAATAATCAGTTTCGACTTTTTCGTATGATAATCCAAAACTGTATTTTAAATTCTCTAATCTGATATTCCAATCCTACTAAATCACTATATATCGATATTTATGAATGTGTTGGTACATACAAAAAATATATGCAATACAGAAACTTGTACAAGCAACAAAATTTGTATGCACACAAGTGTATATATATATATATATATATATATATATATATATATATATACATCGGTACGTAACATAGGAATGAGATTTGATCATTAAGTTTGTACGATTATTTTATTTGTAACACTAGAGTCATTGCGATAAAAAATTATTCTTTTCGTCTCACATACGTTTGATATTTATTTTCGTATATAATCATATTTTACACGTACTTACAATTTGGCAGCGAAGCAAAAACTTTGTTTTTAATGGTCGGAAATACCGTAAGACTTTGCGATGGAAAGAAAAAAATTCAATTACATATTGTACGAAATTGAAAATACGGATTGAAAAATGATAATTCAATTCAAAGTAATCCTAAACTTAGTCGTTAAATTCGATTGTATACTGTTGTGATTGCTGTTACTGATCTCCTCAAATGATGTATCGGATAGATATTCACGCGAAGGCACTCCAATACCAAATACATACTACATATTACCTTTATCAAACAACCTTACAAATTACTTATGATAGAACAACTATAATACTTCCATCAAAACTGAATCAAGAGTTAAATAAAAAGAACAATATCGTGATGCCTTAATCGTTGCAATTACCGGATATAAACTTATTTTAATTTTTGAATATTTCAAACAATGAAACAAACGATAACAGAATAACAAGTTACAAATGTGACGACATTAAAAAAATTACCGAATGAACAGAAGATTATATTAGAAAGTACATTCTTAAAGTTTTGATGATTGAAAAAATTCTTATCGTAAGTATAATTTATTCAATGGTGGCTGCTTGAGATTATAAATTATAGCTTATTTTAATGCAAGAATGTTTCACGAACCAATCGTTAAAAATTTTACATATACGCGTATCTGCATAAATATACCTGCGTATGGAGAGTGTAGATAAGTAAAAGTATTTATTTATTCACAGTTACAATCTATTATAAATTTGTATATACGCGACGATTATGTTTATCTATTTAAAAAGTTTATTCTTTTCAGTCCAACTTTTACTAAAAAGAACTCCAGAATTATCTTTTTAATGTAGGAATAAAACCTAATCTGCTACACAATAGACTGACATAATAAGTTTATTCGTTTATCTTTCTTGAGTGTAACTATTGCTTAAAACTTTGTTTACATTTAGAACATTATTAAAATTTATTCAGCTATTTCTAAAATTCAACAGATAAAATAAGATTAACGAATTAATAAAGTTATTGTAAGTTAAAAAAGAAATAATTGATCAATATCGATATTTGTTAGAAACTGATAATGAAGGATTGATAATAGTTACCGAACTCTGGTCCACATCGTTATCGGCTTTGGAAGTCAACAAGTCGACCTTTCATTATCTGGTAAGAATTGCACGACATCGATAATCCATGTCGATATGCATATCCGAAAACTCGCGGAGACACAATAGATGGCGATACGCGATCGCGAAATATATAGACTAAATCAATGAACGAGCGTTCGATGGGCGGGTGGCGGTGTTGGGGGGGAGGGGGAGGAGGAGGAGGGTAGGAGGGACAGAAGAAAACTTATTCGATTTTTGCTTCACCGCACTGTGTCACGAGGCTTCCCCCCTGACACTTAATTGAATTCCCTAATCGAGCTCATTGAAAACAAGCCCGGTCACAACTATTTGCGCCTACATTTATACGCTTCAGTGAAAATGTTCACTCGTTACAATCACCTGTTCCGAACATTTTGTTACTTTCCACGTTCATCGATATATCTGCACACTATAAATGTACTTCTCTTTATTCGTTTATATTTTGCTACAGTAACGAAAAAACCTACGTTCCAGCAGAGCCACGTCGACGATCATATTTTTCATCCCAAATACATCGTATGAAATTACACGTACTTAACAAACAGTAACGAATTTTATTTTATCAAAAGCATCGAGGGATTGAAGAAATTTAAAAAAAAATTCCTTATTCTGTGGTATAAGTGCTTTTTCACAAGTTTTACGAGATTCGGTGAAATAGATTGTACATAAAGATTAAAATATTATATAAAAGGCCTAATTTTATTTAATCAAGACTCGACTTTTGACATCCGTTTCTCTTACAAATAATTTCATGAACGCACCGGTGATGAAACGTATTTTTAATTTAAACTTTGCTCGTGATTGCTTAGTCTTACTTTACCAAGATAAAATCTAACTGAAAGCACATTCACCATTATTATATAGGATTTTCTTCGGAATGCTAATTATCACGTGCTGCTTTTTATTGTAATTTCACTCTGAAAATAAGTAAACACGTAGATAATAAATAATGATGGCAGAGGAATAATAAATAATAATTTAATAAATTAAGTGATTACGTATGATACAATCAAATTATGTGAATTTGATACGAATTAACAATTTAATGTGGTTCAAAATTCATTAGCGTGACGTTAAAAAAGAATCGAATATGCGAAGTTTTGGAGCAATTATCACTTGAATCATAAAGAATCTGTACAAGAAATTAATATCGATACCTCTTGATAATTTTAATCATTGCGTAAAAAAGAAAACAGTGTTATTCATCATTGTCATTTAAAATTATTTCTTGACATTGATAGTAAAAAAGACGTATGATTACACGTGTATTATAGAGTCGATAATTTTGATTTACGAAAGTAAAATTTTCATTTCAATAGCATAATCGAAAATGCTTATAAAGTTAGTAAATACACTTGAGTCAATTTTGTTTCTACGTCAATGGAAAAGACTCTTTCGATTTAAATGTATTTTCATAAATACGGAATACGGATCTTCAAAATTAATAATTATCACATTTGCAATGTTTTTCAGAGACCTGCGTTTCTATAAAATAGAATCTCTTTTTTTCATTTAAATGATAAAAGCGTACATTACATGAAATATTGAAAACGCAAGCCTGTACAAATAAATAGTATTTACAATCAAAAGGCCAAACACTGAATAAGGTATTTAATTGTAAAAATATCGTTTGCAAGATATTAAATATCATTTGAAGCGAATGAATTAACAAAATGAACGCCGATTAAGACGAGTGATCGCGATACGACGATTCATTCTCATGAGCGCATCTCACTCTCGATCTTCGCTGTCAAACTTTTAGGATAGAACAATCGTCCATACACGCGCTCGCGCGCGCGCACGCACGCAAATTTATTGCTCCCACTCTTCGAACCCGATTGATCTTGCGCTTCTCTCACGTGCTTCTTATTCAAGAGCCGGTCTCCGCCGATTCATCCTCCAGCGTCGCTCGCCACTACGACGCGAAATCAGTATCGCTCGTACCTCGAGATAAATCGCAACTACCAAGAGTCCGACTATTTTTACCGAAGTGCGCCTTTTTTTATGACGAGGACCTGTCGTGCGCGCAATCCGGGGAAGAAAAAAAGGGAGAACAAGTATAATCGCACTTGTCCTTCCGTGCTTCGATTCGACTTTTCAATTCGCGCGCTACGCTCGAGCTACAAAGTTCAAGTACTGATTATGCATTTACAAGGCACTTGAGTGAGTTCAATCAGGCAAATGGCTTCCTTTTTTATGTGCAACACTGAATTGTTATACGACAGCTTATTTCTCTCTAATTCTCGCTGCTCTACAATTCAAGTGATTGGTTCTCAGTTTTCATTCGAGTCATTTCGCAAACAAATTTTTATTCGCCGTTTGTTTTAATATTTCGAGCGACTCGAATAGAAGGCGTTTTACTTTCAGTTTTGCATCATGTCCACGTATTTCTGTATAAATATTTATAATAACCCAAGCGACTGAATGATGTTATTACTTTCTACGATTGCGTTTTCAAAATAATAACAGTTTGTCAAACGTGACAATACATTCCCTAATAATTAATCGTATCGCTCACGTATCATTACAACGTAAAACTACTTTCTGAATCTTACAATTGCACTTAAGAATATTCTCATTTAATTAAATATATCGTCAGGTTGCAATAGCTTATTACATTTCTTATAATTTGAAAGTCTACATCTAGCTGTTGGTATTGAACATAAATAAAATTAGATTGGCGGATAATTAAATAAAAGTACAATAAATACTATCCACTTGACTATCGACACATTTAACTAAATTTTTCAATGAACAGTCATAAGCTTTATACGGCATACTTATAAATATAAAGTTATCCAATGATTCATACATATAATGATTTATATATAAAATGAAACAATAATTATTCTTATTGTATTACTTAAATAACGTTGAAAGATTCGTTCAATCTTTGATTTTTATGAGATGCAAGTTCCATTGATCTCTTCAAAAAGAATATATTTGTAACTGTAATATGTATTTATTAAATTTTCCAAGCACGTAACACAAATTCAATGATGTTTTGCCTTAGCTTGTTATTGAACTTGATAAAGTTATGCTAGAAAAATGTACGTAATGAAGTAACTAAATCTCTTCCCCCCCTCCTCCTCCTCCTCCCCGCCCCTCCTCCTCCCCGCCCACCGAGTATTCGAGTAATACTTGAATTTTATACGAGTTTAAGTTTATATTACAATAGCGATCTTTCAACTTGGCTTGTGTAACATCCTTGAAAAGATCCATTGGATGTTGTTGGTGTATTGGATTTAAAAGATGTATATTCAGCGGGATATGTTGATCTGTGTGCAGGAAAATTTCGCCGGACATCCTACCGTCTTGCTCTCAGGGCGTCTTTCGGCAACGTTCCTTTCGCTCTTTGACGGCTTCGGCGTCGGCGTCGTGTACCGGCGCGGCGAGCGCGACGACGACGACGACGACGACGACGACGACGACGACGCACACCTCGACCAAAAATACCATAAAAACATCCCTGGCCGCGCTATTCGCCGACAATAACCTGCCCGGAGCCAAATTCACGCGCAGAAGCTCCGCGAATCGACAGACGGTGAGAAACAGTTGCTTGCTTTCACTGCTTGCCTGGATCCTTAGAAATAGAAAACGCATGGCTTTATGGATGGCATTGGAATTGCTTGTACTGCTAATGAAGACTTGAAAACTTAAATTTAAAAGCTTGTGAGGCAATATCATTTTAGTGCGACTGACGAGAAAATACTCGTCTGCAGGAAACGTACTTATGAATTTCTCCAAGGATTTATTAAACATGTTTATAATAAGTTAGCTTATGTATTCGTACAATTTCAATATCTGACGATAATACAGTATTAAAGTTCGCGAATAGAGTATTTAACGTAGAACGTTAAATACTCTAAAATCCTTAATTTTCTTTAGAATGAAAAATACAAATGATTTGATATATTGCAGAGAATTTCACTCGATACTAAAATGATTGTGTGCTCTTTTTTACCTCTTCGTATACAATTACGAATATGTATGCGCATGTTTTTGATAGAAATTTAAAAATAAACTTTAATTGAAAGTACGTGCTCGTTGAAGGTGAGAAAAGGAAAGAGACTATTCGCTGTATGAAACGTTATACGATAATAGATAATGTTAACAATACATGAATTATGTATCCAAAGGAAAGTATTTGAGAACATATTTTCCTTCGTTCATTCACGGTAACTGATAAAACTCCCTTCAAATTACTTATTTGTTTTCAAAACTAACAATGCTTAGAGAAGTATATTACAAATAATTCACAAATTTATAATGTGTATATTATATTTAAAATTTGCAATAAAATTTATAACATCTACATTTTCTCACAAACTGCTGTTTAACAATACAAAGGTGGTATTCGTAATTATATATTTATGGTACTTTTACGTCTACAAGCTTTTATTTTTCTTTTGGCAGGAGAGAAAAACTTGGGTATAATTAATAAAATACGTAATTCTTTCATTGCTACATAACGAAAATATACAAATTCTAGTCTTTTTCTGTATTTTCAGAAACTTTTGCGCAGATAACCAACGATCAATAGACATTTTTATCGGGTGTTTTACTTTCTAAATTTAATACATAATTTTATGGTTATTTTTTGAACGCAATATAGAATTAAAAAGTTTTTTAGCAATTACTCTCATCTTGATACATGACGTATTTCTGCTTAAGTTAGGCTAATTTTCAATTAAAGTTTCACTAAAAGCAAATTTTTTACACTATTTAAACATGATCAATTTTATATGTTATAAATACTTATTGGTTGTTTAAATTAAATTTTACTTTACGTTTATCAGTTTTATCCAATTTTAATGTTTTAAGAATTAATGTAAGTAAATATTCTCATTTTTAAGTTTTATGTATCAATTATATTTTAGCTAAACGAAGATAAAAGGCGCCCGTATAACAAAATTAAGATACTCGGTCTTGAATTCTCGTACGATTTTGGAATTTCAATTTAGACTGTATCTCATTTAAATATTTCTTTAGTTAAAAGTATTTTATTACGTAATATATACAAATATATATGTAATTTGTTAAATGCACTTCAAATTTTATATTAATGTCACTCCCCTCTCATTTCGACGACGGTTTCTGAGTAAGTTCTTAAGATGACTAGTCACTTCGTATTATATATTACGTTACTGGCTTAAGAATTATAGCAAAACTTGAGCCAAATCTTTTAAAAAATTAAATAATGATAAAGATTAATAATTTTGATACGTTCAAACTATTACCGAGGGAGTGTATATAGTATATAATATGTTAACTTTTCTTGATCTCGAGTAAAAAAATGAGTTTTTGATAATCTTAAGAAATAAATAAAATTTAACATTAACTTTTAAAAAAACAGTGTTCAAGCTTTGGTATATCTTTACAAGATTAAAGTCTTTTAATTAAGTATAATGTTGTTTGAGTCTAAAAATTATGAGAAAAATGTATTCTTCTTTTAAAATTATTCAATTTAATTTTTTGTTCAGATCTTTTCACGAATTTTTCCTATTCTTTAAATCGAATTCATACCCATCAAAGATATTTGTACCCACAAAAGATCTTTTTGAAATCTTAAACATCAATCGTCATTTATTTTTATTAGAAGCTTATTCAAATATGTTTTCACTCGGAAGCCGTACATGAACGAAAAATTAATTTTTAATAAATACGGTACATAATATTAATAACATTAAGTTTACTAGAAAAAGTTATCTATGACTTATTACAAGTAATATTATAAGATAACTAGTGCAGTTGGAAAGAAGCATGAATTTCTTACGAAAAAAAATTTTTGAATCAAACAGTACTTTGGATATTTAAAAAGACAGACAAAGTTTAAAGCTCAATGGAATAAAATCCAATTGACGGAGAAAAGTTAATCACGGTCTGTCTTAAAAGTTTAACGGCATTTTGTAAAACGTCAAAACATTTGCTTAAAAATTGCAAGACGATAGATAATACTGATACGGGGAATAACGATGTTTAGATTTTACTTAAAACTAAGCAAATTTATAATTAGAGACGCCTACTGATATGCGGTCGATATAATAAATTTTGGCGTGAACGTTACTATTACGCACTACTCTGCAAAAAAGTTTACAAACTCTTTAAAGCCACGATAATTATTAATACAAACAACTAATTGATATCGTAATCATTTTTAATTATTTAAAGAGGTCTACGATAAAATAAATTAGCTCAATAATCATAACAATGACAATGTCGAGGATGTTTTATTAATGTGCATTAAAACGAAGTTGAGCGCGTTTTACAAATATTATCTATATATTTAAATGCTCATTTTTGAAGCCCAATAATAAATAGTCTCATGTTTATTAGTTATTTTTACTTTAATAAAAACCAACGAAAAAATTGAATAATTTCAATTGTCGTAGAATCCTTGTTGAAATAATTATTACATCAAGCGCTCTTTCGAATAACCGGTTAAGTAAACGTATGCTCGAACAAATTTAAAAATAGTATCTTATCGATAATACAATTGAAACGTACATTATCTGGATTAATTAATCTTCTTATCTACGAAGGCTTTCACTCGTAAGATTTTGATTTTGTAAGAAAAAGGAAAGAAAGAGGCACGCCTCGTGCACGCGGTGCAAGCAATTTGAAAATTTCGATTTTTCGAAATTTGAATTCGAAAATTCGAAAATTTGCCGTTGAATCTTATCGCAGAATAAAATGAGAATATAAGAAGAAAAAAAAATTATAAATACTTGTAGAAGCTTGTAAGCGAATATGCATGTTCTCGATTACAAATGAGACTTTGTAACTGGCTAACGGACAAACGCTATTAATATTTCAAAGCAGCAGCAACAACATCAGAGCAGCCCCAATCGCAGCAGCTCGAGCTCACGCTCGTCGCACGGCGGCGCGACCTCCTCCTCGTCCTCGTCGACTACGTCGACGCATCGCGGCCGGCGCTCGCGCTTTGGCTACACGGCGCTGGCCAGCAAAATGGCGTCCGCGAGCACGACGGCGCCCGTTCAAGGCTGGCCCAACGCTAAGGATGACTACGAGCTGCGGGAGGTCATCGGTGAGTCGACTCGTGCATAGCTTGGTCGTCGCCCGGGTGATCCGGGTGCCTCGCGTCGCCTCGCAAAAGTATCGTACAAGTACACTAAGCGGTTCGCCGGCCCTATCCTGCATATGTATATTTATGTACACCACACGTAAGCCCGCTTTGGCGCACTCATGCCTACGTATATAAATACATGTGTGTAGGTGCACAAGCGTTCGGCGGCGATCGGTGTATGCTACGTGCATATGGTCGCCGTCTGCACTGTGTGGCGGCTATGAATAAGGCGCTTTTCTACCTAATCGCGAACGCCCGTTTCTCGAGCTTTTCAGCTGTTTTCCCGCTAGTGCGACGTGCGACGTCTCCTTTTTTCCTCTCTCCCTCTCTTCCTCTCAATCTCTCTCGCTCTCTCGCTCTCTCTCTCTCTCTCTCTGTCTCTCTCTCTCTCTCTCTCTCTCGCAATTCGCAGTATTAATTTGAAACGTACAAGGCGCATGTATCCTACCGTTTTAAAACATAAGATCAACTTCGTTAGAGGTGATGTTTGTTTCGGGATGATCTTTGCTTTTTTACTTCATTTTCCCAGGTGTAGAATTAAGCTGATGATTATTTCGTTTATAAACCAATCGTCCTTCCTTCTCATTTCGTTCGGGTCGCTCAATTTTTAATTAAAATTGATAATGCATGTCCGCAAATACACGAATTTTTTTTTACGTAAATAATTCACTTGAATTAAGATTTCATCGAACGTCTTTTTTAATTTAACGACTATTCCATATATTATTCTATTATTGGCTTTATGATTTATATTGGCATTTTACTCGGACATCATAAAAATAAATTATGATGTTGAATCATTTACCAAAGATCTGCTAATTTTTATAATGAGTAATTATTGTTTAAATTATGCTCTCTTCCATATAAATGATACTTGTCGCATAGGAATGTATACCTTTTCATTGTAAAAACATTTTGCACGATACAGATTTTTATCGCTTTAATATGAAACTTTGTACAGCAATTTTATATATTATATTTTAAATTTAAGTAAAAAATGTTTCATCGATTTTAATTATTTATAATTAGCTTTTAATAATTTTGACTTTATACAATAAACCCACTGTACAACTTGAAATAAATATTTTTACTTATTTTAACAATTACCTAATCATAATAAAGTAACTTACAGTAATAACATCATCATTATTGATATCATTTTATTTAAATTTCATAATTTTTGGTTTAGTTACCACGATGAAAGCACAAATAATATCGTATTATCAGTGTCTTTTGTGTTAAATCATTGGCTCCATTATTGTCTCGTTTAACATTTAAGAATTCTCATACATTAGAGTTTTCAAATAAACTGTGATTTGAAAATTTAAAGTTTAATGAACCTAGATATGCATCGTGATATTTGGTACAACAATCTTAGTACTTAATTATCATGATTTATATTTCCTCGCTCAGAATTCAAGAGATTGTAAATATTTATTTAAGATGAATTTCTTTATTTTTCATAGGTGTTGGAGCAACCGCTATAGTACATGCCGCATTTTGTTTACCCCGACAAGAGAAATGTGCTATAAAGCGAATCAATCTGGAAAAATGGAATACGAGTATGGACGAATTGTTGGTAAGTTCTTGTGCTTATAATTTTATATAGTTAAAAGGTAATGGTTTATTATTAAACAGAAAAATCATGTACAAAAAATTTTATAAAGGCTTATATTGCGATTAATTATTTAAAAATAATATTTTATATAAACGTTTTATAAATTATTAGGATAGTTAAATACGTTACTTGTTCGTTAATATTTTGAAAATGTTACGTTTATACAGAAAGAGATTCAGGCAATGTCCTCGTGCAATCATGAAAACGTTGTAACATATTATACATCGTTTGTTGTGAAAGAGGAACTATGGCTAGTACTCAGATTACTTGAAGGTGGATCTCTACTGGATATTATTAAACATAAAATGAGAACAACTAATTGTAAACATGGAGTTTTTGATGAAGCAACGATAGCAACTGTACTTCGAGAAGTACTCAAAGGTCTTGAGTATTTCCATAGTAATGGCCAGATTCACAGGTTTAAAAGCTTTTATTTGTATTAATTATCACACTCGTTATATATACTTGCATTAAAGTAAAATCCCCTATACAGAAACATTGAAAATCATATGTAAAAGAAAATAAAAATTGATTGATTAAAAATATTGTATTATGCTATAAATATTAGTCAAAATAATTGTCTATTCTTAAAATTTATTTCCTTTTAACATTGAAACTTTATTTTTAATATATTTTTGGTATATTATGCACATTTAAACAGCTTTTAAATACAAGATCTCAATGTATTACACAAACCTGTGTTCAATAGCATTAAAATAAGTATTTTTAAATTCACAAAAGAGCTCGTAAAATTAAAAATTTGAATATTTTATTATTATAACAAAATAAATTTGTAAATATAAATTTTAAGTAAAAATGTTTATAAAGTATTATTGCAAAGTAATTGTTTTTATTTTTATAAATCGCTCATACTATATAAAACATATCTAAATCCAAGATCATTCTTTTATTATCTAAGATACTATAAAGTCTACAATTAATTTTAAATTATGATCTACCGAAATCCTATCTGTAATTCATAATTAACCGTTGAAACACAACTTATTACTTTTCCAGGGATATCAAGGCAGGCAACATATTACTAGGTGAAGATGGGACAGTGCAAATAGCAGACTTTGGAGTAAGCGCTTGGTTGGCTACTGGTCGCGACCTCAGCAGGCAGAAAGTTCGGCATACGTTTGTTGGCACACCCTGCTGGATGGCACCTGAGGTCATGGAGCAGGTGAGAGAGGAAAGTTACATTCCACTTTCTTAGCCTGTGCATTTCTGTCATCCTTGATGTTTATATTGCTGCTAAACGCTAATGTGCTTTAAACTGTTATTAATTAACTATAATTTTCTTTTTTAAATAATTTCTTACTTCAAATAGAGAAGAAATCTTTTGCACAATTAGATATGCTTCATGATTGCTAGTTATTAATGATTATGCATGATTGAATTTTGTTCTTTTTATCTCAAAAAAGTGATATTTAATTGCAAGATAGCTGTAAGAGCTGTTATATATTTGATTATCAATTATTTTTCCTTGTATTAACACTGTGTTCAAATTTTATTTTTATGATAAGATTTTATTTTGATGTTTATTATATATATATATACACATATGAAAATGACATACTTAAGATAAATTATGATTCATAACACAACACTATTTTCCGCATAAATCAATTTTAATTTAACATTAAAGATATTACAAGCCTTTAAATGAATCTACAATCAAAATTCATATTGAGTAACGTTAATAAGTCTATAATATCAAGTACAAGATAATGTTATTAATTCGGTTTGGTATTATTTGTAAAATAATTTGTAATTAATGTATTGAAAATTAATTGTAGATTATGAGAAAATTAATGTCTCTTAATGTTTATATTAATGGAATCATAAACATAAACACTGTAAATAACTTCAAAATGACTAATATTTATAATAATTTTAATGAATTTTAAATTTAAAAAATTAAAAATTTATAAGATGTAAAAGAGATCAATAGTTATAATTATTATCAATCTCCAAACATAGCTTATAAATAATGTACAAAATTTGCAAACATGAATTTTATCGAGCATTTGTGATATATCAAATTTGACATAAAAAAGCAATAAGAAATAAAATGTGACAACGCTCTTATTGTAATAAATAAATTTGTATTTTGCATTTAGTCTAGTAACGAATCTTTCGAGAAAAAGTAAAATTATCAATAATATAAACGCTCATTAATTTTGAGGAGTGCTATTGAAAAATATGCCTTGTAACTCAAGCCAAGTAATTGTCGAGAGATTTTCTCTATACAGGATCACGGCTATGACTTCAAGGCGGATATTTGGTCACTGGGTATTACAGCCATCGAAATGGCAAGCGGTACAGCACCCTATCATAAGTTTCCACCCATGAAGGTGCTCATGCTCACTTTGCAAAATGACCCGCCGACCTTGGATACTGCCGCTGATGACAAGGACCAGTATAAAGCCTACGGCAAAACTTTCAGAAAAATGATTGTTGACTGCCTGCAAAAAGATCCGACAAAAAGGTAAACTTACAGAATTCGTTTACGTAATTATCTACAAAAAGAAGTAGAATTCAAGGATAGGCCAAGGAGCATTCATTTATTAACTTTATGTAAAACTTTTCAAGAGATCAAATTATATACGTTTATATTATATTTCCTAAAAACGTTTTTAATTTATTTTTATTTTTTGATTGAAAAACGACTTAAAATAATGTTGCTTCATAAAAATTTCTCTTGTAATATCCAATGTTTGCATAAAAATTTTACTTATAATTATCGTTGACTATAGGTAAAAGCAATCCAATAAAAATTATTTAAAGAGTGTTTGCAAAGAATTGGGGGAAGAAATATGAAACATTTTTCTAATATTGTATTTTTTAGCTTTTAAACTTACATGTCAAAATTAATATATTTATTAAGTACAGCAGCCTAACCTTTTAATTATTACTGTGTATCTTTTAAATTGTTCGCATCCATAAAACCAGTTAAACAAGCTTAAATTATTACACTACAAATTAAATGTGAAAAAAGCAAATTATTTAAATTTGCATTATAAAAAGGTGTATAGCAAGTTAATAAAAACAACAATAAAAGAAACCGCAAGTCTTGAGTATTTGTAACCACTTGCCTGTTTTATATGAATTTTGCATATATTTATTTGAAAATTATTATTTTTTCAGACCAACGGCGACTGAACTATTGAAGCATCCGTTTTTTAAAAAGGCTAAAGATAAAAAATATTTACAGCAAACGCTCGTTGCTATTGGACCTAGCTTAGAAACTCGAGTGCAAAAGGTAAGTAAATTTTCATTTTAAATATAAATTTTATTTTCAAACATAATAAAATTAATATTATTAAATTTTCGAAACATTCTTGTACGTATATTCGAATTATTGATGAACGATAAAAACTTTACATGTAAAAATTTTCAAAATATATACAAGAAAATTATTATACTTTATTTATAAAAACTATTGTTTTTATACATATACAATAATGTATGTTTATAATTTTTTATCACTCATTGGTAATTTTAATAATGATTATAAAAATTTTGTATAGATAGTCAACAAATAAAGTTGTACTCCTAGTTTAATATCGAATTTCAAATTAATATTATTTTATATATAAAAATTTCTGGTTGTATAAATATAAACTATATGTAAGTGTTTTTAACTGTATGTAGGCATCAAAAAGACAACCCGGCACTTCCGGGCGATTGCACCGAACGGTCACAGGAGAGTGGGTCTGGTCATCCGAGGAAGAAAGTGGTGGATCCAGCGGTGAAGAGAGTAAGGAAGCTTTACCGATCAACCGTATTGAGCGCGACAGCAGTGAAGACGACGGTCCAGATCAGGACGACTACTATGGACATGATAAGAACCTGATCAATCGTAATGCTGCAACAGCTGACAAAAATGTTCCTATCAATTTAGTACTCAGACTTCGGTACGTTTTCTTAAATTTTTAATATTTCCTTTAGTTTAGTGAATTATTAATTTAACTTATCTTTTTTTATAAATCATTTCTTGATAATATTTTATTCAATTATTTTATAAAAAGTTTTAATTTTCATTTAAATCGATTTTTCAAATTGTCGTAAATATTTGATGAAATAATATAACTATTTCAATATTCCAATTATAATTTATATAATTTTGTCTTTGAGTATATTGCTTTTTTAATATAAAGTTTTGAATCCATATATTATATGCAAATTATTTACAATAGGGATCACCTTAATTTTTAATGGAAAAAATACTCTTAAATTTAACTTTAAAAATTTTGTATTTAAGGTAAATATACCATCATTGTTATTATAATATTGGATAAGTTGTTCAAACTCTTTACATCTTTACATCTTTAAATACTTTAACTTAAGCTTTTGATACAAGGTATTATATATGAAAATTAAATTTTTTTAGTTCTTAAAATTGTACTAAGAACTAACACAAACGCAAAATAAATAATTTTTTTATCCTTTATAGTAACCAAAAACGTGAACTAAATGACATTCGATTTGAGTTTGCTGTGGGTGTTGATTCAACTGAAGGTATCGCAGCTGAGTTGGTTGTTGCTGGTCTTGTAGATGGAAAAGATATTGTTGTGATAGCAGCGAATCTTCAAAAACTTATTGACAGTGCAGGACAAATTCGTACTGTCACATTTCCTTTGGTAAAATTATATTTTTTTTATATCAAATTATTAAGCTCTAATACATTTCTATAGACCTAATGGAAAATTTATTTATTTTATGAGAGGAATAATATAAATGAATAGGTACAATGAAATTTTAAAAATTTAGAAAAAAATAAGAAATCAGATTTCTTCGCTGTTTGTAATATTTTAATATATTTTTTAATAGAAATGTTTTTATAAAATGTTATTAAACTTTCTTATCTTAAAAACGCAGAAAAAATATTATTAGTAAAACAGTTATTTAAATTATTTAAATGTTTATTTTTCTAAGTAGTAAATTAAATTTAACGTATATAATATTTGAATTAAAATTTATATTTTTAAGCAATTACGAAAAAATTACTATTTCGAATAACGAACATACTAAATTTTCAATAATATGTACATAAAAAATCTATTTGATATATTCATTTGATGTGCGCGCGCGCGTGGGTAATAAATAAAAATACTAATGATTTTTTCAGAATTCAGGACATGCTACAAATGAAATGCCAGACGACAAAGCGTTAATTGGATTCGCTCATATCTCCATCACAGATTAAATGTTGTTTGACATTTTATATTGTACGTTTGTTTAAGGATTTTATAATAGTAAAGGGAAAGAGTTTCGCTTTTTTTTACCTAAGTCAATGACTGTATCGAATCAAAGTATTATGAGTCAACAATTTATGAAAGCTAAGACAGAGACTTTAGGTCATTTTATTGGATAATTAATTATGCGATTCACACAGAACTTTGTCTTAATTATTTTTTTGTATAAAAGTATCCGTGTTAATGCATATTGACACGCTGAAATGATTTAAATATTATAACGAAGTTATGCTGATTTTACACGTTGAATTAGCGCGATATAGTTTACAACTTCTTAGTTTTACATATTATTCATTTTTTTACTCTTTCCTTTTTTTCATGAAAATCTCAACTGTGTAAATACTAGTAATAAACCAGATTAACTTTCACCCTCTTATAATCAAATAAAGAGCGTTACAGAAGCAAAATAATGAAGTAATTGTAAACAAGTCTGAATGGTACATAAAATGTATCAAGCTTTGAAAAATAACATCTTTGATAAAGCTAATGATTTAACAAATTAAACGCACTTTAAAGAATCAGCTCTACTTCATAGAAGATATATATATATATAAAACCTATTTCATGCTTTTGTACTAGGCAATAAGAAACGCGCATAGAAGTACGATAACAAACGAGAAAACCCTTTTGTACTTAATTTGATAGAGTCGATTAGGCACACTTTGTTTGCCTCTGTAGAATAAAACTTGTAGAATAACGATAATGAGTGTGTGAGAGACTGCACATGCTCGTGCAAATTTTAATTTCAATATGATTTGTATATTTCGAAGAGACAAAAAATGCAAATAAAATAGAATATAACTATTGTACGAGACACCATTTCATATGTAATGAAACCAATATGCTGTTCCATAAAAACTCTCCCTAGCTATTGTCGATACTTTGGTTGTAAAGTTGGTTGCCATTTTTAAGAATCATGTTTCTCATTTGCTCTTGTTTATTCATGTCATGAAAAGTTAATTGTAAACGTTTACCTTTTTTTAAATGATCTGACATCTTTTGCGGTTTCTAATTCATATTGTATTGAAATCAATGTGTTGTTTTGCTGGAGTAAAAACGTTTATATTTGTAATTATCATTTTGAATTAAAATGAAAATCACTATACATTGGTTAAAATTCTTCAATTTTTAATTAAATTAAAAGTAACATATATTTAAAGTCGAAGTGAAGTATTGAAGAAAAATACATATATATAGCCTATTCTAATCAAATCTATTTTAAAAGTTTTTGGTAAAACTCTTGGTTCACGTTTAAAAGACTTTTAAAAATATTTATCATTATCTACATTACACATAATATAGAAATCTTCTATCAAAAAGTAAGCAGCACATTTATTTCTGTTGTGTAGTTTGAAGAATCCATGAATGAAGAAAACATACATGCAAAAGTAATGCATAATTGTAGATTAATAAGCTGCGACCGTTAAAAAATGTATAAGCTTGCCTGTATCAATAGATGCATTATGAATGGCACTATGAACATATTATTAGATATTACCATGTAGCATTTTATAGTTTCTGGGACGTTTGAAAAGTGATGTATGAAAACGAATGAAGAATTATTACACAAGGGACGAAAAGCTCGCTTTAGGCCTATATGATCCATAATATAAATATTGTGCCTTATCCGAAATATTAGTCCCAAAATTTTAGATAAAACAAAAGATCTAAAAGAAAAATTTGGAAAAAAAATATCGTCCCATAACACAAGTGCAGCTTCAACGAAGCGGTGCCAAAAAAAATGTATTGTACGTAAAGATTACGAAAACGTCAAACTATTTATTTGTAACAATGATTAACATGAAACAAGAATTAGCAAGTACAACTTTTTGTAAATATTTCATTTCTTCCTATCTGTGAATGATATCTCCTTTAATTTTCTTTTACAATACTTCTAAATAATTCAAAATTAGTTTTTAAACATTCAAAGATTAAAGAATTTTCAATTAATGATTTTACGAAGAAGTAAAAATAATTGAAAAATAAAGAACATGACATTTGAAAAGTATATATATTGCTTAATTAAAATATAAAATTTAGACAAGTGCATTAATTAATATTACTGAATTTGATGCCTTTTATCATTTAATTATAAGGAAATAATAAACAAAGGATTCTAATATTTTTCATAAAATTTTTCAAATAATTTTTCAAATAAAGATTAATCATACAAATTAAAAAGATATCCTTAATTTTGAGTAATTTAATCTGATTATTTGACAGTGATATGCCGGTGCGCCAATGATTAACTAACTTAGCTAATTACCATAGTTAAATGCAATATATATATATATATATATATATATATATATATATATATATATATATATATATTTCAACGTAGTTAGACGAAATTCTAACGAGGCATGTGCAAGAAAATTTTTGTTAACTGTAGTAAATTTCTAATACGGCTAATCCTTTTGCAAGTAAAATGTTATTTAAATTGTTTTAGAGTTTCCTATAAAATCCATAAATTTTAGTATAATGTATATAATTGTTTGGTACGAAAATTGAGAACATCTGTCGTCGGAATAAATTAATTGAAATAACTTTTACACTCTATTACGAATGAATGCATACAAGTCAATATGTCGTTTTATAATTATTATTCATAAACAGTTATATTGATTCGAAAAATTCTTTTATAAAACAGTACGAAGTCGCTCTCGTCGAGCAAAGGCAAAATTTTATAGAACGTTGATATTCTTAAAGACATTTCAACGTGCATTTTCTTTTTAAATAGTCAACAGCGAATTTGAGCTGATCTGCGAAGATATTTTTTCTATTAAATGCATACATGTAGGCGAGAAAAATCTCAAAAACATGATATTTTGCAGTTTCATTTTTTCATTAAACTATAGACTCCACTTTCACAAAGTGTATTTTTTTCTTTTATATACTGGAATGGAATTGTATATATTTAAAAACGTAAACGTGATCATGTAAAATAAGTGTATTAATATACGCTTATATACAGTGCCAGACAAGGTGTACGTGGAAAATCAAAGACTTTATTTCGAATAAAAAATTCAAACGGAAGTCTCTTGTTTCTCATTATGTTTGTATCAATGTAGCACGTAAGAGCTCGCGGGAATTAAAAATTTGCAAAACGTTATATTGCAGGCATTTAGCACACCTCTACTTTCATCCTAAAATTCGTCGTTTAGCGTTAATTACATTTTATTAGCATTACGGAAGGCATATAAAATTGCCGTACTTTATTGAGTTTCCGACAATTACATATTCAATTCGCACGTCGTTGACTGATTTTCGGTCTAGTTAATAGACACATAATAAACTATTAAGAGTATAGTACTACTGTGCCGAACGTTCAAAGATAACCATTCGAACATTTGCATGCGCTGTCACAACGAATGTGGGTTTTCCCTTTTTTGCTTAAAAATGAAGAATAGTATAGAAGAAAATGATCCAGTGTGGTCAAACGTCGCAGGTCGAATAGCAATTAGTGTCGTTACGTATCCTTTCGATTATGCTAAATTTTTAATTCAGGTTAGCTTCTTAATCCAATAAAAATATATTTCTCGAGGTTATGTATACTTTGGGATCAAAGTTAACTTTTTTATTAGTAATGATAAAAGAAAGTGTCAATTCGTGTAAATTTTAGATTGGATATGAACCCATCCCACCTTGGCTGACGACTACTGTATGGGGAAGACCTGCTGTAGGCTTGCCAAATATTTTTCAATATTGTAAGCAATGAAAATTATTGTTTCATACCCACTCTAGATGCGGAGTAATGATTCTTTAATTGTTTGAAATACTGTAGTTCAAAATTTTTTTAATTAAAACTAGCGATGATAATAATAATAAAGAATTATTTAAATCAAATTAGTTATTTTGTTCATATATTATATAAAACAATATTTTAAGTTTCTGTAAAGCAATTAAGTCTCTTAATATTAATAAACATTGACATTCAAACAACAAATTAGTAATTTTCGTAACTTTTTTTATAGTAAAATTTATTAAACGTGCGGATGGTTTTTATGGCTGTTATCGAGGCCTTGTACCAAAAATTTGGGGTTATTGTGCTTACAATGTTATTTTTCATAAATGTGTTGAATCAATAAAACCTACAGATGAACCAGATCATACCTATCCGGTTGTACCTATCGATGATTTAGAAGATAATGAAAGGTAAAAAATAAATTTCAAATTTATATTAAGATAATGTATTTATTTCATTTTTCTATATAGGGATAAAATGTATATTCAAGAGTTTATACAAAATTTAATTGGAAGATTAGTTGGTATAATTGTAACTCATCCCTTTGATGTTATATGGGTAAGAATGATGGCTCAATTTGTTGGTAGGGAAACAAAATATGTGTGAGTAATAAAAATTAAAACTAAGATAGGTGATCCAAATAATTTAATATAAATCTTACAGTTGAATACTATAAGCTTTTAAATATTTTTCTCTAATATTGAATCTTTCATCTGAAGCATATGTATAACAACTATTGCTAGACTCAAAACATCTTTCTTTTTATAGTACAATTGTGGGATCAATTGGAGAAGTTTATAAAGAAAATGGTCTTTCTGGATTTTATGCTGGATTTGTTCCAAAAATTATTGGTCAAATGCTAACTCTGGTATTAGTTAGTACATCAACATACTATGTTAACAAATATATAATTAAAGATAGGGAATTAAGAGCTTTTACTTACGCTACTATGACAGTAAGTGAAACATTTAAGTACTATTATTTTAATAACTTAAATATATGTAACTTACAATAAATATGAATAATTTAGTAAATTTAAAAGATGCTTAAAAATTGAAGTGATTTTTAATTTTGTAGTTCCTAGCATCTTCAATCACATATCCATTCTTACTTGTTGCTCAATGTATGGCAGTAAATGATTGTGGGTGAGTATTAATATTTTTTTATTCCAATAAAATTGGTGATTAAAAATAATTAAATCATAAAATGGAAAATTTGAAATGTACCTAATAACTTTTTGTAATTACTAAGTATTTTAATATTCTATGTATTCAAGTTTTCAAATTGCAAAGTTTTTAAAGCTTTGATAATTTAAATTTTAAGTGCTTGAATTTCCTGAATCTGTATATTATAAATTAAACTTTATATACAATTAATAGCCAAGTACTTACAATATTTGCAATTTTAATTCTTTTTAAAACAAAACTGGCTCTATAGCAATACGCTAGTTTAATTTTTTTTTTAATTTAAAACATTAATGTCTTCAAATTTTTAATATAATAACTTAGATAATTTAAAATGATAACAAATAAAAAACTAAGTAGTCAAACAGGAAAATAAACGTGCGATTAAATCAGTAGAAAGGAAAATTAACAATTGCTTAATTTATATTTTATTAGTTTGATTGCGGGAAAGCCACCGATGATGCCAATTTATACCGACTGGAAGCACTGCTGGAGGCATTTGTCTAGTATAAAACAATTAAAGCGGGGAAGCACTCTCGTGTGGAGAACAATGGACATACCTAAATACGAATCAATAAACAACACTTTCTTCTATCCAAAACTGTTATAAAATAATAACACGGTCACCGATAATGTATGTTTCAAATTATAAATTATTATTAAATTATTAATATAAATGTGCAACAATGATGAAGAATTAAATAATGACGTATCGTACGTTTACTTCGATGAATTTAAAATTTTTATTTTTAAATACGTTAACACAAATTTAAAAATTAAATATTTGAATTGCTCAAAAGAAAATTTTTAATTGTAGAAATTTATTCTTCTTGTTATGTTAATATGTATAAATGAAAATATAATTAAAAAAATATATAGACTGTGATCAACATATGTTTTACGCACTGATTTCCTGTTATCCTTGAGAGGAAAAATGAAAGTAAAATTTTATTCTTATATTTGTAAAATACATTATAATTCAATATTTAATGACAAAATTATGTATAGTTATTCTGTAATACCATGTAAATAATTTTTCTTGGATAGGGTGTATTAATAATTATAAAAACTGATAACAAAAAGTTGTTAGTATAAGTAGAATAATAAATACTGATTTAATTTAGTAATTTTTTTTTAATTTTATGTTTGTAGATTACTTTAATTCATTTACCGTGCGGGATGCACGTGTATCGAATGAAATTTTACGAAAATCAAAATAGTATTTTGCAAATATTATTGAAGGTGCTGAATTTAAAAAGTAGAATATGAATTGTAGATGTTAATATTTGTATTTAGATAAAATAATTAAAACTTGTTTCTCAACAGGTTGAAAATTTTTATTTTCTATTTACCAGCAATAACTTAATTACCTCTTTATTGTTTAGGACATTACATATACATATATATTTATTTATATATTTATTTGTAGATTCTTTCTCATTCATAAAATATTTTCTATCATTTCAATGCGTAAAGATATACAGAGTACGTTGGTTAAAGATTTATTTTCTTAGCCAACTATTTCATTTGGAAGATTAAAGTTACATAATTTTTACTTATTTAGCACTACTGTGCTCTTAAAATTAGTTGTCTGACAAAAATTGTTAATTGTCTAAATCAATAAGTGCCCGTATATAATATAAGTTTGTGTAAAAAACATGGTCCGCAAATTACACTGTAAAATTTCTAATGGTAGTTTTTGTATACGTTTCGCTTTCTTTGTGTTGAAAAATTAAAAATGCCTGCAATAATTGTTCAGTCGATGTAAGTAAAGCAAAATTTCTCATACGATATTTTTTGAAATTTATACTTCTATCCATCTATTTATTTACTTGTTCTTTATGATTTGAATCTTGACATTATTTTATTTTTCAACAATCTAATAGTACGATGTAAATACTTTCATGAAAGAAAATATTTTGGTTCGGTATAAAATGTGAAATTCGTACTAATTCTTGCCCGTATATGCTTTAAAATAAGGACCTTAATTGTTTATTTTTCACTTACACCAAGGATACGTGAAACTTTGTATTTTCATTAGATTTGAGCATTGAAGAGTAGATTCGAAACTTCACTTCAACATACTAATTCCATTTTCTTTCGAATTGCTAATTATATACCAAGTTTTACCATTCAAAAATTGAAAAAAAAGCAGTAAAAATAATCTAATTAAAGAGGATATGTAAACTTTTGTTGAAAAATCTTTTCTACAGAATTTGAATTAAGGGCTATATTCGGTATGTAATTTTGAACAAAAGGATTTTAATTTAATTCAGTTTAATTTTTATGAATAGCATACTTATTTTTATACAGTTTAAGCTTACAGGTTTCGTTTTCTTGAATAAATTATATAATCTGATATAATATATTTCGAATAAATTAACATTAACTTTTAACATATTATCAAAAATATTTGTGCATTTAAAATTAAAATATTTTTTCGTATTTGTAAAATTTTGTAAGTATTTGAAAAAATTTCATTAAATTCATGTTGTATTAAATGAATTGATAAAAATTTCGTAAAATACATTAGTAAATGCATTTACTCGTATAGATAATTAAATATATAGTAGTAAGTCGTTAATTTGTACAGAAAACTTTTAATATCTTAGAATGAAATTTGAAATTCCAGTTCACCGATCTTCAAAAGTTCGCGTTATCGTTTTGTGTCTCTCATCTACAAAATTTAGACCAAGCTTTAAAAGAAATACATGTATAGATATTAATTTATTTAACTCTCTAGTTCTTCGATCCACTTGCGTCACAACGTGCAGAGCGTCCAGCGCTTGTCTCTGATTGTTTTCATAGGAGGCAACCAACTTCCTTGTGCCTTGCAACTCGTTTAAACAGAAAAACCAAAAAACATACAACATATAATTAACTTTTATAAAACGCAATTGGCCAAAAAATGTATACACACATATATTTATATGTAAAACTGAGTCTTAGTTTTAATGTATGTAATATGTAGGCGTATGTAACAATTTTTCTATTTCCTTAAAACTTATGTTTAATACAATTATTGAACTATAACAGTAAAGCACTTTTAATGCCAAAGAATCATTTTGCATCGTGCATAAAGTTTGCGTTGAAAACATCGATTTCAAATAGTGGTATCCTAAATACCACTATTAAATACAATAATACTAATTAAACATTAAGTAGCAGGTATACTTTAAGAGGAATGTTTAATCAACGGACGTTTCTTATTTGAAACAATTGAAATTTGGTTGCATCGTCACAATCGAAAATTATATATTCTTTAAGAACCTGCGTAATGTCTGTATGCTCGTAACGAAATAATGCATTATATTAACATTGAAGACTTGGAAAGCAGATATTAATCAAATATTAATTACAAATCTATTTCTAAAAGTATCCAAGTAATACTAAAAGATAAAGAAAAAAGTATAAATTTAATGTCTTTATAATTAGAACACAATGAGATCGTTGTTAGGACTCAGATTATTCTTTGGCACTTTTATGAACTGTCGTTTGAAAAGTATATAATATATGTATATACATATAACTTATGACGCATATAACAAGCTTAAACAGAATATCAAATAAAGTAACTGAACAAAAAGATTTATATATACTTACGTAGTTATATGTAATGAAAGTTCACGAGTATAGTAATATATCGTAGAATTTATAAGTATGCGTTACTACATATCAATATTAATATGTATATTTTATCGATGATATTTTATCGGCATGTATAATCAAAGTTCGTACATGTATAGTCATATATAAATCTTTTTAGTTGCGAAACAAGCAAACGGTTTGAAATGTTGAATAAAAAATCTTACTTATAATATATATATACTCGGTTATTTTTACAGAAATATATTTATCTCGTGCGATCATATCATTTAATGTAAGCTTATTCTTAACTTTATTTTTGCATTAATTTTTAAAATTCTTGTTAACCGTGCTGCGTAGGCATCGCTTAAAATAGTTGCAAGAAATAAACGGATATTAAAATATTGTACTAAACAATCAGTTTTCTCGCTACAACTTTCATTGTAGTATACGCGTCATTCTTGTTATTCTTGCGTATACATAAATTTCATAACATAACGCTGATATCCAAATAGTATAAATCAAAGTATTATGCGACAATTATTTATTCGTCAATTACCTTTGGTACGCGTGATGTAGAAGCTGTTTATTCGTAGGGTTTTCTTTACATACATTTATTTACTGACTACAACCATGAGCTGTACCTGGCGGACGTATTGTTTAATCAAGATGCTATTGACAAATGCTGTTTGTTACTTAAGCGTTACACATTGATTTGTGAAAATAATGTAAATAACTGCGTTTTTCCATTCGATAATAGATCATTTTCTTTTTACAAAAATTTTCTATAAAATCTTTCAGTTATTTGCATACTGTTCACGCGATTATCAAGTACTCAACTCCTTTTTTAAATTTATGTACTTGTCATTACAATCTTTATGGTTGCGTAAAGTTATTATAACCCATTCGTATTTATTAAGTTTAAAAAAGAAAAATAATATTGTAGATATTTACGCACACAATTTAAATGAATCCTTTCAAAATTGAATCTAGATACTGATATTGAAATTTATATCACATATTTTATAGTTTTATCTGCTTAAATTGATTGAGCTTTTACTTTCAAATGATTTTCCCCAGAGAAATACCCCGTCCAGGCTTCGCTATCTAACAAACACCACTAAACTCCAAAGGCATATTCATATGCAGATGTATGTGTGTTTATACATGTGTGCACGTGTACGCGCGCGCGCGCGCGAGAGAGCGTGCGTGCGTGTGTGTGGGTACACACACACACACACACACACACATACATATATACGTATGTGTATATGTCCTCGTTATTTTCGTAAAGGGTGCGATGATATTAATATTTTCGATGCAAAATTCCAAGCGATAGGTTGTTTATCTGTCCTTACCCCTCTATTAAAAACACCAACGCACTGAGTCCGTAGGATGGAAGTTTACAATGCGATTCCCGTACACGTCTCCGTGTGTATATATGTGTGTGTGTGCGTGCGTGCGTGTGCGCGCGTGTGTGGGTGACTGTATGCTTGTTATCTCGTTTGTCTCTTGGTTACTATAACATTAATGGCATAACACGATTTACCTTCATTGTTAATCTTCATATAAATAGTAAAACTTTATATGCCTGTTTTAGTGCGAAGATAAAACATTGGTATTATTTTTCCTTTGTTTCGATATGATACACTGATAGTGAGCTAAACACCAAGGAGGGATTTAGATCGTGCTTGCGCGAGTGTCTACATCTCAGTTACCGTTGGATCCATTCATTGGGCAGAACTAAATATTGTTGTCGTCACTTCCGTCGCCATCCTTAGTGGATTTTACCGGTGTAGCTGGTGTTGGATCGTCATGGAACAGCGGATTTTTTACCTCCATCTCACCAGTCTGCAAGCAATTATTTCACGTTTCTTACGTTTGCTCTAATGAGGTTTTATGCTTTTCTAAGCTTTGCTCGAGACAAATTTTCAATTGAATTACTGGGACCCGAAGATTCAATATCGATTACTTCGTTTCATTGAGCAAAGCCCTACGTGTACGTTTGTATGCATAATTCTTTGCGCGTTTACACGTTAAAATTCGTGTTGACTATTTCAGATTCTTAAAAGGGGCACAATTATACGCGCGCGCGC
The DNA here is from genome assembly GCA_018907045.1 of Wiebesia pumilae. Taxonomy (NCBI): domain Eukaryota; kingdom Metazoa; phylum Arthropoda; class Insecta; order Hymenoptera; family Agaonidae; genus Wiebesia; species Wiebesia pumilae. Next base: position 7,115,454 of record JACCHZ010000138.1, read on the forward strand.
ACACACATATAAATTTATTTCTCAAGAGTAATTTATTTTATATTCGTTAAGTGTTGCGTTAGAGTTAAGCGTTGAGTAAGTTAGGTAATTTAAAGTACTAAACCAGGATAAATTGATATTTAAATTTACAAGTAAGCAAGTGATACATTACAATTTAATCGAGCTAATTTTTAAATCACTGCAATCTTTCACCTTTATTCTACCTATCTAAAATACCTTTAGATTCTTTCCAATGATACGTGTGCGAAAACTTAATTTACATTAAATTTTGTTTAAATTTAATTTTACTCGTGTAATTATTGGTTTTTTAAGTACAAAAAAGAGCAGCAAAATATAATTGCCTAATGTCACTATTGGAGAAAGTGCGTATATTCAAAAATTTGCAAATCGCTAGGTTAAAATTTTTGTTTAATTTTTTAATTCAGTTGTTGTATAAGTAGGGAATCTATCATTATTTTGAATTATTACTTACATTCTTATATACTTACATATAAAACATTCAAAAACCTTTCTAAATCTATATTATTAATTAATATTTATATTCAAAATTTTTTCTTTTACGCGTCAAAACCTTTGGAAAAACTAAATAATTTTAAATCTCAAATAGTTTTTTATCGCTTCGCATTTCTTTATAAGTTTCCAGCTATTTTACTTCATTTACTCTATTGTTCAATAAAATAAAGACTTTTTTCAAATAAAGCTTACACATTTTAGAATCATTATCATTGTAGGATGGTATTTTTAAATGGCTTTTTTTATCGCAAGCATTACGAGCTGCTTCTTCATTTATTATTAAAAATTCTAGGATATTTGTAAAAGTTATATAAAAGTTATACTAACCGGTGCAAGACCTGGACATTCATAGACGGTGTAGTCACCTTCCTCGTTCTCTTCGTCACTTTCAGCCTCAGACACTGATCCAGGATCTCGAGTAGCTGATGCTCTGCTTGAAGAAAATCCAAAATCGTATGAAAATTATGATCAATAGTAGCAAAGAAACGAAATATCAAAGAAAATCTGTCATTAATATATAGTAAATTAGTAAATTAAAAATTGATTACATTTTTATATTAGCAAATTATATTCAAAACAATCGATCTGGCTTTGGTCTTATCATGCTTTTGCCAAATAAATAAAGAATTCACGAGACAATTTCTAATCTAAAGATATACTTATGATTAGTTTTACTTTTTGTCTTCTCCATTTGCATCATAATGATCGAAAAGGCATAAACAATTTTTACGAGAAAGATGATTTTCGGAATATAAAAAATCGTCCATCGATCATGTATAATATTTATAAATATTCATTGTTAGAAGAAATAGGAAAGGAAGCGCTGATGTGCTCTCACTTTTCCATTGCGATAATTTGTTGCTTATGATGTTGAAAATGGTACATCTGAGCGGATTGGGCGAGCCTTTGATCACCTGATGGTGAAATATCTTTATTCGGTCCCGTTACCCCATAAGCTGGATACTCGACATCGACGGCTGCCTTCGACATCCGTTGGAGTCTTTTGAAAAATCGTTGAAAGTTCAATTGTCATTGAGGCAAAGGCGAAAAATCGAAAAAGGGAATTCAATTCAATTAATTTAAAAGTTTTAATTTTGAAAGATACGCTTATGAAGGCCCGACTCGAGATATTTTAAGAACTTATTCAAATCTTATTATTACAAATAACTGTAATTATTAGTATATTATTATTCGATACATCCAGCACACAGTTACTCATAACGAAATCAATCGTCTGAACTTTTTATTAAATTTTATTTTCATTTTTCACGTAAGCATTCCTTTTTGTAAATATTCGAGATCTTTGTGTTTTCTTTTCTTAAATATCATTCTACAGTATTATTAAATAAGATATTTCAAGACGTTTGAAGACGTTTAATCCGATGATTTATTATAATGAAATATTGTAAAATTTAAAAGATATTTGTTGGTATAAATCCTTAAAGATTAAGTGGAATCATTCGTTTGTAGTAAGACGTTAAGAGCAGCTTACAATTTTCTCCACGAGAAAAAACTTCAAAATTTTAAACGTTCGAGCAATCAGAAATTACGTAAAATGTTTTCTTGTGTTTAAAATCCGTTGCAATAGCTTAAGAAAATTGATTTTTTTTTTCCATCTATATAAACACAAAAAGTATTTTCATTATTAAACAATTACCTGCACCAAGTCAAGCTTATTAATACCAGAGCAAACATCACCGCGGCACTACATCCAGCAACAATAGCTAAAAGCATAATGTAAATAAATAAAATTTAAGAGTTGCTTAAAAAAAACGTAAAAATGGTCTTTCCTACTTAATTAACGACTAAATGCAGAAAAATTATTATTTTCATACTTTTAAAATTTGGCTCTAATGCATTGAAGGGAAAATACGATTAAATTTAAGTTTACAAGTAATTCAAACTGTCTCATAATAATCTCAAGCAGTACGATTTTATTTAAATTGTTTTCAAGTATGTGTATCAAACACTTAACGCTTAATTAAACACTTCTAAAATACAACTGTCATCGATCGTGCTTGAAAATGCGCGCTCACCTATGAAGTAGATATCGTCGTTGAGTCTGTTACCGAGGGAGACGATGAGGGGATCCTGTTCGGCGCGTCTACGGGGCTCGGGTAACACGTTCATCTCGAGGAGGCCGCCCATGAGCGCGGTTTCATCGGTCGGAACTCGCGCCCTCGGTAGCGTCAACTTCGACTTGGGCTCCTCGGAGCCAATCTCCCGCATCTCCTGGAGCCCCGACTTCAGCTCCCCGCCCGTGCTTTCCTCCGTCGATTCTGCAACTGCTGCACCCATATTTATTTCATTTTATCTCGCTGCTTTATAACGCCCGCAGTAGTTACATTTATATATAATCCGATAATTCCCTTTGCGAGAAACTCCTTTTTCGCTCTTATTATTAGTTCGATAACTTTATTGTTAGAGTAGCATTTGAGAGCGCTATAGACTTTTGTACGATATAATGAAATAACTTAAACTGTCTTTAACATAAATTATCTGTACATATTGGATTAGAATCATATTGAATTTCAAGGAGCTCGCTTGACTTTCAAATGCGGAACTTAATAATAAATGACTTTTAATTGTTTATAAAAGAGGTAGTAATGTTGAATGACAGTTGCAACAACAATTGCAACCTCATATTAACGGGTTTGACAAATATTGGAACATTATCTCGTATCCTCTCGTTTTACTCTTTCCAAAAAACTTAATATCTAGTCACTAATTTCTTCGTTATAATAATTTGTCCATTTATAATTACATGTTATAAGCGGGATAAACGCATACTCTAATTTCTGTATTATTTCTCAATATCGCTATGTAGGTGGGATACAATTACAAATTATCAGAATCGATTAGATTTCAATTAGTTTTGTCAAACGATCATTTTCACAACCTCGGCTATAATCGTATAAAATCGTAAATATTCATCTTCGTTCTGGCAGCAAGATAAAACTTTATGTTACCTTTAGTAATGTACGCTATTTCGCTGTTATATTTAGTCACGAGTAATTGCATATATTTACAATAATTGCGCGTACCCTCGTAAATATTCGGATTCGTGCATACCAGTCTGATTGTACTGTGCTTTATTTAGATTTCTCGTTGAATCAATTCTAATGAAAGGGGTGAGAAATTTGGTTTCGGAGAATGAAAACTGTACTTTTATGAGGAATAATTGAAGTTACAGTTTGCGATTGTGAAAACTTATCTTAGAATTGTCTCCAAAACTTAGAATTTACTCCAAACTCAATTAAAAGTCACTCGTTGGTCCGACAAGTGCACGAATACGGAGAATATTTTTAATACCTTGAGCCCAGATGCTACGTCTATCTCACCTTTGTGAAAGGGTAGGTCTTGGTAATAGCGCGGATCGTTGGGCCCGACGGCGAAGGGCGGAGACGCTCCTTCCTTGGAGGTTTCGATCTTGTCGAAGGAGTAGATGAAATCTGGTCTGTGCCTGTATGCCTCCTCGATACGACGTGCGTTCTCCAGTTGACGTACCCGGTCCAGGTCGGCGTAGTGGGTCTCCGGGTAGTCGAGCAGTGGATCTTTGTTCAACGGGCCTGACATCATCCTCACCTGTATAACCGCGTTCGCGTTTGGTCACTTTATTTTTCGTTAATTAACTTTTCCTGCCAGATTATTGTATATGTAAAAGCACGAGTAGTAACATACATTCCACGTGTGATTGTTTGAAACAGTGTGCAAGAGGTACAGCTGCTCTTAATTTATAAAGAAATTAGATGTTAATGGGATTGTCAAACTCGAAGGATCCTCCTTCGAGTTTGATAGGAATAATTATTAAGTTGAAGAATTGAATTGATTTATTCACTTTTAAATTTATAAATTGTCGGATATTTCGGCAAATATCCAAGATATTTCTTATGCATTACAAAATATATTCCATTGAGACTTGCACGTGAAAAATTTTGTAAAAACATACATATCCGACAGAAATTTATTTCCTTCTCTTCTTTTTTATCGCACGCAGTGAACTTTTTGACGTTGATTAAATTTTAGTCAAGACTTTACTTCATACTTTAATATAATTACTAGCGTGTTCGAGAAATTATAAGACTTAAAATATTCGAGAATTTGAATAAACTTTCTGTAACTTAATTGCTGCATAACAAGGGTGTGAAGGGTAACTAAAAGTTAATTTACGCTCCGACACCGTAACATCGTGTACCATCAAGCATTATCATATGAAAAATAAATACTTTCACTGATATTTTATTTAATAAAAGAAAAAGCATCTTCTATTGAATAAATTTAATTATTCGAAATGAAATATCTACATTATGTATAAGTAATTACTTATATAAGCAATTCTTGTTTTGTAACACTACTTCAAAATTTCAGCAATTCTGAATATTTTGACTTCCTGTATAATAAGATACAGTATTAGCAAAAGATATAAAAAAAATTAATGAGTTCATTTTAAATAAAGAAACTGTTTTAAAACATTAACAACAGTTTAATTAGTTATTATACTTTAATTTAGTGTCATTCTTTAAATCTTGTAAAGTAATATATTTCTTCATTAAAAATTTCGTTTGTCTAGGAGATATCCGAATTATACATTGATAAGAAATTATTAAAAGATTCATAATGATTTATTATTTTTTTATTTCTATTGTAAACTTATATTGAATATTGAAATATTGAATTACTAAAAGAAAAGTGAATAGGATTTTCTCGAGTTTTTTCTGTAAACAATAAGCAACATAATTTTATCATTTTAAACGGTATTACTGGTGTTCGAAAAATGACAAATAAATATTGAAGTATACCAAATACTAATATATAATTATTATCAAATCAGACTTTTTGAATAAGTATAAATGATATTATAAGAAAAACATCTATTGTTAGTTTAATTGCGTAATTCATACGATAATTTGTTCGCTGTTTTATATCCAAGGATAATATTACAATTTTCTTTTCATTACAGTAATTACTTTCTGGGTAAGGAAATATTATAGATACGATATCAAATATCGATTTCTGTAACGAGTATAATCAATTTATTAAGTTCAATTTGTAAGAAAAAGAAAATATAAAACTTTTAAATTTTAAATGAATTGTTGTACAATAAGTATCTTATATTAATTTCAAGTGTAGAAGCTCGTATTATACACTTATCAAGTTTTAAGCAACATTTTTCTAGAAAAAACAAAAGTTTAAACACATAATAAATATTGTGCTTGAAAAAATCTATAACTGATTATTTATTGATTACAATTTTTCAACCAAATAACTTACAAGAAAAAAAGTTTACAAGTTAAATTGAAAAGTTTGACCATTAGCTTGATATAATATATTATTTTCTTTTTATCAATATGTAAACCGTATGTTCTTTTTATTTATTTTTAGCTAAAAATACTTGTATTAAATAATACATTATAACATTCCTCTTAAAATAAATCGTAAACTAATTAACATTAGGCAACATTAACACAGGCATTAGAAATTTTAATAAATATTGGTCTTTTAATACGAATTTCTACTAAATACGGATACTAAAAAACGTTTCTAATTTTAATCGACAGTAATTACTAATTACAAGATATCAAGATTTTACGTATAATGATGTTAAAAATGTACACGCACTTTTACCACACGTATTTTCGTAAAAGTAAGTACAATAACACATTTATAACATTGATAATTATAAGTATTATTTTATTATTTTATAAATATTCATTTTTATAATTCGAATGTTATTTACGCGTGTATATATTAATTAGAGTTACAATTAGAGTTTATGTATCAGTTGAAATTTTAATTATAAAGCTCTTACATCTAAAAAACTCTTATTTGAAAAATATTTAGTTAATTAGGTAAAAATGTTTTAAATATTTAAAAAGTATGCCATTAGCTTCACTGTTTGATACTACTAAATTTGAGTTTCTTATAATTTAAAACAATATTGGTAAATAAATTACTCTGATTTTATTAATTCAATTAATAATTTGAATTATGCGATAATGCGAAAAAGAGACGAATACTGTATTTACATAAGATCATCAATGTAATACAGAACGAACACATGGAAAATAAGGATAGAAATAATTTTCTTTTTCTTTTATTCGTTTCTTCATTGTCACTTATTCCTAATTCCAGTAAAAGAAAACTCTGCTAAAAGAGGAGCGTGACACTTTTTCCTCTCTCGAGATCAGTTTTTCTACATCATTCTTGCAACTCATATAAAAAAAAATGCCTTGTTTATAAAAGGGTGAAATTCTTTTCTCTCGTTAGCTGAATCCTCCTTTACCTACATTTTTTTACACAACATTCTACGTTGGGCATCAACATTTTTACGGAACATTTTTTGTAAATATTTTTTGTAAAGTATTTTTAGCAAAATCTATCTAAATGTAATACAAAAAATCGTGATTTTACAGCCATAAGTATTCGTTTATTAGACGAAAAGTTATTTAGTATGTATTATTCGTGTGTTATTTATAAATTCAAGCCGACATACACGCATTAAATATAAAAATAATTAGAAGAATTTCGTGAAATAAAATTTACAAAATGCGTTTACGCTTGTCAATGATTTTTCTTGTATAAAAATTTCTATTCACGATCATAATTCGACATATTTAAAACTTTTTTTCTCTTACCTTTGTAACTTTCAACGTATTGAATAAAAGAACTTTCTAGCTATGTAAGAAATTCGAGACCATAAAAGTCTCAAATTGATTTGGCTTATAAACTTTATTAGCTTGCATAAAAAGTAATAATATTTTATTTTGTAAACTTATTATTGCTAATACAAAACTTTTTGCTAAAATCAAGTTTTACCATCAGTTACGTCGCAACTGCCAAAGTAACGGAAAAATAAAAAAATGTAAATAAAATCTTGCAATGGACTAACTTTTTCAATTGTTTAATAAACTTTTAGAGTATCAGATAACCGAAAAAGTTTATTTCTGTAGCAGTAATATCCAATACGTTATTCAGATTTTTCTCAATCGTTACATTCACGTATTTTAATATAATATTTTAAATAGAAAATTCTGCATTATTTTACCGAATGAAATTACTTAGGGACTTGTACCTAAAATATTATTTTAGTGTCCGTGATGTCGAGACCTTTTGGTTTGCTAAAGCTGATTGATGGCACCTTACATCAATCTTTTATTTTATACATCAATGAATATCGTGTACACGGGAACTTTTACATTGTTTTTCAACTCATCTCGTTTAATAAACCGATATAAGTAAACTTTTAACAGCCGTACTTATTTGCACAACTATAATCATCAGCTTAATGAAAACAGTTCTGATATTAGGCGTTCCTCGACATTTCTAATCGGCGAAGAATGTCGTTTTGAGCCTAAAGCAGAAAAGGCACGAAATGAATAAGCACGGCCTTACCCTGGCCTCGTCGTCGAGAGGGTAGGGCTTGATCCTGGGCTTGGGATCGTACTCGAGATACGGCAGCAACCGCTGCTTCTCGAACTCTTGCAGGTATTGCAGCGGATCTACGGTGTCGCGCTGCAACGCGTCGATGATGCTCGGACGTTCTGGCATGTCGTCGCGCAGGAGTCCTCGGAGCTTCTGCCGCGCAAGTTCCAGGAGACGCTGCTTGCGCTGCTGGGAACCGGACGAGTGCGCGGCCGCCGCCTCGAGGAAGCGGACGAGCCTCTCGAGCCTCACCTCCGGCGACAGCCTTGGCTCTCCATCTGCGAATGGAACATTTGCTCCGGTCGATAGATTATCATCGTCGTATTGTCAAAAGGACTCGTATTACACAAAGGGCCTCGTCGAGGCTCGATTATAATATTGCGATTAAAGCAGTAAGGAAGGGTGGCGAAAGCCACAGGGTGGCAAGATCGGAAAAATCGTGAACTTACAGCCAGAACTAAATTATTGATCTTGACGGCCATCCTCCACGTTCAATAGTGTAGTCATTGTTATAATTGAACGCTCTTTATTCTAATCCTCACGTGCACCTCCTAAGCTCGGTCATAAACTATTGTATTGATTATTAGAGTTATTAGTTATTGTTCGACGCTGCAGTCAATTTTTTCAGCTTTCGTTACATTTTTCAAAATCATTGTGATCAGGTGCTAGATGTGCTAGATAACTAGGCACGTAATCACTACTAATTTCTTTTATGCATAATTTTATATTCCACAGTCTAAGCTCTTTATAGTAAAAAAATTTCAATTTCTTCTATAATGCCTACATATCAAAGTACACTGCTATCACGCGCAAGTCCGGTAAACGAAGGCCTACGAATATTAGTCGCAATATCTACCGGGAGAATTTTCCCTTTTTATTTGTTTGAATTTTATTTTATTTTTTGAATAAAGCCTTTCGCGTTTAGCTGGATTAAGCGACCACTGGAATAATAAGAGATGTATAAATATATAAAGATATGTACACGAAGAGAAGATTTCTTGCAAATAAAATTTAATTAGCCTAAATGAATAATACGGAAACAAAATCTTGTTTTCAAATTTATAATTAATAAATGATTTACTTAATTTACCGAAATTATACTCTCAACTGCCGTCGTTGTAGTAAATTACAAAGAGGTATAATTGAAAGAAATCAGTTATCATGATATACGTACATTGCATTTCTTTACATTATCATTTATAACATTATCAGCAGTCTAATGGGCCTCACTTTATAATATTTAAAAAATAATGAATAGTGGTTATTATTTTATCGATGGTTTTCACAATTTAGCTCGAGATAATAATCTTAACTGATCCATAAATTTTACAAGCTCGCTTTAAAGCCCGTTAACTCATAAATTTATACAATATTTGAATGAAGCCAGAAGTTTAAAATTAAAGTTTTACAAAAGTTTGTGATAAAAGTCACTTTAGTGAGAAATACAATTTAAGTTACGCATGAACCTTGTAACTGAGCTCAAAACTGCCATTGAATAAATTATAACTTGAATCCAATGGATATCCAGCCGAAGAAGCTCCATTTAAACTTTTATTTACTTACTCGACATACATATGTACATAAATGCTACATGACCAATGAAGCGAGTAATACCAGAATTGAATTAATGGTATTGTGTTTAAAATTTTGTAAATAAATATCATGTATCGAATGCATGAATTTATCCGTGGCTCTATGCAGTTAAGCGACGAAATTATTATAAATTTGTCAATTAAGTAAAATTTGAATTTGTACGCAAGAGCTCTTGATTGATAGCGATAAAAATATAATACGCGTCTCTCTGACGATATAATGCCTGTAGGTATAGAATTCGATATCGCGTGATAAGTAAAAGTTACATCTTGCATTCCTTTTAACTCTAAAATCTACACTAAAAATGTTATGGGGATTATTTGCTCTACTTTAGCGGATATGCCTTGGCTTGTGGTATATGTGATAAGTGTCAAGGTCTATGAAATGGTAAATTGATCTTTGCGATAAGAAAATCCTAAAAGTTAGAATATCAAAAGTAAGGAATCGAAGCAGGTTTAATGTAAGAGAAACTTACTCGGTAACTTTGAGTTATTCAAGTTTATTATTCAATGCAGTTATTATCAACTGGAATGAACTCGAGAAAGAAACTGTTAGATTTGATCATTTTTTTCCCGCAATAATTCATGACCTATATTCGATTAAGCTAGCAAAAGTTTCAGATGTTTCTTGAACTTGAAAATCTTCTCAAATTTATTTTTCAGTTCATTTTTCAGAGTTTACTTCTCTCATTTATATTCATGTCGTTGAAATCGTACTTCAATATATTCAAATATATCAATATTCAGCATCAATATTCATCAATATCAATTGAACCAATTAAATACGCAATTAATACTAATCAATAAAAAATAATCCGTTTCGTGTAACAATGTGATATTATGGTACAAAAATAGCAGAATAAAATTGATTAGCTGTTGTTCTATATCATCGAAGTCAATTGTGTCAACATTAACTTAAAAATATGTTGAAACTCTCCAACTGATACAATTAGCAGTATTGAATTCATTAAGCTTTTACATATATGAAATAATTTTTAAATAAGAGAAAGACTTTTCTTTACAAAAATAATATTCTCGTGTATGTTGGGAAAAGCATGCTAAGCTTAAGTCAAATTTTAAAGACAATTTCTTTGAATGTAAGTACAGAAACTTTAAATACGTTTAATCAAATTTTTGTTACATAATATGAGTATATACAGGCATATTAGCCTTGATTCCTACATGAAACATCGAGCACAGCAACATAAAATATATGATGGTTAGTAAATAAATAATATCAGTAAATTGCGTCCAATTTACGATTACAGTATTATATACAGTACATAACTATATTATTTATAATTGTTAAAATATAAATTTTAGTAGAAATAAAAAATTATTTGTGCCAATTATAATTTTAATAATGCTTTTTATTAATATTCGTCAAAAATTATTATAAATTACGCATTAATAGTACAAACATAGTAAATTCTAACGTTATTGAACTTTTGAAAACTCTTATTTAAAACGATGTTTTTAATCTACAATTAATTGAAAGGTTTAAACGCTTATGCTTAATGAAAAACGTTAAAAATATCATTATTATTATTATTATTATTATTATTATTATTATTATTATTGCGTTAGTGTGTACAACAGCAAAGAATTATAATTAAAAATTGAGTGAAAAGATAAGTATTTAAAGTTTATTTATGAAATACTTTTTCTTAGTTTCGAAAATAAAAAATCATTTTTGTTATGTGATGTGTAAACCTACAGGGAATAAATATGTTATCGCAATTTAAGGATGACATAGTAAATTTTTCAATCACTTTGCGATATACGCGTTCTTGTTGTTCTTGCCATCGCTAGGCAAACAACTCATTACTGTCGAGCTTTTTATTTATTTTTTACTGCAGTTCATTTTTTAAAATTTATGTACACGTGTTTCTCAAAGTTATTATTACAAGTTTTTCTTATATTTTATAGAATATACGAATAAAATACAATGATCTTTTGCACAAGAAAATCGTAAAAAGTAATTTCTGAATTTATATGATATAATAAAGAATTTGAATTATTATGTGCATTGATAAATCTAAATTTATCAAACAAGTAATAAACATAAAGCAGTGGTCAATGTACAAGTATGTACCAGTAATTTATTTACAAACGGTTACTTTGAATTTTGCATTCAAATCAGAACCAAGTTTATTTATATATTTTCAAATTTACTCATAACATATATTTAATGTAGAAATAAACTTCTAACTATTTTCAAACTGATCCAAAGTATATATTATATGAATCAGATGCTAAACATTCATTCGACAATTACATAAGTGACAGATGAAACAAATTATCTAATGACAATTTTTGTTACTTTTGACATATTGAAAATTTATATTTTAAAAAATACATGAACTATTGCTAATGACTAGAAAATAATTATTATCAAATCTGCATTTCTTACATTTAGTTAATATTAAAATCAGGTTTGATTGGTACCAAGCAATTAATTACCTTAAACGTTATGTCATAAATAGCATCTCAACAGTTTTATATATATATATATATATATATATATATGTAACGTTGTAGGACACAACAAGAAAATGATTTTAAAAAGTTTGTTGTACACATTTTATTACTTTGTAAATAGGTACTAGTAAAGTCAATTATACTACTTCAAAATAAATGATATTTTTCAAAAATGTTTAAATTTGTAGAAAAAAGTCGATCTGAAACTGTATTCATAAAAAGAGAAGAAGATTTTGATTGACGTTGAAGTAATGATCGGTATATTAAATTCTCTTATTACATTAAACTTAAATTAAGTCGCTGTCCGAAACATCTCTAGCTGTAACGAATTCAATCAATAATTACAATAGCTCTATTGGTAAGTATAATCTATAATCAAATTTTCAATAAGCCACTGTTTTCAATGTAAATTCGGGAATAAAATTTCTTTTCAAGTAATCGACATATTTCATTCATTTTTTCTATCAGGTTTCTTATAAAGCTTTTAACTCTCTTATATTATGTAAGTCATTTACATTTAAATGATTTAATAATAACTTAATATTCGGAAAAACTAGATTTTTCGAATAAATGTATTAATCCATCTAAATAATTATTTTTCCTTAAACTCAAGTTAATAATCAAAATCAAGATTTCTCGTACATTGCAATTGATCGGCATTTATAATTCACATTAACGTACATGCCTATGCAATATATACATGTATATAAAAAAAGTATTATAATTCAATTTTCGATATACGAAACATATTAGCAAAATTGCAAAATTTCTTTTATACTCGTTAATTTATTTTCTTTTTTGTATTTTAAAGAAGAAATTTTTTCTTAAATAAACGAAGAAGTGTTTAAAGTTATTGTTGTTCAGATGCAGACGATATATAAAATCATTATAATATTTTGTTTTTCAATGCCAGAAACAGATTGGAATATATGTGTATATTCTAAATATCTATTCTAAAAATCCAAAAGAAAATTTTATTTTGTAGTACTTATAACTACTTCTTGTCCATTGAGTTGTCAAATGAAACCATAGAAATATTTCAAATGTACATTACAGCATTAAATGAAATATGTTTTAAGCAACGATTCTAATATTAATAAATTATCAAAAAAAGGTTTTTAGAAATCTTTTGAAATATTGATTAATACAAACAAGATGTTTTACTCAAAATATAATAAATCTGAATTTATATATAAAATGTACGTACGCTATGAAAGATAAATATAATTTTTGGTAAATGTTATTTTAATCATTGCACAAATATTCGTATACATGATAATGCTAAAGGCATTTTACATTTTACATTTTACAAAAAATAAAAAATAATTTTCAATTGCGTTTATTTCATAAAGGAATGATGTAATTGCAAAAATTTTATTATAAATATTTAATACTTAAACTTACTTTAAACTACTTTTTTTATCAGAAGTATTACAGTTTTATTAACGTATTAGCAAAATATTTGCTAAAACTATGACTTTATTGTATACATTTTTATTAATTTCTATCAATAATTTGTTTTGAAATCTCGATATCACAAAGTTGTGTTATTACTGACATGCTTATATTTTTCTGCATCTAACAATACTATTTTAGAAATTAGACTGATCAAAGTAAGATGTACTAGCGTTCAATTTACATAAATTATTGAATTTAGTGAATTTAATGAACTTTGTTTTATACGATGCTAGTAATATATTATGAAAATTAAAAATATGTATAAATTTTATGTTTATTTTTAATCTGAATATGCATAAAATATGAGCTATTAAATATTAAAAGATCTGTAAAGCTGGATATAAAAATGTAAAATGACAGCTTGTTAGAAAATTGAATGTAAAGCTGAATGATGTAAATTTTAATCAGAGGAAGTAATGTGATATAGTGTGATAACAAAATTTTGCGTGTATTTTAATTAATACAAGAAACTGTAGGTTTTTATTTAGTTTATAAACAGGATGAAATATGTGACACGTCTTATTTTAAGATATACAATCTCTATTTAATTCCATTTAAATTTGATTTTTTCATTCAATTATAATTTAGTAAAAAAATTACACTGACTATTAATGTATTACAATATTGATTCATAAGTTATTGCCGTTCGTCTGTGTTCTATTTAAATTAATCCTTTATTGTGTTCCTCGTATGATAAAACAAATATTTCTGACGTACATTAATAGCAATTCATTTTTGCGTTATTAAATCTTCAATAATAGTGTTATATGAACGATTAATTTTTAATTGATTGCGTACTTTTCCTTTATTAAAATATTAATTACAAGTATATTGAAACCATAGTATATCTATTTGAGACATTTAATGCACAGATTTATTGTAGTTACGCAACCGATTGTAGAATGAATATTCAATTTGAGTTGCAATTCTTTAACTTTAATCGTTAAAAATTAACTTAATCCAGGGAAATTATATATTTTTAAATAGAATTGCAATATTACTTTTTACAAATTATATCTTCGCTAAAAATACATTTTGAAAATTTTGAAAAATTTTTAAATTTAATCATCATTGATAAATGTAGGTTATTTTTTTTTTTAGATAAATAACTAGTTCGAATAAAACGGCAAAAAATTAGTAAAAATGAAAAGCTATAAGCTAATGACTTACTTATTTTTCTGTATTAGAATGTTTTTACCTTAGTCTTTACAGAAAAATGATCAAATCTAAAAGAATCGATTCTTTCTTTAAATAAAATATGTAAATATAACAAGGTATCAAATGTATTCGCGTAATAATCTTTATGAAAAATTAGTTATGAAATTTTGAATAGTTAAACGTCTATATTTATAAAATTTATCATCTTCTTACGTAACACATGTACAGATAGTTAACTTTTTTATTACGCTAATTTTCATATTTAAAATGAACTTTATATGTCTTTCAGAGTTTTAAGTAATAGAATTAAATAATCGCAAACAATTGTAGGATCAACCTTGAAAGCAATTTATTTATTCTATTACAAAAGTTTTCCTCTGATCAATATTTCAACTAATAATACTTAAAGTTTTCTACTTTTTTATAAATACTCTGGCTATTTAAGTTCAATTTTGTACCACAAAACGGAAACCGGAATAAGGCATTTAAACCCATTTCTTGCAATTTTAAAAATGATTTTTGGATTAAAAGACAAAGAGAAAATATACCTTTTACATTGAATATATTTTTAAGATACCTCTGAAATATTTGGATATAAAGTTTTTTTAAAGTAAAATTTTTAATTGGTTTTTGGATATGTCCATTATAGAAACAATAAGAACAATGTGTTTGTGTTAAATAATTCTTATTCATTTTAATGAATCTTCAATATTATAAGAATAATAAATATTAAAAGTTGTATTTATGTGGAATTCATTTGATTTGGTTGTTTTATTAATAATTTTAGAACAATCGCTGAAAACTACTGATTTTAATTACGGAAACATCTAGAAGATCTTTGTATCTTGTAATCTTATTAAAATGAAATTCGTAAAGCTTAGAATGCACACACACACACACGCACGCACGCGCGCGCGTACAATATTAAGACTTTGATTGACAATATTATATACTATTAAGAAATTGTTTTTCGTAAATCAATTAGCTAGTCATAAAATGATCCTTTCTTATGTAATTTGTCGTCGTTTCTCTTATTTACAACTATCTTTATAAAACAATATTAGAAGAAGTTTAATTTTGAAATATTAATTTAAAAACTTGATATACATATAATATTAAAACATAAAATATCGTACATCATATTGGAAAAATGAGAGTACGTAATTAAAACCACGCGGTAATTATTATATAAAATTTTTGTTTTAATATTTACGAAGAAACATTGAATTTCAGTGATTAAACGAACATTTCCTAAGGCATATTGTCTCTATATTAAAATTACGTGTGTGAGATTATTCGTCACTCGTCGCTTCGATCTTCATCATTAGAACTTGATTTTATTCAATACTCGATTAAGAATTAAATTCCTTTTAACGTTTGCTTCGACATTAACGTGTAATAATGAATTACGAATCAAACGAATCTGCAATCCCAATTACTGTCTCAATCCCTTAAATTATTGACCCGAGCAAAGCGAGAGCGAAAACTGTTTATTTTAAGCGAGATACATTCTCATATGACGTCACGCAAGTTCACTCCGAAGTACCTTCTAAAGCCTCTTCCACGTTGTCGATAACCGAAGCGCAACTATTAATATATAGACGAAACCTTAAAAGAAAAATATAATACGAAAACGAGAAATTCGCCATCGACGATCTCCGTGTAAAGTCTTGGCAAGTAATAGAAATGCGCGATCATCGCACAATTGCAGGGCGCACTCGTAAATGCATACGGATCGCCGTGACGAGGATTCGCGTCACCCGCGACGGAGGACTCGACGAACTCGTGACGACGACGACGACGACAAAAAAATAGAGAAAACACCGGCCACGTATCTGGCATCGGTCGGACGCGAACGCCTGCGAAGCTGCTGAAAGCGGCGACACGGCGACGAGCTCTCGAGGTCGACCTCGAGGGTTGACGTCGACTGGAAGTCCTCGAGTCTTACCTCGATAGAAGTCGATCTCGGAGGCTTTGGCAGCGGCGGCGGCGGCGGCGGCGGCGGCGGCGGCGGCATCGGGAAGTCCGGCCAGGCCGAACAGCAGCAGCAGCAGCAACAGGCCCTCAGACCCGATCCTCGTCATCGCTCATACAGCCTCTGGCTTCGGTGACGACAGACGCGACGTCGGCGCTGGGCCGCTGCCGTTTGTGCGACGGCGTCGCTCTCGGGGAGGTGCGACCGACGCGTCCTCTCGTGCGAATCGCCCACCCTCTCAATCAATACGGGCCGAAGCCCTGATTCTCCCTCTCTCTCTCTCTCTCTCTCTCTCTCTCTCTCTCTCCTCGTGACGGAAGTCCTAACAGTCAAGGCTGGATTCCTCGACTCGTCGATTCTTATCTCTCGCTTGAACTTGACTAGGCGATGTTACTTCCCGACCAGAGCGCGTAAAATACTTGGACTGTTGTCCCTCGGGGAAAATTAACAATGCGTTAATATATTTATAGCGTTTTCTTATTCTTGTACGTGCGAGTGACTCGTAACGCGCGATCCACGATGCGCACCATTTCGCGTCACGAGATTTTATTAATCAAATTAATCCTACGAAAGTGAAGTCGTCAATAATATTACGATAAAAAAACTTACACGACATTCCTTGTCCTACATACTCTGGAAAGGTGTAATGACAATTTCAAGGAAGCTTTTTCCTTGCGTCTTTTTTAAGACTATTAATATTAAAATAATAAGGCCGTTTCTAATACAGCCTAACCCTTTTAGTCGTACATAAAAAACGCTTTAATCTTTAGAGTGTTTAATGGAGAGCATTTAATTGAATAAAAATCTTATAAAAGTTTCTGTAAAATCTACGGATGTAGACGATGAACAAATTTATCAAGACGTTTGTCTCCTGTAAAATTTTACCAATTATATGTTATATTTTATCACTGGTTCATCCATTTTTTTCACTTAATTTGTGTAATTGTTATCTTTTTCAAACTTTCATTTGAAGCTAAACCCATCGAACGCTTCTGTAACAATGAACAAGTACAAACTATTAGGCGTACATTCCTGTACATATTATCAATAATTGCACCAATTAATACGAATAACAAGAATCACATGCAGAAGATATATGTAGAAGATGATTCGCTTTTATAAAGTGATTTTATGTACGATGATGTTCCGTTACTCTCGCTAGAAATTGTACACAATTTGTACAATTTATTTATTTCATTTTAAAGCATATGTTACTGATAAATTTTTTTATTTGATGCACACGGAAACAATTATCAGTGAAGTTGACAACATTTTATCTAACAAAGCAAAATAAAGCAAAGCTCGTAAGTACAAAAAAATCGGGAAAAAAAATTTGATGCTTATATTCAAAATTATACAGCGTAATATATTACACTTGTTAAATTAATATTTGGTATCTCTAGTAAAGAAAAAATGCAATCTTAGGTCTTTCTTTTAATTACAATATTTATTCCCATGAGCATGATTCTCTTATTTACTATATTCACGTAATAAATTCTGCTGCTACACTACGCTTATAGAAAAGTTAAGTGCAATTGGATTCATTTCGACAACTACTTTTACTCAAATGACAAGCGAGTGAGTCTATTAGAAGTTAGTTATTTAAGTTTCCCAATGAAATTTACTTAATTACTACTTTTCTTAGATATTTTCTTAAATATTATGTACAATAATTATTTGATTATTTTTAAAATTACATACTCAATATCCATTGGTAATATGTACGTACTGAATATTTGTGTCAGCTTAAGGGATGTGGAATACGATTGACTTTAATTAAAAGCACATAAATAGTACTTTAAACGATTACATATTATACCTTAAATTTTGGAATTTTAGATTTTTTTTAAAAAGTTAAGGAGATGTTACGGAAACATCTTAAATCAATCAAATATTTGTATTTATCTCTCTGACAATCCGGTAGCATCTTTTAAAATATTTAAGTTTATAAAAATTTATTGCTAATAAGAATCAGACATTAACCTAACCACTTATAAACTGCTGTTATTAAACATATGTAAAATAAACGTATAAAATTCTAATTGATAATTTAAGTACGTATAAACGCAGAAATACAATTCCTTTTGTTCACAATTTGTCAACACTTTTAATGACGGCAGATAAGAGTGAGATAATATAGTACTGTAGAAAGAATAATTAACTGATAATTTAATATCTGTTGTTAAAATAATAAATCAATTGCACAAAAATATTTAATTTAATCTATAATTTATGATTAAATCTCAAGTAAAATCTTCAATTTTTATTTCAGAATCTTCAGATTATATAAGAATAATTTTTCATTGAGAGAAAAGAACATTATCCAATGAATATCAATTTTTATTTTTACTGTCAAATTTCGACAGAATGATTTGAACGATTACTGACGTTTCTTAAACCATTCCTATCTTAATTCCCATGAGATGCGTAACACAATACACTAATCATCTTAGAATATCTCAAGTACATTCTTGGCACTTTTCCAGAGTTAACAATTAAGACAAATGTGTTTAACCAGAACCATTAAATATTTTTCTTCGAATGTCTTCATTTTTCATGACTTTTTATGAGTTTTAAGAAATATATTAATCATTTTTCTCACAGCTGTTTTAACAGGTGAGAAGAAAATAAATTTATATTACTAGAAAGTGAGCGATTTTACATATAAAACTAAAGCACAACCGTGATTATTCAAGCACTAATGTGAATAAATGGCTTAAATCTGTCATTATTCATGTAATACATGTTAAATCTGTAGAGAAATCGGACTAAAGAAAAAAATATTGAATCACTTTTAAGTAATCGGTCTTATAACGTACTCTCATAATTTTTACATAAGTGCTCCAGAAGATCATAAGTTGTATTACAATACTCATGCTGCTAAAAAATATGACAAAAGTATATTGAACTTTTTGTAATTTAAATGTTCTTTATATTGTATTTCTTTATTTTACACAAATCGTGAAAGTTTCTTTTTATTAGATTATTGTGTTTTTTAATTATTTACATTTGCATGTTTCCACGTTTTACATGATGCTGCTTTCATAAGAAGCAATATTAAGATTATGCTTATTAAGCTTTTTTGTCTTTAAATTCAAATTTAAAGATTATAAGATATAAATTATATTCATAAAACACTTCGCGTTAATTAAAATATAAAAGACTTTTAAAGCCTGGAGAGATCTAGTAATAAAAAGCCTTACTAAACATACTTCTATGAAAAATGTATTATAAATTTAAATAAAGAAATTGTTTCGCATCTAAAGGCTTTCAGAATTAAATTTTGTATTATAAGTATCACTTGGTTTGGTAATTAAATTAAAAAAGTTTTCAAAAGTTTTTTAAGTTTAAAAATGTATCTTCAAGATATAAATAAATGTAAATAATTACTCTTTATGGCATTTTCTATCAATGACAATGGTTTATTTAAACTAAAGTGGCTTTTTATAACATATAAAAATTAAAAATCAAATTTTTATAATTATATAAATTTTAAATGACAAAAATTCTAATGGAATATAGTTTAGAGTAAATATGGTTTGCTTTTTTACTCTTTTAAAAATAAAAAATTCATTTTATTAGTTACTATCTATGTTTAAGATCTTGCGTATTATCCAATGTCGTAAAGCGTACTTATTTCATTGTTTGACTCTTAAACGAAGAAGATTTTCATTGAAAATGTTCCTTTAATCTATGAATTTGAAAATATAATGATATTTCTTTAAATAAAGGATCAATATAAAGCGTAGAATCAATTAAAACAAAATATTATATCAGTGAGAATCGTCATAATAAATACGAGAAAATGCTAATACATTTTACATCAAGTTTATAAGAAAAAATTTTCACAATTTTTGAAATTTTTACTTCATCTATTTTACAATAAATGTCGATAAAAGTTTTGTACCTATGTGTTGTAGAACATTATAAGCTTATTCGTTGTAGGTAAACTTTTTGAAAAATCACATATGCAGATAAAAAATATAATTTATAAGAAACTGCAAATTTATATTAAAAAACTTATTATTATAAATTTTTTTAATTTAAAAGCTTAAATAATAATAATAATAATAATAATAATAGTAGTAGTAGTAGTAGTAGTATAAGAAGAAAGCAAATAAATTTGTTCATTGTTTGTACTAATACCTTCGGCATTAATTCATCTTATTAGATAAATATTAGATAAATATTTCATAAACCTAATGCTAATACGATGTGCTCCAATCAAAAGCAGAATTAAAAAGAATATAATAATAATCTTATATGAAATACGTAAAAAATTCAATAACATCATTTGATACTGATGTCGAAGTACTTTTTTTGTAAACTGAACGGTAAAAACGAACGACTAAAAGTAAAACAGCGGAGACATAAAACGCATTCGCAATGAGTTGTGTTTGGATTAAAATAATGCGGGCAGTGTACGTACGTGCACCGTTTTTTGGCACATCGACCAACGGATGCCGACAACAATTAAGCATAATCTAATTAACCATTCGTAAAAGAAACTTCCTAGACTACTTTATGACTAGAAACTTCACTACTTTATGACATTATTATCGTGTTCACTCTTTATTAGCGACTGATATTCACGTATGCACACATGTGAACGCAAGCATCAAGCGCGCTGCACATTATGTGGGTTTTTCTACTTGCAGTAGAATGATGCCGTGTTTATGCGGACGCTTGTGTGTACAGCACTTGTTTTCAAATACAAAAGAAATAATTCTTACATCGGAAATTGACTTCTTTTATTCGAGTGAATTTTAATAGATTTATACTTCAAATGTGAATCCGATATTTAATTTATCGTTTTATACTTTCAATTAAGAGGAAGTGAATACTTGATGAAATCAATATTTAAAATGTTCGTGTACAAAACAAGGCCTAATTTAGAATTTCATAAAGAATAATTTATGAGCATTATTAGGTTGAAGTTCTTGTCTAATAGAGTTAATACCATTAGCTATAATCAGCGAAACAAAATAATAAATTTAATGAATTCGGTAATCGTTAACAAATGTATTAATTGAAATAAGGCTGCTATTTTGAAACATTCCTTTACCTAATGTTACTTAAATAGAAGAGCTCTTGGTCTGAAAAGTTTGTATTTATTTCGAGAATCTCGTTTAATCAAGGACATCGTACTACTTGATGGAAAATTTATCATCAATATTTCTATGTGTTCTTGCACGTTTGAATGAAAATTTTATACCTTTTGTTTGTCTTATATAAGTTTTTATTAAATTATGATTTTATTTAGTGTTTAATACTGAGGAAATATTAAATAATCCAGTACTTAAATAAAAAATAATTTACTTGTACGGATCCCATTGGTAAATTTTTATTTATTTAAAATGATCGGGGACTTAATAAAATTAAATTAAATATTAAAATTGAATTCCTTTGATATTTTTTATACGGATATTATAAGAACACGTAAAAACTAAAGAATGTTGATAGTTTAAGTTTCTACAATAATAATTCAAAGCTATTGTTGACAAATAATTTGAATTTAAGTTACGTATAAAGTCACAATTCCATGAGCGAGAATTAATTCTGCATTTGTTATCAAATAATTCGTCTAAATAATTAAAACTCAACATAATGCAGATTTTTCGTTGAAGCGAGTAGAATTCCGCTCGAGATAGCTTTGCAAGATATAAGAAAATTCTTTTCTCGAATTTAGAATAACAATGCATTTTGGGTGCGACACACTTTTGAAAGTGTATTAGCAAAATACTCGCATTCAAATACAGCAATCGTCAACAAGGGATGCATTTTCATAAAATGCAACTTGATAAACAAATGTAACTATGAATATTACTGGAGAAATATGCTGGCTTATACATGTCTATAAGTGATGAGAGAGAGAGAGAGAGAGAGAGAGAGAGAGAGAGAGAGAGAGAGAGATCGCACTAGGTGTAAGCTACGTACTAGAAAGACTAAAAGTAGTAACGCTATCAACGATTGTAGATACGTGCTTCTCGTTCTATGAGAGTCACGCAAACATTTGTGAACTCCTGTCGGTTTAATGATTCACTTTACCCTTATCTATTTCCTCTCTCTTCGTGCATTTCTACTATCATTTTCACTTATCTCACAATGATACTTTTTGTAAAAGAACAAAAATTAATAAAAGGATCCTAATAATAAAAACATGTTATAATAAATATTAAACAGAGAAATTTATTTATCAATTTAAACAATTTAAAAGAAAATTACTACTACTTTTTAAGTTATATAAACAAGACTTTCCTAATGAATTTCTCGGGAAAGATGTTAGAACGAAAATTCGACAGAAATACTAATAAGATACTCTTATATATATCCACTGTAGTATTCATATAAATGCAATAGAAGATAAAAGCATTGTGTATGTGGATATATCTTTATTTACAATAATGATTATGACAATAATAATAATAATAATAATCATAATAATAATAATGATAATGATAATAATGATAATAATACTTGTAAAGGGTAATGTAATAGTGTTCAATTGCGTGCCTAGCAATTAAAATACTGTACGAGCTTTTAAAATATTCCTAAGTAATACGAGTCAAAATTATTGAAATCTTATTTCGGTCATTGAGCTAATTTCTATGCTACCAATATTTTTTCAGAAAATTACCCTAGCACTATAAATACGTATTTTGCATCGATTTAGAAAAAATATTAAACGCCAAATTTGCTGCTTCCAGTCATTCGAAAGTAATATCGAGAGCAAATCTAAATCTTCGAAAAATAAAAACATAAAATAACAATAATGATAAAAATAACGTGAGCAATTACAGAAAAAACATGTAGATCCCACAGACTCATAATACCCTTTAACCCCTTATATTAAAAATAATTCTTCTCAAAGACACCACTGATTAATGAAAAGACGAGGTAACTTAAGATCATAAAGCATCATAAAAGATCTACACTGTAAAGCTATGAAAATATACTAAAAAATATATACGTATTTAGTATTTATATATCATAAAATATATATTTTATGACAATATAGTAAAGAATTTTAATTTTATTTTAGGAAATAAATGTTTGTGACTTTCTTCATAAAATTCG
Organism: Wiebesia pumilae; assembly: GCA_018907045.1. Classification (NCBI taxonomy): domain Eukaryota; kingdom Metazoa; phylum Arthropoda; class Insecta; order Hymenoptera; family Agaonidae; genus Wiebesia; species Wiebesia pumilae. Next base: position 7,139,130 of record JACCHZ010000138.1, read on the forward strand.
CTTTAGGATATTTATGAAACACATGTTAAATAACAAATAAAATGCCTCTGTTTTTTAATCGCACAGGTATATGTTTATAAATTAAAGACAATAGTTTATAAGTATACGTTCATAAAAGTATCATAAAACATTTATGTAATATTTATGATTATAAATGTTGAATAAATGTATCGATAAATAAATATCTTGCATAAGTAATAATTTATAAAAAGACATATTTTTGGAATAGAAATTAGTCTATATAATGGATAAATAATCCTACATAGTATTTATATAATAAAATGAAGCACGTATGTACATCATTTATTAATTAAATAACGTAAAGATTTTATATTGATTTATAAATATAAATATAATTATTAAAAAATGTTCGCTAATACCGCAGTATTATCAAATTTATTATTTTTAAAAAGTATTATAAAAATACATAAGCTATTAAATAATATTATTTAATTAAATAAATTTAATTAAAAATCATTAGTAATCTTAATGTGCTGTACATAACTAACGATCATTTAAAAACATCTTATAATAATTGATGCAGAATAAGCCAAAAATAGAACATAAAACTTTGAATTTGGAACGGATTTGCAAATCCAGATCAATAAATGCAATACTTTTAAATGAATGGATTTAAAATTAATAATTAATAATGTAATGAAAACCTTATTAAACAGTAAAGGTGAACTACTTACCGAAAACAACCAGCTCATAAATGTATTATATAGATCGTTTAATGTAGGTGTCAGGATTTCAAAAATAAAATAAAATTCGTTATTAACTATTCAAGTTCTAAATGAATATATCACGTTTTTATAAACTAAGTAATGGTTCCATTACACTTGGCTTGTGAAACCATACATAAAAGTTCGAAAGAAAAACATGTGTACATATTTACATTGTAAAGGTGCTTAATGAACTTTTAACAAATTCTGTATAAAACCATGTATTATTATCTTATGAATGTCATAAGAAAAAAGAAATAAATACATCGCTATAAAGAACAAGATTTTAAAGAATTGAGGCGAATTTGTTATTATAGAGGTTAATTAATCAAAATTTCACGTACGTTTAAGCAGTCATTAACATTACACAAAATGTGGTCTTGATCGACAACAAATCATAAATTGTAAAAAAATATTAATTCGCTCTGAAAAAAATTAAAAATCTGATCGACACTAAGCTTTGATGAACGTAAAAAATGCATCTAAACATGAAGATTTGTTGAAGTATTACTACATTTAAGGATCTCAATTATCGTAAACACATACGACTATTTATAGAAAACTAATGTTTATTAAAAAATAAAGCTCATTTTTACTCATATGTCAGTACGAATATTTAAGGAAAATGTCCTACTATTTAATGTAGCCGAGTGTTTAGAATTTAAATACATCCATTAATGCACACTACAATTACCAACATATAGAGGACGTAAGAAAGCCTGAGGTTTCTTACGTAATTACGAAATAAATAATTTCTTAACTCACTACATTGAATATTTTCGTAAAATTGAAAAAATTTATTTAATAACTAATTTAATTAATAACTCAATTATGACGCTCTTTTACTCTACGTAAGATAACTCGCGCTTATTAATAATATTTTATTGCTACAACAATCGTACGTTTATCAGAAAAAAATTTCAAACTTTTAAATGCTTATACCACTGTTATATTTTATTTTTTAAGTGTGTTAAAAGAATAATCATAATCTGTAATTGAGAGCATCTCAATATTTCCAGAATTGTGATAAAAATAAAAGACAAGACAAATCCAGTTTATCAAATTTATTTACAATGCCAGAAAAAAGGGTGTATTTCACAAAAGGAAAAAATTGCAAAAAAATAAATGTTATGCAATACAAAGATGATAAAGGAAACGTATAATAAGGTACGCAAAAAGAGAGTTTATCTGTCAATTTTAAATCCAATTCCATAATTGCTCGCTATATAATATGTAGACAGATATTTTTATATAATACTTAGACTTAAAGGAATGTACATTTTTTCTTTTGCACGTTTTTATCGCGGTTATACAAACTTTTTATTTTTCTTCCTCAACGAAATAGCTAAACTAAAAAAATATCGCTTATTACGCTCAGAAATTTTTAATAAATGCATTGATAAACAACAAAATATTGGAACGCCTTACACTTTCTACCTAGTGGTATATTTAATTAATTAATCATCTATATAACTAGTATGTTTACATTACAAATGCGCGATTGAAAAGAGATACAACGTTACAAGATGGACGTAAGGAGTGGGTGGGTACTTTTACGAGCCGAACAACAATATAGCAGTCTCAAATAAATTATTGCAATCGTCTATAATCTCTGTATACATGGACGTGTTCACGCCATCACTTATACATGCGAAAAACACAGATTTTTATCTTAATTGCATTTCGTGAGTTTGTTTCTGTCACATCTGTGCCTTCTCACTCACTCGCTCGCTCGCTCTCTCTCTCTCTCTCTCTCTCTCTCTCTCTCCCTCTCTTTCCGTCTTTATATATATATATATATATATATTTTTGTTTATTTTGCATTTTATAGTAACAAAATTGCTTGTTTATACATATGCGGCGCTTACATACTTAGAGAATCACACTTTGGAGAAACTAAAGAATTCGTTCAATCAATTAAATGAATGAAAAAATAATAAAAATTTTTGAAAAGAAAGTACGCATTACTTTTTGATTCATTTTAATTTCAATTATGCTCTATAAAACCTCTATCGTAAAGTTTACGTTTTTATTGATATGCTATTATAAAGTTCTAGTAAATTATTCATGATTTGTAATTGTAAATGTAAAAGATTTCATTCAAATAATTTGATATAAAATACTTTATGTAACGCACAAAATCGACAAACCTAATATTATCGCATCTACATCATCCACTAACTAATAAAGCTGCTTCATAAAATCCTACTTTGTCAATCAAAAATAATATATACTTGTATTGGCACGCGCATAATATAAGTAATTATAATAATAATTGTTATTGTGTTGATTGTAATAATTACAATCATGCTTCATCGAAATTGTTAATTTATAATTTAAAACTCTTTGATCCATTCTCTTCGAGACTGTTTCTACAAATATTTCCTCTTCTATATTCCATAATATCCAGACGTACGTACGCAATCACGTTAAATACGCGAGTACGCATATATATTTACGTCTATATGCCGTGTCGTGTCAAACGCGTGTCATGCATGTGTGTATGTGTGTTTACATATTTGCTTTTTATCTACTCGGACATGATTTTTTTAATCTTATACTTTTATTTTTTATCCTCTTTTACGAAAGATAAAAGGAAGAATTACGGTATTCACAAAAGAACAACATGACATACTTATATATATATATATATATATACACGCCATATACGTACTAGTGCACTGTTTTACCTTTTCTCTTGTTTTAATATTTATATATGTAAAGTTTACGAGTATTACATTATAGACATGGTTTGTCGACGTGGTATTGTAGCACAAAAAATTATCCAATCCTATATAAATAAAGCCTTTTCTACATTTTTTCTTGTAAATATGTGAATTTTTTCGTTAAATCAACGCATTAGTATTCAGTTTTCTTTTTCGTATTTTGTTTTTGTTTATGGATTGTATTTAATTTGATTTAATTTGATTTAAAGAACGTACATTCGAGCTCAGCTAAAAGAAAGCATTTTTTGATTACAGATATCGTTTGTATGTCTTTACATTTTTAATTGATCTTTCTTTTTCTTATTACTTACCACACAAATTTTACCGACATTCGATCATATTTCAGAATCTTTAAGAGAGTTAATCATAATTTTTATTTAAAAAAAAAAAAAAAAAAAATTAAAAAATTATTCTTTTTTTAAATTTGAAAAATAAAAAATTCTATTTCTAAGCAAAGGCATGAGATTGGAGACTCTTTTTATTATAGAATTACATTTAAATATTAGGAATGAAAGAAACGAGGCAGGAATAATTTGTCAAAACTGATCGGTCGGTAAATAATATACATTTCGATGGTAAAACTACTCGAAATTCCATTATAAAAAAGCATCTTCCTCGCATCGCTCTACAATTTATTAAATATTAACAAATTGTGTGGGCGTTCACATTTTACATGTACAAACATTGTCGTCGACAGCGCAGTAATCGTACAACTAAAGTACTGAAATCAACTTCTACGTCTAACGCTTTACATGTACCCTTTGTATTCTCTTTATAATATTTTATGTAATATTTTACACTCTATAATTAAATCGATAACACAGCGAATCGTACGAAGGATTAACTAGTCATCGGGAGGCGGACAAAAATTTACCTTCACTACTCTCTAATAAGTTTTGGAGTAAAGCTTCATTCTATAAGAAAGCAACTAAGCTATCTCGACTTTGGAATACATCTTTAGTAATAATGAAATTGTATATACATCTCATTACACGCTATTATTACCTTTAACTCCATATTTATAACCATTATACATACAACTTAAACTTTACGCTAACTTTTAAACATTTTTTATTTGTATTCTAAAATAATATTGTATTGGTAATATTAATTATTATACTTTTATATGTCATATTTTATACACACTTGATTAATAAAAATATTATATTTAACGCTTTGATTTTATTCGAGAAAAGAAAAATTAGACAATCACGTGTTTTTGGTGAAAAATATAGCCGTCTTAATAAGGTTATACTTATTAATAAACTTATATTATTTAATAAAAAAAAAAAAAAAAAAAAAAAAAGCTTTGACAGTCGGAAAATTTACATGTGTTGAAGTTTTGTAAAATAAAAATGTATTCTAGAAAGATTACCGTTGACTTCGTGCAATACACGATAAGTCGTAATTAAATATTCAAAATAAAAAAAGAGAAACTGTTATTTTCTGACGTGAAATCAAGAATTAATATAAAGTCTAATTTTCTTATACTTAACAACGTCAACTTTACTAACAGCCTGTAACTAAATTTTTAGTTATAAAACAATTAATAATAACTAAAATATTCAATTTTATTGTTTTATTCGCTTAATTGAATTTTTGCAAAAACTGAGTATCAAGAAAAAATTTCATTATCTTTGTGCAGAAATACTAGTTGTCCCACAGATAAATTTGCAAAGGAAGCTGCATTTTTTATTATAGATTTAATTTTTTAAATTAGTAACATAAACTTGACTAGATAAGCATAGAGATACACATTATTCTCAAGATATGCTTACTCTAAGATGAAGCTATAGATTTTTCATTCTTATACAGTGAATCTTTACTCCATGTAATCTTAAAGAGCATATTTGCACTATCCGTCTCTTTTCTTTTCTCTTTTTATATAATGTACTCCTAAAATGCAAGTTAGGCAACACATTTGTTAAGAAGAACATAGCGTGGAAGGCAGAAATTCTTAGGCCCTGTAAGAACATGTAGTTAACGATGGAAACTGTATAATAGTTTGCCGGATATTTCTATCTTGTAACAGACGTGGGCATTGCTTAATTAAAAGTTTTTGTAAGAGCATCTACACTCAACACTTAACCACGCGATCTATGTATCATTGAGAAATAATACATCTCCTTTTATTTAATTAATGTAGATCGGTCGGAAATAATAAAATAATAATAATCATTATCATAATAAAAATAATAAAATACTGAACACATCTCTTACATTAAATATCTCGATATAAATATATAAAAAAATATTGTGAGATTTTTCCTTTTATGTAATCTCATCCCTTGCCACTTTATCTCCCAATATCTCTAAATAAATAAATAAATAAATATATATAATTCATTGTTTTCAAAGTAATTATAAATTAAAAATAACTAAAACATTTGTTAAACTTAATTACCATTTTTCCAAAAACCATAACTTCGCGAAGAAATTAGTAATAGTGAATAATGTTTTTTTTTTTTAATATTAAAGAAAAGCTATTCTTCTTATAATTTACATTTAAATGACTTATTAAATATACGGATCATTTTTTTTCTTCATAGTACGACAATTGACTTTTTTATTCTAAGATACTGCTACAAAATTATCCAAACACTAATATAAAAAAATTAGATATTATTATGTGTATAAAAAATAGTTTATCGAACTACAATCTAATCGACGATACCTTCATCGTTTGTCAATTTCAGTAAAATAATTGAAAATGCATGAAGAGAAGAAAGAGTGCAATATGCTTCGCCATAAATCGAAAAATAGTTAATGGAACTTATTTAAAAAGTTCTTTTAGTATAAATTCTTTAATATTATAATTCAAAGAATGTTGAAATTAACGAATAATTAAATATCCAAGATTTGAATATGCATTTGTGTTGTAACCTCACTTTTTACTTGTATTTTTAGAAAATTGTGTTAAAAATGTCAGACGTTGTAAGAGACGGAGATAACTTTTTATGAGTACGTAACATAAAAAAAAATAAATATATATATATATATATATATATATATATATATATATATATATGAATTCAATTTGTTTATAAAGATAGTTGAGATATAATAAATAAATGTAAGATCAAAATATTTTCCAATTATTCTCCATTAAATACCACTTTACATGTTTTGTTCTTCTTTTTTGTTCGCTACAACATGAAAAGTTTAATGTTTATATTAAATAAAATACTTTTTCAATTTAACCGAAAATAATGTAGCACTTCTTGAGTAAATCCAGATACTTGTTCTACTTAAAGTTCTGGATGTCATTGTGTCGGAAAATGCATATGTAAACTCCAGTGTACAGCGAGTGTCGTCGATGAAAACAAAAAATCGAAAAAAAGTTTTTTTTTTGTTTTTTTTTTTTTTAAATCACAATTAAATAACATGATTTTTTTTCTAAATATTCACTGAAATTCCTACTGCAAAATAATACGAAAACTTTACACGTGTTGAATGGGTAACACTTTCATTATAATGGATTGTTTTAATATTCAGCGTTTTGACACTCTAAATTTTTATCAGGTATACAGAAAAATAATAATTCGAAATTGAAAGGTAATATCACAACGCGCGTTTATAAAGGATTTGAATTATAGTTGAAATTTAAATAAATGTAATAATGTGTAAATAGAGGCTTTTTTAATTAAATTTCTTTACATTAATTTGGATACTTGGACTTTTGATTTGAGTAGTGAGGTAAAATTGCTTTATATAATGTTTCCAACTAAATGATTCAGCCCATGCCTGGCGAAAAGTGTTAAACACCTTCGGTACTTATTTGAATCAAAAGATATAATACTTTTGGAAACATCGCCTCTTAAACGTGATTTACAATTAATACAGAATTGTAATTTCAAATTCTTTTATCAATAATCGATCACTTATTTTCATTTTTTTTTCTCACGACTGCGAAAGATCAATTTCGTCACGTATTATATAATTTTGACAACGATTTTTTTTATATATACTTTATAATTTTGTAATTTTTTTTTTTTTTTATGGAATTTCAATATAAAAATAATTGTTATCATCAATTGTACAGTTAATCTAGTTAAAATTACTTGAATAGTATTAATGTTTGAACTAAGAATTAGATTTTTGTACTTCAATCGTACTTTCATAGAAATTTCTCTGTTTCGTTGAAAATAAAGTTACTCTGATTATAAATTTGAAAAATAACAGTAGAAATTCCCATTAGAGTAAAACCGAATTCAAGAAAGTACAAAATTCGTAAATATTTCGTAATCTTTACATTTTTCAATATTTAAAATTTTCAAAATATTTATTTTTTAATTCCTGTGAAATAATCTTGCAAGTTTTTCAGTAAAATAAGTTTTACTAATTGGACATATAAGGTAATTATCGGGTTCATTCGTCTAGAAAAATGTTGTATACGATCAGTTATGATAATCTGAATAATTAATACGATTCTTGGTTTACGGTTAACAAGAGCAAAATCAATCTAATGACTTGCTGAAAAGACTACTTGCATTATTCGACCATTAGGAAAAGATTCAATACGAAGAAATACTAAGTTAGCACACAAAAGACTATCGTCACTGCAATTTCACATAATTCAAAATTAAAATATGGCTCTTAGGTGCTCCTTATAGTAAATTATCATCGACAAATTAAATAATAAAAATCGACAACTGCACGAATCTGAGAAAAGAACTTCGTGCTTGAGTATTTCCAAAGTATTGTCTTGCTTACATGCCATTGGCGCTTTCGATTTTATAATTGATTTTTTTAATCAAATAACCATGTCAAATATACACGTTGTACAAATTTCAATAGTAAAAAATTGTTGATTTTTTACTCGCTTTTAGCAATGTAATTTTTATCTTGTTGATATGATTGAAATACCATTATTCGAACGAATTATCAAAACTTATGCGCCAATCAAACAAGTCCCAGAAATTAAGTATGCGATAATGCAAAAATTAATAATAATAATAATAATAATAAAAAAAAAAAAAAAGCATTGTAAAAGATTTTGAGAATAATTCATTCAAATGCAGCCGTTTAGTACTTGAATTAAAATTCAAATTAAAGATATGATTAAAAACCGAACCTCCGAGCAGGATTTTCGTTTTCCAAAAGTTTTCCAAACGAGCCTAACATCATAACTAACGACGCTTTTAAACAAAGCCCAATAAATGCGTAAAATCGATCCTGAATAATGGCCCAATAATCGTTTCGTATAACCCAAACTTATTCTCTCTTATTCTCTCGAAACAGTCTATTAAAGCTCAGGATAATAAATCCTTGGCAAATGGCCACTTACCAGTCTGTTATCCTTCCACCCGGCTTCGAGCCATCAACCGCGCTACCAAGCACGCGACGTACAAAAGCAAATTAGAAAAAATAAATAAAAACATGGGGCTACGAGAGCAGCTCTGAAAGAGGTACAGGTTTGACTCTACCGAGTATGGATAGGAATAAAACGAAGTCGAAACGAGGAGCGTTGTCCCCTACTTGAGGTCGAACTCGAGCTCGGGACTCTCGAGTGCGAACGGCTTGAGGTTCTCGACGATGGGCGTCTGATCCGGGTCAACCTTGATCCGTATCTTGTTGGTCTCGAGGGAGCGCGGCAGCGTCCTCGGCAGCTCGTCCTTGTAGTTGGCGGCGGGACCCGGTGGGAGTCCGTACGGCACGTAAATCCGGACGACGTCGGGGCTCGGCTGGTGGGAGCAAGCCCGTGGCGTCGGTAAACCCCCGCTGCCCGAGCTCCCGACGCTCACGTTCGACTGGGTGTCGAGGCTGTTGTCGAGGGCCTGGCTTCGAGTTGCGGAGCTGAACACCGAGAGGTCGGCCGTCGAGGTGATCGAGGTATCGGCGAGGGAGCGTCGCGAGCCGTGCGGAGACGTGCAGCAGCCGTCGGCTAAGCTCGGATCGAAGGAGAACTTGCTTCCTGCACACACCAGCATAGACATGGATTCGTGCGTCACACCCTCTGCTTGCTGTCCTATCGGGTCGGTGTGCGTGCGTGCGTGCGTGCGTGCGTGCGTGCGTGCGTGCGTGCGTGCGTGTCGTTGGATGTATCGAGGATAATTCTTTTAAGAGTTAGTCAACACCCTCGCCGTTACCGTCTCGTTTACGTTTTGATCGAGCTCTGCTTTTTTTTTGAACGGTATATTCCTTTAAGACGTGTATTCGGTTCGTACAACTCAATTGTCCAATGCACAACATAAGTCGAGTGCATTTGTAATCTTTGGGTTAGTCAAAAGAACGATTATTCGACAAAAATAATTAATTCACAAAATAGACATATATAGACAAATATTTTTAAGTACCAAAAATCAAGTGAAATCTGATTTAGATTCGTGGCGTATACTTTCCGATGCGACGAAAAACGCACATTCAAGCACAAATGTAATTCTCAATTTAAATGTAAATTCTTAAACATAATCTTGAATGCAATCTTTGAATATGATCACCTTCCATTTTTATTATGTATTTTCGCTGACAAGCAAAAAAATTTAATCAATGATAAATAACATAAAACATACACTCTACAAATTACAAATAATTCATATTTCTAGAAAGTAATTTAAGATTATCCTGCGTGATTACTAATGAAACATCTATTTAAAAAATTATGCTTTTAATTGAGTCAAGCGTACAGGCTAATATAAATGGGTACTGTGACTGTTGAGAATATTAAGATAAAACGAACGCTACAAATTTTAAATATCGATTGGAACGACAACAAAACTACAGTCCGTTACAAATTGCAGTTCTCTACGAATCTCTGTAAACTCCAATTACAATATTTATTTACATTTAAAATTATTCTACTTTACTTTATTAAAAAAACTTTATTTACCTTGCAACATAAGAATAACTTTTGATAAAATAACGATTAAAAATAACAAAAATTATTGAAAGCAAACATGCATGCAGTACTACAGTCTAAATTGTTTTTTAAACGTTACTGCGGTGGTCTTTAGCATTTTTGTTAACATAATTAATGATAGAATATTATTGGCTTAGACCATTACAATTTCTATTGCAACTTCCAATTAATAAAATATTTAATAGTTTTCTATAATCATTTTCGATCATTTAAACTTCAAATTCGTATTTAATGTTAATATTAATCTCTTTAAGATTAAGATTAAGCTTTAATAATGCCGAAGAATTATAAATATGAATGTTGGATATTTATAATGATAGTGTTTTAATATTAAAAATTTATCGCTTTGTTTTGTATCATCGAATTATTAATAATTTAATAATTTCTTCTTCGTTTCAAAATTTAATTGTTAATTTCTTTTAAAAATACAAGCTTTTAATATTACACATCTATTATTTGCAAAATATTGATTTTCATAATAAATCTTAGCTACAAATACGAGTATTGTATAAAGTCAAACAATATATATTTATATTCATACGGTAAAATATAAAAATTTACCGATTACTTAAAAATCGAAATGTTTTCACGTAAACATAAGTCTTAAATTAACTGCTTAAAATATTTTATAATTAAGAAATGTGATCGCTTTAAGATGCTTTGTTCAATAAAATTTATACTATTTCTAAAAAAATAAAACGCGAAATTAATAAATAATGTCAAATTCCAATACAGAACTGTAACACTTGCATTAAAAATATTAAATAACAAAATAAAATAATAATACTAACAAAACATTATATTACTTTGTCAATTACATGACGATATTGAAAATATTAGAATGTTGATTTATTCGTATATATTGAAACAAAAAATATGTTAAATATTAAGCCTGTTTCCGACGGAAGAATTTTATGTCACACGTCCATGCATGAAGAAAGGAAGCAAGTTCAATCCTTGTAAAGGAAAACAAGGAATTTCCAGTAAATTAGCACATTTTAGTGAAAGAGGTCTTAAAATTTAAGGACATGTAAAAGTTATTTTACAAATTGTGAGATTATGTTGACAGAAATCTTTTGTTTATTTTCAAAAATTATCTTACAATATTCAAAATCCACCATTTACATTTTATACACATAATATTGCAGATAATTAGCAAATGATGTCAGTTTCCAATTTTAAAATTAAATCTACATTCATTCGTACTATTAAATAAGGGCATTTTGAAAATTGCAAAATAATATTTGTGAACATCGAAATAATTTTATTTGTTCATGCAATCAATTGTTTCGTCGAGAAAATTGAAACTTTAACAGGCCTTTACTATTCATATATAAGGTCGTGTATATTTTGTGGAAAAAATTACCGATACTTATCTTTCCTAAAGAGTTTATTACATTATCTAATCTATGTATGCACAGTATGGTATGAAAATATACAAATTAATTTCACGAGACACACGCACTACAATGACTTCTCTCAAAACAAAATATTAAACATTCTTCTATACAAGAAATTAACGACCTTAAACTAAAGAAGAAACTAATAAAATAAACATTTTTTCATTCATATGGCTCTAGTTTTTATATAAATATATACATATATGCATATATACATATATGCATATATATATATATATATAAATATGCGAGGATTTGTTCTAACTACTAGTCGACTTTACAAAATACGTTTCTACGTATGAAAATAAAGACAGCGTCACCTCGTACTTGTATCGTACGTTCAAAAGGCACTAAACATCAACGTTCTTTTTCAAAAAATAGAAAATGTTGAGTAATTGTTACGTTTTAAGTAGTACAAAGTTTAAAATCTTACAAAGAGATAAGTACATACGTATCTAAAAATATAGTATTTACCCTATTGTAAACGAATTATACATAGTCACGCAAATCACGATTGTAGATCGATTTCGATCACATACGACCACATGAGATTATAAAGTACCTTCTAAACAAAACGTAGTCATGCACAATCTTTTACAACTGTTAACCAAATATCACCGTATACCACAATTTATAATTAATCACAAACAAATACAAGTGCTAAAAAATGTTGTAACTATTATTTGCCTTTTCCAGTAGACTAAATTATAATTACATACGTTTATCTATAAATGCAAAAGTAACATCTTCAATAGATGCGGATATGCATAATTATGTGTAAAGTTCGGATAAGAGTATAAGACAGTGCCACAGTTAGATTTGAAAGATAGTAATCTGAATAGACGACTCTATACGTGATGCACTAAGAACGACATATTGTAGACGATGATAGATTATTGAAAATCGAATGTAGTTATATGATCATGCATTAACGTGCTCAGCTTTGAAAGGTATTGATAATCTTCTAAGTAAATGAAACTGTAAAGCGCCGTACATGTTCATATATCATCATATACAATAAAAATTCACAAGAAAATGTTAATGATAATATATACAGCCTCTGTTGCCAGCTATGATGCGTACAAAGGAAACAAAAAAAGGCGAATCTCGAGTCGTCGCTCTTCATAGCCGAGTGTTATAGATAAGTATGACATTTATGTTCGAATCAATACAGCTATTGTCACGTACTATGTCCTTGCCGTTCATGCTACCAACGTTATTAGTAGTACTAGTAGCGGTAGTAATGATAGTAGCGGTAGTAGCGGTAGTAGCGGTAGTAGCGGTAGTAGTAGAAGTGGTAGTAGTAGTGCTAATGTCAGTTGTGTATGTTTCGTATTCGTGGTCATTGGCCAGGAGTGACTCACCGCCGAGGCTGCTATTGCCGCCGCAATTGTTGGCCATTGCCATTTCTGTGGGCGTTGCACTACTGTTGCGACTCTCCTCTTCGATCACGACAGTCTGGCGCCGCTGGACCACGGACTCGCGCATCAGCTGCTGGGCCTCGCTGAACTCGTCCGCTCGTCTGCCCACCTGATCACCGCCGTATCGAGAAGCAAAAAAGAATCAAACCATTACGTGCCCACTTTAACCGTTCTCTGACCCTTCGGACCATTATTAGCCAATCGTTTCACTCACTCGCGATAAAAGAGAATGACTTTCAGCGACACGTCAACTGTTTCTCTTCTAGTTTTACAACTTAGAATTTGTAACTTTGAAAAATTACGGACTCTTTCTTAACATCTATCACCGATATTTTTATATGTTTCGCTGCCCGTGCTATTGAGGCCAAATAAAAGTGAGGAACGTAATTTTATGAATTATTTTGTAGTCGGTAATATTCTGCTCGAAAGTTCTAAGATGAATTACGAACAAAAAATGAGCGATTACCGATAAAGAATTATCGGCGGAATTCTTTTTGCATTTTGCATTCTTTTGTCTAGTGAGGAACGGATTATATTTCTGCATTACCTTTTTTAAACCTAAGCACTAATTACAAATTCTCATACTATTTTCAATTACCTAATGAGATGATATGGTTGCTTTTACTAGACGAAAAGTATTCAAATGAATTTGGGTACATATCTTAATTTGTCATTGGCACAATCATTCCAACTAGTTCAATAATTGACATTCATATTTAATAAACGTTACTAATCAATATCAATATCACTGTGAATTTTGAACAATATTTTACCAATATATTAAACATATTAATATATTAAAATGCTTGTTATAACTGTTTTTACGTGTCTGTTTTAAAACGTATTATTCGAAATTCTTCAAAAATCACAACATAAAGAATAATGATACATTTGATAAATCGACATTTTGGTCGCCGCCTTAACGAATACATAAATGGATGATTCTTTTCACGGCACAGGCATCCGTATCTTTTGAGCCATCGTTGATGCAATTATAGTCGTATGAAATACAGACCTAGAATCCAACTTTTGCGGTCGAAGCTCAACTAGATTCTATCCGTTTTTCACAGCCCTTTAGAAACACAGTTTTAATAATCCAATAAAACTGCTTACTCGTTTATTTAAAAAAGTTCCGTTTCAATAATTTACATGTTTCATCTAAACTGAATACGACCATCGATATAACACTTGAGGTAAAATAATAAAGAATGATTTTTCTATAATTTCAAATTGATATTTGATATTAGGCGTATCTTGAAAGGCACAAATGAAATGTTTGATATCGTGACTTTGTCAGATTAAGTTGATTCCACTAATTATTAATAAAGCAACAAGTTATTGAATTCTATAAAACATACACCACAGGAACATAACACGTATGTCAGAATATTCATTCTTCTATAAACTTTTTTGAAAAAAGATAGCTAACTTGAAATTTTTATAAAAATCGATTTACTTTGCACATCGAATTATGCTGCGTAAGTATTCTAAAATCCTAATATCTTTACTAATTTTTTATCATTAGGCTTTACAAAAAAATTTTTTTACCATTCGTAAATAAATACAATTTGTAAGGGAAACAATGTATAATTTACAAGTAAATTAAATTCTTAATGCTCTTCCGTATCTTTAATAAGTATAAAATAAAACATTGCAGTTGTTTCTTTTAAACCGAACCGGCATGTTATTTCGATAATTAGATCAAAGCTTTTTTTGTATTATTAAAAAAATTCTTTCAAATGATATAAGCAAACTATAAAATAATTAATCGCATAATAACAAGGTGAAATCAATTATCTTATCAGTTTTGTCACGAAACTTAGTATAAATAGTTTTGTTTTGAAACTAATGTAAGCTAATTCTTTCAAATCAACCTTTAATTGTAGATTTTTTACATAAGATATTGAATGCAAATGTTAATATTATAATTATCCAAAAACTTAATTATTCATTTGATAACCTTTAAAATTAAATTTTATTTAAATAGATACACAAATTACATTAATTTTCGACATTTATAGCTGAGAAGCCATGACAAATAACCGTAAGGTATAGATTTAGATTTTTTACTGCTATATATCGAGGTAATATTTGTATCTTGATTTGTAGCTTGAAGATAATTCTTAAACATTGACATTTTAAGGCCTTTAATCTGAATATAAATGACCAAAAATCGATGTATACCGCGTTAAAGTTAAGCATTCATTAGCTTTAATGAACGAAATTCGTTAATTGATAGATTTATGCTTTCGACTTAAAAATATAATAAACTTATTCTAATTAATTTGTCGTCCAATTAATTATATTTATCGCATGTAAAGTCACGCGCGAATATTATTACACACGACTTTAATCTATATGTCACAGTTATCTATCGATAACAATATTTAATACTGACAATTATCACATATCTGTTTCACAACTGAATTAGTATTTGTCATAAAGCATGCTAATAGCGATGCGATTAAACATCACCTAGATAGCTAATAGTTAATAAACGTCCGAATGCTCCTTTTAGGCTCTTTCCCCAGGTAGCAGACGGCCGATCTCATCAGAATATTCATTACAATTACGGGAGTATTCTTGAAAGATAAGCGGCGTACCTTGCTTGTGAAGGTGGGCTCCTTGAAAGTACCAAACGGTTGCCGCGGTACTTCGTGTGGCAAGGGTGGACCCGGATAGTCCAGCTTGGCACGCTTCAACTCGTCCATGCTACGCTCCACAGTATTAATGACTGTGTCGTCGTCGTATCCAAAGTCCTTTTCGAGCTTTATTTGTAAATAATTGCAGAACTCGTCAAGGCTCTCCATTGTCATTAGCTGACGCTTGTGCATCTTCATCACAGTGTATGCTATCGCGGACAGTATCCGATCGCCTTCTAGGAGGAATATATCCCATATACGAAGTCCGAGACTAACTGGTGTCTGTCGAGGAAGAAAATTTCGTTGTTTCACGTACTCGACGAGCTTTATTCATTTTTCAATTAACATTGGGTATTTATGAGTTATGCGCTGTAAATATTTAGGTAATAGTACAATACAGTGTTCTCGTGACTACTAATTAACAATTTTATTACTGTCTTTTTGCATGTACAACATTGTTTTAAATTTCTTTGTCATTCGTTATATTTTGATAATATATAATGTCTTTCCTCGTCATTCAAAAATTATACTTAACTCCCATATGGTTAAATTCAATTTGTCTAGAATTTACAGACATGGTATTAACAAATTATAAATTTTTTAAAAACTTATCATCTGCTACATCTTTTAAAAATGTAGTTAATCTTTGAAATTTATTTACAAATAAAGTTATTGGACATTGTGAAATTGTATTCATCTATATAGGTTAAGTTTTAATTCGAAAAAAATGTGGATGAAATACATTAAAATGAAGATTCATTTATTGATTGAATAAAAAGGAAGTAAATTTGAAAATATAAGTATTTCTAAAGTCATAAAGTACTGATTAAACTTTCTAGACTCTAGTCAATACAGTAACAGTTTGGTAGTCCTACAGTTTTTTAGATTAACTAAATAAAAAAAGAATACTATGAAATTGATTAATCTATTCTTACATTTACATGAAATTATTCATTTTTTTTTTTTTAATATTCATTTTCTTTTTAGATTTTTTTTTTATTTTGAAAGCATTACATTATAAACAAAATTGCATTATATTCTATAATTCTTAGAAATATTGCGATTGACAATTTTAAAATACTCTAAAAAATCATAGAAAATTTTCAAAATACATAAAATGACAGACTACAACTGAATCCTGAAATAAAACAGCTTAACCATTCTATCATTTTGACAAATCTTACTTCTATAGAATAGATTACTTACTCCTTTCTAGTAATTTCGCTTTTTGTTTACATTTTGCTAATTAATATAATGAGGAGCATTATCTTTGTAAATTTTATTATATTTATAACATAAAAATAGAAAACGTTGATGATCTAATTAAGTTATACGGACTATAAATCACTTGAGTATAGTTTTTAAAAAGTAAAACTGCACAAATTTAAAAGAAATTTGAATGCTGTCTACTCTTTCTTAGTACTGTCTTATCTATAATATTTTTAAAATAAACGAAAGTAATTTTTTAATAAGTACGAAGTCTGCCGAAGACGTTTTAAATTACTTGGCAGTCTTGCATAACAAACTCTTTACTGAGAAAAATAATTATAAAATATACATTCACTAATAGAAAAATAATAATCTAGAAACTTACTCTCTCTTGAAATACGACGAAAAACCACTTTAATGCATAAAGTATGGAGTCACAGCCACACTTGTCCAATTTCCGCTTTAGTTTTGGAAGGAACTTAGTCATTATTTTGTCATGGTGTTCTATGAATCGATTTAACTTTGGAAAGCCATCAACATAAAATCCTAAATTTATTGATAAAATAAATTAATAGTAGTTAATATAATTTTTTTATAATATTAAATTACAATTAATGCACGTGAAAATTTTGTGTTAAAAAACTTATATCTATTTTAATATATTTTGTGACTATTAAAGTAATTTCTTTATCTTTATTGCAAGCATGAAGTTAGATGAATTAATAAATTATAAAGAACATACCATGCATACTGTACTTCTTATCAGCGAGTAAAACAGATAATCCCCAAAATGCTTCTTCCTCATCCATATACAACAAAAGTAATCCAGCCAGTACAGACATACCTTGGCAATATCCCACCTCCATATTATACATACTATAAGCTGCCAAGACATAGAACATGGATCTTTGTTTAAGACTATACCTTTCCCTAAAATAAAAGTAAAATATTCCTACTTTAAAAGAAACGCGCACGCGCTTACATTTTTTATAGTTTCTTTTCATTTGTATTATTGTTAACAGTTCTATACTTATATACGTTTCTATAATAATATACTTCTTAAATTTGTTCTTTACCTATAATTAATGTGATCTCTGTATTGTCTAGCCACATCGGCATCGATTTGTCTAATCTCCGTAGACCATTGACGGGCAAGGCTTAACATTTCTTCATATTTACCAACTTGTTCATGTTTCAACTTTGTAATACCTAACAGACGAATCCATATTTGACCTCTAAACCTATCCGGTATCCCCTTATAAATTCTACGCCTAATCTTTTCCTTCGTAGCAGCAGTATCCCAATGCTTATTCATTTTATCCCATTTCTTTACCCTGTCCATCTCAACATGATGAAGTTTAATTTCATTCTGGTCCATTTTCTGTGGTAAACGCTTATCACTTAAACATAAAAAATACTTATGTTACAAATAATTCGAAAAGATATATTTATTAACAAGTATCATTGCATTGTCTTTATTTATTCATATTGTTGTGCGACAAATTTTATTAGGTTAATAAAGTAGAGAAAGAAAATTGTAAAACAACTGAATGAATCCTCACTGTATGAATCCATATCTATCTGTGGTATGATAGACCTCATAAGCAGGATCCTCCCAAGGATCAATTTCTGCGCCATTTTCCCTTCCACGGTCATAGCAGCTGAATATTCTATCCCGTTCTGCGACAGACCGTTTTAATAATTCTTCCTCGTTCATTCCACACTAGAATTGGTAATATTCAGACTTGTATGCATGCCGTATTGTTAGTAAACTCTTCCTTGATATCTCTGATTAGGGAGCAGAACCTAAATGCAGTAAAAGCTACAATCAACATCTTAAATTACAAATATTAACATATGCTGATAGTTTAATTCTATCAAGGCATTCTTTATTGAACGAAATTCATAAGTGATATATATTGCACATTTAATACGATAAAAATGATCAACAAATACCATCTTTGTTTAAATCAACGAATAAGTATAATTAATTTAAATAAATAATAATTTAAGAAAGTACATTGAAATTAATATTTTCTTTTACATTGAAATTATATTAATAATGGATTTGTAAATTTTAAAATTCCTTAAGCTTACCCGTTACATACATATAAATAATTAATAATATAAAAAATGAATGCAAAGATTATAAATTTCAAAGTATCAGTTATGAAACTTGATAAAAAATCCGTTATGAATAAATTAAACTAAGTTATTAACTAATCTTTAATAAGACTGTTCCGTGGAAATTATTAATTTATTACACTGTTTTAGCGAAATGATTTTTCTTTTAAACTGATTTTGATCATTTGTCATTACTCAACTATTTCTGAAATTTTATTTGAGTGACAAATAATACTTATATTTAGAACATGAAATAAGAAGTATAAAACTTTTTATCGAAATAAATAAGCTTGACAATTATCGCGTTATTTTCACCGGTATAAAAAAATACATGCCATTGGTATAAATAAATTAAAGGTAACATTTTCAAATGTCGAATGACTCGCTTATTATGAAAAAAATAACATCTTCAAAATTCAAATGTTAATTCGATTGGACTCTATAGTGCGAATGAATACATATACAAATATCTAATTAATTAATAAATTTAAATTGATAGAAATTTTACTCTATTGCTTACTTTTTTCAACCAATTCAACGTCGGTGGTAAAATAGAACTTGACAGGTAAAGCACGAAAAGCAAAAATGAATAATCTGATAGGAAAGCTCATTTCTAGTGGCTGAAACTATTTGGATCCTAATCTAAAAGCTATAAGAAACCTCCTTTCACTATCCATAAACAGTTGACCAATATTAACTTGCACTGGGTGCGCACACGTACACATGAAGATGCGAGAAGAGCAAGATCAGCGTAATCCAAGAGCAGCTGGGGACATCTGTCCTGCCTTTAATCATCCATCCTGCCCTCTCCCCACAAACTCTAACTTAAGGCTTCTTAGCAAAGAAAGAGAAAAAAAACAAATGCCATATGCAAGCCGCCCAAAAAGAGAATAAAGCTGGAGCCCTTGAACAAGGGAATCGTGTAGTGCAGGGTAATGCAGGGTAGTGCAGGGTCGAAGAAGCGAAGACGAACCCCTCAAAGTTCCTTGGTCTTTGTCGCGGTGTCGCGCACGAGCTCGAGCAGCCCAACGTCAACAATCGGTCGACGGCAACCCCTTTACTTTACATCCCGTGTGACACTACTCGAAATGGTACTCACAACTGTTGACAGTCGTCCGCGCGTCATGTTCCTCTTCACCTCCTCTCCAACTCCGTCTCGCTCGTTCCCAACCTTATCTCGGCATGGCTGCTCGCAGCTGTCGCGGCGCGCTCTTGTCCCGTCGTTCGGCGTTACGACCTTCGCCGATGGCTATAAGGAACGAAACTGATGATGCACAAACGCCACGGATGACGACTACTCGAACACCATTGATTGCGTCCGCACGGCGCGGACTCGAGTTGCACTTGAGAGTTCGCTCTCTTCCTCTCTCCTTTCACTCGCTCGCTCCCTCCCACTTTTTCGCTCGCTCGCTCGCACCCACACCCACACACACCCACACACACACACACACCCTCTCTCCCTCTCTCTCTCTCTCTCTCTCTCTCTCTCACTGATCAGACACGGTTTTTAGCTTCCACAATTCACTACAGATGCGTTTCCCGCTCGAAAGGTCGACTCGCTGTCGTTAACAGCGTGTCTCGCCACTCCTGTTATTCCGCTCGTTCTTTCCTTTTTCTTTTTTCAATGCACGCTCACGATAGCGGAACCAATCAGTAGTCCCCGACGACGTCGTCGTCCCGCTTCATCGTGCATAAATACCACTGACTACTTCTATCTTTTTCTATGAAGCCGCGCGCGTGTAAGCCGTGAGCGACCGAGGATACGATTACAGAGGGGCGGCGATTTGTCGGCCACGTTGCTATTACGGTGTTTTTGTCGAAGTCCTTCGTAATCTTATTTGCTCGCGCTGTCAGTCGCAAGGTACCATATATGTATCATTGTCATGCAGATGATCAATCGAAAGAAAATAAAAGAGTCCAGTCTAGAAGTTCCAGGAAACAATCATTTAATCTGGATGCTTGAAATGGCGCGTTCATTTGAAGAGGCGATTTGAAGGCACGAAGAAAAATAGTTTAAATTGCCATTGTAAAAGACGAAGGTTCCTGGTCGACTAAAATTTAAACAAGCCGAGTAGAATATACAATGCAACGCGATTGTAAGATGAGAGAACTTCTTTTTCACTTGAGAGTTGTTTAAGAATATCTATAAAAATAAACGATACTAACTTGTGCACTAATTAATATTCTTATTTAAACGCTACTTTTAAAATAATTTTAGGTAAAATTTGAGTTACAGATACAGGTTATTTAAAGCACACTTCTGTAGCATTGGTTTACTTTAAGATTTTATTAATGCAGCATAGCTATACATAATAAACAAAACAAACGTGTACATTGGCATTAAAAATAAGGAGATCACTAATAAGCAATTTTCTAGGTAATGTAAGTGCTACCGACTATTTACGATTGATTCTAACCTAAAAAATAAAATTTTATTACAACTATTTATAAATTATTATTTTCCTGTACATTCATGAATATATACAGTCATTTTTACAAGAGTATTAGCATTCACATTTGACTTTTAAGCTACACTTGTGCGAATCGCTGGCTGATTTACAAATTTTCCATTCGTAAGTATCCGTAACCAACGAAATCTGTAATAAAATTAATGTTAGATAACATTTACCTTTTAGACTTCGAACTGATAATCAAAATGATAAAAGTACATGCGAATAATGAAAAACTATATTTTCGAGCGTTATTCGAGTATAAGTGGTCCAAGGGGAGTCACATGGTTTTGACGTGCAATTTTTCAAAGCAATAATTTAAAATCTTTCTATGCTTTTAAAATAACCGATTCGCGTCACCTTGACGGTTCCTAAGGAAAATCATTTTTATTTATTCGAGCTGTGATATTTTCGAAGAAAAATCGTAACGCAACTTTCTTTAATAAATTTGATACGTTAGAATCTAAAATAAGATTGAGCGCATAAAATGTTTTCGACATAATATGAAATTTTATATTTTACATTACAAAATAGAATTTTGTTTATTCTCTCCGTTCTTCAGATTAAGAATCTTGAATTCTATTTATAATTTTAGACAATGCGTCTGAGCAATAGATGTTTTGGCCTTTTAAATTACGTACGCCACTCGATGAACATATATTTTTTTCAGATTATTTACATTTCATTTACAATGATTTCATTTCGATGTCAGCATTCCATACAAACGTACTGCACAAAGTTAAAATTATTAATTTCGTTTTAGAAATATAAATGTCTGTTCGTAATGGATAAATGGACGATTACAAATTTGTTAATACAAGCTCACTGTTTTGATTTCATCGTAAAAGATATTTTTAAATCATTACAAATTACATTGTCGCAAAAGTGAATTTATCGAAAAACCTACGAAATGTATAGCTTTTTCAAACTTTTATTTTTGTAATATTTATTAAGCTGTATAATTTCACCGATTACTGTATACGATATATGTTTTGGCAGCTGCAAAAGGAAGATAACTTAAGTTGTTGAGTATATCTTAAATTTTAAATAACATATTTCTGAGTTTTCTCTATTTAATAATGGTACTCTTGCAAAAATTGCCAAACGTTTTTCTTTTACATGACCCACAAATAAATTAAAAATATAATACGAAAATTGATCTGGAATAAACCGTATCAAATGTTTCTTAAATATACGTCAAAATTATCGGTTTTTTTTTTTTAAATTTTTAAAAGAAGAATATATTTGCAAGTCAACGCTACGGTTATTATATTCTTCAAATTTTAAATACACTTGTGGTAAATTCAGTTAATTAATAAATTTTTGCTTATAATTTTGAGGAACGCAGTCCTATTTAATTAAACTGGATTCAATAATAAAATAACATCACATAAGTAAAGTCGATTAAAAATAAAAAATACGTTATATATAGTATTGTGTAATTTTTAAAAAGTAAAAATAATCTTCATTTCGTTAATATGTAAGCTGTACACGTCGACTTTATAATATCAACTTTTTGTTAAAAGATTATTTAATATTTTTGTTTAAGTTCTGAGAATATTTAATAAAAATTATTCAATAACACAGCAAAAGATTTAGCGAGGATCTATAATTATATCTGATAAAATTGAAGAAGATTTATTGAATACTAATTTAATTACATTACTTTTCTCGCATCGTAAAATGAATGTAATGTATAATATGCTTGAACAACAGTTGAAGCTAATTTATCTAATAAGCATTTTTCATTACTTCTATCACAAATAGTTTTATGAAACAAGAATAAAGCGGACAAATGTTATATTTTTTGTTATATTTAAATGTCATATTTTAATTTAGGAAATATATTTTTTGTTTTAAAAATAGTACTTGATCTACAATAATTTGGATAAACAGCACAAAATTTACAAAAGAATTTTCTGGTAAATTATGTTTATGATATTATTATATAATAAGTGGAAAAATGTTTATATGGTAATAATTCTACAAACTATATATATATATATATATATATATATATATATATATGTATATATATATACATGTATATGTATATGGATTGACTATAAATACATGTAATGACCTTCGTTATATGAAAAGCTTTGTAATAATAAAACAAATATTCACTAATTTAGATTGGACATAAACCCAGGAATCAGTCGGCACTTTTTTAATTGATATCTACATACACGTCTACGCAACGTATGTGTGTGTATCTGTCTGTCATGTGATTAGTCAGAATTAATATTAAATCGCTATGTATCAATTGCTCAATTTATAAAGAAATAATAACATTTTTTTAATAATTCACATGATGTTACAATAAATCAAAACAATCTTAAAATAGTTAATTGAATAATTCTGTTATAGAAATACTAAGCTGAAACATTTGCTTGCACAAAACAAGTTTATTAGCATATCTGAAATTGTAATGGTGTGACGCTTACATTGATCAACATTTGTTATATAGCTCATTCGATTAAAATTTCCTAAAAAATTTAAACAAATGTGTGTGCGCGTGTGTGTGCGCGTGTGTTTGCGTGTGTACAAAAATTCCGAGTGTAACATTAATGGAGTATTTGAATGAATTAAAAGCATGTGTATTAAATACGTTTAATGATAAGTTATTCATTAATTTTTATAAATAAATTAACTACGTAAAAAGCTTTTAAAAAATATACGAGTAACATATACAAATATCGTTTCACTATATCAGCTTACATTTATGTACATTAAGATTTATAAAATATTTTACGACCTTATTTAATATAATTAAGAGAATATTTAAAGATAACAATGAATTATTAGAGTTACTATACATACGTGCTCTTTATTAATTATCAAATAAACATTACACATATTTACTTAAACAATTAAATTACATTTTTTTACGTATTTATTGTACGTATTATATATTTAAGGAAAACCAATTTATTTACCAAGATTTTCCATATATTTTTATTTGACTTGCTCAAATTGATATTTCCTTTGAAAGCTTCTGAAATATGCAACTGACATAAACACAATTATTATAATAATAAATTAATCATGTATTTTTAAAGAATTTAGCATGGCAATAATAGTATATTTAAATATTCTCAAATTTTATGACAGGTGCCAAAAATTAATAGGCAAATTTTAAAGATTAAAATATAACGATGAGTCACATTTTCCATGATTATGACTATTTTTGTACGAAATTGTAATGTATTTTTTAAGGTCAATTTTCATTTATTCATATTATTGATCTACTGGATTTTATACGTAGGTCATAAGCTATTAAAAACATACCTAATAAATAAAAACGAGAAATATCTGCTTGAGTTTGATCGATTATTCAATTGTTCTAAATACCAGAAAGCTTTAAAAGTTAAACGTACAATTCAAATTATGTTAAGAATCAATTTATAATTGCCTTATCTATGGAAACAATTTTTTTCGTGTCTCTTCTATACGCAGATAGAAACGTGCGTAATAAGAAAAGTTTTTTCTAATGTTTTTGATATTTTTTACCTCTAATTTACGAAGACGGCATTTATAATATCCTACAGAATAAAATAAGCTTTATGACGCAAAATCAAGATATCGAATAAGTATACAATCAAATCATCTTTGATGTAGAGCTACTAGATCTTTCGAACATTTCTGAATGACGAAAATTAATAAATATCACCGTGTTTAAGCAAATGTGAATAATTATGAATCACGAAGATGATCAAACTTCATAAGATTCATAAGATGTACGTAAGTTTAAAAAATTCAACCATTCCTCAAACTCGTGTTTTATAATAAGACAGTCGTATTGTTCGGTAAGGATGCAACGGGATTTCGCTTACTAAAAGATGTACTTAGAGCATCGAGATGTCGACCGCGTGAAATGAAATTCCTTTAAACCAAGCGCAATCCCATACTTGTCCCGAAAGGACCTCGTCCTCGGTCGAGTCTATCTTTAACTGCCGCAGCCGATGTCATAATCACTAAGACGCCAGGCAGTAAAGCACGAAAGTAAGTCGACCTTTTAATTCAAAGCGTGTGAGTATTGATCGAAGTATGAGTGGTAATCAGCGCTTCGGTGCGAGCGCATGCGCGACCAGAACATCGGCGGCAGGAGGAAAATCCAACCCGAGCTGTCAGAGCTTTGAACCATGTGTGGTGGTCGGGCGCCGGGGATGATCCTCCGAGTGCTGGGGGCTCTCCTCGTCGTCAGCGCAGGGCCGACGCTCGCCCAGGCTGGTGACGAGCACCTGCAGGTCTGCCTCGATAGCTTCGTCGTTCACAAGGACAAGATCATCAGGACGCAGGACTCGCAGGAGATGGGAGCCAAGTACCTCACCGTTGTTGACGTCGAGACAAGGATCGAGTGCATGAAATGGTGCTGCGAGACCGATCACTGCGACGTCTTCATCTTCGAGGAGAAGGTACACGCGGTTGAGATGACGTGCAGATGACACTTATTACGCGTAATGTCAGTTCCACGGAATTCATTTTATTCGAATTCGCAGTTACCCGATGTATTTGCTTTTCGCTTTACTTGTCTCAAGGCCGACCAGAGCATGATTAACTCGTAAGCAAATTTTACCCAATTCGGTGACTTTGCACTGCGAATGACGTAAAATTAACTACACTCTTACACAAATTATATACAACTCGAGTGAATCAAGTTATTTCTACCAAGAGTGCATCGATTAACCTTTCGGATATGTTTTACGCGCTTGTTAAGTTCTTTTAAAAGTCCTATTTTTACAGGTTTTTATCGATAGGATGATAAATAATTAGCTTTAAGGTAGATATATCCTCGATATTACCACTATTATTTTACCACTTTGACAAATGGTATTCCTTTCTCAGTAAAATTTCTCAGTGAGTCAGATATTTTTTGGGTAAAGTATCGACTTCGCAATTAAAAGTCGCAAATTAGAAAAAGACGTCGGTAGCTTTAGATCACGAAGCGTTAGTTTAACGAACGTGTCTCCTGTAAATAGAAACCCATAAAATTCGACACTTTCATCCAGCCTAATGCAATTTTAAAACATATTATTATTATTACAGAAACCAGGAAGTTGTTACCTATTTCATTGTGGACCACCACATGACTTCAAATGCAAGTTTACGACGCACGCGAACTACAGCAGCGCTGTACTGACAAACGATAATCGCCAAAATGTCGCTGCCTTAGAGGAACAAATTCGTCGAACCGAACAGGAGCACGAACTTAAATCTTTACGGCAAGCTGAGCATTTTATCTAGCTCCTCAAATTAATATATATCATTGAGAATAATGTAAGCTTTCACGATGAATTACAGAAAAATAGAGAGTCCATCCAAAGAATACAATTACATTACTGGATTGCCTGCTTTAACTTCAACGACTCCATTTCCAGTAGCGTTACCTGTTTCTACAAAATTAGCGCCAGTAAAAAGTAAGCGAAGATTAACATTGATATTTGCAAAAGACAGTGGATAAATTATGCATAAGAATTTCGTAATTCCTTATCATTATCGTTTTCATTGATTTTTCTTAACAGTCTCCCTTTCTATTAGCGTTTATCTTAATTAATCTTTTAAAAATTAACTCACAAGAGCCTAAGTGTCAGCAAAGAATCAGTATCGGTCCAATGCAAAATTCCATTCTTTCAAAGAGCTTCAGCGGATGGAGAGGGCGATTCGGGATATTTGTAATCTAAATTATTTTGTTCCATGATTCAACTGGGGAAAAAGCGTTTCTCCGAGACGTCATATAACATTCATGGTGTAAACGATCTATATTAAATAACTCAAGTACTCTCATTAAAGATTGTCTTTTACGAGCAATAATTGTTACTTGTATGTACTCGGTAGATCCAACACGAACATTTCTCATTGAGCATAGCTGCGTTGACATTTGGATAAACAAAGCATCTGGACAGATAAAAATTTGTCAAACGATAATACCGCTAAATTACAATATTTGATTAAAATTATTAAAAGATTTACAAGAAAAACCAATATTCGTATTCGATGTTCCTCGGAGGATTTGTCGAAGAAAGAGTCTACGAAACATTTATGTAATACACGTTCCAGTCCCCATGTGCAGCCGTAATCAGTTCAAGTGTCGCACGAGTGGTGACTGTATAGCTATATATAACGTCTGCAACGGTATACCCCAGTGCAACGACGGTTCGGACGAAGCCGCCGACCTTGGTTGTCCTGATGATAAGACTACCATTCCACCGCCTCTACTGCCACTGATCGCAGTCTCCTCCAAGCCCTACGTGATCCTGCCTCCGGAAGTCCTGAGGTACCAACAGATGTTGCAGCAGCAGCAGCAACAACAACAGGGCCAAGTAAGACGTATAATAATATATGACAATCGTATCAAATACTGTAGATTCATAATTGAATACTCTTATGAGTCCATAAAAAATGTAGTTTTAAATTTTGTTCTACGCGTGTTAATCTTATATTAGCTAGCAATTACTCATTACAGCATGACTTAATAAATAAAAATGCAGTAGAGCATTTTTCAATGAAACTACAAAATTCCCTTAAATTCACGGACTGATCTTTTATAACGAAAATTACAAACACATTTTGAAACTTAAGTATAGATTCTTTATAAGAACAGTACATATATATTTTTTGTAACTGTCATTACAGATATGCATCGTGTATAATCTAAGAAGACATATACAACATTTTTAATATAAATGTATTTCAATATAAATTTATGTGTATGCATGTATATATATATATATATATATATATATATATATATAGCAAATAATTAGTTTTATCCTAAAAACTTATTAAAAATAGCAAATATACAGCGGTAATATTTACATTTCCTTTACTGCTCGGATTTTTTGCATTTTTCTAGATACTCTTATAATGCAGATTAAAATATTTCTTTTATCTCTAAATTTTTCACACCTCAGAGGCAAGAAATATTTAACATTTTTATAATATTTACATTAATATTCACAATAAAGTTATTATAAAACAGCAAAAATTATTATTAAAATGTTTTAAAACATTGCCTATACATTCGCCCACGAGATTTGGAAGAAAAACGCTTTAAATTTTTTAAATTTACAGTGCAAAAACTGAGATAATAATTTTTTGCCAATTAAGATCTTTTTAGCATGTTTCATAAAACATCTTCTTTGACAAATACGTCGGAAAGATTATTACTAAGGTAAATCATACTTTTTTATTAGTTGTTGTTCTTATATAGTACTTCGTATGCAAAGAAAACAAGATCGCGAATATTGTTATTTATATTATATAACAATATCTACATAGAATTGTAGATTTTCCATCAATATGGAAAATATTTCCATCGATGTCTAATATACCAGAAATTTATAATATTGTCTTACTCGATTTTAGTCCAATGCAATAACGACTGCTTGTTACCATACTTAATCGGACGCGATCTTTATTTACATGAACAAGGTGTATCCGATAGTGTACACCGGTGGTCACGTACCCGATGCTAGCAAAGGATGGGCAGCTAATCCGAATCTTCGTCAGATGGCAATCGCACAGGAAATCAATTACAGTGGACGAGGGTACAATCCGCAGGAGCAAGTTCAGGTGCAACAATCGCCGGATGAATCCATCGGTGGTAGCGGGTCCATCGGCATGGGCCAACAACTACCACTCAACTATAAACCCTTGGGCTATCAATGGAACAATTACCAAGGGCCAAATTATGAACAGAATGTTAATAAAATCAATAACGAAGCTGCCTTCGACGTAATTCACGCCCAGGATATTTTACCGCCTAATTACGAACGTATGACTCTTTTCCTTTTGTATGTAAATTTCGTACCCGTGTCACTGAATTGTTGATTCCGTATAAGACATCAGATAACATGGTTATCATGGTATTCAAAAGCATACGAATAAAATTCATCTTATAATTACAACAATATTGGTTACACAAACTCGTATAGACATTTGTAAAAGTCATCTGTATTCGTATCGGAATGTATTATAAGATGTATTAAAAAGAAGAGATAGATTCATAGAATTAATTAGAGAATCTAGTTATGTAGAATGGAAAAATTTATTCCTTTCGCTAAATATTGAAACATATTTAGAGTTATTCGTAAATATGTTGCTAGAAACGGTATATCTTTGGAAGTATGGTTGAAATATTGAAAGGACATTTTACGTTACTAATAGTAATAATGTCACTATGAGAAATTTATAACGACTACACATTCGTCGTATTAGTAATATAACACATAGACAATATTAAGTTTTTATTCGGTAAGAATTTTTGTTTCAAGCTTAGTTATTCCTATTCGTATTTTCCAGATGAACAACCATCACGGATTTTTAATCACAAGATACCTGGTTTGCATTTCAATGATAAGGAAGCCACGAAGTGAGTATAGTCATTGTCAAAATAAATATGATTTAAATACAGAATGTCTTTGCTCAAGCTCATGCGCAGTTTTTACAATTACAATTGAGTATTATGAGTAAATTGTAACATTCAAATGAATTCGAATGAATCGAATTGAATTTCAATTAAATCGTATCCGTGCTTTACTCTGTTGCATTTTCAATAACAAATTAGAATCACAAATTGAACAAAAGAAACAATTCGCAAATGTATCAATTGAGTTGAGAAAGAAGAAGTCTGATAGGTATGATACGCAAGCGCGTGAAATAAATGAGCGTAAATGGATTGAAACGCGAGTAGTAAATGTCGATCGTACGAGCAAAAATATATTGCTTCACGTTGCAGTGACGGATACCGACAGGAACCTAATCGAGGCTACGTGCCTTATTATTCAGCCGCGAATCATCACGAAAATTCCTGGCAAGATGGTAATTCTGCTCAAATGGCACATGTGCCCGTTCCAACTTCGAGACAAGAACATCCTCAACAAGAACATCCGGATGACGATTCGAAAAACCAGTTGACCAGTTCTACCTTTGTGCCACTTTGCGACGTGAGAAACGCTCGTTTATTATTTGTTTTAAAGGATGAGTCGAATGGAAGACGGAATGGAAAGTTATTTGAAATGATGGAACGATAATTGCAACATGATTTTTATTTTGTGCAACGAATTAGTGTCCCTTCCGATTAGTGCAACGTACATTTTGTCCGATTGCCAATGACAAACCGTAATATAATAGAATACCAAAGCTTTATTTTAGTTAGGCGAAAAATTCGTTTTCTATAATAATTTTGTGGCTAATATAAATGAAATATTTCAGCCACCGTCGAAACAGGAAGACGTTTCTAAAGCCAGAAATGGTAACGAGAAGAAACCATTAAATAATGAAATTCACGATAAGATTCATGCTTTGGCGACAAAAGAGAGTAATAATAGCGAACAACTACAGACTCATGAAAAAAAACAATCCAACGAAAACGACGTTACACCGAGTGATCATAAAGGTTTGCACGCGTACAGATTATATTACTTTATAGAAATTTAGTTTCTCCACTCTACACTATCGGTTACATGAAAACTTAATAATAATAATAAATTTTAAACCATAATTTCGAAAATTTACAAAAATTTCCCAACGGAAGCCCCCATAAAAACAAAGTGATTTAATGAAAATAACGCGCTTATAAAAGTCGTGAAAGCATAAGAAACCATATTCTAAAATATGATGTCAAAATGAAAAAGCTTCGATAGATACTACCTTGCTTCGGTGTCAACTGACGATATGATGAATAAACTAAAATAATAATAGCCAGTATGCTTTCCGAAGGCGTAGTTCATCATTAATAAATTAATCAAGGACGTCTCGCAAAAGATCAACATTTGTTGTTTACGCGAATAATACTGATGAAAAGGCTAGATTTTCATATAAACGCTAAAGTACAAAATAACAATACCTGCAATTTCTGTGACAAAAATCCGAGCCAAATGAAAAAGATAAATATTCCGAGTATCGCACGACGTATCTCAGAATTGTAAGTTTAAGATGAAAAGAAAATATCGAATAAAAACGAAGCTCTCCCGTGAGGAATTTCCGAGCAATTTAAATGAGCACGAAATAAAGAGGAAAAATGACTTATCGGTACATCCTAAGATAATCTCCGCATCGTGCAAATAGCGCAACTCCGTCTAAAGTCGCAACATTATAGAAAAAATTTCAATTCGATCAAAATATAGCAGCATCGTACATTTAGAGACGAATGAAAATTTTCAGCTCACGAGCTGGAGCTACGAGCGATGGCGGACACACATCTACAAGAACACAAGAATCTCGCCATAGCTGAGCACATCCGAGCACATCACAGCACGAGACTCGAGGATCTAGAGATGTCACGACCCAAGGGTGCCGTTATCTCCTTGGCACTCGGTCTAACTGTTACTGTGGTAATGGCTATCCTCATCGCCTGTCGACTGCGCGTCGTCAAGCGTCGAGGACGTGGAAGGGGTCACGATCCTTACGCACACGATGCTGACTACCTTGTCAACGGGATGTATCTTTAAGGTGCTCGGAGGAGACGTGATCTGAATCGAACTTCCAAAGGCCAGGAGGGATCCGATGGTGTAGATCGGTGCTAACGAGACTCGTGGGAAGACGTTGGCTCTACGAAAATCTTCCTATAAATTGCATTAGAAATTATTACCCAATAATTGAAAATCAGAGGAAAGGTATTAAAGTGACGCGACCTTGCGAAATTGCCATTGATGGTATTATCCGGTTGATCTAGCTGCGATTAAAATGAAATTTCCGTTAAATTCCGTGTGAAAAATTTAAACGAAAAGTCAAATGTGAAAATCCAAATTTCTCGCATGATTTGTTTTCATATGTGATTTATTGCGAAGCTGTGCTTGTGATTGACGTATCACAAGTTATGGGTGTGTTTGTTTTACGCATTGAATTGTACTTTCTCGGTATGATAAATTTGGGGAGTAGATAATGAAATTCATCTTATTTCTCTTCGCTCTTGTTTTTGCCGTTTACTCGGTAATCTATCTGAAGTATCAAACAGAATTGTATGAAACATTTGATGCTCTAAATGCCAAATCGAATTCAATTTCATTGCTTTCCTTGTCAGGTACAAATTAATAAAATTTGTTTACCTTATGAGAATCAAACTACTGGATTTTCATATAAATCAAGCAAATTCTGTAACATAAATTATCATACTGCTTTAAAAAAAAAAAAAAAAATGTATATAAAAATTACCTTAATGTGCAATATCTTCGCTAACTAAAACGATACATTTTTAGAATTAATATCAATTCAAGTAGCAATGCGGAAAACGCGAACAAAGTTTAAAAAGTCAGTACAGCGAATAGGAAGGACTAACGAGAATGCTCTTATAGTACTGGACAAAATATTCATTTTCATTGAAGCAGTTCTTTTAATTGTTTTTATTGTGCTTCAAGAAAAAAGACCGCGAAAATAACATATAATGAAATTTGGTTCGTTTAATGACGTTTTCACTTCAAATAGAACGATAATCAAAATATTTTTATTCCCGAGAGATATTAGTCAAATTGAATGTTTAATAATTATATAAATAATCAATGACTGAAAACAAGTTAACATGTCTCATCAATTTGCAAGAATAAATATCAGGGCATTCGATATCTATCTATAATATTCAATTTGTATATCGAATCGTACGTCGATATGTAAGCCAATGACCCAATTAAAGAAAATAGCCATTAAGTAATGAAAAACACAAGTATTATTTTAAAAATGGTCAGAAGGATGTTTTAACGCTTTAATTTACGTACAATCGTAAGTAATAATTATACGAAAGGACAATTATTCTTTAGATTTCCATAAGTCGAGAAATCTTTTTAATGATTATAGCTGTTCGTGAACTGGCCATTTAAGTTATAGCTAATGGTAATGATAATGATAATGATAAACTTTCGAATGATAAATTATCATAAAAAGATCGTGTTAATTATATTATGCCACGTCAAATTTTTTAATTTTATATAATTAAATTAGAAAAAAGTTTTATTTTACGTACTGTCCCACTTAAATATTACTAATAAAATAATATGCTATGAATTGTTAGGATAATAAACTGACATACGTATACACCATAGTTTCGTTGTCGGTACTAAAACGTACATCCATACAAACGAAAATACCTAAGCATAAAATATACGTATGAGAGTCGAATAACATCGACTAAGTTGCCTTTTAAATATTAATAATGCAAACTACTACATTAAACAAAATGTTTTTTGCAAACAAGTAAAAAATAATTGAAAATACCACAAAGTAACTGAAAATTTACCAACGAATAGAAGAACTTCGTCTTTAATAAGCACCTTTTTCATAAAACGCAAATTATCTAGAACTTTTAATGATTCTGAAAAAATATTATTGAAATGCAATAGCTTTCGTACCTTAATATAGTACGTTATGAATTAATAGTGATAAACATAAAATCAAATATGATATTTTGCAAATTTTCATTGCACATTTTGAAATTTTTAAAAGGCATTTTTGATAATTATTTTGAAAATATCAAATATAATATTAATTATCAACTAAGAATGTGTAAAATAAATATGTGTAAAAATATAAAGTAAATAAATACCAACGTATTCGAATCAACGCATTATCATTACATTTCTATTAAAAAAGAATCTCATTCTGTTTATGAATTATTTTAAAGAGCATTAAAAAGAAAAGTACAGGATGTAGATAAATATAAATACATATAATAATCATTCTTAAAGTGAACATTTAGGTATAGAAAACTTAAATGTCACAAAAAATATTTTAATTTACTTTGCAAATGGTAAACGTTATTTTAATTAATGAAAAAAAGAAAATTAGTTTTAAAAATAGTTGTAGCAGAAATAATTTTTTCTTTCTTTCATTATCAAAGTGAAAATGATTATTAGTAAATGTCAGAAACCCAATCATGCCCTCATTTTGTTATATTATTATTTATAATTCACATAGAATTTTTATTAAACATATTTTTGTATAAGCGCATGACATTTACATACACATTTGTTTTAATATTAATTTTAGATATACGTAACTACAGTTACATATGAGGTATAATTGTAAACGTATCAGAAAGACCTTACGAATAAATAATTCTTCGATTATATATAAACCATATTGGGAAACACGAATAATCTTTGAGCTTTATTTCTCCTAATTTATTAATGAGCGATTCGACAATTTGAACAACATTTTACGAAATTAACGAAAATCGAATAATTGAAATATTTTTTATAAGTATAAGATATAAAGCGTTGAATGTCAAGTATTGTACGTTTCCTTGTAACTAACGATCATTTTTAATATATATTCATCATAATCGTGGGATTATTGTTAAATGCCTATTTAAACTTGAGTTATTTTTTAAGGCATTTTTTAATTCCTCTTTTATTTATAGATTACGACTCAAGCTACAGTTATTATGTCTACTAAGATAAAACTAAATATGTTTGAAAAATGAATAAATGTTAAATTAATTGTATTTTTAAAATTGGGATAAATGAATTTCTATAAGTTCTACATAGTTTTTCAAATCTTGTACTAGCTAAAATTAAAAAAAAATCTATAAGTAGTTTGTAAGGTAATTGTTAATAAAGACGTTGTTAAAAGAAAAAGAAACACGAAAAGCCTTTTATTTGATTACACTTGAATAATGCTTGATTTCAGTTATTTATTCCTTGAATTTTCTCTCCAATCCAAAGCCATTTTTAACATTAATTGATTTTAATAAAATAAATAATATTAAATTCAATTAATTGAATACTTTAGAAATATGACTAGTATCGTCATAGGTATACACCAACTGCTTTTTCCGATACTTAATTAATGTTGTATTTTATCAAAAATTTCTATCAACATTGTTATATTACTTTTTTCTATCTTACTAATCAAGCACTACTTATTTCAAAGCCTAAAAGTACAGAAAACTTTAATTCACAATCTCATTCATTTCTTGAATTCTTATAGCATTCGAAATTTCGTTAAAAAAAAATAGAAAATGTTACGAGAAATAAATTGATTTAAAAGTAGATGAACTAGATACAGTTTGAGACTTTGCTATAAAAATGAATTTTTCGATTATATGTCGAATTATAGATAATTTGAGATGCCCAGTCGATAAAATTGATTCACAAAGTTCGTATGAATTATTGCACGCAGTTTTTTCTCAGGAATATTAACAAAAATATTCATGACAGAAAGAACTGCACATTTTCAATCCTAGAAAATATCTGTCTCGGAAATTATTTTGTCAATAAAGTATTATCAATGCTGCATACATTTCTAATAATTTAGCGTTACGAAGAACAAAGAATAAACACAACTATACGTTCGATTATATTAGAGCTTACGCGTACCGCAATTAAACTTTGTACGTGATTCAATCCATTTTAAGACACATCATTTCAGTTCGTTTCATGAAATTCGGTTTAAAATAAGTTACCCTTCTCTTTAATCGCAGTCTAGTGAAAGAATGTAAATGTATTTGTAGTATTTCGTTTATCAATACACCAGGATTTTCCTGGTATTGCTATACCATTGATGTGTATCGATCGCTGTTACCAAGTCACTGATTTTTCCTTTTTATTGAAAATAAAAAGTCGGTAAGAAGCTTAAGATTTTCATAAAGAAATGAATGGCTCTGTTTTTCTATTAACTGATATTATTCAAGTGATATTTCAAGTGCACAATTGTTGTGCAACTGTTTCTAATTGTACAACATCTTAATTTCGTTCCGCTCGTTCTTGTTACATTATATTTGACATCATTTTATTTTTTGTTTCTAATCATTAAATCACATAGATTACGTTAGATTACGCAGTGGCATTAAATTCATCGATAAAGCGACATCTCCACAAAATTAAGATAATGATTTTTTCAATAAATCCGCTTTTTAATAATAAATTATTACTGAACTTATCTATTTTTAAGTGAAAAATTTATCAGCATCACAAGTTTCAAATTTTTATCATTTATTCATAAGCATCTGCAATTTATCTATACTTTATAATTACGCTTCAATGATCACCTCTCAATGAACGACTTTCTCTCAAAGGTACAATACAAGTACGAAAAATATTTACCGTCACAGAAGCGTCAGTATCATAAACCTATGAAATTCTTAAAACCATGTTGACCCATAAAGCTTCTTTGTGAGTCATAAAATCACGTTTTTAATTTGTACATTTATATTAAATTTATTTTTGTTTATTAAAAGAATGGAGAAATAATACACAAAACATAATAATAAGAAATAATTTTTATTTCTAAAAATTATTTCTGAAAATCACGGATGATAGTGAATACGTAAATTACTCATTAAAATGATCTAAATTCGTCTAAATTCGTCATTTAAAATGCCAGGAAAATCTGTGAGCCGTTAATAAAAACCTCTATAATGATCGCGTATTCTAATAAAAATAATTTAGAAACACAAAATGAGCAATATTTCAAATTTACAAGCAGGCCGATCTAGAAATCAAATTGGTTACAAAGTAAGTCTTTGACAACTGTTTAAAATTTATCTCATTTTTTGCGTTAAAAGCAGACCAACAACAAACATTTCCCATTATATATGTATATATATTATATAGGTCCGGGCGAATTGTAATGATACGCACACTCTCTAAGTAGAATACTAACGTCACATTAAAATAAGCATTAGCTCCCAAAATATTACATTATTATTGAATTAATGCGCATTTATTCAAGTAATCATTAAGCGTCGAGTACACGTCCGCTGAATATCGTTGAAAAATGCATTGCAAGCGTAAGAAATAAAATAAACGAATCACTTGTAATAACGTTTCGTCGCTTGCTTTAATAAAAAAATGCACTGACCAGTATCGCGTTCTTGCATTAAATCGAATGTAAATAAATCTTTTTAATTTAAGTTCACAATGTAATTAAATCTAGTG
This sequence comes from Wiebesia pumilae, assembly GCA_018907045.1. Classification (NCBI taxonomy): domain Eukaryota; kingdom Metazoa; phylum Arthropoda; class Insecta; order Hymenoptera; family Agaonidae; genus Wiebesia; species Wiebesia pumilae. Next base: position 7,176,558 of record JACCHZ010000138.1, read on the forward strand.
CAGTCATTGGTGGGGAAATTTTATTTATTTTGTCATCTAAACCGCAACTAGCATCCCGATCTTAAGTCCCGTTCTTTATCATATTACCGTGATAAAGAGAATTCTTATTGTGGTATAAAGAACCTTCATTAAAATCTATAAAAGTACAAAATGTCACTGACATTTTAATGGAAAACACAAGCAGCAATGTAAACCGCTGTTCGCATCTTCGGACCTTTACTTCGGTTCCGTATCTCTTCTTTCCTCTCCTGCCCCGTCCACATTCGATCAACCGTCCTCCAATGGCTTAATAATTATATAAAGAATGCGGGATACGCGCTTTACAACCTTACTGCAATGGAAAAATCGCCTATTCCTACAATTTTTGCATTCGCGCTTGAACGGCGCGCAAAATAACGCGCCGTTCTTATCTCGAATGCTTATTGGTATCTTTCGAATTAGCGCATTCAGGTAGCGAATTATTTTTTTACAATATTATAAAGTAACATTTATTTATATAACGTTTGTCGGACATGTATGTGCGCCGCTTAATGATTACGTTCACACATTCTATACGTACGTTCGTAAGATCTAAAAACAGCAACACAAATAACACAATACGTGCGTATTACAGCGAATGTATTACAACGCGAGCTCTTGACTTGTTACAAATAAAATTCTGCTTTGTATTATATCGATCTCGGTAGCAATGAAGACAACTTTTGTGTCGAGAAATATGAGCAATAACGTAATGGCACTGCTGTCGTTGCGTCTTCAAATAGCGCATATATATTGGTCGGTACGGATGCCACGCACACATGTATCCAGTTAGATACTCGCATTGACCACCACGTTTACCAGTGCTATTAAGTACCAAGTACCAATTCTGTGTACTCTTTAGGGCGTCCTATACCCTACGTTTTTTTATTACATCCGCAGTAGCGGTCTCGTACTCGTTATCGTACGCGAGTGACAATTTGATATGGTGAACATACGCATGGTATTTCACGAAGCAACAACGACAAATATAATAATATTTGAAATGTGCGTATCGATGTTTAAAGTTTGTTCGCGTATTATTATTTTCGCGTAACAAGATTTAATTACTTGTATTTCGGACAATTTGTGCGAGTACGTACATATATAAAGATTGTTATCAATGTGCAGCTGACAATCGATGACGACGGCGAAGCGCAAGTACTACCATTAAAAATGGGGTGACGGTATCGCCTTGATGCATCTGCCTGACATCGATACTTTAATGAATTGTCTCATTAGGAGAGATCGTTCGCCTATATTTAAGCAAATGCGCTCAGGGCACTATAATCCGTTGTCGTTTAAAATTCCAAATTTGAATTATAGACCTGCAACGCAACACGAAATCGAACATATTTTTTCCGAATTTATCGTAAAGCTGTATTGTAAAAAAAATTGATACGTCTTTTAAAGAAATATGTATCTAAATATTGAAAAGCCCGCCTCTAAAGTTTGCGTTACTTCCGACGCGCGCGCGCAAACTCCCGTGCTTAAGATGATTCGAATTAGCGCATTCAGGTAGCGAATTATTTTTTTACAATATTATAAAGTAACATTTATTTATATAACGTTTGTCGGACATGTATGTGCGCCGCTTAATGATTACGTTCACACATTCTATACGTACGTTCGTAAGATCTAAGCGACTGTCCGCTACTTTCGTTGAACCTGAATATTTACTTGAGTCGGAGCCAATCCACCGTGCGAGGAAAATGAAAATTCGAAGTTTGCAACTTGGCAGTAAACGATAAATGCTACGGTGGTTTTGTAAGCCTGAGTTCGCAGTCGGTAGAATCCCTCTAGAGGATTTACCAGAAGATTAAAGTTAGCTAATCAAATAGCTGCACAGAATAATGATGATTGTTTTTATTTTTGATGGACAGGTATAAAAAGGTATATCTTTCTACCTGTATTACTGGAGTTCGTCGGCTCTAATATTTATGTACGCATATGTACATTTTTTATGCACACATTGCTTATGTTTTGCATAAGACGAGAAGCTTCGCAATGGTTACTTTCAGAAATACCAAAATCAAGTAATTCCTTGGTGAATAATATTGCGCTTTTTCAATGTCCAATAAGCCAAGATCATATCGTTAGTGTGCATAGGACTTCAGGATAAAGAGCTCAAATGTTGGCCTCTCGCACTTCTTTCTCTCTCCTATTTCTCTCTGACTAGTTACTTTTTGAATTCTACTTCCATGTCCAGTTACTATTTTACCGATAGGTGAAGCACATGTTTAAAGTAAAAGTACCGAGTATTTCTAAAAAAAATTGACATGGATGCATGAGCGTCTGGTCGGCATCGTAGATAATATGGATACTCGTGCTTTTTGAATCCGGTTAATCAATTGCATTTACTGAAATCGAAAATAAGTATCCTACGATAGGTAGAAAAAAAGCGGCGTACACTAACGGCGTACATTGTCTCATCGCGAACGTGCTCCTGTATTTCAGAAGAATAAATTCGCGCACCTCTACCAACGGTGTGAGTCTTACTCGGTCAGACATTGCATTATCAAAATGTCAACCATATTACGTATGACAAAATTCATGAAGAAGTTGAACATTGGCGACTGGAGATTAACTTCGTTATTTTATCGCACAAGTGAGAAAGTGTTATTAGAAACGGGCAGTCGGCTTTGTTCTACATCTGCAGCAGTTAAGAGGTTAGTTGCGTAACCGAGTTCAATTGTCGGCAATCTTAGACAATTATTTATTATCCTATTATTTATTAAGATTTTCAAGATTTACTGTTGTTTAAGTTCCAGTACGTTCTACGCAAATAAGACTTATTCAACTAATAATATCGAAACGTTGATTAACGAGGCCAATACGAGAATTCAAACAATGAATACTGTCAGTCAGTCGGATATCAATCATTTATTACATTGTATTTCAAGCCAAGGTATAGTTACACTTTTCATTTGATCCTTCAATCTACTATCTTTTTATATCTAATTAATATAAGATTAGAAAATGCTTACTCTTAATGTCCTTAAAATTAAATAATAGCCAAGAATCGTTCATCAGCCGATAATTTTTCGTTAAATAATATGGATTAACAATTAAAAATTTATACCAATTATAGATTTAACGGTTACCAAAGTAAATGTATAGTTATAGTGCACATTTAACTTACATTTTCATGTTTCACAAATTATCTATTAACCCACTTAGATTATAATTTTTCTTTCTTATCATTTTTTTTAACGAATATGGAATTTTAACGTTACCTAAATAGAAAATATTTTAATAACTTGTATCTATTTTATAAAATTATCCTAAAATTTTGAAATAATCTATGACTATATTTAGAATACTTTTTTTGAACCAAAATTTGAATTTCTATAACTCAATATTATCAACTTTTCATTTGTAAACATACAAATTATTAATACTAAGTAATGAATAAATATTGTTAATAGGTACTTTAACAAAAGATCAAGCTTTATATCTACTACGATTTTGCACTTACATTGGATTTAATGAATCTCTAGAAACAAGAAAGACATTATGTAATGACGTCTGGAACATTATAACAAAATTAAGTAAAATTTGAAACATTTTACATTCTAAATTATGATAATTTTAATACATGAAAGCTCACAAATTCATTTTATATTTAGAGACTGAACTGGATATATCTTATTACAATGCTTTATTGGAAGCCTATCTTGAAAATCAAATTGAATTTCTTCCAAATGATATTTTATCAGAATTGAAAGAGAAAAATATAAGCCCGAATCGTGTAACTTTTCAAAGACTGATCGAACAATTTTGTAAAAATGGAGACATTGAAAACACGACGAAAATTTTAGAAATTATGAATAACGAAAATATTCCCATAAATGAAATTGTTTTTGATTCTTTAATAAAAGGGCATGCAGTATCTGGGTAATTTTTCTTTTAGAAATTGTTTTAGTTTATGAAAAAAGATATTTGTATTTTATTATTTGTTTCATAATTATTTCATTCTCAGTCTCTTAATCATATTTATAATATTAACAAAAAGATTTAACTAATTTCATCTCTTAAAATTAGAAATGAAGCAAATGCACTCAATGTAATTAACATAATGAGAAACGCAGGAATTGAGCCTAAATCAACTACTTATACTGAGATTTTATGTATGTATGCTAAAAGTGGTAAGATAGAAGTGTTAAAAAGCACATTAACAGAATGTGAGAAAATATATATTGTATTTACAAGTAAAGATATAATGGAAATCATTTATACATTGGCATTGAATAATCATTCACAATATATATCCGAGGTACAGTTTTTGCATAATTATAATATACTATAATTGTTAATTGTAAAAATGGCAAATTAGACAAAAAATTTTATGAATTTTTATTTTAACATTTTTATTATAACATTTTATTTTAAAATTAATTTGAATTATTTTAAATTTATGTAAATTTAGATATTCATAATAAGCATAAAAATTTAATTATGTAAGCTACAACATAAGCAATATTCAACAAATTTTTAATTACCCAAAACTTAAAAAATATTTAATATATTTTTTAATTTATAAAATAAAGAAAAATTTTGTTTTAAATTCCCTAACAAATGTAAATATTCCAATTTTGTTCTAGTTTATACCTCGTTTAAGAAGAAGTGCAATATCTAATAAACTTTTAGTACGGTACATTAATTTACTAATTGAAAAACAACTATTGGAAGAAGCTTCAATATTCTATGATATGTTGTCACCTCCACAAACTAGTAATGATATTAAAAACTATGGAAATTTTTTCGTTAAAAAAATGGTCGTCAGTAATACGGTAAATTTATTGTAATAAATTAAATAAAATATTTGTAGAAAATGTTACTAGTAAATCAAAATTTTATATTATAGAAGTTGGAGAAAATGATTGATTATTGTCGTAAACTATCAACTAAATCAAAGACTAACAAACATTTTGAATATGCTATATTTACTTGTTATTGTAATAACATGCATAAATTAGCTTTACCATTAATTAAAGAATACCATGAAAGAGGAGGAAATATAAGAGAGCAATATTTTTTTCCACTTCTACTTTCATGTAAAAATAATGAAAAAGGTAAATGCAGTATAATTTTTAATTCATTGATTATTATATCAATTTTTCAACTGTATTGTATATTCTAGATTTACAGATGTTATTGCAAGAAATGCAGACAACTTTTCAGATTACACCACAAAATGAAACATTAACTACTTATGTAATACCTCATTTAAAAATAAATTACGATGAGCAAGTTAATTTTCTACTTGAAGCTGGTTTATCGTTTTCTAAATCTGTAATTTCCGTATTACATTCTCTGTTCAAAAGTAAAAAAACGAAAGATGCTTGCAAATTAAGTAAGTATTGGTTTATCTCGAATAAAAATAAATATTTTATATTAAATGTGTGCTAAGTATTGAAAATAGTAAGTAATTTAATCATTTTTTTCATAAATTAATCGAAATAAATATTATAAATAAAAATTAAATTATGTACATTTGAATTATAGTGACACAACTATCTATAAATTGTGAGCTACATTCTCTGTATGAAGTAATTACACTTGCTATCCTAGATACCAAAGATGTAGACTCTTTAATAAAAATACTATCTCACCAAAATACTCGATTCAAATTAAATAATCGCAATAGAAATATAAACAACATACTAGTACATAAAATCATTACTAAAGCTAATCCAAATGATACTATTATAGAAGAAGTAAGTTCCATTATTCCTTTTACACATTTTCATTTTTAAACTGTTATATTTAAAATTGAAAATACCTAAATTACTTTTCACATTGTATCTTATAAAATGTGAAGATGGTTATTAATTAATAGAAATATTAATAATAATTTAATATAATGATAATGTTTATTATTATTATTGTTGATAATAAATTTATTAATTAATAATAAAATTAAATAAAAGTTCTCTGATAACAATTTTTAAATCTAAACTATTTAAATTTTATTCAAAATTGTGATAATTTGATATAAAATTATTTCAAAAATTATACCACATTGTAATGTTTTATAAAGAAAATCTTAATTTGCGCGAAAGTTTTTTAATGCCAAATAAATAAGATCATATGGTTTTTTCAATAGAATTTATCAATTTTTTTTTGTTTTATAATTAAAATTTTGTTTTTATATCTTAAACTAAAAAAAATTGGATTCTATTTAATAATGATGTTTCTAAAAAAAAAGAATTTCTTAATATTTGTTTCAATACAATTTTACATTAAAAATATTAATCATTTGAAACTGTTTTCATTTTATATTTTGATTTTTCTAATACAATTTTTACTACAAAATTAATTATTTTTTAATACTTATTTAATTTTTATTTCATATGCTTCTACATAAATTTTTTATGCCATGGAAATCAATGAAAACTAATAAATTTAAATAATTTTAAAATAAGTTCAATTTTTATTTAATGAAATCACCTTCCTTTTTTATAAATTATTAATATTGATAAGAATTGTTTTTTAAAATTACTTTCTTTTTCTTAATTATTATAAAAACAAATTTTCATAAAAATAATTTTAGATACTCTCTGGTTTGGTTAAAGAAAATTTGAGTATAAATAGTGCGGTAATCAATAAGATTACATATCATATAGGTAACAATCTAAGTAGCTCAGTGGAAAAATATCTACAAGAATTGAAGTTGAATGAATTAAAATCTTTAGATAACTCAACTGATACTACATCAACTGATCCAAAATTAATAAATCTAAAGAATAACATATATATGAATGACACTGAAGCTGTTGAAAAATCGATTAAAGTAACAAAATCTAATTAAGTAATTATTAAAACAGTATTGATGTATTTGTCAAATTTAATACTAATTTACGTTTTCTTTTTAGAATTTAGAAGAAGAGAATTTTTGGTTTTCTCCAGAAGTTTCTGAATATATTATGAATTATTTTGTACAAATAAGGAATCTAGAACAAAGTAAAAAATGGATTAAACACATATATGAAAACCATGATCAACATCAGATTAATATCGATACATTATTTGATTATGCAAGTGTGCTTATCTTCACAAAAAATCTAAACGGTAAATAAAAAGTAATTACATAAAATTTATTATAAATTATTTTGCAAGGGTAATGTTATTATTATAGAAATTGTTTGTAGATGCAATAAAAGTATTCGAAAATACAAAGATGTTTTCAATAATCAATAACAGTAATACGGAAAGCATGAAGAACTTCTTTAAAATCTTAAATGTCAAATATCCAGACGAAGTTATAAATATTTTTAAGATTTTAGATAACAGGGAGAACATATCACGGAATCGCAGTTTCATGAATTCATTATATAAATTGTTACTAAATAGGTGAGTAAAATATATGTATATATACATATTTATTAAAAAATCTAATAAAGTAAATATCGTTTTAAAATGCTTAAATTTTCTCGTAATTTAACTTACAAGACTAGGGGTAATGAAAATAGTTTTATGTATGAATTACTGCTGCATATATGTAAAACGTATAGTTATGCAATTTTAAACAAATATATGTATAAAACATTTGTAAGTTGAAAAATTATATAATTATCTACATATGCAATATAGATGACGACAATATATTTGTTTCAAATTTTATGTAATCATACATAAAAAACAAATTTGAAGTATAAAGATTCAAATAATGTATCGATTACAAATTTACATTACTGTTCTTTCGGTATGGTAGATTTCATAATAATAATCCGTACGTATGTGCATTTTAAAATTAATTTAATTTAATTTTTAATTAAAATTGAAATTTAATTTGTTTCATTATTGGTTATAAAATTAAATATTATAAAAAGTTAATTGCGTTAGTACCTGCATTTTATAATGACTGAATGTTTTTTTAGTAATAATGAAAATGCCTTGAAATTGTTCGAATGGATGTATCAGAATCACAAGGAAACATATCACGTATCACGTTTGCTAAAGAACTTCATAAATGACAAAGACACTGATTCTCTACAACGTTTAATGGACACTTACATAGAGGCCAAAGGAAAATATAACGCCTTGTTTAATCTTGGAATTTTTTTTATTGAATGTCAAAAGCCAGAAGAAGCCAAAAAAATTTTTTTGGTGAGAAATTACTTAACTTACTTTATTACATATTTCAGAAATTTTTACCCACAAAAATTTAATAAAACTAGTGCATTAAAGAATTTCATTAAAAATTTATAATATTTTCACTTAATACTATTATAAATACAACATATTTTATTTATATATGTTTAATATTGCTAATATTGAAAAGATAATTATTTAAGACATATTATAATAAATTGTCATCAGATGTAAATATAAAATTCAGACTAAAAAATTAATTCGCCTTCAATAGACATATATGCAAAACCATTATCTATTATGTTTATTGATTTCGTGATATATTTTGATTTTAATAAAAGTAAATTGATAAATACAACTTGTTATTTGAATTTCTAAATGCATTCGTTTGGAAAGCTACAATACATACATTATTAGTTATATTATTTATATAATTAAAAATATAAATAATAAAAAAAATTACCTTTCATTTAATCATTTCATTTAACAAAGTGCTAACATAATTTATATTTTAAATTGAGAAAATGATTTTAAAAATTGAATCTATATTTATATTTAATACTGTAAACACACTATCTTTATTTCTTAAAAAGTATTACAATAAACTAAACCCTATTCTTGCTGTAAGGATTTTCGTTTTTAATTTTTTCTTCCAATGAAAAAATTCTATTTAAAATAACTATAACTAGCAAATTTCAGTTTTACATAAGTAAAGCTATTCTTAATTAAATTTATATATTGAAATATGATTGATGAAATTTAAAACATTTAATTAGTCCATTCAATAAAACTTTTATTGAAGGCATGTTTAGTATTAGGGATGGGGGGGAGGGGGGAATTAATATGTTTGGATGGATTAGTATAAGCGTGGGAAAGAACACATAAGAAATTATTTACCTTTCTGTACCCATTTTTCCTGCTGCATTGCGACAAGAAGGAAAAAGGAGGAAATAAACTCTGATTTAGAAATGAGGAAACATCATCCCATTTCATCCAAGCATCCATGAGGTAGGCGGGGGAGGGGATCTAATACTTTTTATTCTCGCCGAAATAAGAAAAAAGAAAAAAAAGAAAAAAAAGAAAAAAAAGAAAAAAAAAGAAAAAAAAAGAAAAAAAAAAAAAAAAAAAAAAAAAAAAAAAAAAAAAAAAAAAAAAAAAAAAAAAAAAAAAAAAAAAAAAAAAAAAAAAAAAAAAAAAAAAAAAAAAAAAATAAAAAAAAAAAAAAAAAAAAAAAAAAAAAAAAAAAAAAAAAAAAAAAAAAAAAAAAAAAAAAAAAAATAAAAAAAAAAAAAAAAAAAAAAAAAAAAAAAAAAAAAAAAAAAAAAAAAAAAAAAAAAAAAAAAAAAAAAAAAATAAAAAAAAAAAAAAAAAAAAAAAAAAAAAAAAAAAAAAAAAAAAAAAAAAAAAAAAAAAAAAAAAAAAAAAAAAAAAAAAAAAAAAAAAAAAAAAAAAAAAATGAAATATCTTTAATTGTGTAATGTGCCAAAGGGATGAATCAGGACGGCTCCACCGGGGCAGAAACGCCGGAGGGAGCGGATTGGACTTTATACTTAAGAGCAGAAAAGCGCAGAAGTGCACTGGGATAAATCAGAAGAGTGATGAAGGACAGGTAACAAAAAAAGAAAAAGAAAAAAATACAGTCCACAAATGTGAAACGAAAAAAAATAAAAAAGGAAGAAGGAGGGAAAAAGGAAAGAAAAGGTGAGGGAGGGGAGGGGGGTTGCGGAGACACATGTTGGCTCAAATAAGAAGAAAGAGAAAAAAAAACGGGAAGAGAATACTGACACTCAGCAGGGTGGTTAAATTCGCTTAGGCCGTGGGTGCGCTGAAACACCTTTGCACCACGGGGTCAGGCAGAGCGTCTGGGGACAATTGGTCACAACAAACTCAAAGTGGATGCGAAAAAAGCATTCAAACGGGTCAGGGGTGCAAAAGCGACGACTAGAGCAAAAAAACAGAAGCAGCACGAGAATGAGAGAAAAAAAACAGCGATATGGGACGCACGTATCGCGGAAGAATACCGGTCAAGATCTTTCAAAACACCGAAAAAGGCACGAAAAGTTAGTCGTAGAAATAAGATTATGCAATATTTATTTTTAGTAGATAGTGGGGGAAACTAATGAAAAGGTCGCCACATCTTGCAGGGAGGGAGGAAGGGGTGGAAGAAGAAAATACACATGGAAATAAAAAAAGGGAGAGGGGGGGGGAACGAAAAAAAGAAGGAGGGGAAGAACGAGGAATTAAAAAAAGAGGGGCGAAAGTGGGAGCTGAGAGGGAAAGAGTAAAAAGGAGACGAGTCAGAAGCAGAAGACCTGGACGGAACAGAGATACTAGTGCAGTGGGGGATATAAAAAATTAGTCTAATGGGGGTGGATGGGGGGTGGGGGGGGGTGGGGGGGGGGGGGGGGGGGGGGGGGGGGGGGGGGGGGGGGGGGGGGGGGGGGGGGGGGGGGGGGGGGGGGGGGGGGGGGGGGGGGGGGGGGGGGGGGGGGGGGGGGAGGGGAGGGGGGGGGGGGGGGGGGGGGGGGGAGGGGGGGGGGGGGGGGGGGGGGGGGGGGGAGGGGGGGGGGGGGTGGGAGGGGGGGGGGGGGGGGGGGGGGGGGGGGGGGGGGGGGGGGGAGGGGGGGGGGGGGGGGGGGGGGGGGGGGGGGGGGGGGGGGAGGGGGAGGGGGGGGGGGGGGGGGGGGAAGGAGGGGGGGGGGGGGGGGGGGGGGGGGGGGGGGAAGGAAGGAGGGGGGGGGGGGGGGTGGGGGGGGGGGGTTGTGAGAAGTACATTTTAAGTTGGCCCTCATGGGACTCATCATATTAACCCCTTACGATCATACGGCGAACCCACACTTCGTGACGCTCCTCATGACTTTTGATCAATATAAGAGAATTACACACCGCTCAAAACCAAAGGTAAATGATGATTTAATTTCATTATTCTAAAGCCTTTTATTCTTTCTGTTTATCTAGCGACCCTAAACTTTCCTGCGTTTATCGAAGTCAATTTCGACAACGAATATTGGCTGATCACACTCACATCCCCAAGGGATTCTTTCTTGATCTTGCTCGGTGCACCCTTTCTCGACACACTCATAAACCGCGACAATAGAGATTTAACCATCTGTTTGGGGCTAAGGTCATTAGATGGGGTACAATGGGGGGGTGGGGGGGGATGAACTAGAGGGGAGCGGAGTGCCGGAAACGAAATAGGAGGGGAGACGGGATTGGTGCACTCTAAAGCAATTATGATGAAGAACCGAATTGAGAAATAGTATTTCAAAAATAAAGATTATTTAGTTATATATACTAACTTTTGTTTTAATCGTTGTAGAAATTTTTTATTATATATATATATATATATATATATATATATATATATATTATAATCATAATTTTAATTATTTTACTTTCAGTCCCTGTAACAAATTATTGTTTAATAATTATGGACATTTTTATATAATATATTGTTTTTAAATGTTACAATATAAAATTTCTCAAGTGAAATTTTATTCATAATTAAATCTAGTGTTTATTTTGAAAGGATTTAAGATTAATGATTTCTTTTAAAGCTATTCAATGACTACACTGTACATAGTTTTGTAAATTATCTTTTAATTTAATGCACAATATATTAAAAGAATGTGAATACATTTATTTTATTTTATAATATAACGTTATATGTCGACTAAGATACATCTATTTTCTTTTTATTGTATTTATAATTAGAATCTGCTATTCGTTTTTAGACTTTTTAAATTAAGGCTTACAGTAAAAAACTTAAGTTTAAATAATTTAAACTTCTAACAATCAAATTGAATTAAATTATAATTAAAGAAATTAACATATAATTAACACTTACATTTAACATCAATAATCATAATAATTCTGTACAAAAATAAATCATTTTTTACGATTACACTTTAACTACTCACATAAAATTTCTATTACAGTAAAGAATGTCGCATATAAAGCTATCGAAAAAAATGAGTATGGACCAATGAATGCACTTTGGTTAGTTAAAGTATTAACAGATAATTCTGAAATGGAAACTATCTGGAATACGCATCTAGAGAACCATAATTTCTTTGGAAATGCAGCAAGTTATACATTAAGAAATTTCAATCAAATAAATAAATTTCCATTTCTGTGTGAGAAAATATTAGATAATAAAAGTTTGAATAATTTTATTAAAAAAAAGTGTTTTGCAACTATCTTTGATTTTATTAAGGACTCTGGTTAGTATTTAAAAATTATTTAAAAATGTAGTTTATTCTTTTTATAAAATGTTGAAATTCAATCGTATCCCATAAGAGATATAGAATGTGTGTCAGTTAAGAAAATTTATCTGACGAAATATTTTCAATTTTAAATCTACATTAGACAAAATTGTTTATTTAAATTTTTTAATAGTTCTATAAGTAGTTCTAAATAAAAGCTAAGACAGTGTTAACCAAGAATTGTATATAATTATTCATTTTAACATTTTAAATATTCAGCTAAATACTTTTACTGTGTACAAAAAACAAAACCTAATATAGTTTAATTGTGTTTGTTTTTTTAATCGTAATAATTTTAATTATGATTCAATAGTACATCATCAATGAATAAATATCAAATGAAATTATAAAATACAAATGTTAGTCAATTTTGATATACATCAGATTTAACTTTAAACTATTTTATAATTTGTCCTTGTTTAAAAAGCATATACTTCAAATTGTACAAAATTTCAATATTTTTTTTCAAAAATTATTAATTTGAATCAAAACTAAAACAATTGTCTGTTGAAAAGATTCTAATTTTGCTAAAATCTACAGCTTCGTATTATAATAAATTATAAAATTTCGATATTATTTTAATATTCAGAAATATAAATTTATTCGTAAACTTTATACAAAAAAACTGGAAAACAAATGGTACTTCAACAAATGAAAGTAACACTTTCATTAATAGAATTTATAAAAGGCATAAATAGCAATAAATCTTAATCATAAATATTTATTTACTATTTCTGGATTACAATATCAAGAAAGTATTGATTTTAATTCCTTTAAATATTGCAGATGATTTAAACAAATATAAATTATTACACGAGTGTTTGCTTCATTCACTCAAAATCCTTCAATACAATGAAATAAATCAGAACATCATAGCTTTGCTGAAAGAAAATTTAGGTGATGAATTTTTGATTGAATCATTAAAGGAAGCAAGTAACAGGTAATTTTTTTCAAATAATAATATTCTAAATCATTAAAAGATTATGATCACGCTTTTTTTTTATTTTAGAAACATACAATCAGTGGCTATGTAAATAATATTTATATACAATTATGATCGAAGAAAGGTTCCTTTAAGCTTTTTGTAAAATTGAAGTATTAAAATTTGTTCTACTACTTTGTTGTTACTTTGTAATGTTAATAATACAATATTTGAAATAAATTATAAATAAATTTCTCAAATTATTATTAATATTTATCTTAATGACGAAATGTTAGTTTGTTAAACATTGCAACATATGTAAATATTTTATAAATGTGACAAAATAGCAATAAAATTGAAACGTTCTTATTAATTTAAATTACAATTGTAAAGCTTTATGACCATACCTATAAACAAGCGTATGATTAAAAATTTGTTTTTTATTAGAAAGTAAAATTTATGTTGAAAATCAATGGTAAAATTTTATAATACCAAAACAAAATACATTGTTCATGAAAACAAGTATAAAAATACACAAATTACAAGACTTATTAGCCAAAATTATTTTATTCAATTTTTCTTTTAAACGTAATTTATGACTTACTATAAACATTATATAGTTAAAATTCTAGTTATAAATTTGCATATAAATTTTAGAAGTACATATTGATTTTTGTAATTATAAATTCTGTTATTTAAAGTCATGTAAACTACATAATTACATCATTACATTTTATTCATTATTTATTAATTGTTATGTATGTACATTTTATTTTTAATTTTTGAAAAGAACGAAATGCTTTTAAAAATTACTAAATACACTTCAATCAAGTTATTATGTCATTTTTGTACTTCATATTGAAAGTAATGCATATGTAATATAATTTATTCTTAAACAATTTCTAGTGTCATATAATAAAAATATAATTCGTTAAATCAATTAAAAATTCCTTGACATATATATATATATAAATGAAATTAAATGTAGTTACATACTCTGTCTTGCAGTATTTAAAAAAATACAAATTAACTAAGCTAAAATTAATTATAAGTTCCTTAATTTGTAAATGTTCCTTTTGTTGCATTACAAAAATTCATCGCACCAATCCATTAAACATTGATAGCAATCGTTAGATTGCTTTGTATTTGCTTGACATGTTTCCTTCATCCACTCTTGAAATAGTTCCCTGTGCTTTTTCAAAACCAAAAATTGACCAAGTACTACGTACGCCTAAAATAACAAAGTACACATTAATTGATTAGAATGGTTAAAAAGTATTCAGATTTAATATAATGGCATTTCTATAATATTTATTTAATTATCGAACGCAAATAATTTAGACAAAAAATACTGTAGATTTAAAGTCAAATAAAAATAATAGCATCATACATAGTTAAGACACTTTCTCAAAAAAGTATGTTTAAAGATTTTGCTTATATCAATTTTAATTTGATTGTAGACAGTTTTGTCAAATGTCTCCAAATAAATACACAAATAAACCTTATCGAAACCAGCTGCCTCTAGTCGCTTTCCCAACACTTCACCTACTCCAGCAAGATCCGTTACAGGTTTCTCTCCCATAGGTTCAGCCACAAAGTTCTTATGTTTTTGCGATGTACTCGACATTGTTACTGCAAAATAGTTAAAAACAATAAATAAATTCAATTCTTAGAGATAAGGGTTAGTTCTCCTCTAACCTAAAAGTAAAACTAATTTAAAAATTAGTATGTGTGAAACTAGTATTAGTACTAAAAAAACTTAATGAAACCAATTAATTTCATTAAATTTTTTGAAAATAATTTATAATTATAATTGCAAACCTCGTAACGGTTAATTGACGCTTTAGTTTTGAAAATGGAATTTCGATTGGGTTTTATAACGGGCGCCGAGAAATTATCGTTCATCACCCCCCACCCCCCGATGAGAAATGTAAAAATGTGATTTTCTTTTAAAAAATCTATAGATCGATAGCTTCTAATATACATAATTGCATTAGGATCTTAGTTTAATGCGTTTAATCCCTTTTAGAAGAAGAAAAAAAGAATTAAATAATAAGATTTGTATGTTGAAAAATTCGAATACCGAGATGTCTTTGAATATTTAATATTTTCCACCAATTTAAAGCCAAAAAATTGCTCGTTAATTTTCTCAATTTGCGCTAGAAGAAAAAATATCGATTATATTCAATGATTTTTATATTATGAATACAAAATTATATTTACGATCACAAATAACATGCGCACGCGCTTAATAATACTTTACGTATTGTACGTGATTCAACGTTCAGAGTTTCTTCAAATGTACGAGATTAAATGAAAAATAATCTTTCATTTTTTCAATCAAAAACTACAATAACGGTACATTTTACTTCAATTATATTTGGTTTATCACGTTGGCGTTTCACTTATTTCGATTTCGTACTCTAAATCCACCTCCTCTCGCATACTATATTATGATAATCGGAATGAACTCACTGTGTTCCTTCGTCACCTTCCTCCAGTGCTCAGCTTCCAGACCTCTACTCGCTCTTCTTTCCCTTATCCGTAGGAATTAATAATAATAACAGCGATAATAACTCGCTTTCGCAATCGTTAAGCTTTAGTCAATAAACGCCGACCGAATATAGGAGTTTGTAACCTAACGTTTATATTTTCATATTGAAATATAAAGAGCACAACATAACTAATAAATTAACAATTATTTGATACCTCAAACAGATTTCGCATAACGCCAAATAAAAGATTTTAATTTAACAAAAATTAAGGAATTTAAACAATTATGTTTATATTATTACTCTAACAGAAAATTTGTAAATACTAAATAAAATCATTTACGAACGTATATTAATGAGCATATTAATGTACATTCAAATATTTTATTCGGGGTTATCTGAAAACTGTTTGACATTTAAAAATTAGTTTACATAAGTTTTTTATACTACGTTTGATAACAACGGAACCAACATTTTTGCCTTCTACTCGTGCGATGTTATTCCTATTTTGTGCGATGCACCCTGTATAGCCCGATATATTCGTATTACGCGTGTTTGCAAGGACCAATGAGCTTGAACCTTTATTAACTGTACCGGTGATTGGTAAAAATTGGTGCAAAAGGTCCAAGGTTGGGGCGAGATAACTATTTATAGACTCGTAGTACTGTGAGGAGATGTTTATAACCTGCCTTGCAAATCTTTTCAAGAAATTTCGTGAAAATTTCAAATGAATCGATAGTATTTTTAGCAAGTGTAATTAATTCCTCGTATTGGGTCAGTATCAATTGTGATTCAATGCCTGTACTGCAATCGAGTGAGCGAAGAAATTTGGTACTATTTAATGAAATTCACGTGTAAATGCCATCAATAAAAGTTCGATACTTGTACACGTCCGATCTTTAGCACTTCTTATTGAAGCTTCTTAACACGTGTGATTTTCTTTTGTGATCATGGATGAGATTGTTAATTCGGAAAAAACAATGACAATGACAACGGTCGTCGCCCAGGAATCGAAAAAGCGTACCATGGAAGAAGAACATCAGCCCGTGCTAGTGAGGATATCCTCGGAGAATCCTAACTGCGCCAGTGATAAAATTTACATTACAAAAGATCAAGTATATCTAAAACTTCTCAGTCTTTATTCATTTTCTTTTTTATACTTGTCAGCATTGTACACGAGAATGTAAACTTATATCGATCACTGACTCTCTTTTAATTATACTAAATTCTTTATATGCACATAAATTTAGTATAAGACATTTAATGCAATACGTTCGTACTACCCGTTAACTTTTTATAATATATTTTTAAAAGTCCAAAGTAGTCTATTCCTATAATTGTATAAGGTTAAACCACCGTTTTAACTTTTTATAAAATTTAACTAATTTACATTTTTATCAGTATCATTTCATATTTTTTACTTATATAATTTACATACATTTCACGATATCAATAACTTAGCATAAGCATTTAATATTTCTATTATATTCAAAATTTTATCGAACATCTTATAATTATAAGCAAAACACAGATACATCAATAGCATTTTCTTTCTTTCTCTTTAATATAAATAAAAACTAATAAATTATCAAGATTTCTTGACTCAAGAACTATTGCAAAATTTATTTTTTATTTTTAAAGCTTATTTTAAACAATAAACCATGTCTAAAACTGGATATTTTATTTTATTGTTTTTTCTTTTTAGTTCAAAATTGGTCGAAAATCTGATAACGACGAAGTTATACTTAATGTCTTAATTTCTCGTAATCACTGTATACTGCACAATGATAAAAACACTGGTAACTGGCTTGTTACCAACTTGAGCTCTACCGATACGTTGCTCAATGAAAAAGCTATTGAACGTAATAAGACTGAAGTAATCAAAGAAGGCGATATCTTACAATTAAGTTTGTTCGATAGTTTCAGATATAGATTCATGTTAATTAAAAGGGACCTAAAGTCTGCGAAGCTTCCACGACTAGAATCTAACGATTGTGAATTAAATACTGTCCTATCTAAACAAAGGTCATTCGTTGAATGTCAAAAAAATCAAAGAGAAGACCTTGAAAAGCAATTATCTACTAAGCAAGAAGAACAAGAAAAATTAAAGCAAGAACTAGAAAAATTACTTCAAGATCAAAAGATAACGAAAACTTGTAACGAGAACTTGAATAATGAAATTGTTAAGCTACAGAAAAAAATTGAATCAGGAAACTCAATGGAATTAGAGTTGCAGCAGAAATATCGAAATCTCTTAATAGAATTAGAAGATGAACGACTCCAATATGAAAAGAAATTAACAGAAGAGAAACAAAAATGGCAAGAAGTTTTGCAGGAAACAAAAAGGGAAAAGGAAAAATTAGAAATGTCTATGATTGAACAAATGGAAGAGTGGAAAGAGGAATTACAAAAACAACAACAAAAAGAATGGGAGGAGAAAATAGAAAATTTATTACAGGAAGAAAAAAATATTCAGATAAAGTTACAAGATGAAAAGCAATCGCTTGAAAAAAAATTAATAGAAATGGAAAAAACTCTAGAAGAAAGGAAACAAGTAGCACAACAACAAAATTGTAAGAATGATATCTTTAGTATTTCAATTTTTATCTATGCAAGAATAAAATAAAATGCAATATAAAAACATTTTTATTAAAATTTTTTATTATTTAATTTTTATATATTTTTAAGAAAGAAATATCACTCATTTTATTAAAATTTTTTCAGCATCTTGCTCACCAGATAAAAAAAATTGCATCAAAAGGGAAATGAAAGACATGAATAATGTTCAGCAATTTCAAGCACCTGAAATTATCGACCTGACAGGTGGAAGTGACAGTACATTTTTGAGGTCCGAAAATAACCCGAATTCGACAATTCTTAACAAAGTCAATGACATAATGGATGAACAATTAACTTGTAGTATTTGTACAGAACTTTTTATAAGGGCTATGACTCTCAATTGTACACACACATTTTGTCGATATTGTATCGACTCGTGGATTAAACGGCGAAAAGATTGCCCTAACTGTCGAGCTTCTATAGAAACAATGACTCGTTCCTTGATAGTAGATAATTTTATTGAAAAAATACTTGAAAGCCTGACACCTGAACAAATGCAAAAGAGGAAACAGCTCATCGAACAAAGAAAGAGTAATTGATTTTAACATTATCTCCATCGTTTTATTACATGTACTTAAGATAATAAACTTTTTTATTTCAGAATTGTCTGCTCAAAAGATGAACACTAGAAAGAAAAATACGAAAAAGAGATAGAGTATAAAATAAAATTATACCAGGTGTTGGTTCTGTTAAATTATTGATATCGAATGGACATTAATTAAAAAGTAATTAAAAAATGAAAACTATTCTTCTATGTAATACTTCATCATTAGTATTCTTTTATAAATCAAATTCAAACTTGGTGTAATTTAATTTATTAACAATCGAATTTTCAAAGGGGATATAAACATTAAAATTATTTTTTTAATGCTTGTATTAAAAAAACTTTATATTAAAGTAATTGTTAGTGTATTGTTATACACGATAAACATTGAAATATTTGTTAACTAGTAATAAGATTTTTTATAACTGTTTTGCAATTTTCGGAATTTGCTTTACAAACTTTAATTTTGTGTATTTCAAAAATTTGAAATCAACCGTTATTTAAATAAATACAAAAATTTCTATTTATTTCAAATCTTATTTAATATATATTGTATATTGTATTTTGTAACTTATATAAAACAAATGAAAATATATTTTATTAATAAAAACCATGTTTACGAACAAGATATTTTTGCTTAAATTTAATTCCTTTTAAACTTGACAAACTGGTGAAACATTATATTGAAATCAATTTTACTAAAATTTACCAACTACTTTAAACATAAATTTATCTGAGAAAAGTATATATGTGAAAACAGATTATAAAGATATTGAGTAGTTATATGCAGATTTTAATTACTATTTAAGAGGAAAATAAGGAGATCAATTCACACAGGTTTAAATAATGGTTATAATATTTATATGTACGTATATATAGAATGTGTGTGTGAACATGTATATGTAAATATGTTTTTTGCATGCATCACCCACGTACATACGCACACACACATATATATATATATATATATATATATATATATATATATAATACATTTATTTCGACAAAAATTTGCATTGCAGCTAGTAATATATTTTTTTGTCTTATTCATGTATACTGAATGTTGTTAACAGTAGGCGAAATACTTTTTTTCGAGTTGTTTACTCTAAATGTATTATATACTAGTGAACAGACAACTACTATACTTGTGGGTGAGTAGAATATTCTGTACTGATTTGTAATTGAGATTTTGGATAAATAATGGAAATCTTTATACACATAATAATTAGAATGGTAGAAGATTAAAAATAGTGCATGAGCTTCTTGAGCTTTGACAGTGACAGTAGTTGCTCTCGTTGTCCAAATAAGGCTGTTTATTTTCCTTACAAAATCTTGTATGTGTGTGTGTGCGTGTGTGTCTACTATATTTTTACCATGTTAGACGCGCATCTACAGATGTATACGTATTCATTTATGTATCATATCCAAGTCTTTTAATCGGTTCGAAAACATTTATTTATTTGCTTATGTTATTAGCGCAAACTTTTCGCTATATAATTCCAAGCTAGAAAATAATGTTTTATAATAACGCTCTCAAGGACTTCAAGGAACAGCCTGAACAGCCAAAAAAGAAGAACTGAATTGTAAAAACGGAAATTTTCGATAGTAGCGATTTGTACAAAAAAAAAATATATATATATATAAACTTATTACCTATCTAAAATAAATTCGAACATTCTTTCGCATAACTTACAATATAATAAATATTTACAGAAAAATGCATTTTGAGAAATGAAATCATTAACTGAGATATTTCCTCTTGACTACAATACAAATCTCAAATCCACTTATCCTCTCTTTCATGCGTAATCAATTTTACCGACACAGCGATTTTTACAATAGTCGCCGATATCAATTTTGAAGTTCAAAAACACTTACAAGTTCAATTACTTACAATCGTCCAAATAATTTAAAAATTCGTTTATCATTCTGCTTTTGAACAAAGGTTAAAAGCCACAAATCTTCAACCATAACCACGAATTTTCGCACATCTTGAAAATCCTGAACCTAACCTGAAATAAAAACGCTCACAAAAGTAACGAAAATAATTGTCCTCGCAATCGTACAGTAACCATCGGTGAAGCACATTAGTAGCGCACTCGATAAATTCCCCCTGTCCCTCCAAATTACATTAATACTCGTAGTCTGCGCAGTATTTCTCAAACTTGGCAATAGACTTCGCAGTCCATCTGCGCGCCTGCGTCGTTGTCAGTCAAGGAATGTCGCTGCTGCTGACCGAGGACTCGTCCTCCTCGTTGCTCGAGGAAGCTGAAGTCTCTTCAGAGATCATCGCCTCGCCTCCCGCCTCTTGCGGTCGCTGCCCTGCGACCTCCTCCTCCTCCTCATCATCATCATCATCATCATCATCATCATCATCATCATCATCTTCTTCTTCTTCTTCCTCATCGTCCTCGTCGGTTGTCGACACTTCCACTGTCACGACTTCAGCGCTGTTGGTTCCACCACTACAGACGGTATTGATACCGCTGAAATTGCTTACAGTCTTGGTCGCTTCTGGGACGGTGTTCGACAACGACTGCAAACGCCCCAAGCAAATAAAAAATGTTTTTTTTTTTTTTTTGTTTGTTTGTTTGTTTTATGTTGAGACGTCGGCTTTTTGATTAATAGTCTACAAAGAATAGTAGAAAAAATTGTATTGTAAGTGTTGGAGAGTATTTACTGGCGCGCTTGAACAGAACTACGTTTAACATAACTGCGTTGATTGCTACTGTGAAATTGAACGACTCGTACTTTTCATTTAAATTTATTATTTTTATTGCTAGGATTTTCAGTGATTCACGAACGACGAGAAGTCAACAATAATTTGCCGCATATGTAAGAACTTTACCTTTATGGACGCAATCCGTTGCCAATCGTACAATGATTGATTAAAAAATTAATTTTACAAACACCTTTGGTTTGTTACGAAGCACATCGAGCGAAGCCGAGAAAATCAAATTTTGTAATAATATCGTCATCCGTGAGATGTGGCGTTCCATCTCGCGAAGTAATTCTGTAGTATTAATTTAGAGCACATTTAGTTGCCTTTGCAATTATTTAATAAAAACCATAAAAAAACACATATAAACGTGCATATTATGTTCTTTGTGTCTAATTAAATAATACCTCTAATAAACTGTAAGATTTATGTACACGAAGTATGACTTCATGATATTTGAACAACGTAAAAGAGTTTTATTATTTTTAACAAGTACGAATTGTCTCATAAAATTCACATTTTTATTGAGAAATACCTTTGTATACAACAGATTACATGCTTCCACAAGGTAAAGATCTACAATATCCGAAACTGTCTTAAAGTAAAGTTCAGTAAAGTAAAACTCGTGTAAAGTCCACGTTTCTCTTAAATTTTACCCGAAAAAAGTAAGCGTTGGAGTCTTATTGCAAAGATATTCGAAAAAGTAAATTTTATTTAAACAAATATAATCTAATTACATTTTTCGCAATAAACATTCAACTTGTTAAACATAAACTTTTTAAAATGAACTTGAACCAATGACACATTCAAGTGTTACGTTAATACGGCTTATACATTCGTGTTACAGAGAATATATTAATTGCATTGCCTACGAGTTTTATTACCAAAATCCACTCGCACAACCGATAAACAACAGACAAAGCACTGCAATGCGCTCCTCGCGGCTTCAATCGCGAGTTATCGTTACAAATCATTACGAAAACTAACCCATAGCTTCTCGCCGGTGGCGTCGTTACTTCTGCGTCGCTGCAAGGGCGTGGAATTGTAGCTCGGATTCCAGAGGGTGTCCTCCGCGCTCGAATTGACCGCCCTCGCCGACTCCGCGACGGAGACGCTGTTGGATCGTGCGCGACCCGGTGCGAGATTCACCCGCCTCGACATCGGTAGTCTAAGCGAACCCTGCCTCGACACAAGGCTGCCGTTGTTCTCGTGGTAGCGCCTCAGCGGCGGGCTCGGTGTCTTGTAGCTGCTGCTGTTGCTGCTCTCCACGCTCTCGGTGATGTCCAAGGTCCAGGATACAGAATCACCCTTTTCCACCATGTATTTTACCATTGAGCATCCCTGTTGCTGAAAGCAAGCAATTGAGATACAGTCGTCACGCTCTCTTCTGAGATCGTACGCGGTCGTTAAAACGTCAAATTATGCGCGTTATTTTCTTGAAAATTGGTGGCATTAATCATCACCTGCAGTTATGCATTATCGCGAGTAAAGTGATTCTCCTTTGTTTATTTTATTTTACGGTGCACTTGCTTTCTGCGAAGCGATTGCTCGACTTACAAAGTTATTCACACTTTAACTTAATTTGAAGAAATTTAGACAGCGCGTCGATTAACTTTTTTCTTTAAAATCCAACGCGTGCACAAGTTTCATGCGCGTTAAATTTTCCTAATATGCCGATATCGATCGATGATCGTTAAGTTAATTAAAAATATGCATATCGTTGTAATACTTTCGACATAGTACGGGCCAATCTTTTCTCGTCCTTGAACTATTTCGAGTGAATTTTCACTCGAAAAACGTCTCTTCCATTATACAAATAGAATAATTTCAAAATAATTGCAAAGCGATACGTAACTTTAACATAAAATAAATAACGCTCATTTGTAATGTCCGCATTACAAAACGTACGGCTTTGAAATTCAAGACCGCAATACCATTGGTGCGCGCGTCCTTGCGACGACTTAATCGAGTAATAAATAAGTACATATATATACACACACACGCGGACAAAGCATAAGTGTACCTCGGATTTTTGAGAGCAGTCCGTGGAAGGATGGTCGGTGTGCTCGGGCCCCAGAGACTTGGACAGCCTCTGAGACTGTGGGGTCAGTTGATTCGTCAGCACACTCACGACCTCGTTCTTCTGACGCAACCTCCAAAGCAACTCCTCGTTCCTCTGCGACAGACGCTTGTTCTGCTTCGAGAGCTGATGTATCGAGCCCATCAACACCTGTGCCACGACATTCACCGATTACTCAAAAACCTTTATATTGATTTTTCGGATTAAGCGCGATCTTATTTGTTTTGCGAACGGAGACGTTAATAACGTTAATCGAATCGAATCGACTGACTCAACAAAGGCGAATTCGCGCTTGCGAATCCTGATAATTGACTGCTTAAATTAACTTAACGGGAAGACGAGGGCCGAGTTGTCGTCGCAAAATTTGATGTCGCAGTAACAGGAAGACTGCAAAATCAAAATGACGCGTTTTCTTAATACTTTGGTTTGGTTTTTATTCTACGGCAGTAGCCGAAAATTATTGTCAGGATGAAAAGTTGACAAGTTGAAAATTAAATGAGAATACTGCCAGCGAATATTCGCGCTTTGAATTTTGACGATTGGTCGTACAACGGCCACTTTGAATTAATTGACGCAACTAACTGGCGCACTTGCTGGCACACAAGCGCAATTAGAAAACTACTTTGTTGCAGCTCCTCGAGGGCTGTCGCCGAACGCGTCACTTGCAAAAAAATGGCTTGGTGGGTCATTTTAAAGGATATCGCAAAAGAAAACACAAACGCACCTCGTTATCGTGGGTAAGTTGCCTCTCGAAGGTCTCCTTGCTCTGAAGCTGGGCCTTCAAGTCCTCGCACCTCGCCTCGAGGCCGTCGCACTTCTGCTTGAGCATGTCCTTCACGTCCAACTCCCGCCTGAGCAGGTCGACCTCCGAGCGCAGCTGAGCGTTTTCCTGGCTGCGTATCTCGAGGACCGTGCGCAGCGACTCGACCTCCGCGAGTAGGGCGCCCGGGTCCTGGGCGACCTGAGCCGCGCGCACCTGGACGAGCTCGCGCTCCCGCTCCTGGACGAGCTCCTGGAGCTCGTGGGCGCGTCGCTGCGACTCCTGCACCGACTGCTCCAGGGACAGGCGCTCTGCGCGCTCGCGATCAACTGCGGCAACGACGAGTCGTTTATGCTTCGTGCACGACACGTTTCGTACGGGTACTTGTTAAAAGTATAAGCGAACGAGCACTGCTTCCAAATGTCCTCTCTCTCTTTCTAGCTCTTTCTATGCCTCTAACTACACCACGACAAATTTCCCTATAATTTTTCACGAACTGCATCCTTTACCGACAAGTGCTCCAATTACATCTATTGCTAAACTATAATATTAATCAAGGTAAAAATAGAGGCGAATCATGGTTTTGCGCGATAGTACCGCCGGTATTTTATAGGTTCCTTTGACCAACGGATTAATGGCTAAGAAACATTTTTCAAGAAATTGTCATAAGCAAAGAATTTTCCTTCTCGGCGTGTCGATAAATTTAGCGCAACGATCTTCTGTTTTAATCGGTAAAATTACATTTGAAGACTTTGTGATATATTATCACAAAGTCTTATATTACGGTAAGGCAAGAGCCGATAAAAACGTAGAAAAGCAGCGGCTACCACGACAACTCGATTAGTTTATTCGATACTTTTATATTTATATTTCATTTACATTTCGACTCCTATTAAATGAATTTATACGTAGAATCCCCTAAGCCTCTCATACGTATTTATCGTCAAAAACAAGACTCAACTTCTTAATGCTATTCTCGAGCCGCGGATATCATTGTATTTTTAGACCATCGATCCCAGCAACGAAACCAAACGCTTCTATTGTTGCCGTAATCTAATATTTGAAAGTAGTTTTAGAAAAAGAGCAATGAGCGTCGTCTCGCCCTCGGGACGTTACGTATTCCCGATGCATCGCGTTAAATCGATAACGAGGAACGCGGCGTTATGCGGTGTCGCGAGCCTCTGGACACCGGCGTAACATCGCGATCTCGGAAAGGGGGAAAAAGGGGGAGGAGGAGGAGGAGGAGGAGGGGAGGTGAAAAGAGGAAGCGAGAAAAATAACGAGCACCGACGACAAGCGGCTCACGGATCAGCTCACGGTTCAAAGCACCTCGAGCGATCGACCGGAGAGTCGAGCTTACACGAATTGGCACTGTCGGAGTGTAGCTTTGACGACATTAGCATATATATATATATATATCGAATTAGCGTACAAGTCACATGTCGCACTCGCCACGACTCTTTATCCTCGAAATACACTTGTGCTTGTCGCCGGCCGAATTTCCGATGAGCGGGCACTTGTTGGGTGTAGCGCGACAAGGACGCGCTCGACCGTTCGAATTATCGGACAATAGGAAAGAAAGTATCGTTTGAGATCGATTTACCGAGGTGGCGAGGATTTACACATTTATAAACACTTGCGATAAAATACGTTACACCTTCGGACCGGCGAGCGGTGCGGTAATATCGGTTACGGATGATATTGCAGATTTATCGTCAATAACGTGTTTATGTATTACGTAGAATAAGGTTTCCGAATGCAACGGGTGTTTGCTTTGACTTTCGCGGTAATTACTCCGAGAAAATTCACACCTCGATTTTTCATTATTACTGACCCCGATGTAGACTTCGAATGGGACCTTTGAAACGGAAGTCGTTGACTTGTTCAGTGCTAATCTTTGAAACGACATTATTATTCTAGGGCGCGTTCTTCACTTTGATGATTCGATTTGTAGCTTTTACGGGTCGAGTATGGTGAAAGTGAAACTGATAATATGAATACGGTTTTAGTGTAATTACGTTTTTCATGCGCTGGAGAAGAAATTGATACCGTGCAAGTAAGTCGATGTAAACGGAGAGATTTTCTATAACTTTAAAATTAGCACGTTGAGACACTGTGCCGCCCCTGGCATCGACATGAAGAGTACGCGAAACAAATAAGTATTCTAACGTGTGAAAAGTTTTGTTCCTTGCTTTGAAGTTTGTGAAACTGTAATTGACGGCTATTAATACTTTAACTTATGCAGAATTTACGCTTTATCGTGTTATTTAAGTCGATAAAATCCAATTCTCTCGCCTTTGAAAATAATCTAGCCTGATTTAACTGAAAATCTGATCTATTTGGTATATAATGAGCGATAGGAAAAAGATCTGGTGATTATTTCCTTGCGCTCCTTTTACGCAAACGGAGATGTGTATATGTTAGTCCAAGGTAAATGCATAATTATGATCCATAATTGGTATTATATCCAAATGTGAAGCATCATTAAAATAAGTAAAAAAAATCACTTTTTTAGTTGATTTCACGATTGACTGTTTCAACCTTGAACACGCCATTTATGTGTGGTCTATTTTTAAGAAAGTCGCTTTGATACACTTTTAGATAAATAAAAGCTATAAATAACATTCGATAAAAATCTCACAACGGATTTTATTATTTATGCGAACATTTTGATTGCGATTCGCCGCTGCGAAAGCATTTAAAATCAATAAATTTTGGAGTTTTTACGATAGCTTAATAAACTGTTAGGATTACGATCTAATTCTCGATCTTATTGAGTTACGGTGAAAACATCAAATTGCTCTCTCAAAAGCAATATACGTTACAAAAAAGTTCCTCGACGATGTTTCTCGTTAAACGCATAAAACGAAAGAATAGAATACACGTTATAACCAACGACTTTATATTCGTTGCAAGTCACAACGATTTAAAGTTAATTCGTAAACGAATGAATTTAAATGAATTTAAAGACGTACGTATATCCACGATCTTTATTTATCGCATTCACTGCCGAAAGCAAAATATTGGATTTTTCTCGCGATTTTGAGGTGTTCTTAATTAGACCAAATGAATATCGAAGAGATACGAAACGAATAAACCGATACGCGTTTCATCGAGGCCGCGTTCAACAGAACCCAATCGACAATCGCTGAACTTTGATCGACCATTCATTTAAATTAAGGCCCCTTTAAAATTAGAGGATTTCTTTAGAATAATGCGACCTCGCTGCGACAATCGATAATAGTTCCGCTTCGCCAGAAGAGAGTCTTATACGGCGTAAAAACTAACAACGCTTTATTATCAAGTTTATTAACAGTCGTTGTTTCGAAACTTTACTTTCAGGATAATGCAAATCATCGCAATCCAAGCATCCGATTACGTCGAAGCATACACGTTATACAGGCCGAATGAATTCGTGCTTCATACACACGAGAATAAACCCTTAACGAATTCTGATTTCGTCGTCTACGTATGCGTTTGTTAGAACTCTCAAGGCTTCGTGGAGTTTCGTGGAAGATTAGAGAATTCGCAGCATTTGAAAAATGCGTACAATCGTCAAGAGTCGTGTTAATGCACTCGATCAATACATCGAATTTTCTCAATTACATAACGATTTTGAATTACATAAACACATTTTGAATAGCGAGTTGTTGAGTATTCGCTAAAAATACACTGTACGCATACGTATCAACCGAAATCTTTATCTCGTTCGTGTAGTCATAAATTTTCCTAGCACTTAAGTATTTATGGACAAAAAGAAAACACGTGTACTACTTACGATGCTCGCGCAAGCTCTCGATAGTTTGAAGATGCTCGTCTCTTTCTCT
Source organism: Wiebesia pumilae (assembly GCA_018907045.1). Classification (NCBI taxonomy): domain Eukaryota; kingdom Metazoa; phylum Arthropoda; class Insecta; order Hymenoptera; family Agaonidae; genus Wiebesia; species Wiebesia pumilae. The sequence goes on from JACCHZ010000138.1 coordinate 7,204,898, forward strand.
GTTTAATGCATCGTCGATGCTTGCCTTTCGCAACCTCAACTCTTCGAGCTCGGAACTCGCCGATAACCATTCGGTCTTCATTTTGTCCAAGTCCTTTTTGAGTCGGCAGTTAGATATATCTCCCAACTGTTAACGAAAATAAATTAGTTCTCGGGCATTCGTTATATTTTATATGCGTTACTTCGGTCGTACCTCTTTCGCGTGCCCTCTGGTTTATTTAAATGCGCGCCAACTGCCTGTGCACGTGTAAGTATACATCTTCACGTATTGCCGGTCTCGCATTATAAGGCAAACAACAAACGCTTAAAATAATAAATCCAAGTTTACGGCGCATTCAAAGATTTCTAATTGCATTGAGAATAATTAACAAACTGCGATGCCAGATTTATCATCCGGCGCTAATGCTTCCGCGTTAATCACAAGCGAAAGTGCGGACAATTGTCTTGTAAATTTATAAATTGCGATTGGCAGGATCGGGGAACGGCGGCCGATATTATTTAAGCAAGCAACGATTTTTTCTTTATGCGAACGTTGAAAGTGCGACTGGATAAGAATGGAATGGCCGCGAATGAAAGTTGTCGCGACTTTGTGGTAAGACATGGCGCGGGAAAGCGGCAACGATACGCACCTGACGCGTGAAATATTGGACGGTGATGGCGAGGGCCTGAATCGTGGCCTCCGCCTTTTTGCTCCAGCCGTTTCTCTCGCCAAGACCCTCGGCTTTCCCCACGAGAACAGTGGTCAGGGGTGGTAGGTCAGTCTGGATCTCTCGTTCCCTTGTGCCGAGCTTGTGGAATTGGTGCTGGGAAGTCGTCGTTGGCAGCAGCGGTGAGATCGGTTCGCTCACCGACACCAAGCGGTGCTGATTGCTGCTGCTGCTGTTGTTGTTGTTGTTGTTGTGGTTGTGGTTGTTGTTGTGGTTGTGGTTGTTGTTGCGGTTGCTGCTGCTGATGCTGCTGCTGCTGCTGCTGTTGTTGTTGTTGTTGTTGTTGTTGACGCGATGATTGTTGAGAACGGGACTGTTACTGCAGCCGTGATCCTTGCCAATGTTGGTGCTCCGATTGTTGGCATTGCTACTGTTGGTGAGGTTGCGATCTGCAACTAACAACGACAGACGGGCTGGCATTATTTATTGCTGCTCGGTCTATTCGAGAACCCGTTACGAACCCGCTCGAACCACGGGCTGGCTTTTCTATTTTTCTATTTTTAGCGACGGTCAAAGGATCTATTTCGCTTCTTTTGCATTTACGATGTAAAAGGCTTTTATTACCTGCATCGAGGATTTCGCACGCTACAAAAGTATTTAACGGTATCACGAACATTTTTTAACTCAAAATTGTTGTCGTCTGTAGCCTTTTAAACTGTAATTTTAATTTCCACTTTTCAGGTTACGTCGATCCTGCTCGCGTCGACTGCTAAATTTTGATATAAAATGGTGCACCGACGTTCGGTTGATAGTTTCATTATGGTTAATGAACGTTGCGCACGATGTAAATCGTTTCTCCATTGTAACCTCGTAGAAAGGTTCGATAGGTAAACAATCTTACGGCCGGCTGATATTTTTCAAAAGCAATCTTCCTTTATCGAATGCACAGCTGCGCCGCTTGCTCGGGTAATTGATTTATTGCTTTCGCGATCGCCGATAACGATCCGGGCGATCGGTCCGCCCACGCCCCGGACTTGGCGGAATTCGCCCGGAACCGCCGACGAAGCTTACATTTTTCACGCTTGCATCCCTTGAATCTCGCTCTGCGGCCTCGTTTGGACTTGCGCTTCATTTTCGTCCGATCGCCAGCTTTTCACGTTTCCGCCGTCATTTTCATGGTCCCGACCCTCTAGCCGCGCCGCCGAACACAGCTACGAAGGACGAACGCGCACTCGAGCGCGGACACCAGGACACATCAGCGGAGCATCCAAGAAGATGGCACACGCGGCCCCGAGGAGACGAGGAGAGAACCATTCCCGATCGCGCGCACCGCCGCGAGCCTTCTGAGAGGCGGCCAAAGGAAAAGTGCGCGCGAACCCAGTCGCGTCTCTTCCAATCGACAAAACGAGAACCCGCGAACGCGCCCGCAACTAAGGCGCGAAAGACCCCAGGGCTGAATCCGGCTGCCGCAGAAGGCGATGCGTCGGCAATCGCACGCGAGTGAACCGAAAACCACGCGTGTGCGCAGCCGACTGAATTAGCACGCGCGAACTCCGCCCCTCCGACTATCTGTTTATCTGCCCATTTAACTCCACCAGGAGAGAGAGAGCGAGAGAGCGAGAGAGAGAGAGAGAGAGCGCTAATAGCGTGCGTGCGTGCGTGCGTGCGTGCGTGCGTGCGAAGAGCTTCACCTTGGCGATCCACTAGGCTGCCTTCCCTTCCTTCCTCGGCTGGCCAGCTGCCCTCGCTCCGCTGAATCGAGAAGACCAACAGAGAGCGAGAGAGCGAGAGAGCGAGAGAGAGAGAGAGAGAGAGCGCTAATAGCGTGCGTGCGTGCGTGCGTGCGTGCGTGCGTGCGAAGAGCTTCACCTTGGCGATCCACTAGGCTGCCTTCCCTTCCTTCCTCGGCTGGCCAGCTGCCCTCGCTCCGCTGAATCGAGAAGACCAACAGAGAGCGAGAGAGCGAGAGAGCGAGAGAGCGAGAGAGTAGAAAAATATAAGCCGTGGTCTCCAAGGCACGAGCCTACTATAGAGATCTATATAGGTTCTGTTTGGTATTGAATTTTGCTCGGTGCTCGCTATAATTGACGCGCTTTCACGATCACGTTTCAAAGAGCAACAGGGTAGAGAAAAACACTCTTATGCCCTCTGACGCGCGTTACCCGTTGCGGGCATTACTCCTGCTCCGGGTTTACAATGTCCCCGGAGTCGGGAACTTCCGTAAGAACGACTTTTTAAAAACGATGTAAATTGTGCTTCGCAACGTGTAAGTCTTTCGCGCTACTCCAAACTCCGAGTCTTCGGAATACGGGGGAGGAGAGTAACTCAACTCGCACAAGTTGCAGCTTAATATTCGTTGATTACCCGGAGTTTTCTCGTTCCACCTAAATATTCAACGGGTGTTCGTTATTCGAGTGAAGCGCGCGGCGAATAGAGAACAAAGTCCATGAAATTTTCGCCGTCTCGCGAAATTATCTCGCGACGGTACAAATTATCTCCAAATATTTTGAAAACGTTCTTTCTCGCTCTCTCCGAACATCTCGTACACTTCCATGACTTTTCTTTGTTTTTGCGACATCGGCAGAAAAGTCGATAATGGAAAGCGGTTGCGAAACCTGTTCTTTACCGATGAAAATTACCTACGCGGAGATACTAGTCAGTTTTTTAGCGGACCTTTTGAAATTCGTACGTCTAATTTCTTTTACTTTTTCGGGCGATTATTTACGTAAACGGGCAACACGATTACACTTGCGTTAGATTCGATAAAAATAAAAATCAGGTTCAGGAATTATCGTAATGATTCGCTGCGAGTCTCCAGTCGGATGTCAAAATTAGTGACAAACCCTTAGCGACACGAATATCGAGACATTGCCGAAAAGTTCCAAATGACGCGGGACTCGCGGCAGTGCAACTATTCCGAAATTCCTTTCTCTTCCTTCCCGTAAATTAATCCACAGGCTTTACACCCGGCGAAGATTTTTAATAAAGGAATGAACAAAAAGTCCTTTTTGCGTAAACTACCGAACCGACCGCTTTCTAAATTTCCACTTTATCGCGCATTCAGTTGAGAAAGTAACTGTACCCGCGAAAAGGAAGGTAAAGAAAAGAAGAGTGTCCTCGCAGAAGCCACCGGGGCGAACATTCCTCCTAAGCAGGCATCCCGCGTTAATTCGCGACTCCTCGCCCGCGCGACACACGGGCGAAGCGAAATCGCGCACCTCGCGATCCGTCTAAGAGAACAAGTGTGGCGAGAAGTGCACAATGCCAAAGGCGCGAAAGCAAATGCGCAAAAAGTAGAAGAAACGAGAGAGAGAGAGAGAGAGAGAGAGAGAGAGAGAGAGAGAGAGAGAGGCGCATGTATCCGTAAAGAAAAGGAAGCGAACGCGGCTGCGAGGCGAAAATACGCACCACGGCCGATAGTAGAGCTACAACGCTCGGAGTGAAAGTCGGCGGCTGCTTTCTTCGGTACGTCGGGGGCGTTACGCACGTCTGCGCCCGCGAAAGAGGGAGGAACGCGCCGTCGGTCTCGCTCCGAGTGATTCTTGCGAATCCGGGCCTCCACGGATAAAAAGCGTCCCGGGCGCGCCACGCGACCCGTTACGCAAACCGCCTCCTGGCCAATCGCGCTCTCGTCGTCCGGACGTCGCTCCGATACTCCGCGATGACTGCCCTGTTGGAAATCGCTTTTATCGAGGAGGATCCTCGATGTTGTTTTCCTCCTGCGCCCGAGCTATAATTATGTGTACGGTATATATAAACGCACGCATAAAAGTTACCGAGGTACACATCTCGCAATCCCCGACGGCTCGATACGCTCGTGTTCTTTGACACGACGTTTGCCTTTGGTGGTGATTTCTTTGTTATCGTCCGGTTCATTAGCGGCTGTGCTTTACAATGGCAAAATTTGACATTTTTGAAGATGTCGAGTGCTCTCGCTGACCTTTCTTCAAACGCTCGGGAATGCAAAAGTTACGTTGATCAGCGAACGGAATCGATTTACGGTCGATTGACCGGTCGAAATCAGTTGTCAAATAACTCGGTTCCTTCCGAGAGTACATTGAAATACACTTTATCGAACTAACGTACACGCTCGCAAAGCATACTTTACTCAACTGTATTTCGTAACGAGATGTGAAGGACGTTAAAGAAATTGCTGCAATTAAAGTTGTAATAAAATTTAAATACAAACTTAAAAACTAAACTTCTTCGCGCCGATTCGTTTATAGAGTTGAAAACTCGTTTTAAATACAAGCCTTTTTATTTAGTCGCGTGTGTGCGATTTCTCTTATGATAAGCGCAAGTGTGAATTTATATGAAATTTTAATTTTTAAACGTGAATGTGCGTCGAGTGTAATCGAGGAGAATTTTAAAATTGGCAAATTTTACACTCAGCAAACTTTATTATCATTTAAACAGATTTCCTTGGCAAAATATGGCAAAATAGTGTTTGAAATTAAGTCTCGGATAATTAAGTATAACCGGGTGAGATTCTAATAGCCTTAGGTGTTCAATACGTAACGTCAGACGAAGTAAATGGTAAAATTAAAAGACTTGGTGGTGCGACGTTGTATTGAAGCGGCAAATAGAATATTAATTTGCCGTTCACTTTTCCACGGTTTATCGACGACTTACGGGGAAGAAATGAAATAATCATAAAACGCAAAATCAATGGAAGAGCATAATTTTCGAAAATTGCATAAATGTTTTATTTTTTTATTTGCGGCAATTGCACTTGGATTAAAAAGTAATCGACTAATTTTCCGAAAGTGTCTACTCTTGAATGAAAGCGACAAGGAACGCCGCCAAGATTTCTTATTTGCAAACAATTGAAATCTGCTACGAGCCACTCGTATTTGAGCTTCGCGTACAACGTATTACGTACTACATAAAAGAAAAAATGAAAATAAGAATAAACAACGTTTACCTAATTTTTTCGATCGCTTCATACGTCTTTACAAGCGAGTGCCCATGAAAGTGTCTGCGATTATTAGAATTTTACTAGGTCAACGGAAAGGGTTTGGCCACTGTCGTTTTCATTCCACCAATTGAAGCATTAACCACGTTAACAAACAATTTCATCGTTGTTTACAAATTATCCATCCAACCTAAATTTGTGGACTCGCGTTTATCAACTAAACTGTCCATGACTTTGTTGCGCAGGTAACGCACGCGATGGCAACCCATTGGCGTTAGAAACTTGGGTGGAAACGTTGACGCAACGTGTTCCTCTCCTCGAGATAAAAAAAGAAAGAAAGAAAGAAAGAAATAAAATAATAAGGAAACGAGAACGTGCGACGGCGCGCTTTTTTTCTTTTACAAGCGCGCATCGCGTGCGCTAGGCCTTTCTTTTTCTTTTCTCTTCATCGAGGACAATCGGATAAAGGCGAAATCGGCAAATGAATTGTCGGCTTGGCTAAGAAGCGACTTTTATTATCCGGGCAACTTTTATACGCGTTTTGCTTCGCCAGCAAAGCTCTCGTCGAGTGCCGCTCGTGTAAAATAGCTTTGGTTCGTGTATGATTCCGCTTAATGGAGGTTACATTCGTACCGTTCGGTTTTACGCGAAACATAACGAGGTTATGCTTATTTGCAACACTGATTTTATACCTTCGAAACATCTGGAGACCATTTAATCGCTTCTGTATTTATTTTTGCATATTCGATTTAAAAGATTTGATAAAAATAAGAAAGCCGCGAGTGAAAATTGTTCCCTTTTAACGTAAGAAAATAAAAAAGGATTTAGGCTTTAACTCGAGAGCTACGATTTCTAATACGCGTGTTTATTCACGGATTTCATATTCAGTGTGCTTTCGCGTGTCATAAATTTCAGCAGATTATTTTATGCTTAATATGAATCTGTGAATTAAGACTTAGAAAACACATTTATAAATAACGTTTTATTACTCTTCGTCTGGAAAACGTATTAATAATGCTAAATCCTATTTACGACTCTACGTGTAACTTCTTCTTAAGAGTTGATTTGTTCTTATGTATCAATCAAATAACAATAGTGGAAGCTATTACAGATTATTATTCTAATACTCGAGAGGTCGGCGTCAAATTATTTATTAAATTTCAGTACGCATAGTTATTGGCGTAAATGCCAATAAGACCGTTAATAACTTCCGATGCGATCCTGCTAATGCATGTAATGCGCGCGTTACAAATTCGGAAAACAAAATCAACGAACTTACCTTTATTAGGTGTTGCGTTCTTTTGCTTCGCGTTGACATTGGATTGAACACTTTTGATGCTCGGCGCTTTTCTAACCGCTGAAATGTTCGATTCTGCAAAGACGAAAAATACACAGAAATGCAATAAATTACGCATTAAATGGAACAATATCATTCCGAGAAATGGCTGAAGTTGACTTGTGCGAAATAACGACGATTACGCTCGCATAATATGATTCCGACGGCAATAGACGAATAGACCTTAATTTGTTTTTGATAACACTGTAGCTCGAGTACACGGATTCTTAATGTGGTGGAGAATCTTAATAGCTTATTTATGCAGAATTGCCTAAAAGAATACATATTTTGCGATCATCGGGAAAACAAATACTTTCTTAAAAAAAAAAAAAAAAAAAAAAAAAAAAAAAAAAAAAAAAAAAAAAAAAAATCGTGAATTTTTGCTTTCGCAATTGCTCACCTTCGAAAATAGCCACGATTAGCGTAGTGGCCATTATGGACGTATCCGCTCTTTTTTGTAGAGTAAAATTTTATTTTTACGAAATCGGTGCACGTTGGAACAAGTATGAAAACAACCCAAGGATTACGCGACAATACAGTGCTGCGTCTTGCGAGGATTCCTATCGTACGGATTCTATTGCATTGGTCGGATTGTAATAGAAATTTTTTTATTTAATAATTGCTTCGGGTTCGCGCTTGTTAAAAAGCTACAGTACTCTTGCTCGTCGTATAAATTTTTCATCAAGGAAAACCACGTCCTCCTCTCTATTATCTTTTACCGAAGTCGATGTATCTCGCTCGTTTTAATAGGTATCATACAAATTTCATTTTAATTTACAGCGGTTCATCAAAATCTATGAACTCGCAAATAAAAGTAATAAATATCCTAAAGACGTGTATAAGCGAGCGAGCGAAGATAAAAGATTTTAGTGTATTTTGCAGAAATACAATAGGTTCGCTCGAGCCATAACTCAAATGTAACGAGAAAAATTAAAATAAATTCCGATTGAATAATTTAGTGCGAACTTTTTATCGCATTGTAATCCGATTATGTTACCTTTAACAACAACGCTTTTAACACGCTCGGCTGAATATATGGCTGAATTAACAACGCTGCTTGATAATTCAGTATGATTAACCTAAATATTTAACGAAAGATCCAACTTAAGAACATGCTTAATTACTGATGGTTACAGCAGTTTCTTCATTTCAATTACTTTCCTGTAACGCTACGATGCTTTATCTATTTTACAAAACATTTCTATGTAACGCATATTCTTTAAATTAACCCGATTTCAAAGCTACCAAGTACTGCTGTTACTTTTATTTTACAAATTTATAACGAATCTCCATCAAAATAAGAACAATTTTACCAAGCACTCTAAATATCCCAGAACGTCTTATTTATTTCATGACGTTGAGAATAACGAGAGTAATTAATAAAAGCAACAACGATAGTAGTTAATGCGACATAACCACGACGCCTAAGAGTTTGTTCCAAAGTTCATTTGAAGCACGTAATGCAACGAATTCCATATAAAAACGTCGATTACACGGTTTAACCGAACAACACTGCGTTACGAGGAACGCAATTGTGACAAAAACCTCGAGCGACACGAATTTCGCAAATTTCCTGAGCTGTTTGCAGGCGATCGGCAAACGCATCGGTACTTGCGTGATGATTAGTGCCCACACGGGCGACTATACCGATACACTTTTTTTGGTCACAAGATCTCTTCCCGAGCGAAGTACCACACGCGGACGTGCACGTACACGTACGCACGCGCGCGCACACAGATAATCGTCACGATAAAGAGGAAACTCTATTAAATTCGGTAGAGTCCGGATGCGGACGCAGCAACGGGACGATAAGCGCGTGGAACACACCTCCCGCGGACAACCGAGAAGCGCCGTGCACGACGTTGCTGAGTTTCCGGACGCACTGACACGGAGCTCCAGATGCGGGAAAAGTGCGAAGGCATCTGGTGAGCGGACGGTCGCACGTAGGAAAGCGAGCCCCGTAGCCGTAACGAGTGTACCGTTAAAGTCCGCAAGGCGGGCGTCGGGGGAAAATTCGAGGCTCCTGCACTCCTCGGCAAACTCCGGGAAAGACCCCCTTTGACTGTAAATCCCCCACTTCCCCTTTGCCCCTGCGCGTCGCGAATTTTCGCCTGGAGGTACGGAGGTCTGCGGGCGGCCGTTAACCACAGGGATCGGCGATGGGCGCCCGCCGAGAAGTTCTGCCGACAGATATTCCAATTTCTCAACCGAGGAAAACGCGACTGATGCAGGTCGCTGCATTTCAGTGACTACCGCAGTGACTACGTGGACGACAATTGACAAAGCATTCCTGGAGTATAGGGAACTTTGCATCGACGCCCGGATAAGAGGCGATACCCTCTTATGCCGAACGAACGCTAAGAAGAAAGTTAGGCGAAAATGTTTGGTAATCCTTACTCTGGCTTTACTTGGCGCGTTACTTGAAATCTCAGCAAACACTTTACTCCCACCCAATGACATTGGAATCAACCGTTTGCCGAATGACATCCAATCGTCGTTATTCAAATTAGAGCCTTCTCTTTGAATTTACATTGGCACAATGTCGCGGCTCGAGACTACTATCAAAAAGTAACGAAATATTCGTTGGCTACTGTCACGATAACGCAAAACGAGCATTCATCGAGCTTTCGGATGTTCAATTTTATACAGACAAAGACTTAGCAGTGCCATTTGTGCAGTGCGTGAAAACCGTGGTAGCAATCAACGGGTAACTTTTATTTGCGTGCAAAATAATTACTTTAGATTGTCGAGAGAAAGGTGAATGTGAATGTGAATGTGAATGCGAGAGTAAAAAATTGCGATACTAGGTGCGTTAAAGATTAATTAGGAAAATCAGACTTCCTTGCAGGATTCGAGTTCTCTAGTCATTAGGGAGCAGCACTACGAATAGAATGCACATTATATTAGGAATACACAGGCATCTTCGTGCTCAAATGTTCCCACGGGATTACGTTTAAGCGCAGGCGCGTATAGCGACTGAGACGTATGCGTCCCTTTCTCGAATTTTCCGAATAGCAAATGGGAAGTGCTCGTTATAAGAAAAAAAACCGCAAGATAGCACGTAGCAGTGAGAATAAGAAAATTTTTAGTCCGCATTGGGTCGAGACGCAACCAACTAAAACGATCGCGGAGAAAGTAAATTCCCGATACGAGTTATGAATAAACGATATAAAATTGCGAGATGCATAAAGATAATCCCGTCAGGCTTTTAACAACCTCGTAACCCTTACGGCATTTCTTCAATAAGTTTTGTGAATTGATAGCTTGCATTTATACGACGCTTGTAGATTTTGGAAGTCACCGAATGCTTGCTGTTGTAAACGGTAAAACTTTCTACGAAAGATAGCGGGACGAGAAAAGACAAGAAAACTCAAGGATGCAAGATTTTCAAACGAAACGAAGCGTTCAAATCTGTCCAAGTATTACACTTTATGGACTTAATAACGTAATAAAGACCTATCGATGTCAAATTCTTTCTTTGAGTGCTAAGGTAAGAAGCATTCTAAAGTAATAACTTTTATTACGCGCACGTTACAATATTAATGAAAACTGTATCGTGTAATCGATGTTTACGATTGTTCATTTCGCCATTTATTATTGCTTCATTCGCCATTTAATTTATAGAATAATCGGTAATGAGCAGTATTTACTTTGGTACAAGTGCTCACTCCTGCCAATATATGCGTATTAAGAAAAAAAAAAGCGTAACGATTCTTCTTTCCATTCGTAATGTATACTTTACCGAACAGGCGATCTTTTTAGAGATTAACGAGAATACAAGGAAACAATGGAATCCCTATCGTCATAAACGCAAAGTAAACAATTCGCTTGGCTATCAATTATCCTACATTTTCATATTTCAGAGAAAAAATTCACATCGCCGCATTAAATGTAATTAATTACAAGCGCCGGGAAGAAACTCGTTGTACAATGAAATAACTCGACGGGTTTCGCTAATAATTGTCCCCAAATAAACGTAACGCAGCGAATCGTCAAATGAAAAATTGGCAGATTAGACAATTCCTGAACAAAATCTTTTTCACTCACTGTTTATATTAGAGTTGAATTGGTTATTTGGCGGATGCACGTCAATGCAGTTCTTCCTTGGCGGCCTCTCTGAAAGTCGGAAAAGAAAGATCGCTATCAAGTGAGACAATCGATGGCGGAATATGCAAGCCTGTGGCGCAAACTGATATAACCGTATCCAAATGAGCGTAAGGAGGGCTTGATTCAACCGACGCCGACTAAACGCGCGTGCTTGAGTTTACCTCTGCGTTTCCCGGAATTTTCCCCAGGCAGGACCCCCCCGCGACAACCTCGTTATTAGGACAATACTCATTCCCAACCCCTGGTCACGTCTTTCGCAGGTATGATGCACGTCTACGGTCGAAGTGGGGTCATTAGCGTATTAGCTAACGATATTAAACTTTTTCTAATAATTTGACTGTAAGAAGCGGTGCACCTTTTATAACGATACACTATAGAACTTGTGCAGCCATTTATCGCTAATGGACCATTCCGAGGGTTGATACGTTTTAATGCGCGCAAACAATCATCCCACGTACCAACGTCGTGCGATATGGCTGAAATAATTACATAATCTTACAGATAGAAATCTGTAAAAAGAAAAATCTCTTCCCTGTAACAAGAGCATAGGGAATAAGCGCGTTGCAGCAGCGAGATAACGAGTTGCGTACTTTATGAAACGTGAAGGATATTCAATTGCGTTGCCAAGGATGTTTTACGCAAGCAAATTAATAATACCAAAAGTAGAAGAACTCTAAGCGTTAAAAACAATAAACATTAGTTAAACGGGAGCGTGTCTTAACAGTCCTTGCTCAACAAACAGAATTTTAAGCTCGAAATTACAACTCCCAAATGCTTGCATTAAATCTCTTTTCTAATTCTGGATTAGGCAACGATTTTAATTTTATGCTTCGGTAAACGCTTATCGAATCTCAGATAGGTTTAAGGTTCTCGCTTTATCCGTAGCTCTAATTACACCTGTACTACTCTCGTTGCTACCCCGAGGTCCATTATGACGGATTGTTCCTCAAACGTAGCCAGACAACGTGGAAACGTGAAAGTGGCCATTGTAAACGAGACTCGAGGCGCTACAGCGAAAATTCCCAAGTACGTCATTAACCTACTAAGCGGGAAAATTAAGTGCAAAAATCAGCGCTAGATGTCTCATCGAAGCCTTAGATCCCGTACTCGGTAAACGATAATGCCCTGGCGAACCTCGACCACCAGCCTCCGGCCGCAGTCCTGAACGTGGCACTCGTAAGCACCGGTGAGTCGGTGTCCACTCGGCCCCCCACGAGCGCACACCGACCGGAAGGCCCAATCAATTGTAATGCGAGGCGCGACGGCCTCGTTGAACGCCCCCGAACGTAAACATTGGCTCGCTTGGAAATTTATCCCGCGGATGCGGCCTTTACCAATGACCACCGAGGCCGTGCTTTCGTGGGAAGACGGGAAGACGGGAAGATACGCCGCCGACCTCGACTGTCGCTCTCGAACGCTCGCAGGATTTTAAACGGATTAGCTCTACGTGGGATACGAGACGTGCGAGCTTTTCCGCGCTCGACTCCTACGCGATCGCCGACGATTAAACAGTATCCGATTATGCCTTTACAAAGGCATTTAGTACTAGGAGGACGTAATAGGAGGCGTCCGTCCCTTTTAAGCTTCGGAGCTGACTTTTTAGAGTTGCTCGGGATCTACGTCAACGTAGAGCCGATAACGCGAAATAACGTGAAATAGCCTCTAGGAATTTGATACACGTCCGAGTCTCCAAAGGTATAACGGAAAGTCGTCGCTCGTGCGTTGATTTACATGTTACGGCCACGGCGTTACACGCTTTTCTTTTTACGTAAAACATCCGCGTATCCCGGATTTTAATAGACTTTCAACGTCGTTACAAATGAACGTTAATACAATACCGAAGAAGACGAGGAACATCCTACGATTGCCACGACTAATGTACACTTTATACATTTTTGCAAATCAGGATCCAGTCTCGACCGTGCTTAATTAAATTTTTTATTCAAGACCAGCTGAGACTGTAAGTCGTTCTTGAAGAGAGAATAAAAAATTGCAATATCTTTGATAAAATTCTATAAGAATTTATTTATAGAATACGTGGAAGAAAACATGTAGAGTTGCGCCAATTGTTCCTTAATATATCCTGCTCAATTTTACATTCTCAACTCTAGAGCTTTTTAAATAATCCCATTGAGAGTAGATAACTCAAGCTTTGAAGTATCAATTTTTAGCTTTATACGTAACACGAAAGTACACGGTAAAGCGAGCTCACTTTTCTTTCTGGTTCAGAATTTCCATAGAAACGCTCGATCGCATATATCTAATGTGCATTGCCTCGTACCATGTTCGTTATAAAAAATCGAAAGTTTCCGGTTAAAATCGAAACTTAAATTCATTTCATAGATAATGCGCGTGTGAAATGATTCGCTCGTACCCTTTTATCGCAGTGCTTCTTTAAAAAAAAAACGAAATGCCATTATGCAGCAGGTGACGGAATTTCAAAGAGATTTCTATTTTCAAACAGCGAAAAATGCTCTGGAAATATCCGAGGCGAGCCGAAGTTCATTTCGGTTCGAACTAAGTCGTCTACGATATGACAACAGTGTAATACGTCTAGTGGGTCACGTAGGCGTGACGTCATGCCTCAGAGCTTATTTCAGGGCTTAATGAGAAGTTCAATTCGTGGCGGAATTTGTATTGTAACTTTCGAAGGAGTCGAAAGAATTTATTCAATTGGCAATCAAGCGCGCACGCACACACACACACGCGCGAACACGCGCGGGCGCGCGCGCGCTCATAAAGACATTTTCTTTTTGTACTTGAGCAGATATTTGTACATTTTTTTAAATCCTGTTTTTCATTTCCGATAAAAAGCCCGTGGCTGAGCTAAGAAACGCTATTGCTTCGACCGCAGATGAATAGGTGTTAAATCGCTGGGATTGACATTCGGTACATTCGGCACATTCGGCACATTCGGCACATTCGGTACACTCGGCACATTCGGTACACTCGACGACTAAAAAGAGAGATATTCCTTTTATTCCTTTTTCGACGGGTTAAGTAGCGTTCGCCGCGGTATGTCCAGCATATGGAAACAGCCGGTTTTAAAGGCTCGATTCTTGTACGTAACGCACCTTTACGGCAGTTTGTACTTTTTCATATGAACTATCACTCGGTAACTTATCACGGCAACTTTTCACCCAGCAGCTGTCAGTGAAATTGCTGCTACATCGGCGTTTCGAAGATCGTCGAAGACGAACGGGATATCGGAGCTGAATTTTGACAGGATACAGTTAACGATCTCGCATTGGAAACGGTTTCTAGTAATTATGCTTTTAACGCCGCGCAGATTGAATTACACAAGGAAGGAGTAGAATAACCTACCGTACACATAAAATGCAACTTTTATAATCCATCCGATTGCTTATCCTTCTCTACTCGTAAATTAATTCGTCGTTCGCAAGATACATGAGAGGTGTCGCGTAAAAGAACGTAAAACCTAGCTCTCGGTTCATCGCAATCGAATATTATTTTGAAAACGAAATTTATTTTCGCAAAGAAAAAAGAAAAGGCCGAGTTAAATGACGAAGCTAATCCGATAGAGGCACACGAGCACCGAGGCGTAACGGCATAAAAGTGTCTTAGCTAAACGGTGATATTGGTTCCCTGACGTTGGAACCACCTCCATTAGAATTAACCCGAGTAGTCCCCGTGCGAAATTTACTCGTCTATTTGAACGGTTTCGAACGAGCTGCTGTGTAAAAATAGTGCAGTTAAAATAAAATTTGCCGGCCCTCATCGAACGAGAATCGCTCGACGTTCATGGTTCGGAACATGGAGCACCGCACTCCCACGGTGCTCGTTCGAACGAAAACCATCGCCATCCGGAGGCGACGATCGGCTTCGTGGCTACGCGCAATCGCTGCTGTACCTCCGCGCTTGAAGCTGCCGAGTCGCATCTTGGCGGACTCGCGTCTCTGCTCGGCGATGCGCTGCAGCTGGAGTTGGGCCGAGGTCGATCTGACGCCCCCGGCGCTGCCCTTGGACGTCTGCTGACCCATGCTCTCGGCGCTCGGGTCCCTCCGTCCTCATCCCAGGCCCGCGTTCAGGTTGTCCCGGGGCGCGCGGTGCCCGTCGACGCCGCACTGGCCCATCCCCGTAGGCCGCCCCGCTGTAATTCGCCGATTCCTCGCTCATCTCGCGCTCTCGCTCGCGAGTGAAAATCAGCTCCGGGCGCCTCGACTCTAACGGAGCCGACTTTCACCGCGATTACGTTTTCTCCTCGATCGAGCCTACGTTCATATTATTAACTCCGCGGTGCAGCGCGATTGTTTTAATTCTTCGTTCGGAAGCGAAGTCGTCCATCCGTGTACGCGGATTGAGACGGCGACGGTCGATCGACGAACGAAGAATTATATTTTGCCGAACGTATTATTACCCGCTGCCGACAAACTATAAATAACAATGGATTTCCGTCGAGGCATCGCGATATTATGGCAAAACGCGGCTATAACCCGCGCGTACGTGCTCGGGGTGCCGGCACTCGCGCTATTTTTTCTTTTCGGAAGCGTTACGCGACGCGGCCGAATGCGGAGCGCTTCCGGCTCGCCTTGGAAAAGCGCAATCTGTTGCTCTGGATCTCGGGTGACTCCAGCCGCCGTTTTTAGACAGCGCGGGGGCGGGGAGGGGCGTCCCGCCATTAGTAGGTTACGAGCCTCGCGCGTATTACGGAATCCTAGCGGAATGGGAAACAACTGGCGCGCCGATTTTCCCCAAATGCGAATCAGTATTGAATTACTCGCGCTTTAAATACGGATATGTGCTCGTAAACGTGTAGGCGCCAACGGTCGCACACCGGCTCGTTGCGTTTTACGAGGTGGTATTGGGAACAGATGCGCATAGGTGTTTGCGTTGTCGGTCGAATCTTTTTTTATTCTCGCGTTAAGTTAAATTGTCCGGCAGAGCGCTTCCCGAAAGTGGAGAGAATGCGTAAATACGATCCTCGAGCGGCTCCAACGGCTTTTAAATCGCGGGCTTTTACTCGCGTTCGTTGGCGTTGATCGCACGCTCGGTAGGGTAGATCGCGCGGCGAGTGTCGGTACCGATCGCCCCCTCGATCGCCCCCTCGATCGTCCCCTCGATCGCCCCCTCGATCGCCCCCTCGATCGTCCCCCTCGATCGTCCCCTCGATCGCCCCCTCGATCGCCCCCTCGATCGCTACGCGAGCGGTGAATTAAACGAGCCCGACTCGTAAAACTCTCGCTTTCGCGCGAAGGTCCCGCGTGCGTTTAAAAGAGAGAAAAAAAGAAGACAGGCGCTCTCGAGGAGTGCGAGGCCCGTGACTCTCGGCTGATGCGACTCGCGTCGGTCAGCGGCGAGCAGGTGAACACGTGGCTGCACCTGTTCCCAACCGCACTCTCGAGGAAAAGGAGAACACGAAAGAGAATTGTCGTGTCGGTCGGCTTTCCGGAGCGCTTTCTACCGGCTTTTAGCTGGACGTTATCGCTTTTTCAGCTCGTCGTTGAGCGTCGTTGAGCGTCGTTGAGCGACGTTGCGTAGCCCTCGCGCGCCCCTCTATTCCCTTTTGGCCGACAAGATGCGGTCGGGGGGAAGGGATTGCGCAGGGCTCCGGGCGACCTACACTCTCGGATTCGTTGAGAGTCGCGGTCCGCGTCGATCCTAAGACACTGATGCACGCATCACTCGGCGGCTCTTGAACTTGAGGGTCGCGGCGCTCTCGAACCAGCGCACACACGACACTCGGGAGTGTTTTCGCGAGGTTGTTCCTCCGCGGCACTGCGTCGGTGGCGGGTCAGCCGGCTGTTGTCCCAGCTGGTGTCTGCATCTTCGACTGTCTCTGTCGCTTGAGCCCCTTCTCCCTTGCGATTATCGCGTAACGTACTCACGGACGCGTGTTCGCGCATCTGCGCGATACGGCGGACTAGCGCTCGGTCGACTTGCGCGCATGAAAAAGGCGACGTCGGAAATAAACTGCCCCGGTGCAACGGCGGCGGCGGCGGCGACGGCGGCGACAGCAGCGGCAGCGGCGACAACGTGCCCGTGCTCGTCCTCCTCGACGTCGTCGTCGTCGTCGTCGTCGTCGTCGTCGCTGCAGAGCCTCGGGGCAGAAGTCGCCGAGATGCCGTTGACCCGTGCAAATGTGTGCGTATACGTGCCTACCGGCGTCGATGAGAAGAGGAAGAAGAAGAAAAAGAAGAAGTCGAAGATGTCGAAGAAGAACAGGAACAAGACAGAAATATATGCGCGCGTGTGCGAGACAGAGTGTACAGTATACACCATCGACCTCGTTCTCCGGGTAGCTCTTCCACTGTCTTATATAAACGTCCTCGATCTTCTTTTGGTTTCTCTCCTTTTTTTCCACTCCTTCCTTTCCCTCGCTTATTTCGCTGGATGGGCTTCGACGTATTGTTGCCCCGGGCTCCTCGTACTAGATTATTCTCGGAACGCGAACGCGTATACGTACTGGATTGTCCGTGGAGAACGTACTATCGCATGCATTACATTTACGCGAGCGAGCGAGTGAGCGAATGAGAGGAAGAGAAAAGGAAAGAGATAAGAAAGAATGATTTCCGCTTTTTACAATTTAAAGAACAAGATGGAGAGCGCGAGTGAGCGAGCTAGAGAGAGAGAGAGAGAGAGAGAGAGAGAGAGAGAGTGGGGGGGGAAAGCAAAGTCCGAATAAAAGGGATCGTTAGGGAACTGCATAGGTGTACGTACAACTATACGTGCGATGCGAGACTGAGAGACGGCGAATCGCTACGAGAATTTCCAATGGAGTCGCCGAGACTCGTGTGTGCGTGTCTGTTAAATGACCCTGGAAAGACGAACGCATAGATCGATCTGCTCGAATTGTCCAGAATATCTTCCTCTATTTCTTTACGGGTTAGCCATCGTTCGATAATTAAAAAATCTTGCACTTCGAAATCGCTGGAATTGATGATTTCGAGAACTTGTATGAAACAAAGAAATCTTGTTCTCGACCTCTAAATTCGCGGTACATCCCGAATAATGTTGACAACGTTCACGCCAATATTTTATAACGGCTTGTCGTCGGACACTGTTACACGGATCGCAAACGTATTTCCACTGTTTATGCAAGAGGTATTTATTTTTATGTAATGCGGTGTTGAATGCCTTTGTATAATCGCGAAAAGAAAAAGTATCACCGGTTGCAGCGAGGGTTTGAAACGACAAAGCAAAAAAGTGAATTTACTTTGAATAATACCGAAATAGTTATCGTGCCTTTGTTCTTAGATTTATTCAGCGCTGGAGCCCGTGAAAAACTTACCGCCAAAGCTTTAAAATTTGTACGCATACGACATTTGTGAAAATACATATTTTAAATACGTATTAACGAAACATAAATTAATAAAACGGTAATAAAGCACAAATGGAACTCGTTTATTCGTTTGATCGTAAGTTTTGAATCCCTTAAGGTGATTAAGACGAATGGTTACTTGGAAATGGTAAATTATAAAAAGGGCGCACACTTCTAGAGAATGGAAACCGAAAAAAACGACAATCGTTGGTTTTTATCCAAGATGTGCAATGTGCAGCCATTTGAAATAGATCGTTATAAATTGCGAGATTACGCTCATTATATCCTTCGTAAAGTTGTACGCCACGGAAAGGGTTGACAGACAGCGCGCAAAACGTTACGTGTACCAACTTATAATATGTACGATAAAAACGAATCAATATTTCGAAACGTAAACGTTTATCGACGCATTCGGGTTTATCGGGTAGGAAGTGCAAAAGGCGAATAATTTTTATCGGCTTTACGCAACTGATAAAAATCAGCATTGATAAATAAGTAATGGGTGTGGGTAGCGCTCGTTGAATATTTACTCCAACGAAAGCGGAGCAATAATTTAATCGGTTACACGTATAAATGGCTTCGAATGGCTTGCAATACGCAGCGTCGTTGACCAAGTTTGACGTGGACGATGGTCAGCTTACGCATCACAAGTGTCCGCGGTCTCGTACGTGCACTTGCAAAACACGCATACATAGCCGAGCTCGGGGGACACGCATGCGCGGGCAGACGCACCGGGCGAAGCCGATGTACCGAGCAAAGACTGCGGCTCTTGCGAGCACCGACAGAGAGAGAGAGAGAGAGAGAGAGAGAGAGAGAGAGAGAGAGAGAGAAGGTGTAGACACGCCGACGTTCGGATTAACGGTAAACTCCGCCGGCTCATTCGGATTCTAAGCACACGAGCTCGAGCCGGTTTAACTCCTTTCGTGCCGAGCGCACCTTCACCGATTCTCCGACACGAGCACATAAAACACGGAGCAGCTGTGCCGCTGTGGCCCCAACCTACCTGTCCCCGACGATCGTAATTCCAATGTCCTTTGTTTCTCATTTATTTCCGATATGGAAAAGGGCGGCTCGCTCGGGTGCTTGCATATTCCGGCAAAGGGGCGCTTTGGGGCGCTTTGGGGCGCTTTGGGCCTCCTTGGGCCTCCATGGGCTTCTTTCGCTCCCGAGGCGCGCATTTCGTAAATATGAGAGCAATTTGTACTTACTTGTGACCTCTTTGCTGTGCGCGCTGCTAAGGTCGCTTGCCGAGCTCCGCACCGAACTCCTGGCCGTTTCCTCGTTCGGTGAATTCGTATCCGCACGACCTCGAGCTCTTCTGCAATGGAATAATAGCCGATAGAATTTTAATGCCTCGTGTAGCGCAACCATTTTCAACATAAATCTCCTGTTACGCCGGTATTAGCCGTGTACGAGAAATTTACCGTCTTATTATATGCATTATTATAAACCGTCGAAAAGTAGAGGTATGAAGAAAAACTTGTTTACAATGGCAAGGACTGCGGGTCACAACTGCGAGGCGACCGAATCACCAGTTACACGGGATTTTCGATCCTGGTACACGTGTGACGATTTCAATTATACTCGATTAGAAATTGCATAATTATATACGTATATTTGCTTGCTTCTATGACAAAATTACATCAACGAATGAAAATTACTTTAGATTATCAATAATTTTATGAAGTCGATGAAAAATATTACAAATAATACACATTTTGTATTCAAACGTGTCGGTTTGAGTATATAGTACGATTTTTAAATTTAAATTAACGATTAAATATTCGATTGGCTAGGCACTGCAATAGATAATTCTGAATGTAATCTTTTTTTAATCGTAAAGCTGTTTTATCGACGTTCGGATGAATAATGATATTAAAGACAAAAATTATCAATACATTTTTATGGAATGGACTAATTATTTATATGCGTCTTCGGTCGTATTTTAATTCGAAAGTTTCCATTTAACAATCGCAATATTCGTTTATTGCCGTAAACATAATTACAGCTTGAAAAGCAATATATATATATATATATGTGTGTGTGTGTGTGTGTGTGTGTGTGTGTATGTATATGTATATTTGCACAAAGTTTGAATAATAAACAAAAGTTAAGCTTACCTTTTGTCCGTGTTATTGGCATTGTTATTGGCATCCCCGGCAGGTCGCCTCGTTGACGACGTCGAAGCTGTGGAGCTTGTGGATGTACCCAAACCATGAAGTACGCGCGACTTGACTTCCTTCTTTAAGGATCTGCCGCGCTGTTTTCCCGCTTCGATTTTGTTCATCACTGCGTCCCATCGGCCATTTTTACGTTGCTGCCTCTGTGGTCTTCTCAACTCGTTTTCAGGATCACCTTTGACTACTGAAACAAGCAAAATTAACAAACAAAATGTTAAATAAATCATCGATATTTTGATTTAGCGTGTAGTTTCAATTTACACAAGAAATAATTTAATGTGCAGTTCAACGACGTATGTGCACTTTTATCGCCTTCAAACTACAGATTACTTAGAATATATTGGTTGCAATATTTCGCTCCACGTGTTTCATCATTTTTTAAATGAATGGTTTGTAGTTGCATAATAATTATTAGTAAGTGGTTCAACGCCTCGCACACACACATAATTATAACAATTTATCTGGATCCTTTGATTATATATTGAACAGTATTGATTTCACGACTAAATTTCATCAATATTCAACGTATGACTAAGATTTAAAAATCACTTACTCACACCTGACGTAACAGTAAAAACATATCGGCTTTTATTAATTTTAATATTAATATTAATTTCAATCCAAGAATTAACTGAATTATAATTATTATACAGACGCTTCTTATACGTATTCTTAACAATCGATTGGTAATTTAGATGTCGATTTGGTATTGTATTATTATTATGATTGATATTGCTACTATTATTCAACCGATGTTAGAAATTTCAAATTTCATTATCTATTCAATTCGATTTTTTTTCCCGCCCATTCTCTTATAAAACCCTATATACTGTTCTTTCATTTCCCACTAAACCAACATACCTCGTCCATCCTAATCAGCATAATTTAATTACACTTGCTTTATTAGATGGAGCATAGAATTCTTCTTTCTTACTGTTTAATAATTTCTTGTAGCTTCTGTAATTTTCGTGCCCTTCCGACCTAAATATAATTCGAATTACTTTATTTTTGAACATTCTAAAATTGCCACCTTCGTAACTTCTCATTCGTAAAGAACTACTAATTATATTTTACGAATCCTCGGTTTAAATTTACGTATACCAGAATTAAAAGAGCTTGTTAGCAGTAGCGAGCACTGATTTACAAAGTCAATACTTTTCTCATTATCGTAATGTCTGCTATTCTTGATCGGATTTGTTTATTTAAATTTACTTATTCTATGAAATATATTCAAACAACTTGTGAATAAGTTTTTTCCTTCGATTGCTTCTAATACTGCTGCCTTGTTTTGTTAATTCGAATGAACGTTCTTCGGCAATTTCTTAACGTATTCTCATTAAATCCAAATCATTTCATGTTGCACATAAGATAGATTATTCTATCGTAAATTTTATTATTACATTCTAAAAATATTGTAAGATAGTCAAGTTTACGACCGGACAAAATAATTTGTAATTAATATGAATAAAATAAACCCGAATTACGTGACTTATAAATGGATGGAATTGTGATACAAAAATTATATATGACCGCGCGCGCGCGCGCGCACACACAAAATATCAGAGTTATGACTAATATTGAATTCGGATGTGGCATTTATTACCTATGCAGCCGATTATCAATAATTAAAATTTGTAATATTTCGTTATCACAAATGTTGATTACAAGAGACTAAAAACTAAAAGCAATTTAATGTTTTTAAAATGAACTGAAAATATCGAAAGTATAATTTAATATTGTTCTAACCAATGTTCTGATTCGATTCGATCATGGTCTTGATTTTCGAGATGACGTTTCTCTTTGGCATTTTGTACTTCTTGAGCGGGGCCGAGTTCTCCTTGTTGCTAACGTTTGTTGATTTCGTTTTAGTTGCTGTATTTTGTTCATTCTTTTGGCACTTGATCACAGTAACTTCAGCTGCCGATAACGTGGAGCTCGATTCCTTCGACTCATTGAAAATATCTTCTGGAGTCTGCGAACAGTTGTTTATGATTATGAGAGAAAAATTCATATATCTAATGAATTGTGCAAGTTGTGCGTTTGCAGCCTGGCAATTTCACGGAGCGAATACTCGACGAATAGCGAGCACTTGGCGTTTAAAACCGCGCATACGTGGTTTAAAAGAAAAGTGAGCTCAAAGCACAGGACCGCACACGTGCAGCCGAGATAAAATACCATTAAAAAAAAAAAAAAAAAAAAAAAAAAAAAAAAAAAAAAAAAAAAAAAAAACCAGGAACGCGAAGCGTAATTTAATTTATATATCAGATTAAATGTATCTTCCATGAATTTTAACCGTTATCAAGAATTTTAACCGCTGGCAAGATTTATCTAATAATGTATTTTAAATTTATTAAATGTATTTTAAATGTATTAAAATTTCTTACGTAATAAAGTTAAGTATTTGACAAATGCCGATATTACGTTTTGATACAACGCAATTCAAACTGTATACCCTAAGTGCTGTTACTTATTATAAACTATATTCTCCGAGTAATTGAACCGTTTACATTAAACATAAAGTGGTGGGTGGATATGAAAAATCTTAAGGCTCCTATTACTTTTACAAGAGCATCTTATTTAACAGTAATATTTCAAAATAATTGGATATTTTTGGTATTATTCAATTTTTAAGGAGGACGCAGACCGATATTTGCCTTTGATTAGACCAGATTCCAATTCATGAAATAGCCGACTGTAAATTATCCTGTAAATTATCACTTCTTCGTTATCGCTTCACAAAAGGACGCAACTCACCAGCATATTTTTAGTGACTAGAGCGGTTACAGGTTTTCTGTCTTGAGGCGAGAGCTGACTCCTCATGGAGACCTCGGTATCCCCTGTATCTGTAGTGTGATCCCCATCGGCGTATCCCTCGCCTTCTACGCCGACGCTGTCCTGGCGCTTGTCGAGGTCCGAGTATATACCCGACGAGTCCATCTCCTCGCACGGTTCGAAGCTCGGGCAGCGGCGCTCATTAGGTGCGCAAAAAAGGGTGCCGTCGATCACCTGCGCTCTGCGATCACCCCGCACGATCTCCTCGTGTACGTCCACGTCGCTTTCCGTGAAGAAATCCGAATCGGTCATTGGGTCTTGCCTGAAAAGCGACGTTTCCTTCAATGTCTTTTTTACCAATATCAGCGTTGTAATACTTAAAATACTCTTCCGCAACTTGGATCTGCCAACATAAGAAGCGGTTAAAAGGGGTGAAGAATTTAGGGTGAAAACTGTCCTCCGATTTGTTGAGTTCAATTTTAAATAAAAAGCCAAAATTTACCCACGAAGTGCGTACAAATTGATAATTCTTTACCCTTAAACGTGTAATTCGACGCCATCATTTATTAGCTAAATTAATTCCTGTAGTTAGTAATTTCTGCGAGGCGATTAAACGAGTTATTCGCATGTCAATGATTAATACGAAGCAACCGACGAATCAACTAATTGATACGCCGTATGACAAGGGGCCCCGTTTTCATTGTTTTCTAGTCCTTTCACGCACATTTTCATACCGTGCTTGCGATATCGATCGATAACATTTATAATTCTTCGCTTCCTAACGCATCGGACGTGTAGCGCCGATAACCGAGTTCTACCATTGCAAATGGCATTTCATTTCTACCAAAGAAAAAAACAAAACAAACAAACGCTAACTTTGAAATTTAACTTTTTTTCTTCTTCTTCAACCTTAACTTAAAGTGTAATAAAGCTACAGTCGCCGACGACGACGTAAAAGAAATCGCTCCGCGTGCGCTCTTTCATAAGTACAAAGAGACGGCGTTAATCTCGAGGCGGAAAACATAGAGAAGAACTAACTTGCAGGCCGCGTTAACGATGAGGTTGGTGGCCGAGATGATGGAGAGCGGCTCGGGTCCTCGACTGGCGGGCCGAGAGTTCTCCCCATCTCCCTGATAACCGGCTTCGAGGCTCGTGATGCTCGTCACGGAAGTTATGAAACTCGTCGGGAGGATGTGTCCAACTCCGCCGACACCGCAGCGCGTATGTTCGTTGTTGTGCTCGCTCGTCTCCGATGAGTCAATGGCGACTGTTTTTGACAAATCGGCCGTGTCCACTGCCCGCCGAAGTAGCGTTGGGATGATCTCTTCTGCATCGGCAAATGTCGAGGGGTCATTTTCATGTGGGAGATTGTAGGCGAATATTTAAAAGTTTCGATGTTACGTTGGGCGCTTTCGTAAAGCATTACGCACCACTGCAGAGCGTCGCTCGAAGAGAGTTAACGTCCTCGTCAACGACGACGTTGGGCTTCGGATCCAGGGGCAGTTCCTCGACCGAGGGACTCCGGTCGTTTGGCAATATAAATGCCTCGATCGACGGCACTCGGGCGAGGATGTCAAAGTGTCGCGCTGCAGCGGCTACTATTGCGCTGCTTTTACCAAACAGAAACTTGTCTGCAAAAGAACGTTCATCTCGATATTTACAACTTTTATTGGTAATTAAATGATGGGGGAGTGCAGCTACCGAAGAACTTATTGCGCTGGCCAATCGTGGAAGGAAGAATGTCGATCTGTCGGTGTATTACGATTTTATTAAATTTGCCTTGAAAAGGTGGCCTACCCATTTGAAATGATAAAAAGCATGGCGGATGACGATTGACTCGGTGGCTATATTTTTATATTTGCCTGGATTCGTGATAATTGGCTCACTTTCGGGTCAACCTACCGAGCGATGTCTACCTTACGACACTCCCAACGATAATTGTTTTTCTTTTTCCAACGAGTAAACATCCCGCCCCGCCCCGCCCCGGCCCGCCGCGCGCCGCTTTCCTCAAGGCCAACTTTTTCATCTGGTAAATAAATACCTTAGGCAGCAAACAACAGTGCCTATTCAAGATTTATCACCCGTCGGTAATATTCCTGGATGCGCCGAGTTGTACGCAACGCAGATATGAGACGGAAGAGAACGATATAAATGTCTTAACATTAAAGAAGTGACTCATTTCCGGAAGGTATAAGCGCAATTTCATTTGTTTTATTAACCGCGATGTCTTTCGTCTTTTAAAAATCAAATTGTCAAGTTCCTTGAGATGAAAAATGTAGTTACAAATGCGTACAGTTTTGTCGCAGGATTAACATTTTACAATCCATAAAGGGATAAAGGAGAAACCCGCCTTATTTTGCTCGCTACGAGCCCACTTGTATCTAGCTATTCCACGTGTATTTGCCTACTTGTCTTTCCACTAATTATTTAAGATATTTTTCACCAGTAGCCGAAATACCCAAAAAATTATAAAGAATGATGCGAAATAAAACACGACAAGTGTGAATTTCTTTTATCCCCAAAAGTTCGTATGTATATTGTCGCGACGTTCGGAAAAAGACACACCAGGAGGCATTTCGAATATTAAGAACTTAACGAAGAGTCCTCGTTTTCTCCACGCGATCATTCGGTAAACGCGTTACACGCGATGTCTTATAACCTTTTGAAAAGGCAACGATAGCGGATATAATTCGAACTTCACGTACGATCTGTCACCAATGGCACCTCCTACGTCAGCGTGTGCTCTGCTCGTCATACTCTGTCGCGTTTTCTAACCTGAATTGGCGTGACCCGACAGATTCTCGCAGGAAGCCGTTCTCGAGGACTCGAGAGCCACCGTGAAATCGGTCATCTGATCCGGAGTTAGGATGCCCAAGCTCTCGTCGTGCTCGAACGAGTTTTGCTTGGTCAGCATCAAGTAGTGTGGCGCCGTCCCGACCGGCGACTCGATCGCGTACTCGTTGCCTCCGCCACCGCCGAGGACAAGTCGACGATCGTTATCGGGGCAGACCACTTCCTCCTCCTCGTACGACTGCTGCTTCTTCTTCTTCTTGATGCACGCAAAATTTGCGATGTCTTCCTGCGAACTTGAATCGACGAGGGCGATGGTAAGTTGTCCACTGTCTCTGGACATTTGGAGATCGTTTGGCTTTCTGGATGGGAATTTCGGGCTCGGAACACACGATAACCTTCAGGTTATTAGCGAATTTATCCTTTTCTTTTCTTTTTGTTTTTTTCTAATCGATATTAATTCCGTCGTAAGGCCTCAACGGTCTCGACGTCAAGCTGCTCTGTACTCCGGATTATAACAACGAAAGCTCGCGGGACATGTATAATTCAACTATCGCGGTGTTTCGATAAAATATTCGAACGATGAAATATTAATGTGCGTCTATGCACATGTCGTTTCATATCGTTTCATGTCGTTTCATATCGTTTCATGTCGTTTCATGTCGTTTCATATCGTTGACGCGTGCTACCGTTAAAAAATCGACCGTGATTCGTGATTAAAAATGCGATTTCCGTATCACCGAGGATACAGCTTAAGTAGGATTTAATGGATGAAGCGTTTCAGAGCGGGTATAATTCAAAGGTTATAATCAATTGACAATGGCGTATTTTCCTATATTTTAAACCGAACGAGTGTACAATGGAAGTTCGTTGTCGTAGTCAATGCGCGAAATGAGTGAAAATTTGAAAACTGTTATATATAAATACCAAAAAATTACAGTACACGTGGAAATTAGTAAGCCAATGCAGTTTTGTATTGGATAAAGTTGACGGACATTTTTTTTATTTTTTTAAGGTAAGCAAACTAATTTGAAATAGTTTCAAATACTTGGAAATGAAATGACTTTTCCATCAATTGGATTTTAAGCGTTAAAATGATAAAATATAATACTAACCGAA
The DNA here is from genome assembly GCA_018907045.1 of Wiebesia pumilae. NCBI lineage: Eukaryota > Metazoa > Arthropoda > Insecta > Hymenoptera > Agaonidae > Wiebesia > Wiebesia pumilae. Next base: position 7,232,042 of record JACCHZ010000138.1, read on the forward strand.
GAATTCCAAGTTTTTCTTCATTTAAGCGCATCAGGTGGTCCGTTTCCTTGTTGTCGACCGTTGTATTCCATATCGATAATATAGAGTAATCGGTATCTAAAATATTGTCTGAAACGATATCCAATCAATGCCAGTAGATGCAACAATGATAATCCTATTTACGTATTGCGACGTACTTTTTTTTTATCGGGAAAAATATGAGATCTTAAAGAAGTTTGCAATTATATGCCATGAATAATAAAAAGCGTATTTTAAGAACAATTGCTTAAAAAGACCTCGAAAAGAAAGAAAAAATCTGGCTTCGTCCGCTCTTTTCAATCATTTGTAAGTTTGTCGGTTACGTTGTTTTATTTATATATTTAAAAAAAAAAAAAAAAAAAAAAAAAAAAAAAAAAAAAAAAAAAAAAAGCAAAGCGAGCGGACGAAAGCTGGTCGAGTACGACGAGCAAAATTTTAATATTTTAAAATGGAAATTAAACAGTGCACGAGTAAAACTTTTTTTATCCCTAAATTCTTATCTTTTATACAACGAGTTTCTACAAAACATTTATATAATATTAACACGCGAATAAAATTACCAGTTTTTTGTTACGGCGAGTCAACGGTTGCAGCATCTAGTCTCAGTTTTGAAATTGAATTATATATCCTCAGCATTCGCGAAAAATCTTGTATACGTGACGTGTAACGATTTACACGTTTGCTAATATTTAATACGCAAACTGCAAAAGAGTAGATTTGAAAAAGCGCGTAGTGCTCGTACGCGTAAAGTTTGCGTATTACTCATCCTTTAGAAAGAAAATAGAACGTTCGAAGCAACAAATATAAACTACATAATACAAAAGGTTAAAAGCATTTTTACCGTAGATAAAGCTTTTCGAGTGAAATACATTAAACAGAATTAAACAGAATGTATTTCACACGTTAACCTTCTCGTCAGCAATTCTCATTCTCAAGTTCGTAAAAAGAAGCCAACGTTACAACCTAACGAGTTGATAATTAATAATGAATAGCACAACAGCCAGGGGGAGTGCGAGACCTTTAGCCCGATGCCCGTTCGGCATAATTTGAACTTCAACCAAACAGTCAGCTAGTGCACAATTTATGCAAATACCCGTCGGGCCATGTCATGCAAGGCTGTTCATCGCATCGCGTTTCAAAAATTCTCATAAATCAGTATTCGGGTAGGCTACGAGTAGGTAAATACAAGCGAAGAAAAGTGGGGCTGCTCACTCACTTTGGTCGTTATCCGGGCTCCCGGAATTCCTCGCGTGGGCCTTGGACGTCTTGGCGGACGTGAGGTCGACGGCGCCAGAGTTGAACTCTCGCTGGCACTGCTGCTTTTTGTTGTGGGAACCACCTGGGCAATAGACCGGTGAGCGACGGTGGCCGACGCTGGTGCCAATCTTGCTGGAACCGTGAGAGCGGGCCTTTGGCAGCAACGAGGGCCTTACCGTCCGAGGCAACGGTATTCTGCTCTCGCCCGCGTTCTGCAACGCCAAGAACGAGTCAAGTCGTACACGCGCAGCGTCTACGAGGATCTGGCGAGGATCTGGCGAGGATCTGGCGAGGATCTGGCGAGGATGTGGCTGCGAGCCGGATAAAATCGGTCTTGGGGAACAGGGTCAGGCTTCAAACCACTTGACGTATCTTTCGATTACAATTTCAGTTGCTTCGTTCGAGAGGATTTTCAAGTCCACGGTTGGAATGAGTCGCGGCTAGGACGGATAAACGAATGCACGGATGATCTCTTTCTGCATTGTATGCTAATAGTCGAGGATCGCGAGGTGAGGCACATAACGAAAGAACATAGAAATAGGGGGAGGGTAAACGAGGTTGCGGACGCGTTGACTGATTAAGTTACGATGAAAAGCAACCGACTTTACTATCCAACTACTTATCTAACTTCACTCCGAGTTTTACCTTTTCTTCTAATAGCGATTGCTAAATGATAAGCAAAGTTACGAACCCACGTGAATTCGTTGGATTACCCAAGGTATAGGGAATCCCGGTGAAATCGAAGTTGATTCTCGTTCTAATCGAGGCTACGCTCGCTTTAAGAAAGCTACGTAGCGATAATATGCGTAATTGAAAGCTTACTTCCTATCAAAGATTCGCTTAGAAATTGTATTTCATTTGAAATGATAACGACGCACGATACGTATTCCTTCGCAGCAGCAGCAGCAGCAGCAGCAGCAGCCAGACAAGGTAAAACATTCATGAATCGAAGCTCCGTCCGGACGATTCAACGCCTTCTCACAAGAATCCGTGGACTTGGTTGGAGATGGTAAAAAGCCGTTCCCGAGCGTCTCTTCGACTTCGCGTGTAAGCGATCGTATCGGGCTTTCCGAGCATTGCACAGTAGCTTTATTTATTTGTATCACCCCTCCCCAGTCGGGTGCGCGCTTTTCCATTCCTTCTCGTTCAATCGATCACGTGGCTTTCAAGTGCCATTTCATGCATTTCGTAATCGTGCGGACTACAACTTTTTTACGCGATGGACAACGTGATGTCGAACGATTAATTATATTCCAGACAACGCGTTAACGGTTGTTTTACAAATAAATAACGTTCGTCCAACATCTTTAGAAGTAACAAAGTACGACTAACGTTATTTACGAGCGACGACGAAGTGGCTAACGTACGAGTTTTCCTTCATGAAATGAAATTATGATTTCAGAAAATCTCACGCCTCCCCGCCCTTCTTTTACAACTGCTATTATTTTTCTCGTCCTAACGAAGTAAAACATAAAACAATGATTTAACATTGCGACATGACCTACCGAAAACGAATATCTTACTTTTAAATTTGTAATCGTTTCTTTACAAAAACACATTCCATACCTTACTCGTCACAGTACAAATGCATACATACACACACACACACACACACACACACACACACACACACACACACACACACGTATAAATAAGTATATATAAGTATATTTTGATGAAAATTTGTTGGCAATTAAACGCGATATAAAAACCGAAGCTAATGCTCGTATTACGTTTTAATTTAACGCAGGAGAAGAAGAGGCTTTTATTGCACTTAATTAAATAATATAATGGGGGATACAAGACGTAGGCTTAAGTGCCGAAATTGATCGTAAAATTTAAGTTAACGGCACGAGAAATATTCGTTTCGCGGCTTTTAACTCGTTGACGCTAAATGTAAATAATTATGAAAAAATTTATTATCAATGCAATTTATCAAGATTTTCAACGATGCAGCGTATTGAGCAATTGAAATGTTTTATGATAGACGGGCGCTTCAGTAGCCTCCGTTCTATATTAATTATATGGCATTTAGAGCTTATTAAATGCATTTTGAATTAATAAACAAGACATTCTTCTACGATTACAGCGCTGTAAATGCTTCGTTCGCTTTTTTTGCAAGTTAATGTAACGGGAATTGCCTATTCAATCGCAACTTCACCAAGAAGCGGATAATATTTTTAAAGAGGGTTGTTGCTTCGTCCAAAAAGCGGTTACTGCTTGGACCGAAATCTGTAAGCTAACAGAATTACAAATTTAGCGGAAGTAATTAAACTGTAGAAATTAATCAGTGAAATTATTCAATAAAACGCCAATCGTACGCACTAGAGTTCAACAACATTAGCTTATAAAACCATTTATCGGTATAACTTGGAAGTACGCTCAATAGCGGTAACAAATGCATGTCATGAACTGCAAGTACGTAATTTAATTCAAATTCGAGAGATGAAAAAGCAAAAAGAGGATGTTTCCCGTCGATTCGTTCAAAAATTTGAACGAATAAACGGCAGAGATATACACGCGTACACGTGTGTACGGGCTCGCGAAAAATAAATAAAATGAAGGACTTTTTCACTCGGAACGGAATACTGCGGCGGTAAAATAAAATAAAATGGCAAAAAGTAAATTCAACCAGGGCGTTTCGAATGTAAGAGGCTATTGAAGGAACAATATATAAAAACCTCGAGCTTAATAAGCTTAAACGCGCGTGGTACGAGTGAAACGGAAGAAAGGCTCATTGTAAACATTCGATACCGAGAAGAGAATTCGTAAAACCGAACATTGCAGAATAAGGATATAAAAGCTTGTAAGCAAACCGAATTTTCGCTACAATAGCATTGTATAAGCAAGAACATTTCCTACCGTTATACGTCCAACGATTAGTCGTCCACTTATTAGTTACATTCGCGCGACAGTTAAGAAGTCGCACAGAAGTCAACGCGTAAGGACAAATGTCGTCGTCGTCGTCGTCGTCGTCGTCTCGAGGGGCTTGACGATGCGTGGTAAAAGGTGGTAAAAGCCCCCAGGGGCTCGAGAAGACGACGTCCAGCCGACAACCGAAGCGCGTCCAATGAAAAAACACGGCATGAGCACAAGATGCGGCTCCGCGGCACCGAGGCGTCCAACTGCCCGCGAATAAAAGCGAGAGCGTCCCGACGCTCCTCCGCGACGACGCGCGACTAAACCCCAGTAAAAGCAGAAGCAAGCGAGAACTTCACCGCTCTGAATAATTATATTCGATTACGGCTTAATTTCCGCCAATTCCAGTCGTCGTCGTCGTCGTCGTCGTCGTCGTCGTCGTCCCCCCCCCTCCTACTATTGCCGCACGCACACGCGCCCATCGTACGTGCCTCCCGCCTTCTTCATTACCCATAAGACGCGCGCGCATTATCGCTCTTATGTAATATTTAAGAAGTGCCGGCCGTTATTTTTAAAGGCTCTGCCAGTGTGATCTAACGCGCACTGGAAAAACATATTTTTTCTCTCGCCTCGCTTGCGGACGAAGCGACGAGCGACGAAGTGGAATATAGTCCTTAGAGAGAGAGAGAGAGAGAGAGAGAGAGAGAGAGAGAGAGAGCGAGAGAGAGAGAGAGAGAGCGAGAGAGCGCGAGAGAGCGAGAGCGAGTGAGAGGGGGGGGGGTTTAATGGTATTCAGCGAATTTCTGCTATTGGCAAAATTAGCAAATTGAGAATGGTCTTTGCAGATTTACGCGAGAAGAAATTGAATTTGCGATAGTCATTCGAGAGCGATAATAAGACCTAGATCTAGGAGTGGAGATCTAGCGCATTTTTTATGATCTTTGCTCTACAAGTACCTATTTGTTTGTGAATTTTGGAACAAATAATTAGCTAAGTTCATGTACTCCCGGTGATATTGAAATATCAAAAGTGAAAACGAATGCAGTAAAGCTACAGGTAATATAAAATATCATGTTAGATAATTATAATGGGATATTACGAGAAAAGAAATACTACCTAATAAATACAGCTTAATCACTAGCTCACTCGAACGTCTTGCACTTAGAGTTATATCGGTCGATTAATTTCCAATGTGCAAATAAGTAACATATCGAGGATGCAATTATATTATTTATACAAACGTAATACAATGATGTCGATACCAAAGGCTTTAATAATAGTTTCTCAACGATACCGTATTCTTTCTTTCATTTTTTACCTCATGAACTCGTAGATCAATCGCATGAAAATATGTACTTTCTATGCCGTCGTCGTAAATCAATGGAAGCTTTCCGCCGTACTTGTCACGGAATTGTAGCGTCAAAAAATTAATTACCCCAAGCTTTTTCGATCCTATCCAACATTCGTGGAACGTGTAATAATAAAAACGATAAATTTTTCCTTTTTCTCTTGTTCGAACGATCGATCCGCAACATTTTCATAAAATAATCCTGGACTCCTCGAATTACATAATACGACTTGAAAGTTAAATTTTATATTAGCAATAACGAGCAAAATTTTTCGCATATTGCAGGATGAAGGCACGTCGATGCATGATTTTGCAGGCCGTGCAATTCGTTATTGTCGTAAATTAATACCACTCGAACGAGGGCAGCATAATTATTATTTTATTGTACATGTTTCCGGGCAGAAAATTAATATTCGTCTTAGATTTAACCACGAGCGAAGAGAAAGCGATTACGTACTCGCATCCGAGTGTTTTTGACACATCCAATGTTTCGCTCACACTTCAAAACTAATCGTAACCAACCAACTAGTTTTCCTTCGTCGTTCACTTTTTTCTGCGCATGCGACGAATTTGAGGATCGCAGTTGCGATTTTGCTTATTATCCGTGAAACATTCGTGGTGTCTCAATAAAGAGTGAACGAAGATCACAGAAGACCTTCTACATTTAAACGTGCCCTAACTGACGCTTTAATATTTTATGTGAAAATAATGATGCTAGAGAGGTTAATCTTAAGTAATATTACGAGCACGACAACGATCAAACTTGTTATAATAATATAACTTTAATGCAGAACGTATCGAACGTGATTCATTGCGTCACATTATATGCAATATATGAATTATATGCAACATAACGATACGTTATAAATCATCGATAGCGCACGAGTATTCGCGCGCAGTCGCTAATTTACGAATAAGCAACAACGAGAAGGAACGATAAACCGTCCTTTCTATCGGCTTGGAATTAAAAGGACCAAGGTTGATCTTTATTTCTTGGCAATTGCTAGTGCTAAGAGTAATAGACGCCGAGAAAGTCGCCAATTGTCGACGTCGCCTATCCAAACACAGCTTACAGAGGGGCTTTTTGTTATCGCAGCTCGATAGACGAATTACTTTAACATAAAGTTCGTTGAATTAAGCACGCGTGTATACAACTGTAAGGTGGAACAGGTGCCCGACGAATGACGCTTGCGTTTAATGAGGAATCATAACCTGTAATTCGCGTAGTCGGGGGCGCTTTCCTCACCGGCAACGAGAACAGCTGTCTTATGTCCCGAGCTAAATGCTTTCCACGCGCACAAAACACACTCCCGTGACCGCGTGCGTGTACGAATTTCTAATTTAAGATCTCTCGGAAGCCTGCGATTATCGTCGGGATATGCAATCTTTAACACGAGCTTCAAAGTATCTCGATTAAAGATTAAACGCATTCGTATCATCGCACGAGTCGCGATGCAGGCCAAAAACGTAAGGCCGTCGAGGGAAACGTTAAATATGACAAAGACGATTAATTATTAAGCGTGCGCTGTTAGCGGGCTAAGCGGATGATTTCGTTTAGAAGTACATCGATAGATGCATTACTTTGAAGAAATAGGTATCGCGGCTGAAAATTACAGGCACGTGTTCGCCAAATTTATTGCAAGTCCGATCGAATGGCAAATTTCAAGTATCGTTCCTGTAAATCTCGCACCAGACGCTCGTCGCGCGCACACGTTGGAACTGCGATCCCGGTTATTGCAGCCGATTATTCAACAACTCCAAAGGCGCTCGGATCCGCGATCGTCAATTGGATATGATCTCACATTGTTGAGCTACAACGACGGGAGCCCACGAGTCTTATAAGAATTAGCAGCGATCGCGAGTACAAAATCTCTCCAGCTGGAATAGATCGGATGATGTATAGTAATTGTCGGCGTCGGCGTCGGCGTCGGCGTCGGCGTCGGCGTCGGCGTCTCTCGTTCAACCCTCCTCGAATACAGACGCACTTTAACCGCCAGAGTCATTTCACGCCCACAACTGGGCTAATCGCGGCCTATTCCTATATAATCCGCGAACCATGCAGTTCTCTTCAAAGTTAAATAATAGATTTTCTCGTTTACGAGGCAGTCTACGCCAAGTGGCCATAACAATTTTAAGTACTGCAAGTTTTCTTCATAAATAATAAGCTATTTTCAGGGCGATTCTAATTGTTCCGTAATCGTCGAATCCCGCAGGCTCTTTCCAATCGGATTTTAAACAATCGTTCTTTATGCGCCAGCAATTATCACGAACTCCCGTGCTTTCCGTAATGTCGGCAATATCCGACATGCGCATTCTTTCGATAGAGCGTAGACGTTTCTATCGTTGGTAAATCGTTTCTAAATAAAGTTCATCCTAACAAAGTCTTGCGCACACTTGTAACCTATTTCTTCCTTCTCCTTGCCGCAAACGATCTGAAATCCGAGCTCTAAGCAGGAATGTACGGCGATCGTACGATGCGATTAATTACAAATGCGTTCTTTTAACATTTTGAACGTTGTAGGTGGTTGTTTGTTTATGAAACGGCGCGCGGCGCGGAGAACGCGCTTTTATTTGCAATGTAATTCGCTTCGTATAAAACCCAAATTCACCGATCGTCACCACGATGAATAACTTCGATATTGTACGTTAAAATAGTGCGTAGAGGCGCATAAACTCGAATCGTAATATTTGCTTGAAATATCGAAATCGGATGCCAACGGAATTCCTCTGCAGTCTTGCACTAATTATGCATTAGATTAGATAGAATGTGATACTGTGCGCTATGACTCGTAATCCAACATTTGAAAAGAAAATACAAGCACCTGGAAGATATTGTTTGTGTAAATACTGTGCATACTTGTGAATACTCGAAAGATTATGCACCGTTTCATTGCGATATCAATCTCTCAAGGTTGTAAACTTCGCAGTTTACGATGTTTCGCGCACGATACATTTTACATTGATACAATGCAGCAACCACTTGGGCAAACAAAATAGTCGGTTGATTTAAAATCTTTCATCGAAGTGAACTTAAAGAAACTAATTTAATCATCTCGTGTATTAAAACGTAACCAAATCCGATCGACTACTGGCGACTGACGCTTTGCTCCCCGAGATGGAAACGGTCGATTCAACGGTCGCTTTCGTTACGATTGAGAACTGGAACAACAGGAATTTTGCGCGATCGGTAAACAGAACGATACGCTTGTCTAGCACACGCAACCTCTCGCTTCTCGTTGGTTCACGCAGCTCGGAAGCTTCCAAATGACGTAGTAAAATCGTCGGCGCATCGCGATTTAATTTAATTTAATTTAATCGGGAGTCTGGTTGATTACCTGTCACGTCCATCTCCGAATAGAACATCGAGCGATTGCTAAGGATTCGTTGATTCGATACCAACAAGTGTTATCCGGAGCCACTGGCGTCATTGACGTGCTTTAGTCGAACGAATGCGGAGTAAATGGTGTATTTTTTATATTTCATGATTAAAATATTCAATAAATGCCATGTCCTCTCTCGTTAAAAACGAAGTAGATGGTCATTATACGCTCATCAATCTCGTACAATCTCAATAGGATAGAATATATTTTTCGAAAATTCCGAAGAAAATCTCTGGAGAAAAACAATTGCACTTTTCCTTCAAATATTCATTTCTTGCAGATAAGCGCAGCAACACAAAGAGACGAGAAAGAAAAAAGTATATCCATCGAGTCTGCTTGAAATCTCGCACGGTCGCAACTTGTGATTTTCTAAAGAGAAGCGTGGATTAAACTTAAAGGCTAGGAGAGAGAGAGAGAGAGAGAGAGAGAGAGAGAGAGAGGCCGTAAAAGAGGAAAAAAGAGGGAGTGACGATCTTAGGATGCTTCAAATAATTATCATCCAAGTTTAAAATCTTCGCGGCGATTACACTTTCGAGACTCGAGCTTTGCTCAGTGAAGTACCGTTAATTCTTTATTGAAAAGAATTACACGCAACTTTGCCGCTTTTGGACTTGGAATTTAAAATGCTTCGCTTAATTAACAAATTAGAATGTATTTTTTCAATAATTCAGGCGAACGAGTCTTAAGATATACTTTCCAGAGTATAATATTAACAAAAAGTTCAAGCTGTCGAATTAATACACTATATATACAAATTCTTTTTATACAAATTGAAATACTGTTCGTAGAAAACGATTTTTAATTTCGGTCAGTAGCTATACAAATGTGACTTAAAAACTTCAAGGAATCGCTTCATTCTTCTCTGGTTTTCGTATTTCGCTAGACTCGTTTCGTAATCATTCAAAGATGTAAAAATTATGTAAAACGAGTCGAAAGCCTTTCTACTTGCGCATAAATCTAATGCCAATGTACAGACTAACTGTGTTTAACGATTCAAGTATCATTCAAAACAATGAAAATGGTTCTCACTTGCTTTATTTGCGAACGAAGACCAGAAATACGTGTCTTCAAAAATGTTTATGATTTTTATAAAATTAAAAATAACTGACTTTTTTATTCGATCGGCAATTACCGGGCGTAGATGAAAATAAATTGAGCGATCGAATAGATTTCTCATTAATTGATTGGCTAGGCTTACTATGTACTAACTATGTACTATGTACTTACTATGTACTAGCAATAGATCCGAACGGGAGTTAACTTTCCTCGTGTTCGAGCAATTTTTTCAATATAAAGATTAATTTATATCGAAAACTACACCCGAACGTGTGATTTTTAATTCATTATAATAATCGTTATTTAAATCGCGCTCACCCAGAGAAATAACAATGGTGCACGAAGGATCTAATTTCTTAACTGATGATATCTCATTACACGAACATTAACGTAATATCATCGAATCACTCGACTCTTTCTTTGAAGCTTCGTTCAACGTAAGAAAAATTCTCTTATATCGTCAAAAGCATGACCACGTGAAATGCTTATGATCATTGTCTACATCGCTATCATTACGACGATTAATTGCACGTATTACAAGTAGCAGTACACTTTTCCATGACAGTTTTTACGAAACGCAGAGGGAAAAAGTGCAGTACAGCTACCCGAGTTAGTTAGCTTACTCTCATTGGCTTCTCAACTGCCAAGCCACTGATTTTCCGTTCGGAATTCTTCCTGTGCTTAAGCATAAATTGATCGATCCCTCGAGTATCCCTCGAGTATCCCTCAAGTAGGACAGGCATACTTCCCTTGTATACTCCGCTGTAACTCTGACACGAAAATCAAAGTCGCTCAACCACTTATTGACATCAAACGAGAGCAATAATTTAGCATAAAGGACAACAACATTAGAATACGAATGCAAGCTTGCGATTTTCTCGTGGCAAGATTCGCGTATTACCATCAAAGATCGTTATTTCATTTTTAAAATGTGAATCTCCGATAATAATCAATTCCAATACTGTAACTGATCTTCGATTCGTACGTTCACTCTTAGCTGTACGATAAATTTTATCGTACATCACCGCCGCTATTGTTATTAAGTAATCGAAACGCGCATCGTTAGATAAGTTAATAATAAGGAAAAACGAGCCACGCTATTGATAAAAATTGGTCGCACTCGAACGAAAAGGAATAATTATTAACAATTTAGCAATACCCCGTAGAGAGATCGATTATAAAACCGTGGTTTTACGATCACGTTCCAACCGCCGAGTCCAAGTAATAATTTTACTCCTCTTTTTGTGGGCAAAAATACAACGACCATCCAATTCGTCACGACGAAGCCATTGTTAATAAATACAAATTTACAACATAATAATAAACAAAATATATTTCAACGGATAAACTAAAAATAAAAAGCCAATAGTTATAAATTACCCATAACACTGATTTATACCGACGTTAAATATTTTATCCAAAACTTTACATTCGGTCTTTTGAAGCATCGTATTTAAGCCAGTTTATATCTCGTAAAACTCTTTTCTAAAATATACTTATTATATCTCCTTTAAAAAGTACGTCGCAGATTATGAATAACAGGAATGTAATATTACAATATTAAAAAGATATAAAACTTGTTTAGTACCAAAGTCTCGCAAACGTACGCTATTCTTGTGCAATGCAACTATCTCTGTGCATGACCATCGTTGTTCGAATTTGATTAAAGAGCTGGTAATTTATTTTTTGACAAAGTAAATACTCACAAAAAAAAAAAAAAAAAAAAAAAAAAAAAAAAAAAAAAAAAAAAGGGGGGGGGAATTAAAGCGTAAATACACGAATAACATCGTAAAAAGTTCGGTATGTCGAGATATACCTGGTTTTCAGTTGCTAATTTTGAATGATCGGACTACGAGATAAACGTAGTCCTCTTTTTTAATATCGTTTCTAATATAGAATTCAAGGGAGTGGCGCTAAGACATTCATTCCGTCATGTTTACAAGTGTGATAATTGATTTAAACTTCAATGGAATCGCTAAAGCTATTTTACGAAGTAGTCATCATTTTAATACTTTGGATATCTAGACTAGTACCTTCCTTTCTACTTTCATTGCGAACAAAGCGACCGGCCGTGCATCCTTTTTAAATATCACCGAGCGAAATTATGAAATCGTTCAACGACCTCATCAATTCGAATTTTAAAGCGTCTAATGCAAATTCGAGGCCTACAATGCGCTTACATTTCCATCGTTATCACAAAGCCGCCAGTGGGAATACAAATGCCCGGCAACCATCGCGTACTCCAACCGGGAGCGAGCAACAATAGAACGCAGTATTTATCGAAACTACCTGGTGCATCTGTTTGCCAACGTGCGTCAACTCGTAACCGCTTCCGAGCAATTTCGCGAATACGCGCGATGATCATTTGCAAAACTAATGGGCGTCGGCGTCCGGTGTCGATTCAGTCAAGGACGTCGATGCCAGTCAAGTGGGATCGAAAGCCGATCGATGACGGGTAAAGAAGAGCCTCCCTCCCTCCTTCCCAACCACCGCCCGGAGGTCGGCGCAACAGCCACGAGTCGGCTAATTACCTACGCGGCGATAACGAAGGACTTGGCGTTCTTACAGCTGACGTTCATCGAGCGCATTCGATCGCGCCTTCTACCGGGACATCCTCGGGCTCATCCTCGGGCTCATCCTCGGGCCACCGGAGCCACCGGAGCCACCGGAGCCACCGGAGCCACCGGTCAAATGCGGCGAAATAAAAATTCCGGATTCATGTGCACGCGTAATCTCGGGAACGTCGAAAAGGCCGTTCTTTTTTTCAATCGCAGCTGAAAATAAAGAATGTAATTGTTCGACGCGACGTCGATTAATTTGCCGATTGTGAAACCGATCCTAAAGATCGCGGCTTACATAGAGCTGCACAGATGCGCGATGGAAGACTTAATAAATTCTATACCTTGAACCAACGTTAACACATACATCGACTTGCATTTGCATGGGCTATTGATTTTTACTCGTGAATTTTTACTTTTATTGTAATTGCTGCGACGAGAAGCGAGCAACGATATTTTACAAAAAATATTTTCAAGTTATCCCAAGTATTAGATCCGAACAAAGGATTAGAACGTGTGTTTTATTCGCGTGGTATTTATTCCGAAACGGAACATCAGCAGATGTTGCTTACCCAGGTGTAATACTTGGATTAAAGCATTTTAATTTAATGGCTTTTAATGGCTATTATTTACATGATATATCGTCTAGGCGAAATTTTGGGATAACGTACCGTGGCGACTTTTAAAGTTAGGTTATCGATTATTTTGGGCTTTCTAAGATTTATGTTCCAATTACTTTTGCAGGTGCTGTTGATATACTACTTCCAGCAGCTCTATGTGCAATGCTTCGTTGTTGCACAATGCCACAGGACCACTGAATTTAGATAAATCAACGTATCGTTTTATGGAACTGTTTATTTACATGCAACAGTCACACGTATGGTACGTAAACACAATAATAGACCTTTTAACGAAAGAATAAGATAAGTGGTTTTTCTTTTAAATTAAGAATGTAATTTATATGTATAAAAATAACATTTGTTATAGATAACGTACAACTGGTACATGCGATTGTCAATGCTCCATGCGTGAGAAAACGTATTGTAAGAACTGGATTAACATGTAAATAAAGACGCGATAAGATAATGTATAATTCCAACCAATTATCTACCGGTTACATTGCATTATATAAAAATGCCCTTGTATAAAAGAATACCAACGATTTGATAATCAGTGATAATTTATTTCCATAATAATTACCTCCACAAAGAGAAATAAAACGAGTGTGTACAAACTATCGCGATGAACATAAGTTCATGTTTTTGAAATTCGTCGTAATCCGCGAAAGTGTAAGAGTTGCAAGTAAAATGAATACTCGTTTGACTTTAAGGATAACAAACGTGTTAATCGCAAAAGGAGCGATATAAATTCAAAAAATACATCCAAGGATATTGTTCATGAATAAATTTTCACTTGTACGCCAAAGTCTTAGTTCGGACTTAAAGTTTCATTCAACGAATTAAAAGTATGGATAAAATGCTTTTTACCTTGAAAGATCTCTGTATTCATTATTTCGCCAATAAAGTTGGTTTCCCTTTTTATAATTTCATCGTTTAACTTCACTTGTTCATCTCGGAATCAAGTTATAAATTCATCGACGCGTATTAGCCGTGGGAAATCAGAGGTTCAACCTTACGATTTTTATTTTAGAACGTCGACGTGTACAATATCGGCAATAGTGGCATCGGATGAAACTTTCGAGATGGAAAAATTTATCGATTTCTCCGGGATTTATAGTGTCGCGTTAATATATCGCGTTGCAAAAAATATCGATGCAAAAATTGCATTACATCAAATAATACTATTCGTCATACTATTCATCTTCGCACGCCAACAGCAATTTCTTTTCAATAGATCCGTAGACGCTGAACAAAGGCAAAATTTGAAACGAAGTGAACTTCGTCGTGGATTTCGTTATGGATGGAGATGTTGGTTAATAATAGGGAAATCGATTTCAGCGCGCATTCTATTCGTAAAAACGAAACTTCAAAGAAACAAGAAATAACTGCGTAGTTCTGGATCATCAATGCAGTCACTCGTCGATGTAGTCATTGAAATGTAAAAATTACAATATTAAGGATATTAAAATAATTAAATTGATTGCTCAATCATCTTAGCGAAAGGTAACATGTAGCATTTCACAATGTTGATGAATATAAAATTCTATTATCCACTTATTCGTTATTTCACAGCGTTAGAATTGCCTAAACAATGATTTGGACTAGGTTAATAGGTCAAATGGCAGGCTAATGGTAAGTTATAAGATTCTTAACAATGATGAGCGAAAATTATAAATCACGCATAGTAAGAATGTTACATCTTTTATTTGGCAAGATTATCCTTAGACTGTTTTGCCTTGAAACTTGTAAATGATGTAAAACAATCGGTATAAGAATTATTCTAATAGTTGGTCCAACTGTTTTTGTACACTGTTTAGGCCTGTACACGTTTGTTTATTGATTATTCATAATGGCATAGCTACTGATATTCACACGAGTTAAAATACGTATTGTACACCTTCGTGTACAATCCGACGTCACCGCATATATGTTTTGAATAAACGTTTTGAAATGTGCCACCGTATTTCCCGAGATCTAAATTTTCATTTTAAATTTGAACGGAATGCCGTTCTTTTATCATCGAAGATGATGTTCTTCTGAGGACGTTCTCATTGATTGAGAGCGGACAAGTATGTTGGGAAGATGTCGAGCCTAGATCACGTAATAAAAATCTGCACAACATATAAAAAAAAAAAAAAAAAAAAAAAAAAACCGGCAAAGAAAAAAACAAGGAAAATTGTAAAAGAAAAGGTATTAAGATAGCCTTCGAAATCAATTCTCGTGAGTCCGAAGAGATGTACGTACAGAACACTTTAGATTAAAAAGTCACGTATTAAAATTCAAGGACACAACCCACATTGAAATAAAATGCACAACGTCGATCATCTCGGACATGCTTATAAAACGCAAAAGTCTGGGATCGCGAGAAGAAATGAGGCAAAAAAAAGAAAACGGCATAACGAATGAGCGAACGAAGCCACGCGCAAGAAGCAGCACGTAAATAGAATGTACAAAGCAGAAGAGAGAAAAAAGTACGCAAGAACGAAAAGTCGAGGACGAGTCACACTGTAGAGCAAATGGGTTGGTTTGTCGGCGTAAACCTGCCCCAAGAAGCTCGAGATCGCGCTCTTAATGCATTCGCTCAAAGGCCGATGGCACATCCCACGTCCGCGGGCAAAACGCAGAGACGCATCGCGGTGTCCGTAACGAGGTCACGGAGGTCTTCGCTAGAGGAGAGCGCGCGCTTTTCCTTTATTTTCGTCGCCGCGCGGATTTTCTCTCACGATGAGAAGACGTCACCTCTGGGCACACCGTTAACAAGCGTAATACGTCGTCGCGCGTAGGTGCGTCCGCGGCCTCCTCTTTATGTGTCTAACCTACACACCCACCCACGACGTCGATGCCGAATCGATTTGCGCGCGTCCTGTGCAGGATAAATCGCTCGCGGACGATTCCCGGTGAAAGTTAATGGCGAGCTCGATCACCTCCTCCTTTCCCTCCCAACAATAAAGCCGATATTGCGATCGGATACGACAGACAACGGTTAAGAGTAGAGTTCCAAGCGGATGGCTAAGAGCACTGCCAACTGGTTGTCCACGCGTCCGCACGAGCAATTCTGGTCTAATATCCAGTGAAATCAGAAACCGGAGTGAAGGATCGACGCTAATAGATGCTCGCACGACGAATTTTCATCTAACGGACGCACACATGGGGTTCTGCGTGTTGCCAAACACGGTAACGCGCGGCATATCGTTGACGCATTTTTCCACTCATCGATTCGTATCGAAATAAATTTTAAGTCGCGTAAACGAGCAATATTTGGAAACTAACCGAGCGCACGTCATTTCCCTCGAAAAGAAAGATCGTTCGAGAAGTCTGGTTAAACTGCGCTTCCTCTGTGCAAAAAGAGAAACTTCTCTGAAAAGTTTCGTCTTCTTTTAAGGGTAAGGGGCGGTACACTTCACCAGCATCCGTATACGTATACGTATACGTGTATGCGTAAGCGGCGGGGGGCGGTTAAAAATTTTTCCTTTCCCATATTCGCGAGATAATTAATAGCAACGAATTGTTAATTATGCTTTCTTTTGGAACAAGCGAGTAATGCGATGCTGGACAAGAAAATACTACCTACGTATTTGCTAACACGTAACCATTCTTCGTGCTTCTCAAATAATTCGCGAACGATACACTTTCTTCGACCGCGATAAGATTTCATTTATCACGAGTGATAAGTCGTCGAATGCATTAGTGTCTCTTATATTTACCAGGTGCACAATTAATACCGTGATTTTATGGATAATTCGTACGAGTGAACTAAAAATTACTTTTTAGCTAACGAACAATCGTCCGACGTAGGATTTCTCAAGGTTTTTGATAGGTTAAACGCAAAAATGCATGAATTATGGGCGGTTATACGGGAAGAGGGACCGTTACTTTATCATTATACAATCCCTAGAAACGAAGTTCCTATGCATTAGCAAGGATTTTTAAAAATGAAGACAAACATATCTTGATATCAACTCGACCGAAGCGAATAAATTAAAACGGTATAATTTCTTCTTGTTAATTATCTTGTGGAATGCGATCAAATATAATCCAAGCACCGATATCGATTTGTTTGTAATGGTCATTGTAAAATCCACCCTTGACCTCCAATTTATTCGAATCTAATTTATAAATCCACGAGAGATCTTGTATGATTTTATCGCTTGCCTCGCAAAATTTGAATTCGATTCTTAGGATTTATGTGTATGAAGAGGGAGAGGGAGAGGGAGGGAGAGGGAGAGGGAGAGAGAGAGAGGGAGAGAGAGAGAGAGTGAGAGAATAGCACATATTTATATATAGATACGTATAACAAAGTATGTGTGTTAATTTAATTCTAAATTTAAAATTAGCGACCGACAAACCCATATAGATATTAAGTTCGCCCACCAGACTTAATATTCCCTTTGGCTTGTCAGATCCTCGTTGCAATTACTTCCAACAATAGGTATTGGCGCTATTAATAAATACCCGAGTAATGCTCGTTAATGTTACGACGCCAGGCTAATTAAACGTTTCTGCAATCAATATTTCCTTAGTATTTTCAACTTTCGTAGAACATATTTTCATATCGATTTCATTGCACAGTCTCACACCTAAAAGCAACTCTTCTCCAACGAAACACGCACACCCCCTCGCGCCCGATAAAAGTCCTCGACCACGGAGAATAGTGTCGACCTCCGGCCCGGATCAGGCACCGGGTTATCCATGGCCCCGTTACCCGTTCGCACTTCTTGGCATTCCGCATTACGATGTACGCGTGTACCTCCTCGCGAATGGATCCACGCGTTAACGACGACTGGCTCGAGTAGCCAGGACGATTTCCTTTCCCTTAGCCCCTTCCGTTTTATCGCGCGAATTTACGTCCACCTGTTAGCTGGAGTTCGCTGGAGTTCGCTGGAGTTCGCTGGAGTTCGCTGGAGTTCGCTGGAGGCTCGGTTTCATACGGCGACGCATGCGAACGGTTTTCAAGAATTTTCTCTCGCTCGCAAGAGTGTCGTCCGGCTTTCTTGGCGTTTCGCTTGCACCATTTTCACGGTTAACCCTTACCTCGTCGACGTGACAGACGTCGGCAAAAAGTGATGCCCGCCGATTCGTTGCCGCGAGGACATACGAAAGAACGACTCGCAAAGGTCTAAGTATTTTACACGCTAAAATTCCATCGGCATAGTGAGTTTTTGCACTTGACGCGGATCCTCCCTCCACGTTTCCTCGCTCACGGTACGTGTGTAGTGTCAGAGACGAGATCCATAATGATGTAAGAAGCACGAGTCGAAGGTGGAGCGCGAGACTCTATGAATAGAAAGTAACGCAATCATTCCGAAGGATTCGAGCGCAAAGTCCATCCAAAACTCAAAATTAGCTGGAACGTGAAAATGCGCTTATTTCCAGTATCTCCAGGTGGCGATCGTCACGCGAGAGCGAAAGCAACGCGATCGAGCATCCTCCAACGGAAAATCCATCGCTGTTTACACGCGCGACTGGACACCTCCTCCATGGTAAACAACCGGAGAGAGCGCAACGCGTTATCCCCGCGAGTCTTTCACCGAAAGCTCTCAGGTGCGCACGTACCTCGGAGGCTGCGCGCCTGTAACTGCTGCGGCTGATCGCACTTGCTGCGACATGGCGCTCGGTCTGCAATGCAGCGCTTCCCGGTGCGCGATCGTCGAGGGCAGACGCGCGTTTTAGAAGCGCACTGTTGCCGGGAGAGCGGCGCTCTAGGACCGGCCGCCATGACTCCTAGGCGCGTCGGCTTTTTCCCCTCTTCGCGTAAATTATAGCCGCTCTTCGGCCCCGCCGAGTTCCCCGCACTCGACCTGTGCGCGCGCAAGTGTGTGCGCGCGTGTGTGCGCGCAAGTGTGTGCGCGCGTGCGTGCGTACGCCGCCGCCCGCGGGACGTGGGGGAGAGACCGGGGTGAGTCGGCTCGCGCAGGTGGAACGCTACGCGATAAAAGACGAAAAATTCGAGATTAACGAACGAATGAGAAGACAATAAAGATTACGGTTTTATCGCTTGTGCGCGCGGCGAGTCGTCCGATAGTTTTTTTTTCCCCCTCGAAGACGGGATTTTTCACGTTTCATTCTTATTTCCCACGGAGGGATAAGAACACTCGAATGGCCCCCGCCCCCGCCCCCGCCCCCGCCACCGTCCTACGAAACTTATTGGATGTTCTTTGAGCGAAACGCGTGAGGTATTTCGAACGGGTTTGCGAGTACTTTTCGTTTCGCAAGGCAATTACGCGAGATTAATCATGAACGGAAAACACACCGGGGGAACGTTAACGAATGCTCGATTTCTGTTCGTCATCCGCTTTATCGGTTGCTGCTCGCTTCGCGGAAAACTTTAAAATTATGAGTTAGATATCGAAGCGTTATCGGACAATACAATGATACATCTAGCTTTTTCAGTTATTAATTACCGGGTCTATACTGCTTTATAGACGCTTCTACGCAGTGTTTTACATTTGACGAATTACGAGCGATATGGTACAACTTAAGAAATTATTAACGTAGATAATTAATAACGTAGAATATTCTTTCTTTATAATCTGACGCACATCAACGTTGTGACACTAGTTTTCTTATTGTACCTGTGTACATTTTGATACATTCGACGCTTTGTTTTATATCACTGTTTCCCTTTTTGAATTTAAGTTTTTCCACCAATGGGTATCAATGGGTATCAATGAGGTATCAAAGCACATGTTTGCATATAAAAAATACAAAAAACCAATGACGCAACGAAACAAACGTGCAATGTAATAAGGTTTCATCGTTTGACCAGTCGCTGATAGTTCAAGGACACAAATGGCTCTATCTATTTTCAATGGTTTTAATAGTCGACCGACTAAAGCTCTTGTTCATCAAAAGATTTGACAATATAATGCAACGAGCTTATATCCGACGTATATTCCAGGAGCGTAATTTTCGCAGAATTTATGGTCGCAAATGGTATAAGTCACCGCGCAAACTTGCCATCGTCGTTTTCTCAATAGGTAGAACCATTTTCATTCCTCGATGTTTTAACAAAATGCCTCAACAACGTTTCAAGAGGAATCGCCGAAGTAACATTTCTCGGATGCTTTTTCATAATATTAGGAGATAATACTAGGTGCTACGATATTATTTACGAAACGGTAATGCCGATTGAAAAGTAGCGCTCGACCGATCGCAACAATATTGTTATCGTTATTTGCGAGAAATGCTGCATGTATATATTTTCTTGATTAGTTCGAACGCGCTTTGAATTTTACTACGCGAGATAAAGTAAAAGGCAATTTAATTCTAACCAATCGTATGCATTGTCGCGGATGATTAAAGAATTTTTTGTTATTTCTAGAGCTCTTAATTGATGTGCAGTTAAGTGCCAACAGGAATGTAAATACATAAAATATACTCTAGACACAATTTATTCCTAGAGAATTGACACGTTTTGCCTTTAAAATTAACGACATACCGTACGAAAGAACCGAAAATGCATTATTTTTAAGTACTCATCTTGTAAAACGGTGCACGGCTAATACTTTTCTACAATACGCAGTGCGTACAAGCTGTCGCGTGTAAGGTATATTTCATCTGTGACAAAAGTGACACGTGCGCAGTGATGCAATTATTATAGGAATAAGAATGGCGTGATACTCTTTCATCTTCTCTCGGATAGTTTAATTTAATACGATCAATCGCTATTGATTGAAGTCGAAATAAGTAGTTTTCATTGGCGTTCAGTGTGTATGTCGAATCGTAAAATTCTTATTCTTCAATGACTTTGTTAGCGATTGTCGTACATTGTTTTCCAGCTTGAAAACGCGCGTGTTCTTATTTTTAAGGCTCGATGCTACGAAAGTATAATTATACAGTAATTAAAATCTTCCATCCGTTTTGGTTAAATAATCTCCATTAAATATCACGCGAAACGGTCTTTTTTAGAAACGCGCCGTTTTAGCGATATTAACATTGGTCATTTTAATTTTATCAAAAGTATTTTATAACTTATACGCACTATGCACGAAATATAAATACTAAGAATCTTCGTAAACGTTATGTTTCACAATGAGAACTTGTATTGGGAAAAATTTCAAATGTACAACGAGATCTCGCATTAGTTTTTAGATACAACTAGATCCTTGATCCACAATTCGGTTCGCTGTACTTTTGTATTATCTTTACGTATTAAATGCTCACATTTCACGAGATAGATTTAATAGATCAAAAAGAAGAGTTTTAAGATAACGGAAGATATCGCCTCTTTAATGCATTTACAAGAACCACGGAATGGCTTAGGAGAAAAAAAATTACAAAAAAAGTACGAATGTATTTTACTCGTTGTCAAAGGTAATAAAATGACGACTTTCGAGCCCAAGTGGAACATGAAATTCTTACGAGACTGGAACAGGATGCGCTCGCGTCGTTATTCGTTATCGTTATTCCGTTGACAATGACTGGAAAATATCTGTGGACGGGCACAATAATGTACGCAATTAGTTTTCCGTGTATATTCACGAGCGCGCGTATGCCCACACCCATGCGCACCCACGCATTGCCTTCGAAAAAAATTTCGGGACCGTCAGATATCTAGGGATATCTAATGAGCTCGTGGTATTTAAAATTCTTGGTACGTTATGTGACCCCCCCGCACCCCGTTATGCTCACGTTAGATCTTTTAAATAGGAAATTTAGGTTTTTATTACGATTGACAGGTTGCGGTATACATTCGGACATTGTGTCATTTTAACATGTTTAATTCGAGTCCATCACACGCCCCAAAAAAGTCTAACGATATTTATTGAAATTAAATGTTTATTTTTAGCTTATGCGTATTTATATTTTGTATCGCAGGGCGTGTTAAAATGTAAGCTCTTTAAATTCCAATTGCGAGACCAATAAAACTTAAATGAGATCTTCTCAAAGAAACTCGTACTTTTTAATAATGCGTTTCAAGATATAAAGTACAAATCTGCATTGTACGCCAATGATTTGGATATTTAAAATACTAAGGCTATTTTAAGCTTCATGCACTTGCACTCTCTCTCTCTCTCTCTCTCTCTCTCTCGCTCTCCCTCTCTCTCGCTCTCTCTCTCTCGGTCTATAAAATTTAAGCAGTACGTGCTTTCAATATATTTGGCTATAAAACTCCAACCTTGTTTAAAATAAATTACAATTTGTACTTGGTAAAACTCAGTTTGACTTTATAAAATCTCCAACGTGGCAACAATATTCTATAACTTTTTTGGCTTCTGAAAACTTTATTCCTTAGTGATTCTTTATACAAAATTATTCTCGAAATATTTTCAAATAATTTGCAATCTTAAGATTTTTAAAATGTGCACACACACAAGCGTACGCAGCCAAACGAAAACCATAATATTTCGTGTGGTTTGTGGTCACGACTTCATACCTGCTGGTTTTTATTTTCTTCACGAGAAATACGCAGTCTAAACACATTTTTTGTTTTTATTTTTATTTTCATTAAAGTTACAAACAGTGTCCAATTCAGGCTAAAACAGTGAAGTCATTAAGCTATTAATGCATTTCATGTTAGTAAATTAGTGTTGAAATAGGCAGGCAAAAGTTAAAACAATAACTTGTATTTGAAGTTAAGATTTTAAATCCTTTAACTCTTAGTGCTTATTATTATTAATAGGTATTTAATTATTTAATTTTTTTCAATTTAATTGATTTCAATATTGAAGTGTTAGTGAATGTCACTTTTAACCGAAAATCTGCTTTCGTGTGGCTCTATAAGCTTCTGTCACCTATTAATCATTAACTTTACTTCGAAATAATTAGATACATTTAAAAAAAAAAAAAAAAAAAAAAAAACAAACACAGTTCAAGTAGAATTTTAACTACATTGTTAACTGTAACTGTCATCTAATCTGTATATTAATTTTGTATATGCAATTTTTAATACATTGATTCCCGTTTCTTTCATGGACCCATTTCTTTCATTCTTTCAATTGCGTCCTCCAGAACAAAACTAAAGCTTAATATACATACATTAAATAGGTTGAATTCGTACAATACCAATTGGATCAAGGACTTCATCTTTCCAATTCGTCGATCAATCAAAGTTACCATCAATTAAAAACAAAATGGCTTATCCAATAGTAAATATTATCAAGTATCATTAGAGCGACGACGCAGTATGAAGTACTTATTTCTTATAACGGCCAGCAAAATAATTAACCTAAATGTTTACGAAATGTTCGAATTCAATATCGCCATGCATTATATAAATTTCAAAAATCATGAATCTGAATTCCAAGATTTTTAACAATAGAGATTTTCCAAACGTGTTTTTAATTTACGCTTTAGGGGCTTGGAAATTGACTTTCCTTCGAATATAATGTTCGCGTACAAAGAGATACTTTCTTCTTCATCACAGAGCTTTTTAATTGTCAAGATTTGGTTGCAAAAGGAATCCTGTTGTCGGCTAATGTACGTTTGAGGCTGACTATCCCATTCTGTTGCCGTAAATAATTCAAAATCTCACAAAACTACAAGTAGCCCTAGATTTCGGATTATTAATCTGATTGCATCAGCCATTTTCTACTATGTAAATAAAAATTGTTTTTGTTGGCATTTTCGAGATAATAATTTTATTTACATTTGGCTATTCTCTTTTAAGCTCTGTTTAGGTATTAAAAGACACTCGCGCTCATGCAAGTACGTTGTTATATTTCATTTAAATAAATGTTTATAAGCTCCTAGATGACAGATGTTGGTTAATAACTATTTATTAAAAGAACTTGAATTTATTATCTGTCGTTAAAGCCTTTTCACGGTTCGTGCAACGTTATCGATCAAGGCCAAATACAAATAATATGCTAAAAGCTTTTTAATTACTAATTGATGTAACAGGGAAAAGGTTGCGGAACAACATCTTCGAAATACATTACATTCAAAAATTTAAATGTATACATAACTTATAAATATAATAATTTGAGAATGTAATAACTATATCTCGCATAGAATAACTTCACGTATAACTACGGTAATTGAATTTGACCTTTTGACGAAATTATTATATAAATTAATCTTATATTATTGAAAACTTGGCACATATAATTAAACGTAATAGCTCAATAGCTCTATTTTACAAAAACCTTTTTTGCGTAAAGCTTTCAGCGCTTGATCGATCAGTCGTGTTTACTGTTCAACGTAAATTATTTATTATACATTAATACATTACTATTAGCTAATCTTGATTGATTCATAACGCGGTGTAAGACGTGAAATGTGAAAGTTAAAATGATAAATGATGCATCGAAGTTGCTGCGTAATTGTTAATCAATGGCAATCATTAACCACTCGTAAAATTTTGAAAGATTTGTTACGCGAAATAGAAAATTAGAAATATTCAGCTAACACATCAAGTACGCATGAAAATTTTTAAATGCGCCATAGGAGCTCGTTAAAACATCACCTTATAATTAAGTCAAGGTATAAAGAATTTCTTCGATAAATACGCCAATATAAATCTTCGTATTATAGAGCCACGTAACTTTAACATTATGTAAAACACTTTTTTTCGATAAAAACCACCACACTTTTTCGTAAATACGAAAACTTGATTTTTGTATCGTCAGAAGTGAACGAACGAAGTTGCTGAAACGAATGTTTAAATTATTTGTACTTGCAACGGCAATCGTGTTGTGTTTAATAATTCTCTACCATTGCGCGAGTATGTACATCCAAAAAAGATAAGGAGATAATTATAATTACACGTTTTTGCATCTCCTTACACGTGAGCATCAACTTTATAATAAAGTTAATTATCTGCCAAATTGGCAGATCTTTAGATGCCGAAGGTAATTTACAGTTTTTATCATACGTCCATATTGTTGAACGAAACTGAATGCCAAACATGCGAACTAGAGAAATAAATCCAAGTTTACTATCGCGAAATAAATATGAAGTTATGTTAGTTCGTTATCAACGACGACGCTCTAACATTCCTCATTACCAAATTCACAATTTCACCGTTTCGTACAATGTGCTAATGAACAAATATCCGCATAAACGAAAAGCGTCATTGCGCGTACTCGAGAACTCCATTTCATTACCACGTCATTAATACGAGTAATCGAGTAATCTACCGTTTGATAAAATTTTGCTCGCTATTATTACGGTCACCATAAACAAATATATCCATTTTGTTTTTGCAAAGGGATACTGCCGACGGTTTGCATAAAAGAAAGAGTTACAACTTTGTTTGACGGCAGCGGAACGAATCGGGGAGCGAGAATTCCAGTGTAACAAAAAAATAAGGGCGGGTGGGGCGGGGGGGGGGGGGAAAGAAGAAGCGCCATTGCGACTGACGTTCCAGCCATTCGGAATCACGGGCTACTGGATACGTAAAAAAGTGTGGCCTCTCTCTCTCTCTCTCTCTCTCTCTCTCTCTCTCTCTCTCTCTCTCTCTCTCTCTCAAGGCTGCGTACTGCACGCTGGTGGTGTAATCATTGAAGCTGACTTTGCGACGACTCCTTTGTAAGCCGATTTATTCATTTTTCGTTTGAAAACGATGGCATTTGAGAAAGGGCGCACTGCAGCATGTACAACGTAGCTTTAGCTTAACGTACTCGTATGTGCAATTTCCATATTCGCTCTCGCGGTTTCTTTTATTATGCATCACTGTTTCAAAAATGGCCAAGTCACTTGCGTTGTAGAATGCTAAAGGACAGAGCGACGTATGTAAATTTGAACTACGCTTATCCGATGCCATAGATCACGTTCATATGCCTCGTCTAGGTTCCATGCCCTACAAATTGTAGATGGAATCACGAGGACTTACGTAAATGATATTTCATCTACGTAAATCTTATACGTAAATCTAGAGGTTCGGAAGGTTCGATAGCCAATAAACCGATCGACTTGCGTCGATATACTTGCTCTACATAACCCTAAGAAACTCGTTTCGTTATACTTCGTTACTATCGGAATACATCGTTAGCCTCGAAGTGTCTTTCAAATTTATGAATAATATCTCTTTGCTCCATTAATTCCGAAATGTACGTATTTAACCTATTTGAAATGTGAAAATGGAATTATTCGAGAAAAATGTTCATTCGTCATATGACACGAATAGTTGATATAACGTTTAAATACAAAGCAAGAGTCCATTTGATTCTACAATAATCAATCCCACAAATTATTTAGGTGCACTTTCTCTGAATATTCTTCCCAATGAAATAATTAATTCGAAATGAAATAATAATAAAAATTTTCATTGTGCACGTTCGTACCTACGTTTCGTTTGCCTTTTCAACGTTATTCAGGATTTACGATGCGAACGTGCTAAGCATCTGATCATTTTGTTTGGATTTGTATCCGTACGCGTGCGTGAGCAGCTTACTTTCTCCTCGATTTCATATAATCAGTTTTCAAATAACATATCAATTTCACCGTGATAAGTACATTCGTAAGCTAATTATCGAGCCTGGTGCTGAAATTTTTACCACGAGCGATGCAAACATAATTACCACTGACTTAGTGATGTTTAAATGCGCGATCCACATATATAAATATGTGTAGCAACATTTTGTCACTTTATGAATTCACACATTACGCTCGTTTAGATAAATATACAATGAATGTTATAACGAATGTCCAACAATTTGAGTGTACGATATCCATCCAAAACTCGTTAGGTATTACATTCCGTTACGGCTACTTTTATTTTCATTGAAAGAAATAGTTAAAACCGGTCGCGATTATTTACATTTGTTACGTCTTTATTGCCCTTATCTTCGCTCAAATTACCGAATTTCAATTCTAAATGGGACCCAATTTTAGATGTCTTTATCCATCGATATAGTAACTAGATACCCGCCGTGTTATCCACGCGGTAAGTATTTAAGAAACACTGGTATGTATTCTTCGTTTATAAATTTGACGTTACTGTGATTGAAATTGCCACGAGGCTCGTCACTGATCATTACTCGTTTTACGGCTCTACAGATCATCGGACATATCCACACGAAAGTATTATTAGATAATTGCGAGCTTAAAGCAAACGAAATGGAACTGACTTATCAAAAACATTCGGTTAAGAACAGAAAAAACACGCGGACGAATGATAAAGTCCAGAAACTGGATTGTAAAACCAAGAAACTCTATTGAAATATCAACGTTCGTGTTTCCTGAGGCGCGTCTTACATATATCAAAGATTGGATTTCTTACGGCGTAAGCAGTTCAAGTAGTCGTTCTCATCCACCGTAGAAAGTTTCATTAAAACTTAATGCCTAGCATTGCGTAAATAACTTTATAATAAAATTCAATGTTTTTTGCACAAGCATAATAGAAACATTTAGTGCATTTTTCGCACACGAGCCAATGACACCGTTATAATTTTTCCCACGTATCGTTCGTATTTTTGTCAACCTGGCTGATTCATTCGTAACAGGTTAATCTGTACAGTTTCTCGAATATTACATCACAGAGAAGTGGATTGTAAGTATTGCCCATAGTTCACACAGGTGAACAATTTTTGTCTCGATACATTAGTATCACGGAGACACGCAATTGTTTTATAAATAATTAAGGTCCAAATGTTTCATTCGTAAAAGACACAAAGTGCAGAAAACCGTGCGCTGACAAAATAATGAGAATGTTTTGCACGATTTACCGCATAAAACAGTCATTTCTTTGATTTTTCTACGTAATTTACCAAATAATTGTAACAGTCTGCAGTGCTGCAATGGTATGAATTTACTTTAAACGATCGGTCTTTATTGAGACAAAATTACTTGTTTTATTAGAGTACAGTAAAAATATACTTATATTATAATTATGTAATAGTAATTTCAAATGCAGACCTAATTGTCCATAAGCATACATCAACTTAAATACTAAATGATTTCCATTTGCTTTTATGTTAACATTTTTCTTTACGTAAAATAATAAAGCAGACGATATACATCGGATTATTATAAAAAAAAAATTTATAGCATTAGAGGAACGGGATTTTTTGCGATTATAGCAATGAGTAATACGTTGAATGCGAAAATTACCGTTAGAATGCTCATTAGATATATTAAATCTTTTTTTTTTTTTTTTTTTTTTTTTAATATAAAATACAAAAATCCACCAACGAATTAATTTCACAGTCATTTGAAACATGAAAACTTAGATGATTTCATAAGATCCCTCGAGATATGCACGTATGCCACTTCCGCACGCAAAGCTTACACTTCACCTTGGCTGTTGCAGTACTCAGCGCTTTTCTCTCAATTAGCGTGAAAATTTCCCTAATAATACCAAGTCAATTGAATTACCCAATAAACTTTCCATGGTCTTGCGGTTAGAAAAAAAAAAAAAAAAAAAAAAAAAAACGCACGCTTAAAGGAAAAGAAAACATCGGCGCAATCCAATGAACTCAAGTCGACGATCGCCTGAGCAAACTCTCACTCCTTCCACTGACCATTTCCCAATTGCTTTTGTACGCAATTTGTTTAAAAGCCTATTTTGCCTGTTCCGAAAAACAAAAAACAAAAAAAAATGAAAAATAGATAGGCAATTACGAAGTGACGAGAAAGAGAGAGAGAGAGAGAGAGGGAGACAGGAAAGAAGCAAAGAAACGCGTTTGTCGTCACGGAAGAGGAAAGCGACTAATCGACTTATCCACGTGCGATTTTCACGTACAACGTATACACTGTACATCTACGGTGTACACTTTCATATGTGCATCCGGCAGCGAATATTACTTGGTTTTCGTGACACTGGCGACAGTCGTTGTCGATGTTTTCTCTTGCGTAATTTTACGTGAAGAATTGAGAACGAAAAATCAATAATTACGTCTGATGCCGAGGAAAGTTACAGTGGACCGAACTGACGTTTAGGAGTAAACGTATTAGTCATAATATGACGAATCGACTTTTTAAAGATCGTACGTATGAAACAAGTAAAGCAATGCCTAACAATACGTTTGGCCGTGAAATTTTACAACTACACGAGGTCGTATTGTTTTCTAACAAACAATAAAATCTTGCTTTAAACAATAAAATCACTTTCTGTACCACCGAAAGAAAGAATGTAGATTAAAAATCAATACACGGAACATGTATAAATACGGATAAATAAATTTTTAATAAGGTTGTAGAGGCGCTCTGTGTTCTTTAATATGAAGATATGTATTTGTAATTTTGTTAGTTTACCTTTTCCTTCATTTATCAAAAAACTGTTGTTCTAGTGTAATCATGGTCATTACTTTTTCATATAAGCATTTCTAAGAAAGTTCTTAAAAGAAATTGTACGTAATATTTTATGAAATGCTTCATTTCATAAAACATTAGGTATTAAGTTATTATAAGTTCCAATATAAGTTTATATATTTATATTATATAATTACTTTTCCAGTGTTTATTACGTGCACACATAATAAGAAATTTATCAACGTTTTAATATTAAAATTTCACGTTATTTCTGTATTATATAATATAGATATATTGTCATTTGTAATGGGACCTGCCAAAATATTACAGATAATATGAGCAATTACTGAAAATCGACAATTAAAATATTAAAAAAAAAGGCAATAGATCTTAGTAAAGTCAAAGATAAGTAATGTTGGTTACATTTTCGTTCCTTTGCATATTAAAATACGCAAACGAATACATTATTATTTAGTTATACGATAAAATAAATTATTTCGTCTGAAGCGATTGACAGTTGAATTGAAAATTTTTGATTCGTGTACCGAATAGTTTCCAAAACGAACATTGGCTGCCTTTGTGGCACTTCGATATCAATTTGTACTTTTCAAGGTCTTTCAATGCGATACTCAAGGTGTGACACGAAACTCGAATAAATTGAATTTGCTCGCATTCGTAGATAAAATGTAGAGTACTTTTTCAATATTTCCTTACACATAATATAAGCAGCGAATAAATTCTGTGAATTTATGTAAAATAAACGATAATGCAATTGCATTTAAAGTGTGTCTTAGATAAAAAGTAAAAAAATTGATGAACGACAGATTCATCGTATACACATTTCATTTGAGCGGAAATTATTTTAAAATATTTTATGAAATTATTGAAGTCCACCTTAAGTGGACTTTCAAGAAAATATTAATTGAGAAAACTGTAATCTTCGGAGAGTAATTTACGCGTAAGTTATTTAAACTAAAGAGATGAAATTCTTAAGGTTTTGAATTAATTTTCATACAGTTTCAGGAAATGCTGCACGATATCGAGACAAAGAAATATATTTACAAAACTTTGCGTTGTTCGTTTTGCAAAAGAAAATGAGTAATAAGCGAATTCAATGAAAGTACATGGAAACTTTTCAAATTGAAACGAAGCAATTTTCAAAGGAAACGACACGATTGTTACGTATCTTTTTAGACACGAAAGGTAAAATAGAAATAAATAAAAAATGATATAATTCCTATTTACACAACAAAGGCAGAAATTCTGTAACAGAGACTCTAATTAGCATTGTACAAGCGTAAGGATAAAAAATATTTTTGAAAGATTTTAAATAGCGGTCGCTGCGACGCGGATTATTAACTTGAACACTTGGAAAAAAATTGTTATACTTTAAAAACAAAAGCAAAGCTTAGGAAAAAGGTGCTTTCGTCTAAAATAAAATAATCACTTGGTGCATCGTTTATTGTCGTTTATTGCCCAATGATCATTTAACACTTTCCACTAAAACCAGGACTGAAATATACTATTTTCAAGGAAGTTGCCAAATGTAAACAATACTCAAAATAAATCACTTATATTTATATAATTTAAAATCAATTCATAAATACTGGTACAGGAGCAATATCATTTTGACCAAATCGAAATTAATCAGACAACTCATTATATCTTTATTCTTACCATTCGATACAACTTGGAAGTTCGAATACGAATGTAATGCACAAGCGAGAAAACATTTCTTCCTCCGAGACTCTTTACTTGCCACGCATTATTGAATATTAGTCTGCGCAAGAAGTCGTAGTTCAATCGATTTTAAAAAGGAAACGTGGTGAATTTTATGAAATTGTAAGACAAGTAAACACAAAATGCCAGGATCGAGGTCGAAACAATTACCGAATAAAGCGTGGGCAGAGAGATGAGCACACAAACGCGTTAAAAGCCAAAACATTCAACTGGAAATATCGATGTAAATTTAGATTTTTTAAAACAGTTTTTAGATATTTAGATACAATGCAATATTACGCGCGTGTTCTACAAGGAAATAAATACCATTTAGAAAGAAACTAAAGATCCGTATTAAATGGAAAAACAATAGCTCACCGTTACTTTCTTCAAAGAAAAATATAAAATTTTCAAGAGAGCCGATTTAAAAAAAACCATCGTATATAGAATTTTACAATGTAATATTGTATCTACAAGGCGGATGAAAACGCCTAAGGAAACCAAAGGTCCGATTCATAATGCGTAGTAAACCAATTCCTTCACCCTTGGTTCTTATCGATTAATTGGGAGTTTTCACTCTCGGAAAGCGAGCGCTTTATTTTAAATAATACAGTGGCTCACATTCATAAAGTGAACTTTGTCCGAAACTAGTTTACCGTTCCGACTACCAGAATCATTAAAATAAGCTTTAAAGTTACGTTGGTACCAACATAATTCAATTTTTCGTATACCTTTAACCAAATGTACGAAATACAACAGTAGGCTTTTAGAAGGAAAAATGGGGCAACTAACTATTTGACGAGTCTCATCGTTAGACCGGGAAATAGCTTCGAACAAAAGCACGTATATTTTAATACGATAATAGGTCTTAAAAAGGGACACGAACCACAAACACCGATCAACGAAATATCGATCAAGCCAAAAGTAAGGAATTATCGAATTCAGCTATAAGTCAGCAAGCAACAAAGTCATTCATTCTTTATGCACGCTTTCGTTTAGGTAGTAGTTGCACCTGCAAAGTAGTAAAAGGAGATTTCACCGAGAAAAGGCTTTTTGGATTTAACGTAGTCAACGAAAGACGCCCAACGAAAGCTTAGACGAAGACAAAAAGTAAACAAAATGCAGCGACTATTTCTCCGCGACACACTCAATCGCGCGCATCTACAAAACAACGGAGAAGTCGACGTTCCCGTTCTTTGCCACTGATCTCGGATTTTGACGAATCTCGGAAAGCGAAAGCCGATCGATCATCGGCGAACAATCACAAACGCAAACCAAGCGTTGATTGGGTCGCCCTAAAGCAGATCGCATCGGATACTTTTTTTACGAGCAACGGGGGGGCCCGTACATCCATCACCATCACCCCGCCACTACCACCGCCACCAGCACCGCCAAAACTACAAGACTCACGGAACAGTGGAATCCCGTAAAACGAAGGACTCGAGGGCAAGCAGCCACGGTCGAGCAGAGGAACATCGCGGTCCTCGTCAAGGCACTTATCCGCTTCCCTCCTCTCCAGCCGTCGCCGCCGCCTAGACCGCAGCCGCAGCCGCAAAAACGTAAAGCAAAAACACAAGGGCGTCCAACTCACCTTGGCCATTCCGCTGCTGAGCTCTGGACCTCGTGCGCGCGTGGGAGACTTCAAGGCCTCCCGTCCTCGGCGGGCATCCCCGTGAATGTCTCTCGGTGGCCGAACGGCAGATGCGACACGTCGCAGCACACGACGAGGAACCTGGAGTTCGCGCGCGCGCAGCCAACGCGATATTGATTCGTGGCTCGTCGTCGACGCCGCGCGTTCTTCCGCCGTCGTCGCCCTCCCCCTCGACGCGCGGCTCCTGCGCGCGAGCTCGACGCCTCCTTCTAGTACCGCGTCGCTCTTCTAGTACCCCCCCCCCTCTCTCTCTCGCGCGCTCTCTCTCTCTCTCGCGCTCCCTCTCGCTCTCGCTCTCTCTCGGGATGATGATTTTCGGCGCGCGGCTCGAGCGCCTCTCGAGCGCCTCTCGAGCGCCTCTCGAGCGACGCGCTTACGTCCGGCCGCATTCCTCTACTACCAGGAACGAAACAAAAAAGACAAGAAAACAAGAAAAACGATCGAGTCGATACGCTCGCGGAATGGCGCTCGGCTTTGTTGAGCGCCGTCCGGTGGTGGGGACTCGCCCTCTACGTTGAGCGGCGCCGTCGACACGGTGACAGCTGCCAAATCTCGGAACACTGGGTCAATGGATCAACTTGACACACGCTCGACCCCTTCTTAATGTTTACGCTCTTGCTCTTCTCCGTGTTTTCCTTTTGTCTCTCTTTCGCTTATTTTCGGCGATTTACACGGCGAGAGCCTGCGTTACGTAATCGCGCGGGCAATCGTCGATGCGCACGACGTCTTCTGGGGGTGTAAACGAGGCTTTTGCGAGGCCCTTTAATAAGCCCCGAGCACCTTCTCAATTCCACAGGTAAACCGAGTTTTGGACTCGAGGGCGACTCGGAGTCGTACGAAGTCGCACGCGAGACATCAAAATGTCCGCTCTTCCCGCGAACGCGGATCGTTAAACAGTTAAATTAACCGTTGACGGATGCTCGCCATCGGTGACAATTGGTTCATCCGCGCGCCCACGACTGGATTATTTCTGGTGGTGCGGATCGAGCTACGCGAAAGTTTCACGTGTCGCTCGTCGTTGAAAGAGTAATTCGGTAAATAAAGGACAAAAGTTTCGCGTTTCGCGACAGATGTGCCTATGGCGTCCGAAAGCCTCGTCTCAAAATAACAAAATAAACACTAACGCGTAAACAAAGATTCCAGGCTTTTGTGGAATATCCTCGGGATATTCTCTTATCGTTTTATTGCGTTTCTTCTTCTCTTTCTTCTCTCATTGTCGTGGGTCTCTCGAGAGAATCCGAGAGGCATTCGCAAGAGCAGAAATCATCCGACTGTGACAGTCTCGAGTCTCCGTTTCCTGTCTCAACCTTATTTTTATTTTCCACTTTACGTTTGTTTTCGATATTCAGTTTCGTGGCTAATGTTGCTTTTTTTTTTTTTTTTTTTTTTTTTTTTTTTTTTTTTTTTTTTTTTTTAAATTAAACCAAGCTATTATTCGTTCTGCTGGCTATTCTCGATTTATTTTTGGACTCGCGTGTGATACACTCGTTATGCTTGCTACCGATGAAGATTTTTGGAAAAATTGGAAAATCCGATAGTTTTACGAAATTTATGCTCAGGCTGACTTTCAAGGCAAAATACTCGATTAAAAATTGTTTTTGACGTTCGCGCACGTAAATAATATTATGCATCGAAGAAATTGCGAGTTTGAGTTATAAAATATTTTATTGCTTTTGATAGTTAAAAGAAAAGTTTCACGCGTGAGTAATGGTCGGATGCTGTTTTTCTAGCGTTAACTTTAATTTTATACGCTTGTAATACCCGTTGTTGAACGTTTCTTCGAGCTTTGCATTTTCCAAGTTAACTTTTTGTTTTGGTAATTGCGTATACGTTCGTTTTATTCAACATTCGGCATATTACAGTAATGAATATTGGACGATGTAAAGTTTAGAGAAACATTGACGATTATAAACAATCTTGATAATCTAAATTTTTTCGGATTTATTGCAGACTTGCACGGTAGTCTTGAAGGACGCACCCGACTTTTTTAATTTTCAATTGTGCACGATTAATCGTCGAGGTTGTTGCGATTTACTTTTTAGGCAACGCTTGAAATTTGACGTTCAACGCGTTTACGAGCCTTGACAATTAATATCTTAAACATTCGATTAAAACCCCGAAACAATTCTGTTTGCGATAAATTTATACGAACGAATGAGTTTGAAATGAATAGAATAAAGAAAAATTAATCGTTTGTACAAAGTAGTTTGCGTTAAGAAATTATTTTATTTGAAAATAAAAAAGACGTAATTTCAATTGATTTTTAAATAAGTATTACTATATGTTCTGTAACGATACTCGTATTCGTAATATTTTCTTAAGCAGTTGCCACGATTGCCTTTTTCTCCTAATAGTATTTCTAAATGTACAGAAAAAACTATTATGCGGTGTTTATTATTCATTTTAGAAAAATAAATCTTATTCTTTATCTCAACGAAATGAGACTTTCATTTTTTAATGTCAACGTTTTGCTACTTCGGATATAACTACGATAGATGTACGATAACAGTAAAGTTGTTCTGTTCCAATATATATATATATATATATATACACACCTCTTTTGTTATTCTGATATATAATCAGTGCAAAATTCATCGAGAGATCGTTATTAATTATAAACCTACGATATTTTTATTTAGGATTTATTTTGTATTTTTTAAAAAATTTTCCCCTTTCTTATGTATCAAAATTATGTCTAATAAATAATATCTACCTATCCAATACGTAATTTCAAAATATTTTCAAATTTGCATAAATAAGATATAAATCTCTGTACCGGGAGGTTGTCGATTAAGTGTATATATAATGTTAATTGGAACTGAGAAGATGAAAATTAATTGTGAAAAGAGTACGAGGATGAAGGTAATGAACGTGAGAGAATAGAAGCTTGTACACAATTTGTATCACAGCGAGGGAATATTAAGCGTATACACGTGCAACAAGGACGATGAAAATAATATTTTCCTTTTAAATTGTAAAACTAATTGACTTGTAAATCTAGAACAGACAGAAACATTCGTAACGAAGTCGAGTTTTTTCGGTAATCAATATTCTATATTTAAATAATTAGTCATTTTGCTGCTTCCTTAATTAAAATTATATCGTGTATTCCATTTATCAATTTTACCTTGCAATACATCCGTGGCACTTTAGGCGCGAGCGCGTGTCTTTGATCAATTGATTTCTCAGTTCTGTTCAATTGTTAAAGTCAATGGAATGACAAATTCTCTTTATATAGACAATTGAACGATTTAACTAGCTAAATAACCATTAGAAACAAATTTGTGAGCAAGTTTTAATTTTCCATGGAGAAATCTTTTTGTCATTCCAATACGTTTTCCGTCTCCAAATAATTGATTAAGCGAATAGATAAGCCGATCTCTTATCAACATCAATCAAGACAAACGAGATTACAAATCGATACGACAATTTCAATTTTAATATTTAATCAAAAAGATAATCTCTAATACTTTAGTCATAATTGCAAAGTTAATAGAATTTAAGTCGAACTAGAAAATCAGTTGACATATGCATCGTTAAAGTGAACTGAAAAAATCCCTTATTATACTTTTATTTTATTTGAATTACCTTTGCAACGAATCTGTATTTTAATTTTGATGATAATCGCCTTTGTCTAAAATAAGCGAGAATCGTTCTTTATCGTATAAGTAATTACATAAAACATCGCATGCAAGAGGAGAAAAATCGTTACTTTCTCAAGCGTAAAAGGAAACTAAACCAAACAGGTTTATAAGAGGTCGTAAAATCGTACAGATGAGTTTATAAATATCATCGAGGATAAACACTTTCCGAGCATGTAGTTTTTGCTCAAATGCGGCATCAGATTATCCCGTTTCTCCCACACCCGACACTTCCTTTTTTCTCGCTTTACCGAGAACGATAAAAAGAGGGTGCAAAGGGAAAAATAGGAAGGCAACCCACCATGTCCTCGCACCACGTCCAAAAACCACAATACTAATACTAGCGAGCCGCAAAACGTCGATGGAAACGCACATGCGGGTGCGATAATATTTGCCGGCTCCGTTGGTTACGTACTCGCGACGGAGCGTCGAAGAAAAAACACGCGTAAAAGGTCGTTCCTCTCCCCTTTTTCTTTTCTCGCGTCTCGGGGACGTTTTGTCTCTCTGCCGCCGCTCCAAGCTAAAATGAGAACATCGCGAGAGACTTCGAATTCGCCCAAACTCGTTCATCTTCTATCCCGAGTGTCCCGCAGACGATGTCTGTTAAGCAGCTCCTTCGATTAATTTAGAATGTGTATTAACAGTGTGCGAAAGGAAGCGGACTGCCTCTCTGCTTCTTTCAAAGATTTAAAGTGACCTTTAACCGGAGACGAGGGTCTTCGTATCACCCTGCCTGCCTCCCGAGCGAATGGAGCTGCTTTTAATGGAGCATAAATATAGACGGACGTAACGTAACGTTACGCTATGCAATAGTCAAAGTTCAACCGAGCGTTTTCACGTGGATAGTTATTTCTAATGACAAATTACGTTTCGTCACAGTCACTTGGAATTCCACTCTATATTTTGGATTTTTACGAGGGTGAAATTAAATAAATTAACCGAACGCAATAATTATATCACGATCGTTATATCATATCGTGATATAATTCGAAGTAAGTTCTTCTGCTGTTACAGTGGCTAATGATCAGAGAAGACTACTTGAATGTTGATAATAAATCAAACTTAAACTAAGAAATGTATTCCATTCTTTTTAAATAGTTTAACAACTGATCCTGAAGTACTGTGGTATATTCTCTTAAATGTTAAATTCGAGTAGAATGTCACGATGCGTTCTAGGGAGATAATTCCACATTGTTGAAGAAAATGTGACATTTGAACGATAAGATTCTGCTCGCGAGCTTTTGAAAACTGCTCTCGACTACATCTCGACAACTACAATTTAATTTGTGTTTTTTTATACGCGTAAGTTATGCGTAGTCTAAAAATAAATTGGTCGAATTTACCGATTGATCAACTATCAAAATTTTTCGATCGCTGATAAAGAGAGAAAAATTAAGATCTTAAATTGTCCAAATAAACGTTTTCACGATAAAGATTTACAAATGTGCTTTTATAATATCATAGGTAAAATATTTTTTGTCCTAAAGTGTTGTTTAATAATTTAAAGAGACCAGAAGATCATCGATCCGATGCCTTTGTCCAAGAAATAGATACAAATTGGACTCGGTGTCCAATTGCGAGCTGCAGTCGACTTCGTGTGTGAAGAGCTTCTGCCACGGTCGACATCCTGTTAGGATACCTGATGATTAACTATTTGCATTTGACTATTTCCCGCGTTTCGCCTCTGCTGATTAATTATCCCGATCGATCTCTAACCCTGTTAACGCATTAGTTTCTAGGCATGTGCATTCGTAAACGGTTTCGATCGCGCGAAAATCGAAGCTCAATTGGTTGGTTGCCGTTCTGCGTAAATCGAAAAAAGTCCTTCTTTTTATGAATTTGTATTGGTGCTGAGCGATTTCAATGAAATAAATGACGTAAATCCGTATCAATGTGTTAATATTTAACGAATTTTTGTACAACGGTAAAATCAGTCGAATGTTATCGGCTTAAATCCTACTTCTGATTAACAAGCTTGTGCAGGAGATACTTAAGTTGCATCAAACTAAATAATATTTATGTTTCTCGATTTTTCAAATCTACAAATTTAATAATTATATCACTTTACGTGGTACACGTTGTTCAGCAAAATTCTTTTGTTTCTTTTTTTTTTTTTTTTTTTTTTTTTTTTTTTTTTTTTAAATTAAGCTTTAGAAGTATTTGCTAAAGCCAAAGTAATTTTCTCGCAAAAAAACTTGAGGTCTTAGAGGCTTGATAAATTAAAAATTAAATTGTATCGATTACTCGTGTACTTGGTATTTCTATATTTAAACGTATCGTACATCGATTTTATGGTATACAGAATGCGAATTTAATTGCTCGTCACACTCTCTTCGTGTTCGTTCAAATATCCGTTGAATTACAAAATTCTAGAAACATGCTTTCGTATTTGTTGTACTTCACAAACAAATTCCCAGCGCCTTTTAACACAAGTATCTTACATAACAAGTATTTACTACGCTAACCGAAGTATAAAAAGAGTTTAACAGTGTCATTAAAAAGTAATTAGAAGATAATGATAAAATGTAGTGCACATTGATTATAAAATGCTGTTTGGTGCAATACACACCAATACAGAATAAGTTACTGCACTTAATGTTTAAATCGGTATAGTATTTAAACGATAAATATATTACCTAGTTTTGATTTGTGCACGTATCGATGTAAACATTTCGTTTGAGTAAATTCTTTTTCAAAATTGCGATAATGTAAGTATTGTTATCGTGTAAGTAAATAGATTTTGCGTCTAGCTCTATTCAGTTTCTCGGTTTTTAAAAATCTTCTCTCGAGTTCAATGAAAAGCCAATGTACTGATTAAGATGTACTTAACATTCGTATGAAAAAAAGAACGTATAAAAAAGAAAACGGAAAAAACAACAGTACACGGAGTTCCCCCCCCCCCCAAGCGGTCACCCCACCACCCACATAACCACCGTGTGCCTAACGTTGCTTAACTTTGGTGATCAGACGAGAACCAGTGCTTTCAACGTAGTTTGACTGTTGCTGCTATGTAATAATAGTGTTTTGGTATATAACGTGAAATAGCGATAATCAATTTACCTTTTGTTTTTTGTAGAAAAGTAAGGGATTCAATTCTGTTACAATTCTGTAGCATTTGAAACAAAGCTTAGTAAAAGTGTTCGTAAGCAGCTTGGCATAATTAAGCTTGAAAATTGCGAGAATTGTAGGAAAATGAACTATCGGTAGTAGTAAATGAAAAAGCGAAATCCTGTGTAACGGCTGGCTACGTACAT
The DNA here is from genome assembly GCA_018907045.1 of Wiebesia pumilae. NCBI lineage: Eukaryota > Metazoa > Arthropoda > Insecta > Hymenoptera > Agaonidae > Wiebesia > Wiebesia pumilae. Next base: position 7,271,537 of record JACCHZ010000138.1, read on the forward strand.
CATTGTTATGAAAAGATCGGGTACATACGAATGAATTACCATAAACGAGTGTTCAAAGTGTAATGAAGCATACGGAACTAATGGATTCTTTTACAGCGACGGACCTCGACAGACCTTATTTATAAAATATCATTCGTTAATGTACCAATGGATATTTTGAACAAATATGTAAAAAAAAATTAATTGGTCTCGATCTTACTCTGTTTTCTATACGAAACGAGCTACAAAATCTCTAAGAAAATTAGTGATTATTATCGTTGCGCTTTACTTACTAATTAATTCTGGTTAATTCTAATGTTACGCTTAGATAGAGCAAATAAATATTTTTCTACGTTTCAACTCGATTAAGCGAGGTCTTCAAGAATATTCGGTATCTTCTAATCATCTGTATTTTCACATTAAAAAAAAGACCAAAAGAGTGGCTGTATCGATTAATTTAATTATAATTTCAGTGAAAATGCGCATGTAATCAACACAGCACTCGACGATAGATCTTAGAACAGATCGATCTAGTGCGAATACAGGTTTTCACTGTATCGTATTACGACGATGCGAGTCCGCGATTCAATGACCCTATGATCTTCGAACCGCCTCTAATGTGCTATTATACACATACTCTTAACGTAAATTGCGCTCGACCGTTTATATTTACAAAGTATTCCATCACTTTTTTCGGATACCTATGAAAAAAGATCTTAGTATTCAATGAAATGTACATTCAGCTGGATTGCATTATTAATTAACACATAGACTTGACAGCCATGTCTATTGCACGCTCAAGATAGTATTTACGTATGCTTGTGGTACAGTGCACAATTTTATACGTATTTCTATCCTTTAAACGTATTATTTCCGAATTATTGCTCATGAACGAAAAGAACACCTACTTTATACTTCCGTTAAATTGAAAAAGACTAAAACCGTAAATCTCTAGTATTTTATATCTTCCCCTCATTCTACTAATTTTGCATTAACTTGTAAAAGATCGGGTAAAGTTGCAGAGGTACAGTCCCTTTACTGGTTTAACTGCTTCCAGTGGTACGTAACTAGGTCTTAAGCTCGTTGGAATAAGTAAAGTATGTATACAGTTCAAGTAAGTTATTGGTTGTCTAAATGTGTTTATACAAATGCTTAGAACGGGCGAAGTGTCATCATCAAATAGAATATAAAAAATTTGCGATACTGCTGTTTTCAAAATTCGAGGGAATAACAGTTTGGTAAACGATCGTATCTATATGTCACGAACCTATTTTATAATAATTTTCGAGCTATAGTCACGAGCCTTGTACTTGTACAATGAGACTCGGATTTATGTGATTAGACTAGGGAATAAGCCGGCATTGATCGAATAGTATATACGTGTAATGATTTTCGACTCACATGGTACAAGAAATTCCTGTAATACCTCGGTCCAATTTACGTTTCATGTTTGTCATATTGTCCTATCGCTTTCCATCTGCTGTATTACTATTTCCTTCCTGTACTATACTATTAGTAACCACATGTGCTGTTTATGATCGTATATATTTGCATTAGCATTGGCATACGTTTATATTTCGTACGTTTCAAATTATCAGGTTATCATTTTACGAAATTTTTTTTTTCAGCGTGAGCTTCTCTAATTCCAAATAACATCTTGTTCATTAACAATTTTAGAACAATTACTTTAACGTACAAAATAAAAATTCAACGACGTAACTGCGCGTTAAATGGACAGGCAATTTTCTGCATTACTTTAAAAATGACTTCTAAAGTATTTAAGGAGAAATTAAATTGAAAAACGACTTTAATTTCAAAATGAATATTGATTAAGGAGCTAGTATTCGCATTTCAACAATTATAAGAACACCTGCGAGAATTAAATTGAAAGAAATTGTCCATTTAATTATTATATACAAGTGTATCACCTTGAACCACTCGATCTTGCCTGAAAACAAGCTACAAAGTATATAAAAAAAACTTTTGCTGTACAGAGTTGAATGAATGGATTTCCATTATTTAGCGATGCTTCGTTGACTAATCGTGGTTGTGATTCACTTCGAACGCATAATAAAAAAAAAAAGAAGAATGGTTTATAAAATTCGAGTGGCATAATTTTCAAAGTTTATCGATAAATTTTATCAAGAAATAACTTGACTATCTGTTTGTTAGCAATATTTCAAAATTCTATGTTAAATTTGGATCTTAATTCTTCGTAATAGCAAAGCATTTGAAAATGTCATGTTTTACTGCTTGTACATTCAACGAGCGATTGCAATTACAGTTAATTATACCGTAAACGTAACGTTATTGTCTAATAACAATTAGACAAGAAGTTGTCGCTCTTGTAGAGATGGGAGATAAAGCACGAAACTGCACTTCCCAACCCTCAAGGAAAGAAAAAAGGTAGATAAGCTACGGGTATAAAATACTACCGGTGGACTACTGGGTAAAAGATTTCTATGAAATTGCTCAAGTGTAAACGGTATGGAGTGAAAATATTATTTAACAAATGGAATTTAAATTTTCAAGGAATATCACAAAAGTTAAGCGAAAAATAGATACTACTCCTAATAGATGTTCGTTATTATTTTTTTTTTTTTAAACTCAACTCCAGAAACTAAATGACTTATGAATTTCCATTTTATTGCAATTTTGTTGTAAATAAGTTTATAAACTGCGATTGATTATGACGTAAGTTTTTTATTTTCAAATTTAGAATTTTGCTTCTAAATATTTCATGATCAAAGATGAAGGAAGAAATATGAATTTTATACTCCTTTGCCGTATACCTATAAAATACCAAAAACTTCAAAACATTATTTTTTATAAAGTCTAATCAATTAATAACTTCTTATACTCAAAATTATTCGATATATGCGAGATGTCTCCACGTTACAAGATGCTTATATTCTCGTTTAAAATCGTGCATAATAAAACATCTAAGAACATTTTTATATCGATGAAAAGAAGCAATAATTATAAAATCCGTACTTTGATTATTTAATGTTAAAATAATCGATTTCATTAATAGGTACAGTGATAGATAAGTCTATGAATAATTTATTCCGTAATAAATCGAAACTATTTATGAATGTTGTAAAATAAATGATATAAAATAATTTAATATATAATTTGCATAAGTTTTCGTGTTTATGCGCAGTAACAAATTTATAATTTATAATAACATCGAAGCATTTTATCCAAAGCATTTGCGTTCAATATATTGCCTCTGATAAATAATATTAAATTAACTTATATATTATAATCATTGTACATAAAAGCATAAACATAGATGGTAGAAAATTGTTTATAATAGATAATATTCAATGAAATAATTTTTGTACTTTATAACTGTTTTTAATTTGGCACCTACTGTTTATACATAGATTACATTTTACAGAAGTAATTTAGTATTATAGAACTTGGCATTTAAACTTTTTAATAACTATAAAATAAATATTTCATCAGACTTTAAAAAAAATATGTTTAAGACAGAGTAACTAAAAATATTTAATTATTATTACAAATTACTCTCGATTATCACATGTTTTACATATGCATGTTATAAATATTTTTAACTAAAAAACAAATATTTTATAATTATTTAGAAGTTCAGGGATACATTTTTTACTCTATATTACTTTTGTAAAACAAATTTATGAGAATATTACAGAAAAAATCGAAGTGTACTTTCAAGTAATTGAAGATACTTAACACCGAGTGAGTGAACAGTTAAAAATACGTTTCACAGATGATCAATTAAAAATGCTAACATTGACTTTTCCATTAAGAATAAAGACAAGGTTTCAATAATATTCGTCTGTTGTTGAAGTACTTTTCTATCTAAATTAATCATTTAAAACAATATTTACTCGAAAAATTAATATTATTACAAAGATCATTAACATCTCTTTCACTGTTCAAGTTACATCGTTTTACGAGTCACAAGTTACGCACGTAGACACATATGATAATGAGGAAATTCCATTTTTCTAAAAAATAAGACTTTCGATATAGGAATCGAGAGAGCGATACATTTCTACTTTCGGTAAAAATGTTTTCGACTACTCTCCGTTTCTTTTACTTCATTCGGATATTTTGTCCTATATGAACATTATTTTTTCTACTATAGATTACATAATTTTTGTAATAGCTAATCACCGAAATATCTTCTACATCTGAATTTCTTATCCATTACTTATTTCCCTTTTCACACAATCTATACAACAAATAAGCCTTCGAAAATTGATTTCTAGTGTGCGTACATATATTTGAGTAGGTACGTACAATTACATTTTCCTTGTTTTTTTTTTTATTCTTTATTATTTATACTTGCAAACATGCTTTTTCGTAAACATAGTTATAGGTACACACTAACGTACCTAGGAAACGACTTACCCTTCGCTTATCATCATAAAGTCGTGAATTTCATCGCGTTTTATTTTTTTGTAATATTTATTTATTATCATGTAAGTTTAAAATTCACAATATCAGCCAAGTAATACAGTGGATTTCTTATTCCTTTTCTCTTCGCAATATAATTTCTTTATTATAGTCTAGAAAGGAAAAGCGTCCTCGAGATCGATTATGTTTTATGTCGACGATGGATAGATTAAGTTTTGATTTTCCATCGCCTGATATATGTGTTTTTGTAATAGTTATGCTTATAAATTTACAGGAGATTTTTGAGCAAAATTACAACGAAAGTTTTATGATTACATTTTTCTTAATAATTATAAGTTCATCAATGGAGAGAGAGAGAGAGAAAAAAAAAAAAGTTTCCTTTTACCGATTCTTTTCGTTTTTAATAAAATGATTATAAAATTAATTAGCCACAATGGAATTATATTTTATCTTACAATGTAAATTAAAAGCAAATACATTTCGATGAAATTACAATTATCAAGAATAAATTTTGAACTTTAGTAATTTTATTACCTGTAATTTTGGATGCCCAATGTATTATATAATGATATATATTTTTTTCTAATATTTGAAACGCTTTTCCTTGGACGCATTTTTTATTTTATCTGAAACAAACACCGATGAAAAAATTTAACGCGAAAGTTTTTTTTTTTCGATAAGCCACGTAGATTTTCGTACGTACATACGTATGTATTATAACACATTTTCTTTTCACTATACATACACAGACTTCAAACAGATTTGACGATTGACAGGAAACTTATTTTACATCGTAAGAGGTTTTTCTTATTATGGAATGGTTTATCTAGCAATCTAACAACTTTATGTCATAATTTTTTTTCTTGTATTTTACATTTTTAAGAATATGTATATATTTGAAAAAAAATTACGTCTAATCTTTAAGTAATTTATTCACCTTTTTCTTAATAAGGTAACTTCAACGCTAAATAAATTGAACATCTTTTATTCTTAGTGAATGTTTTTAATTGTAAAAGTTATTCGCTAAAGTTTTTGCTCTAGGTTCTGTATTTTTCACTAATCTCATAATTTTCATTTTATACTTAGTAGACATCGATGTATTTGTGTGTACACAGTTTTGTAGCTTTTAGTTATCTTGGCATTGTTACGTTTAGAATAAAATATTGTCATATCTTACAAACGCACGTTTATTTAAAAATTCGCACAATCGAGAACATAGCTTTTTCTTTACTTATTCTCTCTCATAAAAGTATTTTAGCTATAAAAATGTTTAGGCAACGCGTTTGCAAAGTAAGAAAGAAAGAGTATAGCTAGTCGAAAAATAGCTAATTCAAAATAGTTATATAATATAGCAAATATATGTCGCATGAATATTCTTTGTTTTTGCTCACAGCTTTGGCATAAACATTCATTTTATATTTTTTTTTATAATAAAGGATTGAGTAAAAAGGCCTTCTCTTAATTATTGTAAATTCTGTTTAAAAAAAGGCACCTTGCATAAGGTTTTCTCGTGATTTAGCAACTTTCTTAAGTTTTCTTACGTAATTGTCAAATTTGAACTTTAATAATTGTAAAAAGGCATCGGCGATAAGCGAAATCAATTTTTCACTATCGACAAACTTCTCTTCCTGAATATTAGTTAGATTACTTTATTTTCTGCGTACTTCCTTTTATTATTATACGCAACAAGTATAATCAACGTTCTTCTCATATCAAATAACTTCTCTCAAAAACTGTACAACAATAAATTATACGTTTACGCAGAATTCACATTTTTCCTGAATATAATTTCTTTTTTAGATATCTCGTCTACTTTAGTTCACATATCACTATATATTCCGTCTTTTTTCTCATCGATTTCCTCCTTCGTCCAAACTATCAAAAAAAGAAAGAAAGAAAGGACGATTAAAGTTCGTGAAAGAGTTTTTTCTCTCAAATAAAAATATTATACCACCCATATTAACACTTTTCCGAAATACACTTACGCATAGTCCATTCGAGATAGAATCTATGTGCGGCGAGGCCTTAGGCTTACGTACGAAGAACAAAATATAATCAACAATTCATAAAGAAATACTAAATAAAATCAATGTTTATCTTTCTCTTACACTCGTTTGCTCACTCGCTCACTCACTAACTCTGTCTCATTTTTCTTGTCTATTACTCCCTCTCCCTCGCGCTCTTCTCTCATTCTCTAAATATTTAATAATCAAAATAAAATTCATAAAAATATTGTGCGAGTCACAATAATAATAATAATAATAAAAATCTACACTTTTAAGTTATTTTTGCAATTTGTCGTTGCATCAAGCCTTGGTTTTGTTTTTTATTCTTTTGTTTTTATTCTTTTAGGACACTGAGCTTATGGCGTTGTGCGGTGTACCCATCTGTGTGAGGACTTTGTCGAGCCACTGAAGGGGGCCATGGAGATGCGTTTCGATCCAGCAAGGTGTCGATGTTACGTCCTGGCGATGGTACTCGGCACCCCAACCCTTTACGAACGACATTCTGTAAATAACGAATAATTTTTAGCGTAAAGTTCGTTTCCTTTATATCAATACAACTGACGCTATTTATTTCAAAAATTAAAAATCACTCAAAAATGTAGTCACGAACGTAAAACTAAGCATCCACGCTAATACGCAGATAGTTTTAAAAACATTGAAGTATTATACATAAGTTACAATCATCAAGAAGTCTCTGTGTGTGTGTGTGCGCGCGCGTACATATTATAAAAACTAATGAACGAACTAGTTTTGTATACTACATATTTTCATAGCGCTCACTTCGTTAGAACTACTTAAGCACACATTTTTTATTGTTCTTTATCAGAATGGCTTCTAAAATAATTACTTAAAAAATACTTTAATAATAAATATTCGCATAAGAAAATAAAAACGAACGTCAGATACTACATACTTTTCATTGCTTGCAATAGCCGATTAAAAGATTTGAACAAAAAGCTTTAATTCCATTAGGAAATGTCTCCTCTCCTTTCACTCAACTTGTATCAGCATTTTTACTTTTGCTCCGTATACTTCACCCGAATAATTTTGCACGTTGAGAAAAATAGCGAGTAAAACTGGAGAAGAATCACCGCCTTACCTGATGGTGCACATCTTTGTGAGCTCGTAAACAGCCTCGAAGCCATGATTGACACTCTGCGAGAGCAGCTGGGCGAACTCCTGGTTGTTGAATATCTTAAGCGAGCATCCGGGCGGTATCTTGCAGACGGTACTCGGGTGAAAGCCGTGGTGGTGGTTGCAGTTCCTTGATTGTACGAAGATGGCCGAGTCCGACAGACATTCGGCGTAGACCTCGCCGCCTACGTAATAGAGATGCACGCCCTTGCCGATATGCCTCCTCGTGTTCTCGATCGTTGAGTTGCGGTTAACGTTGGAGAGCTGCCCGAGGCAGAAGCGGTCGGAATTGTTACTGGGATTGGTGAAGCCATCGACGATGACCGAGTGCGACTGGCAGTGAAAGACCTCGCCGACTCGGCAGTTCAGCTCGTAGTAGGCTATCGAGGCCCAGTAGGGCGGTTCCTGGTAGCATACCGGGGCGACTTCGGGGCTCGCCGACGTGTCCATGGCCGAGCCGCTATTGCTCGAGACCGTGGAGTCGGGTGGCGGCGAGGGTCCGTGCTGCGAGCCCTCCTCCGGGGGTGAGTACGCCGGGGGCGGCGTCTCTGGCAGTCCGTTCGAGCCGTACGGGCTTTGAGGGTTGGTCGAGGTCGAACCCGGACTCGGCACCGACCCCACAGACGAGATCGGCGAAGTCGGATTTACGCCCGCGCCAACTGAACGACGAAATAATACGGGTTTTACTTGTATTCGTACTTAAACGACCAGCTTTTCATTTTTAAACGTTGTTTAAACGGTGTCACTAGTTGTGCAAAAATCAATAACTTATCTTTGTTATTTAGCTTCTAAGCTTCACTTTTATATGATTTAGCCCACGCGAAGTCTTCCGTAAACATATAAGTAAACACATCATCGTGAGACACCTAAGTGATTTATACATTAATAAAGGAGCAGCCGTTTAAGCCGTTTTAACAGCCAATGTTCCGTCTCAATTCTAAGGATATATTCCTTAAAGCTGCACATAATTAGCTCATTATTACGCTACTAATAGCCAACAAATTTCGGTCTCAAAATAATCAAAGTGCTTTTTTAATTAGAGCTACTTATCGATGTGCGGTCGGTATGAAAGATCGCCCAAAGGTCAATTATTGTACGTCGCCTACGTAAAATGGATAACAAAAAAAAATTTACACAAAAGATTATCTTTAACTCATATTTGAAGTGTGTAAACATTTGATAGCAGATGTAAAAAGAAGCTAAATCCGGTATCGGTCTATTAACTCATAACATCATAAGCAATGACGTTAAAGAGGTTGCACGAAGTGGTTGAAACGTAAAGTGCTGTTATTGAATTTAGAATTTAAGCTGCACGCGGTTGAATAATACTAATAATTTATTAACCCCAATGCTTTAATGTCTTCGTACTTTTTATCTTATTTTCTTATTATGCACGCAAAATGTCATGAATAACACGACTTACTGAATTCACTCAAGTAAATTTTATCTAGTTTACTTATGTACAACCAGTCAAATCAAATGAGATCAAATACTTCGGTAAATTTCCACTCCGTGATTAAGAAAATTCTATTCAAAGTAATTTACTTCTAAAAACTTTATGTAGATTTACTCAAGTGATAAATAAAGCATACTGGAGAATTTGTTACTTAGCGTGTATTTATCAATTGCTTAAAGTATAAAATAAAGCTAGAAAAGGGGTCAAAGTAAAATCAACTTAATTTAGAATTTCCTATTCGTAGAAGAGATTTGAAAAAATCTTCTCTTCTTAAAATAAAATGCACGAATTGTCATACTTTTGCGTGTTTTTGGGTGTTTAATGAAGCATTTACTAGATACGTCACAATTATTCTCTCGTATCATTGTATCATTGGAATTCATCCAATATTTAAATATGACTTAAAATATAACATAATTTAAGCGAATGTCCCTTGGAAACTGATTTAAATAATGATTTAAATTCAGAAAATAAATTTAGAATTTATCTTTCGTGTTTACATTATTTTATTAAATAAAGCTTTTTTAATCAATGAAACTTAATAACAATGATAATCATAAACTATTTATAAAACAATGTTAACTTACTTTTCTTGCTTTGAGAAACGTTTTTCAAGTAAATTTATAAAAGAATTGATCGATTCAATTAGTAAAAGCAATATTTTACAATAAATTTATTATCTGATAATTAAAAGAATTACAAGTTATAATATTTGTAATTCTGTGATCTACAAAATTTAAACTTAAAGTTCATAATTAAAATTAAGTAAGATCTTTTATATCAATGTCTATGAAGTTCATCTTAAATAAAGTTTATCCTCAATAGAAATCTGATTTGTTTTAAACATTACTTAACTTTTAGATAAATTTTATTTAGCATAAAAATTTTGTTCCGCTGAGATGTACAAACAATCTTTTCTTTTTGTATCTGTCGATAAAGTAAGATTTAAGATATTTATACCAACATTTTTTCAGAGATATAATCGTAAACTTTTAATTGTGAAAATAATTTATGATTAAGTTAGTAAAATAAAATAAAACATAATCTTTAAAACCCTGGAAAAAGATTGTTAAATCCATAGTGAAATATTCATAGTGAAACAAAATCAATCATTATATAAAAAGAATATTTATAGACTCAAAAAACACAAATTTTTGACATAGAGAAGCTTAAACTTAAACATTTTCATTACTTATCGAGATTGTTCATTTAAGATTCAAATAGATTTAAAGAATTTGTAACTCTTAAAGTAGTTTCAAATTCACTTTAATGTTCTACTTTTTTCTAATTTTACTTATAACAATATAGAAAAAAGATTTCGCAAATTTCAAAACTTTAATATGATAAGGTTCAAACCAACATGACTTAATTAAATAATTAATATAATAGTTTTTCTTTCTTACGATAATTCCTTACGAATAATTTAAATAAAAAATATAAAAACAGTATACAAATTTTAAATCATTTTACAGCAAGTAAAATAATTTTGTCTTATTTTTCTCTTTATTGCATTATGTAATTCTTATGATCTAAAATACTTAAACTTTTGTAATTCTATAGTTTTAACACAAAACAATATTCTGTATAGTTGAAACCTATAACTGTTAATAAACGTTCTAAAAATCATTTCACCAAAGTAGATTTTAAAATGATTCGTTTGTGGAGTTCAAGTGTTTAAGACTCTGTGTATCGCCCGAAGAATAAAAACTTTAGCTTGGTAAACAACTTTAATAAACTGTTTATTTACCTTAAAGTACTTTATTATTTGTATAGTTATTAAAGTTATCAAAGTAATAAAATTTTTTCCTGCAATTTAATTATAAAATGATGGATTTTTCATCTAAACTAGATAATGCATTTAATAAATTTTGTATAAGTCATGAATTACGAAGATTATTTCAGATAATCTCAAACTTATTAAAATGGAAGAACTCTCTTGAAGGCATTAAGCATGATATTATGAATTGCTATTAGTGTCTTGAAAATTTTTGTTTAAAAGTTAAAAGATGATGGTATTTAAAATGTAATTTTAAGAGCGAGTTTTAATGAAGGTTCACAAGCACGAATCCTATACATTTCTTTTCACTTACATGTATTCAACATGAAAAAAGCAGACAAACGCACCTGCATTTGTACCAGAAGGATTGAATCCGGTGGACGAATAGGAAACATTGTGGGGCATGGTAGGCTCGGTGAGCTGTTGGAATGGCAAGAGCGAGTGGCCGGGCGCGAATTCGGAATGTCTCGGCACCAGGACAGGTGGTAGTACAGGACTCTCCACCCTTTTGTAGTGATACGGATTGATGCAGACTTCCTTCTGCTTAGCCGAGAACGGATATTGGCACAGCTCTAGAGGTTTGAGCTCGTGGTGTGACTGTAGGTCCGGCCATCTCCAGACCCTGCAATAGATCACGTGAGGCAGGCCCTTGCGATGGGACACCTGCAGCCTGCCGTCGAGGCTCCTTGGGATTGTCACACACTTGCTGGGAGTACCGGGACAGCTCAGAGCCCGCTCGAGCTCTTCGATCGCGCCCTTGCGCTTTTTTAATTTTTTCACCAACGAGTCCACGGCTTTCTCAGCCCATTTCTCCTCTTCGTCACCCTGTTTCCAACCGAGTAATTTTTTTACAGCTGGACTGGTAAAAGTGAATAGGCTATTGAGCGAGGACATCGGACCCGAACTCGACGACCCCTCTTCATCATCCATTTTATCTTCTATCTAGGTTTTATCTTACAAATAAGCACTTTCGTTCGATAGTTTTGGATTCCTTACTATATCTAGGCACTGAAAGTAAACGAAAGTGGTAATTAATCAATAAAATTAATTTAGATTTATACAAAGAGAAAATTAATCTCGTGCGATTGTTCTAACAACAAAAAATGAATAATTTCTTGCATTTGAAGTGTTCGACGACTCGATCTGTACGTAAGATAATCAATTTAGCAGTCAGCTTTAATATAATTATTTATTGTACAAACTTAAGTTGCTCAGTTTTGAATAAAGAAGATATATCTGACAAATAGCACGTCTAATATTTTGTATAAATATTGAATACTGTCAAAACTAAATACCAAAGTTCTTAAATACGTTGTAAATTTATTTATTAGTATGAAATCATAAAATTTTGATATATATAATGCAGTCAGTATTATTGATCTAGTAGAAAATAAACTATTTATAAAATGCTTACTATAATATTTTAAATAAAAATTTCTTACCAAATGTAGGCTACATTGATCTGTCAACGATTTAACATCTTGATCTAAATAAGTCTACTTTAGTTAAAAAGTATTTCAAAATATTATTGCAATATTAAGTGTTAACTTTAAGGCTTCTTCAGAATACTTTCATACGTTTCTTTAATAATCTTGATGCTTTAGTATCAATAATTATGGACACAATTTACCTAAAAAAGAAATATCTATTAAATGCAAAGTATTGGATGTACACTTAAAACATTTAAGGACATAATCGGATACAAAATGGAACACCAAATTAGCAACAGAAGAAACAGAAATACAAAGAGAGAGAGAGAGAGAGAGAGAGAAACAAAGATAAACAATGTTAATAGTTAAAAGCAGATAAAAAATAAGTGGATAGAAGAAATAAGTCGATAAAAAAATTTTTTGTGCATTAAAAATCTACTATTAATATTCTACAGTTATAAAATATTATTCTGCTTAATTGTTATACCGTTGCAGCACAACAAACACACAAACCTGTTGTATTTTTTCAATGCATTCTACACGTATAATATTAAAAAGTGAGAATAAACAAGTAGCTTTGAAAAGTACAATGATTAAATACCATTTAATACTGATTGATTTTAAACTCTATGTCATTATGCACAATTATTTGGTCCAGTAGCACAACAAATATAAAAGCCCTCGGTAGTTTCCTTAAAACACACATACTCACAATGCATACAGCTATGTATATGCATATGACATATTTATATATTTACGTGTGTACGAGTGCCTGTATTGTATGTGGATAAGCATGTGTGCAAGCGCGTACGTGCGCTCGCGCGTGAGCATATAGATAGATGTATAGATATGTATACACATATATATCACAAAATAAAAGAAGTGTAAGCAAGTAATCAAACAATTGAAAAAAATACAACAAGAGAAGAAATTTTGCATAAACTATGTACCTCCCCCTCATGCTCGCTCTCTTCTTTACGCATGGAACCACTGAGAGAAGCGGAAAAACATTGGCGCGCGCCCGTTTATGTTCCTCGTATATATAATCCAGACGGACGGACACTCACACCCGAATAGACGAATACACGGAGAGGCAAACGTGCGTATACGCTGACGTCGACGACGGCGACGACGTCGATAGGTTTATATAGCCTGGACGGATGGGAGCCGAGCGTCTGCGTGAGCAAGTGCGTACGATGTTTACCCTCCAATGCTTTCTCCCTTGCAGGGTTGCACGCACCAACCTCCTGTGTGTACAAAAAGACGTCCCCGACGTTATCGCAACAGCGACAAATGCGTGCGAGGATAATATCACGACGACGACGACGACGACGACGACGACGACGACGACGACGATGATGCTACTGCTAACCGTTCGAAAAAAAATATACAGGCACTATGCGTTAGTGTACTCGTGTGTGTACGTGTGGTGTCGTGTGCGTGTACTATGAAAGCCGTAGGCTAAATGCATGTGTGTTTTGTATATGCGCGAGATTATACTCGCACTCTTATAGCTTGGCGTATATAATATGGCCATTGGGGGAAAATGGCGGACGGTCTGTTTACGCCTTCGAGCAAAAACAAACGCGGTACGAAGATGTGCGAGCCGAGAACTTGGCGCGCTGCGCGCACAGTAAAATTTGCGTGCGCTGCCTGGTATATATTCCGGCATGCAGGAACATCGGATTGAACGGTCAAATTCACATCGCTCGTTTTACTTCATTCGCGTGGAATGTCCCACAATCTGTACTGCACGGGTCTTTTTTACAGAATTGCATGTTGCTGTCGTTGTTGGGCTCGTCATCTTATTACATTACTGTCTTTATTTACCGAATGAACAACATCAATCGTGTGGACACAGCCTTATGCAATACGTTCTGTTCCGTCATTCTAAGAATTTTTTTTTCATCTATTACTAATTCCATTCAAATTTAGAGACAGTTCAATGTAAACTATAATTATTAGATAAGGATAAAAGAGGATGATCAGAATGGATTCTGTTCTTCGAATCATCGAGAAAAAGTTGCAATGCTGGCCAATATTTACGTTTGTACAATTGCGTGGATCTCGTAAGTCTGTATGCCTGTATGCCTTTATATAGAACGTACCTGCTAGCAAAACAATCGAAGAACGATCTCTATTCTTTCGAGCAACCTTATTCCACTGATAATACATATTATTATTTATGCTAAAAGATATAACATTACTGCTTTTGTTTAAGCGAGGGTTTATTTTACAAGTATCGAGGAACAAATTTTTTACTCATTTCGGTATGGGTACGTTCTACTTTTTAGCTCTAGTCGAGTAAAACTTGAGAAACATTTTTATTTCCAAGAAATTCAAGTCGAACGCGAATACGATTGAATTCGCGGAACAGCGACTGCATCTTTACTCCAGATTATATAATTCGAGATATTTCTACGGTGTAAAAAGAAAAGTGGCCGGGCTTTAAGAGACTGATATTTCCTCCTGTAATTTTGTCATTGCAATTAGCTGAAATTTAATTCATTTGCCATTGAAACTGATACTCTTTTAGCGCTAATATTGAAAAACAGAGCGGGGTTAAGTGACATGAAATTAAAATTAAATTCGCAATCCCAAAAAGCAAAAGCATTTTATTGAGTTACGTTATGTAATATATATTTGTAACGAACACAATTTTCATTCGTATAAATTTTGTGCATTGCACGCGGATACATTAATAATTTGTTCTTGTTTCATATGCAGTTTACAATGTCATGATATTTTGTAATTTTAAAATGAAATAATAAAAAGAATATAAAATACGTTAAATTTGTTGGTTTCGACTTTGTAGAATAAGAAATATATCCACTGAACAAAAATTAAGGCTTTTTGTATGATGAATAAACATCGTATGTCGCGCGTTGAACTTGCGTTTCTGTAATGTTGTTAAAGAGATAAAAAGAAATTTTTTCAATGTCTACCCCTACATTCAAATTACGCGCGTAAACGCCTTTCGATATAGCCATGAACAATTCTAGAATTTACTTATTTATGCGCACTCGAGTTATTGCACAAATTTCAAAGCAAATTGTACGTAACAAAATAAAAACCGAAAATACAATTTGGATTTCATCGTATTCTATTTGAGATTTAACTTTTTAAATCTAGGTGCCTTCAACGTAGTAAATGGAATATAAAAAAGCGCAATTTAAAGTGTAATAATTGATACATATGACAAATTGATTTATTTTTTAGAAAATTGAATTTGTAATACGTAAAATTTAAAAATAAACTTTTCAAGAAAAAAGATATAAATGATCAAAGTAGTGGATGATTTTCATGTTTGACAATATTAATATTGACAATTATAAAATCTTTCGGAGAATTAATGAAAATTTATTTAATATCAGTTGAAATTAAAAGTTTTTTTTTGTTTAATGTTTTAGAACAATATTTGCAATGGAAATATTTACGATTGCATAATACTCGAGTGTCATTTCAATTTGTACAGATTATATTTTTTCAACGTGGATTAAATTTTTAAAAATTCATTTTTTGCATCAAAATTGAATGTTTTCCAGTCATTAACTCTTACGCCATTTGATCAAATTTTTGTGTTTACAATATTCATGTAGTATTTAAATTACAATATTATCAAATATTTTCTATATCTGTTCAAAAGTAAATTATCCGATTTATATAAATATTGGTACTTTTAAATTATTTTTTAATCTTATAACTATATATGCAACGTTATGCTTTTAAAAAATTTTTACATTTCCTTTATATTTTCCTTGGCAAGTGTAATCAAAGAAATTACGTAGAAAATATTATCAAATATTTTCTATATCTGTTCAAAAGTAAATTATCCGATTTATATAAATATTGGTACTTTTAAATTATTTTTTAATCTTATAACTATATATGCAACGTTATGCTTTTAAAAATTTTTTACATTTCCTTTATATTTTCCTTAACAAGTGCAATCAAAGAAATTACGTAATTTTTATTTTATTAAAAAACATGTACTTTACATACTTTTGTAAGATGATTCTTCGTTTTTCTAATTACACAAGTGTATTCTGTAAGTTCAAATTATTATATGTAGACTTTATTGAATTATAATTAAAAATAAGCGTTACGGATATTTCGTGTAAATAGAATTTTCAAACAACCGTTCGGTACTTTACTGAAACCTATGTTTTTTAATTCAATAAATATTCCCAACTAAAAGATATATTTCGATTATTTATAAACCAGTTAAAATAAATAAGTTCAGCTCATTTACATCTATACAAATTATTAGTTTTTTAATCAATAATTTCTTTTTGGCACTTATTTAAATTTATAAATTCACTTCATAAAAAATTTTACATTTTTTATTAAAAAGTTCAGGAGTAAAACTACGTAATTTTTTGCAAAATTTCTTCGAATTTTTTTATTTTTTTTTTAATTATTGGAATTAGATTTGACAAATACATATCCTTAATTATGTACGTAGAATAAGTTATTTATAACTGAAGAATGTAATAATTTGTATTTCTAAAAATAAAATAATTGATTGATAACACAAATAAAATTTATCTTTACGACTTTCTTACATTATAAATAAAATAAGCACTATCGAAGACGTAATGAGCAAAATAACACGAAAATATAAATATATTAACGCAGTGCAATAATAAAAATGTCAGAAAAATACAAATAACAGCTCGCACAGGAATAATTTAAATAAAGATAACAATTTTATTATTTTATAACTTTAACAATTATAAATGAATTTATTTACAAATTATAATTTAGCAAGCGAATACCATATGTATGGACATTGCAGTAAATAAGTATAATTTAATAGTTTAATAAAACTTTGCGTGCATGATTATATTTATTATTTTTAAATAAACACTTAAGATATTTTTTTAAATGAATCGATGAATCGTTTATTGCATACATACGCAAGTGTTGATTTGTTGCGTTTCTTAATTTACTAAAAAGTAAGTAGTATCGATAAAACAACTAAGGATTCATATAAATAATGATTCAAAACTTTAATTTAAGATTGACATGAAATGAACTAGATTTCACGTTCAATTTTCTGACAAACAAAATCTCGATTCGATGAATTTTCAGTACAGTTTAAAATTCCAATTATTTGATATGTTTTAATAATTCGTATGAATCAAGGGTAGTATGTATCAATTGCGAGTAACGTATATCTGTTAAAACGTATTATAATTATACGTAAATAAATATTATAAACGTATTCTTCTGCACAATTAAATGTAAAATATGATTTTCAATTATTTTAAACAATAAAATTAATTATTATGATTTTCTCATTTTTTAAATTAATTGCGGCTTGGAACGATAATATTTACAAGATAAGAAAAATATATTTCTCGGCTAATTTTGAATCAACTGGTTGTATTTATTGCGCGATCGCGAATGAATATTATAATAATTATAACCTAAAATTTGATTTGGTGCGGAAAGGCGCGTGATCGAAAGGTATAGCGAGGAGGAAGAAATACCGAAGAAAAGTCGATCGTGGCGTCGGTCGATATAAGCCCGACCCGACCTGTACGCCATATTTATATCGCGAGACGCTACTTCGGAATCGACGTTTAATTGTAACCCTGTGTTGTGGCAAACTCTCGACAGCCAAGCCGAAGTAGATAAATATCGATATATTTCGGTTGAACAGTTCTCGCACTCTCAATAGAATTATATATCGTTTTATGATATCTCGTGCAAGTTCGAAATTGTGCTGTGCGCCGCGCAAAATCAAAATCCTTCCGTTCGGAGAATATTTTGAAGTTCGGTTTACCGATTCTTCGGGATGTTGGAAGTTGTTACGCGAGTATGACAGAAATCGGGCAAGTTAGCCAATTAGAAGTATTTTAGAATGCCAATTTTTAAGGTTGCCCTGTAAAAGTTAATAGATTTGTTTTGGTTAAACTTTTGATCGCAGTAAAAATTGACGTTAGATTTATTTCTTTTTTCTTTTTTCTTTATAAAATACCAGTAGAAGACTTATTTACGTTTTGCAATTTTATTTTTTGGCTCTGTTGTAATTAACGAAATTAAGCCTGAAAATTTAGTTTGTGTATAACAAGTTAATTCTTAATATTTGTTCATTAATTTTGTTTATTGATTGTTATCGTTGTTGTTAATTTTGATGCATAATTTAAGTTTTATTTTCTTAGTCATTTCATCGTTAATATCTTTTTCTTTCCAATAGTATATGTATAGTGTAGTACAGGACAAACTTTCACAAACATTTTATTCCTTATTTTCAATAAAAATCTTTTTACCAGATGCAGTAAGGGGAGAATTTAAGTATTACTTATTCATAGAAAATTATATTTTAGTGCAATGGAAAGCCAATTATTAGTTTGTAACAAAAATGAGGTCATCGATTCCGAAGAGAATATCACTGCTACCGAATTGGAGTCAGGAGTGGAGATTATTGAACACGAACAAGAAGAAATTCAGCCTAAGCGGAGTAGCATACAAACAGTGTTCGCCAAATTTATGGAAGAGAAACATTCTATTACATATAGAAAACTTGTCGTACCCCAATCCATGAGAAGTATTTATTGGAAATTTTTTGGATTTCCTGCCGACGACGACGGCGAAATTTTAACAAGAGTTAAAATAGTTTGCTTGTTGTGTAAGACACAAATTGCTTACAACAGAAATACAAGCAATTTACGAATGCATTTGCAAAATAAACATGTGCAAGAATTGCACGATCTTGAGGCAATTAGTCCACCTCGTAAGCAGATAGTCACGCAAGAAAGCAAAGAACGCAGAGCACAAAAGAGAATGTTAAAAGCTGCGATGGCTACTAGTGCCCAACATATTTATACGACGAATGCCGATGGTACGGTGCAAATTGGAGGAGACATTCAATTTATGACAGATCCTTTTACAGATCAGTGTTTAGAAGAGGATATCAATGTTGGTGTAAATATTGCTAAGCCTTTAAAGTTCATGATAAAAAGTGGTCCCATAGATAACGTAACTAATACTAATAATCAAAATGTTGCTTTTGTACTGTCCGATGAAAATCAACAGCAGTCTAGTTCAAGTAGTAAATCAGTTTCAGAAGCCATTGTAGAATTTCTAATAATAGATTTGCAATTGCCAGAAATTGTTCAAGAACAGGGATTTCAAAGACTTATCGCTACATTGAAATCACCGTGTCAAATACCTAGTAAAAATTCATTAGAAGAAGAAATTATCCCTAAAACGTATGAAACGTTTAGAGAAACTATACTTTCGAGTATTTCCTCTTTGACGAATGAAATAAGTTTAGCAGTGGATGAGTGGACATCCAATTTTGGTGAAACTTTTTTCACTTTTTTGATTTATTATCAGAATCCTGGTGAAGCTGTCTTAGAATCTAAGATGATATGTACTATACACGGACCCAGAGAATGGGATGAGATACAATGGGGAAGCACAATAGATTCTATCTTTAACGATTGGTATATAAAAATTGAGAAAATCACTGCTGTTGTTGTATCAACAAACAGAGTGGAATTAATAAATTCTTTAGTTAGTAGAGGTTTATCTGTAATTCCATGTTTACTGCACTCTCTTCAAATTTGTGCACAGGCATGTTTTGATAATTTTCAAGTTGCTAGCGTCTTGGCTAATTGTAGAGCAGCTATTGGTGCTATTCTGAGCCATCCAGATTCTGCCACGGCATTTGCAATGCAAGAACAGCTTCTCGGAGTAAGAAAAACTTTATGTATTTATATTTTTAAACATTATTAGCGTATAATTAAAAATATCAATAGTTGTTTCTAAATTAATCTTATTAACAGTTGACAATAAGTAGAGAAATTTTAAGTAACTTTTTATACTTCTTTATTATATTAATAAATTTTCAAAATTTGTGCTTTGTATTGAACAATATTATGAAACTATATGAAAAATGTACGAATATCCCTAGAAGTTGAAAAGAATCAGATTTTTGAATATGCAGATTAATAATAATAATAATAATAATGACGACGACGACGACGATGATTATTATTACAAGATGATATTTTTAATACTTCTCTTGATTTACCGGCAGTCGTGATCTACTAAAATTTTAAACGTTCAATTTAAGTTACAAAATAAAAGTTCTGTTTGACATTTGTTGATATGACGCATATAACGATTAAGTCCTATTTGATTTCATCTTTCAAAGTTTTGAGATGCGAAGAATGAAAAAAATTTCATTTGCATTACATGAAATGCGAAGATTAAGTTTTTATCGATAAATGATTTTTTGCATTCTGTAATTGTATTTTCAGTTGGAAGAGAACACTATGGTCATGGATTATCCTTTCGTGTGGACGTCGACGTACACGATGCTTCAGCAGATGATCCCTCGACGAGATCTAATCACCGCAATTTTAACGGGTATTGAAGGCACCGATCTGAATTCCGTCAATCTTAACGACGAACAGTGGCAGATCGTCAACGACTTGGTTAACGTACTCGAACCTTTCAAAGTCACGATAATGACGCTCAGTGAAGAGAAAATGCCATTAATTTCATTGTTGAAACCATTACTCTGGCAATTGGTTTCTGCACATCTTAAAATTAAGGAAGGCGACAGTGATATCGCGCGATCCTTCAAAGAATCCTTGTCGGAAATGCTCTGCGAACGCTACGCGGATTCTAATGTCAGTTTAATGTTACAAATCGCTACAACTTTGGATCCAAGGTAAAAAACTTTGCTTCCCTCAAGATTTTAAATACTTCTTTTCTGCACGATTATTGATATTCTAATGTAAATGAAATATTTGTGCAGTGCTTAGTTCTAGAAGCATTATTCGATAAAAAACACTTAATGCGCATTCTCAACTTATAGACTTTTTTATCGTAAGAAAAAAGATTGTTGTTACATTAATCAAACAATTCATTAACTGCAAAAATATTTCGGTTATTAAGTTATTAATATGTATATTGTTGGTGTCGATTATTCAAGTTAAAACAGTGTACGAGATTTTGTTACAATAAACGATGAGAAAATCATACTGCAGTGTTTGCAAACGCAGTTAATACTATTATACCCCAAATTGAGTATATTTTCATAAAAAATGTAATAAACGATGTGAACACACACACACACACACACACACACACACACTATAATTGTATAGTTTTTCTTAAGGTTTTATTAAAAAATAATTAAAATTAAGTTATGGTTAAAAATTCAATTTAAAATTTATATGCATATGAGTAATTAAGATTATAAAATACATTTTAAAATTTACTTATATCCATAAATCTTTTTACTTACTTTCAAATTTATATATAAATTCTTATTATTTTAGATTTAAGGAAGTACCTTATGCTACCGATGAAGATAAAAAAATGGTTGCAACACCTATTAAAGAAATGCTTACAAGGTTGATAGAAGAAGAGGAAGACAATACAGAAATAAAAAATGAAGATGAATCACCTGTTAAAAAAGGTCGACTATCAGGTGAATGCCAATAAAATATAATTTGGAAAAATTCAAATCAATATCAGTACATACAAAATAGTTTATTTTATTAGAAAGAGTAATATATTTATATTTTTAGTTATCGATCAATGATTCGAATTTTATATTGAATAAAACTCTTTGTTTTATTTTCTAGAAAGAAGTTAGCTATGTACAAGATGTGTCAAAATATTTTGTAATTCAGATAATCCTCGAATTAATGAACTATTTTAAATGTAAATTGAAAAATAATAATAATATTTTTTTCAACTATAGTTCTTGCTAGTGTTACTACTATTTTATTGAAAGACGTAAATGTAATTCCAGTTCTAACACATTTTTAATAAAAAAGAGATTTTTGTAAACTTAAAAAAAAAACGTAACAAAAAATGTATTTGTATATCGTAATACGTCTTTTAAATTTCTAAAAACGATCATAGATTTGTAGTATGTCAGGTTTTTTACAGAAAACGAATCACAATTAAATGCTTTAAAAATCGTTGACCAAATACCAAAAGACTCTCCTTAAGAAAAAAGCCAATCTATAAATTACTACCAATATTAAACGTACTTTACTCGAAAAATCACAATGAACTTATCTTTTTAGGCATGGAATTGTTACTCGGTGGTCTGCGCGCCAACAAGCGAGGCATGTCCGTCCAGGAGAAGGCCAACCTCGAGCTCGCTCAATATCAGTCCGAATCCACTGCACCCCTGGACAATTGTCCGCTGCAGTGGTGGGCCAAGGTCTCGGCAAAGTGCCCGAACCTTGGTAGTATAGCCAGTCGCTATAATTGTGTGCCGGTCTGCTGCCCACCACCTTCCCGTATACCTGCCGAGGTCCAAATGGTCTATAACGCCAAGAGGGCCGCGCTTCCACCCCATCTAGTCGATAAGCTGTTGTTTCTACACGCCAATCACAATCTCGTGTAGATGAGACGAATATTTTATTGTTGAATAAATTGCGTCGTTTTCTGGTGATTTTTTGTCATGTTCTTCACGATGTTGTTACGTTGCACTTTTGAGTAAGTAATTATTTTGAATAAGTTTTACTTATTGAAGGGAAAATGCTTTAGTTAAGTTGTATAGTTAGACTAAATTTTTATTAAAATTTTGTTTGCACTAAGCAAGTTATTTTATGTTTTGCAAAGTGAATTGCAATGTTACTAATTTCAATGTCAGAAGAGAAAATCATAATAAAAAGTAGTTGTTGAAGAAACAGTTTTTTTGCTTAGTTTTTTTTTTTTAATTGCAGAATTTTTAAGATGGCAAATGTAAAATAATACATTCTAAATAAACTTGAAGAAATCGTTTTTTTTTTTTAATATAACAGATTTGTAGATAATTGCTTGTTATATTAAGAAAAATCACCAGAAATTTATTTTAGTACAAAGGTGTAACTGCTATTGTTCAAATTTTTTTAATTTAAAATTATCAGCTCGACTTTTTAAAATTAAATTTACAATTTTTATACCAATCCACGTGTTTTTCGAATCACGTTCTTAAACTCCAAAAACCGATAGTAGTTAAAGTTTCAATTAAATTGTGTTAATTTATAGCTTTAAATTTGTATCCACATGTGATGTATTTGTACAATACGATTATTTTTAGTGATTAATTATTAAGTCGAATTTTAACTGCCAAGAGAAAAAAATAATTATATACGATTCTACATGAATTTGTACAAGTATGTAAATAATTTATTAGTATTCTACGTAAATATTTTAGAATCTCTAAGCGAACTTTATGAGTGATTTCTCAAAGATAATTTTAAGTTCGTTTATAAAAATTGTATAATTGTTTTCTTTCGTTGTAGCTGAAATTACTCGTTAGATTTCTTTACAATGTATATATACATTTTTTAATTTGATGTATTTCTTTGAATAACATTTATTTGATCATTCTAATCATGAATAAATATTTAATTGAACATTATTTTCAACATATTTTTTGTTCAGAAATAATAATGGAAAAATGATGTTAATTATTATGATTAAATTTTTATATAATTTACCGATATCTAAAAACGTATATATAATGTTAACGTATATATATGTTGTTAACTAAAAACATTATAATAATTCATTGTAAATGTCATATAAAGAATCTTGTATGTAACTAAAATTTGTATTGCATTTTAAAAACGAATCCTTTTAAAAATATCGTTTGATAATTATAATAAATGCAATCTATATAAAATATTTGTTTAAACATTATCATCAAGTATTATAAAAAATTAATAACTATTTTTATAAAAGAAATTTGTCCATTATGTACATAGTTAATATTATTGTTAATAAAAAGCTCATAATACAAAAATCTTTTAATTATTAATTTTATTTAAAAAATTTATTTACAATTATTTATTTATATATACTTTTTTATGTAAGGCTAAACTGTCTCTGCATCCATTTTGAACTTGCGTGAAATCTTGGATCACTGATACAAAGCGATGCTCTTTTACTTAAATAATAATACAATACTGCAGCTGTAACGAATGAATATTTATATAAAATGCAGATGAATTTGAAATTTGAAAAATATACATTGAATATAAATCTATATTTACTTGTTCGATGAATTGAGTAAAGACAATGATAAGCTGTTGACCAAAAATGACTTAACGGTGAATTATAATATACTGTCATGTGCCAAGAATGTAAGCAAATGCTTAGCGTAATGTAGAGAACACTCATTATTAGAGCCGTACGAAATTGTACAAACAGTACTTTTATTAAACCTGCCTAAAATATAAGAGTTTTAATTAGATTGAAAAATAAAATTCATACTTAAAACAGACCTGAAAAATGTACGTAGAAAAGATATTTGTTAAAAATATAACGAAGGCAATTATTAAGCAGAAATCCTGAATTCTAAAACATAAAAGAAGTCAATTGTTATTTATGACATAAAGCAATTCTTTCAAATAAGTAACTAACACAAAAAGTAAAAGTAATTTAGCTGGATGACTTCTAGCAAAAGTTGAAAATGAGTTAACACAAATATCAAACAATAAAAGAAGATGTTGTAATAGCAATGTAAATATATATTGCTTTTGTGTTAAAAAACTCATTTATTTGTTTTGGTGGTGACAAATAAACGATGATAAAAAACTGTTTTAATAAGGCTGATACGAGTGCAATGCATGCTTCTAAAATTTTGAGATTTATATTAAAAGTTGCTATGGTAACCAGATCTTATACATTCAAATACAAATATCAACATGTCATTTATGGTCAATACGTCATTGGCCGATAAAGGTAATCGTTCATAAACGTAATTGAACAAAAATATATTTCTTATTACTTGGTCATTTTATTTTATTATTACAATAAACTTTACGTTGTTTAAAAGTCAGTTTAATAAATAATAAAATTTTATATAAAATGTCCCTTTCATGTATAAAAATAGTAAAATCCTCTTAGAAGCATAAATTTTCTAACTGTAAAAATTGATAAAAATAATTACAATTAGTTTTAAGGCATAAAACAAGATTTTCCCGCGGTTTTAATTCCGCGTCGTTACTTGGTAAAGGCTGATTTACATGACTATAATGTCCTTTATACGACGCTTTCATGTAGACTCACCTGCAGTCTGTGAGGCCTTACGTTTTGTATTAATTATTTTATGTTCTTTTGCTTAACGCCATCAAGATGAAGTAAGTGATCGTGCGCGTAATACATTAAAAATCCGAAAATGCAGTTTACATCGGCATTTTTGTGGAAAATTCACAAATGCCTAAAGTTTCTTAAGATCCTATTGATTAATATTTTATTAATATTTCCAGGATCGGACTTTGTGCTTATAGTGGATATAAGATATATCCTGGTCATGGAAAAACTATGGTCAAAGTTGACGGAAAGGTGATTAATTATTTAGTTCTTTGAAAGGATTTTATTATTTAAAATAAATTGATTCCTTACAATCGATAACATTTAAAAAAATTTTTTTTAATATTTGATTTGCATTAAGTTTATTAAAAACAATATACTTGACTCTTAACCTCAAAATGCATATGTAATTGAGTGAAAATATTTTGTTTTAGAATTTCACATTCCTTAATTCGAAATGTGAGTCTGCCCACCTGATGAAACGTAATCCCAGAAAAGTTACATGGACTGTTTTATATAGGTATTTATTTGTTATTATTTATGTCGAAACTTTTTCTTTAAATAAATGTATATCATTGGCTTATGGTTGTTTGATCATAGGCGTAAGCATAAAAAGGGCCAGGAAGAAGAACAAACAAAGAAGAGAACTCGTAGAACACAGAAATTCCAGCGTGCTATTGTGGGTGCTTCGTTGTCCGATATTCTAGCTAAACGTAATATGAAACCAGAAATTAGGAAAGCTCAGCGGGAACAAGCCATTAAGTAAGTTTGTATTAAAAGCCCAAGTGGCGTTCGTTTTCTTGTTTTTTTTTTATTACATATATTTGTTGTTAACTAAAAATTAAATATGCAAACTGTTTAAAATCCACAAAGTTTATGAATTAAAAATTATTTATATCTAGCGTGAGGTATTTAATATGAAGAATGAACTAACTTTGATCTAAAAATAAGTAACTTTTCATTTTTAATCTAATTGAATAGGACACATGAATGGTATCTTACAATCAGTGATTAACAAATAATGTAAAAGGATTTTATAATCTTTTATTTAATATAAAAAGAGCTTTGTATAAAGTATTAAAAATTTTGAATTAATTATTTATATTTAATAAAGAAGAATAAGCTATTTATTATACTTGATAACATGTATTTGTTGTAATTAATATTAAAAATTTCTTGATATTATAATAGAATTAGAATTAGAATTCCAACTACTAAGTTGCAAGTTTCTTTTTTAAATTTAAATTTGTTTTTTAAAGCTTGAAAATCTAATACTGATAATGTTTATTAGACTAGTTGTTGTTCAATTTTGATATTTCATAATATATGAATCTCTTATAGCTTTATATGTAGTATTGTTAGACATTCGTTCCTCGGACGTAATATGTCATGTTGCGTAAGATTTCGAATGTCTTAAAGTAATTATGAAGGGCTGCTTCACCCAGAATTGTATGAAATAAAACTCACATTGTCTGGTTTTGCGGGTCCATACATTTAAAATTTAAGTTGATAGTTCTCAAGCAAATTATGATTTTAATCAAAAAGTAATCGATTATTTTCACTTTATTTCAGAGCTGCCAGAGAACAAAAGAAGGCTCAAAAGGCGGTCAAGAAAGCAACGGTTCCACCAAAACAAAAACCTGTACATAAACAGAAAGCTACAAAAGTACAGCAAAAAGCTGCTCCAAGAGTTGGTGGAAAGAGATAAATTATTTCTTGTAAAGCAAAACTAATAAAACAGGTTAAATCCTAAAAAAAATTCTCACTTTTTAATTTGATTAAATGTTTAATTAAAAAAAAAAAGCTTTTAGAAAGTAATTGTACAATTGCCAATAATATAGTTCTGTTTACATCGTTCTAGTATTTTCTTTGGTCAATTTCTTTCTTGAGTATCGATAGTTTCGTGAGAGCAAAATCCCGCCAGATTCGTTTTTCTTGAAGTTTATCAAGTGGACAAATGTCATTCAGTTGCTGACTTATCTTCTCAACCATTTCGCCTTCAAGTTTCGGAGTCGGACCGAAAGTCATACTTGTGTCGTAAATACTGTTACTGTATGTTTCACAATATTTTTTCATACCTAAATATTTTAAAATAAGAATTTAAGTAAAACATTTGCCTTATAAGATTATCAATTTACCTTCAGCATTAAGGTGGCAAGTTTCAAAAGGTCCAAGGAATGCATAGCGCATCCCTAAACCTTCTGACATGACAGTATCAATGTCTTTAACATTTAAAACACCATCCGCTACCAGTCGCCATGCTTCATTTAAAATGGCATATCTGTAAAATAATTTACATTTTTTATTTTGAGCATCGTAATTAGTTAATGAAAGAAATATACAGTACTGTAGTCTATTAAGTGCGAAGCCATCGACTTCACGATTTAATAATACAGGAGCTTGTCCAATTTCTGTCATTATGGCTTTGGTTTTTAACGTAAGTTCCTTTCGTGTCCATGGGGAGGGAACAATTTCTACGAGTGGCACATAATAAGGAGGGTTTACCTAAAGCATTTAATAAATACATGTATATTTTTTAATCATAGGTATTTCTATTATTTTAAATACAATTTACGGAATTATCATGAAAAATACGTGGTCTTTCCAGAATTGTCAACACGTAATCTATGTAAAATAATTATAAAGCAGATTTTCATTTACTTTACACGTTATAAAAAAAAAAATTAACACGGTACTTGATTTAAGAAATATTTTGATAAATTTTATCATTTTTCATGTGTCATAATTTAAATATTTCTATAAATCTTATAAGGGCACACAAATTTTCGATGCGTAAATTTTTATCATTGCATTCGTTATAAAATCTGAATTTAAAACAAACTTGGCCTTATTAATTTCAATCATCTTCTCTGTTAATTATCAACCGTGAATTATCCAGTGGATAATGTGCCCAATATAAAAGTTATGGGCGTTTATCACTTTTATTTATGATGAATTCATTACAGCGACAAATTAACATTATACAAATAGTTATCTGAAGCTTCGATTCCGTAAGCGATATACGTGACATGCATTACGTTTCAAATTTTAATCTTTATTTTGCTATTTCTTTTCTGTATGTTTTTACGCACGAAGGTGTTGGTCGTAATAGTAAAGTCCTTTGAAAATTTGTTAAAATAAGATGAAGTTAATAGTGCATTTCACCGATTGAAATATTTGAAATTAGGTTTACTTTTTTTCCATTACCACGTACAAATTCAGCTCGTGTAAAAACTAAATTTTGTACTTTTAATAATTAATAATGGATTAAATTGCAAAACATAAATATAAAAGATTATTGAAATAGAACAAAGAAAAATTACCAAAGGAAATCGTAAACGTTATTAAATCTCACGATATAACAAGTGCATTTTTATTTTATAGAGGTAAAGGAGATAAAGATTAATATTTCACATCTTTTAATGCTTAATTCATCGAATAAAAGAAATTATCTTATTTACGAACGATGTACTTATGATTTAAAATTTGATAACCCTTTCTATTTATTAAGCGGTAATAGTAGTGGAGATTACTTAAAAGCTTTTTATTATAATTTAGACGAATTAATACATTTTTATCTATAAAAAGGGAAAATATAACTTATTGAACATGAATCGACAATTATGAAATTAGATTTTAATTTCCTACTTATAATATATAAAATAATAACACGTAAATGCAAATAAATTCTATTTAATAATACCGAACAGAAATAATTTATTACAGCGTTATCAAATTAATATGTCTTTTGAGTAAAATATACGTATTTATTAAAAATACATTTTGAACTTGTAAAGAATCGTATAATATACCGAACTCATAATTTGAAATAATAAATGAAATAATTGTTAAAGACATGAAGTACCATATAATTAAAAATCAAGCTGATGTTGCATTAACAAAAGACAGACTGATTTCACTCTGAGTATTAATTAGTGGAAAAAAAAAAAAAAAAACAAATTCAACTTCCTTCTTAACTTTACTCTCCTCTTAGGTCTACAATTTTTATGTTCACTTATTTAATTAACTAATGGGAACAAAACACAATTCATTCGAAGCTCAAAAGGTCGTCGAAAAATTTCGTATCGAAAGGATCTTATCCGATGGATGAAATGCGTGGATGGCTCATGATGGATCATTTACCGGATGTGAAACGATCACTTGCTCGCGGTGTTTCATCTTCTCGCTGAAGAGCGAAGGCTTGAACGTCGACGTCGACGAGGAGACAATGACTTCGGTGTCGATGATTTTGTCCAGCTCTTCGTATAACTTGATCTTTAGATTAATGCGCTCCGGTATGCATTCCTGGATCAGTTTTGCTTTCTTCACCGTTTCACTGAGATTCGAACTACCTGTAGTACTTTACGCGTCATTATTATTATGAACACAGAGTTGGGTGTGCAGCGATGTAAAACCATTGTCACGTACATGGAAGTGACAACGTTTAAAAAAAAGAATGCGTGAAAGGACAGAATGGTTATGAAGCATTAAAAATACTGGATGTGTGACTGACGATTTTAATTATGTAAATTATGAAGGAAATGCAAATTATCTACTTTGTACGTTGTCGTTCCTTTCGTTAATATAATTTATTCTCCTTTATTAGTTAGCGGTGAAGCATTTTTGGATGCGAATAATGCAGAAGCAACTTTTGTTCAATTGGCGCGGATTCATAAACAGACCGAACCACTCCGCAAAAAGATTTATAAAAAGAGTTCAACATGGCTTTATAAATAAAATGCTTAATTCTTTTTTATTTACGATTTAATGTAGAGTGTGAAATGGGCCAATTAGCATCACTTTGAAATAGCTACGGACAAGGTATCGTCCACCTATGCAACGAATCTTAAATTTGCAGTAGCGCAACCTACTCATAGGTTTAGCTGATAATGAGCTCTTTTTTAATTACACATTCATTGCAATCTGACCTTGGATGAGTTTGAACTGCTCGTCGGCGCTAAGACTTCCGCGGAGTAAGTTATTAGACTCGAGTCGATGCAGTTGCTGGAGGATGTCCTCGAGGGCGTTGTCGATCTGTTGCTGAACTACGTCATAAATCATCACCTGGTAGCCAACTCCAGCGAACAGCATCGCCCAGCTTCGGCCGATGTAACCGCTGCGAATAATTTTGAATTTTATTTGCAATTAAAATTAAAATTTGTAATTGTTAACGTGCTAACATAAAAGTAACAGATGCGATAGCAACTGTGATCGAACGACCCTGAATCGCGTCGTTTTCATTTTCATCGGTTAATATTTTTTGCGCACAAATGCTGATTTTTCAAATTACAATTACAAAACACGACTAATCACTGCCATAGACACATTACTTATTATACGTAACTGCGCTAAATTTTGAATTTTTAAGGTAATTTAAAAATGAATTTTAAATAAGTTCGGAATTCAGAAATTTTTTCATTAAAAATATCGATTTTTACTAAGTGTAAAATCTTTTTGCATAAACATATATTGCTTAATTTCTTATTTGTCCAATTGTACAATACATTGAGTTCGTAACTTTGTTTATTCTTTTCATTTTGATATCAGTGACGACAATTGAACGTTTTATTATTATTTATTTTTATTACTTACTTTATGTAATCTCATTGTTTATCATCAAGTTTTCCATAAAATGTATTCTTTTTCTTTCATTTTCTGCTGTTGCAAGTACATTATAATTACTGGCTTAGATTGTTAAGAATATACATTACTTTTGATAGAAAATTGATATATTTCATAAAGTTTGTCTTAGAGTCAATTTTAAGTGTATAAATTAGAAAAAATCATACAATTCAAAGTCTTGGTATTTCTTAAACAAAAAATTATATTCTTTACCAAGCTAGAGAAATTTAAATACAATCAATGTGAAACTTGACGATTGAATATATATTTATACTTGTATTAAAATAAGGAATTAAGTAACATTTATTATATAATTGTGAAACTTTATTGAAGCGTAAAAGAAAATCCTGAAAATATAATATTGTTACATTTTTTGTCAGTTAAAACGTGTAACCTTACCGTTAAACGAATAACAGCTTATTAACTGTGAAAATGTAAATCTTATAAAATCTTATCAATTGTTAATCGTTTCTTAATGATTAAAAGAATTTATGCTCGCATTTCTTGTGGATGTAGTAATTCCTTTTAAAGATAAATACGATACTTAAGATACGAGCAAGTAAATTTCCATACTTGATCGGTACTTCAATTTGAGGTACTTGAGTTGTTTTTAGAGAGTTTTTTAAACGATTACAAAATTTTCAGAGATTTTTATATTTTAAATTATCTTTTGAAAGTAACAGGCGGTGGATATTTCCATTCAACAGGTTGTATCTAAAGTTTCATTAAAAATGTACTTTAAGAAAGCAAGGACATAATAATTTAACTGAGTTTACAAATCAATAAATATTTTTATGATAAAGCATTTTAATGTCACGTATACATAAAAATAGTCTAAAAATTTTAAATAAGTTTCCTGAAAACAAAATAGACAGCAACTTTTATGAACGACAAATGTTTTAATACATAACTTAAAAATAGTTAGCTTAATAGTTTAAAATAAATTTTAAAACTTAAGTAAACTTCAGTTACACCGTATTATTAATTGAAGATTTTTATCGATCATAAAATGTTTACACCAATGATAGGTTTTCAACAAAAATTAAACAAATTCCATGAAACTACCCTAGAACGTGGTAAACGTTGGCATTATAAACCCAACTGATGATCTTTATGGTATAACAAAATCCCAATCCTTTCAAGTTTTCCGATATCAATGCTATGGAAGATTTAAGGTTAAAGAGCACTGAACTCATGGATGATTAATCTGAATTATCAAATTATTTCAATTTGGACGTCTATGTGGCCGTAGATTGAGAAGAGCATTTTCGTGTATCGATAATATTTGACCTTAAGTGAATTACTGTAAGTGTAGCCGGAATGAAAGTGTTCATTTTTAGTTAATAGGGCAGAAGAAAAAAAAAAAAAAATATATATATATATATATATATATATATATATATATATATATATATATATATATATATATATATAGAGAGAGAGAGAGAGAGAGAGAGCGAGAGAGAGAGAGAGAGCGAGAGGAATGGAGAGTAGAATATTTTAGAAAACTTACAAAAAACTACTTTTAAATATGACGTAAAAATATTTTAATTTAATTACTTACGCACGTAGTCTTTGAAACTATATGTTTCAAATATATGCATATACAATTCTAATAAAATTGCTCATTTTAAACTTTAAAACGTTAGGTTCGACAAGCTAATATGCATTTGTTAAATCGAGTCTGTTCTAATCTGTATCCGTGAATAATCAGTTACAAGTATTTAAAATTCTTATCTCAGTACGGTATAACGTACGAGCATTAAATAATAATTGCATAAAAATATGTTAAAAACTGTTATTGAAGGTTGTTAACTGGTTTTGCTTCAATGAAGCTTTCTATAATAAATAAATCCAAGAAATTTATCGCGAGCAGTTTAAAAAATGTTAAATTTTACTGAAATTTGACTAATCGCGTTGATAGAATTTAGTTGCGTCAGAAAACTGGAACAAAATCGTGAGATAATTTGTTATTCAGTCTAAAATGTGTATAAAAAAAGTGCATAAATCATTTTATGTGATTTATAAATGTTCTATTGAATGCAAGAGTCGAGCGGATGGGAACGCGCTACATATGTTTCGTTTGCGTGAAAATATTATCTAACCGGTTTATTTGCATGTACAACTTACGCATGCAAAATTCACTTTCACGTTTATAAATAAATGTTATGAACGTAACCTCACAATTATTTTTGCGTACGCGCGCGCGGACGTTGTAAGCGCAAGTTTACGCTCGAGCTTTCAAGTTGTAATCAATAAGAAAAGGCGAACCAAACGAAAAACTACTAACCTGCCGACGATTCCGATTTTCTCGTTTCTCTCTGCCATTGCGATGCCCGTGTACTATTGGAGTCCGTGACTATACAAGGCGAATAAGGACAGAATGAGGGGCAGAGAGGGAGAGAGGGAGAGAGGGAGAGAGAGAGTGTGTGAGCGCGAACGTGTGCGAGTGAGAGGGGGTTGGGGGGAAACAAAATAGTAAAGCTCGCGCTGACCGAACGTCGATGCACGGAAAGTGAGCAATCGTTGACTGAAAATCGTACAAAACCAGCGATAACAACGATGCTCGAACAAAGTTTCAATTCTAGAATAAGCGTCACGAAATTTTGTAACTCGCATCTCCCCACCAACGTGAATTTCGTTTTTTACCAACGCAAGGTTAAAAAGCTCATAAGCGCGATAAGAAACTCGAAAGTGAAAGGATCGGCGCAACGTTTGCAACAAATCAACTCGTGGTGCCGATGTAGTTGTTTAATTGGGGGAACAACTACATCGATGGAGCCTCGTTAAGTTGCTTGCGTGCCTATTGCGAATTCAACTTCTCAACTTTTATGATATGAAAAGGATGGAAAATAGACTCCTCACTTCTAAAGACGATCGCTTTCAGGATTTTTTAGGATTACATGCCTGAAAAAATGCTCCTTTTAAACAAACTATTTTCAACGAATGTGCTTGCACAAATCATGCCCCGTCTTACATGGATTTAGGTAAAAAGACACGCGTTCAATGCGCGGTTAACAGCGCTTTTCAATTCACGTATAAACTATTCGTAATTCACTTCAACGGTTTTAATGGATACTTTCATGTGGATCGCAATTTCATGTGTCGAATAAACAGGTGTGAAGCATTAATGGTAGAACAAGCGCCGTGTAATATAAAAGTCGTAATATAAAAAACCTTTTTAGGCTTTGTCGTAATGTACTACAAGATTAAGGCTAATTTTTCGTAAATTTAAATGAATTTTTGGAATCTCACTCGTAAGCGCCATCGAGGATAAGACATCGGACATAAGACATAAGACATAAGCATTAATAAGTGAAACTGTAAATTTTTATCATTTACCAAGTATTTACTTAACTGATAAAACTTCAAGATTATGCACAGTACAAATTATTTAATAGTCAATTTAGATATTTATTATAAGGTGTAATATATAACGAATACTAAGTGTCAATAAAATTCTCACGAGTTCCGATTAGTTTCCGAAAACGTTAATTAGGACTAAATTTATTATTAAATAATTCAAGACAATATGTTCTAGTTCCTTCGAATTGCGCCAGCTGAATTAGCTTTTTAATGTCCACGTCGTTGAATGATTTATATAACTAAAGTACATTCCTAAGAATTTGGATATCAGAATTAAGAGCATGGAAGTTATGAATAAATGAAATGAAATTTTAGAAAGTGGTGATCAATATGAGATCTGTTGGCCATTATGAAATTCAATGCGTTTAAAGCGCCAATATGAACACATGACATTAGGTAATACTAGTTTACTAAAAAATTTAATATATTAATTCATTAGCTAAATATATACGACCCCTTTTACTTAATAAAAGCTACGTTCGCATAGAATAAACATTTTCAGGTCTGCATTGTTTTTTCGTTAGATTTTTATTTAACGTTTTGCCAGCCTACGAAGAAAGAAGCTTTAAAATAATTGACTGATTATTCATCCTGTAATTTACTCTTGAAAATAAATTACAATCTACAAAAATTACGACGATTTTTCAGTAGCAAAAGAAAAGTTTAGTATTTTTATGAAATTATTGGAGGTGTTTATGGAATTGAAAGAAGATATCGGTTATCTGTGAACACGTACAGCTAAGTGATAGTGGAAAATTTTAATATTTTTATGTTATTTTCAATAGAGATAAATTACAACTGTTCCCTTACAAATCTTGCCTATCAAGCACCGCTAATTTCGACATAAAAAATATTACTATGCAATGCAGTGAATAATTATCTTCACAACTTGAACGATTTTAATTTAACAAATGTAAAATATATTTTTAATATTTATTGAATAATCGTATTCTACAGCACTGCTAGAAATTACAATTTTAAAATTGGCATTTGAAAATAAAATAAATTGCACGGAATACATCAGTGAATTAACTTTTGCATCAATATGCTAAATCAATGCGACCAAAAATGCAAAATGCAAAATGCAAAAAACCAATACAAAAATGCAACATACTTATCTTGTCGTAGAAATCAGTAAGATAAACGTGAAATGCTAATTTTCCTAATATTCGCTTATGCTACATCGAATATGGCTAAGAATTTAGTGCATTAGAATTATAGCACGTACATTTCGAAATACTGAAACAGAGTTATTAAGTCACGAAGATTTTTTATAAAAATAAGTTTTTCTATTGCTTGCGATCGAGACTTTAAAAAATTCTTACAATTCTTATAATTTTATTATTTGGTAATACTTACTGCTTCATTTTCTGCTTAAGATCTTAATCAAATAGATTTTGATATACCAGTGCTTATTTCTTTGACAAACAAATTAATTAGTAGTATTTTTTAATTTAAACCATACTTACGATGAGTAATTAAAAGTATAAAGTTCAATTAACGTTTCCAATTCTGTAAAGAGAATTGGAATCTTATAAATAGAAAATTTATAAGACTATTGTATGATTATAATAATTTATATCAATAAAGTGACGTTAACGTTGGCCTTATATTCAAGTGCTGCAAAATGCATTTTATAATAAATAAATTTTAGTTTTCCACTATATATTATACGATGTTTTCACACCGTCTTATAAATTTTTTAAATTATACAATTCTCAAGAGCGTATTGAGCGTACAACTGCTATAGAATAGATATTACGAAGTCAATAAACTTCTGGGGGGTTATGCTTTATCAAATATTTTATCAAAGTTTGCGGATATTCCAGAAAAAGGAAAGGTCGTACGATAGCGGTGTAATTTCTTAGAAGGTAATAAACAATAGAGAGTGTAATAAACAATAAATTAAATTTTTCAGTATTTACATGCAATAACCCGAATTTATATTCGGATCGTTAGATAAACTAAAATCTCTAAAAGGATATCATGGTGTTATATTTTATAGTCATTATTGCACCGATTATAAAAGCTTAGTATGTAACATTTGGATTGGATTTACAATGTAACATTTACGATGTAATATTTGGATAATATCAATGATATTTGCTTTTTTTTTTATAAGATTGAAACTAGCGTTTCACGAGTTGATAATGATTAATAGTATTGCGAGTTAATTTTTCAGGAATTTTAGATATATAGATTTCGTGCCTTCGTCCAATTTATTGACCTCGTTTTTTCAGTGCAAACTTGCTTTGATAGACATAACTGTTCAATAATCAACGATAAAATGTAGAAGTCTTCAGACATGTTTTTTCAAAGTTTATTTTAAACGATTTCAACATTTTTTGTACGTACTTCTAACCAAAAGCACATAATCGTACATTTTATAGTGATCGTATTGGTAGTCAGTCTCGATTTTAAGCACTTAATGCATTAAGAGGGGCTCGACCCATTTAGACAGATTAAATTCATAGTTATTTTTTGCAATCTTACTTTCTTAACTTTTATTTGTACGCACTCGTTATCTTTGACAAAACATTACGACTAGCGTTCGTTCAAGGAAATAACATTTCAATCAACTGTTCTTTACGATTAACGCAACATTTATATTCAGTGATTTCATTTACCACGAAAAAATATTATTATCTTCTGTGTATCATAAAAGAACGAAGCACTTTATAATACCTAACGCATTCATTTGTGGATGAAAATATATTTTAGAATAAAGCCTTTACAATTAGGCTTGTGCACGACAAACGTTTTGTTGTTATTTATGCTCGAAGATGAGACGAAAACTATCGTTTTTTCAATGTATTATTTATCTTTTCATATTTCCTTCCAAAGTTTGAATTTAAAATTTTTATCGATTATCCAACGAAAACTCTATTAATATTTACCTATTTACCTATATGCGGTGTATTTTATAAATCAATGGATACCGAGCTTGTATCCCCGTTAAAAATTCTGCGGAACATTAACATCGAACTTGAAAGAATTCGAGAAACACGACAGTTCACCCTGATAAAGATATACTTAATAATTGTCAATTTAGATTTGCGCTACTTTCTCGATTTACGTACCGAGATTTTTATTTAAAGACCATACATTTTGATTTACATGTCATTCGTTACTTTCGTTTGTATTTTTCATCGAGTCGCGGCGCCCCGGGGGACGAAAAATATCATTTCAAAACATTTATTCTTTAAAGTCGATTATTATTTATCTGCGAATCGTCGCAATATTGAATTCTGCATATGACAAGACGCGTCAATGTCCTTTGACAAACGCCCGCGACACAAACGGCGAACCTTTAGCGAATCCCTTGTTGCACTTATACGCAGCAGCACATTCGTTATTCCTTTAATCGAGCCTTTAAAGGAAGACGCTGATGGAAAATTGACGCAGCTATTCCCTGTAGTGTTGTCGGATAAACGATGTATATTTAAAGCGGATGTGAGAGCGAGTGAGAACGCAGAGACGACACGTGGAGAAAATTTACGCTTAGCGGAGGCTCGTCGTTGGATGATCGGCTTTTTGCACGTCGAGTCGTGGTTGGAAAATTTCTGTAATCGCGGCCCGATAACACCTGTATTATTATAAATGAGATATCCAGGATGCACGAGAAGATTTACAAGATGTCACGTACGCGATATAATGTCGCAGAATGTCCGTACAAAAGTACCAGCCACAAAGTGTACTTTGGTATCATCTCGTGTAAGTCGCACATGTGGCGTAAGGTAACTTTAATCTTGCTTTACATAATTTACGCACGCTACCATGAAATTTAATATACTCGGTCATAATAATAATAATGTGCTTTTAAAGGATCCCCCCTCCCCCCTCCCCCCTCCCACACACACACACACACACACACACACACACACACACACAAGGCACAAGGATTACACGTGGATACTCGTAAATCTTCCATTCCACTTAGTTTTCTCCGTTCGGATATTACAAGTTCGACTATTTACCATGACTGCTAAGTTATCACTGCGGCGGGAAGAGGTACGAGGGTAACCAAAAAAGACACAGAGGTGCAATATATCATTAATACGTATCCAACATTCGTGTACGCAAGTGCATTTTCGAACATCGGTTCGAATTCGAATCTACTGCACCGGTTGAGCGCCCCGACAAAAAACGGAAAAAATATAAATAAAACACGTGACACGCTGGTCTGTTCCTTTTACAATTTCCCACAACACGATTGTTCGCGTTACGTCGCTGTCGAGTGCAGCAAAGTTAAGCGCAAAAAGAGAAAAGTTTTTTCGGTACACGATACACAAGCACATACACAGACTTGACGCACGTCAAGCGTGTACATTCGGTTGCCTCGCTTTTTTGTTTTTACATAATCTTCCTACACTTGTTTTCCCGTTAAAACTAAGCTTCTATTGGTTTGAATCAGTCTATCAAATTACAAGATATACCTCGACAACTATATGCACTATAATAAATATTAATGAAAAATTATGCAATGATGTGCAATCAATGGCAAATTGTAGTCGACTGCACTACGTTTCATTTTATACAAGTCCCTGTTGTCTTTATTATGTTTTCCTTAATTTTACATTACAAACATACGCTGTAATCTTAAAATGATAATCACATACACACAAAATTAAATCTTAATTACGGAATGTCGTTCAATTCGGACATACTCAGATGGTTCTCACATGGTTCTCTTTTATTGGTGCGCTTCTTATTCCTTTGAGTTTAAGCAGAAACAATATAAGAGTTTGATATATTTGTCTGCATAGTAAAGAGTTACGTGAAATTTAAAGATAGAAACATGCAACCCTTAGCGAGTGTGCTAATTAACAAATTGAAGTTTAAGTTTCTAAATCAAATGCAGAACTAATTAAATTATGAAATACTTAAATACCTAATTTTTTCAATAAGCTTACGTGTAAAAAGTGATGCTATCGAGAATGTATCGTACGAATTGCGATACGTTACGGCAAATTACGATAACAATCTGTTTATAGAAACATTAATATTAGAATTACGTATTTTATTGGTACGTTATCTGATAAATACTGGGAAAAATAACTAGTCATACGTAGATAGAATAAGTATACTTGGTTTTTCCAGATATTGTAATGTGCTTGCGCACATTTTATACGTTATACGTTAGAACATAAGAACGTTCCATTCGTGCATGAAAATTTGTAGACAATGATTACAGAAGTACAGCGAGTTAGTTAAGCCTTTGCTCAAAGTTTTTTCATAAATGAACTTCGAAGATATGTATATAACGCAATACAATTGCAAGAAGTTGCAATATTAATTTGAAAAATAATAGTCTCTTATTTGGTGGATCAAGTTAAAATATTAGAATTTATAAATAATTTTTTTCTCCTCGTGAAATGAAATAAATTAAACACTTTTTAATTTAAAAAATAAAATGTACGTACTGTAACCAATATCGCAAGTCCATTTCCAAAGATTTTCGATATCCTTACAACTTTGAGAAGCCTATAATGAAGTTCACGGATTTTTATAGCATAATGTTCAACGTTGTATATTGTTGTGCATCGCATTGCAAATGCTTAATTACGGGCATTTTTCTTTTTTTAAGTTAAACGAATTTCCTTGGGGTATTTATTATAGTTTGAATATAGTTTGAATTCCATAAGCGCACGTTGTATTTTAGACGGTGCGGCTCGAGAGAGTTTTAGATTGTACATGGGAATTTTCGAATTTTCATCAAGGCACGATCATTCACTAGAAAAACGATCATTCACCGCTATAAAAAGAAGATGAAACTAATTTCTTAGATATATTTTCTCGTCAAAAGAGCAGAAACTGCTATGCTCGATCGCTTGCGTAGTCGCTTGAGGGGATAAATCGGAAACTGGATGTTGTCTGTGATTGGTTAA
Organism: Wiebesia pumilae; assembly: GCA_018907045.1. Classification (NCBI taxonomy): domain Eukaryota; kingdom Metazoa; phylum Arthropoda; class Insecta; order Hymenoptera; family Agaonidae; genus Wiebesia; species Wiebesia pumilae. The sequence goes on from JACCHZ010000138.1 coordinate 7,311,670, forward strand.
TTTGTGCAACTGGTGGCAACATTGCACGAAACAATATGTCATTAATAATCTTTGCTCGGGAAAGAACCTGCGGTTATCAAGGTTATGACTGGACTAAGTGCAACATTACTCTTTTTTCCTTATGCGATTTAGAAAATAAAGCTGACATCAGTTTACGAATGGTAAGCGTCGACTTTGCAATGTTGAATTGTTGTACTATTATTATTGTACTTTTTTCAACGATTCTATTTGTCTGGCTCTTTAAAAGAAATTTCGCTGTAGTCTTTTAGCAAGTGCATAAGTGTGCGCAACGATATTGTTGACATGTCCGATGCATATGGGAATTTTATAGCTTACGAGCGCAAATTTCACAGTTTGCAGAGTGTTTCTCCAATAATGCCTGGAGAACAGGAGACCTTTTTTACTAATAATTACGGTGAAGCATTTTATTAATATTTGTCGAATATGAAGGATCTCTGTTTTAGCCTTCAATTTTCAATATTGGAGAATCGAATTCTTTTCACGAGTTTCTCATCAGTGGATTGTTATTTTTTACTTGCAGATTACCTAAAAGCGGGTACACCTGGATCATTGAGCCCATCATCGACCGAGTCCCCACAGATGGATTCTTGTGACTCTCCGTCGAGTGCTCGGGTTTTTAATATCATTGCCAGCACAATGGATCCAGATGTAGAGATAAGATTATGTAAGTTCTTTATTTTTATATTTATATTGATTTAATAGAGCTTATATCCAGTTGAGTCATCATTCTACAATCGTATTCATTTAATTTTTCTCGCATTCGGTTGTGAAAATAAAGCTATTTAAAAAAGTCAGTTCGTTCAAAATTAATTAATCTATTAACGAATAATGAAAGGTGTTAATTATTTTCATTATAAGTAATACAAACGTTTTTTAAATATTAGGTGAACAAACAAAAATAAAAATTTTAGTCCAGCCTATGGACAAATTTCGCTTTAGGTATAAATCAGAAATGATGGGGACTCATGGAAGTCTTCTTGGTGAAAGAGAAGAAACCAGTCATAAAAAAGTAGTTCCTACTGTACAGGTATTACACTATATTATGTCAGTTTTTTATTTGAATCGTGGTTGTAGAACTTTCTTTACAGAAGTTGTATTAGTAAATAAATTGTATGAAATATTTTATGGTAGCACGCCCGTATCACAAGTAATTTTATGCCATTTCAATATTCAAATATTTGATTATTGTACAATTCTAACAATTCTTTTTCAAAGCAATATTTGATGTAGAATATTTTTTATAAGAGAACAACAAATACCAAACTATAAAAGTACCAAATGTTTTGTAAACACATTAGTAATATTTCTTGCTTAGAAGTGATAATATATATGCAGTTGAATGTTGCAAGAATAAGCAATCTTTAGTTTGATATAAGTATTAAAAACTATGGAAAAATTGTCGATTTTATTTAATATTTTTACTTTTATGTTTTTAAGACATATCTTATAGTAGATTTTAATATACATGGTTATCTTTATTTATAGATTTTATCGTTATTATATTCATTATATATATGTACATTTGTAGAGTACCTTAAATTCAGAAACATAATTTCGTTATTTTCTAGTTAGTAAATTGTCCTTTTAAAAATGCTATTATAAGATGTACATTAGTTACTGCTGAAGAGGATAGAAGGTTTCCTCATGCTCATCACTTGGTTAGAAAAAATGGTACTGTTGACAATGATGATCCACACGATGTTGAAGTTACCGAAAGAAATAGCTTTATAGCAATGTATGAAAAAAATGAATTAAATTGCAATAAAAAAATATTATATTAAGATATTATGGGAAAAAATTCAATTTCTTTTGTGATTGGTAATTAGGTTCAGTAATATGGGTATAATACATACAGCTAAGAAGCACATCAAAGAAGAGATTTTGAGGAAAAGAAGATTAGAAATGTTAGAAGAAAAACGAAGGATTAATTTTAACAATGCTGCCATAAGTGTACGAGAAGATTTGCAGGTTCACTTTACAGATTTTCATAACATTAAATTAGTTATTTTTTACATTATTTATATTGCATGCTTAAAAAATGTAATATTTTCAGATGAAAGTAGAAGCGGATAAAGCCCAGAGGTGGATGAATTTAAATAGTGTAGCCCTTTGCTTTCAAGGTTTTATCTATACAGAAAATAATATTTTACATCCATTAACAGAAAAAGTATATAGTCGCCCCATAAATAATCTCAGTAAGTGTATTAATATTATTAATTTAAGTAATCTGATTAATTTCAAGTTTTTATTTCTGTCAAATTATATGAGATATTCTTATATTTACAGAAAGTGCTTTAACTGGAGAACTTAAAATTTGTCGTATTGACAAACATACATGTTCTTGCGAAGGAAACGAAGAAGTTTGGTTATTGGTGGAAAAAGTAGGAAAAAGTATGTACAAAATTACTGCAATTAATATTTATGAATGTTGGGTAATCTTCGTTATAAATATTATTATTTTCTCTTTTTTAGAAAACATTAAAGTAAAATTTTATGAACTTGATGATAGGGATAATGTAATTTGGGATGCAGATGCACGTTTTTCAGAACTCGATGTACATCACCAATATGCAATCGTCTTTAAGTATGTATAAACTGAAACATTGCATCTATATTTGTTTTGTTTTGAATTTTTGAATGGACAAATACATTAAAAGTCCAGGAGAAAAGTACATAATTCCGATCAATAAAAATTATTTTGTGAAAAAGCTATATTTGATGTACATCTATTATCAGAATATTTTATAACTAATTGTATTTGATCAATTTTTTCCTAATGTTTATTACATTTTTTTTTAAAAAGATTTTCCTTTTCATTTGCGTCGTTTATTACTTATTTTATATTTTTCACTTTAATATTTTTCTGTAGAACACCTCCATATAAAGATGTGACTATAACAAATCCAAAAGAAGTTTTTCTAAAATTAGAAAGACCATCCGATGGAGAAGTTTCTAACAGTATAACATTCATATATAAGCCATCAGATAAAATCCTAAGTGAGTTCTTTACAAATTTATATATTTTTAATTGTTTATAATATTTTAAAATATCAGGTTGATATTTTAGTATTTATTTAGCTTAAATTTCAAGAATATCTATAAATTTGTTTAATAAACTTAATAGACAGAAAACGTCCACGCTTGACATCAGCTTGTAAAAACGTAGAATTTACTCAGAATAAACCTGTGCCAAATCCTTCACTGAAAAACTGTTTATCGATGGGAGAAACATTTATGAACCTGGACAATGATATTTCCAGCCTTTCAGGAGAACTAAAAGAATTGTTGAACGATGATAATCACTGTGATTCAGAAGAATTGAAAGAATATTTTAGCGATCTATCATCTATTGAAAGTAAGAAAATACATTAATTAATTAGCTGATAAATTAACATTTTAATTAATCACTAATTAATTGTTCATTTATTAACAAATTATTTTATAGGTTACTTAAGTTTACTAAGTTCTGCACCAAATCCCTGTTTAAATAGCGACCTTGTTACCGATGGAGATGATTTAACTGAATTTGAAGTTGAACAAACAGTAAGTTTTTGATTACTTTTGTTTAATGATTCTATACTTGTAACTAGTTTAAATCGATAGTTTTTCAAACAAAGCTTCCATTTTAATTATTTAAAAATTTCATTTGACTTGCGTTTGAAATTACTTTATGTATTTCAAAACCTTGTATCATAAATTAACCATTTGGCGGTTCTTGATTTTCATTTAATTATAAGAATAAAAATATGTTTTTATAATTATGGTAAATAGCAAGCTCTTATAAAATTATTGCAAACTTAACAAATAAGTTCTCGCATTTTCTAGTACGTTTATTATTAGAATGTATTAACAGAACTATCAAAGTACAATATTTTATTGATCTTTAAATGTCGAAATCTCAGAAATATTTTTTAATACTTAAACATTACTTTTAGGATTTTGCCAAAGATGTGCTTCAAAAAATAATAAAGACCTTAAAAGATATTGAATTAACAAGTAGTTCTAAAAAGTCAGCAATTATTAAGATCAAAGATATGCTACAGGAGACAACGAATTACGGAGATACCGCATTGCACTTTTCTCTGCGACATGAACAATACGAAATTTCCAAGTGTCTCCTCACTATTTTAAGCATTGATTCGCTATTGAAACAAATTGTCAACATCCAAAACAGTAGTGGAAAGGTAACATTTTATTAAATAGACTAAACTCCATAAGAAATATAGAACAATTTGGAGACGCTTTTTTCAGACTTCCCTACATCTTGCTGTTTTACAAAATCAAGCTGATATTGTTAAAGCTCTTTTGAAACTTGGAGCCGATCCAAACTTATGCGACGAAGAAGATGCTTCTTCTTTACACAATGCTGTCACGGGTAAGTGATTTTGAACACCTAGAAATGGAAGAAGTCAAAAGTAATAAAAGAGCTGTCCATTATTATTGTAATAACAATGTATCTCAGAAATACGAATACCATTATTGCCAATTGATATAATTAAAAAATTTTTAAATAACGTTTCGTTATTTTGTAAATTTAACATAAATGTGTAAATGATCGTAACATGTTTTGTATTTAAAAATTTTTCTTCATCTTTTATGTCTTTAAAGTATTCTTTAGGTTTTGTTCTTTATTCTTTAGATAAATACAACTTAACTTTCATTGCTTATTTACATTTTGAATCTGTCTCTCCTATTGCTAAGTTTATTAGATCCTAGACTTCTTCCATTTGTTTAATGAAATTTTTTATATCTACCTAAAATTAACTTTTCTTCACAAGCGTCTCAGTAATAGTAACCCTAATTCTAGTCAGCCTTAATTAAGAAAATGAAAACTGCGCCAGTTTGAAATAAATATTTTAATTTAAGTCGAATTTTTCTTTGCCTTTGTACACCTGTGTTTTGTAGAGTAAATTAATAGACTGATTTTAGAATCGAAACAGATTCGAAACAATTCTTATATCTTTCGATGAGTTACGAAATTCAGCGTAGACAAATCTAGATTCAACTTACCGTTCCTTTTCAATCGCTCTTTACGTATTTAAAAAGATACGCAACACCAACTTTCATTATTGCGTATACCGTATCGATCGTACACTAATGAGCAACTACATTAAGCAACCCAAAATTACTCTCACTATGTTTATCAGCGAACAGGATTTCGGGAAAATACTCTCGACGCTTCTCTTTGAAAGAGGGTCGTTAAATCAATGTACGATCGATATCGCGTATCCCTAAAAGTGTTGCTAGTTCAATAAAAAAGATGCACACGCTGGCGACCAAACGAATGATACCTTCGCGTTAATTCGACAGTGAACGCCGCGAGCTGCATCGAGGAGTTGCTCAGGTCGAACTCGAGGTTGAACCTGGAGGCGCACACCGAGTCCGGCTGGTCGGCTCTTCATCTCGCGGCGAAGGTCGGATCGCTGCAGGCGGTGCACGCCCTGGTTACGGCGGGCGCCGACGTCAACTCCACGGACATGTCTTATGGACGTACGGCTCTCCACATCGCCGTCGACAGCAATCACAAGCACATCGTCAATTATCTCCTCACGAAGGTAAGCCTTGGTTGGTAATATAATATTCTGCATGGAAAATTTATTATTATTACAATCTCAGTTTAAGCATTGATTTTTTCCATTGGAATTGACGAACGGTGCCTACAAGAGCAACAGGCCGTATTTAAGCTAAGCGTAGAGACAAGTTATTTAATTAGGTTAAATGCCATAACCGAATAATATAAATAGTAAATTTAGTTAATACAAGTACAGTTGTTTGCTTCTAGTATTAGTCGGTATACACCCATTACAATGAACGAGAAAGTTTCCGATGATTTCCCTTTACGACAATCTCTTTAGCGGTTAATCGTTGCAGTTGCCGAAACCTCAAAATCCCAAATCTCCGAAACGTAATTCAAGACAGATTTAGCCGTATTAAGAAAACTGCTAAAGTTACGGACCTTGGGATGAAATAAGTACAGATCGCCCGCACGTGCGCACGCAGTTAAAGCTCCGATTTGCCTCTTTAGAAATACGAGCCTGTCTTTTCTCAAAGGTACCTTAACTCCTAGGAGCCGCGACGTTCTTGTCGCGTGAAAAAATTCCCGAGACGCGCAGCTTGTTTTTAAAAATGTGCGCTTTTATGTGAAAGCCCCGAGGCATTCGATCCCAGTAGATATGATCCTAGCAAATGCAAGCGAGTTCAAAAGTACGGGCGGTGTACGAAGCCAAAGTCGCGGAAGACAAATCAAATTGCTTTAAAGTAATTTATGTTTATCGTGCACAAGTACTTTATCGTTTTAGTTTTTCAGTTCAGACGAAATTGTAAAGTCTCTCGGTATTGTCGATCACCACTGGTATCTTAATCTAACGAATCGTATAAGCAAATTAGCAAATTATTTCACGGAAAAACATCGTCGTTTATTAACAAATTAACAAGTTTATTACTAGTCTCTTCTTTTCGAAGGCATTTTTAATGATAATTTTTAATGATCCAATGACATTTGCATTCGGTAGAGCAAATTAAATTTCACTTTATACACGTACGTAGATGCACGTACGTATGGATTTGTGCTGGATTAAAATGTCATTTCAAAATATAATTGTTTTAAATTCTGATTCCGGGTAAATAGAATACTCTTTCATTCGGAATCTTCTTTTTTTTTTTTTTTTTTTTTTTTTTTTTTTTTTTTTTTTGTAATAATAATAATTTTATATAAAAATAATCATATTTGTAAAATTAGCAAAATGTCGATCGTAGTATTACACATTATTTACGATTAATTAAAAATGTGTAAATAAAAATTCTACGTATATATGTATGAGCAATGTGATAAATATAAATAAAAACTTTATTTTACATACATTGAGAAAGAAGATTAACTTCGTATTTGTAGCTAACGAATTTCTTGGAAGAATACAATTAAAATATAATCAATATTACGTGTAATGGTAAAACATTATAGTGGCTGATAAAAAATAGAACAGTTAATAAAATTCTTAATATTGTAAAGGTGAACATCTTCGGTAAACAATGTCAGTGAACTCCAAAATAAAAGCACATCAGTTAATATTGCAGCTGGTGTATCAGTGTGTACGCACGTATACTACACGTGTCTCGTCTTTTCTAATAAAAATCAATGTCTCGAGTTGTTGATAACATATCGTTATTTATATAAAGCGCGACAGACGGTAACTTTGGAATAAAAATTGCAATAAAAGACGATAGTAATAATAATAACAATAATAATAATTCAAATACTCTTTTAATAAAAGATATTCGTAATAAAGATACAAACATTGAAGCAAACAACGTTTCGGTAATTTTTATTTTGTATTCTACATTCTTTAGAGTGCCGAATATAAAATGTGTACATTTACAAAAAAAGTACGTTCTCTCTTCATTATATTAAAAACATGAGAAATTATGAAACCTTATTATTTGATGGGCCGGGGACGTGTTATTATTAATATAATTATCACTGTGTGCGCTGGCGAATAAATGCTGTTTATATTCTTAAAGAGAACAAAATTTAGTTGAAATAAAAATAACCGTAGTAAATTTTTATGGAAAAATTCCATTGTAATTTCCATTGTATTTATGCTGTCGTTCCAACAATACTGATCACATTACGAAGAAACAATATTGTTCTAGACAAAGATCGACGTAAATATGAAAAACTTTGGAGGTAATACAGCCTTACACAGTGCAGTCGTCAAAGGTGGAAAATGCGCGGAAGAATTGGTAAAAGTGTTGAAGAAATACGGAGCTGATCCGAAAATCAGGAACAATAATATTAGCCGAGAAGATGAAGAAGAAAGTACGAATGTGAGTTAATTATTTTATTTTTAATTGTAAAGGCAAAATCACATATACGAGGGAGTCGAAAGCAATTGTAATTAGTACCAACGTAAATAAATTACAAATTACAAATCATAAATCATCTTTGGGCAAAGAGCAAAAGTGCAAACACATTCTTTTATTCGCAGTCATCGTATTCTCAAACGATGTTACCCGTCGTTAAAACCGAAGACAGCGATTCAGAAGAAGACTCATCGAAAACTGGCGAATCGTCATTCGATCTTGCACGTAGTGACTCAAAGGTAAGAAATGCCAACGTCTGTTTATGTCCTACATGCGCTTCTAGAGAATCACACATATTGCACGTCTTTTTATTTGAACTTACGATACCCTAGTACTACTAAACATGTTAACGCCGAAGTCGCAATTAAAATTAAGTTCTTCGTATTTTAACGTTTTCCCTAAAACGAAAGCTCAGTCATTTAGAATTATTTAGGAATCACTTTCGTAACGTAATTATATTTCGCCCGATATTAACGGCGTAATGTAGTAATTCAAAACGAGGAGCCTTCACTTTTATTTGGCAAATCATGTTTATCCCTAGAATCGGCATCATCAAAGTTACCGAACGGCTTTAAAGAGCTTCATGAGTGAGTACATTAAACCAAGGTGGCAAATCCATGCATCGTGAATACTAGTTTTAAATGTTGCAATTGACTTTCAAATAATGCTGCGCATAATTTTAACTCATTTCAACTGTTAGCAAATTAACACCGCTTGCTTAGCAGTCGAAGGACATTGTACCTTCAATCATTTTATAACGTACTTAGTGTATCACAACTAAATTTGATTGGGATTTTTAATTTCTCGCGACACTGGAATCCAATACATTTTCTTTACTTTTCATATAAAGTAAGAATAATAATAACGATAAACACCCGAAAACGGTAGCTTGCAACTCACAAGTGCTCTATCAAATATTCGCTAGCCGCGACGACGTGCAGATTATCATTGCATTAGAAGGAACTAAGTTTACGGCTTGTCAACAGTTGATGCAACTGCTGCGGGATGAAAATGTAGAAAAGCCCGTAGAAGAAGAGCTGGACTTGAAACAAGAGTCCGAGGTGGAGATGATGTTACCTGACCGCGTGTTTATTCAATCCCAGTCAGTCCGAAACCGCATGGACGTAGAGGAGCGTCGGATACCGGCGACCACGAAAGCCGCGACCGCGACATCGGCTCGGCAACAACTGTCGCAGAATTCGTGGGAGGGTGAGGAGAAGCTGAGCGACGAGCACGTCAACCGCATAAAGCACATCTTGGACAGAACGGGTGGGTGGGAGAAATTGGCCCAGTACACGAATCATGGCTCGCTGGTGAGGCTCTACAGGAAGACCTCGAGCCCCTCCTCGGCGCTCTTCGTTAAAATCAGAGTAAGAGCCAAGATTCGTTTACTTTATCTCGTATTCGCTCTATTCGTTTTACTCACCTTTCACGGTTCACGGTGCAATTATAATACGTGCATCGAGTTCTTTGGTTACGCGCGTCTCAGAGACCGAGGAAATCTCGGCAACGAATTCTGAAATTCTGAACATTCATGAATTCACGTCTCCGTAATTCGAGTATCCGAGTTTAAGTTTATCAAAATATTTGCCGTTTATAGTTCGTTGACTTTCGAAAGTATTATAAATTGCAAACCGTTATGTTATCTCTTTTACTCAACGGGAAAGGGGTTACGTTTCTCTTCTTTTCTTTTTTTCTTTTTCTTCTCCATCAAAAGTCGAGGGTTAATTTGGTAAGCGCTGAAGCGTACATTTCCTTTTATTTCCCAAAGATTTTTCAAAACATCTTGTAGACTTCCTGCGACGTTTTACATAAATTGTTATTTTCTTTTTGTACTACCTTTAGCAGTTCAAGCCTTAAATCTGCATAAAGATCTTTGGTACATTTTTCATTTTCTTAAATATTTCTTTTGAAATTTCGACAATTTCGACTCTGAAAGCGACTTTTATCCTTACATTGCTTAAACAAATTCTGTATTTTAAAATTACGACGTATAGTAGTTACGATAATGTAAATACAAGATCTAGATTATTAACTGTAATTTATATTATTTAATCAAGTACACGTATTTAATTCGATGACTGAAAATTTTATCAGCGGTGCATGTTTACGCAAATAATAAATAAACGAAGCTTATAACGCAGATATATCAAACTGGAATAATATATTTAGTTTAATTTTGGAACCTTTTATTTGGCAAGCACATTTTAATTGCATTTTTTTAATTTAGTTGCAGCAACCTGATATTACCGTTCGTCAAGTTAAAAAGCTTTTGATAGATGTACAAGCATTTGAAGCAGCATCTGCACTAGAACATGATTGAATTATAATACACGCAATGAACTTTGTAAATAGAAATTGTACACAATTTTGTACAATATTATTGATTTTTAATAAAATCTATCGCTTATACAATCCTCGTTTTCATTGACTGGTATCCTTTACAGTGCATGCATATATATAATAATTTAAACATAGCTCTATATAAATTAATCGAATTTATCTTCTGTCGAAAAAGAATAAATATTTATTTAAGATTTATTCGGAACGGTTTTTCAGCTTAATTTTTTATTTTCAGTTCTTCAAAATAATTTGCATTTTTTAAGTAATTCCATCTGGCGTCGTATCAGGTATTAAAGAAATTTTTCAAGTTACATTTTCTAATACAAAATAGTTGTCAAATTAACAAGTTGACTTTGGATAAGCTTTGACTTTTTGAAAAGTTCATTGGGTAAATGTCATTATTGTAAATTTTAGTTTAATTATTAAGCATTAAATTAGCAATCGTTTAATTACTTTTTGAAAAGAATAAATTCGAATTAAGTTTACCATTTGTATGACAATCGCCGAGAAAGTCTTAAAATTTGCAATACCTACGGTTACAAAAAGTATTACAAGTTTATTTATTATAATGCAATGGTAAAATTGCCAAATAAAGCAATTTAAAGTACTAATAAAAACTAATAATTTCTGAGTTTCACGACATTAAGCATCTTGATACTATTTATTTTTTATCTTCGCGGCCACTCGACTAAATTGATCAAATCGAGCAAATTGAGAAAAATTGAGATTTGTAAGATTAGAGTGACGCAATACGAAATAAAATATCTTTTTAAAGATTAGGATAAGAAGAATTTGAAAAAAGAGAAGATAACTCTTACTTTTCGAGTAAATAAGTAATAAGAGATTCTTCATTGATTGTATAGAGAGATAAGCATCAGTAATGCGATGAGCAATACTACTACACGCAAACTATGAGTGGAGTGTGGGAAAACTATTCACTAGAATATGATGATATTGGTAGACTTGTTTTTACATCTACGTTCGAAGGGGCTCACGAGATTCTGGAGAAATTGCAATTCTTTAATTTAATATAAAGTTTCAGATTATCAAATGAGTATTGTAAAACTTTTGGAGAAGTTTGAAAAGTCGGGTATTTGGTACGAGTAATAGGTATTTGGTCGATAATACCTTTCTATAATACGTTGATGTGATACTACAATATTCTGTCTTATTCTACTTGCTTTCGATATTCCGGAATGCATAAAAGTACAGTAGTACAAAATTTATCGAATGCGTTACAGTTGAAAAGTAAGGTTTACAGAGTTATTTGGTTCATCAATGTATTGCCGTATTACGGTAAACAGACGTGTCGAATTATTATCAAAGTTTTGTTGAGAGTTTGAAACGTTCACTTGCATTTTCAAATTTATTTAGAAAACTAATCATTTTAGCATTAGCAGTAAGAATATTGGGCAGCGTTTCAAATGTGTACAAAGCTTAGATAAGCACGATGAATCAATAAAACCTGGCTGAGTGATTTTCTTCTTTTGCAATTATATATATATATATATATATATATATATACCCACGATGTCAACACGATTATTGTAAAAGACTGTAAAAGGTTTATTGTGCCAGAACTCACTTTGAAATTGAACAATAATAATAATAATAATAACAACAACAGCTAATTACTCATTGATATTTTCATTCTAACATTACAAACGAATTTTTAACAAAATATTTAGCATTTTTTTTAGTAAACTCGTATGATATCTCAGATAGGTTTTTCACGCTCTCTTAAATAAAAGGGATATGTAAATTTTGTTATAATATTCAAGAATGATTTACGTCAACTTTTAATAAGTTAAACCTTTTAATTACGCAAACGTTCGTACGAGAGATTCTTGCTAAATTAAAAGAAAATCTATATTTTCAATAACTCCATAAATTTAATATTTTATAATTTACTAGGTTTTAAACTTACGCTTCATAAATTGCACAAAAAAATATATTTGTACTATTAAAACTTTGAATAGTAACAAAATTTTTTTTATACGTGATTTTAATATGTAATACCGTTTTAAATGTAATCGTATTCTCAAAATGTGTAACGTACATCCTATGAACAAAAATACGTTGTTACAAAAGTATTTAATTTAAAAATACGTTTATCTGTACTATACCATCTAGAATATATATAAAAAATAACCGAAGTACGATCTGAATAGTACATTATAACTCTACTAGAAACTGTGTTGTTTATGTTGTTTAAGAATTTAAATCTTTAATCATTCATTCTAAAGTTACAAATCTCATATACCATGTGCAACCCCGAACAATTTTTAAATTTACGAAAGTACGTTATGCAATTAATAACGAGTACGTACTTATATGATAGAATATATTTAATTGTGATATAAATATATAATAAAGTAACTATATTATGCAATAAATTAAATTCAACAAGTCAGAATTCGATGTTTGTATTTTTAACATTTGCAATTACACTACAGATATATGCGATTTTATAAGTTCATTGTAATCACAGTCATTCGATACACGGTTACATATAAGCTTTCATCAGAAAGTTCGTCCAAGTTCTTGGCTTTCCTATATTTTCTGAGTACTGCCTGGCTCATAAAATCAATAATTAACGCTACTTAAGCAGTTACAAAGTTTTCACGACTCTATTGAAATATCCAACTCATCGGATGGAAAGAGCATGTATGGAAAAATTGTACCAGGTTAATCTTTAGTTTTTATATGTTTATATATGATTATTTGAAATGTTTTTATAAACATGAAATTGAATTTATCAGTTATGGCCTTACAAGACTTTTCCTCTTTACAAAAATTGAGAGAACTACGAGAGCTCTGCAATCCTTAAGCTCGTTAAAGAAAGATCAATATACGAAGTGGGTTTTACGTAAGAGAGTACATTGTAGAAATCTTTTGAAGACTGGAAAAGACATTGGTAAACGTGCATTTGCTTAATGAAGCTTAGATAAAGGAAACTGCACGCGTATAGTATACTTAGTCACGAAGATGTAAGTAAAGTAAAAAACAGCCTCGTTATAAATCAAATATGAGATGTGAAAAAAATTAGTCCTCGTGCACGCAACGTGCACTACGCAACGTCACTTTTCTCAAATAACTAATTGGGAATTAAATGTACGAGTTCTATAAACAATAATCTTTGTACGATTAATTAATCATTCATAAGGAAACTCTATTGTTCTCTATATTAGTGTAACATCCGGATGGTTTGATAAAGAAATCCTTTGCTTTACCGTTGCTCCGAGCCCTACAGAAAAGCGTTGCCCTTTAAATCGTCGAATTTTCCATGATAAGCACGTGAAAATGAACGTGAAAGCGAGCAAACACGATTACGCTCGTTACAACGGTAGCTTAGTACAAAGCTGCCCTTAAGTTAATCCAAAGTTCAAGCGAACGAGATAACAACGGCAATGCTTTGGTGATAGCATGCGATTCGCCCGGTTATTCGGGTGTAAGATTTTCACTGACTTTTGCTTGAACCGACCTTTACATCCCAATGGTTTCAAGTCCACGTCTCGTGAACATAGTGCGATGATTCAGCGTCTCGTTTACCCCGTGCGTTATAACGAGATGAACAGGACGCCTGAACGCTGGAATCGTGTTCGGATCATTTCGGTTGTTTTCGGTTGCGCACGTTCATTCTCTTAAAGGTTCATTGTTTTCCACTGCCATTCTAACATTCATAAATTTCTTAACACGAACGTTAATAATAGTTTGGAAAATTGGAATTCCCTCGAATTTAATTGTACATTAAGGGTACTTTTTAACTATCGGTATTTAACTCGATATCTCGGTTAATTCATTCAAGGGTCATTCAAGACTCGAGAATTCTCAGCCGGTGGAAATCTTTTATGGGTAAATAATACCAATGTATCGAAGTGTTGCACGGATCTGTCGAAATATCGGTCGAATTATTATGCCTCTATACCAGAAACAATATATACAATCTCACGCTTAAACATCGAAAAGAGATATATTTATTGGGCAACTAGAGCTGATTACCGTTGAATAATATTACTGTAATTCCCTTTGTTTTATAGCTGCAGGGAATTAAGGAAGTAGAGCTTATTACAACTATCACTCGGGTGTTAAAGTAAATAATTTCTTTCTAGTGGATGATCTATGAACGAGATTATAAAGGAAATGGACTGTAGTTGAGAACGTTAAGTAATTATTCTAACTGAACGTAGAGATCGGATGACTGCTCGTTTAAAAATGAATATGATTAATTTATTGTCAAAGCAGATATTTATGAAGGTCTTGGGAATTAGGAAAAAATCTATCCTTAGACCTATGCGCATAAAACAGTCAAGATAGTTATCGTCGATTCACGTGCATGGTATGGTGGTGTTGAAAGGTGATGGGAATGAAAAGGCACGAGAACGGATTTCGTAGAAATAGAAAATATTAAAGTTTTAGAAAAGTATGCATGTATGTAGGATGCGACGCTGGCTTTAAAGGCGCTTTAAGGTACACAAGAGGTGTAAAGCTTACACTGCATTCAATTTGGTTGATTGTTTCGTCGACGGTGACAGTGACTATTGTCTTGTCAAGAATGCGTTTACCAAAGTAATATACTTTCTTGATTATCGATACGTTACAGGAATTTACTTGGATTCAACGCGATTTTGTGTTATTTACTCTCATTGACGGAGGCACTGGCGTTTTCTTATTTTTCTTTTTTATTTATATGATTCTATTGACATTTAAAGAGAAGATTAATTATTGGTAAATATTCTTACATTACTTGGATGGAATGGGGTGATATACGTAGAAGAATTTGTTTTACTCCAGAGATTCGTTTGGCTTGTAGAAAATCTTGTCCGATTGATCAGAAGTCTCGTCTCTACGGTTAATTTATCTTCGCGATTTCTTGCACTATATTTGGATCTCCACGAAACCCTCACAATGTATTTGTGCAAAGAAATGTTAAATATATTAAGAAGACGAATTTACATAATTTACGTCTTAGTAATACAAAATATGGGCTGGCTAAATTTGTAAACTAGTTAATTTTTATAAATAGTAATGCACTAAAGGAGCCAATGAAAGCTAGCAAGGCGTACCGTGGCAATTGGATTTTTTTCTAAACACATAGATTAAAAATTCCTTTTTAGCGAAAACTTCAAATTTCAAGAACTTTGGTATAAGGCACACGTATGCACGCACGTACTCATTGGTGCGCGCGCGCACCCACCCACCCACCCACCCACACACACACACACGGTACAATTCCATCGCTTATAAGTTACTTTTCATTCTAGAATATCGTACAAGATTATAGAATTAAGTCGACTTCATTAAGTCGACCATCGTTAAACTTATTCAGCGAGAGAAGCCTGTGTTACATAGAGCTTAAGTTACATTAAGTTCTTCTCGAACCATTTTTTTATTCGTCTAACGTACGCTTTTTGTTTTAACGCTAATAACTGCTAGCTTGCAATAATCAATAACAGTAGGATAGATGCTGCCGTTTCTTTAAAGCATAATTTATGGAATTCGTGATTTCCGATCGCTATACACACATACTTTTGTATTTATGGTTATTTATAATTCAAGTGCAGTAAATTTCATGTTTCAGTTGAAAAATGATATGAGCACCGAAATATTGACTGCGGAATAAAATTATATTTCCATTTACGCGACGCATCGTTCGGTATTATTAAGGATAATTTTGATACCTTTAAGAGTTTCTCGTTTGATTTCGAATGGAGCTTGGGTTGACGAACAGCTATTTTTACGAGCTGCATGGATTAACCGGCTAAAGGGACATCCTCGATGAAGATACGAGGGATTCTTTAATTTTTTATTCGTAGGTAGACAACGAATATTGATTTCCATAGCTTTAGCCTGTCGCTGCATCGGACAAATTGTAATTATACCGCATCTACAGATTGTAATTATCGATGGCGCATAATAACGATAAATGGTAGTGAAATGGAGTTTTTCTAAAGTCCCACAAATACTTTGGATGATCATTGTTAGTTGTTTAGCCACATTTAAAACAATGTGCATTTATGAAAGTTTCGTTCGTAGCTGTAGGAGCGCTCAGTTTTGTCTTTTCTAAGTTAGCGTTGCACGTGGTTACGAGAATATATCGAGAGCGAAGGAGATCACAAGCAACTGATACAATTAACGATTTTATGATTTACGGCGCGAAAGCAATCGCGCATCAACCACATCTGAGACACCTTCACGATACATAACATTATACATAACAATTCGTAAAACAATTAAAATGTATTTAAATGCACATGCTTTCGTTAAGAAAATTTATATTCCGTTGATCAAATTAATTTAATACAAAGGCTCTCACGGTCAATTATAAAGTACTAAAATTATTTTCCAGCGTTTTTTAAAACCAAAATTCCTGAGTCAGCTTCTACACGAAACTTTTTACAGGCTTAATAAGCAAGACTTATGCCAGACGCGCGTCAGGCGTTTGAGAGAAGAAAAGTTTTTACTTGAGTTAGAAATGAAAATTTGCTAACTTTTCTGTTTGTGGAAAAGTTGAGAAAAATGCGACGAAAGTTTATTTCGAGTTATTAAGAATTTTTATATTATAAGCAGAGAGAAAATAATTTAATACGCCCGTATAAAGGCATGGTAATGTACTATTCATGTTTAGCAACAGTGTTCTTTCCTTCAATTTTCATAAAAATCACGTGAAATGAGCAAAGGAAATAAATGTATTTTATTACGTGCCGTGACACCCGACTGGACATTTTCGACTGCTCGCAATTAGAAAAATGATAAATTCTTTGCCATTGATGTTAACAGAATAAGATAAATACGCGAAAATACGCATCGACCAAACGTCTTATCGTTGATTTAATTATTTCACAATCCAAGCCATTGAAACGGATCTCCGAACTAATCGAAGAAAAAAGTAAGGCATTTACGAATTCCTTTCACCTTACTGTATGTGTACTGATTATTAGCTCGGTAAAGTGCACAAGAAAGCTCAATTAATCGTCATAAAGTGTCACTCGAAAGGAGCAAAGGAAAATAAATAATTACACGAACCACTGAACGGATAACTGTTTCTTTTATTTAACAATATTTACATTTATTCTTCACTTATGACGATTTCGTACATACCAGCAAGTTTTTCTGTATAATAAATAAACAATCTCTTAATCTGCTCTAATTATAAAATCCAACAGGCCCCAAGAAACTTGAAATATTTTTCACAATTATTATTATTATCATTATTATTATTATTATTATTATTATTATTATTATTATTATTATTATTATCATCATCATCATCATCATCATCATCATCATCATCATCATCATCATTATTATTATTATTATCATTATTATTATTATTTGCCTTCCTTACAAAGAGCGAAATTTCTCGGTTGTATAATAACGGAGAAATATATCACAAAGGATAAAATAGAGACCTCCCTGGTTCGTCATAGACAAGAAAACAAAGATTTTATTACCGCTTAGAGAGAAATAACATCTTCAATTTAATAAAGAGTTTATACTTTTAACGGATATAATAAGGTATTTTCTTTGAATAAAACTTCATTAACGTTTCAATTTTCCCTGTTTCTCTATTCTACACCGTAATATGTATTTAATTATTTTTATTCAGAACTTAATTAACGTTTCAGCCGAATATTTGCATAAATAGTAACGGTGTGCTCCATTATATTTCGTAAAACATTAACCAAATAAAACGAATGCACATCGTGTAAAAAAAGGAAATGCAAAATCATGCGTATAGCGCGAAGCATCTAATTAAATCAAGTTAAATCCTTATTTGGGCAGCAATGCTTTATTTACAACAATATCAGTGCTTTGAAGTAAACAGGAGCTGGATCAATGTCTGGATAAGTTGCCTCTAATCGACAACGAACATCCTCAGAATTCTTTGCTCCTAGGATTGAATTTAGTTGTAACACGAAGTCAGTGGCAACATACCGTCGGTACATCCAGTTTGTTTGACGTGTACCGAATTCGTAAAGCTGCTCATGCCTTTGTTACGGGCTCGGATTACTATCGAATTACGTTATTATTAGCAAGCCAGAAAAAGTCAAAGATATTCAGGACTAGAAAAGTGCGTTAAAAATTGGGCAAAATGGGAAAAAAGGGAGACAAATAGAAAAGGAAATTAATTTAATCGGCCGCTGTATTCTCAGGGGACGGAATAGCGGGTAATAGCAGGTAATAGCAGAGAATAGCAGGGAATAGCAGGGAATAGCAGGGAATAGCAGGGAATAGCAGGGAATCTCGAGTATGCGGTAGGTGCATTCGTTGTCAGAGTAACGAATTCGTTTTTAAAGGAACATTAGAGGCTGAGTGTACCGAAGCTCTACTCAAAGATGTAGTTCGAGCACAAAGGAAAAGGCACTTAAGCCCGGGTGAACGCGTATCGTTCAAGTAGAAACGCGGTCGCCTCTCCTCGCGTCCCGGGGGTGTGCAGAAGTGCGCGCCCGTCAAGGGCCAGGGCGAGTCGTATCGCGGAGCCCCTAAAGGAAGAAGCCAACGACAGCGCCACCCCCCAGTTTTTTTGTCGGCCACGGTCTCGCGGGAGAGGACTCGGAGGATCCTCGCAGGCGCAGAAGTCGCGACGCGCAGACGCGTCCCGTCGCGCTGGGCGCCATACTGGCGATCGTCGTCGCGTCGGGAAAAGTCCGGGATGGCCGGGTCGCGGCCGTAAAAAGCGGCGCCGATGGGACGAATCGAGTCGGTCGCGAGGCCAGAGGAGCGCGTGGGAGAGAGAGAGAGAGAGAGAGAGAGAGAGAGAGAGAGAGAGAGCGAGCGAGAAGGAAGACGAGGAGCTGCGCGGGTCGGGGGCAGCGACGACGGCGGCGATTCGAGCGCCGGTGTCGTCGGCGCCGCTGCTGCGCGCGCGATTTTTCCCCGGGCAGATAGTCGGATTTTATTCTGCGCATGGAAAGCAATTTTGCCCAATCATAAATAGGGCTATTGTGGGGGGATGCGACGCCGCGTTCCCGGACGTGTGTACGCGCGCTCGGAGGAGCGAGAGAGACTGAGCGAGAGAGAGAGAGAGAGAGAGAGAGAGAGAGAGAGAGAGAGAGAGAGAGAGGGCATTTCATACGTAGATCCCGGAGCGCAAATGGTAACCAGATAGAGGCTAGGCGCGTAAGAGCCAATATCGGACAATCTTTTGCTCGAGCGCGTTCGGATCCCGTGCGCGTCCCGCGACACTCGCACGCGCCGCCATCCACAGGGTCCGTCGTGGAGTCCACCCGCGAGTGCATCCGGCCGAGCTCCAAGGCGACATGTAGTCGTCCGCTCCTCCTTCGACAGGGACAAGGACTCGCACGCACGGCTGCCGAGGAGTTGAACCGAGGTTGCGAGCTCCGGCTCCTCCAGCGCATCAGCGTCCTCCACGTCTGCGCTGCTGCTTTATAGAGTATATATGCACACCTTCATTAAATGCCGACGCACCTGCCCCGCGCGGCTTTTCGCGTGCGTGCATTCGCGGGCAGTCGAGGCGTGTGCGAACCTCGCGAAAATCGCGACCCTCCTGCTACGGCTTCCCTCCTCCTCCCCCGCTGGCAATGATCAACGAGGTCAGAGGCTCGATCGTCCCTTACGCGCTCACCCTTCTCCAACACGTACGGAAGGCTAAAGACACGATTTCATGTAAATGTGCAGGTGCATGCATTCCAGTCTCCCTCTCTATCCTCTCTCTCTCTCTCTCTCTCTCTCTCTCCGTTGGTCTCGTCAGTCTCGCGCATTTCACTACTCGAATTTGCATGGCTATGCGTACGCTTCCAACAGTGGACCAAAGCGATGCCAGGCAAACACGCGCACGCCCACACAAATATGCACCCTATATACATATGTGTATGTGCGCGCGCGCGCGTATGCGTATACGTACGTGTGCGCGAATGCAAGCGGCGACGGCCAATCCGTTGTCGGATGAAATACAGCATTGTTTTATCGAAGCTCACGAGTGCACTAGAACTTTACTCTTGCAGCGCAATAGCACTAGTCTCTTTTCAACAGAGCTCGCGTTCTCTAGTACAGCGTGTCCTCTTGGTTGTACGTTTGAAACTGCAGAAATTACGTATGCGCATCTAAAATTCTATTTATCGACTTGGATGGAAAATGCGCACGGCGAAAAGAGATCGCTACTAACGCAATTCTGTATTTGTGCGTGCGCGGATGTGTACGAGATTTCGTATCTATTTCGTACGAGGAGGAACCTACGCTAACGACGCCGTACACCATCTCTATCTTTAGAGAAGTGTAAAATAAGTTCGGATGAATGAACGATATGGAAAAGTACAAATTAAAATCATTGAGAAACATCGCACTTATTCGAATGCTTGATTTGGTGTAACTAATATATACAATTTATACTAAATATACAATAACTTTATGCAATTTATGCGTGCTTTTCTTTTGTAATTTCAAATCGACGATTAGGAATTTTTAATTTGTTTATTATTTCCTCCAGATGTATCCGAAATTTTTATTTTGAAAAATTCGAAATATTTATTTATTTCAATCGTGATTTCAAACCGTTAGAATAGATCAAAAGTATTGATTAATTGAAAAGTTGACGCACTTTCCTTTTTATTATTCGCTATAAAATTGAAATCTCGAAAGTGTTGCTTTCATTGTAATTGAAAATCAAAACATCTTGCATTTATACGTTGATTAAACTTACGATTAGATTACTGGAATAATAACGAATGAATACTTTTAATAACCAATACTTTGAACGATCATTTTATCAAAGGTATTCAATGTTTCGTTTTACGCTGCAAAACTAGCTCTGCGTCTCTGCGTGCGCGCGTGCGTGCGTGCGTGCGTGCGTGCGTGCGTGCGTAAGCTATTGCGGTTGTATTTACAGAAGTTGCAAAGGGTCGTATGAAATTGATAGGATAAATAACGCTTCGAATAACCATAAGGAAATTGATTCGATACATAAAATTCTAAAGAGTATCTTTTTATAGTTTGTCGTACATAAATTTAAGCTTTGAATTCAAAATGATAAAGTGATTGATCTTCTTTGAAATTTAAGCGTTGTAGGGCGAGAGTTTATTGACTCGGACAATTAATTAAGCATACTAGGGTGAAATTCATTAATATAATCGAGCTTTGGCTTTTCTTCGATCGATCTTTACCACAAATAGATATATTCGCGTTCATTGCATTAATAATTTTAACGTAATTATCTATTTAATAATAACGATTCAGAAGTATATCGTTATAAGCGAAGGCAATTTAAAAGCAGTTTAGTAGAATAAGCGCGATGTGGGCAAACGTGTTTGGAGTATTAAAAAAAAGTATTGCGAAAATAAATTTACGAGGACTCGAAATAAATTTCAGTAGATTAGCACCATTAATAAGAATTCTTCTAATGCTTGGTTGAAAAATGTTGTAGGGACGCAAAGTTCATATAAGTAACGAATAAATATTAACGCGTATCATTTTAACGTTCATTGTAATAAGTGATTGCAGAATTATGCTACATATCACGAACTTATTTTACTTATCATGATTTTACGACTGATCAATAGTTACAGACTATTTTTCTATTATTAATTACGAGTACTATCACTTCCATACCTACTTGAAAAGCGTAAAATTTTGTTTCTTCGTGTTATCCTATTCTCGACATACTTTCCATTTTGCAATATAACGTAGGTGAAGATAACGTCAACGGTATCTTACAAGTGCTAAGTAATGATAATACTTTAATGTGCTCAAGATGACTTGAATTTTGGACCATTTTCAATGTATTCGAATGTTATGTTATGTTATGTTATGTTATGCAAATGTTCTTTTAGCAATAATAGATTTAATCATCGCAGATACTTAATAGCGATTAGTTATCTTTGTATGGACTTCTCGTAACTGAAAAGATTTCTTCTCGGATTTTCAACTTAATGCGTAAAACCAAAAACACCGAAATTTATTCCACAATAGCTAATGAAAGACGAACGAAATTTAAAAGAACGAACTACACGAGAAATAATAAAACAAGTGGAACAAAGGATGATGACGCTTTTGATAATCCGCTGGTATAAGACTTACTAATTGATAACGAATTTTCAAAATCATCTAGCATTGATAAAATAATTATTCAATAATATTAATGCGGTGACTGTAAATAACTACAAAAGCATTTTTTTTCGGTTATACAAAACACCGTGATAAATATAAAAAAAATATAAAAAAACATCTGGCATTTTAAAATTTTATTCGATGAATTGATATATGGAAAATAGATATTAGTTGAAGTTTCAATCGAGTGATAAAGTCTGGCTGAAACGTCGAATAGTCGATCGGATTAATATTGATCATTGATATTAAACTTTTATTATAGAATGAAACAACGGTCAACTCAAGCGTCATTTTATAATATACAAAATGTACAGAAATATTTTCAGCCGACAACGTCAAGTAATTGGAACTATTTGACGAAAGCTTACAAATGCAAATTTAAATTGTAACTTCTTTAAATGTAAGTCACTATCGAGCAGAAGAAGTACATCAATGATGATTCACTGCTCAAAATTGATGTCTCAAATACAGCATCTTAATCTTTCGTACGACAGAAATTTATTAAGATTTATTAAGTGTCTAACGTAAGAAAAATATTTTGTGCAGTACTTTATGCCAAACTTCGTGCAGTTTTGGCTCGAAAAATAAAAAGTGCCTGTATAAAATGATTTATGAACAAAGCCAAGATAAATACATAATTTTCAAGTAGTGATTCAGCAACTTGAGCTTTGAAAGTCTAAAATTACATTGAAATTAGTTGCAGTTTATATTGACTTTATTATACGAATAAAAGCTGTCGATAAGTTGATCGATGAATGCAAATAACCACCGATACATTTCTCTGTACAATAACGTGGAGAATGTTGAAGCGAGAGACAATAAATTTAAAAATGACGGATAATTCATTAAATTATAATCTACAATTCTAAGGTATATACTGCAGCTGTATAAATATGGATGCTCAGTTTGATATTACCGAATAAAAAATTCAAAATATGTTTCTGCACTGCTGAAACCCCTTGAACAAACTTTCAACATTTTTTATGCGGTCGTAACATTATCGATAAATCACGGATTAAAAATCTGCAGTAGCAGAGTATCGTGAGCTTTTTCGAAATATCCAAATAATAAAATAAAAAGTAGATGTCTATTTTAGGATGAAATTTAAGGATGAAACATTACTATTTTACTACAACGTTTTGGCTGTAGGATTTGCCAGTGTATAATTTCATAAATTATCGTGTAAGCCGATTTCGAACCCACCATACCTGTCAGACTTAACTTGCTATATGTTCTATGCATTTTTAATACTTAATTGCCAAAGTTAATTTGAGAATGGGAATAAAATTGATTTGTAAAACATCCTTTATCCGAGAGCACTGTCAAATTGGTATTTTATTTGCGCGAGATTTATGCAAAGTTATATAATTCAAGTTACGAAGATAAACGAAGATTGCGCTTCGACATAACTAAATAAATCACTAGATAAAAATAGGACTTTCTTTGTAAGAGTTGGTATTTCAAATATTCCATAAATATCTAAATACCTTCGAACTGTAAGCTGATTTACAAAATCGTTCGATTTTCGTTAATTTAATAACGAAACAGTAGCTATAATTTTCCACTCGCCCGATGAAATTTCCATTACCCCGCTAGACTTTTAACCGAGAAATGCTTTTAAGCAAACATGACATACCGTTTTTAACAATTTCATAAAATGGAATCGTGGTACATCGGTCGTATGATAAATTATTTATTTTTCAAATCCCCGTATAAATATATTTTATTTTCTCTCTCAATTATAAATACGCGCGCGCGCGCGCACACACGCACGCACAATGAAAACATGTAGAAAGTTATATAGCAAGTTATAATAATACGTTACTACTGTAGTGAAAATTACACAGTTTAATAATAAATAAATGGTTAACCATCGTAGCTAACGTTGCAATTATTTCCAATATTTTCGAATATATTATATGCATCGAATCGTTATTCAGTCTATAAAATATAATTTTTCGATATTAGCAATAACCAAGGGCTCCACACATTTTACGACCACTCGATGCTAAATCATATCAGATGTTATCGCATATGACTACTAAGAATTTGACGTAATCTTGGGCAAACAAATTTTTCTTATCGAATGCAAACATTGATCAGACGTGACAAAAAACACTGGAATAAGTAATATACTTTAACATTAAAGTTACGACATTATATAGATATTAAATTAATTTCGATAGTAGATTCGAATTCACTATGTGAACATATATATAGCATGTGCCTTAAATGAGAAAGTGATATTAAAGTTTACTCGCTCCTCGTTATTATTGTACATAATATTAATGTAGGTTAAACAAAATTCGCTGCTTCTAAGTTACGATAGATTAAATCATATCCCTTTAATTTGTTGTTAGCTGAGATAAATAATATGCTAAAATCACCGTGTAATACGTTAACTTACAGACATCAAATTTTTTTGAAAATGATAATAAACCAATCGTTCTATTTAAAATTCCGATAAAACATTTTAAATGCACTACATCTGTACATATGTCATATATACCGCATGTACTGTATATGTGCATACATATCACTTGACTTGCCTTTTTTTCGCAACTTTTTTTCCAGACAATTATACCGTCTTGTAAGTACTGCACATCGTTATATGTACACATATTAATGCGTATACATATAGTCTTATATCAGAAGTAAACAGTTGAACAGTAGTTAACGTGAATTTATTGTATTTTCTAAAGATTACAAATTGTAAAATAGCAAAGGACAAAAATTACTTACACCGTACTAAATAAACTAATCGAAATTAAAAATTTATTTCACTTGAGATTTATTTCTTAGAATATTAGCGTTGAAAGTAAGTATCGCATATCTCGAGGAGGGCACTTGATCGAACATTCCTCATACCTTATCGAGAGAATTTTACAATAGAGCAGAATTTGAGAAACATGATACGAAGTCACCGATAGTGTGAGTCGAATTGGAAAGGTTTTAAAGCCGAACGTTGGGAACTCGAAAATCCATCGAAATGCAAAATACGTTCGCTTTGATTTTGCTCGCTACCTTTTTAAAAACGGTCTCCGATACACTCGAGTACCCACCATAAAACTTTCTAAAACAATAGAGCGTACTCAATTTATTTTAAATTCGGTCCTTGCAGAAGTTCTCTTTCGCAAGAGCTTACGTTCTGTGAGATTTGCTCCTCCTCCTCCTCCCCCACCCCTCCCTCCCGCCGCCCCTTTCTCGCCCATTTCAACGGAATCAAAGCCAATGTAAGGGTAACTTGAGTACGTCTTTCTTACGCAGCTAATCGTGATTATCGGATTGAATTACGGATGAAAAATAGGAATGCTTGTATCTTGCGCTCGCGTTAACTTTAATCTTTTTAGCTAGAGAAGCACGAACAGTTGCATCCCATAATTATAAAGTTAAACGTACGAAGGTAATTTTATGGCAAATCTCGCGCGTACTTCGCTTCCCTTCGACTCGCAAAGTCCTCGCAACGAGACACCCTTTATTCAATGTTCCGTGTAA
Source organism: Wiebesia pumilae (assembly GCA_018907045.1). NCBI lineage: Eukaryota > Metazoa > Arthropoda > Insecta > Hymenoptera > Agaonidae > Wiebesia > Wiebesia pumilae. The sequence goes on from JACCHZ010000138.1 coordinate 7,337,455, forward strand.
GAAGCTGCACGATCGCGCAGAGGAGCGCGCGTTGTACGCGAGGAAGGAGACAGGAGACGAGGTCTGAGTGGGATTAGGACGGAGGCGCGCGATAAACAAGAAAAAGCGAAGAGGTTTATCATTGACGAGGATTACTTTGACGCGCAGATGGAATATGGTATCAGAACCCGGGGACTCAGCGTCAACGGCGGCGGATCGGCGCCGAGCGGTTGGCTCGAGTCGGCAATGGCGAGCGCGGTGTACACGAATTCCCTGGCGACGGCTTATCAGCTGCCGAGTAGCGCGGCTCTGCTTCTGAACTCGTTGCAATCGCTGCAGTCGAGCGCCGCGGCGATGGAGCTGGTGAGGAAGGCAGGGAGGCGCGGCGGCGGCGGCGGCGGCGGCGACGACGACGACGACGACGACGAGGAGGACGACGACGACGAGGAGGACGACGACGAGGACGACGATGACGACGGCGATGACGGGGCTGGACGTACGAGGGAGGACGAGGCCACGCCTCCCGATAACGAGGACGAGGACCGAGCCGTCGACGGCGACGACGACGACGACGACGACGACGAGGTCGAGGACGAGGACGAGGACGAGGAGGAGGAGGAGGAGGAGGAGGAGGAGGAGAACGAGGCCAGCGCCGAGAGTTGGGTATGTATACGCTCGGATAAGACGAGTATTTACATTCGGAAAAGTTGATCGCTTTAGAAAACGGAGATCGCGTGACAACTGCTTTACTGGGATTTACGAGTACGGAGTTATAAGTTGTACAAATCTGTAATTCGATATAAGGAAAGAGTTTTTGATGGAGATTGTACGGTGCCACGAGGCTTTCCTTATTACATCTAGGTCATCATTATGCGTAATGTACGCGCGCAGGTATACGTATCGTATAACAATTTTTAACTTCGTATAGAAGGAAAGAGAGGGTAGACGTTGGACTTGATTAAACTTTAAACTTTATTAAAATTTAATTAATTAATCTTTAATCCAGCTATAAAATTCTTTCTTTGTACATTCAACGCTTCTTCCAAGTGTTCACTATAAAATATTCAAGATTAAACAGCGCAAGTCCGGAGATTTTAATAAAAGAACATTTTCCAAAATGCTTAAGCCGGTCATTCCGTTATACCGAGAGAGAAAAAAGTATCTCTTCCTTCGCCTCGTCAAAGTCGTCTCTGTCGGTTCTGCCTTCAGACGGGTAAAACGTAACATCGAAATGCTGTTTCCCTGCGAATACTTTTAGCCGGTAGATTTAAAGAAAGCAAATCAGCATCAAGATAAATATACAGATTACCAAGAATGAGATCTTCCTTAGAGACGTAATCTTAAATGCGTACCACGTACAACGAGATACCGGCGACTTTGTCTAAAAGTCTCAGTCTAAAAGGATTTTTCATTTGAAATGTTACCGATTGTTCTTTCGATCGCGACTCGTAAGCAGCCACGTTCAAATAGTCAGGGCCAAAATCTTTTCCATTTCAAACGGAATATTCAGTCGCCATTAATTAAGCAACTCGATTGATCAACGCACCGCAAGGGTTTCGCATCTCGTTCATCGTTATGTCCTTGGGAATTGGCTTGGCAGAAGGACACTCCGATGCCTGTGCTCAGTGGCTGGATGCTGAGCGCGTACACGTCGATGCTCGGCAGGTTGTCAGCGGCGACTGCCGCCCTCGAGGCTGCGGAAAGCTCTAACCTCGCCTCGGACACCGACTCCGAGAGCGATCGCTCCTCCTACACGGATATGATGTGAGTAGCACTTGTTTATATACATATATAAACTTCTTTCGTATCTCTCAAGCAGGCCGACAAATTATTTTTCTCAATTTTATCTACAAAAGCATAAGATCAACCGATATACTTAAGTGACACGAGTGAAATACTTCTACTACTCTACTTGGTAATAAATTTTTTAAACGATTTTTCAAACGGATTTTAAAAGCTTGACATAAGAAACTTGACAATTTAGAAAGGAACTTCTTGTACAGTCGGATTGGAAGGCGCACCTATCTAATTATGTTTCACCACGTGTAAGCGATCAAAGTTCCGTCCACTCGTTCATCCTGAGCTTTGTTCACGACCATCGGAGCGATCGACCGGCTCTCGATTTTACGACGCCATCATCAAGGTTCTTTTACTGCTGTCTTTTCTGGTACTACCCTTACCTCGATAAGTTCTGGGCTGGGAATTTGGAACGGATCCTTGATCGCGAGTCACGGGAAATTATTGCTCGAAATGGGTAGAGATGCTCCTCTAAACGTTCAGGAGCGCGCTGATATACCAAGGCTATAGCAAGGGATTCACGCGCATGCCTTGAGGATTCGATTCCTAAAGCTCATCTTTTGTGACTTGGAAAATAATGATGTAGGTGTAAGGGGTAGTTTGAGGCGATAAAACGTTGCAACAGCTTCGGTAATACGAGTAGGTATTTTTGGCATTTTCTCACAGCGCTACACGACTACGTGGTTTATCTGACTTACTAATATCAATAACACTAAGAATATGTGCGAGTCACCTACTTCTACATATGGCTTACTACAGAAATACATGAATTTTTAAAAAGTAATAGAAAACGAAATAACGTCGAACGAACTCGGATATTTCACGTGTTAATCACGTGTATGGCTTTTCGCTCTACTACGGTACGTACGCATTTAAATTTGTTAAAAATGCAAAATAAGATTAACCCAGATGTACCTCTAATTACATATAACTGGACGAAATAACTCTTCGTCAAAATTTAGATAATTATCATGCCTCGATTATCACCGCTCGTTTCTTATGCAAAGCCATCGTGCGTCTTTGTTTAAGCCGAGTCTAGTTTATTCTCATAGAATCAGACGGCGATACATCGTAAAAACATAATATTTACCCAATTTCCTAATCAGCTTAACGGAAAATTCAACGTTCTCATCGCGACTCGCTTTTCCCGTTTAATAACGTTGCAACTAAATCTCCGTAAGTTCGCATATACTTTTACCATATATTCTGTCTTCCATAAGTCTCGCTGGATTATATGTTTGATATTTTTATGAATTTTAGAATTACTGTAAGCTGATTAATTCAAACCTCTCAATCTGTAAAATTTTCAAGTTTTTACAACATTCAAACAACGTCGTCAGATTCGAGTTTTTAACGCGAAACTGCTCTGACTTTCATCAACTTTTTTAATATTATCCTCTTTTAATGTTTTATATTCTTCTGTTTCCCTTTTTTCCCTATAAAGAATAGGCTTTGCACAATGCTAATTTGGGACAAATATCGACAACTTTTTTCAAGTAGTAGAAAATGATATTGTACACCGTTAAGGAACATAAAATCGCATTACGGTAAGAACCAACGGCTGGAATAAGTATGCCATTATTCTTTTCGTATATTTAATACTTTTTCCCTTCTTTCTTTGCTTTTTCGTTGATAAATTCAAGCTCGAGAGTTTCAACAATGGAACAAAATTTAAAATTCGGACTAATGATGCGTGAGAAATATTTTGCTGCAATTTGCTGCAAACGCTGCAAAAATAGCGCTTAAAAGTACTTCGTAAAAAGGTTAAAACTTGACTGGAGCCATGAATTTTTTTTCTGACATTTTTCCGACAGTCTGATATTTATTTATTTATTTATTTTTTTTTTTTTTTTATTAAATAAAATTAAATAAAAAATTTTCCTTTAATTTTACGGCATTTTATTAATCTAGGCAATGCAGCGAGCTTAATGTGAGAAAATAAAAATTAATTTAATAGAAAATATATAACTAGCTGTACTAGTCTGTAGTTAAACAAATAATTTCAAACTAATGATAGCAAATGAGTCATATATTTGTACAAGATGTATGTTGCTTGTGTAATCTAAGAGTGCAGTGTAATTGATCGAATAAATTTTATTCGCTTTAATATCGTCGTTAATACTTAATATTTTTAAATCAGATTAAAAAAGTCATTTTAATGGCACGGAATGTCGACTTTGTCTGCTATCCATTAAATAATAATTTAAGTGCATTTTAGATTCCTTAATAATAACGATTAAATAATTACGAAATATCGCAATTACATCCATAAAGCGGATCGATCGGTATTTCATTCAATTAATAACTGATTTATCGTGCCTGAGGTTATTGTAAATTTAATATATAATTTATTATCACTGAGTGACACGCAGTCCGGCTACGTGTGTTAAAAAATTATCAAACTCCGTATAAATAGCTTTTAGTTTTCCAGTACTTAAATAATATAATAATATTTTGAGAATTTTTGCACGTTAATTTAAACTTGATTGATTATTCAATTTAATCGAAATCACCATCTGATTTTCTTCGGCATTAATATTATATTCGCACATCCATTGAGAACTAAAAATATCACAAGAATACAAGTAATTTAAATTTGAGTTTTTTTTTCAAATTGTTTCTATCGTGCTATAAACAAATATAATTACGATTATAATTATCAAATTACTTCAGTTTTCTTAAGATGCAAAATTGCTCATATAAAATTCAACATTTTCTCAAATAATGATAACCGTGTAAGGCTTCCTTCTTAATTATTAGAATAGAATTTTTGTATGTTATAATATTCAAAAGGTATTAGAGTTTTACTTAATTTCGAAGAATAAATTGAAACAGTTGCATAAAAAAAGGTGTAAATCAGTAAGTGTAAATCAGTAATCGAAACGGTTATTTTCTAAATAATTGTCAACGCATTCAAAAGTTAATTCATTATGATGTTTCGATAAATTATCCAATACCACGTGTTATCACACGAAAAGAATTAAATCAGTAAATGTAAGAAAAACATTCTACGTCGCATTGACGTTTGAATAATTTTACTTTATTGGGTCAGGCTTTATTAAGCTAAATCCTACTGTTTCGCTATTGGAAAACTTGGGCTTTAAAATATTTCGAATTTAAGTATGTTTTTTAAATTGAAAATTGCCCAGAAAATACATTCAAAGTATCAACTTGAATTCCAATAATAATATATACTTTCATCGTGTTATTTCAATATACTTTATTAAAAGTCGACTTAAACTCTCAATTAAAAAAATTGTAAAATATGTTTGATTTCATTTACTTTGCTAAATAATACTAATATCTGAAAAATACTTTTCCTATTTTACAAGTAAAAAATATTGTCAGGGTGCTTTTTATTAGTCGAGCTGCAACTCCTTGCAATCCGCTTAGAAATCAGATAGAATCAGCTTTTTATCAGCGAATAAACTCGATAGTAGAGCAGAAAGATTCTTATTCTGCCGTGAAGAATACTTTAAGCTTGGACTTGAATTCTTAGATCGTGAAACGATCGCATACTTGGAGATGCTACTTGCATCGTATTTTATGATTGTGTTTATAATATAACTCTAAGTCACCACCGCCTCCTTTGTGAGGATTCATTAGCACGTTTTCATTAGCCGACGTTTCGAATTGCTCGATTGTCTCGGGACTTGTACATTTAACTTCCGTGCTCCTTTTTTACGTGGAATATATTACAAAGGGATGTATGAATGGTACACACGAGTTGTGCTCCTAAAATATAGCATTTTTCCAAAAATGCTCATTTGCATTTGTTTTGTCATCGCCGCTTTCATCCATTGCTCTCAATTTCTGTACAAAAACTTAAAACATAAAAGATCATATGAATTTTGTATTTAACGACGTTAAAAGTTACATTGTCCTTCTAGACAATTCATCCAAGCAAGCAACGAAATTGCGCAAATATAAAAAATTTTTGCCGAAACATCAAGTAAAAAATGCAAGTAAAAAATTGTTTTTTATATTTTTGTATTTAAGAATGTTCCATTATTGCGACCTGAAATTCCAAATTTCGTTTGTTTATTCAATTTAAAAGAGAAGTAAAATGGGCTGATATTATTACAGTTGAATGTTCAGCTTACGTGGATCTATGTACTTGACATATCGCACGAGTGATGCACTTGAAATAAAAGCATTAGAAAGCATAAATTATCGACTCGTAAAAACTTCATTAAAAATCTTCTTATAAATTCGAAATTTTTATGATTTATTTATAAACAACATCTTTTAACTACAACGTTATTTTGCTAATTATATTAGTCGACATGTTCTTCGAATTATATATTTTTATCACAAAATTTATTGGTAATCATTAAAATGCAAGTGTTATAATTGGATTCCACAGTTATAAAGTATAATGTCTCTCAAAACATAAAAATATTAGCGAAAATAATTGAAAGAAAGCCATCTTATCGCGTTTCGTAAAACTCTTAAATATTATCTATTTTATTAGTCATTAATAGTTCTTAGCCTTAGCCTTAGCCTTAATATCTTAGAGATAAATGCAATGGCAGTGCGATATAAATGACTCTTAATACAGGATTTGCGATTGACCGAGAGAAATTGACTTTTACGCGTAAGCCTTTGAAAAAATGAGAAAAATTTCGGTTTTCAATCATTCTCTCTCACTCCCCCGCCCCCGCCCCCGCCCCCGCCACCGCTCCCACTTTATCTATTTTTATTCTTCTTCGTTCTCGACCGTTCTTTATCGTTCTCTTTATCTTTGTTTTTCTTGAAAAGGTCGCAAATTAAGCCGAAATTCATGTTCGCTTGTTTATACATTTATCCGTAAAAATTAAAAATTAAGCAAGTCATACGTTTTATATTTTATAAGCTCTAACTGGCAGCGTACGATGTACAGTATCTAATGTATGTCGCGGTAACATACATTTTAGGAAAATCAATAAATGAAGCAGGGATTTACTTTTATTTATTTATTTTTGTGCTTACATTCGTAAAAAGGATCCAGCCAAGAGCAATACAACTAATTTGGATACCGTGCGCAACCAACATCTCCAACGAGTTTCATCTCTACATAAATAAATTGTACTTTCAATTTCAATCATCACACGATTATACCATTACAAAACATTAAGCTTTAAAGCAATTAGTCAATTGATCACGAGAGAAAGTATTAAAAAACGATATTTTTTGGGAAATGTTATTTAAGGCGAAATTATCAACGGCTATAAAATTCTATTTATATAAATAAGGGAGAATATTTCCTACTTATACGAGTAAAGATGGTACGTTCTCCATCCCTTGTCAGATATCATTGCCTTGATCATCACTCTACCGACTATCATCCCATGTGATATTATCACACTCTCTCGTGCACGCAAACCTACTGTAAAAAGATAGTTTATTATCATCTCAAGTTTATTATCTTTCTCGTATACACTTGTATTCACTTGGTGATCAAGACTAAAGCATAATAATACTCGTGGATTTTACTATTGAATACTCGACACTTAGTACTCGCTTAGTCGACCGATCAACCGAAAGGTTTTATCAAGCACACTTTCAAAAGCTTGACAAAACATTTAGAAAAATCGCAGAAAGCGATCCACGATTGCGTGGTGTAAATGCGTACGTGAGCTTGCACAACTCAAGTAGCGCGCGGTCTTCCTTAGTTGGAAGTTATCGATTGTAAATAATGTATCGGCCCGTTCAATTTCGACGTACATTTAATTTACTTTAACGCATTCGTTATTATAAATATGTCAGTTCAGTGAAGTTCCAACAGCAATTTCTTTAGGCTTCTCAGGCTGCTTATTACTAAAAGTATCATCTCTCGCGTAAAAGGACTCGCGAGATTACATTTGCATCGGACATTAGGCTTTTAAGAGTAACCAAAGTCGTTGTTAATGCGAAAGCCAAAGTAAGTTCCCGACCCGCAGATCGAGAGAAAGCAGCCCGAGTGGTGGCGTCCGTCAGGCGTATCCCCGTGAGAGGCCGACGAGCGTCGCGACGCGGGCGAAGAAGAAGCGAACGAGTGACTGCGAGCCCCGGACACCCGGAGCGACGGCTGCTCCCGACAAGAACGACAAGGAGGCCTCGTCCTCGGATGCGTCCTCTGCCGCTTCCCAGGGGAAGAAGCGCTCTCTCGCTTTGCAGCGCGTCAGGTACAGGTACTCGATCTTTACTACTGCTTAAACGCGCGATTCCCTTCATCCAGAAGCGTTCCTTCCGGCTTTTCGCCTTCGGAGATTCTCGTTCCGTGTAATATGCAGTAAGTTGCGTCGTGGAAACGCCCATCATCCTCATCCGAAGCTCTGGAACTCGTTTGGAAGGTTGCGAGAAATAAGACGACGAGCTGCTGCTTTACTTGGAGCACTTGAGTGGAAAAAGCTTCTTGACGTCTGACGTCTGGGTCAGGTTCATTTATAACGCCGAATAATGACGGGAACCTCGAGGAAGTGGTTCGCTTATTTTATTGAGATTTGATTTTAGCTTAAAATTACTCGCGGAACGAATGAGCGAACGGGCGAACGGGCGAACGGGCGAACGGGCGAACGGGCGAACGGGCGAACGGGCGAACGAATGTATCGTCGGCGTTTTTCCTTTTTCGTTTAATTTGTTTCGTTTAATTCTACTCGAATTCTACTTGTCGGTCTTGTAATCAGAAGACACGCGCGAAGACATACGACAACAAGTGCTCCGACAGATTTCCATGACGATTGTGCTTCTGAATTCGCGGGCGCGCGACGACGAAGGACGACTCGGGATGACCTCGAGGGAGCGTCTCGCGTGGGTAATACACGTAGGGGTGTGCCGCAGGTACGAGAGGGAGGAGTACCGTTGCTCGCTGTGCTCTTACGCCTGCACAATCGAGAAGGCGTTCCAGAGGCATCTGCGAGCCCACGCCCGGGGCACCGCCAGCGAAAGTCGCGTGAGCTGCGCCGTCTGCGGGGCCGACCGCTCCACCGAAGTTGACCTGAGCAAGCACATGCGTCGTCATCGGGACAACCGGTACTTCTGCTGCGACATCTGCATATTCCGCACGGTGCAGCTCAAGAAGGTAAGTGCGCGCGATTTAGCGCCTCTTCCACGGTACCCGGACCATTACTTCGGTGCACCCGCGTGCCCGAAATGAATTAATGAATTAATTCCGTTCGAATTACCAAAGTTACGAATAACGTTGGTCCTTCGGAAAAGTCGCCATCGAAAAGTCGCATGGACTTTCGCGTGGGTGTCCTTTGACGCGTCTAGAAAACTTTGGGCGCTTTTTCCTCTTTGTCCTTTTTAATCTTCTTTTTTAGTTAGGGGTTGTCGTCGCTTTAATTACGGTTGACCGTGGACCATCCAACAAGTATACGCGCACAAAAATTCTCATCCGTTTTACTCGGCTATTATTTGGAGAAAATGGTTTCTATTTAAATTTTTGTAATTATAATACCTAGCAAGCCCGCGGCACAAGAAACGACAAAAGATACAAAAGAATTTCACGGCAATATCTGCGTAAACATCGCAGTTGTGAAAGCTCGAAAATTCTACCGGATTTCTGTTTTCAGTGACAATGAAAAAGATTTGTTCTTTCGCTTGACTGCAACGGCTTTCATAATACCATTTAATTATTCGATTCAACGATGTCTTATCGATCATTGTAAGTCATTGTAAATTAACCTGTCAAGTAGGCATAAATTCAAGGTAATATTAAATATAAATGACGTAATATTGTTATTGCCGATGTACGTTCAAGGTTCAATATAAGCTTAGTATATCGCGGATAAAAGGCACCGCGGATAAAACGGGTTTTCAATTTCGATAAAATGCGCCGAAGAGAGATAAAAACTAGAAATAAAGTAATATGTTAAATACGCTCGCACTTGCGACGCTCGATCGCAGAAAGAAAAATACCTTTCAAACGCTTATTTATTTCATGAAAAGCTTGAAGTGCGTAACGAGAGTTTGTGGCGTAACGAGACGTTGCGTTTGGACGTAGGATCAGCGTGTTAGGATAGCGTGTTCGAAAGCCTCTTAGAGTTCCGAGTATAACGGCGAACGTCGAAACTTTTGTGACAACAGCTGATCCAGCACCGACGCATGCACACCGGGGAAAAGCCCCACCTGTGTCCGCACTGCGCCTACCGGAGCGCGCGTCGCGATAACCTTCGCAGTCACGTGCGCAGGGTCCACAAGAAGGAAAACCTCTACTGCGACACCTTCAGCCCACGCGGGATGTTCATCGCGCCAAAACGGCCCGGGGATGAACCTGTCCAGCCCTCGTCAGACTCCGTCTAGAACCTGGATTTCGTCGCTACTCGCGCAGCTTATGCTCTTGCTCGGCGAGAGTTCGACCTTGTGCTCGTCTACTGGTCCATTGCTTCTCGGCGTTGATTAAGGGATGGGAGGATCCGGGCTCGGCCGATGGGAAGCGGAGCTTTGCGCCAATTTTCGCGCAAATTTTTTCGCAAATTTTACCATTTCGAAGCTGCGCGATCTTCTCTTCGCGTTTTACTCGTAATTTCACAAGGCTTTTATCGTTTCTCTGGTGGTAAGCTCGTTCTTTTAATTATGTAATTCGATACGTTTCCGTGGCTCGACTCCGACGATTATTTACAAGTTTTAGAAAAGAAATATGAGAGTTACAGTATACGATGTACAGTACAATTTTGAAATGTTTTGAGGTAACTTTTGGAAGGAAAGAAAGCTCTTATCAGTCAATCGAATATTTATTCGAATACGTGTGTAAGTTTTACGAATGATCCACGTGTAAGGGGGGTGATTTTTAATAGATTTTGGGAAAATTCGCGGCTAACTTTTTCTCGACGACGATTCTTCGATAAGAGAATTTAATTCAATGTAGACGTTTCACTCGTGGTCACTTATTTCAAATTCTCCTATTTTAAATCTTTAAGCGTAGGCCATTGTTTAATTAGCGAGAAATAGATTTGCCAGTATTTTTGAAGTTACGATTAAGATAATTTGTAAATTGATCCTGAAAAAAGAATTTCTCAGATATTGTATAAAATTATCTAAAGGTACAATTATTGGTGAAATGCCTACGTGAAAGTTTCAAACTGTGAAAATTATTATGAAAAGAAATTTGTACTTATGAATAGGGTGGGGCAGAAAGAAAATATTCCGCTATGTCACTTAACTATAAGGGTTAGTTTTCAAATTTCGTTTACGTCACGTGAAATTTCAAACGTATGAATATTAAGTATTAATTTTTCTTACGATATGTCGTTTATATTTAAAATGAATTTTAACCATTTGATACTACACGGTATTACGAATAAGCAAATATATTTTTAGTCCCTTATCAATTGCACTTATAATACTAATTGATAATACTAATTGGTGCTTAAATTGAATGTACTATTTATATGTGTGAAACATGTTTATACATAGTAATGTTCAATTAATTTCTGGTGTGATAGATCAAAGAGCTGTTGATTATTTTAGATAAGACAAACAGTGGCCAAAGAATAAAAGACTGTTCGCGAGGAATAATGATTAGAAAATTAATTCGAACATTCCTAAATTATATAAAATAAATTTTTAACGTATTATTTCTATTAAATGTTGCAATATTATTCTAGAAATTCATGCTATTTCAAAATTTCGATTAACAAGAATTACTATTCGTAAGCTTAAATTACGATTCTTGATGAAAAGAACAATTTTACAAATCATAATTTGGAGTACGATAAAGTGCTGTAATTTCATCTCTATTGTGCTTGTTCATTGTAATATTATATTTATTAAATTTCTTAATTTGCATTAAAACTTTTCAAATTAACTTTCGTAAAATAATAAGTAAAACTGAGTAACTGAGTAACAAATGAATCTGAAAAAGTATTAATGTAATTCCAAACCAAAGAGCATTGTAATTTTACTCACTTACTTATGACAAAAGAAAAAATTTAAAAAATATTAACGATAACATTGATGTGTTTAAAAGTGAATTTCTTAAATACATTTAATCTCGTATAAATGTATAAAAATAGGCTTTTCTGGAGAAATACTACCTAAATCACCTAAAAATGTTAAATATTTTATTGTGAAGCTCCTAATATGTGACAAAATGAATCTGGAGATGATTTTATGGCAATTTACGTTAGTTATTAATTTTAATATAAAGCCAACTGATAAATAAATAAATAAAAATTAATAATAATAATAATAATAATAATAATAATAATAATAATAATAATAATAATAATAATAATGAAACAGTCGAATAAATGTATTATTCATTCAATAGAGTATTTTTGGTTTGCACACAATTATAAACTGCAAGTTTTTTATTTTTATCCTGATTTACATTTTGGAAAAAATGTAATAGCGAATAATAAAAGCGGTATTTACCAAATGCGATTTGTCGAATAGGATGGATATAACAAAAGAGAAAGGCAAAATACTCGATCCATAATTTGCTTTCGATGCACACACACACACACACACACACACGCACACGCACACGCACGCACGCAGTTGCACTATTAATACACATGCATCCGTCCGAAATTCCGCTTTTGTTCAATTTTCGTGGATAATATGTAGCAATTGTTTGTTTTCAACAATCTAAGGTACACAAGTATATAATGTTGATATTAATAATTTAAGGTGAATTTAGTGCTTTAAAATAATGAACGTTTCTATTATAATACATTAATTGTGATGATTGAGTGATATTATTCTTATAGTTCTATAAGAAAGACTATACAACATATATTTTTTAATAAATGTTCGTTTAAATACAAATGCAGATTAGTTAATTTCCCGATGTAACGAGATTCAGTACTGTTCTCTTTGGTGTTCTACAACTAAGATCTAATTGATAAATACGGTACTTACATGAAATGTAGCACATAAACGACAGTAATTAAACTATTTATCTTTAAGGATTTTAATGGTCCCTGGGAAAATGTATATATATTTAACTACTTATGAATTTTATCAATATATAATAGTATATTTATGTAACAATGTTTAATCACACTGACAATGTTTTCCGAAAATTCTTAATACGCTATAATTAATTATGTTTTTACCTATTTTTAATTAAATAATTTTAATCTTTCTTTGCCTAGTATTTACCGAATCGGCCAATTATGACATTTATATAATCTGAAAAACAGCGACAGATTCTGTACGTCGATGAAATCGCTAAAGCACGTTTATAAGGGTATTCTTATTTTGTAAAAATTCAAATTCTTATGCAGTTTTGCGAAAAATATGATGTTTTTGTCGTGAAACATTTAAAGTCTCGTGATATTCACTGTTTGAAAATTGCAGTGATTTGTGATTTTGTTGGTTATTTTTTTCTTCTTCTCTTTTATAAATTTATCAAATGATTTTATATAAGACTGGTAAGTACGCAATTGATCAAGAAAAATACAATGAGAAACTTGCTTTTAAAAGAAAATTTTCGTAAATATGCCATGTCTCAAGTATTAACGACGCAAATGATGTCTCAATCGTAAAGTTATAAAAGAAAACTCGTAAATGTTACATGTCCCTAAATATTTAAGATTGTCTTTTCCTCTTTCAAAAACTATAGGAAAATCTATGATAGCACTTGAGTGAAATTTTATAAAAGCAGTTAAATAAGAAATCGCATTAATTTCTTATGATTTTATGAAATTCAATACTTTAACAAAATTTCTACGTGATTTTCATTTTTTCTTTGATTAATTCAAATAAGTATAATCAATTAGTTTTCCGAAAGCTTCGAAATAAGTAAGTAGTTTTTGTTTAAAGAATAATTTTGTCCCGTGATTTATAGAGTGTATGCCTGTTTCTAATGTTTTTTCTTGTGGATTGTAAAAACAAGATCTAAAAAAGTTTTATTTTGGCTTTGAAGTGTATGATCCCTTGATAACTCTGACCTGCAAAAATATAAAATCGATTAAAGCTTAAGAAAAGCAATTGTTTATAAAAGCTATAACGCAGAAACCAAGTCAGCGATGCACAAGCATTAACGTTTAAAGCTTCTTAATGAATTTGTTAAAATATCAAGATTTTTAAATTTTATTATTCAACTAATATTATATCTTATTGATAACACGGATATTTCTAGAAATATTTTGTGAAATTTTAGTTTGAAAGCATTCTTGTTTTAGTTTTCATTTAGTCCTGTTGTTGTGAAAATTTTTTATTTAACTAATAGGATGGAGTTCTGTATTCGAAATGTACAACGGATTTCGATTCATAATTTATTTGAAGCCAGTTCATATGAAGTAAATATTACTTTTTATCTTAAACGTGAATTTATTTTAAAGAATTGGAATACGAACTTGTAGCACTGAAACCTCATTTAAAAACAATTCATTAATGAATATCGATAACATATTAATTTAGTAATATGTTACGAATATATTTGCTTCTGCTGAAGAAATGAAAGACATTAACGTGTTATATGTTTTTATTGGTCAGAAATTATTTTTAAATCTACCTTTTTCGTACGCTTACTTTCATTGTATTTGGTGGCATAAAGAAACTTCGTACTTTTTAATACTTTTTATTTGAATAAGAAGGCAATAATTCGGATACTCTAATGGTTATATTTGGTAAGGCTACTAAATTCAGTCCTCCTAAAGAATTCAGAAAGAACAAACGAAGAACTAGAAACAAAAATAAAACTATCCTTTTTCCAATTAAATGTTACATTATAGCGCTGTAAGATTGATGTTAACGTAAAAATACATTTAGAAACACTTGACGTCTTATCCATTTATTCCATGAGATCTCAAATTTCCTTATATACGATAATAGTATTACTCCGTGCGAATATTTTTCTGTCTACGAGCGTACGCATACAAACGCGCAACAAACGCACACACATGAGCATGTACACCTACGTGTAAACGCATAACTACATGCGTTGCGTATACGCGTGACTAAATCTTATGCGAATATCACGGATTATAGACGACATTTCTTAGTAAGGTTATTTAATTATTATTTAATTGATTTAATTATTATATTTAAATAATATTTAAAATTATAATTCCTCGGGCGATATTGCGAGCATGCGTTTGACGATAAAGAGAGAGAGAGAGAGAGAGAGAGAACGTGAAAATCTTAAGAAAGCACATTTTAACGAACCAACTATGCGCCAATTCATAGTAATAACAACCGAAGTTGATACAACGATAGTGATTTTATATATGAAGTAAATAACCATCCGAGTTTCTCAAATTGTTATATTGAAATAAGGATATATTATTAACTTTGCGGAACATTGTAATCATCGAATAAGGCACGATGCCTAAAGCACAGCTGTCTGTGATTATGTTAATTATATCATGCGAATTTATTGTTACACGATAAAAGCTACATCATTAGTTTTTACAAAAGTATCTTAAGTAATTGAAAGACTTTAAACAGTTTAATCGTCGTATTAAATATTTTTATATTTAAATTTAAATTGTAACCATTAACTGAGTGAAAGCAATTGAAAACAATTCTTCTTTTACAAAAGTCGTAAGAATTGCTTTTCATTATTACAATTATACTGAATTTAGCTTTCCTTTATTAATCACCTTCAAATTTAGAATTTTATATTTGATTTTCATTATAATCTTAACATCGAAATGAAAGTTATTATATTAAAATTCCTACTTGTGCAATAATAATAATAATAATAATAATAATAATAATAATAATAATAATAATAATAATAATAATAATAATAATAACAACAACAACAACAACAACAACGTTAAAATTCTGGTCTTTCTTTAGAGATACACAATCGCTCGGAGCACTTTTGAAAAGCATTTGAAACGAGAAATCGAGAAAAGAGAAATTATGTCAAACTGTCAATTTCATCTATGTATTTGTAGTCTTAATCGCATAAGTGAATATACAGTTTTTGTAAGAAATTTTGTAACCTTTTGCAAAAATAAATTCCTGTCGCTTTTACATATATGTTCGATTGTTGCGAAAAGTAATTTAATTTGGTGTTAAAAAAAAATTAATTACTTGTGTGCTCGTACATCTTTTTTTACAAGACTGATTAGTTGAGTTTATTTAGATGACAATTGGTTCTGAAACAACATTTTCAATTACATTTTTAATAAAAAACTTTTAACAGCTTGTTTTTCAAGTAAATTTGGATAATTCTTGTGATATGCGTATAAATTCTATTTCCGAAACATCTGTGTATAATAATCGAATAACCCAAATTTCTGTAAGTGTGTGTCTGTGTGCGTGCGTACGTGCGTGTGTGTAACGTAGAATTACAACGAAAGAAAAAAAAAAAAAAAAAAACAATGAACGTTGGAAGACTTGCCTTTGAACTCTATCGGATTGATAAATTGATGCCGATAAATGAATATTTAAATGATGGGATAGAAATGTAACTATTCCTATTGAAAGCATTTATTCTTATTAAAGATTCCTTTACACATTAACAATAAAAGTATAGAGCGTGAAATTGCGCACGTAGATTTTTCAGAAAAATTTACTGCCAAGTATTATTTATTGAAAATAATTAATTCTGCTGAAGTTTTCCTGTAATAAATAATTTTACAATTGACTTTTCTTATTAATTCATATTTTTATGAGTAAACTATGTGTTACTTATACGATAGAGAAAGTTCTTCAATGTAGTTAAACATGAATCTATCCAACTAAATTCCAATTTAGAAAATTTTTCTTAAGCAAACTTAGAACAATTCACTTTTTCACTATTATATAAGCTTGTTTTGTACATAAAATCGTTCTCTATATATATGTGTAAATTTGTACTCAAGTTTTTGTTCGACGATAGTGTTTGAAAACTTTACCAATTAAGGGTTATAATGAAAAATGTCGATACCGTTTTCTCGAAAAATGTCCGTGCAAACACATGCTACGACTTATACAATCTAAATGTGATAATATTTACTACACACACATACACACATACACAAATACACGCGCGCGCACAAACACATTAAGAAAAACAATAATAATAGAAAAAAAAAGAAAAAAAAAGCATTGTATAAAGCCTTGCGATTGAAATGAAACTTGGAGCCCATGTTCAATAAAATTGCAAATACGTTTTCGATTATGTATTAACTTCCACTAAGTGAACGTCTTCTAAGTGAACACAGCACAAGTGACTTTGTTCCATAAGCTGTTTCAATTTCACCACAGAACAGTAGCGAATAAATAAATTAATTAATTAATAAAGTGCGAAGAAACCCGATGTGTATTTTAAAGTTCAATGTACGCAGTTAACAAATAAATGATAAATCAATCATACCTTTTTACCAATCTTATTATTAATCATCCAAATGAATACTTCAGTTAATTTTTTCAACAATTAATTTATCTTTATTTAGTCTGGTTATAAATAAAAAAGAAATTTATTAAAGCATTTGTTTTGTTCTACAAAATTAAAGGCACAATTAATAATGATATCTTTTTTTCCCATTACTTTTTTAATTTAGTAAATTAATTTTATTTTATTTAACCATAAAGTTAATGAACAGTTATTCTTTTCTAAAAAGATTAAATTTATTTTGGTTTACCACTGTATTACGTTAATAACCGAAGAAAATTCTTGATGGTTTCTTACTCTTATATTTATTTTTTTATAATATTACTGGTAATTTTAAATTACTTTATTTATTATTTTACGTAGATTGAGAAAAAAATTGAAGAAGGAGGTGCTTATGTGAGAAATGTAGAGAATAGACGATTGTATATGAAATATAAAATTTGATATTAGAATATTTTACCAGTTCTGATTTAGACTTATGCTGATTAAATATGTTTTTAAACTTCCGTACATCCCGACAGTTTCACTGTGTTAAAGTATAATTCAGCAATAATTCACCAATCCAGAGAAATAAATTAAAGTACTTGACAAAAGGAATTTCCAAAAAATTTTAGTTGAAAGGAACCAAAGTAACGATTCCTCGTGCAATACAAGTGGCACAATAGTTACTGGATTTTATAGGGATCCTATAAAATCTCATAAAAAGAATAAGATTACTTCTAAATAATAATGAGTAAGTATTATGTACAATTTTATTTCCACAATCGCTTCCAAGTATCTAAAGGAAACATAGTGTTATTGATCTAACCTTATATGATAATAGCGGTAGTAGCGATAATTTTAGTACGGCAAGCAATAAATTATTCACTCAGTAGTGATAATTTTCTATTGGTAATCAAAATTAGCTAGCCAGACACTAGTCTGAAAATACCTCGAAAAAGGATGGCAATGTCATAAAGTACTGTGAAATGAACATTGAAAAATAATATTTCAAAAATTTAAAGTACTTTTACCAGTGTATTAATAGTGTTCAATAATAGTCATCATAAATTGTTATAATTATAATAATTATAATTAATAAACACATACATATTATACAAGCATTAAAGTATGTACGTATATTGATTTTTTAAGATTATCCGCACTTAAAGTATTACTCCATCTGTCAGTTCTCTAACTTCATCTGCTTGTACAGTTTAAATTGGTTAGTACAGCAGACTATGCGCTTATAAATAAAAATTAACAATGGCCCTTATCGGTAAGCGGGAAGACTTAATTCATGTTCCTTGGTCATCTGCGTAAGTAAACCACAAGATACGTGTATAAAAATTTAAGTATTATTATTCATGAGTGAGACATACCAACTATACATACTAATAATATTTATATTTAAGGCATCTTTTGGCATATCGCGTGTAAAATAATTATAACCTATTAAAAATTCAACTTAATTGTATTAATGATTATTATGTATATACAAATGGATGTACAGAAAATAAATTATTTTTAGGGAAGAATGGCTCCAAGTTTACAAGCAAATTTATTCAGGGAATCTGATTGAACAAAAAAAAGCATGCGATGCTCTTCTTGTATGGAAAGCAAGGTTATACAATACGTTTGGTTTTTCTTTTTTTATTCGTGTAATTAACAGATAAGTTAATACTAATTTAATGTTATTTTAGAATACCAAAGCTACCTGTTGGTGTTGAGTGCACTTTGGGATTGTTACAAGTTTGTCTTCGAGATCAAGAATGGATGCCAAAGATTAATAATATCGAAATGTCAGTTTCTTATGAAAATGATTTAAGAATGATGTATTCCACAGTAATAATGAAGTTTCTAAATCATATTTCGAATATTGCACATAATAAACATATGTCTTTGTTTATTATTGCTAAGCAGTTGAATATTCCTGAGTGGATTGTTGATCTTCGGCACGATATAGCCCATGGCTATGAATTACCTTCGATCGACGTTATGCGCATTGTTGCTAATATTCTGTTGACATGGTTACATGTGAGTGTTATTAAAGAGTAATAAATTTATATTGTTACAATATATTTTCATAGATATTATATCTTGATTTAAAAAATTTGAAAATTGTTTTACTTATTCATTTTATTTATAAATTATTATTTAGATTCTTTAGATTCCTGAAAATATAATTACAATTATTTGATTTTCCTAAACAATAATTTTTTCACGCTTTAAAAGTTTATAAAATTGCGATTTATAAAATTTATAAATAAAATATTACTTTGTGAATAGCATTATATTGAAAGCTAATATTCATTTGTCTGAGCTATTTTCTATACATACAGGAAGAATATTGGTCAGCTGAAGCAAAAGTATTAGAAGAATCAAAGGAAATGGAAGATTTAGAATGTCTCGATTCTGAAGATGAAGAAAATTTGATTGAGTTAATTGAACTATGGACTGCCGTGGGTTTATATATAAAAACTAAACATATGCTTGTGTCGGATCTTCCGGATACTGAAATAAGGTAAAGTTTAGTAATCGATTTATTTCTCATAATGACTTACAGATGCTTATATTATCTTATATTATTTATTATATTTCTTTCATTACTTGACTTTGGTATAATTATGGATTTTTGACGTTTTTGAGAATAGCTATTGTATTAATTTAAGTAATGATAAAAATATAATTTAAAGATGAATACGAAATTTTGTAAAGACAATTTTATATCTTATTCTGTAGAGAAACCCTGAGCAATATGTTTATTAAACTGAATACAACACATTTGGATGGTTCAAATCTAAAGACATTTTCCGTTAACAATGATTCAAAACTTGCAACAATATCTAACTTGTTATTATTAGAAATATCAAAAAACCTTGGTAAGGGTGATTCTCTTATACGAAGAGAAAAAATCGTTATTGATTGTATTTTAAGGAATGAAGCTTTTCTAACAAATCCAGAAATTTTATCCATTTTCATGGAAGGAGGATCTGACAAAGTCAAAAATTGCTTACCACAATCTTTGATAAATTTTTGGGAAGACTTTCTTCTTTTATTACAAGATAAGAAGATTTTGTTACCGCTATTTTTACGACTTATTGAGATAATAAAAGCGGATATAGATAAAAATAAAAAATTATTGGCTTCTTTATGGGTAAAGTCTATTGCTCAAGCTTTTAGAAAGCAGAAAATTGCTCGACATATATATCATAATTTAGAACAAAAATTTGACAATGAGAATAAAAAATTATCTATGAAATCTTTTCTGAAAATTGTTACGAATGAAGTAGTAATAAATTATCCAGACTTGAAAAACGTACTTAGCCTTAATATAACTGGAGAATTTCCAAACTGTTTACTGAATGAGACATTTGTAAAAAGACTGATTTTGAATTTCACAGAATTTTCTGAACATTTTGTACCCGAGATCCTCAAAATATCTTCATTTCTTAATTATAATTTTGATGCACAATCTAAATTATTAGAGTTGATCAAAATACATTCGTTATCAGAGGAACATAAAGAAATGGAAGTCGAATCAACTGAAGAAATGGCTATTGAAAAGAATAAAGAAACGGATAGAATATTTACCGTTCAGAACTTAAAAGAATTAGAAAATAATAAAAAAAGTACAGCAGATAAACCAATTCTTAACGAAGATCTTGCAGATTGTAAAATTCGTAATACAAGTTGGAAAATTGCATCAGGTAAATTATTGAAATTTAATTTACTAATTATTTTTATATTACGCGTAATTTCTTTATCTTACATGGTAGATTTATAAAGTGAAAAGTTTGTCTTCGACATAAATTACTTTTATCTTATTAAAAAAATTTTTACTAGTATTTTAACTGTCATTCAAGCATTTAAAAATATTTGTTTTATTTTATAGGCTTTGTCTATCCTAGAGACAATTCTAAAGTCTTAATAATTAATTTATAGGATTCTCAGTTGATAACTCAATTACTTCAAATAAGTTTAGAAAATATTGATTTGTAATTTCAATTAAAAATAACTAAATACATGCATAAAAATGTAATTTTTATAATTAAGGTAACTTAAGGTAAATTCAAATAATGCTAAAAGGTCTTAACAGTCAGTTATTTGGTTAATTTTAGATAATTACGATTGGAGTTCGTGTCCTATTGGAATTTTGCCGTGGCAAATAAATGACATACAGCCGATGGAATCGTCTACAATTTCACTGTCCGACATTCGCTATGCAACTGTCAAGAACGTGGAGTTGCCAAAAATTATCGACTCCAGGAAATTGCAATTGCATAGTAAAATTCAGTGGGAGAATTTGCTTAAGAAAAAGAAGAAAACTAAAAAAAAGGTAAAATTAAATGAAACAATGACAACGGCTGTTGTGAATCGAGCGATGGAGAATGCCAAGAATACGAAGGAGCAAAATGTAAGCTAAAACCTGTCATGTATGAATAAAAATACTTTATATAAAAAATATCTTTATTTAACAAAGCCTTTGTTTTAAATATTACAGCTGTAACAAAAATTTGTTACAGCTTATGCTGTTAGTAGCCGAGTGAGTAAAAAGAACAACAGATTAGAGGAAGCTTTTTAAAATAACGTTAGATGTAATATGATTTGAGATTACAAATCATTAACAACTTGTCAAGAGTTTAATTAAAAATCCCTTGAATAAGTATTAAATTTTTAAAAAGTTTACTGCATTACGTCTTTTAACTATAACATGTAACTAGAAAATAATGAATCAAAAATAAAATTGAGATACTAAGTGAATAGAATATAGAACTTATTTTAGATATATGTGCAACTGTTAACAGTTTTCCACATAATGATAACATTTATTGTGTTTAATACAAATTAATTTATTTAAAAATTTAGAAGAAATTTCTATTAGTAAATTAATGTATTATTAGAATCACAGGCTATTGTAATAACATTCAGTTTGTTCTATCTATATTTTGTAAATAGCATAATATAAACCGTTATCTTTATAGACAGATTTTTAGTTCTTTTTCAATATTAAGTTACTGTCTGTGAAAAGAGCTGCAGTTATTGTAAATTGTATTTACTTAAAATTGGATCTTTATTTAAATTTTTTAATAATAGTATTTAGAAAATTATAATTAAAAAATAATTTAATCATAATTTTTTTGTAAACTTGAATATTAGCAGAAGTTAGGTCATTCATTGTTGAATTATTTTAGAAAATTAAGAAAATATAGTTTAACACGTATACATTTTAATAAATTTTTGTGTAAATAGAGATTTTTTTAAATTAGGAAATGTGTTTATTATGAAAAAAGGAATAACAGTTGAATTTTGTACAAATTGTATTTATTTATAATGCTTATGCCTAAACCAAGAATCCCTTTCTGCAATATTTTTAAAAATAAATATTTGTACGAATTTTTAATTCTATAATTTCACAATACAGTAAAGCGCTTTGTATCACGTGCAAAGTATTAATAGTAAAAAAATAATAAGATCTTTTTTGGATTCTAAAGTAATATAAAAAATTACAATAAACAAAATAACTTGAATGTACAAATATGAAAAATTATTAAATTATCACAATATATAGGCACCATTGGTTCAATAAATAAATATTCACTAATTATAACACGCAATTTGAATAATAGCAATGTACTTTGACTATCAATTTCAAAATAAATTAAATTTTGTATTAATTATTTCTTAAGGTTTTTTTTTTTTTTGTTATATTTTAACACAACTAAAATATGAAAATACTGTATTTTGTCATATTTTTCATGTATACAGTAAATACGATTTCGAAGTACATAAAAAAATATTTAAGTGAAGTTGTCTATGTTTTACTTAAAAAAGGATACAAAGATCATTGTTATAATGTTTTGTCTTTCATTACTTGGTGGAATGTCTTTGGTTTTGTCAATCGATAGAAAAATATAATTTTCATTTTTAAAAACTATAAATATGTTTGTCATGTGTTCGCGTTTTCTTGAGAATCTCTTTTAAGTGTTTGTTACTTTCTAAACCAAATTCATTGATTGGTATGCGAGACATAGAGGCTATTCTGCAAAATTTAATTTCATATTCTAGAATTGAAAGCCGTTCATTAACAAATAATACAAAATTATAATATTACCTTCCTCCAGAAAGGTTATATAAAAATTTCCAATATGAAGTTCGTAAATTTTGTGGTTCAACGATAGCAGCATGAAATAATACTGCTGTACTAAAGCAATATAAACATATCACAAACCATTTGACTTCAGGTACTTTTCCACTTTCAACGCCGCTATTCCACAGTAGCTGTAAAATTTTTAATTATTTTTTATCTCTATAATCATACTTCGATAAAATTAGAATTAAAAACTGGCAGTGTACTTTATCGGTCAATTGTTGATATCAAATTTTATATAAGTATGCTGTTATCAATATTTAGCAATTTAATTACATAATATGTATTACATAATAGTTATTTATTTTATTTTACCTGAAGTCCTTTCCAAACAACGTAAAGGGCAATGGTATTATCTGGATATATAACAAAAGATGTACTAGCTATTAAAGCGGCAATAACAGCATACTGTGATGAGTCTTTGTTACATGTCCTTCTTAAAAAGCAAGACATTAACTGTAAAAAGAATTTTGTTTTATTTATATTTTATGATGTCTAAAATATCAATATTTTGAATAAATGAAAATTGGCATATTTTAATCTTAAATTCAATTTTAAATAACAAGGAAAGGGCTCAGCTGTTCTTATCACTTACTTTGTATAAACCAGCAAATCCGCCAAGAAAACCAGCTAATTTTAAGGTTTCTTTTTTAAAAAATACTTCTTTAAATTGTTTTTGCTTTTTTACTAAATTCTTCATTTGAAAGACCAATTTAAGTGCAATTTGTACGCAAAAACCGAGACTAAACATTTTAAAGCCACCCTATCAACAATTAAAATAATGTATTAATACACATATTATTATCACGATGAGAAAATATATAAAAATGAATTTACTTACCTCTAGAACATAGTACATGCAACTGTTTGGATGGGGGCATGACATGTGTTTACCTCCTACCTTCTTTATTTTATTAATTATAAGCTCGTATACTTTTAAAGATTTCCATACTAAATTAAGTATTGATTTCGGTGGTCTTTTTTTTATATTCGTTTTTTTACTTTGATAGGAATTGGCTAAGTTCCTAGACTCATTACTATTTCGTTGTTGATACTCTTTTTCTTCAAAAGGACCAAGTCCAAATCTGACATAAAATATTAAATAAATTTATAATTAAAAACCAATTAAAAGTCTCAACAAATTCAACACTTTCATTATAAAAGTGAAAAATTTTCATTTAAACATGTCATTATTAAGCTTTCATATATTTTTAATAATTGAAAATATTGCAGAAAAATATTTTTAATTAAAAAATTTTTTTTTAATAATTACTTTTCTTTATAGGTAGATTCAATTTAATTTTGAATATATTAAGACCATAATTTTCAAGTCTATCATTCTGAAATAAATACATATTTTGCAGTAAAAAATTACCTAAGTATTTTAAAAATAGAATCACTATTATTACTTTTACTTCTAAAGAAGTATAACAATGTTGCCATGCCAGCAGCAAAAAGATAAACTTCTCCTCGTGGAACAACACAAATATATCCTCTTGATACTGCCATTCTAAATAAAGTTTCCGTAGCCTAAAAAATATTGTAAATGATTTTATAAAAATCACAAGAAATACAATCTTCTATTTACATAAAACATGCTATCAGGGAGTACATGCACACTGATCTAATTTTTAAAGTTTGAATATTGAATTTTTTGGATACTGAATGCAATTATTATGTAACTGAATTATAAATAAGAAGAAATCATTAAGAACATTGAATCTGTACATTAGAATTACAAATTAAGATTCTGAATTTTTCTTTTTAATAAAAAAAATAAATATTTAAAAACAGTTTAAGAATATAAGTCTTTTTAATTATTCATATTTTTTAAAATGACATAGATTCAAGGTATAAGTATTCCCTTGATGCTATAGCTATAAAGTCTTACAATGTTTGAAACATATAGACAGAGCATTGTACGTCTTGATGGTCTTTCTAAGATAATTGCACAAAGACTGGAAAAAAATGAAGGAAGAAATGATACCGTAAGTATATTAAAATGACCCAAAATTTTCCTAGAAAATATAAGAATATATTTCCATAAATTGAAAATGAAATAAAAAATGAAATTAGTATGCATTTAGATGGAACAAACTTACCGAAACAGGCAAATAAACATCGAATACGTAAAGGCACTCCATGATAAGAATGCAGTAGATTGAATAATACTTGAAAAAGTTCTTTTTATATCAGTCATCGTTGGAACTCTTCCTTTTGTTAAAAGTGTAATCTACCCAAATATAATTATAAATTTGAAGATTTTGTACCGTAGAAGTACAAAACTTTTAACACATACATTTTAAAAGTACAAAACAAAGTTATACATGTATATATATATATATATATATATATATATATATATATATATATACACACACACACATATGTCAATAAAAAATTAGATATATTTTGTTGTTAATGCAATAATGACGATTCGACAGAGGAACATTATTAATTTAGGTTATGACTGTGATAATAATTATTAAACGAAACATAATGATTTTGAGAGTACTCACAAAATAAAACGTAGAATATATCCTCATAGAATCCTGTACTGCTTGAAGACCTAAGCCAGCAGTGGTACTAATACAGGATGTGGACCATGGATGTGCATATTGTCTACAACTGGCATCGATGGCAAATTTACTTAATCTTGCAGGCATTTTGGAGATATGTTTATCTTGGGTAGTTATCGAGTACCTTTTATTACAATAATATCCTAACAAGTTATACTAATTTTGAAAATATTCAAAACTAATAATAAAGGTAATGCAAAATAATATGCGAATCAGGAAAAATTATCTTAAGCCGAAGAAAAATATTTATTACAGATAAAAGTATCACCCAATAAAGAAACCGTTTATTGGGGAATTATTTTAAAAAGCTCAAACTCCTTAGAACAACAACAGAAACAAATGTTCGAAGCGCCAAACGATATGAAGTTTCTTCTAATATTGTGGATGGCTAATGTGAAACTTAATCAATGAACAACAGTATATGCTTTTGAGTGGATCTTTTGTTTTATCTAATAATGATTATGTGAAATTTGCGGATCCAGTATGTATTTGAGAAAACAAATACATATGTACGTGTATGCGTGAATTAACCGATAAAAGAGATAAGCAATCAAAAAAAAAAAATATGTGAAATCACTACAGATTGCGTAATGTTTTTATAATGGTAAGCGTAAGGTAACGAGCGAAAGTAACAGATCAATTATTGACGTCGGTTACGTTATGATAATTATTTCCACTTATACGTTGCTGCGATCGACTTTCTCATTGTCTCTCCCCAGGAGATACGTTTCTGAATGTTTGAAAAACAAGTTCGACGTTCTGGGGTAGACGATGACCCGGTTGAGGAATTTTGTCGATGTTTTACGCTTGCCGCCCGCGGCCACATCTGGGATCATATCAGCTTCAACTCACCCACGCGATGGTCGATACCTCACTGCTGCATTCCGTAGCTGCATGCATACAGCATAGCTGCACTGCACGCAGCACAGATCACAGCGAGTTACACCGACTTTACGGCATTAAACTGCACGAGATAAATTTGCTAGATAGATAACTAGCTGAATGATCCAGATGAATAGATGAATAGATGAATAGATGAATAGATAAAGTGAACGTAACGGCGAGTGCGAGGAGTATCTTTTGCTTTGTGCGGTATCGGAGAATGACGGTCAGCCAACGCCAAGTCACGTCTACGACAATTTTACGCACTTTCGATCTTAGTTTTAGTTCGCATTTTATTGATAAAATTATTTTGCACGACAAGCATAATCACTTACGATCTTTGTCTCGTGATGCGCAACAACCTCTACAGATGTACTTAAGTTTAAACTTATATTTAAAAACGTGGGAATATGACGATTCCCACGTCGACATTCGACGTAAAAGTTACGATTAAGATGAAAAGTCAAGTTGCTCGATCGATAGACATTAAGATCGTCTCAAAAGTATGAAATGCTGCAAAAAACTTTAATCAACTTTAAGGCGTAAAAACAAGCAGTTTGACAAATTACTCGCGAATTACTGGAAAAACTAATAAAAACGTAGAAGATGAGAATCGCTATTAAGGAAGTTGCTAAAAAGGATGCTGACTTTTCATACGTTATCGATCTACTGATTTTTCCGTTTTAAGCTCGATGGAAGGGGCTAGGAAAATTGTTCCAAACTCGTTAAATTTTCGATAAAATCAAAGCAAATGATTAACGAAATGCATTTCACTCGATATCATAGCTTTGATATATTATAGCTATGAATCATACGAATACGACTAAATCTAGAGAAAAAAAGTTCAGTCGTTTCAGCTTTGGGCCGTAAGTTTTACTCGATATTATATTTAATTATTCGGACGTTGGAAATACGCGTGGAAATACGCGTGGAAATACGAAAGCTCGAATATTTCATATAATAACTTGAACTTTTTTACCGGATGATACATCCATTTTTAGTCCAACCTATAAGATTAATGAAACCTAATTTAGTTATATTTCTTGTAAGGCTTGGGTTTTATACATTTTTACGAGGCGCATACTGTCAATAAAAGGTACTTTACGTTTTATTTTAAAAGGCTTTTCGAAAGAGGCTAGATTCACGAAAGTACATATAAATCGCAAAATGAGACTCCTCGTATATGAATGCTTGTTTTGAAATTTTATTTAAACAACGCTATCGTGATATCACGAATACCATATTAACCACAGTCACCTCAAGGTGATTTTTTCTTTTTCCCGAAACGAGGAAATTTATGAAAAGACAACATTTAGAATCGCCGAAGATATCAAACGGAAATTACTTTTTAACGATATTAAAGTAATTGATAGCTGAATTAAAAAGAGTATTTCGGAAAATTTTATGGGAACCGAGAGGAAAACATTGATGTAAGCGTGATCTACGCGATGGCTATTACTTAGTAACACGTAACATAAATCTCGATGAATGAAGTCACATTTTGTCGAGTTTATGAAAATTATGTGCGTTTCGAAATCAAACCTCGTAAATCAATACATTCGAGCAGTGTCAGATTGGTAGTCCGTCCAAAACTCATGATCGTTTAAGAAGTCAAGGGGAATATTATTATAAATAGTTGTAATCAGAACGTCTAATATTTTATGTTTTAGTCATTGTGTGAATGATTTGAAATGTTCTTATATATCATCTGTGAGCAAAATTCAAAGGTGATTTTGAACTTTTATCCAACATTTTGTCACAATAATACAATACAAACGTGCACAATGTTCGCATTTATTTACATATTTCCTAGTAAAGTAATAAATATCGCCAATATTATAAAACAAGTAAATTGTAATTTGTACAGAATTTCGTCGATGACTAAAATTGCTTTAAATGCTTCTGAAATACGTCTAGGATCTTCGACAAAAGTTTCCTATTTATTTAATTTTCTAAATTCTAATTTTTCTAAATCTTTTAAAGGACTTTAAGCGATAATATGCGTAAACAAACGCCGATACGAAACACGCGTGCGCGTGCGCCCACACACGCGCGCAAAACACTTGCATCATTTTTACAAGGCGTACTTCTACAATGAAACGTTACTCTTTCCCAATCATAATGCGTTTTAAAAACAATCGCGAAGTTAGAAACGACATGATTCGTCAAAAGTCTCGCGAAGCTGTATCGAGCCGTGAGACTGGAGAACTGGATTTGGAAAAGACGTGGAATTAGTTCGGATAAACTCAATCCAGGTCGAACGACCTTTGAACTGTTAAATTTGAGAAAAAGATGTTTTGAAATGTTTTATAAAAGCGAATCGATATCCCCCTAGAAGCCCTCATTGATTCAAGTATTTCCAAGCAAGCATGTATTTTTACAACTACATGCTTGCTTTATCTTATACGTTTAAAAATCAGTGACGCAACTTTGTAATTATTAAGTGTAATAAACAAGTGTAAATCATTTTCTCGCGTTTATAATGCATCAATTGGTGCTTGCCCGATGAAACGTGTTCTTTAATAAACGACCATCAATCGTTAATTGCCAAACTTTATAGAAAGGCTGTAAGTACATTTTGTATACGAAGCACGTTTAAGTAATATTTATCATTCGTGCAGTTGACGATGACGCGATGTCGTTGTCACTCAATGAAATAAAAAGGTAAATATAAAAAGTGCTTATGCTCTTACATGATAATTCGGCTCGCTAAACATTATGTCATTTTTACGTGACTTGTTTGATTCTTGGATTTCACGTAATTTCACGTAATTTCACGTAATCCTACGCGCCGGTTACAATAATAGATATAAACGAGGAAAGTACACGCGAATCGAGTGCGACGCGCGCGTACATACGTTTGTATGCTTGTAAACGGTTAAAGAAACTTCGACCTGATCTTGCACACACGATTACGCATATTTATGCATTACGTTAATACTTATAACTTCATAATGCTATAATACTTTTACTACAACTCACGGTGAAAATAGTGATTTTAATCGTACGTAAAATAATTATATCATCGTGCTATTCTATGTCGTAATTGGGTTCGCGTTTTTATAAATTATAACGGAGACACGGCGGGTTCGGTGAAAACGATTTTCTCTACGTATTCTGTCGTTCTAGTGAACGCAAGGAAGAATTTTTACAATTTAAATTTCAAAATGATAATTCAAGTCCCGATGAGCAGGTGACAATTCTGACAAATCCCTAGACTGCATCACAATCAGAAAATATGGCATCATAATTACCAACATTACAAACCCTTACATTATAAACTTAAGAATATCTTTTTCCTTCGAATCCATCAAAATATATGCGATTATCGCACGCTCTCTATTGTAGAAGAAACAATTGTCTAATGAAACTGCCAAACAAAATATATTGAAATTTTTATTCTATTTATAAGATAAAACTTTAAAGGAACATAAAAGTCTTATTAGCAGTTAAAAAGGAATTGATGAAATTGAACCTCGTTAAAGGTAAGTGTTCTGTTTTATGGTATATAAAATGCGAGGAAAACTTTAATTTATCGCGTTCGGACGGTTTTTGTACAACATGTCGCTCGATAATCTTTTAATCTTTTTATTAATACGAAGTCAATAATAGCGACGTTAAAAACTCTTTATAAATTTATCGATTAAATTCTCGGACTCGTTGAAGGTTGGATTTCATTTTTCTTTTACGAGAAGAGGCGCTTTTTTAAGACAAAACTCGTACTTTGGTTGCGTATACTCCGTAATACAATGCAGCGTACACGACTGTAAGCCTTGGGTAATAAAGCAACGCACTACAAGTACAGATTATCATTCTGTAGGAATTTCAAAAAGGATCTCAACGTGCAATCTCGAAGTAATATTGTTTCTTTCTCTCGTTAACCATTTTTTAATATTCGCAATAGAGTTTCATTGACTACGCGCACGCGTAGTTATCGCAGTCGAACGTCGCCAGTTTATCAACTCAGGAGAAGAATAAAGCAAAGAGAATTCGAATATTGACTCTGTGGCTTCGATTTACTACTAGTTTTGTTTTCTATTTACTTATATTTACGAATACGATCACCCACCAAGGAACGCGCATCTTTTAGCCTTGGAAAAGCACATTTCGAGTAGCGGTAGCGCCGTTTATTTGCCAAGCCAAGCCTCCCGAGATTAAACCCCATAAAGTTTTACGAATAACCAGTGAGACGATACGGAGGCATTCGAATAGTGACAATGCGCAAATATATAATAAAGGGGTTGTACGCTCGTTTTAGAGTCGTGGAGAAGAAAAGTAAATTGCACGTAAGAAACCCTTATTGCGAGGAGGCTTCCACGCGCGCATTTTAAAGAGCGCGAAGACGAGAATGAAAATCAAAATTACCGCTGAATCAAAATGCCGCAAGGATCACTCGCGTATAACCGTGACGTTCGTGAAATATACGGCCGTTATAAAGCGTTATAAATAACCGCTGGATGAGTTCGCCGAAGCATTAATAAGTAAACGAGGAACTACAACTCTTCGTTTCCTACAGACTATCAAACAAAATGCCACAATTTCACTGCTTAACGACTTTCGAGCCGATCGGCTCCTCGACAAAAGAACTTCGCGCGAGTATCACGAGTCAGCCGACAATCGCCAGCAACGTCCACCCACGTCCCGGGTAAAGGAGGGTAGCCTCGTTGACGCGTGGGGCGCTGCATTTGCCACGTTAAACGCTTTTAAGCGAGGATGGGCGCTTAATTTTCCTCGACCCTCGTCGCTACTTGACTCGTGTCTCGGAGGTGTACGCGAGTGTGTGTACAGTCATCCGCTGGGGGATGATTTATCGGTGGACGCGTAGCCACGTTTGCGATTTATACGCCGTCGCGGCCTCGCATTTTTACTTTGCTTTGGAGCTCGGCTGTGGACGGGTTTTTAAGGATGCGTTGCTCGGAGGGTCGAGGATAAACTGCGGGATAAAAAGGATGTTTCGCTTTCTCATTGGCGTTGAGTGTCATTCGGGCGTTATTGCGCGATGCGATCAAAGTGGTGCTTTCGATTCTTAAGGAAAGGAGATGTGGAGAAGACGTTGGACAAGATTTATCAAATTTCCAATTACGATTACTTGGAATTTTAATGCAATCGCATACATTCTCGTTGGGTTATTGGGTTACTGGCTTCGCGTAACTTTTCTTTCTTCGGCGATAATGCATTTAAATAAGAAACAGCGTGATATTTAAATTATTACCAATGATGGCTTTATTATCCATCGTTGTGTTCTCTAATACGTATTATTTAAAAACAAGACAGTTGCGAAACCTAGCGTACGAGATTCATAATGAAAACAAGTGCAAAACATTTACAATTCTAAAGAAGAGACTCCATTGTCTATTATGATTTTACGCATAAAAATAAGACCTTTAGATTCTTTTAAATTAACATACAGAGTAGCATAACGAGCAGAGTCACGTTTCGATCCTGTTAATTCTTTCGTTTCTTCTACGTCCTACTAAATCTTGATTTATTAGAATATACAATGTTACGTCTACCGAACAATATAATGTATGTATGAGAAATCGCAGTTCGGTGTTTACTAGTACATACATTACAACTCATCGACGTTTAATTCTTTTTTTAAGTTCTCTTCGGCAGAAGAAATTACCATTGTAATTGGCCATCATTTACGATTGAGTTTTACGAATATTGATCAATTTCAAATGAAATAATTGCCGAAAGCAACGTTTAAAATAATTTTTCTACACAATGGAAATGATTAACTATGTAATTAATAGCTTCGCGAACAGTGGTTATTATCACGTAACAATTAGAGAATAGTTACTTTAGAAACATTAAAATATCGGATTACATTTGTCGATGATAGTCAGTAGTGGTGATAGTGCGACAATCTATATTTTGCATTTTTTTTTAATAACAACACGGGTTTACTTTTTTTAAGATTATGCCGATTGAGTATTAAATTGTCCGTTCCCAAACTTAAGAGCAACCCGTAAGAGCAATTCAATGTGTAATATTTTGTGTATACGTAATACTTGGATTTATACGATTTTGGTGCTTAATATGCGATAGTGACTTTGTAAAACGGAGATTATGCGGTTATGCGATATTTTGTCCATTTCACTGTTCTGGCGAACCAGTATGCAATCGTTATAAGTTATTCTCGAGCGAATCTATTCATTTGAAACGTTGAAAATGATAAGTTTATTATTTCGCATGAGAACTAATAAGCATAACAAAGTAATGCTTTATTTATGGCACACGTGATGATAGATGATGGCATTACATTAGCATTCGCAGCAATAGCGATGACAATAACAGCTTTTAGAATATCAGATTTTACCGAATGCATACGAAAC
This sequence comes from Wiebesia pumilae, assembly GCA_018907045.1. Classification (NCBI taxonomy): domain Eukaryota; kingdom Metazoa; phylum Arthropoda; class Insecta; order Hymenoptera; family Agaonidae; genus Wiebesia; species Wiebesia pumilae. The sequence continues at coordinate 7,370,404 of JACCHZ010000138.1, forward strand.
ATAACGCGATAGGTATCCGAGAAATGTTTATTATGTTGGTAGCTGGTTTTTTTCTCTTCATTAAACTATTAAAGTCGGCATTACCGATGAAATTAACTTTTTTCTACTTAGAGTTTATGCGAGCTAAAGTAATTTCATAAAAGCAGCGTATAATAAATGAAACACGATGTCTACACGCGCATAATCCTTAAAAAACATGGAAATTGGTTCTTCTCTGTTTTATGAAAATACACCGCTGAAAGCTTGTCAGGTTGTTAATTCGAAATGAAACTGGTAGAGTTAAGTTAAATTAATGGCAAACGAAAAGCTGGCGTTTAATGTCGATACCAAAGTGTTTATAAAGGCTTTCAGAGAGTGCTAGTTAAAGTCGAAGTACCCCCAAGTACGCCATAGATATCTAAAGCTCTTGACATTTAAGTTTGTAAATAACTTGCTTGTATGTAAAGGAAAATGAAGAAAAAGGCGGACTTGGATCTTAAAAGAAAGCAGAAAGCGTACACAGTAAGCTTAATCTACATTTTTGTGAATATGCACTTTAAACAATACGTAGTGTCACGACTATTACGACTATTTATGCGCAACATTCATTAATGATTAATAAAATTAGACACTCTTTAATGAGCACTTAACGGTATTAAAATACGTATTTTCTTTGGATTTGAAGCGATTACGATAAGACCTTCAATAGTGTCTGCATGATCAGATGTTTATAAAATCTCCTTTTGCAGGAAGAAGCCTTTTCACGAGGAATGCTATATTTTTAAGGCTAAAACTTTGAGATTAGTGTGTTGTTTTAATCCTCTCACTCACGCATTATTTTTAATTCATTTTTCCGATAATACATGTTTATAAGTACACGAACACTGTATCACGCGCTTTATATAAATAAGTATTATTTATACAAACATCAATTATTCCGCACATAATTTGAATATTAAAATAGACATACCGTGCGAAATAATATTGAAAAATAATCACCTTCGTGAAATAACTCGTATTAAACATAATGATTTTAAAGCACACGCTAAACCCTTGAAGTTAGTAAGCCTCCAGGGGACACTGGGGACACTACTAACTTTAATCCCTTTGTTTAATAGAGAGGACTCACTTAAATCGATGACCTCACTTACCAAATAGGAACACTAAAGAAGTCACGCTAATACGGAAAAAGTTACGCGTAAGAATGATAATAAGATTCGCCAGGAATCCATTTAAGATCTGCGATGATGATCATATGTCGGCTAGATTTCTACGCAATTCTTTCGCGCACCCATGCATTACGTTTCAGTATCAAAAGATTTTAATCTTTGATTATTTAATAATTATTTATCAATTTCACGATCGATTACATAAAATCTAAAGCAGACCTGTACACTTGCACTAGTCTCGAAGAACGGAATTTACTCCGAAACACAGAATAAACAGAAATCGTGGCATTTGGAAATAACATCTACTTCGCTTTAATTTAAACAAATAAACACTATTATCGAATAACATTTTCAGAAGGATAAAATCATTTTCCACGAGCAAAGATTTTTTATGTATATTTATTTATGAAGTGAAGTGAAGTCGCTCGCTTGATAAAATTTCTCTTTCAATGGATCTGTCAATATTCGAGTCATTTGTAAAAATGTCTCATAATTCTCTTTAAGACGGTGTAAGCTAATCAAATAACAATTAATAAAAGTGTATTAAATTATTTTCAGTCCACGTGCATCGCGTAGATGTCATGAATGAGTGATTGCAGGCGAAGGTAGAAAAAACGGTGCTGTTGAATAAGAAGCTGAAACTCGTTTTATCTTTCGATGATATTTATATGTTTACATAATGTGTATATAAATTTGATACAGTGAAAATTTAAATTAAAAAGAATAAATCACATTTGCCAACAAGTAGCGCAAAAGAAAGAAATACCGCATCGCGGACTAATTATTACTTTTTATCTGAAATACAAAATAATAATTAATCGCGGTGTCTGTTACATATACGTATGTGCATATACGCACACACATAAAATATAAATATAAGAAAGTGCATTCGAAAGTTATACTACATTTCATATGCACACTGTAATTAATGTATATAAATAAAAAGGAAATCCTGGTCAACTTGGTCAACTTTTTAAGAAACAAAAAGTAAGTATTTCATTGGAAGTGATTCATTTATGTTATCATCGATAAAAACTGATAAGTTGAGTAATCTGAAATATTCAATTTTTATTGCACAGCAAACAACAACGTATCATAATTTTACCAAAGTCTCGCATACCTAAAACAAAGACTTAATTGTGCAAGATTCCCGTGGAATAAGACCTTCGCGTTTTCTCTCAGTTCCACCGAAAGTTCACGATTGCACGTAAGTCTCGTCCCAATTATCAGCAGCATACGTGGGAAGGACGCGTAAGTAGTACCGCGGAGAAGAAAAAAATGAGCGAGAACGTCTCCTTTGGATGCAAAAAAGAGAAACAGCTTGAGAGAGAGAGAGAGGGAGAGGGAGAGGGAGAGGGAGAGGGAGAGGGAGAGGGGAGAGAGAGAGAGAGAGAGAGAGAGAGAGAGAGGAAGAGGGAAGTAAATGGACATCCTGTCATCGTTGTCTGGTGTATCTCGAATGATCGGTGCGCGCAGAAGGTGCGCACAGGTTAATATACTCTCACACATTCTATTTCGATCTGCTTTCTCTTTTTCGTACTCGCTGCATTTATTCCCTTTGTAATAGTATTGCCTTTATTTGGCTTTCAGCCGAATGCTGATGTACCTTGAGTCGATCATCCCTTTTTTATTCCTTACGATGAATATACTTTTGCGTATACATTTTTACCTCCCGTTCAAATTATCCATTAATTATAATGCACCGGTTTGCTTAAATTGTATTCGTGTAGTATCTCTTCTTTTCTTTTTCAAAAATTCCTTACGAATTCGTAAGACTGTCATATTTACGCACAGGCCGAGAGATACAGCCAAATATGCAAAAGCATTTTGTAATTTATAGGCAGATAGTTTTTATCGAACGAATAATAATGCAGAAACGCGTAAATTTACCACTAATATATTAAACATCTATATACAAAAATAAATAACAGTTTACTGCCGTTTTTCAAACATTTTCCCTGAACAATTATTATTCTTATTTGTTTTGGCCATTTTTTAATAATACTTACCTACCATAATTAAATTATTTCAATATGCGACAAGTCGATCATATTAGAATAAATTGAATTTCTGCTTAAAATTTTAAAAGTTTAAAATTTAAAAAGTTTCACGCGAAAGCAAAAATTATTTTCTTAATATTAGCGGTGCCACAAGAAAGAAGTTTGTATGTTAACGTACTTGTTTGCGCAAACAACGTTGTACGTCCCACAATCACAATTACTTTAATTACTATGAGTTTGGCATGTACCAGGTACAATGCGTTGCATTACGCGTGCTAATTGATACGTTGAAATACATGCTTTTACATCACTTTTACGTACAATTGAAATTTCTCGGGAACATTGGATGATTTATCTTTAAGAGAAAATAATATCGATTATGATATTTGTCGAATGAAATCACGTTATTGCGAGTCAAAGTGCTGATACGATGGAGCGTGTGCCGACACACACACACGCACACGCACACGCACACACACGCGCGCGCGCGCGCGCGCACACACACACACACAACACTCACGTAGAATAAATTTAATCGATAAGTCATTTGTACAAGATAGACATTTAAATAAGTTTCAAGTAGTTGTCAAATAAAATAACGGATTACTGGCTTGCTACAACAGTCATGAATAATAATATCGCGTAGATCTTGAGAAAACGAACGGTTACAGTGTTTTTCTTATTCGAAATACTTTTCAAAGTGTCGAAAAAGAATTTTTTGCTCCTTATCTTAACATCCTATCGCGTGCATTTTTTCGGCTAATATTGCACTGTAACTTGTCCCAAGACCTTAAAGCATGCGTTTGCTACTTATTTTTCGTATCAATACAGCAAAGAGTCGTTGAGATATTAAAATAGTTTCTTCTCGCCTCGTAAACTGTAAGTAAAGAGTAAATTAAAGTAAAAACAAGTGGCTTAAGTTAAGTCAAGATCTACGTTTGATCGGTATTGGAGAATTCTAACGGAGCATAGATTTTCACGATTCCTGAAAAGGACATAACTTCAAAACGCCATTGATGTGTACTTTCGTCAAATTGGGTCTAAGAGTAAATTATTGTACTACGAGTTGCTTCCGATTTTCAGTCCATTATCGTCAAGGAAAGCGTTCTATTATTTCCAGCAGAGTTCGCGTATACGTTTATTCACACATCGGATACGATCGTATTCCCGGTCTTTCGATTCTGTGCGTCAATTTGTCTTTGCAAATACTTTGAATGCGTTGCCACGATTTTAGCAAGAAACGAAAGCGACCGCAGTAGGAAGCACAAGTGTACATTTGCATTATTATTCTCTGCGGGTAAGGTATCGTTAAGGTATCGTTAAGGTATCTTTAAGGTATCGCGTGTACCCTAACTAAACGCATTAGAGTTTAGCTCAACGTGCACTAATAGTTTTCTCTTGTGCACACGAAGAAACGGATTCTTTCTCAAGAAACGGTTCGAGTATCGAATAATTCGCGGTTTGCCAAGTCCGCAGGCGATGCAATTGTACCGATAGAAAGTTTCAGAGAAATTTTTTTTTCGACCCCACCTCTAGACCCTTTTTACGAGCGTCGGTCGGCTGGCGGGGGGTGGGGGTGGGGTGGGGGGGGGGGAGATACTTGTTGCGGCATTACAAGTTGTACGTAACAGTTTCCGAGTTGGATCGAGCCGATCCGATAGATTTTCGGAAGCATCCAATCGCGCGATGACGATGTGATGTTCACACGATGACCCGGGCGTGATTCCGAACGCGACCTTTATTTTCATCGCCGTTGGCCTATCGTTCGCGTGCAAAGCGCACCTTATCTTTAATCTTTGCTAAGCATCCGGAGTCTAGCGGTACAGCACGTTATTCGGTGAGATTTTCCGTTCTACGCTTAGGCGCGCTCTCGTCATTATCGCCAATCTGGTTAGGTTTGCCTTTCTCGGCCGTCGTTCTTTGCTTTGAGCGCGACATTGTCACCAACGTGGGATTAATATCGCCTTCAACGCGAACGCCATCCTGGTCGTCAGCTCAAGCAGCAGCACCGCCATCGCGATGCTATAATTATATGCGCGATCACTGCGTGGTGCATCACGTAGGTCACAGTTAGGAATTCGTTGCCAGCGGGATCATCGATGGAATTCGGATAGAAATCACGCGTCTCGCTCTGGCACTTTTGCTATTTTGTTTTATCGGTAATTTATCTCGTCGCACAGCTTTCGAGTCGATTGCGAGTGATTCTTGAATTGGTACTCGTGCATTAATCGTCGAACTTGCAGTGCTCGCGTTCACAGTGTCAATGCAATTTACCATCTGTCTCGTATCGATTGAATGTCGGTGGCACACCGACGATATACCGAAATACCGATGCAAACCGCGTCGTACGCAGGGTCGTACGATTGCAACGAATTTTCGAAATAGAGCGCAAAAAAGACTTTGCGACGAATGCATGGTATCTTCTCCGATCAGTATTTCATGCGCGAACGAACTCTACTACAATTGCGAACGATCGTTATTACCGAGGCGAGAAAAAATTTTAGTTTCACAATACGGTGTTAAAATACGGTGTAAAGATCGCCCCAAGTTCAGTTCGGTGTGCAAGAGAGCATTTGCTGGGTTGTTGCTTAAAATGCGACTTAAAGTATTTAACGAAATGATTACCGAGCGTCTTATTCGATTAATTATTAACCTCTCCCGTTATAATCTTTTCGTCGCACGTGGCCTTCCTTCGCGAGCTCTACCTCGTTGATTATCGTATTACTGCTGATCCAGCCAACGCAATTGTCGGCTCGATGAAAGTATTATATAACATTGCGCGACATTTGCGAGGCTTGCGAAACTATAAAAGTTACATTAAATCGTACTCGCTTGGCAGCGTGAATGCTGCCGTAAAATCGATAAAAATTTATTATTAAGAGTCATCGAAAGGACGCTAATTGGCTTCGAGGAAGTCGCAGCTTTGCTCAATCGGATTGAAATCTCTTTCGATCATAGATTAGTATACGAACTTACTCGCGAATGTTCTCATTGATACTTACTTCGGATCACTTTCTTATCGAGAAAACTACGTTGTTACGGTGCTCGAGGGCGGCTCGCCCTTGGCAACAGTTGGTGCTAAAACGCAAAGCTCCCAACTGCTCACGAGTACACGACGAGCAATATAATCACCGATCACTCTTTAAATGTCCTTACGAACTCGGAGGTCGAACGAAAGGGCGCGATAAAAGGCTTCGAATTACGGTTGGATAGTTAGTTATCGTCGTGGCTTCGGTCGCTGTTGAAATAATTCTTCTAACGCAGCGTTCACGATCTAAGGAGGAAGCTGATAAACATTCCGATCAAGATTCTTAATCAAGATTCGTAATCCGAAGGAAAAAGTAAAATCTTATTCCCATTTAAGCATGCAAAACTATTTCAGTTTATGAATCTTACTTTATCGCGGAAAAATTCCGAGAAAATACGCAATCTTTGAAAGTTTAATGTTTTTACGAATGAATGGCTAACGGTGAGTTATGATCGAGTGCCTTTGGTATCGCTGAAAAACATAGTAATTGCCGATAAGTAATCGATAATGGATCATCAAACTTACGAGATCAAAGTGTAATATCTAATCTTTGCTTTTAATCTTGCAGTACGGTTTGCCGCGTTTAGTTCCTCCCTGCGTTAGTTTTATCACGTAAGTTCTAAGTCGCAATTTTAACGAAGTTTAATTATCGACAAGTGGATTTATGGAAAATTATGGAAAATTGCTGTACAAGCGACTTAACTTTGCCGTATCCTACATGAAGCTGTGCAAGAACACGCGGCGACAAAACTATTACAATCAATAGGGATCTCTAGAGTAGCGTCATAACGTACTAAAATACGAAATCATTGAAGAAACGACCGATGTACGTTGGAAAATACCTTAAAAAAGCGCAGAACAGTTATAATTGCCCGCAACAAAGTGCACGTATGCTTAAAGCGCATTTCTTAATGTTAGCATACGAATAGTTCTCTTTTAACCACGAGTTATTCATTTCACTTTTGGTACAAACCGCTGCCGCGAACGTAAAGTCATCAAGATATTAGATATATTCAGTGATCCAATTATCGCTGCAGTATATAATTAATTTCTAACCATTTATCAAGGTGCCTATCAATGCCGTACGACAAACAGACATAAAAGAATAGTCGGTCATTTATAATTTTAACGAGCGCAGGATAGAATACTCAATCATCAATGGCTCGCAAACTATTACTGTCATTTTCCAAAGTAGCTAGTGTTCGAGAGATGCTTAGCGTCCGATCCAGCGTAACTGTACTCGGTCATCCTGAATTACTCGCTGTAACTCACTTTAACTCGCTTTTGCAACATTTTCAAAGCAACTCCTGTAATTAGAAATTTGCAAAGTATCGCGTGATGAGAAATTTGCAGTGATCGCAGTGGTCATTGGAAATTCTATCGCCCGCAATAACCTCCGTACGGTTGCCTATTCTAATTTTCCTCTCTCTCCCAGTGCATATTGAAAAATTATTCAAACCTGTCTTCTCTGCGTTCCAAAGCGCGAACCCAGACGATGCTAATTATTATTTAAAAATGTACGAGCACGAACAATTTGATAACGGAATTATATTACAGTATGCCAGTGAGTCCAAAGTCCAGTACGACCTTTGTTAAACAAATGTAATTACGATGCCTGCCTAATAAAACGACTAAAGATACACGACTCCAAGACTCCGCACAAACGAGTGTCGGACACGTTCCGAGAACAGATCCCATTGCTACCGATATCGATATACCGATACAATCCACAAAAACCGAAAGACCACCTTATATACCTTCCTTTCCACCGCCAAGCGCACGATTTCAAGCGATATTAAGCGGTGCGCGAATACTCGTTGAGCTCCTTTAGTTTACGTTTCCTCGTTGAGCTCGTGCGCGCCGATTCGGTTTTTCCCGCGTCTGATCGCGAGTGACCGTCGCTCGACGGCGGCGCGACCGGCGTGTCCACCTTCCCGCTCGTGCATCAATCGGCGAGGCAGGCAAGTGTCGGGTCGTCGTCGACAGATCGAAGTCGTGCGTGCGCGCCTTCCCAAGAGCGAGACGGAGAGAAAGTGGTCAGGTAGAGAGCCGTCCAAGTCCATGTGCGGCGAATGGCCGCGCGCGCGCGAGAGAGAGAGAGAGAGAGAGAAGGCGAGCGAATGCGGTTACGAAGGGAGGAGGGGGCCGCGGTGCGTCGTCTTCGTCGTGGCCGTTGTCTCAGTGTCGCGGCGTGAAGCAGGCGAAGTAGCAGTAGCGGCAGACCTCGGAGCAGAATCGGTAGGAGCAAACGTCGTGGGCACGCACAACAGGGGTATAACCGGCTCGAGCGCGTCCGCCCGGGACGAGGAGTTTGCCGGATCGCGATAGAGGCTCCGAAAAGAGCGACGACGGTTGGGTAATACGAGCGAGACACCGAGGCAGAAGGTAGAGCACGCGGTCCGAGATACTGGGGAAGAGGCGGCAGCCCTCGTCGCGGTGAGCAAAAGAAGCCGAAGCAGAAGAGGATTCGGCGGCGGAGGAAGAGGAAGAGGAGCAGAAGGCAGTCAGCGCGCCAGTGCCAGCCAGCGGAAACACTCGCCCTACTCACCCTACTCTCTCTCTCGCGCTCTCTCTCACGCTCTCGCTCGCTCGCGCGCGCCTGCATACACCGACGAGGGAGAAGTCGCCGCTAGCAGCAGCAGCAGCAGCAGCAACATCAGCAGCGCGCTGTGCTTTGGCTCTCGGTCGCTCTCCGCTACGTCGTCGCCAGCGTCTCCTCTCGCGGGCAAGGCACACGCGCGCCCGCCATCGGAACGAGAGAGAGGCGAGAGAGAGAGAGAGAGAGAGAAGACGAAGAAGAGCCCGAGGAAGGAGGCGGAGCAGGGGCAGCAGCAGGAGGTGGAGGAGAAGGAGGAGGAGGAGAAGGAAAAGCAGCAGCGGCGGCGGCAGCGGCGGCGGACGAATGCCTACGACCTCGTTCAGCGCAGCAGCAGCCGCGGCGGCAGCAGCAGTAGTAGTAGCAACAGCAGCAGCAGCAGCAGCAGCAGCAGCAGCAGCAGCGACAGCAGCGGTAGAAGTAACGGCAGCAACGGCAGCATCGGTAACAACCGCGTACACGGTTGTTCGGCACGTCGCCTTAACCTTGGCGTCGACTCGCCGGGTCATCCTCGAGCCAAGGAGATCGGCTTCGCGCTGCTAAGCTTCGCCGTACGGCGAACCCCCGTCGGACTCCACGTCCCTCCCGCCCCTGCCCGAGGCGCCGCGGCGATGTATAACAGTGTACAGTGAGTGCGCGGAGCCATCGTTACGTGCGTGCGCCTCGTGTTTCGTGTACATGTATATATAAATACACTCGTGCGCGCCCAGAACGCACGCACGACACCCACAACCACACACACATGATAGCCCTCGATCGCAATAACACAGGCACGCACACGGAACAACAACGGGAGCATTCGCGTACGTCGTCTGCTCTTATTTCCGTGGCCTCGCGTCCCATTCCCCACGTTCCTTGTTTACTTTTTTCCTTTCGCTTGCCGCCCCTCGACCCCCGTACTCTCGTTCACGTTCAGAGCGACGGTTGATCTCGGTTGATTCGGTTGATCTCGGTTGATTCGGTTGATTCGGTGCAACGCGGCACATCGCGAGGCTCCGCGATACATGCCAGAGGAGGCAGCAGCAGCGAGAAGGATGATACGGTGCCCGAGTGTGTGTTTTGCTTAAGAGCCAGAGGGAGAGAGAAGGAGAAAGAAAGAAAGAAAGAAGAAGAAAAAAAAAGAAGAAGAAGAAGAAGAAGAAGCGGCGCCGGAGGAGGAAGAGGAGGAGGAGAAACGTGCGTGTGCCTTACTTTTCGCGTGTGCGCGCTCACACTCTCTCCTGTTTCGTGCATTGCCTCATTTCCCGTATTCTTTCCTTTTCCGCCCTTCTGCGCCACCAGCACCCCGGATCACCTCCACATCCCCTCGCTCCGCTCGATCAACCGCCGTGTCGCCTTTCTCCCGTACGACCATCAAGAGCGGCTGGACGCAAGAGAGATTCATCGGCTGATCGAGTTGCCCATCCGCACGCCAACCTCCTCTCGCTTTTTTTTTATTATCTCCGTCGCCACGCGCATACGCTCGCACACGCATCGATGAATGCGACGTAGAAAATGAGCGCGTGAGTGCGAGCAGCCCGCCGTCGTCGCGACGACGATGCTCCAGCGCGTCCAGCCGAGGAAGTAGATAGAGCCGCGCGCCCTCGAGACGAGGAACGTAGATCCAGCGGCAAGAGCAGCGGCGGTCGCGGTAGAAAAGGTGTTTCTCTGCGCCCACCCACCGCCCCTCCTCCACCCGCTGGCTTTTACGTTAGCGCCCGAGGAAAGGCGGCATAGCGTAGATACACGGCTACACGGCTACACGGATACACGGATAGACGGCTACACGGATAGACGGCTACACGGCTACACGGATACACGGATAGACGGATAGACGGATAGACGGATAGACGGATAGACGGATAGACGGATAGACGGATAGATAGATAAAAAGAAAGAGGGAGGGAGAGAGTGAGTGAGAGTGAGACAGAGTTTGGGAAAGAAGGCAAGACGAAAGCGCACCCAGGCAGAAGAAGAGAGAAGCGAGAAGAGAGAAGAGCGGAAAGCAGCAGCAGCAGCGGCGCTGCCGCCGCACCGTCGGAAAGACACTAGACACCGTCACCGCCACCAATCGCCAGGATGACCTCGAACAATTCGCAAAAGCTCTCCACGACGGACCGGGTGATCAAAAGTAAGTAGCCAGCGGTGTGCGCTCGTGGGTGTCGCGTGGCTCGCGGTGGCTCGCGGTCGGTTTCGCTCGGTGAACCACCTCCGCGTTCTCGGCCCCCGGAAGCAGCGGGTTATCGGGTTTCTCCGTTGCTCCGTTGTTTAACAAAGAAGCTGCGCGAATTACCCATTTACCCTCCCGCGGTCTATGTGTACAACCGGAAAACCGGGCTTGACCCCTCGACGCGTATATATCTGCGTGCGCGTTGGTGCGCGCGCGCACCCACCCGCTCGCCCTACCAATCCCCGACGAGACGGCGATGTAACCATCCCCTCGCGGACACGCACACCCACGTTGCGCCACCTTCCACGCATGCCTATTCGCACGTACGTTGGTGCGCGATCGCGCGCGCTTCCGTAGGCACATCGTTTATACACCCCTTTAATCCTTTATCCGCACTTTTTCTCGCTCCTCGCGACTCGGACGCGCGCATTCCTTCGTCGTTTGTCCGGAGGTGGTCGGCGTGCGGTCTTTCGCGCTGCAGCCCCTTGCTCTTCGATCCGCCAGGAGCGAAGATCCGGAGACATCTCGCTCCGTTGGAATTTTGAGGTTAGGAAGTCTCGCCGACTCTTCGTCTCTCTCACGCGCTCGCTTTCTTTTTTCCTTTCTCTGCGACATCAACCCCCCGCCGCTATACACTCTTTCCCCTCCGCGCCAATCCGAAGACTACACCTGAGAGTCGCGGGCTTAGCTTTTATGCCTTTCCGCGCCTTCTCTTTCGACACTTAGAATTTTCTTTGGCTCTAGGAGTGCGAAGCTACATTCGTTGAAAATTGATGAAATTCCGAGGTGCCAACTTAACGTTACCTTCGCTCCCGTACACTCGCTTAAGGCTTAAAGTTAATTTAAACTTTAATCCAAATGCGTTGTTCGGCCTTTGGAATTATAAAGCTCCAACGGATTACGAAGAAAGTATCTTCGATTATAATTACTCGAAAGCGCGACGAAAAGTCTTGCTGACGGCGGGGGTTCGCTTTATTCTCCTAGTTATGCTTTCGCGTACTCTGGTGGAATAGTGGAGTTTTTCCTTTAGTGGAGGAAAATAAACTACGGTTCTACGAGCAATCGCAAGTCTACGTTATCGTTCAGTGTGCGCGTGCTTTTACATATTTGAAAAATTTTGCGTGCCCTTGAATCCTTGATTCACGAGGTAATACAGATTGTACCGGCATGAGGAATGATAGAAAGGCAAAGTTCGTATTTTCGAACGGTTACTCGGAGGTAATTGAAAAATTTCGTAAAACGGTTCTTCTCTTGGGATCAGTTCGAGCACCCGGTTCTTAACGAATTCTTTAGCAGCGTTTCTCATTTGCACGGCGAGTTGAATTTAGTTCGGGTGATTATCGGTAGCCTCCCCTAACTTCGGTACTGAAATTCCGCGATTCCGCGGCTATCCTTTGTCCACGGACAGGCTATTAATTAAAATTCTTCTTCTCGAGCTCGTCCCATTTGCTCGCGCTTGAAAAGCTTCATTCGTCGCTAAACAATTATTCGATTGGTTGGATATCACGCTTTCGCGTAAATACCGGACATCCAGGTCCGGTCGGCTTAGGGAACTCACGGGAACAAGAGAGCAACCGCACCACTAATAGCATTGTCTGCCTGACGCGCGTGGACGTACACACTCGCCCACTCGTCCCGAATCTTCGTGCAAAGTAGAAAAGGTCCGAGTTCGTGGATACGTGGAGGTTGTACAAAAGCAGCGGTGGTTTTCAAGGGGATTATTCTCTCGGTTTTCATTTTTGTCACACGCGAGCATTGTAGTCAGTGTGCTCTTTCTGCTCGGTGTGTACTTTTATTTTTCGCTTGTGATTGTACGTTTGACCAACACTGGATTATTGCTCTAGACCGCTAGTGTTGCGCGATTAGTTTAAGGCACTGTTCTGGTTCAGAGTGTCCAAAAAAATCGATACCTGAACCGTTCAGGCGTACATAACCAAAGTTACACGGGTCAATCCCGAGGGTTTCTTAAGGTATAATATTCCGAGATTAAGGAAGCGTCGAATAGCGCGCGGTCTTTCATCGTTTATCAATGCCCGTGTAAATATTGTTCACGGACGGACGACGGCTTTCTAGTATCAACGATAGGTTTTGCTCGTTGACGTCTGTACTTTCAGGTGTTCCTTCTTTTCTTGTTTCCTTTTGCGGATGTTTATAGCGTTAGCGGTCGGTTTCTCATCGATTCTCGACTTTGTCGACGTAATCGCGATTGCTGTTTCATCAGGGATCCCGAATATACGAAATTTCTCGGCGATAGGTTCAGGTAAAGAAACGGCAGTCCACTTCCACCGAGTGTCGGTGTAAGTCGTCAATGTGGAAAACCGTGTACAGTTGTGGATGTAATTCATAAGTACGGAATAATTGGATCTATAGAGGTCTTTGACGCGACTGCGGAAATTCTTGGGGTGGAATTAAAGAAGCCTCTCCACGTGAATTGTAGGTTTGAAAGTTATTCCTTTGTATCCGGGTGGTTGAAAGGAAATCAATTTAAGACAGTTTATCAACAAGAGGATTCCGTTCTTATGAGTCAGCTTCGTATCGAACGAGAAGGCCGAAATATATCTTTGGAAATTCTGAATATTAAAATCAAGGCACGATTGGATAGTGCGGCACATTCCATTCGTGAAATGGTATTGCATTCTTTCAAAACCTTGATCCACAAAGTTGGCTGGCAAAGAGAAGAAGTGAGGAATTGGAAATAAAGAGTCCTGAAACAAATTTAATATTGTTCGACGACGTCCTTTTAGATAAAGCGCTTATAAAGTATTGTGACGGCCAAACACTCGACCTTGTAACGAAAGTTTGTGTGGTCAAGAACGCGCTGTTCGTGGAGCAAGAAACAAGGTCCCATAATGAAATACGCGAAGCCATCGGACGGACGAAGATGAATGTTTCGAGGATCGCGGAAGCTTTTGGAGAGAAGTTTGCCGATGACAAATTTATTTGTTGTAAAGCACGTGTACGATGTTGGGCGATATGTACGATACGGCGATTCGAGGACAGTTTTACATATTTCGAGTACAAATACGATGGGGCGACGACGATTGACTTGATGATGAGAAAACGCGGGTACGCGGGAAATCGAATGCGCACTTGTTCCTCGAAAATTGATACGAGATAAACCAACTCGGCGTCGTCGTCCTGTTTGCGCGCCGAACGCGTGCCCTGCAACTGGATATAGAAAAACATATTCTGATTTATAAAAGATGTCGTTAGTGAGATGACTGAGGGCTTACATGCCAAATACTAGTTTAGGTTCCAATTGTCTTTAGTGTTTGGACGGGAACGCGCAAGACTCCACGTAGAGTCTCAATGTTAGTTTAGTGTATGACTGGAAAACACTTCGGATTCGGGCGCTAAAAGTTTTGAAATTGTTGCTTATATGGTCGAACACGTATTCGCGAAGACCATTCGGCAATTTTGGGAATGATGACGTTGATAGAATCGAATATGGGTCAGTAGTTTGAGGTATTAGGTCGACTTGAGCAGTGCGCACCAAATCGCATTGGGTAACCGTTGGGGAACCGAGGCCGAAGAGGTAATACCAAGAAGGAGGCTCGTATTGCTGGCGACCTCGAGCAAACACAACGAATGAGCATTTATAAGTTTTTTAAGAATTTTTATTTGAAAAAACTGATATCTAGAGTAGACATAACAGTGGTTGGTGTTAATAATCGTATTATTTTATTAGCATTGGTAATACTTTAGACCGAAGGGATTTAAAGCCCGTATTTTTGAGATTTCAATTTTACGATTTTTTGCATTTGATGGACGTTAATAGCAGTAATGCAATTTAATCATCAACTCGGAATGAAATTTATCATCTAAAGCATTGAAAATGATTATAACAGGATGGAAACAACGTGTAAAACAAGAGTAATGCGTTTGTTAATAATTATTCATTGCGCACGAGTAAAATTCTTTATGAAAGGCGTCATCGCTTCTTTTAAGCGGAATTTTGTCTTTTTTTATGATTTAATATCGTTTTTGAACGTTCTTAATTCACCGACAGTACATACCTATATATATATATGTTGATTCATAACAACGAACGATTGAATATTTTGCGTAAAAACGACCAATTTGAAACTCACATGGCGAGACATTTAAATGTTTGGCTGATAACTCCACATTTTATAGCCATTAAGTAATAAAAAAATTTATCCCTCATTTGGAATATTAGTTAAAATGTATATTTTAAAGTTTATAAAGCTTCGTTATTACTTTTCCTTTTAAAAAAAAGTCACGGTAAAATGCCTTCCCGACGCTTGTATCAGAACGTTGCCTTAATAATGTAATTATTATTTATTTAAAGTGATCCGAAAGCAAAAACGTTTTATACTGGCAAAGTATGTTGTAAAGGAGAAAGTATCGTTCAAAGGTACAGTACGTCGTAACTGGATAAAGATTATTTTTTCCTTTTTTTAATGTACTGTCAAAATAGGGAAAAATGTTTATTTCACATTAAACAGATAAATTAGAATGTGTCTTGAATTTGTCACAACGGGACTCTACATTGAATTTTCATAAAGGTATAAATAATTTTATAAAGCGTGCGTAATGGTAATCGATGTAATTATTTTTAACCGTGTTAACGTTTGTAACGCTAAGAAACACTTAACTGTATTAAAGTTGTTGTTGATTTAACTCAACGAATCATGTCGTTATTACTTACAAATTCACTTTAGGAGTGTAAAATTCATTAATAGCGTGAAAGTATTTTCGAATATTTTATCATTAAGGTGCGAGTGGCTTTTTTCTTCTCATACCGTACGTACTTTTCAACTGCAAATTTACTTTCAAGTAAATAATCCTTCATTTGTAAAAGAGCAATTATATTGGAAGCCGAGTATAGAAGCATTTCCATTATATTTCGTAGACATTCTATTCCATAAAATTAAGTGAGAATGATTTAAGGAATATAATCAGTTTGCTTATTCAGGTGCATATATTTGATTTGATTAACGAAAAACTGGTATTTTTTTTTTGAAGTAGAACCGCGTTAGAGTAACGTGGATTAAAGCTGAGAGTCTTTCTACCAGCGGAGTAGTACATTTACAATTTAAAACGGCGGGGTATTTTTACTACATAGAGTATCTATACAATATGGTAATTAAAAGGTGAGTGTGCGAAATCGATGTTGGTTTGAATGGCGCATACAGATTTAAAGCATTTAAAAGAATAACTCGCCTTACTTAATCATTTATCGACAAACGCGCGATTAGAGGTTCGCTTGCATATTGCTTATGCAGTGAAACGAGTGGATTTATCCGAAAAGGACTCAAGTTTCCTCGGAGGACGATTCGAGAGGATCCGGTCTCGAATTCATAACCATAATTAACTCCGGCCTGTACCCTACCTACTTCGTTACTTTTCTCGCGAACAACCGATCGCTTTAGTTCCGAACTGTGTAGCACGCTTTCAATTATTAATAATGGAGATTGTTTCGAGCGTTCATTTTCCGATAAAAATCTTCTGTTCGCATACGTGATTTCTTTTCTTTGCGCGTGGTTGCTTAGATCGTTAGCCAGGTAGACAAGTATGCACATCTACTGGATGCGTATAGGCTACAATAGGGAAATAACATCGAGCATTTATTGTCTTTTTCTCATCGTTTCCGACTTAAGTAATCGTTGACTGGTACAAATACGATGTAGATTACAGTTGCGAACAAATATTTACACATAATGTGCGCACGAGTGCATGCGCGCATGTAGCGATATATAACTTAAGAAAAAGCGACCAGAAGTATAAAATAACCTTTTCATAACCTCCAGTAACAACGCCAGTAAGTTGCCAAAAAGTATATTCAATGTAAATGTGTACTCGTACTAGTGCTTTGTGTTAAGTGTAACCTTGATCGGATAAGCAAAGTATGAATACGGTCGCGAACAAATACACAAAAAGACGTATTCAAAGCCGAATATTACGTCTTACCTACTGGCTGAGCGAGGCAGTTTTTTTGACACAATTATAATGTAATTATTTCGAATAACTGCTCGATTTAAAAAGCACTTACCAGCAATTTAGACGGTTTCAATGTAAATGTATTTCAAGTTATTCGAAGAAAAAGAAGCGGAAGCTGCTTTTTTAATTTTCATAAACATAACGTAAATATTTTTCAAACAAACTAATTATCTCGTGTTTAGTAATAATAATAATAAAAATCACAGAAATGCCTGCTGCTTGGCACAACATGATAAATGTATTGCGTATTAAGCACTCCGTATGTTTCGTAATTAGGTTCCCAAAACGATAAACGCGTTACAAGCGACAGAATGTTACTTTTTTATATAAACTTTGTGAAATATAATATTTTCCGATTGCCACGTTAGAACCTTTCGGTTCGGCTTGATTTTCGGATGATTTCGCGAACGGATAGATCGTTGTATAAAAAATCGATACTCTTACATAAATTCAAGATAACATTTAAAATTCGGCGTGTGCTAACGCTTTTTCTTTTTAAACGCGCTCGCAATTCATCCGCGTTTTGAAATTAATAAAGCGAGCTTGATAAAAATTATAAGCGAAAAACGTTGCTCTGAAGATAATGATTTCGTCTCGTACGATTTATAGTTTTTAAATTAAAAAGAGCACGAGAACCCAGTTTACTACAAAGTTCGGCTGTAATTAAAGTTAATAAACAATGGTAAAACAAAAATTAACGTAAATATATATGATGTTTTATGTTAAACGGAAACTCGATTCCAGCTATAATCTGAGTTGCCGGTTGGAATAACAACTCGAAAATTAGTTTAAACTACGTAACAAATTTATACGCTCTTTTCGAGAAATGAAAAGACGGACGCGTTCGTGACGACATTCGTGAACCTGATAACACAGACTACGCAAAACCGAAGTTAATTTCATCTTAGCGCAATAAGAATATCCGTGAAAGCAAGTATAGACGAATCAAAACAATTATAAACAAAACGACCGTTGTAAAATTTCGTATTATTTCACATCTCCAATAGCGAACCACCAGTTCGCTAATAGGGTTTTTTTTTCTTTTTTCTTTTTTCTTTTTTCTTTTTTCTTTTTTTCTTTTTCTTTTTTTTTTTAATTTTTTGCAATTTGCAATTGTCGCGTTTGCGAGTTTTGCAATTGCACGTTTGATACATTCTGCTCAAGAGTTGGCAATGAAAATTATATCGATACAAAGATGTTTCGACATTTTCTAAAAATTCCTAGGTTTGAGTACGTCTTCTGTACAAATATCCAATGCAAACATTGAATTTTAGCGACTTTAGTTTTAATTATTAAAAAAAGTTAGCGCGCGCGCGTGAACTTATTACTACTAGTGTAATAAATCGAATGGTATCCAAACAATATCTCCTTTTACTCGAAATATTCGAAAGCAGGAAAATTAGGGGTAGAAACAGCGTTATGTGCTTCGAGGTAAAATGGGTAAAAATGAGCTTCGATTTGTTTTCAAAGAGTCTACAAAGGGCTCGAAGGACGCCAATTAATGTTGCGGCGCTTTTACACGGTCAACGTTCGTGTAATCGATTAGATCGCAGTCGACCAGATCATTATAA
This sequence comes from Wiebesia pumilae, assembly GCA_018907045.1. NCBI lineage: Eukaryota > Metazoa > Arthropoda > Insecta > Hymenoptera > Agaonidae > Wiebesia > Wiebesia pumilae. Next base: position 7,388,860 of record JACCHZ010000138.1, read on the forward strand.
TTCCGTTTGAGAAACGAGAGGTGCTGATATATACATGTACGCACCGATCAAAGCATTTTCTGCTTCCCCTTTTTCATCTCACGATCTTTACGTTTTATCACGCTTCTTACTACGTCTTCTCATTTGTTTAATAGTTTTCGTCTCCAGATTTTTCTCGACTTCATTTTTCCCTTGGCAAATTTAGAATCCACGCTGCTCGAGGTGCCTAATTGTAACAACGTCTCTACCCTTGGCATTCTCGAGTGTATCCCTATTATAAACAACTTTACGCATTGAACGTAAACTCGCCTGAGTAATGCGCAAGTATTACGAGAGACCGATGATATCCGATAATTAAAATCGAACGCAGCTTGGCATTCCCGCACTCGACGCTTATAAAAATAGCTCCTTATTTGATTAGAGTCGTCGTGTCTTTTTCCCCCCTAAAAAGAGGAAAAAGCTGCAAAGAGCACAGGTTGCAGCCCCGCTTTGATATTTTGCCGTCGATTTCCTTCGCTCCATCGGACTCGCCACACATGCGCGCACTTTCTGTTATTATTTGCCTCGTTCTCTCCTAGCGGACGATGTACCCCGCTTATCGCTTCCCTCTGTGCCCGCGTAATCGTCGTTGGTGATGTCGTTGGGTGCTGCGGTAACACTTATAATGGGAATACTTCTATCACGGTGTTCCGTCTGTCCCGGTGGGAAAAAAATTCGGGCTTTTCGGGCTTTTCTCTCGGACTCGCTTACCACGAGCTGGCGATGGCTCCGGGTATGCGCGTGTCTGCCAGTCGTGACCTCGCGTGCCCGGTAAACCTTGGCTTACACGACTAGCAGCTTAGTCGGGGTGGCGTTCTCGTGTTATAAAGTGAGAAAAGTACTCGAGTGAAAAGTACGTTACGCGAGGGCACGGGAAAGGGTTTAAAAATTCTCGTTCTCTAACTCGTTGGAATTCGAATTTTTCAATTTGAGCTCCTCCTTTTGGAACCCACCGAACGTTTTCGGCCAGTGAAGTATGCGTTTTAAATTACATTCGTGCCTTGGCGTAAGAGCCACCGTCTTATTAGAAAGTTATGAAATTTTGTCGACTCGATGCATTTGGTTTTCAAGCATTTAAACTCAACGGTAGTTTTACCGAAATTTCTCAAGTAGAGTCGGAAAATTCCATTTCTTAGATGCAGCGGGGGTTGGGGGGTGGGGAGTCCTACTTTCGCGATGTTTGAAATTCGAGATACATTTGTAATAGAATTGCAAATATTGCCATTTCATTCGTGATCATTATATGAGCTACAAAAGTGATTTAAATGAGTTTAGGCTTCAAAGTTTTCACGACCGTTGAATTTTGCATGTAAATAGTATCAGCGCAGGAAAATGTTAAACGCGTCTAGCATTTTCATATTTTACGTGAATTCTAAAATTTATAAATTGCAAAACGAATAGAAAGGGGAATATCGAGTGACCGTTTAATACCGCAAAGTTTGCGTAAAAATAGCCATATGCGCGAAACTAACGGTAAATGTCATTGCGATTCATCTTTGTAGTTTGTCAATTTATAAAACACGTTAGCGGTAAAGTTTACAGAGTTTGCTTTACTGTAATGCGCGAAACGGCAATTTTTGTTTACCTTGATAGCCCTGGTAGATGCACTCATACTTGGATTTTATTGCACGCTACGGTTGCGACGCATGAGTGATTCTCGGTAGTCATGAGCATTTAAATCTCGATCAATTGCAAGTTTGTGAAATCGACGAGTAACCTTTTAATATTATATAACCACTGAAGAAATGTAAGCAACAAATTGGCGACGAAAGATTAAGTGGATTTTTGAGAAAAATAATTCATCCTTCGTATTCGCTTTTGTTGCGTTTCGTGAAAATTGTTCGTTAGCGGTAGATTATTCGAAATTCAAGATTATTGCAAACGGTAGCAACTTTCAATGGACACACGGGCGTACAAGCGCAGGACAGAGTAACAGCCGTTACGTAAAAATTCTTTTATCATTAATTTCTGTTTTATTTTGCAATGATAAGGCAACCTTTATTTTATTCTGTCACGTTTCAAAGTTCTTTTACTCGGTATTCTTCGTGGAATAATGGAGTGATGGAGTGAAATATTTTATTTTTATCGCTCAAGTATTCTAAGAGAAGTTTTACTCGCTTAAGATTTTTTAAAATGTATTAAATTATCGGTGGATTTTTTATAATTTTTCGGGAAATAAATAATCTATTAATTCGTATGCACAAGTTAGTGATTCTCATTTTTAGTATTAACATTTTTGTAATTTTGCTATAAATTTCATCCCTACAAATTTATGGTTTGCAGATTTACAGATTAACGCTATAGCTTATATTGACGTACTCCTCGATTTAGAAATATTAATTATATTATTTACAGCGCAGAGTGTTCCCAAATAACGCACTTGTTATCAGTCGATCAACCGTGTGGTGACTTTCCATGTATTATTTTGCCGTGTAAACTACTCAGCTAATGAAAAACTTCGGACAAATTTTGATGCATTATAATAGGTATTGAATGTTTATAGGGGAGTGTCCATTAATGCGCTTAGGAGATATTTTTGTACATTATCGTGTGCTCCGAATGTTCCGAATGAAAATATATGCGGTATATTTTTTATGAAACGTGATTTCATTTCTTACATTTCAGAGGCAAAAATGTATGGTAAAAGTTAGGTAAAATATGCGCGGACAGCAAAAAGTTATCATCTCTATAAGAATTTTAGAGTGAAATATTCGTTTTATAGAAAAAAATTAATTGAAACTTTAGCGAGGCTCATTTCACTACAGCGAATTCTTCAAAACTACCCGATCCAGTAAAAGCTGTTATTATAATTATAGGAGAAATTAGATGTATAACGTTCTCATCTAAAAATGAACGTGTGTATGGAATTTTTTTTGCATAGTTTAATATTAAAACTTACACAAAAACGAAATGTAAATAGCTTCAGCGAGTACGCTTGTAATATAAAGTCTTCTATGAAATATTATTGACTCCGACTTTTTAAACATCGATAAAAGCGCGAATAAAATGTAAAGCATTTGATTGCCGAAGAATGCAGTTACGCTAGCGATTATAATTTATCAATCTTTTTTCTGCTAGGAGTGAAAATCTTTTAACCATTTGGAAATACGTGTATGCTTTTGCATATTTGTTCGAAGCAAATGAACGAATCTTAAAAAACATATTTATTTAACGGTAACGCGCAAAGTAAAATACTATTGCCTATTATGATTTTCCTCGATAAACCACATTAATCATCACTTCAGAATGTTACACGTTTTGTTTTAAATTTATTTTTTCATCTGAGAAAATGGAAAGTAATATATTTATGGAATACTTTTTAACGCATAACCGAAAGAACATTTCGTAGAATTTAAGAAAGTTACTTTTACGTTCAAATTTATTAATCGTTAATTTTTACATTTATAATGTGAAAGTTTACGTGAAATTGCCGGATAATTAATTTAAGTTTAGTACGTGAATTGATGTTAAAAATAATATCCGAGAGTAATATTAATTACAAAAAATTATATTGCATAATATTTATAGTCGGTTGACTATAAACATACGTTATAAAAGCTTAACAATTATCGTGTTTGTACTTTGCGCCTTACGTAGCATTAGAAATGCATTTAGATAAGGGACAACTTTCAAAATGTACGCCTGTGTCGTACATTAAATGTAAACGCATAAACAATCATTTTGCGCTTTAAGAATACGTGCGAGTATCCAAGTCCTGTTGATAAACTAGGAACATTGGTGACTTAACTGCAAGTTTTTGCCCGTTATCTAACAGGAAGTGTAATATTTGCGAGTCATAATAATTTGTCGATCAAGAAATCTGGTAAACTGCGATAAAAAATTTCTTATTGGTTCTAAAACTTATGCAAATATTATAAATTTATATCGCAAATTCTTATAAAACTCTAAGATTACGCTTACGCTGGCTGGGTGTTGCTATTAAATTTTTGCTATTAAATACAGTTTATTTTTCAACCGCTTTGAAAAACAATCCATAATCTTAGTTTTATTTACAATGCGTTTGCGAATTTGCCAACGAAATCGTTTACCTTACGATTTTTATTCGTATAATGGTATAGGCTTTGAACGTATTCTCAATAAAGTAAGACTATTTTCGCGTAAGATTTGAGTGCCGTATTGCCTTAATTTTTCTCAAGCTTAAGGCAGAGCAGAACAAGAGAAGTACTTTCTTTTAATTAAAATTTATATTTGATGTTCTTTATGGCGGTCAGAAAATGGTGGCGACATCTTGATCATTATTCATCGAATCGCTTATAAACGAGGCTGTGCTATCAAGTATTAACCGTTTGAAGTTTTCAATTTCTAAATATTAACATCTAAGAGTTAAGGGATCCCAAAGTCAAAAGGATAGAAAACTTTATTAAATCCGATTACAATTGCATAAATATTTGGAATATTCGAGCGATTTCGTATCCCTCGAATTCCATAATTCCGAACCCCGTAAACGCATACAACGAACTTATAAAAAGCGCTGTTAGTACTACGAGGATTAAAATTTAGTAAATATTTAGTAAATATCGCTGAGCTCTGGAAAAATTTTAGATTCGCGTGCGGGCAAACTTGCAAATTCAAGCTTTCGCGTATCGTCGGGAGTATTTTATGCTTTGGTCATTCTTTATTCGAAAGTCTTGCACGGGGAGGTTGAAAATTTTTATCCGAAAAGTGCCGCTTTCTCTCCCGCGCAACGCAGCACACGAAAAGTCTATTCACGAGTGAAAGAATCGCTATGCATACGCGACGAGATTGATCATCGTCTATATAACGGCTACAGCTCAGCGGAAAAGAATGGGGAAGCCTTACCTACACACGAACATGGATTTTTCCGTCTAAAGTAATTGAAAAGGTATCTCTATATATTACGGCCAAGTTATTTTCGCAGCTTTATGTATTTCATAAGCTCCCAAGCTATTTATAATGATGAAGTTCGAAATTTTTCTTTTGAAAGCGAAAAATAAGAGACATCCAGAGGCTCGATGCGACTTCGATGAAGCCAGTAGCTAAATACACCGGTAAAGTAGTTTTTACCGTTAATCCACGTAGTGCTAATTTTTCTTTTCCTGCACTTGTACGATCGTTCTCGCACGGTGTTGTACGCACGCAGACGTTGACGCAGTGCTCATCGGTGTGTAAAGTAGCCGTGCAGCAATGCTGCCGAACTTAACGTTCTTCTTCGCAGTTCGTAACGCCTAGTTCTCAAGAAAATACAAAATCCTCTTAATCGACAGTGCTCGCATAAACAGTGCTTGCGCCGCTCTTTTCTTCTTTCATTCCGATAGATGCGATCGGATGTTAATATCACTTTTCCTACCACGAATTTCAAAAGTACATCCTCGGAATCGCGTTAGCTTTGGAGTCGTAATCTCGAGCCTCGGGAGTACCCGACAACACGCTTCCAATAAAATCGAAGAAAATAAGCACGGAGGAAGGAAGGGAGCAGGCGCGAGATAGAGAGAGAGAGAGAGAGAGAGGGATTGGGAGAGGTATGTGCACTCGAGGCGGTGGAAAATTCGCTTACAGCCTCGGTCGTGACTCGAAAGGCCGCGTAAACGCTGGACTGGCCAACGCGTTGATGGGCGAGAGAGAGAGAGAGAGAGAGAGAGAGAGAGAGAGAGAGAGAGAGAGAGAGAGAGAGAGCGTACGAGCCCAGCAGTAATATAGATTTGAGAGAAAGAGGGAAAGGACGTATGCGCTTGAAGTCTCAGCGGCAATCTGCAACCCCGCTCGCGCTCGCTCCAGGGGATGTGGATTGATTTTCCTTTTTGCCGAGGCCACGATGCTGCTGCTGCTGCCGTTACCGCTTCTGCTGCCATTGCTATCGACCTGTACGGCCGAGTCGCGATAGTCACGCGGCTCTCCTACCACGTCTCTCTCTCTCTCTCTCTCTCTCTCTCGCTCTCGCTCTCGCTCTCTCTCTCGATCTGCCTTGCCCCCTGACTTCTTCTTCGCGTGTATCAGCCAGCGCGCGCACTCACCCCCATTCTTTCTGCGTAACCGCGCTCCGTGTCCTCCTCTTCGTTGTCTTTTCCCTCGAGTACACTTTCGCCCTTCGATTCTTACTCGCTCGCGCGTATTTATGTGCGTCCCTTGACGCCCTCGCGGCCCAAAAATGGAGCTTCGATCTCAGCCCGCCCTCGACCTTATCTGCTTGTGCTTGCCTTGCCACTGAAATATGTTTCTTCTCTCTTTCTCTCTCCGACAGGGGTTGCGGGATCGAAGGATAATAGTCAAACACGCGATTGCGGATTCTTTCCATTGTTTCCGCGCACCCCTACATTCCAACGCATATTCCTTCGCGTCGAGTCGAGGTGCGTGCTTGTGCCTGCGAGAGGGTGAGAGAGGGTGAGGGAGCGCGGGAAATAGCACGTAGCGAATATTTTCGCGTCTAATCTCGCAAAGTGAATTCTCAGTCCGACTGACGCGACCTTCGATCCAAGTGTCGACGGGGAACAATGTCTTGAGCGACACTCGGCATGAAATTGAAAGTAGGCTCATCGGGATTAGATTACAGAGTAACTACAAAGACCTATGAGATAATTCCACCTTTCAAATGGAATTTTCAATCCAAGACCTTTGAAATGTAGCCGAGTCAAATAGCAAAGTGAATTTCGGTGCGTTAACTTATGGACGCGTACGTCCGAGCTCACGCATATCATTTAGAAGCACGTGAGTTTGATAAGAATCGACTTCGAATTAAATGGACTTGCTTTAATTCGATTCAACCGCTAACGCGACAACGCGGTCGTTTAATCGTTTAATCAAATTCATGATTTAATCAAATAAACGCGGCTTTATCCAGCGAATGGTACATGTACTTTATCAGCCCGAGTTATAGTCTTACTTTAGGAACTCAATACGTTCGAGTTATTACGGATAATTTTGCGTCTTTGGCGATGGGGCGCATTGAGAAAACCTTGAAAACCTTGAAAACCTTGAAAATGTAAATGGTTAGGGTATCGAGCCTCGCACAGTCGTAAATTTTAGTCGGCGGTAAATCGCGACGAGATAGAAACTTCTTATCCTTTCAATGCGAGCATTGAAAGCATATTACGTTTTTTCACTTTCAAGCATCGGAGTTTGGTAGCGCGAAATTCCGGCAACATTAACGAGCGTTAATCCGTAGACTTTGTGATTTTTCAACTCTTTAACTCGTTGAACGCTCTCGGTGTAAATAAAAATTGCACGTGTTAATACGTAAAAAAGTTTAATACGCAAATACGAATCGACAAATGCAGCGATGATTATCGATATTACGAAATATAAGGAGAAAAGTTCGGCGATAAAAGCAGAACTAAAATGAAAGCTCGAAAGTTTGCATTTCAGCGATTCACGGTGGAAAAGTAAAATTTTGCGTATCTGACATTACAAACTATTGAAACTTCTTAAAGCGTTTTCGACATTATACATACCATACACTCGAGGTTTCGAAACTTTTCTTTCTATATCGAGTCCCCGTCATCGCGAAGAATTAAAAATATACACAAGTTCGATGTTTCTCCTTATGGACGCGTGGAGTTTCATTTAGAAAATTGCAGAGCCACGAAGCTGTTGTAAGTCGGAGTGATTTCCGATAGTCTTGGTAAACGATGAGAAACGCAAGAGCGTTGAAAGTAAAATACGTCCAAGTTGAAGTACCGAGCTTTTCGCGCGTTTTCAGAGTAAGTTATCGACCGTGTAAGTGAAAAAATATAAGCTTCTCGAAGCGAGATTGTTCTTACAGAGGCTTCGGTAGCGAAATTGCTTTTCCAACGCTCCGAATGAAAACTTTCGACAATGCCGATAAAAAAGCGCTCTTAGAATTTTTGTAAGAAAGCTGACCTAAGAACGGCTACAAATATTGATGTTTGGATTTTATGTGGAGGCTTGGGTAATTCATTGCTAGAAATCAATTTTCTACATTTGCGATTTATTAGCAGTTTTCCGCGCTTAGCAATATTTCAGTACTATCAAGCGTCTTTCGCAATTTCGCAAGAGAAGAAAGAAATATTTTAACGTTCATCGTTGTATTCTAAATCATTTTTTATACTACAACCGGCAAACCCCTAGGCTTTTGATTTGTTGCGCTGTGTGGTACGTACAGTACGACAGTTACGGGCGATAAAATACGGGTCAAAATAAAATTTTGACCATGTTGTATCGTAGATTACTCGTTAAGGTCTTGAAGGACACAAATGTTCACCAGTGATAACGAAAATTTTAAGTTGTTTCTTTCTTTCTTTTCCAAAATATATCGCTTGTACGCGGTACACACATACACCTTACACACGCTTTTACGTGTACGGTGTAAGAATTCTTACCAAATGTTAGAAAATTTTGACCATGTTGTATCGTAGATTACTCGTTAAGGTCTTGAAGGACACAAATGTTCACCAGTGATAACGAAAATTTTAAGTTGTTTCTTTCTTTCTTTTCCAAAATATATCGCTTGTACGCGGTACACACATACACCTTACACACGCTTTTACGTGTACGGTGTAAGAATTCTTACCAAATGTTAGAAAATTTTGACCAAATGTTAGAAAAATGCACAACCGATGTTTGTGCAGACTCGAGATGAACGTTGTTGTTAAAGTAATATTCAGAATGAGAAACGATATTCATGCTTTTACGCTGTTTATTATTTGGAGAAATAAGAGCGCGCAATTTATAGTGCTAAATGTAATGTATCCTGTAAGCGACTGATTCGTTTGAAACAAAAGGCTGTCGGATTATCCTAAACCCAAGGCGGAACGGATATATTTCAACATGGAAAACGATCACTGGCCGACGACGACTTACGCAACAAATACCAGTAATGTAATGAAAAATTCGGTCTAATTTACCGTTAAAAATAAGAATTTATAAACCGGCTCGAGGCGCGTTGCTCTCGTTAAGCGAAAAGAGAAAGACATAATTTCGAACAAGACAACATATTTTGTAGGCACACTGTGCACATGTGTAAATAAATTGGATTGTCTCATTCATTTTTCACGCTTGACCAATAACTCACTCGTGGCATGAATTTTAAGCAATTAAACGGTACAAGTCAACATAATACCATTTAATTACACACACTTAACGCTTTTCGCGCCGATGCTTTCGTTCAATTTTCCTTATCTTTATTCGTTAAATTATTAGCAAATTTATGACGCCAATATTCCCTTGGACGTAAATTTTTTATTGTTTTTTCACCGATAGTCGGGGCAGGTCGAAAGATTTTTATTTTGGTAAGCATTTTGATAATATTGTTGTTATCAGATATTCAGGCAGATAATTCTTTTAATTAAGAAGTGAGCTATACTTTATTCGATAATTAATGGAAGCTTTATTGGATATTTATTTGTTTTCACGTTACGCTATTTTCTCAATTTGTGGTTGTAAATATTTAATCACCCGGTAACAAAACGCAGTTCAGATTTCATATATTTCGTTGTTAGTGTACGATTACTGTCATTACTCTCTCTCTCTCTCCCTCTCCCTCTCTCTCTCTCTCTCTCTCTCTCTCTCTCTCTCTTTGGGAAAGCGTGTAAATAAAATTGAAAATCCCGATTTTATATCTAGTTAAGATGTGTCCGTAAGATAGATACGAATAGAGAGGAGAGAGAGAGAGAGAGAGAGAGAGAGGGAGAGGGAGAGGGAGAGAGAGAGAGAGAGAGAGAGAGAGGGAGAGAGGGAGAGAGAGAGAGATCACAAAAGCGTGACTAGGTGCACTCCAAATAACTTTCGGATAAACAAACCGAGAAATCAAGAGCGCGTAAAAGTTTGCATGTGTGTCGTATGCACACGGTATGCACACGTGTGAGCGCGAGATTGCGCGCGCGAAGAGAGGAGCGAGCGAGAGAAGAAACGTTTGCTGCTCCAAAGTGATTCAAGGTGGCCAACTGCTGACTGCATCAACTAATGAAGGCAAAATCGCCTTCGTTAAATGCATAAGAACCGCTTGTTGTTTAAAGTTCATCGTGTGTCTCTCTCCTTGGTAGCTACATATACGTCACGTGCTTAATTATAACCTAAAACGATCAGATGATTATTACGCGTTTATAATACACGTATATAGACAGTTGTGCATAAATATAATTACACTTTAGCAGGTAGATCGTACATCGTCAACGTGTGTTTATTATTTATTTACGAACGCGATGTTCCTCTTGTTTTGATTTAATGAAAACAGCACTTGGAATAAGATTTAGATTTTATTAAATGGTAAATTTTTCGATTGCTAGGCTAAAACGAATAAAAGATTTTTCTCAAGATCTAACGCAGCATAGATTTATGAAAACGTAAGCTTCGATAATTTCGATAGTTAACAATGCAAGGCGTGACGTTATCGTTCATTTCGTGAAAAATGAAAAGCATCAAAGTCAAAATGTTGTACGGTACGAAATTTACAATAGGATTATTTTCACATTAATTTCAAATCTTATGTAAGTGCCTGTGCGAATTAGAAGCGCAGTGTTGTTTAAAATATTAAAAACAACTCCATCGGTTGGGTAAATGCGAGGCTACAGTTGCTAGAAACATTCTAGTGCAACGGGAATGAAAATTAGCAATATAGGTATTAGGACATTAATATAGGTATCCCGCGTTAATTTATAAATAGAAGACCAGAAGATGTTTTATTTTGTTGTTTTCGAGCATCCGAGCTGTACTTAATTTATCAAAGCAAAAGCAAATTCTTTATTCGCTGATGTCGCTTTTTGTAAAGGTAGCGGCCAGTGGCTGAAATTGATTCGTAATAAAATAACAAGTCTATTTCGGTCATGAATTTCTTTATTTTACCACGAGTTTTGTCGTTCCAGCAGTTCCTCCTGCTCTCGATGGACTTCTAATTTTTAATTGAAAAAAACCGGGGAATCGGTCACACGAATAAAATTTCCGGCTATTCGTCAAAATCCTCGAGCATACTCGCGAACGTTCTTATCACTCGAGGCGACAGCGGTAAAAAATTGTCCGAAAAATATCGTTCCTTTCTGATTTTCCACTCCGTCGACAGAGGAAGGAGCAGAGGAAGGAGCAGAGGAAGGAGCAGAGGAAGGAGCAGAGGAAGGAGCAGAGGAAGGAGCAGAGGAAGGATGAGCAGGAACATAGCGAGAGCGCGTGGGCGGTGGGGTAATAAATTTGTTCACGAGCTCGGCAAGTCCTCGGCGCGATCATGTTCACTAATTACTCAATTTCGTGCGATGACGAGTAATTTCGAGTCCGGATCCAGTATAACGCGCTCATTAATCTGCAACTTCATTATACTTGCGAGACTTCTCGAGGAAACGGTTGCGCGTGCACCAAGTCGATCCATCGTCGGCGCGAGTTGGGCGCGCACCTTAAAATTCAAATACCTAAAGTATTCGAAACGACCGAATCGTCGGAATAGATGAAATCATCCGAGAAGAGAGAGATGCTTGCGAGAAGCAGAGGACGAGATCGCGACGTGTGTCGGAGCGAGAGGGAAAGAGGAAGAAGTGCCCCTCAGTGGGTCACGCCGCGCTCTTCGAGCCAAGTTTGGAACGCACGCGCGCACGAGTGTCGCTTCGATTGGACGTCGTCGTGTAGGAAGCCCGAGCTTCCCAACGGCACTTTTACCGTATTGCACACTTCTCGAGGGAAAGACACCCCCCCGACTCGCACACCGACGGGCACACACACGTGCGGGCGGAATTCGGCACCGCCAAGATCCGAGCGTCGATTACTCCTACGTATGCATTCGCTGTCCTTCTCTCTCTGTTTTCCGGATATTGGACCTTGCTCTTGTTGTGTACGGTCGGGCGTTGATTCTTCGGATCTGTTATTTCTTTTTTGCGGAGTGGAAACTAGTGGTTTATGCACTGCCAGATGGAGGAGTAGGAAATGTTTATTTTTAATCTTAGCTTGACCGATGGTGGTGCTGATTAATTAGGAAAATATGTCGGAAATTACTGACTCGCTATTGTCTCTTAATCATCGACAAATTTGAGACTAATAACTCAACAATGATTTAATATCGTACAACGTGTGCCGTTGAATAAATTATTGGTTGACAATTGCGAGAACTCGATCAATGTGTACTTGCGCGAAGAGATGCGTGTATTAATAATGTAGATATAACTGTTGCTCGTTTTCTATTATCGCGCGATTAAAAATTTGCCGCAAAATGAAATAAAAAAAATAAAATAAAATAAAATAAAAAATTTAAAAAGAAAAGAAAAAAAAAAGAAACGAAGTATCATTGACTATTATTTACTTTGATTAACAGAAAATGTAAATTTATACGAGGCACCAGCTAATCGGAGAAAATCAAAGTCTGTAAGGACGAATACTTGATATCACTCTTAGTCATTGTGTACTTCGCGCGTTAAAGACCATTTTAGATTAATTTTAATTTGGATTCAAGTGGATTTTCCCAAAGCGATAATTAATTTTTTCTTTATAATACCAATAATTCAATGCCACTTCAAGTACTCGATGTACTAATAGATTTACGCTTTAATGACCAATTTTAATCTTTCATTAAGACACTGATCGAATTTCGTGATTTTCTTTATATTTCAATATGGTACGAGGCTTACAAGTCTTCGGTCTACACCGTGGAAGTAAATTGCTATGTTCGCGAAACATGGGCAATCGATATCGTACGTGTACGTTTGAAGCCCAAGAGAAAAAGCTAAAAGTCTTAATTTCAAATTTATCTGTAAATTGCTTCGCAGCAGTAATTGCATTAAATAATCTTCTCGATTCACAGACTATTATGATTAATTATGCCCAGTGGACGCTTTAGTAGAATGTCGCAGCACTGAAAATCGACTCGAACGACAACCTGTAGAAGTACATTGTTCTTTTCGTTTGTCGACGGCAAAGTTTCTGAAATTTATCAATCGCACGAGTTAACTGGCAGTATCGAAGCGAGACGTTAGCTCGATAAGCTGTCAATAAGTGTACAAGAAATTATGATGAAAGGAACAGATTCATTGGATGTCATTGTATCATGGCGCCCGATTCTTAAATTAGGCTGCTCGTTAACACCGTGTATTAAAAATGTTGAAATATATCGCGTGTATTCTGGCACAGAATCGAGAAACGAAGCATTTTAACGTTTCAATTTCGCAAGCAGTTGTGTATGTCACCTGAGCAATTATTAGCGATTAGAGCAGTCAGTCGCCGCGGTAAATGACATTTGATACCGATTTTAATACTTGCGATTTATAAATATATCTCAGCGCAACGTTAACATTTACGACTTTAAATTCGTCGTAAAATTGAAATGGATCACTTTCTTTTTGAGCAAGGAATTTTCACACTAATTTATAGAATCCTACAAAAGCGCATTACAATTCACTTCTTAGCAGCTTCACATCTAGTCATCGAGAACAAACAAGCTGAGAGTACCCATTGAAAGCATTCGTAATAAAAAGCAAAGTTGTCGAAAATTTAATTTTCAAATTTTATGGCACATTGTCCTCGTTATACGTAGGAGATTACCGACGAACGAGCAACACTTTCGTTTAATTTAAAATCGTATGCAGAAGTCTGTTAAACCGAACAAAGAGCGACTATAGATTATGTCAACAGTGTGCACGGGTTAATCGCGTAAACTTGTCCTAGTTATGATTATCATCGTTACCATTACCATCATTGCCATTGCCATTGCCATTGCCATTGCCATTGCCATTGCCATTGCCATTGCCATTGCCATTGCCATTGCCATTGTCATTGTCATTATTAATCCTTGTAATGAAGCCTCGATTTTCGGTACGTGCAGTTGGAAGCATTTACTTTGAAGTTCGCGTTGGCCTTGGCACTGGTTATATCTGCTGTTGCACAGCAACACCGAATTTCGACAAGATCGCGTTATATTCAAGAAACCGCTCGGTTTGCAAAGGCACATTATTTTATGGCTCGTCTTTGGCCACAGATAAATTAGACCGTTCAGAGAACATCTTGGGTTCAGGAAAGGAAGATGCGAGCAAACGTAATAATATTAATCAAAGGTTATCGATATTATTACATTTAAATGGTCATTACTAGTTTTTCGTTACTTCATCTCCCAAAATTCAGCAAATGTAACTCTTCTGCATGTCAATGAAAGTTTACGCGATTTGGCAATTGGATCGATGCTGTGTTTGGATTATCCTGTTTCAATATTTATGAAAATACAGTTCATTCCATTAGCAATGGTCTAATATCACGCGTATAACTCGTGTTCGCATTTTCGGAAAGAAAGGGTTAGACTTTTTTTGGAACTTCGGCAATGAGTATAAAACGATAATTTACTTTAAGATGCTAAAAGCTCAAGTTGGCCTCCTCGTCCCAAAAAATCTTTTCTGGGATTTAAAACTTTAAGGTTTCTCGCGTATTTGTCAACGAAATAACGTTTTAAATATTTTCCCTCGAATAATGTTGTCCTCTGAATTCAAGAATTGTATGAAAATCATTCGAGAAATGTACCAATTTTCTCCGGTGCTTTTTCCTCCCTCCTCTTTTCTCAGGGTGTTATTCGTTGAAATTCGTTGCTTTCACTTCTCGTCGGTAAAATTTCTTCCCGATAATCACGAAGATTGACTGGAATTAACTTATTACAGTGTTAAATAATAAATTTGAGTTAGATCGGCTTGAAAATACTAAATACTAAATACTAAATACCAAATACCAAATACCAAATACCAAATACCAAATACCAGGATTTATCGCAAGTTGGTATCGTTGGAGAAAATTCGAGTGAAAAATCGTCGACGTTAAATGATATTTATGCGCTAGGATGATAAGTTTTCGAATCGAAGGTCAATAATTGAAGTCCAGTCGACCTTTTGAATAAAATGTGCATTTTATTCATCCGAGCCGTATGAGTTTCGTCGAAGAAGTGCGGCGTCTAAGAATTATGCGGTTCTTATCGATTGCGACACACGATTGTCGACCGCCGTCAAGTCCGTAAATAAAAGGATTCGAGAAACAGGTTTCAGCCGAATACATTTTCGTCGCCAGAACTTCAGATTTGAATCGTCCTTGCGATCTCCGCGCCCAGGTGACGCATCAATAAGAAAATAGTCGCGAGGTCTTTCAAAAATTATTACAAAAATCCGGCGTCATCGTCGATACGTATCTTTTGACGATTCAGCCTTTGAGGTCGCGGTTACAAGGATCAAAGCGCATACGAGCGAAGAGGGCAAATCGTCTCTCTGGTGGCAAGCGATTCAAGAGTCGATAAATGACGAACGATAAAAGTACCAGCGGGACGAAAGAGGAAAAATAAATTGAAGGCGGGCAGAAAGAAAGAAAGAAAGGCGAGTAGTCAGGGGGATCGATCATCGCTCTCCCGCGGAAGCTCTACGAAGACGACGAATCAGCTTCTCCGTTCGATGGGTCGTCGTCACGCGAGGGTGCCTGAAATAAAATGAAAATCGGGCCGGGGGCACGAGGGAAGAGGGATGAGGCTCCTCGGCTCTCCCTCGTCGCGGCGACGCAGGCACGCATTTAGAGCTTCGTCGAGGGCGGCGAGCGTTGAAGGGGGAATTCGTCCGGGCTTCGATCGCATCGCACGGCCACAGGAGGGAGGAGACCGTGGGAGGGAGATAAGGAGATGGATAGATAAGAAGGGCCTTTCCCCGAGCGCCCGACGAAATTGCACTCGCGTCGGATAGGGGCATGTTCAACCTGTTGTTTTAAGGTCAGTCGAACGTTGGCCTCGCCTCGGCGTTGTTGCGGCGGCGTTGTTGCGGCGGCGTTGTTGCGAGGAGCGGCCTAACGCAGTCTTTGCCTTTGTCTATTATTGTTTGCTCTCTCGCGTTTTATCGGGGTCCCGACCCCATCGGGCCGGGGGAGGCCAGCGCGGTTACGACCGGCTGTCGACCAAGTGCAACCGACGGCGTTCGCTGGCCGCCGATTATTACCGGGATGATACGTCCATCGCGATAAAATCCCTCTCTCGGGCATCATCGCCAGCTCGAGCGCTTTCGTTTCATTTTCACGCTTTTGGAGAATGGGGCTCGCTTTTACGAGGAGTCGCGAAATTGCCATCGGCATTTCTTGATCCGTGATCAACCGCGTGATCACGCGCCACCTTCGAAGCCGGTCGCTTAGTTGAGACGTCAAATTTTCACGAGTTGGCTTTGAAGGATTAGTTGGGTGGAATTAAAGGATTATACAGTGTGACGCAGCGTCGTAGGGTTTGGTTCGTAGGGCGTTTGCTCGATGAAACTCGACGGTAAAAATAGCGAATGACGCGGGCGATGATGAAATGTTAACGGCACATTACGAAGCTCAAATCGAAGGTGTAATGGTATTATAATGCGCGCTCTCTCTCTCTCTCTCTCTCTCTCTCTCTCTCTCCACGTATCGTGAAGTTTTTATGCGCACGCAATGGTAGTGGAGAGACTCGATTTAACCACCTTGACTCGTATAGTTTCAGCGACTTGTCGGTAGCTCCTGCTGTCGATTACTCATGTTTCAGGTCTCACCAGGTTTTTCGCGTAATGCGGAAGGAAATCGTTCGGCTATCGGAAAGTTATTTTTATTGGATTACACAGTGTCGCTGGGAGAACACGTGGAAGGAGTTTTTTTAAATTAGCTTCACTTTCTTGAGATGCGCGCCGAGGCTCCGAATGGTTGTCATTTTCATATTTGACTTTGGTATTAAAACTTTAGGCGTAAAATAGGAAAAAGTATAATTTATTGAAATCCTACCTCTATTGAAATAATTGAGATGGCTCCCTAGGTTTATGACAATTGTTGTTACCGTGCGTTTCTCGGGTGCAGCGTAAGTAATTTATTAATCGTAGCTCCTTTGCGTTTACGCAATTCTATGCACGTGTATTATCGCGTAAGACGTTAATCGGAGTTGCATTTGCCTGCAGATTACGCGTTCCGTTTTATTAAATTACTTTGTTGCTCGAATCGTTTGATAAGCTCTTAATAAACTCTCTTCATTCGTTTGTCGAAGAGAGATGCAAGCGCATCGGACGGGTGTCCACGAATAAAATATCGTAAATTGGCGATTCTTGCGGACTATCTTTTTTCAAAATTTATACCTTTTAACTCGTCTGCATTTTAATGTCTCGCGTCGTGTTCTCAACGCGTTCCCGTTGAATGCGAGCAGGAAAAGAAAAACGGATAAATTTATATTTTAGACGTTTACACAGGCGTCGTATCAATGTTGACTTAATTTTTTTCTTCGAAGCATTATGATTTCTAAACAGTAGCTCGGGGAATTCGCTATTTTTTTTCAATCTATTTTAATGCATCGTAATTATCATTTAGCTTGATGGCAAGCGTTCGAAACACATTGCCGTATCCGATGGAGTATATTCTTTCGCGGAATATTCTCGCATTGGTTATAGAGAGATATTCATTATCGACTGTCAATTTAGCCGAGAGTAATTTGGAAAATAAATCCTTCCATCAATCATCAACTAATGCTGATGTGAGAGCGTTAATAGCCCGCAATAATGTACCTCATTGATCTGAACTCTATATTACGGATATCATTTTGATAATATTTTTTTTACATTATTTTTACAATTGTAAAATTCAGCACGAGTGTTAGTTGGGTTTCGCTTTAGAGTATTTACATGTTGCATTGATAAGAAGAAGCAATTATCTTGAGCTCTGGCTCTTTTATCATTCACAAACAACTTATTTTACTCTTCTTTATTTTGAAGTTCGACACGCATAATCATCTCCATTCATAGTTTAATTAAGTTTATCGCGCTTACTGCAAACAAATGTGCCCCAACGCAACTGTTAGATAAACGTTCCACTTGCCCTCTTCACTTTTCTCCAGTGACCTTTATCTCAACTTCCGTAATTTCTTTTTAAAGGGCACAGATTCTTCCTCGAGATGTACCGCAGATGCATCTTTAGATAGAAAGTGTATAATACGAAGCAGAGGAGGAACGATCTCAAAGGAGAAACACTAATGTCATTATAATTACATTGGGATATGAGATGATTTACTGGTAATTCATCACAGAAGATAAAAATACCGAACTTTTATAACTTCTTTCGCAATCGTCGAATCAAAATATTAACTTTACCTAACAATTAACGATCTGATTCTCAGCTTGTATACATTTATAATCTGAAAGTGCGTTGTGGAAGAAATACAAAATATATTCTTATTAAGATTTATCGTCGGTAGAAGTTCGAACGTTGTCTCTTTTAAATTCTGTACAAACTCATTCGTAAGTTATATTCTTAAGTCGGATAAATATAAAAAAGTGACACTATAAATAATTGAAATTTACAAAATTCGTATTTATGTAATGATCGAAACATCAAACTTTGTGATAAGTATGCGAATTAGAGTATTAGAAGATTAAAAGAACATCCTTGAAATGTATATGTATACATGTTTATATATATATTTCTTAAAAGCAGCTAATAAACTTTGAATGATATCGAAATCAAATTACTCAACCGAATAGACTTTGCTCAAGTTGTTGAAATGCTTTTTGTTGGATTCTCGTCGGTGAGTGCACTCAAACCATTTTTAACCCTTGTTTCTTTTCAATTTTTAACTTTATTCACAAATGAGAGACTACATTGGAAGTTTTGCTTAAGTAAATAATATAAAAAAAAAAAAAAAAAAAAAAAATAAAAAAAAAAAAAAAGACGTTGAAACGTGAAATAAGAGAGGACTTTCGTATTATTTCGTGCATAATTTATTAAAAAAACATAGGCGGATAATTTGTATTAAACTTTTGTTTATCTAACTAATGATACTGTCGATTGAAAAAAGAGCAGAAAAGTGTCCATTTAATGGGAATTTAAAAGTCAGGAATAGTTATTTATTTATAATTCATGCATTCACTGGGAAAGTAAAAAAATTTATAACCTTTCGTTGAGGAGTTTCACGAATAAAAATTACTTAAATATTACAATATAAAAGCCGTTCTACAGGCCGAATTAACGTGATCAAATGAAAAGTATATTAACAACCCTCGTTAAAAAAAGGCGCTCGACGTATTATCCAAACAGCTTGTACATTTTCAGCCGCATATTCCAAAAGTCGTACACCACCCTACGAAACGTCACCTAGTGTATAAATTTCCATTAGCTTCCCTTCTTCTAGGCTTAATAAACTATCCCGTAAGAGCACATAAAAGTATTAGAAAACGAAAAAAAGATAACAACCTTGAAAAAATATATTCTCTTAATAATCAACGTCACGCAAGTCTTTTCACGTTTTGTTTCTTTTTATTTTAATAACCAAGTTTCAAGAATGCGTTTATACGTGCTTGTTGTGTTACACATGCTCTTAAAGGCCAATATATACAACACATTCAAACGCCCGCGCACGCACACGCGCGCGCATATACGGGGCGCACCCTACAACGCAACGTGGCACATGTACAAGAGCGAGCGATCGCGGCGCGTGTCGCTTTTGAAAATCAAGTTTTCACCCTCGAGAGAGCGAAGTCGGTCAAGGGGGTGGAGAAGAGAACGAGAGACAGAGAGCGAGAGAGGATACGGGAGCGCGAGAGAGAGAGAGAGAGAGAGAGAGAGAGAGAGCACAGGCGGTAAAAATCGATACCGCTATGATTCGAGAGAGAGAGAGAGAGAGCGAGCGAGCGCGATCGGACTCGTCGGAGCGAGAGAGACAAGGAGAGTGTGCATAAATGTCGAGGTAAATCGCGTATGGGCTTATGCTTATCGCTTGCGCGCGTGCGACCCCTATACAGCTTTCTCTCTCTCTCTCTCTCTCTCTCTCTCTTCCTCTTTTTTTTCTCTTCCATTCGCTTCTTTTAACCTTCTTGTTCCTTCGCGTTGTTTAACGAGCAAGATTGTAGAAAACGAGCCTCGAGCAGCTAAGAGGAGAGGCTACCTATTGTCTTCCTCCTCACCTGTAAACGCTTTGGATTAAACACTCACACGCGCGCGCGCATTGGTACAATTAATGTGATTAATGAGCTTGTACATTAACGAAAACTCAAAGAGTGAAATATGATTGGTTCACCGGTGAACAGTGAGTCAGTCTCCAATTCGTAAATGGATTTAATCGTTGCACTGTTCGTTAATGTATATGCAACTCGCATCGAGATTTCCTTAAAGCTAATATTGGGATGGAATGTGTTCGCTTACTAAATTAGAATTCTTATAATTTTCAGCGTTGTTACAATATCGAACTAAATATAAGATCTTTGTTTCGCAATCTTTCTTCTCTAGATTAAAGATGATTTTCTATTTTCGTTGGCTATATTTCTCTTTTAATCAAAGAAACTACGTGTGCGGCTTTTCCACGTACGAAATCCATATTTTATATAGGCAAACGGGATAAAAATATTATTTCAATCACGACGTACGAAAGTTTTCGATAATAAGTACAAATGAAGAATTTATCGATAGCGTATTAATATTGATTAGTATTAGTACTTATTCGTACGCGACGTAGCAAAACACGCGAATTCAGGGTAAATAATTGAAGAAAAAAAAAAGGGTATTTCTCAGTGTACTTTATCGCGAGTTATATATTATTTTATCGTACTTGTACAATACGTAAATTTGAATGGATGGTATGTTTTAATATTTAAAATAGGGCTTATCGACAAATAAGTATTATCCATGTGGCGATCCTCGTCCTTAGCTTTGAAATTCAACGTCAGAATATAATTCGGATTAAATGTTTGCTTTGAGTAACTTTACATTACATCTCAAATTCTAAGTGGGCAGAGTACAGTGAATAAAGCCAAGAGAACAATAGCACAAATATTATTCGCGATACTGCATTTACTTTAGCGCAGCATAGAATAGAAAACGCAGAAGGCGTTTTCTATTTCATTATGACCGTTGTTTTACGTACGCGAACGACCAAAAGGCTGCATCAATCAAATAATATTCTGAAAAGTATGCAACTATGTAAATTGAATGAACTAAATTGGCGGCGCATACTTTAATTTGAAAAACCAAGTTTGTACGACGCGTTAAACTTTTTCATTGGATAATTCTTTTACGAGACCGCATGGGAGCTCGTGTAATCTAGTATTAATGGCATAAAAAATAAAATATTCAAGAAATAGTAAATTCTCGGTGCAAACTAGTTTCTTCGGCCATTTCCACCTAAACGCTAAAGTGAATTTATTATTATGCGTATGATATTTAAAGTACGTTTCTATGTTGCGACAATTAATGTATTTTAGCGTTGTGCGTGTACCTTGATCGGACCTGTGCATATTTTACTTAATTAAAATCATTTGTCTTTTTTTCCCGATTATTTATCGGTTCATAAAGGTTTTATCGGATCATTAACTGAATTATTACCAAAGAGCGACTACTATCGGTATAGTACTAAATTCTGTTATTTATTCATTTTTATGTTTTTCAATTGTTAAGAAAAAGAGGAGAACATGAAAACCGTCGGTTGGTCTCGATCATAATTAAAGTGTAACTTGTGTTTTAAATACATTTATTTATACCTTGGGCGTATTCGATACCGTATTCTTGCAGCAGCAATCCTGTAAATATTTCCTTGAACAGTTTGAAAACACGCAATTTTTTACGATGTCGAGGTCAGCGCGACCTAATACACGCATTATTTCTCGAGTAATTATTTCGAGATTAATTTCATATTGATCTTCAGATAAACAAAATAATGCGCCGTTAATTAAAATAACGCTTTGCCTAGGATTTATTTGGTAGATAATGACGCGAAGAACGGATTTTCAAATCAGACGTAAAATCTTATTTCTACCGCTGTTATAATCACAGCTCATCCCTGTCCTAAGTTTATTACCTTAATACTTACTAATCACATTTGTCATAAGTATAGCTAAACACGTATGTACGTTCAGAATGTAATATTATTTACCGCTTACCGCTGGTCAGCTGAACGTAGTATAACCAGAGATAAGAGAAGAAAAATAGAAAGTAAATCAAAGTATAGAATTTCGTGAGGATAAATGAAAGGTAATAGGGGAAGATAATTATTCAGGAACACGTGATTTTCCTTTGTCGTGGACAGGCTTATCCAGAGGTAATAAATTTTCAAAGTCTGCAAATGATCAAGTGCATCGGATCAAGTACTCTCACTCGGTCAAAATACTATCTCGTTGTAACGAGAAAGTGCATTTACCTTTTTTTAAAGATATTAAAAGGCAACATCGCACGCTAGGAATATTTTGCTAGGAATAGCGCAATATACGTATGTGTGCTGCACGTTGGTCTAAAAGTCCTAAAGGTTTTTAGACTTTAGTAGCTGTGCTAATGGAATTGAATTACCTTGAACCTTGAATAATAATTGTAAAAGCGTTTTCGTCGATCAGTGCGTGGTAACTTGTAAAGTTATCGCTTAATTAGGCATACTACTTTCCATAATTAAATCGGGTCAATGCTTCGAGTAATAGAAACGCAGTCAATCGACATATATCACACAGATAAATCGAAAATTGCTCTATCAATTTTCAACTTGCCTGTCAAGTACACAGCGTACTTTGAGGTCGTCCTTGAATGAATTTTTTCTTCTTCTTTTTTTTTCTTTTTTTTTAACAAAGTCAGATATGGCGGGGAGAGAGAGAGAGAGAGAGAGAGAGAGAGAGAGAGAGAGAGAGAGAGAGAGAGAGAGAGAGCGCAGTAATTTACGCATTCGATGGAACGTTCACATCGGTATTGGACGACCCTTAATGTACTCACATCTCTTGGTGAATTTTCCTGCATAGAATTTTCCTCTCGAGAGTTGCTTTGGCTGTATCGCACTCGTGAACGTACAAGAGATCTCTGCTTCTAACGAATATTTATCAGAGACGCGAGTTTATCGTTAAGAAAGTGTAACGTGATACGTTCTCCCTTTGTCTCTCTCGCTCAATTTTTCACTTGCGTCCTTCGTGGATTATCGTGATTCTGACGGCTTTCGTAATTTATTGCGACGATGGGGGAGAAAGATTAGGAAATGGACTTTGTGGGAAGAGTTCTTAAGAACCAGCACCAGAGCTTTCTTAAAAAGCAATGCGGCAATTTTAGAATATAAAAATATACTTCAAAGATGGCGAGTAAGACGTTTGAAGAACAGGGAGTCTAAAGAAGCTAAAGACAAGCTGTTAATTAAGAATCTTCTAATCTTAGTACACCAAGACACGATATTGATTTCTAATTTATGTTTACTTTTTCTTAGAGGATTTGACGATTTATCAAAACTCCGAATGACTAGCGTATTTTAATCATGTTTCCAGCATCGATACAGCATGTATTTTTCCAAGCGTGTTTCATAATTATAAGTTCAGAAATAAATAGCGCGTCAAAGAATGTAGTCTCCTCGTAGTAAACGAGATGCTATTGTAACTCTGCCTGATATAAATCCGATGTCGTTATTTCGCAAATTAAAAATATCCGACGTTACGGAACATATTTGAAAAATGTACGATGCTTCACTCTAATTAGGTTTCCAAATCGAACAGCTCGTTTTAAGGTCACTTCAAAGAAAAGGTAAAGAAAACACAACAAGCTTTTAGATAAATTTACCTCTCGCTTTAGCTTGCTTTGCACCGCCTAAAATTTTTCATTCGATTTCAAGAGTATAACACTTGTGCAACGAGTTCCCACGTGTGTTCCACAGTTAAGGCACCTCTTAACTTTCGAGAAAAGACGAAAGTAATGGAAGGGAGGAACTTACAAGAGAACCAGAGGCTGTACGGCAGGTCAGAATTAAGCGAATTAATTTCTCTCGACCACGCGCAGGAACTTATTAAACGTACGATTGTCATGCTGTCGCGCGAACTCGACTCGATTCAGTTTCGAATCTTTGTTACGTCTAAGGCGGCGGCCTCTCTTCATTAATTAGGCTCTTCTCTCGACGTGGGGATGAGACGTTGAGGACTGACGTGGATTCGGCGTCTCGTGTAGCTTTAGGGTAGGAAAAATGGACGCTTAACGAGGGTAACGGTAAGAAAATGTCGTCTTTTTTCCAATGATGTTGTTATGCCGATTTACAAAGGATGGTATTTGTTTTTCGAAGCTTATGCAATATAAATTTATAGTGTTACAAACCATAGGCACGAAATTGAAAGCCGAGATGTACGCGTCCCACTAATGTTATGTAAAACACTAGTGATAGTTAATCGAAACATTGGCACGATAAGAAATTTAAAAAGACAATTTTATGTGAGCGAAGTTTGGCGTACAACGTATTACACACGTGTCACACATATTTAATCGCGTGAAAAATTGCTAAATTGCCAAGGAAATCGCATCTAAGAAAAGTTGATGGAAAATACACGAAATTAGAAAAGGATCGTTGAGAGAGAGAGAGAGAGAGAGAGAGAGAGAGAGCGAGAGAGAGAGAGAGTGAGTTCAATTTTTTAATATCTTAATGCATAAGAATCCGTTCATTGTAATCAGTAATAATGGAATTCGATCATTTGAAGTAAATTGTAAATTCACTTAAATTAAAAGTTATAACATGGTAATATATGCAATATTTTATTCGTGATCTTTTGAGTACAGTTCATTCATGTAAGTAACTAGTAACGATAAGGACATTGGTATTTAAAGAGTTGTAGTCGTTTGCGCCAGCTCATATAGAAATTAATCAGTATTTAAATTTTGTTATCCTTGCGATAAAATTGTAATTATATTATTGTATAAGATTCAAATCAATACGTAAAATGTTGAAATTCATACTTGTAATCAATAATACAATAATAGTGGTTATCCTACTTATCATTTTATTTACTATTCGAATAATCATCAAACCAATATATTGAATTTTACTTGGTAGAAGCCGATGAAAGAATGAAAGTGTTATTCGGAATATCGTAAAGAAATAATAATAATAATAATAATAATAATAATAATAAGAACAACAACAACAACAATAATAATAAGAAGAAGAAGAAGAAAAAGACATTACACAGAGGACCACACGAGGCTTTTATAAATTTATTAGAATAAGCAGGCATTGATATATTGATTATAGGTATTAAATCGATATTTTATGCTATCGAGCGCACGTTTAATATTTTTTCTTATTTTTATCTAAAAACGAAAGCCCTTCAGCCGCGCCCATTGGAAATGGTTAATTAATAAAATAATATACTTTGTTTATCCCACGTGTTAACCTATTTACATCAATTCTTTAAACGTGGTAAATAATTTATTAAACGAAGCTTAATTTCAATTATCTTCAATTGTCAAATGGAATCATCACCCAAGAGCAGAATTTTTATTCGAATTTTTCCATCAAACACGTCGTTTTTACGTAATATTCTACCGTATTAAACAGCAGCCCCGTGACCTCGTAAATAATATTAACGCGGCCGTGTAATTATTGGCTCATGACTATTATAATAATTTCCATCCGCGGATGTCAATTATAATATAAAATATCGTCTGACGGGTACAAAATATCCCAAAGTAAAACTCGTTCGATTGAATTTTTGAGTAAAACAATCATTTCTACGTAGTAGGCACTGATCGGTCGGAGCGAAGGCACGTGTAAATGAATATTACTCGTGGATTTAACCGAGAGGGGAGAATTATTGATAATATGACGTGCAATGCAATTTAGAGAAATCATCGAAAATGCAAAACCTACGCGTTATAAAATGTAATGGAAAATGGATATACTCCTGCCCGCCTGAATTGGGCTACAAAAATTGTACGGCATTCGAAAGCATTAAATTTGCTATCTAATAATCGATCTACTCTTTGCGTCTTTCACCCACGCTCGGTAATTTAACCATGGGCGCTTTCGCTCGCTCGCAGCGCTTTAATAATCGACGCGCATTTACATTTTCGTGCATTGTATCAATTTACATAAATCTCGCTCGGAAAAGCGCGCGCGCGTGCAATGTGAAGGAAAAACGAAACGCGTTAAACGACCGGAGGAAAGAGCGATTTGCTTGCTTGGCGTCTCTTCGTCGATAGCTTTATATGAAAAGCTAGGCCAGTGAATTAGCTGCGAGTTTTTCTGCGATCCCTATGCCACGGACTCCTTTTGCCGTATTAAGCGCGTCTGCGAGAAAAGTAGCAAGGCCTGGTCGACCCGAACCTCCGAGTAAAAGTTGAGCGTACGCTATTTTCTTCGTAGATTTTCCCATGCAGTTTCTCCTTTCTCGCTGAGGGAAACAACAGCGAGTTGATTAAAGGCGATTTTTTGACGGGAAAGAGAACATTTTTCTAGGAGATAGAATTGCTCGGTGATTAATCTCCAATTCTTAGCGAGCAATGTTTATCGCTTTTCATATTCATTCGCTTACCGAGTGATTCTTAGTAAAAACTTCCCTTGATAATAATTACCGAGCAGATTCAAGAGAGCAGAAATTAGGAGATTTGGTGAAAGCTGATATGCTTGTTTCTTGTTTTCTATCGCTGCTTGTTTGACATTATTGGGAGGAGGTTGTTCAAGTGTCGTTTAAAAAAGTTTTTAAATTATTTCCATTATTTCACAATTGCATGGTGTTCGGATGACAGGATGGATGCATTGTCATTCGATGCTCGCTTCGTCCTTTCAAAATACATATTCAACGAGAAATTATTGGGAAATAAAAATACGCGGATATTCGGCAGTAATTGGGATACACGATCGTCCATTTAGATGCGCGTTGCAAGCACGTGTAAAAAATCGAGAAAATGTCTTTGAAATAATTTCTAAATAAAACTCCTCTCCTGCTTATAACGTTCCTATAATTTATAAAAGCAATTAAAATAAGCAAAGTTTTATGAAGTTATAACGTTATTAAGGTCGGAACATTTTGAAACTTGTTAGTATTTTAGAGAGTTTGGTCTGAGCAAACGTCTAGAATGCTATATATAATGTTTTTTTTTTTTTTTTTCCTTTCCCCAATAAAGTTTAGCGACGAAATACGATAGTTCATTTGAAAACAGAATATAATTACGTAGTAACGTAACGTTTCCACGTAAAATTACAACTGAATTTAATCGAAATTTCATTTGAGAAACATTATACATAATCATGCAGTGATATCTCTTGAAGATGCATTTTACATTCTCTGATGAAAATGTGGTACGTGATGTATGCATTCGCACATCACTTTATAGAGATAGTGCAGTTTATTTATTGGTCATTCTTTTAAGGATTTTGACAATATGGGGTGCTTAAGCGCGAGGCAAATTTTCAGATCTGATAATTCTTACAAAGTATAGTTGAGTGAAAAACCTATTTTTGGTTACGATAATAGCATCATTTAGCTTTGAATACTTTGCCAAGTTTTTCCACACAATGAAAAAAATTTATATCTCAAAATAAATATCTATTTTAAACTATACTTAGAAGTTAAGTTGTTCCTTTAATTGTTCATTTTTATTTATTTATATTTCTCATACGTAGGCTTTCGTACTATACTTTGACACCTTATCCTTGTAAATACTTTAACGCAATTAGATTGTCAAATTCTTCCATCGCTTTATTTCTTAGGACATTACAGATTACGTCACTGCCGATGAATTATTTTATTTATTCTACTTGCGGTTTCTTTTACTTTGAAGTTAACGTTATATTACTTTACGTATTATGTTAGCGGCGATGCATTACAATATTGTCGTTTTGAAATAAATTATTAATTATTTCGTCAATAAATATAATTTGCTAATACGAAACAATGTGATTTTATATATATATATTAGTAGGTCAATTCGTCGAGATTCTGTGACGCGCAACATTCGTAAAATACCCGAATCGAGAAGTGTTTACATCATTGATGTGATTATTAATCTGTTACCGATGATATATTGTGCGCAATTAAGTATGAATTTTACGCGGATTTAGACCCCTTATTATTTACTTTATATTCGTGCTAAAAATACTCTTTTGTTATTTAGAAATACGTCTGTTAGATGCGGTCGTTGAAAATGCGAATCGTTCAATGAATAAAAACAAATGTATAAATTTATAAATACCTATGCTGATTTCATAAAATTCTTTTGGATTAAAGTTTAACGTGAACATGGATATGAAATAATTATTTACAATGTAAAGAGATCTTTGACGTAGTGGCACCTTTACTTTGGCGGTATTTCACTTATGCGTATCTTGCTCAGTGTTAGCTTTCTACCTACAGGTAATATTTCATAAAATGACAGATTATACCGTACAATATAAATCATACAAAAAACGTCGTAAAATGAAACGTTATGAAAATAATTGTTTTCCAACTGAACAGTGAAGAAACACCAATAAATATTCTGTACAAATATAAAATAAATGTTATTTTATTCTTGATCCTGAATTGTTAGATTTTCATAAAAATAAAGAATATACAACTAATAAAACTTCTTAAAAATAGCTTTCTCTCGTTTATTTTGCTAGATATAAATTTATTCATCCTAAAATTCACAAAAGATTTTGTCATCTTTTTAATGAATGATTTTTTTTTCCTTTTCTTTTATCTGCAAACATTCATATTACAATTAATAGAAAATACCTCCTATTGCAATAAAGATACTGGAATTTTCGTAAATTCGTATTTCGATTGTATTTTGTATGTGCTACTTTCTATATTATTGTAAAGCATCGATTTCTAATGAAAGACTGCAATGTATTTGTGATGACTAAACGTTTCGTTATGGAACGGTAAAAATAAAGTTTATGCTTGGCTTTTTTCAACCAAAATGTGATATTTTCGACAATGAAATTACTCAAAAGAACGTATTTTGATGTAACAAATGAATAAATACGAAGTTCGTGAAGACTGGACATAAAAATGCCGGCATTTGTCATAAATTCTTTGAACAATAGTTTCTAAAAGTATCAATAAATTTTATCACTCCGCACATACTCTTATGTGAAAAAAAAGTTTTTATGGATAGGTCTTATTTATTTTGAAATAAAAGGTTTTCGATTTTTTCTTTACGCGCGATCATTCGTCATAAATTTTTATAACTACAATTATAAGTTAACGATGAGGAATTTTTAAATTGAATTCCAATATTGTCAAGAGGGTCAGTCATTCTACCTCAATTACCTTTTTACAAAAATAGTCTCTTGTGAATATCTTTATTTTTATTTTTATGATTTCAAAAGGGAGAAAATTTCGAAGTGGTCGCAATAAATTATAAGCAAACCAATCCCACTGAATTGAAATAATTTTCAAGAACACATTTAACGAGAAGAGTTGCCAAGTTTTGTTATCCAGGTAAAAAGTTTGTAAGTGATAGGACTTTTCGATGAAATAAGAAATTAAATACAGAATTAGCGTTTACTATTAATTTATATTTAATATATTTAACATTATAATATGCTTTACTATTATTTACTATCATAAGACTAATAGACTACAGCTCGCTAATGCACGTACTTGATTGAAAAAGTTTTGGAATTAGGAGTTCAAGTTTTATAAATCGAACCTTTCATTATCGATATATTTTCGCGATGAAGAGAATTAAATCCGAATGATAGCATCAAGCAAGGTAATAACAAATCGTAAAATTATGGAATATTATATATATATATATATATATATATATTCGCAAAATATTATTCTCCTATCTTATAGAAGATATTCGATTCATTTTCCCGATTGCGAAAACTACACTTAATCCCATTAATGCCATTTCCTTATATATCACGTATTTTTAATACTATGCACAAATGTGCTCTAGCAACAAGGTTATTTTCATTGAATAAAATTGTCGATTTCAGTGTCTACAATATCATTGAAATATGCACTGCTGCAGAGGCTATGCACCCGAAAAATTAACTCTCAAACGAATCAGAAACGCAAAGTGATTATTTTCCTTTAAATTTGATTAAATTCTCGATTTACGATTTGGGAATGCGTTTAACGTTATAGCGGCAGTCTCTTAGATTTCAGTTCATTTTCATATTTTATTCCTTACGTTTTCGATTAATTCGATAGACTGTCTTTTTCGTCTTCTTCTGCTCTTTTTATAGTTCCGCGAATTATCTGGAATGTTCACAAATGAGGATTTTCAGCGATGGCGCATATTCTTATTGAGCTTGTTAATCTCGTGGAAAGTTTCGGGTAAGATAATATAAAAATAGTTAAATTAAGTTATAAGCAACTGACACTTTTCAACGTTATATTCGAATCCGCACTTTATACGCAGTTAGAAGTAATGCAATTAATAACTAATCTGAAGTAGCATTCAGTACGAATAACTTGGTTATTTAGGATGGATATACGTTATGTAACATTTTAATTATCAGGAATAAACTCATGTATACGGAGGCAGTAAGGCCTTAAGATTCACTAGAATATTAACTAAAATATTAAAAGTAAAACTACGTGATATACGTCTTTCGTTTGTTCTTTCATAACCAATTGTTCGTAGAGTATAAATCTTGGAGTATAAATAGTTTATTAGTAATATTGTTAAGTAACAGATACCAAAGTTTGTCAAATGTGGATCTGATATAATATGCTTACATGTTTAAAGCTTCAATTTAATTTATAGAATTTATATAAATACTATATAAAATATTATATAAAATAAGGAATAATATTGCAAATATGAAACGTGATCTTGGATGAATATTTTTAACGAATACACGATAATTTGCGAAAAAAAATGAAAGTTCTTCTCATCGTTATAATTATTATTTTGTTAGAATTTCAAAAAAAGTTTTTAAATTTATTTTAATGAAATGGTTTTACGGAGGATGATTGTTAATTATTTTAATAAAAGCTGGAGAATAAATTCTAGTTTTCATGGAATACGTATGGAGTAATTATAGCTATAGCTAGAGTTTACATTAAAATTAAATATTCGATAAAATGATCCACTAAAAACTTAAATTTGCAGTTATTTGCTTATCCCGTGAATAATCGTATTTTTACAATTACGTTTACTCTTGAAATACGAATCCATTCAAATTAATTGTTTGTAATATATTTCGGATCATCATTGACATTTTTTAATCCATACGAAAACCTTATAAATAATTCAATAGCGCATTAATTTTCTTCGCTATTCATTCCGTTACTCGTATAAACATTAATTTTATAAATATTAACTTTTGTCTGTACATAGCGTCTGAGAGGCACATATATATATATATATATATATATATATATATATATATGTCAAACTTTATAAATATAATTGACGATTAAACTTAATAGTAGTTAATAATTTACGTGAAGTAAATGTACCATGTAATAAGTTCAAAAATAAGTCGGCATTTTATGAAATGATTTATCCCCTTTTGATATAAATAACTCACGACATCAGCTAAAGAGGTTATATTCCTATATTATTTTATAAATTATAACCCTTACATGCTTTCACCAAATATTTTACGATAACCTAAGTATTTAAAATTTTACATTTGATCGTGGCTTATCTGCAATTGAAATTTCCAAAACGAATACGTTAAATTACAGTCCGATAACAGCGAGATCGGTTTGTTTATAGTAACACGTAAGTTTTTATCACGACTGTAATTGCAGTTTGTGAACGGACGGATACAAGACACATCATCGTGTCGCCCATTAACATTTTATTTATGACAAAGTTTCCGCATAGAAACAGACTTTCAGAAACTCGATTATTTACAGAGAGATCTTTTCGTCGTTTCGTCGATTCGAACAATGTATTTTTTAATTCGCGTATTCGCGATCGTTTCTTCGCTTCAAATTTTTTTTTCTTTTCTTTTTCCTTTTCTTTTTCTTTTTTTTCTTTTTTTTCTTTTCTTTTCTTTTCTTTTCTTTTTTTTTTTTTGACGAAAGAACGTACCTGGTCGCACGGCCGCGCACCTAAGAATTATAAAAACGGTGAAAACCGTGTTCTCACGTTTTGGCACCCGGGATTTGTCGTGCCGCCAAGACTAGCACGCGGCCTATTTTGCTAACTTTAATAAGTCATGGCGCTTTCCGAAATTTCCGAATTTCCCGAGGATGCCAAATGAGCTTATTGTTACTGAATTTCATCGTGCACAGATCGCGCTTCGATGGTTATTTTTTTCTTCTCGTTATTTCGTCCGATCGTGTGACAACGTCTTCGTCTAATATTTAGCCGAGGTAGGGCTGCGGATCGTGACTGGAATCAATGCTAATAAATAGTAAAACATCGTCAATATTAATGAAGCTTAAGCGAAATGTTTGTTGCGGAAAAGTTTTTTGATTCGCAGACTTGTGAGTCGGTACAGTTCTCTTCGTTTCTTTCTGATAGTTTTCTGGACTCTATAGTTCTGAGTTTATATTAAAAATTGCTAATATAACCTCGACGTTTTGGATTAGCGGACGTTAATTGAAAGAATCATGCGAAATCGTTTGAACAGCTAAGATTACAAATGAATTTTAATTCAGTTTGAAAACCTTCACGTATGGCACAGTTGTTGCCGCACTTTGTTTGTAATAATTTTGGCTTGAGAAGTACTAGCCTTAGTAAGCCGAGTATTTTTTTTTTTTTTTTTTTTTCATTCTAAAAAACACAAGTGTTCTCAACTTTGTTAACTTTGTAGACGATCTAAAAAAAATGTTGCCTTTGTTAAATTATAACAAATATCGCGTGATTATATTCTTTGATTTCGTCAATTATCAAAGAGTTAGGAAATTTTTGAAGACACAAAAAGTCAGTGATTTGCGAAAAGATTCTGCTTTTACAAATATAGCAAACAAATATTAATTAAGCTCATAACTACGTATTAACAAAAATAATTACAAAAACTTTACTTGTGCCTACGTAAAGCAAACCGAGACGTACGAAATTAAGTTGTGATAAATGAATGTTATACATTAAACGTATAAACAAACATTTATCATTTAAAATGATCAACGATAACGCATAATAATTTATACGTGAATTTTTTTAAATACAGTTAATTTAAATTACTCCTCAATAACGACAAGATCGTAAAGTTATCTAATAACGATTTCGTTGCGTTACCGAATTGGTAGGGAAATTACGATTGATTAGTTTTAATTTATTTGTATAAGAAAATTTGCAAAAGACGAAAATAGTTATGTGATAAAAAGCTTTATATACAAATGAATAACAGCGCTCTCGGAGTTAATTTTTTTTTTTTTTTTATAATTTTACCCTATTAGAAGCAATCGTGAAAAGTGTAAAACATGCGTTTGGTAAGTAAAAGGTGTTAGTTAGTAATCCAGTGTTAGTAATCCATTTCGACGTTTAACAAAGACTAGTTGAAATACTGCTTTCTAATTACGGTATCGTTTCTAAGTAATAATTCAGTATCTTAAATTTCTAGTCGATTGGAATAGTTTTACTTTATACACAATTACCGGTCCGTGTAGTTTATAGAACTACCAATTTTTAACCTAATTAACTGTTAATTGACTATGTGCTGCTGTACATTCTTGCAAGAGAGTCGAATTTGCTCTTCTGTTGTAATCAATTTTCGAAATTCTGTTTTAATCGGTAGTAGGCTTACCGCTTAAATTTTTTATTCATTATCAATAATGACGTATACATTCCGAGGAAAAAAATACTAATGTAAATTGGTACGTTAAAAGTCTTTAACAACGTTTAATTTTTAAACGTCAAATTGTAAGCGATTGATTTTTAATCACATACCCCTTATTTCTAAGCACCGAGAACGTATAATTTAGAACGAAACTCACATCTATACGTAGCCACATAAATATTCTTTTGTATTTGGGTTACATCTCGTTTCGTAATAAATTCACGCGTTAAATTTCTAAACTGGATACTTAATACACATTCATTATTCAAAATAA
Source organism: Wiebesia pumilae (assembly GCA_018907045.1). Lineage (NCBI taxonomy): Eukaryota > Metazoa > Arthropoda > Insecta > Hymenoptera > Agaonidae > Wiebesia > Wiebesia pumilae. Next base: position 7,422,447 of record JACCHZ010000138.1, read on the forward strand.
CAGATTTCGTTGCTAAGATTAATGTAGTTTCTTATTAAAACGTATATATCATTCTAATATAAAGGACATAAGTTAGCTATTACGCGCGACAATGGATAAGCCAAACGCATGATTTGTACATAAGACGAGTACACGAAATAACGCAACGATCCGACGCTACGAACCTCCATTGCTGGCTAAGACCACGTAACACCAAGAGTGTAACAAAGTGTCCCGCGCGCTCATTTAGCGATAATCAAAGGCGCCGATGTGCATCTTTCGTCGGGGCGGGGCGGGGGGAGAGATAAATTCGTTGGTATGGGCTCTTCGATTTCCACGGGTTTAGCAACGTGCGAAACACTTGACGTATATATACGTAAACACGGATCGTAAACGCGTCTAAGCGAAATGTGCGCGCGACCTTTTCAGATAAGAAAACAATAATGCGCGTGAAAGGGTAGAGTACACTCTTGCGTATAAAATAGGAAAAGGGTCGTGGCTAGGTATGTATATCTTTAGCGGAATATTTTTATGTAGCTTAAACTAAACTCCTCGTCGATCAGTCTTAGTATCTAGGTTCAGCGGTATCAAACCTGGTGCTCATAGAGGGAGCATCAGCCACAAGCGCGCACTTGTGCCAACGTATAAAAAAAAGGGAGACCCGCGTTCGGAAATTGGAAGCTCGGGTAAGCGCATTCGATGACCGAATGCTTGTCCCTCTGTCCAGCTGACAGTTGATGGTTCGTAGCGTAACGGGAGCGAGTTCACGGCTCGTCCTCCTGGCAAGTTAACTCCGGTCTACGAGCGAGATCGATAGGTTTGCGCTGGCGTACTCTGCATTCTCCTCCGTTGCTGCTGCTGCTGCTGCTGCTGCTGCTGCTGCTGCTGCTGATGGTACTCGTGCCCTCTACTCGAGCACCTTCCTCTGCGGGAGTGCACACCCTGAGGCGTGCGCGCCACACATCGCCCAACCTGAGCGCACATAACCTCTTTTTACTCTGGGCCTCGTTATCTTTTCAAATTTGCTTCATTGAATTACAATCGTGCCTTCCTCCAGTGGAGTTTCCTCTACCACCGGGGCTTCAACGCGATACTAATGAATTGCCTTTTCTGCAACAGCTCGTGATGCCTCGTTAACGCTTAACTTGGATATCTCCTAACGGCAGTATCTTTTTTCTTAAAGCGTAAAAGTGCACGAACCTTGGGGACGTTGATTTATACCTTTGATCGAACGAGAAACTCCTTGAATATTTGCAACGATAATGATTGAACTTTTTATTAAATACAGAAACAGGGCTTCGGAAAGAGTCAAGTTTTTAAGTGTTTTATTTTCTCCTATGATTTGTGCGAATGTTCAAGTTAGACCTGTACAACTGTAGAGTAAGCCACAGTCGTTACCGTAAGAATTGCTTCTTTACATACTTTATTACTGCGCGGGGGGGCGTCTTGTTTCAGATTAACGATTTTTCATTTCAACGGACGATTCGTGTATTTCTCTCCTACAGCGTAGAAACGTTTGTAAAAAGTACATATTAACATTTAAATACATATGTAGGTGGCATATCCGTATGTATACCTCATGTATATGTATGTAAACTTAAAGTAGCATGCATTATGCGTGCAAACTCGTGACGCACGCCAGTGCACGCGCGCGAGTAAATTTTATACGAATACTGAAATTGAACTATTAAACAGTGCACTTTGATAGTATTTTTGTAAATTCCATATGGAAACGTAAAATGCCATTACTAAGTAATGGTCATAAAGCGATTTACGTTTGTCGTATTATATTTTTAGCGACACGTACGACTTCTAGGCTTCTATTCCAGATGTAATACGCGAAGCCATAGGATTTTGTAAGAATGAAGCATTTCCTAAATGAAATTTTTACATTGGTCGGTGTAGCCGCGTACTTTATTAACGCTAAATGAAAAGTCTGGAACAGTTTCTCAAACTTGCAGCTTAAGCTGGTTATTTCGAAATCGTGCTAAAGATTCATCACGCATTTGTACAATAGGATTACAAAAGCGTCTAGATGTGGTTCAACCATTCGCAACAACCTTTCAAAATTTCTTTCGACAGAATTAAAAAAAATTCGCAATGCGACTTTACTTGCGCACTGTTTGTGCATTACATTTTCACGTGTAGAGTACGTCTCGTCGCTCTCGTCGCTCTCGTCGCTCGATCCTAGTATTTTACATTCGAAGACGGTAACTTTCTAATCATTTTGCCTACGACCTTTATTATTAAACTCATACTACGGTTTAAAATTCAGTTGCTGTTCTGTTGCTCCCTTCCGAAGTAGGAGTGGTATGCGTTAAAGGCTCGAAATGAAAGCGATTCCGATTTTTTATCGAATTAGTTTATCGAATCCAAACTCCAAGGACTCGGCCAAAGGTTTCCAGCTAAAGGTAGGAAGTATCCGCGAGGAGAATTTACACTCCGTATCTACAAATATGTAATTATTCGCAGCTGAGATGGCACTTTTGCCAGGCACTCACCGGCTGCAGTCTTCTAGCGCATTTTTACTTTTTATTTTGCTGTACCTACGAATATTCAAGCACGCAGGCAGATCTCCATGCACGTGCTTGCCCGAATAAATGTAGCTGCCAGGTTACTTCCTATTCTTTTCTTATCTAAGAATGAAAGCTGCGGGGCAGGAAACGAAAGCACTCGCAAGTTTTTTGAAAAAAAGTACAAGATTTTTATACATTTCGGCGAAATTCGTCCGTCTCTACGCAGGAACTGTAAGCCCAGACGATAGAGTGTTTGCCAGCTCTTAGTCATTTTCCCTTGAGCATCTGTTTTGGATGTAGACCCGAGGATCGGGGAGCTTCGTCTCTTTCATTTTCTTATTTACCGTCGTTGCGGCACTTGCAGGCTAGATGGGAAACTTGAAGCGTCCGACGGATCCAAGTTGCGCATATTTTCTTCTCCGTCGTTTGTCGAGGCGATGAAGCGTCGCGGTTGTGCCGAGTGTGATTCCCTCTTATCATCCTTTATTTTCCTCCGCCACCCTCTTCTCTTCGTCCGCGTATCGGGATAGCGAGTTTACGACCGTGCAAGCACTTGTAGAGTTTCATTGAAGAGCGATACACTTTATTACTCGGAGGGGAAAGACGCCTGCGTCGGTACGTGTAATAAAGTGCTTTGTGCCGCTTAATGCGATCAAAACGATCGGATGTGTATTTCTGTGCTTGCGCGGTCATGCGGCACTTGCGAACTGATGGCTGCGTTGTAAATATATAAATGCAGTGCACTAACTTGGACGGATTTCGCGCGGTCGCGGGATATTTTAGCCCCTTTAACTTGAGTTTAATCTTCAAACGGTGCCTTTACATTCGCAAGGGGCAACTTAGATATGCCAGAGTTTGCCAAGGTGGGTACCAACAAAGCGCGGTGACTACAAGAATTTTATGCGTCTGATTCAGAAGCTGTTGTACGAAATATATCGCAACTCGGGATGGGCATAGGAAAAGAAGAAAGGACCTTTTTCTTCTTCTCCGTTTATATAATAAAGAGTATCCGCTGTTTCAACGATCGGAATCTTAAGCCGCTGATTGATTGAGGATGAGAACTAACTTAATATTGAATGGCTGGACTTACAATGGCTGCAATTACCGTTAGTGCAATCATCACTTTACAACGCTCCAAAATTCGCTATATTTTTCGAGGGAACGTATTTTACCGGATGAATGTTACGCGCGCAATAAAACGGATAGAAGTAAATGGAGCAGTAAAAAAATACATACATCAATACATACATCAGTACGTACATCAGTACGTACATCAATACGTACATCAATGCATACATACATATATATATTATCCATTCGAAGACAAGTGTCGATGGTTTACGAGTTCAAGGCTCCATTAGCTTCGCATAAGTGCAATTGTTAAAGCACGTCCTCTTGTACTTTGGAAATATGTCCTAGATTACGTTATTAACGAGAAAACGTCTTTTTCTGTTTCGGGTAAGAAACCGAATCGTCGGTGCTATACGCTTTATCATTTTTCGCTTGTCGTAGTTCGAGCGGCCACACGTGAGTTAAACGATGCATACGTTAAAAACGGAGATACATAATATCACAATCGTCTTGCTGGACTCCGTCGTCCATACAGCGCAGATGGATGATCTCGGAAGCATGCGAGGATGGGAAACTGTATGTCGAGAGAGAAAAAGGGAAAAGCATACGATGAAAATATCGGGCACGAGGGGTTAAAAAACGAGGGATTGGAGTAGATATCGAAAGGACAAAAATTGTCGATGGTCACGCGTTGCCAGGAAGTATTCGTGAATAATTCATGTCTGGGTAGCCCATTGCATGAATGGGTTACACAGCAGAGAAATATTAGAATTCTGCTTTTATTTACGATAACAGGGACGAACCGCTCAAATATCAATACGCGATAATACTTTTAGAGAAGTTAAACTTGCTGATAAACCTGATTTATCAGCAGATCAGCTAATACACTTTAGATTATAATACGGCTAGAATGACATCTAAAGCGGCACGCAACTTCGCAGTTTTCACGTAAAGAATACCCAAGGCAAAAAAAACGTTTTCAAGCTGCTCCGTGGGAATGTAGGAAATGGAATAGTGGCTGACCTCTGATAAACCCTTTGAGCAAGGAATTCTCGCGTAAAGCCCAGTTTAAAGTACTTTTCCGTACCGAGCCCGGACACGTTCTGTACCACAGCCCGTTAATTCGATCTAATTTCCCAAAATTTCAGGCAATCTTTCTTCAAGCTCGAGGTAAACGGAGAAAAATGATGCGGCCCACGTACATACGTATACTTGTATGGAGATGCGCGTGCGCGGGGCGCGCAACAAAGTGTCCGTGTGGCATATCCGTAGCCTCGGCGCCGCAGCCTTTTGGTTAAATAGACGTCGGTGGCCGGCGAAAAGGGAATTTCCTCCCTTCCCGCTCACCCCTTCGACCATATTCGATCGATCGATAATGCTTCGGCCCCGCTTTATGCGATTGTGGCTTACGACTAGTCACGCACGCATTTCTCACGCACACGCGTATTTACTCGCCGTCCCTTGCTCTTCTCTCGCTCGCTCGCTCGCTCGCTCTCTCTCTCTCTCTCTCTCTCTCTCTCTCTCTCTCTCTCTCTCTCTCTCTCTCTCTCTCTCCCCCTCCTGTACATACACCGGGCGCTTTGCTTACTTTATTATCTGCAGCGAAAAAAATGATAAATCTTAATTACTTATGAGAATTTTGTGTGTATTTGTCGTGTAATCAAATTAAATTTTAGCTATGTATTGAAAAAGTAATCTGCGCAATGAAGAAGATAGCTTTGATAATTAAGTGCTTTGTTTTGTTTTATCACATTTATTCGATTTCCAATACTTTTACAATATTTTGATACCGGTTTTATTCTGAAAATGCAGAAAATTGTAAATACCTTCCTTCCTGAAATTAATATTTTTTACTCTATTATACTGCATTCCACTTTTTCACAAGAATATTTGGTAAATTTTTTACAAATAAATGTTACACAAATAGTTACTTTAGATAGAAATGAAACTCGCTTCTTTCAAATAATACGATTTTTCTTTTTTACAAAAAAATCTTTGCCTTTGTTTATCTATGAACTGTTTCCTACCGGTTTGATAAATAAAAATCTCGGTAAAAACTTGAGTGTTTATTGAATTTATTATTTACTGAATAAATAATGAAAATTTGATAAGGTAAATAATTCCCTTTTTACACCGCGATAAAACTGTGTATTGTGTAAGGACAATATCATTTTAAGTTTGAGAGATAAATTTCACATCTGCTCGTTTTTCTCAATTCTCTCTCTCTCTCTCTCTCTCGCTCTCGCTCTCGCTCTCGCTCTTGCATACTTGCTCATCTCGTTTCTATCATTCTTGTGTCTTTATGTTGACCCTCTTTCGTTTCGTACTTCGAATGTCTTGCTGATTTTTCCCGTTACGTATTCCACCCTCGGAGAACCGTTTTACCTCCCTCGGTCTTTGCGTTTCATCCCCCGGTGCGTGAAAGAGGGATAAAAAGATAGGGGTGCATGAATGAACAAATATTGGGTGACCGTACACATGAATATGCGAGTACACATGCTAGAGAAAAATGATCGTGGGTCAGACCTGCGGATAGTGGAAGGAAAGATGATAATTCGTTTTATTGTTTATCATAGCTTTTTGTAGGTGCTTAATTTAGGGGAAGTTTATCATAGGTGATGAACAATACGGAATGGCCTTACAGCAAAATATTTATTTACCAGAGTTGAGGGAGGCGGACGGATGTATTTCTATGCCGGGGTAAACTTTCCTTTATTCCTTTATTCCTTACGATATTGATGATCGGATCAGGTACTCACCGTTGAACCCTATAACGAAAGATTAAGCTACGTTCGGGTTTAAAGCGATGTTTCTTGAAATATTATAAATGTGCATTAATTTTTCTTTTCGACAGTTGCGTGCTATTCTAAAGTGCAAAGAAAGTAAATTAAAATGAGCGTTTCTCGTATTTATGACAAGCTGTAGAACTAAATTAAAAATAGTAAATTACTCGAATTAAATGTAAATAAATACAAAAGTTTTGGAACCTAATGAGATTTCAAAGTTCAATTGAATTGGTATTATCGTTGCAGAAATCCTTAGCTAAAATAAGGCTATAAGTTCACACGGAATTTCTACAAGATTTTTAATTTATTTTTATTACTTTTTCGTCCTGTAACTAGTTGTAGAATAGCTAACTGGGAATTCAATTGAGCCCAATCGGAAACTGAATTCATCGTCGTATCGATAGACGAAGAAGTAGCTGTCGAAGTTTGAAAACTTCCGAGCTCATTCGTGCGGAACAAGGAATAGTTTATAATTTTAGCGGCAGAACTTGGAAAAGAGATTACGAAATATGAATAAGATTTAGTGTAATGTCCTTGGGAGTACGTCTAAAGCAAACGATGCCTTGCATGATCATCGATCAGAAAATAAAAGCTGAAAGTGCGAAAAGATATACAGTAATTTACAAAGATTTTAGAGTTTTGCCCTACTAAACGAAAACCCCACTACGTAGTAGGTATTATTAAATTTGCAACATTGCTCGCTGTTTTAATTTATTTTTAATTTATTTTTTAATGGATGCACGTAAACTTTTAAATACACTTTTCTTTTTCATTTCATTTGAAAGGAAAAGTTTTAGCAGTCTCAAACAGAATTAAGTAATTTATGTGCGTATTCTTTTCTGTAGATTGCAGAATTGAGTTTCCTCAAACATGAAACGTCAAAATCTGTTGATTATCGATTGTCTGTAGATGGAAATGCGACGACGTACACTTCCGAGAAGCGTAATTGATACGATCCTTGAATCCTAAAAAATTACAAAAATTTCATATAAAATGAGTTAAATGGATAGTGCAATTACATTTTATCCGAAATTTGTAGCGTTCAATTGATCGGTAATGAAACAAATGAAGAAAGATTGAGAAAAAATGTTGGCACTGAATCGTCCATGGTTTTTTTTTTACGTAATTTACCACCCGAATCGTCACACGCGCATGAATCCTTTCAAACATTAATTGAATACTATACTTCGGTTATTCCGTATTTACTGGGCTCATCGTTATCACAACCTTTGATATCACGTTTTCATATCAAGGTAGTATTTATTACAAAGGCAAAAGTGAAGTGGCGAGAAGAGAGTCGTCCGATTTTGAATTTCGATTGCTTTAATTCTTTGAAACGTACTGTTGGAGAAAAGGCGTTTTCCTCCTTAGGAAGTACCGAGCAATTATGCTTAGCCTTAGGGCGGCAAATACAATTTTATCTCTTATTTAATATATTAGTTGTCAATTTTTCATAATAAAAGGCAATTGCACTTTCTGCTATTATTTCTGATTTACGATGTTATATAAAATGTACACCTTCCTATAAATCAATTTCAAAGCTTTTCAACACGAAAGTCCACTATGCTGTCTTTTCTGAACACCACAGTTTTGAACGCTTTTACTTTTGTTTGATAATTTATATCCGAGGAGTGCGCTCTCCTAGCTAAAAGTAACGGGGAAAATATTAATAATAGTAAGGTAGGACATTTGTAAATTTAAATTCGTTTTTCCGAAAATAAGAGCTTTGAAATTTCTCGTCTGCATCAATCAATCAATCAATCAAGCTAGTAGTATAAAGTATTTGTAATTTTTATCGTCACTCGCTGCTGGATTATTTTCTTTCACTCGCACAAGTTTATCCAACTTCTTTCAATCCTACTTATTACGAAGCTATCGTCTTTCAATTAAAAACGTCGTTATTTTTTACTTTCACCTTTCGTCAGCCAATGACGCGTGCTCTCGCTTGACAAATATTTTGTCGACATCGAAAAGTTTTACTTGGAATCCTCCGACAAGGTTGTGCTTAAGGATTCTTCAGCATAAGAAATCCTCGAAATGTATTGTAGCACAGCGCATTTCAGTAGTTTCCCTACTTAAGACGATCACTGGGTATAATTAGCATCGCGATAATTTTCATCTTCAAGGTTGATTCAGTTTCCGCGTAGATCACAAGGGGATTCTTTCGAAGCATCGTACTAGATTAATATCGCATTTAATCTTTAGTAATGTAATATTCCAAACTTATAAGCTTGGCTCATCTTGCTGTAATATTTCTCTCACGTTTACTTCCCATGTCAGTTAAATAACGTTGCACGAGAGTGGATGTAATTCCCAGGAGAATTTGTTAGGAAGGCATATTTTACCCAATAGAGCTTAACTGATTTGTAAATTATATTCATCCTATAGAGTAAAAAAATAATCAGTGAAATAAGTTAGTTATAATTGATTGAGTGATCGCATTCTATTACTAGTAAATGCACATAAAAAAAAAAAAAAAAAAAAAAAAAAAAAAAAAAAAAACAGAAGAAGAAACGACACAACATTCCGATACGCATTCGATCGGAAAATGACATTTTTGTCAAATCGCATTGATATTCGTTTGCTCGTAAACAACTTTAATATTTTTGTAACGTCTATTGAAAATGTATGAAATTACATTTAATAACGTACGATTGCTTTTGTTTATTTCAATGCTATTTGAAAAGAATGAAAACAAAATGGTTCGTGTGAAGAAACGGAAACTCTTCTTCGTCTTCGCATAATCGTATTTATTTTGCATATTTCTTCCTCGGATGCACAGCACAAGACGTGCATTTTTTCAAAAATATGTAAACGGCGATTTTTCGTATTTTCGATCATATAAAATTTTCCTTACGATACGAGGGCCATTTGAAGTTTCTTTTTTACGTATTTAAACGTTTCATTTGAAAACGGCTGCAAGACTATCGCTCAAAGTTGAGCAAATGTACAAAAGTTGTTTACACACCGCAGTAGTTTTCTATTTATACAACCTAGAGGTTCCTCTTTCAAACAAAAGCTATAAAATTGACAATTAATGCACTTGTTTCGAGTAACCGAATTACTTTGCAGACGATGCTTCTATAATAGAGAGTTTTAGCATAACCTATGCATAGCAATATTTCTTTATGAACATTGTTAAAACTCTAATAAAGACTTTATTGATTCATCAATTAAATATGTCTCAGTGGTAACCTACATGGTAGTACACCTCCGAAGCAGTTACTGGAACTTGCATTACCACAACTATTCTGAATTTCAAGGCTTTTCGTTTATTCATATATTTAAATTTGTAATAACCTGGACGCTTAACCCAAGTTTACGCTAGACGTAACTACTTGGATGTACATCAGTAACGCGGTACCTACCGATGTACGTACTACACGAGTGAGATTAATTTTATTACAAAATAATATTTTTCCAGTACATAAATTGCGTAATTTATGCGAAATTACGATGGTATTTTGTAGTTGCTGTACATTTTAATACTGAGATTTAATTATGTTTTACGTTGTTGTAGCAGTCTGTCTTCTTCGCCAAGCGAATAAAACCGGGATGTTATTATGTATCCATATAAGGTTTCGATTTTCGAAGAAGTATCCTTTTTATAGTTGGAGACACATCGATTACTCAGTTTAATTATTTTTCCCCGTGTTTTCCCAACAATATTTAAAGTTGTCGTTGATGTATTTCCGTCTGCTTTGAACTACTTTGAACAATAATACGCTGTTGTACTATGGAAGGCCAGTGGATTCACGTTATTCGCGAGTCGGTGTATTTTTTTCTTTTTAACGAAAGTCGTTTATGGATTTAATATCAGCGGCAGGGGACGCGAGGCTCCGAATGCTACGCATAAATAACGCAAGCTTGTAAATGGCAAAAAAAGGTAAGTAATTAAATATTTTAAATGACTAATGCGCTTGAATTCTTGGAAATGAGATTCATCGGTCCGCATCGATTCAGCAGTCTGGGCCTTTGTTTACTCTTTATTAAGATAAAATTTTGATTTTTATTGGTGTGCATAGCGTACCGCGACCCTTTTAGAGCGAAATTTACGTAAATGGTTTAGACAAATTGGCTTTGAAAAGGGTTACGGCGTGGTTTACATACCAATGCTCACCGAAATGACGAAATAGAAAAGAAAATGAAAGCAAGGGTTGGTTGTTCGTGCGGATGATCGTCAGCGCTTTCGTTTATTTATAAATCCAATAACGTTAAAAGTTCAGTTAAAAATGTTCAAAGCTTGAATTCATTTGCACCAATTGGCTTTATCCGCGGACATTAATTAGATCTCCCACGATTCGCTCGGTCACAGTGGGCTCGAACGGCCCTCAAAAATGTGTTGCATTGTCGTCGTGCGGCGTCTCCAAGAAAAGCAAAGAGATAAATTTTGGCTAGAAAACCTAGTGTAAAATATTACTTCGCTTACTTGTTACAGCTCGCGCGCGTGGACGAGTAGCACACACACGCGTACCCATGTACACGTGCCCTCCGTTGCGAAAGTCGCGCTTTGCCGTCGCTTTACGTCGTTTGCCAAGAAAACAATCCTGGTAGCAGGCCAGACGATTTTTAAAAACTCCTCTGGTCCACGTTACCCGCCTCGCGTCGTATACCCAGAGCGGAGAGAGAGAGAGAGAGAGAGAGAGAGAGAGAGAGAGAGAGAGAGATGGATGTCCGTTTTCGCGTGTTTTCGCGTGTTTTCGCGTGCTTTCGCGTTGATGACGGTACGCAGGCGCACGTGCGATTTCAAAAATAATTTAATTGAGATTGATTTTTCGAGGATAGTCTTGCAAGCACGAGGAGTGCATACGGTCGCAGCGTCCGCTTGATAAATGCCGACTCGACACGAGGAAAGCTTCGTCGTGTTTCGCTGAGTGACCTCATTTATTTCGCCCTCCTTTTCAATCCTTTTTTCCGCCTTTCCTCCCGGTGCTCTTAGTTTAGCGTTCTTTAGCGTTCCTTATCGGCATTTGTCGCTGGATCGGGAGAGATGTTGTCGCATCGCAACGCGTCCTTGGCTTTGCTCGCCACCTAATTAAAGCGCATTAATTCGTGACTCACCCAAGCCATCGTAATGATGAAACGACGTAATAACCTTTTTTTAACGCACGCGCACCTTTGTGAAATCGAGATCTTTTTTCCGTTCACCTTGCCAATTTTTCTCCCCGGTATTTATTAATGCCCCGCTATTTTCATACGGAAGATTTGTAAAGCGTGAAAAAATCGGATTTCGCGCTTTGGCAGTAGGAGCGGTCGAAAGATTGATAAAAATAGGTTCGTAAGTACTTTTGGCTGGGCTCTTTCCTTCCTTTTCAACAACTTTATGCAACATTTAAGCTTGGATATTTATTCGACAATACCTTTGGTTAATCAACATCTCTATTCTCGCGTTAACCACCACCGCACGCTATCGATAAACTTAGATTTTGCTCTCGTTTCCATTATCTTGGGGCCCATTGTCCGTCAATAATTTGTAACGAGTAGCAGACTCGTAATCGTAACTACTTGTTGGCACTGATCGAATTATGCCAACGACTTTTTGAAAAATTAATTCTCTCTTGTTAATTATCGTCGCACTCCGTAAAGTCTCGTAACATTGGGCGTTTTAAGGACGTTTTAAGGACAGGTCAGTGTACTCGGTGCACTGTGTTGTAAGCGAAATCCGATAATGTGAAGTATTATAAAGAGCTTAGGTAGCGAAAACAATTTGTCTTAATGATATTCTCATTACGCGATTACGTTTAAATGACGAATTGGAGAGGGTAGGTACGAAGAGTGTACCGATTACTATTATTGAGATCTGTACTTTATCGAATTATTATGACTTTCGGGGGTCGCAATAATCGCGCTTCCTTTAATTCATTATTCAGGGAAAAGTAATCGCTTCTTTTGTGTCTTTTAATTATAGTATCGAGTTCGACTATCGCAGTCGTAGAGAATTATATTTTATCGATCTAGGGTATTATTTTTTCATTAATGTATAGCTCTCGAATCTCTTTGCATGTACGTAATGCTGTACGTGTGTAGATATATATTCCGGACGGGTTCATTCGCGGTGGCTTTTAAGGATGCACCATACTAGATATACCCACGTATCTAGGGCTCCGTACATCGTGTTGTATTTTCTTGTGCACGTGCGTGTGAGGCTTAGCGTTGAAAAATCCGAAAGCTCTTAAACTGCAATATTCATGCAACGAAAAGAGCAAATTCAAATGAATTTTAAAAGCAAGTTGAATTTTAGCGCAACGATGAGACGGTCGACTAGCGTTAATTTTATCCTAAGTAATAGACTTAAATAATAGATTGAATCCTTGTTAACGAGTGTCTTGAAACGAACGTAAATTCTAACCGCTCGAGGTAAGAATTAGGCTTCAAACGAAAATGAATTTGGCACTTTTCACGAAATAAAATTGCGCTCGCCATAATTTTGTTCTCCAGAATTTGTATGCTAAGAATATTATACCAAGAAGAAAGGAGTGCAATCGCCGTACTAAAAAATAAAGGAAATAAAATGCGATGAGCACATTCATGCTTTGAATAAATGAAATCGAAATGATAATAAAATTTTCAAGGATTTTTACCTACGTTATCTGCTAATTTATGAAAGTCCCCTTCGTAATTAAGATCCCTTTGAAATTGCCAATTTTGCTGTCGAATTATGTAAAATTGGCAGGAGATTTAAAATGTACAAGTCAGGAAACAAGTTGAAAAATATCGTCTCGCAAACAAATGTCTCTCTAATGATCTCTCGAGTAGTTATTAATTACGATTGTGCGCGCGCAATATTTTGTTTTCTAAACCTTGTTTTCTAAAACCCCATAAGCGTCGCACATTAGCAAAGTAGTTAAATTAACCTCTGATTCTGATTCTCAACCGATTCTGATCTGGTTGAGCTTGCTATTTCAATCTAAAGAAAGTAATGCATAACTCTGTTTTATGGAGAATTGGGAATGTCAATGGATTTATTTGACTCGCCGTCTAGATCCAATCAATACATAACGTAACTTAATATCTTGACTGCACGCACATGCACGCGCACGCATTTGTTAATTAATACGTTCGCCTTAATCTCTCGATTAGCGAAATTTCAATTCGTGTTTTTTACAAGTAATTCAAGTCTCTCTCTGGACTTTATCGCAATAACAGAGTCTGATAAATAATGAAAGATGCTTTTGCATACGAGGACAACGTTTGCCAGATAAACCTCTTATTTCTAATCGACAGAAGGCGAGAAAAGGGTGAATTATCATAAGAACTCAGACATGGTTTTTCTCCACGTAATTATTATTTAACCATTACAGTAATATTAAATATTGAAGTAACTCGCTCGAAAAGCTGCAGCGATGTGAAAATTAAAATTGATTGTACACAATTGTATACCGTTTTCGCGAATAGTTTCGCGAGAGAAAATAAATTACCCCGACTAGAACGATTCTACTTCAATAAATCTTCAAATTAAATTATCACTCGCGCGATCGTAAGATTTTGCTTCAAAATACAGTCCAAGTTCATCCCGAGGCGAGACTTTTCGCTAAGACTTTTCATTAGGCCAGTCTCGCAAGAAAGAAAGCAAATAAATTTGTGTTCAAGTGTTTTACGGACACTGTCGAATGACGCGAGGTGTACGTGTGCGAGTACTCGGGTGAAACGTTCGTGAAACAATCGAAGAGTCGGATAAAAAGGGGCCGAGTGTCGAAAAAGGGGGGCGTCGTGCTCGTAATGCTCGATTATTAACGAGCGTGTGAAATTAACAGCGACAGCCTCGTGGGACCGTGGCAAGATCGGTTTATTTATCCGCGTGGCGCATCGACAACGAGCGCCGCCTTCTACGAGAGGGAGGGAGGGAGAGACAGACAGAGAGAGAGAGAGAGAGAGCGAGAGCGAGAGAGAGCGAGAGAGAGAGAGAGAGAGCGAGTGGGAGAGAGAGAGCGAGTGGGAGATGGTTTTGGCAGGGATCCGTTTTGAGCGACAGGCGTATCCGCGGGATGCAAAATAACGTGTCTCGTGTCCCGGATCGCGATTAAGCACCGAAGCCCGTGTCATCGTCATACCGAGCGCGTCCGATTAATCACGTCGCTCGGGTTTATTATAAGATGCCACGGGATTGCCTTTGTCACAGAAATTTACTTACGCGCGTACATGGACTTGGTGCTGTCGAAAGTTTGCAGTGCAGACTTGAAGCTTGACTCACGGCGCTCGTGTTCGCGAATCGGCAGAATTCTTATCGTATCTACTTACTACTTATTCCGTATAAAACCAGAATCCGATAGAACGTTTGTTGATTTGTTTGGAAAGCAATCGCATCAGCGAATTGCACTCGTGTTTAATCTATTCTCGTTTAATCTATTTACGTTTCTTTGGGCTTTATAATTTGCGAATCGGGGGGAAGAAATTTGAATTTTGGAGATTTTGGTACTTGGAAGAAAGTGCTAAGTACGTTATGTAGACTAAGCGCTCGTTATCAGTTGTCGTTTAATATTTAAAAAAAAGAAAAAGAAAAAAAATGAATAGCGGATTCATCGATAATGTAAAAGTCCTCGTAAAGTATGTATTAATTTACGTACGCGTGAAATTTCCTCGTAAAAGTAATCGAGATTTTGTGGAGAGCAATTACCGTACAAACAGTAAGTACGAATTTTTACACTTACCAGTAGTTTTTTGCGATATCCAATGAACTTTTGCATCGATCGGGATATTGCACTCGTATCCATCAGGATAGTGCATACAGTTTTATCGTTCCAAGTGACGTTCGCGTACATCTTCTCATATTGTATTTATAGAAGAATATTAACGCTGTAAAATTCTTCACGAACTCGAATGTTGCAAATAACGCGTACGAATTTTGCGTTCCCTGCTAAAAGTCATTAAAGTTATTAAAGATATCACTAATAATAAGATATCATTAATTTGGATCATGTACTTAAGTTTACGTGTACTAAAGTGGTTAACGAACCAGTATATTAGCGCCAACATCGCGTTCGATCATTTTTCATTTCTGAATTATTACAAACGCTCGTCACTGTCTTATTTCCGATTTCTCCGATTCAGTTATTCATCGGCAGTGCATCGATGAGCGGACAACATGGCGAAAGCACCAGCAGTTTATTTATAAAGGGAAAATCAACGATAGAGACACGCTTCGCCAAAGAATGCAATTACGTAATGAGGCAAATTTGCATTTATTCCGAAATTCATGATGGAATTGGTGCGAAAATGCGAGATATGCGATACGCAGTGCATTCGCTGAAAAAGTAAGCGATAAATTCGTCCCGGCGACACTTTCTATCCGCCAAGTTTGACCAGACTTGGCGCGTTATTTTAAATAATTTCTTTGTTGATTCGGATTTCAAGGGGCACGACTCGTAGCGAAATGGCTTATCTTATCTCGATGTCTCTGACGCAGCACAAGCAGCCGTGGACTCGCAAAAGAAATACGGCTTCCTTGCAACGACCTTATTATGAAATAACTTGCATCGTTCGCATAGAAATACTCGTCGAAAATATTTACGCGAATATCGAAAACGCGCATTACGCAGGCAAATAAACAATCGCGGCGTTACGAAAAATCGCGCCTAGCGTAAACGTTCCGAGAACTTTGCGATATCGCTGGCTTTGTAGAACGGCGGGCTACGCAACCGCGTAACCGCGATTCGCCTTCTGGTTATTGAAGTGAAACCCAAGGGAGAATGCGCCCTCGAGCGCGACAACCGCGACGATTTCCACCGGAGCCTTGGGCCGATCCTTAACCGCGTCGGGGAGCGCGTCTATAACCGTCGGTTTCCTCGAGATTCCTTGGAATGTCCACGCGCTCTCTCGCGAAACGAATCATTTTACACGCGATACTATTTGCGAAGTGCCCCCGGCATCTCTGCTCCGTTTTATTTATATCCGCGTCCCCTCCGCCGTGGACCACTGCCAATGGACGTTCCCATCGCGTCCGGTTCCTTCATCGAAATCGACGTCTTCGCTGAACGCGAACTTAAGCGTCGCCGTCGCTCTTAATCGCGTGGATTAATCGCGCGTGCGCTCGCCCATGGATCGTCGTCGGCCCATTTCCATTCCGGGCCTCGCGCCTCGAGATCGTTGAACGGATCGTTGAACGGATCGTTGAACGGATCGGTGCACGGATCGGTGCACGGATCGGTGCACGGATCGGTGAACGGATCGTTGAAACGAGGGAGGCCGACTGCAATCCATGTTACGGAGGCAAAAGTGGAAGTTAATCGAAAACGGAGGCGCCCACCGAATTCCACGAATTTACGCGTCGCCGTAGAAAGCAAATTCGATTAAGCGCTTCACCGAGACGCACCGCGGATTTTTGGATTTCGTGCCCAGTCCACGTTTGACGGATAAAGCCATTTCCACCAAACGCGCTTTATATTCCTCGAGGATAACTCAATTAGAGACTAACGCCATTCCCCATCGCATATCCTCCATCCTGCGCGCTAGTAACGACGTTTCTTCAATTGCAAAGGACAAATGCGCGCTCGAGTACTTTGCCAAACTTTCAGCTTGAGTAGCATTTATTCCGAATGGCATTATTTCCCGAGAAAATAAGCTTCCTCCGATGGAAATTGCGGAATCGTAATTTTTCGCTTTAAATTAAGTTTAAACATGTTTAAATAAGTTTAAAATGTATAGAAATTCCTCTTGTTGCGTCCATCGCAACGAGAAAGGCGATTTCTTTGGCTGCGTTCACTTGCGAAAACTATTTCCACCTTCTAGCACTAATGCACTTGAATTTGAGCTGTGAATTAATTAAGTTGGGCAACGTGAAATTAATACGTTGATATAAATGCGTTGATAATTGCGCGCGCGCTCACCAACAGCTTATCACGATAAGCGTTAATCTGTTTTTAAAATGAATGGCTAATGATTATGATAAGCGAATCGTTAGCGATAGAAAAAGGATATTACGGCGCAAAGTACAGGCTCTGTAGCTCCGCATTGCGAACGTAATTGTCATAATTTCCTCCCAAATATAAACTCCAACGAGAGAAAATAGTATTTTCAGAAATATGCAGAAACTCATCCGCAATTACACCGAGTAAATGTACGTCCATGCGTCGCTCGCGAGTCCAGTTCTACGGAAGCTAATGACATTTAGATTTTGCAGAAATCGGAGAAATTTTTGAAATGCACCTATTATCCGGGCCAATCGATGGATTTTGATACAAAAGTTGGCCCCGTTTTGATCGTTGATGGGAGGAATTTCATTCGTAGTAAATTTCTTCGCAGCATTGAACGCGTCGAAAAGTGTCCTCGAAAAGTCGAATCCTCGATGCGTGTTCTGCTATTTATCGACAATGCCAATACTCGCTTTGCACATGTAAAAGTAACGCTTATCAGAGGATAAGCGAAAAAGAGAAATGGAATATGTTTGTTTAAACGCAGCAGTAAACCGAAACCCATTCTGACAAACAATATCCAAACTTTACACGCGTA
This sequence comes from Wiebesia pumilae, assembly GCA_018907045.1. Lineage (NCBI taxonomy): Eukaryota > Metazoa > Arthropoda > Insecta > Hymenoptera > Agaonidae > Wiebesia > Wiebesia pumilae. Next base: position 7,440,244 of record JACCHZ010000138.1, read on the forward strand.
ACGTTGATAACGTTGATAACGTTGATAATATTTAGGTTTTGCGCTGCAGTGCCGTTCGGAGCCAAAAACGGGACAAACTTTCACATCGGCCGAGCAGAACTTGGTATTACTCGTAAATAATTAATTTGAATCATTTGTCGCTCGCATAATTAAAAATCTCTAGCTACTTCATTACCTTCGTCTTCTCCGCGCTCACTCGGATGCATAACTTTGAGAAGAAAATTTTAAGTTGTTCCCTCGCGAAACGAGTACAAGTTTTACTTTCTCCACGCGTGTGTTGGTTTATTAAGTCACACGAAGCTCGAAATTTCATTTAAAAGAAAATTGATTTCCATAAATCGGAAAAAGTTGAGAAAAGCCAGGTCAAAGTTCCCGAGGAAACGTTAAATAACCTGTGCATATCTCTATATACCTAATACGTTGCCTCGCAAATTTAAACCTTGTATTTAGGTACCCCGCAATAACCGCAGCGGTTGTCGCATGAGTTTCGGACGTTTCTCTTGAAAACGGAATAGACTATATTCTATTCCATAAGTCTTTCTGTTAAACGAATACCTTTTTCATAAGATGACGCCAACTGGAAGACGATACTACATCCTTTGAAAAAAAGCAAATCTTTGAGATACGTTTATTTTCCAGTTGTAAAGCAACGTGTTCTTTTTTTATTTCTCGATGCTACGAAACACGAATTACAACGTACGTGGAGTAACCTCAGGAACTGTGCTATCGATCCTGATCGTGAGTCTTGCAAAAGTAGCCACAGTTCTTCACGAGTCTCCATGAAAAAGTAATCAAAGGGATTCGTGTCCCCATATTATACTAGTAAGAGAGTTATTTTACGCTTCCGCGAATAAACCGACGACATCTTCCCTCGGGTTGCTTCTTTTCTTTTTTTTTTTTTTTTCTTTCTTTTTTTTTCATGAATATAGACAATATATTGTTAGTGTATCGGTGTATACGATATATCGGTCTTTTTCAGCTTTTTGTTTGAAAGTTAATTTTCTTTCCTAGAATTCTGAGCCAATTCGGATGGCAGAGCTCGAAAAAATAGCTCGACCACGTTGCAAAGCAATTGTTTACGGTTAAGTTTGTATCCTGTGCCGTTGTTGTCGCCTACAGGACGACCAACTTATACTCATGTATTTTTTCTTTTTAAATTACGCGAGTATCAAATATTTAACAAGTTCACACGTAAGTTAATTACATATTAATTAACTTATGCAAATTAATGATGTATAAGAGTTTTAAAGTTATACATCCTTTTTTGCTCACGATGACGTAATGACGAAATAAAATAAAACTTGTTGACGAATTCTGATTTTTCTTTATTACAATTTTAATTAATGGCGTGTATAAATATTTTAACTTTACGTGTACGGAAATGTCATAAATTTTGTAGCTTGTGTGAGAAGAGAGTTTCCTCCTTTAGAAGCTCCGTTTAATGCCCGATTTAATGAATGCAACGTTTACTGTGCCCGATGAATGCGGGTTGCATTTTTCTCGAGCAGAAAATTGCCTGCGAGTTTTGTAAAAGGGTCTATTTGAAGGAATTAAAGCGTAATTAGTAAAAATTTAAAGCAACAACAGAAAATGGCCTCTGCATGGAAAACACTGCTTTTTTTTTCGATGCGTTTCATCTAAGGAAATCGCTTTTCCTGCAAATTTCTAATTTATTAAGAAAAAAACTGCCAATTCAATAATAATTGCATAATAAGAAGACAAAGGTCCGAATTGAAAAGTAATAAATGAAAATTATATAAGAATAATTTTTTATTTTAACGAGAAACAGCTTTTTTATAATTTCATTTAGACTAAATGTGATACTACAATAATCCTGTATTATGCTGTTGAAAAACAGATATGCACGTTAGTGAAGACTAATTATGGATCATTTAAAATCAAAAAGTTGCAAAGGTATCATACAAACGGAGATTGAATCTTATTTATATAACTGAGGTTTAAAATTAATGGCAGTGAGACGTTTTGTTGTTATTTTGAAAAAATAATTAATGGAATACCATTTGTCAATTTATATCATTGAGATCGATGCTGCCTGAAGTAGACTTATATTCGTACTTGGATATAAGGCGGTCATACTGCCATTCGATTTTACATCGATTACAATTTCATAATCGAGTTAACTTTTTCATTTAACCATTAAGTTATTATTTGCCGAGAAGCGACAGCACAGTCACGAATTTATTGATATGAAACACTTATAAGTAAAGTAGCTGCGTAAGAAAATGTACTAATTATACGGTATGCCAAGATGATTTTCTGATTTTTAAATACAAATCCGGATGAACGTAGTGATCACTATATTTGATTGCGAATATTTGGGAAACGTATTAACTTATATCATTCTTTTTTGATATTTTCTCTCGTAAATTTTACAAATTTCAGTAGTCTACCGATACAGTTGAAATATTTATTCATGCTTATAAATAAATGACAAAGTTTGTTAGGAAACACTGAAATTTTCAAAATAATTAGCAGATTCCGTCTTCATTGAAAAGCGCTTGGCATCCTCGCCTTGGGTATGAAATAATTGAATTAATTGGAGTCTCAGCTGGTAGATCGTAAGGATTAATTAATCTCGCTCAATGTAGCGTCGCTTTTGTCTATTTTTATTTCACGCCTTATTTAAATCGTTAACACGCCTTAGTGCGAATGCTAACAGCATATTGAAAGTATGAGACTTTATGACTTTTATTCAGCAGACGTTGGCGTAGAATAGAAATCTGAATATTCTAATGGGATAAGTGGATAGATTTTTCGCGATTTATTTATATTCTATATTTAGTATTCGTAAAAACATTTTCTTCAAATGAAAGGGACAGTCCGTTCTTTTTTATGAAAATATATATTATTTTTATGGACATAAAAATTATTATAATATTATGTATTATCGCTTCATCGCTCTTTGCTTTACGCAAATGTCAACAAATTTCACAATTTTCCTCATTGAACATTCTGGAGATTAGATATCGATCTAGATTATTGTATCACGGATAATTAAATTGCAATTTGGACAATTCAATGAGTTTTTTAAAATTAGAGTTCTCTGTTGATGCGCGACGAATGAAATCAGCCATAAGGTGAAATTCTTCAGTTGCTCGCTTCCTTACACATCCTTATAATTATTACATTAATGGTATTTATGTGTACTCAAGGTTATACGTAGTCTCATTGAAGATTAATGCTTATAATGAGTAGTACTTGTAACAAAGTAGAAGAAGGATTTCAGTTGTTAAATTTGGGTGTACGAAGACGAAGATGAAAAGATGATATTAAATTTAACTCAAGTGACGTAGGGTATGAATAATTATTTTGGAAGGGTTATGCGCGCAGGATAATTAATGTTCTTGAATTAACGAGGTTACGCGTTTTTAGATTCTTAGATCAATTAAAATAGAATAACAATGATTATCGACGAGGGTTAGTTTTACAAGTCGCCGCCCTCCGGAATAACGTTTTCTTTTCATCGTAATATTATTCAAATTATTCTCCAACCTAAAGATATTATTATCATTACGGTACTCACTTTGAAAGTGAAACACGTAAGCTAAAGGTTATACGTACATGAGTGTTAATTCAAAAAGTGTCTTGTTTAATTTCGATAATATCGAATGTCAACGAGTTACACTCTCTGTCGCATCGCCATGAAACGGGCGTTAACTTTATGGATCCGATACGAAATTATGAGTTTCATGTATTCTAACGCTGAAAGGAGCATACACGAATCGGAAATGTATATATTTTTGTTAAAATGAGAGTAGACTTTGGCAACGTAGACCACCACCACCACCACCACCACCCCCCCTCCCCCCAAACATTTCCTACACGTTAAGACCTTCCGTTTTTTTTGTCGCTCTGGAAGGTTAGTCTTGTTCGGTGGCAAAAGTAAAGTGTACCAAAAGTGTCTTTTCGTACACTAACTGAGTTTCACGGGTCTTTAACAAGGTCTGGCCAATGAAATAAAATTGAAAAATGTATTAATAACTACACAGTCGTTTGCCTTTGCGCAGAAAGTTTGTAATAGCTTGTAAGTTTTGTTACAACCTAGAAAATAATGTTACGAACGATTTTCGGCTGTTTTATTAGAATAAAAACTTACTTTCCAAGCTCGAACAAAGATCGATGAAATGCACATACTTTCGGTGTAGGTGAAACGGCTTTTTTTTTATACTATGTTTACTGTCAAACAGAGAATTAGTTTATGTCGACGTACCGCACTGCACGGACCCAAAATAGCAGGTAATTAATAAATAATTTGAAAACCGTCGTTTACATGCAAGAAGCCATTTATTTATTCGAATTAATTATGAATGTTTGCTCTAGCAATGTTGAGTCAAGACTGTTTCTCCTTCGTATATCTCTGTCGTCTATCTATAGAGATTTTTATCAATCTTTCTATTCCTTCTATCGAGTCCCACTCGTTTGTTATGCGCAACTAGACTTATGAATATATCGTAAATGTCACGACAGAATAATTTTAGAATTATTTTTTTAATGATAATAAATCTCGTTAAATTAAAGAGTAATTTATCACGCAAATATACGTTGGAATAATATGGGAATAGTATCTTAAGGAGAATAAAAAATATACCGTTAAGATTCGTAATTTGAATTTTCAATTACATTTAAAATCTAACGTTGCGTAATAAAAAACATTACGTTTATTATTCCGACATTTATCGAATACCGGAAACCTAAATTATACCAATAAATAAGTATCATTCGACTTGTCTAAGTTTTGCAATTGTTTAACGCGTTATTTTCTTCGATAACCATGTCGAAGTAGCTTAGTAAACCGATGAAAAAAGAAACACTACGTGGACTAATTAAGATTAAAGAGAATTATCGGTTAAAAATTAAAGAGAGATCTCGGTAGGAATATCTTGGACACTTGTTAATGTAATATTTTCCAACGCTACAAATGAATAAATCCAATGAGAATATTAACGGGCCACCAAAAGTTTTGCGTATTTATTAGAGTCAAAAAATATTAAACGCGAAGGAAGAATAAGGAAACAAGCGATTGGAGGAATCTTCATAATGGTGGTGAAGGCCACCATTCCGGAATTTCTTTCAGAGACATTCGTTTTGAAATTTTAGGCAATAATATAACGTGATTTTTGAAGGAAAGCTTGTCAGCGTGGATATGCACCTTTCATATGCCTTCCTTATTAAAGAAAAATTATGAAAATTTGATTTTCCGCCGAATCACCGTTAAATGTAATAAAAGGTATTAATAACACGTTGATGTTATTGGAATTATTTATTATTCATAGCTTTAGATATGAGTAGTTTTTCAATAAGTATCTAGTAAATTAACTCCAGATGCATAAATACGGTTATTGAATGTGCACAACATACATACATACATTACGTACATTATAGGCCTTGTTCATTAAAAATGAATAACTGATACTTATTTACCGTATCAACAGCTTTTTAAAATTAAAAAAAAAAAAAAAAAAAAAAAAAAAAACAGATATAATATATACGTTCAACTTTTAATGCAGTAAATAATTAATAACTGTTTACGTGCGCGTTTTCCAGTACCTATTAATTTATACGTGAAATAAAATCTAACTAAAATATGGAGGTATTAAAAAGTATTACTCATTACGAACAGTACTACAAGTACTTAGATTGCAGAATCAAAACAAAGGTAAATGGAAAATAAAGTTTTTATGTTTGTGCCAGAGTGAATTTTTAAATTACCCATAACTGTTTAATCATCGATAACTTCAGTATAATAAGGCGAATAAATTCTAATGTATTTCAACGATTTTTCGAAACCAAGCGTTGAGAAAAAATTGTAATAAGTTGATTAAAAAAAAAAAAAAAAAAAAAAAAAAAAAAAAAAAAAAAAAAAAAAAAGATACATATATTTTTCCGTTGAAAACTTTAAAATTCGTTGCCTTTTTTTTTTTGTATCGAATCATAGTTTAACATGTCAGCGTTCGCGGCAAAAATCCAAACGTGCTTGCATACGTAATAAACAATAAAACATGTTTGTTTACGTGGCGAACTTAAATACGTTGTTTATCGTAAGGCAAATGGAACGTGCAACTTTTCGTAACACGAGTCGATTTGTTTAAACTATTGAAATAGGATTTAAAGGAGCATAAATTAATCTTGGTTTTAGTTAAGTGAAATTATCTCTTTTTAAACTTTCGCTATAAATAAGAGTATCAATTTTCAAATATACGTACACAACTTTTCGAAATAATGTTACGAAGATATTCTTTAATTTTAACAATGACATCTACATTTACTAAAATATATATCACTTTCATGATTAAATGTGTAACAAGAGTAATTTATAAAAATTTCAATTTTCCAGATGCAGATTATTGATTTTTTATTACCCATATTTCTTCATGCGTATCTAATTTAGTATTTTAATTGAGAAAGTGAAAAATAAATCAATAATGCTATTTGGAATTAATTAAATTCATTTTGATAATGTTCAATCGGTTTTTATTCATTCGCCATGGCAACAGTAAGGTGTACATGTACATCGTGAATATATATATAAAATTAATATTAACAGTTTTTCAAAATACATTCTTTTACATTAAGATTACCGCGTCTCGAGTTTCGTTCAAATGCGCATATCAAAGTTCTGCATAAAGAAAATCAAACTATCAAAAAAAGCTTGAATAATTTATCACTGTTTCAGTAATTTATGGTTAAATTAAAGTAGTACATACGTGGACCTTATAAAAAAGTAAAAGAGTTTTTATATTCGTTATCAGAATTACAAAGTAATTCTGATAAGTATATGTACAAAGTATCGGAGAGATTATGTACTTAGCAATTTTTAATTTGTTATTTTATAAACAATGGCAATTTTCATTTTCATTAGTCTTATACTTATTTTTCTCTTGTACTGTTTTATTGGCAGTTTTTTTTTTTTTTAAATTTTATTATTTATTGAATTGTTTTTTACCGTGGTCAAATTAATTTTCAGACGAACTATACTTCGATTTTCATAAAGGGACTGAAAATGAATGAATTTCACGTTGAAAGCTGCATCGCTAACAAATAGCTAACGATAAAATTATTTAAAATTTATTTATACTTGATTTGATAAACGTCAATAATTTCAAATGTATAAGATTTCAGTTTTGGTTGCAAAGGGTACATCAAGAAACTCAATAAGAATAATGATGATAATAATCACTTAATAATAATGGTAGTTAACAACTTGGATTGTTTCCTATAAGCTTTAACTGACGTTATCGATTCTTAGACAGAATTCTTACTGCTTCTAAGACTATGAAGAATACGTATTTTAATAAGAGAATAGTATGAGATATAATTTTTTATATAATAAAAATGTTAAATCAGGAGCATCGTGTACGTTTAAAAGGCGTCAAAGAAAATTGTTTTGCAATTTGTGAGGGAAAAGTTAATGTTTAAAGCTAATGTAATTGGAAACTTAGCAACGTTGATGATCGTGTAATGGTGTCGAGCATAATTAATACAATAACATTCTATCATGCCGGACTTAGTACTTTGGTTATCAATGATCGTGTAATAACATATTTCAAATGTTAGGTATTCGCTCTTAAAGCGACTGGATGTACATCTATTTTTGTAATTAACATTCAGTTATTACGTAAGTACTGAGGCTAATATTTTGCTGATACGAAACGACTTGAAAAGATACGCGATTGCAATTTTATATCCAGCTTTGACATTGTTTTCGATTAACGATGTATGTCGACTCGCTTTTAAGCCACACACGAGCCATCTTATTAAATTTAATTGGAACTTCCATCGGTCTCGATTTGAAAACGTGTATTGTATTATCCATACTTTGGACGACAAAGATTAAATGATTCACGTATGTACAAGTTACGTTAGTTGCAAACTGTACGATTAATCTAATAATCCACGTGTATCCATTACACAAAGCGCAGATCCCATTATATTTATAAAAAGATGCACGCGATTTATTAAGTAACTTAATTCGCAAAACCGAATTACCCATACACTGTATACGTGGCAGGCATTATAAAATAACACTATCAATTTACCGTGTATTGATTCGGATTTCTATCTTGGAAATTAGAGTAATATTTTACGTTACCACTATTTGGTTTGCAAGAAATTTTAAAGATGTAAATTTTCTATGCATAAAAAATATACGTAGGAAAATAAAAGAGTAAATCCTTATAACGGAAATGGTATTAGTGAAAATATAAAAACATATGGCGTAAAAATGAAAAAATGAAATATCTTTTGCTTTTTAGTACATTAACTAAGAATACGTATAACTCATTCCTCCTTCGAGTATATTGTATTTTTTATGTCGAGTTAATAGTTCAAGAGTCCGAAAAAGTTGGATCGAAGAATAAAACTCGTTACGGTACACGATACACTTAGCTCAAGATAATTAAACTCAAAGAACATAAACGGAATCATGAACTGGATAAAAGTTTTCGAGTGCGCGTAAGAATCAAGAGCAAAACTTTTGAACGATCAGTATCTAACGACTATGTAGTACATAGCAAGCTCCTTTTGTAAAGTACGTTGCATGAAAATTATTGATTGTAAATGACTAGAAAAGTAGCGTATGGTTTTTAATAGATGCATTTTGTTTCCGTGCTAAAATATAGATGACATTAATATTGTTACCTGCGTATGGCCTAAAGAAAAATGAAAGAAATCATTTCATCGTTCTTTCGCATAAATTTCAGAAATTATCGCTATTCTAATACAACAATAGCAATTTTTCACACGCAATGTAATTAAATGTTCTTATGGTGCTTAAGTAGAGAAAAAAAATTTTCTGTTTAGATGACTTTCTAACAGCCACAAATTTAATAGCATAAAATTCATTAAAACGAAACTTGTTTGAATTTGCTAATTTTCAAATTAATTGTATTTCGCTTGTATAGGGATGTCCGTTTAATGTACATCTCTTTCATACGTTTATAGAGATTTTATCCAAAATTTTACTCGTTACATTTTCTCGTGCGTATTGATTTTTTAATTTTCAGTCAGAAATTGCTGCGTTATGTCGTTAGTATTTAAAAATCTGTTTAATTATTAGCTAGAGAACATTTAATCTTATAAAACAGTCGTGCCATGTGTGCACACACACGCGCGCGCATATAGATTAAGAAAAATTAATGCACAATAGGCAGAAATGAGAGAAAGTGTGGAGTTTATCTCTCATTCCCTTCTTCACATGAGAATATAAGTTAAAGTTAAATATTAACTAAGAGCGAATTTTCATTTAAATTACGGCAAATTTTAATCTCAGTTACACCAAATAGACGTTGTTCCCTTCCATTAGCAGAATTAATTACTTTTAATAAAATATAAAAGGCTTTAATAATTAATTGTATATCCGAATATTTAGGTTTCAATTTTTTAATTTGATTTAAAATTCAATTATGCAGAATCCTTGTAGCTAAATACCGATTGGGTTTAATAAAGCATAAGTTTTAGTTTTATCGTTATTTGATATGTTAAAAATTTATTGTAAGAACTGACGAATTAAGTTCGACGAATTAAAAATGACGGTAGGAAGTTAAAATACGTTAATTTACGTAAATTTACGTTGTGGGAACAATGAGCTTGTTCGATCAATATACTTTGCAGATAATACGTAAACAATTATAATGACAGACTGTAACGTTTAACGAAGGGAAAAGTACCCGCCCTTATTAATACCAGTATAATATAGTTATTTCGTTATATTAATTACAATATTTGTTAGACTCGTTATTAAGCTAGCTATCAAATTATTTCCCGGCATGAATATTCGCTATGGTATGTAAAAGTGATTACGTATGTTGATTTGTTATTGACATTTTGCAGCGCACGTGTTCTAATTGGGATCACAAGAAACAAATAACAAGAAAATACTCCTTCATTCTAGTTCGAGAAGGATTTACTATCCGCCTTGCATAGATACTGTTGAATAATTACGAGACAAATCCATTTGCATAATATAAATTTATCGCGTGTTGATTTCGTTTCAATTAATATTGTCTTTGATCAGGTGAGGCGATTGAGGCGATACACTATTTCCCATTATTTCTCGCAAGCATTTAGATTTGGCTTTGATAAAAGCACAAGGGCCTCGCAATAGCCAATTGTTACATAAAATGCCAAAAACTTGCAAATTTATCAAGTTCTACTTATTTATTATATCGCGCACGCATTGTTTGCACAACAGATTCTGCTTAAGAAAGAATGATTAAGGAAACTACGATTAAGGAACATAAGTATTTTTATCATTTTACAAGAACTGAGTAAAATCTACGAATATTTATGTTTTACTTACATTCAACATTTTATCATAAGTATAACTGCTTTTACATTGCGAGATTCGTAGAGCTTTTATCTGAAAGTCCACAAAATAGACAGTATGGTAATTTTTGCAGGTTTTTATTCAGTGCCGTAGTTCAGCACTTTGTAATAAATTTAAAATATGTCCCAGTCGCACTGGATTAGTGTGACATTTTTGCAGCTCTGAATTTACAAATTTTTCAAGAGAAATTCCCTTGGTGTACACTTACCTTCGATAAAAGTAATAAAAGCAGCACAAGTGCGTTTTTGAATATGAATATTCGCGATATTCTATACGTGCCAAAAGTAAAACGGGAGGGGGGACGGTAAATGTACGAGTGCGGACTATCCGTAATGCGCAGGATCAGCGACCAGTCGTTGTGGGCTTGCGTAAGAATTGCCGATTTTGAAATTTTATCGAACGATTATTATCATTATCTTTGCGACACACACAGGAGTCGATCAGGGCGCATAGGCGACTCGACACTGGCACTCGGATCGAGTGTTACGCTCGCCGCGTAGTGGGAGTGGGGGGGGGGGGTGAAGGATCGAGGCAGGGTTGGTTCTCTTGTGGTGGCTTCCTATTAATTTCGTGCAAATAGCCCTCTGTGTAGGGGCAACAGTGGTATGACCGACACGTTGACAATTACCGGGTGTGCGCATTGACTTACCGACAATTATATCATCTTTGAAAACGGGAGCAGCGCCGTGAACCGTCGCCGTAACAATCGATAACAACGCGTGTGCATTTGCCTTTATCCGTATCTTCCTCCCTTTATTTCACTTTTTCTTTCTGGCTGGTTCGCATAGACCCCCTTAGTACGTCACTGGTACACGATGGGTGTGCCCATCCCTTCTCGATTTTTGATCGATAATTCGTTGATTTTACAGTTTTCTTTCGCGTGAATTAATCGCAGTTGGAAAATACAATGATCTTGATCCAAGATGAACGAGTAATACGAATTTAAATGATCTTGGTAACGACTTATGTGAGAATTTTAATGAACTTGAATTGAATGAGAAACGAAGCAATTTAATTGAAACGCCTCCCGATATTGTATATAAGCACACGGGAATCTGCATTTAATTCGTAAACAATGTTTATCATTCGAATTTGATTAATATTAAATTTACAATGTTTGATTTAATTAATAATAATACATCATACAATTAATTCTCTACTTGGATCAAGGCTTCATACTTTAGTATTTGAATATTTATTTATCGAAGCTATGATTCTTGCGCGGATGAATTAATTTACTAAAATGGCGACCCCAGGCAAAACATCATAGAAAAGACAAGTATTGAAATTTAAAATTAAATTAAAGAAAGCACAGAGAAAATACAATTTTAAAAGTTATATTTGTTGGCAATGTTTGTCGACGTCTTACAAAGCCAATGCGAATGTTCAACTACATTTCGTAAACAAATGAAATATAAATTAAAATTTAGCCGTACAAATTCATGAAATTGTAGACGATGTTTTTATTACTTTTATTTATTACTCAAAGCAATACGTTTTTTCTCTTTGAATTATTGAATCATTGATACGCGCACGAATATCTTGTAATATAAAACTAAAATACAAATATGTATAGACGATATTTATTTTCTTCCAAAATATTTTATTGCATATTACATTAAAAATAACGTATGAAAAGGTAATAACGATATTACTTTTAATGCGTTAATAATGATTACCATGCCATTAGGTATTTTCAAAATATTTTCTATCACGGCCAATTACGTTGACCAGTAATACGCGAAATCAATAATATAAAAACTATTATGAATAATCACAAACAATTGAGTGTTCGTGTATAATTTCTACAAAATTTTCATTTCAATTTTGTATACTATAATTTACATAGTTACACGCATATGTGCGCACAAACATTGAAACGTAAAACTCTTCCATGATATTTGCACCGTTCACTTTTACATAAATATTCATAGTTCAATCGATGTCGGGGACGACATTTTAAGAAAATTTCATTGCCAGAGTTGCTTTATTGTATATATATATAAAAGGAATTTAGTTCAGTTTTAAAATAACGTTAAAAGAAAATAATTTTTATTGGGAATTTAAAACTAAAATATAAATTCGAGAGTGCATCTCTAATCACGAGATAAAATATTCATCGACGGTATTCGTTGACGCACCCCTACAATAATACTCAATACCTCGTCACGTGTGTGAGCTGTCGGCTAATGCTTTTAATGCACGTGTATACGTATACAAGAAGTCGGGCATCGTAAGTAGCTGATTATATCCGACGGCTCTTATCGGGTTTCGAGGGTTTTTGTGAAATGCTTACCGCCTGAAACCGTCTTGTCGTCTTTATCGCGCAATCAAAGTACCAAGAGTAAGGAGGCGACGATTAGGCCGTTCTCCGTTGATTTTTCTTGGTATTCTCAATGCGCCGGTTATCCGCTTTCGTGCTCCGAAGCACAGGTTGCAAAGTGCAAATTGCAAGCGAATTTAAATGCTCGGGCAGTGACACGAGGGCCTAATGTTAAGCAGGCCTCGCGTTAGAAAGAGTTTTAATGCAAAAAGTCAAAGTCGACTCGTTTACTTTACTCGTTTAATTCTCATTCGATTTCGAGCGATTTTCTTTAAAAAAAGTTTTTTTTTCATCGATGGACCAGCTTCTCAAGTTCAAGGTTACGATAAAAATCATTCATACTAAGGGGGCAGGTGACGAATTCTCGACGAACTTGTAATTTATAAGAGCATTAATCGTGAAAGTAGGAATCTACTTCCAAAAGCGTAACGTATGGCTTTTAAAATCGTACTGCCGAAAGAAATTATCCCGAATAATGCATTTTTTGTACAAAATTGTATTTATCGGCTGCTAAGAGACTTCTAATTTTGTCCTTATCATCCTTTTGAAATACTAACTCAACTATCGAAGTAAGCACTGTGCTTTCGCTCTGTACATTTATTTTTAGCAAACTTAAAATTATATAATTCAATTGTTCGACAACTAATGGAAAATTGGCGTGGAATAACAAACGAATACAGTTTCAGGGCTTTATCGGTATTTCAGCGACTAAAAACAATTCGTTAATTAATGTGTCATGGAATTGATAACAATTCCACGACAGAAAGTGATTTCCTAATTGCACTTGTAGAAACATGTAATTATCTAGTTTCCTCGGTACCTTATAAGGTTATCGTTCTGGATAAGATACGATAACGTTTTTAAAAAAATCTAATTACAAGTGAAATTTCCATTGAGAAATTTCCTTGCGAGTTGCAACGGCGAATAACAATGACTCCAATGCATCTTACATTTTCACAGATCTAGTCAAGAAATGAAGAAATTAATACTTAAAGAAGTAGAAATTTGAGGTCTACTCCGATCTACGAATGGATATTGAATCTCACAGAATGAAATTTCCACTCCAGCTTTTATCCCGTATTAAATCAGAATTCTTGAGAGCTAATATCGCCTCTTCTTATATTTTAATGTCATTTCTTTTACTTCTTCACATCGACGGCCTTTTCGAATCCCATGGAGATTTAGGCATTTATAAGACACCGCGTTCCAATAAAAGTCAACGCAACTTTTAATACCGCGTAGGAAAGAAAAAAGGTTCGCGCGGAAAGATCAAGGCGAAAAGTTTAAATATATTAGCTTGGAGGATATCCCAGTTTCGCGAGTTTAGGTTATTATTGCTGGAGTACTAGAATTATACACCCCGAACGACTGAAACTCTACGGTAAGGAATAAAAAGCGTTCACGGCGTCCTCCAAGCACCAGAAATGCAACTTTTTCTCATTACACTATACGCGCGCAGCATTTATCGAGCTGTTGCAAGACTTTATTAGCGCGATATTTTAAAATGAAGTGAATAAGAATTTATTGAGGAGAGACCGAAATCTAGTTCTACGCATGAAAATTATGCGGATAAAAGTATAGGGTTCTCCTCGACATTTTCTTACAGTGGCTCTTGCTCTAAGCCCGATCCCGATAGCACTGGTAGCACTGAAATTGGCAGTTAGCCTAATGAATTAATAAAAGTTTAGTAGAAAATCGTTTGCCAAGCATAGATCACTAAGAAGATCACCAAGAAGATCACCAAGAAGATCACCAAGAAGATCACCATGAAATGGCATATTTCAAGAAAAAGGAGCTGAATATTCTCCGGGAGAAGCTTTTGATGGTGGGCATCAACCTGGCGTGCACGAGGGTTGGTTGGGTGCTTCAGGGAAATGCGCTCGGTAATTGGCCAGTAAAAGACAGTTTTATTTCCACGAGGATCCTGGCCGAGGCGCCGAGGGGCCAGGAGGGCGTACGAACCGTAAAGTGGATTACGACAGGCCTGTTATTATAAACTCGCAAATAGAATTTCGCTCGTTCGTACTTTTTGAGTGTTTTCGCAAATATCGCCGTCTGGGGGAGGCGGGGGGGGGGCCCGATTGTTGGCGGGGGCGATTCTGTTGGACAAACTCTCGAACGACGAACACGCGCGATAGATAAATCTCCCCGGACCGCCTATAATTTATTTAGTTAACCGACACTCTCGGTGCGGAGGTTTTGGCGGCGCGGCTTTGCTGCACCCGCGCGTCGCCAAAAATTCGATTCGCCGGAAGCTCTTGTTCAAACGGAATTTGTGAATCTGAGTTGCGCGGCCTTGAGCCATCGCTGCGGATCTTCTCGGTAAGGAAAGCATCGGTGCGCTCGCGGCGAATTTTTACGAACTCGGTTTAACCGCTTGAACGTTGAATAGCCGATATAACAAAAGTCCCGGATTTTCGCATTAAGCGAGTAGTCGCATCCTGTTTTTGCTGCAGTAACCACTGGAGTGCAGCGAGGGTTTATTCCAAACTAGGCTGTGAGCGTATTATCTTCGTTATTTCGAAGGGCATTACCAATTCAAGCAAGTCGACAAGCGAACGCACAGTTTTCTATTTGACAAAATTCCAATTGGCTAAAAATAAGCGATGATCAACTGCAAATTTTACGTGCATTACATTTAATGGAACAAACATTCGGTATCTTCCTCGAACGCGATGCGATATCAAAGGGCATATCTATCAGACACGCTATTAACGCCGGAGTGATTTATAAACCGAACAATGATGAACTGCTTCAAATAAAAACAAGCACTTTAGCTAATGCCAAATAAATTGGCTGACAATTCGTAATGGAATAATTTACTATTAAACGTCGTTCAACAAAACCGAAAACAATTTCTGTTTGGTTTAAAAATGATTAGAAGGGCATTAGGCTGCGGTGATTTTTGGATATTCATCGAGATTTTTTTGATGGTAAAATTCTTCATTCGTTTGTAAACGTTTGTTTGCAACCGTGGCAATGTTTAAAGGGTACTTTTTCACGAGTTTGGAATATTCTTTTAATGAGGAAGTAGAAAGTGGAGTAAGGGATGGAATTGGAAAAATATTTCTCTTCGTGTGTTTTGATTTTCTATCAAATCCGAAAGTTGGCGTATAAAAGTGACTTATCACTTGTGCCATTCCAATAAAATGAAAACCTTATGCAGTGATCAAATACTCGTTCAAGACTCATTGAATGCTACTTTTTGGAATAGAACGAATGTAATTCTGTCGTTGAAGATTTGAAGCGGTTTTATCAATACTTTGTTTTACAATACTTTGTTTGGCGATTATTTATTTAGTAAAGTAATTTGATTCCTCGCCAGATGCGTACATTTATTAAATATGCAGAAAAAATTTGTCGGGTCTATAATTAACGCAGTATTTGCATCGGCGATTTAATAAATTACTTCGGTGAATCTGAAATCCGGTTTCAATTAACTCGAAACCTCTATTCTATTTATTTATTATGAAAATAAATTCATTTGCACGAAAATATTTGTAATTCTGCAACGCATTAAATGCAATTAATTGAAAATTGAAGATAAATACGTTTTATCCAACAGTGTTTTAAAACATGAAAATATGTTAAAAATGAGGGTATTTATCCGTTGGAATTTTCGAAAAAGTGGACTTGAATAAATTAAAAATGCATTTCCTGCGTATCCCGAGGGTAATGTCGTTGCAACTTTAAAGTTACAATTTTTAGTCGCGTGAGGTTGAAAAAGTGTTACTTCAATTTAACGTGCATTTAATGAGATATTAGTTGATGCTTTCGTGCAATTCATCAAATTTAAAATTAAATTTAATTGATAGTTATTAAGCATTAAGAAATTAGAAGAAAATATAGGCTAAAGCAGGAGTGCAACGTATAGCAAGAAAATTGAAATGATTAAAGCTACATTAATGTGAAAAGTAATGTAATCAATAGTAAGAAGACTCGTGCTCGATGTGAATTATAAAAATTAAAGGAAGTACGTCGCAACAAATTCGTGGCGCATTTTCATAAAGACACTAATCCATTATATCGGCCAGTTTTATCGTTTAGTTATTAACGAATTATTAGATTAGGCGTATTTAAAAGAAAATTTTATATACAGATAAGAAATAAAGTGCACGGATGAAATTACCTGCAATTGCAAAACTTTTCACTCGACGTATTTTCAAGTAAATTTCAATAGTATTTCAATAGTAAACAAAAGAAATGGCTTTTGTTCGTTTTATTGAAAAACGTTCACCTCAAGTGGATAGAAAGCTGACGAATATTTATTCAAAGGCATTGGATAATCAATTGTTGTAGAGCAAGTGGGTGGTGATCGGCGCGACGATTATCTACAAAGTCTAACGAGAATAAGCTTCTATTAATCGCGATTTTGTTCGGCTGCAATATTTTGCAATATCTTGCAACACTTTTCTCGGAATGTATTCCAGAATCTCCGTCTACGTGTCTACGTTCACTTCAAATTAACGGAAGCAACGGAACGCTTACAAGATGATAAATTACTTCGATATCTAATTTACGTTGCTCATAAAGATCCCCTTGAAATGAAGCGTATATGAAAATATATGAAATAAGTTTGCCGTTATTTGTAAAACTGCAGGTTTACTAGATAAAGATGACGACGAAAGTGCCTTTGTTAAACCGTGCTCCCGACTGTCGAAGCGTCATGCGGTAAGCAAGTCGCTCACGCCCGCCAAGTTTACCTCAATATCACTCGGTTAAGGATTCGCAGCTGAAAAGGCGAAGCTTCTTCTCTAAACCATCCGACGTTGCGACGTCGTGGCGATAGGCGAGGACGTGCCCTCGAGTCGGATTTCTCGACGCTCGCGGCAAGGGGGTAAAAGGATGTCGCGCTCGCCCTTACGTGATTATGGATTCTCGAGGACTGAACAGATTGGGGGAGACGAGACGCAGGGATGATGGCGCGCGTCGGTTGATCTATCGGCTCGGTTCTCCCGCAACGACCCTAATAATTCATTGCAACGGAGGGGCGGAGAACTAGAGTCGAGCGCTCGACAATCGATGAATGGATACGTATCCTCGACCTTATCGCCCGGACTTTTTTCTCGGCACTTTTTCGCCGCTCGCGATCTTGTATTTTATATTACGTGATATCGCTGCTTGAATTTGAAGCCTTGGGCTCTCTTTCTTGGCACTCGTAGCCACTTCAGTATTGGTCGGCACGGACCGACCAATTTAGAGGGACTAGTCGAGAGATACCGAAAGAAGGTGAGAAAGATTTGTCCAACGTTCTTGGGAAGGTAAAATACGCTGAAAATACGTGCGAGTGGAGCGCCTTTATTTATTATTAACGGGAGCAAGAGCCGGTTACACTCGTAGAATCTCCTCGAAATTCTCGAAAAAGACTCGAAAAAGACTCGAAAAAGACTCGAAAAAGACTCGAAAAGCAAACTTCTTCTCTTTCAAGTATGCATTATCATTTGGAGTATGAAACGGGTTGAGAAACGTCTGCCGATTGTCCGAGAAAATGCAGTTGAGGACCATTTTCTAACTTCTCTGCATATTATTTTTCCTTTTATTTGCTAGTATTGTAGTTTTTGTCGGGAATCGATGCAGTGATAAATTTTCGCGACTGCGAAATAAAATACAACAATGAGCTTTTTGCATTGTTACAATTTGTAAGGCGGCTTTTGCTTATACGTGTAATATTGCCAAGTGGTTAATGCAACGAAAAGTTTACTTGGCGATTTCAATAGTACTGAATGTTGAAAATGCTCGTTGAAAATTAGTCTCCGTTCGATATACCATCCCTCGGATATTAAATTAACTGAAATAAATATAGATAAATGATCGTAGGTTTATAGCTAGTTAATTGTAATTCAAGTATAATTTTCAATTATTTTCAATTATGTTCAATTTGCTCGTAGCAAAGAAATCAATTTTAACATTACACACAAATTAAACGAGCACTACTAACTGTAATACTTTTTCAGGTCGCTTAACGCGAAGAAGCTCTGTTTGATATTGAGCTAATATGTATATTTTCTGCTAATTAAGAATGGACATTATACTATATTGAATTTGTAAGTGCGCATTTCTAGCTGACCAAGCTATTTTAGTAGCCTGAGAGAATACTAGGTAGACGCAAAGTTCGGATAACTTGATGCAAAATGCATTTAACAAGTTCTAATGTCCTTTCATTTGCCAAACATATTTTACGAACTTCTGAAAAATCTATTTATCTCAAAACGTATAAACTGAAACGTAAAATGAAAGAAATTTAATTCAAACGCAAGAATTCGAAACGTAAAATCGTCTAGGCCAAAAAAGTTGCCAAGCTTAATCCACAGAGGCCTGAACAGTGTATTTATGCATTGGCAATAAAGACAAATATCTAAATACGTTCTAATTGAAACTACTCTTATTTTTCGTGAAGACAAATGAAGATGAAAAGACAAGTAAAACGTAATCAACCTGCTTTATGGTTGTTTTTACATTGATTGTAACATTGTGCATGAAGAATAATTATTCATTGTATTCGTACATTGTCAAACACATCTTTTACATCTATATCTAACGAGAAAACATTAGGTCATTTCTGATAAGATAAAATTTCCCGACATACATACCTACACACATACATACCTACCTACGCACGCGCATACGTACGTACGTACGTACGTACGTACATACGTACATATATATGGTGATCGTGGAGTATCATTGTCACCTCTTTACCAACCACCAAAAATTCCGTGTATGACAGTCTCTTTTTGTTAGATAATTATTTCGTTAATATGGACGATATAAAAGTAACGAATTGAGCGTGATTGTTTCGATCGTATTACTACTACGAACCTTTTGTATTGCATTAAAGTGAATAAATATCCATTTGGTCATTGAAACAGAAAGAAAATGTTTATAAGGTATTATTTAAGTTTTAGTCCACGAGATAGACCAGCTTAACGCTCGTGAAAATATTGGGAAATAAATTGCGTCCAAATTTTATTTCATTTGCATATTTATGATATAAATGTAATGGGCAATTAAAAATAGAGCGTCGCGTTTGCATGTGTGCGCGCGCGCTTATGTTTGCGTAGGTGCGGGAGTGTTTGTCTTACCTTAACGGATTCGTTCTACTTAATTCTTACATATCCCATGTTGTATATTTAAGATTATTTTTGCTTCTAACAATTACTGTATAGATGAAGAAATATCAAATATATAAATTCTCCGTTTGAAAATCAGATAAAAACTTTGTTAGGTTCTTTGGGAATAAAGAGTGTTCGGTGTATCGATTTCAGCCAAGTTGACTTATTCTTCTTACAGAAAACGTACAAATATTCTCCATTTTTTGAATGATTTTCATGTTATACAATATAATCAAACCAGTTTAAAAACTGGATTGCTATGAATTAAATGACAAATAATTTTTAAAAAAGTATTGATAAAAGTTCAAAATTATTTTAAACGTTATATTAGTCTTTACTCACGGTAAAACCTTACAAATGTAATCCTACAAATTATTTAATTAAGTTAAGCTTCTAATTTTGTTCAACATTATCTTTCATTTATCGATGTATATATAACGCAAGGAATACGAGCATTAGGGCATTGAAATTTATAATTAAAATAATTTATTAATTTGTCACGCGTCAATAATTTCAATTTTATCATATATTCTAATTATTCCGAATGGCTTTTAAAAGTGTTTCTTAATAATAAATTGTTATCCGAGTTTTGATTTGTATTCCCCGCTTTTCGTTGCTTACGATATTTCTCTTAACGAAGTAAAAATTTCATGCGTAATAATTCACACACACACACACACACACACACACACAAACAGGACATATAATACTTCAAATCAGATACCGTTGTTTAATTGTTATATCAAAAGGCTCGTTTTTTAATATAACAAAAATAATAGGAAATATCATTATTGTGACTCGTCTAGTGAGGATCGAGTGGCAAAGAACGTCAACCGTATACGTACATGTCCACATTTCAAAGTTAAAAACTTACCATAATTTTACTTTTTACACAATTATACAGTTGTTTTTATCATAATGAGTTTTAAAGTCACAGTTAATTTTGTACAAGGAATCTGAATTTATAATTGTAACAAATAAAATTCAGTAGTTCATCCGAAACATCGGAAGACCATGACATTTTTATATTATACTGATAACATTTTTTCACTGTACCATAGCTAACAAGATTCGGAAGCACTTGAGTATTTCACAAAAGTTCTTGAAGCGCGATTACTTCGATCTAGTTCAAAACATGGATAACACATACTAAATTATTAAATTTTGGTGCGGAGAATATTTATGTATGGTTGCGTACACTCCGTACTATTGTTACATTCGAGTTATATCATTTTGCGATTTAACAAAAACTGTGATAGTTTGAAAATAGCTGCAGAAGTTGTAATGTAGCGGGGAATTGGATAAATAGAGTTTTTTGTAAAAAATTTTTCAAAAAATTTTGGGATACGTTTAAATATGTTCTATTATTATCTGCATGATCATTTTTACAACTTGACGTAAACGAACGTAAAATTTCCATCGCTGGTCTTGTTAATAGGGCGAAATAATAAAAATTTTTACACATAAACATAGGCGCACGCACACATACGTACGGCCGCGATTATGGCAGAAGCACAAGTACTTAAAACGCTTTAGTATCAATTTATCGATTAAAGGGTTCGTTGTTCATTCGGATCGTTAGTGAAATAATTAATCTATCATCAAATTGGTCGTGTGTTTGGTACTGCATTAAGTTATATCTTCAAAGCGCATCGATCACCTTTAATTTGCAGTTGCTACTTTTATTCCGACGTAAATGATATCTTCATTTCAGCTGTTTTTGATTTTTTCCCTCTTAAATATCGACGAAAGTCCCAAGAGACTCTTCTTGTTGCCGGTACGAACTTTATTTGTTCCCGCTGTGAGCTTTAATGGTACAATTTTTCGAACGTCGGCGTGTGAAATTGTGCAGCAAGGCAGAATTTCAAAATTGAAAAAAGGAGCAGTAAATTAAAATGAGTATGCAAGAGAAAGTTGAGACATTGCACCTGTTTTGGAGACAAAAAGAAACGAGAAACTTTAGCGCAGCAGATGCAACGAGTGTTACAAAAATAACGGATAAGATCGGATAAATATGAAACGTAAAACAAATTCGACCACTTTTATACGGGGAATGTGCACGCGATCTTACGTGTCAATTTATGTGTACGTATACCGAAGTGGAAGATTGTACCAACCAAATCAATATTTGCCAGGTGGGATCAAGAATGCGAGCAGCATCTCGTTCAAGCTTCCTGTCGGTAGACAAGTAAAATTTTTTACTTTTTCCCGATATAATTCATAACAAGGCTCGTAGATTCGGTCTTAATGCCTCGGTCGCGACAAAACTGTAAAAAAATTGATGGAAGAGGGAGGGAGGGAGGGAGGGAGGGACCGTATTGTATCCCCGTTTTATATCTCGATTTTTATATGTTAAAAAATGAAGCCAACCGAAATCTTACACTGATCCTTTGATCCCAAGGTCCTTCGACTTGGCGCTTATGCTCGCCTCTGGTTTGTCCGCAGATGTGCCATTCCCGCCGTCGCGGAAGCTCACCGTGGCGGAGGTGTTCGACTCGCGGACAGGGAGACCACGTCCGGATGTCCTTAAGCAGCACTTTATCCTCGAGGGAAGGATCGACGAGGCCGCGGCGCTCCGCATCATCAACGATGGCGCGGCTCTTCTCAGATCCGAGAAGACGATGATCGACATCGAGGCGCCGGTCACCGGTGAGTAAAACTTCCTCTTATCCGAATAATACTTTTCTCTTCCTCGCTTTTAAACCTTTTAGAAAATTTAATTAACAATTCGATAACAATCCCTGTATATTCCGTAAGTAATCGAAGAGTCGAGCACTTGAACGACGACAAAGGCACGACAACTTCTTATATCTTCGATCGCTGAAAATACTTCATACTTTCAAGCAGTTCGACCTTTTCTTTGTATAAACAAGGGCTACATTTATCCATCGTTCGGACGAGCAGAGCAAGCGTGGCTTTTGGCTTATTATCGTAAAGCTTGAAAAACAAGAGATTTTTGTCAAACTGAAATATGTCGATAGGAGCTAAGGTAGTCAAGTGTCAACATTTGCATACTTAAATGTCTACGTTATAACTCGCGGTTGAATAACAGTTAATAATACGGTTTTCATACGGTTGTTGGAACGTTGAAACGTATGCGTCGGTGCTTTGTGTGGTTTTGAATAATGAAAGTAGATTATTCGCGAAGAAATTGTTAAGCTCACTTTTCATTGACGAATTGCCCACATTATTATATATGCCTTTATTATACCAAGGCATAAAAAAATATAAAACAATAAAAATGAATAATGCCGGTTTGTATTTTTCGATGTCTATTTTTGCGATAACTCGTGGAATTTTCTACCTGAATTCTTTAAAAACGAAAATGAAATTTATCCGAAAGTTTAGAAATATGTCGTTTCAATTCTACGAGGAAGAAAGTTGTTTTATCGTCTTTTAATTTTTTGAATAAGAGTAGCATTTTTTTTTTAAGCGTGATATGATCCAATGCGACATTATCATGCATAATTCAATATTTTTAAGAATAAAATACGAATTAAGAAATAAAAAGATCGTATATTTAAAGTGACAAGTGAAGATTATAAAATAGCTTGAATAAGAATATATTCAATACCGTAGAAGAATGGTAAATTCTTATGTTCAGAAGTACCTCTCGATATTCTTGTAACATTATAAAATTTCCGTATGGGAAAGTTTCACGCAAACCAATTTAATACTGCTCTATCGCTCAAAATTCAACGAACTAAATTCGGTGCTGCTTGACGTTCTTAAGAATTTATTCTGCGCAACGATCTAAACCAAATATAAAATATTACAATATTTTATAGTACGATGCGCTAAAAGAAAGTTTCAAATTTCTTTTTAACGTTAAAAATACATAAAATGTACCATCGTTTCGTATCGAAAACTCCTGCCTTGGTGCCTATGAAATATACAGTGCAAATACGTGTGCGCGCGTATTTGTACAACCACACACCGCAACATTAATAGGATAACTTATTTTGTACCAGAAGTAATGAATATCTGGCCGTATTTATCGTGTAAATAGTGATAAAATAGAAATAGGCTATTATAACGATATAATTTAAAAAATAATAAAAAATTTTTATTTTTATGTTTAAATAGAAATACGGCTCTACTTTACGTTAAAAGAATTAATTTCATCGGTATTTTATTTGCATTGGGTTTCTAATAAAATAAGATAAAAGTCAGATTCAAATTTTATTCGTAAAAATGCCTCGAGTGCGAGTAAAAGTAAAAGAACCATTTTTTATTACGTTTCTCCGATACAAGCCCCAAATACGTAACGGTTTATTTTATATTATTTAACGACTGGAACTTGCGAAACGGAGATACTTGAAGATGAATTTCTGTTTGGGAGACTAACCTGTCAAGTGGTCAAGTTGTCTGTCCGTGTAAAGAAGTACAAGTGTACAGCTTGTTGGATCAGTCTCAAAATATTATTTTATAATCGATCATAATATGTAATCAATATTTTCTACACTTCGTAACTTTCGTCAATGGCTAAAGCATAATGAACGTTTACGGATCCTCGTATAATAATGCAAGAGCAAACTACGAACTGTCATTACGGCGCAAATTGAATAACTTTTTCTTTTTAAATGTCACGCTCGTTCGAGATGATTGCAGAAAAGGAAACAGGTTGAGTTGTCGCTAAAATTCACTTTTATGAAAAATACATTTTCCTCTTTATAATTGATAATAAATAAAAGTGCCGGCGATAGTTTAATTTTTAGTGGTACTATCTTCGACGCTTTTAGCGCGTAGAGGCATAGATTACTGTTTGAGGTTGGCATTGATTGTCGAAATAATGAAAACGAACTCGAAACAAATGAGCGTTCCGTCACGACTAATCTCAGATCCCATAAATTGTCAAGAATAGAAAGCCCATTAATTATTTACAAAGGAATCTTTTAAACTTTTATAATACTGTCAAACTGGAAACACATATTTTACATCGTGCTGTCTTCTTAAATTAGATTTTTTTAACAACAACGGAAGCCAATTAAATTATTTTAATTAAAACGTAAATGTACAATTTATTTTCAAATACGAAGAAAATAAACCTCAATTAAAAACACATTTTTTCTATCACATATAATGTGACCGTTATCGCAACGTATGTTCATTCGCTGTTTTTCATTACCAATTGCGCCAGTGCAGTTTTCGCTTGCGTTAAACGATGTTAATGAGATATATGAAGATTAAACCCAAAAATGTGTAATGCGATGTAAAGATGCGTTTGCACGTACTTTGAGTTTGAAATATTATTCTGTGCGCTTGTTTCTACAATTAAATGTGATTCCATAGATGTTTTCGAATCGAATTACCTAGTCAGTGTTCCCCTACCAAATTATGGAACTGATTGTGTGTGATTAACTGATAGCATCGTCCAGTTGTTAAAAGCCTGGGTGCCTCTGTGTAAAGGCTTTTTCTTCTAAATCAGCAATCAGTCATTTATCGTTTGGAATACATTATATTAATTCGATGTTTCTTTATTATTCGTTTGCAGTTTGTGGCGATATTCACGGGCAGTTCTACGATTTAATGAAATTATTCGAAGTAGGTGGACCGCCCTCATCCACGAAGTACCTCTTCCTTGGGGATTACGTCGACCGAGGTTACTTCAGTATCGAGGTCAGCATTTATTCAGAGAACAATTTTATCTTTGTTTTTATTCGTGACACACGCGTTCCTAATACAACACTGATCTCTGCAGAATATTTGTCGTGCGTTTTTTCTGAAAAGACATCGTGGCTCTTGTAAAGCGTCTCGGATTAAAACTCATTCGAAACCTTTTGTCCATTTATGATAGTTCGCTAGATACCACATTAAATTTCGATGTGCACGTCGAAACCAGCGAGCAATTTACAATTATTCACTTTAATTCTGAAATTTAATTACCCATTGCGAGGGTCAGTTCATTCGCGTAATACATTTATCACGCGATTATTACCGTCTTAGTCATCTTAGATATCTTTTAAGCATTTATAGAATTTTTGAAAAATGTTTGAAAATCGATATGAATTTTCATACTATGTCATACTATTCGAGACTTGGATCACTTTTAAATGACTGTCATTTCTCTATTTTTTCGAACCATTAAAAATCAATATTAAAGATGCCCATGGAGGATTCTTCCAATTTTTCATTCGTTCAACAGAGGCTACGTACGTGTAGAATAATAGTTTTGCACACAGTCGGTAATCAATTACACCCTTAGTGTATTTATGAACGATAAATTCTGAAAAGTACTTGATGCACATAATACCAGCGAGGATTGAACAAGTTTAAAGAGAAATACGTGTCGTTTATTTCTCGCCCGTACGTATAAATATTAAAAATATTTCCAAACACATTTGTTAACACGCGTAATTTAAGAAGTATGACATGTATCGCCTTGTACGTAATATTTTTCAATTTAATGTCTCTTAGCTTCGCGATGAAATAATACCCGGAAAATGAACAGAATTATAGAAGTATAATTGTAAATGATATTTGTAACCGTCACCCATTGTTATGAGATAGGAATTTTTTGTAAAAGTGTACATTACCCACGTAACGTATAATTTTATTTTCATTTTACAGTGCGTATTGTACCTGTGGGCATTGAAATTGTGCCATCCAAATACACTCTTTCTCCTTAGAGGTAATCACGAGTGTCGGCATCTTACAGAATACTTCACATTTAAGCAAGAATGTAAGTTTTTATCTATTTACAAAGCTATTTCTCCGTCATACTTTACAAAGATCTAGGAAGTCTTGTCTATATTCAGAAATTTTACATACAAAAATTCTGAAAATTCTTAAAAATTCTCGACATACGGAGAAATAGTATTTTGCAAAACTTTACACCCTCGGCAATGGGATAATAAATAAAATTCTGCAATCTTCTTATTGTAATGTTTATTGCAAGGGAAATATATTAATTTTCTTACTTATGCCTATGATTTCTGATTCAATATAATATAAATTAAATTAATTTCCCCGATTTCATAGACAATATTGAAAAGTATTTCTGTGATTTTATCTGCCTCCTTTCATTTCATCAGCAATATTTATAAAGCACGTGCAACAGTGTATAAAATAATTTCACTACACTCTCGTAAAGTAACCGATACGTGCAAAGTTAAATGACGCTTCGTCAATACCTGGAGGGTATACCGAAACAAATAAAATATAAAATTCATTTGCCTGCGCGCGTCTATTTCACTCAAAATGAAGAATTGTTCCAACTAAGAAGAAAAAAAAATGTATTTCCTCGGTTTATAATATTCGGTCCATGTTCGTGAAAAAAATAATCCGTCGTTGTTGGCCTTTATAGTTTAACCAGCGAAAACTTGGATCATCTAAAAGCAATTTTAACTTCTCATTGCAAAAACTATTTTGTTGCGCGATAAAAGCAGTTTCAAAGCAGGAACATTTTTGTTTTAAGCACTCCCGCTATTAACATGTTAAAAACTCGTAAGTAAAATAATTTTAAATTCATCGTCGAAAAGATCTCACTCAATTTTCTTTTTATACGTTTATCAAAACTTTTTTAATTAAAATTAAATACTTTGGCTCGTAATTTGAAGTCTCGTAGTTTGAAGAAATTTAAAATTTTCTGCAAGTATCATGTGTCTCATCGATATGTCACTACTAAGCCTGAGATTTGCACGTTATTTTTAACAGCAAACGGCCAAGTGTCGGACCTTCGTTCATTAACATTTAATCATCAACCGTAGGCATTTAAAGGGAAATACGAATCTGTTGCTTGTAGAGTAATGTTCACGTGGTACATTTCACTTAATTTCATCGGTTACGTCCGACGATTATTTAGGCATCTAAAGTTGTTATTCGAGTGATATCTCATTCTAAAAACATATCCAAACTATTTTTAAATACCTTGGTCAAGTGCTGAAAAGCGAACCAAAACTAACGTTTACGTTAATTATGCTAGCACTGAGCATTTATGTAAATCAATTACCAGAAATGGATTACTTTAGCAGACGTAAGCGTGCAATGTAATGTATGCAAAACTATGTAAAATCGAACGCATGAAATTACAAACACAGTTGTGACAATTTTAATGCACTGAAACTTCCTAGTCTTAAAAAGTAGTAAAGAAAAAAAAGGTTTCGATTTAACATAGTAAATAATTTGACGGATGATAAACGCAACTCGCCAAACAGAAGAAGAGGGGAAAAAAGAAAAAAAAAAGAAAAAAAAAAAGAAAAAAAAGAAAAAAACTGTTTAAGCGCTCCTAAAGAAGTACTCGGATGATTATATTAATGACTACCGCATTAAGGATGCCGCTTCATATTATCGATTGTAGTTAAGCTGGAATTAATTAAAAACGGAGTTTTTTCTGCCTTGTCATACTACTTTATACATTTCTTGGCCTGAAAAATTACGATAATTGAAGTATTTGTAATTATTTACAAGTTAATTAAAATAAAACAAGGTCAAATGGACTCATTACTGTCGGTTAATATGGAAGCTCGTCTAATTTTTGTTTACCCTATTTCTGTAAAGTATTAAGTTGATGCGCACGAATTACGAGTTCTATGCTTTTCTGGCGACCAAGAAGATGTACCTAAGCACATCCGAAACAACCTCGTTTTAGTCCCAGAATAAGATAGATCTCTCGGTAAGCACGACAATCGTATTCTTTCTTTTCATGGTAATGCGCGTTCTCGGCCAATAGTACGACAATCGGTAACATTATAATGCCAAAGGAGAGAGCATTTTAATAAATTGCAACTCTGTTCTCTGGCGGAGAACAACTTTCACGCCTCGGTTATGAGCGTTAACATTCTAAACGATAAAAACCGCGTATGTGCTAATTCGTCTCGCGCGCGATAACTTCCATTGATTAATCAGCGCTCTTCTACTCCAGACACCAGTTAATACACAGTTGTTTCATTGTATTCGTATTTCAATATTAATAGATACGAAAATAGCTGCCATGCCATGCTGCGATCGTAGTACAAAAGCACCTGCCGCACCTCCAAGTGTGAAGCGTACGTTGTTAACAAAAGCTGGGCTTACCAACATTGTTAATAAATTATCGCGTTATTTACACCTTTAGCGTACAATTAAAAGCGAGCCTTTTTAACTCCGCGCCATTCTATATTATCGTTATTAGTCGGCAGGCCGTTTCTTCTCCCTTTCAATCGGAAGATTCAAATTGTTGGAAGTATCACACGAACGATCCGCGATCTATTTTCAGTTGCAGCTCCGTTAGAGAACCGTTTCGTCTTTGATGAAAATACTAAAATACTGCTTAGCAAAGCGAGTTCGCTTGCCGCGGTGTTTCTTTCGGATATTTTTTCGAAAATATATGGAACGCGCTCCATCTGTAAACCCATCCAAGATGGCACAAAGGAATAGCGTTTACGAAAATCTTAAACGTGGCAGCGGATGATTCATGGCCGCAGAGGCAGAACGTTCGCACTCGCGAACGTCGTGGTGCCGCGAGCGCCTCCTTCGTTACAAAAGACACATTTCCTATTATATATTACCAGCCGGTACATGGACCACACGTCGTCTCTTTATTTTTAGGTAAAATTAAATACTCGGAGAGAGTTTACGACGCGTGCATGGACGCTTTCGACTGCTTGCCGCTCGCAGCTCTCATGAACCAGCAGTTCCTCTGTGTGCACGGTGGCCTTTCGCCGGAAATTCACAATTTAGAAGACATACGCAAGGTGAGTCTCTGCACGAGCGCTTGACGATTCCTAGCTGTGGAGATGAGTTTCCTTCTTCGATTTCGGTATCGAACGGGCGAACGGGCGAACGGGACGGGCGAACGGGCGAACGGGCGAACGGGCGAACGGGCGAACGGGCTAACGAGCTAACGATGCTCTACTTACCAAATCCACGATCATTGCGCGTATGCTATCGAGTTTTAGTTGTTTTTAACGATCCTAGTGCCGACGACGGACGACGAGCAGCTTAAAGCTCTTTTACGTTTCCGAACCGAGGATCAGTCGGTGTCTTTCTTTTTACTCGAATCTTTTCCTTTCTGATGAAAGAATTAGGCGCACGTGTCGTAGATCCTGTAGCTGTGCTTTTTTTCTTTCTTTTTATCCATTTGTACAAATTCACGTACGATTATTAAACATTGTTAACGGCGAAAATTGATAATACGACCGGTACATTTCACCGGTTCTTTTCCGTAGACTTCGCATTATTTTACCTTTTTCGCTGACCTTTGCATTTTCAAACGATCAATATCGGTATTAATAGATGCCTGTGTTCCAAAAACCCGCAAAGAATCTCTTTATCTTGTTGCACGCGTATTTTAATCCTAAAGTTCCTTAATAAACTCGAATTTGCTTCTTGAGCAAAGCCGACTACATAAATAAAACAAAATTGATTTCCATTGTCCTTCGATTACTTATTCGATTACTTATTTAACTCTGCATTTGTATTTTCAGAAGCATTTTTATTGATAAATGGAACGTATTATTGTACCTGACAAGTTGCCCAATACGATATAACTTCTATTGAATTCGATTGAATGTTTAAAGAAAATGCACTTTTTATAATTGAAACGACGGCCAACTCAATTACGTAACTGTGAATCACGATTACCAAAATATCCAAATGTTCTCTTCGTACGCCTTCAAAAAGTTAGCTTACACGCTCAACGCATATCCTACAATGATGTACCTAACGAGGTAAATTTCATAGGAAATGGAGCCTTATTCGGGCTTATTAGAAATAATTCCATTTAAACGGATTCCTGTGGTACTCACTGGCTTGTTGGTAATCAGGCTTCTTTAACCGTTCGCATAAAATCTAGTTTTTCTCGAATTTCTCCACTTGCGTAAACGCAAATGCATCACTCGTATAAATCGTATTTTTATTCAGAAATATGTAAATATTACGTTAAAGAGATTCTAAAATTTTTTTGTAATTTTTGGAA
Organism: Wiebesia pumilae; assembly: GCA_018907045.1. Classification (NCBI taxonomy): domain Eukaryota; kingdom Metazoa; phylum Arthropoda; class Insecta; order Hymenoptera; family Agaonidae; genus Wiebesia; species Wiebesia pumilae. The sequence goes on from JACCHZ010000138.1 coordinate 7,470,921, forward strand.
TACAGCCATTCTAAGAATTATTTTACTTTCCGTGACAACCATAATCGTGGGACCGATCGCCTGAAAACACATACGAGAAATAAATGCGTAATACGAAACGATAAAAAAAAAAAAAAAAAAAAAAAGTTAAACTTGTGCATTGCAGCTCGACAGGTTCAAAGAACCTCCGGCTTTCGGGCCAATGTGCGATCTTCTTTGGTCGGATCCTCTCGAAGACTTCGGCAACGAGAAGAATGCTGAGCATTTTTCCCACAATAGTGTGCGAGGCTGCTCGTATTTTTACAGGTGAGCGTAAATTATCGAATTCGATGTGTGTGCGTTTTATCATCCTTTATTTTTCTGCAATAATATTGGTAGATGAATTTTTAGATGAATTTTTAACGATATTTTCTAAAAAGTAAATTGGATATATGATAAGATTATTCCAACGATTTTATAGTTATATCATGGGGTTAGAGAATGCTTGTGATACTGAGTTCTGTTGGCGTGGGGTAACGTAATAATATTACAAAAATGAATAATATATCTTGCGCGGTCGCAGTTTGAAACGTGATATTTTATATCACGTCGTGATAAATTAATCGACGATTAATTCACAATACTAAGACGTATGTGGAAAAGTGCTTGCAGGAAAGGCAAAAGTTCAATAATACCAAAAATATTAACATTATACGTGGACAATGGATTCGAATTTTAAAACGTAAAGTAATATTATTCGTTCGCGGAACCGTTGAACGACTAAGAAGAAAAAATAACGTTAAATAGCATTTCCATCGATAATAATAGTAACAACAACAACAACAACAACAACAACAACAACAACAACAACAACAACAACAACAACAACAACAACAACAACAACAACAAGCTCTTTTACATTCAATTTCCAATCTGAAACTTAATTTACTTTTCAAAATAAACGTCGAGAATTGAATTTATTCAGGATGCTTACAATGTTTGAAATTTAGTTTCCATGTAATTTCAAATTTACATTATTTTGATAAAAATATAAATCTCGATTACAGGACAAAAATTGTTTTTCCTTCTGTTTTTTTCGATTCTTCGAAAGCTTTAAAACCAAATATCAAAAGCAAAGCTAAAAGTCATACTCGGTAAAACAAATGTGCATTTGTTGTTTAAGCTCTACATGCAGTTATTTCATCGTAAAACGCTTGTTATTAATCGAAATAAACTAACAAATGATTACTCGCAGTAAATTTCTGTATATCACGGCCAAATATTTTTCTTGCATTTTTTCACGACAATAATTAATCGCGTTTTAATTTCATGCGAAATGTTTTTATAAAAATGAAGTACGATAAAGTAAATGCAGACGAGTAAGATACTTTGAGGCTGTTTAATTTGTATCTGTATTGTCTCAATATTATTCTTGGACTCTAAAACTAACTTAACGATAATAAAAAACCTAAAATACCTTGGATTAATAACGCAGTAATTTCCTCCAAGAGTTGAGTTTTGTAATGGTTAAATAATAAAGGAAACTCGCTAAAAACAGCTAATTAATTTAGTATTCACGAAATTACGTTGAGGTCATAGTAAGGAAATGGACGTGGTATTTATAATTACGATTAAATGCCTTGGAAACACCGACTGACCATAAATAACCCAATTGATTTGATATTATAACTTAAATGGTATTCCATGTATTTTTCATAAGCGTATTGCACTGGTTACTTTAAGCACAGCTTTAACCTCCTCTAGCGATAGATTACCTTACGGTCTTCGACCGATTCAGAGACTTATTATCAATTTCAAAGAATCTCGGCATTGAATCAATATAGAATACCCTGCGGTACTCCATGCCTAAGAAGGTAGTCCTCGATTTGTAACCTACCGAGTAAACGAGCGCGACATCACTTTCGTATAACGATTAGTCCTATTCCAGCAGGACATCTTTGATCCGGCGCTTTCGATACTACCGTTCGACAACAGTAGCTCGATCGTCCATTGATCTCTTTCCGTCTCTTCATTCGGTCGCTTTGTCGCCTCAACGCTAATCGCGTGAAGGTGCACGAGACTTGGCCAAGTCGCGTGACACGATCCTTTATCATCCGTCCGTCGCTCCTGCATCTCGAACGAACAAACGGAGGAGGACGAGAAGATCGTCTAGCCATTTATCTGTGTGCGTGCGCGCGCGCGCGCGTCTCTAGTCCTTGTCCCGTTGGCTTGACTCCGAGTTATTTTTAAGACCTTCTAGGACTACCGGTTTTCCAGGCGGATACGTCCGTGATCCGTTTCACAAGGCGGTGTACCAAAGGGCAACTTGAATGCGGTAAAGAAATATAGGATCAAGTTTTCCGTATTCGTACGTTCACGAGGCCTTAGTGGGCTTGTAATTATTAATATTCTCGATTAAAACGTTGGCAGGACGAGTGAGTCTCGTGGCTACTCGAGGGATTCGCTTTTGATAAAAATTTTCATATTCACTAGCTAAAGAATGTGGGAAGAATCCTTTCAACTCGTAACTGTGCCCCGTGATTTTACAAAGAAAATGTTGTATCTGCGTGTTCAAGAGCAACGTTAAACCAGAACGTTGCTTAATTTAATTTAATATTCGCCAACCTTGAGTAACGACATACCTATCTGTACTAAAGTGAGCATAAATATTGCACGTTAGTCACATTATGGTTATATTATGAAACGTGAAAATTATAACCAAATTATGCGGGAAAGGTTTTTCTAAACGAGGTCGCTACTTTGTTGTTGTACGTGTAGTCGTGTTCGTGGGAATTGCGTGGGAAATTATACGTTGTATCTTCATTTGATATACCGATGTATTATTATGAAAGAACCTGTGCTTTTCCTACGAAGTAACGTATTAACTGCAAATTTACGAATTAAATGCACATCTTGCGTTTTTCAAACTAACCTTAAAAATTAGAGACTAATCAAAGATAACGCATAATAATCGTAATCTTTGAACGCGTTTAAGTAAAATCCAATATGAAACGTGAAAGGAATTCATTTTAAATGCATTTGTAACATTTGCTATTGATTCTTTGATTTTTAATTTTGTAAATAGTGTGCTTTTTTGATCGTTAAGTTTATCGCGTAAAAATGTAAAAATGTAAAAGGAATAAATTCGGAAGAGCATTTTCAGAGCAGGAATATCGGCAGATTATTATCAGTGCGCATAACTGATAAAGACGACTCATTTACTTTCATTTCCATATTTCGAAGAAAGTACCATCCATTTAAACCGATGCGATACCTAAATTCATGTCTCGCTTTATATTCATTTGTGAATTTTCAAATTCCACGTAGGTTCGCCATCATAAACTTACCCCCTTTTCAACGAGGTAATTCAGAATTTATTTTAACCAACTTCGTATTATTCATTTGACTCATCCTGTCCCCTGGTCTTGGCTACTGATATTTTCAGCTCTTTGTGCGTAAATCGGATTAGGAGAAACTACACTCGCATAATTAAAAATCACAGCGCCTTCGATGAACATGCAAGTGTAATAGTATGGAAATTTATAAAGGAGCGCGCATAAATGTACAGAAAGTAAGTAGAAGTATGCCCACTTTTGTAAAAATTGGGATCAAAAGTCGAAACAACAGAAATAATTCGAAAGTTTTCTTCTCGTCGAAACAGTTGTTTATATACGTGGCGAGTAATTTTGTAAGAAATTAACTATCTTCACTCTCCCGGTACAAAATTCATGGATTTATTCCCTGAAATTGAATGGCGTGGTTAATTATTTGCAGTAGATTTAAAAATTAATACATCTCATAGAACGGAATTCGAACCACTTGCTTTGACACGGAGTTTCGACTACAATAATTGATATGCTAAAAGAGTCGGTATAAAGTAAGTTGCGCGCGTTAACGCATTCTCTTTAATTTTACGAACTATTTCAGGTCGTAAAATATATTAGCTGTCGAACCTGGTTATGTCGACGATATCAAATAAAGCACTCGATATCCGTGTCATTTACTCTGTTCATCAAAATATCTACGGTGATTGGTAGCTTCGATAGATTTATAATGCTCTTGAAAATTGTTTTATATTATTAACATTTTATTTATATTCGTATTATTAGAGCGCAATCGTAGTACGATAGAAGTAATGTATACGTAGAAATGTCTACGACCCCATTGAGAATTGTTCCGTAAATAAGTTTGTGCCTTGCTTGTATCTATGCATTTTCCCTATTTGTAAGCTACGCGTACTCCCTGTGCTTCAAGAGACGCATATACATACCAGTTAGAGCACAGGCGCGTAACTACTGCTACAATTTGTCAAAGAAAAAATGCCGTGAAAAAACTCAGGAGTAAAATCCATTTGCTAAATTGTCCAATATTTTAAAATTGACATATGCTCGTACGGAAATATTGCTAAATTGTTAAATTTTCTTTTTTCGTTTTGCTTTAAAGTTTAACACACAAACTTCATTGACAATGGACTTATTCGAAAAACGATTTTAAAATTAGAACTTTCGATTGTCGTATATTCATTAGAATATTCTAGTATTAATTAAATATGAATATTTAATTGATTTAAATACCAAGATAAGCAACGAATATTTTGTCAGATATTTCACGGTAATTGAACAATTTCCGTAAGAGACAACCTCCAATAAGAGACTTAAATATTTCAGATAAACGAGTGGTATTCCAAATACTCATTTAGCTACTTATAGATTATAGATTAAACATTTCTATAATGCACAGGTAAAGTTCAAATTGAATTGCATCGACACAAATTCCTCTCAGTATAGAGTGCGCGTGATAAAACATATTTTATTGTCAAGATTTTCAAATCAATTTTGAATACAATTCATGAATTGAGAGGGCAAAGGAAATTAGTTTCAATTCTTCCAAAATTACAAAATCCAATGCAGAGTTTCAAAATTAAATTTCTGTAGATTGCATTGTTTTGGCACACGCATTTGTAGAATTTGCACAACCAAGAATCTTAGATGTATTTGCTCGAAACGTTGTTTAGTAAGAGGGCAATGGATTGCATATTTTGCATTGATAAGAGCGCCCATTAATTTTCGAGTTTCCCAATTATTACGGTATCTCCGATCGGCCGGATAACGAAAAGTCAAAATAACTTGCGGACCCTCATCAAACGTCGCTCGATTAGCAAATCGAGCGACAAATCGACAAATCGACAAATCGACAAATCGACAAGTCGGAACACGCAATTACATTAATACGTTGCAATTCCTTTAATTGGTGAATTAATTAACCTCCTCGTACAAAGTAATACAAAATAATACAAAATATATTGCCTTGCCTGCACGAAGCATTAGAATATCGGTAAAACAGGACTCGGTCGTCGAAGCACTTGAAAGCGAAAAAAGAGACGTGGTGGTACGTTTAATAAGGTATTTAATAAAAAGTCCCTCTAACGCTTACGTTTGCACGTGTGTGTGTGTGCAGTTATGCGGCGTGTTGCGACTTCCTTCAGAACAACAATCTACTGAGTATCATTAGGGCACACGAGGCACAGGACGCCGGATATCGCATGTACCGCAAGTCACAGACGACGGGCTTCCCATCGCTGATAACCATCTTCAGTGCCCCCAATTATCTCGATGTCTACAATAACAAGGTTCCAATTTCTAGCTGTTACACACATACAACATCAGTGGCATCATTGTTCCACGCAAAAAAGCTGCAATCCCTATTATACCTATTTATCAGGGATAAGCTGTTATTAGCCTCAACCGGATGATTTTACCAAAAGCGAAGTCGTGGCTCTTAAAACGTGGATAAAATTAATGGCTTTTATTATGAATATATATATATATTTTTTTTTTTTTTTTTTTTGGGGGGGGGGGGGTGATTTTTGTAATCGCGAACAATAGATGGAATACGGCTTAAGGATTTTTACATCGCCAGATTGCTTTTGCTTTTCTGAATTTCACAACTTTCGCAACTTTATTCACGATAAAGACTTTGAACTTTGATCGTTTGTATTTTATGCTTAAAAAGTACTTGGTACCGGTTTATTTTACGCGATGATAGTTTATATAGGTTGTTAATGAATTGACTCGCCCACGGCAATCGCTAAGAATATCTGCCAGAAAATTATGACGAGCTGTTCTAACAATATATAATAATGATTTATGTCTCCATTCAAATGCTTAATCTTTCTTTAAAAGAGAGGAGGATACGAAGACGGTTGTTTTACCATTGAAAGAAGCAAATCTCGTACTATTCTTATACCAAGTAACGCAGATATCCTATTATTTATTATTCGTTAAAAATGATCGCTGAGAATCCTTCCTACGTTTCAAAGAATTTATTAAGTAATATCACATTTTATTGGATGCATATGTTCATTAATTTAGTGCACCATTAAACATTGCGTTTACCTGTGTTAGCTATAATGACCCAACGATAAAATTACACGCCAATAATTCAGTTCGGTTCTTTAAAAAGCAAATCGTCATCAGAAGATTTTAGAAGACATGTAATACTAACGCCGTTGAAGACACGACTATTTCTGTTAAAAACACACTGATACCTGCCATTCCAATACTACGATAAATATATTAATTTAAACGTTGGTTAAACCAATTTACATATATTAAAATCTTGGGTGTGCTAACCCTCTGTAATGGTAATCGGTATTATTATTTAACTCTTCGGTACGTTGTAGAAGCATTGCGCTTCGAATAACGGAAGCACGGAACATTAATATTCATCGAACAGCAACTAATGAAATCTCAAATTAATAAGTAAATCTTTGTCTAAGACACGAGAAAAATGCAATTTTGTATTCTTTATACGTTTTATTTTTCAATCGTAAGAGTAATCTTGATAAATTACCAGTCGAGGTCCGAGTGTTATCTCAATTCCTAATTCTCGGTATTAAAATGATTAACCACCACACTTTCTGTATGATTAAGTAATAATAAGAGAGGTACCCGGAAGAAAAGTACACGTGATTCGTTTCATTCGTAAGCACTAGATCAAAGTACGTCTTACGAGTTTGGTTACGACCGTGTAACAAACGCACATGCCGAAGAATTATTATGATCGACTTGGACGTTAACGCTGGCGTGACCCTCACAAAATTGCCCCGATTAATTTTAACTTTGATGATTTAGGCGGCTGTGCTCAAATACGAGAACAATGTGATGAACATTAGGCAGTTCAACTGCTCGCCCCATCCGTATTGGTTACCCAATTTCATGGACGTCTTTACGTGGTCTTTGCCTTTCGTTGGCGAAAAAGGTATTTATGAAAACAAAACAGACGCTATTGAATCACTCGAGATCATTGATATCGAATTTTCATCGTTGAGCAAAATAATCGCATTATCGACAACACGTTCCGAATATTAATAAACTATTACATCATCAATAAAGTTTCGTAACTTTTAAAAGTATTTACGTTCTCTCGTACGACCACGAAGTTATCGCGATAGAGAGAATTTAAAATGCTTCCTAAATTGAATACTGTAGATTGGAATCGTAGATAAGAATGAGTTTTACACTTCGAGCGACGTTTCTATTTCCGAATAAGGTGGAGTCGCGATGAATACCTTTGAATTCACTTTGAAGTGGAACTAGAATTGCAATTGAAATAGAGTTTTGAAAATGATGTACGCGTATATTTTCTAAGTCCATTCTAACGCGCATTTTATTTCATTAAAATAAGATAAATACGTTCGTTCTGAAATTATTGAAATTGAATATAAATACATTGATAATATATAATTTTTTTTTTTTTTTTTTTTTTACTTGTATAGTTACAGAAATGTTAGTAAACGTGCTAAACATTTGCTCGGACGATGAACTTATGAGCGACGGAGACGATGCACTCGAGGAAGGTAATGTTCATACATATTTACTTATTCTTCCTCTTCTTCTTCCTCCTCTTACGTTGTCTTCCTTATGCGGTCGTTTACATTTTTTTTTTCCTTTTTTCTCTTTTTTTATTTTTTATTCTTTATTCTTTATATTTTAAATATTTATCACGTCAGAGGACGACGATCAGTTTCTGCGTGCGCGTGTAAAACGTTAATAACGTCTTCGACGACGTTTATCGCGTAATTTATTTTATTAATGCAACAGGGTAACGACTCGTATTGCAGATCCTCGTTACAGCAGAATAACGAATATGTGAAAAGTTGCGAGTCGTCACGCTGTTGGTTTACCATTATACTTGTTTTTCTGTTTTTCTCGCTAAGGAATGGGGAAAAAAAAAAAAAACGAAAAAAAAAAAAACGAAAAAAAAAACGAAAAAAAAAAAAACAAAAACTCCTTTTCCCTCTTGTTACATTTATTCGAACGTATAAGAACAGTTAAAAATGTATTTCTCTTTTTGCTTTTCGAACGAAATATACTGCTGCACGGACAGATGGTAAGAAGTATCATTCAACCTTATTAATCGTCGAAAAATTGAATGCTTCGATTGTCTTTAATTTAGAGCTAATTTAGATAGCGTCAATGTGCCGAACTTCTCCCTCTACTCATTATATATTACATTGCATATATATATATATTTTCTTTTAAACACTCGCGCACACGTGCGCTCACCTTCTCTTCTATTCAAAAGCTCTTTCTCTTATCATTTCCCCTGTACGTACATGTATATTTCTTTTCTACCCGTCTTTCAACGTCTCTCTTATATTTCTTCGCGGTACGAAAGAAACTTATTTTTTACATCGAGTTCAACGCACTATTTATTTATTAAATTTTTCTCTCGAAGAACCTGCATCCCAATGAAATACTACATATCTAGCCTACCTCGCATTGTACTCTCGTATTTTCTTTTCGAATAGAAATAATATGTAAATTAATCGCTCGTCTAAACATTTTTCACATATTTACTTGGTCACATTTCACTTTTTTAATATTCAAGGCACGATCCATTTACATTGGCCTGACTTACTTCTTTTTCTTATTATTACCATTATTACCGCCACGCTACAACCAGGCACCTCTGTACTCTTATTCGATTATTACATTATGTTTTTCTTATTATCACGATTACCTCGTAGTCCCTTTCATTTTCATAGCTTTGATCGAGCTTGTCTTAAAAGTCTTACGAGCTCTTGAAAGCGACAGCATTTTTTTCGAATATTTAGGACAAATTCGATTTCAGCATCGCATGCTTTTATTAGTCGAGCGCAGTCAACGCAACGAAACTTAAAACTCCGTTGAAAAGAAAGTCTTCCCTCGTGAATGCGAGGGCATGCGGCGATAAGGAGTTTATGGCAAATAGATAATTTGGAATTTTTTTTCTTTTCTTTTCTTTTCTTTTTCTTCGATAAATCCGTCTATTAATTCCGAGTGAAAGTATCGTTCAACTTTTTCCAACCTAACGCAAAAGCAAAATGAGCTTCGTATCTGTTTCCAATCGCGTTGCCTTGACTGCGTTCAGCTCACAATTTTCCCCATTATTTCTTTTCTTTTGGTTTTCAGTTTTTCGTCGCAATAAAAAACTAAACGTCCTCCCGTATGATTAAGGAGTCTTCTCATTCATAACTGAAATTATTTCTCTCATTTCCTGCTCGTAATCATCGCCAGCTAATCTACGGCGCATCATTTCGTTGCCTCTCGTTTTTTACTTTCTAATTCGTCGCGTTAGGCTAGCGACGAGCTAGGGAAACTCTAAAAGTTAAGTATCGCTAAACGAAGACTAATCGGGAGAACTAATCAGGCTCTGCGAACGCTCTGATTTTTTTGTACTTGAATGATATAACGACGCTTGGAATCTTTCGTAAAATGGTAGGTGTCAATAGCAAATATCAATTATTGGGTGATTCTGGTCATTTCTTTTTAATTGCGGATTCTCTTGTGCACGAAATATCTGATCGTTCGTTTCGTGGAACTCCGTATTTGGAATATGTATTTTTAGGCTTAATTTGCGCGAGCATTTGCTTTTGAAAGCCTGTTTACGTCGCTGTTTACGTTGCAAATCGATATCATATACATTATATCATTGATTTACGGATTTATTAAACGTGGCTTATTTTACGATTAAAAGCATTTTGAAATACATTCTATAATGGCTTGCCAATGTAAACAAATTGCTAGCTTGCTATTAGTCGCCTTACAGTTTTCTAAAAGACTACTGAATCGTATGTAGCTTGTAGCTACGTAGTATTTTAACGAAGAAGAGAACGTTCTGAGATAATAATGGTCGATTAACTTTTTTTCACGCTATTCCATGAGCGACGCGAATGTTTATTCAACTGTTTCGCGGTATTTGCACACGGACTTTGTTGCAGACGCAACTTAAAAGAAATACTCATGAGATTTACTCTCGAGACTTGGAATGACAATCGTTTTCTACGATTATTCGATCCGTAATTCTGTCCGTCATTTTACGTATTGTAATATTTATTCGTTGCAAGGAAATCTTAACGTACTTCATTTTCATTTTCAGCGTGTACAACGCGTTTTATGCCTCATCGACGCAACGTGTACACGAAGATGCGTATAAAGTGCTTTTAATTCGCGTATCAAAGTCACGTGCGAAGGCAAATTATTTTAAATGAGCTTAACATTGATCGAGCTAAAGCGAAGGAGCCCGAATTTTTGAGTTTACATTGGTGCATTTTATGGGCCACAGAAGTTGTAATTAGCCATGGCACGCGTTCTGAATCCTTTTACGCGTTTCCGTAAATAAAAATACAATCGATTTTTTTATCGATTTTTTATCGATTTCTTTTTATAATTTGTTCGCAAAACTTCACTACCTTCTCTTCGGAGTATTTAACTATATGTTTATATTATATTTGTACGCATTTACATTTGAAGTAGCACATTGTCTCAAGTCATCTTGGAAAGTTGCTTTCAATACTGAGAAAGGTCTTAACCAGTCGATCCATAATTTACAGGAAAATGCGACAGGTCAAGTGATAAGTTAATTTTCCATATTTACGTATTTTGAAAGCATGTAATTACGGTGTCGTACAAATGACACCGCAGTAGCATCCAAATTGTAAAATCAACCCCGATTTAGTCGCAATCGACTGACTTTCATTACGTATGATAATGTTTTTTATGTAATAATTCACGGTTGAATTTTTTTATTACACGTGTACCTAGAGAATGAGAGGCGTCAAGCGATCTTAGAAGAGCGTTCAATCGATAACATAATTATGTCAAAATGCTTTTGAAACTTCGAGAAGATTATTAAATTATGCTTAGCTTAATTAGATGCGTATTAAAACAAAAAAAAAAAAAAAAAAAAACATAGTGTATTAATATAATGCAGCACTCGAGAAACTCAAACTCGTAATTTGAACGAATAATTAAAGGAAAATTATTTTTCTCAAATACACTGCACGTTAATGTTAAACTTTGAACACAAATTCATTTTTGAACATAAATTATTAAGCGCTTTTCCGTAGAATTGAACATGTATAATAATTAAAAAGAAATCATCAGAAAGCTATTATCGCAGCCAACTGCTTGTGACAAAAAAGAAATTTAAGAACAGAAGAAATCGAGCGTTACGAACGTTACAGAGGTATTATGATAGCGATATATGTTGTGGCAAGAGAAAAAGCTTGGTTTTATACTATTTGTTTATTTGTATGAATATATATATATATATATATATATATATATATATATATATGAGTGCGTGTGTGTGTGTATATATATATGTACGCGCGCGCGTGTGTGTCCTTTTTTTTGTTTTTTTTTTTTTTTTAATATGTCTAATAAATACTCGATGGCCTTGCGACATGTGATAAACGAGGACAGGTTGAAAAGGTCGAAAAAAAGAAAGAAAACTACGAAAAAAATACTTTTTTTTTTTTTTTTTTTTTTTATTCTCACCTCCGACAAAAAAATAAATGAAAGAAAAAAATGCACTGACTATCTTTTATCGTACTCCTTCTCTATTATATTTGTATCAATCACACTGGCCGTGGACTCCTCCTATCTTGGCACGACACTATGCTACTACTATCTTCTACTACTTCTACTACTTCTACTACTACCGCTCAAAACTTCGTTGTTCGACCAAACTCCTACTACGTTAAAAGTCGCAGCCAAAGTCGTGGCTCAAAAAAAGAATGGTAAGTCCGCTTGAAGACTTACTTGACGCAAAATTGAAAGACAAAAAGCAAAATGATTTTTAGCAATTGAAGAGAAAGAGAGAGATGGAATAATTTCTGCCCGTTCGCGAAGGCTTGATCGATCGAACTCACAGTATTGACTGTCGTTTGTGCTTTGTACCATTATATTATTATGAATCTTTTTTTTTATGCGCTTGCTATTGTTGCTGAATGTCATATTGCAAGAAGATCGATGTTACGAAGGCAAAGCGATCGTCGGTGATTTACGTTAATAAATCTTATAAATCTTCCTTTTTCTTTCTCTGCAATGGCGTGTTCTGTGACTGTTAGGTTTTGAATTTGACTATTAATCGCGAGTGAAGTTTAAATTAATCTTTGGCTTGATATCACTCCCATATATCGCCAATCACTTTGATTATAAAAGGGACTGCAATTACGATTACGACGATTATTTATCACTGCTGTTCCCGTTTTTTTCTCATTTAACTTCCTTTTTTATTGGCTTATTCTCGAGCTCCTTGAAGTTTCAGCGAATCTAGAGTCCTTGTTCTCCGCGATGATCGCTTGGAAAAGTGCTTCTCGTTTCTTATCGCGATAAACAAATCCTGGAGCGCGATTTTTTTCACCCGAATCGTGAAAACGTTAAAATACTCTTTTATTCGAGGGTCGAGGGATCAAAGTTTAAATCGCATTTGAAAGTGGAAAAGCTAAGACGCGCTGTAAAAGTACTAAAAGAGCGGTAAATTCGAGAAGTTGACCGAATTCGGACAAAATTTTCATTCGTCCCGCACATTCCGTTCTCCCTCTTTTCAGCTCAGTTAGTCATAATAAACACACCCGCGTTTTTATGGCTTCTGACACTGACACCCCCTCACTGTAAAGTCTCACGAATCCAAACGAGAAACCTCCACCCCTAACCTTGTTTGAGTCTTGCACGTTTGATTTATTTGGATTTTATTTTTCTGCTTTTTTAATGATTTGACTTTTCTTTTCATTTCCATTTGTTTATCATTACATTCACTGTAAAGCGTCTATCGCATAGCGATGGATTTCCAAAGGGATAATCAGTGTTCTTTATTTGAAGTGCTGAGTTTTTTATTTTGTTTGATTTCTTCGCTACGCCGCTTATCAAGAATCATTCGATGGCTTTTTGACCACCGTTTTCATTTGGCCAATGTGGAACAGCTATTTAAATAAAACGACTTTCCCCGCGAAATATCGAGGCGTTATTCCCTTTCACGATCAAATATTAAGTAAAAGGAAAGAAAACGAAAAGGATAGAGCCCGATATACGCGCCTTTGTATCAAAATGTATTTCGTTCTTAAAACTTTCAACTGTACAATTCGACGGTTATTTCGTCCTCTTTAAGTCAGGTAGAAAAAAGTCTTTCGAGTCCTTTAAATATGCGAAAATATCACTGTCGGTTGAGCGCTATCTCACCTCTGCCCGATTTATAGTTGCTCTGATTAAAGCAAGTCTTTCGCTGTTTTAAATTAAAGTGGAACGCGTTAACTCTGAGAGCATTGCATCTGCTTCCAAAATGTATACTTAATTGAAAGAAGAAGAAGAAGAAGAAGAAGAAGAAGAAGAAGAAGAAGAAAAAAGATTTTAAGGCAGACCTTAGCAGACTCTTCCGGTAAATTGGCTCGAATAAATTCAATCAAAAAATGTCACAAATGTGCTTGAGTAAAAAGAATCGTAATCGCATTATTATGATATCAGATATTGGATGTAAAATACTTGTGAAAGTTACACGGTACTTTTACTTTAAAACTACCCCTTCGTTTTGTATTTTTATATCAGGACGATTACGAATCAAACATGCTTAAACTCGACCGTTAAACGGATTAAAAGCAATCGACGCAGGTGAAACGAAAGGGAAAAGCTTTTCCTACCAAGCGCTTCGATACTAAGAACGCAAGATTAATTAGTCAAAAAGGATCGAACATCGCGTTGTGTTTCCTCGATGGTTCCTATGTCCTGGCGGTAGATGATTGAGACGATTGTACAGGTGGGTGGTGCTGATCGATCGTGGTGAGACGCGTCACGTTTACATTGCGGAAACTGTCTCTGGAAAAATCGTGCTCGATCATCGAACGATTGGCCTTGTTTCGCGCGCAAAGGAGTTTATATCTTTTTGCGGAATTATCGGATACCCTCATTGAACTTCTCATGTAGGTGTCATACGCCATATGAATCCATAAGCACTTTTGACAACGTAACTGGAAAATTCACTTTTAAATATGGCCTTACATTTTCTCTTGGGTATTATTATTATTATTATTATTATTTATTATCGCCTTTCATTCGTAGTATTGTAGCGCAAAGAATGATATCGGTAATTACGTAAAAGTTGGCCCGTTAAAGCCGTAGGAAGTAGGTTTATCTTAAAAAATTCACGTATCTCGTATAAAATGTTGGCATATATATATATATATATATATATACGTATGTACGTAATAATGCTTAGAGTTTCGATTGTATTTTATAACTAGCTCCATCTTTTTAAATACGAGTTAGAACGTACCGTAGATCTAGAGTGATCTAACGCTATCGCTATAAATAATATAAAAATTAGTTCACATGTTGATGGCATCATCGTAATGGTACGCGAATGTAGCGTACTGATCGATAACTTTCTGCAAAATTAGTGCCCACAATTATCATAAATATTAAACGTGTGCCTGCATACAGCACAGGATTGTGATCGTTTAAATATTCATTAGACCTTTTTTTATCGTTAAGTGTTTTTATTGCATTGAATATGAAAAATTAGGAATAAAAATTAACATCTAAATCGTTAAATAAACGAAGCACGTAGAAACGTAGAACAATTTTGCGAACCATTTTCGCTTTCCAGTCCATCTTCCTACGAGAGCATAGTCGGCTTTTCTTCTTTTTTTATCGTTTTTTCGCCACCACCGTACATTAAACATCCCGTATATGCCCACGTACACACATACATACATGTACGTACCGTTGATTTATGTACGCTTCCGTAATACACAACAACCCGTTGATTCTTGTCTTTCGTGCGTCAGTCTCTACGTATGACACACGCGAATAACGTTAGAATGGAAGAACCGTCAGTCCCACTTTGACCCTTCGTACCCTTAACACCTCCCCCGCCCCTAAATCCCCTCCCCGCAACCCGCCCCACGCTCACCTGCTCCCTACTTGGTGTTTCTACTAGAGAGTGATTCTTTTGCATCGCCTATATAAATTGTCTTTGCGCATGTTCAAGTCCATTAGAGCGCAGTCCGTTACGCCTTTCCATGTGTACACTCGCCCACACTCACACGTGTTATGTCTTTTTTTTCTTCTTTTTTCTTTGTATACTTTGCAGCTAGCACAGTATCCTTTTTCTTACCAACACCTTTCTTTCCCCTTCAGTTGCTCTGTTTTCTTTACCACTACTCTCCGATTTTCTAAAAGTGAAACTTTGATACAGACAGAGTGAAAATTCAAGTTTAAAGAAAGTTATCTTTACATGGCATTAAATTTTCTTTCGATTTGGATCAAACCTTCAAAGCTTAGAAATTACAATTGAACGTTCTTTCTTTGCGGATAATGCAAGGTCATTCCGGTTAAATAAAAGGAAATTTCGAATAAAAGCGCCGATATCTTCGCTTCAACTGGGATCGTATTTCAATTGAAACGCGTCAAAAGAGACGAATCTTCCTTTCCGAAAGAGTTAACGTATTGTCACTTTGAGTGAAGTTTATGAAAAATTTTCACAAAGTGGAAGCGTTATTATTGTTCGTTATTAGTCTCTCGCTCTCTTCTTTGTTATTTACGCAAACTTCGGTTTTTTCTTTTTGGTTTACGTTACGGTTTCTCGTGCTTTGTGTCGCGAAAAGAAAAACAGCATAGTTAATAATCCTTTTTTCGCTCAGTCTAAGTTTTATATTTTGCTTTTCGGCACGTACAAGTAAATCATATTTATTGAATTTTGCCACAGGGAGGGTCCGTAAGCTAAAGTATTAGAGTACTTCCTCGCAAGTACATTAACAGGCATTCGTTGGTCTGGTAAAATTGTGCAATGGTCACTTGACCATGCGTTAAAAGCAAAGAAAGAAATGTTGTCCCTTATCCGGATATTAGATTTTATTTAGGAATAGATTCGTGTTAGATTTGTATTGTCTTGTGTACATATAAATTATACGTAGACTTTCCATCGAGTCTGCGAGTTTATGATACGACTAATATAAATTATTCATGGAGTTTGTTTTTGGTGGTTTTCTTGGAATAATTAGTTTATATGCAACTGTTGATTTTGAAAAGTTTTACCTTCACCTTTGTGATCTTAAGGGAACTTTTGTTCTTACGTAACCACCATCAAAAAGCTTTGTGGTATTAGAGCGATTAAGTTTCGCATCGTGCGACTTACAAAGATTTTTTAAGGACCATTAATTACATTCTTTTCTCAAATTTATGTCTTTGAAAGTCGTTACGATGTTCTGTTTTATTTGACTTCACTAATACTTTCTTTTTTGTGCTTTCAGTTTATTGCGATCTCTGATATATACATGGAGATCACAGCAAAAAATCTAGTTTTAAGCCCTGGTTACCTCTTTATACTACGTTTTTTTCTTTTGTTATCAGTAGTATTAGCCCCGTTAAACTGCAGATATACATACATTTATCTATCTATCTATCTATCTATATATATCTATCTATCTATATATCTATATATATATGTAGATAAAGTGTAATATTCAGAGTGTCATTCACTTCGTATGCGGCATTTCGATAAATTTTCCTCTGTAGATACTAGAGCTTAATTGGATTGAGTTTCGCAATCAACAAAAGTCGGATGATCGCTAAAAAACTGCTTCCTATTTCCTTTTGAAAAAATTATAAATAAGCTTATTAAAATGTGTTGTTTTAATTTTAATTCAACAAATTAAATAAACCTTGTGTAACGTAACGATTTATCCATTTTTTTAATTATTTTTATAAGTTATATCGAAAATAACTGAAATCCAATTAAATTATTTAATTTATTATTGTGTACAATTTCTTTGTAAATATTTTGAAGGATATGAAATCGTTTATTCCATCTTAATTACTCACTTTCGAGCAAAGGCTCTTCTATAGAAAATATATTACTTTTTAACAAGAAATTAATCCCCTTTATTCAAATTCATTTTATTTTGAGCAACCGAATATACTTATTTTTCAATTACAATTCATCCGCACGGAAACTTTTATACTTCTTAATAGTTTTCTCTTGTTTGAGTTTATTTTCTTAATAAGTATTGTTTGCCTCATAAGCAATAACTCAATTTATGTGCAGTGTTTTCAGTTACGTTGCTCTTTTCTACGCTGTAATTACGTACTCGAACAAATTTCCTTTAAACAAAATGAACGGTGCAACGTGGCAAATTTTATCTGCGTGATTAGAAGCCTCGAGCTTTTCGTACTAGTTTTCTGCCTTTGGTCCTTTTTTTTGTATCATGCGTAAATCGAAAATCAACAAATTCGAGCGACAAAGTATAAGCGAGAAACGTATGCATGTATGCAACATCCACCCCGAGGCTAAAAAGTAAGCGAGAGAGAGAGAGAGAGAGAGAGAGAGTGAGAGAGATAGAGCGAGGGGGGGGGACAATTTGTTGTAACATATGCTGCGATAACGTCGGATATTCGGTGTCCGAGCATAAGTCAAGGCCGGTCGAGCCCCGTTTGACCTGCATCGTGAAACTCACTTGGGTGACGTCAATGACACTCTGATATCAAAACCATGGGCCGTCACGGCGATTAGGAATTTGTTTTTTCATTTGGACATCCAGTGTCTTATTTGCACTGCACTTATAATCTTGAGGTTCGCGGTGGAGATATTCTATAATGCGAATACGTTTGATCGGATGAATTTCTTGAATTGGAACTTTCTCTAATGTAAATGAACGCTTTCATTCGCGAAATTCAAAATATCCTGGAGCAACAAAGTAATTATACGAAAGTAATTGTGTATAAAAATGTTGATTACATCATCTGCGGTTATCGCTATTAAAATAAAACGTTAGTTAAAGTTTGAAGTGTACACTTTAAGATTCAAATACGGATTTGATACTAGTTTTTCGAATATATCCTATAATAATAAAATTTAGTCGTACATTTAATGGAAAAGTGAAAATACATTCTAGAGCATGAGGAATCTTTAATACATTACAAGAAGATCTTGAGTTTGGATCAAGGGTTTGCAATGTTCGAGAAATTATTCGGAACTGATGTAAGACGCCAAGAATTATTAAAGCAGGTTTTCGCGAAACGAAAACAGAGATAAAAAATTAAAAGTCTTTTTATTTATAAAAGTTGGAGTCGATTAAAAGGAAAGGAGTTTAACGTTAACAAACAGTAATGAAAATTCGAAAAGAAAGATGCGCATTAATTGAAAATAACGATTTTTATTAAATGAGAATTTATCGATCTATTAGCATTTGTGTGCGCGCGCGCGCGCGCGTGTGCCTGCATGTACGTGTATCTTCTCTGTGAACGAGGGTCAATTGAACGAGCGTGTAATATCTATAAAGAAGCAGAAATTATCAATAACGAGTATCGTTCATTTTCCTGATTGCTGTGTCGCCCAAAACATTGGTAGAAGCAACAGAATTATAAAAATAAATAGGCCAAGCAATTTTTGTATATTTTTAACATACCAATTGTAACATATACGAATAATATAATATTTATAACGATTTTAATTATCTCTTCGCACAAGCTTGAGAATGTATTATTTACGCAGTGCACATGTTTTTTCGTCTGTTCTATGTGTTGTTTTACTTTCTGAACCGCACCTACTTCCACTACTACTGCTACTGCTACATCGACCAACCAAATAAATATTTATACATATACATATGCATATATATATATATATTTTGCAAATATAAAAAAAATATATGTATATAAATATGTGTGTACGCCATCGACTTCATCTCGACATTCGCCAAAAATTGAAAAACTGCCACTGACGCGCGTATCTTCTACTACCACTACTGTCTACTACTTCTGCTTCCCCTTCGCTGTGATAACTGCGAACGAGCATATCCTTGTTGCTAAATATAAAATTAAAAAAAAAAAAAATCAAAATTCGGTGGCCACCGTTGACGCTGCTCTCACATTGTTGGTACTTCTGTCCCTTTATTCACGCCACCGGTAATCAATCTAACCGATGGTAACCATCTAACTACGACTCAACCAACCGCCATCACTTGTGCATCCGCAATCAACCGATCGACCGCCCGCGTACGGTGAGTTTTACCTCTACATTTTTACCTCTGCATGTTATACCAAGAAACAAAAACAAAAACAAAAACAAAAACAACATTACAACCACTACAAAGCCACACGACGTGTCTCTCGCGTGTATTATGCGTTTGTGCGCGCTGCCAGTGCTGGCGACAACGATACAACGTACCCTCCTCGTCTGGAATTTTCCACTCGAGTGTCGTCGTTAATTTTCGTCGACCGGGGGAGATTACGCGGGGTTTCGAGGCTTTGCAAAGCTAAAAAGAAGAAGAAGAAGAAGAAGAAGAAGAAGAAGAAAATACAATTTCTTCGACGAGCCATTTTTTCAAATCACCGCGTCCTCGCTGCAACGGCAACGTAGGCGAAACGCCATCAAATCCAACTAGTGCAATGCACCGCTGCAAGGAGCAGCAACCGTAATGGCAGAGCAATGACCCATTAAAAATAAGTTAGCTTTCAAGAGCGATTAAGAACTTAAATCATCGTAAGTCGAATTAACGGCGAGTACGGAAGCGCGGGCATTAGGCGACGATCGAAGCGATCCCAGAGCCGAGGGAAACAGTTACAGCGAGTGTTAAATTTCAATGAGCCTCCACCCCTTCGTCGGGGATGACGATGCGTGTCCATGTATAAACTACGTGTAGAGTACGTGTAGAGTACGTGTAAAGGACGTGTAATGTACGCCCAGCGCCGAGTCGATGCGCACCAGACGAGTGGCGCCGATGCGCGCGACCTTTTGCGAACCTTTAGGCGATGCCGCATTCGTGCTCCTGCTCCTGATGCTGCCCCGTTGTTCTTCCGTTTCGAGGAATACCGTGGCTCTGCGCGTTACTTTTCTTTTTACGTCCACCCCCGGCTTACTTTTGCTTTTTCTTTTTCAAGACCTTGGCGCTCGTTATTGCTCCCGAGCTCGCTAAGTGAAAACTTAACGAGACTCAGAAGTATTTGTTTGAGTAGCCCTTGAATGCAAGTTTTTATTTCTATTTTTTTTTTCCTTTTTTTAACCTAGCCGGTAACTTTCTTCCCTTTTCTTTTAAATGAAATAGTTAAGAATGCAACGAGCGGCATTAACGTCTCTTTGAAAGCGCTCTATAAATAATCATTTAAGACGGTATTATGTAGGTATTAAACCGTTGAGAATTTTTTTCTCTTTTTTTACTATATTTTTTTTTTTTTTTTTGTTCGCCGATAGTAAACAAAAAAATAAAGAAAACGCAGTGACAAGTTCCGTAACGTCGTCGCATCCGACGTCGCACAATGGATGTTAGTTTGAAATTAACCAGATAAAAGTTATACACCTGCGTTACAATGTTATCTGTTTTAGAAGTTTTTTCTTTTAATATTAAATTGGATATAAATGCACGAATATTACTATAAATAAAAGATTTCAAAAGGAGATGAAGTATTAAAAGAACAATTGATGATGTGTCTTAGCGTTCTATTTCCTACTTTGTGTGCGAGAATGGATGGCATTGAAAGTGTCAGATGGAGGGTACTTTTTGTATCGGTAATGAAGGATTTCAAACATAATTGCATATAAGAATTTCACGGAGAATTTATTGATTTTTTCAAGCTTATAATAGCATCAATTCAAATGTATTTATATATACTCTTAATCGTAAAAGCTTTCCCTCGCAATAAAAAAAAAAAAAAAAAAAAAAAAAAAAAAAAAAAAATGAATTTGTTTCATCGATATTTTGGAAGTATACAATTATGCCACATTACGTAGATTTACATTGCGCATAAATCTCGGCCAAGTTTCAATTACTAAATTGGTTGCAATCAAGGAAAAAAGATTCTGCGCATTTGTAGAGAGATGTCAGTGATTGATTAAATAAAAAAAATTAAAAAATTCTTAAGACAATGTTGCACTCGCTTTAGTTATTACAATTATCTATTCTTTGAGTGACAATCTGCCATCAATTGGTATAAGGAAAATTATTAACATTTATAATGCGTGCGTCGATCGGAAAGAGAAAAGCTAAAGAAGATTATTCATCAGAGGCTTGAATGGTTGAATGTGTGAAGTGTCACGTATTTGATCCCACACGCTCCACACGATGTAGGTGTACAAGGTTATCCGTAATATAACGTGTCGAGGCTTACGATTCTTCGCGTTTGACAGCGACTCCACTATAATTGAGATTTAAAAATAATTGCAATAATTTTGTTTCAACTCTATAATCGAGCGACTAAGCTCTAAATTGTTTAATCGATTGTGTATGCAATGAAATAAAGGTTGAATTAATTATAAAAAATCATGATTTCAATATATAGTTTTGAAAAGTACATTAAAGTTGTAAATAAGTTGAATCAGTGTTTTATAATGTATAATTTGATCAATAATTATCGTTGACAAAGCGAACGTTTAAGGATGTATGATAAATAAGTAGAAACAAATTTTCCTTACGTAACTATCAAGGCTTAGAGAAATAGCTGTAAAATACTCTTTATCTCTCATTGAATTAAACGACGATAGTAATTCACGTAAAAGATGCTCAAATGGATAATTCATTAAAGTAAAAACTAATTTCCGTAAAGTATACTAAACATTAAGGTGCTGATTTCGGTTTATTTGCTGAGAATATTACAAAGCAAGTAAAAGGATTCGATAGGGGTTTTATGGTATATTTCTAGGTCCTGTATAAAAGCATCGGACACTATACGTATATCTATTCTGAGTCAATAAACCGACACATGTATACGCACCTGAATCGATTGATATAAAAATCGGCACGTTGGCGTTTATCGGAAATAAGAAGCAAAGTGTAAAGAAATAATCTGTGACGGGCGATCAAAATTTGTTCATGTTGCCGACATGAAACCGAGAGGAGATACACGGCAATTAAGCGTTGACTGATAACTCCGTAAGCATCAGGAGCATTGAGGGATTAAACACGTCCTTCCATAAATAGGCGTGCTGCTGCCTTTTTGTTCGCCTTTTTGTTCGCCTTTTTGTTCGCCTTTTTGTTCGCCTTTTTGTTCGCCTTTTTGTTCGCCTTTTCCTACACGACACGAGAGCGTGTAGGAAAAGTATCTTGTTTAATTTTCTTTCGGACAGTGGGCGTGTGTTTCCCGCGCCGTGAAACTTTTACACGAGTTTTTCCTCCTTGTTGACTGACGGTGTGCGCACATCCCTACGCAAGCGTACATGTGCACACATATGCGCGGACCTACGCGGAGGAAGGAAGAATTTTTCAATGCTGCGCACATCTTTTGAAGATGAAAGAAAACAGGAAGTTATGAAACTCCTTCCTCCGAGCGGAGCGACGCTTCTTCTATTTCCCCTCTTGTTTAGCCAAGTTTCACTCCAAAGAAGCAGTTGGTTCACTCGTTAGAGTAGCCGACTTCCTTTCAAATGGAAATTATTCCAAATAAAATCCGTCGAGGATTGAATAATCTTTGCGAATTCGAGTGAAACTTTGCTAAAAGAAGTGCGGAGAGTTCGTGGGGCAGTTTCTAGCGACGAGTTGAAAAAATACGTTTTCCTCGGTTTCCTCAGTTTCCTTAATTGAACCGAGGCTACGGAATTACTTGGATAAAATTTCTGCTTCGTTGGCCGTACTGTTAAATCCATTTTAAATTATACGTAAAAAGTAATACACATTTGCTGACACATGCGACATGTATATATATATATATATATATATATATATATATATATATATATATATATATGTGTGCACCTGTGAATGCATGCATTAATATCAATGTATTAATAATTGTAGAGGAAGGAAGAAAGCTTATCACGGTGAAAGAAGTGCACACAGAGTTGATAAAAGAAAATTTGCACGTACGTGTGTGATAGTGCACGAGCGTCATTTCGCTGTTGCGTCATTTTTTTAGGCGAGTTGTTCGTTAAAGCCTTGAATTTAAAGTTATTGTCGATCAATTTTTTACGCACTTCACGTTTACATAAAAGAATATGAAGAAAAATTACGATTACTTTTTCCATACGCCTAGTTTGAGAAAGATTATAGAGTTTGAAAGACGCGTATGTTATGAAAATTTGTTTAAAAAGCAGGAAGTAAAGCTTCCTTTAAGCTTTGCTTCACTGTTCCTGCGTAATAATAATTTTTTAAATTTGCCCTAATCGTGGACGCTTAAAAATTATTATTCAAATTCAAATTTCGACTATAAAATTATTCATAAGCATGTACAGAATGCTACGTACTTTCAGTTACTGACGCTTGAATAAAAAGAAGATAACCGTAGGTAAAATCTACTCTCTGCTATAATATAAATTTCATTTATTGCAACATTGAGTTAAGATTGGAATCCAGTTTATTAATATCCTTACAAACGTGAAAAACAATGTAATCAATTAGCCTCTTTATTCCACAATGTAATACTCTGATAAAACTTTTTCTTCTGCATTAAAAACTTCTTTTCGAAATTACGCGTAAATGTACTTTTAACCGCATAAAACTTTGAACGATGAATTTTAATAAACTAATAAAAACAGTTAAGCTACTCCCTATTGATCTATAATTTAACATTCAAACAGAGAAGAAAAATTGAAGTTTAGAATGAAATCGGACAATATGTCTCAATAAATTGGATTTTTATGGAAATATCGTCAAAGAATTAAATAGCCACCGTCAAATATTTAAAAAGCGCATTATTTATATCTTATGATAAAGACGCAAGCAGAGATTTTAAACAAGCATTTAAACTTCATGCGTGCATGAAGGGGGTAGTAAGTGCGACGTTGGCTTGAATTTTGAAAAACGTGGTAAAACGCAGAAAAAGGATTTAAAGTATAGGTTGCAAGTGCAAAAAGGATTAGGCGTGCGCGTGCTCTTGGGTTTTTTTTTACACATTTAGCCGCGTACACAAAACGTACGCATTTATTTAAACGTGTTGCTGACAAAGTTCGTTCGCGCGCGATCTATCGTGTACGTGCACGTCGTGCATGCGAGTGTGAGTATATCGGGGGTTTCGACTTCATTGATGCATCATTAATTGAAAGTGCATTTCTTTTTAGCATTAGAAATCTGCCGCGTTTACTCCTGATCGCCCGTGCCCTTGCAGATATGATACGCGAATAAATATGTTTGAGCTATGACAAATAGTTTTTAAATAGTTTCCACTAGGTACGGTTGCGTTGAAATATTTTACTCGTTATTTTATTCGGATTCATTCGTTAATCCGATTCGTTAATCCGATTCATAAGTCTCCCTATAATTATAATACTCAAATGTTCGCTGTGAATTCAGTAAAGTATAAGTTAAATGATTACTATCTACAGTTGCAAAATGTTTACTCGCGATCAATAGATTTCACTTTTTAAAATTGTATATCAAGATTCGTGATTTAATATTAAAAATAATAAAATCTCGTTGGAAATTCACGATCACTCGTGAATTCGTATTCGTATCTGTAATTTGAAATATGATTAGACCAATCTTAAATTAAATTACTTGTAAATTTATATAAATACTTGATTTAATGTACACCAACTAGATGTACGAATGTTGCATCCATTGTTATGCTTTTTTCTCGGTGAAATAGTTTATTTCTTATCATAACGTGATTTCATGTTCACTTTAATTAAAAGATAAATTCAAACGAAACGAAATCACTCTGTTATTAAAGGAGAACAAGTTTTCATGTAGAGGAATATCAATTAGTGGAATCAAATAACGATTATTTTATAGCGAAAGTGATTGTATATCGAAGCCCTTGTTGAATAAAATTCCATTTTTATAAAAAATTTAATTATCAACTTGTGTTTATTTAGAATTTTGTATTCGTTTAAGATGTGCAACGTAGGGACCGAATCCGTATGTTGATGTAATTCATTTGGTTAGATTGAAGCTTTACAACTCGTCGAAAATTAAAAAATCAAGAAGAAACCTGGAGATTACATTCTCATTGCAGTCGTCAGAGAATAGAAGAAGTACGACTCTTTTTAATTACGAACGCAATCTTTTATAATTAACGTAGATATTATTTAATATTACATGGTAAGAAATATTTTTCCGACCGCATAAACAATGCAGTTACTCCCATCGGTGGAAATAAGACGTTAAGAAGGAGCTGAAAACGATGTAAAATTTCATGAAAGTCGTTTCTTTTGACTACGCGTGCAAATTCGTGCAAATGCGTGCAAATGCGTGCAAATGCGTGCAAATACGTGCAAATGCGCCTTTTCGCCTCTGTGCGCGTTATAACGAAGCAACATTCAACGCGATTTATGCCACATTAGAAGCTTCTCTCCTTGAAATGCGAATAGAGAGACGTGCCATAAGCTTTTATTTTTGGCTTTACAAGGCAAAATCAATGTCGTGACAAATTATGCATTTCAAAGATTTCAGAAGAACGCGAGAATTGAAGCTGTCGCAGTCACGTATGCAACGTACGTAATTTTATTGTTCATTTAGAGTTATGGGAAAGTCTGAGAAGCTCTGAAATATCTGTGGCTAAAACCAATATCTCGAGTATGTAATTTTAATGCATCTCGATACCAACATCATCTCCGTATAATGCCTTCGCGCCTAACGTAATCGTCTTCTTTTTCTTAATATTCTTAATTTTCTTTCGCGATTGAACAAGCGAAGGTCCGATGTGCAGTTGGAAATGCACACAAACGTTAAAGACGCAAGACCAAGCGGTACGAGTGAAAATCACCGGCTCCGCACTCCGATGTCATCGCCGTCGGAGCGAGTTCCTTATTATTCAACTGCACCGTATGACTTTACAGTTGCATTTACGAATGCAACCGCGGCATTTCTGGCATTCTCGAGGGTCGTTTCCTTTTAAACATACGGTACTTTTAGACAACGCGCGCACCCAAACGCAGTGCAGTGCACAGACACGTACACGTACACGAGCATTACACCAGACGAAGACGAAAGCCAAGCGTCGTTGTGATGATGTGTTAACTGACAATACTCGCCTTGGATTTTCTAGGTACAGCAGCCAATCTACGCAAGGAAGTTATTCGGAACAAGATCAGGGCCATTGGCAAAATGGCACGTGTCTTCTCTGTGCTCAGGTCAGTCGATAATTCCAGTGCATGTGTGCGAAAGGGAGAAATTGCACGACACTTTTCCATCGTTCCATTCCTTCGAAACGAATCCGAAGGAATCGGAAACTTGTAGGAGATTACATTGAATTAGGCGAGGCGCGGGTACGGCAGATTTGACGAGGATTTACGTGGACGTCTAGTTACCGAGTAAAACGGTGTCATTATTTTTTAAGCGATTATGATATTAGGTCGCGGAAGTATTATCCATTATTTTTTAAGAGTGGGAATTTTCATTCTTTATCTGAAAGCTGATTTAGAGATTTTCGGATTTAGAGAGTCGACTAAATCGACTCCGTTCGATGTTAATTTTCAATTTCCAGAGCTGCAGGCATTTTAGGTTACAAAAAATAATAATAAGATAATCAAGTTGATGGTTATGTATACTTGAATAGTACTTTATTATATCGTCGTCTCCCAACTCTTCCGATAAAGTTTGTTGACGCGCGTAAGGGAAATATCTAAAACGAACCGACCTTAAAATGAATTACTTGAACAAATGGCTGCTTAATAATAATTTTCGAAAAATTCGTTTTCATTTGCACATAAACGTACAAGAATAAATACGCAAATGAAGTACTCTTCCGGTAAAATATTTAAATTTTTTAACGCGGATTCATAAATAATGCGCATTTCGCATAATGGATTATTTATTTCATTTCCGAAAAATATTTCGTATAATATTAATAGATAATGTGCATTTGAAAGCACCAGAGATTATTCTGGAAATATTCAAAAGGTTCGATAAAATATCGGTAATTTTTAATTGGTCGTATTTTTAACGATAAATTTTTTACTTTGGATCGACAGATGAACGGTTGAATTTCGGTAGCAGAATCGTTACCGAGTACTAATGCCGAATCGTTAATTTATTTACATTCGAATTTCAGTTGTGTATTTTACGATGTCATGAAAGATACTTATCAAATTAATAACAGTTGCAATATATGTGGCACAGGAAATGGAACTTTAATGTTTTTTAAGTTGTCGAAGTTGATCGGAAATGATAAATCAATCGAATTGCGTAATACTACAAGCCCTGAGCAAGTTTTTATCCCGAGCTTCGATTTTAAGTTGAAATATTTTAAATCAATTTTTTTCGCCCGCTATTTTCAGTAATTTAAGGATTTAAAATTAAAAAGATTACGGTACGTTTAACAGTAGAATCAGTCTCGTGTCCACTTACTCTGGATAAAGATAGAAAATTCTGATTAAGAGAAAATAAAATTTTTAAATAAACGATAATAATGCTTGATATTTAGCTTTTTGCAGATATAAATAACGAAGTTTGTATTGCCGAGAATAAGTAAATTTTAATTCCAAAAATAATCTTACATACGCAACGAAAAGTTTAATTCGAAGAAAAATATTATTACATAAGTTATTTTTAGAGCTTTAAAATAGTAACTTTATAACGGTCCAACGAATATAAATAGATTCGTGATTATTTGTGAGCTTACTTAGAAGGTTAGATAAAAAACTCAGACGATGAATCTATATGTAATTTCATATTATTTGTATTCCAAATAAAATCGATTGTCAATTTCTCCTTTTCAACAACAATTTCATTTGTACTTTCAAAATGAAAATTCTACGTGCATAGCCAGGGATTTTCTTTCCAAAGAACTGACTTGACTTCTACGCCTTACGAACGTTAATTCTGTCATGTAAAAATATTACATCACAATATAGCAATGAACCTTTTTAAAGTGAAAAACTTGAAAATATTCGCGTAAATGTACGAGCTGACAAAGGAATCCCGCTAGTTAAGAAGCTCTTACGTCTGCGAACATACCGTCGCTGGAAAATGCACGATGTCTACAGATATCCTTCAAAAGATTATCCTCGTGTACGAGAAACATTGTTTTAAGAGCTCTGCGTTTACGACACCAGAGATTCGTTGGAATCCTAATGAAGATTTTCCGTGCGTCGTGACTTCGAAACGGGTTCTATTGAGAATCGAAATGCACTCGGATGATACGTACCTTGGAACTAGATTGCAAAAATCGATATGTTACGTATGGAGATGGTTGTTCTCATGTGATTTCACGTTTCTTGCAGAGAGGAAAGCGAGAGCGTGTTGCAGCTCAAGGGACTGACGCCCACCGGTGCCCTGCCACTCGGTGCACTTTCGGGTGGAAAGACTTCTTTAAAGAACGGTAAGTTTATTATACTTCTCGTGCTTGTGAAATATAATCAGATGGTTTTAATTTAGAAAGTTTGCCAGCGCTTCAGCATTTGCGTGTGCGTGCGTGCGTGCGTGCGTGCTCGAAAAACTTTGGAGCGTATATTTTGCGATACTATTTAGCTGCATAAATGTGGCCCAAGCTAAAGGGGCGTTACACTTATTTCACAGATTTTTTATAAACAAGAGTCCGCTTGTTTATCTTTTTCCACGTTTCGCGTGTAATTTACACGTAATTACACAAGTCACGCGTAATCGGTCACAATCGCATGCAATCATAAATCAAATGACCTACAGAGATGGAATTGATATTTTTTTCATCGTTACCCGCGAACAGCAGGGATTTTAATTGCCTAAATATTCTTTGTATCAACGATATTCTCCATCCGCTTGTCCTCTTCTCAATATTCAATGCTCGACCTTAAATTTGAGGTATTGCGCAATTATTCGAGCACCCTATTAATCGCGTTTAATGCAATAAAGTCCTATAAGTTTCTCATAAAGTTCAAGATAAATCATTCGGCTTATTGAGAGCAATAATTTATCGTTCGGCTTATAAAAGCGAATTTCCTTTAGAAGCTGTCTCCTGCGCATTTTCATTAATCAAAGTACATTCGATGCAAACGCAAGACTGTTGAAAATGCTGTAATGCACATTTTTAAATAGGAGAATAATCCCTCCTCTCCGATCTAGAAATACGGGATCTAAAATAAGTAGCAAGCGAAAATCAAGTAACACAGGTTTAAATCCAGCTTCGCGATAAACTTGTAACGATTCTAAAAGGGGGAAAAAAAAAAAAAAAAAAAAAAAAAAAAAAACACCCGCAAATGCTTCGAAGATATTTCGTACAAAAGTCATGCCAGTCTGGATCGTCCGTTTGCGCAATAACTCTCAAGAGACGCGTGTGTACGGCGCCGTGCAATAGAATAGCGAAAAGACAAAAGCAGCGAGTGGTCGCGCCTGGAAATCATGCCCAGAGAAATTCAATAGGAAGCCAAACGACCATGCTAACATTTTGTGAATTACAGCGCTCCAGGGCTTCTCGCCGAACCACAAGATCACGTCGTTCGCCGAGGCGAAGGGCCTCGACGCGATAAACGAGAGGATGCCGCCACGGAAGGACGCGCCGCCAACGCCGGTTAACGAGGAGAAGCCCTCGACGGTCATTAAGACGCCCACAACACCGGGTGCCGACAAACACTGTACGTCGCACTGCACGACGCAGCCGCACTCGTGAGCCTCGCGATCGTCTACATGAAGGTGAGCGAACGACACTCGACCTCCCAAAACTGGCAAATTACACCAGTTGCCGCTTTTTGCACAATTCATTATAAATTGCCGCGAACGCGACTCGCGGGATATCGGGACGTTGGTTACGCGCGCGATCGGGGCGACGATTGCGTTACCGACATAAATAAATTCACTTCTCCTTGAGTTTCAAAGTGTGATAGTCGTTCGAAAGCGAGGGAGGAACTTCGCTATGGAGATGTGAAGCGGTGACCCAGTCGTACGATAAGAAACTAACCCAAATGACGAGGAACTCGAGGCGTCGGACTTTCCTCGTTTATGCTTTTATCAAGCGCAATTTATATTATTATGATTCTTAATTCTAATTTATTTAACTCGCCGCTTAGGGAGGAGTATAAATTCAGTTGTTGCTGAATTAGAATTGTAATAATGGCGATCGATTGCATTTAAACAATTATTGCCTCAGCTTGCGTATGTCCTTGGAGACGCGATTTACATTTATAATACGGCTTCTTCTGCATTTGCGTTTACGGTTATTTCAGCACTACGATTTGCCCCGTTAGCTGTTCAACGGTAAATACTCGACGTACAAGCCCTAAAAATGAAATTAGCACGTACTTTTTCTGTTAAGCCAACGAACGAACGAACGAACGAGCGAACGAACGAACGAGCGAACGAACGAACGAACGAACGAACGAACGAACGAACGCGAACGAACGAACGAAATTTATTAGTTCTTAGGTTGTATTTTCTCATCGTTAGATAAATAGCCGTGAAAAGTTGAGTTTATAACAATGATTAATGATATACCGCCGTCTTTTTGCTAACAACTGACCTTAATCTCTGGCAATATAGTCACGATCGATGTTACTACTTTTTTACGTGTACTTTTTAATCTTGAAATTTATAAGAAACTTTTCAACCTTTATGTATTTCGAGAATACCAAGCCTGAATAAACGTGATGTATTACGTGACACCTTACAACTAAATAATAATACTAAATAATAACGATTCTTATATACTTTGAAATATAACGTTTAACATTTATCCAGAATCTTTGTCGAGTATTTTCGTAAAGTATGCTTCCAAGCGGAATGAAATGGTACAGGAATTAAAAACATAAGTACGGCGCGTGTAAAGTACGACCGATGTAAAGCTGCAAACAAAAGGAAATTACCTTTCCGCAAAAGTAGTTCCAACTTTTCCAAAAATAAATACATGAAAAAATAATACATCGGTCATTTTGTAATTATAAATTTTAAAACTTGCTCTTCTTTTTTGTCTTTTGTCGCGGCTTTTATCGGTGAGAGAAAAAGGCTCGAGATAAACGTTCAACGCGGATTGGACTTTAAACAGTCCAATAGGCAAAAAGTTTTCTTAGTCGTACAAACTTTATTAATGCTTTGAAAAAAGTTGTCGAAACCAAAGCAATTGTAATTGACCAAAGTTCATCGCGTCAAATGTTTTGCGAGCTTTGCAAAAAATCAAACGGTTCTCTTGCAATTGTTTCAAAGTGGAAAAAGCCATTGTCGGACTTTAATGATCTGCCTAAAATCTGAATAATACATTGGCAAGTAGGAAGGCATATAAGTAACGTCTAGCTCTAACGTCTAGGTTTACTAAGTCTAGTGTTTACCAAGCTTGGTAAAGTTCGATGAGGTTTTCCGAAAGCTCGTTAAATTTTAACAATGCTTGGCAGTTAAAGGTATAATAACGGCAATGTGCCCGCGAAGTTGAGAAACTAATAATCCTTTGTATGACCGCAGGTAATAATGGCGATACCCATGTCTGCAGCGGTTGCCAAAGCCACAAATAATATCGACCATCGCTCGTCACTTCCCGTAAACTAGAAACAAAAAAAACAAAGATCAACAACCTATCAAACTCATCGAGTCCAAAGGCAGAATTCAAGTCGTCGGAGCGCGATACATACGCGTGATTCAGGAAGAACAAGACTCGCAAGGGCGACCAAAAAAGAGACTCTTATTGTGCTCGTCGCGGTTCATCGGAAGTGGCAAAATTGACGACCCAAGGAGGAGGGAACGAGAGTAAAAAGCGATGGATGCGTCATATAAGAAACTAAAAAATCTTCGAGATAAGAAACTAAAAAAATTAAGAAAACTAAAAAAAACTTCTCTCTTTCGCGCGCATAATATTTAAATACGCCTGCGAACTGCATGCCGTTTAATAACAATGAAAAGAGACGATTAAACGAGCGAATTATAACCGTTTAAGCAAGATGACAAAATGAAAAAGATATCGCAAGTAATAATGGCAACTAAACGACCATGTACATCTACATGTATGCGAATATGTGCGTATGCATGTGCATGCGAATGTACGCGTTATATGTCATATGGCATATACATAAGCATGCGACGGAAGAGAAAGGGAAACAATGGGATGGGACATCCTCGAATCTCGCGTGTGCGAAGGGAGACTTTGTGTATGTCTTACTTAGGCCCTTAGTCCATTTCGCGTTTAAGATAACGATGCTAAACAAAGATAAATAATAAATATATCTCCTGGCGCACATAAGTTAAGGAAGACGATGAAATTTCGCACCCAAGAACAATTGAGATGACAATTTTTCCGAGTCGTTACGGGAACTAAGTCTGACTGAAAGAAGGAGGAAAAGTGTCGGAGTCGGTGACCCCGTGTCTTCTCGTCGTTCTTCGATGTTTGCGTTGGAGTGCGTGTATGTGTGCGCGTACGATGTAATAACCGTAGTAAAATCCGTCGACGAGCCAATACCGTGACACTATAGTTATTTTGTTTAAGTTAAAAGCGAAGCATCGAGTTTGCTCGATTTCGCGAAATGTCACTTACGCGTCTTACCGACCAACACCAAAGGCCACTATACTTTCTCTGCAGAAGTCCAAGGACCATCTGTTGCAAATCGAGTAACTCATATCCTCGTATACAAAAAGAGAAAAAAGAGGGGCGAGGGGGGGGGGTGGGAAAAGAAAAAAGGAAAGAGGGAAAGAAAAAGAAAAAAAGGAAAAAAAAAAAGAAGACAGAAAGAAAAGAAAAAAAGAAAAAAAGAAAAAAAGAAAAAAAGGAAAAAAAGGAAAAAAGAGAAAAAAAAACTGACTTGTTCCTATTCTTTAGTCGTGTGTATTATAAATGTTCGTATTCGTGTATTTATTCTCTCATAATCTCGTTCTCTTAGAGACTATTTATTTGGACTTACGAAATGTTCGGAACTTTATTTTTGGAGAATCGATGCCTTTGAATTCTTGCGGTACGAACATTTGTAAGTGAAATGGGAACGATCGATCTTTTGCTCGTTTATCAAAATAACCGCGACTGTCCACTACCGTAATCGAATGAATCTACAAATTCGGACGTCCGTTCTTCTTGCGTTCATTATCCCTCCCCATTTTAAAAAGAGCAAGTGGCGTTTTTCTTTTTTCCAGCAGCGATCGTTTTTTTACCAACGCGACTGCGACCCGAAGAATTTTCTTTTCTAATCGTAACGTTAAATAGAAACGATACCCGAAACAAATTCATGCTTTAAACTAAGTTGACGATGGCCATTTAAGAATGGCGGAAGGAAAACTACATTAAGAGTTCGACTAATCAAAGAAATTTAGTTGTCTTCAGTGTGCGAGCTAGTGAGAATTATACTACCCAGGAAATCAAATTATGTATAAATCGTGTGTAAGTACGTATAAGTATGTGTCAACGTGTTGAAAAATAATACCGTTATTCGTAGTGCTACTTATGAATTATCGATAATTTCAACTAAATTTTCACACGATCTTTCAGTCTATCTTCGGTACGTGCTGATTTCCATGCAAGTATAAATGCATCGGTCTACATCTAGCGAAACTCGAGTCACTTATCTACAATGACGCATAATTCCTTTTCCTGGGCTTTTAAAGGGAAATGAAAATACAAACGCAAGCTAGTCCTTCATATCAAAAACACATGCGCATAAAAGCGAAACGTAAGAATAAGAATAAATGGCACGACGAGCGACGAAGGGACGAGAGTCTCGCGAGACAACACGCTTACCGACACCGTAAATATATAACTTAAGCAAGGAGGAGAAAATCGCGGAGAGGCAACAAAACGCAAGCGATGTTGCAGCCGGGGGGAGGAGGGGGAGGAGGGGGAGGAGGCGACGGGACGTTAATAAAAAATCATAAACAAAAGAACGAAAGGACGAAGAAAAGTACGCGTGAGCGAGCGAACGTACGTGGTTAGTGGCCTCCGCGGTCGACGAGGAGATGGTTGAAACGACGAGCGGCAGCTGGTCTGCCGTGCGTTCACGCGATATGCGAAGCAAAGAGTAAGAAAAATTAAATTAAAAAAAAAAAAAAAAAAAAAATGACGATGAAGAAAAAAAAAATGAATAGACAGATAAAAAAGAACGGCGGGGCGTTCACTTCTTCCGGTTTTAGACTTTTTAGCCTAGGATTGTTAAATGGGAGCGAGGATAATCGCGTAGTGAGGAAGAGGGAATTGTGAGCGGAGCAAGGGATAAGCAACGACAACAACAACAACAACAACAACAACAACAGCAACAACAGAAAAACGAAGTACGCGGAGCAAATGAGATTGCGTGTGGGCATAATCAGAGGCCGACAGACTTGGCATTGCTTACGAGGATGAAAACACCGTTTCTAGGTCGCGGAGTAGAGAAAAATAGTAAATGGAAAAAAATGAACGAGGATGAATGATTATGTCGAAGCTAAGCTTAGATATAAGTCTAATAATTGTCGAAAAATTTCGTTTTAAAATACAAGTATATCAATCTAACATTTTCCCAATTCATCGCGAGGGAGAAATGACGCGTGGCATCTTTGTAATAGACATAAAGTATCTCTTTTTGCCTTTCCCTTTCTCTTCCATTACATACACTACCTCTGCCTCTCTCTCTCTCTCTCTCTCTCTCTCTCTCTCTCTCTCTCTCTCTCTCTCTCTCTCTCTCTGTAACTACCTCTCTATCATTTAAGACGGTTTGAAGCAGACTCTTACTCAAAAGAACATTTTAACAACGTATTTTTATTACTAAAAGTAATAGTTCAATTGAATAAGTATTATGATTAAAATATATCATTGCAATTAAAATAGTGGCGCTGTGAAAGGTAGATATTTAAGCTCAAAGGCACTTGAAATCTCGACGTTATGATCTAAGTAATAAATATTTAAAAACGAAGGCGTTTCCGAATATACGCGTACGATTATATTCCAAAGCTAAAAATGCCATCTTCTCAATTTTATCAGTACCACTTTTTGCAGTACCACGACTCACGTGTGTTCTTTTCCGTTTCTAATAATTGAAAATTAATTCCTACGGAGGACAGAGTTATCGCTTATTCCTTATTACTTTTTTCAAATATCCCCTAACACATTGATCGGCTGTTGGCTGTCTGCAACACTTCACAAGTGAAGGATCAAGTACGACTCTCGTAAAATTGTATGTGTTGCATAAAGCCAATCATTCAAATCAAAACGATTAAAGAAGAACGTACAAGCGTACGGTTCGATTTTCGTGCATTTCTCAAATTCTATGTTGTATAATCAAAGATGAAAATGTACTTTCTGTCTTCGAACCTCTTAGAAATTAGATTTTAAACATTAAGTTCTGTTTCCTATGTATGCATAATTTACGTACAATGCATGTATGCTCAAGCGTTTTTATCTTTGATTTTTCACCGTCTCAGTGATCGCTCTTCATAATGCGTACCTACAAGCAAACTTACAAATTTACGCTAGTCGACGGGGATCTAAGCGTATAAAATATAAACATACTCGTACGTATGTGAATAAAAAACTGAAGCTTGGAATAAAATAACGTATTCTTATTGTACATTTATAGTCCTGGATCTCTCTGACTTTCTTTCTTAAACGAGAGATTTATCGTGGCTGCCCTTGTATACACCCTTGCGCGTTACGCCTAAACGTGCACGCGCACACGCACACGCACACGCACACGCACACGCACACGCACACGCACACGCACACGCACAACACAGCACAGCACAGCACAGCACAGCACAACACAACACAACACAGTAAGACGCGCGTGCGATCGCGTATGTAACCCATACATGTACCTTGAATACGAGATCAGAAAAGAGAAAAAGTTATCCAAGCGAGGATCCAAGTGTTGAAGGGACCCGCCCGCATAGCCATAAGCTTCAAAATACTCCATTGTTTTAAGTTGAACAATTCTTTACGTTCTTCTTATCCAAGGATTTTCCATTACTCGAATTATATAGATGTATGCAAATGCGTTCTATCGACGCACGTGTAGTTGTTCGTATAAGCGTAAAAAGCACATCATTGCAGTTAGTACAAGTATACACGTTGGTGTAAGAAATTCAACTTTACTTTACAGATAAGCCGATGCACGGTGGTCGAGAATTACGATGTAAAATTTTGAAAAATGAAACTGGTAACTTTTTGAAAAATAAATACTTAATCATTGCTATAATAAACACAATGAAACAATACATATATTTATAATTACCGATGGTTGTATAACAAGTATAAGATTATATGTATTTTGAATATCGATCTTAGGTCTTGAAATTACGTATTCAGTCGTGAGTTTCTTTTAAGAATAATTACGTATAATGCTGTTCACGCATAAAGAGAAATGTAAAAGAAAGCCTGTCATTATGGTAAAAGCTGACAAAATTGTTTGTAACTTCGTGTGTCTGTTCTTATGCGTGTCCCTTCAAATTGTTTCCTCGATAGACAACAAATTTCATAATACCCATTTCGCACCCATTATCAACGTATGAAATATTTTCTAAAATAAAGTCATGCCGATTCGAACGTAGAGGAAGAAAATATTGAAATTCGGTGCAATCGCTCAGCATCGCTCTTTTTACTCGCTCGTTACACGCGCATACATATATGTACATATGTATATATTGTGTAGTATCGACATCTATACCGTTCGTTTGCAATAGCTGGAGGGGCATAATCATTTTTCCGAACCTTCTGTTCTTCATCGACTTTTAGTAGTAGCCATATTATCACTGGATTTATCCAAAATAAATCATCATCCCTTGCATTATAATTGTAATCGTTGCGAATACCTATTATTGTTAATATCATTATTACTTTTATTATTATTACTATTACTACCACCACCACCACCACCACCACCACTACTACTACTACTGCTATTATTATTATTATTATCATCATCATCATCATCATCATCATCATCATCATCATCATCATCATCATCATCATCATCATCATCATCATCATCATCATTATCATTATTATTATTATTGTTGTTGTTATTGTTATTATTGTGATTGTCATTGTCATTGTCATTGTCATTATCATCGTCCTTTTTATTAATGTCATCCTGATAATGTAGGTCCCGACGGTTTGCACATTTTATCTTTCTTGCGTCTTTGTTTTTTATCTACCTTTTCTTGATTTACGTGCACTCGTATAAAATATAAATCGAGTTTTCGAATTTTCAGCGGTACAAATTTAAGTATGTATGTAAGTACAACTTCCATAGACTCAATGAATTTTCTCGTGAAAGGAATTTATAGAATAAAAAGTTTAGCTGGCGATATACAAGATTGAAAAGTAAAACGAATCTCGAGGTGTGAAAAATTATATGGTCACGACCAATGATCGTTGTGTTTCATTTTAATACTTTTTTCCTTTTAATAGTCGTTAAGTATTTAGATCGTAAATAATACATTGATGATTTATATAACGCTTTGAGGAATCTCTTATTATAATTACGTTTTCACTTGCTGTTAAGTCGAGTTTACATTGTAATTTATTTGTTGAAACGTTTTAACAAGCGGACGAGTTCATGATATTTATGATAGTTTATTTCGACTAGTTTAAATCGAGCGGAACTCCGGCAAATCGTGGTTTCCTTTTCTTTATCAGAGTTGCAAAGAATGAGGATTTTGCGGCTTTGTATTACACCGCGCGTTTCGAATTCCAACATTTCTGTACATGTAATAATCAAGTCTATAAAACAGGTAATTCCTTTACTTAGAGATGCAGTAGACAAGTATTTCTCCTGCTTCTCCGGCTTCTTGGCTATTAACTATTAACTACATTGTGCGGAGCTAACTGATTCTAAGCTATTAAGAAACGATTTGAAGGTAAAAGAAAACCGTAAATATTAGATGATTTACGAGGCAGTTTGCAAGTATCGAATGCGAAAATTCGTGTGAGTCTGCGGTTTAAGCTGACACTTTTTAATACTAATTTTTTAAT
The DNA here is from genome assembly GCA_018907045.1 of Wiebesia pumilae. Taxonomy (NCBI): domain Eukaryota; kingdom Metazoa; phylum Arthropoda; class Insecta; order Hymenoptera; family Agaonidae; genus Wiebesia; species Wiebesia pumilae. The sequence goes on from JACCHZ010000138.1 coordinate 7,508,888, forward strand.
ACTAATTTAAAAATCTGTGTAAAGCCAGATCATATTTTACATATAATTAAATAATTTAAAATACAAAGTCAGTAGAAGGAAATATTTCTGAAGCTCTTCCGCATTCGTCGAACGAAATTATTGTACATTCGTTCATTTGTAAGCCGAGATCAATAAGTTTTAAAAATTCTTCGGATTCGAAAGCAAGACTTCATTAGCGAATGTTAAATTCCCAGGTCTTATCCTAGCAATTTATGGGTACGGGTGCAACAGAGATGAGTTTAGCGATTCAACAGACGTGCGTATAAAAAATATTAAGTTTTTCGATATTGTAAGGGGCCCATTATGCCGATGGGATTAAAGAGGTTGTACAAGTCACTTTTTACTTCGGTAATAAGCCATGACACAACGCGACGACGACGACGACGACGACGAAGATTATCCTTTGTAAGTACACGTGTGCGTGTGTTTGTATATGCGTCCATTAGGAGGTTTATTGTAAAGCCAAGGGAAAAAGTGATTTCGATAAATTTCGTTCTCGAGGATTGACGGCACTTCTTTGTAAGAAATGTGTAAATACGCATCACGTGAAATTCATTGTAATCGGTTAAAATTTTAATTGCATCCGTGTACATTTTTTAAAAGCGAACTTATAATTATATCACATTTTTATTCGGGAATTAATAGTAAAATTAAAAAAGTTCGAAATGATTTTAAATAGTAAGAAAATTCCTTGGAAAATTGATGAAAAAACAAAAGTAATGTAACGCAATAAAACTGGAATGTCAAGGATTGCATACGCATATGCGCATAACGTTTTCATTGATTTAGTGATTGCATTGTAATGGTAATAGACGAAAAGATTATAAACTGATTCTATGAAATTTTGAAAAGAGATGTTTGAAAAACAAACGATGTTCTTTGATAAATATAAAATTTAAGCGTATTGTTGTTTTAATACGTAGAAGTGTTTTTGAACTCTCTAAAGTGCTCGTAAGCGAATGAAAGTGCACGATAAAAAGTTGATTTATAACTTGTTATTTTCATAATGGACTTATACTTGAATTTTTTGAAACCATTTTTTAAAACTCTTTATAATCAGAATCATGAAAGTATTTCCAGTACCGCTTTATGAAAAGTATATTTTTGTAACCAATGCTGGAAACTTTTTTAAATTTTCGAATCTTTGAAACCATGCGCGAAGTTACAAACGCTAACTTATTCGAGTAGTCACCACTTTATTATAAATTTAAGTGTAAGTTCACGATGAAGCGTTTCAACTTAAATCTGACGTTTCGTTTTAATATCCACGTGAAACATTCGTTAATCCGTTGCAACAATTAAGAGCCGTCAGGTGTATTTTAATCATGCAATAGAAAGCGGATTAAACAGAAATTAATTAAGGAAGTTTTAAAAATGAAGACAGACGAAAGAGCGAGAGAGAGAGAGAGAGAGAAGTAATAAACGTTAATCGCTCGCCCTATCACACTATACAAATTAAAATGCAAACAAAAAAATCAAAAAGAATGAAAAAAAGTATTCGATCCTCGAACTAGAAGGAAAAAACGAATTCATGTGTAGTCGAAAATGTGCGAATGAATGCGAGATATAGAGAAAGTGAGGAAAAATAGAGAGAGTGAGAGAGAAGAAAGTAATTAATAAAAATTCTATTCTGCGCCGCTTCGCGTTACTTTCTCTTTTTAATTGTCACTACATCTCGTGCGTGTGAATTATACCCATGTTTATTCTCTCGCAAAGCGCAGAGAGTGAGAAAGATAAAACGATGGGAAGGATGTTTATTCGTGCGAAGCTGGAAAGATAAGAGAGAGAGAGAGAGAGAGAGAGAGAGACTCTCCTTTAACTCGAACTTTAAAACAATTATAAATATTATACATAATTAATATTAATTAATTATACATAAATATCGTCCCGCGTCGCATCCCGGGGGAATTTGTCGTCGTTTTCGCTGTTTTTTCTACCTCTTCTATAGGGAATCGCGTGGTTTATTCGATGATGATGATGATGATGATGATGACGACGACGACGACGACGACGACGACGACGACGACGACGACGACGACGACGACGACGACGACGACGACGATGATGACGATGATGATGATGACGACGATGATGATGATGATGATGATGATGATGATGAAGTAAAAAAATGAAACAAAGAAACAAAAGAGATAAGAAAAAGTAAAAGCGTATAAAAGGTGATGATTTTAAACTTAAATAAGCAAAAGAGAAGGATAAACAAGTTAAATAAAGAGGGGGGAATATCGTATAAAATGGAACACGAGTGTAAGGAAAATGGCGAAAAGAGAGGGAAGCAAAATAACTGCGCGTGTGATTCTTTATTCATGGCAAATGTATTACATTCGTAACATGCGCAGATTTTGGAGAATGTTGATTATACCAAGATAATGATTTTGAATGGAAAAAGTGTCGTATTTAAAGAGATTATATGCAAGAAGGTAGTTCGGTCAAAAACATAAAAAAATGAAACTTTAATTATACAAAAGTATATACAAAAGAATGAAAGAAAATAATTATACGAATGAATTACACAAGATATATCTCCTCTCTCTTCTCACTATGATATAAAATATAAATGAAATAATTAATTCTATCTCTCTTTGCTACCAAGTTGTACTTATTCATAACTAATTTACTTGTACAAAAATGTGTTAAATAATAATAATAAATACATAATATATAATATTCAAATATGCCTTTTTAGTTTTACTTTTCCATTATCATTATTATATATATATATATATGTATATGTATATGTATATAGATTATATTTCGTTTTCTAGGTGCGTGCGTTCTTGCATGCGTACTTACGTACGTGAATGCGTGCCTCACGTGTACGCACGTGTTATGCAGCGACTAATTATTAATTTCTTTTTGTTCATTTTTATTTTCTGTTTAAAATCTACTTAGCGGTATTATTGTAATTTATATAAATAAAAGTAGAAGAGTTTATTTTTAAATAATGTTTTAAAATAGATTCGAAATATTAATTTTCGGGGTGCAATAAAATACGAATTATTTATTTTGATCTATTGGAAATTAATTATACAAAATGCTATAAAGTCAATAAATTGACTTCTTTAATTTTGACCTACATCAAATTATTCACCTAAATTTAACTGAAAAAAAATTATCTTATTTAATAATTACTGTACTCTGCATGGACCGCACGTCTAAGGGATGATAAATTATCTAAATTGAACAATTTGGATATAAGTGTAAAATTTGAATAATGAACGAGAATAGGTACCAAATTTGTTAGATTTAAACGTGAGTGCAAAACAGATTTCTGATAATTTGAATTAATAAATAAGAAGGCAATAAATTGTCATTTATAAAAACAATGTAAAAAAAGAATTTTCATTGAACAAAGTGTTACGTAATTCTAGGAACATTCCAGTAGAGTTTTGGATAAAAAAGTTGATGTGCCACTCTATATTTTTTAAATCTTTTCTCTCGCACATATAATGAATTAATACATTCTCATGATTTTATTTAATAATATTTTTTCATCGTGTCATTTTCTCAATTTTTATAACAAATATTTTTATTACCTCTATGTACCTACCAACTTTTACGTAATTGTTATAAACTTTAATATCTAACAGTATCAATGTTAAGATTAAAGGACTAAATAAATCAAAGGAAATTCAAGTAGAAGATCGTATGAATATGTGCCTTGAAACCAAACTAAAGCTCTAGGAATTTTTTATTCTTACATTAGATACATTTTTCAAACTGAATGCTACAATCACATGATTCTTAAAATGTGACATTTTCCTAATCCTTAGTCTTTCGCGTCTTCTGCAACATTTAATTCTACAAATAATTCTAATGCGATGTTATTCATATTTTTTTAAAAAAAGACATTTGAAAAACGAAGGATCTCAGTGTGTTACGATATCATAAATATGGAACACGTATGTACCGTATTAAAATTGTATAATATTTATATGTGCCCACATTATTATGAGTGAAGAAAAGAAAAACATGCCATAATACTGATAAAATATTGGATATATTTTATGTATAGATTTGCTCTCGATGTAATCTTGACATGAAGATTTATTCTTTAAATTTGGTACGCTTATTAGTATCAACAATGTATTGCTAAATGTTCGAGAATTGATCAACATAACCTTGTTTTATGTTTTTAGAATTCACATCATGAGTTTTCCAAGATTTATACGTAGTAAAATTTTTCTTTTACTCGTTGCATGGAGACTTAGTTCCATTATTATTGTTCAGACTTCTCATGTTCCGGACGAGTATTGGCAATCGTTAGAAGTTGCTCACAAGTTAGCTTTTAATTATGGATATTTGACTTGGGAATGGCGAATCGGAATAAGAAGTTATTTGTATCCCTTTTTTATTTCAATTTCATATTCTGTATTAAATTTTTTACAAGTTGATTATGACTTTGTACTCATAACTTTACCGAGGATTTTCCAAGCTCTTTTAAGTGCCTATGCAGAGTACAGATTTTACGTCTGGACTGGTTGTAAATTTGCATTATTTAATCTTTCTATAAATTGGTATTGGTATTATTGTGCTACCAGAACTCTAATTAATAGTTTTGAAACGTGCATAACTATTCTTGCATTATCGGAATATCCTTGGAAGGAGGATCCAAGAACAAATTCTAAGTTTATATGGAGGGTTGGTTTTCTTTGCTTTGTACGACCAACTGCTGCAATTATTTGGCTACCATTGTGTCTTCGTCATCTCTATAAAAATAAAAATATTTTTACTCAATATTTATTTATTGGTTTAACTTGTTTAGTTATTTCTACAGCTATCGATGTATTGTGTTATGGAAAATTTATTTTAACACCATTAGAATTTTTTAAAATTAATGTTGTAAATAACGTATCTGAGCAATATGGAAAAATGCATTTACTGTGGTATTTATTTTCAGGCCTACCAGTATTACTCGGTTTGAATTATTTTCTTTTACCTTTTGCCATTTTTAAAATTTACAAGAAGTACATGTATTTGTATAAATCAGCAGTTTTAACTTTTGTAACTATTTGGTCTATAAGTATTTATTCGTTACTTGCTCATAAAGAATTCAGATTTATTCTTCCATTGTTACCAATATTTATCTACATTATAAATGACAGCATATTTTCACAAAAAGTATCTGAATCAAAGAAAAAGCTTTTGATTTTTTCATTGATAATCAGTAACTTACTTCCTGGATTCTACTTTTCTGTTTTACATCAAAAAGGTGCTTTAAATGTCATGAAACATCTGCGAAATGAAATTCGTACTAGCAACATTTGTGAAGTTGATATTTTATTTTTAACAGTTTGTCATACAACACCATATTACAGCCATTTACATAAAAATGTCTCAATGCGATTTTTAACTTGCGAACCAAATTTAAAAAACATAAAAAATTTTTGTGATGAAACGGATGAATTTTTTATGAATCCAACAAAGTGGTTGGAAATTAATTATTTAAATAAAACTGTTGTTAATTTACCAAGTCATGTGATTGTTTATGATTCAACGGTAGAACTTATTGAACCATTTTTGAAACATTATAAAAAGTTGGCTGGTTATCAAGATATACATTTCTTTCTAAACAGAAATTTTAATGAATTCGTTATTTATAAGCACGAACCAAATACTTAAAATGAATAAAAATCAACTATATTGGAATTCATCGTATGTGATTATTTACCTTATTGTCATTAACTAAAAATTGATTATATTTTGTCATTAAATGTATTAAGAAAAAATCGATTACTAAAGTTGAAATACATTGATATCAATTTAAACAGATAATTATATAAATTAAAATAATTTGTGACATTTTTTGTTAGAAATAATTTAAACTAAATAAATTTTCAGAAAGTATTAATGTATTAGGGTATATTAAGTACGATCAATAAAAAATACGTGCAATGTGGACAAACTGTATACAGGTTTGTGTTCTATTACTGAATTTTAACTGCAATTTATTTATCTTTAATACATTGTTAACTCTAGTGATACAGGCATATAAATAGATATTTCCACTCTTATGTGTGCTTATACAAATAATTTATTAATTTTAATTTTAATGAAATTCTAATGAAGAATAGAACTTGTCTAATGAAGTTAGATGCTAAAATTATTATTTATTTACACAATTCATATGAATAAAAAAATTTATTATATTTCAATTACTTGATTTATTATGTTTCAATATAAAATTAGATCGATTTAAAAAATTGTTCAGTTACTGAATTGAATTTTGTATTAAAAATAAATAAAATTGTAAATTCTTTTATTTAAAAATATTTAAATGTAATTTAGAATAAGCCATATGATTTTCTAAAAAATTTAAAATAAATATAAAATAAAATATATTTATTTTTCATTTTTTCGTTATCTTACAATAAATTAGATATATTAAAATTAAAGAATAATTATGGAATTTAAATATAAACTGAAAATTATAAATATAAATGATATTCTATTGTTTCATTACTGAAAAAATACAAATTTTAAATAATGGAATATTTAAAAGAAAAAAATTAAAAATTTTGATAGCTTAAGATATCCTAGTTAAATAAATTAATCATAGCAAATTAAAATTTTACTGAAATATACATATATATATATATATATATATATAATATATATATATATATGTACCCAATATTTAAAATGCTTTCTTCTCTTAGTTTTTAATTATATACTAATGATATTTGTTGTATTTTCAGGCTTCTGATATCAGTTTAGATGAAATCTGTGAAGCATTAGATAATTTGACGATTGAAAATTTAGAATTATTAGAAGAAAAAATATTATTGACTGTTCAACTAGAAAAGCTGCTACGTCAAGGACATCTAGAACTTGCTAAAGCTCGATACATTAGAGGAAAAGAAAGTATAGGTTTATTACAAATTCCGAGCGAAGAAAATGAGATTAAATCATTGTTTAGTCTTGAAACAACGTACGTTAAAAGTGATAATAATGATCATATCGAAATTCCTCATTTTGATATTAGTTTGAAGAAATCAAACGACGAGCAAGAAGCAATACAGAATCCCATCAACTGGTTTGGTGTCTTAGTGCCGCAAACCTTAAAATATGCACAAAAATACTTTCAAGATGCATTATATCTTACAGTTAAATTAGCTAATGTTCAATCTCAATTAATAAAAATAAGTAGCAAAACAAATTCTTATAAATTATTAAAGAAGAATGCAAAAATGTGATATGTATTATATTTAATTTTTAAAATAAATTACCTTTACCTTTAATTAAAGTACAATTAATATTTTCAGACAAATTTTTAAAATAATTAAAAAATTATGTTTGTATAATGCTTATGCAAGATGCAAATATTAAAATAGATTAGATGTTCTATTTTTACATTTTTAGATAATTTTATATATGCTATTTATAATAAGAGAAAAAAATTTTATATCATTTTTCTGAGTCAACAAAATATTGATAAATTAAGTAACTAACTGTAAAAAGAATAATAGGTTTAAATTGAATGAGTAGATTGCAGAACAATAAGAAATAAAACTAATAAATTTGAAACAATCAATCGGTGCTTGGTATGAATACTCAAATGCGATTACGTGATGTTTTTGGTCACGTCATTCAATTACAATGGAAGTGGATGTGACGATTAAAACAAAAAAAAGAACGTTAATATTCTAATATTATTGAAAAGCTTAATTTTATTTTAGAACATTGAACACATAGGATGATAATTAAATTCTATGAAAAATGTTTATTGAACGTATTAAATTAACAGAAAATTATATAATAATACATCAATGCTTCAATATGCAACAGAACTTTATGGAAAATATGTCTTGGATTGAAACTCAGTCGCTTAATAGAAATTTTGTATTTACCCTGGAGTTTTATAATTCGCATATAATCTAACGAATATTACAGTTTTATTTCAATATAAGACTCACAATCGTCAGGCTTATAACATTATATTATTTAAGTGGAAATTTAAATGGAATTTGCAACACATTTTTAAATTCAGGATTACGATGTACGTGTAAGTTTTTGAATTATGAAAATTAAAATTAATAAGATGAAATGTACCATAGCTAGTAAATACAAATAAATATAATTTATTTGTGATCAGATTTTCTAAGTAAACTTATATTTGCGTAAAAACTATAATTAATGATATAATATTATGTATTATATAATTTCAGTGAGTAGAGAAAGAGAAAATTAATGTCACGGTTTTTAATTTAAGTCAGCGTTTGCGGTCGCATAATCCAATTATCCAATGAACAGCCAGGGAATGAATCATGAACACCTCACATCCGGCAACTATCTGTCAAAGCTCTACAATCTTCGATTTTGTAGCTCATGTGCGTAAAATCCTTTCAAACCAATGCTTACTTTGTAACCTGTTAATTTTTTGCGTATGAGCGCGCACAAACACATACACGAAGTCGGACGAATCACGATCTTTTGACGACATTATTAGACTACCACACGTCTCCACTTTGATTTTACGTGTGGTTGTGTGCGTTGTACAAAACGAGAAACAAATTTTTATCGTGAATCGGGGGAAAATAAAGGACATAATAATATCAAAACGCGTCGTCGTCATCGACTCCCTTTAATATCTCGAGGAGAGTGGTAAGGATGTCTGGGAGCGAAGAAGACGGCGGTGCTAGACAACGGGACTTGGAGGGTTCGTCGAGTCACGATGATCTATCCGAGAGTCACGAGACCAATAACGGAGAAATCGTGCCTCTGACGAATGCCGATGATGAGGCTGAGAGTAGCGTGAGTTGTTTTTTATTTTCTTGTTATTTAAAGTTTATCTGATATTTTTCATTTCTGCTTGATTTTTTATTCTTGAGTATTTTTTTTTAGGTTATAACTTTCATAAGGAAAGGGTGGGAGCAAGAATTCTGTGTTCTTGGATACTTGTAGATTTATGTCTTTTTCTTTAATGAAATATAATCATTCAAGATTCATTTTTGTATTAGAAAGTTAGCGCAGAAAGCAGCTGCACAAATTTATTATAAAGAAATTCAGTTGTAAAATGAATGACGTACACAGGGTACATGATATTCCATTGTATATAAAATATTTTAAATAAAAAAGCTACTAATAGGATAAGTGCCCTTATTGCTAAACGTAACTCTGTTGAATCTGAGAACTTTTATCTTTTGTCTCTCCGAACAAAATGGACGAACAAACTTGGTATATTAAGTTAAATTATGTTAGTATTTAAAAAAAAAAATTATACATATGAAACATTAAGGTGAATTTTAAAACAGTTAGACATTTTTTATCAATATCTTAGAAAAGCTATATCGGGCTTTATGTAAAATTACATTACTAAAAGTTTGTTATTGAAACTTATTATATGTTATTATTTTATATAATTGCAATATGAGATATAAATAAAATGATGTAATTTATAAAAGTTTTTAAAATAAATATCAACTTATATTATTTATCATTTGTATTATATGTTTAATTAATGATCATTTGCATTTCATTTTATTATGATTTAACAGCTTATATTAATGCCCAATTTCAATCAAATTTCAAAACATAAATTTCTTCCTTTAACTAATTTAAAAAAGAGAAAATTATTCTTAAAAATTGAATTATAGAAAATCTAACAAAAGCAAAATGAATCAGAATATAATTTTATTTGGAGATTATTCAAAGTTTTTATGCATTGACCATCAATTTGTACCTGGTGACATTAATACATTTTCATTATAATTACAAAGCAATTATAATTATTAATTATTTTCACAGTATTTAATCAATTTAATGACTCATTCTTATTATTAGCAATTATTTACAGATAAAGTTTTAGGAATATCGTATTATTTTAACAGCGTATTGGAATATTATCCAAATGAGATTAACAATTAATGATTGTCACCATATTAAATTTTAATCTTTACTTTAAATTTATATAATTGATGTTTTTTACATAGGTTAGCAATCAAAATGGAAATCAAAGACAGAAACCTAAGGAAACTTATGCGCAATCATTCTTTGCCATAACCAAGTCACTGATCATTAGGGCTGTAATTATTTACTTTATTAGTTCTTTTTTTCGTCGTCCAGCTCAGAATACACAAACTGCTGGTGGTGGTACAGCTCCAGTTCAAAACCCTGCATTCAATATTTTTGCCAATGGAACTATATTTGATCTCCATGTTTATTTATCGGAGTCTGAATTCTTTAAAGATTTTAATAATTCTAAGGCAAAAGTGTGGTCTGAGTATGGTTTAATTTATGGTGACTGGACTAGTGGTCCAGATGGTGATGGAAGCAGAGTTATTACCCACACATTTACCCCATCAAGAAAGCTTCTTAATAATGGATCGATATACATTCATGCTTATATTACAAAGAATGGCAAATCACCTGATCCTTTGGTTGGAAAGAATTTGTATGCTGGGGACATGATGTCGTATTCAAAGAAAATGTTGAATAAATTTAAAAAAATTAAGTATTTAAAAATGCATAATTTATTAACTGGAGAAACGAAAGCTAGCGAGGAAGATGTTAAGGTATCTATAAAAGTTTATTTCTTTAACTGATAATGTATATAGCCAAAAAAATTTTAAATTAAAGTATACATGAAGTTACATTTCATTTTAAGATTGACAAGGTTTTTTGCCTTTTTAGAAAGCTGAAATAATGGATCAAGAAATTTTGTCACATTGGCATCCAAATCTAACTATAAATGTAATAACGGACCAATCGACTTGGATTCGAGGTTATGTGCCTCAAACTTTAGATGAATGTAAGTTATTTTAAATCTTTATTTCTATTATATAATCGAGTAACTTTAATTGTTATTTATATTATTAATTTTTAGATATTGAATTTTCATCTAATGGAAAATTTTACAAGCCAGTTATTTTTATGAATGACTTTTGGAACATGCAAAGAGATTATCAACCTTTGAATGAATCTGTAAAGGAACTTCATTTAAAATTAACTTATCAACCCTTATCATTATTTAAATGGCAGGTGTTTTCTGCTCAATCAATGAGAAATAAATGGACTTCTTCTGTTTTTGGTAAATTTATTTATCCACTTAAAATGAACACAAATATTCTTTACAGAAAAAAATTCAACTATTAATTTAATGTAATAAATGTTGATATTGAATCATATTTTTTTTTTCTCAGGTGATACAGTAGATGATAGTGGTGAGGATCAAGATACTTTAAAAGAAGCATTGCTTGAAAATAATCCTTATTTGCTTGGTATGACTATTCTAGTCTCATTATTCCACAGTATTTTTGAATTTTTGGCATTTAAGAACGGTGAGATGAAACATAAATATAAGATTATATTTTATTTAATTAGGGACTCAAATTGTCCAAAAATTTTAAACTGATCAAATCACTTTTAGGTACAATTTGAGTAGTGTTGTTACAACAAAATTTAAATCTATAATTAAAATGTTTATAATTCAAATTAATAGTATTGAATAATTTAAAACTAATTATTTGATTACTAAGATTAACATTCCATTAAAATTTATTTAAATTTATTTATTTAAAACTAATAAATAATTTTTTTGCTTATTACAGATATTCAGTTCTGGAATAATCGTAAATCCTTGGAGGGTTTATCGGTTCGTTCAGTTTTCTTCAATGTTTTTCAGTCTCTTGTTGTTATGCTTTATGTGCTTGATAACGAAGCCAACACTTTAGTACGCATAGGATGTGGAGTTGGTTTAGCAATAGAAGTGTGGAAAATCAACAAAGTAATTGATATCAAAGTGGACCGATGTACCAGAATTTTTGGACTTTTACCTCGAGTGACGTTTAAAGACAAAGGCTCATATATAGAGTCTTCAACAAAAGAGTATGACAAACTTGCTTTCCAGTACCTTTCTTGGGCATTATATCCACTTTTGGGAGGTTATGCGATATATTCCTTGATGTATCTGGAACACAAGGGATGGTACTCCTGGGTATTAAATATGCTATATGGTTTTCTGTTAACTTTTGGCTTCATTATGATGACGCCCCAATTATTTATCAACTATAAACTCAAGAGTGTAGCGCATTTACCTTGGCGCATGATGTCCTATAAATTCCTAAATACCTTCATCGATGACATTTTTGCCTTTGTGATTAAGATGCCTACGCTGTATAGGTTAGGTTGCTTCCGAGACGATATCATCTTCTTTATATTTTTGTATCAACGCTGGATCTACAAGACCGATCACACGAGGATTAATGAATATGGATTTAGTGGTGATGCAGATAAGCAGGTGACAGATGATAACAAAAAAGCTATAGAAAACAAAGACAATTCCAAAGAAGATAAGAAAATGAAATAGAAAATTATTATTATATCTTTGTGTGAGAGTCAAGTGTTTATGAATAGAAAAAGATGTGGAAAAATGTCATAAAACTGTGTCCTTCATAAGTTATTCTGGCCTGGCTAGGACTTTTCATTTCACTGATAATAATGGCATATTATTTATAATTTACTCTTAAGAGGCATCTTAAATAATGCTAATCTATCTAATCATTAAAACTAATGGACAAGCTAGACATATAAAACCATTCATGGTTATATTTTTGCTTTTGTTTTTTCTTTTTTTTTAATATTCATATTTATTCTGATTACAATAAAATATAGTTTTTTGCAGTGATTCAGTGATAAATCTTTTTTAAGAAATGTTTAACGTTTAATCTGACTAATTTATACGAACTGCTTATTAAAATTACATAAATGATTTATAATCTGTAAAGTAACTTTATAAAAGTTGTTAAAGAAACTTCCTTCAAAGTATTTTCAATTAAAAATTTATGAATGATCAGAAAAAATAAACAAAAATTTATTATTCGATATTTTATAATTGTTCTTATAGAATTTTATCAAAATTCTATAAAAAAATTAAAATATTTTTATAGAATTCAATTGTTATGTGTACTATTATTAATTGCATAATTACTGTTTGCATAATTCTATTTATTTATTTATTGAAGGTAATTAAAGATCATACACCAAATTGAGAATGTATAGAAAAACATAAAGTAATAAAGGAATTTGATCTATTCTGTATTAATAACTTACGTTTAATAATTAATATGAAAGAAATGTAAAGTAATGATTATATTTGTTGGTTGCAATGAAATTTTCTAACCAGGAAAATTAGAACAATAGCGTCTATATCTTAATTTTAGTATAGCAATAAAGAACTTTTTGCATAATTAGAAGTATAGACATAAGTAATAATATGATTATTGAATCATCTTGAAAACAATGCATGAATTATTAGCTGCTACTTTAATGATTATTTAATGTTCTACAAAGAATTAAGATATCAAATGTAAATGAAGCTTCTGTTCTATATGAAATACTTTGTATGTGAGATGAAAAGTATGAACATGTATGTTGGATAATACTGCCAAACTGTGGAATTGAAACATGATTGAAAAACTGAAATTGAAACAAAAGAGAAATAGCATATATCAATGTAGAAACTAATTTACCCAGTATATGACAAGTATTTTTTATTTGAAAATTATAAAAAAACGATATGTATATAAATAGTAAAATATTTTAGTCAAGCTTCCAAATCTTTAGCAGAAATTAAAAAAGAAATCACTGATAAACATAGCAGACTGCAGACCTGGCTAGAGAAGTACGTTGCTCTTGCGTATTCTAACAAAAATACAAAAAATGGATATATTTTTAAGAGATAAGGAGAACTTCGAAAAGAAGAATACAAAGGGAATACGTGCGCATATAACTAGGGAGAATATACTTATGCCATTGTCGCTCAAAATTTTAACCTTCATTTGTATCCTTTTCCATTTGATGATGGAAGCATATTAATTAGCTTTGGAATAAAATCTGCTGGGTACATAGCTATCAAAACTAATCCATCACTTTATTATTGTTTCGGCGATCTCCTTTTTTTATTTTTATTCTTAATGTTTATTTTTTTGCTCTGAATGATTAAACTACAAGTTAAATGTGCTAAAATAATTTTATAATTTATATATGAATCAAATTAAAAAAATTTTTTAAAACTACATGTTTTGTTATTATTTGAATTAGTTATGGCAAAATAATAATAGAATATTAGACTTATTAATTTTTTAATAATATTTGAAAATATTTTGAAAAGCTCACAAAGTATTAATTATTTCATATCAATTAGAAATATTATATACTTTAAATTACTTTTATTTTAATTATAAATTTATTAACTTATCTAAAAACTGTCAGTACTGTCCAAGACTTATTACTTCCAATACAAATTTTATCACTAGTTTCTTAAGTAATTCAAAGTATTTAGTACTAATTTAATTAATGCTTTAGGCTAGTACGTATTTCACATACATTTTTCCAATTGTATATTTATAAAAAATAATTTAAGATAGTGAATATTACAAATAATTGTACTAATAGTTATTTACGTCATCGTTCTTTATTAAAATTCAATTGTAACATAAAGTTTGTAGTGATTTTTTTAAATTTAACCATTCATTTTACGAACATTGTTCAATTTATTGTATGTTTTCATTATTAAAAAAAAAAAAATTAAAAACTGAAAATTTCCATTATATTGAAAGAATATATAATGAAATATATTGATTTATAAAATAATTTATGTTTTTCATTTTCATAATTTATTAAACTAAAAGAAAAACGCTATATAAAGTTTTTGCTATTTTAAAGGTAATTCTAAATAAAGTTTTTTTAAAACCAAAGTTTCCTAAATAAATTTGAAATATCTATACACTCATTTAAACTTGATGTAAAAGTGAAATTATTATATAATGATAGGTCAGTAAATTTTCTGTTAATTATATGGTTGATTTTGGACGCTATTCTTTATTAGATCTTCAATTCTAATATTTTCTATAATTTGAAAAACTAATTGAACGTAATAAATTAAGTATTGAAAAAAGGAAATAAACATCTAAAAGGTATGTAATGTTATATACGCAAAGTTATATAGACTTATTTATTTTAAAAATCTAAAAATATCTGCGTTATTGAGTAAAATTTTTAAACTCTAAAAATTAAAATTGTACATAATAATAAACACATTAAAATTATTAATAAAGTTTCTTATTAGAATAAATTTTTTTTTAATATAACTACAAACGTTAACAACAATAAAAGAAATATATTTATTTAGGTTTGATATGAGATTATATTATATTTTCAATTTAACATAGTAAAATGTTTCAAAATTAGAAAAAAATTATGCTTAAGCATTTTTTCGCAAAATTAAATTGCGTCTGTAGTAAATTAAAAATATTAATCGATGTAAAACTAATTTTTTCAAAATAATTTTATTAAGACTTCATATTTTTTATTTTTATTACTTTATACATTATATATACTCATTTTTATATTTTGTTAAAAATTATAAATATGTATTTCATGTATTTATTTAAATTTTTTCATAATAACAATAAAGAGATTTCAACTTTAAAAAATTTATTTAGCAACTTCGGAGCTCTATGTCTGATCCATACAAGACGATTCATCCCTAGTTCATATTAATTATATTTAATTACATTTAGCTTCATTCATTTTCATTCATTTTTTCAAAAATGTCTTTTTTATGACTATTAAATATATTAAAAAATTGTCCTATCGTTATTTTAATATTACTTAGGAATCCATTATAATTCTAAATATTTTTTTAAATTTTTACATATTTTGATATCCTAATAATATTTCTGAGCAGAATAAAGCTTCTTTACCTTTTAAAAATAATATATTTTTCATTCTTTAATGACTATTATTATTATTCTGAGTACGTATTATACTCCAAGCATCTGTATTTTATATTTATACTCACTAATATTATCAAATATAAAATTGGATGAAGCTATTAATCCATTAAGAATCAACTTTAGAACATATTTTCGAAAGTTTTTTCAAAATACCGTTTTAAAAATTGATCTTTATTTTTACAGTTCAATGAACGTTTTAAAAAATAGTTTCTAACAAGATTAAGTACTAAAATTTTAATAGAATTTTTAACAGAGTGAAAATTTAGAGAAACTTTATGTCGCAATAATATTCGATTATTGCGTTAAAAATTTTGCTTCAAAGTATTATTTGTACAGTTATAATTGTCTAAAGCTTCATCGAACAGAAGGTTCAAATTCTCATAATATGGTACAATAATAATTTAGTGGTAAACGAGAAGTTGCATCGAAAGAAAAAAGACAAGCAGTTGCTCACAAAATATTACTTTTATTCAGAGCGATTTATCACAAAGACGTTGCTATCTTTGCTCCAGCAATGAGTTTTAAAGCATAATGAGTCTACACGTGTACGTGTAAATCTGTGTCGTCAATCTCGAGCCTCTCGATATTCGCTTTCGAACGCGTACAATCTCACATACGGCCGTCCTTGCGCGATCGTCCACAATTTCTACACAGAATCCACGTTAGGGCAATTAGCCAGTAGTCATAGAGAGGCGCGCACGTCTCCTAGGATCCGCTTTGAATGTGTATTAACGAGGGCCGGTCCCCTACCGCTGTGCCGTCGTCGCTGCTGCGTCGAGGGCAAGTTGTCCGCTAGGTTCCACGATCGCTTGGAGATTGGCGATCTCACCTCCGGGATCGCAGCAGTCGTTCATCGACGAGTGTATGAACGCGAGGCTGCCTTCGCTCGAGGATGCGAGGCTCGTCGACAGGGGCGTCGAACGTTCCTTGGGCGATGCCGACGAGGCCAGGTTTACGGCTGCGCTTGGACTCGCACCAAACGTCGCCTGCTCGAGCTTGCCGTGGAGCTCGAGGATGCGGCCCTCTAGTAGTAGATTTATTTCGAGTTGCGCGCGATACTTGGACTCCACGGCCTCGAGCTCAGCCGAGTGCTTCTCCTTTGACTCCTGGAGTAGTCGCTGCTGATCTACTAACTGTATCTCCTTACGGGCGTCCTTGTGTTCGAGCTCGGCTAGCCGTGACCTCAGCGACTCAAGCTGCAACGTTTGCGAGTCTAACTGACGGCGCAGGTCTGTAAATTAATTGGAGAGTCCATTAGCTCCGTGCTATTTTTCTGATGAGATAAAGGATCGACGGCTTCCAATGTCATGTTTCAAGGACATAAGAGATTCGTGTTGCGCAATTGTTGCGTGTAAACCAAAGATGTATATTTGCCACGAATACACTTGATCAGTTGAGGTATTTTGACGCTGTATTACGATGTAATATTCAAACGCGGCTTACTTTTACATATATTTCAATTAGTATATCGTATTTCTTCGAATAAAATATTAATTTTTAAGTGTACGAAAAAATAAAAGGATTTTACTTTGTTTTTAAACGCTAGAATTTGAAAAATGTTATTGCAAGGAAAAACGATGTTGATAAGATGTATAAGATGTTTAGCATAGTTTTCATGATGGTTATTATGAATGTTTGAAAACACTTGACAATATCATAAGCACACCATACATGAAAATATGATGCATCATTACCAATTAATTAGACAAAATCGATCGAAAGAAAAATTACTCACTAGAAACTTCTTCGGACCAGGACCTCTGTATCTGCGCTGCTTCTTGCCTGGCCATGTGAATCGGACCCACCATTTTCTCCTGAATCCTTCCTTGAGCCTGAAAATTCAATTAAGCAGCTTTTAATTTGTTTTCAATTTAGCTTTTTATCGTGGTAAAACGCGAGATTGCGTATAACGGGATGCCAACTTTAGGGTATCCAGAAAAACAAGAACAAACCTCTCCGAGTAACAGAAACCTTTTCTGTACGGCATCAAGAACTCGTTTTAATTCTTCACTCTGGTTAGCCGCCCTGAGAGCCTCCTTGAGCTGGTGCGCAGCCTCGAACAACGTTGCTTCGGCAGCTCGCGTTTGCTTCTCATGCTCCGTCACCTTTTTCTTCTCGTTCTTTAGTTCGTCTTCCAACAATTCTATTCGGTCCTTCAGCGTCGCGTTTCGCTGCTGCTCTTCTTTATACTGAACGATAAATTGAACACAGTTATATTAGTTAATGCATATTCCAGTAGAGAAACATTCTTTCGAGGCCAAAAAGTCGTTTTATTATGTTAAACATGTTGATGTCAGAGTGAATTTTGTACAGTCACCGATAAACTGGATTTGTATCGTTATTAGAAAAAAAAAAAAAAAAAAAAAAAAAAAAAAAAAAAAAAAAAAAAAAAAACGTTAACGTAAGTAAATATTTTATTGATTTCAAACGTCACTCTTGTTTGTAAAACCATGCACTTAAAACTTAATTATTGATAATTATATATTAACGTAATTTTGTTTTTTCTTACTTTGGTCTGACAATGGTGAATAGTTTCTAAGAGTTTATTTTCTCCAGTGCGAGCTTCCATTTTACTTATACTCAATTCGCTTTTTAATGCCTCTATTTCATTTTCAGCTAATTTTAGTCGATTCGTCTACGATGTAAAGAAGCAAAGTAAAATTAAATTAATACATTCCAAGAAGGATTTGATATAAATGGTTTTGCTTTCATAATTTCATAAATAGTAGTCTCGTAATTATTGTATTTATCATTTCTTCAAAATATACGAGAACTCTATGCGCATATTTACGATCTCTAAGGAAATACTTTTTACCGAACCAACAGGACATGCAAAATTGAATGCACGGTCGTACGACCGATTCGAAAGCAAAAGTACGAGCCTTCCCCGTAACAAATGTCCACAATTACCATAGCGGAGTTGAGTTCCTCGAGGGCGCGCGAATCCCTGAGTTTGCCGAGTAGTCGTCGGTTACGCTCGGCGTGAACTTCCCTGCGTTGGCGCTCGAACTGCAGTTGCATCTGCATGAGCTGGATCTGCTGGTGGGCTCGATCCATCTCCGCCCAGCAATTGTTAGCAGTGCTTGGCTCGTTGCTCTCGTCGCTGGGCTGCTGCTGAAGTCCGCCGTTTTCCGACTCCTCATCCAGTCTTAGCCGCCTAACACCCGATCTCGATCCTTTAATAATCCAAACGCCCTTTTAAATATATATTCGTGCGGTACTTGCGCGGAACGTCGAGTGAACGCACCTCGAGATTTAACGTCATTATCTGGGTGCTTTGAAGTTTCTTTTTATATATCAGAGCAGACGAAGGGAAAAGAAGCATAAGCTAACTCAAATTATGTACAATTTTGTGCCATAAAATAAAAAATGATAAGTGTCATACTATCAAGGGTATAGCGAAGTTACAAGTGTAAAATCAACGGATCGAAAATCCTCTTTTACAAATGTAAACGTAATTTTCATTGGCCGTACGATCAACGTCCGTAAGAGATACTCTCATATATTTTTAATGGTACGGTACGCGCGAGGTAAGAGAACGAAGATTCAGGTCGTACTCACTGGACTTACTGTCGGGGTGTGCACTAGGCTTTGCACAGAGCTCGATGTACCGTTCGAGCATGGCACTAGGCGAGAGTCGAGTCTCGGGTCCGACGCCCTGGTTGGGTGCTGCCGATTTCATCGTCGACAGCCTCTGGTCGAGCATATCGAGGAAGAAACACTCGTAGGGTACAACGCCGCAGGTTTGCGTGGCCGCCTCCTCCGTCGCTGTCGACGACGTCTGTAGCGGCCGGAACGTGCCTATGCCGATGCTCCCGTGGGAGTTGGAGCTTCCGACGATGTTCGGGCAGGACTTGGATCTGCGCCGGATCTGCGTTTCGGAAATTTTATTTTCATCTGTGACACTAGGTCTTATTCTAAGGTGTCGAGAGAATATTTAACGTTTAAAATTAATTTAAAACGGGATGCTTTGGATGCTTTGGATGCTTTTATTACAAATTCGGCCGAATAAAAGACGAATCAAAGAACATGACGTTAAAAACATCAAAATACAAACCATAACATATTAATATTATAATAATTCTCGACATATTTATGTACATAATAATTACTTAACTGCTAAGGAGTTATCCACGTAAAAAAGTATCTCTACTCTTGCTACCAATAAGACTTATAATTATGTTAACAAATAAAGCAACTGTGCGCTTTATTTCTTAACATAATTTTATTTATTTATTTTATATACTTTTTACGCTGCTTTCATTTATGACAAGTGAAAAGACTTTGTCCAATAGATTGCACAAATTACACGTTATACTAGAAATATTATGTAAAGCTGTTTGAAATAAAAATATCATCATTAACTGCAAACAAACCTGCGAAGATGGTACTGGAGGTGTTGGATATTTGCAATAGAATTTCAGTCGTACTTTCCGCGATAGATCGTTGAATGTCTGTCGATCCTTATCAACGAACTCTTTGGAGCCAAAAAAGGTTGATTTTGTCGAAGAAACAATATCCGAAACCTTTAATAATAACCACATACGGAAAAATTTTAATTAAGATACATTGCAATTTTTTAACTATAATACTTTTTTGAGTCTATTTGAAAAATTCATTTCGTTGGACTTTTAAATGTGTCGCAATGCTCAATTGAAATATTGAATAAAATTCACTATTCACTAACTGACATAATTATTAGCTATTTAAAATGCTAAATTGCTTAGAGAGATATTTCTTGGCTCACTTGAAGGATGCCACGCAGTTTTCTGTATTTTAAATTTCTTAAGCATGTACAAATTTCTAAATATTCACTACCCATTAAATCATTGTAACTATATTATACAATTATACATCAATGATTATACATTCTTATTAACTCTTAATATTTTTCAAGCATTTCTTCTGTATACATTAGAGATATTGGTCAATTGCTAACTTTAAGATAAATAAATAACATCCATCACAAGACTGTAAAATAAAAATGTCTCAAGTTCGATGTGTAAGATCATTCTTTTTATTGAAAAACGCATCTTAGAACTCAACAAATTTATTATGATTAACAGTTGAATTAATTGTAGGCTTTAATTCGAAGCCATTGTACATTTCAATTTAATAAATCTCTCGGACGAGGTGACGTATTTAAGAGGTGACGCACCTCCTGGTCCTCGAGTTGCAATTGTTGTTGCTGCCAGGTGTCCAATCTTCCATTGAGCAGCGTATTGATCTGCTCACTGGTGACCGATGGGACCGTCGTCGTGGTAGCGGTCCCGGTCGTCGCGTTCGTTCTCTTGCCATCCTCCAGCAACCTTGATAGCGGCGTCGGTGTCTGCTCTTGGCGAAGGGCATTTTGCCTGTCGGCGACGATTTTACCGAGCTTGCGGTCGAATATCGAGTTGCCGTCGCCCAAACCACTGCCAACCCCTCCGCCACCGCCCATCGAGAACCCGACGAGTTGATGCTGCTGTTGGTTCACGGGCGTCGGGGTTGATGGTCTGCTGGTGTTAAGGAGGACACCGGCGGCGCCGTTGCCAAAAGCGCTCAGGGCGCGTACCGCTGCTGAACCCACCGGCATTGAACGTCCTGGCATTTGCCGCAGATCCTGGAATTATTGGTTCAATGAAATAACTGCAGATTTTTACGAGCTACCGAATCCGAGGATTCTCCTTATCTTCTTTACTTTAAATACGTCGAACATTCCTACGCTAAACAGATGATAAATTTTTCTAACGTAATTGCTAATATTACTACCGGAGTGAATTGACATCTATTGAGTCTTAAAATACACGTTAGCAGCATGTACTTTGAAAGAAGATTATTTATTATAAATTGCCGAAAATTTCAAGACAGAAAAATGCAATTTTAATTTATCGTATCGTCGTTGCTAACCTCAAAACTTCTAAGGAAACGTCAATTCTTGACGCAATAAAAACATTCTCCAAACTTAAAAGTAAAGCCCTTAAAAGTGTAAATTAACATAAAAGACAATTGCTTGAAATTATAAGTTATTATGATATTTTGTAAAATGTTAATAACTGTTCGATAATTTGCAACAAGTTTTTTTTATTTTTAATCTTATTTTTGTATCGATATAGTATACGTTATTTGATTAATTTTATCAAGATACTATTTTTCGTTACATAAGACAGTATTTGGTAATAAAAACGTGTGCAAACATTTTTATGAACTTCATCGAATTAATACACCACCAATGGTTCTAAGATTGTGGATTTTTTTTTTCTAAAATTATTACTGTTGTAATTTTATTAGTTTTTATTATTTTAATTATTATACAATCATATACAATATCAAATTTGAGTATTAACTTTCAGTATTAATAAGTAATTATTTTATTTTTTTCAATTTCAACTAAGCAACTAACATAATTATGCTCGTACTGATATAATTTTAGGGCGAAATATTAAACTGATTTTTATAAAAAGAATTGATCAATTACAAGGGAAAATATTACAACCAATAACTTTGGGGACTTTTATAAGTTGAATAATTAACATTAAAATACAATAAAAAGGATTCTATACGCTACATTACAGTGATACAATTTTGAACGCAACAGAATATGTTAGGTAATACTTGTACTTTATATATATGGATAATTATCAAATGTATTTTTCCTTGTTCTTTTATTTATGAGATTCTTTCTAAGAGATACTTTTTAATTTCAAACATTAAGTTCAATAAATCATGAGAATGTTACATTACTACCAAATGAACGAAAATTCTTAAAAACATATTAGATAAAAGAATCTGCATTTTAAGTGTTGTTTTCATTATAAACGTATTTCTACAGTATGTTCACGTATGAATAACGCAAAATTTTTTCATCCGAAAATAATCGGTAATAATTTGATAATATGATTTAATAATGTGGCAGTTTTATAATTTAAGGATAGAATATGTGAGAAATTATTTGTTGGAACTTGGCCATGTTATCATCTCGCTGACTATCAATGCTTCTCTTTATCTTCATTGCTTAAACGAAAACATTTAGCAGAGCATCCACTGTCCAACTTTTTCTCAAGCAAGCAACTATTAAGTATAAGTAATTGTGAGTACTGCAATCGGAATTTTACGTTTCGCCTCGACCACATCCAATTCAAAATAACGATGTTTGCAAGCATTTTACGTCCGTTACTGATTTTATAAAAATAAGTACACTTAATAGTAGCACTTTTGCTTGTCCAAAGCAAAATAATTGCTTTATATTCCAAATTTTTTTTGCATTCAATTAGAAAATTAATCAAAGTTGCAGCAACGAACAGAGTAAATAGAAATAAATCAACGTTCTTTTCTGAAACGATGCCATTTATAAAAAATTGGTTTAAAACTTGGAAAACTTAATCGATTAGGTAATTGAATTACTCGGTTGATATTTTTTATAACGATTAATTTGTTGGTAGCTAATTTACTATTACCGTTATGTCCAATAACGATTACGTCGTAATGTATTTGCGATATATTATGAATATATTATAATATAAACAGGCTTCCAAATATATATATATGTGTATATACATATATATATATATATATATATATATATATATATATGTATATTTTTTGTAAAGATATTTTTATCAAAAAGTTTTTATTGCAAAAACTTTTCTAGTATAAAAACTTTGACTTAAGAATACTACAAAATAATATATATCACACTGAATTTACAAGTATAATAAAATTATTTATGAAGACTAAAATATCACGTTTAAAATAATTTTTATTAATTAATAAAGGAAAGCTATTAAAAAATAGAATTTAATTCTAATTTATCTTGGAGTTTAATTTTAATTTAATTTTATAGGCTAATATTTTTTAGGAACATTCGGAGGTACAAATAATGTAAGTCCAGAAATGAAATTTAAAAGATTTCATTACCGTCTATTCTCACTCTGGTCGTACAATTTTTTTGCATCCGTACAGCAAACGAATTCATTTACACATTTATAAAATTGCTTGAATTCCTTTCATTTGTCCTCCTACTTAAGCAAAAAATATTCAAATAATACACGCATACTTTTGCGTAAATTTAGTTTTACTTTTATCTAATCAAATATTATCCTTAAGATTCGTTTATTGCGATTCGTGATATATGAAATGAAATAAAAACGATAGAAGACAATACATTTAAAATATTTTCTTTTTATATTACATCAGAATCCAATATTCATTAACTATGTTCACCTTTTACGTTGACTGATTTAAAAAGTAGATTAAAAAATAGAGAGAAGAAGAAAAAAGATAAGAGCTTTCACCGTCAATAAATAAAAATAATGTTTTGTGGAGACTCTTTACTTTTTATAAATTCTATTTTTCACTGATTAGGGCCTAAACAACTATCAGTATCTATTTAAATAAATTGTTTGTTTGCTTTAGTTGTAAGTTGTAAGTTGCGAGACTGCAGTTTCATACGGGAAGGGCAATAATGATTGCCATTGCCATAATGATACTGTATATTTAGTCTTCAATCGCGTGAGGTAAGCCCTCCCTCCCCAATTCACCGAACGAATACTGATGTTTCTCAAAAAGAATCCATATTCGTGAAGTAGGTTTAAAAGGCAGAACGCCAGTAGTCATGGAGGACAGCATAATTCCCATGGCATTGGTCTCTAGGTGCATACCTTGACGGGGGTGGTCTCTGGTGTGGCCTCGACGGCAGCTTCGGGTGGCGATGTTCTGCTGCGATTGTTGACGGCAGCCCCGGTTGCGGCGGCGGCGGCGGCGGCGGCGGCGGCGACGCCCGGCGTCGAAGGTGTCGACTTGGCTTCGTGCGAGAGCGGCGTCGCTTGTAGTGAGTTTGGGGGTGGTGGACTGTGCGCGCACACAACCATACTCGGCGACCAGAAGCTCTCCTGGCTGCCGTTTTGAATGGTTGTCGTCTCCACGACCATCGGGAAGTCCGAGTTGGTACTTATCGGCGTGTACGGGCACGAGTAGTCTGGAAAATAGGCGAACATTCTCAAAGTTAAACGTTTCTTCGAGGAAAAATCGATTCTACGGTTGGGATTGTGTCCTCTAATCCCTAAGGACAGAGCCGAATACTCTACAAGAACAGGATGTCCAACTGAGTCGCCCGTTTTTCAGAGAGAAGACGCAAACTCGAAATACGCTTTAATTTTAACGAACGTTTACTTTAAATGAAATGCACTCTAAATTGAGCGATTACATTCGTATTATTCTCTTCATAGATGCAGATACAGAAGTAAATATAAAAAATTAAATGAAAACTTGTACAACAAATTGCGCTTAATGAAATATGCGAAAGGATAAAATTGAACGAAATTTATTTGATGCTCACGTGCATTATTTTTAATTATGATTTTAATGAAATTTGTCTCGATAAATTAAGTAAATTTTACTAATCGTTTATTTACAATTACATTAATTAAATAAAAATATCAAAGTTGAGTCATCGTTTGTACAGATCGAGTGCTTGCGAAATAATACAATTAATTTAAATAACATTAAACCACAATGAATGATTAAAATGCTCCGATAGGCGAACAAATTTTAGATCAGTCGGATATTAAGAGAGATTGTGAGACTCTTATGGCAGTGAGTAATTTTGTGATGAATCTTTCTATCGTGTTTATTAAATGCCGTGCAAATTTTTTTACATAAGTGTCTCCTACATCGACGACATATTGATAAAACACTTATCATAATATAGTTTCAGTAATAGAAACGATAAGCAATCGATTAAAGTTGTAAACAATTTAACAACAAACGTATTCACACACACACTCACGCGAAGCATGTGCTTTTACAAGTTCTACAAGAAAATATACCGTTTTTATAGCTACCGGATGCCGAAAGTATTGATATCGTATACAGGTTGGTTAAAGAAAAACTTGTAGATTAAGCATTGGAATTGATTAATCGTTGATGAACTACAATTTGTGATATGATTTAAATATGCTTAAATATACGATCGAGGATAAAATATAACAAGGTTTGATTTAAAAAATAGTAATTGAGAAAGTACAAATAATAAATTGGCACATAATCTACATTACAATAATTTTAATCGAAGTTCCTTTTTTTCATTGTTGGGATAAATCACGCTGTTGTTTTAAATAATTAAGTATATAGAATATTAAGTAGAAGAAGAGTCGAGTTCTCGAAGGAGAGCACGAACCGTTTTGACTAATTTGCGAATCAATGATAATGCCAAAACGGTCAATCGATAATGCCAAAAATACATTTTTTAAATACTTTATTACGTTTATATATTTATTATATATTTTACAGACGATTTTATGAATATATATTTGTATGAGCTGCGAAACACAACATTGTTTCAATAGTTCTTTACTTATCAATAGTATGTGCCAAGAGTTGTTCTATATCTATAAGGAAAAGATAATAGATAACTCAAAAAATATTTTGAAGGTCACAGCATTTTGCCAATCACTTAGCCTTTCTTTTAACTTCGAACTAATTGTAAATACGTTTATTATAATATATTATTACGCAACAAATGTTTTTGAATGGCTACAAAAAAATTTACTTTTGCTTTATTGAATTACGTATATGGTGCGTTTATCAGTTTTTTTTTTTTTTTTTTTTTTTAATAACATTAGTGACCCTGGCATGATAGGCTTAACGACTAAGCAATTAAAAGACAAACTCGCCATTCAAAGTTGAAAAATCAACTTAAAAAAGTGAAAAATAGGTTCACAAATGCCAGTAGACGGACTAAAGGTAACAGTCAGTGATGGAGTAGTCGAGCCATTTAATTTAAACAACAACTTTTTGTTGTTCAAAAAAACCACAGCAAATTATGGTATTTTCAGCTATAGATTCAGATACATCAGTTAACACTGAAATAGTTGTTTGATGAGTTGCCTTGATGCTGCTCGAGAAAAAAGTTTTTTTTTTCAAGTTAATGTTAGAAAAATTGTCAATAGTCTAGATCTTCAGTTTTAGAACGTGTATTACTTAGTGTCATTGCAAGCATGTGTCCAACAATGAGTGCTCAAATCGCGTTAATCGAATTGATCATATACAGACTGTATATAACGGGAAAGTGATAAGTAGTGCTTTGATCGTGTACATACATTTACCTATGCATACGTATACGTATTTACTGTTATACGTATTAAACACTATACTTACGGCTCATTTCTTTTTAATTGTTTTATTTCTAATTGTATAGAATGTATGGCGTAGATAAATTGGTCTCGGCTTAAAGCGACCTAAAGTTTTCATGACATTGCAATCACGATTCTGCATTTACTGCGAGTACAGTAATTTACTATACATATTTAATAAGCGAATAGCCATTCCCTACTCATCAATTCATTCGAGTTGGATTTTTATTAACCAAAGTATCACCACTAATAACAATTGCATTTCATCTTGATCTAACTACTGGACACACAGTTAAAAAGCATACACAGAACGGACGTATATAACTATACGATTGCGGTGTCTACTAAGATGGTAATTCGAGGAAGGAGAAAGTAATGTTATGTAGGCAAAGTATGTATCTTCTGGTCGATTAAAAATATGGAAATTATTGCGCATAGTAACCAGCAATAACAAAATTGGGTGATGGTTAGCTGTTAAATTGAAGTAACCTCAAGATGAGTAAATACAAATCCAAACGTTGACTTATTACTTCTCCGATACAAACGCCGAGTGATAATATTTAGTTAAGAAGAAACAGTATTTAGACTCGTTTAACTTCGGTTAAGCTTTTGAAATTGTGGATTTTACGTTGCATCAGTGTATTGTATTTATTCAATTTTCTATGCAATTCTCAGTCTATTCGATCAAATAAGATTAACTACAGTGTATTTTGAAATAAGTTAACATTGCAGATTTTAACAGAAATAAATAAAAATCCATGAATCAGGTGAAAGATTGAATTATTGGAAAACGGTCAAGAAATCCCTAATCCCTCACTTTTCAAAAATATTCTATAATTTAATTAAAATTAAATACTTTTGAAATATTTATCGAACATAAAAAATATACACGTACGTATATGTAAGAAAAAAAGTAATGTACATTTTATAGATTACAAGTAATTGGGATAACATCAACACGTTTATTACAGCTTACATTAATTTTAAGCGACAAATTTAAAGTAAAAGGACTTTTACAATAATTAATCGATTTACATAAAATTATTTTTAAAATTTTAGGCTCTACCTTTGTAGAATATTATTTTAATCTGATCTTTAATAATTGTGATGGAAATTTTACAATATATTTATGCAAAATTCTTTTGTTTTGCAACTTTAAATAACTGTAAACAATGTGATATCAAAGACAATAATATGTATTAGGGAGCGGTCGTACGAACATGTTATATATATATATATATATATATGACATACGTTTAGAACGATTTTTCACTTTACCCAAGCTGATTCAATTAAACGTAAAAAAATTTGCACTTAAACTTCAAAATGTATATTGGCAATGTGTAAAATTGTTTTTGGTAAAATGATGATCTAATGAATATAGAAAACTAAAACAGTTAAGTATTTATTATAGTTTTTCAATTAATATTCTTAAAGTATTTCCATTTTGTTTAAAAGCGCTTTAAACAAAATATACTTTACAAAAGTTTAATTATTTAAAGTTTTATTTTTATTGTAATAAAATAATATTGTAATAAAACAGTATTAATGTGATTACGATTAAATAAGATGTTAAAAAATTTAATAAGCTAAACATATTTTGTTTACATAAATAATATACATAAAATTTAATATAAAGTTTTACACTAGAAACACATTAAACTATAAATATAGACATAGTATAAACAAGAATAATACGAAATATTTGACGAAGAGTGAAGACTAATTTTAAAAGTTTTTCTAATAAAAACAAGGTAACTAATACTTAAATTTAACTTTTGATAACTTACAAACGTTCATAAGATATAAATATAACGTAGAAACAATAAATGACATGGTAATTAGGGGCGACATTTAAATTTGCTTCCATTTCAACATAAACAATGATATTAAAATGAAGTAAATCATACCTGAAATAGGAGTAAAGCGCATATTTGCAACTGACATTCCCTCCTCTCGACTCGATCTTTCTAATAACGAAAAACGACCGCATTCTGCAACAACGTCATGGTGTTCCATTTTTTTCCACCTTTGAAAGGACGTTAGTTTTAAGTTTATTAATATTCTATCTACTGTATTCCTAGTCGTGAATTCAGAATCTCAATTTTTACCTTGACGAAGAGATCTCCGATTCTTTGGACATGGTTATAAGCAACGGATGCATGCGCACGGAATCTAATATCGGACTAATGATTTTCTTAAAAATCGGCAACTGATCTCGTTGAAGATACTGATGCTTTAAAAAAGAAACGAAGTTGCACGGATACATGGCGTAAAGTCTGTGAAACAGGTTTTGCAGTCCAACCTGAAAAAGAATGAAGACTCCACTTTCTTCACCAATTTACACTACAACTTTTCAATTGGTGACTCGGTTAATTTTAGAGATCGAGTATAGGAGTCCTAAAATTTAAAAATTAAATAGTAGCTCACTCTTATATTACGTATTATCAAACATTTACGGTTTATTCATTATTCCAATGACGACATCATTGGAATAATATTTTAAAACCTCGTACGATTTACCATAAAAAGCAAATTCTTTTAATCATAATTTAAAACAATAGGATATATTTCATGTCTTTTACAAATTCGTTTCATATATTTTTACAAATTTTACCCTTTATATCTTAATGTTCCTTTATTCTACTTTCAAAATGTATTTAATAAAGTCAAACTTAATTACATCGAAAGATTGTTCATGACTATTAATCACTGAGTGATTTAGATAGCAAAAACACTTTATAATGAACTTGTTGTTACATTTGTCAAAGCTGATATGTATTCTTTACTAGATTATGGTATATTGATAAATTTGATTTCGATTAATGTGTACATATTTTTCTCAGTACCATCGAAAGACTTAATTTAATCTTTACATCAGACTCACCTGTAGGTGAAGAAGGTAAAGCTGATCAGCATCGGTAACACAAACGAAATTAAACGATGATGTCGTCGAGAAGGCTGTAGAATTAGCGGATGAAATGCATAAAAACCGATGATAATGGAACGACGCGAGTCTAGAAAATACTTCGAAAATTTCATGCAGATGAGGAGCCAATGCTGTTGGTAACATGGGTAAGAGGGTTATCAATAATAGAAGCGCACTCATCAGCAACACAATGTCTTCCTCCACCTGCGCAAATTTATTTATCATTTATACACGCGCGCGCACACATGCGTATGTGCATGCATGTATGCGTGGGGTACGTGTGCAATTAAGAATGTTTCACCTCGCGTTAAGCAAACAAAATAATATAAGAATTAAATTCATTAAAAATTCTATCATTAAATTACAATTTTATAATACTTCAGGATATAATTTATAAATATTTTACTGTATTTATTTTATAAGTTTTTATCTACTTTCAACAAAGAAATATTCAATACTTGTATATCTAAAAGATGATAAAATTAATGAGATTTTTTAATGCTTATTTAATTGTATTTTATTTATTTATACACAAGTTAGAATATGATGAAATCGCAGATCCAATAAAAAATGTAGTTTCACAAAAAAATATGTGAAAAACTTAACTTTTTAGTACTAAAAAGAAAATAATGTTTAAATGAATGAAATCTTTTTCTGTTTGAATCCTACTCGTCATTAAGTGCGAAATCTCAAACAAAAATGTAATATTTATATAATATTTATCTTTATAACTACAGGCACTAGCTGGAAAAAATCAACTATACCATACTGCTATTATCGGTCGTAAAATTTATAAAAAGAAAGGATTCGAAGGGATTAGATTTCCATAAAACATTAGTTCTTTACATTATATATAGTAGCGATTCCAGAAGCAGCGGTTTGAAGTATATATAAATTTCATTACCTTGAGCAAGTGAAGCAGTTGTTTAAAAAGCGCATGATTAGCCAATTTGTACAACCAGGTGGGTTGTCGTCGTGCTACATGACCCAGTAATGTGAGCGTCCTGACTTTATGTCTATTGTTAGCTGGTTTGGCAGCGAGGGTCTCGCTCAGCTTGTCAAAAAGGTGCTTATCGTGCGGTTCTCTAACGCCAGCAAGAACCTCAACAGCTCTTAAGGAATCCGTAGAAAGATAGTAATCGAACAGTCCATTTACTAGCCAATTGTCCTTGGCTAGAAACATTAACGCAAGGTTAACAATTATTTCTGAATTCTCTTCGTGTAGGGTTCAATTTTTATACTTTGAGAGTTATACATAAAATTATTAAATTTAATTTTATAAGCATCTCGGTGTATGCGCATGTGTACAAATATATGTGTACTATTATACTTGTACGGCGGTGCTAAATTTATGTACCAAGACATTACATATTAATTACTGTACTCACTGGACAAAAAATGATCGTGAAAGACTTTTTTGATCTCTTCGACGTCACTGAGTTTGTTGGACTCTAGCATGTGAAAAAGTTCTGCGACTCCTGTGCTGCTGCTGGCACTGCTGTTAGTCATGCCGAAAAAGCCTTATAATTTTTGCCTATGTACCGTCTTAGCTAGCTCCCCTTGCTACCCAACACCTGTGCATAAAGCATAAACCTGTGACAAGTTGCCACAGTTTCACCATCACAACACCGCTGCCCATTCAGCACACCCTGCTCAATTTGACTCCTGATTGTCATTCGAAGCTCGCTCTGTCACCGCCACACCTATAAAAGTAAATTTATTTTATATTCGCATATTCCAGACCTTTTCTGTTTAAATTGCACTTTCACGCAAAGGTAAGTTAGTATGATTTTTGATAATGGAGTAGTAAGAAAAAAATAAGAAAAAAATAAATTTAAAAACTCAGTAATCTATGAAAAATTGTGCTCGTGTACAAATCACAAGACGTTTAAAAAATTAGGGGAAAAAAAGCACAATTACATTTAAAGCACGTGTATTTTAAGCACTTGAATCCATTCTGAAGTTCTGCTTCCTTAGGAGGGCAATTGAAAACGTATTTTTGAAAATATTTAAAGCAGCCTTGTGTAAGAATTGATACAAAAGTCTCTTATCGAACGGTATCGTGGTAAATCAGTCTAACAAAAGAACCATTTATATTGGTACTTCTGATAAAAATAAAAATACGAGCAGAGCATAGTCAGATAATTAAACATAGTGTACGAGATCGAGCAGGGATACCCATATATAATAAGCGTAGGTAACAAGGCCCATATATGCTTATAAAATCATCATCGTCAGAGAATTGGATAAACTTTTGACAGCTGATACCATTTATCGTTCATCCAGCTCCGCACACCATCCTATAGACAAGCAACAACTCAAAATTAAACAACTCGATACTCCAATTGCAAATCCCTGTCAAAAGTCGATCCTCCTCGATCTTAGTGTAGAAAGGTCGCGTTTCGCGTACCAAGGGATGCACAGCAGCGGCCGTAATCGACGATAAATAATAAACGCCGAGTGAATAAACGAACTCTCGGTCGTGTCGCGGTACGACGGCGGACAATCAAGGAGATACAGCAAAAGAAAGAAACAGCAAACCAACGAAGATAGACAATGTAAATAGAAGCGTCAACGGAAAGTCAAATAGGAAACTTATTCCCGAGAGGCTAGTTGTCACCCTAACAGGTAGGCAGCGCGACGATCTTTTTCTTATTTGCAGGTTGCCGGCCTGCGTTTCATCCTCCTAGGTATATACTGCATTTTTACAAAAGTCGAAAGCTAGAGCTTCGTTTGGAAAATTCCTTTTCTGCTGCTCTCTGGGTATCTTAGCTATTATCTTAGCCATTATCCTCCAAACTGTCGCATTAAATCATTTTACGTATCTCTGTGTATGTACGTATGCATATATGAATTTATCGTAAGTTAAGCAATTAATGAGTAAACGTAGAATTAAGGCCATTTTTTTTATTCCGTTCTTTATAACAGAATATATGTTACCTTAACTACAAATGTACACGTAAACATACACGTAGGCATAACATTTGTTATTTATTCAGTGCAAATTGGCAGTAATTTAATTATATTTAAATTTAAAAATCAAGCTCTCGAGTAAAAATTAAAAGTTAACTTTTGAAAGTGTTCTCACACCGACACTAAATTGTACAGCATTCCGTCAACTGATACATTTATTTATATTAAATATCTCAAGTAATTAATGTTGAAACGAATATCTAAAAAGGATATTACATGGTAATGAATTAATAGGGCTCTATTAATGATGGATTCTTACTTTTATATCCTGAGAATTGCTTGGATTTTGAATTCTGAACATTTTTCTTTTTTCTATCAATGTTTGGTATCGATATCATGAATTTTTTTAAGACACCGAGTACATCGAGCATATACTCAAATTTAATAATTGCTAGTTAAACCGAATATTTGGTATTCGTTAATATTTATAACTAAGAAATTGTAGACAGTTTATTTTATCATAAAAACCCTTGTAATCGCGAAAGTTGTTTTATCACAAATCTTATATCTTATTGCTTATAAAAAAAGAAATAAAAATTATCAACATAGTCATAGGTCACCGTTTACCGAATACTAAATTCATTGGTTGAACTTTACTTAAGTACTGAAACATAGGGTAAACAGATGAGCTTAATTTTAATCTATAAAAGTTACTTTACTTTAATTATTTAAAATTACATAAAGTGCAGCAATGGCTGCAAGAATAAGAGTAATAAATAATTTATTTCTAGTTTCAGGCACTTAATAATTAAGCTATTATCAGCTAATTGTTTTGAGTTATACGGTCTTTTGATTTCATCAGATTTCATCAGATTTGAAAAGCTCTTAATATTATTACAATTATAATAAACAATTATAACCTCTTGACAATTGCTCATTCATTCTTGCTCGTTTATTCTTGCTTTGCGTCCGGATGATTTGATGTAATTTTGAAAATTGTGAACTTGATTCTTATCAACGGAAACCATCATTTTCCTTGCGCGTATGAGAACAACAAACATTCATTTTAATGTGATCCTCAAAGGTTAGATTGTCGATATTGTTATTAATTTTATCTTTTTTTTGGATGAACTTGGAGTATTAACATGCTTGAATCTGTATCAAATACGATTATGGCACTAGTTTCGTGTTTATAAATATGAATTTACGGTCCGATGCTGCGAAGTTTAAAATAGGATGATCATGTATCAATTGCTTGACGTTCTATTTTGAGATCAAATTTGCTTTCAAAAAGCCGTATTTTATATCGCTGATGCATTTTCAGGGTCCAAACTCGAATTTTAAAAACTTGTTCTCCCATATCTCTTTTGATTTACATTTGCACGTGTGATGGGATTCTACCAATAAAGTTATTAGCGTGAACATTTTTTATATAATGTATAACTATATGTTCAACATGGATTTGCTACAGTAAATGTGGACGGATGTACATAAACATATACTATGCGCAATAAGTAATGGCGAAGGTTCTCGCTCATTTTCAAATTGATTGTTATTAATGACGAGATTATCGATGATACTTAATGTGACAATTTTTATAAAGTTACAGGTGTTTTAGGAAATATATCTCAACATCCAAAAATTACACTTTCAATAATTCATTTTATTTCTATTATCCGTTTGCAATCTGTTTCGCGCTTTTATAATTTATAATTGATTAAGAAATTGATCGGCTCTTTAATAAAGGTCTCTAGATTAATTTATAATCTACTTTGGTATGTACGTTTTAAGAATAGTACGGATAGTGAAAGCTCTGAAGGCTACAGATATCAGAATTTAAAACTTATATCACTTATTATTCGATAACTTACGAACTAGATTACTCAGCGATAGCGTAGTAAGTATAGTAAATAAATTTTGTTTAAAACTAATCAAAGGTATACGCTCGATCAGGCTCATTTTAATTGAAACAATATCTTTAAAATGATGAGAGTGATTTATATTTTATTACATTTTCTTCTACCTTACCGAAGTCTCATTACTTTAAAAGACCTTTAAATTGTGTTTCAATGATTAGGTAGATACGACATTTTTGAAAGGGTAAATAATTATTTTTAGATATACTCTAAGACTTGAGACGCTTACAGACATTTCAATACCGATTTTGCACTAAACAGTAAGTTAAACTAACGTGAATATTAACAACATATGAGATACGCGATGTTCGGATTTTAGTCCAAAAATCAAAGTCATTCCATTTATTGACTTTCAAAGAAAAATATGTTAATTTGTCTTTGTTGTTAGAGGAATCTTTATTAGGAACGTCCAGGCGCTCACTTGTACATACATACACTCTATGCGGTAACCCTTCCTGCG
Source organism: Wiebesia pumilae (assembly GCA_018907045.1). Lineage (NCBI taxonomy): Eukaryota > Metazoa > Arthropoda > Insecta > Hymenoptera > Agaonidae > Wiebesia > Wiebesia pumilae. Next base: position 7,543,993 of record JACCHZ010000138.1, read on the forward strand.
CCCGTTACAAGACATACCTGATTATAACTTAATGAAAGAAATACGTTTTACATTTTTATTTTTACCTTTAATTGCAACTTATCCAAAGTTCGCTCTGTATTTGCCTAATGAATCAAAAAGGCTTGAATTACCCAATCTTAATTTAGGTCAGAAATAGCAGGGGCCGGTCGATCAACCAAGTTAGCCTTGTAACTTTTAATTAAATTAATTTGCGCGTGACAAAAAAATCTGATGCATGTAAAATAAACACAAATAGTTATTCGATTTGACTGTAAATTAATGTATTATTAACATTATTATTATTATTATTATTATTATTATTATTATTATAACAATATACATAAAATATTATAAATTGCTTGTATTTATAATATAAATATAAAGTATAATATATAACATAAAATATTATAAATTGAATAAATCGTATTTGTGTTTATCGTTGATTAAGATTTATCGCCGGTATGTTAACATTAAATCATTTACTTAAAAGGTTTACGAAGAAAGAAGGTATTATTTTTCATTACCTTCCAATTTTAAACAAAGCTAGGAAGCACGAAACATCTATTTTACTATGCATAGGTAATTGTTATAAATTAGAAAGTAATAATTAATATCTGATATTCAATATTTCGTACATTTTAATTTTCTTATCTGAGTATTTATCGTTACTTTTCTATTTTTTTTATAATGCACACTGTTGTTGATTTTAGGAATTAAGGTAACGATCGTACTTGTAAAACCATAATCAGTATTTGGATGATCGATCACAGTGGAAAATATCAATGATAGATAAACTTATATCGAACAGAGAAAAATCTTAACGAGATATAAAAAGCTCTCTGTTTTCATTAATAAATAAGAAATACCAAAAGGAAGAACGAAAGACCAACATTTGAAGAATTGTTAAATATACACGATATTAAATTTCGTTACAAGTCACATGAGTGGACAATAAAATGCAGCTAAATATCTGAGAGAACAATAGCGGTGAATAATATATCTTAGATAGTGGAAAGCAGGTACAAGAAGCAATGAGTTCTAGTAGGATTTTTCCTGAATATGCCGTTTCTCAACGTAAGACACTTTTTTTCTAAAATTCTATAGAGAATATCATCTGCGTTTAACATTTATTTTAAGTTGTTGGCCAATACCAATACCAAAAGTGATGGGATATTAAAAAGGATATTCATAACTTTGTAGAATATAATATTCCACGTGTTTTATGGAGTAGTCGGAGAAATGTGGTTCTAAAATTGTGAAAATTTTACACGAAGATGTATGTGTTCACTACTAATGATCTCCCTAGGTAGGCCTATCGTGGTAACAATTAGTATTGCGCAGCCATAATAAACAATGGTAACACCCCATAAAATTTACATAAATGACAGCTGCATTTTATTATTACCTAGTAGATTGTGCTTACGTGTGAATTATCATTCGGTTGGATAATTAAAATAATACTTCTCATATTAACCTCCATGAACTGAGCACATAAAGTAAAATCATATTGTTTAGAGTAATCAGTGTAATTAGAATTATTAAATTAAACAGTTATTCATCTTTTGTTTGTTGAAATACTACAAAAGTTCTAACTTTCTCTATATATTTAAAATATATTATAAAGTGGGTACTTCATTAATTTTTCATGGTTACGTATGTTATGCTCATTTTTTAAATTGTAATGCGTAGTAGGTATTTAATAACGTGAACGTTTAAACAAAGTTCTTACATCTTGCGAGACTTATGAATAACATTGTTGTATTAAATGTATTCTTATAAATAAATTTATTATCTAAGTTAAGCGGTACATAACAACAACAACAACAACAACAACAACAACAACAACAACAACAATAATTTACCATGTATAATATATTGAACATAGAATACTTATTTGCAATAAATCAATTTGTCGGAATAAGTGAACCTATAAATTTTTTATCTTTTTGTAATTATTATAAAATGTGCGAGAATTTGATTAAATCTCAAATGTGAAATTAAATTTCCCTCTCCATTATTTTAGGTTTAAATTTGCAAACGTTAAAGCAGTAAATTATCGAATTTTATCAAATCATTCTTTATGAAGGCATGCAATAAAACGTTTCTAAAGTGTTACGGACATTGTAATTATATAATAGTTTGAAATTAGAGGTCTGAATAACATAAAATGGAACTTTAATGAAAAGAACTTAACATATATTAATTTTTTTAGAATTAGCATCAATCTTGATTAATTTTTCTGGTAATCTTTGATTTTTTTTAGTATATATATATATATATATATATATATATATATATATATGTATGTAGTATAAAATTTATAAGTCTTACATTTTCAGACAATCGAAGAATTAATTTCCATAACATTGTCTGATAATTCTACACGTGACGTGCCATATTTCTCCTTTAGATTCAAGAATTTACTTATATTTTCATAAATATTTTAAAATTAGTCTCTTTTTAAATTTCTCTAATATTAAAGAAAACTAATATTTCAATAGCAAATCTAAATGAGTTGACCGATATTATAAAACATGATTTTATGCAAAAATTTGAATTTGTAGTTAATCAGTTACGAATATGAGGTCGTAATAAAAATATTTAAAATGACGGCTTCAAAATAAATGATTAAAATTACAGGAAGTGAATCAATCTTGAAATTCCATTCTCAAGAGTTTTCAACACCATTTCAATGTTTTCAATCGTAATTTTGCATTCTTAACTAGTGACTACAAAAAATTATTAGTTCATAGTTTTATTTACAGTCACGTAAATTAATTAATATTTTTCAATCCATTTTCTATTTCTCAATTTTCAAGTATATGACTTTAAAATCTAAAAGTATAAAAGTTTCATAACGATATTTCTTATGCTGTAAAATAATTTCTTTTGAATTAGTTGTATATTTTATGTTTATTAACGTCATAAATTTTATAAATACATAAAATTTGATTTAAATGATGGAAATAGTCAATTAGTTATAAAATCAAAAATAAATGTAACCGTAATCCTGCTTCAAAGGACTAACAAAAGAACGTTGGCAGGATGCTTGTACATTATTTAGTCTTGAATAGATTTTACATCCTCATTTATATCCTTTAATTCTCTTACAATTTTTATATGCGTTCGGCGTGCATGTAATCGTTTATTTCATATTACAATATAAAAGAGAAAGAAAGAAAAAGAACGTTAGAAAGTCTATAATTTCGTACCAATTTTTCAACATTTCTAATTCTTTAATTTAATATTCCATAAACAGGAAAATTATTAAAATGAAAAGTTAAATTGAAAAAATAAATTTCTATATTACGTGAATTTTTATCAATCTATTTATCTAACGATATTTCTTGGAATGTTTTTGTATTTAATTATATATCATGTTTATTGAAACAAAGTTTTCTTATATTTTTTTTCTTTTCTTAGAATATAGGCTTAAAATTTATTTTCTCAAACAAATTAGTTAATTAAATAAATGTTCCAACGGGACCATTTAAATTTGTTCCCTTATTTTTTAATTTGTTGATTTTGATTACTTGTTTTTAACGCTTCATAAATGAACCTTGCCTTAGAAGATTTAATTTTTAATTTAACTTCTATTCGCAGGTAAAAAGAAACTTACAGAATATTAGTAATATTAATGTAAGAATTCTTATCTGTATAGGATAAAAATTTATTGTAAAATATTTGCTTTTGATTCAACAACAAAGTGGTAAAATATATTAAAAAAATTATTATTCTTAAAAAGTAAACATAAACATAAATTTTGTGTAATTAAGTTGAAATAAATCTATTATATTGTGCAATTGACATCAAGTAGAATCAATTAAATCTCATTTCAATTATTATTAATAGATAAATTCTCAGAATTTATTTTAATAGTTTTAATTAGAAATGAGGATTGGAAGTTTACTTAGGTTTAAAGACACAATGTACAATTTATATTTATGTGAAATTTAATTTTATTACCCTTATTCTCGTGTTCAAGACAAATATTAAAATCTTACGATATGCCTTTCCTAATTTGATACTCCACATATATCGATTTCATGTTAACAATACGTGATAAAACTTTGATTAAAAAAGTCTTCTCGTTATTCAGTCATGAATCTGAAATCTCATAGATATGTTCATTAAATAAACGTTGAAAAGTAATCAAAGCCTACAAAAAAGGCGATTTTTTTAAACACTAATTAAGAAAATATGTGTCTTTAATTATTGATATCTTACCTGTTCTCCACGATATACTTACTAAACTTTTTGGCGTGCAGAGAATGAAATTTTATAAAATTGTGCCAAGTAGATGGTTGTGTTCAGATGGCCAGTGTTTAATGCAGCTCTTAATTCTTAACTTGATCCATCTCATCTCATTTATTTCTGTCATAAATCCGTTTTTCTCTTTCTCTTTCTTTCTCTCTCTTTCTTCCATTGTCTCCCCTCCGCTCAGGGAGGGCTACAAGTGAAACATTACCAAATAGCCAATTAGAAGGTGATTCAACTAATTCCAATTTTGATTTTGCTCTTTTTTTTTTATAGATAGTCGATTATTTTATTTTAGTTTGTAATATGCACTGCTGATTATTAATAAATAAAAATAATGAAAAAACGCTTTATTATGAGTCAGAACAAAAAAGGAAATTCATGGGCTTTGATGCGAATCATCATGCAAGAAATCTGGTTTACCATCAATTCTTGAGAAAAACAAAATTCTTAACAATAAGTCACAATGCAATTGTAGATAGTTATAAGCAACGAATTCTCTTAAGGAAAATAAGGAAAATCTTTGATTACATTAAACCGTCATATAATTATACGCAATGTATCTCATGAGTTATTTTCAAAAATTTAAGATAATCCAGTCTTCTAACAATAAACTTTGTTCAACTAACTTACGACAAAAGTATACTTCCATTTATTACGTTCTTTTTATCTTGTATTTAATAATGATAAATTATTTCGTTAGTTATTCTTTTAAATGAAATGTACGAGAACACGCGTGTTATAAAAACTATTGATTAGGATAAAAATCTCCCAAAAGGCAGTCCCCATGAATACCTTGCAACGGGAACAGCTAAAGGCCCATGTAAAGGTCCAGTCGCACTTAACCGATGATTCAAGTCGTGAAGACCGATCTGAAACATAAGCAGCTTCGTACAATCCAGTTACCCATAATAACTTTTTGATGAGCCATTATTATATTTCTGTTTTTTTTTATCATTTTTAAATTTTTGGAAGCAGTCGTGTACATACTCCCACTGTAAATGATAAACGAGTTTTAAAGCTACGGGTCTGTGATCGAGGTTATTCCTTTCACTTCAAAAAGTTAATTTAACGAATTCAGACTAGTCTTAAATATTTAAATATTTGATTACGCGACTTTTAAGGTATATATAATTGATGAAACTGAAATCATAGTGCATCTAATTATTAATGCAATTTTATTAATTATATTTATTAAGTCTTAGAAATATAATAGCATTCACCATTATATTAGATTATACTAGAAGAAGTAGGGTTAATAATTTTCAATTAAATATATAAGCAATTGAAATTTAAGTTAAAAAAACATAAATACTTGAATAACTGGTAAAATTTTAAAAGCACAGACTTACGGCTTTAAAATTAAATAAATGCCTATAAAAACATATAAACGTTAATGATTCCTTATTAAAAAATAAAAACTAAGTAATCTATCACATAAAAATTATCTTATAAATTCTTAAGAAAACAATCAATTATTGTGCGTTAATAAGCTTGACTTTATTACATAAAAATAAATTAATAGAGACAATGTCTTCTACTGACAAACTGTTGCACAATTAAGAATCCTTATAATTCAACTTGAACGATGATTTCAAAAATGAATCACAAATTTAAATTAAGAAAAAATTATTTTTTTTTTTTGGAATTGGCTCGCAATTATATTAGGTGTGTTAAAAAAAAAATATTTATATGTCTATCCCGATTCATTGGCGTCAAAAGTCGTGAAGTGTACAGAGTCATTAAAGCACTTTTGAAACCGACGTATAAATCAAACATCTTTTTTATTTTTTGCAAATAACATATAATAACATACGATGTTTCATTGTCAACCTAAGATTTTCATTATTTTCTTTTGCTTTCGATTATGTAATATTAAGCATGTACCTCTCTATTTTATCAATTATTTTTAATTCCTAATCGCTATACAGTTTCGTTCACATTCTTTAGTACATCGAAAACTTGTTTCGCTCGAGTATATATTTTGCGAACTGGAACTTTTTGCCTTTGACTTAAGATCCTTTGCGTGACGCGTGTTTTCATAGCATTGATTCAATAAAATATGTGATACGATTTTTCGAGCGCGAAATTATCTCAACGTTGTGTTTGTCACGTTCGTGAAAATACACAAGGTCTGTTGTTTTATAAGTCAATGATAAATATATCGTACAATTTTATAAGAAACATTATATAAAGTTCAGAAGTATGTGTCGTCTTATGTTAAACTTTTTAATCATATAGAACCAAAAATATATATATATATATATATATATATATATATATATATATATATATATATATATATATATATATGTATGTATGTATGTGTACCACTATGAAACATTTGCGTTTATCGATACAGTTTAGAATTCGCGAGGGCGATTTAAAATTCATGTTTAAATAAATATGAATAAATTTTAATATTATAATCTCTTGAAAATACTTAGGCTTTATTCTAAAGGTAATAACAATTGTTTTTCATCTTAGCAGTTATATATTATTGTATATAATTCCTATGTAATAATGTAGTTTACATTATAGCTAATAAATATATAATGTCAAATTAAATAACAATAATACAGATTGAAATCATACATATTAAAGCTATAAGTTAATCATTTTAGAAGTGTTTTTTAATATTAGGTTATGTAGAAATTTTAAGTTTGTAGTACGAAAAACAACTTAGAAAGCGGTGCCAAACTAAAATGTTACCAATAATAAAATATTTGACCAAATTTGATAAGAAAATTTTAGCAATATCAAGTATTTTAATTTTTGGTTGTTATTAAAAATATTTTGCCTTATTTGAAAACAAAAATTACATCCAAAACTTTACACACAATACTGCAAGACTGATGGTAATTAACTAATGACAAAAAATAATCTTAACCCATTATGAAATTGTAAAATTGTACATTTATTAGTGCATTAAGTATGAATATCAAAGGATAATTAAAAAAATACTTCGATTTATGTAAATCACATTTATAAATCATCTATGTTTTTATACTATTTTACTTTACTTCTTTTTTAATATTACATAAATTAATTAACTGATTCCAACTGAAATACATTTTCGATTGTAGTTGATATTCTCCTTTGAAATTTAATAAAAAATTATTGATAAAAAGCATTAAAATAAGCTCTTGGTTTAGAGCAATACATAAATTAAAATATTTTTTGCAAACATAATTTAATATAAAGTTATTAGAATCAATTTTTTAAGCCTACTTATAGAATTTAATTTTGTATTAATTTTATAATTATAAATATTAAATAATTTATCGTGTCAGATGTACATTTTAAGAAAGTTTGTGAAATTGTGAAAAAACCTGCGGATTCAAATTTTTAAGAGGTTTAGAGAATCTCTTATTTTACTGAAATATATGAAACCTCATCACGTATTCAATTATATTGATCGTACATCGATAATCTAGTTTCAAAAGTTCTTGGATAAATGCAGAAACGATTAATCATTATCTTCGATCATAGTTTTACAAAGGGCATTTTATTTTTGCATAAAGTCGAAGTATTTTAAAAATTAAAGGTTACGCTCTGTAATGCAAACTCTTCAAATAAAAATAATACGTAACAAGCACCAAGTATAATAGAATTTCAGGAACTTGCAATGAAGCTCCTAAATGAAAACCGCCCTCGCATTTTCGAATTACGCGTTTGTTTTCCCATAGATAATAAAAATGGTAGTATACTAAGGTATTTTTCATCAAAAAGAAATAATAACGAATCATATCAATGCGAAAGTGGCGGCGCCGATAAAAATGTACAAACTCGATGATGCATCTTTCTCTTTTCTCTCTCAACCTTTCTTTTTCACTTTCTTTCTCTCTTTCTCTCTTTGTCTCACTCTTCCCCTCTCTGCCTCTTTCCGGTGACGAGAGCAGCAGAGGGTGTCAGATTTTGGCGACGCGATGGGTTACCTAGATCTTTTCTTGTATAAAAGGATGCGCCAGCGCGTGATTGACGGTAATCCTCTTGCCGGCATCCAACATAAGTGTGCGCTCAAGTAGGTCCTTGAGTTGAGCGACCTTGCGGGCCTGTTCCGGTGGTAGCGAGCTTCCGCCCAATTCGACGCCGAGGTCACGGGTCGCCGGGAGCGTCGACATTTGGACCACTTTCTCCTGTAAATCATACATGCTTTCAGTTTTCAATTTTATTGGCTTTTATCAAGATAAATCAATGTTCACATTATGATGAGCCTCTAATGATTTTTCCTTTTTTCATTCAGCAAGCATTTTCAAAAATGACAAAATTTTAACTTTCAACGCCTTGATATTTTATTATTTTCAAAAGTTTACAAAAGTAAATGTAAAGTAAAATAATCTTATACAATTATTAAGTAATAATCGGGCTTTGATTTTAGAATAAAAACAATAAGCTGGTTAAATTCATGAGCAAAGGTCACAAGAGGTACGATTATAAATATTAATCATATTCTCACCAATTCTGATATAGTTAAATTAAAGAATGAACAAGTTTGCATGAAATTCGTGATATACAACGAAAGTTTTTAATTTTTACCTATTTAAATATAAAATTTATAAAATTCATTATCAGCTTAAGAATAATCTTACAGATTATTAATTACTACTTTCAAAATATTATTAATATGTACAAATGGAAAGCGTTACGTAACATCATAATTCAACTCTCTTTTATAAGGGTATGATTTTGAATATTGCATATTGTTAGACAAAACAAAATTTGTAATTACTCCTAAAATTTTAACAAATTTTTTTCGACCGATGTATATTTTATCGTGATTTACATATTTTACTATTTTACCGCTTTAAAGAAATTATAAATCCATCACGAAGTTCTTACAAATTCTTGTAAGTCTACAATGATTTTTACAAGTTTATTATTAATTGTGTATAAACATCTTATAAGTTTTTAATAAGCTTATCATTAACCATCTGCAAATTCTTTACACCTATGAATAAACTCGTCCGCCTATGTTAATTATGATAGGGAGTAGAATTGATAGTTGGGTGACCTGGTGCCTTTTTTAAAACAATGTCCATTCTACACTTTTACAATGTAAAGAGAAATATTAATTAAATATTGTTAGCACTTAAAATTAAATGAATTATTTAATTATATTTTAATCTATTCATTTTAAGCGTCATGAATAATTAAGTAACATAAAGTTATTGCTTTGATTTATATTCAGAATAAGGTCTATTTATATTCAGAATAGGATCTATAAAATTGTAATTGTTAGTTAATTTATACAATAATATTGTTAAATATACCAGTATTAAAAATAAATGTAGATATTCAAATTTCAGTTAATTAAAACTTTTGCTAAAATTTTAATTAAAATTTTTATGCCGATAATTAGTTCTCGAATAACTTTAAATGGCTTCTCTTTTTTAAGGATAAAGAATTTAGTATGTTAACAATTGCTCAGAGATTTTTAATTAAATAATCTATTTAACCTACTGAATATGCATTTTTCAAACAATGATCCATTAAATAGTAGTCGAATATTTCGTTCTTACTGCAAATAATAATATGATACCTTCACAGATATGTATACTTTTAAATAATAAATCATTTAAGAATAATAATATTTTAAAAAGAAATTTCTCAAACGTCACATTTTTTCTCTCTCGACTAGATGTTACTCCTGAAAAATAACAATCTGTAGTCATTCAATAACTTATTTTCACTTAATATTATATAGTAAAGTAAAACATTTAAAATTATTTTTATAAGCAATTGTTTGCTTTTACTACTTCAAATAGAAGAATCGTGGTTCATCTCATTGATACAACAAATATATTTCCTGAAAATGATATTTTTGTACATATTTAAGTACATTTTGTAGTTCGTCATTTTTACTACGGATGGCAACACTCGAAACACATTCGAGAAACTTCTAAAACTAAAGCGATTAGAAATCTTATTTTGTTTAATGTGTCAATTCTACTTAAAAATCATTATATTGATGAGACTTAAAATTGTCTATGAGATACTTTATAAGCAAATAATTTAATTTCATTAGTAAAGTATTATAATTAACTTACCCGTTCAGTGACCCTATCTACTTCATGGTATAGGAAATTGCAGTTAGTATCAAAATGCTGATCTTTGAACTGACCCTTTCTGATAAGTTTATTAGGCATTTTCCCCTTTAAATCCATGAAGAACTTTAACATTTGGTTATTCGTTTTACCCGAAAACATAATTTTACCAGTGTAAAGCTCATAAATTGTACAGCCGACAGACCACATGTCGATGCCAAAATCATAAGGTATACCAAGAACTAAAAAATAAAAATTATTAGTAGCTGCCTTACTACTGATCAATCAAGGATCTCAAAAAAAATACTATGATGCTCAATAAATTTGCAAATTATGATTGAAACAATACGAATTTTTTGGTACAGAATATGTATAATTTAAAAGCAACATGACTAGTAAACATAATTATTTTCTAATCTTATTATAAAATAGCATTGAAACATTACAAAAAATTACAAAAAATATGATATAAGAATGTAAAAATAATTTTCAAAATACAAACACGGTAAAAATCAAATTTTTTTTAAAAAAGAGTCCTAAGCTATTTTAAAAAGATTTTCTTGATATACATATATACTTACTAATTTCAGGTGAACGATAAAATCTGGAGACAAGGTAAGGGGTGATTTCATTTTCATGAGCGAATGATGCAGAACCGAAATCACATAATTTCAGTACTAGCTTACTTTCGCTGACTAGAATATTATCTGGTTTAATATCAGCATGCAAAATGTTTGCCCGTTTAAGCAACTTTAATGCCAAGAAAAGCTGTTGCGTATACGATCTAACAGCTTTCACATGCAAACCGACATCTTTTCCATATTTTTTTAGTACCTAGAAAAATGAAATGAAAAATTTGCATATTACTAAAATGCATTTAACATTCATTATTACCGTAATTGTAACTTTTAATAACGGTTTAGCTGTAACATTTGTGTAAATACTTTTTCGGCATTTTGATTAGGAAAATGTACTCAATTTTATACAAGATATTAATTATAATTTAATCTATCAATGTTTTAAATCCATTAGTTTAAATAGCTTTCACCGGAATATTTTTTAACATTTTCTTTTCAATTGCATTATCAATTTATCATGGTTTAATTTTTACTTTTATTTATAAATAATACTCACTTCTCGCAGATTCATTGCTAATGATTCAAAAACCATACATAAATGGTTCTTATGAAAGAAATGCCTAAATAATCGTAAACAATGGAATCTATCCTCTGCATCTGCGTCATTTAATTTTCTAAGAATTTCTAATTCTTTAAGGCCCGTTCTGTGCCTGTGGAAAAAAGTTACATATTCGATGTTTAGTTTTGCAGACAACGAAAAAATCAATAATAAACAATAATCAAAGAAAGCATACATTATCTCGTTATTCCTAATTATTTTAACGGCGACATCTAAATTACCGCGAGCGGTATCTCTCGCTCTAACAACATTACTAAAAACACCCTGTCCTGTGTAACCATAAACAATATATCGAGAATCTAAAGTTTCGCCAACACGAACTCTAAAAATTTATAAATTTATTTATAGTAAGAATGTCATATTTGTCAATAATATAAAAAATTATTTTACCTGTAATAACCTTCAGCATCATCCCAGTTATCTGTTAAACTTGGATTATCGGGTCCACCTTGACGTTTACCACCTTCTACTGTTGGGCTCTGTGACGGCCAACATCAATCAATTTATAATTTGTTAGTACTTTACAGATAGTTTATACACTTTTTGGTACTTTACAAAGCCTAGTAGAGAAAGATGAGTTTACTCACATTGAAATCACCGATATTATCAACTTCGGCGAACATGTCCCATTCATTAGATTTCTTCGAATTTTGTTTATCTTCCAATTTCTTCTCGCTTGCCTTAGTATCATCCTGCTTTTCATTGATAATTTTTTCATCGCCTTTGGATCTTCTTCTTCTATCAGGTAGTGGTGGCGTATGACTTTCCGAGGCAGACCCATTATTGTTATTATTCAACAAAGGCTCTGCCGATTTACTCGATGTGTTCGATTGTCTTTCAGACGGCGGTGACCTTGTTACGTTCATATCTGATGAGAAATTCGAATCTTCATTTGGTGCTCCTAATCTCTGAAAATTTTTAACATAATTTTTTCAGTACGAATCTATCAAATATTTTAACAAATACTAGGACCGTTATTGTACATCCGAATTACAGTTTAATGAATGCAACTACAAATTCAAGGCTGCTTACTTTTAATAGTTCCTCCCTTTGTTTTCTGCGACGTTCGATGATTGCCTCCTCATCTTCGTCCTCCTCGATGTCAATGTCCTTGATCTCTTCTTCGCTCGAGCTGTCCGAACGATCGACTTTTAAACCTTCCGACAGCGAGTCTTTGAACTTGTCATTACGTTCGCGTTTGCCGTTCTTTTCTCGATCCCGTTCATAATCTCTGCCATGTCTATCGCGATCCCTGCGACCACCTCGTGAGTGCGATCTGGATCTCCTATAACGATCGCTTCGATCCCTGTAAAAAGTATTATTTTTGTATTACTTCGAATAAACCGTAAATATTAATATCTTTGCAACCGATGTGCAAACGTTATTCAGCTGAATAATAATGCTGAACCATTCAATATTCAAGTGAAAACACAATCAATTAGCTCTGAAGTATAAAAATGAATGATATTGAAAAAGTGTGAATTATTCGTATCAGTACCATAAATGAAAAAAATGTTTTAAAAAGAAAATTTTTTACAATTAATAATAGAGGTTTTACAGTGTAGCTCATCTAATGGAAAATTATGGGAAATTTCCAATAGTAATTAATGCTATTGAATTAGTTTCACTATTTTAAAAAGTGAAAGTTTGTTCGACAATGAAATACATACATAAGTAAAAATATAGAATTACTCAAGCAAATATTACTTGAATGACTAAAATTTATACATTCAATTTACTAAATTACTATTCCATAAAATTGATTTGATACTAGAAAGATTTTATGAGAACGTTTAATCCATGCAAATATAACGCATATTATAAGTTGTTCGCAGCTTCTTTAATTGTTGACAATAAAATACTGCAATTATGACACACCTCGGCCTTCCAAGACTCCTGGACCTCCTGCCACTGCGAGAACTGTCTCGCCTGTCATGATTTCTGCGCAAGTCGATGCGATCCCTGCTCCGGTCGCGGTGACGATCTCTGCTGTCTCTGCGCTCCCGGTTACGCGTATCGTGATTTAAATGGCGGTCCCGACTACTGTCCCGTCTCGATGAGCGCATCTCCTTCAGCTTTTGGTCATGATTAGGGCGCGCGTTACTGCTGCCGCTGTTGCATTTGTCCAGCTCCCGCTTCCGTTCATCCTCCCTGTTCGTTCATAATCAACTTATATAATCTGTTATGTACATTATAATAAAGAGACTCTTTGTAAATGATATGCTACACATGTTCTCAATATTTCAATTTATGAAAATTTGAATTTATTAATACAAAACATTATTTCTAAATAATTTTAATCTTTCTACGTATTTATTAGAATTTTCATTAAACATTTTCATTGGAACGTTCAATGAAAGAATTTAAAAATTAAAAAAAACTGTTAATAATAATTTTAGTATGTGAAACATGAAAAACTTATTATTGTACTTTTTTTATTTCAATCTAAATTTAAGATTCATCCTTTTGCATTATTGTGTACGTGGAGTAACTTGGCAATGTGCCAAAAATCGTATATATAGTATAAAAGTCAATGATTTTATAATTGAAAGGTTGCTATTTCTTTTAGAAATTTATAGATTATTGTTTTTAATAACACTGCATTCAAGTTTATATAAAATTATAAACACGATTAGAAAGATATCCAATCGATCTGAGTTAAATCTATAATTAGACTTTATTAATATACTGCACATAACAATAGTATATTTACTTTTAATTTGAAAATGAAATAACTAATAATATCTTGCACAATTTATGTAAAATTTGAACGAATAAACCTTTTACGGAAAAATAAAATAACAAAAAATTAATTTCCAAAATGTCTAACTTAGCATTAATGTTTTTTAAGAATGATTTAAAAACTAAAATTGTATTCGAGCAAATATCTATAAATTATTTTTAATCGGTAATTTTAATAGCTTAATCAGATTAGATTAGATTATTAAAAGATGGTTAGATTATTTATTTAAAGAAAAATGCGCACCTCTTTTCATGTTCTCTTCTCCGCAATTCATCTTTTTTATTCGCTTCTTTGCGCCTTTCTTCTTCTAATTTTTTTCTAGCAGTATCGTCTTTTCTGCTTTCCTCTTTTGATTTTTCAGACAGTTTCCTGTTCTGCCGATCATCTCTTTTTATATCATCTCTAGCTCTTGGTTTCTCCTCTCGTTTCCTATCAGACTCATGAGTACTCCTACGTCTATCGGACTCATGAGTACTCCTTTTTTCTCCTCTACCCATATCGACCACAACGCGTCTTTCGGTTTTTAAAGCTTTTCTATGTTCTCTACTTCCCGATGTACTTCTGTGACGTTTCTTTTTTGGTTGAGCCTCATCTCCGCTATCTTCGACAAGTATTATATCGGGCATTTCTGATTTTTTATTTTGTTCTCCATCTTTATCATCTTTATCAGACTCATCAGACAGGTACTGTACCAAACATGCTTGAAGACGTTCCTTAAATACATACAAAACAACGTCAATTAAGAATATCGTTGTTAACACATTAACAAGAATCCTTGACCTTTCGTCAAAGATTTGATTACATTTTTACAAGTAATATGTTCTAAATGTTTGAAAAATTAAATATTTACAAATGCTTAGAAGTAAAAATAAATAATAAATAATAAATAATCTTTTGCTAATAACAATTAGCATGGTGCTTATCATCCAAGTATAATTAATAGTATTAAATTCATGGAATAAGCATTATGTACCTTTTGTTTCATTAATTCTTCTAAATCTATGTCATCTTCTATAATAGTACAATCTACTTCATCGGAATCTAAATCAACTAACTTTTCCTCTTCGCTGTCCTCGGTCTCTCCAATTTCGAGCACTGAATTATTAACTTTACCATTAATTTCTTTCTGATTGACAATTTGAGTTACAATTTTATTGATAACAGCTCCATTGGCATTTTCTTCGCTTTCTTTAGTTTTCTTGGATCGCTTGTGTTTTTTATGCTTTTTTCTAAATTAAATATTTAAAGGAAATTGTTACTATACTTCTAAGCATAATAAGTTGAAATAGATTTAATAAGTTCATACTTTTCTTGCTTATCTGCTTTTGTATCGGTTCTATCAGCTACCTTATCTTTCTTATGTTTATGATGTTTATGTTTCCTCTTTTTCTTCTTTCGCTGCTCTGCTGGAACCTCAGAGTCTGTGATTTCACCCGGATCCTTTTTTGAGTCGTTGACACATTCTACGTCGGAACTCCTGTAAAAACATACGGCAGACATCGATCAAACACCCATATCGCATTAGCTACACTCGATCCCCCCCTAAGCACAATACAAATTTAAAAAAAGAAGAATGCTAAATAAACAAATAAAAGTAACGTTTTTTTATACATCATCATTGAAAGAGAACGAACATTTTAGTTCATTATACGAAGAATGATTTCCTTGACGATAGTAAAGTACGAGAGTCCGTTCGTACTCTACGTAGTCGAGTAAAAATGCTTTGCTTGGGTTCTTTCCGTGAACGAAGCTCTATTTTAGATCAGCGACTGCACAAGCTTTTGGGGGGCGTTTTCCGAATATTATGTGACCGATAAAAGATTTTTATCAAGACTAACGATGAAAATGATGATTCGATGTGCGCACTACAGGATTATCGGTATTCAATAATTATTAACATTATTTAACTTACCCCATGATTAACTATATATTGCCCACGCAACGGCGACGACACAACACGAATACCAACGAATACGATTGACGAATACGAAAGAATAGACTATGAAATGATGAGTAAAATGAGTTTAGCAAGATCATGTAGTGAAATTTGGATTCTGCGCAGTGTAGAATCCATTCTGATTGGCTGCTCTTTTCGCGGGGATTTTGAAAAATGAATGGTAGTCCGTCGTTGAGTGGACGCTATAAATCCTATTTTCTACCTTTTTCCCCGCTTGTGATGAATAATTCTGAGAGTTTCTCTCTTTTTTTCAAAAATATGACAAACTTTAAAACACATATTATCATTGATTTTGGTATTCCAGTAAGTATGGCATTTGAAAGTTAAAGCTTGTTAACTTCTTAATAGTGACATGTGATGATAAAGGCCTCCTGAATCAAACAGCCATTTTATTCGTTCGAATAAGAGATAAAATCCATAGGCATTATAAATTCACAGCGATCAAACGAATGCCAGACCGTAATTATTGAGATACAGTATTGACTACAGATTACAGATTTCAGAGATAAAATATTGAGATGATCAAAGCCAAAAGATAGAATTATTATGCGATTTAAGCGCCTTCTTATGGTTATCGTCAAAATTAAATTTTTTAAACCATAAATAGTTCTTATTTAAATTTCTAGATTTTTATACGTTAAAAATATGTACATGTACCGAAACCTCTTATCTGCCTATATAATCTACGACATACTTTTACAAACAAATGCATAATTATTTTAACGGAAAGGTCCAGCAAAATATTCGTAGGAAATTGACTAGTTTCATACAAAGACGATTTCATTTGCAGTTTTTAATTATTAATTTTAAAATTAATTCACTTAAGTTTAAGTTAAGAAAATTATCACAACCTTAATAGTTTTTCAAAAATTTTTTCTAAAATATAGTATATTTATACATCTAAACTTCTTGTAAACTGTGCCATTTTTTCTAAACTTTACCTTTCTATCGGTAGACAATTGCATCATTTCTTTTGTATAAAATTTTGTGGACAATTTCCCGTAAGAGTCCTCATTATGGTTCTGATTTTCTTGCTCATTAGCTGATTGCACTTAAAATTTTTAAATATACTGCAGAGATTTATTTAACATCGTTCCAATTCTGTTTGATTTCTATTAATCTGTAATTAACAGAAAAGTGCACGATTATGCTTGCAAGCTTCGTACCACAACCGATTTTGCAGCGCAGTTTCTTTCCACATTTCAAAGACGATACTTTTATTACGTTTGTTGCAATATACTGAATATATATATATATATATATATATATATATATATATATATATATATATATATATATATTGAGAATTTAAAGTTATTTTTCTCTGTAAAAAATATTAATTTCGGATGTAATATTTTACGTGCGCCAGTGTGCTAATACAAATATAAATATAAATTTAATTCAAATAAATTATACTAATTATGAATAAAATTCACATAATTAATTTTATACAACTTTTACAATTGTCATTTTACGATTAATTAATGTGTACACATTCAACACGACGACTTACTGTTTCAATTTGTTGGCGACATTTATATAGTTTCTACAGTTTCAGTGCAAAATATAATGTGCAAATATAAAAATGATAATAATTCATAGACGAATTATTAGATGGACGTGAATTTATGACTTTTCGTCAAGATAGAATTTCTCATGTCCATATAATAGATTGCGTAAACTTTATAATTGAATGCAGATGAAGTATATTATATTGATAATGTTCAAACTCAATTAAGATATTTTAAATTCTATTTAGAGATATTACATTTGTTTATAAAGTAAAATAAAGTATAAAAATGATTTTCCAAATCAATTTTATTAAGCAGTTATCGGAAAATGCATATTACTCAAGAAGATGATTTTTCATTTTTCACAATCCTATATATTTTTTAAAAAATTTTATCAAGCAGTTCTTAAATTGAAACAGATCTTATGATTTATTTAATATTCATATCAAGTTTCAATTTGCATAATCACTTACAAATCGTTTATTCTTACTTCCATATAAGAATTAACGCTTCTAAGAAGCACTTTTAAAATGTATTCATTACAATATCTTACGTTTTGCAAAAGAATTGGTTATGAACTTATAAATTGCACTTCTTCGCGTAATCCTAAATTTTAATCGCTGAGTTTATTTTATATATTGTACTAAAATATTAATACATATTTACAAGAAATAGTGCTATTTCTTGTAAATCGCAAAATATTTTGTAATTAGTTGGTGGCATTAATGGCGTGGGAATGGTGAACACAAATAAACGCGTATCACCGAACAAATCTAAGTAACGGATAATTGCATTAAAAAGCGATACGAGGTCTACACTGATTAACTAGAAATGGTAATAACGTTAAGAGTTAAAAGTGATAAATGAAATAGATACAAGGCTGGACTATATTCAATGGATTCTATAGTATGGAGAACCAAGACGTTACTTCCGATAAGTCCCGATCACCAAAGTTTTTCATTTTTCTCGAAGGACTGGACATTGGCGATTCGCCAATAATAACGAGGGAGATAAGTAAGCCTATCCTAATTGTAATATCCTCGATTATATCGAATTCCAATCGCGATTCAATCCTCTTCCTCAAACTGGGTAAATATTCAATGAGAATACGGTGGTAAATAACGAATACAATAATACAATAAACGTTCATCGCCGGAGAAGATGACGTACTGTTATTTAATTTTGTAATCGTTGACTAAAAAGAATCCAGAGTCCGATTTTTCAAGAAATTGCAATCGACGAATAATAATTTACACAATCCACGTTAAAAAATAATTGTATTGAAAAAAGGCATTGCCGTGTAATTTTTTAAACGTATGAAAGGAAGAGCGATCGATTTTGCCAATTATTTAACAGTTTTAATAATATGAGCTTGTAAATTTTCAATAATATTTCACTTTTGTATAAGTTAAAGTATGAAAGTGCGCGCCGAAATACACGTCCACCATTTATACACATCTTTTACATTATTTTCATAAAATTTTCCGATTAAAGTGATATTAAAAAGTGAATAGTTGGAATACTTTATACACGGGGAAAAACCACTTATTTCATAATGCCCGTATATATCGTCGTATACAAAACTTTACCATTCGTTATACCGCGAAAGTTACCTAAATTCAAGCATCACAACGGTTTTTTACGAAGATTTTGTACCACAGATTTTGCTATGATGTCGAATAATTTTTTTGAGAACGAAAATCTGTTAACAGATTACTCGATCAAAATTGATCGAAGTATCGAACACTCATTATTAGGCTCATAACGTAGACTGCGAGAGATTTAGTTTTTAAATTAACAATTAGAAGTATAAAATGCCTGGATATCTTTATACAGATGTATAGAGCTTTGTGAAGTACAATATTTTATCTTGAGTATCTTTCAAATTCTTATTCCTTAGACTTATCCTAATTCATATAAATTTATTTGGTTGTCAATGCGAAAATAATGTAATGTATAAATGTCTGTGCAGCTGCGCAAATTTCTATGCAATTATTACACAAATATTTCCTTTACAAACTGATAACTCATAGAATAAATTACGACCTTCTATTTTTATAGCAAGCACAGTTACAAATTTCTTCTTTTTTCTATTTTCATTCGCAAAAAGGAATACCGAATTCCTAATCGTATGCTTGGTACAAGTGAAGCTTGATTTTTTAGCAATGACTTATCTGTAAAAATATTCGAAAAACAATTTGAAGATTAAACATGAAAGAGCGTTGGTCTAAATTAATTATTGGCAAAACGGTAAAGACTTTGAGCATGACATTAACGTGCAATTATATGCCATAATAGACGATATTTAAAGAAAATTTAACGAGGAAGTATTGTCGATAAGATTAGTTTGAGATCATCTGTATAAATGATCAATAATTTTGTAAAAACTAACTATAATGACGATAAGTAATTATTTTTACTGGCCACGCGCAACGTGGAATCGACGAACATTAAAACAGCAGCGCATTCGATTTTAAACGTCAGTCACCCGTCGACCGTCTTGTGGTCGTTTCATGGTTTCCTTAAAAAACGAATAGAAATACAGCAAAGCATATTAAAAAGTAACTATTTCGATTAACTCTTACTCGTACAATAATAAATGAAATCATAATCAATGAATAAGGAAAAGCATTTGCATAAACTTTGTTTAATGTATTGATTTCTTTTTAGTTTGAAATACAGTGATCGTGAAAGGTTTTAATTGCTAGGAATATATTACCGTTCGCACAATAATTCATGAAATATGGCTTGTTCAATGGATAATGGAACGTATGTGAAACTTATTATGTACACGTCTGTTATTAATTATTTGCATTTCAAAATAATATACATGGCGATATCGGTAAACAAATATTTATATACGTACCAATTAAAAAGACTGTGAAAGATTTTGTGTTTCATCTGGTATTTTTTCATTCTCTAGTAAGAAGGTATCGACAATATAATATTCATCTGTAAAGTCACAAAACGTACAGCAATAAAAAGAAATTTCATAATGTTATGCATGTCCATTTGGTAGACCTCATTTTCGTTGGGTAATCTTACGTATTATTGAAATATATAGTTCTGTTTGTATTTGTATTAAAAAAAATTTCAACAATTACGACGGAAAAGACAATATCCGTTAAAAATAATGTAGAGGATGAAAATTTGTTTTAATAACATTAATATACTAATCGATTAATTAGAACCTGATGTTCCTCTTTATAAAATGTGTACACAACAGTTCAACAAATTTTCTACTGTACCTTGAAACAAGTACCTTTATACTGTATTCCGCTGTCAGTGCAAGATTTCAATTCAACATTAAAAAGTATTTAACGGTGTTCTTGTCCCTTTGATCAAAACTCGCTTTTGTACGTTTGAAAAATTAGAAACGAGCCGCAAACTAATCGCAATTATTAGTTCTTTTTTTTTTTTTTTTTTTTTTAAATCTTACAAGAAATTTATAGTAAATTGTTAACAATAAAATCTAGAGATGATACGAGTCAAGTGGGTACACGTTTGACGGAAAGTTCTGGGCTCTTGTACAGTGAATATCTTCTGCTCGATAAAATTTTATCAGCCCAAAGATTACTCAGCAGTGAATGCGATCGAGAGGTCCACGATGAGCATCTCTTTATCGTTACGCATCAAGGTAATTGTAGCAATAGGGCCAAAAATCATTATACTCGTTTCTTTTCAAAAAAATGGATTCTTCATTTTCGTGAAAATGCTTTCAAAAGAACGATGTCATTATACACTTATTGCTTATTGGCACCTTAGGCTGTTTAAAGATGAACCGTGTTTTTGAAAAACACGTATTTTTTATTTATCATCTATAAAGGAATAAAGAATAATTCATATAAATACGTTTATATTTATAATGTGTGTGTGTGTGTGTGTGTGTGTGTGTGTGTGTGTGTGTGTGTGTGTGCGCGCGCGCGCTGTATAATATAATATGTGCCACATAAACTATGCGCGGTCAATAAATGTAACTGATATACATTACACGTGCACGCGCATACCTAATGACATTGCATACACTTATTTTTATTCAGCTTGAGATTTCAATCTTATAGTTTACTCAATGTGGTACACAAAAATTTTTAACCGAACCTTATTTCAGCCTACGAACTGTGGTTTAAGCAAATAATCTACGAGCTCGATTCTGTAAGAGTATTATTCAGTAATGAAAAACAAATCCATAAAAATTATGCACAAGCCCGTTTTCCTAATCAAAAAAATACGCACAACTCTGATGCCATTGACGAGTCGAAAACTTTGGAGATTCTGAAACGCCTCAACCGCGTCGTACTAATACTCAAGGTAAGCCTGTACCACAATGATACATATTTATTTAATATTAGTGTCATTCGTGTCATCCGTATTTTGAGCAACAGTTGCCTGTTAAGGCACTGACGAACGTTTGCTTTAACCAATCTGTTGGTAATGTAAGTCACAAATTTTTAGGATTTTTAAAAAGTATTTCATTTTAGCAAAATATCGCTTAATAAATCAGTGCTCAAAGACTACGTTAATTGCGTATCCATATTTCGAAATTCAACTTATAATAAATCTAAATTGCATATTAATCTCATCGATGCAGCTGGCAACACATTAAATTATGTAAGAATTAATTAAATCTAGGATCTGCTTAAACTTAAGAAGACTTATGAATTCATTCGAGCAACGCGTATATGAATTACGTTATAACTTACATAACTTGCGCTTCGTTTAATGATTAGCTGTACAAAGGTTACGATGTTGGACACTGAATTTTTAAGTTTTATAATTATGCTTGATAAGTACGATGTTATTAAAAAGTCACGTTAAGAATATTATGCAGTCGCGATATTATTGGTTAGCAAAGATCGAAGAGATAGGATTGGATTTTCCTGTAAAATTGTGGGTATATTATTCAGCGGCGTAGGAGGAGGTGAATAACCCACCGACGACAAGCCAATTACATTGCCGCAAGGGTCATAATTGAATTTCCAATGGAAGAGGCTTGGCCAGTCGTACTTCCGTCATCTTCGCTTTGTTTTATTCTTCGCACTTAATCGCAGCTCAAGTTGGCTTAATACTTTTATTCGTCGTTTCTTTAAATCGCGCGCGCGCGATATCGAATCTTCATTGGCACCGTACAATTTCTAATCAAAGAGAAGATCTTTTAATAAAATAAAACTAATTAATGCTTACGACTTTAAATGAAACATTTTCCACCCTCGTATTTTTCTTTTGCTTTTGTAATTTTTATTTTTAATTTCACTGAGAGAACGTCGAAAACGTCGTAAATAACCTTATTCTTCTGCATCATAATATTCGTATGAAATAAATTTAAGTACATTAGTGGAGATTTATTGCTTTTTTATGTTACATATTCAATTAAAGTACGGCTATCCTTGAAATACGTCAAATTTATTACAGATTCTTAGTAGACGAATATTTATAATTCGTATTAAAAGAAAATAATAAAAATTCAAGAATATTTAAAGTAAATAATAACGAAAAATCCAGTGTGGATAGATTCTTGTACGTTGTTAAATAATTTTAACTGCATTTACTCCAGTGCTTAATACGCGTTAATGCATTGATTAATTGATTATTTCAGCGTTATGTGTGTGTGTGACTGTCATTACATTATTTAAATATGAAAAATTAGAAAAATTAGAAAAAATTTGATAAAAGGCGATATTTCAGGAAAAATATTAGCATTCATGGACTCAGTAGATATGATTTAAAGTATCGGATAGAAAATCTCGTACGCAATGTAATAAGATGATTGTAAGTTTCAATCGTGTTAATTTATCTTATTAAAAAGAGGCTATCTTACAAACAGTTTTATTATGATATTAAATTCTACATGTATGAACACATGAACTTGAAGTAAGTGTTAAGTTACAATTAATTCTATTACAGGTTGTAACTTAAATCACGAAAAACAAATTCCTGCAACCTATATAATTCTGCTTTTACGCATACATATATATATATATATATAAGCGACACAGAGATTTCAACATGATAATGATATTTGTAGTAAGTATTTAATGCAATCATGCTGTACATCGGCTTATCTTTACAAATCACATTTTTCACATTTTTGCATAAATAAAAATAAAAATATTACCGTTAACTTTATTGCCTTTCAAATACGCGTTAAAGTAAATTCATTCTTTTGCATGAATTATAAAATAATCCTCTAAGTTGCACTTCCAACAAACTTAATAACACTAAGTTTGTTACGAAAGTACCATGTAAGTTCAGACTGCAGAACAAACTCAGCTGGTATGGTTTTTCTTAAAGAACTCTTTTATACCGAAGTATATTTTCTTTTTTCCCCTAAACATTATTCGTCATTCAAAGCAAGATACGTATGATAAATGTTCACTGCTACTAAATTTGCTAATTTGTAGTAAATTTATATTTATGAAACTTTCAATTTAATTTTGAAGGAAATTATAATTATAACATATAAAAATAACACTGGATTTATATTCTTATGTAACTGTGAGTTTGCGCTTGTTTTAATCGAAATAACGTTTTGAGTTTCATAAGCTCCAAAGGCGTTAACTTACCAAAGTCTACGTCCTGCTTGTAATTGTTCGCCCGTTATTAAAAAGTTAATTATCAATGTAAAAAGAAAGCAAAGAATGTTATCAACAAAGGTACACCCGTGCTTTGGTCGGATAATACATGATATTTCTTCAGCGATCGGTAGTAATTACATAATCATTCCGTAAATCGAACTTGATTGGCGACCTTCTGCAGCATTCGGTTTCGGGCTCTTCCGAAGGCACGAGGACACGATGACAACAACCTCCTGTGGATCACGAGTATCGCGTTTCATCCGCGGAAGCTTTGACTCGTGCTTTCCATCAAAATATTCGACCGCAGCTCGTAACCATTGCGCGGTATTCCGCATTGGTACTATACGATACGCGACGTTGGTAACGTTCGGGATTGTGGGAACTGGCGGTATTGGTAAGCCGATATCCTGTATCGATACGCGATATACAGTCATTACTTTGCGCAATTGCTCTTCGCCGACAATACTAGCCTCCAGCTATAATAAAACTTCCGGCTAAACTTCCGACCGCGACAGTTCCGCATGTCACTCGACAAGATTTATTGTCGAGTGACTCGCCGCCCCCTTTAAACGTTTTATAAAACGTTTAAAGTCACTCCCTAAGAGTGTCCGCTAAGATACAGTTTCTGTCACTTTTTACTTGAAATTCTCACTTTCGCTCAGTACTAAGGCTTTAACTAGTTTGCCTCGAGTACGATGGAATTAGTTTAACATATGCAAAATTTATTATAAATCTCTTATCCATACGCTCGCGTAACAGCTCGTTTAACAGCAGTTTTAGACCTTTTGAAAGTCCACGTACTTTTACAATTGTATTCTTGCTCCTTCGGATTTATTAACGATAATAAGTTTTTCAAGCCGTACGTTTTGTTTTCATTTTTAAGTATTTTTTATTTAAAATAATTCGACGCATTGTTTTGAATTTGATAATGGTTTATTAGATAAGCGAATCAATTTATCTCTGCTACTTATTTATAAATTTATTAGTATCAGTCAGTGTTAAGGAAATCAATTAATTAATATTAATTTTTGTAATCAAAACGTATTTAATTAAAAGTCGATTATTAGTTATCTTATAATAATGCGCATCAACGAATTAATCAAATTATCGGACTATTAAGTATTCATTGATCAAGTTCATTGATCACGGATGTGCCGCATGTTTCAGTTTTTTATAAATATTCGACACAAATAAATTAATGACATTTGATTATTTTTGTAAATATTGCGAAATCTCATCGATTGCGCACACGAACTCGCGTGTCAGACGCACGTGCATAAAAGCACAGAACGTTCCCTTCAGCGGCATTTTTTTCGGCTTAAGGGCTTGATAATTTGATGATGCTCGGAGGAACGCAGGACTACTTTAGTTCAAGGACAACCGTCGTACAACCGTTAACGCGGTATATACCGTCGACCAACATCGAGAGTTTCTATTACCGTCTTCGCTTTTTATTTCATCGTATAGATTATGCGTCTCTTGTGTCACAGTGTTTAGTATTATTGTGCGCACACACACACAAATTTGTGCTTCATTTAGCGAGCAATTATCTTTACAAAATATTCAAAAAATGTACGCTTTAAAGTACTTCGAGTGACATACAAAACAAATATTATTTTTCTACCGCCGTGAATGATATGACTAAATCGATGAAAGCTACAATAATATATTCCATACTCCTTCAAAGTTCTCGTAGATGTTGTTATTTATATTCCTATTTTTAATCGAGTTGAGATATATCTAAACTAGTTATTATAAAAGACTTATGCAAGTTTTCTTTTACTTCTCAGCACGAGTCCCCTCGTGAAAAGATATAAACGAAATATAAATATATATATATATATATATATATATATATATATATATGTAATATAAAGATAATTAAGTAAAAAATTAAATTAAAAAACTAAATTAGCTTTTACGGCTATTTATCATGTTTATTACGAATCAGTGCTTATCATTTTCATTGCTAAATCAAAATATTTTTCTACTATATTTAGAATAAATAAGAATTATGCCTACAATTCGCGATTATCTTTGATTTTATCAATGTTAAAATTCATTTAACTTTAATTTTTGGTTCAATTACCCAAAATGAATAACAACATACTTCAAATGTAGATGAAAATAATATTCTACGTAATGTGTGTAACAGATTCCGGTAGCTGCTGTACTTGGTGAGAGCAACCATAGAAATATAAGTGCACCGCTCGACACGTGCAATCGATATCGTGTAAAAATTATGGCAAACTAGCTTTTAAAATTTCTGCAGATTGATTTAACTCTGTTTGAACTACTTACGTAATAGAATATTATTATTTAAAAGTAAATATACGTTGTTCCAGTACTGAAATAAAATAAAGCTAGAACATTTATGTTTCATAAATGATCCAAGTGATCAAAATAAAAAGAAACTTTATCAACGAGCATTGAAAATATTCTATTTTAATTATTTTAAAATACAACATAAGGCTTCTTTTTTCTTCGTGTGGTTTTTTTTTTTTTCATACGCTGTTTCCGTGAATACCATGGATTTTCATTTTCGCATTATTCGTACGAGGTATTATTTTTGAAAGGGAAATCATTTAAATTTAACATTTTACGTTAATTTAACACAATTTTACACTGCGCATATTTTAATTTTCGTACATTTTATACACACTGTGGCAGAAAAGTAAGTCAGACAAACTGAGCTGCAGAGCAGATTTCTTTCGTGGAAAAACGTATTTAAAAAGGAACATCACTCTTCAAAAATGGATGTGTCGATTTTATCGTTGTACATATATAAAGAAATTCATAAATATTTCAGGATAGTTTCTTTCTCTTAATTTTCCTTTTATTACATAAGTATTTTAGGTCGTATTTTGCACTCTTTGGTACGAGGAAACTTTTTCAATTTAATACATCAAGAAAATACTGCGTCTGTTTATAAAAGCAAATAATCGATAAACTAATAGAGACAGGTTTTTATTTTTTCAAGACATTCTATACAAATAAAACAATACGCGCGACTTCAATTCTCAGTTTTAGTTTTTAATGTAACTCAAAACGAACAAAGTCGACCCTGGAGACCAAGGATACTTTTCCTTTAAGTTATACGGGAAAATATAAATTAAAAATGGTGATCAATTTGTCGGAAATTCTTTTATCGCGAAAACATATTAATAACGGAGCCTTCATTTTATTGTATTTAAATAAACTTTGATAAAATGTTTGTACAGGTATTAAGCTACACTGTTCGCGTGTAACATATTAATAAAGTGAGACCGAAGCAGTTTTTTGTTTGAAAAGAAAATGCGAATATCATCAGATTTTACTTGTAAATATCGTGCTTTGATTTATGTGAACCGAATGAACCATTAAATTACGCAGCCTTCTTTGTTACTGCCTTTGAAAAGAACGCACATCAAATGTCGTGAAATTCATTTTTTATTAATAAAATAAATATTACACCGAGGAAGAGGAGAAATTTTTTTATCTATGCCTTGGTAATTCGGAGGTTGAATATTATATTTTCAAAGAGAACGTCTTTTGAAATACATTTTATTTCGCACTTGAAAACTATAGTGAACCGTAAGATTTCTTTTTTTCTGCATGAAAAAATCAACGATAAAGATAAACGTTGTTAGGTATGTCTTTAAATTATGTCGTCGATCCTTTTTATAACGTAATACGTATTTATGTTCAGCTCGTCGTATTTCATTGATTTTCCGTTAAAAAGTCATGGTCAATAAATTAGTCAACGGGGGTTCCAAAATTGTCGAATGAAACTCGTTTAAAACCTCTCAGATTTACCAATCGCTCTGTGTAAGTAACTGCAGGAAGTCGTCTACAGGAAGCCCCTATTATTAAAATGGCAAAAATGAGCCAAGCGTAATGGGCGATAAATATGCAAATTGCGCTTGCAGCTGCTGGTGGACCAGGTATCGATCCTCGAGACGATGACACCCCTGGACTTTATGGCGTTCCGCGACTACCTGTGCCCTGCCTCAGGCTTCCAGTCGCTGCAGTTCCGCCTCTTGGAGAACAAACTCGGCGTGAGGCACGAGCACCGCGCGAAATGCAGCCAGAGCTACATGCGCGTGTTCGGTCGGGATCCCCAGGCCATGGAGACGATACGGCGCAGCGAGGAGGAGCCGAGCCTCAGTTGCCTGGTGCAGATGTGGCTCTCCCGGACTCCCGGCCTCTCCTCCGACGACTTCGGCTTCTGGAGCAAATACAAACACGCCGTCGAGAATATGCTCGGGGAGCAGCGCGAACACGCATGCGTACGTACTCTCTCCTGCGTACATCATTACACGAATGCATTAGCGACCTTTCGTTTCAATTATCGAACTTACATTCGAGCCAGATCTCAGCTTAAATTCTTCACGCGAAATTCCAGTCATTTATCTCCTTCTTAACGGCGGCACAACAACTCCGAGAACTAGATTGTTCTTAATTTGAACTTACGTTATCCCATATTATGAGAAAATTAAATGTTTCTTCTATACAAATGTCAAAATGATAATGGAGACATCGTTTTGTTGTCTCCAATGAATTTATCCCATCAAAAACATATCTGGTAAAGTAAAACATATCTCTGGTTGAAGAATAAAATCTTCGTTATATTAAATAAGCTACATTACATATAAAGTATATATATTTAAAATACAAAAATACATTTCTTTTATTCGAATAAAATAAATATTTAATCATTCGCTATTAATTATTAAAGAAATTTTAAATGCATCATCAACGAAGACATTATCGTATATCCGTGTAAGGCGAGTCTGAGTTTTTTATAGGGATTTGACAATTTATTGCGCCGTTATTCTCGTTGCATTATTAAAACAATTACTTTGCAATTTATCAGCTACAGATGAAGTACACACTTTATCGCATAAATAGAAAATGCATTCAAGTTCTACTGAAATTTAGATTGATATTGCTTCATTATAGAAGAAATTTTTCACTAAATAATAACAAAAATATAACGATCGTTGTAAAATAAAAGAAAGAAAAATTGAAACACTGATTATCCTTTCGAATATTTATCAACGATTTTCAATTTCAATTGCGCAACATAATATTTAAATTCGTTTTCGATATAAATCGTGTAATAATAATAAGGTATTATGCGCATTATTATAATTTACATTTAAAGTAAATTCTTATATAATATTATATTGTATTGAATAAACCTAATAGCTGATCAGTTCATACGAATTGGGCCTTTGTGTTAATTTTTATTTCTCGCGCATCGCGCATAAAGACCGAAGAAAAGATTCGCCCAAGAAAATCATTCGTTGGTTAGTTTTATCACATCAACTGCTAATCATTTATAACGGATCACGTATAAATCCACGCGAAGCCAAGTCGCGCTCGGATTGGCCAGTGAATTTCGCTTTGAAATCGTTAATCGCGCGACGCGACGTTGATATTGAATGGACGAGCACCAGTCGCCTTATTATTACAGTCTCAAAAAAAGGACGAGTTCCGGAAGCACCTACTGAACAACTTGGCAGTGCGCCAGGCGATCTTTGACTCGATCTTCAACGAGAGCTTGCACAACGCCCTGATCTCGAGGGGCGAGCGACGCTTCTCGCACGCAGCGCTCCAGGGTGCGATCATGATCACTCTCTACCGGGACGAGCCCCGCTTCAGTCAGCCCCATCAGATACTCACCGCCTTGATGGACATAGACTCGCTCATCACTAAATGGAGATGTAAGACGGTTCTGTCGATCGCTGCATCGCGTGAACATATTTCCGAAAAACCTGATAATGCATCGTATAGGAATACCTAGTGATGCGTTTTTCGTCGTTGCTTTATCTTCTGAAAAATGCTTTTTCGAATGTAGGAATGTCAAGGATGCATTTTGTAGTTTCACTCGAACCATGTACTTTTTTTTAACAGAAGAGGATATTCTTTCAATAATTAAGAATAATATCGATAAGGAGTACATGGTTCCTAGTAATGAAATAATGTTAATGCATACCGATTTTCATTGGCTACATTTTTTCTTCTTTTATTCACGACAGATAATCACATTCTAATGGTTCAAAGAATGATTGGTTCACAACAGCTTGGCACCGGAGGCTCTTCGGGATATCAATATTTAAAATCCACTCTAAGGTATAATGCTGATAATGTTAACGCGTACGTTTAACCAATTATGGCTTATATAAAAAGTTCCAAAATTTCGAAAGATAAATTTTTAATTTTACAGTTAAGGAAAAAATGATTTCTTAACGATAAGATGACAAGATTGATGATAAGATATAATAATGAATCTACACGTGTACAATTTTCTTTATAATTATCTTTATAATTAATTTTATTTTTAGCGATCGTTACAAAGTCTTTTTAGACTTATTCAACATTTCGACTTTTTTGATACCTCGTCACCTAATTCCACCACTAACCAAGCACATGAAGACAAAATTATCTATCGCCTGGGACTCTTTGAATTTTCAAGAGGAGACTGAATCTCTGGAGAATTCAATCACAGACTCAACAATCTCCTCCTCGTCCACGGAAAAAAAAAATTGTAAGGATAATTACCAGAATGGTAACAGAAGTTACGACGGTGTTCATAACGTTAGCAGTAGCTGCATGAATAATGGTTCTAAAAACTAGTGAAAGTTATTTATTTTAACAATTAAAATACTCTGCTGATTTATTTTGTTTTAATTTTATTGTAAACTACTCTTTTGCCTACATCTGTAAAAATAGGTACACAACTACGTCCGTATATATATATATATATATATATATAATATGAAAATGTTATTGTTTTACATTTATTGCACATTTGCGCTTATATAAATGCTTAAAAACACTATGAAATAAATTTTACTCTTCTTAAAGGGGAGTATTTATTATTTGTTCATTTGTTTCTCTGCCAATGTCCTTTATGCATATATCTAAAGATATTTTTATGGCTTGAAAACTTGTTAATAAAAACTTAAAAATAAATATAAAAATTGAATTACATTAAACTTTGATAATATAAAACTGTAATAATATATAATATTTGTTTTTGATATAAAGCAATTATATTGCTTAACTAATCAATTAGTTTGATTTATGTACTAAAAACCTATAAAATCCTATTTATAATACGTCTAGGAATATCACAATATTATTATGTTTCGTTTCAACTTTTGATTTTTATCGGTAAAAATTTTTCTTGAAATTTCAAAAAATTACGTCAACCGAGGACACTTGATTTGCTATTCCTATTACGAAAAAAATAAAAAATGATTAAAATAACAAATATTATTACTCAGTAAACAAGACGCATGTTACAAAATTATTTACCGCAAAGATTGCTGCCGATTGCAATGTATAAGTAACCTTTGTCTCCAAAGGATGGGCCCCAAGAATTTCTTACAATATAATAAGGAATTGTAGCAGTTTTATCGTATCCAACTATTTGCACAGCATGATTCAAACTCGTGAAGGATTCATCGCAGTGAAACTGTATTATGCCACCAAGATAATTCTGCCAAGAAAGAGCATTCACTGCTGCAGCAACAGGTCCTTTTGTTGCAAGTTCTGTTAAAAGTTCTTCTTCGGCATTAACAAAGCTGCAAATAACAATAGCGGCATTCTCTTATTAAAATAGAGATACAACAAATAATTATAAGCTACTTAATAAATATTAATGTTAATGCGTTGCTTAACTCAAAGAAGTGTGTGTGCAGATGAGATAAACTTTTTAAAACTTACAATGTCATTTTATTACGTTAACCTTTTAATTGATTTATTAAAATTTTTTTATGTTTTATATGAATTCTTATATAATTTGTAAATAAAATTTGTAAAATCGTTACAAGACAATTATTTTTATTGTAAAAAGAATTTTTATTGTTAAAGAGAATATTAGAAAATCTATTTTGATATGCAAATCTTATGTTCTTCATCTTCAAGGACAACAGGTACTCTATTATTAAACCATAATAATCATGTAAACATTATATTTAACTACATCTAGGTAACTGCTGGTGAAAATATTTATTTACCATCGCATTGCAGTTGTTCATAGATATAATTAATCTAGAAAATGTTAATTTAAAAAGTTAAAATTATAATACTTTACTTTTTAATAAACTCACTTATCGCATGTGAAATCTGATATTTGAATGCCTAGTAGTGACTTGATAGGTTTCCTAGTAAAATAACATTAATCATTTTATAACAGAAATGAAATGTTTGAAATTTAAATTAAATTTATAAAATTTCTTTGAATCTACTTTTGCAATATACAAGCATCGGTTGTTCTCGTCAGAGGATAATTTACTTCGGGCAATATTTTTGTTTTGGAAATAAGCAACCATTCGAGTAGACTACAAATATCTCCTCCTTCACAGCCATAATTATTATTCCCTGCACAATCGATCATCTAGAAAAATTAATTTTCAGAGCTTTATTGGATATACACATTTTTCTTATTAAAAATTAAATACATTATCATTTTATAATTTATTTCTCCTAAAACATATTAATATTAATTTAAGAAACTTTGCAATTTTCATCGATGTGAGCAATTAAAAATGAAAATAGTTACCTCTTGAATACTATAAGCACGTAGTGTTTTATTGTATATAGCAAACATTGATTCGGCTACTTCAATGGCACTAAATGCCCAGCATGCTCCACAATTACCTTGGCTTTTTATCGCAGTAATGACTCCCTTTTCTCTCCAATCAAATCTCTCTGGTAAAATTACTGGTGCTCTTTCAACGCGTTTAGCTGAATGAGTGTGATGATAATGGCAATGATGATGTCGTTCGCTTCGAGTTGGAAGATCTGAATGAAGATTTAAAGCAAGAAATTCTTGCTCTGTCATGTCTGAGTAGTTCGTTATACCATAACGTGCACTATCTTCAGAAATTCTCAATTTATTCATGTTTTCAATTTTTCGAAGAGATTGCTAAAAAATAAATTATGAATATTTTTTCGTACGAGGCATAAATCTTTTTAATACCAAGTACAGAATCATGCAAATTCATAATGACGAATCCGTTATTTTATTATATAATATTTCAGTTTTCCATATATTTGTCATTATAGAATAAAAAAATTCAATACGTTTTAATAAATTAAATTATAAAATTACAAGTTTTACCAAAAGTTTCTAATAGAACCGATGATAAGATGACAAGTTAAAATAAAGCAATTGTTGTCTATTGTTATATTTTTTACTATAACCTTAATAATTAAGAGAATATCTTACTTGAAATCGTTCAAATCTATTTTCATATTCTGTTTGATTATATTTATACGGTTTTTTGAATTCCGCAACATAAGCTTCAAACAATTTTAGATCTTGAAGACTTGTATCCGGTTTGACTCTTATGGGAATCACCAAAAAACATAAACTCACTGCAAAAATGGCCAAGGCAATTGTTTTCCACTCCATTACGAAAACCCAATCGCATTTTCCGTCACGTTTGACTTTGTAGAACTCTTTATTCACCGTAATTAAATTATATATACTTGGATAAAATTTCTTAATTATACATTCCACTCCTACATAACATACACATACTTATTGCATCTGCTACTAAAAGCTGACAAATGATTAGATAATAAAGATCAGGTACGTATTTATATATGATTGGGCCCTTAATTCATAATAATATAATTATTACTTTTTATAATAATGTAAATAAGTTTATAAGTTTTTTTTTATTTTATCAAGTATAAAGTTATAAAAAAAGTAAATAGGCTTAGATATATTCCATTTAAAATTATTATACTCATTGTTTAATATTATCTGTCTAAATAAAATGCTTTAGTCAAATTATAAAATAAAAATTGCACAAGCACCTAGGTTTTCAAATAAAATACCATAATTTTTTAGATTTTTTTATTGAAAATTTTGTGGTTGATTAATTTTTTATGCAACTGCGACAAGCGATGGCGGAGGTAAATCCTTAACTGCTTTTGTTTCAGACATAGGTCCAGGAGAGTAAAATTCTTCTTTGGGTTCTTGAACAGTAACATTATCGGGTAATGGTTTTTTAGGACCATTTTTACCATTGGTATCCCATGGTAACATAATTTTCACTTTAATACCAAGTACACCTGTAAAAAAAATTAAATATCATTTATAATTACAAAATGATTTACTACTTTATTTATTTCATTGTGCATTACCTTGTCTAAGAAGTACGTGACGAGTTGCAGTATTGACATAATCGTTGGTTGGTTCACCAGAGTGAATCATGAGCCCATCTACAAACTTCATGGACTTGGCTCTTTGACCACGGAGTTTGCCACTAACAACAACTTCGCATCCTTTAGCACCAGATTCCATGATAAAT
Organism: Wiebesia pumilae; assembly: GCA_018907045.1. Lineage (NCBI taxonomy): Eukaryota > Metazoa > Arthropoda > Insecta > Hymenoptera > Agaonidae > Wiebesia > Wiebesia pumilae. The sequence continues at coordinate 7,578,593 of JACCHZ010000138.1, forward strand.
CTCAACACTCCGTAACAGGCTCTGAGTAAATGAAAAATATATTACTTATCATACTATTGCAAAATAACTATATATAATGAAAAATTAAAATTATACTATTTCCATTTTTATTGTACAAAATATTCATTAATTAAACATAAAAATATTGAATACGAATTATAAATTATATAATTGTACATTTCCAAATATAATAAATAGATATAATATGGTAAATGCAATATAATTATAGTTAAACCTTCATCAAAATTTGTTAAACTGAAATTTAAATTTTTTCAGATAGTTCATAAACATTTACTTCGATAGATCACAACTTTACAAATTACACTATAACTATGGATTCCATATATAAATAACAATGTAAAAATAAAATTATATACTCTTTATACATAACAGTATTTATTTATTAACTTGATTATGATTCTTAATTTTAATATCATAACATATATTTGCATGAAATTTGCAAAATCAAATACATAAGCTTATAAGCTTATTGTATATTGGTAATTTTCTTACTTTAGTTTTCTATAAATTATATGCAAGCATTAAACTTAATAAATTTGTTTTTCTAAATTATTTAAAATTGATTAATTGAATAAGCATAGAATATATGCTTATAATTATGTGATTTATTTACCTTCGCACAGCAAGTCCACCGATTAATTTATATCGAAGAGATTCAGCTTGTGCAATAGCGCAAAGTCCTCTTGTGGCAACTTTCTCAGCATATAATTCAATACTATGATCTTTGAAGTTAAAACGCTTCTGAACAACTGATGTCAGTTCTCTAATTCTTCTTCCTTTTTCTCCTAATACACTTTGCGTATGTGTAGCCATAAGAATTATCTCAGTTTTCTGAGGAGTAACACGAACTTCTACACCGGAATAACCATCTTCAGCAAGTTCACGAGTTAAAAACTCGTTCAACTCAGCCTTAAAAACTCCATCTCCAACAAACTGAAAATAAAAATAAAAATCAAAATAAACAATAAAAAAAAAATAGTAACTGCTACAAATAAGAAGCAATATTTAATTATAAATAACTATTGCAGGTATGTAAATAAACTTTTTATAACTTGTATACATTATAAGACAATCTTATTCATTCTGCATTATAACAATAATTAAAATTTCTACAAACAGATGTTACATGAAAACATCTATTAATACTTAATAATAAATTATAATTGAATTCTTCTATTCAAACCAACTACACGTATGTTCTTTTATATCATTTTCACATTGTTCATAAACTTTAAATTTGATGACTATACTACACTGTTTTTATACATTTTTTCTTTAAAAAATACTTACATCAGTATTTAATTTTAATGAAGTGTTAAAATATTTGTTAGAAAAACGATATAAAATTTCTGCTAAACATACAAGTTTTAAAAGGTAATTTATTTACATTAATGAAACATCATTTGGTCATTGTTATAAAAGTGAGGTTATAACTTCGATATTAAAATAATCTAAACACTCGCAAAAATTGACCAAAAGAAAAAAATTAATTACACTGCAAAACTTATCAACATAATGTAATAGTATTAACAGATGATTTTTAAATATTGAAAAATAATAAAAAAATAAGGACGATTTGTTAACAAGTTGGCTTCGTTAACCCTTATTACATCCACAAAATCCGACACTTTTAACCTTTAAAAAAGTGATAATATTATGAAAATATCATCGAGCACATTTTCTAGTTTCTGCTGAATGATATATTTTTTTCTAAATTTAAAACGAATCTTATAATTTTCCACAAACCTTCCGCTTTTTCGAAATTGTTGTACCAGCCATATTTGACAATCACAGCAGAAAGGACATCCGGAAAAGGAAATTAGACTACATATTGGTTATTACTTAATCAAATGAAATATATGGTGTTGTAAATGCTACATAAATCAAAATAATAAAATTTAGATTTATTCTAGTTTATATTTATTTTTGTATTTTTAATGCAAATTCATTATAGTATATTAGTTTTCGTCTATGTTCAGGAAATACATTTAGTTTAAATATATATAAGATTCATTTTTTTACACATAGTAAGTCAAATTTAACACCAAAATTCAAATATTTCGTAAAGATACGTAGACGCTTTAACTGTAAATTATACTTTACGCTTGTAATCGATTAAAATACGTTTTATAAAATAGTCTTAAAGATGTAACGAACAGCTTATCAATATGCAAACAAATTAAATATTAGTTTTAAGATCTTTGAATGATTAAAAATTATTAAAACTTATGGTTAAGTTAAATTAGCTTCGTCACAAAAATAGAATGTTTCATAAAAGTAAAAAAGATTATTTCTAATTATCTTACATTAACAATTGCAAATAATATAATTTAATTTGAAATATGTATGAAAAGAAAAAAATCTTACTAAAAAATACGCTAGAAATACATAATAATACAAAAGATGTAAAGAAGATTTTGAAGGAACTTTTGATCAACAAACATGTTAAATGTGAATAATAATACTGGGAAATGTAAAAAATAATGACGTAACTTCGCGGAATGTTGTGGAGTTGATTGTTGAAATGAATATACATATTATTTCATTGTACAACAGGAGACTGAAGAAACCCTTGCTGTTGAATTTGTCTACAAACAAAAATGTTTTAATATTATTTTTAAAAAATCGGATATATCTACACGTTATGTGAAAAATTTGAATTATTTTGCAAATGTATTTTTTCTAAACAAATCTGGACGGTTATTTTAAAGAATTTTTTAAAATTCCTTTATCTTTTTATTCTACATGGATCTTCTATAATAAAGCTTTGAATTTAGAATTTTTAATCTAACGTATAATTTTATTCAATTTATTGGTTAAACTGCTATACAAGTTTTCCTATTATTTCATAAATCATTATGTTTGAGAATATAATTAGATTATAAGAATCGCATTCAACACGTTGGTCATGACGTGTCTGAATTAACAGAAAAGCATCTCTCTCCTGAGTGTGAATTTTCTGCCACTAAATCAGAGTAGATCGTTTCACATAAAAGCGAAAAGGATGAAAAGTCCGCATTTTGTTAGCAGATACGCTGCATCGGATGAGTCCTGGTGTACGGATCTTCTTGCCAGAGAAGTTCATCTGACAAGGTTTCACTTGTCGTTTTGACAATTCCCGTTGTTAATTCTGCAGGGTTAGATATTGACTGACTTGTCTCAGCAATAGAACTCAAGTATTTTAAATATTTTATTTATTTATATTATCTTCATAGTTTAAAAAGTCTTGCCTCGATATTGTAGAAAATCGTATTATGCAAATACCGATAAGAATTAAACATTAATAGCAACATAAACAAATTTATTTTGAATTATATAAAATCCTTTATAAATATATATCTACAAATTAAATTTAAACGAAATATAGTGCAATATAGTGCTTAAATTTAACACATGTATTTTTAATTGATATTTAAATAAAAATAAATGCATTGTTAACGATAGATTAATTGTATTACTTAATTTAATACTCGTTTCCAATAGATTTTTGTAATATATTTTTACTTGATGTAGATAAAAGTATAGATAAATTATTACGAAAAACTTATAATGTGAATATAAAATTAAATATAAATTTGAATTTTTAAATAAAAACTCTAGACTAATAATTCAATTTTTTTTTAATTTTTATATATATAAATATAATAAAAATTGTACATTTAAAATACATTAATTAATATATTATTAATATATTTTCTACGTAATTTCGCATAATCATAATTATAAAATGTTACTTTTATACTAAATTAAAAATCTTATGTAAAATAACAATTGTACATAAAATAAAAAATACGAAAAAAGCTATCTGTTTTTCATTTGTTATTATATTCAATATGTGAAACGTGATCCAGTTTCATTAATATCTTTGATTAAATAAATTATATAAATAAAACAATGTGCTTATTTAGAAATAACAGAGAATGAAGGAGACATTAATTATCAACATTTACTTATTTTATTTGAAAAAAATAACCATAGACCACAGCATACAATCATACTGACAGATACATAATTGCATTATGTGAAGTAAAGATTAAATTATTATGACTTCTAAACAGTTATTTAGAATTATAACCTTGACAGCAAACCATTGCTTTTAGTTTAGAAGTACTGTTTTAGTAGTTTCTATTCCCTGCCCATGAAAAACAGACTACAATAATGTGTTATAGAACGACTACTACCTATTTATCATACAGTGTCAATGTTTACAATTGAATACATATTTTATTTTGTGTATATGAAATAAACGACAATTAAAATATTAAATTTTAAATGCTGACTTTTTTCTTTTTTTCACATATAAAGATACACAAACGTGTTGATCAAAATGCAGTGATATAGCTTTCAATTAAATATTTAAAACTTCTACTTTATATTAAATTAGGCAATTTTAACTCTTATTAATCAGAAAGTGATATACATACTCATCTTTGAATAATATATCACTGATACAAAATTCAAGAGAATGTGGATGAAAATCTAATTATCTAATTAATATTCAAAGATGAAAACTAAATAAAATCTAATGTTTCAGAATTATTATAAATATTATTTATTAATAAGTGTTAAAAATTGTCCAAGATGATTAAATTTATACTCTTAATGTAGTTTTTACTATATATAAAAAATTATAGCAATTTCTTATTGTTACTTGTCTCTAATAAAATATATATTATTTATTAAAATGTTATTTGCAATATGAATATTTTCAACGTAATTTAACAAAAAATACTACAGATAAAAACAAACAATATAAACTGAGTTTTTTTATATAAATTGAGAAAATAAGTGGTGAATGAAATAGAATAAAGCATAAAGTAAAAAATTCTCAAAATTAATTGTAAAAGAAATGGTAACTTTATAAATTCATTTTTCAAAAGTTGAAAAATCTTTTACAATGTTTGTAACATTAAAATTTACAAAGCAAATTAGTTACCAATACGTATTTTAGAGTTTTGAAATTCACATTATTTATAATATTTTGTTTTTATATCATTGAATTAATGATGAATTGGAGTCATTCTACGCATAAGTTCAACAAAACTCCCAATAATTTTTCGAAAGATTTCAGGCACACTTGGTTTCATAGTAATGGTACTTAAGGAGTTTGTAATCTCAATAAAAACATTACGTGTGAATGGGTTTCTTCTAGAAGCTAATCGTAATTGTAAGAATTGATAGTAGATTATAGGAGTAAGATATCCTGCTCTGCCACTGTAAATAAAATTAATATGTTAAAATATAAAATGTATAAAATAAATTGAAACATCTTAAAAAAAAATATTACTCAAATTAATTTATAAAATTCCTACTTTTTAATATATGTGATTTACTCTTTTATAAGAATTTTAAATCTTCAAAAAATGACAGGTATCTATGGTAAAGTTTAAAGCAAAATTTAAACAGAAAACAATCGATTTTATAATATTTATTTGTTTTTTTAATTTGTGTTAATGTAGTATTCATATCGTTAAAATAAATTTAATATTGTTTTATTAAATATGATTTCTTACATAATATATTTTTTAAACAATTCACCGATATAATTTTGATCTACAAATTGTATGGTCAAAAAATTTAATATTTTATTCAATACCCTTCTTTAACAAAGAATTAGATAGATTAAAAAATTATTAACAGTAGTTCTTATATAATTATTTTTGTATTTCATTATATTGTATTTACTTTTTATACTATATCATATAATTACTTAAAAAGATCTGCTTGTACTCAAATACAACTCAAATACAACTATTTAATTAGTAGTACGTAGATATTGCAACTTAATTATAATAAATTTTATTGACATTTTGTGTTAAATAAACATTTAAAGATACTCACGTAAATATAAAAAATATAGTCATGGGCATAACCAGGATCTCACAAAGTGCACAAAATCTCAAAATATTACAAGACTGGAATTCAACAAGTGAAATCAATAAACGGGCTCCCCACCAACTATTTTGTCCTAAACACTGTAAATAATATACAACACTATTAAATTTTTTCCTTACATAATTCCTTATATAATTAACAAAAAATTAATATCCATAGTTTTCTTTAGTAAGTTTTAATTAAAACTAGTGTATTCTTAAAAAATCTTAAAATCTATGAAAAATTATATATAAATTAAATAACACACTTTAATTTATATCCTAAATTATAACTCTATAATATTAAGCAATATAATGTTACAGATTATTTGACTACAAAATAGAAAACAAAATAAGCAAAGTGTAAAATAACAATTAAGTAGTATTCAACATTTGTTATGTATATTCAAAGATGACTTTCAGTTTATTTTGTTTTGACAAATATGCAAACCATTATGTAAGGATGACAATACTTTATTATTACTATAAGTATACATTATGTATGTACATATGCATACTTACATCTAGAAGCGTCAAGGAGTAACTTGCAGAATGCAGCAAGGCAAAGAGAAATATTGGGACAATGACCACTAAAAAAAAAATTAACGAAAAACAATATAATTTTGTGTTATATAGTATAAATTTGTTTTCAAAATGAAAGCATACAACGTACATGTAACCGGTGAAGTGTATTGAAAAATAAATGCGTAAAATAAGTAATGGAAAGAGTCTTCAAAAAATAAAATTTTTACAAATTCCATTGTGAATGAGATTCTTGGCAATCGCTGATGAAGACGAAGAATATTTGTCGCTGTACAACTAAGTAATACTTTATAATAGGCATCATATGGGTTTCTAGAATATAATAGACACTTTTTATAAATATAAAAATAATTAAGAAGGAATAATCGTGCTTTATTATTATCTTAAATCATACCCAAATATTGGAAGTAAATATGCAAATGTAAATAGAATAGTAAGAAGTCTAATTGCCCATTGTGCAACCTTAATTTTATCCTGAATAATTTGATGTTTCAACGATGGCCATCCCTTTTCATTGACCGTTGGTGTACCTCCATTAGCAGAACTCGGTATATCTGCCATTCTGAATAAAAAAAATATAGATAATTAATAAAATATATTAAAACATGTCTCGCAGTCTATTTAGAATATTAAAACTAAAAGTAACTTAAAAATGTTAATCGTACATAGACAAAAAAAAATGAAGAATCACAATGATTTGCATTATCATACAAATAAGAAAAATGTTAATTAGAGATGCGGCAATTATATTTTACTAGCAATAGCATGGTACTATTAATAAACTGTTTTTTTTTTTTATGAAATGAAATTAATATTTTATTACATTAACATAATTTTTAATAAGAGTTTTCTGATAAAAGCAACTTTTAATTTGAAATTTCGTTATCTAAAGAAATCTAAAGAAATTGGAAAAGTTTTAGCGAAGAGAAAGAATCCTATAAAATTTGCATTGCATTAAACTGTAAATAATGCACAACTTTCTAAAAATGCAAATTATCTTCACAGGGAACTTAAACCATTAAGAATGAAATAAAAGTGAAGTCATGGGAATCTCCAAAAATTAAATATAACCTATAAGCCCTTACGTTTATCAAAGGTTATTTGTAAATTAAATATGTAACCACTACTTACGGACAAACGTGATTACGATTCAATGGGCATAGTTAAGATGATTCGGTAAAATACTTGAAACTCATGTTCCTTTTATAATTTTATTCAAAGCAATTAAAAATAAACTCAGGACGATCCGATTATACGAATTGTATAATAAATATTGTCAATACTCACGTAAAATTTCACAATACAATGATTTCTCGTAGATAATAATTATGGACAACTTGTTCTTCTACGAAACATTTACGTGTAACTACAGCCGTCGAAATCTTACACTACACCAGGTGCGTTTCTAGGCTTCTGATGAAGCGCTTTTATAACACAGCACATCGAGATTCGACAATCGAAATTGTATACGACGTATAACCGTGCGCTCTTCCAATATGTTCTTTTTTGCCTCATTCGATATATCAAATCGACCAATGCTTACTACACATTACACTGCGCACGATATTAAATAGCGATCGTGCGCGATTGCGGTATTTACAATTTCAGATCTCCGACGATAGTGAACGAATATGGCCCAAGTATTTACCGATTATTTTGACAGTTCTAAACACTGATTTATAAATGCAGTTCTGTACAATTTGCAAGTCTTACTCTTCCGCGATGCTCACGTTCTGTGATTTAAAGGACTGTCGTTTATCTTGGGACGCGTTCAGCAATAATTATGCGTAAGTTTTCACACGCATATAATCTTTTTTGTAAATTTTTTGTCAGAGAGAGAGAGAGAGAGGAAATTTATTTTAAATGTTTTCAAGTTGAGAGTAACGTATCGTTTAACGAAGGTAGGTTAAGTTAGAGTATGACCGTTGGATTGTTGAACGATTATTTATTCTATAGGATTGTTAACATAAAATTTATGTCACGAGTAAGTTAAATGTCCATTTCTTAATCGGACGGGCTTATATTCTTATTTTGAATATTTGTTATTTCTATATTTAACGAAACAATAGTCTGCAGTATTTTTTAAAGGGTCGAAAATTTTATGGGTTCAGCATAATATTATAACGATGTTTTCAAAGAGAAAGTCGGCAGATAAGAATCTGACTTACATTTACCGTTAGCTTTCTTTTACTCCTCGTGAACATTTCTCCAGGTATTTAATATATGATGATATTAGTAAGGCTTAAATTTGTGCTCCTAATTACGTAAATAAAAGAAAAATGCAATGTAGTAATAAAGAAAAAAATTTTTTTTTTTTTTTAATGCACATCAGTATCGGTACTGGAATTCTTTGTGCAATAAATAATTTATCATTTTGTTTATTCGTTTAGGTAACAAACATATGTTTGTTAGCTTTTCGTTTAATCGTAAAAATTTGACGAGTCTCTACATATGATTTTTATTGAATTACATAGAAACAGGGTGTTGAGAAACCTATAAAAATCACGCATGCGTGTACATTAAACCTCTACTTACATTTTCGTACAAGTACGTACATGTACTTTTTGGTGCCTAAATCAATAAACAATAAATAAATTTTATAATATTCTTACGCTAAAATTCTAGAAAAATTTTACAATAATGTTACCAGAAGTAGGTATACAAAAAAGCGATTATAACAAATTAAACATTATCACATTATCAACAAGAATAAGAACAATGCTGATTTATTGTTTATTAATAACTTGGAATATTAAATTAAGTATTAATAAGAACTCTTTAATACGTCGCTATTGAGAAATAAAATTTGACTATTCGTGTCATAATTATGAAGCAGTTAATACTAATGTAAAATAAATAAACTAATGTATATGTGTAAAAAAACAGGAGTATAAAGTTACTTTCATATTAAGTTTAGAATAAGTAATATTTTTAAAGAATCAATTAAAAATACTTTGCTTTTTTGATAAATTTCCATGTCTAATATTTTATTTTCTTTGAAAAAGGCACTCGTACTTTAACTTAAGAAAAAGCTTTAAATATTTATAATCTAAGATCACGAGTAAAATAAAAACTTTGAATCATTAACTATTCGTCGCCTTCTAAAATGTAAGCTTGACGTATATAAAATATAAAGGAATGAGCTGTTAAAAATAGAAGCGGTTTTTTTATTACGTAAGCGAACGTGTCTCATCCTTATGAACCGAATGTGCAAAAGAAGTATGGATCTAATAAAAGTTTATCGTATTCTGACGGATATAATACATTCATGTAAGTTAATTACCAAGTTATTTCATTTTATTAATTTAAAAAACGAATAAGTACGTGTGTATATGTGTATACAGTTTTAATAAAAAGGATACGGAAAAAGTGTCATTTTTCGCACAATTTCACGTTGAAAATATGTATTTAACTAAGGTAAAATGGAATTAAAATGTATTGTAATTTTATGCATTTTTTAGTTCCACGAGATGGATAGCATTGCTTAATAGAAGAAGAAATTCGCGTCAATCATTATTAATTGCGTATCAGATATCAAAAACTAGGTACTTAAACGAATGCATTCATTTTAAATCTTTCAAATAGGGAATGAATGAATGAATGAATGAATGAATGAATGAATGAATTTCAGGCACATTTTTAGAAATGTAACTTAAAAGAAGATTAATATAATAAAGATGATCGTCGTTCGTGCAAAATTCAAAGTTGCACAATCCGATTGAAATACTTATTTAAAGCTTTAATATCAAATTGTAAACTCAGCGGTTCTATATTGAAATTTACATTTAACATAGGCCATTAAAAACATTTTCTTGAATATTTGATAGCCTTGATTCCTCTTTCGAGGAAAAGTTATTGATAATGAATTTTCCTTGCTTCACACGTTGAAAGACAAAAAAAAGCAAACGAGCAAACATAATGAAAAAAGAAAAGTACCGAGGAAGAGATAAGATATAATTTAAAAACGTATATCTCATTTTCATTTCCCGTTTACATTTGGATTTTCTCCAGTACGTTCCGATACTCATCAGTCGAAGGCGCCTCATCCGTGATCAGTCACGCGCCGACATTCAAACACCGCGGAGCTATTGATCGCAGCAGGATAACGTCGACGACAACGCGAAGCAGTTCTCGACGATAAACACCAAAAGGACCGATATGTTTCTTATCGTCCTGGGCTCGGTGGTGACCGCCGTTCTCGGCTTTGCCCTCGTTAGGAAGTCGAACCTCGCGTCCCTACGCGACTGGGCATCTCTCCAGTTCAGCTACAATGTACTCGCGGTCAAGGCCATTTTCCTCGACAGTGTCGAGGCTCGTTACAACAAAACGGGTAAGACTCGCTCTCTTTCTCTTTCCGTGGATTCAGAACTGAGCCGAAGATTGAGTTTTCCGCGCGAGTTCCTAAGTGCCGGAATCGAGCTGATTAAAAGATAGCATTGATCTAGTGTTTTCTTTCGTAACGCGTTCATTCAAACTAACATGACATTTCCGGAGTAAGTTCTTAAGCTTAATAACAATAATAATATTTATTATTTTTATAAATACCTGTATAATTCGATTGCCATATATTTACATAATTTTGGATATCTTGGATCATTCTCGCATCGGTTTATAACTCGAAGTGAACCCAATTTATTTAACGTAGACTCTATAATATTATATTATCCTCAAATATTTTTGTGACGCTAATTTATAAGTTAACTTCCAAAGACATTATTTTCATGTATAGAAGATACCTTGATATGTATGGAATACCTTCTTGGTGGTACGATTTTACACGAAATTTAATTAAATATATATTACGTTGTTTCAAAAAGGATCGCGACTAATAAGTTTCAAAAATATTTGGAAGTGTTCGTGTACTGATATAAATTGGGACACCATTACGAAATTACAAGTTATTCATTGTGTACACATTCTTGTTACGTTTCACAATACTTTCTAATCAGCATTTCTTTCAATATGAATTTTAGCATAGTAATTAGTTCATGTTTAAAACCAAAAAAACATCTGTGCCATAACTCCAGTTTATTTAGTTTATTAGTAACTAAATAATAAATTAATAAACATATAAAAAAAAAAAAAAAAAGAAACGACTATGAATAATAAATACATAGTCATTATGCGTATTTATGCATAAATAAATTAATTGTTCATCATAAATAATAATTCATCTTTAAAAATCGTACGAGCTATTTTTATATGTATTTTTATTTGCGTAATTTTTAGCTGCGATCGACATCGAAATGGTTACTTGGGCGCTCATCGCTAAATATATGAGTAGCTGCGGAAGTATCAAATGCGCGTATCTGATTTCAGGAGAACCTTGTGCTTACACGTGGCCGTCATATCGTAATGCACAAAGGACGAAATATTTTTCAGCAAAACGGTATTAAAGGGTTTTAGGACCCGTGCAAGTTATACCGTTCATTTTATCGCTACTCTTATCTCGCTCTCGTTATTTTCTTATGAATATTACAGCGCATTAGGACAGACGGTCGAAGTGCTTCACTAATCGTTGGAATGTAAGCATAGCAGCTTATGTTGGAATACGAATTTTTCTTGGAGACGGTGCACTATTAATTTCTTATTCTCTATTAATACTTAGTTTATGAAAGTTTATGATCGATTTACAAACAATCGTTAATGTAATCGATTTATCATTAATATCGCACGCGACAATGATAGCATCGAGCTCTAATGGCGTGCACTTTTAATACTCGTTAGAGTATGTATAGCGACGCGATATTTCTTTTGAACCTCGAATTTCCAGTTACAAATACCATCATTTCTTACAACTGTTTTATCGCGTAGACTTTAATCAGAAGACTAACTCGTTTAAAAGAAGCCTTTGCCACGACTTTGCCACTATTCTTTTTCGTCTCCATCAACCGTTGGAAAACATTTTCCCTGAACCATGATGCGATTTAGAGATAGTGAACTTCAGTTCTATTGTAATTTCGAATAGATTATTATTATCACGTTCGAATTCCTCGTTGATAATTATGGTGATATCCTGGACGTAAGGGACCTTTTTATGTAGTTTATAATTGCCGTAAAGCTGAGTCAACTTTTTATCGAAATCGTATTAGATTTGCTTTAACGGTTACATTATAGATGAAAAGGTTACGATTAAGTTTGAAAAATATTGCAATACTACCGTAATTGCTTATAACCCTCGCTCAATGCATCAACTTGTTCGTTAAGTCGAGTCCGCACTTACGTCTCTCAATTATGCTTACAATTCAACGACAAAATCATGTACGAATCTAAATCGAGTATTGCCATTCAGTCATTTTCGTGCAAAAGAATAATAGACACATGAAATACGAGAAGTTCGCAACCTACATGTACCTGTCGAGGCTGCGTAAATAAAACAAACTATTCCGTTTTGTCGTTCGTACTTTTTTTAATCGTCGTTCTACCGCAGTGGCTAATAAAACCAATGCACAAATGTGAACATACTTCCAAGTATAATTAAGGGCAGTGATTCACACAGTCACACTGATGTTGGCACTTGGCAATGTTGGCACTGCAACATTGAGCAGTCATTAAATGTGCACATAATTGATAGGATAATGATAAGCTATAAAATGTAATTGTAAATTCTGTTTACGTATCTGGAGTATACGAGGAGTAGCGACTAAATCTTATGTCATAGATTAATTCGATCGACGCGTTATTTCTCGCACGTTATTAGTGCAATGTCAACTCTGTTTCAAGATCTCATTTATATAAATTTACAGACGTTGGTCGTATTGTTAGGCAATGCATAAAATCAAGAGCGTTCGAAACGCTTTATTAATCTCTGAAAAAGGATCTAACAGTACGCATTGTGACGCGTTACGATTACGATTATTTGCGAATGATATTATGCGCGAAACACATTAATAATGGACCACGCGTATCTTATTCTAATTGTAATGCTTATAAGGGTTGTTTCATAAATCTAATTTCTATTTCTTTCTCTCGTTCAAAGATATCGCGTATTTAACCATTTTTATTAACAATGTAATATTGAATGAATAAATCGTAATTTATAGAGCTCCCACAAATGTCGGGAAGAGTGTCAATAGTAACCGGTGGTTCCCGAGGAATCGGCGCAGAAGTTGTTCGAATGCTTTTAGAGTGCGATATAGAAGTTATAATTGGTATGCAATATTTATTTAATTTATCGTTTTTTTTTTTTTTTTTTATCTGGAAATGTAATACTCGAACAACAAATAAAAAAAGAAGGTTCTTTTATAAAATTACGTTGATTTTTACAGCATGCCGAAAGACGTCAGCTGGAGAAAAGACTGTCAAAGATATCAGAGATTCAGGCGTTAAATCTGGAAAGACGAAGGTTATGGAATTAGATAATTCAAGTTTAGAATCCGTTAGGAAATTCGTCGAAGAGTTCACAAATAATTACGAAAAACTCGACGTCTTGATTAACAATGGTATTAGCACGAAAGTTATTTCGAATAATTCTGTTTATCTATATCATTAGAAACGCATTATTTCTAATATTTAATGTAAGGCTGCTTAATCTTAGTTCTATAAATAGCATTAATAATTAATTAGCATTTTTATCGCGTTGAAACAAATTTAAAAAATCTGAAACTTTTCACACGATACTGAATTTGTTTCTATTAGGTTCTAAACCGGATATTTTAACATTATAGGTATCTTTTCTGATATTGCTGATTTTCATTTTAGCCGGGGTTATGTTCACACCTTATGAAGAAACCAAAGATGGATTCGAGCAACAATACGGTGTTAATTATTTATCACACTTTCTGCTTACGGTGTCGTTACTTCCTCTATTAAAAAAAGGTGGTAGTACGAAATATTACTCACGAATTGTCAATGTTTCGTCGTGTGCGCATCTTTTAGGGAAAATTAATTTTGACGACATTAACCTCAAGTAAGTTGAACATTTCTTATTAATTGCTACGGAAACAATAAAGTAAACTCGGCCGAGTAATGATTGCGCGTATCAAATGTATTGAAAAGTTATTTTACTTAAATAGGTTTTTGGGATAAAATTTCGTTGATCGATCTGGGATAAATATTCAATTGAAAACTAAAAATTGTTTCTCAAATGAAATACGATAATTCTGGAAAAAGTAAAAATTAATTTCTCATTAAAACGCGTTTCTAATACTTACCACTCGGATATTGCGATAACAATCTATAGTGAATATGTATTACCGCCATTTATTTACTTTTTAGAGAGCATTTTCTAACAGGTGAGGCCTACGCACAAAGTAAATTGGCTCAATTATTATTTACCAAGTATCTTGCGAGGTTTTTCGAAGAGGAGAATTTACCAATTAGATCGTTTGCCGTTCATCCTGGCATTGTAAACACCGATCTGTTTGACCATACTTATCACAAGCATTTAAAACTGATTGGGAGATATATTTTTAAGGTAAAGTAAAATTTTATATTTAAAAAAATTGTTGTTATTTCTTTTTCTTAATTTTTTATAAAATTTATAATTTCTTTTAATAAAGCTTTTACTTTCACACGGATTATAACGTAAAAACAGTAGTAATTATTTGCGAATAAAAAGTTTAAATAGATAATGTTAAAAATGATGAAATGCGTAATAAACTAATACTCTATCTATGCGAACAATCGCAATTCAAAGAATATTCATGTGCATCGTTTTATCTATGTAGACATTTTAATGAACTTTTAAATTATTTGTTAATAATTTTACTACATAGTACGAGTGGTGTTCTATCATGTAAGACATTAAAATTATTTGATTTTCAGTCACCGAAACAAGGCGCTACATCGATTGTATATGCAGCTGTTAGTCCACAATTAGAAGATAAATCTGGTTTATATATTAGTAATTGTATTGAATCTTCGGTAAATTCGTTAGCTCACGATAAAGCTCTTCAAGATCGACTTTTCAATGTGTCACTGAAGCAAGTGCAATTACAAAAAATTACTACATAGAATCATGAGATTATTTTTTACTTTTAATCTGTAGACATGCGCGAGTGATACGATTTCACTGATTTTCTACTTTATAGTTACTTAATGTATCACGCTGATACAATTACTCTCAAAAGCTAGTATTATATTTAAAAAGTATAGATCGATTTTATATAGATTTATTAACATTGGATACAAAAATAAGTTAAAAATAAAATACAACAAAACTTAATTTGTAAAAATATAAAATATGAGTTGTGATAAATAAAAACAAATAGATTCAAATTTTGTCAAATTTAAGCTCTATCTTTATTATTATTATTATTGTTAAAATAAGTTGCATCCCTTTTTATTCTACTCCCTTAAGACTAATGTGTTGAGACTCACATTAATACTTCCGAAAACAACTATTATCCATTAATGGGGTTTCTTAATGATCTCACTCTCTCTCTCTCTCTCTCTCTCTCTCTCTCTCATATTTATAAGAACCTGCGGTTACAGGTATGCACGATACAAAGGAATAACAAAATCGGGATTCAATATTCTCGGAGCTCGTTAATTTATTAAAATGTTGACTCAAAACTTTCCGTCATAATTTCAGTAACATACAAATGAAGGAATTAAGAAGGAAAAGTGTGGAGCAATTAGTGGTCTACGACCACTTCTTAAAATAGAAATAATATTGAAACCTTCGTTAAATCCACAATAAATATTAAGTCCAATCTTGTATGCTCCTTAATATTAATCTCAAAACTCTCCGTTCTTAACTGCAGACAGACCTAAATTATCGTTAAAACTAGAGCAATATTTATTTACACAAATATCAAATGAAAGACAATAATTTCGTGCAGATATCATATCTAATTATAATCTATTAATAACTGCACATTCAATTTTTTCCTTTTAAATGCTTTGAGCTTTAATTTGTCTACGTAATGAAAAAAATTTGTATTATTAATCATAATATTCTGGATCGTGCAATCCAGATATCACTTTCGTATTCTAAATCGTGATATTTATATTTTACAATCTAACAAATCTTTGCTTTTCTTATTTTTTACTTCAAGCAGACAGTTGGTATTATTTGTAAAGCTACGGTATATTTTAAATACTACTGAAGCTTATTTAGGCTTACGATACTAATATTGCACGTTTATTTGCTTTCTTTTCTATATTTCTCATCGAATTTCAAATTATTTAAATCTTTTCCCTAACATATATTTCTAAGAGAACTGAATATTGATGAAATAAAAAATTAATTTAAATAAAAACTAAAATACGTCTCTGATTTTAAATAATATGTTTATGCGAATTAAGAAACTTGTGTTGAAACTGCATTAATTTTTTGCGACATGTAATTAATTATTTACCTGAATTTATAATATAAATATGGCTTTTTGAACGCGCAAGTATTTAGCATTACACGTTGCTAACTTAGCATTTTCGATTTTACTCGTTCATGAACAACATAAAATTATTGCCCTTTTTAAATCTAAATACCAGATTATTTTATTGGAAAATTTTTTGTTTGTGTGTCCTACTTAATTGACTTTATCTACTAATGCTTTACTTTTTTAATTTTTTTATTTTCTAATCTTAATTGGATAATTCTTGAAAATAATACTTTATTCACAACAATAATATGTCGATATTATTATCGATATAAATTAAAAATTTGAAAAAAGAATAGAACACATTGTTTCCTTAACGTGGTAAAATGTTTTTGTATATCTTGATCTTTTACTTTAATTTAAAATTAAAAAGGAAATCAATGAAGGTTCGTAGCATTTCTTTTATTCTTGGTTTTTACTTTACATTTTTTGTATAAAAAATGTACTTTTTATATTCATTTTAGAAGGTAAGAAGGAACTATTTGAAATAAGAATCAACATTTGCGTGTTTTATAATATTTTTTATTAGCTTCATAATTTTTATTTGAAATTTCTAATTTTAGCTTTATCAAATTCTTCCTTAATATAACAAATTCCTTAATGCGATATATATATATATTAACTGAAATATTAAAGAGATCGAATAACTAATATGAAAAGCGCTTTTTCGCAACAGAAAATTTATAAAGTGGAGTACATTATTGCAGTAGTCATTATAACGTTTGATTTGTTCTTGAAATGATGAATGACTTACAAGTAAAAATCGTGAAAAAGTATTTTGCTGTTAGTTGATATGTTTAATTTTTTATTCATATGAAACATTTCCGTTTCTTTTTCCCATGCTTATAAAATTATGAAAACTCTATTTTCAATAATTATTAATTGTATCAGATGCATAATTAACGTAATTGAAACACTTAAAATTAAACAACGTTTCTGTTTGTACATAATAATACATATGATAAATACTTTAAAAATATATAAAATTTTATTATGTTTACAAATAAGCCTTCTGCAACTAATATCAATCATTTTAAACTATCATAATTAATTTTAAATAATTTAATTTTAATAATATCAGTAATGTAAAAACGTACTATTTTTAAAAATTAACGTAAATTAAGAATTTATTACGCAATAGAGTTTACAAATGAATAAAGTTAGTAAAAAATGTAATCAGCAAAAATTTTCTATAATGAAAGACTATAAAATGTATCGACTAATTCTAATACATTTATAATGAACACTGGAAACTGAACCGAAGCCCTTATTATTAACTATTGCAACTGCCTATTTCTTATTACCTTCTTAGTAGTCTCTTTTCTTATAAACAGGTATCTAAAATATATTCAATTGGTTCAACGTGCTTTTATAAGCAAAATAAATACACAACTTAAACCATAAATATGGAATTAATAATTTTAACATAGAATATTCGTATTACGAGGCTTCAATTTGCTTATTTATAGTCTGCCCTTAATTTTCTATAAAATATTTTGCTTTTTTCTTTATCCAACATCTCAGGTCCCAAAAAATTATTTATATCAAGTCGAATATCATATAAAACGTTATATATTTAACTATAAAAGAAAAGAGCGTTAATTGAAGAGAAAATTAACAGCTTTAAAAACCAATTTTGTCCAAAGTATCTTTTATTCCAATAGCTTTGTGAAGGAATGAACGAAGAAAATGTCTATTCAATTATCCTCTAGCGTTATACCTACAAATTCTTTTTAAATTAAGATAATTTTAAAATCATTTAGCAGGTATTATGAGTACTCTAAATCTCAAAAAAGATTTACGAACAAATGATCTGCACAACTAAAATACGTATATTAATGTTGAACTATACATATACAAAGATTACATTACTAAATAAATCCTAGCACTTTATTTCCTTGCTTATCAATGATAAATGTTGTTGTATTAACATCTATTATCATTCAAATATCTATTACTTAAGATAAATTTGTTTTGTAAATATTTAATCAGAGATATTATTTTATAAACAAGTTTTATCTACAGATAAGTAATTATTAAATCAATATTTGTTTCATAATTAAAAAAATAATAATCTTAAAGTTAATAGTTACGTATTTTAAAGTACTAAAAAAATTCGATGAAAAATAAAAAAATAAATGAATTGTGAAATTGATTGTACAGTGTAGCTAAAGTCAATTATAAGGCTATTACAGTAAGTTGGAGTAATTAAGATCATTAACGTTTCCTGTCTTTCTTTTTAAAATTATGTCACCATTGCAAGACTGAGAGTTCTTTAAAATTTTTAAGCTAAATAAAATTCAAAACATCTAGTATTTATGATTAAAAAAAAAAAAAAAAAAAACATTACAATGTTAGAGTATCAGTCTCATCTTTTAGTATTATTTCATGCTATGACTATTATAAAGGAGCTGAATTTTTTTATTTTAATAGAGCAACTACAATAGATTTGAATAATATAATATCATATCATTTTGCATTCTTTCAAAACAAGTAGTAATAACTTCATTACTATATAAAGGAATATTGAAACAAGCATACATGTTAATAATTAATTACTATACTACAATTTCATAGCTAAAATAAACAAAAGAGCTCCTAAAAAGATTTTTGTTAATAATATTTTATCACATATGCCAATAGATATACATATTTTTGGACCCAAATAAAATCCCATTAATATAAGGGCTTACATTATTTAATCAGCATTTCATGACTCTTCAGTATAGGTATTAGTAACTATTATTATATTTCAAATATTGATTCTTTAATTGATCGTAAACTCAATAGAAGATTAATATTAAAAGCAAACATCAAAGTACTATCGTAGAAGCTATACTATCATATCTTCGCAAAGACTAGAACGATCATAAAGTTCGCAGTTTGTCTTAAACGATGAGAAATGTGTAATTGACTATTTGAATAAATTAGAATCATAGATTTTACTAACTACGTTATAAAGTTATATAAATAGTTATATAAAACATAATACTGAGGAAAACGAATAATCGCTTTCCACAATGATTTAGAATTTTTAAGATTTCAATCATAATGAAATATTAACAATCTATATAATTAACTACGTACTGAGTATCAATAAAGTCAACAAATAAAAAAAGTGCTTTCTCATAACTACAAAAATTTTAAAAAGAGTACTTGTATTATTACAAAATTTATATTGTAACATAAATACTTTTTTAAAAAAATAGATAAAATTTTTAAAAATCTTTACATTACTTCCGCCAATTATATGCGTAATATTTTTAAGTAGCAAAATATTTTACATCAACAGCAACTCAAATTATTATTTGCAATGCACTTAAAAATCTCAAATTGCACAATTTATGGATTATTCATCCACTCATTCATCGACGACTTTGTTTGATTAACTAATATTTTAATAATTCATCATATTTATTTATATGATTTCCTATTTAAGACAACCTACTGCAGCCACAATTGCTAGAATCACCTATAGATGTTGTTTTGCCATTTATAGAAGTTGTGTTATGTTCATATCTTGGTAATTCTTTGCATCGTGCCTGCTAGAAATAAATGAAAAAAATTTTTTTGAATTTATCAATTTTTATACTACATATATTACATTTTCTTACTGCTAAAATTGTAAGATAATTATATTTTTTCCTTTCATGTAGAATCTTATTTATAAATTTGACATTTATTCTAAATTTTATTCATTTACTATACACAAATTATATAAAAAGTTTTAAACATACTTGAAAATTATGAAAAAGTAAGAAAGCAAAGTGTAATAATTTTAAAAGCAGAGATGTGGAAAAAATTATAAAATTTGCAAAGATAAAATCTGCTATTTCTAAAATATTTCTAAAGAAACTAAAAAAATATTTACCTCCATGAGTTCAGCTGCAATCTCCATAAATAATCTTTCTACATTTTCAGCTTCTTTAGCTGAAGTTTCCAAAAAGTACATTCCATGTCTTTGTGCAAAGTTTTCTCCTACGTGTGTTGGAATTTCTCGATCTACCCTATCAATTTTATTCCCTACTAATATCCTTAAAACTTTGTTACTTGCATATTCTTCGATTTCTCTAAGCCAATCTGGTAAGCAGTCAAAAGTCGGTTGGCATGAAATATCATAAACAAGTATTAACGCATGAGCGGATCTATAATAGCTCTGAGTTATGGAACGAAACCTCTCTTGTCCCGCAGTGTCCCAAATTTGTAACTAAAAAATAAAGATCTATTGGTCATTGAAGCAAATTTAAATCTGCTTGTATCAAGAATTTAACATCGATAATACGATTAAAAAAAAAAATAAATTGCTATCTATGTTAAGATTTCTTCCGAACTTACAAACGTAACATTCTTAATCTTTGCATTCAGTAAGATACACAAATTATTAATTTTTTTATTATATAATTATATTTTATCCAATTTATAAGAGATTACCTTAACTACTTCATTTTCAACTTCAACAGTTTTTATCATAAAATCAACTCCAATTGTTGCACCTTGACCTGGTGGAAAAAGACCCTGAAAAATATTGAGTAATTATTATTTTTGAATTTTAATAGCTGGGTTTACTTATTAATATAGTTTCAATTAAAAAGAGAATGATATGAAAGTACAAAAGAAGATATTTCTCTTCGTTTGTCTGATAAATTTTCTGTATACTATTATTAAAAATTTAAATAAAATATTAAACATTCAGAAAATAATTACTAATCGTAAAAATAAAATTTTTGTTAAGGAATTTATCTAAGGCAAAATAACCTTGAGCAAAATACTATATCTATTAACGTTTGTATAATTAATTTGTGGATAAATATTACAGTCAATTAGTCACAAATGAATAATTACACATCGTAGGTAAATTCAGGAAATAGAAATAGAGGTGTAATGTAATAACTGGCGCTTTTTAAATCCGTCAATATATAACAGTAAACTTATACTAGTATGAAATGATAATAAAAGAGGATGATCAGAAGATAGTAGGACAATAAAAGTTGATAATCACCTGTGTAAATCGTCGTACAAGGCAAGTTTTGCCAACGCCGGCGTTTCCGACGAGCACGACTTTAAAAAGAAACTTATAATCTTCCATGATTACAAAGTCAAGTCCCTTTTCTCCTGTGTGATAGATCTCAATCCTTTCATGGAAAAACTGCGACGACACTGTTATTAAATTCTGAAGGCGCGCAACTTTCACCACTTTGACGTTGTATTCACTAAAATACGCGATGACGCGCACCTTCCAGTTTTGATAGCGCCAGTCTAAAATTTTTTCCGTTTTTTGCAGCCACAGTTATCTGCATTTTTCCACAATGACTTAAATCTTGTCATTCGAAGAGTTTTTATTTATGTGTTTGGCCAGATCGTTTAACCGAAGAGCTTGTCGAAACGGTTGTAATACGGTTGCCATTATTTTTCGATGCGTACGATCGACGTCCATGAAATCATAATACAGACTCACTGATATTGTTACGTGAAAGTGAAAAAGGAAAAATCGTCTGCTGTAGAGGCTGGTTTTCAATAATGGAAATGCATATCACGCCCATAAATTTAGGGCGCGACATTTGAAGTGTATTAAAAGAAATGTAGAAATACTAACTTACTTATAATGTTAAAAAAATTTTAATCATAAATATTGCCCGTAGTAAATATGTAAATTTATTTTTAGACTATGTGCTATTCTAGAATAAATATGTCATTATTAATATTATTATCGATTATTAATAAATTTCCCAAAAATTTTTAAATTATTTTTCCCGAAAATATTTAAAAATAACGAAGGATATACAAAGGAACTAATGCGATTTATAACTTTAAATATTATATATTACACTCATACTTTGGTAAGACAATTAATGTTTAGTACATAATAAAATTCCTTGGTTAATAATAAATTATTGTACTTACTAAACATTTTCCTCATTTGTTGGTTCTTTATAATATTTTCTACTCAGGCTTTTAGATTGTTATTTTTAATGCAATTATTATTAAATGCTTTATACTTAAGAATTGCAAATAAATTATGTAAGTATTAGTTTTCAATTCTGAGATAAGCTCTAAACAAATAATTTAAAAAACGTCAGTTATAAACATTTACAGGCATGTTTATACCTACATTTAAACATTTAAGCAGTTTCTATGACATTCCAAGTTCAACATTTTCAAATTTTTGTATTAAAGTTTTTGCCCGTAAAATAGTTATGCAGTTTTTCGCTAACTGTGTATTGAATACGTACATCTGACATTTGAAATAAAAGAAAATATGTAATACAAGAAAATATGTAGAAATAAATATTTTCTTTTCTAAAAGTTTATTTTATACATAACTTGTTAGAGGTTTACTTTGGAATGAAATAAAATAAAATTGAACCTATGTTAGCGAGTAATGTTTATCTATTAGGAAAAGAGAGTTTAAAGGTTTCAAAGATACGTACTAATTGTGCCAAAAGTGTACGAGCACTATAAGATCTGAACAACTTAAATGCTCTACGAAAGATCTTTATAGATTAGATTTTCCACCCAAAGGGTACATAATAACTATAGATATACGATCGATCAGGCTGTAGGATTATGCGTCTGTACTTTGGCCGAATAAGACAATACAAAGTAAATAAAATTGAAAGAGAATTAGTTCTTCATAGAATAAACACATTAGATGCATGAATGTGTACTTAATTTATCCGAAATATATTATACCTACGTAGATGAAAAAGAAAAATGTGAAATTTACTATCAGATCAATGATCGAGTCCTTCGCATTTTGCAATTATTTTTTATTATTTTAATACTAACGCTCTATCATTTTTTACCCTAGACCTTTCTTTCTATTACAAAGTGATTATCAAAACGTTCTTAACGAGTCTATCTATGTTGTATGTATATGTTATACTATACACAAATATTTATTTCAGCTAATAAACTGAATTTGGCTTATTTATTTTATCGGATTATTTACGCGTCACTCTTATCTTCCATTAAAACTAATTTTCTGATCCTGCCTTGGTTTTCATAATTCTATTTATCTTTTTTCTCTTTATCGTTGGTTTTCCGTCGTTTCTTCATATATTTATCAATGATTATAAGATCCCTTATCTTACTGCTTCTTATTCATCCACATTATTACTAACTATTTCAAAATCTTCAAATAGATAACTTTTTATTTAAACAATAAAAAATATTCGTTTGTGCACTTTCGTCATTTATTTAAACTCTTTCCTTGTCAGAAAAGACTATACAGTGAGTATTAACATATTAAAATAAAATAAAAATTTGAAACATCAATCAATTTTGAAACAATTCAAATACCAGAAGAATATAGTAATTAAATGAATGTGTTTAAATAATTAAAAGGTGTTATAAATAAATCTCATTTATCTATCAAATGTACGTATATTTTTTCTTTGAGACTATGTCGAGATAAATTTAGAAGGAAGAAACTAGATTGTAAATTTAAAGGCAAATATTTTATTACTTTCAGACTCAATAAAATTCTTTCCCAGTCTTTCTATATTTTTTTCTTTTATAAGACAAACTAAAAAAATTAAATATCGAATTAAAATAATCAGTCATACGCAAGTTATGAGTATTCGTTTAATAAGTTAAAATTTGTGCATTACATTATTTACAAAATTTGTAAAATTTTATATAACAAATTAAATAATGTAAATAAAAATCTATCATTTTTCAAACGTATAAAGCACATATATTAATTAAACGTATGATTACGTTTTCTCGATATTGGTTTTTTCAATATTTTCAATATTCCGTTTAGTCATCAGACAGCACAGCTAACATTCACGCAAAAAGTTTGCTGTACCCGATCGTACTAGGAAAGTGTATTGTGTAGTGTCATGTTGCATCGCATTAACTTGATCATACTATCAAATTTCAATATTTTCCAGAACAATTGCTTCGAGTGAGCGAGAGATATATTTGAGGATAAATGGTTTTTACCGTAAACTGAAATTTTACCGTATTGCTGAAAATGATATTGAAAAACATTTTCAACCGAGTTTAGAAATTCTTGTTTACACAGAACATGCGTCATATCATCGTATGATGGGGGGAGGGGAAAATGACGAAACCACCGGACAATAACATAATATAATAACTCTGCCACGGCGAAGTTATAACGGAACTCACATTCTGTACTCGTGCTCTTCGAACAGCACGTTTCAGTGTACCGAGGCGAGTCGAACCTCGCTAAATAAAAACCATGCCGTTATAAGTGGTCGCCAACCAAACACATACGTGATAATAAACTTTAACCAACAGAAGAAATCATGTACTCTGTTAATAATTCGGAAATTCAAAATTTTAAATCAAATAAATAATCGAAATTTAGATTTATTTATTGGATACACAGATGCATGAAAAGACAAGATTTCAATTTCAGAAAAGTAAAGTTATTACTGAAAATGTTAACTAAAAATCCACATCTACACCGTACAAGCTATTCTGTTGAATTTCTGTTATAAAAAATTGGATATCTTATGATTATATTTAAAAAAGCGTAAAAAATTGATTTCGCCCTTCATTTAAATGATTAAATAAACGTTAAAAATTTTCAATTACATAAATGTATAAAATATTAATATAATTGCCAATGAAGGCCTGTAAACTCACTGTAGAATATCTCGAGTGCATTTAAAAGTATTCGCAGTCACGTTTGATTTTCCGTTTTATAAAGTTGCGTTTGAGATTGGGGTTTAATAACCGCACTCAGGAACGTCTGTAAACTATTTATCTAACTCCCTCGCATGCATGCGAGAAAAGGTCAAGGTAGGCAATTTTGAAATTCCAATGAATTTAACTGGGACAGTACAAGGTTCATACGCGGATATTACAATGCATTAAAAAATTCTCGGATAATTCTTTTCAATAACTTTACTCCTACTTGTATTCAAAGGTGCATTTAAAAGCGAATAGTCTTACAACTTGTACAAATATCGCCACCAATATTATGTTTTCCTTAATATAAAAATAAGTAAATGAGCCCATTTCGTTGTTATCTAATGCATGAAATACTTCTAATCAACAAAATTTAAAACCATTTATTTTAATCAACTTGGTTTTGTTTTTAGAAAAAGATTCTTTATACAGGTCCATGATTACGACTGTAAATTACAGTAATTTTTATGCGCTGCCGAGTACGACGATGAAGTATTCTTAACGTAAGAAGTTTTTACACGCCCAGAAATTCACACGGAAGTGGAGCGCGAACGTAACATCACTTTAAGTAAAAGAGGTAGAAGAAGCGCGGGTTCCGAGACGCAGTTTTGCACCTGAAAAAGGGAACTCAACCGAAGGTTCGATAAAGCAAGCGCAGGTCGATGTCGTAGACGGTAAATTCAAAGTGGCCAGAAAATTAGAGCGCGAATTCATCATTCACGAATGGGCCAAGGAGTTAAGCAGAATCGAAATCAGGTTTTAATAAGAGAGGCCATCGGAGAGTTCGAAGTCTAAATACATTGAAAATAAGAAATGCAATTGTTTTTTTCGTAAAGAAAAAACTCTTCCTCTTTCTTTCTCTCTACGAAAAGAAAAATGTTAAAGCATCTAAAATCGATATCTAGGCCGAGGAATGTCAGCGTGAAAGGTCATAACCATGACATGGTTATGATTGTACCTGCATTTTTGAGTAGCCACAGTCATACACTCACACACGCGCGCAAATCAATATCTTCAATTGCGTGCCTGCACTTGTAAGCGACCGAACGCCATACACATTCACACGCAACGCAACCTTCAATTCCGTGCTTGTACCTTACAGCTGCACGCCCACACATGCATACGTATATGCAACCGCATCTGCATCTGCATCTGCGCAATTACACTTAACAAAGGAAAATATATTTTATTAGTTATATTATTTTAGTTTTTATTACATAACTAGTTAACGAAAAACTTCAGTAATCAAAAGGTGAGAAAAATAAAATAAAATTATAGAGTTATAGTTATAATAAATTACTATAATATAATTATAAAACAAACCTAATATGGCTAATAACATGGAATTCTTCTAATTATTATTTAAGCGAATATAAGTAATATTATAATACATAATTAAACGCCGCAATCATTATCATTATTTTGACGAATTGTTTTTCTTATATTTATATGAATTTATAAAAGAAGATGGGAAATAGATAAGAAAAAGGGGAGGAAAATAAAAATCTAAATAAAATAAATAAATATTAACAAAAGAACAAATATTAATAATGTTTTCTACACGATTAAAGGAATATAGTATCAAAGAAAGGAAATAATAATAATCATTATAACTAAATAATAGCTACTATAAAATCTGAAGAAAATGTAAATATAACCAGGAATTATTATTAATTTTACTAATATCAATAAAAACAGGCTAAATATTAACAAATTTACTAAACAAAAACTGTAGTTAAGTAATTAAATGAATATAAATGCTAATTATTTAATAAAATTGAAAACTGTATACAGGATGTACTTATAAACTTTTCCGGGAAAAGCAATAAAAATCCCCGCTTTGCCTATACCGCCTGTACTTAAATTTTGTATAAAAGGGCGCATTTCTCCATGCAAAACCAGAGTTCACCTTTAAATCTTGTACCTGGTAGCTGACCTACTGACTTGTATTATGGAAATGAGGAGTAAATACATTTCTTTTAAAATTTCAATATGTAGTCATTCTTTAAAGGTGAATTGACCCCTACTTTTTTCCTTTTTCCTTATCCTAAGATCCTTCCTTATGTAGATCAAACTAGTTGTTTCTATTGTTTTTGTTCTATGTCTAGTTGCGCTATGGTATTACTATACTAATATTTTATACAGACTTGTGGAGTAGTCGTAACGTCTGGTCGCGCTATTTCGCTACTAATATAATTATATACACAATTGTATGTAGATGTCGTACTGAGTTTTATCAATTATTCTCAATTTTATCACCACAAATGTTCATAGACAAGGATACTTTAGATGAAGCAGGACCGTAGCCCATCCCCGGCTAGTATACTTAATTGTATAGGCCTAAAATAATGTTATTTGGCATTGTTTGGTCTTTTAGCATCATCGGTCAGAATTACGCACAAAATTAGTATATAGGCTTAATAAAGTTGGGGATAGTAAGTTATTCTTAGATTCTCGTCCTTGCGTTCGAGATATTTGGATATACCGGGAACATAATTAAATTAACGGTTAACTACCGTTACCGAATCGCAAAGAATTCTGAAAATGATCGAATATCTATATGTCTAAAATTTATTTTAAATTACATAAGATAATTTTGAGTTTACTGTATTAATAAAGTTCTAATACAGTTATACCAAGATAATTAAAATTTATTTCAAATTTAACTGCAAGGAATAAGAATAAAAAATTTAAATCTATTTATGAAATTTAGTTGGGTATTTAATGTGTATGTAAAATAGCCTGTGGGATAAAACGCAAAGACAGAATTCAATTTATCGAAATTATAATATCATAAGCTTTGCACTCTGTTACATTATCAAATTATAATTCTTCAATAAGAATTATTTTAGAACTATATATTCAAGTTTTGTGTGATTTTATTATGAAATTTACAAATCAGAAAAAACAAACAAAAATAAATTTATAATTAGTGAGTAAGAGCGATGAAAATTCACTTTTCATTATATTACAAAATACTGACTTTTGAATGATCGGAAGACGTTATTCGCAAAATACTCTTTCACTTATGTCCGATGACGTGAACTTGTAACGATTTCGTGGCGAATGATGATCACAACGATGTTTCATACCGTAGATGAGTGTTTAAGCAACAATTTACGCTCCTCGTCGAAATCGACTTTCGAATTCAAAATACAGTTACAGTATGTAGTTTACTAAACTACCCAAATTGATATGCACATCAAGTGCGCATGAACCAGGTAAAAGACTAGACGACGGCTTTGCAAAATTATATACCAGAGACCCGTAAACGAGTGAAATTAAAAAATAAAATTGAAAGTATGTATTTTTAAAAGTTTTAAATACTTTTTCCGAACTTTGTGTATTTAAATTTTCTGAGATTTTTATAAGATCTATATATATTTGTGTGTATGTATATATGACTTTTCACTTACAAAAATATTACCTTTATACTTATTCCTTTCATTTATGAAAAGTTATTTTTTAATAAAGTGCTTTTTATTTTTCACGATTATTATATAAACTTGCTACTTTTTATTTGAAAGTTACTTTAGTACAGTACATATGTTCATATATACTGTATATATATACACACATACATAAATTTGCCGCAAAAATATTTAGTAGAAAATTCAAGTGTAACGTTATGAACATTTGTCTTTTAAATATTCGTTTGTAAAAATTGAGATCTTTCAAGTATCCATGCTTAAACTTAAACTTAATTGAATTGTTTTTATTGAGTTTCATTATAACAACGTTTCAACGTTTGGAAAGTACAGTGTTTTCACAAAAAATAATTTCCACTAACTAAAGATATAATTATTTTATTGTTGACCTCAATTCATGTCATGGTATTTGAACATTTATATCCAAAATACAAAAATCATTTCTGGCTGGTCATAAAAGTGAATTTATTACTTTATTTATTACTATTATTGCATATATTATAAATCGTTTATATCATGACTCATCTTTTAAAGTAAAACTAAGTACTTATTCAATTGAGTAAATTAATGTTAATATATTAGGTACCTCTCTGAAATCGATAGTCTTGTATAAAAACTATGTCGGAAACATAGTTTCCTCATTTTTCCTGGATTATGTTTAATTTATTCAAATTGTTAAGCAATGAATTATCGCAATTATAAAATTTGGTGAGTATTAAATGTTCTGCAATTATTAGAACCTAACCTGAAACTATATTTCAACTGTAATAAAATTTGTTTATTAATGTATAAATATTATACTTTTTACCTCAGTATGGTTTCTGATTTCTTTTATCCAAACATGGGAGGTGTAGAGGAACATATTTTCAATTTATCCCAATGCTTATTGGATCAGGGACACAAAGTTGTGGTCCTAACTCATTCTTATGGCAATAGAGTTGGTGTGCGTTACATGACAAATGGCTTGAAAGTTTATTATTTACCAATTAAAGTATTTTACAACCAATGTGTCTTACCTACTATGATTTGTTCCATTCCGCTAATTAGATATATTTTTATAAGAGAGCAGATTCAGATAGTACATGGTCACTCTGCATTCTCAGCTTTGGCACACGAAGGAATGTTAATTGGTCGTTTAATGGGATTAAAGGTAGATTTAATATATTTCTAGATTTTAACGTATAAGTCAAATTAATTTAACTTAATTTCTATAAAATTTTATTAATAATCTTTACGATTAAGGTTCTTTTTATTTTTATATATTTGTTCTTTGTATTTTTATATTTAGATTGAAATCACTGGAGACACAGAAAAGTATTTAATATGTGTTAACAAAACAAAATAATAAGCCTAAATTGCTTGATTCTTATTTCCATACTATGTGGTTTTAGTTAAAAATTGTACAATCTACAAGAGTTTTGAATATCAAATATAATCCTTTTTTATTATAATTTCTTTTAAATGTAATTATATAAAAATCATTAATATTGATTTTTCAGACTGTTTTTACAGATCATTCATTATTTGGGTTTGCCGATGCCTCTGCAGTATTAACAAATAAATGCTTAGAAATATCTCTAGCTGACTGTGATCATTGTATATGTGTTTCGCATACCGGAAAAGAAAATACTGTTTTACGAGCCAAAGTTTGTAAAGACAGAGTTTCAGTTATACCAAATGCTGTAGATACTGCTTTATTCACTCCCGATGTTAATAAAAGAGACAAAGATTTTCGTACGTTTTATAATTTAAGTACAAGTATTACTAAATAATTTTCTTATCCAATATTAAATAATAATTTTTTCTGTAGTTACGATAGTTGTAGTATCTCGTTTAGTATATCGAAAAGGTGTAGATTTTTTGGCATATATTATACCAGAAATTTGCGCTCGTTACGAAAATGTGCAATTTCTAATTGGAGGTGATGGACCAAAAAGATGGTTAATAGAAGAAATACGTGAAAGAAATTTGTTACAACATAGAGTAACATTATTAGGAAGTTTAGAACATTCGCAAGTGAAACATTTACTGAACAAAGGTCATATATTTCTCAATACTAGTCTTACAGAAGCTTATTGCATGGCAATAGTTGAAGCTGCATCTTGTGGGTATGTAGATTCATTTATACTAGCAATTTTGTATTTCATAATTTATTGTCGTTTCTGTTCATTGTTGTCATATGAAAATTACTTCTGAGAAATAAAATTTAACATATACATTTAATAAAATTAGCGAAATATTTTATTTTCATAAATTACTATTAACACTATAATAATTAACAAAAATTAATTAAAATTTATATTTCAAGATTACAAGTCGTTTCTACTAAAGTCGGTGGAATTCCTGAAGTCTTACCATCGGATCTGATTTATCTAGTCGAACCAAATGTTCCTGCTTTAATCCAAGGTCTAGAACAAGCCATATCGGATTACCATGCTGGCAGAGTACTTTGTCCTATGGAAGTACATAAAAGAATAAAGTCATTTTATAATTGGCATAATGTAACTAAAAGAACAGAAATAGTTTATAATAGTGTTTACAATGGGAAGAAGAGGAATATAGGGAAACAACTGTCAAATTATATACGGAGCAATGTTTTGCCTTATCTTTTAGTTGTATCCTGGTGTTACATTGTTCTCCATTTTCTGGAGTATTTCGTACCTCGAAAGGTTTTTACATTTTACTATTTCTTTTTGGCAAATATATATATGTGTGCATAATACACATTTAAAATACTCGATTTTTTAAAGATATTTAAAAAAAAGATTTTAATACATCTCAAAATCAATTATTTCTATACATTAACAAATTTACATTCTATAATATTAGAGTATATAAAAGAATAAAATATTTTGCGTTGTAACATTTTTTAACCAAATATTACAAATAATTGAATTTTCTTTCATAATAAAAATAAACAGCATGTAACAGTATTTTAAAGTGTTTTATGTGATAATTTTTGCCAAATATGAAATATTTATTCAAAACTAAATTTGTATTAATATTAAATGTATAATTATTTCAGTTTATCGACATAGCAAAGAATTACAGAAAAGCCAACAATTTTTGCAAAATGAAAAAATTAAAAGTAAGGTAATACAGTTTATGTGAAAGTAAATTGAAAACAAATCTCGATATTCCAGCTTTTAGTAAAAATAAAAATTATATTTGAACCACGTAATAATTTTGAATAAATATACTAATTTAAAAATTAGTACATAACAAATTTTAGTTCAATTGTAAATATGAAATGTACAGTGATTATGAAAGTACAAATTACTCGAATAAGTGATTTTTGGCACAACATAAGCTATTAAAATATTCTCAATTTGTTAATTTTGATTCTTTTATATTAATGTTTATAATAATTTAGTAATCCATATTTACAAGAAATCATCTATTTTTGTCAAACGATTTTTATTACAATACAGTTGTCGCTTCATTGCTTTGTAAAATACAAATTTCAGCTGTTTTCCAGGCTAATCGTCGATACAAAAATGAGAATAAAAGTGTCCTATATCGTCGAAAAGTTGAAATTGATGTATCATAATTTTTTTCTTCTTTTTTATATGCCTTTTATAATCACGTTTACAAACATGTAAGCCCCAACGTAGCACTACAGCCGTTTTACTGCATGCATTTATATAAATGTAATGCGGTTATAAAATCAATTTTTGGCTTCTTATATATGATACATTCATTATAACTTATGTGGATGTTTTTTATTTTATATTTAATTACATTCAAGGTAAAAGTTTTAAGCCTAAGCTTTATTTAACTTATGTAAAAAAACATTGGCGGATTTTTACACTTTCATTCCCGTTTGATGTTTCGAAATGTACTATTTACATATTATTGAGGAGTTATTGTTGACGATCCTAAGTGACAATAAAAATATTTGAATTTTGTATTATATGTATAATGCCTATAAAGTTTATCCTTATCCTTAATGCTTAATTTTATAAACGTATTTTTTAATAGAAAAAACAATTGAATTTTGATTAAAACCAAATAATAAAAAATTTAATAAAATTAAAAAAAGCCAGATCGAAAATATAATAACGTTTATTCTGCCATGATGCAAGTTACATACAGTAATAATTATAATTATAATAAAGATAATATTGATACAATATCAATCATTATTTATTCTTTGTTTAATCATCACTGCATTATTGTACATTTGTTTTTATACATAAATCTTTTTTATTCAAAGAGCATTGATTTTTTTTTTTAACAAAGTGTTTTAGGAAAAATCAATGTTCTTTAATTCAACAATTGTTCCAACATTACAAACGAACGGACTTAAAACGAAAGTCGATGCTTACGACGAAAATTTTTTATTTCGTAGTAAAGGCCATCCATTTTCGTGAAATGCTCGTCTTTAACTTCTCTTTTACTTACCATAAAAACTAATTTTGTCGACTCATACTGGGTCTATTATTTAATTTATCGGCATATTTACAAGTCATAGTAGTCGAAAAAAATGAGTTTACGCAAAATGACTTTTATCGCATACACGGTTTGAAAGTGCATTTCACGGCTCATACACTCATACTGCTTATAACAAAATAGATTTGACAGAGACATGCACATGATCATTTCTCATTATTGAAAAATGAAGTGGTATATAAATTACAAAAAGAAAGTTTTCATGTACATAATGCGAAAGAGCATATTAAGTTTAATTATTTTAACAAGAGTAAAACAGGTGCTACGGTATCTTAGCTAAGTTTTTAAATTTACAAAATACAAAATATTTTGAATGATTGTTCGGATGATGTAATTTATAAAGTCTGAATGAGAGGTTTTTGTATATGCATTTTTATAAAATTGTTAGGCATACTTAAATAAGTTTATTTTACTTTTATTGTGATTTATCAAAATGCTCTTACAAATACGAATTTAAAAACAGCCTAATACGTTAATTACGATGATTTTCACAACGTTCTAGCGATGAAAATACAATATTTGCCAAAACCTTTAGGTGATTTTCAATTACGAAAATACGAGTATGCAAAGAGCATGTTGCTAAATTTCAAAAAGTTATTTCATACCTTGGATATTGCCTAAATTTTCTGCAAATTTCTTTAAAAATAAAAATTTAAGTAATAATATAAGAAAATTGACAAACTGCATAAACTTATGTACACCCTGTGGTTATCAAGAGCAAATGGTCAAAGTGAACGAGTAGAACTTACTTTTATATATGCAAATCGTCATATCAAAGTTTTTCGTGCTTAAAGCACATTTAAGTTTTCCAGAAATATATATAAAAGATTTAAATAAAATTAAAGAACTTACTTAAATTTAAATACTTTTCTGTAATAAACGGAAGATGAATCGTAGGAAACAAGACTCATTTAAAGAATTAGGAAAAAACATCTTATCAACTAGAAATGTACTTTCTTTCATCGACGCTCAATTATTCATCTAATTAACAATATTCAATGCGTATATGCATGTGGCTTACTTGATAATTTTATATAATTTTTGTCGTCTGAGTGAAAGAATAAAAAGAGTAGGTTTCACGAGTTCTCGACATTTTGAAATCCAAGAATAGATTTGGGAGTCTCCGTACAAGTTTTCACAGAAAATCTTAATGGTTAGCGGAGTATCCTCGTCGAGAAACTTAAAATCCTGCCTCTAATAGAATACGAAAAAAATAAATTAAAACTTCCTTTGGGACGAACCAAAAATATAAAGAACAGTTTCTCCAAAATAAACATTTGAGATCCAATGATCTCTCATTTACACGCCTTCTGCATAATCACGATCTCCGACGTTGATGCGATCTGGAGCAGACATGACACTGAAACCGAGCATTTTACTATCTACTTTAAACATTTTTCCTTTCTTCGGTTTCTTGGATTTACTCTAAAATTTTAAGAAATTATATTAATAAAGGTGTATTTTCAAAAACAAAATAAAATATTATATTAATGAAACGCACTCAAAATATTAATTCAACATTTTTCAAATATTTCTGAAGGAATTAAAGCACCTCGGAAGTATGAAAACTTTGAAACATTGAACTTCCGTTACAATATTTCGTAAAATAATTTGTGGAATGATAATCAACAAAAAATGTTATTAAAACTATAAATACGTTTATTCGCAGAAAATTACTAAAAATTTCAATGGTGCCTTTCTTTAATTACATAATAAATCCGAATGTAATTTGTTGGTTTAATTTGAATTCAGAAATAATGAAAGAATAAACATGCCTTTACTTCTTGAAATTCTGTTGAAGTATTAGGATTAACAGCAGGAGCTGGTTTACACAAATCATCCGCTTGTGTTTGAGGTCGTTGAGCTGACTTCCACTTGCTTCTTTTTTCCAAAAATTGTTTAGCGAATTCGGAGCATTGCTTCCCATCACCCAAATACATACGTACGTATTCTTTAACCTCGTAAGCCGCTTCAATATCCCGTAAGAAACCAATAAAAGTAGGTACTGAAAAAACGAATTTCTTAGTAATTTATGAACTGTTCTTTTATACGAGCCGTCCTTAATTAAAGTAGAAAAATTTTCGATTTCGCGCATTCGTTATAATTCGTTTCAATACTGAAACTCGAAGTAGAAAGTTCGAAGGATAAAAATCTTGCTTTAAAATTTTTTAACGAATGAATCGTTAAAGATGAAGAATTCGTCATTCGTTATTAATATTTTTTGTAAAAATTATCTAATACTAACTATCTACTGAAACTTGAAGACCAGTCAAAGCCTTATTACACCATTGGGTGAAATCGTCGGGTTTGGCAGTGTTCTGTTCGAAAAGTTTCTTCACCAATTCTTCTTCCTTTTTATTTTTATTCTTCGCCGTCTTATTATTTTGCTGTTGCTGCATTTGTGGATGCTGCTGAGTGGGTAACTTGGCGGCGGTCGTCTGTTGTTTT
The DNA here is from genome assembly GCA_018907045.1 of Wiebesia pumilae. Classification (NCBI taxonomy): domain Eukaryota; kingdom Metazoa; phylum Arthropoda; class Insecta; order Hymenoptera; family Agaonidae; genus Wiebesia; species Wiebesia pumilae. The sequence continues at coordinate 7,614,347 of JACCHZ010000138.1, forward strand.
ATCGTTGGTTTGGAACTTACGGTGTTCACCAGTTTTGGAGGAGTGGCGTTAACCTTTGGGGTCAAATCGTCCCAAAAACCCCCACCAGATCCATAAATTTGACCGCTCGAGTTCGAGGTATTCGACCAGTTAAGACTCTGAGATGCCGTGCCCCAAATGCTGACGTTTTGTAATGTAATCGTGGCTTCTTTGTGATTGGCTTTTTCTTTCTCGTGTCTCTCTCTTTCTTGATGCTAAAATGAATCGAATTTAAAGCAGCTAGTCCAACGTTAACTTTCCTATGTTACTCATTTTTGAAAATTGTCGTTTAACAAAGTAGAACTTACGAGAAAACATTTTTAATTCAGCAGTATAAGATACTCCTCTTTTATAATAAAATAGAGTGCGATCTTTAAATATTTTAAAGGTAAAAACGAGTAATAAAGCGATCGAATAATCAACCACGAGAAATATCACTGCCCTTATCATGTCATGTACCAACTTACTTTAAATAAAAAATTAGTCGCTAAACAGTACTCACCTTAACTTTGGTTACTCTCTCCTGCTCTTCCTGTTGAATTTGGGCGAGACTCTTCACTTGATTCATATTATTGATCGGAGTAGCCTTTTCAGCCCACTTGAACTGCAAACGTTTCGCAGAATCCGTCAGAGCCTCCTGAGCTGCCTCTGTTGCCTTTTGTTGAGCTAATTGCTGTTGTTGCAGCAATTGTTGGAGTCGCAGTTCTTCCTGTAATTTAAATTTAAGTAGCAATATGAATTTCCGTTCGTTTCGACCTACGCGTACAATATACGGATTAGAAGAGGCGGTGAAGAAGATAAAGTTAATGAAACCTATACACATCGATAAAGAAATAATAGGTTGTAGGTACTCACGGCCTTTTTCTCTCTTTCGAGCCTTTGAATGTCAGCGAGTGAGGCCTGAGCGGTTGGCGGAGGAGCAGGTGGAGCCTGAGCCCAAGGTGCTTTGCTGCGTTCTTGTAATTTTCGAAGCGCCTCTGCTTCGCGTCGTCTTTGCTCTGCTTTCCTCGCTTGCTCCTCAGCCTCGGCTTTCTTACGAGCCTCTTCCTCTTTTCTGAAAACAGCACGTTCCAATGTTGGATTAAGCTGCATTTGAAATTACCACTATCAAACCTGGGACACTCTTACTTTGAGCACTGTTTAACCTTGGGGACTGTGTGTAGGGTTCGATACATGTGCATTGTTAGAAAATTCTGTTGGACAGGAGCGTCATTTTTTTTTTTTTTTTTTTTCATCGTAAATTGAAAGAAACATGTTTTTTCTACTATTCACTGAAGAAACGATGATAATATAATTTAACGTTGGTCTTGGTTTTATAATTAACTTTATGGTGAATTTCTTCTATGTAAACATACTTTAAATACAATTTTATGGGTTTGTTACGTGCTACGTTGTGTGCAATGTGTAGATTGATGTAGATGTAGATTGATAATAGATAAAATTTCATTTATTAATTTTAGCATTTGTTGAATTGAAAATAAACGAGATTAAGTTCTATATATGTTCTCTACCTTTTGAAATAATTGAACTAAAGTTGAAAAGATAGTCTAAATGTTAAAAGTAGCTGTAGCTGTATAACTTAATTTTATTCATTAGCATAAATTAGGGCATGCCGATTTAAATTTTAATTGTTTTGAAATACTCCATATTAGAAACCGTGTACGTAACACAGTGTCTTATAAAAAAAATTAGTGCAAAATATTTATTGTTACTTAGTACTTTGCGCAAAACTTATGTATTTTATATTTCAGTTTTTTATATAAAATTTTTAATTAATAAGATTAAGTTCTTGTTTAAATAGTCAAATACAATATAATTTTTTAAGCTAAACGTATCTTTTATACGATGTAGTATAAAATTGTACATACTATAAAAATAGGCAAAGTAAATTACGTTTTTAATAGTAATAGTAAAGCATTCTTAATAAAAATATCAAAACGTCGAAAAATATTTGTAATATGACAAATTTCATTTAAAACTATTACTTATGAAAATTCACATTAACATTAGAATAAAAATATTGTAATTATAAAATCATGTAAATATATGTTTGTTTCAGAATCAATCAATTAAAAAGCAATTCAAAAGTTAAACTTTAACTGCAAGTTAAAATTCTGTCGAAGGAATAAAGTATAAACATATAAATTTTTCTTCAAATAAATTAATGCTTTTAGATCTTAATTATGCTCCAGATTCTATTTTTACTTTTAAGATACGAGTGTGCTTATATTTTATCATAAATTTATTACAAAGAAAAATGAAAGTACTTTTACTAAAAATTATTAATATTTGCAATGAATAAAGATCATTTTTATTTTTTGAGGACTAATTTTAATTTAAAAATAAACATACCTTAATCTCTCTTCTTCCTGTTTCTTTTGCTCCTCTTCCAGTTTCTTCCGTTTTTCTTCTTCCCTTCTCAGTTTTTCTTCTTGTCTCTTGGCCTCCTCACGCTTCCTTTTTTCTTCCTCTTGCTTTTTCCTATTCAGCTCTTCATCTTGCTTTCGTTTCTCCTCTCGTCTTCTCTCCTCTTCTTTGCGCCGTTTCTCATCCAGCTTTTTCTGCTCTTCCTCCTGCTTACGTTTATCTTCTTCGCGACGTCTCTTTTCTTCGTCGCGCTTCTTTCTCTCAGTCTCTTCTCGCTTTGCCGCTTCTTCAGCGGCTTTCAGTCTTGCGAGCTCTTCTTCCTGTTGACGTTTGGCACGTTCTTGTTCAGCTTGTTGTCGTTCTAATTCTTCTTTCTTCCGCAGCTCCTCTTTCTTTTTTTCTTCTTGCATCTTTAGATTTTGCTCCTCCTATATAAGTAAAACTCTACGTGAAACTACCAATATAGAGAATTGTATCGCAAGGAATATTTATTTTAATAAATTTATAACATTATTAATAAGTGGTAATGTTTTACGAAAAATTTCATTCTATCTGCTTTATTTTTAAATTGATTTATAACCATTAACAATTTTTTGATAAAAACGAATAAAATAAGAGCCTAATCAATTTCTATTCGTACGTGCATGTTGTAATGAAATAAATATAATTTTAAATATTTATTTTAAAATAAAATATAAACAAGATATTTAACAAAAAGCTAATGAACTTAATATTAATAGTATGTAGACCCCATAAAGTGATTAATGTTAAATTATAAACAACACTTTGCATTATTGATTGTAAATAATTATTTATTGAAACAAAATATATCTGAACTTAGAATGGGAAGTTAATTATTAACATTGCAATTAATTGAAGAAGATCAGATTATTTTTTCTATTATTAATGTCAGATACCAGTTTATAGATAATAAAATATAAATTTTATAGCTTTTTTAATATTCAAAAGAATGTAACACCATGAGTATAACATAAATTTCAGCAATTTACATAGCCCACCTAACTTCTTTCTACTTACAAAATAAATTGTTTTTAACACCTACTAACAATACATTGAAAAAATTTTTTTAACAAAAGTTAAATTTTACACTACCTTATTTACAGTTCTTACCAATATTTGTTGCTCAGTCTTCATTTCTTTAGGATGTATGTCCCATAACGATCCAGGCATTTGGCCAGGAGGTATAGTTGGTTGAATTGCACCCACCTGCATGAAATAAAGGCAAATGTATGTATAATGTCTATAAATGTATTAATAGTTGTGTTTTAAGATAGAAAGTCAAATATTCAGATAATCCATATTCAAAGTAACAAAAGCTGGACAATTATTAATAATTATTCTAGTAATCCACTTATTATCAGTAATTTGTAATATAAGGTTACTTTTTTAATTTAATACACGAATCAATTTTAATAGTATTTGAATATTATTGCAGTAATAAAAAATGTTGTTATAACAAACTGATTTATCTAATGTTTCTCTCTTTTGTTTTCTTCTTTTAAAAGCTCACTTCTTAAACAATGCAGCTTGATAAATTGATAAATGTAATATATATTTTAAAACAATAGCATGGGAATCCGCATTAATTTTAATAGCGGTGTGTATGAAAAAGTATAATCTTTTCGAAATCGTGCAAGTGAGTGATTTATTGAAATGTTTTTTGTTATTTTAAAAACAAGTATAAATATATTTATACTTATTTTAAAATTGACTGAAAATTTATTTCTAATAAAATAACTACTAATAATTAAATCGATGCAATTTATAAATATCATCAAATGTACTAATACTTTAGATATTTTAAATTGCAATAAAGATAGCAATATGGATGTAAAATACACTACACGATCTGTAACACTATTTATTTACCAAGGCATGATTCTAATGAAAAAAAATAATCTTTGTTTTCAGTACATATATATGTAATCTAACATTTATTTTAATTTTGTGAGCATTTCTATGTAAATTACATTTCATGGAGTTAACATTATTAAATAATTTCGAAAATTATCAATGAGATATCTACATAACAAAATTTCTCGAAGAGTGAGAAAGGGAGTGAGAGAGAGAGAGTCGACCATTAGTAGCGTAAATATAGTAAACAGAAGGTGCATTCATGAACAAATCCGAATAGGCTCTGTGTAACCCAATGGTGCTAATTTCCGTGTAATGTATCAATGATTGGTTTACTTCATTGCTTTATTTAATTAATTAAACACGATACATATGGTGTATGATTTATTACGCATAACGTGCTTCTTGTATCATACTGCTACTTTTTTCAATAAAATCATGCTTAATAATAAATTTTTGATTTTTTAATATTTTTATAATTATTTAAAATTACTACGTTTCGAAAAATATTAAAATGAATAAGACGTAATTATCTTTTAAAAGATTTAAGTTTATTGAAAATATTCAATAAGCTGCAATTTTAATTATAATTCAATTTACTAATTATGTATTAATACTTATAGTTGAAAATAAAATAGTATTCATGTTACTTAAATAAACAAAATTTGTTTAGTTTTCGAAAGACATAATATTTTCTCGTAAAAGGATATTACGATTAAACATTAAAATTCTGTTAAAAATTTTTTTTAACACTTTTGTAATAGAATCTTTAAGTATCTTCTTTAAATGGATATCCTTAAAATTCTTTAAAAGAAGTCTTTCGATTTTTTTTTAAATTAAGTACGCAATTACTATTGAATTATCAGTGTATAATTAAAGAAGAATAAATAAATGAAACAATGTTCTTATAACCTGCGACATCCAGTTTTGCGCATTAAATGAGGTAAGATGCGGGGGCGGCTGGTGCCAAACAGAATCTATTTGTTGGAGCTGCGGCTGCTGCTGAACGTGTCCGCCAGTATTGACGGCGAGCTGTCTAAGCCAGGATTTTATCGGATTGTCATCCTGGGGAGGAGGCGGTGGTTGGGGATGTGGAGGATTCGGGGTGATCGTCGGCTGAGGTAGAGGTGGCAAATTTCGCATGCCACTCATCTGTTGCATCAATTGCTGGATAGGATCTATTGGGCTACTGGAAAGATGTGGACTAGGTGCGGACACGTGTGCTGATTCCGACTGAGTCTTTGCTGTCTGTGTGCAAAAATATTATGAAACATAGAATGGGATTAACTGTTTTTTATACTTTTCATTTAAATGAACAAAATATATTTTTTTAAAAGTTAAAGATACGATTTTAATACTTGTTGGAGACAAATAATTCTAAATGCGGGTAAATTTCATTTTTTACTCCTAATAAAGAAATAGTTTTTCAAATAAAATTAATTACTTTGCATTTTATTTGTAAAAAAAATTTGATGTTCAACAACTAAATTTAGCTTTTTTAAACTTTCGACCATGAAAGAATGAATTTAAAACAAATATTTTATTTAACTTTATCTTTTTTTAATCAAAATTAAGCCATTTTTTTTTTATTTTAGCCATGATTTTTTATTTTAAATAACTATTTGTAACTAGTATTAGTGAACTGTGTGAACATTATATAGAAATATACAGTATATTAAATATTTTAAAAATTGCAATTATAATACTATGTTTACTGTGCCTTTATGAAGAAATACTTGAATTATCAAAAGAATTTTTTTATAATTATATTTATATTGAAACAACAAAATTATTAACGGTAATTGATAGCATTATCTTTGTTTTAAAAAAAAAAAACTATGAATTTGGATGCTACGTAATGGGAAAACTTGTATATTTTTTCTATATTTGTAATAAATTATGTTGTAATTAATTAATTGCAGTGTAATGCATTTTTATACATTTTAACGTATTTTCTATTACAATAAATAAGATACCTTGCTTGCCTTATTAATTTTGTAGTAGATATGGTTAACAAAATTTAGACTGGTATGAAAAAATATTCGAATAAGCAAATGTAATTATCTAAAAGGCTTTTTAAATCAATTGATACTCTATTTAAAATACAATATCGATGCGTTTTTGTGTAAGGAAATATATTATAATTCAATAGATTTAATTGTTATAAGTATACAGTATAAAGTAATTGTTATATTTCATAATTTTTTAAAAAAATAAAATATTAACGATCTATGAATATGTCTAAATTAAAATAATTTGTTATAAACTCTTTATAAGAGATTTCAAGTGTTTAATAGTCATTGACTGAAATAAAAACTCAATTTTTTTAATTTAACTTTCATCTACGTATGCGGCTAACGCAGTTTTTCGAAAAACTTCTTCAATTATCGTAATGGGAATCGGAATTTTCAAGTTTACAATAATGTTTTACCTGATGAAGTTGGGGAAAGATTTGTAAAACCGAACTAGACGGCGGCGCTGGTTGCGAGATAGTAGGTATGAAGGTGCTCGGAACAACGGGTGGTTGGGGCTGAGGCATCTCGGTGATTTCCGAATCGATCGATCTCACGTACTGCAGTACCAGCTGATTCTGCTCAATCGGACTGAGATTCGACCATTGGTCCGACTGCGAAAGCTTGCTGATAGCGCTCGCGCGCAGCTGCTTTAGGAACATCTGCTGGTTCTGAAGCAGCCGATACTGTTGATATTGATACAGCAGGAGTGGATCTTCGATTACAGGTGGCTTGGGAAGACCACTAGGCAAATTGCTTGGTACCGCACCTCCAACGCCAGGTGATATCCTTACATCTGACAGCTGTGGATGAAAACGATGTTTTTTTAAATGTCGAGAAGACTGAAAATTCACTGTCAGTTCTCATTAACATTATTTAATGGTATTATTTTCTTTTCAATTCAAAAATTAATTACTCGATTTAAAAGTTTTTAGTTATTCACGCAACTTATATTGCTATTGATAAGTGCTATACTTTTACGCTTCTATAATTTTATAAAATGGTGTATGTTTAGTATTTAACAAAATAATTAGAAATTGCAATACTATTGAAAAATTTTAACTATATGTTCTATCAAAACATAAAAAATTGAACAGAATTTGATTTTTATTTCCACCATAAAAAGTTATTAATAATCACTTTTATTATCAAATAAAAATGTAGAATTATATTTTTATGTTTCAAAGACAATAGAAATCATTTGCTTTTAATTTTAAACAATATACACATAAAATGCTTTTTGGAGATTGGTGACATTATTTACGTATATAACTATATATAGTAGGAGCAATAAACGATTGGTAAGTAGAAAAATATTCTTGGCATACTTTATGATTAATAAAATTGCACAAATAATTAATTTTTATTAAAATATGTAAGCTGATTGAAAATATAACTGATTTTTTTAAGATTTGCATTTCTAAAATTTTTATTCCAAAAATAAATAAAAAAAATAAAAGCCCACAACCAAGAATAAAAGAGTATGAAATCGAAACCTTAAGTGGAGGAAAATTGGTGCCTTGTTTGAAGGGTACCCTGCCACACAAGTTCATTAGGTCTCCTAGCGTCGTGTATCTTTCATCACAGGTCCTCCTAAGAAGCAGATTCGGCGTAAAATAACCTTGTTTATGCCACTCAGCCATTTCGCTGGCAAGGAAAGGACCCTGCACTTCGCCTTGCGGATCTCTGTAATACCACTTTTCTTGTATCGCCGATGTTGGTTGCGTTACCGTCGTTGCCGATGGCTCGATCACCGTCTGATTAACCACCACCGACGCGGAAGACAGAACATTCGTGGCTGGCTTTTCATCCTGAAGATTGCTACCATCTATGAGCTTTGCAACCTCTTCTTCCATTCTATCCAAGTTATCCGCCTCTGTCCTCAGTTTTTCGTCCGTTTGCTCTTGATGTTGTATGATCCTGACCGCCACATCTGCAGGCACCAACTGAGGTATTTGCTGCTGCTGCTGCTGCTGTTGTTGCTGTGAAATATTGGAGTTTTTTATTTTTCCTTGTTCCAAGGGCTTTCGTAATTCAACTCTGCTAATAGTCTCTGCTTTGTTGGAGGATTTATTGCGCTCAGTTTTAGATTTGGAATCCTCCATCTTCATTTGGTTTTCAATTTTTGATTTGGCTTTAGAAACTGGCACTGCTTAATAAAAAGAAATTTATAATTACATTAACTCAATAATAAATATTTGACATTAATTGATGAATTTATAATTCAATAAAAATAAAAGTAATGGATACAAAAACTTTTAATTCGTTACATAAATATTAATACTTTTAACTTAATTAATTTTATTCGGTAACTTATTTAGTTTTTTTGATGAACACAATTCACGTACAACTAAAACCATGTTTCAAGCATTTCTTACTCATATCATTTTTTTAATTCTAAGATATTTTTGTTTATAATTTAGTAAATCATGTTGTTAATATAATTAACACAAAGCCAATATTGTTTCCATTGTTTTTAATTACCAGTTTAAAATACTTTATAACCTTCTAGAATTCAATAATACATTTTAAAACTGTAATCAGTAATATGTTCAATCTAACTAGTATTATTGAACTAACTTTAGAATAATATTAATTGTAAGAGAATGTGAATTATTACATTTGATAATCGTATAAATTAAAAAATGTTATCTTTAAATATTATAAAAATTAGTATAAAAAACATATTTACTTTGTACATTATAATAATTATCATAAAATAAATCATTAAAATAAATTTAACATATTTCAAGTATAAATTACATTTATAAATTACTTCTGTGTTCAGACTGTACAGTCCAAAAACTTATAAGCTTCTTGAGCAATAAATGGCTTTAATAAGATTAAAAAAAAGCATTTCTAACCATGTCCAGTGGATGTCTGTGCTGGCTCTTTCTGGTGTTTTTCTTGTAATGATTGCTTTGTTCCTTTATCTTTCTTTCTCGAATCAATAGAATTCGTCGCTGGTTGACTACTACTAATAATTTGACTAGCGTTATTATTCGTCGTAGACGAGGTCTTCTTAACAGAGGAACTACTAGAAGCCGGTGTCAATTTTAAAGGTGACAAGCTGCGTCTTGTTTCCTTCTCAGGCGGTAAATTTTGGTCTTTAGATTCAGCGTGCAGGGATTTTGGCCGTTCACCGTTGAGTGGTCGATCGATTTTTGTTGAGCGACTGATATTAGAACCTGACTTTACACCATTTTTATATTGCGAAGCATTACCTTCGGAAACGCGGCGCATTCGCGAGCCTCGTTGCTTTTTGTTATGGTGTACTCTGTCTGGGTGCTCCTCGTCTTCATCCGAATACATGCCGTGAAATGCCCCGGAGGCGTCGAAGCTGCCACCACTTTCACTGGGATTTTCGGTTGCCCTATAAAAATCACTGCGTATAATTTCTTTCACGACATTAAAAGCTTCTCATCTTCTTTTTTAATTTATATTTTAGAAAAATATTTTCGCTCGCTTTAGTTTTTATAATATCTTACTCAAGGCATTCACAAAGTTACAGTATATATTTACTTTGTAACTACCGAATATTCAAAGTTGTCTAATTTTCATCATTGCTGATTTTATTTTTTAAATTATTATTAATAAATTATAACTAATATTAGAATATTGTTAAAACAAAATATTTAATATCGTTACTATTACTGGGACATTTCAAGTGTATTTTAATATAATTGAATATGCACATGCTACATTTATCAACACAATCAAAATTACTCCGCTTGTTTAAAAGTAATTAAGAATACATATTTCAGTAGTTTTAAAAAATTTGATTAATTTTAAGAATAATTCTTTAAATAAAAAAGAATTATTAGATTCAGTTTAAATAAAATAGAGAATTGAAAAAAATTATATTACTGACCTACATTTTATTAAGTATTAAATGATTTTCTTAAAGCAAAATTTAATAGTTTTCAAATTAAAAAACCAGAAAGCAGATGATCATATCAGAAACTAAACTTTATCGTATAATCAACTCGTTAGAAAATTTTCATATGTACGTATGTAATATATTGCACTAAGTTACACAAAAGATACGTTTAAGAAATTAAATATGCGAACAAAGAAAAGAAGTGTTTACCACTCTGGCAGATTGTCATGATTATCATGATGATTTGAACGATTTCTGCGTAGTGGAGGTGGATGAGGATCGAATGCTCTGTTATTCCCTTTATGATCCCAACGCTCTCTTTTTCTATCATCATCACCATCAATTTTTTCTCCTCGTTCTTTATCAGCATCGCGCCAACTACCTTTTACTAAAATAAATATTTTTATTTCATTTTAGTAGTTTTCATTACTTTTAATATTGTATATAGAAATAGGTATTACAGGCTTATCAATTTTGGTTGATATTATGCTTTACATGATTTCTATAGATTGCATAAATATGTTTTGAATTTTATTTCAGTTTATAGTCTATAATATTAAAATCAAGTAAAATAAAAGCTGATACAATATATAATATTTTTAGGACTTTCGTTAATTTTTAATATAAATCTAATGGAAATAATGTATTTGATCAAAACTGCAATTAAAACGATTTATGTAAGTACTCATTTGTAACTAAAAAATATTGATTTGATTTGTTACCCCATTTTTCACCCCTTGCATTAATTCGCCAAGTATCATCATCTTCTCCTCCTCCTCGATGACGCCTCCAATTACTCTCCATAAGAGAACCACCACTAGGACCTCGACTTAATTCCTTTCTAGGACTAGTCGACCCATTCCACTCTACTGAATCTACTCCATTTCGTTCTGACCAACTTCGTTCATTTGGAGGTCTATCGAATACTCTGGTTCGTGCCTAAATTTGCAAATTATATTTATACTTTCATGTCAAAGTAAAGATTTATTAATATAATACAATATATTTGAATATTACTGGAAATGGTTGTGTTTCAATCCTTGGACTTTCCCCCAAGTCTTCAAAACCAACTCCACGATAGTGAGCTCCAGTTCTTCCACTTCTGTTCCGCCCCCCACGATCAACACTACCACCTCTTCCACGACCAGCACCAGCAGTTACTCCTCCATTCCATAAACACTATTCAAAACAGATGCTTTATTTATTTCTTTTCTTCTATGTCTAAGGTTTTATTCAGATACCACTTTAATAATTATTACGACTATGAATATTTTTAGGCTAAATTAGTTGTTTTTAAAAAATGAACAATATAATATTGAATAATATTGAAAAAAAAAAAAAAAAAACGGAATCCTACATGTTACTAGTACTGTTGGCTTAAGGATGTCATTGCCCGGTTAATTAATTTTTTTCTCATAACGTAATTCAGCATTTTTTTACCGTTTCATCCTCTGTCATTTGTATAAGAGCCAATGGTAACTGAGCTTTCTGCACATAAAGCCCCGAAAAGCTTGTTAATGGCTCTGGAGGTTTATATGTACGATCGAAAAGAGCAAGCATCTCTTCTCGACCGTACCTATGCTCGGCTAGCTGATACCGAGGAGTTGTGAGACTTCCGCCTCCACCTCCACCAGCATTGCAACCATCTCCTGCCAAATTACGTAACCTGAAAATTTATGTTTTTATTCTTATATTATTCCTCACAAGAATTTAATTTATCAAAATGTTTTCAAAAGTAATTACCATTCTGGACCAAACTTCAGAGAATCCGTCATGATGCTAAAAATCCTGTAAAAATTAAACTTTTAATATTTAAATAAATATTTAACTCGGGCTAATTTTAAATTAAACAATCCAATGTGTAAAATATTTGATACAATTGCAGACTTTACCGATTAATATACATAACTTTATGTTTTATATACATGCCTTAATTATGTTTCTCCTAAGCCAATGAGTTACAAATTAAAGACTACTGGTTTAAAAAATTTAATTAAATTAGTTATTTGTTAATGTGATTAAAATAAGCAGACAATCAATATGTGGAAATCTGTTAGGAGCCAAGATCAACAGAATGAACAAAGAGAGTCCCTTTAAATTCTCGTTAACTACATCGTTTAAATTCACTCTTTCCGAGAAGTATAGAAAATCCCAGAAAATATGTCAGACGTAGATAAGAGCAATATGTTTTCCTTAAGCAAGGCATGTAACAGTCAGTATACAAGTAAATCTGCTGCTCATCAAGAAAACTCAAAGACGCAAGACGCATAATTGGTAAGGTCAATGTACAATTACGGTTAGATGAACGTTCCCTCGGGGTTGGGCCCGAGGACAATTCTACCAGCCGGTAATTTCATCTACCCGAGATCCAGTGTCGAGCCGAATTTCTTGCGTACAGTGAGCAAAAAGAGCATTGCCTTTAATGTACATTTTCCCCGTGCATAGGCGAGAGCCAAGGTGGCAGCGTTAACCAAACTTTTTTCATGCGAGCGAAACGACATGCATTATCGCTCACCAGGCAAGTGACTCGACTCAAGGATGAGGATTTAATGGGACGCGGTGAAAAATTCAGAGAACGTGGCACGAAAATACCTTTTTTCACTCCGAAATCACCGAACAAATGATACAACACACCAATATGGCCGATACGAGCTTTTTGGAATAAAAAGTCGCCGTGGATTGAATGTACGCGTGCGCACAAAACACAGGCTCACTGCACTGCTACCATAGAAAGATTCAGGCACTCTATAGCAATGGGTAAGTATAAGATAAAACTAAAATTCCGCGACACGATGTTTTCTACTTATAGATCTCGGAAATAAGTGCCTAGAAAATTATTTGATAAAACTAATTACCAGAAATTATCAAAATCTAATAATTGCATATGGTTGATTGATTAGTATTCGGTCTCGAAGCAAATCTTGCTTATATGTTGAGTAGAATTTTAGCTTTATGAGAATTTTCGAAATTGTCACAAAGTTTGGCAGGCTATATTTTGAAGGTGGAAAAAGTACGTTGATCTCACACGCACACACGCACACACGCGCACGCGTGCTTTAGCGTGTGCATGCGCAAATGATTTATTTCCCGTTTTCTCTGAGAACGAACAAATTTTTACATATTGCTGTTCCAGGCCTGGAAATTATTTTGCATTTTCAGCATTTTCGTATTCATTGACCAAGAAATGTGATTATATTCGAACTCATACAACACAATTTTTCGTTTGCAAATGCTATCGATGCTCGATGATCAACTTGAAATCACCTATTTACAGATAATTAATTAATATTAAATATCATGTATCGATGTGTGATATTGCTGTATTTAAAGTCGTAAAAATCGAATAAAATAATTAATAGGATGGAAGGAAGAATACGTTAAATTTTTAATGCAACTTAATGTCCACAAACTTTTTTTAAAAATCGTCCATTTACAAGACGTGGATTTTAGTCTGAAAAATGTAAGTCCCACATCGCTTTCTTAACGTGCAAACTTGCTGAGCATGGGAAAGGAAGAGCGGAAAGAGCGCAAATTATCCACTATAAAGAGTCAAGCTAGATGACCATGAACCCCTTTCGCGTGACATTTTATCCTCTCGAGAAGTTGGGAACCTCGAAGCTGACATTAACCGGTGCATTGCATTTAATTTATTAATTCTTTCGCTAAACGTGATTTTTCCGTAGTCCCTCCCCCCCCCCCACTGCTGGTACATTAATTTTTACGGATTCTCTTTACATACGATTGACCACGCGGCAGAAGCGGTCATGTACCTGTGTCTCATTGTCTACATAATGTTAAATAACACCTCGCAATAATATTTAGAGATGGAGAGGCATTACAGTTATTTACGCCATCTTTTGAACGGCTAGTAAATTCTGCAACGCAAAAGATGGCGGTTTTAAAGACGGTAATGTCGGTAGCACTATAAGTGATCTAATCGACTATCACAAGATTGCAGATGATAATGCACACAAAAGAAAAGATAATGATCATCTGTTTGTGAATAAGGTAAAGCAGGTGTATAAAATACGAAAAATCTTGAAAGACTTATGCGCGGTCGTGGATGGTTAAATATTCGTCATTTACAATTGGTATATTTTACAAAATAACTAACGTGTAAGCATATTAATCGTTTTAGAAAAATTTCTTGAAAATTTCCAATTGATTCGACTAAAATTTTTAAAGATACGGGCCTTTATAAAGGTGCGCCTTTAAACTAACGTAGTCAGTTTGTGGGACATGGTGTACGTTATTTTTTAGGAAACTAAAATTAACTAAATAAACTAAAACTAACTAAAATTTCATTGGATTTATTTTTTCTTTTAAGAAAAAATAACGAAAAAAGTAATGAGATAAATTTGTATAAAAAATTGAATATTATTTTGACAAATTCTGTTTTAGAGATTCGGTTCTTGCTTTCTTTAAATCGATTAAATTGAACATTTATAATGGCAATACTATTTGCATATATCGTGTAGATTTTAGATGCCAGTAGCCGTAAATATATAAAATTTTAAAAAATAATTTTGAATCTAGATATCCCTTTACGGTATTATAACGTTTTTATCTTCAATGGTCTCATTCGATAGTTAAATAAACGTTGGGAAATTGAGTTATAATTTCTGAAAATAAGTTACAATAAAAATAATTCACGTTGCTTTATCATGACAAATGATATTCCATTTCATATTTATATTAGTAGTAAAGCGATTAATTACTAATTGTAACTTCCATAAGTAAAGTGTGTTTTATTGCGTCAGAATTATTATAAATTTGATAAGTAGAAAAGCACAACCGATATAAAACGTTGATCATAACTCAGAGGAAGATGAATCAAAAACAGGAAAATGATTGAACCAGAGTGTGAAGGTAGAGATGTAATGCATTGTTATAGATATTATGTACACTTTATTCTGTATTTTGATTCTTTATTCTCCTCTTTGATTACGCGTGCATCCATGCATAATAAGAGTAAAAGATAACGTACGCCCGAACGAGTTTAAAAGAGTGATAAATCAGATCACTTGTATGCAATCAGGGACTTTTGCAATCAGTCTTGAGAATTTTCTGGTTTTATGTGGTAGTGAACGAGCCGCCCTGAAATTGGAGAACGTGCGCTCGATGAAAGACTAATGAGTCTTTAAACGAAGAAGTAAGTAGGTCAAGTGTAAATGTACGTAGTTTTATATAAAAGAAATTTAGTCCAAGGAAAATCTTTAGAAATACGTGTTTTAATTTGTAGATGAAGAGCAAATTTCGAATTTTTCGATCTTCAACCGTTGCAATTTTCTCCGGCAAAACATTCATCTAAAAAGACACGCATCCATATATCCGCTGTCTAGTATTGAAAATGAGCAGTTGAATAAGTGGTTTAAAACAAATTAAATTAAAAGGAGAATGGGAGTTTGAAAGCAGTTTTATAAACCGCGGCTTTCATATTTACAAGCAGGGAGTTTTAACTATTTTCTAATTGTATTTATCTCGTGTTACCAATTACGTTTGGACGGTTGCAATTTAAATTGTATTTTCTCACTCTGCGTATTCATTTTTGTACAAGTCCATAGAGTCCAAAAATTCTTTTCCAACATCGATATCGCAAAATCTTTATTTATAAAACTAAAGCGATAATAAAAAAGAAGGCAAAAGAAAATTTTACTATATTTTAAATTTTCCGTTTTTCTTCTTCTTCTATCAATCTGTCAAGTATATTACAAGCTTTACAAGGGATTCCATCTCTGTTTTCTTAGGCTTCGCATTTCTTTTCAAATACAGATATTTACAAACATTGAAAACGAGTACACTTGAGAAACCATTTTACAAATCCTATTATATTGGTTGAACTTTTGTTTTAACAAAAGTTTACGAGTGAATAACATGTCTAGATTGTAAATTAAAACATAAAATAAAAATATACCTATGTTATTTATTTTAATGTATTTTTAGCGGAATAGTATAATAACACGTGATTGGCTAATTATAAGTTAACTAAATATTTTCATAATAATGTGATTCAATAAATCATATTTTTATTTTATCTAAAAATAAATAAATAATTTTCCTATTTCTTTTGAAATTTAATAAAATTTTATATCATTTACATATGTATAATGCTGAAAAGGAAATTGGAAATGTATAAATACGAATTAAATGTGGCAATTTTTAGATTATTTTAGACAGAGAAAGGGTACTTCTACATGACTTGGACATTTTTGTGCGCAACGGCTGTTGGACTCAGCAAAATTGCAAGACAAGCCTGAAAGACTAGTTTGCAATGTATTATTAGTTTAAAGATTTTCTTTCTACGTCGAAGTTCCAACTGCAATTTCAGAACAATATAAATACGAATATATATATATATATATAATTGCTTGTTTACAATTTTATTTTTATTTTCATTCGGAATGAGAATACACGTGTTTCCTTAGACTACTTATGATATTAAGTTCCATTACTTATAGACGACGATTAAAGTGCATTAATGTCTCTTGAATTGTATAAATCCGTTATTATCATTATAAGTATCAATAAAAAATAAACTGTTGCGAAAGCGTAAATGTTTATAAACAATTAAAATAAAACTAATGTTTATAGTTATTTCTATTTTTAACTATAATTGAAATTCATTTAATGACTCACCATCTTGTTTTATATATTTTTGATAAGATACCACTTAAAGCAAGTATTTTTAGTACCGGTGTACCTGCAAGATTTTCCTAAATTATTGATTCGCGCGAAATCTAAATAGAATAGTGCAGTCTTTTCTTTCTCAGGCCATCAAGAAAAAATATAACTAAACTTCTCATCGTCAAAAATTTGGTGAACTTATTTCACGTTAATGCGATAATTACACTGCCGTATAATTAAATTCAATTATTTACCAAAATTCTAGAACAAGAAATGAAGATGCATTTTTAATAGTGTCTTATGAATAGAATACGCTGTTACGTACGTTAATCAGAAAACGGAAATTATGTCGGTGTTGTACTCTCTCTCTCTCTCTCTCTCTCTCTCTCTCTCTCTCTCTGTCTCCTTGCAGAGAAGGAAAAAAATAAATAATGAAATTGAATAATACATGCAATTTTTCTTTCTATTTTTAATTTTTTCTATTCTTTCTATTCTTTCTATTTTGTACATTAACTCACGTCTTAGAAAGACGTAGGGGAAATAATAAGCTCCTTCGTTATTGCTTTTGTATTTTTGCAACGAAGTATATTTCACTTACAAAGGGTACAACCTCGTTTTTATTTATATATATTTATATATACACACGCACACAACAATGAGTATAAGTCGTATTGTTAAACTCAATTTCTATGGCTCCTAATTCCAACGTTTAGTTCGTTTTATTATTGTTCTATAATCTTTGATGTAGAATATTTATACATATTATATATATATATATATATATATATATATATAATTTTAGGATGTGATCATTTACATTTAATAAATGATTTGAGCGATTATTTCAACAGTTAATTCAGAATTAAAAGTTGAACTATTACTGCAGTTGAAAGCAAAAAAAAAAAGAAGAGATAACGTGCAAACTACGATCGAATACTGTTTGTTATTTAAAGAATCGAATGACGAAGGGTCAATGTGAACAGTTTTTGAGGATTCGAACGAATGTTTACTAGATAATGTTTATTTGGAACCATTGCGTTAAAATGTGTATGATCGTGTGCTATAATTGAACATCTTTGGAACTTAAATCTCAATGGATGTCGCTGTAGTGGATATTGTTGGATTATCCGTGGTTTCGCTATTGAAGATTGAAAAGTGAAAATAAGCGCAATAGCTAAGAATATGTAACTATTAATAAAAAAATTTTTTCAATTTTATTTAAAAATTCATCTAAAGTTTATCTGAAATGAGATTCATAGAAACTCGAAAATACTCTAAGTTATTATTTTTAATTACATTTAATAAATTTTTTAAACATATTGTTATCATTAAAACAATTTTTTTTACAATACTACATATAATTCAGTAACACAAAAAAAATGTTTGATTTTTGGCATCATATTATAAGTATTTAGAAGAATATTAATACTGATATTTTAATCCTTTTTTAAAAAGGGTAAACATCGTAACTAAAAAAATATAAAAAAATTTACCCGAAAAATTTGTGTAAACAATAAATACTACATTTATTGATGGATAATAAAATGAACATGTAAAACAGCATTACAACGAGGTACGCGATAATGTTTAAAAAATTCTAGGACTTTTTTAATTAGTGATCATTGGTATAATTTGATTAACTAAATTGACAGATGAAAATATCAAAATAAAGTCGAAGCTGCTTAATCGTATAGTAAGACTGTATTAACCAGATTTTTTATAGATAATGGATTATCGCAATCAATTCATTGAGAAAAAGTGAAAATAATAAAAGAAACTATTACATGTTATAATTTTATCGTCTGGTAATCAAATCGAATCTGCTTTTTCATTAAAAATTAAAAGACGCTTCGATTTATACACCATAACAATGTATAAAAATTAATTTCTTATCCAGCTTCGTCTCTAAACTTGGTTTTAAGCCATTTTTCTTTTCTCCAAACTGCAAAGATTTCAAGGAGAAAAATCTTGTGGTTCGAGAATACCATAGATTACGATAATTTGTATGGTCATTTTAGGGGAAACGTACACAATTTTGAATTGTAAAGGAAAAAAATAAAATTTTTATTATTAATAAATTAAATATTATTATAAAAATACGATTATGAATTCGATAATTTTATTAAATAAGATTTTCTCTCTTTATATTTTCTTATTATGAAGTAAATAGATTAAAAATGTTTCACATCTCGTATAAAATAAAATTTCTAAAATCTCAATGGAAGTATATTCTTAAAAAATTAATATTCTAGTACATGTAATAATTTTTTAGAAAAATACTTGTTTTCACTTGGTACATAAATAAAATCGGTACTCTATTTAAACTTTTATCAATAGTTAATGCTATTTTAGTTGAATTATGGAAATTATAAATCAAAACATTTAAAAGATATAATTAATTTCATTGATCGATTAGTTTTTTGCATGTAATTATTTTTATTTAAAGTGCAAGCAGTGTGTTGAACAATTGAAAATAAATACAATTATAAGTTTTCAAATAAATATATTTTCTTTTAATAAGTTATTAAAGTACAAATAAAGTACAAAGTACAAATAGATCAATTTAAAATAATCAACACTGGTCTGTACTCTTACTATTATATTATGATGTATTGTAAAAATGAGATTATTTTTAAAGTATAATTGATTCATAAATATGTTGTTTGTTTTATTCGATGACAATGATGAGATCTATCTTTTGTATCATATGATAAAATTGAAGAATTAAACGAAATAATGAGGTTTTTTCACTATTATTCCATATTCTGCTACTGCTGGTGTTAAGTCTTCCATCGTTAATGTGTATCGTCTATCTTTTCCTTTCATTTTAGTATTCTGATTTGCACCTCTTGTCTTGCAATGTTGGAGAGCATCATTAGCAATTTCAGAAATAAACTTTTGGGCTGCTAAAGATACTAAACGTACTCTGTAATGATATTTTTAAATTAAAATTTAAACTATTAATTACAAAAGATGAAAAGAGTAGAAAATAATATATACATTCTTGGATCTGTTGTATTGAAACCAGCAGTGTGTAAATAATGTTCGCTAATTGCATCTGGAACCTAAAATTTCATGTAGAAATGAGAAGGCGAATATATTAATAAATAAAATATATTTAGTAAATATAAGGTATCATTACAGTTGGAGTGTAATCTTCTAATTGTAGCAAGAAATCTGACAAAGGTTGTCCAGCTGTTTTTACATCATCTGCAATTAACTGATCTTCGCAAGTGTCCATTTCACTTTCTGCCATTGCTTATATTTTAATAACTAGACATAAATTACTAATACCAATTTTCTTTAATTACAGTTATTATTTAAAAAATGCAGTTTTCTCTAACCTTAAATAAAAATACGAGAAGTAGACCAATATAACAATACAAGCGATCGAACTGACTTTGCGAGTGAGATCTCAAGTTGAGAACCGCTAACGGCGCTAACATTTCCGGTGAGGGGAGAAAATGTGGGTGGTGGACAGTCACGTGACCATAATAAATCATTACAAATTTGTTGAGCGAAAATCAACTTTTTCGTGAAGCAACAAAATATTAAAAAATCAATGTTTGTTGATCGAATCTCAACTTATAAAGTTACCCGATAATTTAAGGTTAACGGAAGAGTTGTTAAAAATAGTTTTAATTAACATTTTTGTTTCTCAGATATAAAGAAAAATGTTTAAAGGAGAGAGGAGATCAAATAGCAAAAATATTTATTTATAGTTACTTCCCATCATGTATAAAATGGTTTTCAAAATATATTTTGAAAGTATGATACTTTTATAGGTAACGATAAAAAGATTGACAGATCCATTGATATCGGGTCGATGATCATTATTGATCATTTACAAGATCATTTAGTTGTACTACAGTTTACGTATTTAAAAATTGTTCTTTGGATATTTTTCAATATAATGCTTAGTATTTTTCGTTTCGTTCAGTATTATAATATTTCAGACAGTTATTTTCACTTTACGTACATATTCTCAAGAATCATACGTATTTTTAAGCTTGACGATAGATTCCAAAATACACTTGTCAGAGAGAGGGCGAGAGGGAAAGAGTGAGTGGAGCATTAATGCCTTTAATTTGGCTTATACTCACAATAAATACAAACTATCGATCTATGGTTATTATTATTGCATATTATTGCATATTATTATTGCAGCAACTCTGCAGCTTTTGGTATGCTTGCATTATAAGTACAAAACTGAACTTCCAGTTAATTAATATAAACATCGTTTAGTTAAATAGAACTTAGTATGGCAGGACCAATTAGATATGATCAACATCTTAAAAGGGCAAGGAAAATGAGCACATAAAATAAAAACGCTGATTTATATTCATTTTTTATTTATTTTAATATGAAAAATATCGTTTTCACGATTCGAATCTGCGTGTGCACGTAGTTTAAGCAAATTTTGGCAAAGCGACAACTGTCCGGAAGTCGCAACTCGATTGAAAGTTGAGGAGTCCAACATCCCATCGAGTTTGAAAATCGAGTCAAGTCGAGAGGCTGAATTTACTGTTTCATCAATGTGCAATTGCCTTTTTATTTAAGAATTAATTAATGTAATATGAAGCAAATTATGTGCGGAAAATTTGGGTAAGCTTTTAATCGTTATGTAATTTTAAGAAATTTTCAAGTTTCGTATAAATATTATTTTCTTGTGTTTGATATGGACCATAGTAAGGTTGAATATTCAATATATTAGATTGTATAAATCAATATCAGAAAATAATTTTTAGGTTACGTCTGTGATTTACAGTAGTTTCAGTGTTTGGTTTGTATTATATTGAGGTTTATAATTATGTCCATATATTTTAAATAATTTAAAGATAAAGGTTGCCTATAAGTTTGGTTATGCAATTCATATTAATTTTGATTTAATTGTTCAATTGTACTTGTAGGTATAGTATTTTACTGGTAACAAAAAAAACTCAACGCCCACTATTCAATATCAGGACCCGATACTTGCATTCTGGAAAGTTTATTTACAATAAGCCTCTTTTAAAATATCCTCAAACGCATATTTTGGTAAATTCCCAGAAGAGGCATATAATGATTATAGCTAAGATCTTAAGAGGAGCATTAAAAGTACGATATCTTTTACTAGGAGGAGCTGTTGGTGGAGGAGTTACTCTACAAAACGTAATTTTTTTTTGACATAATAATTTGATATTAGTATTCATAGAATTTATATTATGTGTTATAAAATTAATAGTCACGAATACATTTTTATTTACAATACAAGTATGTTAGAATGAGCATTGAGAAAAATTGATTTATATATATACATATTTAATCTGATTTTCATTGTTTATATAAATAACAGTTAATTAGCATATTTTATAGTAAAATGTTATGTGAACAATTATATTTTTGTTACAGAAATATGAACAATGGAAAGAAGGTATACCTGATATGACTTGGATGAATCGTGTGATGCCAACTGAACAACAGTGGCAAAATTTTCGAAATTCTTTAATATCTGTTAAGGATTCCATGGCTAATTCAATTGAAATTGGTTTGTAAAATTATTTTTTTTAATTTAACACGTGTTCTTTATCTATATGTATACAATATATGAGCAAACATAAGTAGATCGACATATAAAGGAATTAAATGAGGGAAAACTCAAAGAATATAAGACATGGTTCAGTCAGAGATTAGATGATGCTGTCAAAGCTGCTAGCGCAGGAAGAAATGATGATGATAATAATAATAATTTATCAAGTCGTGAGTTATAACTTAATTTTTAATTGCAGTAACTTTTTAATAGCTTTGAAATTCATATATTTTTGATTTATTTTGTTACTGATTCATATTATGAATCTGATTAAATAATAAAATAATTTTTTGTAATATAATAATAAAAAAATATATCCATATTTAAATTAACATATTTTCATATAATCATATGTTGATTTTATATTTCAGATACGTTCTATATTATTAAAACTTCTAAATACTTTGTATATATTTTTTTACAGCACCTTAATTATTAATACATGTATAAATCAATATTCATTATTCTTTTCATTTTCTATTTTGCAATATATAATTTGGTCTGTTCTGTTCAGGTGATACAGAAGTGATAACAGCCTTTGCGAACCAAATTTATTCAGGTGTGTAGAAAAGAAAAATTTTAGTCTATCTATTCAGCGTTGAACATTTTATATGAAAATATTACACTTATTGTCTATTTTTATAGTATATACTGAATGGGACAGACCTGTACATATTTTGCATGAATAATTTTTTGCAAATTTTAATTTACTTAATGATTTATTATTCATGTATTTATGAAATTATAAACAAAACTTTGTGTATTAAATAAAAGAAATAATTTAAAAAAATTAATTGATAAGATACATATACTTTTTGTATTTTTCAGATATCAAAGACGAAGTATTAAAAAATACAACAGCATTTGCTGCATCTAAAATAAATAGTACATATTCTGATAATAGTAAATTTCTATATTTGTATAAATAAGTAAAAATTCTTATTATTTAATTTTATATTTTGTAACCATTTTCTATTTTTAGAAACCCCTCAGCAAAGGTTAGATGAAATGCAAGATGAAGTAATGCAAATACAATTAAAATATCAACGGGAACTCGAAAGGCTTGAACGTGAAAATAAAGAATTGAAGAAGCAAATACTACTTCGAGGAAATTTAAAACTACCTAATCGAAAAATTAAAGTAAAATTTTATAATTATGTACAACTGGTACACTGTGATATTAATAAATATCATGTTTATTGTAGAAATCTCTTATTGATATGTACAGTGATGTCTTGGATGAGTTGAATGAATATGATAGTACATATTCAACAACTGACCATTTGCCACGAGTTGTAGTTGTTGGTGACCAAAGTTCAGGAAAAACTTCAGTACTTGAAATGATTGCCCAAGCAAGAATATTCCCAAGGTTAAAGGAACTAAAAAAATAAAACATAGATTGCATTTTTTAATTGGAATTAGTTAATTTTAATCAGAAAAAAAATTTAATTTTAGGGGAAGTGGAGAAATGATGACAAGATCTCCTGTAAAAGTTACTTTGAGTGAAGGACCATATCATATTGCACAGTTTAAAGACAGTATGAGAGAATTCGATTTAACGAAAGAAGATGAATTAGCTGAACTTCGTCGTGAAGTTGAATTGCGCATGAAAAACAGTGTAAAAGGAGGAGAAACTGTCAGTCATGATGTTATAGCTATGTCAGTTAAGGGTCCAGGTCTGCCTCGTATGGTTTTAGTGGATTTACCTGGAATTATTAGTGTAAGCAAATCTTTCCTTTAATTTAATTTTGTAGGATAAATTTTATAAAATTATTAAGAGGTTAAAATAAATATTTTTCAACTTATGAAAATCGTATACTACAAACATGGAAGAATTATATTATAATTAAATTTTCATCTCTATGAACAGACAGTTACTGTTGATATGGCAGATAATACTCGAGATAATATACGTCAAATGACACAACATTATATGAGCAATCCAAACGCTATTATCCTTTGCATTCAGGATGGATCAGTCGATGCAGAAAGGAGTAATGTAACAGATATAGTTGCTCAAATGGATCCTACTGGAAAACGTACTATTTTTGTTTTAACTAAGGTTGGTAAATTGAAAACTGCATATTAAAACAGCTTATACAAATAACTTGTGCATATGTTATATTCTAATATTCAAATTTATATTAATGTTATAGGTAGATATGGCTGAGAAAAATATGGCAAATCCTGATCGACTGGAAAAAATTTTGTCTGGAAAACTATTTCCAATGAAGGCATTAGGATATTTTGCTGTTGTTACTGGACGAGGAAAGAAGGATGATAGTATTCAAACGATAAAAGATTATGAAGAACAATTTTTTAAGAATTCAAAATTATTTAAGTAAGTAAAAATTAAAAAATTAGAGTATCTGAACAGTTTTAATGATTACAATACATTAAGATAAGTATAAAATAAATATTTCTAATTAAGTTTTCTGCTACTTAGGTTATTTTTTCATCATTCGTAAAAGAATTACAGAATACTACAATTAAATTAATAATTTTTATGTATATGTATATTAATAATAAATTAAAATACTACAATTAAATTAATAATTTTTATGTATATGTATATTAATAATAAATTCCGATTTTGGTTTTAATTTGTTTTTATATATTTTTATATATTTCATGAAATCATTAATTGCAGAAGTAAATTAACAATGTCTAGTCAAGTTACTACTAGGAACTTAAGTTTAGCAGTCGCCGAATGTTTTTGGAAAATGGTGCGGGAAACTGTTGAGCAGCAAGCCGATGCCTTTAAAGCTACGAGGTATAATTTGGAAACAGAGTGGAAAAATACGTTTCCAAGGTAAAGTAAAAATGATATCATGTATTAGATTACATTAAGTTTAATTATATGTATTATATCATATTTAAGAAATAATAATATTCTTTAAATAGCTTACGAGAATTAGATAGAGATGAGCTGTTTGAAAAAGCGAGGTGTGAAATTTTAGATGAAGTAATTAAATTATCACAAGTTTCGCATTGGGAAGAATTTTTACAAAAACGCTTGTGGGAAAAATTAAGCACGCATGTTTTTGAAAACATATACTTACCAGCTGTTCAAAATGGAGATGCAGGTAAAATATACTCTTGCAATTTAATTTTCATATAATTCAAATTTTTCACGATTATTTATGTTGCAGGGACATTCAATACCATTGTAGATATTAAATTAAGACATTGGGCTGAACGACAGTTACCACTTAAAAGTGTTGAAATTGGTTGGGAGTGTTTAAAGGAAAAGCTTACTATTTTCATAGTATCACGGCAATTGGGTCCAAATCACGATAGCATCTTTGATAATTTGAAAAACGCAGTTATTCAAGAAGCCTTATCAAGGCACACTTGGGAAAACAAGGTACTATTATATACCGAGTAAGAAAAAATGTATCAATACTATTATATTTTATCATACTACTTATATTATTATTTCACATATTTATTAGAATATTATATGTATAATAAGACAATAAAAATAATACAAATTGTAAGAGTAATCACATAAAGTGAAACTGAAATTCCTAATAATTATGTATGATCACTGTAAAGTATAATTTTTTCGGTATTCGTTAAATAAATTATTGCGAATATTAAAAAGTGACTTTAAAACAATATCTGATAAAAATTATGTATAATTTACGATATTTTATAATTATGATGAAATTTTTGAAAATAAAGTTTAGTACTATGACTTTAGACCATGAAAATCTTAAGAATTTGTTTTTTATATTTTAATATTCAATTAAGATAAATTCTAATAATTTAAAATCATAAATCTTAAATTGAACCAAAATTAAAGTGTTCATTTCTATATATACATTGTTTGTAATTGCAATTTGATTAAAATAAATGTGAATATGTATGATAAACTTTCGTAGGCTTCAGAAATGTTACGAGTTATCCAGTTGAACACTCTTGAAGATCGAATAGTGAATGATAAGAAAAACTGGGATGAAGCGATTAATTTTCTCGAAAATTCATTGAAAGAGAAGATTCAAGCCACTGAGCAAATAATAAAGGGTAAGATAGGACCTAATCGAAAAGAGCGTTGGTTCTATTGGCAAAATCAAACCGAAGAACAAAAGAAGTATCGCACTATAAAAAATGAACTAGACAAACTTTTATATATTGATCAGGTAAATAAATGTTTAATAAAATTGGGATACTTTTGGTAAGAATTTAAAAAAATTGTATAAATTTCAGTGTGATCTAAAGAAAATGAACATTCAAACATTTAAAAATCGACATTAAGAGTTGATTTTTTGATAAAAATAAAAACTTACGAATTGTGCTTGTATGTTAGTTTATTTACTGTATTACTATTTCATTTTGTAAAATATTGTTATAAAAATGAAACTTATTAAAAACTAAAGTTGTATTGTTAGTATAGAAAATGTTTAAATTAAAATATGTTAATTAATAATTAGATTTTTTTAAAAAGCACACAATAGCTTTATATATTGTTACATCAAATATTTTATTTTATTTTAAATACAAATTAATATTTAAATTAATAAAAAACTTGATTTACAATTTTGTTAATTTTTCTAAAAATAAAAAAATGTTTTAAATGTAAGAACCGTTATGTAGAATGATTTTCACATAATAAATTATTATGAACTTATATTATTTTAGAAATGCACGTCGAAGTTAACTACCGATGATTTAACAATCGTAAAAAAACATGTACAGCGACATGGAATTGAAGTGGATACGGAAATGATTCTTGAAACGTGGTATCAATTGTTTCGAAAATTTTTTCTTCAGCAATCTTTGTTAAAAGTGTATGATTGCAGGAAAGCTTTTTATTTATATCATACAGGTCACGTCGATACGGTAAATAAATAAACAAAATTGTTAATTTATAAAAAATATTTCTAATTTAAATTAGTTTACTCAAAGAAATTTGTATTTTATAGGTTGAATGTCATCACGTTGTACTATTTTGGCGTATTCATCAAATGTTGAAAGTTACTGCAAATGCTTTACGTCAACAAATTGTAAATACAGAAGCTCGTAGGCTTGATAAAGAGATCAAAGAAACTCTTGAAGATTTTAGTCAAGACAATGCCACTAAAGAAAAGCTTTTGACAGGCAAAAGAGTTACATTGGCCGAAGAATTAAGTACGAATTTTATTTCTTTTATATCTCTAGTTTGATAATAATGTATAATAAAAACATTTTTTAAACGAAGTTTCTAAAATTACGCATTTAAAATGTTTAATATTTTAATATTTTAATATTTTAATATTTTAATTGTAAATTTTAGGTTTAAAATTAAATATCTTAACTGTAAGCAAAGATCGGGAACCAGCTATTATTATTCTTATTTAACTATTTTTATGAAACAATTATTTCTTAAAATAAATCTAAATATCTTACATCAGAACATTTTCAAAAAATCTTTAAAACAAGTCTTTTCTTAATATTTTATAATTTCCAGAACGTGTCAGACAAATACAGGAAAAACTTGAAGAGTTCATCCAAGCATTGAATGATGAAAAATGAATAGTAGATAAACCTGAAAGTGAACAGAAGATTCACGATTTTTGGAAAATAAACAATTTACAGTTGTTACTGAATATAGAACAATGCCAGTAAGTCAAAGCATTTCGCAATAAGTACTACGAAAGTTATCACGTATTAAACAAGTTATGGTTAACTTATCTTTTTCAAGAAAAATGACACGTACGTTGACAATATGAAAACGATTTGTACCTGATAATTATGTTGAATGAAATTAAAACGATGGCTTTAGTAAAAACGTATGTGAAATTAATGGAAGATTTAGCGAAGGTTATGTTTATAATTTAATTTTACTATTTCATAAATATTGTTATATACTATTATCATTATTTCGATTTTATAATAATTTATTGCATATATCGATCGATGTAAATAAAAGAATGAAAATGGATAGAAAGAATAAAATTTTTTGTTTTAATATGTTTTTAATATTTTCTGTTGTAATTAATTCCTGTTGAATACATTCAACAGCGTCTCTCAATTAATTTACTAACTTGTTGCCCTTGATATATTTCAATCCGATGATTAAACATTTAAACTGTCTAAAAATTCAGAAATAATCCTTAAAAGTCGGCTACATGATATAAGTATTATTTGGCGAGATTCTAGTCATCGTCACAATAAATACCGTAAAAAGATTTAAAATTAGAAAGTCCTGATGGGATCGTGGGAAGCGTGAGGCTTCCCTCGCTTCGACAACCCGACGGTTTTGAAGCCGACGTTCAACGAACGCCGGACGGTTGTCCTGATAAGGACGAATTAGGTGGGCTCGCTTGGAGATTTTCCTATAATGCCCTTAGAAGGGCAAACAGTTAAATGAAAGGGGGATACGAGGGAGAAATAGCGCGATGTCAATCTACTTTCAAACGCCGGGGTTACACGTGCGTGTGACCCAGCCATGCTCTCATCCAGTGAGACAAGTGTACGGTGATGGACTGGAGGTCCGGGGTTACGTTTCCTCTCACTGTTGCCTTGGATGCCCCTCTTGTGCGTTTGTCCTGTTTTGTACTCCTCGTCATCTCTCAAGTAGGGCTCGGCGCGACCCCTTATAAACCCTTTGGGTGAACGCGCTAATCATGGGGCGGTCAATCTCATATTTTTGCCTCCCGGTTGTACAGGTCGTTCGTACCGACGTACTCGAGGCGAGTATGTTGTGTCGGATCTAATTAAAGTTGGCGCTCGTCAACCTACCGCTTAAAAATTTGTTTCATCAACTTGAATCGACTCATCTTTCGTCATCGAGAATGAATTCTGTATAAGTATTTCTTTATTTATTTTAACGCGATAAAATTGGACGAAGTTCTATAATTAATTTCAATATTTTATTACTTTTTTGTGAAACTTCTGTTGTCTGTAGTCAATTGTAACTGCAGTCTGTAGTCAATGTGTGGAACGGAATATTTTTTGAACGGTAATGCGATTTATACTTTAATATTACGATTACCGACAATCCCTTACCTCTCATGAAAGATCGTTACAGGAAACTTTTGCGAAGGATTCATACTTTGGCTTTTGTGCTTATAGCACTTCTTGTAGTGAATTGCAATTCAATTTAGAAATATTTTTTGAAAATGTTGGATGCGTTTATAATCGAATAAATAAAAATGAAAACATTAAACGAATTACAATTACGTTCTTATTTATTTATGATTTTAAAACATTTGCACACTTGCACGTGACGTAATCGGATACGTCGGACACGGTACAGAGGTTGTGTGGTATGCAATACCACAGAGTGACGAGTAACGCTTTTTTGGGTCTCGCATCGAACCGTCAGTGCGGTTTTTACGAATTCTCCTCGACATTTTCACTGCGTAATCGCGTAATCTACATTTCAAGAACAATATGAATTTAACATTGAATTGCCGCTTTCGCGAAGCTCGATTCAATGCGTATATACGTAGCTCACACATACTAAAATTTATCGTTCAAATGTCGTAACTTAGCATTCGCGATTAAAACTCTATTAAATATAAATTTAGATTCAAGGTTTAAGAAAGTAAGCACTATTTACGTGTAACCAAAAAGTCTCAGAAATTATAACTGTTTCTTTTATATAAAAAAGAAGCTGCACTGTATACAATATCGTAAAGTGCAATGTTGCAATGTTCATTAGAATCATTTAACGTACGATATTTTTCCGACACTGAAAAAGATATCTAGTACAGCTCAGAACCAAAATTCACAATCCCGTTTTACTATCTTAACATTGTTTTGTTGATTTTTGAACGATAAAGAAAAATCCAGTTTTATTTGCTGTTTATAACATGTTATAAACATGTTGTAAATCTGCGTCACAGAATAAATTTTTCTTTGATTGTTTAAATTTATGAAGTAAATGTCTTCTGTACATCATAAAGGTGTCCACATAATTGCCATTTTGAGTGATTTTGACTTAATCCAGGATCTCTAATGTCGGTTGAGGTTCCCGATTTGGATTAAGATATCCCGCACAGTGACGACTTTCTACTTAATTGAAACTTTAGGAATTCAATAAAGATTTTGAAGAACTTGAAGGACAGTTTTCCTTTCATAATAAATACTTCGAAGTAAATTTTCACCTTGTATTCTTTATAACGATTTGCAAAATTATGAAAATTGTATGGTTTGTAATAATAAGTATATTGTAAACGTTATTCATACACGAAGACGAAATTGAGGCTTCACTGGCGGTTCGCATAATAGACTTACACTAAAATAATAGTGTTAATAGTAATGATATTATGAAAGTCATAGTTGATAAATGATACTAACATGGGATGGAATTTTCAATCCTTTCAAGAAAGATCAAAAATTAAACTCATTCGGATGCATCTGTAGAACGCACATTATATTTAAAAATACTTTAAAATATGTCAAATGTATTACACTAAGTAATTATTATTGTAAATTAATTGAAAATTGTGTACTAAAAATATACTTTCATAATACATTGCATGCCAAACATGAATATCGAAACGAATATTTCTATAAAAATAAAATGGAGCGCAATAATTTATATCATTAAATCATTTTATATCATATAGAAAACCCTTAAGCAGGTCTAATTAAATGTATCTAAATTTTCTAATTAAGAATAAATACACTTATACAAAATTTTATTAAAATAATAAGTAAATAAATTTATTTATAAATACGACAATTATTTAAAATGTACCATTTTCCAATATTACGATTATAATTTTCATATGGTTTTTCCGCCCTCTAATCGGAAGATCATCTTCAATTCTTTTGGAATTCACGGAAGTAATGGGTATTAAGGGAAATCTTAGCTTGATCGTCTAGCGTTCAACTTATTTTTACGATAATTTTAAATTTTCTTTTTCAATTCATGTGAAAGTAAATGCTTGGGAAAATTTCACCGAAAATTTCACCGAAAATTTCACCGAAAATTTCACCGAAAATTTCACCGAAAATTTCACCGAAAAGTCACCGTGTTAACAATTATTTGATTATTAATAAGAGAACGAAACGAAATTTAACTTTGTGTAAATCATTTTATTAATACGTTTCTTAAAATTTCGATTTCCATGAACGTATTAGTAGTTATTGTAATTTATAAATATGTCGCATTTCGTGTAATTATGCGTTGTAAAAGGACGCGAGCTTTGCAGTAATATAATACTGAATCCAATTGTAAACATAAAGCGAATTTAGGTAAACTGCCAATTTATTGTTTATTACAAATAGATTTAATGTCTTTTGTACATCGAGTAATGGATAAGCCTAATTGCTTTTTAAATTCACCGATGCAACTTATATTCACTAATGCGCGTCTGACCGCGTACGACCCTTTTCTACTTGGGGGGTGTGCAAGTAATTTCCCACGTAAATTATTGAGCGTCGAAAGTATTTTCCTCTGAATTTCCTAACTTGAAAATAGACTAGAGAATTGTAAATTAAAGCAAAATATAAATACATCAACTTTTTTATAAGATTGAAAAATGAAAAAGTTTCATTCGAACGTTGTATTTAACATCGTTTTGCAACGAACTGATATTTAAGACAACTATCGTGGAAGAGTTCTCAAGAAAACAATATTTAAAAATCTAAAACACATTTGAATTGATATTTGAAGAAAATTGTAAATTTATGACAGAACTAATAAGGGAAGGTACCTATTATATTTAGGAAAAATGTATAAATGTTGTTTAATTAGTTGTTTAACAGTTTAATAAACACTCCAGCTGAAAATCAATAAAAATATTATTCTTCGTACAATGAGCTTTGCAAAGACTCTAAATACCTTTCATATTTTCGAGATAACTTAAGTTGCATAAAAGTAGAGAGACGTACCTGATGTGTTTAAATATGTTTCAATGCATATAGATATAGTAAATAAATTATTTCTCATGCATCGTTGTAAAAGTTTAACCAAATAATGAATTTGAACTTAGAGTTTCGAGATATAGGATTTCCGAAAAAATGCACGAGCTAAGGACCGTATCTATGTTTTTCCCGAGAACTTATACCCGGAAGCTCTCGATACGCTGCACAAAATTATATATAATTAGTAGAGCGCGTCGAGAAAGTGTGGGATGTGCGCAAGTTGTTTTCGCTACAGTTTTAGACTTCTTGCACATTCTGTATGTGCGCTTGTATGCAGTTGAGATCGAACGCCGCGAAGTTGAGTTCGATAAATCGCGCTTCCAGAGTTCGAACGTTAAAAGTTCAACGATATATTTTGCGATGTCTGCGTTAAATTACATCGTTGTCTGTGTTTCTTATTTTTGCTGTCATGCAGCACCTTTCGAGGCGTTGAAAAAGTAAAAGAGAACGAGCCAAGAGGGTTTGACGGGGAAGAAAAGGACACTCGATGACAATCCGCACAGTGCTTATCGAGATGATAACAAGCCGACGGGAATTCATTCCTTATAATTTCAACACACCAAGAGATATTTCTATTTATTTTCAATTATACTCGTAATTCAAATAACTTTTTACCAACAAATACGTACATGTATATAAGTATTTGAAATTATATAAATCTTTAGATACACGCGTAAATAGTGAAGAGTTACTTACATCGAATGTTACTTACAACTTACAAACGTTTTCGTTTTCGTTTACGTTTCTTTACGGGAACACGATTCGAACACGTGAATTACTTCCTTTGGATCGAAAAAATAATAACTCTACTCAATGGCTCAACTCTAAGGCCCTTTTCCTCAAAAGAAATGATTCCGATTTAAAGTGAATTCAGCCCTGCATTTCGGGCTTTGTTATGCGAACATGCAGAACCTGTTTCGATAAATATGTACATATATATATATATATATATATATATATATATGCGTGCGCGTACCCACGCGTGTGCATGTAAGAACTAGAGAAAAAATGAACAAAGAGACAAACATTCGCCCGAGCACGCACGGACGCACGGACGCACGCGTGCGTGCACGTACACAGGCCTACATCTAGTGGAGAAGGGAAGAAAAAAAAGGACAGACTCACCACGTCGCACTCGTACGCACGCATATATGCGGCGGTGGCTGCTTTCGGTTCTGAGCGAGTACATTAATTCCCATAGGGGGTGGGGATGAGGGTGGGAAAGGGGTGCGGCGCGGAAGGTTGTGGGGCGAGTGGGTGGAGGCGCTCGACTCGCGCACACAATGACGCCTGCAGCCGCGCACACGCGAGAGACGCGCGCGTGGTCGGGCGGTTTGTGCGGGGTGTGAGCGGGATACGAGGCGAGAGAGAGAGAGAGAGAGAGAGAGAGAGAGTGAGAGAGAGAGAGAGAGAGAGAGAGGGAGGGAGAGGGAGCGAGAGACGGAGCGAGAGCAACAAATGGGATCAGCGGAGCAGGAGGGACGGACGACGGGCGACGTGTGCGAGTACGCCGAAGGGGTCGAAGTGGGCCGCGCTGCTGAAAATAAAGCGGTACATGCGGCGCTGCGACATAAACGTGGGGCATTCCACGTTCGAGCCGCAAAAACATCTCGACGATCCCGCACTTTTTCCCTCTAACGGTGCCGTACCAATGGGGATGAGGGCGCGCCTGGACGGCCAAGTCGTTGCGGGGTAATAAGGGAAGCTTATGGGGAGGCTGGGGATGAGGGTGCCGTCAATGTTGTTTTTCGTTTTCCACCGGCGATACAAGGGTACGAGTCTGTTCGATAATCGCACGAATTATCAATACCGTTTTCGAGATGGAAATTCGTGGGAACGGCTTGGATTCTTATCCAGAGAATAACGTTTCTTCCCGGGATTTTCGCAAACTCTCCTCGAGCGGCTAACCGTTCGATAATTTGCATTTTAGAAGTCAGATACACGGTCCTCCTGAACTTATTCGAAAACGTCTAAGCGCTCTTTCAAGCTGCGGCTCGACGTTCGTATTCGTAGATCGTAGAATTTCCACTAATTTTTTTTAGCGAGCGGACAAATTTATTCGTATAAAGTATTCTTGCAAAATCATCTCGTCGTGTTGTTCGCGATTTTTTCCACGCATGATACATGCCATTAATTTTGCTCGCGAACAAAGGAAAGCCAATCGATTGCCACCCCCGAATGTCTCACTGGCAAATACCCAGGTGAAATCAATTTTTCCCTCAAAAGGACGCCCCCTCGTCCTGCTCCTCTCGAAAGCGGATCTACGAAAACAGACGTCTGGCTTTTTCCGAGAGAGCGATTCTTATCGACGCCTACGTAAAAGAGCGAACACCTGAGCGCGGAAGCCACTTTTTCATCAACAGACTCGCTTCCGATTAAGCGTTTCGTTTTTATGAAACATTCAGGGCTATCGAGCACACGGCCATTTCGCGTGCGGAATTCCGTGCACATGCACCCTCGTGTGCGAAGCCGAGAGAGCGGTAGTACGGATAATTGCCGAAGTCTCGTCCGGTGGGGTGTTGGCGCACTAGCGTACACTTAGAATGTAAATTGAATTTCGAAACACTCCTCATGGTTATCCCCGATTTCACGTGCGGCGCTTTTCTTTCACTGTGGTGGTGGTGGTGGTGGTGGTAGCATGGAGCAGCAGTTTCACGACGTGCCTTTTTGTCATCGAGAACGTGCACAGCGCTCTCGCTTTCTCTCTCCCTCTCTAGCCACCTATAGCACGTATAGAGTTCTCTTGGGTTTGCCCTTACGTGAAATCGTGAAATTTCACGCGGAATTGCAGAGACTGGGCTTTCATAACGCGACTTCTTCTTTTTGTTCTTCATCCGTCGAGTAGACGTTGCACGAGTATCGCGTCTATATATTATGTATGTAAATGCGATAGAGAATCGAGGCGGTGGAGGAATCGCGGTAAATCCCGAAGCGTAGGCTTACGGATTCTTTGACGATTGGAGGTTTATTTGAATTTTGTTTATGTACGAGTCGCGGTGTGTCGCACTTTTATACGCTTCTATGTTTAAGTTTTCAACGCACGGTTCACGAAAATGTTTATGAAAATGTAATTTTCCAAGCCTAAAAGTGGATCCCGATTCTTTTCCGGCGAAGCTTTATCGGTTCGGGTAAGGTATTTTAGGGATATTTATACATATAGGTATTTCTTTTTCGATTATAACTCGCGTAAAGGAATCATTCGAGGCTAATCATCCATATAAACCGTACGTGTGATGCGGTACAGATATGTGTCTCTTTTTTTGAATTGTTCATCAGCTGGAAAGTTTTCCTAGTGTATATCGTTGAATATTTCTATGAAATTAACACCACTGCAACCAGTTATATCGTGAAACTTGGAATTTCTACGTTCGATTCTTCTTTCAATCGAAGAGATACTTTTTTTAATTTGGTCATGAGTGATTTACAATTAACTTGCGATTAACGAACAAGACTCGAAAAATTTCCCAATTACATAATTTACTCGTATGAACAGGAAAACGGTCTAACTTCAGAAGTCAGTAAATGAAACAATGAAACAGATTATATAGCGCAGATATATAGCAGATTAAGGGTGCGCGCGCAAAAAAAAAACGCTTCCATTCCACTGATTTTATACAAATTATCGTATATTTTAAAATACCACGTATTTTTATTAATCGTCCTGATCGTTGCTCGTTCAATCTGATGAATATAAAACGAAGAGAAACATTCTTTGGTCTTGTGATTGATCAACGAACGGAGGCTTCGTCAGGTTGGTACAACAGTAGAACTGTTGCACTTCCTATCGTTATACTTTATTTCAAGTATAAAGCTAGGTATTTCGTAAAAAATGTATTTTCCTTCCATTTAAAGACGGAAAAAGAAGGACATAGGATAATTTATTATCTCGCGAAATAGTCATCCAAGTTATCGCCTGAGAACGCT
This sequence comes from Wiebesia pumilae, assembly GCA_018907045.1. Lineage (NCBI taxonomy): Eukaryota > Metazoa > Arthropoda > Insecta > Hymenoptera > Agaonidae > Wiebesia > Wiebesia pumilae. The sequence continues at coordinate 7,650,480 of JACCHZ010000138.1, forward strand.
GAGAAATTATCGACTTGTTCACCACAGCGAATGAATAAAGTACACGCAGGATAGTTAAATAAAACGTGCGTTATCGGCGCGTCTGCGAATTCTCAAATCGTAACTCTTCTCCCTAATTCAAAAAGATGAGCGCGCCCATAACATGCCCAGTCAACCCAGTCTGAGCGGTGGTCGCTCGTAATATACAACGATAATCACCGCGAGGGATTCCCCGGCAATTATCAAGGTATTCGTGAGCCACTGCTCGCAAAAGTCACCCCTACGTGACCAAAAGAAAAAGGGAGCGCACCTGCGCGTCGACCATAAACAAGCTCGAAAGCGCTCGCGTGGCCATAAACAACGCGACGTCGGCAAAAACGGAAAAGGGGGTTGCGCGGTAAGGGTGGGAGCGATCGCAATATCCGCGGTGCGCCGTGATCCGTCGAAAAGAGAGACGGCGAAACAGGGTTGCGGTGGGTTGGCGGGTGGTTGGTGGAGGGGGTGGAAGGAAGCAGCTCGCGCTGGCTATTATGCGGGTCTGGAGGGGCGTCGGGGGGTACTTACGCACGGACGAGCCACAACGGCGTCATTAGAGCCGCGCGAGTGCAATTCCCGGTAGGCGGTCGAGGCCTCCCTAACCCCGTCCACGCGCGCGCGCGCGCACACACACAGCCGCGCACAGTCGCGCACAGTCGCACGCAAATCGCTTGCACATCGTAAGCGCAATCGAATGGTATTACAGGCCATTACCGTGTGTCCACCCGATGATCGTGCTCCTCGTTCCACCCCATGCTTGACTCTTCTTGTCTTTGCGTATTGACAAAGTGCTACCGGTTCGCGCCAACTCCCTCACCCCCATCTTGACCATATCGCCTCCAGTCGCTTTCTCCAGCATCAGCGGAGATTCTTTATTTTGCTTATGATAATGTGCTGGAATAATAACAAGCATAGCGTATGCATAACTGAAATTTCCTTGACATTTGCAAGCGGTTAATTTTTTTACGATCCGTTGCCTCCACAAGCTAATGTTTGAGAATTCATCCTCGCCGTCAAGCTTCTGCTCGTAGGCCACAGATGTTTTTATTCGTAGCGTACGAGGATTGCGCGAAAATCTTAAAATGAAAACTTGAAATTAGTAGAAAATTAGGAAGGAATTTTAGAATACATTAGAATACAATTTCGCGTTGCATGCTGAAATGTCTAATCGCTGAAATGTAAATATGACTGTAAATATCTACATGAATTTCTTACGGCATTATCTTATGTATTATCAATGTATCAATGCATTAACGTTTATAGTTTTAAACGAAGTTATCGCATTGTAGAAATATTTAATTTTGAGACTTTGGTTATAACGAATGAGTTTCTTTAGAAAGTGGTGTGCCACGATAAGTTTGAATACATTTTGAAATTTCAATTTGCGAGAAATTTCATTCTAATATTTTGAATCGCGAATCGAATTTGTTTCAAAAAGTTGTTAACGTTAAATTTCGTTGAAAATTGCGCAACGAAGAGTAACTCGCAGAGAGAGAGAGAGAGAGAGAGAGAGAGAGAGAGAGAGAGAGAGAGAGGCAACTTACTCATACGCATAAAAATATTTGTAGAGTATACAAAGCAATGAGTTGAAAATTAATTTTCCGCTATTAAAACGAAATATATTTCAAAGGTATTACGAAAAATCTTGTTCATATTTGTATACAATATTTTGAATCTCTAACGATTGTTTTCTATACATTTGGTGTTCGTATCACAGGTTGTAACTAACTTTTAGGTTCATACAATATTTTTTAGTTGTACGTCGTATTTACGATATTAACCATTGGTATCAATTTGAAAAATTGTAAAATAATAATATGATTGATTATGTTTTTTCTCAGTCGAAAGAATGATTTTTTGCATTTGATAAGGATTACAATTTTAAACTTGTAATATTTGACGCTGTCGTGATTAGTAAGTTCAAAGTCTCAATTATACCGTAAATATTGGAAATTATTTTTTACATTTATTTTAACAAGAAGTTACCTTAGATCTTTAAGAAATATGTTTTTAATTCGATTCTTACAAGATTCAAGAAGTAGAAGTGCATATTAGATAATATCCTTTTAACTGTACTATATATTTTTCAGTCATGTAAACAAATACTTATACTTTACTTGCGATAATTTTTAAGTAATTTCACAATAATACATCACATATGTTCTATTATTACATAAACATATCTGTTTAAGATTCGTTTCATTGAACTCATCTTTAGTATTGAATATATTACAAAAAATAAGTATGAAATATTCTTAGCGACTCTAAAATAATTGATACCAAATTGATAAATATGACGATTCAAATGACAGTGTAATTCATCATTTTTTCAAGATACTCAATGATAAATATTACAAGTAATGGCTTTAAAGATCCGCTTTTTCTGTTCCGATGATAAAAGATATATTTCAAATAGTTCAAAGCATATTTTGTAGAAAATGTCATCGAGAAATAATTCATAGTTAATCACTGTATTTGTACGTATGCAAGTAGTTAACGTTGAAAGTTTAATGCAGTTGTAAATTCATTAATTTTGCACAATTTCATGTCCTATTAATTGGAAATCATTTAAATATAAATTATTGAAATTATTTGAAATGAGTAGTCTTCAGTTGATACAAATGTTTCTGCCTTGGAATAAAAAATTATTAAAATATTATTAACAACAAAATATTTCAAAGGTGCTTTTCGTATGTACCTTTAATTGTATAAAAGTAGAAATTGACCTATCAGTTCATTACATAGTTAAATTTATGCAGTTTCATCGTTTTTAACCGACGATAATATTGAAATTCGAACTTGTAGCTGTTATCACATTTTCTGATAAGTATATAAGGACAAGTATTATGTTACGTTGACAGTTTAGACTAAAACATATTCACTTTTATTATATTTTAGTTTTTGCAGTATATGCGAATGAAAAAGGATAAGTAGACAACTGATTATAGTTGAGATTTAAACAAAACACAAAGTTATTGACATTATATGAAAGTTACATTTAAATTGCTCATTCAAGTAACGAATGATTGACAGATGATAAAAACTCAACATTTAATTATTTAAAATCGGTGGTAAATCATGGCGTTTACCAGTATTACATTAAATAAATATTTAACGAAGTACTTTTGACGAGCAAAGTAACGCCCGTTGAGTAGCATTTTATAAGTAATCAAAATTGAATTAATTTTTCTAGAGAATATTCATTGCACACCTTTTCCAGATTAATGATTCAATGATACGATAAACACACGAATAGCGTTTAATGAGATATACCATTATTTACTTAACTTGTGATTATATATCCATTGATATACTTTTAATAACGGGTAAAATCATGTTTTTATCTGAATTCAACAATTATCCAAGTGAGTCACAATCTATTAAAATCTGTCTACTATAAATTAAATCCTTAAATTGGTACTACGATTAAAAGCAGTTGGAAATATTTAATGTAGTCAAAATGATCAACTGCATTTAATTTAATATTCTATCGCACACGTTTAAAAACTAATAATCGAACGATTAATTTTTCAGTGATAATTTATCGTCACTGAAATCCCGGCTATTCGTGCGAGCCTAAAAAGAACCTCTTTAATATGTAATATCTGAGTGAGAGCCTATTTATGCAATTAATTCTTGAATAACAAAGGAAATAAATGAAGATTGCGAAACAACCAATATAAAAGTTTTAGAATACAATTTAGTAAAAAGCTCAGGACAAAATGTCCTTGACGTGTACGGAAATCACAGTTACTGTACAAAACGGAGTTGACGGTATATTTGCATTTTATATAAAATTTTTAGACGCATACCTACACACGCACACACGCGCGCGCGTACATAGACGCAAGAGAAAGAAAACCCAAAGTTTATAAAATGAGGAGAGAGAAGATACGACGTGCTAGAAAAAAAGAGCGCGTCGTAGACAAAGTCTAATTCGAGCGAAAACGAGAGCGAGCAAGGAGGGAAGAAAAGGGAAAAGACGAGAAAAAGAAAGAGAAGAAAAAAAAGAAGGAAGAATAGAGCGAGAGAGCTTTGGCCGAGCTGCGCGCTCGATCACCACCCCTCGTTCTGCCTGCTACCACCCCCGGCACCCCCCACCCCAATTTCGAGAGCGAGCGGAGCGTGAAGCATTCCGCCAGCTTACTCGAGTGCTCACTCGCTCGCGCTCGTCCGTGTGTTTGCAGTCGCACTCGTGTGGGTGAAAGGGCGAGAGACTTGGAGAGCAAGAGAGAGAGCGAGAGCGAGAGCGAGAGAGAGAGAGAGAGAGAGAGAGTGACGCGTGACGCCGGGTCGTATCAAGCTTTCGCGCGACCCCCGCCACCCCCTATCAAGCGGCGCGCTCGAGTCTTGGCATTCGGGTGGCTGCAGTGGGGTGCGAAAGGGAGAGACGAACGCACTCTCGCGCCGGCTGCAATAAAACTGCCGACGGCACACGGCATATATCGATCAGGTTAAAGCAGCGGCGACGGGGATGGCGCACGATAAATAGAGGACGGGAAAATTATAAAGCGAAGGAAGACAAAATCCAAGGAGGCTGAAATAAGAGATGCTCGAGGGTCTACGATCCTTCAATCTTGTGGCGGCTCTCCTATCTAGACCCTCCCCCGCCCTGAAGCCTTCGTCATCCTTACGTTTTTTCGCGGCATATCGCCCCCTCCTCCCTCGATCGACCCTCGCGCCATTTATTGCATTTAATTAAGCTCGCGCACACCCCGACGAAAACTTCGTCTTCGAGTTCTCGGGCGTACGACGCGACGGTCCGTGTATCTTAATGAAAGTAAATATCACCGGGTGAGCGAGCGACGTCGATTCGGATCAGCTGCGAGGATAAAAGCGTTCGCTCTCCGCTGAACTTTGATTCTCGTATTTTTTGTTTTTCTTTTTTTTCTTTTTTCTCTTCTTTTTCCTAATTATACCGACTTATCGAGAAATGTCGGCTCGTGACATCACTGCAAATAATAGCTTTATTTTGTTCAGCTGTACGGGCGCTTCGGCCAAAGGTAAACACAAACGTGAACGCGGCTTTTTACATTTTTCTGCATTTTTATGCATTTTTATGCATTTTTATGCATTTTTCACACGTATAAATGAATTATATTCTTCTTCGGCGATACATTATGCATAAACAAGCATTTTTCAAAGCAATATTTCATAAGGATTGCCGTACGAAAATACACGTTGGATCCTTCTTTTTCTTAATCGAAAGCTCCACGTAACGCGGGGTTTGCACTTTTTCTCTGACCAATTCCTTCGGATATCTTCTAGGAGAAAACCTTAATTACCTAGGATCAAAAAGAGCGCAATAATTAAAACATATTTTTCGCGAGCCGGTATAATATTTAGAGAAATTAAATATTGGTATTATATAAATAGCGCGTGTAAATTTCTTATATGCGCTAACTAATCACGTGGATAAGAAATCGGTAACACTTCATAATACCCAAGTTAGAAACGTTACATGCCAAGTTTGGAACTCGAATCTGATCTACTTTCATCCATTTTATTTGTGGACGATTGAATGTAATGCTAGGGCTTTAGTTTCTGATAATAAGACGAATGTATCGACGATTTATTTTAAATTTGTCATTTAATAGAGAGAGAGAGAGAGAGAGAGAGAGAGAGAGAGAGAGAGAGAGAGAGAGAGTGTGTGTGTGTACTTATAATTAAGTGTAAGAATGTCTCGAGCTTAAAACTTGTTAAAGCTTTTTGGAAGAGAAAGACACTGAATTTTTTGCTTTTACCGTAAAAGCATACGCTTAAGCATACTAAACATGATGTGTATTATTTTACGACGTAATGTTATTTTTTACTCGAAGCTTTTGTAGTCGAAATTTTAAGATTATATACGCAGCCAGTACATTTCCCCCAGTTTTTGACGAGTTAACAACAACTTTTTTCGAACTTCTCACATTTATTTACTCTTTTAACTCAATTAAGTAAAGTTCAAGTGTTACACATATAATTATATTTACTTTCTTTTTAATTCGATTGCATTGAGTCAGAGTATTTATCAGTTATAAAATCAAGTTAAAATAATTGAATTTGATCGAGGAATATACGTCGTGATTCTTCATGACTTCAAGACTCTAATGCAATTAATAAAATAATACGTAAAATAAATCATTAGAAAAAGACGCTCTTGAATTCAAAAATCTTGCAGTTGAAATGTAATTAAACATAAAATGAGATTTTACGAAGATTCTGTTCTGCACTATTCTTTTCAAGAAAAATGTCCATACATGAGCAAATTTATAAATTGCGCCATTCAGATAATTTGTCTGTATTAGAGAAATTAATGTTTAACAAAACGTGAAAAGTTTGGCTTTACTCGCGTGCAATGTATATTTTGTTAATAGTGTTAAAAAACGGATAATATTTTAACTCAGCAAATTTGATTTTATTCCGAGGAACGAACATCCGGAAAAATATTTCTGTAATTATTTCTAATGAAAATTTCCCGCTATAATTGAAAAAACAAATTATTCTAAATACGACACGAGGATTCGTATCTAAAAATTATAAATATATATTATCGGTGGGAAATTGTTCGAAACATTCGATACATAAATATTTCCTCTTCGTGTTTTTAATAAACAAAGTTTTCAATAAACATACGTGTTCGTATGTTTATAAACACGCATAAACAAACATGCTTATATCATTTTCGTGTTAATAACAACTTCTGATCTTAATAATTGTTAATACATTTAATAGTTCTTTTTTTGGCAAATTACTTAGAAATATCTGTTGTAGAGTTTACTTTTGAGATTTGAGTGACGAAACAAGTAGCAAAAGAAGAATGGTATTTGACATTTTATTGTGGTGGAACTCTTGAGGACCTTTTGTAGGTTTTAAATATCGATGACCCGTTTTCAAGACAAACTTCGTTTCCTCGAAGTTTCTACTGCCTTATATTTTTTATGTAACGCATTGTCACGCAATATTACATCCACAGATATACCACAGGTACATCGTTACACAACGATTATTGCATCTAGATATACAGCAGGAAGTAATGCAATTAACACTGGGAAGCGAAGGAAGATGCGCATGATAAAGTGGAAAAAGTTAAAGACAGAGAGAGAGAGAGAGAGAGAGAGTGGGAGAGAGAGAGAGTGGGAGAGAGAGAGAGTGGGAGAGAGAGAGATGAGAAATATGAGAATGACGCAGAGATAAAAGAAAAAGGGAAAAGGAGTCGGATATATAGTTATACTCAGCAGTCGGCGGCGACTTCGGAGAATATCCGGCTCGCACCCCACGTACATCCTTGCAACGTCGACTACTCCCTCGACACGGACACGCGCCGAGCTCTTGCTTTTTCCCCCGTCCTCCTCCAACCCGCCATCCCCGTGCTAATTGAACCCCTGCACTTGACTTTCTCCTCCTTTATATTCCATCCCTCGGCGATGTCGCGCTCGCTCGCCCGATCTTTCCATTCCACCGCCCCCGCACTTCTATATCGCCAGAGACTGATTGGATGCCCGCTGAAATTAGCTTCTTCTTTTTCGTCGTCAGCTTTTCTCCACAGAAACCCTTTAGTTATATATGTAGACTCGAGTGCGGAGCGACGTGCGTATAATCTTTATTAATTTTCGCTTTTATCGTTTTACTTTTTGGCTCGTACAAGATTATTGTACCATCGTGACTGCCGCGTTCAATGACGTTCACAAAATTTCAAGCACTTTCTCAACTTCAACGAGACATTTCTCCCTGATTTATCAGACCGTTGTGGAAAGTACCATCAAAGTTTGCGTTATAGACGTGCCTGCCTACGTGATTCTCAAAAATATCACATTTCTTCTTACCTCTAATTATACCCCGCAGTCTAGATGTACATCTTTTTAGCCGTTGGAAGCGGGTATTTTCTGTAGTTTGTTGAAAATATCCATATGAAATGACAAAAAGTTCTCGCGCCAGGCCAACATCCAATAATTTTCCCATGTAAGATGAATGCACCGTTGGATTATAATTAATAATCAAAGCGCAGCGTATACATATTGTGTACGTACTTGTTGTACGCAATGTTTATCCTTATTGTTCAAAGAACGAAGCTATGGATGATAGCCAAATTGCAAAGGTCATTTATGACTTACCAGTCGTGTAGCCGAATGCACATTTTTAACAAACATTTAAATTGATTAATAACTAAAATTTATATTGTCGACTCGAGGACATTTATCGAATGCTCGTTGGATTCGAAACTATTGTGTCGAAACTACTAGAGCCCATTGAATATAAACTACTCCTTTCATTAAATGTGTAAATTTTCGCAGTATCGCCCTTGATGCCGTGCAACGAATGTATTTTCAACGCTCCATTCCAATTTATTGTAATACAGTATTATTTTCAGGCCCTAGGAAACGATCACCAATTATTTTTAACCGCATTTTTCGTACGCTTTAACAATCAATTCGAATAGAAAATCTGAATAGAAAATTGATATCTCGGTAAGTTTAGCCAGTGCTCCTTGTATTCTATCTCGTTGCGCACTTTTCACCCTCCCTATGAAACTCTATCTGTCCTTCTCTTTCTATACGTCAGCTTAGAAATATTCATCTAAAACGTGGGTAGGGTGCAATGTATGCAGTTATAAGAATTCTCGACCGATATATCGTAGCTTTCTTAACTTGATGTTATAAATGGTCATAGTTATTGTGTAACGTACGTAAAATAGTACGTTTAATTTATTTTTTCCGGTCACCAATAACTCGGCGCGTTCCTACTTCCATTCGTGAAAAATTCACCTTAATTCTTAATAATTCTACGGCCTGCGACAACCAACCAAAAATCATAGACTGAATTCTTTTAAACAACCTTCAAATACTCCTTGATAACCGAAATTCATTTAGCCGAGTTGATTTTGTTAAAAGGTAGTTTCTTTATACAGTTTATCCCATTGAAATTATACAGAAACAGCTCTCATACAGGAAAGAGAAGGTCAAGATACCAACAATTCTGTTTCGACAACAATTCTATAAATGAAATGATTTTTCATAAAAATTTTACAAATGAAAAATATGACAAGATTAGTTCCTTTTTATTTGTACGCTTTGCTTCTTATCTCAGAGACAAATCTTCGGGAGAGCATCATACTGAAAAATTAGATTCCTGTGATTCGGTTTCGTTAAATATAAATCAAAATTAATTAACGAACTGCATATTTTGTGCACGCAAACGTGACAAAGTATTATGTCACACAATTTCTTGAAATAAGAGAGTTTTCCTGTTATATTGCCATCGTATAACAACGTAGTTTTTATACACCGATTTACCGTGAAAAATTATTTTTTTATAAAATAGACAGACTTTCGTTAGAGTCCTTAATTTTTGAAAACACGTTTAAAACCATGTATAATAAGTGTAAGCCGACTCGATAGGAGTTGTTCCGTAAGCCGTAACTGACAGTGAAAAACGAAGTTTTAAGAGAAGCGCGTTTAAACCTTTGGCGCTAACAAATAAAATGTTTTTCTCTCAAATGATTGCAATTTTATTATTGGTATTGCAGTTCATTCGAGAATCATTATAAAATAGTAAAATTTTTAATTGAAAAGAACAAATGAAAAGATTTGATTTAATCTCAGCATACGTGTAGATCCTATTTTGAATCTTCAGAAGACTATACTTTCTTAGATTCTTTTAAGGGAATAATGTAAAAACTATTGCCATCTAAATAAACCATATAAACAAAATTTATTTATAATGCATAAATAATGTATAATGTATTACTTTACTTTTACAAGTGTGGGCATTAAACGATTAAAAAGTAGTTATTCTTAAGTTAGCGTTATTTCTAAATTTGCCAAAATGTCAAACGTTGATTAACCTCCTAATGAATAAAAAATGCCTTACAAGCTTCGCAAAGGCATAATTTTGCGTTCTTTAGTTTCTCAATTCGCTCAATTCAATACAAAGATGCACCAATAACTTCAAGTACACGTACGGGATCATTTAAAATAATCGCACGAGTGAAGAGAGCACATCGATACTTTCTATCACGTATACGCAACATTTCAGATTTATTACAACACTTTCTTCAATAACACTTTACACGCATTACAATTATGGCAAACGTTTTTTCTCTTTGGAGCATCAACTTTAATACTCGCGATCCATCATTTTCTCAGGCTATTTACGTTGATGCATTTTACACGATATTCTTCAGGTTACAAAAAGTTTTACCCTTAATTCGGTATGCGCAAATTATCCATTAGTTGTAAAATTAACACCTTCAGCAGGTGAGACGTAAATTTAATGACATTATTCGGCAAAAGAATCGTTATATTACAGTATGTTTTTCGCCGAGAGTAATTTGCAATAATAATTCTTCTTTACTTTTGTACGTACGTGACGCAGGGCTTCGAGTACGGCTAAATGCAAAGTTCGGAAATGGTAACACGAACTTGCCTCACTCGAGTTAAGCAGCGATGATACGGAGACAACGAGATAGGAAAAAGGGTTTTGACCAAGCGAGTGCTTACACGCTTGGCCCATGTAAACTTACCGTAAAGTCAATGGTTCTGTACACCCGCGACGTGTGCCCTTCATCGCGTTCCAGCAGTTCGAGCTCGGGGGTGGGATTAAGACCTGCGTGCGTTTTCGAGGGCGAGTGCTGCGTGAGATAAGGGACGGGCTCGCGTAGGAAGGGTTCGGCGGTTCTCACTCCCCCACTCGCGGGTTAGACCGTCGAGTTAAGGAAACGCACCCCGAACAAGCTCCGACTGCGGTTGTGCGTGCCGGTGCGTATCCCGTTTCACCGATGGTAAATCGCCCCGGGGACTTTAGACCTTAGGGGCGACGCTCGATTTAGCGGGCGACGCCTCCTCCTTTTGCCGTCCGCGCCAGATGAGACATGGTGCGTCATTAGAGACGGTGCTGGCAGCGGGGGTCGAGCCCTCGTTTAATATCCTTGCAGGCGTAAATAATATCCAGGACTTCCCGGCCAGCGGCTCCGAGAGAAACCTTCGAGCGCGTGGAGCTCGTGTGTGATTTTTCAGCGACTTCGAGTGCGCTCTAATTTACTTATCCGCGCCGAGGTGATACTCATTATCAGCGATTAAACGCACAAATAGCCTATAAATCTCTCGCTAGTTGCTTAAGCGATTATTCAACGCTTAATAGATGATCCCATTTTTGTAATTTGCGGGATTAAGAAGTTCGCTTCCAAATGAGAGATCTACCGATTGCGCGAGAAATATTTTCCTGTCGTTATTTCCTACGCCAGAGGGTAAATACTTGAATCATCAGGGATTACTTTACCCCGTAATTAATTGAATCTTACCCGAATAATGGCGTTATTCTTATGAATTATTATTTTCAAAGGACTTCTTAAATTTTTTACTCTACTTAAAGTGATATGCAAACCCGGGGCGGAGTATTTGCAATAAATAAAGTGGCAGCAATAACGGAAGATAAACTGTAACCGGCGACAATCTGTTCCAAATAATTAAGAGCGGTACAGTATCGATAAAAATATGACTTAATCGTACAAAAAGTGTGTGCATTTCGTATCGCTCTATTGGATCCTTGAGATATATTCAGAATTATAAGTCTTCTACCCTTTGCAAAACTTGAAAGATCGTTTATTCCTCGATACTGTAGAATTTAATGCAGTAAAATTAAAAATAATACATCGACATAGGTTTCAATTTTAGTTTTTACATGCTAATGGCGCGCTTGATTAACAGATGCAATCTACTAAACAAATTTAAAAGAGTACTTTGCTTTAGTACTTATAAAATATTACTGCAGGTACTGCCGAGTAATAATGATTTTCTATTCACTTATTAAGTACTTTACCGATATCATTATACTGCTAATTCATTTTTTTATAACGGTTGAGATAATTTGGCAGTAGACCCATGGACGAAGATACTTGACTGTACAATATTATACATTTCTTTATCTTCTAAATCTACTACTCTAAAACTTTTGCGCTGATAAAATTCTTCTTTGTTAACATTCTACGTGCCTTACAAGACACGAGGGCAAATCTAATAAAACGAGCTCGAAAAGCGAGATTCTTACAATTTTACTTTATAATGTAACGAATGCAAATTTTTTAATGAAAATTTTATATAGGCGTTATCATTTTAATGGCGTCTTTATACGTATCCAATACTCCAGTAAGAAATTCACCGGTGATATTTGAAACCTCAGCTTATCAAACTGATCCGCTAAATATTTTCAGCTACAGGCGTATGTGATAATTTATAAGCGGCAAACCAATAATTTGTATTACGATATTCACAATTCTCCCGGTATGATTTTAAACTTTTTTTTTATGTACGTTTGCGGAAAACATTTAATGAAGATATATATATACACATACGTATCTTGTCAGTGTAAAATTATCTCAATCGAATTCGACTACGATCAATTCTCCCACCTGAAAATAAAGATCATTAAATTTTTAACCTAAATAATTATTTCAAGTTTTAGCGCAACAAACTCGTACTCGACTAACCTCAGATAAAACCGAAGCTACTACAAAGCGAAAACTCGAGCGCTGAAAATAGATGGATAAAGATAGAAGCCTCTCCGGTATCCTTTTCACACTTTTCCATCTTTCTACACGTCGGAGCATTGGATATCCGTAGACGAAGGGAAAAGGAGAGAGAGAGAGAGAGAGAGAGTGAGAGAGCGAGAAGGAACGGCGCGGGTTAGCGGGCTGGCGGGAGGGAGGGAGGGAGGGAGGAGTTGACGCAATAAGCGAGGGATTCAGTGCTCCCTTTCCACTCCGCAGAGGGGATGAAAGCCGTAGCTGCGGCCTTCGCGTGTCCTGCGGGTGTTCTCCCTTCTTGGCTCGCCCTCTCGATGTCAGCCGCGTCTGGGTGATGATCGCGACGTGCGCACATTTTTGCTCCGCAGCTGCAATTACTTCTGCGCCTCGACGCCACCTGAATTACTCGGCTGAATTCAGCTAAGAAGGGATGACTCGTTCCGCAGTTCGATCGCGCTCCTTCCCGTTGAGCAGCGCAATCCCACCTCGTGGAAGATGCTTTAACCGAACGATTTCTCAAAGTAAGATGAAACTAATTTCAGGCACTTCTTCCTTTTTTTTCCCGTCTTTCTTTCTTCCGTTCTTTCTTAAAAACATTGGGGGAAACCTCATTAATCCAAGTCTGTTTTTCTTAACTCGAATTAACTTTTTTTTAGCTTCTTCCCTACAGCGCATCACTTTGAATCAGACTCTATTGTAAATGAGCTCTTACAGCGTCGTGAGACAATACTACGGTACTGCCTGGATAAAAGATTCTATTAAATAATTTTAATTGTTACAAGTTCTTGTCTCGTTATGCATGCTTGAACTTAGCACTCGCAGTGCACCTAATCCCTGGCTTTATGCAAGTTTAAAAAAATAGCTTTTCGCTGAAAATTGCGTGCTCTTAATTGAACGATATCAGGCCTTTCGGCGATAATATAAATTACACCTTTTTTTAATATTAAGAAAGTGTCATTCGTGAAAGATAAATTAAAAGTTGGGCCCGTAAATTAAGCGTACGAAATCCTTTTCAAATGTCTAGTCTTTGTCTCGAAAATTAAATCGTTCCAAGAATATTATTGCGCAATTACACGGTGTCTTTGTTGTTCAACTAATATATATATATATATATATATATATATATATATATATACGTACGATGCTTGAATCTCGTGTAAAAATTAGCACGAGTATTGTGTTTAAGGTAGGCTTAAACACACTTGAAGGTATTTTCAAGTTTGTCTCGGTATGTTCTCAATACGGATAATTCAAGTATTTTCATAATGCGATGAATAGGGCTGAACTTTTGAATGTGTTTTTTAAAACTATCGTTTATAAGTATAGAGTAAAAGCTGACTTTTAGCTTTTGCCTGTGCTTATCAACAAAGGAATGAAAGAAATTTGTTTTTCGTAAAGTTACGCAACTCAACTGATGTCGCATTAACATACATACATTCACGGGAATTCCACCTTTTCAACAAATACAAATAAATGTCATGGTATAACGAGCGAAAAGTATAAATAACTTCGCGAATATCAGAATAGTCAATTTCACAGTGTGCTGCGTTTTTCCCGAAAACGTACGATTAGTTAATGTTTAGGAATCGTTGGTGAAAGTACCGATCCAACGGCTACGCGAGAACAAAAGGTACGACACACTGCAAGTTTAACTTCTCGTTCTAACGAATGGACTACTCTTTTCGAGCGTTGCACACTACTTCTCGAAGGAAATGATCTATAATTCATGGTAAAATTGCATCGAACCAGTTTAATGCTTGGAGCTACGTTTACAAAATGCAGACCTCGCAGCCACTAAAATTTACATTTTCCAAGCCCGAAGGTGGTCGTAGTATCGTTCTGGAGTTCTCTAGACAACAAATAAGGTCTCTTTAGTCCAAGGAAAATAAACATTGGTATTGCGTCAATGAGCGACATCGAGAGAACAAAAGAAAGTATAAAATTCAAACATTTTGTAGCCGTTTGTCATTTATTTAAATATGTATAAATCTCTCACTCGAAAAGTAAGCGAACGATACGAAATTACAACATCGGAATCGCTGAAAAGTTTTACGAATCAAACGGAGTCAGATTATTCATTTATGCAAAATGATTCCGAGTTGCTCTAAAGATTGAATCTTGTGCAAAGAGTTTTCTTTAATTACAACCGAAAGTATCGTTGTCGTAATTCCAGTTTCATCCGATAAATATACGGCAATTACTGTTATACCGCGTAGAGGGCGTATCAACTCGTTGGGAAGTATTTGGGACAAAGTATTCATCGAGCTATCGAATAAAAGAAAGCGACGCCGATAAGAATTTGAGAATGACTCGAAGATCTTCGAGCTTAAAAATAAACTCGGCGAAAGGCAGTGATAAAAATTCTAAACTCACATTGAGAATTCAGAAGAATAAATAGCAGGGCGGTAAAGCGAGGCGAAGTAATCACAGCGACAGGTTAAATTGAAGTTGAAAAAAAAAACTATCCCTCGAGAAGTTAAGAGGAGAAGAAAATTTTAATCTACAAAGTGAATGGCTTCCTCTTCCAGGGCTCTTGCACGAGGTCGTGCAGCGCCTTATACACCTACTCTCGGGTGCGCTCGTTCAATCCGGTGAGTATCGGTAATGTGCATTTGCATACGCAGAAACTCAGCCGTGCGCAATGAGAGGGTGGCTCTACAGCCCCCACCCCGACCGTAACACGCTTCCATAGAGAATAATTGCTCGGGCTTAAGCCCCGCGCGCCTCGTCTCGCTCCGCTCCTTACTCAACCCCCCGGCTTTAAAGTAATAAATATACACGAGGGTCGACCACACCTGCACACCCTCGTTACGCGGGCGAAACCGATGACTGATACGCGCCTGAATTTATTTCCCTATATTTTCCCGCTTCTTTCCATGCGTGTTTTCACGAGATTGGCTTGTTTTGCCGGGCTCGATGGTTTTCCCCGATATTCCCCGATATTCCCCGACATTCCCCGACATTCCCCGATATTCCCCGATACCTACGTCCCCATTCAAAATAAAACGCCCTGGCTCTTCGAATTTTTTTCCCGATTTACCGGCGCCCCGTTAAATCACCGCTGCCATTCCCCAGTCCCATTTTTCATTTTTTCCAACGTTTCGAATGCTGAATTTTCAGCGCGACAATCGCGGCTTTTCGCGTCGTCGACGCGAAAAGTGGAAGACGCCGTGAAGTGCAAATGTCTGGGACCTAAGACTGCGAGTTTGCGTCAAAGTACGAAAAACCTTTACTTCTCGAGTTTTCATGGAATCACTTTGACCGTGTATTGCAAGTCGTGCG
Organism: Wiebesia pumilae; assembly: GCA_018907045.1. Classification (NCBI taxonomy): domain Eukaryota; kingdom Metazoa; phylum Arthropoda; class Insecta; order Hymenoptera; family Agaonidae; genus Wiebesia; species Wiebesia pumilae. Next base: position 7,666,279 of record JACCHZ010000138.1, read on the forward strand.
AGCAACGCCCGTAACTTTTGCCCTCTAAATCATCGCTGTCAATGCGGAAAACAGCCTCTGATGCTCTCGTTATTCTTACACGAGTACGCGTTCATCAACTGAGAATTTCTCCGCAACGAGACGCGGAGAAAGGAGTGTTAAATTCTCCTATATTGTCTCTTGAGCTTCCCGCGTATTATCGACGAATGGAAGCGAGTGATTATAATCTGTTAAAGTTCTCGCGATATCGAGCGAGAATCCATCAACTCGAGCGTCTATCTCCCTCGAACAGAGCGAATGGCGCAGTCTTATGATTTTATTTATAATTAATTTCTTCTTTGAAACTTAACTCAAATCGTGGATTATCAAGTATCAGAACTCGCTTCGTATCTCTCGCGTTTTCCACTTTCGTTATCTTCGCTTTCTCAACTGCCTATTGTTTGTATTTATTGTTTATGCGCGAATTTAAGCGCGAATACACTAGAAAGTACATTTAAAGTATTATTATTTCCGGTTGAATGAGAATGTCACGAATCAGGGGCGAGAAATTGCCCATCCGATGTTCCCTTAAGAGCGAATGCCGACTTTGCTCTTTAACTGGAAAAAACTTTAATAATCCAATTATTTGAAATTATGCCTTGGGACTGTAATGATAAGGATAGGTTTGAGGTTTCTGACTTCTTTTTACAACGCTTTCAACGTCGCAAGAGATTGTCAGAACTTGCAAGCTTATTTATATATTCTTTTTTTATCGACCACCCGAAGTTCATATTATCTGTATTTCTTTTACATGGAAGCCAGAGGAGGAGCTTCTCTCTGATAGTGAGAAAGCATGAGCTCGAAGTGGCATCTCTCGACGTTAGGAGAATCGGAATATATCAGTTTCTAAATGAAAAATGAGAACATTTGTTTGGAATACAGAGGAGTCGTACGATTGTTCGAGGAGATTTTGTTTTGAAAGAAATTTTAATTCGTTCAAAGTTTCCTTTATTGATGATTTACCTTTTATTAGGTTAAATTTTTTATGGATAATGTATACGTAAATATTATTTTCAATACAAATCTTAATTGAATTATAATCACCTGTTGATAGACCTTTTGTAGCATTTAATTCATGGTTAAAAATTGATCTTCTATTTCTGCTTAGTTGAATAGCGGAACTATTCATTTTTCCCCTTTTAATTGACTTAATAGTGTCAAATGGCGATTAAATGTCAATTATCTTCATAAAAACTGATTGCAAATTTTTAAAATGTTGAAACCCGCATTGCCTGAGCTATTATTTGAGAATGGAAAGCACGCGTAATTGAGATAAGTTTTTAAATAAAAAACAGATTTATTCGAATTAAAACTGTTTGCAAAGAAACTGCAAGCCGTTTTCTTTAAAAAATACTTTCCTCGATGGACCACGTGACGATCGAATGGCAAATGTATCAATTATAATAGAATGGAATACATGACGGCAAATAAAACGCACTCTCGCACATACTCTGTTTTTCAAACTTATTAAAAAAATTTTAGTTATTACTGTACATCAATTTGATTAATTAGAACTTACTTGATGAATAATATTGTGCATGAATTGTCATATTGATTAAGATGACGAATATATATATATATATATACATATATATATATATGTATATATATATATATATTTTCATTCGCATTTATGTCGAAAGAATGAAAAAGTAAGTAACATGTTGATTATTACGTAGGAATTCCTATACAAATTATTTTTAATCCTTTCTACATCGTTCGAACGTGCAATTGAGTTTATTTTGAATAAAATACTTACATACACGCGTACTGGGTGTTCGAAAAAACTTCTACAGCGAAAATATTGCACAGACGAATAAAAGTCCATGTTGAAAATTCTGGAGAACGTGTTTAGAGTCGATCGTTCAATACTAATATAGAGTATAATTCACGATTTTCATAAATCAAGCGTAAGAAAAGATCGTCATTTTATTATAAATATTGCAAATATTATAAAAATGATTATATATTTCCTTTGAAAGTGTTAATTAAATTTTATAAATATCTAAATATTTATCCTACTGTTAAACGCGAACGAGACTTCAAATGATTAAAATAACGCAGTGAATAGTTGTTTCTATCACATAGATGTAATTTAATATTTTTCATCAAATAATGGGAAATTCTGTTCTCTTGGAGTACATTTCATTTACAAACTCGTCTTTTAAAAAGTTGTGCTCAAGAATGTTGAAAAAATCTAGTAAGTCACACATGTAAATAGTTAAATCAATAATTTGTATAAACCTGTGATTACTTTTCTTTTGAAATAATAGTTGTAATGAAACGGAAAATATTTGTAAATTATTTGCAGTCAAACTATCGCTTAACTATCGCTTAACTCTAAATCCTTAAGTCAAAGGCATTGTTAATAATATAAATACCAAACAGTGATTTCTTTTTGACAAGAATAAGATACATGGACCTATGGAAAATATTACCCTGAATTATAGTTTGAAACTTGCATTATGTTTCAAATTGCAAAATGTACGAGGAAAATTTTACTCGGGATTTTATTCTGCAAATCTGTTATTTTTTAGGTCAGAACATTTTGATGCACATTATATATATATATATATATATATATATATATATATATACACACACACGCGCGCGCGCGTTATGTACGTGCATATATAAAATCGACCTAGCGGGAATGGCTCACCCTAAGAGCGTTTGAGCAGGGGTGAGTCCAGCTTCATCCCCTCCATCGTTCCACAAACTGTCACCTCCTCTTTCAGCTGTCATCTTTCGTACTTTTGTTTGTTGCGTGAAACCGGGAATTTATACAACTCTGTCGCGGTCCTGTTTCGAGGTTTTCTGATTTCAGACACGCGTCTCGAGGATTTTTTATGTCGTGGGGTCAATACTTTGACGGTTGTGTGGTGGGGTTGCACAATTGCATACGCGGTGAATCGGGGCGAGAACGAACGGGGCGCATTTGCATGCGTTTGAGTGGACGAGGGCAGCTCTGATAACTCGATAACGATTGTAATTGCGGAATGAACTTTCTTTAATATGTTTTTATTATTCTTTTTTTTTTTTTTTTTTTTTTTTTTATAAATGATTTGAAAGTCCAGTGAGTTCTTGGCGCAGTGGATGCGATTGCGTTAAAGGCAAACGAAGAGAAAGGACACGTATTTTTTAGTTTCTAACATTCACAATTGTGCAACACTACTTTCTTAGTTCTCGGCTTTACGCGTATAGTGAAAAACACGAGAATGAACAATTTTTCACAAAAATTTAATTCTAGCTCCTTATGGTAATAAACGAAGCTTGACGTATACACGTAACCTTCTCAAATATCTTAGTTTTACGATCTTGTAAATTTAACGTATTAAAATGACGAATGATCCGATAAAATGATGAAACATTGATTTACACATTAGTTTTAAAATACATTGCATTTTGGATTCATTCCTAATACAAACAAACGTGGTTAATACAATTTTCATCAAAATTATAAATTCTTACTGCGCATTAAAATGCAATAATTTTATTGTCTTTTTTTATTCCCTGCAGCAAGGATATTCATGTTCTGGAAATGATATACATTTCATATTAGCAACTGAAAGGTCGAATATAATTGATGAACTAATACATTACTCTATAATTGAAGAAGAGAAACCTATACTGTACTAATATTTATATCAAGTAATTTAATATTAATACAAATTCAGGCTCCCTTATACCAGTTATAAAATATGAATTAATGCAGGTTTCAAGAGTACGCCACAATAAGTTCCGTTCAATGTAGAGTATCGATATTTTTATCGCGATTTAAATAGAAAAGTATTGGTCTTTCTCGAAAAATATTCTAATTGATTATTCCTACACTTTTGGTAAGTTTAAGATTTTTTGTTAACGTATGAAAATATCCCGTTCCTAGACGATAGATTATCAATATTATTCATACATAATGGATTATAATAAATATCTATAAGATGACACTTATTTTGAAATGCATTTGCAAAATGTAAAGTGTTTCAATTATCCAATACATCGAATACCTTTTCACAATTGTTCCAATTTCCAAACGTTTAATCGCTTGCTTTTTATCCTTCTAGACATCGTCAACTTCGTATCGACTGCGATATAACCAAAAATTGAGAATGTGTTCAAAGAATTGAAATAGCCAGAAAGAAAGTACGTTGTCAGAGTAAAGAGGCCAACGAAAACTGTTGAATTTTAGCGTTCCATGCCAAATTCTGCACAGAAAGGTTAGAAAAAGAAGAAGAAGAAGAAAGAAAAAACTTTCTTTTTACCTCTTTGGTCAACCTCGTTAAAATTTCTTTTTTACCATTTCGAAATCAAGTCTCTCATAGTAGCCATTTCGAAAAAATTTTAAGCCCGAAAGAACGACCTGAAAATTTGTCCGTTGTTTAATGATAATTGCATTGAGAGGTAGTTATATAGTAGTATAAGTGCGTTATAACGATTGGGCTTTCGTTGAGTACGTCACGTCATACCACTTACAAAACCGACCTGATTTAATTGATCTCCAACGTAATTCGTCGTTCTTCCGTTAATCCGAACTTGCCCGAAACTCGTCAATCCTAGCTCCGACAAATCCTAAGAAGGTTACGATCGGTGTAACACCGCACTTTAGAGTGTCGGAGAAATAATCTCGCGCCTCCCCTCGAGCGCGACGCGGAATCCCGATAAAAGCCGAGCGCCTCGCGACTGCTGCACAAGAGTTAAAAGAAAAAATGAAAAAAGAAAAAATCCCTCCGCATCCTTCCAACTACTCGTGCACCTCCTTCCATTCGCTTGGCCCATTATCCGATGCGCCGGCGGTAGTAAAGCGGCTGCCCGAGGAGCGTGAAAGTTTCCGTGGCGAGCGACTACTTCCAGCCCCGATAATGTATTCGAGGGTGCTTTCAGCGCATGTATACCGTCGCCCCTTCCTTCGTCTTTCCGGTCGGTGCATCGCCGTAAAAAAGGCAACGCACGGGGTGGGATGGTGGGGCGCTTCGCGACCGGTCCATTTCCGTTCGATATCGCGTGGCGGCGCGACTCCTTGTGTTCCCTGGTGCGTGTGTCTCTGGTCCCTCGACCCCGCCCGACCTCTAGTCCTCTCTCTCTCTCTCTCTCTCTCTCTCTCTCTCACTCACACTCTTTCTCTCTCACTCTCTTCCTCCCTTTATCCTCGTTTCAGGCGAGAGCAGCCTTTTTTTTTAGCAAACGTGCACAGGCGAAGCGGCGTTAATCCCTCTCTGCACTTTATGCGCATCGACTTTCAAAGTTATTCCCGACTGTTTGATGGCGATTCTGAAAATTCTTCGAGCACCGCAAGGGACGCATTCGTTAGCTTCGCCGCTGTGAGAAAAAAGCATCGACGGTGTGCTCCTAGAGTGCAAGTGTCTGTGCCCTTGTAATCGCTTGCAAAGTTGTTACCTTATCGATGTCTTGGGCAATGATGAAACGGTGTGAATTTAAAGAAATTCTATTATATTCAGTTCTCGGGCCATGGGGGGAGCGATGGGGGAAGAAATGCCTATTGTTTCATTGGCATCCTCAAATGATGGAGAGATTCGGTTGAAATGTTGTTATTTTAAGATTTGAAGATAATTGTATAGAGGGTCCATATTATTCATCGGGTTGGACTTACAATTACTTGCAACGGTCGTACATTGCTTGTCGGTCATAACAACCGACGACAATTTTACGCTCAAATTTTTCTTTCAAAGGTACTAACGGCTTGCGGATAATTTAGTTTATCATTTTAAATTGAAAGAGAAGTGAATGTTTCTTCAGTGGCCGCGAATAACAATTTTCTTTTCGATCGTTACCTTTTAAGATTAAATAATTTCTTAATATCGAGGGTAGAGAAACGTTTAGAAAGAATGTGATAATGATTCGGAAGTAGCGTAGTTATCTGAACTTATTTCAACGCATATTATTTATTTCTTTTTACTTACACTTTTGTTCCAAGAAAGATGTTAAATTTCTTTGCAGCACCTCGGGCGTTATATACGTAGCAACGCTTTTATCATTTATATCGTTAAGGCGAAGGAATTTTGTTCATATTCAATCGTATTTTCGCTATGATGTATAATTGTACTCTTTTTACGAAACTGCGAATAATGAATAGTTGATGGATACATGTTGATGAGTTGACCTGTACTTTCTATGACGAAGTATATCTTAGGAAATATGGAATTTTCTTCGTTTTACTTATTATATTTTTGCTTAAAAGTTCGAGAATTATCTGCTATTTTAAAATTTTCTACACTTCCTCTCTCGTGGTATATTTATTCTCTCGTAAACATCTTAGGAATTAACGGAAGTTTAATAAAGTAACTTCATCCTTTTCCTGAATTTAAGATGTGAATGGTACACGGTTGAAAAAAAAATGCGTTCCCTGTATTCGTTAGAGGACAGTCATGAAGTTTCAGTTCAATATCCGATTTTTATCGAAAATCTTTAATAATTTACAGTTAAAATGTAACTGAAACGGAAATAGAAACGTATATCGTTTAAATGCATTTTTACGCTTTATAATTCTTATACTAGTGTAATACGTTCAAAAGCAGTTGGTAGTCTTGCAAAATATGCTTTTCCTTAAAGAAAAATTTTAAACTTTGTTAAATACTTGTATTTGGAAGATTTTTATGCACTCGTTGATAAACACTTTTCTTTTTTACACATTTTTTGTACACAACTATAGTAATACCTATTTTATCGAAATCAGTATTTGAGAAGCTTTATATTTCCTTGCTGAAGAGATGCCGTGAAAATTAAAGCATTAAAGCCATCGGTTTCTTTAATTTACTCAAATATAAATAAGCACGAATAAATTATTTATACAAATTTTTAACTGACCCAGTTAATTACGGACAAGGCGATAACATTAAATTATTTAAAATTATGGAATTCGTACATTTTATTAATGTTATATAGTCATTTATTGAAAAAATCATGCATATATTAAAATTTAATGATTTTTCACTGTAATCGAAAGGTTACAACTTATAAATTAAGAATAAACAAGATACGTTATTAATCATTTACATCGCTACTATAAAATTATCTAGTTTAATATTGCATTAGGTTTTAGACTTCAAGGTAATTTGAAATAAATTTTCATAGATAAATATAATACTTGTGTTCTACAATATTATCTAGTACAATCATAAGTACTTACATTAAGAAACTCTTTATGACACGAAATTGGAGTAACATAGCGTAAAGCAGGGCTTCGTTTTTTTCTTAAAATCGCGTAAATATTTAAAAATTACGCACTCGTTAAAAACCTTTAAATTTTCATGATTTGTAAAATCTTTTCATCTACTTTAAATCAAACTATTCCACGCTTTTCCAACAATAAACGACAACGACAGAAATATTTTGCAATAAGGCTTTAAAAAAGCCATTCAAGTGTTTTAATAGACCAGTGAAAATTAATAAAAATTCATAAAGTATAGTTTCTAGATTTGGCAGAAAGTCAAACGTGAAACAAGTAATACGTTCTTTTTTTTTGTAAATAATAGGATAGTCTTGCTAAAAATCAGAAAATTCTTATCGTCACAAATATGCGAGTAAGAATTTACAGTCGTTCCTTCGTCATAGTAACATCTAAATGGATTTGTCGCAATTGCAAGTTTTATATTTATAATTTTATGTTTGCTAAAATCTGTCAAGACTTTAAAGGGACGCAGCATTCCTATTTCGGCTGTAGAACACGAATTCTTCGAACCTTTGACTTTGTGGAAAAATTATAACGGAAATGTTTATATGCTAATTTTGAAGAAAATATAAAAAATCACTTAGTACTTAACTTTGAACGCAAGCTTCCTTTACGTAAGGCAATAAAGTCGCACGTCGAGTCAAGGTTCGATTTATGTAAGGAATTAAATGGAAAAGCAAGAATAATTCTTATTATTGTCAAGAAACGCGTGGTACGTCGCAGCAGTGATTCAAACGACACGTAGATACGTGCGTATCCTAACACAGGATTAACATCCGAGTGCGAAGAACAATACCATTGTCTTATTTTCACAAAAGAAAGAAACTAACCCAAAACAAAAGAAGCATCAGTTACGAGCTGAGAAATGAACTTGAAAAGCAACCGAATAACGGTAGTTGTAATTTTGCTCAACTGCCGTATCGCTTGAAAATTCATTGTCCTAGAATTGAAAATATTTCAGGACGATTCATCTGCGTTGCGGATTGACGAGGACTCGTTGCGATGCATTCGTGTAAAAAATTTACAAGCAGTCGTATCAGCGATTGCTCGGAGTACTAAGGCGCAGGTGAGACCTTCTGGTATCAAAGTCGAGCAGTACGGAGTGCGACTATCGAACTGTTGAACTGCGGTCGAATAAAGGAACTTGTTTGGCGTTCCAGTACCAAACACGCGATCGGTCTCTTCGCCTTGTTTAATTTTAAGCTTACTTTACGTTCGAGCGCCTCGCGTTTCGCGCCAACCACTTTATTCGTCTCAAGGCGCGAACACGCGCACCAACGAACGTAACGTTTTACGATCGCTGGATTTCCCAGACAAGTGCTCAGCGGTCCCGCGCGAGATTACGCGCGAGCAGAAGAGAGAAAAAAACGCGGTCGACGTCGAATGCAACGTGAGCGAGCGAGCGAGAGAGCGAGCGAGCGAGAGAGAGAGAGAGAGACGAGAGCGCACTCTCGAGTCTCCTTCGAGCGAACGACAGCCAGCGGAATCGTAAAATCACGGCGTAAAAGAGAAGAGAGGCGATCGAAGATCCGAGGGTGGCGGTGGGGGGCGTGTGTTCGAAAGGAGCGCGGCTAATCCGCGGGTAAAAGCGAAAGGAAGCGCGGCAGGCTCGCAATATCCATTAGCACACATGCCGGGCAAAAAGCGTGGCGCAAAAAGCCTCGGGCCGAGCCACCGTAAAATCCGAGAGCGCACCGTGTAATTAGAGCGGCGGGGTTGCGGGACGCGATCAGCCGGGGCTCGTGTAAAAGCGGGGCGGCGGCTGAGCGCAGCCGGGGTTTCACCACTAGCGGCGCGCGTCATCCGGGGGCCAAGTGCCACTCCGTGAACTTTCCTCGGCGAGGAGACTGAAATTTTGCGCCGCCCTCGTTAATTCGTTCCGGCGTTTAGGCGCACGTGTAACGCCGCAATTTCGCGGCGACGGCACCGCTTCCCCCCCCCCCCGCCCCCGCCCGCAGTCCTGGCCCGCAGTCCTCGACGAGGAAAGTGCGCCGATCGATGGCGGTGGGTCGCTTCTTGAAAATTGCGCTCCTTTCGCGAGGCCTTTCACCCTCGCGTCTAGGGCCGGGGCCTCGTTTGTGCCCCGATCCGAGAGGATTAACCGTCGGTTGGTCCGCGTCGCGTCCAGAGTCGTCGACTTTATCGCGAGGGTAGTGCCGAAGTCGGCCAAGAATTTTTCAGGGAAAACTTCTTTTTCGCGCCCCCGTCGCTGGACTCGGCTGCTTTCGAGGTAAAATTTTTCGCATTAGGGGAACGGCAAACGATTAATACTCGCATAGCGAGGGAGAAATGTAACAGCTGTAACTGTTATTCTAACGAAAATTATGGTACTACATCATGTAACCTCTAGTCCTCGTATGAAACATGTTCTTCTTTTATTTTTCAAACGTGGCAGCGTGTAACGCGATATTATCATAGAGATGGTCAATTTCACTACGCGTTAGATCAATTTCTCTTTATTTTGCACTTTTGCAGAATTTTAAACGTAGGAATTAATTCTCCACAGCCTCCTACCAAATCATCTTGTACAACTGTGAGAAGCACATTTTGACGCTTTGGCAATAAAGAAGGATAAAAATGAATTTCGACGAACGAGTTTCGAAATCACGGTAATTTCTATCGTGAAATATGAGGAGAAATCATGAAAATGTTATATAATGGCTCGGCAGCGTAAAATAAAACAAGATAGCAGCGCCTTCGTATAAACAAAAATCGGAATTAAATAATAATTTGATTCTAATATCGCGAGGTAAGAACTCAAAAATGTTGAAAGGATATACCTCGAGTCATTGTACAGGGGCTTTCGTTCTCCTGCTTGAAAAATACAATTATTTAGCATGTGGCATAAATGTCGGCTCTTCGGCAAATGGTATAAACGGATTGATTCGGAATCCAGGAGAATTAGGTGTAACGCGCACTGCATCGCGTAATTACAATTTTCCGATTCAACGACTCGTTAAGCAAAAGAATACTAGTTGAACTTGTCATAGTTTAAGATTGAAAAATGATAGCGATCATGCAATATGATAATGTTCGTGTGGATACGAGGAAAAAAACTTGAACCGCAGCTTAACGCTCGGTCGATTTGAATTTACGAGTTAAGAAGCAAGTGAAATTTATTACCATCATTTGTATCCCTACATTTCCACTTTCTTATCAGTCGTTGGAGATTACGATCTCTCAAGCTCATCGAGGAATTTTCGCCGATCTCTTGACAGCTTGACGCGCTCGTATAATCGCCGCAACTGCGTCACGCAGTCATCGTCAGCGAAAAAAATTTCGATCGTAATCGTCGTGTAAAGTACTCGATAAAGATCACTGGCTTTTCGGTCGGGCGATTCACGGGGCTCGAGGGGTGTGGTGGAGGTGCCCCAAGCGGGCTAACCGAGTCACGAAACAAGTTTTTGTCGCAAGTCGTGCGCGACGTAACTCGCTGGAATTTTCCAAGCGTGAGGCTACCGACGGCGCGTATTTTCCAGCCCGCGTAATGAGATTTTCGAGAAGCAGTCCGCGCGAGAAACTTGGCGTAACGAGCGATTTTCGCGGCTTGTTAAATCGTCAGAGAGGCGAATCGAGCGCGAGTGCACGCAACCGTTCGAAGCGCGTACACCGACGGATGTACATCGCGCTCACGGACGCCAAGCTCCTGGATTTTTGTTAATTTGTCAGTGCCATTCTCAACCCCCTCCCCCGTCCGCGACATTATATCGCAAACGAACTGGGATGTAATTAAGCAGCGGGGAACGGCTGCATGGCTTCTTCGCGATGAAAACAGTCGGCTCGCAAGAGCGAGTGAAATAAAGAAGAGGCGGGGATGAAAGCGTTTCGTCGCCAAATAAAATCCACCGCCGCCTCCTCCTCCTCCTCCTCGCCGCATCCTGAAACGAAGAGAAGCCGCGCGAGAGCCATCGAATCGAATTAAGTCGTCGCACACGCGGTCCTTCCCTGCGGCTTTTTTTAACGCGCCACGTCGCATTCGGATGAGCCCATTTTCCGGGCCACCGCAGTCGCTCGCGGGAAATTCACCAAGCGCCCGCCCCCACGTCGCCGAGAAGGGAAAAAGTAGCGGCGGCAAATGCCATCGGTGTGCGCGCACTTTTTCCCCTCCCGCCGCCCCCCCCCCCGCTTGATTTACTTCCCTTTGCTTTGGCCTCTCGTATCTACCCAAGACTCGCTTCCGACCGGAGAAAGAGAAATCATCATCCTCGGTCGTAAGCCGGTACGCGACGGGGGATGAATTTTTACGGGACGCGAACGAATTAGGAGGGCGCGGTTATCATCGCTGATGCCGTCTCGTGTCGTTCGGTCGAAGTATGTAATTTCGAAACGACCTCTGGACCAGCACCGATAACGGCCCGTGTTACGGCGATATTCGCTCGGCGGAATTTCAAAGCTCTGATGTAAATATTCGTCGATAAGTTGGGGGATGTCGACGGCGATGTTGAAATTCACAGCATATTTACGTGTGCGCGGACTCGATCGAGTTACAAATTTAGAAGAAGATCGCTTTTATCCATGTCGCAACCTTCGGAGTATTTCTCGGTGAGATTCTGAAGATATCGCTGAGGACGTTGCTGATTTCTAGAGACGTAGCGCTACTACGCGTGCCAAGCAATTGTAAGCAACTGTAAGCAACTGTAAGCAACTGTAAGCAACTGTAAGCAACTGTAAGCAACTGTAAGCAACTGTAAGCAATTGTAAGCAGTCGTAGGGTTGTACAAGGAAGGTAGTTTATGTTTTCGTATTAAAATAACTCTACCGCGTTGCCTAAGGTTGATTTTTTCAAACCGCGTCTGCATTTTCGTCCGATTGGCTAATTCGCTTTTCACTGCTCGCGCTCATTTCGTTAGATTCGTTTTACAATTAGGGTACTCGTAGCATGTCAGTGAGTCGTAACGGTTAGAATGGAGGACTAATCTTTCTAGCGACAGCTTTAGACGTTGCTTTCGCGTACACTGGCAGGTTGCAGTGCAGGAGGCGGCTGCTCGAATAAAAGTCTCGCGAGACGTACTTTTTCATAAGATCCTGGAGGAGATTTTAACTGCCTCCCGCTATAGGACGCATCTATCGCAACTTTCTAGCGTTCTTTCAGCGTTGACGCCGGTAACGAGGTCCCCGACGCGTAATCAAATTTGGAGTCACGGCCGCGTGCGGAAGAGCCTCTGGATGGTCCAGGAGAGGGAGATTTCCGAGAGTGCTCGTTGAATTTTTAAAACGAAGCCTCCCCCGCTTCGTGGAGGAAGGGGTGCCGGCGATTCGCGTATAAATGGAAAAGCCCTGTAAGAGGGTCGAAGCGGGGGTGAATGGGCATCGGCCGGGACGAAGGGCCGGCGATTTTCCGGGCGGCGAGGTCGCGAGAATACAGAAGCGGATCGTGAACCAGACGATGACGACGAAGCTGTCGACTCGGAGGACAACGGTGCATGTTATACGCAGACGGAGACTCATTATGAAATAATATGCGACCGCTGATGCTCTGCCTGCGATCGATGTCAGCCAGGTTATACGCTCCGCTCCTCTCTCTCTCTCTCTCTCTCTCTCTCTCTCTCTCTCTCTCTCTCTCACTCGCTCGCTCGCTCACCAGTTGTCTTTCTCTTTCCTCTTTCTCTCTATTACTCTTTTCCTCTTTGCGATCGTGTTGATTCTTAGCCCTTTGATCCTAGGGCATTACTTTCTCTCGTTAACGAAATCACGTTGATCCTCTAGTGAATAGAAAGACGTTTCTTCGCCTTTCGTCTTGGCGATGTAGGATATTTCGTCGTATAAAGACTTTTAATTGTTCGCGAATTAATGATAGACGCAAGTTCAATATAAATATTACGTTTCCTCGATACTGCAAGATATTAATATATAACCCACTGTGCTCGTGATTTTCGGTATATTTCAAGAGGCACGGAAATTTTTGTCTACGTTAAAGTGTTTTCATATTTTAGATTTCGTCAACATGTAGACTCGGCAGGTTGTATTTTCACGTGGTTCTATATTTACCGCTGTTCTCATAAAATACGCGACGCTATGGATCGAAGGCGTAGTTAAAATTTGAAATGTCCCGTTTCATTTTAGATATTAGAAGGACGTATTAATTAAGAAAATATTTTTAAACGTATTCGATGTGTTATTTTGTCGTGACCAGTCGCGCGGTGACTCTGGTAAATAAAAGAAATAAAGCGAAATATTGCTTATACCAGAGTTTCTAATATAGTATTCAGAGTGTACTGGTAACGGGAAATAATTATGGATCGTTCTCAGAAATTTTTTCTTTATTCCTCGTCGTTGGAGTATTATGAAATAAAGTTAAAAGCCTTATCAGCGTCATTCTGTTCTTTTCCAAGAATAGGACGGCATCTATTACCTTTCCTTCGTTGAGCACGGGTATAAAAAGTTAATATCATTCGATAGTTAATATTATTAAGGTTTGAAATCGAAGGCGTTATTACTGCCTTTCTCGGATGTACTTTCATTCTTCTAAAAACCGATTAGTTTACAATTAATTTAAACTTCATTGGATATCGTTTAACAATTTTGATAAAGTGTTGAAAAATTGCTCGAGTGGAGGAGAGTTTCGATTCCTCGACAACTCGTGCTATAAAATATGATGAAAAATTTTGTCCTCTCCCTTAAGTGACAATAATTGATTCTTAATATTTTTCTAACAACTCTAACCTACAGTCCACTGTATGATTGATGCAAAAGTATATCGCCTTAGGCATTGTTCGAGGTATAAACAAAAGTACGTCTTAAACGACTTGCTATTGTTGGTAAATTTAATAACTCCTCGAAATCCTGAAGAAATTATTATTCTATGAAATATCCTTCAAGATTCCTTTCCTTCAAGATCTATCTATAATAATTTCCTCCTTTGAGCAAAAAGACACCCCGGCTAAATAATATTCCGATGAATAAAATAAATGAGAAGTCGCGCGAATTAGTGAAAGGAATCGATACGTAGTTATGAAAGAGTTAAGAAACACGAGTTCCTACATGACTGTAGTCGTCCGAAGTCGTGTTTTCGAAGTACGCATTTAGGTTTACATCGATTAATAGCCGCTATATCGGAGAAAGTCGTTGACACGATCGTTGAGTTAAGAGTTGTACTCGTGCGACTTTTGTAAATTTTCTAGCTTCTCCTTGTGTTTTATGTAATATTAACCTTAAATTCGCTCGCTTTCAAAATAATAGGCAAATGTAAAGTACGGAAGCTTTCGACTTAAATTTCGAAGGAACTGTATTAATGGCAAGCCAATAATTCTACGCTCTTCTCAATTATTATCAAAGCAAGCGCTGCTTTAAGCTTGTGAAACATGGCAGTTGCCTATTTATCGTTGAACGATTGTTACGTGTGATTGGTCGTGAATATCGGGGCTTGAACCACCACCAGTAATTTCGTATCGAACCAACTGAGCTATCGTACCCTTTGCAGGCGCGATAATGGCCGTCGTTTCTTTCGTAATAACCTGCACGGATACCGAAAATTCGTGGATTTGCTGCTCGCGAGTTCGTCGTCGCGACCGATCGACTCGTGATGCGGTGTTGCACTTGGATTTGCGAGTCGAATTCAACGACAAGACACGTGGATTAGCGTCCCGGCTCCCAAGCCCCGGGCCTCTTGCGAAAACGATAAACAGCAGCTTCCCCAGCCCCTAAGTCCCGCCCTTGCAAGGAGTTGCCGTCGCATGCAAATGACGAGGCAAGGCAGAACGAGACAATCGAGTCCAGCGGCTAATCCTTCGCTTCTCGTGTTCTCGCGAGATTCTCGGTTGTACGCACGAGGCGCGAGGGGGATGGTGTTCGAGAGCACAGTCGCTCCCCTCCCGGGGGATTAATCGGGGCGTGCGGCGCAAAAGTGAGTGCTAAGTGGCGCGCATGCACGCGCCGAGGGTCGCGATCTACGATTCATGAGCGCCTGCGTAAATAAGGGGTAGGGTGCGACCGCGGACCGAAGCACTCGGGGGATTACGGCATCTGCGGCCGCGTGTCTGGACGTTCACCGGTGATCGTTTTCCACCCCTAGAGCACTGCGACCATTATCTCGGTTCGGCGCGTGTTCTACGGGATTTTCCTCCGCTCTCGCCCTTGTAAGGGAAAACCAACGCCCTTCCACGAATTTACGGCGTCGGTCGGCCACGTTGTTATTAATACTTCTGGCCGATTACACCGGTGGTCCCATCGATTCGGCTCTCGAAAATTCCAAGGCTTTTGTGGGCGTGCGGAGGATTCGGAGGATCCACGGAGAAGTCGCTCCGATTGCGCGGATTTCAAGGAATTGAGAAACTCCTCGAGTATTTTTTCGCTTCGCTATCCCTCGAGCTTAATAGCGCGATAAAGAGATCGTGCGCGCACTTTTAACATTCCAAGGATTACGCGTTTTTTCCTTGTCTCGCGAATTACGTGTCGCTGGTCGTAGAAATTGTCGCGAATGTTGCGTTTGCACGCAAGTGTGGTGTAGGTGATGATATGCGACGGAGGTTTATCGATCACCGTAACAGTACTTTAACTTTCTTTTCAGCGTGGCAATACGCGAACACACGACTTACTGCTTTTTTAATTATTACGTACTCGATCTACCCGTTGTTAACTTATTTTGATAAACAACATGACCTCTTTGCGACAGCGTAAATCAATCACGCGAAAACATGCTTTTTACGAGTTTACGAGTGCGTAGTCATGATCTTGAAATACATTTTGATAATTATTTATTAGCCTCGAAACGTACACGCGTTCGGTAGAAATTGTTTCTTAGGCTTTTGTCAAATGGAAAAATGTATCATTAGCACACGTTACGAAGAAAAGAAAGAGCGATCTGTCAGAGTCGTTAGCGCGCCAGAGTTGTAAACATCTTTTAACTTATCTTTACGTCGAATCAATGCTGAATCTTCTGCGATTTGGATAAAAAAGAGTTGTTGGATGCCTTAGCGACGATTTAAATCGACGCATCTACCGAAATAATTCTTGTACATTTACACGCGCATTATTCGTTACTATCGCGTTATTTTGTGCGAATATCCAAGCACATTCAAAGTCAAAATTAAAAGGGTTAACTCGGTATCGCAAGTTCTATACTTGTCATCTGTACAGTCGCTTGAATTCAGTAGAAAATGCGAACGTTTTTTATTCGAAATGCATTCGTTAAGCTACAACGGTTCCTAATGCTTTGGGTGGCATCGGCTCCAAGTGTCTACATCGAAAGTTGAGTCAGGAATAGTTTACATTTAAATTTCAACGGATTTGTCGATACGCCATTGTTTTCGGATTCAAGTACAAACCAAAATATATTCGGAACACTCGGGGATTTCGAAATATTTCATCCCGAGCCACTCGAATTGCAAGCACGTGCAGCCGTCAACGAATATCGGCCCTTAAAAAAATGGATCTCGGCGATCGCGTCACTGACACATCGCACCCGCAACCCTCCGACCCCAGCCCGGTCGATCTATAATTCGACACTAGGAATCATCCGCAGCGCAGCCCGACATTTGGCCGATGCCATTAAAGCGTTACTCGCCGCATTTGGCGCCGACACTCGTACCCCGGTCGCAATTTCTCGGGGTCGCCCTGTCTTTTGACGCGCGCAAACCCCCGGCGCATAAGCTCCGAGTGTTTACCCGGAGATTAGACCACGTGACGCTCGCTTTTTATGGATTAGCCGACGGCGGTGGCGCATCCCCGAAAGCCCACTCGTGTTTACGGGAGCCCCGAACGCACCCGGGCAGATATACGACCGGGGCTTAACGCGCAACACCCGGGCGGAATGTTTGCCCGACGTAGAGAACAAATTCGGCACCGACGAGGAGCTTAATGGTTCCGTCGAGGTCCCGGAGAGACTCGCCGCTGTTGTCCTCGTAACCACGCGATAGCCTCTTTTTTCTTTCGACTGGACGACGATCGCCAGTGCGCGAATCCTTCGGTCTCTTGGCCTATCCTTACGTCGAGGTCCGGGAAATCAATGGACGACAAGACATTTTATGCGCTAAATACAATATTATTATTCCCCTTATAGCTGTTTCCCTCGAGAATGAGTATAACTTAAAGGAAGATAAGCAAAAATCTAAGTCGGATTTGCTGAGCTGGTACTAATTTTCGGAAGTAATTCCTTTGAAATACGCGATACCTCAAACACAATTACATATCAGCTTAATGCTAATTAAAAGTTGAGCTTTTTGTAGTTGCACGTGACCAATTTTGAACGAGCGAATGAACGAACGAACGAACGAACGAAAGAACCAACGAGCGAACGAGCGAACGAACGAATCTTATTGTAAGTAATCTCGTAAGTTCTATTGGGCGCGATGTCTTCGTTTGGATATTTTTCAAATTTGTTTTCAATTGCGGACGTTCCACCGTTATTCTCGATTGAAATCGATCAAACCGAAACATTTCACTGCGTATTTTTCAGCGCGTTGTCTAGGCTTTCAATTTTCTCTTTAAACGCTGAATATTTCGTTGTAATTTCACATTTGCATATTCGCAACAGTACGAGCAAATTTATCAGTTTCATCGGCAGTCATTCCAGTGAATAGTATTTAAGCAAACGACATTCTCAAGAAATTTGTAACGCGTGCTTTAGAATCTAATACAGTATTTAATGTTATAATTTACAGGTTGAACTACAATGCGAAGCGCATTTCGCCCTAAAATCGCGTTGAGCAATTATATATACGGTAATAAAAACTGCCGTTATAATTAATCGACAATTGAATAAATTTCGTTTCAAGCGCGTTTAGCTTTGCATCCACATTCGGACTCGTTCAAGAACATTTTTACGAATAAAACGAGGCTGACTAGCGTAACAGATGTTGCAACACTTGTATTTCTTCTCGGTAGCGGAGGAAGGCGTCCGATTTCGATATCTCAATGCGCGATAAATTCAGCCGCTAAATGATATAATTCGACGCAGTATCCTCGACAAATAAAATCCTAAAATGGATATTTAACGGCGTCGATCCGATCCTCGAACTCTGCCTTAGCCACAACGACAGGAGCAGCAACCTCGAATCGTCTGGCCATCGGCAACGAGTTTTGTCACGGAGCCGTCGATTTCGACTCGCCGGGAGAAGAGGAGCGACGGTCGGTGCTGCCGTCGCTACAAAAGTGCCACCCGGGGAAAGCCCTGACCGTCGTTATCTGCGGCTATTTATCAGGCTACCGTAGGGATGCCTCCGGAGCGCGGCGACATCGGGTAGAAGCGCCCCCGCCTCCGGGAAAGGGTGTCAAGACACGGTCGATCTGCCCCCACCGTGGGGGTGGGGGCGATGGCGCGCGCGCAAATTGCACTCGGACTTGAGGGCGCGCCAGCTGTCGCTTGCCGTTTACGCCCGGTAATGAATAGCTCGGCCGCCGTGACCCCCGACCCCACCATCTCGCCCGCAGCCGCCACGCAGTCAATTACCGAGATTAAAGAGAGCCGCTTCCGACGAAAGCGGCCGCGCTCCCGAATCCTCCAAGCGGACTTCTATTTACGCTTCTATCCCAACTTCCACAATCCTCCCCTTCCTCATTCCACACACACACACACACACACACACACACACACACACACACACACACACACCCCGCACGCCACGACCTTTGAGCACTTGGATTTTTGCGCTTGGAGCACGATTTTACGGCGCTTGCGTCGCGTGCGCGTGCGAGACGATTATTCGAAGGACTGTGTTGTTGCCGAGCTCGAATCGATAATAACGAAACGTTATTATCGATTACCGGCGATCACGGTTCACGTGCTATCGCGTCTACTGTGAAAAGCAAACCGAACTTAATACTAATAGATCGTAACGCCGCCCGTCGGGGGGATGGTCTAAGAAGATTTCAATCGACTGCATGGAACGTGCGTACCTTCACCGATAGGTTAACGCCTCCGCATCCCGATATTTACCGCATTTTCCAAATCCTTACGAGGTTCGTCCACGTTTGTAATAAAACTCGGAACTCTGTCGCTTGGCTATAACTTTCGCACCTTCTTTAATCATACAAATACGTAAGCTAGGCTATTACCACTTGACGATACACGTGCATTTAAACTTGAAACATTTAGTATTTCAATAAAACCGTAATTACAGTCGTCGTCGTCGTCGTCGTCGTCGTCGTCGTTGTCGCCGCCCGAAATAGCAATGATAAGTATTACTCATATCAGGGGAAACTTATTTTATTCGAATCGAATTATGCCCGACTCGATAACAGGTGAAATAATACATCTGAAAAGTTTCGTTTGACAAATTGAGAAAAGGTTAGATCTCGTTGAACAATGTTGCCAGAAAGTTGAGGTACTCCGTGAGCTACTGTTTACTATCGAACAAGTAGTGCGGCAAAAAAAAGCAGAAAGGTTCGAGAGAGCGTCGGATTTTCCAGCGATTAATCTCTCGCCCCGATCCGCGGCATTCGAAAGGCGATAAGGGTTACTCCTATAAATTCCTTAGGCTGCGTTACACTCGAATTTTCAGGCTTTTTCCACGTAAGTTGGGACCCGCGCCCTGTAAACACGTCGACGCCGGGAACAGCGTTCGAAATTTCGGGATCCCCTAATTCCGGAAATCCCTTGCAGCCGCCACTCGCCCCGACAGTCGGGCCTCCAATCCGGGCCAAGGAAAAAGGGGTCGCACGAGAGGAGGGTGGTGTGTGTTCGAGGGCGAGTACGACCCTCGAAAATCGCAATATATTCGCAGTTGTCGGAGCAGCCGTCGCTCGTATAAGCGCGCGCGGGTGCTGTAGCACACCCCCCTTCGCCCCTCAGCCGCCCCGACAACCGGCCTGCCCACCAGATATATTCTCGCGAGGTTTTTAGTCCGCGACCGCGGTCTCCGCTCGCGCGCTTCAGCTTTACGTGCGAGTCGAGCTAGCGGATTTTATTGTCATAGCGCGTCGCTCGGAATTATACACCTCTACCGGCGGGAGAGCGAGAGGGCGAGCGAGAGGGTGAGGGAGGCCAGAAGCGGCCGATCGTACATTTTCACTCCCGTCGATTTTTCCCTTTTTCCGTTATTAATTTCACTCCAGCCCACTCGCCTTGCCCCCATTTTTCATTCGCGCTTTCACACTTATTTTTTACAAAAGTTTATTTATCAATGTCGGCCGTTTTCACACGGACTTGACTTGCTAATTGACGGCTTGCTAAACGAAGGAAAGGAACGACTAGCTTTGCAGGCTGCTGGACGATGCAACACCAGGATGTGGAATAAAATTCCTTTGATAGGGAAGACGTAGCTCTCGTTGTAAATTGCAATAAAGTTTCGAAGGCTCTTGGAACGCCAACGTAAAAATACACAGATCTTGGCGCTACAAGTACGTTTCGAACGTCGAATCCTCAAAGGAGCTCGAACGAAGCTTTAAGAAGGTATAACGCGCGTGTAAACGATACGACGTAACGAATTCATTATTTTGTCCACGTATTCATGATATCGTAAACGAGTGATCTGCCGAGATTCAACTAAATCCCATTAATGCTTTACCAATAATTTCGCATTACTCATAAAAGTCATTTGGAATTCCATCGAATTATCACAAATAGACTTGGCGTTGTGACCCTCAAACTATGACGTCTTTATGCAAAGCAATAGAATTACGATATAGGGAGCTTGAAGAACTTACATTATTCGGATAGTCTGCTCGTCGGCGTTCG
This sequence comes from Wiebesia pumilae, assembly GCA_018907045.1. NCBI lineage: Eukaryota > Metazoa > Arthropoda > Insecta > Hymenoptera > Agaonidae > Wiebesia > Wiebesia pumilae. Next base: position 7,687,095 of record JACCHZ010000138.1, read on the forward strand.
TACGAGTCCACGCGCACACTGAAATATTATACGAACTCTGGCGTTATTCGCATCCACGTATGATACTTGGTAAAAGTTCAATAGCGTGGTGCAAGCCAAGTATCCTTGGTTAAAATTCACTAATCTTTATGAAACGGAGACGTAGGGGTGCGCGCACCGAAGCGGAGCTTCTAAAAATAACGAATTTCACGAAACGTCTATCGCATCGAGGATGGAAGGTCGTTTCCTTTCAGTGGGTAAGAGTCTCGTTGTGAAAATTAGGTTAACTTTGCAGGATGTCATTGAATTCGTCATGGAGCGCGTAAGCTCTCGCAGCAGCCCGAGTATTTTAATTCGGTCGACGGCGTTAAATCTGCCACGGAATCTTTACCTTCGACGCCCGTCATCCGACAAATATACCAAAATGGAACTTCGTTCGGGCTTTCTTAGACTGCAGGGAGGCTCCCCGCCGTCCGCGAGAGAGCGTCTACGTCTTCCGTTTCATGGGGTTGAATTCGAGCGCGTTATCTCACGGAGGAGGATCGATAGGAAAAGCGTCGGAATTCTCACATTTATATCGGACCGACGTCGTTAGCGACCCGATGCCCAGCGGTGCCCCCACATTTATTCGGCTTACCAACCCTCTCTGCGACACCTTTCCGCTTGGCAAACAGACCGTTTACTCGCGCGGCATCCGTAAAGAGGTAAAGAGGGGAACGGCTATTTGGTCGTGGTCCTGGAATCGCTCATTATTTATGCGAGGCATGCAATATTTATCGGACCAACGGTCACATGACATTTTCATGCTAGATCACACTGGATTTTCAGTCGATGTCTGCTTTATATCGCGTGTTTTTCTGCTCTTCGAGTAATTGATCGGTGCGGTTGCGCAACGACAGCGGACCCTCTTTTGTCTTCTTTTCTCAAGGGGCGAGGCTTAACGTCCAAAGCAAATAGTTTTCGCGTATTCGTTGCGGATACTTGCAACGCATTCCCGGTAGCATCTCCGAATGCGACTCGCTCTAACGTAAAACTAGTCCGAAGCGATACTTACCTAACGAACCTAATCTCGTTACATTAGCTATATTATACTTGATAAATTTGTCGTTGCGGTTAATACGCCGTGAACGAACGTAAAGTGCGCTTCTAAGACATTTATCATTTCGCGCCTGATTATCTTACTTTTATTACTACTATCGATGGCAAACGCTAGATGATTATTAACGGACGCGCGAGTCTCTTATGCGTGCCTTCATCCACGGGAAACAGATGTCAAGCGTTGACGCGTCGGAATGGTTGCAAAAGTTCGTTTCGGAATATTTCCTCGGTTCGATCTGCGGTGCCACAGAAGTTAATAAGAACGCGTAAGTTAATAATCGAGGCGCATCACGCTTCAAAAGTACGAAGAAAAATGCTAAAAACTTTAAGCCTTTCGGCCGGGCAAAGCACGATTTGCACAATCAAAGCGAAAACTGCAAAGCTCGGTATTTCGATGTAATTAAAAAATGAATTCGAACGGCCTCGGAGTTGAGCGTCGTATTTAATTCAGTCCTTGTTGGCGAAAAAATCGAAGCTTCGACATTTTATGCGCGCGCCGTTAACGTTCGCAAATCGACGCGAATGGTAACCTCGATTTCCATCGCGAATTAAATACCGAGGTCGAACCGCCGAGAGAAGACGCGAAAATTTGCTTCTTCCTCCGGTGCACGTACGCGCGTACCTTCTCTCTCTCTCTCTCTCTCTCTCTCTCTCTCTCTCTCTCTCTCTCGGTGTCGCTCCGTTTTTATCGAGCGATAAGAGTGGGCGTCGAGAGGCGAATCGCCGCCAGCCCCGATTAGACGACCTCTCCATTAGAGTCATTAGCATCCTCGCGCTCGGCAGCCAAAACGTCGCGATAGCCACCGCTCTGACCACCTCCTGGAGGAATACCCGGAGAAGGCGCGCGTGACCAAATCGGATTTTCCGACACGTGCGTCACCGCAGACGCGCGTGTCCGTGTCCGTCCACCGCATCCCACTCCAGTGGTCGTTTCGCAAATAAGGGCAGAAACCGCGTGCACCCTGGAGATTGGGTGTTCGCGAACCGACATCCCGCTAATCGCTCGACGAAACTCGAGGACGCGCGAGCGTCGACTCTTAGCGCCAACCCGTTTGGAGCCTCGAGTTCCTCGGCTATTTTCTGCTTCGAATAATGCGCGCAAGTGCTCGTTACAGCCGAGCGAATTCGATCTTCCCCGCGATCGTATCGTCCGCGTCGCTCGGAGCGCGAATGCCTTCGACATCGGCGATTGATGAAAACGCAGAGGCGGCGTTACATTTTATTCGTTATTTAACACGCGATCCGCGTGTTATTGCGCCCAGCGGAAATAGTCGCCTCCGCGGAACGACGACTAAAGAGCAAAGGGAGAGCGCAACCCCTACGCGCGGGTCGCCACTGAAAGCGAGCATCGGAGCATCGTCCCGGGGTTATAAAACATTCCACCTTCTCGAGTCTCCCCCTTCGTCTCGGGATCGCGCGATGAATTCACGCGATAAAAAGGAATACAAGAAGGAGCTCACCTGCACAGTGGCTTTCCGATCACCGTAAAACGCACGACGCCGTCCCAACCCCGCGCATAAAGTTCCGTCCGCATATCTCACTATCGCATCGGTCACGGTTAATATCGATTGTCGAATGCAGTCGCACTTTACGAGGTCCGCTAACGCCGCCAACGCAAAGTGCAACGACTGCCTCGTCGAAGCCCCGCGACTCCCAGCTGACCGCGACTCTTTCGATTATTCGCTCCAACTGCCGAGCGGAAATCCTCGCACCGCGCCATTTACATAGAGCTCCAAGTCCTCTGGCTTCGACGCCCGACGTCTGTCGCGAGGATACGCGCGCTCCCATCGATCGCGACCTCACCGTACGTGGGGCATTCCGAGTTTCTTGTCCGAAGTCTGAACGTCCGTGATTTTGACCTGGCCTCGACGCAGCCTTTCTCTTTTTAACCTCATCGATATTGATCCGTGGGGATGCTTTTGCTCGCGCGTCATAGTGGAATAACTGCCGAGTTGCCGCTTTCAAGGGAAAGCACACGTGCTTGCGACCTTTTTAATTGGATGTCACGTCCGAAGATCCTCCGATAACGCGGACGCGTGAGCACGGATTTCAGCGTGGGACGCTTCCTGGTACTTCTCGTCGACGGTAGTCTTGCCGTCTTCGCTGATGTTGAACAAGGAAGCGATGGGCTAAAGTACGGACAGGTTTCTCTCTAAATATCGTCGCGAAGCGTAAAATGCGGCGGCATTTGCATTCCCTTTGCGGGAGGTAAAAGTCTCAAATTTCACGCGGTCGGCGAAAACGCTTTTAAGGCGACGTATTTCCCGGGGAAAAAGCTTTCCAAGCAGTCAGCAGAGCGAAAGCGAAATCGAATCGCGTTAGCATTCGCTCCCGAATTACCGGGGCGCATTTTCCGTTTGAAGCGCCTCGACTCGCCGCAGCTCCGACTCTCGTGTATTCGACACCGCGGTCGGTATTTATCGCGCATGGGCACACGCGGGGTGCGGGGGAACCGGGCGGCAGAAAAAAAATGGCGTCGTCTCCCAAGTGAAATTCCTGGACGAAAAAGAGCGGCGCTTTGACTTTCAAATCGTTACGCATGTTTATGTATGTACCCGGAGCGGCGAGCAGCCCCGATTTGCATGAACGCGCGAGGGGATTTTCCGTGCGCCAATTTTGGGGTCGCGCGGTGCTCGGGGGTGGGACGCCCGATAAACGACGTCCGCGGGGGATCCGCAGCCCCGAGGAACGGTCTCTCGTCCCCAAGGCGATCCGCGCTTTTTATTTCCTTTTTTCCCTCTCCGGGAGAATCGAATCTGCGCTCGCCCCGGGCACTTTGCCACGCTTTTTTTACGACGCCGCGACACGTCGTTCCGGAGACTCTCACCTCCGGGTAAGACGGGCTTCCTCTTCGGCTTTTACCCTACTCGAAAGTTCGCGCTACCCAATCCGAAGGAGATTCCCCGGGAGGAGGGTCGGGCCGCTCTTTTCCCTCGGGTGCACGCGTACTTCCGCTGGTACTGCGAAGCACGTTTTTCCTGGGACTGCGGAAGGAGACGACCCTTGCATTAATTAGTAATGCATTCGCCGGGTGACTTACGAGTAGCAGTCGAATGCTCGCTCAAGTCGTGTCGGCACGTCGCGCACAGCTGCGTTTAAAAGACGGGCGTCTCTCGCTGGAAAGAAGCGCAATTAATGCCTCGATAAGCGGCGACGAAAGCGACGGCGAAAGCGACGACGAAAGCGACGGCGAAAGCGACGACGAAAGCGACGACGAAAGCGACGGCGAAAGCGACGACGAAAGCGACGGCGAAAGCGACGACGAAAGCGACGGCGAAAGCGACGAAATTTCCCTTTTAGCCGTCGCGCGGTGTGAATGCGACCGCGTGCACAGCTTTCTATCTATTCGCGCTACGTCGCCGTAATACCAAATGCGTCCGTTGGTATTTTCCTGGGTCCCAAAAGTCTCGGGGGTAAAAATTGCCGCGTCCTTCGGACGTGCGGACGAGGAGAGTAAAAGTACGGCACTCGCGCGTGCCCGGCAAATCCATAAATCAAAGCTGCGAGGTTGGGGGGAAGCGCTCGATCGCGGGTAATGACGGCGCTCGTAACGCGCCCCTAGATAGGGGCTGATTTTTGCGGACCGCGGAAAAACAACAGACCGGCGTTCACGAGTCAGCCTGCAACTTATGGTACACGACGTGCTGATAACTCTCGCGGAAAGATATAATAGCGAATTCGCGGCTGCGTAGCCGGGCGTGTGTTAGTTAACTCGGATAAATACGTGTACCGAACTTGGCATATTTGTAGGAAACTACAAAGTTCGGATACTCGACTACGGCGGTTAATAATTACTCGGAGCTCGACCGTTCGAGGTTTCCAAGAGCATTGCGAGACTCCATTCAATTCTTAAAACCGAAGCCTACGATTTGTTGTTACTTTTTAATAACAACTTTTTATTGCAATTATATTGTATTTAGTCTCGAGAAACCGAGTTATTTACTTATTAATCGAATGTCGATTAGGGCTGTTCGAATATGCGTGTACGTAATGCATCATCTAGATTGGATTTTTCCAATTTAGCAGGACCACTGCTTTTACCCATTGATACGCAATGGCGTACGAATGCGTAAACGCATCATCATTCCAAGAACTACGAGACAACCCATCTAGGAATGTTATTACTTTCTGTTTTCGGACCTAAAATCTACCGTTGCTTTTTCATACGCGCACGCGCTCATATTTATAATCCGGCTTTAACGTTCGAATTCAGTTGAAATAATATTCTGTTGATATTTATAAATAAGTTTCGTATAATACTTTGCGCTAGTAGAAAAGCGACTTGAAAAAGATCGGGGTGTTTTAAGTACCCAAACCAGACCAATAAAATTAAATAATATCTCGTGGTGCTTTGCCATTAAATTGTTTTAGAAAATATTGCGATACACGGAGATATCGATGTTGTTATTCAAAGCAGAAATAAACAAGTCCATGCAATTAGTCTATACACGTTGATAGCCACATTATGTAAGTAAATAAATAAATGATGTACCGTTTTATAACACTTAGAACTATGAAACTATAGATTTCGATAATGACAATCTGTAAAAGAATATTATGATGTTCGTGTTCTCATGATTTCGAAAGCATCTGAAAGCACTGATTTTAATATTTTAATCTTTCCCGTTTGCATTTGTGCCAAAAGAGCGATTATCGCTCAGAGATTGTTAATTTTCGAGAAGAATTAGCAAAGTTATTTCCATCCTGTGATATAAAATATATAAAGTTTAGTCACTTCACTCGGTATAGTACACGTACATCGAAATCTCTATGAAGATATCTCTATAGTTTCCTATATGTATAAATGTACAAAGTATGTATAAATTTTCAGCGATAAATTTTCAGCTGTTTAAAATAATGCTTTTCGTAGGTGCTGAGCGTTCTTTTTTTCTATTAACGAAAAAATGACTTATTTGAATGAGTTTGGGTTTCTTCTAGATTTATTACAATGGGATATTTCATGGTTTCCTTTCGTATTATTTCAAGTCAACGTAAATAAAATGCGTTTCATCATTTCTAGTTTTTACTCAAGGTATTTTATTAAAATGGAACATTGAATAAAGATATTAGTACTTTCAGCTTCTATAAGATAATACTCCAATTATAAATATAAATTATATACCGTATGATTATAAGTAATTTTTTTTTTTTTTTTTTTTTTTTTTTTTCATAAAATTTTATGAAATACCGATTCGTTCTAAAATGTAGGCATTATTTTGTCTTATCAACCGATTGTACCTGTCCATATTGGATTTATTACAGTCTTCTCTATTTCGTATTGAATAATAATAACTATTTCTTGCTTGTCCACTCGGGTGGTATCAATCACTTGACTAATTGATAATATAGTTACAATGGATTTATGTCTGAATATTAAGTTTTTTAATATAAGAAAAGCAGTGGCTATTTCAGATGAATATCCAGCATTATATTGAAAAAAAAAGTGTAAGTAAATTAGTTTTTATTTTTCTACAATCGGAGCAAGATATTGCAATGAGAATATCCAAAGAAGACATCTAAATCGAAACACGTAATTGCAGTGTAACGTTGCAATTGACTTTACAAGCGTAAAGTCTCGCGAATTCGACGTATGAAAACAATCGCATACCGTGAACTAGCAGTTGTCCATCTATGTAACCTACGAGGGACATACAAGTAAAGAAAAACATTATTACTACGAAATAAGAGAGAAATAGTGTAAGATGTCTGATTCTTCGTATTTCACCGATGAACCAACTGTTTCTATTTTGAATTGACATTAATTAACAATCATTGATAAATAAATAACAACGATCTTAAAGGCAGGAGCATTTTTTCCGAAAAAGTATTTGTACTCGAGTGTTAAATTCTCGTCGAAAGTGTATTATTTAATTATTTGTGAAATACTATTATATTTAAAAAATTTACACATATTTACAAAAGAATATTGTTTGCCAATAGGATTCAAGTCATTTGGATTTACGCGATAATAAATTAGATATTTTAATGTAATAAACGATCGTTTCAAGTTTTATATCGTTTGTGTGCACAACAGAAAGATGATTATGAAAATTCAACAAACTTGTCGGAATCACCTTCTCTTGAATAAAGTACATTTAATTTCTTACTAAATCTTCGGGTAATTTGATTCTAATGCAACTGATTTTATTTTCAGCTCTTGTCTGTGAGGGGGAGAGAACTTGTTCGGTTTATCAATCTACAACGTAGGTATTACGTACGACGTTAAGTCCATTTTCATAGATTCTGTAAAATATAGAATTTGTAGAGTCTCAAAAGTTTATCGACGAATTATTCGCAACGTTATGATTCGAGGAGAAGTTTTAGTTGACAATCGATAAGTTCGAAACTTTTCCCGGGCCTACACCTCGTTACCTCACATACCTCGCCTATCGTAAAGAGCGCATGAAAGTACGCCGGACTTTGTTCGAAATGATTAAAAATACACATAAATTGTAAACCGAATACTCCGTCTTGTAAGTTCATTAACCGAGTGCGAGAGCCATTAGAGATAATACAATCAACAGCAGCTACAAATCGAAACGCTTTTTGCTCGCTCGTCGAATAAAACGGCGTATCCGCGCCTCTTCGTTTAGCCCTCGGACGAACCTCGACGCCCCTCTTTTTAACGTCCTAAGGCGCTCGTTGTTGCTGACTTCCCTCTTCTCGACGGTATACTCGATGTCTCCGCTCAATCGACCTTGGAGTTCGTTAGTCGCGAGGCTCTATTAGCGTCTCGTCTCCGCGTTTAGAGCTCCTCGGGGACCTGCGACGTTCCTTCGTCCTTCCGATTCTTCGCGCTGAGTAATATTGCTCCAAGCATAAATAGTCGCCGTGTTTCCCGTGATTCCAATGAGAAAGTAATTTATAATGCAAAGTGTTTTACAATTCGATACTTTGTACCACGTAACTTCGGTATAATGCAAACGATAGACCGAAGCGCGCGAAACCTCTTAAAACCATCGCTAATCGATAATCGGGAATTAACGTTGTGCCGGCGAAAAGAGGAATTCAAAGAATTTCCGTTCGCGTGAACAGATGCACGTGCACGTAGGCAAAGTTTTTACGACGCGCCAATTAGTGTCATGCGCTCGATTAATAAGGAAGGGAAATGCATTTAACTGGATTCCAAAGATATTAGCCAGTGCAACGGGCCTCGCCTTGAAATCCTGCGGTACTTAAAGACTTCTCGCGAAGGAAGACGGTCTCTTAAGGATATCGTATTTCAATTTCGAAGGAAAACATCCATTTTTTTCCCTGGCGTGAGTTACACGACGAGATGTTAAAGACAACCCTTGAGATTAACCTCTCCTCCGACCCTCGACGCCTGGTATCTTTCCGCGCACTTTTCGCCACTTTCCTTTAACGGCGTCTCTTGTATTGCACAAAGGGGCGTGATATAAAGCTAAGATTTTGCGCTTTCTTGACTACGTAATCCTCATCTCTAATTCTCCAAAATCCCCACTCGCAAACTCCCGAATGTCTCGCAAAATCTCAAAGTCACCGAAACCCACGCACGGTACGCCCCTCGCCCCCCGCCCCCAAGAAGAGTTTGCACGCGGTTTGCCTTCGGTATTTGGTCTTGTCGAATTATTAAACTTGCCGCATTGCCGCAGTTGCTCGTGTTGCCGAATTAAGCAACTCCCTTATGATGCCCGCGTTCGATAGATACGGCGTTGATTGGGTTCGCTGACTATTTAATAATTCCACATAAAAGGTGTTAAGATACGTTTGTAACATACATTTCAAATATATAAAATACCTACTGATAAAACATTTAACGCTTCGTCCGTTACGTATACTGTAATGAATTGCATCGTTGCAATTCGAGTTAGTAACAAATTTTATCTAGTAATCATACGTAAGTCGTTGTTGTTGTTGCTGTTGTTTGGCTCTAATCCTTTTTGGCGCTATCGATTTGCAATAAATTTTAAAGAGACCTCAAATTGAAATTCAGATTTTGTTAATCGAATAATCCTCGGTAAGGGCTAATTCAAAGTTGCATACACTCTGATCATACGTTGCGCTTGAAATGGACTTCCTTAAAGATGCATGTATCGTCTGTTTATCTTTTATTTTCTCCTAAGCACATAGTACATTATTATTGGGAAACGCTTACCTTAAAGTCTTTACAACGGCAGATTTTTAAAATACTTTATTGCTAAATATATATACGAATTAATGTTTCTTCAACGAACTTGAAGTGTTTGGAAAATAGGGGAAAAAACCTTTAATGTCGCGTGTCGAAATTTCACGTTAAAACGACTGCTACAGTACACACAATTCTTCCTTTTCCGATTGCTTCGAGTTTAGTCAAGTACTTACATTTAAGTTCTTTGTTCGAAAGGGTATACGTTTTCGTAGTTTTCATTGCGTTCAGCCTTTTCACGGCTTTTCCTGGCATTTGTGCAATCACGGAGAAATCCTAGACTAAATGTACAGAACTGACGAAAGATCTCAACGGTCGGGTCGCAAACTATAGCATTGTAAATTATTAATTATAAAACTCGGTGTTTCATTGATTAAAATAAGAGACGATCCTAGATATCGCTGTAATACTCCAAAAATCATAAATGCACGAACTTAAAGCAACGCGGCGCATTAATACCAATAACGATTACGAAGAAATCATACTTGTTACGAATATGATCGCGTTAATTTAACGGAAAATGATTACGTTCAAAGTGGATCGCTAAACGCGAATTTGTAACTTGTTTATCAATGTACATCGTATGTCGCTGGCGTGAGTCAGTAAAAACGCATTGCAAAACAACCCGAGTGCAGTAAACCATAAAGCAACGTCTTCCTACGAATTGATTAAAAAACTTGTTGCGTTTTATCGATCATCATGGAAAATAATGATTAACGTCGGTTCACGGTACGCAACATTATCATAAAGGCTGCACGATTCTTCCGTTCATATTGAGCTTATTTGCGCAAATAACAAAATAACTCATCATCTGTAATTACTGATTAAATAACCGCTAGTTCCAATTACAGAGAGCGTCGTTAGAGAGAATCCACGCTCTACCTCCCAGCCTCAATTATTCAAAACAATACTTCATTGTTATTCAAATGCTCGCGCACGTCGAAAGGCTTCTGCGAGCTCTGCGAGCATTGGCAAAAAAAAAAAAAAAAAAAAAAAAAAAAAAAAAAAAACAAACATCGGTTAACGCACGCACGTTCGCGCTTATTTCGTTAATTGCGAGCGGTCGCTCGGAAGCCACGACATTCCTAGAACGAACGAACGATTTGTTAAATAATGCAGGGCTCGAAGCGCGAGTGCGTATCTGCATTCGGTGGGTAAAAAATCGGGTGACGTGCGTCGGCGACGACGAGGTCGCGCGTCGAGCCAAAGCGAAGCCAAAGAAATATCATACAGAAACTACGCGAAAAGTGGACGGATTACAGCTGCGACAGCAAAGGGAGCGCGGGAGGGGAAGAGAGACGTTAAAGCGTTAGATTAAAAAGGTGGCACACTATGCGCATCGTCGGTCAGAGCGAGCGAGCGAGCGTGCGAGAGAGAGAGAGAGAGAGAGAGAGAGAGAGAGAGAGAGAGAAGGGGCGGGAATAATCAATACGGTCGCCAAGTCGTTAATTCCAATCAGCAAGCATCACGCCCCCGCGCACACCACTAAGCACCCGGGCGACGGCTTCTGCTCTCTCGCACGAAATATCGCCTTTCTTTCACCCGGGCAGTCCCCTCGTCTTTTTCTGCCATCGGAGATGAGCCGGACGCGCTTAGTCTCTTACCGCGTCTCTCTGTCGGTCCCGGTTGCACTTTTTCCTTTATTATTTAGACAGTCGTTGCGCTCGCGTCCTCCTCTCTCGCTCTCTCTCTCTCTCTCTCGCTCTCGCTCTCTCTCTCTCTCTCTCTCTCTCTCTCTCTGCTTCTTCGTGTTCTTGCCTCCTTCATTTACCCGAGCGAGAGAATGTCGCAAAATTACGGGGAGGTGCACGACTGGAAGCATATTTTGGGTCGAGAGCGGGCTTCGGGGGAAATGATTTTCAGCATTTTAGGGTTAAAACGTTATCCGCTTTGGTAATGCGGACGACGACAAGGAAAAACTCGCGGAATTAAGCGAGCGCTTTCATCCAGTTAAGAGAAAGTAATGCTAACCCTGATTACTGGAGCTCATCCCGATGGAAGCGTTTACCGTTCTCCTCGATTCTATTTTAACGACATTTCAGCCGATCATCGTTTTCCACCGAATAAAATACAATTCCCGCACAAGTATTTTAATATTTCACGACAACTTCGGGAGTCGGTGCGATCGTTGATTCGTATAATTTATATCTCGCAACTCATAGGCATTTCGGTATAATAATCAAAATAAATAAGCTTCAGTGACGCTTTTCAAGATTATATTAAAACACGTAGGATTTATCACTCCTGGGAAGGTACAAACGGTTGGAAAATGCGGAAATACATAGTTATAATGACTATTGAAATTACAGCGTGACATTCAAGTATTTAAGCAAAAAATTCATGACTTTTAGCCAGAACTTGAGGATAATTCTTGTTACAGACGTTGACGATGAATTTTAAGCTCGAATAAGCGATTAAAAATTGTGTTGCATTTGTGCGCTAATTCGACACCTGCATAGTCACGCCTAATTACATTTAATTTTCACGAAGTACTGCGCGCTCATTGAAACTTCACTGCTCGTAAAAATCAACAGACTGATAAGCATACGCGAGATAATTACTTATTAAATGAGAAGAAAAATTCGCACACGTAGTAAGGCATAATGTTAATTTTTCAAGTGTCTTCAGATTTATCAGTTGGTAAAGCATTTACAAGTAATAAAACTGGCTTTAGTTAATCCCGCTTAAAATTTTTCCCTGTTCTTTGTTTTCAGAAACGTGATGATGTATTTCCCGATTCGTACGTTTCGATGGGCGAGGTTGACAAATTTCGCATCTAAATAAATATTTCTGTGAGTTGATCTTGAATAAATTGATCCAGATATTCTGCCCTTTATTTCTGTTGAAGAATTATTATTATTATTGAATAATTATTACAATCTTGCCAGTATTATTTATTCGTACGATCAATGACCTGAATATGCGTTAACATGTTTTTCAATAAGTCGAAAGCGATATATATATTAAATTGTAGTTTATTTGCGTTATATTCTGGTAATCCTACCGCCTGTTCAGCTTATATTTACTACTTACGGATAAACGATCGTATTTATAAACTTAAGTTTACAAATACGATTCATAGAGTCTTCGAGTTAAAGGTGATTGTTTAAAGTTAATATAGTTGTCGGCAAACGAAAGGCTTCTAATCTCGAAGAAAAAAGAATCGTACAACAGTCCAAATCTATTGGCAAATTAGCTAACCGCACTGACATGGTATTCGTACTTCAATGCGTGATAATTCATCGCAATATTAATGAAACCGAATGAAATTCGCACGAGTGATGCTACTGTAAATCGAGATAAAGTGGACAGCCAAGTATTTCCTTTAAAATTCTTATAAGGTAATGTATTTAATTAGACGAAAGTGATCGGTAGCGTAAAAAGTGCGTCAAAACTTTAACCACTTGAACAAATGCAGTAGGACATCGCGCTACAAAGAGCGCCGATACGCTAAAAAGTGGGAAAAGAGGTTGAGCTCGAAAGACATTATTTGTTTTCTTCTTTATCAAAAGAAATGCAGACGCAGTTGATAATTTTACGCATTTATCCGAGAGATCGAGCCTTGATTAATTTCACCGCTGGAACTAAAGTGCGCGGCAAGTGCGGAGATGTATTCTCGTTATCAGGATAATCGAGCAGCATGAACAGCTTAACCATGGGCACGCAAAAGTATTCGTACACCGGGCTTGGTTTATTGGAATTATTCATTTATTTCTTAAAAGATTTAATACTATCGAGCACAATTGACGTGCACTAGCAATTAGCGCTTACGAATGCGCACAACAACGATAACCGATAATGCAAGTAAATCAGGAATTGACCAGGAACCGATATCGCAACGCTGTTTTAAAGGATATCGTATAAAAGAATCTCGGGGGAAAAAGAAAAAGAAAACTCGAACGATTCGCTCTGTCCGTTGTTTTCACTTTGAACTCTAAGGTGAACCTCGAAATGCGTTTAACATGCTGGGCTTCGATTCCTCCTCAGATCCGAAGGAATCCGACGTATTTTTCGTTAGTTTTAATTCCGTTGGGCCGGCTACGGTTCGCCGTTCGCTCATCCTTAGTTCGCGCGCGCGGCCTCGTCCATCATTCTCTTGGCTTTTCACCGGCTGTTTGCGCCGATCGAGGAAGAGAGCGCGATAATAGAAAAGAAGAAGAAGAAGAAGAAGAAGAAGAAGAAGAAGAAGAAGAAGAAGAAGAAGAAGAAGAAGCGAGATAATATCTCGCGGCATCCTCTCGCGGCGGCTTTTCCGAAAACCCCAACGACCTCGTCGATTTCCCGGCGCGCGAGTCGACCACGCCTGCCAATTAGCGCGGAGCTCCGATACCTCGGTTTCGCTCGCCCTTTTCTTCCCAAGCGAGTCGGGCGATCCAAAAGCATCTCCCCGCCACAAGAATCCACGAGCGAGAGATAAAAAGAAGAAGCCGGCAGAATTTCCCGATAGGAGGGCTTGAGGGAGTCAAGCAGAAAGCGAGTGAGCGAGTGCGAGAGGAAGAGCGCGAGGCCGGAGCAGGGAAAGGCGGGGGGGAATCGTCGATCTCCGGCAAGTAGAAAAAGTCGCCCTGACAGAAAAGGAAGAGGAGGAAAGGATAAGTGCGGCGTATACCTATATCCGTGCATTCTCTCCCGGCGGACGGACGGTCGAGCGGTGCGCAGCCTGCGGAAAAAGAACGACGTGGAAAGATACGGCCGCGCGCTCACAGAGAACGAGCGCGCAAAAAGAAAACAAAGCCAGAGCGAGAGAGAGAGAGAGAGAGAGAGAGAGAGAGGAAAAAAGAAGGCGAGAGTTGAGCGAGCAGCGCTTCGCGGTAGGACGGATTTTTAATTTCGGCGCGTGGGGTGCAGCTCCGCACTTGGCCAACTTTTCTCTTTCGGCGCTCGCTCGAGAAAAAAGGAGGAGGAGACAAAGGCGGAAAAAACGAGTAGTCGAGAGAGCGAGAGAAGTGCGAGTGTGCAGGAGGCGAGGTGGATTTTGAGAGGAGCGCTGCAGGCATGATGGATGCCGCTCATTTTTCCCTCGGCCTTCTCTCTCTCTCTCTCTCTCTCTCTCTCTCTCTCTCTCTCTCTCTCTCCCGCTTTCTATATATATATATACACGTAGGTATGTATGTGTGGCTATGTATAATACACAGCTCAAGCGGAACGAGGAGAGAAATCGAGAGATAGAAGGGGAGAGAGCGCGCTATAGCTTTTTTTCCACATCCCCAGCTGCACGTTATACCGGAGCTTTTCGCTGATCCTGGAAGCACGAGCCGCTTGAAATCGTCGGCACTATTCTCTCTCTCTCTCTCTCTCTCTCTCTACCTCTCTACCTCGCTTCCTCCTTCTCTTCCTCTCTCTCTCTCTCGTTTTATTCTTTCCTCGCACGCGCACCTCTATTTCTCCCTTTTTCCGGCCACACTGGCTCGACTGGCTGTTCGCTCTTTCCCTCTTTCTCTCTCGCTCACCGCTCTGTCCTCTTCTGCCGTAATAGCCTCGTTCCTGGCGCCCCGAGTGTCGAGCTTGCTCGCATCGTCTATATAGTAATACCGCCGCCACCGCCGCGTGGGTGAGAGCAAGCAGACGCGCGCAGCAGCGTGCACGTCTAGATATTTCCCCGACACGTTTACGCGCGCCAGCGCGAACAAGAGAGAGAGAGAGAGAGAGAGAGAGAGAGAGAGAGAGAGAGAGAAAGCGAGAGAGAGCGAGAGGGAGAGTGAGAGCGTGAGGGAGAGAGAGAGAGAGAGAGAGAGAGAGAGCAAACGAGCCGAGCAAAGCAGCACGCCACGCTGTGCAGAGGCAGAGTTGCTGCCGTTGCTGTCGTTGCTGCCGTTGCTGTCGCTGCCGCCGCTGCTGCTGCCGTTGCTGCTGCTGCCGTTGCTGCTGCTGCTGCTGCTGCCTCGAGGCCGAGCGATAAATGGTGCCGCCGCCGCCACCGCACTCCGCCTCTCGGTTGCGCGCCCCCCCCTCCCCATCCCCCTCGTCGCGACTCAACCGCTCGCTCCACACCGGTGCGAGCATCATCCCCCGGTGTGAGATAGAAGGAAAACGAGAGAGAGCGAGAGTGAGCGAAAAGAGTATCCGTGGTGGTTGCCTCGCAGCCGTGAACCAGATAGAGATGGAACAATCGAGCTATACGGACACTGCCGCGATTTTTATTCTGCTCTCCTTCCCTCTCACTCTCTCACTCGCTCACTCTCTCACTCGCTCACTCGCTCTCTCAGATATTGCGCGACGACGTGCCTCGCCTAGCGATTCGCTCGTTTTTCAGCGGCGCGTTCTTACGGCTGTCGCCTTTTTAACGAACCGCGATGCTAAATAACGGACGACGGACGATAAGGCGCATCGACTCCTTGCCAGAATTTTCACGCGACCGTGCCGTCGGAATCATAGGGCCCGCCCTTTCGGTCGCGTCATTTACTCCGTGTCTTAGGACCTTTTCTGGCGATACGGACGCTTACTCGCGCCGTAGTTTTGCCAAAAACTTCCGACTCGAAAAACTCCCGAAATAACGGCTGTTGGTCGCCTTGCGAACAACTTTTGCCAACACTCGCCAAAAAGCGAAGAACGCGCGATGAGAAATTCGTCGGACTGCCTGAAAATTGGCACTGGAATCAACTGCACTAGCTTCGTGCGCCGGATACGTGAACGCGAAATACCTTACAGTAGATAAAGCCCGGTACAATGAGCCAATTTGTTAAACACGGCTGCACTATTGCAACGGCGATGGCTCGAAAACTCAATTTCTCACCTTTCGGATCGACTTTGGGCAACTTCTTACATTCGTACGTACGAGACATCCTTTTTTATTAGATGCGACAGGAGATATTATGGAGAAACCGGCCCTGCGAGCTCTTCGTTACCGCGATGAAGTGTGATTAAATGAAGCTTCATCGTTAAAGACGATCGCTCTATTACGGACACCAGAAGCGTCGAACGGTCCGTGAATTTTGCTAAACTAAATTCTTGCTTCGGTTATCCTTAGTTTTGCCAACGGTATATCGCTCGCTATTCGGCATCCATTGGCCTTTTTAAAAGAATTCCGTTGGTTAATCCATGGAGAGCCAATAGAAATAGAACGACTTCTCAGCGTTAATAATGGATGGCGCAAGGATATCGAACAATTTCTAAACTTTCGTAAACAACAGCCGATAGTAAATAATTATACGACATTAGCTATCGCTCCTTGAATCCGATATTCAGAGTTCGTTGCGTTTCACTATGTCGTTTTTATAAATTTAAAACGACGTGGTTGAGTTATTGCTTTACAAACTACTTCTGTATTTGCACTTTTAATCCAGTATGACGAAGGTCGAACGACGAATTTCCCTAAATGAATTTCTTTAGTCCTCGCAAAGAATATTGTCGCAATAAATATTGTTATTCGCCTATTAAATATGGTGCGCGGTAAACTTGCTTTTAATGATAAAAGAGACCGTTGCGCTACGCGATCCATTCATCTTAGGAGACATTCACAAATAGCATTTAATTATTTAAAAAACTGAAGAAATCGCGCGTTAAATTAGTCCTTGGATACTTTTTTAGCATCCACGTGGCTTTATTGAGAGCGACGTAAACTTTTGTTGTAGACAATTCCGTTTGCGTTAAACGAACAGGATAATGTATTAACCGAATCAACTAGGAATATTAGAAAGCTTAGAAAAATTAATGTTTCCGTGCAGAGGATATTATGATAATTGGTAAAATATTTTCACGCGTTAGAATTTTTATACTTTCCGATTTCTTCGATTGTAACTTCAATGGCGGCTGCAATTTAAAGTTTGATAATTCGTACAATGAATAATCTTTTTAATTTGTCACGTTGTAAACATTTGTACGCAGTAGCTTTTGTTTAACACTTCGTGAAATATATACGTTGTGTATAATGAAATCGCAAAATATAGTTTCTCTGTGCAGTTACATTGAAACAGTGATATAAAGTTTCCATTTTTATGCCAATACTTTTTTGTCCTACATTGCATTAAAAGAAAATTCTTAACGTGGCACATCTAATCACGGATAAATATCCATGAACATTCAATTATTTGTAAAATATGCAAAGAATTTTACTGCAAGAAATTGACATCATGGTAATGATGAGAACGTTGTCAAATTTGTATGGGCCAGCGAGCTAATTTAGTTTGAAAAGGAACAATGTAAGTACTATTTGCGAAAATAGGCACGTTCGTAACTATTTTTTGCGCGCCTTCTTAACTCGTATCTTACATTTTTACAGGCTGTAACTTTAAAAATTTCATTTGCACGAATACATTTGTAATTCGTTCGATCGACTATCGCGTTTATCCTTGAAAATCATTTCGCAATACTTTTCGTATTTCATGCCATTCAATATTTCAAGCAAAAATAAAGCTCTTCATTTAATATAAAATACTACCGTGCAAAGTTTATTAGTACGTAGAAGCTGACTTTATTACTAGTTGATAGCTTAAAATAACGGAAAAACTGAGAAGTTTGGAAAATTTGATAAATTTTTTCTTTAGTTTTTCATAGTAAGGCGCATAAAATCTATATAATCTATGTGTACACGACAAAATGACTGACTATTCAATGGTAATAAATTTTGTAATCGTCGAAAGCCAATTTTTCTCTTGAAATCGTAAGCGAGTTTGTTGCGATTGATTGCGTTGAATAATTAATCATTCTATAACTTTCTAAATCGGTGAAATTATGTAATTGTGACAGTAACAGTAAATTATAGATAATATAACATTCCAAGTACGAACGAGTGCAAAGATAGAATTATTTTTCAATGATTGGAAAATACAAGATTGGTATATTTATTTATACGCGTTTACCATGCAATAGAGACGAAATACTGTGAAATTTTTAGGAAATACAATATTCCATTAAGTCAGAACATACACGGCTGGATAATCATCTACGAAAATTAAGTATAAATTATACGGTATTAATCTAACACAAGATTACTCTTATAAGCGTAATAAAATTCTTCTCCTCGTTTACCTTTCAAATACATCAAATGCTGAAGATTCTTTTTAAAGCGTATTCAACTTACTTACGAAGTTCTTGGAATTATTTGCGAAACGTAGTAAATTATCTTGTAATTACACTTTCTAGAACTTTATCCCTTATTTTTGCACAACCGAATACTAGCTTTCACATTAAAAATAGAAGAATTATTTTTGTTCTGTAAAAAGTTCACTGTGCCATTCGAAAAGATCTGAATAAAACATAAATAGGCGACCCAAATTAATTATGACATGTACGCGTATTTTATAGCGATGATGATGCTTCAACGCTAAATATATTCAAACTGATACATCGATAATATAACGATAATGAAATAACTATACTCTGAATAAAACGCTATTTATAGGATTGTATATAGACGATATGTAGTACGTAATTACTGCATTTTTAGAAAATCTCAGAAATATATGCCATATTTTCCAGCACAAAAAATATGCATTGTAAGTGAAAATTACTTATATTCTACCGCAGTGTAAGCGAAGTAGGTATGCGAATTAAAGCTGATTAACGGTAAAAAAAACATATTTGCTTATCTAAAGTGGAAGTGCCTCTGTGTGGTCAGCCACGAATATATGGATACATCGTTTATAACGGCCCGAACAATTGCTATATTTTTTTCAATCGAGGTTGGAATAGTTAAACTCTTTTCATCCTAGTTCTCTCTCTCTCTCTCTCTCTCTCTCTCTCTCTCTCTGTGTCTCTCTCTGTCTTTAATGCGTTTTAAACAATGGCACATGTTTTGCAGCAGTTTTTTCTCAGAGATACATTACAGTGAAGCAACGAATTTTTTTATACATTTTTTACACAGAATTTACATCCCGAGAGACAATTTATTACCAAACTGAAATAATGCTTGAGAATGTAATGCTTTCGTAAATAATTTATGAAATTGTAGCATTTTGGCGTTGGTAGCGATAATAACTTTGATAGAGCAGTCAATTGATTATTTTAAGTAGCGTTTTTAAAGAAATAACACACAACAGGATTGTACTTGGTAACATGAACATTCTGTTAAAAAAGGTTTAACATTCATAACTTTGATAAGCTTTATATAGTTCAATTATAAATGTTTTATTTATTAGATTAACAAAAGGATGATACACTATTGTTATATTAGAGATGAGCAAAGTTCTTTTTAATACATATTGGATTATAAAATAGCATACATAATAATAAGCCTCAATTGATTTTACATCGATTGTAGTAGTAACAAAGTAATAAGGTGACAAAGTGGGAGAAAAGAAAAGCGTAAGCGTTTTCTTTAGAACGGTGATATTTAGCTTATCGTGGTAGGCGGTAGGGATATTCGTAGTACGATGGTGGTGAAAGCGCTTACCGATTTTCTCTCGCATTCTATCTGTGCTACAACTTGGAAGCTTGGATACTTACGATACAACTAATCACTGGACAATTACAAATTATAATCTCTTTTAGATATCGCGTTAAATGTTGGGTGCGTACCGAAAGGTCAATCATAAATGCGAGGAATTAGAAGTTTTAAAGCTGGTTCATATCATCGCATTTGCTTATTATTTAAATTATTTATAATAATCGTCTTTTGATAACAAAGTTGAAATCGAACTATAAGAATTTGCAAATCCAAATAGAACCATATCCATATTTCATTTATTCCCTATTAAGTAAACCATGCATCTTTAAATGACAATAATTTTCTTACCCATAAAAAACAATTATCTTTCCAAACGAAAATATTTCCTTTCATTTAATGTTTTGCACAATTCCGCATAAAAATTATTGTTTACCATTGGATAACTCTGCTAAACAACTCATTAATTTAAATTCATCGTTTTTACGGGGTATTTAAGGGTGTAGTACATTGATGCCATCAAATATTTCTTCCCTTAGCAATAGTTCAATTAGTACGGATTAATCTAAAACTTACTTTTAATAGTTCAAAGTGAAGTAAAAGTTATTTTACCCATTCGTATCGTTGAGCCGTGGTTAAAGACATTTTAAAGCCACATGTTATTGTTATTTCAAGTGTAAAGTTAAAGCGTAAAAACTAGAAGTGGACAGTTAACGGAAATATAAGATTATTCTCGATATTTTTTAAAAAAAATTCCTTAAGCCTGATCTAAAAAAGTATAAAAGAAAGACGCAATACATTTAAATTGGATTATTTTGTACAATAATCTATATTTATATTTATATTTCTCATAGATGTATTAATAAATAAACAATTACCAGGTGCAACGTATGTTTTCAGAAACAATATAGAAATCAGGAAAGATGCGAGTTAACTAGGGCTCCTTTAACCTAAGAATATCGATCGTACACTTTTTTATCCAATAGTTAATTTTACTTCATCGAATACTTGTCAAATATAATTTTGTCACTAACGACTGAAAAAAGAATTAAATTATTCGCGATAATACGTAGTAAACAGATTTATAGGAATTTGGATTTCTACATACAATAATTGCGATTTAACAGGAGACCTTTAATCATTGCCGCACGAGGCATAGAAAATGGATTTAAAATAAAATGGTCGATAAGTCTTGAGAATCATTTTTTGTTAAGTACAGATTGACTATTGAAATTATGTAAATTCGATAACGAAATAATGAAAAAAAGTTTTGGCGCGGGTTAACGCATCAACGTGGCAATTAAGAAAAAAATCGCTGCTCTTCTATAAAAATAAGGATGCCACATTTCGTATTTCCACGTGTCAAAACAATTTTTCGCATTACAAATTGCCAAGGAAATGAAGAAACTTGCCGAAATTGCGCAAGAGTCGTAGTTGAAAAATAGAAAAACATCGTAGTGAAAAGTCGGGATAATTCTTTAAAAGAATTAAACGAAACGATCGTTGATTATTTAAATATGCCGAGGTATCCGTTGAACTTCTAGGCGCGAGAGGTATTCGTTGTTTAATTAACGCGTTTAATAATTGCCGCGCGAAAATACACGCTCAAAAGCAAAACCAATACGCGTGCTCTGAGCGTAGAATCGGTCACGGGAGCATCACTGGCGTATTAAAATAAACAAATTGATGCGTGTGCGACAGGCATTGAAAAGTAAGAGCGAAAGCGTTAAAGCTATCGGTTTCAGCGTCAACATTTCGCGAAGCGCCGAGATTCATTAAGGACTCGTTCTCCGCTATCAAGCAGTTGCGGACTACTTTTGAGGATAATTGAATTCGAAAGAGCCTTCGACGTGTAGTTTCCGCCGAAACCGAGGCCAAGCGACAAATTACACGTCAGATTGTTCGTGCACTCAGCCGTAAAGACGTGCGTATTACGCGCGAAGAAAAAAGCGCGAGAGCAGGATCGAGGAGAAAAAGCGAGAAAAAGCGAGAAAAAGCGAGAAAAAGCGAGAAGAAGCGAGAAGAAGCGATAAAAAGCGAGAAGAAGCGATAAAAAGCGAGAAGAAGAAGAAGAAGAAGAAGAAGAAGAAGAAGAAGAAGAGCGCGAAAGAAGAAGGAAGAAGACCGTGAATTTTCGTGCCCAGGCAGATTTTTGGTATTTTATTCCGCCGAACTATATCTTCATCTCAGTCGGGCTGCCGAGGCAGAGACGCCAGCACCGAGGACGGCGACGACAACCCGAGAGCCCGTGCGAGAGAGAGGGAGCGAGGCAGTTCTCGCTCTCGGTTATTTATCACGCGCGCGGCGGTTCGCCGATCGTATCTGCCGTCCCTCTCCCTCAGCCTCCCTCAGCCTCCCTCGGCCCGATCCCCTCTGCCACGGCACTCTCGACTACGACTCTCGTCTCCAGGCTCGTCTCGTTTCTTCTTCCTTTTGCCTCCTCCGCGCCCTCTTCTTCGTTTTTTGCGCCGCCGCCGCCGCCGGCGAACTCGCCCTCTTTGCTCTCTTTTCCTCCTTCGCTTCTCACGCCTCTCTCGCTCGCTTCGTCCGCCTCGACTGGCGACCGAGGAAGCCCATCGTCGAGGATGGGGGACTCGTTACGAGCGCCGCCGCCCGTTCCACCGAGAGTCGGCTATATAGCGCTCGGCTTCTTTAACCCTCCCGGCGCGTCGGCAGCACGGCACAGTCGTCCTCCTCCTCCTCCTCCCGAGAGCCCCTTCTCCTACTACTCCCTGAAAGCCAGAGCAGAGAGCGCGCGTTTCCTCTCGGCATCTCTCGATATAACTCCCACGAGGGAAAGAGACTCGACTCCTCTCTGTCTCTCGCCACACTCGAGAGCACCCTTATACCCGAGCGCCTCCGTCTCACCGCACCCCCCCCCCCCGAACCCACCGCCGCTCGCGCCATTTCCGAGTATTCCCGTTTGGCTATAGCTACGGCTCACACGTACACGCGAATCCGACTCTCGCACCATCCTAGGCGCAGTTGCGGCTGCGGACGCACGTGTGCGCGCCTCCTTTGTCGATCCGTGCGGATAATTTCCTCGCTTTGAGCCCCGAAACCGCGCGCCTTTTTTTATTGGGATCGATGAGTCGTCGCGATTGTCGCGAGCGCCCGTGTCGAGGATGTCCTCGTTGTGGGATTAGTCGAGGGCGCAGAGTCGCATTTCGATGCTCGAGAACGCGCTGCGGTAGAGAAAGTTGTTTACATTACCGCGGAGGCAAATAAAGAGTCTCGGGTCGTTGGACAAAAGTGTATCGAGGCTCGGCGCGTTTGTACGTTTGACGTTATACGTCATCGGATCTAGGGGCTGACGGTCGGATCGCTGATCGATGTCGGCGAACGTGCCTTTCTTCTTTTAGTTCTTCGAGTCTTTTCTAACTCGTCATCAGCGGAGAAAAGCAAGCCCGGGGTGCAACTTATCGCGTTTCGATCATCGTTTTCCAAGCGCTGGGGAGGATTGTCGATTAATCCATAAATCAATGGAGAATAAGCCAGGATCGGGAGATTCTTGCGACTGACGAGAGTCGAAATACTCGTACGCGTATATATTAATCACGAGGACGACAAACTGTGAAATTAGTCACACCTGGAGTGTAGGAGACGTTGAAGAGGCGAAAGGGAAGAAGTGGCAATGGAAACGGTTTCGAATGATCGCAGCTCGATCGCAGCCCGATCGCGCGAGATCCCCTTTCTCCCCAAGATTGATTTACGAGCGTTTTTTCTCCTCGAGTCCTCCTTTACATTAATCGCCATGACGTGCAAAATTAGACACCGACGCATGCATCACGTGTAACGGAATCATTAGTGAATCATAGGAGTTCTGGGAGTTCTGGGAGTTCGATACGTATATAACCGCTGCGAAAGAGGCCTGTCCATGGGAGGCGGAAAGCGCCCTCGAGGCTAAAAATAAAGTTCTCGCCTGCTCTGAAAAAGCCATTAGGAGGATCGCCCGAGTGGCGCGCAAAGGGGAGAAAAGTCGAAAAGCCGTACTGCTGGAGTTTCCGTCGCTGCGGCGATCTTGGACGCGAGTCTTGGAGGCGAGCCTTGGACGCGAGCCTTGGACGCGAGCCTTGGACGCGAGCCTTGGACGCGAGCTAAAATCGATGAGCAGTCCATCGGGCGGGAAAGAAAGGGGACTTTGCGCTGTCGGTCTCGCGAGGGCGATAACGACTCGCGATTGATTTCCGTCAAGGGGGCGGGGCGGAATGATTCACGGCGATAGCGGCACCCGCGGATAAGGCGCGTTAAGGAGCTCGAGCCGCGCGACTCTACTTGTTGAGTCCTCGGAGTTCCGGCGATTTATCGGCCACGGTACTCCCCTCGCGGATGAGATACGCGCTTCTCGTCGCTGACGGATCGCGATGAATTATTCGCGCGACGCGTAGCCACGGAATCGGAGAGATTAGACCTCGGCGAGGCGCTCGAAGAAATAATTCACGGCGACAAGGCCGCAGCGCTGCAACGAATGGCCTCGGCGCGCCTCCGGGGTTAATCCTCGAAGGGAGTGTTGCGCGGCGGGGGGCGGGTTGGCGGGTTGGGGGGTAGGTAATTGCGGGCGCGATCGAGCGGCCGATTGGCGCCTTAGAAGGGGCCAGTGGTACTTTCCGGAACCTCGTTTTTTCGCCTCTTACGGGGGCGGCGAAGGGGGAAGGGGGCGGCGCTCGTGAGAATGCGGACAAGAAACGGCTTTGCTCTTCGGCGGTGCGCGAGCGTCCGTCGTGGCTTTTAATTAATCCCCTCCGGGGTGATCGCTCGGAAGAGCGCTCCCCGGATAAGAGCGGACCCGCGAGGAAAGGGACTCGGCTTTCACCGCATTTCTGCTCGTGCCAATGTTCGTTACGATCGTTGGCTGCCGATGTTGAGGGGACGAGTCTCGGTTAACCGCGTCTCCTTCCTCTTCCGATGCGAAACTCGAATTATTTACAACTTTTATACATTTTCGTAGAGCTTGCTTGTGCCCTTCGTCTCCGCGCGGTAAAAAAAAAAAAAAAACAAAAAAAAAAAAAAAAAAAAAAAAACAAATAAAAAACAAATCCCGAATGAATAACAGCTTGAATTTTTAATTAAGTGCGACGTCTCTTCCATTTACATGCTGATAAAAACACATTTCTATCCGGTGAAAATATCGTGCTCGTTCTTTCGTTTGTTAAATTGTCGTGTTATTTAAGAAAGTCCGTTGGCGTCTCCGGTGATAATGGTTTGTAAAAATCCACAACGATATCGTCCAATGATATATCGCTTCTCGTTAACAAGCATACGCATAGTTTCGCCGTCTTGTCATCGTTCGCTAAATGACGTACTCGTAGGAACACATTCGTTATTTAGCCTTAACGGGTTTAGTTGGATATAGATAGTTTTGGATCTCAAATTTTAAAAAGAGTAGTCAACGTTTCAACGACTGTCTTTGGTGCAAGATATTTGCGCAAGATATTTAATGTACTTTAAATGTACCTGAATTTATCCGAAAAATAATCGAATGGCATTCGAGTGATGTAAGGTAGAAATTCGATACAATTTAGCGATATAAGGTTATTTTTTGAAAAAGTTACGAGTAAATATGTAACATTAAAGTGCCACAGTGGCGAGAGAAGAAACCGTTTCTATGGAATAGACGCTACCATGAATTATTCGCGTTACAAAATGCTAATCCACATCGCGAACATCGACTCGATTACAAATGCCACATTTTGCAGATGTGTAAAGGCGACATTCTTCACATTCATATTTAATACCGGTCTTACGCAAACAAACGCTAGAGTGGCGGATTCTGAAAGCTCTCTCTCTCTCTCTCTCTCTCTCTCTCTCTCTCTCTCTCTCTCTCGCGGAGGCACCGACACACGCACGCACGCACGCACGCGCGCACGCACGCACGCACGCACACGCGCACACCTCACTGCCGGAGACTTATTCCGGTTCGTATCGAATGATTTAATTATGTTGATCAACCGACGGAGCATCGGGTTAATACTTTATATGCGGCGCGCACACGGCACGGCTTGCCCATCCCGAGCAACGTCGAAAAGCCATTTTTGTTTCAACGGAATTGCCGAAAATGACAGCGATGGGGACGTCTAGCCTAGAGCAAGAGATGGGGAGGACAGGACGGGATAGGTTTAGGTGGGTGAGGGAGGACAAAGAGAGACGGGAGAAAAAGGTTGAGAGGAGAGAGCGGAGAGCGTGCAGTAGGCAGAGCAGTTTGGAGTCTCTGCGGGTGCGGGAGTGCGCGCGTGTGTGGGATGCACGTGCGACG
This sequence comes from Wiebesia pumilae, assembly GCA_018907045.1. Taxonomy (NCBI): domain Eukaryota; kingdom Metazoa; phylum Arthropoda; class Insecta; order Hymenoptera; family Agaonidae; genus Wiebesia; species Wiebesia pumilae. The sequence continues at coordinate 7,712,892 of JACCHZ010000138.1, forward strand.
AGTGGATCGGACGCCCACGACGCGTGTCTTATGGATCGCGCGGGCGCACGCGTTGAGCGAGCGTTGAACGGGGCGTCGGAGCTCGACGAGGGGGAAACGAGGCTAATTCCACGGACGACGACGCTCGCCTCCTCTCTCTCTCTCTCTCTCTCTCTCTCTCTCTCTCTCTCTCTCTCTCTCTCTTCCTCTTTTTCCAACGTCGATGCAGCGCCGTCGCTCCAACGAGTGATCCTTGGATGCGGAGGCGTTTTCGGAAGCCCGCAACGCGACCGCCGAGCTTTTCAGATTTTTTCCCTCTTACTCTACCGACGGTGTATTTCTCGATGGCCCCAAGGCACGTGGGAAATACAGCAGTGGAAAATCGCGAAAGGTCCTTGCTTCGTTAATGCACGCGGTTCGTATTTATTTGCGCCGCCTTAGATGTGCGCAAGGACAAACAATGGGTCAACGAGCATTTCTACGAAATCGTTTACTTCTTGCGTTTCTCGTTTCATTCGCCGATTCTCAAATCAATGACCTAACGTTCGAAGCAACGCTGACCCTCGATCTTTTCCTCTTTCGATGCGCTTCTATAAATTCCCCTTTTACGATATTTCCAAAAGTTTGTGAATTTTTCCACCGGTAATTGTAAGATCGATTATAAGACGTAATTACCTGGTCTCTTATCGAGGAAACTGGCAAATATAGCTAGTCCTTTCATCTAATTTTGATCGCTACATAACTAACTTGAATTATTTCACGTGGGCTGGTAGTTGTGTGACAAAATCTAAATGTTTGTTTAACGTGAAGTTTCGACGGCGAAAACGTACAGTTACGTTAAATCGGTATTTACGTTAAAACGATGTATTTACGCATTCCGGCATTTAAGTCGATCTGATTCACCATCCAAGGTTGGAATTTTAATATCAAGAGAAAGAGGATTTTAAGAAAAATGACTGGAGCTTTGTAAGAACATGCTAAAGCGCACGCGATGCTTCACATTTTCGGGAACGACATCGAGCGTTTCCCAGTAAACTCCATGACGATATGCTTGGAAGAGTTTTGCTCTTGAGCAATGCAATGAAAAATTGATTTTATCACTGCCTAGTTCCCGCAGCGCTACTTTTCCTTATTTCTACAGTCCGAGATTATCCAAATCTTTCAACCTTTTACTTTCGTAGCTAGAATTAGTGGCGGTAATTACGAAAAGTATAAAAAATATTTCGTTTATTATACCTCTTCCTTTTGTGTAAGAAAATAATAATATACTTATGAAATATTTCGTACGATAATTTCGTAAAGTAAGTGAGTACCTATATTTTCGTAAAGTAAGTGAGTACCTACATTTTCGTTTTCCAGGCAAAACCTCTTCACGAACGCTCGCTCGAACGTTCTCTATGACTTCCGTACTTGAAATAGTAGGAGATGTTCTTACGCAAGGACAATATTTTCAAAACTGTATGAAAATAAAAGATCGTTGTTAAATATTGTGTAAGCGCCTGCTACTTAATGTCGTTTACATACACAAATTACGAGTCGAAAGTCTAGGGAAGTACCGTTTACTTTCGCTATTTTCAAATAAAAAGAGAACACTCCTTCGAGCTCATTATGAATTTATCCTCGTAATTGAATCCTTATCGTTAATTGAAAACGAGGCACTAAATTATCACGGTCGCGCTCGATATTCCGGGCGTCATTCCCAACGTAAAACGAATTTTCAGCTTCGATTTATCTATTCGATCGAATCGCGCGCACGAACTGCGACACTAACTGCGACACACACACACACGTGCGTAAAAGCACGCAACCGACGCATACGTGTTTCACGCTTCGGAGACGCTCTTCGAGGAGGAAACGAGACGCGGGGACGCGACGACAGCCCGAAAATCCAAATCTAATTGCCGGAAGGAGGGGCACATGCGCGTAGCATTCGACTACTTCCGATTACATTACATCCCCGCGATCAGCAAAGCGTCAGCCCTCGCGATCTACCCCGAACAATGAGTCCACGCGTGTGCGTCAGTCTCACGCCATTTTGTCTACCAAGCGTTCGCTCGGCGCGCGATTACGGGGCGCATTTTTCGACAGATAAGCGCGAAACATTTGCCAAGTCTTTAATAAGCGAGTCCTCGTGCAGTGACTTTGCAAATTTGCAGACCAAGAGAGACCGAAACAAAATTATTTAAGGCCACGAGAGGATAAACGTACCTAGACGTTTCAGATTTTATGCGAGCGTTTTACAGCGAATCACGCATTGAGGACAGTTTTACGTTGATCCGTCACGAGCATTTATACCGCGATACTTTATTTTAGAGCCTCGAGGAATAATGGACCGATTAAAATAATATATATATATATATATATATATATATATATATATATTGACGTCATTTAGAGACTATTAAAGAATTACTGTCAAAGAATACAATTACATTTGTAACTGTTTTCCGCGGCGTTGCGGACGAAACTCGAACCGCTTTTTATTATAAAAAAATCTATTTTCATTTCTGTACGCTTACATGCAACATTAAACGATATATTTTGTCTCGCGAGTCTGTAAAAGACGCGTTTCGTTTCCGTCGTAAATTTTGACAATCTTTGGAGAATGCAGTTTTACAAGTGGTGCTCGAAATATAATAACTGCGACAAATTTTCCGATAAGTCTATGACGAAACGAATACGCCATAAATTCCATTCTTTTCGATGCAAAACCTATACGCATACGTTTCGTATAATTGAATGACGCTTTGCGCGTCGTATTGTTTTGAAAAGCAGATGAATCGTTTATTCGAGTTGCGCGTATCCTTAGCAAAAGAAAAATAGTACGCGATAAAAGCTGTAGTTCGTCAACTGCGCGAATCCAGGCTCTGATGAAAAGTCAGAAAACCTTTTGTTTTTCGTTAATCGGAGAATGAGCCACGAGTCTCATCGCGAGAAATTACGCGCAAAACGAATTCTCGTGTAAATCATTAGCTCGAGCGAGAATAGTTTCGTTGGTGGCTTTTTCAAAGTATCGCGTGGGGGGTTGTTCTATCCGAGAAAAACGCCTCGTTCAAAAAGAGTAACCTAAGTAGCGCAACCGATTCGAAAATCCACGGCTAAGAAGCGCCATCATCGATTACTAAAAGATACGTCAAGGCACAAAAGCGATTTTCTCCTTTTACCCGTAATCAAATGAGCCTCGACTTCGGTTTCTTACAAAGCGCTGCACTTTCTCCCCGAAGCCGAAACCCCGACCGAGGTTCTTTATTTCGCCTTCTCCGCGAAACAGTGCGCAGTATCGACCTCCACCCCAACACGACCTCCTGTACCAACGCCATTTTTCTCGCGAAGACATTTTCCCGATGGCACTTAGCCCGGAGCGTTAAAATATTTGCTCGGAAGCCCGCTGTACGTAACCCGACGAAGGGCAGTGATAGTCGCGTTTCGGCGTATTTCTCCCTTCCTCGAGCCTTTCTCTCGTTTTTGCGTTCTGACCTCGCGCCGGTTATCGACGCACCGACTCCTAGGATACCGAGTGTTATGTAAGCCCGCGTGCACCGAGCTCGCGAGTTTTCCCGCCACGGACGTTATCATCGCGAAGGCACAAGTGCGCACCAGCTGCTGAATAATGCTCCCGGTCGCTCTCTTTCCCTCCCTCTTCCGGGTTATCGCGCACGCGCTCGTCCCAAAACCAATATTTATCGACACTGACGAAATATTCGTTTCGATGGCTGAGGGCCGAGGCAATCCTCGTGGATACGCGATCCTCGCCTACGCTTACCTGGGGCAAGTCATTTATTTTATTCGATAAGTCTTCTCCGCGACGATAATAATTTATGCACGCTGGACCGGAGAAACTTATTCGCGAGAGTGGATCCGGTTGAATATTTTCTCGTCGTTGTCGCTGTCCTTGTTTTCTCCTTTCCTTAGGAGGAGCGTGTACGCGCATAAAAATCTCGTTGACCGCGTGAGAAATCTAAAGTGTTTACCGCGCGCGCGCGCGCGCGCGACTGCACCACGAGAATAGAAGGATTTACTTTTTAGGACTGTACATATTTCACGTAATGTTTTCGCCAGATTGCATCAAGCGATGACCGAGCACTTGCTTTAATTTGACATTTTCCAAGTAAATAACTGGAATGTAAGCTTTCGTTTTATGCGATTTCAATCATTCACGCGCCCTCGCGAAAGAAGGGCAATCGATGCTCTTTAAAAGCTGACAAACTTCAATTAGGAAGTTCTAATTTCGGAGGAGCCAGTGCTTCATCAAATGTTGGCTATTACAAGTATATAGGTACGATCGACGAGTACGACACTCTCGTGCGAACCAGCGCTGAGCTTTTACGCAAACTAGACGCGTCCAAGCGGTATTACGCACTCGATAAAAAATGATTACGTAGAGAGTAGAAATAAGAGGTAAAGAGCCAAGTCGTAGGGGTGAAAAATTGAAAATAAAATCCGTGCACCACCACGAGCGATCCACCACCCTATTTAACGGCACTTTTACGCGACGCCCGGACGAAGGGCCAATTAATAGGATCAGAAGGGTCGAGGTGTATGGCTTTTCCGGGCCATTTAACGGACGCGAGGAGCTCCTCGATTCCCGTGTAAGCGCCGACTCGTGGATCCCCGCGAGGAGCCAAGAGGATGTCATCCCGAAAGCTCCATAGCGCTTGATTTCTCACGCGTGCCAACTCCATCTGTGCGAGCTCTTCTTCGTGCGAGCACGCCAATTAATTGCGTTATGATCGACAATTTTATTTCTGACCGATGGATTACTATTGATTAAGTTAGGACGGCTGATACCGAATAATTAACGCGCCTCATACGTAGTTCATGGCGGTTTCGCTGGCTCTTTGTCTAATAAATCGATAGCGCGGACGCTTAAAATGTAACATCTCAATTTTCAAATGACCTTTCGATTTTAAATTTCCGTCTTTTCCACGATAAATCGGTTTTCCATACGGAGCAATGAGCATTTATTTATCCGTGTATAAGTGAACTACTTATGAACTCCAGCAGCGTTGCAGAACTTGACCAACTTCGTTCCTCTCTTCCGTTTCGTTTAAATTTGTAACTAAGTGCCTTGGATGTAGGCAAATTCTAATTCGCGTGGAGTGTTAAAGTTACGTGGCCGATAAGTAAGAAATATTTTTCAACGCGTCGTCTGCAAAAATGATATCGAGCGAAGTTGGAAAAATTGAAATGAACATCTGAATGTATCGGGGGTAACGACGATCAAAGTTTAACAAAGACACGGGATAAGTCGAGCTTTATTATTTTTTATAAAAATTCGTTATCAAATCCATTCACGCTTACGTACATTATTGTCCTGATAAATAATAACGCTACGTCTACACCGATTGTTCATGATATTTATAAAATATCCACATAGTTAAGTATTACGTTAAAATTTCCTATGATTTAAAATAAAAAATAAAAAAATTACCATTCGGACTTTATAGTTTGACTCAAGCGGTAATCTGTAAGCTGTAATTGACATCCTTACAGCTCGTAAAAAGTGTACCGGTAAAATTAGACTTAATTCAAGAGCGTATATCAAGAATAACACGAAGGTATTTAATTTTTGAGTTTACATTTCCCTTTAGACTTTAGGTTGCCGATATTCATCTCGAGAGAGAGAGAGAGAGAGAGAGAAGAATTTCTTTGTTGACGGTGTTTTTAGGAAAATCTGGCCACGCGGTGGAAGGAAATTAAAAAAATTGTCTTGAATACTAATAACCGCATGACATCGTAACGTGCACTCGACAACCTGTTCAATACTTGGAAATTTTAAAATAATGTAAAAAACTGTTAGTATTTGTATAAGCTTTTGTATAAACTGTCCCATAAACCGTACGTTTCAACAAACGTGTTCTTCTAAGTAAACGAACATTTGGTTCTGCGCGTACAATTTACTTTCTTTTCCCTCTTAATTATAACTGCAGAAATATAATTGAATTGAGTACCTTATGAAAGCTCCGACTCGCCCGTAATCACTTGCTTAAGAATAAATGATTTCTCATAAATATATGTAGATTTGAAGGAACGTCGTTAAAGGAATGCCTCGTAAGTTTATACTTTAGCGTAATACTCGATTGCCTAATATTTTAAAAAACGTACGTCTGCGTATAATATAATCTTCGGCTTAAAATTTAATATCGAACGAAGGTTAACTTAACGCCAAATAGTCATAATACCGAGTTTGAAATTTTTATGGAATTATAAATTAGAAAAAATTTGAATCCGCGAATATTGGGGTAGCCGAGATAAAAGCACAAGGCTCGCAAACACCACTACTTCCTTACGCACATCCTCGCGCAACACGCCCGATGAGTAATCGGAAGGAAGACATTTTCATCTAGAAAACGAGTTTCCGAAATTGCAAAGTCTCGAACCCAATATTCATATTTAAGACGCACGTATATTTGCCGCCTAGCACTCGCGTGCTTTAAATTCCGTAAATTGACCAAACACGCAGCCACTCGATAAATTATGCTTTCGAAAGAAAGGTTGATCCCCGGCGCGTCAACCTCGGAGAAAAACCAGCCGTCTATTTATATCGCGAATGAAATTGGTCGATTAAGTCGCTCTAAATTATAGAATGTCGTCTTTTACGAAAACTCGTGAAATTGTTAAGGCTGTCGAGAATCATCGGGAGACCGACCGTCGATGCCCTAATTCTTTTTTTTACGAACCGTTAAATTACAGGCAGCCGTGGACGAGGGGAAAAAATTCATCAGGCCAAGACGACTTATCCCATTAACACCGGAGACTGTACAGACGCCGTGACGCTCGCGAGACGCGCGGACGGTAATTCGTGGAAATTGGGAAATTAGCGAGGAGACGCGATAGACGCTGGCGATAGACGCTGGCGAGAGACGCGCGACCGAAGTGTGCGTGTAATTTTAAACTCGGCCATTTCTCCTCTTATTTTCCGTTGCTCGTGCGGAGCGAATGAATCCGACCGAGCGAACATGGCAGTTTCGAGCACGTGGGCCAACTTCAACGAGATCGCTCCAACTTCTCTGCCCTTCGTGTTGCATCCAGTCAGGACTTTAGCTTTGGTAGCTCAATGTTCTTTCTTGCTGCTCTACAGTTGGGCGAATGTTCGGAACAGTCATAAGCCGCGACCAACATCTTTGAGCGTCTATTGATTTTTCGCGCGACGAAACCGCGCGAAGACATTTTAATCGCTCGAACGCGTTGGCCAACGTTGTTCTCGATAATTAAATTAGCTCTGATGCACCCCTGTGTAGATTCTCTACCAACAAATCCAACGGAAGACTAAGATTATACACGAATGTCATATCGGAATAACCGTGACAAGATAAAATGACCGATTCACCTTTCACGCATCGCACTCGGCGAGTAATTGCAAATTTAACACGGATCCCACCTTATTAACCCAAACACGAAAAGAGTCCTAAGATTGTTTGGCGTTGTACGACTTTGCACGATTCGTGCAATGTATTTATACCCAATACTTACGTAAGATGTTGTTGCTGGTAAAAATATACGTGGAAGTGCCAGATACACGCTTGCCAAATTTATTCGTATGAAGCATTTGGATGCTGATTATCAATATGTGTATATCAATATATATTTATATTTATGACATCTGTTGTGTTTATAGTAATTTTTGTTGTCGAATCAGATTGGGGAAGGTGTTGAGAGGATGCGCTTAACTCCACGTACGGGATTCGCAAAAATACCGTTTGGTCAGAAATTTAGGTAAAGTTTTCAGAGACGTTTCCACGCACCGAAAAAGTTAATATTGCGTTTGTGGCTGGGCGTGAAAGATCATTGACCAAGACTTCTTCGTACGACTCAATTTCGTAGGAAAGAAAAAACATTCTCATTCTCCATTATAGCGAGCAACGATAATTTAATCCGAAAGTGCGTTCGCAAGACTTTCTCGAGTTCGTTAGGCAATTAATTTTTTCTTTTTTTTTTTTTTTTTTTGTCGCAATTACGAGATGGACGTTGGATGTTGCATATAAATCAGGGATAAACGAATACGTCGACTCGAAATCCCTGAATAAGCACTTCTTCTTAACCTTTTAATTATTTCTTAACAGGTGCACGGCATTTTTTAAATTTGACGGCAGATTAGCTGTTTGAGCTTAAAGCGCCGCTGCTTGAAGTTCAACCTCAACTTTTTACAACATTTTTTACCGATGCCTCCTTAATTTCAGCGACAACTCACAAAGAGTAATTGCCCCTCGTAGATCACGGGCGCACCTCGACGCTCGCAGCGGCGGTGGCAACGACTTTGATGGGTAAGGACATTATCCAACGTCACGAGAATAATCTTCCGTTTTGCCTCCTGGGGGAATGCGCGGGGAAAAAGCGACTGGCACTTGCGCCTGTTCATAAAGCGTGGGTGGCGAGCGCGCGCGCATTTTACCGCGTATTCACGATAATGAGCGCTTGCGGTCAGTTCGCGGTGGAAGCGGGGGTTGGAAGAGACGAGGACCGAGGGAGATAAGGAAGCCGATAAGGAGCGAGGAGACAAAGCTCGAACCGGAGGAAATCGGCGGCGCTCGAGGATGGGGTAAGAGCGCGTGCACGCGGCCCACCCCATCGCGCGAATCCAAAGTGGTCGTATAAGGGGTTAACGAGGGCGCGCGTAGCTACCCTTCGCCGTTTTGACGACTACGGCATGCGGAGGCGACGCGCGCTCGACGTTGTTAGGGCTTGCGCGCGTTCGGATGCGAGCGAGAGTGAGATGGAGCGAGAGCGAGCGAGAGAGAGAGGGCGCACTGCCTGTCGGTCGACAACGGGGCTAAATCTGTATGCGCGCACACACGCGTATCCTGGGTACTAAGCGCGTATACACACGGGTAAATCGACAAAGTGAGAGAAAACGAGAGCGAGCGAGCGAGAGAGAGAGAGAGAGAGAGAGAGAGAGAGAGAGAGAGAGAGTGAGCGAGGGTACGAGTGCCGAGGCGCTGGGTAATCACCCAGCGGCTTGCGTTATAGCCTCGTTATGCCCCGCACAGGCTATACGCCCCGTCGTCTTTCCTCCTCCTCACCCTCATCCTCATCCCCGGCGGCTCTGCCTATCTTCGAGGGTGAGCTCGTTTTATCCGCTTTCTTCGGGGCTTCCTTTTTCTGGGCGTTTTGAGACCGTCGCTTTATCTCCGGGTGCGCGAGCGTCGCTTTGTTTATCGTTGCGGCTGTGCTCGCGTTTTTCCGTCGCTTTTCAAACGACGCCTTTCCTACGTAGCGCCATTTCGCCAAATTCGCTGACTTTTAAAGCGAGCGCGAGATCTTCGAACGATTTCCTTGTTATTAATTCGCTGCTGTTCTCCCTTCTCTCTTGCTCTAGCCGCTGTCCCTGTATCCTGGGAAAACATTCTTACGCTTTTCCGATGATAGATCGCGCCTCGAGTTTATTCAAAAACTATCGATCGAAGCCGAATACTTTTTCCGAAGAAGTGCGGCACAATTTCAAGTGCGTTGAAATTCAAATTTTCAACCTCAAAAATTCAACAGCAGCGTTAATCCGCATCTTCGAATTCCGGGTTTCGGCTTCATTCTCGATAATTCCATCCAAAATCGTTGATAAAAAGTGCTTTTCACGAACTCAACCTGGACAGTTCCGTTCATTTACGAGGCACGTGCCCCTTTTCGAGGTTTATTTTATCTTGAATTTATGTGCACTTGTGCTTACGTTGATCGCAATTCTTCTCAACTGTGGACATTGCAAAAGAATACGTATTCGGTATAAATTACCGAACTTTTAAACTATTTTTTCGTTTCGTTTTTTTTCTCGACTTTCAGCGTTAACTTAATAATCATCCTGATAATACTCTCTATTTATTATTCATGACGTGAATCTGCTTTATTAGAATCCACCGATACAGAATTCTACAAAAATTTTCCAATTTTATCCCGTATTTATCGGGTCATACTGTACCTGCGACTCCAATCGAATATTTATATAACAATGTCCTCGAGGTTGTTGAAAATAGGGCGGGCGGGCGGCGGCGGCGGCGGTGGCGGGGGGGGGGGGAGTTGTATGTTGTTTATGACAAGGACATTAAAAGGAACATAAATAAAATTCAGTTATACCGTGCATCTTGTAGATTCGCATTTAATTCCTTTTAGGTAGCTACATTTAACGTCGCAGCCTTTCGTAACTACGGTCGAGGGTTACGTAATTTTCGGTCGAATATACCTATACGCTTTTCCATATTTTCGTGTCGCACATCTTTGCTCGATACTCGACGGTCTCTCTGTCCTTGTTCTTCATTAGCAACGTCAAACCTCTACTACACGTCTACGTCGTCTTACCTTTACCGTTTATACCTCTGTATATGGCACCTTAGTTTCCCAGCAGCAACCTCTGGGAGCGAGTTTAATTATTTTCTATATATATATACATATATATACACACAGCTATGTGTATACGCACACGTTCATACGTACATACGTATATACTTATAGATACAACGGAGCTTTCAGCAGGGATCGGCGAAGAGGCAACTTTAATCCTGGGTATAAGCCATCGACAAGACGTGCTCCACATCTCCGCATCTTTTCATTTCTTTGTCTGTTTGCATTTTAAATAAAATTTTTCAGCACCATCGGTTTATTTATCAGTGTAAAAAATGTAGACGACACGTCCGGTTGTGGATGACGTTAATCGTTTGATTGTCAAGCACGCGTCTCGATTAAATGAACTCGCGGGTTTTCCATATTCGAAGAAGGACGTGCGTCGTCAGGTACAAGAAATGTCTCGTGTGATTTGTATTTAGAGAAAATTGAAGGCTTGTAAAATTGTAGTTTAAGTTCCGAGAGGACTTTATTCGCGTGATTCTCCGATATACTTGGCATTTATTTGCGAACGAAGATATTTTGCGTAGCGAATAGAGAGAAAGGCACGTAAAGCGTGCGAAAAGCGACCAAATCGTAATAACAGTCTTGTGTATTAGCCGTTAATGATGAAGTCGAAGGAAAAATGAGCGAATGTGCGCGTTTCGCAGAAAATTTCGCGATTACGATACTCGAAGTTTTTGAAGATGAAGGCTGTTTGGAGTCGAGGTGCAGCTCGCTCCTAGTCATTTATATCCTAAGGCAATGTTACCGACGTTGGTCATTTTATTTTCCTCGTCGCTCTTTACTCCCTTTTGTGTCCCGAGCCAAAAGGAGAATCTGAAATGGCGCGCTTTCGAGAGGATGCGCTTAATTCCAAGTAGAGGATTCGCAAGAAAGCGCCGATAACTCAGCGAAATTAGGGGAGTCGAGAAAAAAGGAAGTCCCCTTTCCTATATCCGTGCATCGCGATTTCCGGCCTTCGTGTATACTTAAGTGCATGCAAATTCGTGTCGTTAAAGACTTGCAGATGTACGCGTTTCTTCACGAGTGCTCCGCTTTTTCGCTTTTTCGCTTTTTCGCTTTTTCCAAGCGTCAATAGTGGCGCCTCCTTGGTTGCTCGCACGTTTACGTCGAATAAATAATATATTTCCTCGTTTGTCAAATTCCTATTTAGTTGACGTCCAATTTTTCTTTGCCCTGCGAGACATCATTGGCTACTGCTAATTATCTTTTTACAAAGAACGCATTCCTATTTCGTGCTCGTTTCGTGACTGTTTGCCGCATTAATAATCGCCCCAGAAAGGGCGCATAACTTGATGTATGGATTATCCACTGGATTGAATTAATGATACAGTACATAAGATAATGCTCGGACTTAAGAAAATTAATCATTCAGATTGCGGATTAAACCGTCCATTTTATAGATCTTGACATTTTGTCAAATAATGCATTCAAAATGACTTCGAATTAGCGAGTCGAAGAATATATCGAATAAACGGACGCTAAATCGAAGAATGTGGATTTTACATGGAAAATATTGGATAAGCTGCGACCACGTTGAATGATAGCAATGAAAATGATCGACCACCAGTCACCGTATTAAATATGTAATGTGTAAAACTCAAGTTTAATTAATTCGAAATGGGTAAGTAATATATTTTTAATGGGAACGCGGTAAGAAATTACGAAGATTTAATTGGCGATGACTGTGCACGCGAGTGAACGCCATATTAGAAATACGATTTCAATATTAAAAATCCCAAGAAAATCGTTCGGCCCCTTATATTCCTTCGAAGGATCCCTTAGAACACGCTTTCGAAAATTTAGAAATAAAGAGACCAGTTTCTTGAGCAATACTTATATTCCTCAAATGAGCTCCTACAGAATTTCCTCTGGAAATAATGCATCAATTTAAATTTTCGCTCCGTCGTTCGTATTAATTTTCCTCTCCTAATACATTCTTCTCGAGATTTTCCAAATAAAATTTCAGAGCATTCTAAATAACGACGATTTCGTACAGATTTATGCAAATTTACAAGATAAAGCAGTCACTCCCGTCTGATTAAAGAAATTTGAAAGTTCTCGCGGCACTTTGCGCTTTAAATAATTTTATCGATCCTTTTCTCGAGCAGCGCGATTCAACGCTTCGTCGATCCTCCAGAAATAATGCAAATATACAAAAACTAAAGTATACCTTCTCGTTGTCTTCGTTCATCCTGCCACACACGGAGCATTAATTTTTGTACGTTGCCTACGATACGCGATGCGCATCTCGCGTCAATTTTACGTTCGGAGCAGAAACAATTGTCAAAGCTGAGGTGGGGGTAGCGCCTACGAATAAATGGGGATCGCGCACATTCGGAGAGCTCGGTTTGCGTAATTATTCGAGTGTGAAGTTGTCGGTGCCGAGTGAGCGCGACGCGAGGGGATGCGGAGCTTTAAACATATTTACAAAGACGCAGGTGCACGCACGCGCGTATGACCGAAAGGATCCTGACGACGTTCGCATCGCGGGGCTTCGGTGCACTTGTTACGCAGCCTTTATACCCTATACTCTCTTGAGTAATCAACCGACGGACTCGGTACGGCCCGGCTTACGACGCAGCGTGAGATCCATCGAGTACAATCCAACTCTTTGCTGCGTGTCGTGATTTGTTTCGCAATCGTCGAAACTCTTTTCGAATCGAGCAAAGATATCGTTTTATTGAATGCGCCATGGCATATGATTCCGTTGAATTCGTAAGTATCGTTAAAGCAAGGCTTGCTCAACTCGACGGAGTCAATGTGCTGAAAGCTTCCAATTTGCGTTGTTGTCGTTGTCGTTGTCGTTGTCGTTGTCGTTGTCGTTGTCGTCGTCGTTGTCGTTGTCGTCGTCGTCGTCGTTGTCGTCGTCGTCGTCGTCGTTGTTGTTGTTGATAATTACACGTATTGGTATTGATTTTGCGGTAAGTTACGATACTGCGCTTTCGAGTTTTATGCAACTCGAGTTGTTTTCCTTCCTTGGAGTTGCGGATTATGCAAACGTAAATTAAGTCGTGTGCCACTTCATTGAAACGCGATTCCGAATGATTTTTTAATAGTAATATTTATCGACGCTCGATCGATTTATTGGAAATGCGGATGCTTAACTTTTCATCCGAAATAAAAGCATCGAATCGCTTTTATTTGTTCTTTAATATCTAAAAAATCACGAGTTCAACGGCACTAAGAAGATTTATATTTCGTTCAGCTTTGAATGACAATGCATGGATTCTTTTTAAAAAGTATGGATTGCCATTATAAGGAAACGAACCAATCATTTAATCAAGAAGCTACTGATTCTTATCTCTTGCAGAATCGTTGATTACTTGTAACGCCATTAGCTCGACAACTTAATTTAGCGGTACAATAAAATTGACAACTTTTATGTCGTAATAAATACCAAACAGTCTTCGGTTTTTCAACGCTACTACACGCGAAGTCAATGGTCTTGTAATTTTAACGAACGAGTGCCGCGGTAAAGATAATTTGTGAAATTCTGTACTTGTGACGTACAGCTATCGTCGTTACTTCTGTAACCGAAAATGCCTGCAAAATTACAATTTAAACCTATTGTCGCGAACATCCACAGCAACAAAAGTAACGTATGTTCCGATATACAATCGTTTTAAGTAATTACGGCAAGTTTCGTTACAACTCTCTTTAATGCAGACGATTACAGTCGAAGGAACAAGGAACGGCGACGCTACGGGGAACCAAATTCCTCCCCAGAAAATCTAAATTTTATTTCGCAACGCAATGGCTGGCACTTCTTCGGAAGTAGTTGTCCTAGCGCGAGTTGTCCAAGCCAGGACTTGGGCACGATCCTCGACGAGTTAAATTACGCTTCAGACCTCGGCTCATCAAAACTCCTGCCCTTCTTGTTAACCACGTACAAAGTTTGTTTCTTCTTTTACTTTCAATTTTTACGAAGGACAAATCACCTTTTGCGCGGATTACGGATTGCGAGGTTCGCGCTACGTTATAATGGTTAAACATTATGTGGAGGCAGGAAAAATGTTTTCGCGTTAATCGTGCGTAAATTAATCGAGGAAACCGCGAGAGCTAAGCTTTCGGAAAAGTCAGGCTAATTGTAAAATACGAATCATCGAGTACGGGAAGAGTAAATTTTTTTATATTTTTTTGCCGCGCGAGTACATCTGATCCGATAAAGACTGCCAGGAAAAGTTAACTCGCGACTCTACTCGCGCGCTCAAGTTTTATCCGACACTTTAAAGTACGCATTTGCACTATTCTACATATAGAGTGACGTACGTATGAGCGCTTGCACACGCATACAAGGAATGCGCGTACAACACAGATATGCATTTCAGCAACCCTTGGTTTCTTTCGCACGGTTCACCCCGAAAGCTCGTTGACTACGGCGGAGGAGAGAAGAGAGAAGAGCGAAGTAGCGTATGGCAAACTATAAACGCGTTGCACTTCGAGCCCTTCTCACTCGCTACGACTAAAATTCAGATCGGAAAATTTGGAAGCGCCGAGGGCCATTTAAAAATTAGCGACTGATCACTCCTGTCGTTTTAAATTCGGTAATTGATTAATGACGCATTCAGCTGCCCACCGTATCAATAAATTTGGTGGGATTATAACGCGATACATCACCAGCACTGTGAAATATTTGCGAGCGATCGCAAATTTTAAAAGACTTTCTCCAAGCTCTGTAATACCGAGCGATTGCGTAACGCGTTCGAAGCTGGTGTTGCGAAATTTTCGGTCAGATTAGTTAGAAGAGTGTTCGTGGGCAACTTTAGCGACGAGTGCTCATTATCTCGATATATTTCGTGTAAATATTAAACGACGGCAGCGTTAAACGCTGCTTTTATGTCTCAAACGTTCTTGCGATTACCAAAGTCTTAGTTTCGACGGTTCGCGCGGTCGTTGGGTTTTTCTTTTGTCCAAATTCGATGGCAAATCGCAGCTGCACTTTAGAGTGAAACGTCGTCGCGTAAATGCGCATCGACGATTTACGCTTTTCGTTAACGTCGTGTACCGATGAAAATTGGTGGTGTCGAATCGAGGTTGCGCGAAATGCGGGTGGCACTGATCTTCCGGCATTTCCCCCGAATCTCTTGAAAAACGACAAACGTATAAATAAATAAAAGGGAAAAAGAGAGGAGTGCGAAACTCGTCGAGGGTAAGTCTCGCTCTCGATCGTCCGTCATCCGAGAAATAGTCGGAGCAGACGCGCGCAGGAGGGGCCACCCTCGCGTGTATCCTTAATACGTATCGGGTCCACGGGTGCCCGAACACGCGCTCCCGTGTCCCCGTTCGGGTGAGCCAAAGCACGCGCCGTAACGCGGGTGCCCGACTTTGGCACGCACTCGTGGTTCGCACAGAAGCGGCGACGGCGGATATCGCTCGAGTCCGACCCTCGAGAACTGCCAGCCGTGCGGCGAAAGAGGGTGGGAGGGTGGCAGAGCGGGCGAGAGAAGGCGACGAGGAAGAGGGTCGGAGGGAGCGCCTCCATAACTTCGCCAGCTCGCGCTCCGAGAAAGGCAAAGAGAGTCTCCTGCGTCACTCAGCCGCCACCCCCTTGAAGCCGCCGCCGCGCCGCCGCCGCCGCCGCCACCGCCGCCACCGCCGCCACCGTCGCCGCCACAGCCGCCGTCGGCCCCTTTCTCTCCTCGTCTATGCGAGAGATACCCTTCGACTCGCTCGCACCCACACAGCAGCGCTAGTATACGCTCGTGCCCGCCCTCTCCGTGTTGCCGCGGCCCGCTCCGACCGCCACCCCATTCCACGAGCGCACAGCCGTGTCCCGCAGGGCATGTCCCTGCCTCGAAGGCCGGCGCAGTCGGCGTCCTCCGGAGCCCGGTCGTCGGGGTCCGTTGGGCCGTCGCCTCGGTCGCGAAAAAAAATCCCTATCTCTGGAGGGCCGGATCCTGTTCCACTCGTCCTCACCCCCAAGAGCCCGCGACGCTCCGACGTACCCACGGATTTTCCGACATTTTACGAGGGAGCGCGAGCGGACAATACTTGTTCGACCGCCAGAGAAATTCTCATCCCCTTTGGTGGCACGCTCGGCGGCACGCCCGGTCGTCTCTCTGTTATAGCGCCAGCTAGCGCTGCCGGCAGCGAGCGAACTTCCCCCTCGGCGGGCACGCCAGGCCACACCGCACGAGCGCTCACCCTCTCTAGCATCCTCTTGCTCGCTCTCGCTCCCGCGTCGCTCACGACCCTTGACCCACTCCACCCCGCGCCGCTTTCAGCCCCGTGCACGTATACGCGGCCGCTCACAGGCACACGCGCGCCCCAACTGCACTCGCCCGCGTCTATCGCGGGGGCTTCCCTCGCTCTCGTGTGCGCTTCGCGTGTGCACCAGCGCTGCGTTTTCCTCTCACGCCCATACCTACCCTCGCGCGAGCCGCTCGTTAACCTGCCGCTCCACGCATACACACGCCGCTCCTCCGCCGCCGCAACCCCCGTGCGCTTTTGCGCGAGAGATAGCTTCAGCGGACACGACTCGCTCGAATGTCACTTCGTGTGCGCGACCGAGCGAACTTTAACTCTTGACAGGGCGCCTCGGCTTTTACCCCTTCACCCAACCACCCTCCTGGCTTCGCGAGAGTCCTCCTGGCGGCGGACGCGAGATCGCGCGCGGTGGCGATCGTTCCTTCTTCCTCTTTAATTGCGCTATCGGCAAGGGCGATGCGACTACTCCCAACGGTCGAACATCTGGGTGAAAAGGGTCACTTTTTAGCCCGTGAATAATGTTGTCGGGCGCGTTGCGCCAAGTGTCAGCGGAACCGAGGTGAAGGACTTGCGTTCCGGGGATGACACTCGCCGCAAGGAGCCGCGAAATGACGCCAGGTTGCGTTGAGCGAAAATGTAAAGGAATCGCCGTTGAAACGGCGGTGCGATCTATGGTTTCGCATCCGAAGCCGCCCGAAATGATCCAAGATTTTTCATCGAGCCGCGCAACTGTTGCGCAGAAAAATGTATTTCCTCGATAAATGGGAGATTCCGCGGAAAGATACATCTGTGCGAGAGTTCGCGCGTTCTTCGCGCGTCATTGGAAAATTGTAAAGGTCGGGACAAGTTTAATTCGTCGTGGGCCGAGAAGAGGGATTGAAAATGTTGCAGTTACGAAACTTTTGCTAATGATAATATTACATCATTGTGCCGCGTGCATCGAGTCCTAAATGGGTACGGTTGGAACGTATAAAAATACGCGTATCGATCAATTGTGGCACTTGCGATGGAAATTAAAGTCTCCCGCGCGCGTTATTTATGTACTTCTTAAGTTTTACGCTATTCCAGAGCTAAAAGAGGCACTTAGCCTGTATAATTTATACTCGTTGCTTTTAGTTTCCTCGAATAATATGCGACGACGCGTCATTGAGCATTTTGGGCTCTTTTCGTGTTTTCGAGTGACTATGAGTTACGGTTCGTTCGCGGATAAAAGTCAAGTTTGTTCTTTCGTGTCTAGAATGAAAGCTCGGCGATGACAGAAGAATTCAAGCGTTCGCATAATTATCGTATAAATTCCAAAATCACAGATGCCGAGGGCCAATGGCAAAGGGAGCGACTTAATTTCTTTTATATTTGAATTAAAGGGCGAATTGAAAAGTCGCTCTAGAGGATTACCATCCGGCGAATAATCTCCGTTCTTCACGAATATGCGATTCGTGCTCGGAGTTGGCTCGAAAATTAATACGCGAAGCGCGTACAGTAATTCCTTGGACCCAATATCCCGGTGTCAGTCGCGCAACCTCGACAGCGTCAGTCACGGATTTGGTAAAAATCACGCGAGGGCGCAAATATAAGCGGAGGAACGGCGCGCGTCGACTTGCACCCCCCATCGGCCTCGCTCGTGCCGCTATATTTACACATGAATAATCCAGTGGCGGCTGATCTGCCCGCACCTACGCGAAAGCCGGAAAAGACTCGCGGATCTTGGTTTACTTGCCGGCGCGCACACAAGGAGATGTTTGCAGCCGCGAGATCAATGGCAGGCGCGCCCCGGCTTCCACCTCCGGGAGCGGCGTCTCCCGATTTTTCCCTCCTCACCCTCGCGCTTCGCTCGCCTCGATAATTAGGCGTGAAACCGCAACAACCGTAAGCGATTCGCAATTTCTCGATCCACTGACTTTGACACGTCGAACCATCGACGAGAGCCGTCGCTCGAGTTCTATTCCTCTTGGATATTTTCAGACGCTTCGCGAACAAAGGATGCATGACATTTATCTTGTTTTTTGCGTACAAGACTAGATTCTCCTTGCGCCCCGATCGTGTCCCTCCCTCTCCTTTTAATTTAGACTCGCGTAAATGCTTCTCTACCTTTTTCATTCGCTCTCTTTCCCGTTGGCTAAACTTATTTTCCCGCTGAATGATATCGATGATTCCGCACTTGTGCAGCTTTCGGATGTTCTTCTTATCTCGTTTTACCATTTAACGATGGAGGCACGTTTTTGTCGATTGTCCGCTCTCCTGTAGACTGCAATTCTCATCCAAGAGTCCAAGTGGAATTACCATTGCTTTGAGGATCTTAACTTTTAACTTCGTCTTATCTGGAATTTCGATAATACGCTCATCTCCGAATTTCCATAATTTCGATAGACAGTTTTAAGCTCGTTTTTCCTGCGCTTATCGAGGCATTGAGCTGCACTCGCAATGTTTATATCACATTCCTGTACTGCTCTAGAATTTTGAGAAAAATTTTCCCCTCGTTAATTAGCTCGTTTGAGGGCGTTGCTAGAAGCGTAGTACCGAGTGCGAATGAAGAAATAAAAAATCAACGTGAGATATGACGAACGTTTTCCAGAGCTAAGGTACACATTATAAATAAGTACCGCTGTTTACAAAATAATGCTCGCCTTTTTCGCCTCCTAACAAATTATGCAAGAAACAAGTATTTAGTACTCTTATGACAAAGTTGAGGAGACGTATTCCGTAGGAGCTTGTAACATTTGAATGTAGGATAGAGCCCAGTGGTAATTATCATTGGTTTTTGAATAACGCACATACGACGTCAACGTGGAAGAGGATTGATTTTATTTGGTGAAACGTTCCGGAGTCCAAAAGCCACAAAGTTCGATACAATAACCGAGCATTAATTATGAATTCTTGGATATTTTCGGTTACCGAGTATTTATTGCCGGTACTCGCTGCTATATTGGAAATTTCATTGTCTACAGCGTTACTTCGTTATTTAGGGAAAAAGTGTCCGTATCGGGCTTTTGCCATTATCGCGAATCGCTATTAAACCTTCTTCCCTGCAGGCTTATTCACTTTCGCGACGACTTTCTCACGCGCTTTTATCATAAAAATTACCCTTTAAATGACAAATGCATCGATAATTTCGTTAAGTAACCAATAAATTTTCTTTCGAAAGCCCAGAAATCCTTAGTTTTCTTTTACGGCCAGCTGCATATGCCTTGATAAATCTTGCATTAGAGACTCCCTACACGTATCAGTAGCAATAAATCGTTCGCAAACTGTACGGTCGTATATTTTTCGAAGTACCGGACAAATTAGAGGGCGATTTGACGACTCGAAACAAACGAAGACTACTTTCCGATCGATGTTAAGTCCTCGCCAATGCAACGAATCCTTTCATAATTATGGACCAGCTTATCAACGACCTGACCTCTCTGTAAGCCCGTAACAGGACTTTTCGACTCCTCCAACGCGTTGCGGTACGTTAACGTAGCTGCCAAGTAACGAATGCCTGTCCTTGCGTCGTTGACACGAATTTATCGCTGTCAGTGCGTCTCGCAAGTACGCGCGCATCAAAATTATTTATCCTCGAACAGCCGAGCATTCGTCATACGGCGCCCTCGTGAATTGCATTTGCCTCAAGAGCGAACGAAATGCTTGACGAAATGCCGTAAACAGTCGGATAGAATAACCAGAGATTCGTTTAGAATCGTTGGCGATCAGCGTCCCTTATTTTTGGATAACCTTCCCCTTGCAAGCGCGAGTTTAACAAAGGTGGCAAGACGTTGACCAAGCGCAAATTTCCTTCTCGCCGGTGCGCAAACGAGTTTGCTCGCGATTCCTCGATAATACTCATTAGCCGCCAATGAGATCCGTCGAAAGTTAATAAATCAGCCGTCACTCGTATTCCGGTAGACTCAACGCTCGGCCTCAACGAAACACGCGTTAACGCCCGTTATCGAGCGCCTCGTTCGCTCCTCGGCTATTAATAAAACTTCATTTTCGACGATCGAGGAGTCTCGATCAACGGGGACGCCTCCCTCGACGACTCCCTCGTTCGGTGCGCAAAAAGCGCGTAATCCCCGCTGGAGCGATTCCGGCCGGGCGAACCGCGAAGACGCAAAGCCCCGGCGGATAAAGGGCGCGTTATCCGGCACGTCCCCGAGGAGAGGCGCGCCTGCCGTCCGGAGATACGGCGGCATCGGTGTGCGTCGGTGTGCGGCCAGGGCTTATCCCGGTCGGTGTAGGCGTAATTGCCGAGGTCCGTGCGCGCTCTACGAGGCCGGTGGGGGAAACGACGCGACGTCCGGAGAAAGGAGCGGCTGCGGGAAGTACGGGCCGAGGGCGGGGGGATTAATCCGTGAAAGTGGCAAGTGCGAAGTTTCGTCTCGATGCGCTGCCGGCGATTTGCCTCCGAATGGACATCCCAGATGGCGATACGTTCCGTCGATAGCGGCTCGTTTCTTCGTTCGTCGTTCACGAGTGCGATTGCTCGGGAAAACTGACGGGCGTTTCGAAGTACCTTTCACGCGCATCGATCGCCGAGCTTTTTTCATTATTAATCGTCGAGCTCGCTCGTTCTCTCTCTCTCTCGCTCGCTCGATATTCCCGATACGCCTTCGACGCCGTCGAGGACGATCCTTCTTCGCGTTCGTTGCGCGTTCGTTGCGCGTTCGTTGCGCGTTCGTTGCGCGTTCGTTACACGTTGCTCAACGGGAATAACTCTCTTGCCTCGCTTTATTCGCCTCCGAGACTTTTCTCACCGTCCCCGTAAACTCGTGCGTCAAAAGCATGACTTTCCCTTCTAAATGCCTCTTCCCCTTAAAAAGCGAGCGATTGTTATTTTCGCCGTCCCTCCGCCGTCGCTCCTTCATCGCCGCGGACATCGAAGAAGCTTCCACGCGCAACTGCCCTTTTGTTCCTCCATCGTAAATCGCAGGATAGGCACTAAATCCTCAGTTTTATTAAGCCAATTTAATATTTCCAGGACGTAATGAGTCGCGCAACGTTTATCGGTACCTGTTGCCGAACTTTATCGTTGAATTTTCGCAAGGCCGCTAGGATATCGCAATCGACAAATCGCCTTTCGCGTACGCGACGGCCAGCGACGTAAAATTCTAATGGCGCGGCCTTCGGCCTTCGGCGCCCCGGTCGATCCGGGAAAGCGGGAAGCGCGAACGGGCCAATCGGCGAAAAATTCCGGGAGAAGGAATAATGAAAAGAGGCGTCACCGCGTGGGCCGGAAGGGAGGGCGACGCGGGCAATCGCGATGCGTCACGCGTGTGCGGGTGCTCGCTTTGTTCGCGCGAGGCAATAATTTTATCGGAGCGCGCGCGCGCGACACGCAATAATATTCGTGCCGCTTCGTGCCCCGATGAGAAGAGCGCACGCGAGCGATAACGATAACGGACGCTCTACCCCCTGCCGCTCCCCCTAACGCCCCGCGTTCCACCTCTTTTTGCAGCCGCGATGCGTATCGCGGATACGCGCCTTCTTTTTTTTAGACGCGCGCGCGCGCGTCCAGGTGGCGAATTTTACTTTTAAAATGCGCTGCCGATCGAACGCGCTTCATCCTGGATCGTGGGTTTATTGCCGACGCCCGCCTATCGACGCCGAAAATCGCGCTTTTGTTTACGCTGGACTGAGTACCGGGACTTTCGCTGGGCATAATACTGGCAGCCGGTGATTCGGTTTTCTGCGTCGGAGGACGTATACTCGCGCGATATTTCTCTTTTAATGAAAAAGCAGCCGAGAGAGAAGGATGAAAAGGATTTCAAGACGATTTGGGTAACCGCGTTGATGATCCTCGAAGATGTAAGAAGGAAGGGAGGGCAACGTTGTTATTCAGTCCGCGAAGCCAACGTCCGAAATGTTCGTTCGGTAAAAAATGGATTTTCCGAATTGTGCACGTAATGTGGCATCGATGGAGACTCTTCGTTAACCGCGAGCATTTGAGTCTTAGTCCGACGTGTTTAACGAATCCCCTATTTGTGTATATCTAGGATTCACATAATTTTTCCCGAGCTATACTGGAATTATGATTTTCAAGCGATAAACTCGAGTATCCGGACGCGGAATCTGACGAGTTCATTCCGATGGAAACTTCATTTTTGTTATCGAACATACGCTTATTCGCATTTTATTCGTATTGGAAATGATAAATTCGGTTTGACCTTTTGCCCAGCTTTTTCAAAAGTTAGTTAAGCGCTGATCCAAACCGATATTTCTCGAAATTTCGCGGGTGCTCGGGGCGAGGTAGAAACATTGTAGATCCCCGAGTAAAATACACGCTCGTGCCGCAGCAGAAAAGCTCTCGAGTGCGATGCATCGCCTTCGCATCAGGATATATTCGCAAAAGCAGGATATCGCGCAATCCTCGATGCATTATTGGTGAGAGCATTCGCGCGCGTTGTTAACGAGGGATGATGATTTGCACCCGTTGAGCCGAAAGGATGCTTGAAGGATGAGGAGAACCGACGTCCGCGGGTTCGCTAATCGAGGCGCGTTCAGACGCGTAATTCCCAAAAGACGCTCCTCCCTGAACGGGGTGGAAAAATGCCGAGGGTGGCAGGAGTGGGGACTGGCGACGACGATGCGCCTCGAGACTGCAAAGGCGCTCTCACCTTCCTCCTTTTATCGCTCGCCGACGCCGGTTCAAGCGTATGCACACACTCCCTTTCCGCTTCATTTCCTTATGCCGGAGACGCGCGCGACAAACGTACCAAGTTTTTGGCCTCTCGCTCGCTCTTTCCCTCCTTGTCGCGCGTCCCCGAGGTTTCGTGGAGGAGGGCTTCGTCGGAGCGTCCGCGGGATAATCGATAGAGTTTCCTCGTTTCGTTCCTTGCGCCTGGCGTTTCCTTTTTCGCTCCCAACTACTACAGGGCAGGCAGTTTCGCGACGATCTCGCGCGGCGGCTTTACCTTTCTTTTTTTCTTCTTTTCTTATCTTTTTTTCTTTCTTTTCTTTCTTTTCTTTTCTTTTTTTTTTTTTTTTTTTTTTTTTTTTTTTTTTTTTTTTTTTTTTTTGCGAACTCGGGATCGACGAACGAACACCGGAGCCCTGGGTAACGGACTTTTAATTGCCCGCTCTTGTAGCGAATCCCCGGTTAACATTCGAAGCGCTCGCTCGGGCAAAAAAGGCGCGGCTTTGTCGCTCGATGGATAATACCTTCGTTACGGAGGAAAAGCCGGGGATCGGAAAGTTTGGCCTACGAAGCTTCGTATGACCTTTGCGCGAGTCATCGTAATTAGAACGGGGAGCACGGTATTATAACGTAAGATTAAATGAGTTATTTTGCCACTTGCTCGAGACGCTTTTAAAAACTTTGTTATTTACCGCCCGGCGGAAATGGCTGCGTTTATTACGACAAAAATGCGTCTTCGCGCCAAAAGCCTCGAATGGCGCGCTCCTTTCATTACTTGACTTTGCCGCCTAGCAACACTCGACTGGACGTACACCGCGACTTTTTCCGCTTTCTCCGGGATTAACAATTTTTCGGTTGGGGGGCTGGGGGGCGGGGTGGAAACTCGTCGCGTCTCTTCGTTTCGCCAATTGCAGTCGACGCGTTTGGCTGCGTGAATCCGACTCTGCACCAAGCCGAGATGGAAGACTGCGCGCAGAGTCAGCTGTTCGAGTTACGTAATTTGCCGTCCGTACGGTCGGTCGAGGATGCATCGCAAACTTTTACTCAATCATTGTCTTTGCGATTCTTCGTACAATTAGTTATGAAATTAAAATACGAAAAGGAGCTACTCGGTGATCTGCTTCAATATTTACACTTTGAAGGGCAACTTTTGTGACGTCCGAGATACGTGATAATTATCGATTCATTTACGTGCGTTATCCGTCTTAACCAGCGACGCCTTCAAATATTCAACGTAATTCGCTTCGCGTACGAAAGTTTTGAAGAAAACCTTCGATGTACGCATTTACAGATTCGAGGACGAAGCTAGGAACACGATTGTGAATATCGCAGTAGATAATAGTCGTAGCTGTTCAGACTCCATTCGATAAGTCTGTAGAAATATTGTAAAATATTAAGAATCAATGGGAATCTCGAGTTTGTAGGAAGAACACATTTTCTTTGGTTCGGAATTCGTATAATGAAATCGTGCGAGCGGTTAAATGCAAAACTTTGCTTTAAGAATAAGCGAATAAGCGAATCTTTACCCAATTAAATCAATGTAATATACAGCGATGATCTAACCGATCCTTCAATTTCAATTTCAATTTATACGGTCTACGTATGTAATTTATGACACCATACAAATACATAGCACTGTACGTACTATTGTCATTTAATAATAACATTCCGTTACTACCTCTTGTACAATACTTTGAACAGTATCAAAAATTACTCTGCGATTATTGTAATTTTCAGCTACTTTTACCCCGTTCTTTTTTCCTTCTTTTTACAATTATTTGAAAGTAGCTTTAAAAAAGTCTCTCGTCGAACGAGTACTTTGAAAGATTAGCGCGAAATTCGAATGAAAGGACAAGGTGAAATCGTAAAGAGTACCTTAAATCATTATATTCGAGTTTGGCAATTGCGACAGCGTACTTTCAAAAAACGGTGTTTCATTACGTTTCATTTCGTAAAAAATAAAAGCCAATATAATCTAGACTTTGACCCGATACGTTCCGAACATCTCACGCGGACTGTACTACAAAAATTTACATTAGGTTAATAGACAAACATTCATGACGAGGCCCGTAAAAGAAATGAAGATGACAGTAATTAACATTTAATAATAATCCTTAGCTAATCTCCAATTTCAGTGCGAAGCAATAAAGCAAATTCTAGTTTCAACGTAACGTGCAAGTAGTAGTTGAGGCGAGTTTAAAAATTCCCTACGCCTTTACAATTACAACAATGCAAATTTAAATGACAGATCCACCGACGGAACACGATATGCAAAGACTACTCGTCCACGCGAACATTAACAACCGTCAGCATTTTTCATGAAAATTTCCATTGTCCGATTAAGAGAATTAGATGAAAAGAGCCAGTTTTGGTCCTTAGTCGCAGAAAAGCAGCCCTTCTTTTGCAACCAACATTAAAAGCCTCTTCTCCTGGAAGTTTCACGGCCTTTTATAAATCTCGCAAAAAGTGCACCGCAACGTAAAATTCACGTTAAAGATGAGTTAAGCGCAGGCTAAGTGTAGAGTCGAGGTCGAGCGTAAAAGTTAGCTTTGAAAGTTCCAACGAGCTTTCGTAGCGCTCGGGAGGGAAACATCGGATTTGCCGGGACCGGGACGCGGAAAATGCGCTCGCGGTAGATCAGTCGGGCGAATCGCGCGAGATCGCAATAACATAAGTTGTGTCGGCGCGTGTACCATTCGAGGCTTTCAGCCTGTCGCTATTGAAAAGGACTCCCACCTTGAGATCGAGGGTCGCGCACAACGCAAGAGCCGGAGAGCGAGATAAAGAGGTGGTCGTGGAGAAAGAGTCAGAGAGCCGGAAAGCGAGAAAAAGTCAAGAAGAAGAGGAGGAGGAGGAGGAGAAGCGAGAAGAAGAAGAGGTAACGAGGAGAGTCTAACGAGTGAGCTTCCGCCGGCGGAAGTATCGTCGCATCGTAGTAGCGACCTTCGCCGCTCCTGCTTCCATCTCGCCCTCTTACGCTGCCTCTCTCGCTCCGCAGTCGAGACGCAGAGAGAGACGAAGAGAGTGAGTGAGTGAGAGAGAGAGAGAGAGAGAGAGAGAGAGAGAGAGAGGGAGAGAGCGAGCGAACACAGAGAGCGGCAGAACGATCTTGGTCGGTTTCCGTGGCGCGGGAGCGGATGGAAGAGGGTAGGGGCGCTAGCCCACAACCCGCTGCTATTTCAGCCGAGTGCATTTTCTCCTATAGCGAGTGGTGAGCTTTCGGAAGTCCGCGTCGGGACGCCGCCGACGCCGCCGCTTCTCTCGAGAGCGTCAAATCCAAAGCGAAGGGGAGAGAAAGCGCTTTGGATGCCGTGGTACGGGCGAGGCGGAATTCAGACGGAAAGAGAGGCTCGAATAAGAGGGAGCGAGTCGCGCCAAGAAGGAGGGAAAGCGTCGAGTGGCGCGAGACTGAGAGAGAGAGAGAGAGAGAGAGAGAGAGAGAGAGAGAGAGAGAGAGAGGAGTCGCTGGGATGCATTAATCATTTCCGTGCTTCCTATAGCCGCTCTTTTCGACGCTCCGCTCTCGCGTGCTGCTCCGCGCTCTTTCCCGCCCGCTTTTCTCCTTTTTTCTCCTCTGCGCGTTCCTCGCCTTTTTCTTTTTCGTCTCGTTTTATTTCGCTCGATTCCTCCCTCTCTCTTTTTGCCTCGTTCGAGCCACTTCCGCGGGTGCGCACCGCCTCTTTCCTTTTATTTTTCTCGTTTTTCCGAGCTGGGCGGCGACCGCCGCTATTCTCGATTTGCCTTCGATTTTGCCAAATTGCTCTGCTTTGCTCGCCCTCCCGCCGCCCTCTCGCCACCCTCTCGCCACCCTCTCGCTGCGCTCGCGTTCCTCTTTTTATTCTTGCTCCGTCGACCGCGAAACGGGGGACGCGAGATCGTTTTTTCCTCTCTTTTTTCCTTCTTTTTTCTTCTTTTTTCTTTTTGCTTTCATCGTCGACACGCGCGCACGGTTATATTGCCGCTATTACGCCGCGGTTTTTCGCTATCAATGTGCTCGCGGAGGAGCATTGCGAGTATATTTATTCAATGTATTATTACCAATGTAACGATGGCACCGAGTGCACTTTTAAATGTCCGATGTGCGCGAGTGTATGGCACTCGTGTCTTAACAAATATCTGCATAACTGCATCGTTTGTACGTAAAATGCGCGCAGTTTAACGGAGATAAAAAGGCAACACCTCTCGCAACAAAGATTTCTAAAGTCGCACTTGAGGACTCGTGTGTGTCCGCGCTTATCCAAAAGTGCACAGCTTTCCGCGATTAATTCATCAATGGAGAATACACCTTTTCATTTTGCGTGTGCATCTATTCATTTCCTCTGAAAAATTACGAAATTGTCTCTTTGAAGATAAGGAGCTTTAAAAGCACGTCTAAAGCAGATAATTCAGGAACGTTTACGAATCTACCAAATTGTTACGCAAAGGCGAGAATTTATACGAAAATA
Source organism: Wiebesia pumilae (assembly GCA_018907045.1). Classification (NCBI taxonomy): domain Eukaryota; kingdom Metazoa; phylum Arthropoda; class Insecta; order Hymenoptera; family Agaonidae; genus Wiebesia; species Wiebesia pumilae. The sequence goes on from JACCHZ010000138.1 coordinate 7,740,465, forward strand.
AGCCGAAAATACTCTGCTTATCATCGTGAAATAAGCATCGAACGCGGTGAAACCTAAACTTAGCGTTCCTTTAGCGCAATAAATACCACTTACGCGAAGAATAAGTAATAAAGAATCTTGGAACCCAATGTGCGACAAATGCACGCGAGCACCTGTTCCCAAACAGGCAAGATCTTGCTCTATCCTTGCCTTGACGAACGCGCTTTTTCTAACATTGCGATTGCTTATCGCTGCTCAGCATCGGTCGGCTCGTTTAGGCACAAACGAAAGAGAAATCCTCGAGGTAGACGCGGACCTCGCGCATACCTACATCGAGCGAGAAATTCGCAGCTGGTAAAAGCTTGAAATATGAATTAGCAGCGGCTCTGAACGAGAAAAAGTGGAAGAAAAAATGAAGCGGAAGGTGAGCATTTCCCCTGGTAAGAATGGTGCAGTCGGTTTGAAAAGGACTCCCTTACCCCTTCCCAGCGCCCGGTGAAATATACGCGACGAGAAGAGGTTAAATAGGCGCCGGGAACTAGGCTAAGTGAGAGAGCGAGAGCGAGAGGGAACTACCGAACGCCAGGAGAGTCGAGTACAAAGAGCCGCGCCAAAAGCCGACGGTCTAGAAGTGGCGAGGGCAAAAGGAAAAGGCGCCGCGTACTTTATCGAGGCGGAAGTTCGACGAACCGGGGGCACCCGGAGCGGCGCACGTGATCGCCTTTCTCCTTCTCGCTTCGATTCGTGCACGAGCTCAAGATGCTCGAAAACCACGTCCATCCGATTCCGATGACGCAACGCTCTTATTTATAGCCTCCCCTTCCGTGAGATTTCGCCGCGAAATTGAATATACGTCCGAGGAAGGTGTAACGAGGCGGCGATTCGGCCTCCACGGATCGCTGTGTGTCGCGCTTACATCGCTGGATGTAAGCGCGACGCTTCCATCGTCTCCGCTTTTCAAGATATCGACACGCGAACGCGCGATCCATAAATAGCCGCACAACGGAACCGAGAATAAAAGTTGGACTGCCTTGGGACCCGTTGTAAACAAAGGAGGAACGCCCGCGTCGAGAGCTGCGAGCTCCTGATTTTCGCTCTCGGATTCGCGGCTCTACTCGGGCTTGGAGCGTCAGCCGCTCGATTTAGCGAGGCGACAGGAGAGGAACGAGGAAAGAAAAACGCCGCGCGTTCACAATAGAGGAGCGCGTTCGAAAATAGACGAGCGAGGTCGGGCGAGTCGGGCGCGTGCCCACGAGCTTTCGACGCCGCGTGCGGAGTGACGAGCACCTCGGGAGACGAGGGTCGATCGATGCCCCGTCCTCGGCATTCCCGAGACTCCGACAGGGAAGAAAGGCCAGGAGCGTCATCGGCGCTTGGGGCAATTTCGATAATGGCCCGAGGACGGGGAGTCGCTTTTACGCTCGAAAGTTCGGGAGCGCGCGCGAGCGTCGGCCTAAGGACGAGTTTCCTCGTTACTCTACTGCACCCTCCTGCTTCGTCGCCCCCCTCGCAAGCTCGGATGACGCACAATTTCACGCGCGATCCCGGATTAACGGTCTCGCCGGGGCTGAGAATTACCTGGCAAGTAGGACCCGAGACGTTTGCGACAAAATTTGCATTACGATACACCAGGTATAAATAAGCGCGACTCGACCTCGGCAACGTTTTCGGGCTCTTCGGATTCATTCACTCCGAAGGGCGGACGGGAGCCGGACGGGAGCCGGACGGGAGCCGGACGGGAGCTCGAGACCATCGGATCGTTACCATCGACTTTTACGTCGCTCGATAAGCTCACTCGAATGCACATCTAAAAGATATCGAGCGGAGAGCGTCGCCCCGAAGCGAATCGATGAAAATGAGCGAACCATTCGGTCTGGCCTCCAAGAGCGCGTAAACAAGACAATCATCGTTACCGTGAAAATCAGCCGTCCGCATCGCGCGCGGCAACGCCGAGCGCCAGGTTTTTCATCGGGAAAATGCAAGGAAAAGGAGGCGATAAAACCGAGAGGCGAGATAAACTGCCCCTAAAATCTCGAGCGAGAGAGTCGAGCCAGTGATAAATACAGTGATAAATACAGTGATAAATATAGCAGGAGCGTCGCTCTCCGCTCGGGTGTGAGTACACATAGTCGCGTGTCTAAACGCAAGAGGGATGCGCGCGCGCGCGCGCCGCCCAATCTTCCCCCGCAGCGCAACCCCGTAGTCGTAGTCGAGGCTAATGCGCGGCGCGCGCTAAATTAGAGCGGCGCGCTCGGGATTTATGCGCCTCCCGCCCTCGGCGAGCCCTCGATCGCTAACGAGGGGTCGAGGGACGGAGGAGGGACGGCGACGCGACTGCCGAGGGGGGAAAAGCCCGCTTAGCACCGGACCGCGGCCCCGCTGTCGATTCATCCATCATCGTCGCCGAAACGCCCGGGTGCAATCCTTGCCCGAGACCGCTCCAATCGATCAGGGTAATCGCTTCCTCCGCCAGCCGACGTTCAGCCGCGCCCGCGTAAACATCGGCAAGTGCACGGCAAGTGCACGGCAAGTGCACGGCAAGTGACGATTCGCGCGTCTCCCGCGTGCGAGACCTTACCGAGGCGTGCACTCCCAGGAAAGGTGAGATAACTCGCCTCGAGATCACCTAGCAACGCGCGACGACGATCCTCGTATCTCCCGTAAGATCCAAATCACCGCGGCACCCTCTACTGTAGTAGGGCCACGCCTGCGTCGCTGTCCGTCGCCCCGCGAGGTGCCGACGGCGCCGAGTAATCAGCCTGACCTTCGTACCCACCGCGCTACCTGAGCTCAGTCCCGGACGTAGTCTCGAGAGTTTCCAAGGGATCGATCGTCGAGGGACGTCGATCGGTGCTCGCGCGAACACGACGGAAGTCCTCCTTGGTAAATACGCGAGACCAGGCAGGATCTTGCTCGTTAATCGCACCCGGAGGATGATGTAGACTTTTCGATACGTCCCGCTCTGCGTTTCGACCGCTCTACTTAAGCTCCGTAGGCTTATTAGATGTACTGCTCGATCAACGATGCAATTGCGTAACTACCGCAATAATCCCGATGTCATTGTAGACTCGTTGTCCACAAAGACTTTGCGGAAATTGAGTAATTTAAGTAAACGTCATTAGGTTGTTATGAATAAGTACGAACAAGTACGAACAAGTACGAACAAGTACGAATGAGTGCACGTTTTACGAAAATGTGTTGCTAATGGTGGATCGTCGGGAAAAATTATGTAACCATGTAGAAAGTTTAAAGTTGTACCGCTCCAGCGATTGAGAGAGAGCGCGAGAGAGAGAGAGAGAGAGAGAGAGAGCGCACATCGTCGCAATTTTCTTTTAACCGTTACTGCGTACTTGGTGACACGACCAATAGGATTCAAAGACAAATTTCAGCACGCGCATCATCCAGTGAGGATTGCTTTTGTATAATTTATCCCTCTCTTGTACGAAGGAGAGAAAGCTGATTTCGAACGTAACGATTCCTCAGAAGCGAACCTCGACGTTATTCTCGTTCGTAGCAAATAGCAATTCGACAGGACCTCCGAAGAACAGCGCTTACCACGAGTACCGTGTGCGGTAATTCGCATTATACTCCCAAAGGTTGATAAGCGGATAATATAGAATGTGAAGGAGAGAGGAGGATAAACGGAAGTGAGCTTTATGCGCTGGTCGACAGCGTCTGGTCCGCGAGATATATCGTCCACGTCGGAAAACTTTAAGTCCTTGATTTTAAAGCAAACAGCGCCATTTGGCTTTTCCGCTCTCGAAATTGTTTTTTTAACGAGATAATTAGAAGAGCGCGCACAGCGTGCACCCGGACTAGCTTTCTGCGCTTTCAATTGTCTAGCGATGGTCTTTTATTAAACGCGCGTTGATACGCATTCTTTCGACTCTTTTTCAGAGTAGGATGCAACGAAACGAGCGAGGGAGGCTCGGAGGCACGCATTCGGTTACAGACCTTTGGTAGTAGCCACTTAAAAATTAATTAAAGCAAAGTACCGACCACTCTTTTGTGCCAATTAGCGCATTAAGTACTAATAATTGCCGAGCAATAACCTAGCGGCATTGCAATAATTATAACGTACACGCGCACACGTGTTTATTGCGTATACATTATTGCGTAAAGCTGCAGCTTCCGATCAATTGTAGATTTTCCGCGACCGATCGTAGACGAGTGTTTATCGTGAGAAGCGATAACGACGATTCCTAATTCTCGTTCGCTTTAACACGCAAGTCGCGGCAAATGCTGTATGCTCGATAAATTAATAGACCGGCGAAAAGTAAGGATTTTCAATGTGTCAATTTAAAAGCACACTTAAGCTGCAGCCGTCCACTTTTAAATAGTTAAATAGTTCCTCCTGCATCTCGGGCATCTTTAAAAAACATCGGAATACAACGGACGATGATTACCGCCTTGTATTTTACCCTTCGGCAAACAAATCCGATTACTAGAGATACAAGTTTAAAAGGCGTCGAGATAACCAACGACAATTTTCAAGTACAGAGCGGAGAAGCACTCGGGTGGCAACGAGAAGAATAACAGCTCGGAAGCGAGGCGTACGCGCATTTTGAAAACGGAGAAGAAAAGGCTCGCACGGGCGAGAGGGAGAAGAGGCTCGAGTTGAATCGAGAATCGATTACGCATACGCTCGCAGCGAGGAGCAAAAAAGAAAAAATCAACAGAGGGATGGTCGGACGACCCCCGGCGATGCTCGTCCCCCATGCGTCACACGAGGGCGAGGATAAACAAGACGCAAGTGCAGCCGGTTGAGAATGGGTCGATGATGGGTGGGATGGGCTGTCGTAGCGGCGAAAGGGCGAGCAACCCCTAGCTCGAGCGAAAGGGGGCTGAGGAGTAAATATCGCGCGTCTCTGGCTGCAATCGAATCACTCGACGCTGGTGCTTTTAGCGATGGCGCGTGATTGATGAGCGACTCCGCACGCGCCCCGAGTTATTGTCTCTTCCGCGCGATCGTCTTGCCGGTCGTCGAAGGGTGGGCGACTGCCGCGAATCCGGAGTAACGATCGCGGCTGGAGCTCACCTCTTTGGCCGCGATCGCGCAACAGTTAGCCGCCGACCTCGTTATCCGCGTACGCGTACGTGACGACGCATAAATCGGCCACTCGAGAGTCCTGGGGATACCCCGGGGGAACGAGGGCGGAGGCGCCCACCATCCCCAGTGGGATTCTCGTTCCGCCGTTTGTCTTTGCCCTGCGCGCCCTTCCCCGGCCCTCGAGCGTCTTCCCACTGGCTTTCCCGGATGACGCGCTTCGGTTCGATTTCACGCTTTTACTGCCTCTGCTCGCTCGACCAACTGATATTTCCGTCGGTGCTTCGGCAGCGCTTTATCGGGGAGGATCCTTACGAGGGCTCCGCTGTCGACGCTCTAAGTTGAATTGACTGTTTTCGTGGATTGTTTCGCTTTTTCTGCGTGTCTCAAGTGGAGAAGCCTTCGCTTGCCTTCGAAACTTTGTTTGTCTCTCGAGTTGCCGATAAGTTGCTCGCTGCAAAAACACCTCCTGTTGTTGCGCAACCGTATCAAGACGCAAGCGCGCGCGTGGCTCTCTATCTCCCCCGCCCCCGCCCCACACTCTCTCTCTCTCTCTCGCTCTCCGTGTGAGTGCGCGTGAGCGTGCGTGAGTGTGGGCGCCCGTGTTTACCGGGCACGGGATGATTCAAGACAAAAATTGTATTTCCTTAATGTTCCGATAGCGTGACGAACGTGAACGTGTCCTTCGGGCAAAATTTTCAGTCCAATCGATTAGTGCACATGTGTACGTAATAAACGTCAGTTAATAATCGACCATGGCCAATCTCTAATAAAATTGTCGAGTCACTATGATGCGTCCACTTCCACTTCTTCGTTCTAATGTAATCATTGTGTCAACGTATTACAATATTACGTCTGATTTCGGTACGTCGACAATCGCAATGGTAAAAAAAGATTCTTGCTGGTTAATCGTGGCAGAGCGTCAGTGAACTACTACTTTTACCTATTCGATATTAAACATAATAGGTGTCCATCTTAATTTTAATATTGTCATTGTATCTGGATGATCGCGTAAAAAACTGCCTGATCGGTCGACAATTTAAAAATAGAGTAACAAAGAATCGTTTAAATTGAAAAGGTACTTTACCTTGGCGTGCATTTCTTTTAGGAAAAAAAGCAAAATAATACAACCCACGCGTAAAGCGATCGAAATTTTTTTACTTTACTTGCGATTCCGCGCGGAGTGACAAGTTGTCGGAAAGCTAAGGCTGAAAGGTTCATTCTCTAAAGGCAAGTCGTTCTCGTTATAATTCTTTAGAAATTCAATTCAAAATGTTACTCGATTCCAAAAGTAGAAGGGCTTTACCAGAGCAACTTTTAAAATTAAAATATTGATAAATCGAAGCGGCCTCTTATTTATATCACTGTTAAAAATTCTTACCGACGTAAATAAAATAAAACCAGGCCGATACTCGTACATCTTCAAATTTAATTGGCATTCTTTTGGCGAGATTTATATTCGGATTTTGGTCGTAACACTCTTCCTTCCTTATTTTAAATCCCTGGAATCGAGTACGTGCACGGATTATCCTTACGACACGGGTAAATCAATGCAACGATACTTAGAATGGAAAAACTATCGTTTCACACCATTCGAACACGCGAAAGCGTTCAAGCGTTCAAGCGCTCAAGCGTTCAAGCGTTCAAGCGTTCAAAATCAGCACAATGTCCGCCCGTAATTACTCGATATCAATAACAATTAACTACGAATGAACAGGCCATTGTATTATATTGACTCTGTATTTGAAATTGTTCCGCACTTTGCGAGACTGCGCGAGCAGATCGTCTCATGGTATACCTTAAGAGCGACTTTTAATAACGATCTATCGGTTGAATAGCATCAACGGTGAATCGTAGCTCGCGCGAATCGCGTGGAAAATCGGCGCTCGATCGATTTCCGACGGAATTTAAGACCCGCGAGTCGTTCGCGGATACCCAGACCTCTTGGACGAGTACACCACTCGTCATCCGTGTGCGCAAGGATCCTCGGGAAGAAGGTTGAATAACGCGGAAAATTCGAGAGGCGGAAGGAAGTCGAAGGGGGCGGCGCGATCGATTAATTTCGCAGTGGCAGAGAAATTCCCAAACCCTCGACACCGCTTTAATTAACGCACCGCCCGCGTTTAATCTCTCAATGACGCGGTGGGGTACCGACGTCCAGTGCCTCGACCATTTCTCCACGGGTTGTGGGTCACCGGCGGCCAAAAGCCGAGAGACGCTGCGGCGTATACCCAGATATAACTCATCTAACGAACCGAAGAATCTACCGCCGAAATTGCATAAGTCTTCTTACCTTATTATGTCTCGGATCTAAGATTTCCTGATATATGATTGTCTGCTACTCAACCCCGACCTATACCCCCACTGAAATCATTCGAGCATTAGAGAACTTTTATCGAAATGGCGAGGACTCGGACGTTGGCTGAATTGTCCTCAACTGGGAAACTGCTCCAAGTGGTCGGTTACAATGTTGAGATATGGTTCTTTTTGTCCGCGGGGAGTCAACTTTCAAAAAGTTCGATGCATTATTTTAACTGCCGATCTCTACAGTTTCTATTGAATCTCATTTCGACGATATTTATTTATCGAAATGTCTCTCGGAGAACCCGGAGAACTCGGAGAATACGCGTTAGACGGATTCAGGAATAAAAATTATTTCACGTCCAAGCTCGTAAAATGAAATTTCCTTTCTACGAGTGAAATTCGTAGCCTATAAAGTGTGCGTTCGCTCTTATGCCATTACTCTGTTGACGAACGAAAGAATGTACTTGTCCTTACGATAACGTGTGATTACAGTAACTCTCTAGATCTCTATCTCGAATTGAACTGAAAAAAATTAAATAAATTCCAAATATTAACTCATTACGAATGTACTTTGAACAAAGATCAGGAGCTGACAAAATGAATAATTTGTGTAAGCCTCGGATATAGTGTTATAAAATATCTACGAATAGCTTTGAAAAATGAAATATAGTTTAAGAGTTTTGTTGGTTTATTTTGACAAATTAAAATCCTTAATTTATGCACTACTTTCACGTACGCGTTAACGTACGTATTAACGTACGTACGCGTGTTAGAGGCTCATATGTCAAATAATTGTAACCTGTAAAGCCGCCATAATTAAGGTAGTTTCAATGATATTTTTGCACATTGACAGAAATGCACTTTTGAATGCGAGTGCAACTTTTCAGTACAAGTCTCCGTGTTCTGATTTCATTGCCAATTGCATTTACCCGAATGTAGGAAAAGTCTTAAATTACAAAGCCAGTTTAATATACGTCTTAAAAAGAGCATACTTCTGTAAATAAATTAGCTGTTCGAAAATAATTTCACTCGAATTTATACATAATTTCTGTGCTTTATCGAAACTTCACATGCATTACGTGTATACGGATACTCCTGTGTATACAATTTTATCTTCGTACGATGAAAGTGAGAAACTATTTAGAAAAGAATAGACGTACCGTAGTTGTACTGTCCATCTAAGCTTGCTCACTCGTATATTCATACCTTACACCGACTATGGTAATTACAATGAAAAATATGTACGCAAACTCGTAGAATAGGTTGAAAAGTTGATATCTATCGAAAAATTGTATAAACAAAAACTAATGCGTATACGAGTACGATGAAAATACGTTCCTCTTACCACGAATGTACATTATGATAAAAAAAAAAAAACGCAATTGCTTTGAATTTGAATTTCATGCGAGCTTCTTATTTTATTGTCGGCGTAACTAGCCTCTCGATAAAGAAGAAAACCGTAGAGATATTTAAACTCGACTAAAGTCCTTGTACTTCACTTGTACTTCGGGATTTATTTCACTAACTTTTGTTTTTATAAATAATGTATTCCGCGTTGAGTCACTTCAAACATGACTGCAAACATATATTCAAATGTATACAAGCTTTTTAAATCGAAACTGCGTAATTTCAACGCTTGTACGTAGCGATACAAGAGCTCAACTCGCTCGCTAATAAAAAGTTATAACGCACATATTCGTTTCTCTAAATCAATTAATTTTCAACAGATACGTAATTATGTCATTAGCGTTGCTCCCGGCAAAACTACACAATTACACAGAATTCAAATTACAGCCACGAATTACATCCAATATCCCAACGGAAAAAGAGGTAAAAAGTAATCTCGTACCCATCGTCCAATTTCAATCAAGCGCCCACGTAGTTTAAATTCCACAAAAATGCAGCCACGTACACGGAATAAAAAGGATGCTTTCGTGTTACCGCGAATTAAAGTCGTCCTTTGCAACTTTTACCTGCATTTTTCGCATTAAAGCCTTTTCCTGTACGATTTTAAGTATCAGCTTCCATCAAAATTTCTAATTTAAGAATGAAAACAAAGAATTAGAGATAGTGAGAGCGCGCGCGCGCGCGTTTGTGTGCGTGTGAGCGAGAGAGAGAGAGAGAGAGAGAGAGAGAGAGAGAGACAGCGAGCGAGAGCACGCGATACACGCCAAACGTTAGGTATCGCGTGAGAATATATTTATGTGTACACGTGTTTCGTATACTCCCGTTTAAAGAATTATACGTTCAACGCGGAAAGCTGTTTTATTCGAAAAGACCAACGAATTATCATCACAGTATCGACGCGAAAGAAATTTGCGCGGAAAATGCATTAGTCGAGACATTTAAAGTGATTTCTAATCGATGATACTCCTGCTGTTGATTTTAAATAAATGCCAAGTTTATCTTATCGATCTCTACAAATTACACGACTTTGTATTTTACTAATATATTTACCAATGAGTCCGATGTTCTATCGAGTGCATTCCTTTTCAAAAGTTCACAATAAATTAACACGCAGTACGTACAAGCGCGTACAAATTGCGTTTGCAATTAGCAAAAAGTCAGTCAAAATTATTCGGCAAATGAATCGTAAAAGCAATTCGGCCTTTCGGTTGTAAACTACTCCTCTCACGCGAGTACGTTTTAATATTGGAATACTTAACTAATTCGAATGCAGCGCGAAATGTAACAAACTGCACAACCAGCAGCGATCGGCAACATCGGCCAGAGCTTCGTTTCTTTTCAATACCTAAGCTGATAAATCCGTACCCCAAAGTCACGTTAAGCCATTTTTCGGCAAACTATTTAGCGAGCGAGCAAGTGCACGCAGTTGTTTACGACGCGAAACAAATCAATTTTTTATTACATCTGCCCCACCTGTACTCACACGAACGAGGGAAAGAACGCAAGGAAAGCTCCGGCAACCCCAGTGGAGTGCCTTGGAACTTCAGTCACAGACACATACGCGCAACGAGTAAACCACCAGGCTAAAATCGTTTAATCGCGTTAAAAGTATCGGAAGAAATAAAACGAAAGAACGGTGTACTTTTATTAATTGCGCTTGAAGCTGTTATCGCGGTCATTTTCTTTCAATTCGTGAAAAGAAAACCGTCACTTTCCGTTAATGCCTTAATGCCAGACATTACCATTTTCTTCAAACTAAAGGTCTTGAAAATCCAAGACTTATCAAGGGATTTTCACAAAGAATTATGACTTTATGCCTCTATTTAAGATGGTAACAATGTTGGATAAATGCGCACCTACACTTAAACGACAAATCCCAAAGTGACAAATATTTAATCGCCATGTTTCCTCCACTTATTCATCCTAATGTCCCCATAACTCCTCGAACCCCCGAGAAATTCACATTTGGGATTCGGCAAACATTAACATTCGTTGATTCGAGATCGCGTAATCCCGATGGATTTTAAAAGAAGCGCATTAGCCAAGTCGCAGTCCTCGGCAGAAGGTCCACTTGGAAGGACGGCGACGGCGTTGGCTTCCGGAGGTCGCGTCACCCTCGGCCGAATGATTAATGCAGACCTTGCACCGCGCAAATAGTAGCTGTCGGTGCCCGCGGGAAACGAAGCTCCGAGTACTGGCTCCGCGATAACCAGCGAACCCTTTTCCCCCGTCGTGCACTTCCACCGCTGGTAATTCGAGAGCCAAACGTTGCGAATTTTACATTTTGTGCACCATTGTGGATTCACCCGGTGTGCACGACCGGGTGAATGTTGGCGCCCGAACATTAATCAGATTTCAACGCGAAACTGCGTACGTTCGTTGTACGCACGCGCTCATTGTAAGTTAAAGGTGCTCGAGTTAAGCGTACGTGTGCAAAGTTCCCGTAATTTCGACCGCGAAAATTCTTGGCGACTCTTTGCGGAACTCGTGTTTCGGTTCACAAATGTACGAATGTAAGCAGGCAGATATAACGGCGCAATAGCACCAAACCGACAACCTACCGACGAGTGCGATCGATTAGCGAATCACAGGAGCAGCAACGATGCTAATTGTTTGGATAGCCAAAGCGCCCAATATTGGGCAGCTTTATGAGCTTTATGAGCTTTATGATTACGGTTATTAGCGGGAGTACTTTACCCCCGGGAGTAATAAAGCAGGCCTCTCGAAGGGTGCTCGGGGCGAAGGCGTAAGCGGTGCGTTCGCTTATCGCATTAGCGGTGTGACCGATGGAAGGCCGATGGCGGCACGCGCCCGGACATAAAAAGTAATCCGAAAAGTCGAATGGGGGGAGGTTTGGGTTCGTCGATAATCGCGGCATCGGCGGCACAAACCGAAGGGCGCAAACTCCGCTCCTTAATCGCCGAGGCCCGAAATGCCGAGGGATTAGGCGGCGCGGATACGAAGGAATTAACGGGACGACGCCCGGGATTTTAGCGTGGAAATTAAGCGACGGCGACGCTCAATTCCACGGCGGCCGTTTGAGCTCGAACAAAGTTGCGGGGGGACGCGTCGCGACGCCCGTCCTTTGTCTCCGCTTCCTCTCGGTTCACGGGGATTTTCGGAGCCGCCGCGCCACGGACTTTTTCTTCTCTCTCTCTCTCTCTCTCTCTCTCTCTCTCTCTCTCTCTCTCTCTCTCTCTCTCTCTTCCTCCACCTCGGTCGATAATAAATTGTTGCCGAGGCACGAAGAGCTTCTTAAATAGTCCAAGAGACTGATTGCTTCGAGGCGATATTACCAAACGTGCCTATTCCTTTAATTAACTCGTAAAGGCGAATTTTAAAAATAAACTTACAGCTAATCGTCGTTCTTCGCGAAAACAATGACGATAACAACCACGAAAATGCGTATAACGAAGCATTAGTATGCGAAAAATTAACATTTACCAACGGTATCTGCGAATTCGTTAAATTCAACAACTCGCTTCCCAATCCACTTGGAAGTATCCGTGAGACCCGTTAACTTATTTCTCCGCGTTACTCCTAGCGATTGATCGAAACGTTAAAGTGCGTCAAACATCGAGGAATAAAATTTGCTATTATTGGTCATTTACGATACCAGATACGATACCAGATACGATACCAGACACGATACCAGATACGATACCAGATACGATTGTAAACGCGACGTTGATTATGTCGATAAACGAGTATACGAATTTCAAGGTTTACAAAGGATGATGAGCAATTGATGTGAATTTGGAGCCTTTAGTCACCTAATGAAAGTAGCGCGCGGTAGTTGAAGCATATCTGCCGTAGTTAAAAACCAAAGATACGAGCACGAAAAGCTACGTTCAAGTAGGATTTCTTTACTCAACGTGTTGAGTATTATACAGATCTGAAAATTCTGTCCGATTTTGAAATACGCGTTCGTTGCGACCGTAAATATGATAGTAATGTGATAATCTTCGTTGGCAATTGTCAAGGAAAAGTGTTTTGACATTAATAATTAATTAGATAGACGTTGCCGAAATAGCTTAGGAAATACAGTCCTGTAATCGTAACAAATACCCTAGTCGTGATATATTAATGTAAAATACCGTGCTCCGAGCGTACATTACCTTTATTTACTCCGCGAGTAATTCTCTAACGGAAAAACAGAGAAAAATTATTAGAAACCTTGAAATATCGGGAGATTACGTAAATAAATGCATACAAACTATTTAGGTTCGTGAACTAGGATTTTTAAAGCCCCGAGCATCGACTACGAGTGATAAGAATGTCGCGAGTCGCAAAACTAAAATATACGGAACAATAAATACTCTTTTGAATAAATGTTGATCGTACGACACGAAACTAACGTGCAGTTTCAAGACTTTTAGATAAACATCGATAAAGATTGGTACATTGGGACTTTTGCTGGACACTGGTGACAAGTATTTTTTCATCAAAACTAACTGGCGTTGATTTTAGAAATCGATAAACGTTGTTATTCGCATTTGTTGGATTTACAATCGATTAGCGGGGAGGAATAATTAAGCGCATCGACGGCAATAACTGGCGCAAGAAGAGCCATTAATGGTTGGGCAATCGCCGTCGGTCAGAATAAAGCCTTATATATTTTTCCTTTTTTTCTTTTCGTGCCCTGAAAATCTACAGTTTCTTTAATACTCGATCTAAATGATTCGTAGAGCGTTGGAAAAGTTGAAGAACATTTTAGGCAGAAGTTCCGTAAACTTTGGTAGCTCAACCAAGTGGAATATCTTTTCAAATTTGAGCTCTCAAATGTTCCCGAACCTTGAGCCTGGTATATTTTTTTCGAAACTTGGGTCAAATTTCGAAATTGCTGTTAAGTTTCGCCAAAGTTTCCAGGTGCCTCACGTCGGAGAAAATTTCACTCGTACATTGGAAAAACTTGAGCTCTGACATTCCCCTTGAAGTCTCATTAAAGTTTTGCATGGTCTGCGGAGAAAACTTCTCGCTATTTTTAAAACGGATAAAAAATAAAGAGGAAATTGTACTCGCGCGCTTGTTTCGAGCTGAAAACAATTATTGACTTCTAATCGGAATTACACAAGAGTTAAGGTACGGAGATTGTTGAAGCCTTGATCAAACCCAAAGTTGAAGGAATATATGAAAATTATAGCGTTATCCTGATTGGAAATTTAATGAAGTAAACATATATTACGGCAAATACACTCAAGCTGCACAAGTTCGTAAGCTATTTCAATATTCGATTTTTCCCAACGTTTATACAAGACTTTTATAATATGCTCCTGCAACAACAAAGGCTTATGCGCGCCTGTAATTAAAAAGCCACGTAATTCAAATAGCAGCCGTGCAAGCAAATATTGAATTATACTTACACCGTCCATATCGCGATCTACGTTTCAATTCTTAAGGGCATCAGGGAATTTCATAAATTTCATAAATTTCATAAATAGATCAGCGCCCTAGTAACGAAAGCGCGGCATCGATCGTTGCCAATTATCTTCCAATGCAATTATCTTTAACGTTTATCCTCTATGATCTTTCGCAGCCTACCCTTTATAACCGCAAGATACACGAAGCTGGAACTTTGGGTTAGTTGAACGTTAAGCGTTAAACGTTAACGCACGACGCAACGAATCTCAGCGCAGTTCGGCAGATAAAAATCTTCTCGCAAGGTTTCCCTTTTTGCTTCTTTCGAGAAAAGACGTTAAAATGAGTTGCCCCGGAAGCATCGTCAGTGGTCTCGCAGTAACCGAGGAGGAACGCGATTCATTCCCGTAATCGTGGACTCGTGAACGAGCGATGCTTTTACGGCGCCTCGGAGCACAGGATACTCGAGATCCTTCCGCTCGAATGTCACGTACCAAGCGCGCAGATCTTTAAAATAAGATCGACTCGATTTTCCCATAATCCACGACCTTTTTCATAATGACGAGACGCGATTCTCGCGTCTCGCGTGGGTTCGATAGAAATTAGAAAGCTTTCAAATCTATACTTTCGCAATGTCATTCCAGTTTAAGAATTGTCCGCGACCTTATTCACCGCCTATCGATGAATCACCTCTTGCAAAATAATTTCATGTTTATTCCATCTTTAATGGGAATTAACCTTCTCCAAATGATCAAGCGAAGAGAGGCTGAAAGTCGTTAAATGTTTTCATTAAGCTTAAATGTTTGTTGATAAATCCAAAGCCGACGTTAAGCGAGTCCGTTAACGTTTATTGTGATTTGTAATATCAGTTGGTGCTCGTTGTCCCCAATTTTTTCTATCGATCGCCGCCGTTCTTTCAAAGGTAAGTAGGAGAAATTTGATCAACTCTAAACATCACAGGACGAGTAATTATTCTTCATCCTTGTGTAAAAAAGCGTCGCGATTGATAATGCGTTACAGGTCTCTCGGGGCGACTAATTTCTCTTAAAGGAAGTAAAACTCGAATGACTTCTAGATGAAAATTCAACGTAACCGTGAATTCGTTGAAAATCCAGCTCCACCATCAACGTTTCCACTCTGCGAAATTTCGTTTTTTAATCCAAAACTTCGACTAACCATCGAAATGGACTTTCCAGCACGATGGTTGGCGGAAATTTCAAGAATACTCGTTCCAAGGCTTTTCGGAAACTTCAAAGAAAGCTGCTCGATTTTCAATATATCAGAGAAAGTGTTAAAGCTGTCGATTTGATGAAATGTAAACGAGCTACAAATACGTCATCGATAACTCTAAAGTGGCCTGTACGTTAACGTTCGTAAAACTGCCGTGTTGTTTGATATTAATATCGTTGTATTCCATTCATCCCGCAGCCCAGAGCTTTTTATTATTGTCGCTTTAAAAGCACAATGAAATGTCAACTATGGATCATCGACTTTGTTCTCTGCGAAACAAGGATGCGTGAACGACGTCTCCCGTCTTAGTACGATCGCCGGTTGAGTTTAAACCACGGATGGCAAAAATATCACAATGTTTGATATCGGCCTCTATCGCAAGCTCGTCTCGTAAATACGAAGTGTCCTTAAAGTTTGCATTACATTACGAAAATTAAGATCTTAGTTTTTCCCAACGAGCGGATCGAGTGGTCGTGCTATTTTAAGCCTCCGGGCGTTCCTAACGCCAATATTCGATGAGCATTCGATGAACAAGTTGCGGTGCGACGGTGCGACGGTGCGACGGTTCAACGCAACGGTTCCGAAGCTCTTATTTGTCGATGAAAGAAAAGGAGAATTATGTCAACGCTTGGATTACGTTAAAACTTGGAACGCGTTAACTTCTACTAGCGCTTGCTTATTGCGAACGCAAAGCCATTGAAGAATTTGTGCAATTATCACCGCGATAGCGCGTTTACGTCCTAAACAAACGTTCCCTCACCCGTGCATTGCCCATGAAAACAAATGCCCAAAAGACTCGTTGTTCGGTATTCTTCGCCGTTGGTTCGTTCGAGCAGTATTTCGAAGCGAGGAAGTCGTCTCGCTTAACGTTAATTAACGTCGGCGAAATTCCAAAATCATGCGCTCGAATGACCGATACTGCGGCATATCGCCGTTTATCGCCGTTTATCGCCGTTTATCGCGCGGAAAGCCTCAAAGCGAATGTCCGACTAATGCCATTTGGATCGGCGCGATAAACGGCGATAAACGGCGATAAACGGCGATAAACGGCGACAAACGGCGACAAACGGCGATAAACGGCGATAAACGGCGATAAACGGCGATAAAAGACGCGGCGCCTCCCGCGCACCGCATCGCGAAACGAGTTGGTCGCGACGCTTCTCGAAATATTTGCGAATTTCTCAAAGCCGTAATTGCTCGCGCTAATTCGCAAACGCGGCGCCGTCACACCGGGAGCGTAAAAGCGTCGATCCGCGCCGAAAGCTCCATCCGTCCCGCCTTTGAAATTAGAAGCCCTCGCCTCCTCCCACGCCCCCGCCCCCCGCCGTCGAGCCCTCGCGAGGCGAGCTTCCGGTGCTCCTCGAGACAAAGGAGAAACTCCCGCGACTCGTCTTAACGAGCGCCAGCCCGACATAAAGCGCAAAGAACCGAAGAAAAAGAGCGAAGAAACTCAGGGGCAAAGTGCGCCCTCGACTTCGATCGTTGAAAAGCCGCGCGCGCGCGCGCGCGCGTGGGCGAGTCTATTTGGTGCGACGCGTGCAGTCGGGCGCGCAGGTGCGGGGGGGCGGTAACGCGATAAACGGATTAACGAGGAAGCCCGCGGCGGGAGGTCGGGGAATGTCAGGGCGTAGCGCGCCTCTGTACTCGGCGACGGCGATGAGCTGCTCTCGAAGCCACAGCTGTGCCGCGTCCCTCCCCCGCTTCCTTCCGCTCGTCGTCGTCGTCGGCGGCGGCGGCGGCGGCGGCGGCGGCGGTTCTCTCCCTCTCCCTCTCTCACTCTCTCTCTCTCTCTCTCCTTCTGTTCGGCGGCGCTTTTTTCGCCTCTTTTTTGCTCTTTGCCTCTTTTGGCGGAGACGCGCGTGCACGCTCCCCCTGCCCACAACCGCTGGACGACCGACCGGAGGTTTTGCGCTCCGCGAAGCCGATTAGGACGGCAGCGCAGAGAGAGTGGGTGAGTGGGAGGGAGGGAGGGAGCGAGCGGACGACCGTGGAGGAGGAGGAGGAGGAGGAAGAGTCTGCGAGAGGATGACGCCGTGTATAAGGCGCTCGAGTGCTCCGAGGCTTCGCTCTCTTTTTTCTTATAAGAGAGAAAGCTTGTTACGCGAGGCACCGCCACCCCGAGCTCTCGACTCTCTCGCCACTCTTTAATAGCGAAATTTCGTTCCGAAATTCTCGGCTGCCGACCGTAAAACTTTATCCAAGGTTTCCTTGAATAATTGCATCCTCCCGCCCGACTTTCCTCGAAAGTACCGGAGCCTTTTTTCCTTCTCTTTCTTGTTTTTGTTTTCGTTCCTTCCCTTCCCTCCTTCGCCCTTCGGCCCTTTTCGCTCCGCCTTTTCCTTTCCCCTTCCCTTTCCCTTTTCCTTCTTAACGAAGCCGATGTCCTCGCGCGTCCCCATCCAACGTCCCGAGGATCCAACAAGTGGATCTGCGAACTCGCGGATATATCTCGCGCCTTTGAAAAGAACGCGAGACGAATATAACGCCGATTGCATTTCCTCCGCGGACTCGTGATATTAAGCGCCGAACAAAGTGTCGTAAAGCGCAACGTTGCACACGCCGTAATCGCTCGACCGACGGCTTCTTTCTTCTTTCCGTCGGGCCGCGAACCGACGGTATTTCCTTTCGAGAATTCCGCGAACCGACGGCGAAGCGCAGCAGCGCTTGTTTTAACTTTCGATGATGCGCTATTTTTGCACGCTCCATTCGTCAAAACGTCCTGCTTTGATTAGCGCTCGTCGCGTACCGAGAGCGACGAGTGCCGCGAGTTTCTAACTTGAGAGTCTAGGAGACAGCAGCTCGCGGTTCATCCAAGAGTCGCGAAAGCCCTTTGCTCTCTCTCCCGCTCTCTCCCTCTCTCTCCCTCTCTGCCTCCCTCTCTGCCTCCCTCTCGTTCGCTCGTGTCGTTTACGTTGGTTGCCGATAAGCCGATTTCACACCGTTCATACCGGACAAAGGTCATTTCTTCCGAGCGGATTCGCACGAATTCGCTTGCGTCGGATATCGATGGGCGGGCACGAGAGATTCCGTTTCTTGCGCCAAAAGCTCATCATTCGCGCACCGATGCCTAACGACGAATGCGCTGTCCCCGCACTTTATACTAATTGTCGCAATCGTGGAAAAGCGTTGCCGAAGTGCCCTTGCGAAGTCAATTATCCGTAGGAGCGCGACACAATTGGCGACGGCTATTGGCAACTTAAAGGCGAGTCCCGCTTAATCGGACGTTAAGCGAATTATCGTTGGTAAAATTGAGCGCGATAAAAGCAGTCTCTGGGCGTCTTCTAACGAGGTTAATACGAAGGGGTCTTGGCTCGCGATTGCAAATCGTCGGAAGGGCGAAAACGGACGGGCAGGTATAAAGTTCACGCGCGTATAAAAGTCGGGGCGTGCGAATGTTAATAATTTCTGGTTGGTTATTTCCTATCCATCGGGCCTCGATTCGCGCACGAGAACTCGTTCGCGTAAAAGTTAAAGCCGAGCGGTCGATGAGGATTTGGCAGCTTTAACGAATGCCGCGCTGGGGCTCCAATCGCCGAGCAATCGATATAATAATAGTACACGGTTAAGGTAATCGTAAAAATATTAAAATGAATCCGTGCTTTTTAGAGACGGAAAGGAGTTTTAGCGCTACTGTTTCCGTCCAATATTTTCCGTGCGTGTATAAATTTACATATATATTTGTTAAAGGAACGGTTAAAGTCTGAAAGTCTGGAAGTCTGAAAGTCTGAAAGTCGAGGCAGAGACGGAAAGGAGCGCGTTTGTAAAATTCCGTGTTTGCGAGACAAAACGCCGTAGCTCGAATTATACTCTTTTGCCACGTTACGAAATAGGATTACCAGGCAAAAAGTAACGCGCAAGAAAACCCGTCTCGAGTCACGTCTTTGAGAAATCTACGAGTGATCGTGGACGAGAAGTAGTCGGAATAGTTTGAATTATGACAAATAACGAGTTTCCACGTTTAACATTCGGTTGCAGTTTGAAATAAGCGGAGAAGCGAATGTTTGGAAGATCGTTATTCATCTTTTATCGTGAATCGGCGATCGAGCTTCGCGAACTTACGATGAAATAACTGGGAGACCATCAAAGCGGATATAAAACAATTACGAGTTACGTCATTTTACCCAGGATGTGCTTTAAAATGCGCGGTCCATCGACTTTTCCAAGCCTCCGGGATGCGACGGCTAAGTAGCTTCGTAGCAAGTAAGTAAGCGTATTTTTTTTTTTTTTTTTATCAAGGCACGGGCTGCCTTTTTTGACGAACGCCCAATGAATACTTTTGTCTCGTTATCGATAAATGCGAGCGTCCGATCGCACAATGCTTTCGCCCAAGGCAAACGCATAATTGTTCGAAAGCAAAGGCAACGCGAGTTTTATTACTCGCGGCATTTAACGAGTCTTGCAACGCGTTTCCCCATCCGTCGACGATCTCGATCGAAGGAAATTCGATAACGCGTTAAATAAAAGTGACGTACAACGAGACACTATCGTCCGTCCGAATGTACCAAGTAATTGCATAGGATGCGCTTGTTTCTTGCTCCGAAGGAGAAGGTCGTTTCGAACCGTAAATTGCCAAGCAATGCAAATAAAAATTACGATCCCCTCACGGATGCGATATTATAAGTTCAAAATTAACTACCTCGTTCGGCCGTGCACCCTCGACAGTTTAGAATTTCCAGGGTGCATTCTAGGAATGTCCTAGGATCGGAATTTCCATGGGATCAGCGGGCGATAGCCTTGGTTTGCCGAGCGACGGATCGAACGTCGTATCGCGCGACAAAGCTGAAAATAAAGTCCACCTTAGTGGATGGGAAGGTGCGCCGATACCGCGAATCGAAGGGTTGGTCGAAGGGTTGCTCGAAGGTTTGGTCGAAGGTTTGGGGGAAAAGCGCAGCACCGCGTACTCGCCTCTGAATTCGTCTTGCGAACCGATTTGACCGATTCGTAAGCAAGCTCACGTCCGCTCGACTCTCCCCGAAATCCCGACGACTTAATCGCTTCGTAAAACCCTCGGCGTATGAAGGGGCGCGGGTGGGGCGCTCGATGGAAAAAGACCGGCAATAAAAGGAAAGAGCGAGGCAAGAGCGAAAAATCGCGGAACGATCCAGAAAATATAGCCCCGCATAAAGTGCACTAAAATATCCCGAAAGCATCCAACCCAGTTGCGACGCGTCATCGCGCTGCGAATTCGTCGCGGCGCGCGCGCACTCACGTACGCCCGAGCGACTCGCTCGCTCGCCTTAATAAGCTATGAAGTAGTTAGTGGCCGTAAAAGCGCGCGCCGCGCACTCGCGACGACATCGCACGAACGCCCGAGCGAGCGGGCGAGAGAGAGAGAGAGAGAGAGAGAGAGAGCGAGTGAGGGAGCGAGAGGGAGCGAGAGGGAACGCGCGGCTGTTATAAAGCGGACGCGCGAAAACGCCGGCGGCGCGTCTCCCCGAGTACGTGCCCGTCGTCTCGGCCTCGCTCGTGCCCTGCATTTTATCGCGGCGGCTTCATCTTTATTTATCGGCGCACGCGCGCTCCGCTTTCGGAACGCGCGGTCTGAGAAGCCTTCGAGCCGAGAGCGAAAAAAGGAGAACCTCTCCTCGAGGAAGCGAGGCGCAGAGAGAGAGAGATAGAGAGAGAGAGAGAGAGAGAGAGAGAGAGAAGGACGGAGCTCGTGTTTTCTCTGGTTTTATTTTTATTTTTTCGTCGTTGCCCTCGCCCCGGTGACGCTCCTGGACGCCGTTATTGCCTTCGCCGCGATAACTCACGCCCTCCCGCCGAATGGCGCGACCCTACCCTAATCAACGAACATCCTTCCGTATCCGGGCGAAACCCTGCCGTCGCGGTTATCCGTTATCCGCGATTTATCGTTGCTACTCCTCGGTAAAATTCCAGACGCCCGTTCAATTAGGGCGCGCCCTCGGCCTCTTTTCAAAATGCCCGATGGAATTTTCGCGCCCGCTCCTCTCCAACCCGATAATATATCGGTCTTGATATTGGAATTAATGACTTTTTGAATGCCGCGAGATAACAATCGGCAAGAAGCGGCGGGGCGTCAAGTGACGATATGATTAGGCGCTCGCCAAACTAAACTTAAAGCTTTGGTTCGTTGCCTTTCGACGTTACATCGATCGCCGATTTTATCGAACCGAGCCACCGAAGCGTACGACGCGGTTTTTGATAAATCGAGGCGCCCGATGAGAAATCCTGTACCTCCGTTCTCGACCTTCCCAAATACTTTCGCAACTTTATCAAATCTTTCGAAATTCGCGATATTCCTCCCGTGTTTCGCGCATCGGTTACACGCACGAATCGGCTACGTATTTTCCAAAGGTTCTCTCCAATGCTTTGTGCGATAACGCGGCCCGCGTACTTTTATCGCGCCTTTAATCGCGCGTCAATTACGCGCGATTCCCATCTCGAGTTATCGCGACGCCTCGGACGAGTGCCAGAAGAGTGCGCAACACCTTAATGATCGGCGGACGTTCCTCGAGGTAATAAATTCAAAATGTTTGGCAAAATGCTCGGCAGCCTGAAAAGTCCTCGAATCGATAAGTGCACGCTGTCGATGCAATTGTACGTAATGGAGATTTAACGTTTGTTGCAACAATCGAGAAAGCGTTGGAGCGTTGCTATTGCTTTGGCATTTCTGCTGAAACTCCCAATAAAGGATTGCAGAATGTACCAGGAGTTTTGGTACTTTCTTCCTTTTTTCCAGGCGCTAAGGGACGGGGAACAATAATCATAATAACTCCGTTCGTTGGACGCGTAGAGAGAATGGATACGCGTAACGGAATTCGATGAAAATACGAAATCGTTCGAACAATGTCTCGAGCGTTGAGACTATCGCATATCGATACTCCTTTAGGAGGCTATCGTTCAACCTTTATTAACGCATTCGATGTTACGTTTACGTTGCAACGACAAAAAGCGAGAAAGCAATTAGAGAAGTTCTCGGGTTGACGATGCCTTCTTTGTTACGTAACCAGTTCTCTGCCTGTGATTTCGCAGTCGATGGGTCGTTAGTTTCATCGAGTGTTTCGTGGTAAATGTTATCAATTCGGCCGAAATACCTTGCCCGATATAAAAATGCAAGCTGCCATTGGGGTTGAATAAATTGTAGGTCGGCAACGTAATTTCTCGGAAACTTCTCGTTAAACGCCAATCGCAGAGCAATGATTTTGAATAACGACGTTTTGAGACTCGCGGCTAAACAAGAATTTTCCCTCCTGCGATTCGAAATACTTTTCCAGCCAAGCACCTGCTTTCACGGGATTATCCCGTACGCGAGCATCGAAAGCTCACAATCGAACGATGAATTTACGAAAGGCCCACGCCACGCGAGAAGCACGACCAACGCAAAGAACCAGCGCTTTCGTAATTAGGAAATGCCTGACCTTTGAGTTATCGTTCGAATACAGTCTCCGTGTCGGGAAAATTGGCAATTCCGAGCGATCGCGACGGTCGCGTTATTGCGAAACGTTCGCCCGACGAGTCCGCCTTCGAGTGTCCGACGGCGAACCCCAAGGAAATTTCTCTCCCGAAAGCCCTTGCCGATTTTCCAAGAAAAATAACGCGTCCAACGAGCCTCTCTCTCTCTCTCTCTCTCTCTCTCTCTCGCTCGCTCGCTCGCTCGGTCTCGCACGTGCGCGCACTCGCACATTCGAAGGCAAATTTATATAGCAAAAGGTGGCGGAGCGCGCGCCTCGAATTCGCCAACACGCACGTCAGCGGCGAGCGAGAGAATAAAAAAGCGAGAGAGAGAGAGAGAGAGAGAGAGAGAGAGAGAGAGAGACGGAGCACTGGTAGAGTTCGCGCGTATCGTGGGAGCCGGCGGCGGTGGCGGCGGTGGCGGCGGTGGCGGCGGTGGCGGCGGTGGCGGCGGCATTAATGATGCATAGCTCGTCGGTTTTGGCTCGACGCTCATAATGACCCGACCGACTGGTTAGCTCGCTCACGCACACCAACTCGCTTTATGCCCGCACACGCACGCGCGCGCGCTCGGCACAACTACTCCACACGACGTTTCTATGCCCGAGCTCTTCGCCTCGTCCTCCCGCCGCCCCCCGCGCCCAACCGCGACTTTATTCCCTTTTCTCCCCACTAGCGCGCGCTCTTTCCTTCGCCAAAGCCGCCTACGTTTTTCGTCTACCTCGGGGAACGTCGGAGGCTGCGGCACATCCGAGGAAAGCGAGTCTCCCACGGACGGCCACGGGAGTTTCTCCCCGCGGCTTTCTCGCAAAAAACCGTCGGTCGCGGTGCCGCGGGCCGGGGGGTGATGGAGGAGGAGGAGGAGGAGGAGGAGGAGGAGGAGGAGGAGCGCCTCCCGATTTCGAGGCTCTCGACGTCGCATTTTCGCGCGGATAATTAGCCGGGCTCTTTTTTCTCCTCTCCTCTTCCTCCAGCCTCCTCCACGGGCGACTTTCCCGTCAGCGGGTTTCTAGGCTTCCCCGGGAATGTAGGTTAGGTAGCGAGTCGAGCGCGGCTAATACCGCGGCGACGGCGGCGGCGGCGGCGGCGGCGGCGGCGGCACTTCGCGCCCGTAAAAAGCGGATTTCGTTATACGCTTCATCGATCAACGCTCAAAGGCAGTTTTCCTTGGGGGCCGACGACGCGGACCTCAACCGCCGAAATCCGCGTGGATTTTATTTCGTCCGCGTAGTCGCGGCTACTCACGATTCCACGAGCTGCCTCTCGAATTCTCAAGAACGTTCGAGTGCTCGTTGCGCGAAAACGTGCAGCAGCAGCTCTTCGTACGGAAAAACGCGTTGGAGTATGCATTAGGCGGAGGCCTCGATCTCTTCTCGAAATCTCGATCAAAGAGATCGCGAGATTTTGGCGCACGACCGAGCCTGGCCGAGGCTTTTCTTCGTTGTCTAACTTACGAGATAAACGATACACTTGACACCGGTAGTGCCGATAGCTAACGAACATTAACGGCTTTCGCACGGCCATCCGTACAATTAACGCGCAACAAACGATTTTTAATCGGAAGCACCGATAAATTATCCACGTTTTTAACGAGCTGCCTCTCTTCGTTGGGCAATAAACTTTCTACCTACGAAATCTATAAAATGCCCTTTTCGATTGGGCAGTATTCTTATATTATATCTCGTTACCTTTCGCGTACGTAACGTCACAATTATATCGTACGATCGATCCGATGAAAGCAACTTGTTTTTGAAATATTGGTTTTTAAACGAATAATCACTCGGCTTACTTATTCGAACGCTAATCTTTTTAAAAGAACCGCGAGCGCACATTTTCACGCGGAAACCGCTTAAATTTAAATGATAAAGTTCTCGTGGGGGTGTATTATTAATGATATACGATATAAATACGTTACTCGAGAGCTGGTAAAAAAGGTTGCCATTTGCGTCAAATTCCTTTAAGTGTGCAGCCGCTGGACAAGTTATAGCCGTGCATGAAAATTTTTCGACAAACAGGGGCTTAGTTTTACTTCTCGTAGCGGATAATTTTTATTCTCGAGGGCAATAAAATTTACCGCGCCAGCTGGATTATTTGCCACCACCCACGTTTACCGTTCGCACGTTAATTTTTCCGAGAAAATTTTCTCCGCCTACGGATAATGCGACCTTAATATAATGACAACGATGCATTAGCATCTGCACATCGACGTTTCTCCGACGGAGTTGGACGTCTTCTTCGGCGATTCGATACGTACGCGCTTCGATTCGATGCGTACGGAAACTTACATCGGTACAACCAGTCTCCTGCGTTAACTTGTATTTTCTAATTAATGCTTCGCCATTTCGATTATCGAGCCTATTCTATTTTAATATATAATCTAATCGCTTGATTCGTGATAAATCGAACGATGCCTTTGCGATGGATGATGATGAAAAACTGAAAAGTACGTCGCGGCAATGCATCCGTGCATCCGTATAACTTGTAAAATTTGTCGTAATTGCACATTCGGCGATCGTTACGCTTTCCTACAAAGCTGCATTTCCCTATTAAAAAAGTTGTGCGCGCGCGCGCGCGCGTACTTGCAATTTGAATTTCCAGAGAGTACATTAGAATACGCGCGAAAACGTTCTCAGTGCGTCAAGAACATAATACGTAAACATTTCGAATTTGAAATAAATAAACCAGAGGTTTTTCTCAACGAATACAGTTGTCACGAGAGCCGTACTCTGGTATTAATATTTTTGGCACTTTGCATAACCTTTCTGTACAAGTTAAAGATAGAAATTATTAAGCGCGGAGGATTCCTTCCAACAAGTGCGTACTCAACTCTTTTTAATAGGTCTTTTCACATTTCGCAATAGCAACGATGATTTTCAAAACTTCTACGATAAAAGGATTTTTTAATTTCACTTAGAAGCACGTAATTAATCCTCCTTAAAGTATATTACAGGGAGATTGCTTTTATATCACATATAAAATAGCTTGCAAGGCAATTTTTTAATTTCTTTATTTCTTACGTTATTTTTATGTATCTGTACGCTGAGATAAGAATAACCGACGGAATGAGCTGTTAAGTATGAAAAATCCCAATACAAAAGTATACGTTAATACGAGTAAGTAGGAACAATTGCTTATTGTCGAATGCAAGCAGAAATGATTACTTAACGCATCTCCTCGCGGCTGCCGCATACATTTAACGCAATTTTACCACGTCCTTCGCTTCTTTATAATTTTAAGCAAGTGCTCGCGTATTCGTATCCATTCGGAGCCTTTCCTTAACCTTTGAGGGCGCAATTTCAATGCCAAAATTCTTTTGAAATTACGTACAAATGAAAGACTGCAATTGCGATGTTTCCGAGGGTCCTTTTTGCGATAATAGCCGATAATAAAAGGAACATACGCGAAACATTGCAAAGACATCGACGCGGCTGCATTTCAATTGGATCGATTAATCGGAGTATTTTGGTAGAGGAAAGTATGTGCCACCTATAATCCGATTGTCGTCTACCTCAAAGAGAAAAAATAAGTGCAGCGGCATCGCGTGCAGTTACAACGCGTTATATACATTTTCCGTTTGAGGTACGTTCTTTCATCGATTCGCGCACGGCCAATATAACTCTGCCTCGACTGGTAAATATGTATAGACGACACATTTAACAAAGACCGTTTTCCGTCTCGGTACTAATTCCATTCGGAGCTTCGAATCTCTTATAAATATAAAAAACGCGCCATTAATTTGCGCGTATTACTCGATCTCCTGCAAGGTTATACTTTCTACGTACTCACGACGATAGGTAAATTAAACAATCTTGTTTTGCGAGGTAACGCAATTACATTTTACGTAACGTAACGGCGCGGCAAAGAAAGAAATTTCCACTTCATACATCAAGAATTGAATTACGGTGATTCGTGCTCATTATCCGTCCAAGATTTATCATACGCAGGGTATTCAAAAAAGTTGTTATATCAGCGGGATAGGCGATAGCGGCCTTAATCGCAGAAATTATCCTGCCAATGTTACATCGGTAAACGGTACCGATTAAAACCAAACATATCGCAACTTTTGCTAAACCAATATTTATCGACTGCTCGTAGCGCAATAACCCAGCAAAGAGTCCGGAGTAGAGTATAAGGCGATCTTATCGAAGCGAAATTTCCTTGAATAAGCAATTTTCTTCGAACGACAATACCGACAATACCGACAATACCGACAATACCGACTTGACGTCTTCGCGGATGAATAAACCCCATAATCCATCATTCGTTAACTTTCAAAGATACCACTCTGCATTTGAACAAAAGCTTCTCGAACGAGATGATATATTACGGTAACTGCGTGGTCGGTAAATGCGCTCGGTAAATGTGTAAATTTGTGCAAATCCGGGTGTTCTCTTCTTTTTTTTTTTTTTTTTTTTTTTTTTTTTTTTTTTTTTTTTTTTTTTTTTTTTTATTAGAATCGCTGCTGATGCGCGATCGATACGAGCACTCGCACGACAAATATCGACATCACGTGTCCCCCTTTAACGCTCATAAAATGCTAAAATGGAGAAAAAGCCAACTAAATCCTCGAAATGCTCAATTTGGTCAATCGAACCTTGCGAGAATGCAGACGCAAATTAGGCAACTGGAAGCGCGGGTAACTAAATGGATTTACGATTCCATAACGACCGAGATCGGGAATATTATCGTCAAGTGGAAAAATAGCAAACCACTGCCCCGGTTACATTAGACGAATCTTTAGTCGCTTGCATTTCGATCGATCGGCCTTTACCGCGGCGCCTCGTTTAACCAATGATACATTAGCTTCCGATAAGCTTCCCAATGCAAGACAATCACGAGCGAAAACTGCGCCACGCGAAAGTGCGCGTAGCCGGATCCCAATCACGTGCACACTCTAGGCTAATTAAAGCATCGACCGCACCGAGATGTTCTCGCGACGCGGTTCACCAGGCGACGGACGCGGTGACGTTTGCAACGCAACCTTTGCCCGCTGAATGCCGGAAATGCGAGCCGAGGCTCGTAGTGGTGAAGAATCGTGCCTCGGAAACCGAGAGGAAAAAAGGATAAGAGCCGGGCAATTGCGACATCTCGCGTTACGTTCGAGTGCGGCAATTTCTAGCGCATTCCTCGTCCACGCGAGGTGGGCAGGAGGACCGTCCGGATATTTCGCCGCGTCGTCGCTCCACTCGATCGCGAGATAACGAGAGATCCTACGATGACGCACCGACATTAACTCCATAATCGCTGCGGATTCGGGATACAAAAGCGTACCGAGGGATAAATCACCGACTACGTGATCGCCATTTCATCATCAGCGGCCATTTCACGCTCACGGCTTTCTCGTTTCCAGCCCCGACGGCAGTGGATATTGCCTTCGATAAAAAAGAATATTATCGATCGTGGGCTGCTCTGCTCGGGTCTGCGATTGGATTCCGCGAGGCGCATCGTTATCGGTCGTCGGGGGGTGGGAGGCTCGTAACGATCGCGCGGGCGCGACGCCGGGAAAACGAGGATGAATCGTCGTCCATCGCGCAAAATTGATCTCCGGCAATTTCGGCGACCCTCCTTTATCCCCTCGCGCTTGCTTTCGTAAACCGCGGGGCGCGGAAGTGCGCGACCACTCGTCCCGAGCTCAGCCACCGCTTTCTCCGGGAGTTTTTGCCGAGCCCTCGGGGCCGCTCGTGCATCCGAACCGGATGTAAGAGCGAGACTTCCGCCTCGGTAGGAACAAGAACCGAATCGCCATCCGCGTCGCGTTTTATCGACGACGACCTCCGAATTTGGTTTCTTTAACGGGTGCCTTTCGCGCGTCTACCCGCGAGGCGTTTCCCGCCGCCGCCGCCGCCGCCGCCGCCGCCCCCCGCCCCCAGCCCATAACTTTCTTAACCTCGTCAGCCGTGGACGTCTAGACACTTCCTAAACGGCTGCCTCGCGTAAAAACTCGGCTCTTATCTCACGGCTCGGATCTCCTGATCGAATTTGAGAAACCGAGTAACGGACCCGAAGTCACTCCTGGCAGTGGCGGGTGGACTTTTCCGAGGGAAAAGCGAGGGCTCGTCGAGCCGCCTCAAAGACTCGGTATCGGATTTGCTTTTTGGGGTCGCGGCGGCGTTAATGGGCGGCTGCCTTGGTTCGCGCACACACGCCGACAAGGTCGACTTCGCCGGCGGCTTCGCTCTCTCCCAAGCTTCCTCTCTTTATCCTCTCTCTCTCGCTCGCTCGCTCTCTCTCTCTCTCTCTCTCTCTCTCTCTGCCGGTTCGCCTTCAAAGGCCGCCGGAGCCGGAGGTGGAGGTGGAGCCCAAATTACCCTTTTCACGGATTCGCTCGACGTGTGCGTGTGCTCGCGCCCCTTTTTCGACTCGGCTCCGCTCGCCGAGGATCTTTACGCTCACTTTTCTCGTCGGGACTCGCGCCTCCAGTGCGAGCTTCCCTTTTCGGATCCAAGCGGAGCGCGAGCAACGGCCCGTCGATCTCGTTGATTATTCGCGAAACTCGCGCGGTGCAGAGCTCCGAATCCTTCCCGCTTTCCTACCTACGTGTTTTAATACTCAGTCGGGGCTATTATTCCGAAAGTCGATATTAATGATCGTGCTCATACGAGGAGACGCGCACACTTGCCGTCTTCCAGATCCTCCGGATCATCACTCGCTGACAAAAGAGGCTCGATAAAGCGCGACTCGAGTGAGACTTTCTACGTCCGCATCCAGAGACGCGTAACCGAGTGTCGTGACGCATAGCGATGGAACATTTTTTAAACAAGTCCGTAGCGGAGGTCGTCTCGAGTCTTCGGACGAGGAGGAGGACGACCGACGAACGCAGCGCGCCGAAAAATATTCAAGAGCATGCCGAAAGAAAACAATGCGCCAACCTCGTCTTGCGTACTTACGTAACCGCAAGGATCGCGCGCTGCACAGTCACCGTCTTCGAGGTCCGAAACTTTCCACATCGATCCGAGTCGCTCGTGAAGTTCAATATTTGAAGTTGCGTTCGCCCTAATTGCGCTTCGGAGCAGCGTGTGTTTTTCGTTGATCGCGCTCAGCGATGAGCCTCGTTTCGTTCGTTTCTCTCGGCCTCTCTCTCCCTCCCTCCGCCCATTCGGTCGCCGCTCTCTCTCTCTCTCTCTCTCTCTCTCTCGCTCTCACTTGACGTCCTCGACTCACCGGCGCGCGAACATCCTATCGATCTCCGCTGTGGGCGATTCCGCAGAGAGAGAGAGAGAGAGAGCGAGAGTGAGCGGGAGAGAGCGGGAGAGAGAGCGGGAGAGAGAGCGGGAGAGAGCGGGAGAGAGCGCGGAGAGAGAGCGGGAGCCTTGAATATTCAGAAGCGGCAGCTCGACCCGAGCGGAGGGAGCGAGAGGAAAAAAGGAAGAAAAGAAGACAGGCGGGACGTACGATGGACGTTCTACCTTTCGCGGAGCCTCACGAAGAAGCGCCGAAATTTCGGGGTCGTCGATTAGCGCGAGGGCCACTGTCACGCAAATCCACATGAACGATTCCAGGAGGAAGAGGCAACGACTGCCCGACGCCCCGGTCGAATTCGCCAACTGCGCAGTTCGGATGTCGTCGCGCACACCCCGGTAGAACAATCGCGAGCTAGTCCAGCTTCGTTGGCAAAGTTGGCAAACTTGGTAATTATGCGCTCGATGCGAGCGTTTAAATAAGACGAACCCTCCCCTGTTGCGATATAAATTTTTCTCGAGATTTGCCTCGAATTTATATGTAAATGCACTTTCTTGGTTGGCCGTTAATTCCGAGCGCATGCACGAGGTGCGAAATACTGCTGCGCAACGCAACGCCCAAGTGTTACGCGCAATTTTCGCGTAGAGAAGTTTTTACTCGAAAATTCTAGGTGTACTTCTTCGCTTGTACCGCGATACCAAGAAAACGAGATTACATTTCACGCGTAACCAGCCCCCTTCCGTCGCTTCTTCGAGGAAAAACCATTTTCATTTTTTACGAATGCGCGCCGCGATCCAAGAGGAAGCTCGCCGAATGAAAATCCTGCATAACTCTCAAATATTACCTCGTGCGTCTCTCCCACACCGACGCGCCATTCTCCAAATCTCCCTCGAGCGAGTCCGACCTTTCCCTCCTCTAGACGTCGTTACAATTTTCAAGAGTTGTGACGAATGTGCGCCGCGTAACAGGGCGAGTGCTCGCCTTGCCAAGATAAGCTTTCAGCGCCGAAGGCGAAGGCGAAGAAGATCAACGACGGCAACCGCCATCCCCGACGATATATCGGCGGCTGAGAGGTAAAACGTCCGTCCCGTCGATACGAGGCTCTCACCTGTTCGTTCGCCGTCGGGGCGCAAAGTTTTCTCCTCGATCGGTGACGCGCCCTCCATCGATCCCACGCGCATTCCCCGATCGTTAAACCGCCGCGCAAAAGCGCAATCGTGCAATTATCCCCGGGCGAAACCCCAGCGCTTACAAACTCTAATAAATCGACGAATTACCGACCCCCCTTCGATCGCGGACGCTCCTTCGATTTGCTCAACTTTACCATTCGATCGGCACACTTACATTAGCGCCTTTAAATATAGCATGTAATTGGTGTGAGCGACGAGCGACCGTGAGAATAATTTTGAGCGATCGCGAGCCCAATAACCGACGCCGTTTAATGCGCTCGTGCGCGTTTTTGAGGTTTATCGAGCGACGCAGAGGCTAACGTTCGAGCGACAAATTTATGCGTCGCGCGCCACTGACTTCCCGAGAGTTGAATAATAAAAGTGCAATGATAAACATGTCGAAGGTCGCGAATTCGCTATGATAAGCGAAACCTTATCGAGGAGCGCTTCGAAGCGAAGGCGTCCGCGCGCGCGCGCGCGCGCACTTTATAGATTTTCAGGGAAAAAGCGGCGCGTCGCCTTCTGCGCCAAATTCAAAGGCGTTCGTCCCCGTTACCTTGCCTCGGCAGTCGACGCTTCGACAACGAGATTAGCATAAATTCGTTGGCTTTGATCCTCGCGGTGTTGATAGTCGAGCCCATTCCCCGTGCGTTCACGTGCGGCTCGGGAGAGAGAGAGAGAGAGAGAGAGAGAGAGAGACAAAGGGAAAAATAGAAAGAGCGAGAGTCGGTGGCATGCGGCGCGTCCCCAAAGTTTTCGATCATAAATTAAAGCGACGCGCGTCGTGTTGGCCGACTTTCCGCCTCTCCCTCTCTCTCACTCACTCTCTCTCTCTCTCTCTCTCTCCCCCCGTGGGCTAATTTAGAGCTTCGCGCCGGAGCTCCGTTCTCGCGTGCGTGCGTACGCGCGCGTGCGCGAAATTCCGAAGCGAGCGTCGGACGACGGCACGCGGCGGTGTTTGCTTTTTCTCTCTTCTCCTCCCCCGCCCCCGACCCTCGCCGCCGCGCCGAGGCAGACCGCCGCGACCAGCGATAAAAAGCCTCCGGAGCGCTCCTCGGGCTTTTCACTCCCGGCGCCGCTGGTGGGGGCAGGACAGGGAAACGCGCCGCTTTTCAGGTCGTCGCTTGCTTCGCCCGCCTCGCGACAACCTCGTCCGCGGTCCGTCGCTCGAGCAGCGTCGCGACTCCTCCTCGAGCGTGACCGAGACACGTGTCTGGCGAATTTCCCGTCTCGAATGTTACGCGAAAAATCACGCGCTCGGACGTTCCCCGGTACACACCGTTATTATTTATCGTAGCCTCTTTTCCCTTCCTCCTCCGTCGCTCGATCGCCGCCTCTTCTTTTACACGATTCCGGCTATCGACACGCGCTGCTTTATTTTTTTATTGTCAAGCGGCGAGGAAGTACCGAAAGGATATTTATGACAGCGGCACGATGACCTACGCGGAATTAACGACCGGGCGAGATCGAGCGCGGTTTTAGCGAGCCGTAAAATAATGCGCCCCTTGGATTTAAGAGTTACACAGGCCCGTGTCGGTCGGAGGCGAGTTTCGCCTATTACCGCCTATTGCCCCCGAAGGGCGATTTTCCTCGTTATCGCGGAACGCCACCGTCCCCGCAGCTGCGCCACCCGCACCCCCGAGAAATCTACGGCTCTTCCATCGAACGAGCGCCGAGTCGTCCTGGCCCGTTACTCTGGCTGAGGGGCGACGGGGAGCTTTCGCAAGCGTCCCCCTCGTCGGTGTCGACCCACCGTGTCGTTGCACCAACTGCCGAGTTCAACGCGCGCAGCTAATTCATCGGCTTTATTGGTCTGGATGTGCGCTCGTAAAAAATACGCGCGCTTTCTCTCCTTTTTCACGATTTTGTTCAACGACCACGTGGTAATTTACTTTTAGGACTTTTGTCGTCGTATAAAGCAGCTCGAGCACGGCCAAGCCCACGATGGATCGAGGCGAGGGTTAATCGCAATTAAGCCGATTCTTTCGTTATGCCCAGCAATTTGGTTCGCTCGGTTCGGCGAACAGGCCGAACGTCTACGTCGCGACGTTTCACGTTGCCTTCCCCTCCTGTCTAGCGCCACGACTCTCGAGCACCTCACGAGCACCTCACGAGCACCTCACGAGCACCTCACGAGCACCTCACGAGCACCTCACGAGCACCTCACGAGCACCTCGCGAGCACCTCGCGAGCACCTCACGAGCGCGGAAAATATTCGTGGATTCGGAGCCGAGGTTTTTTACATTTTGGCACGGCTGCGCGATGGAAAACCCTCGACGGAAGCGCGCGTACCAATGGAAAACTCCTGGGAGTGTAACCTCGACTCGACGGCGTACGTGGAACAGTCGCGCTCGGGCGACTAGAGGCGAGAAGGATAATTTTATTGTCAAAGATAAACGAGTTGGTCAACATACTTTGGCGCGACCACCACCACCGGCGCGAACGTATCTTCCACCTAGAACTGGTATACCGAAAAATTATCGAGCAAGTATTATCGTAGGAAGCGAGGTAAATGCACGAGCCTCGGGATATTCGCGATTGGCATTAACAGTCGCGCGGCACATTCGCGCAGTTGCCGCCCGAACAGATGAAGAAGCGATCGCTGGTTCGCGCGACTCGATCGTGAAAAGTTCGGCCGCGGATTCGTTGCCCCAGGAGCCCAATGACGATAAGGAGGGCGCACCGCCGAGTGCGAAGCGCCGTCGACGAGGCGCGCTTTATCCATTTATCGGCGCGAGTCCGATCGCGGGCGTCGCGACGCGCCACTCGGAGCGTACGTCCGTTTTGGTCGCGCACGTACGCGCCCACCACCCACGCTGGATCGAAGGCGCGTGGGAGAGCGACGTCGGCGTCGGAGCACTTGGCGGCGCGCGTAGCCGAGCGAGAACGTGCCCGACCGCCCCCGCCTCCACCGGCCCCTAGAGTGCGAGCGCGCTCGTACGTGTGCGCGAGTGTGCGGACCTCGACGCTCGAACGGCTTCGGCCTTCCGCAACGCTTGGCTCGAGTCTCGAGTTTCCCTCCCCCCGCTGTCGCCCGACAAGGCGTCCGTCCCGAGGGCTCATCGCCTCCGCTCCGCGTCGAGTGTGCGTGCCGGCCTGCGTTCGTTCGCGCGCGTGTGCGCGTGTGCGCGCGCGCGCGAGAGGCGCTCGCCGTCCTCGTCGTGCTCTATCTCCGACTCGCTCCCATCCGCTCGTACCATCCGTGTCGCTCGCGTTTAATCTTGGGTTTGTGTTTTCTTCGCCGACGCGGCGAGCCGTTAATTTTTGCGCGCCTCGACTTTTCGCTTTTCCGCCGGACGGGACGCCGTCGGTCGACGTGACTTCTCTCCGTCACGCTACCCGGAAAAACGCGCTACCGTTCCTTTTCCGGCTGCGCGATCGCTCCCGCGTCTTTTCCTATCGGCTACCGGGGTGTACAAGGCAAACCTGTGCCGTTCCTTCGCCAATACAGAGAGCGAAATACCTAAAGGTTTCGGGAGCGAACTTCCGCGTTGTCGAGGCGAACAAAAAGGCGGAATGATCGCACGAGTAAAAAAATTAACTCTGTTTACCGAGAGCTGTACCATTGTCTTCTCTTGTCCTCGAGCTTTTGTTATTTTCAAGTTCTTTGAGATTGAGAGCGGGAGAGAGAGAGAGAGAGAGAGAGAGAGAGAGAGAGAGAGAGAGAGAGAGAGAGAGAGCACGGGGATAAAGTTAAAATTACGGAAACTGAACGTTCAGGAAATCAAAACGTTCGACAGGGTTTGCCAAACTTTTTCAAGCGTAGCAACATTTATCGCGCCAAATTCTCGCGTATATCGTTAAATATATTTTCAGAACTGTTCAGCTCTCGGTTTACCCTCGCGAGGCACGGTTTGCGATAGCGACTACACGTCGCTAAAAATTATATCTTTTGTTTTCACCATTGATGAAATTGACGACGAGGCAAAGAAGCTTACCGATCATTGATTTGGCTTAAAAATAAACTTCCTCCGAGGAAACGCCCGATAAACTTGGAAAGTTTTCAACCAAAATACGCATCTGGATATAAAATCGTAAAATGAGTATTCCGATGCTTACGTAGGTTGAGCTTGAAACCAAACCAATACGAATAAACGTGCTCGCGCCTATCGGTTGCCTTCGACTTTTTCATCGGCCGTCCAAGCAATTTTTCTAACGGTATAAGCAGCGTCGGAGATGCTCCCAACGAGCGCACTCGTTGCAAATAAAAGCTGCATCGCAAAATTTCCCGGTACTCGTACGGCGATTCCGAGCGCCGTGAGCGATTGTCGAGACTTCGACTCCGTTTGAAAATGCAAATGGCACATCGAATTAGCGCGATAAGATAAAGGTGGTCGGCGTGAACCGCATTAAAGCTCCGTCGCGCGCATCCTTCCGCGCAAAAGCCAACGACTTTCGTTAAAAGTGCGTCCTGCGGCGGAAAAGTCCGCGACCGCGTGCGGGGAGTAAGAAGAGCCCCGAAACCGGTGTGAAAAAATGTTGGCGCGCGCGCGCGGGTGCGATGTCGATTGACTGAAGGATTGCGCGGGGGGCGGGGGGTGGGGGCGGCGGCGAGGAGGCAAAGGCGTCGAGAGTCGGTCGGATGGCAGCGCGGCGTCGATAAAAAGCGGTGAGAGCCGCCGATCGCGCTAAAAAGCTCGGAAAGCCGCGGCGTCCCTCGCCCCCCTGACGCTAAGCGCCTCGACGCCCCCCTTGCGCCCCACCCGCGCGATCCAACCAGCCCGAAGCGTCGGGAGCCGGAGCGGAGGGGGCGCCGAGACTCTCGGGTAGGCAGCCTCCGCGCGCCGGCGGCAGTCAGTCGACGTCGTTGAGAGCGTTCGCACCGGTTGTTCCAGTGCGGTCGCGGCCCAGTTTCACCGAGCCATCGTCAGCGCATCGTCCTCCGAGCTCGCGGCAACCTCGAGAGCGACGGAGGGAGTGTGCACGAGTAGCCGACACGCAGAGCCTACGAGAGCCAACGAGAGCCAACGAGAGCCAACGAGAGCCAACGAGAGAGAGAGAAAGAAAAATAGCCTCGCGCTCGTACCCGACGGCTGAGCGCGCGACAAGTGGTCGCCCCGGCACGTGGCCACCCCCCATGACGCCGCAGCGTGGCTCGGGCGCGATGCTGAGCGCGAGGGCGCGCTGCCCGGGTACCGCGTCGCAGTCCGGCACGCTTCACACGTCGCGGGGCCACCGCAGCACGGCGCGACCCGGGGCCGGCGGGGCCTGCTAAGATGACAGCGCGCGTCCACTCGCCGAGGCAGCAGGACAGCAAGAGAGGCGGCGACGCGACGGCGGGCTCCTCCGCTGCGGCGGCGGCGGCGGCGGCGGCGGCGGTAGTTGCAGCGGCGGCGGCGGTAGCCAGGCTTCAGCAGCAGCAGCAGCAGCAACAGCAGCACCTCTTCATCGAGGAGTCGAGCACGAGCCCGAACCCGAGTCCCTGCACGACACCGAGCCCCGGTCCCAAACTCGCCGACGGACGTAGAGTGAGCATCTTGAAACGCCGAGGCGCGGACGGCGGGATCGTTCCCCGGTTACCGGAGACGATCCCAAACTCCTCTCCGAGGCCCGAGTTAAGCACCTGTCGCGTGGAGCGGCTGGGGGAGGCGTACCACGCGTGACGGCGAGGCGCACGTGCGCCCGAGGCCAAGCGAGCCGTCGGAGAAGCGACCGAGCTCCGATCCCCCGTACTTCCGGCTGAGTTCACGATTACCTCCGGCGATACGCCTAATCGTGACTTGGAGCTGCTCCCCCTCGTTATCGCGCGGACGTCTTTCGTTCGCGTGCGGCGTTCGCGGTTCACTCGCGCCTCGCAACGACGCACGAGTCGCCTCCTCGTTAACGCCGCTCGCGGTTCGCTGCATTCGAATGCTTCGTTACACCCTCGACCGCGCGTCCTCGGATCGCGCGCATAGTCGAGGAGGCGCGTGCGTCGTTGCGCCCGAAGGACGCCTGCGAGCCCAAACGGCCTACCGAAAGCCAGGCGTTGCGGATTAGCCGTAAATAACCGCCGTGGGTAATAACCTGTCTTCCGACGCGCCGGTACTCGAGGCCCGTTGAACGCGAATGGGCGATCGGTCGAGTTTCCACGCGTAACGGCGCTCGACTTATCCGCTAACGTTGGGCGTACTTGTCGAGCGCACGCGGCGCCTGATCCTTAACCGTATCCCAAGGCCGTTTATCGCGTATATTTGACGATGCGGACGTAACGGCGAAGAAACGGCCGAGCCGAGACGTTCGGTGCACGTGCGCCGAACCCAGGGGATTCGTTCCGCGATGATCGGTCGGAAGCCGTCGGGAGCCGCTCGCTCGCTCCCATCCAGGAGGAACTATCGCCTCCTTCACGGGGAAATGGGGCGACTCACGGCAGTGATACGGGCCTCCGGAGAAAAGGCCCGCGCGCGAATTCGGCCGCGACCGGTCGATCGATGGAACCGTGCGACTATCGGCGACGACGTTTACGCGCTCGCTCGACGTACCCTTAAACCGTCGCGAGCGCGGGCGCAACGAGGCGCCGGAAATAGGGATGACGGCACGACGAGGGGCAAGGGAGAGAATGGTAATGCCCGGGCCGACTCTCGGCGGCTGCTAAAGCGACGGGAGCGGCAGTTTGCCAAGTCGAGAGGAAGTCGGGGACGCGCGAGAGTCTCTACAAGGCGACCGCGTCCCGCTCGCCTGCTATTCGAAAGCCGCGACTCGCGCCAGGCATCCGCTGGCAGTCCTCGGCCCGACGTCCCGCGTCCTCCTATCGCGCTTCAACGGGCTCCCGGGATTCCTCCGTCGTCCTTTGGGCGATACGACGGCGAATGACGCGTCCGACGTCGTGTTGCAGGCAAACAAACCACTGATGGAGAAGCGACGGCGCGCCCGGATCAACCAGTCGCTGGCGGCGCTCAAGGC
The DNA here is from genome assembly GCA_018907045.1 of Wiebesia pumilae. Classification (NCBI taxonomy): domain Eukaryota; kingdom Metazoa; phylum Arthropoda; class Insecta; order Hymenoptera; family Agaonidae; genus Wiebesia; species Wiebesia pumilae. Next base: position 7,778,436 of record JACCHZ010000138.1, read on the forward strand.
CCTGATCCTGGACAGCGCGCGCCTCGAGAACACGAAGCACAGCAAGCTCGAGAAGGCGGACATACTCGAGCTGACGGTGCGCCATCTCCAGAGGCAGCGATCCCTAGCGCAGCCGGGCCTCTCCAGGTACAAGGCCGGCTACCAGGACTGCTCCAGAGAGGTACGTCACGCGTGACCTTGGCTCGTCCGACGAGGTGGACCTTGGCCAGAGCCATCGCGATTTCGCTTGGACTACCTCCTCGGACGCAACGTAGACGCTCCGTTTATTATTCCCTTACTCGCGCTCTGGCACTCGCGTCTCCGGGTGGATAGCTAACGTACGCGACGACCTCGTGGAATCGCTCGGGTCTCGTGACTCTACCGCTTTACGGGCGAATGGGAAGACGCGGAGCGTTCGAAGGCGAGGGAGACTCGCCCGCGTTCGAGCGGTGCGGGTGGCAAAAAGTGCACGATCGAAATTGCGAGTCGGGATAATTCGGATAATTTATAATCGGGTGGAACGTGCGAGAACGTGCGAGTACGTGAGAGAACGTGAGAGAACGTGGGAGAACGTGGGAGAACGTGCGAGAAACCGGGAGATATTCGTCTGGTGCGCGTGGAGCGACGGCGCCCAAAAGATGTTGGCCGCCGCTTTCGAGGGCGAAGCTGAAAATGAGCTCGTTATAAGTAAAAACATTTGTAGCTGCAAGTGCTCGGAAGATGCTCGAGATGCTTTTGCGCTTGGGGTCGGCGGCGGCAAAGACAAAAAGGGATAAGGAAGCGTTACTCGGCGCGCGGAGTTAAGCACGAGTCCGCTTAATTATTCATCGGAAGGCGACGTCACGCCGCGTGAATCTAGCCGTTGCACAGGCGCCGCTAATATCCCTGAACGGAATTAAAGAAGCGAGCGAGCGAGCGAGAGAGAGAGAGAGAGAGAGAGAGAGAGAGAGAGAGAGCGCAAAAATCTTCGCCGAGGCGTGCGATAAAGGCCGCGCGCGCGCGCGCGCATGTATCTCCGATCGCCGGTGGTACACCGCTCGCATTTCTTCGGGGCGATTTATACGCGAGATTTACATGCACGTGAATGCACACACGCGCACGCGCACGCGCACACACACAAACAAAGAGAGAGGCGCAGCGGCTGGAAAGCGCGGGGCCACATGGACGGAGCGCCGAGCGATCCGATCGTATCGGAACGAGGCGGAGCGCCGTTCCGTGACTGCGACGCGTTGCTCGATTTAATGCCGCCGAGCGCGCGCTCCTTTTCCTTCCTTCCTTTTGTCTCCCCCGCTCTCCCCGAGCCCCGCGACTTCTAAACAAAGCCCCTCGCTCTCTCTCGCTCTCTCTCGCTCTCTCTCGCTCTCTCTCGCTCGATCCGCGCCCGGAGCGCCGAGTTATTGGCAGCGCGATTATCTTATCGGCGGCGATGACACGCGAGTCGTCGCGTTCCCGGGCTTTTCCGAGGCAGCGGCTGACGCTTTCGGGTGAGCGCGCACCAGACGGTGATAGACGGTGATAGACGGTGATAGAGGGTGATGGAGTCGGGAAACCGAGCAGTAACCGAGCAGCAACCGAGAAAGTAGAGCCGCGCGACTAAACCGGCGCCGACGGCTAACGCGCGAATTAATCGCCGCCTCGGCGATACTTCCGCGGTGAAAGATCGCCGTCCCGTCGAGCGGAACGACTATTGGCGCGCGTAAACCAGCGCTGGAGATCCGCGGGACGAATATGCAGCTTTCCAGTCTCTCTCTCTCCGTCGCTCTCGCACTCGCGTAGACGCGCTGCCAACGATGTAGGTGGCACGCCTCTGGTTATCGCGGAATAACGAGGGAGCGAGCTGCCGGTGCCGCTGACTCGTTGAATTGGATGCCGGGAACTCGCTCGCTCTTGACTGTAGCCGCCGGAGCCGTGCACCGACGAGGCCATAAATCGAAAAAGGAAATAAAAGAAATCCAAGAGCGCGTCGTGCCGCGTTGTGCCGCGTTGTGCCGCGTTGCGCCCTGGACCGATCTACCGTCGGCCGCCGCTCTCTGATATTTATACGTGCGCTCGCTTTCGTTTTTTCCCCTTTTTTATTCCCTCCTCCCTCTTCCTCCCCCTTCCTTCCTCTCACACCGACACGCCGCTACCTTCCTCCGCGTACCTTTTACTCCTTTTGCTCCTTTTGCTCCTCTCGCTCCTCTCGCTCCTCTCGCTCCTCTCGCCCCTCTCGCTCCTCTCGCTCCTCTCGCTCCTCTCGCTCCTTTCGCTCCTTTTTCTCTCGGCGGTGCGAGGCGAGGACTCTTCGCTCCTCCCTTCTTGTCTCTCCTTTTTTCCCTTTTCGTCCACTTCTCCTTTTTCCCCCCTTACCGCGGCTGATCCGCTCTTTTCGCCGACCGTTCCTTTGCACCGGGGAGCGACCGAAGCTGTCGGCGGAAACCCGCGGAGGACTCTGCCGAGGATTTCCGTCCGAGTCCTTAGAGTTCCGGCTCTCGAATGGTAATAGGATCGGCTCGTACGCGGCGACGATTAAAACCCAAGCGGAGCTTATTAACGGCGGACGCGAGCACCGAAGCCGGGTTAAGTGGTCCATTAGTTGCCGACGAAGGCGAGCTCCTCCCTAAGCGCGCAAAAATAGCAGCGACGCCAACGAAAAATAAAAAGCACGATACAACGGAGGCGGAGATCCGAGAGAGAAGAGCGACGGAAGTCGACCGCGAAAACGCCGACGCGCCACAAAGGAAAGCCGTGCACGCGACAAAAAGTCAGTCGCCCCGACGGCACTTTTCTCACGCCTATCGTCGACCGACGGCTTCTTGCGGCGCCTCGAGCCCGATTACCTCGCGCCCCGGGGACTCGCCACACGAGTGCCGACCCCAGTCGCGCGACGTAATCGCCTCTCGTCCTCCGCTCTTTTCCGAAATCGGAGAGTCCCGAGGCGGCGTCGGCGGCCACATGTGCCTCCTGCTGGCCACCGTCACAACGGATCTTATCGAGTCAGGGTTACGGCCGCGTCGCCTCCCTTGTTTAACGGCCTTTCATCGGCCACCGTCTGCAATATCCGCGCACTTTACTTTCGGAAGAAGCCAAAGTACCCTTTTTCTTCGATTTTACGCCTTCGCCGTGGACGGCGTTTGAGGACCGCGGATGACGTTCTTTTCGTTGCCCGGGCCCCGTGTCATTGATCAAAAATATCCGAGCAAATACCGCGGTAAAAATAAGCGCGGTCTAACGTTGCAACACGCGTATCGCACGAGCGATCGACGTTTCAACGGTTTCAACGGTTTCAACGGTTTCAACGGTTTCAACGGTTTCAACGATACCTTAAAGCGCGCGTAAATTAGCCGGTTTTATTCCTCGGTGATATTCAAGAGGCGGACATTAGCAAAGTGCACACACTCCGCAGCGCTGAGGCGGAATTAACAACGAGCCGACGTTACCGCGATGGTACCAATGCTAAATAACGAATTATTTTTCACGGCCCTCGCAACGCGTTTTCTCTTCCGCGCGCAGCCGCAGCCACCAACCGACCGCCCTTACGAATTTTCCTCTTTGGTATCTGTCGTCGTGAGAGCGCGCGCGCGCCCGCGCCCGCACAATTAGATCGCGAAACGCTTAGATCATGACCGACGCTTCCATTTATGCCGCGTAACTGTGCTCTTTTCGCGTGCAAATTCCAGCAACACCCCGGAACCGTACACGTATCCGCTTTTTTCGCCTCAACCGGGGCTCGCGTGCACGTTTATACGCGCACGTTTATACGGCATCGATCTCCACCTTCGTTCGCCGTCGCTCCTGGAAGTCGCTCCCACCAACTGCGGCGCTTCTCGGATATCCCGAATATCCCGCGCTGAATCCAAGATTTTTTCATGCATCGAATCCGTCGCTGACGACTCACTCGTAAGGATAACGCGATCCTCGTAGCACCAGCTCGCGACTAAAAGATCACGCTCGACGGATCTCCTCGCGACGAAAAAGGATAATACGGACGGAGCAGCGCTCGAAAAAGAGAAGGCAAGAGAAAAGGAAAGCGAGCGAGTCGTGCCACTCGAGCGAGGCTACGAAAAAACACGCGGAGAAGAAAAGAGGAGTGACTCGTCGATCCTATCTATCTCCCGTTGGATTTTTTCCTCTTCTGTCAGCTCTCGCGTTATGTCGCCGCCGCGTGCGATTAATAATGCGGCTCGTCCTTTTCCTCCGCCTTTCCCGACGCGTCCTTCCTCCGGGCGATTTATGCTCGTTATTGGCGCGAAGCGTGTAACGGTCCGCGTGCGTATTTGTGCGTTCGAACCATTTGAATTCTACTCCTTGTGCTATTTGCTTCTTCTTCTTCTTCTTCTTCATCATCTTCTTCTTCTTCTTCTTCTTCTTCATCGTCTTTAGTTCAAAATCAAGCCCCGATACTGGATCCGGTGGTCGAAATTTAAGCCTTCGATTTTCTTTTCTCCTCATTTTTCTCCTGCACGAGACACGCGCTCAAACGAAAATCACGAAATACTCGACGGCTCGCGTTACTTTAGACTTGCACGAATACGATCGTCGGTGTACGACAACGTGAGCTTTGGTAATTTAATTATTGGCGAATAAATGAAGCTAATTATCGAACCAACGGAAATAACAAGAAAAGTCACTTCATTTTCGTGAACCTGTCTCTTACCGTTCGCGATTGATTCGCAATTCCTTCGCCGTACTTCCAGACATTCAAGGTATACGACTTCATTTATGAGAGATTATTCCTATCGCCACCGTAAACTCCATCGTGTATAACGATCGCTTTATTTGCAAAATATAAATAGAGGTACGAAAGAACTCGATTAGATTAATTGGGAATAAAGGAAAAACAACGCGCTCGTTTGTCGTCGATAATTTCTCTCAATGATACACCGAACGATCGAGAAACTAAAACGTATCGGGTATTCCGAGGAAAAGCCTTGGAAAACCAATTATTTTCACCCGGAATTGTTACGAGTGAAATTTACTTTTGCGAATGAAAAATATAACTCGAGCATTGTCCGCGAATTACGACGACTCGTACACGTATCATCCTACCACTTCAAGTGTTTTCATACGAATGGTGAGTTATCGAAAATTATTCACATCGCCAATTTAGTCCTCGAATTACGCGTGCTTCTGTAAACGCTGGATAAGGGAATCGCGTATTTCGAAAGAAGGACAAGTCCACTTTGATACCTCTTAGCGGTCGATGGTAGATGAAACTATGTTCGATGTCGCCAAAGTACTAATACGTTGGTGCACGAGCATCAATTCCCCGTACTTGACAACAAAATCGAATAATACATAAGCGGCATAGAAGGAGTAGCCGTACACTGGGAAGGGAAAAATACTCTTATTTCTCCACCGCGACTCGAAACTTCGATCGCATCGATTACAACCGCGTCAGTTCTTGGTTCAACCTGTGCCACCCGTATCATCCGTGTTTTGCGATTCTACCCGCTAAACGCGCTCTCTCAACCTCTCAACCTCGCGCGACTCTCAACCCCTCAACCTCAACCTCTCGACCTCGCGCGACTCTCAACCCCTCAACCTCAACCCCTCGACCTCGCGCGACTCTCAACCCCTCAACCTCAACCTCTCGACCTCGCGCGACTCTCAACCCCTCAACCTCAACCCCTCGACCTCGCGCGACTCTCAACCCCTCAACCTCAACCCCTCGACCTCGCGCGACTCTCAACCCCTCAACCTCAACCTCTCGACCTCGCGCGACTCTCAACCCCTCAACCTCAACCTCTCGACCCTCGCGCGACTCTCAACCCTCAACCTCAACCCCTCGACCTCGCGCGACTCTCAACCCCTCAACCTCAACCCCTCGACCTCGCGCGACTCTCAACCCCTCAACCTCAACCTCTCGACCTCGCGCGACTCTCAACCCCTCAACCTCAACCTCTCGACCTCGCGCGACTCTCAACCCCTCAACCTCAACCCCTCGACCTCGCGCGACTCTCAACCCCTCAACCTCAACCCCTCGACCTCGCGCGACTCTCAACCCCTCAACCTCAACAACGAAACGAAACCGAAACGAAACCGAAACGAAACGAAGAAAGGGAATTGTGCGTTACAGGTGAGCCGCTACCTGGACGCCCCGGACATTATAACGGGTAACACGACGCCCATGGAACCGGCGGTGAAGCAGCGTCTGCTCCGCCACCTGGACAGTTGCGTATCCGAGTTGGATCTGGACCTGGGCTCGCGTCCGGACTCGGGTCTGGGCTCGAGCCCGGGCAGCGTGACGGAGCGGGTCCTGGGCCCGGGCAGTCCCCTGCCCCTGGAGCACCCGCACCACGCGGCAGCCGCGGCCCACTGTAGTGCGGCCCTCGGGGCGGCCCTCATCAAGCAGGAGATACCGGAGCTCGTCGACGCCACGCGGCCCGACAGCAGCACTGCCCCCGGCGACGAGAACAACAACAGCAGCAGACCAGCCTCTGCCTTCGGGCAGATGCACCCCGGCGCCGTGGTCGGTATGCCCGGGGTCGAGCAGCCCGCCGGCAGTCAACCCAATCCCAACATGCTCTCCGTCGTCCAGGTGAGCACTCTACCCTTGCGCGCGACCTCGTTCCTCGCGACTAACCACCCGCGGAGAAGCCGCTCACACCGACAAACAACCACCCCCCATCGGCCGTTGCGTTCCTGGTACAATACGCGCGCCGAACGTACAACGAGGAGCCGCACCTTCGGAGGTGTCACCTTGCTCGTCGATGTCGCACTGCAGCGCCAGTGTCTCCGGTAAAGAATTGCCTGCGGTCCTCGAGGCAAGGACAACACGAGTCGGCCAATTCTACGACACCGCGGCTCGCGCGAGTTCGAAGCTTACGGCTTCGTCGAACGTTCGACAACGTCAACGTCGCGCTAACCAGCATCTCCCGACAGAGTTGTTCGACCTTCGTCGGCAGAGTTGTTCTTGCCGTTTAATGGCACTCGGAACTCATCGGGAACGGCGAACGGCTCGTGAAAACTTGCTGTCGAGCTCGACTTGCATTCTCGTTCCTGAGCCGGGGGTCGGTCGTTGTTTCGCGCGAGAATCGCAGCTTCGATTCGCGTTACGTTGCCCCCAACGAGCAGAAGCCCCAAACCGAGGGAGTCCGTGGCGGTCGCGTCGAATTAGATTAATCGCCGAGGGTGTTATTAGTAGGCAGAGACCCGTGAAAGACACAAAGAAGCCCGTCTAACCCCTACGAATCCCCGGGTATTGTCCGCAGGTGATACCGTCGCGTCTGCCGGACGGCCAAGTGGTGTTCCTGCTGCCGAGTCACTACGTGCAGCTGGCGGCGGCGGCGGCGGCCAACGGCATAAGCATCGGGCCCAATCCACCGACCGCGATCTGGGCGGCCACGAATATGTCGCTGCTCAAGGCCAGCGATAAGCTGATAAAGAGGCCGTTGTGCGGCGACGAGGCCGCGGACTGGCCCGATGCTCAGCTCAAAGCCGTGAAGGTGGCGCGCGTCGAGGGTCCCGGTCTCGAGCAGCCTCTCGACTTCACCACGAGCAGCGTGAAGAAGCTCAAGGCAGCGGCGGCGAGACTCGTGCAGCAGCAGCAGTCCGAGGCTGCGGCAGCGCTCCTCGGACACCCGCCAGCCGACGAGATGCTGACGGCCCCCAGCCAACCCATCGACGTCGTCAAGGACGAGAAACCGAGGCTCGAGCCGGAGCCCAGGATCAGGACGCCCGGGCACTCTCCCGGCCTCCAACCCGTGAAGGACGAGGAGGGCATGTGGCGCCCCTGGTAGACGAGCCCGAAATTTCGGTCCGTAGGCCCAGGTTGGGGGAAAAGAATTTTAGTTTTACGGTCCTCGCCCTAACAAACAACCCGGTATTACGAATCCTGCGAATGACGAACCACCGCCAAGCTGGGACTCAACGATCGATCGCCAGGCTATTGTTACCCCGCAGGACTCGTGCGAAATCTTCCCCCACCTCGCAGACTCTCAGCCGACGCTCGGCTCACTTTTCCTCGGAATCGCACGCTCTCGGATATTACAATTTCAAGTCCCTCGCGCATCCACCCTTAGCGTTTAAGACCATTTTCACGTGTCCTCGACGTAACGAGTACATTCACGAGAATTCACGACGCAAACTCCTCCCGTTGGATTTGACGGACGTCGGAACTTGTCGAGTTCTCATTCTCAAATGCTCGCGGACAACGAGTGCGAAGGTACCCTAATAACGCGTAAAATTATATCGATAGAGCTAGGCGCTTATTTGTAAGGAAGCTCGCTGTACGCGTTCGCATTGCAGCAGTCGCCAGCCGAATTACGGCGCTAACGAGATAGATTTCCGTTTTTCCTTGCCTGAAGGCGAGGACGACCGTCGTACGACAAACATTACGCAGCCTTAACCTTAAGACGCGCCGTGTAAAAATGTACGCGAACACGTCCCTGGCCGAAAGGACGATCGGTTCGCCGTTCATCTTGTACAAAGTAAGCGTTTATAACGGACATTCGTACGTACTCTGAAGAGCCAACGTTGAAATATCAATAGGCCATGGGTATTTGATTCCTCGTCGCCGCGGTTCCGCGCGTTGTTTGAGTCGCGATCTATCGCCAAACGGGTAAAAAATTATGGCAGCTATTTCGAATGAAATCGCACCCCACCGACGAGGAGGCGTCGATAACGAGGCACGGATGAAAAGCACTTTTTACGCCCAAGACTAGGAGAGGAACTAGCGCGCGATAATGATAGCTACGACTCGAACGATGTAATCGCATCGCTCGCGTGCAGACGCCATCCCCACCAAACTCCGTAATATACTTTTTTCGTTTCCTCTGCTAATTTCTTTCACCTTGCGTTTACGTTTCCTTCCACCAAATATGGCTTATATGGCGTCGTGCGAAATTGTAGGGTAGAGTACCATAATCGCAGCACATTCGGTGCGCAACAGCTCGAAAAGTTTTCAATTTTAAAATGTAATATAAAGTTTGGGAGACATGACCGTGTAAGATATAATGAACGCTCCCCGATGAAATTGGGTTTCGATCGCTGAACCGCAGTTTACTGGTTTACGAACCGCGCGAGCAGCCAAACTAAAGTTACGTAAAAAAATCCCGTGGTGGACGCTCGAGCGGAGATCCTACCGAATGTTTATTCGTATAAGCTGTACTTGCCGGTGATCGCTTCCCCCGAGCAATGGAATTCAGTATTCGTCATTTGTCCCAGAGGCATGCGTAGAATAAGGCATCGCGATTCGCGAATAACACGGACTAAATGTAATCCTTAAATTTATCAAAGCTTTGCGACTCGCGGCGGATGGAACGCGAGCTAAGGACTTAAAAAATGTTGTTCTACGGTATTGCGCGAGATAACGAAGCGGAAAGTTATACAGAAAGCGACCGTATGCGTGTACAGATTGTAAGAAAAAGTCACGTAACGTAGGTTAGTCGAATGCGTATGGATGGGTAAGCGAGCATGGCGTTTTTTTTTTTTTATTTTATTTTATTTTACGTGAGTATTATATACATACATTATATATTGCAGTCCGTTTCCGCGCACCTGTACATAGATTTCGTGAACGAAAAGGAATGCGGCGCTATCGAGCTACGACGATACATAGATTTATTTTAATGTTATCTAGGTGTATACTGAGAGAATGGGGCGAGAGGTTAATTATCATTATTATATGTATATTTGATGGCGTGGAGAAGTATGCGTTTGGATGATATGAGATTACATTCGGCGAACTGTTTATGTGTAAGAGACGTAGGTAGGAACCTACCTCGTGATTCCACCGTTTTAATTGTGTCTGTAATTGCTGAATATATTGCGATCCGGTCTCGTAATTCAATGTACTTAGTAACGCAGCCAATACACGCAAATATTGAACTGCGCAATCACTGCTGTGTTTTCCTTTATCCTACCCAGTATTCTCACCGACTTCCCGACATTTGTAATCTCGCGAGTTTACTTAATTTATTTAACTCGCGAGATTGCTAAGCCTTTACAAGCTAATTATGGAATTTCTATTCTTGGCGTTTCTTAACGCTCGCTGCGCGTCCCTTCGCATTTTACACCGTTGTGCATTAAACGCGGACACAAGATGGACCATCATCGGAAGTAAGTAACCGCATTGCCGAAAGTCGGCGGCGAATCGACGTTCACGAAACGAAAAGTCCAGTTTATTCCGGAATCAGCCTACAACGGACTCCCAAGTAAGTACTTTAATTACAGCCAAGCGGGTGCAATCTTTTCTCGCATAAGCAGATCCTTCGGTGGCGACGTTGTACAAAAGGCATCGTTAAGCGCGAGAATTACGCGCTGCACGAGCGCGTACAGCGTAATGGGTATACGGAGTATATTTTGCGTTGCCCAACGACAAAGCCAAATAGGAGAGAGAAGGCATAGGATTAACGCGACCGCGAAGTCTCGTCCGCGATCGCTTGGTGTTAGTTGAATCGTTACGGCCACCGTCGAGCCGACCACCAGTGCACGCATCCAATGATTTTCCGGCGAGCCAAGTGGAAAAGTGCACTCGGCTTATATAATCTCGGCGCGCGAATTAATAGGCTCACTCCACTGGTCCCGCGGCGGGGAGTACGAGAGGGTCCCTGGGGTGACGGGGCGATGGTGTGTGTGGGGCGGGGGGGAGCGCGTTATCCGCGCCTCCTTTCCTCGATTACGAGGGCCGTCCGCGAGCGCACACGTCAGGGTACGAGGGGCCGGTGCACGCGTGGCCCCCGGTAATTGCGGCACTGCACGCGTGCGTCGCTTTATGCGCGCAGCTGCGCTCGCGTGTGCGAGATACCGGTGCCGATAAAGAAAAGAACAACAACACGACGAAAAATAAAGGGAAAATGGGCGCGGATGCGTGCGCCGATGGCACAATGATTTCGTCGGGGTCGCCTCCCGTGCCGCCGCCGACCTACGAACTTGGTTTCTTTGCTATTTCTCTATTGTTCTTTTTGTTATTTTGAAGCCTTATTAGCCGGAGAAGTTCGTTCTATGGCTTTGTGGGAGTCGATGATCAGACGATGGATAAAATTAAGGATGCGCAAAATCGACCGACTGGACAAAGGGACACTCGAATCGGTTGTTTACCTATACGCATACGTACGTACATTAACGAGCGCCCCTTCTGCTAGCAAGATCTCATTCGTGTCCGAGTGCGTGCGCACAATCGAGTGGATTACATCGATAATGTCTTCTCCGAGGACCGAGAATTGACTTTGTAAATGTCACTTTGATAACATTTATAAATACCCGAGTAATAATACGAGTAATAATCAAGCAACGACGACAACGAGACATTTCTTGGAGATATAATCTTCCACGTTCTGCAAGGCATTTGACGAAAAATACGTTTGCCAGCCTCTAGAAGCGGATGATCGCTAAAAGTAGACAGGACACCAAACCGTGTAAAACGAGCAGAAGAAACGGAAGAAGTTATTTGCAACGTTACAGGACAAACCAAAATTCACGGCGATCGATAATAATTTGGGAATACCGATTTTGATAAAAAATTGTAATAAAGTATAATGGATTTTCAAAATGGGCAGCTTATAAATAGATAATAGGACGCTTAGTTTGAAGCTTAATTTTAAACAGTAGTTCCATTATGTATTTTCGGATCCTTCCCAGACCGCTATTATTAAAGCGACTTTGTTAAAATATTCCAATAACGTTGAGGGTTTCGTTCGAGGAAAATTGTTCCACGAGAATGTCGACTAGGAAAAAAAAAAGCGAAACATCGATACGGCTCGCTCGAAAGTCTCGTTCATTCGCCGAGGAATTGTAAATTTAATAAACAACGCGATCAACGCGATCAACGCGATCAACGCGAATCTCACCTCGAACTATATTCCGAGACAAAATTCACTTCAGCACTAATTGGCCTAAAAATTAGCCTTCGAAGTAATTCTCAATAATCGCCTCACCGGCGGATGTTCCAACATTTCCACACACGCTGTACACGCGACCGTAAAGCCATCCTTTTACATTCTTCCTCTTGATTCCCGCGCGTCATCCCGATGCACCTAGTTATCGTCGACAACGAGCCGAAAGTACGGAGGCGCTCTGGCATGTTCACCCGAATTCTCGTAGCGGTCGCGTCTCGCTTCCCATTTCTCGCCATTTCTCCTCCGATCAACGACACGCGTCGACACGTTGCATCCGAATCGAATTCGAATCCTCGAACACGGCGGGATCCGCTTGGAAATGACTCTGCTGTTTTTGATGCAATTTGGCCGGGAGTCGCGCGACTCCCGAGTTCCATTAAATTGAATTGCCATCGGCAATTGAACCGAGAGTAAAGCGCACGCGTGCGCACTCGTGCTCGCTTTATCGCGCGATCCAATTGCGAGTCCTTACGGGTCCGCGACTCGTCCCGGATTTTTCATTCGATCGGCTTTTGTAACCCCATCGGTCCTCCGGGCTCTCGCCGACTCTCACCGACTCTCGCTGACTCTCGCCGACTCTCGCCGACTCTCGCCGACTCTCGCCGACTCTCGCCGACTCTCGCCGACGGGTGTCACCGGAAGCTGACACCCTTCTGTGGAAATCTCGCGAATGCTTGCGTCGCGAGTTTCGGAAGCCGATACGCGTTTTTCTTTCCGTTATTCCCCCCTTTGCTTTCTAATTTTTAGCCCATTGGATTTGGTAAGGCTTCTCGAATAAAAACTCGCCGTTCTCGCTTTCCTTCTCGTGTTTTTACGTCAGTTCTCGAGTCGCTGGCTGCGAAGCTACAAAGTTCCGCAACAGTCCCGCAATAGTCCCGCAATATAACGCGCGACACGTGTTTCACTTGCGAAGCGAGTCTCCGCTAGAATCTGGAAATTAAAACCGTATTTATACGCGTTGCGCATCGCGAATTTGTCGCTTGTTAATACGTTAATTGACTGCGATAACGAAATCCAAAGGAACGCGTTTCTAATGCGTCGGGCGTCGGTTGCTCACCAATACCTCACCAACACCTCGGAACCCGCGTGGCCGTGGCAGAGGGAAGGGGAGCGCGCGCTTTAATAAAAGTACGAAAGGTGGTTGTGAAAAAAATATTTGAATAAGCGAAGCGACAGCCGCGTGTAAACAGCATTAGGCAAGGTCCCGATTTTTAGCTCCGACACAATGAGCGAGTCCAGGAGCGAGTCCAGGATAACGAGGGAGAGAGACGGGCGAGCAGAAGCGAGAATTGGTCGCGAGGCGCTCTTTTATCGCGTCTTTCTGCTGCTCCCCGTGATAATCAGGCCTGATAAGGGCTAGGGGGAGAGAGGAAGAGAGAAATAACGAGTGCAAGTGTAGCAGCGCGTCTACTCTTATATCGAAGCTTGGAAATCCTCTCGGAGCCCGGAGATCAACTTTTCAAAATATCCTGCGATAAATGCCAAAATGGAATGCTCGGGCAATGAATTTATTAGGCTATAAAGAGACCGGGGGCTAATTAAAACTTGAATTTCGAAAATTGCAGTAAGGAAACGTTTGAGATAATAAACGGTGGCTTTTTTAAATATCGTGTAAATGTAGCACCGTCGTCGAGGTTTATCATCCGATTCGTCATTTTCTTGCTTCGGCGCGAAATAACAATATTAATTCGTAATTTACAGGACGTTGGTTAAATTCGACTCCTTTGCGCAATTACTGCCAGCGGATAAATAATAATTAATTATTGTTTATAGTATCGTAACGATGTTTACGTTGATTACTGTGCTTTTTAGCCTATGAAAATTCGTACTCCCTTAAACGTTTCACCCGCAATGGATTCGAATGCCGCTAATTAGTCTTTCGAGCAGATTCAAAGTTTTTAATTGCACATGCCGCGCTTACGTAATCCGAGCATTTCATCGCGAAATGTCCAGGATGCTTACATCGGAATTATCGTTCTCGCGCAATCCATTAGGCGCCTAGCTCTGAGTGGTAAATCTTACAATCCTTTGGGCTTCTTTTACAAGCTGCTTGTTTTAATTTGCTTGTTTTAATTTGCTATTTTGCCGTGGCAACTTTTTTATTTTGCCAGTAGAGCACTCGGTGAGCGGTTAAACGTTTGCCTCGGTGTTCCAGCGAAATCCCAATTGCGTTATTGGCTTCCGCGGTGCAGCGCAGAGTACAAGAAATTTCGCCGAAAGTCTTTGGAATGGTGTCTCTTGGGACCGTTGATGGAGGTGGTAAAAATTAATTTCTTGGATATCGATTCGTTATTCGATGTGATGCATCGATATCTCGCTTAGTGCGACTCGCGTACCAGCCAATGAACCCGAATTGTTACACGTAATTATGGAAATTCGGCAGAGTTCGGTGCCGTAGTGTTCGGTCCACGTCGCCTAGTGGTTTTCCGAACGCGATAAATTAATTCGCCTCTCGGCCGTAATATCGAGCAAAAATTTGATAAACTTGATTAAGCGAAAAATTGCATATTTACCTCGAGCTATCCGTACTGGGGGAACGTCGCGTTGAAGCTGACGACGGGTAATGATAAATTTCCAGTACAATTTTTCCAATACATCTCGGCTGCGTTGTAATTCGCCTCTTAAATCTTGCGATGATTCGTTAAAAATAAAGTTGCTTTTTACACGAGTGTCCGAATCGTTGAGACGAGGAGAAGAAAAAAGGAAGAGAAAGAAAAAAAGAGCTTGAATTTTTGCGCAATAAAGTTTTATCTTTGGAAAGAAACTCAAAAGGAGCGCGACCGAAAAAAAGAAGCTTCGCAATTTATGAGCCCCGAGTGATACGCTGGCAGAATCGCTGAAAGGGAAAAAGTCGAAAATCCGAAAAAACGTAAACACATTCTCAATTAACATTTATATTTCTCCGTTAAAGAGGAGGAGAAAAAACGGAAAAGGACAAGAAGTCAGGCTCATGGTCAATAAACCGCGCGTCACGTTCCCACGACCAGCCAAATCTCGTTATTTAATCAATCGGTGCGCGTCGCCGCGTGTCACACTGAAATTTCGGGGGAGAAGGTACGCAAGCCTCTACCCTCTCGATTGCTTCAGCAATTAACTATACCTTCGCCGCTTCTCCCTCTGGAACGCGCTCGATTGCTCGCTCGTTAATTACATCGCGGAAATGAAAATCTCGCGCCTCGTTCCCCATCTGCCGACAGAGAGCGAGAGCGAGAGCGAGAGCGAGAGCGAGAGCGAGAGCGAGAGAGAGAGAGAGAGAGACAGGGGACTCGAAAAATAGTAAAATCTTCGACGAAGCGAGACGATTTTAAGCGCCTGGAGCAAAAAATTTATTCCGCGAAAGAAGATGGGCGAATGATATTCATTGAGAAAAATGTCTGATTTATAAAAAGCGCTCCTTTTGCGCAATAACAGTTGCAGTGTAGACATTCCCTCGACTGAGCGATTGAAATTTTCAATCGACGTCTAGCGCAAGTCCCTGCAAGTGTACGAATTTCATTTGTGAATTTATTATTGGGAAATTGCGAGTAATTTCTCCTTTCGAATGTGAAGCTAAAACCAGTGTAGAACAAATTTTGAGCGTTTCCCACGTATGAAAAGTTTTTTGACAAGTTGTCGGACGAAATGGGTGACAAGATCGGAATCCAACTGCTATCGTAATGCCTCGCGCGAGTCATAAATGACGCACTGCAAATCATATATGCCAAGACTATATACCTGGTACTCTTTTAAGTGATTTTTATTTTTGCCTATTGATCGTCTTAGACCAGTGCTGTTATACTCGCTCGCGTTTACTCTACAACAACGTCCAATCATCCTCTCTCTAGTCATTGCAATCCTCTACGTAGATCCACTTTTTGATAAGGGATTATTAAACTGCGAATTTATAATGATCGCTAATTTTCAACTTGCATTAGCTCCAGGTCTCAGCGTCTCTCCAGCGCATCCAGCCAGACTTTCAGCTGATTGCGCTGCTTTTTGCTAGCTAACGATTTAGCGCTTGGTTATTATAAAACATCTTGTTTGCATTATATAGAAGAAGCGGCAAGTCTGTTTGGTCGATGGTGTAATTTTTTTTTCTCTTTTCGATCAATTTGGGCACAAATTAAACGCGACCGTTCGTTGTTCGTAGGAACCGGACACATTAAATAAACTACGAACAACTACGAACAACTGCGAAGTACATCCATCAGACTCATTTATACCTTCAAATAATCATAATTTATTCAAATGTACTCGACGAATCAACACAGTCAACTAATACGTATAAATACATAAATGACGTTTAGTCCACGTCGACCGACTAAACGCGACATATATTTTTAAACAAATATCGATATAATGTTTGGAAGCGATTACAGTTGCAATCCACCTATGCGGATAAAATTTCTCAATTAACGTTACGATTAATCATTTCGAGACTAACATTTTAGATTCCAAATGCTGACGTTCTTTTGCATCGCAGATCCGCATTTTGTTTCACTGCAATAATCGCTATCGTATTTTACAAGACCTAGCAGCACTGTATCTTGATAAAATAACGCGTCGTATAATGGAGTTAACGAGTAAAAGATTAGGAGAAACTATTATTAATGCCTTGGTATAATCGTGCCTAAAGAAATCAACTCCAAGAGCTACGATCTCGAAGATATTTACAATGGCCTGCAACGAGTTAATGACCTGTAAAATAACCCGTACGAATGGTAATTCGGTATTTAAATATTTGTCAGACCCATCGTGCCTGTTAACTTCAATTTCTATCGTTCTCGTGCAATTGGCTTCATTTTTAGGGCAAATTATCGCCGAGTAACGCTTTATTCTCCCATTATTCGCTAAATGCAAGTGCACACGAGTAAGCGGGGAATCGCGAACTAGATTTGGCATTTACTACTCGTAAACAATTATCAAGTAACAGCCGTGGTTACTCACTCGTGCATCAGTTTTCGCTGAAGTAATACAAGGAAGTAAATTTATGACTAACAATTTTTCAAAATCAACGGCAATTTGACTCTCCCGCTCAGTGGGTTCGTACCTGCCTTTGTCCTTTACATCTCTCTCTCTCTCTCTCTCTCTCTCTCTCTCTCTCTCTCTCTTTTCGTCCAAAAAATTAGCTCCAGTCCTCGGGAGGTTCATCGATTTAAAATAATTAACCAAAATGACCATGAATTCTCTTACGGACCCAAATCAACGCGTCGTACATAAACAATTTTCGATTCAAAATAACCCCCATTATTTCAGCTGGCAAAATCCCATTCGTCGTTCCCACAATAACGTTAAGTCACTTAAAACTCTCGATCAAGATTGAAAAGCCTGTTTACCTTCAAACTATGACTTTGAACTATATGCCGATAATTGTAGCTCCGACAACTAGTTACAGCTGTAACTAGTGGCACAGTGGAGTTTAGCGATAATTTTGGCCTTTCAATGAAAAGGAGAAAGCCAAGTAAATCCTTTTGCAATCAGATCTCGACGAGTTTGACGTTGCATCGTTGCACCGACGATTATCTTGCACTCCGTGCGCTTTCCCAAAGCTCGAGCAATTAAAATGAAACGATCGCCGAATCTCCTAACGTATCTCACCCGGAATCCTCCGTATCCTTCGTATCCACCGCGGATTAGATATCTTCTACGGGAATTCGATAAATACACCGTAATCCGCGTAACGCGCAGCATTGAAAAATGCAGAGGGTGTCGTCGCATCGCGCCCATCGGCATAAAAGAAAAACGCGGGGCCTGAAGCGGCGATCGATCGCGAATAATAATCGCGGTCGGCGAACCTCGGCGCAACTCGTTATTAGTCTCGCGCGCACAAGTCAATCGAGGACGCATCGAGGAGCCTAACGAGATGCTGCTTAGTGCGAGCGAAACGAGCGAGTGCCTCCATAACCAATAGGTGAAAAAGGGAGCAAAAGAGGGTGAGCGAAAGAGGGCGAGCGAAGGAGGGGAAGAGCGGTCGCGCGACGCTCGCTGATTAGCGTTAAAGATCACAGAGCGCTCGGGACAGGGCAAAGGCCCAATTTGCCTTGATTGCGGGGCGCGTGCCCGACGTGTTTTGAAAGGCCCATTACACCGACCGCCCGCGGCTGTTCCCGGTCGCTCGCGAAAAGCCTCCTCCGCCGAATTCGCGATACTTTCTCGCGCGCCTCGCACAGCCGTAGCTTCGGCAAATCCATTTTCCACCTGAATTTCCACCGCTGGGCTATCGATCGCGCCCTCGGCATTCCTCAACTTTATTACACGGCGAAACGAGCCTCGATAGAGCTCGGTGCTTCCGATGCAGCGCCGATGCAGCGCCGACGGAAATCCATGCGCGCGGTTATCGCGGCTTCTTTGAGCAACGGGAAGAAATTATTCGCTCGCGATGCAAACACAATTTACCAACGACTAACGAGTTCGACGTTCGCTCGACTATTCGAGGCGCGTGCCTTAAATTGAATTAGGTTCCGAGTAAACGAGCCGTCGGGGTGGAAAATTTGTAGGCGCGGATGGTGGTGAATCGAAGCGAATCGTAAGACGAGGAAATGACCGCGCGACCGATAAAATGTATCGTCGCTGATCCAGGCTTCCAATTAAACCATTAGGAGAGAAATAAGAGGAAATGGTTGGCGCGAATCCTCGGCTGGTTGCATCCTAATTGTGGGCGTGCTTCGCATAACGCAAACTTATCATTTGGGAAATATCTCTTTTGCATAATACGAGTCCTACCCTCGACCGCGCGCTTTCGCCAACGCAATTAAACATTGTAATTCCCGGGGATAAGTCTCGGAAAGTTTTTCAGCGCCTACGAAGGCGAAGCGCAAATATTATTAAAGCTCCCTCCCTAGAGAAAAAGAATAACGAGCTTCCGCGGTAGGCTTTGAACGGCAAATCCAACGGAATCTAATTAAGGACGGCTTTTCAAGTCCTCGCTTCGGCAGGAACATTCAAAAGCGGCGAAAGCGGCGAAAGCAACGACGCATCGCCGAATAGCCAACGACTATGGGAATCGCGGAAAAAGAAAAGCGTTCAAACGCCTGGCTATAAATATCCTTAGCTACTATTGACCCTAATTCGAGATTCGATAAACTTAGCCGATGCTTCATCCGAGCGTAAAATTATTAATTTAAGGACCGCGACGATTAAAGCGATCAATCCTTTCGCTCGTAATTTGTCCGCGGGCGGGTGACGCGTTTCGTAAACGGTTCAAACCCCCCCCCCCCCGCCATTTCGCCGAGGTCGGACCTTCGCCTCTGCGAAGCCAGGCGGCTATTTATCATCGACTAACTACCACGTGCTCTTATAAATCGGAGCGCTGCTTGGCGAATCGGTGCATTTGGCGCGGGAATCCTCAAGGCCGCTTGCAAGAGGGAATCGAGGATGGCCCCCTACCCTTTCTCCTTGTTCTTTCATCTCCGCGCCGCCCCCTGACCCCACCGCGCCCCGACTGCTCCGCAGCTCTGCTGCTTCTTCTTCTTCTTCTTCTTCTTCTTCTTCTTCTTCTTCTTCTTCTTCTTCTTCTTCTTCTTCTTCTTCTTGCTCGTATTCCTCCTCCTCCTCCTCCTCCTCCTCCTCCTCCGCCTCTTCTGCAACGTCTCCTCTCGACTGATTGGAAGACGCAATGAATTCGATGGACGAAAATCGCCGCACGCCACCCTTTGATCTTCGCGCCGCGCTCCCGCAATTATCACGCGCCCCCGCCCCTCCGTCACCACATCGCGCGAGAATTTTAATTGACGAAGAGACAAAGAGGGATGGATTAGACGCGCGCCGATTCCATAAGAAGAAGCTGACTCGCTTGATCCTCCTATTCTTCTTGGCCCTCTCCTTATTCCTCTTCGTCTACGTCTTTGTTCGCGAGGGGTTGCTTCTTCATTTTTTTTCTCGAGCTCGTTCTTCGCTGCGATACGCGATTGCGCCGAGTGAGTCTCAGCAGGACTTGCTTTTATATCGTGCATTAAACTGCCGTTGTCTTATAATAGGGTGGATTTTTTTCATTGGTACTTCACGACTTTTTTCCATGTTATGGCTAACTGCTTATTCGTACGTATCGTATACGCATTACGCGAAAATACTTTATTTTAGAGCCGAATATTTCGCAATGATGATTATAAATAGATGTTGCGAGGTAAAGTATGGTCGTAAAGTAGAGGTTAACCTTATTATTTAGCATTGAGATACGCCTCCAAACTCGTGCGACACTCCTCGCTAATTTACCAAATTTTCAATTTGAATCGCATAATGAGGGCATAATGAGGCAGACACGGATTATTCTTTGACGTGTTTTTATTGGAAAGCATCGAGTCGCGTTTAAAGTACGAACGCTTTTATACGTTAAGTAATAAAACCAATTATAAATCGTTTGATCAATGGGTTACTTTAAAGCAGGCACTGATAATATCGACTGCTGCAGTTCGCAATTGAAAGCTGAAGTAAAGTATTTCTACAAGTACTTTCTGTGGCAATATTTCTTTGGGAACTAAGATTCGGTTAAATGCAATTTAGTCCATTGTTTTGTACAACAAAGTTCGGCGAATGACAATAATTCCACGCGTTACAATATTATCATTAATACGTCTATCGTATACGTTTCGTTCGTTGTCTTTGACAAATTTTGACTTACGAAGGTAATTCAAAATTTGCCTGCTTCCAGAGCAATAATGTAACTAGAGTAATCGTACCACGTGTTCAACAAAGCGAGTAGAGGAAATATTTTGTAGGGAGACTTACAAGGACTTTTCGTTTTCGATTTCGAATAATTTGTTTCTATTGGCGTTACAAATTCTTTTTTTCTTTTGTACTTCGTGCGAACACACGAAGATAATATGGCCGATCGTGGAAAATGGTATGCCGTCACTAAAGAACGAATTTTTTATTTTGAAAGAAATGCAATTTCATTAATTCGTTTATCGAAACAAACCAAAAAATATAATAGCTTATGAAAATGCCTACAGAACTTAGGCTACATCTAAAGTTGAAGAAAATCAACTACGGTTATTGTTTCTGTACAAGATCAAAGTGCTATTTCACAGTTCAATTTGATATTAATCCTCTTCTCGAGGATTTTACGCAAGGTTATTTTTGTCGTTATTTTTATCGTTAATGCGCTTTAGCGAAGACGAGACCTATTCATCCGCCACTGATACTCGTTAAATAAAAGTATACTTGAACTTCGGCAAACAAATACAATACAAAATACGTAAGAGTCGTTTCTGCTTTACTGTAGGGTGTTTAAAAAAAAAAAAAAAAAAAAAAAAAAAAAAAAAAAAAAAAAAAAAAAAAACCCTTATAAAAAGTGTGAATTATTTACGAGTGATAGGCAGCTAAAAAAAATGTTAAAGTTTGGCTATTTGCGGAGAATTTAATTAGAGCTTGTACAAGTCTCGATCGGTACATCGTGGTGAAATCTTCTTGGTCCAGTAAATACTTCAACAAGAATCTAGGCTTCTTTGTTATTAAGTGTATCTGCATTCTCAAAGTTCATTTACCACTTAATATTCACGATGCTATTAGTCCAATATAAACTCATAGTTGGGTGTCGTTAATTCCGGTGCTCATCGAATGCCGATGCTTAATTGTAGCAGCAATTACTCTGTTGGAAATATCCACGAGTGACCTTAAGAAATCGTATACTTTTCTTTCCTTTCTCGCGCGATAGATTCTGTGAGCTTAAGATTAATAGCGTATTTAACAGACCCGTAAAAACTCCTCGGTTATTAGAATTTTTTTAAGTTCGCTCCCTATTATTGCTCACGTAAATTGGAATACGATCAGAAATCCGATTTCATTTATAAGTGCGTGAAAGTTTTTTACAATCGAATCGATATGCTTAGTTGCTCTTATCCTTCTACAACGTATAACTTTCTTTCTATTGGATCGTTTAATCCATCCATAAACAAGCTTTTTTTTTTCTTTTTCATTTTAACCGTTCGGTCCCTAACACTCGTGTATGTTTATGAAGAAAGACTGGGTAATTCTTTTATTGAAAACCATACTAATGAGACTCTTCTGAACTAGCTCAAGGTGTGCGGTCGAAAGCCCTTCTCTATAACACGCTGTTTTCATGTCCGAAAGCTTCAGCTACTCTTAAAACAGCCTTAAATGTAATATACCGATGATAACGGTAAAGGTTTCAATAGTAAGTATACATACCTGAGTACTCTAGATGTTTGCGTTAAGTTTTTTCGAAGTTCATTTTAAATTATGTCTTGGAAACGTAATCCTTTTTACTTAATAGTATTATTAAGTTGCCGTACGTGAAAATATTCCACGAACCAAATAATCGACCACTCCACTCTTATTTAATTTTTGCGATATATCGATGGGGTTACTCGAGAGGTTACGTAATCGTAACGAACAAACGAAACAAATATTTTGTTTCAAAATTATATTCGGGTTACATACCGAATATTCATCTTTATTATTTTGGTTTATCAGTGTATTATCAATGTCGATAAAAGTCTGTGAATATGAAGAATTAATTTTTGAACTTACCGTGGTCTAAACATCAAATTTAAAATTGTTATTCCCAATGAAGCGGATTACGTAAATCTGGACGTCGATGGAATACGAATATTAGGGAAGAAAAGAATCAAAGTTCCAAAAGTATCCAAAAGTATATATAGGAAGCTCAAGCAATCGATAACCGAGTATTACAGCCTTTGTAGTATGAAATGAAATTTAGTCCCTTCACGGTAAAGCCTTACTTCTCGATCACAATTAATTCTCGAACGTATCATTCAAGACACAGCAATACAGATTTTAACCTTTTATTCTCAAGTTGAAGAACTAATAGCAGTCAAGGGCGGGGATTCGCTCGCTTACAATACCAACCTGGAGTCCCGTCAACGAATACCAATTTGCCTAACAATTCGTTATTCTTTCGAGCAGCTCCGCGCAATAATTTAACGCGTCGGTCTCGCTGAGTGTCGTCGCCAGCTCCTGGTGTCAAGGGCACCCAAGCAAGTAAGGCACCAAAGTAAGCAAGGGTTCGCGTTTGACCGGCTGCGTCTCGGGAATATCGCTAAAACTAAAAGAAATAATCGCCGAGCGAACGGGTTGCGCAGAAAAAATATTTGCCGAGCAGCCACGCATCTAATTCAATCAAAGTAAATCGCTGCCTCTCTTACCCCCGAGGTTACACACGCGCAGGCACACGCGCGCCTGGCTCACCCTCGTGTCCCGCGATGGTAATGCGTCCCCGCGCACTTGTTCGAGGGCGATCGCCCTCTTTTACCCTTCGCAAGCTCTCCTGTCAACGATTCCGCGACCCTCGTCGGCAGCTTCACTTCGCCCTTGTCTAAGCCAGAGCAGTTCGAGATTTCGGCGAGATTCTCTTCGGCGAGGGGGAAACCGCACGTCGCTTTAAACTTTTTGAAAAATCAATTACGCAACAATTTTCGTTGACGCCGGCTTGCGCGCTTCTTAAAATCTCGTATCAACCTGTTAAATTGTAATTTCAACTGGCTCTTTGTAATTGCGTTACTCGCCCACTCCACGGCTGTCGATATGAACTTCTGTTTAAGAAAGGAATACGTTAAGTATCGCGTTAACATTCACATAATTGACGTAAACCGCATTAATATCGCGAGTGTACATTTAACTTGAAATAAATACTTTATTGAAGTAGTGCTAAAATATTACATTTAAGGACGAACTTTATCGCGCTTAATGCGGGATAAACTGCGGAGAGCTTTCTTACAACAACTCGGTGATTTAATGTTCAAATGTTAATACACTGACTGTTAACTACCTTGAATCGTGGTTTTCTTCCGTTCAAATGTAAAAAATTTCAATTACATTATGATTTCAGAGTTGCATTTTTACAGAAAAATATTAGTATACAAAAGCCACATTTCTACGTCCTCTTTTGTAATAAGAAAAGACGAATGCGTAATTGGATGATTCCTAATTCTTTGCAATAAAAATTCGTAAGGTGACAAGAAAGTTGATACGCTTTAACAATTGTCTTGGATTAAAAAGAAATTTCTACCAATTTAGAGTTGGTTTTTCAAAAACTTAAATATCATAATATACGAAGAATATCCTTGAAAAATTTAAAAAGGAATTTTTCTTCGCAATGAGGTGTGAATAAAGTAACACCTTATACATAAAAGTCAAAGTTTCACACAAGCAAATGCATCCACACGTGCACGGATGTACCTTAAGAGAAATTTTCTCACGTGAAATCTCAAAACATGCTTCTACATTGTCAGCTCGGAAGTTTTTTATAGCATCGAGGAAAATATTAAAAAGCTTTTCAAATAGATTAAAAATAATTATTTAAAAACAGAAACCTTAGTTTTAGAAAGTTGCTATAAATTGCGTAATAATTTTGTAGTACAATGCGGAACATTTCTGATTTTTGTATTTTTCTAAATACTGTACTGCTAAATATCAAAGTTTACTTCGTGATATAAAATTTAACTTTTTTTAATACTGTAAAATACTACATGCCAAACTAAATCCGCGTACTACACGAAACTGTATGTATCTTGTACATATAAATAGAAAGAGTCAGAAGTCTGGAAGAATCGTGAAAATATAGGTCATGGGTATTGCTAAAATTTCGAAAGATACGTTTATATTCGAAATAATGAAACTCGTATTTCGACGCTTCTTCGAGAAACGATTCCGAATCTGAAAAATTTAAACAAAAAGGAAAACTCATTCGCGATGAAAAACATAAATCAATACGTGCTTGGGGAGAAAAGTGTATTAAACTGTTAATATTAAAAAAAAAATCTGAACACTATCGGAAAAGCTTGTTCCAATAAAGTAGAACTTGTACGTTGAATTTCTAGTTTTCAAAGCTAAAAGATAATTACTATCTCATTTTAATACTACTTTTATTAATAAAAAAAAAGAAGAAGAAGAAGAAGAAGAAGAAGAAGAAGAAGAAAGAAAACGCATGCGACGGTTGAATATCGTAAGTAAAAAAATTTGCTTCTATTTTATGAAAATTGTCGCTAAAATTTAATCGCAAAGAATGAATGATCTGAAGTACCTTTAAAAATATGCTTATTATACTATTGCATACTCCCAAACAATATTTCGTAGAATATTTACACAAATATTGTTAATACGCGCATTATAAATACGTATGGCTGCAGATAATTTGCACACCTCGGTAATCGCTATTCTTAGTGTCTACGTATTAAACTTGCTCGCTCAATTTATCGTCACTTTTAACGGTAAAATCAATCCAAGAAAACGCTATAAGGTAGATTATTCATGATTTTACGCGTCTCTCGCATCATTTTTAACAAGCACGTATGACACGTATGTAACGTATGTTACATAATTGTCGATAAAGTTGTTTAGATTTAAAGCCGCTCCAGCCATTCCAGCCATACAAATTTTCATCATATAAGGATTCGCCTTGATTTAAATTTCACCACTTTTCTGTATCGCCGGAGCCGCGAGTTCAAATCCGAGATAAATTCGAAATTACGAAACCCTTCTACCGCAGAAATGTACTTTTTCAAAAAAAAAACTCTCACTTATCATTCTTCACAGCAGCGATAAAATTCAAAGACCAACCGTACGTCCACTCGAGTGTTCCTGGCACTCCCCGGAAAGAAAAGTCAAGAACACCTTTCTCTTCCTGCGTTTATCATATCCTTCGCGAATGAAAATACGTATATAGGTATTCGTACGTGTGTACCACGACCATATGGACAGCGTATCAGGTTCGCGTACATTTGCAACCCCCGGTGCCATTCCGTTCTCCGAGCTGGATTTTAAAAGTGGACGTTCTCAACGGGGAATTGCGCTTTCACTCTATAAAAATGGATTATACAATATGCATGGGGAAAAGCAATGGTTGAAATTAATAGCACTGATATCGCAAAAAAGTTTTACTGTAAAATTTGAGCTCGATCGAGTATTGAACAATGCGTTGCATCAGCCTAATATTATTTCTCTTTTCATCGATCAATAACGCTTGCAATTAAAATATTGCAAACGTTAAAAGAAATTACATTGAATAATGTGAATAATGTTACGTTCCAAGTCAAGGCTCCTTCTTGGAAGTTTAACTCAACAATGCAAATACACGCAAATAAATGCTAAAGGTTATTAATATGACTTGTGGATGTTCCGAGTATATGTATTTTTCTTCCTCGTACACAACGACTCAGTCGTCGCGAAATTATCAAAGAAAATTGTAATTCCTTGAAGTTGCTTCAGTAGATATTGTCCAGGAGTCGCAGTTGCACAATGTCCTTTTCCAAATGCTTAACAGAAGTAAGAATATCGAAAGAAGTTGCTCCCACCTACATCGAGAAATAGAAAGTCGTTTGTTCCCAAAGAGACGATGCAGTCGATGATTTATCGAGACCCGGCACAAAGGGAAGAATTTATTAAAAACGAGGATGCATCAACGGCTGCACTTAATGCATGTCTCAAGAATTTCGAGTTATTGCCGGCAACGGCTAGCGATGAATTAACACGAATTAATAAAAACGGAGAGGAGGAATGGATTGTAAATACCACTCGATGTGATCGTCCGGAATTATAATTTCCAAAGGCGAAGCTGAACAAAGCTGAACAAAGCTGAACAAAGCTGAACAAAGCTGAACACCTTACGAGAAACACGCGAAAAACGTCTCATTTGGCTGCACGAGGAGTCGATCGAGGACTAAAGCAGCGCAATTTTCTGCGGACCTTTTCATCTCGACAATCTCGCCAAGCCCCTGTAATAAAGTAGCACGGCGAAACGTTAAACGCCCAGTGAGATGCACGTTTCGAGCCGATTGTCGAAAAAGCAAGTCTTGCAAGCTGCACTTGAGCACGTACGAACGCGGAGAAAAACTGAGCGGAAAAAGTGAAAAAAATGAAGAAGAAGAAGAAGAAGAAGAAGAAGAAGAAAAAAAAACGTTGTTGGTTCGTTCGAGACGAAAGATGATAAATATAGGATTACTGCAGGACGATAACGATCCTAAATACCGGAACGGGTTTTCCGTTGGGTGGAGCAAGTGATCTGGCATCCATCAAAACGAACCGACTGTCATAATCGTCGGATGCAAATCCCATCGAGTGTACGTTAAGCAGAAGCTTTGCGCGAGACACGTGTTCAATTCGAAATCGTTACTTTGCGAGATTTATCGGATTTCGAGATCCTTGATACGCGGACACCGTACATTGCTTATAACCGAGTATTACCACGTTATTAGCGTAAATGTATTTTACGTGCAACTGAGTTTGCAAATGAAATCGCAAACGATTGTCCGGAGCTTAAGCGAATAAAGCTGACGAGTTTTTTGAAAAAGTACTACGAGTCCGCGATTGTCCGCGGTGCATTACCCGAACGCCCCGAAATTCATAAGTTCCTGCCAAGCGAATCTCTTCTAAGCAAACTAATTCGAAATGAAAATTACCTCTTACCTCGGCCAAATATTCTTGCGCAAATCCACTATTACGAAAAGATAATCAGCGAATTTCAGGTTTAGACGTTACGCGCGGATAAGCTTTCGCGTCGCTAGAAGCTGCGAGAAATAAAGCGTAAAACTTTAAATCATTACGGTAGTTAACGGACTCGCGGAGAAGCGCTAAGTGGCGAAATTTTTATTCGATCAATCGGAGACTTGTAAAATATAAAAACTCCGTAATCTCGATAAGAGAGGCTGCGTAAGGTTTTACATTTCCATAGGATGCATAAAAAATTGATGGCGCACTTAAAAGGTAAAAAGTTAATTATTTCCCGCTCCAAGTCTCGAGATTTATCGAGGCGAATGGCTTCGGCGAGTGAACGCAGTCTTTTACCGACTCAGTCCGAGGAGGGTAAATAAAAACTGCAGGACAACCGCTCGTCGTTGGTCGTAGGAGCGTAGCTACCGGGCGCTGATGCCTGCTAAGTGGAGAGAATTGCAGGACACGCGTCACATTTCGACGTGGTTAAGCGCGTAGCATCCTTCATCGAACGGTCAAACGAGGATACTCCGATTGGCATTAGAAAGCATTAAAAAGTCCCTTTTCAACGGCTGTCGTCGGCTCTGTCGAGCGATACATCGTCGCGCGCAGCCCAATGCCTAGGTAATGACTCGGTTGGATGACTCGGTTGGATGACTCGGTTGGATGACTCGGTTGGATGACTCGGTTGGTTACACGCAAGCTCAGGACGGCTATTAATGTTTTCCCTTGGTCTTTTGATGCACGTTTAGGCGCAAGGTCGTTAATCGCGTAACGAGCCTCGCGACTCCGTCCGCGCGCACGTGCACGAAAATTCGCTCGTATAAAATGCACGAAACGGAGGGAGGCAGCTTTATAATTATCCTCATCCGGATAAAGTAGGCGCCCGGTCCACGCTTTGGAAATTCAGTGGCGATCGGTCGTTCGCGTGCACCTACCGTAACGAGGACGAAAATTGCTCGCGCGACTGCCGCAGGTGCGGCTGCTGTCGCTCTCCGAGGAAGGACGTGCGCCTCTTTAAGGAGCGATTTAGCGCCGAACTCCCGCCGGTGGCTATGCCGCGCACTTCCCGGTAATTTGCGGAGCCTTAAAGGGGCGCACCTCCAGCGAGCTCGGCTCTTCTGGCTTTTTTCCCTTTTTCCCCTCCGCCGCCACCACCCCCCGCCGCTCCGCGCGTTTTCCTCTTAATCCGGATTCGCGCTTGCCTCGCAACACGCGCGACATCCATAATCGAGCGTTATAAGCTCGGCTCCGTGAAAGAGAACGCAAATGAAAGGGTGCATAAGTTAAGCCGGGGAAGCCGAACAACTCCTTGCCAACTCTTTACCCGAGGCAGGAAGAAATTGTAGCGAGTGGTAGGATGAGAAGCGATAATAACGAAAAGCAATGAGCCCGATTATCATTTCCCACGATGGCGTCACAATTATCTCCTTGCGATCGCAGGGGCAGGTACGAGACGTTACGAGCCCGAATACGCGAGATATTGAAAGATCGGACTGCGGCAGTGCACGGATCCACGGACATTAAGCCGATCGCGTGTGCCATGGATACTTTATCTAGATTAATAATAAATTGCGCGTAGCACTGCGCAACTTGAAAGATGCGGAACTACTTAATGTTGACGAGAGGTGCTCAATTATTCCAATTAAAGCCAACCCAAAGAATCTTTCTAACGCGGTTGTTGCTCGGCAAGTACGTTAATTGATCCAGTGAGAATATCGAGCTCCTTTTTAGCCACTTTTCAAGGTGAATCGCGGTCCTTTCGTAGGATTTCAAATTTCTTTCGCCGATTGATATCGTAAAACGGAAAGTATAATTAAGAAGAAACAGAAGTTACCGCTTAATGATAAAGCCAGTGAAGTCGTCAAAGTTTAATACGCAAGATTAGAAGGCCTTCCGTTATAATTCGTAGACAATATCGCCGATGAGCGACCCGATAAAGTAATTCGTTAAAATATCGCCAGCGTATAATAAATTAATGTCCACGAGTGCGCACGAAATATCGGACTTCTGTTTAGGATGATTGGCCCGCGATATTATTTCGAGGAAAGAAAGTAGCTAATGAGTAACGCAAAATACGGACGTTAAACTTCGTGAAAAACGCCCATAAACGGGAATGAGACGAAGGAATAAAGAGAAGAACAACGAGGAAAACACGCTTCCTTTGGGCAAACCACATTTAAGTGTCGTGCCAAGTA
The DNA here is from genome assembly GCA_018907045.1 of Wiebesia pumilae. Taxonomy (NCBI): domain Eukaryota; kingdom Metazoa; phylum Arthropoda; class Insecta; order Hymenoptera; family Agaonidae; genus Wiebesia; species Wiebesia pumilae. The sequence continues at coordinate 7,807,816 of JACCHZ010000138.1, forward strand.
GCGCAGTTTTACGCTAAGAACAAATACAGTACGGACAGCCCCACCATCTTGGCTAGAACGTGGACTACTAGCCGCTTAAAACGTTGCAATCGGTAAGGAATCGTGCAGTTGCCGCGTACATATTCGACGTCGATTCGGATCCTCGTTCTCGGAGTGAATTTGACGGAGTCGTTGTTGGCTCAGGCTTGTGCAAAACCTCTGTCGCCCTCTGCCGCACTCTGTCGCACTCTGTCGCACTCTGTCGCACTCTGTCGCACTCTGACGCACTCTGACGTTTATAATCTTCTTCCTTCTGTGAGCGTATTTTTCCCGTAAATGTCGTCGACCTAGTGAATTTGGACGTTGATCGGTGGAAGTTTTGTACTTTTGTAATACGGCGAGTCCATTTTATTCGCGAAACATTTACCAACAGCATCTCCGCAACGTTCAGCGAACATTTGTGAATATTTTCCAAGAGTTCCTATTAACGAAAGTTTACTGTTTTCTCTTCTAAAGTCACCAATCGTGCGACCGTTACGTACGAATTTATGAAAACTTAAACAACGTCTAACGTACTTCTAACGTTGTTTTCGTTTACTTCTTTTTCTAAATACGCGCACTTTACCATACGTGATGTAATTATTTTAATAATGACGAAGGAATATCGCGATACCTTGCTTATAATTACGTAATGTACTTGCTTGGTCTCCGACGACTTACATCTCAATACGGAATTATTATTTTATATTAATGAAAAAAAAATTAACGTCAAGGAAAAGCAACTCGAAAGTTGCACCTTCGTATTTTCTTAAAGATTTCTCTACGATCCCTCGTTTTAAATACAAAGTGATGAGCATTAGGATGCACGATGCAAAATTTAAAGTTGTTCGCTTGAATGCAGCAGCAAATAGGACATTAATTAAAAGGCTTCAACGCTTGTCGATAAAGGATGTAGAAGAATCCTTTTTACAGATTTTAATATTCGTCAAGTCCACCCGTGTTTATGTCAATAATTTCAACTCAAATCTCACGTGTAACACTCACTTTTTGTAACATTCATCGAACAAATTGGAGAAATAAAGGAATAACTTATTGCATCTTCGTATCTTCTTATTTCGAGTAAATGCAAGAGTTGATAATATCGAAAATAATGACCTATGGTGTACTTGTTAAATATATGCATAACTTTTATGCCCATTATTTTTCTATCTTTCTTATAATTTCTTACTAATAATTTCTATTTTCTATCCAGGATGTCTTTATTATCCTGAACTACATGAGCACCGCCATGGTTTTTAAAAATACTTTACTTTTATCCGCTTGAATTGCATCGATCCTCTCTTACGCACTCGTATTTATTGGTACGTTATTCGTTAAACTGGCACTTATAGTACGACAATAGTACGACAACTCGTTTGATGTAAAAATTTGAATCAAACGAATTATTAAATCTAAATGGGATTTAAATCTTAAATAAAAATTTGTCGCGTAATTAATTAATTTTGATTCTGGGTCCTTGGATGTGCGGCGGTGAGCATCCAGATAAGCTGAGCCGGAATTGGTCAGTTCTTGGACGGATAAATACTTGCCCTTATACAATGTGGATACATTTTAATGCGAATTGAAAAGTGAGCGAAGATTTATCAAGTGTTTTTAAATACGCGAGTAACGAACGAATATTACGTTGTGGATTAAAATGACTCAACGATTTTAAAGGTGAAAGGATTTGGTAGCAAGGTTTACGCGCGAGAAAACGTTTGCAAAAGAAAAAATTATAAATTAACCTTCATTACCGATTCGCACTGTAAATTTTTTTTCGAGAAATTCTCTTGACGTGATAATTTAGTGCACTTAATAAAAGGAAAAAGGACTGCGAAGAGGCAAAAGAAGTCGGAGAAAACAGATTTGTAGGAAAGCAATTTATGTTGCTTATGCGATAACAGAATTGGTGCACTTGTACACGATAGCACTTGCGATTGCAAAAGGAAAAAGGTAAATAGTTGTGTAACGCATTTATACCGAAAGTTAACAATTACGATACAAGTATTCGCCGCTCGTTGCAAACGAATGCATGTAGTATACGCGTTTGAAAATTAAATTCTTTCTGAAATCAGGTTGTTCGGCTACTTAAATTGCGACAACTTTTAAGAAAAGTTTATTCGCGAGTTTATAAACGGAAATCTTTACGGGAATAATCTCCGTAATACATGCAGTCGCCATAATTCCTAAAATTAAATAATTATTCCGCAGCTCGTAAAAAGATTGCCCGTGTCGCTTAAAATTATTGTGCTGCGCAATCATTGTGAGTTTCAAGAGACATATTTTTCCGCTGTACGCATTCATTTTAATAATTATATTTTACAAGCTCTTACGGTAAATGTAATTATTAACGAACCCGATGATTCAACGCTAAAACTAATCCCACCATTATCGTACTTCTTATAAGATATTTAGCAATGTCGCACTGTTGCTTCTCGAGAAAAACCAATTTTTATAACGACTTAGTAGGCATCTTGCTAATATTGACTAACATTTATTTGGCGGAAAGTCGTTTTCGAATCGTTACGCAGTGCACAGCGCCACAGATTTGACGCGTAAAGTAACAAACAGCGCGAGAAGTTAAAAGTAATATTTTCAAACTCGTTGTAAACGTTAAAGAAACAACTTCCCTTTTATAATATTTGTATTAATATATAGAGTACGAGCGTTTCTCGCAATGTCACGCAATTTACTCGCGATACATACGCTGTAAACTGCTTCAATGGCCGTTCAAGTTTAATAATATTTAAGAATTAACGTTGATACAATGGGAAACTCGAGGATCCGATTGAAAACATTTCGCTTTTGCGTCAGCCAAACATTAAGTGCCATTTAACCGGAGTCACGATTTTTACCAATATAACGAAGCCGCAATAAATGACCGTCAACGCAAGATGCATTTACCGAGCGATCAAGACTAAAGAAGCGCCTTCGAAAATCGATCCATCAAAAATTATCGACAAGATTCGAATCGACAAGAAATCGGAAGCAATAAAAATTTCCAGCTTCTCCGACGACGCGAGCGACCTAAAAATTTGCCAACGCATCACCGGCTTGCGAAACCAACCTTTCTCGACCCTCTAATACCCTCGCTTGATTCAAAGCTCCCTTTACACACACGCACGCGTGCGCGTATGTTGGCGCGCGCGCGCGTATATAAATAGTTCCACCGCGCCGTCATTTCCGAATATGCAAGCATTTCCGCGTCAGTGCACGACGCGCCCTCCTCTTTCTTCCTCGTACACACAGGCACATACGCGCATTTGCGCGACAAGTATTAAAGATCGTGACGATGCGTAATTCACGCGGCGCTCGGGTCCTCAACTCGCCCCCTGCCCCGAACCCTCGTCAACCGCGCGCATCTCATAAATCTTTCATTAATGTAAATTGCCCGTGAGCGCTTCTTGCTCGGGATGAATCCGTCGGCGACGCCAGGACACGGTTAACCCCACGGCCGAGTCGGCCGACGGATGCTGCTGCTGCTGCGGTTTCTCTCCTTTCCAACCCCTTTAACTCGCGATCGCGACGACGCTTAACGCACCGCGATTTATATCGATTTATGTCGATTTATGTCGACTTATAAATAGCGCGACCCGATAGTTGCCCGTAATGTCCCATTTGCTGCGAGAATCGCCCACCACCTCGCGGTTTTGATTTTTTTCCCAACTTGTACCTCCCGCTCGGGAACAAATTGCCGACATACGACTCGCGGCTTGCCGTCTTTCACTTAAACTCCGCGGAAACGTCTGAATTATAAAAGTTCAACTTTCCGCCGGAGGTTTACTCGCTGTTATTCGCGATTGCTCTTTCGTTGTAGTGCGCACTTTGTTACCAGAAAAGTTTCCGCCGAGATTATAAAAAAGCTTTTGTAGACAATCACGAGAGCGGAGTTCGCTTTATAGCGAAGATTCGTGATTTTATCATCCGAGCTAAATCCTGAGCGCTATTCGCTATTTAGCGAAATTTTATATTTACTCGGCACTAAAAGTACTGGCAAAAATTAATTCTCATTGCTTCGTGAATCGCGAACGTTAAAATGATCGCGTGTATACACGTGTACGCATGCGCGCGCGCGCGCGCGCGCACACACACACGCCCGCGCAAACGTTAATAATTAATGCGGCATTTCGCCGGTTCATACACTCTACGCATCTAATTTCGCTGAATTTTAATAACAAATTATAATACGGCAATCGTCTTTGTAGTTTGCATTCTTTTAAACAAAAATATAATTACGAAGCAATTGATATAGCAATTCAAGCTTATGCGAATGCAAATTTAGCAAATACAAAAAATTCAATACGAATGCAATTGTAAAATTTATTGCGAGTACAAAAATTAAGGCACCTCGGAATAACTTTTAGTTAGAGGTGTCAAGCCACTGGAACAAGTATTTTTAGATTTACTTTGTCGCTTAGTTCTCGCAAATTTAAAAAATACAAGAATGATACTATAAATTTATCTATTAAATTCATATATTAAATTTTTCTTTTTTCTTTTTTTTATATTAATCGCTAAGAACATCGCTGTACTCATAAATACGAGTTCCTGACGACATACAAAACAATTTACCACAATCTACAAGTACGAACTCCAGCTTGCAGTTATAGTATCAGTTCTACAAGTCTTACGGTAAATGGATATCGAACTTTTCAACGTTCGGCACAAAGTCGAAATTTTACTCGATATTAAACAACTAAACTTTGTCCATTTTGTGTAATTGTCGAGTCTTACACGTAATCAAACTTAAAGCTTCAACTGTTATTAGTTTTTTATAATAATTTAAATGGTTACATCTTGCATTCGTGGGTATACAAACTACAAACTAAAAAATGTACTTTTACACGTTCAAATTGACCTGTTACTTCTACATCTCAATATTTCTTTTGAAACGTGTAACATCCTTCAATTATTCATTCTACAAATACAGAGTGCATTATTGTAACAAATTAAATATCTATAAAAATTACGCGTCCCCGTTTCGCTAGACTTAATCGCTAGAAGAAAGAATTGTAATACAAACCGCGCGTTACAATATGTTATCCAACTAATTTATCACGAACGTAATCTCAACGTTTTCGAACGTTATTATATCCGCATCAACGGAAAAATATAAAAACGGATTTATTCTTTTTTTAATAGAAGATGATGGTGTTACACGTGCGGCATGGCTTATGTTATTGTACGTGCTAAAATAAGTCATTAAAAGTAGCGCAAATACGTGATCCATAACCAAAGCAAACAAGTAAATAAATCTACCGCGTTATTTCTTCGTCAGAAATTATGTTTTTACCTACGCATTTGTGCATTCGTTTATTGTACACTTGGCTGCTTTGTATTACAATAGTTGTAAGTGTACACCGATCGAAGATGTACAAGTATCGCAAAGAATCGTGCGATAAAATCCAGATAAAAGAACGCACGCGCTCCTAGAAATAGTATTAACTTAAGTAGCTTAAGATCTTTGACATTTCATGGTACCGGCTACAAGTACAACGATGCGACGAGGACTAATCGACGCACACCAACGACGATTTCATACGAACGCGCCCAAGTACATTGATTTATGAAAGAGCTCTCGAACCTTCCTTGACTTTGCGCTTTAACAACGCGCGAGCAACTCCATTGAAATTATAAAAAAATGCGATTCGGGGGTGGTTCCGCATCATCGGGGAGCCTGAGAAAAAAAGTCCCCCACGCACGAATTTTCTCAGATCCACTCGAAGGCGAATCATTAATATACATCCACCGCCTTCGTCGGTCTAGTCTCCCGCACCCCTTTCACAGCAGGATAACCGAAGTGGAAGGTTCGCGAGATGGGGTGAGCTCATTTTCCAGTGCACCCGCGGATTCATCCGCGTAGCGCGTCCTTTCAACTTTAGAGCCACGCGAGCTGCTTTATAGCGGTGAAAACCACCTGTTACACCGCGAGGGGAACCGACTCGCGACTCGACCCACCCTCGCGAACTTTCGCCTTTTTCCTTTTAAGCCGCGAGTCGCGCCCCCTCGCCCTTCCTGCTCTGCGGCGTCGCGTCATCCCCCCACCAGCGGATTATTCACCGCTTGCTCCTCGAGCGAGACGAGAGAACTTTGGTCGCTCTCTCTCTCTCTCGCAAATGCCCCGTCGACGGATAACAATCGAGTCCTTCCTTTCGCCGGAGACATTTAGCCGAATGACATTTCTCGGCTAGAAATTACAAATTCGTGTATGCTAGCGCTAAAGTGATTGTGCGTGGACACCTTCGCTGGAGATTATCGCTGTCGGATCGAATGGGCATCGGCGGCTCCCGGTCGTGTAACGGTAACGTGATTAGCTCGTGTAATATATGAGGGGCGGAGGGGTGGAAAAGGGCGAAAGCGTATACCGACGCAAGTTCAATTGTAAAGAAGGTTCAGGCCAATTAGGTTTTGGCCGAGAATTAATTGTATCAACCAGTTTCGGACAGCTTGTGAAACCCTTGAATAATTTATCCAGACTGATATTTCGTATCCCATTATGATTTTACGATCAAGATATTTCTAATCCGTAGAAACTCGTCGAGTAGTGAATGAGTATTTTTCAATTCAACGAATGAATTTCCAGAGCTCCAAAACGCACAAATAACGTTCAAATGTCCTTAGAAAGTCTCGTTAGAAAATTTCGGAAAAGTCGATTAGCCGGCGTGATGTTTTTCGTAAAACGAACAGCTTGGGATTTAACTTTTTTCCTTCCCCCATAACTAAAAGAAGTACTCGTAGTCGAACGCTTAAAATCGATTCGGCGATACTTCCGAATCCTTCGATTCGGTCGACTGGTTCGCACTAGTCCGCGCTTAAGCTCGACTGCCTCCTAAAACTTTCACGACCGACAACAACGCGCACTCGGGGAAAGATGTCCATTTCATTCGAGAGAAGCAACCATAAATAAGAGGTCGGGGGTTGGCTTCTTTGGAGGTATAATTATTGTCCGAGTATAATCATCGCCGTTTTCGTTGCGAAGCGGTTCTTTCGACGTTCCGCGACGGTTCGCGACGGTCCGCGACGGTTCCACCCTCTTCCGCGTGTGCGTATAATGCGAATATCGCCTCGGCGAGTAGACGAGCAACGCCAGACTCCACTCGAAACGGAAGGACCAGTTTTATCGCGACGAGGAACACTCGATTCGGTCGGTCGTTAAAAGGCCGTCGCCCAGACAACTCTTAACGAGGCGTCGCGACGCCCTTGCAATCGCACGCGCGTACTCGCACGTGCCTGCCACCACATCGAGAGTACACCCGCAAATCTGCCGTGTACGCGGCTTTCCGCCCTTTTCCTCCGCCCTTTTCCTCCGCCCTTTTCCTCCGCCCTTCCTCCGCCGTTCGTTCGCCGTTCGTTCGCCGTTCGTTCGCCGTTCGTTCGCCCGTGCAACGAGTTGCGATCATTTTCACGAGAATTCCAATCACCGCCAAAGAGATACCGACCCCACGAATTGGACGAGCAGCCTTGCGAGATCGAGTGCGCAAAAGCAAGCATGCATGTATATTTACGTATTTACGCGAGAGGAGACTTTTCCCGCCGACGATGGAGTCGCGATCAAACAATGGCCTTTACGTTTGAGGGGGTCGCTATTTTTGTTGCGCCACGGACCGATGCTTTCGAGATATCCGACCATGAGAAAATTGCTAATTACGATCGCTTTCATCCGCGTCGTACGCTTCGTGCTTTCTCTTAACGGCCGTCCTTTGTTACGACAAGAATGTAATTCTCCTTTGAAAAATACGTAAGGGCGTTGCGAGCGCGAGGCGCAGACTCTCGGAACTGTCTTGAGGCGACGTTTATCACGAAACCTGCCTTCCACGGATAATGAAAAAATGCGCAACCCCTGAATGGTACAGAAGTCCCTTACTCCCTCCCTCCCCCCGCCCCCAATGACATTTCATCGCGACCCTCTCTTATCATTATCTCGAGATCGCCGCTAAGATGAACACTCGGCGCAGCATCTCAGGATGCATCAAGGCGCACCCCAGCATCCTAACAAGCGGAGTTTTGTAAATAATCACCGGCGCTCGTAACGCGTGCGCGGATGCCGCGTTACGAGCGAGGAAATTCACGGTGCGAGTCGAGCGTCGGAAATTGTTTCAAAATTACCCATTATTTTCGGCTTATTACGTAAAAATTAGTCGGACGATCGCACGCCTCCTTTCGCCGCCCGTCTTCCCCCTCGTCTCCGCGCAGCATTAATCATCGGTTGCTCTTCTTCCCCGGCTACTTGCCATTCCTCCCAGGCTCCTTATCCTCCGATTCCGGTCCGTACGTAATTGACGCGCTCCCACCACGTCCTCCTCGTCCTCCTCCGCGCTCTCCTCGCTCTCCTCATCGCTCTCCTCGGCCGCGCCAACGACAGCGGCTGCCCGTAATCCGCCTCGACGGCTCACCTTTGAATTTCCTCTTCCTCTCGTAAGAGGCTTCGGGAACTCCCTCGAACGACACGCCGCTCGATATTTCTTTTGGCGCCCCTCGCCAAGTGCGACTATCGATGCTATTCGTGTGCGCGCGAACGATATCGGCATTAAAATCACGGCGGCTCCGCAAAGTTCTTTCAAGTCGACGGCTGTTTCAACTACGTTCGTTTCAACAACGATTCAACGGATGCCATTTGTTCGGTGGAAAAGGACTGGCGAAGGTCCCTTGAGGAAGCGTCGGATCAACGCAGCCATTTACTCGCCCTCGAGTACGTTTACGTTGCTCTTGTGCATTGTCGCGGAGGAAACTCTGCGAAAGAGCTCCTTGTTTATTACTTATTGCATTATATGACGTCGCGCATTATTCTATTAAACATTTGCATGGCGTGCAATTCGATTGAGCTACATTGACAACATCAACGGATGCGTTCATCGTTCGTTGTCTTAACTTTCTCGAGCTTGGTGAAATCGACCTTTAAAATAGTGATTTCGTTAGCTGTATTTCAAAAATGCATTACCTGCCAGAGTGTATTCCTCGGGATCCGTTGCCTTGACGAGTGCTCTTGCATACATGAGTTGCAGTTGCGATGGTAAATGTAATTACAAGTAAAAGTATTCCATGCATTCTAGTTCACGAAAACCTCTGCGCTACGCAAGTTCGAATTGAATTTAGAATCGGAAGAATCTGTATCTCGTTGCCAATATTCATTCGAGGCGAACATTTAACTTTGACGTAGATTTCGGAACATTTCAAACTATACTTCTGTGCAGTCGGACGATCTTACGGGCGGTTTTCGACCAAAAGACACTTTGCCAATATTTTTCCACTCTAAGAGAGACTGCCTGCGAGGTATTGCGTTTGATTAAAGACTTTTCATTTTTAGAAAGCTCCGCTTGCGATATTTTTAAGGTTGCGGGCTGCTTGAATTTCGTTTTAAATTTTATACACGATTCATTATTCGCGACAGCAAATTTTATGGTTATTTCCAATAACTGCCTCCGAAGTTATTTCGTAAGATCCTAGCGTATTAAGAGCAGTCGTTCACGATCTATTCGCAAACGCAAAAGCTCGTTATATTTATACGTACTTTGCATTTGATTGCAAAATACAAACCGAGTTATATTACAATATTGCATATTTTGACCATTGGGAAGAATGACAATTGTTTTCCGTTATTGGCCGCTTAATGATACGAGAAATAGGTAAATAACAAATCAATCCGGTGAATAAGCAATGATCGTACGGGTTACGTACGAACATTATCGAGCAAAGGTGAATTACAGCGTCGGTAACTTTCATAAACCAAAAACATAGATTTTGTTAACTATCGGTATGAGTTATTTGTAAAATACGGTTGATATTTATAGAATAAGTTCGGTTTCGATGATACCATCCGAATACTGCAAATTTAACGCAAAGACTTTCATAAAATCCACATCAAAATCAACAGTTTAGACACTTTACAACAAAATTATTTTGATTTGTTTATAAAAGACGACGATTATTTTAGTGGAGTAGTTTATCGAGACTTTATTAAATGTCCTTTTAATATTTCATAATCGCCGAATAATGGTCGATTTCTTTAAATCTTAGAAAAATGAAAAACTGGTACAATTAATCGGTTGATGTTAGTGGCATCATCTGTTGGCTAGAGTGAAACTTTTTGTAGAAATTCAAAATAACCTGAAATACCGTCTTCCTCGTAGATAAGGACGGTATCTTCGCTATCGCAAGACGAAAACTGAAAATTTACAGAAAACGGTTACCGTATACCGATAAAACATCTATATAAAAAAAAAAAAAAAAAAAAAAAAAAAAAAAAAAAAAAAACACGTCTATTATAAATCCTAAAACGTTCAAATATAATATTATTAGACAGAATTCAATGAATAGTGAATTAACTGAAATATTAGAAATATACCAAAAATCATATTTCACGTACCAATCACATTTTATACCATTTAATTCCGTCGGATTCATTTATTCACACGAACTTAAAAGCATAGCTACAAAAATAATCATTCGTACCAAGCTTTTGACCGATACTTCAATTTCTTTTAACTGAAAAGATGTGTAGATAAATTATTAATCTCTATACAAATTTTACTTATAATAGAGCATACAGACGCGTTACGTACATAATTGCGTAGATGAATTGTACAAAAATAGAATGTAAAATGTACTCGATGATGTACGAGCAATATTTCTTTTACTTTTGAACTGATTGCTAGGATAAATTCCTATACTTTTATATTCGAAAAATTAGATAATTAGATAATCTACAATCTTAGAAATTATTTATAAACTCTAAGTGACTAGACCGTATTTCAGTCCTTAAGATAATGAATCAACTAACAAGTGATAAGGTGAAGAAAACGTTTTTTCTACATTTCTTCTTATATTTTTTGCCGCGAGAACGGTAATAAATATAAATTTTGTGCAAAATTTTAATTTATAATCATTTCAACCACATTCACAAAAGTTTTCGTTATATCTGACGTTATTCATTAGATAAAACTTTTACTTTTACATCCACTCAATCTTTCGGTATATAATATACTATGTACTTTGTATACGTCAAATAGTTATCTTACAATATAATTTGAATAATACTTACATTTAAATATTTCTCATATAGATTCACACCGATACATTTCAAAACGAGAAAAAATGATTACACAAATGACAAGCCAAGTATTCGTGTGTAATTAACCAAAAAAGCATGACATTTGATACAAAGAGTAAAATAATAGCAGCAGCAGAAGTAAAAACATCTACGACTATATTTATTCTGTACGTACAGAATTCGAATATATCATATATCTTGGTTAATCTTGTGTTCTCTGGGCTTTGATATTAAAATTTTGAGTATCAAATAAACCTAATATAATATTGCCAAATTCGTTTAATTCGAGAAAAGACTAACGCGTGACAAATTAAAATATTAAGAACTACATTTACATGAAACACTGTTTCAAAACTAGATATTTGGAAAAAGGAATGAAAAAATGAGCTCGAAAGTAATACGAGTTCTTTGCAAAAGTAATTGATGTAATAATAAAAAATACTTTGTACAAAAGAAGATATTTGGATAATGTTAGAATTAGGAATGCGAAACAGTGCTAAGAAAATTTGATCGATAAAGGAATATCCATTAGAATATATTGTCATTGTTACTGTTAGTACGTAATTAAAATAATAATAACTCTATTTCAGCATTCGAATAATATTCACTATTTCGGTAAATACAATATGTCTCGTTATAGGATACCAGAATATTTTTCAGTAAAGAAACTGTCTTGCCAAGTGTTCATAATGGTGGAATTGTACTCGATGTGAAGTAATTTATCATTGAAAAGACAGTTAATGTTTAGCACAGAATTTTACCAACGACCCTTATTTACTATCAAGAAAATCCCTTAAGTAATGCTCGCTAATCTGTATCGGAAACTGTAAATCGGTGATCGTAAGCAAGGGATTATTTTTATAAGAGCATCACGTACTTGTTTAGTTATGTCTTTCTAAAATTGATATTTGCCGTGTATATCCATTTTTATATTGCATTGAATTTACAGTGTAGAATGAACTTTTGCGCAATTTAGGAAAATATAATATAAACCTACGGTAAAAGATTGCTATCGTTTTATTATTAAATTTTCATTTATAAATAACGCGTTTAAAGAAAGAAAAGATGCGATAAAAGCTTTTATTACTGCTCGGTAAGTAAGTGACTGCTTATTGATATTTTTACGTTAACTTCAACATTGACAGAACGTAACAGGGAAATGTGGTTAAAAAATTAAATCACATGTATGATAATATAATATTTTATATTATCGAGATAAATATATAATTAGCATAGGATGCGTTACATATAATTGTTAGTACATTGTCGTGGTTTCATTATTACTTAATTAGAATATGCAATATCCTAAAACTTAGCTCATTTTCTTGACACTAAAGTTTAAGTAACTCTTTCCTACGTGTCAAGGATCGTTCAATACGCGAAAATATGCAATAAATATTGCGAGTTGGACTACGTTGAATTATTTTGATGCAGACTAAAGCTATTCTTATCAGTCGAAATCTTTCAATTATTCATTACAGCCGTGCTAATGACACTGATCGCAAAAGTCTATAAAAATTACCGTGCAACAAGAAACGATCTTATCACTTCTTCTCGAGGCCACTTTATCTAATGAATTGTCATATGAATTGTCCGCCTAAGGAGCTAAATGGAAATAAAAAACACGCTTGCAAGTTTTAATACTGGCGCATCGCATTTATTAAATCATCAATCAATTATCAGTTACTCAATATATCATAAGTACAATATAGTTGTGCATTGCAGTTTCATAAAAAATGTTATGCCTCGTAGCTTATTACGATATAACGATATTTGTATGTTAATAATATGATGTCTTCGTTAGCTCGCCGTGCAGTAGAGCAAGCAGCGCATTATTACTTAATCGGTAAAGTATTTGATCTTTTGTTCAATATTAGACTTGCAATCTCTAATTCGCCATTGGTAATAATATATAATATGTGTATTGTGTGTCGTCTCTTGCATTTTCTTTCGTTCTTTTCTTTTTCAGCGTCGTACCGTAGAATTCAAGTTACTCTTTCGTTTATACTTTAAATTTCTATTATTCGTTCGATTTCTCCTCATTCGCCTGGATCTTTCTTATATTCATTACTTACATTGTACTCATTATTCGAATTTCTTATAGCTTTTTGTACCAGAAGAGATAATGCTCACCATCGCTAATGTGTAGATCATCCACTCCTGGAACAAAAAAATAATTCCATTTACTGCCAAAGTTCTGAGTACTATTATTTCTGTTTCAATATTTAAGTAATTAATTTCATAGTTTTTCAAATTTTACGTAATTTCATCTTGTTTGAAATAACATTTATTTTACTAGCTGCGGTAATTAATATTAAATTACATCAAATAGTTTGGCAAATGATCATATAATATGTAATGTATGATCTAAATCTATGAAACATACGCGACTTCCTTTCAATGAAAATAATCTAATAAGTAATGCAAACTTGATCAGTTACATAATAACAATGAAGAAATTGAATATTTCCATTTGAAAAATTATTCATTTAGGAATTAGGATTATTAGATTAAATATAGTTGATTTGAGAAAAAAAAATTGCAAAAATGATTATTGATTTTTTTTTTTCTTGGCATAAATGTATGAGCTGCGGCAAAAACAGTAGTTGAATACAACAATTTATCCGTCTTATTAATCTATCATTCGAGTTAAATGAATTAAAATGATCAAATTATACCAATTTACGAACGTAAATAAATTTTAATCGGATAATTTCAAATATAAAAAGTTCAAAAAAATAACTAATCGCTAAGAATGTGTCATTCGTTTCTAAACTTTGTATTTAAACCGTTGTTAAGTGTAGAACAAGATAATCAATAATAAGCATTCAAGACAATTTTATGTAGAAGAACGAATTAAACCAAAGCACACGTGATTACGCAATGGCTGTAATCGTGTGATTTTTTCAAGTGCAATCTACTTTCATGGGTCATGGTTTCTTCAAATATAGATGACATTTAATTTTCAGCCGTTTGTTTAATTTAGCGAATAATTCTTTATCGATAAAGTCAATTAAACTTCCACTTTACTGACCTAATTAACTGGCATACATATCGTAATAATTGAAAAGTAACTTTGTTAATACTACAGCGTTTTTTGTTAACTTTCATAAGTCTCAGTTCAGAGCAGAGGTAATGTTTGATGAAAATACAAACTTTCCTAAACAACGATTTTCTACGTAACATTTCCGTGGCAGTATTTCCATACTGTAATCACATTTTTAATTGACATAGTTAAAGAAATCCGGCACATTTCTCAAGATACTGAAAATATTCGTCGGCGCGTGAAAATCCTCGAAAAATTTGAAACGTTAGACTTTTTAAAATATATCGATATCAGTTTAGATTTACTATTATTATACGACTTCGTAACAATTAATAGTCATTCTGTGCATCTCAAGGTATCGACGATAAAAATTCACCGAAAAAAAAAAAAAAAAAAAAAAAAAAAAACTTAATAGTAGCGTAATAACTTTGTCAATCACTAAGTCCATAAATGAAGAAATCAATAAAATAGCAAAGAAGAAGTCGCTCGATAAGTTCGATGTACCGAAGATACAAGTGTGACGGCTTGACGAAGGTACGAAGGCACTATGGAAGACACGTCGAGCGAAAAACCAATACTCGATGAAAAATACGAGAAATACGTTCGAGAAAAATACGAGAAATCCAACGGGATGGACATTCGAGCGCGACAGTTGGAGAAAGGTAAGGATTGTCAGGGCCCACCTCCTGGAGCGACGAATTGGTTTCCGGGCGGGAAGGAGGGCTCGGGCGGTGAGGGTAGCCTATAAAGTAGCCAGTAGTGGTAGAACATGGGCTCTTCCTTGTAGCCGGCGAGGGTGTGCACGTAGTGTCCGTTGGGCCACTCGTAGGCGGAGAACTGGAAGTTGGTCGAGCGCTGGGCTGCGAGCATCATCACCCCGTAGAAGCTCTCGTTCCTCGGGGCGGCGAGAGTTAAATTGTGTATCTCGTCGACGTCGCTGCCCACCCAAAGCGTGTAAGTCACATTCACAAGCTGACCGCCGACCGCCGGCGACGTGCTCGTCATCGTCGGCTGACTCTCGTCGCGGTTCGTCGTTGTCCCATCGAGGTCTGGGCTGGAGCGGCTGCTCGGGGTCGTCGGCAGGACGGTTGACGTCGTCGCGCTGTTACGGACACTCACCGGAAGCGACGTCTCCCCCACTGGAACATCGATCGTCGACGAGCTTTACGACGAACTTTACAAATTATCGAAATTAATCGAATCATTAGCGTGATTTACCGACTTTCAAGGAATATCCCTTTTACCGGAACTTTGACTCGCAGGCTCAGCGATTAAGGATTTACATTTAAATTCGTCATCGATATCTCTGATTATGTTGATTATGTAAAGTGCGAAGAATGTAAACGAAGTATCGTATGGAAAAAGAAATAAGGGCAAATGTTATTATTGTTATTACTGTCATTATAAGTGAACACTATTTCAGCGCATAGAAAAGGAATTTTTGCGAGCGAGTTCGAGAGACTTCTTGCTACGCGCAAAGAGTATATACTTTTCTACGGAAAGTATAGTAAACTTTTTTTCAAAAAACCGAGCACGTCGGCAAGTTTTATCGAGCATTGTAATACTTCATACAAAATTTCTTTCCTCGTGCACAAAATATGCAGGCCAACGCGCTTCGTGCTTTATCCAGCCACTTTCGTGCCGACGAAAGTTCCAAATCTAGAGCGATCAAAGTACCGCGTACGAAATAAACTTGTCGACGACGCACACGTGTCGTCTAGTTAACGGCAGTAATACGATTATGCAAAAGGGATCGATCGCCGTGCCATGTGTATCATTGGCAGCGATTCGAAGCGAAGAAGAGTCAAGGGACATCGGAGGCAAGGAAAGCAGCAGCGCGTGCGAGTACACGCGTAATGAGTTACCATTGGCAGTTGCGAATCTCGGTGGTGGACTGTCGGTGAGACCTTGGCCGCAGTCGAGGCTGCGAACGCTGGACATGCTCTTGGGCGCCAAGCCGAGCACGACCTCGGCGGTGAGCCGGACGTCGGCGTCGAAGGAGCCGTCGGGCCTCTGCCTCGCGGCGAGCCAGGCGACCGAGCCCGACCTGTTCCAGCTCCCGTGGGACTCGTTCTCGACCTCCTCCAGGGCCTGCATCGCGAGCGCGGTGCTGCGCAGGTCGCCGAAGCTGCCGTCCCGTCGCTGACGGTGCGCGAGGCTCACCGAGGGTTTGCGCACAAAGTGCTGCAGGTTGCGATGGCGGTGGTCCTGGACGATGCAGCGCAGCGTCATTATACCCATCGCCACCGTGTCTAGGAATAAAAGCGGATAAAAGTCTGATATTTGTTTGCAAATCAAGGATCCTCGGGCCAAAGGTTACTAACTACTAAAGCTCGATAATAAGACTTTCAGAAGCGTCATGACCTTTCCGTATTTTTCGAAAACTATCTTTTCGATTAACAAACGCAATGCCCAGTGGATTTTTCACGGTTGCGTCGCGAAAGCGACCTTTGACACGATTATGCATAAAATTTCATCGAAATCGATGCCGACGAAGCAGAACGAGGTCCTCCGGAAATCCGTAAGAGTCATGAAAGGTCCTTATTTTAAGGACTACTAAAGGTCCCTCTTCGTTCGAGGTGATGTTTCGTTTTACGGAGCATCATTTTTGCGAGAAACACAGGTTGATACTTCGTGTGATCATTGACGACGACAGGAATCACGTCGACATCACTCTTTTTCGATATTATGGTCGAAAGCTGAATTTTCCATATACCTGGCATGAAATCAATGCGGATTACTTATTTTACCGACAGTACTTTATATTCTATACACAATGTCCTTTGTTCCGAGACACTGTCCATTAATTTTTTAATTTGTGGATAAGAATTTTAAGTGGATTCGCCACGACATATCCTATGGAATTTTGTAATATTGGTAATAAATAGAACGTTTCGAAAAAGTGATGCAATACTTTCGGTAAAATAGAAATTAATTAAGCCGCTTTAGTTTGTTAAGAAAGGCAGTTGAGAAGCAAATTACTGTTGAAAATTCAATTTTCTCTTACGATAAAGGGTGTGTAGGACTAACAAACTGACTTTTAACAATTTCAAGCGACTGTTCGCTATTCTCGTACATTTTATTCGAGACGAATTTTTATATAATAGCTGGTTTTTTTTTTTTTTTTTTTTTTTTTTTTAATCCGTCGTCGGTACATGTTTACAAGTACATTCCTGCGAATTAATAGCTTCCCTATGGAAATAGACTCGATTCAAGCCCGCTAGAAGAACTAAATTTACGTAACAACCTTCCCACATAAAATGTACACGACAGAGTTATTTTAAAACGTTGTCGTACATACGTAGGATATCAAAAACGAATACTTTTAAATTGTAAAATTATGTGTCGTTTGTTTCGTCGCCATTGTGTTTCGGTATTTGTGTATTTCATTGAATTCCGAAGATTTTTCTTCTATTACCGGTATTTGATTTGGCACTATTCTTGAAATATTTCACAGAATCGTTGCCAAGTATTCACTTTTGCTACAAAAGTATTGACTTTTGCTACATTTTTATTAAAACTTGCACGGATATCTAATTAAATAATTCGCGGAGTATTTATTATACCCAAGACTTTAGTTCTGAAATTCTGAAATACACTTATAGTGTCAATAATTTTAAAAATACAACCCTCGGTACACGCGTATAATACCAAATTAAAACTACCTCATTAATATTATTAGTGATTTATAGAGAGGAAAGATGAACGAAATATCCGCTTCTTTCGCGTTTTAAAATTTCATACTCACTGACTACGAATTATTGCTCCAGTTTTATAAATACGAATAAAGGGTAACCGAAGCCAAAATGAATTATTGAGTTTCAACTCGTACGTGTAGCACGAATAAATGCTACTACTCCCAGGTTATGCACGTGTGAACACACGCGACTTTATTTCGCGATCTGACAGCTGTGCATTAATTATTAACTCTATTAACAGATTTGAACTACATATCGAGTATTTGAAATTTAATATTGTCCCTTAATGCAATGACCGAGGTGTAGTACATATATTTGACAATTCATGCGACAGGCGCAACTCGTCTTATGAAAATCTCATTTTCATACGCAGATTTCAATTACAACAGACTTTTATTTACAAAATAACGAGCCCAATTGCGACGATGTTCGTAGAGTCGAATGCTCGTGCAAAAGAACGCTTATAAAACGAAATCCCGTTCTTCAAAAAATCTCACTCCAAGTAACTCGTCGAGTGCGCGCGAGTACGCCAACAGAAGCCCAACAAATTGTCCTCGCAAATTTACTAATTGCCTGCTTCGTTGTGGAAAAGAAGAAGCAGAAGAAGAAGAAGAAGAAGAAGAAGCAGAAGCAGAAGAAGAACTACCCGCGCTCTTTCTTTTTTTACGAGTGGGTCATTCTACAAGGTAACTCGAAATCACCCTTTCGGAAGCACAAGGATAACGATGTGCTTGGAGAAAAAAGTATGATCGCACTGCTCACCAACGTCGTGGTCCTGGGCGGTGTGGGCGATGTCGAGGAGTCGCCGCATCTGTCGCTTCCTTACGTGGGCCTGAGCGCTACAAGCCGCGAGCGCGGTCAGGGCGAACTCGTAATCGGTCGGCGGCTCGTTGTGCAGGAGTGTCCCGATGAGGTCGTGGCCGTGGAACTGGCGCGGGTCCATGCACATGGCGTTGAGGGCGAGGGTGTAACGCGCCAGTCTCACCGGTGAACTTCCCATCTCGCGGTGTCTGCGAAAAAAGCCTCGTTACGCGTTTGCCGCGCATCCGAACGCACACAACGAGGCGGACTTACACCGTCCTGTAAGTCCATCGCCACCCTCGAGGTACATCGACCGAACGAGGATCACGGCTTCCGATCCTGAATGCCGATAAGAGTCCAGGAGTTTTTCGAATCGCGCTTGGTTCTTAACGACGCGTACGCTCGTGAACATTGGGCGCTGTTACGTTTATCGGTGCCTCTTCAATTGAATTGTTTCACAGAGAATAAAGGTAAGTGTCGAACAAAAAGCATCGTAAACGTTTGCAACGTTATGCGTGCTTGCAATTTTAAGGATCGTACTTAATCTTGTACTAATTTTCATGTAGATTTTTACGATACTTTTTAGAGGAGCGTAAGATTGAAAAATTGAGCGTAACATTGTGAATTTCCCGCTAATTCTGGTTACTGCAACTTCTTGGCTCTGTACTAACATCTTATATCGAATTGCTTTAAATCGAGCGTTACTTCGGTAAGCAGGAATTTCCCAAGAATAATCCGTTTTTCTTTCTTTTTGAGCTTTTGCTTGCTTTGCAAAGTACAAAATTTGCATTCTCTTTGAAACATTGAATTCAATGATCTTCTCCAACGTTAACGTCGTTTTATTATTTTATTTCCAATTTATTGCATCGCCATAACTTTATCGTGAATCCTGTAGAGATACAAAAGACTTTTAGCGCCATTCTAATGAAGAGTTTAGCCAAAAGTGATTCACGTACGTTTCTACGCATATTTGTAAGTGCGCCTGCTATTTTGAATGAAGCGTCGTCGAAATAAAGTCACGAAACCGATATCAAATTTCTTTCGTGCTGCTCGTATAACACACGATATTATCCCCGCATTCAGCGGGGAAAATTGCAATATTTCGTAACAGATCGCGGATGTGCTTTTAGAAAGCATTTGCGGTGTTTGGAAAAACAGGTTGGGATAAAAGCGAAAACTGCCGTACGCGTAATTATAAATATGGAATGGTAAAAAACGGCAGAATTTTATTATACGCAACCTTTTTATCGTGCGAGTCGTTTCTCGCGAAAAGGAATACGTTTGGATGCCGTTATTAGGTTTATTATTTCACTAAATTTTTTTCCACGATAATGCAGAACGATCTACACTCCACGATCTACGCGAATAAAGATCTTCAGAAGGTATAATGAACGTAATTAAACTCTAAAATATGAAAAAAGCTCTAGTTTCTGCTGTGCCTCGCCACTGCCTGTAAAAGATGTTTTCGTCAAGTATAATTACTTTTAATTTTCATTCTGTAAGAAATCTCGAAAGCCCACTTATATTGATATACTACAATTAGGAGCATTTAATTAAGAAGAGGCTATTACTGCATTTACCTTGATCTAGTGGTAAGCGCTTATTTGTGTAACAGAAAGTGTTACTTAAATTTCCCGTTCCGCGTCCTATCGCTGTATTTAAAAATAATAAATCAGATTTCTAAACTTCCAGCGTCCGAGACAAAAGGAAATTTCGATATTAACATTCAATTTCCCATTTAAAGTAACGCAAAAAGTCACGATGTAAAACTTCCAATTCTTCTTTATGATTTAAAAGCATGACAAATGCGTGACATCAGTTTTCTAACCAAATCCGCTTATTTCGCGTTTGAATTTTTGCACCCCAATTAAAGATGATTATCGTTTGCACGTTGCTTGCGCGATCGCAATAAAGAACAGAATTTAAACTGGGCCATAAGTACGTAAAGAAATCTTCAACCACAGCTTTTCCTTCGGAAAGGATTTATTCGATTTTAAAGTACTATTCTTTTAAGCCACAATGATACGCAGCTTTTCGTTCGCCTTTATCAAGTAAAATCGTCGTTAAATCTCGGATGAGTGTATCTTCTCAGCAGCGATCGACACTCGCTATTAGCGATCGATATAAAATTCTTGCTCAGAATTGTAAAATAAAAAATTTGCTAAAAATTACGATGCTTTCTTCATAAAGCGATAGAGCTCGTCCTTTCTTTATAAAACTATCAATTTGGACAGCAACAATTTCTTTAATTCCGCATTGATAGCATCCGAAATTAGACTGAATCCCCCCGTAATTTCTCATTGCATTCGTCGAATGCGATGAAGCTTTACGGAAGAAAATTCCGAGGCAGTGTAAAAGTTGGGTGACTCCGGTAAAGCAAATTACAGTTTGTTGCTCGACTAAAAATCCAAATTTTGCGATGTGAATCATTCCGTCAAGTGAAAAGCTCGCGCTGTCCAAAGGACAGACGTCCGAGCGAACAAACTTTTGAATTTAACCGATTCCGAGAAGTAAAAGTAACAAGAACTAACGCGAATAACGTAGAATCGCGTATGTGCTCGTTTCATTTCGATAATAGACCTCGAATATAGTGAAAGTGAAAATAATTACCATAATAATTATTTACCATAATTATGTCCCTCGCAGCTTCTCGTTAGGTTAAAGCTAATTCTTTTATTCGGAAAGGAAAATAATTTTATTCCCATGGCGTACTATATATATTCTCGATCGTAGCCATCCATGCTTATTATCATTCAACGACCGCAAATGAAAGTTGCCCCGAAATGAAAGTTCGAATAATATCGCGTGTCGCGCGAGGTGAGAAAATTAAAAAATATCCGCATATTCAAATTATAATAATCGATAGCGAGGAGAACGAGGCGCTTGCGAAAGTCTTGATAAAAGTTATAGCAGAGCGTCCGCACGAGGAAGAAAGTCGAGACACGCGATTCGCGCCTCCCCTCGCGCCAAAGTAAAGATCCTCCAAAACCCTCGTCTCCTTTCTCCGTGCACTTTCTCGCACTCACCTCCACAGGAGCATAACGATCTCGAGCTCCATCTGCTTGGTGCTGAGCTGCATCTCGAGGTCGGCGGGGGGCGGCACATCGTCGTCCCGCGAGAGGTTGGCGAGCCTGAGCGCGAGGAGGACCCGATGCGTGTCCTCGGCCCAACCCGCGTCCTTGTCTCGCTGCCTCCAGAGCCAAGCGCTCGCTCGCTCGAGCATCCCCGTCGCCTCGGGCAGCTTCGGCTCGTCGACGCCCCGGACACCTGACGCCGCGATCATTAACGTTCGGGCGCAACGCCTCTTCTCTCTTTCCTCTTTCCGCGTGTTCTCATTGATGCGCGCCCCGACGAATATCATCTTATCGACACCGCGATTATCTTCTTCTTTTTCCTCTTTCCTCGCACGGCGAACGATCGAGTTTTAAGCCCGTGACACCCGGAAACGCTGCTTCCTTTACAGTGAACGCGTATTTCGAAGCAACTGCGTACCAGCCGTTGGTTATTTCTTTTCGCCAAGTTTTCATTTTATTCGTTTACGATCGTGGAAAAGCGCAGATACGTCATAAGCACGAAAGCAGAAGACGATTATCTTTGGGGGTGTAGAAGTACGTCGATCCTACGTCGATATTATTGCAGTTGCGAGAATAATGTTAAATGCACTGGAAACTTTATATGCTACGCGAATTTCCATTTAACGAGTAACAACACGACACGAAAAAAAATATCTCTATTTTTCATGAAGCCTTAGCTAGCGAAATGTAAATTAACGTCGCGTTGAACGGACTTTGTTCCATTATTTAAACATCGAAATCTACGAACAGAGATTGGCCAAATAATTAAGAAAATACACGTGAAGCGATTATAATGCTCGTTATAATGCGTATTCGGTGATTCGATTATTTGGATACAGATGACAATGACAAATCTTGTTAGCGTGAACCAAATTAAAAGTCGATACAATCTCTATAAAATCGCCGTGCGACCTCGTCAAACTGAAAAAAGGAAGCTACAAAGGAACTTTATCGGTTTAAAACTTTTTAATTTATTTTTCAACGTACCATTCCATCCTTTATCAACTCCATAAATACCAATATAACAATAAATTCACTTCTCTCGTTCAAGCTGTCGGACTATAATATAAAGTAATAGGTATACGTTGAGAAAATACATTTGTATCTATGTCGGATAATATCTTCTTTTAAATCCTTAGTCAGCTTTAGGATGTGAGTATTTGCAAGAAATCGATACTTCCGTATCCCACTGTAAAAGCTGTGCGCAATACAGCACAAGAAACAATACGAAGAAAAACAACGAATTCCTACATAAAACTTATTCTCACATTCGCGTTTCTTGTTGCCGTGTATTTTGTATTTTGTATTTTGTATTTTGTATTTTGTGTTTTGTATTTTGTATTTTGTATTTTGTATTTTGTATTTTGTATTAGACCAAGTCACAAAAAATTCTCTAAAAACATTCTCTTTCCCAGAATGTTCCCCAAGTCCAAACGGTTCTTACCTACTAGTTTTAGACGTTGTCAAATGGACTCAAACTCAAGAACACAAAGTCTAAAAAAATATTCGCTAGGAGCTCGAGCAATGGAAAAATATCACACCTCGAGCAACGTAAGGATTTGCAGGATTTACCGTTAATGGTTCGCTTTACTAATTCTAACGAAGTCGATGTCTTTGCATACTTTGAAATCCAAAACGTGTTCGCTTATTCATTTTTACAATTAGATCAGGGTGTTATTATTTGAGTTACCTTAGTCCACAGGAGCGAGCTCGACACGATCTCATTTGTTAATTTAATACAGAAAACGATTTATAAATCTTTATTCCACGTCGGGGCAGAGAGCGACTGCTTCGTATCACACAGTTCACACGAGAGAGTCAGGGACGCGAGGGAAAGAAAAGTCGCTAGGAAATAAAACAGAAGTACATCCGTTAAGTGTTACGAAGCTCTATAAAGCCGGATTCGTAGTCTCCAGGCACGAGTGCTTCGGTACGATCAATTTTTAATTCCTAGGAATTTACAGGTTACGCGGGAATAACCTTCGGGCGACTTGTAACCATTAAGTTTTTTTCCTCTCTTTTGTCATCGCATCGCACAACGAGGAGGAAGCGACCGTAACGATCCTCCTCGCCACGTCTCGCATAAAAGACACGAATGTAACGACGTTACATGCCGAATAGTACGAAAACGTCAGGCTACGTGCCCGGATGTAACGCGTCCCGAACATATTGCGCGGGTCAGCATTCGTTACTTTTACTTTTAATGATCGCGCCTGTCGCGCGGTTTTCTACTCCAACGCTTCTCTACATCGACTCTCCCCATCCCCCTGCTTCCCGACCTTTTTTAATATCGCTTTTCTCTGCATCTGGCGCGTCCTCGTTCTTCTCGTTGAAATGTCGCGTGCTTTTTTGTTCGCAAGCGAGTCGCGGATCCGAGGGAAGTCGCGTTCGCTCTGTTAATGAGGCGCGCACCCGAAAGAAGGCCCTCGCTTTTTAAAGGGAAACGACGAAAGCTTTCCCGAGAGTCGCTTCCATTCTCGGAATACAGTCTTTAATTAATTGCGCCGATGGGAAGTCGCGCGTACTTTCCTTTCTTCTTCTTCCACCTCTTGTTCTTCTTGTTCTTCTTGTTCTTCAATGTTTGCGCTTCAAAACGAAACGCCTCGGTGCCGCTACGAGTCGCTCCCTTTGCGTAACTTTGCGGGATGTAATGCAGCGAGGAACGGATAAAGTCGCGCGACGATACTCGAAGGTGAGACAAAATCCAGGCATTAAAATTCTGCCGAGAGATCGCGGTGAAGTATTAGATGCGCCTTTTGCGCCCGATGCCACGAGATATCGAATTCTCATGGACCTGTTTCGAATAAGCGCGTGTTCGTGGATGAAATTTCATACGAGGACCAGAGAAGGATAGCGAGGAAAGCGCGCGAATCTCGGGCAAATTTTGGATTAAATTTGCAAAACAAGAGTTATTTCAAAACGCTACAGTTTCGTTTACCAAAATGCCGCGCTATGTTTTTGAATATTACAGTGGTACAAGTTCTTTCGAAACGAGGGGCGAATATTATTTGCCTCCTTTGTGCGCCGACAACAATGAGAATACGACAGACGAGAAAATCGATAAAAAAAAAAAAAAAAAAAAAAAAAAAAAAAAAAAAAAAAAAAAAAAAAACAAAGTGACTTACATTCTAGAGCGCAAGAGCGCAAGTGAGAAATACTTTTCACCTACTACGACTGACGAAAACCCGTACGTATCAAAATAAATAAACGTCGCGGACGAAGCCAAAGATACTTTAACGGGAATACGGAATCTCATTGAAATTCATCTCACATCTACGATGTAGAAGTACGCGCGTACGCGCTAAAACCGTAAGGATCGCTCTGCATCGAGCGCGTACCTCTAATGCATAAACTCGAATGACGAAACACAATTACCCCGAGTTCTCGCGCGCGATGACGAGTTCGGGGGGAAACGTTATTATTTCGCTTTTATCCTCGATCCCGAGCCGAGATCTCGAGCAGGGAGAATGAACGCGTTACGCGAAAAGGCGAAAAGATGCTCGAAAAAGCTGCCATTCCCGATGAAACAGTTGGCTCCCAACGATCGTAAAGATCGTTGCTCCCGAGTAACAATCGAGCGAAAGTAATACCGCGAATAAATGGCATTCGAAAGAAACGAGCGAGCTCCCGACATTTTCATTTTCGCAAAGTCCCCCATTCGTCGGGATTTTGGCGCGGCGCGCGTTGCAAAAAAGAAAATTTGCGCGTGGATTGCGCGCGTTGCCCGGCCCACACAAGCGTGCCCACACAAGTGCACTCACCCTCGGCCCCAGCGAAGATGCACATCCATCCGAGCAGCAGGAAGAGCAGGGTCACAGCCGCCATGTTTGCTCTGCCCCACATTCCGTTGGGCATTGCACGCGCGACCATTAATTCGGCATTAATGACGCGGCCAATGAATGACCCGGTGACACTAGACGGGACGCAGAGGTTCCTTCGCTCTACCGCGGGTTACTAAAAGATCCTCCACCTTCTCCTCTTCCTCCGCCTCGTCGTCCTCGTCGTCGTCTTGTCCTATCGACGATCGACCAATGGATTAGTCGTCGGTCGATCGATTCCGGCAAGTGCAATTATCCCGCGCGTTTACCACTTACAACCCCACCCCCGCCAACCCGATCGAACAATTCCGACTTTTACAAATCGACGGGATTCCGACATTTGCGCCGAGACCAGCTTTTACGATAATTGATACTGGCGCAGAAAGGATACGTGCCAGTTCACTAGGGCACCTACGTGTCCCACTTATCCTTTTGTTATTTCCACCAGAGAAGCTAGAACTGTTGGACGCGTGGATGATCATGATCCGCGCGTCGATCATCGACTCGCACCACGATTAGACGCGAATTGATTCCCACGCGGTATGAAGGAAGGGGGAATGCGTCAATTGCGATAATCACTCGAAGACGCCCGATTCGAGCGAATGAAAAGCGTGCGCTAGCGGCGCTACTTGTGAAAATAGCACGTAAATAGAGTAGCGTATGCGTCCGGTACTTGGAACGAAAATATTTAGCCTCCCGAGGCTAAAGGAATTTTCGAGATGCCGAATTAGCCGACATTCGGACACCACCCCTCAACCCAAGTTTCCGGGCAACCGATTCTCATAACATTTGCTTCGCAAGTCTTACGTAGTCACGTCTTCGCTCCTCGGCGGCTACTTACGAGTTACAAGCTAGATCATCCGATAAAACTGTTAGAACGGAATTGTTGGGTTTCCTCTAAATTACGGATTGGTATCGAGAGCTGGTTGGTTAACTCTGCTATTACTTAGAAGGCGACTAAGCGATGCAATTGTTGTTCCAGCTAACGAAGCAGTTGTGCATTAGCGGTCGATTTTGCATTGAAAAATATCGCGATAAGCTTTACTCTAATGCTTACTGCTGTAATACTGCTGTTCCCACTGGACAATACAATGCAATTACCATTTATATGCGGAGACTTTTAAAGGTTTAAATGCCATTGTGTTTATTTGGTTCTTTCGATACGCGTACCAGCGATTATTCGACCCGACGACACTTTTTCCAATCGAACTTCGCTGCAAATTGCACGGAAAATGGAAGCTACCTTTTACACTTATATCGAGAGACCGAGTCGACCAGTCGACCATACATTCAAGAAGGCACTGTAAGTTCGTACTTTATCGTTCGCCAGTGGAAGCGTAAAGCGAAGCGGTAAGCGGTAGTTCCTTTTGTACGTGTGCCACAAAAATTGAAATTCCGTTTGAATTGAAATCTCGGAGAAATGTTCGCGGACGTTGATTCGCTGTCGAAGCGACCGGAAGCTCCGAGTTATTTACAAGCACGAATTTAGCGAAAAAAATCTACCAATGGACAGTCTCCGAGTTTTCGTGACTCGTCCAAGCACATCGGATAATTACCTGAGGACACCTAGAGCACGGCGATGTTGGGAGGCCCCGCGAGAACGCTGCCGACGTGTCCGCGTTTCCCCGTTCGAATGAACGCGCGGTCGCTCCCGCCGCGTCCGACAACCGGGGCGCGCGAATTCGCGAGGGGCGATTTAGGGTGCGTGCGCAAAAAGCCGTCCCCGCGGGTGATTATCGCGCAATCGCCGGGGGATCGATATCGGGGGCCAACCCCGTCCCTTCACCTGTGCATGTGCCTGTCGCATTCTCGTCCCTCTCCATCCACCTCGACCCTCCGACAATCGATGCGGAGTCACCCTCTCTTTCTCTCGCTCGCCCACCACCACCACCACCACCACCCGCATCCCCCTAACGAGTAACGAGCGCGCGCGCGCCTCCCACCCTCCCCCACCCGCCCCGGGTGTATCCCGCCGCTTCCAAGAGCCGAAAAGGAAGAGGTTGGGGTCGGCGGGAGAAGCGCCGGTATACTCACGCACGCCTCTATCCCGTAGCGCTGGCGACGACGTCTAGATCCGACCTCCCGCTGGACTTGCGTCGGCTGGACTGCCGGTGAGGCGGCTGTCGCGACGCGGAACCCACCCGAGGGTTCGAAGACCGCCCCCACCCGCACGCGCGCTCGCGCGCCCGCCCCACTCGCCCTCCTGACTCGGGGGAGATCCTCGACTTGCCGCCGACCCCGTGTCGCCCCCTCCCCGAGGCCCCAACGCGTAGCGCCAATTTTCGGGGACCCGTCGACTTCGGAGTTTGAAAAACCCTTCTCCGACCCTTCTCCGACCCTTCTCCGACCCTTCTCCGACCCTTCTCCTGCAGATGCTACTCGTTGATGCTTACGTGCGTACCGAACGGATCATCGCGTGAATCAAAAAGCTAAGCACATCTTGAGCGTTTTGTATATCGACTGATGCTTCAAAGAATGACTCAAACGTTTTTCAAATCACTATTGTTTCGAAAATGAGTGCAATTATTTATCTATAAGAAACTGTATTTCGCGAGATCATACGCGTCTTTCCCTTTGCTTATAATAAGATTAATTAGCTTTGCAAAAGAACATTTATTCGCCATCGAAACTTTCTTGCGTCAAAATTTAATTTTCATAGTTCGATAATAAATCTGTATACGTAATTTATAATTAAAGCCGCCACCCCTGTACTACAGCATATGTATAAAATTATTAATCGTTGAGTTTAAAAGGCAATTTCAAATAAAAAAGTTATCTTGGATCTGAAAATAAAAGTGGATGGAGCGAAACAAAAGACCTTGATTAATTGATAAAAAAGTTTCAGAGAAGGCTCTGTTTTCTTATTTAGTAGAAAATATTTTTAAGTAAAATTTTCGCCTAAATGGATTTTTCAATGATACAACTACCATAGACTTTTTTTAGTACTTTAATAAAAAGTCAATTAATCATCGCTAACAGTACAACTATTTATTATAAATGGTTGGAATTGTTTAAACTATATATTAAAGCTAATTGCAAGTGTGTCCATTAAACCTTATCGCGAGGATATTCTGGAAAATAACCACCATCATTTATAAAATTATAAATGCTTAAGTACTTGCAGCGTCTGTGAAAAACTTATTTTTCTCCACAATTTCCACAAATATAGATCCGAGAACGTCTGCAAGTTTAATGTCCTGAATGTATGTATAATTTTTGTATGTACAACTATTTCGATGTAATGGAATTTTAAGTTTAAATGTTTAAATGATCCTTTCGGAATCGTGCATTTGACACACTTTCGTATCATTGTAATAAAATTATATTTTACATCACTTTTTAATTATTTCGTCTGGCAAAGCATTCGTAACATAATGAATGTTTCTACGAAAGTTTTCTCCTGCGTGCGAAATTACAATTTTGGGATTAACAATTGAGTCATCCTGCGAAGGGTGAATCACTTCATACATTTTTTTTTCTTTTTCTTTTTCTTTTTTCCTCTTTGTGACTATACGAACAACGCCTGCAAATGTGCCGTGCAAACCAACAGTTTACGTCAAACTGGAAATTCTTTGAACGATGTGTTTAATAAAATGTCTCTTTGTGAAAACTAAATTCCTAAATAGTCAAATTAACAATTTTTAATTTAGTTACATTTCGTGACATTTTATTAATATTAGTATACTCTATTATTATACTAATAAATTGAATTCATGAATAATAATTTTAAAATTGTTTTAATCTACAACTTATATACACATGTATACATATATATGTATGTATACGCGCGCGCGCGTGTATGTGTGATAAAAAATGAATTTGAACGGTATTCAACTGCTTTTAAAAGGTTAATAAATACGTAGTTATAATTATATGTCGATCGAACCAAAAAAGAAACGTTTTCAAGTAAAAGGTGGCTTTTTCATAGATTTATAATTAGTTATAAGAATTAAAGTGGTATCACAATGGAACCCGCAAGGTTAGCTCAATCCGTAATATTGTTTTTTATTTTACTAAATGAATGGTAAAGCATGTGTTACTTGAAAATAAATGATATAATAAAATTTATGTTTTCAATAGCAATGCTGACAATATGTCGTCTTTCCAGAAATTCAAAACTTTTTTCAAAGTATATTGGAGATCGCTAATTATTATTATTTGGCCATCAATTCTTGCAACGCTTATTATTTTATATGACACTAAGGTAAAATTTAAAAAGTGATTACTGTAGTAAAAAAGTATAAATTTTTTTTTTTTTTTTTTTTTTTTTTTTTTTTTTTTTTTTTTCCATAAAAACTTTGCATGAAAAAATATTTACAAGTATATTGATTTCACAGTCGTATTTTATAAGACGAATGCATGCTAATACAGCTTTTAATTTAATGCTTCGGAATCTATATCGCTAAACGATACCAAAAATACTTCCAAGAAATATAAAAATGTACCCATTATATCATCAAAATTCATTTTCCATCCGACTTAACAAAGAAATTTAAAATTAAAATTTTTCTTCGTAGTTTAAATTCACGTTATATTGATTTCATTATATACTTATTGACTTTATTATAAAATATTTACAGCACACTTTTGTACATGCTCATTAGAATAATGAAAAGTTGTTCTAGAATACCATTATTGTTATTTGCATACCATACTCATACGTAGAATTACATTACAAAATGTAAAATCCGAATTATCTTTACTTAAAATGAACTCGATGCGAGTAAGAATTACTCGCACTGAGTTGAATGAATTTCATTATATACCGAAATAAATTCTTGCTATCAATAGCAAGTGGTAGAAAAAGTGCCGAATCAAGTGTATAGAACTAAATCGAATACATGCTATATTTGATACAGCGGAGTATAATTTCGTTAAAAATATTCTAATCGAATTGATGAAGCTTGTCGAAGCTTATCGTGTAATATCTGACATCTTTGTGAAATATATTTTTACTTGGAAATTATTCGAACAAAGTAATAAAAAGGCACAGCTAAGGGATTATTAAGCACATTGCTGTGAGCACATTCTAAAGCGCTAATTTCACTTATTTACAAGAATGTAATCTTAACGAAAAATTAAAAAAAAAAAAAAAAAAAAAAAAAAAAAAAAAAAAAAAACTGTTTTCAGATCGCGCTGAGCAACGGAAATGCTCCAAGTATAAATTTTCTCTTTCGCGTTTATTTCGCATTGATCAACGACAATGAAAACACACTCCCCAAAACACAGTTATTTCATCATTATCGTAACAGGAGATGAGATGCGCCTCTGTGGTGTTGCTCATGGCGATGTTCTGGATGACGGAGGCGCTGCCCTTGGGGGTGACGGCTCTCTTGCCCGTAGTGCTATTCCCGACCCTCGGTATCCTCGGCGTCACGGAAACCTCCACGTGCTACATGAACGAGACCATATTGGTGTTCTTAGGCGGTATGATACTCGCGATTGCCATCGAGCACTGTCAACTCCATTTGCGCATCGCCATTGGGGTCATGAAGTGCGTCGGATGCAGCCACAAGAAACTCCTCGCCGGTCTCCTCGCCGTCATCCTGTTGCTCGGCATGTGGATATCGAACACCGCTTGTACCGCTATGATGGTGCCCATTATCTTTGCCGTGCTCAACGAGCTCGAGAAGGTCTTTATCTTTTATCTCAAGAGATCCGCTTAATGTTTAATCAACGGGAAAAAGACAAGAATTACAAGAATAAAAGCACAAAGAGAAAACGAAAAACAGCTCGAGGTTTAACGCTATTGAAAGATTAGAATTGCCGACGCGCTGCATCGGTTGTACATATCGTTTATCTCTCTTTAAGCCGATTCCCCCTTGTTTTGTCCAATCTAGCGAACCTTCATTTTTTGTAATTTGACAGCTCGTATGCAATAAATTTCCCGCATAACCTACATTGAATCGTATATCGCGCGGACAATTCTTTACAAAACGTACGGATGAGTACGCGACTCGGTTATACGGATACTCGAACATTTTCTCGATGTTCGCGCAATAAACGGACGCCACGCAATTATACGACAAAACCGGTCGGAGATAATGGGCGATAATTTTAAGCCTAGAAAAATTCATAAATAACTAGTAATCGAGTAATAGAGCGCGCGACTTGAGCCATTAACGTTTATGCGCGTTTACGCGTTTTTTTTTTCACTTTGATGATAATAATGTAGCATTTTTCTCTGGATACAAAATTCTTCGTACAAGCATTATGATAACTGGGCCAAATAATTTTCAATTATTTATTTAAGCATTGGTCTAGATTACCTTATAAAAAAAAAAAAAAAAAAAAAAAACTTAACATTTACTTGGAATAATTGGTGCTTTTATTATGATTCGTTATTTATAATTTTTAGGAAGGGCTAACGAAAATGTTTGTCGTGGAAGAAGGTTCCGAAGATCCAGAACAGTACGAATTATTCAATTACGATTGAAAATTATTGTTTCAAAGTCAGATAAATTTCAATTCTGCATCATTAACTCTTATTAACTCTATGCTTACCAGAAGTCATAATCAATGTTGAAACCACAAATACTTAATATACAACAGTAAGATCCCGTCAAAAATAACGAGGGGTTATCTTCTGGCTACCGCATACTCGTCGAGTCTTACTGGCACGTCGACTATCGTCGGCACCGGCACCAACCTGACCTTCAAAGGTATCTTCGAGTCCTTGTTCCCAGAAGCGGAACCCGTCAACTTCACCCAGTGGATGATGTTTGGCGTACCCCAGGCCGTAGTCCAACTAATCGTCACCTACTTCTACATACTCATTTTCTACATGGGTCTCTTCCGTCCAAACAGCAGAGAAGCAAAAGAAGCCGCGATTGGTGTCGAAGGTGAACGCATCGCCAACAAAGTAAGAACCTCGTTCGATACCTATTCGCTTAAATTTATTCGCCCGACTGTCCTGACCGCTATTAACTTGCCTAAGACTGCACTCGTTAACACTCGTATGACCACGTGAAATTCTCGCTTCTTACATTCGCAGCTTTCATCCATTTGTAGATTCGTAGATGGGAATAAATTTAAATAAATTCAAATAAATTTAAATAAATTCAATAGTGGCTGTAGAATGTGTCGCTTTGAATTAATTGCCTCGCTTTAAATGAGCTTTCGCGACAGTGAAATACCATTGCCAAACATTTTACAGCACACGAGAGCTTAAATCTTTATCGTCATAGAAATTCTATCATTTTGTAAAGAGGGCATACGCTGAAGTGACCGGTTGAAATGAACAAAAATAAAAAGTCACAATGTTGAAAGCGTGAAAAATGTGCGAAAAATGTGCGAAAAATGTGCGAATAATGTGCTGTGAAAACGATGGATATCGGTATACTTTTTATCGGTTCAAGTGTTGCAGAAGAACTCGCTTCTGCTTTTGTAATCGGCAAATGAATAAGAGGCGATAGTTTCTCAGTCGTCAAGTGTGTAAAAATGAAAATACGAGATTGCATTTTTCAAATTTATCTCCATCCCTAACGCGTACTATATCTTACATTTGATATTTTATGAACGTGCATTTAAATAGGAAAGTCTTGATAATGTTCGTGGATTTAATGTTCTTAAAAGTTGCGTTTTACCTCGGCTTATTTTTGTCGCTAATAAATAGTTACTCGGTAAATGGGGAAAAAACAATCGTTTAAAAAATAATCTTCCTTGGATAAATATCTTTCTTATACCAGACCTTCAAATTTAACAAAATTAATCAAATGTACGCTGATAACGTTGGTGGTAATATTGGTGAGCGTTGCATCGAACAGTAATTTGTAATGCTCATAGAAAAGTGGGTAAAAATGACTTTACAAGATGACAGTAAAAACAAAACAAAACAAACTAATGCAATAAAAAACGAAAATGCGCAGCTCATGGTAGAGAAGTATAAAAAATTGGGACCCATGAGTTTCCACGAGATAGGCGTAAGCATTCTCTTCGTTTTATGCGTCACTCTCTGGCTCACAAGAAGGCCCGGATTCATGAAAGGTTGGGCCGAATACGTATCAGAAATGTAAGACTTTAATTTACGTAGGACTGAAACCGAACAAGCCAAAAATGTCATTATTATTTTATGGCAGTGTCATCAAAGACTCCGCGCCCGTATTATTTATTGTTATCCTTATGTTCGTCATCCCGAAGGAGCCAAGGTGTTTTCAAATTTGTAGCAAAGATGGTAAGTAGCCAGCATACATCATAAATATTTGGTTTATCTCTTAATTCAAGGGAGCAAGTGTTTCTTTTAAGCAAAACTAGCGAAAGGGTACTTAGTTATTTTATCCGATTATTTCACATTGCGTTGTAGTTATTTCAAAATGAACTTCTCGTGTAAAAATTAGTAATTTGTGTTATGATTATCAGTATAATTAATATTAATTAATTAAGAAATTTGTTTCAATCAAATGTGAATATACGCAATTATTATAAAGATGTACAGATGTAATTATTTTTCATGATTAATAGGTACTGGATAAAAATGCATATTTTCCAAAATCTTAATTATTTCGTACTTTAATATTTACTAAAGGCGAATTTTGACAATTTTACTTTTTTCGTTGCTTTCTTTTGCAAATATTATCCTTGTTGTTGTTGTTGTTGTTGTTGTTGTTGTTGTTGTTGTTGTTGTTGTTATTTAAATAAATATGAAAATTGGAGGAAAACTACCCAAAGATATTAATAAAGTTCTTATAAAAGGAATATTAGCATTCTTGCGCAAACCCTCCTACAAATCACGATTAAACTGAGAGAAGACATTTTACGATTTAAAATTAATTCAAGCAGAGAATACTTTCAAAATTTATAAGTATACGTTAGGAAAATAAAACAGCTAGACTCATCCAGAAAATGTTTCACTATAATTTAAATGCATGGTAAACGCAGGAAAGCATAAGGTTTTACATAAAAACAATACAATAATATATTTATAATGGAACGAACAATTGAAACTAACATTTTGCAAAGTGCAAAAAAATATTTATAAATTATGTATGTAACAAAAAAGGAAACCTTTTTACCAATTTTCACGTGAATTCAGATGTTGAAATTGTGACTTAAGATGTCTCGCTCATTAGATTACATAAAATATTTTTTAACTTTCACCGAGTATATTTTTCTTTAAATATGAACTTCTTATAATCGATATGTTTTCATTAATGAGCAAATTGAACGAAACGCTAAACTTCTCACTCAAATAGCTGTCGATTCAAAGATTCATTTGACACTCGCGCAAACCCTCATTTATTTAAATATTTGTGGCTTACTTTTCGATCTCTTCAATCGGAGAAGTCGAAAACAAGTACTACGTAATATAATAAATGGAGACTTATAAAAATATTTACAAGAGCTTTCCTTTTTATGTTACGAATTTTATGAATTTTTTACTTAACGCATGCATACTTAACGCAATATACTTATTTATCACTTAATGCTATAACTAGGAACATTTTTAAATTATAAAGAATTATTTAATTCCATTACTTATTCCACGTGTATACAGTACTGTGTTAAAGTCCATACATACGATCAATTTTAAAAATAATTATTAATTGCCCAATGGCGTTAAATTGTTAAATAAGTAGATTTATTTATTTATTCAATATAAAAAAATCTACTACAATATGAGCCATAATTACTTATATCTATCAAATCCCTTGTTAAAAGTTTAATGGAAATTCATCATAAAAATTATAAAATGAAATTTTCTAGCCAATCAAAGGTCTATCAAGTCATCTGAAGGCTTGATAACGTGGTCGATTATTGAAAATAAAATGCCATGGAGTTTGATGTTTTTACTCGGTGGTGGATTTGCTATAGCCAAAGGTAGCAATGAATCTTGCCTATCAGCAAGAATAGGAAACTCGCTAACTGTATTAAGGCACTATCCCCCGTACCTTATTTTGTGCATAATTTGCTTTTTTATAAGTTGCATCACAGAATTTACTTCTAATGTTGGAATTGCAAATATAGCATTACCAGTTATAGCTCAAATGGTACATATATCTTCCTATTTGTAACAATACAGTATACATTTAATTTGGCTAATTATAATTTCGAAACAATACTAGGCATTTTTAAACATTTATTTTTTTTTTAATGGGAATTTGAAAGATTGAAATAATATTCAGTAGTATTTATAGTCTCATAATATAATAAAATAAATAACTAGTCATTTTTCACACTGTAATTTTTTAATGTTTCTTTCTTCGCTATTAAACGACAAAGAATGTACTTGATGTCATTTATAATTAACCAAAATACTGTATTTATAATATTAAATAGAAAATTTTGTTTAATCTAATACCAATTGCTTTATTTAGAGTGTGGCAATTCGCTTAAATCCACTATATTTGATGATTCCATCAACTTACATGTGCTCTTTTTCATTTCGTTTGCCATCCGGTACACCTCCAAATGCTATAATTACTGTGACTGGAGAACTGCCAGTGAAGTATCTTATGATTGGTGGTTGCATACCAAGCATTTACACTTATATTGTTCTAATTTTAATGTTTTCAACGTTGGGTGCATATATTTTTAATCTACATGATTTTCCAGATTGGGCAAACCCAGATATCAACTTACGCATAAATCGAATGTGCTTTTAATATTCAACTAAAATAATAATAATTTATTAATGAATTAATTTAGTTTTAATAAAATATATTATGTATTATATTCATGTGTTGTCACAAAAAATTTACTTTAATATTATCAAAATTAAAGAAAAATTTTAAAAAGACTCGTCTACAATATTGCATTTGATATGAATTGTTGTTACACACAAAATATATCTTAGTTTAATGAGTACCACATCTATATTTACAGCGACAATGATAAAAAAATCCATTGTCTTAAGAAGATAATTATTAATTTTATCCTCACAGAGGATGGTATAGCAATACCTTTTACAGGTAATCATAGTCTTCAATCTCACGTATAGAATATAAAAAACTAAATTGAACATTTTTATAGATAAAAAAAATACCAGATCCTTCAATTTTTTTATCATGCAATTCATTGACTTCACTGCATCTTTTCACTTAACTTAAACTTGCACATTTGTATGTTTGTTCTATGATTTCAGTCCTGGTGAATTTGGTTCTATCTTTTTAGGGCTTGAATTAATTTCTTGCTGCTCTAATCTACGATGACGAAGCATCGTCGATA
Organism: Wiebesia pumilae; assembly: GCA_018907045.1. Taxonomy (NCBI): domain Eukaryota; kingdom Metazoa; phylum Arthropoda; class Insecta; order Hymenoptera; family Agaonidae; genus Wiebesia; species Wiebesia pumilae. The sequence continues at coordinate 7,844,481 of JACCHZ010000138.1, forward strand.
ATACTCCATTAAAACTCGCAGTTTTTTTCTTAGCACTACCTTTAGGTGTGCTTTCTCCAACTCTCCTAACTGGTAGCCTTGGAGAAGACATTTCATCCATAAAATCAAAATCTGATTTCTCTTTTGGCCTAAAACATTAATTTTTATTAAAAATAATTTTCATATTAATAATTAAATGAAAATTAAATATAAACTAAAACAACTAAAATATTTGCGCGATTAATGTAATCGAACAAATTTTTTACAATATCAAATCATTTAATCTTTAAACACAATGCGTTTAATTGAAGCCAATGCTTTCTCTCTTGGATAAGTTAATAAAAAGTTACATTTTAAACGATTACTCTTGTTAAAATTAATTCTTTTTAAAAATATCTTACTTATACTCGTGTAAAAGATCCTGCTGATGATTATTCATAGTTACTGGGGATAGCTCGCGTCTACCTGGACACTTCCATTCGAGTTCCAATACTCTATCATTGTTCTCCAAACCTTCTATAAGAGATACTATATCCTCGGCCTTATGAATCCAGCCATTCTATATTATAAAATCGTTTTTTGAGTATCAATTGCATTTTGCAATCGTTGTAAAAATTTTATAGCACTAAATGAGTTCTTTCTACCATTACCTTCGGGTCAACCTCATATTTTTCATCATCAGAACATTCAACAACCCAATCTTCGTCGTTTCTATCCATTTTATACAATTACTTATAATTTTAATATTAAATTTTAACGTAATTATTTATCCAAATTTTAAGTTTACTACACGAATCACATTTTGAGGTTATGTTCAGAAGTCTACATTAATACCACTTGGCGCTTATTGAAAGAGAACGAAGAACGATGCCTTTTTATCAAAAATCGGTAAAGCAGAATTTTGAAATTCCTAAAAACTATTTTAAAAGCGTTATTATTCTAATTAATTAAATATATTTAAAATGATTGACATTATTTTATACATCATTAAATTAGTCAAATAACAAGGTATTAATATTTTATTAATATAAAAACTTTTGTTAGATTTTAATTTATTTTAACAAACCATACATTACTATGTAACTATTTAAATTTCACCATGGTAGAGCTTTCCCGATTTCTTAATAAAATGTACGTATTCATTAGGTCGTATTTAAGATTCAACCCAAAATATAAATAAAATCATAAATATCTGTTGTATTAATTTTAAAATGATTATAATGCTTTAATATGAGGAATATGATGCTTAACCTCTAAAAGAATGATTTTGCATTCGAATGATAGAAATGTTGATATACCATTATTATATTTTTAATTTACAATTAGTAATGAAATATGATTGAAAAAAATTAAGATAAATGAATGGTTGATTGCGCAAAGAACTGCGAGGCTAATTCAAAGGTAAAGATGGTTGCGTTGTCTATTCTTTTTCTTTGAGCAGTTATATTTTTAGAAATATTGCACACACTATGCCTTGATCAGCTCGTGTAGATTGTTGGAATATAATAAAATCAAGGGACGTTTAGCACAAAAATGAATAACGACTCTGAAAAACTCGACGAAGGTGAAAATGGTAAGTTGCTTTCAAGTTATCCCAACGATATACAGATAAAAATGCCGTTTGCCGGGAGGAATTTCGTTTACGTCACGCAATAATATTTCAAACGTTTTCGTCTGCCATTTCTATCTAAAATTAAGTGTTTAGGCATCTTATTTAATTTATTTATTCTTTTTAATATCAATGTCTGTTAGGAAATATTTTCAACTAATCAATGGAAGTTGTTAAAAAATAATATATATAAAAGTTTACATAAAATCTGAAAAATATATTTCAGTTTAAAAACAAAATGTATTTTCAAGTTCATTTATTACTGAAAACTTAATTAATAAATTATACTAAACATTTTCTTAAGATTTAAATATTGAAAGCCCTTGTTAATGTTGTAAATATAATACAAATGTTTAATTGTTTTTATTGTTCAAAGTACATTTTACAATATATATTAAAAAGGCATGACTTTATTTGTAAATAATTTTTTTTATACAATTGTATAAAAAGAAAGTTTCATTCAATTTCAACACCAATAAACATGAAAAAATCATTCCATTGCATAATTATAAAAATCAATTCACAAGTGATACAAGCATTCTTTTATATATTCTTTAGCTCTTGGTGATATTAAAGAAGAAACTGAAGATGAGGAGACTAATGAAATATATAGCAAGTGGGATCAATTACCAGATATACTTCTTGAAGAAATATTTACTTTTTTAACCATAAGGGAACGCTATTATGCTTCCCTTGTCTGTAGAAATTGGTATAGAGCTTTTAAGCTTCCAAATGTTTGGTCCATATTTACACTCTCAGATACAACTCTGGTAAGAGGCAGGTATAATTACTACAGTGGTTGGCAGTTTGTTTTGGATCATTTGAAAACTTCAACTTGTTTAAATAAAGTTGGAAAACATTTTAAAAGTCTTGTTTTTGAACCAATGATGAATTTTTATAATCTCTATGAGTTTATGAATATGATATCTTGGTACTCTGAAAGGCATGGATCAGATAATAAATCCGTTATGGGGCTTGGAAATAATATTTGCAGATTAAAATTTACTTTCCCTTGTAATATGGCTAGCAGGGATAATCCTGATGCAATTGAACTTTTTGGAACAGGAGGAAAATTACTTGAAGCACTTAAAAGACTTATGAGAAATCTTGAAAATATAAAATGCCTAGAATTGATAGATCTGATGCTTGATAATTTAGAAGCAATACATTTGATGGATGACATATGTGCAAATTGTACACAGACATTATTAAAACTAGTATTGATAAATGCAACCAGATTTTTCTGTCCTCTTTTACACGTTGGAGTTTTTCTAAATTTACAAGTAGGTATTTTATTTGTTAATATTTATGGTATTGTCTTAATTGCACAAACTGTGTTAACACTTGAACTAAAGTAATCAAATCAATGTTAGATTTTCAGATGAATATATATTCAGATAAATATATATTTTTTGTATTTTAAATTTTTTGTATTTTAAATTTTTTTTGTAGAAAATTAAATTAATTTATAATCTAAAATGTTTTCACAGACTCTAGTCATCAGTCCTCAAAGTCTTCATGATGAAGTAATTGAACTATTAGGATACACAAAACTAAACCATCTTCATATTGTTCAGAACCGTTATAGTCCTAAGCAAAGAGCTGTAGATTTGGTAAGAATCTAAATAAATATGCTTAAAGAGCAAAATAAATTTAGTTTTCTAATGATCTAAATCAAACTAATTCAATTATTTAAAGAAATTTTGATCTTTCAAACTGAAAATAAAATTAGCAGGTATAATTTTACATGATATAAATATATAAAAGTAAAAAAAATAGTGGAAACAAATAAAAAATATACACAAAATGAGCTTTAACCATTTTTTTATTACTACTTTATACTAGTAATAGATCATATATTGATTTATATAATTCATTTCTTTCATTTAGTGCTATTTCTGATTGTATAAGTTCATCGCTTGAAATATATACTACAGACATTTTTTTTTTAGAATGAAATTTTATAAAATTATGACTAATCAGATCTATGATTAATCAGGGATTTAAAAAGTAACGTTTAAAAGTAAAGTTTTTTATGGCATCAGTTCTATTTCACTTTTTCGAATATACATTTTATGTATATAAAATCTGCGCTTTATAATAATGTACATGTTGTTATAAATAAACAGATTAATTAAATTAGTTCTTTAAAAATTGGGTTCATACGATGTAACAATTTCTTAAAATTACGTTTTAATAATTTAATCATATAAATTAATTGCAGCCCAAAAATTTGTCTTGGAAGAAAATGAAAGTTAATAATCCTAGGGTAAAAGTTCATTTTGAAATTGAAAGTCAAAAGCCATCAGATCTCATACTATCTTTTAATACAAATGAACATTGTGAAATTCCTTGTTGCAGTATAGTTTTAGATAATCCAAATACACAGGTATTGAACCGATATAAATTCATTCCCTAATATATTAAAATTACATTTATTTTTTAGAATTTACATGTTTTTAGGTATCATTAACAACAATCTTGAGTCATGCCATAAATTTTGGAAAAACATTACGTGTTTATGCCTTAAAAGGGTTAACAAGACACTATTTACATAAAGTTTTTACTAAGAGAATAGATGAAACAATTGTAAAACTCTGCAAATTGTGTCCTAATCTTCATACATTGGTAGAATTTATTACATATGAATATGTATATACGTATTAATGATCTTTATAAATCAACTAACTCATACTGCACTTCTTGTTAATAATTTAATACTGTGTTAAATTACTAACAAATCTGTAATCGAATGTCTTTAAAACGTATATTTTCTGTGCATATCTATGTATTTATCTTTTTTATTGTATCTACTCGTCTCTCATCGTATTAAAATCTACGTTATTATTGTATAAATTGTGATGTTAAGACTGACGTATATTTAAGAATGTTAACATTTTTTATTAAGCGTAAATATTTGTTTACTTACGTTATCCTGTCTAACATCTTTAATCGTACTTAAATTGTCTACTTTTAAAATCTCTATTAAGTACTTGTGTAATTTTTCTACAGATGATTCGCTACAAGCTTTCAACTGCTACACTTTTAGAAATTGTGTCTACAGCAAAATCATTGCGACACTTATACGTTCGACGTAACGTTGTTTTGAAGAAATGTGACGCTGATTGGCTAAACATCAGTGATTGGTCTGCAGAACATTACAAATGGATCAAAGACAATTGTCATAGTTATGAAAAAACTGAGCAAGAAGTTTCAAAAATATTAGGGTACCGGTGGCACATGCTTTCAGAAAAAGAATTTGCCTCACAGACAATAAGTTTGCACGTTTAAATAATCACTTAGAACAATATTAATTTTTGCTACTGCGAAGCTTGCAAATCAAACTTTTTAGTATAAAATTAAATATCTATTTAAGCGTTTGCCAAACTTTCTATTTATTTATAAATAAGTTATTCTCGACCCATTTATAGCACTAATTACAGTATTTAATTTTTTTTTTTATTAATAACAGTATTTTAGATAATTTAAGATTTGTGAAATATTGGTTCATTTTTAATATCATTAAGACTCTTTATATATAATGAAAAATTTTAGTTTATAAATATTTTTATGAAAACATCTTTTTAATTACTTATGTTAAATTTCAAACGATTCTCTGAACATTACCAACAACAGTTTTAGATGTGACATTGCATAGCAACTGCGTTGAAAATGAATCATCATTTATTTCAAATGAAAAACTGTAATCAATCTATTTTTAGTAAAAATTATATGATTTTCTTAGATCTGTTTTTCAATGTTGTTAAGCTGCTTATTAATTTACCAGTCAGATATCATCATGTTCATACTTGCATTACAGATGAATATATGAATATTGCTAGTACAACTTGTTTAACAACTTTATTTATAGTGAAATGTGGAAGAAAATAATTACGAAGACGTATAGTTTATTTAATTTATTATATATATTTATTGTTGTTTGTTAGATACTGTTATATGTGAATGCAGGAGTTGTGATACCTAAATAAATACAGAGCAACATACAAATCAATGTCAATTTTCTTGATAATGAAACAACAAGTTTGCTTAATTTTAAGCAAATTAACAAAATTTCCGACAATATATAATAAAACAGAATTAATCTATCTAATGATCGAAAATTGTAAGCGATCAAATTTTTATTTTATATATTTACAATAAAATACACGTTCACGTGTATGTCAAGTTTACAAAAGTAGTAAATAGATATTATGCTAGGTTTTCAAAGGAAACCAAAACTGTATAAGACGTTCCCAGTTCTTTGTAAACGCATACAATTTTATATATATATATATATATATATATATATATATATATATATAATGGTTATAATAATGATATTAATAAATTTTGAAGATCAAGGATAAAAATCAACAAGACTATACTTCTTGTTTAATGTTTCAATAAATAAAATGATATACAGATTCACTAGGTCGCCTAAAAAATTATTAAATTACACGAAAATGATTACCGAACAAATTATACTGCCAAGGCAGTTGAACGTTTATCTCGAACTTTATTCCTTTGGATTGTGCGGGCCTTGAATGCTGCTGCGTTCATTAAAGTCTGAAATTAAAATATTGAAATCTCTCATTATATAATCACACGAGATAATGACTTTTAATAAATATAATGCTGTTATTTTCCAGTGTGATATTTTTATAATAATTTACATTCTCATAAATGAGAAGCAATTAACTCGAATAAGTTTTGTGTTCAATTCACTTTTTGTGATACAATATTTCAAAATGAATTTTGCACGGAGTTGAATATTTTGAGGTACTACGCGTTATTCGAGTTTGTTGAAAATGATTTAAAAATATTTCCATTCTCGTGCATATTTAATGCTTGAGATTACGAATAAAAACAAACTTGAAGAATGACATTGTAAGTGACTCGCATCGAGTAATGTTGAAAAACCAGTACTAACTTACGTATGTTTATTTTTCCGAGTGTATCATTGAATTTATAATTACACGAGATATCTTTTAACGACTTACTCTTTCCAACTTGGAAGTCTTCTGCGACACTCCTACTGGTTCGATCACTCGATTGCCGAGATGGAAAATTTCTCGCAGTAATTGATTTTCAGACAAATGTACATTCATACCAGGCCCAAGTAATCGACAACACGCATTGTATTGAGTACGTGCACACCAGCCTTCGAGGTATAACGTTTCTTTTCCAAATCTAATGTTGGTTTCCGGAATGATATCTTCCTGCGATAAGAACATATTATCGTAAATTACAGAATTCTGACTTTAAGAATGATTATAAACGCAAAATTTGCCTTGTAGCGAAAATATCATCGACGTAACATACTTCAATGTATCGCAAAATATCCCGAAAGCTGGCGCGTTGCTGTTTGCGGTCCTTCTTGGCTCTGTATTTGTTCGAGTCCGTGGCCAAATCTTTGAGAATATCCACCAAATCGAGTGCCCACTCTTGCTCATAATCATCGGCGTAATCGCGTCCAAGTTCAAAAATCACAGCTAAAGCTTCACCAGCTGAAATGCGTACATCCAGATGAGGCGAAAGTAGCAATTCGCTTAATCTATTGAGTGACCTGAAACACAACAGCCGTCCACAATTAAATACAAATGGAAGACTCGGCTGGGTAAACATCAGCGAGAAGACAAATTCGTTGTATTATTTACGGCATAAAGTTGTTTGCTCGTGTGCTTCCGAGTAAGTTATAAATGTCCGATGGAGCCATGATGGTTAAAAGTAAAGTCCACGAGGAAATGGCTGCTGCGTGTAGGGCAGCGACTTCGGCTGAAATTGTCGCTACAGCACCATTCCCTTTTAAATATGAGCCGGCGAAAATATTACATAGAAGTTGCGTAATTTCAACGGTGTCGGTCGCATCGTTCCCAGAGAAAAATTGATTCATGCTTAAGGTCCAACAACACTGCAAAAGACAAATTTATTTACATTTATTGGCAAAGGAACGGGCTCTCAAAGCACGAACAAAGCAAAGGCAAAAAGCTCGTCATCGCGTTGATTCTTTGCCCACGTCGTCACGACGAGTACCACCCCCTAACCTCGGATCTTCCAGCGACGGAGGCGCTCTTATCGTTGGCGATGAATGTTAACGAGGTCTTGAGATCCTTGCAGATGACCTCGGCGCTGTCGCACATGCCGAGCTGAACGCAGAGGAGGGTGCTGAGTCTGGCAGCGGAGGATTGCTCGTCACCGCGGCCTTTTTTCAGTCCCTTCTCGATCGAATCCGCGATCGTCATCTTACGGTCCTCGACGAATTCCGGCACGTACTTGATGGCGAATATCCTCTCGACACCCTGGAAGCACACGATGCGGCCCTTCGCGCTCTTCTGCGTGAGCCCGTCGATGGCCTCCTTCAGCTTCTCCTCGAACGCCTCCTGCTGCGAGCCCTCGTTCTCGATCTCGTTGTCGTTCACGTCCTCGAGGCAGCTGCGGCTGTCCGACTGGCCGCTTATCACGCTACACGCATCGTTGATGGAATCATCGTCCGATTGCACCTCGGCCTTTTTTCCACCCTGACCTGGACATGAAAAGCGCGTTCGGTCGCGTTACTTCGTCTGTTCGTTCGCTCGATTACCAAGTGCACTTTGCCAATATTTGTCATTTTAATACAAACGTTAAACGTTGTTTGCCTCAACGCTTTTCCGACATCTCTACCATTTACAATGAACGAAAATAAAGCAAAGGAATAACAATTGCCCTTGGTAGTTTAGCAGCCAGCAGCCTCGGCTGTTTTCCTAAGAAACCTACTTGGGTAATTACGAAACGGATCTCAGAAATATGACTCGGGCTGCAATTTCATTACACTGTGTATGTAGTTACGTGGACGATAAAACATATAGTATTAATGACCTACATAGTGTTTTATACGCGTTTTCAATTCCAATTACTATTTACGGTTTATTATTTGCGCACGATATTTCAACAATGCATTATCTCTACATTAAATTGATTATTATTAAGTGATTATTCACCAGCTGCGAATAACAATTCAAAGAGGACCAAAAATTTTAAATTAATACAACGAGGCTCTGGTTGAGCTTCTTAATAAGGCTTCGATATTATATTAAAGAGGATTAATCGTAATCTCTTGGGGGATTCACCGAGAAAGAATAGCGAATTCTCTCGTGTTTTCATTTACTTGCCGTTGAGTAAAACGTACTCGGTGAAATTCCTTTACTCTTCGCGTTAATCCGAACAAGCGAAAATAAAAGCGTAAAACACATTACCCTGGATCACGTCTCTACATCAAAGTAAATCGCCGTTAAAACATTATATGCTCTTTTCCTCGCAACTCTCGATCACATCTCCAATAATGCGTTTCTCCAAGCATCGCGACTATTGATATTAGCCATTCTTTCTAAGAAAACTTTAAGAATTCGTCGCATTGCCATCGTATTATAATTAATTTCAGGCCACGTAAGCTTGGGAATCCAATAGAATTCGAAATAATGCAAAGCATCCGAGAAATGTGCCAACGTTTCTAGATAACCATTCGGTCAATACCGTATCGAAATTCTCTGCACCACCAGAGGCTTTACGCACGCGTTTGCATTCATTTGATTCTCACGAGAATCCCACGATTCAAATCCAATCCGAAGATTATTCTGGAAATACTTTCATATTCCGAGTCGAGTCGTACCATCGGCGATTGGACTCGTTCGCGTTCGAACAATTTATTATTTTTTAAACGTAATTTCGCTATTTACAAGGATTACATCGCCCAACGGGAATTCGTACATTAAAAACTTGGTCCAAATGAAAACATATTGATCGAATTGTCTTCGATGCAGCTGTAGGCCTGCGTATGTGCACTTTTCTAAAAATAATATACATTTATATTTTTAGACTGTTAAAAGAAAGACGCGCGTATTTACCTTAAAAGCTTAAAAGCACAACACCGAACGCATTTCGAGGTTCTTGAAAGTGTAGCATAAGATTGCCTTAGTCTTATCGATTACGTGCGGTGCAATTTGTTCTCGCTGAGCGTTGCGTTAATGGTTTTCCTTAAATAAACGACGAGATACAACGACAGTCGAGGCGGACATATTTGAATATAAGTTTGAATTTACCTTTTTTACTTACAACACGTCTCATATCGATTGCGATACATTTAATTACACGTGCGTGCGATATATCCGTGGCTTGGCGCTAAATCAATCGACCACGACTACGCGAAAAAGCTAACAACGATCGGAACACCGCTACTCCCGCGCCCAGGTCGCATCAACTCTTCCAAATCGTCGAGAGTCGATCGGAACAACGTACGACGTGCACGAAACGCGAGCACGGCTTTCAAAACCAGTCTCTTCTTTGTTACATAAGAGCGCTTAAAACAGCTGCTACGATCGTTGCAGTTTTTCCCGAGTTTTTATAAATCCCGCCATATGTGTTTAGCCAGGGCCACGCGAGCTCCTCGTCCAATACTCGGCGTAATTGCAAGCGTATTCACTCGGCGCGTTGTATCAGCGCCTCGTAACGTGCCGTGCATTCTTATCGTGACTTTCCCTTTCACAACGGGCCAGCGCGCGTGCAATCAGCCGCTTTTCCGCGCGGACACCCGCTTGCGACAAAGCCGCGAGACGATAAAACGATAAGAACGAAAAGCGGAGCGCGCGCAACCTGGCGCGCGTGCGACGAGAGAGAGAGAGAGAGAGAGAGCGGGAGAGAGAGAGAGAGAGAGAGAGGAGAAAGGGCGTCCGAGTCGTGGAAGGTCACCTATTTCCGCGCGACTCCCCGAACAAGCCCGAGAAGCACGGAAAAAGCGTCTTTCGCCTCAAGGTCGAGCTCTTTTCGGATACGAGATATCCCAGTTCCACGAGATGCACCAGTTCCATCTCTCACCTAACCCCCTTCGGTCGCGAGGATAATTCGATCGAAGGGTCGCCCGCTTTTGTTCGCGATCCGCGGGGCTTCGACCTCCTGCCGACGAGATCTCAAATTGCCCTTGTGCCTTTCATCGGGGATTCGCGTCTCTCTGCTGTGCAATTATTCCTGGGATTTATCGATTCGCGGTCGAGTGCGCGCGTGTGCGGCGCATCACGCATCGATAAAAATATCGCTCCCCCCCCCCCGCCCCGCCCCGAGACCGCGAGAAATTCGCCAGGAGCGCCGTCACATTTGCAAAGCGCTGCCAAACGTGCGAAACGTGCCAAACGATAATTACCGTCGTGCGATCGGCCGTCCTCGAAGGCAAGAGGAAAAAGAAGCGTTAAACAACGTTAAACGACGTTAAACGACGTTAAACAACGTTAAGGAACGTTAAGGAACGTTAAGGAACGTCTGAGTCAGCGCGAGCGCTGGACTCGCGCTAAAGTACTCATACGTGCGTCACGAGCGTAATCCTCGTTATCTAATTATCGAGGAAAATGAAGGTGGGAAACAGATGCCCGTATTTGCGCTCGTGTCAGCTCGCGTTATCGTAGCCCATTTTTCAAAATCGAGCGCTCAAAGTCGCATTCGTCGCGTTACGCGTTCATTACGGACGACACGCGGTGCACGCGCGAACGTCTCTCGAAAGTTATTCGCTCGACGAGTTAGACCGAGTCATTGCCGCTGCCAGTCCCCCTCAGCCTCGTTCGCGAAACGTCGCGAAGAAGATGAAACGTAGCGCTGCGCACGGGTGGAAGGTAGGGATGGTGGCGCGCGATCGATGACGAGCCGTGGAAAAGGGCCGCGAGCGAAGCTTACGCACACGCACACGTGCGGAAGGCGTGCGAGTCACATGGGAGGAAGTCGCGCAGGTGCCTCGTCGCCGAGGAATCCGACCTAAAATTAGCCGCGATATTTATTCGCGAACCCCCGCGACTCACCGGATCTTCCTTTTCTGCTTCCTTTGCCAGGCATCTTGGCGCCGTTTCCTTGTTCCTCTCGCGCTACTGCTCGTGATTCCCTCGCTCCTCGCCCTATTGCACAATTGAAAAACTAACAAACTTCTTCGATCAAGAGGGTAAATGTCTCGTACTGTTAATTTTCCTTCGTATACTAAATGCACTGCATGGATTTTTAATGTAAACTTGGAGAAAACTCATTAACATGTTGCAGACGCGAGAAACAATTTCCTAACACATACACCGTCGAGAACGCCAACCGCAGGCTTTCTCAAGTGCACTGACGGTGCTGATTTCCACGGCGCGACGCATGGAATCTCTGTCTACCCCCCCAGGCCCCGCCAAATACGTCGCGAGCGCCATCCGCTCTATCCCCCATTGCCCGCGTTCCTCGTTGCCGCCGTCGCCGCTGCCGCAGAGCGCAGACGAAAATGTGCGCGATGCGCATGCGTGCCGCTATCGCCATTTTTCCCTCCGCCGATACGATCTTCCCAGCGTTAAACGATGAAACGTCGGATCAGCTCTCGTCGACCGATTAGATTATCTCCTCGTTTGCGTTTATTGATCTCTTCGTCTTTTGTCACGACGATCTCGGGATTTCGCGCTTCTGCCGCCGGTCCTTAGGCGACGTCGAAAAATCGTCCCCAACCGCGGTGACGGGCCGCAATCTTGAAACGCATCCAACTTATCGCTCTAACGCAATCCCAACCGCGTGTGCTTATTTTAATTTTATTCTCGATGCTTGAATTTATTTGGATACGCGGTTACTATTTAGAGCTAGTCGTGCCTTAAGAAGTAATATCCAAATGAAAATTCAATGGCTGAACGCTTTAGAAGGATACTGTATCGAGCGCTAGAGCGGGAGGGAGAAAGAGGGAAAATCACACCTACCGTTTTGTCTACTTCGCTTTAAAGAAAATGACGTCTTTCTCAACTTCGATATTTATACCTGTTAAAATAATGAATATTTTTCAATTTAACTTTAAGTATCGTGCGTTTTTTCCCGAAGCACGTAATGCGTGAATATTTGGCCTCGAGCCTTCGTGCGTGCGTAGAAATTGTAAAAAATATCATTTGGCTCCTATTAATATTCTTTATGCTTTTCAAATAACATATAATGAGCCTAAATGTGCAGGATGTATGGGTATAAAATGTGATTGATTTAAAGTAGGATAATGGAATTGATGGAATTGTTTCGATTACAGTAATCCACGTCGTACAATCGTAGTTATAAAATTTCGATTGTTTTTCTGGTTCGTCGTAATTAAATATTAAAATGACTTCGGATACGTCTTTGCACAAGTACGTAGTGCAGGGTAAAAGAAAGCAAGTACAAATGACAAAAATAATTCAGAACGAATAAATCATTATTTTATTTTACAAGGATGATACAAGGATGGATTATTAACAGAAATATCAATGAGATACAAACTATCCGAATCTAAAAACATTGTCGTGTAAATTTTATAATATCAATCTCAAATGCAATTATTCGGTAGAGTTACGCACGGGCGTAACAAGGGTTTTGAGTCGAACGTTGGTCGTCAGCTGTTGATGATAAGCTTCCCTTGGAAGTACGATTTTAAGGCTTTGCTTTGAGAAACTGTGTCTCTCATCTCTGGGAAGATTAAATAAAAGATTAAATAGAATAGCGTTACGAAAGTAATCAAATTATTTTTACAATCATCGGTTATTTTCCATAAACCTTAAATTTTTAATTAAACGCAAATTTATCATACAACGGATGATCCGTTACTTTCTCTGGTTCGCGTATTTATAATATTCAACTAATTGTAAAGTGCCTACGATTCAAATTTAGTATTCTCTCTTTCAGCGAGATAGTTTGCATCGATCAATAGTTTATTACTTCGCACCATCCAAGTTAAAACTTGCAATTTTGACCGCTTGTACAAGTGCGTACACAATTATGTACGAATGTAGATTAAATTTTTAGATATTCTTATAAAATGCGATTTCTCTTCGATGTAAATCCAATCCTTGTATACCGAACGAACGCAGTCACAACTACAGCGAATCTAACAAAAATCAGAAAACGTATCGATTTATCCAATGATGATAGTTTCACAATTTAATGAACTATGCTCGATATTTCAGAATGTACTATGTGGATGATTATCATATCAATTTTAAATTGTGATATTCACAATAATAGATCATATTAAAGGCGCATTAATTGTTTAGGATCGCTTTAAAGTTACCGACTTCACCTAGGGTTTTTATCTCGATATTTACTAGTTTCAGTGCAGTGTTTTTACACTTTTCCCGTAGATACCAAATCTCATCGTTACCGTGTTTCCTATCTAACTTTTCAGTAGTTTAGTTAGTGTAGTAGCTTTAGTTTGCCGAGTGCGTGATAATAAATAATATATTAGGAAGCTGAGATACACTACACGGATTGCCCTCCATTCTCGAGGACAACGTTATTATTAAGTTTTTTGTTTACGTAATGGCGTCGACTGGTGGTATGTTTTCAGGCGAGCTCTTTTTATTTTTCTAATATACCAAGGCCTTCAACCATTGATACTGATTTCATTTTATTTTTTAATAGAGAATCCAATAGATGACAGAAATGAAACGATTTCAGCAACGACCATCACTAATGTTCTACCGGATGTTACACAAGTAAGATAACCTACAAAGTATTGAAAATTTAATTATTAAGCTTTCAGAATTCAATTGATGATTAACGTTATAAAAAAAATTTATAGAAAACGATTATAATGGATAAAGATTTAGATATGTCGAGCGCTCCACCAAAGAAATCGCGTGTAGAAATCCAGTCTTTACCAGCCAGGCAATATTTGGACCAAACTGTTGTACCAATTTTACTACAAGCGCTCTCCAGTTTAGCCAAGGAAAGACCACCAGATCCTATAAATTATTTAGCTTCTTATCTTCTACGAAACAAAAATCAGTACGACACTAGTGGATCTCCATCTACGACTCAATGACTTTGTGCATAGGATATTACTTTGTGAACAAGTGTGTGCGAGTGCTGTATTGTACAAGATTTAATTTTGGTCAGTGATAAAATGTAATGAATAAGAAACATGAATTTTGGTCAGCATTTGTTAGATAGGAATCCATTATATTTTCATCGATAGAGGCATACATTTTTCTCTTTTTTGGCTTTTTATTCAACAAATCGTAATGTATAATGACTATAATTTGTTAAAATTTAAAAATACTAATAATCAAGATTGACTTACACTATTTTACAATAATAAGAAAAGTTCTTTTTAGAGTATTAAATAAAATATATATTTAATTAATGGACATAATATTAAATTTATCGCTCATTATAAAAGCTTTGGCTTATCGACATATTGCTTGCCGTGATGAATGATTGTTGCAAAAGTACCGGCCACCATTGCTGCCCAGAAGAGCATGTAAAGTAAAATTTCTGTGGTATATCTTGAAGGCAATATCATATGAGCAATCAACATCGCTGATGCTACAATGAGGACCAATGGGAATGTAGCGTATCGCCAATTTCTTTCAGACTCTAGTGGACACGAGACTGTTAAACACTCACCATCTTGAACTATGTATCGTCCCAAAAATAGATTTATAGAGTCCTAAAATTGTTTTTAAGTAATTAAGATTAAAGGAAAATATTTTAAGCTTTATATATTATTTATGTTGTTACTTACTTGTCGAAAACCATCAGCAAAATTATTCTTGTAATACCTTGTTAAAGAACTTATACCATCTTTCAAAGCTCCAATTTTTGTTCGTTTTCCTAATCTTGTAAAATCTGTTTTTAACGCACTAGTACCAGAATATTGAGTACTTATTATATCAGCATTATCAGCCCAAATCTATAAATAAAATATTTTAAAGCAATAATAATACACTTTTGAAAAAGCAAATCTTCATATTTAAAAATACCTGTTTAAACAGAAATTCAAGAGAAGGATGCTCGTCCACAGTTCGTAAAATTTCTAGTTTAGATAAAGCATCTGACAGTACTCTTTTAGCTAACATACTTTGTACTACATTTGTTCTATCTAAACAATCGATACAATTTGTTCTAAAAATCCCATCTTGAACAGACACTAATACTCCATCTCGTGTTAATAAAAAGTAAGCCATTTGTTCTTGATCATGGGTAAGACGAGCCATTAAAATATCTAATCTATTCCATTGCATTTTGCGACATTCGGCATGAAAATCAAAAGCTTCGTATCTTATATTCTGGTTACGTAATTCTTGCACTATATTTTGATAAGATTTTTCCAAACTTGCCTCAGCTCCGGTTTGATCAATCTATTCGTGACAAATACTCATAAATATAAATTTATTTAAAAAAAAGAAATTAATGGTTGTAAGCAAACTTAAATAAAGATTAAAATATTACCAAGTTAACTAAAATTTGTTTGCCATAGTGGAATATTAGGTTTTCAAAATGTCTGGCACATGCTATCAAATGATTTTCATTTGCTATTAATTGAGGTTTTGGCTTAAATTTTAAATTTGGAGTCTGATGCCAAAATACTGGAATAGATCCACGAATCTGAACAAATGAGCTTTTACTTCCATTAGCTTCAATTATTTGCTCTGTTTCAACAAAATTTGAAACATTTCCATTGGAGTCTATGCCGCGACAAAACAATCTTGTTCCAGCTCGATGTATTGAGCGTCTAGAAATGATGCCCCAATTAAATGGAGTTCCATTCACAACTATTGTATTCAAGGAAATAACTATAATTTTTGAATTAAGGAGTATTTTCTAGGTGTATACTTTTATAAAATTATTATTTAATATTTTATCCCTAATATTGAACATTATTTGAAAAAATTAACATAAAAATTAGATTGAAAAATAATAAAATAATTGAAAGTGGTTACAAAAAAAAATCACCATTGCAATAAGGTAAATTACTATTTTTAACCAAAATCTTGAGAAATAGTGTATAATGGTAGACTTTAGGATGAAAGAATTTTAAAGTACTATTTCCTTAAAATAAAAACAAAAAGGATACAGCCTTTAATAATTGGAAGACAAAATTTATGGTGTTCAGGTCTTGATGCAAGATCTTGAAGTAAATATGAATTCCAAATAAACCTTGTATCTGCTCGATCATGTAGAGGCATCTAAAATAAAATTTAAATTTTGATATTTACACTATTGATTAGAAAATATGACATTCATAGAGTACGAAATCAGTTACTTGAAGAAATTCTGGAGTTGTGTTATGAAGCCTTTGCATTGTATGACTTAGGTCGTACGTATAACTAAAATAAAAGTAAGGTGTATTGAGAACAGATTTTATCATTTCTAAATAAGTGGTGTTGTTGCGAATCTGTTTTTCATCTAGATGTAGCATAGATCTTGTATATGGAATTATGTATGTGGAAATTATTCTGAAAATATCTTGATTAGCTATTGTGCCAATTTTTTGTGCATTATCTATAACAATTAAGTAAGGACATGCTATTAATTGAATAGTTCCTACGATCCCCCATATTTTACGTCGACTCGCTGTTTGTGGAATTTGACTGGGATTGGCAACTAAAAATATTTAAAGAACATATTTTTCAGAAATCCATACAAGTATAACTAATCTTATGAAAGAATTACCTTGGACATGAATTTGATGACTCGTTCGGTCAATTACAAGTAAGACTTTTGTTCTAACTGGTTCTATATAAAACTTATCCGGTGTCGCATACCTAAAGTATTCAAATAAGTAGGTTTCAAATTAAAAAAAATTTATAACTTGGAGTACCGAATATCTGATAAGTATCAAATATTGGATACTTACAAATAAAGATCATCGTACACATCTGTATTCATAGCCATTTCAATATTTTTGTAAAACTATATTAGAAGTTGAAATTTCTTTTGTATCGAAAAAGCCTTAGTAAAATAGAAAAATATCTGGAATGCAAATTTTCTTTTTCTTTGCGGATCTTCTTTATTTACATGTGCAGTTAACACATAATTAGTAGAAATTTTATACGAATATTATATCACTGCTTCGATAAAATAATGTACGTTAAGATATCTATTGGAAACAAATGTCAACTTGTTTGAAAAATCAGATACGCATTCATCGCGAGCAAAGAAGCTCCAAATTATAGATCACGTCTGGAAAATTACATATCGTGAGAAACATATTTATGTCGCGGCAGGAAGCAAGTTTGGCGTTACTTGTTCCTCGAGTAGCACGAGCTTTTCAATTATATACCTATTAATTTTTATTTCTCTGGCTACGTTTACAATCAGACTTAATGCGCAGTCCGTCGAAAATATTTCAAAACCTTACTGTCCCAAGTTTCTATATTCGTGTAATTCACTAGCCTTTTTTTAGCACCTTTATCACTTTAAAAGTTATTCAAATTTTTCGATAATCATTTAACGTAAAGACAAGTAAATAAAAAAATATCGAGTAATGATATCTTATTAAGATAATGCATTTACAGACATAATATGTCGTGATAATTTTTGCTCACAGATTACTCTTTGAAAATTAATGAACGAAATTTATTCATTAATTATCTCACGGTTGATCGAATAGTACGTTTCACTATTTAATACCAAAGACGTGCGATGTCTACCATATCGATTGTCAATCATATTTTTAGGCTAGTTCTGCAATGAAAACCTTTTATGGATATTTACAATTTTATTGAATTAGCTTCAATGAAATAAAAGTCTTGGAACATATACTATTGATCGACACTTACGTGTTCATATGTAGGAAGGAATTAAAACAAAATTGTTGCATTTAATGTAATCTTTATTGCCTGCATTGGATTGACTACGTTATCCAATCCTCTTAATACAAAGCAGAGAAAGAGAGAGAGAGAGAGAGAGAGAGCGCGCGCACCCACACAGAGTCTCTCTCTCTCTCTCTCTCTCACCCTCTTTCTAATCTCTTTTACTGCCTAGGTATATTGCATAAATGCATACTATCAATCCAGGTCCCAGTAGTTCCAGAGATAAAAATCTGGTAGTAGATGCTCGAATATACAAAGAAGTAACTTTATTTACTAATCTCAATCTCGCTACTTATCTTGGAGCTCATGTTGGAAATAAGATATCACTATTTTCTCACCTCAATCTCATTAGAAATAAGATATCACTATTTTCAAAGGCATGACGAAGTTCAAAAAAGAAGTCGAAGAGTACAGCTGTTGTAGCATGCGTAATGGTTCAGTATGATGTATCAATAACTCGTAATACTTCAAATGACGAGATAGAAAAGTATTACGGACACAAATTATTATTATAATAATACAATATATTTGTCCTATTTTAATTTCATCCATTACACGAAAACAAAACTTATATAACAATTTCTTATTTAATTTCATAATTGTGTAATAATTATTAACGAATTTATATAATTGATAAAACGAAGAAAATAAACACGGGAAAAACACGATTTGTTGCTTTAAATTTATTGTAATAAATCCACATCCTTTATTTACTTTTTTTTACTCGTAAGACGAGAAGGAGATCCTTAACTTCAAGGATAATACTATGAAAAAATCTTGTTCATGAATTTGGATCTGCGTAAACAAACTCGAATTCCGATAATATTCTTCTCTGCTCTTACTCGTGTAATTTAATAAAGAGAATCTGTGAATCTGTGAATGAAAGCCTCGCATGCAGGACTGTGAAAACGCATAATAAAAGTAACGGGTATGTCATTATGTGCGAAGGAAAAACGATAGTTCACACGGAAATAAAGTAACAGCAACCTAAAGGGCATTCGCAGAAACAAGAGAACTCGTGTTTCCCATCCCCTCCCCGCGGTTCCCACCACATCGCAAACATTCGCTACTTATGTGGATTGTTTTGATTTGTGATTCGTCTCAGAAGTACCAATGGACTCGTCTCGTTAATGCTACGTTGGTACACCTTGGCTTAACATGATAAAAAGTACAAGAATGATTACATATGTACATACATATGCATATATATATATATATATATATATATATATATATATATGCGACGAAGCTAATTTTGGCCTCTTAGAGGTTTAAATTCACATCCTCTATCCTACTGTAATGCACACATTGCGACATCTGTTGAAGCCTACTATACTATATCTACCGAAACTGGGAAATCATTATAACTATACGTGCAATTGCTCTTCTCGGTCAGTCAGTGTAGCGCTATATAACAGAGTGCAAAGTGCAAATTATCCGTGGAAAACGGAGCAAGAAGGAGAACTAGAGGATCAGCGGCGATAGCGAGTTGCGACTCGCGAAGTCGCGATCGCGAGTGTGTGTGTGTGTGTGTGTGTGCGCTAAGAGGGCGCCCACGCAAGGCACAACAGCAAAATATAGTCGAAAACTGATTGACCAAGCAGTAAAGGCTTTTCGAGCTCGCCGCTGTCGTCGTCGTCGTTGATTCAATCGCTCGCTCGTGCCACTCGCGCGAGCGCGAGATCCTCGAGTCCATTGTGAGATATTGCACGACTGCACTAAACTGTTGGTGCCGCTGTACTGCTCTGCGTTGTAGGTGAAAATAAAAATGGAAAGATTTTCGTGAAACGAGCCCAGAGGTCGAAAACGAGAGGAGCAAGTATTGGCTGCGCGAGAAAAAGGACATTGGTATATTGGTGCGTGCGCGCGTGCGTGCGTGCGTGCGTGCGTGCGTGCGTGCGTGTGTGTGTGCGCGCGCGAGAGAGAGTGTGTGAGTGAGTGAGTGTGTGAGAGAGAGCGAGCGAGAGAGAGAGAGAGAGAGAGAGAGAGAGAGAGAGGGAACGAGCCAGAGATAAAGAGAGAGCGAGCGCTCGAGAGGAGATAGAGAGCGAGAAACAGATAGTGATAAAGAAAATCGGAGTCCAATTCCAAGGTACTCCTTCGAGTACGATTCAACAACTAAACAGCACAAAAATAAAAATCCGTAACAGATAAAGAAGAGAAAATTCATCGGCATTTTAACGCTTGCCTCGGCTAGTATCTCATTCCAATCGACGAACTTTCGATCATTGATAGTTAAACGATGTCTCAATGATCGTTAGTCAAGGTAAATAGATAAAGAGGAACGAGTGAGACGAAATTTCGTTCGTCATAAGGAGGCTAGCAAAACGATTAGGCAGAAAAGCACCGTTGGCCACACGCTCCGATGCTGACGTGATATCATCATGGTCACGAGGAGAACAGAAGACTTTGTCCTATAAAGACAATATGTATGTAAAGTGCGTAACCCCTTTAGTTGTTTTTAACAAGATTTTGTTCTTTTTAAAAAGTGCTAAGCGTTCTTTTAGATACGAAAGGTCAATGTTGATATTTTTCAAGCATATTTTGTACGCTCGAATCGCGAATTATAATGTCAACGTTTTCTTTTCTCTTATAAACGTACGATATTTTGAAATTGATGGTAATTGTGCATTATTGATTTTTCTAGATTTTCTTTAACATCGAATTCAGCTGGGGCTAAATCGTGATAAACTTGGCTTTTCATTAATAAGTAAGCAGTGTTCGTGGTAGCGGAGAAAGGCAAATGTCTTCGTTATTATCAAAAAAGTTGCCAAAAATTTCTGAGTAAAGAAATTGTAATTCAATAATTGGAATAGATCACAGCAGGATGGCAGAAGTTGATCCGGAAACCCTGCTTGAGTGGTTAAGCATGGGTCAGGGCGATGAAAGAGATATGCAGCTGATAGCATTGGAACAACTATGTATGTTGCTACTTATGTCTGACAACGTTGATCGTTGTTTCGAAAGGTAACCTTGTTTTGAAATAGTAAAGTTAAATATTTAAATAGATATTTTATCAATTTGATTTATATATATATATATATATATATTTTTTTTTTTTCATTATTCGTTCAATTTTGTAGTTGTCCACCGAGAACATTCTTACCTGCTTTGTGTCGCATATTTTTGGATGAACTAGCTCCAGATAGTGTTTTGGAAGTAACGGCACGGGCTATAACGTACTATCTTGATGTTTCTGCAGAATGTACAAGACGAGTTGTTGCCATGGAAGGTGCCATCAAGGCTATCTGTAGTCATCTTTTGTGCGCCAGTCTTGGCTCAAGAGCTAGTCGAGATCTAGCCGAACAGTGTATAAAGGTTTGTAAAATAATACCATCGTTTACTCTAAATATTTATATTTATGAATTTTTATTTGATTACTTCTATCGGTCAAGTTTGTCAGGCTAAAGAATTCTTTTGAACATATCTTGCGTCTTATTTGATTTATTACATGTACAGGTAATTTAAGTCTCTTTACAGGTAAATTACTTGTTTATATATTCTTTATGTAACAATAAAAATTGTTTTCACCGTCTATTATTATACAGTGAACTTTCGCAACCTACTGTTTATACTTAAAACAGTAATCAAATAAAAAATTTATTATACTTGTATTTATGAAGAAAAGTATTCTTTACTTGTAATACGTTCAATTTATAAATTTGAGTATACACGTATCGAGTTGACACAAGAGCCCATTGTGTTTTTGGCACTGGACGGCATTTCTTCGTAAAATCAAAGTGCTGTCTATTCGACACGCATAAAGTTTTGCTCGATAGAAGAAATTTCAACAAGCATATAGGAATTATTGTCCTATTTGGTTGTGTGTTTTTAAATTTTATTAAATATCAAAAATAGCACAAGGTCAGAAGTATTTTGGTAAGGTAAGATATTTGTTTTCTTCTTTTTGAACACAAGATTATACTTCAGATTTGCAATACAATGGCGTCCAGTGCCAAAAATGGGGTGAATTTGAAGATCAATCCAATATTTCAATAAATACATTTTATAGGAAAACAGGAGTTATATTTATAATTTTCAAAGATTTGAAAATTGTTAACAATTTCTCGTGTATTTAATATATTGAATTTAAGTAATTATAAATTTTAGATGCTACTGAATTTTGACACTCTTATTTAAATTTTTCAACTAAATTTATATCTAGTAATTCAGATAACTATTAAAGTGATCTAAAACGTTGATATTTCCAACAATAGTTAGGTAATGAAAAAAAACTCCTGTAGTCTTTATAGTGCGAATTATATCTTACATGTGATTTCTACGTGATGCATCGTTAAATACGTTGGCTTTATAAGGATTTATTGTTCTTTTTTTAATTATTACATTATTTGTAAAAGTGTTATATAACGCGATTTATATAATTCACGTAAGTTGTTAAATGTATTAAATATTTTGTAAATATTATTAAAATTTGCAAAAAAAATTTTTTTAATCGTTCGGTGTATTTGCACTGGTAACTATTGATCCTAAAAAGTAAAAACTTAAATTCACTTATATTTTTATAATGATTGGTACGTTGATTACCATAGCGCATGAGAATTTTTACAAGACGTAACTGCTAAAGTATTGAAAAAAGAAAACATAATTTTTACGTATTATTTACTTAATTTACATTTTTTTTTTTTTTTTTTTTTTTTTTTTTTTTTTTTTTTTTTTTTTTTTTTCAAGGAATCTATGAGTCGCAATTGAAAGGTATTTTTTTAAAAATACGCACAAAAGTTTCTTGTATTTCAAAATTTAGTACCGTCGTCAATTTAAAAATCAATAAACATGTAGAGAAGAAAACAAAAAATTTATTAATACGGCAAATACAATATCTTCTTAATTTTTCATAGTTTTTCAAAAGAAAAAATAGTGAATTTCAATTACGCGATCAGTAATGTGCATTTTTAATAAAGGAAATCCAGCCAGAAGCAAATACTTTTCTTTTTGAGTTGATATTCGTTTGTCCTATATATTTTTAAGTAAATGCATTGATAACGATAACATTTATCTTTTCAAAGATCGAAAAGTTTTATATTTCAAAGAAAAGATTGCTGCAGTAGTGCTAAGTATATCTTATAAAATTGACTCATCGGTTTTGATTCGAAACTTTCTTATTCATCAGCATTAAAAACAATCGGAACGTTGACGAACGTCACCGGTAAAGTATGATTACGGAACAAGTTTTGAAAGATTAACTTCAACACGTTTGTCACTATTTCAAAACATCGTTCACTGGTTTACACAAGTGCGATAAGCCTCGAAGAAGAAAGGAAACGTAGCTCAAACAGCGCAAACTCGTGTCATCGTATTTACGCATTTACGCATTTCGCCCCTTTTCTCCAGGTCCTAGAGCTGGTCTGCGCCCGAGAAGCGGGCGCTGTGTTCGACGCTGGTGGCCTCTCGTGCGCGCTGTCCTTCATCCGCGAGAATGGGGCCCGGGTACATCGCGACACATTGCACTCCGCCATGGCTGTGGTCTCGCGGCTCTGCGGTAAGGTCGAGCCCCAGGATAAGTCACTTCCCGACTGCGTCGAGGCCCTTTCAACGCTTCTGCGACACGAGGACGCTCACGTAGCCGACGGCGCGCTCCGCTGTTTCGCCTCCTTGGCCGACCGGTTCTCCAGGCGTGGTACCGATCCGGCGCCTCTCGCCTGCAACGGCCTCGTCTCCGAGCTGCTTTATAGGTAATTCTTTCGTAGCACGACATCTCGGATCATCGAAACATCAGTCGCACGTAATTTCTTTGATATCATAAAACAGCAAGAGAACGGCCGTGGTAAACGAGATCAATTTTCGAGTCAATGTTACAGATGGGTGAGTGCGCGGGCATGTGGATATCAAGTTTATCGATGTATTCAGTTTACATGTGCAATAATGCCGTCTATATCAATTGACTTGCTAAGAGTCTTTGGGTATATTTAAATATCCAGAAGTATAGTCAAAAGAAAGAATTATTTAATATAAATAAGGTCGAGAACACGTACGGATTTATTTTGAATCTAATATGACACGTAAATATGCTCGGCAACGATGATTATGCAACGTCGCACAGTGATTTATCGTTCTTATTTAGATTGTCGAATGCGGCTGGGCCAATTTCATCGGTCAGCAGTACCCCTGGCAATGCGAAAGCTCCTTCGACCCCGGGCGTGACGTCATCGACGATACCCACATCGGAAGCGAAGTCGTGCGCCTCGGTCTCGACGATCATCAGCCTGTTGTCGACGTTGAGCCGGGGTTCCGCTTTGATAACCCACGACCTGTTGCGTTCGGAACTGCCGGACGCGATCGAGAAGGCGCTCAAGGGTGACGAGCGGTGCGCCCTCGATTCGATGCGGCTGGTGGATCTGCTTCTGGTGCTGCTGTTCGAAGGGAGATCGGCCCTCGGTCGGGCGAACGCGAGCAGCTGCTCTTCGGGACCACTGCTGCCGAGGTTGAGGCGGCTGGACAGTGCGGGCGAGAAGAGCCACAGGCAGCTCATCGATTGTATACGCTCTAAGGATACGGATGCTCTCATCGAGGCCATCGAATCCGGGGGTATCGAAGTGAACTTCATGGACGATGTCGGCCAGACCCTACTGAACTGGGCCTCGGCCTTCGGTACTCAGGAAATGGTCGAGTTCCTTTGCGACAAGGGCGCGGATGTGAACAAGGGTCAGCGCTCGTCTAGCCTCCATTATGCCGCCTGTTTTGGCAGACCGGCCATCGCCAAAGTACTGCTGAGACACGGAGCGAATCCAGATTTGCGCGATGAGGATGGAAAGACACCGCTGGATAAGGCTCGGGAGCGCATCGACGAGGGTCACCGCGAAGTCGCGGCCATACTGCAGTCGCCGGGAGAGTGGATGCTACCGCCCACCGGTCAGGAAGATCGCAAGCTCGAGAATGACGTAAAAGAGTTCAACGAGCCCAAAGGCGACCCTGAGATGGCGCCCATCTATCTCAAGAGGCTCCTACCCGTGTTTTGCTCGACGTTCCAGTCGACGATGCTGTTAAGCGTGCGCAAGGCTAGTCTCAGTCTCATACGCAAGATGGTACACTACATACAGCCGGAACTGCTCGCGGAGACCTGCGGCGCCGACAATACCACCGGTTGCGGTGCAATGCTCGTTGAAGTTATCGCTAATGTCCTCGACAACGAGGTAAGCCTCACGAGAGATCGTGAGTACATACGACTTACTCTCGCTGCTCACT
Source organism: Wiebesia pumilae (assembly GCA_018907045.1). Classification (NCBI taxonomy): domain Eukaryota; kingdom Metazoa; phylum Arthropoda; class Insecta; order Hymenoptera; family Agaonidae; genus Wiebesia; species Wiebesia pumilae. The sequence continues at coordinate 7,869,849 of JACCHZ010000138.1, forward strand.
TCTCTTAAGAATATGCACGTGAGTATCTCGTATATTTGGAATACCGCGTATACTCACGGTCTCGGGATTCTGTCGGCAGGAATTTGATATAAAAGCAAGTTCCCCGTCGTCGATGATGCCGTCGACATCACCGCAGCCTCCGTGTGTCGAAACGTTTATCGGACCCAAAACGCCATTTTCATCGCGCAAGTTTTCCCAGTACTACATTCTCGCCAAGACGGTAACGTCTTTCCCAACTTCTTGTTTCTTGTTCTTTAATGCTCTTGCTCTTATTCTTGTTCTGTTGATATTTTTTTTCCTCATTTGTTAACCAAAGCTAACTTGAACAGACCTCCATCGACTTTTGATTTTGCTTTCTCAATATAGAAAACGAGCCGTTTGTTCATAAAAATATCATTGTTCACATGTAATGCGTGGTGATCTAACGAATGTAACCAGCCTTTGTTTGACATAAAATTTGCATTTGAGATTCCACTGTAAAGGAAATGTTATGTGTTAAGTTTGCTTATGAAAAATAGATCCATGTGCTCAAAGCTTACCGATAAGAGGTGCTCTATAAAGGTACATACATATTTGTAACAATTTTTAATGCATTGTCTAACTCCCGAGATCTAAAATTAGAGTCTCGACGATAATTAAGCAATAATTAAGTGTAACTCACACATACATTTCACAAGCGTTTATTTACTAGATTTTCTTACATTCCTAATAGTTTAATTACAGCGTTTTCATGAACGTCGTTACATTTAGTTAACGCTTTATTAAAATTGTTATTGTACTGGATAAAAAGAAAATTATCTCCCTTTTAAACATCGATAACAGGAGGATGAGGATGGACATTTAGTGGTGCTCCAAATGATACAAGACTTGATGGTCAAGGGAAAAGACGAATTTCTCGAGCACTTTGCTCGTCTCGGAGTCTTTTCGAAGGTTGGTGCACTGGCTGGACCTCAAGATGCACCAGCCGAGCCCGAAGCGGAACCCAGTAGCAGTGCACAGACAGCAACTGGGGAAGAACAGAAGTTTGAAGATGCTAAGGAATTACTCATCGGAAAAGCATATCATTGGAGAGATTGGTGCGTTTGCCGAGGCCGGGATTGTCTTTATGTTTGGTCCGATGCTGCAGCCCTGGAATTGTCTAATGGAAGCAATGGATGGTTTAGATTTATCCTTGATGGAAAGCTTGCCACTATGTACTCCAGTGGTAGTCCGGAAGGTGGAACTGATACGGGTAACAGTAGTGTTTACAGTTTCATTCTGTAACAAAAATTGTAACGTAAAATGCAATGTTTAGGAATAACATTTTCGATATAATACGAAAGATATCTTAATTGTTCAATACACGACTTGTCAAGAACTTTATATTAATGGGCTCTTATTGAGAAAACACCTTGAATTTTTGCATAATCTACAATTCATATTTGTATTTTAAACTTTTATTTTAAATATTTAAAATTTTAGTATTACAAATTTGTTTTAAATAAATAAAATAAATTTACCAAACTTTACCGTAACATATCAGTTCTTGAAATTTCACTTCAATGCTTTTAAACGTATTTACTTTAAAATTCGAACAGAAACGAAGGAATAACTAATTTCAAATAATAAAGTCTCGACTGTTCATATGACAATACTTTTTAAATCATCTTAATTGATACAATGATTTGCATATTTTAATTATTTTTAATAAGCAATTAAAAATAATCAATTTCTTCGTATTATATTAGCAATACTTTTGCTCATTATTTATCTATAATTTAAGTATAGAAGCATGATTAATGCAATTGTTTATATTTTGCACACTTTTGTATCTTACTACGTTGTATATAATTCCTTTTATTCTTTATGCACATTTAATTTTATCACACTGTTTCCTCTCTCTCTTTCTTTCTTAATCTATTTTTATTTTATTTCTTTTCTTGATTTTATATATAATTGCTGATCATGTATAAGAAATTACGTAGATAGTAACTCGTTTTACGGACTACTTACAGGAAAGGGAGGGAGGAACACCGAGTCTCTTACAACCGAAGGTAGGTACGGCTTTTAGCCGTTTTTTATCTATAACTATGACTCGATTTCAATGATTAATTTGATAATAATTTATGAGAATAACACTGTAAATTATTGCCGTTAATACGAATATTTTATAAAATATCATTTACAGAAAATCGTGGAGAATTTTTGGAAAAGTTGCAGCGGGCTCGCACTCAAGTAAAACCAAACTCGATTAGTCAACCTATTCTCTCAAGACCTGGACCAACAAGATTAGTCATCGGCAACTGGGCACTTTCCAGTAAGAAGGAGAGTGAACTTTGTATTCATAACAGTGATGGTCAACAGCAAGCTACTATTTTACGAGAGGACTTGCCAGGTTTTATTTTTGAATCGAATCGAGGAACCAAGCATTCATTCACGGCGGAAACAAGTCTGGGCAAGTTTACTCATATTATAAAAAAAAGGATATTGCATTTAAGCAATGATTCTGTTACTGATGGTACGAAATGCATTTTCTCAGAATTAAACATAAAACTGATTACTGTGTTTTTATCGCACAATGCTATCGAAGCCATGTTATTTGTGTACTCTCACAGCATGCAGTAGTATTGAACAACTGATATTTTATAAATTTGTACCCAAACAGAGGACTAGCGTACATACTATCTATATTTCTTCTTTATTTATATTAATTTATTGTAATTAATCGTGCTAAAAAAATCTCCAAAGAGTAGATTCTTCCGAATATTATTATAATCATAGATACATGTTCAATATTATAACTGATTATAAACTGATTCCCTCAAATTTTAAATTAAATCAATATTTTTATTCTATCAGTAATAATACAGTTTTTAATTTTAAATCCCTACGCTACTTTTCTAAATTTAAGGATAAATTACGATTAATTTAGGACCAGAATTTGCTGCTGGATGGGCTGGAAAACGCGGTAAACGATTGCGATCCAAAATCGAAGCTATAAAACAGAAAGTTAAAAGTCAAGCTCAGGAAATTTATGAGTGTTACTTTAAAGTCGCACAGGCACAACCTCGTGGAGTTGTCGCAAAACTTGGCGCAATCGTTACTCAAATTGAAAAAGCCTGTCAGAAACAGCAACAGCAGTCTGGAAATCGCGAGTGGCGTACAATATTACAGGGTGCCCTAGATGAACTGAAAGTTTTGTTGAATGAAGAAGGAAAAGTTTCGGCCTACGAACTGCATTCAAGTGGTCTTATTCAAGCTCTTTTAGCATTATTGGCTGCACCTCCCAATACTAATGCCCATCAACTTTCTCCTCGAATGAATAAGTTAAGGTTACAAAGGATAGCTATATTTAAAAGTTGTTTCCAAACGAGAGATGCTACAATGGGTGATAATTTTGCAAAAGTTCTCGTTCAAAAACTTGTATCTGTATTGGAGTCTATCGAAAAATTGCCTGTTTATTTATACGATACACCAGGATCCGGATATGGATTACAAGTATTGAATTACTGTTATTATTTAGGCTTGCTGAATATTTATAAACATTTCTATTTACTAATTATGGTATATTTTTTTACAGATTTTAACAAGACGATTAAGGTTTCGATTGGAAAAAGCTGCTGGTGAAAGTGCTCTAATAGACAGAACTGGTAGAAATTTAAAAATGGAACCTCTTAGTACTGTACAGCAATTAGAAAATCATTTATTGAAAATGGTCGCAAAGCAATGGCATGATCATGACAGAACCACATTTACTTTTGTTAAAAAATTAAAGGAAGCCAATAGATTAACTTTCAAGTATCAACACGACTTTGATGAAAATGGATTATTGTACTGGATAGGAACAAATGCAAAGTAAGACAAATAACAATACTTCTAGTTGAATTAAACTATTTGAGATGGTTTTAAATTTTTTATTTTTTGTTGTTATTTTATAAGAATAATACGTAATTTGTAATAATACTAATAATATGTAATAACAATCGTTAGAAATGAATTAATGGGAAATATAATTTTTTGCATTTTCTTTTTAGATCATGTCCCGAATGGGTGAATCCTGGTCAGTATGGTCTTATAGTAATTACTTCGAGCGATGGTCGTAATTTACCATATGGTCACCTTGAAGATATTCTTAGTCGAGATCCATCCGCTATGAATTGTCACACTAACGATGATAAAAGAGCTTGGTTCTCTATAGATTTGGGTGTATGGATAATACCAACTGCGTATACTTTGAGACATGCAAGAGGCTACGGTAAAAGTGCTTTGAGAAATTGGATGCTTCAGGTAAGCTTAGATAAATGACATATTCTTTGATTGAGTGATAATGCTAATTGTATAAATAATTTTTAAGTTTCTGCACTTTCATAATTGTAAATAATAAATTTATACACCTTTCTATCTTAATTTCTGATCCGTATGATTCACAAGAATACATGGAATTTGTTCGTCTGAAGTATTGATTTTTTCTGTAACACCAGGCATCGAGGGATGGCGTCAATTGGAGTACGTTGTATACTCACGTAGAGGATTGCTCACTGAATGAACCTGGCAGCACGTCAACGTGGACTCTAGAACCAAGTGTGACCAGCGAGGAATCTCAAGGTTGGCGGCACTTGAGGCTACAACAGACCGGTAAAAATGCTTCCGGTCAAACCCATTATCTATCGGTATCGGGTTTCGAGGTATACGGAGAAGTAATGGGTGTATGCGAAGACTTAGGTCGAGCTGCCAAAGAAGCTGAGGCTTGCGTGCGAAGACAGAGACGATTAATTAGATCTCAAGTTTTGAGGCACTTGGTTCCTGGAGCTAGAGTAGCTCGGGGTCTTGATTGGAAATGGAGAGATCAGGATGGTGTTCCACCAGGTTAGCTCTCAGTTTTAATTTATTTTGGATTAAACGAAGGTTGCATTTTTATGTGTCAATAATAAAAGATATTTTAAAAATATATTATACTTTTTATATAGAATAAATATAATTAAATTATAAGTTTGCTGCTTTGTCAAAATAAGCATCGGCATATTCTGCATAATTAAGTGTAATGTTTCATGAGATATTTAATAGATATTGTTGGCGAAAATTTGCTTGTAGGATAATAAATTATTTGTTTTCAAATATCATTTTAATTTTTCATTCCTTTATTTGCTAAAGATTAACCAAGATTTTGTTTCAATAGCGTAAATTTGTGATTTCGCTAAATGAAAACAATGACTATGTCAACTTTTATAAAAATCAATAACTCAGCTCTATTTTATGTTCGACTATCTTTGAGTCAACTAGATAAATAAATGAATAGATTAACAAATAATCAAATTTATTATGTTTTATGTATAATAGTCTAAGAAATCATATAATGGAAAACTTTTTTCAATTTCTCATAATTTCTCAAAATATCTTTTAAGACATCAAGATAATTTCTTCTTATACGCAATACTTATGAATTAAACAAAATTTTAAAATACTTCTTTTGTCATTTCTTATGCCTAGGTGAAGGTACTATAACTGGAGAACTTCACAATGGATGGATTGATGTTACGTGGGATAACGGATGTTCAAACTCCTACCGCATGGGCGCAGAGGGAAAATATGATCTCAGATCGGTTTGCACTAATGGTATTGCTAGTATAGAATCGACAGCTGATAATACCTCAAAATGTAAAAATGGAAGCGGAGTTTTAACTGGGCGAAAATCTAATAGTACTCCTAGTCTACCTGATTACTGCACGGACACTGGAATTCGTTGTTCCGTTGCTTCGACTGATCAAGCGGCTAGTGCCGATAATCTTGCAGCAAAAGTAATTTAACATGGAATTAGACCCTTTTTTCATCCAGGAATTTAAGATCGTTTCGTTTGGATAATAATTTAAATTTTAATAATACAAAAAACAATATAATATACAAATGTAATATGTAAGTTTTAAAAGAAAAAGAAAATTAAAAAAATTAAAAAACAATTACTTAAAGTAAACTTGCACGAGTTTTCCGAAGACGAACTTAGAATTTTAGTGTAAACTGAGCCCAATAAAGACGCATCAATAACATATTTTATATGCCACATAAAATTATTACGTTTTTCTACAGCAGGCTGCTGAATCCATTGCGGAAAGTGTCCTTTCAGTGGCTCATACTGAAGCGGTGGTCGCAGTCACCGGGGAAAGTGGCGTGAATTCGACGGGAGAGCTTTCGGTTGTGTTACATCCGAGGCCAGATACCGCAGCAGTCACGAGCGATCTTGCGACGATCGTTGAAAGCTTAGCTTTAAATACCGACTGCCCGTCGGCAACATCGGGAAATGGTAACAGCAATCGAACATCGAACAGCTCAAAACCACTGCTTTCAGCCGTTCGTGGGGGCAACAAGGTATTGGAATTATTATAGAAACGTTATTCCAAGTTGCGATATTTGTGAATATAATGTTATCAAAGATAATATGAATTTAAATTTTTAAGTTTTGGCCACGATTATTGTTTAAATAATGCAAGTCGGTATGTTTGGAATATCGTTGCTCACTTTTAAAATGAACGTAGAAGTACAATCATTAATATTTCTCATTTTTAACGTCTTTATCGCCTTTTGTACATATCTCTGGCGGCCAAATTATGTATGGCTGAAATCTATATTGATTTTTAGCCGACAAGTGGTTTCTTCAGTCTTGAGGCTGCTGAAGTACTCGATCGAATGCGCGAAGGAGCGGACAGATTACGAAATAATACCAATAGCTTTTTAAGTGGCGAGTTACTTGGCCTAGTCCCTGTCAGGATCAGTGTATCTGGTGAAACTGACGAAAGTTCCATGAGAATACGACCCGCCCCGAGAAGTCACACAGCCACAACCGCTGCTGTAACCAGTACAACTACCGCGACAATTGGAGCTACCGAAGGTAAAGCTTCGCGATCTGCCTGTATTGATAAAGTCAGTAATGGTATACGAGCCAGTGCGTCTCGTACAAATTCATTTCTCATTTATATATGTTTAAAATTTTAACCGTTAAACTTTCTCCTCATATATTGCATCACTGTTGTCCTACAATGCGATTTATAGGCCCAAAGGACTGCTGCCCTCGGGACAAAGAAGCAAGCTCATCCACGCAAAATGCCGCAGCAGGATGTCCCGTTGTCGTTACTACCAATCCCATGTCCGTGTCAGTGCCGAATCTTGCTTGTAGTGACAATACTAATAACACTCTGGAGCCAGTAGCAGCATCTGGCTTGCTAGAAACTTTTGCTGCAATGGCTCGCAGGCGAACATTGGGTCAGTAGTTCTTATAAGAACAAATAAAACGTTTTACTATCATTTATAAAAAAAAATCTAAAAAATAATATTTTCACCTATAGTCGTGTAGAAAATCAAGCCTTACGTATAAATTGTTGTTTTTCATACACTATTGTGAACTATGAATTAATAATAATAAATGAAACTTAATTTAGAGCTTGAATATTAAATTAATCGAATCTTGATAGACATGTCAAGTAACTGTACCCCTCAACCATTTCATTTGATCTTTTAATTCTTCAATTTCTCAAAGCATATTTTACCACTTCGATAACTTATACCATAAATCATTACATGTACGAATTAACAAAATTTTATGAGATATCCAGATTCCATTCATTCCAAAGTAACCAATTTGTCCTTGCTTTGTCTTGTCTTGCAGGCCCAGTCGCTAGTCAGCATATAGCATCAAATACCATTCCCAGTTCCAATTCACGAGGATCAAATCCTGTTTCTAGTTTAGTTAGATTGGCTCTGAGCTCAAATTTTCCAGGTGGTCTCCTTGGCACCGCCCAGAGTTATCCAAGCTTAACAAGCAGCAGTCAAATTCCAGGCACGACAACCTGCTCGGGACCTGTTGGCGGTAGTGGTCTGGGACAAGCTCTTACTATGTCTTTGACCAGTACAAGCAGTGATAGTGAGTTGGTAAGTACCCAAAAGTCATCAAAACATAGGAGAGTTTTCTCCTATTTATAGGCTATTATATTCATTTTCTGAGTCACGACTGTGGGAGGGGCAATATTTCAACATAATTGGATTAGAATCGAAAGTATCTTTAACAATCTACTTTTTCAGGCAATTTTTCAAAAATATAAAAAGTATTGTGATAGAACGCAATCAATTGCTAAAGATGGTTACAAAATGGACGATATCGTTTATACAATTAGTTTAGGTGGCATAATAAAACAGAATTTACGTATGTTTACAAAAAGTCTGCCATTTCCCGTGAATACATAAAACATGAAAATGTATCTGCCTAAATAATATTTTACGTTAGTATACATTTTGGATAAATTATAAAATGACGTGCTAATGAATGGATATTACAGGTCAGCCTTGAAGAATTCTTAGAAGCATGCGGAGAAGTTACACTTTCGGGTGTGGGAACACGCACCGGTGGTGGACCGACTCTCTTAACGGAATTGGAGGACGATGAGGACGGTGTACTGGCCGAGGAGGAGGACGACAACGATGAAAATGATGAACAAGTAATTTACATGATTGCTCGGTCTTTTTATGAGTACATTTTGTTGTGAAATTTTATGGTAATAAGTTTTCAATTTTTAAGGAGGTCGATGACGACGAGGAAAACGAGGATGAGGCTGGCGATGAAGGAGAGTTCCAAGAGGTAATGGTCAATCGCAATTTATTGGCTGCATTTATGGAAGAACAAGCAGCACCACCAAGTAGCAAAAGACGAGCTTGGGATGACGAATTTATATTGAAACGTCAATTTTCTGCCTTGATTCCTGCTTTCGATCCGCGACCTGGAAGGACGAACGTCAATCAAGTAATTATCGTGAACTCGCGAATACTTACATTAATGCATTTTCAGCTTATTAACAAAAATAATTGCGTTTCATCGTCGTCTCTTGCGTTTTTCAGACAACAGATCTAGAAATTTCTCCACCGGGAAGTGAACCACGATTAACGACGCACGTTGGATCGTCAACGATGACTGGACCGAAACTGTCGCTTTTCTTGAAAGGGCCTGGCTTACCAGGAATTTCAGATGTTGAGATACCACTAGTTGAACCTCATGCTAGTATTTTCCAGTCAGTGCAACAATTAATGCAACTGGCTGAGTTGGGAAGCAAACAAGAAAGGCTGAGAAGAATATGGGAACCAATATACACGTAAGTAACAACATTTGTCCTTAAAACAAAAACAAACGTTTGATTATTTTATTGGTGATCGTATAATACAAAAATCACGAGATTGATATTTGATATATGATTTTCTTAGTATAATATATAAAGAGGCTAAAGACGAAGAGTTATCGGGACGGGCGACTCCAATACCTAATTTATATTCTCGCAACTTAAACCAAAACACGAATGGTTGCACTGTCGAAGATGTGTTGCAATTGTTGCGGCATGTATACGTACTAGGCAGCAGTGTCAATAGTAGTAATCTCAACAATAGCAGGACAACGCAGATGCAACAGGAAGAAAATATCGATCCAAATTGGGTACACCCGGACGATTTCACCTCGAAGAAAATCACGAACAAGATTGCTCAACAGATTCAAGATCCTTTGGCACTCGCTGCTGGTGCCTTACCAAACTGGTGCGAGGAACTCGCCAGAAGTTGCCCGTTCCTGCTACCTTTCGAGACTCGTCGACTTTATTTCAGCTGTACGGCTTTCGGAGCTTCTCGCTCGATCGTGTGGTTGCAAACGCAGCGTGATGCAGTCCTGGAAAGGCAGCGGGCACCCGGTCTCAGTCCAAGACGAGATGATGTACACGAATTCAGAGTTGGTAGATTAAAGCATGAGCGTGTCAGTGTACCGAGAGGTGACAAACTTTTGGAATGGGCAGAGCAAGTTCTTAAGGTAAGACTTTAATAAATCCTTTCGTGGAAAACATTTCTTGGAAACATTGATAATTTTTCGATCCGCTCAAACGATCAAGTAGTTCTTTAAAACTACATGTAAATTCTTTTGTTGGTGTGATATCGACATACTAAATATTCGTCAAGTAATTCTACACTCGTTTTGAAAGTGATCATCGACATTCCAGACATACCAGCTTGCATAATTTAATTGCATAATCATGGCCAAAACTTAAAAATTTAAATTCATATTATCTTTGATAACATTATCAATACCTTACGCATTACGCGTGTTTTTTTAAATATACTCTGGTTTTATTCGTATCGTATTTTTATACACTAATTATGAACCTTAGAGTGACATTTTGTTGACACGATTTTGTTGTCTAAATAAAGAAGCAGATCAAAAACGAAAGTTCGTATTAATGGTTTATGTGCGCAGGTGCACGCGAATCGAAAAAGTATTCTCGAAGTGGAATTCGTCGGTGAAGAGGGTACGGGTTTGGGCCCAACCCTCGAATTTTTCGCCCTTGTCGCAGCGGAACTGCAGAGAAAGGACTTGGGCTTATGGCTGTGCGATGACGAGGATCTTCGTATCGATCACGAAATGCGCTCGGGCTCGGAGGAAAGCGGCGAGCGCCTACGCTCCGCAGGCTTTTACGTAACGCGCCCGAGTGGACTGTTCCCGGCGCCGCTCCCACAAAATTCCGAGGCCTGCGATAAATCCGTGCGATACTTTTGGTTCCTTGGTGTTTTCCTGGCGAAGGTCTTGCAAGACAATCGGCTAGTCGATTTACCGCTCTCGCGGCCCTTCTTGAAGCTCATGTGCCGGGGTGACATCACCAACAATGTTAATGAGAGAATCGGACTGACGACGTCAAATGTAGCTACGCAAGAAAGTATGTCGTCGAGTATGGCTAGTAGCTTTATATCGGAGGAAGGCGAACAGGATGAAAATAAGGTACGTTGATGACACTGACTCTTTCTACTACGAGGTAATAACATTTTTATTATCGGTATATAAGTTTTTTTCGTTAACGCGTTTATTATTTATATTTTCTTCGGTACTCGAGGAAAATTACTTACAACAAAAAATGTACAAAAAACTAAACCACATAAATTGAGATTAATTGTGTCTTCTTCGACAGGATGGTTTTAACTTAGAGCCTACACCTTGGTACGATGGTATTTTAGATATCAACGATCTCGTTTTGGTAGATCCTGTTAGAGGAGAATTCTTAAAAGAAATTCAGAGTTTGATTAACAAGCGAGAACGAGCTATTTCGGAAGGACATTCGTCTTCCGCGGAAGACAGTTTTATCGGAGAAACGCTTTACATTTCACATCCTTCGGGAACATCTGTACCAATTGAAGATCTAGCTTTAACAATGACCTACTCGCCTAGCTCAAAGGTATTTAAATATGATTATGTGGAGTTGAAGGAAGAAGGCATGGATATTCCAATTACAATAGAAAATGCTAAAGAGTACACCGAGTCGACGATTAATTACTGTTTCGACCGTGGTATCGCTAGGCAGCTCGAAGCTTTTAGGGCTGGTTTCTCTAAAGTCTTCCCAATGGAAAAATTGTATGCTTTTAGTCCCGAAGAAATTAAAGCTATGCTTTGTGGTGAACAAAATCCACAATGGACTAGAGAAGATTTACTGAATTACACAGAGCCAAAGCTAGGTTATACCAGGGAAAGGTAATATTTAATTAAGTTAATATTTTCATGTCTTCGTAAATTAATAATAAATACAAAAATATTTTCTTTAGCCCTGGATTCCAGAGATTTATCAATGTTTTGTTATCGCTCAATGGTCCAGAGAGAAAAGCTTTTCTACAGTTTGCTACAGGTTGTTCGGCGTTACCACCAGGTGGATTGTGTAATTTACATCCCAGACTGACAGTTGTACGAAAAGTAGATGCAGGCTCTGGAGGTTATCCATCGGTTAATACTTGTGTACACTACTTGAAACTACCCGAGTATCCAACAGAAGAAATTCTTAAAGAACGACTTCTGGCTGCTACTCGAGAGAGAGGTTTTCACTTGAATTGAAAACTTTATGGTGTAAACTTTATTATTATTTTAATAATAATAGAAGTGTTGGGTGATCATTTTGTATATCTTTGAGAAAGAATAGAAAGTAATATAAAATATAAAAGTTGCATCAAGTTCTGTTTTTTCAACTTGATGTTTGATGTATGTTTATGTGCGTTCACGTGCGCAAGTATATTTTACACATAATTTTCCCTAATTCAGATTCGACTGTGTCCAACAATGAAAATATAATACTTGATGTGCGCGTGTTGGAAAACCGTTTATAGCAATAGGCTATATAAGTAGGTGATTTTTCTACGCTTTCGAAAATAACTATAAACCGCGAAACTCGTCCATACTACTACTGAATAGTCGATTCATAGTTTACTTTTGTAAAATATCTTGATCATCGCATACATACTCTACTGTTGCTCGTTCTATGCTTACTTTCAATGATAGAATACGAATGTTCATTACATACTGGAATGACTTCATAATTATGAACAAAATTATAATTCTATGGTTGATGCGATAAAAAACAAAGTAATGAAAGCTCGGTACTAAACATCACAAATGATTATAAAATAACCACTATGATGTTAACAGGCCAAGCTCGTGTGTTTCAAAACTCAAAGGATCATTACACATTGAGCACATAATATAATTAATATTATAATAAAAAAAATAATAAACATGTGTATTATTAAGTTTTGAAAGTCATCAAAAAGGAGTATTTGGATAAAATTATACTATTAAATGCTACTTCTTACCTTCATAAAGGCTATTTATTATAAATCTGTAATGAAATAGGGTTGACAAAAGTATGTATACTTGCATCAAGAATGTCAACACTTACTCTGTTGAAAATGTGATGAAAATTATACAAGTGCATGAGAGAAAGAGAGCAAATATTAATACGTCGTCTCAGAAAATATATCATAAAAATTATTGATATTCTGACGATGTACATTATCATTATCATTAATATTGTGGTATCAAGTTTTTGGGGAGAAAAGAATAAATGGAAATATGTTATCGATAGGAACTATCATTTTAATAATTATAAGTTAATTTTGTACATAGTCAAAATAAACATGCATCTATAGTCTGAAATAAAGTAGAAATATTAAACTAATTATTGTCAACATAAAATATTTACACTGAATCAAATATACACCTACGTCATATCATTATTAACACTTTGGATTATTCGTTTAATTGAACATATTTTTCAATAGCGACTTTTACAGTTCGTAGAATACTTTTTAGAATATTTGGAAAAATTCAAAAGCATGTAAATACCTCGATTTGATAATGAAATATAACTATTTGTACAATAGAAATTTACATTAAGTTAAACATAGATATTTTTAATATAATAGAAATTAAATGTTAATTAATATATGATTTTTGCTTGAACAGTAGACTTGGTAAAGGATAAAAGTTTAAATAAAAATATTTAACAAAAGTCAAGCAAATAGAATTGTTGACAATAAGGTATTTTTGTGATTATTTAGTCCTAAAATGTGCATGTAAAAATACTTATAATTGTGAAAACTGTTGGATTAATGCGTAAAATTTAATGTTGCTTGATAATGAAAATTTTATAAGAAATTTAAGAAAATAAAAAGTAATTCATTGTTAATCATCTTTTTATTTTAGGGTTGTATAAACCCTTTTTATTTGACTCGGTACATTACATTAAAAAACATCAATTTTCACGATTTTATTACTATTTAAATTATCATACTATTCTTGATTGTCTATTATAATTTCATTTTATATTTTCATTTTACGTATTAAATACATATGTTTTTTTTTATGGCAAGCACGTTAATATAATTTATGTATTTACACCATAGTTTAGAATTTTAAATTTACTTATGGCGTTCTTATTATTATCAATGAAAAGTAGTTGTGAATTTTCTCTTGCAATTTAGAATTATACTTCCTTGTATTATGTAGCGTTTTGATACTTTGAATTTGTTTACGTCAAAAATTTCGCATGTTCAATTTTTAATGGGAAAGTTTAATTGCTCCATATAATATGATGAATTTCACAACAAGTGTGAAATTCAGTCATAAAAATACAATTAATTTGCTTACTCGACAGCCCAGGAAAAATTTATTATTTTCGAGTCATTAAAAGAATTTAACGGTCGCCAATCAATCGTACTTAACTAATTATTTCATTTGTAATTTTACCTTTATTTATAGATTTTCTTTTTTAAATTCCATGGACTTTTAAAAAGTAATATTAACTTCATCATAAGTTTTTATAAGCCAAAGCCAATTTTTATAATTTTTCCATGTTAATATTAACAATGAATTAAAATAATTTTAAATAACTGCAGATCAACAATACTTTAACTATCAACATTTTCTAAATAGCGCCGATAATTTAATATAAAAATATTAAAAGGTAGAAGTGATTAATTTACATGATATTGTAACAAACAATTGAAATTCAATTGAAATTTTCCGACGTATACCTTTACTTTATGAGTAAAACAAAGAGTACGTTATTAATTTCTTCACGATAATAAAAGATGTTTACATTGGCTTTTTCGTACTATTATTTCAAATTAATATTTGATTTAACTAAAGAATAAAAAAAGTCAGATGGATTTTTTAAAATATATTTTATTTTAAATATCATGCCGTGACTAACAATTAAAGTATTATTGACAACCCACAAACTCTTAAGAATACGTACTTATCACCAATATCTCCGGTTAAGCAAAAAAAAATCAATTTTTTAAGATTTCAACTTTATTCTTAAAAATTTACTATGAAGTTTGTTTATCTATTAAGCTAGTGATAATAGTTTTGTTTAAGTTTACATTGTGACTATTAGTTCATTGATATTGTGTACTTAACAATTTTAATTAGTTTTTAGAGAAACGTACCAGCAGAACGATGTACATTGTCTAAGCTGATGTAAAAAATTTGAGAAAAGAAAATATTACGCTTAAAATTAAATAAACGACGGTAGCAATTTCCCGCTCATCGGAACATCTTTTAGCAGCATTATATATATATTTTTTCTACAGATACAATATATGATACTTACGTAAAAAATTAATTAATCTGTTTCTAATCTGTATATAATGAAATTTTCCTTTAAACTGGATTAAAGAAAAAAATCTTCTTTCACTAATGCATGAATAAAACATTGTATACGTTTGAATCTCATAAAACGAATAAAAATTACGTATGCCCAGGTCAAATGAGACAAAGATCTGTCTATTCTTGCGTAAATGATTGTCGGGAAGAAATAAAGAACAGTTGCACTGTAATTGTTAGTAATCTCACAAGTCACCTTTTTTAAAATAAATTTCCTAGTTAACAAAATTACTCGATATCTATCAAGTTATTATTATATTATGCCTTAAAGTTAGCATTTCTAAATAATGTTTCTTTTTTTCTTCCTTATCAACGATGAAAAATTGCCATTTTCAGTCTAATTGCGAATGACCTTTTCATCGCTGGTATGACTCCTTAAGCGTCATTTGATAGAATCAAGTGAGCAATGACTAAAGGATATCGCGCGTAAATAAATTCAATTCAAGCATTTTCTTCATAATAATTTAATATATAACGATTCAAGTTTACAAAAGTAATAGAGTTCTAAGCTCTTTGGATTAATCTTGTAATGCTAGGAATATAAATGTATACGCGATACAATATTAAATATTATTTATTGGATATATAAAATTAAAAATAATTATATAATATTTAAAAGTTGTATATGAACGTAGTAAGTTTAGAGTGAAATCATATTTAAAAAAAAATTAATATAAAATAGACACAATCGGTTACCGTCGACCAAATACTTGTTAAAATCACTGCGAGTTTGAGGGGAAATATTGTCGTATATTATGTAAAATAAAAAACTAGAAAAAATGTGCACTATAATTTTTTATACAAAGAATTCAATAAGAAGATTATTTTTCAAATGGAAGAAGAATGAAATGTAATATATAAATATGCAATGCATTAATACGATTGTAATAATTATGTACCAAGATGTAAAAATCTTAATCTGTAAAAGCTTAATTAATGGCGAATAAAAATGACATCCCAGAACGTGAGTTCATACTCGATTCAATAACGTTGATCGATTAATGAAAGAATAATTTTAAAAAGTGTACTTGTATATTTTGAAATATATAATAATACGTTTAATCAGCAAAATTTTCAAATTTAAATTGTAAATTCAACCCCCAAGGACAAACGAACAAAACGTTGAACTACTTTTATAAGCATTTTCTACGTTATTGATTTCTATAAGAGTACTTTTAATTTTTATCACGTATTACATTTGGCAAATTATCGTTGGTGCACTCTTTCACAGCGACACGCTACAGTAAATTTATCGAAAAGAAAAAAAGATAAAGATAAATTCAAATGGTAAAAGTTCAAGATGCTTATCCTTTATTTTATCATATTTGCATTTTATTTGCTAGAATTGTGGTGACTTGAAAAACTTGAGCTAATGAGCACTTATTAGCAAAAGTCAGAGAGAATAATTCGTTCTTGATGAGCTATAGAAAAACGCACGATAATCTTATTTTTATTCAAAATTTACTGTTTGAATAAGATAACAAATCTACTAAGAATTAAGAACAGGTGGAGAAGAGAACTATAAAAATCCGGAGCTGGTAAACCAAAGAATTTTATTGTATATTTCATCTTCTTTTAGAATTAATAGGTAAGAAAAACTTGGCCTTTACTCCAAGGTGAAACTTGATTAAGGTGCATTTTGACAAAATCATAGAGATTATTAAACAGGTTGCCATTGGTTGGGAGGTCGTTCCACGCGAAGATTTTCCGTCAAATGAAAACGCCTGTATTTATTGGACCTTGCAGTAGCACTAAGAGTGATCCATTAACCTCTTTTGAGTGAGCTGTGAGCTGTTTTAGCCGAACATATTCGTACCGATCGTTTTATGATATAAAAGATTATCAGTGCAAGTAAGCTTTATTATTTGATATTTTAGAAAATATAACATAAATTATATATTGAAAATCTCAGGGCTAGTGTTATATATTGTTTAGTTTTGCAATTATTTGCACAATGCGTTCGTTAGTTTACAAGCGCAAGTTTTCCGACGTTACTGCCTGGATATTTTTGAACGTTATTCTATTGATTTCATATTATTTATAAGATTGTATTAATGTATTCATAAATTTTAAATATTAATATTAACTCAAAGTAGCAAAATGTGAAAGTCTGATTATCAATATCGTTGTACTGATTTTTGTTTCTTTTTCTTTTTCCAGACATTAATTTAAAATGAGTCGTTTCTTTGCCACTGGATCAGACTCCGAGTCTGATACCTCGATAGAAGAGGAGCAAGTTCAACGGGTACCAGCAGCAGCATTTACCGTAAGAAATTTTTATATGAATTATTTATTTTAGACAAGTTAACTCGCAATAACTAATACAATAACTAATTATTATAGTTCAGTGACGATGAAGAAGAAACAAAGCGTGTGGTCAGATCGACAAAAGAGAAAAGATACGAAGAAATTACTAATTTAATAAAATTAATAAGAAATTATAAAAAAATTAAAGATATGAGTTGTATGCTTAGCAGTATGTACCTTTTTTATCTTTTGACTTTTTAATTATTCTAATACCGTTGTAAGTTGAAAAATAAATTTCTACTTGTTAACAGCGTTCGAGGATCTAATGAGAGCCTATCAGAAGGCTTTGCCTGTAATATCAAAAGAAGAAAGCGGTCAAACACCACGTTTCTATGTACGCTGCTTAGTCGAAATGGAAGACTTTATTAATGAAGTTTGGGAAGACAGACTAGGTCGTAAAAACATGTCAAAGAATAATTCTAAATCATTAACTTCGTTGCGTCAGAAATTAAGGAAATATAATAAAGATTTTGAAGAAGACATTTCAAAATTCCGTGAAAATCCGGACGAAGAAGATGATGAAGAAGAGGAATCGAGTAAGTTATATTTTACTACTATACTTTGACCTTAATAAACCTAATAACTTAATAGGTTTTTTAATATTTTTTAGACGATGAAGTTGATTCGGATGATGACGATCGTATTTCTGATTTTAGAAAGCAAGAGCCTACTATTCCAGATGTTACAAAGTTTAAGGTATATATAAAAATTGTTTTAAATGCTTATTATTATTTCTAAAACTATAATGAAAGTAATTAATATTTTTTTCTGTGGTAAACAGAAAGGAGTCGATGACGATGGTAGTGAAAGTGACTTGGATTGGGGTAGTGATTCTGATAATGACAGCTCGAGTAGTTCGGATGACGACAAACCTCAACATGTTGGTGCCGATTATTTCAGGAAAACGCAAAAGGATGGAGGTGATGACGAGCAGAAACAAATAAGAAAAGAGCATCGTAAAGATCGTAAAGATAAGGATAGAAAGAAAAAGCGCGAAGAAGACGACGGTGAAGGCGAATGGGAAACTGTCAAAGGAGGAGTGGCGATTCCATCAGAGAAGCCAAAAATGTTTGCTAAAGATGCTGAAATCAATACTGTTGCCGTGTTGAAAAAATTAGGGGAAATAATAGCTGCTCGTGGTAAAAAGAGAACTGATAGAAGAGGACAAATTGAATTATTGCACGAGTTGCAATGTATTGCCGAAGCTCATAATCTTGGTAATGTGGTATCTGTAAAAATAAAATTCACCATAGTTTCTTCAATTTTCGATTATAGTCCAAACGTTTCTGATCCAATGAAACCTGAATATTGGTCAAAGTAAGTTTACTTGCTATTTACCTTAAACTAAGTAAAATAATTGGTTTATAATATTATTAACGTACTTTCTAGACTTTTGGAACGTATTACAGAGATGTTAGATTTGCTTCTGAGTACACCAGATTTAATTATAGCCGATTCTATTGCTGATGATGACGAAGAGTACGAAAAGCCTGTTTATAAATTGCATGGCTGCGTACTTACATTAGTAGAGATATTGGATGAAGAATTTACAAAACTTTTAAAAGAATGCGATCCTCACAGTAATAAATATGTTGAAAGGTTTGATAATTCCATTCATTTTTTTTTTTTTAATATTAGAATTTTTAATTATATTATATTATGTTTAAATTGCATTAGATTGAAAGATGAAAAACAAGTATCATCGATCATTGATAAAGTTCAGGAATATCTAGAAAGAAAAGGTTCCGTATCTGAATTGTGTCGAATTTATCTTCGTAAAATTGAACATCTTTATTATAAGTTTGATCCATCAGTTTTAAAGCAGAAAGAAGTGAGTATTCCTTAAACTAGTTATTTAATTCTTATGTACGGTGTATTATATAGTGCTGCAAATCTTTAGGGAAAAATTCCACCAGATGTTGTTACTTCTGTACAAATTATGGAAAAACTTTGTAAATATGTTTATGCTCATGATGAAACTGATCGCCTTAGGACAAGAGCAATTCTTTCACACATTTATCATCATGCACTCCATGATAATTGGTTCCAAGCTCGTGATTTAATGCTTATGTCCCATTTACAAGAAACCATTCAACATTCAGATCCAGCCACCCAAGTAATTTTCATACAATTGTTTTTATTAAATTCAATTTTTTACATTTTAAGATCGTATCGTGAAAAACTTTTAGATCTTATACAATCGTACTATTGCTCATCTTGGGCTTTGTGCATTCCGCCATGCAAATATCAAAGACGCACATGGATGTCTCTTGGATTTAATGATGAGTGGAAAAGTCAAGGAACTTTTAGCACAAGGTTTATTACCACAGCGACAGCACGAGCGTAGCTTGGAACAGGAAAAAATTGAAAAGCAGCGACAAATGCCATTCCATATGCATATAAATCTAGAATTACTTGAGTGTGTTTACCTTGTTTCAGCGATGTTAATTGAAATTCCCTACATGGCTGGTATGGCTTTTTAAAAACATAAATAATTATGCGTCTAAAATTAGTTTTTGAATAATCAAAATTTGACTCTCTTCAGCTCATGAGTTTGATGCAAGAAGAAGAATGATATCAAAAACTTTCTATCAGCAACTTAGATCGAGTGAACGACAGTCGCTGGTTGGTCCACCCGAGTCAATGAGAGAACACGTTGTCGCTGCATCCAAAGCTATGCGCAATGGCAATTGGACTGCATGCAATAACTTCATTATTAATGAAAAAATGAATGCCAAGGTACGTTGTTTTTTATTTTTATATTGATTATTTTGTTTAAACTGTAAGGATGTCTTATTATTCTTTTACTTGCTAGGTATGGGATTTGTTCTATCAGGCGAATAAAGTACGTGAAATGCTGACTAAATTAATCAAAGAAGAATCTTTAAGAACATATCTTTTTACTTACTCTCACGTTTATGATTCAATATCTATGCCGACTTTGGCTGATATGTTCCAATTAAAGAAAGCGATTGTGTATTCCACTATAAGTAAAATGATTATTAATGAAGAACTTATGGTAATTTTTATTCTAAATTAGTACAATAAGGTCTAAGAGTGTCGTAAAACATTTCGATATATTTCATCGTTTCTTAGGCTTCATTAGATGATCCAACAGAAACTGTAGTAATGCATCGCAGTGAACCTAGTCGCCTACAGTCGTTAGCATTGCAGTTAACAGATAAAGTTAACAACTTTGTAGATTCAAATGAGCGTATCTTTGAAATGAAACAAGGTTAGATAAGAAAAATACTCCAATATTATTTATATTTTGGTAAAATGTTAAAAAAAATATAAATTAATATTTTATTTGTAGGAAACTTCTTCTCAAGAGGTAATCAAGGTAATTTCCGTGATCGTCAAAATTATAACAGACAAGGACAAGATTGGGGCCGTCAAAGGCGTGATCGTGAACGTAATCGTGAAGATAACCGAAACTATTGAATTTTATAAATAAAAACTTCAACATGAATAATGACATTGACAGTAAATAAATAGCGATGTTTTTATTCAATATTCATTTTTTTCATAATTTTATTATAAATTAACATCCGTTACTTTTAAATTTGTTTGATAAAGTTATTATTTTTTCTTTTATAAATTATTTTATTAAAGTTTTTTGCATTAAAAAATTTTATTTAAATAATAAATATAACTATTTACATTTATAATACAAATTCTTCGTTATGTACAATGTCCGAAGCTGTTCATAGCAGGTCATGCATTTTGTAGATTTTCTATAATTTTGTTCCCCGTTAAAATACAATCTGATGTTAAGACTAATTGAAGTCCTGCTGATTTCTCTATTAGCCTGCATGCAGATATTTCACTATAGGTAATTCCTCCAATTACACATATTACTAAACTTTGAGGATGGATTGGACCTTGAATTCCATTGAAAGTACAACTAACAGTATTAGTTAATTCTTCAAAGCTTTTTGGATCTGTTATTTGTGAATTGAGTATACTTAAGATTTGTGCCTAAAATAAAATTGTTTCTTTTATAGAAAATATTTTAATTTCTTAAAATAATTTAGATTTACGTTTACTTACTATAAGAGGTATATAAGATCCGCTAAAAACATAACTTGGACATGTTGGTCCTTTTAAATCTAATGGTCTTGATGGATTTGGAAATAATTTCAAACGTTTTGTATTAGCTGTCCATCTACTTGTCCAATTTGGTAATCGTTTAAGCATGTTTTCCGTTCTAGTGGTTAAAAGATTTGCAGTTTCCAATTTATAAAATAAAGGGATATGTCGATAACCATGAGCATGTAAATGCGTTTTTTGAATGCTTAATATTTCACTATTAGAAATTCCATCGCTTGTCATTGACAAAAGTGAAAGTAGTCTTAGACTTCGATGTGGATTATCATCTACGATATAAAAATTTGATTATAAAATTTTATTTTAAAATTGCGAAGGAATGTACAAAACATTACCTATATTTCGTAAAATATATTCTAAACATTCAGCTCTTCGGTTGCATTCCAAAATTGAAGTTTCAATGGAGTGTAAAGTTTCAAACTTTGAAGCAAGAGCATTAACAGCTGCTTCACATGCAGATATGTGAAATTCAAGTTGTTGTTTGACTTTCGCTGTTTTTTGAAGAGTCGTTTGAACATAATGCTTCATTTCTGCTAATTTCATGGATTGCATTGATTCTTGTTCAGCTAAAATCGAATATTAATTTAATATTTAAAAATTCAATAACTAGGTCCTGTATTTAATTTTTTAATTACATTTTAATGATTTAGCTTTGTTATGTAGCGTTGGAAAAGCATCGCTAAAATGTTTATCTCTGACCTCTCCATACACTTGATCTTTATTTGGATCTAAAATTGTTTGTAAATTTCCAAGAGATGCAGATCCTATGTTTATCTCAACTACTTCACTTAGTAATCCCAAGTAAGTTACTGGTGTAAGAAGAGTTGAAACAAAATCTTGACTTCTGTCCATCAAAATTAAAGCACCAAATTCATCTTCTGTGCGAGGACACCCGAGGGATTCATCCATTGCAGATATCATTTTTAAAACGTGTTGACTATGTGATCCTAAAGCAAAGGTAAAATTAGGGATTCCAAAAATCATTTTTAATGTCCAAAGACTTCGTGCTAAGGATGGCAGAAGACTAGTATCCTTGTGGTAGAACAAATCAGTAAATAATGGAGTTTCAAGAGACAAGACATTCCCATCAATTCTAATAAATTCCCAAGCTAGTGGTCGCAAAGTTACTAATCCATAAAGTCCTGTAATAATGTTAAAAATTTACAAATTCAGGGAAAATATGATTATGAAATATAAATATCTATAAATAAATTCTACATAATGTGTTCAATATTAACGATAAAAACAAAATTAAACTTTCAAAAAAAGTCAATCCAATAAATAAGTATTACTTGTTTTTAATGAATGTTTGTTAATTTAATGTACCTATAATTCTTTATAATTTATTAATAGAAAAACTAAATATCAAATTAGAAGGCTACAATTATAAGTATAAAATGGTTTATGATTATCTTATAAAAAAATTTGTTTTATATTAATAAACTTGCTACCCTACTTATGACATACTAATCATTGAATTAAATCTATCATCAAACTATATATATGTCTGTCTCGAATATTAAAAAATTAATTGGTATTATAAATAATTATTTAATATACATTACACACGATATATAACTTTGCTTTGCTAAATTAAAAATTTCCTTTTAAAATATTACCATTTTCTTCAATCAGATTACTTAAAGCTACTGGTATAAATGGTGCTACGAGCATATGATGAGAAAGACCAGGTGTCTGAGAAAGCTCAGATTTAATTTGATCAAATACATTTTGACACATTACTAGATTACAGGTAACTACATAAACTCTCTGAGTATTTGTATATTTTACACCCTCAGCGAATTTAAATATTTTATCAACTCCATATTTTCTGAAAAAGTAACGTATAGCAGGTAGAATAAATTATTTAATTATTAAGATACTAAATTTTATTTTTTATACTTTAAAACTGTTACGCCTACAAAAGTATCAAGTATTTTCATTAATTTTTGTTCAATGATAAAATCTTTCTTTCCTGGAATAACATCTAAAATTTCCACAAGCTTTCTTTGACTTATTTGTTGAAATGCATTTAGGCGATCGTCCAATGTAATATCCATTATATGTCACTTTGTCCATTAATTAATCATTAATTGTCACTGCTGAAATTGAAAATGCTTTCTTGATTTTAACCTAAAACATTCTTCTTTTTATTTTATTGTAGATGCACAACGTTTACAATTTTTAAAGCATTACAAAGATTTTTCATACTGAGAAACAATAGATGTCATTAAAAATTCATTTTTTGTTTATAATATTTGACTTTGAATTGTAACAGGGAGAAAAATTTTGGAAAAGATTCTTTTTTTAATCTTCAGATAAGGTTAGTCAACGTTTAATTATATGCATGCGTAAATTATACCGCAATGTTTTATGAGGTTGTGTTGATTTAGATATATATTTTTGTTTTTCAAGCACCCACGCTGTCATATATAAGTATTTTATACTCCTTATATAAAATAAGAAGAAGTATATACATTTTATTATATGAAAAGTATATATATTAATAACATGCGGTTTTTCTAAAATACTTTTCTATAGTATTTTTAGTCATTTACGCCATGAACGACCTTATAGTGTATCCTTTCAATGTTAAATATTTATTAAGAGATTTTTAATGACATAATTTCTTAATAAAATCACCAGTGATTTATGCATTCCCTTTCCTAGTGAACGAGAGGCTGATGTTGTTTATCAATCATTGCGAGTAGATGCAGAACCTTCAAGGAGTGGTGTAACAAAGACATTGACATTAAAATCGAACGCACTCCAAGTGTATGTCAATTATAATTTAATTTCTTTTATAAAATAAAAAAACAGAAATTTTAAGTAATTTAAATTTTTTACAGTAATTTTTCTGGAAAAGAAGCTCGTAAGATTCGAGTTGGAGTTACATCTTTTTTTGACTCGTTACTTCTTGTTATCGAAACTATGAAAGAATTTGGTCCACCAGAGCCTTGTTATAATCATTATTGAATATTTTGTCGGATGAAAATTTCTTACACAAACATGTCTGAACGTACTCCAGCACCTTACGGTCCAAGATCAGTTTACGGATATGCTATGTATATAGGATCCAATATGTTATTATTGTTATATTTATTATGGGCATTTGTACCCGATGAATTTTTACATGAAAAATTAGGACTTACGTACTGGCCGTCAAAATATTGGGCAGTAGCTCTTCCAATTTGGATTTTAACGGCTCTTGCTGTATTCGCTTTCTTAATTTATCCAGCTATAAATATGACTTTAACACCAAATATTGATGATATAAAAACTATTACCGATGAGTATTGCTTGGAACAACGTGAAAGCATTCCTGGTGGTATTCCACCAGTTTTTGATATTCCAATTAGCGAAGTTTGTAGAAAATTATATTTACAAAATAATTAAAATAAAATAATACTTTCAAAATGCATCAAATGTTTTTAATAATGGTCACGTATATTTTAAAAAAGTACATTGAAATTTATACAGTGTTTGTTGCAAGATATGATCATTACTGTATTCAAATAATAGATAGCGCTACAGGTATGGACTGTGGTTAGAATCTTTAGATTCGCATCGTCAATATAAGACAACGATTTGCCGACCGCAAAAATTATTGATATTTATTAAATCATAAACAATGTTACAAGTAGCTGGACCTGTGATGGCAACTGCAAGTCGGATGACCGATTCGTTGGTACCAGATTGGGCACATGCAGAACATAGTACTGGTGTAAGTCTTATTTTGAATTTTAATTTTGAAGGTTAGAGTGACGATGCAAACTTAAAATCACATTAAACTATTCGACGTCTCAATAAGTTATTATCGAAAGTCTTGAATGTATATTTATTTGTTAATCTCATAAGAAATATCTTTTTACAATAGACGTCAATCATGGCTGTTGAATTTGATGGTGGTGTTGTCATTGGAGCTGATTCACGTTCTACTACTGGGTACGTAAAATGTTTGATAATACATTCTTTAAATTTGTATAATAATTGTAAATTATGCTCTGTAAATATTTCTTATAGAGCATATATTGCGAATCGCGTAGTTGACAAATTGACTAAAGTAACCGATTATATTTACTGCTGTCGATCTGGATCTTCAGCTGATACTCAGGCTATTTCTGAAATTGTTAATTATCATTTAGGATTTCACAGGTAAATAATTTGAATATTTCACATATTTTTTATACTTATCAATGCCATTATTAAAACATTAGTCCCCATTATTAGAATGGAGCTAGGAGTGGAACCAAGGGTTGAAACAGCAGCAAATGTTTTCAGAGAATTATGTTATAGTTATCGTGACAGTTTAATGGCTGGTATATTGGTAGCTGGTTGGGATTCGTTAAAAGGTGGTCAGGTTTATAGTATTCCACTTGGAGGTATGTGTACTCGTCAACCTATTTCCATTGGTGGATCTGGTTCAAGTTACGTATACGGTTATGTTGATGCAAACTATAAGTCTGGCATGTCTAAAGATCAGTGCGTTGAACTAGTTACAAACAGTAAGATTTTGTTGTAAATTTTATTAGTTTAATATCCATAATAAATTATGGAATCCATATATATGTGTAATTTGTTTATTCTTCTTAGCACTGGCTCTTGCTATGTCTCGCGATGGTAGCAGTGGTGGCTTAATTCGATTGGGTATAATCACTGAAAATGGCATTGTTCGCAAAGTGATTAAAGAAAATGAATTACCTAAATTTTATGAAGGATAAACTTAATAATAAAATTTCAATACAGGATACTGATGTAATTACTACGTTTATTAAAATAGATTTTGTCACAATCTTGTCTAATTCTACATTTGATAAATAAATGAAAAATATAAATCAAGAACTTATAAATTATTTATCCTGTGGATAATTTTTAATAAATATGAACTGATTATGAGCTGTAAATCATGAATTTCTATAAAATGTAGGAAATATATTTAGATTTTATGAAAAAAAAAAAAAAAAAGTAATTCGTGACATTTACCCGCGTACATTTTCTTTTGATATATTATACTATTTAAGATAAATCTACATTATTTTGAAAAAATAAATTAGTATAAGTATTGATGTCTCTAAATAATTAATATTCATAGTAAATTTTATAACTGGACACAGAAATTATAATTTTATTTAAAAAATTTTAAAACCAAACTTACGGTTGTTTATATTGCGTTTTTATGATTATTTAATATTCATTTCTAATATTGTAAAACTTTCCAATTTATTCATTTTATTCGATTTATTTCAAGTATATTATTTTGAGTGCTCTTAACAATAGAAATTTGAGATTGCGTGTTAAATCTTCATTGTATTTCTTTCAAATATTCTTATTCATCTTTTATTCATACGTGTATAAAAGTTGTACGTGAAATAAGAAATAAAAAAAGAAAAAGTAAAATAAGAAAGTAAGAAATGAAAAAAAAAACAATAAGTTCTCTTATTCGGAAAATATTTTCTCTAAAAATTTGAATATAAAATTACATTTAAGCATTAATATAAACACGTTGTAGTTGACTTTATTGGTGACTATATGTTTCCCTTGTTTGATAAAGTTGTATGGAAATTTTTAAAACACTTTAATTTAGCGTACAAAATTATTATATAAATGAAAAAATATAACGTAAGAAAAAATTATAAATACATTATTTATACTTGAACAAACATTCATAATAATTTTTCAAATTTTTATGATCTAAGATTTATATTTATCAGTACGTAAATCATTTTTCAAAGCAAAGATTTGTATAAAAAGTATATGGTATTACGAGTAATAAAGTATGTGAAACTCCAAACATGAATGTCATAGCTTACAATTAAATAAACGAAATTTAAAGTCAATTGGATCAATAAGAATACACATAAAGAAGAGACAATAAAAAAACGCATTTAAATTATTGCACATTTCCACTAATTTAATCGTATGATAACATAATTTCATTCATAACTGTAAGTTGTGAGTAGAAAGTTTCAATTAAAAGATTTTATTATTCTATTAATATCGACTCAATTGGTGCATTAATTAGAAACATAGATAGATTTATTAAGGTTTTTGAAGAAATGATTCACATAACAGATTATGAATATTGTATATTAAATTAGTGCAAAATACATTATCTACTTCTAATCAAATATGTGGAATTATTCACAGTGAAAGAAAAAGTTTCGAATATCTCAAAATAAATTTTAAGTCGCATTTAAAAATTGATATATTGAAAAACTGCCGATTAGATGGATAAAAATATATATGCATTTTGTATCAAACTGCTTGCTATTATATAATTAACATTTTATTCCTTTATACACACACACACACGCGCGCACGCACACACGCACACACTTACTGTATTAAAATGGCTTGAATTTTACTTAACTTTATAATAGAATGTTCTATATTCAAACGTAACAGTTTCATTGTTAATTATCAATGAGATCAATTTTAGAATAAACCCTCGATAAATAATTAAAATTGCGTACTCTCAAAACGTCCAAACAAGCATAAAAATTTATAATTATATTTTCTATTTCCATACACATATTCTTGGAAATGAATGTCAAATAATATAAGAGAAATTTGTAATTCGCATATTCTTTGAACTATTTTGAATAAGTTTCTCTTCTTTTGAATTCGTGTCTCAATGGAACAAAAGAAAAATACGTATGTTTTAAGTTTTAAAACTAACTAAGCAAACAGTTTAATATAATATCTTCCCTAACGTCGTGTCTAATTGATCCCTCGTTTGATAAAACATTTTTTGGCAGTATAATGTACATATACTTGAAAGGGCGATTTAAATAAAGATTTATAGAAGCTGTAAAAATAAATAGTAAAATGTAAAAGCAACGCCATGTAATTTGCTCAGCGCTTTCACCTACTTAAATTTCATTTGATATCACTTACACGATCATTATAGACTTTCTCGATATGCAGTTATGGCGATAACTTGGTTACTATTGTGGGCCAGAGCCTGGAAAAAGAAAAACAAGAACAACAATGTCATTCGATAGACCGACTACTCCTGAAGCTCAGCCTCCAGTCGGGGATCTCGCGCGCTCGAGTGCAGTGGTCCAGGTGCGCCCGTACGTCGCGGAAGAAAGAAAGGAGGACGCGTCGCCATGAAATCAGGCCGTATTATCCACTTGGTCGACGCTTACGCATCCATTGTTGGACTTAACGAGGAAATCGCGACGACGCGAGCACGCGACCGTTAAAGCCAGGCGCGCTCATCGCGTTCCATTGACCAGTTACGTCGACCGTCGTCCCGGAGGACACTGGCTCCTGTCGCAGCTGCCTCTCGCACGTGAGATCCTCGAAATTCAGTTATCGCACTCGTCCCCGCGGCCTCGGTTTAATTTTCCGACTCGCGAGGAGCTCCGCATAATCTGTTTATTAGGAGTCCCATCGCCGTTTTCCACGATCGATACGAGAGACCAAGTACTTTCGCTTTTATTTCGCCGATTTTTTATTATTCGTTCAAGAGCGTTGGTGAATTAATTATCTTTCAAGTATACGAATTTCATTTAATGTAATTATCAAACCTTTTAATTTACGTTTTCAAAGCTAATTTTTAACGCGATAAATTTGCCGAAATTGCCTTTACGTTAGCTAAGCTTTTTCTCTCAATTAAATCAATGCATTTAATGGGAGAACGCCGTGGCATTGAAAATTCAATTTTACATTTTTCGTAGTGGCGTTGTACGAGACAATCATTTAAATTACTTTGAGATAACGAAGTAAGGTTTTAAGCATAATTACCTCTAACCACACCATTAATATCATAGCTTAGGCGATCTTTCAATTTAGCAGCCTTTTGTGCATTTCGTGCACATCGATAGTAAGTGCAAGTGCTTTTTGCATTAAAAAGCACATTTTGTATTTCAGAGTTCCGCCAGAGAAACGCGTAAATTTCTTTTCGCGCGAGCGAAACTGAACTCGATTTTAGAAATGCGGGAAGGAACGTTACGTTCGATTTGATTTTTACTTAATTACTCTGGTAAACGTGATTTCGTGCGTAATGCGATCGTTTCGTCTTACGTTATTGCTTGTCACTTGAAATACTTGAATATATCATTATATTATGCTCGCGTCAGAGAAGGGATACGATCCCTTAAGTTCGTTGATTATGATTATGTAAACACAAGCGTTACAGAGAATAATCGCATTACACGATAAGTTATTAATGGGATTTTTTATAATTATTTTTAAGTGTCTTCTGTCGACTCCATAAATATCACGAGATCTGTATCGGTAATTCACGCCTTTCGTGTGAGAGCTAATTATAAATGTACCATTATAAACATTTGAAATAATGAAACATTCGAAAAGTTTCGTTAAGTACTTAAAAGAGATGAAATAAATAAAATATAGTATTTCAGTCGTAAAACTTAGGGGGTACGTTTTCGAACGATATTTATCCACTCATTAAGGCCATCTTACGTACAAGCTACTTATCTTTACACAAACGAATTAAGATTCTAAGTAAAGCATTGGATATTAAGGAAAATTATAGTGCGTTTTTGATATTAAGCAGAATTATAGTGCGTTGAATATATTTGACCTTAGAGTTGCGCAATACCCGATCTTCAGCACGCAACTGACACTATCAATAAACGGCTGTAATTAGAGAAATATTTCGATTCATCTGACCTTTTATGCTAGGCTAACGAATGGTAACTACGCCTATAATGTGTCGCACATGCAGCAGTATTGCAAAAATCAGTATGATTAAGTTGGTAGAAATTAAAAAGGACAGATATTAAGTTTAAATAATCATGCCATTAATGACGACACCAAGGTATCCTAGTTGTAATGAAACTAATAATTTCTCTCTAGATAACTATCGATGACACTATTATTTTGGTACATTTCCTACGTGTTATATGATCTATCATTGGCACATCGTGGGTCAGTGAATTTGGATTTTGCCTAAATCAGATAAAATGTTGGACTATAGCCACTTGATAACCACCAATTGATTCAAATAACAATAGCATTCTCTGTTTATATTTTAAATTAAATAGAGAGCAATATTATAAGTATAACAATATAACGTATGTATTATATATTAAAGCATTCTAGTTTCAGTTATAATGGTGTTAGTTAAGCTACCGTTCTCATAAATTTCCAAATACTGATATTACGCTTATTTGTCTCTGCAATACTTAAAATTATTCGTTTTCAATAATAGAGCATAATGTTTTTAATAAAAATCAATTGCCCATGTTTTCTACTTATATGATACGCAAGAAAATTATAAAAGATAAAATATATAAGAGATTTCACTAGTTCTTTTAAGTTAAGCATATTTTCTATGTCACGTATGATTAATGTTACAAATAGCATGTAATAATAAATTCGGACGTATTTAAAAAGTAATTAACAAGAAATTTCAAAATTAAAGTTTAATTGGATGTATTTAAAATAAGCTGCATTGAAATATAATTATAAATTTATATAAAAGATTTATATAAATTTATAATAAAAGTTGAAGCATTCGGACACATGAATTTGATATAAATTAAATTTCATTTATATTGGTATAAAACTTAAATAAAACGCTTTTTATTCTTAAAAGACACTTTTAAGTGGTAAAATTGTAGACTTTCAAAAATATTCGGATATACAAAAGTTACTTTTTTACGACACATAACCTTTTTGAATAAAATATTTCATTTATTATTGACTTATACTAATGGTCATTAAGAAGGAATTCAATTCGATAAAAATATGTTGAAATTTGAGTGCGTTGACAAGGTTTTCAAATGCGTACGCAGAAGAAAATTATGAATACAACCAATTAATCGTTAAGTACAGCATATTAAAATGTTAAATTAGGCATTTTAAATTAAATTTATTAGAAACTTCGTATAAATTTAACATATCTATATAAATATATAATAGATACGAAGGTATTAAATAAACATATTTCTACAATATATTAATAAATAAAGAATACAATTAATTATATCAAATATTTAAAAGTAGGACATTATAATTCGCAACATATGGTTATGAATTTAATTTAGTTAGAAGAATTTAGTTAAATGAAAATATTTTGCAAAGTATTATTAAATTTAATTATTATACGATTTAAAAAAGAAGCAGATTTCTTTTGTTATTGACAAATTATTGACAGCAAGGGAAAAGAAATTATAATTTGCTGCTTTTTCTTCATTTTCACCTGGAAAATAATTGGATTACGGAAAATCATAAAATTATACAATTTGCGCTTTAATTGAAAATTACACGTGGTAAATTTTGCAAGCATCTTCTGAAATTCACACACACACACACACACACACGCGCGCGCGCGTACATTCCTCAGTCACTGTATATCTAAAATATCGATAATGCTCTTCGTTTACACTTTCTCCGATATCAGTCGCGTTAGATTGCAACTGGCAATAAACAAAGGCCATAAACATTGCATTTCTTAAACACGGTGAGAACAATTGGTGCAGATCGGCGCAAATAGCCAATTAGTTAAAGGTTCAGCGTTAAACGCGAGGCTAAGAGAAAAGCCTCGTGATAACAGCGAGACTTCGAGCGCGATAACAATCGCGTTCGCGCGTCGTTTCAGAGCGGTCGTCGAGAGCGGAGGGTGTCGAGCTGCCGAGGATGATGTCCTCGTCGGTGAAGGACGCGGTCGGCGCGGACATTCCTAGCGTCGACGATGTGATCTCGTCGCTGCAGAACTTCGGCTTGACCGATTACGCGGTCTTCGTCTCGATGCTGTTCGCCTGCGGATGCATCGGCGTGTACTTCGGGTTCGTGAGGCGTTCGCGAGGAGAGGCCGAGTACCTCGTCGGCGGACGCAACATGAAGACCTTCCCCGTGAGCATGAGCCTCATCGCGAGCTTCATATCCGGGATATCGCTCCTTGGTATGCCCACGGAGATCTACGTCCACGGCACTAGTTACCTGTGCATCGGCTTCGGCGTCCTCATCGTCGGCTTCGTCATGTCGGGCATCTACCTGCCCGTGTTCCACGACCTCAGGCTCACCAGCACCTACGAGTACCTGGAGCTGAGGTTCGACAAGAGGATACGCACATTCGGAGCCATACTCTTCGCCATCGGAATCGTCAGTATATATGAAAGGAGGCACCAATGCTTTTGGAGCTTTCTTTCGCTTTTCAGTTTCTCTATTTTACCGCTGTTAAATAAAGCTATTCAGTGCTGCGAGCGATATTCGATACTCGAAATACGCGCTTCTTGGTGCTTCTCGATCGTCGCGTCACCGATAATTGTTCGCGTCATTGGTCGCCCCAAATGTTACACATCCAAAGGTTTCAATTCGTTTACGAGCTCTTGTGAAAAATTACATGTATTTGGGTGCGCGCGCGCGCGCGCGTGTATTACGACTGGAGCTGAAAAAGCGACTTTCGTGAATGATTTCGTGAACGAACCTACGGAGAACTTAAGGAAAAGTCTATCGATCGGGCACATCCGATTAATTTTTTACCATGTAAAATCGATTGTTCTTTACTTGCGAGAAAATATAAAGAATTACGAGGAGACATTTGATATACAACGGCAGTTATGGATCGCGGTATTTCTCGGAGTTAAATTACGGTTAAATTCAGTTTAATAATAAGCATAATGCGAGCAGTAACGCGTAATAATGATTGTTCGTGAAAAATTCGCGAAACATTCGAACAATTGTTCGGACCGAAAAATATGGCTTTTTTCGCTTAAAACGTGCACGTATTTCGAATATTTTTGGAATTGATTCTTTTGCTTTTAAAGATACTAGAATTCGGCAGAAGCTAAATGACAATTGACCGTGAAAATGTCTGTTTAGATAACATGGTTGCCAATTGTCATCTACGTTCCGGCGCTTGCCTTCAATCAAGGTATACCAATGAGTACTTTGTCGATCTCTCATGACTCATGTGGCTCTATTCTTTCATCGTTGCTTCTCCATTATCGTTAATACCTTTTAGAAATGCTACAGCGGTGAATGCTTACGTACTTTTATACCGTTTTGTAGTATCAGAGCAGGGACTAAAGAAACTGGATGTGAGCGAGTCGTGCTTGTTAAACGACTCGATGCATTCCTACTCATAGTGCAAGAGATACATTACAAGAAAGCACATTAATAATACTTTAACTAACTTTAAGAATTTCGAGAACTACATATTTATAACACTTTGAAATGAAATATTCTCAAATGGCTATCGGATAACTTAAAACGCACGACGCATCTAGGAATAAGTTATACGTATGATATTGTTTTATTGTTTTACGCGATAGTCGACATTGGAATTAATGTACGCGTGCTCGAAAAATACATCGATGAGACCGACGCTAAAATCTTATATTTAGAGAATTACGTGAGTCTAGCGCGGCGTCGTTCCATCGTAGAAGGCCTGTTGCAAGAGAAAATAAGGGAGATTATTGATAAATTATAAAATAATAACAAAGTAGGGATGAAAGAGGATGTTGAAATTAATATTCACGCGAGAATCTTAAATGCATCTATTGCTGTTGGTTCCTTCAGCGACAATCTGAAAAGGTAAATTGTCAAATAAATCAAAAATTCATGAATCTCTTTCTTATTCCTACCATTTATATCATATTTGTACGTTACGATATATTATGCGACCCTTTAATAACTCGATGATTTTCATATACTTTTCAATATTTCGTTGCGTTGTACCTCAAATTATTCTTTACACGACAAGGAAAGTATGCGCGATAAGCAAAAATCGGTTACGTCGATTGGCATCCTCCCCGATGATTATGGTAATTATTAAATTACTACTTTTCTTTTCTAGTTACTGGAGTAAATATACACGTGGTCACACCATTCGTCTGTATTGTATGCATTTTCTACACATGCATGGTGGGTAATAAGTATTTTTTTTAATTTTATCACGAAATATATTCAAATTGTAAGCAGTGCATTATTTATTAAAATTCCTTCGTATTCTCGAGTTGATTGTATGTTTATAAAATAGTAAAATAAATTTCTTTCTTTCGTCTTGATAAATCTTGATAAATTCCGCCATCGTATTGTGACTTTGACCAAGTATTTTTTGCATAGAAACTACGTCATTTTGAAGTAAAAGAAACAAATGTAATTCACATCGATTATTCTGATCGTCGGCAGGAGCTTAGACGGAGCTTAATTAAACTATTACAAAATTCTTGGATAATTTATTGTTTAATTAAAAGGAGAACGTCTGGACAAAAGTCACGCCAAAGGGCATTTTATTTATATTACAACCAACTTTTTCTTATTTTAATTAAGCAGTTCGTATTAGAATTATTGATCATTTTCTTCTTCAATGATAAAATTAATATTCCCATTCTAATGCTTTGTCTAATACTTTTTAGTTGCGTTATAAATTACGTTACCCTCTTTAATGTAGGACAATTTATCAACTGTTTATTTCAGTTGAAGTATTTTTCTAAATTGAATAATCGACACGTTTAAAGTGCCAAGTGACGCGTAAAAAGAGCTGAATTAAATGTAAAGTTAACGATAGAGTTTACACATTTAACGAATTAATTTCTTAAGTAGAATTTATGTATAAGTCAAGTTACAAGAGCCATTCAACGAGTGAATCATGAAATTACAGCAAATTCCAGATTGAGGATAAGAAACAATATTTTATATCATATGTTCGTTACTTAATCTTGAAACTACCGACGTCCTCGGACGTCCCTCTGGATGTCCGCACTCGAGACCAATTACTCTTCGGTAACAATGAATGAGGGAATAACAATTAACCAGGACACGGCGAAATGTTCGCAGGGAGGACTGCGCGCAGTGGTATGGACGGATTTTGTTCAGACCTTCTTGATGTTCGGGGCGATGCTTCTGATCGTGGTAAAAGGCACGTCCAACCTCGGCGGCCTGTCCGTCGTCATCCGTCGGAACCTCGACTCCGGTCGCCTCGAGATACCCACGTGAGTCTTTTACCTCTGACCTTTATCAATGCGCGTGCGTGGCGGGACTTAAAATACACTACAATTATCCAATGTATGTGGCGCACGACCGGATCAGCGCCGACTGGAGTCCTCTCACGCGTCACACGATCTGGTCCCTCGTCCTCGGCGGCTGCGTCCACTGGCTTCAAATCGCCGCCATTAACCAAAATATGATGCAGCGTTATCTATCGCTGCCGACCGTTGCGCACGCTAGGAAGTAAGTTTACTTTAATAAGCAATATTATTCGATGTAATCGCAATGCGCCGATTGCGCTAGAAATGTGCTCGAGCAATGCTTCGGGTAGCGTTGCTTTTTTCTTTCAATGAAGCACTTACTTAAGAAGTGAGTAACGTTTTTAATCCGACGGCGATTGTGTCAAATGCATTTCACGTACACGCAGGCGTTATTAATCCGACCGAACAGCTTATATTTCGCTAAACTATAAGCCAGCGCTTTACAAGAGGAAACATCTTTTCGGCGATATTAATTCATTCGCGACAATGTTAAGTACTGGTATTAATTTCATATCTAGAGCAAAATATTTTCATTTTCATTTTAATTTAATAGCAGTCGCGCGTTATAAACGCACTTGGTCCTTAATTTCAATTTATCTTAAAAATATTTCGTCATTTGGACCTATAAATTCTTGTTCATTGATGTCATTATTTCCTAGATCTTTAAAACAGGTAAATAACGTTTAACATAGTTTCGAAATAATAACAGTGATCGGTTCGTTAAATTGCTTTTTTTTCTTTTCTTATTTCGAAGGTAACCGTTTTAAATATTTTTCTAACACTGTCTTACAGATAATATTTATTACAAAATGAAGAAATAACGAGTACATTTAGAGTTCGACAAGGTCTCACCCGCACGAAAGAAGCAACACTTATTTTGCTAGAAAACGCTGTCTATCTTTAAATCAATGTAAAATACATGTAAACTAGATGCTTAGATTTAGTTAAACTCAAGCAGAGTTAGCGGTGCAATTAATTATTCGTTGTTATATGAATTTAGAGCTCTATGGTCTTTCATCATCGGCATTTTAATGTTGATTGGCATTTGTGGATATGCTGGTATGCTTGTTTACGCCTGGTACCACGAATGCGATCCTTTAACGACCAAAGTACGTCTGCCCTGCGATTAATTTAAGGACGAGGTTACCAACTGAACGTTATCATTTTAGCTTGCCAGAGCTAAGGACCAACTGCTGCCGTTGCTGATGATGAATGTACTTGGAGATATACCTGGAATGCCAGGATTATTCGTAGCTGGCGTATTTAGTGCAGCTTTAAGGTGAACTATAATCGTATCGTTATCGTCTTATCGATTACGGTTGACGACTGACACATGCAGCTCGATTATTTCGAATTTTCACGCTTCAACAAATTATGCATTTTTCGCTCGATTACAATCGTCACAAATACGAGTGTCGAATCCAGCTTTTACGTAACGATACACGAGCTGTAGCGAGTAAAATTCATTCAACATCTTAACCCCTATAAACACCTCTAGCAATGATAAAACGTATTAGCAAAACTGACCCCTCCGTTGTAAATTTGAGATAACGAGAAATTAAACGCATCACCAGTTCTCTATCGACGGGCTTGAATTCCATGGCAGCCGTCGTTCTGGAAGACTTCATCAAGCCCTTCCGTACGGAGCCCTTCAGCCCAAAAGCCATCGATATCCTTATGAAGTTGACGGTGCTCGTCCTGGGTGTAGCGTGCACCGGCCTCGTTTTCGTCGTCGAGAAGACGAGTTCGCACGTGCTGCAGGTTGGCCAATCCGAGCTGCGATCCGCGATCTTAATTCGCGTTCTTATTTGACGTATCTGTTGCAGTTGTCGATGAGTCTTAGCGCCATCACAAGTGGACCTTCCCTTGGCATCTTCAGCATGGGAGTCCTCCTACCCTGGATCAATGCTAACGTACGTATAACGATCGAAGAGGAGTGAACGATTGGTAACGAATGCACTTTGACAACACTAGAGCTTTACGGTCATAATTCGTCCATCAAAGGCTTCGGTCAATGTCAAAATGCTTTATTATTGAAAAGCATTACATTGTCTCGGGGATTCCGTAATAGATGAATCGGTCGAAATTATAGTTTTCACTTTTGATTTATTTTTATTCTTTTATAAATGCCTCAGGATGATGTAATCTCAACGGAAATATCAACGTAAAAAGAATTAATTAACTTGTTCATCGAGGTAATTACCGTACATGAACTTGGAATAACCTCAAGGTGGATAGTTTACATCAATAAATGGAAGCATTAGTACTTGTCCTGATGTGTGTGTGTGTGTGTGTGTGTGTGTGTGCGCGCGCGCGCGCGCGTGTGGGTATTAAATGGTTCGATAATAAGTAAATAATATCCTTCCACTTAAATAAATAATTACAAGTACATGGCTTAATTACATCGCTGCCAAAAGGTTATAAAATAAAATTCTGAAAGAAAAATTCAAAAAAAAACCTTATTCCTTAAAAGTGTAGGATGGAAATATAATTTGGCAACGGATGAAAGATTAAAAAAATCCTTGCCTTTTATTTTATAAGAATTATATTTTCAGGTTTTTAACCGCTTTATATCTCAATAACTAATTTCATAATTAATATTTATACAGTATTTTTATTAGAAATATTTGGTAGAAATACCTATATATAATATAATATAGATTTTAGTCCTAATAAAATTAAAAATAATCAATACTACCTCGACACTTCTTTATAATTTATAGCGCTTAAATTTCTTTTAGTTACTGATAAAACAATACTTTAATAAGAGTTTAATGTTTCATAATCCACGATGATAAATAAACACTATAAATCAGTGGAACATTATTGATCTTTTGGAAGAATTTTTAATAATTTCGATAAAAGAAAAGTAATAAGATGAATAGAACACGCATTATAAACTTAATGAAAAATAATTATACCAGTTTATTCAAAGTGGTATTTTATACAATCGGAATAGAATTTCTAATATAATGTGAACTTTTCTTGAAAAATATCTTTCAAATTATCTCTTAAGAATACTAACAGATTTTTCAAACAACTCCATTTTGTGAAAATTTGATGAATTTGCAAATCGATGACTCTTTTTCATAAATTTCGATTAGCTTTATTAAATGTTTCAATTAGTAAATGAATCGAAATGTACAACGACATTTTATGAGCAAAAGATGTTCGGATTTTTGTTGACTTTTAACTTTTTCAAGTACAATTAGTTTACCACCATTCGTAACCATTCGAAAATACTTTCAATTCATTTTTACGGTGCAACGACTACCGTAATTGCAACCATGAAATTCTGCAACCTGAAATCAAGAATGTACAGGTATATTCGGTAATTTCAAAGGGACTAACTGGTAGAATTATATGTTTTCTAGCTAAGTATTGTATCAAAGTTCTTATACGTATTTATACATGCTTATCTTACTAAATATTTTTTCTAGACTAAAGGCAATCCTAAAAATTTACTTCTATTTTTTATAGCTTGTTAATTATGGTTTCTATGCGCATCGAAAATTATTTTTATAATATCAAATTTTATCAAGAGAAAAACTATAATTTTAAGGGTGCATTAATTGGAGGACTTTCCGGTCTTGCATTCATGGGATGGATTAGTTTATCCGCTGAAGCTGCGATTGCCAATGGAAGAATTAGGTAAAAACATCGCACTTTCAACTATTAAACTTGAAATAAAAAATATTTTTACAAATAACTGTTACTGACCAGTTAGAGGAAAACTCAATAACGAAAAATGGAATCGATGTCAACTGATTCAATTAATCGTTTCCTACGAATAACTAATTTGTACGATAATCCGTTAATATTTTTAAATATTAGGTTAATGTGACATTGCAAAAATTTAAATTTTATTAGCTCTGATTTGTTCAATGTAAATACTTTATAGAAAGTTTAATTATCTGATAAAAATTAATCGAGTTCTTCGCCAAAACGTTATTTACGTAATAAAAAAATTATTTTGAACCGTTTGGCACACGTTAGTACATAACTCGATTAAACGTTAAAAGTTTCGATTGTCTCAAAGAATGTTAATAATAATTAATAAACTATGCCTATTGTTCTAAAGCTTTCAATGGCTTTTTAATTTGCCGAAGATACAAATCCGAATGCTTATTATAATCCTATAATTTTTTATTTATTTAACGATAGTGCCTGTAATTTCATTTCAGCAGTAATTCAACAATTTATGTAGTTGCTTAATAATTAGTAGAGCAGCAGTTTGTAAAGTCAATGTTTCTTTAACTAATTCGTTACATTCGGTGAATTTCAAAATATCGATCGTACATTTAAAAGTAACTCATTTTAAAAGGCAGAAAAGTACAGAGTGAATTACTCTCCGAGTACTACTGACGTTCGCTCGGAACTTTATGAAATTAAAGAAAATACACGATCTCGGGTTCTACACAAACTGTAGTATTTTGTTAATTACAACTAAAAGTATACTTCTTGAATCTATAGGATAATTTCATTTTACTATAAAATACTCGTAAAAATTCTACGTAATGTAGATTGTGAAAGCTACAATAAATCACGTAATATTTGTCTATTAATAACGTAAATTATAATATAATATAGCCAGATTTTTTAATAATTTTATCCAGCTTCTTATTAGATTCTATCCAACAATTCTATCCGATAATTTCAGATTTGACGAGAAACCAGTGAGTACCGAAGGCTGCACATACTCGTTTCAGCAATCCGAGAATTTACTTCTTTTACAACCTCCGGAAACACTTTTGCACGATCCCACAGAAGGGTAGGACTAATTACATTAAGCCAATGACTAATGACATTTCAGCCAATATTCTGCTTCTGCGATAACCCAGTCAGCTTGGCTTTTATATAACAAATGTTTCGAAAAAAAAGCATCGAAAGAATAACGATGCTGCTGCATCCTTCAACGACCGTTAATTACCTCGCCTTGTTCATTAGTAGTCGATAAGCGAAGGCACTCGTGAAAAAGCTCGTGATCTTTTTTTCCCAGCGAGCCGTGGATGGTTTATCGACTGAGCTACTTGTGGTATACGGTCGCGGGCACCTTGGTGACGATGTGCATCGGCCTCGTCGTCAGCCTCGTCTCCTCCGAGAACGTAGAGAAGCTCGACCCGGCGCTGATGGCGCCGTTCATCCGCAAGTATCTCCGAGGTCAACGACCGCCGCAGCAGCAGCAGCAGCAGCAGCAGCTCGAGGTGCGCGTCATCGCGTCACTTTGTTCCGATGCTCGTGTGCGTCAATACGAAAATCGCATTTATTTCAGGTGACGAGGATGAGCACGAGCAAAGCTCTGGATGGATCCTCGGATCGAGAGGGGAACGAGAGGATTAGGGAGGCGTCATCGCTTTAAAGTAGACCGTCGCTCGATCTTCGTCCGACGCTGCCTTTACAATAGCGATTGGTTCGTTTTGAAACTTCAATTATCATTTTCTTCGCGCGTTGATTTACTCGAAGACTTTCGAAAAAACAACAAATTTTCATTGCTAGAATGTTGAAAAGTGTAGCGTCATTTTCTTTTAAGAGAGCGATGGTTTTATAATAAAAAGAGAGTCGTAATGTCATAATTAAAATCAAATTTATTAGGCTAACAAGAACTTGTATTTTAAATAGATACATACACACATACATACACGCGCGCGCGCGTGTGTGTATCTTCGAAAGGCATAATTACATGGTAAATATTAAAAATATATTGTTGTATATCTGATAAGTAGTTTGTGTGCACAATGAGAATACGAAATATTGTTGTCGTTGATGCATAAGTGTAATAATGTCGCTACTGAAGTTTATAGATTCCCCATTCCCATAGTACGTATTTATGTTTATATATAGCTGTTGCGGCAATATGTTACATATGTAAAAATATCCTTTACTTTAAATATAATGGTTTAATTAATATAATATCATGTATCGCTGTCCATTGATTGATTTTATTTATCGAAGAACGTGTGATACCAAAGCATTTCCTCTACAATTATACTGACTTGTTTCTTATATGTTTTGATAGTATGACTTCATGAAAATGGAGGACAATTGGCTTTTGTATGTGAATTCTTTCATAAAGTACATGCTTTTTTTAAATATTATTATTGAAAATATATTTACTTTACATGATATTTTGAAATTAAATTCAAATGAAAGATATCACTTTTCGCGTGGATTTCGCAAATAAATTTTAACGATCGTAATTCACGCAATACACATCTTATTCGCTAATAAAAAGAGCATTCTTCCATAAAGAGTACGTCGTATTTTATCGCATATTATCGTGGCTATCGGAAAAAAATCATAATCGATGTAATAAATAGAAGGAAAAATGTAGTAGTTGCAAAGATATTTACGAAACACGTATAAATGTAAATTTTGAATTCATCAATTTGTTTATTATTTCACGCATTTACAATCTCGAAATTAAGATGTTACATTTTGCTACATTTTGCTACATTCTGCTACATTTTGTTACGCATTAGCGATCGATAGTAAGAAACAACACAATTACACAAATTTGCACAAAAATGCATGAAATAAGTTCCTTTGTACACAGAAAATGGACCCTTCGGTATAGCCCATGCAATCCTACGCTAGAAGGTCAGCTATTTTTAAAAGCGACTTGGAGGTCGGCTACGCAGTCGGTGACGACACCGTGGCTCGTGACCTCGTCAAGTACCGATCCTCGATTGCGGAAGTTTAAAGCTAAGGGCAGGATATGCTGGCGCTTGGGCTTATCATTAATGTCCAGCAGAAATAGAACTTTAGCGATTACTTTATTTTGAAAAATGATTATACGTCTACTGGGGATTTTGTTCGAAGATTGGAGTCGTGCCCGATAGAGACTAGTTGGATAATATAACTAGCGATCGAAGATGTAATTTGGTTACTCTTACATCCGTATGACATTGAAAGGCCAATCAGAAGGGTTTTTACCCTTTTCTTCGTTATGAAAATTAACTTGTGAACTACGAACCGTTAAGATATTCTATGCGTGTCAAGTTGCGACGATTAGTAGAGGAGAAAAGAAAAGAAAAGAAGAGAGAGAGAGAGAGAGAGAGAGAGAGAGAGAGAGAGAAGCAAAATTAAGGTCAGACATTTGTCCGATGATCGGTAAGTGTGAAAAATTTTGGGGTTGCAGATTTAAGTTAATAAATTGAGAAGGTGTAGAATATTGACGTTATCAAAGAGCTTTTCTCTTTCTCTTGTAAAATCAAACGAGTATACGATCAGAAAGCGCATATCAACATCTGTAAACGTCCGTATCATATTTACGTAATGAATTGCGTGAATTGAGTTGCATTAAAGTGCATTATATAAAAAATCTAATCATTACTTCATGAT
Source organism: Wiebesia pumilae (assembly GCA_018907045.1). NCBI lineage: Eukaryota > Metazoa > Arthropoda > Insecta > Hymenoptera > Agaonidae > Wiebesia > Wiebesia pumilae. The sequence continues at coordinate 7,912,527 of JACCHZ010000138.1, forward strand.
CTCAATTCAGTCTTTAGCTCACGATAATTCTTCTACATTTGTAATGATTATTCGGTGTCAACGCCGCATATCCTTACCTCAAGTATAATATAGATGAATGAAGATTTTTTACAGAAAATTTTCTGTAATTACATCTGAGATAAATCGAACGATTTCGTAAATAGCGAAAGGCGAGTAACCGCAATACCAGTTAGTAGGCATCGTTTCGCAACGGTATGAAAGGATTGTCGAGCAGTAGATGTATCTCTGTGTGGGTAAATGATTACACGTCCGACGACTTCGGTCTCATTACCAAAACTTGTGTCGGGTACCGCATCGAAGTTCTCGATCGGAATAATTAAAACACCGCGTTCAAATTGTACACGTTGTTTATGAAAATAATTTCGCCGGATTTGGTATTGATACGAGCACGTTGCCTATCAAACTCACACTTACCCATTCGCCGTAGTTCACGAGAGCTCTCATTTATTTTCGTACAAAACGCTCCCTTGAATCGAACTGCTCTCGTACGGTCTAAGATACAATTGGCCAAAAGCTGAGAGACAAGAAAGGTAACAATTGGAAGCCTTTGCTTCTTTATATATTTTTTTCAATGATAAATATTTTAACAAGAGTCTCCTATTGGTGTATCTAACTCAAAATTTTCTGCGATTGGACCAATTCCACACCGGAAATAACGCCAGGCATACAATCGTCGAGATTTACTTTTACGTGAGATTTGAATTGAAGAAGTTGTTCAAACGAACGGAGCTTAGAAGGTATCTTAGAAGGTATATTTTTTGTAGATTTACGCTCATTTTTACGCGTGATTTTATCATTTACATTAGTTTTCTCACACAATGTAATTCGTAATTGTAATAATTGCATGTCGTAAGCTAATGATATAAGGTTCTTATGTTTCGATATTACAGATTTCGTTCCTTTTCTTCTAAGAGATGTGCGTCTGAAATGTATACGTTCTAAACGAGAAAAGCAAAATAATAAAAATAAGTAAAAATCGATTAAATCGGTCGTCTTGGTATTTAATCTCTACTAACTGATGCAACAAAAAATGCATAGAGACATATTTACAAAGATATCGCAGAGCACATCGTCGCCTAGCACCGAGCAATTAGAATACAATGGAATAACATGAAATAATATTTGAGAAATTCATCATTTTGATTCGTGCAACGATTAATTATTCCACATCTTTTAGAATAAATATCGAATTTTGTAATTAGAGCTTTAAGAGCTTTTAATAGATTGTAAGCTCATCAAATAGACCGGAATTTCTTGAGGAAATTAGTTGAAAATATTCAATTAGCGATGAATGAAAACACAATTGCAGCATAAAAACGTTTATAGCCAATGTTATGGCTTGAGTAAGCGCACGATTACTCGAAGGAACAAAACAATCCGTCACCGAACACTCGCACGAGAAATAATTTTCACCAACATGTAAAAGCTAACGAGTTGGGTGATTTTGCGTATCCAGTAGAGCCTGTAATAAAAATTAAAATAAAACAATTTCTTAATCCACATTTTTAATGCCACTCGATAATATTTGCCTAATTTCATCGCATTTAAAATGTTCATTATATTACAATAACAGGTATATATTTTCTTTTATTCCTGTTCCTAACACTTTAATTTGAAATTTTTTTACACATTACCGTCTAATTAGTTACATCTGTGCAGAATTATTTACGATCTTAAGAAAAATGAGCATTGCGCATTTTAATAAACGAGTTGTTGCGTCTTTAAGGTTGTTTAGTGGATTGTCTGCATTCATTAGATTACAAAAAAAAAATAATAATAATAGTAAGCGAGTGATAGGTGCTATTAAGAAGATGATTGATATTTTAGAAAGCGAATATACGTGTATACGTATGATGTATATTACTAGAAATTAATATTCGCTGTTAAAATTGAGAAAATGTATACTTAATAAATGAACACCGAATATTTTGTAAGATACCAAACATATATATATATATATATATATATATATATAAGATCGAGATATATATATATATATATTTGACGTCTAAATTTTGCAATGATCATCAGTTTTAAAAACAGATATGAAAGAACGAATATTTGTATATAACTTATCTCATAGCTTACACATCTTTATCGTTCGCACATACGTACGATAAAAATTTTACAAGCCAGAATCTCCAGATTAGAGTAATCAAGGCAGAGTAAAAAGAACATTGAAGCAACAACGGTACGAGAAAATTACGAATGCATTAGAGGCAATAGAGGTCTTTTTGCCTAATCTTCAAAGTAAATTAATCGGTAAGAAATCATTTGACATTACAGTCAAATTCAGAGTAAAAATCGCGCGTTTAAAGCCAATGTCACGACAAAACAAAATATCTGTTGCACAATTTTTTATTGCTTAATTTTAAGCAAACTTTAATTTATCATTAATATGTAAGTTTTATTTACGTGTGCTCTTGCTTTTTCAGAGATCTAACATCTTCGTGGCGACGAAAAGTGCGAATTGTTAATTCTGTAAAAGCACTTACAATCTTACGAATAAGAGAGGCGACGGTGAAAAAAAAAAAATGAAAGCATTTAATAGAAGCGATAGAAAATAAAATGAAAATATTTGAGAAACTTACTTGGTAAGTTTACTTCTCGCTTTACACAAGCTGTCAGGGCTATCTTTAAGGACGTATTTCCTAATACCCAGAACGTATTGATTTATGTACGATTCCCAGTCCAGATTCGTGATGTCGACGTTATAACGTGGAGCGTTACCATCAACGACGGAACTTTTTATGCTCTTAATTAAGTCCTTCATGTTCTCTACGTGAAAGTACCACTCGTTCACGGCGAAAAATTCTCCCGACTTGGCAGTTCGCATCGTGCGTTTCGTTATTTTTATCATTCTGTAAAATTGTTAATTTATTTCTTCAATGCGTTGAAGAGGTCTTTAGAAAAGCAGAACTTTCCATTCATCCTCGGTTAATTATAATTATTAGCTTATTTCGTAGCTCATTTCGTAGCTCATTTCGTAGCTTCTTTCGTAGCTTCGAAAAGCACGCTTTCGGATGTTCAAAGTAAAATCCACTTACTTTGGCTTACTGCCGCGGCAACGTAAAATCAGATCGATCACGAATGCCGGTAAGAAGTGCAGAATCGCTATCGCTATCTTATGAAAGAACTGACTCGAGCGATAGGTGACGTGAGGGTACCACATGACGTACTTGGACGGCGACTCGATGGCGTATTTTCGGGTCAGGCCGCCAATTTCTCCCCATCTGTTACGTTAAAAGGTTTATTTGGAGTGAGTCTTAGATCGTTCTGTAGGTAAATATCGTTATCCGAAGGGGAAGTTTGTTTCATGTTTACTTGATGGGGTTGAAACTGCCGCTGGTGCAATTGTAAACTCGGAGAGCGCAGGACTCGCTGTTGGTGAACCGTTGGGGTCTGCTGGTCGTTATGTGCCAGGCGGTGCATATCAGGGTGTCGACCACGTAGTCGACGGGCACTACGTCGACGATGTAGCGGGGCTCGCAGACGATGCTTCTTATGGTGCCCCTTCCGATTTCCATCAGCATTCCTGCCAACATTTTATCGAAAGCGTGCAATTTTTGCAATTTCAAAAGTATTCCGATATAAAGCTCCTAGTTCGGATCGCTAACAACGCGATTTCTCTGGATTTCGTGATAAATAAAAGCCAGGCGCCGATTGCGAAACGACGGCAAAAGAAGAGATAGAAGAGAACTCATTTTTCGACGACTCCAAAATTTGAGGAATCGTTATATTTTATTCACAAGTATCGAGTTCGCTCGTGCCATGGACTACTTCGGTGCTACGAAAATATCCCCATGAGTACAGAGGGCAAAATAGATGACCCGAGCAGTTGCTTCTTTTTAGAGTCGCGTAGCCAATCATTGCACAGGTCTAATGTGTATTCGTGTGGTCGATCGATGTTCCCCACTTATGTTGTACGTACACTCCTAATAGGCTACCGCTGAATTAGACATGAATCTTTCATTGTACTTTGTAAAATTAGCTTTATTCCGACAGCCGCTAAGGAAGAAAAATACCGAAGCTTCGAAGACGACAATTATTATCCATTGTATTGCAAAATATTCCAAAATTCGCTTCCGAATGCATTATAAATGACCTGATGCGTGGAAGAGCAATAATGGCATTACACGATTATACGACTCACCGGTGATACCGCAAACATTGTCGACCCATCCCGGGTAGGGTTCCTGGATGGCGGCGCACACGATACTCGGTCGGACGATCGCTATGGCCGGGAGTCCGACACCTTTGGTAAGTATGACCTGCTCTGCGAGGTTTTTCGTAAGCGTGTAGGTATTGGGATGTTTACCGATGAGTTTCTTCTCCAGGACCGCCATCGTATCGTCGTCGAGGTTCTCGCACATGTCCATCACCGTTTGTGGCTTCACCTTCGTACTTCGGAGTTTAAGAATAAAGGTTAACGATACGAAACTTGATCGATAAGCTCGCTCGTGAGCTTATTACGATGGTACGAGTATTCGACTAAGTGATTTTACGACACTACCGAGACGGATGCTTGGGAATTTATAGTTACGCGTTGTGAAGTTAATCATTCGTGTATTGGATATGAACTACCGCGTGAGCATTCTATTAAATTGTTCAAACTGAGGCTCGTTCGAACTGACACCTCGAGATACTCGAATAGATATAATTAATAGCGTATTTCAATAAAATAAGCTTTGTGATCGTCTAAATAATTGAATCGATGTCGATAGAGTTTAATTAACATTTATCGTAATTACGATTACATTTTCGTGAGTTGCAATTTTGAAGAAACGAATACAAGATGAAAAAATACTTGTATTTGTATACAAGTAAAAGTATGTGTATATTAAATGTTAATCTTTAAGAGCGGCCTTTGTTTTTGAAAAGTTATTGAATTGCCTTTAAAAATTCACCTCCAACTTTTAACCAAAATAAAGCAATTTCTAAAAGGTAAGCGCTTACAAAAATGATGTTTAATGCAATTAGGCATTGAATATTTTTTCACGTATTTATGCATATTTAACCGACGATAACATTATCGTCAGATATCAGTCCTTTGCTCAAATAATCGGGATTAGTAACTTCAGCGATTGTTTTATCCGTCGCACTAATACACGTATAGCAAGTTAAATCTCCAGTAAAAGCACAACAATATTTCATAATTATTAATATTAACTGATGCATGGTCTTAGCTTAGGGGAGCATGTCTGCTTTGAAAGCAGACACGCGGAGTGAGATTTGATCAACCTGTAGACCATCTCCTGGATGTCGCGCAGATCGGCATTACTGTAGGCGGTGCTGACGTGGATAAGACAGACGAGGTTGGCCATACCCTTGCAGAGGTCGACGATGCGGTCGGTGCCGCGGGTGTTGAGGTTCACGGCCGTCTTAATGGGCTCGTCGAAACGCACCGTCGCAGCGCTGTGAAACACGATATTCACCCGCTGCATCAACATCGTGCGATCCTCGACGCTTAATCCAAGCTCCGGCAGGCCCACGTCGCCCTTCACCGGGAACAGCTTCCCCAAAGCGCTCGGGCACTCCTGACGAAGTCTGTCGAATACCTGCAACCCACCACCAGACGGTTAAGCTCGTTCTTCTTTTTCAGCACAGACCGATGAATGAACCATTCGACGGAGTATTTAAATTTCATCGACTATAATAACGCTTAACCCAAAGGTAGACGATATCTATTTAATCGAGCAATAAACGAAATCACACATTCTTACGAGAGGGACATAATAAACAACTCGAGGCGCGAAGTGCATATGTTTATTTCAGTTTTAAAAGAAATTTCTTTTCTTGTTTTTAGCTATTACTTAAACTAATCCTTTGATTATACTTCGGTTTAATCATACGTTTGAAAAACATATTTTTCAATCTTTCAGAAATGATAATTCGAAAAAATATTATCTGACCCACTTAGAGTTCATCAGATATACTTATTAGATATTCATTTATTATTGAAACTCGGACCTCGTCAACATTCGCAACATATTATTTTCGCTGTTGCTAGATTCAATTTTTTAGACCAATAGAAAAAATTCTTTATATTTTATTCATTGCATACGTTATTTATATTCTGCGCGTTAAATATTGTTTTGAATATTCATTTTTAATCGATCACTTCGTATATCTTGATTGTAAAATAAATAAATATTATACTCCTAGAATGCATATTTTTTAAAAATATTCAATGAAATAAAAGATTATCACCCACACCGATTTAAATAATGTTTTATGTATACTCAAATTATTCTTTCGTTGCTTAAAAATTACTTTTCTACGCATAACGATATACATGTATATATATATATATATATATATATATATCCGTATAAAATACTACCATAAAAATATTGCAAAATAATATTTTAAAATAACTTTACTAACATTCTTAATAAGTAATCTGTTATTTTAATGAAATTGAAAGACAACATAATGTAATTGCAAGGGGAAGCTACGTAACTAAAATTTTCCAGTAATGATAAATTCTATCGAAACGTTACATAAAGGTATACGATAATTATTATAACTACGCCTTTTCATATAGAAAGCTGCTTTCCTTTATTTATATTATCTTTGACAAAATATTTTAAAATTTGATCAATTGATTAAATAGAGATTTTTAAGGCTTGTAGAAAATGTTTGTTATGTAAAGTAATATTTCGAATTATTTATGATGTAGTAAAAATATCGATAGCCTATTAAGCTTATTGACTTACTTTCAAGTTAAAATGCAATTGTATAGGTTGCTTAGTCAGCATCGTATACAAAACCTCTTTGATTATACTTGAAAGCACGTTATTGACTCGCACCTTAAAATCGATGGCAAAAATCGAATGTTAACGATAAAAAGTTTGTGTGTTCAAGATATATTATAATAAGTATCTTTTTAACTTACTTAGAACTATTATTCAGTGCATGAATTAAATTAAAACTTGTTACAAATATATCACATACGTGTTTGCTTTGTAAGAAATTTATATTAATTTCTCCAATTTCTATCAAATATGTGAACGTTAGAAATTTAACTTTTTTGTACCGATTAAAGTATTTAATATTATTTCAATCTTACATACTGACGGAAATTATTCCGTCAAAAGTGGCCTTAGAACTATTAACGCTTGTTACATCCTATTCAGGTAGTTAAAAATATATGACAACGGAAATATTTTTATTAAAACACTACTTTAAGTTTAAAAGAAACGACTATTTTAAAGATAGAAAGATAAATCTGAGATCTTACTAGATCATTCGCAGTGATTATTATTATTATTTTTTTTTTTTTTATCAAAAGTACCAGTTAAAAACAAAAAGACACGTACATTTGTATAAAAAACGTTAAAGGGAATCTTTATAATTTAATGAACAATAAAAGTACTGTATTTCCAATTAATTAATTTTGTTAAAAATTACGTATGAAATGTTGATTGTATATGAAACGAATTACGAGCAAGTTTATTACGAGTATAATTTCAGGTATACAAGCTATGAAGATTCTACGCTTTTTTACTTCTACGAATTATAATATTATCTGCAATTAAATATTTTAATATTTTCCAAGTATTAGCACGTTGGGTTCGAAATCTCACTTCTCAGAGATTAAAATCTTGAAAAGGAATTTATTCTTTATAATATCTTATTTATAAAATATTTCAAGTCGAATATTATCATGATCAAGAAGAATGTATATATATATATATATATATATATATATATATATATATATATATATATATATATATATATATATATATATATATATAAAGCTAAAAGAGCCTTTAATGTTAATTGCAACGCTTATTAAACGCCATTTAATTATTTTCAACAAATTTAGCACGTTCACTCATGCAATTAAAATAAAAAAGTTGTGTTCATTAGTTTGGACTATTTTTTAACTTTGTAATATATTGAATGTATCTTAAAAGATCTCATTTTTTATAGTATTTGGGCATGAAATTTGAATTTTTCTTTTTTTATTATTATCACTTTTACTATTCAGCTGGTAAATTTTGTGCAGCATAATTATATAATCGTTACGTTTTATATCATCGTGGGAAATTCCTGTTCAGAATTACACTGTGGAATCCGGGTTACTTTCCATACACAAGAAAAGAAAGGAGGAAGACAAGAAATCATCATGATTTTCGCGGAATCGTAGTGTGACGAGGTCAACTCTAAGAAATTCCCTCGCAATGTCACGTGTACCTTATACTTTCTTGTTCAATAAATACGCCCAATATCCGTAAACAATTTGAAAAAGCTTATGAACGAGTCCGACGTTACAGAAGGAGAAACGTACAGTAATACTTATAGGACTTTTGCATTGAATTTGGAATGCAAGATATCGAATTGAAATAAAGTTCATCCCGCGTTTCTTGGCGCTGGATGGTATTAGAAAATCGAAATGTTATTTACTGTACATTGTGAAGCTTTGATTTTACTCTTCGGAAGGAATTTCTGCTAGTATTTCCAAAAAGTTACAGTATCACGTTACAGTATTAGAAGAGCATTTTGATTGCCACATTTGTTCTTTTACCTCTGCAAAGGATCTTCCTTTTTTATTATTAACTTTCTGGAATTTGAATTTGAAATGTAGAACCGAATAACACAATTTTCTTCCCGAGTTTATTATGATAAGCAACATGAAAAGTTTACGCGTCTAAGGTTGATAACAGTTTGGTTTTGCGATGCAGCGCTACCCAGAGTTAAAAACGGAGCGAACTTTTATATTAAACCAATACATTGATTAAAATATTCTTATGAAAATGGTAAAATGTCCTTTTATTTTTCTATATGCAAGGTCACATGCCCTTTTCCTTAAATAAAAGTCACTATTGAATATTGTACGCCATCCACAAGTATTTTGATGATCATCTAAGCACATTTTGCAATGATGAATATAAACAGAAAATTTAGAAACTCAAATGTATTATTAAGAATATTCATTGCGAGGAAGAATAGAGTTTATTAACGCAGATTTTGTGTGTGTGTGTGTGTGTGTGTGTGTGTGTGTATTTTATATATATATATATTCAACGCTAAAAGAAAAGAAACGAACACGCACATTTTGGAATCGTCATAATTTGATACGAACGCAATCTAATCGCTTCACGCATGGAGTGGGGAATCAGAAAGATTGTACCAAAAATATTACTTACTTTTCGGATAAGTTGTGGACGAACCACGTGTAAGCGCAATGAGAGATATTAAATATAACTGACCGGATTCTCGATGAGCTCGGCGAATCTTTGTTCTATCGTGCGGCCTCTTTTTGGTCTAATGAGGATTAAGATGGCGCCGAGGCGTGTGCACGACCTGAGCAGCTTCTCGAGGAGAGCCTTGCCGAGGAATCCGGTGGCGCCCGTCACCAGGACAATCGCCTCCGCGTAGAAGACCTCGATGACGGAGCAATTAGCGGAATTGTCCGAGCCTTCTTGCCGTTCGGGCCTCGGTTGTTCCCGTTGCTCTTCTACCTCTTCTTCCTCCTCTGGCTCGGACTTGGCTTTTATCTCGACCTGGTGGTGCTGCTTTTCCATCGTCTCGCACGTCTGCGCGTTCGTCGTACCCATGACGGTCGTACTTTCTTGCCTACATACGAAAGCGTGCACATTCTTAGAATGCAGTTTATTTATTCGAACGGGATGTATAATGAAAATTGGCCAATCATTTTTTATTGAACTTTTTGCAACCCTTTGGATACTCTCGTTATATCGAAAAACAGAAATTGGCCAATTCTTGAATTCTTGACCAATTTTGCATCTCTAAAGCCTTACAAAAGACGCGCTTCCGTGATATTGTCAAAAATACAGCCTCGAGATTACAACCGTTTTCTCAAATTAATTCATGCATTTGTAACTTTATAAATGAAATTGGAAAGATTCATTTTTATCTGTCGATAATAGTCGACAACAATAGTGTACGTTAAAGATTTATGAGAAAAAATATAGATGGAATATGCTCAACAATTCTTAAAACGTACAGCTGCATTTATCTCTCTAATTCTGTGTTGTAATGTTCAATTAAATAGATTTCTTTCGGAAATCACTTGGTTCGTAGGATTCCAAGTAATTTACTTGGCCTAATTACTTTTAAATATGATTACTCAAGGTGGATAACAGAAAATTAATTGATACAAAAAGTTGGATTTTGTAAGTGGAACGAATTTTTCGAAAAAAGGAAAATCTAATATTAATTTAATATTAATAGACATTCATATCGTGAATCTTATTAGAGAAATTATTGGTAATTAATGAGGAAAATAAAAAGAGTCTGTTTTTAATAAAGACTTTCGAATCTTATGTAAGATTAAGTTTGCGCGTTTCATTAAGAAAATTTAATTTAAAATAGCTTAATTTTATTTCTATCTTTAGTCCGGATAAAATTGATGTTACAATAAACTATTGCGCACAACAGCTATTTGTCAATATTAAAAGTTTATAATTTAGCTATATTGAAAGTTCATGTAGTAATACAATGCTAGATACAATAAAGATTTTGTGAAAATTAATTCACGATCGCGAAATACGACTTTCAAAACAGACGCGCTACCACTACTGCTACTCAATACTAGATCAAATTGAAAATGAATATTCGAATAATATTATTGGCAATCTATTTTTATTAGTGACAGTTCCCGCGTATTCTATTCAATGTGTTTTCATAGAAACGGCATACAGAGAAAAAATTGAGAGAAAGTGAATTTGTTTTTTTGAAAATTGTTTAATGCAATACAATGATAATTTTAAATGAAATGATATTAGCATATTAGCAGTATTACACGTTTTGCCGAAAATTCAATTCAAACGTCTTCATTCAAAGTGCATTCAGGATAGAAGTTTCTAATTGATAAAGTTGAAATCGATTTTATATTTAAAACTGTGCAGCGCATAAAAATAAGAAAAAACTTTGTGCGTGTTTCTATGTGTTCTATTGACAAAACACGTGCACCAAAGCTTTCTCTTACCTTATTATTAAATACGCAAAGTTCCGCGGTAATTCGGTACTTGACGTAGTTACTTCGATGCATGCGACGTCATTGGCGTGGACGTGCGTGTAATGTCGTCATACGTAAATAGGAACAATCGCAGCTCTAGATATCGAATAAAATCGATGTAAGATTTTATATACGGATTTATGATTGGATATTATGCGTATAAATAGAACAAGATAATGAAAAATTCGTATCGAAGCTTTAGATATAAATACAACAATAAAGAAAAGAAATTTTAAGGAACACGTTTATGTACTCAAAAATCCCTGTATTATCGACGTTTACATTGATTTCATAAGTTATCAATAAAAATTGAGTGCTCAGTAAGATTTCTATAAATTAGCTTTGTATATGGAGCAATCGATCGCATCATTCGAACGTGTAAATTAAAGACGATGATTATTGCGCATATAATTATTGAAAATTTGTAATAAACTTTCAATAATAATGTTTTTAAGAATAAGAGAAGAGTAATTTTGTTAATCACGGCATGTGATACCAATAAAATTTAATTTACACGTGATTCCTCACGAGTGACTACTTATTATTACGTTCATAATCATATCTTCTTTACTTACATACGATTACGAATCTTACAAATGACATGAGTTTTTGCAGTTATAAGCAACAGTCTCAATTTACTCCATTATCGCAGCATACAAAATCACTCCGAAGATTTCCGTCGGCGATTGAAAATTAATCATGGACGATTTTTTATGCTTTCCACGCTTTCATTTCATTCTACTCCCTCCTTACCTTTTTCTGACTATCTCGTGCTCTCCTCTTTCTTCTCTCTTTCTGGTACTTGAACATTCGCTGTTTTCCCTTCTCATGATTTCGATCAGTCAATTATTATACACCAAAAAGATAATTATTTAAAAATGTACGGAATAAATGTTGTCCGATTCATAGCTTCCTACAATTTTCATTTAGTTTAAAATTACAAAATTTCGGATTAGCATATTATTAACAAGTTTTTGGTAAAGAGCGTCTTTAAGTCACTAATACTTTTCAAGAGATATCAGTCTGTACGTCATTTTTGTATAACTAAATGTATCAATAATTGGAAATAACTTGTTTTTAATTTAGCATCTCATTTATCGCGATTAGATAAGCAGGCTAATTTTTATATCATTTTTAAATGTATTGTTATCGAAATTCAGGAACTTATTTGTTACAAAATAGCTCATCGTTCTTAAATCTTTTTTTCACTCGATATTTGTAATATTACAAGTAAATTCTAAATATTCAAATACTGAAGAACAAGCTAGAGAAATTTAATCGTTGAATGATCAAATTATGTACGCTCTCTGATCGAGATTTTTCCACGTAATATACAAAATTCGTGAATCGAAGAAAGAAATTTTCCGAAGCACAGAGGAAAATAAATAAGATCAAACCTGTTGGATTAATTTGAATAATGTGTCTTTGTATAAATAAGGAGGATTATGAATCTACGTCCGATTTATCGCTCCGCATCAATATTAATCTACTTGCATGCGAGAGTCACAAGGCATTAGACCTAACAGTGTACATCTAGGTGTATGAATACTTTAATATAAGCAAAATAAGATTGAGCTTTGCGAAGTTTCTAGACTTCAGAGAATCAAATTAGTTCGACTACAAGAGATAGAATATTTTTCAGGAATTACTTTATGATGTTAGATATCTATTTACAGATATCCAGTTATTGCGTGTATAGATACATGAACCAATTTAAATTCATAAGCTAATTTTATAGGCTTCAAGCATAACTATAAGTGTATTTTTAATTACCTAATTCGCTTGAAATAACTTAATCATTGTTGCAAAAGTTGCAATTTTACCTTTTGTAAAATACACGAATTGATATATTCTTTAAAATAAACTGTATAGATTGCGCGATGATTGTGCCAGTTTAAAAAAGTGTGGTTTAACAAACGGTTGCGAACCATTTAATTACTAATGGTAAGAGTTAATGAGCTAATAAGAAATTGCAGAATTACACGTATCAACCTGTGAAAAGTATGAAGTTGACGTATAGATATCGCAAAAGTCTGGCGAAACTCCTGCAAAAGTGCTGCTTCATACATTATGCTACAGTTAATCAGCCAAACTTCTGTAAGACTTTCGCCGGACTTAATAAGATGTATTTATCTGAAACTTTCGCCAAACTTAATAAGCTAGATCTTCGACAAGCATCTCCCGAATTAAATTCATGGGACGGTATACTTTGAAATTATTAACATGGTTTAACGCAGTTTCATCTTTTCAAATAAAATCGTTCAAGCGGACCCGTCCAATAAGAAATAATAAACGTTAAAAGCTTCTTTTTAATCAAGTCTCCGTCTATTGTTTTAAGTAATCAATCAATATTAGGTTTCGGCTGCAAATTTATAACAGCGCTTTCTATGTCAGTTGTAAATTATTTTCTTTCTTCCAATAAATTTGTATTTCATTGTAAGGAAATAGTATGTTTTTCTATATACTCTATGTCGGTCGATTTGGTTAACAGATTTGAATTATGCATGCACAAGGAAGTCCGTATTCATAATTTCTAAAATTGTACGATATTGGTGAGGAAATGTTATATTAACGAATTTTATTTCCTTGAAATTTATTATACCAACCGCTACAGCATCGACTGCTCGATCAAACAAATTTGCTTTAAATATATTTTTTCCAATAACTCAAGGAAATTGATATATTCGCGTTTTAAGTAATTATAATCTTATAATAACCAACGCAATTAATTTTCAATGTTAATTTGAACTGTCACTTGTAAATTTCTGTGGTGTGCTGTCAATAGTGAATTTAGTACGAAAAGTGAAATAGAAAACCACTACTGTTTCAAAGTGAACTTTCTAACGCATTTCTCACAGTCTTTTCTAATTATAAGCCACGCTTATTTGTCACATATAATTTTTACCGAATAAATAACATCTTTTGATAATTAAAATAATTACACACGGCTAACTGCAATAACTGTGTATCACGTATCGTTGCGAAGTCATGAATTATTAATTATTTAATCTCTTGTTTCATAAATTATTCTTAACATATAATTTATACCGCAATATTTCTACTGTAGGAATTAGAAGATATCTATGTCATAAAGTTCTAATAATGTGCAACTTACTTTAGGGGAATATATTCGTGTAAATACACGTGTAACCATGTGTATTTCTTATTGCTTTGTAAAGGAAAAATGAAGAAAGTGTATCAGCACGGAATATATCGATTAGAAAACCTTCTTCAAACTTTTAAAGACTTAATAACAGTTGAGTATTCATTTATAATACAATTTAATACTTTTTATGCACATGAAAAAGGAATCATTACATCGAGGATTGAAAGTTATTAAAAAGATGAACGCAATAAACATTGTATCGTTTAAATTTAACACAAACTCAAAAGAGCGTCAACAACTTTTAAAGGTAATATTCTAATTGATTCTTTTATTTTTTGGTAAGCATTTTCTTTGGCTAGCAGCGGAAAAAATTAAAATCTTCGCAAGCCTATTTTAACACTTCATTTATACTTATTAATTATTTAAATAAAACCAGATAATTTAATTTTGAACGGTATCTGTTACTATTATTATTAATAATCGTTACGTAATTAATTTGGAATAATTAAATAGGAGTTGAAAATTATATAACCATCGACCAAGTCTAAATTCACCATCAGTCTTTCGAACGTTAATGGTCTTTTATTCGGTACTTTTCCTCGAACGACATAAAATTAGAATTCCATAATCAATATAGTGAAACGAAAATAATGACTTGTGTATACTTTTTCATGTACATCTAGATAAGATTGATAAAGATGAAATTTTTTTTTGTACGCGTACCTAATGAACTATTTTGCACTGTCGATAATTTTTATAAAAAAATTTTAACGATATATTGAAAAAATTACTTTGTCAACAATATGGAAGATATGCAGGAGAAATTCTGCACGTAAAGATGGTGGCTATAAAGCGGCAATGACAAAAGTAGCAAAAGAAAGACTTTACACCCTGGTCAGCGTTTATATCGTAAGCAATTAAAGATACATGTATACGCTACGCGTATATGTATTCACATATAAATGATTATCGGTGTAAATAAAGACGTTTTATATTTGCTTCTACTGTCTCTTCTACTAAATATTGAACGGTTTTTTATTCTCCTCGTGGGAACGTCGATGCGCACTGAGAATCGCGTATAATTTTGCGGTTTAAAGCTCTTTTTTTTTCATTTTAATTCCGAACTCTTAGCTTTTGTTATTTATAAACATATTTTGTTACCACTTCTGTCTACGTGATTTTTCCAAACTAATATCAATATGTTTCCTTTCGATTCTTCAAAAGAAAAGGAACACTAATTTATGATACGATTGAAAGCTTGTACTTTCAATCTCAAAATAATTCCAGTTTGCTTTCTTTTTATTCTATTACCATGATTTACAACAAATACCAATAACGATTGTTTCAACAGAAAAAGCATTTACAGCGACAAATTTATACAAAATTTATATACTGCTTTGTTGATCAATTCCATTGCTATCTTGTTTTTCAACATTATTTTTTAACCAATTATCGTTTTTTCATACTTGTACACTTTAGTACCTACCACGCCTGTAAGACAAAAGTGATGCTTCACTTTTGGTGAATCGGTGAATTTGATTTACATAATAAATTTTGCAGATGACGTTGAATTTTCATAAGTTATATGAACAATACAATATAAATATATGTATATACATGTGTGTACGTGTGCGCATGCACTGAGCAACGATTGACCGCATAAACTTAGTATAGCGTAAGGTATAGAAGTTCACGCTTGCAAACCCATTTCTAAATTTACGTGAAGGACGAAATAAACAAACGCGCACGCACGCACGCACGCACGCACGCACGCGTGTTCATGCCTAGATGTTGAATGCCCTTTTCCATGACATCCCTCACGAAGCAAGTGCTACGAAACAATTATACGAAACGCCCTTTTCGCTTATTAACATTATTTTTAATATTGTTAGTTGCCGTTTTATAGCAACCGTATTTTGTTCAATACGATTTGCCTTGGATTCACCATAAGCACCTATTAGAATGAGCTTGCAATCGTATTATTGCAATAACGTTACCAATAGCGACAAATCGAATGAATACGACAAATCGAATACTTAAGTCTTACTTTTTAGATTGAACGAAATTGAACATTATCGAGAAGGAAAAAATAATTTGAAAAATTTATACGAGCAAAGATCGCGATGGTGTATAATAAATGTCACGAATAAAATATCAATACAAAGAAAGTACTCGGCATACGTAAGTTTTGTAAGTTGGAATAAATTATTTCGCTTCTTCAAATCACGCAAATAAACTTACGTGCGATAAATTTAAAAGCGTGTATAATTAATTAAAAAACGTTCGAGAAATATTTGAATACGAACATCGATGAAAAATGTGACAAAGAAAAAATTGATCGCTTGCCATTTTAAAATAGATCTACACATCGAGTAAATTAAACCTAACGGATGAAATAACGTAGTGTTCTTCGTTACGAAAAAGCAAATCGAGATCTAACAAATAAAGGTATGGCCTCGAAGAGATCGATGTAAGGAAATTACTTCGTTTTTTTACTTGAAAAAGGCCGAAATGTTCACGTTTAAGAAGAGAACCTTTGATCGCAATCGACGCTTATAACGTGAACATTTCGGCTAATTACGAAAGACGGAATAACGATATTTATTTGCGATCCAAGAAAATGGAACGTCAATGTAAACGAAGGTAAACGCGTTCGATGTAATACCTTTTGCCGTTTAAAAAGAATCCCGTAAGCGTGCAACAGAAAAGATCATCAAGATCGCCATCCAATTTTTTCCTACATTTTTTCGCGTATTCGCCGTGCTACGCTTTCATTAGAACGTACACACAACCGCAGAAGCTAACGAACGAAGCTCGTTATTTATAACGGTAATGTTAATTTATCAAAGTAAATGTTACCTTATTCCTCGACGCCTATATTTTATACAACGCGTTCATTTCGCCAGGCGCAACGAAAACTCACCCTCGATTTTCGCAATCGAGAAAAATGCGCGCAGTACGAATTTACTCGAGTAGAGTTCGCAACGAGTACGAGGCGACTGTCGTCGAAATCACCGTTAAAAGCAAAGACCATCGCTGTCATACAGGTGTACCTTAGCTAGGGCTTTCCTCGCGGAGATTATCGGCCCAGGCGCCGGCTTGGAGAGCGGCTACGTGGTCTCGCTTCGCCCGGGCGCCTCGCGACCTCGTTCACGATTACAGGGCAATCGATAGATTGGCGACCCACGCGGCGACTCTCGAGGGCGACTCTCCTCCAGCGGGGCTCCACGGCACCTTCGCGTCGCTGCCCCCGGCTGACGTTCCAATTTTTCACGCGCGACTGTCATTTCACGGATCCCGGTCGAACGCTACTGCCCATCGATGGTGCGCCTTAGAACCATTAGATGGCGGCAGCGATTGGCCCACACGCGAGTCTTTTTTACACCGACCCCACGCATTCAAATTTCAATAGAAGCGACGCGAAGTTGGCTATACTCCCTTGTGTCCGGGGGTGACTCTTTTCTCCGTATCACTCGACGCCTACACCGCGATTCGAGGGTTACGCTGCAACCATTTCTTTCAACTTTTCTCTCTCTCTCTCTCTCTCTCTCTCTCTCTCTCTCTCTCTCTCTCCCTCACGGTACTTTGCGAATTCTCGTCGAATTCCCGTCGAATTCCCGTCGAATTCCCGTCGAATTCCCGTCGAATTCCCGTCGAATTCCCGTTTACGCATCGGGTATTCTCCCATTCACTTTCAGAAATGCTAAATGTATAATAATGCTCGGTTGACGATCGTCGATTAAGTGCTCCTCTTAATGCCTGACGAACTGAATTCGAAAGGACTTGCGACATACGTGAATGTTATCGCGTAATCGAAAAGGTCGATCACTCATCGGAAAAAGGACTCGGAAATATTTTTGCTCGATCGAACCTAATTACTTTCTTAAATTCACCCTTTCGATCCACTTTCCCAAAAATTGCAATATACGTGCTGTAAGTTTTTGACAAATGTTAGTACACGGATACGGACCAAGAGCGATTATTCATGGGTAGTCGTTAATATCTGGTAATTTTTAATTTACAGAATTTATAAGCTCGATAACGCTGCACGACATCGCATTCGCTATTCTTAATATTTTTATCAGACGTAGATGTAGCTGCATTACGTAAGCAATACAAAACTTTTTCAGAATTTCGTATTCGTATTATATAAAGCATACGCAAAAAGTTAGATCGATATCATATATTTAAAATACTACAGAATACAGATAGAAAATAGCGAACGGTGTTGAGCTTTCAATAGCTCGTAATAATAAAAATGCATCGTTTTCAGGTGTGACATATTTCATTTGCAAAATCATGGAATGCGTTTGTTCAACGAGTAAATACAAACACGCATTAGCCATCTCAATAATGCTCTTGGTTATTGAAATTAGAAATTACCTAACAACAACAACCGGTTTAATTTAGAGTGAGACTGGAGTCTGTTTCGCGTATGATTTCAGCCACGCGAAGATTAATTCGTATAAATCTTATTTCTACATTTTTGTATAAACAGTAAGGACAACCGAACCGTTGAAACCACAAGGTAGTTTAACCGATTTGATTAGGTACGAATGTAGCAGCGGTGATTTAGGCGAAGTACATTAAGCGCGTATAAGAGAGCGATTGACAAGGCGCTGTTACCGAATTGTCAAAAGAAAAGTTACTCACTGATAAACTGGAGTGATGCTCTGGTAAAGCCGTGTTTATGGAGGCGACCGCAGCCAGAAGCAACTCGGAAGTACAAACGCGAAGAATACACAGCTGGAAGGACGGAAGGACTCGCATTCGCACGATGAGACCTGATAATCTCAGGTAAGACGCAGGTAAGACACGCGAGGTCCGCGACTCGGGAGCGCACGACGCGGACCCACGGAGATTCCTCGGTGCTCTCCAGCGACGAACTCTCCTTCGCCTTAGGTTACGTCACGTATCCGGGCGGAGGGAACGCGGAAAACAAGTCTCCTTATCCAAGTCGATTGCACAAGTACGGAGCTCGGCCTCCGCGCGGACACCCGGAAGCACTTTCTTTTGCCGCGGTGAGAGCGACCGCTCCAGGATGAAAGCGAGAGCAACGCCGAGAGACTGCAGACCCGGGGAATCGCGTTTTAACGCGTCCCTCCTACTTCCTCGACTGGGCACGAGAAGGGCTCACCCGTCGAGGTCGAGATCCCCACCCGAGACCGATCTGAGCCTCACCTAGAAATCGCGGGTCCAAGGGTTTCCCTTTCTCTCCGCCTTGCATCTGACTCTCGGTATTTTAGAGGATGAATTTTTCTAGGCTACACCTATTTTCTCAATTTCGTAGAGTACACATATAATTTGAGAAATACTCCACGAGACGTTATATTCTTATAATAATTCTTATAATACGTAAGAATGAATGATTATTGAAAAATATCTTTGTGCTTTTCGTATAATTCTGTCTTAGATTCAGTTTCGATGCAAACTCCATCGATGTGTTTCATAAATTTCCGATTTACTTTTCTCACGGTTCTAACAGAGTTTCGCTTCATAAACATTTTGTGTCTTTCATTTAAGGACGTTTGGTACAAACGCGACATTCTTCGTTAAAATTTAAGGCGCAATTAATGCCTAAATTCAGAGGATTTTTTATTAAATCTCTAATCGCGTCAACGGCGTGACTAGTGGTTTATTCAATATATAAAATAAACGTTTTGATTTTAATGCGTGTTTCTGGATACAAATTTTTTGAATCGCAGTGAAAACAGTTTGACATCTGTATACATGTTATACTTAAAAAAAAAAAAAAAAAAAGAAAAAAACATTTTTAATATTTCCGTAATTAGACCTTTTTATTTTAGGGAATTTATTTGTAAACGCTTTATTCATCGTTATGATTATCTCTTGTTACTCAATATCCGTATTTATCTATTTTCCGATATTTTATGTATTTATTAACGTCTTTAATGCATCTTGCATCGTGAGGTAGTTTTATGTTAATTTATAATAGTTTATAATAGTTATACGCGCGCGCGCGCGCGCGCGTGTGTGTGTAGTGGGAATGAACACCTACGAAATGCACGATAATCATAACCAGTTAGACATTAACATCAATTGTCAATAGCTGACTAAGGTAATTTGAAATAATTATCCGAATCTGTTCGTTCGCGATCCACAAAGTGATTTTGATCGTCAGCAGAAGACAATATCAATATTGTGTGTGTGTGTATATATATATATATATATATATATATATCGTTATTTGCTATTTTAAATTATTACGGTGAAGTATTAAAATACACTTTAACGCGTAATAAAATTAAATCAATCAACGCCCGTTTATTGAATAAATCGCATGCTAATACTCGTGTTCCTATTTATTATTTATACGTAACGAATACCGCAATCTAAAAGAAGCTTATCGAAACATCGAATTGGATGGGTCACACTTTCAACATCACTAATTAAATGCACTTTTACGCTTCTGCTACTTGATACAAATTTACACCTGTAATATACCAACTTTCTTCTTAACTTGTGACAGCATAAGCTCGACATCGAGTAAAGTCTAATGGTAACAAATGGTTTTCGTTACGAAGATGCGACATTATTGCGTAGTTTCGAGATATTATAATTATAATAATAGGAAAGAAGACAAAAATGTATATACGTATAACTAGAAGAGACTTCAAACTTCAAAGAGACCATAACGGAATAAAATTGTTGAGTAAGCTTAAAAATTCAATTATTCACTTGATCTATCAAACTAATTAGAGATCTTAAGTTTATTAATACTTTACTACAGCTTTTATAATTACTCGCGCTATCCTTGAAATAGTATTACAGATTATTGCATTGATACCCTATTCAAAATACAACCCTTAGTACAGCAGTTATCAAGGTTAACAATGACCAAATAGTTTCGCTTGATTAAGTAACTGTCATTATTACATATTGTTTATTGTTCCAAGAAAGAGAGATAATTTAATTAAGTAGAGGCAGTTTTAGTGTATATTTAGAGCTTTATTTATTTTTCTTTATTAAAAAGGCATTAACACTAAAACAGCGAAATTCAATAGAACTTACAATAATAATTATGTAAACGAACAAAAGAACTAATATAAACAATAGCATTAACTGCTGGCGTTTAAAAGGAAAAAAGCTAACAATGAGTCGCACTAAATTCTCGATAATTATAGTCCGTGAAACGTCATTATTGCCTAAAAACTATCCCTCGTCAAATAAATATCGAATTATACGTTCAGATGCACTCGCGACTTATTCAAAGGTAACGTAAATTATTTCGTTGAACGTGATATCTTTTGTTTGTATGACACGAGAGCTTGATCCTATAAGTGAATATTCATAAGATTAGTGAACAACATTTAAGATTAACGTAGATTTTCATAAAAGCAAGCACTGTGAAGTTTATCACAGTGTACAGAGCTTTAAATACTTCAAAGCTCTAATCCGTAAAAGGGATGCTAGAATGTGGCTTACGGTCTATAACATATTGCTTCTTCGGAAGAAGCACGTCACAGGGGGATCGGATGTTTCACGTTGCGCCATTCATTTGCCACTGCTTCTTTGTCTCCATCGAACATTTCTTTCCTTTTTCTTTTTTCTTTCCTTTCTCGAATGCCACTCAACGCTATAGTAGAATGCAAAGCTATGAAATAATGTAAAATGCGCCAACAAATGATTTTAATGTAATGATTTTAAGCAATAAAAGAGATGATTAATGGAATAAGGTAATGCAGTTTCTTTTAGAAATAAACGCTTAAAGTCATACATTTATAGTTATATATTATACGTCTGTTTATGCTTTTCAACATATACAGCAGGCCTTTTATTAAATCGTGCGCGCGCGCGCATCTTTGCTAAAGTTTCCGATACTAGATATTACATTTTCATTTTATTTCGTATCTTTGTAATGTTACGTATCTCTTTACAATATTTAAAGAAATAATGTATCGATATTAAGAGAATGGTCGGAATCGTTAATATAAGCTTCTTGAACATTCTAAATATGCGTTTCCATCAAATTACGTTAACATTACTCAATTCAAGTTAATCCAGATTCAATTAATCTCTTTTTTATTTTACTATTCCTAGCAACGTACATGCACTCAGTCGACAGCCACTCATTTAATTAATAATTAATAATTAGCTTGAGAATTAGCGACGAATCGACTATTTGATTTCATAAATCTTTAAAGTGTATATTAAGTACGTGTCAATAATTCGTTATACAATAAAATTGCACGTTATTTAAACTGATTTTTAGAGCTCACGTATACGCAACTGCAGAAACTAATTAAAATATAGATTTACCGATTACAGGCAGCTTTCCTTACATTTTGACGTCTCACGCAGAATAATGCGAACGACAATACCAAAGTCCTCTTGCTCCACGAAACGAAAAACTATTCAAACCCGTAAATATAACAAGTACAAAAGTCCGGAAGCGAGAAAATAAGACAAAGGAAAATAGTAAGAAAAGTACCAAGACCGAGGGTGTGACCGTTTACGATAAATTCGCCAAGGAAATTCAGCGTTAATCCGTTGGCGTTTTTTTTTAGAATGTCGAAGTTATTCGCGAGTGCCCCGCCATACGTAGCGGTTATTAAAAGTGACTGTACGAGGCGACGTGCGATTCTCGAGTACGAGAAAATGCCCAGAGTCATTGCACGACTTTCCTTTCGCCGCGGCGCAATTTCTCTCCTCCATGGCGATTTCTCGTTAAAGTGGCGGCGTCGAGGCTCGAAATTTTGGGCTCGCGATACCAGAAACGACTTTTTTCGCTACATCCGATTCATCGTCGATCGGTTCTCTTTTATTATCAACCAACAGGTTTCCGCAAGGAAATCGACGTGGAAATTGTCTTCGTAGCGTAAGACACCAACGCTACAAAGACGTACGAGTGCATTTACCGTTATTGCGCTCTTTTTTACAAAAGGAGCGTTCGACTTTTTAGAGTTTTATGTTAGAGTTTTACAAAAGCAAAAACGAGTGCATTTGCGGACGTTTTATTTAAAGTAGACAACTTCGATCATCGCGTTAATAGTAGTTTTCGACAAATATCTTGAATTATAATGGCAATTGACGATGACATCACTGACAGTCGTAATTCGTCGTCTGAATTGAATTTACAGAGCTGCTTATACAAGTGTCACGTAAACGCTACATCGTTTTTATTGTGAAATTTATTGTAAAACTGTAAAATTATTCGGCAGCTTATGTATAATTTTTCACTCATATGTATATTTAGCGATGAAAATAATCCTAAGGTCCCGTGTAATTATTTGTTATCTGCGAATTGATAATTAATAACAGAAAATCAATGAAAATTTATTATTAGAATACTTTTATAATCTTGGTGCAGTGTTAAGTTCAATAAAAAATAAAAAAGAAAAAACATGCGAAACGTCATGAAAAAATTTAAAGCGCTTAGGAGTCGAATTTTCGTTTAAATATTAGATTGCTATGTGGCATTGTATTGTTTTTGTAACACAAGAACGAAACAATTCCAAAAATATATATATCAATTAAAAAATTTGCTTCGCGACAATTACTTTCTTTGCTCATTTCAGTGATACTTTGTTGCATACGCAATATTTATTTGTAACGAAAAATGAAAATATTTTAATTTACAACGCAAGCGTTGTATTCAAATACTTCAAATACTTAGCTAATTAATGGTAAATTAATTTGAGCTCCTGCAATATAAAGCCAAGTTTACACGACGTTATCATTCTGTACGATAAAAACGTATTAAGGAAGCTTCGCTTAAATAATACTTGGAAATCAGTGACTGTGCTCCCCTATTTTCAAAGCTATTAATCAAACATTGTATTACATAAATATTAGATTTACATAGCTGTCGTATCTACGCCCGAGAGAAAATTTTGTTCAAAGTTTTCCGGTAAGCTTTGTTTTTTCCTTCATTCGAATAAAAATTTTTATTAGCAAAGAAGTATATTTCCCGTATAAAACTGATTTAGAGCTTTGCAGGAAAAAACTGACTTTCTCCATAATCTCATTAGAACCTTGTGAGGTAATTTAATTTGAAAATATTTATACGAACAAGTAGAGAAAAGCAATAGGAATGACTATATATCAAGGGAGAGTGTCCACACGAAGCGCAGATTGAAAACTCCGAAGCTGCAAACGTCTTATCCAACGTGCAAGTATGCAATAAAGAACCGTCGATCCGATTCGAATTTTTACTACTTTTTACAGTTGAGCTTGAAATACTGTTTTTTTTTTTTTTTTTTTTTTTTTTTTTTTTTTTTTTTTTTTTAAATTTGTGTACGGATTACCTCGAATGGGTTCTACGACAGGAAATCGTTTCTTGTAATATTACATTTCTGCCTGTTCGACTATAAAAGGATAAGCACGCAAACAATCCTTCTTTTTATTTTAAAAACAGAAAGAGAGAATCACGCAAGAACGAACTATTATTAGCTCGTGTTGTTACTATTAACTCTGTGTAAAGTCACATGGCTGTTCTAAAAATAAGAAGGGTCCGGCTATTTATACAAGTGTGACATCATCAGCTGCCAACGTCCGATGAGTCGAGAGCGGGACATCGATAAGCCGTCGATCCACGATCCGGGTTAACTGACCGGGAAAGCAGCCAACAACTACAGCGAGATGATACTTCCTCGGTTGGAGGGGGAAGGAAGAAAAAACTAACCTTGCGTTTCTTTTGCGTTTCCTTCTCCTCCTCCTCCTCCTCCTCCTCGTTCCTATCGCAATTTATTCCCCAATTTATGCGCTGCCGAAATTTTCAATAGTTACCGCTCTTTCTCGCTCTTTCTCGCACTGCTAGCCAGATGAGAAAAAACGGGATGCGTTCGCTTATTTTTACCGCATCTAATTAATACGTCGCGATAAATTTCGTCTTGCGAAGCTTGTAACGACTGCTTATTCTTTCAGACCGGAGAATATTAATTCCCGTATTATCGCGTGAATTTATCTGAAATAAAGCGGGCTATTTGACTTAACAAGTCACCGTTCAGCGGCTTCTCTTGTCGTTAATACTTATTTTGTACTTAAGCTCTAATCAGGTTATAAGTATCGCATAGGATTTTAATTTAAAACATTCTAAAATTGCACGACCAGTGTAAATAATTAATAAATGTTTAACAGCGTATCTATAGCCTTTTCAGGAACATAATTTCTTAATAGCGATAAAGGAGTTTGTGCTTTGGTGTCAGTGTGTTCTTTACTATAAAGTTTTTTATCGATACATGGTAGAAGTGTTTGAAAGCTTTATTACTATGGATCAGTATTCTTAGGAGCTCTCAACAATATACTCTTTGATAACAATTTCATTCATGACAATAATAAATTTTTAATAATTGTTAAATTTTTGCAATATTCGAATTAGTTGACTAAAATCTATCCTGCAATACTGCTACTGATATACAGCAGATAATCTATGCATTACTGACTTTGCTTTTTATTAATTCCTACATGCATTGACGACGAAACATTGCCTGCGTGACTATTCGGAGGAAATATGCGTGTATACGAATATGTACGTATATACGAACAGTTGTAAATTCACTTACAGCAAGGGATTTCGATATTACGATTGGTCAACGTAACAGCTGCGAAATTTTATTCTTCAGTTACTGTGTCATAAGACAACATTAATTCTGTGTAATAATGATTTTATTATACGGAGCACGTACCTCGATGAAAGTTTTGACTTTAATTTAGTTATGTGCGCGGAAAGTACGTTTTTAAAAAACGATCGTAAACCTGTTAGTGTAATCTAGTTACAGTTTAACGTTATCTCAGTTCTATGACTGTGAATATTCAATTACACAATTTTTAGATCCAGCAAAAATGCTTTAGCTGTAAATTATTAAAGGGGATAAAAAATATTTTTAACATACGTCCCCGTAATTATTAAAGCGATAGTTTAATATCGATGGACTTTAGATGAATTCAAATTAAAAGCAGCAGTATTGATTGCGTATACCGAAAATTAGATAACAGTTTTAAAAGATTATAATATTAAGAAACCATTTGTCATACGGTAATTCTCTACTTTTCTAATTTTAGAAGTATTAACTACTTGTGAAACAGTTATTTATTTCGTTTTCATTGAATTTTTAATCATACGCTTTTAACTTGCTTTAATTACTTTTTTTTTTTTTTTTACCCAAGTGCCAAACATTTTACAATTTCATAACAGCCTGAGTAATCAACCATGTAATTTCCATTGTCACGGTAAAATATTAATTATAAATCTAGGTCAAGTCTAAAATAAATTAAAATGATTGAATATTGAAGAATATAAAGGAAGACGCGTTAAAACGTGGACTGTATTTACGAATATTTACGAGTTCTTTAATCACCTAAATCCAGAGATTATTAAAAATAAATAAAACGTAAAGTTTCCACGGAACATGACCTTTAGAAATGCTGAACATTGGTTGTTGAGTTCGACAATTTTATTCAATAAAAGAGAAAGTATCTAAAAGTATCTCAGAAAATCTCGAACTATCCTTGACTTAGTGTTTTTGCATCGATTGTCGTGTTTCCGCATAACTTGAGGTCCATTTCATTGCATAAGCCGTCAAAAATTTCAAAACGATGAATGCCAATTAAGATATTTACTTTTCTTAAAATTCCGTTTTCCTCTATCTGAGAAAGTACCCGAACCTC
The DNA here is from genome assembly GCA_018907045.1 of Wiebesia pumilae. Lineage (NCBI taxonomy): Eukaryota > Metazoa > Arthropoda > Insecta > Hymenoptera > Agaonidae > Wiebesia > Wiebesia pumilae. The sequence continues at coordinate 7,939,277 of JACCHZ010000138.1, forward strand.
AACCTATTTTTCTATGATTAATTAACATTTGTCATTGAAAATCTATAATTACTTAGGAGAAAAATTGCGAATGTATTTCCAAATATTGCACCACCTTCAACAGATCCGCTCGAGTCTCACATCTAAACGGTCTAGATTAAGAGAATCAATTCATTCGTAACGACATTTAATTCATAAGTTTTAATTGAATACTGTATCTTCGTTTAATTTTCACCTTCTTATTACCATCCAATGTATAGAATTATAAGCTTATTAGAAAGGTTCAACCAGGGAACCATTAGAAGGAACGAAGGTCCAATCTTAAAAGTATTACAAACAAAATGAATATTTTATCAATAACTGATTAAAATTTATAAATAATTTAAAGTTTATTCCAATTTATTCTAATTTATTCTAACGTATAAGATGTTTTTTCTTAAATATACAATAAATATCGGTATTGAGAGGTGAATGTTCGTTGAAAATAATTCCAACGAATAATAAATCTTTTTTGATAACCTTAAATTATTCATCACTACTAAGAAAAATTTGAAACCTTTTCACTGCAAATATAATTATTCCTTTTTAGAAAAATTTATGATATTCGATATTCTAAATAAGTAAATAAATAAATAAATAAATAAATAAATAAATAAATAAGTAAGTAAATAAATAAATAAATAAATAAAGGGCGCGTTGTTATACCGAACAGAAAATTCCACTTAAAACGCATGACTTATTGGGAAGAATTACTTACACGATAGACAATGGATAACGTGCACATTAAATTTCTTAAAACTGAAATCTTAAACGTAAAATCAGAAAGAAATAACATTAATAATTCTTAATCGATCAAAATATTTTTTAACGCATGCGTAATATAAATCAAGTTACAGCTACAAATAAAGTACCGTAGTAATCATTTTTCTTCAAAATTTTAAATAACTAATTATGAAGTTTATAGTTTACACGTTACGAATACGATCATAATAAAAGTAACACTACACTTGATTTTGTTTAAAACGCTTACATCTGCTTATCATAATCGTACAAATTTTTATTCCGCTACACGATGTAATACCAACTTTTTTTTTTTTTTATAGATGTAATCATATTACTATAAAGCACGTTAAAGCCAATGCGTATCTTACGTATTTGACGAGAGATTACTTAATTTTTCATGAGTTTCGTTAGTGAATGCTTTTCTCATAATAATGAGTTCTGTAACAGCACCTCTCTCGTTGAAAATGGTATCTTTCCTTCTTAATTTGTTATGAAAATAGATAATTTCGGATTATTTCTGTTACTTAACACTCATCACTCGGTATGTGTACAAATTTTCCTTCAAAATTGTTTACTACTTCCTCTTAATCGTTAATAAAATACGGAATGAAATCATCGAATATTTCCAGCATGGATTCGGACAACCCATTATCTCTTGAACTTAGGTTTTCAATTTCTGATTATTTTCGCAGCCACTTATTCGAAAATACAATCTTCTAAACATATATTCTATTATCTAAATACGATAATAGATTATAGCGTACAATTAATTTTATTTTTTACTTTATGTTCGTTACATGTCTTTTAAATTACTTTGGCGAAACCAGATGTGAGTACGAGTGTCTTTTCATTATTTACTATTTTTTCCTAGTTCACTTTCAAGATTCCCGATGCGTCTATTTACGAACGACATTTCTCAAGTTCCTACCTAAAATAATTCGAGGTAGTTTTATTCGAAGTTTAGTACAACTAATATCTCAATACACGATGCTACATTTCGTTTTATGAAAAGAAAGGTAGTACACGTTCTTTAGAAATATATCTCCAAAAAATGGTGGTTTTATCATCTCTTTACTCTCTCATTTACGAGAATAGACCATAATTTTCAGTTGTTCAAATTCATTCTCTGCGTTTATAAATTGCTTAAATTGAATAATAATGAATAAATAATCGTCTTGATAAAGTTTCTCCCGAATTAGCTTTTAGGCTCCTTTTATCATATTTCTTATTTTGCTGGAATTTTCCGAATTACACTTAAATTTTAAAAAGCGCCAAGTTTAATTTGCACATAGAAATGAAAAGATGCGCAGCGAGCGGTAATATTGATAAATAACTTTGAAATGTTGTATAAAACAAAATATTAGTATTACTTTTCTATTTCGAAAGCAACTTGGATATGCTTAAGGATTTAAAACCTGCTTCATATCATCTAATGCCTGCACATATTTATTATTAAATTGTTCGCTATAGTCCACGGCAATATTGAAATCGAAGCAGATATTTTTCTCTATAAAAATTGTAAAATTACTTCAATTTTACTGAAAATCATACGATGTAAATCAAGAAATGTATCCAGAGAACGTGGAATTCTTACGAAAAATTCGTAAATTTAATCTAATCATGTATCAAGATATGTACGTTTCGCAAGTATGTCATCTTAAAAATATTTCTTCAAAGTTCCGCATTAATGGAATTAAAATAAGCAGAACTTAAACTGTTCGTTTTCCAAACATTCGAAACAAGACGTAACGACGTCTGCTTTTAAAGGTTGCATTTTTGAAACCGCTAATTAATATACCTTGAAAATTACTATACTAGCGAATAAGTACTATTAAAAGGCGAATGATTCTTTTATTTCACACGATTCTATTACATTCTAAGCAGTTCTTTTTCTTTCATACTTTTCTTAGAAAGTGAATAATATATTAATAATTATCTAAAAATTGTTATTTCACGTATTTCATTTTTCAACTATTCATCACGGAAAAGCTGTTAGATTTTGTTTTTCAAGGTATTGCATTGTAAAATTTATAATAATTTTATATGCGCGATGGTGTGTGCGTGTGTACACGTATATTTGAATTTACATACGTTCGTACATTTTTAAATAATACTTACCCACTTTGACAATGAAAAAATTTGTTTTATTGTGAAAAAACTTATACGATCTCTGATCACACTGTATTACTTAAAAGTAGATTATTCATCTGTATTATTTGAATTGTATATTTATAGGTTTTCACGTGAGTAATTGTAGCAAAAATATTTTCTGCTATTTTTAAAATTCACGGAGATATTTTTTATCGATGTTTACTCTAACGTAAATCTCCGTTTAGCAATAGTGAAATCCATAGTAAGACCGAAGATCCTCAAAATACATGAATCATCAGCGTAAGTGTATTCTTTCCAAATCGTTAAATTTTAATTTTAATTAAATTTCATCGTTGTAAATCTGCACGTGGCAATTGTCTTTAAACAAGTATTGTTAGCGTATTATTTGAACGCCTCTTTTCAATACGTTTAAGTAGAATTTTTATTCTGTTTAATATATTACTTTGATCTCGGATGAAAGTGTTTTCGTATATAAACTGTACCGCGAAGACATAGTGACAAATAATCTTGCTCGATCCCTTCAGTTAACCTTATTTCCTTAGGTTAACTGAAGGTATTTCCTTATGTCTGTCCTCTATTTGGGAACTTGTTGCATTTACAAATCATTTACAAATCATTTACAAATCATTTACAAATCATTTACAAATCATTTACAAATCATTTACAAATCATTTACAAATCATTTACAAATCATTTACAAATCATTTACAAATCATTTACAAATGCAGATACAAACTGAACGTGAAAAAAATAATTATTAATTAATCTTACAGAAGTAGTTGTGGGATACCGTGGGTGATAAAAATAAACGAGATCGTATATTCAGTGATATAATTTTATTCGATGTAATATGTAACATGTACAAATACAGCGAATGATGTATTTCACATTAAGGTCGTATTCTTAATAAGCCCTCATTGTATACATCGCAAACCAACTTTGCGATTGTAATCGTAATTGGTGTGCATTATTCTTTTTCTTTTTGTTTGATCGCACCCTCGTTATTTTTATTACCGTCTAAAGCCAACTACATTATATACACACGATTCCTGTAAAAATATTCAGTTGATGTACATTGACATAATTGTCGGTTGACATAATTATGACGAAATACTTGCATCCTTCAAATCCTTCAGATCGGACGAGCACAAACTTACGAAAAATCACCTGCGCGCACAAAGAAGCGCATTCGCTGATTTTACTGTACCTAAAATGCTCGTACCTAAATCTCGCGAAGAACACTTTCACGTGGCAATGAGCACTGACTAAGATATCGATAGCCTGCGCAACTTGTGACTTGATTAGCGGGATAGTACACGTGTACATCGGCGTTAAGTTTGAAAAAAACAAAAGCACAGATCTATCAGAGATAAGGATTTTTGCGCGCGTGTATCTCATCGTAACGATCTTTATTTATGTATATACAGACTGTACCGTTAAATGAAAAAATACGCGTGAATAACGAAGTAGGAATGCATTATTTTCAAGATATTTTAAACCAAAGTTATTGATTTTGGAAGTATACTCGAAAGGTGTAGCGGTGTAATCGAGCCTTTAACATACACTACGTGCACTAGGAATTAAGTTGACTTTCTCTTAAAAAAACACCCGAATCGAATATTAAATTTTCGCAAAAAATTGTATATATTCTCGCATTTACTTAAACCAAATGGTTCAAGCTATTATGACGGTGATAACGGAGAAAACTGTGTCAGGTTTGCTTAAGAATTTCGAAAACCTCGAATATTACGATCAAATTCTCATCCGGAGTTGTTTACTTTATTTAAATAAAATCTTTAATGGTTTCGACACTAAGCTCATTTTAGATTTTATCCATTTTATCCCACCTCGATTCTTTTTTATATAAATTAAAAGCTCATAAATTACGATTCGATATCTTGATTTAATCATGACCTATAATATCAAAGTCATCGTATCCAATATTCAAACTGCGTAGTCGAATGCTAAAGTAATTTTCTCCTATTTGTAATCAAAATTGTAATGAAAACTAAAATTAATATTTTAGACGACTTATGCGTTTTCTAGGAAAAAAAGGAAAAGCTTCTTCCGCCGAGGCACCAAATCATAATGTGGTTTCATAAACGTAGAGATTAAAAAACGCATTTTTTTTTCTACTTTTCACTTTAATTTTACCGTTTATTCTTAGGAATTTTAGCATCAATATTTCATCTGGCATGATGCGTAAGAAAAAAGTGTAAAAAGGGATAAGCGGTGCAAATTGCTGCGCGTTAAATCTCTAGTTATCTTAGAGCAAATCAATCTGTTAATAATCTCGACAAATCTACCTTTAACTGAAAACATTTCATCCAACAGGAGCTTACGTTCGAAGTCATGTGCATCTGCTTTCAAAAGGCATAATTTCAATTACTTTGCATTTTGAATGAAAATTTCTGAATATTATGAAATATGCAACCAATGATCCAATGATGTATGAAAGAACATTAATACGACGAATTTCTGTAATAGAAACTAAAATTTGAGGCTCGATTAATACATGTCTTTTTCCATAGGGTAGTAATGGTGAAGAAAATAAAATGTTTTTTAAATTAATTAAATCATACATAAAAATTAGACAATAATCGTAAAGTCTTTCAGCAGTTTCTTCATATTTTACTATCATCAGGAGAAGTTAGGGCTACCTTCACGTTTTTAAACAAAATATCATATGCTGACGTTATTAATATCGGTTTTTTCTCCGAGATAATACATAAATATTGAAAACGAAAAAAAAGTAGGCAAGCGGTATAACAATATTCGTAGGTGTTAAAAATTTGAACATTCAATATCGGTGTCGGTTAAATCTACTTTATAAAAGATCAATAATTGGATAATTGGGTCGAGCAATTAACGACGTTATGAAAAATAATATGACTATTTGAATTAATTCTGTTATGAGATATTTAAAGTGAACAAATTAAAAATTGAATTCATATTTGATTCTAAAATAAATATCATTGATCAATACAATTACATAATTTAAGATAGTGTTTCTTCGAATGTAATGCTTGCTATGTAAGATAAACAGCTATTTTCAGGAATTAATAAATTGTTTACATAGAATATTTTTCCAGAACTGAATTTTTCTCTACATTTAAAAAATACTAAAAACAAGATTTTCAAACCCTAATAAACAGTTTTCTTGGGTAACATTGTATTTTATTTAACAAGTTATTTGATGCATCGTATTTTTGTCAAATTTTATCGATACCATTAGGGGGTATTACTATACTATTTTTCCTATTAAGTTTAAAGTGTTCAAACAATTTAAAAGACTGTATCTAAAAATGGAGCAGAAAATGCATAAAAATAATTGTAATCATAAATTGATATTACGGATAAGTATATTCTACGTCACAGTTTTATCGAAATAAGATCACCTTGTGTACCAGATAATACATTAATTATTCTTATATATGTATGTATATATAAATTAATTGCATTAACGGATGAACGATAATTCACTTCACGAGACTTAAGGAGGTACTGTAAATTACATATTCATATGTAATTTGACGATTAAACTTAACGAGAACATTGCCCATTATTACAAGTACATTAACTAGTAAATTTTGAGTAACAATCCCAAGATTCGCTACTTAATCTATCTCCTTTCTACTATATTATATACAATTTTTTCTATAATTTTTGAGCTTTAAAGAATAATTTATAAATGATAACGCGTAGAGTACTTTTTAAAATAAAAATATATAGTTTGATTACGAAAAGAAAACTTAAATGTGCAAATTTAAAAGTCAATTTATGTCAAGAATCTGACGAATATAGTATAATTATCATAAATATATCGCACAACAATTTCATTTTTGTGAGATATTATAGTGCTATTATATTCAGATTAAATAAGATATTTTAAAAGTTTCTTCATTTAAACCAATTTTTTTGCAAAATTATTATTAACTGTTTTACCGTTTGATAAGGCAAAAAGTGGTACATGACATTTCCTTTCAAAGAACAATTATCAATTATTAATTCTATTTCATATATTATTTTGTATAACATTAAAGATATTAATCAAGATCTTCTTCGTATTGTTCTCTAAAAATTTATACTAGAATGCGTACTACTGTAAAAGTGAATTACTTTTAAAAAATTAATAATTGTAGATTTTTCAACGTTTTATCACAAAATTGGTTTTTTCTTTTTCATAATACGAGAAAATATGCCATTAATTACATAATTTAATTTATAAATAATAATGATTTATTCTATTTCGAAAAATGAGGAAAATCTGACTTAGAACAGTAAGTATCTCAGAATAAACGTTAAATTTACATAAAATAGACAAAAAAAAACTCTCACAAAAATTTTTGTGAGAGCTGAAATAATTTACTGCAATGTAAATATTTAAAATGTCATCGAATGATTTATTATCGAATTAGGTGAATATGTATACTTATATAAAACCTCAGCTGATAACGATTGGTGACATAACATTTAATTATCACATAATTTCAGAATGGCAATTTGCTCCTTACGCACGAGCAATTACGTTGTAGAAAATCCCCTAATTATCGATTGCAACTATGTAGTTCTTTGGGGAATATTATTAAGCATAAAAAATATTTCTTCATTGTAACCAAAAGTTAATACTTAAGGTTTCCGAATTTTTTAATATATTACTTATAATAGATTAATATAATATATAATATAAATAAAAATTAATATAGTGTATTGACATTTTTATACGCGAGAAGCTGGAGCAAACGAGTGGAAAAATCAAAAAGAAAAAATATATAATATATTATTATAATTCACATTTTAATAACGCATGTCAATTTTATAACAAATTTACTAAAAAATATTGGCAATGTTTAGAAATTTACAAGGCCTAGCTTCCTATTATTCTAATTTGTAGGAAAAAAAATATTTCAATCGAATACTCGATACAAAATAATATTCAAATTGAATAAAAGTTTTCAGTTGTATTAACAAGTAGCAAGCTAAATATTTTCTAAATTTTGAATATTTACCATTCTAAATTATAAGTTTATTTATACATGCAGAACCGCAGATAGGAATAACGAGATTATAAATCAACTTTTAAATTTATCTATGTTTAAACAGTTAAATCATAATAAACACCGACGAAGCAAAGTAAGTGAGTAGCTGACGAAAGCTTTGCGAAATTACATCGATTGATCACGTTAGATTATCAACAAATTAAATTATGCACAATTCCTCATATTAAGAGAAATAGTTTTTTTAATATTAACACTTAATTATAGAATGCATTTGTCCAAATATAAATTTTTCAAAACAAAATTTTATATTAGGAATTCAGAATTTGCGCGACAGCTACAACAACCGAATGCACATAATTATTATAGAAGTCAAGAGTAGCTCCATAGATTCATAGAAACGCATAAGTATTCCATTTATATTCCTATATAAAGTACGATGGCGATGGTTGCATAAAATTCATTTAGAGTTATCTGGTACGTAAAAGTGACAAAGGGTACATTTAATTTTTATGATATTTCCAACAAACGGTATATTCACATGATTTTCGAATGTTTAAAATAAAAGAATGCAGGCAGCTTCATAACAAAACGAGATGTGCATTAGATCGAAAATAGTGAAAATTAATTATTAGTAATTACACATACCGTTCTTAAACCTTGTAATTAGTCGATGATAATAAGCTTATTACAAAAATAGGTTAATTTCACGCTGCATTTTAAGTTTTAGTAATGCACTGTAATAATGTAATGATTTGATCGACAGTTTTTCGAACATGAATTCGAGGGATATGTTTTACGAAAACGTAGTAATTAAATAATCACAACTGAATTATAAATAGAATTATAAGTTTTCTTTCACAATTAGCGAGTATCAACAAAATTATATTCCTGTTAAATATTGAATTATCTAATAATTTATTGAAAAGATACATTCTAAGTTTAAATGAAAAATCATATCAGATTTACATTATTTAAAGCAGGTTCGTTTGAACTTGAAAGTAAAATAGAGATAATACATTCTCTACACATCAATAAAAATTCTCGGGCTTGCGTACGACATAATTGTAAAATACATTGTTACAAAATTGTTGCGAATAATATTATTTATTGAAATTTAAATGATAGACAAGAATTTACTTTTATATATCATTCTCATTTCTTCAAAAAGATTTACGGTAGATTTTTCTAATTGATGTGTTTTAAAAAATATTAAGATTTTCCTCATCCTCCATGATAATCCTTACGAATAATTCGTGTTTGTGATATTGATGAATTTTGGAGAGTATATAGACCAAAAAGGTTTTTAACATAGTTTAAACTTTCCATAAAATCTTATAAATTTTATGGAAAAAGAATTCATTAGAAATTAGTAGTGAATTTTTTTTAAGCTTCCGTGTGAAATGAGGAGTTATTGTATAAGACTTAAACAAATAAACCTAATATAAATTGAAAAAATTAAAAAATATTTGTAGCCAATTTTAGCGTATGTGATTCAATGTCGTTACTAGTAGTCAAGTGTTCCCGCTGCATTTGATAAATTTGACATGCATTTGAATAAAGTTTTCCGTCTACGCGAAAAGCTTTAAATCATCAACATAAATATATCCGAATTGTCAAGTTCAACTTGTTTCTTGATTCGAATGAAATTACTCCAATGGAAGTTCAGACTGACTGACGTAAATAAGATTACATAATAATGTACATAAAATAAGGGGAAGAACCTTCTATTTTATAACTTCTTATGTAAACTTCACGAGGCTCTAACTATTGGTATTTTATTTCAATTTAAAATCATTGGTCGCGCGTAGATCATTGAAAGCGACAAAAACTGTGTAGTGTATTTCAACCGAATGAATTTACATGTTTATTGAGATTTTTTTTGACATTGACATTGATTGCAATAGGTATTTTTAAACGATTAAGTGGCTGATAAATAAGAATAATGTAACATACTCTTCTTATTCGTTAAATAATTTGTTTTTAACGAATTATTTATCATCTCTCGCGAAGAAAAAATGAAAAAGCTTCTGGAAAAGTTGAAGCAACTGTGATTTGTTTGTTTCTATTTAGATTTTATGTTTATGATATTAGTTATCATTTAAGAAACACCTCACGTGACTACGTCGAACGGACAGATTTATATAACGATTTGAAAATATATCGTAAAACGACGTACGCATTGTTTAATATTCGAATCAAGTATAATTGTTTAAGATTGTCTAAAAAAAGTTCAGAATTTATAATTTCTATCTCACACCTTTGTGAAACACGCGAAAGCATATTCTTTGTTCTTCAATTAAGAATCTTCCTCTTTTTTATTTTCAAGAGAAATTCTGATTTTTCGTTGAGTTCTAAATTAATTTACAACTCTTTCTTAAATTCAAAATAAATTTTCTAAAATTCTAAATCTTCTATTTTCTAAATACAGTTCTCAGTGGCAAATCGTATGCTTTTTTGTTAAAGTAATAAATCTTCGACAAAACTTCAAGATTTTAACAAAAATTTTATTCACTATCGTAAATCTTAATTAAACCGTTTACATGCGTAACATCATCCCTAAAATATGAATGTGTACATTGGCGTTTTTAAATCCAATCATCTGTACGTTATTTTATTATAAAAACGGAGCAAATATTATACTTTCATTGGATTTGTTTGACTAACGAAGTTACAAATCTTAATTCAGACGTCATTTCCAAGACGATAATATAAAGCAAATGTCAAATAATTACAATTATGACTAGATATAATGTATTCAAGTTAAACTGGAAAGACGTCACCCGCATAAACACGATTGTTCCCTACACGTCGTTCGTATTGCTCTAAACTCATCGTGTATTTCCATCGATATGGACGTGGACAATGCGAATGAACGTACTCTGGAATTGTTGACAATTCGCATGGATTCGAATAGACGAAAGTAGCGACAGTAGCTCCTCGTCAAGACGATCTTCGAAACCGTGCTCGAGTTCGATGCTTTGCTCTTGCAAATGTGTAACCAAACTTACATTAAGCCTCACCGAGTTCCGAAACAATGCAGAATTCCAAGCAACTCCGTCTAACTTTCTCGTTAACCATGCCTTTGAGGAAAGTCGCGCGTTATTAGCGAAAGCGCGACAACAGAGTTACTTCGACATAACCTAGTACATAATCTTACTCGATATTACTCGAGTGTTGGAAGTGATGTTCACTTCTTGTACCGATTACTTGTTGTTTCCTTTCATTACGCGTTTCAGTAACAACGGACACGAGTTCGGATATAAGAGAGAATGCGTCGAGCAAAGAGGAAAAAATTTAGCTTATGAAATTAAATATGAAATAAAAATTGACCAGTGCAGAAATTTGATTACGTCAGGTAAGAACAAGCGTTTCTAATGTTATATGTTTACTTTATATCGATTATTCTTGGCAACTAATCGATATTATTTTTGCATATTCGCATTCACGAAAGCGCACGTAAGAGTATATTAATTTTCCATCGTAAAAACCTTTTCAATGACAAGCACATTCATCAATTACTATGAAACGCTACACTCTGATACTTTATACATATGATTATTGTTACAAAAAGATGAAAATACGATTGAAGGAAATACGATTTTTTCGGAATGGAATGAAAATTAATCCATCGAAATGTATAAATATGGAAAAAATAATGCACACCGAATACACATTTAGTTTTTATCAATTGTTCATTTATCAATTACCCATTAAAAATACGGAATTCTCGTATGCAAATATTTAATTTTTAAATTTGAATAAAAATTTAACAAACACGAAAACTTGGTGAGAAGCAAAAATGTTTCTAAAATTATTTAAAACTCAAACATGTATATTTTCACTGTATTTAACTGTTTTCGATCAAATTTTATTACTCATATGCACAGAATTTCTGTATTATCTTATGAACTTTAACTCTAAATTATCAACTTTGAACTTATCAGCTTAAATATTCTTCTAAACTTATCTTCAAATACGTATGCGTATACGTAAGTATATCTTATAAGTAAAACTAGTACATTTCGTTGACACCTGTCACTAAGTAGGTTTCACAAATATCGAGCTGTTTCACACTTGTTTTATGCTTTAATGATGCTATCAAATTTCTTTATGATAAACTGCATAAATTAAAGTATTGCCTTAGCGCAATCGTACTCGTTAAATTAATATCAGAGTCCAGCTTTTGTGTTATTACTAAGTAATTCGTTTGCAATGATAAGAAAATTCTTTAACGCGCAGGTAAGTAAGAGTAAGTGTAGAAAATCTGCAACGTGATAACTCACCGTTGTCAGAACTAATTCATAAATAAAATCGACAATTACAGCTACGAGATAAATCACAACATTGCAATTATAATATGTGTCGATCGAATCCGTGATTATATCGATGCGAGCTACGTGAAACATGTACTATAAAATAAATTGATTAGAACAAGTCCAGTATAATGCGTAATTCGATATAATAATGCGTCCAGGATGAAAATGCGACGTACGATAAGTTTGCAATGAATCACACATTCTTCGTGTTCCCACAATGCTCATTCGATCATAAACTTATTGGCTCAGAGGCTCCTGCGATACTCCAACAGAGGCGATCTTCTGCTTCCCCGCCGAAAAGTCGCGTAGCCGAATTCGTATGCACACAATTACGCGGACCCTACCCGTTTTCTTATCGACAGGCTGCTCTTATCTTAGAAGCACCAGTGACATATTCTGCAGAGGTGACGAAGTACGTTCCGTTACCTCATGCTCGAGGTGAATTTTAGCAGGGAATTCCCCAGTGATCCGACGCACGCGATTCCGGATTCTCGGTGACTAAAATAAAACATGAATGGACGCACTCCGATCTCACGCGAATTACGTTTCTTATTTTTGGAGCCGCTGTTTAGTGCTAATGGTCTTTTTAACATTCTTGCGGCAAAATTGACTTAATCAGCTGCTAAAATAGAAAAGAAAGTTCTTTGAATGTCGGCAATGCTTATTAATGAAACGCATTATTTAACTTTGTTCGAGTATTCTCGAATAGAATAGAGTTTTATCTTGTGACGTCATGGCTCAAAATTTATTATAATTTTCTATTCAAAGAGGAATTCGTGCTCTAAAGTGCTTTATCTTAAATGTACTTCTTCGTGGTCTTGCAACCTTTGCCGTTTATATTAGCTTCTGCATTGACATTTATTGGTCTCGTGTACAACAAAAGTGAATTCTTGAAATTTATTTTCATTTGACATCAACTTTATTCGCTTCATTAGTTAAAATCTTGCTTTCGTTTGAAATACAAGCTTAGTAGGTAATAACCTAAGCGGTATACGATAAACGAAATATATTTTAAAATAGTAAACCAAAGCATTTTCTAAGCCAACATCTTTCAGTACAATTATTAGCATCGTAGCGTAACCGTTATTGGAACATTCTTTTATTGCGGCCTACAATTGATATCTTGTACAATATCATCCGTACGTCGGCTACTGTTATTGTAGCCAAGTATCTGTGACTGCTATATCTCAACGTTAACGCATATTTCTTGTCGGTATATCACTTTACGTCACAATTAATGAGCAATAGCCGGTACGGTACCTGCAATCTGAAAATATCATTAATTGCATTTTTATTACGTTTTTTCCCCCCTAAAAGCATGTCGCTTTAATGGCGTCTATTGGTTTTGAAAAAAATTAAAATTACCACGGAAGGTTTTGTAACAAAAATTTTGTAAAACTTTAATGATATTGTGCAAAACATATCCGCAGAATGTATCGAAGCACAAAAGGAACTCTCGTGAGCTTTGAAAACCAAATAATTTCTCAGGCTATTGTAAATATTTTAATTAGTAATCACGTTTACGACGATAATATTTATTTGTACTATAATTTATTAAACGAGAAGTTCATAATTATTTACGTACGTGTGCTCCATAATGAAAAAACGAAAAGGAACAAGCGTCTTCGGCAAACGTACTGTAAAATAAGATGATACGGATGTAGTAAAACATAGATAGAGAGACGAGAAATATGCTGTTTTAAAATTTTGAGACAAGTAGATTGAATGAATTACCTGAAATTTGTGGGGATTCGAAGAGAAATAGCTGAATAGTACAGATAAGGCATACGCTATATCAATAAATAGATGATCATCGATAAATATTCTAGGCAAGATATTTTATTTGGAAAGAAAAAATTTCCCAAACAGATACATAAGTAATGGCAGATACTGTACTTGGAGGCTGCGACTATGCATTACCGTTAACTTCTGCAACGATATTTCTCATTAGGGTATTATATTGAAATATTAGTAGGTGCATGAAAATAGTTGAGTAAAATGGAACGACCCAATGATTTACAAAGTAAAAATACGAAGACTTAATTCTGTTACAAGACATCAAGATCTGTTAATGCACAAGAGTTAAGAAAGCGATCGACAAGTGCATGTAAAAGTTAATTTAAATTAATTAAAGATCAGGTAAGTACTTGCAAAGCGTGCAGCATACATCCTATGATTTAAAAAAATCACACGCTTAATTAACCGAAAATTAATTAAGAGGTAGAGTGTACGGAACATCGTCATAGACACTAATCCTTCCAAGTATATTTTCATCTCTAATAATAAGCTTAACACTTGATAGCGAATGTAACCATTAAGCCAGCGAAACTCATAGCCACTCATATAAAAGGTAAAAATACTAAAACAAACTAAAGCGCATTCATTAGAATTCTATTACAATCGAGGATCTGCGAACGTGACTATCTTAATAGGATAATTCGCTCATAAGCGAGCTCTTGAAGGATTAGCAGGTCGATTTGCATCAAGATGTTGCTCGAGTTGCTTCAATAAGACTTATCGAGAAATTTCGATGCAGTTGAAAAGTTTGGTGATTAGCCAAAGCTTCGGTGCAATAGATATGATAAATGATTCCGTGGCTGATGAGATTCCTTTCTGTTTCCACGGCGTTGAATAGTGTGTTCTTGAAGGTTGGCATATCTCGGAGGTAAAACTGGCCTTCTGATATCATTTACGATGTAATTTCCCTCGAGGACGGATTTCGTACGTTTGGTAAGTTTTCATACCTCTGCCGGTCACACGGATTGTCACCGAGAGGGAAAAAAATAGGAAGTACTTATAGGTACGCAATTGAGTGAATGTGACTTTACAAGATCATAAATGGATGCTGCGCAAAAGCTTATCGTTTGATGAAAGTAATATGCCGTAATGTATTTACCAAAAGTGGCTAAAACTGCCCTTTTAAGGCAGACTTTAACTTGAAATTAGTAATATACAATATCTTTTAATACTATTTCTCAATATGTATAATTGTACAAACAATATGTATAAACAAAAATTATTAATTATATGCATTTTCTTTCAAACGGATATTATCAAATATTTCAAATATTATCTCATATATGTCGATGTAAAAATTGAAATAAAATTACAAATTAATATTTATTAAGGATAATATTTATTAAGGAAAATTCAAACAATCCCTTAGACATAATGTAGACTTTTGTTTTTATATCTTGAAGAATAAATATAAAAAGCCTCGGTGATTATAATCGATTCCACGGTTCTCGATAAATAGATTCTTAAAGAAATAATTTTCGAAGCAGATAACCGCAAATATCACAAAAATTTGAAGAAGTAAAACAATCCGGCAATGAACTCAATCGACAGATACGAAAATTCTATGTATCGCTAAGGTTTGAAAGTGATTGTTCTTATCTAGAATAAAAAATCTAAATAGTTATCTCAAGAGAAGTAGTAATTCATACTTAAATTATATAGATTTTTAGAAAATATAAATAATTAGGATATTCTTGGGCATATTTTATTCGATGTTTATAAATATACATAAAATCAGATTTCTTACACAAAATAGAATTATCGATGCTTACAAGTATGATTGTATTTTTAAATTTTCAATAATAAAAACATAATTTTTTACT
The DNA here is from genome assembly GCA_018907045.1 of Wiebesia pumilae. Lineage (NCBI taxonomy): Eukaryota > Metazoa > Arthropoda > Insecta > Hymenoptera > Agaonidae > Wiebesia > Wiebesia pumilae. Next base: position 7,955,087 of record JACCHZ010000138.1, read on the forward strand.
TACGTTATTTAAATATTATAATTTTGATGGACAAAGTTTGAAAAAATTAAAAGAAATTAAATAACAATAAAAAGAATCGAACGTGTTTACCGATCCTTTTCAAAAAGATAAAATGTTTCAAAATGCTGAAAAAATAGTAATTTAGAAATTACTCTAACAGTATTAATTATAACGTTGAGAAATCTCGTTGAGCAATGTTCATAAATGCAGAACGTAATTTTCATGCTAATATTATGCGGTATTTTAGTTTTATGTTTTTGTTTGTAAATAAAGATTGTAATGATTTATCAAATTGCGGGTCAAAAGGAAAAATAAAGAATATTTTACAAACTATAATCTTGTTTCATCCTTAGAAATTTGTATTTTTTAGTAACATATAATATTATAGAATTAATATAAAGATCGATTAATAAAGTAATTGTTTATAAGCTTATATAAATTGTATTGCCAAAAAACACTTCATTATTTATTATATTTAAATAGTGTGAGTGGATTAGTTTTGAATAAGTAGAAAAGGAATTGATATACAGTATTTAGGAGTGAAATATTGGCTCTTTCTAATTTTTTTAACCAACATCTACTTAAGATATTGACAGTGATACAGTAAAGTCACATTCTTAAATTTTGTAATTAACAATAATTTGCAAATAATATTAATTTAAATTGATACTGAAAATTATATTTCAAAGTTTATCTAAAAAAAGTCAATATTCAAAAGCGAAATCAGTTTTTGGTTTGTACGACAGAATTTTGCTTCAACAAAAATATTTTATTAATTTAAGCAAAACGATTTACTCGCATGTATTTTTTTTAAATATTTAAACATAAGAACGACATTAATTGAACTTTTCTTTTCTTTGAGTAATAACTTAACTTTGTTAAATCATTATTTAAGATGCTATTATTATATTAACAATTCTAACGACATAATTTTTATGTACGAACTTGAACGAAGAAATTCGAAAACGATTTTAATTATCAGGAATAACACCAATACTATCGATCTTCTTTTCTCTGCATACGTGTACTTTCTCTCTCTCTCTCTCTCTCTCTCTCTCTCTCTCGCTTTCTTTTTTATCCATCTATTCTTATCACTGTGTGTTCCGTTTAACAGTAACATATTCGCATGATTTTATAAATATAAGGAATATAATTTTTAATTTTATCAATAATTAACTTATAAGAAATGTAACACACAAGTTTGTATCTAAGTTTAGAATAAATTTTAAGCGAAATTTTCAAATTTTCTTTTGAAGGACAGGCAAAATGCATGCATATATAATCATATAATTTTTTTAATATTAGATAAAATGATATTTTGATTTTTTGAGTTATAATAAGAATAATTAAGAAATGATTATTACTTTATAAAAGTAGTTTTGATCGTTTTAAGGTGTATTAGATTATGCGTACTCTTTTTAGTTGAATTATTACAAAAAAATAAAGTAAAAAATTAATTTCTCTTGATGAAATATATTTTCATATATTTCATGCGTTCAAATACTTATAATTTGAAATTTTAGTAAGTAAAAAAATTATTTTTAGATATGAATTTTTATAGAATCACTTATAAATATCTTAGTTACTAATTTTTTGAAATATGCCTACATATTTATATATGATTATATATGTAAGCTTATACTATGTATAAAGTATTCCAGTATTCAATTATAAAATAAAATTGAATTAATTTTTGGTTGAATATTTGAAATTATTTTTCCTTTCTTAGTTTACTAAGCAATGAAACTTGTTGTAATGATGACTGAACATTTAGAATAGTTTAATAATATCTTTATATTCCTGCAAGTATTCTTAGATAAAATAACGTCGGTATTTTGTTACACACAGCCGTTAACTTATATAAAATTGACCTGTGGAATTCGATAATTATTTAATACTTTATTGTATTTATTAAATAATAAAATTTTTTTTAATCATGCATAATGTATGGATATTATTTTTAACGTAACTTATTATAAAATTGTTAATAAATTATGCCACTAAAACTGTAATAAAAAAATTTCTAAAAACTATGGAAAGTCGAATACTAAGCCAATTTATGATTGTAAGTATTTCATAACCAAAGACTAGTGAGTAATAAGAATATCACTGATATGGAATCGCAGATGATTTAACGTGTAATTATATTTTTTTATAGCCACTATGTCAACTTGTCTTGTACAAATTAATGATATCTTGCAATTCATAATTAGATTATAAAAAATAATAATATCTTTTGATTTTTAATTATAGCAAGCATCATCTTATAATAACGCGATAGTCAAACGAAGTAGTTTATAGCAGTGAAAAAAGGAAAAAAAATACTTGGAATTTAATAAGATGTTGTAAGGGTTTTGTAAGGTATTTCATAAAAAATTAACTTTAAATAATATGATATAAACTGAACCATAAGTTTGAAGCCTTACAATAAATATTTGATCAGGTGTTTGATAACGAGTTTTCAACACGATTTGTCAGTGGCACAAGTCAATGAATGACGCCTTCATTAGCGTACTACGTGTACGTCTACGTGTACAAACAGAAATGATAAGATTTCGTTTTTATCGGACTTCCGAATTCTGCAACACAGGATTGAAACTAACACTTGCGGAAAAACAAGTCCAAAATTTCTTACACAGATGTACGTACATGTGCGTGATTTTATACGTTTCGTAGTCGTAATAATGCTTTTTTTATAGTACGCATATTTGTACATTATACTTGCTTTTACTTATTTATTGTATTAATTTCTAAATATTGTCAGAATACGGACCTGAAGGAGCCTTGGAAGTGCGATATCTATCATCAAATTTGTCAGAACAATGTACGATGGAGATTTTTGAGCATTATAATAATTATATTAGGGTCTAGTGATCTGTGACATTATTGTTAATTCAATAATGAAACGAGAAAAAATATATTATAACAGAAGAGAGTAAAATATAAATTAAATTGAGCAGTTTCAAAATTTGGTTAAACATTAAAGATTAAAGTTGTACATGTTAAAGAGTGAAAATTTGCAAATTGACATTGTTTGTACTTTAAGAATGTATACATAAACAGATGATGTACTATCTAATATTATTATTATTGCGCTATTGATAATATAAATAATTAACTATTTTTCTACGTAAGCACACTGTGCATATAATATAATCATTTTATCTCAGCTGGTGATTTCGATGTATGCGAGTAATTTATATACTTGTAATCATAATATCATATCCAATGTGCACAAATTGTAAATATAATTTACAATTGTAAATATAAATTATACGTGTATAAATTTGCACTGCTATATCCTGTGCAATCAATAATACTATGCGTCTCGATGATATGTACAATTATATTAAAGTTTCCTATATGAGAAATTTTATTACAAAAGTAAAAAGTGTTATTAAATTTTTATTTAAATATAAAAATTCCACGATTGTGAGCAATACTACGTGGGATCACTAACAGTCAAGATTTAACTGCTGCTTACTCCTACACATGAGTAATTCAAAGAGATTTGTTCATTTATGTAATGATCAGTATGTATTTGTTTTACTTGCCTTTGGCCGTCATGATTCTCATCAGGTTTGTAAGATTTGGTTATCATGGATATGATGTCACGTTATTGTATTGGATATTAAAGAATTTCTGTTTCAAGGCACGTTTGCCTTTTGTTAAAAATATATTCTTATTAATAATACTAATATTATGTAATAACAAATAAGAAAATTAATTTCGCACAAAATTGATGAGAATAAAAATCTTTCAGCTGCTCGAAGAATTATCAACAAAATCCATCACATTAAAAAACGTGAATTTCTGTTAGATTAAAAGAAAATGGGTATCATCCGACTTTCAACAGCAATTAAGGTTCAATGAACTTAAATTCTTATCAAAAAATATTTGAATTTCAACTCTATTATACTATCGATTATATCTTTAATAATATTGAACCAATTTGCTTTATCTACGGACTTATCAACCACATTCTAGGTTATATATTGCCTGATTTTAAAGAAAAACCAAGGACTTCAAAGTAAAGTTTAATTTGAAATAAAAGAAAATTATTCAACAATCGAATATTTAAGTATACTTTATAAATTTTTTATAGATGTCCCTCAGATAACACCAATATGTCAATCAATAATCGATTGTAATCTATTTTTATCTTCATCTTTCGTTCTCCTATTTTATAAGATTTTTTTTTTTAAAGTAATACATTTAACATGTCAGTTACGCGTAATACATTTAATTATTGGTTAGGATAAAACGTGGAATTTTTTTTCTTTATTTTGGGATACGAATGAAGAAAATTAATTTCTGGTTAAAGAAATTAGGACACCTTCTAAGACTAAATATTTATTAAAATATAAATTAATCGTTAAATTTTGCTGTGCGTATACAAAGAATTTTAATAATTATATAAAGTATTGGTGGACTAAAGCTCTTTTATTAATAAACAATATCGATAAATTGCGATATCAATGAAAAATTGGTAATTTCTGTAAACCTTCAGCCTGTAAGAAGGTTACGATTGAAAATTCAAAGTTACTTAAATATTGACATATAAATAATTATATTTATCAAGAAATATAAACAAAACTTTTCTCATTCATGTTTGTTAATAAATTCCTACATATAAATATTTTTAGGTATTTACTTTACAATGCAATAAATATAATCGTAATCTACAGGCAAATGAAATTGTAATTGTAGTAGATATTAAAAACAAAATAATACTTCTAAGTATGTGTAAAATTAAAACTATCGTTGGTAGTTATGTTGTTCATAATATTTTGTAAACTTAGTAAATCGTTTAAAATTACCATACTAGATTATCGTTACTTTCATTCGTCTCTTCAATGTGTAATGCACACATACATACTTATACATGCGATAAATCAAAAAAATTATCTTCAATTTCGAAGACAATTTTACTATGTAGTCAATAAAATAAATTATTACTTTCATAAAATCATACGTAAACTAAAATAAAATTCGGATATTTCATCTGGTTAAACTGTATAGATAAATTTTCGAGATAAGGAAGCAAATCATCTTTTAAGTATTCGTTGGAATTACCGGATTCCAACTCCCACGGTAACTCGTATTTTTAAATTCGAAAGTCTTATTTTTAAATTACTGCAATGCTAAAAATAAATTTTAAAAATGTCTAAGCGTCCGTTACTAAATGTAAAAGAAAATCAGGTGCTTTAATACGAACGAATTAAACGAAGAGAAAGCGCCTTATATTTTCTTAATTATTAAGTAAAATGTACGTAAAAAAACTAGGCGAAACACTCAGATTCATTGTTTATTATTATTTATTATTATTACTATTCACTTTGAGCAAAAATTATTTAAGTACTAGAATAAATTTTAATTCGTGGATTGCGTAAAAATTTTAAAAATTTAATTAATTTTCTGGTTAAATATTATCTTGTAATAAAACAAATTTCAATTAAATTTATTAAGAATAAGATTTATTTTAAAAGGTTCATTTAATGGAGTTGTTTAATATACAACGACTATTAATTATAAAGTACGTTGTAAAATATAATTTTTATATTTGATAACTTGCATTTGCTGAAATATTTCATTTGATACCACTGTTTTCTGTGCGTTTGTATTTGCAAATATTTTATTAATTATGTATAATAAATTGACGAGAAATAAATTTGACAGAAATAAATTGTTCTGAGATACGTGTATTTCATTGAAAAAGGTATTACATTTTGAAAAATATGAAGAATTTGCAATGATATTATCGAAATGCTAGAATTTCTTCAAAAACAAAATACGCTTTAAACCTTGAAATACGTTTGAATATTTTAAACAATTTGTTGGAATGTCAGACAATACTACAAAAATATTCACGGGAGTGTTTTTACGAAACGAGAAACAAATGAATACGCATTATTATGTGATTTAATAAAATTTAGAACAAACCGCTTAATAACAAAAATAAAATGAAAACATTGTGAATGAACTGGTTATCTGAAATGCTTTGAAGTATTTTATATCACGTATTTTAGGATTTGTCAATATTCCTAAAATTGTTCGTAAAGAATAACCACGAAATATATTTCATCGAATACCTAATGAGTAAATAATCCGTATGTAATATAGGGAAAAATATATAAACGTTGATTATTAAAGAAAAAGAATTATTAATGGTAATATTAAAGATAGGGCGGCATTCTTACCATAACGTCAGAAGGTTGATACCAAAAAGAAATTAAAATGGGTACAAAATTGTCGATGTTAACATTATTTTACTATAATTTGCATAATTCCACATGCGTTGGAGCACCTGAAATTACCCACAATAACAACAGTCAGACTTTGATGAATTCCTACTGCTTTTCTCTATGCGTAATTCATCTGTAAATCTATGGATCAGCAAAGAAATCCTTAAAAGCCGTGACAGCGTTCATCGACGGCCTACGCTTTCCAAATAAGTCGGATGCGAAGGAAAATTTACCAATCGCAAGAAGAAAGTAATAAAATACAATTTCCTAATTTGCGACAAATAACGCGAAGATCAGTGATACCAACGAGAGATGGAAGACTGATTAAACGAGGTTAAAATTGGAGCCGAACGAATGTAACGTTTGTAATAAAAGGTTCCTCCTGAAAAGTAAAATTCATTCGTTTCGGTACGAAACAAAAGAGAAAATAAAGGCGGTTCTTCGCTTTTTAAAACGTACGGGGAAACAAAGAAGGCATACTATTTCACCCGCATCTTTTTATTATGCTATCACTTTTCTCAAAATAGACACAGTTAGCGCGTGTTGACGATAATTATTTCCTTCAATTGTCCTCCCTTTCCCTCTATACAGACTTTCACTACTTTGGCTAAATCGTTAGCAAGGACAGTAACGCTGCCTTATTTTGAGCCTCTATAACAAAAAATTTTTAATTCCTTCATTTGTGTATATCTCGCTCTTCGGGTTAATTGTTCATTTGTTTCGAAAACAAAATACAAAAACGGAATACGTTTATCCTCCTTCTTTCTATTATTGAACGATAATCTCTATAAATAACTACAACGTACTTTTCTCTCCATGTATCTCCCGTCGATATATACGATCAGATCGGATCGTCCATTACGCGCAACTGTAAAATTCCTGTAAATCCGTATTGATTTTTCTTAATTCAACAGAAATATTTTTACGAAAAGTGCATTAAAAGCAAACGCAGATTTAAAAAGAATTAATGAAATTCTTTTAAATATTCTGCTACTTTTATTTTAAAATAAGTGCAGCTGCGTTATAAAAAATACAGCTGAATAAACTAACTTAACAATAAGTGTCATTAGTTTGAAAAATAGGTTGAACGCTTTTTAAAAGTTTCTCTTTCCTTACGCGAGAATATCTAGTAGATATTTATTTATACGTTTCTTTTCATAATGAGTATTCAAATACCAACAACCAAGGTATGCCTGTGTATCTCTGCATTTCTCCTTAGCTCGAAGCTTCTATAGCTTGAAGCATCCAATACCATTCTAGTAGTATTAATATTGTGATTTTGCAATAGTTCCTTATTCATAAATACGTACGTAGTACATACGCGTACATAAAGCGTTAAAAGAGATCTGTACAGATCGTACAGATTGTAAGACTGGCCTGTAATTATTCCGACGTTGTAGAAATGCTTCATTCTCAGGAATATACATATAATGAGCACATTCGATAACTTTGAATATCGAAAGCATGATTCTCCGAGATGTGCCTCTTGTGCCTCTCGTTTCCGTCTCGTTTCCGTCTCGTTTTCGTCTCGTTTCCGTCTCGTTTCATTCAGCAACCCTATTAAGGTTGTTAATAAGAGATTTTTATCTCATTTACCGAACCATGCACTTGGCCACTCGCTTATTAGATAATGAATCTGCTTGGATCAAAGCTTTACGTCACATTAGCACGAATTTTTCTGCCGTTTTAGTAATTCGCGTGTTCTGTACCAATACTTCATTGGTAATATGTAAATTAAATTTACCTTGGGTAATCGATGTGATGCAATTACTTACTTTCTTGTGATATAACAAGCTAAGTTTCATCGTGATCGAAGTATCTTTCACGTTACATCTTTTTGCGTACCTACTCAAGGTACCTTCAATTTCTCTTACATTTCAATTGTTTATCATTGTAAGGATATTTAAATTCGGTTTCTCTTATTTACAGCAGAAATAAAGTAATAAAGAAATTCAGCCAGTTCGTAAGTAGAATGTGTTTTCTAATAGTAATGAAATAGAGTCAGTATTATCAATGTTGTAACCATTTCGATTCCCACGTGAAGCAAAGTAGATACTGCGTATTATAAAAGTGCTCGTCAACTGAGTATCTAAATAAATCACGTGCTTCGGAGTCGCGTTGATATTTTTAGTACTTCAAATGTAAGACTCCTAGAAGAATTACGCACTAAATAATTCTTTCGGTATCAGTGGGCGCTTCTCGCTCACCGTAATATAAGTAAAATAAGTGCATTGCTACTCGATTTCTCTAAGCAAAGAATTACTTGCAATAACGTTGAATCTGTCGTTGCTCGGAATCGAGAATAGAGAATAACTGCCAGGATTGGCCCCGTCTCTCTCTCTCTCTCTCTCTCTCTCTCTCTCTCTCTCTCTTCTGATTTATTTTTACATTTATTTCTACTGTCTTATTAATGTCTCGTCCCAGCTCTATGTCGAGATATTATTTTACGAACGAAAAAATGTCTGCCTTCGATCGGTGATCGTATCGATAGCGCAAAATTCGTGACAGCAATGATGATTCATATTTTTCATGCGACAATACCAATCGTGTGATTTTAATTTTAGAAAGAAGAATTTTTAAAAGGGGGACAATGGCTCTCGCGATGATTGCACGTACGTTAACACACATACGAGGCACGTGAAGTACGTCGTCAGTAGCAACCGATGATATAAGACCGCGGAACATCGATATCGAGATATAGATATGTTTTACACTTTTGATACTCGGTCTCGTGACACACTGTACCATCAAACGAGCGTGAATTGATATTTCTTTTTGCGCGTGGCGATACATCGCGACTCACTGGCCCATCGAACGAGCCTGAACAACTAATTCGTGTTGCTAATTCGTAGCTGAAAATTTACAATGATTTAAAACGAGAATAGAGAATCTAATAGAGAATTTCTCAAGTTGTTTTCAAAGTAAATTTCAGTTTCCGATAAGACACGCCTAAGCAATTACCGTCATTCCTGAAGATTCACCGCGATATAAATATCCATTCGCAATTACAAATGTATTCTTTTAGGATTTCCTAAGTTGCGTGCACTCTCAAATTGAAGTTGCTCCATGTAAACAAATCGATAAATTTGATTCAAGGTATTTTAGCGAAATCGCGATGAATTTAATATCAATGTGTTATGTGTAATCTTTAATGTCTGTCAAAATGGTGACAAAATGTCAAAACTACTTTTTATTAAATGAAAAGCAATGCGTCCAGTTTCTTAGGCCACTCTTCTCAAGTGATTTCCATTGTTAATTTTGTGATATGACAAACAGGAATATCATGTTTATGTATGACGTAGCATCATCCGGATTCTTTCGTATCACACGCTATATACTTTTTTTCAATTGATATATTTTATCACGCGAACGTGATAAAACTATGACAGTTAATTCAAGTACGCCAACATTTTTTTACATCTTGTACTACGATGTAATAATAGAAATAGGGCATCGAAAGAGATAACTGGAGATATGTAATGAAAGTATTAAAGATAAATGTTAAGACTACTAACGTGATCCAGTAAAATGTGCATAAGTAACTTTCGTCACTTACCGAAAGCAGTAGTACTTAATTATTACGTTGAATTGTTCAGACGGATATAAAATTACATCTTTTAATAGTTATTAAAAACGAGTGATATATTTTTTCTGTCCGATTAACGATTTTCTTAAGCCGTTTAACTAAACAAAGATTTTCATTAATTCGCGAAAACTTATGCAGCACTTACACAAATACTTTTACAATCAAACTGGCCTCTTTTAAAGAAAGTCCTAGCGATATGTTTACACGAAGCTCGAATTGGACGATTAAAATTATTAAAATCGCTTAAAAACAGCTAAACAGAGCGTCAATTTTATTCAAAATGAAACATTTAAATCTGTTTTTAATATACGTGGTAACGATAAAAAAATGCGCAAGATTACATGACTTATTGTATCGCCGAGAATAAAAAGAGACGAACGGCAACGTCGTTTTTACGAGACAAGAATTATTTTTTAATAGAGATGGTGCGCGGACCCTTAACAGTGAAATTATGAGGTGTAGCATAGTGGAGGGATAATGCGAGAAGCGAAATAAATGAAAGGATGGAAATCGCGAGTACATCTTGTTCGTAGACTGACGGGGACATCAACCTACGGAATTTTCCCTAACATCTGTGAGCCAATGCTGTTCCAGGTCAATCCAATATTCTTTCCACCCATGTGGGCGTTCTGACATACACATGCAGGAAAAAAGCGAACTTTGTACATGGAGCTGAAAAAGCTCTTGTTCGCTAAAATCTTCTTCCGCCTGCGAAGGACAGAAATTGTAATCTCTTTGACGTAAAACGCACTTGACTCAAAGGCGTTATCTGGCATTATTTCAGGTACTATTAATCTTCGTGAATTTTCTCCTGATCGTTACTCGCGAAAATATTGGGATGCATTTTGAGATGAATAAACAGCCAAATTTCAAACAAACCGGAACAAATAACAAATTTATTGCAATCGCTCGGTATATTTGAAAATTATGTAACTGTATGCGGCTTCTTATCTTTTTGCTGATCGATTTAAGTTATAATTACTCAATATTCATGTCGTGGCTGTGAAACTAACGTGAGTAAAATTACAAAAGAAGCTTACGCTCTGCGTATATCATGCTTAAATAAATAATTCTACTTAAATTTCATGCTAAATGTATGAAAACATAAATTAAGAAAAATATATTAATATCAATTTATAATCAATTTAAAGTCAAATTTAATGATATCCAAAGAAGAAGAATATATTTTAGAATAGTGTTTTAAGTGTGTAGTATAAGTATGTCGATTCATTCATGACTCTATAGTAAAATATTAGACTTCTTTAAATTTCTTTAATTATTCTGATTTTGTGTAAATACTTAAAAGTTCTTTATAATCTTAATGTAAGAATAGAAAATTGCAAAATCTATTTGAAATGAAAATGTACCGTACATAAAACTTCATTTACATTAGTTATATATTTTTTGTGACTTTTTAAATTTCTGCATCCTTTTATTTTTATTAAAATTCTCTTTTAATGATTTAATTACCCCGATAGTGCGGTGTGAAATATATTATTTCTCCATCTAGTGACTACATAATTTTCTGTATTATCCATATGATCATATTTTCATCAGATTATTTATTTCTACGAATTATATACGAATACCATAAATGTATTTTTCTAATTATTCGATATGAACATACTTTCTCTATCTATATTCTTGCTTTGAGAATTTTGACTTCCAAATTACGTAATTTGGAATTAAAATTGCTCATAATTTCCTGAGATTATCAAAGTAAAATTATATATTTTTGTAAATGTGATTTTCTCTTAATTTTTTCTTCTACGTTATTTCTATCACTTATTGCTGTGCCAAGTTATTTATTAATTCATACCAACCAAAGGTTTTATTACCAGTTTTTATCTCATCAAATTGTCTATAGGTGATTACATAATTTGTTTTCGCCTCGTGTGATCTTAACTCTGCTTCTATTCTTGCTCCGAATAAAATTTTCTCTATTAAAATTACGATCCCTTTACTATTGCTCACGAAATCTAGATCATTTATATATTCTAAGACTTGAATTTTCTATGCTTTTGCTTACAAAAATCGAAAAATTTACCCTAAAAATAAATTAAGAGAGAAAAATAACAGAGTTTCAACTTGTTTTAAACTCATCGTACTTTCCCGTAATTGTCATAAAACATTCAAATCATTATCTGCGTACTAAAATTATTGGAAAATTATTTTCCTCGCATGTTGCATCATATCGTTTTATAGATTATTACATGCCATTTGATTTATTATAAAACGTATATTTCTTAAAATTTCAGTGATGTCTTACTCATTTCTCTCTTATAACGTTTGTCATGTTACATTTCTCATGCTGATGATCCTAGAGAACAATAATATTATTAATTTTAAATATTATATAATATAATAATTTTTATATGAAAAATTATTTTTAAAAAAGGTAAGATAAGTTTGTATAAACAGCAAAAATTAAAATAATATTTAAGTAGAACATTAAATATATAGGATTAAAGTTTAGACTAAAATACGATTAGCAAAATTGAATCCAATCTCATTTAACAAGATTTAGTGTTTATGTAAACGGATCTATCGATGTACTAATTGTATTATCACGCACATGTGTATAGACTTCACTTAATTTTTCATATTGTATTAATTAATTTTTAAAGCTCAATAAATTGATAGTCAAACTATTTATCATACGAAATATGATAAAATATAACTGAAGAATTAACGTAATTAAAAACTTTAAACAAGTCATAGGCTTATTTATGCGTGGTGTACATACCACAGAAAGAGTAAGTTTTATCGAGAATACAAAGATTATTTTTCTCAATCTGTTACAAATCTCTTCTGATGATCTCAAATGATCTTTGATTTCATTTCAGATTTTTATGTTTAACGAATTTGAAGTTTATTGTTCATTTAATAGGAATATTATGGTAATTCCTAAACTATATTTTCTTATAAATATCTTTTTCTCAAAGTTATTCCTAACCATTTTATTAAACTAATAATTCAAGAACTCAATACCAATTTATTCTGTTTCGTTTTAACAATGGAGAGAATGTATATCTTAACTTTATTTTCATCTATAACACCTTAATATTACTTCCAGTTTTATCTTGATAAACATAAAGCTTTATTTAAGTTTTTTTATTTTTCAATAAGAATGAACAGAACTGATTTTAGTTCCAATTATAAATACGTTTAATTAGTTTCAATAATCTGCTTATATGTAAAGTACCAAAAAGTGATGAAAGATCTCTACCAAAGAAAAAAAATGTTATAAAAAAATTATAAAAAATTAAAAGTGCACAGGATATGTTTGGATAGAATTAAAATGGAACAGCATAAGAATATTAATATCAATTATTAGAAGATATATATATATATAAATCTGATACTATAAAAGAATATTGAAAGAAAGAATATTTAATTTAAATGAAAGAAAAATTAAATTAAAGTAAAACAAAAATACCTTATTAAAATTGCTAGAATTTATGCTTTTTTATAATTAGAATTCCTACATTGAATAATAATAAATATAATTTCAAAAGCCTAATAAATAATTCGAAATATGCATTTTTCGAACTGTACCTTTTCTTAGTCTTCTTTGAATACTATGCCTAATATTTATTATCTATATTCAATAACGTCTATTCAAACAGATATTTTATCGTGCACATTCAGATTAATTTTTTATCATCTGTACGACCAGCCTATAAGTGACCTTGAACTTTAAGCTTTTATTCCTTCGACTTTTACAAAAGAAAAATCAAAAGTTCATTGTAATGTTGTTGTTTGATATTTAGTTTTTAGAAATGTAATTAATGTTCTTAACGTAAAATACGCTTTTCACGTTTAACAGAAACTAATGCATTCTAGCTAGATCACTAACAACTAGAATAACTTTATTCGCGTGTAATATAACTTACCGACAAAATGAAAAAATATTCACAACTTTATACTCATTTTTTAATATTTACAAGATTATAAATTTACCAGGATAAACCGTTAGGAGGCAAACGATCGTCTGTCCGAGGTCTGCTTTTTTAGTTTTAATTTATTTTCGTGGTCACTACTCATTAATACCAAATGATCTTCAATTTAATATTCGTTAAAAATATAATTACAATATTTTTAAACTAAGTTACAACGACAATTTTGGTAATACTTTTTTGAAATACATAAAATATTTAGTAATAAAATTGAGTTTTCATTTTTAAAAGAAGGACATACAATTTAATGTACGTCGGGATATTTTAAACAGCAATTTTAAAAGACGTGCATTTTAGAAAAACTTACTTAAAATTCTCGATACTGTTCTCAGCATTTTCGACAACAATAATTTCTATCTCACGCAATTTTAATCTATTTCTATCTCTATCTCAACAATAATTTCTACCTCACGTTGATTTTAATTGAATTAGGTTTAAATATTATAGACAATTTTCTGCATAATGTAATTCAGGATAAAGGAAAATTAAAAAAATATTTTCCTGAATTGTAACTGAAACCGAGTGAGAAATAACAGAAGTCAGAAAACTGAAAAGTTTTGTTTAATAAACATTTTGCTTTTAATTTATGAAATGCTTAAATAAATCATGCATTATGGTTCAAGTAGTTTAATCATTTATACAGTAGTTACTTTTAGAAAATCTCTGAGGAAACATAAATCTTGGAAAATTTCTTTAGGAAACTCATATTTAATCAAAATTCATGCATTGTAAGGTATACGTATTTTTATTTTACCGTCAACTTCTTGAATATACTACTATATTGCCTTGTGTAAAGTAGTATATGCTAATTTTCATGTAGAACATGTACATGTACGTGTAAGAGAAAATATTAAAAGAATAAAAGTATTTTTTTCCTATTTACTCGTTCGCATTGGCTCGCGTAAAATGATATCAACAAGGACCTTGACAAAACAACTGAACTAAACGATGGATTTAGAATCGTAAATGATTAATCTAATGTCAAAAAATATACAAATCATCCTTAAAATTTGTATCAACGATTATCGTCTTGTCTTTTATCATCTTATCAAAAATTCAACAATGGGTATGCAGAATCACCAATTACAATTTTGAATAAAGAAATTGCATCCTTTATTTACGTGTTTATTTCATAAAAAATGAGTTTCAGGAGCAAGCATATGAAATTTCATAAATTTTTATTAATTTGGTCACATTGACTGAAAATACCGCTTTATTGATATTGCATGTGAAACAAACGAAATCGCCGACAAAAAGTTTTGGCGCGGTAACGATCATCACTCGTAAAACACCATGGGAACGTCGAGTGCGCAAGAGTATTGTAGAAAGTACAGAGACGTTACGGCCCGGAGCAACGAAGTTCCCGGTGACTAATCGCGCAGGGCCTCCGGTCGAACCTCTAGATTCCTGTACGTCAGACGGCATTTCTGAACTCAAATTATCCTCTCGAAGAAAGTCTCGAAGCAATCCTCGTGATTATTTGCCTCGGATTGCCAAACACTCGAATGTAATCCAGTCGTCGCTGCATTTACGATCACGGCCTGATTTCATTAGGAATTACTATTTCGACATCTAACTCGCGTCTGTATCCACTAAACTGCATCTACTCGCACGATTTTTTTTATTTTACCTACAATTCAAAGTAAGGCTAACTTATCTTGGCTTCCGAGCAATCATTTCTTCTAAATTGCTCTTTGTAATATTCTGCGGTGTAATTGAAATTTGGGAACGAGCGAAGGAGTTATTATTGCTTATTCCTCGAACTCGGCAGACGAGTAAATTCTCCGAGCGCTCGCGAATACTCGTTTGTAATATCGCAGAGAACGGTAAAGATCAGCAATTCAAAAATCACGTGTCTTTCAAAAAACTACGTCGCAGAAGCAATGCTCAAACCGATGCTCATCGAAGTTAATCCTCGATTGTTCTCGTTATAATTTTTTTATCTCGCGTATCTTACGGCTCTGCACAATAATAAAACTCCCAAGTCCTCAGCTGATGATCAATTGATGATCACAAGAGAAGAGAAATTTTCATTTTCATTCAAACCTCGTAACGTCTTAATTTATTAAGCAGTGGTCTATTACAGTGAAGCTTGATTCCTAAATTTCCATCATTTACACGTATATTCGTCATATTTGATCCGAGCGACTAATATGAAAAAGGTTAGAATTTTCTCTCGCAGTCCGATCATTAGCGAATGGACCGACGACCGGAAGGAATGCTGACCTCGCGTGGGTCTCACGTGGACAAAACCAATTCGCGTATCGGACATAAAAGTGCTAATAAAAAGTTGTCATCCTTCCACGAAATGCATCCGAATTAAAAACCAAGATTAAAATCCAAGTCTTCGGGCTTCTACGAAATTCCCTTGGCCAACGCCGCACCAGGAAGATGATCGCAAAAGATCCATGCGCGGAGGTGCGTGCATTGCCGTGGATGTTGCGCGCCATTGACGCAATATCCGGACTCTTCGAGCACCCTTATCTCACGATGATTTGCATTCGCAATCAGTTATTTTCAATGGTAGGCGTTATCGGCCCGTGCGAAATAACCTACCACTCCACGAGCCAAATAAGATAAGACTTTCGAGCTTTTCTCGCGTGGTTGAAAATTATTCGCTGCTAATATCACGCGTACTTTATTCCCTTTTCTTTAATAATAATTGAGAGATTGAATCAGAATCTTAAGTCGTCCTCGACGGCTTTGCGCGGTTTCGCGTAAATAGCAGAAGTTCGTGATACATTGGCCGCAAAATGATTTCGTGATTGTATTAATTAGGCAACGCAATTCGGTAGCGCAAATTTTGAATAATAGATTATACTCGGGAATTCGAATGTATTTTATCGACTATCTTCGCTAAACTGCATTTCTAATTTCTAATTCGAAAACTATAGCCACAAAAGTTGTTCTTTTAACACTTAAAATATGGGGTACATTGTAGCCAAGTAAACACCCACGACATTAAGACAAACGCTATTTCTTTTCACGCAAACACAAGTGCACAAACTTTCATTTTTAGATAACCTTTAAACATTAATCATATCAAATACGCGTGCTTTACCTAAATCTATAAAGTATTTTCATAATCTTATCTACAGATTCACTTCGCCTTCTCACTCGCACAACTCTGTCTTAACTAGCAAACAATTACGGCTTAACATATTTGCTCCCTGTACTTGAATTATTCACATTTAATCTTACGCGATGTATTTTTCTCTAAGTTTTTTAATTGTGAATTTTAAGTAAAATAAATACTTTTAATACAAGGATAAAACTCATTAGGCATACCAAATTCGTAACTGTTATTCGATAAAGTGTAATTGCTCTCTTCGTGATAATGTATCTCATGAAATTTGTAATAATAATTAGATAATACTGTTACTTAAAATTTCACGCGTCAATGTGGAATGAATATTTTCACGGTACATCTATCGAGAAATATTTATCTTTAAAAGAAATATGAATAACACAAAACGTTTTATAGATAGTTTTTAGCGCACTTTACTCGATTTATAAATTCCTGATGTACCGAATGTTATACAATGTCTCTTATTTTTCAAAAGCACAGAAAATCATTCGTTTGATTTAAGAGTAATACTTTTTGTTGAAATGGGGGAAGACATTTAATATAAATGACGTTATACTATAATGTAATGCTTTTACGTTAAATAATTTATTTTCCTCATAGATTTCTATTCAGGATTATTCGCCTTAAAACACAAGTAACGCTTCCGTCGATACAAGAAGCTGAAGAAAATTCTTCACTGAAAAACCATTTGCATACAATTATGAAGATCATTTTATTATATCGACAATTATATCTAAGAATTATAAAACATAAGAACGATCCTCTTTTACTAATAAAAATCATAAATCCATCTAATTCTGATTCTGCAAGGATAGAAAATTTACTATGTTCCATGGAGAAGAATGTATTTTGTTTAAAAAAAAAAAAAAAAAAAAAAAAACACTCGTAAAAAAAATAATTATCATTATGTATATTTCAGTTAACTATTCCATCCTAATCTTAGAAGTTTATATTAATAAACCGAAGATTTTTTTAGGTTTGGAATTACGACATAGATAATCGATATATTTCGATTTTATACCGAGAAAATGATTCTCTTTATATCAAGAGTATCTCAACGATTATTTTTCTACGTAAGCAATTCCTATCATAGCAGGCAGTTTGAGGAATTTTGTTTACGATTCGAAGGAATTTTAAACAAAAAAAAATTTTTTCGTTTCTACAGAAAAGGGAAATTCTTTCACACCGAATGCAAATTCTAGAATCGGAAAAATACACGCACTGGAGACGAAAAAGTACTGTTTATTTACATCGCACTAAATAATACATTTTTATTTTAACTGCAAAAATCATTGACGTCCTTTAACATTAATATAAATAAAGTTTTTTGATATTACATTATTACCATCGCTTTGACGAAGAATCGGAATAATTGAATAATCGTTTCAAACGATAAAATCTATTATTCGTAAGTGATGAAATAGATTATTTTTGCGCGATTACACAGATTATACCGATATTGATAAAATACGATTTTCAATAACGATTACAACGATTCATAATCGATTAACCGAGGTCGGCGTACGTACCACATTAAAAAAAAATATAATTTTCGAACTACGGGTTAGATTTCGAAGATCGAATAAGACAATTGAATGTTTTGATAAGACATTGCGTCCTATACCCTGGAGCCATCAATAGAAAATAATAAAAATCCCTTAAAGGATCGGTAATACATTTCTAACGAAGACGTGTGCACATATTTGTAGTTTCAATTCGAATGCTTATCAAAAAATACATCATCTGATACCGCTAAACCACAATCGACTTTTTCATAACGAGACTAATTGCCTCGAGGATTGAATTTTGATTTGCAATAGTTTTCACTCGGATACCTGGAAATCATGGTAATTTTTCAACGATTGTTATAAAAGAATTTTACTCTGACTAATCAAAAGTTGATTTTTATCTAGATTTTTCATATTTCGATTAAATTATAAACTTCTCGCGAGATTATTCAGAATAAAAATAGAAAATTTCGTATTTACTTTTTCTAATTAATGAATTTATTAATACATTACAGTAATATATCAACGAAAAGAATTTCTAACAAGAATTAACGAGTATTTTATAAAATTCAAAATTCATGCACACGCGTACGACAAAACATTGCTCATACTGATACATGCGTATTCAAATATTTTAATAAGTATTTATTGAAAATAATAAAGGAATATTTTTAAACATGTAATTTTAAGTATTTTGTTTCCATTGAAGCGCCCCAATATAATATAAATAATATTTCTCACAGTTCAATGTTTTGTCAAATTCAATTATTGCGTCTAAAAGTCTTACAGAATATTTGAGCCTGTGAACAAAAGATTATTATTATAGCAAGTATAGGGATTATTATTATAGCGAGTACTTTTACAATAGACTGATTTTAACAGCGTTGAAATTGAAAGTATTTAAATTATATTTCCAAACTGCATTTACGTTATAAAAATGAAGTTTGTCTTAAAAGATGTAATAAATACTAGACAAGAGAGAATCAGTGTTCAAGTTTCTCGTCGAAGTCAACTTTCCTAGCTGAAATATCATCGGACATTTATAACAAAATTGAATTTTATAATTTATGTCAAAAGTGTTTATTGTCTAGCATATTACGAACATTATAAATTGCATTCCTTCCTTGGTACAAGAAGTAGTAACGATCAAGGGATTACTCGCGATTGCATTCATATTGCGTTTTAATTTCTACAAGATATTAACTCAAGTAACATAATACCGTTCCTTGATTGAAGAAAACCACGAGCGCGTTAAAGTTAACGTACTATTCAACAATCGCAACTCAGAGTAAAATATACAAATTCACGATTTCCTCCGTATGTTATAAATATTACGTGATTCGATAAGTAACATTGCAATCCATTCAAAACAATCGAAAGTCGTATTTGTTTCATAGATATGCGATTATCACTGCTTAGATCATGGAAGATACCAGCATTTATTTCCCACGATGTCTAGACTACGCCGATAAGTACTTGGGAAAAAATACGACAAATTCGTGATAATTGCTTGCTTGTTACAATACGCACAAGTGGCTAATAATTACAATAGGACTCCTTTACAATAGATAGTAGCACACGAGTTCTTTTAAGTTTGAAAATTTCACTGGTATCAATCGCACGAGTACGACGCGTAATCTCCTCAATAACGGGCGCACGTTTAATCGATACTTCAGGGCAATGAGCGCCAACCGTTCGCAAAAGCTAATGCAAAACCGACGGGGAAATACCCGCGAGCAGCTCCAAACGAGCAATACAACCAAGGACGACCGGAGCGCGCGATCGGCATCGCGTCTCGAATCTGATCCGAATTCCCCGAGGTGTGGGAGGCTGCGGGATCCGAGGATCCGGGACCGCGAGAAAGGGACGCGGCAAAGTTCGCGCGTCGAGGGTGAGATCGCGCTGCGGACTCGCGGAGGCATGCGACGGGAGTTCGCGCTCGTCGTCAGCGGAGGAGGAGGAGGAGGAGGAGGAGGAGGAGGTGGTGGAGGAGGCGGTCGAGGGAGGCGCGGAGTGGGGTCGAGGCGCCACCACGAGCGCCGGGTATATATGGCCCGTGGTCGTGGCTCCGGGCCGAGTCGTGTTTCCGATCCGGCCGAGGGTTGCGAGTGCCGTGGCCGCCGTAGCACCCAACCATCCTCGGAGCACCCAACCGTACCCGCACGCCCGTTAACCCTGCCGCGGATGTGCCGACGCCTCGCCAACGCGGGGGCAGCCGCCCTCGCGATCCTCGTCCTCGTCCAGGTGACCGAGACGAGACCGTCCGGAGCAGTGCTCAGGTGGGTGTCGAGGCCGATCTCCATCGACCGGCACACGTCCTCCCGATTAACGGTGGGATTGTGCGACCTTTGGAGGACTCTTTGCGGCCCTCTTTGCGATCGTTATTCGCCTTTTTAATCCGTTGCAATTACCGTGCAAAAGCCAAATCCCCGTTCACGGGTCACGGTTGGTTCTAGTTGTCAGTGCGAGTCTCGTGATCGCGTCGGTGCCCCGTCGAGAGGCGGTGCAACACAAGGATTAAACTTGGGGGCTCTTTTCTAACACTACGCAGCAGTTCTAATTACTCGGAAACGGTCGTTAACTCTGGCGCGGAGTCGTGGAAAATTCACCGAAATAATTGCCGTCGATGATAAACGCGAGTGGGTGCATCCCATCGTAAAAAACGTCTGACGCATAGGTGGACCTCGAATCGTCCACCTCGAATCCTACGTTCACCGGCTGACGAAACGCGTTGACTACTCCCCAAGGAATGCGCCCGTCCGATTTCCCGTCCTCGAGCGGCTCCTCGGATCGTTGATGATTTGGCGTTGACTCGTTGCACTCGCGTGTCGCTGATAATCAGCTTCGCTTTCGGTTAACGACGAACGCTTGAGCATTTTTTGCACTGTCAGGCGCTCTTTAATCTTTATAAGGTCTTTATAAGGAGTGCGATAAGCGACCTGGGAGAAATTCGATTGACGCACATTGTACTTGGTATTGAGTTCAACGTTTAACCGGATTATTATTGCAATTGTTGACGACTGTGAATTTCAGGAATTAAACGCGGTAATTTTCTTCATCCCCGAGTGCAATCGCGAACGTGTAAATTTAAATAACTGCCTTGATGCGCTGGAGTAGACTAAATTCATACCAAAATTGTAATACCATTACCGAATACCAGTACTATTCAGTATGATAATTTGTGTATCGCGTACAGCTTTGCATCTCGATCGCAGTCGCTTTTACGCGACAATAATTATGACCATCGGAAAAGTGTACTTTGTCAGGAAAATCGGAGAAGTGTCTCGTACATCTTAGCAAACGCAAGCTGCAGCTGCTCGAAATTATACTTTTACTCGGCGGAGTGGCGTCTCTTAATCTTTGATATCGTCTCAAAGTAAGTTTTCTTGCGCGCTTAGAAAATTATTTCGCAAAAAATACTTGAATATTTTATATATAAATATATAAAATATTCAACCAACGACTGATGTTACTCACTTGCGCTCCAGCGTCTCGTATCCAGTGAGGTAATTGACTGTCTCAGAAGGAAAGTCGTCCGGTTATTATTACACGGTAATTTACATCCTTTTTCTTCGGTTACGTGTGCCATTACTGTCCGAATATCGATGTCGTCAGTTCCAGTATATTCTGCGTAAATGGTGCATCCGTTAGACTTTTCGATCGTGTTATTATAGTAAATTTTTCGTCCTGACGCGCCGGGAAAGCTGTTACTTACATTTACAAACGGATACGAAATATATTTATGTGCACAGTCGTAATATTCTCTTGTCGCTATTGCATTCGAAACTGAGTTTAACAGCCCCTTAATCGTTCCACTTCCTCTTATTTGTTACAGTCGACCAAAGCGAGTGTCGGATCAAAGATTAGCGGAAATTGAGACTTGGTTAGCTTTATCCAAAATGAAGGGGAAACTCGTAACAGTACCCGTTGGTTTCGGCAAAGTGGACCCAGCTAGAGTGTAAGTATACACATTTTATGGGTGTTTATATAATTCGTGGCCTTGTCGTTGCAATAATTTGCAACGCGAAACGCGAAACTGCGAATTTACCATGTAATATTTGGCGTTCGATATTAGTCTCGGCAGTTGATTCAATTCACCGATTTGAATGCAATTCACTCGGAAAGGTATTTTCATTAATACCACGTGATAAATTACATTTTTCATTCACGAATTATATTTTTACGCCCTTTAACGAAACAAGCAATTTCATCGCTAATTGCGTTGCAAGTTACTACAAGCAGACGCGTGAAAATCACTTTACGAATTCTACGATCTTGCGTTCTTTCCGTAAAAGAAAAGCTCAACCTTCTTATGCTTTTGTATAAGGAGCAGGAAATAAGACTTATTGAAAAGATATTCTAATGCTTCCGTGTATAAAATGCATAGCTCCGATAAAATAACAAAGGATTCAGAAGGGATAGAGGGAGAGAAGCTCGTATCGCTTGCGAGAAAATTCATGCGCATAATTGAAAAAACGTTTATCGAAAGTCCTGACAGAAGGACGAGGAGTATTCGGAAAGGTACGATAGAATTCACACATTTCTTCCAAGATCGGAAGCTCGATGTTAAAAATTTCTTCCCGGGCTCGCGAGACGCGTCGACGTAAATAAAATTCCAACCCCCGTTTTCCATTGG
Organism: Wiebesia pumilae; assembly: GCA_018907045.1. Taxonomy (NCBI): domain Eukaryota; kingdom Metazoa; phylum Arthropoda; class Insecta; order Hymenoptera; family Agaonidae; genus Wiebesia; species Wiebesia pumilae. Next base: position 7,978,109 of record JACCHZ010000138.1, read on the forward strand.
CTAAGGGTCGCCAATTAACTCGTTATTATCGTGGCTTTAGTCGATTATTATTATCAATATGACGCAATGGAGCAAAAGTTGCACCGTTACTTGCGGTGCCCATTAACCGTTGCTACTACCTCGTAGCGAAAAAGCATCGCCCACCCCTGCAACATCATCCGAAACGTCCTCACTGTGCCTCGTTAATGCTCCGACTTTCTCTTTGCTGCTTCTAGTTGCATTAATTTCAGAGCTCAACTTTGGGCAAACGTCTAACCTATGATTAATTACTCGAAAAGAGAAGGCCCATACGTTCGTAAGCACGTTTATTTTTATCGCGTTTCACGAGTCACTTGCGTTCCCTCCGAAATGTATCGTATACTCTCGTGCTCTAAAAGTAAAGATGTCATTTCACGTTAACGCTAATTAATATACACTTATGGATGTAATATTCCCGTATGTTCGAATGCAATTGGGCGTTTGTTGCAATTTTTCTTTAAATACGTAAAATAATTATGCATTGATGTATAAGGTTAACCATCAAACGAAATCAACCGATCAAAATGTCACGCGTAGCGTTCGCTTTTCGCTTGTCAAAAAAAGTCACGAATATTACCAGCTTTATATTACCACGGGAGATCCCGTGATATTTTTATAGAAGTCAAGTACTCGCTATTGAAACTCGCGTGATTTTATTTGCCAATGAGGAGACGTACGCGACGTAGGATCGCCGTACCAACAAGAAAAGAAGCAGCCCTGTTGCACCGCAAACGAATATATTCAGTCGGGATACGTGGACGGGGTTGGAAATAAACATATCGAGGGAAAATAAACATATTATTCTAACGACGAGCGGCAATGCGATGAACTTTCTATCCGCGCGATGTAGAACTTGTTTTTCTTTTGCCGAATGCGCCATTACAGATGGAATATAAATAGAAATAATTCGTTATTAAGTCATTTGGTATTTACCGATCGACCGGCAGCTAAAATTAGCGATTATGCCCGATCCGAAAACGCTTTTGGGAGATCAAAGCGCGAGGCTTGTACGCTCCTTTCGTAACAAAGTCGCGCGCACCTCTTCGGACGGTGGAAATTAGAGGCCCAGCTGTGCGGCGATACTCCCACGCAGCGCTGAACAATAACGGATTACCGGCGTTTCCCCGGTCGGATGAGAGCTGAGCGAAAAAGTAAAAGAAAAAGACGAATATGATAAAGCGAAAGAATGGGCTTATGACGCCGGAGGACAACGAAGTAAGATGGACGTCGATCTCTCGGAGAGAAAAGTCGACAATGGAGCCCCGATGGCCTAAGCAGGTTAACGCGACGATGCGTCGGGAATACGTTGCTTTGTGCGTGCACTAACTTTGTTGACCACGGGAGCAGTGAATAAGGTTTCGCGAATGGGGGTTTTAGTTCCTCGGGCTCTCCAGCACCTGGCTGAACGATATTTCGGACTTTCCTCGAAATTATTACGTCGACGCGATTTCTTTTATCGTGCACGAGTTCGGTCGCAAACGTCGGGAACTATTCTTCTGGAGTTGATTTTTTAACGGCTTGAGGCTGACGCGCGTATTCGCGTGAAAACGTCGCTCGATGGCTTTTAAATGTGAACGTAAAACGTAACTGAATATTCTGCTCGTAATAGAACGCAAGTACTCTAGATCGCAGGTCTCTTCGGGCCTAAAGCGACGGAAGAGAACGTGGGGCGTAAAAAGAAACTGTTACGAAGAAAAATGTATATTGACGATGGGCACGCGCGTACGAAATAACGGGCGGAGAATTCAAATTACGGCCACGATCGCCAACAGCGACGATTGTAATTTACTTAAAGACGTCGTGTTTGGTAAGCGCGAGCGTGTCTCCCTGCCAAACATAAAAGTTCATCAATGCACTTTAAGGAATATACGAGGGACTCCTTTTAAACTTAACAATCATTAACGCGCGATCGTTTTACGTCGCCAGACATTTTCCTCGAAAGAAATCGTCGCTAAAGACTTGTGCCGCTCGCTCCGAATCGCAAAAAATTGCAGAACTAGATGCACCGTTCGAAGCGAACGACGTCGGCCAATCGATAGTAGGAAGTCACGCGGTGATCACGGAATAATAATAATGGGCGGCAACGTTTGTCGTCTGCGACGATAAAATATTGCGACCGAACTTAAAGATGTAGCACACCGCGGCCTATAAATAGCCCGATTCTCTAAAAGCCGGACGATCGCCGTCAGCTGACAGACGGATGTTTATCGAGCTCGTTCCCACGAGGTGGGAAACGTCGATAGAGAGGAGGTGTGGGCGATCCCTAACCGCGAGATCACCCGGTGCTGTTCTCTCCGTGTGGTGGTCGCCCTGACGCCCGTGTGGCGTCTCTTACTTTCACTGCCTTAACGCCTAACGCCATTCGCCAATGATGGGATTACGACTCTCTCACCTGTTCCGTTATTGCTTTCCTTTTCCAGTGGGCGCAGAAGAAGATCGAGCACGGAGAGCAATTTTCAGGAGCTCCGGCGCATATTGAGATCAGTCGTTGAAAAGAATGCGGAGCTCAGCCTCAAGGATCGCACCAGATACGCCAGACTTTTCTCGTCTCGGGTGAGTTTTCCCTACCCCTACATTTCCTCCGTGTCTATCCCCGTGTCGATTTTCCTTCGGATGCACTGATTTTTTATATCATTTTACCGTCATTCGCGATTATAGAATACCGCGAATATAGAATTATAGTACGTATTAGATCGCATTGAAATTACGCGTACGGCAACGCTATCTTCAAAGGCAATTTAAAAGAGAATAGAAAGCCAAGTTGACGTGCCAATCGTTATATCGACTTTGCACTTCGATAGGTATATTATCGGACAATTTATCGCGCGATAATGGAATCCCCCACCCCACCCCCCCACCCCCATGAACGTACGCATAGAAGTTCCCCGGTATGACGTGAAACATCGTTTTCGCTTGCTTACAGTGGGATGAAAAGGAGCAGGACCAAGCGAGCGGCGACAGAGACAGCGACGACAGTCTTTATTAAGACAGAATTGAAGTATTCCACTGCTTCGCTCAGTCCTCGCAAACCGACCGAACAGTATTAATGGAAGAGAATTTTTTTTCGCAGTCCCGGAAAAATCGGGAGCTTTCGCGCATTTTCCTCGTGGCTGGCGCTGCGCGGAGCTCCGGATCGTAAGGGGATCTTGGTAGAGGGGATCTTGGTAGCTGGTGTCACCGTTCGCAAATCGCTGTGTTCCTTAGTTCTATTCACGAGTATTCCAGAGCGTCGACTGCACGTGCGTTTTAATCGTCGAGTGCTTGTGCATATCTTTGCGAGCGAGTATAATCTTAAACGCCTTAAGTGTGCACATACGTTTATGTATATCGCGTTAGGACCATCCATTAACTATATTTATTTATTTATATTTTCAAATCTTTTTTACGTTACGTATTAATGATGAGTAAAACTTGAAGTATTTATTGCACTGAGTGATTTCCTTTATTATCGATGCATAATTATAGGTATTATCGTACGCGCGGGAAGCATCATGTTTAGGTTATTTTTATCGATAATTGTTAATTTAAAGATTTCAAACCGCGTTTTGTAACAATTGGATGCGTTTAATTGTAAGGATGACTCCGAAGATGGAAGATATTCGATATGTTTTAATATTTCGAGATTTGAAATATTGAAACGAAGAAAATGTATACGCGTAGCTCCCACACCCCCACCCGCCCCGCCCCGCCCCAATCATACATTAAATGTGCGTGCGCGCGCGCGCGCGCGCGCGTGTATAAATATATGTATATAACGATAACATAAATGTACTATTGATATACCTGAAAATAGTAATCGAATGAATGTGCCATTTGCGTAGGTTAGCGAAATGTTAATTTATTTTAGATTTTTACTATTTATTAAACAATTAGTTAGTTTAATTTATTTGTAGTAGGCTTTCTTAGATAGGCAATTCTTTCAATTTCTAGCGGTGACGACTCTAAAATTATTGATAGCCTTAAACGAATAGTAATGAACGTTAATGATTTTAATATAAACCCGTTCTCACTCGCTGATGTATTAACTGTATATCTATAATATTGACTGTATATCGACGATGCTGCATTGGGATATCAAAATAATTGTAAAAATTACATAAATCGCACAAGGCTTATATTTACTTCACAGAGTCGGCGTTTATATCAGCCAACCGTTTATTTTGTATTCTTGAAATTCTTTTCCGTCAACTTCGATAATCGTATTTCTAGATGTGACATTTCTAATGAGAAATACTGGTCAATTATTCTTGGTTATTGATGGTTTCATAGTATTTGACGAGTCAATAGTTAAATTGTTAAAAATGTTATTTTATAACGATGAGCTGCTTCTGATCGAAATAGTGACAAGATGAAAACGTTGGTTAGCTTAGTTATAAAATATTTCAAATAGAAGCTGAAGTCGATCGGAAAAAGCCATCGTCAAAGTATTCAATTTTGTAATTTACAATTGCAAAGTAAAAGATGTATAAATATACCGATAATTTATAATTAAAATAATGTTCGACAAACAAAAATGTACACTATTGCATGTCTTTATGACGTAATAATCGTACTACTTAAACACTAATAAATTGTCATGAACATCGATCGAATATTTCGTTTTTATTTAAAAACCTTACTCACGACGTCAAATAAAAAATATTCACTCCGTTATCATTTCTTAAACAACTTATACGCATATATACACATGAGAAGAAGAAGATATCAAAACTTTATTTAAAATTTTCATACATAAAAAGTTATTTATAAATATAAATGTACCCATTATCTTTACTTTTAAGGTATATTTAATAAATCATTTCACAACTACTAAAATAAAAAAAGTCAAATCTCGGCAAAATGCCAAGATGTATATAATAATAACCTGGAAGTTGTCAAATATTTTTAATGCAAGTTGACCGAATGAATATTATCACATTTCAATAACGTATTTGTATTTTATTATTAAATTACTTATCATCAAAGTACTTATTTTCAGTTAAAATAATTCACGATTATTTTTGGGTTATTTGAGTGTTAATAGCGTTTTTCGAACAAAACATCGCTTTCTCAAATTAGGATAATTCCAAAAAATAATATGAAATATCTAAACATTTTGAAAAGCACTTCATTTATTACATTGAGTACCAAATCGATTTCTCTTAATTTATCGAACACGTCGTTGAACACATCAACCAAATATATACCGCAAAACACTTTTCTCTGCAAATGCTGCAACTGAAATTGAATGTACCATTCAATTTTAATAAAAAAGATGATCTCACATAAGAATGCATTCAAGCATAACATGCTTACGTAATAGAAGACATTTAAAAGGACCAAAAATAGAGAGAGAGAGAGAGAGAGAGAGAGAGAGAGAGAGAGAGAATACATCTTCCTCGTGGAGTTTATGGATAAAAATTCCATAAAATCACTAAAATCTGAAAGCTGCATATTCCTGAAAAACAATAGTTATACAGTTGATTTGTAAGAGCATCATTTCAAGTAAGTATCACTTAAATGCATTAGTTAAATCGACACTAGTTAATAATTAAATTGAGTAGTTGAATGTGAAATTCGTTTTATACTATGGATGTTAAATTACAAATATGAGCAAAAGTTTAAAGTTCAAATAATACTTGAGATTTAGCTTTTTCGCTGAATTCAAATGACCTACGAAAGAAGAATAGCTCAAGCGACCATGAAATGAAGTGCAGTATTTGAAAATAAAAAGGCACAATCGCAACATTTAAATGTATATTCATTCATTTATGAATGGATAAGAGGGAAAGAGAGAAATGGAACAGCTGCGCTTGTTAAAGTCAAGTGAATCGAAGGAAATGATCGAGGATCGTTGATAGGAAAATATTAAAAACATGTAAATAAACTGATTCCATCTTCAATATACGTATATTATAGTTTGTTGGGAGGATGTCCCGACGTTTACGAGTTCCATTCGGTTCCGTATTTAAATTTTGCATTTATATATAATTCGTGCGATTTTATACAAGATTAAAGAACAAATTATGTTACTTGATTGTACATCAGAAATAATATCTTCAATGAATGTCCAATCCGAAATCATTAAGAAAGTTTTTCCGTATTGTTTACATAAATCATGGCTATCAATATTTACGCATTAAAAACGGAAGAACAATAAGAAATATTTTGGGTGAATAAAAGCTCTCCTTTTATAAGTTTTATAATGCAAGAAATATCAAGTCCTCCGATACCCCCCGTGCACTTAAAAATCATAAAAGACAATCGATAGCAAGATATTTATTCTTTGACATTCGAATATCCTTGACAATTTAAAAAGTTCATAATGGAATTTTCATCAATGGATACAATGAAAGTGTAATTACTTAAAAAGAGTAAAATACTTTTTATGTGAAAAAGATTAAGTTGCGCTGTATTATTAGATATACCCAACGATACCGCGTTGAATATTAAAACGTTTTACCTTTACGTTTCGGCAATGGCGAACTTTTATTCGCGAGGCTTTTCGTAATCTTGCTTGAGTAGATATTAGTTACTTCTTTTTCACAATTTTACATTATCGCGCCTACATTCGTACGACACTCAGACAGGACGATTCTCTTTTATCCTTGCGCTAAGAATATTTTTTTGCAAGATTTTACTTTCAGACGTTTGTATGTGCATACGTGTCTATAAGGTTAAGAATAGCATTTTATATAAGTAAGTAAAATATGAATTTCTCTCTCTCTCTCTCTCTCTCTCTCTCTCTCTCTCTCTCTCTCCTCTTTCTTTCTCTCATCGGATAAAATAAGAAAAATAGCTGACTACATTCTATTTTAAGAATTTTAAGATAAAAGGTAGTTTCAAAGGTATTGAAAAATTCCGTGAGACTTTATTTTGAGATTTACGAGTAATATAAATTAATGCACGTTTAGCGTAAATACGTCCACCTAGATGCACAATTACAATTTAGCGGTAACCGTCAAGACTTGCGATTTGCGCACCAAGTGGATCTCGATACCTTGTCGTTGGATGGAGGAAGTGAGGGAGTTGAGTCACCCTCAACTGAAAGCCGTATGAGTCGCTTCCACGGATGTACCCGCTTACGTCTTTCTCTTTTCGTCTTTATCATTCAAATACGCGCCAAAATCCTTCAAGACTTTCGTTAATTCTAATTTTGAACATTCAGCCATATTTTTAAACTACAATGGGCCTTTAATATTGCAGTTCCACTTTGAATGTCCAGCAGATCTTCAAATTTAATTTAAATCATATTACACAATGGTATGTGTATATAAATGGATTAACTCAAGATGAATGCATGGAACCCTTCGTTAATTGAAGGTCACAAGGTGCTCGAGGAACTCTGAGTAACTTCCAATTCTTAATCGGTCATCTGGTCACAGTAACACCATCCGTGCATTGTAAATTGCATTCTTGATTCCGTTCTTTTCCATAGAATTGCTATCTTTGCTTTTAATTGTTTCCTCGGAAGAGGCATTTTGATAGCAATCGTCACCTCGATTTGAACAGTTGGACACGCCACGATGTAGCAGCTGTGCCACTTGATTCAAAGTTGCAAAGTGCGATGCAACGATAGTACCACATAGATTGGAATATCGATAATTTTCTTCAATTGAAATGCATTTTTAGACGTAAATTTGCTGAGGTTGATGAGCAACATCCCCAACTTTCTATAAACTGAATGATGCTTTAAAATATACATTCTAGGAAGCAGTTTTCCTTTGATAAAACAAAAGAAGACAGACGTAGTAACCAATCGTACGAATATTCGTTCGAATGATCCATTACGATAGAAAAGGGAAACAACGCGTAAAAAGCTAACTACAGGTTGGTAAGTGCAAAAGACAGCACCATCTGGTGTCATTCGTAACGACAAGAAAGTGGTGGGCGCCTGGTAACTGTTAACCCGGAGTTACACCATACAAATTGACAGGCATTTATTTATTCTCAGTGGCAAATCCTGATCTATTATAGGAATTGTTAACGTTGCATCGGAAATTCTGTCATTATTTACCGTCTTTATGAGCGAGTCATCGCGGATCATCTAGGCTTACGGATTTATACACTCTTACGTGCTTAACAAAGCCAAGAGAGTAGTGTAGATAATAATTCTTTTTTAAGTATAAAATTAATTACGAGGAAAGATTACAATAACTAGAATACCAGCGGTTAGCAGTCTAATTCTAATTATCGCTTTCATCAAGATTGTCAAGATAAGCGTTGAAATCATTTGAGTGGCTTAATCGAGTAACAAAAACTAATGCCGTGGATTAATTGTAACCGCAAATTATAATTCTAGTGGGCTTTAGCAAGCAGCCTTAGAATGACTTAGAAATGACTTTGATAAGAAACGAGTGCAGACGTCGATGTTTAGGAAGCAATTAAATTTGAAAATTTATCTTTCGTTGTATTACGGAAATTTCCAATTTCTACCAACTTTCAGTGCTTACAATCGTATTGTTAAAAAAACAAATGCAATGAAATAAACTACACGGTACAATTAATAATCAATCTCTTTATATTAATATCTTTGCTAAAAATATTTCATACCCTCGAGTGTGCTCGACATTTGTATTTAATTAATTATTTATTTTGTAATACAATTGTAAAGCTTGTATCTAAATTTATAGTTCAAATCGTATTGAAAAAGGCAGTAGTGTAAAAGACTGTTCAATACAAATCGATACTTAAATGTGGTTGGTCATTTATTTGGTAATTCGTTTTTTTTTTTTTTTTTTTTTTTTTTTTTTTTTTTTTTTTTTTTTAATCAATGAAATTACACTTATTTCAACTAACTAAATAACACGATTACTTTTTATAGATTATAGATATAAAAAATCAAAAGTTCAATCATTTTGAAGATCGTAATCTTCATCTACGTTTGTAATTATATATTTTTAAAAGAAGTAGAAGTTATCTTCAAATAATACAAATTTAATATTCATAAAGTTTCAAAAGCTCTTTTTATAAAGTAGCTTGTCACTAACTTGCTGTTATACTATAAAATAAGTTTAATTATTGTTGAAGCGACAATATCATCTTCTGTAATAAGTCCAATTTCACTACGGAAGGACAAGAATTTTATTTATATAGCTAAATATATAAAAATGATTTAATACGCATCAATCGCGGTCTCGTGCTTCAACATTTTATAAGTTTTATTTATAAACGTCTACAATAGCTGTAAAAATCTATCCTATTTAACTTCATCACGTACGTTACAATCGTACAAAACGTAAATATCAGAGACAAAATATTAACTTTCATAATTCAAAGTTTGAGCTTTCAAAAATTTAAACCGCATACATTATTTATTGACAATACAGTTATTAAAGATTGAGTAATACCATAAGTATAAATAATCGGGAATTTTATATTAATGGGAAATACTAAAAATATGTTCATATAATTTTACGAGTAACAATTGATCAAGCATACATTATAAGATAATAACCATCAAAGTAAAAACAAGATTTTTAATCTGTGGCATAAAATCTTTTCTATAAAGGAATAAATTCTAATAATAATAAATTACACTTATAATATTTCAATATTGCACTTAAAATAACGTTTGTTCGTGATAAAAGCTAACAAGCCATTTAAGCTATGATAAGCTCATTACAACTTACGTTATTACAATTAATGTCGACATGTGCATAAATTATTTTTTGCAACGCGAATGAAAATAAATATGCAATGAAATGGAAAATTTTAGTTCAAACCTTTCAGAATCGAGAAAATTAATACCTTAACATTGTTACATATGGAAATATCATAAGATGCTATTTATCTATATTTAATACAAATGAAGAACCAGGATTTATATTTAACCAGGAAAGATTCCTGCAATTTGTCGAAAATCAAATTACGAATTTCTTTTACAACTATTACTAGATGAATTTATAGCTGATTATCTCAAAACTCATAAGTTGTATGCAAGAGTATTAAACTTATTAAATTCTATAGCCTTTATGACTTTACGGTATGGCACTACTACACTTTATGTTTCGAAACTTTTTGCGAGCGCGTAAAATGAAAATTAAAATACGCGGTGGATTCGCGAAAAGTATTTGAAAATTACATTAAAACACTTGGACGGCGACGAATTTGGATCCCCGGCGGACATTTTTTCCACCAGCTAAAGCATCGTCATCGCCATTGTGTGGACAGCACAATGTTTCCAAATTGTTCTACACTACAATTTGGGAACCAGTGTTTTATAATATCAAAAATACTCCAACCCTAAATTACACTTTATCCATCGTCATTTTATTTTAGAAATTTTCCACCTCGAACAATTGATCTTTTATTTAAAGTAAACAATACCGATATTTTGAAGATAGAAGTAAGCTGCTCAAATAGAATGATAAACGATTTTGTAAATTTAAACTCAGCATCGCCTAGATGCTGCATAGATAAATCTCTTTTTAATAACTCAACGATATTGTTAAATCCGTCTGGTGGTGTAGCATGGAGTAACGATTGAAAATTAGATGTCGTGGTAAGTAAGCAGTAGCTTTTAACTGCATTTTTGTACAGAGAATTGATGAAAATCTTGCTGCGAATTTTTGATAGTCATAAATTTTCAAGCGCGGTGTTGGAATTTCCACGTTCGAATTTCTAAGTGCATACTACATCCGCGTCTATCCCGACGTTAAAGAAAACCCTCTGCTTTCCGCCTGTACGAGCGTCTTTCGCAGAAATTGACATGCCTTGTATTTTTAAGACTTAATAATACAATATAATGCCTCCTTTATCATTTATAAATATTTAAAGATACATGTAAGACACGATATCTGTCGCTTACGCAGAACGTACGAACTTAGCTACGTTTTATTGAGAACACTGCATAAAAACCTCTTGATTTTTGCAAATATCGCATAACTTATTGTTCCGCAAGAAATCACGTATTCGTAAGATGAAATTTTTATCAATTTTACCATCACCTTGTGATACTACGATACAACTGGCTTATAGAGAAAATCGTTGGGTTCTAATGGGTAGCCACCATGAGAAATACCGTATATTTTAAAAAACATTCTACATTTCATTCAACATTCGTACGTTAAAAATAATACAATTCTTAGATACTTTTAAATATATAAATGTACAATGATTCTTACAAAAATAGTGTACGTAGCTTTAAATGTTACATGTAATTATGAAATATTTATCCAAATATTTATAAATATATACACAACAACGTGTACAATACTTAATTGTACTGGTTAAATTTGTACGTAAAAGACACTTTAAAATAAATATATCCAGCTGAAGATGAAATTACAGCTTAGATTCCTTCATTCGTCTTTTAAAAAGCTGTTTTTATGAATTATCAAACAAAAAGTAGGCAGACTACACTTCGCTTTTGTTGAGAAAGTACTTTACGTTTCTAACGATGCGTGTTATCGCGTCTTGATTAATCCGTTTCCGTATGTGAATTTGCACCCCTTCCCCCCTCTAATTCACTCGCTCCGCCAATCTGTCGCTTTCGAAAAATATGTATGGGATTTATACATCATGTAAATTTTGTAGTTGTACCTTCTCTATTCGAGAACATTTTCGAGTACTGCACTTGCCCCAATTACCGATTGTACTTTATTCTTTTTGTAAGTCACTTGGGGGCAGCAAAGCCACGGAAAATGTAGCAGAACTAAATTTTGACTACATGTAATTTACATTCATTTTCACGTTTACACATTCGTCCAGTTGTATCTAAGCTTCTGATCTTTGCCGCCACCATGAAATTACACTTTCAACCTCTAAGTTCATTATTAAATGTTCAAACATTTACTAATGATGGTTAAAATTATGTAAATGATTTTTTTTTAATATTTATTAATCGTAAAATTGTGTTTGATTTATATTTTAATATAAAAAACTTGAAGAATATTGAAAAAGAAAATGATATCTATTATAAATATGCGTTTAGAACATGTAAATCACTAATTTGTTTAATACGTATATTTACACAAAAACAATTTCAATAGTTTTAAAGATTTTTAGTGGCATAAGATTATAAATACTAAAGTCAATAATAAATTTTCAAAATTCTAATATATCAGTATTAAACATAAATATTCCAAAAACTAAAAGCACGTACATATAATGAATAATATTTTAAATTAAAATTATGTTATCGAGGTTCGATTTACTTTGCGCAATAACGAACTAAATATAAAACGGTGTAGCGCAAATTATTATCGTTAAATAAGGAGAATATAATATTGTAATAAATTGAAATAAGCCCGAATTAAGAATAAAATCGAAAATAATTGGTCGATAAATAATATGAAAGAGAATTTCATATATCATAAAAAAAAAAATAATTCAGAAAAGAATTCAAAAAAAATTGGAAAAATATAAATACGTGAAATGTCATACTATTTTATTTTTTATATACGTAAGTGGAAGTATTTACTACTTGGGCTTACTTTAGTTAAAAGACATTACAGAAATTTGACAAAACGATCGTACTACACTTTAAATAAACATTATTTTATAAATAGAAGAAATAATATCTTCGAAGACTTATTTATCTTGTTAGGAAGCAAATCACTCGTAATGTGTTCAAATTTCAATATAAATTTCATACACGGGATTTAATAGTCAATCATTTATATAGTTTTGTTGCGATAAAGTCTTGTTTTATGCGCAGCTTGGGTTAATCGTTGACAATTCACTTTATTTATAAGAGATTTACCATTGCCTTTCATGTTTGAAAAATTGTACAGTTTCAATTTTATTGTGTTTATTAAAATTTATTATCTAATATGCCTATTTAACTTAGAGTTTTGGAATGATTATTCCTCGTATTGGAAAATATCTATCGAAAAAGATCCGACTACATTTACGTTTCTTATTCGCGTTCATTGTTTATTAACATTTTCATTAAAATCATTTGTATTAATCACGAATTAAGAATAACGATCTAAAGAAATTCGATTGAAAAAGTTGAAAGCTTGTACGTATCGAACGTGTAATAATAGTAATAATTAATTTCCATTACAGCTTACAAATCAAATTAAAGTCTGATTATTCTTTATTATATTACAGTTAATTTAAGCAATAACTCAGAAATTTAATAAATTGGAATATCATATTCCATTGAAGATTCATTTTATATGTACTATAGACTAAGCGGTATACAATTAATGGTTTCATGAAACGTTTATATTCCTTCTAATACCTAATTAAACTGTACGCTCTGCAGCTTATTTTATATTATAAATCCAGATTCTTAAAAAACTCTAATAGCTTAATTCGAATTTGAATTTGTTAAGTAATAATACAGGCATCGAATAAAATAAGCGTATAATTATTATAATAATTAATCAAATTCGAATTAATTAAATTGTGTAATAAAGAGCGAATAAAATTAGGAACATAAAAGTTACATATTATTCACGTGTCTTGTTCACTTTCTATAAATTGTAAGACTTAATAAAATTACGACGCGTATGCACACGTGTGAGAATATTAACGATAACGGTTGCTATTATCTATTCTGGTAGATTTAAATTTCTCCTCGGTCGGAACACTAAATTAAATACATCAAAAGCACTAAAAATTCTTGTACAAAACTAGCGATGCATCCGAGTTGATCTTATGTCGAATACGAAACATCGGTACTTCTGACCTAAAGACTAAATTTCAAAGTCGTAATTGGAAAATAATATATTTTTGAATAGCCTCTGAAAGCAGCTTCCATTACACCACCGCATACTTCATAATTTTCTCAACAGATATTCGACACCTTGTAGCGTTCGTTTGTGTATTACGGTACACTTAGTACGATGTACAATAAGGCATATGATCATTTAATACTTTTCACAGTTAAATGACGAAAAAAAATTCTAATTATTTTTAGGTCGAGAAGTAAATGCAGCAATCGTTAGGTACTTTGGGTATTTTAATTAATATCGCTCTGAAAATTAGAGTTTTTATACAATTACCAAGATCACAATGATCATAATTATGATGATGATTATTATTTTAATTAAAAATATAACAAGTAAATATTCACACCGATTGGCGTTAGACAAAATAGGACGCGATTATCGTCAAATGAGTATCTAGGATACGAAATCGTACATAATAAAATATAAGTATAAGTAGCACATCGAACATTCGTTTTTAACAACGATTTAGAGCACCGGCGGAGGGAGGTTACGCCGATCGAATGTTAATGAGCTTGAACCTACAAATTAGGATAAGTGTAGCCCAGCATTAACGCTTTACTTTGTAAATGTGCTTGTACCGCTGTCGCGATAAGTACAAAAGAATCAGACATCGATGAAAATAGATAGATTTTCTTTTATTACTTTTCAGGTATATTCTTTAACCGCCGTTAGCTCTATCATCGAACATCCAAGTGCTTAAATGTTACGCGCAATTTGAGTTGTCGAGTGTCGGGCTCGGGAGAGTAAAAAAAATCGATGGCAGCGCCCTCGTGGTTCGTGAGTCTCCGGACCACCACCACCACCACCACCACCAGCAGCAGCAGCAGCAGCAGCATCGCCATCGCGTAAACGGCGACGGCGGCGCTCGTACGTACGTGCGCGCGTAACGAAACGCGAGAGCGAGAGGGAAAATGTGCGAGCATCTCGTCGTTTCTGGTGGTGCTGGTGGTGGTCGGTAACCGTCGGTAGTGTCGGTACGTCCCTCGGACACGGTGTCCGTCCGCTGCTCGATCTCTGCTGTTCATCGTCGTGGGGTTTGGAGGAGCGTGGTACCCTGGCGTGCGAAGCTCCGCTCCAAGGATGGGCCCGACGATACTCGAGGATAACAGGACCCGGGGCGCCGAAAGGGACTCGGACTGTCGTGGATCGCGGGGACGTCAGTAGCTGATAACGAAGGTGGAACGATAGAGAGGTTAACGCTGCTTTGCGTTAAACCGTTGCGCGGGTGGTGGTGGTGGTGGTGGTGGTGGTGGTGGTGGTGGTGGTGGCGGTGGTGGTGGTGGTGGTGGTAGTAGTGGTGGTTCATCATCGACGGGGGATTTGTCGCTGTGTATTTTCGTGGTACTGTGCCTCTGCTGCGCGTTAAACATGTAGCATCGCGCTCCTCTCTCTCTCTCTCTCTCTCTCTCTCTCTCTCTCTCTCTCTCTCTCTCTCTCTCTCTGGTATGTAATCTCCCTCTTTCTTTAGCGCTCTCTTCGTCTCTCTTGCGCGAGTGCGTTTTCTTGCGTTTGACGTAGATTGTTCGGCCTGCTGCTAATCGACTGGCTGCTGTTGCTGCTGTTACTCCAACGACGACGACGACGACGGATCGACGTGCGTGCGTTTGTGTGCGTGCGCCTCTCGTCTGCCTGCTGCCTGACTGTGTGCGCGTGTGCATGTGCAGGCATACGCGAGAAAAAGCGTTGGACGGAGGATGAGGCGAGGAGGCGCGGCGCCCGGGACGAACTGGACGACGCCTTCGGTGACGGGAGCGAGAACGCGGTGGCTTCGCTACGCGGGAATGCTACGGACCCGAGGAGTGAGAATCGTTGTCACAATCGTTGTCGTCACCTGACCGAGGCGTGTTTACCGCCAGCGCTCGGATAACTTATTTTCTTGCCTGCTTCTTTTTTATTTTCGCTCCTTGACTCGACTTTCTTTTTACTAGTTGATAACCAAGGCGAGTACTTGCCCCAGCTAAATCAAGCCCGGATTCTTACTCCGGTTCGTCCTTATCCCTATGCCAATGTCGAAAAGTTTTATAAAATAGACATGTGGGAGGAATCGAACACATAAACTCTGGGTGTGTGTGTGTATGTGTGCGCGCGCGCGCGCGCGCACATATGCTTTATCGATAAGTTAAATATAAGGCTTTATCGGCACTATTGACAAGCCCATCGATATTTATTTCGCAGATTTTGCTCATTTCAAGAATTTACGCGAAGCGAAAAATTTGCATGCATAATTTAAAAGAAATTTTACGATTTAAGAATTGCAAAATTGAGAAAAACAATAGAGAGGAAAATCGAACTGCTACGCTTATCTGTGCTTCGCATCAATTTCCTTACTATTTAATTAACGGAAGACTAAGTACGTGATTTTCGCGACTTCGTCTACGTGTGCATTTTTTTGGACTGATTAAAAAGAAACAAATAAAATATGTTGAAAGTAGCGCCACGAGATAAAGTTTTATACTGTAACTTAAAGTAAGTTGCTCGTTATAATTTGATTTTCCTGTGCAAAAGAAAATGATTAGAAAGCAAATATCTAGAAGCTCGTTGATCTTAACATACTTATGTAAGATATAATGTAAAACAATTGGGACAGCTATTCCAACAACATTAAGATTGTTTGGATATTCCAGTATAATAAATGTAATTGTCGTCGAGCGGCAAAGGTTTTTGCTATCCACTATTGTATTACTTTTTACTTGTTATTTTAAGGTGCGTTTTGAACTTTTATAAAAGTATTATTTTACTACTAAAATCTCACTCTAAGTGTTTCAAGTAGGTTTCAAACCATCAGAGCTGCATGCATTATTCGTTGTACTTTATAAAAACTATGCGTGTACAACTTATTTATTTAGTATATAGATGCATCGGCGAGTCAGTTGAGACTAGGACTTGAACGGAACCTTTGGATCCAGAGTCTGACACTCTACCGACTGAGCCACAGAGGTTATTGACTTTCTTCCTTTACCCTATTTCCAACATTCAACTGTGCAGTACAACGAAATGTTCTCTTCGCCAACATCGACGGGGGGTGAGCCGTCAGGCTATGATTTTGAGAAAGAAGAGAATGCTGCCAAGTGGAAGGGAGTGTTTGTCAATTCTCTCAGAAAGGTTTGATTATTATTTTTTTAAACTTTTTTTATTTCAATAACTAAGAACTTAATTTTGTTCAAGATTTTTTATCTAAGGTTACTCATTGTATATTAAAAAACGTATTACAGTTAAGCTTCTAGGTTATTATTTGTTAGCAATTATTTTTACTATTATATATTAGAGAATTAGTAATTATATGTTTAACAAATTGAGGCTCTTAATCGTAGAATTTAAGTGTATTTGTATTGTTCTTAGAATCATTGAATTAAAGAAAACAGGATAAATGATCTAGGAATTTTAAATATTTTTATTTCCAAAATAATAGTTAACTTATTATGGCAATATTTCAAAACTGAGCGGAATTATAATCTAACATAAAATTGATAATTTGAAAATAATAATGTAAATATTTATAGAAAGTATCAAAAAATTAGATCTCCTAAAATTAAATGAATTTTAGGTTCTTGAACAAGTACACCCCAGTCTAGAAGCTCGACAAGATGCTCTAGACTACGTTGAGAGCTTAATTCTGAGAATGCTGGGTATGCTTTGTGGACATCCACCTCCTCATACGCCACAAGATGTAGAAGAAAGAGTACGACGCACTTTTCCTACTCCTATCGATAGATGGGCACTAAGAGATGCAAGAGATGCTTTAGAAAAAGGCAAAAAAAAATCACCGCTAGTATTGCCAGTTGATAAAATTCATCAGCTTTTACAAAAAGTAAGCATGGAAAATATTAACAAAATAAAAAATCATCATTTTATCAAATTTTATGCAGTGAAATCAATAGTGTAATAATGAAATTTCTCAAAAATAAAATATTTATAAGTACATATCTTTATTTATTTACTGATTTTGTTTATAAATATATAAAATACTTTTATAAAAGAAAATGTGTAAGATAATAGCATAGGCTAAATATCTTTATAATTAAAATATTTTATATTTTTTATATCAACATTTAAATTTATAAAAGTTTATAATGTTTTCTTTAGATCTTTATATCACATATTTAGGTAATCAGAATTATAATAATTAATCTGCTAAAATTACCTTTTAAATTATACACTTGAAATTAAAATTATTTTAAATTTAGAGAAACAAAAGTCTCTAAAATCTTAATATTTTTTTCAATAGACAGCTAGGCAGAAAATAATTGAATCTCAATTTAAAGCTGATGTAATCACCTTATTCTTGATGCATAGGTCGTACTTCAAAGCATTAGTTTTTTTCACCATCTAAAAAACAAAAAATATACGAAAAATAAACATTCTATGTTTAAAGTAACGACAAGACCTTTAAAACACTTGGTTTCATTTTTTCAAATAATTATTTTTGATACTGTTACTTATTTTTCTTATTATACTGTTTTTATAACTTTTAAATTAATTTATGTCGATTACTTAATTTTATAAAGATGTTATACACGTGAGATGACGTAACATTCATGAAAATAACGATATGAGACAAAGAAACAGAATTTTAAAAGTTGTATTTTAATTTTCAAAATATAGTGTTGCTATTTTTTATACATCCCTTTTTAAGAAATGGTACTCATTGAGGTGTGGTAAAAAATAATCTAAAAAATTGGACTTTTTTAATTACAGGTAAATAAAAAAAAACAATTGCTTTAAAATACGAGATATACATCATTTTAACGGTGAGTACATCGGCTTTAAAATGACTTATTGTTTTTCTCTGTGTAATTTTTTGTGTCAACGTGTAGATGTGTGAAAATTATAGTAGTAGAAATTTATAATTAAATTTAAAATTATTTAGAAAATTATATAGTAAAAATATAGACTATTACATTTTTACCTGTCTGCGTAAGTATTTATGGCTAAAAATGTATTAATAATGATTATTTTTCTATCGCTTACTTATTAGGAGGTTTTGCAACATAAAATTGATTGGCAAGTTACTCTCTTCGTTGTGGGAGTCTTAGAGTATATTTCAGCTGACATATTGAAAGTAGGTACCAATATTTATAATTATATAAATGTATGCACATTTGCTGATTGTAAACATTTTTTCTCAGTTGGCTGGCAATTATGTCAAAAATATACGTCACATAGAAATTTCTTACGAAGATATTCAAGTTGCAATGTACGCTGACATGGTAAGTTTTTTCCCATATTTTATGCAATGAGATAATAATGAAACTGCGAAAGAATTTGACTTAAATTGTTCTTATTAGGTTTTAATGGACATGTTCCATCAAGATGACTGTACTGAAGGTCCTCAGACTGGGTTAGGGACAGTAGTGTCTCAAACCTACGAAGAATCTGTTCGGGATCTTATACACGATGAGCGACATTATTTACGAGACTTACATATGATAATTAAGGTTGTATATTGATATAAATAATAATGTTTGTATCTGATACAAGGTAGACTAATTTTCATTTCCTTGACAGGTATTTCGAGAAGAAATAACGAAGCTCACGCAAGATCGCACTGAGCTTGAAATGCTCTTCAGTAATATTATGGATATTTATGAAACTACGGTTAATTTACTCGGTAGCTTAGAAGACATAATGGAAATTACCGAAGAAAAGCAAACACCCACTGTTGGATCGTGTTTCGAGGAGTTAGCCGAAGCAGAGGAATTCGATGCATACACAAAGTATTAACTTTAATTAATAAAAACAATAATAATTACTAAAATTTGTAAAATCGTCCGTTTTACTAATTTTGAATAATGCACGAATTAATATTTATTTCCAATGCATTGTAGGTACGCACGAGATATAAACAGTCCAGCCTGTCGGGATGTTCTGACAAGACTACTCTCTAGGCCCGAGGCCAATGCGGCTTTGCGCGCTGCTGGTCATGGTTTTAAAGAGGCTGTAAAATATTATCTGCCAAAGCTGTTAATGCAACCAGTGTGGCATTGTTTTTTGTACTTTGACTACATAAAGGTATTTGCTTTCTAGCTTTCTAGCGACATTCACGTAAAATTCTCGTAAAATTGGCGAAATAAAAGAGGCTTTACGATTCACAAATGCATTTGCAGGTTTTGCAAAAACGTACGCCAAATACGGAAGACAGAGAAACTCTGGAGCAAGTACAAGGTCTTCTTAGACCATTGCAAATCAAGCTGCAAGATATTTTGGACAACTACAAATGCAAGCGCGACAGTGGCTTACGAATGCAGAGTCGAGCTCGTAGGCAAGCTGCACTTGAAAAAACGAGTGAATTGCAAAAAACTGTCGATGGTTGGGACCAAAGAGATATTGGTCAGTGTTGTAACGAATTTATTAGAGGTAGGCTTAAAAGTATTAACATTTTTTTCTGTAAAATGACACGAAACGGTCGATCTACATTTGCCATTTTGCCCTACTATAGAGGATATGTTGGGGAAAGTTGGTAGTAATGGACGCAGATTAACGGAAAGGAGAGCTTTATTATTCGACGGTCTGTTAGTTTTGTGCAAACCGTGCGGTGGTAAAAGAGTTAGTGTAAGCGTGGCAGCAGTTGCCGTTGGAAGCAATCATTCGGCCCATCATCAGAGTGAGCTAAGACTGAAAGAACGTTTCTTTATAAGAAAAGTCGATATAATTGACCGAGAAGATACAGAAGGCGTGACATCTTTTAATTATTTTTCACGCAAACTTCACACAATATGTGCCAAATAATGTATATTTTATTTCTTTCAGAATTGAAAAATGCTTTTGAAATTGCACCTAGAGATCATCCAAATGTTATACTTATTGCGAAATCCGTAGAAGATAAAAACAGCTGGATGGCCGATCTTGTAATGCTTAACACAAAGAGTATGTTGGAACGCACATTAGATAGTATTCTTTTGGATGAAGAAAGAAAACATCCGTTAAAATTACCACTTCCGCAAATGTACAAATTTGCCGAACAAGATGGTCAGGAGAATATAGTTGTCGAAGCAAGAGAAAATGGCGGTGTTCCATTAATTAAAGGAGCAACTTTGGTAAAATTAATAGAAAGATTAACCTACCATATTTACGCTGATCCTGCTTTTGTTCGTACCTTCTTAACAACTTACAGGTTGGTAGTAATAAAAAAATCTACATTCATTGCTATAGCTTTCTGTCTTATCGTGCATTACAGTTTCTTTCTAATTTACCAGGAGCTTTTGTTCTTCTCAAGAATTGTTGACACTTTTGATAGAAAGGTTTGAAATTCCTGACCCAGCGAAAGTATACGATGATGAAGAACGACCATCTAGTGGTTGTAAATCTATTCCCAGAGAAGATTTTAAGCGATATCGCAAAGAATTTTGTCAACCTGTACAGTTCAGAGTTTTGAATGTTTTAAGGCACTGGGTAAACTTAAAACTTTATTATGATTTGGTATCATATTAGTATTATAATAATTACAATTAAATGAATTTTTGTAGGTGGACCATCACTTTTATGATTTCGAAAGGGATAAAAACCTTTTAGAAAAATTGTTAGATTTCTTAAACACTGTAAGTGAAAATTGTAAATCTATGAGAAAATGGGTAGACTCCGTAATGAAAATTGTACAAAGAAGAAAAAGTGAACCATTGGAACAGCGACCAATTACGTTTAGTTTTGAACGATCTCCGCCACCGATTGAGTGGCATTTAAAAGTTCCGGAAGAGGAATGGGGAATTTTAACGGTATGCCTTAATACGGTTATGTGTTACTAATTATTTTATCTAAGAAATAATTAATAGCAGAAATTTATACTTTTATTTACAGTTACACCCTATTGAATTAGCAAGGCAGTTAACTTTATTAGAATTTGAATTGTATAGAAATGTTAAGCCCTCTGAATTAGTAGGATCCGTTTGGACGAAAAAAGATAAGGAAAAAACATCACCTAATCTTTTAAAGATGATTAAGCACACGACAAATGTAAGACTTATATATTATACGATAAATGAGATACATTTATACATACTTTTAAATTACGAGTAAAAAAAAAATATATTAATTTCAACAGTTTACAAGGTGGCTTGAGAAAACCATTGTGGAGGCAGAAAATTTCGACGAGAGAGTAGCGATAGTTTCTCGAGCTATTGAAATGATGATGGTCCTGCAAGATCTCAACAATTTTAATGGGGTTTTAGCTATAGTCAGTGCCATGTTTTCTGCTTCGGTTTATCGACTACACTGTACATTTCAAGTAAGTTACATATAATGTGAAAGATTGCATACGCAAACGTATAGATTTATTAATAATAATATTGTTTTATTACAGCAAATATCCGCGCGATTGGATAAAGCTTTATCCGATGCTCATGAACTAAATATCGATCACTTTAGAAAATATCAAGAAAAATTACGCTCTATAAATCCACCTTGTGTGCCCTTTTTTGGAATGTACCTGACTAATATCTTACACATTGAAGAAGGAAATCCTGACTTGTTACCAGAGAGCCCATTAATCAACTTCAGCAAAAGACGAAAAGTCGCAGAAATCATTGGAGAGATACAACAATATCAAAATCAACCATACTGTTTATCGATCGAACCCAGGATACGACGTTTCATTGAAAACCTTTGTCCTTTCGATCCTGACGTTTCTGACGCAGACATTAGCACGTATTTATATAATAAGAGCTTAGAGATCGAGCCAAGAGGATGTAGGCAACCAGCAAGAGTGGTCAGTAATATTTTAAATCGCAACATTTAAACGTTGAAGGACGTATTAAGAATTTTTTAATTATAAATTAAAGCCCCGAAAATGGCCAGATTTAAATCTGAAATCACCCGGAATAAAAGCGAGAAGCTTGAGTGGAAAATTGCCTGCGCCGCTTCAAGCAGTTGCATCTAGTGTTAGATTGCACGATCCACCGGCAGCAACTCAAGAAATACCAGTTCCTTCTGATTTGCCTGAAACACCACCTCATGGATCATCTTTCTCTTCTACAACTAGTGATCATAGTGTTTTTGCACCTGTACTACTAGGAGGTATGCAAATAAATTCCATGGTCATCAAATATTGGTCATCCATAAGAACGATGGACTACATTTTATCCTACGCTTAATAACTTTCTTATTATTACTACGCCGGAATTATTTACTTTATTTGTACATATTTATATATTCTAAATCGATTTAGAAATTAAATTATATATTAAATATATTGCAATATCAGAAACTGTTTATGATTATGAGAATATTTTTATTGGTATTTAGTTATTTTTACTTAACGTAATTTTTATTATACAAAAAATATAATTAATACTGAGAAATTTTTTTATACTTTTAACCTAATAGAGCATACATTGTTTGTACTTTTTTCATTAAATTGATAGCATTTAGAAAGTAGTCGATTCAAATTGTGCAAGGGGATTTCACGATTTTCACTTAAAATGAATCGTTGTACAATCATAATTAACTTTCAAAGTAGCGTTTGAATGAGGTAAAACCAAAATCTTCTTCGCGCTTTAATAGATAATATACAGATAACGATTCAATAAATAAAAATGATTTGAATTTGCGTTATTCCTTGCATTGTCAGCTAAAAATTGAACGTGGTTTTCACATCAAGAATTTCTGAATTTGTCTTGAATTAATACCTGAATAATCTGAAAATCTTCTATTTATATCTGCCAAAGGCTCTAAACCATTATTAACTTCTATGAAATTAGGAATTTTTCTTTAGATTAAAAACTTATTTTACGAAGAATCGCTTTAAATTGTGATAAAAAGTAACAGGAGCGAATAACAATCGCCAAAAATGGACTTTATTCAATTCAGTAACAAGAAGATATTGTGGTGCGCTGGGCAATATTGTTGGACCGATCGATGTTTCAGGCTCGCCAGGTCCGGCCCTGAGCATGTCGAGCCTGTCACTCGGCTCGCCGGGTAACAGCCCGCAACTGGGCTCACCAGGACACCTGCCCTCGCACCACCAGCAGTCGTCGTCCTACGGCGGCAGCACGTCCACGCACTTCGGCTTCAACTCGGGGACGATCGGGGCGATGGGCGGCGCCCTGGCCTGTCTCGCCTCGTCCTCCTCGCTGGCCGGCAGTCCGGGCGCCGCCCCGATGATGCCGCCGCCACCCTCTCCCAGCCACGTGCCACCCTTCGGACAGCCGCCCCCGCCCCTGCCACCCAGATCGCATCGACGCCGCGAGAGCTGCCTAAGCGACTCCCCGCAGCAGGTGCGCAACCGACCTCGACTCTATTCGATTGACCATGCTACATCGGAGCCTTTCTTCCAAATACCTTCTTCCAAATCCTAATGGATTATTTGTAACGGGACCTCGTCATCGCGTTACTTCGCGTTTAATATGCGAATAAAGTACAAAAAGAAATACCATTATAAAAGAATTAATACAGGATACAAACAAAGTTATTTGTTTATAGTCGATACATTCAATACATATAGCCAATAAAATTACAATATTATAAAACACTTCATTATCAAATTCAGGGTACACGCCGAGAAGTTTGAAGGCGAATAATTTCTTTGCGATAACGAAACTCGGAAAATAATTTTTACGTGTCCGCTTTTAATCTGCTTTTTCTTATGCCTGTTTATAGTCGGTTTATATTAATTTCTAATTTAGACGAGTAAGCATTAAGAACGATTTGTCGAAAGATTTAATTTCAAACTTTACATGTGAATATTATATCATCTTTTTTTAATGCGGCAATGTTCACAATTGTTCAAAATTAATTATATTCTCCTTTTGTGAAGATATGAAATCTCTAACGCCGTTAACGAATAAAAATCGTTAATTCGAAAATTTTATCGCAACGTCCCTCACAAACAAATTCATAAACAGAAAACATGCATATTATCGAGCGTAATAAATATAATCTCACCCAATGCTCGTCTTAATTAACACGCATTACTTAACGTCAAAATTTTCTCCATGCAAATTCTAACGCTTTAGCGAGTTTCCTAATAACGATGATCATTTGCTCCAGGTCCGACAGGCGCCGAATGCCCCGATGCTGCCGCCCCGCGAGGGTGTCTCGCCACCTCCGCTACCCCCAAGGCGGGATCTGCCGTCGTCGACGTTGCCACCCCGTTTCCCGGCAACTCTCAATCCCAGCTGCTCAGCGCTCCTCGCCAGGCGAAACTCGACCCTCGAGAACTCGTGTCCAAGCAGCACGGGACACACCCGGAGGCACATGTCCTTCAATGGGCCCAGTCCGACCAAACTTCCGCCGGCTCAGCCACCCAACGGTAAGCAGCCTTACCCTTGTACCATCGTTCATTCTGAAGGTGCGCCTTGAAAGCTAGACGAACATTCGCTAGTCTGGCTTTCAAGGTCGTAAAATGTCTCGGGTAGAGGCTTTACCAAAGGCTTTCTGCGACCACACGCGCGTCGTGCAAAAATTAACGCACCACAATTCAAGTTTTATTATCAGCCTGATTCGTAGTATAGCAAGTAATTATAGCCGTTCGCTTAAACGCTGCAGTACATTTTTCCGAGTCCTTCTATGTGAATGTTTAATGTTAATAATGCGTCGTGATAAGCGAACGCAATGAGAGACCATTGGTAATGAGGTCCAACTGTGGTGTTTTTATTGCAGGATCGGTGACACCAAGACTACCACCAAAGCCTCAGATACTAGGAAGATCGCCCACGACGATGTTTAATTTTAACGCCCCGCCGGGCTCTAGCTAATACAACTCGCTCTCAGCGCGTAGACGAGGGATAATAGAAGCTTAAGAAGACTCCTGTCGAAGATCGACTCCTAGTCCAAGCATGGAAGGAAGGGCTGTTGCTGGAAGGACGGTGGTGCGCGCGATCGCGTAGATGGTCTGCGTGTGCGAGTGGCTCCTCTCGTGCGCGCGCGGGTGTCCACGATGAAACACGGTTTCGCTACGTTCTATAATCGCGAGGCACGTAGTTTCGGGCACACCGACGCGGTTCCGATCGATGGAAAAGAAAAACAACGTTACTACTTTCCCTTTTATCTTACTCGCCTCGTTTCTTTTTTCTTTCTTTTTTTTTCTTTCCTTTCCTTTCCTTTCCTTTTTCTCTCCTTTGTTTTTATTTTAAAGCGTGTACAGCATATTTTTAGATACTTTTTATAAGTAGCGTACCGTGAGTAGTACTAGTACGCGAAGAAGGCGATACGCGAAGAAATGACGAGCGAGCGAGACGCAAACGAGAGTGACCGCAAGCGTAAGAGCGAAAGAGTGAATAACGAAGCATAATAGATTGTTTCCGAGGGAGAGAGAGAGAGAGAGAAGGAGCAAGGTCGAATCAAACTCTGTAATGTCAAAGCACGCGTCTTTTCCAATATATTAATCGATGCATGCACATTCGAGGAGTGTTAAACAGACTTGTGATGTCAGTATCTACACTATCATCTTCGCTTTCATTGTCATTATCATTAGGGCGTATCGGAAGTATCCCGAAGAACCAATTTTAAAATTAGAAACATACTTCGAATTAAGCACACAGTATTCGTGTAGTTCTCAAAGGTTTTTTCTCCTTTACATGTTACAGCGATGACAAAGCGAACAAAGACAAGCCGTGAAGATGCGTATCGGTTAATTGACGCACAGCCCTATAAAGTTAGTCCTGCAAAGATTGAAAACCATCCGTTTCGTCGACTCACGTGTAATATCGTCGAATCCGTTGTTGAGCGACAATTTTTAGTAGGTCTTGGCTCCGTCTCTCCTTGGCTGGTCCACTAATTAATCATCTTTACCGCCACCGTTGTTCTCTGACCTAATTTTTCGATATAATTTCTATTTTCCAAACCGAACTGTGATACACTATTAATGACTAATCGCCATTGACGGCCGATACAGAGGAACGGTTTCATATTGTACGGATAAATATGTAGATGTACGTATATTTATCCGTTTGTTTGACTCGCGCGACTTATTAAACGGTAATTCGGATAAATGAAAATCGTTCCACTGTATGCTAACAATGGTATGTGTGTGTAATTAGACGTTCTAGAGTTATAAGAGGGTGAAGAAAAAAGGAGTCGTGGATAGAAAGGAGAAAATAAAGGTTTTAGAAATGAAACGTTACGAAAGTTTATCATCGTTATCATAAACATCGTCATCGTCATTGTTCATTTATTTTTACAATTATTGTTTTATAATTAATGGTAAATATAATTGCTATTAACGTTATGTATGACGGTTCCGATTGCACCGTCGCAACCCCTCGCCATCGCGGTTACTATTGAATATAATATTTTCTTAATCGTTTGCCGCCATTTAGTGCGAGAGCGGCACACTTCGTTAGGATCATCGAGCGTTTGCACGATTGCGAAATCGTTCTTTGTAGAGTTCTTTTTTTTAGTTTTCGTCGTCGCCATATAATGCACACTTTACAAGTGGAATCGATAGTGCAGAGACGAAGGAATTATGTACATGTATATTGTTATAAATATGTTTTGTCGATAGCAAAGAAATGAAATATTGAGATATGTGAAATAATAAAGAGTATATTGTGTAGTACTCGAACTTATATCAATCATCCTGTATATCGCTCTTGTGAAAGTAAATTTGAACGTTACCATATACTTAAAAAATTTAAATAACTTGTTCATGGTAAAAAAATAACAGTTACTAATTTCCTAAAACATGTTAAATTCAAGTGCTTGTATTGAGATGACTCCTTAATATTCTCTTCAACCTTTCAACGCTACCTGACTATTTACATCCGTCTTCAAAATTATTACTATCAATGTTTCTCATCCCATCAAAAGTTTTATGCGTAGCTTGAAAAATATCATCAGAATATACATAACAAATGCAACATTTCTTAACGCACAAGTAAAAAAAAACATTAGAAACTTGAGTATATGAGAGTGCATTATTTTTAATAATGTCTCCCGAAAAGGGGATTCGTGTAGTAATTTCTCATAGAGTCTAAATAGGCTTTACCATAAATGTTTCGGTTTTTAAACGTATAAAAATTAATGGAAACTATTCATCGGCAATAACGGCAATTTATTTTTAATACAATTAAAACGGTATTATTCTTCAACTGTACCTGTACGTCGACGATTTCGTCAATTACAATATATTGAATAATTCTCAAAGTATGATTACCTTGATTTTCTTTTCATAAAATATCCATTTTCAGTTGAATCTTGTTTGAAGGAATTTATTACTCGTATAATAATTTTTGTAATAACGTAATTTTGACTTCTCGAAGAAAATTTCATAAATAATACTCAATCGATTACAAGTTCTTAAGTTAGCCTATTTTTGAGCCGAAGAGCAAGTAATAATACACCAACACCTACGATACCTACAAAGTCGTCTTGTTATTTATAAAATTATAAATATTCGTAATGTTAAATAATGAGGGACAAAGTAATTATGAATCGTAGGAAGTTTCCAGTTGATGATTCGCGAATAAAAAGAAAATATTCATTTTATTGAAATAACAAAAGTAAATAATTTTACACTAATTATTTTCTCTGTGAATTTACCGTACTCATATGATGTCTACATTGTCGTTTTACATTCAATTTCCCAAAATTTTTTACTCGAATAATACATTCTAGTATTTCGTAATGATGTTGTATAAAATATTTAGTTACTCATTTAATCACAAATTTCAAATTTTAAAAGCGAATTTTTTGATAGCAATTCTAAACAAACGATTGCAAATTATATTCTCGATAAAATTGAATACATGGCGAATAGCTAAGTTTTATAATTTCAATCTTAATCGACAAATTTAATAAGTAAAAATACGTTTGAATGTAATAACTAATTATTTTTACATTAACGAATTACTTTAAAGTATAAATTTTCATTTCAGTTCTGATATTTAAGAATGCCTACCAACATGCAATCGCCGTTTAATTAAAATATGGCCCGTAATTATCAAAACTGTACATTTGACAAATTCATCTATTTAAATTTCTTCCAATCGATTTTCCTTTATTATTTACATGATTTCACTTAACTTTTCGTAATGTTTATCTCAAATATTTTCTCCGCGATTGGTTTAAATGAAACTCGTGACATCTTAGAATTACCATTCGTCATATTTCGGAAAATTATTACACAATTGTGAGAATGAGGTTAAACATTTTATTTTTACAATCACAGATTATTAAAAAGTAACTTTTATCTCATAAATAAAATTTATCAATCTAACCTTATGTATAAGTAAATTCTCTCATTAATTTAATAAATGCTGTCTGTTTTTTTTTTCTTTCTGTTTCTTTTTCAATTCAATGATTCAAGTAAACTAGGAGGGAAAAAATCTATAAAGACAATTTACACTGACATAGATTTCTAACAATCTTGCCCATACGTTCTAAATGTAAAAAGGTAATTAGAATTTTGATTTAAGAATGTTTTCTAAATATAAAATTTCAATCAACTCGAATAACAAAAATGTTATTAATTATAATATTGTCATGAGAAAACTAAATTAAATTACATATTTCGAGCTTCCTTTTCAATGCACTATTTGAAAAAAGTTTTGCTTGCTGATTCTAAGGATATTAATAAGAATTTAGCGTTGTTACTTAGATGTCATTTGTATTGGTTGCATATAATCTTCTTATTCTTCACGATAAACTACAAATTCATAAATTGAAAGTTTACAGCACAATGATTTATAAGAGTGTTATTTCGTCGGATCTTGTTAAAAAAATTTCGTAATTACCGTGTATGCTTAACCTAGTAATGAAAATTATAAAGAGCTAATGATTTTGAAAAAGCACAAGATAATTAGCATAGTACACCTATCGTTTTATATCAATAGCTTACAATGTTATTGAACTTACTGTATTACTCAAATTGAATGCATCAAATTAAAAAAGTACCGAATTCATGTTTTGATTTTTTAACTTTTCGGTACGTGCAGCAGTGAGATAAAACTTCGATACTCTGCAAAATAAAATGAACACTATCTATACGGTATTTGCGAAGCATCGGGTAAAATGATTGTATTATAACGTGCGAAACGAAGAAAACCGATCTAAGAATGTTAATGAGACACTCGCGGCAGTAATTAGTAGATACTTTGTATGAAATTTACTCCACAAACTTTCATACTTTACACGTCGTACTAAATGATGTGATCAGGAGTTAATTGTAAATATAAAATTTTCAGCACAGTAGAGTATAAACATGTATAAGATCTTAACATCGAGTACATTGCTTTCTCACCAAGTGTATTAGGTCGTGAATATTTCGCTTGATCAGCTGATATCCTTGCGCAAGGACACTTTTATCGATGACATTACGAGAAAGCCTATTTCTTTTGCATTTAGCGGTACCGATCGTATTTAGTGGTGCAGACAATCGGCACGTAATCGTATCATCGGAACGATCCCTAAATCCAGGTAATTGCTCGATAATTGCAAATACTCGCGGTAGGCATTAGAGATTGTTGGCCTTTAAGAGGCGAGGTCAGGCGGCGTGCGCGAATAAAAACGGCCGATTATCGAGCGTACGAACAGCAAAGGACGAAATTCGTGTAGGTGAAAAACTCGTGCTTTCCGGATAAATCTCAGGGGAAGAGGCAAGGATAAGTAGGGATAGGCGATACCTCAGGTAACCTCCCAGACGGTGGAGCCGTCGGCGGGTTTGTCGTTGAGATTGTGGTGCTGATGTCGAGGCGCCGGGACGTCGACGTGGGCGTCGAGGCCGTCGCTGAGTTTGCTGAAGCGACGAGTCCAGCTGGCTCGGTGTCCCGTCGCCCGGGAACCCCCGAGACCCGCCTCCCGCAGTACCGAGAGCAGCTCCTCCTCGCCCTCGCGACCTCGCACCCCCTTCTCGTACTTGGCCTCCTGGGCGAGGAGTCGCTCGCGCTGCAACTGCGTCGCTATCGAGCGCGGCACTTCCGGTATCACGTAGCTCATTATCCCCGTGAGCGCGAACACCTGCGATGTTGCGCTCTAGTTATCAACTCTGTACTTTGAAACGTCACTGAAATATTTCTCGATAAACGGCTAACATTGCAAGTTTCATGAAGTGCAATATGTCGTGCTCTGGGCGCTCATTCGCGATACAATTGCTTTAACCACGATTAGGGAAAGGCCACTTTAATTTTATCCCGTGCATAATGATGATACGTTACGATAATACGTTGGCGTAGTAAACGAACGAACAAGTGCACGCGATATTACATTCTGATTAATTGCGAGAGAACAAAGGAAAGAGTCTGCGTGACCTTTACACAGTGTAACCAATCAATGCTATTGGCGATAAATAATTATATCATTTTTAAATTTAACTTCTTTTCCTCGATGTCTGCATGGTAATTGTGCAGAAAATTGGTCGATTTTCTATTCACGAGAATGCAAAGTATGCAGACCAGCGCAAAAAGAAATAGCGAATTTGTAATTCGTAATGGTAAACGGTATAAAAAAAATTGTCCCTTCGCCATTAAAGAGATCTTGAAAAAAATCGTGAACATCGGGAAATGCAAAAGTAATCTTTGACTCGAACTAAGTTGGCCGTGTTGATGCTGCCGTTATCTATGGAAAGCTTACTCCGTCGAGAATACGAAATTCCGAATTATCATGGTAAAAACGAATAATCATCATCATAATAATAATAATAATAATAATAGTAATAATAGTAGTAAATAAAAATCATAATAATCGGAATATCGATCAGAATGATCGATAAGAACTGTAATGAGCGAGTATTTTGGTAGATGATAAGCAGATTATTGCGAAGACTGTTGAGTTAATTATACTGACGACGTGTTCGAAGACGACTACAAAGGCAAGTCTGGCGGCGAAGACGTGCCAGTACTGGGGACTGAGACCGTAGGGGTCGTCCCTGTGATCGGGTCCGTTCCTGTAACCGCGGTACTGGCAGGTCGGCGGGGCTTTGGTCAGCTCCTCCTCGTTGCGCATGTCCGCCGTGTAGTGCGAGGTGTTGAACTCGGAGAGCGAGCTGTCGATGTATCCGACCAGGTCGTCCGTCGGCGAGTAGACGAACGCGTACACGCTCCGGGGTATAAAGTCCGAGGTGTAGGCGATCACGAACGCCTGCGAACAAACGCTCGGTTCTCGAATACTGGATGCTCAACGATTTATCGTTGATAGGAGCGCAAACAAGTACGCAAAATTATTAGAGGATCGCTGATGCTTCGAGGTCATGCTCCTCTTCCGTATTTATCTGTAATGCTTACAATTATATTAAATATAATCCATTTTTAACGATAACTTATTTCTGAACTCTATCCTCTCGGGCTTTTCCCTTTCCTAAATCGTTACTGTTTTAGGTATTTTATATTATCCGTTCGTTCGACAAATGCATGATTCTCGCATAATCATTAACATAGGTGCAAGCGTGTAAGGTTGACAAGTTACGATATAATATCATTTAGATCTACTTATAGAAAAGAAAACCGTGATGATGTTTTGCGAATTGTAAAATGTTACGTGCGTGTGTGTAATGTCGAACGAGAGAAGAGCAACAACGAATGCTTAACGTTATTTAATTAGTTTTCACTTCGTACCGATTTCACCTTCCAACGCACTTTAAAACTTTTTAGTTATAATTGATTAATTAATTATT
This sequence comes from Wiebesia pumilae, assembly GCA_018907045.1. Classification (NCBI taxonomy): domain Eukaryota; kingdom Metazoa; phylum Arthropoda; class Insecta; order Hymenoptera; family Agaonidae; genus Wiebesia; species Wiebesia pumilae. The sequence continues at coordinate 8,010,326 of JACCHZ010000138.1, forward strand.
TTTGTTTATTTATTGACATTTATTTCACTAACAGTTTATTTGTCTAACGAATAAATTTCTTTATTTATTTATCTATTTGCTTATTCAATAATATCGGAAGATAAAGATCACTTTCATATCCAACTTGCGAATCAATAGGTCTTTCCAAATACCGCATTCTTACACAACTGTCTCGCACAAAAGTTTAAAATATTTAGATCCACGTAACGTTAATATCGTCCACGCAAGTGTCCATAAATTAATAATTAATGTTATTCACCTTCGAATTAGCAGTATCTCGGAGTCATTTGACCAAGGGACAATGACTTCGTGCGTTTATTTTCTATCCCTCTTTACGTATGACGCGATACGCCATTTTAACTCACGATCCCAGAGTGATTATAACGCACTTTTACTCGACTTTTTTTTTTTTTTTTTTTCCCCACAGCAACTTGTCCGGAAGTTGTTTTTACTTCGAGCTTATTCCTACCGATTGGCTGCGCGATTTCTAAAGCTATTCATTGTTTTGTATAAAGTGTAAGAATCTCTGAAATTCTTTAAATTTCAAACACCAAATCCTACTTATCGCTTGCGACTGGGGCAGAGCTCCTTATTTTTTCGCGTTGTAATCACAATCATTAGCATTTCTTTGAAGTGAAGCGAAGAACGTAATAATGAAACATGCAGAAACAGGTAAATTGTAGTACGCTGCTATCGAGAAACTAGTGCGTACTATTAGCCCCATTTTTTCAAACGGTCAATATTACGGTAGGTTTACAAGTGATCGGCGCTCCTTTTATTCCCTGGATCCTTAGAGAAGAGCCATTGGAAGTTGATGCGTCCTTGAATCGACGGATGTGGGATCTAACTTCTATAGTTGAAATAATCTAACTTACGTTAGAGACAACGGCGGCGTACGTGACACCCTTGAGAATTCCATACCAGGCGCCAATGTCCTCGACCCTCTCGGCCAAGGGTCGTCGAGCCTCTTTGACCATTTTGTAAGCGTCCAATCGTATTTCGGCGATGTTGTTCAGGAGGGCGAACAAGGGAGCGAGCGGAAAGGCAGCGACGAATAGGGTCACGAAGCCGTATTGAATAACTGCGAAGGCAATGGTTTTTTCCATAAAAATTTCAATCGAACCGCGAATGAACGCAAAACGGGCCGCGATCGTTAATTATTAAACTAATTGGTGATTCGCTAAGCAGGAATAGATACTCGTGGACGAATACGCTTGTACGCGACATATTAATAGTCCGCGAAAAATGAATACACAAAATCAATTCTTTTATTTGCTAACGAACCAAGTATTTGTATTTTTAGAGCATACATGACTCTCTAAGTAATTAACCCGAATAGTTGTCAAGGTTAGCTAAGTACCTGGACAAGCATCGCGAAAATAAAGACTACGAAGAATTCATTTTAATGACTTCGCTATTACCAGCACGTAGGATTTTACCACTTTAGTAATTAAATATACCGACGCGCACAGTTACAAATAAATCAGCTTAACGAGAAACTGCTCGTCGATTCCTTCGGTTATACGTAAACTAATATATAATGTAGCAATGGATAATTATAGTAACGTATCTTTCGTTATCTGGCATTGCGGTCGTAAACTATAAAAAGCCTTCGAGAGTATTTGAAATTTCTTAAATATTTACGTATTTCCGCAATAACGTATAATGCGCACAAAAGCTTTGAGTTATCTAGTTTGGTCCAGCGGTGCTCGATAAATGCTCCTACAAATAATTGCTCTAGGCATTGATCACGCGAAAAATTCAGTACGCTCGCATCGTTTTACCGCAAACAAGCGATACAAAAACGAAAGCAGAATGGTAACTTTCGATTCGAAAGTGAGTGTCGTAGTTACGGTAAGACAATCTGCGACATTTGTTAAGTTAAGACTTAAGTCGTAGGTAAAGGACTGCTCACTCATTTCCAGGTACTCGTCGAAGAGCGCGAGCCTTCCAGGATCCTGGAGTTGATAGTCCTGCTCCCAGCTGGTGTAAGGCCTCGATTGGTCCTTCGTCGCAGCGACGTGAGTGCGCTTGCGCCACCAGTTCCACATCTTGGGCGACAGTATCTCCACGAAATTGTTGAACACCTGTTTACCGATCATGATGATCGCGAGCTGGATACACACCTCCGAGAGGCAGCCAGACGCGTCGCACACGTCCGTTTTGATCCGGTAAAACTCGGAGGAGCGCGACTCCGCATCGCCTGGATGCACGTAGAATCTTCCCTTTTTCCCGAACAAATAGGACAAAGATCAATCGTCGTTATTTCGTTTCTTTACACCGACAATAACGTTTCTAAGGTAGAGAAGCTGAGATTAAGGGATAATTAATTTTCACTGCATCGTCATTAAGGAAAAGTAATTTTTCTTCTCTGTTCGAGGTTATCCATTTGGTTAAACTGTGAAAAGGTGAAGTGGAAAAGCAGGCCTAACAAATCTGATGCTCTTACGAACTGATATCACTTAAATTCACTTAAATAATTTATCTAGGATTAACTTTATTACGACTTTTAACAACTCTAACAACGACTTTTGGGTTAAAAACCACAACTCAACGGCAAATAAACATTAATTACCTTGAAGAAGGCGATGTAAATGAGGGACGAATAAAAGTTAACAAACTCAAATAGGAAGATCTTGAAGGTGAAACTGGCCTCGTACTCGGTTTGCGTTCGTGGGTTTTCCATGTTGACCATCCAACGCGCGAGTTTCTGGTAAATCCGTGTCAAAATCATGATGATGATCAAATTGATGAATGCAGCCGTCAAGGAAGTGAAGATCTTAGCGTGTCGCTGAAGAAATTGTCCGCCACCGTGAAACACCGCGACCAGAGAAATTCTGTAGATTATTGTCCCAAGTACTGCTCCCAAGACCACGCAAATCTACGAGTATCAAGTACACTTGACACTTGATATCACAATGCAACGACATTAAAATTACGGTCAACGGGTCCCACATTATTTAACACGCCGTTTATTAAAGCTAAGAAATTACGTTTCCTCATCAATGTCCAAGAATAAAAACATCCTTCATCCGATAATGTAGCTCGAGAGCTATGAAAACCTGAACGATTAACGAGGATTAGTAGATCCTCGAAGTAGCTTAATCCGATTATCGAAATACATGGAAGCAGTGCCGTGCTTTTAAACTTTCTTACACGTTTCGTAGAAATGTACCACGAATCTTCGTTAACTTACCATAAAGAAGACCATTGAGCCAGTCGCAACGTAGCGCATCGTCCTCGACCACACGGGCAAATAAGGCTCGCGCTCCCTCGTCACCGGATTTATGCGGAAGGTCTTGACGCTCGACTCGAACTCGGGTCTGGGTTCCTCGTCGCCCTCGCCATTCTGCAGGTCCCACTCCCAAGCGAGAACCGCGTGCTTACGCCTCCACATCTCAAGGAACGTCGTCGCTAGCGGTCAATTCATATATCTCGATTACGCGGGTAACTTGCCAATCGCTCGTCCATCTTTAAACGTCGAGCTGGTTTTTTCTTTCATTTATACTTTTCATGCAACAGAAGCTTTAAAGGATATATACTTAACGGCTCTGGACTTTTGTTCGCGGTTCCACGTTCTCGGGAGAATTGCCACACGCGCGTTTATTGAGTTCCGGCCTGCCAGGTACGTTAATTAAATGACGCCCCGCAATGCGGTAGTTTATTTAAATTACCGTTATTTCGATCAAATGAAAGGCTTTCATTTGATTCGCCGTACAATATATGTACACGTCTCATAGTTCCTACAGCTTTGTTAAATATTTATGACAATTGAACTCTTAAAAGCACCGTTATTTCTCATCGGCGAATGTAGCTCGATGGTAAAGAGATGTTCCTCCGCGAATTAAATTTTTATTAAATTTTTAACCGATACATTACGCTAAATTACCGCACTTAATGGACATCCGCTTTCAATGCTAAATCACGCGTCTTAATATTTTATACAATTTGTAACTTTCTTCGTGCGCCTCTCTGCGTCCGCGCGCACGCGCGCACGCGCGCACGCACAGAAGCCGAGGAGCACGTGTGCGTTTCAATCGCAGGACTAAGGTTTAAGTATACATCCTTGCTCGTATGCCAGCTAAAGAGTTTTCAATGCCAATGCTAAGTAAAATGTTGTTAAAGAATAAGACAGAAGATTATAAGGAGACGCAGAACAGACTCACCCCAGAAGGACATGAAAATAGCAAAGAAGACCGTAGAGGGATTATCAAAAAGGTAGGTCAGTCTAGCGAAGAGACACGAGTCTCCGAGTCTTGTGTAAGGACATGCCTTATCGCATAATGGGCAAAGCGTAATATTTCCTGTCGAAGCACAGGGGAAACATTAATTGCCGCGACATTGTCAACGGACCCACCGTCCCCGATACGCAAACTCATGGACGAAAACTCACCCGCCAATTTAAAATCGCAAATTTCTTTGCTAGGAACATTGTCGGCGCTTTCCATGCTGCCCAACCCGTAGAAGAAGCACAGAAGTCCCATTATCGCAGGGGGATAAAGTGCCCGTGTGTAAAAGCCCAACCAGGCGAAATAGAGCGCAACCTTCTCACCGAAGTAGCGCCGTATCAACCAGAGCGGCTGCTTTTTATACCTGCGACCAATGAATCAAAAGTAGCCCACGGTCGCATCTGCTGTCGAATACTTTTAACGAGCACTGCTAAGTAAAATTATCCGAACCACCAATTAACCGAATCCGGGGCCCGTATCGAGTACGTACCATTGGCCAGGTCGGGCCCATATCAAGTAGAGCAGGTAGCGGTCGAGTATTTGTCCGTCGCTCGCCGGCTTATTGTACACTCCCTCGTGGAGTGAAAAGCAGTCGATGTAACTACCATCGGCCAGTAGCCTTCTTATACCCGCCTTCTCGTGCATCTCGTCGTATCTCGTGCGCAGCAGGATCTGCATCACTATGAGGGATCGTTGAGCCGGTGTGTACGCCGTGTCACGATCTTTCACCACGAACCTGTCGATTGGAGCAACGATTTTTCCCATTAGCCGCGACTCCCGGAGGTTCTCCGATTGCCGCTGCCCGATTCTATCGCTCGCGCTTTTCGACAGACGAGCCTGTCGCAGAATTCATTAACGCGATATCGTCGATGACAAAGAATTTTATCAAATCATTTACCAGTCTATCGGAGACGTTACAATGAATTACGCGATTAATACCCAAATTACGCATTATGTTGCAACGAACTTATTTTATAATACACGCGTATTTGTAACTTAACGCTAATAAACATTATCGATTCGTTACCAGTCCATCTTATTGTTTAATTCTCTTAAAAACACATTTGACTGTTATAAATGTTATAAATGTATTATCAAGCTCTTGTGGTGCGGAATTTGCAATTTTCTATTAACAAACACATAAGAGTTGCTTCGTGTGCATAAATTTAAGACTTATTTATAGAAATTAATACATCTGAATGTCTGGTGGCTCTCGAACGATTACAAATGTCCACCCATGCTTTACTCCAAGTGCAATTAATTATCTTTTACGTTTCAAAGATAAATAACGACGTTCGAATGAAGGATAAACTTAATAAATGTAACGACCAAGAGGCAAGCTCAAAAGCTTCGTGGAAGGGCATTAAAGGGGTTGCTGAACTAACGATACATTTCGGAAGGACAGGATAATGGTAATTATACATGCAATTATCGTATCCCTGCTGTAGTGTTTTAGTCGGAAACACCTTCATTCGAACCACGTGCAATTTGCATAAAAAAGGAGAATTGGATATAAAATCATAGTCCAGTGCCTAAACTGAACCTAAACCTTTATGGTAACTTCCGATATTAATATAAAAATAACTTGCACCAATAATGTACCAGTAATAAGAAAAATGTCGTAATCGTAGTGGAACGATTGCACCTACTGTTTTATTAAAGAATCCCGATGGTCCATCGATTACATAAATATATAGATGCATAAGAGACGAACAAAACAGGCAAAGTACTCGAATGGATATCCTCGATCAAATCACAAGTAGGATTGTGATCGATCGAACTAAGAATAGGAAAGATATGCAAAATCTTACCCAGTTTATTCACGAATCGAGCCACGCGATTTTACCGTTGATCGCTTAAATGAACAACAGTCCCGGTAATGTATTACCCAAAATACCAGTTACCAATCTGAATACCTAGGCAGCACCAGCTTCACAATAAAATACACAAAGAAAATACGAGGACAATAATTGATTACTTTAAAGTTAAGTATCCACCAATGGATACTTAAGCTCAGCGAAAGAATTCTTCCGTTTCGTTTATGTTATTAGTGCTGTTAAAGTGGCTAGATTAATTGCTAATGGATCCCAGTGATACCTGTCATCACTACCAAGATGTCTAATAAAATTTCATTGATCAAACGCTCAAGATAGTATTTATTGTCGACTATTTTAACTGCAATCGCTTCTTGATATCTTCCTTTGTATCATCATAGATGGAAATTCTCCACTCATTTGAAATACCTAGTTCCCAAAAATTGTCTCGCAGATTTTCCAGTTCAAAACCACGACAACGCATAAAACATTGAGCTTTTCCAATACAGCGATCGATACGAACTTCATTATTTCGTTTATAGTATTAGAGTGACGTTTATAGTATTAGTAGGCGACCTCGATCTACAACAATCTACAATCGCTTAAATTAAATCACTTTTCTCATCGAGATAATAGAAGATCAATAAAGTTCATCTTTATAAAACTACCTCAACTACCTTCGTACGATCCGCCAATATTAATTATTCATTTACTCCGATATCGAATGCAGTAACGAGTAAAGCCCTTTGAAAATTGTCGTTACATATCTACATTCTTACGAGAATAATAGAAATGGAGACAAATACATAATGTATCGCGAATAGAGTTCCTCTAGAAAGTAGAAGGACTCAGTCGGAACGTAAGGTAAAGCACCTCGTGTCATTTGAAAAAATCACATTTTTATTCATACGAAGATTGATCGAGGCCAAGACGTCCTTTAATCCAATCCTTTAAACTCTACAAATGTGTGATTGATCTTACGACTGAAGCATCTTATAAGAATAGCAATAACAACATTTTGATAATTTTTTTACATTTAAAACGTTCGATAATAGCTGCTGAAAGTTTCTCGGTAATACTGATCCGCTTTATAAGACAATCTCGTATAATTTAGTTATTTCTTGTTATAGCAGAGCAAGTACCGAATTTTTTAACGGGTGCGTTCTTTTACACGAGACCGACATTTATCCTTCGGTAACGGATCGCCGCTACCTTCGATAAGGATTACTTTTTCATCGTCCGTTAATACTTTCAGAAGTATTCTTCATAGGCAATCGCGAAAAGAGCACCTCAATTCTTAAGCGAACTACTGAAAATATCACAAAGTTATCTCGTAAACGATAAACTAGCGTTTTCTCATAGCGGTTACTGACCGTATCGGTCATGCCTTAATATACTTCACTGGCCGCACTTCTCCGTACACCTATTACATGTAAGTAAACATCTCTCTCTCTCTCTCTCTCTCTCTCTCTCTCTCTCTCTCCCTCTTTCGCTTTGTAAGCGCACGCCCACCCGCGCGTGCATCCACGCGTCCAGGAAAGCGGGAAGAAAACGGAAATCTTACGTATTCCGCATGACAGTTGGTTACGACTGCAAGCGTTAGCTCTGAGTCTCGTGGCTTTCGGTGTAATTTATTTGTAGCTTTCCGAGCTCCGGCTATCGATCTCTGCTTCCTCCTAACGATGCCAGTTGTCTAAGCCCTTGATATCGATATGAAACTACCGACATATTAACCAGACCCGACCTCCCGTTCTCTTTTCTTTTACACCGAAACCTTGATTCTGCAATTGCATCGAAATCTTATTGCCGAGGAAATAAACGTACTGAATTATCCTGCAGGTTCAATCGTGTCCAGCCAATCGTCCAGAAACTAATTCCAGACTACTGCATACTTTCGAAAATGTATCGTCCGTTATAAAAGAAAAAACGTTAAGTTTCTTCATCATAGCGCAATTGTCAATCGGAAACCTTTGTTACAAGCCTCCAGAAATTATAAATTATAACGATTGAATAATCACGGAATCTCCAAATTTCCGCGTGCATTAAACGTGTGCAGCAATAACGTTGATGTGAATTTTGAGATGCCTTATGCAAGCAGCATTTCAAAAGCATCTATTAAATAATTGATAACTTATCGATGAGCGATGAGCGATAAAAATTTTAATGTTACGTTGATCTTTCAATATTAAGAAATTGGAAAGTTTTGCGACAAATTTTAGAGGTTAACATTTTGTATTCATAGAAGCTGATAATTTCACGACTGGAAATAAAATACTCATTTTCAATTATCTTACGCAATGAGCGAAGAGCTCTTTATTTATTTGCTGTTCATGATTTTGTGCTCGGCAAAGAAATACGTGAATTCTGTGAAAAGATTTTTACAAAAAGCATCTAAAAATGATCTACTTAATAACCACTTAATCCGCACGACTTAATTACTCGAAGAATATTTACTAACGCAAAAGAATCACTTTGTTATATACGTTTTCATACTTTTTGCCCAACTGACTTTAATCAAATTGACTTTAATAAATAATGCCTAACAAAATGCATTAAGAATGTTTTTTGCAAGCATGCGTACATGTAAGTAGTACGAAGCTTGACTTATAAAAGACTTCATTTCTTCGATAAAGAAATAACGAATGTTCTATATATTTATGTAATTTACTGATATTATTAATTACGATTACCTGTGTAGCGAATAAAAGAGCGCGTACCTCTATGTAATTATAACAATTTACTGCGAGGCGAGAAAAATATTATACCAAGAATGCACTACAGATGAGAAAGTGTTAGCGCAACTGTGTTATGGAGATCTGAACTTCTAGAATGCGGAATGTACTATTTATTTATTTGTAATAAGTGCCTTTAAATAGTTCTCTGTTATTTTTAAACAATGTAAACAAAAGTGTTCACAATTTTAATAAATTCAATGTGTGCACGTATAGGTTTTTTGATATTGTCCTTAGTATTCTTTAATTATTAACGAGAAACATCGTGTCTCTACTACGATATAAGATAAATTTACATTTTGTAATCTTCATGGCAATTAACCATTAGATTACACTTACTAAAGCTGTAAGAAGATCATTTTCTCATTGTTCGAACCTGAGCTAATCCACACGAGTAAATTACTACATCCCTACTGCCGTATGAATTAATATCGTTGTCATTACTCTTGTTTCAAACGTCAACATCATTGTCAAGTTTTCTTGAAATAATGACTAAATTTCGGAAAAGCACGTGGATCGTCGCTTTTTCACGCTGAAGACCAATAGAGACTGACGGGCAAATTTCCTTACACCTTTGAAAAGTTGACGATATTTATTAAAGAAATATGATCCAATTATAAGAAATTCCACACTTTCTAAACGATCCTCCCGCGTACATTTTTCATTTCACTATGGCGAATCCAGCCCACGTCCAGATGAGATAGATTAATATCGACTACTGTACTACTAGATATAAATCTTCAAAAGAAGTAGGCTTCTTAAATCCATACGGAATAAGTATTATTACGTATTCTCTCTGATTTTACGATATACGATGACCGGTAACACGTAGCGCCTTTCGATTGTTCAATGCCACGATTATTTTTAGTCACCCACCTCCCGATGCCTATTTGACCACGCTATTTTTATATTCATTATTACGTATATAACGTACGTCAGGATAAGCTGAACGTTTTTCATTTATATAATACACCGGTACAAGTCCTAGATCTCATAAATCTAACGATTGGTCGCGAAATATATATTTATAACATTACATAGTCTGTTACGCTAAAATACGTAAAATTACAAAGGAGATGTAAGGCGAGTAATCTCTTCATGTTTTAAATACATCCCAAACTTTTTACATAATTAGCGTTCTATGAGTATTCCTTACTTAATGTATTTAAGAAAATAATGCGATACTCGTGCATCTCGAATAATAAGCTATTGCGCCACTTTTAACCGCTCGAGTGCTCAATGGATTTACTTTTTATGCATACGTGTGCTAAATTAGAGAAGAAATTAAAGGGACTGTCATTAGAAGCAATGTTTCACAGTCAAATTATACTTTCTAACTAAACACCGAAACATCAATCACCGAAACATATTTACATAGTTCGCATAGTTGGTGCAATTGAAATTATTTTTATTGCGAGGCGCGCTCATAAAGTGCGTCCGTTACACCGTACGTTCAACGCGCAAAAGTCTTTATAAATCAACGTCACGTGTACGTTTATACCAAGGTGAGTAGGTGAGAGCGATTTATCAAATGATTATTAACGCACGTGCGATACAGAAATAGTGTATAATACGTCACCTCTCCTCTCTGTCGCCAGAGTCGATGCTCGCGTAGAAGCTCGGCTCCTCCGGGTATTTGCTGGTGTCCCAAAGGTGTACACCGCGAATCCACTCGATCCAATGCATCCATCGCTTCCAGGATTTGGTCTTGCCCTTTGCGTTCTCTTCGGCCTTGTTGGGGGCAAGTACATAAGAATACAAAGTACATAAAAATCCTCGAAGGAGAGGTAGTACTTGCAATTTTATCCGAGCTTCTATTTACCAAAGGAAATTTCGTTCGCATGCATCAACTGAAAAGGCGGGCATCACAGGCGATAAATAAAAAATAGTCAGTTACAGTCATGTGCGTGACTCAAAACCGTCCTTACCAAGCACTTTTGCGCTATTCACCCAATCAATGAGTGCTACAATGGGGAAATAAGTATCAAAGAAAATTCAAAGCAATTCCGTTATTTTAAACGCTTGTCAAACTAAAAACGTAATTATGCTTTTGAACTTTCAACGATACGCTAAATTTAATCCACGCGTTTCTTTTCACGGTAGTCGAGCAACTGTAATAATTACTCTCCGATAATTAATATCTTACTCCGAAGCCTCGAGTGTACGCGGATAGAGATTATAATCTTTTCATTAAACACACGAACACCAAAGGGGTGTAATAATTGCTTTGGGTTTTCATGTCTATCATTGATCGAGCTTCGAGTTTTACAATATTTTATGGGAATTTCGAGCTACAAGATTGCAACGATAAACAAGCAAATTGCAGCGTAACCAAATATGATACAGCAAACGCATGACGAGATCGTAGAGGAATGTTTTCGTTTTTACAATATAATACAGATTCTTTTGGCTTACGTACAGTACAATAAGCTGCACGCAATAGTACACGGCCTCTTAAAAATCCTAATTTTATAATTCTCGACCTTTCATTTTACTTCGTTTGAATATTCGTATCTAAATTCAAAGACTCTATCAGTTATGTAACCAATATATTTCCTATTGCACGTCTTAAAGGATCTCCGTTGACAAATGATCGCGATGAAAAGTCTTTTGCTATTAGACGTACGACCGACTCGATAAATTAGAAATAATATTGACCTTAAGCTTATGTTTCGCGAACTGTTACACTCGGTTACAACTCTGTTTACCGGTTACACTCGGTAAACTGAAAAAGTAAAGATGAACTCCTGGTATTCATGGTAATTGTTACTGCAACTAAGCAAAATGAAATCTTAAAGGAAAACTCGATAGGGTAATTAATTGGACCGTAGCTACGGTTAACTAGCTTAAATAAGGGCAAAGCCGCAAATAAAAAGCACTCGAGCATGAAATCAATTAAAAGAAAAGTGATCGCAGTTATGGTAAAAAAGTTGACACGAAATTGTTGTAGAATTCGAATCTTCGTTGCACCGAATTGGAAATTGCAATCACGGTATTAAGGATGAACTGCATCGTTGAGCAACCTGGTGATCGGTAGAATCGATCGGTAGACTCCGATCGCAGTTGAGAGCAAAGTGGAGGCCGTAACATTTGTCGCATCGATTACGAAGTCGACGTGTACCGTACAAACGACGACCTCTCGCTACTTTATCGGGGCGCGTGTCGAGTTTTCTCAGCCCTCAACGTTTACTGGACGAACCACCGACTCTGACACTATTTCCCCATTGATAATGACGTCGTCGTACATCGAAATACCGGGTATAATAACGATCGGCAAGATACTTATCTGTTTCGCTCACCGACACAACGTTGATACACCGATACTTGTATGTCCGTACTTTTCGTAAGTGGACCATCGCGTCAAGGACAACTTCTCGATGAAATGAATGAAATTTCGCACTGAGCCTACCTCAACGACTAACCTAATACATTACGCATCTATAAATACGGTAATTAATTGACGTTTTACATTACGAACACTTGGGATTTGATAAATTTGAGTAAGATTTATTGGGCACGCGTATTTATTGGGAAATTATAATATCGGTAGGAAACATCAGACGGTGTAAGTATTGATCACAAAGTGTAAAAAAAAAACCAAAATTTTTATCGAACAAGCTACTTTTGTTATGCAATTGAATTCAATAGCAAGTTCTTTTACGAGAACACAGTCGTTTTATAAATAAACTAGGATGTAATATATTACCTTTGTCGCCTACACGTAAAGATGATTAAAGTTTAACAATTAAAGAAAAAATAGAAAATTCATATAGAAAATTTACTTTGTACAAATTTAAATCATATCGTTGAATATTTATACGGAGCTTTTTGAATTGAAATTAAAATTGAAATTAATGAGTTTATGTACAGTGCCTAATTATAAGTAAGGTATCTATGTATCACAATTCTTAAATAACTTAGAATCTATTTCAACTTATAATATAACCAACTCTAGCGTAAATCTTTCATCGTGAAAACTCTCAAGGAAATAAATAAGTAAAGACGCATGGCTAGGCATGCAAAATATTGTCCTATTTTAACTGCTCCGTTACGGAGTCGTGACTCGTTAGAAACTTCTCTAGAAGGTATCGCGGCTACAAGTAAAGAAAAATATACTTTATATTAAATACAGTGCCGACCGATGCTGAAGTACGTTGTTGTGCGGCAATTAAACTTCGTGTTGCTTTCGATACCACGGAGTTGAATAAGTGATGCAGGTCAAAGTCGGTCGAATAAGTAATTTAACTACGAACCGAAAGAGTGGCGTTTACAATTCTGTCACGAGAGTAAAAGAAAAAAATAAAGAAAAAAAAGAAAAAAAGAAAGAAAAAACCAATCGATAGAAACGAACAGAAGAACGTGGGAAGACAATGCCAGAATTAACCCAATATAGTTTGGAATAATAAACGGCGTCCTCGCTCCTATAAAACGATAGTTTTTTCGAATTTATAGCGCCTTGGCAGTAATAGACTCTGGGTAATCGTCCTCCGCGCGAATTAGAGAAGCTACCCTCGCAAGAGTAGGGTGTAACATACCCAAGCCTTGACAGATATGGTGATGAAGCGCTTGGTAGGTAACTTGAGATTCATGAGCTCGGCATACTGGACCTTGACCTTCCAGGGTATGTGCAACTTGAGGAAGTAAGTCTTGCCGTCGAAGGAGTTCTCCTTTGATTCCAGCTCGAGCTGGAGGCCCTCCTTCAGGAGATTCTGCTCGAAGAAGTGGCGTTGCTCGCGATGACGCGCTTCCTGCTCCGTCATCACACCCTCGTTCTCTTCCCGATACACCAGAATCATATCGATTCTTCGCCGTCCATCCCTGCGGACGGCAATCACATAAGATGGACACCCCGGTGCATCAACCCCGTTGTGTGCGCGCGATAAATTCAAGCATACCGAATAAAATATTTTCCCCAGCTTTACCATCCCGCTTTTAAGATCCGCCACATTGAGGCGTTGTCTGTCGGTCGGTGTAGAGCTTATCTACGTGGGCACGAGTGACAGGAGTACACCTGTCTCGGCATGAAACGATAAGTAAATGCGATAAGTAAACGCGAATCCCCTTAATTGGGGCCCTTCGGTATATACGACCATGACTGTTGCACGAATTCAGTTCTCTTAAGAAGAGGTCTTCGTCCGAATTTTGAGATCCATCTAAAAAAGGACTCTCCTTTACTTCCAAGGATATTCCGGACAGCCTATCTCTTATAAACGGGCAGGTTGACCGACACTGCCCCGACTAACTCCGAGGAGCAACTAATGGCAACTCTCTACTGATCAAATGCGGTAGAAGTGAAACAACAGTTTTCATCTGTGCAGGAGATTCCGAATATGATATCCAACTGCCGGAGTCCTTAGCGACTCTCGACGGCGGTAAAATAGAATTAGTCGTCTAGTCTGGAGAAGAAAAGGAAACCGAAGAACTAACCTGGCAAAGCGTTACGTTGTCAGAAGAGGGTGGGTGGGGGGGGGGAGGAGGAGGAGGAGAATACTGGACTGATCAACGATTAAATCTTCCAAGCGAGTACACTTGGTCAACTTCACTTACCGAAAGATTAAAAAGACGTTCGTGGATAATGTAAGAGCTTACCACGGATGAGTTACGGAAGACTACACGTGTCATTCAGAGCAACAAAGATCAATCGACTTGTAGGGAGTGAGTCTGCTGGAATTTCTGGTCTCGACAAATTTACATCTTTTAACGATGAGCAAGAAATATACATTTTAAAATATTACCAAAAGTTGAGGGGTGAAAGTGCAAAACATATACGTCTAGTAAGAATCTTCAAAAAATTAGCTGTGCAAAATAAAAGATGTAACCAAAAGCAAAACCAGCTTTCTTCTCGCGTTTGTATTTCAGGAAAATTGAAAACGATGCGACAGCTCCCACGATCTACGTCAAAGAGTCGCATGAGAGTAACGCGATCTCTGAGAGATCGACCACGAAGGAGATAGCGCTCGTTTCTAGTAGATCTGGAAAAAGTAGTAGTAAAAAAAAACTTTACAGCAGATCCTGCGTTGCCAAAAGGAGACAAAACTGGAAGAGGCACGTGAGGTATATAACATAAAGATACTTAAGTACACAGAGGAAGTCTGTTGAAAGAAACCTTGTCGCATTCGAGATTTATGATAAAGAACTTATTCCAAGACCTTGACAGAAGTGTCGACCTCAGCTTGTCAAGAAAAGATCTAATTCGCAAACAATTTGAAAACTGAAACAGATGTAGACGCTGGAATCTCCCAGTGATAGAGTCCAAATGATGCTGCTTTTATACCGAACAGTACAGAGTTAAATAGTAATATTAACAAGTAGTTAGAAGAGAAACTTAACCACCCGTGGATGGTTAAGTGGCTTGCAGATAATTGCATATTAGAAAGGAGGTATGGTTCGATGAATAAAACGATCAGACCATACAGATCCATACGGTCTAAGATTATTTAGCCTGCGCTCCATCTGTGAGTACCGTCTGAGTGGTAGATCTCGAACACGGAAACCCCAGTCTTACGAACTAGCTAACTTACCTGTGCACTTACTGTAACCGGCCCTTTCGTCCATTACCACACCACCTAACAAAAATACCTACCTCGCGATCTTTTCGCGATATCTCAGTGTCTCTCGTTAACAGGCGTAAAATCAATTCTCTCGCGTTTACTCGACGTTTCGTAAAACCAAAAAGGATTGCGTGACTCGTGAAAGCGCCGAAATGGGCACTTCTCGGTGCATGGATTAAATTCTCATATTTCCATTTTTACTGAAACGCCGTTCAAGATATCAAATAACATTTATAAACGAATTGAAAGTCTAAAGCGTGCAACATTCAGCTGGTTAAATTACTGATAGTTAATTTAGAAGAGATTGCAGCGATAAAATGTCTGAGCATTTGTCGTATTATTCGCTGGATGTTTCAAGAATTTGTTCGCTTAATGTTGGCTAAATTTTTTAAATGAAAAATGTGAAGAAAGGAGTACAGCTAAATATTGTCAGGTGCTTTTCTACATTTAATAAGCTCCTCCGCTTACGTGCGTGATGCACGAACCAAAGAACACGGACTTCGATACTTTCATAAATCAACTATCAAATTTCAGATTTGAAGGTTGATCCTTCGATTCGAGGCGCAGTTGTTTAAGTATGCCCGAGTGCGATAAACGAGCGCAAGTGCGTGCCAAGTCCGAAACTAGTTCGGATATTCCGCTTCCGGTAATCGCATACCGGAAAAAGAGGGTATCGAACTCGTAATCCACCGGGAAGTCATCGCAGTCCTTGGTGATCGGTGCGAGGAGTGCGGACGTGGTCGGGCTTATCCCTGGATAATCCGTGCTCTTATCGAGCTCCCCATTCTCGGATGTCGGGAATATGGTAGTGTGCGAGGCCGACAAGGAACCCTCCTGTGACTCCAGTTTTGGACCTGTTGATGAATGTTTGCACATGGTTGTCATTAATAGCGGTAATCGCTTGTTATTTTCAGTGAAATTCACGTGGGAGCATTTGTACGCGAATGAACTCTCGCGCTGTACTCGCGAGTCAAACTTATTCACGATTCATCCCTTATAATCTAATACGATATTCCGATAAATTCCAGTCTAAATGGCAAAACTTATTTTTAATCGGTTGGGAATATTTGTCGGTTTTCAAAGGGAAAAGTAAAAGAAGCTCATCGAAACTGACTTCTTACTCGAGTTACGTACATTGCCTCGGATTACACAAAAGAGTCATTAAATTAATAGGTTTCAAAAGTAAAAGACATCTAATGGAAACTCGACTTTTAACAATTTCATCCAGACACGTAGCATTGGAGAAATTGCTTTTGTATCTGCTCACGTAATAAGTACTTTATATTCATGTAAGATATCAATTCAAAATGCCATATCGCCAATCGAAACGTCTGGTCTATTATTATAAATTGGATTTTAATAAAATTATATAAGAACTTTCGTTACTTTATAAGACGTTGATGTCGGTAGTAGGCGAGAAATTTAATTATTATTATTTGCCTAACTCATCTAATATTTACGTCGTCTGTACGTTGCTCGTTCTTATTGATATTCTTATTAATATTTGGTGCAGCAAGGTAACTCGCTATTTATGTACTTGTAAAGCTATTTTCTGCAGCATCAAAGCTCCAAGGACTGCGAAAGTCACTTTGGGTCGGAAATCAAAGTTACCTGAGTATTACACCCTTAAAGTAGAAAACGTACTTCACTAGAAGTACTTGCCAAGGTCATTCTTCAAGCTCGTCGACGAGGGAAGCCCCCGACGTCTATCCCACGTCTATCGACCCTTCACTTTCGCTCTATTTACGCGCTTCGCTGAGAGTCCGTCTTGGAATTATTCGAACGCGAGCCTTCGGACCCGAGCTGTTCATTGTCGAACGAGTGAATTAAAACGCGGTCGATCTTATCAATCGCCTGCCTATCTCAGCTGTCTTGGCTTAGTTGCTTTTCCTCAGGTCGCGAGACTACTGGCTCATCTACGTGACGAACGTGCAACGTGCAAAAACGCATCGTCGAATTCTTACAAACAACCGAGCTATTTATAAATTAATAGGAATCGCATTTAACAATAATTGCAACAACTTTCGGATGGAGTGACGCTTTTGAAAAATTCATCACTACTAGCGGTACTCGGTCTTTATCGTCGTGAATTCACATTTTCAAAACTTCAATGGATTTCTGTGGGAGAACGACTGGTTGGGCAGCTCTCGAATATTCGAGTTACGATTTTACGATTAGCAGCATTAAGAGTCGAGAAATAAGAAAAGCATCCGTAGATACGAGCGCAACAGGTACGAATGCGCGACAAGTGCGAGCTTTCGTGTGCCTGTGAGATAAAATCGCGATGGCGGTCGCGCGATAACGGGATGATTTCAATAATTAGAGCGTTGACCCCACTGAACTCTTTCGGAGCAACAGGCGGTTTACTTTTTCATCGCGTGAAAAGCACAACGAGTGTACAAGCGAAGCTTTTGTCGCGGCATAACTAGAGTTTCGCGATAAAGAGGTGCTTTGTCGGCTCTTCTTGCAACTCGCGATTACGAGGTGCTTCGCGAACAGCGAATGAGATAAATGATGTATCTTTAACATCGGTGTGATGAGTGTCTGAAAAGCGCAACGTGGTGCATGACAAAAGCAAATTGCTGTTCCAATAGATTTCTAAGTTATTCACACGAGTGAATTTGTAGCTGGGAATCGAGTCGAGAGATTTTATCGAACCAGTCACCTAACAAAACCAATTCTCTTTCATTTACCAGATTATCGATCGAAACCTTTCAACTTACTATCAGGCATGTCTTATTTCTTTGAAGACGTACCTCATCGTGACTATCGATAGTACAATGTAATTATTTAAATTTTCGCGCATCGAGACGCCTTTATTTATGAAATCCATCATTTTTTAACAGATCAATATTTAAATGCTATGCGAACGGCTGTAGTACATTATGTATCGATGAAGAGTGCGATATCCACACTCTTTAGATTTCGTCTCAGATTAAACGTCTTAATTGTATTACGATGTACGGCTGAAATATTTGTCAAGCTTAGAAGCGAAAGCAAACCCAATAAAACTCTTTTAAAAAGTATCCTCCTCTTCGTCGCTTCATTACCTGATTACATGGTTCTGCGGGAGATAAATCATCTAATTCTGAAACGCGGAACTACTATTGTACGTGTTTAAACGAAAGAAAACATTTTTAATTACATGTTTACGTTACTCCCAAGTGATAGAGCTTTTTAATTCTACTGCTATACGCGTCCTTATGTGCTTTTCATTTTCATTTGCATTCTTATTAAGTATGCAAATGTAAACGTACGATCGAAATGACCTATTGATTTATGCTTGCCAGTACTTACAAAAAACAAATGCACAACAATGACAACTCACTTGAAGGAAATTAAGCGAGTCCAAGCACATAGAGATCCTCGCGAAAACAGAGATCTTTAAGTATTTTAAGCTTCTCTTCTGAAGAGACACGATACAGTTTTCTCTGTCAAAATCCTGAGACTGCATTGTAAAAAGTAGCGTATTTTTGCAACGCTGATCATTGACTCTTATCGACCTCCGATAGACACACACACACACACACACACACACACACACACACACACACACACACACACACACACATTCATAAGATCGACCTGAGCGACAGTTTGCATGCGCTCCTATAATTTTTCGCCTCCTATCTTTTTCACGGTTAAGTAATGTACGCCGGATATCGATCTTACGTGCAAGGACGTCGCTTATCCTCTTACGCAGCGCTCCGCGCTAATAATTAAACCGCAAACATTGGAAGTTTTCCATCGCGGATCGTTGTATTTTAAAACGTAGCGCGAACGTAAGAAGTAATCATATAAGGTATTTTAACGTAAACGGATGAAAGGGGAGAGAAAGCAGGACGAACGCTACCGAGTGAAGGTACTGCTTTTGCCGAGCGAGTAACGAGACCAAACCTCCGTGTCACTTATGTTAACGGCCACGTTCCGCGATGCAGATAAAAATCAGTGGCTTATGTGACAGTTGGTGCGAGCTTTAAATAATGGCGTTACTAAATTGCTGCGCACTAAAATCGTGCGATTTCTTCTCCGATGCAGTACTTGGCTTATTAAAGATTTCGCATGTCCGGTAGAACCTCGATTTTTATACATCCGACTCCGTAATCCCTTTCTTTATCGTTATTTAAAGAAATATAAATCTGGAGTCGTCGGTTTTGTAAATTTTTATGTATACTCTACGCATTGATGTGTTCGTTTTAATTTTAATTTTTCCTTCTCCAATGATTAACCGTTATTTTCTAGAAAGGACGTGATTATTTGATTCTTTTTTTGCGGATATTCTTTTCTTCTAAGAACCATAAACATTTTGTTTATAAGATGAATTCAAGCGGAGACTTTCTCAGGTACCAAATAATAATAATCAGCCCATTAAAGTAAACTGTTGAATAGAGTGATTAACTATGAAATAGTATCGTAAATACGCTTCGAAGAAAACTAAAATGCTTGAAAAATGAGGGAATTTTCTTGTCCTATCGTAAATGCTTTTACCACTGTATATCATGGTATTTTCGTACACAAATACAATTATTAATTAGTACCGACTTCGTGCTTCTTAAAAGTTCTCGTAAACTTGCTGAAAGCATCGGATAAAATTATACACCGGCTATTTCAAATGACACTTTCGTGTCGAATCACTGAGGTATTGAACTTCCAATTCAAATATGCGCATAACAAATTGAATTTCATTTTCAGACACATTATAACATTCGCGTCAATAACGTAGCGTCTCGTTGTGTGCAAAAATAAACGAAGGATACCGAAATTGAATATTTAATTGCACATCCCCCATCAGAGCGGAACTAAAATAAGTGGTATACTAATTTTATTTCGAATGACATAAGATACTGTCGGTAAATTATGTAAGGCTTTTAGGAAGTGAAAAGTGAAATCAGTCTTTTCTTGCGTTTTCTTACGTTATACAGAGGGAGTATATTAAAGTAACTGTGGAATAAGTTTTTTAAATATGTTAAAGAATTTTTTGAAAAAAATGTTTTATATCTTCGTTAGCTATGTAAATGTAATTATTCAACATTACTATGAAATTGTATGTATAAAGAAAGTGTCGTAGAAATTCATTTTCCCAACATTTCTCCACATTTTTAAAATCAACTATTATTATTATTATTGTTTAGCTAATATTAAAAACTCAAAAATGTAATACCTTGTCGATAAAAGAACGCTATAATTACTTATTATTTTGCATGAAATTTATCAAGAATATTTAATCATATCCTATTATTCTAAATCCTATCATTCACAGTACGTTAATATTCTTATTCTACGTTAATATGATTTAATTCAATTTTCTGTAATGCCTAAAGTGTACAGTTTTTATGCATCAATAAATAATAATTTAAATTATAAAATATTTTTTACATTACCTCTACCTGCATGATTTACTTAACGTGCATTAAAGTTTCAAGTGATTTACATTAAAAATTGTAAGAATTAAGCCTTTTTATTATGCATGATCTACACAAAAACATATTTCTATTACTTTTTTTTTTTTTTTTTTTTTTTTTTTGAAGATTCTTTCAATTAAAATAATAAGAAATAATTTATTATTTCACATAACTTTTTGTTAACGATTAAATTTTTCTTATTGTAGAACGTGCTATTTCTCGTGTACTTTTGCTTATCCTCTTACGAATTGAGACATATCGACGATTGCAAGATAAAAATATTAATTTGAATAAAAAATAAAATACTGTCGAATTCTACTTAAAGCAAAAAAAGTCTTAACATTTGTCCATTGAGTCTTATAACAACTAATATATTTACTTTGGTGTGATGTGCTAAAATCTCGTATACGATTTAGCTTGTCAAATGTTAAACAATAATCAGAGGATGATTAACAACTCTAATTACACACAAAATAATTGTCAATAATAAGCTGCTTTTAAAGTGATTCGTTGATGATTTTGAAAGTTTTAGACAGTTTAAAACTAATCAAATTCTCTTTCACATTGAAAAAATAATAAGTATATTAATTGTCGTGTTTATTTCAAAAGTACATATTACAAATGATTTTTAAACCAAACACAATTGTTGCACCTTTATAATAAATAAGGTGTAAAGATTATTGTTCATACTAGAATTTTGCTGGATGGCTTAAAAATATATAACTGCTGGATTATGATTCTTGCTAAATGTGTGTGTGTTAATAATCATGTAAATATAGAGTAATTCTTCTTCCAATGATCAAGATGTGAAAAAAAATTTATCCACAAAATCAAATTAGAAAATAAACTCTATTTTTTATATTTAGAAATGCCTAACGAATTTCATTAGAAATTTTTAAATTGAAATAAGTAATCTTTAGTGGTAAAAGCTTATTAAGTTTGTCTGGAGTTTTTTGTATTATTTTCTATTAAAAATAATTATGTTTACAAATGCTGTCACGTACAGAAATTTCAACCATATTATTTATATCCATATACAGTAATTTTACTTATCTGCGCTCATAAATCACCTAATATTTTTAAGCGTTTTTGGTTACTCTTTTAACCTACTAAACGGTAGATGTTGAACAATATATGACTGAGGTAATTACACGCACAGAAAATTATATGCTATACGTATTTAATTAAATGTACAAGACAAAATCTAATATGAAAGAGTGTTTCTCGTATAATCTAAGAAAATGTTGGACTATCAACTTATATCCCTAACAGTTATCGAATATCATATCGTAGTATAATTTACATGTATTAAAAGCATATTTTTACTGCATCCTTTACTTATGATATTTCACCGTGAGTATTTGTATGTCTATTAGAAAAAACCACTCGATTATCTTTTCGACGTGGCCGCAAAATCTGATAATATAAATTGTTAATTTGAAAAAATATCATTACAATCTAAGACTTGTAATAATGACCCAGTTTATGGACATGATTATTATTTCGGTGGAATTATTATAAATTTGTCGTGAAATGATGGTTAAGAACTACGATAATTCAGAAATATGTGAAATAAAAATGAAAAAAGTATAAATACACTTCAAGAATCAACATACGAATACAATCTATTTCATTATCTAATAATTATGAACTCAATTATGCTTGATTAAACATCGTATTTTCTACTGCAACTTCATGCACATATTAAAATAAACATCGTCGCATCATCTAAAATTTCAATAATTTTGTTTGCAATGAATTGCAGCAAAAAAAATAATTCTAAAATTAATCTTATTGATGTCTTATAAGAGTCTCTGGAATATCTTGTTATACAGGCTTACAAGTTCAAAACAAATATTTTCAAGATTAGCTACTCGTCTAATGAATTACACAAATATGTGCGCGAAGTTAGGAGCTTGCCATTTATACGCCATCGTGACTTAAGTAATCTAAAACAAAAATACAAATTAAATAAGTGTAAAGCTTCACTACGTTTACCTGTATGTTTAGCTTGTCGTCGTGACGTCATAAATTACTTAGGCTTCCTAAATTACTTAAGGTTTTTCGATAAAACGAATTATTGTAATCCTTCTACAGATGTTACAATCGAAAATAAAATATTAACTTTACGCACGTGTGTACGTATATTTAAGTATCAGAAAACACTAAATTTTATATGCTTTGACGTGTTTACTCGAAAAAGTATTTATTTGATAATAGAATAAGAATTATATTAATGAACGGATTCTTACACGTGCGTTATTAATGTAATTTCTATTATTGAGGACTTTTATCTGGAATTAACGTACAATAAATAATAACTAAATATTTACAGAAAATAAAATTATTATTGTAATATATAATTTAAGTTTAAACATATATTGCGGATTTCATGAGCATTCGTACATAAAATAAAAAATTTTATTAATTTTAAATCAATTACTAATATTAATAATAATCAAAAGAGTTAATTAAACCTTTTTAAGTATAAAAATAAGACCACATAAATGTCTGATAAATATTATAGCAATGATAATTCATTCGTTATGATTTTGAATAAGAAATATTTGTCTTAATAAATAAAATTAGTTCTATTTTACACATGGAAAATCATTTAATACATCATATTTTTATTATAAATATGAAAAAATCACTTGAATAACTTTTTCAATATATACACATATATATATATATATATATATATATATATATATATATATTTAGTTTCGCGTAATAATTTTATAAATATAAATACATTTCTATTCAATGTAAAGATTAAGTTGACATAATACTAGAAGTGTAACTAATGGCTTTAGTAAGAATTAGTTATCTGTTTTTAACTATGTTTTTTCAACTAATTTAACGAACATTTCAATTACCATTTATTCAAATATTTTCTATGATAACACTTTTTCTAATATCATTTTATAAACACGCCTTTATCTTCTAATTTTATATTACATCTTGAAATTGAACGGACGTTAATAAACTTTCTTTTTTTTTCTAGCTTGTTATCAATTTTTTTTGTAAGTGAAACATTTGTTTGCGAATAGAGTTTTTATTGAAAGTCAATTAATTATATGATAGTTCAATTGTTATAAAAATGCGGTATAAATTACTCAAAGTTCTTTCGAAATTTGTAAAGATTGGAAGCTCAAAAGCTCTTCACTGGTATTTATTTAAAGTACTTTGGTTTATACTTTATATCAAGAAATTGTAGCAAGTCTTCAAAAATATGCGAAATTAAACTTACGGTTGTCAATGAATAGGTTCTCGTATCAATCTGCGACCTAATCAAGTACCTGCACAATATGCTGAAATAAAATATTTCTAACGCGCTTTACAACCTTGAGAGTCGCGGTTCTTTTCGATTTGTAGTTCTATATATACTTTATTGATTGTAAATATTACTAAAACGCTGCAATTTACTTTTTCAGAACAGACTTAAAAGTAGCGGTTTCATTCTATGTTGTCGCTGAATATTTGATGATGATACTTATTATTGATCATTGGGCTTTCAAATAATTTTTTAAAATTATAAACTATTCCACAGCAAATGATCCTAATGCTATCCTAATGTAATTATGGATATCAATCGATTAATTAACGATAATTCATAAAAATTGTACAAATCAAACCTCTTGCTTCTGACTTATTAATTATTCGAATAATCAGCATAATTTGAAAACATTTCCAGCTACAAATTCAACGATAACACCGTACGAACTCATAAAAAACACCGTAATTCTACTACTCGTTCCTTTAAAGTGATCAAAGAAGAAATCAAAACCGTCCGCTTGTTAGAATTAATTAAATATATATAAAAAGGAAACAATTGGCTACACACATTGTCGTTCAAAAATTCGTTCAAACGTATCAGATTGAAATAAACGAAAGGATAAGTAAATTTGTGATTTCTCTATTTACAAAATTATCTATTTCAGGCATAATAAACATTATTGACATTTTCCATCATTTCTATTATGACTTTTATCTTATCTAGTAATTCTCGCATATCTATTAAACAATTCAAGCAACAATTATATTATTTACCTAATGAAAACATTACGATACCGCTAAAACGATATACGGTTATCAAAATATTATAGAAAAAATTGCGTCAACTGTATATTCAATAAATAATAAATAACTCTTAATTAAAAAACGTACGAGTTTATAATTCATAAATATTCTTTTTTATACAGAAATAACGTATTGTACTTCAAGATATGGATACTTAAAAGTGTACATTTATACCGAGAGATTCTCATATGCCTAATCATGTCATCATCTATAACGTAAAGGTTTACTATAGAAGTTATAATTGACATAACCTTGCTAATTTTAGAGAGAGAGAGAATTCCTGCTGAACTTTAACAACAAATATACGAGCCATTCGGCTACAATAGACAAATAAAAAAATGAATCAACAAAACTTTCACTTAACAAAACTTTAAGATGAAATAGATAAGATGATAAACGATTGCTACCTTTTCTCACACTCGATACCTATTAGATCAAATATAAAGATTCACCATCGAATGCAGCACTTTGGTACATTGTGATCGCAAATGAACGTCGTGCCCTTTCAATCTATCAGTAATACAAAACTAAAATATTAATTACGATTGGTATTGACTAAACATGAGTCTGTAGCGGAGTACACTATATTACTCGACACTAGTATCTAAATTTAAAAAATACTGTATTTTTTCGAAAAACTCGTCCTTCGGCTATAAAAAGCCCTACGAATCTAACGTTGGAGACAATAAATAAAATAACGATAACGAATGAAAATTCATGCGGTATAACAAAGATTAAGTATTTTACTTTTTCAAATTTTACCGAACGGTAGCATTAAACGTAAAATATTTCAAAGAGCAGTTATTCGCAAATGGTTATTCGCAAAACAGCGTAAACAAGATATAAAATGTCAGTTGTTCACTTGCCTTGAAAATGTGAACTACAATGTCCGTGAAACATCGGCAATGAATATCGTCGTGAATATGATTAAAACGCGAAAATGCCAGATCGCGATTAAAATTATAAACACTTTAAAACCTTCTTTAATATTTCAAAAATTGCTCGACAGACAGACTCAAAATACGCATTAAGATATAACGGTATCATCTTTCCGTCAATTTTCAAACAAATTTCACCACATTCGCTTTAATTTGAAATGTATTAAAAAATGTATTAAAAATTGATCGATCCGATTTTAATAAACGGCTAAGGACATTTCCTGAAATTATTAACGCTGAAACTTTACTTCATTTATCGATCAAAAACTTCTAAAACTTCTAAACGTCTTAACCAACGAGTAAAACTGCAATTCACAAATGCGTCATTACCAAGACGATCTTACAGATCCTAAACTAAATTAATCTATTGGGTATAATAATTGAATTTCACTCGTGTCTTCCAATGTTTTACCGCATTAATGTTCGCTAAAACTTAGATAGAACTTTATGTAAAGTGGGAATAAAATATGCCAACGTAGATCGGTATCGGTTCTATCATTATCGGAACACGTGTGTACAAAATATACTCGAATAACACACGAGCACTCGAAAGTAGACACACTTGCTGCAGTCTAGTTTGCTTTACAAAGAAAGCAAAATTAAACAAATGGATCTTATTCGTTAGGAATAGTTTAGGCATAATCCTATAACCATAAGAAACACGTGCATTTCTTAAATTATTCTTCATTTTTAAATAAAATAATAAGATTTAAAAATAATATCTGTGCTCGAATAAACTAATTTATTCAACCAAGTATACAATCGAGAAAAATTGAGTAATGTTTTATTATCTGGCCAGTCGAGCTTTCCAGTCGATCCCGTTGATCGTATGTTTATCTTAAATCGTATATTTTAAAAGGAAAAACTTGAGAGGAAAACCGCTTCACCAAATTATCCGATCGACTCATACGTAATGAAACATCGAAGACCGAAGTGACGTTGCGGAGAGTATAAATAACGTTAATCTCCACAGATTTCCTCTGTACGTCCGTGTACCGGTCACGAGTGCCAGCACTCCACAGTCACTCCACGCTCAACGCGAATGCAACGCGAGAACAAGCGCTCGTCACTAGTGCTCGTTAAGGATCTAGCTAATCACCGAAGACGTCCCTGGAGACGTTGGATAATCTGGGCGGATACACGCTGCCCTTGGAGGACATGTTCCTCGCAAGGATGGGCGACTGCTTGGTCGAGGGAGTGGGTGGTTCTTCGGATTGCTCGCCGATGGTCGGTTTCTCGTCCCGCTGGAGGCTGCGTCGGTGTGGCATCTCCTGGAGCGACGAGGCCACCGCGGTACTACCGGAGTCACCACGGGACCTAGACGACGCCTCCTCGACGAGCTGCAGCAGCCTCTGCTCGCCCCTTGGCTCCTCCATCGTCCCGTTCGACCCGCGTTCACCAGGATCTCATTGCCCAGAGTCAGCGATAGAGATCGAAATTTAGCGATTTTGAAGGAGAGAGCGAGACGGGACAGGCCGGGATGAGAGCGACGAGGTCGGGATGAGAGCTCGATCCTGCGGGTGAACTTTCGCCGGGATCGGCACTGCACCTCGCGCGCCGCATTTCACTCCCGAGCCGCTCTCACTGGACACTCCCGAGACGCCTTGGCACCGACTGTCCGTCTGGCTGAGCGTCGCGGCGCCGACTGACGCCGACAGCGCCGGTCTCGCGCCGCCGAGGCTCACGTCGACCGACGATTCACTCCCGCGTAATGCCCCAGGAACCGTGGCGTCCAGCCGATGATTGAGGACCAACGCCGTCATCTTGTATCGCTGGCGATGAAAAAGCGTTGACGGGAAAAACAATCTCCTCGGATAATCCAAAGTTCGTTTTTACGTATGGATTCAAGGCAAAGGAGCTGGAATGCGAATATCGAGTAGAATGTTGATCACCTACTGCGAGCACCTACATAATCTTTTATACTTTTATTTGTTTTCGTGGATTCTCTTAATCATAGTCGAGTGACTAACGCGATCGAGGAGTAATTCCATTCCACTTATTATCACGATAGAAGAGAAACTGTGTATTACTAAATTTTATATGTTTTATAACTAATTACTTGACTCATTGTGCGTAATATGAAGTGCTTTTTTGATAACAGTGGTTAATCATCGAATGAAAGGATCGGATTCCACGCGCGCATTACTAATTCTCCCTTCCAATCATTTTTCACGAGACGGAATGTGGGCAAATTGATATCTTTGTAAAGTTCCACCCAGTGTGTCGAATTTTTTGATTTCCCTCTTGATGAAAAATGTTCAGTTGACTGGAAGTATTCGCGAAGCGACTAGTTTGCCGTAAAATGTGACGCAGCGAAGGAACTCGATTTTCACATGCTCACTACATTCACAAATGTCCATTTTCTCGAGTAAACGTTGTAATGTAATATACGACTTCCTGAAATCTGTCAGGAGGCTCTGCTTCATTTTTATTTCGTGTGCGTCATAAGACTGAACAAAAAAATATTCATACTGTCATAACTCTTAAAGATAAATTAAACGCAAACAGTTGTAGAACCGATTGTCAATGTAATTTACGTTATATATTAAATCATAGAACAGCAAAGTTCCTTGGTACTCGAAATCCCAACGGATCAATGTGAATCCTTTCGCATGGACCTTTAAAAATATCATAAAATATTTGAAAACATAAATATTTTCCTTGCGATTTCGAGAACTCTCGCAAGATTCTATTGTGAACCGAATTACCATTGAGAAATAAAAGAATTCAATTTTCATTTTACATGTTTAAAGTTTTAGGACTTTTTCGACTTTAGATTTTAATTATACTTGTACGTCCTAAGAGTGCTTAATCGGAGTACTTACTTAAACCTCACATAAAATCATTACAATTTATAATAATTCAAAGTGTAAAATAGTTGCTTTTTTAAATTGTACGTAACAGATGAGGGTATAACTACATTTTATCTGGCATAAGGGGCGAACGCAAAATACAATGTTTAGAATTTTTTAATAATGTTTTTGTCTCATTATGACAATACGAATATCTCGATATTTGTAAATAAATAACGTAGGCGGTAGAAAAAATAATTTACATCGTGTGATTTAAAGTTCAATTTACCGTGCCAAAGTAAGGTTATGACACTTTTATTAAAAATAACGAGCCAGTATTTTCATAACATAAAATTGAAGCTTAAAATACTAATTCCTTACTTAGAGCATTAAATGAAAACGATTACAAAAGAAAATATAAGTTTCGTCGAGTAATTATCATATTTCAAGTGCGCACGTAAGGCTTTTGAAAAATAAATAATGTTCCGCAAAAAGTCGTCGTGATTTTATTATGAAGATGTTACAAACGACGACAGTCCATATACAGAGCAGCCACATGTAAATAAT
Source organism: Wiebesia pumilae (assembly GCA_018907045.1). NCBI lineage: Eukaryota > Metazoa > Arthropoda > Insecta > Hymenoptera > Agaonidae > Wiebesia > Wiebesia pumilae. The sequence continues at coordinate 8,039,434 of JACCHZ010000138.1, forward strand.
GCCGATATTACTAAAAATTAAATGCGCTCGTACTGTATTTTAAGCTAATAAGAAATTAGAATGTGTGGGAGTACACATACCTTACGTCAGAATGGCGAAAATGTTATTTTAATTTTCAAGATGTGTGCGTTCGAAGAAAAATTAAAACGAAGAAATGCACGTGCCGTACGATAATAGCAAATCGAATGATGTCCACTAAATTTACTTACAGCTCGACATGAATTATTAACCATAAAAAGAAATTCATCAAGTTTACACGAAATTGTTGAATATTTTATGACATTCGCCATAATTCAATGATAATACGAATAATTAAGAAAATAGAAACGTTTGGGTTTTCTTATATCTCTTTCTTGTATTATATTTGACGCGTCTCGTTGTTGAAACAAATTTGTCCGTTCCCAGACATTCGGGTACCGAGTTATTGAAGTTTATAGGGATTTTAATAACTCCAACATTGTCACTGGACTAATTCACGTTGTCGGGGACTTTTTAACTGCATTATTGCGTATTAAAAACAATCCTTAATATTTTTAAAAAAACCACGCGAAACGTTGAAGCGTTTTTGTGCAATAATATCGCAAGTTGCATAATTCCATCTTTACTATTAATTCGCGAAAAGTCAACGATCGGTATCACTAAACTGATTAAAATATTACCAAGTTTTTCCCAGAGCGATGTTTTATTAATTTCTTATTTATCCTTCAATTCGGGTGATTTATAATTAAGAACGGAAGGTTGAAGTTACTTTAGTGGATAACAAAGGTCTAAGTATATGAAAAAAAGTGTCATAACCGCGTACAGACGAGATTTCTTTAGCAGCTCGGGTCTTTAATAAGTACATGGCCAACTAAAGAGAAAGCGGGATCTTTTAAAAACTCGCTCATTGTAAAATGCTCCAAGACTCCTGTATCGACACTAAAGTTAGGCACACCTTGTAAAAGTAGAACGAGCTTGTATCACGTCCACATTGTCTCGCTCACAACTTGTGCACAGTTGTACAGCGATCGTGGCTTTCGATAAGAAAAAATCCTCGCGATCTCTCGGCACGCGGAGATCAGCGGACAGGACGAAGTGCGCTTCCTAGACCGACTAGGAGCCGGTGATCCTCGAGAGAGAGAGAGAGAGAGAGAGAGAGAGAGAGAGAGAACTCCTCCAGGATCAACCGCGCGTAGCTTATTGTAGCTTTTAGTAGACACGCGAAGGGGTTACGCACGCGCCGTTGCCAAGGTTACCGGATGGACAAACAAGACGCGCCGGTCCTCCAAGTAGCCGAGACGATACACCAAGTCGATTTTGCCGTTTGTTTGTTTGATCGTCGTTTGATCGCAAAGACTGGAATCGTTCGGAAGTCCGAGGATCGTTTCGCGGATCGGAATAAATAGACGCTTTCTTTTCTAGTAGGACGGGCTATCGCTCCTTTATTTATTAACGTAAATAAAGTCGCGCTTTAGCATATTTTTCTTTGGGCCTTTTTTTTACCGCAAAATAGGAGCGCCTGACGTTTAAATATGCGAATTTGTCGTAAGGCGAAGAGTTCGGAGACGAAATAAAATCAAGCGCCTGACGTTTCATTTTCATTGAATAGTTTTACCGATAATTTTCAATGGTAACGAGCTATTACGAACCGACTAACTCGTAATTTCAAATGTCTTTTTCACAAAATTGCAATTTTTCAATCCGTCTGCACGCTAACTTACAATTTTTATCCAATGCATTCGAAATTTTAATGAAATACTTCCGATTGTATAATTTCTACGCGTGCGTCAGATTTTTATAATACTTTACACATTCTGTTTGCAAATTAATAATTTTATACGACAAAATGAGATTTACTTGTACTTTTATTTACAAAAGCTCTTTGCACTTTCATCGCTTTCAACTCTTCAATAATACTTTCGTGTACGCGATGCATCGAATGATTAATATTGTATGAAAAAGAAAGAAGGCACGATAGGTCTGAAGAATTATTATTTTCAAGAAAGAAATTCTTTAAGGATTCTATTAACGCGAAAGTTTTTATCGTAACGAGCTTACAGAAGTTTTAAATTCGGTATTGCTCTGTTACGTTGCAACAGTAAAATACATCGGTCTCAAATTTCATGAAAATTGAGTTTCATTTTCTGAATTGTTTATTAGGTTTTAATTTATTTTGGATTAGATATATATATATATATCAGCTTGTTGTTTTACCAAAATATTATAACTATATTACGAATATTATAAATGCAATTTTCAGTCATAAAGTTCTTGCTACATTACATTACGTTATACTGCAATCAAATTTAAAAAGTTTTTTGTTCTCTTGTACAACTATCAATTATCTAACGAGAAATGTATTCGTATAAAACTGTAGATTGATGAAAAGTGATGTATAACAATTCGTCTATAATAAATTTCGAATAAAATCTATTATTAAACACGTATAATAAATGTCCTAAGGTATCAAATTAAAGTTCGATCGATAAAATTACGTCAACTTATGCAATATTATTTAACACCTTCGATATGTGCTTATAACTATATTTAGTACTATATAGTATTACTCGCAGGTTCTATTTTATTTCGTGGTCTCTTTTACACTCATAAATGAAAAATCTACTACCCGTTGTTTATTTATAAATGCTGATGTTCTATAATTATGCAGGCTAATGTAATGATAATTATAGGTTATCAATAAATAAACGCACGTGCTTACATTTTCTAGAAATTCATTTAAAAAGCATAGGATAACGTATAAATAATAAATTCAAATTTAATGTGTGCTTTTGGAGTAGAGTTATCGTTAGTGCAAGATTAAGTAAATACTCATCATAAATATATGAAATTATTCGATATTACTCTTGGAGACCTCTTGTATAATTGTTATAATACTTTGACTATAAACCATAATTTTGATATCAGTGACCGTTTTCGTACAATACGACTCGAATAAGAGCTTTTTAATTGCTTCATTATTCATTATACCTTGTCTCTTGTGAAATCTATCTTCCAACGTGGATCGCTCCACCTTTTCAACATTATTTTTACATTATTTTTATTTCCCGATGAATCGATGAATGATCCAGTCGAGCAACGTCGTTAAGTTTTTTTTTTTTTTTTTTTTTTTTTTTTTTTATTATTATTATTAAACATTTGGAAGTATTTAGAATTCTATGTAGTTCCACACGACCATCAACGTACTTTGATTAACGAACGAGAACCGCGAAAATCCCCAATTACCGACATCCGTCTCCAAAGAACAATTCACGTTAAGCCCTCGATGTGCAAGTACGCAAAAAGGGCCTCCCGTAACAGATTTGAATTTCGCGACGTTGCGAAATGTTACACCGCGATTTACCGACGAGGGCGTCACTATCCAACTGTTACGAACGGGTACGTAAGCACAGCGCCAACTGTACTGCACGGGCGTACTTTAAGTATTAATGGCACGACAATGAGCGGGACGTGGAGGGATAGGTATGTCGCGTACACGAGAAAAAGTAGCGATTACCCGTGCAACGGACGCGCACTCGTCTCTTCGTGGAATCTGCGCGAACGTTCGGGCGAATTTTTATAAAAAAAAAGACGTTCCTTTTTTACAATTCTTTTTAGTCTTCGCGCTTCTTTTCGCTCCCCGGATAACCATAAGCACGTCAACGTTATAAAGAAAAAATAACAATGACTAAATTAAATACTACGGCGATAGGCTGCGCGGAAAATATACAAATATACAAACGCAAGGGAAACGACATTATGATAAACCATAACGAAATTAAGTTAAGTTAAGCAAGTTTTAAAGCTCACTTGGCTTTCGAGTCGGAATATGTAATACCAAATTCATCGTGCAATAAAATAGAAGTTACGATGCAAAAATAACGTTAAATCGCTCTATATACGAAAAAACTTTATATACGTTTCTGGAAATAAATTCTCATCGTACTTGTCCGAGCATGTTTTAATAATTTATTAAGTGTGTTTTCCTACTGCTTAAATCAAATAAGAGAACCCTACTTTATACATCGATTACATGACGTAGAGCGTGCGCTAGGTAAACGTAAGCTAACTAGAAGAATATATAAAAAACGATTTTCGATTTAATTTATTATCGTTTTCTTTTATTCATACATTTCTATTTAAATACAAGTGATAACAGCGAGCGAAATAGATAACGGATGATTATAAAACGATGCCATTCTAATCGTCTTAAGTATGTTGCAGTTTAATTCATTCGTAAACAATTTAATCGCGCGAAATAAAACCAGTTCATAGAACATTATGTAACGCAAAAGGATTGTTAATTTTTAAACGTTTTAGTAATTATTAATGTACTGTTAGCTCTACGTAAGTCAAAAATTAATAAGGTCAAGCTCTTATAGTTTAGCCTTATGGATTTTTCATTTATAATTCAGCATTTTCGTTAAACTTAATGTACATCGGAATAAAAATAAGAAAAATAAGAAAAATAAGAAAAATAAGTGCGCTTTCTACTAATTGTGTATTTAGTAGCCTGAAGTATTGTCTCGAATCGAAAGAGTGATTTTTCAATGTATTCGTGATTATTTCTAATTTGTGAAAATAATAATTTGAATCCAACAACATTTACCAGAGCGGAATGTTAATTTATTAAAGAGCATATTGCTTCATACCGTGAAAGTTAATAAAATTTGTAAAATTTGTAAAATAAAATTTCGTTTTATTACGTAAGGCAGAGTACGTGGAAACATTGTGATAAATTAACCAGTAATCAAAACGAGAATGTAAGCGATATGTAAGCGACAATAGCAAATAAGCCTTTAAAGACTTTCCGAACAAAGCTGTTCCTTAAGCTTCGATGTTTATCATTATTATTAATAGGACAAACCAAATTGTTCATAAATAATTCAACTGCGTATAGTAACGTACTTTGATGCAGTATTATATATTCAGTTAGATCTAAATTGGGTATCCTATTTCTAGTTGGTAGCCGTTTCTATGTTATAATAATAAATAAGTTAAAAAATGAAGTACAGTACGGTAGATTATCGTCGTTTATTCTTGCTGAGATTATTCATTAAATAACAAGTATACTAATTTGATATTATTCGACATTAATATGCCATTATTATACCTTTTAAAAGTATAATAATGCCTTCGCATAATAATGTTCGTTTTTAGTTGACAGGTATACGCGATCGAAATTTATAAAATAAGCGATGCACAAGATGGTCTATAAGAATTGATGCTCAAGTAATCAAGTTTTCATTGGCTAAATCACGTGCGTATAATCGAGAAGTACCATTTACTATTTTTATTAATTTATTCTTGAATCTCAAGTAGTGTCATAGCTAAAAATCGCACAAAGTTATTCTCTAAGCCCGCTTTGACTCAAACCTAAAAATAAAAGAAGGTATTAAAGGTACAAAGCTAAATACTAATTGATCATAACGATGCTTTAAAATCAATTCTCGCGTCTGCATTTACCTCGTACAATACTCGATGAATCAAATCTTCCATCACTGTCATTGCATTGGCAAACTTCCTCCAGCTTGATAATTTATAATGAAAATTAAGATAAATCTATTATATTTAGAATCAAACGACGCCTCCCACGATCTTACGGAAGTGATATAATTAAATAACAAAGTCTTTGGTAGTTTTCTTTACAGCGACTGTTATCCACTATGAGATCTTGGCCATGAAAGTTGTAAGCGTTTGTAAAGTCCTTTTTAATTGCTATACGGAACTGCAAATGTGCGCAAACCAAAGAGCACCTAATTAACCCAACATTGTTAACATCCACTGAAAGTATTTCACAATGCGTGCGTCAGTTTTAAAGAAATCATCCTTATAGTTTGTGAGAACTACTCTTGATTAAATTCCGCGAGCTCGAGCTCGAAATTTAATTTTTGAATATCGTTTTAAACAACTGTTGAAGATGTATCATTGCATTCAAATCTAGAAATTAACTAGGTCAACATTCTAACTCATTCATAGCATACAGTACACATCGACCTAAAGCAACCATCTTCTCTCTCTCACACACACACACACACTATCTATACACTATCTACTAAACAAGCTGACCTGTACATCTGTCTACTTTACTTTCTATATTGTGTACATGTTATTAAAAGTTGTACGAAGTTTTTATTATTGAACCCAGTGCATGACTTTGAACGAAGCCTTTTGTTAGCAATATCGTATACATTTTACTATTTGTAAATTTTTTAATGACACGTGAACGATTTTATCTTTGTAGGAAGCTCGTCTAATTAAGTAGAAAGTTGTCTGAAGAAATGCAATGAATTCCTATAAATATTTGCCTTATCGGTGCTAGATAATCATTCGTTGAATTTAAGATTACAGTTACGTAATAGATAGATCTCTCGCTTTAGATAAGTACATATTTAATTTTATTGAAATGAGTATTTGCCGACATTTAGTATCGGCAGAAGTTCAGCGCCGTAAAGTATTCGTTTTCGGTACAAGGATTGCGGAATAAGGAATCGACACCAAAGCCATCGAAAAAGGCACAATGACTTATCCTAACTAAAGTAAGATCCAAACGAGTATTTATGTACGGGTACTCTCCATTTTTTATAAAATAAAGACACTTACTCTTAAAAATGTCATCCTATTCGTACATTGCTTACGTCTAATTTATACCCCGGCGATGAATTATTTCTTAATCATAATTTGTTATTCATAGATCAAATAAATGGACACACTTTGTTAGAAAATTTATTTACAAATTTCGTTTTTATCTCGCGTTATAGTTTACTTTTTTCATATTATATACGTTCGTAATTTTTCACGTTAATCGCTCACTCATCGTTCAATTACAATTATCAGTAATAGCTTCTAATGGTGCCTCGGTATATACCACATTTATGACTCTAAAAAACTTTGGGTATTTAAAGTATGCAAACAAGATAATTAGTTCTCCTTCATAAGCAAAATATATTTTCAAATAGCGATTGCGATCAGTATCTTATCAATGTGTTATTTCATTGATATCTCTCCTCTTGTCGTGTTTCCAACTTTGACATTACATTGTCTTATGATAGGATTAGGAATATAAATTCATAAGGAAAAAATTTACTTAGTGATGAACGTGCACGTGATAATTAGAGCTCTCACCGATACTTTGGCCAAATTTTCAAGCCCTAAGTGTCCGAGTCCATCCAAAATGTCATCATAATTTACTGGCTTTTAACTTACATTCCACTTAAATACAATTTTGTCAGATCCCTTAGCTCGAAGAGAATTTTTATTTTAATGCGCGATTCGGTTGCTTAGCGTTTAAGAGGATAGAATCGACGCTGGCATTTTATTTGATATAAATCAATATATTTAATGGCTGAAAACAACTTTCTTGTAAGATTAAAAAAAGAAAAGACTTGGCTTACCGTGTAAATTCTTTGAGTATTAATAATTAATCTAAAATAACTGCTGGAACGATTAAGTTAAGTAACATTAATTCTTACGACGAGTAGGTAATGTTCGAGCGAATGAATCGTTGGTAATATATCTTTTCTTTTTTTTTTTTTTTTTTTTTTTTTTTTTTTTTTTTTTTTTTTTTTTTTTTTCATTCTTTGGATATAAATAAGTAATATTATCTCCGTTGAATGTCTTTTTGGCGTCATTTTTTTTTTCGCTCGCTTATTTCACTGCATATTTTTGTAGATAAAAAGGTAATATAAAAAATCCAACTTTCTCAAATCTTTGTGTCCTGGATAATTGATAAATCAAGTAAGGATTTGGTTTGAATGTCGATTAAGCAATAATCCATTGATTTCGGAATAAATAATAATTAACTAGTACGGTGATATTTTCTATATCGTATTTTGTTAAGAATAAAAACGAAGACACTTTTGTTATTTCGAGTTCGATTTTTTCCCGAGTATCCGTAAGTAAGAGTTCTTGTATTATCTGCACGTTAATTATGCTATTAAGTAAATTTGGCATTCTTGCTTACGAATTTATACGTTAAATGAAAAAGAATGCGACTCTTTAAGTGGTACGATTAACAGAATAACAGCTAATAAGATCGCGTAGAAGTTGTAAAACCGTTTAAACAATTAAGAGCTTTGGCTTTTTTCTCCTTTTATTGTTCGATGAGTTGACGAATGTAGTCGTAGAGTAGTCGTCATTGGCAAACTTTGGGCTTACAATATTTTAGTATTACCAGTTTCTCTGCTCGGAAAGTGATAAAAAATAATCGACGAACGATCGATCGTATCAACCGACGAAACGCATTTCTGTCAACTTTCATAAATCAATAGTCCCAGGCTTCGTTTTTGGTGCTCACGTAAACAAGTGCACCGGCAACGCGACAGTTTGGAAATTAACGAACGTAAAAATGCCTTCTGAAGCCTATAATAATCGGTAGAATAGCGAGTCCCATCTGCGCAACTGCACCCAAAGGCAGCGCCTTTAAAAAGCGTCGTGTTTTTGTTTTGCCAGCCGAAAAGCGCTCGCGGTAACGAGGGGCGACGGCGTCTCCTTTGACTCGCGTATTCGCGCGTCAAGGTGTTTCGGCGTGTCCCCGTGGACGCGCACGGCGCATATGCGTCGACCCACCCGTGCGCGACCGACGAGGAAGAGAGAGAGGGAAAACGGCGCGGCCACGAATGGCGGGGCTGGGCATTAGACGGATATATACGACGTTTCCCCCGACCACTTTCCGCGTCTTTGGGCGCGTCGGCCGACGTGAATTCGTCACCGTGTGCCTGTCGCCGCAGTTGTGACTCGGTGAGTCCCACGCAACTCGAGCACGTCAAGGCCGCGTCCAAGCCAACAGCGGTGGAGGATCCTCGGGACGAGACAGGTGTCAGCGTTTTCCAACCTAAAAGGAAGGAGCGGCGGCGGCGGCGGCGGCGGCGACGGCGACGGCGACGGCATGAAGTCCGTGGGCGTGATCCTCGTCCTCTGCGCGGTGCACTTAGGTGGGCTCATTATTAGCGACGGTTATCCGCTGCGGGTATTTCAACGGATTTACCGCAGAATCTCAAAGTTCTAATCTCCGGATTCGGTTTCGGATTCCTCTCCTCCCGGAAATGCATTACCATTGTGTACGATACTAATCGTAACGCGGACGTTTAACACTAGCTTCCGCGTAATTTTCGACGTTTGTCAAATCTTTTTTCCAACCTCATCCATGATCGGATATTCATCTTTCAGAGTTGTTTGTTAATAATAATATTAATCGTTTTTGCGTATTTCACGTTTTTACACCGTAAACGTTTTCACCTGCGCTTGTTTATGATACGTCGATCGTTGTTGTTCAAGAATACAAAGTGATTGTGCAACCGTTTCGCGTATTTACTTCTTTATTATTAAATTTAGAAAGCTGCAGATGCACGCTTTCAGTTCCGGCGTATTTGAAAAAATTTTTAATCTCACATTTCAAGCATCACAATTGGTCGCTTCTTACGATGACACGTTACTCGAACTCTAAATTTAATTTCTGTCCATTTTTCAGTGCATTCACAGAGGACTCCTACAATTTCCTACATATCTCAAGAACAAATTAAAAACATCGGAGGTACCGTTGAATTTGTGTGTTCAGTTCAGTACAGTCAAGATTATCCAGTATTATGGATAAAAGTTAATAAGAATAGAGAGGACCAATTACCCATTTCTACCAATACTGCTCTCATTATTCGAGACAGCAGATTTGCTCTAAGATCTGACCCATCGTCGTCTACCTACACATTACAAGTAAACCGTCGTTGTTTCCTTTTGACACTTATATCCGTGCCTTTATATCTTTATATTCATCAAATTTATGCACCTTATCCAGATAAAAGATATCCAAGAAACAGATGCTGGCTTTTACGCTTGCCAAATCTTGATTTCAACTCATAGTAAAATATCCGCCGAAGTGGAACTTCAAGTCCGTAGACCACCCATTATCAGTGACAACTCTACTCGATCGCTGGTTGTTAGCGAAGGGCAGCCCGTCCAGTTAGAGTGTTACGCTGGTGGATTTCCCGTCCCTAGGATTTCATGGCGTAGAGAAAACAATGCTATTTTACCAACTGGTGGATCAATTTATCGGTTCGTCTTGGAAAAAATATAACAACTAGGCAGTATTTCATAAAATAAAAATTGAAAACTCTTTCAGAGGAAATACATTGAAGATTTCATCTGTTCGCAAGGAAGATCGAGGAACGTACTATTGCGTTGCAGAAAATGGAGTTGGTCGTGGAGCTAGACGAAACATCAACTTAGAAATCGAATTTGCACCTGTCATAACTGCGCCACGTCCACGTCTTGGCCAAGCTCTGCAGTACGACATGGATTTGGAATGCCACGTAGAAGCTTACCCACCACCCGGTATCACATGGCACAAGGATGAGGTTCAACTGTCCAATAATCAGCACTACAGCATATCCCACTTTGCAACAGCAGACGAGTACACAGATACTACTCTTCGAGTGATCACTATTGAGAAGAAGCAATACGGCGAGTATGTTTGCAAGGCAGCCAACAAGTTTGGCACAGCTGAAACTCGAGTCGAACTTTTTGGTAAGTGATTTTTGCAGTCTGTTCCAGCACCCGTATACGTGGAACGAATCTTTGTTTCCTTATACGCATGCCATTATGTAAAGATACGTCCATACATTTGAAAGTAATAGTGCATTTATTTTGAGTATAAGTAGATGGCATGCCATAGTTTGTTTTCCTCCTTTTTTGTGCAGAAACTATTATACCCGTATGCCCGCCTGCTTGTGGTCAAGCGTATTACGCAGCTGGGGTAGTTCCAATATCTTCTGGGCCATTGGTGGCCGTTGCCTTAATAGTAGCCTCAATTATAAGGTAAATCTATGTGAGAATGACCGAACGTTTTATCGTTATAGAATTTTCATTGCTTACGAATACATTGCTTAGGATTATATAAGTATGACAGTACTAATTACGCGCGCGCATTATCTTTGTTACAGAAGTCTCAATACCAAACATTAATTATCCAGGATTATTATGGGGAACAAGCCAACGTCATGTGGCGTCAGAATGGCTGTTAATTGTCTCTGTAAGCGCTGCCGTTCTCACAAAATGTAATACTTAAATCTTGAATAATTTTAACGAGACTTGCGAGTAACGAAGCACAAGGTACGGTTTGATCAACGTAGTGTCAAACTGATTATACATTCCCTCCAAGGCTGAATCTTGTACGATTCGCCAATTCCATACTACAGAATCTCAAGGAACAAGATTTTAGAGCAAATAGGATCGCATAGCTGACAATTTTGTACTAATACGCGATAAGCGCTAAGTCGATATAACGAGCAATAACTAGTAATTTAAGCAACAAACCTGATGGACCACAATTTTTATACTCTAGCCATCAACGTTTCTATTTACATATCTTATTGCAATTGTATTACGAGTAGAATCTCGATAAGCTCAACGTCATTTTTTACGACGATGTTTTTACAATGCTAGATTAGGCTTATTATACCCGTTTGACGGATAAACAGATTTTTTACACAACTTTTAGCATTAACAAGAATAATATTGTTTTTCTTTGTATTTTCAGTGTGCAATTAAAAAAAAATTATACATTAGTTTTTACAATTTGAATACAGCCTTGCTTATGCTGCCCTTCTGCAATGCTTGCAGTGCTTCCGTATATTCGGAGAGCTTGAAGATCTTTATTCCCAAGCCGTCGTAATGCAGATACGTATCGGACATAGCTTGCAACAAAGCAATACCTTTTGCAAATGCGAACGGATTGATATTGACTCCGGAAAACGTTAACTCTTTCTTATATACCTGGCAACATTTAACTAGAATTAACCTTGGCTAATAATATCATGGATTACTATTAAAGAGCTTAAATGATAGAATAAGATGCCAAAAGCACGTTGTATTTGCCTGATAGGGTTCGATACTGATTTTCGTTGTTGGATCAACAACGCCAAACACGCAAAATCGTCCGCCTCTAGCGAGCAAAGGTATTGTCTCTTCGATAGCAGGTCCCGATGCACTGCAGTCCACTGCCACGTCAAATTCTTTGCCTTTTAGATCCTCCGGACTGCTTATCTCGTAATCCAAACCTTGAAGAATTAATGCGTTTGTTTTATTCCCACCAGGTCTACAAGTTTTTAAGATTCTTAAATTTATAAAGGATTCGCTTGATTTCAAGATTTCAAAATCTTGAAATCAATCATTTTTCAAAACCTTGAACTTTCATCGCCGTTGTGAAAGTCCTGGTTTAAAAAAAAAAAAAAAAAATCATTAGAATCTGTACTTAAACTGATCAATGTGAAAAAAATACGAAAAAGCGTACGAATTAATTCGGTGCTAAAACATACTGAAATCATTGTAAATTGAATTTTGACTATAAATAAATGAAACAAGTTGAGTAAATAAAAGACATTTTTAATCGATTAAACATCAACACCTTCCGGTCTTGTGATTTCAACCGAACCCGTTACATTGAGAGAAAACATTTTTTTCTTTCAAAGTTGAAAGAACGACGGACGAACTGGTGAAACAATTCTTTCTCCCATTATCCGTGCCCATAAAATTAAAAACAGAATATCGATAAACCTAACTGAACTTGATGCAAGAACTTGAAATTTAAAAACTAATGAAAAAATAAATATTTTAGGATCGATTAGGCAGAAGCGTTTTGATATCGTAACGTACAATCAAAAGTTCATCGTGTTTTTCTTTTCTTTTCTTTTCTTTTCTTTTCTTTTCTTTTCTTTTCTTTTTTCTCTTTCAACTACTTAAGATCAAATTCAATATTCATTTATCCAAGGACTGCATGTCAGGGAATGCAAAATCTCGCTCTTTCTCGTTTCAAACTTTAAGGCAACGTTAACGTGACCTATCGTACGGTGACGTTCCGAATTGAAAGAAAAAAGAAGGAAAATTATTTTGACGTTCCTCGAGATCGCGTCTCCTAGAAAATGTTTCTTCAGTCCGAGTTCTCTCATCGAGTTGCTTTACCAAGCTTCCGGGCCAGTTTCTTCCTCTCGTCCTGTGGCTCGGAAATGGTGACCGTCCTGCGGAGGCCGTGCAAGTGAAGGAGGCAGGCCCAGAGGAGACCGATGATGCCCGCACCCATCACGAGCACCCGCTGACCAACGTGGATGGGACTCATCCTGTCCCAACCATGGGCAAGACACGAGAGGGGCTCACTTAAGGCCGCCTGAGCCAATCCTATGTCGTCGGGTACGTGGTACACCTGCTTGTTTTAACCATGAATAATTTCACCGCAACGTCCGCGTTGGGTATCTTTTCTTTTAAAGCGCATCGACAATTCTCGAGGCGGTTTAATAAGTAGCAAAGTTCATCTTTAATAAGAGAAATAGGAGAATAAAGTGTGTTTTGCGTCTACAGTTATGACAAAGTAATGCAAGTGATTTGACGAAAGAACGCGAGAATCCTTCGTTCATTTTTCATTTCCGGTACTGTCGAACGGATCTTACGTGTACGAGCGATCGCTCACTTGGGTTTCGGGGACGAGTGCGTGAGTCGACCATCCGCCGTTCCTGAAAATCCCGATGGTGTTGTTGATCCCGCCGGTCGAGCACAGATGATAAGAACCGCCACGGCAGTCGTCGCATAAGTTGCAGCCGTTGTTGGGGTCGACGGTCACTCGGTGACCGACTTGGAAATTCTTCACGTTCGCACCGAGAGCCTCGATCGTACCGGCGAATTCGTGTCCAGGGGTGAACGGCTCGCTGTCTTTACATGGAAACGAGCCCTAATTTTTTTTATTTTTTTTTTTTATTTTTTTATTTATTTTTTTTTTTTTTTGTGATAGTTTTATGTCCGATAGAAACTTGAGACAAAATCTAGCTTCTACGACGAGCACTTTTACGCGCGACACTTCGAGGCATTAATTTTCTCCGTTAAATAACCGTTCGAAGAGTCGGCACTTTGCAAATAACCAGATTTTTATAATACTCTAATAAATTGTACGATCACCTTCGTACGTTACACGACGTTTCTTATGCAGAATAAAACGTAAAAGCCACGTCGTTTAAAAGGAAATTATATAAGTTCAAAAATCAGTTCCTATATTTTTAATCGGTATTTTCGAAATACTTTCAAAATCTTACGGTAAAAGTCTCTAGAGAGCTAGATTTTGGCACTTGGAGATTAAATCTAGATTAAATCTACGACTGAACGCGTAGTTCAATCGTGAGTTTTAATAAAATGTATAAGCTTTGTAGTATAATATAGAAAGATATAAGATTGATTTGATCCGAGGCAATAATGCTTTCGTTGAGAAATTATTAATTATTAATTTTTTAACACGATACTAAAGCATAGTGCTTTGTAAAATATAGTCGTTTGAAAAGAAACTTATTAGCAAATTATTCATGATAATACCAGAATCATAACGAAGTAATTTCATATCCTATTTCTGATTATTTTATACTCAAATAACGGCGTCGATACTTTAAATTTAAGCACATATCTCTTGCCAAAACAATTGTAAATTGCCATTTGTTATGGAAAGCGTAGATTTCGAATGTTGTACTATTTAGCCTGGGAAACAAATTTAAATGCATACCGTACAACAGAATTCGTGTGTCCCGTAACGAATCAAGTAAAATTTTAAGGAAGTATAAATCGATTTTTACACGATTACTTTTGATTATTACCTCGTTAAGCGAGCATAGCCGTGCGTGTGAAATATAAAGCCTATTGTGCTTAAAGAATAGACCACTTTCTACTTTCCATGGATGCATTTATATATTAAGTAACTTGAACCCTAACACGTTGTTATAAGAAAAAGAAACTTCGTGTGAGTCTCAAAGCTGATTGCAGATCAAAACTGAAACAATTTAATATGCACGAGAAGTACGGTACCATATAATCGAGTAACGAAGAAAAATCAACTTGAGTAATTAGTGGATAAATAATCGGAATTTCTCGCGCGTAAAACGAGTAACATCGTCGCGAATTACGTTTATAACGTTTTACGTATTACGTTTTCAGCAAATATCTGTTGCTGAAAATACATAAAACAATATCGGAAATAGGGAAAAGTGATAAAATTAAGAAATTAAAACAGCTAAATGAAGAGGAAGTAACTAATGAAAGAGTGAAGAAATTCTCTGCAAACTATTAATGACTAAATAATCCAAGGTGTAAGTAAATTATAAATAATTTAAAAAGAGAATTATTAAATATAGTATGCAACTGCAGATGCGGAGCTAAATTCATCTCGAAACCGTTTACAATCTTCAAAAGCAGTTCAATTATGAAGAAATTATAATTAGCAAATAAAGAGTGCTTTAAATTCAGCAAAAAGTAATATTTTACCGATGTAATATCCATAAATTATATTCTATTTTATTACCCGATGCAGTCAAACGATTCAGTACTTTCATCCAAGAACTCTCACTGGTCAGCGAGAAAAATGAACTGGAGAAATACTGCTCGTCTGTTCTTGAAAAATTTCTTAATGATTAAAATTCAAATACTTAAAATAGGACGGATATTGACAGGGTGAGATATTATTAATACCTCGCAAGGCATTGCAATCGGTTCACTTCCATTTATACTTTATTTTAATGATATATATCTACAGTGCATTTAGTTCAAAATCGGTTTCTATGAAAATATGTAATTTACTAAAAGATAGATGTATGTAAATCTATTCTGAATGCACATGTGTATATGTACATACAAAAAAAATATATCGATAACATATCAAAGTTATTAATGCGATTAAGAGTATTCGTGAGCCGAAACAAATAAATTTAAAAAAATAGTACAAAAATTCATTATTACTACAAGAGGCAATTTTCATTATTAGAAAAAGTCTATTACTTTTGAAAAACATAAGTCATGCTGAATATTGAATAAACTTCGTGTATAGCTTATGGTTTAAAAGTAAACTAGTGTACAAGCTGGAGGTGATACATAAATTCAGAATGATCCTTTGTTATAAAATTTAACTATTAGGAAGTCATATCTAGGCAGATAATTACCGATAAAAGCAAAAATTTTCACGCGATACCTCCAGTGTAATGCAAGACAAAATTAATAAAATAACGTTACAGTGTCGTGAAATCCAAGTGTATTATCCGTCGAGCTATAATATTTGGAGTACAATATAAGGGAAAAGATTGAAAAATGATTTTGAAAAATTATCGACATCATTGGTAGGAAATAATGGAATGATCGACAGAATGTGATTAATTGGTTAGCAACTTTGTAGTCAAGCGCCACATCATAATGATTTGAAACGTGCATTTAAGCTGTATTCGAATGAATGAAAATTAAAATAATAAGCGTGATGAATAAATAAGTAAGTACACGTATACGTGCACATGTAGGATCAATTGGATAATAGTGTCCTTTAAGGACGGTAAATACTATTTGCTTGTATTACGAAATATGAAGAGATTCGTTTTAATCCGAAATCTGCATTCGAAAAATCCTCCCCCGGTAACACTTCTCCTTGGTGTACAGAAACGATAGAAAACGATAATAAACGTATCTAATCGTGAATGCATTCGAATGATTATTCCGTATTTCGAAACGTCTTGTTGTTGCTCGATCGTTCAGCAGAATATTCGAGCGGAGAAATTCAGACTTATCGTATTCGTGCCAAATATAAATGTGTTGACACCCCGTATTCGCTTATTAATATCCAAGCTTAAACATCGATCGTAAACTTTCGTCCAGTGCGGTACAAGATAAGACTTTGTAAATATCGAGGGAACACTCACGGCTAAAACAACAAATGCTAGTGCGTCTTTGAAACTTTCCACGATATCGATCTTATCGAAAATTCATATCGAAAATTGTGAACAGGGTATACGAGCGACGCGCAGCTTTTCTCAACCCCAGAACAATAAAAGGCAGCTTTTCAAACGACACCTTGCAACCGTTACCGATATCACATGTCCGATCTCTCCTCGAAACAAAGTCCGCGATCCTCGCGAGCGCAGCGTACCTCGAGGATGTGCAGATCGGTACCGCAGATGCCGGAATACTCGACCTTGATGAGGATCTCGTCGGGCCCGGGTTCGGGTATCGGCGCATGCTCGAGGCTCAGTCGCTTGCTCGGTGCGTGAAAGCTCAGGAACTCCATCGGGGACTGAACGGTCGAGAGCGGCGATGCAAATCATGGAAAACGACTCGAGTAGCAAAGCCACAGCGCGAACGAGAGACTTTGACTTTGGTGTCGTGCGCCAGTGATACAATTACGAGGACGCAGGGGTCGCAAGCCTCGCTTTATGAAACTTTTGAACTCTTGAACTTAGATACGAAAGCGATACATATTTGCAATATAAGCTTGGTGTAAAACATACGAAGTTTCACGCGTAAATATTATTTCAATTCGTCAGCTGCTCTTATGCTGTGTTACAAGCTTTACTCGGGACCTTCCCACTGTATTCAATTTGAATGCAAAGGTGATAATGACGTACAATTTGATTTTATTTCGATTCTAAGTTGCCGCTCACGCTGGACGTTCTCCGAATAATCCGTGGACGTCCATATCGCGTAATTTTACCGACATTTTTTCGGTAAAAAATAATGGTCAACATTATCGCGATGATTTATTCAATAAATCGCCCGTGAGACTTTTCCGTATATTTCCGGCGGGAATTGAGACCTCGTATTGCGGTTATTCATTCTTGGAAAACGTGTAAACGACGACCAACTCTAATGCCGCGTTTAAATTTCCAAACAGGATCCAAACGGCATTAAAATAATAACCGAAATTGACGGAGGACCGAAGCAAATGAGATTTCAGACGAATGGACGAGCTTAAAAGGCATTTTCCCCAAAAAGATTCCACTTAATTGAATCGTTATCACAAATAAAGTCCTACGTCCCGCAGTTCCATATCAATCATTTACAAATCGATCGCAGCGTAAACGCCCTTTAAAACTTTAAACCACGTCGGCAACAACGGCATTTAAAAGAGCCTGAAATTCGTAATGCAACCCGTAAGAACGCGGCTTGAAAGGTCGGCTTGTCTGGCTCCAAGGATGACCACCTTTACGAATGCAACATTTCACGGATATAAAATCGTAAACATCTGCAGCGCGTCGCATACGGTGGGATCAAAGACGACTCGGCGGTATACCTGCATTAAATAACCGTGGCATCCGTGTACGTCGCGTTTACCTTCTCCAACTTTCGGAATGTAATGCCCGGTTGTTGTACCCGCGACTTATGCGAGAGACGGTTTTCTTCTGTCCGCCATTACGGGTGCTGGTGCACCACGATGAAACCGTTGGGAAATCTCGGGGAATGATATTCGAGAGGAATACAAGAGCCTTGGAAGGCGCTTATTCGTTAAAGCACGAATGCGGATATATCGCGTGGAAATTGAGAAATAGAGAACTGCTGTAATGTAAACAATTAACGACGCCATTCGATGCGGAGAACTGTACTTGCTGTACACCGTACTACATTGGGTGCGCGATTAAAGCTTTTTGTTGAATTGCTAAATACGTAACAAAATGGGATAATGATTAAAGCTCGTTGACTTTACTCAAGTTGGAGGTGTTTATGACTATCGATTATAAATAGTTGACGAATATTAGAAATAAAGACCTCCTTGCACGTAGCCCAAGATTCCATGGTTTCCCCACATCGATGCACTTCCTTTAAAGGTTTCGTTTGCTTCCAGGGCTTATTCCCTCGACTAAAACATCTGCTTCTGAAACTTGAAAATCGTTAAATAATTAAACGCATACACAAGTAAGTACGTATAATGGTGCTCTTATTGAAATATTTCAAATGAATTATTTCAATTTCAAGAGGCTTTTTATGAGGTTTCCGATCCAATCGCGCGAACTTGAACTCGAAATATAGAATTTAGTAATTTTAATTAATCGCTAAGAATGCAGTACCAGATTTCGTACGTTTATCAGATTGGTGTATTTAAAGCGAATTTGCGAAGTTTAAAATATTCGTTGCAAGGAGCTTCGATAGATTATTATCATCGAGTTCAAAACTACAATAGAGAAAATTACCTTTCAAATTTTTTATTTGCGATTAAAATTATCCAAGAGCGCGTACTTCAAGCTCGCGTAACTTCGTTAGACTTACTCGGATAAACTTGAAACCTTTATACAATATTAAGAAAATTTACTCTTTGAGAAAACATCGAATAAAATCGATACCCTCGCAAGTGTATGTACGAAGCAGCCCTTAATGCATAAAAACTAAAAATATCGCGTTTGAAATAAGGTAGTATCGCTATAACGCTAATTTTTCTTTTTTTTTTTTTTTTTTTCTTTCTTCTTTTTTCTTTTTTTTCTTCTTTTTTTTCTTTTTTTTCTTCTTTTCAGTGCCTTTAACGTAAAGTAAAGCAAAAGAGTTCTGACGATTTGAAGATGTGCGCATTTAGCTCATACATCTTGGCAATTAAAAAACAACCGGATCGTTTTTACACATTTCTCTATAAAAGTTGAATTAGACGAAACCACGATCATACGAATTGTCGCAATGCGGATGTTTATTCTCTCACAACTGCGAGTTGATGAATTGTTTATTACAATAACTTCGTTTTTCATTCAGTTTTTCATCGTATCTTTTGAAACGCGCAGACCTGTTTACTTTTTCCTTTTACGAGAAAATGAACAAGTATAAAACTAAAAATAATGCCTCTATCGCCTTGTTTGGCAAGCATCCACTCGGAACACTGGATCGTAATTGAAATGTACGATTGAGATGACAGTCCCATGCTGGTAGTCGGAGCAAATACCAGTTGGCTCGATTGTATATGCATTCCTAGTAAACGAAGGAAAACATGAATTTGGAGTTAATTAATTCCCTTGGTAATTCCATTAAAACTCCAAAGCTGCGCTTAATACATCTACGAAATTTCAACGCAAATCCATCATAATTATTTGAACTATTAGAATGTTTGCTCACTTCTTTTTAATATCCGCGCGTTTTAACTACACTCACGAGTAATAATAACTATAGTAGACGAAATACATAGGAAACGAATATCATGTTCTAAAAGTATGTAAAGTATCCAACGCCCAACGTGCGATCTGACATACCAACCGCGCTCGGACTGTTTTATTTGTACTCATCCGCGTAAAGCTCATGCATACAATTATACATTCATAGCTGTGTTATATATGTATATATATGCAGAGGATTTGAACGCGAACAAAATATACGTTGTACAATTGCAAGCATTTATCGATGGATCGCACGTACATTCGTGGTGCTTTTTTGCAAGTTACAAAGGCATTTTTTTGTTAAAATGTTTATCACTTGTTAATGTACTGTCGGTATTATAGACTTTGTGACGAACTTTAGTCTGACATACTTCATTGGAATGAATGAATGTTAGATGTTTTATTGAGATATGCGTAATGAAATTTTATCCAGCCATGCGAATTATAACTATTTCTGATTTCTATCTCATTATCTCGCTCTATCAATTTGAGTTAATGTAACCAGTTTCATTCGACATTCAAAGAATTTAATAAAAATTGATCCGGTTAATTTATACAGATGAATCGGAAGTTTCATTACATTAAAATTTATATAATTATATTTCGATACGAGTGCGAGGATGAATATCGCCATGAATCTTCAATCAACGGAAATAGTTCAAAATTAATATGATTTATATAGTAACATAGCTTTTCAAAATGCATTAAAAAAATTTTATCATTTTATCCAATAAGGAATTTTAAAAATATAATATACCGAGCTTGAGTACATTTTTGTCGCGCTGGAGGGAAAAGTATACAGCTTTGCGAACACTATATTATATTATTGATCCTTTTTTGAAGCTATCCTTCACATTTTTTTTTATATAGTTAGCATTGCAGTTTTATGTAATATAAGTTTTTTCCTTTTTTTCCAGTTCTTGTGCTTTTATAATGAATTGCGTATTTTATAAAGTTGTATAAAAGTACGTCGTTATTTTATATTGTCATTTTATCACTTGACATTTTCAACGGTCGTTGCTTTTTTTTTTTTTTTTTTTTTTTTTTTTTTTTTTTTTTTTTTTTCTCCAACGATTGTTAAAACTTAGTGCTTTGTAATTGAAACCTAATTTCTGGGAAAAAATTCTTTGAAAAACTGGAATAATTGAATTTAGAAAACTCTACGTGAATTCTTAATATTTTAAACGAAAGTATGTGACTTTTCATCGCTTCATTTCAGTTTCATCGTATTTTCTATTTTTTTGGCGTACAAAACGTTTAACTCTTTTCTTCTTGCTTTAATACAATACGAAAGAAAACGCTTTGTGTCATCTGCTAGTAACTTTTACCGATGAAAATAGTAACGTTCAATTCAATTTCATTTATTTATGCCGATTTAGTTCGTTACGCTAATTTAAAGAATCGCAATCAAGCCAGTTATGTTAAGTGATAAATTCTTCCTCGGAAATAATTTTAAAAAATAGCAATGAATACGAATTTTATAAAAATTATATCAACAACGAAGTTAACCGAAACATATAGTAATGCATTATAAATGTAAAAATTATTCCTGCAGTTGGAGAATAATAAAAAAGACCCACGATTCAATGTTCGCGTTAAAGTATTACAAACGTTCTATAAAAGTATAATGTGTATTCAACTTAGCATTTAATGAATTTTTATTACCAAGTTAATTGAATTATGGTAACGTGCTGTAAAACCCACGTAGCGGTTGCGTTTAGTTGTGCGATTAGCGATTTTACAAGTGTCTGTATTTTCTATATGTAAAATGTAAAATGTATTTATATCCTTCGTTACAAACATTTCGAAAATGAAATTTCAAATCGTTAGCTTCGGCCTTATTACTTTAATACAGTACGAAAATTAATAATAATATTTCGCTAAATTCGTGCTAAAAAATTAAAAATATTGAATTTACGAGCTAATTTTAGCTTAGTTTCAAGTTACAGACGCATCTGCTTATTAATGCATAGATGTTGCGTTACTAAAATTTGAATTTTACATTTCTCTCGTAAGAGATGTTTTGATAAGGAAGCTGAAAGTAGTTCATAAAGTAAAAAATACAATATTACATTGATATATACTCGGTATGCGTAGAAAATTGTAGAATTTCTTTATCATGACGTTACCTTTTACGCCGTGATAATTCTTATTATTACTTCATTTGTTTCTCATTATCAAGAAAACGGTAAAATATATTGCAAAATAATAATATTATGCATATATTACAATTTTTAGCCAACGCTTTGGCCTGTTGAAAACACTTGTGTAATCATTAGAGGAATCCATATCTATTAGTCCTATTATGACGCGGCAGATTTCTCGGAAAACTCGTACCTGTCATCCGCTCTTTCACAAAATATCGCGTCCGGTTAACGAGCATTTAACGTATTACTTTCCGATAGAGTGACGATGACTGACAGGACACTTGGAGTTTTCAGCAATAAGATACAAATGAACGAGGGAGTTGAAAAGGATCATAATTGTAATGCGTAAAGTAAAATTACAGTACGTTTTACAAATTTGTTTTCGCAGTTGAAAATTGTCTTGAAAATTAATGCTTCAAAGTACTAGTCGATTGCTAACCGGAACGCAATAATAATAGATGAAATTTCACAGTAATCACCAATTTGCAACTTATTAATAATTTACGTATAAATCCAGAACAATAACAATATTAATAAAACAACCTGGCAAACTATTTCCAACTCCAAGCTAAACCGTGCGATACGAGGAAGTGAGAGAGAAAGAGGCAAACTTTTATTACCCCTTATGACAGCTCTACTCGAGTGCTCACAATATTTAGTGTATTTAGTAGTTAGGAAACGTCTTCATTTTCAAGTTGCTCCCGAGAGATCCAGTCGAGTAATACCAATTTTACAGTTTAACGAAGAACTCGGAAAGGTCTCTCGCCTACTATTGGAAGGGGATGTTCCGCGATCCGTTATACCGTATATTGAAAAATATGAACGATTTTATTTTACCGTTTACAAGGACTTCAGGCAAGTTCCGAAAATTCCAGATACACTACGGAGCTACAAAAACAGAAACTTGATATTCTCGCGACTTTAAAAATCTGCGTCATATTATATATCAAATTAATGTAATTTAACGAACAAGACTTCGGGCTCAACGGCAGAATTAATTGACAAAAGGATTGACAATTAATAATTCAACATAACAATGTACAATTGGTCGATACATTTGAAAAGATCCAAAGTTGCATCCCAGTCGATGCTGATAATTTAATATTGTATAAAATTGTTGATACTTCTTAAGAATATTATGGATAATTAGTATTTTTAGGAAGTCGTAGCAGCAATTTCTCGTTACATAAACGCAACAAAGTTATAAGATAATTTCATAAATTATACACTATAAAAAAATGTTATTTTTATAAATATCACTAATAGTACGGATGTTCGGATTTCGATACTAAGAATACCTTGAATTTTTTTCGAAATATAGAGGTCATCTATATTTTAACGTACATTTAAACTTTTACTAGTAAGGGTAAGTGTCCAATGAAACTTGATTGATATGATACATCATTGGAACAACAGACTTAAAATATCATTTGTTGAAATACAAGTTGTGTTTAATAAAGTTATATAACTTAGCGATGTTTTCCTCCAATATTACATTTCCAATCGTTTAGACTTTAATCGGCATACAACTTATCGAATACGCATAGCTTCATTAGACATCGGACGTTTAATAATAAAAGTACGATATTTATTATTCTGTAAATTTTCAAACTAGTTAATTGTTAAAAGCAAAAAAGTTAAAAGCATAACGTACATGTTGCAAACAAATACCATAAAAATAAACCACTGTTGGGGAAGAAATTACGGATAAAATAATACAATAGTAAGTAATCAAACTAGACCCTATATTTATAAAGACTATCGTCCGTTGAATAAACACTAGAAATTATCGTTTTACATTTCATAATTTTTGCCAGCTGTTACGTAGATTTTACTTTACAAATAAAGTGAGTATTTACTACAACTACATTACAATACAGTTTATTAAATATCAAACTCAACTTATTTACTACATTTTGTAAATTAAATAATCTGCAATAATAATATTTCGATAAAACGAAAGCTTTAACCGAGGCTTATTTAACAATTTAAACTTGATTAATTTCGAGCGGATGCTATTTGATTGCATACGCACTTTTTGCGTAAAACGAAGCGTGTGTGTAAATAAAACAAAGAGGAAACCAGGTTGAAAAGAACCACGATCTAATTGCGTAGCTGTATACATTCGTATAAAATCCAGGATGGATGCCATTAGAAAAGCTACGATGTAATAATATACGCTTGTGTTGAACAATAATGGAAGTCCTCCGCAAGGTCGCATCGAAGTGACAATTAACCTCTCGATTTGATTATCTCTGCTCGCGTAACAATCGCGACATCATCCAGGGCTGCGCGACTGCTATATAAATGTATATGTATATAATGAGAGAGGGGCAGAGGGAGGGGAAGAGAGAGAGAGAGAGAGAGAGAGAGAGAGAGAGAGAGAGAATCTGGTGGATACATGAACGAAGCAGCGATTCGATTCACGTTTTGCTTTTAGGTCGAGAGGGCACGGTTTTCCACCCCCCAGCCCACCCGCCGCTACAGCACCAGGACGCTAACCGGAAATGGGAACACCATTGACGTCGCGCGTACGTTCGTTCAACCTCTGGGTCGCGCTTTTACGGAATCGGGTCACGAGGGCTAAGGCGACCCCCACTTCCTGATGCTTATCTTCGCGCGTATTTGCAAAGGACCTCTCGCATCCCCCTCACTCCCGTCGGATGTATTCCATCGAGAATTTAGCTTGTTTTTCTTTCAACTTGGAAATACGCTGCTCTTTCGATGCGTCACTGAAGCAAGTATTTTTGCAAATTTAACGATTTAATTTATTGACCGATTGCGATGCTCGCGCAGATGTAAATTCGATTTGGACATCTTGATTTCGAGAATTTTAAAAACACGTTTCTAGGATCCCTTTAAATCTTCCACTGTAAGAAAATATTGAATATGTGTAGGTATAAAGAATTTGCGTGGTATAACCAAAGGTTTCGGGTAAATCTCGACCGTCGATATTAAAATTATAAAATTACTACGTTTAACGGCGATGAGCTTATCCTCGAAACTTCTAGATGTTAAACTGGAGTTGATCGAAATTAATTGCCAAATTAATTGGCAAGGAAATGTACCGAAAAGGAATAAGGAATAAGAATACGCGCTGTAGAAAAATAACGTAGTATTATTTTATTGATACAACGCGTCAATAATGTAACGCGAAAAAGTAGGTAAATGTATAAATAACTGAGCGAATGTCTAAGCGTTGAAAATTAACGAACTTAAAAGTTCAAAATTCAATCATACGAGGTACTTGTGTAGTAATTTAACGATCAATATTAATTAAATGAAAATGAAAATTAAAATTAAAATTAAAAACCGTCGAGGACTGCCAAAGGTATTTTTTACCGTTGAATTTCGAGCGCTCGATGAAAAATTTATGACCGCTATATTTTTCATAAAATTCCAAATTTTTTGAAAAAACTGATTTAAGCCTTAACTATTGCATTAAATTGGAGTACCGAGCATTATGAATATTCACTTCGAACATTAGTACTTTTTCAATTTATTAATGCAAATTATGAGCGAGTACACCGTCAGACTCTAGCGCATGAAAGTTTCACACTTCCGCCAAGGAAATAATGATGACTACTCGAATGCAACAGATTCTCACAAGTGCACTCTCGCGTGTCAATATAAAATTATACATAATCCATTTACAAGAGACCATTCGATGGTGGTAGACGTGGTATAACGCGGTATAACGTGGTATAACCGTTGCGAGAGCTGATTAATTTTCACTTGCCGATAAAATAGTCATTGGATTTTATTTCGTCGACTGACATTTTTCCGAGGGCGATCATTTATTTAGAGGAAATTCCGAGAGAAAAATCACAATCCTGCCCGCAGCCAATCGTTATGCTGTTATGCAGTTGCATCGGCTAAGCCCACGTACGAGCCGAGCCGTGAAAAATGCATCAACGACAAAAATCACGAATTCCGTGCTTCGCCAAAAGCAGCGAATGCAGTTTTTCCCGATTGACCTGGCCATCGGAAAAACAACGGACAACTCCATCCGCGGTAGCCCCACCCTCTGGCTCTCGGGAAACGAGGACGAGCTGATACGCGTTGCCCTACATATTCCTCTACCTCGCGAGGCTCGAGTGGGCCTCGAGTGGCAATCGTACGTAATATTGCTTTCTCGCGTAAGGGTGCATTCAGCCCCTCCGCTGATTTCAATTCGCCACTCGTCGTGCGCAAAGCGCAAAACAAAATAAAGTGAGCTTCATTCGCGAACATTTTACCAAAAGGAATCGCGAATCATCGAGTATTACTCTATGCTTTACACGCTCTTAACCCGTAAAATACAAGAAACGTTCTTCCACAGTAAATGCAGATTTGTATATCATTCCGCAGATGCTGTTCTTGCTCAAAGGCGTTAGTTCTCAGTCATTACAATCCGAAGTTATACAGTGGAATAGTGCAAGCATGACTCTGCAATGAAGTTGGGCAGAATTTCGCGTATAAAAACTGTATTGGTAATGCAGTTGCGAAACTGCACTTGCGAAACATTTTTCGTTTCTCCAACGAGATTTCATTGGAGACGCCATTTACGCAT
Organism: Wiebesia pumilae; assembly: GCA_018907045.1. Classification (NCBI taxonomy): domain Eukaryota; kingdom Metazoa; phylum Arthropoda; class Insecta; order Hymenoptera; family Agaonidae; genus Wiebesia; species Wiebesia pumilae. The sequence continues at coordinate 8,066,010 of JACCHZ010000138.1, forward strand.
CGTTTCAGTCGACGTCTAATAAACTTCTACCTATGCAATTCTGCTTTTGCGTACGTTGAGTTGCATTGCAAGTACTAGCGAGAGTTGCAAAAAAAAAAAAAAAAAAAAAAAAAAGAGAGAGATAATTCAATGTATATATAATGTATATACGCTACTTACGCTTCTCTGAATAATTATCACTTAAATAACGACACGCTATGACGCAAGGGATACAACAGGCGCACGCGTACTTTTCTTCATAAAACAATCCAATTTGATTCATCCAATTTTTAATCGAGTTAATTTTAATCGACGGGATATTTTATCTAGAAAGGTCATCGCAAAGTCGGTCGAGGGATTTAATTTTAATAAAGCCTCGAAAGCGGTAAGGCAACCATTATACCGGTATGTATTACGTTTGCTCCGTTTTAAAAATTCATTACGTTGCATTGAAACATTGAAAAGACAATGGAAAGCACTCGAAAATATATTGAATTGAAAATGAAATATGCTCGTTATAAAAAGGTCTACTTATTAAGTGCCAAGACAAGATAATGCGAAACGCTAAAAAGTATGCGAAGAATCTATACACGACGACATTTTTCGAGAGATTGTAAACATCGTTAAACGCAAAAGACTACGGGCATGACTGCCGATAAAAGTATAGTAGCGCTTGTTTCAATTTTTAAACGAGCATTTATAAATATCGTTATCGGCTGTTATGGCGAAATGTTAAAAAATGCGTAATAGTTATATATTTTGAACGTTTATCAGCGGTAGGTCGCTGAAAAATAAATAACGCGGAATAGTAAAGCGTTAATATACAATACGCCGGTCTGGGAATACCCGTCTTGTACAAAATAGAACCTTCAATTGCAAAGCGCAACTCGCGTTAACCTTTAACGATGACAGCGTCGCAATACGAATAAATTGCTCGTTTCAAAATATCGATTTATAGATCAAAGAAAGGAGGATCCGATCGCCTGAAAAAACGGCGGCGACATCCAGCCACCCACAGGTAGGATAAAAGAAGGATATCCACGCTTGAACAATAAGTGCGGGCAGTGCGCGCGTGAAATAACCGTGAGAGTGATAAACGCGTAGCGCAACCGGGAGGCAAAAGCGTATCCGAGAAATGAAATAAAAACAGGCGAGAGAGGAAGAGTCGATGGAGAGAACGGAAAGGGAATTCGCCGGACGTCCAGCTGGGATCGGCAGCTGCGCTCCCGGCGTTTCGAATCGGGATGTTTCCCGAGACCGGGCGGGAGAAACCAGGGAGAAACCAGGGAGAAACCAGGGAGAAAAGGTGACAGCTCCACCCCCGGCCCCTGCGGGGATTACGCGGCCGATCGAGGAGCGCCGGAAGCGAGAGCTGCCGAGGTGAGGAGCGGAAGCTCGCCGTAGGTAGAACGCCGGAAAGAAGGAAGGAAGGAAGGAAGGAAGGGAGGAAGGAAGGAAGGAAGGAAGGGAGGAAGGAGGAGGAGGCTGCGTCGAGGACGACCCACTTTCCGCTCCACGGGGCTAACGAGGGTGAACGCGCTCTTCGTTCGCTCTTCCTTCGCTCCTCTTCTCGCGCTTTCCTTTTTCTTCCCTTGTTCGTCCGCCGTCCCCCTACGGACGAACCCAAGGGGATCACTCGAAAGAAACCACTGCGTGGGCTCGTTGGGCTCGTTGGGCTCGCGAGCCTTCCATTGGCCTTCCGAGCGGAAATGCTCTCGAGCGATCACGGATTGCGATCTGCCGTAAGATTAGGCGCTAAAGACTTCCGAGGACTTTCTTACCCTCGAACGTCTACCCTCTCGCTCTCGGAACTCCCGTAGATGGGGATCTCTCGTATCGCGCTTCTCTTACGCGTACACATTGTACTCCTGTGGAAATGCGGACATGGGTTTTAACTTAAAATAGCTTCCCTTGGTACGCGTACGCGTATTGATTGTGGAACACGGATAATTGGGTACACGATTAAGGGGAAGTTTTCCATTGGACAGGGAAAGACATCGATTTGTGGCTTTCTTTTAATCGGGAGAATCTGCTCTTGTTGTTTCGGAGAATTCGCAAACGAATCTGAAATCTCTATAATAACGCACGAGTTTACATTTAAAAGTTTTTATTCGTAATAGCAAGAACATTAATAACTGTTACGTGTGCATACCATATAGAGTGCGCCCTGAATAATAGTCTTTCCAAGTTATATATTAATCGCTTCAAAAATCCAGTTTCTAATGTTAAGTATTCCAATGCATGCATACACGAACATAGAACCTCTTTATCACTGTTAAAATTAACATTCGGATTAATATTACAAGTAGATTATTCTTTCGATAACAACGAATTCGAAGATAAACGAACTATAAAACTGTGAAACATAATTAAAACTCGCAAGAATATTAAGCTACTGATAAATTACATTGATTTCCAGTCGATGCGTAATTTGAACGTCAAATAACGTCGGATCTACATTTATTTTCAAAAGCCTGCCTTATTAACGATTACATTTCATTAGCCTCCAAATGCGCGCGATTTGCACGTTTTTGCTAATGCTGCGAGCGATGGATATTTTTTTAATAAAATCGCACATTAATGTAAAATTCAGTGAAGACGGAGTGGAACGGGGTCAAGGTAAACTTTATATATATATATATATTTCTCTCGAGATAGAAATACAAAGCATTCGTTTATGCATTCTAGAATTATTTTTAATCTCGCAAATAAAGTATAAGTAGGTCGTTCAAGCTGTTTCCCCGGCACGGACAATTTCTTCGGTATTCGTTTTGAAATTTATCGGAGCGCGTGGACTACGATTACTAGGAGCTCCCGCCTTTTGGAAGAAAACGAACTTTCTCAACTCTCCAAATGCGTCGACGATCTCTCAAAGTAAACGTCCCTTCCACTTGATTCCCTTATTAAACTGGAAAATCCGTGAGGGGAGGTCGATCTTGGCGCCGTCCTGAGCGTGCGGCTGTTGCGAATGGTAAAGCATCCGAGGAAAATTCGCGAATCTCTCGTGGACGTTTAGAAAACGCGCTTCATCCCCTCCAGATGCAACGGTGACATCGGCTAAACCGTGTCATCGGCAGTCGCTACACGTGTGCACCATCTCCTCGACGAAGGTCGTTTCTCGGTTGCGAAATATCTCGGGGAAAAACGTTCGGAAAAACGCGAACGAAGCCAGAGGAGTTCTCTTTCGGTACGTGGAATTACGTACGTCGAAGCGCGGGAGCAAGAAAATATTTTCTCGTTCGTACACAAAGCTTTTTCTAGACATAATATCACTAATGATGCTTAAGCAGCATCGAATAGCTCGCTTTTCACCGAAACTTTTCTGAAACATAGCTCCATGGATTTTACGGTAAAATGCTCTTGCGTTTATGGCTTGGCGGCGGAGATGAACCAACGGAGATTAGATCGGTTGGTTGGCCGTCACTCTACGAAAAAGTACATTTTCTTCGATTTCCGTCCAAAGATTAAAAATAAAAGCTGAACGCTTATCACCCCAAATACGTCCCTCACCTGAAAATACAGATAATGTAGGTCTTTCCGTGCCATCCCCCCTCCCCTCACTCACACGCTCTCACTCGCTCTCTCTCTCGACCTCTCCACGAGCGCTCCTTCCACAAATAGAACACAGAAAATGCGTTCTAGTTGTGAATGAAACCGAGCAACTTCTCCTACCCCTGCGGAACACAAAATACCCACACAAGTAAAGGATCTCGAAATAGGAGAGATGCATATTCGTACACGTAGTCAGTTATCTCGTATAGTCTCGCTCCGAGGGACGAAAAGCGGATGTCGGAAGAAGCGCGTCCTTCCTCTTTTATTTCCCCCCTCGCACCGCTCCCACTCCCGCTCGCTCGCCCTCTCACTCTCTCTCGCTCTTTCGTTCTTTTTCTTCTCCTCCTCTGTTTTCCCCTCGAGAACGTACACTTGGCAGCAACCGATGCTTTGAGAATTCTTCTAAACCAGGAATCGTGTGACCATTTATTCGGCCTTTATACGCGCGCGTCGATTCGACGCACCAAGAGAATCACTTTCCATTGACTTCGCCGTAGCTTCACTTTCATCCGTTTCATTCGAAAATCGATGCTTGCGTAAACGACCTAACAATGCGAAGAAAGCCCAAGGGTCCGTACTGCTGAAATTCAAAGAAATTTTTACGCTACTTTTATAAGATGCGCACGCTCGCGTTGCAACGCCCAACTATTTGCGTACTCGTAACAGTTCCCACAATTTCCCATTTACGAGCATTGGGGAGAGTATATTGAGGAGCGTATATTCATTCGTAAAGGCTCGTGTTGACAAGCAGGCGAAGGCCTCGGTAAATATTTCCGTGGAACGCTACGCGTATATAGTACACGTAGACGCGATTGAAATGCAGAAGCTGTGCGAGCGAAGGTCGTCAAATGGCACGACCTGCTCCCGACGTCCCCCTGGAGAGCGGCACAAAAGAAAGTCGCTCCGCGCGAGGGACAACGGAAGGACGGAAGGACGGAAGGACGGAAGGACGGAAGTAAGGACGGCGGTTGCCGAGGGGCAGGAGGGATGGAACGAGGCCACGCGAACGGGAAGCGGATGCGAGTCGGCGGCACACGTTGGGGGAGCCTCGACTAGCCTTGGTACAAGCGCCTCCGCGAACACGGCCAGTCACCCCCTCGATGGGGTAAAGCTCCGCGCATGCGCCCACCTCCCACGCGGCTATTTTTATCGATTACTTTTCTCGTTACCACGGCTTTTCTCCTTACACCGAGGGTCCTCGTAGCTTTCAATGAAGAGTCCCCGTCACTCGAGCCTTCGGTCGGCGCCGAGGGGAGGGGCGACCCCCTTTTCATTCATCGAGGGGCTCTAGAGGCGAATCCGTCCGCTTCCTTCCGTGCTCGATGGTATGGCGACTCGCGCTTTCCCGATAAGTCGCTCGAATTTGTCGAGACGTCCAAATCAATGGAACCGACAGCGACGCGCGAGAGCCAACGAAGGGAGACGAGGGGGACACTTTGTTCATTCGTACTTTCCGGCGACGCTTGGGGTAGTCCCGAGAGGCACGAGTATATTCGGGGATCGTCAGCTCGGGGGCACTTCGAACGCTCTTTCCCCTCGTATTTTCCGTAACATTCCGTGAAATATTAATTTGACTTTACCAAAACATTTTACTTCGCCCGTAATCTCGTCATTTTTGCCCGACACCCACTACTTCTGGCTTAAATATCACTTTTGCTTATCGTGGTATCGTGGTATCGTGGTATCGCGGTATCGCGGTATCGCGGTATCGTGGTATCGTGGTATCGCGGTATCGTGGTATCCTCGCCGAAGTAGGATACAGGACGTTTGCCGTTTAACGCAATTTCGCGTGCATCGCTCTTAAATTCAAATGCACCGTCGTTCGAAAGCTCGGGTCATTGCTTTATCCACTTGCAAGTGGATAGATTCTTATCCGTCCGCTCGAGGATTTCTCAAGGGTTCGTACTTACGACTCTCTGGATTTCGATTTTATCGATGAATTAACGGTTACCGACCGATGCACTTTACGACTCTTCTCGTAGCATCGTCAGTGATGCAGTAATCACTGGCTGAGTCGAAGAAAACATCGAGCCGCATCGGTGTGCACGTGTACGATACGCGGATTAAACTCGCGAACTTCTGCAATTGCATTCGAATTCCAGCGGAAGCGAATACCGTTTTATCGGCGTTAATCGACCTTTTCCCAGGTGGTCGCGAGTGTCCACGGCAAAGCGCAAAAGCGCGTCCGGTAAGACGAGCGCCCTTAAGATCGCAACGCGATTATCCAACTGCGAAAGGCAGCGTTGCATCTCGCCTAAGTGCTTCTCCGTGTTTACGAGGGCGTTATCGAGAAATGCAAGCGCCTGAGACGAGGGTCAGTGGAACGAGCGATGGTCCTCGAGGCCTCCGGGCGTAGGATATACATCCTCCTTGGTATTTATATCCACGATCGATACCGCGCCAACTACAGAGTGTCGCTCTCGCCCTCGGCCGATGCGTCCAGCGGATGGAAAACACGCGTGTGCTCTTCGAGTACTAAATTCGCAAGGCGATCGCGCTGATCTTTTGTGAAATATAGCGGCAAAGGTGAACGTCGCTCGAATATTCTCCCTAATATACGAGCGCGATCAAGGATTAAAGCAGTTATACGTCCATTGTAACGTACACGGTCGTACGGCGGCGGTCCGTGCTTTTATGGATCCGCCGATGCTCAACTCCACGATAACGGCAGCGACCTCGTGCTTCCCTTTACCGATCCCCCCACCCCCGCAATCCGCAATTTTACCGGCAATTTTACCGGCAATTTTACCGGCAATTTTACCGGCAATTTTACGTGGCGAACCAGCGAAATCACCGCGGGCGTTTCGCGCCGATGGAACCGCGCTCCTCCAGTAATCGACGAAGGAAGTCATCCTTAAAATCGTCGCCGAGGGACCGCCCGGTTTATGCAACGAAAAGCGAGCGCGTGCCGATCGGCCGTTATTTTCGCGTGACCACCGAAATAACCGGCGCGCGAAAACCTCGTGGAGCCGCGGCGGCTTGTTTACGTTACGCCCGGGGTATTTTTGGCGCGGTTTCAGGGTCACGTCGCGTACCATCGCCGCTCTCTAGTGGTCGCGTCTACGACGAGAGACACGGACGCGTGCCTGATTAAAGTCAAGGTATCGAGTGAACGCGGGCGAACGCGTGCGTGTAATTTTTTCCTTTAGATCGCTTCATCCTATAATCAACAACACCGTCCAAGTAACCAGAACTTCGAACGAGCTTCTAAAAACAAATTCACGCTACTTTTGTTCTCGGGGGAAAGTTTCCGCTGAAGCCGCTCCTTTTATACGGCCAAAACTTTCGGCCTTTTTATTAGATTTTTGTTCGCGACAAAAGGTTTTGTCGCGTCATGCGGGATTATACGTTTCCAACGATCAGCTTCTACGCATTTTCGGACAAGTTTGTTTAAAAGAGTCGGGATCGTTATAACAACGATTCCACTCGGTGACGTAGCGTTTGACGTGAAGTTTAAACGTTGAATTATTTGCCGAATTCGGAGGACAACTTTTTAGAATTAATGCTACCGGTAAAGTTTTACGCGTCGGTCTGCAAGTGTTTCTCCGCAATAAAGTCGCATTAAAGTAACGGTAACTTGGAATAACGAGTCGTTGCACGTTCGGTGAGACAAATAAAGTAAATATATATCCGGATAAGCTTTCAATTTTTATGTTATACGGAGAGGATTCGAAGGATCTTGGAAGAAAGCGGGACGCACGACGAACTTTTACACGTGTCTACCAATTGTATTTCAGTTTATTAGCCGTTACGTGTACAAAACTTATAATCCTCAAACTAATGTTAACTTTCAATATCCTCGATTCACTCCCCGACATCTTACATCTATGACTTTCCTCTTTTGCGCGTTTGTATTTAGGCCTTGAATCGCATTAGAAAAAGAAGGATAATTAGCGCAAAGAAATGCGAAAATGAACTCTTCGACGTCCTTTGCCTCTAAAAACACAATAAATTCCATTGAAAAGCGCGTCCAGTCAGAGCAACGAACATGTTCGTTATACTGGATGACATGTCAAAGCGGTACACATGCACACTTGGGTCAGGTACGTGATGCGGCATTCGGTGTCTCTCTCTCTCTCTCTCTCTCTCTCTCTCCCTTACCCTCGGTCCGATTGATAAAACCGAGCGACGCCCGCCAATCAATGAGAGGGTTGGCAGCCACGAGAGCGACCAGGGGTGGGGAGCTTTTATCAAAGAGTCGAGCGCACCGTTCGGGATCGAAGTCGCCCCTACGCTCGGAGGGGGAAACGCGTCACCCTCTCAGGCGCGCAGTCGAACAGTCATTCGAGGTTTCGAGGTCGGGCCAAGCCGTGCATCGCTAAAATTTTGCGCGCAGTTGCAACGGTTTTTACCGTGGAAACTCGGTGCCTCGAGCACCGGGCGATCGGACTTTTAATTGGAATGGCTCTCGGCAACGCGATCGAGGCAGCGACGAATCATCCACGCGCAGTTTATCCAACATCTCGTTAGGAGCGAAACTACGTAAGAAAATACGAAAATACGAGAGGAAGCATCGCTCGGTGTTTTTCTGGTAGAACGACGGCGAAAGAACGGCGAAAGAACGGCGAAAGAACGGCGAAACGGCCTCGTTGTAAATTACATACGAAGGCAAATTACATTTGCGCGGCACTTGAGAAATGTCAATAAGTTCTCAGGACTCAGCGCTTTTTCAACCGCTATAATGTTGTAACTGAATATTCTAGTCGACGTTAAAAATGTCAGTTTGAAAAACAAACTACTCCTTGCGACAATTCTTTGTTTCTCAAAAGAACGTTTCGTATCGTCCGATTCAACGATCTCGACGTCGGGCGCTCGGTAGAGATGCCAATTTCTTTTTGGCATCTCTCGAATTAAACATCTTTTATCGTACGTCGCAAATTACTCTCGATCTTAAGGATGACACGTGACTAGTCCTACATTTGAATCAAGGCCTTAACGCGTGCCTTTGCGATCGGAATGTCAGTCGACGTGATAATAGTAAGCCGTTGCGATATTTTGTTACGCGACAAATGCAAAACAACAGTAGACGCGAACGAATCGAGAAATACGGAAGGACATACTCGTAGGATTGATATTCGAGCAAAAAAACACTCCTACGGATATTCTCACGTGCGCCAATGGAGCCGCGGAACAGCTAAAGGGTCGGGAAAGCCGTAGATCGAGGGAAAACGCCGCTGTCAGTCGTAATTTTCATCCGAGACTTTTCATTCGCCGCTCGCCCGGAGCGGGAGGGATGCCGCCCCTCCCGCCCCGACTCTACCCCTACTACGACGCCGGAGCTGCAGCAGTTCGGCGTGGATACGCGAGACACACGGACGGTTTGGCTTCGCAGTTGCCTTTCAGTCGTCGTTCAAACTAAGAGAGTAAGAGAGAAAGAGAGAAAGAGAGAGAGAGAGAGAGAAGAAACAAGGAAGAGCCGCTATGTAAGCACTCGCCGGAAGGACCGCGGCTCCGTTTTTCCGTTCGTGTTTACGCATCAGCGCAACTGGCGCCGGAGCTCAAGAGTAGGTGAGTCCAAGAACTCGAGACCGAAATTTTCCAATCATCTTTGTAATATGCCACATTCGCGATAACTCACGAATCACTGGTAAAACTCGTTCTTCGGATGTAGCGCGAATAAATGGAGACAATCAGTACCGATCTCTATGCATCACACAAATACGCGATACGTATACGATTGTCCTTTCTCAGTTTTCTCGAGATCAATCTCGGATTTGCAAAAGAAATCGGGATAATAAAGCGTCAAGCTCGCGACGAAGCTTTTTCGCCCGATGCTTCCGTTTCCTGCGCTTGATCGGTTCCTCGTGGCAAACCCTCCGAGTCGATGACGTTAAGGGCAAAATCTTTTCAACGCGAGCACCGACCAACGATATTGGAAAATCTACAGCTGAAACTGTCGAAACGCGCTCGAGCGTTTGTTCGTTTTACCTAACTAACATTGAAACGTTGTTTCCTTAATCGCTTACGTGCGTCTAGGCGAAACTAGATAAGCTCGTTCGCATCGGCGTTTGTTTACTGGGCTCGAGAGGAAAGTTTTTAACCTTGCAATTGCTATACATTTCGAGTTTTTAATGTAACAAATTTCGCACCTAATTTATCTGTACGGGCTAAAAATGAAGATAATAAAAGCGTCGAGCACGTTTATTCTTAAAATATTTCTGGGAGCGGCGAACCTCCATTCGTAATCATCGGGGAGTTTCGCGTTACGTTACATAAAAGTGGACTCGATGGATATTCCATAGAAACGCCTCGATTGGAGCTTCTCGATTCGACGTCGCCTGACGAAGCGCTAAGCGATCTATGATTAATCGAGAGGAAACGTCCGCTAACAACAATTAACGTGATTTCTCTCGCGAATGACGTTTTATTAATCATCGCGCCTGCGGATGAGGAAATTGCATTTACGTAGGAGCATCTCGTGCCGATCGTTTCCTTGAGACAATATCGATCGATGATCCACGGCTGATTTACACGTTCCTCCCTCCCTTGCCGTACAGCTCGCCGTGAATCTCGGAGTCACGACGTTCGTTCACGGCTCCGTGAACGCATCGAAAGGTCGCGGTACGTCTATTCCTTCCCACTCCTGCCTGGATTCGTATTTATACGCGAGGTGCTCGTGGGATAAGAAACATAATCGAGTCGCCGCTCAACGGGAAGGCGATTCCGGGAAGCCGCTTCCGCATGCGACCGGAAACCAAGCCAAGCGGACGGAAGCGCAGCCGCCTAATTCATTCTTGTCGAGGCGTTTCGCGCGGAACTCGTCGATCGTCACGTTTCCATTGTGCTCGCGGATGCGACTCACCGGGCAGTATTCACAGGTTCCCGAAGCGGATCGATGGTTGGGATAGGGATGGGAAAGGGAAGGGAAAAGTCCGGGCTTCCACGAGATGCTGCATCGGAATACGCATCGAGGCTCGTTAGGAAGCGCCTCGCGTATCGGTGTTGCATCGAAGCTCGGACTCGCATTCGACATCCGTCGCTGTGTGGTCGCGGAGTCCGCTTCAAGGCCGCGAACGATCGACCGATCGCATCGACTTATGCCGATAACGCCATGGAAGAGGACACGTCGGCCAATGCCTCTTGGCCGTCGACGTCACGCTTGACGCCGACTTGCTATATTTACCCGGACGCTGCATTTCCCTCGCGTGGCGCACTACGAAATCGCGAAATCGCCGCCACTCCTCGGGAGGAGGGGAGCTTTAAAGGACCCCGGCAATCGCATCGTCATCCGCCTTTATAACTCGCCGAGATAATTGATCCACGACGTCGTGGAATCACCGATTCCTCCGCAGTACCGAGAAGCGACGATTAAGAGCGGACGTTCCCCTATCGTGTCTCCTCTCTCTCTCTCTCTCTCTCTCTCTCTCTCTCTCTCTCTCTCTCTCACTGTTTTAGTGCCCGGTAATAGCTCCGCGACGATCCGACGCGAACGAGCGTAGGCGAGGGCAAGAGAAAACCGCGGCTTATCTCACGGAAGTATTTTTGTAGCGTGAGCAATGCACGCGCTCTTACAAGAGCGACCGCATCTCGGTCCATTGACGAGCTCCGCTCGATCTCGAACCGAGGAGGGCCGGAGGAATGCAAGCTCGCGTAAGCTCGATAAAATCTCGGCTTCGATTCTCGCGCCGATTATCGCGCCGATTATCGCGCCGATTATCGCGCGGCTACGAGTAGGCGAGGGATCGTTGGTGCGTTGGTGCGTTGGTGCGTTGGTGCGCGTGTGCGTGTGCGTGTGCGTGCGAGATAAAGGATCGCGTGCTCCTAATGATGTAATAACAGCACGCGTACGTCGTTACGTTACCGGCTAACTGAAAACCCAACGATGAATGAGGTTTTTTTCTTTCTCTCGCGACGATTGCGCGGAATAACGTTTTGCGTCGCTCTCTTAGGCGAGGTCACGTTCGCAAGTCTTGCTCGTCTTTTGTTTGTCGCTCGGACCGCCGTTCGTTGTATACTTTACTCGCTCCTGCTTGTTTTAAAGTATTTTTAGAGAGTGACGAGAATATATTGGAAGTTACAAACTCCGTAATGTAATAATGTGGCATGAATTGCTTTTATTTAGGACATTCGTGTTATTCGTGGGGAAAAATAATTAACTTGAGCCTCCGGAGTATCTTCCTTCATGCCTTTAATGACAAAAATTTCTCCTCCAATTTCTTAGGCAACTTAAAAATTTTTATGTCCCTCAAGAGTATTTTTTTAAAATTGTTGTTCAACGACTGGACAGTTCTGTGTTGCATGTACTACAAAAATTAATGTATCCCATTAGGAAAAACGAAAGAAAAAAGACTTTGATGAGTAAGCTGGTCTACACTTACACCTCTCGAATGCATTTCTTCCCAGACACGTAATCCTTTGCCATTATGTATGACATCGTAATAAATCAAGTACTGTATTATCAGCTTGATTTCACGAATCGTGTAGGCTCTGCTACGAAGGGAATAGAAAAATTATAAAGAAATCTGACTCTAATGGTGCGCGCACAAATTTCGTTAAGAATTTACTGTACGAGTTTCTCCCACTATACTGACAATATCATAATATTGTATAAACGTACTTACACTGCTGTTCGCGCTCTATTCATGTATGCGTAAACAGTCAATGATTGCAGTAATTCTTATGCACTTACTGAAACAACGGGTGAAGTCTATGTCCTGCTGGTGCGAATTGACAATTGTCGATTTTACACTGTTCCTCCTCGCGAACAACTTCCTTCAATTTATTCCACCACATTTCCGTGTCACTGGACGAAATAATAATCATCTACTGAGATTTCCATTAAAAAATGTAAAAGCAAATGTGTTTATTGTTAAAAATGTTTCATACTCATCGACTGGTACTAAAACACTAATTTTAGCAAGTGGTTTTATTGCGGTATTTTGCACTGTTTTTTCATACTCTGGACTCGAATCAGAATCTTCTTGAATGATCTTAATGTCATCTTCTTCATCGGTATCGTCCGAAATTGACTGCTTCCAGGTATTTTCAGATGCCATGCTGAGTAACAAAATGAGCCTTAAAGAACTGATAAAAGTACTGCAGACCTGGACTAATTATATTTATACGCATGAAAAGTGTTTCTAAATACTTTGCGATTAATCTTTCGTATTATAAAAGTACACGTTTGTCGCACTTAATAAATGGATAATTTTAAATAATTTACGAGCATTCGGAGTTACGTTTAAATTAACGCTTGTTTACCGTTTAAAAGCTTTTACGCGTATATTTTTTCGAATATATACTTTTAGCGAAAAGTACAAAAGTTGTTAGTCTTCGTGTATCTTAAAACTCATATAATAAACTAAAATGGGAGATTACAAGTAGGGCAACTACTAACGACTATTTTAAAACTGTAAGGAACAGAATGCATTTTTCTGATTATTTCTCGCTAATAAGATGTGCTACTTTGAGAAAAATTATCAAAGAGAATTGCAAATTGCTTGCATAAAATATGAAAGTATACCAGTATTATTGTAACGGTATAAGAGAATAATGTAATTTTATTAATTGTAAGAAGTATATTTAATTTCTCCTTTTTGTTTAGTGATGTATGTAACGTTCGTTTAACATCCGTTGATTCTTAAATATATCATCTGAGAGAAAAAGTGCGAGTCATTTTTCGAAAAGTACATTGATTAAAAGTGGTAATTTATATAAAATATTAATGCACTTTTTAAATTATTGCGCTTCGCTTATTTAATAATTTTTAATTTCTTTGTTGAAAACTAAAAGTATAAAGAACAGCTCGTTTTAATATACGTTTACATGTATTTCCCATTACTTTTTCATATACACACTCATGCGTGCTTTGGTTATACGTAACTACATAACGTTATATTAAAAAATTTACTCGGATTTCTACAAAAAAGTATTACTTGCATTTCATCGTCTTAAGATGAATTCGTTCGTTATGTCCCATTAGAAAAACTGATTACCTTCTTGTTTATAGATGAGAATATAATTATTCGCGTTTTCAAAATCAGTTAGGCTTTGCTTTGTTAAAACTTTTTATACCAAACTGTTGCTAAAATAGCCTAAACGATATATTTTAATACATTTTAATACTCTGAGACCTTAAAATTTACGATTATAAATATTTCATTCGAACTAAATAATCTTCATGAAACTGAATTACGGTAAAATTGGTCCAAAGGAATGAAAAATGAATTAATACGTAATACACTAGAATGGAGTATTATCCTGAATTTGAATTTACGCTATTTATTTAAGAACTTATTGATAAGATGAAAAAAAAAATTGTTTAAATGCGAATTTTTGTGTATGCAATTTATTGATATAAAAGTTTTTATAAAAGTTCTTCTTATTTTGGCTCGGAAAGACATTGCATCGCAAACTCAAGGTCTTGTTTTCTTCAAAATTTGACATTATTCGACAGATGGAAGTAAAGCGAGTAAACGTAAAACATGGTGTTACTTCGTTGCACTTGAATAAAAGAAAATAATGTATTTTTTTTTGTCATCGCTGGGTCCATCTTTACCTTACGTAGCGTGTATGTGCATCTGCGCGCACAAAGTATCTTGCTTTTACATAAATAAAAAAGCATAATTCGTCGAAAAGGCTATTTAATTTCAGCACCTTTTTACGTTTGATGCAATTCTAAAAAGCGCAATATAATAAAACACATTTTTCCCAAGCACTCGCTTAAATTTCTTCTGCTAAACAACATCAAATCTACTGCAATTGATAACGTTTAATTTTGCAATATAATGCCATCCAGTATAAATAAAAACGAGACAAACTTTTATATCAACCGAATAATGTCGGTGTTTTGCAAAGTGAAGCGTTATTACCTTATGTCCCAGTAAAATTGTACAATTTGAACCTAACCTCCAAGTGTTTACAATAGATGAATTACATTCAAAATCCATACGCAGGTCTGAAAAGTTGAAAATAATTCTGGATTTTATGATTCAAATAATTAAACAAACAGAAAAATCAGTGCCAGAAAGATAATTAAACGTAAATAATAGCGTTAAAATAAATCAATATTTCCCATTATAAGCTTCGTCGTTTCGTTTTCTGAGCAATATAACGCTTAATGAGAGAAATGTTGACGAGTGTGTAGACGTACGTTTATTCATTAAGCGTAATTGTCGTTTTCGATTGAATATTTAATATTAATGAACGCAACGAACAGATTGAAGATTTTCCACATTAAATCATCCACTTGAATACAAAATCGTATTAACATAGAAGAAACGTATAAAAAAAGGTAATCATGATAAGATGCTCGTTGTGTTGGTAAACACAAATCCTTGTCGTATGAAACACTACATTTTGCAGGATTAAATTAAAATCAAAACACAATATTAGAGAAAGAAAAGGTTTCGCTTTTTGAAAAGTTTTCGAGCGATTTCACTACAAACCACTGGAATCCACATGCGATATCAAATTAATTTACTTACACTCATGATGAACTTTACTCTAACTTTACTGCTAATCGAGAATGTTAGGTTAAACACTTGCTCGGGAGAAGTGCACGAACTGCTTAAAAGGCGGGAAAATCGCGAAAACAAAGCGGAATTCGACGCTTTCGCCATCTGTCGATCGGTGTCTCGCGCCACGACGAAGACGAAAGTCGCGCTTCCCAGTCGATGAGTCGTCCGCTACAGGCCGACGACGCGCTCGAGGGTGATTCATTCCCGTGTGCCTAAATCGGCGAGAATTTCGCGAGACACGGTCGTCGTCGTCGTCGAATTCGTATGGCGCCGTCGTCGACGACCCGGGCATGACCGGGAGTGGGAGGAGACCTTGGAGGAGAAGATCGTCACTCGCGGCGCCCTCGATCGCGATTCAACAGTAGCGGTCACGCGCGCGCGCACAGTCATCGTCGTACCAGCTGACGCGCGCTCTTTTTTTTATGAACGGGAATCGCGAAAGGCATTAACGGAGAGCAGTCGATTGACACCGGTGGCCGCGTAGCAGCGCGATTATCGTCGCCCCTCTGCCCCCGTTTCATAACCGCAACTCGATTCACGAAAACGCACGCCTACACAGCGACATTGGATTTTTTCAGCAGCACGAGGAGGGGGCCAGCAAACGTCGGTGAGTACGTATCTCGACTATCGTCTGCTCGTTTAAGCTGATGATTACTCCCCCGTTTTTTCGTTTTCTTTTCTATCCCGTCGCTTTTGTTCGCGCCCGAGCTCGAGACACGTGCTGCGCTTGACCAGCGGGTTGATCGAGTGGCATCGACGGATGCATCGCTTTTTTTACGCTACGGAAGAAGCGAGTTTAGAGACGTGATGTCATCTGTTTTCGTGTTGTTTTCCGATGCGTGCCTCATCGAGTCGATCTTTTTTTCATCTTTTTTTTCATCTTTTGTTCTGTTGCAGGAGATTCGTAAGCTCGGAAGCAGTATGTGCAACGTCCCCTTTTCAACTCCGGTACAGCGTTATTGGACAGGCTTTAGTTGAATACCGAGTGGAGCCTTGAATATCGAGTGCACCAACGAAGAATAATCCGGCACAGAGGGAATGTCAGCGAGTTCAAATAACAAGTACGTGTAGTGCAATTGTTGTTATCTCCATTGCTTATTGATGACGCTTTACATGGGCGGCAATCTGTATTGTAATACACTGGCTTTGTCAACTTAGACTCTGGCGGTCCACAACGGGACTGGACGATGCTGGAATGGATCTGCGAGTGGCCCAATTCAGTGCCCATACCAGTCGGGAGTTCAACTCAGCCTCGACACCGGCAGGACTGGAAAGACAACTGCCTCTCGTCGTAGCTCTTTGTGCCATTGCTGGTGCCATTCTCTTTGCTTTTCTGGTATACAACTTTTTCCGCAGATTCTTATCCATATTGTTCTTATCTTTTAAGAAGCTAGCGTTACTTATTCTAGAACTACACGGTATGTTAATTTATCCAATTGGTTTGCATTGTAGAAAATTTGTTACAGTCGTTTCTTCCAGAATCTTTTACCCTAACTGATACTTGTACGTTTGTGTTTCGAGTGATGTCGATCGTTGGAAAGTAGTTTGATTTTGGATAGTTCGTCGATGAAAGAAATTTTTTTTTTGTGCATACAACGTACATTCATAAAATCTTATTCGACTCGTAGATTCTGTTATGGCTGCGACAGCAAATGTCGCGTGAGAAGGACGCAGAAGAGGGTGATAGGCGTGGTTTGGTGGAGGAAGGAACGGTCTGTCCCCCGGAAGACGTAAACAAGACTATGAAACCAAAAGTTTTGACGGAAGTCAAGTGGGTGGCAGAATCTGTCCCGGAAATTTCAACAACGGCATCGGCAGCAATAGTAACGACAGCCACAGTGGTAGTAGCAACGCCGGAGAATGTCAGTACTAAGGTGATTAAAAATACTGATTCAGCTGTTAATACGTTTTACAGAACTAAAAAATATGTAATATATAAACTATAAATCATATCTCTTCGTAAATCATAAATCATAAAATAATGCATTTATGGAATTAATAACACTTTTATATAAAAATCATGACTTATATATGGAATTTATTTTACATTTTTAAACGAGTAAAAAACGTGAAAATTGAAATCATGTGTTAATTTGTACTTCAAGATTATTATCTAAGTTTCTCAGATCTCACTTTGTCGTTCCCCTCTTCTTTTCCAAGGTACAATATACAATTAGTATAACTTAAAATTGGTATTATTTAAAACAGCAACATTATTCTTTAATAAAAAGCTTCATTCTATTATTTATTTAATTAAATGCTTTCAGTTTTTAATTTATCACAAATTTGATGTGAAAATGTTTGAAGGCAGAATTTAATTGCAGTAGGCCACAATAAACAACAAAGGGTTAGAATTTTTAATAAATATAAAAAAAATATTTTGATTGAATTTTAAAGAAAAACACTTGAAAAAAGACTTGCACAAATATTTGTTATATATGTAAGTACCTAAAGAGAACGGTGTGCCCAAACATTCGTACATTGTGATTCCTATGTTAAAAGAACTTTTACGAAACCCTGCTTCGTTTATTTTCTATGATTCTATGAAAATACACGATGCACCAAGAGCGCTAAAAAGTAACAATAGTCCGCAAATCCTTCGTCAACCTGCCGACGAAATTAATGCGCAGCCGTTGAATTTTGCAGTTGGAGAAGCCGAAGGTGCAGACGGAGACGCGTTGGCTGCCGGAACCGGTGCCACACGCCTCGACGAGCTGCCTGGATTCAACGAGCACGACTGTGGTGCCCTGCAGGTTGTCGAGGCCGTCACCCCGACGCGAGGGCAATCGACGCACGCGCTCCATGTACTCGAGCCACGGACCCGCACTCGCGACCCTGGAGCGTAGGCCCGAAGTCCTGCGCCGTGCCCCCAAGGGTCTCCTGGAGCGACGCGGCTCGAGCGCGAGCCTCACCATTGACCTCGCGCCCACCGCCCCCGAGAGTCCGCCACACACGGTCACACCCACGCGCGAGTGCAGCGTCGAGGAGTTCCTGCTGAGCGCCGGCAATGTGCTCACCAGGGCGCAGCTGAGGAAGGCTGTGGCCGAGCCGGCCGTCCTCCACAAGGAATTCTGGCAGGTGCCGTTAAACTACCCCGAGGAGGTCGACGTCTGCGGCTCCGGTGTCAAGAATAGGTACAGCTCGGTTCTGCCCAATGCGAGGTCCAGGGTCGTGTTGCCCGGCAGCGACGATCCTCTTACAACCTACATCAACGCCAATTACGTCAGGGTAAGTGTTCTTTTTCAGCTACCGTTTTTATCGACCTCGACGATTTTCTAAGAATTCCACCATTTAGCTTCGTGAAGATCGTCATGCTCTTTGTTACAATAACAAACAGTTATTCTTATTTTAGAAGATCTACTTATGTTTTATAACGTGTTATATTGCGTTTGCGTTGTGTTTTAATCGGATTGGAAAACAATGTGCCCTTTAAAGATAAACTTCTTCAAACGCATTTTAAATAATAAGTACGTTCATCTTGATACAATGTTCGGTGAACATAATCGAGTGTTTAAAAATGACGTTAGATATAAAGAAACGTATTTCGCGCATTTCCTTGTGTAATAAAAGACGGTGTTGATCGATCGAAAATAACGAGGCATTTAACAAGATCAAATCCACACAACAGGGCTACGACGACAATCCGCGTTACGTCGCGACGCAGGGTCCGCTCTCGCACACCATACAGGACTTCTGGAGTATGGCCTGGGCTGAACGCACGCCGATAATCGTCATGATAACGAGGCTCCACGAGGCGGCCAAGACCAAGTGCGAGGCTTACTTCCCGCTCGAGATCAACTCGCGACTGCAGGCTGGACCCTTCACCATCCTCCTGAGCTCGATGGACACCAGGGGTGGGTACACCGTGCGCGACCTGGAGGTCAGATACGAGAACGAGAGGCGCACCATCCAGCACTACTGGTGAGTACCCTTGGTTGTACCCTTACGTTTAACGCGCCTGGACGCATCCTTTTTACGATTCCCATTTGTTTCGGATACCAGGTACGACTCGTGGCCGGATCACGCCGTGCCCAAGACAGCGGACGCTCTCGTTGGCTTAGCTGCGGAAATTAATACGCTACCCGGGCCAATAATCGTCCATTGCAGTGCTGGAATCGGCAGGACGGGTTGCTTCATCGCGTTGGCCTCTGGAATGACTCAGTTGATACGCGAAGGAAACGTCGACATATTGGGAATACTGTGCCAAATGAGGTACGTCAGTTGCAAAGTTGCAATGCTATGCCAGATGTTCTTGAGATTTCCAATATGAATTGAGCTTTCAAAACGCCAATAATTTACACTTCAATACGAATTATTAAATTATTAACTGTAGCGTTCAACGCGCGTTGGGCATTTATTTGTAAATGAATTGTTGGCGCTGATTTGCGATGTGAAAATTAGAAAAGAAATGTTTTTAAATAATCACCTTAAAAGGTTACATGGTTCAAATTTTCCAAAGACAAACACGAAAATAACTTTATATCTTTGATGTGAAATTTTGGCAACCTGCTGTGCTATTACGCGTTCGAGTCTTCTAAATTAACGTTGAAGTAAAAAAAAAAAGAAACGATAATTGAGCGCAGAGTTTGTGAAAGTGACGTTAATTACTTGTTTTCATAGGTATGATCGTGGAGGTATGATCCAAACTGCAGAACAATATGAATTCGTGCACAAAGCTCTTTGCCTCTTTGAGGAAACACTAGAGTGTAAGACATTAAAAGACGACGACCTGAGAGAAAAACCAAAATAAGCACTGTGATTCTTCTTTATGTGGATCAGGTAAAATGTTGATAAAAACAGGCAAAAAATGGACTCAACAATGTAACTTCTTATAGCAACAATAGATTCGTTGTCAATTGAGCTGCCGTTGTAAATACTGCCATGACGTATATTCGATGCTGAAAAAACCGCGTCGCCACGCGTGCAAACCGCAAGAAAACCGAAGATAAAATCTATATAAATCCGTTAATTATTGTACTGTAATAGAACGTTTTCAAATAGCGATGATCATTTGATGGTGGAACGTATAAAACGGACGCTACCATTTTGCGTCCTCTGTCGAATTAAGAGTTTTGACATTTACATTTCTGTTATCAAAGTGACAACGATTTTTAAAAATTCATCCGATATATCATCGAAAATGAAAGACAAAATAGATTTTATCTTGAATATTACCGTTATTTTGAAAAATGACAACCTGTCAGGATTGTTGAAAATGATGGAGCATTTGAAAATGTGACATCAGGACTTATCAGGGCTTCAAGCAAAATGACGTAGTCATGATAAATGAGCGTTAAACCATACTCTAGACCATCGAAAAAAACATCCGCTCTTATCCAACTCTATCCAGTTCCTAGGTGTAAAACCATTAAAACCACTCTTATCTTTATCGCCATTTTAATCGTCATTCTGTCATAATTACTATCTTCATCCTCGTGCTCACTGTTGTTACTATTATTATTAATCTTGAAACAGTTTGAAACGATTAAACGCTATTGTTATGCTGTCGTTCTAGTTTCTATCGTGACTGTGGAGTTCATGAAAAAGAAATTTCAGCGTCTTATAACGTCACATCGTTGTTACATTAATTACATGTCAATTTTTTGATTATCTGTTTAGTGGAAAAGACTGAATGTGCGTAAATGTGGTACAATGTTACTCATCTTTGCAGACTATTTTATTATACTCTTTACGTAGATTAGATTAAATTCATCGATATTATATAAAACGGAATTAAAAGAATTAAAGTATGAAAATTCAATGGATAAGCGTTGACGTTTAATCGAATGAAAGTCTTAAAAATAATAATAGTAATAACGGTAATGTCAACAAAAACAATAGTAATAATAATTATATCGGTATAAATTGCGCCTATAAGGTTAGTAAAAAAAGAATAACGATTTTGAGACAGGCTAACCGATGAAATCTGAAAAATCCACTGTGTTCATTATAATGGTCGGTTAAGCGTGAGCCCGTAGCAACTTTCGCCCGTGCTAACGGAATAAAAGAAAACAAAACTTACTCTTGCATACGTGATTCACCGCAACAATAACCATACGTATATTTGTATACGTATAAAGATTGTCAGCGTAGGTACGTTCGATCGTGCGTGTCCGACCGAACGGATTCTCAATTCTATGCGACAACGTCAACGAGGTTAATCGCTTTGACGATAATGGAAGCACGAGATTTTTTAATAAAAACAGCTCGAGCTACGCGTGATCAGCGTAAAATGAATCTTTAAAGAAAAAAAATTCCCTGTACAATAGAATTTCAGATTCTTAGAATTCTTTCGAACACCCTTTACATTGTGCCTACTTACTTTCTTTCCTCTCGCCCTAAAACAGCGTCGAGTTTTCCGTTGTTTTCGAAGAAATACGTGCCGCTCGTTTCCGGGGTATTTCCGCTAAAAAGATCACCGATATAGATGTAACTAACAAGGAAACATCCCGAGGTGTACCTCACCGAGTTACTTGATGTCGCGATACGTCGTAGCGCATCAGAAAATATTAGACAAGGGGTTAAAAGCGCCCTGAAAGTTTACCCTCGAAAATCGTTTTTTCTTTCAATATTTCAAAAACGAATTGAAATTTTTGAGTGAAACCAATTACTTTTACTCAAAAGAGTAGCTTTAGCTATTTCTTATAAGGGTAAACGTGACATTTTTACTTTTTGTTTCTCAAAATCATACCATGACAAACGATATTGAGCTTTAATTTTTGTTAATACGCGTACATATTTTCTATTTTAAAAACACATACATTGTTACAACAGTTAGATATAATATTATTATAAATATTAGATGTATCCACTTCCGTACCTCGCGAATTTCAATAAATCGGTATACCCACATTCGAAAGGTACACTTCTTTTAGCCACATTTTGAAACAATTATCCATTATTTAACGTCCTTGTCCAACTTTTTAATTTTGTTATGAATTAAATAACAATTTTACGGAAACACCTTTGGACTATTTTTAATGGTAAGTTTTCCATTGGAATTCCACGGCTCCTCTGCATCTTGTGTGCATTGTTATAAAGCTTCATCAATTGTCCGTATTTAACTATCGTCTTCTATAATTTTCATATCCATAACTTTATGTGGTTCTTGAAAACGTAATGTTTCACATTCAACTATGATAGTCATTTTGAATATCTGAAACATACGCAGATGGTCAAAAAATTTTTTGATTTTATTAAATTATTTAATTCAGTAGCATACA
This sequence comes from Wiebesia pumilae, assembly GCA_018907045.1. Lineage (NCBI taxonomy): Eukaryota > Metazoa > Arthropoda > Insecta > Hymenoptera > Agaonidae > Wiebesia > Wiebesia pumilae. Next base: position 8,088,223 of record JACCHZ010000138.1, read on the forward strand.
TTAACAATCTTGTACTCACCAAAAATGACTTTCTTTTTGCCGGTTAAACTATAATAAAATTTTATTTCACCGATCACTTGCACTGAAAGAGACAGAAACTGTAGCAGCTTAAGAAATAACGATCGCTTTATCAGCAGCGAAAACAAAAGGTGCGTTAAAATAGTTTTTTAAATTAATTTAAAATAAGCGTTTTTAAAATAGAAAATATATACGCGCATTAACAAAAATTGAATCCGAATATCGTTTATCATGGAATGGTTTTGAGAGGAAAAAAAAGAAAAAATGTCACATTTACCCTTGTAAAAAAGGGCATGCAACCCTTTGGAGTAAAAGCAATTTCCACATAAGTATTTTCTCGAGAGGAATAAATTGGAGTTGGTTTGACTCCTTTAATTTTAATTCCTTGTTGAGATATTAAAGGGTAAACTTCAAGGGTGCTTTTCACCCCCTGAATCGCAGAGTTAACGCGCGAGAAAGAACACCCGTCCAATATTTTTTGATACGCTGCATCGTACGATATTAAGAAATTAAATTAAGTACACCTCGGGTAGTTTCCTTGTAAGTATACATTTACAAGTAATGTGAGAATTCATCCCGACGTTACGGTACACCGTACAACACTGTAACCGTTTGTACATAGTTCTTTATTAATAGTTCTTAGCGGGAAGAAATACTCCTATTGTTAGAAAATTTCAATCCAACCGCCATCCGCTGGAGACTTTGATGCATTACATTTCAAAGGCAGAGAATGTTCGTTCTCATTAGCAATTATGCACCTTTCATTTCAAAGGCTACTTTTAAAAATTAAAAAAAAAAGTTTTCAAACCAACTTCGTTTTATCTCGGAATCCATTGGATTTTGAAATTTCTCTCTTTTGGCGATTCAAGAGCTACGCGTTGTTACAAAGTGACATTGTAAATGTTACAACGTTGAGATCGGAGGGGGTCGTTTTCTAAGATTCTTACGAGTAACGGATGTATTATTAATTGGCTAGTGCTTCGATTAAATATCGGTGGGGCTAAAGTGTACCCAATGGAGGGGACGTTTTCAACGGTATTTCCTTAATCCGCGTGGATCTCGCAGAGAAATGTCGGTCACAATTTACAACTGACCTTCCAAAGGATCTTCACCGATTGTCGTTGTGGTTGCGGCAATATCCTTCGTCATGGTACGATCCTTCAAACTGTAGTTCTTCCTCTAGAAGAAGAGTATTCCATTTTTATGGAATTCGTTCTAGTCCAAGAAATGGGACGCTGATCGATACCGATCCGACGGCACTGCATTTTAAGCAGTAAAAATTAATGGCTCGAAAAACGACTGAGTACGTTTAAGTTTTCTCTTTTACCTTTACTCCCTTCACCTATCGTAACAACATTAAAATACGTGTTTTTTTTTTTTTCCCTCTTTTTTTCTTTTGTAAAAAAACAAGAGACATTCGCCATTGAAGTGGATTATATCGTAAAAATAACTTAATTCTCTTGAAAGATCTTCTTGATCGAAAACGAGCAATACTGCATTGCAGGAGTACGAATATTCAGCGAATGCAAGACGCCAGTGCACAGGAGTGAGCAGCAGCAGCACACGCACACGCACACGCGGTCTTCAACTTCCCAATGTGCCTAAAACAAAGCAAAACAAAAACAAAAACAAAAAGAAGCCGATCGTAATTCTTTACGTATCGGAACATAATCAAATGTATCTCTGATGAGTTTCGGGATAAGTTTCAGATCAAAAGTGCGAATCTCGCGAGTCGCGCGAGCTTCCCCTCGCACATTATTCGAGTTGCATTGTCGATCATTTATCGCGGACGTGCTAAAACGAGCACCTTGTATAAAACACAGAGAAAGTCTATTTTCATCGATCGCGAAATTTGTTATAGCGCACGGCCGTTCGTTTGATTCGCGTCCAATTCCGCTGTAACCGTTCTTTCTTTATTTAAATCCGTGGATTAACATCCTCGTCCTCGTTAATCGAGGCTAATGATGTTTTTCTTTCGAATTCGTTTCGAAACAATTTCTGTAGGTTTAATAATGCTGCTTTAAAATAAGCATCTTATTAGATAATTGACGTAAATACGTTAGATGTGTTATGATATTTGAGAAAAATTGGGCGTTTGTCATTCTTATGCTTTTGTAACTTGGATTTTTCTGATAAGATTCCCTTTGGTAAAGAGAAAGTATGAAATGAACATCGAGTTCAGACATTGGCGTTTCTAATTTAGACAAGAAAAAGCAACGACATTCACTTTTCTGAGACTCGGATTTTTATAACGAACTAATTTACGCTAATATTTCTTTCGTACAATCCGTCGAAATTACACGATCGAAGCGATTAATTAATATCAGTAGCGTTCCGAGTATCTATTCATCGTATATTTAATCTGGTTTCATCCGTGCTAAAACAACGAGCTGTTTTTTCTTGTTAATTATTCTTAGCTTCGCTTTAACAACGAGAGCAATCATCGTTGGGATTTTTAGCTTAGCCTTCCCGAATCTTATAGCCAAACAAACGTAACGAGGTAATTACGCACGCTTTAGGCATTATTTTTCTCGGCACAATGCGACTCACGAGTGAAAAATGCGCAGGGGTTACGACGCGATACATCCATCGTGTATGATAGTGTACAGGAGCGGAAAACGAGAGAGAGAGAGAGAGAGAGAGAGAGAGAGAGAGAGAGAGAGAGGAATGCATGCGTGCAATTTGTGGTATTTGTAAAAAAGTTGCGCGAGCGAATGAGTGCTGTTACGTTGACCCGTACGAGACGGCGTACGTGTATAAAATACCTAGCAAAGATGTTTCCAGCTTTCGACGTTTTCCTTCCTACTTCCGTTCTCACACATGCACGCACACACGCACGCACCCCGCTCCACGCCAATGCCGCTTCGTGTGCCCATACCAACGCGTGCGACTACACTTTGTTTTATTCTTCGCGGGAAGAGAAGCTTCGTGAAAAATGCAATTTTTCATTTTGTAAATCAGATTTTTATAAATCGTTGCTACATTGTCTCGCGTTTCAGACAGAATTTTTATTATTATATTATCGATTGTTATACAAGATAAACGTATGTCTATGATTACCAATAGATTTTTTAAAAATTATTATTATTATTATTATTATTATTATGGAAATAATTTTTTCTGTTATATTGTCTATATTACCGTATTTACCAATATTTTATAAGGAAAAATCGTAGAGAGCTTTTTATTTATATTATGCAAAACGCACAGAGGAAGCTTATGTACAATTGTTATGCGAATCTCGTATTAATTTTATTTAATGAAAATGGAAATGAACGTTTAGTTTGCAGTCATAACGAGCTTGCCATTAATTATTAAAATATGCGATGAATTTTTAAAAGCGTAAATAATTTATTTTAAAATATTTATGACAGTTCGTTTGTTGCGTCATTGATATATCAAATTACAACGGGCGATCGCACACACTTTTAAAATTTTTTATATATTTTTTTTTCCCTTTTTTTTTCTTTTTTTTTCCTTTTTTTTTTTTTTTTTTTTTTTTGTTTTTTATACAAAATGAAGCGAAGAACAGACGGCGATCGCACTGAGAACGTCGATGGGGTGTGGATGCAAAGCTGCTACAACTATAAAAGTAATACATAACCAGATCAAAACCAAAACATTTATATAAACAATAGTTTCAGCAACAATAATAATTCTAGCGACCCCTTGGTGTTCCATTGTATTCGAATGACGTAAATAAATGTTTATAGTATCTATGATTAATGAAAATTGTGTTTTTCTTTTATAACATTAACCCTCAGATTGTTCAGACTTCAATATCTAGGATTTTTATTGTTTATAAAATTTATAAATACTTCACATACAATACGTCTTAAAAATAATATCAATTTTCATATCAAATGAAAAAGGGTCATTCTTTCGTTGGTTTACCACTAATATTATTAATATTTTAATGAATATAAGTATTTTTTTTTTTTTTTTATAAATAACAAAAGTGCTTTTGAGTATATTTCAGTTTTCAATAGTTTCTTAATAACTTTTTATATAACGATATTCATTGCATTTATAAACATATTTATGAAGTTATTTAATTACATTTGTAATTAATAACGAATTAGCAACTTGAATATTCATCTTGTGAATACTTCAGAATGAATTTTGGTCGCCGATGAAATTAAAAAATGTTTATATTATATGTCATTTAAGGAAAGTACCTGATTAATATTTCATAAAATTATAGATTACACCTTACGTTTACGTACTCATTGCAAGTACCCTTCATCGCAAACGAATATTGTTTAAAAAAATAATATGCTCCTTACTGTTTTATTTTGAGCAATTGAATTTCATCATTGTTCGTTAATTTTTATTATTTTTTACGTTTGTGAAATGTTTGTGAAATAAAAGAAAACAGTATTTATGCACTATCACAAATATCACGTTATAACATAGATATTGCATTACAACTACACGCGCCAAATACAATTTTTAGCTCATTAGGTATCCTTATAATTATTACATTTAAATAATAATTGATAATGAGTGGTTTTCGCACTTTATTAAGGTGCATAAATGCGTGTATCATCTTGGATTTCATTGTAACACCTGCGTGTATGTTTGGTGTAAATATGTGGTTTACATGCAGGTGCGTACATTTTATAGGCGATCCTGAAGTACTGAAGCACAAATAGGTAATTTAATTTAAAGTACAATACGTTACATATTCATAATATTCATGTAATTAAAAACATGGTTAATTATTTTGAACTTTTTTATTATTATGTTAAATGTAAATAGATATCACTTGGGTAATACGAAAAATAGTTACATTTCTACTTAATTAAGTATACTAATTTATCAAATATATGATTGTAGTAAAGAATGATGTCATTTATTGAGAAAAAACGGATATATTCGTGACTAGACATATTGAAACGAAATACGAATTACGTGTAAAGTATATAAAAATGCAATTAAAATTAAACGTGCAAGTGACCTCGAGTTACACATTAGATTTAACTAACGCTGCGATACACAAGTAATCGATAAACTAAAAAACGATTGTTTGATATAGATATTTGAAAAACCAGCGGCAGCGCTACTTTATTACGTTTATATATTCGTAAGGTCAAATTAGAAAAAAATTCTATTTCTTGTATAAAATGTGGATAAGGTATAAATGAATACGTTTTGAGGAGAGAAAAATAAGAAATTCGCAAATAGATTATAATATAGTATAAATTCCTACCATACGTACATTCACACACATTGTTAGCAAACGAGCCACGGTGTTGCCCTTAATATATCACGTAAAGTGCAGTGTGGCTGTGTTTACGATAATAATATTGAAGTTTGTCATTTTAAATACATTTTCTTATAAATTCAATGAGCTTCAAAAATACTCTAGAGTGGCAATTCATTTGGTCCGTACTTGAATGCAGACAGACGAATACCAAATACGTAACTAATTCGGAAATTCATAGCGTTAAAAATTCATTCTCCAGGGAGAAAAGTCACTGATGTACGAAAATCCTTTGAGCTCCAAAAACAAAAGTGTCATTCAAAAGATGCATGAAATTAATTAAACTAAGTAATAAGAGATGAACAGTTCTGAAGCGATAAATTCGCTTTGATATGGTAGCCGTTAAATCGGATAGTCGTCTCTTCGACGAATCTCTGTAGTTGCAAAGTAGCAAAACTTTGATCATCTCCAAGAAGAAAAGTGTGAGAAAATGTTAGAACACTTTTTATTCCCCATCAAGTTTCCACGTTTTCGAGTTTGGCTCGTAGTTTGCGGTTTGCACAGACTTGTGCAACGTAAAGAAGAATTTTCGACAGCATCCTTGTTTTGAATCTTGATTAGGTACATCTTAAGCGTGACCAAGAAAAATTTGTCTTAATCTTACGACCTCAGTTTCACTTTATTCTCGGGTGACCATTGTTTATCTTATACTACAAATTATGACACTACTTGGAGCGACAGCATCGCTCGTTTAATCAATTCACTCGATATGACAATATTATGCGACAATATGTGTAATTCGTAACACACGTACTTACAGAGATTAATTCCTTACGAATAATAAGCTGAATACTGATTTTTTTAACTCTGTACGTTTGTAGCATGTTAGAAATATCTTAAACGAATCTAGACATTTAGGTCTTTTAATTACAGAAATAAATAACATCTTTTAACAAGTTCAGTACTATGGTCGAAGAAATTCTTTGTAATTACTTTCAAATTGATGTAAATGTAAAAGTTACAATCAACGTATCACATAACTCTATATCATGAATAAATATATTGTACTGATTGTACGAGAAATGCAAGGTCACAATACAGTTCAAGTAAGACAATGTTAGTTTGGAGTAATCGTTTAACTTTAAGGGGGGAGGGGGGAAGAAAAAAAAACTTAAAATGTAAAATCTAAAGAAAATTGCCGTACTGTAAAAGAAACGACTTATATTCAAGTAGGAAAATTGTAAAAGTAGAGTTCGTTCAACTCTGTAAATAGCTGCACGAGTCTTTAGAAATAATAAAAGAACACGTTCACTATTAAAAGTTGCTAATAAAATAAAGTGGTTAATATTGCCGACTATTAGTTAAAATTTAGTAACCTTACGTATACGTAAGAGAAGAAGGTTTTAAATAATTTGCCAGATAAAAAGGTGTAATTTCAACTTTCAAACGCGCTTTACCTTTTTGGTATTCCATTTTAAGTACCCGAGCGAGCGATTGTAATTTTGCATAAATAAAAGAACACGAATTTTCCGAATCATTAACTAGAATTAATTTAAATAAGAACACGAAGACATAATGATTATGAAAAACTGATTATAATAACCGAAAACGGATAAACTACGCTACGATTTACTGTACAAGTACAAAGTTCAAATAATGGATAAGCAGTACTCGAGGAATATTATTTGTTACTTGATACGCTTTTAATAATGTATAATGTAATATGGAACTTAGTATCTCATTGTAGCACTAGACAACAGTTCGGTGTCAAACCTTACAAGTACTATAAATGTACGATTACAATATGCTTATACTTAAATATAAAATTTTATTTTTTTCTTTACGCTCGATAAATTATATATGACATGCATTGTAGACTGTATTTTCAATAAAATTAAAAAATATATGCACATATTATCTAGCGTTACAGTTCTTTCATAACGTTGTAAATAGTGGTCTTACAAAGTATCGGGGGACTTTTAAACAGTTTTAAATTGAAATTCATTAGAATTTCGGAAAATATAAAATCATATAAAATTATACACATATTATGTAAATGTGATACACTAAATTTGTCAATAAAGCCCATTGGCGATTCTCGATTTTGAACTTTTATGAAACTTTTAATGGAAATTTAATCGATCTCACCAGCGTTTACCCACAAAAGATATTGATGAGCGCGAAAACGCATTGTATAATTTATTAATTTACTTTTATGGACGAATACAAGCTTAAATAATAATCGATATTAATGATTTGCTTTAACGTTTCGATATTTGATAAAATGATAAAATAACGGTATTCTGTCATTTATGAAAATCAATCGAATGATTCAACGATGTTGCGCCGAACAAATTGCAAAATTGACTGCTTGTTCAACTGAAAATTAGTTTAATTTCTAAAACGTTCACCAAACGATGTGGGACACGAAGAGCGTTAAAAAATTTTTAGAACTTTTCCCAAGTAACGTAACAACTTCATCGTAACGAGCAACTTATTCAATAAAAATACGTCGCAATTGATATAATTGTTGTTTACTTTTGATTCGTATGGTAGTGAATATGCAGTGAATTGTCATAGTTTATTTTAAGATCTCGAACATTTCGTTTAAAAATTTTCTGTTTACGATTTTTAACGTATTTTTGTTTGACCGATGCAAGATAAAAAATATCATTGGAATGCACTCTTAATGAATATAACTCGATGATCGATAAATCTTATTACGCATCAAATGAATTATAGGATGTACTTTTAATTACTAAAAGTTCTCAGCGTCTGTTCTTTAAAATGGGTTCCGGGACCATTTCCAATCGAAAGATTTCATTCTATATTCATCTTATGTAAGTTTCACGTTTGCAAATTGTCGAGTTCGCGTGTAAATCGTAATACAGATACAGATGCATAATACACGGCATGAAACTGCTGATCAGTCCACGTCTATCCTTGTCTATTCTCTTAGGCTATTACTATCTATTTCAGTTGTCGTTGTAAAAAATGTACGAATAAATGTACCAAGAAATATATCACTTAAAATAAATACGTTATTGAAGAATTACGTGCATCAATCCATTACATAGGTGTATAATATGTACAAGAACTCCTTGTATCTCCTTGAATCTCCTTGAGAACACGAGTAATATCTTTATATTTTGAAGAAAAGAAGTCAATGGCTAGTCTAGCTGCGCGATTGATTTTCGTCTCATAAAGGCAAATGTGAGATTTCTCCGTTCGAATTTGTTCTACGTACCTTATAAGATACGATTGTATATTTTCATGGATTATTATAAAAATATGTTTGCTTATATATCTAATAATATGTGGTATAATCTAGAAATTACATATATGTACATACATAATTTGCTCATTCATTCACAGATCTGTAAGAGTCTGCATCGATATTTCTTCATTCCGTTCGACCAATCCGCTGCTCACTTAACGTACTAATGTTTCTATTCTTTTTAAATGACTAGTTTATCTGGTCGTGAAACATCGAAAAATTCATATGACGCGCATAAAAATACATTGAATGTTCTCGATAAAAGAATGACGCCTATCGAGTCTCAGCTTCTAATCTCCGAACCCAATCCAAATGATTACATTATAAAGTTGTAATTAGAGATAAAAGCGGAGTTTATACGGTTTACGAGTTTACACAAGGTCCACAAGGTCCAAAATTTGCAGAAACTCTGCAGGACTCGGATTTGTAACCGAACGGAAAGGAACAAAGTAGTGCTACAATAGTAATATGATATTGCAAGACTACAACGGATACGTGAGAACGGTATTTCATTCATTCGAGTATAAAGTAAGTTTGAAAATACGATGATAATTCTTGTTGAACGACCATCGACGTATTAACGAGGAACAAACGGGCGCAGAGTCGATGAGATATTTCTGCATATTTTTGCAAAAGGATGAGTAAACTCCACGATGTGGAACGAACATTTTCCACTCTCGGTAGTAGCTACGACGTATTAACATTCACGTATTAATATGATTTTTTAACAGAAATCGAACATTAAATTACCAAACTGCTAACTTATACAAACAGTAATATCGGGAAATGTAGGAAAGTCAGAAGAAGAATTGATTGTTTAAAGCAACTTTCAGCTATTAGTTAGCTATGTTGAGTTGGGCTGGCACCCTATGAATTTTAATACGCGATAAAAAGAAAAACTTATTAAATAGTACGGTGCCAATAGTGCCATATTTACGGGAACTGCGGTTGAAGCTTCAACAATCTCGTATCGGATCTAATAACCGACACTTCCAAATTGCCCACGAAAGAATGAACCACATTCGAGCAAATGCTGTTATTTTAGAGTCATAAATATGTCATATCTATGCTGGATCGCGAATCTAGTGATTTTTTCGTTAATAATTTCTCAATGCCGATTCCAGAAGAATTATGGATTTCACGCATTTTACCCTCAAAGAAAGGCAATCGTTCGAACCTTCGATGTAATCGATGTAAATGGGAAAAGCAAGAACAATGCAGATACACGTATTCTTATGACGCGTTCTCCCCCTCCTGTTATCGTTTGCCAAATTTGCATTCTTCTTCTTTACTTTTGCCTATGCGCGGGTTGACATTTTTCTGGGAATACTGACACCGATATTAATCGAATTGCCAGCGTTACATTATACGAAAAAGGTTGTGTATTTCGATCAGTCGTTAGTTCGATTTCTGAAACAGCAAAGTATCTTGAGCCTCGATGATTCGATAGCCGCGTCGATGTAAAAACAGAAGTGCTTATGTACGATAGAGCAATTGTTCTCGTGTTAAATTGCAACATTTCTATTCAATTGAAAAATGCATATGGTCACCCGCTATATATCCTAAAGTGAATCTGTCGACTGAACTCAAGTGCGAATTGAGCTCGAGTTATAAATCACACATATTCTTGTTGTGTCGTGTACTCCATGGGGAGGTTGAAAGTGATCCGGCGATAATAAGGCAAGAGTCCTTGATACCCAGACTGAAAGCATAAGGAAAGTTTGTTAGTAAAGTGGAGGCGTGTGCGTGTGCAATGGCTGCTTCAACAATGGCTGATCAACGCATGACAACGTGTAAAATGACCGTTCTGTTTTTCCCTAACAAAAATTTAGTTTCTGTTCTGTTCTTGTCGCAGGCGTATTAATAATCATATCAGGGCCAGATGAGGCCAATAACAATTTTTGTACGAAGATATTCGCATCATTTTTAATCCGATTTACAATTTATTAAATATCAATTATTTAATCATTAGCTCGTTAGCCACTAATTATCAATTACCGATTACTTGTCCTGTTATTATTGGAGAATAATAACGTGGATAACTTCTATCGATAATTCAAAAAATGCGAATACTTTCAACCATCTTAAGTATTTTTATTTTATTCGTCTCAAAGACTAATAACTCGTAAATAAATGATGATTTTACATTATTACTTTAATTATACAAGATTCTGACTTTTCGTTTCTCGAGGCTTTTTTCTTCTTGCTGCACTTTTTATTCGGCACGTTCTTACAATAATAAAAATCCTCGATTCAAGAAAATTTACATTAAATATAGCTTTTCAATAGTTATAAGCTCCAGAAAAGTTAAAATCACATTTCTGAATTTCATCATGATTTTATTCACGGCAAAACTGATGATCGACCCAAAACTTTCCTTATTACACACAAATGAAACTGCACTTTTTAAACGATCAACTCGAATAATAACTAAAGTTTGGATTAACGATTATTAATTAATACTGTTGATCAAAAAAGTATGCATGATATTTTCAGATTTACGTAGAAATAATTAATATTAATCTATGAATAATAATCGAAAGTGTCATAATTGTAAAAGTAAATGAAACAAATAGAGCATTTGAACGATAATGGAAATATCACCGAACCGTATAACCGAATAGAATTTCCCGAAGCGCAACAGTGAATTCCCAATTTGGTGCAAACAGTAATTAAGAAAGTTTTCAATGAATCGTACTTTTGCGAACCGTCACTGCTGTCGTCGTGGACGCTACTTGTACCAGGATCCTCTAGTAATAGATTCGAGCTGAAGGCCTCCAAATCAAGATCCAGAAACAATTGTCCCAGCTGGTCGTTCACCAGGTTCGACTGTTTGGACTGACTGAGGAATTCAAGGTCGGTTTTCAGCACGTCTTGGAGGGGCTTAGGACTGATTTGATACTGGTAGACGAGGTCCGAGGTAAGTTGAACGCCCTCGATCCAGGGTGGCTCCTTCCGCATCATCCCAAAAGCCTTATGGGTCTGATTAACGTGACTTTCCTTGGATATCTGATGCTGCTGCTTTTATACGAATGCAGACATTACGTGAGAATCTTCGCGAATTTAGCTTTCTCTTAAATTAGATTAGTCTCTAAAAATAAACTAGATGTTCTATATACATTATTGTCATCCCACCTAAAACTCTCGGATACGTGCAAACAATGACTAAGATGTACTTTTAAGTAATCGTCTTAATGTATAGAATCAAACATTTAAGTGTGCGCGCGCGTGCGCGTGCGCGAGCGCGTGCGCGTGCGTGTGTGTGTGGGTGGGTGCGTGCGCGCGCGCGCGTGTGTAAACAAGAACCTTGTAATGGTATCATTACAAAATTTTGCTCTTGAATATATTTCAAGCAACACGAGTTACAATTCTTTGTCGGGTACTTAAACTGAAATTATCGATGCACAATAAGATTCAAAAGAGTAAGTCGAACGATTCAGTTTTTTTAAGTCAGTGAACATAAAATACCTCGAAGGATGATACAGTGTGCCATTGTTCTGTATTACTGCTGCTATCGTAACTTTTATTTAGGGAATTGCTGAAGAAACTGGAGTCATTGACTTTATCGTCCGTTATATTATCTTTCGTATCGATCGTTGTACTCTCGTCCATAATGCTGAAACATCCACCTTCGTTGCTTACACAGGACGAGACAATTCCGGGTGAAAGTATCTACGCGGAGAGATAAGAAAACATAACGCATAAGAAACTCTTTATCCACTTACGAAAATGTAGTCTATCGAGTTATTTTTACAATACAACTTATTATCGAAATTAAAAGCCAAGTAGTCTTTTACGTCGTGGAGGTTTCATTTGTAATCGAACAAGCTAAGGAAATTTGACGTTTGATATTTGCTCATTCGTTTTTGTAATGACAATGGAAAGGACAGCAATGACATTTCAATTTTGCATAAATTTGCGAATTCAGACTCGAAGGCTTCCAAAACTATCTTGAAAATATTATCAAAGTGTACGGTAGATGGGAAAACGGAGGGGGGGAGAGAGAGAGAGAGAGAGAGAGAGAGAGAGAGAGAGAGAGAGAGTGAAAAAAATACCTTTTTCGAAGATTCGGACATGGCCATAGTGCTACCAGGTTCGGCCTTGATGCTCGTCTCGCGGCTCGCCGGGCATTTAGGTTCGAAGGAAGCGGCCGTCGTCGTCGGGGGTGCAGTCGCGGGCGGCATGGCGCTCAAGGGTGTCGCCGTCATCGCGGTATCCGGAACGATGAACGGGAACGACCTATACATCATGGCAGCTGGTGCAGAGGCGCCAACGATCGGCGGATACAAGACGTTCGGCATTATGTACGGGACTGGAACAAAACCTAAATCGATCTCGTGAGCTCGCGCCGCTTGTATAAGGAAATGTCCTTATTTCCCGTTAGAGCCTAGATTTCGCGTTTTTTATTTTTTAAGATGACATCGTTAACGTTGATCGTTTGTGCAAAACCGAAATCTTGGAAAAGCCATAATCAGCGGTAATTTTTAGTTTAATAAAAACGTTATTACGTGCGAGTAAAAACGAGCGATATTCGCGTACTTTTAAGGATTTTGCTTTAATTCCAAGCGTGTTTTCTACGTTTTATCACCTCGGCAATAAGTAGAAGTTTACGTAACAATGAGTATGTCACGTAATGACGCGAAATTCATCTCATTTTACGGACTGCGTCGTTTGAGCTAAGATTAAAAAGCTTTTTTAATCTTATACGATCGATACGATTTATTTCTTTTACTTATTGATCGATTCTTATACTAGAACGCGAATGATCTTTCATATGACGTGGCGACATTGAAGAGCAAGACTAAAGTAAAGAAATCCGTTACGCACAATATGGAGCCAACTGATTGACGGAGTTCGACGGCCCAGGATGCTCTTGTGGGATGATACTTGGGGTTTGATTATTACGTGGATGCGGCACAGGCAAGTAATATACAGGAAGCACTTGAGGTAGCGCGGGAAACCGGCTTACACCTTGAGAATACACACTGAAAACAAAAGGGCAACTTATGATTACGATCAAGTAGTTCTAGGACGTATGCTACAGCGAAGATTAAAATTCGTTAGTTACTCGGATGCCCAACTAGGTTCTCATAATTTCATAAAACACCATGCGATAAAGTCTCGAAACTTCATTTGGAAAATAACAACGTAATAACAAGAATTACTTCGTAGATGTGAAACACTGCTGCGTAATGGTTGTCGTGGAGGGCATTATCACCGAAGTATGAGGCCATACGTTGATCTTCGGACTTTCCTGGGTCACGTTTGGCGTCGTATCCATATTCGTTGGGGGAAGCTTCGCGTTTACGGATCCCAATATTTGGCCAACGTTTTGCTGCACCTTCGCTGGATCGTCGTACTTTGAAATCTACGTGAAACGAGTACAGAAGACGTAACATTTGAAACACAATTGTCCGAATGTTGCACCACGCTCAGGCATTTCCGATTCTCTCATTCTGCTCGAGCGTTACAAAATTGGCAAATTACAAATTACAAGCACTCATTGCAAGAGTACAGTTGTGCTTTTAGATGGCTGCAAAGCTCACCTTAAAATTATTATCGACGTCTCGATTTGGACTTCCGCTTCTTTTCAGCCTGATTCTGTTCTTATTACTCGGATCCAATCTCGCGGTCGGTTGCTCGGTCTTGACTTTATGATCGTTGAACGAGGATTTATTCCTCTTATCGCCCTTTTTCTGCTCGCGGTGCTTCTGCACCAATAACTTCTCCATATCTTCGTTATGCTTGTGAAGCAGCGACTTTGTCAAAATCATGAGCTTGTCGTTGCTGGTCGTGTTGGAAGTCTCGCCTCGACTACCGAAGCTCTGCTGATTGGTCGACTCGCTGCTAAGGTTCTCAGCACTGCCGCTGTTGCCACTTCCATTGGTTGATAATGTGCACTTCAGTTCTTTAAGGACATTTATTTATGTACTTATTGGCGCAAAGTCGGCCGTTATACGCGAGCGGTTACGCTGTGAACGTGCTTTCTTACTGACAAATTCTTGAGTGTGATAAAAACGACGGGATAAGTAATGGTAAAGATTAGTAATGGTAAAGTATTCCCGTGTACCTGGACCGGATGTGTTGTTTTTGCCCAATGCGTCGCTGCTATTTTCACTGGAATGGAAATTTTCCTCCTCGCTACCCTGGTGCCTGTTGTTTACGGTCACACCGATGCTGCTATTGAAGAATCTCTCGATGTTGTCTTGGTAATTCAGTTGATTATAGCTTGGAGGCGTCTCGGTCGACGACTTGCTGTCCAAGTACTCGTGATGGGGTGAGATCTCACCTAGCATTACGCTATCGTGCTCCTGTAACAAGGGATTACGCGATCCCTTTAATAACTTATTGTAACGACCTTACAACCGAGTTCGGATCCCAGAACCTTTTTTATACTTTTTATACTTTTGGATACTCGTTTAGCAATGATAAGGCGCAAAATGGAAAAATGAGCAGAGGACACGAATCTCGTTACTTGGAAACGTATGCATCCACGCCAATGGTTCGCTTAATTTCGACGTGAAATTAAGCTTTGCTTAATTTCACGTATTTTTCTGGCGTATTATTTTCAATCGAGCGTAATTTGTAAAAAATAACTAAATAAAAAAATAAAAAAATAAAAAAATAAAAAAATAAAAACGATCGACTAATCCGGTATTCTAGAAAATTTGTGTAAAAGAAGATTAAATTGAAGTCGTAACTTTTGAACCGCATTAGTTTGCAATAGGTAAAGCGATTTTACTAATATTTTTGAAAAAACGTTGTAAATAATAAATATTTTTCAAGAGTAGCATTTGCCGTATTGGAGAATTACAAAAATAAAAGAATTCACGACGTTTTGAATTATCGTGCACCGAACTCTGCTCTATCGCTATTCATTGCGTGATCCTTACAATTTCTTAATTAATGCACAATGAACAATACATTTAACGTTAACAATAACTGTAAACAATAATGGTTAGTGTAGGTGCACGTGTAATAAGGTGTATGAAATTGGTAATAATTAGTAACACAGGTATAAGCAGTGCTGCCAATTTATTCTTATGAGTAAATGATGTTTCCTTGGTTGGATGATATCTCAACTTAAATAAGCGTTAAAAAATTACCTTGATATAAATTTTGCGCAGGTGCCTAAACTACAAACTCCAGTTGATCTTGACTTTCAAATTCAAGGTGAACAACTTATGACGTGGAGCTCGTTAAATTTCATTATCAATGTCTAATGTATGTTTTAGTTTTAATCGATCATCTTCTTTCATCGTGAATATATTATAAAATACAGACCAATTTTTCCCTGATATCTCTCTCAACTTTCTTTGTCATCGGTATGATTAGAGAAATCTTGTTAAAAAATCCCTAGATATTTGTGATAAATGTTAAATATTAAAATTATTCACTATTACTGAAATGCTGTATAAGAACTAGAAGGTAAAGTCATCATAATTGTTCATCGGGTTAAAATTCTTCATCGGAAACGATAAAAAACAGTCAATGACAGATGCCCAATAAACATCCCCAAACAACTACTAAAATGTCCACGCTAATAAATGCATAGAAAGAAGCAAAGTTGAACAATTATAAAAAGAAAAGTAGAGATAGAAGCCCAAAAGATATACAGATTCTAAGCAGTGACTAAACATAAAATAATAATTAAGATTCATACACGAAAATAACATCGCAATTGTGATAACTAACACTTTATTCTTGATGAATATAACTCTATTTATTGATATCTTCCCAGTGAGAAATGAATGCATTTAATTATTTCTCACTGAATGAAATTAAATAAATAAAAATTTCAAAATCACTTACGCAAGAGAGAATTTTATCTCAAATTTGAAAGTTGAGATATATTTTGCAATATTCGTGATGGTGATTAATTGAATATTATACATATAAATGTCAATACAATATAAATGTCAATTCATAATAGAAGTAATTGCGATATTAATCAATTTTAGATATGATATATGTAACATTAAATCAAATCTCACATTCAGCGGTTGTAAATGCAGATTTAGTTTAAACAGTTACAAATTTTTATTATAACAATACAGCGGTGTACTGAAATACATTTCATTGATGAAGTTACACGGATAAATTACAGTTGAGATAATTTTACTTACATTTCCTAAGTGTAATATCGCAGAATATTATATTATGTCAGATTGAATATTTGAAACAGAAGTTCTGTAACTTTTATTATTATACATTAAGACAGATAATAAAAAAATATTAGACTTATCACGTAATAATTTTGAAATCACAGTTAAAATTTAAACACTTAAATAGTTTCGAAAGATCTTGGATCCTCAGCTTTAAGCCAAGAATAATGTCGTTAAATATATTGACTAACATTTCGAGGAAAATATAAAATATCGGCACATATTACTTGCTTTACATATTTAAATAAAGCTCCGATTATTACACGTAAGATATCATCAGAATGTGAGATGATGTATCATGCAAATTTTATAAATAAATAGTCATCCGAAGAATTATAGCTGTGGAATAAAATTAAGAAATGCACGAATAAAAAAACAAATGATTATTATTTTTTCTAACAATCTTTAAAACTATTACAAACTACTGAAATTATCAGAATTTTATTAAAGGACATCAATTAAAATTAGACCATAAAGTATCACGCCGTTGTTGTATTAAAAGTAATTTAAAAATATTAGATAAACGATGTATCGATTTACTAGCTTTTATCAACACATGGTAAGCGTTGATAAAAGTAACTTATTTAAATTTACGTAATTACGTGCTCTTTTAAATCTGTTAACTGATTTATCGTGCAAGATTTATCATTTGGAAAATTTGAAGCTTTAATACTTTGAGAAGGGTTTCAAATATAATTACTTAAAATACTAATTCTAATAATCTTTTCTAATATAAAAAAAAATCATATTAAATACAGTCAAAGCTCTGTATTTTTACTATATGTTATTACTACCTATTAGTTACGGAGATTCATAAAATTTGATAAATTAACCGCATAAAGTAAATTAATATACAACTTATACGTAGACTTGATGATGTATCTTCAAGAATTCACACGAGTCTCTATTAAATCCATTCCAAAAACACTTTGAATTAAAAATTTCTTTCATGAAATAACGTAATTCTTATTTAATTAATAATAAGTTCAATTATTCGGTGAATATTCTGTTACAGACTCATTGATAAATTTATTTTATAACTTGGATAGAGTGAAGAATAAAATCGAATGAAAAATATTAATAAATATCTGAAACTTGAAATACTGTGTATTTATTGTGAACTTTAATAAAGACTCGATCAATTTAAAGGAAGGGAGCGAATTCAATTTTATTCCCACTCCACCTCTTACAGGCTAAATGAGAAAAATTAAAAGATATTATAAAAATTCGTATCAATAAATTTTAATGTCAAAATTTAAAGAATTTCATATGCTTTTCTTTCTTCCTTTAGTAATACCAATAAATTTTATTCTACTCCCAATGGAAATTTAACGATATCTTTATTCTAGAATTAGGAACGAAAGCGTCCACCGTTGAAAAAGTAACGCCGGCTGTTTCACTAAAGACATTTTAGACATTATGATAGCTTAATTTTAAGAGGAAAAAAAAAGTCGGGAAATTGATTTAACGTAAAAGCACTGTGCGAATGTGGTGAAAGTTAGACAAAATATAGACGATAATAGTGTTAAAATGCGGATGCATTTAATGTAATAGTCACCGAAAAGCTCTTGTCATCCACGGCCATTTGATCTTTGATGGGTGCTGGACTTTTAATCTCCTGCAGTATGTATTGCGCAAAGGAGGTGAGTTCTTTCTTCTTGGTTAGCAATTCGCAATCCGTAGATGGATGTGGCAACTTCTTCTGTACATCCTGGAGAAAATATGCCAAAGAAAAGGGAAAAGTGCTAATTATACATAGGCAGTATGAGGGTCGGGTATTAGGGTGGCAAGATCTTAGGCGGAGCTACGATTTATTAAGCTTCTAAAGGAAAAACATAAGTAGCCGGTAGTTTAATGATGATTTAAGCGATCTGAACAAAAAATCTTTAACCAAGAAATGCTTCGATTAATCGAACTTGAGTAGCTTGGAAATACCAATTCTACTAATAGTTACGAATGAAAGTATCTTTACCGCAAGCCGAGATTATCAATTTTCTTAGCGAAGCCAAAACGCTCCTTCCTTGACAGGATTTAAAGACGAAAATGTACTCATAGGGACACTTACCTCGACGAGAAGCGACACGATCTCCTTTTGAATGACTTTCGCCTCTTTCAATACTTCTCCGCTAATGTTCGCCAGTAAATCGTTCTTTCGATTGTCGGGTGGACGAAAGATGTTAGGATCTGTAGGACCCTTCCGTACCCTATGTTGTCCTACGACAAACTCTACACTTTTGGTCCAAGGATTAATAAAAGATGACCATTCGGTCTCCAAAACAACGTAACTGCCATTTTGGATGATGAATCTGTAAGGCTTTGATTTGAAGGATTTGCTCTCCAGGTTGATAACCTGCGTGGGCACATTTTAAAGAAAAGCAGATGATTATTATAATAATGGAAGCCACCCTTTGATCTTTAGCTGAAGAAACAACTATTCCATCACTCGCTCATTGCATTTACTAACCATGGGTCTACATTAATCATCGCAAGCGCAACACCTTATCAATATTATTTATTATCGTACTGAGAATTTACTGATATATATTAATATATTACACACAAGCAACGTGAACGTACAAAAGTAAATGTATAAAAAAGCTCATATAATAAGATGAATAAATAAAAAGAGATGAACCTTGTTTGCTACCCTAGGTGTCGCCTATAAAAAAATAATAATTAATTGGCCACTAGTCCATGAATTTTTATTATCAGACTTTGAAATTTGAAATACAATGTAAGTATCAACGGATGTGTAATTCCAGTTAAGAATATTTAAATGTAATAACGATTACCATTGTTATCACATAGCTATCTCTCAGGATCTAGGACTCACTGATAAAATCCGTCATTCGTACAATGAAAATACTCTTTAAGAGTTTCTGTATTTATAGTATTACTTTTTTAATCCATGATATTACAACGTGATTGTAATACGTTTTAAATTGTGCGGATTTATTTTAAATTGCTGGCTCATTGCGAATCGTTATCTCGCGTGTAGAAGGATAGAAAATAAGGGTAGAAACTGTGATTTTTGAAAGTAGAAAGTACAAAGCATAAAGAGAATGAATTATTCTTAATTGACTGACTTTTAATTACTGTCTTACATTAAGGGGTAAGATTATTTGGTAAAAATCGTTGTCGAGTTCGGTTTATTTCCTTGAAAAATCAATAAATGGAATAAACAAGTGGAAATTTTAACGTCGTGCTTTTATTATTTTCTTTACAAAATATTTCATGAACTTTTTAAGAAAATCGATCCGTTTCAAAAGGCAGCAGCCAACCCCTTAAAAAGAAAATATAAAAAAAAAAAACACACACAATCGTAAATGAATCACACTCGACCAGATAAGGTCCCATGCTCACAATCTTGTAGATCTCTTTGATGAGCGGTAGATCCTCGGGATAGTAGAAGTCAAAGAGAGAACGATCGATCATATCCTGTGGCAGGTAACCCAAGTACTGTACAACTTCAGGATCGACGTAGGACAGTCGACATGTCGCTGTGTGGCGTGTCGTAAATACCGTAGGTATTATCATTTCGTCTGGCACTGCAGATAATGGCATAAGAATAACACGTGTCAATTATAGGTTGCATCGGTAGCGTACGTTTTGTTAACGCGAAACTTAAGGGAGACAAAAAAGGAGATTTTATTAAATGTGCAGCAATAAGAACGTTAAGGTTAAGCAAAGAAATGCCGAGGGGTCCTCGATAATTTAAATTAGATTCTGGCGCATGCACTTCCATGTTCTCGAGCGCGTTATGAAAATTAAATAACCGCTTGCTTATCTTCGATTGGAGCTCTCAAGATATTCTCAGCTATTTTCACATATTTATGCATTCAAAAGAAAAAAGATATAAAAGCACGAATATAGCTGAAATTGTCGCGCGAGTCCACGTAAATAAAGAAAAGTACTTTGCGCGCCAACACAAAATTAAAAATACAGTATACAGCGTGTGTAAAAAGCAAAATTTACGTACGAAAAATTTGTCATCCAATGATTTTGATCGTTGATAACGATCTTTATAAAATGCACGAAATTACGTCGCACGATGATAAACGTACTTTCGTATTCGGTATTCAACCTCTACATAAGCATTAGAAAACCTTACTGTACCTTTATAAGCCGAGTAAACCGATTGAAGAGAGGCGACCAGTAACATGACATGGCTTTGGGACTTTTTGTCCCCGTGGAAGTTCTGCACGACCAGATTGATGCGGTAGGGCACGTACTGGTCATTGTTCGAGGCGCAAATGTTGAATCTGCGCAAACGGCAGAAGATGCTTGCTTTTCGACCATTGGCACCTGCAAATATTACCATTCGGTCACGAATGACACGAAAAAAGCAGGAGTTAGCCAAACGATAACACAATTATTATCAAGTAAGATACGCGTTACGGTTGTGATCTCGTTAATATCTGCTACAATTGTAGCGCAAAGGCTACTTTTGCGCATTGGCAAGGAAGATAAACCGTACAAGAAAGTCTCACCTTTGAAAGTAGCTAAGCGAACGAGTCACTCGACTGTTTTCAAAGAGCACGTGGATATTTGAATAACTCAATCGATATAATCCTGTCACATTCAACGCGACATTCAACGCGACATTCAACGCGACATTCAACGCGACATTCAACGCGACATTCAACGCGACATTCAACGCGACATTCAACGCGACATTCAACGCGACATTCAACGCGACATTCAACGCGACATTCAACGCGACATTCAACGCAACGAAACAAAAATTGTGTCTTACCCGATGGATGGAAATCTCTAGATATAGCAATTTCGCTTGCAATTCGATCAGTGAGAAGGTGTTTGTCTTTGGGATCAAGAAAGTCGATGAATAATTTTCCAGTCCACCAATCAATCGGATAGCCTAGAGATTCGTATAACGATGGCGTTGCGTGGAGCACAAGACCATCATGAATGGATATGACTGCGTAATATTCTTCCTAAATAGGGGTGTAAGAAAGTTTGGTATTTTATAGTTATGTTTTAGGGCATCGATTGGTCGTCGTTGATAATGTTTGATGTTTTGCGCTTGTTGCAAATGAAACAAAAAATTAATAGATGCATCATTTTTTCAAAGCAATATCTGGAAAAAACAATCGCTCTCATTAGGTGAAAATTAGTGGAAGTTTGGGCAATGCAATTTTACGAATCATACCTAATGAAAGCTGACGGTCTTGACCATCTTCAAAGTACATATAAACATATAACAGGATTCATTCAAAGAGATTTTTTTAACGCTGTTCGGATTATCGAGGCTCGTTATTATTCGCGCATTAGAATTTGTCGCTTGTTTTCTTTGCGATGGGACGCACAACACGGAGATAAGGGCTCACTTATTCGTGACGAATGTTAGTGACTTGCCGCCATTACGTTCTGGACTTCAGCGACATATCGTTACGGGAAATTTTTCCTTTAAGGCAAAAACCATATTTCTGCCTTAAACGCATTTTAAGCTTTCCTCCAAGCCTTGCGCATCCTGGATTCAACGTGTTTTAACATAACGTTCGAAAGGTGTTGCAGAAAATAATAACAATCGTAGCTTATACGCTTCGGTACAAGATTTTCGTATTTTTATTTTGTGCATGTATTCGTTAAATGAAATCAACGCTAAAATTTCAAAAAATCTGTAATCACCTTGATTAATGAACAAAAATCCAGGAAGCTTAATTGAAATATTCGCAGTGTTTACTGAACAACGTTTCTGTATGTGAAATATAAAAATATTTAAATCGATCTCAGGTTTTTCTAGTTCTCATTGTCATCAAATTTTAATAAAGTTGTTGCAAAGTAATCTATTTTGTTATCTACGACGGCATAAAATAATAATTCCACTGGATCTGTGAATGTCGTCCAGAGACATTCTACTAATAATAAAAGTTTGAAAAATATCAGTTTGAGGAAAGAAATTGAGTGCTTATATTATTGGCGCACCATCGTTTTATTTTACAGCCGTTTTTGTTAAAAAAATGTCTTCTCTTCGTGCGAGATTTGATTTAGACCTTGACTTTAAAGAAGCACTTTACCAAAATGTTGCTTTTTATCGGGTTGGCATCCCGTTTGGTAATCGACCACTTATCCACGATAAATTCAACTACTTTAATAAACTAAAATGTAATTATAAAATACAAGTTATTTCTTGGTTTTCGTAAAATTGTACGAGTACCACGTGTTAATGATTTTTTGAAAATAAAAGATTTTATGTTACGATTAACGCGATGAAGGGATAAAGTCTCGGATAAATGCTCAGACAAAATTACGATGTAATAAAGGTCCAGCTTATTATTGTCATCGGTTTATTATTGTTGCTTTCGGTTTATCCGATAACTGCAGATTATCCGAGCGCCTCGACATCATGCGCGAGTAAAGTTCTTTTTACGTCCCAGTTAATTGCAACTTTGCGAAGTAAACCAATGTTTCAACGCGTTAATTTAATCAGATAACGCGTATTTTATAATCAGATCGGTCGCAGGAGTTTAGTTTCTTACCAGAGAGACGCGCCTCTCTTTAAAACTCAATTTAAAGACACACGTGCAATTAAGAAATTTACAAATTTTATATATTCTTTTTATTTTCATACTATAGCAATGTACGCTCGCTGTAAATAATGAAAACTATTTACACCTTCTCTATTCACACCTTCAAATTTCCCGTATGTCGTTGAATCACTAACTCATTCTGACAAGGCCCATAACTCTCCGAGTTTCTGAAAAATTAGACGAAAACACAGAATTTATTGTGCGACAGAAAATCCAACTATCGGAGCTAATTGAAATCAATTTCATGGACCGTAGCGTGATAATTCCGTTAAAGCAAGAAGTAAGTCGTAAGCAAGGTGGTTCGATCTTCAAAGAGTTTTCTAAATCGACATTTAAAGTCAAGTACAGCGTTCTTCTTCAAAAGCAGCACATAAATTACAAAACATAAAATCAAAACTGGTACCTAGGTTGAGGTACACACCGTGAAAACAACAGCGACTACGCAAGTAAGTTTAGTTTAAGAGAATCCAAGGATTTCATTGGTTTGGCTACTCATTAATTCCGAGGGATTGCTCTTGATTTGTCGAATGAAAGGTACTAGAACAAGCAAATGATACGTAAGAGCCGCCGAGCTCATTGTCATTAGCTTAGACCGGAAATTACCTTGCTTTCGTTCGCGAATCGCAACTCTAAAGTACCGATAAAAATATAGACTATACATTTTGGTCCAGTCATGCACTGCTTGAAAATGATAAATAAATGAAAGACGTGTTTATTTGATTTGTTCCTCGCTGTTACATGTAATACTAACGGTGGAGTGCGAGGCGAAGTCATCGATCGCTCTAGTTTTCGAAGCAAGTCCTGCTTCCGAACTGGTTGTCAAATTGTTGTGAACTCCAGGATCCGTCGCGTCCACCAACTCTACAACGGTTTTTTCTTCTTGGGTTCGCCAAAAAAAATACTTATTACATTTTGAGTCTCTGGAGGAGAATCCAGTAAAAACATTTTATGATTTATTGAAAGGGCTTTTGGATGATTAAAGAAGCCTTCGTTTATTTTTCACTTTTACATTTTCTTTTCTACGGATATCCTTTGTTTAGAGTAAGCTTTTGTACGTACGTTAATTACGGAACAATGGATTTATAATGGGACACTCGAGGCAAGATATTTTAGACACGCAGTTGAATAATAAACTGCCTATTAATAATAAACGTCCATATAATACATATGGAATTATCTAATGTTACTTTTAATCGATATTACGTAAATTTACCAAAATACCACTAATGGTCATTGTGTCGGTAGACATAAATGAACACCATTCATTGTAGAAGAAAGGTAAAGCCTGAATGTACACAAGCACAGATTTTAAACTGTTTTCTCACTCTTTAAATTCGTTATATGCCATTTCTCATCTTACATCATTGCGGAAAGATCTTAATTTTACTTCGGTTCACTTTGACTATTTTTAAGTTTTTTTTTTATGATAAAATTGATATTTCATTGCTGCGCCATAAAATAACGTTAATAGACAATTAAAAGAAAAAGAAACAAAAAATATGTAATCGAGTAATTAGCAGAAGCTTTAGAAAAGGACGACAAGATATAATAACGGTTGAACAGATATCCTAATAGAGGATCCTAAATTTAACCACTTAATCGTTATCCTTGGTCTACTGTTCAGTTTATTAATCATACCTTACGTATAGTAAACGCAACGAAAAAAAAATTATATAAATACTTACGTAATTATGTTCTATCAATGACGTAAAGTAGAATAAAATCTCAAGCGCTTGATTAATTACAACGTTAACGTTTTCAATACCGTGTAATGCTTTAAAAATACAATTTTGACCATTTTTGCAAAGATTGCGATCTTGATAAATAAACTTCCGATGGAGTTGTAATACGATTATGTATTATGCAATAAACGTAGGAACATTAATAGCTGTAGTAACATTATCAAGTATTTCACGTTTAAAAAAGAAATCTTTAAATACGCGGATAATTGAATACGTGGTGTAATTCGGTTATTCCGAAATGAATAACTTTAGCATCCCACACGGATAATACGGAGTACGTGATATAGTAATAGTAAAACGAGCAATCAAAATATTTGGTCACGATGTTCTATTTTCGCTTCCAAAACGTTTGTCACGTGTGTAAATTTTTTACAGTACAACGCATGCACCAGGAAACATTTTAGGATTCAGAGAAAGGATTTTATATTATCCAATTACACGATTAAGAGCATTCGCAAAAGAAAGTAGAAAAGAATAGAATAACGCGAATAATTCGAGAACGTTAGCGTTAAACCGTCTAAAAGAGTTATTAAACTTTGTGTAATTTAACGTTGTAACGAGCGAAGGATGAATCGAAAATATAAAAGAACATAAATATACTTTACCCGTTAAAAGTTTTAAAACAGTACCTCTAACGGAAAAGCGTCCGACTGAAAATGAAATATCTTGATGAAAAATTGATATTCAGACTATAAAATATAAAACAGATATATAAAATAGAAGCGTGAAATAGCTAGGTTTTCTTCAAATTTTAATTGAAATTTTCTTTAAATTTTATAAAAGCCTAGAAAGCCTTCAATTTTCATTACTTTGCTTTTAACTATTAACACTCTGCAATACGCGTAGTTAATTAAAAAGTTTTGGCTTTTTAAAACGTCTATCAGACGTGTAGGGGCAAATTATTGTAGGTGTATACGAGCTCGTTACATTACATTCGATGAATATCCAAATTCATTTTTCACATTTTCATAGTTTACAGTTTATGATTTATGTAAACTGAAATATGCCCGAAGGAACAAACGTTTGCACGTAACTCTTGCGATAATATTAATTTGCATTTAACTTTTGAGAAAAAATTAAAATGAGTAAAAATTGATCTCCTTATCGACAGGATTCAAGCATTCGAATTATAAACTTGTAACGAAATTAATAACCATTCGGGAATTGCAATACTTTTTATGCCAGCAAAATTCTTGAACATTTTGAAATAAAGCATAAAGTAAGGTTAAAGGCAATCATCGCCGTGATTAAGATTATTATCGCTATTATTGTGAAACCGATCTCGGTAATAAATAGTAGGTTTCCCCAAACTACCAACTTACATCGTCATATGAAAATTAGCTATTTAACGTTATCGAACATCTTCCTTTCATTATCGCTTGCAAATTTGCTCGCGAATAAGGCTCAAGAAGATAAAGAGAAGTACTCCGAGGATAACTCGGGAACACCAACCTGTTGTTCGATCGAGAACGGGATTGCATTGTTCCGTAGACAAGGGCCCACGAGGATCGTGAAGTAGAGTAGGCGCCGTGCTGAAGCTAACCGGGCCTTCCTTGGACTTCTTCTTCTTGTAGCCCTTGTCCTTCCGCTTGGCGATCGGTTTGGGAAGCGTCTCCGAGCTGAAAACGTTTGCGATTCATTTGCGTGAATTCACGCGCTGACGCTGAAAATTCTACTCGGGCAGATCCGAGCTTTTCCAATGAATATTGTGCTTTCACAATACATAGGAAGTGGACTAGAGCTTCGCGAGACGAGCCGAGGAAGCGACCGACGACTATTAATACCACTTCCTTGAGGCGTTGATAATGCGTTACGTCGCTTATGCGGTCTGTGTAATTCACAATGTTACGTGTTATAGCATTCCTTCAAATTTGTACCGCTAATTATGAATTCATTGGCTTTATTAACCGGCTTTGTTGCAAATACTGCAAACCTTACAATAATAGCATTCAGAATGTATGAATAATTGCACGTCAATATTCGCTCTTCTCTTAAAACAGAATAATATTCAACATCGCGTAACGCTCGCTTATTTTTTTCACTCGGGTACGTTACCTACATTATTACTCGTATGACATTTTGTATAATAATTGAAAGATTTAGTACTGCATGTGGATCTCATTAGTTTCTTCGTGCTTTGGTTACGATACGATATGATAATCGGTATGACTCCGTTGCGTGTACAAATTATTTTACCCCACAAAGCACTTTCGAACAATATTTCAAATGTATTCGAACGAATAACTATCACGCGTACTTCTCGTGCTCTAACTATTTTATTTATTTACACCTTCTTTTAACTTTTAACAAATTTGAATACGCGCTGCGCACGAACTTATCGACCGTAATGATTTCTCTGATAAAATTTAAAAATGCTCAAATTTTCAAGCACTTGGAAAGAATATCTACGAAAACGTGCACATCACGCTAAGTACATAAAAATATTACACAAATTCGCTAGCCTTGCTTTCGAGTTAATTGCAGCTTTCGAGCATTGTGTACCTTTTGTTGAAATATATTTTTACTCGGTTCAACGCTTAATTATCGTTCACTGGTGCTCGAAGGAAATCGATCAACAACTGCTTAAGTATATATGTTTTTCAAAGCAGAGAATTGTGAGTTGGTTGCAAGACTGGCCAGAATATTTTTCCATTAATATGGTAAATAAGTACATAATGGAATTTATATTGAATTATAATATCTAGTATTATATATTGTGCATGTATGATAATCGTTATAATAAACGTTAAATTCTTCACTGTTGAGTTACGTTTACCAAAAATGGGCGAAACGTGCAATCGAAGAGTGAGTAGTGCAACTGAAACGTTTCAAATCCTTTAAAAGGAATTCTTATTCATGAAGGAAAGTTTCATACTCGCCAAAATAATTGCCAAAATAATTGCCAAAATAATACTCGCCAACTTGCTGCATTTATTTGAGGAATGAAGAACGTGTAATGCTACAAAGGATCGCCTGATCAACGGTCCTTAAAAAGACCGTTACCTTCTTTTATAAATACGCTACTGAAGACAATGCCATTGAAAAAAAAAAATACGAATCACCGGTTAAGTACAAGATTGTACGTAAAATGAAGTGAAAAATTGCTCCTGGCACAATTTTTTATAACAACTTTCATCTGATTTTGTTCAAAATAAAGCACGTTTTATTTACGCTAAAATAGATGCAAATACTGAAAGCTGTGTCACGAGGAGCTACAGAGCAACCGAATCATTACGATTCGTAATACAATACACGTGTTTTTTCATTAATCCGTTGCAACGGCTTTTTCATTGACGAAAAAAGGGAGAAAATGAAAACACAATGTAGCACGAAATATTAAGAATGCGCCTTATTTACCTGACTACTAAGGACAACATACCCCTCTTCGGAATAATTATAAAAAGCATTATTGCGGTTTCCCATTCTGCGGACTGGAAGACAAAATAGCTTTCAGTCTCCTTGACGTTGACCATTGAAAAATTTTAATATAAAGTCGTAAGGCTTTTCGTTAGTATCATATTGTGCAACTTAGCGCACTGTTGTCAAGCCAATTTCTTGACCTCCTTAAACACTATATTATCTAAATATTTGATTGATCAACAAATGTAAGATGATAAAACAATCGAAAATAAATAACGTCGACAAACTTATACGACAAATTCGAGAAATAAATATCTTTAGAATTGTTTTTCATTTTGTAAAAAGAATGTTTCTTATTAACTAATCTCTTGAGAATATAAATTAACGTACTTTTACAGAAAAGAAAGCAATATCACTCCAAAAATATTAATGATAAACAAATGTAGAATAGATTTTTAAAACTTTTTAGAAGCTAAAGAAATACAAGAAATTTAAAGAAATATCGGAAGGTATAAATTGAAAAATGCCTATTTTTGAAAAAGAGGTTTTATTAAACAACTTTTTTTTAACGAATAATTAAATAATTAAACTAAATAATTAAATAAACGGTTTAAGCCAATCCTTTTTAAACGTCAGATAAACGTTTCGACACTTACAATATCGAGAAGTTTGTGAAGAAGTGTTTTTATTAAAAATAGTGCTATCCTACGTACGTTAATTATCTAATATGCCTCTCTCTCTCTCTCTCCCTCCCTCTCTCCCTCCCTCTCACTCTCTCTCTCTCTCACTCTCTCTCTCTCTCTCTCTCTCTCTATACTCTCTTATCTAATACAACTTTGGGAAGATTTCAGAAATAAATTTCGTTTCTAAAATTTAAATCGGAATTGAAAAACGACCGAGTAAACTTAGATGCGATTGTAAATACATCATGAAAAAGGCAATTACCAGGTTATTCAAGCATTACCAGCATCGTGTGATGGAAGCTATCTTAATTGCCTGAAACGTGAAAAGTAGCGTCCGAAAGCAAAGCTGCGAAAAGCTTGGCGTTACCTAATATTCTTTTAATGAAATGGCTATGGATTTCATTAGGTTATTCAAGATTCTAGGTCTGTAGACGCCTCTTCTTGATAAAGCGAACTCATGACGTATTAGAAAAGCAAAACCTGCAACACCATCCATCGTAGACGGGAATTTCCTTCCGTGCGCTACGTCATGCAAACACGGTCGGAGGGAAAATAACAGCCTCCGGGAACGAACTATTCGCTTTTATGAATAACGCGCGAGGCCCGGATGGTTTATCTGACACGTGTTTGTCCGCGTGCCCGAATCATTGGTGGATCGTGTGCAGTAAATCTGGTTGGTCGAAATGTCACCGCGACATTGGTGATTTATGAAACTGCTAAAGTCCTCGCCTTTTTAAATCGAGCGTCTGCAATCTCAACGATTCTTGTGGGCCAAGCCTCTTGACTAGTGTATTCTTAAGGCGTTGATAACTATTTGTAATTTGGTTTATGCGCGATATCTTTGGTAGTGATTCAAAGTTCGAATACTTAATACAATATATAGGGCAACAAGTCTCGAATACACGGTAATTACGATACTATCACAAAAATTAATTTCGTACATTCTTATATTTTATTTACCAAAAGTTTAAAAACCTTGAACCTTGTGTTCGGTGATAAAAAAGCCCAGAAGAAAGGGAGAACTCGTTAATCCTTTAATATGGAAAATGTACATATATATTAAATAGGATCCGTTCGGCACGAGCAAGGTGGAAGATTTTGAGATTTGTATGTGCCACGTTCTGTGTCGTAATCACTTGAGTCTGCTCCTATCTAACGTGAACCAACACGTGACTTTTTTCTCTTCTTTCAAATTTACGTAAACATTAATATCGACGGATCACATTACCAGCACGCTAGATGGCGCACAAGTCATGCTTTCCAAATTTCGCTTCCTTACGTAAAAGAATAATTAATCCAGAATAAATACTTGATCCAGCATTCGACAGGACATTGTTATGTTTTACAAGCCACATTTCCAGGTAAATTACTTCGAAACTAGACTTTCGAGTTCCTAAATTAAAGCAAGTCCAACTAAGCAAAATCCTATGAAGTTTACCTCTACTACGCCTAAAGATTCTTCGTCTGCAAGACTTTCGTTTCGTTGCTTGCAAATATTCTATTTATCGTAAATTGTAAGATACGACGAAAGCATTTGAAGCTTAACCGTAATGAAAAATATTATGCATAAGTTCTTCGTTATGTAATGCATTTCCATGTAACAGAGGCCCCCTCGTTCATCGCTTCAAGATGTTATATGATTTATGAGCAACCCCGTAATAAACCTTACTATTTCCATTTCTTTACTACTTTTAATAGCCACTTGATCTTTTCCTAACGTTAGCAATATTTATGGCACTATATTCGAGCATTATATTTATAATACACACATATATATATATATATATATATATATATATATATATGTACATACAGTAGTTTTTTCACTGTCGCCGCTAAAGAGTCTAATTTATGCCGCAGACAGATATCTCTTATCATCCTCGAATTAAATTTCATGCCAATAAATCGTGTGCATAAAATAAGTAGACATAAAGTGTAACTTCAGCGAATAAAATCCGTTAATCGGTTTCTCGAGAAGAACAAAATTGATCAAAATGTGAGAAGGGCGTGGAAGCATGATACCTGAAACTGTATTTAAGAAAACGAGTCATACCTAAACGTTGCTGGACGAATACATAAAGAATTTTCTGTACCGCGCATGTAAGGTTACAAATGTTTGCTAAGCTTAAATAAATGCAGAACTCACGCAGCAACTCTCGCATTGTGAACGAAGAATCGATCGGCTTCCTTCCAATCTCGTTAAAGCCACGTGAAGTAGCTACATATTTATACCTAATTATGGGTCACGTATCTTTAAACTCTCGCGGCTTCGAATACCACGCATGTAGACGTACACGTGGTTCTTGTCATTTGCGTTTTTAATTGTTTTCCCATTATTTTTAAAATAAAATTAACGTTTTTTAATATGTTCAGATAGAAATAAATTACGGAGTAGAAAATAAGCATTTTTCGTTATTAAAAGTTGAGGTGATTTTGAGAGGAGCGAAAAAATGCTTTAAAAAAAAAACGTAAGATTATATGAAACCTAACAAAGTCTAAATTAATGTCAAGGCTTATTTGACTGATAATACACTTTCATTTAAATTAGGAAACATTTGTGGATATATGCTCACATTATACTGCACATATATTAAGCTAATAATATTATTTGTCCTAAATATACGCATTGTACATTATTATTAATAAATAAAAATGATTGAAGTACTAAACTACAACAATATAAGTATATATTAAAAGACCAGCTGCATTGAAAAGAAACATATATTTACGAATTTAAATTTCATTTTGATTGAATCGATACAATATTTATACTTGAATTTTTGATATTTATGATAAGGCATAAGAAATTATGTGACAGTGAAAAATATATTGATGAGTATTACATGCAAGAAATTTTATGGAGAAATATGGAGAAAACAAGGTAACGATATCGATAAAGAATTTATTTATCAAGTATACGTGTATATATTAAATATTTTTAATAACGTAAAAGACATTAATTTATGCAAATTTTAGCAGTTATTTATTAATAAATGTTTATTAGCTGCATTTATAAAAAATCTAAAATTAACGGTCGTACTTGCTTTCACTACATTTATATTATTTATGAACGAACATTATGACTGTACTCCATTTTCGATGCGACTGTAACAACTTACATCATAGATGATTAAAACACTTAAAAACACATAAAACTCAAGTATAACGCGTACATTCATTAATTCATCGTTCAAAACTAATTGTATGATATTCAAAAACGTGAATTTACAGGCTCGACTAACCGATAGATACCATAAATAAGTGTTTATAAATAGATTTTCCTCGATTGAAAATTCTATTCTTAACGGGCCATTGTTAATTTACCGCACGTAGTCACTAAATACATAAAGAAGTTAATCAAGCAAAATATAAATCCATTGTCATTTTAAGCCTTGCAATTCATATAACCAGTGCCTATATAATCGCTGCGATGATCGTAGTTATAAATACGCGCAATTAATTGCTCTGTTTTTAATTATATAAACAAAGGAAGCTGAAGGAAAAAATCAGTTATGAACTCATGTAAATTTGGATTCATATAATAGCAATTATTTAGGTATGTCAAATTTCGCGCAATTTTTACAGTAGTAGAGGAATATTCCTGTCGCGAAAATAAATACATGATCTCTTGAAGAAACTTAATACTTCTTTTTGGGATATTAATTTTGGATACAATTTGAATTAATATTACAGATAGCGCGGTTGTCTTTTTAAAAGGGCTTCTAAGATTTTAATCGTTATTAATTGATTAATAACGATTGCACTGGACAATAGGATAACGTTTTTTTCCCCGTGACTTATAATATCTGAGTGTGCTATTTTGGTACATAAACAGAATGCTTATAAAACGGAATCCAATTAATATTGTGAATTAATTTCTAAAGCTTTACGCAACTAACATGCATTGTGTCTAAGTATAAAGTCCTGGCTATTTGTTTTTTTTTTTTTTTTTACAAGTAATTAATAATAAAACAAGCGCAACCAGTTTATATCAATTATTTATTGTTTTTTAAACAAATTATTATTTTTTCTAACCGACAAGACAATTTAAAATGAACGAAATCGAGAAGAAAGTGAAGCGCGCAAAAATTAAGCATAATGTCAGTCTCAATCATTGGATAATCAATAATTTATTTTTTACGCGTAAAACGTTAAATTTTTATCCTCCTGAGGATATCGTCAATGTTAAACGTTCGAACGTTCGGAGAAGAATGTATTTACAATTTATGCACTTTCAAAAAATACCTTGACTAATATCTTTTATTAAGATGTTAGTGCGTATTGAGGGATCTTCATGAAGAAAAGAAAAAATTTATTTAACTCTTTGAATACAAACTGAAATTCATTTTGGTTCGAACGTGCAATTTAATTTTCACGTAATTGTTTCATCTTCCGTTATATTCAGAAGCAATTTACAATATAAGACAATAGCTTCCAACGACTGGTCGTGACTTAATTTAAAAACTTCTCCGCGTGTGAATCGCGTTGAACAATAATTCCACGATTGCTTTATTGAAGAAAAATGAAACAACTGTTCTGGCTCGCCACTTGATTTATGATAAATTTATCACCGTTATAATTCTGCCTTCATTTTGAGACATTTTCACAAAGCGATCATATCGTTTATTTAGATTCATTCAATCGCGTGCTAATAATAAACAAGAGGTTATTAATTGATAAATTTTATTCCGATTCAGTTATTCAGCCAATGAATTTATTTCTCTTACGGAAAGGCAACCGAAATTAGATGGTTATTAATGACGGTGTTCATAAGCATAACAATTTATAAATCTTTCGTTATTTGAAATGAAAGCATTAAAAATAATAGCACTATTACTCGAGGCTAGTAAATGTTTTATACAAAGACGTTAATTGAGCCAGAGATTACTTTTCGATAAATAAATTCATGAATTCTTAATCGTGTAAGCGATATTATAATTGAGAGAGCGGGAGTATTCGCCAAGATGATAAATACTAGCAATTAAAATGTTAAAATGTTTGATTATGCAACGTACAATGTTTCTGGAAAGAATTACTTGTTTACTCATCCAATTTTTAAGAAACAAGATTTTAAGTTGAGTAAACCATGAGATATGCCTCCTGAATTCATTAGGACGGAAATCATTCGTCGATTACACCTATGACTACTGTTTCTTGCAAATTAAAACCCGATGTTACTGTGTCTTTTCATCATATTCATCGAATGCGAATATTTCTATTTGATCAAAGATTAAATGAATTGGAGAATTGGAGAATTACACGATTATGCACCCGCTGGGTAATTAAATACGTACTTATACGTTGAGTCTAATCTTTGCTCTACTCGAATATACTATTTTCGATAGAAGCACGTTTGTCCTGATCATGGTATAATGGGAAAAAGTAATAAGCGCGATCACTTTAGTGCAATTATCTACGAACAAAGCATTGACAAAGCATTGACGGTACAATCGAATAACGGACGGTTACCACCATACTAATATTAACAAAAAATGCTCTCAAGTTGCGGCTTCGTGCAAAGCAACAACTCAAAAGACAGGAGGCAACGACTAAAAACAGACCGTCAATCGGTCGAATCGGTCGAATCGGTCGAATGAGCGCTCGCTGAGAGGAAGCGAACGGAAGCTTGAAAGCTTCTCCGTGGGTGAACCGCATTCGCACTTAGTGCGAATATACCAAGGGTGCAATAAGATCGCGTAAGTCGCTCACCTCGTATGCGACTGGCTGTTGCTGCCCGTATTCGAGTATCCGGAGTCCGAGATCTTGGCGTTTTCCGTAGACGTTTCTTCCATGTTCGCAACTTCCTCCCCCTTCCCTAAAGAAAAGTAGCCGGGCCGACGATAACAGCCTCTGCCGCGGGGATGATGCGCGTCCTGGGCGCACGACTCGAGTGAGGCAATCGGGTTCGCGCCCTCCGGTGGCTCGCCGGGCCGAACGCGCGCATGCGCCTCTCTTGCACTTCCGAATCCTCGGATGTGCGCGACCGGGTCACGCGCACCGCCCCGTGAGTCCGCACCCCACCAGGTCGGCGTTTGTTTTCCTCCCACTCCGCGACGTGCAGCTGATCGCACGCGGCAACGAGCGACCGTGCGAATTTTCCTCCCGACGAGCGACGAACTCCAGCGACGAACTCCAGCGACGAACTCCAGCGACGAAATTGCAACCGAGCGAAACGAAAGAATCGCTGGAGGAACGATCGAACAATAATAGAATAATCGACGAGTGTTAACGTTTCCTCGAGGCTTCGCTTCGATTCGGCAAGGATAACGTTGCGATGCTTCGTGCACAAGGAACTATATTTACGCGCAGCACGCGTTTAAAAACTGCTCGTAATACATCGGAGTACGCGTTACGCGTTACCGTAAGCAAAGTAAGCTTGGCCAAGATTTGCGATATTTTTCGATTATTATCTCCAGAGTTGTATATCGCTCTACATTTCCTGGACATACATTAAACGGACTTGAATTTTTCATTGCTTTCTTTAACGAATATCTACGACAATTTTCATTGGATTCACAGTACAAATAATTAAGTTGAATTTGCCGATTTTGTAAGATTGCGTCATTTTGTACATCAATTGTTCTAATACGCATCTGACTTTTAAACAACTGGACGTCCATCTCGTACGAGTTATATATAGAGCGTTAAAATTTGCTAACGCCCTGCTTTTGCCTTAAGAATATATTTATTTATTACGCTCCTTCGTCCATTGAAGTAAGCGTTATGCAATATCTAAATATAACAAAGTGTAATAATAACCTTACATCATTACCAAAAAATCGAGAACAATGTTTCGCGTCTCAAGACGAGGGTTGGATAACATTACCCAATTAGTATTGTGCACATATTTCAATGCTATTGCAAAATGTTATTTTGCTGCTTGAAATCTCTTACGAATTTATCCCTAAGAAATTAATCTATTAATAGATTTAGATATTTTCATGGGGTAAATTTTTAATACTTTATTATAGACATACGAGATCTACCGCTTTAGTCGTTAAACGCGCATTACTGTGCACGTGCATGTAATAAAATAAAAATGAGAGGGTCGCGAGGATTTTTTATTAATTTTAATTTGTAATGTATTACGTCAGTTTTCATCATTTGAATAATATGTCGACTCGTTATACTTGAAAACGTTCAAAAACCTCTAAAGTACACCGTAAGGGAATAGAATAGAAATTTTCAGCAGAAAGGTAAAAAAAACTTCCGCGTCAATTACTTTGCATAAGATACACTACGTTGAATCAACGGTTAATTAACCGTTTTATTAATACTGCTGGAATATTTTTAAGAAAACTTGTAGGATTATTTTGGTTGTTCATTTTACTCGGTTATTTATTAATTATTCGTTGCGATTGTTTATATGAATATTGTTGTGTTATATCGTTAAATTAAGTAATTTCGTCATTTAATGTGTGTGTGTGTGTGTGTGTGTGTGTGTGTGTGTGTGCGCGCGCGCGCGCGCGCGCGTGTGTAATGTAATTATTAAGTAAGCAATTATTTTCTACGCAATTACAGGCATTAACACGCTGTTCTAAAAAATTTTATTTCTCCAAAATAAAATTATGTTCTAAATTTATTTAAATTCGGAAAGTTATGCATTGCATTCTAAGAAACTTCAAGTGTATCGTAGGGTAGTATAACGGATAATTCGCGAAATGTAGATTATATCTTTTTTACAACATAAAATTAATCATTTTTAATTTAAAATTTTCGGTATTAATGTAACAGTTTTATGCACTTTTCCATATATTCAGTTACAAGTCAAGTCATTATACTAGTCAGTTTTCAAAATTCAATGTTATGAATTTTCAAAGTTATAAGAATTAATTGGAGTTTATCGTATAAAAAATATATCATTCTTATTGTAAATTTTTCGAACGCTGTTGCTTAATAAAAGCAAGAATAAATAGATTAAGTGAAGTTATATTAAATAATAATATTTTTGTATTACATACGTACTTTTCTAAGAAGCTGTCAACTATTAACAAAATCCATTTAAATATACGATGATAACTAAATCTGTTTTCAATCTAAAAACCAAAGTTATTTCTACAAGAATTATTATTTAATTAATTGACTCGATTTTTTAAAATGATCATTTATGGTTAAATAACAGATGTATTAGAGACGTTGCTTATCCTTATTTATTTATATCGATAAAGCTTACATAAAAATTCGTAATCATTGTTTGACATTTCAACGGATTATAATTTTAAAAACTAGCAATGATTAAGTTTGCAGGAGGCCATACTTGCATATACTTCGTATAACTTAATTATCGTAATTAATCCTTCTTCGGTTGATTGTTATTGACGGTATATTTGGAAACTGTTGTAATTCTGTGGTACCACGTACCACGTGTATTGGTCGAGCGAAATTTTTTTATAAAAAATTATTTATATATACATTCTCCTCTAACATTTAAAGCGAGCATTAAAATAAAAAGTTTACGAAATAATCATTATCGTCATTCTTTTTAACAAAGTGTCTTGAGATTGAAGTGTGTGCGTGCTTAAGTGGAACATCAGATAATACGTAACATCGGGTGATTATGCGAATATTTAGTCTTCAAGTGACGGGAATTACGTAGGATTAGTAAATAAGCGAATCCTCCGTATTCCGTCTATGCCAAAACAAGATTGGTCTACACGTACTCATTAACGTTGACGAATACAACTCTTTCAGCTA
Organism: Wiebesia pumilae; assembly: GCA_018907045.1. Classification (NCBI taxonomy): domain Eukaryota; kingdom Metazoa; phylum Arthropoda; class Insecta; order Hymenoptera; family Agaonidae; genus Wiebesia; species Wiebesia pumilae. Next base: position 8,125,919 of record JACCHZ010000138.1, read on the forward strand.
CATAAAGGCTTTGAAGAAACAATTAAAATTCTTTTAATTAAAAGTAAAACACTGTTCAAATAATGATTTTTAAAGTAAATTCGTTTAGATAATTGCGCGTATTTTTAATCATTAATAAACAATTGAAATACGGTCAAAAATGTAAAACTACCAGAAATAAGCAAAGAATAAAAAAGGATAACACGAAAGTTGAGCAACAAGGAAATTAAAAATATAACAACAAACACTGTGTTTATGAAGCTTCAAGTAACGATTTTGCGATAGTATAATGTAAACGAGATTAAATAAAGACACCAAACATGAACACAACATCTACAAATGTCATAAGGTTTATAATCTGCATTTGACTCAATAATAATAAATATAGCAATGAATAAAGAGTACAATTGATCGATCGGAATTCTGAGAAAAGATAATGAACCAACAGTTCAAATACATTCATTAGCGATACCCGTGAAGGGCAAATAACTTTATCAGCAACTACGAATCAATTTACATAATATACATCCATTAAAAATGAAGAGAAATAAAAAACATTTGAATATTATAAGTAAGTCGTATAAACATCTGAGAGGTGTAAAAATGATAATCGCATTAATATGCGATACATCGATTACCGAACCCAGTATAAAACATAAAGTTGATTAATGGAAAGGTTGAATACTCGCAAAATAATGCAAAATTTTAAATCATTCGTCGAATTATCTTAAAAGTTATTATAAAATCAACTAAGAAGGCTTAACTTGAAAACTGCAGCACAAGCAGAATATGGGAATCGACGCATATACAGCATGTTAAATATATTGAAGAATTATTAATGACAATAGATAATTAAATGAATTCAAAAATAATTTATCAGTAAAAAATCGCTATTAAACGAAAAAAACGAAAAGTGTATTTGCTACGTTTGATATTATTCATAATTCATCGGCTAAATTTTATCTGTTTCATAGCAATAAATAAGATCTTTTTATCAAGTTTATCGCAATTCGAAAATGAAAGATGTTAAGCTAATTAGCTATGTTTGTACAATACTATATTTTTGCAGCTTCTTATAAACGTTTGAAAATATTCTGCACGAAAAATTAAAATCTATTAACACAAATTTAAGACTATTGCCGTACTAAATGTAGAGATGTATTAAATTTTTAAAATTATAAAACATCCAGAAATGTAGACGTCAACAGTCCTAAAGTATATAAATATTTACTATAAAAATCTCAATACTATTTCTAAATGTTAGTCTAGCATTAGTTTCCAATTACAAATAAAATGTTTTAATATTAAATAATATCGATTGAAAATAGTTTCGATTACAACTTCCGTGTCCAAATGTTAATTAAAAGTATTCGTGTTATTATTATCAGGCACGAAAAATTATTGGTAAATTGTAAAAATTCATATATTTTGCGATTCTCCCAGGCACACGATTAATCCAATTTCATAAAAACGAAAATTATACTGAAATCTAATTTATTAAAGTGTGATAATAACTACTCGCTAAAGTTTATTTGCGGTACTAAGAGCATCACGATTTTTAGAGTCACAATTTCATATATGAACGAAATATTCCACAGCACGAACGAATAGCACTCGCAATCCAAGTATATAAATCCGTATTAGAATTTACAGCTCAAAACCTTCTCAAAGTTCAAATTAATATTTTATCTAATAGGATCTGATTCAGTGAAAACTATGTTGAAAAATATGATAATTTGGTGGTTATTTTTAATGCCGACCGAAGCACTTTTTCGAAAATAATACGTGAATATGTAATTGTTCGTTCTATTGCGTAATAGAATGTTAAAGTCATGATTAATGTAATGAGGTAAAATAATCAAATACAGGTAAATTAAATTGAGCGAGAAAAACATAAATTAATGAACTTCCTTAAAAAAAAATGTAATAATAAACTTTTAACGAATGCAATTTATACTTTCGTTGTTCATTGATATCGTATTTTATTCAATTATTCTTTTACTTCATGTACAATATATTTTATATTTCAAATCATTATTCGTAAAGTATTTGCACCATGTGTAATCCTCTCGAATCGCTTATCATGCTGACATTCTTCATTCCTATAAATCATTTAATTTATAATTCATTTGCTTATTAATAAGGTTGCACATAGATAATTGCCAATGAATTTTATTCGAATTATAGGGAAATGAATATTCTCATGAAAGTTAAAACTATGAAAATTAAGAGTAAAACCAAACGAAAAACTTTTCAAGTTAAAGAAATGTTTACCGTATATTAATATGATTCGTCGCCCAAATTTGAATCCCGGCATTTATTCCATTTGTAGCGAAGATTTTACATAACGAATACAATGAACATAGATATCTTATAAAAACCTCGATTGAGTATTTGTTTAAAACGTTAGAAACTAAATGTTCACTTATTAAAATTTATTTAAAATTTTATTTTAAGATAAAAAGCCGAAAAAGTTTCGCTTCGCATTGAAAGCGGCTAAGCATCGTAGTTGAATAAAAATATTCGGGCTTCGAAAAGCTACATCGTGAGTCACTATTGAGTAAAAAAAAAATAATATAAATATCTTTATTTCTTGTACAGTATAATAAGTGTATACTTCATAAAAAAAATAATGTTTTAATCGATATAGTTTCGGAATATAGTCTGATGAAAATAAATAAATCTAATATCACAGTTGTCAGGTACTCTCGATTGGCTGATAATCCATGCATCGTTCCTGAAAATGAAAAAAATCGAATTAAAGCGAGTGGAGTTTGGAAATGCATGGATCGTGGGAGTCTCGTCCTTGTATGAGAAGTATAGTGATGTAAAAAATAAACCCTCGAGTAAATGGTTGTATACAGTTTGTATTTGATTCTGTATCTGTTGCGTATTAATATTATTTCTAGAATAGACTTTGTCTTAAATCCATCGTTTATCAGTATGAAAAATTATACAGCGCACGCGCCTTATTTTTAGCTTTCCTCTATCCTTTTATTTAATTACTATCGTAATTTTAAAGACAATAGTGTATAGTTTGTTTATTCTTTCTTTTGGATTTTCTTACAATTCGCATATATTGTACTCATTTATGCCGTCGCTCGTTTACACAGGTTTACACAGCAGATATAGCGATAAAAGTCTTCCATAATTTTCGACAGAGAACAAATAATATAGAAAATTTGTAAAATCGGCTTCCATTATATACGTATCCGCAGCTATAAAATCCCTGCATAAATAAGTAACCGTAAACGATGCGGACCGGCAAATATCCCATCATAATTAATCACTTAATATTTTTAAAATATTCTTCATTTTGCAAGGTATTGCAAGCGCACGACTACACTAATTATTAATGCCGCGTAAAAATAGCGATACGTTCATTGAAGTAACCTTTTTATCAACGAAAATCAACTGCAAAATACATAAGTAAAAATATAGGTTGGACATCGGCAAAGATATACAAATTTTCATGTTATCTTGAGTCCAATAATATTTTTTACTTTAAATTCCCCGTGTAAAAGTGGATACAGGGTAACTGTACTAATTACTGTAGGAATATCGATACCGCTTTACATGATCGATTAAAATTCATATTTTCATTTAAACTATACTTCCTTTATATCCCAATATTATTTTACACTTCTTTTTATTAAAAGAGTTGCAGTGATTCATATATATATATATATTTTTCCAGTTTCATTAAAACACAAAGCTTCACTTTTTTTCCCCCGTTACTGCCAGGCATTAGTAATAAAAGTAATTTCACCGAAACTTTAATAATCACCTTTATACCTTAACACAAACACGTAATAATAAACACCATAATTAACTATTCCATACACGTATATAGACACACACGTATATATATGTGTGTGTGTGTGTGTGTGTGTGTGTGTGTGTGTGTGTGTGTGTAAATATATGTAAATATAATTATGTAATATCGCAAAATATAGATTTGCGTTTTCAGGCAGCACTTATTTGTGCAAAGCCTGCCGATACATGATAATTACAAGTATATAGATTTACCGAGTGACATTACTGACGAAAAAACTTGGAAATTTATTCATATTTTGATTGATTTTCACTATTTATTACACATAATTTAGTTATAGCTTCTTTAGTCTTGAATTTCTTTTAATTTATTAATGGAAAAATCAGAGAAACATGATTATTTTTGTTTATACGTTTCTTATAAAAAGAAAATTTTTTACGCATGCCATTGAATTAAATATATCTCAAATTTTAGATAACACGTTATACTTAAAGATTTTCTTTAATTTTAAGGTCACATTATTTTTTAAAGCAAAAAATAAATAGCAAACCCAGCCGACAGCAATCTGTTAATTAGCAGTAATCAGTACGCTTACCCTATAGCTTTGCTATAGATGAACTATTATACGATTGAAACACTTAACTTTACTAGCTAAGAATTTAATGATATTATTAATCACATTTTAAATTTCGAAGTTTAAAAATTAAAATATTCAGAAATATGAAATTGATTAAGGATAAAGGTACAATAATATTTTAACTACCTCTCTACATGAATTTCGTACGTCGAATGTATCCACGTCTATGTATTTAAATATAGTACATGTTTATATTTATGAAGATTCACACAAATATATATATATTACATTTATGAATTTTATAAAAATTATCAAAATACTTTCAAGAATCGTCCGCGCCTCTGTCGTACTATTATTGCTTATTAGGTACGACAATTTTATTCATTCTCTTATCGCTTCGTATGTTTTTTTTCGTTTTCGAATATTTCTTTTATTAAAAACGCTTTTCTACATACTTCGTATGTAATTTCAGTAGCCAATTTCTGGATCGCAATTATCACGATTGCGCGAAGTTTTAAAGCACAGGCACGCTTAAAATAATACGTATTACCGTGATGTCCGGTGTCAAGTGTGATGATAAGCAATAATAAAGAAAAGTTAAAGTTTTTCAGTTAATGTTGAGATGTGACGAACGTAAACAACAGTTAAAAATAGGGATGGTCGTAGTAGTTTCCTTCTGTTGCAGGCCCGACGTTGTCAAGTGAGTCTTTAAAATCGTCTCAATTCGTGGCGTGCGTCCTGCATTGTGTGTTACCAGTCGGTCTGCGAAGACAAATAGAAACATTACATTTTCCCCATGAATTTCATGTAATGCGAGCAACGAGGATATCGAATAATGTTACGCTTATGTATGTATGTATGTATATATATATATATGTATATATATATGTATATATATATATATGTATGTATGTATGTATGTATGTATGTATACATGTATGGATGCGTGTATGTTTGTGTGTACGAATGTACATATGTATATATATACATGTATCTCGGAATCCGAAGTACAGTGGGATACCCATTCGCCCATTGCACTTCATGTTTGTTCGTTTGTGAGTCGTGCTAATGGTACTTACGATTCGCTTAGGTTATTAATGTTCGTCCTCGTCCATTCTCAAACGCTTTCTTCGGTCGTCGCCAACGTTACGCTCCTCTGCCTCTAAAACTTTCAAACGTGATCCACATATCTCTTGACCATGCAGAGCCTACAAAATACAGCTCGTTGGTATATAAAATGTCAAATACAAAGGATTGGATATTTTTTCGCGTCAGTTCGCACGCGGCGCTTACCTCGATGGCTTTATTGGCACTTTCAACAGAAGCGTACTTGGCGTATCCGCAATTCTTTCCGGGAAGCATGTAAACGTCAATTAAGTTCCCGAACCTACAAAATGCGTCTTTCATAGCGTAGATAGAAGGCACTGGAGGGCCACAAACGATAAAGCACCGTTTCGCAACATCCGCATCAATACTAGCCATTGGTTGCACTGGAGGTAGTTTACCAATCGAATGGTCTAAAGCTAAAAATTTTGTTTTATAAGCAAACTTCATCGAGAATCACCATGGATATTCAGTTTTAAGACTCACTGGGTGCCGTCAAACCAGCAGCTTGAATAAGCGACGTCGCTTGTGCAATTGTCTCTGCCAGATGAGCCAAATCAGTTCTTGCTGCGACAACCCCTCCTGGAGTTGTAATGTTATTCGGGATACCTTGCTTCAGGCCTGTTTTTTGAGGTAATGGTCCCGTTAAATCTGGCTTCACTATCATTCTGTGACCAAGCGGATATTCGAAGCCATGAAACTTTTCTCTCGCGTATGCAGCAGCACTGGGATTCGTATAAACTACCGTAGCTTGGCCTCGTCGCATTCTATATCTCGCATCTGTTTTAAGATGACAATAATCCATACCAGGTACAATATCGAACAGTTTCCACAGCTGATCTTGATTCAAGGCCGGATGAGCGATAACTTGCAATTTGTTGTAGCCTTCTGGATTTGAATAATTTGTTGCTATTTCCAATCCAATGCTGCTTTTACCGTAATTATTATTATAATTTGAATTGTTTGAATTATCGCAACCCATGGACATTCCATTGCTGTTTTTTTGATCGAGATCAGGCTTGGGTTTTTTTGGCTCGGCGAATACAGCTTTGTACTTTCGGTCGCATTCCTCAAAAGCTATCGCAGCACTGGATACTTTTTTAAATTTAACATAACCAAAACCTTTTGATTCATTCGTGGTTCTGTCCTTGACTACTGTGACGTATTCAATAGCTCCAAACTTTGAGAATTCCTGTTGAAGTTCACTGTCGGTCATGGACTTTGGTAGGACGCAGAATAAACGAACCCAGCGTTCCTCTTCATTTGTTTCCCTAACCGAACCTTGATCTCGACTGAAAAATTAAGCAAAACTCAGTTATATCACAGTTACCGATGTTATCAAATTTGTGAAAATAATCGCTAGTTGTTAAAATAATGCATACTTTTCAATTTGTCATTCATAATTTAATGTACAATAAATGTACCGTATCATCCAAACAAAGCTTATTTCTAACGATAATTATTGACATTAGCTGACATTTCAAGGCTCTGGCTACGTAAATATTTACTTTTAACCATAAGCGATAAATAAACTTGATAAATTTACTAAAATTTATACAATTATTGTTAACTACATAAACAGGAATAACGCGATTGACAAGCCTCACTTACTTGGAGGCAATCATAACTTTGATAGGCCTGCCGACAGAACCGAGCATCTTGCAATTCATTTCCTCCAGAGCATAAGCCGCCTCGGATGTTTTCGAGTACTTAATGTACGTGACACCTGTGCAATAGAAAAGAAAGTAAAAACTCGTTAGCAGAATAATCGATAAGCATCCAAGCACACGGGAACAATAACAGGCCAAATAAACCGTGCCTTTATTCTCTCCAGTGTTTCGGTCCTTCACCACCCAGATGTCCTCGATCTTGCCGAACTTCTCGAAGGCCTTCCTGAGCTCCTCCTCCTCCAGACTCTTGTGGCAGATGACAAAGAGCCTAGAATTCGGCGGGTCGTCATTCTTGGAGCGTGGATCCGTTCCGGCCCCATAATAAGGAGAGTCTCGTTCTCCTCGGTGGTCAGCCATTTTACACACTCTCGAGCTCGACTGAAGAGATTGAGAGTGAGCGCCGGAGAGAGAGAGAGAGAGAGAGAGAGAGAGAGAGAGAGAGAGAGAGACAGACAGAGTGAGACAGAGACGGAAAGAGACGGAGTGAGACGGAGAGAGATGGCGGGGTGCTTGTCGCGTGTACGTGTGCGTGCTTGCGCGTTACGTGTGGTGTGTTCAGAGAGAGAGAGAGAGAGAGAGAGAGAGAGAGAGAGAGAGAGAGAGAGAGAGCGCGGCCCGGCGCAATCGCAGCGTCGCGTAAACTCACGGACTCCGGTAACGACAGCCACGCACACCGAGGATCATTCGTGCAAGCTGGTGGTTGGGTTAAGTCGCGTCGGAGTTAACGACACCGTAACGCCGTTTGTGTGGGGCGGCTCGCGACGCACGTGCGTGTGCGCGTCAAACACACGCAGCACGCGCGCGATCACGCGCACAATCCGTAGTCGGTGTGGGCGAGATACAACGACGTTTGACCCAGACGCTCCAAGGGCGCAGGATCTCTCCGTCTCTCTCTCGTTTGATCGCGCTAACGCGACAAGCGCTTGGCAATTGCATTACAAAATGCGCGCGCCAAGGGTTATTGGTTTGTTTTTAAACCAGGGCTCAACGCGATTGCTTTATCACCGGGAATTTCAGTGTCCGAGTATTATATGCCGCTTTTGAAACGTTTTTCAAACGCAGTTCTTTATAAAATGCCAAAGAAATTTTTCCGACGGAAGCATCCCGTTAAAATACGCGCTCCTACATTCCTCCGCGCACCGTCGTAAACGCTGAAAGAAAGCGAACCTCGCTAAAGCGTTAATTCTGACTTATTGCGCGCAAAATATACATGCGAGTTATGTAACACCGCGATTAAAATAAAAATGGATGCAAAAATAGTCGCGCTTCGTTTTATCTCCAACAAAATGCAATAGCAATGCTATAAATAAATATCGAAGGAACCAATGACACTTTAGTGGAAATACTCAATGCGAGAAAACGCGCGAGGCGAGAAAGTGTAGCTAATAAGCAAAAAATAATTTTTTCGAACTAACGTTTTTTTACTTCTATACATTTTACAAACTCTTCTTTTACATTTAGATTGTCCGCGCTTTATTATTACCACCGGGTTATTATTAAATAAAATGGAGCACCTCGAAAACATTTGTCCCCGAAATTAATTGCAACACAAATTAAAGAACCAACTTATACTTTTTCAAATACGTTCGAGCAGCAGCACTATAAGGGATATTTGAGAAAGTGGGTCCAAAGATTTTGCCATATTTACGCAAAAGACGCCAAACATAAAATACTCAAGAGTAAATCACGCGCACAATCGAACAGAAGAGATAAAGAACGAAGGACAAACGCAGTGCGTAAAAAGCGTTGGTAGGAATTCCAAACCGTGAAACTCGCTTTACTTTTACGAAAAGAAAGCAGCATTGCGAAAAAGTCATGATTAAAATGGCCTTTCAAGGTGTTTGGCGACGCACGGTGGTAATAAAATGTTATTGACAATCTGTAATGTTACATAACTGTATTCGAAGAAGCGCCGAGATGCTTAATCGCGCTAAAATGAAAATCGGCACACTCGACTTCCAGCCAATTTCAAGTTTGAATATCGCAGTCCTTATAAGTATCTTACCATGCGCTATCGTCAACCGAGAAACGGGACAATTGCCAATAGTGGTGTGCGAGACTTGACACTGTCCAGATATATTCCCGCGAGCTGAGCTGCGCACGGAAGTCGTCGACCGGTTCAATTGCTTAGGCCTCGGTTCAATTGCTCGAGCGCCGGCGTAGCGCGAAAGTGCGCGACACGAGGGACGAGGTCAAAGGACCAACGGGGCGCTCGAATACCGGCTCGTGCCGCCGCCGCGATCCGTGTATGACGTGATTGCACGTGCGCCGCCGAGCGACTGCGGGGCGGTTCGTTTTCTCCTCCACCCGAGAAAGACGGAAGTTCCCCCCTGCCACAAAAGAGGATCTCGCACGTTTTACCGACTCACCGTTACTCCGCCACTCCTATTTCACTTGCTCGAGACGCGCGCGTTGGCCTTTTTTTTCCTTACTCCTCCGCCGTATTTGTAAACACGCTCGCGATGCCAATTGCCGGCGCTGCATTAGACGCCCGAGGAATCCAAGGATCGCGCTCCCGACGAGCTCTCCTGCAATTTTTGCGGTGCATTTATTATCCGGGCGCTGACACGGGAGGAGGAAACTTTACTCCCCGATCTCCTCTTGAATGCAGCCTCCGTAACTTTCTGCGTTGTTCTCGATCCAAATTCGGTCTGACGCTGTGGCGAGGCGAAGTTCTTACTTTTTTATGTCGAGGATACGCGCATACGTACCGTAACGTTAAATCGCTCTGACCGAAAGACACTTTCCGTCGGATGAATCCCCACATTCGCGGAGAAGCCGATGGAATCGAATAAAGTAACGGACTCTCTTTCGAGTATTCGATGCGGAATCGTCGCCGAAATCTGTGTTTCTTCTGTATTTCCTCTGTATTTCCTCTGTATTTCTTCGGTATTTCTTCGGTATTTCTTTTGTCAGAATTAGATATCAAGTCGATGCAGAAGGATTTTGCATGATTTCCGCGTGCATCAACGTTAGCTATACGTTGTCGGGTAAAGTAACGAAAGAATAACAAACATCCAAATGTAAATTTATTAAAAATATTGAAAATATCAAAAAAGATTGCTAAACACCTTAATGTTATATATATATTATCATGCGCTATCGTATATTATCGGTGAAAACTCGAAATTTTTAGACAACGTATTATCTCGAATAAAATTATATTTTTTATACGATTAGATAAATTCGTCTTATTTTGCGTCGTCGTTCATACAAGCTATTAACTGTCTTTAAACTTTATCGAAATACGTACGTGCAAATTCGAATAGATTGAACAATAATGCTTTCGCGTAAAACGTTCTTAAATACGCAGATTGTGTTGTTATTTAAATTTAGCAAATTCTTTTATATGTAAAATATTACACATTCGATTCACGTTTTATCATCGCTATGATTTTCATTCTTAATTAATAAACATCTATCGTATTATAAATATATCGATAATACGAATTAAATTGGTAAATTTTATCGTTTCGTGCGCTGTTTTACCAAGAAAACGTTAATACTAGTAACTTTGGTACACATTGTACCAAAACGTATGACCTATTTTCTTAGAAAATATAGAAGAGTGACATCAACGTATATATGAAAACCCTAATTGCATTTCAGAATAACATCGTGAAAAAGGTGTTTTAAAGTAGAAAGTCACATCGTAATTTAGATGCTTAATGGATATCCAAGACTTAAATATAAAGCTGATGAAATGACCGATGAACATATCTCATTTAAAGTGCATAGCAAACAAATCTTTGGTTGATTATTTTAAATTATAACAATATTTTAAGAAACTTTGTAATTATTCGTCAATTTGAATAATGTTGGAATTGTGTATTTAAAGACGTCATTGCTTACAGCGCTTAGCTTACTTAACATTCATATTACGATATACTTATCAAGCGTTATTAAAACTAAAAATTTTATCGGTGACTCGAGTGCAAATAATTTAATAATTCAGAGAGTGACGGCAAAGTCAAATTTAATTATTACACTATCGGTGTTGTAATACGTACATGTATTTGCGTATAATCACAGTAATTTTATCATTTTTTCAAATCATAGTTCTATTAGTAGATCTTTGCTATATATATATATATATATATATATATATATATATATATATATATATGCATGTACGTATACGCATGTGTGCGACTGAAAGGGATTTCATTTGATGCAGTAATAAGAATTTAAAAGTATAAATCTAAAAATGTAGCACATGCACAAGATTGTCACTCACGGAATATTTTTTTTTTAGTTAACTCGCTGAAACGTTACCCGAATGGAGCTGCCTCCCACCGCATAGAACCAGCTTTCAAATTTAGAATTAGAAGCAAACTTCACTCAATTATGTAATAAGCTCACCCACGCGAACAATGTCAAACTCAAAATTGTTTATATTTAAATTTCTGTGCTGCGTAAGTTAGCTAAGGAACACCCGAGACATTTGTAAATGAGCGAGTGGGTATTTTGGGGTTAAACGAGATGCGGAATATTACATCGCTCTCCCGTCACCGCGTAATTTCTTAAATTTTACTTCCCCCAGTAAAGCGTTCAACGAACATCGCAGCTTGGAGCATAACGCAGATGCACGTGTATTTCAGTATAATGACGAACAGCAACGCCGAAGAAGTTTTGAATTTAAGAAGGAAGCAATGGCGTAATTGCGCAAGCAAGCAACTAAACTCGCGAGCATTTTCAGTGGAAAGCCAATGACCTCGCTCGAATCACTCCACACGAGATTTACATAATTCCGTGAGCTAGTCATACTGGCGAGCCTGTTTTCTTCCCCTTAACGCCCATCTCTTCGCTTTATTCTTCCCTACTTCCTATTTTTCTTTCACTTTCGAAATGTACTTGCCGTTGCCATTCGTAGCCTTGCAAAACACCGAGGAAAATTGCCTCCAAGTCGCCTTTGAGTAACGACGGATTGGAAAGACATTCTACTTTGGAATGTCCATTTTACGTAACGCACACGTTCCTAATGTTAAATACCATTGTTTATTTATATTGCGCACGACTATTTTATTCGTCAAAATTTCATGTCAATACATAACGCACGTATAAAATATAAATAATACATTGTATAAGAAAAAAAGTGGCCAAACAATTTCTTTTTCTTGCACGATTGTAGATGTTTCGTTAGAGTAAAAGTCGATTTTCTTCTAGTTTAACGACATTGTATAAAAGAGAGCACGAAACTCAAGCTGAAAAATTAAATATAATTGTACATAGTTATGACAACGAAATGTAGAAGGTATAAACGCATAGAATTAAAAAAAATTCTTATCTATTTTAAAAATAAAAAATACTGCAAATGATCATTTGAAATATTTAGGCGTTATTAAACTATTCTAGGCAAGGATTTATATTCCGTGTAACTCGATAAGCGCTCAACTTTATCAAGCAATCGTACAAAAAATAAAGTAATTAGCACAAAGATAAAAATGCTTTCCATACGATTAAGTGCCAATGAAATAAAACGACTCAATCGAGTTAAATGGCCTCGTTCGCGCGAATAATGTGCATAACAATTGAATCACTTAGCTGGAATCGAAGCGGCTCGCTTGCCATGACAATCCATTAAAACAAAACAACTATAATAACACAACAACAACAACAACAACAACAACAACAACAACAGCAACAATAATAAAAAAAAAAGAGAGAAAAGCCATTAACAAGACACGATCGTTAGGTCTAACAATAAGTGAAAACGCTCGATGAACGTACGGTAAAAGCCAGTGAACGCAGGCAGCGGTAATTTTACGGGCCGCTTATCCCAACGTCGCGGTGCGCCAATGAAAGAGAAAAAAGGAGGAATTTCTCTCGGCGCCGCTCCACAGGACTGTTACACATGGGCGCACCGAGTCGCTGAGAGACCGCGAGATCGAAAGTATATAAATACAAACGTGGACATGCGCATCTGGAAAAGCGACTTTATTCTTGTCCCACCCCACCCGACGACTCCACCTGGCCACAACTTTTTCCCGCGGGAGTCACACGATTGCAATTATCGCTCCCGCATTTCGCATATACATGTTATTGTCCTTGAGCGGTTTCAGACTCCGTAGACCGTGCGTTCGGAGTACCACCAAGCTCTTAACCTCGCTCTTTTTTTCTCTTCTCTCTTCTACGTTCGCATTCTAGAGCAAAATTATTATCATCTTGACTGTTGAACGGCGTTTTTATTTTCTTCTTTGAAATGCATTATAACCGAGAGACATTGCAACAAATACGAAATTGAAATAAATAATGCAACGCAGCTCCGTGGGAATAAACGTCTTCAAAAGGAATCGCAGGCCTTGCACATGAGCACACGAAACCGTCCGAAATGTAGCTTTATAACCTTTTGACAACGATGAACAATGCATGCGAAAAACGGTACAAAGCGCTCGCCTCGCGTGAATAATGCAAGGGGACGCGGTTGTTTATGCCTATCAGGCGTCGTACGTCGAGGCCGACACCTTGCCACCCTGGCCCGTCCAGTCGGTATGCACGAACTTGCCCTCGGCGCCGAGGAGCTCGTACGTGTGCGCCCCAAAGTAGTCGCGCTGCGCCTGGAGGAGATTGGCTGGTAGACGAGCAGCACGAAAGCCGTCGTAGAAGGCGAGGGCCGCCGATAGAGCAGGTGTTGGTAGTCCGAGGGTCACCGCAGTCGTTACCACTTCGCGGACGCTCCCCTGGCAGTCGCTCATTGCGTTCGCGAAGAAGTCGTCCAGCAAGAGGTTCGTCAAGCCTGGATTGTTGTCGAAAGCAAGCTTGATGTTTCCCAGGAAGACACTGCGAACACACGACGCGAAAAGCTTTATTATTATTATTTTTCCTTTTTTCTCCGAGCGAGCGATGGTATAACGGTCGACGCCTTGGACAGTTCGTGTATATTTATTGCGCTCGCTAAGATATTTATTTTTGCGCGATGTAAAAGGTTCTTCAAGTAACCGGCACCTGGTGAGTGCTGAAAAATTATTGACACTGAGTACACGGTGGACTAAGGAAACATTAAACCGATGATTCGAATATTTATTTATTATCGAATATATCGAGAACTTGGTAAATGTTACAAATGAGTACGCTATTGAGTTGAACGATAGTCAAATTAAAGTGATTTTTTAAGATTATGCTCAACTGTTATGTAATTTTACTTTTCTTATATAATTTGAAGATGATTTGAATAAAGTAATCGAATTTTTAGCAAGTAAAAAAAAATGCGAAACTAATCAAAACGGAAAATAAATACTACATTTTTAGTGCATTTTTTACCTTCTGATAATACAACCTCCTCTCCACATTAGAGCAATGCTACCATAATTAAGATTCCAATTGTAAAACTTTGCAGCTTCTCGTAAAAGCATGAACCCTTGAGCATAAGAAATAATTTTTGAAGCGTACAAAGCTTTTCTCAAGTGCTCTAAGAATTGCTTCTTATTTCCTTGGTACTTGGTATTTGGACCTTGTAATACAGAACTTGCTTCTATTCTTTCATTCTTTAATGAAGAAAGGCATCTCGCAAATACCGATTCACCTATTAAGGTCACTGGAATTCCATAATCCAAAGCTGCAATAGCGGTCCACTTTCCTGTTCCCTTTTGTCCTGCAGTATCTCTTATCCTATCTATTAAATAACCTTTTTCATCTTTGTATTTGAGAATATTACTTGTAATTTCAATTAAAAATGAATCCAATTCTCCTTTATTCCATTCGGCTACAATTTTACTCATTTCTTCGTTACTCAATTTCAGGCCCTCCTGCATTAAATGGTATGCTTCGCATATAAGTTGCATATCTCCATACTCTATACCATTATGAACCATTTTCACAAAGTGTCCAGCTCCTCCCTCCCCAACCCAGTCGCAACATGGTTCTCCGTCAACTCTTGCACAAATAGCCTAGAAACATTAAAAGACTCGTGATGAACCAAATCGATGAAAGGTAAGTAAGCTCTTAAATTTTATTGAAATACCTGAAAAATAGGTTTAATATATGGCCAAGCCTTAGGATTACCTCCGGGCATCAATGATGGCCCGTACCTGGCCCCTTCTTCACCTCCGCTTACTCCACTTCCGACAAATAAAATATTCTTCGAAGCTAAAAATATACCTCTTCGTTCTGTGTCTTTATATTCGGAATTGCCACCATCTATAATGATATCTCCATCGGACAAAAGATCAACGAGAGAATTTATAAAATCATCCACTGCTTTCCCAGCTATTTTACAAGAAAGATAAATCAAATCGATGCTTCTTTTACGATACTAAATCTCCTACCTTCTAAAATGCCTACCTTTCACAAGCAGCATAATACGCCTAGGCTTTTTCAGTTTGCTGACCATCTCCTCAAGGCTGAATGCGCCAACAACTTTTGTACCTTTCGCTTCATTTTCAAGGAAAGAATTAACTTTGTTCGTAGTACGATTATAGGCACAAACAACAAAGCCATTATCATTCATATTCAAAATAAGATTCTGGCCCATTACAGCCAAACCTACTAAAGCAATGTCAGCAACCCTAAAAACAATTGCATCATATTATTAGAAATTACATTTTCATAATATTGTAATAAGAAAAACGTCATTGACTGGGTATTATACACATAGTGCACTTGAATGACTCAACGATTATTGTTACGGCTAAGAACGTCTGAGCCGCAAAATAAATGTGATTCATTGCACGTGACACAGAATTCACTCTCAAAATTAAAGTACTCACGGCTCTGTCATTTTGTCCTTCGATTTTTACAAAAGCTTGGCTTCTAACGGCAACAGGTGTCCTGCCTTGTATAATAGACTACTCGACGTGGCCACTCCGTATCTACGAAGAATTACAAGTTGCACTTGCTTCAGCAATCGCGCGAAGATTCGAGGAGATCAGCTGAGGCAACCCTTGGCCAATCAGGTCTCACCATATCGTCAAGTGAATTATCGCGATAGAAGCCGCCAGTCATGATATAAAGAATAATGACCCGTGAGAAAGAAAAAAGTATGTGCCCGTAGGAGATATATTCAATACCATTCGTGCCTACGTGTTCTCGCTTACGTATCATTTAGCATTCGTTCCATACGTTTTTATTGTTATTTTTAATATTGGAAAAAGTTATGTTTCCCAAATTCTGCAGCAAATTAAGAGTCTATTCTTACAGACCGACACACGGTAAGGAAACGAAATAATGAAAATTAACTATTTACATATAATATACGGATGTTTCTGATTTTCGTAACATTTTAATAATGTATGTTACTATAAAAAAAAGATGATGGAATTCAGGCACCACAATTTATCCAGAAATATAATATAAATTTTCATTTTAAATAATCCCACACTCGATTGGTTAATGTTTCAACAAGATACGCTAATACCCTTTGTAAGCATGCATGCAATTCGGGCAAGCAAATTTTATGAAATATTATGCGATGTGATTCGTAAGTTCATATTAACCTAGAAAATATATCGTGAAACGCCAGTTAACGACCTTCGGAGTCTCATATTTCAAATATCGAAATCATAAGTGAGCCATAGTGTCTGCTGTAAGCTATTGATACACTTATGACGCATTCAAGGTTTTTCATCTCTACTGAAACACAGTGATTAAATTGTTCTAAATAATACCGCCATTCCTTTGTTCGTTAATTGGAGCTCACTACTGAATTTTTAAAACGTTCTTTCATTTCTCGAACTGTAATAAGTGTCTCTGCAAGGTACAAGTACTCAATCTTATGCATAAACTTTATTCCAAAGCATCGTTTATTTTAAAATGTAATCGAACGTGCGACGCGGCTAAATAAAAAAAAACTGTCAAAAAAGTACTTTGCATTTAAAATATAATTGCAGCAAAAGTTCGTCTAATTTTTGGCACTTGATAACATTACATCGCAAAATTGAAATGTTATCTACTTCATATGTGTAAGATTTTAATGTTCGATAATAGGAATTTCAATGAGATATTAAAAGAAATTGTTTTTCAAATTTTGTTAAACTTTAAAATTGGCGAAAGGTAACGAGCAATTTTAGCGTATTTTCTTTTCTATCGATCAAAAGTCAAAGTACCAGTGATAACAAAGTTCTTTTTTAATACAACAAATTACATCATTTTTTCTCGCTTACTTTGTGAAATAACATCTGTCAAACTTGGATTTTATGATGAAATACTGTTTAACGCTAAAATTAGACGAGCATTTGCATCAACCCAATAAAATATTACTCTTAACATTCTTATAAAATTTTTCGTACTTTATTTTCATCTACTGAAAGTATTAATTACTTTCTAATGTAAAAAAAATTTATTTCATCAAGCTTGAACGCAATGTGAATGGTTTACTAGCACTTTTACATTGCAACGTCACTGTGGTTAATACAGGATTAGAAAAGTTGTTTTCAAATTGTAAATACGTTCAACCTTGAAAGTTTCTATTCTTTACGTGCTAATGTGATATAACATAACTCACGTACGTACCTTAAAATAATATAATACAAACATAGATTCAAATAATTGTTTTTTTTTACTGAAATGGAATATTCTACACAGGTTCTACAAATTTATTATTATGTATGTTTATATATATATATATATATATATATATATATATATATATATATATATATCATATCATAAGCATTCATATTTTTTAATATAAAACTTATGATTATAAGTAAACAAGTCGTTGAATATTTATCGTCTGTTGGTATATAAAAGATAATCTGGTATACCGACTGTACGTTGAGCGAATGAATTTAAAAATTATTCGATTTTTAACAATTAAAAATCTAAATATCATTGTTTTTTGTATCACAATTATTACTTTTAATTTACAATTAAACAAATATGTAACTAATAAATCGATTATTATTGAAAATGTACGTAGAACTGTTTTTATTAAAAAATCTTTGCAACGAACAAATTAATCATCGTCAACATCATCATTCATTCGAAAGTGTACAATATTTGTTAACGGTGAATTTCATATTACCTTTATGTTTTTAAAAAAAAATTTTAGAATTTTTGTTAAATTACAGTTAAAAAATTCACACATAAAGAATAACTTAGGATAGAAATATTCGGTATCTTCTTAAGATGAAATCATTAATTTTAATAAAATCTCATACTTTTATTCAAAATCATGTAAAATCTATATAAGAAAATTAAAATTAAAATATATTAGTATAAATTAACATTAAGCTACTTATATAATAATTTTCTTATATTAATGGCACAATTACAATGCATGTTTGAACTATTCGACGAAAGGTATACGTATACGTTGTTTGATCTATGATGTGTGTGTGTGTGTGTGTGTGTGTGTGTGTGTGTGTGTGTGAGCACGAATACAATTAAATCACTGCTTAATATCGCACATAATTATTTAATGCATTTTTTTGTTCATTTTTAGTAGATCCCTTCCAAATACAGTTTTTTTTTTTTAGTTTTTTAGCTTTTGTAACGTCTGTTACAAGTGATTTGTATATACGAACAGCATGTAAACCTATATTATGATTAAAACTGTCGTTCTTTGTGAATTGTGTACATGCGATAAAATTCCTTTATTTTACTAAAGAAGTACAGGCGCATTCGATGACTCGTCCTCCAAAATTACTTAAAAATATTGGGCAAATTATGAAAACGTACATTAACTCCTTGAAGTACTGAAGTACTAAAAATTAAATTTTTTCTACATTGCATCGCCGATTACTAATCTGAAATAAAATTTACAACTCAAACTTTAAGCCTTAGGCAAACGTATGTACTTTATAAGAGTAGTTTCATCAAAAGACCCGAGAAATTTATCATGTTACAGTTTGTACAGGTCAACGACATTGAAAATCGCCATTTTGAAAATTTAGTTATTAATTTGTACCGTTCGCACTACCCTTAGGGCAATATATAACAATAACGTTGTGTAACAATTATCATTCGTAATAATAAGTTTGTGTAACGATCGTTTACGTGCAGTGCCATTACATCGAGCGATATCTTCCGAGATACGACAGAGCCCCAAAGAGTCAAGGCAGTCCAGGAAGCGAAGGTTCGAGGGATACGCGCTAAAGCCCAGGACATTAAAGACATTACGTGGAGGATCGGCGACCGCGACTCCCTTGCCGTTAGTATCGGACGTATCGACCGTAGTAGTTGGCGCTGCGTCCGGCCTCGATGGGGTTGCAGGAGAATAGCGCGTCGCCCCTGTAGCCGTCATTGCAGGTGCAGACGGCGATGTGTCGCCTCGGGGAACAGCTCGCGTTGATGCCGCACTCGCGACCGGTACACGGGTTCTGGCAGGAGAAGTTGATGCAGGCTCTGTTGTCCGGACACTCGCCGTCGGTGAGACACTCGCCCCTCTGGCAGCTGACCAGGGCGTTGCCGATGTAGCCGTGCGGACACGTGCAGACCGGTCGCTTCTTGCCCGTGTTGTCGTGGCCAGGTCGGCACTCCGCGTTCGTGCCGCAGGGGTTCGGGGTGCACAGGTCCTCTGTCACGCGTAACAAGCCTGTTAATTAATCGTACTCGTCGAACGCTAAAGTGAGGCGCCGCTTCCGGCAATTGCGACGATTCTTATGAAAAATTTTATAGTCCTGGAGGAATTCTAATGCGTCCTGTCTCGGTGTTTATCCATTTTTAGATTTACCGTACGTCGCGTAATTATTATCAGAATCTCGTGAATCACGCTACACTGGGATTCTAGCCGATTTTTCGAGCGCCCTGACCGGTTATTATGTAAATTAGACCGTTAACATTTTATTCTTGATTTAATTGCCCGAATCTACAGAAAAATCACGCGTCCAACTCATTGTATAAGGAAAAATTCTCAGACTTTTAATCCGATCGGGAGCAGAACTTTTGTTCGGAATAGCATCAACTAAAAGGAAGAGTAATTTTATATAAAAATCCCTTTAACGTAGTCTCACTTTATAAAAACAATTTTAGTAGATTACAACTGACTAGGACTCATTAAGTGGTTTACTTTATTGGCAGTACAGGATGTTACGCAAATTGAAGGGACATTTACTGAAAAGTTGAGTTTTTCTGTGTTATTATTGGCGAAAGCGAATGGTAAATTTTTGAGGATAAGTTCACTCCACGGATGCGTTCGTGTCGCATTCTTAAAAAGTTGCAACTGCGAGGAAAAACGTTGAAAAAGCTTTTTACTTTATTTATCTACTTTATTAATAGAAAGTAAAAATCAATGTTTAACGTCCTTCGCTAATGTTTTATCCGTTACTCCCAAGTAAAACTACTCGATCGGAGGAATGTTGTTCCACCCTTCCTCCTCGGCGACTAATAATCTAGCATAAATAAAATAGCAACTCGTTAATAGTCTTAATCCCTTGTACTCGTAAATCGACGAAAGCTTGCCAAATGAAACCGTCGGATCGGTTCGCACGAGTTCATCTTGGCTCAGACCTGAAATATCGTCGTTCCTTACCGTCGGTGAAGGGCCTGCAGTAGGTGAAGGGATCGCCAGTCCTGTCCTTCGGACAGCTGCACACCGGCGTCACGTCGCGAAGCTCGCAGTTGGCGTGGGTACCACAAACCCCGTCGCAGGGGTCGACGCACTTCTGGTAGTGACAGGCGGGTTTCCCGGCGGGACAGTCCGAGTGGTGAGTGCACTCCGGACGACAGGATATCAGCGGGTTACCCAGCCAGTTCTGGAATGAACGGACGTTAGGAGCCACCGAAGCAGCTTTCCTCGGCTTTGTCGAGCGAGTCGTCGGGAGTCGATCGTGCATAAGAGGTCATTCGAAATACAGTTCGAATAACGTCCATTACGACACAATGAGGGTTACTCATTGGCTTTCGGATCTTTCGACTACTTTCGTATTTCGTTATCATTTCATCGTATGAAATTCCGGAAAGATCCTCTCCTTTATTCTTACGTATTGTTTACATTAGACCAACCTTTTACTTTTAGTTAGACACACAACTTGTAAATCAATAAGCTTACTTAAAGAATCGAGTAACTTCCAAAACGTTTCATTAATTCACCACACGCTTCAAAGTTTAAGTTAACTTTAAGATTGCCTCAGTAGAACTTTCAACGTTGATCAATGTCAATGTGATTTCAATGCGAGGTATTCGAGGAATTGAATTACCAAATATGTTTCTTTCATTCCTACGTGCAGAAATAAAACGTATTCACGCTAATGAGATTCGATCGTAAAAGTATTTCGAGATAAACTTTGTAAGTAAGAGCTGGGATTTATAGAAGATAACAATCAACGGAATATAAATAAGAATGTTCGGCATGGGGATGACTTTGCGAGCCAAAAATTAGAGAAAATGTATATTTATAAGGAGTGTATAAAGTTCACACATCGTGAATAAGAGAATTTGAAGTCACCTGGGTCTTGGCCAAATGTCACAATCCATACCTGACGCGAGCCACAATCCTTATGTAATGTGTTTCAACATGTCCACGTACTGTATAATGAATTTTGAGGTCAATTTCTCCCTTTACCAAGGATAAAGGTCTTTTAATTTAATCCAGTTTCTTATAGAGAAAGCCTTTGCACTTCTTTTTTTTTTTTTTTTTTTTTTTTTTTTTTTTTTTTTTTATTATTACTAAAGGAGCAAAATAACTGCTGATCCTTAATTAATATGAGTAAATCCACGAATCTCTTGCAAATTATATAATACATTGTAAAATGTACCGAAAATCGATTTAATACGTTTGTATTTGTTTGTTTTTCTGCTTACATATAAGTTTTAAGCGTTACGTATTAAAGCGATAATTTTCGCTATTTGAGTTACTGCACGTATATTTGATTGCGATAAACTTTTGGATCGGTAAACTCTAATTAAAGAATAAATTTACATTTCTCATTGCGTGAAAAGTCCCACTTTTCTTTTACCACTGTACTAATTCTTTTACCAATAACAATCGAGTGTATTTTTAACGAGTATTACTTAATCTTTTTAAAATAACCGATATTTAAAGTTTTCGCAACGATGTTAAAGTCACTAATCGATATCCTATTATTTTCAATATTTAAAAAGACACATTAATCAATGAGATGTAAACGGTAAAAAACGATGCGAAATCGTTTTCCTTGACTAATGTCAGGCAATAATGATTAAAAAGGAGATTGCACGATTATCTATAAACGTAAAATATAAAATACACGATAATGGTATAATGATACGTTATTGGAAAATATCAAATTTTTTTTTTTTCACAACTGATAAGTTGAGTTAGACTTTTGATCAGACTCAGATCGAAAGAAGAAAAACTATAAATAACTTTTTTTGACGCAACAACGTAGGAAGATCTTATTTGGTGCGGCTATTAATCAATTTGATATTCCAAAGAATGAGAAATAGCGATATCGAGAAAACGGCTACATAACCAAATTTTATTCTGTCGATTTACGTCTACACGAGATTACATTTACCCGCGTAAATTGCCGATAATTTCGACAGTTTTATCACTTCCATTCTTCCGTTTCTTTATGAAATATTACGAGGAACATGGCCCAGATCACCTACTCTCACATATTGACGTATACATTTACGCATAATCATATCATCAAAGTGCGATTTACAGACGAGCGTGCACATGTTACATTTAAAATGCCTGTGATTATTACGTTACAAATGCCTCCCTTTACAAGACCGATTTGATAAAAGAATCGTTATCGTTTACACGAGATACATTACGAAACACATTATCCCGCGAAAAAGAAATATCGAAACACGATGAAAAAAGACTCTAAGAGCTATTATAATATTAAGGCTCTTCCGAACAGCCGTTTGCTGCTGTCCAATGGACAACATTGAGACATTAAGACGGTCGACCCAACAACGAATAAAACCAATCGATCGAATGATCGAGGAAGAAATAAGGACGAACCTTGGGGCAGGTGCACTTGGCGCGATGGTTGACGACCTCGCACTCGGCGTTTTCGCCGCACTGGCTCGAGCAGGGATTCTCGCACCTGAAGCCGCTGGAGCAGGAGAGATGCTGCGGACAGTCGCCGTCGGCCTCGCACTCGTGACGGCAGCCCTCGAGGGGTCTTCCCCGGTATCCCGGGAGGCAGCTGCACGTTGCCACGCCGTTCATCACCTCGCATTTGGTGTTGGTCCCGCAGGGATTGGGGTTCTTGCACGGCGCCTCTGTAAGCCATAAGTCGACTTAGTGGCTTTGCGCAGTCACGCCTCCTGGTATTAGTTCTTTTCACTCTAGCCCCCGAGCTACGGATTTATCCGTAGCTTAAAGTTGGGACGAACGATTTCGTCCGTTGTCCTGCGAGCGGCTCGAGGACAATGATTTTCAAGGTAATATTATGGCGACCAGTCGGTCGGCTATATTTGCCGAAAGTAAAGATATTTGGCTGACCATTTGCTCGCTGCGAGTGAGATTAAATAAAACGAAGCTAGTGTATTTGTATCTTAGTTCGTCGTATTTTACGTACTTATGATTATCGAGTGGGAGAAGAATTTAATAATACTCTATGCGTGATTTTACTTTATAGGTAGATGGAATTGGAAGGCATTTCAGAGACGATCTCTAATGGCTGTAGATCTCTAATAAACTAATGCGCAGTCCTGCGAAACAATTTAGCAAATGGACACCTATACTTATTTACTACACCTTTTTACTTATTCGCCTTTCAAGTACACATAACGTTAATTTGCACAAGAGCTACCTGTCCGAATGTCCCAATATGAAAAACGAGATTAACGTTAAAGATTGAATAGTGACTTAAGTCCGATGTACAAATTAAAGCTGCGCGTAACTCAACGAAAAAACTGAAGAAAAGTAGAAAAGACTTTACTCGGGCAGCGATAGAATCGAAATGGCAAATCGAGTTCGTCCTCGCGCAAGCGATTACTTACGGGGATCGTAGATGCAGTTCTTGAAGGGGTCGCCGTTGTATCCCGGGGGACAGCTGCAGACGGGCACGTGGTTCCTCGTTTGGCAAAGAGCGTTAGTGCCGCAGGCGTCGGCGCACGGGTCGACGCACTTGTTCGACGAACAGATCCTGTTGCCGATGCAGTCCTCGTTGACTGAAATAATCGTCGTTTTGGTTTCTCGCGATCTAAATCTCGGCCAGTTATCGATACTCACTTATGCACTCGACGCGGTTGCACACCGAGAGAGGATCGCCCATGTGGAGGTTGAGGCAGGAACAAACCGGTCGACCCTCGCTTATCGTGCATCTCGCGTTCACGCCACACGTGTGACTGTCGCAGCTACTACCTGTGCATCAAAGGGCTGTAAGCGCGAGTGCAACGATTGAAAAGGATTAAGAAGGTGGCTCAAGGTCCTGTTAATCGAAACCTCGCCCTTCGCTACGTCGTGAGTCTGCCTGCTTAGGCAGTTCTCGTCCGTATTATCGCTCGTAAATCTCTTTTCCATTTACGTTTAATTCATAGTTAAGCGTTTATCCATTAGGTTTATTCGTTAGATTTCGCAACGATCATTGTACGTAAGCATAAGCGACACTTTTATCACTTGAACATTATTTATGCTCCGACGAGAATTATTACACCGTGGTAGCGGTATTTTTAAGTCGTACGCGTATCAAGTTCGTTTATGATATTATTTTATTAGATTTTTTGTATTTTTACGATTGCTACTACCGCTAGTATTATTAGCGATCATAATCGCTGCGGCAATTAATATTGGTGGCTGATGTAAGCAACGTTATCTTTATAATCCTCGTCGACACAGATTTATGCACGTGATTTACATACGTAGTTTTGTCTCGTAAATAAAACAGACGAAAACGTCCGTATCCATCGCATGTTCCTTATAAGGTACATCGGCTGCTTTTTTATTTGCTTTTTTATTTGCCCGAGCACGACGTATAATTACTTCCTGCGTGCGTGCGATCGAATAAGGGCATCGTAAAACTTATCGTCTTAAGTCCCGCGAGTACATTGTAGTTTTTTTCGCGGTCAATTACGTAAACGAAAAGTAGCTTTGGTCAATTCTGTGCGCACTCTCTCGGATGTGCAATGCAATTGCCGAATTGTAACCGATTGCCGAATAGCGTTATAAAAATACTTGTAATTGACCCCAGGCTATTTTAATGAACTCTGGTGGACCGAATAAATTGGACATATCTTGTATGCTTTATTCAATTGTTAATTATAATTCATTTGCGACTCGATTTTTAAGGAATAACCGACATTACGTAAAGTCGAGAAGATCTTGGCTTTATTGCTTTTTTTTTTTAATATTAAATCTCAATTATAAGTATCCGTAATAAAAATCCGTAATCACTCGATTGAATAATATTAAGCACTGATTTAATTTGTACGAGAGCGTCCGATTTGGGTTTCTCAATCGACAAGATAATCGGAATTTTCTCCCCGATTTAAAGAAACAGTACATCGATTATGCCCATGGAAAATATTCTTTTTAACCTAGGAAACAATTGTATACTTTTTGTGCGTGAATAGGCTTGAAATTTTGTGCAGTGGTAAGTTACGTAATCGTGAAAAGCGCGTAAGGAAAATGTCCGTGGCAGTGGGTTGTTACTTAATTTCACTTCTCGTAAAATTAATCTCTTAATAAACTGGATGTACGCGTAAATGTAAATTGGCTATCGAAATATCAAATCCTGTCCACTTTTATACAAACTACCCTTTCGAAAGCTTTGATGAATGCATTCGTTACGCATACATCTCGCGAACCCGCAATTTTCTGGCCTGTAATTAATTGTAAATTATTTTTATCGAATTACATCGAGTTACATCGAGTTACATCGAGTTACATCGAGTTACATCGAGTTACATCGAGTTACATCGAGTTACATCGAGTTACAGATTTAAAGATACGAACGAGAAATGTAATTGAAAATACTCGCCACCAGTAAGGACCCTCGAAGTATAGTAAGCCTGCTGCATCGCCACCGCCGAAGCGGCCAAAAATGCAACAAGCAGAACTGCAGTCTGCACTGGCTTCATGACTATTTCTTCTTTAGCTCTTCCTTCTAGATAAACGAGGAGAATATACTTATAAAGTCGTTAACGTTTCGAGAACATTGTACTGGCTGTGAGTGAGAACGTTATTTTAATAGAAAAAAGGCTAATGATTCTGGAAAAGATTTCAACGCGAGATTTAGAGGACGTAACATTGGAAATGAAACTGGACGGTAAATTAAGAGAACGCGTATTTCCATTCGAATCCAATTAATAGTCTACATTCTTCGTGAGCATTTAGCTAAGTCGTGCCCCGCTTCTACTGGTTGATCTGATTATCGTTAGCGCGAAAGTTAATTAATATTTAAATGTTTCTAAATACATTCTAAATACAGTGCACGAGGAGGTGAGAAAATTTGAACTTTGTGATGTCTAATTGGCGTTTAATTGCGATCGATTCTATCGTAATTCTTCGGATAAAATTTCTTTGAATATCTGTAGAAGTAATACTTAGCAATGTACCTAAAAGTATTTTTATACGTGTTTATTCATTATTTGCAGAATTAACTTCATAATTCAGTACGAGAGTAGGAGCCTTCGAACGGATCGTGAATAGCTTGTGCTGTACGACAGAGATGAACGATATATCAGTGGTTGAAATTGATAATAAGATCGATAATGGGACAAAAGTGCCACGAGCAATCGGTAGAGGTTTGTTTGGGCGATCTCGTCGACTCGAACGAAAACAATAAAACGATGAAAATATCGCATCATCGATCTACGAATTAATGAATTTTTTTGTTAATCACTGACTCGGTCACACAGCCAGTAGCCACAGATTGTTTGTTTACGTAGCGCGAGTACAAATGCGCAATCGATGAATAAATTCAAAGGAACGAAATCGGTAAGTGGAGGAGGCAACGATGACCCAAGTGGAGAAGCAAGAAAGAAAAACGTGGCGAGACTCGAAATTACGTTTGTCCTCGAAAGGAGGAAGCTCGTAACCTTACCTTGAGCTCCGGGACCGAAGACTCGCGAGACCCGTGGGGGAAAAGTCGATCCACACGCGAGCGGATCACGAGATGAACTGACGGGCTCCGCCTCGGGATTCGCGAAGATGTAAGAAGCCGAGTCGTGCCTCCACGTGGGGCTTTCCGTTCCCCACTTCCACGGCTCTCTTATCTCGAACCGGATCGACTGGGCCCGGAGGCCCACGCAAGGCCCTCGAGCGATGGCTTCTTTGCCTTCTTTTCGAAAATTTTCATTCCTCTACTTTTTATTCATTTTCGCCTTTGCGAATGCTCGAACGAGCGATAAAAGTCAGCCTTCGGGGTTTGTCCGTAGCTCGGTGCGTGCGTTTTAGCGTCAAAGCGTCAATTGTATCGAGGTGAGAGCGATGCAGGTTTGGAATGCAAAAGTCAAAGGTTTACGGAGCCCTGGAAGCTTCTGCCCGATTCAAGTTTTACTCTTTCTTTTTTTTTTTTAAGGAAAGTAAACTGAAATTGGTAGATACGTCTTGTGAACTTTGACGACATCTTGGACGTTATGATGCTGCACGTCGTAATGGAATTAGCGGAGTTTTCCTAATGGTGGATGTTTGAAGAAACACTGAATTTTGTTGTAAATTTCCAAGGATCAATACTTAGAGATTGTTAAGTCGAAGAATTTGTCAACATTTGTCATAAATGGAATAACAATTAAAAGGATTATCGTGCACACCTGTAAAAGTTTTTTAATTTTCATCGTTGAATTATTTCGTATTTTCGGTAACTCTGTTTTATAAAAGAGAAATACAAACTATCCAATGGAATGGGTTATTACTTCTATTTAAAACTTCTATTCTATTTTACTTTGTGGCAAAAATAAAAAATGTAATGGACATGGCAGTAATCTGTAATGATTAGCCTGTGCTTAAATCTATAACAAAATGCACGATGCGTTTATAAATATCAATATTATAAATTTTATCGCGTAATTTGTACGCGTATATGAAATCGGCAACATAAGCATTGCAGCAGTTACGCAGCAATTACACCTGTAAACTTTCGTAATAGAAAACGTACATGGAGAAAATTATGTTTCATCGTTAATTATCTCTTGAGGTGAAGCAATAAATGTGACGTGATTTTTATTTCAATAAAAGAAGTCTTATAAAAGTTCATTGGTCAGGTGATAAACGTACAAATAAAGATTATACTCGTTTAATCAGAGTTTAATAAGACAAAATAATTTATGCTGCTTCTTGACTGAAAATGTTCCATACGTAGAGAATAGATAATAAATGTTCTTATAACGCAACGCGTATAAAGAATGAAATAATAATTTATAAAATGGGATTGTGCAGGTTGTTAAAGATAAATGTTTTATTAATAAATATTCTGTCACGTAGCTGCTCGTTTTAAGCATTGTGTACTGTATAATGTCCGCCACATTATTATTCGCACCATTTATAATTCTTATAATTGACGGGCAACATAAAAGTACGTAATATATGCAAATTCTACATTTCACTTGACAAAACGGATAACACTTTCTTTCGACGTTCTTCCACCTCTACAATAAACATCATATAAGAATATTATTCATTATTAATACACAGTTCTCTAAATGATCGCTTATTTATAGTATTACATCTTCGTTGTTCACGTGCGAAACTCCGTATTTTGTCTTCACAGGATAAAGCACTCAACTTTTCCTGTTCATTAATATCATTCTGACAACGTAAGCTGCGAAGGTAACCTACATTTTTATACAAAGATGTATGTTTATAATCTCGTCATTGATACCAAACGCATTACTTGGAGACTAAAATACATTCAAGTAGTGAATCACTTATTGATTCTTACGAATGATCTGTAATTGCGGACACTGCTGATGATTTTTCACAATAAAATTTTTAACATCAGATTGATCGAATACTTCCCCTTAAGTAGCACCACATGCAACATTCCATCATTATCGTTGTTTGCGTGATAATGTACAACGAAACTTCTCTATGTTGTTACAAAGTTATACGAGTGGTTTTATAACGAAGAAACCAAACTTCTTAAAAATAATTAACGTAGAAAAATTAATGACAGTGACCGAACCACTAATTATTGTTTTCGTATTGTAAGCATTGTTTAAATGAAAACGCATTACCGCAGGTATTCACGATGTAAACAATATATAGAATTTGACAAACGCCAAATTCTATATATGCAAATAATGCAATTATACTCTAATTCGATCAATAAGACTTCTATTGCCATTTGCTCATTATAGAACTTGTAATATCTCTTTTATTCAACCGTTAAAATTTAAAAATTTTTTGTTAACACTTTCTTTTATAATCAAGAAGATTGCAATTTTTGTAAAAGATTTTAGTGTGACCACTACCGATGAATTATAAAGGGAAAAAATTCGGTCGATAATGCGAACAAATTATTAAAATTAATCATTCATTATAAGATATTAGTTTTTAGGTGAAAAAATGGTATATACAAAACAACATGATTAGCATAAATTCGTGAATAAATCAAGCCATTCGGATAAACATAAGATATGTAAATTTTCTAAGATTTTAATATCGTCGAGCAATCGACGCATACGTTTTTTTTATTTATAATATCTTAAGAACATATCGACTTACGTGGAATATCAATAATTATAAACGTACTGAATATACTTAGCAAAATAATGTTTCTCTTTAGGTCTTGTATATTTTACAATTGTAAGACTAAAATTTCCTTAAATTTTATAAATTGGTGATTTTCGAAAAAAAAAACATACGAATAGAAAAATAAATGGTAAATTATTATTTTGATGTGCTTTTACAATTCTTTTTAAAGAGGAGAAAACATTCTAAAAATTTAACGATCCAAAAGTCTGAATATTATATTATTTATAGGCCGAGATTATTCATTTGAATTATTTAAATATTTGCTACGGAGCTGAAAATTATTAAGAAATAAAATAAATTCCATCTTGTAGTTTGAGAGAGTGAGTGAGTGAGTGAGTGAGTGAGAGAGAGAGAGAGAGAGAGAGAGAGCGTATTTTTTAATTCAAAAAATAAATTTTGAAATGCAGTTACCCAAAGATTAAATGCCAACATTCAAATTATTCACAATTATTTATGGCCAGTTTATTTTTATCTCAGTCATTTATTTAGACTTATTTTACTACTGTGCCAGATGAAACTTATTCAAATTATAATAATCAATAAGAAAATAGGTAAATTCCCTAAAATTTTTTTGTACGATTTTCTATTAAAGAAACTCTTTTTGTACGTGCATTCTTTGTATTTTTATATAATTATTAAACGAAAAATATAATAAAAGAACTTAAGTTTTCAAAAACTTTTCCCCAACAATTTTAATTATGTAAACCCCTGGATGGATTTTCGAGGTAAAAATTTCAAATTACGAGTTTAATCATTGAATGTTTGCACCTTTTGGATGCTTGAGCTTTTTATATTAAATAGAAGTAGTTATAAAAGACGAATTTCCAGGAGTAATAAACATTTCTATACATCTTTGTATAGAAATTTACGCGTTGATGGTTTTATATTAAAGAAATATAATATAAAACACGTCGAGACGTGAAATTTATGCATATAAAATATATTAGGGACTTCACTTGAATATAGAATTTTCTCAGAATAAAGTGACGCGATAGTAGTTCGTTGAATTACCTAAAAATCACGCTGTTTTGTTTCCTCGGGCTTTTTATAAATATTCCTCATGAGGAATATCAAATTTCTCGATGACTTTGTACATATGTTGTTTATATACATGGTAAAAAGTACTTTATTCTTAAGCTTTAAACGTACGCTATACATTAATTATATTTTGATAAGACTGTGTAAAAATATATTTTAGGTACAGTCGCTGTAAGTACCCTAAAAAACCATAAACGAAAAAGGCCAAAAACTTGCTCTAATCGACAGATCAATCTATCCATCGTTAAGATACTCGAACTGAATGGAGATGACGTATAAATACTTGCGAACAACCTGTTATACGCGTGTCATAAAAAGTTGTTATTTTATATCCGAAGACTAAATTTCTTATCTGAAATCGTCTTTTTTATGAAGGCTTGTCAGGAAAAATTCAAATAAAAAGTTTTTTGGGCACTCAAAAACACGTTCCATCGTCTGAGGTAGGAAAAGAAAAAAGAAAAAAAGCAAAGCAACTTTTGTAGAAAATTTGTTTGTACATTTTAACCATTATGAGCGTCTGTACAAGTATTTCTCGTTAAATGTAAATCTCGTAGAATTTTCTTCACGGTGGAATATCTGAGCTGTTTTTCTGTTTCGGGTTTGATGAGGTCATAAATATCTGGGATTGCGAAAGACTGTTTTCTGTACACTTTAAGGTCGGAGTTGAGGTCATTCGTAATGTCATTCGTGCTCCCATATTGGGATTCTTAGTTGATTATCAAAGAAAGAACAACGTATTTTCATACAATTCCAGAGATAATCGAAAGTCAGTTTATCTCCATGAACGTTAGATGATAAATCATGAAAGTAATAGAATGCACGCTAAGAAAATTAGTATTTACATATTTATAGCCAGACTTCTAGCAGATAAAACATACAATGTTTAGTTCGTTAATGTAAATAATCCCCCTGAGCGGCCATAAAGTTTTTTGATTAAATGTGTATTACCACGCGTTAAAGGCAAATCTAGCGCACAATTATGTACGGAAAAAATTGAAAACATGATAAATAGGAACGACCACGCAAATCCTTGCTTACGAGACGTGTCTTACGTACACTACTGACCTTATTCGCCTTTGTCCCTGAAAATGACATAATGCAACCGCATTTTCTTGATATGTTTCTACACGCACAGTAGAGCAGTGCATCGGGAGGGTTCATTAAACAAAGAAGTAATTAACTTAATTGATTATGTGATTTTTAATACTATGATATAAAAAAGCATTTGCATTTTTTATAAAATAATAACTCGTACAAACTAAAGGTAAAATTAATATTGTGCTTTAGACAATAATGCATGCTATGAATGTAACAAAACCTTTTGTAAAATTTACATAAGCGATTATGATGCATGAACGTACACGGAGAAAAAAAAACATTTGATGATATAATTTTTATATTATAAGCTACTTTTTTTAATTTATAACACAAATTTATTACACTTGTTCAATTTCTAATATATTTACTCTATGTTCTACAACAAAATCAATAACATTACGATGAACTTAATGAGTTTAAAACCTTAATGACTAAAATAAAGGGGAAAACTGTCATGCCTTATTGAATACACCAAGATTTTTATATAAACGTTTCATAGCTCCAATGAATATTAAGTCAAAGTTTTTTTCTTTAAGTTCTAAGTTTAATACAAACTATTCTTTCAAACGTTTTTAAAGACGCTTAAGAGACATTCTTTAACTTTCGATGAGGTACGTTAAACAAATTGTAAAAATGTGTTGAAAAGTGAAAATTTCTCTAATTACATAATACTACCTAAAATATATGTAAAAGTGAATGCGAAGAGTACGAGCACTTTATAATAAATAGAACTCTTATACTAATTACAAACATTTAACACTAGTCTTTTTTCTCCGTACATCATACAGAAAACTTACTCTAAGTATAATATTTATATTGTGCCATTATATTTATCTACGATCCGCCAAACATAATGTATCTTCTGTACATATTAGAATTTTGTTTATTTGATTTACATAGTAAATTAAAAAACCATTCTTGAAATTAATATTAAAACGATTTGTTTTTTAACAGATGAATTAAAATACGTTCAAATATTGGACAGTCTGAATTCTATAAAAAGCATTAAACAAATCTCAGCTTCTTAATGTTCATTAGAGTTTCTCATCTGTACATTTTTTTGGTTTGCTTTATTGTTGTTTTGAGAAAATTTTAAAAATTCTTCAAAAGCTTCTGCAATCATATCATCTTCTTCGTCGTTTTCCCAGGATTCTGGAGATCTATGAAAATCAAATATTTCCAAATTTTTCATATTTCTTAAATATAATTTAATATACAATCAATATTGTATTCTATACTAACAGAACTTCTGCCTCTGCCAAGTCTTCGAGAAACCTGCTTTCTTCATCCGTTATTACTTTACCATCAGGACCATAGAATATTGGCTCGTCGGCAACTTGTGAACTTGAAGATTGTTTATTTTCAATGTGTAGAGGAACGTGAGATGAAATAACACCCCAATTTCCACTTCTTAATTCACTTACGGTGTTCACCATGCGACCAACATGTGAATCTACTCTCCCTTGAATGACTAGATCAGATAATGTACGCATTACTTGTTCCATTTCTGTACGATTTCCACTACTATCTCTTTCTAAAGTTTGGCCAGCCAACTAAAATTATACAATCAAAAGTGAAAATTATGTAAATATGGTAAAGCTCATTTTTAAAACTTTCTGAAACCTTTAAAGCTTGACATATGTTCTTAGCAGAACTAGGGGCTGGATTCTGCAGGACTGTATTTATTAATCGAATTAAAAGTTTTCCTAACTCTGAAGCTGGGGCAGGTTCCATTTGTGTAACCAACTCAGCTAGAAAAAATATTAAACCGTGACATTTCTTTTCAATTTCTTCAGTGTGTTTTGTAATTTGTCGCCAAGTTTCGGCTTGTTCTTCAGTCTTTTGTTTACATCTGCAAAAGATTATTGTAATTTAACGACGACAAAACATTTCGAAATTTGAGCAATTTAATTATATTTTATATTATCAACGAATAATACTAACTGGTTAATTAATGTTTCTTTAAAAATGGATGTGGATCTGTCTGTTGTAAGTGTTACAGTGTCAAGATGAGTACAAAGTCTTGCACCGCTATATCGGAAATTTCCCTCGTTTATTGACTAAAATTAAGTAAACAGTTGTAATAAATGAAGGCACTAAGCAATTAGAATTATAGCTAGCATTGAGGTTTTATTAAGATTACTATTGAATCGAAATTTTTGTATTCACATAATCATTGTATTATTTAAAGTTTAAATAAGAAATAATTACAGAATGTAAATAAGGAAGAAAAAAATCCAAGAAATTAAAATAAATTTTATAGTTCCCTACATTTATGATTTCCATTAGGTTCCAGAAATTTAGAAAGTACCTACACCTTAACACATTGCACATAAAAATTTCTTGAGTCTATATCACATATAATATAAGAAAAAATGTATAAATGTAAAACTTTTGGCTTTATTAGTTCTATTATATTCAATACTTGTGAATAGAATTAAAAATACTAATTGTCAAATTTCTACATTAATCACATTAAATGTCAAAAATATTCTACTTTATCAACATTATCTAAATTAACAGTGAATTTTTAATTAATAATTACTATTTATGAAATGTATTGTACATTAATAACAAGTAAGAAAATTATCATGATTTGAAATATGATTGAAGTAAATTTATTTTAAAAACGAATTACTTCAGTCTTCTCAAACTAAAAATCAGGCAACTATTAGAAATAAATACCTGTTGAATAATCATATTAAAGAT
Source organism: Wiebesia pumilae (assembly GCA_018907045.1). Classification (NCBI taxonomy): domain Eukaryota; kingdom Metazoa; phylum Arthropoda; class Insecta; order Hymenoptera; family Agaonidae; genus Wiebesia; species Wiebesia pumilae. Next base: position 8,160,382 of record JACCHZ010000138.1, read on the forward strand.
TTCTTCACAAAGTCTGGGTTGATCAAGGTACGAACTAAGAGTGTCTACCAAGTGTGCAACTAAAGAATCAAACTTTCCAGGATTTATTGTTAAAGTTCTCATGGCATTTTCCAGTTGTATTAAAGTACTAGTGAAATCAAGAATTTGTCCATCGTCCTGATTATTTTTATATTAATCAATAATTTTTAGTATTCAAAATTATTATTATATATTATAATTGATTAGAATTTTAATTTATATACCAGGTGTTTATTAGCAAAATCTCCAGAGCCTCCATCAAATTGACCATAATCTTGAATAATAGGATATTGGTTAAATTGCTGAAACGGCATACCGTGATATCCCAATTCAGAAAATTGTTGTTGTTGCTGTTGTTGAAAATGTTGAGGAGCTCCAGATTGTTGCCAGTTGTATTGATGTTGTTGTCTTTGAAGCATAGCTTGTTGAACATTTTGAGCCTGTCTTGCTATATGTATACGATCCTGAACAGAACTTCGTGATACGGGGCCTGACTATTAATTTAAAAATTAATAATTAATATTTAAGAAAATAAATTAATAAACGTAATAATATACCTACTGGAATAAAAGCTTTGGGCACAAATTCAGCAGCATCAACAGAAAGAACTGAATTTTTCACGATGTCGCTCACAGCTCCTTTAAAGATTCGCTTATTATTTTTATTTATTTATTTTTTCTAATTATACTTATACTTATTACAAAGAATATATAAAATATCTATTTCATAATTAAGAAAGCAATTATTATAAAGCTCATATTCTTTTTATTTACTTTGAAATGTAACAAATTCAGTAAGCCAACATAACTTTTTGCGAGTCTGTACCAAATTTTATAATCAACCGTGTTAATAATTTTGCAATGCTAAATACATTTGCCTATAGCTTGTTTTTATCAACATCAACAAGACTAATGCGTTATATGCTTACGTATTAAATAAAAAAGGGGAACGATCGATTGAAGTATAACTGAAATACTTTTTTATTTTACCTTTATGTACTAAATTCTAATTTCTCTTTATTAACGTTGGTATGCAGTTTCAATAACAAGTATTGGCTTATATCGGCAGTCTTTTTGTAAATATACAAATATACAAATATTCTTTTTGAAAAACGACTTTCTTCTGTATTTGTCTCATGGATTAATTAAAACAATTTCATACCATTCGATATAAGATAGTCTCTTTTTTTATAAAATAATAAGTTTATTGAAAAATTTGTCTAATGCCTAAATGCATTTTGCAGAATTTTCAAGGTTAAAAAAAAATGTTTAATTTATGCCGGGCCATCGATATTAAATCAAAGGCCATCAAGTAAGTGGTTAAAAAAGCCCCTAGAGCATCAGCCTTATGGTATTTAGCGCAGTAAAAACCTGGAGATTGATGAGGCCTACGTAAAGGTTCTTGATCAACGGACCGGATGCCGCGTCCACGTCCTTTGCTCGTCCATCGTTCGCCTTCGGCGTCACCGTTTCCAGTGCCCTCAGCATTACTATAATGTTCCATATTGTAAAGTACTTAAAAATTCACGAACTGAATGTAATAATGCCGTACACCTCGGGAATTAGGTTAGGCGGCACCGTAAGCGACACTTGGCGTTGCACCGTTTTTGCTCAAGAAGAAAGTGTGCACGTCGCACCCTCGACATAGGACATGTATCTTGCGAATCTCCAACTGATTCAGATTCTCATTAGGATAGAAATTCCGGGATGTTGAATTGTTCTTATGATAAATATACACCGCACAATGTACGAACGTCGATAGAGTCGACGGTATTCACAACGTAGTCATGTGTATGTTGCGACTGCGTCGTTAACGTTATTCGAAAAATTGTGTATTCCTAGTCTGTCGTCTGTACCGCGTCTGCAGTTTTTTTATTCGCACCACAGCTATACAATCGTGCTTGACAATGTTGGTGATGTGTCAATAGTCAGAAGTCCGTGATTCATGACCACGAAAACGATTCGCTATTTTCTAACAATTTTTGTGCGATTTCAATTTTAATAAGTTTTCAATATGCATGCTATATTATAAGTGTAATTTTAAACTTTCAGCTGGAAATTATTATTTGCAATTTAACTAAATAGAATACATCATAATTATAGCTTTGCATTAAACAAATTCAATTAATCATTAATATTCATTGAGAATTAACACAGTATCTCGAGCAAATGAATCGCGCTTTGTATTATTCTTAAAGAATATTACTTGTAACATAATGAGTCTAGAAGCGATCAACCGAAGAATTACTCTGATATCTCATGTAAGAGTTTATGTATTCGTAACTTAACGCAAAGAAATATAGTTTATTTATGAGATGCCAGTGTTCAAAAAGTTGCGCTTTTCGTTGAATCATCTGCATTATCGATCGAGATGGTCGAAGCAGCCCATCTCGTATGATACATTCATTGGCAGTGATGCCACAGTGATGCTGTGTAATGTCGGAATTTCCCGACTGCTTCTGTCACAATCATAGGCTTTTAATCGTCCCGCACTTGCTACCATCGAATTTATCATCTTCGACATGTCCACTGACAGCTTTTACAACTTTCCTGGCTCTTGAAAAGCTTAGTAACTAAAGACCGAGGTTTGTAAAAGAACCACTGAGGTGATGTAACAAAATGTTCTTCTTTATTTAATGTTCATTGGATATTAAAAGAAATTGATACTTTATAACTTTCATGTATGTTTCACCCAAACGTTCCTAAAAAGAAATTGAAATACTTACAGCATGCCGACGGACTCTGAACAATGATTCAGAGAAACCCTGTTAAAGGGACCCTGTCTCCCTTTGATGCTTTCACGAGTCACCAGTGATATATCAAAATTTGATAATCAAGGGTAAGACTGTAAGATGCTGGAGGTTGGTCTTAGGGTTGTCAGAGGAGTCGATTGGAAGTGGGCAGATCAAGATGGCGGTGAAGGACATGCAGGAACGGTTGTTGAAATTGGTAAACCATCCTGTGCCGGAAATACAGCCCTCAATACCAATCATGCTGACAAAACACCTGACAAAACTGTCATAGTTCAATGGGACCATGGCTCCAGGAGCAATTATCGCATTGGTTATCAAGATGCGTATGACTTGAAGATTTTTGACAACGCTGCAGTGGGAGTCAAACACTCGAATATCGTCTGCGATGATTGTAAAACGCACGGTATTATTGGTATACGATGGAAGTGTTCGCAATGCTTTGATTATGATTTATGTACTCAGTGCTATATGTCAGATGTGCACGATTTGAAACATACCTTTCAAAGATTTCTAACTGCAAATTCAGTTGGGTGAGTAAAAAAATTTACGAAATTTTTTTTTATACAGCTAACATTTCCATTCTACTTTCTTAATACAATTCTGTATTTATAGTATGCAGATTTACTTGTTAAATATTTTATTATAAACTCAAATTCGTTTACATTTCTATAAATGTCATATTTATAAAATGTAAAAATGTTGAATTTACAGGATACATTTACCAAATAGAGAAAATTGTACAAAAATAGCATTGAAGGGGATTTTTATTGGAGCCAAAGTTACCAGGGGGCCTGACTGGGAATGGGGAAATCAGGATGGCGGTAGAGAGAAAAATGGAAGGGTCATCGATATACGTGGTTGGGACAATGAAAGCAGTCGATCTGTAGCTACAGTAACTTGGTCCAGTGGAAGTACGAATGTTTACCGATTGGGTTATAAAGGTTGCGTAGATTTATGTTATGTAGAAGCAGCCACTGCCGGTACTTATTATAGAGAACATTTACCTATTCTGGGACAGGCAATACCAACAGTACCACAAAACGAAAATTCTACCTTAAATTCTACGAATATATTAAATCCTCCTAGTCCTAGTCACACAACTTTTGTAGTTGGAGATAAGGTAAAAGTTTTAATGGACGTTGATACCTTAAAAGGAATGCAGGCGGGCCATGGTGGATGGAATCCACGAATGGCGAATTATATTGGAAAGGTACTGAAATATTACATACGTTTTAAATTAATTAAGGCTTTAAAAGATAAGCGAATACGTGATATTTAAGAAAACATCGTTATAAAATTTATATTTCGGACGCATACGCATTTTTAAACATTATCACACATTGATTGTACGCATATCTCGAGTAACCGTCTTAATAAAAAGAGCAAAGTTTCGGGTCTTAATTATCATTTTTTCATTTAAAGTCATTTATCGATAAAATTCTATAATAATAATATTTCTTATGTTTTTATGTTAAAGATTGGTGCGGTACATCGGATTACGGATAAAGGTGATGTTCGAGTTCAATACGAAGGATGTAATAATAGATGGACATTTCATCCAGGCTCGTTAACAAAGGTTATTAGTAAAGAATATTTCGTTCTTGGTGATATCGTTAGGATAAAGTCGGATGCAAACGCAGTCAAACATTATCAAAGAGGTCATGGTGAATGGATAGACGTGATGAAAACGGTAAGTAATAATTAAATTTTAAGCAATACTTTTTATTTTTCAATTTTTATTTTTCAATATTACACTGGAAATGCTTTCCGTAGGCTTTAGGTAAAACGGGCCGAGTGATAAAAATTTATCCAGACGGAGACATGCGAGTGCAATTAGGAGCGCATATATGGACATTCAATCCTTTAAGCGTCACTTTAGTCCCGCCAGGTTCCGAAGCTGCAAACTCTTTCACAGATGCCACTCGAGGTAAAATTACACGTTTATAAAAAAATCAAAATTCTTAAATACCGATCCCCGGAATACAAGAAAAGGATCGTTACTAGGTGCGACGCAGGAGAGCACGGACATCGAGGTCGAGAAGTTATTGCGCGATGCGGCGAGGGGTAAAGCGGGAATTGTCGCAGTGAAAGAATTTCTGAGGAAGTATCCTAACAGAGTGGATGCACGGGGTGGTCCTGGCGGTGGCCGGAAAACGTGTCTGCAGGTCGCTGCTCATCAGGGACAACGCGAACTATGTTGCCTTCTACTGGACGCGGGTGCCTCGCTCTTTGCACTCGACGAGGATGGCGACACTCCTCTTCATTACGCAGCGTTCGGGTAATTGCGCTTTGCTCACAATGACAAACGAATGAAATTGACCGTTCGATTTACTCTTCTTTTTCATATAATAAAAATCATAAGTTGCAATGCCATTACATTTTTTCAAGGAGAAATTCTTGCAAATGTTGAATCCCAGTGAATTTACAAATGTATTTTTAAACTTAGCATACTTACTCTTTTAAATTATTCGTGAAAATAGTTGTATTAACGAACCAATGCATTGCCAATTGTCCGCTTTTAATCATAATTATCGAATGCATTTTCGTGTACGAAAGCTTGTATTTATAAAATTAAAAATTTTCATTCTACGAAAGCAAAAGAAAAGAAAAAGAACACGAACATAACGTATGAAAATGTATATAATTAATGTCTTGAAATACATTTCTTTCTATTTATGGAAATCTATAATTATAAAATTTTTCACGCAAATGAAATATATTAGGAGTACTGTTGATTATTCGATAAATAAACACGATTAAGACGTATTTCGTCTTATAAAGGTCTTATAAAGACACGTTATATGACATTGCTTATTTAATTAATTAAACTTAACTTCTTGGCACTCTCTTTCTTTCATCAATTCAAGTTTATCTAATAAAATATTGGAATATTTGATCGATTATTCTTTTTCGCGTAAATAACGATTGATAAATGCACGTTCAATTGTATATAAATGCAGTTCTTACAAATTAAGGAACAAAGAACGCCAGCTCATAAAATACCACACCCAAGCAATTAGCAACGTCTCTATAGAAATATTTCAAGTATGCGTAAAACGCGACAAGAGGTTGAAGAATTAAAAACTGCGCCAAATGTGCCGAGCAAAGAGAATCATTGCAGCGTAAACGGTTAGTCACCAATAACGACTGTCCTAATTGGCAACAATTTTAATACCTCGAAGCTCAATGCCCCATAAAGCGAAGCCCTTCCCAGCCAATGTATTTCCCATAATTTCCACCGTCGCGTGAGTCAGCCTACGCGTTAGAAGGAAGCTAAAATCAAGCGTAAAATCGTTGATTGAATTCTTCATTTATTCACGTATAAATGTTTATTCTCAGCAATCAGCCAGAGATAATGGAGCTTCTGCTGGCGCGAGGTGCGGCAATCGACGCGGTGAACAACGGCAAGTGCAGCGCACTCCACGTGGCGGTGAACAAGCAACACTCGGAATGCGTGAAGATGCTCCTGCGCCACAACTGCAACGTCAACCTCCAGGACTCGTACGGGGACACGACCCTGCACGACGCCATCGGCAAGGACGCCCTCGACATCGTCGACGCACTCTGCAGCTACGAGCGCCTGGACTTCACGCTGCGCAACAAGCGCGGCTTCAACGTCCTGCATCACGCGGCCCTCAAGGGCAATGCCCAGTAAGTACAAGCCGCACCCGATCCTTTTGCTTTGATAACAAATCGATTTGAATTACGTATTGTACAATTGGCTGGGCGAGGTCGAGCTGGCCGATTAGAAGTGTATTCGTTTAGATGAATTATTTTGCTTCGTGACGATAGCCATTCGCTTTTATGCTGTAGGTAAGAGTGCGTTGCGCGTTTTGTCGATAATTACTCTAATAATACGATAATTAATAAGTAAGTAATCGTGAGATCAATAGGCTTACATTGGGTGGAAAGAACAGCTCTTCTATCTCAAACGCTTGCTAAGTAAATTGTTCATAAAAGCTCTCTGTGTAAAAATAACATTAACTACTTTTCGTTAAATTGCTTTTAATTTCCTTTGAATTTCCTTTGCTAGAAAATGGAGTTATATATTTCTTTTAGAGTTAAAGTATACGATATCGACACGTTCTTGTTAAACGTTTTAAATTTGTTAATTCAAATTTACCAACAAATCATTTTCATAATCAACATTTATATTATTCATATTCAAATCGCATTCTAATTAATTTTTTGTTTAAAGTAAATTTATCATTGTTTTCAAAATTCGAATAATCGTATAATTGAGATTGTGAAATTTAAATTCCAATATATTACGGATAGAGACAAAATATAGAAAGGAGAACAATATTCAATTTAAAATGCTTCAATTTAAACGGTTAATTTCTTAAAATGTCCAGTACTATTTAATATATGTACTTTTTAAAATTAATGTAATTGTAGTTTTCACGACCTTAATACGTAACAAATTTGAAGTTTCTTTTATCATAACTTAATACAGAGTGACAGTTGCACAAATGCATAAACATATTTTAATTTGCTTAACTTAAATTAGTTTTATCAGCGTAATTATTATGTTTTTAAAGACCACTCAATTGCACGTTATTTATCAATACGAATTATGACGGTTATTCGTGCACGTTTGGCTTTTGAATTTTTTAACTTTCTCCACGTTCAAAAGATTTAAAAACATCTTTTGTACGCTCCGAATAAATCTATGTTATTTAAACAAATCTATAAAATTAAATATTAGTAAAAATATTAGTCAAAGAAATTGGAAATCATCCGCAAAATAAGTTGGGGATGATTTGACAAATTTAGTTGCGTAACGACAGACATATCAGAATTATTTCATCCGTGTTTCTACAAAATGAGTACATCGCTAAAAAATTTGTTACGATTTGGTTTTATTGGCTTATTGCATTACTCAATTCGAGCGCGACTTTTACGCCGTACAACGAATGAATTACGCATGAATTTAGATTTCACTTTTATGAATGAAATGTTTCGTAGATACCTAAATGCTTCATGGATTACGTTATTTTGTTGTTGTTGAAATCGTGATAATTTTAAATTTAATTCAGAATATCTAATGGCGGCAACAAAAACAGAGGAGTGTAATTACGTACATTATACAAAGAAATAAAAAGTGAGTAAATAAACTTTGAGGAACGAAGACGAGTAAATTTCAAATCCAGATCTTTTGCAATCTGTGCGAAAGATTAGGGCTTTTAGAAGTGGACCTGATCTCTTATTTACCCGATGTTTCTTTAAACTTTAAACAACCAAAATCGTCAAAATCGATTAAAAAATCCATGGAATTGTTCACGTAGGCAACGATTTTATTTCCATCCAGAGAATACAGTTTCTTTTCTTTTGACACGATGCGTTCATGACTTGCAGCGCGATGCAGCGGTTGGTAGTGCGCGCGCGTCACCTCGTGGACGTGAAGAAGGAGGACGGCTTCGCGGCGCTTCACCTGGCAGCTCTAAACGGTCACCGGGAGGTCGCGGCGACGCTGCTGCAGTCGTCGGGAGGTCGGGCCCGAGTCGATCTCGAAAACAACCGCCGGCAAACGCCTCTGCACTTGGCCGCATCTCAAGGCCACTGGGGCCTCGTCGAGCTCCTCGTCAGCCACAACGCCGACATCTCGAGCCCCGACGAGGAGGGCGACACTGCCCTCCACATCGCCGTCACCAAGTGTCGCTATCAGTCGACCGGGACCGCGCCCCCCGATGCACCGCGTGACTCGCCCTCCTTGTACGCGGTAAGTCACTCTCTATGATCTACACGCGCGCGTAACTCCACATTGACAAGATAACAAAATTGCACGAGCATCTTCTTCGTTTTCACCTTCTACGTATTATTCTTTGAAGCTCGATTCTTGTACCTTTGTGCCATTCGGTAGCACATTTATACTCGCAGCGCATCTGCGAGTTTGTTCTTTGTTCTATATTATTTTGTCGGCCTTGGTCAGTGCCGAGTCTCTTTAATATTAATGACTTTTTTGTTTCGTTAACAAGCGTTATGCTTTTAAAACGACCTGCGACAACTTTTGCATATATTTTCAGTTTAAGCAAACCGAAAGGTTTTGCTGGCTTCATTAACTTTCTTTTATATAGCAATACCATATTCTATAAATGTAACTTATACATCTGCATGTTTATGCAAGCATAAGTCTCTAATCGAATAAATGGTATGTGCGCGTGAGACTCAGCGCAAAAGATATCGCAATTTAATTTATTCTTCGATTTGGCAGATATGGCAAGACTTAAGTAGACAAGGTGCTAAGACTGAGTTGACCTTGGTGTGTTTCTTGGTTAACAATGACAGCAGTGGTGCGATTCTCGAGGAGTCGAAGAATTCCAAGGGTAAGACGCCCCTGGATTTGTTACAGGCTGACACGGATATCGTGCCGTTCATCGAGCTGGTAAAGTCGTACCAGGATCGACGTCGGCACGTAAGCAATTTAGCGACGGTCGATAATGTGCAGGCGTCGGTATGCGAAATCGAGACGGTCTCGCAGTCCAACGTGAACAACGAGGTGTCGAGGAAGCCGTCAACCTGCGGCAACTGCTGCTTCAGCCACAGGCAACTCGCACCTTCTAACGCCGAGGTTGAGGAAAACCGCCTAGGACCCGGAGGCAGCATTGATTCCACCAACTGCACGCACTGCGGCTGCGCATTCACCAACTCGCAGATGTATCACGGTGAGACGCGAGTTTTCTTTAGTTTTTTTCTTTACTTGGATACGGCATGACACCGAATGAAAAATTTGCATGTTATTTTATAAATCATCGCGTCTATTACGCAAATTTATCAATAAACGTTATAGATATTGTGCAGTGAATGGTTACGATTTATGATAATTGTTGACACTTAATCAGACCAGTGATTCATTTGTCAATACTCGTGATCTTACTGTCTCGTCAACAAAATTTTATAATCCTCTTTGAATGTCTGAACGATAGAGGCACTATTTTAAAAAATTCATAATGAATAATATTTTTCTATCGAAGACTTTTGGTTTTGTCGTTGAAAGGTAAAACACGCGATTATGGAAATATTCATTTCATTTGTAATGCAGCTAAAAAGTTTATATTTATATAATTCAGTGGCGTAATTTCTCATATAACTTAATATTTTCAAATTAATCGAAAGTAACTAACAAAAATACCATTGATTTAATTTACAATTAAATTAATGTACTTGTCGTTTTAGATTCTCAATTGAACAGAGAAGAGTTGGAGAAGGAAGTCAAACGAGAAAAGGCGAAAAATGGTTATTCCGATAAGAATAAGAACGACAAATCGGATAGGGAAAAGGACAAAGACCTGGAAAGATTGAGATATCTAGAAACAAGAATAGCGGATCTTGAAGAAGCTAATATGTGCAGTATATGTATGGAGCGTAGACGAAACGTTGCGTTTCTGTGTGGTCATGGTGCTTGTGAACACTGTGCAGCTCCGTTGAAAACGTGTCACATGTGTCGTCAGACGATTACGAAAAAAATTAATTTATACTAATAGACTGACTTGCTGAAGAAACGACACAAACTTCACTAGGGCTATAAAATAAACCGAATCATTAGGTTTTAATTTATTAGATACTGTTATTTATTTTAAAATTTTATTCGATGGGCTAAAGGCAAATTATCGAGCGCTTTCACGCGCTTGTGTGGTTCCTTAACCATTTCACTTACGATTAACGGACCACGAAAAGATTTCTTTAGTAATAGAGTCGATAGAGAAACACGCGCGCGTGTACGCACGCACGTATAAGGTCGCGCTAGTCACCGGATCAAGAAGTGTGATTTTATATATATACATATACACGCACACGTATATGTGTATAAATTTCCGCATTCGAACAATAAATTGACAGTGACTTACCATTCGTTCGGAACCCTCGTACAATCCATAGGCTATGATTCATTCGCGATCAGAGCTTATAACTTTCTTAAACTGATTCTTAATCAGCTTAAGATTATTTACGTACGTGATTAATATCGAACTTAGAATCAACGTATTTATGTGGAATATTGGATAAGGCAGTAATCATCGGTTCGGAAAATATCAAAGCTATATCACTCCTCGATGTGTAGTCATTGTTTACTTAGATTTGCTTAACAGGAAAATGTAGTTATAAAAACCCAAATCAATGGGGTATTAGATTTTTTCTACCCATTTTAATCAATTTTCTGTTCTTAGAAAAACATTTAATTAATATCCGTATATAGAGATAAATTTGATACTGAGTGTATACTATAAGATTTGGGAAATGTTTCAACTTAATAGCAGATTGTCATAATTCACGTTATGGAACCTATAATGAGCCAACTATTAAATATTTCGACTCTCGTAACATAATCGATCGATCCCAGACTAACGTAAGAATCATAACTATTCATTTATATGACGTTACCAATAACGTTAATCAAATGCGATTTAACGGCGGTCCACCACTTGACCAGACATTTTCAAGAAATCATCGTGTGTCATAACACGAGTAGTCGGTACAAGTACAAATGAGTTGATTCGACAGGTGTTTTTGAAAGTTTCAAGATAGGCTGAAAAAACAGGAGAAAAAACAGTTACGTCCGATTGGACGTAACAATTCTCTAGATTGTGGAGCGATCAATTCTGGATAGTTTATTCCTCGTCGATGTAAATTTTATGTCTTTGGAGGAACATTATTAGGCATACAGGGATAACGAAAGGTTGATCATTGTTTTTCCTCCTCCAAATATTTGTTAAGGTGCTGCCGCCGCCTTGAATGATCTTAGCTCCATTAGCCGTAAAAGTTCTAATTATACGAGACAACTGATCTTGGACACTTAAACTACAGTTCGAAGCATATTTTATTGCAATGGCCATTATAGTTTTGTTTGAAATTGAAAGCTATTTGTGATTTTCATGGCTTACCACTAATTTAACAAATATCACCATAAGCCCAATAATAGTTTTTAACAACTCGAAAAAGATCTTATAATATCCTACTCCAATAAAACTTCGATTAGTGGTAATTTGTTCCATAATTAATTTTAACTCGTTCCCACTGAATCGCTTCAAATATAAAACGTGACTCCACTCTATGACAGCCCTCTTAATGACATCTATAGAAGATGTCGTATTCCACTTTTTTCCTTAACTTTCTCTAATTGCAAAGTTGTCTCTTATTTAATTAGCGACTTCATTTTGGACAGATTTAATCCTTTCGTTAATGTACTTGTATCGTATCATCTTATAAATTTTACTTTACTTAAATGCAAATATGTCAACTCGTCATTAGTTGACTAAAAGCTGTATTCTTCTCTCCTTCTTGATGGACTATAGCAGTAAGGCTACCATTCCGCATATTAAAAAGAGAAAATAGTACAATAAACCACATGGGCACTTTCTTTCAACTTGGTCAATAAACGCTCGATAGTATCGAGTTTTGCTTCCATTCATGCCAAATCAACTTAAGAAAATAAATTTATATTCTATCACGATTTTGTCTTTATAACGAATAACCGTATAGTATAATCAAAACGTAATACCTTTTGTAAATAAGTGTGTAATGATGATCGTAAATCACACATATGGCAACAGGGTCTTTGTATTTCTTTTATACGTTTCACAATGTCGAAATTCGCTCTTAATATTTGCATTTTACCACTTCCGTCTTTTCACTTCGCACAGGTCGAACCTCTAGTAGATCGTCTTATTAGCTATTATTAGCTTTCAAACTCTCACGCGAAGATTGCAGATGTTCATTTGATGCACGTGAACTTCTCACCCTAATCAACCAATACATTTGATATAAAGAAATTTTACACCGAACAAAGTGATGCTTCTTTATCTACAGCAGAAGAATATTTCAGTTTCTTTTTAGCATCTGACTGAAGTAGTGTCAGTAGTCAATAAATAAAAGATATAATTAAGTGCTCGATGCCTTTTAAAAATGAAGAAAGTCGATATTGTATCGTCTAGCTCCACTTACATCCCTGCAAGAAACTGCCACCAAAAAGCTTGTAATTTTAAATTAAAATTGCTGCTTTTTTACCACGTGTATCACTGAGAAGTCTGAAGATTTTTTCATCATATCTATGTACCATATCGTGCCATAATAAAAAATTTAGAAAATTTTAACGATCGAAAACATTTTAAAATCAACGTGTCGGGGCACTTTTCTATTACCGCGTCTCCCGTCCATTTTTTCGCGACCGTAATAATCGTGCATGCCTTTGATATCTTACCTCATTTTCGTCAAAAAGTAAAGCTAAGGATTCTTTTTATTCCTTTCTTACTTGTTTTGCCCGTGATATTCGTGTATATTTAAATGTGACAAAATGAAAAATGAATTTCGACGTTCATTTGATTTTTAGGAAAATTAAAAAAAAAAAAAAAAAATTAAAGAAAAAGAAGAAGAAGAAAAGCATTTCAAAGGTGTTAAGAAAATCTTCGGAGTTGTAGAGTCAAGAAAAACAAGTTTTTCTAAAGTACTTGTACCATTTCTTAGCGTATTTCTTTATTACATTTTTTTATGCAATTCACTGCTTTTGTTTATTGTACATTATTTGTAAATATTTTATCGCAAATTTATATTTGAACTATATTTTATAGTGATATCACTTAATTATTTTAGAAAGTTTCAGGGATGACTATTATGTATATATACTAGTTGTTTTTAAACAATTTCTTGGACCATACTTTGTATCGATTGAAATTAGAATGTTGAAAAGAATGTTATACGGTTCATTTTCGTGCAATCTATTATTTTACTGACCAGTATGTATTTAAAAGAAAATTACAATGCCAATTTTTATAATAATTTGTACATTCATCCAAGACTAACATCTCTTGAAGCGCCGAGGATCCCACAGGTTATCTTGATGATTTTTCTCTTGTTTACTTTTTGTAATAATAGTTGTATTGTCATAAGCCTGTATGCGTGCACTACAGGAATAAATTATATTATAAAACTGTAATATCGCAATTTAAAGGATCGATAAGTTTTTACGATTGTATGTAACATAAATGGTAATTTAAATAAATTCAATTTAATCAATGCTTTTTATTTTTATCGACTTCCCTTAAACTTTTGTAACGCGTCGTGAAAATTGCCTCAGCACATCGAAAATCTCTTGCTTCTGGAAATAAAGAGAAAAACTGAAAAGAGCAAATGTAATATGCAAGAGACACGCGAAAGATACTCGTTAATAATAACTTGATAATAGTAACAACAATGATAACACAAGCACGTAACATATAAAGTCGTGGTCGTGATGTTCGTACGACAAGTAAGAATAAAATCGCGGTAAGACTATACCTTGACTTAGCAAGCAGTTCTTATTTATTTTGGTACTTAATAATGTTCCGAGATAATCGTATGTTACAATATTGAGCCAGTTTGCGAAACTGTAATTATAATAGTAATAATAATAATGATAATGATAATAATAATAATAATAATAATAATAATAATAATAATAGTAATAGCAATAATAATTTTTCTAAGTAAAACCTAAATCTAACACTAGAAAGTGATGTAGTATTTATTACCTATTAAACTTAAACGATGTCTGGCACATGAGGCCAATGCAGTGGATTCTTCGCCTAAACTCTACTTATTAGGACCGAATTGACAATTCGCGCACAGCGGAGCCTCGAGCACCGCGGGCTTCCTCCTTCACTGTCAACAGTGAAGTGTAAACGAATATCGCCGCGACTGCGTGGCAGCTACAACACAGGAACTCAAATTCTGAGCCTCAACGGTCGACGCGAGAGAGGCTGCGGTTTATTCCCCGGATCTCCCGCTCTTCCAAAGTCCCCGCGACGCGCAAAGCTCCGCTGCAGCTCCTCTCCTCGTCGTCTCGCACAGCTTTGACGCGGCGTTCCGTGAATCACCACCGACTGCCAAGCGGTCCGTTTTAAAAATGCTCGGTATGCCTCGTAGGGCAGATTGAAGAAACAAAAGAAATCTTGTGGCTCCAGCAGAACCTTCTTTTTATCTTACCCCCTTACTTTTTCAGCGGATAAAGCAAACATTATCACGGTCACTCAACAAAAATAAACTCGTATAAAATTTATCACTACGTATATTCATCGATCCGCCCTCTCTTCCCCCAACACCGTTTCAACCACGCGGTAAGTATGTTCGAGCAAATCGTTGCGAGCGCTTTTGCGCTCTTGCGTACCTGCAAGACTTATTTGCGAATTCATAACCTAATCGATACAACGGCGCAATGATCGAGAAGTCCGAGTGCCGCGTAGCGCGTGTTTTCTTTGAATAATTATAGGAGCACTGCAAATTCTTAAAGACCGCGCGCAACATTGACAAGCTTATTGCAGTGCAGGTGGGACGTAAAAGTAAGGTGACTTTAGAGGAAATAGAATCGTCACGGTACATTGACATTACAAACATAAAATTATGCATACTTCTAGAGATTATTACATAACGGTTCGATTCTTGAAATTGTCATCGCATAAATCTGAGACTTTTAATGGAATTAACGAGGAGCAATTTTTTATCTAGTTACAGGTCTGCTAATATCGAGGGCAGAACAGTTGTCTTTTATAAATAATTGTGGATCAGCCAAAAAGCTCGTGCGTTACTGCGCTCACGCTTATTATCGATGATAAGCAATTTAATCATATTTACGAGCGACGTTTAAATTAATCGCCGTTACTCGTGCGTCAGAAAAACATATCACAAGGATACGAACTCAGCATACCTCGTTCGTTCGATACGCACCGAATTCCAAAACAAATCGTTAGTTTTCATTAAACTTGGTCGGCTCATTAAATTACGCGCTGTTAAACATCGAGGTCAGCGAGAGAAAAGGATCCCAGTTGCAAGAGCGCGGCCTCTTTGTCGCTGTTACGTAGTAAGAGAAAATCGTATTCGCTTGTTCTCCTTCTTCCGCACTCGTCGCGATATCCTAAATGTACGTGTTGTAACCGCGTAACAGCGAACGGCTCGCGATAGATCGTTAGTGCCCTCGACTGACCTCGGGACGAGGACGGTTAAACAAAAAAAAAGGTTAGAGTCGACACCGAGTATCCCTCGAACGCAGTCGGACAAGAAACGTGTAATGATAACACGCCACCGTTGCTCGAGTTTTCTTCAGAGAGCAAAACTCGGATACTTGTTCTCGTATCCTTGTAACGATGTCTTTCGATGTCCCTCGATGTCCCTCGATGTCCTTCGATGTAGATCGACGCTGATAAACGCGATTCGCTTTACTCGAGAGAGTAGGAGGAGCGCCCATCGGTAATAAAGCTGACGGATCTCTCGGGAAACTCCTGTCATCTAAGAGTTTAAGCGAAATCCGAGCAGATCGAGTTGCTCGTCGTTATATTTCCGTTTAAATAGCCGCGCGGTTATCAATGTCCCTAGTCAGCGTTTTAAGCAACTGGTCGACAAGTTTATTTCAACGTTCCATTAGGAAGAGTGTATAAAATTATTGTACTCGAGATTTTAATTAACTTTTAACTCGCGATCGCGTTACTGTGAACCTTTCGTCGCGCTAATGGTCGCTCACCACTTTGAACGTACAATAACCGCCACTCGGTTTGGCTCTTAAGTCATGCACGAAGCCGTCGCGGTGAGTCTGAAAAAGTCCGAAGCCGAACGAGAGGATAATTAATGCCACTCACGTGGACATGTTTTCTTGGCAGATCAATTCCACGACTCAAGAAATTTAATTGTTTTTCATTCGCTAACCACTGTTGCGAGTATGACTTCTCGATCGAAGATCGAGGCGGCAGTATAGATCGTTCTCGTAAATCATTTGCAACGAACCAAGATTAATGCATACATTAACGTGGTAATACAGCCATCAAATTTGCGGCAGTTTAAAATAGTTACGACTCGGGCAATATTAGGACATTATTTGAGTGCCCATTCGATACGATATGAATCCGTGGGTCACCGGTCAATCATTGCAACCTCAAATGGTTTATTCGCCAATGGCGAGAGAGCGACGGGAGGTTAATCTTTGAGCTGAGTTCTTTCGCCGATCGAATGGCGAGTGCGGAAAAGGTTACGTATAAAAAAAAAAAAAAAAAAAAAAAATGAAAAAAAAATGAAATGAAAAAAAAAAAATGAAAAATAAAAAGAGGAATTATCCGATAAAGTCAGCGCTGTGGGAATCTTTGACTCCGTTCGCGGGATAAACGTCTAAAAGCGATTTGATCTCTCGTCTCTCTGGCTGATCCATCGAAAGTGTCGGTTTCTCCTCGTGAATTTCCGAGGCAACGCCACAATGAGATAATCGGCGGAATTCGGACAACTCGAGGTCGCGTCGTCCAACGGGACTCGGACTCATCGACTAAGCGCAACGACGGTGACGCGCGAACTTGCGCGTACTCGCAGCGAAGATCCTGCGTCCTTGCGAGTGCACGAGGGTTCGGTTGGCGATGACGTCACCACCGACGATCGGCGCGCGAACGATCTCGCGTCCAGCGATCGGGCATCTCGGGTCGCGTTAAGCGACGACGGGCTCGGGACTGCAGGGCTGGAGCTCGGGTTCGTTCTGAGGGTCGCTCGCGGACTTGGCGCCACCGCTGCCACCGCTGCCACCACTGGACGAGGCCGAAGACGAGGACGGGGACAAGGCGTTAGGATCGGGATCCGGTGTCACCGCCGCCCACTTGGTCGTATAGGGCGCAGCGCGTGCCTGCCTCCTAGCGCGCATCTTCTCCCGGCGCTGTTCCATCACTAGGCGCAACCGCCTCATTTTGCCCTTCGTCGCCTCGTTTTCCTTAGAAAGTTCCTCTGAAAAATGACGAGCGATTTTAGAAAAAATGCCTCAACTTGTTTGCTTTTTTTACGAATACATTCGTATGAATCTACGTATATCTATACCGAATATGTCTACCGAATATGATTTCTGGCAACGTTATTTTAAGTGCACGCACTTACGAGACGAGTAGTATAAAAAAAATCTTAAATTTAATCTTTTATTCGCTTTATTTTTCAAAATGTATTATTAATGCACCTTGAGGAAATCACGTAAAATATGTAGCCGTCATTGGAAACGGTATTTATTTGATTTTAAAAGGAGTAATTTTAACCCGAGGATACGCACAAACACACACGCGTACAACTGCCCAAATAAGTAAGTTTTTACATTTACCGCTTTCGTACACCGCACGTAGAAACGAAATATATTTTCGTCTCTTCCGACGGAATATTTAAATATCGTTTAAATATTGCACTGACGTCATGATGCACTTAAAATATGCGTAAAAGTGAAGCCAGGCGAGCAGTAGCAGTGACAAATATTTATCTGCTACGTCGACTGGATAACGTTTTATTTTCTTTTGGCGTACGTTAAATGTTTCGCCAATCGAATTTTCAATTGCTTATTTTGATTTCGCAATGTACCGAATAATCGCCGCGTTAAAGCAAACGGAGGACTTGCAAAAATAAACAAGAATCATAATCGTCCATGATTTCGTTACGGTAGTAGCAAATCATTATCCGCGAAGAAACCGAACCGTTCAATTTAAATCGGTGTACATATTGTCTTACATATTGATTAAACAATTCCAAGTGAGTTATACTTAAAACGTAAAACCAATGTGCCAGCCACTCCGATCGTAAGAACGTGAAAGCGCTTAATTTCCCAAGTGAATCAATTACAAGCGGCTCGTGTGTAAAAGCAAAAGCAATTATAAGAAGCAATTTTCTAGCGCACGAAACCCAATTACAATCGTTATCCAGGTACCCGAGCGCGGCGAACACGAAGCGACGCAGTATTATTTCGCTCGCGGATTAAGAGCTCAACCGACCGTTGGCGTAGTTGGAATTGGGCGCCTCCTGGCAGGAGGCCGTGTTCTCGAGGCCGTTGACGTTGGCCGAGGACGCGGGTGCCGTTGGACTGGCGGCGAACATCGAAGCGGACTGGGTGGTGGCGTTGGCCGCGACCTGATGTCCCGATGTGGCGGTGGCGGAAGTGCCGCTACCCCGATGGGCGCCCGGATGCCTGTGGTACCTGTAGTGGCCGGCGGTGGTGGCCGGCGTCGCGCATAGCAAGTCGTTCAGTATGTGGATGATGGTGCTGATGTCGCGCTTGGGCCTCCCATGGCGGTCCTGGAGCGCGGGGTTCAGCGTACCGCTGAACGTCCCCGTGTACACGCCCTTGCCGTGGTGGTGCATGCTCTCGATTATCGCGCCCTGGCGCCGTTTGGCGTTCTCCTGTGACATACGAAGGAAGATGAGTCGCGGGAGCGGGACGTCAGGGACGATCAAGGTCGAAGGTTCGAGGTGGGGCGGTAACAAAGGTTAGGGGCGGGAGGGGGGGGAGAGAGAGAGAGAGAGAGAGAGAGAGAGAGAGAGATCGGGGTTTATACCTCGGAGGAGAGCTGCTTGAGCTTCTGGGTGAGATTGCGGGAGGCCTCGACGAGGGCTCTGGTGTCGAGGGTTGCCGTCGGGTTGACCGCGGGGTCGCCGACCGTGGCGTCGGAGCTGCCGTCGGGGCTCGTCGGCGTTGTCCCGGCGCACGTTTCCGCGCCGAGACTCGTCTGCGTCGCGGCATTTCCGGCTTCCAAGGTAGGGCCCCCAACCTCGGCCCCGGTGCACGACTTCTTCTTTGGTGATTTCGAGCAATAGCACTGACCCAATATTAACGAGCACTTTGCGCCGTTCTCGGGCGTCGGCGTCGGCGTCGTCGGCGTCGTCGTCGTCGTCGTCGTCGTCGTCGTCATCTCAGCCTCGTTACAGGACGGACACGATGGTTTTGCCACTGCAATAACGTTTCCTCTTTGTCATTCTCATCCTTTACATTCCGATTTATTTGAAAATTCTTTTGAGATTATGCGCCAGGAAAAACGTAAAAGGAAGCATTCGGTAAGTGACGTATGAGCGAAGGCTTGCGTTTCCGTCGGTGTTACACCGACAAGTACTCGTGTAAGTTGGAAGCAACAGTTAAAATCTTTGAGCACAATCGACGTTAAGAATGCTATTCGAAAAGTAAATTTAAAAACAATTTAGATGTCGATTAAAAACGTATTTCCTGATAAATGTATTTCCTGAAAAGTAAATCCTGATTCAGCTCGATGCATTTAACAGGATCATTGAAAAACACTTGCAGGATTCGCGTTACGAGCGTTACGAATGTCTACAGAAAGTTTGTATCGCCTGTACACAGCAAGAGCGCAACCATCGATACGTCTCGAATGTGATTTACGAAAACGTGACATGGATCACTGCTATCGTACGTTTTTCAATTGCGCTGCTCAACCTTAATAATGGTTTGAGCCTTTCACTTCCGCTTGAAAGGCCACACGCGAATGACATTTGCCGGCAAGTATGAAACCGAACATCTCTCACCCTGTCCGACTTTCTTGGCGTAGCGATGATGATGGTGGTGGTGGTGGTGGTGGTGGTGGTGGTGGTAGGGATGTCGGGGCGGGTGCATGTGCCGGTGACGCGAGGGGTGGCGGTGCTGGAGGCCCGGGGACTGTCGCGTTCCGGGTGACGTCGCAGGCGGTTGTTGCTGCGCCGGACGCGTCGACTGCTCGGTCGCTGTTGTAGCCGCCGCCGCCGCCGCCGCCGTCGTCGTAGTCGTCGTCGTCGTCGTCGTCCAGCAAGAGGGGCTCGCGCTCCTGCCGGTTCCACCACCGGACCAGGTCAGCGAGCTCGGTGTCCCGGGTGGGCTCGGGATCGGTGCGGCGAAGAGGCTCGAGGCCGCCGTGGCCGAGGCTAGGTTACCCATCAGAGACGAGGACAGGGACAATTTGGAGGGGCAGGCCACAGCCGTCGTTGTCGTCGACGCGAACACGCCCGAGGAGCGCCTGAAAATTTCACATCGGCCTCGATTATCTTACCATCGACGTTACTATAGTGCCACTGAAACGCTACGATCTCTAGTCGCACATTTGCTCTTTTTTGCGCGTAACGCTACTATTACTACTCCTACTATCGTTATTAATACCGTTACTACCTCTGCTACTACTACTATTATTTTTATGGCATGATTACCAGGCTAATATTACGAATGTTATTAGCGCTACCGACGATATAATACTATTATTGCTACTGTTCCCACTTTCATTATCATTACAGTTTCTTAGTGCTAATTACTGTGACATATCGACGCCATTGCCGTAGTTACTACGTTACAACGCGCAACATCGACGAAAACAACAACAACGCACCGCTACTACTGCTACCACTGCTACTACTGCTGCTACTACTGCTGCTACTGCTACTACTACTTCTACGACTGCCGCACTACTCCATTCGTGGCTAATAAGCACTTCCGTTTATCCTTTATATTAGTAATGCGAGCTGCTCGTGTCTCGTATTACGCGTATTATTCTATAGCTCTATCAACTTTACGACCGAATTACAGAATCGTCGTTAAGCGTAAAAAATATGCTCGCGTTAACGATGAAATGGTAAGTGTAAGAGAAGAAAGAAAAGAACACGCCGCGAGAGAAACATTATCAAAGTGAGTCATTGCTGTTTATTCGATGAAAGATAATGTTTCGCTTTATAACATCGGAACTCGTCCTACATCCTTCTTACATCCTTCTGACATCCTTCTTACATCCTTCTGACATCCTTCTGACATCCTTCTGACATCCTTCTGACATCCTTCTTACATCGTACGTACACAGTTACCGTACCGAGGCATCTACATCTCACGGGCCGATCGTTTCCATCGAGCTCGACGTGTAGCGGCTCGTCCGTTGGCACGCGTATTATCGTCCTCCACCTGACGAACGTACTTTACTGCCCCCGCAGTTCTTCACTCGAGCGCTTATTCGCGAAACAACGATCGCGATCTCGCTTAACGGTTAACGTTGTCGCGTTGCTAGAGTCCCGTCGCCAGCGCCCGGGCGAGGAGAGTCTTACCTAGCCGGGCTCGTGGCCTCGCGAGGCTCGGGGCCCGCCTGGGCCGTCGGTGGCGTCTGGGGTCTCGTGGACCTCGCAGCTGCCGGGGTCGTGGGTGCGCCTGCGGTCGTCGTCGACGTCGTCCCCGTCGGCGTCACCGTCGACAGCTGCAGCTGGATGAGCATCATGTGGTCACCGAGGCGCATCGTCAGATTGAGGGGCGCCTTGCCCGAGAGGAAGTCGTTCACCTGGGAGTCGCTCAGGCTCTCCAGGGCCTGCATGACGCTCTGCTCCGGACGCTGGGCCTGAAACGTCGTGCGAGCAATTGAGAAACGCGACCCCATGAGGATTTCTCCTTTCCTTGGCTCGCGAGGAGGCCCCTCGTCTCTCGCGGGTACCGCGCGTCTTCACCGGCACTCTCGAAGCCTCCTTTTGCGCGACGTCGTCAAAGCCCGGAGCGACCGAGCGCGTCGATCGATCGGACGAGGCGATAGCATCCGATATCAAGGTCAGCCCATGCAGACAACACTCGTTATTCATTAGATTCTTCGTTAGTTGACAATGGCCTTCTTACGTTCAAAGAGCAGGAGAAGCGGGCGGATTCCGATACGCGTAGGGAACGCTTCTTGGTTATACTTATGCTTTCGAAGTGCCATTATAGATCGATTGGATTAATCCGAACAAAGGCCAAGTCTCGTTGCGCTCGTAATACGCGGAATGCGCGCGCGCGCGCGTGCTAAAAATAAATTGCGCTCGCAACGAGTGGAAAAAAGAAAAAAAAAAAAAAAAAACACACAAAAGAAGCAGCGTAAACAAGCCGAGAGCTCGTCGTGCCGAGTGAATTGCGGAAATTCGGAATGCGCGCAACGCGCTAATAAAAATAAAGGTCGACCGATATGACGTCAGCGGACCCAGTGCGCCGAATCCCACGACGACGGTCTTAGTCAACGAAGCGTTGTCAAGGGATTCCGCACGGAGGTGGCGTCTTTTTCCCACCCTATCACAACTCGCTCCTTCTCTCTCTTTCTCGCGCTGGTTATTTTACTCTTATCAGCCAAGGCGTCACGACAGGCGTGCGTCATCGCGCGAAACCGGTTGACCGCCGTGTAGTCGCGGGCGACTTATCTTGGGGCGTGTTACCGGCTGCGAAGAATTCAATAACACGGCGCGATAACGCCGGCGTTTGGTCGATATCTCGTGGCCGCGCCGATGACTTTTAACTTTGGCCGACGCCCCTCGCGCCCTTTGCGTCATCGGGCGGCATTTATTCCGGCCCCTTCCACCAGCGGAGCAACGGAAGAGAGAAACTTCCGATAAGACGATGTATCCCATGCCACTGTCGCTTGCGTCACACGACCTCGCCGCTCCTTTCTCCCGCGACATCCTTAATTCCGCGCGATCGAAAGTAAGGGGGGTGGGCGCGCACAGTGAATTAGCCCCGCGAGACGCAGCGCCACGTGAATAACGAGGGCGAGTCCGTGCTTGTGCGGGTCGAGCGGATGATGAGGGAAATCGATAGCCGGCGGCGGCGCACGGACGGGGGTTGTCGACTCGAGACGAAGACCTGCGGTAGCCCCCCGGTGGTACACCTGACGGACTTCTCCTCGGTCGCGGGGCACGTCCGGCGACGGTGCGACGAGCAGCGCTGGTCCCGTTTTATCGAGTAACGGGACGACCGCGATTAACGGACCTTGGGGACGTTCGTTACGCGCTTCGCGCCCTCTTGGTGCGCTGGAAAATTAATCGTAAATCACAGTTGCGTACGATCGCGGTACACGATTTATTTCTCATATATCCTTTATCTCGCTCTCCCGTTTACGTCGCTAATCGATGAACGATTAAGCCTTACGCCCTTGTAATTGCACAGACGCCGATTCGAGGTTCGTGCGTACGATTAATAAACGCGGGCTTGTAATAAGACGTATGATTATTCGCCGATCAAAGCTGCGGCCAATGATATTTAAGGGACGCATGATCGTGGGCTAATCCTCCGTGTAAAGGAAGCATCGAAAGTGCTCGTGTATTCGCGCGTCCTCGAGTCGGATAATGAAAAAGTATTTTCCAAATGATTCCCTCGGAATCGAAGCTCCGGCGACTAAAATTTAATCCTCCTTTAGAAAGAGAGAAAAAGGACCGTTAAGTCGAAAGGTTAGCTGTAACTTTTGGCTCCTCCGAGTTGTTTTCTGGGAGTGGGCTGCTCTCGCTGCTTCTTACAAAATTGCAAATTTTGCAAATTTTGCAAATTTTATTGCGCTACAAAATGTGATGATTTACTCGGGGGCATTTGGGCAGCAACCGATAAAATATGCATTTTCATATGTACCCGAGGAAGGAGACGCGCGGCCTGATACAATTTCAACCATTGAAATAATGATCCTTCACGCGTACAACCGTCAAACGTATTTTTTTAAAAGACTCGACCGACAGCACTATTCGTTATTTATGAAGGCTGTAAAAAAACACGCGCGTAAACGATCAAAGAACCAGTTAAAAATTTCATTTCACAGATAGAACCCATTGAAACAGTTAACGGGGCACGAGTCGCGCTCTCCCATGTGAGAAATACGTTATTACCTTACGCGAGCTCACGAAATAATTCTATTTTTACCTTCTCGCGCTTGTAATTTCGCGTTTCCCTAAGTTGGCGTCAAAAACAAATTCCTTCAAATGGCCGGCCCTTTGAAGGAATTATAGCACATCGATACCAATACGTCACACCTCCGCGCACCTAAACGAACGTTTCGATTTAGCTGATCGCGCGAATAAGAGAACACTGAATATTGCTAACCGAAGTGCGACAACAACGTATCGGGCCAATAAAATGAAAACCAATACTCTCCTCGCGTTTCGTCCGATGCGTTTTCACGAGAAAAAAAAAAAAAAAAAAAACAAACGAACGAAAACCTACGAAAGCCGGCGCACTACTGCTTGTTCCTCCTAAAAGTACGCGCGTACTCGATGATAAAGTGCGCGAGGTAACGCGCGTTATGTACGATGTACCCGTGTGCCGTCGGAAGCAACGTAAGCCTCACCGACAACGTCATCCCAAGCAAAAACAACTTTACAATCCACGAGCGCCCTGCCTTCGGCGTTGCAAACGCGCACCAAGAGCACCCGAACGTCCCCCGAGTCCAACCCTTTCGCTGCTTCGCTCCCGGTGCACCGGGTGTGCGCGGGCGCAACGAGGACGTCGCCGTCGACGCCCAAGCCCAAGCCTCTACTTGTTCGTTTACCTCCACCTCGCTACGCGGAGATAAAGGATTCTCCGCCGCCGCCGCCGCCGCCCCCGCTTCTTTCTATCCTTCTTTATCTCCTTTGTTTGTTTATGCAAAAGAAGCGCTTGGTCTCGTCGTTCAGCGCTCGCACGCTCGAATATTATTCGCAATAACGCACGTGGCTGAATGCGCGACGTTTCGTGGATAAACGCCAATACCTCGCGCAACTGTCGTGTTAACGGGAAAAATGTTAATTACCCTCGCTTGTAACGCAAGATAGCGCTTAACCGTAAGCTTTAACCGCTCAACACCGATATCTTAAATATCGCGAAAATTACGCATTGCGGAGCTAATGAATGCGCGCGAGTGCACCTAATGGCGAATAATGCCGGTAACGCTTTGAAATGCCGAACGAAAATTCTCGTACCGAGTCCCGATCGTACGCGAAAAAGGAGGAAATCCTTTTCCCCCGATCACTCGACGAATTCCAACGAATTCCAACGAATTCCAACGAATTCCAACGAATTCCAACGAATTCCAACGAATTCCAACGAATAAGCGCAATCCGCTCTTTTCGCAACCGCATTCCTCTCTGGATGTGCGCTCGTGCTGCCAAAATGCGGTTCGTGACGTGGAAAAGCAAAGACACCCGCGCGGCTTTCCTTTGGGTTCGCTTTTCTCGATATCGGCGAGCGACTCGAACGGAGCCCCCGTACACTCGACAAAGATAAACGAGACGGGACGCAGCACCGAGAGATAAAGTACAGAAGAAGGGAAGCATCGGGTCTCTTCTCTCGAGGCGACTCCCAATCGGCTTCGCCGCGATATTACGTAACCCGGGAGAAAGACGAACGAGAGCGCTAAAGGGTTTCGGCTGGCGGGCACCGGTGGATTCGCAGTCGCGTCGACGACGTCACCCATTTTGGGAGACGAGGCGAGGCTGCCTCCGGGGAATTCCTCCTCGTCGCTGGCAATCGCCGATCACGAGGAGTCGTTTTGCATCGGGGCGGCGTCGACGGCGAACGGCGCGGGGGAGTCGAGGGAAAAAGGCCGCGTTGCAGGAGGGGAGCCGTGCTGTTAGCGACGGAGGGAGCGTTGCGGGAGCGCTGGCAAGATGGCGCCAGGGTGGAAACCAGGCTCGTCGAGAGAGAGAGAGAGAGAGAGAGAGAGAGAGAGAGAGAGAGAGGGTGGGTGGGAGAAGTGGACCCGACACCCGAGCGGACCAAAGTTGACGACCTTTTGCCCCTTTCTCTCGTTTCGGCCGGCGACGCTCTCTTTTATCGGCGACCTTCTCGGAACGCGCCTTTTCCCAATGACAAAAGAACTTGATCCCGATCGCGATAAGCCGAACGACGCGTTTCTTTCGAAGTCGACCGTATACGCGCCCGATAACGAGCTCAGGCTTACTATACTCTCCCATTCCTCTTTGACGTTGGCTCGATCATCCGCCGCATGCCAAAGCTAAGAAATCGACGATGCCACACGGACGGCTCTCTTTTATTATTTACTCGAGCCGCCGTCGCCACGTACGCGGATCGAGCGTCACAGCAGCTCGATCTTTTCGCCCGTACAGCCTGTGTAGGAGAGCTCGGTTGAAGCACTCGCGCCGAAAGTACGTACTTTACTCACCGAGGCCAATATTTATTTATTACCGACGCGCAAATCGGAACGACGGCGACGTACACGAGCTGCTGGCAGTGCGCTTTATTTGCCAAGAACGAAGGTCGTAGGCGCGCGCGCGCGCGTGGCTAAGCGTTTTTCCAAGTGTAGGTGATATTGAAAAAGCGCGTAGCCGACGGACAAAAAGAATTTCGCGAGGCGTGCATTCTGGTAGTCGTCGAGCAACGCCGACTACGAGAGCCAGAGGCCGTCGTACGTTAATCTCTTTCTCTCTTCCTCCACTTTGGCTCCGATGGGTTTAAGCGGAGCTACGAGCGACGACCCACGTGTACGTCGTCGGTGGGTTCCGACACCGATTATACGCGCTCGCTCGCTCGCTCGCTCGCTCTCTCTCTCTCTCTCTCTCTCTCTCGCTCTCTCGACTTGGTTCGCGATCTCCTCCCCCGTGCTCGCACACGCACACGCACACGCACACGCACACACGAAAAGCCTACGCCTTTTTCGTCTTGGCCAAGTTTCTTCTCTCGATCCCTCGCGCGTCTATCTCGCCCTCCCACGTTTCGTTGGTGTGCCGTGTGTGAGCGTGCATATGGGCGATTTTAACAAAAAGTAGCCACCGGACGAGCGACGACGTCGCAGGCGGACACGACCGTAAAGAAGAGAAACGCAAGCGCGAGCGAGCGTAGAAGGACAAGGAAAACACGTGGAATGCCAGCGAGGCTACTTCGTCTCCCTCTCCCTCCCCCGCGCGTCAATAGAGCGCCGCATCGCAGGTCGACGCATTCTTGCGGGCTTTCGAGGAGTTTCCCTCTTTCCTTGTCACTGCCGTCGCTCCTGCCGCCGCTCCTGCCGACGCTGCTCTAGGCCTTTTTTCCTACGCCGCCGAGGACGGCATTTTTCTCGATCCGTCCGATGAAAAGTGCTCTCGGGTGGTGGCCGGCGGTACGCGAGAGTGCGCCCGGCCGCCGCCACCGCCGCCACCGCCACCCTCGCGAGCGCCCGGCGACGCGAAGGGGGATCGGCCGGATGACGGGCAAAAATAGCGGCCGCAGCCCGAAGCCCAAGAGAGCCGGAGTCGCGCGAATCGATACGTGCCGGCGTCGACGGCTCGCTCTTCCAGGGTGGAGGCGCCCCCCTTTCCTCTCTCTTCTCGCGCTCCCCGCCAGCGCACAACGCCCCACGAGCGACCTTCGAGGAGACCTCCTCGGGTTTTAAAAGCTCCGAGGAGGCGTGCGAGGCTCTCGGCATGCGCACGCGCACCGCTACGACCTCTAGAGCTCCCCGCCGTCGCTGGCCGGGCGATCGTAAGGGCGGCTGCCACGTCGGGGCCGGATATGCTCGCATCGAGTCGTCGTGCCTCTTAGGCGAGCTGCTGCTGCTGCTGCTGCTGCTGCTGCTGCACCACCTACGCACACCACCGACCGAGCCAACGAGGCACAAAGGAACGAAAAAAACATAGAAAAGAATACACTACGCCAAGGCCAAATGAAGATTCGGGCATAGTGCGCTATAAATACACTCCCTCGGCTTGAGATTTTATTCCCGAAAGCTCGGTAAATACGATCTTAAATCAAGTACATTACATTTTCGGTACTGGTCTCGTAGACGCGTGCGGGGGGACTTTGAGCAGTGAGACGAGGCCGTGGAGAATACGAAGTAAATACATTCTTGGTACTATTAAATCGTAAAGACAGTTGCCCGAGTTACGATTACTTAAATTACAATTACGCAGGCGCTCTCAGCCCAAGTCGAGTATAATTACATTTACAGCGTTTCCCCATAAATATATTTCATTCGCTCGGGCTCTGTAAATATCCTCTCGGCAGCTGAACAAACGTCATTGTTTGTCGAATGAATAAGTCCAAGGAGTTCGCGGTACAATTCTCTGGCATCGTATCGGCGTACGCAGCTCGAGTAAGAGGAATATTATTTTCGAGTCAATCTATCTCCTTATACACGAGCCAAGTAAATTCCTTTCGAGGAAGTCGGGCGCCCGCGGGCTTTGCCACGTATTCGTCAGCTGCGATTCGCCAACGGAGCGAGGACCGTGCATTCCGGGAGAGAGTACCTCGCGATAGCCGTTGTCGAGACGCACCGACGAGAAGAACGTCGCTGATGCTCCAGGTCGGTGCATCGACCGAAATCCAGCGGTGTATTTTGGTCGCGCGGGGACACCACCGCCAACGACGAGCACCGTCCTTGACACCTTTCTCCTGGCGCAAGTTGTCAGGGGCGCGAGCCAGTTCCTTGTCTCGCGTTCGTCGTGCGTTGGCGGCGAGGGGGTCGCGCGATTTCGTCGACAAGTCGCCGATGAAACGTCGCGCGCCATGCGCCGCCGACCCGAGTAACGCCGGGGATCGCGATAAACGAGGACGGGGTGGGGTGACGGCGGGGCGGGGAAATCCGACGAGCGCAAATATTTGGAATGCCCCGATGGCTTCGGCACAATGGAATCGGGGGGCGATGAATAATCGACGCGGTCGAAGGTAATCGCTGGCGCGGATGAAATCATCGCACCCGGTTATCTTTCCGTAGCGCTACGAAAGCGGAGGCGCTGAATCGCTAGAACAAAGCGGCGACGATTCGATCGAATCCTGACGATGACGAGACGTCGGAAAGTTTCTTTGTTTTCACTTTTGTTCTGTTTTTTGTTTCTCTTTCATCTTGGCCATCTGCATCCTCGCCTCGTGATTCATTCGTTAAAAGAGAGCGGGAGATAAGGATGGGAGGCCAATAATAGCAAGACGGAGACCGAGTCGCGCGCGAGCGTCGAGAGATTCTCGCGTGAGAAAAAAGTGCCTACGTAAAGGAGAGCGAGAAATCTCGCCTTTCGTACGGGACGGAGCGAGGAAAACGCCCGTATCTCGCGGTGCTCGGCCGACGGGGGCAAGCGGGGAGGAGGAGAGCGATCGAGGGACGCCTTCCCTCCGTGGATAAACGAAGCGATTTTCCGCGCGAGCGACTCCGAGTCTTCCATCCTCTCCACTTCCCCCGGCCCCAAGGTCGGAGCGCGGGCGGACGTTTGGAATTTATCGCAGCGACGAATCCCGCGCGAGTAATCGACGCAGGCCAGGCACTTTCCATTGAAGTATCGAGACGCTTTTTATCGGCTCCGTAAAATCACTCCTGCGACACATCCCATGTGCACGCGGAATGGCGACGGCGGCTTGCGTTACTCCGCTCGGCTTTATCGAGCGTTAAAGGGGATATAATACGCCGATATCGGCTCGAGAGCCCCGGCGATAGAGCTTTAACCGCGCGATAACTTTCCGTGCGGGAGCGACGCGGCCTACTTTTTTCCCCCGTCGTGCCGCCGAGAGGATTTCGCCCGGTATTAATCGCGCCGACGCTTAGGCGTATTAGGCGGCCGTTGGGCGTTCGTCGCTTTCCTTTCCGCCTTTTTTTGCCGAATTGAAATAACGAGGCGCGGCGGCAAACCGTGGCTGAAAAGGGGAGCGGAATAATCGCCGGCGAGGCGAAATGTAAGCCGAGCGTAAATAGATCGTCTCTCGACTCGTTGGTTTTGCGCGCCCGACGCAAACGCAATCTTTGTTATTTCATTCGCGCGGAGCGACTCGTTTTAGCAACCGACGTACGCTCGCGCTTTTATCGTAATTTTTAGCGCGACGCCCAACGGAAGAAACGGAAGGAGCGGAAGGAGCGGAAGGAGCGGAAGGAGCGGAAGGAGCGGAAGGAACGCGCGCACGCGTCTGAATATTTATCAGGTCGATTTGGCGCTGGAAAATACCTTTCCGTTACGTCCAGCGAACGATTCCAGCGTAAAATCGAGCGACCCGGTTGAGATAAATTCAGCCGAACGGAAGAGACGCCGAAAAAACGCGCGTTCTTTTGTATTTCGAGCGCTCGATGGAGGAAGACGCGGCGGAGGTATTTTTGGAAGCGCGGCTTCGCGTACCCCGTACACGAAAGCAGCTCCGCAACGTCGTCGGACGCGTATCTTGTTTATTTTCGCGCGATATTCCCGCAGTTGGCGCGATTCGTAAACAATGCTTTGAAGCAAAGAAAGGGTTCCTCGCGGTCGAAGGAAGGCCTCACCGACGAGAGAGCGCGATGACGTCTTTCGAACAGGATGATAGCGTGGAAGAGTTGCATGGCAACGGCCACTTTCGCCGCTGTCGTCGGTACGAGCAACGACAAAAAAAACGGCGGCACACCAATAGAAGTGAGCCGCCGCCGAGCGGAATATGAATGAGCGAGCGAGCGAGCGAGCGAGAGAGCGGGAGGGGCAGGGGGAGGGAGCGAGAGGGAGACAGAGAATGCGCATCGAGGGAGGGGAAAGCGGAAGCGTTCGCTGCGGGTGAAACAACGGCGATCGGCGCGTCCTGACGGCGGCGTCAGCTTCCCTAGTCGCCGAGAAAGAGAGACGGAGGTAACGCGGCATCGGATATTCGGGAGCCTCGATCGAGCGACGAGCTCGCGGGTGGTGTGCCCTGAGAAAGGGGCAAGGCTTTCGTTGCCCGCGAAACCCCGAAAGACGCGCGACGGCCGATGCGACGACGTCGAGTGCGATCTTACGGTGGGGATCGAACTCGAGGCGACGACTATTGTCGCACGAGCGACCGTTGAGACCATCGATCGCTATGTGCACGGGAAAATTCAAGCGCACGAATAGACACGAACGGTAAAGTAACGTCTGCCGCTCTTGTCCGCTCCCCAACTGCACGGCAGAACAGAGGAATTCGAGGAGGAAGCGGTTGCGCGTGAATATAGTCGAGCGAACCCGAGGAAGTAGGGAAGAAAGAAAGGGCGCGAGCGAGAGAGGCTAATGGCACACGCCAGAAAAGGAGGGAGCATTCGCTGCCGTGAAATAGGGTGTGTGCGCGTGCGTGTGCGTGTGCGCGTGCGTGAGAGAGAGGAGAGAGAGAGAGAGGCGAGCGGAATCGAGGGGCGGAATGCACTTGACAGCGACGAACGAGACGGTAAGAGGGAGATAAGGAGCGAGCACTGTTGCCAGCTTCACTCGATTTCGGATCGGACTCCTTTGTACGCGCCGTGAGAAATCCCCTTCCACCCCACTACCGCGAATCTCCATCCGCTTACGGTCACAGGGCCTTTTTTGCATCCGCGTTCGGGGCCCGTCAGCTGATCCCCGGTCGACCAGGGGTCCGCCGAGCTGCGCACGCGAAAACCACCCGAAAGCCGATGCCCTCCCTCCCGACCGACGGTCGCTCGTTTGTGCCAGCCCTCGATGGGCTTCCCCCCGCCCCGCCCTGCCACGCTCGGCGATCCCGTTCCGTCGTCCGCCACGAGGAAGAGCGTCTCGTGCGAGCGTCGTCCGCAAGCCTCCCGTGGGATCGCGGGTAAGCGCGGCACCTGCCGTCGCCTCTGTTACTCGGTCGTCGGCGAACCCCGACACCGGCTGCAGCACCGGGGACGGTCGCGAAGAGTCGGCCACGGGAGACGTCGCTTCGAAAATCGCAGCGGAAAAGGATGTGGGGAGCTTGATAAAGAACGAGAGAGAGAGAGAGAGAGAGAGAGAGAGAGAGAGAGAGAGAAGAAAAGAACCGGTGGCTTCGGCGCGCGTTGCATCACGACCGCGTTCGTAGCCAGGTTTCTCGCGCCGAACCTCGCCTCGTGCACCGGCCATGTAATTTCGCAATGCCTGTACACGCGTGCACGTAGGTGTTACACCGTCCGTACGCGAGTAATAAAAGAAAGATAGAAGGTCACGCATGCGCCGGCACCTGTTGTCACTCCATCCCGAAAGATATTCCCCGAGTGTGCGAGCGCGTCTCTACGGGTTCTGCATTCTTATAAAGCGCTGAGCTGCGCGATCAACGACGGCCGACCGAAAACGAAAGAGAGAGAGAGAGAGAGAGAGAGAGTGTGAGGGTGAGGGTGAGGGAGGGGAGAGAGAGAGAGAGAGAGAGAGAGAGAGAGCAAAAAAGAAACACACAACGAAAGGAGCGAGAGGCACACGCCGGTGATATACCGAACGTCCGCTCGAGCGCACGCGCGCTATCGCGAGACGGACGGAGTCGTCGGGTCGAGTCGGTAACGGTACCACGACCTAAAAGAAAATGGGGAAAAGAAAGAGAGAAGGGAAAAAAAAAAAAAAAAAAAATAAAACGGCCGAGGAGACGAAACGTATACCACCGGGGGGGTCGTCGCTCGAGAAACAGGCGCATCCTCGCCCGGAGCTCCGCCCGCGCGCGTCCTTATCGAGAGCGGCGAGCGGCGAGGCTAACGGGGTTTCAATCCAGGGCCGCGGTTCCGCGTAATATCCGGGGCCACGGCGCAGGATGGACTACCGTTGGACGCGCGCGCGCGCTTTTCCATCGCTCTCCGATCCACTTTTTCCCGCGCTGTCTCGACTCCCGGGCGCGCGAGGGTGTGACCAAGGCTGATCGCACTTACCAGCAATCCGGTTTCCACGCTCGGCAGCAGCGTCAGTCGACTGCCGTCCTGCAGCCGGTTCTCCTCCAGAGTGCCGTCGCGCAGCTGCCTGAAATCAGAGGGACATTATTAGCCCCGTGGGGGATGTTAGGCCACGGGATCCCGGGGTTGGGCTACGCTCGATCGGCCTCTCGTCAACGCGCAACGACTCGATGCCGGAACAACGGAGGCCGTTCGTAACGATTATTACCTTCGGTGCCCAACCGCACTACTCTCTCTCGTTCGCTTAAACGCCGAGCAGCGGTTTTCTTCTCGCCGCTGCGAACGCGGTCGCCCAACGAAGATACTTTTTCGCCGGCTCTTGGTGTCGCCCGCGAAAACGCGGTTGAATTCCGGTGCTCGGCGACCCCGAGGTAGAGTTTTCCGCGTCCTCTCGACCGAGGGCATTTGGGCAACCTCGCCTCGCCCAAAATCGACGATCGATCAACGGCCTCGAGGCCGTTGAACCCGCGCCTCCCGCAAATTCTCCGCTCGATTCGCTTTTCTTTGGGAAAATCGAAGGCCTGGGCGACGCGGCGATCGCTGAGCCGCCGCCGCCGCCGCCGACGCCGCCGACGCCGCCCCCAAATGCAAATACACACTCGTGCGTGCCTCGAGAAGTGCGCGCGAGAGCGCACACACGCGCGCACACACACACTTTGTATTTATAGCCGAAGGCGACAGAAGCGAGGCTTCGCAATGGTGTGCGCGTGTGCGCGCAGCTCCTATCGACTTTATTCTCGATTAATAAAAGCGTCGCGCGCTCGTCGGACGCTCGCACGCGCAATAGAGGCCCCCTTGATTTGCATTGGCGACCGGAAGCTCGGGACGGACTTTAACGTCGGCGCCGCAATATCGAGCCGCCGTCCTTGGGGAAATTCATCGAATTCGCCGGCGCCCGAGCGCACCGCCTCTAGTCGCTGTTATCGGGACGTTGGCGATCGGGGGCGACTTTTTTTCACAAGGAAGCCCTTGTCGCTTTTGCGGGACGGCGTGCGCGTCTGACTCGCGACCGAGTCAGGCGTACACACGTAAATCCTTATCAAAGCGCGCAGTCCACGAGCAGCGCTTTAATAAGGTACGCGCAGGACCATTTTACGGTTAATTTTCCCTCCTCGCTTGCAGGCCGCTCTCGATTATTATTCGCTCGTCGAACTCGGTATCGACGCAAACACGAGTATCGAAGAGGATAAAGCGCGACGCCCGGAATTCACCAACTATAAATGCCCGTTGCGATTTTTCAAGATGGATTCGCACGAGAAAGGAAAGTACGCGCGCGTACCTTCGTTCGTTGGACGATGGGCATGCGAGTCAAAGGCCGAGAATACGCGCGGCGTCTAGGGAGGGGAAGTTTTAACCAAAGACCCATTGTGTCCGACGAAAGTACGCCGAGAGAAATTCAAATCCGCTGGCCAGGAATTTTTATGTATTTTCAGCGGTTAACGTCATCCAACGCGTTATCTGTTTACTACGAGTACCCGCGCGAGCCTCGGCAGTAGGTTCAGGCCTAATCGGAATTTCAAGCGCCTCGCAACGACCGACGTCGTATCTTCCGAGGCGATTGCACGCGTATTTGCGAATGGCGCGGGCCGCCGATAAGTCGTCGCTCGGGTGGCGGAGTGAAGGGCGGGATGGAGGGGGCGGGGGAGCGGCGGCGGCGGCCCGCAGAGAGAAACTTTCGGTTAAGACGAGGCGAGAGAGCTAATATTTAAGAGCGACTCGACTTTGTCCGCATTTTTACAAAGATAACCGTTTTCCTCGTTGAAAGGAAAGAAGAAGAAAAAAAAAGAAAAAAAACAAACGACGAACGCGCTACGACACAGCCGATGAAAATAAAAGCAAAGAAGAACGTAATGCACGACGACGGCGACGACGGCGAATGGAAAATTATGGAAAAGTAGGCGTGCGGCATCCCGCGCTTTGACGATTACCTCCCACATCTTGTCATCACCTGTCGTCTCTCTCTCTCTCTCTCTCTCTCTCTCTCTCTCTCTATATATATATATATATATATATATATCTCGGTTTTCCTCCCGAGCCGGTGATTTAGCGGAGCGCACGCGCGAGCAGCCTTTCCTTTGTCCCCGCTTATCCGACTACGCGTCTCTTTCCGCCGTCGTCTTTTGTTTTTCGGAGCGGCAACAAGTAAGACGTGAGGGGAGGGATCGGTAGCCGGTCGCGATAAAAAGCGCGATCGCGCTGACTAAAAGCGACCGAAGGAAATCGCCAAGTGCGCGCGACATTCTTCGATCCGTACGTACGGCACGCGAGGTTCGCTCTTTTTCTTTCTTTTTCCCGTTTCGCCGGTCAGAATTGCGACACCCGGTCGTTCTGCCCGGACTCCCCCGCCCCCACCCCACCACCTTGGCTCCGCGACCGAGTCGAAGGGAATTTCGCGACGATTCCTATCCGCGGCGCGGCATTAGAAAGCCCCGGAAACTCGCAACGGTTTTCACATTTTTCTACGCCGAGCGCTGACGATCGATCGATTTAACCAATGCATCTCCCGCGGATCTTAACCCTCCCGCCCCGGCGACCCCGACGACCCCGACGACCGTCTAAACGCAATTCCCGATAGTCTTGGTGTAATAAAATATATTGCCCGGCGCGACAGAGCGTGTACCGAGAGATGTAGCGCGCTCGAGTACGGCCGCTTGGAATAAGTCGAACGGAGATTAAAAAAAAAAAAAAAAACTGTTACAACGTGCGCCTCGTACGACGGCGACGGCGGGTTAGTGGACAATTGCTAACCGTTCCTCGCGCCTACCTTCAATACTCGAATACGCAACGTACCGAGTAATAGCAGCAGTACATTTTTCGCCGCGTAACAGCACTACTCGAGTAAGCGCAATTCCGTTCCAACGTAAAGTTTCTCACGGAGTGAAATTTCACTCCGAGGCGAGGAGAATTACTTTCGCTGCGATTCTCGGCGGAGATCGTAGGTCGGTACGTCGGTGAGCCCGGGCCGCCTCTTGTTTTTCATTCCGTTAAAAAGTGAAAACGTGGCGCAAGAAGTCTAGGAGGGGAGAGGAATTGGCCAACTTTAGCAGTCGAAATAAATGTCGTCGCTCGTTATCGGGATCGCGAACGCGAGCGGCGTTCGTTTGGCGTTCCATTGGCGAATCTCGTTTGGTTGTCGAAAATCGTAAAAAGGGGCGGAAATAGTCAGGTAGAAGCTCGCGAAACAATAAACGATAAGAGCACCTCGGCGCACATTATCGTCGGAGCTTACTGACGTAACGGATACGGATTTGGCAGCGATACGCGAGCGTTCGCACACTTGTCCCGATGTTAATTTCGTTTACTCTCTCTCTCTCTCTCTCTCTCTCTCTCTCTCTCTCTCTCTCGCTCGCTCGCTCGCTCGCGCCGTTAACGATGCACGGGGCGTAACCAGTGTGACGCACCGAGAGAAATCGATAATCACGCGCGCCTGGACACGGAGCTTCGCCCGTGATCGCGATTCATTTGGGAAAACAAGCGCGCGCGGCCATTCCTCGCTCCATATTTTCCAGTGTCGGTGTGACGCAAACCATTTAAATGCTCGACGAATCCGACGGAGCGAGAAAGTAATCGAGATTAAAACTGGCGAACCCTTTCCAAAGTCACGGGCAAACTTTTACATCCGAAATTTATCCGAAATTTATCCGAAATTTATCCGAAATTTATCCGAAATTTATCCGAAATTTATCCGAAAATTACGCGAGCGTCCGCCAAGTCGATCAAAAGCGCGTACAATCGCTAGGAGCATTATTAACGCCAAGCGCCGACGGCGAAAGTCGATTTTCCGAGCTCGACCGCAACCGCGTATTAATCGCGCCGTAATTCGGCTCTGCTGGCACTAGCGCAATCAACGGGGCCCCCCGAGCGACGTCGCGAAATATCATCGATAACGGAGATAACGTGACGGCGAGCCGTTACGTTTCGTTCGGCTAACTCAATAGTCGATAAAACGGCCGCCGAAGAGGAGAAAATAACGAGGAAACGAGGAGGAAACGAGGAGGAAACGAGGAGGAAAGGACTGGAGACGCTGCCATTGCTCACTTTCATGCGACGAAACTCATTGTCCAGAGCGGCTGCAACGATAAGAGTGGCAAACTTCGCCGAGTTATTCGCAGCCGACGAGCAGCAGCAGCAGCAGCAGCAGCAGCAGCATGACTCGTGTCCTCGCGAAGCGGAATGCAGGACCGCGAGAATCGCTCGAATCACGGAGGACGAATTATAAATATCCACGCGGGCAATTAGACGACGGAGCGATAACGTTTAATGGGACACGAGTGCGCGGCTGCTCGCGCAAGCGACGACGCAATTGCGCAGGTGCTCGAGCGCGCCGTTCGCCTTGATGGTGTTTTACCTTCTTCAACCTTCCCTTCCCCCTGCCGCTATCGCGCGCCGACCGTGCATTTCTCCCCGACGTTCCTTACCTGCTTTTTCGCCGTCTCTCTCGAAATCGCAACCGCGAAACACCGTCCTTTGAGCTCAATCGTATGATGCCCCGTGACAAGACGCCGCGACGCGAGATTCATCGATCCGACGTCGCGTTCCCATTTAATTGCCGGACGCCCGCGACAAAAGTCCCGCGATCGACGCCAGGACCGCACGCGCAGGAGGGCCGTCGATGACGGCCGAGACGCTCCTCCACTCGCAGCGGGAAATCAGCATGGAGTTCTTAAAGGCTCGACGATGCCCGGGGTAATTAAGGTGGAGAAGCGAACGTAAGCGAAATCGAAGGACGGTATCCTCCTTATCGCTCCTCGTCAAGTTACAGTCGTAAAGTCGTAAAGTCGTAAAGTCGTAAAGTCGTAAAGCCGGCCGACCCGGGGGCCAGAGGCCTGACCCAGAATTCGATTGTGTCCGCTGGGCGACCTCGAGCGACGACGCCTCCCGCGATAATCTCGGTTAATCCCCGTAGTGCAATTTTCGGTTTGCCGTCGAGGACGGCATGAGGAGTACACGACGACGGTAACCGCGCTAACGGTAAAGTAACCGTAAATCGGTGGGACGCGACCGCGCAATTGCGCGCGGCGTAATACCGAGGAAGACGCGCGGCCTGTCTATCGTCGCTCTCGTAAAAGGGAAAGAGCCTTGGCGATTTTACCCGCCCCGGGAAAAAATGTGTCAGCGGCAGCCGCGACTCCTGTATTTGGCGCGAGTAGTAGTATCGAGGCCTCGTCGTCCACGTCGTCCACGTCGTCCACGTCCTCGCCGTAATCATCATCCTTGCGGGCGCGCATTCCTTTCTCCTCCGTTTTTTTTTTATTTTTTGCCGGCTACGCGCAAGAAACGCCGCCAAGACCACCGCCGAGGTGCCTCGTCCCGTAAAGAGGGGACACGTTAAGACCCCCGCCGCTTGTGCCCGACTTTTTTTTTCTCTTTCGCTTTTTTTCTTCTTCTTCATACGAACAATAGGCCGAAGCCGTGGGTAAACGCGAGCCCCGACTCGACGAGTCGCGTTAAAAGCGGACGTAATAATCCGCTCTTGGTAGGAGTCTTCGCATGGATTCACCGACGGTCGGGCTCGGGCGCAGCAGCGGAAGCCGCGTCACGACGACCCCTGGAAAATCCTACGGCACGGGCTTCGGGAACGAGAAACGCGCCGAATTCTCCACAAGGGGGAAGACGCTGAAAGAGAGAAACGGGCGAACCCAATGACTCGGCGACAATGCCCGAGTAGGAGGAAAACGACGCTTCGTTCGTTTCGCCCGTAAAGAATGAAAAGAAGAGGGCAGAAACAGAGAGACAGAGAGAGAGACAGAGAGAGAGAGAGAGAGAGAGAGAGAGAGAGTCGGTGGAGCTGCTGCAGCGGTGCGATTTCCCTTTCTTCTCCCGGGCCGACCGTGTAACGCTTCGAGCGCGCTCACACACACACGGGCGCGTCCCGCATGACGGGTCCCCTTTTATTATCTCGTGGAAAATGCAGGTCCGTCCCTCCTCGCGTTCTTTTTGTGGAACACGTGGCGGTGAGCAGACGCTCCCGTGAGCGCGGCGCTCGTAAATAAAAGCCGCTCCTCCCTCTCGAGCTCAGGTAGAGCAGGCAAGAGTGCGCGAGAGAGAGAGAGAGAGAGAGAGAGAGAGAGAGACGACGTCCAGCCGATAAGGTGGCTCAGAGGGAGCTCACTCGGCCGCTGGAGTGAGACGCCGCGAGCGAGGTCAGCGTGCACGGGCGGAGGGAAAAAAGAAGCACGCGGACGGCCGTGAGAAGCCGCGGGGGCCGCTCAAAGGACCGACGCGGGCACTTGTGCCGTTCCGCCTCGGGAATGGCGTAGGCGACGCGCGGCTCTGCGAGAACAAGCGCGAGAGAGAGAAGGAACGAGGCGCACGTGAATCATAGGGAGCTCGCGCTCACGCGTACGCGCACTCGGATAGTCGGAGGGAGGGAGGGAGGGAGGGAGAGAGAGAGAGAGAGAG
The DNA here is from genome assembly GCA_018907045.1 of Wiebesia pumilae. Lineage (NCBI taxonomy): Eukaryota > Metazoa > Arthropoda > Insecta > Hymenoptera > Agaonidae > Wiebesia > Wiebesia pumilae. Next base: position 8,199,574 of record JACCHZ010000138.1, read on the forward strand.
AGAGAGAAACGGATTCAAGGTTACAGCCGCACACGGACTTTCGCTCTCTATGGATTATTTCTACGATTTACGGAATATATTATTACGCGGTAAAGGCCGCGAGCCGTCTACGTCTTTCTCGGCGAGCGTTGGAATTTCAACGGAATTCCCCGCTGGATTTAATACTTTGCCTCCGTGCGCTGCTGCTGCTGCTGCTGCTGCTGCTGCTGCTGCTGCTGCTTCTCTCGACGTGCACCTACAGAACGCCGTTTCTCTCTCTCTCTCAAACTCATTATCCGAAGGATACGACGCTTCGATTTGCCCACGGTCTTTCTCTCTTGCTCACCGCGTTTTTGCGGGTCTCGACACGTACCCCGAGAGCTCCATCTTTTTTTTATCCCCTTCTGTCGCCTATCGGCTTTCGCGCTGTAATTAAAACGACGCGCGACGAGCGAGGAAGGAAATTAATCTTGTATTTGTAAGGCGACGCGCCTTTAATCGAGATCGCGATGAAAATTCGCAAGGAAAGTTCGGATGCGCGTTGGGTTGCTTGTATAACAACGAGCCTGCGTCTCTCTCTCTCTCTCTCTCTCTCTCTCTCAATTTTTCATTCTCACGCTCAGAGCCGAACTACCAATACATGCGCGACTCCGTTCCTAGCGGTTGCGTTAGGAACGATGCCAACGTCGACCGAAACGCCCGTTCCCAGGCACGAAGCATCGACGCGCACTTAGCGAGCATCTACGCGTACGCCAAGTGCACGACGTCGCTGAATTCACGTGGATTAGGTGATCGCTACGTTCGGGCAGGTCATCCGCCTGGGCCTTTGTTATCGACGTCGTTCCCCCTCGCCGCGGAAGCTCCGGGGTCGACTTTTCGTCCGTTCGTGTACGGGGCGGCGCTTTCGCGCGCTTTCTAAATCTCCGATTACGTAGTTATTAGCCCGTCGACGAGGATTTTTCGTCTCGAGCGCTCCGTGTAGGGGTCGGAAGGAAGGGGAGATATAACAGCCGAAGGTGGCGGACTTGTCCGTGCAATTTTGCCGCTACGGCGGGAGAGGATCGTTAATCGTCAGGTGTGGAGTATCGTTAACGAGGCTCGCGCGCGCCTCCTCGTGCAGGTGTAACGAAATGGACGCCATGTCGGACGAAGGTAAAGAGAGGACGATTTCGTAAGACCGCGTGCCGGAGAAATTCGAGTTCTCGAAGAATAAGAGAAATTCACGAAAGTTTAAAGCAGTTTCTCGCAAGGCCGTAGCTCGCGCAGCAGTTTCGATCAGTTCGAAATGATATTCCGGTGCGATATTTGATAACAATAATCCAAGCGTCGTTCCTGCCGAGGAACGTCGAATGATTTCCTCAATTTTGCGAAGCGTATTTATTGTGTACGATAAATGGAATGCTGCTAGACGTACACGCCGTACCGAAAGGAGTAATTTATTTACAAACACGCGACTCTACGAGCCGTCGTTCCTCGAAAGTTTGGGGGAAGCCGTCCTCGTGATCGGGCACTCGAATACATCTCGACATCTCGACATCTCGACATCTCGACGAAAACGTGGCTAAAACGTTATTAATAGTACGCCGAAAAGAGGCGCGATCGACGAGAATAGAAAAATATCTCGATGGAATACGTTGTGACGTCGTCGAGCATAGCGTTAAAAATACAACGATTTCGGTAGAATCCTCGAGGGTTCTCGGATCCTCGCGACGGATATTTTCACTCGGTGGGATCAGCGGGCGCGGCTTCAATGTCACCTTCCGCGCGTTGCATAACGAGGATAGCCGCGATGTTCCCGGTTCTCGGCGACTCTCGGCGACTCTCGGCGACGACCGACTCGCGTCCCCTTATCTTATCCGGGTGGGCGGCCGCTGCTCTCACGGAGTCGCGAGGTAGGCGATAAGGTGGAGTAGTGCCTCGCGCCCGTGGTCCAGTTGGGTGCGCGCGACGACCTTTGGCGACTATTAAACACCCGGGGCAGCTGCGCGCCTCTGACGTCAATAGGGAGGCACACGAGGAGAATGAAGAGGACGGCGGCGCGGGAGCCTATCGTAGATGCGCGCGATGAAGAGAAGGACGAGGAGGACGAGGAGGACGAGGAGGAGAGGCCTGAAACTGGCAAAGCGGGCACAAAGAAAGCGAGGCTCGAGCCAGAAGAGCGAGCAACTCGTCGAAGCAGCTGAAAAGAGCGAGGGGGATGCGGCGATTCTCGAGAACGAACGGGTGGAGAAAGAGAGAGAAAGTCAGTCGAGGAATCGATTCGGCAGCCTCGTAATAAAGTTGCCGCTACAAGGACGCGCTTGTGGCTCGTCGCCCGTCTGCTTCTTAAGGATTTTCGTGCGACGGGAGATGCTCCCCCCTCATGAGAGAGGGGAGGCAGTAAACGTTTTTCAATTAACCGTGGGATTTGTGAAACACGCGCCCGCGAAGCAATTAAACTTGACAAAAATACGATACGCGAATAAATTACGGATCTCTATGCCGCGCTGCTCGCGAAAGACGCGAGACCGGAGAGAGAGAGAGAGAGAGAGAGAGAGAGAGAGAGAGAGAGAGAGAGAAATGACGTGGAGGAAGAAGAAGCGACCTCACGAAAACCCACGTAGCCGGGTTACGATAAAACGAATAACTGAACCCGTGGAGGGGAAGAGAGCGAGGATCCGTCTCCCTTTCGAGAGAGAGAGAGAGAGAGAGAGAGTGACGCCGCGAGAAGCTATTTTCGAGTTTCGGTGTAGCGTCGCGTCGCCCAGTCGATGACGCCGGATACGGGGCGTATCCACCTTCGCCGATAACGAATTTCGGTGGCGACGCCGACATGTTCCCGAGTGACCGATAACGCGACCCGCGTTAATTGATAAGCGCCGGGGCGAATAGTCCAGACGTCCGTCCGAGGAAGTCCGCGGCGACATCGTCTCTCTGAGAAGCGCGAAAAAACACTCGCGAGCGAGCGAGCGAGAGAGAGAGAGAGAGAGAGGGCAGATGATCTATTGGGGGAAAAACCGACTTAATGGAATACCGTTTTCAGCGATCACGGCGCCGTCGACGCGAACCTTTTTTACGAGCTGGCGACAGCTTTTTCCTCGAGCAATGTTTCAAAATTAGCTTCATTTATAGAATTACCGGGGCGTGACGCAAGAGGCAAGTGACAGCGCTTAAAAGCCGATAAAACATTACAAGTTGTGCCTCTCGGGACGAGGAAAAAATCATTTGAAAGCCAATAATGCGCCAAAATATACATTTATATGCAGCTTGAAAAGGTTCGCTGCTCGTTCACGGTGCTCGAGCTGAGATGTTTTCTCAGGAAACATTCGTATGAAAATGTGTTTGCATTCTCGGCAAACAAAGCGAGACATCAAAGCTTACGAATGTACTGGACAATCTTAAGAATCTTGCATTCGGAGTTGCGCGAGCGAATGTAAATCCAGTTGCAGACGCTAATGCAACACGAATAATGACAAAATGGCTTAAAAAACGGGCATTCGTGTCGGTATCTCTTGGAAATGTTGTTTGGCTTTTCGTGTTTTTGATAAACAACTTTTAACTTGAGCACATACTGCATGGAAAACGCATAATTGTGCATTTAAATGAGATTGTTCGCTCGCATGTCTCGTAAACAGGTCAACAAGCGGCACTTTTTCGGTAACGCGAGTTTTTTCTTTCCTTTTTCTTCCTCTTCTTTTTCCTTGAGGTAAGTGGGCGACGGTGCAAGGGAGAGGGGGGAGAGAGCGAGTAGGAGCGAGTAGGAGCGAGTAGGAGCGAGTAGGAGCGAGTAGGAGCGAGTACGCGTATCGCGAGATTGTTATTCCAAATCCGTTATCAGTAATAAATGTTGAAATTGTTTTTCTTTTGAACGCCGTGAAAGCGTTAACAGTATTTACAAGTCCTATTTTTTGTCGAACGTCGAGCAAGAGTGACGAATGACGAAGAGCCAAGAGTGACTTGCACGAGCACTTTTTCAAGTCCTACTCTTAATGAGTCCTACACCGATAATCGAAATGCTTTGCATATTGCCAGCCTGCAAAATCTTGGCTGCGCCTCTTAAATCTTATACGAAATGAAGTAACGGATAGGCTCGAAATTCTCAAGATGCAACTCTCGACCGATATTAACGCTCTCGAATACGTGCGATCCGTCGTTTTACACGAGCGGCCGGGAAATCCTGGGGACCTTTGTGTTTTCGAACGCATCGAAAGTGCGTCCTAGTCGTTAAAAGCCGCGATTAGTCACCGCAACGACGGCAAAAAAACTTATTGCATCCTATTTCAGTCGGCTTACGAAGCACGCGATGATTATTCCAGCGACCGAGTATTCGAAAAAACAATATTTGTGAATTCGAGTGACGAATTATTCAGGTGCAGAGTGCGCGTAATCGCCTGAACTTGACGGTGCACCGCGATCCTAAATAATGGACTGCCTCTCGTAGTATAAAACTCGACGAACGACGTACGCGGAATTATCTAATTATTAATTTGGCGATGCGTAAAAACTGTCATAACGACGTGGTTCAGAGACGTGTCAGGCGTTCCGCCAGAAGGAACTCGGTATTCATCGCGCGTAATTCCCCGATCGCAGCCAATTCTATTAGCGTTACATACGCGAACAACGAGCGGATAAATTACCTTCGGTTCGAAGCGAGGCGCACGCGTACTCGCAACAGCCGAGCGAATTTCGTTCGCGCTCGACGGGAAAATTCCCGATTTCAATTTCACCGCGAGGCTCTCGAATAACTCTCGCGCCCGCAACCGCAAATTCTAATTAACGCGCAGTTCGCTCCCCCGCGTTCTCGTAGCGACTCATCGATCAAAGATCTCGCGAGTCGCCCACCCGAAACCCTTACGTTTTTCATCAGGCGAGCGCGCTTTCCGGCCGGGAACGTGCGTGCGCGTGCGGGGCCGACGGCTCCGGATGCTCGAGAGAACGCATCCGTTGAAAAGGTTACGCGCGGAAAGAGCAGCGAAGGGGCGAACGTGGAACCGTGGGGAGGGCGGCGATTAAAACCGTTTTCTTTCGTTTCGTATTCCACGCGAGGCGAACGCGCGCTCGATTTCAAAATGCCATTACGGCCGTACACGTGCACGCGCGCGAAGGCGACCGATCCGCTAAAAACGCGAAACAAATGGAACGACCGGGCTGGCGGAGGCGGAGGCGGAGGAGGAGGAGGAGGAGGAGGAGGAGGAGGAGGAGGAGGAGGAGGAGGAGCGGGAGGTGGTGGAGGAGGAACAATAGCTCGGCGTCGGGAGGAGGATCGAGCGTGGAGATGGGATCGGGTCGCGGCGAGGCAAAAGCGCGTCCTCGCTCCGAGGTTCTCGCGCATAAACTCGGTGGCCGCCCTCGTGCTTGCGCCAGGATGGAAAAAGCAAGAGAAAAACCCGAGGAAGAGCAAAGAGCGTCTCGGCATCGGCAATTGATTCGAGGCAAGTGCTGCGCGCAGGCGCGCACCTTCGTCCGTTAAAGGGGCATAACCAAGTGCCGAGGTACGGGCGAGGCTGGATGATGCCCGGGCCGATGATCCGCAACCCGGGCAGGGCGTCTCTTTAACGAACACCCTCGGACGTAATCGATAAAACGCGCCTATTCCCGAATACGCCGTCGCCGCAACCCACGCACGCGTCCGAAATGTCGCAGCGGCGTAGGCGCTGCGACGTCGGCGTCTGATCCGCCGTGGGAAGGAGGACGCGTCCCGAAAGTGCGGGCGTCGCGTCTGTGGATGCAACGCGCGCGTCGACCCACGCGTGGCGAATAATCGTCCCCGACGCCCAAAGATCGGGCGGCGCGCTCCAGTGCGACGTGACTAATTTGGCGCTGCGTCAATTCGAGCGACACCCCCGCGCCCGAGCGGAAGCTGCGCCCGGAGGAGACGCGCATTCGAACCCGAACCCGTTGCGCGGGGACGGACGTGCGCTTTCCCGAGGGTACGTCCTGGATCGGCAGTCGAGGTCACCGCGGCGCGCGGGTTGGCTCGAGGCTCGTCGCCAGGCTCGTTTCGCTAACCCATTAATATCTATAAACAGCGGTGCGCCGCCGGCGTTTCCTGTCAGGCGTCCGCCCGATCCAATGGCGTCCCCCTGGAAATCGCTCGCGACGACGATGCATCGTCGGCGAAGCCATTTTTACACCCGCGCGGGGGCGGCAAGGGGGTCGAGACGACGCCTTTTAAATGCCCTTTAAACGCGATGCGCTTCGCCGACAACAGCTCGACTTTTTTCCTCTTCCCCCGGGCTCTTCTTTTCGCGCGTCCCGCACCGCGTTATTAATAACTCGCGTTGGCTCGCGCTTCCCACCCGAGCATTTCGTATTTCGCCGCCTCGATGAGAAATTGACAGACGCCGACGCCGACGCCGACGCCAACGACGACGCCAACGACGACGCCGCGACGCCCCTCGTCGTTACCGCATGGAATCCCCAGCGATTCGCTCAACATCATCGAGAACTCGTGAATCTCCTCCTCCCCCGAACGCGCTCTTAAGCTTATTTCCTAGAGCGTTGTACGTTCCTCGGCTTCTCCGGCGAAAGCTGCGGTGGCTACGCGTCAAGAGCGACGTGCGTCCCAATGTTTGCCGGTGCGTTACGAAAAACAAGACGGAATAAAGGAACGGCAGCGGTTCGCAAGTATGGAAATGCGAGACAAAGGAGGAAATAAAGAAAGAAAGAAAGCAAGCAAGCAAGCAAGCAAGCAAGAAAGAGCGAACGAAAGAACGATAGAAAGGAAAGAAAGGGAAAAAGGATAAAAGGAATGAAAAAGGTACGACTCGAGCAGAGAGTTAAAAAGCTTTGGGATAAGAGTTGCATGGTTGAAAAGGAGCCAGGTGTAGCTGCGAAGCAATTAATGTCAGGTCGATTCCTTTCTTCCCTCTTCTTTTTTTCATTTTATAAAGAAGTCGAGCCTCTTTTATCGTTGGCACGTACGCGCTCTATACCCATCGGCCGATCTCAATTCGCTCGAAGAAAGACGAGCAGCGCTCGCGCATCCAGTGGTCGCGAGATAAAGGATCACGGGGGAGGCAGGGGGAGAGAAAAGAAAAACGGAAGGACCAACTCGGTGGAGCTATTGCCCCTCGAAGGATAGGTTTCCATTGGTGTCAGGGGCGGGCGGCGCGCGAACCGTCCTAACACTTATCGACTAAATCCAACGCCACGAGTCTACGGGAAGCTAATGGGCGCACGCGAGCCGCGTTAATGAGCGTCGGGGGTTGTCGCGGAGACGCGCGAGGTATACCCGGGATTGTTCGGGTCGCTGAGGCAGCAGCCCCGCGCGAAAGTGAGCGGGGAAAAGAAATCCGCGCGCCGCGGACAATCCGAGTCGTCGCTCTTGCCATCGCTACGTTTGCTTTGCCTGGCGTTGGGGGCGGGCGGTCGGGCGGGGGGGAGGAGGAGGGAACGAGATCGTTCGTCAACGCGCGCCCGTAAACTAGTAAACCCGCGTGTTTACTCGCGCGCTGCGTCAACGCGTCACTCGGGAAAGTCAATAAACTCGAACATTATTTCGATCGTAGGCGCCTCGACGATGTCGCGGCTCCGAGCGATTATTAACCGAAAAATGAAAGAAAAGACGGCGCGCGCATTTTAAAGCGCGATATACCCCGGAGTTTATTGCCCTCGTGCATATAAAAAGTTAGAAAAGAAAAGAAAAGAAAAGAAAAGAAAAGAAAAGAAAAGAGAGAAAAAGAGAAAAACGCGGACACGGGCAGACGCGATAAAAAGGTAATGAAAATCGCCCGAGCCGTCGCGTGTACGTGTGCGTGTGCGCGCGTTCACCTCGGCATCGATATCTCGGGGATCCTCCGACCTTCCCTTTCTTTCCCTCCCTCGGTGTTCCGGCCCCGCGGGTAGCCTGGTACAGTCTCATCCATCACCCACGCGTTACGAGGACCGTGGCAACCGCACAAAATCTAGACTCTCCTCGACTCCGACCTTTGGAAAAAAGGACGGCCTGGGAAGGGGAAGGATGGCGGGGAGAAAGAGGCCTTCCGCGAACGACGATTTCTCGGCCGGGATGGCAACCGCTACCTTTCCTATAATCGCGGTTCTCTCTCTCTCTCTCTCTCTCTCTCTCGCGCTCTCTCTCTCGCTCACTCTCGCCCCTTGGCGTTCTCTCGATTTCGAGGGATCGATCCTCGCGGCGCAAGCGGGAAGGGGCACACACAAGAAGTGTGCGCGCCGGAAGAGCTCGACCTGACGAGCGACGCTGGCTCATCTCCTTCCGAGAATCCGTGCAGCGACGGCGACGGCGACGGCGAGGGCTTATAAGTCGAACGCGTTCTTGTACTTATCGCGAGTCAAGCGAACCGAGTGCCCCGCCGTCCGTTCGGATTAAATCAGGGGACTCGTTAACGCAATCAACGGGGGCGTCCCCTCGGCTCCGGTCGTGTACCGAGTCAAGACCTCCTGAAAAACTGACCTTTCTCGATGCAGGAGACAGATCCGCTCCTTGGCGACCTTCAGCCTCTTGGAAATGATCTTCTTCAAGTTCTCGATGCTCTCGTTCTTGTCGACGCTCACATCGAATTGGCCGCCCGTCGTCGGCGTGATGCTGATGGTGATGGTCGGGTCGGCGGTTGTGAGGGCAGCGGCAGCTGCGGCGGCGGCGGCGGCTGCGGCGGCGGCGGCGGCGGTGGGTGCCAGCGCGGTGGCCAACACCGGGACGCAGCCACACCCCGTGGCGGAGCTCGTGCCCGTGGCGGCGGCGGAGGCGGCCGGGGCCGCAGGGCTCCCGTACTCGCGCATGCCGTCGGGCTCGAGGTCCGGCAGTCGCGGATTGCCCTCGCTCATGCTGGCGGCGACTGCTACGGCGACTGCGACGGCGACCCTCGCACCCCTCGCACCTCTCGCACCTCTCGCACCTCTCGCGGGAACGCGGCTGTCACGAGGAGGCGCGCGCGTGGCTCGCGTTGCCTCGCCTCTGTTATTGTTGTCGGCGCGTCGCTCCTCGTCCTCGGTGGTGCATGCCTAGAGAGTCGCCGCGGCGACCCGCGCCGGCAACGGTGAGCGGCGGCCCGGGGTATGGGGGGTGGGGAGCAGGGCTGCCCGTGGGGGGAGACACGAGGCCGGCGACGGCTTTTTCCCACGTACGCCTCGGCCGCTCTCTCTCTCGCGCGCGTGCAGCTGCTGCACCTGTCCCACGGCGTCGCCGGGCGCCCCTCGCGCTCAACGCCCGGAGCGGCCGAATTCAGGCCACGGGCGAGCCGCCGCGGAGACGAGTCCTCTCTCTCCCTGGGGACTCGGCTGACCGGTCGCGTCGCTCCCTCTCCCGGCACCGGGGTGTGAACGCGGGCGTGCGCGCCTCTCTTCTCCTCGTTGCTCTCACCCGCGATCGATACACGATACCGGCTGCACCGTCGAGGATGTCGAGGATCGTGGGAGCGACGGCGACGGTGACGGTGACGGCGACGGCGACGACGTCCGCCCGGGTCGAGGGTGCTGGGAGGCGCGTGGAGCGAGGCGTATGATTCCCCTCCTCGTGCGCGTGACCAAGCCCTCGCTCGTTTTTTCTCGCTACTGCTTCGAACGTCGCCGGTCGGACGCGCACGACTTCTCACGGCCGACGCGCGCAACTTACTGAGATCGCGAGCGCCCGGACCGAAACCGCTGGGCGGCACAACAGCAGCAGCGGCAGCAGCAGCGGCAGCAGCAGCGGCAGCAACGGCGGCAGCAGCAGTGGTGGAACGACGCGATACACGCCACTCGAACCACCGTACTAGCGAGCACTAGCAGACCGAGCCTCCGTCGTGGCGTGCGCGCGACTCTCCCTCTCCCTCCCTCTGGGCCGCCCTCTCCAGCGCCTTATCCAGCGCTCGTGCGATAGGCGCACCGCGTACTGCGGCCAGCTACGGGGCAACCTGAATAATCCGCCCCAAGAAGGAGAAAGGGGACGCACGGCCGACACCCCGGTGCTCCTCCAGGACACCCCGACTATTCCGCCCCCTTATTTATTTGGCGGGCCTCGCAAGCTACCCCCGTATCCGACCCGTATCCGATTTTCGCAGACGTTACGCAGACGTTACGCAGACGTTACGCAGACCCGCGACACGTCTCTTCGGAGTGGCTCTCCTGCTTATGTAGCACGCGGATAACAGTCGCGGCCGTTATTGCTTCGTAAATATCAGCTGATTATGGGCTTCTGCTTTTAAACGATCTTTTAAATATGGCGGATTCCTCCCCGCAGCGGCAGCGCTGCCCAAGCGGCAAAAACTGGTACGATGATGAAAACGATAAAAGCCTGGCGTCGCGTTAAATGTCAATAATACATGCTGGCTCTGCGACTTATGATCTCCGGGTGATATCGGCAGCTGCGCTTTTAAAATTGCGACTTCCGCGATTATTCCGCGAGTCGGATGCTCGTTTGGCTCCGCGCGATATTCCGCTGGATATTTCGGCGGTATACGACATGTCGTGTTAGCTTTGAATATTCTTGGATACGATTACAATTTTGGCTGACTATTTTTCATACTCGTATCATTATTGTCTCTCGTTGGCGTGACAACGCTAATTTTCATGGATTAAGAACGACGTTCGTGAGTTGACATTTATTCGGCTTGGTAATTAACGTACTTCGAAAGTAAAACGGATAGGCTGTAATCGAATAGTTGATCGTATTTGCATTTTATGTCGTGCGTTGTTGTTTTTACTTTTTCTCTTTCTTTTTTTCTCTTATATTTTCACTTACCTTCGCTGGATAAAGTGAATAAGTGTTCTATCATTAGTGTTGGTGCGACGATAACGGTTTTTTTCACTAGAGATCAGCATTGCATTTTGTAAATAAAGGTTCGATAAGGAACGGTTATATTTAAAATCGTCTTTGTACACGTAAACAACGGAAGTAATAAAATTGTCAATCGTATGATAATTTAATTTTACAAGTAATTAATTTCAAATGAAAACATCTTACATTCGATAAAGATTTATTTTTTTTTTTTTTAATTTAAATCTACAACGTTGAAAATCTGGTCAAAAAACAAATGTCATTTGAGGAATTAAAATACTGGTCAATGTATCGAAAGAATGTTAATGTTATTTTCATAAATGTAATAATATCTTTATGTAATTACGTATTTCAAATTTACATCTATTGTACTTAAAAATTGTCATTGTGTCTTTTACGACACTATTCGATACGGTTCTTCGAAAAAAAGAAAAACAAATTTTTTGGTCCTAGATCTTAATTTTACATTAAAATTAATATTTATCTGCTTGGATGATTAATTATACGTTTGTATGCCGATTGTGTATGCACCATTTATTCGAGTTAAATATTTAACTAGTGAAAAGTGATATATTCTTGTAAATCAAAGGCGTGAAAAAATTAAAACCGATAATTTTATTAATTTTCAAATAAAATTGTCTAAAAGTACATCGAACGTAATAATTTTTAAATTCAAGTGGAATAGAACGTACGTACAATATCAAATTAGTAACGTAAATTCTTCCTAAAAAGGTCATTACACCGATGGTGGCTAATTATGATACCGAACAAAATAAAAATAGAAAATGTTAAAACAATTTCGACACTGTAATAATTGGTACAATTATGATACTCGTAAAACCTCCGAATAAACTTTTATCTAATAAACTTTGTCTTATTGCCCAGCAATCGTAAATGCGTACATTTGCGTTAACATATACAGTTACAATGAATGTGATCCACACATAATAATTACCACGCATTCCGGAAAAGAATCCTTTTGGCCAAAACAGAGATAATATAGCTAATTCGATAATTAACACTGAGCTATTCGTATACGCAAAAGTACATCTTGTTTTGCCTTATAAGTCCTTTACGATGACCAACGGTTCAATTATTTTTCTTCGAGACTACATAAGCAATAAAATATAACGGTATTTCTATAGTTGTAAAATATTGTTTGAGCAATTATTGTAGCCTTACTTTCGTTTTTACTCTACTTCATATACATATGTATTTGTTATTACAGTCTCTTTTTTAAGCTCTGATTTACAACTCTTAATAACAGTTTTTCATTTAGAAACAATAAAAAATAGTAAAAATGAAGAAAAATTTTTTATTTACAATCTCACGTAAAATTGCGTAATTCTTATTGACACAATTAAAGTTTTTAGAAGATGGTTAAAAAATTCAGAAAACAAACAATAAAGACGAAAGGTATGTATAAAAACATTGATATAAAAATATGACTTATTATACACTGTATATAGTAACTACTGCTAATGCCTTGTGTTTGCTCTAGAACGAAAAAGTTATGTTCGTCCTACTGATAGCTTTTATATCTATTGTCTTAACAACTCCGTAACCAGTTATAAAAAATCTATAATTGTATAAACAACAATTCTAATTTGGTGTCTCCACAGAAATTAAATGACGACAAATAGAACATTTAACGAATTCATGGAGTAATAAAAACTCATGAGCCAAATTCTTCGGTATCTGGTTCTATCTGCTTAAATTCGAAAGAACCTCGTCCATCCATTTGAAGATAATACTAAAAATTTACAATTAATATAATGATAATAGTTAAGTCGATATGTATTAGTATACAATGTAATGGAAAAGTACCTCGTGATGTTTCCACAGCGATCGTCGATGTGATACGGTGAATAATGTGATATTGGCCTTTTTACAATACGAATACATAGAATCTTCTACATCGACGCTAACAGCGCTTGTACATTCATCGAGTATAGCAAACTGAGGTTTATGATAAAATAATCTTGCCATCTATAACAGACGATATTCCGAAAATCATAACTATATCGACAAAATGTAAATCAATTAGAAATGAAGAAAATACCGCAATTCGTTGCTTCTCTCCACCAGAAAGAACATCCATCCAGTCGGCAACGGTATCCCAACCCTGATCTTGACTACCAGGTTGTGTCTCTCTTTCAAGCAAATGGCCTAGCTGCACCAAATCCAAATACTTCTGTAAATCTTCGTCATTTGCATTACGCCGCCTCAACATCTCAGCATGAGTGTGTGGATAAATCACTTGATCTCTTAACGTTCCCAAAGTCATGTAAGGTCTTTGCGGAATGTAAAATAATTTACCACGTGGTGGCTTCGTCATTACGCCACCCCACAAAGGCCACAACTAAATTATTAAAAAATACGCTTTTAAATGGCTTGAACGTTATACCGCATAAAGTATGTTTAAGGCTTGAAAATACTGACTTCACCCAAAATTCTGAATAACGAACTTTTTCCACAGCCGTTTGGTCCGCAGACTAATACATTCATACCAGATTTGACTTCAAAGGTAAGTTCTTTGACAAGAACATCGCCATTTGGAGTTACAAGAGGCACACGATCAAAGCGAATAATATTATCTTTAGCTAGAATTTTTCCCATTCCCGGTGAGCCAATAACATTATTTGTTGCATCTGTTATCATTGTCCTTTGATATTTATTGGCATTCAAATCATCGAGAACGTTTCTAATTTCGGTGACACGGGCAGTAAATCCAGCTAATCTTGTCATTTCTCTTCCTGCAAGAACCAATCTTCCAATTGCTTCTGCTAACTTTACTAACATTCGACCATATGTGTAGTAAGATTTGAACCTATGGTCTGAACTTCCGGATAGAATTGGATGATCGTTTTTAAAGAATGGAATACTTACGGCATAAAATCCAACAACAGTAGCTACATCTACAAAAAGAAAAAGTAATTTCTAACCTTGGCCAAAGTACGAAAGTTGCATAACACAAAATACGACCTTACACTTTCCAATTAAATTATCTACAACGCCAATTATTACTTTAAATTCTAAAAAGCTCCTAAGATGTGTTATCTGAGGAAACATGAAAGAAAAACGTTATAAATCCCAATGCACGATATACTTTAAATATACTATGCCTGGACTCGGAACTCACCAATTTGTGGAAACTTGCTAGGAGTGTTAATTTCTCCCGCGTGTTTCCTTGGTAAAATGCGATTTCTTCTGAATTAGTTATTAAACGTGAATGAATGTGTCTATATTCTCCTTCGAGTCTTTGTTCTTTAATTGTTAGCGTACCAATAGGTTTTCTTAAATAAGTCAAAAAACTGCCAGCAACAAGGAGATACGACAACATTATCAGCGGAGTCTACGAGAATTATTTTTACGATTAGTGCTTTGTGTACAAATATTTGCACTATATAGTAATAAAGGATATTCAATAGTTATAATAAAAAACTAAAAACTAACTTGACCACCAATCGTAGACGTAAGTCTATAAACATAGATGAAAATATCTAGTAATGGTTTTGCAATATTACTGTATAAATCTGTACAACTTTCACAAAATTTATCTACATCTGTGGTGAGTAATTGATCAGGATTTGCAATTCGTGTATCCAAATTACTCATTTTATAATATGTAAAACCTCTGAAAAATCAATGTAATTATATTAACATGTAGCATCCTATTACAATACGAATGTCGTGAAATAAAATTTTAATTTAAACTTATTTAATTTCACCATAGTGTCAATTCGGTAAATGTTTATATAAACACGCATACATGTAAAATTTCGTAACCTTTAACCTCTATTGTATTATGAGCACCGACTAAAATATCTCATTTTATGTTGGACTTGTACATATTCAAAAGGCTCATTCACAATATCGGTAGTTCATGCCTTATTAAAGATTATTTGCAGATAGAAAATATAATATTTAGACTTACTTTAAATATTGATCTACTATAAAACGGCTTAAGTTGGTTCGTAACCTAATTTTCATTTCTCCAAGGCTGTATTTTAAAATGTTATTCACAATAGATATCTACAACATTAAATTGAATTTTCGTATAGTATTAAATTAAATTGTATAGTGATAAATAGCGGATCGTAATAATCATATTGGTTTATTAAAATTTTTGTAAACCCACAAATCTAAAGCAATGGGTAAGTTTGTACGATTAAATGGCTTTAGTGTACAATTCTGGATTTTAGAAGAATTTCTTATGCTTACCACGGGCAACGTAGCTGTAAACTTCAACAAACGTCTTTTGAACTGTTCCAAGTCCATATTGACTATCGATCTGAAATATTTAATTAGATTATCAACTTGTTTGCCCAAATTTTAGCCAAATTTTTGCCAAATTTTTGCCATTTCATAATCTGAAGTTACGTTTCAATAAGTGTGCCATTATGGATTAGCCATAAATCGCAAAGGGATCTAGCGACAAGAGAACCAGCAACAAGTAAAACAAATCCAGCTTCGGGTGTAAAGATACCAGGTATACTAATCGACAGAAGCTGACACAACTGCTTAAAGAACTCGCCGTTGACGTGAGCCTTAGGGCGTTTTGGCTTCTCCTGCAGAATCAGTAATCCACTTTAGAAAATTGAATAAAACTTAAAATTCTTGTATTAGCCTACCTCTCTGATGACATAGTGTATATCATTGTTGGCTGGCCACGAATTTCTGCGAACAAGCAAAAGAGAATTATTGCACCAATAAAGACAGAGTAATAAAATCGCTCGGCTAGGCTCAGCGATTTCGGATTGGAGTGACTCGTAAGAATTGATCGCGATCGCGATTCACCTGGACTTGGTGAATCGCTTCTTGTTCCTCTTCCTGCTGAGCAGCCAGATGAGAGTCACGACGGCGGCGGCCGAGGCTGCACTTTTCCGGGTGACGAACTTGCTAAGTGACGGGGCCATGCTGCATAAGCGTCCTCGTCGCCTCAAAGTAATATTGCCTCTGTTGTTCGTACGTCGGTTACTGCTGTTCACGATTCGATCTGGGCCTCGACGCTAACCACCGCTGCTGAGAACCGCTGAAATCGCCACGAAGTGGGGGATGCAATTACATTCACATTTTTCCACTTCGCTTCAAGTGGAGATATCAGAATCAGCTGCACGCGCGCAGCGCACCTACACAACATTCGCTTTCGCCATGAACCTATTACGTGATAATGCGTCGCTCTTTCGTCTCGTACTCGACTGTCGCCGTCCATTGCTCGTCTTCCTCAAGCTCCTCTCCGCACTCCGTTGAGTTTCAGCAATTTTACACGCGCGCACACTCGGACCTCGCAATTGCACACACACACGCGCGCGCGCGTTGTTTATCATTGGATGCTCATTAGCCTGTATTGTATCATTGTATCGCCATCGTGCTTGGTTACAAGAGAAATAACCCATTATCTGGATAAGACGTACTCGTAAGAATAGCAGTCGCTTGCTTCATCCTGTTTTAATGAAAATTTTCATTATAAGTCATACGAACGTTACATGCAGAAATTTAATTTTTAAAGCATGCGACTGAGTGTTGATAATTGTAAATGAAGATAAAATTTCGAAATTATTTCGTAACACGTGTAAGGATCATGTCTGGAAATTACTCGTGGAAAAATCTTTACGAACAACACTTTAATGTCTTTAATGTCTTTAATTTCACACGAGCGCAATAAAGTTTAAAGAAATACATTTAGAGCGTATAAATGATTTCCTAAATTAAGTACAAAATCAACGAACGATCATCATTTATTATATTATTCCAAGCGGACAATTCAATACATTTATCTATCGAATGCACATACGGATTGGACTGCTTATACGATAGTGTGGTGACTCATTATGAATAAAATATTTTATTTTTAAAGGCAGCCTAAATAAGTGACTAATAAATTAACTCTTTTATACAGAATTACACATGATCGCCATTCTCATTCGGATTTGGATATTCGCGAAAAAAATTACACACGAGAAAGCGAACTTAAACATTATGAACGACTTTAAATCGGTGTTGCTTTTGGTGATGTGAGGCTCGATAAAGATTAATTAAAACGAATATTTTACTAAAAACGTATAATAACATCGATACATAAAACAAAAAGCTTAATTATTATAATGAGCATATTTTTAATAAACCATACAGTTTTAGAAGTGGCAAGTAAGTTAAAAATATTTTTTATGCTCCTGGTGTTAGTCGACCAGAAACCAATTTCCACAAGAAAATTAGGAAACGCATAACCGCTAATAACAACAAAAACATTATTTGGATAATGTTTTACGGTTGGTTTTTATGATGTGACAACTAAATTGTTGCTTAGCAAGTAGTGCGCATGGCTAACAACTGAGATTATACTTGACTTGGGCTTGGTTACCCTGTTAAGAGCGTGCCGAAATGAATTTACAAATAGAATAAATTTAAAGTATTCGAATGAATTTAAAGACAATTAAAATAAAAATTTTCGTGACATTTTTAGCGTAGCTAACATTTAATATATATTTTACATGTTGTATATATTTTAATTAAAATGAAAAAGTGAAGTAGGTACCTTAGATAATTATATTAAATTATAATATAATTATTTTAAATTCGTTTTACACTTTTTAAAATCGGTGCTAAAGGATATCTTAAAATAGTACTTATTATTGTGTTAAAAGTATGTAAACTTTCACGAATGATTCACATAATCGTGCAATTGAATTTTACATATACTAAATATATTTCAGTACTTTTTAGAACTTTAAGATTAAGCTTCTTTTAATGTAATGAAAGTAGCTAAAGTTATTATTAAGAGTTTCTTTCATGAATGTATTTACTTCTTAAAAATTTCATTTGAACGTATTACAAGGTTTCACGATCATTTAAAGAAGATTTTTAGTTCAATGACAATGTAAACATTGTTTGGTTAAAACATAAAACCTTCTGGGAATACGTAGTATTTCTTTTTGGTCAAAAGAAAAAAACAGTTTCAGAATTTACGCACAGAACGGTTTGCAATTCAACAATTTAATACATATAAATAAAAGAATGTTTCGTGGGCTTTTATATTGGAATGAATGCGTGACTATTTTTTAATGCTTGATACGAAATATTCTCAACTTAATGATCAAAATTTTGTTTATTTCTAACTGAATTAAAGTTAAAAAATATTTTATTGTTACCTAAGCCTATACTTGTAATATTAATTTATACTTAGTGCGCTATTTCAACTGTACTTTAAATGTGCACAAATTAATCCATGTAATTCATTAAAATTTACATTATAATAGTAAATCAATTAATTATAAACAAATACGTTTCGGTGCAATAATAATGCAAAATTGAAGTTTGCTCTTCGTGATAATACTTTTCATTGTTTGATTTATATTTACTTAGTAGAACAATTCATTATTATCTTTCTACTACACTAATCAAATAATCGATGTAATATTAAGCAATACAGATACGGTAAACATTTTCATCCGCTTAAATATACTTAAATAGTAATTTCTTTCGCGATGAAAGAAATTACTGCACTTTGCGTAATTTGTTTTTCAATTGCGCACACTTCTTTTTTCTATTTACCATTTATAATGTAACTGTCGTTTTTCATTAAATATTTTCTGTTACTACGAAATATATAAGTTTCTTAAAAAATGTACTTTCGACATTAGTTATATTATCAGTGTTATTCATCTCAATTGTACAAGTATCGCTGAAACAACAATTATACTTTGCTTCAAATATTTTTAAATCGCAATTTTGTTCGTTGAAATTTTCGATATATTAATCTATCAGTTTAGCTGTAAATATTTTATTTAAAATCTATATAAAGTTGTAGTTTATCATTGAATTTATCACGCGTTACTTTACTTATCTATTATATTATATTTATCAGTGATCGAGTCGGTCAGTTATATTTTGGATATTCTGTTTCAAAAAAATACATTACAAATGTGTAGTTGGAAAGAATTCACGAATTAGAAACTTTTCTTCGTTTTTTTCTTGTCAAGAATTAATGATACCAAAAAGAGCTAAATTTCTAAAAATGGAAGTAAAAAAAAAAGTAAAAGGAATTTCGAAAGCAATGCCATTAGTGGGTTTCATATACGTAATTAAAAATTTTCCAAGTCTTGCAAGCATTAAATGAATTTTTATGAGCTTAAGGAAAAATGTAGAAAAAGTAGCTGGATCAGATGAAATGATTCATTATCGAGAAAAAGTGGGTCATTTTATGCGACGTATCACGAAATCGATATAAAAATTCTGCTTGTAGTTTAAAATTATTACTACATACCGACGCTTTAAGTAAAAGTAAGCGAGAAATGATAATTACTGACGAAACATGTGATCTGGAGTTTACATTACACAACTTTGTCAACATGTTTCGTTTCGATGTAATCAAACTCGTATGTTATTTTTTAATATTTCTAGCTCTTACGAAACCACGTAATTGAAAACTCCTTTTGTGCTGATGAATTTTAACAATATCGGTATGTTGTTTAGAATTACGGAATTTGACGGAATTATTCGTTTATTAAAATGCTCTACGTTGAAGATACGTTCAAGTTTCATACGCTTCTTTATACATTCATAAGATTCGTATCCTATGACGAATATGAGAATTATCGATGGTTCACCCGTACAAACGCTGACGCATCGATCGCTTTATGTTAAGCTTTCGAAATACATCTTAATTAGAAATTGTCATAACGCCATTTAATCCACATCGAAGGAACTCAATAGTAAAGAACGGACTTAATTTCCATTTTCCTCCATTTTCCAGTTAGAAAATCACGGAGATCTCGAGTTCATACTTCGGGCTCATTCGAGTGTCTTTGCTATTATTACCGATCTATTCTTTAGGCATTAACCTAGGCTGCAGAATCCATTTGCTTTGGGGTTCGATCGGTCGCTCGTATTCGTGGACTTCCATCGACCTCAGCTTCACCCGGTGCCTCCGTCTCGAGTATTCGTTCGTTAGCTCCAAAAGTAGAAGCGTGGTAATCAACGTCAACCCTCTCTAGTAGTCGAGGTCTGAATGTTTTTCCACGGTTTTTTGCACGGCGGCTTCTGATAACGATGAACACGCGTGCTAAGTTAACAAGAATCAGTGGGTGGTAGGGAATCGGTTTTTCAATATTGTAATTTATTGCATGATTGTTTTGGGTTAGAAAACTTATAATTGCGGATATCGTCGCTGAATATTAATTCAAACACATTTATGCAAAATCAAGCATTAAAAAGCTCATTACTAACTAAAACTGCTTTAACGATAAAATCTTAGATATTATTTAGTATATATTCTATTGCAATCCTCATTACTTATGCTGTCGGATCTTTTATCAAAGTAAAACTACAATACTCATTCAGGCTGATCATATAACGTTTTTCACTCAAAGATTTATTTCATAATTTCAACTAACAAAGATTACTTTGATAATTTGATAATAATAATCACAATTTGATAATATAAAAAAGATATATCGACGTAAGAAAACGACATTATATAATTCTTATAATAAACATAATTTATTATAAATGGAAAGTAAAGTCTATAATAACTGAATTTTAAAATAATAAAAATGGAAAATATGCTATTTAAAAAAAGTTAAATCAAAACGCTTTTTCGAACGGCACGAAAGTGCCGTGGTGATAAGGCTTTATTAATTGCTTAAAAATTTTTTTAAACCAATACTTATAGATCTCGTAAATGCATGAAATTATCACAATTTCATAAAATAATCGTGCGAAACTTTACTTACAACAGGGGATGTTATGGCAATGGGATATTATTCGAAGTCGTATTGACGTGAATCGGTATTGACTGCCGCTCAATCCGATTATGAAGCGACGACCACATCTTCTTCCCATGATCGAGGACCAGTAAACAACCTACCGGAACCGCCGATGTTGTATTATCAAATACACCCATCGCCGAGGAGGTCGTGAAGAAGACCACGTTCGTGGGGCTGATCGGCCAGTACGTGTTCTTCTATCGATCTTATGCTTCCGTAAATGGGTCCACAGAGTTATCATATCGCTACAGGACGAAATGACAGTCGACGACTATGTAATGCACTCGTGCGACTTCGAGAATGGATTAAATATCCGGCGCGCTATGCTGGCACGTCTAAGGGTCGTGGGGTCTCATCCATAAATGCCAATTCTTGACGGAGAAGATCGATTTTCTCGGATACCAAATCGCGAACGGCATAAAGTAGGTGTCACTTAAAATTGAAACTGCAGTAGGTTTTAAAATCCCAGAGAATGCGCACATAATACGTCAGTTTATCGGGCTGGTTAGTTATTTCCGTAAATTCATCTGAAACTTCGCGGTCATTACGCGTCTCCTCACGTTGTGATCGGTGACTAGGACCAAGTCTTATAGATCATTAAGTAAAAAACCTATTTCGCGATCCATTCTCGCTCGGTATCGAAGAGGCTTCGCCACTTTATTGCAGACGGAGAATAACGTACTCTAGCCAGCAAATGTCCAAGGTAGCGCCTTGCTACCTCTCGTACGAGCTCGCAGTGATTAGTAGTTTAACACGGTTTCGCGTCTAGGTAGTAGAGATTAAAATTAAAATTGTGAGCGATTGCAGCGCTTTCCGAATAACGTTCGCTAAATGGGATCTGACTCCGCGTACGATTGAGAACACGTGGACGCGCTGAGTAGATCCGGGAAATGCAGGTTTCCTCTGCAGGGAAACCTCCGGACTGTTTCGGTTCGAGGAAGGCGACCTGCTGTTGCTGGCTCAAACCATGGACGAGCCGCTGGAAATCACGCAATTCTGTCAGGAGGAAATGGACCTGAATAGCGCTACCTACGTTAAGCGTTATATCGCGACGCATATTTCGTGCTTAACGAGCCATAATGAACCGGTGGAGAGGAAACCCGAGTATTGCATCCGATCATCCAAGGTCATGGAACCAATGTACGCGCTGCAAGTAGACCATCCTGGATTCTTCGTCTGAATGACGAAGAGAAACACGTAATTAATGGTTTTGGTAGACACCTTCGCTAAGTTCGCTTTCTTGAAAGCAGTGCCGAGGATCAGAGCGTTTCAAGTCGAGCGAATCCTGACTGAGATCGCAAGCATTTCCGGGTATTCACGGTAATCGATTAGAGAGGGAAGTAGCGCGTTCACCTGTAAGCGGTTTCGGTATTTCCACCGGTCTCTGACCGTTGTACGCATTCTGGTGGCGGTAAATACATCGCGAATATAATTACATCATCCTCGGTGTACAGAAGCCTTATTCCGGCATTTTTCCAGGGGAGAAGCTGAAACTCTGGAGGGAACTCAGCGGCAGCAGCGAATCGACAGATAGCGAAGATTCGCAGAATTAAAGTCCATCTTGTCTAATTGCTTAGAATTAAAGGGAAGCCGTAGCAGCCACGAATTTATTTGCGAGGGTTTGCAGTGCGCGTTACAATCTAATGTTGCAACGAAACAACGCGGTAAGTCGCGCATTAGGCCAAGAAAATTGAGAGTTTTTAGAGCCCGTGATCGTGATTTGTGTGGGACGGAATTTACACACGCATGTCCGTTGTGTACTATATTAGATGCAATACGTTTGTATGCTATGGGAATGGAAAGAAACTTAGAATTTCTTAGGATACTCGTACGGGGTTTCCTCTCGTTATCCCAAAGGTATCATATGAATCCAGAATTGCCGGGTCGAAGATTTGGTTACGCCACCGAGGCAACGTAACGGAAAATAAGGAAAGAGTTGACGAGAGGAACCCCAGTTTCAAGTATTAACGCAAGTTCTTTTTCGTTTTTGTTTGGATTCATTTCTCCATACTACCGTATGGAGTTTTTGCGAAAGTACGAACCTAACTTAGGATGATCAACTGTAAGAACCGCTTACGCCGTTCTTTCTAGTTCGATGGAAAAGTCGGTATTCATGGTCCTCCTAATAAATCCTTTTAGATACGGACCGAAAAGGCAAAGATGTAGACGACCGCTGCATTCGCGGCGACTGCAGGGATTTGGGAAGAGGAAGGATAAGCAGTTTCTTCTAGGCTTTTCGGGGCATTAAATTAAAATAAAGTCGTGCATTTTCACCACAACACTCTCTGTGCATTATTTCTGACTTCTCCCTTCTCGCTAAATTAATGGAAGCTAACAGTTATTAATCTTGAATCGCGTAAGAATACAAATTAATACTCTAGTAATAAACATGCGAGTTCGAACGCTTATAATATAAGTTTCACAAGATAAATGTATGCTAAACTTTTTTTCTATTCCAGTATTCTTGACGTATAATTTAAAATGCGATAGAAATGAAATTATAAGGAGATTTTTTTAATATTTTTTAAGTATTTTATCTATTCGCAGCTACAAGATTGGGTAACCAGGCGCTTTTTTCATTGTAATATGAAGAGAAAATTAACAAATTTTACACGTACTATTGAATCCTGTGAAAGATAATTCAACGGATTATCGTGAACATGACAAATACTTTTATGACTTAAAATTTACTACATTAAGATAAAGAGTAAATATGTTCTAACGAAAAAATTATCACGATCATTCCACATTTTATTCTTATACTAACGTTCTCGAACTTGTTTATCGTAATGACAAGGATATTTTCTAATAAACAAAATGTTATCCTTGTACTTTTAAAAGTTATGTATTAATATTCCGTTTATAGTTTTAATCGTTTTAGAATAGAAAAAGCACACAGACGTAATGACCAAGCAACCAGTGACAAATTAAGGAAAAGGATGCAAACTCACCGGTAAAATGTAAATATTGCACAATTAGATAAACAGTATTTAGCCCTCTCGATGTTACTCTTTCTCAAATGTGTTATGAAGACTGTGATTTATTATTTTTCTTTTATATATATATATAAACAGCAAGATTCGAGAACATCGACTGTATATACTTGATACATTGGATTAAATTACACGATTGACTATATATCATAGAATAAAAATAAAAAGAACATGAGAGCATGAAAAGATAGTACACACAGTTTGCTCACGAATCATATAATGACGTTTTATGGAATTCTTACTTCCAACATTTGGTGATTTTTCAATTTACAGATATTTTAATCCGCTTTACTAGCATTAGAAAATAATTTTTCCGATATACTCTATCAGACTTAAATGTTTGATCGAGTTATTAAGCATTCTTTTACCTATTGACAACTGTGTAAAACTAAATTAATTAAATAATACAGAATTTGGATCCTCATCGTCGAGCTGCTTAACATGCCTCAACACATCTTTTTTAGTAATGACGCCCAGCAATCGCCTGAAAACATAAAATAAATTTAAATTATTGTATTACATCATCTTATAATTAATTTTACAGCTACACATGAATAAATATAGAGATAATTATAATTATTCATAATAAAGTCTTCATAATCGAATAAAGTATACGTGTTTTATTTTATTTATAAATTAGTGAATTTCATACCCATTATGTGTAACGAGTACTTGTCGTAAACCTAGCTTTCTAAACATATCAACAACGGTCTCCATTGGAGTCTGATCCGTGATAGTAATTGGAGCCATATCCAATATTTTCTTCAGTTTGAGTGGCGGATGTGTATGTGTTTGTATATTATTACCACTTGTGAAAATTACGAGAGATTGTCTGTTTATGCCTTCGAGCATGCGCTTAGCATTAGCGAGAGCTAAATTAAGATCTCTTCGTAAAACGAAACCAACAAGGTATTGAGACTCCTTCGAAACTATAACAGGAAAACCATTGTGCTCGGTTTCCTTCAAAAGATTCTCAACATCCTCCACAGTCATCGAATCTTGGGTAAGTACGTGTAGAGTTTCGTTGCGCCTTTGAAAGAAAAATTTATTTTTTCATAGAGAGAAAATATCGCATTAACAGAGTAATAATTTATTAACGAAATTCATTCGTTATTTTTTTTATTCGGGTTTTTATTTGTTAAATTCAGAGATGTTAAACCTTCTATTAAAGATTATAACCCATTAAAAATAAATATATAATAAGGTATCTTATTACATTTCAATATATTAAAGTATTGAGTGACAAGTTTGAGAAGTCTATTTATAATTTAATTTTTATTTATTTAAATGATTTATGTATTTATGTATTAATGCTACTAAACATACTTATTTCAATTAATATACCTATATATATAACGTGTTAACTCAGGATCGTACTTTGAGGAAAAGTACATAAAGTTACAATATTAAAAATTAAATTGAAAGTAATTTATATGCCGATTAGAATATGTTAATTTCACTTTTCTCATTAAATTAATAAATTGTTATTATACTATGCAATCGAACGTTTCGTTTCAACGTATAGCAAAGAAATAAAAAATATAACGTAATTATTATTACTCACTTTGGTTGCATTACATCAGCTGCTAAAGTAGTATGCTGAAACTCATCCTTACTATCAAGGAATGGATATCCATTAAGACCAATGTGAGCATCGTAGATTCCTTGTTTACCCAGAGCATCGCCAACCCACTTGCTAGCCATTGCAGCTGCCATTAATGGCACAATGTATCTAACTCCACCTGTCAATTCAAACATTATCACTACCAGAGAAACAGTCATGCGAGTGACGCCTCCTAGTACCGCCGCTGCTCCAACAATAGCATACAATCCAGGAGTTATGCAATCTTCGCCAGTTGAACATTCTTCACTGAACATCCATATGTGCGGATACTGATGGGCAAGTTGCTCCATACCAATGCCAACTATACGACCAACGATTGCACCAAGACACAGGGACGGTATAAAAAGACCACAAGGCACCTTCATGCCGAAAGTAAATACGGTCATAATTAATTTAAAAATAAAAGCCAAAACTAGGAGGTAAACTGAATTAACATCAGCAAAGTTTCGTTGATAGTCACTGTTAAATAAAATATTTTTAATTAAATTTTTCTAATTTAACGTCTCATCTCCGGTAATCGAAATAATATTAATTATCTAACCATAACATATCTGTATCTGACACGCCACATTTTCTAAATAGCAGGTAAATGAGTTGGCTGGTGCTCATTCTCGTGTAAGGATTAGGATAAGCGATAACTGCTGTAAGAACAGTTACAACTAATACCTCAGTTACTGGATATTGTCCAAGTTTTGATGATTTGCGATAACGACACCAGCGAAGATTAGCTTTGATAAACAAAGTACCAATAATACCCTATAATTTTACGAAATTATATTAAATGTTTTAATAAAAATAAATTATTATATAAATAAACTTACTCCAATGATTCCGAGAATAATAAAAGGTATAAGTTCAAAAAATATCCATGGTTTGTTATATTCAACGTAAAATAGTACAGAGTGTTTATTGCCAAATGGATTTATTGAGCGCAGTACGAAAGCAGCTACAAGTGCACAGAAGAATGATCGCCATAATGTTTTGAGAGGGAAATAGTAACTGACCTATAAATTTATAATATTAATATAATAATTAGGAACCGATAAATATTTAATTTGTGAAAGTAATTTTACTTCTTCTAGGCTAAAAAGTACACCTCCTATAGGTGCTCCAAAAGCTACAGACACTCCAGCAGCAGCTGCAGCAGATAAAATTTCCCTCTTTTTTGCTTCATTTCTACCATACTTGGGAAATAAATAGGAAAAAATATTGCCAATGCAGCATGCAATATGAACCATTGGCCCTTCTTTTCCAAGACTTAAACCCGCTGATACAGAGAGTATAAGCCCTACAGATTTGATAATTAATGTCCATTTACCCAAATAACCTCGGATAATGAATCCACTTAAAATTGTTTTAATCTGAAATGAAAATTTTGTTAATATTAACATTTCAAGCACCTTCAACTTCTGCAGCATTATTTTACCTCAGGTATACCAGAGCCACAAGCATAAGGAGCAAACATCCTTACTAAAGATGCAGATAAGGAGGCAAACAAAAGTGCCCAAGCTATATAAAACATGTATGAAATAATATAGGGACCTGCTCCATTTTTCGATTGACTAAATACTTCAGGCCATGTTCTCCACTAAAATCATAAAATAAAATTAATAATATTGTTTAATCGATATAAATTTTGCAATAGAATATATTTTTTTGTATTTACAAAATTAATTGAAAACTTAAAATACTAAGTTGTAGAAAATTATATTAAAAAGGGTAAGAATATGTATCCTTAATGTAGCTTATTATTTATCAGCCACTTTTTATTTCGTAATTCTCAACTAAACTTCTATTTAATAGGAATTTCAAATAATTTGGTAATATTTCAGACTGGAATTTAGTTTGGAACCAATCTTTTATAAGTTTTTTTATAAGGTTATAAATACATACCTGTGAGCAGTTATCTCCATCAAAAGTAGTTTCGCTGTAGCTCCAACAGCATTGTTCCTTATTCAACCAAAATGCTTGCGGACAAATACCAAATTTGAGATCTGTCATCCATGATGCTCCTATATCAATAACACCAGCTGCTACTCCAGTAAACAGACCAACAAATAATACACAAAGCCACCCTGACCAAGCATCATGAGCTCCTTTAATTAAATCCCAAATTGAATCATGTTTCTTTTTTAGTATATATCGGTGATGCATGCGATCTCTGGCAATATCTCTTTGCCAATCAATGGTATGAAAATCATCATACTGGCCAATACCAGGTATATCATCAGAATCAGCTGAAACTATGAGAAAGAATAATTAATAATATACCTTTTTACAATGAATTTGAATATTTTAAACAAAACAAAAATTAATTTTGAATAATTAAATATAAATATAAAAATTAAAAAATACCAATAGTTATTTTAATTATGTAAAATAAATAAAAAAATAGTATTACATTGAAATACAGCTGAGACATGGATTATTTAACTATCTAGATTTATATGTTTATATAACAATACAATATGCAAAGCCTTTGACATTGCGTAAATACTTATTTGTTTAAGTAATAAAAGCATAAGAAAATTAACAACTTATAATAAAATAATCAATCTAAAGTTAGTAAACAAAAATTGAATAAATCTTCTAATGCTTACAATGTGAGGAAGCATCATCGATACGTATGCTTCTATCAAGAAATTGATTGTTCTCGGGTTGATGAGAAACAGTTTGTTGCTTCACATCCAGCATGTCTTCATCACTGCTTACACTTATGGTACGACTTGTAATTCCACTTCGAATACTTGGATTATCAATGTTACTATTTTCTATGCCATTACCATTCTGAAATTTTTAACACTTACTTATAAAAGATTGAAATAACAACCATATCATGTATACAAGTCATTGATGAACTTTAAAAAAATACTTTAATGAATTTTTAAAGAGCTGTTTTTTATTTTTAAAAGTTGAAACTTGCCTGAATTTTTGTTTTACTTCGCTGCTTTGAAGATTTAATTGTAATTAAATTTAAAAAAGCTAAGATAAAATAAGAATAATTAATAGAGGTGCAAACATAAAAAAGACTCTCTATACAATCAAAATTAATAAAAAATTTATAAGTGTACATTTTTAGGAATAAACTTTAGTGAAAATAAAAATTACTTTTTGAATTTAGTTTTTAAACACACATGCGCTCGGGCTAAAAAGAATAAATTGAATGGAAATTTTAAATTAATCAATGAAATTTTCAAAAGTCAATACAACATACATATATTTACATTAAAATTCAAGATATACATTTTGGTTCATAAAATCTTTCATTCGCTTAATTGTAAAATACTTTGAATTTTTATGATTGTTTTAAATTATGTTAAGATGTTTCTTAGTTGTCTTTATCAATTAATTTACGAATTTGTAAAGAATTTTGAAAAAATAAAAATTTAAAAATAAATTTTAATTTTTCACCTATGTTTTTCCTTGAAAAATAGCAAAAACCTAACGATTCCTACCTTTGCATCAACTGAGTTATAGGTTGTGAGTGGACTGGTATTTGGTTTGTTCAATGAAGTTGATGAAGTACCCTTCAATGGAAATTTCTCCATGGCATCGTGCTCATCTGTTTGGCACATAAACACACATGCTTGTGTTACTTACACTTGATCCGAAAAGTATAGAAGTAATCTTCAGGAGTTTATGGACAAGACCAATCATAAATTTCCAAGGTAAAATAATAAGATAATTTATTTTTAACTTTTTTCAATTTTGTAATAAAAAAATAAGGCTAATTTAAATTATAAATTGTTACGTATTAATTTATGTACCTGTTGAATGTCTATTTTTTAATTTTTGTTTCTTCATTTGATAATGATTTGGCTTTTATAATCTTACCTTTTATTTTCTTAGGCTCAAGTCAAACATGCAACCAAAAACTATGATTGATATTAATAGTAGAATAAGATTATGTAAGAAAATATAAATAATTAATATAAAAGAGTCTCGTGCTTTTACAAAAGTAGATATGGAACAAATAAAGATAGCTTTAATTACTCAGATTCACAGAAACCATTAATACAATGATATTTATTTAGCAATATATAATTATATTTTAGGTATATATTCATGATTTTATTTATTGTTTATAAATTTAACTATATTTCATGCACATATTTTATCATTTTTCTATTAAAAATAAGAAAATTTTCATTATTAAAGTATCAATTAAAATTTGTTAACAAGTGTCTAATTTGAGAAAGCAAAAAAATACAAGCAAAATCAAACGAAAACAAATATATACCTTTTATAAATAATACCTGTGTTCTATGTATTCAGTACATGTAGTAGAAAGATTTTATATGACGTTTCAAGCTGTATAACAGATAGAAACTATTGTTCTCACGCTCTACGTCTTACCATTTTCTAATTCCGCATTTGAGATCGCAACTACTCCTCTGATATTAAAAAATAGTAAGCTACTGAATAATACTAAATGATGACAATAGGAAGTAATGTATGAAGTTATGAAGAGAAAGAAATTCTTATCGCGCAAATCCGTTTTTTTCCATAACCACGAAACACCCACAAACAATCATCTGATTTCATTGTTATTGCGCAAGTCTCCTTTTCCAATTTTCCATTGCAGCTACATTTTAAGCCTTGTCCACATTTCACAATAAATAAATTTTTCTTATTCCATAAATGCTTAGTGCTTGCTAATTCGAACTAGTCTAATGTAGATTTTATTATATTTATTGATGTGTGGAGATTTATAAAGGCTGGCTAAGCAAATAAACTATCTATTACATTTAACAAAGATGCCAGTGAACATTTACCTTCTATACGATACATCATGCATTTATGTACATCCTGGGAACGATGAGGATTGAGGAGCAGAAGGAAAAATGTCTGGTCAGCGCCATTGATGCGTGGAAGGTGGAGTGCCACATTTTGCCCCCCCCCCAACTCCGAAGATAAAAAAGGGACGAGGGAACTTTCTTTTACATGTGTTAAGAATTGACGTACACTAACGTCTTACAATTTATTTTGATGTTAAAAGGACTTGTGATTTGTTTGAGTGTTTGCTTTCTGAAAGTTTGCAGAGTCGTTTCACTTTCGTAATAGCGACTACGAATTTGTCCATAGTTCTGGAGTGATTCATTCGTCGGGATGTCGCCTCGATGATCTCAATTCGTCCACAAGATTGAATCTTATTTCAGGTGTGATGGGCGCTAGCTTGAGCTCTGGTTTGTTATTATCTCTCTTGTACATGATCGAGGCGGGCGTAACCATTTTCCGTAGGTTGATATATTGATGGTACGGATTGCATTACTTGCGATGCGACAACATCCTCTTCCGTCACATGTAAGTTGGCTTGAGTATATGACATACGAATACGGTGATCGATTTTCTATTAACTTCGATAGTCAAGTTTATTTCAGAGATACGCTCAAATATTTTGTGGATATTGGTGTGTGGTTGGGTCAGGGCAGTCTGTTTAATTTTTGATCGTAGGAGTACGCGAGGGCACGTTTTTAGGTTCTTTATCCTGTTATCAAAGTCAACTGGAACCACATTAATCTGCCTTATATTCGAGCGAGATGGCTCAGTGAATTATGATAGTCTGTTGGTAGTTTTCCGGTGCAACAAAATTGAGCCTTCTCTTCTTTCTACGATAACGCAGTGAAATGCAATGTCACATAGGGATAATGCTAAATAGCACGAATGTACCCGAGCATAATGAGCCATAATGAGCTTATTGGATAAAAAGACCCAACTCGGATACCGTAAGATAAGATCAAGGCTAGAAAGGGAATGATTACGATGAAACGTTATGACAAGAGGGTTTTGAGATCTTTTGTCAAGGTCACCGTCGCCCTGATAAGGACAGTTTGGAGAAGAGTTGAATGCGTCGTGACGAAAAGTATAAGCTCGGATAGTCGAAAAATAATATAGATAATACGTTATTTCGTTAATGTTTTATCCTTTGTTGAGGGGCAGCATCGTTCAACCAAGATACTCGAAGAGAGTGGAGAGAAAGCTCAAAATTGTCCTGGTGTCTTTGAAAAGGTTTTGTTCTTTCTTATTACGACTGGCTGAGAAGTTCCCTGTGCGCCCTTCTTTAAACTTTTATCCGAAGCAGCATCATACCAACGTGCGATACTCCCTTCCTCTGTCACCGTTCCATTCGACGACAAGCCCTAACGGACCAATCACGGTCAGCCGTGTACGAAATTTAGCCACGTTGTGGAAAACCGAGTGGAAAATCCAAAGTCCTTCCCATGCCTATATGTCGCTCCTCTCTTTCTCTCTCTCTCTCTCTTCTCCTGAGAAAGCGCTTTTAGAGAAAGTTCCCAAGTGTAGGCTTTGGGAAAAGTCCCCAATTAAAATTTTATTTGTTAATAACGGAGCCGAAAATCAAAATAAATAGATGCATTTGGAAAATAGATGCAATACACATAGAGCCAACTCCTTTTAGAATACTTAAGATGTCTCCATATTTGGGTTGTCTATCTTCAGTCTTCAAAAGTATTTTACGACATTCGTTAAAGGATGGCTTTGTTTGGTCTATGCTTAATAAGACGACAATAGTAGTTAATGGTGATTAGTAAGTAGCGCAGTTCTAGGAGCATGGATATTTTATTATAACCGTAAAGAGCTTGGATTTTTTCCTGTAGTGGTATTAATCTTTTCGAGATGATTTTATATCCAAGGAATTCAAATTCACATCAATGAAAACGGTACTTTTCTAAACTGACTGGAAGGCTGATTTCACGTAGGTACTGAAACAGGAATTAAAAGTGTTTGAGATGTCCCTCCTGAAAGATTGAGGTGTTAATCAGATAGTTCAGGTAGATTTAGACGAAAAGTAAGTCTTTTAGCGACTTATTCAGGAAACTCATGGAGGTTTGCGCTACATTACAAATACCAAATGTCATGTACATGAAATTATACAATTGACTATTATAATAACTGTAGTTTTTGGAATATCGTTCCCTGTAATAATGACCTAGTGAATAGCCTTTACAAGGTCAACTTTTGTAGAAGATATCTCCCTAAGATTCGTAGCATAGTCTTGAACATGTGGGATTAGAAATTAGTCTGGAATAAGTACGGCCTCCAGAATTCACTTTTTATTTACTAAATGGATATAGCTCGCACACGCATTATTTACTTCTCGAAAGATTGATTTTCTCACCATCTCTTAAAATTCCTTATTTGCAATCCGCAAGCGATTGTCTATGAGATGTCTGGCTCTGGTAATCCTTTAGCTAGTGAAAGTCTACCGTATGAATAATGTACTTTACTCCGTTGGTTCTGTAGCCAGTGCTTTACCTCGGATCTCAGGAAATCTCTCGAATATTTGTTCGTAGATTGTATTGTCGATGAGACTGAAGATTTCAGAGATGATAAACACGGTCAATATCCATTGAGATACGCGTCCAGTGTTTGTGTTGATCAGTTGAACAGTGTTTATGTTATGGAATGTTTGAAAGCCTACAGCAAATCAGCGTATGGAATAATCGCGTATGGAATAATCGCGTATGGAACATTCTTTAAAGTTAAAATCTTATATAGTGGAGGTTCGGCTGAATTGTCAACGTAATTGGAGGGCGTAGTTGCGACGGATGCATTAGATCCGGTACGTACGAGGAATTTTGTTCTATTAACGGTTCCTGGTAGACGATCTAGTCAAAGGGTCTTTACGAGGTTATCGTCGTGGTTGGTCGTTACTAGATCATAAAAGAAATTTTCTAAATAATACATTTCTAAAAGAAATGAAGACAGGCGCATATATCCTAACTCGTAACTGCGAACGAGATTTGATACCAGTGCTCCTTCGTGTTCGCGAAGTGCAATAGCAGTGTATTCTTCACCGCTTCGTACTAATTAGTCAGCAGGAGATTGAGCAATATATTATCAACTACAGAAACCATGGCCTCATCGAGGTTGTCCACAAGCGCGCTCAATCCGCTGTTGTTCGTGATTCCTAGCAGACCGCATTGCTTTTGCATAGTTGAGTCAGAACTTTTTTATTCGACTTATGAATGCGCGATTGGTGTTGCATCCGTTGGGTTGATAGACGCCGTATATGCGTAAGAAGTTCCGCGTTAGAAGGGATGCTGTACAGCTATTTATGACTGGCGTTTTGAGAGGAGGTAGTCAGCTGGGTTAAGCTGCTTAAAATGTAATTGGTTTTTCTAAGACATTTCCTCACCAGTTTATCGGATTTGGCTATTATTTAAAATTGTTGGAAGAAAGTGCATAAGATCTTGGGATCAGGCATGCAAAGTCGTTTTGCATTAGCAAGAAACAGAGGCTGTGCAGCTTAGCTACGTAAATATAATCAACATGCTGTTGGGGAGAAAAGCGCAGGTTTCTTTTGTGCGGGAAGAATTTTGTAAAGCGCGAGCATTACTTGTTATGTTACACAACATAACATTTTCCATAGCACCTTCGGGACTTTTACATGTCTCGTTTGCACTATTATTTTCGCTCACTCGGCGCTTTATTGCGCGAAAAGAATGAAAACTGACAACAAAAATGAAAATTGTAATCGTTGAAGTCATTAATGTGGGGATTTATAAAGGCTGGCTAAGCAAATAAACTATCTATTACATTTAACAAAGATGTCAGTGAACATTTACCTTCTATACGATACATCAGGCATTTATGTACGTCCTGGGAACGAGGAGGATTGAGGAGCAGAAGGAAAAAAACCCGGTTAGCGCCACCGATTCCTTGACGGTGGAGAGCCACACCCTCGTGTCTTTACGTACGCTTTAACCTTTTCGAGTGTTTATAAACACATATTTACATTCATATGCGCATGAAAATATATGAACTTTTGTAACTTTTTGAAAGTAAAAAAATAATCTGTAAGTTTACATAGTGCAATTTATATTTATAATATACATGTAAATAAAAAAAAAAGAAAATTAAAATTTGCTAGTAGCGGTTTCGCGTGATTACAATTTAAAATATTTCTGCTAGAGCAAGTGCTTTATAATATTTAATGTATTTAAATGATAGAATAAATGAATTAGTCCATGTTTTAAATTTTATCACGATTTACTGATAAAATATTACTAATGTGTTTAAATATTGTTGAACTAAACAATCACATATCATTTGAAAAAGACAATAAATATAAATACTAACATGTCGTTAAAGATAAGAACAAGTAAATAGTAAATAATTAAATTCAAATTAAAATCAAATTCAAAAAAGATTCATCCAAAATTTATTAATATTTAACTATTACAAGTGTTTACTAAAAAAGTGTTCATATTTTATTATTTAATAATCTATTATCTTATTATTTATATTTTATAGACGTAGCTTTTGGTAGATACATCGAGAATACAAAACAATGGACACATAATGGTTTTATATTATATTGATATAAAATATATCAAAAGTTTGAAGAAAGTTTGTTTACATCTTTACATAATTTATATAAGTCTCTTTTTTTGAAATTATGATATATATTGTAACATTTAGTATCCAGTAATTATCACTTGTTGTATTAGGTGTATTCGTGAAAAGTATTTTGGAATATAATAAATTAAGTAAAACAAAAATATGTTTTAATGATAATTTTAAAATTTTTACTTTTCAGTTCTAAAATGAATGAAGATGATTATAAGTCTTATTTTATGAAGAAAAAACGCTGGACAGAAACTGAAAAACGAATGTTATTGAAAGGTCTTAAAAAGTATGGATCTCAAAACATTAAAAAATTGAAACCACTTTTACCAAATAAATCTACAAATTCAATTTTACAAATGATTAGAAAATACCAAACAATTGCCGAGTTGGGAAAGAAAGATGTAAATTCTCCATTAGATGTTTGGTTAAGAAGCGGAATTTTTAGTAGTGAAAATATTCTTATTTCTGAAGCCTTACTCTTTATATATTTATTTGAAAATCATCCACCTCCTGAAGAGACTGCTGGCTTTGATATTAAGTAAATAATACATTTAAAAATAATTTATCAATATCTATAAATTTTAAGATGCACATTTATTAAATTTCCATTCCCAGTATTTAAGTCAATTTATACTATATAATTAATGTTATATTTTTATGTTATGGATATTTAGACAAATATATAAATTTCTATATGAAGCAACCAAAGGACATCCAATGACTAATTTATCACGAAAAACAGCAGAGATGTTCAAACAATTAATAATTTCAGTAGACGCAGAAATTTGGCCTGCTGATGAATGTAATACAACGGATTATTTAATTGGTAAATTGTGCACAGTTGAACCAGAAAAATGTTACAAAAGAAAAAAAACAAATTAAATACTTAATATTACAGTATTATGTACATATATCATTTATCTAATTTAAATAGTTATGAAAAACACTAATAAATTTTTTACCAAAAACTTAGACGTAATTTTTTTTTAATGTTAAAGGGCAATAAATTAGTATCTGAATTTAATAGAAATAAATCTCTTTATAATTATATTTTACATACAAATTTCCCATAAAAAACAATTCATTTTGTTTACATTCTTTTACCAATGATATGGTATTTAACATTTTGACAAAGTATATGTAAAAAAGTCTTACATATGTATTTCAAACAACACAATGTCTCACATATGTATTTTAAATAACCTTATAATATAATCGTTCTTAAAGCAAATATTTTTAAATGTAAAAAAATATTTTCTTTAAATAAAAATGAAACTGTACCGCAAAACACTACACATCATTTGTGTAATTACAAATATCCAAGTTTTCAAAAATATTTACGAAACAAGCAATGAATTTATATATAATTATAGGTGCATATATTGATTATGTACACTGGCATGTTTATACATTACGATATCTTAAATTGTTAAGTAACTAAACAAAATCATTTAATGGACATATGAAGATAACTTATTTTCATCTCATATATTATAGCCATCAGTATAATTATAATAGTAATAGTAACACTTAAAAATAATAATAATTATTTATTTATTATTGCACATAATGTGAGGTGTATCAACAATTTGGATAAAGATGAATAGTTTGGATATCATCTCCTTTTCATTAAATTTTTTCTTTTTTACTCAGAATTCAAAATCTAAATAAATCGAGCAATATTGTGAATTACTTTATTAGCAGATTTTATATTCTGAAATGTGTTAAGTCTTCAAATCTAACTACTATTGAAAATTAATCTTTCAATATCTCCCATGCATCATCTTCAAGTTTAGAGTTCCAATTA
The DNA here is from genome assembly GCA_018907045.1 of Wiebesia pumilae. Taxonomy (NCBI): domain Eukaryota; kingdom Metazoa; phylum Arthropoda; class Insecta; order Hymenoptera; family Agaonidae; genus Wiebesia; species Wiebesia pumilae. The sequence goes on from JACCHZ010000138.1 coordinate 8,235,812, forward strand.
GAGTTTGTTTTATCTGATTCAAAATTAATTAAAGATTCTTTTGTCTTTTTGTCTTTTACTCTTTTTACAGAAGATTTATCAGCAACTACGTCTTTTAATTTAGAACTCGTATTCCAATCCCAATCTGTAGATGGTGAGTTTGGAGATGATGTACCAGATTTACTACATAAAATAATTATAATTAACTCTATATAAAATATGTTATTACAAAAATATATTATTACGGAATTACTTTTGACTTAAACTTGTTACTAATGATGACTTTTCATCGGAATGCTTTCTAAAATCAATGTTGCTTTGGTAAGAATTAGTTGAATCTTGGTAGTTACCACATGAATTATAGTAACTTTGTTCTGTAGAATTACTTCCGCTAATATCTCCCCAACCTCGTCTTCCAAGATCGCCAACCTGATGATAAAAATAAATTATAAATAATCGATTTATTTGTATTAAAATAAATTACAAATCGTTGAATTAATTAGAATTATTAACTATGAGTACAAAATTTATCACTAGAAGGTAATTGATACCTTAGCTGCTAAACTATTGACTTGACTTCCTACTTCCTCCAAAAGAGTACCTTCACGCACCTAATAAAATTTGAATAAAAATAAAAATCAAACTGAACAAAACAAAAATAAAAAGATAACAGTTACAACATAAAAAATGTAAAAGAATGAAAATGAATGATAAAATAACAAAACACACCTTTTCACCTACAGTAACCGATATCTCTGATACCTTTTGAGTTGCTATTCCTCCAATTTTAATAGCATTTTCTGTTGCTTTACTAGCTATTTTGGTCGCCGAGGAAGAAAGTAAGGACCACCCCTAAAATAAAATGTGTAATTATTTTGACTCGTAAAAGAATTTTTTAGTTTGACTTATTTTTATCAAATAGTCTTACACTGGCAAGAGATGATAATGCAGTATCAACAAATTCTTGAGAAGAACTTTTTGGTACTGGAGTCATTTGATATCCAAACCCACCATACTTTCCACCTTGATTTGGTGGAATATTGCTGAAAAGATAGAAAAAGAATCTTATATACTATTTAATTTAATTTAATTTCTTTCGATATTAATTCAATTTGTACTCTGGCCTAGTTGCATTTTCATTCTGTTTTCTAGCAAAAAAATTCTCAGTTTGTACTTTAAATTCCGAAGAATTAATATTTTGATATAACGAGCTCGAATCGTTTTGATACGAACTACTGTATTCTTTTCTATTATCCACATAAGAAGCAAAATCTTTAGCATTTGAATTATTAGGGTTCCAAGATTCTCCCCGAGCTAGAGTATTAATCTGAAATTTGAATTTAAATTATAGTAAAGTTGATTAAAAATAATAAAGTTTCCAACAAGTTTCTGCAAGTTTTTATAATTACTTTATCTCTATATAAAGCAGCTGCTTTAGAATTATACTTTTGTGTAATAGTCATAGAATCATCCCAGTCAGGTTGCGATTCAAAGAATACACGTGCTTGTCTGTTTCCTCCAACTTTCATTTTTTCAAGTTCAATATCCTTCCACTTGTCCATGGAAATCGAACGGACGAATGATAAATGCACGCCAAGTCCTCTGTGTTTTCCTGAGCATTCCAGGCATATCCAGATCCCATAAGTGACCGATACCCATTGTGGGTTATGAGCGCCGCACTCAAAACATTTCTGTATTAAACAAAAAACCATGCAAAAGTATTTAAAGATCATTTATGGTTGAGCTGGCACAATTGAAAACTCTATGAACAAAATTAATTACACTTACGTTATTTTCATCGCGAGGTTTTAAGTCACTCAAGGCACGACGAGTTCGCGGGCTAGCCATTTTCTCTTAAATATTTAATTTCCAGTATTTTAATTATCTACTTTTTAACCAGTGGTAAGTCGTAATTCGTGCAGTAGATGAGCGAGAAGGAGCTATAAGGAGGAAGTAAATCCGAATAGAGTGAAAATTATGCTGATGCAATCAATCTTTTTCCATCTGGAACGGACACAGTACACTTCAATTGCCACGCAAAACGTCTTGTGTGCACGGTGCGTTAACCTCGCACATAACCGAGACTAAGTCTGAACTCCGCCGTTTAAATCTAAAAAAGGACCATTCATAGTTTATTACCAACACTTAACATTATCGCGTACTAATTCATTCTGTACATAGAAGCCTATACTTTATATTTATCCTTAACGAATACTTCGATTAATTAGCAAATTCTTCATTTGTGAAATATCCGATGATTAAGTAATTATATGCAGAACGAGCATCGAAAAATACTTTAATGCTTATCATAAGCGGTTTTCAAGAACGAAAGTTTGCACGGAACGTGAAATTCTTAATTAGAATGTATTCAACAGATTCTTTTATCCGGACGAAAATCGATTTACGTTCAAATACTTTTAACGAGTGCAAGCTAAGCGTAGGTTTAGTACGGTGACACGATCCAACAATTTAAAAAAAAATTTGAAATAAATCAGATTTTTGGAAAGATATTCGATTCTATAAGTAATCTAGATACAACTAGAAAACACACTTATAGACTTTGATTCCTTTGCTATTACTAAGTCAAATTTTCAACTTGAAGCTGCTATAAATTCCTACAATGTCGATGTTTTGAAAGGTCTGAGGTTGCGGTAATGAAATTAAAAAATTCATTAACGCTAATAACCTTACGAACGATACTGTAACGAGGCTGCTGTAAATCGACGAAAAAGACGCTTCAATAAGCTCATAGTTTGGAAACATTCGGGCAAAAAAGTACGCAATAATAAAATGGCACTAATTCTGCAATTGGATTTGAAAAGCGTGCGTGCGTGCGTGCGTGCGTGCGTGCGTGCGTGCGTGCGTGCGTGCGATAGGTTTCGTAATTGGTACCCGTTGATCGCCAGCGCTTGGAATTAGCCACTGATCCTCTCTGTCGCGCCATCTCTTTTTTTATATTCTCGCCGAACCAAGGACTGTAAACCCCACCCAACGTCCCGTGACAAATGCAACTTTTACTTCCGGCTGAGTTCGGCCTCGGCGCGAGAGGTGATTTTTTGGGCTGAGCAGTGTGTGCCCCGTTCGTGTCACTCAGTGCCTCTGCGCGTGTTCTCCCTGGTTGTCCCATACGGTTGTGCGTCTGTTCGTCGTTCAACCGTCGCCGCGTGCCACACCGTTTGCAGACACACGTACGCACACACCACACACTCGCGCCTACTGAAAAATCTCTGTTGCTCCGACGGCTCGCATAAGAAGCGTAATTTGCAATTTGCAGTTGTATATCTTCGAGGGATACCTTTTGTTTGTCGTATGTCCATCCAGAATCTCAACACATTCGGTAAGTCGTGTTTTGCTTTGGAGTATTAACGTTGTCGGGTTTCGAAGGCGCTCGGGCAAGTCGGTTTCAGCGAATTCAAGGCTCAAGCTGATGGTTCTTTCGAATGCTGAATCGAGATTATTTTGCTCGCGAGTTTTGCTTAGCGCTTCGTCTCGAGGACACACGGAGTGTCTCTTGTCAAAATGGCGGTGGCGTCTTCTCTTTTGCCTAGCACAACGCAATCGCGTCGTCGTCGTGGCTTTTAAATGCCACTAGTTCATAATATTTTTCAATTTCAACAATTGTCACGATTACAACATTTTCATACGTTTACCGATAATTTCACTGGTTATCGATTGGTTAAGCCCGCATTGTTAATTTTGGAGATATCTACCATGTTGGATTGATCATTATTGAGAAACAATTATTTACGCCACTTGGTATTTTTTTTCAGACCCCTTTGCAGATGCAATCAAGGGTTCAGACGATGATGTTCAAGACGGCCTTGTGCATATAAGGATCCAACAGCGGAATGGTCGCAAGACCTTAACAACAGTGCAAGGTCTCTCGTCTGAATATGACTTGAAGAAAATTGTTCGAGCATGTAAAAAGGTGAAATTGCAAATAATAATACTGCTATTTTTATTATTCTTGTATCAATATTTATCTACACTTTCATTTCTTTTATTTTCCATTGTCTGTTACTGTGACTAAAAATAGCGAGATAATAAAAATATATCACTTTCTCTAATAAACGGATATAATTAGGATTTTTAATTAATATATGCTCGTACATTTTCTTTTTATACATCTGCTGCACTTTTTCGATGAATAAACATTGAGCATTATCGTATACAATTTTTTTTCCATTTAAAAATTTCTTAATTACAAACGTCTAATTTGGTTCATTTTCTTTTTCAAGTAAATCGATAAGACAATTTTTTTAATGAAATTTTCAGGAAATTAAATTTAGATATAACCTTGTCTGCCTTTGGCTTTTGATGTTTGTTTTTTGAATAACTATATGTATGTGTATATATATATGTATGTATGTATGTATGTATGTATGTATGTATGTATGTATGCGCGCGCGCGCGCACACACGCACACACCTACAAGTGTTGCAATTTAATTTACTTATTCGTTTAAGTAAACGAATTAAATTATGTTCCGTGACATTAAGTGTTTTTAATTTACAGGAGTTCGCCTGCAATGGGACTGTAATAGAGCACCCGGAATACGGGGAGGTATTGCAGCTGCAGGGGGACCAGCGTGAAAATATATGCCAGTGGTTAACAAAATCAGGTCTGGCGAAACCTGACCAATTGAAAGTTCACGGTTTCTAATTGACAAAACAAACAACTAAGGAAACATCCATGCCACGATCATTCAAAACAACTCCATCTTTATCGATACTTAATCGTCTCAAATTCTCTGTATCAGTCACTACTAATCGTTGATACTACTCGTGGAATAACCCTCATCTCATTATAAACGCATATACTTCAATAAACAGAAAAAATATATAACGGTATCAATATAAAAATAGGCACAATACTATTTTAATCAGACAGCAGTTTTGTAAGAATTATAGGAAAGCAATATTTTACAGCGTTATGTTAGATAATCTGACGTGGACGACGAAGACTACAAAGACGATTTTGTCACATTTTGTGTAACAGCGATAAACGTAACTAGGCATTTTTCAGAGAATACGTAAACGAGCGATAAACACTGTTAGTGACGAATGGATCTTCATTTTGATATTAGATAATATGTATCTGGGCGCAATAGATGTGTTCAGAGAGATTAAAAAGTAATATCTTAGGGCTCAGATTGGCTTTTTTCTTCTGTAATTAATTTTTTTTAAAGATTCCATGAAAAATGTTTTAATTTTCACATATGATAAGTAAAAGGCGAAATATGTAGTTTTTGCGCTTAATGATCACAATGTTGAACGATGATATATGTTTTCTCAACTTTTGTGCCTTTAAGTCTGCATCGATTTAGATGTATTATTTGTGAAAATGCGACAAGGTTTTTTTTCCTGTGTAATAATGCGATGCGACTTTCCAATTTTTCTTTTTGTAATAACCAGTATTGATGACTCAGAATTGTTTATTTCTCTTTTTCAAGTGAAAAATGTGGCTGTTCTAGATAAATAAATGGCAATTCACCTATTTCAGGTAGATGGATTTTTTACTTTTAAATTCAATTTTACCTAAAAGAAATCTCGTAGATGTACCAGAAGAATGAATGAATAATATCACAAAATAAAAAGTTTTTCTGCGTTGTAATATTGTGTTAAAAAATTAATACTCCCACCAATGTCGACGAACTGGCTACACGAACAGCTTGAAATCTTTAACTTGTAAATGTTGTCTAAAAGTAACATTTAGAGCTTTCCTCATTACTTAATGATAAGGTGAAACTTTGATCGATAAATATAAACATCTTTAACTTGCATTGTCGTTATCATTGAATCAATAAAAAATCCCGAATTCCATCAAGTCCATTTACGTTTATTTACGAGTTCGCAGTGATTTCTCGGCAAGCGAGAAAAGCAATGACGTTAATTTTAATTCTCGGAGGTCGACCCGAGCACCTTCACGAGGAGAAACGAGAGGGAAAAATCTCGCTCGCGGGTGCTTCTTTGAAACTATAGATATATATGTGTATCCAGCGCGTTCGGGCACAGAATCAAAATACTTTCTCCGCGTACAATATATATCGCTATTCGTCTCGTCGCTCGCTGTTCTTTCCATGCGAATACTCGTGTTTACATTTATACCTTTAAATTCAGATAGATGATTTATTACACAGGCATAACGTGCGAAGGGCTGTAGGTACACGTTGCATAAGCAAACGGGCAAAGAAATGCGTCGGAGCGCGAGCGACGAGTCGAATTATGTCACAGGCAAAATATTTAGCGCGATTAACGGCTTTGCGTAGATTCCATTCAACGTCCCATGCACACGACTTGAGCATGAGAGAGAGAGAGAGAGAGAGAGCAAAATGATCGAGGAGTCGTTCGATTATTTCGTATCAAGATATTTCCCGCGAGTATCTATTATTTATGCGTACAAATAACGTACAAATTTCATAAAACATTCTTTTATACCGCCTCTTTTTTGGTCTCATGAAAAACCTTTGCAGAACTTGGCATTGGACTATATTTTTGGCCAAACAACCGCTGGAATAGGCTTTTCAAATTTTCGCAAATTAAGCCATTATAGATCAATGTTAAAACAAATAATTGCGATTGATTTTGAAATTTAGCGTTAAATGTGACGTTAAGGAAGAAAAAGGTAAGAGCTGACGAAAAGTCGCAAATGTGCGTTGCTGCCGATTCAACGCTCCTGCACACGGAAAAGTGCCTTTAAACTCTCAACCAAGCATTTCACCCGTACAAGTTCTGTGCACGACCGCCGATCTCTCTCTCTCTCTCTCTCTCTCTCTCTCTCTTTCGTGGCCTTCACGAGTAGATCAGTGCATCTTCGCTTCTCTTTTACCTGACCTGTTGTAGGTGCTTACTTGGCTGTCATCGTGATCTCGTATCTATTGCTCCGCTGTCGGCCCATCGCCTTCCACTAGTGTGTGTGCGCGCGCGCGCGTGTGTAATAAAAAGCATGTGTCATACTCATGCCTCTGCGTCACGACCCATGGAGAAGGTGATCGGTTCATAGCACACAGCTGACTTATCGATAGTCCATGGGAGGCGGGTTTTTGTTCCCGATCGACGTCCGTTTGACCCGCGTACGCGTTTCCATTAATCGCAGCTCGCTATTACGAAAATTATCGTTTTTTCTCGCAACGATCGAAAATTAGTTCGACAAAGATCGATCTATACTCACAGCTGTGCAACAAAAGAACGGTCGTACGAAAGATAACGTCTTGTAAGATTTTTGCAAAACTATTGAATTTATCGGCCCGAACTAAACCAGTTGACTAAACCAGACGATACAATCATAAGTAATTACGAGCTAATCAATTTCTTTTCAACTTCATTCCCAATGGTATTTACATTAATTTTAAAGGGACGATGCGATTTATAGCATTTGCCATCTTGATCGTCTATTGTAGTCCTTATATTCGTGATACGATTGGTCAGAAAGCTGCACGATACGATGCTTATTTTTATGTAACTATTTAAGAGCGTCTGACTTTCATTCTAGATATACGATAATCCAAAGTTTAGTTAATTGCTGGCGCGAAGAGATGCTTAAATTAAAGTCGATACGAACGCGAAGAAATAGAGGATGAAGCCAAGAGGACGAGAGGCTAATAAAATGTTTGAATTCGAATTTAGCGCTGCACACTAGTCGCCGGTCGTCTACAGATGTCTCTTACCGCGGAAAACAATGCACGACATACTCTCGCATGCAGGTATACAGGCGTGAGTACATAACGTAGTAGTACAATAGGAAATAAGAAGGGAAAATCCCACGGCATACCACTCTTTCGAGAGAGTGAGAAGAAACGAATCACCGAGGCAATATCATAGAGAAAGATAGATAGGGCAGAGCAAGCGAATGCTCGTAGTCACGCATACGTGTGTGCAAGTTAGAAACAAATACCGAACCGACTCCCGAGCACAGTCGAGCTTCTCCGAGTGAAAGATAGCGACAGAGAGAGAGAGAGAGAGAGAGAGAGAGAGAGAGAGAGAGAGGGAAAGCAGACCGTCGCGCGAGAGCTAGAGAGAGTATCGCGTAGATTGGTACATACACGTAGATGGGTGAGCGCGCGCGCGTATGCATACATGCGCACGCACGCGCGCACACGCAAACGCGCCGCGCGCACACACACGCTCACGGCGAGTTCCTCGAGAGCCCCAGAATGCATTGAGCCACGGCATGTGCCTTTCGTGTGTCGGCCATTTTGTAGTTTCCTTGAGGAAATCGCGTTGAGACAGTTGGTTTCTTCGTTCATCGGTAAGGATTTCGCATACGCTTGCCACAAGACAACACGACGATTAAAGGGCCAACTTGCGGGGGAGGGCCGCGGCGTCGCGTCGCGTTGTCCGCGCGTGTTCCAGGACACGCGCGAATCGAAAGCCGCGGGCTGCTCTCGCCCGCTTTTTTTTTCTCCTGCCAGGCACATTACTACACTGCCGATCTTCCCCCGCACGCGCGTCGTTAACTCGACATATTTGACGAGCAGCCCGTGAGTGCACAATAATTTCTCCGATTTGCTGCTGCTACTACCGTCCGTCCGTTTCTCTCTATCTCCGTTACTCCCTCTAGTTCGTACGTTCCATCGTTCGTTCGGTGTTCGCTCTTTTGAGCCTCGGCTAGTTGCCTCGTGTGTAAACGCTGCCGTTGCTGCTACTTTACTCTCCATCGAAAAAAACAAGATAAAGTGCGAGGGAGGGAGAGACAAAACAGCGGCTGCACCGTGTTCATCGTCATCGTCTCCGAGAACAACATATCCGGAGGTGAGAAAAGGATAGATATCGTAGCAGCAGCAGGTACACGGGTGCAACGGCAAGCAGGAAAGGAGAGAGAAAGAGAGTCGACGTCGAGGAAAAGAGGCGTCTTTTCCGTATTAGCCACCACGAGGCTTGACAAACAGAAATACATCCGAACATAGGGTGTTCGTGTCTCGTCGCGGGGCACGACGTCGGCTGAGCACTTCGAGGTGTGTGCGATATATATACGCTTACATTATATATATATAGATGTACATAAGTGTATATAAAAATTATGTACATACGTGTACACGTATATCTATATATATACATATGCATGCGCGTATATACACATATACGTATGTGTACGCTCGTATATACGTAGGTATATGCATATACGTGTATTTATACGTATATGCGTATGTACGTATATCGTATATCGTATATCGTATATCGTATATCGTATATATATATATATATATATATATATATATATGTATACATATTATCTTACGAGGGATTCATCTTTCTCTCTCTTTCCTTGTATATGGCACTACGAAGATTGCACGGACTCTCTTCGTTCTGTCCTTTTGTAATATTCGAGAAAAAGAGAAAGACATCTCTCTTTTCTCTTTCTCAAGACTATTGCGAATGTGTATTTGTTTCTAATGCATGGTTGTCGATGTTCGCCGTCTCTGTCTCGCTGTCGTCGTAGAGTCGTAAGTCGTTCGCAGAGTGCGAGGATATCCGTGTGCACGTTTGTCAGTTCTCGAGAATCGACTCGGTGGCTTGTGCGCGACGTTCATCTCCCGTCTCTCGTATAACCCGGCCGCGGTCTCGCTCTATATTTGGCCAGTCGCCCGCCAACATATTGCACGGCTCCTCGCCGAGTCTTACTCGCAAAAATCCTGGACGAGGGCGCGTTTCGCCCGTCTCGCTCTCGCTCGCTATATACATCTATGCGTTCGTCTTTCTTGCTCTGTGATACATGTGTGCGTGTGTCGCGAGAGAAAAGAGATAGAAGGAAAGAGACAGCTCATGCCAAGAGGCGCGCACCGCAACTGCCATACGGTTTGGCCGAGCTCGGCATGTGGCACGTCCGCGACGTCGCTCCTCGTCCGGGATGAACCTGCTGAATGCATAGAAAGTCATTCTTTGACGGTCGAGAGCCGAGCTCGAGTGCCCGAGGCCCACTCTAGCCAACACGCGAGAACAGCCTCTCACTCTATTCTCTTTCTCGCGCACGAACAGTGTCGTAGTATAGTTGACGGCGTGACGACTCTTCGATATAGTGAGAATAAGTGGGACTTTGTAAGATTCTTCGATTCTTTAAAAGAATTTACCTTTTTCGTATGATTTGCCTTGTGAAACGATTTAATGGAAGCGTTGGGCAACTGCGATGCACCATGTGCTGCACCTGTCTAATAAAATTTTTTTTTACCGAATCGCTGGAACCTCACCGCAGAACATTAATTATACCAACTAAATAGTAATTCGGATTTAGCCAGTATACTTACCATTGATAAATATTGCAATTTATGTGATCAATTGCATCAAACATATGTTTATTTTTACACAGTGATAATTCTCAGAAAGATTACATCACTCGTCTCTGTATCTTGTTTCATTAAGAACCGAGGAGTAAAAAACCATAGTCTTATAGATTCTGAATCTTTTTCACCTACAATAGTGTGCTTTTGTTTAATGTTTTAGAGCAAACCAATTAGGTCTATTGTTCTACATAGGCTACGTGTACATGAATGGGGACATTGGGAAGCTCCCACCAGGGGCGGGTTACCCAGCCACCCCTGATTCCTTGGCATCAATTGGTAGTAGCATTCCTGGTCTAGATTATACCGTCATGAACGGAGGAGTGGCTGCTGGCGAACTGATGCTGGACACGGGCGTGGGCAGCTTGGAGCCTTTACCCCAACTTGCTATGGGAATGGGTGGAGCAGTGGGATATGCCCCTGTTGAAATGGCTCCGCTGAGCGATGTCTCGGTGCCTCCATCTCAGATGGGTGAACATTCTGGGCCCAGCATGCCACTCGATCAATTAAAGCAAATGCTCTCTTCGCAACTTGAATATTACTTCTCCAGGTATAATCTATTAAAATGCGTTCCTATGCTCTAGCGTATTCATTTTTTCTAAATTAAATGTTTTTTCTACGACAAAATTATCTTTATTCTACACTCAAATTATGTATATTCATTTTTTATCTACTTTATATACTTTATATTTTGTACTTAATTTATACTCTATACTTTTTTTACTTAACTACGTAAATGTGTGACAATATTTGTATTTTGTAATTATTATTATAGTCCTAATTCTGTATTAATTAATAAATTTCTGATTCGTTCGAATATTATAATTAAGATATGAAAATTTTCAAACGAATGCGACGATGAATGTTACAATGTCTTTATACCGATGTACCATGATATAAATACATAATGATATTCTTTTAACAAAAGTTCAAACTTTGATATTAATTATAAAATTATAAAAAAAATTAACTAAGAGCAAATTCAATCTAATTTTATCTAATATTATTCTTAATAAGAACTGAAATTAAACCATTGTAGAACTTTGCAAAGAATATGCAATTGTCCATAACATGTAAAAGAGGAATACTTTTGGTTGTTCTATTAATTAGTTGAAAATAACAAAATATATAATTACAAATACGTAATAAAAATAATACCAATAAATTTTAATTACTCTTCGCAAAATTGTAATGTTCAGTATTAATTAAATTTTTAATTTTTTGGCTAGTAATAAACTACTTAGTTGATTTAAATAAAATACATTTTTTGAAACTTGGATCTTTCTTAATAAATAATTTAAATCTGACATCATTTTTTTAATTGCTATGTTCTAATTTTTATTTTAGAGAGAACTTAGCTAATGACACATACTTATTATCACAAATGGATAATGACCAATATGTACCAATATGGACAGTAGCAAACTTCAACCAAGTTAAAAAATTAACGAAGGATATAAAATTGATAACAGAGGTGCTCAGAGAGTCGCCTAACGTACAAGTTGACGAAGAAGGCCAAAAAGTCAGACCAAACCACAAACGATGTATAGTTATACTTCGTGAAATACCTGACAATACTCCACTCGAAGATGTAAAGGTATATTGATTTGTATAAATATACCAACAAATTAATTCAACTCTACAGCATGTCTTTATTTAATAACATCTATTAATAACTACTGCTGTATATATCAAGTATATTGAATAATTTCTTTCGTATCATTGCTTGTATCTTCTAAAATAAGGTATTACATTTATGCATTTTAGAATTTATTCTCTGGAGAAGGTTGTCCAAGGTTTATTTCATGTGAATTTGCTCATAACAGTTCGTGGTATGTTACTTTTGAGTCTGATGAAGATGCTCAAAAGGCCTATAGGTTTTTACGGGAGGAAGTTCGAGAATTTCAGGTGAGATATTTTATAGGTTGATATTTTTAACTTGTTTTTAACTTATTAGAAAATATTGATAAAATATGAAACACTATTGTATCGAGCATTCTTTAAAAAGTATTAGTTTCATTTAATAAATAAGATACAATTTTCCCAAAAATTATTTGCATATTTATGTAAAGTATTTCAAATATTCTTTATATTCTGAATATATTGAAAAATATTATCAAAAACTGATAAATGAATACAGATAATGAACAGCTAATAACAATGCCAGACTGTGTAATAATTTACTACTGCGAATGAAAATCAGGATAACACTTGTAAAATAATTAGCGAAGCTTACATAAATAATATTCACGTTTGTCAATTTTTTTTTTGTAATTAATCATTTTTGTAGGGAAAGCCAATAATGGCACGTATCAAAGCTAAACCAATGAATAGGCTACCAATACCTACAGTAACAAATGTTGGAGGAATGAAAAATGGATACAGAACACCACCCCCACCACCAGTTTTTGATCCCAGTAGCTATCAAGCTGGACAGCAACGTTTCCTGTACACAAACGGCACTACAATGCCACAAACTACTATGCCGCCATATCCAAATCAAGTACATGTTTACGTATGTATTTCACTATAAGTTTTTGGTACATTTATTACAAATTTAATTTAATTTTAGTTAAAACTGTATTGTATACAAATATATTTAAGATATTACAAATATATCTAAGTTTAAATAAAAAAATAAGTATTACGATTAAAATTTAATCATTATTGATGTAAAAAAAAATACTATGAGTGAAATGGGTATTACAGTCGATGTATTACGAATGAGACACATAAAAAACTTTTTAAATTCTAAATTTTTCAAAAAGAAATGACGAAAAATCGTATTTTTACATGAAATTACACATTGAAAGTTTTATATATTAACCAAGAAATTTTCTTACGATAAACGTAAAAATAGTCTAACGTAATACAATTTTATGGAAATTATATTATCGTTGTACAGAGTTCGGAGTAGTTAGAGACAGTCAAAAAGTACTTTTTTATTTGAATCAAATTGATTTGCAAATTTAATGAGATGACTCTTGAGATGTTCTTCATGGAAATTGTAGATATAACATATTTCATTTTCATAAGAAATGATTTTATTGTAAAACTAATATGTCAAAACAGTGACTTATTAAAATTACCCAAAGTTTTACATAATATTTTTACTTAATTTACTAAACATATTATTACAAATTTGTTTCAAATTCTAATTCATGTAAGTTATTAATGTAATTCCCTTCGATTATTATATACTTACAGTTTATGTTTGCTTTTTCAGCATCAACCATTTTATCCTGCAGGAATGATGCCCTGGGGCCCAGCCAGTCCAGCTTATTACGATGTGACTAGCGTCTTTGCCATGAACGGGATTGCCTCTCACAGTTCGTTTAAGCCACACAACACAAGATACAATCAACGAAACAGGTGATTATTTTTGCTTGGTTATTTGTAAGCTTAATTTGTTAATGAAGTAATTGATTTTTTCTTAAAATTTTTCTTTTTTGATTATATTAATAAAAGCATAAATTGCGTGTAACCATATGAGCTTTATTTTTATTATTGATGTGTCATATTTTATATCGTGGATAATTTTTTTTAGTTGAAAATTAATTTCATCTTTACAAACTTTGAATTCGTTTGAGTAAGTTAATATAGAGTTAGTTATAGATGACGTATATAAAAAGAAAAATAAATAAATTTAAAAATTTGACACAACTTAGATGTTATTAAAAAAGAAAACTAAAACTATCAAATTTTAAGCATTCATCAAATTTTATAAACAAATACATTAGTTGAAGAATGGATTATCAAATTTGCTCATAATTTTGACGTAAATAATTTGAATAATGTATATGATTTTTTGTGCAGTAACACTTATTCTAGAAATAAGCAGCGGAATGGTTCTGAAAGAAGTGGTCTAATGGATGGTGGAGGTAATATAGTACCAATGACTAGAACTTCGCATCCTCCATTGAGTGGAGGACCTGTATCTATAGGAGTGGCAGCGCCAACTCTCCCAAATATTTTGCCTAGTGCAAAGCCAATATCTTCTTCCTATCCAGCTGGCACAAAGTTCCAATCCTCCCATACACCAAATGTTATTGGAGAGGTACAATACACTAGCAGTCATGCTAATAAAGGATCGCAGGTACGTAAATAAAATCGTTGATTGCTGCAAGAAAAATTTATATTTGATTCCTTTAATGATTAAATGAAATTTGTCTTTTCATACTTTCATCGTAATCCTTTAGTTCTCATTGTAAAATTCAATTAATTTTATCTACTTATTGTGTAAATGCTATGTATGTGCATAATCATAATTTCTAGTAATGCATACTTATTTAAATATTAAATAATAAAATTTATTATTTAAGAAAAAATATATTTTTTCTAATTTAATTCTAGAATAAATTATAGTTGACTTAGTTAATATATCTTGTAACACAAAATGATCGATAAAGAGTTTTCTTATTATTACATATAACAATAATAATTTAAGACTATTCATTAATTAAATTAAAAATTCATATTTTTAGTTACATTGGAAAGAAATTTATTCAATTTAATTAATTAGATTAATTAATTTTACTAAGTAGAAAATTACATTTGAAATTTATTGTAGCGAAAATATTAAGCTTTAGCATAAATAGCAATTACGTTTAGTTTAAAACTTATTTTAAACAAGACTTATAATTTCAATAATCGATAAAAACTAGTTTGTAAATTGATTGATTTAAAAACTAGGTAATACTATGCGTTACACAACATTTTAACTTTTGGATAAGTTATAGGTAAAGTATTATATTTAAATTATTTATACTGTAGAAAATGCGAAATACGTTTAAAATGGATAAAAATTATAACTTTAAATTAAGATCTTTATTCGTATTAGAGAAATTTCATAAGCTTGTATCGTGTAATACCTTTTTTCATACTGTCATTAAAGTAGTACAACATAAATATTTTTTGTTGCAAAAAAAAAAGTTTTTTTTCTATTTGAATTCTCAATAATTCTTAGTAAAATATATTTATTTAAAGTAGATATGAAATAATATTGCCTTTTAGAGACTTATTATCTTATGTACTTTACCATTAGCCAGTACCACTTTGTTATATCAAGCAACCGTATAATGAATGAAAACTCATAAAATCATTGACATGTTTAAAATGTTATAAAATAACATAAAATCGAAAAGTAAAAGAATTTAATATTATTCAAGTTTTTACGCTTTTATTAAAGGAAAGCGATGGTCAGATTCAAGACTCAACGATCCAGTTTCCGCGTCATCGTACACACCGTAGGACCAAAGACCAAGAGGCACTATCTAAGGCCAATATCAACAGCAATCCTCTACCGTCGATTAGAGAGGCTTCCGGTACTACCAGCACCACTAGTGGTAGTAGCACACAGCACAACAGAGGGGTTCAATTCGACCTGGAGGCCGCGGCATTCCCTCCATTACCGGGCCTCGATGTCAACGCCTCAAAACCCCATAACTCGTCCAACGAGGCCTTAAATCCTGAAAACACACAATCGCAAAATAGGCTTTCCGATGTGGTTAAGGGTACTGCAAAGCTCAAGAGCACAAACAAGGATAAAGAGCAACAACAACCCCTGACGGGGATCGTGACGTCCTCCCCGCAATACCATCATCACCAGCAATATCATCAACACCAGCAGCAACATCAACACCAACAGCACCAGCAGCACCAACAGCACCAGCAGCACCAGCAGCACCAGCAGCACCAACAGCACCAGCAACACCAGCAGCACCAACAACATCAGCAACACCAACAGTACCATCAGCACCATCCGCATTATCCACATCATCATCACCAACAGCAGCATCAACAGCAGCAGCACCAACATCAACACCAGCATCAACAACAACACCAGCAGCACAACCAACATCACCACCACCAAGCTTTGGTTGGCAGTCACAGCAGTAGGTCAACAAGTCCTGGAGGTCACCAACATCACCACCGAGTATCTCTGGAAGGTACTGCCAGCGTTGCTGCTGCTGGTGCGGTAGCCGTAACTTCGTCACCGGCAGTGGCAGCGCCTTCGAATCCCAATACTCCTGCTAACAACAACGGCGATTCGGACGTCGCCCTCGGCACTGTCACGCTCACTCCCCCGTCATCTCCCGATAAGTGAGTGCGATTATTCTGAATTCTTTACACATTCATTTTAGAGATATGGCACGTGCGTGCATGTGTTCATTTCACAGTAGGAGCGAAGTTTTTAGGGGTTATGACCTTTAGAAGCGAAAAAAAATCGATTTTTTAAAGCTAAATCTTTATTAAATAATAAACTAGAATATCAAATTAACTATAATAAACTATAATATCGAATATCAATGATTCTTTACTTCTTTTTTTTATCATTTTTGGAATGGAAAAAGTGTTGATTTGAATTGTGGTATATTATTCTAATGGAATTATTGCTTATAAGTTTGAATGAATTTAACATAACGAAACGTTTTAAACGAAATGTACAATAGATTTATTTTATAATTTATTGTATAAAATAAACTATAATTAATTTTGTTAATTTTTTAAGAAAACCAATTTTTTAAATTATTGAAGTGGTATACTTATTGTAATGTATCTTTGGGAAAATTTTAAAAGTCGATTAACTTCTTTAATGAGACACATGCACTCATATGTTATTTACATACATATGAATACCCCTCTGTTTTATAAATTACATCTTCTTTTTTTCGTATTTTTATTCACTCTTTAGTTCTTTAAAATTATAATGATAATTACTTTTTATTTTCAAAGTTTTCTTTAACTTTAATATCATGACTTAAATTATTTCTTTTTGTTCTTTTATCAGTGTCACTGGTCTAGGCAAATCGACTATAATGTAAATTGATTTTCATGAATCATTCAGTCGGCAAGCTTCTTTGTTACGATGATAGACCTACAAACATGTTAATAACATGACTTCATATGAAGAGTTGTTTTATTTTTAAGGAATAGACACTGTACATTTTAAATACCGCATATATCAATTATTTAACGCATTATGCGTGCAAAATAGGTATACATTAGATGGTTATAATTTGATATTAATAGTTATTTTATATTATTTAATTTGAATTGACTGATTGATAAAGTAAAAAATTAAAAAGGAAGTAAGTTATGATAAATTTATACACAAATATATTATTCATATTCGTCGTAAAATCGTATTTTCAGTTTTAGTTAAAAAAGAAATAATTGCATTCAGTCTATATTAGGTCGAACGTTATGCCAAATTATTTAATATAACAATTTTATACACGATAAAACAGTTAATTAATGACTGCCATTGTCAATAAGTTATAAAAAGAATTTATTGTTGTTACGTTAGAGTTAATGCCGAGTTGATTTTGAGATTTGTCAAGTCCAGGTTTTTTTATTATTATTATTATTATTTTTTTTCTTATTTTATTTCTTATTGTACATATAAAAGATGTACATGCATATGAAGTTCCCGTGTGTGTATACTTTAAAATATTACAGTAGAATGAAAGATGTGCAGGCACATGACATAAAGCCTGGGAAATGCTGAATTGTTATGAATGGTGTTAGCTGTTATGCGTTGTGTTTTTTCAAGGTGGATGTATATTTCGTTGTACACTCGCTAGGTCCCATCCACCTTTAACATTCATTTAATAGTAAATTAAAAATGAGCGCGGAAAATTTTTCAATTTTTTCTGCGAATTGATTTAAGCTGATGTTTCGACGTCGTAGAATTTTAGGTAGTCATTGCATACAATATTGTGAAATGTTTAGAATTAAAAGAAACGCGAAAATTATGATAATGAATAAAAAAAAAGCTAAAAACGAGGTGATAGGAGCTGTCAAATTTCTTAAAGTAGATTTAACCTAAATAATTGCAATTTGTGTAAAATATTGCGTATATTTTTATATTGAATGCGTTATGCTTCTTGAGCATTTATAAATTCTTTTATTTTTATTGGGATTTTGTTTCAAGTCTGCAAGGATTTGTGCCTCTTTATTTTGTATCTTTTTAGCTTTTCTTTTTTCTTTTCTTTTAAAAAAAGCTCTTATTAATGCGAGGTGCGTCTTATAAAAATACCGTTTACTCGGTGATTGGGGAATCTTTCGATTCTCGTCAGTCAAAGAGTAAGCGAAATTACGGGGTGCCTTAAAAGATAACGCGATCTTATATCAACTGATAGAGAAAAACGTAATAGAGTTCTGATTTGTTTATATGAAATCGAAGTTTCCTGTAACGTAGTCAAAAAAATTTCTCGGTATTAGTCAAAAGAAGACCTCCCAATGATTGTTGCAATAGTTGAATTTTAGCAATGATCAGGCGACAAACGACACTCAAAGACAATTTTTCAATATCAATGTTCAGGATTATCTAATATTATTAGAACTATTTTATTTTCACTACTACTGCTGTTACTATTATTACTACTATTAATACTATTACCACTATTACTACTGCTACTGCTACTATTACTATTACTATTACTATTACTATTACTATTACTTCAACTATCACTACCACTACCATTACCACTGCTATCACCACCACACCAACGCCACTACTACTTCGATTGTTTGGTTTCGTGTTACTTTAAAGGCATTCATTTAAAGGTCTAGTTATAACAAGTATCAATAACCAATAATTTGTAACGTTTCGAATCGTTAAAAAAGGATAATAGAAACAAAAAAAGTAAATAAAAAATATGGTTAATTTTATTATTATTATTATTATTATTATTATTATTATTATTATTATTATTATTATTATTATTATAGTTATTATAATTAATATTATTACATTATATTATTGTGTTTATTATTATTATTATTATTATTATTATTATTATTATTATTATTTTCTGATGACTAGAAAATCATTGTCATTGAAAGTAAATAAACAATGTGTATAATGGTTTGTTAACCAGTGTGTATTGAAACTTTGCAAGTCCTAGTTCCTCCTGAGACCAGTCTCGTTTGATTTTGCTAGATCCAGGAGAATTTAATTTTTCTTTTCAGTAAACATTTTGTGCATGCAATTTTCCCTGCACGACAGTGACAGTTTTAAGGGTACCTATACCATCCAAAGTAAAATCTAATTCCTTTTTATGCATTATTTAATTCTAAAGAACTACCTGTCTACTTCTCCTTGGTGGGTGTGCTTTTCGCGAAAAAGAAACAAATGCATCCGAAAAACAGGTATCGGTCCTCTTAAAAAGGGAAGTAGAATTTTGTTAATCTGAGATCACAAAAAATATTGTACGTACACTCAGATTTAGTTCTTTATTACTGAAATGCACCGCTGACAGATCTATTAAGACTGACGACTTGAACATGATGAATGGCGTGGACGAGGCCATAAGTACAAATGCAAAAGCGGCAGCGAACAAAGTTGGGGCTGAAGATTCTGAATCAGTAAGCAGGTGCGATTGTGACAACATGCCTATCCAGAATACCCAGTTACATACTGGAGGGGCATCGCTTTATCCAACGGTAAGTTTTCCCATTACTCTCGTTTTATCTTCATTCCTTTTTCCTCGCATCTCAAGCTCAAGAAATTTGACAGCGAATTTCGTCTTCGTCACGATGATGGTAGTAGAAGACTTATTACTTCTTATCTTATTATTTCCTTAACATTATGATTTTTGGCTTTATTATTGAATTCAACTTTATTTGCCACCTTGGACTTGCTTTTACGTTGGCGAGTATAGTGCGACTACTAAAAGTTAGGCCGACCGAGCATAAAAGTTCCGTATGCGTGTAAAATAATAAGATATTAATATTATTGGGCGCATTTTACTTTGAGAGAAATTGTTAAACCCATGCATACTAACGTACAAATTTTGCTAGGACTGCTAAGTATACATAGGGTTTTACAAATATTATCTTCGAAGATCGCACCTAAATTGGACTAAATTTAAAGCCTTTGATTATCTTATCTGTCAGTGAAGTTTTACTCTTCGTATAAGAAATAATTTTTAAGTTGGATAAAACATTGAACTCCAAATAAAGAGTGAATGAACAATTTTTAAAATATTGATATTTTCGAATTAATTGACAATTAAATTCGAGTGACAGTATTTTCTGTCACAGTATTATCTGTGTTAAGTGTCGCTTGACTCTCAGAAAACTTTTTCAATACTCAATAAAATGAACGACATTCCATTGCAATTACCTAAAGTAATAATAAAGTACAATTTAATGAAATGTATAATATATTGTTATCCTTTTCGCATTGTAGGACATTACGAGGCCGAGCTATGCCCAAGTAGCTCAGCACTGTCGTGAGCTACCGTGTACGAAACACAAAAACGACGAAAGGGACGGAAGCACGTAAAAGGACACGTGAGTAAAGATGAAACACAAAATCCAGCATCTCTGCGGTTTTCACGCATATTGTTTTTATGCTCTCGCGAAGCTGCTGTTGATCGACAATTCTGTACTAATGAGCCATCAAGCAGTGGAGCTTATGAAATTTATCCATTACCGAAAACTGAAGAAAAGTACTGTAAATTAAGTTACGCTGACATGTTGTTAAAACCTTTGCAGATGTACTACTGCATTTGAATATCGATATTTAAAAGCAGTTACCACAAATCGCGTGGCTTATGTCGAGCTGAAGAGTTGATAATCGCCTGCTTTTCCTCATATCGAACGCCAAACAGAAAACAGAAAAGTAATAAGAGTGTTCGTGTATAACGGGGAAAAACTTTTACATTGTACAGTGACTTCGCCTATGCCGAATACATGGTATTGATGGACAGAAACAAAAACAAAAAACAAAAAAAATACCTAGATTCGCAAAAAAGACTTTTGATTAGAAGAGAAACCGATAGAGAGGGGAGAGAGAGAGAGAGAGAGAGAGAGAGAGAGAGAGAGAGAGAGAGAGCAGCGCTAATAATAATCTCTACGTTTTACAGAGAATTACTAGAAATTTCGATACAAAAGATAATATCAATCTATATGTAGGAAAAATATTGTTATTGCTTTGGTTCTGTGATTTTGGAGGTACATATTCGTTAGCTTGTAAAAACGTTAAACTAAGATGTTACAACTTTTAATTCCTTCCTTAAATTCCCCTTTACATCTAACAATGGCGCAGGGCTGTAATCCAGCAGTGTTTATTCTTGTGCCAAACCCTTATATATGTGTATATGTATACGTACGCATACCCACGCGCGCTCACGCATACGTATATATATATATATATATATATGTGTGTGTGTGTGTGTGTGTGTGTGCGTGCGTGCGTGTGTGCGCGTGCACACGCACGTGAGGGTGTACGCACGCGTGCGTTCGCATGTATTTATGTGTATGCATATTAGGCTCTTCGAGCGAGCATCATTCAAAATGCAACGAATTTCTCTGATTTGAATTTGTTTTTATTTAGCGAAGAAAAGAAAATTATTCTGATCAAGAAACAGCATAATTTTCGCTCGCAAATTGAATTAACACTATTTGTGAAAATTGTTTCACCTTGCTTGTGTCCTCTTTTAATGACTAAAAATGCTGTACGTCATTATTTTGTGCTAATTTCAAAACGTATTTTCCAGAATATTGATTAGTTCTGATAACTGTCGTTAAAGTGAAAACTAATTGCGTTTTTCTCCACTTGAATTTATGAATAAAATCAAACTAATTTAAAGACATACGTATATCTAATATGTTAAATATTTTCTTTTTAAATGTCATTTCCACTTTTAAAGGTTAGTAACAAAAAACAAATTCTTTTTGCGGCCATATTACCATTAAAAAAAGGGGAGGAATAGAGTTTTATCATTAATATTTAAACTATGACGTTTGAGGTTCTTGCGAACATAAATAATAAAAGTATAAGAAAAAACGTTTAGAAGTAAGGTAAGAATAATAACAACTATGAGTATATTAAACAGGCTCCAAATTTACAATATCATCAGTGTCCTGAAAATGCAAACTAGTCTGTATAGAAAAGCTTTAAAAGCCAAGAAATATTAAAAAGCGTGGACATGAGATAATAAATGTAAAGTAATTTCTAAATTGAAATTTGTTTATTCTAAGAATTGAAGAAATTTCTGAATTTAATGTATATTTAGGGAAGCATGGGATTAAATCTAGTAAGTTAATAAGTAAAATGCATAAAAATCGATATTCTGGAAAATAATTGTACGCGGATGTCGATTTGTTCGAAATTTTCTTATTGTTTTCGAAGCAAAACGGCTAGTCATCAAATCCTTATAATCATTAATTCTGTTCATCATTAATACCGTTTATAAGATCCAAACAAACATACGATACAAACTTTTTAAAATCCTATATTTGTTAAGAAAGATAACATGCAATTTAAAAATATGCTTTGATAGAAAGAAAAAAAGGTAAAGTCAAACGATTGAAAAAAAAAAAAAATAAAGAAAAAAGAGAAAAAATGGTATTTGAGCACGCAAATAAGTGCCTCAAGTGTTGTGTATATTACAGGAGCTTGGCTTTATATATTATACAGCTATATGTACCTATACATTATAATAAAGAATCGCATATGATATATTTGTTACAAATATGCGTACAGAATTAAGGTAATGGATGCTAAACAAAAAATACAAAAAATCAATTAGTAATACAAACCAATCTCCTGAAAAAAAACTAAAATTTATTGACGTATGTAATTATTATAAGGATTATCACATAATTAACGTCTTTATTATAAATATTATTATATTATTAATATAAGTTAGCGATGCTGCCTTTTAATTTTTTATAATTTCACAATACTGGTTCCGTTGCAATCCTGTTAACGCGAAAAGATATAAAAAAAGAGAAAAAACATCGATCAGAAAATTGATCGGAATTATCAACTGATTAATTTATGTATGTACGTTCATATCTGCGTATATTTGAATGTATATACGTCAAATCAGTGTGTATCTTGGATAGTTTAGTTCGGCATGACCTTTTTTATAATGAAGCGAAAATGGTACGTGATATTAATAATGCAGAATGGAAAAGAAATAAAATTCAAAAAATAGTTCTTAATGTACCGTTTTTCTCGCTTTATTGATATTGATGTTATATTTGATTTTGAATATCAAAAGAGATTGTTTCATTTGTCGACTCGTGTAATTTTCTGATGTACATATAATAAGAATATGCTGTAAAAAATTTATCATAAAACAATTATTAAGAGGTGGCACGAGTGCGATTTTTTGCATGAGTTACTGGTCTTCCTCATACATTCAAAAATTGTCAAAATTCACCTTTAACAAGTGAAACAAACTCAGATGAGTAGTATAATAGTACAATTAAACATGCAAAAAATGTCGAGAATTTTTTCAATTAGTTTTTGTTCGAACGTTCCTTTCGAGATTGATTGTTAAGATAGAAATGATAAATTGAAGATATCGATTCTCTACTAAACGCATTCGAAATATTTTCGAGATTTTGTTCTAATTTTGCCTTACAATGTAAATTGAAAACTAGTTTTTTGAAGTAGACGCAAGATTGCTAAATGAGAGAAATATAATTGTATTTTAGAAGCATTTGTAAAAAAATTTTATATGTATAAAAGTTTGTGCGTTCTTTCTTTCTATATTTTTTTCATCGAGAAGAAAGATTATAGTTTTACTCGCTCGGTATATGAAATAATGTCGACGTGAGAGTGATTCTCGGATAAGAGACTCACAAAATTACACATATATATGGACACAAACATGACAAAACATGTCTAAAAGAAGATGATAGTACTGGTCTATTTGCTCATTACGTAAGTGTTGCTTTAGCACGATTCTGCATTATTATGAAGAATTGCCCTTTTACTGTTTGAAAATTTGCATTTATTGCATAACAAGCAAGCGTAGTGAATGTTTTGACACGAATATAAAGTCACGCAGAAGCGCGCAAAAGGTTGACGTGCACATTGAAAAGAATTATTCGAAATTCGAAAATGTTTAGCTTCGCAAAAATATTAAATGTAAAATTTGAGTTTATATTATTATAATGTATATTCAATCATGTTTAATTTTATAATTTTGACCATTTTTTTTTATCTCAAATGATATTTTCAGTTTTAAATTTGTTTATTATAAAAATAATATAAATAATTGTTTTAGCAATTGATTATTCATAAAATTCGTTTTATTGAAAGTTAATTTGTCAATGATTTTACTTTCGTTAATTTCAATTAATTTTTTTCTCTGTGTAAGGTACTATTTTATGTTATCGAAAAAAGACACATGAACACTATGACGAACCCTCACAAATTCAAGTGCGATAATTACAAAAGATTATAAATATACATCTTAAAATTTTAAGTATTTGAGTTGTTAATATTTCAATATTCGTATATCAATTTATTATTATTATTATTATTATTATTATTATTATTATCATCATCATTATTACTATTATTACTATTATCATCATGGTTGTCGTCGTCGTCGTCGTCATCATGAAGAAATGTAAGTGGCATTGATCGATTACTTTCCTTCTTGCCGTTTTCTTTAATACTGTTTTTTTTTAGAATAATTCTTCTTTTTGCGATGGTACACTCTTCGATTGAAGTGTACGACAATGTGTTTGTAAAAAAACAACTATCACATATGCATTTTAACGACATACGTTACTCTTTCTATCGTTCAAACACAATGTATTTGGGCAGCCGCTGCAATTATGACATGTAAAGTATGTAATAAAAAAATAATTACTGACGATATACCAATGCCTTGGATCCAATCGCTTATTAAGTCTAGCGAAATATAATTTAAGAATGTTATGTGTGTAAAATAAGATAATCTTTCAATGATTGAAACCAGTCACAAAATTTGTGTATCTTAGCTGTACAAATGATGAAAGTGATTAACAAAACAATACTAATAAACAAGTTATTGATAATAAATTTGGTTTGATAAAAAGTATATACTGTTATGATAGTGTGGAAGAGATAAAAAGTGACCGAGTGCAAGGGGTAGAAACTCGCTGAAATAATTTTAAAGCATACAAATCATTATGTCGTTTCAAGATCCAAGGTACGTGGCTAAGTAGTATCGAATCGACTAGAGTTTAAGGGTTTTACTAAGTTTTATTAAAAATACACATTAGAGTTTCTTTTCGAACTTACCAAATCGTCGACAATTTTATCGCAAAACGATAAAATCGCTAAGTCAAAATGTAGTTAGTGAATGTTATTATTTATACTTTTTGTTTTACGAAATTTGTAATGAATTTATCTAAGGCCCTTAAGAGAAAATATGTAGCGATGAATTGAGCAAAGTGAATACATGAAAAGTGATATGATCATTAAAGTAATATGATTCAGATAAGTTTTAATTTATTCACGATCAAATCAGCATATACTGTGATTAGATTGAAGTATCCTTACTTCTCCATGCAAAAAATTAATATGTAATACGCAAAGTGTAGGAATCGTACACGTAAACTCGCAAATGAAAAAAAATGAAACATACAAAATAAACGCAAAAACATGAATAATAACATTAGCGCAATGTAAAATGTACTCCGTTTCATGTAGGCTACAAAAGGCCTAGAAAGTCTGATTTTTTAACTATTAACAAGGATTGTAAATAATAAGATGGTCTAAGATGTTAGTTTATTAATACATGTAAAACAAAAGTTTCAAAATTAAATAGTGGTGTAATTACTGTTACCGGGTCTTAGCTCTTATTATAGTTTGCCACAGAGTTGAGTCTTAGTAAGAATCCGTTCATTACGTTTTGATGCATTTTTCAAATATTAGTAATTTTATGAAAATTCAATTATTGCAAAAAAATGTAAAATTAATTAAATCATTTAAAGTGATCGATACACATATTAAGACAATTTTTTTATTTACTTTATGACAGAAACAACGACAAAAAGTATTTATTTTTTATAGCTTATTTACCAAGTAAAAATTATAGACAAAATTTGAAAATATATATTATGGTATTACTGTAGAATTTTTTCTTCCTTTTGTTCTCAATGCAATTATAACGTTGAATACAAGTGAAGATGATCGAATAAATATAAAATTAAATGTAAATGGCACATAAAATGTATATAGCAGCAGTAAATATTTTAAAACATTAACTATCGAATACTTTTATAAAATAATTATCAGCCAGGAATTATGATAGAAATGATAAAATCTAAGCAACATTCTTGACATTGTTTACTAGTACCCAGCTCTGTATTATTAAAGTCTCAGGCTAAATTTTAATTTTGTACGATGCGAATAAAATTGCGCGCGTTGAGAAGATATATAATGCGTTTTGGTCCACAATCGGGCCAACAAATGCTTTTCTCTCAAATAAAAATCATAAAAATGACATTTTTAGATTATAGAATTTGGCCTAGTAAAAATATTATAGAATAAAATAAAAAAATATATAAGAGTAACGGAGATGATAGACAATTACGATCTTATTGATTTCACGAGTTGCAAACTTTCTTATCCAAGAATAAATATAATAGAGGAAAAAAGTATAATAATATAATAAAAAGTAAAAAAAACATTGATCAAAATAATATAGGACGCACGGTGTGGAGGAAAACTGCCGTTAATATACAAAAATATATACGTGAGACTGACAATATGTATTTATTAGTTGCAAAGTCTCTTGATCATTATAGGTATGAGAAAATTTAATCAACATTATGTTTTGTTCGTTTACACTTTTGAGAGAAGAGTAAAAACTGAAATATTACTTTGAATACATGGAACATGGAATCAAGAAAAAATTTTAAAGGAACTTTTGTCAAGGATAAGAGAATATTCCAATGTGTCTGCAGGAATTTACCAATAACTTATATCGTACTTCTTACCATCTAAACAAAACGAAAACTATTTTGCAGTCTCATATTGTTACATGCATACATTCAATACTTTCATACGTGTATATGTGTCTAAGTGAATAAATTTCAAACGCGTAGAAAAAAAAATAACAAAAAAAAAAAAAAAAAAAAAAATTGAGAGTAAAGAAGGGAATTATGCACGTAGTGTTAAGCCATCACAAAGGAGACGAGCATTACACGAGTCAGACAACATAACAATGCGTATACACGCACGCACATATAGGCACACACAGGCACGCACGCACACCGACGCATTTTTATAGCATATCTTTGAACTTTGAAATCCCAATGAATAAGTGACCAACGAAAATGAAAAAAAATTTTTAATGAAAACAAAAGGATTGTCGATCGAACGTACGTAAATAGTCATCGCAATCGCTGTTTGCAAATGAAAACTGAAACTAAATCAAGCATCTTAAATTGATATTTTTTAACAAATGACTTAACTTTATCAAATATATACGACAGCGAAACTTATAATCAAATTTCACGCAGCAGATTAAGAGTTATCATGAGTGATACCACGAGGAATGAAAATATCCAAGTAGATATAATCGTCGATTAGAAGAAGAAGAATTAATAACGAATAAGTAACGTCTTACAAATGCATTCATCTCTTGATATTATGGGTATTCGTGTACAAAGCGGTGTCCTGCCGAGAATAATCGGTATAAACGTGAAACGATAAAAATTATAAACTGAATCACGTAAACATTATTTTACCTTCGCTGTTAAATTGAGTTCAGATCGTTAAGGTATTACACGTACGGCAAATTGAATATGTCGGACAGTTTTGAAATGTGAAAAGGAAAAAGTATGTTTAGCGTTATGCACATGTCTACATGGATAAACATTTCAAATGTTCCATGCTTGTCTTTCCACTACGGTACTTCCTATATATGTGAATACGTATACATATATACGATGAAAAATCAGAACACCCAAGCTTTTCTTATCATCAAACATTGTTAAATCTTAATTATACAGAATTAGACAAAAATGAATGCATCAATACCCACGTTAACTACATAATTAAAGTTTGTTTTTTCTTATAATAAAGTATGATATTTAATATTTCCAATCTTAATAAAGGTAATATACGTCTATTATTTACAGTAATTGTACACTTAAAATAAAAGGTTAAATAAAAAAATAAATAAATAAATAAAAAAGGTTAAATAAAGCTTAAATAAAATTAAAAGTAAAGATAAAAGTAACTTACATTTTCAAAATTAAAATTCGTCTACGTAGATGCACATAATAAGATATTAAAATTAAAAATGTGTATGGATTTCTATATCTATATCTGGAAGTATTTTTTGTTGTATATTATATGTTACACTCGGTTAATTAGGGATATTTAGGTTTACTTGCGTTAAAAGAAATGAAATGACACAGATAACTTAATAGTAACATTTGTTTTTCCTAGAACACCGAGCATAATCTTAAATATCCAGTTCTTTACAAACTTTTATAAATTTTCATTTAAACGCAGTTAAATTGAAAGATTATACGGATTATACGGAATTTATCACGGATCTTATTAAGTTTTCAATGTTATTTTTAAATTACAAATTTGCATATCCTAACATTATTTAAGAATAAATAAATTTATTTTTTAATTCAGTCCGATAAACTTTATTTTTTTACCAAGAGAAACATAAAAATTCAACTAAAATGTCAGTTGTGTGTTAAATCATAAAGCCTTGGACTGGGTGGCAAATATTTTTCTTTTATTATTTTTGTACATGAAATAATATTTTCAAGAATATTAAAATCTGTTTTTCGACCAAAAGCACATATTTGATATGTAAACCGCTGAGTAGACTTCTTGAGTACATATATACATATACTTACATGCATACACGTCAAGAAAGCGAAATAAACTCTATTCGCAATAATATAAAGATTTATCGTTGATATAATGGAATATTGCGAATGCGTTATCAAAAAAGAGAGAGAAATGATAAAATGGTATTTTCACCGAACGAGAAAATGGGCAACATTTAAGTGAAACGTGTTAAATTAAAAAAAAAAAAAAAAAAAAAAAAAAATAGAAAATTATAATAAACCAACAAATAAATAAAACTGAAAAGGCTATGGTAAAAAGCAATTGCAGCATTTTACTTTTTGATTCGCCCACTGATTAATAGCCAATGCGGCGAGCAGAAAAAATCTTGTTTAAGGTACATGTGACACTCTTAACGAAGAAATCCTGTGTGTACGTATTTCTCCGTAACGGTATTTTTTCTTTCTCTCGCGCGTAGGATGTATTTACGTATATTATATTGGATAATTTGCATTTCTTCGGTCTATGGGATATATAATAGAATAAAAGAAAAAAATAGGAAAAAAAAAAATAAAAGAGAGAAAATAGTCTACCGACCCGCTGTCGATCAATACATTAAACAATGTGCGTTCAGTGCCTTTTTGATTATGAGAATGACGTTAGATCAAGAACGCTTACATTCTTCCACACAACTTCTGCCTATTATAGATACAATTTTCACCATGGGTTACGTATCTGATCACCATTTATCCTTCCTGTGCATAATCGATAGAGATGTCATGCAATTATCTAGTTTTCCTTAGTATAATACTAACTTAATTAAGTATAATTAAAATAAACGAAGATTAAAACAGAAATGAACAATTGAGAGAAGATAAAAAGAAACAAGGACTGAGTAGTTCAATTCATGTAAAAAAGCGAAAAGAAAGAAGATAGAAAGGAGAAACAAGTATGAAAATGTACTTGGGTGGATGTAGAGAAAAAAATAAGTAATTTGTTTTCGTTAAGAGTGTAGCCATTGAATAATGCTTGTAATTTGTCACGAAAAAAAATACAAAAACAAAAAAATGGGAAAAAAAACATGAAAAAAATTAACGTAGGCTCAATCAGTTAGAAATGTGACAAGTACACGTATTTTTATAAATTTGTTTCGATACCAACGCTATCGCTTTATAAAATACTTGGGGAATATGTATGAATATCGTGCGAATCATTGTAAGTAAAATAAAAGTAATTGTAAACTATAGTAATATTAAGAGAACGAGAATATTATGAGAACGAGTACGAATGTGGTGTAATCCTATTATGATTTTAAAAAAAGAGAGATTAAATTTTTCGAGGAAATATATAGTTCATATATTTCTACTCTAAGGTGACGCGTTATTTTAATATAATAATAATTATTATTTTTTATCATTGCTATTAATTTAATAATAATAATAATAACAACAATACTAATAATAATTATTATTCATATTATTGACAAATAGGAAACCGCAGTTAAATCATATTTTGTGCTCGCGCGCGCGCGACTGTGTGTTAATACCTCAGTGATTGTGAAGAATTTTGATGTGTCTGTAATATTGTAAATGTATATAAGAAAACAAAGTTTATCCGATTGAGCCCCAAGTAGGGTTATTAGAAACTACTTTGTACATAATATACATAATATGAATAAATATAGATATACGTAATAAGTGTTGTTATTACTGGTTAACCCATGAATAGTTAATTCTTCGGCTGCGCTCATATTTCGGAATTGAGAAGTCGATTTTTATCAAGGTTCACGTACTTTTATTTACATTAAGATAAGTATGAAAACCAGTCGTAGGTCTTCGCGTTAATCGCAGTTCAAGATAAAGCACATTGACAAAATTGATCATACGTCTCTGAAAGGCTGCAACTTGAAAATTACAAAGTCTAAATTGGAACCGATCCTCATCCGAATTCGCGCCGAAACAAACTGACCGGCAGTTCCATAAGCAATCAAGCACTTGGATCTGAAAAAGTGCAAATGTAATCATTTCTTCATATTTACGGTGAAATAATCGTTTCAGCTCATACTTCACAATAGCTTACACATAGCGTTCTAGCATCAACGCTTTGTCAGTATGATATATCGAAATATGCAAATGCACACTCTGCCTTTTTAGTCGACGTATGACCCATTTTGCATTACTTAACAAATATTTTTTGTATTTCGATCATTTGAATCGCTATTATTCTTTTCTTAATAATGACCAGACGTTTGAAAGCACTTATGTAAAGTTGTATGAGGTTGTGATCGAGACTGATATAAATATCTGATGCATACAAAAGTATAAAATAAAGCTCGAAATAATTTTGAAAATATCTTCACGTGTAATAAAATTGATAAACTATGAATATTAAATAATACGTATACTTCGGGCTACGATGCGATGAAATTAAAAATTAGATTATTCATTTGATTTCCAAAGCATATTTAATATATTTTATAAAAGATAAATTATTTTTAAAAGACCGCGTGTTACATGCATTTTCGCATTGTGCGCCTGCCATAATTTATCTTGACTTTGTATTGGAAACTTAAAGGCGTTTATTATTTTAATGTTTGAGTTTCGCAATGATTAGAAGCTTTCAAAAACTATTGGATTTTCATGCAACCTTTACGCATGGTATTTATGTATAAATTTTATAAGGTTGCAAGGTTTTTAATTTTCAATAAATATAAAGTAGTTGAGACAAATATAACGATTATAAACGAATTTATATGCTAGTAAGTTTTTTATTTTCATTTTAAACAATGTCATTCAATAATAATCTATTAGTTGTAGTAGTTCTTTTAATATAAAGTTTTAAATATTTATTCCAAGTTGCCTGGAAGAAAACTAAAATAATCTTCATTGATTTAGGTTAGAAGTAATTAATAATTTTATTCTTAAATGGATTTTGAAGCTTTCAAATTTTTTAAATAAAATTATGGAAAAAATTTTTTTCACCGTAACGCATATTTACATGAATTTCTTATTGTAAACAAATTTATAGTAGATACAAAAAGATACTAAATTATAATTAAAATCTTTATACGTTACCGAATATCTATATCAAAATATATGTTTATATAAGTTGCACCGTGGGTTTTAATCTCACGAACGCATCGTCTGTTATATTTTTTTGTAATAAATCTAAAAAGTTACCCTTAGAGATTTACTTTTTTTATTGACCTGTAAAAATATATTATTGAATAACTCATATTAATCGTATTTACGACACCATTAGAATATCTTCTTTTCTGTATAGCTACTCTTAAAAAAATACTTCATATATTTTTTTTGTTGAAGTTTCATTTCTATGGCGAAATTGCTTTAGAATTAGAGTTTTCAAATTAATGAGCTTAGGAAGTATAATATGTAAAGCCAATTGTTTGAAACGGTATAATTTATTGAAAGCTGTAAGTTTTTACAAATTAAGTACCCGTACTTCAGTTTTTTGGTGCGCCATGATACGAACAAATAGTCGCATTAATTATTTATTGAATAATATTCACGTCAAGTACGTATGCGTTTAAAAGTGAAAGGATTTATATAAAATCAAGTTTCTCATTTTAATTTTGGTGTCATTAAATAATAATCTATTGGTTGTAATTGTTTTACATATAAAATTAAAAATTTTTATTCTAGGATGACCGAGAGAAAACCCAAAATAATTGTCTTTGATTTAGGTTAGAAAGTATTAACAATTTTATACTTTATTGGACATTTAACTTTCAGTATGTTTTTATTATACGTCAACACTTATAATAAACCTCGTTATAAAAACAATTTATTTTATTATAAAAAAATTTAGAAGGTAAAAAATAATATCTAAATTATAATTATAATTTTATTGTTGGGATTCTATACGTAAAATAAATACGTAATATTTCACCAAACAGAAAAATTAATAATATAAAATTTTGTTTAAAATGAGGATATGATGGTGTTTTGTTTAAATGACATATTTTTGAAATTCACTGACGGATAAAATATTATAGAATTAAAATAATAATTATTCAATATTGTTATTTATAATAAATTAATAATTTACTTTAATTAAATATTCATATAAATCACGAAAGATCAATCTAACCTTCTTAAAGAAAAATATATTCAGAAATTTGTAGAGTATAATTTGCATTGCAAATTGCCAAGTGGACTTTTCCTGTTTTAATTAATTATAGATTAAATTTTATTATTGTTTTATGTAAGTTTTAACATTTAAATGATTTTAAAATTGCAATATAAATTTAAAGATAAATATTTTAGATTATACTCTTTGGCCTTTCTGGGTTGATACAAATGTTACCCCACCATTTAGGAAAAGGTTTGTATATAATTTAAATATTAAAAATTTTAAATATTAAATATTAGACATAATAGTATAATTTATTATTTTTATATAAAGTGTATCATCAAATCTTATAAGAACTTTAATATTTTGAAATAAAAAGGATCAATAGTGTTACAGATCTATTTTGAAAGATAAGTCTTTTTATACGCAACTACGATTTTCCAATTCCAAAGGAAAATGAAATCTCGAGAGTTCATTTTTTATTTATTAAAGAAAAGATGTCATTTTTTTTTTAATGCATTAATCTCATTGAATCATATTAATAAACGTACATTTTAATTTTTAATACAATTCTATATTCTTTTAGTTCAAATAATGTTGTCGATGCTGATGGTAAACTAATAACTTATTACCCTGATTCTTTTGAAGTTCTGAAAAGATTAGTTGAACAGGGATATGAAATTGGAGTTGCTTCTAGAACTTCAGAAATTAGAGGAGCCAACCAGCTAATAAATTTATTTGGATGGGACAAATATATTAAGTACAAAGAGATTTATCCTGGTATTAAAACTGCACACTTTTCAAGGTAATAATCTAAATATATTCAGTTTTGAAAATGTTTAAAGATTAAAATGTTTAAAATTCTTAGAATTAAAAAATCATCTGGTGTTAATTACAAAGATATGATTTTTTTTGACGACGAGGAAAGGAATATTAATGATTTAACCAAAGTAGGTGTATTGTCAATACTAGTTAAAGACGGAATAACACATAAGGTTGTAGAAGAAGGTCTTAAACAATTTTCAAATACACAATAATTGTAAAAATATTTATTGCATATAAAAATTTAATTAATTAAGTTCTATCATTGACATGTAATACTGAACTGGCTTATTAATAGTAACGTTATTTACATAATTTGTACTTTTTAATTTTAAAAAAGCTGCGCATTTATCTTGAGGTTTTTGTTTTAAAGTGGTAATCATAAATTCATCTACTTCACTTTGAGTCATTGTCTTGCAAAGTAATGATTTCAGCGAATCTGTATCAAAATTTGTAAATGGACAACCACCTTCATATTTTGATCCAGGGATTAGTTCCTGTAAAATACGTAAATAAGGTTAGTCTTTGAGTATAACTGCTGTTTGAACATTAATATTTAAATTGAAGTATCTATTTAATGTATCTCTATGATGTAAAATTAAAATAAATACAAAAATTAGTCAATTTAACGTTTTAAGAGAAAATTTTAACCATGATTGGAGTTACCTGTATTTTAAATACACTTTTTACCTAAAGAATTATATTTATATTTTAATATTTAAAAGTTAATAAAATATTTACTTCAATATTTTTTTCACACTTAATTTAACTTATTACTTTAAATAAAAAATTTTTTTTTCTTTTAGCATTTCTTACACAAAAGTAGAATTTGAATAACACATACACAAATACTGTGGCAATCTGGACATTTATAGTCCTTCTTTCCTCCTTCTAAGCCATACATATGTCTGATACTGTAAGTAAATTTCTTAATATCTGTTTGCCAATCATGAGTGCAAAGAGACTTGCAATTGTGTGGCTTTGAATATTCATTTTCCCAATATTTTAAAGCTTCTTCTAAAGTCATTCCACACTCTTTTAAGAATAGTGTATAGTAGAAACGTGCATAATGGCTTAAACGATGCTTGTGCTGGAGTTCCAAATGTAAATGCATCATGCAAGGTGGAAAGTAAACCGATTGATTATCTATATTGGAGGCTGTAATTTTTCCACAACTATAGCCCTTGGTAAATAAGTAATCTTGAAGTTTTTGGAATATAATATTTAAACGAGGATCTGCGATAAAAAGCTCTACTAATGTACTTTGATTTTTTATCTCAAATGATATAAATGTTTGAAACAAGGATTGCAATAATTGTCTCCATTGCGAACAGTATACAGTTGCCAGGCCCTTCAATAAATTGACAGACTTACTTCCT
Organism: Wiebesia pumilae; assembly: GCA_018907045.1. NCBI lineage: Eukaryota > Metazoa > Arthropoda > Insecta > Hymenoptera > Agaonidae > Wiebesia > Wiebesia pumilae. Next base: position 8,270,922 of record JACCHZ010000138.1, read on the forward strand.
AATAGATCTGGTATCAATTGAAAATCGACTAAAGAAATATAAAGACATTTAAGAAACATTAAAGATTTTTTAAATAAAATAAAAAATTTTCTAACAATCAGTTATACTTTTTTGATGGTATTTGGTACAATGTTTTGAATGATATTTAGATGTAATATGTTTAAAAACTTCCAATTGTAAATAAAAAGAACTAATAGTTATCAAAACTTCGAGTACTGGATTTGCATGATTTTTTCGTCTATTTACATGTTTTAAAATAGTTTTAAAAAATCTATATAGTTGTCTTGACTGTATAAGAGATAATCTTCGTTTTAAAAATAATGTTTCTCTGTCTATCCAATATGAAAATAATTCATTTGATGTTAATGCCAATAACCTAAAACAATAATTAAAATAATCGTTATTTTAATCGAAGATTAAAATTACATGTAACAAAAAAGAAGCAATGCACCTTAAAGTAAAATGACCGACGTAATCGTGTGGTGAACCTTGTAATAAATATTCGAATTTCCCATTAAATGTTTGTTCTTCATCATTATTTAACACATTTAAATATTCTAATCGCGAAAATACTATTTCCTCCAAAGTATGAAATGCAATCAATCCTTTTGGTGGTTGAATGTAAAACATTATGACGTTAAAATACAAATGTAGTGCTATAACTATATTATAAATTACGTAATTATGTAATTGAACGGTAAAAATAGAATGAATGTGCTCGAATTGAAAATATACCACCTCTTAAGATAAACCATTACGAGTACAATATAATTCTTATAGAAATTATAAGTTTACGTCATTTAAGGAAAAAACAACGTTTCCAATTTAAGAACATATCTTGCGAAAATATCGCGTAAAAATGTACACGACCGTACGGCACACGAGACAACTGTGTAAATAGATCAATGAAATCTCATTCATGGATCAGCGAAAGTAGCGGAAACATTTCAAACGCTTATGCTTGAGGCCTGATCTGCTTGGCTGCGACGAATGACCATAATATAAGTTCGAAGAGCTTTGAAGTGAGCAAAGGTAAATCGAAGTATTTCACAAAGAATCGATAACACTGTTCTATTAGAGGAAAAGCAATTTTTCAGTTAAAAAAAATGATTAAAATATACGCAAACAGAACGTTAATGCGGTTCGGCAGGTGTGCGACAACCGAGAAGGGTTTGTAAGTTTAAGATACATTCGTAAGTTATCCATAAGTTTCTCTTAATATATTTTATAAAATTATATGTCGAATGGTCTTTTGATTACTCGTGAAATTCAAATTTAATACTTGTCAGTTATATTTATATACTTATTTAAAAATCTATATTACGATTTATATATTAAAAATATAATCATTTAAAAATTCTTCGTTTATGACATTTACATAGTAAACTATTTTATTTCTAGTTACCCAAAAGATATTTCAAATCGTATGTAATATTTCATTTTTTATTAGAAAACAATTTCTCTTTCATTCTTATTGATACTATACTTTACGATAAGCTTGACAAGAATAAAATCAAATTTTTCATAATAAATTACTAAGCACTGCCAGAGCTACTTTTTCAAATGTCTTATGTAATTTCTCACGCTTTCTCTGTATGCCTGCGTAATCCCGAGCCAATCAGCTTATTATATTAGCGCGGGTGTTTGAAATATTGCACCGCCTGATCCGAACAAATAAAGTTCTCAAATTCAAGGAAAAAAAAAACATCCTTATTTGAACATGTCCATAAAAATCGGTATATAGAAATGAATTATATAGATGAATATATAGATAAAATGAAATATATAGTATGTAGAAATTATTTTAGATTCAAATGCTGCAGAAGCTATTCCAGATTGTAAAGCATTCGTGCAAATTAGAAGGCACTTGTGACTAAGTGCACGAGGTTACAACAAAAGACGATCTCGATTAAATGTATTTTAATTTTGCACTTTTATTTCCTTAATACTTCATGAGTTCATCGACAACCGTTGTAATAATGCACGCGTTCGTATTAATTTTAGCGCAGATGATCGGCCTCGCACACAGACGCGTCATTTTGTATTTATTCTCTAGTTGTTATATTTGTATTTATTCGTTACCACGTAGTCAATTATTATTTTACCGGCTGATCGCATCCAAGTTCTTTGGAGTCAAAGTAGTTTCGCCTTTTTTGCATTGCACAACCTTTGTGGGTACATAGAAAATCATAGTTTGTTGTGTATTCTGAACTGACAAAGTGAGTATATGCATAGGGTGGCCTCTACATTATCATACGTAAAAAACAAAGTTCGAATAAGTAATTCTTTGCGCGTAGTGGAACATGCGAGTTTAAAATTTCGCATCGAGTACATCGTCGGAGAGATAAGTTGTCACGTTACAACTAATGGTCAACGTTCTTATACGAGGAAGGATGTATTCATTTTTTTGTTCTCTTAAATGATCGTTGTTAGGTCTTATGTATAATGCCCTTTTGTTCAACTGTCAAAAATGTACTGTTTTTTTTTTTTTTTTTTTTTTAGAAAGTTGTATCCAACGAATCTATCGAAACAGGTTGACGAAGGGCTTAGTATTTTTTTATTTTTAGTATTTCCAACTTTTAATTAAGTAAAAACTAGTTTAAGGGATTGATACAGTATAATTGTGTAAATTTCAATATTCTCATATGAACGAATATTAAAAGATTGCAAGAACTGGTAGTTTTAAGTTTTATAATGGCAAAAAGAATAAAATAGGGTGATCATCCTCTTATTATACATTAAAATTTTTTTTTTTTAAGTTATGAATAATCCTTTTGTTATTTTAATTTCAAATTTATAATGTAAAAATGTTAGTTGTTTCAGCGATGTCTTATATTGCATAGTTATTTTGAATAGAGTATTTAAAATAATCAAACAGCAACTGGTTTTATTCAGGAGCTTTCCTCGGTATCTTGTAATTTCTTGAGTAAATTAATTCTCTTATAATTAGTCGTAAAACGCGTAAAACAATGATACAATGTTAAATGTATGTTTAATTTTATCTTGCTAAATTTACTGAAGAGGGTATTAAGCTTTGCCTACAGATTGAAATTTAGTCTTCCTCTAACATCTATAACGATTTTTATAGTTCACGGAAAAGGTAATTTTCTATTTCTTGATTGTTGACTATATCAAAGTAATTTCGACGATAATTTTGCTTGAATTTCTTAACTCTTTACGATGATTTTCTAAGAAAGTAAAATATCTGATGTTTAACGTTTCTTTTTGTAATAAAATAATCGAATAATCATGACTGTCACAACTACGTCAGCAAGCTGAATTTTGAAGGTTACCCAATTGACAGAGAAAAACTGTACTATAAATATTTGTAAGAAGTAATTTCAAATTACGCCTTATTCATATAAATATGTTATTATCTATTCCCAATGATTGATTAATCATTTTAACTTGCTTATGTATTCGTGGAACTTAAAATTTTATATGTATGTAATTTTTAGGATAATAGTCGTAGTTTGAAAGGAAGTAAAATTTTTGAGGTTAAAAAGGAGTAAAAACATTCTTTATTTCAAAGTGGAGCAATTTATTATTGTACATTATGGCATCTGGACCTATCCTGCAGGTAAACGTATACGTTTTTTTCTAAGTTTTGAATTTTGTTTAAATAACGAAATTTCTTTTGTATTACAGAAAGCTATTGATATGGTGACAAAAGCTACTGAAGAAGATCGGAACAAAAATTATGAAGAAGCACTAAGGCTTTATGAACACTCAGTGGAATATTTTCTTCATGCTATCAAATGTAAGTTAAAGTTTATGTAGTTAAAAGTAGATTATTAACATATTATTGTTATCTTTGTGTACAAAGTATTTTATAAATAGTTTATCTTTAGATATAGAAGCAATCATATTCAATTACTTCTTTATTTATATTTAGTAAAATAGTTTGTCATATCTACTATATACATATATTGTCTTACAATTTTAAAATAAAATTTATTATGGGAATATTAATTAAAATTTTGTATATATATTTTTTAAGATAATGATATATTCATAGGGCTTTAAAATTTGTTTAATTAGCTATTAGTTTCAACTCTCTCTCTATATATAATAATAAGATATAAAGTGTATATATTTTAGTTATTTACATTAAAATGTAGCAGTAAGCAAAAAATAAACAAAAATAAGAATATAGTTTAAACAATTTTAAATTTAGATGAAGCACAAGGTGATAGAGCTAAAGATAGTATTCGTAGTAAATGTATGCAGTACCTTGACAGAGCAGAAAAGTTGAAAACTTATTTAAAAAAAGGTAAGAAAAAGCCAGTTAAAGCTGGAGAAGAAAATTCAAAGAATGAAGATAAGAAAAGTGATAGTGGAGATAGTGACACAGATAGTGATCCTGAAAAAAAGAAGCTTCAAAGTAAATTAGAAGGAGCAATCATTATTGAAAAACCAGATATAAAATGGAGCGATGTTGCAGGTTTAGATGGAGCTAAAGAAGCTTTAAAAGAAGCTGTTATACTTCCTCTTCGTTTTCCTCATTTGTTTACTGGAAAAAGAATTCCATGGAAGGGAATTTTATTGTTTGGTGTAAGTTTCTAACTTAAACAACTGAAAATGAAATTTATATACTTTTTGGTATCTTTTTTTGTTTATTATTGAAAGTTCATGATCTTCAATTGTTTATATTTTTGTAAGAATGGATTGGTGATTTTTTTTGTTTGTTATTTTTAATAATTATTACAAAAAATCTTTATAATAATTCTATATTTCAGCCCCCTGGAACAGGAAAATCGTATTTAGCAAAAGCTTTGGCCACTGAAGCAAATAATTCTACTTTCTTCTCAGTTTCTTCTTCGGATTTGGTAAGCAAATGGTTAGGAGAATCTGAAAAGTTAGTTAAAAATTTATTTGAACTAGCTAGAACTCATAAGCCTAGTATCATATTCATCGATGAAGTGGACTCTCTTTGCTCTTCAAGATCTGATAATGAATCTGAATCAGCTAGAAGGATAAAAACAGAATTTTTAGTTCAAATGCAGGGTTTGTAATTAATAATTAACATTTATAGTATATTAAGTAATGTAACTTTGAATTTTTTATTTTAAAATTATATATGAAATTATTATTAGTAAAAAAATTTTTGAGAAATAAGTAAATAATATAATTTAAAATATCTGTAGGTGTGGGAACTGATAATGACGGAATTCTTGTTTTGGGAGCCACCAATATACCTTGGGTCTTAGATTCAGCAATTCGAAGAAGATTTGAAAAAAGAATTTACATTCCTTTACCAGAAGAACCAGCAAGAGTAATAATGTTTAAACTTCACTTAGGAAGCACTTCTCATACTTTAACTGAAGAGGATTTCAAAAAGTTAGCGTCAGCAACTGAAGGTTATTCTGGTGCTGATATTAGTATAATAGTGAGAGATGCTCTTATGCAGCCAGTAAGGCAAGTTCAAACAGCTACACATTTTAAAAAAGTCAGAGGACCATCGCCTAAAGATCCATCGGTTATTGTTGATGATTTACTTACGCCATGCTCTCCTGGAGATCCAGCAGCGATAGAAATGAATTGGATGGAAGTACCTGGGGATAAATTATTTGAACCTTCAGTTACTACGGTTATTATTTAACAAAAATACAATTTATTCTAATTTATATATATTTTTATTTATTAATAGATTTGACTGTTTTTTAAATACATGCAGAAATATTTGTAAAAATCTTGAAGCTTTTCCAAATCAAAGGAGACTAACAATTTTAAATATAGATTAAAATTAATTAATTTTAAAATATCAATTAAATAAGCTTTTTTGTTAGCTCATCAATTTTTTATGGATAGTTTATATATTTGATACTAGTTATTTATCTGATATGAGTAATACAAGTATTCTAGAAGTAAAAAATGACTAGAATGAATTTAAGTAGAATTTGAAAATGATTTCTAATTTTTTTACAATTTAATAATCATTCTATTAAATGAAATCATACATTAGTCTCATCATTCAATTACAGAATAAATAATAATTTTAATTTTACATCTTTTATTTTCATCGCTATCTTTAATTTAAATTTGTATTTCAGAACTATTTTACATTCACAGACAAATATAAAAATTGTAAATAAAAAATTAATATTAATATAAAATTTGACTATATTAGCAAAGGCTTGATGCAATTGGACTAAATTTTCACACATAAAAAAAAATAGATATTGAAGAACTAAAATAGAAAGCTAATGAAATATTGGTTGAACTTAAATAAATGTTTTTGATTGACTATTTAGATTTTAAATATAGTTTACATTTAGTTTTAATACTTAAATATTTAAATATAACTTTAATACTGAAGAGTATCTAGTTACTAAATTCTGTAACTTAACTAATAAATTAATCATATTCTAATCAAGCAAGTTATATTATATTTGAATTAGTTATATTTACACAGTCTTACAAATTTAATACAGTGCAATTTAAAAAAAATATACGTTTTTATATTCATACTATAAGATGTAATGTAGACATGTACATTTCTGTAAATGTTGAACTAAGTACATAATATTATTTATTTGAATTTGTACTACTTATTAATTAAATTTAATTACTTTTTTATTACAGAAAGATATGTTAAAATCGTTAAGTACTACCCGTCCAACTGTAAATGAAGAGGATATGAGTAAGCTTGAAAAATTTAAGGAAGACTTTGGTCAAGAAGGTTGATTTTAATAGTAATAATGAATGAACGAGAAAAGTTAAAAATTGAATTCAAGCGCACTTGCCTTATTCTTGTTTTTAAATCATTCAGCGTGTTTGATAAACATGAGAATGTTAAAAAAGTTTTTTTTTTTTTTTTTTTTTTTTTTTTTTTTAAGAACAACAATTGAGGTACTAGAAATGGCAATTTACGTATAATAAGCTTGAAGTTTGCCTACTGTGGCAACATCAAAATACTATAAATGATCTATATTTTGAGATAAAAATGCTTAGATTATCAGAACTAATCAATATGTTATTTTTTATCTTTAATCACATAATGTACTGCAGTCAGGTGATGTATTACAGCTTTCATCTTTTATTGATGGAACAGTTACGATGGTTTTTGTTTTAAAAAAACGATTTTATTATTTTATTTGTTTGTTTTAATTGCATAATATTAGTCGTATTTATAATTGTAACTAAAAACAAAAAAATTAAAGCTTTTTTACTATATGGTTTTATCTTATAGCTTGTGTTTATGAGACACTTTTTAGAATTAATTTTAAATTAGATTCAATGCATAATGTAATGTTAAATATAATCAAAGAACGCAGTTCTTATGTAAATTATTTTTATTGTTAATTAAATAAATAACAAGCTCTATACCTTAATTAATTGAACATCAATTTATCAATTAAATGACTTAACTTTCAAAAAAGACTTGAATAACATTTATATTTAAGTATCATAAAAACAACGATTATGGAGGACAGTGTCTAAGAAACTCTGCATCCATATATACCACAGTTACTGTTATGTCATCTCGGAACAATCTTACTACTTCAATTGGTAATGTTAACATTTTTGATATCTTAGCATGATCTATTCCATATTCTGTTCCGCCTAGTGCATTTCTTATCAAGTGTGTAGCTGCATTACCATCTAAGGGCTTCATTTTTAATCCCTTCTTTCGCTGTAGAAGCAATTCATTAATATCTGATAATTTCATGTTTTTTCGAGGTAGTCGTAATGGACTTAAAGTTACTTTGCCACTCATGTGTTCACCCACAAGTCGAACAGCTTCTATTGGAGAGATTAAATCCCAGAGACCATCAGAAGCTTGAAAAGTTATTAATATCATACTCACAATTTAAAAAATTAATTTTTATTAAATATTCGTTTAAAATAAATTAGGAAACAAAATTATGAATGCTTAAATACAAATAGAGAAGTTCTTTTAACAAATTGACAACTCAATTAAATTTTTTTAGATTATTATCTATTTTTTATAAATTTTTTCGTGATTTCTAATATGCATTGTGTAATTGAAATTGGTGGAATTTTTTCAAATTAAATTCAAACTAATTTTTTGGACAGTTACATCTACTTTAAGTTATAATTATAAATATTGAATAAAATTAAACTAAACAATAAAATACATAAAAGAAATTCTTTCTTATTGATTTACTTTGATTGAAAATTAATATTATTTTTTATTTACTATTATAAAACACCTACTCGATTATAATTTATAATTAAAAGTAATTACCTATAATTAAAAATTTATCTTTAGGTGTTAGTCTGTGATATTTAACTTCTGGTTTAGCAGTCAAGTATGGTGGAGTATTGTAGTTTGGAGGTATTGCATTTTCGCCATAAAATGGTACCACTTTTTTATCCATAACTTCCTGACTCCACTTATATCGAAAATCTCCTAATGAACGAAGCGGTGCTAATTGACCCAAAAGTCGTTCCATTTTTATTACAGTTGATCTTTCACTTGCCGGGTGTTCTGAGAAAATTCTTTCGACTTCTACAACGTTGTCAGTATTATGCTCTACTGACATCATTTTAGTAGACCATCCATCACTCTCTAAAAAAAGAATAGAAAAGTTAAGAAGCTATACAAATAATTATTAATGATAATGATTAAATTGTAGCATAAGTTACATTTAAAATTTGAATTTGAAATATTTTATAACAAGTACACGTTTAAATATTAAAAAGAAATATTGTTCTCATCACTGTTGATTACATATATTGCAAATTATTTTTTACATATATTACATTAGCCATATTTTGGCTTGATAAGATACAAAAACTTACATACATTATTTACTATAATGTATTAACAAACCTGAAAGTACTCCTAAAACTACTTGACAATCTCCTACACTAGCAACATGTAAATGAGGCCCATCGATGTGTGCAACTGCAGCAACTGCCCCTGACATTGCCACGGAAAGAGTCCTTATTACATTTTTCCCCTTTGAATTTAAAGCTTCGATTGAAATGTCATTATCAAGCCTAAGAAAAGCATTTTCTATTGCAGTTTCCATTTGAAATTCCTTCTCATCGTAATTTTCAGTTAAATTCTTTAAAAAATTGATGAAGCTTGTTTGGTATATTTCATCTATTTCATTAATGAATTTTGCTTTATCATTAAATGTTTCAAGTAATTGGGATTTCTTTCCAGAGATTATCGTTTCTAAAAATGTCTGTAATATATTTGAGGGAAGTAAGCATGCTGCGATGTAACTCAAAAGACGCTTTGAAATTACTTGAGCACAAGCATTCCCACCATGACCATCGAATATACCCAATAAAATTCCTATTATTTTAGAAAACAAAATAAGATAATACAAATTAATTAAGAAATTCTATTGGTAAGTAATTTAACTTTAAAATACCATTTGTTAATAAGCATCTGGCTTCTGATCTAGTATCTTCTATTGGATTATTTGAAGCTAATTGATTTGAATCATAGCTTTTAACAGAGTTTGGACCACTAAATTCTTTCGTAAATTCATTAGCTTGTAAAATATTAGTCACCTATTAAAAAAATGATGTTTACATCCTTAATTTATTAAAAATTTAAAAATATTTATTATTCATTTGCTTATTTTAGCAATGTTGATAATTTAGAAAAATAATGAAATATACTTTTATACCTCCTGGGGTGTCAACCGAGGCACGTTCACATAGAAACGGGTACAAGCTTCATCCATATTATTCCAGGCATGTTTGAACTTAAAGTTGTAAGAATTTTTAGTTAGGTACTTGAGAATAGATACCCGTAAGACCATCCTATTTTTGGATGATCCAATATTTTTAGAGATCTTATAAAAAAATTTTTTTTCGAATTTTTCCGCATTTGCAGATTACTTGCCATACACGCTCTTCTTCTAGGTTATAAAAGTATTGACCCCTGCATGCTCATTTTCTTATTATTCAACGTAAATGCTTATTTTTAAGATCTCAATAAGAGTCTATAAATGTATTTTATATTACATTTTTATGTTCATTGAAGAAGATAGATAGTACTGGATTTTTTCATAGATAAATAGTACTTATCGTGTTGTAACGTATGTGTTTATATGCATATATATATATATATATATACATATTTATGTACCACGCAAATATATATGTTTAGATGTGTGTTTATGTATGCATATATATATATATATATATATATATATATAATATTGCGATGTTTTTCCTTTTAAAAGCGAAATTTATGATTATTGCATATTGTTACGCGTGCATTTGCGTATTAATTACTAAGCCATTATAAATAACTTATCATTGCAGCAGAAAAAGTGTTATTAGCTTTCGTATTTGTTATCATTTTAATATTTCCATATTCGTTCAGCTTGGTTATTTATCAAGTTAAAAAAAAATGTGTTATTTTCGTAACAAAAATCAATTCGATTTTTTGTATAATGATTTAAATAATCGCGCGCGTATGCATCGGTATATAATCAAATTGTTACAAAAATATTGTTGCAATAGATAAGAAAAAATTTGTTTATTCTTAATTACATGCTAATTTATTTTGTAAATTTAGCGTATTTTACAGGCATTGTTAAAACTTTGAAAACCTTCGTTATCAGTAAAGAAAATGTACCAAATTTCAAAAGGAATTTTGATACGAAGCTTTATCGAAGTCGGTAGCCCAGCAAGTAAAGTATATAATATTGATTAAATTAAATTTATTGTTTTAGATTAAAAATGTTAGCCCTATAAAAATAGTTAGCAGCGACTGCAGCGCCTCTTGATTCCTTTCCCAGAGTTTGCTTGTTTGAATTTCAATTTGCGTTACAGTCATCGACTCTTGCGGCAACGGTCGAGTTTGACGAGTTTATTGTGTTGGCGAATGCAACAAACGGCGTTAGTTTTGTTATATGTCTTTTGTGTCCAGAGTAAGACAACTAGCAGCAACAATTTTGTTGCAACAAGAAGGTTTCGAAACAGGGGCAATTTAATAAGGCCCATTGGTAAGGATTTGTTTTAATTTTCTTTCAACGAAACGGATTCTTTAGTTCCACGCTTCCTATTTTAGCATCCTTCTGTCATTGCGCGCGCGAGATCAGCCATAAAAGAGGCCTCTATGAATACTTAAACGGATTTACGAGAGAATAGTGGAAGTGTTTAATACGTAATCGAAAAATGCCTGATCAAGTAGTTTATGCTACATTACACTTACTTTATATTGCTTTTAATGTTAAGTTGAAAACTACGTTTATAGTATTTATGGTCACTAATAGTGTTTATTTTTGAAGAATTCTGTTATTTACGATATTTAAATCTGAAATGTAATGTTTCTTTTACTCTATGTTGTTTTTCCTTTTACAGATTATCTTCATTGTATTATTAATTTATTTATTTCTGTTTTACTGATACGTTATTTAACAAAAAATATATAATTTGTTTTTTTGTTTTTTATAATTGTAAGTAATAGAATAATCAAATGGTTTACTTTAAATTATTTAAGGATTAATAATAAATATATTTAAAACAAAATAAAACTAATTAGTTCGTAATATTTCATATTTACATTGAGATCTATAAATTCTTTTTCCACAAAACATCATTTTTTACTTTTTTTTTTTTTTTTTTTTTTTTATAATAAATCAATATTAATAAATTTTTATGAAAACGTTTTTAAAGGCCAACCTGGTTGTATAAGAACCAGGACTTCACCAGAAGTAAAATGGTATTTAACAGAAGAGATTTGACCAAGGCATTTTCGCCTAATAAAGTGAAGAAATTCAGTAAACGACGTTCTTCTGGGCCAGGAGGAATGAAACCAAGTACTAGTGGAAGTACAGCCATAATGAAAGGTGATTCTGCACAAACGAATATTAAAGTGATAGTTCGAGTGAGACCTCACAATGATAAAGAATTACAAGACAATTATAAAACTATTGTGAAAATCATAGATGAAAGAATGCTTGTATTTGATCCGAAAGAAGAAGAGAATCCATTCTTTTATCGAGGTGTAGTGCAAAAAGGTCGTGACTTATTAAAAAAACAAAACAAAGAATTACAATTTGTATTTGATCGGATTTTTGATGTAGATGCATCAAATATAAACGTTTATGAAGGCAGTACAAAGGAATTGATTGCAAGTTTGTTAGATGGCTATAACTGTTCTGTGTTTGCTTATGGAGCAACAGGAGCTGGTAAGACTCATACGATGCTTGGTAAAGAAGGTGATCCAGGAATTACATATCGTACCATGGCTGAACTTTTTACACAAATTGAATTGCAAAAGGAAACCAGAAACTTCGATCTTGGTGTTTCGTACTTGGAAATTTACAATGAAAATGTTCAAGATCTACTACACAAAGTTGGACCATTACATTTGAGAGAAGATGGTAGAGCTGGTGTTATTGTTGCAGGTTTAAAAATTATTAGTATACATAATGCAGAAGAGTTATTATCTCTGTTAGCAAAGGGAAATAAAAATCGTACTCAACATGCTACTGATGCTAATCAAGAAAGTAGCAGGAGTCATGCTGTTTTTCAAGTATATGTTAATGTTACAAACAAGATTGACGGCCAGGTAAAGCACGTTAAGCTGTCAATGATAGATTTGGCAGGATCTGAAAGAGCTTCGGCGACAGGATGTTCCGGTGCCAGGTTTAAAGAAGGAGCAAACATAAACAAATCTCTTTTAGCTCTAGGAAATTGCATTAATAATTTGGCTGATGGAATAAAATATATTCCTTATCGTGATTCAAAATTGACTCGACTTTTAAAAGACTCTTTAGGTGGAAACTGTCAAACAGTTATGATAGCTAATATTAGTCCTTCAAATGCATGCTTTGAAGATACCTACAACACATTGAGATATGCAAATAGAGCCAAGAAAATAAAGACTAGTGTCAAGAAGAATATTGTATCTTGTCAAATGCATGTTTCGGGTTATATTAAAATGGTCGAGGAACAAAAGAAAGAATTGGCAATACTAAAGCAAAAGCTGTTAACCTTCGAAAACGGATCTATACCTGCATCTACTACACCTCAAGTACCAGTAATTAGCGAAGAACAATCTCAGGAATTTATAGAAATAAGCAATAAACTTTTAGAATTTTATAATAAGAAAAGAGTATTAAACGAGAAAGTACTATCGTTAGAAAGTTCTGATAAAATTTTATATTGTAGAATCCTATATAAAAAGGCCGCTGACAATCGATTACATAATTTAACAACTGCTGTAGAAACTACAACTCAAGAAGAAAAAAATCTCAGCGGTAAATCACGCGTAAATAAATCACTGCAATATTTTAAACGACAGAGGGATGGAATAAAAATACAGATGAAATCTGTTTGGGAGGATCTCTGTAAAGTAGAAGAAAATCTTGTAGAATTAATTTTAGATATTAAATCTAAAAACTTATACGATAAACTTGAAGATAAAATTAGCTTCTTAACTTCTGAAATTGATACAGTAAGAATGCAACAACAGTTTGAACATGCAAAAAAAATTAACAGCCTTCAACAATGTGAAATGCAGTCTGTATCCACAATGATTAAAATGATGAGTTCTACATTACAAAACTATTACAATATGATGCGAGGTGGTGGTACGATAACAGAAAAATTGAAACAAGAATTCAAACAATTAGTCAAATCGTTAGAAGGAATTAGAAATATAAAATGGTCTGATTTGAATATGGACAAGCAAGAAGAAGATTTCTATAGTACAACATGTTTAAGTATTCAAGAACTTGAAAACCCTTGTAATGGTAACATGCCAGATTTATTAGAACTTAATTCAGATGACGAAGAACCTTGGTCTCAATCTCCTAAGGATATGCTTAGTACAACGTTTAATTATACACCTTCAAAAAATAAACCAACAACTGATGAAATACTAAATTCAACCATAACTATTAGTAACGATGCTGCTCCAGTGGTTGATGATGAAATTGATGCAATAGATTCAAATAAATTAAATAGCACATTTTGTTTGCCAGATAAAAATAGAAAAAGAGTACTGTCGGACAGTAAAAATCAAGTAAATTCCAGATCACCAGCTAAACAGGCAAAAAAAATCTCCCCAAAAAATAGATTTGAAACGAATGGATCAGTACAGAATGGAAAAGAGAATAATAAAGAATTCCCGAAACCTACCATGACTGCAAAAAGTATTGCTATTTTAAATAAATTAAAAGCTGACAGGATGAAACCTTTAATTAGTGTAGCCTACAATGGCGATCAATCAGATGCGACATTAAAAGCTGTAAGAGGAAAAGAAAGGAGAGGATTAACATTTTCCCATCCATATCAGAAATCCAGTATACAAAAACAGCCGCAAAAGTAAATCGTAAACATTAAATTTTTTTACTCGTTTTTCATAGTTATTTTATATTTTCAATAATTTTTGTAGATTCGTTATTTAAATAAACACTTTGGTTAATTTTATTTGTCTAAAATTGAATTTTGTCCTATTTTTACCAAATTCTTAAAACATTTAAATTAACTATTTTAACTTGAAAATAATAATTTTGTTTTAGAGGACCATCGGCTTTACCGTCATCTCGAGTGCCTTGGTAAAAAGATATTAGCAAGTGAATTAAGTTGAGGTATTGGAGCTGTACAGAGCAAAATGTATATATATATATATTTAACGTATTTCGATCCAGTGTTGAATCCAATAGTACGAAAAATGTTATATGAAATAGATATTTGCACAAATCTAGTATTTTAAAATCGCAAGTGACGACAAATAATGATAACTTTTAGATGCATTTTCTCTTATAGTAAAACTTTTTCAAAAGGCGAAAATTCGTTAAAAAACTTATTAACCATTCTAACAATTGCTATCAAAATAAAAAGTGCTTTAGTCCTAGCGAAATATTTTTTTAACAAATATTTATTTTTTAGGATTTCATGAATGTATTTTTTACATGATTCTTAGACTAAAATATTTGCAGAAATGACATTAAAAGTAGTCGTTCGTATACACTGCCATTACTGACTTGACTGGGTTCATTTTAAAAATTTGATATTAACTCAAGATTCAGCAATAAGCTATTCACGTTGCGATTCGTGTTTAACAATCACCGCTGATAATTATATTAAATTTTGACAACAATTTACATATTTTATTACGCCAGAAAATTGATTTATTATCAATAATTTTCTGCGTACGAAATTTAATAAAATAGTTTGAAAATAAAATAACGTAATATTTAAATAAAAATAATACATATTTATAGAAAATTCCTACTCTATTATCCTATAGAGGAGCTTAAGCGAAGCCTCATGAAACGTATGTTTTACTTTCGTTGTCGTTATTCAGCAAATCGTTGCTAAGGCTAGCCTGAAAATAAAAATTGAATAATTTATTCAATACGTTTAATGCTTACTTCTACTATATAAAAATCGTTGCGTACATATTCTTCTAGAGCACGCAAAATTCCTTTTTTCATATCGGCGAACTGGTCATTATACTCAAAACTTGATTGTTGTCTGCTGTTGATGATCGTAGGTATTATAGATCTTGTACGATCGAATAACGCAGCAAATGATTGTATGAGAAATGCTAAAAAAGCTAAAGATGCTAATACACTGATTGGATCGAAGGCTCTATAACATAAAATAAAATATAAAAGAGTATGGAAGTTTCATAAGTTTGTAAATTGATTTATCTGGATCATAATTAAAAAATTTAAGATTTTGTAAATATTTCAAGCAATCAAATCATTTTTGTTTATGTTATACTTTAGGCTAATTTGCGTGTATCTGGCAAAAGATTGAAAAAACATTTAAAATTCAAGAGAGAAATTTATGCTATATAAATTTAATGTATTATATTCAATTTAAACATATTATAAAACGTATTGATACTATACTCAAATAATTTTATTTCTCTTTGACCTATCAATTATATATACATATACTTAGAAATAGTTTTTTCAAATATTAGATTTGTAATAAAAATTAAAGGAAAATAAAATGATTGTGTGAAAACGATATATACAAATTTTTTATTTGTAATGACAATGAAACAAAACTGTAAATAATATGTAAATAATTTGACTTACGGAATAAAAGGTGTAGCGGATACACTACTATAATAACTTCTAGGCTCGCCAGATTTGTTTTCAACTGAATTATCCGATTGGAGAACGATAGTAGTATTTTCTATTGCTAATTGTGAGGCAACTTTATGATTGTCTAACGAGTGATCGATTTTAACGTTTTGCGGTGAAACAAAATTTCTTCCGTTAGTCGCATTAGCCAAAGAATATGCTGATCTTGACTCTCCCAATGTTCCACTATATCGTAAGATTAGTAGAATCGCCGTTCCCAGTATCTTCTCCTAAATTTTCATGTACTTTTTGAAATTTGCTACTGTATTTTCAAAAGATTTTTATTAAGTTTTCTGATTTAAAGAGAAAAACTATCATTTACATACCAAAAGGTCATGCATCGTGCTTCAAAACATATTGAAACTATTACTAATGAAAATGTACAGAATGCGTTCCACATATATAAGAAAGATTATCGCTTGTGTGGAACTAATTATTGAAATGCTCTACTTATTCGTCGTGGTTATTTAAATTTAAAGTTATAAAAGTTCTTATTACGGAACCTTCTACGTTTAAACGACATTATTCGTACAAGGAAAATAACAATTGTTCACGCATTTTTATTACTATAATACGAGACATTTTATTTTTACGACCGACTAAATCCAAACTAGAAAGTTCCGACAGAAATTTAGACAGATAAGGTAATATTTCTTTTTAAGCAATTGATTTTTTTGACAAAATTTAAATGCGAATAAAAAATAATACTGATTGTTACTAAATATTAATTTTTCATTAAATTATTCATATCTATTTCTATTTATCGCTGTTTTTTAATCTTAATAGTTCAAAAGTGTATTTTGTAAAAAAAAGTAAATAACTTTATTTAAAAAACTTCGAGTAACGTATTATTTACGTGCATTATTTACTTCTTTTTTATGGCTAGTTACATTTAAAAATAGAACATTTCATTAAAACGTTTTAATAAATTTATTAACTTTCTTTTGGATTATCCCTTTCGGGTTTGAAAAACATAATTTTTTTAACAGCTTCTTTATAATTATTAATAGTATAGTCATCTTCGCCATCGTTAATTAAGGCTGTGACGGCAACTTTATATTCTTCGGCATGTGGTATATGCGAATAATCATCATTTTGAGGTATTTCAGGCCAAGCATATATTGTTATCAAGTTCTTCTTGCTCTGTTGTTTCTCCCAATCATAGATCTCCATATCTGCCAGTGTTTTTTCATCTTCCCAATTTTCTTTTCGCTAAAAATAAGACAGAATGATTTTACACGAGTATATAATTTTTTTAATAAAGATAATCATATCTATCTAAATAAAAATTATTTCTTATTATTTTTACTAATTATTTCAAAATTATAAGTAAGTGCAATGTGTTTAAAATTTGGCCAATAAATAAAAAATTTAAAAAATAATAGAAAAAAACGCTTACAGTTGTAAGTTTCTTCAGAATTTAAAGAACATGATATTATATATACTTTGACCTACTTAATAGTTAACATTAAATTTATTGTTTTAGAACTAATGGAATATTTTATAGATAAAAGAAAAGAAACGAATCGTACGTATTCTTTAATAAAGCTCTGAAAAGTATTTTATAGCTTCAAATGATAAAATAAACTATAAATAGTTTATATCATGAAACTTTTGTATATGTGTATATATATACACACACACGCATATAATGAAATTTCATATAAATTAAGAAAGTTGTTTTATTTATAATAATATGTTGTAAATAATAATAAGTAGTAAAATTATTAAAAAATTAAATGTTATAAAAAGTTTTATTTGAAGCAATAACATATGGCTTATTTCATTTTTATGACCTTCAAATGTGGTATTTTTTGTCACAGAATGTGGCATAGAAAAAATGCTCTCTTCATAAAAGTACTAATGGAGCACAAATTGTCTTACAGTTAGAGACATAAAATAAATTTAAAAATGTACCGAATTCGTTATTTTAATAAAATTACGAATACTGTTTCATTATAATAATTTAAATAGTTAAAATTTAGAAATAAATAGTTTATGTCATGAAAAGATTAGTTGTTATTAAATTATTATATACAAAGTGCAGTAAAAGATTTTATTAATAGTCTAATTTTAATAGAAAAAAAATACATACCCAAGATTCATGATATACAGCAGTCAAAAGAAATTCAGCATAGTCATAGTTTTGTTTCCTCGTGGGGCAGCGATCGGTAATAATTGTTATATTATCTGTTTTAGGATCATATCTGTTTCCTAATAACCTTAAAAGTTTATCTTTTGCATGGAAATCAAGATTTAAATTAGATAATTTCACTATAAAAGTAATAATTCTTGAAAGTGGTTCTCTGATTGATGGTCCTGAATAACAATAATCAGAATAAATAATGTCTAAAGGAAAATATTCATTACATTTTGAGGCTGAATCAAGTTCTGCAGGCCACTCTGTACAAAATTTTTTTATCGCTTTACAATGATTTTTAATAGCAGGAGGAGTCAAGTGTAAGAAATTTGGTATTTTCATCAATTCGACATTACAATACTTTTCTTTCGGTGGTTCACCTTTCTTAGGATATCCTTGTCGAATAGGGATGGGAACCGAATGTGGCTGAAATGTTTTTTGACTTGGCCAAACTGATGTCCAATCTTGATCAATAGGCATCTTTAATGATCTTGAATTAGGTAGTTTAACTTCCGCTTTAACTTTTTTTTCCCATTTCTCTTTACCAGGAATTAATTGTAATATTCGAAAACCATCTAAAATATATTAATCATTTGTAAAGTTTTAATATTATTAATCTAGAGTATTTAAATATTACTATTTTTATATTAAATGTATAATTTCTTATTATTTCATTAAAGTAAAACCATTGTTGTCCAATGCATAATTTATACATTTTATTTGATTAAGATTCGATATTCAGAAATTAGAAAAGCCTTTGTAAATCAATTTCATAATTAATTATGTCTGAAGTTTTAAAAAAAAGTGAGATACTCCATTTTTAAAGAATTTCAATAATGACTCAAAAATTAAAGTTAATAACATATATTTAATCATAATTAGCAAACTTAAAATTCTAGCTTTATAAATAGCAGAATAAGGGAACGATTATTTATGTTCAATATTTAATAAAAGTAGGTAATTTAAATTGTCACCTTTGTCTATTTTCTTAACGTATGTATTAGGAACCTTTGCTTTAACCGAGCGTAAGATTGTGCAATTGTATATTTGAATATTAAAACATAAAGCATTCGTTTTGCAGGAATGCACTAAAATTGACATTTTGCTTTCAATATACTTTTTTTTAAATTACTTGATAACAAAATTATAACCTCAAACTGCTAGACGTTACACCACAAGAACTCTATTTTATAGCAGACAATATTTAAAGTTCATTGTTTCACTAGCCGATTTCACCAAGTCCAACCTCCGTTTTTTATCTATTTGAGCGCGACAATATTCTAAATTTTATTTATCGTCATGTTTAAATAAAGTATAATATTTATTTAAGAATAACTTTTAATTTCATGGTAGCATTTCTATGTAATTAAATTCTAATTAGTAGGGACAAAGTACTTTTTATTATTATTTATGTATGAATGTGAATGTGATGTAAATGAAATTTTATTACTAAAGCGTATTAAAAGGCGTAATGTCAAACGTAATGTAACAGCGAACAAATATATACGTTTATTAATGCATACCTTCGTTCTTTACGATTCTACAAGATAACACTGATTATTATTTATCGAAGGATATCAGTTTTTGGATCGTGAGAATTCTGCCGAAGAATTAAAGCTGAAACAAGTAAAGTTAATATCATATACGGCTTAAAGATAATAATGAAATTGCATTAATTAAGGAAATGTTTTTCGTAAATTTTTGGAACTTATTTTTACGGATAGAATATGGTTGCATTTATGATATTCATTCTTCTAAAAAAGTTAGTTTAATAAATAAATAGAAAAGAAAAAAGACTAAAAGAAATAAGCATAAAGTATTAAAGAATCGCGTTGAATTATTGAAAACTATTAAGCATCAAGTATTATTAAAAATGTATAATAATTTGCAATTATCTAGCATTACAACAAAATTAAACATATAATTAATAAAGCTTGCAGTTAATAATTATTTATTAAATTATGACGAATAATATTGTAATGAAAAAGGCCGGTTTTATGATAATAGCGAGTTCTCGGTAAAAGCCAAAATCGCACGAACAAATCGTTGTTCGTACACGTTCGCGAAGTTCGAGTGAAGCTAAACGTGCGGTGTTCGAAGAAGATTATTTACCAGGAAAAAGAACCGCGATTTATTTTTTTTATAGAAAATTTGATCTACTGGGATCGTAAGACTGGCGAAAGCCATGATTATTGATGGTTTAAATACAAGTAGAATAAATTGAATAAAGTGCATTAAAATGAATATTTTTCTCATTTAAATAAAATCTCTATTATCCTGAATAATGCTAGAATAATTTCATTGTATTAGCTTAATAACGGGTAATACAATTTTAAAGTTAAGATTATGATTTTATTAATAATAATTATATCATTACCGTGAATATTTTTCAATAATTTTGTTAATAAGGATACTAAAAAAACGTTATTATCAAATTATTTAAAATCAAAGGAATTGAGTTTATAAAAGTTTCCTCCAATAAGCTTCTCAACATTTCTGCTTTTGCACGAACGGCAAAAGTCCTTTTAATTTAAATTTGTGAAGTTGTATTCCGTTCGTTCTGAATTCTAATAATGGCTATCGTCCTCTCACACTGCAAGAATAACTTCATCAATTTTCTTCTGCGTAGTATTATTATTATTAACAGAGATGTCTCTGGTAGTGTAGTCAGAGATGAAATCTTCTGATGCAGTAATAGAAGTAGTAGCAAGTAGTACCATAATCAGATAGGGTATATGGGTGGGCTCAAATATTTCATCTCTGGTACAATCACAGTTTATTCTTGAATGGTGACGTCTCGTTTCTCTGTGGGATTTATAGTTATGGCGTCTCCACGGCCGAAGTCGCCCCGATCAGCCCCGATTTCAACTAAAAAGGAAGAAAAGGAGGAAAGTTTTTGGGATAAAATTGGTACTTTAGGACGTAAGAAGCGCATAAAGGAAGGTAAATAAGATATAGAAAGTAGATAAGAAATTGTTTATTGTGAACGTTTATGCTCAAGTGCATGCATTGGCCTTATAAGGTTTGCTGACTTGATAATCATTTATTAGATCAAAAATTTTTAAGCTACATCTTGTATACTTTAACTGTTTACATTAAAATACATATTTAAGCATCGTAATCTTCTTTAGAATTATTATTTTAGTACAAATTTACACTTAATATTAACACAATGGATAAACATCAGCAGGAATACGTTCATGCATCTAAGCGCAATGTGAGCATGCATCAATTGTGCATTAAAATTTAAAAATATCGCAATGCTTAATTTTATTTTATTTGAAAAACACGTATTTTATTAATATAACTTAATATTTATACAATTGTTAATTAAATCAGCTTCTATCTTTTTTAATTAAAAGCAGATAAATAAATAAAGTATAATAATATTCATTATTAATATTATAATTGTCAAATTTATGATTTACTCATAATTTAGTTCAAGAGGTTCAAGAAGAGGGTAAATATGCAATCGATTCGCCAGGATTTGCAGCTATGGTAGATATGCCACCAGAAGATTACGCTTTAGACGAAAATGAAGAGCGATCTATGATAGCACCAAGAAGCCTGGATGAGCCCAAAGTACAGGAATTAATTCATGTATTAATTGAGTGGATAAACGATGAATTAGCCCATCAACGAATTATAGTTAAAGATATTACAGAAGATCTTTATGATGGTCAAGTACTTCAAAAATTACTGGGTATGTAAAAACAAGTATATTGTTTGCTTTTACCAAAATGTATATTATAATGCACAAACGTATGATTTAAAATGTCATTTAAAATACAATTTGAAAATCTACGGTGTACGTATAGTATGTATTTGAAGGTGATTATTTATAATGTAAACAATGCATAGTATTGCAATTTGCATGAATTTAATCATAAATCTGTTTTTTTTTTTTTGTACGATTTAAAATGTCTAATCGTGTATACTACAATACAGACTATATGGTTTCTAAGTATTATAAGAAATATGGTTATTTACAGAAAAATTAACGGGTAAGAAACTGGATGTACCTGAAGTCACGCAGTCTGAAGAAGGCCAAAGACAAAAACTAGATGTTGTGCTAAACACGGCCAATAGAATTTTAGGATGCTACCCTCCTTATAAATGGAGCGTTGAATCGATACATTCCAGAAATATTGTGTCTATCTTACATCTTTTAGTAAGCTTAGCCCGTTTATTTCGAGCACCCGTTAGATTACCAGAATTAGTTTCTGTTCAAGTGGTTATAGTAATGAAAAAAGATGGTCAGTTGATACACCGAATTGTAAAGGAAGATATTACATCGACTTATGATGATTTAGGAATGCGTTGTGAACGCGATGCTTTTGATGCTTTATTTGATTATGCACCAGAGAAATTAGCAGTAGTTAAAAATGTACATAAAATTTATAAATGATTTAATTAAATTACTAAAAGTTCATTTTTAATTGATTTTTTTAACTTGTTTCAGTCTCTGGTGACATTTGTTAATAAACATTTAAGCAAAGTTCATTTGGAAGTATCGGATCTTGATAACCAATTCCATGATGGTGTCTTTCTTACTTTACTATTGGGTCTTCTTGAAGGATTCTTTGTACCATTAGGTAACTTTCATTTGACTCCAAAAACTCACGAGCAAAAGGTACACAATGTATCTTTTGCCTTTGAACTAATGCAAGATGTTGGTTTACCAAAACCAAAAGCTCGACCCGAAGGTACAGTTTTTTATTTTTAATGCAGCAATAAATTTATAATGGACTAATTTACTCAAATACTAAACTAAACGTTTTTTCTTACAGACATTGTTAATTTAGATTTGAAGTCAACACTGCGTGTACTTTACAATTTATTTTCAAAGTACAAGGGGATTAATTAGCACGAATCCAATTTCTGAAAATTTTTATTTGATTTAATTGATTTGGTAGTCTTCTATCAATTAAGTCACATTTAAAAATATTTTCAAAAGTGAATCAAAGTATTCTTAAGCAAATAAAAAATTCATATTTTAGATATATTTATATATACATATTTATATATTCAACGTATTACTAACCAAAGATATGTTATTGATTAACTGTCAATTCATAAAACATTATTTATTTAGGATACTAAAGTATGTGAAAGTGAAGGTGCCTTGCTGTAAATTAAGACAATTTTAAAATCTTTTACGATTGAACTTGTATAATCTTGATATCAGTGCCGTAATATTAAGGAGTTCTTACAGTTTTCACGTGTACAAATCATTAAGTTTTCTTCAGTGCAATACTTCTTATTGTAAACATTTACCGCTTGAAAGATTATAATAGTGTATTTTTAATTTTCTACATTGTATCGATAAATTTTTTTAAAGGCATTTTTCAAATAAATTAATAAAACTATATTATATATTATATATTATATAAGACGTAAATAAATATGAACAGCAAACATTATTTTCTCTATCTTTTTATACTCTCACTTCATATTGTTATATAAGAAGTTATTTTTAATGTGACTTATTATATTTTGTTGCTTTATGCGTAATATTTTATAATTTCTTTTTACTTTTTGTATATAAATACAAACGAGTTTATATCGAGAAGTAACGTTGTATTGCGAATACAGATTTTAACGTAGAGCTCTTACAAGTTTATAATCAAATAAAAAAAATTGATTTTCCTTAAATAATAGATTACAAAATAGTGAATTAATATAAATGGCTGTAAATATAAATTGTTGTCAATTGGTATGTTTTGAAAATTTTACTTTAAGCCTTCATTAATTAATTAAGAGAGGTAAGTTTGAACAGAATTTTAATTAAAGGAAAATAAAAAAATTTATTGTTTAGTTGTTCTTTGGTGGTTCAGCGGGTTCCGCTCTCCTGAACTAATGCAGAACTCGAGGTGTGACTGCCTGCTCATATCTCCGAATTAATTCCACGATCGACCAATAACCCAATAACCCTGGTGGAGTAATCGAGGGCTCACCCAACTCCAGGAGTCGTCAAGGATTTGTCGTTCGCTGTTCTTCCCTTTATTTATACGCGTAGAGTTTATCTTTTGATAGATGCCGCGCGGTGTTTTTCGCAATTATCGCAATGTCCTCGCTGGTTGTTCATTGTTCTGATGTATTTATTGTTCCTGATTTGTCAGTCGGTCCACTTCTTGTCGCATTACCTACTTCCGGGATTGATGATCGCACGCTGGTGTTATTGAAAATTCTTATGTTGTAACTGCTAAGGTTGCAGGTGACGCGGTTTTGCATTTCAGTTGGCTAATCGCGGCGTCAAGTACACGTGAGGCGAATGGCCTAGACGCGGTATACGTGACAATACACGTGCAAAATATTTTAGTTCTTTTACCGTTATGTTCTTAAATAATAAAAATAATGTATATTTAAAAAATCTCCTTTGCAGATAAGATTTTATAAATTGGCGTTATCAGCAACCTTTGCTGTCCTGTTTTTATTGAAACTGCGTGTCATCTTGTTTTCTTAACGTGAAAGTATTGAGAAAATTTTTACAGAAGAATTTTGCTAAGGATCTTGATGACCTAATATAATGGCTTAATTATTAAGATTCCGGTTCTTTTTAATTAATGTAATTTTTTAGTTGAAAGTAAAAGCGATCAAAAATTAGGTTGTCAGATTAGAATTAATTTGGAAATATTAAATGCTTTCTTTTATGATTTTTCAAGATAATTAATAATTTTAATATATTTGCAGGTAAGCAATATTTCTGATATTCTTAGATTAGAGAGCTAATAAGCATTACGAGTCAAACTATTACAAAATTGACGCCACAGACTCATGTTGTATAAAATAAAGATTTTGCACGTGGAACAAATGCAATAAATTAATATACGCAGTACGTGCAAAAAGACGAGATATATCGAGAAGAATCAGATTTTTTGACGTGCATTATTCTTGTATAGATCAAGTTAGCTAGTACCTTGCTGCAGTTGCATTATCTCGTTTCATTAATTTTCGTCGGTGTTCGCATTATTTACATTTCTTATCAAATAAGAAAAATTATGATTATAATTAATTAATGACTCTTAATTACTTTAAGAGCTATTAATTCATTATAACTTTTTATTCGAGGTTCGCGTTTGCAACATATTTAACATCGATTGAATAAATCCAGCCGTAAACTGGAAAAAACGCAATAAAATATTAAGGCACTTATTAATGCCGTCAAATTTTTATGTATTGTTTACATATTGAACAAAAGGTAGAATCGGTAAAAGGGAAATTGATATAAAAATACAAAAGATTTTCAAAATATTGTAATTTCCTAAATTTGCTATTTACAGTGGTAAATAAAAACAATTGAACCGAAATGAAATACACATCTATTATTAACGTTATGATTGTGATTGTGATTATGATTATGATTATGATTATGATTATGATTATTATTATTATTACTACTATTATTACTTTTCTTTTCAATTTTAGAAAAGTATATACTCTCTTTTTATATGCACCACTATCGCTTTGTAAAATTATTTTTTTTTCAAATATATGTTTTATGATTACGTTTTAGCAACCTTTTAAAGACAATAATGTATTATGAGAAATATTGTAGAAAATTGGATGATAATTATAATATACAATTACCTTCTAATATTTTATCTGATTTTAAAAATTATCAAATAACAGACCAAAATGTAAAAGTAAATTATTATTTGATTATTATTGACTTTTACATTTAATGTTTGATATTTGTAGAGCATTTTAAATGTTTTAAAATGCGCGTGTGTTTTTACGAGTTGGTGATCTTTGATAACAAGTACTTAACTGTCATTAAAAATAAAATAAAATATAAATCGTTTAATCATTATTAATAACGTTTTATGTACAATGATTTAAAATCAATATCTATTTGTTAACATAAGTAAAAAATCTATTTTTATTCGTTCGAAATAAAACATTTTTTAAAATTTAAGTTAACACAATCGCTTCTTTGTGCTTCCAACTTTTGTATCTTTGTGAATTTAAAAGTTGTACATCTACAGTCGGGTATTTTAGATATTGTACACATGCATTTGAGCTTATTCACGTTCAATAAGAATAAATTACAGTTATAAATAATTTACGTCTATCGTACATACTTTACAAAAAAAAAAAAAAATAAAAAATAAAAAAAAATAAAAAAAAAAAAATAAATTATTTTACTTATACCTTTTTCACGAGAGTATGCGAAGTAAAAATTCTTTAATTTAAGTTTTAATCTAAAGATACAAAATATCAAGATTAATATTTATTATCGCGTTAAAATGATTCACAAACATTCCTATTTTAATTTCACATAAATATTATGAATATGAAATGAAGCTTCATTAAAGAAAAATACAAGTAGAATAATTTTCGAGCGATCTTAGACATAAATTAGTTAATGGAATATTAAGAAAAGTTATTAGCACGAATTCAAAAATTAATTTAAACACATATCGCTTAACGTTAATTAAACTTTTATATTTTATCACTACTATGTTTATGTAGCCGAATGTCGTGATTAAACTTTATACTTTACCTACTTCCATAGTCATGAAAATGCGAGGAAAGATTATACCAAATAAGTGTTAATAAAATTACAATTCGTATAAAAATGATGTATAGTCTGGTGAGATTATGAAATTTTTATCAACAAGTGCATATCGGCAAATTTCACTTCTCGCATCTACCTTCGTTGTTAGACGACTAAACTCCAGGATCCCCCTTCTAACGCTATCATTAATTCCAATTTCTTTAACTACACTTCAAGAAGTCGAAATGATTGGCGAGTTAAAGATTCATGTTACGAGAGAAGCTCTTAAGATTTTGATTATCGATTCACGTAACTCTTGCGCAGTTGCACATATCTCTCATAGCGATGGAAGTCGAAATGAACAAGTACAAAAAATACAAGTACGATATCAAATTCTTGCTCATATGCATGGGCCTGTGGCCGAAGTGCAAAAAATATCCGGATGTCTTTAGAATATTTTTGGTTTTATGTTCTGGCTTCTCTACGACGGCCACCTGCTACGGAATATTATCCTTCTGCGTTAAAAACGTAACCAATATCAATTTACTAACAAGAGGCTTGGGACTTGTCATAAGCTTCTCCTCGGTCAGTTTCAAGGTAATTTACACATTCATCCAGTGTATCAATAATCATTGAAATTGCGAGCGGCGAAAGCGCGAATAAATCACTGATCAGTGGACCGTATGGGAACAAAGCCAAAAAATGTATCGCCATTAATAAGGTATTTGAAGGATATAAATTTTGGAACTTGAAATTAGTTCAGTTTGGTTACTTTTCTTTTGATTATTTTTTCTAATTCTATGCTTTGTTTTCACTTTAATCGTGTGTTGCTATTCTTTGAACATACGTTGAATTTCCATTTTAAATAAACCATTTCTTTTAAATAACGTTGGGATTGATTTAATGCTACAGAATTTTCAGATATAAATAGTTTGTAATATTTCAAACTTTTGAAATGTTATTTTTATAAGACAAGAAATAATAATAAAGACGATAATAAAATGTCAATTCCATGTCATTAAATGGCAATTATGGTTCACTTATGCCGAAATTTGAGTTACTTTCAATTCAACATTTATTAATTAAATATAAATTTTCTCTGCATGCACGTGACCTTCCTTTGGTATAATAATTAAAAACTAATATTTTCTACATGACCAACGATAATTTCAAAATTTATTATTATGCACTGTTGTGATTAGTGTCATTTCATTAATAATTAATAATGCATTTAATTAATAATATATTTTAAAAATGAAAAAATAGATCAGAACATACAATTACGTACCTTGAAGTGATCTTATAATACAGGTATTTTAAGCCTGAAAAATAGATAATAGTTTTTAGTTTAATAAAGAACAGAGTCCTTGGAACTTATAAAAACTTGATGTCGGTATATTATAGATATTTAATAAATTGATAAGGTCGCAAGTAATGCTATTTCTTTGTATTTTGATGTATGGAAAATCGTTATAAAAATTGAACCGAGTGAGACAGACTTTTCGAAATTCTATTATTCCAATCTAAAAACAAACGTCGCGAAATAATGAAAAATAACGAGGGAGAAAAAAAAACATGGTGTGCTCGATAGTTCACCGAGTGCTTCATAAAAATGAAAAATTATATTTATCCAACGCATTAAACATAAAAAATTAAGTAGGTGATGATCCTGTCGTTTCACCAAAGAGATCTGAAAAATCTTAATCAAAGCTTGTCAAGATATTTCGCACGCGACTTGGAAATTCCTGAATACCGCCCGCATTTATTGGCGCACATGCGGACCTTCTCCAAGTTCTTTTACACCTTCAATTACTCCGTTTTCGTTAATGTGATTTTATACGCTCTTGTTCCCTTATCATTGATTAGACATGGCAAGTACGCGAGAATGTATCCTCAAGTTATGCCATTCAGCTATGAACCAGGTGCAGTAAAATATTTTTTCCCAAATATATATATATATATATATATATATATATATGCCTTTTTCTAAAATATTTGCTTGCTAATTAGCACGAGATCTTATTTTCGTTTTCAACGTATTTATTTTTCCAACGTTTAATTTTAATGAGTACTTTTGTAATACAAACGCTATCATTGCTGGTATTGTACACTGTAATTCCTAACAAAGCGTTTTATTCTTATCTAACTAGTGTTCGATAATTCTTTGTGCAACTTTTTACTTTTATCACTTTTTTTATTAAAAAAGTAATTGTATTAAAAATTACGTATAGTATTTTTGTATACGACTATCGTATTATTAGTAATGCCTATATTGTCCACATTAATTTAACTTATTCGTGATTTTGTCTTTACTGGCTATATTAATTATCGATCGCGTCTTGAGTATGATTTTTTTTTTTTTTTACAGCATATATCGACTTTCTCAAAAATTAGTCTCAAGTCTAATTGGGCTTAACCCGAAAATTTCATGAAAACGTTTCAAGAACGTTAACTATATTTTCAATGTAATTTCTTCAAAATATTTCGAAATGCAAATTAGTTGATCGCGTCAAGACCAACTTAAATATCACGGGAAATTCTACAGTCTGACGTATTAAAATATTCCGCAAAAATTAAATAGTTGCGCAATAAAATCTGATAATTTGTTTTAATAATAATATTTAAAAAAAATATTAACATTTACGAATATCCAGGTAATTAAACATAAACTTTATTTAACTGTATCAGGAGGATTAATTCACTGGACAATCTATGGATTTGAGCTGATTTCTGGGTTTTTTCTTTGGGGCGTAACTTGTGGTGGGGACTCAATCTTTGGATTATATTCCTTGCATATGGCCGGGGAACTGAAGTTACTTTCTTATCGTTTCCGAAATCTAAAATTCAGCAAGAATTACAAAAAGGAACTAAAGGATTGCGTCGACAGGCATATTGAATTGGTGGAAGCTAAACGCACATTGGAGCGAATTTTTGGTTTCCTGGCAATTTATCTTGCGGTTACTTGCGCCATTGTTCTGTGTGCTCTTATTTTTCAAGCCACTCAGGTATACATCAACCTTACATTTACTTCACAACTAAAGCACGTTAAAAATAATCGTCAATGTGTAAAAATTCAATTGTGCTTCAGAGGCTTTTTGATGCCTTTAATAAATTGTTTAAAAGATCGTTCGAGTAAAATACACTTGTTTTCAATTTTAGCCACAGTTAATAACGGGTACATCCGTTACTGTATTTCATTAAAAACCGTTTATTCCGCTTTAAAGATAAATTTTCTAATTCGAGATTAGGTCTCGCGAACAGAAAATTTTATTACAAATCGTTCACAAATGTGGGATTGAATTTTCGTTAAGAAAATCAAGCTTCGGGCATATTTAATGTAATATTATCGAATACAAGACATTTTTCTAGTATTGTAACGTACCAGTGCATTGAAACAACTATTAAATTTTTACTCAAATGTAGCGAACGTGAATTTTTTGATGAAATGTTATTGCATCGATTAAATTTTGTTCAATACAGACAAAAAGCATGAGCTTCTTGAAAGTTTGCTACCTGATTTGCTACAGCTTCTTAAAATTGGTGCAAGCTTATTCTTATGCCTGGTTTGGAAACATTATCAATGTCGAAGTAAGTGCTTATTTTACTAAATAATTTGAGTAACAAGATAATTTTATTAAAATACTTTGAGTTTATTAATACGTACTTACGATATTATACTCGACGTACAGATATTGAAATGCTAGAAATATTTGTTCAATGCGATATTACGATTATTCTGGAATACAGATTTCAATTCTAGAATCATTTCAGTAACTGTAACTCTATTGTACCAATTTTGGTAAATTTCAAATGCGATGCACATAAGCGAAAGATCAAAACTTTGCGTAGAGCAAAGAAAGTTAAACTCTGTTCAAAATTATGAAGTGAATCAAACCATTTAGCTAACGATTAAAATCTACAGAGCCAAGTTTGCGTGGATTCCGTATACAGTGCTTATTGGACAGATTCTGGCAATTCACAATTTATGAACGACGTACTCATCATACTATCGCAGAAGCCATTAAGTTTCAAAGCGAAAGGCGTCATGATATTGGAGTTGAATGTCTTTTCTAAGGTAAATTTAAGCCACTGTTTATCTACATTTGAAAACGTCATTATTTACTTATCACATCGATATCTTAAAATTAAGCGGAAAGAAAAGATTTAAGTGTATAATATTTTCTTTTTCACCGCAGATAATAAATACATCAGTATCGTACTTTTTCTTGCTGCGTACCTTGGAAGAAACTCTCGGTGTATCTTCATAAGGGATCAGTTATGTATTTTTTAATTAATTAAATATATCGAAATATGTATTATTGTTATTATGATAATCAGAGCAAACTAATTTTATTGAATAAATAACAAATTGTTAAGTAAAACTGTTTATCATTAATTTATAAACGGATACGTACGTATTAGTAGATTATTTATTATAAGATAAATACTAACCCTTCAATCGTGATATTAATGCTCGTACGTTATTTCACTTTTAAGAATATATATATTTTTCAACTTTTATAGAACTTTTCTTTTAGTATTCCTAAATTTTCGTATTTCAATGACGAAAATATTGACGTTTCCCTAGTTGGTTTAGTTTCTTGAAAATTTATTCACAAAAGTTTATTCACTTTTATTATGGACTTTCATTGTTTAATTCTTCTTCATTGTATCGAATTATTATCATTTAACGTTATTATTAAAACGTAGTTGGAAATAAGTTTGTCGTACCTAAAAGTGAAATAAAGTTTAAAAATTTACTAAAATTCTTTTGCAAGTATGTTTTAATTGTTAAGTACACAGTTCTACAACACAGATTCATTTTTTCATCATACTTGATTTATGTATTACTAACTTTATTATAAAATAATTATCAAATAGCCATGAAAAAATCCTGCAGTGGAAGGATTACTTAAATTAACATTTAGATTAAAGAATTGAGAAATATCTATTACTTTAAAGGAGAACTTACATAATTATTATGTCACACGCAGTATATTTTACTATTTTCCATATTATAAAATTTAATATTAAATAAGTGGATTACTATAACTGCTTTTTTCTTTCTACTAATTATACACCCATACTTTAAATTAGGTTCTAATGTACTACTTAAAGGTATAATATATGTCCATGATTAATAAACTCAAACATTTTCATAATTATTGAAAAGTTTATTGCCAATAAATATTCGAAATTATTTTTATTACGTATGGATCAGAATAAATACAATATGAAAATTGTTCGATTACCTTTTACAGCATTATTAATGAAAATTATAATTTCTTAATATTACAATTGTTTTTAAAACAAATTCTTTTAATATTGTAGTATTTTAGTAATACATTTATTTATTAAAGAATTTTAAATCGCACATAATAAGAATAGTCTAATTAAATCTTATAAGTTGAACAATTTTGTAACGATTTTAAATTCAACTTTTACTTGATTCATTTATTAAAAAATTCAAATCAAAATTAGAATTCACAATTACGTTTAATTCCTTATATTTATCGATTTTATATATTTTATCTTATTATTTCCTTTACTACAGCTTGAAATAAAATTATATTGAATTAGTTCGAGAATTATTATTTAATTCAAGTTTAGTATTATTAGTTTTGTTCTTAAAGTTCGTATGTAAATATATGTGTTACAATAGTAGCAATAGTAGCAATAGTAGAGAAATATAAGTATACTAGCTAATCTGTATATGATGTTTTATCAATCTTGATGTAAAAACATTTTGTAAAGGTATATTGTAAAGGTAATTTGATATTCCATGTAAACAAGCTCTTAAATCATCATGAATAATAAAAATATTTATTTGGAAATGATTTTAACTTTTCCATAGTAGGTTACCACGCTATAAAAATCAATTTTTAAAAATGTTTGGTTCCTTGAAATATTTCATATTAAATCCAAGTTTTAGCAGTCGTTATTAGATAATATTAAAATAATTGTCGGTTTATTTTTTTTATGTTTTTATATTTCTTTCATTAGCTATTACATATGCATGCTTTTCAATATTCATAAGATTCACAATAGTTTTACCTGTACTTTGAAATACCTTAACTGTTAACATAAAGATGTTCTAAAAGAATAAGAATAATATCTGGAAACTTACACATTGATCTGCATTTGTAAATTTCAATGCTTCGCTTCAAAGTGTGTCGTCAGCTTTTTTAAAAAAAAAAATATATATAGAATTAATCGTAATTACTTGCTTAATTTAGCTTCGAAGGAAATCTTCAACGCCCCATCATACTTTTTCTCATGTCTCGTTATTCTATATAATTTAATGCTATAATTACTTTATCGATATATGTCGTCTATTCAGATTCCAAATAACCGTCTTTACGATGAATGTTCTCGCAGTTAGGTAGAGAGATCATGTTAGTTTTTCAAGTAATATTTCAAGTTAAAAATATTTTACATTGACACGCTTGTGCGAAAACGTATAATCTAATCGAACGAAATACGCGGATAGTGTCGGTGTGTTAGGGAAAGTACCGTGTGATATCTGTGTTGACGTTTATCAATCTATTAATTTAGCAAAAAGTTGAATTTAGAATGCGTTAATAAGTTTGCGAGCACAATGTTTAATTTTACGTCATACATCTAGCTGTGCATTTATAAAACTAAACTCGTCGTTTCCCCTTCCACTGATGCGCATCATCCCTTCCTCTTGGATTTATATTTTTACGGAACTCGAATTTTATACTGCATAATACACGTTAACTCTTCAACCCTTAATAATTCAAACTTCGTCGATAGACTTTTTCCTTATATCGATCTTACAGAACTCGGTCTCGCTATATTTCTCACAGTGATATTAGTTTGATGGCATGACGATGGAGTACGAAATTAAAAAATACAAGTACTTCAAGTCTAATATCAAATTTATGCTTGTAGCTTCTGGCATTTGGCCGACCTACGACAAGCATCCACTTATCCTCAGGAGGTTTTTGAGTATAACATCGATGTTCGCCAGTGGCACTACGTTATATTGTATCGTTAACTTTTGTGTCAAGAATGTGACCAACATCAATATTGTTACGGCTTGTATAGGACTGATGATAGCATTTTTTACTACGTTTCTAAAGGTAATTTCGTAATAATGTTGCAATAAAGTAGAGATAACTTTCTTAATGTCTATGCGAATGCAAGTTTTTACTTTATAATTCTAAAAGTAACGTTAAGTAACGTAATAAGATTATACTTTATTCTCGCAAATCCAACTCATTGGACAAAGTTTACAGTACGTTTTATGGAAATGGGAACAATTTTAGTACATACATGCCTTTATGTACTATTAGTAACTGTTATTTAACGAGAAGTACGCGTACTTCGCCAATTGCTATATGCCACGCAAACCTCTTTTTCCGTAAAACGTTGACCATTCTTTTGCGTATTGTATGCCATAAGCAGATTACTAGCCTATTTCCATCTCGCGATTAATTTCACAATTATCCTAATCCAATAATATAATCAATTGCACAGGTCCTCGTGCTAGTCATAAACGAAAAAGATTTACAAGACTTGAGTGAAGGCATTTCTGAAAATTTTGAGAACGATCTCAAAAACTCCGAATTGCAGCCGCATCTTTTGGCCCATTTCAAGACACTCTTCAACTTATGTTTCACTTTCTACGTCGCAGTAATCATAAATACCATTTTACTTTATTTAATGCCTCTGATAGCGCTTAGAAACAACACGTACGTGAGGGTTTATCCACAAGCTATGCCATTCAACTATGAACCTGGTGCGGTAAAATGCTGATTTTACTTTATTACTCAATATGTTACTTTATTCGTAGTCACACGTGTACTTATTGCATAAACATATTGCGAATAGATTTTCATGAAAAAGAAAAGTCCGTTTCGGAAATTGATTTACGATCATTTATACGAATGTATAAATAATTACCAGCGTACGATACACGTCTATTTATAAGAATCGTAATTTAAAATTGAAATTCATCGTGCAAAATACGCGTACGTTGTAAACGAAAAAACCAATTACTGAATTTTCATTTAATTTTCATTTGAAATATTAATATCAGTCAGCGTAGCATTAAAACGAAAATATACCGATTTTACATTATATTTTAACTTCATATTTTATATCCCACATTTTTTCACCGTTATTTAAATAACATTTCATTACAGAACAGGCCAGACATATTTGAGTATTATTTGCAATCTATTATGCGTTCTTTGGACAATTTTACATAAATTTTTGAATCTTGAAAACGAATTTTTGAAAATCATCTAGTTCATTTGACATAATTGAATGTAAGACATTTCATAAAGCATTAGAGGGAACTTCTTCGAAATTGTATGCTTTGTCCAAGCTTTTTAAGAGAAACAAAAGTATTTAAAAAACAACTGAACTATTTCGACTTAAAACTTGAAATACGAATGAATTTTCAATATATCAAGGAAATTCTTATAAACGTTATTTTGCTACTATTAATCGATAATTATTACCGTTAATTCTTTAAATAACAAATGAAACCGTCGAAAAATGTAAATTAACCATTTGAGGCATTGCGCAATTGTAGATTGCGCTTTCACTTGCATTTTTAGATTTTTCTCCACTGGTCCGGACTTACCGATTAATTTATTAATTTATTAATTTACCGATCGCGCTGGTTCGGTTGAGTTTTCTTTTTCGAAAGCGGGTTCGCGTTTTGAATAACGCGTAACTACGACTTGCTCCACTTAATGTATTTGTCCGCGTATTCGCGCTCTACTTCCTAGTGATCTGCCGCATCCGTTAAATCTCCTTACGGTAGAATTTCATGACCATTATAATAGCAAATAAGGATAAGGAAAATATATTTTTTCCGCCAAATATTTTGACTCGTTACATTATATTATATTATACCTGAATTAAAGGTCGCACATAAGCTCTGGAAAAAGCTAATGACTATGTAATTTTTATAATATTATTCTAAATGATCGTGCGTGTAGCGTTACTTTAATAGGTTAAAAAGGTTAAACTTAGAATTAGGATAAACTGTTAATAATAGAATTGGTAACTCAATATTCTTTCGACAAATAGAAACGAATGAAATTTGAAATTTGAAATTTGAAATTTGAAATTTGAAATTTGAAATTTGAAATTTGAAATTTGAAATTCTAAATTCTAAATTCTAAATTGTCATGTGCCTTCTGTACTATGCTACACTTTGTATAGTATCCGTTCGTAACCTTTGTTATCTGCTCAAATGTCCTATAATATTAAGTTACACCATAGAGGGTAAGAGATATGCACAGAGCTGAGATCCATCGGATGAGCTTCGTTAAACTTGAGCTACTTGATCACCTGCTTTGTTATGCTCGTACCGGCTCGTCGGCACTTCTAGGACAAACTTAGTTTTGGAAGATTTTCCTCTTTGTTAGAAACCCGTCTTCCGACGGGTAAAATATTATAATTACTGATGTTGAATTTTAGTAGCGAAATAGTTCAAAAGCATTGCAAGATAAGTAAATCTAATGCGATGCTGAAACTTTGGATGAGCATGTCAACGTTTTTTTTTGTGGCGTGCCGTAAGACAAAATATCCTGGTGAATAAAGAAAATGCAAAAAAATTAAAGTCAGTACATACAGCAGTAATAAAAAAATTGTAAAAATGTGAAGAATTAAAAATTAGTTTTATTTGTAAGCAAATTTTACATACACGAAAGAATGATAATTAGAAAATGTTTAACGTAAGGGTACGTAAGGGTAAGAGTACTATCGCCAACACTTAGATTCATAGTCTTTTTTTTTAAGTAAGGAAAGAATAAGAATAATTACAAGGTGTATAAAAAAAACTATGAACGAAAAATAATATTACGATCGTGAATGATGACATTAACATTAAAATATCGTAGCAACTTAGAATTTTAAAAGGACTGCGATCGAAGCAACACAATACCTTAAAAACACGACCGATAAGATTTCATACATTTAAGATATCGTATTACATTTTCTGCATTTTAAACAGGAGGAGTGATTCACTGGTCGATATACGGATACGAGGTGTTCTGTGGATTTTATCTCTTGACAGTCAGCAGTGGAGTTGATTCTGTTTTCGGACTTTATGCCTTGCATATAGTCGGGGAATTAAAAGTACTCGGCTTTTATTTTCAGAGTTTAAGATTCAGCACAAATTATAGGAAGGATTTGAAAAAATGTGTCGATAAACATTTTTTTTTGATACAATCTGGATAT
Organism: Wiebesia pumilae; assembly: GCA_018907045.1. Lineage (NCBI taxonomy): Eukaryota > Metazoa > Arthropoda > Insecta > Hymenoptera > Agaonidae > Wiebesia > Wiebesia pumilae. Next base: position 8,307,838 of record JACCHZ010000138.1, read on the forward strand.
AAGTTGGAACAAGTCTTTAGCTTTTTGGCTTTATGGCTGGCAGTTTCGTGTGCCATTGCCATGTGTGGTCTTGTTTTTCAAGTGACGCAGGTAATTACACGTTATATAACTTTGTGTATAATATGCAACAAGAATGCTCGTGTATCACGTTGAAAATATACGTTCTCATTGCAATTCGAGCACAAATTTCCTCGTATTAAATAGTACACATTACATTTCATTATGTAAATAACCGAGTAAAATTCTTCACCGTGTAAATAAAATTAAATTATACGATGTTCAACGTAAGTTAAAAAAAAAGAAATTTAATTTGAAAAACCATAGGTTAATTTTACATCATTAAATACGCGTGGGTTAATGCTTCAGCGACAGTACTTAGTCATTTTTTAATAAAATAAATAGTTCTTTTTATTCAAAATTAACAGTCATAAATAATATTTAAACGCGCTTTATTATTGAACCTGAACGTGTTTTAAAAATTTATTTATATTCAGACACTTTGTTTTATTTTTATAATTCATAAATTTGATTTAATTCATTCATAAATTTTGACATTAAGTTCAAATTTTCATAAAAGAAACCAAATGTTTTTCGTTATGATAATTTCAGCATAATGTAACAATTTAATTAAATATCAAAATATTAAAATCAAGTACATTACCAAGAGAAAATTTCAATTAGTGTATTTGAGCATTAGACCAACTACAAAATGTAATATAAATTTTATACTACTTTTATTCTCTACATACGGTACATCAATACAATATAATACAATAATACACCTTTTGTTTATACAGATGAAAGATAAAAATATTACAAGATTATTATATTTGACTGGTCATTTGCTCTTAAAATTACTGCAGTCGTACTCTTATTCATGGTATGGAAATATTATAACTGTAGAGGTCAGTAATAATTTTATATTTTACATTATTTCGTGTAGTATAATTATAAAGTAATCCAACAACACATTAGTTGCTTATTATTATGATAGTCTCTATTTCAAGCTGAGAATTAAACGCCTGAAATAAATTAAAACCAAATTACAAATATTAGATTGACGCTATTAAAAGAAGAATTCCCGTATGAAGAAATTTTTTAAAAAATTTTTTAAAAAAATGACATCTTCCGTAATTTTTTTATAATCTTAAATTAAACGTCCTGCCTTGAATTAAAATCTGAGAGTTTGTTTTGCTTGTACCTTAAAGGGTGATAAATAACCTTTAAATTAAATTATATTAACATAAAAAGTGTAATAAAGTTCATAATTATTTCATTTCGACCAGGATGTAAAATAAAAAAGATTAATGTAAAACTTATGAAAATTCTATAAATATTCTATAAATTATTGTAGATTATCGTGCACCACGAACGTATATTTCAATATTATAAAATATTCAAAGTCGTAAACGTCAAAAAATTATTGATCCACGACAACAGAGACAATTAATGATAGAAAAGATAATTGTATATCTCCCGTAAGAAAATTAATTCCGCAAATTTAATTTTATGGAAATTCATTTATAGTTTCTCATTGTGTATGGAACATATTAGATGCTAATAATTAAAAAATTTAACATGCGATGTATTCTCTTTAATAATAATAATAATAATAATAATAATAATAATAATAATAATAATAATAATAATAATAATAATAATTGGAAAGATTTTTTTGAAAAGTACTACATTTTCATTTCTTTCTTATGTTAGAATGAGCGAAATCTGATTAATATTAACAATAATTGTTCTCTTTAATTACACAAAGAAATTCTGTTCGTTAAATATGGATCATAAACAGTGTTTTTTATTGATAAATATGGATTTCCTTTCATATTTTATAGCGAGTTTATTTGTTTGGTACCTTAATGTCGATACAACTTAAATAAATGCAATGAAATAACTCAATGGTATTTAAAATATGAAATTTTTAAAAATCATTAAAGTAATTATGGTTAATAAATAATCAAATTTGACTTGAATTTTATGTAATGGGTTATCGTGATATATTTCTTGGCACAACGTGTAAACATCGTTTACAATTTGCTATTTATTTCAAAACGAGTGTAATAATAAGAGAAGTGCTTTAAAATATTGCAAAATGATGGATAATTTCAATAGCAAGCCTAATAATATTTTTAAAACATCCTTTCGAAAAATGCATCACAGTTATTCAGTGGTTCGGAAAAGAAGCTTATAAAAATAAATATTATTGTTTTTTTTATTTATAACAAACTGCCATACCGGGATAACGTAAAAAGCACGGGGCCAGCCTTAATAAATGCAATTATTGGCATTTTCCTTAAATTCATTGAGAATAATGTTTTAGAGTAATTTGTGCTTGGATTCGGCATACAAAGCGTACTGGCCGGGTTCCGGTAATAATCGCTTCATGAAGGACATACTCATTATCATTACACAGAAACCACAGATGTTTAAAGCCATGGGCTGGTTAACCATAGGATTAGATATGTTTTTGAAGGTAAGCAGATACACTTCTACACGTATGAGTACTAATTGATAATTTTAAATTTGTTGAAAATGATAAATAACCTGGGTTATTCCGAGTTCACTGAGTTAATAAACTTTATACAACTGGATATTGCAAATATCTAGTATAATAGTTTCGGAGAATGCAGTATTGCAATATAAATTGCATTAAATCTGTATTAAACAGATTCTGATGGGAATAAGAAGTTAATTTTGCTTCACGCGCCTATTAATAATAGATTTTGTGCTTACGAAAAGAATGGAAGTTTTATTGTTAAATAGATGATGAGTAGTCCTTAAGTTATGCCTCGTACGAATTTCAGAAAAGAAATCTAGAGAAATAAATAGCTAGTACAGATACTCAGTAATTCCAGAATAGTACACGCTAGTCTTTTTCTACGTCGCATAAAACTGGTTTTATTTCGTCCTCAATAATTGTACTTATTATACCGCCTCCTGATAAATGTTCCTATATGTGTGTGACTTTTGAATTGAAAGCAAAGCTCATTATGTATGTAAGTTGTAATATCTGTAGTAATTGTAACAATGCTTGATAGTCGATGTGCGCGTAATAGCACTAAACAATGGAATTTAAACTTCAAGATTCACTCTCAGTACGACTGTCTCGGTATCTTTCAAATTGCTTTTTATTCAATATATATTTGTAAATAGTTGAATGATTCGGTAAATGAGCTTAAATGACAATAGTTCCCAATTGTCCGTAAATGACCTCGACTTCTCGATCCTTATACAACTTATATCTATTCCTGGGGAACAGTTTTCACTTCTTTATCATTTGTAAGACATAAATTGAAGTTTTATTATATTTATCAGTTGATAATATCGGAGCAACTATTTTCTCTAGAAGATTTCCTAGTTAAACCGTAATATTTTGTTTTAGTAGTATTATTTTTTCAATTTATCAAGGCTTAATTTATTAGTCTGAATTTATAATGAATGCAGTATTTAATACACAGCACAATATTAGAATCGCCAAAAAATATAAATGTTTGTTCTTTTAATTATAACTTCCTTCCACTATTCCATTTCTTTCTTTGAAATCTTTTATTGAACAATGATTATCGCTTATCCACTGAATTAAATTTTCCACGTATGAATTCATTACTTTCTCACATCAACGACATATTACATCTAAATTTTCATTTTCAGCAGCTTAAAAATACAGATTTTAAATTGATTGTACAATTTTAAATTCTTTAAATTCTTTTACTTTTTCAATGTTTATATTTTGCATAGACTTTGAAAACGCACAAAACATTAACAAGCATCCTTTTTGTCATTGTAGATTTCTTGTATTGTACTTTGTTTCTTATTTTTACTTCGGAAAATTACTGGTCGCGGAAAAATTTCCTTTGAACTTTTTAGATATCTCGCTAATTTTATCTCTATTTGGCATTTAGAAATAACATAATACTGCTTATAAATATTGACTTATATAAGACAAAGGATCCGTCACTATTCGCTTTAAGTTTACGCGGATATACTTGCGTAAACTTAAGTTTCCGCGTAGAATATTCAGAGTTTAAACATCCGCTAATTTAGAATCTTACTCTACGAACAAGGAAATATATTTTCTAGATATATTTCTACCAATCAATGGGAGACAAACAAAGATGTTTCTAGTTTTCTTAAAGTTACATATATATATACATTTTTTTTTTGCAGATTCACACGTAGATATTCTCTACGATCTAAATTTTCTTTCTTCATTTATTTAAATATAAGATATACTATCTGTATAAATACAGCCTAATATATTTTTTAATTTCAAGATAAACGTTATTGAAAAGCGGAATATTTCCAGATAATTTCTATTAATTTTTCTAATTAACGTTTGTATGGTTTTAATTTATAAACAAGAAGGTTAGAACTAAAATTTCAGTTTGAAAGTACGATTGCGTACAAGTCTAAAATGAAAATTTAAGTTGTAAATATATTATACATTACTAATTATCTTTATCACGGCATTATTGTTGATGAAAATTTTGCAGAATCACTAGTTTTTCATTTAAGCTTATGAATCAGCTAAGATGAAAATGAGATGAATTAGTTACAGTATTTGTATACAGCAGTATATAAATAATAATTTAACATTTTAACTTCTTGTTATTAATTCTATCACGCGATAATTGTAAATTAAACTATTAATAAGGAAAACTATGTTATACTTGTAAAGTAAGTTATTCATAATTGTCAGGCAATAGGTTACTCAATATTCAATCATCAATATTCTTGATACTTGTTGACAATTGTATAATTTTATTATTTCGATAATGGATGAATACATCGTATTAGCAATTAATTTAAAAGATACCTGTCTTATCAGAAATTAGTTTGCAAATTTTAATATTAGACGACACATTCTCTTTAATATTTCTAATCATCGAATACCTGAAGTGTCACTGAAATAACCTAGATTACTTTGTGAGTGTGTGTGTGTGTGTGTGTGTGTGTGCGTGTGCGTGTGTGCGTGCGTGCGCGCATGCGCGCGCGCGCGTATTTGTACAAAGTAATTAATTGTATATATTACTTTATATATATGTTTCACAAGTTTCTATTTAAGTCATTTGATTGGTATATTTTTAATACTTTAGTCTTTGATGCTTAAGAAAAATTAATATCTATGTTTGTTTGTTTATAGATTTTAAATGCTGCTGTATCTTACTTTTTTCTGTTACAAACTTTACAAGAACGGCCTAATTAGGGAATTAGAGATTTAGCGAATAATATACATTGAAGCTGCATACTTAAGTGATAAATTATATACGACACGTTTAAATTATATATGAAAATAATAAAATTTCTACTCTATGTTACCATGAAATAAATAATATATACGTCGTATTTCTTATCGTAATTTGATACAAAAAATTATCTTAAATTACGGTTATACACATATAACTAAATGAAAAAGTTTAAATTAAGTTAAGAAACATTTTAAGAGATTATCATTTAAGAAATATAATTTATGATTTATCTGCGTTGTATGCAATGTGTAAGCACTCTTTTTTAGTATAAAATACAAAAAGTTGAAGAGGCGAAACTATCTACATTAAACAAGAATATGAATTAGATTCAATATCTTTGATGATGGTTGTAAAATTGATTTTTAATAGAGTGAATTTAGTTTCAAAAATGTGAATGCGTACTATAATATAAAAATATACAAAATGGCGAAAGAATATTTTGGAGAAATTTTTAAAGTTATGTAGTAATGCGACGTGTACTGCACTTACACGAACAAAACTATATTAAATACATTAATTAATTTAATATTAAGACATTAATTAATTAAGTAATTATTAGTGTAACTGAAAATCTGATGACAATGATAAAAATACCTTTTTATCATTTTTTATCATGTTTTATCATACCTTCTTTACCAGAATCAATAAGTTTGTATCGTTTATATGAATAAAAAAATTACCGTTTTTAATTTTACAAGTCTCTAATGTTTTTTTCAATTCATTTTAGACATATAATACTAATTAATTGTAATATATACATACACATACATATATACATATATATATATATATATATATATATATATATATATATATACATATATATGTATGTATATATAAATTATTTCTCTACGACGTCTAGATGATTTATTTAATTTATTAAAAAAAGTAAGCGTAAGAATATTAATCGGAATAATGTTTACGCGATTATTAATTTTCCTGACGCTTAACGTGACTAATTACAAGATAAAATAGATATATTCGTGGGATTACGCGCGAAAGCATGAAAGCGTTACGAATGGGAGAGCGCGTATAATTTTCTGTGATGGGTATAAGTCCCATTATTTTCTAAGGTGGAAGAAGCAAATTCGGTTTCCGTTTGAGAGGGTGTGGGTAGTCGTCGGATAGCGTCCTAATGCGCGAAAGTCCGATTGTAAATATATACACGAAATAAAACTATATACAATTCTACCCCGTCGTTATCAATTTCATCCTCACCCTTTCCCCATAATATATATATATATATATATATATATATATCTCAAATGTATGTACTTCATTTTGATTTTAATGCATTGATAAGCTTAAAATAAATTCAATTTCAATGTGGTCGTATATTTAAAATTTATATAATAAGTTGAATCTATTATAAAAATGCCAAATAAAGCCTTATTTGATTAATTAATAACTTATCCATGGCATACGAATTGACTCTTTTGTATAAACCATTAATACATTCAATGATTTCGATATAATCTTATATTTATCCGCCATGTTATTATCCCTATTTCAGTCATTTAATTATGTTCATGTAGGTACGCATTTATCATATTATAATAGAACGTTTTTGAAAAAAACGTTCTGTTTATATTTATTGCGTATAAGAATAAAAATTTATTCTTTCATAAATTATTAGTTTCTGCTTGTTTCACTAGAAACCTGGTATTAAAAATAATTGAAGTTTATTTCAATTGGATTTACATTAATGCTATAGACACTCCTGTGAAAAACTAATTCATTAATGATTAACTAAATTAATTGTTAGGCTGTCGACCTCACTTTATATGATAATTATGTTTATATTATTTATTGAAATATCTATTTAATCACACTTAAAGAGTAAAATGTGAAAACAATTATTAGAAACTTAACCCTAATCATCAGTAGCAATATCAAAATATATGTGTGTAATATGTTATTAGAAAAAAGCAGAAATAAGTTCGAAACGTTACTAAGCATCGAACATCATAACAAGCGAGACGCTAATGTTGCTTCTTTTTGCATAGAATTAACCTGCAATCTAATGTTATAAATCATAGCATTTATTCGCTGTGCTTTTCCACGAGAATAATCGTTTTATGATGTCAAGCTTTTTTCTACTCTGTGTTCAACTTTCTTGTTCTGGGTATAATTTTAATACTTATATTAACTACTTATCGCAAATAGAGCATAGACCGTTTCTTTTTAATCAAGCTATAAAATTAAGTGTACGTGTAAGTACAGAGTGTATAATATGTAAAAATGGCTGTAACATTATAACTTTCTCGAGAGAGAATAGTTTATATTTCGTATTGGGAAACTTTTTTATCCTTCAATTTCAACCCTTTCCTTCCCAGTAATTTTCTAGTATCTGATCTGATATTTATAGATGTCGGAAGAAGATATTTTTATTTAGAAACACAAGAAAGAATATTTAAATAGATAACGACTTGGACATGAGTATACTATAATAAGTATCAATAGCTCTACTTACGTAAATAGCTCTACTTTTAGATAATTCCAATAAAGCTTGGCTTTTTATGGAATTTATTTTAAATTGATTAATTCATTATAGTACATGTCGAGGCATTATCAGCAACAATAAGACTTTATTATTCTACATATTTTTATAATACATTCAGTATTTTGAATAAATAGTAAATTATAATAAAAAAAATATTATGCATAAGAGCCATTCAACATTTTAATTTGAAACTTTCAGAATTATCGAAATGCCCATAAAGAATAACCATGAATAAAGCATTTACATTATTGCCCAACTTATTCCAAAATAGCTGGTATAAAAATACGTTTCATAATAGTAAAATTTTGGCAAAATGCGTTTACCGTGTTAAAAAATCTTTTATGTATTATAAGATTTTGTGCATATTTTTACTACTTTTGGCATTAGTAAATTGAAAATTTGACATATTAGAGATGATGAAATATTTTAAAGATGAGTTCATTATGGCCTTTATATTAGAACTAAATGTTTTTCAATTTGAAATACTTGTACGATAAAACGTTTTTCGAGAAATCAGAATTAATGTAATATAAAAATAGACTTTTAGGCTTGTAGATTCCTTTTCGCTGATTTAAATATTATCTTTGGGATTAATATTGCATGCGAGAATTATCTATAAAATGCAGATTGAATAGCATAACGTAATAATAGTTATTTCGTGAATTCTTACAATTTTTAAATATAAATAAATGATCACGTACGCCAGTTAAAGAACGCAATATGTATTGAACTTTCTCAGTATATTACCTTTTATACAATTGATATATAAATCCGGCGATTACTTATCTTATTTCGTGATAGACCTCGACTTCTTTTTCTTGGATCCCTGAGATTTATGAATTTCCATTCCGATTATTGATTGAATCCATCATAATAAAATTATTCTAATAATACTAATTTATGGCAGCTACAGACCTTTTTTTTATGACAGTCATTTTATTTATAATCATCTTTTGACTAATGGGTTTAGCTGCCATATATAACATGAGAATGTTATCAATTTGTATTATATTATCTTTTCGATACTAATAAATAATTCTATATAATGTGCAATGATATTCATTTGTAACAGAATTATGAACCTTGGAAACGTCTAAACTTTGGTTAAACTCTTGCGCAACATCTGACTCAAAAAACATAAAATAACATAATTAATACGCGAACTCGAGTTAAAAATCAAATTAAATATTTTATTTAGAACTTTTCAAATCTAAATATTAATTCAAATAATTCAGCATATTTTATTTTTTCTTAAAAGTAATAGCTAACTTACTTTGTTTGTTAACATTCCATTTAAATTTAACATATAGAATTCTTTCCAAATAGTATCTATAATTATTAATTTATTAATAATAATCTTCACTGCAGTACTTATTTTTACTTATGCTTTCCAACTTGCAGTTTTGGTGTATAATTGCACTACATAATTTTCCACAAAGCTTTTGGTATTTTTTCGAAAGCATTTATTTTTTATTAAGATTTTTCTGCTTTGATTATTTATGTGAAATTGCTTCACTTATTCAACTTTCTCATGAATACAGCTTAAACTAATTGAAATATTTTTTATTCTCAATCTAAAAGATATTGATCTTTAAAGTATTTATAAATTAAAAATCCAACTATTAAGCCATATATTTAATGAGAATTATTATTTTGCCAATGGAACAATTTTATTTTTAACGAGTTTGTCACATCTGTTATCCTTGTCTACATTAAATGTTTTTAAGCAATTTTGTCTTTTTAAGATACTTACATCGGCGCTACAATCCTTAAATTTTCCATAAATAATATCGATAGAACGACAGAAGGCTATATTATATAAATGTACTCTTTACCGACGACAAATGCAAATACTTTATAAAATCAGTGCAGCATGTGAAATAATAAGAGATCGATGGTTTTAAATCAGTCGTTTTAGAAATAATCATTAATATAATTATGTCAAATTCAAAAGGATTTACCTACGTATTACCACACATCAGTATCATAAAAATAATAGAGTTTCATAAATATAATTATAATCATAAAATGTGTAAATATAAGTGTTCACACAAATAATAAATTTAATACGATTGCAAAAAATTGAATCAAACCTCGAGTAGTTGAGGTTTAAACAGATTTACGTTCTCCAAAGAATACAATACTCTCCAAGCAAATACGTTTTGAATAGATAAGCTAGAAAAAAATAATTGGCTTTAGCATTTGTTCTGTGAAAGATTGGACAAATGCATCTCGTTTATTCAACAATTCGCGTATTAAATGCATTCAAGCTTGAAAATGTAAAAGAAATATTTCTTTAAATGTTCGTGCATTGAAGTTTATTTCCATTGTGTAATCTGCGTAATCATCGCTCCAATTTCATTTATTTAAAAAGCATTAATAATTATGAATAACATGAATATGAAGTAATTTAATATTTATTAATTTATATAATAGTGTTTTTACAATTAATGCATTACTTAAACAATTGGCAAATATAAATAAAACGTAATAAAAATATGTAACCGACCAACGATATAATTATAATTACATCATAATATTAATAAAGTACAAAGAAAACTATCAGCATCGAGTGATAATTACAAACAAAATCTTCCATCGGTGCTTCAACTTCTTACATCCAGCTACTTATCTACTTGACTAAACAGTTATATTCCCCTTCCACGTAGCGATGTCATCCCTACCTTTCTTACTTACACTACACTTAGCCAAGTTAAATTGCTACAAAGTTCAAACTACATAATGCATTTAATCTCACCCTATCGAAGATTTAAAAGTTTGTCAACCAAGTTTTTCCATCGATACTTGAACCATAGTTATCGCACGTACTCCTTGTAGCAAAGATAAATCAAGTACATAACGATGATGGAATATGAGGTGAAGAAATATGAGAAGTACAAGAGTCATATCAAATTTTTGCTCATTGGTTCTGGTCTCTGGCCAGATTTTCACAAGCATCCGCGCGTCTTGAGGACGTTTTTGAGCATTTGTTCGGCTTTTTCTAGTGGTTGCACATCGTACGGAATCATTACTTTCTGCATTAATAATATCAGCAACATTAATATTTTGACCAGAGGTTTGGGACTGATGATCAGTTTTTCATCGACTTGTCTTAAGGTGAGTTATTAAAATATTTAAGATCAGCCACGGAAAATATCACAGCGTCGATTAATATTGTTTCGCACGGGAAAAGTAAATAAAAACGAAATTAGGATATCACTGGACTATATCACTGGAAAGCACAACATATTTATAATAATTAACAGTATTTTATATATTGCATCAATCCTTTTTCCGCACGACGAATTACTTCTCTCTAATCGAATAGGTGTGTATCCTGGCTCTACGAAGAAAGGACTTGTTAAGTCTCAACGAAGGTATCTCCGCTCATTTCGAGAAGGACCTTGAGATCCCTGAATTCAGACCGTATTTGTTGATTCACTTCTCCGTATTCTCCAAGTTCTTTTACATTTTTGATTACTCCGTCGCTTTGAATATCGCCATGTTATTGTTCACACCGATACTGATGCTCAGACACGACAAGTACGTGAGGGCATATCCGCAGCTTATACCATTCAACTACGAACCTGGTACATACCTGATCTATTTCTATCGATAATTTCTTTTCTTACCGTACGTAGTATACAAGAAGATAAAATAATAAAATCATTTTTTAATGCGATCCGTCATTTTTATTCGATTTTTATTAAAAAAAAAAAAAAAAAAAAAAAAAAAAAAAAAAAAAAAAAAAAATTCCGTAACAATTTATCTTGTTAAAGTTCTTCGCAATAACGGCAATAAGAAAAAAATGATGATAAAAAATACGTTTAGAATTACTTTGTGCATAAATATAGCCATAATAATAATAAAAAAGAACAGGCATAACGTGCTTGACAAAATGTCGTTGTCTGTTATTAATTATAATGCAAGTATATTATGTAAAATGAAAACTCAAATAACGAAATATTAATCAAGTTTACTGCCTTTCAGTACGATAATTCAGATATATATTTTAACCAGCATTTAAATAAGTATTGGACCCGTAGCTTTTACATCCAAACTCATTTTTACTTTACCACTGCCTTGATTAGATTTGACTTTTAAACAACGTTTTATAAGCAATCAGAAAAGTACGTAAAAATCCGCTTTATAATAAATTCATGCAATAAAATATCTAAAATAGTAATTTATGACTTATAATCATTTATGATTGGGCACGACGAGCAAATAGACAAGCAAAAATTGAGATAGCGAAACAAAAGTAATTTGAACTAGAGAAATACACATATATATGATTTTATATTATAAATTGTCTTAGATTTAACGCATTAAAAATAGCGCGTTTTGTACGGTCGGGGATAACCGTTTATAATTAAATATTATCGTGTAAAAGCGTGTTCGTGAGCTAGCATACGTAGCTTTATTAAACTAAATCCGAGATTGAACTCGACCTAATTATATGCAATTAACGCAACTCTATATTTTTATAAATAAAATTTAGTTTAGAGACAGGACTCGCAAGATTATCCATTAAAATTTCTTTGCAGAGCTAACTTTGCAGCTTACTAAAAGACTATTTTATTTTTAACACACTATTAAGGCGGAGTTCTTCACTGGTCCATTTATGCATTCGAAGTACTCAGTGGTTATTATTGCTGGAGCATCACAGTTGGAGTTGACTCCGTTTTTGGACTTTACGCTCTACACATGGTCGGCGAACTAAGGTTACTCTCGGCTCGTTTTGAAAGTTTGATGTCGAGTAAAAATTACAAAAGGGACCTTAAAGAATGCATTGACAGACACACTCTGCTTATAGATTCACAACGTTTAATGCAGAGAGTCTTTGGTTTCTTGGCGATTTGGCTCGCCGTTACTTGCGCCATTGTTATGTGTGCCATTATTTTTCAAGCTACCGGGGTACGAATGTATACTTCTTTTTTCAATTAAAATAAGACATTTACTCGACGAGCTCTATTGGGTACTGCCTTGTAGATTCGAAAAGAAATTTAATTCTCCAAAAGTCTTTTCGAGTTTTTAAAATGCATATTAAAAATTGTCATCCAGGTACTTTGTCTTTCTTAAATCAATCAGTACAAGGCAATGCCAAACTCTAGTTTTATTATTTGTTTATATGCATGCAAAATTCATGCATAGCTTATCGTACCATTGAAATATAAATTATAAATGGGAACGGAGAAAGAAAACGATTAAAATTATGATAAATACGCGATACGCAATAATTCTTAAACAGATGTCAACTGTTTCATTTGAAGTATAAAACAGAAATTTTTTTTACCATATCTATCGCATCAACTTCTTACTTCGCATATCTTCCACTCGTGTTTCTCTTCATTTGAATCTAAAACTTATGTAATTAGGTAAACGTTAAAATTCCATTTTCAAATAGAAATATTTTTATATCTCATGATAATTCACGTCAAATCGTCAAGAGTCTTTTTACGCGCGTATTAATTGATTAACAACGTTCTCCTAACATTGAAAATTTGTAATAAATAACAGCTTCCAAAGCGAACAAATACGTTCTTCATTTTTATAAAGCTTTTAACGACACTTTTTGCATATAATGTAATGTAATTACTCGCAACTTAATTTCACAATATTTTCTATTCGTAATGTTGAAAAATGAAACTTTCATTTTTATTAATTATCTAGAATGCTAATGATTATATTTTTAAATACAGAGCCAAAATATGACTGCTTATAGAGCAATCTACTTAATATGTTACTGTTTTTTAAAATTGGTCCAAGCCTATACGTACGCTTGGTTTGGAAATATTATTGCCGTAGAAGTAAGTATTTTAGAATTCAATATTTAGTATTTTAAGATATAATTTGGACATAAAGCATCAAATATTCTTCTAGATAATCTAAATTGTCTTCTAGGCAATTCCACACTCAGAGTCTCCTATAACTTACATTATGTCATTGTGTCAGGGAATAAGATATAAAATTATGCAATAATTAGTTACGAAACTATTGATTTCATTCAAAGAATAATTCACTTAATTCAAATGATTCTACGCCATGAAAGGATAATATTTGATAATGTCCATTATAACGCATTATAACGCAATTTTCAAAGCACTTCAATGTGGGCTATCATAATAACAATTTAAATAATCTGTTCTGCTTTGTTTTATACCGTTTTATTACACTAATTATAAGCGTACATAAGAAGAAGGTACTAAGATTGTATTGTCGAATAAACTAGAAATGGATTATATTTTAGAGTGAATTGTGTCTCGATTCTATATACAACGCACACTGGCCAGAATCTGGAGATTTACGGTTTATGAATGATGTTCTTATCATTCAGTCACAAAATCCGCTACGTTTTATAGCAAGCGGTTGTATTATTGTTCGGTTAGACATGTTTTCAAAGGTGAGTTATCAATGTTAAGCTTATTGTTTCAAATCAAGAAATAAAGATTTCAATTTCCCGACTGCTAAATGTGGTCTTATTGCCATATTTAATATCACGCAATTTAACTTACAGTGACCACTTGAAAATTTAAAAGATTTATCAAAAAAGATTCACCAAATATTGCTTTAATAACGTCCATTTTTAATGGTGGTAATGTTTCAAGTCTGTTTTTATTTGCAGATTCTACATGCCTCAATTTCTTATTTTTTTCTATTACGAACTTTAGATGGAAATGTGTAATAGTCATGAATATTCATCTTTTCAAGTACAAGTATATTTTAGAATAAGAATATATTAATACATGCCTAAAAATTGTTACTTTATTACTATATTATTGCCTTTTCATTTGCATTACGACTAGAGGGAAAATGTAGAAAGTTTATCGATAAATACCAAAGACAAAAATGAAATTGTAGCTGATACAATCTGAGCAGTCAACTTAATGTACGTATAATTAAACGATCATATGAACTCAACCGCAGTAAAGTTCGATCATAACTACTTAAAGGGCCCATTCAAAGAGATCGTTATAAGCAAAAGTAAATCGGTCTGTCCCTACCAAGGAGTGATTTTTTACACGAACTTATTATTCTTCTTGAGTAGATTAAAAAATTACGCAATTCAAGCAAATTCGAGAAAAGTATTTATTCAATAGATATTGTTCTACGTGTAATTACGATCAAACTTCACATAAAGTAAGTTTATTTATCCATTTAAAGACATTTTAAGCCTCGTTCTCGAGTTACGTAGGGGCTATAATTCTTATTAATCCATAATTTTAAATTGATTACACTTATTTTAATTCTTTAAGCTATTATTTACATTCCTCGGTAGGTGTCCTTTCTTTTTCATATTTATTCACGTAAACACAATTATAACGATGGCATAAACACTTCAAATAAATGAATTATTTATCAGTAATCCAACTGCAGTTTATACCAATATCAAATATTGTTAACTCGATCGAACGTTTACAGAAAAATCCATATTAATTCTCACGGGTGGTCTTTTATACAATTATGGAAATACTAAAGAATTTTCGGAACATCCTACCATTTATCTTATTGCGCTTGAATTTATACCTCCGATGCTTGGTTTCTTTTGAGGTTGCAATATGTCTCGTAAAATGAGTAACAAAAATCTACCGAATGTTCGAGTTCTTATTTTCTTAAATGATTCTTTGTATAAATAAATAAATGCGAAATATTTTGTCTTTATTTTTCTATCTTTTTTTTTTCTATATACTTTATAAGTGTAAAGTAGTCATAGAATATAGTAACTAAATAGTCGCCACACCACTAGACATAAAAACTTTCTTGTCGTGCACGATCCATCCAGATTCTATGATTTTTTCAAATGGAATTTATCTTTGTGTCACCTTGCGTTAAAATCTTTAAATTCCTCGATGTGCGACGCCCGCCAGCTCTTGTCTTTCTACAATATGACCATCTCTTTTAGCTATTTTCTCCTAAAATATCTTTAACATCAATATTTATTTGAGATGCATAAAAAATACAAGTTTCTTAAATAAATGCAGCGGTGCTTGTTTTTCCAATACTGACCTACATCTACTTAACAGCGTTCTTATCACGATTTAAGCAACAAACAGAATATACATATCAAGCACTCTCAATTTTTATCGGTTATCGTAATTAAATACTTCATTTCTCTCTTATGTTCTCTCTTGTCAGTTGTTCTCTTAAAACTAACAAGGAAACTACCCGAGGTGTACCTCACCGATTTACTCGAAATCGCGATACGATGTAGCATATCAATTAAATTAAAATTTAATTGAATATTTTTAATTAAAAAAATTGATTTTTCAGGGGTGAACAGGGGTGAAGGATTTTTTACTCCTCAAATGTTCGTATAATTATGTATAAATATATTGCTTATATTTCTTTAATATATTTTTCCTATATATTCTTATATTAAGGTACGTATCAGGAAATTGGTTAGCGGCAATTACCCCTTTGAATATAATATTTTTTTCAAAAACCCCAAGACACGTCAACTTTACATCTCAATATCGTTTATCATGGAATGGTTTTGAGAGGAAAAAAAAGAAAAAATGTCACATTTACCCTTGTAAAAAAGGGCATGCAACCCTTTGGAGTAAAAGCAATTTCCACATAAGTATTTTCTCGAGAGGAATAAATTGGAGTTGGTTTGACTCCTTTAATTTTAATTCCTTGTTGAGATATTAAAGGGTAAACTTCAAGGGTGCTTTTCACCCCCTGAATCGCAGAGTTAACGCGCGAGAAAGAACACCCGTCCAATATTTTTTGATACGCTGCGTATCAATAATCGTATTACAATATTAAGAAAGTCGGTGAGGTACACCTGGGGTAGTTTCCTTGTAAGAAATTCATCTGCGTATAAAATCAAGCACTATTCATTTGTTAACATTAACTTCTTATTTTTGCTTTTTTCTTTAAAATGATTCGTGTATTTTAATTCTTGGTACACGTTTATTAATTTTAACAACTAACTTATGTTTCTTATAGTACAAATACCTTAGTAAATGCAGATCCTTTTGTCGTGTCACTCCTGCAGGTACCATTAAACACTTAAATTGATCATAAATCGTTTGATTATATTATGATTATTTTAATTCGTTAATATCATTGTAATTATTATAAGTAATAAAATATTTGATAAATAACCTTTGCTGCTTTTAACTACCATTTTCAGCATCTCTAATTCTATATCGTCTTTAGTCCAGCGGTACTTCGACATTTTAATAAAAACTACAAGACGATGTACTTCCGCTTTGCTCACACCTAATGGTTAGCCTGCGAAAAGATAAATGAAGAGTATAAAGGTTCAATTCTCGGCGACAACAAACCGAAACATTTGTTTCTAATGCTAAAACTTGTGACATCTCGTAAACTGGGAACGAAACTACAATCTACGGACATAATTTCGAAAAAGAGGCTTGAAACCTAATCAAAGTCACCTACGCTTAACATTCCAAAACTATAACTTCAAATAAAAATCCTTTACTGTGTATAATTTTCGTACTATTAACGAAGCTGAATATTGAAAGTTCATATTGTAATTCATTTTAAATCGTGCAATAATTTTTCTTTTTCAATAATGAACATTATTACTTTGTGGAATCATTTACACTTCGTTTGAAACCCTTGCTTATTAGATAATTGAATTGTGCTAAATCTACGTATTGATTGCGTGATAAAGATTCCTTGTTCTAGATTAAAAGTAAGGATAACTTTTGAAATACAATGATGCGAACCAAGCTATTACAGGGCATCGAGATATTATCTTTTATTTCAGAGTTAGTAGACACAATATACCATAATCTTATCAATAGCAACATCTAAATTATCAGTGTCGACTGATAATTTAAAAATTATTTAAATTAGTAAATTTAAATCTATTGCACTCAATTCATAAGACTGGAGATATTGAAATATTTCGAACAGAAGAACGAGAATCGGGTAAATTTTTTCTCTCCGATAATTTACTTAAGGCGCTTATTAATCGTCATCTATCACGAGAGAAACTACTGTATTTGTCGTGTACACTTAAACATCGTGCGTTAAACTATTCTAATTTCTGAATGACGACGGAGTTTGCAATAAGGGCACAATAATCCTCGAATGTATAAATCCGCAACGTAAAACCCAAAGAAGAGAAGTTTAAAAGATTAAAAAACGTCGAACTATTCAATGATCTTTCCTTTTAAGATATTCCTTTCTTTCTTCTTCATCCATTAATCGTGACAACTTAGGTTGCATTACTTTTTTGCGTTATGAGTCCACTTTTCGCACTCCGTACGTGCACCACTTACTTTATTTAATATGCTACATTCGCAGTGTACTTCACAAAGACCAACTACGCTTGTGATGACTCCTTACATCCGAAATATTCCATCATCGAACATGACACCGTCTTTCAAATCTTAATGTATAATTATTCGATTACGTTGCAATATATCTTAAACAATAATTTTGCAATTGATGTTCCATAATAGTAACGTAAATCGCAATAGTTCACATTCCTTCCTTAATTCACAGAGATTTAATTTAGAAATATCACTTCAGAAAACTACATCAAGTATTACTCTTTATTTGAAACGTATATTGACACTAAGAAGATTATTATCGTGCCAAGTTAATCTACCGATTTCCAAGCCACGATATTCAGGATGCGCTTGAAAAAAGGGTCGAAATGCACGTGAAATGCATTCAATTACTTTATTAGGTATTATTAACAACCAACACTTACAGAGCTGCAAACATGTAACTTTATGAAAAGCATTTTGAACGCGTTAAAATATTCAAGATTTTATAAAACTATTAATAGTTGTTCTTAATATGTATTTTTATTTTCTATACTTAACAAAGCTTTCATTTTTCGATGCATTATGCGCGATGCAAAAGATTTTTGCTTAATTATTAAATTAAGGATATATGGAATATAATTTATAAATTAACACTAACGTATTTGGAAATCCAGCCTCTTATTCGAATACTTTACGTACGATATTTACACTTACTCAGAATATTTTAATATGTAATATATATTGCGTAACATATAAATATTGATTTATTCATATTTTAGGACAGTTTGAGAATTTTAAATGATAATCTTTAATAATTAAGTGCAACTTTCCTTGATTGTCGCATAATTTTAATTTAATTTAATTTATAATTTAATTCGTGCTTTAATTTAACTTTAATGCAGTAGTATATTATGTCAACTTACTATTCGAAATATCCGATTTGTTATACATATTTATTTATCTTCGGAACTTATAACATCTGCCAAGATCTTGTTCTTGTCTTTTATTCTTCTTAATGTAATATCACCATTAGGAATAAAATATTAGAAAGTGCGACGAAATAATGATTCATTTGGCAAATTACTGAATAAAAAAACTCGATACGTAAATCCTTAATCAAGCTTTTCCTACCGAACAATATTTGCAACGCGATGAGTTGCGAACTGCGCATTTATCTTTTTATCTTTTTGTTATAAAAAATGTTTGATTGAGATTGTCTATCACCTTCTGTCCTTGCTAACGTTAAATAATTTGCTGAATAATCTTGATGCATCACTGTTTTACATGAACGTCACTATTCTGTTTCCTCGTGGTCAATTTTTTTCACACCAATTTATAAGAATTAGCCTTATAACTTTGTTATTATATTCACGTACACCACAGAGTAATATCCCTTTTTAAACGTGAGCTTGTAATTAAAGCTTAATGCGACGTTTTTCTTTTAAGCAAAACTTTTGCATAATTCATTATTTTAACTAAATATTGAGAAGCTAAATATTCAGCAGCATTATCAATTCGTTATAATTGAATTGGTGCACCTTACTCATCGTCTTACAATCAAAATGTCTTTATTTTGCTGTACAAAACTCATTTTTATTTGGTTAAAAAAATATACGATACACTTGATATAAACTGATATCATATTTAAATAAAGCGATTTAAAAAATCCGATATTGTTTTACCGAAAGTGCTCGAGTAAAATAATTATTATTCAAAGTTTAACATTATTGTCAGATTTGAAGAAACGTATTTCAAGGCAATAAAATGAATGAACTTAATCCAAGAAGCAACTTCGTTTAATTAAGTTTTATATAAATTAATTCTAATTAAAATCTATTTCTCAAATGTAATAATAATAAGGATAAAGTTTTGTAGATATATCGAATTTTACCGAAGTCAGTACCTAATTTTTCATGAAATCAATACCTAAACGTGTAGCATGCATGTGTACACATTTATCTACAGTAGTTGCTCTCTTCAAACTAACTCATTCTATTTCCCTTCCGTGTAATTATTAGATCCCTACTTCAGAATGAATATTTTACTGCAATGCATGAGCGTAGTTAAAACTTTACTCCGCAAAATACAGGTAATGCTTCCGGAATATTGAAAGTTTGTAGTATCGGTTTTCAATTTCAGTTGCAAATAACCGATCGATATTTTGACGGTATTGAAGTGAACGTTGTAACGAATTGCTCGTTGGGCAGGATTTTTCTCGATAGTAATGGAAATTCAACTAAAAGAATACGAAAAATATTCGCGCGATATTAAGCGATTGTTAGTTGTATCTGGAATTTGGCCAGACTTTTATCCAATTTTTTCTCGATTAATTGCTTACTTGGGAATCGTCTCAACTTTTCTCATAACGCTAGGTCTGATTAACTTTTGCGCTCATCATATACATAACGTCACGATCCTAACAAAGTGCATGGGAATATCTATTAGTTTCTTCTCATCCTTCTTGAAGGTAAACAATGGCAATATTCATTAAATGATATGATTATTCTGATTGACGGTAAGATACATATTTATAACAAATACAAATATTATTATCTGCAATTGTCAAGTAGGAGTCTTAGGTATGCCATTGGCCGTAAAATAATCATCAAGTTAACATTGTTACATCAAAAAACTAGATCCATTTTGTTATTTAATAGTGATAAATAGTGATAAAATATTTTTAATAGTGATAAATGGGTGAAGATGGTTAAATTAAATATTTATATGAGACGTCCATATACTTCGTACAAAAATCCGTATAAATTCCCAAATACCTTATATAATAATAACACGTAACAAAGATTTAAATATGTCCAGTACATATATATATATATATATATATATATATATATATATAAAACGTTGCACATGCAAATAGAATAATAATGAAAAAAAATCTACGGAAGTTTTTTAAAAGTTAGTTAAGTATATACCGTAGTAATATTAGTTCTAAAATATTCCCTACAACTAATTTATCACAATCTTCTCGCAGTAAATGCGCATGATTTAACTTAATTTTAGAGAAAATAGTTGGTAAATCAATTACCATATTTATCTTCAAATAACTGTCATTAAATTAAAAAGAAAATTTTGTTTCTTTACGAAATAATTATCTTATACCAGCATAAGACAAACAAATATTTCATCATACGTATGTAGTACTCTGCTTCTTTTTTCTCGTATATACCTTTTATCATAAATTTTAATAAGAATTACATTAAAAGGATTACGCGTGTGTACCGAGAGAAAAGTTCGGTTTAATAAAATTCAATTTATTAAATTTCTTTTAATTACCTTGCGATATGATCGGTAAAGCTTTGATTCTAATAAATCGATTATCGAACTGTAAATATATACAGACAATGTGAAAGGAGAAATATCGTGCAATTATTTTGTGAAAAGCTTATTCGGCATTTACTAAAGTAATCTCTATGTTGGTGTTAATTCACTTAAATTCACTCAAAGAAAACAAAATAAACACACACCCACACAACCACTCTTAATATGGACTAGCTTGTATAAAGACAGGGCTAGTTAAGTAATTGCAAAAAAAAAAAATGTATTCGCAATAATCATGATTTTTCAAGATCTGCATATTTTTGGTTCATCGCGATGATCTTATTTACCTGAACAACTTCCTGTCGGCGCGCTGTGAACACGATCTTGCAAATACCGATGATCGTCCACGTTTTCTGAATCGATTCTCATTCTTTGCCAAATTCTTTTACGTACTGACCATTGCGGTTGCCTTGACCTTCATTACGAATGTCATCGCTCCAATTTTTGCCATTAAACGCGGCAAATACGTGCACATTTTTCCGGTGATATTTCCAATTGACTTCGAGCCTGGAGGGATACTTTATTGGTTGCTCATTTGTTTGCAAATCATGGGAGGATTCTTCGTATGGTCGGTCACTAGTGGAGTTGACTCCACCTTCGGACTTTACGCCTTACAAATGTGTGGTCAGTTTCGAATACTGGCCAATAGGTTTGAAAACTTAAGAGCTTCACCGGATTACAAAATGAATTTGAAAGACTGCGCAGAACGACACCATTTGCTGATAAAGTCTCGGATTGCGCTAGAAAGGATCTTTGGATTTTTGTCCATATGGTTAGCAATCACTAGCGCGGTGGTACAATGCTCACTCATATTTCAAGCGAAAATGGTAAGTTCGTTATACAATAATTTATTCATAAGATACATCTGACGAATCGTTTTCATAGTAAATGAAATTGCTAAATCATTCTTTAATAAATACTATAACATTAACAAAGGACAATGATAACCAGGTGAAAATTACTTGTCGTGGAATTCTCTCCTGATAAATTTAATCACGAATGCCTATGACACTGGACGTTGAGGTGCCACCTCAACGTCTAATTTTAATAAATTAGAAAATATTACTAGATATTCAAATGTAGATCTACTAAATTATGACAATCTGAAAACAATCAATACTCTAGAATATTACGCAGTGCATTGAACACAGAAAGAATATAGTTTCGCTCTACACTACCTCGTTATTGTTTAAGCCGTGTCAGAGGTTCATAAGAGGTTTTATTCTCTGGACAGAACGAAGTTTTGCTGCATCTTACGTGAATTTTGAAAATTATTGAGTATGTCAACAAAATTTATTAACCTGTAAGAATGGCAGTGATCGTGTTGCCTAGAGGTACTAAGATTGTAAATTCTCGAAGAGATAAGTTTACATTCATTTCCCTTGTGTTCGATACGACGTACTCCGAATGCTTAAAGTTGCGATTGCATTCATCTTGCGATCAAATCGATGCCTACTGCACTAGACAAATACGTCGCATTGCATTATCATGTTGCACATTTCTCGATATTTACAACTCGATATGTATCGAAAAAAGCAGCACGTGTTCAATTGTCGAACGAGCATGATTTGATGTCTTTTTAAAAATACACGTGAACATTTGTTGCTTTCCAGCTCTAACCATTCACACTAGGTTCATTCCGTTTTTATGTTCAAGTATCGCATTACAGCGAAAAAAATACATAAAAAAAAAAAAGAAAGAAAAAAAAAAGAGAAAAAAAAGACTCGTACGAGGAACGATAATAAACGGTCGTTAACGCTTCACTCGCGATATGCGCTTGGTACATTAATTACGAGGTAATTGCAATGCGAAAAATATAATGCAACGAAGATGAAAAGAGGGAGACAATCGGACTCGACATCCGTCGACAATTAAGGAAATAGGAAAAAACGATAAGGCATTGGAAAGAAAGGAGAAAAAGAATAAGGAGAGTAAGTGCACAAATGCGTTGCACAAACACTGGAAAGGTGAGTCGACTTAGTGCGTTATTAATTTGCTTTACAGACGAGATTTCCCTGACGCAGCGGCACCCGGAAATCGTAAATCATCGAGTTGGCATTATCGTACAACAAAATAATTGTTTTACCCGTCTATCGCGCTTCTTTCAGACTTCGTAATAAAAGCAGTGATTCCTTGTCTTTGGATAACGCCGACTTCACAATTACAGTTGCGACGTGCACATCGAGGTTGTAGTAGGGCATATCGTAACCAAGGACATTATCCCGATTTAATTTAATTTAATACACAGTATATAATAATTTTTAATAAATGTCTGAATTTATATGAACTATCATTATCGTAAGATATCATTATTATATTAAAATGCGTACAATTCACCGAAATGTTTATTGAAATGTCGACGACGAAATGTGCTAAATCGATAAGAAACCTAGGCGAGGGAGAATATTCCTTCCTCCGGTGCTTCAAGGTAGGGCCTATCGATCATCCGCCAAGACCAAAGCAACCGATCAATCGCTTGATCGCGATCGAGCTACGATCATTGATCGCACCGTAGCCCGATACTACAGCTTAAGAACGTTTATCGCCTGCAGTTTCACGCGTTCCTTTTCAATTCCTAGGAAGACTTATTTATACAAATAATTTATACAATATTATGAAATAAATAAAATACCCGACCCGTCATAATTCTGAAGATAACAATTTGTAAAATCTAGTAATTTTTTCTTTTCTCTCTCATCGATATTGAGATACACCTATACCCTATACACGCATTGAAATCGAGCAGCCCGAAAATGGTTAAAAATTAAAAAATTTTATTTATCTACAAAAATCAGAACATTATAACAGCATTCATAAAATTTAACAATTTTTCTGATCTTTATTTGAATTGAATGAAATTAGTAGCGCTTTTATGAGAAGCGTTGGTAAGGACGCACATGTGTGGGTGCGAATTCGTTTGTCGATCCTTAGTAATGGATTTTACGTTAAAAGATTGGAGAGTATTTCAAAACCTCTAAAGGATACGACGTCGGATAACTTATTTAGATAAAAGTGTTACTCATTCTATAATATATCTTCAATATAATGCAAATATCTTCGTATCATAATTCAAAAGCGATAAGTTAAAATATTAAAAATATTATCTAAGCATGCAATTTTAGTCATTTTTAATGTATTTATGAAAAAAAAAAAAAAAAAAAATGGAATAGATAAATTTATGAGTCGCCTCTTTAAGATTAACTTGGCAAAAGTTTATTCCCACGTGAGTAAAATTACGATAAGATCCTTATCACTATAGTTATGTGCGTGAAACGCTTGTCAAACGGTGCACTCACTGATAAGTATTGAGTCGAACGTAAGATTATGCAGGATTAAAAGAGACAATGCACGTGTGTGCATATACAGTTAGTATTAATTCTTAATGAAATATTAAACTGAAGCTAAATAGTGTAACTATGAAATTTAAAGAAAATATTATATCCATCTAGTATTACTTAAAAACACCCTGCCTTTATTAAGATACGTATGCAATAAGTGAAAAATTGAATATTAAACGTATAAGTTGATTAATATTTTTTTAAATCTTCAAAAGGAATTCAAAACAATGAGTCCCTTGAAAATTGGATATTTCTTTTTCTACATTCTTATGAAGTTAGTGCAAGCTTTCACGTATGGCTGGTATGGAAACGTCATTACCGAAGAGGTAAGTAATACTTGCTTTTGCTTTGCTCAGAATAGATAAATCGATTAAAAATGGATTTAAAATTGTGCTCGTTTATGAACAGAGCGCGTTGTGTCTCAATTCAATGTATAACGCTTACTGGGCAGGATCTGGAGATTTACGGTTTATGAGCGACGTCCTTATCGTATTATCACAAAAGTCTTTTATCTTCAAGGCAAAAGGCTGCATGTTACTGAACATGGATACGTTTACAAAAGTTACTCTTACTATTGTTGTTGTTGATGTTGTTGTTGTTGTTGTCGTTGTTGTTGTCGTTGTTGTCGTCGTTGTTGTCGTCGTTGTTGTCGTCGTTGTTGTCGTCGTTGTTGTTGTCGTTGTTGTTGTCGTTGTTGTTGTCGTTGTTGTTGTCGTTGTTGTTGTCGTTGTTGTCGTCGTCGTCGTCGTCGTCATGTAGCTGGTACTAGGGTGTTACAAATCTTATTACTGCATTGTTCACTGCGTATAATTTTATGCTAATTTCATATAATTATATATTTTAACATTAATTATTCATTTATGAGTCTCTACTTCTAACAAAAATTATGAAAATATAAAACTTTCCGTAA
This sequence comes from Wiebesia pumilae, assembly GCA_018907045.1. Classification (NCBI taxonomy): domain Eukaryota; kingdom Metazoa; phylum Arthropoda; class Insecta; order Hymenoptera; family Agaonidae; genus Wiebesia; species Wiebesia pumilae. The sequence goes on from JACCHZ010000138.1 coordinate 8,333,439, forward strand.
TAGTTATTATTGTTATGACTGTATTAAAATCCTATTTACTACTGCGTGATAATAATACATTTAAAAATTGATTTACATTTACATTTAATTTTTAAATTCATGTCAGTCAATCTAATAATAAATTATCAATCCATATAATTAAAAAAATTTTAAATAAAAACTTCAATCGCTCTTTTGATTTATGTACATAAAAGTTTTGCAGTGGTTTGTAAAATATGCAAGCTATAAACATTTGAATTATGTAATATATGCCGACACTATTTATTATAATTGTCAATAGGCATATTATAGGTATATTTCAATAATTGCCAAATAACAACAACGTTCTTTTTACAGATTATTAATACATCGGCGTCTTACTTTTTTCTTTTACAAACTCTGGATGAAGATCTCGCAAATAAATTAATATAGATTACTTTACACATGTGTAAACATAACTTAGTCTTTCAAATATTATCTATTTTTAACAAAGAAAATATTTTTTATAGAAATAATATATAATTTGTGTATATAATAAAATAAATTAAACCGTATGAAAATAAGTTTTGTAAATTACTTTCTTTGCATATAATATTCTTTACATATAAATTACAGAGAAAGATTCAAAGTATATAGTACACTTATTAAAACGTAGAAGATAAGGTTTCGTGTATCTTAACCACCTATAACGCAAAAAGTGTAAGTAAAAATATTAATCAGGTACAACATTTTCTTTATTTTAATAATAATCTTACAGATTTATTTAATTTATGTATTTAATTTAATTGTACATAAGATAACAATTTACAAAAATATTGCGTATTTATCATTGATTATTATTACTTATTACAATGTACTCATCCTGTACTCATCAACAAGAACACGACAAAAAATAGTATATACTAAAAGAACTAATATTTTATTGATTTTTCATGCAAATGTAGTTAATTAATTGTACTTAATCTGTATTATTTTCAGTCAGAAATTGCGAAAAAATTATTAAAATTACAATTATCGGGTTTAGTGTTAAGATTTCGTAGATTTGAATTTCGCCACTAGAGTTTATAAGTTATCTGCCTTACACTTGTACACAGTTGTAAAGAGCATAAAAACGAGTCATTTTTCAAATGTTTATTGCAATATGGCGTGCTTAAGCTTCAACGCCTGGCATTCAAAGCACGAAATACAAGTTTCACGGACGATAAATTTATTTGTACGTACTCTACGGAAACAAGGTGTTGGGCAATTGGATTTTTAACGATTATCCCTCATTTCAATTAGTGTCAATTAAAATGTCAATAAGAAGCAATTTTATTTAATTTAAATTATATATATGAAACTGCGCATCAAACATATTAATATCGCATTTTTATATAAAACAAATTCTTAATGCACAATTACATTCGAAGGTAATGAATAACACGCGAAATAAATTAAGGCTTTTCAACGGTACTTATGCAAAGGATCAATTAATACAAAATCGTTAACGAACTTGACCGAAAGTGAAGATTAATTTTTCATGTTGCAGATTATGGAGTGAACCACGGAAAAATAAAGAATGAAACGCGATTACAATCGATCTCAATCGTTTGTAATGAACACACAGTAACAGTGTGTATGCCTGGCACGAGAAGTTCAACACTAGTCGAGTATGCCCCAACCACCATCACCTATTTTTTGCATGCGATCACATTTAGAGACATTTCATTTTGTTGTTACAGTTTAGTTATAAGGCTATTTATTGCATCGAACATTTCGATCCAATACTTTCTTGTGAATTTCAATTTAGTCGCTGACTACTTATGCACGAAAATAAAGGCATTATTTCTTTTACATTGTATCCTAAAAATTTTCATAATAAGACAAATAATTATGCGCATACTCGTGAAAAGGTTAAACTTAAAATTAAATAAACATTTTACATTTTACACTTTTTAGTAATTCGAGGATTCCTAGAACGTTAAGAGCACCTTGAACTAGAAAAGTCGAGTAATGCAAATTGATTATCAGGCAGAAATAACTCGTCGATGCATGCCTCGCCGAGATAAACACTAGAGACGATCGATGATAAATTTTAGAAAAATACAATTACGAAAATAGAACAATGACGCGACTGTAATCGCATTTTCGTCAATTCATAGTAAACCTGAAGAGTAAATGCGTGACAGTGAGTCACGCGTGATATTCGAATTGTTGCGCTTTCGCTTTATAAATAAAAATATTATATATAAATAATCTAGGACTTGGCAGTGATCTATAAACATTTTTTTATTTACACAAGTTTTCCTGTATTCTCAAGCTTTTATTATTTAGGCCAATAATTTTTCACTATTGTCATGAAATATTCGTTTTCCAATTTAATAAACTTAAAAACTGAAATTCAGTTAATAACATTGTATATGATAAATTTCTTTAAATTCTTTACACTTGTGTATTTAAATTTACATAATATATTTACAATAATTTTCATATTTAGCTCACGCAATCGATTGCTTATTTTTATTCTGACAAGACAAAAAGCGTACGTTTTAATACAAATACGTATAAAAAGATCTATTTTTATATTCAATTGTAAACCTTTGTTTTCATTATTTAGTTCGCATCTCAAATTCGAGCTTTCATCACTTTATTATTATTGTAATTATAATAAATACATTTTCTTTTTACCTAGCACCAGAATTTAGTCCAAGCTCATCGTGTTATTTTTATTTGCATTGGTAAGCTGTATAGTTAATCTGTCGCATAAGTGCGCAATTTATGTTTAATTATCGATTATTACACGCATAACATTCGAAATAACATTATTATGAGAGATAGCATTGTCGAAATAATAAAAACAAAAATTTTTTTCTTATTTACACTCTTGTTACTTTTTATTTTGGTAGCAGAATATATAAGAAAACTTCATACTATGGGAAATAAGTCATAAAAATTTTCAAATTTATAAATATTATTAATTATAAAGCTATTGTCACTGATTTATTACTGGAAATCATATTTCAAATCACATTCATGGTCATTGAATTTATAAAATATGAGCTTGGATCGAAATATGCAACATAATCGATAACAACCCAAAAAACCGTAAATAGAACCTAAAACACTCTGATTGACATAAAATATATTTTACCTTAAACAAGTGGATGTGAATGCATCGATAACATAAAGAATGCGCCTTCTTTCCCGCTTTTAGTCGTATCATAGTCATATGCTATTTTTAATATTGTATTATAATTATATATTTGTATTTAAGATTTTTAAAATAGTCCTTAATATGAACTTTTTACGATTTAAGTCTCAATGAGTAGGAATTTTATTTTCATGAATTCATAAATCTCGTGTAAATACGTGACAAATTATGAAATCTGTCCTACTTTTACCTGCGTTAAGCGTTACTTTGTTCGCAATCAAGTTAGTACAAATAATCATAAATTGTAAGTCTGTTTGGAAAATGAGAAGCTCTGGCTCAACGATGAACGTACGTACTTTTCTAGCCTCCAGGGTCGAAAAGATTTAACGCCTCGGAGCCTAGGTTTTCGTCAAGGCTTATAATAATTCTTCAATAACGAGTGAACGCTCACGCGAGTAACACGTTGGAACGACTCTTTTTTGCCGGATTAAAGAGAGAAAGAGAACTATCCAGTCGGATATACGGAAATGGAGCAACGAGTGCGATGTTCACGATAATGGTTAGCGCTTTCACGATCCCAAGAGATGTTTTCGTATCACGCAAACACCCTTCGCTCAGCTGGTTTTCTCCTTTTTCTCCTTCTCTCAATCGCTGGTTCGCCCTTGTTCCTTCCATCGCAACGAAGCGTGAAGGTAAAAATCTCAGTTCTCTTTTGAAGCTCTACGTGAAAAAGTAAAACACCACGTGTGCACCACGCGATTCTCTTGCTCTCTATACTCGAAAAAAATACAAGTCTCCAATCCACTTTTCAATCGATAGTTTACATTAAAATACGTACGATTAGTTGCACTTAAAAATAATTCCTTAAACGAATGTATAGCGGTGTTAAATAGTTTGTACGTGCTCGTTATATTACTTGAAACACGGAAGATATATTTCTGACGGTAATAGGTCGTTGAAAAAGAGTTTCGTGCGTAAAAAAGCAAAAGAAGAGCCGTGTGCAGGGGAAATAAACTTGCTTCGGGATAAATGTCAGCACATAATGCGTAAGCTACTGGATTTCGAGGCGAACAAGTACCTGGTGGACCGTCGATTTCAGGAAGACAGTCGTTTGCGTAACTCGAACCTTTTCGCTCTCTACGCGAAGATCTTCCGCGCGTTGCTGGCTAAATGGGAGCGAACCGACGGGACCGCGGAGGATGACGGGTACAACCAGGTGCTGGAACATCTCGTACTACCGAGCAACGAACAATGGCGGCTGCAAGTCTATTATCAACTTGTCGAATTGCAACGCGAGAATGATCGCACCTCGGGCCGTTACGACATTGTCAACAATGTCCTCGACGAAATACCGTAAGAAGCGTATGATGCTTTTAGTCGCTCAAACCAATAAAATGAGACGCTTTTCTCTACTCTTTTCTCTGCTTACTTTTCCTTTTCACTTCAAATTCAGAGTAAAATTAACGACTTGCCGTTAGTCAAAGTGCTCGTAAGAGAGCTTTTTCTTCGATTCGCTAGATTTATGTTCAATTGAATGATCTAAAAAAACTATTCGTCAAAGAGCTTTACGTGCACTTCACGAATCCTCGCAAATTTATTATAATATATATTATAATACCAAGTTTGATCTAAAGGAAAGGATGCATTTCGAAACTAATATATTGCAGGACTAATACAGTTGTGACGGACAGTAGAAATTTCTTTTCGCGCGTTCATTTCGTTCGTTCGTTTAAAATTAGTTTCCACAATCTTGCATTTCGAACGTGAAACTCGTGAAAAATAAGTCTGGTACATTAAGTGAAAATACGTTAAACTGACATAAAAATAACATTTGAATTGCTTCAAAAATCAAAGCAATCGTAACTCGACGAAAATATCTGAAATTGTACGAAAACGTATTACCGGATAAGGATAATCATTTTTTGCCTGAAAAGTTACGCTGTTAATTAAACTTGTGAATTATTTATAAAAATATGATATTAGTAATACGTAAAACATACGTTTGTAATATATTTGAAATATATTCACGCGTTGAGATATTAAAAGATACGCTTGAATTTTTTATTTTATTTTAACAATACGCTGGTCTTCGTAACAATAGAATTATTATAATACATATTAGTGGGCGTAGCTCACTCAATTGTCATAAATAATTTCAAAATGTTTCACTTATTATTTTAAATTTGCAATATAATGCTCATCTTTCCGTGTGCCGGCGTGTTTCGTTGTAATCTTTTAAATTCTGTATTGTCGTTAACGATAAATCAGATCGCTCGGCACGATATCAAATCCTTAATTAACAATATCAATTCGCAATCTCTGCGTATCTCTATGATAAACAGATATACTTAATGATATTAGCAGCTTATACTCGCTGTCTTATTGAAAATTGGTTAAGCGGGAAATCGATTGTCTACCACATTCATTTCGTACAAAATTCAAGTTTTTGTAATTTTAACCTTTATAATAATCTAAAAAATAGTATAACCTATATTAAGAATAAAAAAACCATTAAAATAATACGTAAAGAACGGAACAAGAGACGAGGATGAAATTAGTTTAGAAGAATGTACGTTTATGCAGGCTAGAAATGGATCGAAGCACGATGATGATCGATCGTAATATACTAGAGATGTTGAGGCTCAAGAAATGGGATTGGGAACCAGATTCTCGAGTCGTGTACCCGTTAACGCCGCGTTCGAGCTGTAAATTTGACTCTGTCGACTCTGGCTCTTCGCCGATGCTAAAGAACAGCGTGGATCCGGGATGGAAGCTCCGGGATCTTCTACTAGCTGCCAAGATACTGACGAACTCGAGGGAGAAGCAAGAGTACGCCGACGAGGCCGAGATGCGGAGAGTCTTCGGACTTCTCTACGACGTTCTCAGATGTTCGTTGCATCTTTGTCTTCCCTTTGCAAGTGTTTGATAAATTAATCTCATCGTAGATTGCAATTCGCGTTTTGTGCAAATTAACGTTTTGCTCTAAGAAACACTCGAACAGCTTTAATAAGGTTTAGTGAGCTTTCTCAATGAACATTTCACGAGCTAAGCTCCTTTCCGCGAATACAATACAATTACGTGCATTCTTCCATTCTTACGATTAACGGGGCACATTCGATAACAATTTCACCGATGAAATAAGCGCCAGACTGAGTCCGAAAGTTCCTTATCCTTCGATTAAGGTAAAGGTAAAAAACATTGTACAACGGTAGCATTTAACCAGTTTTACAAAAATGTCAGCGAATCCTTCGTTTATCGTTGGAAATAAATCAACAGCAACGTTCGCATTCTTCGTTATAACGAATTAGCTGCAAGTTTAGCATCCCGTTATTCTAGTAGTATGTCTAATAGACTACCGGATTAAGGAATCGATCGCTAATACGTTCCTCCCGTTCTTTGGCCACAGACAAGCAAATACTCAATTCTGTCCTGGAAAATGTGGGCTTCTGGCAACGATACGCACAGTTTAGGAAACGCAAGCAGCTCGTCTGGCTGCTGCTGTACGACATGCACGGGAGAAAGTTCGCACGAGTTGGTAACAATTCTGCGGTGGCGATGCGCAACGAGTCCCTGAAGCAGGTGAACCTGCTGGAAGTGGAGAAAGCCCTGCTTGACATGAAAACAAGAGTGGCCGCGGGCCTCTCGCGACTACGGATTAAAGGATCGGCTCTTACTTTGGGTACGGTATTGGTTTACAGTATTAGCCTTCGTTGTCCTCGATAATTCGCGTAACATTTAAGCACTGGATTAATCTTCATTAAAACTGCAAAGGCCAACTACCTTCTTCAATTACAATTTTCGTGTATATTGCGATGCTTGTTATTGCGTCGTTTTTTCAAATAAATGCGGACGCATCCGTTGTTCGCTTTTTTCGTATTCAGTTTTTCATTAATTAACCGAGAAGCCAATATCAAATTTTCTTATTTTTTAAACCAAGATTAAAGGTTCGATATCTTCACTGGCAGTTAACCACGTCACCTTCATTATACTCCATCTGTAATTATTTTATTTACTTTTACGATTATTATAATTAACTCAAATTAGCTGGAGCCTGAGAAATAAAATTAATGACAATTGTATTGATTAAGAAATCGACGTATGATTTATGAGTTTAAGCACTTTATAAAGAGTGCCTTTGTTCAAGTTCATGATTAAAGATTTAAGACGTCAAGTACCGAGGAGGGCTAAAATGGAAGATGGTCGATCGTCCTCGATCGTCAGGGAGAGAGAGAGAGAGAGAGAGAGAGAGAGAGAGAGAGAGAGAGAGAGAGATAGAGAGATTACTCGATCGCGGTGGTGTTAGTAGCCCCTAGCAACCCCCGCAATCCGCTCTCTCTCTCTCTCTCTCTCTCTCTCTCTCTCTCTCTTTCTCTCTTCTCCGCCGATGCGCAGGTGACTCGTATCAAAACTTTGTAAACGACGGGATAAATGATTCGAAAGGAGAATCACGCGATTGCGATATAATTCATTCGGCCGAATGAATTATGACGAAGTGCGCTACGTTTCTTCCAATAAATAGAAGAGCTCTTGCCGGACCATCAACGTGTGGCAGAAGGAGTGACCTGGGGGGAGGAGGGATCAATCGCCTTCGGCTGGGTAAACAGTTCTAAAGTACCGACCCGAGGAATATTCATCGAGGAAATGAAAAAACTGGGCCTGATGCTCTGCTCCGGATGCTCACCGACCAGTGAACTCGAGGAACACGAATACGTCTTCGACCCGCTCTGTCCAAAGGTCGTCAATCTTCACGAGAATGCCAGGGAAAAATTAGCTTCATCAGAGCTCGTCAGGAGTCACGGCTTCGTCTTTCTGGTTCGGATTTTCTTCGTATTTTCCCGATACACGCACAACTAAAATTCCAAATGTTTATCTCATGAGAGGATTTAATTTTTAACAGCGCGAATAATACCGTATTTGTCAGTCAACCTACTTTCCTAGCCAATCGACACTACAAGTATTTCAAAACAAAGTAATAGGCTCTTAAAGTTATAAGAATTTCTTTCGAATTCGTAGCCTGTGATTTAGATTTTTTTCTTATTTTGCACAAATCCTCTTTTCAATTCAGTCGCTCGTAATTCTCAAAGCGCGCTTTGAGATGCGAGGTTTCTTTATGAAAATCGTGTACTCGACATCGAAGAAATGTATTCCTCCTTCTGATTTATTTAAAAACTTTAATTGTAGGAACGATCCCTGTGCCTGGGAGCAGCTACTCTGGTGCACGCTTTCAAGGTAGGCAAACTCAGTGGTCCCATTATCTTAACGCATTCACTGGCACCTAGACACACTGGTTATTTGGCCGAACTACTGGTGGATCTGCAAGATGTCGGTAGACTTCTGGTATTTGGCCTTGGCGATAAGCGCACGCATTGCGAGGCCTACCTACAAAAACTTGGAATTTCGATGCAACGCTGCAAGCTCTTCTCCGAAAGGTCTCGTGCGGATCGATTTCTTGACGAAAGCACTGAAAACATTGTAATATTGTTCTTAGCGGCAGTTTTAGCATTGAAATAACTCGCTACGTTTACGACGAAGAGCTAAGTAAAATTCGAAAGTGCTGCATGTACGATGCGCTATGCGCAATGATTTTACATTTTTATATTCTTGAATTTCATTTCTCAAGTGCGCGGCTGAAAACGAAGGAAATGCAGGCTCCACTCGATCCTTTATCGCCTCTTTCGTTTCTCTTAAAAAGGTACACGTCTGAGACAAAGTTGCCCGAAATCGAGCGTGCGACCGTGGTACTGGCAGCACCACCCTGCAGCTACACGGGAGTTCGCGACGTGGTGGACCTGGCGATAGCCCGAGATGGTGACTTCCGGCTGCTGGAGTCGCTGACGAGCCAACAAGAGAAATCGCCGCAACAACCGCGAATCCTGCTCGCCGAACAGATGTCCACCCTCAAGTACGCCCTCACGAGACCGAACGTTCAGCTCGTCGTCTACGAGGTGCACACGCTCCTGCCCTGCGAGACGGCGGATATGACGCGTCAGGTGGTCCAGCAGGTCAACAGGATGATGCTCGACAAATTTCAGCGCGACCACGCGGTACGAGAGCACAGTCTATCCAAATTTATAGCTCATTGTTGAACGAATTCAACCTAGGAATATCATAACGGTTCACAAACTGATCTATCTGCATCTGTGTATCCAATGTCGGTGTATCTTGAATGTCTTCTTGAATGTCTTCATGAATGTCTTCATGAACGTCTTCATGAATGTCTTCATGCATGTCTTCACTAAAAGCTCATAATATTTTGAAATAATGTAGTTTACACTTTCAACGTTCTTTCAACAGCAAAGAAAAAAGTCATCTGCGAAGGGCTCCACGGGACAAATATCCAACTCGGAATATAAATCCGTATCTTCAGAATCTATCGTGATGTCGCTAGATGATTCAAAATTAAATATCGAATCAGAGGATGAAGTTTCTTTGGATGATACGTCGGTATGCGGAAGATAATATTTTAAAGATAAGCTTTTTATATTCGATTATCGCACAACCGTCGCGATAATTGTAACGAGATTTGTGATGATTTGAAGTTTTTTTCCCTTCAAACCCTACGTTTAATCGTCTATTTTACTTCAACGGTGTAAAAAATACGTTGTCCGCTTGATAGTTATTATATGCATTTAAAGTATAACCGTACGTCATGTACGAATTTGATGCGAAATGTCAATTCTTTATATACATGGAAAAGCTTTAATATTAAACGTTGTATTAATTGAGATGCATTCTGCTTTGATCCAGGAATTGCCGAAGATCCCAGAAGGCGATCTCTTCGAAGTGTCGGACTTGAATGACGTGTATCAGAGAGATTGTACCAAACTGGTAGACCGAGGGGCATATGTAGTCCTTATCAAGCGTAAAGAGATCGTGCAGTTCAATTCGCAATTCATGATCGAAGTTGCCGAGGGCAAAGGAATTTTCGGAGATTCGACGAAGCAATTGATGACACTAGAAAATTACAAAGTATCGACTCCAGCGGAAGCTCCTCAGACTGGACGGAAACGTCGCAAGTCGAGCAAGGTGATCTTTAAAATACTGCTGTTCAGTTACGTCGTTTTCCTTTTGGGAAAACCAATCATTTTCTTAACGTGTAACCGAGTGACGACATATTTGCATCGAATTGCATAGTTTGAAAGTGTAAAATGTATACATTCAGTTAGCAGAATTAGTATTACCAGGCACTTGCTAGCTTACCTTAACGTTATTCTTATATTTATGCACATCGTTATTTCTCAACTTTTCACATTCATTCCAACATTATCCATCTGTTTCCATATCTCTGCTTTCTCGTGTTGGCTCGCTCCTTTCCCTTTCCACGACTCGCTACACTTCATATCTGGTTCACTTTGATCTTTACGCTTTGATTGCCCACGTAATAATTGAAGGGAATCTGGACAAATTTAACTACTTTACAATCGTAGTTGTTTACTTTGGCGTTTACTATCGCATTCTTTATTTGAATCAATGTGCATTTACTTCTCTTTCGAGGCACGATACTTTACGAGAATACTGATTTTACAACCTCGGTATTGTTCCGCTAATCTCAATAAACAAAACGAAATTACGCGAGAAAGAACATCGAACAAAGTGTTTTCTTAATATCTAGGGAGGTTTGACTCAAACGCCGCGAACGCTATTCGTATCAGATAGCGTTTTCTTCTCCAGCAAATAGAAAGCTATAAATAACTGCAATGTAATTAGAACGCACATTATTAATACAAATTACAAAGCATTTAATCAGAAAATACATAATAATTTATCACGATAATAAATGTCTATTGGACGATTTATCACGAAAAAAGTGCTGGTTGAACTTTCCTTCTTTAAATTCTAAATAAATAACTATTGGATTTCGCTTGCATGTGATGCGAAAAATAAGAGTATTTTACACAGTAGTGCGCGTACTCGCAACGATCCATAAAATCCAGTAGAGGCATGTGGCACACCCGTTAAATATCAGGAAAGTTAACGGCCACGAGAAGGGAAAAGTTACGTTAAAGATACGTTAAAGATACGTTAAAGATACGTTAAAGATACGTTAAAGATACGTTAAAGATACGTTAAAGATACGTTAAAGATACGTTAAAGATACGTTAAAGATACGTTAAAGATACGTTAAAGATACGTATCGTTTGAGACGAAGCTCTAGGATATCGGGCTCGCAGCGACAGATGCTTGTAAATAAACGAGTTTAGGAATGAATCCAAGGGGGCAAAAGCCTTCGGTGCTAGAAAGAGGATCGCGACATTCACAGGTCGCATGTTCGCAGATCCAGTTCGAGCGGATAACGGCGCCGACTCACGCCTCCATCGTGCGCGCCCTGCGCGACAGGCATCCGTGCCCGCGACACCAGCAGCATCTCGTGAACGAGGTGAGCTCGGTGGAGAAGCAGGTGCTGGAGGCGCGACGTCGCGACGCCCACCGTTGGTGGGACGAGGTCGCGCACGCCTGGCGCAGCAACTCGAGCAACGCGGACGACTATCGCTTCCACGCCCTCAGGACCGATCCACTCACGCGGAAGATACTCTTTCCCACGCACGTCATGCACATCACCTACGCCGAGGAACAAAAATCCTCTTTCGCGGTGTCCTGAAGCCCTGCGCGCTCTTATCGCCAAGTGTTTGGAGTCCGGATCGACGATTATAAGCCGAATATATTTCGATCGAGGCCGAGCTCTTCCGTACCTACCTCGTCCAAACCCTCAGGAGTAGTCGGCATTCGGATGCTCTACGACTGCAGCGACGAACATTTCTTGCGAAGGAATTCTTTTACCTTAGTCATATCGACACGATGTCCACGAAAATAAACGAGATCAACGCGAGCATCAGCTCTTTACTTGCCTTTTTTATTTCATTTCATAGCCACGAGATGAGTTCTCATTTTAAGTGATGCAACTTAACGAGTAGTTTCCACTGACAAACCTGAAGCTACGGTGTATTACGGAGGAAACGCTGCAAAAATACAATGAACATCATTTTTCCAATAAAATTTCGTCGGCAAACGTGTGAAAGTACTACTTCGTCGCGTACTCCTGGTTCGTTCGCACTCGTCGTCGATCGAAGCTTCAAAGAAAATCGTCAATCGCATTCGGCTTCTGCTTTCGTTCGTAATTCTTTTTCTCTCGTAGCTCAGACCTGCGACTAGTTTTTACAAAAGTATACGAGTTATTTAACAAGCATCGTCCATTTGAAACTTTCATAAATTCCGTTCGTAGTTAAATTTAGTGCTTTTTTCGGTTCGACGCCATTTACGTTCGTTTTCATTTGCTGCGTTCGCCGTTATAAATGATTGAAAAAGAAACTAAATGGTTGACTGTTAAATTTACAGACCACGTAAGCCTAAGAAATAAGGGCATTTCATGGCAACGTAACGTTGTTATGAACGTTTTTACACGTATTTACAAAGTTTATTTAGCGTATGAATTTAATATTACGGAATAAGTTTTGTAGTTAAATAGTTGAGCTTCTTACAGATCTTACGGTGGATAATAAGTTTGCTGCATTGTAATAATTACATCGCGCGCGCGCGCGCGCGCGTGTGTGTGTGTGTGTAATATCTTGAACTAAGCATTAACGCAATTGATGAAATCGATGATTTATTTAACATTTTTAGAAATTTTGAATTAACCCTTTTAAAAGTAGTTATACAGAGCTTCGAGTTCAATTGATACTCCGTCGTCTCTTCTGGCAATTCAAAAATCACAGGATGAATTGGATATCGAACTGTCAAAGAAAAACGAAAGGGAATGGACAACTAATGGGATTTACAAATGCGATTTATTCCAAGAACAAAAATTTGAAAAGCCTACGCAACCCAATAACACAGTGAGTTACAGTTACAGCTACTTAGTAAAGTATAAATTGTTTTGTAAAATAATTGTTATCGCAAGCATAACGTTACTTATTCTTAATTTAGAGCAATGGAACAATCGAATCGATTGAAGTGTACGGCTCGTGCCACCCAGACGGTAATCTCAAAAAATCTGCGCGTCCGTTGAGTTCTCATTATTTTTATAACGTGAACAATCCTCGCAAAGCTTTGGAAAAGTATGACATTTATGTTGCATACTTTAAGAATGTCGTAAATGTACTTAATCAATTACAATAAGTCGAATTAATCTTCATAAAGCATATTAATACTCTTTATATAACTAGCGCACTAATCTATTTGAACTTAATGATTATATGATTATGATATTTAATGCTTTCCAATGTGCTTTAGTATTGAACACCGAGTGAATTGAACAATAAGTTCTTATTACAGCCAAGTATTTACTAATACTTCATAGAAGTCTGATGTATTTAAGAGGATTATTAGGATTTTTTATTTACACAAAGAATGAAAGAAACGCGCATAGATTCATTTACTTCGAATCTACCCTCAGAATAATATCAGCTGTTAACCGCAAGTTGTACATTTCAGCTCAAGATACGATTCTAGTGTATTGTCTCCTTGTACACCGGAACCAACGGATAAGTACCTTGAAACAAAAGGCGAAAGGATGTCTTTCGATATATCCTTGAAATCTAAGCAGCAACCTTATCGACAAATTTTGCCTCGAAAAGTTTCAAGGTCGTATCGGATTCCCTTTAAAAGTCGTTTGGAAACTGTTTTCGAGCAAAGTCAGAGCTTTTCTTACCTTTTTCCAGAAAATTGATTGACTTGTAATAATTTCCAAAGAAAGCTGAACGAGCATTCATTTTCAGATTATAAAACATTTTTCAAGATTCTTTATTTGTAAAAATTTTTTTAAGTTACATACGAAATACAATATTATATTTAAAGACGAATAACTTGGACAAATTTTAATCTATACAATAACGTCTTTCAATACATGATACAATAACTCGACAAAATTCATAAACTTAACGCTAAACGTGGAAAAAACACAAGAATAGTGCGGATACTCGAATGCTTGGTCAGTTGAATGCTCTATGATGTCTTGTAATTGTATATTATCTTGAATAATAATTTGTATCGTTTCGTTGTAATATAATGTAAATAAATCAATTAATTTTTTATAATCTGGTTTAATCATGTTCCATACGATGTGAGCACTGTAGCCCAGAGTTATCCAAAAAATCCTCGAGGACAGTACTCGTTTGCAGAATATCCTTAAATATCTAACTGTTGTCGTCTTTACGTATTTGTACAAATTGAAAATTTTTTCACTTGTAATAGAATTCGCAAATTTACAGTTATTTTCCATTATTCTTCTTAATTGTGCAATCACAACCGTCGAAACAATTACACTTAAAATAAATGCTACGTCATTCTGATTTTCGATAAGAAATGTTATCGTGGTATTGTAATTGTTGTGAAGTTTCATACAAAGCCACGCGTATAAGGCTTCCCATTTAGAGATTATGTTTTCATTAAATTTTTTACAATAGATCCACAGAAGCACTGGAAGGTAATCCTTTGATTCCTTTATAAACATAAATAGGCGTAGAAAAGACTCCATCAAATTCTTCTTAGCTAGGTGTAGGTAAAATATCATTTCCGCTATCTTTACATGAGATACTAGAATTACAGCAAAGAATATAAAACCAATTAACGAATCCTTAATTTTGAATTTCTTGTTTATCCCTTTAACTTCTTTCGGGCTTTTTGATTTCTTCGCTTTTTCTATTTCTGACTGAAAAATTGATTTTTACTTATACACTGTCGTTTATTGCGAAACATAATAAAAGTTTAAAAAAAAAAACAGAAAAAAAACGCAAAGTTAAGAAATATCTCGAAGAAATTCTGCTTTTGAAAATATACAGTTATACACAAGTATTATTAAATTTATAGAAAAATTTGGACTAGAATTCAGTTGTGATTCTATTAGACACAAGTTTATTATTTGAAATTGTAATTGTAAGTATTTGATTAAATATTTTTATTTCGTGTGAAGATATTTCAAAACTGTGATAATTATCAGCATTTTCTTTTCGCTTTTATTTAATTAGTTAAAACTTAGTACAATACAAATAAATCGTTTTAAATATGCTAGAAACTATTGATTATTGGATAAATTCGATCTTTCGATCATTATAACTTAGAATTCCAACTTTTCGTTGGAATTATGTAGAATTTTTTAAAAAATATTGTTTTAAACATTGAATGAAATGTTATAACGTCGTTAGAGTAGAAAATACTTATTTCTCATTGGAATTATCGCCTGAAACACACGATTATCAAGAAGATTATTGCAAGATTTTAATTGTATCAACTTAGGAAATCTTAATCTTAAAATAAGAGCTTCGTTCATTTGGAAAAATCTTCATGTTAACTATAAGCACATACATAAATTAATATAAATTAATGCAAACACAAAATAATATGCTTATTTTAGAACATTGGTAATGATTTAATTGGACGGGAGCTTTTATCTAATTTTCGACCCTTACAACTTCAAAATTTTAACATCTTTATTGAAAAACTCATTTATTTGGAAATAACTAATTTGTTTAATTTTTTTCGTGAATAGCAGCATTGTAACTAACAAATAAGTCAAGACTACGAATTTAAAATATACTTAAGTAACTTTTTTACCCACGGAAAAGAATCAGTGTAAGAGATGGAGTTCGTATATTATTGAAAAGGCTCATTTTACCTAGTAAACGCGTAAATAATCGAAAAAATTATCACCATTTCTCAAAACGAGCGAAATTGTTTTCGTTGTATGATACGGATTTAGAAATTGCGCATCGAACATTACAATATGATCAGATTATACTCTATCTACATTATATTATGAAATTTTTTTAATTTGATCATGATTTTCTACCTCTATTTTCCAAGCTTCTTTGGAGTTTTCCTGGTATAATATTTTTTGGTAATAATTAATACAAAACATTAACGATCAATTTCAATTCTGAGAAATGGTTTAGTACTTCCTTGTTTGAAATTACGTTACTGTCTTAGAACTACAATCGACAAAATATTACCTCATTTATCTTAAAATGTAATTTTGTGCCGTTGTTCATTTGTAACTCACGAGTGAGAGCAGCGATGACGGCATCCTTATTTTGACATTTATTTTCAAGAACTTTTACAGCGCTTACCAAATCACTGCGCGTTTGACTATCCAAATCGACAGAATAGCAATTAGAAACTGTGGTACACAAGCTCGTAATTTCATTAGTATTCAAGAAATTCTTGAGTTTGCGATTACGAATCTTCAAGCGTTGTAAGCCCTCTCGAACTTCAACCTTCATGAGCTAGAATAGAAAAAATATTATTACACTTTCAGCATTTGTTATCATTGTTCATTATAATACAAATTTTCTTTACAAAAACTTACCTTCAAGTGATCCAACATAGGATTCTTGCTGACTGGATAATCATTTTGCAGTTTGTCGTTTTTCTCAACATTCAAAAGCTTAGTGTTGTCAGTAATTGTGTCAAAATCTCCCTGAAACTTCTTTCTACTCGTGTCTTTTGTAAATCCTTTCTTAACGCGTGCTTAACCGAAAAAATGAGAGAAATTGAATTTTTAAATCCTTTTAACGATGCATCGTTTATATGTTACCATATGTTTACCATCCTCATCCGATACCAATAAGAAATCTTCGTGCGATTCATTTCTACTGCAAAAACAAGTGTATCTAGATTTCTCGCTACATAATGTTCTTTCGTCAATTGAGTCATTTGATAATACAGAATCACTATCCGCATCCTTATAACTACAATAGTTACTACAGAAAATAAGTTTATAATTTTTTAATTTAGGTAATTGGAATGAAAGCTTACAAAACTTAGAATAAATGAAGGAAATTGTCATTGATACTCGATTAAAATTTAAGCAAATTTTATATAATCATTGTGCATAATTTTTTACTAAGCAAAACAAATAAATAAGGATGTGGAAGGGTAAAATATCCGGTAGATCGTCGATTTCTGTCGTCTCTCTCTCTCTCTCTCGCTCACCTGCACCCTGCCCCTCATCGCTTCTCATACCACTTCCTTGCGATTCACTTCGTGATAACTGTACTTGTTCATTAAAACATAAATCAATCTTATAAGTAAGCATACGGAGATATTACACACGATGAAGGAGAATTAATACACAAATCAATGTACTAAATTTCCCATCCTATTTCGATTTCGATTGCTCCAAAAGTGGGATTGAAGTAAGAGTACATTATAACTTATAAAGAGTAAGTTATAACTGTAATAACTTACGAGTTATTCAGTTTTTCCTCTTGAAAGCGTTGACATTCACACGACTCCTCTGAATCTGTTGATGAAGGTGTTTCATAACATGTACATTTCAAATTATTAAAAGGAACGTCATTTGTACCAACGCATTTTATTTTTTGCTTTTTATCTTCGTTGTTTATCATGGTACATTCCGTTTGAGTGGAGCGACAAGTAATACAATTATCAGACTAAAATAATAATAGTATGAATTTATATTTGTACATTAAAGCATTCACTCAAAGTTTTGCGTTCGTTCATAAACTCTTATCGCGTTTGGCATATAGCGAGTATAATGCGTACAAAGTATAGCCATCAAGACTCTAATCAAGTAATAACCCCAGATATAGTTCTCGTAATCGAGTCCGCATCATAGTTCTCGTCTTCAAAAGTCGTACCTTGTGTTCGATTTCATTTCCCAACTGTATTTTTGCTTTCCACGCAAAATCCTACCTTCCCTACCTAAATTGCGTTTATCAATGAATCTCGCAAAAATTACTTTATTCTACGAACTCTTCAACCTCGCCTTACTCATTCAACTACTACTCTAACTTGCTTCCACCTCGCCACGTGTATCTTTTAACGCAAATGAACCCTCGATGAACCCTCGATGAACCCTCGATGAACCCTCGATGAACCCTCGATGAACCCTCGATGAACCCTCGATGAACCTATTTATGTGTACCTATTTATGTATACCTACAGATGCACTCGTTTGACTAATTATTAAGTTTTGACTAATTATATTCTACGATCTTTTCATTTTCTAACATTCCACTCGTTCGCACGTTATCATCGCGTCATTCGTACATACACAAACGATAATTATATTTATCACTGTTACAATTACGTCGATAACCATTTTCAACAATGCTATTTGCATGGACCTCGGAATGCACAAACCAAAAATCATAAAATAAAAATATTTGGACTTTACTTAAAATTGTTATCGTTTACGTTTACACAGATAAAATATCATTTTGGAGAATGGAATCAGTTTTGCATAATCTTTCTTGCATAATCTCGCCGGGAGTGAAGCATCAAAACAATCCGACAAAATAAATCTGAACGTTGGCTCCACGAACTTCATCCTGTCGAACCGTAGGCGATGGGACGAGGACTGGTTATTTGACCACGACTTCCCACCCTCGGTATAACTCAATTTAAAAAGCTACTTGAAAAAATCTAACAAAACCAAATCTGAACTAACTATATTTAAATATTAATCTACTTCTTAGCTCACTGATTCCTTAGAAACAATTGTTATTAACGCGTTATCAAAAATCTTACTTCAGCAGGAAGGTTATTGCAGGATTTCATAGGTCGATTAATTTCTTCTTTGACAGGCGAAGAATCTTGATCTTCTTGTTGCTTGTCAGAACAAGACTCTTGTGTTTTATTAAGTACTGGCGTAACGTTCTGAGTTTCCTCAGTCAATTCAATCTGATTCTGTTCAAGACTTTGCAAATTATTACACAAATTGTTACCGTGATCTTCGAGAAGATTTACCCTTTCTTCTCTAATAAATATACAATCCTTATTGGCAGAAGTACAACTTGTATTTATACTCATTTTCTCATCCTCGGATAGTGTATTTGTTTTCACATAAGTATCGTCTTGTTTATTAAGGCAATCGGAATAGTAAATTTTGTCATGTAAAACTTTATCCTTATTAGCTAAATCATCAGTTCGGCAGATAACGATGTCGTCCAATATTTCTATAATACAATATTTTCGTTAAATAAAACATCTATTAAGATTCTCTTAATCGAATTTATTACACGTGCATGGGCATAAGATATCGATTCGTACTATTCCATATTTATTAAAGTATTTTTAGATTTTATACCATTCAAAGACTTCGACTGATATGCACGATAATAAGCGAATAATTGCTTTCGGTTAATAAATTGCAAAGAAAGACCCACGAATAACGTACGTATATGCATTCCAACTTCATTGGTGAAAAAATAACAATGAAATAATATTACTCGCAAAATTCATTTATTTATTTATTTATTTTTATATTTTTTTCGCTTGTAAAATAAAAATCACAATATAAGAGATTTATTGTGAAATTTTGATAATTATTTTCACTTCGTAACGATTCCAATTAATGTGGTTCAAAATCGGATTAATGCAAAAATTCCTTCAATTTCTCGCTGGACGGCAGTGGATCGCAAAACCAAAATGTTATCTTTTTCATACTGTAATGTTTTGAATTAATCGTTTGTCGAAATTGAATATACGGGCAACCCAATCTATTATTCTGGAAATTTAGAAGCGCTTTCGACGTGTTACGTTTTTTTTTATTTCCGAAAAATCAAGAATGTTTCGCAGATGTCAAATAGGATGTACTTTGTGTGCGCAAGGCTACTAATGAATTTTTTCCTAAATTTTCCTAAAAAATTCCAGGCAGTGCCATCCAACGCAACAAACGGGATAAATTTTTCTAATCCATCTAATGATAAAAATTAAATAACAATTTGAAAATAATCAGTAATTCTAATTGTGCAAAGTGTAGATTAATTATTTGGAGGACCTCCTTACCAGAGAAGGCTTTGCGGTTATGTAAAAAGTTTAATTAAATAATTGATTGCTGTCAACTTCAGAATTAATTGCAAATCTTATTCCAAGGCGTTGAATTTTCTGGATGTCAATAGTAGTGTAATTCAAGCAATTATAAGCAACAACTTAATTCAAAATTTTTCAATGAATCACGAGATGTTAGCTTCCGATTTGTCAATTGACAAAAAATGCAATTAAACAATATGTAACTTACCGAGTAGAGTTCTACGATAAACAGTTTATCAAGATCTCAATAGCATTCATATCTATTATTAGGATTCATATCTATTATTGCGAGAGATTTAGCAGAGTATCAAGAAAAAGAATGTTTTTACGTCTTTTTACTTATTTATTTAAATGCAGAAAGCGATGAAAATCTCAGGCTCGTACCTTCATTCTCATCAGCTAAATCATTGGGGCTGCGCTTAAGTTGCGATGGCTCGATCGGCTCAATCTGTGGCAGCATTTTTTCAAGCTGATCTAGTTTCTCGCGCAAACACTGCATATGGAATTCCATATCGATAACGCGATGTTTACCACCTTTGGCGCGTCTTTGGTGCGCCGAGAGTCGTCGCTTGACTTTTAAACAGATTTTCTCTTCTTTCTTGTGCCCTTTTCGATACTTAGGTGAAGGTATACTTATTTCGATGTCTGCTAGTATAACTCACCTATTTTAGGGATATTTAGTTACTTTGACGACAAACTTTGATGCCTAAAGTTATTTACGCGATACTACGAAAATTTACATCGTTGACAAGGATAAGCGAGAGCGTTAACTAAACGTGAATTTGGCCATAAGTCGATTCAGGATTAAGCATCGGGGATGGAATGACTATTATTTCTAAGAGCGCAATCCTTTACACTATCGAAGAGTAAAACGCACCATTTGTAGATATATCAAATTAATTAACCATCTCTTCGCCACGCGCAGATAATTATACGTATTCTCGTGATATCCTTGAATCTATTTAATGGCGGCGGGACGTTGACTCTCCTTAGGTAGATAAGACCTGGATTCACCACGAATGCGCGGAGCAACTGAAATCGGCTTGTCAGACATTAAGATGTTGAAAACGTAAACCTGAGTTAAGACGCAATAATAAAGTGGAGTCATGTATTGTGATCCCTTCGGATTCTAGTCTAAAAAGTAAACGGTAGAAATCGCTCGCTCGCTATAATAATGTATGCGCGCACGCGTACACATATTGAGACAACGAGATGTTTCCATCTCTTCGCCCATGCTGGAAGTAACTCAAATAAAAATTACTTTTCTACTAGATAATCATTTCCAAGTCTAAAGTAAATTTGTAAGATAAAAAAGTTTTTTTAAACTAAAGCATCTTTATTAAATAAAATATTCTTTAAATACATAAACTGAGTACATATTGATGAAGCTCGCGATTATTGGAACTTGAAATTTACCATAATTATTTTTTTTTCTCAATACTAAACGTAAAATACGGCATCATTATATTTATATTACAAATAGCAAATGCACTTCCTTAAAGTTTTTAAGTCCCTTAAAACTAATCCTGTCAAATTCTAATATTTAAACTTATAATATTAGGCCCGGTGTAAACAGGTGATATTGCCGGTTTACCAGAACTATTATAAATAATATACCATATTGTGTCATATAAAGGTTTCGTTGTTCTGAAACCATGAGTAAAGGAATGCGAAATAATTATATATAGTGGAGTAATACAAATTGACAAGCTTTTTTTAGAAAACATTACAAATAGATTATTAGTTTTAATTAATATTAGCGCACGATATTATTATAAGCTTATAAATTATTTTTAGAGTTTCAAATCGCTATTTCAATATTAAAGTAAAAGAAATTATAAGTAGAGCACGTGCGAAAGTCTGCAAACGCGCGCGCGCGCGCGTGTGCGTGTGTGCGCGCGCGCGCGTGTGTATATGATCAAGATCACAGTTCATTTTTTGTCTTTCGTTTACGACTTCGTTCATTTTTCTTGTCATCGCACTGTAAGATATTGCAAGGCTTTTAAGATATTATTACTCAATTATCGCTTTCGGTCTTATGCAAGATTCATGATAATACTCATAAATCTTATGAGAATGCTGAGGCATATTAAAAAAATTATTACTTTATCGAGTGATTTATGCATAATATCAAAAAATACATGCAGTGCGACATCTACTGAAAGAAATAGGGTAATTGTATCATTAAGAATAACATAGTCTTAAGGTTAGAAATCACTGATCACTTGTAAAAACCTCATAGAAATATGAATTGTACAAATTGGATAAAGGGCCGGATGAGGATGAAAAACTTGATGCAAAAGACGCTAATAGTATGCTTGAAAAAATGCTGTACATACGAAGAATGGAAACTAAAGCAGCGGAATTGTATCGAGCAAGGCTTATCAATGGATTCTGTCACTTATATTCTGGTCAGGTAATGATTGCGATTGTGAAATTCTTCTAAAGAAAAAATTACGATTCTACGCGAGATCAACCGATTACAAGCGAAAATAAGCGAAAATAAGCGAAAATAAGCGAAAATAAGCGAAAATAGAAGATTGTTTATTTCATTGCATGCTTTCATATCTATTTTTTGTAATGTTGAAAGAGTTCGCGCAACGACTCACATTTCAAACGAGTCATAAAAATTAATCCAATAGTTAGACCAACTTATGTCTGTAACCAAGCATTTCTCCTCTATTGACGGCCTCACCGAGCAAATACATGACATTTAGGAAGCCATAGCTGTCGGCATAAGAAACGTCATGCAACAGAACGACACCGTCATTACCGCATACAGATGCCACGGTTTCGCGGTTACGTTCGGTATCTCGGCTCGCCAAGTATTCGCTGAGTTAATGGGCCGAAAAACCGGAGTATCCAAGGGCAAAGGTGGCTCCATGCACATGTACGCCACTAATTTCTACGGTGGAGACGGTATCGTCGGTGGCCAAGTAACCATCAGCAATATTACGTACTCTAAAGCAATGAACAGCCACAGCAGTAAACGCGCTTTTTTTTACATAAGTAGTTGTTTTTTACATAATCCGAATACCGCTGCGGTTGTTATTATTAACCTACCCAAGTAAACTAAGTAGCACAATAGTGCTAATTGTGGCAGTTGCGTATTAGACTAACAATATTTTCATAATGGTTTCGTCGCCTTTTGCTTTGTTGACGATCTTGATGAGAAGCCTGAGTAGTACTCGGATTTTAATAAAATTGGGCACTTACACCGCGATAGGTCCCAGTGGGCGCTGGTCTGGCCTTTGCTCATAAATATAACGACGACGGCGGTGTATCCTTCACGTTATTTGGCGACGGAGCCGCTTCCCAAGGGCAAATCTTTGAGGCCTGGAACATGTCGAAGCTCTGGAATCTGCCGGCCGTCTTCGTATGCGAAAATAACAAGTACGGCATGGGAACAATCACGCACCGACACTCGGCCAACGATCAATTCCATACTCGTGGAGATGTTATACCAGGGATCAAAGTATGTTACCTATATGCTTGGTAACAAATTATAATACTTTAATACTTGGTGTAAGCCGCTTGTATTTTTAATCGAGTAAGCCTTACAACCTCGTTAGAAGGAGCGATCGAAATGCCCTCAAGACCCATCTAACGATATAATAAATAAAGTACTTTCGTAAATACTTTCGTCGCAAATTAGATTAATGTAACTGCGAGTTCGAGATTAAATATTTAAATATAATTAAGTAATTGTACGTTACGTTTTCCTTATGACTGTTGAATTCGTAAAGGATTGAAATGCTTGGCAGCGTTTCACGACGCGAGAAGGAAATCTTTGACAGGGATACAATTTGTTTGCATATATTGACATTCTAAAATTCTAACGTCGTATTAAAAGTAATTAAACAACTCGATACCATTGAGTTTATAACGTAATGTAATGGAATTCTCAAAATTCTTAATTTTGCGGCAATTCGGATCGACTTGAAAAGATTTTAAATGTCTGAAACGTGTGTTCGCTCGTAAACAAAGCTCATAAGTTACCAATTTTTACCAAACTTTACATTTACGCCCACGTGTTCAAAATTCAATTCTTAACAAAATATCGACGCTTGCACATCGATTCTGTAATTTTATTTTAATTTTCTTTTCACGAGTTAACCCGATAACTATGAATCTATAAAATTGTTGGTAGGCTCAATGGGTTTAATGAAAGATAGTAACGCACACTGACCTTAGCGAACAGTTCTTTATTTTCAAAATAATGTACAATTGATGCTTCACTTTGAGTATCCGACCATGGATTTTTTCTTCTCTTTGCCACCCTCCTATCCGTACTTATCTTAATTTTATTGCAATTGTACATATTTGACGATTCACGCTGCGCAAATTGTGCAGTACAATCGGGCGTCAAGAGTGAATAAATAATTATTTATTTGAGAATTAACCATTCCTCGAGAAAATGTTTATTATACTAGTCTTTATATTGATTATGAAAAAAATAGTAATTTTAAAACTTACCTCTCTTTAATATTATACGTTACTTTAAATTACTATCTTCCATCTTGATATTCATAAATGCCTGCTTCATTTTATTATAAATTAGCACTTATCAGGAATAATTCATTGCAACGTTTACAAAGCAACTCCAAAAGATTCAGCGATTTGTAAAAGTTGCAATACGTTTTGTAAGAATGAGTTGAGACGTTTGACTGAATAGTAATTTCATTGCAATGAGCATTTTTATGAACATAAGCCAACAGCTGGAATTTCGTTAGTCAGGGAGAAACGTTTTTGCAAGTATTGCAAAATTCCGAAAACCAAGCGTCAAATCTTTTACAAAATTATTTCTCCAACTAATATTAAGTGAATAGACGCTTGCGCTGATAATTACGAAACAAAACTCTTTAATATATGTTTGCGTTTTTCGCCAAAACAAAAATAAACATGTCTACAAGCATTTCCTTGAGGCAAATCCGATCGGCGCATCATTAAAATGTGTGTGTGTGCGCGTGCGTGTGCGCGCGCGCGCAATAAAGATTCTTTTCCTTTAAAATTATATATACATATATTTTGTGTGTGTGTGTGTGTGTGTGTGTGTATGCATATAAATACCTGAAAAAGAAGTTTTTAATATTTTGTTTAAAATTACTTGTCGCGAATCTTTACAAGTCGTTACACTTGTATATCTGTCTCCTAATCTAATTGTATCTTGCTAAAATACATACAATATTTACATATTTACTTTTACGAATCTGTTTTAACAATTAATTTATACCGTTGACCAAGCAATTGCCAAGTGTGACGTGCTTAATTCTCTTTGTTGCTAAAAATTTAAAATCATGAAGTATCATTAAGCGTTGAATTAATAAAAATATAATTTTTAAATACCAAAATTGCTTATTCACATTTTAAATACTTTCAAATGCTTCAATACATAAACTACTAATGATACGAGCGATTAGCTCGATTAAAATTATCTTTGATATTTAAAAGATGTAATTTTTTCAATATTTGGTGCTTTTATCGTTCACAAAGAGATTTTTTATTTAACAGGTAAATGGAATGAAAGTAGAACAGGTACGAGAGGCTGCGAAATTTGCAAGAGAATTCGCGATACATAACGGACCCATTATTCTTGAGATGGTGACTTATAGATACTATGGACACAGTATGAGCGATCCTGGTACAAACTATCGAACTAGAGAAGAAGTTCAATCCATAAAGGATAAAAAAGATCCAATTCAGTATTTTGTAAATTATATTCAAGAGAAAAATTTGATGAGTAAAGAGGAAATCGAGGTTCAGTTAGATTTTATCAGTTTATATTTATTAATTTTATATTATTACTAACTTTATAAGTATTCTTGTTTAAATTAATAATTCATTTTAAATTAATAATTTCTATACTCACATATTTTTCTGGTACATTATCTATTAAACTACAACAAATTTTTAAAATAAAACGAATCGCACTCATCAAATGTATGTAACTTAGTTGTACAATAGTTTTCTAAAAATTATTATTTAACATTTTCTACGACACGTAAATATGTGCATAATACAATGTTTTATTATAGAAAATGAAAAAGGCAATATTTAAAGCAGTCGATAGTGATTTCGAAGAATCGAAAAAGGATACTTGGCCAGAAATATCAGAAATAAGTACTAACGTATACGTCAACAAATTAGAAGAATGTCGAGGATTGGTTCCTTGGCATAAAGTATGACAAGCATTCATTCATGCAAATTATTTTTTGCAACTGCATTTATTGATATAAATATATAATAAAATAAATTATCATATTATGCGTATAATAACATTTTTTCTTGTAACCAAAAAAATAATGATTTTTTATATCCTCTGTATCTTATTGAATTTATAAAATTTTATAAAGTTCATTCGGGTTCTAACTGTCATTCTGGACAACGCGTTTTCAATTTGTTTACATAATAAGTGTGTGCGAGGGGCTGTAAGACGTGGATGGGTGTATTCGATAGTAATGAAAAACAAAAGTTTTTAAGATTCAACTGTCGAAGATACTAAATTTAGTTTTAAAAAATCGAGAAAGTAATGCATTGGTAATAGACACTGAGTTTTCGTAGTTCACTTGTATAACAATAACGTATTTCCGTACTTTTCAACAATTGTTATTTAATCACGTTTTATTAAATGACTTTTCCGGCCAATTTAATCGATAGTTCTCAGTAATTAAAATTTCGTTTGTTTGAAGTAATTCAAAATCATATTCAAAATTTATTTTCATTAGATAGGATATTATTTTCATTACGTTTTAGATGCTTTATTTTTAAAATTAATATAAACAATTTAAAAATATTTTAAAATATTAAATTCTTTTTTGAAAAACTTAATTTAATTCTAATTCCAATTTGTTCCAAAATTATTCATATACGATTTATGTTGAAATGATTATTGTTGTATAACCAAATAAAAAAATTTTTATTTTGTAAACAGGATATACTTTTTAAACGATATCTACACTTTTTAATTTAAAATTAATTCGAATAATTTGAATTAATCAATTATTTTATAGTTTATAAGTGGAATGCCTATGTCTGTTCCTATTATTTATAATTTTATTTAAATAATTAATTTTAATTAAAATTTAAGTGTATCGTTTGCACGTTTAAAGAAAATTCTGTCATAATGCATTGCATTTGGAGCTTGAATTTTATAAAGGCTTTGTCCTAAAAGAATATTTTATTAACTAAAAAAAAAAAATTATCTCGATATATTACTCGATTGCCTCGTATTTTTGCTTTTGTTTCTTTAAGATGAATACATTGAGAAGAACTGAAAATATGGAACTATCTCATTTTATTCAATTCAATATCACTTATATTTTACAATTATCGAATACAATCGAAAGTAAATAATAGAATTAAAATATGACACAAAAAAAAAACTATCATTTATCACAAATCAGTAAGTATTTATTTATTTATTTATTTATTTAATAAGTATTTAAATATTTGAATGTCAATAAGTATTTAAAGGGATTTTTCTTGTTTACAATTTATGTAACAAAAACTCGTGCAACATATTTAACGTTTTCTCAACAGTATTTCTAACTATACGTTCTCGAAACATTGCCCATTGTTTATCTTTGTTCAATATATTTCTATTTTTAATTTTGAAATACATCACAATATTACTTAATTCTGTTATAAAATTCATTTATAAATTATTTTATAGATCGAGTCAGTATTTGAAGGGGGAAAAATAACTAAAATTGATATATCTTTCAGTATTGAGAAATTGCTAAAGGAATTTATAAAGTAATTAACCAGTAAATATGAAATTATGTTTATAATTAAGTTCTATTAAATTGAATGCATTTTGTAATCAATTGTAATCATTTTGTAAAAGCAATTTTCAGAATCAAGAAACCGGAATTCCATCATCAATTAAGTTAATATTTTAAGTACTTAAAAACGAGTTACTTTCTAGAATGCACGCGATCATTCAATTATTCTTCTTCGCAATGTAATAATTCAATTTATTGATTAGTCGAGAAAAATAAGTAACGTATCTCAAACAATTTTTTATAAAATCATTAATTCGCGAAAAAGAAGCAATAAACATTATCGAAATAAGTTTCGAAAATAAGTTCATATGAAAAGATTTTTGTTTTACTTATTGGAAAAAATAACAAGTAAATACATTGAACATTTAATACGAAATAATAAGAAATACGCGATGTATTTCAATGAGTGGACAAAGTTTTGTGCAATTTTCGTGTCGACTGAATCCGACATTTTGTTCTAGGATTACGAATGACAATTGACAATCACGTCAATTTATGCATAACTTATAATAGACACAACTTACCTTCTATAAAGTATGAAAAGAATAAAAATATATTACATGCATATGCAAATTATCTGCTTTTTTTATTATGAACTTTTCTAACGCCTGGCAGTATTATTACTGAAAAGTAAAGCTAAAAATATAAAATTGAGTAAAGGTTTGTAACAATTTCTTAAATTTAAATCGATAATAATGTCTAGAATTTTAGAAAACGCGTTTCAAATATTGCGGCCAACGTAATGATTATTAATAGTATTTTTGGCTTTACTATTATACATCACACGAGCTAATTGAGCATACAGTTTTAGTCAAATAGAATATTTACATATAATTATCCGATGCAATACGTCATAATTTATATTTTGAATTCCCTTAAAATAAATAAGAAATTACAATTAAAATGTGCAGTACTAGTGATTAGCGGTTTTTATTATGCAATATATTTATCGGTAGAAGGTATTTCAAATACAAAAAAAAAAAAAAAACCTTCGCATTAAAATGTGTTTTATTTCAGAACGTTTATGACCAAATTTAAATAAACATGTCAATCACACTTCTTAAATATAAAGTAAAAAAATGTGCACTTATGCATATCTCACAAACTAAATTTAAACGGCAATTCGCGTGGCTTCGATAATTGCATTTTACTTTATATAAATGAAAAACTACTTTAATCAACGTTTCCTTTACTTGTGAAATAAAAATGAAAGCTAATGCAGTAATTAAACAATGATCACAATAGAGCAACATCCCTTTCAAAAATAATGACACATGAAACTGTATTCGGAAAAGCAATTATTTCTAAATACCTTTTTAATAAAAATACAATTTAAGAAAATTTCTAGTTTTGAACTGAAGAACGGTTGCCAACTTACATTGCCAAAGAATTACGAAAATGAATTCTTTGAAGACTATTTCGAAAATGTGCTATCTAAATTACAAGTCGGAGCCTCGTTAATTCTGTGCCACACCATTAGCTTTAGTTGCCTTTCCAAGTGTATTTTCCATTTTATTGATGAACTTCTGGAAGGATATGATCTTGGTATTCTGATGTTCACCCGCAGTTTCATCGGGAGTTTCGGTTGCATCGTTGCAAGACGTTTGTCTGATAACATGATCGAAGATACGTGGTCTCTTTCCACTACCGAAACGACTCCAGACACTCTTCTCTGGACTCGAGCAACTGACTGCCGATTCCCGTTGACGATTCTTGAAAGTTTCAGAAAGTGCAACGTCGTCGTACAGTTCTTCCGGATATTCATCAATTTTACGATTGTTAGATTTTGGAACTTGATAATACTCTTGATCGATATTTAGTTGAAGATCCGACAAAAAGGAACTACTTTCTGTAAGCAATGAATAGTCACTATTAGAGAGAAGAGGATCGTAACGTACTAGCAGTGCATCATTCTTATAATATTCACGATTAATCGATGAAAAATTTGTTGCAATGTTTATTAGGTAAGTATAAGCTTCGCAGTGCTGAAGTGACTAAATGAAATTATCAGCCTACGAATTATTTCTTATTCCGTGCGTACGGATACTTTCCATAAACACCAAATAGACTAGTGGTAATCATTAGTTTTTATAAGACTGTCTGTCCATTCATGGATGGAATTTGACGAAGCGCTATGCACCGATAAAACTTTATTGGTTCTCGGAAAACAGTACTGAAAGCATTGAGCGGGGAACTCTTGTGATAAATATTATAACCTCTTTCGAATTTCGTTTGACTAATTTTCGTTTAATTACATCTTCTATTACAAGTACAATCGGCGTACCCCCGGTCGATAAGATACGATTAGCAAACCGAAACTCACTTGGATAGTCCTTAATGACGTCGATGTTGGCACAACCCTTGCAACCGTTACCATTAGCCTCGATGCAAGAACCGATGTCGTCGTAAATCTCATCCGGCATAGCACACTTGATTATTGTCGGTGGTCGCGAGTAAATCGGCCGTGGAGGCGGTGGTGACTGATAATCCTCTTCGTTCGTCCTCGGCGCGATTGCGCAGCTCTCCTTACTTATCAAACTGGAGATGTCGTCGTAGGATGGCAATTCGACTTTGACGCTATTAGTCGCTATTGGTGCTGTCGATGTTGTTGAAGATGCAGGAGGCGTTGGCGATTTGGACTTGATTTTCTCGTCTTTCTTCATCGACTCTTTGCGATTACAAACGCGATATAGAAAAGACCTCTTTTGGAATGATTTGGATGACTTGGGTGACTTGTCCTTTTCCGTTTTAGCCGGCTGATTTTCCGCCATGACCTTTTAGAAAAAGAATCGCGTCGTCTTATTAAGATACAGCTTTCAAAGGAGAAAACATACCGTTAGCGTATAATTGAATAAACTAATTACATATCGACCATATTCGAAGGATTAAAGGATTCGTTTTATTTTTGAAATCATCGCACATTTAATAAAGAAATAATAGCGTTTTCATTCGTACAAGCGATAATAGCACTTACCTGAACGTCATCGTAAGATATTGGTTCATCCCTGTCCTGCATAATGTTCTGTACATCGTCGTACGTCTCCATGGGTTCTTGCGTCTTTTCTTTCAATCCATCCGAGACGCTTTCAACGTCGTCGTAAGTCTCTTGAACAGAATCAACCGACGTGATGGAACCGGGCTCGATGATTGCTTCGTTATACCGAATCTGGCAATTTTGATACTCCCTCTCGGCCTTGATATCCTCGATCCTATGGTAGAGTCCTTCCTCGTCGTAGGGCTCCTCTTTGGTATCGTATAAAATTTTGCCCTGCGATGGCAAGGATGGCAATCTCCTTGTTCTCGCAGGCAACGGCGGGGCTGCTTCTTCCTTAGGTTCAATTTTTTCCTTTTCAGGTGTGACAACTTTTGCAGTCGGTTTCTCTTTGGGCTTTGACTAGACAATTCGATTGGAAAACGTCATTTATTTTTCACTTGAATAACGCACAGAGAGCCTTACATTTAAATAACTATTTAAGATACGTCTCCGCGATCTGTATAAATATTCGTTCTGCTAATGGCTCCGGCGAGGTTAAAAATTACCTTAGGCGAATTCAAGACGTCCTGATACTTTTCCTTCTCCTCCTTCACTCTCTCTATACACATGCGTTCGTTCGATTCCAGTTCCAGTATCTCAACGAACGTCGCCGCTCTGTTCTTCATCGTGCATCCACCCACGATTTTGAAACACTCCGAGATCACGTTGACCCACTCTCTCATCTCCTGTACACTCTTTGCCACGAATTGGAAAGTACGGTCGCCTGGACAATAGATCTCGAAAGCAGCCTCGCTGCGTCGCGAATCGCGAGCTATAGCTCCGGGTGATGGACGACTCTTGTAGCCGCGCAGAGGAATAACCAAATATGGTCGGCTTTCGCGCTCGTTTGCGTACAGTAACAAGTGAGATCCAATCAGGCTTACCTACGACATTATTCAGCACAAAATATCATCGCGTTCGTTTTCTTTTACTTTTTTTACCCCCCGCGTGGAAGATTACTCCTTGGTAGAATCTATTCATCATTGCCCTAGTTTTATCAACGAATTTTCATTATTGTTCATGCATGAGAGAAAGTGCAAAAGCTTAATGAAGCTAGCATTTGAATCTCTGTGCCTGACAAAAGTGGCTCTGCAAAAAACTTTTACATATTACGTGAGAACACTTTTCAAACCCGATCGCTATAAGCGCGCGAATGAAACTGTTATTTTTTTATAATAAAATTAATGAATTTAACTGTTAAGCGTACACTCGATATATATCCGGAGGGCAATTGAATACCATATCAAGCAGAAAAAATGCATGCTTTTACTTGATTTCGACGTCTAGATCCCGACTAGACCGAAGAACTGTCGGTTATAGGAGCTCGTCTCGTAAAAGTAGAAAACTATGCCGTCTGAACCAGAAGTAAATTGAAACGATGCGATGTTACGATTCATTTTGAAAATGGCAATCGATTAACCACGGCTTTGTATTTGCAGAATCCTATTTGTATTCCCCAAAGCAGGCATTCAAATTTCATTTAATTAATTAATTTCAGAATTTCTGTTTATAAAAGGATTTTAATTCTAATCGGTTTATCTTAAAAAAGAAAAAAAAGAAAAATCA
Organism: Wiebesia pumilae; assembly: GCA_018907045.1. Classification (NCBI taxonomy): domain Eukaryota; kingdom Metazoa; phylum Arthropoda; class Insecta; order Hymenoptera; family Agaonidae; genus Wiebesia; species Wiebesia pumilae. Next base: position 8,365,699 of record JACCHZ010000138.1, read on the forward strand.
GCGATTTTCAATTTTCCTCCCAATTGACAATAAATGAGAAATCCAATAATAATAAAAAATTTGTAAATTATCAGATGAATGAAAAAATGCAGAATTCAGAATTGTCGTAAACTTGCTTTCCACTTAAAGTTTCCTTGACTTTTTATTAAACTAATTTTATTAAAAGTACAAACTCTAAATTGATAGCAGATTTATACATTTCTCTCCTTTATCACCAATTTTACACGCTTAATCGTGTGGTGCAACTCACCCAACACCATCTATTCAACCAAAAGACTTTGAACGGCGCAAACATCCGACGCTCCCTTTTAAGATGCAAAAGTTGGCCCGATTTGATTGATCTGTCCTTCGCTTGTGCAGCTGAAAAACCCGCATACAGCAGCACAACATCATCCATATCCTTGTCTCTTTGAGTTTTTCCATCAGCTTTTCCTTTGCCACCGTCGCCCTGGAAATCCTGGAAAGTTTCATAGTAATGCTGAAGCGATCCTCGCTGTAAAAATAAAAGGAAACTTTACGATATAGTCCATCGCTAACGAACCTAAAATATCATACGATACGGACGTATATCTTAATAATTAATTGCAATGCAAATTACATATATTAACACAGAAAAATAATTACATTCGTTTAATCCGCGATCCTGGGTGATTTAGAATTATGTCCAAGTCTTATCTGCGATAAAATATGCTTCTAACGAACAAATACGTCCGCTCCCCTTTTATATTTTGCTATTGTGCGTAATTATGTGACTATACGTTTTGAAACGCCTCAATAAGAATCGCAATTGCATTTTCATAATAATCTCTTAGATATATATATATATATAATCAGGGCTGCAACGCTTCCAGCAAAGTATTTTAAATAAGCCATCATTTTTTTATTTTTTTTTTTATTCGAATCGTACAATAATACCACGGCGTGAGTCGCGAGCATTTAATCGGAATGAAAGTGTGAAAAAAAATTTAAATATTTCCTAAATAGTGCAATGTGTAATGCATAAGAAAATGACAGTAGGAAGAATCGAAACTTTATCTCTGAAAATACTCTGTACTTGTACATGCTGAGAAGGCTCTCTAATAAAAAGCATTACATTTAAATGACTGTGCAAGGGTTTCTCGAAGACAGGAGAAAGGCGCAACGGGCGAGATACTAAATGTTCATGGGGAATATTTGGTAAAATTCACCTTGGCCTGGCGCTCGTCGGCTCCGACGTACTCCGGTGGCTGCTCGGCCTCGTCGCCCGTCAACAGCAGCATACATTTGCCGGCATTCATGTCGAGGTAAGGTTCTGGTGAGTCCGAGGCTTGAGAGGAGTGCTGCAGTATTGCCTGCGACCGCGATAGTAGCGTATCTCGCGCGGTCTGCACTGCCTCCGGAAGCTCGACGTCGCCCAGACATTCCAGGAAGTCCACGAGATCTGCGCGAACCAGTCGAAAACTTCACTCGTGTAACTCGTGTAATGGCGCACTACGTGCTATCGTCAATCGCACTTTGCAAGGGAATTCCGATGCGAATATTTTATTTTCAGAATAATTTACTATCGAGGTTACTTTGTATCAAACGAAATATCCAGAGAATAAAACGTACGCGAAAAGTCTTGTTTCTTTCCCGAATCCAGCTAAATCTCAAAATATTATACAAATCGAAATAAAACGCAATTATATTACTCTAGAAATACTGTCAAATACTGTGCAATAATTTCAATACGGTCATCCTTTCGTTAACGATATAAGAAAGCTCTGCACGCCAAAGAATTTATAATTACCCAATTCGCATTAATCGGATAGTTTATTCGGAACTTGCTAGATACGCTATTGCTAGATAAGATAAAAATGAGGAAGCGACTTTCATTAATGAATACATATTTCTAACATATATATATATACATTAAGATGAAACTAGATTGCTATAATTATTTCTACTAAAGTACTACTTTACTTTTATAATTTCACATCGTAAATTATTAAGCACCCTAGCAAATTCTAATACAATGCGATTTGTAAAACTCCATGTTACAAAATCTTAACGAATACTACCGAGCTACTTGTTAACCACATATTGAATATAAAATAGAAAACGTTAACACATTTTTGACAGATTAAGCAACGAAACCGTATGCTTTAAAAACTTATCGACATTTTATTACGTAATTATTAAGATAAACGATCGATGGTTTTATTTTAGAAAATCGCGTTGAAATATCGGATAAATTTCTGTAAAATCGTTATTAAGGAAAGAAGAATTAGTTTTATACGTGTCACGGAAAGCTAAATGATTGGTAATGTAAAACTAACGATCTTGATACTTTTAGGATTATTACTACATTTTTATTGAAACATGAAAAATAGAAGAAAAAACAATGCTAATATATCGAAGAATTTAAAAGACGGAGAGAAAATTATTTCCAATCTGTTACATTGTGCAAAAAATATATTGACTCTTGTATACCAAAAGAATTTGCCTAATGAATTAGAAATACTCATAAATGTGCTTTACAAAATAATCAAGTAAATGACCTCGATTTTTAATGGGCTAACTAATTTTCATTATGCGCATCTCACATTTCTTCATTATGCTAAACGAAAGTATATTATTTTTCATTTGTTTTGCACAGCAACCCAATTATCAGAGCTAGTATATGTAATTCCAATACACGCACAAGTAAATTTTCTAATGAAATTTAACTTATTCCGTATTACTTGTAATTGCATATCGTAAAATGAAATGCGGTATTTTCAGGGTCATAGCGCGCTCCTCAATCTACGTTTTAATTTATGGAAGAAAAGTTGAAAAAGATTGAAAATTCATAAAATTGAACTTTCCTCGGTAGCTGGATTGAAACTATTTAAATCAGAACTCAAGACCGATTGATAAGTTGATTGATGCAATTAGTTGATTAAGTGCAATTTCAATGGGATTCGTGAATTTCTCCGCTTCGCTAACTTTTCTCTTCGTTTCATTGGGCGCAGCTTACACCGACGAAAAGACAAAACCCAACAAAGTACGTGTGTGCGATCGTAATGCACATCGTGCCACTGACTTATTTATACCGAACGTAACCGCGTTATGGGTTTGAGCAAAAACATTTCACGGACACGCGTTTTTCTCCTTCGGAGAGAAACGAACGACACGCGCAATCCGCGGAGCAGCGCGAGGAGGACAATTGTTATAACGTACGAAAAGTAACGAGCGCAAGCGTTGGAAAGAGTATCATAACGCCGATTGGACTCACCGCGGAGGATGACAGCCACGTCTCCATCCACCTCCTGCATGGTTCACCGTGTTTACTGTTGCGGTGAGGCTACGAGAACGAGATGCACCAAAGCCGCATCCATCGCGCTTATTATGTTGATCACTGCAGTTGTGCAAATATAATTACGCGCGCGACAAGCGGTGCCCGTCACTCTATGCTATGATAAACATCGAATGCAGCTCTAGTCGTCTGTTTTTCTTTTCTTATTATTATTGCGTTCTACTCCAATTAGAGTTTTATGTAGAACGCTTGACGCGCGCGCCAGACTCATTTGTAGAGGAAGTCCGATAACAGCCGGAGGCAAATTTTATTTTGAGATTCTTGATACCGACGAGCCGGCGATTTTAATAAACTTCGTGTGTGGCTCGTGGAGGATGTCTATTTGATAATGACGAGTGTACGATCCTCGCGTTCACTCGACACCGAGTCAGTAACTAGACGTTGCTTCTTTCGTCGTTCTCTCTGAAAAATGAGAAAGGCAACGATAATCGAAATGTTAACGTTTGCTAGAAATACATCGACGATGAAGATAACTTTTGCGTTCCGCCGTTTTCGCGGCTTTTCGCGGCTTTTCGCGGCTTTTCGCAGCTCGATGATCGATGCAGCCTTTGTCGGATGCGCGTTTATTCGCGCGTTAACAATAGCAAAGGAAGGGAATCCCTCCCGCCCAACAGCTGGAAAATAATAAGAAGTAACGAGCGGCGCTTCATTTCCATTACATCCTGCGCTGATTTTAAGCGGCGCGTACGCGAACGTTAACGCGCTGTGCGACAAAGAGGCAAAAGTTGAGATGCCGCGCAAGCGATAAGTAGCCGAGGATAAAAGACAGCATTGAAACTCGCGTTAACCGTTCACGCGAGTTGATCCGTCGCGTCCGTCGCGTCCGTCGCGTCCGTCGCGTCCGAGTCACCGTCTCTTTACATCCAAGTATTACGTCTTCGCTTAAAGTCTCGAGTAAATGTGAGCGATGCGCCTGGATTTCGCGAGTACATCGGTACGGTTGATTCTCGAAGCGACCGAGTGATCGTTTGACCCTTGTGCGCCTCTCGTTTAAAACATTATCACTGTAAAACCTGTCGAGTCGAAAGTGTAAATGTAAACTACGGCCAAACTTACTCGTCGTAAGTTTGGCCTAATCCAACTTTCGATCAGCCTCGTGATATTAGTCGCGAAAAAAGCCGTCTATCAAATTCGTATCGCCGAACTCTTCGCTAATAAGATTAAAGCAACGCGTGCTCAGGTTCACAGTGTATTACGGATAATTCCTTTATCGGTAGTTGTGCAAAAACGTCGAGAATGTAAAACGCAAGTTCATTTGAAAACTCGGGGGACGTAAATTGCCCTGGAAAATAAGCAAACCTGCGCTGTTGCATCTTAAGGACAAATGAAATAATACAAGCGTGATGTTTAACGAGAGACGTAGGCAACAATTAATGTCGTCATTTGTAACGAGTTGACCGCGTTCGTCCCGTGGCACGGACACGTAGGGACAGATTTAGAAAAACATGGGAATACCTTTTGAAAGAGTCATTCGTCGTTTATCATCATCGATGATCGGTCGTGTCAGTCGTCAAGAAACGCCAGAGTAGTCTATCTCGCTAATAGTGAAGACTCGGCACGCGATCGTTACCTGCTTATCTCTTATCTCCTTTTAACCGATGCATCCTTGTCGCGACTTTGAATGCGCCGCCTCGCACGTCCGTCCCACCTAATGCACTATAAAATGCAAGAATCGTTCGATCGCATCACTCGCGCGCAATCGGCCTGTAATAGAGAGAGAGAGAGAGAGAGAGAGAGAGAGAGAGAGAGAGAGAGGAATACGCCTGTTGGAGTGGTATTTCGTCAACGGTGCGAGCTTCGCTGGCGGCTTCGTTCGGGAAAATACTCGCCGAGACGTCGATTGCAAAACAGCCCAGCAGTGCCAAAAATCTGCAAAAACTTAACGGTCTCTCCTTAACCTCGAGAGAGCGCGTATCACAAAATCGCTATAACTCCGTTGCAGGTTACATAAGCCGATCGAGGCTAAACAAACGAGACCCCGAGCAAACACTAGTTTCGTATTATTCGTCCGAAAGGACGTGGGTTCACGCGCGGGCGGACCTGCGAAAGAAAACGCGTAACATAGCGCCGATAAAGAACAGAGGCAGACCGGGATTTTCCTTTGCTCGGTAAGTGGCACGAGGCGAGCGGCGGTCGTACCTCGTGCGCGCTCCCACGAGGCGGGAAATCCGAAAAGCGCGAGGAGCTCTCGGCTTTCCTCTGGCCGCGAAAGGAAAGCGCCGCGGACTAACGACGCTGCACGTGCGACCGAGAGCAGCCGACTCCCGCCGAGAGAAGCTTCTTTTCCTCTCTCCCCCGACGCTCCGGCCCCACCCGTCGGTCCTTCCCCCGCGTCGACCGCGGCATTCGCTGTCTCGGGTGCGAGTCGCGACCGCACGTCCGTGACATCATACACCAGTTGGGAGCAGACAACAGGGGACTCGGGAGCTCTCTCGAGAGGCCCGACCTCTCTTCTGATGACCCTCTTGCCCCGCCCAAACATTCCAGCGCTCCGGGCCCTTTTTCTATTTTCTGCCCCCGCCGATGGCTAATCAACCCGAGTCCTTGACTTCCCGCGAGCTACGCCGGTAATCCACGAGTGATGCAAAATGTGTACGTACGTTTGTTCGTAAACAGAAGTAGAGACGCTCGAATGAGAGAACGTCGACGTACAACGGGGAATTAAATTACAAAATTACAGGGGAAAAGCAGATAATGAGATTTACACGCTGTTACATCGACTCTCCTCGTTTCCACGCGAATATTCCTATTTTACCTACATGAACTCGATTATAACGCGATTATAACGCGAAGCTCGTGCGTACATTGTTCGAGTGCGCGCATTTCGCTTGCGTCGAGTCATTGATTTCAACGCAACGATAGCATCCGTACCGGTATCGAATTTTCATACGTTAGAGATCCACGAGTGTTAGATAGAATTTAATTAGCTCTCCTACTTTTATTTTCATACTTTTGAGAAACGGACGAGTAAGCGATTGGAATTAGATCGCAGACGTAGAAAATTACGCCGGTACTCGTTATCAAGGCCGATGCGAAATTAATAGAAATACCGATATCTCAGCTTTTACTTTTAGCGCGCATTTCTAAAACGAAATGCTTACTCTAAAATTTATTCATCGACACGAGTTGAGGCAGGATATTTCACTTACGCGTAAAAAATAGTAGAAACGGCGATGGTAACATTGCAAAGTAATAAAGTCTACAAATAATTTGTCAACTACGAGACTCGTTTTACTTTTTCTCCTTTCTTCGATGAGCGATCGTCTTTTCCCAAGTGAGACGCTAATGAATGCAGATTTATTTCAAAAGGTCAGCGATAATTATCATTTTACCTCACCGCCGCAGTCGGAAGGATAAAGCTGAGAAAACGACCAGATGTTTTTCTCGTTATACGTAATCGACGTATTAATAAAAGATGTATTCCATTTATTTTGCGCAAAACGATAACGATATACGCTTTACCTTGACTTTCAAGTACATTCACTTTAGGAGGTAATTAAATTATAACCGCGATAGAAGCATTTTCGGTAATTACGAATGAAAATCCTTACTGACCTTTCCAAAATGTATAAAAGAATTCTGAAATTAGGGTAATACGTGTTGAAACAGGTGCTTGCGAAATTATAATCAATGCGACAGTTTAATCGTTATTGAACTTTCAGCGTTTTCGCGAGCAACAACTGAAACTAGTCAATTTACAAATATTCCTCGCACGCCAGAATTCCTCGCGTTGATTTTTTCACGCTCGTTCGTTTAAATCACTGGTAAATAAATGCTTCGTTATTTTCCACGTTTTATAAGTAAATAATAAAGATTATTTGTTCCCGAATCTTTTTATCGTGGAATAAGGATTCGTCGGAATAGCTTCGGAATAGTAAATCGGTTGCTTTAAAAGTTATTGCAGTTATATCCTTTATGGATGAAACATTGCAGTCCGGAAAAGTAGATTCAAGCTCTTGCACCAAATGCACCAGTGTATACTGCTAAAACGCAAAATTTGTCGCCTTAACAGTCCCACGAATTCCTTCTGAAAATAAAAAAGAGTCTTCCGATTGCCGTACTGATTTCAATGTCAAGGTTATCGTAACTTCACCTGTCGTAAAATGCTACGAACACGCGCCGCATACTCGAAGAAAAAATGTTTAAACGTGATCTTTTACAAGGTAAATGACAAGCGAACAAATTATTATTATGGATTTTGTAACTTTTCTCGATAGGCATCCGTTTGTATTTGAAAATTTTGTAAAAATATTCGCACCTAAATAAAAAGGTAGTTGTTAAGTAATGCTAAGAGCAGTTGTTTGCGTTTGTTCAACGGCTGGCGAGCGCCATTGCATTATGCGAATGAGAATAAATAAAAGTATTATCTCTCGGTGAACCTCGAATAATGCTGAACGAAAGCTTCGAGCATTCGTCACATTTTAAATGATACGTCGAACACTTTTAAAATGACAGTTTATAAACAAATTTAAACGATTAAATCAATAGATGGGGACAAATTTGCGTTTTCTTCGATGTAATAACGCTAAGACATGCGAACATTTCTTATCACCGTGCGCAATTTATTTGTAATATAGCATTATTTACACCGAGTTCTACAACGTTGAAAGTCACTGTCTTTCAATGTTTGTTCTAATGCCTAGGTTGCATCCCTAAGTGACTAATGTCGCCTCGTTTAATCTACATGCCTAAGTACAAAAAATGCAAGGCTTAAGGAATTTCCTTGAAAGCTTCGTGGTTTTGTACATCTAAATCAATATGGTACAGTTAAAAGTGCAGTTTGTCTTTTAAAGGTATCTATTGGATTTTCTCTAAGTGCGCGTTAAAGGTTAATTGATTCAATTTGTGGTAATTCGTCGATAAGAATGAAACTTAATTACGCGAATTTTTAATTCTAACATCGCGCTCAATGGGTTTAATCCTCGTTCGCCGATAGTTCACATAAATTTGTAAGGTTTGCTTGCGAACTCGCGGACAGGGATGATTTAAAGTTAAATAACGATGAAATGTATTCTTTCAGGGCTTAAAAGAATCCTTAAAATGAAATTTAGGAAGCAATCGTTCGTAGTTTGGAACGCGCCTTCCGACACGACGTGACTCATGAGTAAGTCGGTCTCTTGAGTAAGTCATATTTCTCTCGTTTCTCCGTCGTTGTCCTCGTCGCGACCGCTTAATTGTCGCTTCTCTCTCTCTCTCTCTCTCTCTCTCTCTCGCTCGCTCAACCCAAGCCAATGGACCGTGCGTGTAAAAAAAGACGCGATGGCTCGAGTGACCGGGAGCAGAGGAAGGAATTTTATTACTGTTCTGCACTCTGACCCTCGTAAGAAATCGAGTCAACTCGAGTTGCGAACGCTCTGCCAACTCTCTCTCTCTCTCTCTCTCTCTCTCTCTCTCTCTCTCTCTCTCTCTCTCTCTCTCTCTTTAAATGTCAGTAAAAGTAGCGCGCTATCGACTCTTGCGAATTTTCGCACAATTGCCTACGCAGATTCTCGATTTACTTGTTAATCTCTAATTCACTGACATTTTCGTAATTTTCGAGAGTTTGGAAATGTCGATTAAAACGAATTACACTTTCATCGCATTATGAAATTTATAAAATGTATTCAAAAAACTTGTGTGATTTTGTACACTCCACCTTACACCTATAATACTAATGTATACTAATTGTATTTGATAGGGCGAACGGTGACGACGAAATGAAACCTCAAGCTTAGAATGTCTCTTCAAAATTGACGTCTTGGTTGTGCCACTCTCGTAAAACGTCTCTTTGAAAAATTTCTGTACATAAACCCTTCCCTCTATTCCGGACGGACATTAATCGTTAACTGTCATGTTTTTGCATGTTGATAAATATGTTGTGCCCAGCATTAAATTATTTACGACAGGTCGATGAACATCGTGCGATGCAACGGAGGAATATGCACATTTTGTCGCTCGAACAGAAATTACGCCGTGACATTGTATTAATAGTGATATATATTTTTTTTAATTACAAGTCCTTACGTGACTTGCTTTTAAGAGGCATTTGTAAAAGAAACGCACAACTGGCGGTAACATGTTTTTTCGCAACACCCGATTTAATCGTAATGCCAGCTCTTTTAGATTTGCTTGTGTTTTTTTTTTTTTTTTTTTTTTTTTTTTTTTTTTTTTGTGATTTTAAATAAACAAATAAACGAATAAACAGTTCAACGGATTGGAATTAAATTTCTTAGAAATATCTTTACGATAAACATCGGATCATTAAAAAATTCTTTCGTTTTTCCGTTGTTTATTCTCTCTAACTCGGCGCACCGTATTTATAAATTATCTTCTCGGTTCTCAAGTCCTTTACGCTACGTTATTTCCTTTTTTTTTCATATATTTATTAGAAACCAACAACAATCCGGTATAAACGAAACCAATGTACCTGGACAAGCATTGAACGTGCACAAAGGCAATAATGCTCAGTTCTTTTGCTACGTATTTTGAATTGATTTTTCAGTTTTCTCTATCCGTAAACAGTATCAACGTTTTCGCATTTAAAACGAACTAATCGTAATTAAATTCTTTTCATGAATAAAGACCAAACCAAACGAATCCTTCGCAATGCAATAAGACTATGAATATCATTTACTGTCAATTTCTTCGCTGTATAGCTTGCGATATCGCTAGATTATTACAAGAAACATCGCAAAATACCAATCAGAAACCAATTATAGAAACAGTTATAAATTTACGATAATTCCGATGAAAGCGAATGTTACAAACTATTGCGTTTATTACATTATTACATGATTAACGCATCATTAAATTTGAATAAATTGTTGTAGACAATGGATAAAAATTATAGTACTGTTTTTAATATGCGATTGGTAATGGTATACGTACAAAATTCAATATGAAAATAAGGCTTTATCGCGAAGCTGTTTCATATTATAACTCTTTGCTTTCTGTTTAGCTATTAAATTTCTTCTTCTCGAGAAATGCAAAGACGCTCTCGATCGAATAATACGCACTGCTCTCGGATAGAATTAACCTCCCTCCTCATCATTCTACGAACTACTATATACAGCATACGAAATATCTATAAATCACCATCTTGGGATTTTATATGATCCGTCTATTCCACCCGTGCGCTTACAAGGAGCTTCTCGTCTAATTCTTCAGAGTTACATTACACGTCAAGCTCGCGCAAAGAACAAACGTTATTTGAATTATTGATTAAAAGTTTATAGTTCCGTCGGAGAGGCGCTGCTCTCGGTAAAGTTATCTTTTATCATTACTAACGATCTCGTAATATTTCATTACTCCTGTGGAAGGAACAAAGACAGCATCTTTTGCTCGGAACGCGCGAAAAGCCTCGGGAGATTATTGAGATACTCGCGTACAGTCGCATAAAGATGTGAAAGCCCAGTGAAAGGGTGTAAGGTAGTAGCACTGAAATTCTACGGTGACGCATAATGGCATATAATGTCGTCATCGTGCACGCACAAAATGAATTATTTAAGTCCGGAGCAGTCTACGTGCTATTACACCATTATTAAACCTTACAATGCGCTTCGCGTTCAACCTCGCGATTTCAACCTTTCGAATTACGGTGAATAAGAAATACGAACGGAATCAAAAACACGTGATCAGAGATGCCTCTATGTATCCTATGATAACTTCCGATTATATTAAATTCTAAAGCTCTCCTGGAATGTTGTTATGGACTCTCTGTAATAAAAAACTTTCACACGCTATCGATAAGAACAAAAGTGATCGGTAATAGCACTTTCGCCTTAGCTTTAGCCACTACTTTCATTCGCTACGTATTTCCTTTCAGGAAGCTCTAGGAAAGAAAAAATCTCTTTACTATGAAAACATTTACATTCGGAATAATTAATTCGGCTTATACAGTACTGTAGATGTAATGTAAAATAACGACGTTTTTATACTCGGTTACGAGTATAAAGGAAACGAAAAACTTGCACAAGCGCCGACTGTCGGATTAAATATAAGTCGTGTTGAAAATTGATACATCTTTCTCTAATAGAAGAAAGCCAAAATATATATAATTAAAATTATTAGCGTTACTTATATTTGTGATTTATATTTGACTCGCGTGTCATTACAACACTTAATGCTATCTATCTCGTTCTTATCAAACAATAAGAATCTATTGTATTATTTTTTTGATAATACCGTTCTAATTTGCTTTTGAACTCGATTGTACATTTAGATCGAATTTAATATCCTCGCAATTTTGCCCTTACACCAATCAATTTAATTTATTCTTGTCAAAGGACATTAAGTAAATTATTAACAAAATTATAGAGGAAATTAACCGCTTTTGCAAATGTTCCTAAAGCTTGGAAAGCATCACATCATTTTTCCACTATTTTAGCATTTGAAAGAGATCACACGCACGTTTTATTTACTTATTTTTTTTTTTTTATATAAACGGAAATTAAAGTCTATTCGTGACTTTTGGATTACGTAAGGAAGTAAAAGCGAAATATTTGCGTTTTTATTTTAAGGCTAAATGAGCCTTTTTAACGCGCGCGCGTGATATTTTTTCAGGTGTAAATGGAAAAAATTTTGCAATTGACCACACTCTTATAGCTACAAGTATTGATAGTTTTCCTTCCGATGCCATTAATATAATTATACAGATGTTATAATTTTATGTGTTTTGGTAATTTTTACGTATTTCAACTACAGTTTATATAAATTTTCTGAAAAGTTCTTGATCTGCGAAAAGTTTAGAGCTGTAAAAAAAAATTAAGAAGACTATTGATAATAAGAAATTTAATAAGCAAAATACCACCTACAAAGGAAACACGAATAAAATATTTAAGGAATAGCTTCACGTAGAACTTAAGAATGTCTCACTCTTATTCTTCAGACGTGTATTTGATTATCTCAGATTCAATCCAAATCCCATTCCTCGAATGTATTTTTACTTATTTATACAGGTGTACTTCAATCTTAGTGTTCTCGAATTTTCTTACATTTATTTAGCCCATTATACCGAAGACAACGGAGTTTAATTTTTATTCAACGCGTGTTTTCTATCCCTTCCTTCTATCTTTTATACTCTTTCTCCCCACCCCCCCACCCTCCCCCACTTTCTCTCAATCTTTTCGCTTGATTGTTACATTATTACATTCGCTCGCATGTACGCACTAAAAGAAAAAAGGAATTGAGAACTTTTTAAGTTACCTATGTATAAAAATATAAGATATAGAGTAAACGATATATTTGTGACGAATTCAGATGCATTATTTTACATACGTACAATGTCATTGTTAATTTGTTAATTTAAATTTTACATACGATTCGTGATTTAGATATTACAAAAAATCTTGATACGTTTCAAAACAATTAAATTTACCATTTAAGGAGATATTCAGATGTGCATCCGACGCGTGTACATAGTTATAAGATTGCATCAATCAAATTTATTGTTGTACTTTTAATGGTTCTCAGACCCTTATAACGTAAAAATATCCATGGAAACAAGAAAAGAAGTTGCTCGATAAAATAACAAACTTTTGGAATTTAAAATTTGTTTTCGTAAAATATAAAACAAATAAAATCTTCATTTTTTAAAAGAGAAATGTAAAAAATTTAGAATACGCTTTCCATAATTAGTCTTTTTCTCCTTACAGAGATACTCAGAGTTATCTTTTCGAATATTATCAACAATTAATAATTGACCACCGTAAAATGTATTGCATTCGAATAAATAAATAATTGTCAATATTGTATATCACGAAATCTGTACGTACAATCTTTATGTATTAACATATTTTAAAATATTTTTATATGTATTTTATTAAAATTTTAAGATTTATGTACAATCTAAAACGAAATATGCTTGTTTATATGATATGAATACGTTGAAATTTTACTTCAGAAAATATTTACAATGCTCTCCTTCTGAGGAAAGTAAGAAGAATAATTGTACAGTTATAAAAAGAAAATTTCAACTTCAATTTGAGCATTTTTAATAATGTAGCCAAATTCAGAAAGCAGAGGTTGTACTGAGTTTTTCGATAAAAATGATTAATATTCTTTTGAACGTTATAAACTTCTTGAAAGATTTTTAGCACTCGTGTAGAATTTCAAAGAAAATGTAGTCTTTCCGTGCAGTAGTTTCCATATAACACACCGAATTACAAAAATTTCTAATTACGACAAACTTCAATAGGCAATTCTAAAAGGACAATCGTCACTCTGAATGCTCTCTTTTAACTTCGATTTTTATATTGCAAATAAAAATTCATTGCAGGCCAAAAGATTTTTATGGAATGGAATGAACGATGAATAATTATTCAGCGTAAATGAAAGCGATCACAAATTTATAACAGGTGATGTACGCGAAACTTATTCTGTACTAACAGAAAAAGGTAAAAAAACTTAATATCTGCACATACGTACAAACGGTTAACGGTGAAACTAAACGACTGCACATTCTCATACTGTTCGTGTTTGTGTGCACTATGTATCGTAGTTCGCCTGATTCTTGTACATTTATTTTGTGAGGCATAAAACTCCTTTATAACGCTGCAAATGAAATAAAATAAGGTTCGCACAAACACTAGTGTATACAGCAGCTGTATAAAAATATAATTTTGCAAACAAACTACTTTTAATACAAACTAAATAATTTGAATAAATCTATCGAGTATTATGTATTATAGTTTGATATGGACACAGAGAAATGTATACACATTAGGCACTAAAAATGGTAATGAAAATTAATTTTCTTAAATCATCCGAAATAGTAACAATTAATCTTAAGCAAATGAATAAATTCAAAAGAAATATTAAAATATACATTTCTTTCTAATGTATTTATTAACTTTAAAAATAATAAAAACTACGTCACTTTACGGAAGTAATCGCTTTTTAATTAATTTAATTTAACCAGTTGACCTCGATATCGATTAATTCATAACTATCCGAGGCACTAGCATTTATTTCATTAAATTATTCAAAGAGAATTTTTTAAATAAATAAGTCTTTGACAACGCGACTTGATAGTTTTTGAGAAATCATAACTTTCTTACATAAATCTTAACACTGCTAATGGTACTTTTTACCCAAATAATTAATCGTAAAAAAATGCTAAAAAACAAATCATTAAAAATTATAATTATTTAATGTTATTAATCAAAAAGGGTTCCATCATAAAGATACATATTCTTTTAAACTATTTTAGAGACTAGATGATCAAATTTCTCTTAAAAGAAAGTAGTAAAATTATAATCAAACATTATAACAAAATGTACCTCATTTGCCAGCATCAACTGCTGTGCTAGAAGAGGAAAAAATTAGGTCGAAAAAGAAATTTAATCGAGAAAATGGAAAAGTAATAGATAATAGAGGCACGGCAACGATCTGTAACGTCGTTTTACTTACATGTGCCTGATTATGATAAGATTTATAAATTTAACGCTCCGAAGAATTTCACCGTTTATCTTTACATTATTTTTACATTATTATCGTTTGAAAGAGCTCGTGGCCGTGACAAAAGTAATATCGTATCCTACATTGTACCGAAACTACTTCAGTCTCCAACATGTGCTCATTACGGCTCATTCATCTCACAGGAAGTGTGCACTTTATCAGTAATTAAGAATTTACATGATTTTTTAAACTAATACATATAGCTCATTTGGAGGAATATTCTGATGAATGTCTAAGCTAACAACAATTTTTACTAAAGCAACATTGTGCATTTTTTAAATTTACTTTATATCGCTATCGCTTCAATTATTATATACGATAACATTTATATCACACCAATTTATATAGCAAATTTATAGGCATTGATTTTAGACGTTTATGCACGTTTACAGTACAAGTGAAATGTAATATTATTAATCATATTAATTAGTACGTTTTTATTGTTTACGGAAAGTATCACTATTGCTTTAATATTACACATTTTTGTCCAGATTATTGGAATAACTCGTGTAATTTAAAAACAGACTGAAACATTAAAAGCAATTCTATTTGAGTAAAATTCTAGATGGTAATTTCTGAAAGTATACGCAAAAAAGTCATTTTGCGTATCGTACTCGATTAAACATAAGGTTATATTCATATAAACTTAAAGACATAATTTAAATATTAAAAGCAATGTATTAAAAACAAAGAGAATTAAAACAAACTCGCATATACGTACACGCACCACTATCTCATTCATCGTAATTATAAAAATTACGCCCTTGTCCTCTCCAATGTTCAATTATTATTTGTACTTCTTAAATTGATCACCCCAATTTTCATCATAATCAGTTTTATGTGTAAATGTAAATTGAATTGTTATGTTAATTAAAATAAAATTTAACAACTGCGCTTCCCTTCGTAGGAAAAAACCAATGTTTATTAAATTTATATGCTAATTAATTTAATATAACAATAAAATAATGAATTGTTCGGTATCCTTAAATTTGCGGATACATTACACGAACCTTTCGCCGATTTATTATTGAGACAAAGTAATTATCTCCTGATATGTAAACCTATTATAAGTCGTGTAACAAGTTTCTTACTCATCGTGTCATAATTAATCACCGTACATTTATTGTTCTTACAATACAAAACAAATGACTAACAACCATACATTTTACAAGCGTGAATGCTAATGACGGTGGTTTCTTGATTATAAAAACTACAAAGATCCTGTTTATTAAAAGATGTAAGCCAAACATTTATGATAAAAAATTATTATTAGTAATAAAAACATTTATTAATATAATATTATACTTTATATTTTAACGATTATTAGATATTACCTATTGAAGAACGTACGAAAAATTAATGCAGTGTCGATGGAAAATCTGTAACTTTCGTTTATCGAAAAGCGTTATCCTTTTAGCTAATACCTTCCATTTTCTTATATACCCTCCATTTATATATATAATACTCTCCGGTTTGTTAATGAAAATTTACATATCTTTACAAAAGCACTCGACTTACAATTGTCCAACTTTATAACAGTTAATATTTCTAGGCACAAACCTCAGACTTTACGTATTACATGATATAAATTCAAAACAAAGTGAATGTCTGTATTAAAGTTAGCTTCTCGCTTGAATATCTGTTTTCAATTAAAATTCCAAATATGTTTAATGATTACAAACTAGTTTTCTTTCTGTATAATTCAACGAATGCATTTTAATAAAAATCACTCTAAATAAAATGAAATGCAATTTAAAGGTTATTATTCCGAAAATGTATTCGATAGTATGAGGTACCAAGCTTGTTGATTAATTAATTACAATCTCATAAAGTGCACACCAAATCTTATACAGTTTCATATATGTGTCTGCCACTGTATTTTTACACGTTAGTTATTTGAACAGCACAGTTTTTATTTTCTTACAATGTAAAGCATCCCGAAGCAAATCCCGAAGAATCTAGTTTCATAATTAGTAATAATAGAACTTACTATTTAATTTTGAATACTAGATTCGGATATAATTTTCAATTTGAACGCTATCGTATCGTGTAGTTATTTCTTTATAATTTTTTATTTGATTTTGTATTCTACAATAACAGCACAAATATTATACCGATTATGTTAAATCCATGTT
This sequence comes from Wiebesia pumilae, assembly GCA_018907045.1. NCBI lineage: Eukaryota > Metazoa > Arthropoda > Insecta > Hymenoptera > Agaonidae > Wiebesia > Wiebesia pumilae. Next base: position 8,382,586 of record JACCHZ010000138.1, read on the forward strand.
AGAGTTCAAGTAGTAAAAAAAAAATGTAAAATACCTAAGATTTTAAATTTGAATGTTCCCTGCGTCATGAGATTTATACTATAAAAACATTGCTAAAAAACTATTGTTTCAAATTAGCCGTTTCATGCTCAAAGATATGCGCTGACTCGTCAGTAATAACAAAAAATAAGAAAACTTCGTATCAAATAAAAGATTTAACCTGAAACTTATATATCGCAAATAAGTTGTTACGGTAAATTGGAATTTATATTTAACGTTGAAACATTTTTATTTTCTACTATTACAAATAAGTTTACTTACGATAAGGTATATTGTAGAATAACGACGAATGGCCACTTCGATCATACGAAATCTACGATTGAATCGAGAAATTTTCTCGCGTCTTCTTCCTATTTCATTATTAAACGCACAATAAGTTCTTACACAGTCGCGAGATCCCAATCGTACAACACCTCACTGAACCCAATAATGATGTAAAAAATCTCAATATTTTTCTTAGCATAAATACATCCCCCTTGAGCAGAAACTTCTTTTTACTGCGTTTCCGAGAAATTATTCTGGTATTTTCTGGTCATAACACTATACACATTCGCACTTATGAGTAATTAAATGGAGCTCAACTATGTTCACATACCATCGTCAATCCTGTATACGAATTGTTCGGGCCCGTGCAAATAATATAATCTCCAGCCTTTAATGAAAATCATAAACTTAATTTTGTAAATGTCCTTCCATTCAAACCAGCTAATCATAATAATGAAAATATCAAACTATTATTTAATATCAGCATCAATAAGCGGCAAAGTTATAAATAACATCGAGTAATCTCTGAAATATTGAGTATCGCTTTAAGTTTGTATGTCTTCTTCAATAGGCTCTCTTTTACAATTATTTTTTATTAATATTACTCTGTGAATACTACAAAATCATAAGCCACAATTCAATCGCAGTTGTGCTTTCCGTTCCATTTTCTTTCTTAATATTTATACTCTGATAATCATTTGATTTAAGAAACATATACTTACATTATAATTTTAATATTATACGCTTGTAATACTAAAGAAAACTTTCAATACTAAAGATTTAATTTTACTTATTCGTTATTGTTACATAATAAGCTCAATAAATTGGCTTGACAATAAATGAAAAAACAAAGTAAATGAAACTTATAACAAATTCTTTTAAAAAATAATCACTTTCCGTCTGTAACATAAGGCATCAAATTAAAAACAATTAATGCTTCTTAAAATACCTTCATTTAGAATTTTTATTAACAAAACAAACTTGCTCGAACACGAGAAAATCCTAATTATTTATCTGAAATCAATAATCAATATACCTTGTCCGTACCTCAGAAACGTCTCATAAGTATAAACACCAAGAAACAATGATAGATCGAGTTAAAATTAAAGTTAAAAATAAAAACTAACGCTGAATAACAGCATTATCGATTAATAAGATTAAAGAAAGTAATTTATATTTTTATCTGTAAACGAATTCGATTACCAAAGTCAGTGTGCAAAATTACTATTTATCTAAAAAAAACTATTCATTTTTAAGTATTCGTAAGGATTTTTTTATTATAATTAGATTTAATAAAGGCTGTATAAGTGCTAAAAAAATCATAATAAGGCTGAAAAGCCAGTGGTATAGAAAAAATGAGAAATAATAATAATACACATTATCATCAGAAATAATAACTTTATTTTAATATACTTATTAGCATTGTAAAGTATTATAATTTAATGTAATATTAATAACAAAGTTTTAAAACAGTACTGCGAAAATGAAAAATCTTTTTAAAAAATCTTTAAAAAAAAATCGAAGACTTTTTTTCCTGCTGTGTATGTTAACATTTTATTAATATATTACCTCATATCAAAAATGAATCAATCATAAATATATTTAACAAACTTTTAATCAATGCAGAAATTACCCAATTGAGTACTTATATTATCTTAAATATTAATAGTATTGTTATTTTACCTATGAATCATGTAAGAAAACATTTTTAAGCATTTTTTTCTTAACGAGTAACCACCTTTCTAGCTTCATAAGATTACACAGAAAAAAGAAAAAGATTTTCGAAATATTAAAATATGTCGCAAGAAAAGTAATTACCTTATATATATATATATATATATATATATATATATATACATATACATAATCATTGTGCCTATGTATAATATTAAAACATACTTTTTAAAACCTATCGGGATAGAGATAGAATAAAAATGAAAATTATATCTTGAGAATTTGATGATTATTATATATCATGATTATAGTATAATTATTACTAAAACTGGCGTGTTGAATTGTATTATGCTCGCCCTTACCAAAAACACCTTAATAATAAATCAAATTTCTTTGGACTTTGGAGCTACTATCTACACAAAATATCTAATCAAATAAACACGGTGTTTTCTTTTACAAAGGTACTGCCACTTGGTGGCAAATATGCGCTCTTTCTAAAGAAAGAAATTAAAAGCTATTTTGAAATATTATAACTTAATAAATCTCGGATTTAATTTTCGATTTTAATGTAGAAGAATTGCAAGAAAATATTCTAAATTTTTAACGATTTGTATTAAAATTTTGTCGTTTCTTCAAGGAAATATTCTCGATAGATTTGTACTAGTATCTCTTGAGTATGATTAGTCCATAATTTCGTTTTATGAATAAATATTTCTACTAATCTAATGCCTTCGTGATGATAATATTTTAACGGCACACCCATTTGGGTATCAATATACTTAAAAAATTCTTCTGCACGTTGTTCGTCGTATAGTGGAAAAACAGCTATAATTGTTATTGCTAAGAGAGTAAAAAAGACTGACCACATTATTAAAGAGGTGAAAGCTCGACACAAAAGACTGAATACGCCGCCTAAAAAAAGTTAACTTTGATTGATTTTGAAACAGAGAACAATACGATATTTAATATAATAAAATGAAATTGCGTACGCATTTACCATTTGAATCTTTGATATTACAAGAATATACATTTTCTTGATTACATTTAGGGGCTTTCGCTACATCATTTTGTTCTGGAAGTTGTTCCTTTTTTACAACTGGAGGCTTATCCTTTTCGAGGATTTTTCTCTCCGCGTTCTTTTTCTTTTTCTTTGCTTCCTTTTTATTATTAGCTGTAATTTTTTCCATTTCTGCAATAAAATAATAATTCTAAAGTTTAATTAGTTAAAGATTTACATATAAAGTAATGATTTTACCTTGTACTGCAGTATGACGGTTCTTCTTTTCTTCCTCTATTGACACTTTCACTTTTGTAAGAAATGTAACAATATTTCGAGCACAAGCATGACATTCACTAGCATTACTACAAGGACCTGCAATACTGGCTACTGCATACGTTAATGGATTTTCTTTCAAATCCAACCATTTCAAGTTCTTCAGTTCACCCAAACTCAAGGGTAATCTACTAATTTTATTACTATACAAATCCAAATATCTCAGTTGCTTTAATTCTCCAAAGTTATCAGGTATTTCTGTTAGCATGTTTTTACTCAAATCCAACTTGGTTATTTGAGTCAGTGATGCAAATGTTTTCTAAATTAAAGTATATTTTTATTTTGAATCATTTTTACATTTACCTTTTATTTTTAATGGTGATCTTAAATAAGTCTGAAATTTTCAACGTTGGAACTCCAACAAAAAATCAAATTTGTAAAAACTTGAAATTTCAAACTTGAAAAACACATATAAACCATGTAATTATCATGTAACAGTAACAGAAAGATGATATAAACCCTAAAAGCACTCCCAAAAACTACCCCTCTCAGGGAATAAAAAATTGAAAATGTTTCGAAATTTATAAATTTCAAAATTTTACTAACTATTGTTAATGATAATCAACTACTAAGATATAAAAACAAAATTTTATTGCACGTGGAAACTTATTGTAAACAAAAAGAAGTAGCGGCGCGTATGAGTACATACAGTAGATCTTTAACAATACTCTATAAATTGTTGATATTTCACCGATAAAATTACAAAATACTGGAGTTCAAGTACAAAAAATAGAAACAGCAATAACGATTACAAAAGTCCATTTAGGAAAAAAGCAAGCGTCTCCTGCATAATTGCTTAACAAAATCATGCTATCAGTAATCAACAAAACGACAAATTTTCAAGAAGAAATGAGATTCTCGTCAAAGTTAAAACATTGATTAAATGACTCCGTACGTATACGTTTACTGTAATATTCTAGCAGTTTATTGTTAATAACAGTGTATTACCGACAACTTTTATATCCCACAACTTTTTATTATTGAATATAATTTTTCATATCCAAATGAATAAATGACCCGAATAGCAACAAAAGCAGTGATTCTCGTCATAGTTAAAAATTTATTTCAATAAGTTCCCGTACATATACTTATGCCATATACTTTTAAGCGGTGTATACGCAACTGTTTATAATAAATTCCAAGAGTTACCTTGGCAATTGTTATATCTTTAGAAATTAGTTTTATTTATTGTAAGTATGACTATTGTATCGCAATACTTGTGGTTTAAACTTTTTGTCCGTTAATAATTTGATTGATTAATATTTAGAATATTTATTTTTATTTATAATATTTATTATAAACTGAATTTTTTCATATGAAGATATATATGATTATTTGTGAGTGGCTTAATGTATCTGAGAAAAAGAAGCAAAATATAATGACAGAGAGAGAGAGAGAGAGAGAGAGAGAGAGAGAGAGAGAGAGAGAGAGAGAGAGAAGACGAGCATGGGAGTTGGCAAGCGAGTAAAAACGTTAATTTTTCTTTTATATTTGAATATTATTTCATATCGTAAAAACCGATTCACCGATTTTTTAATTCTATGAGATTGAATATTTTAGAGCACAGAGGACTTTTTTTATATTTGCATTGTTTATTCTAATGTTTTTCGTAGGGTAGTAGATCTGTAAATTATATACGTGTCTTTTGAAAATATAAAGCGGCGTTGCCGCACCGTAAAATCGTAGAGTTACGTTGTCGACTCGTCAAAATCATAGAACGATGATCTTAACCGATTAGACGGACACACGTAAGGCTTCATATGTGTGCACAAGTTGTGCGAACACACGTGCACTTGCTCGCTTGTAGCAGCGTTTGACTCCGAAATTTCTTTAGAGCTCACCAACTGATGTACAGAGGTTTTAAACTCAAATTTTATAATATACGGACCTAATCAAATTTATTACTTATCGTTTTATTAACATTCAATTTTGTATACTATATTTTAAGGCACAACGTTAGGAATAACAATTTTATTATACGAAACTGCAACTGCAACTTAATTTTTTTGTTTCATATTGTCTTATTGAAATTTTCAAATTAAATATATTTGATAAGATACGTAAATTTGAATAGAAAATCTATAGAAAATTATTTTGCTACACATGTGCATGAGTAAACACAAGCTCACGCAAGTTTTTATTCATATGCAAGGGTGCAAGATATTATGATTGTAATTTTTGTATTTAAATAAATAAAAAAATCAATATCTAGATTGGAAAGATAAATTAGATAGGCGCTTTATTAAAAATTATTAAGAATGATGTTATTTTATTTTTTTGTTAAACGGATGATTCTTAATTGAAATTCTATATATGCATTTAACTTATCTCGTATACAATTTTTTACATTTTCCCTACTATAATCTACAAAGGAAGTGAATAAATTGCATGAAATAACGAAATAATTAAGTGCGAAAGTAATGCACTCAAATTCGAATTAGTAAAACTGACATTTAAAATTTAAAATTTTTAATAAAGACATTTAAAATCGGTTACGAATAATTGTAAATAAAAAATTTGTTTTTGAAATTTTATCTTACAGATTTATAAAAAAAAAATATTAAAATTTGAATTTTACTCTTTTTTTTATTTTTTTACTTATTGAACGTTTCTGTTTATATAATTATTGCAAATACATAAAAATTTATTCGTATAAGGCAAATAAATCATATCATATCGAACATTTTTATTACAGAACCTATGTTCTTTAGTTAAACTAAGTTTTTTTTTAATTTTTAGGGATCCATGAGGTTTAGATTTAGGCGCATTTTTAGAAATCCTTTCACGATCAAATCCTTACTGATGAAATTGCAAAAACAAGGTGTATGAGAAAATTTTTGTAATTTGTCAGTGGTCTAATAAGAGAGAGAAAGAGTAAAATGACATAGAGATTTGTAAAGAGAGTGAATTTGTAAATTTAGAAAATTTAAAAAATAGAGAGTGTAAATTTGATATACGTGTTTTGATAATACAAGGTGACGTTTACGCGTTTTATTCGTAGAGTAAAGCGTGGATACTACGGACTTTGCAAAGTTCGTAAGTCGATTGTACGCTCTTTTTACCTTCTTACCTTAATGCGAGTGAATGCTTGTGTAGAAGCACGTAAAGTAGTGCTTGGAGGCCGACGCATGTAAACAATTGGAAATTTTATCTAACACGAGCTAAACTTATTATGCGTATTAGAAATCAATATTTTTATAAATCTTATCGACAATTGACAATATCTTCTGAAGTTTTTTGAGGGATAAATACAATTTTCAACAGTTGAACCGTCTACGTCCATAATACACGATCTTTTCATAAATTCATCTTTTCATATTTTATTAGTTTTTTATTTTTTTTTTCTATGAATTCTTTAATATTGAAATAATAAGGGTTGTCATTGGAGGTGTTTTTAGGATTATATCATCTTTCTGTTACTGTTACATGATAATTATATGGTTTATACATGTGTTTTTCAAGTTTGAAATTTCAAGTTTTTTAAAAATTTGATTTTTTGTTGGAGTTTCAATGTTGCAAACTTTAAACTCGTAACCCTAATACTTCTTCTAAAGAATTAAAATTTTACTTATAACTTTTATTAATTTTTATAATTGATATTTAAAAAAATGTAATAGTTACGTAACACATATTTATAAAATTTATTGTTACAAATGGGGATGAGGTACTAGCGAATAAAGTATCATAATTATACAAAATCTTATTTTTAGCCCATCAAGATAATTGTCAGTATTAGCATAATAATAGTTTATTAAATAAATTATTAATGAATAAGGAAATGAAATAGAAAAGAAAAGTTATTGTGTACTTACAGGTAGTGTAACAAGCACATTGTTAGACAAGTCTAAATGAGAAAATCTCTTAACGATAGCCTGGAAAAACAAAGTTATTTTAAAATAACTTAATCGATGAAAAATATTTTAAATTATAAAGTTCAGTTATATTTACAATTTCTTTTACAGGCACTTCCTCCAAATCGCACAAGCTGAGATCCAATACATCATTCTCTAGTTTATTTCTTATATCTTTTACAGTTATTCTTCCTGACATAATTTTTACTATAAAGATAAAAATAAATATAAAAAATTTAATGATTAAAATTTTGTTATATTCAATGGCAATATATTACAGCAACATATGTTTTTAAAGAAATATGTAATTTTACAAGAAAATGAGAAATATACCGCTGTTGAGTTCTTTTATTCAAATAAAAGTCTTCGATGGTAGTTCTATGAAAAATTGCAAAATGATGGGAAACTTTTCCGGAAATTAATAAATCGTCTACGTAAACAGAAGTCACCTGGCAGAACACTGAATAATAGCACTTGACTTTATCGAAGCCGGTTTTTATTCGTGTTTGAAGATGGCCGACTCGCTTCCTAAAGCATCGAATTGCTCCATCGGTCAAATGGAACGCTATTTTACATCATACAAATTTGCAAATAAAAATGCAATAGTCCGATAGAAAATTTAAAACATGAATTTCGTCTATCGTGCGATTGTTTGATCAAGAATATATAATAGAATTATTAAACGATAAATTGAATTCCAGAGAAAAGAATATCTTGTCTATACTTTTTGAAAATGCCGCATGCGGCGTCTATATACCTGGGGAATTTGCATTATTGTGCCAGCTACTTGTTAAATAGTCAAGGAACATATTGATGCATAATATTCATTTGACTTTGTTATTTTGGAGAAAATTTTCAATGTTCAAGATAAGATAAAGAACTCTGTAGAGGATTTCCGAACTTGCAAAAAAGACACGCCTATGTGTGTACTTCGCTGACAGGCATACATATAATTTTGTTTGAAAATATTTTCTTTTCCCTTTGATTTTCTTTTATAACCATCGTTGAACGATAACAATAAACATGGGACTTCCATCAGCATTGGTAAAACTTTTTAAGTAAGTGCTCTTTGTTGACTAATTATAATGGTGTACAATAGAAGCATTTTACCGTAAAAAAATTACATCGATACATGTGACTTTCGTTTTTAAAAAAATTAGTGCTAAATACGTATTTTAGATGTTATCATCATTTTCAAAGGTTTATCGAAAAATCACTGCGAACGCCTGCTTAACAGCTAGAATATCGGGAAAATAACCTAAAACAACTTTACCACGGTCCTGCCTAAACGAAAATTGAAAGTAAAATGCACCTTCGGCATTTACCGTTTTGCTATAAATTAAAAATTGTTTTATTACGTTAATAAATATCAGAACAAAGTTGACCACTGATACAATATTTGCACGGTGATAAAAAACGAATTACAAATGGCAAAGCATTGTGAAGCCCCGTTATCGAAAATTAAAATATAATTAAATTACAATTAGATTCTGTCATTTGATGCCTCGTGACGTTTACTCATACGTATGGCTCTTAATAGAATCATGGAGATTTAAAGCCATTGCCCATTTACAGTTTTTTCGACTTACGGCTGAGAATTAAATTATTATATTTTAAAGCAGAATGCAATATTTTTCATTGCACTGAGATAAAGTAGGTTCGACGTACGTAGAATTAACGCAAGGAACCTGTCTAGTCGCGGAATGAGCCGATCGACATCGACTTACAGACAAAAACGAGATCGTTTCATTTTAACATTCAAAATCTCGCACCTCAAAGTAAAAAATTATCGAGAATGCGATATGATGGAAATGTGAGTTTAATCGATTTAATTCCGATAATTCAAAACGTATTTTTAAAATGCTGTACTTGCAAATACGAAGCCGTTTAAAAGTTGATCGCACGTAAACCATTCTTATGACCAAATTCGTTATGTCATGACCCCGTTTTAGAAATAGTTTTAATTCAACGAAGTCAAATTTATCTCCTTTCAATTACTGTTCAGTTAAATTATTAAGTTTCAAGTTAACTGAGATTTATGATCATTTTATTATATATTAAATATTCATTCGAATTATAGCGTTAATGATGAATTTCGTTTGAAAAGTATCGAAACCGACAATATAAACACGTTGATTCGCAAAAACTACCTGCAGTTCATTCTCATAAGTTATTCTCAAAGATGTACCAACTATTTCAATTATTTTATTCGGCAATTTAACGAATAATCACGTTAAAGGATAACGCCTTTTTAGTAGCTTAAAAATAAACACGAGAAATGCGTTTATCGAGGCAATAACACATTTTTTAATCTTTTAAAAATTTTTTCGAAATATGAAAAAAATTACTCAAAAATATTTTCTTCGATATCGCGGTGTCCTAACTCCGTAAGATTAAGATATTGCAGAATCGGCATGACTTCTCGCTTAATTTTCATACTTATTTTATTGGTAATCAAGGCTTTACGATGTTCGTAAATTGTCGGTTTAAAAAGGTGATGCGGCTCGTGTCGGCCTAGTAATTAAAACAATTGTACCCCATTGTGGTACTAAGAAGCTTCTAAATAATGTGTACTGCAATATTTATAATATTTTTTCCATTGGCAGTTATTCTTAGCAACGATTAGAAAGTTCATAATTGCTCAATTCGTCAAAAATTGGTTGTTTTTCTTAAAAAGTTTCTTCCGAGTGTGCTGGTTTATCGATACAATCTCTAAATTATTCAAGGATTTCTCTCTTTGCCAAAATCATTACGAGTCTTCGTCGAAAGGACTATCGAAAAATTCTCACGCTAGCATTTTTCATATTTCTTTTAACGCTGCGAGACTCCCAGCTTATATCGACAATCAGGACACTCGGAAACTTTTTCTTTTACGCAAATATATTCTTTGTATTTTTAAGCCTTTAATTCAGAGTGTAACTTCTTGATTAATCTGTTTAATAAATATACCATTTTACGATGCATGAATTATAACTCAGTTCCGTGATAATTAATTCAAAATAAACAAGTTTTATCTCATTTCTTATTGCAGAGTCTATACGAATGTTTAATGTAATTTTTAAACTTGTCGATTAAGTTTCGTAAACCTAACGAATTTTAAAACACTAATTTAATAAGTCGTCTATTTCTCGAATTTTTACAAATTTAATTAAAGTACATCTCCATTGCGTACTTTAAAAAATACTTTCGTTTCAACTTTTTATGATTCTTTCCTAAACAATACCATAACCGTAGACATTTTTCATATTTCGCATTTATACGCAGACCCGCATTGGTATAATATTGAACCTGAAAAGAAATTTGTTTTATTGTTACAATCCATGTTAATCATCTAAATTAATTTATAATAAAATAATCATCTAAATTACTTTGAGCAACTGATGTTGCTCCAAACTGATTACTTAAAAATAAGATTTTCCAGTGACTAAATCCGATATTTTAATCGTAAGCTGAAAAGAATGAATAAAGCTAAACCGCTATGCGTCAAGTTACAAACTTTTTTTTATCGTTGACCTTTATGTTAATAATGTACATTGTGACTGAAACATAATTCAACTATACAATTCGATGTAATTGAATCTCGTGCTCCTTATGTGACATACACAAGCTCAAGTTTTCTTGTCGCGCAATGCATATAGAAATTTGTAATAATGTCGCAGCGCATGAATTTTCATACGAGGACAAGTTTATCCTATTTAATTTAATCCATTAGCGGAAAATAAAGTAAAAATAATTTTAATTTCTTCCAATTGTACTAATAGGCACGAAATTTGATTTTCAATTAAAAATTTCGCTGAGTATTAAATAACTGAAATAATTTTACACAAATGCATTGAACAAACTTCATTACGATCATTTATTTAATTATTGATTATAAAATATTTTTTTATTTTTTCATTGAAATCCATGGCTTGGAAATGTGTATACTCTTCTTATTAATATTACTGTAAATTTTTACGTATGTAGATTAAAAATTTTCTTTTAACTAACCCCTTGCATACTTTTCAGCATGGAATTTTTTAAGCAATAATTAAATACAGAAAATATTTTAGTATCGTCACATTACTTAAAAAATTTTTCCCTATTAATATAAACTTTGATCTATATAGGCATATCGATGGCAACAAAGTCAAGTATATCGATAATTTGCGTCAAGTAGTTGCTATAAAATCTGTATCTGCTTGGCCAGAAAGTAGAAATGAGATTATTAAAATGATAAAGTGGGCAGAAACTCAATTTAAGCAAATTGGTGCCAATACTGAATTAGCTGATCTTGGTATGCAGAAGTTACATAGTGGAAAGGAAATTCCACTGCCACCTGCTTTACTTGGAACCCTTGGTACTGATCCAAAAAAAAAGACTGTTCTTATATATGGACATTTGGATGTGCAACCCGCTTTGAAAGAAGATGGCTGGGATAGTGATCCGTTTACTCTTGTTGAAAAAAATGATAAATTATATGGTAGAGGAAGTACAGATGATAAAGGACCAGTTCTTTGTTGGTTGCATGCCCTTCAGGCATATCAGGCTGTTGGAGAAGATATTCCTGTTAACATCAAGGTATTTCAGTACATAAAACTCGATTAAAAATATAGTTAAAAATATTCTCTTACATTCTAAATTCTTAAGAATATTCTATTTATTTATCAAAATAAAAATAAGAAGAAAGGTACAAAAAAAGATTAAAAAAATTAGAAGACTATTTCATATAGTTTTGTACAAAAAAATGACTAAACACAAGTTTTAGTTCATGAAATGTTATGGAATATGAATACATGTATGAATAATGATATATGTTTAATCAATTTTCCAAATTAAAAAGTATTTGCACATATGTAGAAAAGGATTCATTGTTAAAAGTACGTATTTATAAATAGGATATATGTCTACAAATATTAACAATTTTTATAAGATAAATCCAGAAATAAAGCTTGGCCTTCTCATCACAAACATAGAATGAAGCATGTAATTAACAACACTATTTTTAAAATTTTATTAATAAATATTTATAGTTTACGTACTGAAATAACCTTTATTTTTTGCTGACAACGTATGGTTTTAATAAAATTAAAATTTGCGGAATTTATAAGAGTTATATCGAACAAATTAATTATTCACGGTTAATCAAATATTTTTAGTTCACATTTTTTCTTCCTACAAATGTCTAAAAAGTACTCGTACCGTGTTATCTAGATTTAAAAGTTTTAAACACAACTAATTTATCCAAAGTCAAATGAAACTACTCTTTTGTGTTAACTATAATTGTGATATGAATTAATTATTTGTAATAAGTACTAATTAAAAATACATATTTCTGTAAGTCTCAAATATTTTAAAAGAGCCATGGATAAGCATTAATTACACTATTTATGTTACAGTTTGTATTTGAAGGAATGGAAGAAAGTGGTAGTGAGGGTCTTGATGAATTGTTATGGTCTCGTAAAGATTCTTTCTTAAAAGGAGTTGATTATGTTTGCATTTCTGATAACTATTGGCTTGGAACAACGAAACCTTGTATTACTTATGGATTGCGTGGTATCTGCTATTTCAGTTTGCAAGTTTCTTGCGCATCAAAAGATCTCCACAGTGGAACATTTGGTGGAACAGTCCACGAAGCAATGTCTGATTTAATTTATTTGATGAATACTTTAGTAGATGTTAATGGCAAAATTCTAGTAGATGGTATTTATGATAATGTTGCTAAAATAACTCCAGAAGAATTAAAAATATATGACACAATTGAATTCGATGTAAATGAGTACAGAAACTCGTGCGGTGCCCAAAGACTGGCCCACAATGAAAATAAGGTACTTTTAAAAAAAGCTAATTATTTTAGTTAATTACACTAAAATTGATTAAAATAAGAGATTTATTTATTATTTAGAATCAACTATTAATGAATCGATGGCGCAACCCAACTCTATCTCTTCACGGTATTGAAGGAGCATTTCATGAACCAGGTGAAAAAACTGTCATTCCAGGGACAACAATTGGAAAGTTTTCATTGAGAATTGTACCAGACATGACGCCTGAAGAAGTAGAAGAAAAAGTTACAAAATTCATTAAAGAAAAATGGCAGGCTCGAGCAAGTCCAAATAAAATGAATATTAAAATGAGTCATGCTGGACGACCTTGGTCATCCAATCCAGATCATCCACATTACGTGGCTGCAAGAGCAGCTACGAAACACGTTTACAAGGTTGATCCTGATTGCACACGCGAAGGAGGTTCTATTCCTGTAACTCTGACTTTTCAAGAAGTTACTGGTAAAAATGTTTTGCTCCTTCCAGTTGGATGTGGTGATGATGGTGCTCACTCTCAGAATGAAAAATTAAATGTCCGTAATTATATCGAAGGTGTAAGTATTAAATTTATAAATGTAAAATTTCAGATACTCGTTATAAATTAATAAATTCTAAAATTTTAATTCCTTTTAGACAAAATTGCTGGGTGCCTATCTGTATGAAGTTTCTCAAATTTAATAAGCTGTGAAACTGGTATGCTACATCAGCATTCATTATGATCAATTATATTGTCATTTTTAAAGACCAATTTTAAACTGTACTACGTAAATTTACGTTTATAATATTCTATGAATGATATCCTATTTTCAATCAAAAGAAATCTATATTTTGTTCAGTTTATATACAAACTTAAAAAGAGTATAAAATAAATTGATAAAATAATTAAATCTAAATATTATGATAGTATCTTTTAAACAAATACATTTCCATAAGTTTCCGGATGTCTTTCAAAATTTCTTAATTTCAAGTACCCAAGCTGGCTCTCCTTGATGTGCTTCTAATGGCAAATAAATATCTGTATAATTATCTGTGTATTTCCACTAAAAATATTTTCAATTATTTTTATTTTATTAAAATTTAATATAAATTAATGTAATATTAAAGATATTGCATTAAAATTATGTATTACTTACGTTAACAAGCGCGTTAATATTCAAAAGAGATATTTTCGTTTCAGTCGTCATTTTCAGAATATTACATAAGCGTACTGTGTTATTCTTCGGCCAAGAAAGTAACGTGGCATAAAGAGCACCATTTTTACTTTCTGTGTACCAAACATCTCCTGTTATAGTATCATTTTGCAATATCCATGGTTTAGTTTTATAAACAGCTTTACCATTAGTTTTTAGCCAGCGACCTTAAGCAACAAAATAACAAATTAACGATTAAATTACACTACACATAATATTAAAGAACATTAGCGCAAATACCTATTCCACGTAGTCTTTCTTCAAAGATAGTTGGTATAATACCATCCTTCGTAGGCCCAACATTCATTAACAAATTTCCTCCAGTGCTTACGGTAACAATCAATTCTTTAACAAGATCCTTCAAACTATAATAGTCTTCTAGTAGCGCAGTTCTACGATAACCCCAAGACTTTCGATCGAGAGTCATAGCATTCTCCCACTTATGTTTTTGTAAAATACCTTAACAACATTCAATTAAAATAAAGCACACAAACCATTAATAAATAAAACAATTAAAATCTATTAATTAATATTTTAATAAAAAGCAACCAATATAAAATTTGAAAGCAACTACCTTTTTTTTAATATTTTTACGTATCCTAAATTACCTTGACACGATTTTAAATAGATCCAATTTTTAAATTAAAAACTTAACGCATAATATTTGTTATTATAAAACAAATTTAATGAAACAAAATTTTTTTTGTTTGAATAATCAATTATGGGTATTAAAAATAAAAAAATGCAATTAATTAATTTTATTACAAAATTTTCTTTGTTTAGAATTTTTAGTAGGACGCAACGTTACGATATTTGAAAATCACATCTGTGCACACACACAAACACAAACGCACACACATTAAATGAGATTATCACTAATAAATTGAATATACCCGAGACAAATTATGAAATTATTTTAATGAGATCAAATATTGTTAAATTAATGTCATGCTTGTATTATCAATAACCAAACAAATGGATGTAAACTAAAATGATTCCCAAAATTGAGTACATAGTAATAATTTGTTAGTAATATAAAGATAAGTAATATAGTAATGTCAAGATGCTTTACTGTTGGGTAAGTTTATACGATATTAAATATAATTACATTCATAATGAAAGTAAAATTATATATATACATACCATAGATATTTGATTTTATAAAAATTAAATTTGTAACTGAAAGATTGTGTTTTAAAAAACAATGTAAACTTTAAATCCTGAGATATTGATATGATGCATACTCAAGGAATCAAATATTATATAACATATTATAACGCGCATATTTTTTTAGAATTATCAAATTATACTTTTGCTGATCTGATGAATCTTAAGTAAGCTTAGAATTTTTCCGTTATGTCATAACATTGTAACTGTCCTATTGCAGGCGTCTGCTGCCTTAAAAGAAAAGTAAGATACAATGTGACTAATACGTCGAAAAACTTAAGAATCTGTATAACTTCTCAAGGATGTGAAAAAAAAAAACAACTTTTTAATACATTAATAATACTAGCTTATACTATAATAACTATAAGTAAAACTCAAAAATTAATAGTCAGTTATTTGATTAAGTTTTCAAAAAGAAAGTTTTAAAATTTTTCTAACTCATATTTGTAATGGTTGCATTTAACATCTTTCACGCTATTCCTAATATGCACGTACAAATTATGTAAACTATGATCTTGTTTTGTTATAAATTCAAGTTAAAACGTACTTGTAAATTTCGGTTTCATGTAGAAAATTTGAACAAAATGTTGAATGTTACGTCCAAAGTATTACCGTATTATAAAACTTTATAATAATAGTCCATAAAGATCTACTCAATACAATCTTTTTAAAAGTTTTACGGTTTAGTAAATTTTTTCTCTTAAATATATCGCTAAAGATAGATATTATAAACTTCTAAAGATATTCTAAACTTCTTGGGTAGTATAACAACTTAATATAAAAAGCGATCTTATAATGTAATGCAAAATACCAGGATTATAACGATCTTGACAGTTGTAGAAGTCTCCATGATGACATGTAACATTTATGCCCCAACGATCATTAGTAACAACAATATCTTTAACAGGACTTTCATTATAAAGCCAGGCTAAAAATTCTTTTGACTTCCAGTATTCTTCTGTCGCTTCCCAATCGCCATCCGACCATAATATTTCTGGTTTATATAGTTCAATAAGTTCTTTCATTTCTGGGATAATTTTATTATTAACAAAAATGTCTGTAGAAAAATTATTTTTTTTGTCATATAAATATAAAGGATTGAACCACTCATATAGAGAATGATAAAGACCGAATTTCAACTTCGTATTTTCCCTTATGGCTGTTGATAATTCACCTAAAATATATAAATTACGATGAAAATTATGTATACTTGTTTTTTAATATATTTTTTAGACTTACAATTTGAATATTTTTCAGTATAATTATTATCGCAAAGTATATTATATTCTTTATTAATAAAACAAAGACTCGAATTTTTCAAACAACAATTTCTTTGTAACTTTTAATATGCGAACTTAAATGTGAATCTATCATATAAAATTAAGCCTTGATAAGAAGAATAAAAAAAACAGCTAATCTAAATCAAATTTCGTGCAAAAAATAATATTTGCTTTAAACATTATTTTGAGTGAAAATACCATAAATTATAAGATTATGCTTTAATATCCTAAACATTTTTTTTTTTTTTTACAAAATTTAGTAACTAAAACGATTTTCAGATTAATAATGAAATTTTATAAACATAAACCTTTTTTGTATAACTACCAGTCTATAAAACCTTTGAGTAACTTTAATACAGTTAGTATATTCTTAAATAACATTTTCAAAATACTCAGTATAAATTAATCTACTTCACTGGTTGAATTTATGCAGTTTGAGAGTTGTTACAAAATATCGACTATAAAATGCATTCATTCGAGTCTTGAAAATGCAAAACGATGATCAAAACATCGAATTTCCAAAGCAACGTATAACAAGTATCTTGTAATATTTTCTTTCTTTCATTTACAATTATAAAACGCACTATAATTTATCAAATAAAATATTCATTACATTATGGATTAATATAATAAATATTAAATAAAAGGGTAATTAAATTATAGAAATAATTAAAACTAAAATGGAGTATAAAGATATGATTAAAAAACGAAAGTAAGAGTAAAAAAATGTTTTTTTTAATAATAAGTTTTTTTCAAAAACACATATTTTATAAAATTAATAAATTTCATTTTACACTTTTTCATTTAATATTGTACATAACATATGTCAATAAATTGAATATATATTTTGTTATAATTTTTATTAAAATAAAAAAATCTTAAAATTTTCAGTTATATATTTGAAAAAGATTTTCACTTTTTCATGAATGTTATCTACCTTGATAATAATAAAATCAATAAAGACTATGTATGTGTCATATGTGTAAAAAAATTTGTTATATTATATGAAAAATATAATTACCTATCAAATCTCTATGAGGCCCTACATCAATAGAATTCCAACTGAAAGAATATTTAGAAGGCCAAAGTGTGTAACCCTCGTGGTGTTTGCTTGTAAGAACGATATATTTTGCACCAGATGCTTCAAACATTTCACTCCACTGGGTAGCATTAAAAAATTCAGCTGTAAAATCTTTGGCAAATTCTTGATAAGTAAAACCTGGTTTATATTGACTTTTCATAAAATTTTCATACTTATGATTTCCAGCTAATAATATAATAAAATATAAAATATAAAAATAAGCTTATTTAAATAATTTTCAAATGTAAGATTATACAAAATACTTTTCCAGTTT
This sequence comes from Wiebesia pumilae, assembly GCA_018907045.1. Taxonomy (NCBI): domain Eukaryota; kingdom Metazoa; phylum Arthropoda; class Insecta; order Hymenoptera; family Agaonidae; genus Wiebesia; species Wiebesia pumilae. The sequence goes on from JACCHZ010000138.1 coordinate 8,400,543, forward strand.
ATCCAGAACCATTCGGTACCAAAGCTTGGCACACTGAACACTCCCCAGTGAATGAAAATACCAAATTTAGCATCGTCGTACCAATCTGGTAAAGGTCGACTATCTAAACTATTCCAAGTAGGATCATACTTTTTATAAAAATTGTAGGCATTATTAATGTTGAGATCTGTAATACTATTTTCAGCAGAAACTGTATAATAAGAATCCTTAATACTATAAAAATTATTCAAAAAACACAAAATCAAGAAACTTTTGTAAATTATCATTTTATAATAAAATATATTTTATCTTCTATTATCAAAAATTTAATTTAATGAACTTTCAAAGTATAATTTTCAGTTTTTATATAGATAAGCTAAAACTTATCTGATACTTAAATTACCCTTATTTTATAACACAAATATTAGACAACAAGGTTATCTTTTTTAAAAATGATAACCAAATGTTACCAAGCCTATCGTGTATATTTACATTGCATTTGATTTCTTTACAAATAAATCATTTATTTAAAGCCAATTTACATATATTTTTATAAAATTGTTATCTGGAAACAAATTTACTTCTTATAAATTTATCATTCTAATAAATGTAGTAACATAAAACGATAACCTCAACTTTACAATTTGAGGTTATTAATTAGTTTATTACAATAGTTTATTAACTTTCTTACTTTCTCAAAAATTAAACATCAATATCATTATACAATTTTCATTTTTACGTATCATTTAGAACTACGTATTGTTGTATAAACAATGAGTAAGTAAGCCAATTAAAATGTAATAAAAGTACTTAGTGTTTGTAAATTTGTAAAATACAAAAAAATTTAACCTGATTAATGAAAATAAAATTAACGATAATGTCTTTTAATGTTCTAAAAAATAAGAAAAATAGATAATTTTTATTTATAATATTTATTTCATTGAAAATTTAACAATATTTATTTAAAGCAATTTTTAAATATTAATGCAAATATAAAATTCTAGTTTACTAATGTATTACTTTATTTGATTAATTTTTATAATAAAATATAAAATAAATGTTTCTCTTTAAATAATATTTATATAACTAGGCTCAAAAGATGAAGAAGCGAAACAAGAAAGCAGCTGTATTAAGGATTCAAAAGAAGAAAATGAATTCATTGATTTTCTCTTTGATACAGATGATGAATGTAAAGATAAAAATCAAAATAAAAAATTGTCCTCAAGATTAAGCTATGTGCTAACAGAAGAGGAAAGATTGGTAATAATAGTACTTATATATGGATTTTGTCACAATGTATGTACTAATTTTAGATTATTTATTTTATTTCTAGAAATTAGCCAATTTATTTATTCAAGTAATACATGATGTACCTCCACAACACCAAATTGAAAAGGGAGCAGGTACTCGTACTTTAAAAGAAAGAGAGAAAAATGAGTTTGAAAACTTTGTAGCTATGAAAACTGGTCCATTTTCTAGAAAAGAAGATAAAAAAATTAAAAAGAATTGGAAAACTTTTTGCAAGGTAGATCTAATCTTGAAATGTATTTCATATATTCTACTAATATTTTATTTTTAGCGTTTTTAATTTTAATTTTTATAGTTTTCTTGTTTCTAATTTATAATTAATGAAATTTTAACATTTTTCTTTTAAGTTATATGACTGGGATCCTACAAATACAAAACCATTCTTACAAATGAAATATAAAAATAAAGTTTTCTTTTTAAATTTACGAAATAGGATCAATTTTGTTCAGTTTTTAGCTAATGGACTATTTGACAGATCTTTACACAGTGTTTATGAAAGATTCAAACTGAAGTATTATCCACATAACACATTAAGGTATAATAAAATCTTATCGTGTAAAATTAGCTGTTTAAATCGTTTAATTTAACTCGTTTTCTAACATTAAATTTTTCTAGATATAGTTCTATGGAGGATACAATAATTTTAAACTATATGCAAAACTGTAGTAGTCCCATTAGCAAACGAAAATTTGCCGAATTAGCTTTAATTTTAAAAAGAACTAGACACTCGGTATGGCGTCGATATCGTAGATTACAAAGGAAATATATGGACTCTTAAAATTTGAAAATTTTTAGATAATTCTAATAAATAATCTTATTTTCAGATAATAATAATAATAATAATAATAATAATAATAATAATCGTCAATAATATTGTACAATTGTACAATATCGTTATATTTAAGTTACTTTACAAAATTGAATTTCAAATTTTATTTATGAAAATAAAATTTATATTATCAAATAAATATTAGTTATTCATGAAAAAGGATATACTTTATTTTGTTTTAACATTTTCCAACAATGAAATTGTCATGTAAAATATTTTCTTAATTAATATAACAGCTTCAATTTTAATTTATACATTTTATATTACAGTAATAATATTTTAATTTGAATAATCAAGTAATATTTACACTAATTATTTATAAAGCTAAATTAAAAAATCTCAAATTACTTTTGCTTTTGCCATTATTTAAGAAAAGATATTTTTTAAGATTAAAAATAAAATATTTGCATGAAACATGAATTATAATTTTAAAAAATAATTTGTAAATCTTGTAAAATGTGGCAATGTATTCAAGATGGCAGACATTGAAAATTGACAAATTAATTTATAATACAAGAAAAACAGCCTAATTAACTTTTTATGTTATTAAATATTTATTTAGTTATTGTACAATAAGAATAATTAGTATTCGTCAATTAAAGTAATTGTAAAAAAGCTGCTGAATAATTCATATTAAATAGTATAATAATAAATTTAAAATAAAGAGTAACATGATAGTTTATAAAAAGAAAAAAGGGAAAAAATGCATACAATAATGGTTGTTGTATCAAAGTTTCAGTCGTAGGATACATAATCAATAATAAAGTACTGGACGTATATGCTTTGAAAAAAGTCGATTTGACATTCTTCAAAACATCTGACCTATCACAGCAAGTGACCGCACCGCGGATTGCACATTATTAACATGGATATGATGAGCTACCGTATGATGATGATCTTCTACCACCATCTCGGTATACTGAACTCTGCATCGCTTTTGATGAGCAAAGAGACTGCCACTGTGACTATATGCTGCTCCACAAGTCTTACAGACATAAGGTTTCTCTCCGGAATGCGTATAAGTGTGTTCTTTTAATGTACTAAGCCGTTTAAAGGCTTTTCCGCACGTCTTACAGAGATAATTGGCTTCACCTGTATGTCGAGTCAAGTGCCTTCTGAAGGCAGAACTAACTGCAAAGGCTGCGCTGCATACGTGACAAACGAAAGGCTTATCACCAGTGTGAATGCGAATGTGGTTAGCTAAGCTTGTAGTTGTGGTAAAGCCACTGTTACAGGTTTTGCACACGTGAGGCTTAACTCCGGTATGAGTTCTCATGTGGTACGTAAGCGAAGAATTACTGGGATAAACCTTGCTACAAATATGACAAAGATACTCTCGTGGTACCTTTTCTTTAGGTTTGTTATGAGTTTTTTGATGGAGAGTGAGTCGAGCTCGACTGGCACAAACTTTTTTACATATTTCGCAGATTGCTGGTTCTGGTTTAGGTTTATGCATAGCAACGTGTCTTCGCAGGCCCTTCTTTGTAGCCATTACCTTGTCGCAATGTTGACATTTATATTCACCATTACCTTCCTCCTCGCTTTCATCTTTCTTTGCATTATCATTCTCCGTCATATTACTGTTTGTGGCATGTGGAAATGGATCGTCGTCGGAATCGTACAATTTATTATCATCGGAAAGATTATCGAGTAATCCATGCCCGTGTCTTTCTGCGTGTTTCTTTAACGTATCTGGTCGGAAGAACCACTTTTTACAAACGGTACAAGAATATTTTCTTTCTCCATGAATAAGAGCATGACGTTTTAAATTTTTTAACGTTGAACAATACTGGCCGCATACTTCACATTTGAAAATTTCGGGTGCATTCTCAAAACCATCTGGTTCATTTCCATTTCCACTTTCATCTTCCGTGTCATCTTCGCTTTTGGAATTTTTTTTCATAACTGTTTCTTCTTTTTGGTCATCCGAGCTTATTTGCTTGATGATATTATTAACTTTTTCAGTGTGAGACTTTAAATGTTTAACAAGGCTTTGAGATTTGGAAAAGCTGGCGTTACAGAATTGGCAAGCGTGTGGTTTTGCTGCATGAATATTTTTGTGTTTTTCTAGATTTTCTATCTTACAAAAGGTTTTTGAACAAATATCGCATTTATGTTGTTTTTCATGGATTAATTGGTGTTTTTTGAAACCTTTTTGCGTACTGTAGGATTTCAAACATATTTCACATTTGAATTTTGTGTCTTCCTGATTTTGGCTGTCACTATCCGGTTCAAAATAATCATGTTCAATTTCTTCGTCATCAAAAGTATTACACTGCATACTTTTTAACTTTCTAGAAGACGTTCGCTTTGCCAAGCTATTTTCATCTTCACCAATAGTTTCATGATCATCTTTTGTCATATAGGTATAATAACTAACGTCATTCTTTACACCATTTTCTGATGTATTGATATCTGTTTCTATATTACAAACGCTATCGATTAAATTTGTAGAAACCGGAATTAGTTCTTGTGTACAAGTTACTGACTGTGTATCGCAGGGCACGACTTCAGAATTTTTATTAACATCCTTAGGCTGTTCCTCAAAACCAAGATGACAGTTAAAAAGTTTTTCTTCGTCAACTGATATAGACACATCAACCGAAGGCATAGTTGATTCGATCGTTGTTACAACTGAATTATTCTGTGTTTCTGGATTATAATCGTCGTTGGATATTGTATTATGAAATTGCTGACTATTCATTACTTCTTGTTTTACAAAATAATGATTTTGTAATTCTTCAGCAGTTTTTGTTAAAAGAACTTGAGTTTGTAGATCAGTCTGCGTACCAGAGTCCTAAAAAAATATTAATTCAATTTGAATATATTTTAACAGCAATATTAATTTTCTTTTAATTTAGAAAAGTTACAGCTTATGTAATAAGATTTTGAAACAAATGAAATGTATTTTAAATTAATTTATATTTTGCATTATCATTTATATAAATAAATTAATCCTATGCGTTAGTTACTTATTACTTTTGTAAAATATTCATAGTTCCATTCACAACCAATATAAAATGAGTGAATTTTCACTCTGACAAGCTGATTCATTTAAAAAGATGTAAGTGTAGATTAAAAATATAATATCCTATTAGGGCTTGAAATTGAATAATTAATCTTCAAACAGTTATATAACGTACAATAGCATTGTATTTAGCAGGTTTATTGTAATAAAGTCGCAATCGAGTATCCGAGTGTTGGCATAATTGTCTGAATTCATGTGCAACACTTGCTTTATATATACAAACATCGCATATTAGAGCAGGCAAACCATCCTGTTCGTGACATTCAACAGCTCCACAGACTTGAATTTTCTGTGGTAAATCCGAAAGATTACCTACATCCTGCCCATTGCAGAAAATAGGTGATAAATTTGTATTCTCTTGTAAACAAATACGACAAACTCTATCCATGTTCATCGGCATGACGAAATAACTATTATTTATTGCCATTGTTGCTGGCTTTTTATAGGAACTATAATCTGTAAAAATTAAGAACAAAAAGTTATATGAAAACTATTTTCGGGATTTAAGTTAATTGTAATTTATCGGGTTTGTTGATGAATGCGATAGTAGGCGCAATTTATAATTAAAATTTTAGCATAAAATTACATTTATTTTAAAAAATAGAATACTAGAACGACTTTTTAATATTTTCAGTACTTTTTATACATAGTTTTCGCCATTTTAATTATTTAATTCTATTAATTTTGTTTCAAAAACATTTATTCTTATATATTAAATTTATTAATAAAATGCAACTTAAATCATAAGATTTGCAAATAGTTTTTAATTTAAGTGCAAAATTCTGATGTCATCTGCCATATTTAAATAATGTTGTAAGATTCTCAAAAAAAGACATCGTAAAAAAAATCGACCAAAAGTCGTTACACAAAAAGAAAAATCTTCCGCTAAAGGCACGTGTAACATTGCATACGCATGCATACGTAAAAGTATGTACATACGCATGTACGTACACATATGATGCCATTACGCAGGTTCAGCATCGTAAGCAATTTACTACAGTGCATGCAAAGAAACGTCTATAAGCGTAATAAAAGAAACCATAGGTATATAAGATTTACTTCTAAATTCTAGGAAGCGAACAGCAGAGGAAGATTATTTTACGAGACCGTCAACATGTTCTCTTGATTTTGTGAAAATTTTCCTGAAACCACAGGAAAAGTCTCGTGCGTGTGTGTGTATAAATACAGACGGTTCTCAACCCTGAAGAGTCCAGTTGTGCGCTGCAAGCGATGGATCGACGAGGAAGTCGATGAAGGTTGAGAGCAGCGATGCGAGGTTGTTGACTACGGCTTTTCCCTGGTGGCGGCGGCCAGTGATGCCCAGGCGAACGTCGATCGAAGAGCCGCAAAGCCCGAGCAGTCGAATGCCTCGTACTCCGGAGCATCGACGACGACACTCCGAACGCTTCCAAAGTTCTTCGCGAAGTCACATCACTGCTCCAAGTGTAGGACGCTGCTGATCCGCAGGTGCTTCTTACTCCGCTCTCTCCCCTTTGTTCAATGGCTTCTTGGTCGGGCCGCGAAGAGCCGAGACGATCGACAACCATCGCATATGCATATACTTGAGAACAGCGGTATCATATGCATGTGGCTCCGCGCGTTGAGAACGTACGCTCGCACGAAGCCATAATTCCGGCTTTTTTAGCTTTAAAATTCGCCCAAAAATCGTCTGCTAAGTATCACCATAAGCTCCTTCTATCTTTCTTTCTTCTCGTTGCTTTCGAGAGCTTCGACGAGCCGTTGGACCTACGCGATTCCATTGTTTTCAAGTCCTGATTATTAACAACCATCCTTTTTATGATAACGAAGATCTTTATTCAGCCTAGTGTTTCTCACAGTTTGTGACAGTCGTCATCGATGAGCGACTCTTACTTTCGCTCATCAACTTGTTCATTTGACTTAACCTCATCTCGGAGTTATTCTGACGTCCGTGCATTGACACCGATCGTGCGAACGTGACAATCCGATAGCTAATTAAATAATTGAAACATTTTGCACAACTGCTTTCTCAGTTTCAATTTTACATAAGGTTACATTTATTATTTATTATGAAAAACATTGACATATCGTTATAATATTTTTTCACGAGTGCTTCAGAATAATTTATAAATCTTTACTTTTACTTTTACTTTATACTTTCTGCTCGTCAGCTATTTCTTCGTTAAACAACTTTATATGATTTCAGTGTTATTTACACGAAAGATGGCTGATCTACAACATTGTCAATTTTATGTAGAGCGAAAGAAACGATTTTGTCGTATGACTGTAAAGAAAGATAAGGGATATTGCGGCGAGCATCAGTCAAACTATAATGAATTAAATGAAATTATCGACGAAAGGATAGCTTGTCCCTTGGATCCTAGACAGTGAGTAATGATAGAAAAAATTGGTCAACGGCTTTACCTAATTTTTTTATCAGTTAGAACCTTATAAAATTTCTAGACCATTTCCAGTACTACTTATAAATCCAAATTATTGAAACACTTAAAAGTTTGCAATGCCAAGACTAAGGAAGATACGCAGCCACGGTACGTTGACAAAGGAATTAATTTAGGAAAGACTACCACGAGTTCTAATGACGTACCGTTATCAGAAATTGATCAGAATATCATAAATGTTGTTCTTAATAAAATTAAAATTGCACACGGTGAGAAAAGTATAAGTAAATACATATATCTAAATACATGGTTGTAGCGTAAATTAATTTTAATACGAATATTTAGAGAAATTACCAAAAATACCAGAGGAAATATTGAAACACGAAATACTGGAAAAAGAATTGAGTAATCCAATATACGGAAACGAAGCCAAGAAACACTTATTACAAACGTCATCTTTACTAGGACACTTAGTACAGTCCGACCTCGTTGATGAAAATACATGTTTCATTGAATTTGGAGCAGGTCGAGGTAAGACTTTTACATTCATTTTTTCCATTGAAAATATGATTTGCAAATGATGTTTAAAGGTACGTTATATTTCAAGGCAAATTAACATATTGGTTAGCTCAAGTATTAAAAAACCATAAGAATACTTCGATTTTATTAATCGATCGCTCCAGTCATAGACATAAAAGAGATAACAAATTAAAAAATGAGAAATTTGAAATAAAATTAACACGGGTACGTGCAGATATTGCAGATATGAACTTAAATAACGTTCCGGAAGTAACGAACATGCGACGTAAAGTTGCGATCGCCAAACATATATGTGGTGCTGCTACAGGTAAACTGGAGTCTGCGTGGAATTTTGCCCTCTTAAAAAATGCGAAAACACAATTTTTAACTTATACAATTTTCCAGACTTAACTTTTCGTTGTATGACAAATTTAGTTAAAAATACCGAAAGCTCAAAAGTTGGAATAGTCATTGCATTTTGCTGTCATCATCGTTGCGAATATGCGCATTATGTTGGTCATAAGTATCTAGAAAACGAAGGTTTCACTAAGGATGAGTTTCCGATTCTTTGTAAAATTGCAAGCTGGGCTACTTGTGGTATTAAACAGCCGAATAATAAAGCGGATTCCGAGCGTGAATCTATAGGTCGAAAATGTAAATCCTTGATAAATTGGGGTAGATTAAAATATTTAACAGCGTTTGGATTCAACTGCCGATTAGTGCATTATACAGCTCCAGATACAACCTTAGAGAATACGTGTATTATAGCTACATTTACTAAAGAAAATTCAGATAACAAAATTTAAACGATGTTACGTGAAATCTTGGATAAAAATAAAAATAACAAAAAAGGAAAATTTGTATCTGCAATTTATTCCGTATTTACAATTTAAGCCAAGCTAACTTGTAAGTTTCTCTGAAAATTAAAATTATTACACGCGCGCATTTCTCCTGCATTTATTCAAAAAATCTAGCCGATGATAAGAAATGCGTATTAACGTTAAAAAAGAAACTGGACGAGAATACGCGTGCACCCAAAAGTCATCTTTTCAACATGATTGACAATGGGTTCTGTCGAAGTCTTCTTACCTTCCCGCAACTCGATTTAACCCTTTGCCTTGTCGTTCTCATTTTTTGTAGTCTATGCTGAATGTTGCATCCACGAGTTCAATCCCCACCACTTAGAGGACGCGGCGGCGCGCCCCGCCCAAAACAAGTTAATTTCGTGTACGGGCGGACAAACATTCCATTCAATTGCTGTTTCTCCGCTTTTTCAGGCTAAAAGTTTGTGGATGCAGGCGCGACTTCAGTATTAAGCATTTTTCGTTTACCATTTCGAAAAAGCCCAAAGGCCAAGTGTGAGAAATCTCGCGATAATAAGCTGCAACTGCTCGCGAGTCAGAGTCGTTGCTCTTTACTGCGGTAAGTGTAAAAAATACTATGCAAACGCATACGTGCTTTGATCGTAGGTACACTTGATAACGTACTTTTGAGCTTGGCTCTCTATTTCTTCAAAATTAAATCACTGAAATTCAATAAATTTGTGACGCGTATTACGTCGCTTAGATTATTTAACTGTCCTATTTTTCGATAAGGGTATTGCAATACCTAAACAATACATTGTAAAAAATTTAAAGGAGTATTTTAAAAATAAAGTGAATAAACTTACACATTTTTGCATTTAGGGTCGAGAAAAAATGAGAGTGAAAGTCAATGTTAAATCATAATGTTAAACTATTAACTATTTCTTTTTCAGAAGTAAGAGTTAAATTTATGAAATGTCTATTCTAGACGACCGCGACGCATTCAGAAGAAATCCATATTTTAATCCAGACGATCAAATAAAAGGTGACTTTACTCCATTCTACGTTGCCATCAGCATCTGCTCCGTCATTGGTGGTTTCTTAATAATCATCAATATTGCATTCTGCTACTGCTCGCAGCATAGAAGCTACTGGAGAAATAGACACACTGGTACTTTGATTCTACTTTTCTAATCGTCTAATTGGCCTTTAAATAGTTGGACAGTTTTAAACACAAAGTTTTAGAGAAGTCGACGGTGCAGTAATTTAGTTTACTATTAATCGTTATTTTTAGGTAATCGTTGGATCCAATCACTTTGGACTGTAACACCGCACAATAACCCACCTCTAGACTTATCTCAGTTAGAAGACGGAATTAAAACGTACCGATCTGATACCCAGGAAGTCGTTCAATATCATCAAGAAGAAATAGAGCGTGGAATTCAGCAACCACAACAGTATATAGAACTTCAAAAAAGAGAAAGCGATATCTGAATCCTTTTATTCATTCAAACGTTACAAAAGTCTAAAGATAATCATCGATAATAAACCAAACATGAGTTTTCATATTTTTTGGCCAGCTTCTGCTATTTTGACAATGTTTATAGTTGGCGTCATAATGATTTTGTTAAAATATGGTCCTCGCATATGTAAAGTTAGACACGAGCCATTACCCACCGAACAAGATTGGGAAGGTAAATCTTATTCTCGTGAACTGTCAGTTTCAGTGGCTTGATAAAATTAAAGTAAAAAAATTAACTTAAACTTTAATGGAGGACATATTGTTTTTGAGATGCCCTAATGGACAACTATTAAATTTTTACTTAAAATTATCATCCTAAAGTATATAAATACTGTTTTACAAGAAATTATCAGTAGATCAATAATTTAATGTAAAAAAGGTCATTTTGAGAGAAAATTAAATTTATTAAGAAAACTAATCTCCAATGTAATAGTAATTAGACCATTAGAAAAGGGGAATGTCTTAAAGACAATATACGTCTCATGATGTAGGATCAACTGACGTGCCTAATTAAGAATTAATGCTAAAAAATGCACTTAATTTTATCTTTTTGTTAAAAATAGTTTTAACATTATTAAATTCCAATTTTTATATTACTAATTATTTTGTTGAAAAGTATGCTTATTAGTTAATTCTACGATTCCGTCCATAAATATATCGTAATGCTTAATATAATAAAGAGTTTTATTTTGTATACAAAAGTTACAAGGCAAAAAAATATATCAAGTTTATCGATAACTTTTTCAAAAAAAGTTTAACATTTTGATAATGATATTTTACTTATTTGCGCAAGCACAAAAATAAAGTTTGAACTAAAAAAAGTAGCCTAATTGATAACTAGCATAAGAGCTTAAAAAGTACAACTATTTAAAACTGACTGTAATTTTACATTCTAAAATTTTTGAACCCTTTTATAAAATACGTTTAATGTCAATGAATGTCTCGTTAATCTATTCCAAATTATTTTAATAATGTTTTCAGTGGTAAAAGTTTAAATACCTCTATTTTTCAAGTTTTCCTATGACATTTTATGTCATAGAACTATTGCTTGTATTGACTTCAACTAGCTTATTTGTTAAAGTCAATTTATGTATCATCCAGCAATTTTAACAATAAAATGAAATTTTATCTGATCTATTTGTCTATTTTATACTTATATCCTGATGGTAAACATAAAGGCCATTGTAAATAATAATAAGAATAAGCCAATTTTTGTATAATTTTAATTTTAATTTTTATTGACAACATTGGATTTTCATTACATGTGTAATGGGTTACACTTTCATTTGATAGATACGTTGATATACATAAAGTAATAAATTCAATAAACTTTAAATGCAACAGATTCCTCTCCATTTCATAAAAAATTGTTATGAATTTTATTTAAAAAAGTACAATAAAAATAATAGTCATTCTTGTATTTTATGTACTAATTCATAAGAAGGCATTTAAAATTCCAAAACAGAACAATGTCATAACATGGATGAATTTATAAAACATGTTCACTAATTAATTGTTTTTGCGGGATGGTCGTATTATCGTTTTATATGTTTTTCTTTATTTTTCAATAATTTTCTTCAATCATCAGCGTCTACAATGCAATAGCCTGTAGATACGGATGATGCAACAAACGCTGAAACTTTTCCGCGGAAACAAGCGAAAACACGCGAAAGTATCGACATCTTTTCACGTAAACCAATTGCTTGAAAAGGGACTTTTTATACGCGTCAATAATTAGCTATTATTATGACAGATCTGTAATTATGAATTTTTATTTTCATAGTATTTCATTTCTTTTTTAAATCATGTTTTACGTATATTTTAAACTGCCGAGCGGAAGCTCGACAAGAGCCAGTGTCTTTCTCTCTCTTTCAACTTTTCTTCGTTAATATCGGAGACGAACGTGAAAAATAAAATTAGCCTTAGTTTTCAATAATTAATATTTTTTCTTAACCAGTACAACATATAATTGGAAGCAACGATACATTAAAATTATATTAACCTCCTCTATGTTGTTGTACTTATTTTTATTGCATCTAATCAGTAAAAAATAATTTATTTACTAACAGTTGTACAATAATTTGTAGCGTAAAGCATAATGAATTGCAATAATGATTCCCAGATTAAAACTACTTTTGCTAGTAAAATATAATTTCTGGTCGAAGCATCGTAAGCTATATTATAATACGCTGGAAAGAGACGTTGAAAATTTCATAATTGAGTTTTAAAACTCGATTGTAAATATTTTGCACCAACGAATTGAATTCCCTATTAATTGGAATCTACACTAAGAGAAGAAACGTTTGAGCGCGACATTTTCATTTTTACCTTTTAATTGTGCTTTATAACAGTAGACGCTTAAAGATATTGAGCGCAATCGAGTAAATAGGAAAACGTTGGGTTTTCCACATAGAACATAGGTAAATACTACACTTACATAGGCTATTTAATAAACTTTAGTTACGCGTTTATTTTGTTGATATGGCCTGTTTTTAATCGTCGATCTATGTTTTTATTTTTTATCTACGCACGATAAATTGGAGGATTAATAAAGTTTTCCCACTGACTGAATTTCCATTATCATGTATTTTCCGTGAACCATTTCTTCGGTTCGATGGATCATGTAGTTTACCCTCGTACTGCTCAATTTGTACGCTCGAACAGAGAAAAAAATGATAAATCAAAAGCATTTGATCGAGCGACACCGTTGCCTTTCCTCTTTTGATCTTTTACACGTAATCAATTGATTATGCACAAGGGATAAAATTATCTCGATGGTACGTACATATTACGAGTTTGACAATTCCGCATAACAAATAGTAACCTATTACGATTGGGAAATCACTCGGACGTACAAATCAAAATCAGCTATTAAACTGTCGTTCATTGTATAATTATCACTTCATTCGGCTTTCTATATTTATGCATATGTATATTTATGTATAACACATATTCTTCGGTTTAATTGAGTTTTATAAGATATTCGCTCGAGGAAACTTTGATATATCTGCTCTGCGAAGAAGACACAATGAGTTTCTCGTAGAATAATTTACTTGTATTTGTTATTTATTTCTCCTTTTTGCTTTGATTTTTGTGCTCAACCGGTACGCGACGCGAATGCAAAAGGAAAAAATTGTTCACGTAGTCTTCTATTAATCATTTGTTTTTGGAATAAATGCGAAAATTATTTTGCACCGCGTCATAGGCTTGTACCGTTTTGTTATTGTTTAATGCGGAATACAACGATCTCTCCAAAAGTTATTCATGCGCTTATTTATATTAATTACTCAGGAAGATAACTGCAATCGATATCTCACTTAGAAGGTCTTTTCTACTTCTCCGTACAGCTATTTTTAATAGAGATAAACTATTAGAAAAAGGCTCAAATCCAGTGCACGATTCCGTAAGTACGCGTTACATGTTCTTTTATTCGTGTTTCGAATAGCGTCACCGTTCGGGGAACTCAGGCACGAGAAAATGAATTCAAGAAAAGAGTTTTGTTACGTTTTGAAATATTTTTACGATTGTAAAATATATGAAAATTTTGTCTCGGTACGACCGAGCAGTTGAAAAGTGTAAAAGATACTCGTCGACGAGTATCTTTTACATATAGCAAAAATCACATTCAACGATTTATTTTCAAATTTATGTATATGTTTCCCTTCACACTGTGGTTTTCATATTTAAATATATTATGCCCTTTTTCACAAACAAATATTTTTCAAAATTGAATACTTTGTTTGCTTTGGTTTAATGTTAATTGATCATTTGAATTTTTTTATAAATTTAAGACACGAAAATATAAAACACGTATTTAAATTTCTATAAGTAATAAAAGGGCTCTCTTTCAAAAGTGACGTCGTTAGGCTTATGACGGATTATTTTCACACAACTTCAAGAAGGAAAGCTAATCAAGGCCTCTTATACAGTTTAATAAAAACGAAGACAAGCTATAAAACTAACGTTTGAGTAACTTTTAAAACGGACTTATACACCACGACGTTTACATTTAAGAACGATACATTCGTTTTAAGAGGGGAGTTTTCTATTTTCTACGAGAAAATACAAAAAATAAAACTGTCCGATCCGCAGTGTTTTTTATTTTTTTAATTTTTTTTTTTTTTTTATTATTATTATTTTTTTTTAACGGAGGAAAGATGCAGCAACTTCGCATTAAGAAACCGCACGGGCGTGCGTCGATTTATACACATGCATACATACCCATATGCACACGTAGGTGTGTGTGTGTGTGTGTGTGTTGTGTGTGTGTGTGTGTGTGTGTGTGGGTGGGTGGGTGGGTGGGTGTATGTATATATATAGCTTTTTGTCCCCATTTTGTTACGTTCATGTATTCAAAAACTACACATATCGAATAATCTGAATCCTAGTCAATTCATCACGCGCCGCGCAACTCTCTTTCTTTTGCTCCATTACAAAATCATCAGCACGTGACGATTGCGTGCGACGAATACATTTATTCATAAGTGGAATCTCGTATTTCGATGCGTAAAATACGATACCTTTTTTGGAAAATGATCGTACTACTAATTGCCCGTATAACATGAAACGTATTTTTGCGAGTGTGCAATCGACTTACATTTACAGTATTTTACGTTAAACAAGTCCTTAATAATTACGCAAGAACAATAAAATGATTTTTCCCTTTGTCTTACTTTTTTCATTTTTGTTTTTTCTTTTTTTTAAGTTACTCTATGTATTATCATCCACGGAAAATGGATTTTTCGCACTTGAGGCGAACTATGGATCTGCACATTAGTCTCGTACACATAGCATTCAATTTTATTTAATTTTTTCTTTCGATAATCGAATCGATATCTCCTCGAAGGCTCATTCAATTTCAATTGTGTTACTGGTAGCTTTACCGGTTGCGATACTCTATTCTTCTTTATTTATGAAATGCTTCTGTATAGTTTTTGAAGGATTGCGCGACATTAACGCCTTCGATTTTGTCCAGGCGCTTGTCCAGGCTCGATCTTACTGCTGCTTACCAATTTTCTTGTTGGATCGATCTGCAAAACAAACACGGGACGTTCAAGCTAAGCCCTTGCGCGTAAAATTCATAAATTAATTAAGTGCTCATTCGAGATTTTCATCTGAAATAAACAAATGTACGCCAAATTCCTAGATTACTGATACGTTAGTTTGAAATAACGGAGATCGCTTTGACGATCTTAAAATTTTGATGTTATTCGCTTCCCCATCCGCGCAATAAACAAGCTGTAAAATTTGAGCAACTATTACCATAAAGAAGAGCTTTAAATTTTAAAAAGTCAATTTGCCTTGTACACCAGCTCGGTTTCATATGGAGAAAAGTGAGCCAGAATCACCCCAGAATGACCCTTTAACATTCAGCCTAAATTAGCATAGCTTAACCACTTAAGTGCATAAATTTAGATTGATTTTTTAATAAACTCCATCATTGAAAAGCGACTGATTTAATTTTAATTTTGTAAATCCAGCGAATAACATTTGTATTTAAAGAATTGAGAAACGTAATATCGGTGTTAGAAATTGAAGAAAGAATTTTAAACCTTATTTGTCTAATCGGTGATTCAAATTCTTTGTCGCTATCGAGTCTTATCGATGAACAATCCAGTTTTAAAAATAAACTTCGCTAACTTTTTCATTTCTACCGTGGATAATTCTTGGGTAATTACCTAAATCTACTTAAAGATAATCGTAATTTCCAGTTGATGGCGTTAACATTTTATCAATCTATTCAACTAGTCTTCGATTTATAAATCAAATAGAAAATGCTAGTGATCGAGTGAAATTTTAATTCGGACGAGCCAAGTTTGTTGAAGCTTTTCAATCTAAGATACGCGTAACGTGTGTGGTAAGATGATCCGACTAGTTTTATCGATACTCTATGAGGCGTTAATTTGAGCTCTTATTTATAAAAGTATAATCTTTGTAAGTGAAGCGAATTAGAAAAGTATGCTTAAAGGAAATTGTACGGTAATTTAAATAGCACATTAATTTAAATCGACAGCTTCTCTTTGCAAATATTTTCAAATTTTTTCAAATCGCCGTTGAAACCTCAACAGGGAAATAATCAAGGCATTCATATTTTAGAATAATCGTACAGCACGTATATTATAATTTAATTTCAATTTCTTCTTCGATCGCGTACAATTTCCTGAATAATTTACTTTTTGTAACGTCATACGAATAAGGTATTCATAATAAGTCCACATGATTAAAGGATTAATATACACTTCATAATTTCGCATTAAAATGCCACTGAATTAATAGACGTAATTACGCATACATCACATAAATCTGCCCAGTTTAACTCAATGGTTGTTCCGTAGAATTCTGTACAATATAATTGAACTAATTAATTGTATGCACTTATTGATGTTTGCTCGATAATGATCTTTCATTGCGGCTTATGTTTAATGGGCTGAGAATGTGTAATAAAAATTTTACCTTTTGTGGATTTCTTATTGTTAGTTTCGGTTTTACACCTCTTCGTAACGCGGCGCGTTTTCTCGCAGGAAGGATCACTGTTTGCCTTCAAGTTGTCAATTCGTGCCATATTTTGATTGACGCAACTGGTCCACGATCCTTTTTCGTATCTGCAGGCTTTAAATGAAATAGATTGCTCGTTTAGTTTGTAAGTGCTATAGGGTTTTGTATAAATGGGTGATATTCGACAAAATTTCCAAGTGCTTTCACTTTTCGTCAATGTTAAAAAGTCATAAATTTACGCGAACTATACTTAAAACGAAAAATTGGATAGTTAAATAAAATTTTACGTCACGAAGCTAAACCAAGTTGTTCAACGATTGTAGAAAAATAATTATTAAAATATTCGTGACCTCTAAAATAAATTGTCATGCTACAACGAATATAACGAATTTTAATAAAACGGTAAGTTTTATTAAATTTAATATTTTACATTAGCAGCGTACAAGTCAGCCTTTCTTAAAGTAAAGGACTTTGCTCCAATTTAAATTGATTGTGCCAATTAATACAGAAGTATAGCTTGTCGAAGTTTAGCAAAGTTCGAAAAAGTTAAGCAAATTCATCTTTATACAAAATTTACTTCTACTAAGCTCAAGCCATCAACCAAATTCAACTTTTAATTATTTTAAGATTAACTACCGATACATACACATACTTTGGGTTTTAAAAATTACAAATGTTATTGACATCTCATGTTATTGACAGTAGACTCTTTAAATTATACCTAATAATGTAAATAAAATCTTCCGTTACAGTTGGCAAAAATAATTATGCAGTTGGATAAGAAAAATTACCAGTTTTATTATACAGAAGAATGTAATCTATTATCATATCAATCGTCAAATATGTGGAAAATAATAAATGTTAGTATATTTTGTACTTTATATAATGGAATATAATCTTATTGTAAAAATCCACAAATCGTAATGATATACCAAGTACAATAATCGTTTGCGTAATTATAATTTATTAGATGACATTTGCTAAAAATAAAAGTCTTTTATTCGAAAACTTACGAGTCGAATCATTAGAGGCATTGTAAATAATAAATATCGATGTAAGAGGTTGATCTTATTTGGATAAGGAAAATTATATAATTTCTATTGGTGTAGCAACATCTACCAAAACTTTTCGTAAGCTAAACCTAATCGTAAGCTACTCTAACTTAATTTTTCATTACAATTAATTTTTTATTCAGAGGGTATCTATATTACGGTCGTTATTCTACAAGATTTTCAAAATTCGTGTGAATTTGCCCACGTGGTTTCAGAAAATTTCATTCTAATAAATACGCCCAATTCTTGAATTGGGCGTATTTCATAGTTTCCAATATCGTTAAATAACACATTCGGTGCCATTACTAGCATTCAATATTTTACATCGCGATTGCAAAGTGAGTCAGTATTTGTAAAATAAGAAATGAGAGTGAGCGCTGAAACAAATATCTCTTACTGAAGCAGCCGTAAACTTTGATAACTTAATATTCGCATAGAGCATTAAAAATGTCAATATGAAACATCGATAAAAATGTGTAGCAGTATTGTTAAATATAGTCTTTTTCGCCTCGAGCACTCCGATGTTAAAACTACTGTTGGTATTTTCGTGAAAATTTATGTTCTCTGTATGAGCTACAAAAACCCACTTTAATTCAGGCAAGATATAACGAGCATTTGTTGGAATAAAAAGTCTAATAATCCTCGGCCTTTTAGAGGTACGAAAATTGCGCTCAAACTTGTCGGCACAAATTATAACGAACCATCGAGTGATTTGCCAACCCGAGTATTCGACACCGAAAACGTAACTCGGACACGCGAATGCGCGAAAATAAGATTAAGTAGATGTAATCGGTTTGACATTACCTTTACCTTTCTTGCACTTCTTCGTGATGATCTTACTCTGCTCGCACATTTTGTCGCCCTTTTTCAGGGTGAGCGTGCGTGTCCGCATGTTGCTCTTGGGATCGCATTCGGACCACTGACCCTTGCTGTATCGACAGGATGGGGAGCCGCCGCCGCCGCCGCCGCCGCCGCCTCCACCGCCGCCGCCGCCCCCGCTGACACCGGATGCTGCACAGAGATTCTTTTTTCAAAATAAAAGTTCTACGTTCCCTTTTCCCTCCCAAGGCTATCTAATAGGCACACCATAAAATGCTAATCCTAAAGAACCGTTTTTAAAAGAGTTTAGACAATTTTAAATATTAAAACACAATCTAGCAGTTCAACTATAGATAATAATAAAAATTTATTACATTTTGCCTGGGGGCGGGGGAGGAGGGTGGGGAATAATGGAACTTGTGTTTCGTTCTAAGCTGATTCATCGACGAATGATTGTAAGAAATGACTCGCACCCAATACCAGAGAATATTGATGATCGCACTCACTTATAAAGTCCCATTGTGCTCAAGATTAAATACGCCATTTTTAAAGAACTAAAAGCTAATTGCTAAGAACTGCGCAGTACAGGGATTCCTTGTTTAACTCGAAACATCACCTTTTATATTACGGGGATTTGGATTCTAAATGATAGAAACTCTTTTATCGTCTTTTTTTTTTCCATTCAAGAATTTTCAACAACATTCTTTTTGATTTTGAAATATTAAAATTTATCCAACATTACGTAGGTATAAACAAATACGAGATATACCAATGTTTTAAACGAAGTTTTCTTACATAATAATAAAAATACATAACAATAAAATCAGCTTTATTAAGGAATACTAAACTGCGTATTTCGGATAAAAAAAACATTTATATGAATAAGATATTGTTATTTGATATAAATAATAATTCTTTAAAGTTAACCAATGTTTCTCATCTGACAAGAATTTAAATATTTTTAATATTATCGAGGTTTAAGACTCGAGATTCATTTAGATTTAAATCACATTGTTCGTGCGATATTATTTGTCGACGTTACGCGAATATTACATTTAACTTCTTCAGAGTGAAACTAGAACCAAATATTTCATGCTGCGTTCTCACTTTAAATACGGGACCACAGTATTTGTTAATAATCAGGGAAATTCACTAAATCGAGTTTTATTCCGTTCAATTCGAACTTAAGCCAACAGGAAACCAACCACTTAATCATTTAATTGAAACCTTTGCAACATAATTATCTCATTGAATACAAATGCGTTTAAAACTTAAAAAAAATTTGTTAACTATTTATAAATTATACGTATAAAATACTTGAAAACTCTATCAGTATTGTAACTACTTGAAAAAAAAATGGTATTTCATAACAAATTTAACCTCCTCGAACGTATCAACGATAAATTTACGGCTGATAATAGTTTTATACCCAGAAAAGATAATCCTTTCAAAGTTAAAACAAAAATCGTTTTACAATCCCATAAAACTGACAATTTAGCATTTCTTTCTTTCAGAAATTCTTCCCATTAGCCCATTACCTCGCAAACAACGTTTGTCTTGACTTCGTACGAAAAGTCATCCATTTAAAATGTAACCATAAGATATTATACTCACTGTTTATGTTTTGCTTTTTTTTTTTTTTTTTTTTTTTTCCCCTATTCATAAAGATAGTTATATATAGGATAATCGCATTCTTTTTCATAACTATTTTTACGAACAAGCATTGAATATGGATTTAATTTTTTTTATATAACTTACAATAAAATATACAATACATAAAATTTAAAGATTTAAATATTTCATTGAAAGATATAATAAACTAACTATCTTAAAATTAATTAAATTCTTATGTAATAGAATGTTACTTTTTTTTTTAAATTTCCGATTCATGCAAGTCCAAGAACATTTTAAGACAATTGGTTAATAGAAGTTTATTCATGGATGTTTCCCTACTTCTTCGCAACAGCATCTAGCATGTATACAGTCATGCAAATTATAATGAAAAAAATCTTTGAATTTTTATTAAGAAAATATTTTCCACTAATAAGTAGTGAACGAAATAAAAAAAAATACAAATTCCCTTTTTTTACATAGAGATTCTGAAAGACGAAATAATGAAAAGCCTTACGCAAACAAAATTGAAATCCTTTAGAAACCAACAACAAATATAATAGAAATGTTTCACAATTTAAAATTATGTAATACGATCATCCGCTGAGAAGTAGAGTCTCTTGTTTCTTTGTTAAAATTTATAAAATAGAAACCGAAAAGATAACGCGCTAATGGCTCAAAGGGTACGAAAGGAAAACAAGACTAAAACATTTCACACGATTTAAATTAGTCAAATATCACATTAAAATAAGGCACAGCAAAATATACGTATTAAAACTTTATACAAAGCTACGATCGTTAAAAAAAATTTGTATCTTCACGTGAGAAAATATTGCGAGTTTATGGAAGCTATAAATAATTCCTCTAATTATAATGAAAGTATAGAATAAAATTCTAATCCAACCTGATATTCAAATAAGTTAATTAGCCAATATTAAGCACCATTACCTAGTACTTTCAGTAACAATACCTAAAACCTATATTTTAGCTTTTGTGCTGTTAAGTTGCGATTGTTAATAATAGAAATAAAAATAAACTATTTTCTCGGTATAAGTTCTGAATTTATAAAATTGTTTTGTAATAAAAAATTAAAACTTGAGAGCGTATTGCAACGTATTTGCAAAACTTTACGTAGATCGAGCATTTTTTCATTTACCAATTTAAATACAAATAATCTAACGCTTAAATAAATCAGCAATCTAATAACAGTATATTACAGTGCTAATAGTATACACTTTACAATAGATAAAAGAGTTTTAAAGAAAGTGGCGAAGAATATTTTCTTCCTAAGATATTTTAAAATCTGATATTTAATACTGTCTGCTTGGTATTGTTACGTTTACTCGACATTCAAAAAAGAACTTTCGAGAAGGCAACGGAAAAGCTTATTACGTAGAATTAAAAGTACGCGACTTTTTCTTTTATCTCGGTGTATGATAATTGAATAAAATAATAACGCCGTAAAAGAAGTAAAGTCGGAGAAGATTTTAGATGTAACGAATTTCAAAAAATTATTCACGGTAATTTGTATTAATGAAGCATTTCAAATGCTCTAATGCAGGTGATTATAATCTTTCGTAATAGAAATAAGTTTAAATGAGGGTTAACATCGGCGGAGCATTTAATAGCAATAATGATCCATAAAATTATGAAATTGACATTGACTTAATAATTGATATTATTCAGAACAGAAGGGTCTTGGTGTTGGCTCTAAACGACTATTAGTGAAAATGTACATGAAAAATTAAATTTATAGGAAAAAAACTACAGCGCTTGGTACTTTTTATATTATGCTATAGGTGATTGATATTTTATGCACGCTTTGGAAAACCTTTACTCGAGTATATATAGGCGTCTGTGGCGACATCGATACTCGGCTGGAAATTCTGTGTATTCAAAAAAGAAGAGCAGAAAGAGGGTAGAGGGTAAAGGGGGAGAAGTGGAAGTAGGAGGTCGGGAGAGGTACGAGTTTCTCTTTAATTAATTGATTTATATACCGCGCTCCTTTGTGCCGCGAACCGTTCGCACAAGAACTTCTTTGTCATCCTCCTCCCACAGATCAGACTCCACGCTCGTCCCACTGATTATCATCGGCAGGACGACACCCACTATCATCAAACTCCACCACAGCTTCATCCTGGACTCTAGAAAACATAAGAAGAGTGATTATAGAGCTTAATTCGTTAGGTAGTTGTTCCTTCAATATTTGATAATCAATTTCGATCGAACAAATGGAAAAACATCGTATAAGGGCTTCTTCTTAGTGCTTAGCTTTTTTGTGAAAAACCATTTATTTTCACGTTACAACGAAGAAATACGTCTCCCAGCCACGGGAGAAAACAATATCCATTCATAATACTCTAAACATTATCATTTTGGCACATTATCTCTTAACAACAAAGGCTTTTTTCACAATACATTAACGATGGACGTTACGGACATTCACATTACCGACGCCCACTTGGAGAACAAAGTGAAATTATTCATTAGCCTAATTTTTCTTAAATCTATAAATTTACTTTAACGGTAATTATTGGACGGTATTTAAAAAGAATGAGTCACTGTAATGATTTACTATGTACCCTCACGTGCGAGAGTAGAATTACGATTATATTTTGCGTTTTCAGTTCCTTTTGCTTTTTCACCCCTGCACTCAGCTTTCAGATTAGATTGCAGAGTTCTTCGTTCATTGTATCTTCTTTTTTACAAAAGCGCTCGGTTATTAAAATTTACCCGACGTGAATACGTCAATCTTATCTTTATTTTGACAATTTTTTCACTCTCTTTTATTCACGAATGTGCGCGCGCGCGCGTATATGTACACGTATATATGTATGTGTTCATATACATGTACTTAAGTGTACACACGATTTAAATAAAATATATTTTATCTATCGATTTGAATTGTCGATTGTTTGGAGATTTTAACGAAACATCGTAACGCGATAGTATTACGTATTTCATATTTATACAAATATTAAAATATTTTTATCTCCTTGCGAATAAATGAAATTCTTCTCTTTGAGAAGTCATTTCAATTAATTGCTACAATTTTGAAAGCAATAGTTCACAACGAGTAAAATATTTATTAAAATATTGACGCGAGCATTTTCTTTTCTAGTCACGAATAAATACCGCTGTCCGGGAATATTTATTCTTGAATCGCGTAGAGATTTTTTATTTGATTTTTTAAATAAATTCTCCCCTACAGAAGGCTTCAAACGATCGTAAAACTTATTTATACAATGGAAATGCCAATAATTGCAAAACACTTTCAGCTTTTCAATTACAGAATTCACTTATAATTACGACTAAAGTTATATAAAAAGTTATCAAATCACCCAAACATGGAATATATTTTTATGTCAGACCCGCGTGCCTTTCCAGCTACCGAATATCTCGTTTTTAAAAGCTTTGAAACGTAAGTATAAAGTAGAAAATACTCAATTTTGGTTGAGTTAATCGACGCTATCGGTGCTAAACACCAGTGTAAGGATTCTTGCTAGAATCTGTGCTCCGGATTTTAAACTGTTCACAAGAATTAATATAAATTTCTTTCTAATTGAAATAATATGCTCTAATATTTAATTTGACGATTTGAATGAAAAAAATCTTATCCCACGTATTATCCTATGTCCCAAAAAATTATGTTAAATGTTTAGTTTATGATAATTTAATTCAAACATAATTTAATATTCAAAGACCTCGTCTGATTACTCGAATCGTGGCTCTTTCTGCGTCATATAAACATTGTAAATAACTTGAGTAAATACTAAGAAGTGCTAAATTTTTCATCTCTCCTAATGTGTTAACATAATTTTGCGATAATTATTGAAGTAACGCGTAATTGCCAATAGTATTCGTAAGTTTAAATTAATCCAAAGTGTAAAGTAGATTCAGAAATTGATTCGTCGTATTTAAAAGATATGGATTCTCGCAAAAATTACGTAAAAGTCGCACGTAATTCAATTTAGTTCAATGAGATTTTTCAAATTATAATTTTGCACAATCTAATAATTGCAATTTTTTATCGTAATTATTCTTAAATGGTGGAAAATATTGCTTGTAAATTCTCTAAAAGTATTTCAATGAATTTTTCCGATTTATAACTGTAATAATACATATGCAAATTTCATAAAATCAATATAAACTTTATGAAGTTGATTTATTACGATGTTTTCCCTATTTTACAAAAAGGAATTTTTTAATCTTATTGTCTTTATAATTATGTTATCGTTTTATTACATTTATTTTCCAATATATGTAGAGAGTGATAAAAAATTGCAAAATATTTTCGTGATATTATTCATAAAATCAATATTTAAAGTCTCGATGCTTTTGCGTAGAAATTGCAAAAGAAAAAAAATGAAGAAAAAAAAAAAAAGAAAAGAAAAAAACCCAATTTATTTAAATAATTTGTTTTTAAATACGAGGCACAAAGATTTGTACGTAAACTTTTCAGAAGCTCACATATCACTGTCATTTACGCGTGTAGCAACATCACATTTTATTATTTAATTAGTGTAACGTGTCGTCGAACCTTATTTTTACAATTACTTTTATCATAACTGGAAAGTTTGAAAATGTACATGTCAAGGTGTCTTCTGAAAGACTTATACCCAGCAAAATTTCTAAAATTTAAATCAAGATTTACGACTGATTAAGAAAGAAAGCGAAAGAATAAAAGTTTATGCCATTGTAAGTAATATAATTGTAAGTAATATGTCATTCCATAAAACGCCCGTTAACTTTTAAATGAATCATACCAATGAAATGTACTTCAATAGCTCGGTGATGGGAGCTTGCTTTCAAGTACGAAAATACAAAATCCCTTTTCATTGTCACATTTATCTTCGTCGGCTGGAAAAATTATTTACTTCTTTAGTTCGAGTTAAAATTGTCTCGCAGTTTATCGCATTTCCGTCAACATTAAAAAGATCTGCATCTTACTTCTGAGCAACTGTCGTATTTTTCACTTTTTCATCCTAAAGTAACAAGACTAAGTGGAACAAAATGTATAAATGAAAAAAGGGAATAATTTATAAGCTGTGAGGCAATTTTTCTTAACGATGGATCTAAAAATAGGAAGACAAGAGATTACTCCGAGAAAGCATTATAACGCATATTTAAGGAAATTAAAAGCTGTATCGCTAATGAGTAAGTTAAACAATAACTTTTTAGTGTCACCTTGAATCCACGCGATATGTCAGTAAAGGTGTTTTTCCGACGCAATCGATTTTATCAAACAAAGACGAGTACGCGCGAAGAATAAATTGTTTCAAATTAATAGCGTTTGTTAGCTCGCGACAAATACTTTATCGCAGCTTACAAGAAAAATTTTATGCCAACTTATTTGAATAAACATTGTACATTGAGATAAAAATTTCAAAACGATAAATGTCATTGAGCAATCTTGGACGAGTAAGTGTATGCGCCAATGGTGTGCAATGACTGCCAATAAGAGCAGGAATGAAATAAAATTGATCGAAAGGTTCAAGGACCAAGTCCAAGGATATCCTTTTATCGAGTCAAAGAGCACGTCTCGTTTAGTCCTCGCAGCGACTTCCTCCCATCCAGAGGGCGGGAGAAGCGCGACGATCGCGCGGCTTGTTTCATCTCGATAAAACAGACATTGGGTGGTGAGAGGCGCGTACGTCTCGCGGATGAGATTGGCGCCGATTTCGTTATCGAGGAAGTGTAAGGGCGACGTTACGCTTTTCTCGAGCAACCCCGATGCCATTTGACCAACGACGAAAGCTATTTGCGTGCGGATGTTACGGCCCACGCGCTCGTGTCTAACACGACTTTCGGGAATTTCGAAATACTTCTGTCCGCGAGACCTGTCGGATATCCAAAGGTAAAGAATTATAACGATTTTTATGGAAAATACCCGGTGAAAGTACCGCCCACTCGCCTGTCGACCTTTTCTTTTGCGTACTTGTACTGTCTTGCTAATGAATTTTCACTCGTCATATTTGTGCGCTTTAATAAATTTTTTTCTCAATCGTGAGAAAAACGTCAAGGTTCAAAGTTGAAGCCTTAAAGAAGGCTAAGACTCTTTGAAACTACCAGAGGGAACGTACCGTAATGTAACCGAATAACCCGACGGAAAAGAAAAGATAATACAAGTTCCCGTGAAGGTAAAGAGTATCAGGGTGAAATAATCCGAATGCTTATCAAAATTTAGACAAGAATCCGTAATAACTTCGAGCATTAAGTTCCAAAAATAAATAGTAATTTAGAATACTGCCTGAAAATTACGACGTTACATCTACTGATATCTCAGTCCAGGAATTTGGTTATTAGCGGTAATATGAGTAAGGGAACAAAACTAGAAAACAAAAGAGCATTAATAAGTTACTATCCCAATTTACTTGCAAGCTAAACGCGATTGAAAAATGAATCTTAAAATTGGTGCACATTGTTCTAAAATGTAACCGCTGTTCCTCGACTGTAGGGTCTATTTAGATAAACGCTAACTTCCGTCATTCGTTATTTTCCGTAGTAAACCCTCTTCTCTTGGAATTATATCGAAACCCATGACTGGCGCTTCGGATCGTAACAGTGACCTCGGTAAAATAATAATAGAGCATTCATGAGTTAATCGAGATAAAGCTTCGTGCTCGCTTTTAATCCTTCAAAAACTTGCCTTCGATCAAATTCATACGTTTTGATTTCCGTTCGATACATCCCGATCACGAAGATGCATTATTACGCGTTTACGACGGGGAATAACCTGAACTCCGATGATGGCCAGTAGCATTTCGTTTATCGTAAAGTAAATTTATTCGACTATGAAAATAGGCTTACGCACCGGTATAACAAACCTACCAGATAATGCACTAAAAACATGAAATATAATTATAAACATTACGAGCTTGCAAATGCATCAAGGTTCATAAAAGACTTTTAAAGGTCTTTTACCTTATGCTATACGTGGTAGATATGCGTGCGAGTCACCGTTGGCGATATACCGGCACTATTTACGGGGTTCTAAAATTAACTAGTTTCGAGTCCAGCCACGGTGGATTTCTCGGTGGATTTCTCGGTGGATTTCTCGGTGGATTTCTCGGTGGATTTCTCAAATAAATCTCCGCCACGCCCAATGCAAGCGGTTATTTTCAGGATTATTAAACGAGTCCTGGGCACATAGTCTAGTTAGCGCTGGCAATGAATCGACGGAAACACGTAAAAACGCGGATCTAAAGGCGTGATTGTGCTCGTGAGGTGAAAATGACTAGTATTTTATGGTCGGGCATTCCATTATTATTTGTAAATGTTGGGCGGTAACGCAACCTCGCGCTTCCTCGGGCTTCTCTTCATCGAGACGTCGTGGCGTCAGTCGAGAGGCGCAGAGTCGCGTAGCCGTTCCCTTTATCGTAAGTTACGGCCAACTGCGGCCAACTGCGGCCAACTGCGGCCAACTGCGGCCAACTGCGGCCAACTGCGGCGATTTACGGGCCGGGCGATGATATAGCGAGTCGCATTATCACCCCGTAGCTGGGCTCTCTCGCCCCTATCAATTTATTTATCGGATCGGTGTAGCAGGGCGTCATTCTCTAAACTTCAAGTTGAAGTTATGCCCGCGTCCTGGAACTTTTAGCAAGATTCGCAAAAGTTACGTTAAAGGCAGCAAGCCTGACGATTTATAAATCTAGCTTCGCACCCCTCGCTGGCCACTTCGCGAGTCTCCCTCTCCAAAAGGAAGAAAAAGGAAGAAAAGGATAAAAAAACAACAACAGAGGAGATTACCGCGCTTTGCGTGTACGCCGCATAACTTTCTCCTCCCGACAAGTATAATGCATGCGAGACTATGCAGTGGCATGTTATGCGCTCGAGGGCGTGGGTGTATGAATCAAGGCGGAAAGAATTAAAGCTGCTGTTAACGCACAAACTGTAATAATCGGAGGAACTTTTACATTGCTGTCCTTTTGTAAGCGCTTTTACTCCTTTGGTTAGCTCGAGAGGTTGAAAACAAAATTTTACTCCTAGACTAAATAGATTATGTAATTTAATATTCTCGTGTACTTTCATCGCGACAATTTGAAACGCGCGCAAAGTCTGGACCGTCGTGCTTTCGCGTTATAAATTTTTTATACAAGACTACGGTTGCAGAAGTACCGATAACGTTTACAAAATTCGAACGGGTCGTTACGGGGCGCCTCTCTGTAATCACTTTTTCAACGCGGGACGAATATATTGTCAAACGCGTTTACGAAATCCCGAGGCGATCGTTCGTTGTACCACGGCATTCCGCGACGACGATGACATCGAACGTTACACACTCGATCAAATACAGTGCACAAATATAAAATCACTCCTAAAACTTAGAGCCGTGAATTTTCCGGTCAAAAGCCCTTTTTTCACATCGTACGTCTTTTCAAATATTTGATCACTTCCCCCTGCGAAATCTTCGGCAGCCCTCGTTTTTCCTGTCGCGCTCTTCCCATCTCCACGAATTGCCACAACTATATCGGGCACCATGTAAAATATGAATAGAAAAGAAACGACTTTTTAACGAATGAAGCGGCAAAGCTTTTTCCTTCGTCCTTTTTCAATTATTATATTTCAATTAGTAATATATTCAATTCTACAAGTTCTCGAAGCTTAGAGCACGACGTCGCTTATTATTGTAACCTCGTTTCGTTACGCCTGGGACAAATTATTCGCGAAAGCCAAGTATCCTTGATTAAAGTCCTTTTCGTATTATACGCTCGTTTCGGTAAAGTTCGCTCGGTCGCTTCAAAATGTCCCCGAATATTAAGACTCGCGATGGGAATCTGAATTTCATGCCGCCGTATCTCTCTCCTGCTCAACCAAGTTCCGCCATCGATTTATAAATAGAGCCGCGGAGGTAAAACGGATTATCGAGCGAAGAACTTTCGAATTATTTCGATGACTGTTTTTAATTGGTTGACACCGCCGCTAATGAATTTACTATTCGTTTTACAAGCAGAGCTCGCGTTTAATAAGTTTTTATCATTAAGCGACCAAGCTCTTTGATACAAAAAACAAAAAACAAAAAAAAAAAAAAAACATCTAAGGATGTAAAATACAGGACTGCGTAAATTATAATTTCTTTTCGTCCCCGAGTCGATCGCTCGCGGGGAAGAAGAACCAACTCATAAACGCCGTTTGATAAATGTATTTTCCGATAATTACTTGGCACCGCGCGAACAAATAATACGAGACCTCCTCAGCCCGGAAAAGGATCAAGCGATTTTCGCGGGTGAATTCCCAACAAGCTTTACGCCTTCCCGGCGTACATAAGCTCGGCAAGTCCCTGCAACGGAAAATCGTATGCACGGGGTAATACCTCGTGCACGGCCTATCGTAATGTTCGATGCGACACGGAGTATCGCGCGTGAGGATAGGGTAATGGTACTCGTGTTACGTGCGCGAGCGCGCGCGAAATGCAAATTCGGTCGCGGTAACTCGCGCACGTAACCAGATGGACGGACTTGAATATTCATGGGATGAAATATAATGCTCTGTTCGTCTGCCGCCTCCGCCATCGTGTAACGAAAGCTATTCCGTATGACAAGGTACATAGCCGACGTTGTCATACGCGTACGCGCGTGTGGGCATGTACGCTTAATGCAAAAACGCGTATAATCGTGCAGGCGCGTAATGCGCGTTCTTTTTTAAGCCGATCGAATTTTAAGGGATACGAGCCATTCGATCGGGATAATTTCCAAGAGCAAATTAGTGAAATCACGGACTAGTGAAACACGACGGAGGAATCAAACGCGAGGAAGCCGAATAATTAATCACAGGCTTTACAGCTAAGTAAACGTCCTCTGTACGGTTAAAATTAATTCGCACCCTTTGAAAATAGGAAACGCATTCGCTATCAAATTGATCAAACGATTGTTTAACGCTGCGTTTGTTCGTCGTGCGAGTTATTGGTATCGAGTTTATAAAAGCTTCCCGACTAAAATGTAGCGTTGTATTATATTAATGAAATTGTAAGTTCCAACGAAATTGAGTCCACGGATCGTCCACGTGTGTATGTCCATGTGTACACAGTGTCGACGTGTCTATAATGGGAGTTTTGCTATTTTTCAAAACACCGTTTACTTATTTAAATATCAACGGCCTCGAAAATGAAATGAAATAGCTTCAAAAAGCAAGCTCTAGGCCTTTATAGGCGAAAGTACGTATATTTATATTAATATAACGATAGAAAAGACGACCCTTAGACTCGAATAATTTCGAATTTATTATCATCATCATCATTATCGTCGTCGTCGTCATCATCATCATCATCATCGTCGTCGTCGTCGTCATCGTCATCATCGTCGTCGTCGTCGTCGTCGTCATCATTATCATTATTATTATTATATTAGAATTATCGCGCAGAAAAGATGTAAGAAAAAGTATCACTTGCATCTATTCACCCTAGTTTTAAACGGGAATGATTTCCGCCTAGTTCATTTTGAATTTTCCATAAATTTGAGAATTAATTCTGCGTAAAATAAAAGCGACTACAAATGGAATAATTAATTAAGAGAATATTAGAAACACGATTCTAATATTTGTCTTACCCCAGCCAGAGTTCAAGCCGAAATGAGATGCATATTTTAATTTAGAATTGATGTAAAACCAAAACTGAAGTATGAGATGCCTTTGATAAAATCAAGTTTCTTAATTTACATTTAATTTACGCTTAAGAGGGAGAGAAATTTTGCACCTCAGGATTAACCGCAAATGGATAATCCAGCAATTGAAAAATGCCTTTGTAACGCTGAACCACCTACTAGAGACGTAATCGGATAAAATTAAATGGCCGGAAAATTATTTGCTACTTGAGAATTCTCCACTTGTTGTAATATTCCACTCTCGGTAAACGACGCGAGATCTCATCTCGATCCGAACGTTACGCTTTCTCGTACCAAAGACCTGACCATTTCTTTTCATTTCCAGATTTCCGCAAGAATCCTAAGATAAACGGAAAACGTAGATTTTCGATTCGCGTTCGACTTTCAATTTCACAATGCAACGAGCCAGAATCGTCGGCGCCCGCGTACATTCGCATTCGCCGCAGTCGGCGAACCGTGTGATTTCCGTGCGATTTCCGTGCGATTTCCGTGCGATTTCCGTGTAATTTGCGTTACCGTCTCTCGCGTAAACGCAAAATCAAGAGAAAAAGAGAAAGAAGAAGACTCTCGATGCACAAATGCAGAAGTTCGCAACCGCGGAGTTGCGCGCGCAATTAACGATAGACGAAAGGAGCAGTGGCCGCGTATCAACTATTGTTAGCGCATGACCTGAAAGCCTATGAAGCCTCACACCGATCGTCTACGAGTCTTTGCGTACGTTTTTTCGTTTTTTATTTTTGCCGCGGTCGCTGAGCGCACTGGCAAACTAAATTAAGCTCATTTATCAAGGCAATACACTCGGAACAATCGCCCAAGTCCTCCTCCCACGCGAGTCTGCCGAACAAACCGTATTTACATGGTCAAATGACGATTTAACTTTGTTCGCGCTATAACAAATATTCAACCGAATAAACGCGATGATTCATTTATATCCAGGAACAACTTGTTCCCGTACAATTCCATTATACATCTACGTAATAATTGCTTTACGCATTCGTTGCAAATTTCGAAAGGGATGGTTTTACTTCGCTCTCCTCCGAAGACGATATCGGTAATAAGAAGAATTGGGGTGGGGCCTGATTAAGTAGTCACGACGATGACTGAGCTTAACGGAAGCTTTAAACACGTTTGGGCGATGGAGAATTTGCGTGTGAAAAAAACGCCAATTTCTCCTTCTCTTTCTAAAGTCGAGTGGAATACGGTGGAATTGGCCTGTCATCTATTCGCGAACGAGTTTAAACGAAGAATCCATGTAGTACAACGCACATAATCCCCATACCAATTTTCTCGCGAATTAAAAAAGCGCTCTATGTATAATTCATGAAATGTCTCAGCTTTTTATATTTGCTGATACGTGACTGCCGGTCCAGCAAGTTTTTCTAATCTATCAATGCTCTTATTTACGTTGGTTGGGTGGAGTAGCATCATTAATTTGTATCCTTCTCACGGGATGCTGCTATTATCTTGATCGTTCGCATTAGTTTTTATCCAAGTCACTTGTTCACCTTTTACAGAAGAAATTACAAAGAAATGTCAATGGCAATAATAAATATAGCAATTTCATCACTCGCAAGTGCCTGTAAGTATTTCAAAAAACTAAAGACACTTGTTAAGCTTTTATGGCTGAAATACATATAGATTTTGTAGGTTCCAGCAATTTTAAAAATAATCACGTACTCGGAGCACTATTTTGTTAAGCAAATTTCGTATTTCTATCGTTGGCTCGTCAAATTCTTTAATTACGCGACAATCGCATTATTCAAAGTTTTATTGTAAGATCATTAGCGAACGAACGCTCATCTTAAGAGTGATTTTTGCGATGTTTGGAAAAATAATTATTTTAAGGTTACAACAGCCAGCGACTTAAATCAATAAACAATAATGTAACTGTTGGATATTAAATGATGTAAGTAGTACCTTATAGTGACTACTTAAGTGACGACCATGCTGGAGCACTTTTCATTATAAGCAATACAATTTACGTTAAATGGTCGCATGCTCGTTATTTAAGAGTTCGATACTTTTGCTTTAATTCGGTGAACGGTTACGTTGCCTTTCTCAAATACTGCAAAAGAAGAAGAAGAAAAAGAAAAAAACCTGTAAAGATATTCTTTTAAATTCCTATTTAAGTAGAATATTCAATCGTGAGCATTCATTATTTTACTTGTTTTGCAATTATTTGGACTATAAATCGATTTCAAACAATTTATAACGCGAATTGAAAAAAAAAAGGAACGCTAACTCATGCCGTCCCAATTAAGAAATTAAGTATGTAATATAATTCCAGTGTTATAAATTAAATTTCATGTAATACTCGATTGTGCATTTTTTCTATAATTTCGTGTAAAACAATTAATCAATTAGGTCTGTACGCTTTAATAGCATTCTTTTTTTCGCGTTATTTTAGTCACAAGGTCAAAAGAAAAGAGCAATTAGCGTGCAAAAAAATTGAAAAAATTTTCCTTTTAATTTTTAGAAAAAAAGGACAAGACCGTTTCATCGATCTTCCCTCATTAAGCTTTGGTACATACACATTTGGTAAAAATCACTCGCGCGAACTGAGCCTTTTCAGCTTAGCAAGAACGTCGTACGTACGTTACATTATAACTAAAGTTAAAATTTATTTCTACCGTGAAAGAGTTGGACCAAAAAATAACCAATAATCGAGCAGAGCAAAGTAGCGGGGCGCGCGCGCGCGTGTGTGTGAATAATGACACTAGGTATATTAAATTTGTTTAAATCGCATATACACAGAACGTTGGCCCGGGTGAAATTCTCACTTTCCACTACTGTTTTATTATTCAATTGCTGGTCATTATCAAGTTGTATATCCGTATACGTAATGGATCCTTCCTCGCGGCAGGATTCGCTCTGAGAAGTATTGGCGCCAAGCCAACCGATGGACAGTCCCCGCGTTCTCCACACCCTCGGCGAAGCAGAGCCAGATTTCGTCTAGGATTTTGTCATGCGCCAACTCGTCAACGATTTTGCCGGTGAAATAAAAGACGGGAAAAAAGCGGCGGAGGGAAAGTTGTAATAAGCCGTTGTGGGCGCTCCCGCACACGCACACGAGTCCTCGGGCGCTCGGTTGCGTCTGCGCCCTTTATCCTTATCGCTCTCCCTCCTATTACCACCTCGTGAGCTGGCGCAAGTCTGCGAATGCATTTTCGCATTGGACTTTATTGACATTCGCAAGCGGTATGCACGTCTGCTGCTGCTGCTGCTGCTGCTGCCGGTCTTACCGATGCTACTCTAGCCCGTGTTCCCAATAATAGACCCGGGGATTCTCTTTCGTTTTCTCACTCGCGCCCTCGAGCTCGTCGTCGCTTTTGCTGCTGCACGGAGGGACGCGCGGTTTCGCCTCTTTCCTCGGTATCTTTGTTTACCTCGAGAGAAGTTAATGCATCCTGCGCCCATTGCGAGCGAGGCCTTTATCTTCGAGAAACTTTCGAGCTCGTTGTTCAACGGTAAATATTGCTGTCATTGAGCGCCGTCGCTTCGGCATTTCTGTCTATTTTTCTCAAATCCTCCAAATATCTACGAATTAAACCGAATTTCTTCAAGGCGTTTTATCTTTATTACTGTTACTGCTACTTGACTTGGATAGCTTGGAAAGCTCATCGAGAAAGGATTACAGCATCTGCCTATTAAGCATCGGACTTTTATTTTATACTCGCGTTACATGCGTGATCCACATTAGCCAGCGGTGAAATTAGCGCCCCTATAATACCGAGCAAAGCATAAATTTCGACATCTCGCGAATTTCTTTTCAACGTACTAAAATCACTTTCTTCGTATCTTGCAGGCAGTCGTATTTCACAGAGTATTACTGCTTTTCAAAGCACTGAGCTTTCACGTGATAATGGCTGAGAATACAATAGAACATAAATACGATATAAACATACATTTGCAGAATGTAATATTTTCCTAATTCCACCCTATATTTTCCTGACTCCATTTACACTACTTAACGTCGCCCAGAGACATTTAAATTTATTTACTTCTCATATTAGGTACTTGTACTTATATACCGTAACCTCAGCTTGTTCTCGCTAATTTATTTACCTTTTTCTCCATTAAGTTCAAGCCGCGCTTCCAACATTTTTCCAACATATTTCTTATTATTTTATCATTTTGCAGCTAACGTACATTTTCCCACGTACTTTAGCAGTTAAATTAATCATTCTAAATTAGTATTGCTACTGTCGTTCTATAGGTGCGACGATATCTTTCAAAATTACATTAAATAACAGAATGACAGAATGTGTTTGGTCTTATTTTACGTCATTATTCGCGTGAAAGGCTTCTTATGCGCTACGAGGGACGACAAAATTTGTTCGTCTTACTTCAGCTAAATGTATACCAAATTGACGTCCTTACACGCGTCAAATGCTTGATTAAATGTTGTTATTAATAGCCAAAATTTACCTTTTCCAATATCTTCCGCAAGAAGGGAGAAGTTTATTAATAAGATATTATCATTTTGACGTAGAAAGCAGTGAAATATCTTTAAAATGATTAATTTCTCCGTTTTACTCTCTCTCTCTCTCTCTCTCTCTCTCTCTCTCTCTCTCTCTCCCTCTCCCTCTCCCTCTCTCTTCGAATGACTAGAATAATTATCCTGCTGCTATATTTAAAATAGGACTTCTAGAATTAATAATATTTACAGCTTCGCGTATTTAAAAAATTAACCGCACTCTACTGTACTAAATCAAGCTGACAATTGAGATTTAAATATTACATTTAAAAGGACCTCTGATAATTAATTCTAGCTATCTTTTATTAATTTCTACATTTTCATTATTATTTTAGTTGATAATCACAAAGTGCAGTTTATCAAAAGTAGAGTCTACAATGAAGTACTTGTGTATGTATTCTTTTGTATTCAGCTTCCGTCTAATATTCATAAAGGTTTAATAAAACCGTTTCTCCAGATATTAAGCAAACTTGTTGCATGTACTCGTAAGTTGGTGTTCTTATCTCGCGTAGGATTATATCGAATTCTATTCTCTTTGTATCGATTGGGCATGCTGTTTCAGTTTTACACTCGTTTATTTTTACTTTATTTTTCAAAAATTATGAACATTTCTTCACCTTTTTTAATCGACATTTTATTTCACAGATCAACCCGTGCTGCTTTCAGTTTAATATTTTCATTGTCGTCTGGACCACGGAGTATTTCTATTAAATGCATAAAACTCATTTAAAGTCTGACTTATTATTATTATTATTATTCCTTTATATCGAGTTGAATTTTAATTCTAATTGCTATCTCAAACAGATGTTAAAATTAAAATTCGTACCTTTAGAAGACTTCCATTACCTTTTTATTGCATATCTTATCGACTAAACAATAATTTTCTATCTGAACAATAAATTTCATCTAGAATGATAGTAGCATCCGCGATATATTATGCGCATGTTTCAACGTAAATCATAAATAATACTACTTGTCTACGGTATTGTTAATAATAAGAAAAAATAATATAATAACGCAACGTAATAATTTACAGTAATAATTCGAGGGAAATTTTTCGTAATTAAATTCTTGAGCACTTCATCGAATCTGTAACTCCGTTATCAATTTATTATTGATGTCAAACGATCTTTCTTGTTCGACCATCGTTATCAAGATTTATTCGGTTACAATTTTCAGGAAATAATTATTCAAATTTACCATAAAATTCGTCTTTTATTTTTCATTCGCTGTAGATCTATAAATGTCTACTTACGCTCCATTGCAACAAATTGCAGACCATTATTTATAAACGGAAATGGAACAGC
The DNA here is from genome assembly GCA_018907045.1 of Wiebesia pumilae. NCBI lineage: Eukaryota > Metazoa > Arthropoda > Insecta > Hymenoptera > Agaonidae > Wiebesia > Wiebesia pumilae. Next base: position 8,437,271 of record JACCHZ010000138.1, read on the forward strand.
TGACATTTCTTTTCCATTTGCTAAAATTATATTCTTAAACTATATTTATCATGTGCCGCCATAAAAGAAAGTGTATTTACCTGTAGCTATTTATCCCTTCTATTACAATCTTGTTTGCCGAATTGCTATTACATCAAGATCATACCTAATTTTCTTATTTACGGTTCCTTGAAATATAATTACTTTAGAAAGAGTAGGTTAACGTTATTTTCGAACTGTTGAAATATAATTCAGCTGAGTGCCGAATGTAAGTATAAAGAACAAATATACGGACTAATTATAGTACGATTCTAAAATGCACGTTTTAATTATTATTAAAAATTGTTATTAAATGTCGAACCTACAAAAACAATTTGATACACGATGAGAATAGATTCGCTATGCATGCATTACTTTTTACTAGAAAAATTACTTTAAAATACACGAGTGCTTAAGTAAATTCATCAACTTTCACGTTCCGGATAGTACCGAGCAAAATTGTTTAGTATTCAAATAAATTATTAAATTAATTTATAATACAAATACAAAATCATCAAAACCAAAGGGCTTGTGAAAAATTAGAGCGACTGTCGGGAACTAGCAGTTTCTGTTAGTTCATTACGTTGTACACTTCTACAAATGAAATTATAAACAAAACGATAATGATCATTACGTGTATAGTAAGTGCATAAAATACTAGTTGCCTAGAGACTGCTAAGTCTCTCACACAGTCACGCGCATTTACTGCTTCGTGCTAAGCATTTTCATTTCGTAATATCAATTACACTTTGCTACTACAATGCACTAATTACTATTATACATTCGCTATATAGCATATCGTGTGTTACTTACCAATGACTCAACGACTTTAGTACTTCATTACGTATAGGCCTACTTGCGTTACTTATAAGCTTAAGACTGACTAATGTGCATCATTCGTCATCTCGACTATTCATCCTACAATTATAATATCTGGGAGCATTATGAGTTGTTGTTAATCATTGCCAACCGAAAAACGCGTTATAATAGCTAAGCAAAAATTATAATTTATTAATTATCATCGTCGAACCGATAATGTACCAGCGCGGACTATTGCAATACTTTTTATTCGCATAATAGTTTTCGGTATCACTATTACGGATATTTTTACTTTCTACTTTTCTTCCCTGTCGATAAGAAGGTTGATATTTTTCTTACGCGTACTCCCATTAAAAGCACGGAAAAGCAAAAAAGGCTTAGCTACTTCTGGTTTTAAGGTCATCGCGTTGTTAAATTAAATTAAGAAATTCTCTTGAGCACAGTTGTATAAGCCATATTAGCTTCTATTTAATAAAATAGCTCACGATGTTAGTAATCGAGTAGATGGCTTTAAATAGGTTTTATATGCTTCGCCGCGAAACCGGATACCGCATATAATTAAAACGATACTCGCGAAAAACATTAAAATGATCGTATTTGTTGACATTCGCGTACTCCCGTTTTAGACCGACTCGATGAAGTTAGCGAAACTCAAATGAAAAATATAAGAGCAGAATCACGAGATTAATGACTTTTATGCAAATATACCACCGGTAATGCGTTCGCAGAATGCAAAGTCTAAGTGCGCGTGTAATAACATTTCCCCCGTATTCCTCTTTTTCCATTCCCTGTTGAATTATGAGCATTATTCTATCCGTGCGTTGTATCCATATATTTCAATCATACATTTTTCGACGCGATGCGAATACTTGATCGCTCTTGTAAAACCAGAGCTGGTCAAACTAATCTTAGGGAGACCAATTGTGACCGGATTCAGCACTACTAAATATTTACAAGAGAAAATATGCTCGTTGCTTGCAGCAGGATATTACGAAAATTATAGCAGCGCGTCGTTGTACTAACATTCGTCTGAGTTCTGTAATTACGCGAATAGGAAAATGGTCGCTGCGACGAAACTCTAATTGTACTTCACTACTGCAGAATCCCAGTGGATTGTACTTTGCCGTGCAAAGGCTAGTCTTAATGAGATAAATAGTAAACTTACGGTAAAGATTAGTATGAAAATATTTTCACGTTGCTCGGTGTAAGGCATTAGACCGATACATTTCAAGGATTACACAGGAAATTGAATCGCTCCTTTTTACCACAAAAGGAACTTATTGCGAATAAACGGCAAATAATTGAGCGAACAACGATATCAATAATTTTCTACGTACCATTCGTTGTGCTTATTCGCTATTCACTGTACTAGAATAACAGTTTGCACACCCTAATCCCTAGCTTTAATTTATTAATTCACGTTTTGGAGTGTATAAGACTTTAATTCTTTATAATATTAATAGAAAGGGAGGCACAATGAATAAAAAATAAAATGAAAATATTTTATTTTCATTAACAGCAGATTGCCTTATCAACTTTAAGAATTATAACTACAAAGTTATACCAACATTATACCACAGCTCGCACTTTTCTACACTTTTAAAATACGTACATTCGATACACAGTTTTTAATAATAATATCGATAGCTTTGTATTTGAATGCAATAAACCGACAACCGCCTGTAATATATTAGAGCTAATCGATATTGCAACCCTTAGCTTTTATCAACATTATCTTTTATCAACCGTGATGAAAAACTTGCGATTGAATTTACAACAGATTATGACGATAAAATTCAATTCGATAAATAAAATTGATTTTATACGTAGAATAAAGGGAATCATTAAAGCGGAATACGTTAGATATTATTGTTGATTAAAATTGTAACGTAAAAAAGCATTAAACTAGGCTTAATAGAATAGGACGGGAGTCGTAAGATGTAATTTTGATAAATTTAACGAATTTGACGAAAAATGGAAAAGAACAACGTTCTTTTCCATTGTTTAATCGAGAACCTATCGTCTTTTTACTAGTAATAAAATAACGATGACGATGACGACGATGATAAATCGATTACAACGATGCTTACGAGCAACTTGGAGAAATGCTTGTACCCACACCTGACAATGTTTAAATTATTTTGGTTAGATGTTCAAAAGGTATCCGAGCGCTTCGACCGCACTCGATGACAGAGTCCAGTGTACTTTTCCTCGCTTGAAAATCGAAGCGACAAGCCACTTAACGGTGTACACGCACACTGGAGACGAGTACAACGTAATAAACACAAATGTAAAAGCTGCGCTTGCGCAATAAAAGGTCGCAGGAGACGGAAAATCGGTTAAAGTCCCGTGATAATACACGCGCAGGCGACAGAGGAAGAAAGTTACATTACACACGAGTGAACTTAGCGAGACGGAAATTGAAAGTACGTCGTCGTCGTCGTCGTCGTCGTCGTCGGCGGCGGCGGCAAGGAGTGCATAGACGTGAGCATGAGAAAATTCGGCTTAATTAGCAAAGAGGGCTCTTTATTCTTCTCCTACGGATAACAACGAGACCGAACCACAATCCGAGGAGTTATTTTTAAAAATAATCTACCATCACCTATCTTACTCTTTGTGCACTTAGCTTTTTCCTTTTACAGCTCGGCTACTCCGTTTGTTTTATCCCGCTGGCTTCGCGTTACGAAGAGTTGCAGAAGCAATTCTCGCGGGTGTTGACGATACCGTACACGCACGAGATACTGTTTGCTTCGAACCTCGGAACGAACAAGTAAACCCGATGTGTTTTATAACGTCTAGCTTCGGGACTCGCAAAACGCGAACTTTACGTTACTTATTAACTTCGAAGATTCAGCCAAGTGCTTCAAAACTTCGATTCGCATTGAAATTAAGTAACCATTAAGGCTCTCTTTCCCAGCAATCGTTATAACAACTTTTAAATGCACATTTATTTCTTTTACTCTGTACATGAGCTGCTTAAATGGTTACAAACACCGTTGTAAATTTTGGTATTGTTCATTGGTGAAAATCTATAAGCATCGTTTTCAAGATTAATCTTAGATTCTTCTTACAATACACGCGCTGCAATGCTCTCTACACTTGACCAACAACAAGTAATTATATTTGATTGTATTATTCATTAGAATTCATTAAAGTTGGTAGAAAAAGTTATAGCGAGCAATTTTTGAGCGTGATTTTTCAGAAATGATAGCAAACTATAGAAAAGTACAGGGTCAAAATGAAAAGCCGATAATGAAAAAAAAAAAGAAAAAGAAAAAGCAAAAAGAAACAAAGAAAGAAAAAAGTCTAAAAGAAACCAATGTTCTAGTCATTCAAAGCTCTGGCATCCGTCTAGATAATTTCCCATACGAAGAAATCTCTGGTATGAAGAAATAAAATATGAAAACGAAGAAGGGGGAGCAAAAAAACACACGTAAAGAGTCTCCTCCCCGAAGGTATAATATAAAGATCGTCGGATGAAATTTTTTGTCCTCTCGCTTCATCTATCCTCGGATGGAAGAAAGTACAGGAAGCCCTTAATGGACTAACGAGCGACTCTTCATCTCCAACTCTCTTCGACATGTGTAATACGGCTCCTGAACTCGTGTATCATCTTCAAACGGGCTTTCGAGGATGTTGCTCCACCGCGGGCCAATTTCCCTTGTACATGGTACGTGTGTACACGAGCAACGAGGTACAATAAAGACTTTGATCTTCATAACCTAATGGAGCTCTCCTTTACTTTTTACCTGTAATTCTTTTTTTATCCCCCCTCCTCTCGCTCTCGCTCTCGCTCTCTCTCTCTCTCTCTCTCTCTCTCTCTCTCTCACGCTCTCACGCTCTCACGCTCTCTCCGACTCTTTTTTTTTACGAGGACTGTTACTGTTGGCTGAAACTGGAACTGGACTCGGTTTTTTTTTTCTCCTTTTTATCTGGATCGGTTGCTTTAATTGGAGATTGTCCCAAGATTACGGAACACTAGCGATAAAAAATCAGATGAAATGGGACTCTTGTGAGAGCGTATAACGAAATGAAGATAAAAGGCTGATTTTACGTGATCCTGTTGAAAGTAAGGAGTGTACGTTACGGTAAAAAAGATAGCGTAGAACGAATTTATAATATATGGCATAGAGCATTGTGCTATAGTACATAGTGCGATCAATAACACTACCTATAGTTTACCCGAAATTTCATTCAATGCTTTTAAAGGGATGCCTAAGGTACGAATCTACTACAAATACGCTCGAAAATATGATCCGCTCTAAAATATTTATACACGTAACTTGCGTCGCGTTGTTTATGAACTAAGTCAATATATAAGACTATTTCTTACGCGTGTACGTAAGAAAATCACTGATACCGTTTGCTAAAATAGATTACAAACGCACTGAATTCATAACAGAGATAAATATTATAAAATCTTTGTTTGATTACACATGCATGCACATGTGATGGGCCGTGGCTTCGCCTGAAATAAATTCGCGATTCCCTCTACCGCAAGATTATCTCGCAATTTGAGTCAGGATTCTTGGATATGGCTTGTGGTATAGGAAAGCGGAACGTTGGTGGAAAATTGAAATGAAGGAATTGATAACGGATAATTTTCTCAGCTCACCGGCTTCTGACAAGAAATACATAAGAAAACCAAACAGGTGGGAAACAATTAATACTTAATACTTAATAATAATAATAATAATAATAATAATAATAATAATAATAATAAATGCAGCGATAACCAAACGGAAAAAGATATAAGGCAGCGATAAAACGTAACGAAACCAATGGTAAAAAACTGACAAATACTACAAATAAGTCGCTTAGTCTAAGGGGAAGTGATATTATAGACGGGCTTTTGTGAAAGACGATACGCGTTGATATTCATGGTCTCGACTGTACTCCGATTAGTGAGCAGACCTAACTGATCTGTTGCACAACAGCGGTGTCTAGGCTTTGGATGCTTCGACGAAGCTCGTTATCGAATTCATGCACCATCCTTCAAGGTTGTCTGACTTTCGTCGTACGTGTGTACCCTAATTTCGTCCGTTCTGGTACATTCGGTGGTGACTACATCTGGAACAAATCATCGAAACTGGACGATGATTTTATTGAATCGTCTCAGCTTTCGATTATTTATTAGAAGGTGTGCGGCCAGTACGGCGACGATTTTATCCGGGTTGGCACATGTGTATCTCCTACATCGATTATTTGACCTGGATACACAAACCGCTTCCTTCGGAACTGGAATTTCTTCCAATAGGGGCGCAATTTTGCTTTTCGCAGTCGTCCAAGGACTTTGATTAATATCAGATGGCGGGAAAAATTAGCTGCGACGATGAATATGTCGTCATCTTGTCGTACGTCGGCCTTGTCAACGAGGCACTGGAATACGGTTGGCGCTGATTGCAATCGTAAAGATATTATCTTGAACTGCATCAACCCTCCTTTTGGCCGGATAAACGCGGTTAAGGGGATGCTGTCGTGAGTCAGTGGCACTGACTCGTATCCATTTTGAAGGTAACGGTGTTAAGATATTTGATGTCGCGCAGTTTATCTAAAGTGGCGTCGATCCAGAGAAACGAATACGTATCTCATTGCATGACGTCGGGTGGATCTATAATTTCTTATCGTTGATCGCTTAGATCAACGGTTGAATTTATATTTCTACATTTCCTATTTCTTTTACAGGCTGCTGCTCATAAACGGCGTGCGTCTGGATTTATCTTTGGAATGACTAAATGCGCCTGCAGTCCTATTTAACTCAGGACAAGCACGTAAGAGGGTCCAGTAACGCACGCTCGTCGTAATGAAGAAATTGGGCGGGGTAAGATACACTCTTCCAGCATAATTCAACTATTGAGACTGGGTCCGAATCTTTGGTCTGAACTGTCGAGACACTTAGGCTTTGCAATCTTAATGGTTTCCCTCCAAATCTTGGGTATTACATCATCGGATAGTCCCGTCATCTAGAAATAATCCCGTCGTCTAGTTCTAGCAATGCTTGGAATGTTTTCCCATTTGGTCCTTCGAGCCGATAATTTGGGATATTGACCGATCTCTCGTCGTTTCTCGTAAGTAAAAGCAACTTGTGCGGCTGCTTATCTCTGCGGGTGCTGGTTATTTTCTATGCATAAAGTGCCCAAGGGAGCTTTGTAAATTTGTAAATTTGTAAATTCAACGAAGGTAGTACTTATTCTGCTTCAATCCAAGATGTTTTTCAGAGTAAACAAAACCAAAACGTCACTTATTACAAAGACGAGGCATTCAAATACTCTATACGCAAACTACTGCACAAGTTTAAAATTTAGCCAATGCAACCGTATCAGAGATCTAAATTGCAAATTCCAGCCATTTTACTTGACTATTATTATTCGTTCTTTTAAAGAATTATGCGACACCGTTCACGAAAATATTCGCGAAAATAGAAAACTACGATTTTGAAAATCCATGTGCTTGCGTATTCGAAGCATAAAAAACGACGATCCTCTAAATTATAAGAACGATCGATAACACGAAAAATCCAGACGGAATATGAGTTTTTCATTCCATGAGATATCGACTAAAGTAAAAAAGAAATCAGCGCGAATGTATCTTCATTTAGAAGTGAAATAGAAGAGAAAGGCCTTAAATTTGCTCTTATCTCCATTCGAGCTGGTAACTTCTTCGATATCATAGTTGTAGCGACAGAGTATTGCCGTTACATTTGTCACAGCACGAGTTGCGCAAAGCAGCACAACAGTGCATCAGTGAGTGAAACCACAGTTGCGGATGCCGCATTCGTTTCCTTGCGTATATCTCACCTTAATTCCGATAAGGAGAAGTCAGAGCAGGAGAAAATTGAAGGTGCCGAGGTCTTGCGCGAAAGCTGCGCGAGCGTAAGAGGATAGAAAGGTAAAGCTACGTCATCGGCGCCACACGCCTATGAATTGGCGAGAAAGAGATGAGTCGCGATTCTATTTCGACGCGCAGGGACTTCTTGTCACACGTGGTTACACGTGTTCTCTTTTTTTTTTTTTTTTTTTTTTTTTTTTATACGACACTGATACTTTTTCCAATGGCACACATTCTGGTCGGGCGGAGGTGCAGATTGGCAAGTTCGAACGTGGACGCCTCTTTGACAGCGTCGACGGGGGCCTACGACGAGGCGTCAAAGGCGCGCGGGTAACTCGAAGGGCGGGTGATTCTTCCTCTTTTGTCATTCATTCGCGGACAGTGAGCGCAAGCTTCGGATGAACTTAAAAGAGATCACTGGTGCGCGTAATTCGCTTCGTTTCATACTTTCGTAGCATTTCGGGAAAATTCAGGAGCGACGAAAAAATAGAGAGTGTAGAGGGTAGCACTATTTGCAACTACAGAGGTATTAAATTCTATCGTATTTCTTAATTATATTGTTCTAATCTTGCCTTAGCTTAAGTAACCTAAGTAACCATTGTAAGTGCATCTGGTGGATGTTTTCTTAGCTTTACGGGTGCGCAGGTAAGTGCACATATAAACGTACAGTTTCTAAATATTTCTTCCTACAACGTACGAAAGTTAATCCTTCAATACTTGAAAACTTGGAAACAATTTTCTCCCGAGGAACTGCGCTATAAATTAGAAATTTATCGTTAGCTAAACAAATCCGCAATGGTTATGTAAATATTTTTCTTGCGTATCCTTTGTTTTCACTGATTTAGCGTCAGTATTTGTTCTGCGATATAAAACTCGAATGAATATTATCTTACGTACACAAGGAGATTCTGTTCTTAAAACAATCGTTCAACATTTTTCCATCCATAAAACTTTTATGGTAGAGTATCTGCAATGAATATTCTATGAATATTCTATGAATATTCTATGAATATTCTACGGTAGCCATTCGGTTAATTTAATGAAGTTTTAAGAATTACACAAAATTTTGATGAAAGTGCTAATGAAAATATCAGTGTATTTGGTGTCCTCGAATTTAAATAACCTTTAGTTTTTATCAACGATAAAACGATAATGATAAAGACATCGAATAAACATTAGAGCTAATAATCTGAATATTCATATATTTAAGTATTTATTTCATTCGATGAAATAATATTAAAGTATTAGTTATCGTACTAAAACTAAACAAGTTATTACATTAAAAATTGGAAAATTTACATTTTTCAAAATTCGATTATTTCAAAGCCCTGTTTATTATTTATCGATTTAAACTGTAAAATGTTGATATTTTCAAAAATGCTTGTAATAATGGATAATAAGATTAGCGGCTTGCAACGATGCAGGTATTGCCGTGTAACTGTTAATAAGGAAGAATAAAAGAGAGCGGTTATTTGTATTTTTGTTCCTCGGAACAAACTAATTTTCGCTTGTTATCGCCTGTTATCGACTTTTATTAGAACCAAATGTTGACATTCAATACTGAAATAGTATATTGCTGTTAATGTGCGTACGGATCTCTTTGCTCTTCGATGATGGCAATCGCCTACTTTTATTTAAAGATTAACGACTACTTACAATTCAGGCTCCAATGATTTTCTATTACTAAAATAACGAATCGACGTAAAAACGCATGGTACCGCATACAAATGGTAATTATGATAAGAGAATTCATTTTTATTTATTTCACATGCGCATTAAAATAATAAACTTCATAGAGACTACTTTTTTAAGATTGATATTATCGCCTAAATATTAAATCCTTCGTATTTTTAAAGGATGCTTTTGAAAAACTGTATAAATGAATGTATGACGGATAGGAGTGAATAGAATAATACGTGGATTATGTTGAGCCGATTAAGATAATATTTCTATTTTCGATAGTATGCAAGCTATAAAATATATTTTTATACTTTTTTTTTTACTAAAACTGCTTTCAAACATCGAGGAATGAATTGTTACTTTATGATTATTGACATATCAAAGTGAATACACTTGTTTAATAGTAATACATATACGAGCACAGTGATTGATATTAAATTAAAGAAAGAATTATTTTTCAATGCAAAGAGATACGCTTTAAAATTATTCAATCTAGCTTTCAAATTGGTAACGAGCTTTACCTCACTTATATTAATAAAGTGTTAATACTTTTATTATTGGAAACTTAATTTTTTCATATTATCACAAAATTGTTACATCATTAAGCTACAAATTTTGTAAATTCCATATAAAAGATTGTAACAGTATGTCCTTTTTAATATAAATATCCCATTTTTTCTCAAAGTTCATTTTTAATATTTGCGAGGATTTTTCTCCGAAATGTTACTAGAAGAAAACGTTAACGCGAAAGAGAAAGTGATCCTTTGTTGGATATATATATATATATATATATATATATATATATATATATATATACTAAGTGCACTTGGGTTACAAACATCGAAAGAAGTAAAATACTTCAATTTCAAGTAAACAACTATTTGAAACTCATTCGCGATGATGTTCTCAGTTCGCTAAGAATTTGCCTTTCTTCGTTACACATATCATTAATGGTGAATATTTCTTGCTATTATAATCTATAATTATAAATATCGATATTCTGAAAATAGAAAGTTTTCTTCGTGTTGTTTACTTGTTTGTAATTCTGTATTGTTAATATACTATTTGCTTGAAATCAAAACTTTGAAAAAGAATTCATCGTATTAAAAGCAAACAGGGTTGCAATCGTATCACTTTAAGGAAACTATAAAAAGCTTTCGTTCAAGAAATATTTTTTAAATTTAAAACATGCGTTCATACGGATATAGTCTATGAAACATTCAAGTTCTTATGATCCCTTTTTACTTGGAAAAATATATCACACATGATATTGTCGTAAAACTTCCATCAGACTTAAATATAAATATAGTTGTTTACAGAATGTGGGAGAAGAATGAAAATTTGCTGAATATATACAAAATTATAAGCTACTGAGATTTTCTCGAAAGAATTGTATAGAATGTATCATATGCAACTGCTATGTTCTCAAAACACGGGCAATTAATATTGCAAATACACGGTCGATATAAAAAAAAAAAAACTATAATTTCAAGAATAATTTATGGCATAAAATATACACTACGCGTTAAAAAGGAAAAATGAAAGTAGTAAAAAGCGAGCCGTACATAGACGCGTGAAAAGCATAATAATAAGCATCGATTGCGCGAAGGATTTGCAGTTGCTAGATCCATCGTAATGGTACTTATAAACTGTATCAAGAAGTCTTAAGTCAACGCTTGAATCTCATCCAAAAAAAACGAGTGTATTCTTTAATTAATCACAGTTAAGTTTAGGTTACATTTATAATTGCGACGGTTGTACTGATTGTCAGGGCGTTAATTAGCCGAAATTAATTTGGACGACAGATACGCGCAATTTTAAGTAGAATCATAAGGGTCTACTCCTTGGAAGGGTATTTTCATTACTTTTTCCTGGTAAGGAGCAGGCATGGAATACGTGATTTCGCCGGATAGTATTCTTTCGGAAAACAGTAAAAAATGAAAGCAAACATATAAAATTAATTAAACTCGGTCATTCTGGTTATAAAATAATTTTTACGTCCGACGCCCATTGATCGAAAACTTGAATGTTTTAGGTAATTGGGAAAGAAAATAAGTTAAATAACGCGTTGTTTAACGAAATTTCGCGAAATTGCACAAAATGTACGAATGAAATTCCTTAGGCGTATGCACCGGGTGCAGAGGTCAAACTCTGTCGATGTCTGAAACAGCAGCTGTAATAACCGGTAATTATCATCGCCGAATTATCATTAATCAGTATAGGGCTTACGCTTACGTACATCCCTTCGATTATTCGTAGAGAGAAAGTTCAACAGTCGCTGACACGTTAAAAGGGCGTAATTCCAGCTGTGATGGAACCGATACCTTTGATTAGCTTTAACCGTCGCGCAACTCGACGCGAGCACCTCGAAAAAACAACTCGAACAACTAGATTACTCGGGTAATCTCCTTTTGATCCATAGCGCTCACAGTTATAGAAAATGACTCGATCATCTTTAACGCAGCTTTAACGCAGCTTTCAGCCAGCCCCTTTAATTTTACTTGGTAATTTTGTTCGCGTTACTTGGTAACTCGTCTCGGTAATCCCGAAATATGGTACGAAAAAAGCGAGCAAATATGCTTCGATAAAAGGAAAGTCGGAGCGAAGTGGCGAAACGTTGTATCGAAACGCGATGCAATAAAAGCGAAGTTCATTCGCATAAAAGCAATTGCACACAGGCGCCAAAATAGCGAAGGAATATCACAGAGAGTTTTAATGAAACAATAGAAGCCATCCCTTAAGTGCCACCGGATTCGCTGAAAAATAAAATAGATATTGCGGAATCGCAGAAGTAATACATCGAGCTTCTTCGAAGCATTGTCACCCCGGGCGGGGTAGGTTTCGTTGATGCGAGCGGAAGGTCCTCGACTGCTTCGAAACAATGCGAATGGCTTGACGTACGCAGACCCGAAGACACTCGTGCACTCGTGCAACGACTCTCCCTTCCGAGAAGAGCTCGCTCGAGAAATAATCGAGCGCCGGAGAAATAGTCCAGCTCCAGTAGTGGATGCCCCGCGTTTCGGGAAAAGGGACGTTTAGCTCTCTTTCAGCCGCGATCGCACAAAGATACCAGGTAGAAAGAATCGAAGCCTTTTGCTTTTTCCTCCTTTTGGCGATCGAGGAAAGAAAGCTGGTAATCGACCGAGAACGCGAGACGGAAAACAGTTTATTCGGCGAGGGAACGATCATCCGCAAATGCGTATTAACTCTTGCATGCAGCCAAGGTGGAGTCAAGGGGGTAGCCAAACCATTAGTTTCGATAATAATGAGAAAGTTCGAGTGAGCGCAATATTCGAGAAGAGAAGGCGTTTTCGCGAGTGGAAGCCGCGCACCCGAGCGCGAATATAATTGCACCTTCTAGCAAGATCTTGAGCTGAGAATTATTCTTTGTGCGCGCGGAAGGACCGAGGATGTTGTATTCGGTGAAAGAGGCGCGACAAAGTGGGGCAAGAGGGGAGCGCCGATCAAGCGAGAAGAAAGCGGAAAATGACGAGGCTTGCATTTGACAGCAATCTCTACGTTTAAATTTCGAAAAGCTGTTGACTCGGTGCTCCCGAGTATACTTTATGTGACTTTTATTTTACGCACGCCAACGTCAACAACCGGGAAGACGCGTTTCAATTACAAGCTTTTTTACGACGCCATTATATCGAAAGATCGCCTTGCTCAAGACGATTAGTGCAAGTCGGTCATAAATTATTTTATCGTCCATATCGGACTCGTGTCCACTAATCTAATAGGATTATCCAACACCACATACGTGACATTTTTTTACGAAATTATTAAAAATGTATCCGAGGACGGTGATTTTCATTGTCACTCGCTCCCCAATTAATGCAATTACTCTCACTTGATATTTTCGAGCATAATTCCAGTCCGAAGAGATTAGATCGAATCGAAAAGTATCGTCTGGTTTTACTTATAGCAATCCTCAAGGTCAACAATGTGAAGAAACCTGTCTAATCTAGGAAGTGCCAAGTTCGCTAAAAAATATGTAACCCATTAACCCCTTTCTTTAACGATTGAAAACGTGGAACAACTTGTCGCGATCAATCGCTAGGCCAGTAGTATACGCATATTATAATCAACTACGTATTATAACAATTATTCTCCAAAGTAACGACTGGCAGCACCGTAATTGCAGGAAGTTTATTCGCCAAGGTTTTGCATTGCCGCTGACAAGACGATACGTCTATAACCACACCGATTCCAAGAACGGGGCTTAATTTTGCTGTTATAATCGTTATACCGCGAAGTGTAGCGATACTAAGCCTTGTGAGGGAAAAAAAGGGAAGGGCGGGAGGGAGGAGGAGGAAAGAGAGACAGAGAGAGACAGAGAGAGAGAGAGAGAGAGAGAGAGAGCGCGCAACCGAATAGCACATTAATCTCGACCGGAAGCTTTTTAAGGACTGACGAACTCGGGAGCACTTGCTACTAAAAATTACTCGTGCGTTCGAATGGGCAAAAAAAGCGAGAAACGCCTGTTTCTGTAGGACAGATGAACAAGACCCGTCAGGCCAAGAGACGAAAATAAACGAAAGTGGAAAGGGTGCACTCGGAAGATATAAAAGTGCACTATGCGCGAGTTTCGCGCGCCAATACGACATTAACCGAGGGTTGAGAATCGTAGAAATACATTTGCGATGCTGTTGATTAGTTGCACTTAATCGAACGCGCGGATTCCTGCGTAAAACGAATAATGTCGCCCATTCGCACAAAGCTTGCACAAAGACAGTGTAATTGGGAAAATGCGTGCGAGCGCGTCGATCCTCGTGGTTTCATCCGCGATTAGGATCGCAAATCCATGATATCGAGTCCGAGTTTTTCCATATTAACGCCGGCGTACCATTATTAGGGTTATTCCGCGAATTGAAAATTACATCCCAAGCTTTTCAAAGAGTTATGATACACCGCTGGTTATCAGCAAAGGTGAAAAGCAGCGCGATACATCTATTTCTGTGAAATAGATGTATCCAAGTTAGACCAAGAGGCAGGAAGTCCATTCGGCGTTAAAGTTTGGCTTGGAATTCCGATTACGCTCATCCAGCAGAATTAAAAGGAAGTTAAAAAAGAAAATTTCCAAAACAATCGCCGGGAGAAATTTGGCCATTCATAACCGCGATCGTCCGTAAATTTGTACTTTAATCGTTTTATCCGCAAATAAGCGACGCGCCCATAAATATATCAAGCACCGATATTCTCGCAACGAGAAGACCACGAAAGAACGCAAAATCAGTCGAATGTATGTCGTTACTCGATATTATTCCAGGCTTCGATGTTTTAACGTCGTTTTATATTATTATAATTTAGTTATAATTTAGCCCGGTAATATTTTATGTCACAGTTGTGTTTTTAAACGGAAACAATGGTGGACGATAATTTTTTACAGCAGACCGTTGGCAGGCCAACGGTTGACGAAATTAAAATATTGATAACGGCCTAAAAATACTTTTATCAAATATTTGATAGATCGGGCCAGATATCCAGCCTATCGCGTGCGCTTGCTAAAGGCAACAGGAACAGCCGCAGAGGAAAAGAAACGTTATTCCTAATCTGAGAAAATGTTCGAATGCCCCTAAATTGAGCCTTTAACGCTCCTCGATAATAACTCGGTCAATTGACCATTGACCGAACGCGCGAACAAAAGCGCGAACAAAAGCGCGAACAGAAGCGCGAGAAAATGCGAGCTGTCAAAACGGGCTGATGAGTGGACTTTGATGTGCGGCATCAAGAGGACGGCGAGACGGCGGGGTGGGGGTGGGGGCGGGGGCGGGTGTGCGTGTGTGTGTGCGTGTGTGCGTGTGTGTGTGTGGAGAGGGTGAGGGCCGATGCTTTCTTCGGACGAGCATTGGAAATGGCAAGCGACTCGCGGACGAGGAAACGCGACGAAAATATGAGATTTTGGTCGGCGTCGCTCAGCTGTTGACCCTCGCGGTCAAAACAAGCGTCCGCAGCGGTGAGCCGAGCGACGGGGACGCGATAAGTCGAGGCAGTGCACGGCATCGCCACCGCCAGGGTTAAAGACACGAGGCTCTTAGCCCGGAGGCAGCGTCGTCGCAGGGAAAATCGATGGGGAGCTTGGGTGGCGCACCTGGAGGCGCACCCCCGGGGGCATTGGCTTTTGTACGTACCTCGGGCGCGTTGCACTTCCCTGTTGAAGCACGCACTGCGTGACGGCCTGTATGCGTGCGTGCGTGCGTGCGTGCGTGCGTGCGTGCGTGCGTGCGTGCGTGCGTGCGTGTGCTCGCAACGGCGGCTACTGTAAAGACGCTCTCGCTCGGTGCTACTCTCTCGGCGAACTGCGGCACGTTCGGTGACTAGCTCGATCCAGGGGAAGTTTTCTCTCTCTCTCTCTCTCTCTCTCTCTCTCTCTCTCTCTCGTCGTGAGAGAGTCGACGCTGCTGCTGCTGCTGCTGCTGCTGCTGCTGACGCCACCGCCACCGTCGCCGCCGCCGCCGCCGCTGTTGCTGTTGCCCCTCCGTCGCACTCGCTCCCAGTGGACTCTCCTCGCGGTGGATATGCCGACGATGCGCGCGCTACCGCACTCTGCGACTACGTTCGAGGAAAGGAAAAAGAGAGAAGGAGAAAAATGGTCGCAGCTTCCACCGAAGCAGCTTCATCGTGCCTTTCCGTACGAGCTTCGTCCTCCCCTCTCGCCGCGACTATCCCTCTTGCTCAAGGCGACGGGCGGCATCGCGTTCCCACTGGCGGACACTCTTTTATTTACTCGTTTTCGCCTTTGTTGCTGCTGATGTTGTTCTCCTCCTCGTCGTCGTCGTTGCCGCGGTTTTTCCTCTTGTCCATTTGCTGAAAAAAACCGTATGGAAATTGACGTTACGTCCGATGATCGTTTTCGCAAAAGGGAGTTTATTTCTTTGTGCGTCTGTTTTCCCCTTTTGTTCTTGACTTTAAGAACCTTTCGGGCTACTCGACATTTTTATTCAAACGAGATACATACCTAGAATACGTACATAGAATTTAGAACCTGCAACCTTAACGTATTAACCCTTTCGGTAAAATTAATCGCACTCGAGTACTTTTGATAAAGAGAAGGTGTTTCTCTTATACGAATCAAGGTGAGATGTCGTTTCGCTGTAGGAAATTAATTCAAACCGTTTATACAGTTTTCGCCATTAATTCGCTCGGATACTTGGGTTCGAGTTGTTGTGCCGTATATTCTTAGACTGCGGTCGCAGAAGTGATAAAAACTGCGAATAAAACTCCGAATCCCGGCTGATTTTTCGAATAAGGTATTACCGATTGATGTACCTCGACTTGGACGACACGCGCGTGCACTAATCGGGTAATAAACAAGATTTTACAACTGAAATCGAACTTAAGCGTCGGCGATTAAATATTGCCCGTTGTATAGTCGTTCGAAATGTGATACAAATGTAACGACAGCAAATCTTCAAAGATTTATTCGATTCCCGTTGCCTTTTTGCCCTTTAAGAGGAAAACCCGTTATCTCCTTCTTGTCCTCTTATCGATTTTTATGCATTCGCGAGGCTCCAATTAACGTTACGTGCAAAAATTCGAATTACATTTGAATTAATCCAAAGCGATCGGCTAAATTTCAAGGAATTTAACGCAACGAGTAAACGGGATGCGCTTCCCCGCGCACTTGCGCGCGTTGAAGAAATCTAATCCACGCGCACGTACGCGCGCGTATGTTCAACCAGCAGTTTCAACCGACTGGTGAACTCGTGTTTGTATTTCGAGTAAATTGTTTTCCTAACCGTCGATTGCCAATTGATCTTAAAAGACCGACGTTACATGGACTCCGGCTTTGATTCGCTGTCGTGCGACTGCCATTTTGTTGTAGCGCGCGGATACGCAGCAGCGGTCGAACCCAGTGCAATTACGATATATAAATAAATGAATTTTATCGAGGTGAGCGTTGCCGTCGCGCGGTCGCAAATACGCAAAATAATTCGTCGATCTTTGGGCTCGCGGAAAGCGCTCGCAGGACACGCGGACAAGCGAGCAACGGGAGGGAAAGGCCGCGACCCGCGCGCGATTTACTTTAATTAGTCGCAATGGAAGTAATCGGTCAGCGGTCGTTAACATTTTTTCAACCGTAACCGCGTGAGTGGACTCCAGAGGGCGCAAAAAGGTGCAGCAAACGGGGCCGCATCCACAAGAACGACGCAACGCGTGCACGTGGTGATCGCGTGGGAGACTCGCGGTGGCATCAGCTCCAGCTCCCCGACGACCAATTGATCGCATTTGCTCGAGGCGTTGCTCGAGGCGTTGCTCGAGGCGTTGCTCGAGGCGTTGCTCGCGAATCCAAGGCGCGCCAATTACAGCGACTCTCTGGCCGATCTTCTAATATTCGCGAGCCTCGGGTTTCCCGGGCTAACGGCCTTTCTCACGCGGGCGCGCATTTTCCTTCGCGATCCAGGCCTCCGAGTCTCGGTCTCGGTCACCGATTCCAAGCGATCGACGGTCGTCGGGACTAGGCGCGAATTGGAAAACGGTGTCGAGCGCGAGTCCCCTTAGTTAACTCGCGGCCTCGTCTTTTTATCGGCACTTAACCGTCAACGAACGATCCGCTCGCGAGGGCTCGAATGAAGAGACTCTCCTCTGCGTTCCAACCTTTTCTCTGGCTTTCGAGCGCAACGGCCAGAAGCTTCTTCGAGAGAGCCTCGTGCGTTCCAGGATTCTCTCTTACGGCTTTTGGTTCAACGATATTTTATCGGAACATATACAACGGGATAAGATTTTTGCCGGACTGCGCAGTTTCTGGTAATATCTCCTTCCGTTGAGATGACTTTACAATCGTTCCATTCAAATGCCTGGCAAAAACACTTAATTTCAAGCAAGAAGGGAAGCAACGCTCGAGAAAAATGTCCCCGGTTCTACCGCTCGAAGGAAATTGTAAATCATTCTACGAAATTAGGCACTGGCGGCGGTTCTTACAGGCTCCGAATACAAATGGAGTTAACCGTTAAGTTATTTTGCCACTGCTTCGGGGGTCATTTAATGCCATAATATTGGCATAAAAATGCCAATATCATCTTTCGCCAACAGTTCTACGCTTTCATCCTTCTTTCTTTTCCCAATGATTTACCAATGCGCTCGATGATCCGGAGCCGAAACTCTTGCGATGCGACTGATAAAAATTTCACGAACGTCCTTGAAACCCTTCATAACATTCGGTACGCGTGTATTGTACAGAATCCAATTACGTATTTCAAACGACCAACCCTTCGAACTAAACTTGGAACGCTAAACTTGGACTTATAAAATTTCTTTCTATGTTGATTATGATTTATGTTATTACAAGCGCGACATCGAGCATTCGACGGACAACAAACTTCCTCTTGTGTCTCATTTAAACATTACGTAATTTCAATTGTTTCGTTTTACAAATCATGCTCGTGGAAATGACACTTTGGCTAATAAAACGTTCTCTTCTAATATTATATCCGAATTCGTGGAATAAATAGAGAGACGAGCAAGTGCGTTCGGTTACTTGAAAAATTGAAGAAAGGCGAGCATATCGCGTGTAAACGCATTCTGTAAAATTCCATAAAATGTTAGCGTTTGAAGCTTGGGGTAACTTGTTTTTATAAAAATTACAGGCAAAATTATGAGCAGTTTCAACTCGATGATGAATAATTATTTTCCGGTAAACAATTCCAGGCAATGGTATAGGAATATTGAATTATACACTGACATAAGTGTATACTTTTTATGCTCGATTGGCAACGATAAACTTTTTGTATTTATTTTAAAATTCATATCCAGTAATTTATTAACGACACGCTTTCGGTATGCTTTTTTCCAGATTTTTAAATAGTTTTAACAAGCAAGAAATTAAGCATAACCACTCCTTACGCGCAATATTGTGCAATTGTATCGAGAAACCTGTCAAATACATTGCAAATTAACGCGAAATATAAAAAAATGTTTATGAAGCTTCGTATCGTTTTAAAAAGCTATTGTATTATATGAAGAATTAAGTAACGTGAACTTTGTTTGTTTTCGTTATTATAAAAAATACGCTTGAATAACGTTGTTTTATGAAAACTATGTGTAAATGAATAGATTTACTTAGTATTTTGATAACTTCTAAAATTGGTACTCAATGATCTAGAATATTTTTCGAATGAATTCAAATAAATGTTTATGGTATATCCGTTTTCAAATATAGTGCCTGTAACTTGTTTTTTCTTTTTTCTTTCCCCCCCCCCCAAAAAAAAAAAAAAAAAAAAAACATTTACTACAACGTGAAAAACTATCCTGGAAATGTATTTTATGCAAAGTTCGATTGAAAGGTTCTCATGTGTGACAACAAGGTATTATTACGAATGAACAAGCTAAAACATGTTAAAAGCTTTCGATTTTTTATACAAAACAATCGGAAGTTTATAATTAGCGCTCACTTACCCCTCATCGTCCATATAATTGCAGCAAATTCTGAGAATGTTTAATTCGTGTATAATTCGCTTCTGGTAATAAATACGAACGAGTTCTCATACTTAACTAGATGCTCCAAATGTATACTAGGAATGTAATTAACGATTTCCTTGAGTTCATAATAGTTCGTATACCCAGGTACTCGTGTACCGGTAAAAGTTATAATTCGAAAATCTCATGTGAAAATTCACAAATTCTAATGCTAATAATCGACAGGACTCATCGAGTAACAAACAAGCGTTATTCATCTGCGGAATAACAAAAATTAATAATGTTTAATCGACTATAAAACTAAAGGCTTGGCGAAAGTTTTACAAGTTTATATACGCGCATTGATTCTTGAGGGGGGAAAGAAAAAAAAAAAAAAAAAAAAAAAACAATTCTTAAATACTTTACATTGAAAGAATGTTAAATGCGAACATATTCAACGGTTTTACAATTATCAAATTACTGGGCAGCTTGTTCGAATGAAGATGATGAAACTATCGGTGACGTCCTAGTGTTCGTTCGGCGTATTAATGCGAAAGCAGCACAGCCGCGATGTCAACGAAGAAAGCAATTCTGCGGGATTCCCCGGCACATTTCCCGGTTCTGTCTCAGCGATAGCGTTGGGAAAGCTCGGCATAACTATCAGAATTCGTCGACGGAAAGTCTTGCCTCTGGGGCTGTTAAATGGCATTATCCGCTATTTGTTCATCAGTGGTATTTAGAATATTAATACGATGGAAATTCGTGATATAATTGAAAATTGAAAGAATTCCGTGCCTGCGCAATTTACACTCGCATGTACGTACATTCAAAGAGCAATTTCACATCGCTATTAATGTCGCAAGTCTACGGGGTTAAAGGCACTTAACCAAAGTCAGGTGATCTTGAATCTGGTAAAATCGGCATAATTCGGATAACTAAATAATTGAATAATTACAACCGATGCTAGAAAAAGCTAATAAAAAATGCATTAAAAATCCATCGTATGCAATTAACGGCGACAAACTTTGAACAAATGTGAGAAGAAAATGTATTCGACTCTCGAAATACTTGTGCAAGCGCGCACGTATCGCTTGATCCGTGCATCTTATCGTCGCTGGTCTTAAAAACCGCTTGAATTTCAGGAAATTGTTCATTAAGCCTAATTCAATCCTACAAACGTCTAAGTAGTCTTTCAAATAGCTTCTGAAAGAAAATAAATGCCTTTTTATGGTATACGAATAAAAAAAGGAAGATAATGCATTACGCTCATAAAGTGCAATGTTATTCTCGAAGTTAAATTTCAAAGCTGTTTCGTAAGCCATCATTCTTTTATCTACCCATTTTTATAGCTAGTTATTTATTAATACATAAGATTTTGATAATAAAACTATAAAAGAAGTCTGTATTTTTTTTTTTTTTTTTTTTTTTTTTTTTTTTTTATAAGAGTACGCGTTTTTCGTAAGAATCCGAGTATTATGGAGCAAGATATGTGATATGTTAACATTTACGAGCACTATTCTCTCGAAGAAACGGCATGAAAAAATTTCTATCATAAATAGAAAATGGGCTACGAGTTTCGACTGGAATCGTAAAAGGCATAATTATTTACTATATTCATGCGCGTAGCAAATGATTGACAGATCAATATTTTTGTCATTAACAATTTCACCGCGTGTACAAAGAAATGCGTAGAAATCACAAAACGATGCATGGATTTTATTTATTTTTGCAACGAACGCTGTCTTATCAAAGATTGTTGGGTGATTTTTCGAATGACCTCGAAGAGAAAGTAATTTAAAAGTAAGAAAAAAGCAAAAGTTTGCTCGATTCTAAGAGACTTTTCATTGTCTTGCCACAGCAGATGCACACCAAACGAATGTACCGAAATTATTATATCGACAAGAGGCTCGTTTTACGTTTTACCAGTGCGTACGTAATGGAAACGTCGGCTTATCATTTGCTTGTTAAACGACGGTAAGGGAAAGCGCGGAGACGAGTAGCGCAATGAAATCCGTATTAAAACAAACCCATTAGCTCTTAATATTTGTTTTTCTGTACCATTCGACTACTTCATTCGACGCGCGACATTTTCGCACCGATCGATAAACATGAACGGCGCGCGCGTCTTCTTATTTCGAGCACCACGTGGATTGTAAATCAAGAGAGATATTTCCACGGGTGCTTAACTCGGTGGGGGCATCGATCACGCCTGCAAAAAATCTTGAATTGTTGTTTCCCGTACATCTGCTGTTCAAGGACCCGCTCTTATTAATTTCCCTATGATTTATTACGTTATCGTAGGGCTGAATACGCAGCAAATAAAGCAGAAACTCTTTTGTGGTTTTTCATAAGCTACAAGTGTAACGGTATCGAGCTCGACGCCTCCTGGCTACGACGACGTTCGGACATCTTGGAGAAAATGTGCTCAGGCATCGGTGGCACAGCTGCAACGACCAGCTGTCACGAAATCCTGAGATCCGGGATCGACTCTTTAGGATGTGACGTTAGGCCTTCTTGGAAAGTGCTTGCTCCATTTAAATGGGTTTCGCTACGTCAACGGTTGTGCTCATTTTTGCATTGCTCGTATCGAATCTTCTCGGGTACAAACAATTGTCGTTGTTTCGATCGACGCGGGAGATCATCCGTTGGGCGACATTTCAATATTCGCAGAGCGGCTGATAATTCTCGTCATTCGGCACGGATGATAAATTAAATTTCAGAGACGCTCCTTCGCGGTGACTTAACGCCTACAAGATGTGGATGATTCCATGTAAACATGGAAAAGCGAGTCTTTGCATTCGTTAAATACACGGCGAGAACTCGCGCAACAGTTCCGAGCGTAGTCAACGAGTTCTTAAGGATAACGGAGTTGGAGTATCGTTCACTCGCGGTGTCTATTGCGCGATACTCGTGATACGCGCGGCTTCTTTTAATCATTCGAATGAAACGTTAACGAGCCCTCGAGTGCTCGTAGACCTCGATCGAGCAGACGTTTACAAACGAGTGGGCGTTGCTCGTTAGCGAGATGTTGCGTCTGGGACATCGGGGACGCGCTCTAGGATGTCACGCGTGTCCTCGGAATCTAAGCCGCCATTACTTAATTACGATCTCACCGAGTGCAACGTGTTCGCGTATTTGTATTCGCGTGCATTTTGATCCCCACGCAGAAGATTTTCGAATCAGAATAAGCGAGATGAACGTCGGGAGAAGCGTCGGGACGACTCGATGGACGACAAATAGCCATTTCCGGCGCTCTACAGCCCAATAACCCACCGAAGGTACCCAACTAGGAGTAATTCCTTGGCGGGCTCTCGACAAATTTGTCGAAACGAAGCGCTCGTAGAGACGCAGCTGACTCTTAATTCTCAACGCTCGGATGGCTCTTAACTTGGATGGGACTCGACCGCAGAAGTCACTCGGTCGTCGGCAGCTCGCGATATTCCAACTGGCGTTTCTTCTGGGACTTCTCGGAAAGTCTACGAGGACACGCGTTCCCCGCCTCTGCGAGTCCGTACACAGACATGGCGGCACACATTCCACTTTGTGGCGTCGCCGAGGACGCATTTTTTGCCCCAGTGACCGCAACGATCATCCCGAACCTCTCTTCGCCGTATATAGTCCAGGGAGTTTGTATTTTTTTTTTTTTTTTTATATATTACGACATCCTTGCCACGGAGAACTATTTTTCGAGACTGGTAGCACACGGTGGAAGAAATCCTCGCTTTTCCGCAAAAGGAAGAGAAGCCTTTTTTTTCTTTTTTACGAACGACCTTACGCCGTTGCAACGAAGCGCGTTATTCGGAAATAACGTTCTTGTCTGATATTCCGGAATTGTGGCCTGCGTTTCTGTTATTTACCCCCCACCGCCACCACCACCGCCACCACCACCGCCACCACCACCAAAATTGTAGCTCTACGCGACGCCGACAGCTGAATCTTGCAAATGGTAAAATAAAAAAGCCGAGTAGGTAATTAGGCCTCCGTTGCTCGAGCGCAGAAGTGGAAATCGCTTTTAATTCGCGGATATCGATCATTGCCGAGTGCCGAGAAGAGCTGGGAATGAATACGATTTGCAAAAACAATTATTTTCGTTGGCTTGCATCGTGGCAGGTTTTGCCAAACACGCGCGTAAGCGTATTGCGCGTGCACGGGTTAAGGTGTGGGTTGAATGGCGATATCTCGCAAGTGAGGACGTACACTTTTATAATTTGAAAACGATATTTTTATTTTTATTTTCATTTTACAGCTGTTTTGGAAAACAAGAAGGACGGTAAAAACGCGGCAATCGTGAGATCTTTTAGCGACTATCGATCGCTTTACCGACTGGTCGAAGAAAGATCGCGGTTTTAAGAGTTACTAAGCGCACTCGTAATAATTAATTTCACCCTCGTTGTTTCTATTGTCCCAAGACTTCCGCAACGTTGAATGCAATGAAAAAAATCCGTAATAATTTATAAAAAGGAAAAGTGAACGTTGTACGTGAACGCCTGGATTTAGTCCGGCGCTAAACGTAGTGAAATCTCGATAAAGTCCTTGCGATTCCCCTCTAAAATTCCCCTCTGCCGTCGTATCGCGCTATCGCAAAGTGCGCTCAAATCTTAGCCGATGCACGCGCGCATAACGTCGGAAGAAAAAGATGGGCGAGAGAAAGAGACGGCGAAAAGGAAAATCTTACGTTGAGCGCTCGAAAGTTAATTGCGAACGCGGGGGTAATAACCGCGTTCGCGTCGACTACGCAACTCAAATACGACGACCCCGATACGCGAGTGCGCGATTGACTCCTCGTTGCACTCTTACGCGCGTGCATCGTCGCAATATCAATAACGCACGCCCGTTTCGCTGACATGTCTATGCGCGTCCAGCGTTCGTTCTATATGTACCACCGCATGCTGCGCGCGAGCGACGATGATTTCACAAGTTACTCGACAATCGAGCCTTTGTCGTCATTCTGTCGCGGGAGAAGCGTTTACTTACGCGCCTTATTCAATATTAATATCCGCTATGTAGCACCTTATGCGCTCATCCCTTCGCGTCGTTCCACCAGACGGGGAGAATACGAGGAAATTCCTCTTTACCGAGATAATAAGATTTTCAAACGAGTCACTTATCTCCTGTTCCAAAACGACAGGATATAAATTTTCTTTTGTATTCACCATTACCTCTATTTTAAGTTTAAGTTAATTCTCGTATTATTCATTACAATTCTTGGGTAAAAGCTCGAGCAGAAACCTGGGGTCCTTTCCTTACGCGTAACGCGTAATTAATCTTAACGTCGGTTTAACGAAGTTACTCTACGAAGTGAAAGTACATATTTTAATTAATGCCGCCAAGTAAAAGGCACCAATTTATTGTACGTACGATAGAGCATAATTTTAATCTCGAATACTGCATGTGCACGAAAAAGAGAAGGAAAAAAGCAACGCACGCGCACGTACAGATAATTCATGATGTTTCTTGTTGTATTATTCAATTAATTATGTTGAACTACGTAAGATCAGTGGCAAGGCACTTGTTCGAATTGAGAAGAAAACGTATGCGTACATCAACGCGACCGACCCCGAATGAGATACGATCGAACGAAAGTAATCCTCCATTATCCTCGTGATAAAATAAATTTCTAGGAAGTTACGTTTCAAAGACGAAAATTGTTTTTCCAGCGGCACGCCCGTGCACGGTCACCTCGTTTGCAGAGGAAATCACGCCTCCGTTAACGCAATTAGGGAAGAGCCGGCATCCACACGGAGTAGTAGACTATTTATGCGTATACTGTTATTTCGGTCCCTGCCATTCGGTGTAACACGAGGAGGAAAAGGAGGAGGTGATGGAGGACGGACCTCGGCAGTATGATTGCGAAGGAAATGAGATCAAGTTTAAGTGGTCATCGAGCCCCGCTTCTAGTGTACGGCATTCTGAAAGGGTCCACGCACACGATGTCGAGTATTTTCTGATGATTGCCGTGTATGGCTGGCACGACTTGGCAATCCTGTGAATCTTTCTCGTCGTGATGCTGCTTCACCTCGATGGTCGCACGAGACAGTCGAATTTAGGTGGAGATTACGAGGCACAAATATGACCGTTTTTCATATCTTTCTTTAACCCTCTCTACATTCACGCGCAATGTTTCTCTTTATTCGAGTTCCAACAGTTCTATTACGAGTGGATTTGAAAAATTTTCTCTATTGCGGAAAAATTGTAAAAAAAAATGTGCATTTATCATTGCGTTCGCGTGATAAAATATCGTTGAATTACGCTGTGATGTTCTCTAAGTTAACGCAACCGTAAAACGTATAAATTCTATTTATAACATTCATTATATAATACATTATGACAATTATTATTATTGAATGAATAAAGTCATAGAAATATGTGCGTTGTTTACCTTCAGCTTTTAAAGTTGATTCTGGCTATAAGTCTTGATGGTAAAGAAATTAAGAGGGAAAAATATTAGTGTACATTGGAGCGATATCCACAAATATAATAATTTTTTAAGTATATCAATTTCGTAAGTGTTTGCTAACCTATAACGTTATTAGTCAGTATTCCAAGTTTTTATTTAACGTAGCTTAAATCTCCGATAAATCTGATCAACATTGCTTGCTTAAAAATGTGTAAAATAAAATTAAAAATCATTAGCTTCAATTCACGACTTGCTAGATAAAAATACCACCAAGATTTCATATCGCACTAAATATCGGAAAAAGAAATTTGTAATTTTACCGTTTTGAGTTTGATTATTAATAACAATTATCAGTTGAGGCTCTAGTTTAAAATCAACTTTTTTTATACCGTAACTTATACTTCGTGATTTAAAGACATTTTATATAAAATTCCAATCACCAGATAATAATTACTACACTCGATAAAAACTCATTGTATACTCTCTTTTTGAGGTAAAGATGCTTATAATATTAAATTTTCCTTCGATAATTCTTAAACATATCGAAAATAGTCTACTATGTATATAAAAAATATTTAAATGTTGTCAAAGTACATTTCATTCATTCCAGAGAATTTATTTAAAATGCATTAAGGACATGCAACCAATACTGAAAGAGTTACACAGTA
Source organism: Wiebesia pumilae (assembly GCA_018907045.1). Taxonomy (NCBI): domain Eukaryota; kingdom Metazoa; phylum Arthropoda; class Insecta; order Hymenoptera; family Agaonidae; genus Wiebesia; species Wiebesia pumilae. Next base: position 8,464,076 of record JACCHZ010000138.1, read on the forward strand.
TAGGATTCCTCGTTGGGTCCTTTGTAAGAAGAACATTTCCGATCAAATTTTTCTTTCGAGTTTTAGGTTAATTTTTAACAAATCATCTGGTTCGATAATCCCTCACAATATCAAAAAGAATTACAACAATCTCCATTAAGGATTTAATATTTTTCAAAATTTAACATAAGCGTATTTATTTTAAACTAACAAGTATTCGCTGCTTTAACTGTGATTTTTTTCTACTTTAATCTATTATTTGTACGTACCACTATATTCAAATATTGCGTTAACTACGATTGGAAGTAACAAGACGAATATCGTTGAAGAAAAAAACAATTTTATGAATATTAACAATTTTTAGTTTAAAGCTAGTTAATGGTATTCACTGATGGCATATCAAACGATTACAAAAATTAGTTATTTTAACAAACTATTACTCAACATAAAATCCAAGATTATAACTCAGGGAGATTGAATTACTTAAATTTATAATATAAACAGATTTTTAACGCTTTTTCTAATAATGATTTGTTAACTACGACAAAATATGACGAACAGAAGTGGGGATGGGAAACAGTAGTAAAATCGTATCACCTTATTCGTATATTGAAATAAAAAAATTATTTTATTTATTTTATCTTTCTATTTGCAACTGAATTTTCTAGTTATAAAATTTTTAAGATTAGCAATCGGGTCAGTTGTACGTTTTTTGGTAAAAAATAAATTATAATAAGCATAATGGAATAAAAAAAATACATATGTGTGTATATATATATATATATATATATATATATAACTTGCTAAATTAATGTGATGATAAACAACTCAATTAAAAAAAATTATAAAAATAGTTAATTACTATAATTGTAAAAATTCAAGAAAATAGTTTCGTCTTAATTAGATTTTCAATACTTTAGTTTACCATTAATTAACAAAATAAAATAAAATAAGATTTTTAAATTAAGATAGCTATTACTAGTTTGTTGATGCTGCTTATCCATTGGAATTATTCCTAAAAGTAAATATACTATAATAACTTAATTATTCAAGATTAAGAAAGTAGGTAATAAATTTAATTCTTCAAGATAATTTGTAATTCAGAAAAAATAAACAAAATAATGATTTATCCTACTAATATAAATCGAAATATAAAACAATCGATACATTTGCATTAATTTAATAAGTAATTGAAATATAAGTAAATAGCAGCAACGTCTAGAAATATTTTGTTTATTTTCATTAAAGTAGTAAATCTCTTTTGTTTTGCAGTTGATTTATATTTTTATTCTGTAAAAGAGCTCACAGCCTATAGAATTTAATAAATAAATAAATAAATAAACCGATAAAATTTGTAGAATAGATTAAAAATACCAGTTATTTAAGATTGTTTTCAAAAATAAACATTTATTTCAAAAGTAATGCTTACGAGCTGTACCTAAAACCTAACGATCTCTATCCTATACACCGATTGTGTTTAGGTATTATCTTAGATTTTTCCAGCGCGTTATTAAGTTTTGTGTACAGTTTCATCGCAATAGTACCGTAACGGATTCTGCTTTCCACGTAGCAAATTCAAGATGTCTCAATTTACATCATTACATGATTCTTTTTGTTGATTTTTTTTTTCTTTTTTTCTTTTTTTTCACATACGTATATTACAATTAATTTTCATAAACACTGGAACGCATTAAGAATCGCAAATAACCCGACGATTTACCAGTTCTGAATCACTGCGTGATCGTAATGCGCTCATCACACATACTCTCTATATAATAACTTTCTTATTTTATTTCATTCTCTTGTTTTTTAGATTTTTCTTGCACAAACGTATTTTTATGAAAAAATTTTTTACAATATACGCTTTCCCTAATACAAATCGAGTTTCGTTTCTCTTTTTTATATTTATGTCTGTCACTACTACTCTTACCACTAACTTGTCCATCGCAGAGCTTTTTTAAATGACATTACCTTGGACGTCGATATTACATCTACGATACATGTCAAGAGGCTTGTTAATCGTTGCCTGAGATGATTTAGACAGCTTCTGCAGCGAAGCCCTTACTAGCTTGAACTAGTTCATTGAACGAAGTTTCCATACAGTGTCGCAGTTCAGCATAGCTAACAATGAGCACACTTTGCTCGTCTCGTGAAACTAAGCAGATCTGTTTCCAAATAAGTATAAAAACATTAGCAACAAATTGAGCACTCATATAAATAACAATAATTGCCAGTATGAACATATGGCTCATTAAAACAGTTGTGATTAATACTTTCGACCAAATTTTTTTCCCTGCACTTGATCGATTACAAACTTTCTGATTTTCAAACAGATCGAATTAATAAGAACAATATATTTTAAAATATACAAAAGTACTATTTCAGGAAAATCTCGTTGATGTAAAAAAATTCTTAATAAAATTTTTAGATAATAAATTAGCAAATCTTTTATTTTATTTTCTCTTTATAATACTGTTAAGATATTTAATATCTATAAATGATAAAGGCCAGTCTTACGCAACATTTATCATTTTTAAAATATAGTCAATTGAAATGCTTTAAATAATAAAAATAAAATGTTGCCCTTTGAAATCCATTTTTTTACAATTCAGTAAAAGCAAAAGCACGATCATGTAAAAAACTGATCACGATCGATTATTTGTCGAGTATTAAATGATATATATTCCTATTCGAATATGTATTAAGCTCTTAGTATTAATAATGAGTTAATAATGTATTTGATAATATTTAATTTAACAAATGCATGAATAAGTGAACTTGTCATAAATAATCCATTAAATGAAGCACGAAAGGAAATGTTCTAGAATGAAAAATTATTTCGACTCACCTTGTCTGGTGCACCGACATCTAATTTATTCAAACACGATACGACATGAGCTAGATCTAACCAAGGTTTTCCATCAGCGGTGACTTGATGAAATACATAATCCCTAAACAATTTGAGCATGTAGCGATCACCAGTCTCTGACCACTGTGGATCAAGATTAAGTTCAGGTCGCTCGTTAATCGTGGTAAGTTTCACGATCAGCCTAAAGAGCCTGCCATTTTCAAGCTCTTTCGTTAGTTCATTTTCAAGCACATCCGAACAGAATTGAGCTGCATCCAATTGGGTATAGAAACGTGCCCCAATCATTGGCATCAAATCTGTTACGCTCCTTCGAGCTTGATTAGATAACAAATAACTGAAAAAAGAAAAACATTATTGTTAATACCGCCATTCGAGTATTTTGTAATATATATTATAAACTTTTTCTTAATAATTTAAAATGTGTGCTAAAAGTTCCATATAAAGTCTGAACCTTTGTTAGCAAGGATGGTTCATTATTTTTAAACGTCAAGGTACAATAGAAATGAGAAATATTTACTTTTTCATCATAATATTGAATTTAAATAAAAACTATTGTAATATGGACATTTATATTTTAAGGATACTTTATACCTTATTTTTATTTTATTATAAAAATTATTGCAAGATGTACGAACATAAGAAAATCATTTATCATAGAAATATTTACTATTTTAACATGCTATAAATTTTGATAACATCAAAGTAATGTTACAATAAATTCTAAAATAATGCACTCACAATACCACCAAGCATTTGTAAAAAGTATTCGGTTTTATATCGTATGTTTGAATAAATTTTTTACAAACCCTAGTTACCATGAGACTATATTCACGAATATGCATAAAATATAAATAAAGATTATGAACTGAATAAGCTCTTGTTATGCGCATATAATGCGCTGTTACATTATTATTATTAAAATAGTTGATGCAATTTATAATACTTATGAAAACATTTATAGAAAATATATAAAAGCTTAAATTTTTAACTTAATGTAAATATTTTCAGTAATAATGATATATTATTATATCTTTATCGCTTTATTATGCATATTTATCAATATTTAATGAATCAGAGCGTGATAATATTTCTTTTATAAGAGGATAAACGTGTTTTTACAAAATGAACACACGAGGTTCTATGAATACAAGTTGCTTTGATAACCACCACAACATGAACAAACAGTTATCTATCCACGAAAGAAGAGTGAACTGTAAAGATGCAGGAAATATTAAATATACAAACAGTATAAGATTTCTGAGGTCGGTGGAGTACGAGCGTGCGACAAGTTCAAGAGACGCTTGCATATTGTCTCTGTGTACTGCGAGAAGACTACGACAAGCCAGTGCAAGCACTAGTTTGCCTAGAGCAATAAGGTCCTCTTGTTGATAGTGCGGAATGAGGCTCAGAGGATTCGGTGTATTGCTGTCAAACGTTACGACATCCGGCACCGCGGCACAGCTTATACGCAGTCGCGTACGAGAGGTCAGCAAAACTTTGGTTGGGTCCAAGCACCTGTAGGCCAGACCTGAAAATCGGGATACTAATATTAATGAGAGAGCTCAAAGATCCGTCGATTGACGCACTTGAAACAATTGCTAACTTTTTTTTTTAAGATTTTAGGATAAGATACTTGATATAATTATTTCAAAAATTAGTCACACTTAAAAGAATATTTAAGGAACTTGAATTAAAAAACCGTTGTTTATTAAATGCAAGTATATTATGAAATATCGATTTTTCTAAAAATATTACATTACAATTTCAAACACCTTTATTTTCAAGTTTATTCTTATGGAATTATTTATCAAGACTATAGATTGTGATTTATTTCAATAACAGTCGCTTTAATACATTATATAAACAGTTTATTATTATATGCGAAGAAAATAATAAATACCATGAACTTGCTTTCAAAAATAGCAAAGAAAGAAATTTTGAAGAGCTTGATTAAGAAACTATGTTTCACATAAAATAGCCAATACGTACCAGCTGCATGAATCACACGAAGAGCTGCGGTAAGCTGAATTATGTAGCTCCAGATTATACTCTCTGGAAGCATACTATTGTGCTGTTGTCTAAGTATTGTATTCTTCGTATGACTGTAAGGGCGTGGAGCATTTGGATCAGAAGAAAATGGATCTGTATAACCATTGAGTTCAGTTGCAGAGAAGTGTTTATTTAATAATGTTTCAGAACCAGGATGATAATCATAAACAAATACTATTGCTGTAAAAACATTAATTTTGTTTTTTAGCGTAACTCAATCATTCACAAAAAGATTTATAAAAATACGGTCAAAAGTATAAAGTATTTACAATGATCACCAAACGCTTTTGTTGTAAAAACTTCTCTTAATTGGACAAGATTTGTATGCGCCAATTTTTTCCACATGTCAACAAGTACCATACATTTTGTATTTGTCAAGCTGAATTCTATAAATTATATGTAACATTTAGAAGACTATAAGATAATTTTTAATCAATTGATATAAAGTTAAACGAAATAATGTAATTTTTATCAAGATTTAAATTTATTCTGAGTCATGTATTTTTCAAATGAAAGAATGTGAATTTTGTATAATTTAATAGTTTTGTAAAACAAATTAACAAACCATGAATTCGGCGTAGACAATACTTTGTTCCATTTTTAATATTGGTAGCTTTGTACGTCGATGACTGGTAGCCTAGTACCGTTGAAACAGGTTTTTGCATTAATTCCATCGGAACCAAATCATGATAATTTTCAACTTCGTCGGGTATATCTGGATATTGTACATGATCCGGTTGAGCAAGCGTTAGCGCATTTTTTTGAAGTATTTCCATTCGCAGAGTTTCATTAACAAAGAAACTTGGCACCTGGGGTGGCGGAGGTGTAACAGATTCTACATTATTAGTCGTTGGCTTTGTCACTTTCATCAGTTGAAGATAAGATGGCGTGCCTGGATATATATAAGCTAGCGGTGGAGGTTCTACATTTCCAACCTAAATAAATAATTTGAAATAAGTTTTTCTCTTTTAAATATAGAGATAAAAGCTATTCATATTTTTATGCGTTATAAATCAAAAGAAAGCGCATAAATTATTTTGATTAATTTTCAAATTGCTTAAATGTAAATTTAGCTCAATTTAGCTCTTTTATAAAAAGTAAAAAATTACATAAACTAAAATTCATCGATAAAGTAATGCAATTCTGCTTACAATTTCATTTCCTTCTACAACGGTAATAGCAGGATCAACAACAGGATTTTGTACATAAAAGTATGTGGTGCCTCCAACATTTTCTTGGGAATGATAAGAATTATTAAAGATATTGGGGGACGTGCTATTGCTATTTGAAACACCTCTTCCAGGTAAAAATTCAGGAGTACCGGTAGCTTTTTTCGATGTATCCAAAGACAAGCTGGATAAATGCTTTGTCACATTTGCTGTATTTAACGCTAGCCCTGGAGTTTGACGATTCTGTGGAAAAACCAGTAATATTGTGATTCCGTAACCACAAAAGTAGACATTTATACGTACAATCTTCCCTTGTCACTTTCATAAAACGACTAAAATTGACAAACGTACTTCCATTGCACTTAAACGAGTAGTCATTAAGTATAAATTGGGGAATAACAAAACTTTAGTGTCGCTATAAACATAAGGGATACATGCATTTAGGTACAAGGGAGTATCGATTAAAAGTGACAAAGAGAATAAAAAGACTTTGATTTTTAATAAAAGAACAACAATACCATATAAGTGGCAAGTTTTGACTCCAGGGGGACTCCATTTGCCTGTGGTGTGTAAGCAACGAACATCGAAGGGTCCATGTCTCCTTCGAAAGCTGCATTTACCACAGAACAATCAACAATATGAGATCCAAAATATTACAAGCAATGCACTCTCGATATAAATGTTCTTTCTCCCTCAACACTCGCTCTAACAAATATTGGCAATATACGAAGCTTTCTGATATATATACATATATAGAAAAAAACTATATAAAAAGGAGTCACAAAATGATTCTCCCGCTCGCAACAATGCTATATCTTTATTTCCTCCCTTCACGCTCAGTCTGACCCATGTATGCGTACGTGTGCGTGCGTGCGTGCGTGTGTGCGTGTGTTTGCGCGCGCGCGCGCGCGTATATACATTCAGCAGCAACAATTGACTTTGTGCATCGATGCATATACGCAGTGCGCCCTGGCCTCTCTCGGAGACAGACTCCACGGTCGTTCCTCGAGAACTACATCCTGATGCGAGACCGAGATTAACGAATCGACGTAGATGAATAATTCGCACAGATACGCAGCAATCGCTCAGCGACGTTCAATGTTTCCTTTATGCGTGGCGTCGTTCTTTGAGCAAAGGCACGACGCGCACCTACGCTTACGACGCAAAGCCAAATAATCGTCCTAGAAATGTCAGAAGTCAGAAGGCAGAAGCTGCCAGGAACCGCGCCAACTACGACGCGCGCGCGTTAAGCAAGAACAAAACAAACGACTCTCCGGGGCCTTATTCCGATATCCCCTCGGCTGATCACCTTCCCCCACCCGTCCACCCTCCCGCCATCCGAGGGGGAGAACTCCGAGAACAACACCACAAGGACGCGCGCGCCTAGTCGCAAAGCCGTAGCACTGCTACTTTCCTTAGCGATTCCCCGAATTTCCTAAACGCGGCAAGGCGCCCGACCAACGAATGCCCGAACCTTTTCTCGAAGCTGGAGCTCAACGTTGTCGGCCTCATATGCACGCACGCACGCGCCCATAAGTGTATTTATGCACGCGGAGAATACGAAACGCCGCCACGAAGCTGCTTCGTCGTCGACAGCTAATAGGCTCGCGGTACTTGGTCGTACTTGGTCGTACTTGGTCGTACTTGGTAGTCGTGCACTCGTACGCGATACAGCTACGGCGACTACCGCACACGAGAGCAAAAGAGACTCGGAGTCACGAAAGGAGGGGGAATATAAAGGTAGAAATGGCAGCAGCGCTCGGGGAGGGAGAAAGCGAGACTTACGAAAAGATGTATAGGTATAGAAAAAGGTTGTCGAGGGCGACTGGGAAAACAGCTGCGCCGTAGAAGCCAACAACGCACGTTCGAGCGCGGAGTCGCACTCCGGGCGCGCGGGCTATTATTCCCATTATCCTCGTAGTTGTCCGGAAATTTCGTTGCCGTGCATCCCCCTTGACTCGGAAATCGCTCGCGGCGCGCCTCTTTCATGCGCGTCGATGTCCATGGTGTCGTCTATTTCTTCCATTTTCTTTCATGCGGATCAAACGTGCGCGCGCGCGCGCGCGAGCGACCGCACACCGACGCGCGTTTGCTTTTAGAGGTCGAAGTAGAGGAGAAAGAGAGTGAGAGAGTGAGAGAGAGAGAGAGAGAGAAATGGCAGCTGATTTTGACAATATACGCACTCCCTTGTAGAGGAGCCGCCGGCGCCGCTGTTACGCTTTCCTTTCCCTCGAGTGCCGTCGCGCTGCTCTCCTTCCGAGGCTACGCAGCCGCTGCGCAAAACCCGACGGGACCGCTGCTTCGGTACTCGTCTAGCGCTCCGGTAGCACGCGAACACGAGCTTCTGCTGGACATCGGTCGTTGGGGACCTTCGCACCGCGTCTCCCAGAGATCTCAGCGCCGCGCAGCCCTTCGATCGGCCGTGCACGCAAACACGCGCGCGCACCGCGTCCCCGTACCTCGAGCCACGACCCCGATCCTCCACGCCTCCCACGACGGACACCTTTAACCACCGCCCTTCGGCGACCGTGAATTCCGGGCGCGCGCTCGCTCGCGATCTAGATCCTCCAGGAGGGATAACGAGCTCCCGCACTGCTCCCGTGTCCTGAATTACCGGTGGCTGTGAATCAACGGGGCTCGATCAACTTAAGGGTGCGGTCCAGCTTATCTCGAGGATCATCGGTGTGCACGAGAATTACTTGGAGTTTTCACAATTTTATTGGCATTCTATTTCGATCGAAAGTGCGGTTAAAATGACTTTACTCCGTTCGGTTTACATTAGCGAGTGCACGCGATCCCCGTTACATAACATAAGCCGCTGATTCGCACATTTTTATTATTCAAATGGCACTTCGAAATCTTTTATTACTTTCCATTTACTTTTTTCGGATTATCATCGGCAACTACAATGTACTGGATAAATACAATGACTGCCGCTGGAAAAATGTTGTCTCGGCGCGTTAAACTTTGTATTATTTTCCGCTACGGGTAAAAATACTTATTCGCAAATTATTGCTTTATTATGTTTGATGTCTGATGATTCTTGCGTTCTTTGTTTTATTCTTTCGAACGCTATCGATGCTACAAATTTTCCTTACAATTTACGATGTACATTTAAAGAGTCGTGAATTTAAGATTTCATTCTCATTTCGTACCCAAACGAAAATCTTCGAAAAACGAGGCCTGCGAATTTTAAAGGAATCTTTGAAATTTCAATGGCTGATTGAGTTAATTTAAAGAGGCGCTTGAAAGCTTCCATTCTCTACGCATTTTAGTTGGTTCGATTTAAAACTCTTTTATAATACTTATTTCTAAGACTGTGTTTGTTCTTAAAGTATATCACACGTGAAACTCCCACAGTGCTTATATTTTGTGACTATATTATCAATTTGTACTTCACACTTGTAATTAGGTAATTGTAGAAAAGCTCTGCAAGTACTGAAACTCGATAGAGTTGGTTCGGAAACGTAGCGTAAATGTAGCTCTGCTGATGCATAAACGAATTGTAAATTTTTTAAAAATGAGTTGGATTACATAACAACATTGATCCATAATCGAGTACATCGTTTTGCGCATACGCATTTGTCTGGATTGTTTGTCGTTAACAATATCTTCTTAATCTTTCGAATTTAACCGTTAAAAACTACGTTTTTTTTTTTTTATAAAAAGTTTACGATTAATTTATATACGCGTTAGTGTGAAACAAGCATTTATTGGAAGATAAAAAATTTCTTTGGTTACTCCGGTATAGCCAGTGAACGTATAGGATCTTTATAATTATATGATTAGGACATCTCGTTAGAAAAATGTTATTCGAGTGACGTGATAAAATTTCAACCTTCGATAGCTTCCGTAAATACTGTTAGATTTTAAATGGAAAATTACTTGATTTTAATACCGATTGTAAGGATTTTTTCTTGAAAGAATACGAGAATCGTTTAAGAAAGATCAGAGCTTCGATATAAATAGTTGGTATTTTGTGTAGAAGTCAAATTAGAAATGAAGATAGCGATTACTTCATTTTACAAGAGGCGCGATTAAGTTTCTTGAGCGTGGCATTTTAATCGTTCAGTTTTCGAGAGAATTTCTGCTCCTTAATTGTTTTCACCTTTGATGTAGCACGCGATCTTGCATACGTATTCGTCCTTACGGATTCTATTGCGGAAAAAACAGACGTTCAATACTTTAAGATCGACTCGTTTAAGCGGTACAATGCAATGGCCGCTCAATCAACATCCATAGTTGTGTCAGCCGAGTGAAACTGCATAAAAGTTTGATTTGTCCAGACAATCGGCACGAAAGCTTATAGAAATGATTTCACGTACAATGCTTCGGTAAACTAAGAATTTGCAAGTAAAATAATATCGTTTATTAATATATGTAAATCTGAGGAGAGGATATTTGTAAGTAATCGTATCATTTTGTAATTCATCAAAAAATGTGCTGGGATACTGAAAAGAATTGTTACCGATGAGAAAGCATTAGCTCGCGGTTACGTCCTTAAAACAAAAGCACAAGTTTCGGCGACAAAGAAGCCTCGAGTCAAGAAGCAACGGTCAAATGAGCGTTAAGGTAAGCCTGACTGCTTTCTTTCATGGACATTGCAAATATGTTCTACGAAAGTTCTTAAGCAATTTTTTCACACGATAAAAATAAACGCTCGTATTGTGGTCTATTACACAACAAATTTGCTTATTTATCTTACATAATTTAGGAACGTGTGTCTTGATTGCAAGGCACGTGACTCTTGATTATTTTCAAATGTTAAAAATGTTCCGAAGTAAAATACTTTACCACGCTAATGAAATTAAGATAGATTTGTCAAGGGAGGCTGTTGACTACCAAAATAAAAACGACGGCAATTTCTTGCGACAGATTTTAAACAAAGTCTATCGCTTAGAAAAGAGACTTTAAAAGTTTATGTTATTTCGAGGAAATTTTTCGTACAACAAGAGCACGTTTACTTTATGAGTTGGACTTCTCGTGTTTTCATATTTACTTCCATTAAAATAATCAAATACTATTTTGAAATATTTGTTTCCGTTACTTAGAATTTTTTACTTTGTGCATGTAAATACGGATAAATAATCTCAAATCCGTAAATCTAAAAATACAAAAGTTATGTAATAATAAAAAAATTCTCTTCTTCTTTTTTTTAATATAAACGAAATAATTGAAGGGAGTCGATACTTCTTTAAAACAGCTTCGGTACATTTAAAGAAAAAATTTACATTTTAATTATTTAAAGCGTGTATTTTTTGTCTTTATTTTATCTTATTTTCGAACGAATTTCGAGTTAAATTTTTTTTACGCACCCAATTTATATCACAATTGTGGCCAACGCGATGCCTTTCGGGATTATCAAAACAGTCGAATTTCACGTTTTGAAAAGAATTTATTTTGCCCGATTCGTAAGGACATTTTTTTCTCCTGATCGTGACTTGACACATCCGTGTCTATTCCAGGTACTACATATATTTAAAGTACGTAAGCACACACGTATGCAGTAACAACGATTGTAATAATTACGAGAGATTAAAGGCAAAATCGAAAAGTCTTATAATTGAACTGTCATTGGAATATACGATTCTAGCTTGTACTTCGTTTGAGTATATTGACGAAAGAAACTGATTGCATATATTTGTACGCAAAATTAAAAAAAAAAAAAAAAAAAAAAAAAACTATTTTCGTTTACGCCACGTAAGCGTAACGGGAATCCCGCCACTGTGTGTCGAATATGCAATGTCAGCTTAGAGCGGACATTTTTATGGATTTATAAATCAGATGCGCGCGCCACATTTTAGTGATTCTATCGCTGTGCCCTCTCGTGAACTTTAGTGGAAATACAAATATTCGTATCGCATTATTAAATCTGCGACATTTATTCGATAAAATACACATTTTTCTCACATTCTCTTCGTAAATATTAATAATGATTATTCCTGTACGCTGCTTCACGTGTGGAAAAGTTATTGGTAATAAGTGGGAGGCTTATTTGGGCTTGTTACAAGCCGAATATACCGAAGGGTAACTTAACCTCTTTGCATTGTTTAATAACTAAATATCTTAAATATAGTAAAGTACAAATTTGTTGGGATTCATGAATAAATAATTTAAATAGTACGCAATAATAATAATATGCAAAATTTTATTTTTATATTTAATTTCTATATGTTTCAATACTTCAACTACTTAAACATAAAACATTGAAACAAATTAGAATCAAAGGAGCATAAAAAAATTTCAAATGTCATAGTCGTGGTAATTTTATTTGAAATTTTTATCCATAAATAAGATCAAGTTAAAAAAAAAAACGTTAATTTTAATTTACGTAAGATAAAGGTTAAACAACTTTTACATTTGTATTTGTATTATATAAATACCTTCTTGTTATAATATTCTTATATAAATAGTTTTTATTAATATGCAGGTAAGCATTTTTTTCCAAAAACACGTATCAAGTAGCAAATCAATTCATTAAACAAATAATGTAACGAATTAAAAGATTATTAATCTTATCAAATTTAATATATAAATTTAAGAAAGATTTTGAATGGTTGTATAATATATTTATAGAAATTTGAATGATAAGCTTTTTATCTACCAATCATTGTTTTTTTCTTTCATTTTAATATATTAGTATACATTATTTTAAATTCTAGTATGATTATTTTGGTTACTTATTCTAAATTTAGTATAAAATACAATAATGCCCTATAAATCCCAAAGATGAAAATGAAAAAAATAATAAGCATTATTCATAGTATTACTACATTCTAAAAAGTTATGGCATAAAGTTTTTTAAAAGTAAAATAAGTCTGACGTAATGTGTAGTTGAATAATTTAAGATTCTAAACTTCTATATTTATCTTAAAAGTGATTTAGTTTTCAATTTAATGGTTGAAAAAAATAATAAATTATAAGAATTAGTCCTTATTGTATCCCATAAAATTTTTTAGATTATTGTTGACTATGAAAATCAAAACTCTGTTCTCTAGTTAATGCATAATTTAAGTATAAAAATAAGTTTAATTAAAAAAATTTTAACAGTTTTTCTATTATATTTCAGAGATGCCTTAGATTCGCTTGGATTAAAAAGATATTGTTGTCGAAGAATGCTTTTAGGACACGTGGATCTGATTGAGAAGTTATTGAATTATGCGCCTTTGGAAAAATAAATGTGCTAGTTTTTAATTTACCATATAGTATAAATAAGTTATTTATATTTACGCTAATAATTGTCGGTTAATGGCTACATCTGGGCTTGTAAAAATGATTTTTCTCAGATAAAAATTCTAAACTCTATTAAGCGACTAATTATTTAAGTATGTTATTAGGAAAACACTGTAAAAAGCACTTCATATTTATGTAATTTTTTGATAATAATGAAAGATGATAAAAACATAATTGTTGTTATTAAATGATATAATACAGGAAATTATATGGAAGAATTCAAACACTAATCATCGAGCATATTATTCTTGTATCAAAAAAACCTTTATTTTTTTTAAACTAGATAATTTTAAAACGTATTTACAAAAAAAATAGTTTTTTGTTGTACATGTGTTTAAAAAGGCGTTTAAAATTTAAAACCTATTCAACATTGCATTTTTTTTGTTCATCAGAACTATATAAGCCTATAATTTCTGAAACGGCGCTGCGAGAGCCAAATACTAAGGCCAAAAGACCAATAATGCATATAATAACATTTTTCATTGCCACCCAATTTAATCTTCCAAATCCAATGTCCCAATAAGTTACAGTCTCTATGAACACAGGAACGAGAAGACCCAGAATCGAAAAACAAAATGCTCCAATTAGTCCGATAAAGGGACCAATCGTTGGTACAGCTACTGCAAGTAAAACTGCAAAAAAATTGATTTTTATGATTTACCACATTAGATAGTACAGTGTGCAAGGACTGTTGGCTTGTATTAAATAGCGATTGGTACCTGAACCAGTCACAAGGACTGTTCTTAAAATGTAATTGGCAAGAAGGGGCTTCTTTTGGAAGCGATCCTTAATGCCTGTCCAGGCAATATCAAGGCACACGTAGAATTGCAGTCCAAAAGTGCAATATACGGCCAAAGCAATAAAAATTTTAACTATTTGTGCAGGTCTGCAAAATGTACGTTTGCTTATATTACTTATTCTTCAGGATACATATTTACATTATTGAAATGCATTCGTATAGTACTCACATTTCGGCTATCGGTAAATTTAACGTAATACTGTCGCAAGTATTGTTACCGTATCTGACGTATCCTAAAAAGCCAAGGAGAATGTAAATCAGTGTTACACCTGACATTCCCTTGTTAAGCACTCCGCAAATTCCAATAAAATTCTGTGGTGTTTTCATATTATTTTCTAACGGCATCACTACTCCTAAAAACAAAACAAATACTCTTATGAAAAATACATCAACTTTTGGTTAAATTACTTCTACGTTTCACTTATATCAACTATTATTACGGAACTATATGTCTTAAATATTTTTTAATAATAAAGTTGGTTTTGTAACCGGATTACGGAGAGAGGAGATAAACGATTGTCGTACCGATAGCTTCCATGGCGAAGATCGTGATACTGAAAAAATTTGGGAATTCCGAAATCTCTGCCATAAATGGTATTTGTTCTCTATCTATTGGTTTCATATCCTTTACGAGATAATAGAACGTGATTCCCAGTCCGGTACCCATGAAGACGTTCGCCACCATAGAAACAGGTGCAAGATATTTGAGGTTGGGTATCCAACTGAGTAGGATCATAGGCACCAGGAGCAAAGATATAACAAGTCTCTCATCTACCCCGTAGCCGAGGTAGTGATCAATTATCTGCTTGAAATTTGCGGCCACGATTACCGCGTAAACGCTGCAGGTGCCGTAATAAGTTATGAACAAACTTATTTGTATAAGATACCTGTAAGGAGAAATAAAATAATATTTTGTAACGTTTTACTTTCTTTCTTTCTTTTTTTTTTTTTTTTCTCAAGAAAATGCCGATAAACGCTCAAATCAAAATAAACACTATTAAATGCTTTTATTTGGAATGATTTTTTATTCTAGATCTGCAGGCTGAGGCGTAACATTATTTAGTAAAAATTCAGTTTCTTAAAGATATCTCTAGCGCGTTAAAAGTAACGATGTTGCCTCATTCTAATGATACGTATCACTCCAAATCGTTAATTATCACAGAAAAATAAAGACGAGAAATCGTATACTTCATTTTCACTTTTCACTTTGCTATTGGTGCTTTCTCCAAATAGAAATTCAAATTCTCAAATGATTCAAATGATCGCGATTTACATTATTATCGATGAAGTTCCTCAAACACCCAAAGGAACTGAAAAATGAAACTTTTCTATATGTAAGGCATCAATACGACACTAGCTTGTAATTTTTCAAAGTTATACAAATGTTAATTATTCTCGATAAGGAATGTGTTTTTTACTTTGAAAGCGTTTCTTTAATGTAAAAAACCGATTGCTTCGCGTATATCGAGAGTTTTCTATTTTATTTATTTGAAGTAGGAATCATGTAATTATAGTAAGAACACAGAATTTCTTCTACGCAATAAATCTGGAGATAACCATTATCCGCCTCAATTATTTTGCATCGAAACAAAGACTCGTTTCTTCGATTCGAGCATTTCGTTGATATCATTTCTTAACAACTGCTATACGTTGCTTTCGCATAATAAACTTACTCTAACAACAATATTTGCAACAAAATCATCCAAGACAATTATTAATTGCAAATAAAATTAAAAATAATAACAAAAAAACAATGTTTTTAAAGAAGGTTCTATAAGATGCATTAGCTTTATTTAGCATTCGCTGTATATAATCGGTTTATAATCAACTCTTTTTATCATTATCTATACGGCAGTAGTTAGATTTCAATACGTATTTATTTATTTTACAATTTCTTATAAATAACATATTTTACCGAGAGAAGACCGTACTAGAGCATAGCATTGTTTTTTAATTAACTCGCTTGTATCCAGATTTCCTCTTAAATTCAATCACATTAGTACTTGAAAAATGCTTTCGTAAAAATATTGGAGCATTTCATACATTAATACTCGTAATAAAGCGCGATATTTACTTGGCCCTAAAGATAAAATTTATCACAAATCTAGTAGATATTTATCGCGGTCTATAATACGGTATTTTTATTGCTTCAGCTAACTGCATTTTTCAGAGTACTATCTTGCGTTTAATGGCGTTGCATTACGTTTTATGCCAATGAAGTGTTTACGTTACCTAGATGGTGCAGCAAAAGGTCGGGCCCATTTGGGTCCGCTGGCGAAAGCTGTTTCGGCGATATCCGCAAAACTCATTTCCGTTCGTCTTGTTTTGAAATACAGAACGTGAGCGCATTTAACCTACATAATTAACATGAATATCAACATCAAAATGTTCTTAGCACGCGTCTGATCATTGCGCAAGGCATTTGTTCAAATTGAGATATCGATTATGAAGTCTTTTCTTCATTGATAAATGTGAATGTAAGAAACCGTGGTCACCATTAACATTTCGAAGCGATTTTTAACGAATACCACAAGGCATCGACGGTTCAGTTAAGCGAAGCGCTGTTTCTTATTCTATTATCTTAGATATTTTAGATATTATTTAAAGCATCTTTATGTTTCGTTATTTGTTACATAAATTCACCTAAAAAAATTGATTTTCCATCGACATTATTAATAAACATAAATAATAACGAACAACGTCAAATACATTCCTAACTTGCACTTGTACATTATTTACGTATCGCTAATATTATTATTATTATACTCACAAGAATATATGCACAATGAGTGCAAACGAAGGCGACGAGGATTGTCGCGAAAACTCCTACTACTAATCCAGCACTTCGGAAGGCCACAGGCATTGCTAAGATGCCTGTTCCTAACGAGGCTTTCAACAGGTGAGTTAACGTATCACAATCTCTGGATAAAAAAGAAAAGAGAAACAGATATAAAAAAAAGTACTTGATAATTAGTATAAAAGCAAGTGAAAAAAATCATTGAATAATTTACATCGAAGTGCAAGTTTTTTTCTCCACGAGATACGGCGTCTTTTTAAAATAGGCAATCGAAAAAACATTCTTTTGTTATTCAATTGTCAATTATTAAAGTATAGCGCCTATGCTTTTTCAAACGAAGTAATTTTACAATCAAGTTTATGTAAAAGATACAACGAAATACATTTTTTTTTTTTTTTTTTTTTTTTTTTTTTTTTTTTTTTTTTTTTTTGATATAAATAGATCGAGCGAATGACAACGGTAGTATCAATTGTGCGTTTATATAATCTTGTATACATTTTTTAAAAAGCTGTGCGTTACAATTTATAAAATCATGATATACTTTCTACGTTGTTACGTTAAATTTTGTATCCACATTCGTGAAGCTCCATAAAAAAAAAAAAAAAAAAAAAAAAAAAAAAAAAAAAAAAAACCCTACTGTTTTGTATTTTCAGATACGAGCACCGAGCAATTGATTTGTAATAAGTTACGTATTAATTAAACAAAGATAATTGTTTGCGTACAAACAATAGAATTGCCTTTAATAAAAAGCAACAAAGATTACCGTGTTAAATATTTTAGTTTAGTAATCTTAACACACCACTGTAGATGTTATTAGTTTCAATAAAATTGTTATTCAAACAATTACAATCGAATAAAATTATTTTAAACACAGTCATAATATTACCTAATATCATTCGTTATTTATTAATTCAGTTTTTACATAATGAACAAAAGGAAGTTTTATAAAATAATAAAATAAATGTTTTTTTTTTTAATTTAAAAGATTTATAAAATATACAATAATTACGCATAAGCCATTATTTTACGGTTTATTTATTCTTTTAAAAGTATTCATTATCCGTTTTCATCGATTACTTCAAAAACAAGGAATAATAAAACGCCAACAGGATTTGACATAAGTAATTGTTGAACGAATAAGTCTAAGTATTCCCCTGATTCAAATCTTTGAATATTTTCAGTTCTATCAAATTTCTTTTATTTTATATTCTATAAAATGATCAAGAGAGCATAAATTATACTTACGTTGTTGGATTTGGAACTTTGCGTTCTGTGAACGGATCAAAGCTCTTTGCATCTCGAGGAGCGGTTTCAACATCTCGCGGGACAACTTGTACTTTATACCTGAAAGTACAAGGAAAAAAATTTATGAAACTAGGAGTACGTAATATTTTATTAGCATTTTTGAAAATGACCTCATTATGGCTTGTCAGAGTACATATATATAATTATACTGGAATAGTACATGAAAAAACGTTCTCTATTTAAATAATACGCGAACACAGACGCGGAACGTACGATTATTCGATTATTCAGAAGTATACGAATGTTCTTTTTAACCCTAAATATTTAAAACATTTTCATAACAGTTAATAGACATAGCAAATTAATGACACATTACGTAGTAGTAACGTTTCTTATAAATTGCTGTTTAACAAAGGATTTCATTACATAAGTACCGTAATATAATTGAACCGCGATTTACGAAAATTGATTATATATATATATTTATGGAAAATCTATAAGCAAGTGGCTGATTTGTAAGAAAGAAAACAATGACATAAATATCTTTTTTTAATAAATATTTTAACGATACATATTTGCCACAAGTTCTCAAAATTTATCTCCCCATTAAGGAATATCGATCGGTACCCTGCTTTAATTGAAATAATACTTAATGTCATTTAATAATGTGCATTTCATAGTCTTTATACACATCTATATGCTAGTTATAAAATTGCTTGTAATATAGTTATTATATTACTCAAAATTTATTAAAATTTTGAACTACAAATAAAATACAAATGCAATTATTTCCTTATTATATATCTTAAAACATCATTTTAAGATTTATTATTTTCAATTAGTTTGTGAGTAGGTAGTTTGGAATAGTATTGGTGGTGGTCATGATGATATAACAGAATAAGCTAATTTGAACCACAGATTAAAAATATTTCATTTCTCTTCTTTTATAAATACAAAGCGCCAATGATAATTATAACTTTCCGTTAAATTTTCAAAAACACATTTTTTTCCATTTAAAAAGGTTTTTGTTTTAATAACTTTCTTTCTCTCCACTTTTGCATCGTATACCGCAGAAAAAAATTACAATGAAAGACACTTACACTGATTCTACAAACAATATTTCTACGAACGTTAATTCTTTATCATAAAATAACGAGCAACTCGTGGTATAATTTATTAGATGTTGTCTATCGAATTCTATGCTACCTGTCGTCACAGATAAGAACTTGTCTTCTTTAGCACGTTTTACATCGATTTGAATAATTTTTGCGTTCGCAACGTTTGTGCACACGAATCGCAAAAGTTTCCTTTAAAAATGCCGTACAAACTTTCTAAGAAATATATTCAATAAAGGCTCAATTTTTCATATCGATGTTTCTTTAAGCTTATAGTTGACCATTCAAATTTTACTGCATAACTTCTTTCTATAGCGGCCATCGTGACCAACTCTGTTGCTCATCACAATTGTCCTCTGAACTCCTTTCCTCTTCTAATCCACTCGTCCTCGTACCACATGCATTTTTCGATCACGAATTAATAGTCGTCTTCCTTTATCTTGATTCTTACGACGTCTTACACATGCGTCTTCGTGCGCTCGCTTCTTCAAATCTACGATTATGCACTTATGTTCGTAATAAAACTTTACGTATACACAGTCCAAGCGATCACCTTACTTACTGCCAGCGACAGGAAATCGTTTAATTAATGCATTCGCGAATGACCAGAGTTGGAGGTCGCTGCACTCCTTTAAATCTTCTTCGGCTGGCTTCGTTATCAACGCGCACTTGCTGTTTTTCTTACAAGTACTCTGCCGTAACAAAACATTACGTGATATTTGTCGGAATAGCGTAAATTCTGACACGAGTTGTACGACTGTTGGATATTGATCCGTGGTTCACCTTCAAGTCGTCATACGGAACAACGTTGAAGTTTTTTTTATCTTGCTCGTGGACATTTTAGAATAGAGAATAATTTTTTTAACACATCAACTGACCGAATGAAAATTAACACGCGTAGAACATTGTGCATCAATTGCAGATTAGATATCACGCATCTTCATCCTTTAGTGGTAAATAAACTTGTAGGAAAACGGATGGTTTGTGGGTTGATTTTATGAGTTACTAAATTTGTCGCGTGGGCAAAATTTAAATACACAATAGGCTTTCTTCAAGGACCCGCTACATTATTTCGTACACATGCTCTTCGTGAAAAATTAGCCAAATGAACTAATCGACTGTTTTGACGGCTCGTAATAGGCTAAACGAAATTCAGACGCAATTTCGTCACAAACCCGATTTCCGTTCATTCGGCAATGCTTTGTAAGTCGCGCTAAACTACCTGATAATTTTAAGAGCAGCCAATCGAACATTCCATTTTCATCTTATCATCGAATATTATCGAAAAATGTAGCGCGGAAAATATAATCCTGCTACCTTAGATCAGCAATAGGTGCTCTACTTTCTCTATTTTCATAATTCTGTCTTGCAGAGCGATGCACTTACATTTAATCATTGCATAATCATCGATCTGGCTCTTGTCAATTCATACTTAGTATTATCGGTTAAGAAGGTAATACAATATTGAGGTAAGTGCACGAGTCAATCTTCATTCGCGAACGTTTAACAGCGTTTGTGACGGAATGCGAACGAATAAGCTGTTATTAAAAGCACTCGACGAATATTCAATCAGAAGTCAAGCATATCCAATTGTCCTAAAATGGATGATAAATAAAATAATTGATGCGATGGGATCCATTATTGGGGTGAGCATGTATAAAGGTATATTCAATACATCAATAACGTTAGGTTTTTTCACTCCTCCACTTAACATTCATCTAATGTCAAGTTTCAATAACATATGCTACGGAGCGTTTTAATAAATTAAACCCGAATAAAAATTGTTATAATGCAATTAACTTCAATTATTAGCGATCGTCTTGTCTTTTGAGCGCGTATTTATATTGCTTTTATTTGACTGACACAACTGACTTATTTGCGAGCTATGGAAAGAAAAAAAGAAAGAAAGAAAAAAGGAAAAAAAAAGGAAAAAAAGGAAAAAAAAAAAAAAACCAACATTGCACGAAATATTAATTGTGAAACATTTCAATTGTTCGTTTTGATTAAATTTCTTTAATCGATGAAAGCCAATTGTATTTCACTTGAGATATTGTAAAGAGATAATACGTTGCTTACACGAGAAAGGTCAAATGAATTAATTTGCTTTTTGAATTAGCACTTGGAATAATCAATGACTAATTTTTTATTCGGTGTAACTTACTTGGCAGTGAGAACTCCATCTTTTAAGTTAGATCCGTCCTGCGGAAGGAAAGTATCCAACTCTGTTGGTGCTTTGCGATTTTCTTCAACCTGCAAGCCATGATGAATTAGCTACAGTCTTATCGTTGGTAGAGTATTGACAATTTTCAGTTTCTGATATTTACCATTTTTACTTATTTCTTTGCTTTTTCTGGGCTACAAATTATCTGCAACATAACCAAGAAATATTAATCGTCGTATAGCGATACATATTGTTTCAATTCTCGTTATACTACATTAATATTAATTGTTCACGCTTTTTTCTGCGACAAATTTATACGACCGTCATCTTAGAATTAATTGAGAATTGGACATTGCCTGGGGAAATTTGTATTTTAAGTTGTACTTCATAGAGCCACATCTATTAAATATAGAGCTTCCGTCATTGTGAGAGTAAATTACAGTAGCGGGGTTATCAGGTCAACCAGAGTTCTGTATTTCTTAATATACATTTCTTTTTATAATCGCTTTCGCTAAACATAAATTCAATTTTCCAATCCCTTAAATGAAAATGTGGCACACATGTCGACGTATTATTAAGGCGGATTTAAATTTTTATCTAAAAACACTATGGATTTCATTTGCCAAAACATTTTTACTTTTTAATAAAAGTATTAGAATAAATAATGGTAGATTAATTAATAACTAACGTACGGCTTTATATGACAGAACTTAATTTAATCGATTGTTCCCTAATCAATTCCCATTAATAAACGAAGAGTTGCTTTTTAAGTTGCAAGAATTTTCAACATTTGTTTTATGATAAATTTGAACTCCGACGTACGGTTGCCTGCACGTGGAGGCTATGGTGAAATTTGTTGGTTTTCTTGGCGATCGCGTAATACCTGTTAATGAAAGTATGTACTCGTTGTTTGTACGTGTGCTAATTAAGAACCATTTCATTAAAAATTACCGACAATGTTTTCTCGAAAGCTGGCCATTAAAGTAAAATACTGCAGAGGAAGATAACGAAGATCCCGCGAATAACCTAGAAGCATAAAGTACATCGATCACGATTTTCCGCGTGATATATACCTGCATTATGAATGCAAGAATCGAGTAACTGGTTTTCTTTGTACGACTTTTGAAATCCTTGAACTATATATTAAGGAAACACTTGTGCAATGCAAATATAGCTACAGATGGAAAAAACCTTATCCTTGTTTTGTCTTATCTATAACGTTCTACGTTTGTACTTTAATCTATCTTACGTATCTTATTATGTCGTTATTATTTAAGTTTCATTGTGTAAATTATTTCATATCGAAGAGAAATGCTGCTCTTTACGTATCATTGACTTATTTCATTTATTCTTGTATTTTTTTGAATTAATTTTGAACACTACTTTATGTATTGATGCCTACGATAAACTAATTTAATTTTAAAAGATAAACTATTAGTATCCATAAATGCGTATCCTTACATCGGTTAAAAATGCCACTGTTAAATATTGGTAAAATAAAATAGTTATAGCCGTCTTACAATGATTTCATCTTCGGATACTCTAATGTTAATTTTAAATCATCCTGTTTATTTCTAGTTCTCTATTAATTTTATATCATTTCCATGTTTGGTTGAACTCGATTAAAAAGCGTGACAGCGAATGCATTACTATGATAAATATATTTTAACGAATTACGGCTGTTTTAATGAGACAGAAGCCCAAGAAAACTATATAAAGGGAGAAAGCGCTATCAATAGAGCTATAAAATTCATCACTTAACAGAAGCGAGCGAGTGTTTAATTTTACTGCGCTCTCGGTAATTTTATCGATATAAAACATTTTTTCACGGTGTTTTTTCTTCACGGTGTTCTTCATAATTTAAAGAAAGGAAAAATATATATATCTCACTCATATGTCACAAGCGCTTGTAGCTTAGTCTGAAAATCGTTGTTTTTGTTAATTGTGAACCATTTTCTTCGTAATAGCTAATGAGCAGTTAATGGCGTAAAACTTTTAAAGCTACACAATTAAGAATAAAAATCAATAGATTACTCTATATCATGCCGTTGTTGACTCAATTGATAAATGCGTTATAAACCGTAAATATTTCATTGATATGGCATTAATTGTTTGGCCTAATCATTACCTATTAATATATCGTTTTTGTTTCACAATCTCACAAGTAACGCTTGACTGTCTCGCAAATGTGTTTAATTTATGACGTTACTTTTGTATAATTTACGATAAAGATAAATTATTCAAATAATAAAATAGCTCTCGGTAGTCGCTGGAATCTTCCGGGGTTAACACTGTAACCTTCGTTCATTTTATCATTCAATCGACGAATAACTGCGTAAACTATGTGCAACTATGTTTTAAAATTCAAAAACAATATATAGTACAATATTAAGTTAAGGAAGACTTGCGATATAAAAAATTTTTTGAAAATTTGAAAATGGCCCTAAAACCTTGAGTGACGCGATGATTAAATACGTACATTCGTTGCTTCTGGTTAATCATTTTTTATAAATTAATTGTTTTTAACCTAATTTACAAGCGGTTACAAGCGGTTCACTTCAGACTCAAATGTCTCCGAAATTAACAAATTTAAATTCGTATGAATTTCCTTTCTCAATTCTCGCCGTAATAAAATGAGTTATTTCACGAACATATTTGCGCACATTTTTCGAGCTTATCCACAACAAGCAAATAGCAGAATCTTACAGTTTTGTCCACAACAAAAGTGAAATAAAATCATTTGAAATGCAACTGGATGAAGCGGTAATATATCGATTCTTATGCGGTTTTGTGGTATCGAGGATCGTGTACGTGAACGTGTATTGACATTAACATTATCGACATTATTCTGAATCGTATTTCACATTTGCCACAAATCATATGATAATAAATACCGTGAATAGACTTTCAGTTTTGAAAATATTAAAACTAATGCCGTTATTTAAATGAAAATATTTCGAACAAATTCTATCATCCCGAGGTTGGCACGAAGAAACAAAAAATGTTCCACTTACAAAAAATCTGTTATAATTAATACTGCAAAGGTTGTCTTTACGTAGTAAAGACGATAATATTTTCTTCGATGTAGGTTGACACGATAATTTCTTATTACATCTATTTTAAGAATATCTCGACCTGATTGTGAGTGCATATCAAATCTGCTTAAGCTAAGCTTCTTTTCAAATTTTCAATATTATTTTACGCGATAAATAAAGCGAAAAGATAAACGATTAAATACCTCATCAAGTAGATTCGCATACACAAATTTTACATTTTATTACATTAAGTAGACGAATGAACAGATTAACTTAAAAGGCGTTTACGTATGCAGTCTATAAGCTCCAAGTGAAGATCTCGCAGGACTTTCCGGGTCATAAATACAACAGACGACAAATCTGTATGGATATGTTTGAGCTGTAACTTCTGTCAGAGATAGAGTGGATTTTCTAAATGCGTCACAGTCAGTTATTCCAGGCTTTTTGCATGAACAACTAGAGCGAAAGATCCTGCGGTCTGATTAGCTTGCCGTCGACTAACCGAGACGAGAAACACGCAGCTTTCTTTCTTCTCTATAATCTATTATTACACGTTGACTAAATTGTATGTGACAGCATTTGAATGCAAAGTTGACTCCTTGGATAAAATAAGCGTAAGAAAAGTTTTATGCGATTCTCTTTTTTCGACACCGAACGACCAACGTGAATCGGCGTCTATTTTCTTTTTTTTGGCCGATATCAAATTCGATATCAAATTCGTCCTTTCGATCCAATCCTATTTTTACGTGCGATAACAAGGTAAGCACATGTAAAGCCTACTAGTGCTTCAAGGGAATAACTTATGCCCAAATAAATCCACAGGCAATCGTTCGATCAAGACATAAGTTCTCTAATTTATCAACGAGGTACAAAACGACTTATTTAAGAAAAAGGAATTTTTCTTTTAAAGTGTATTTATGCCTCTAAGATAGAAAAGTAAATCGCTCTTTGACTTTTAGATTGAACATCAATTCAATTTTTTAACGTAGATTTAAGTATGTGTGCAACAATTTATTGAATTTACATTGGAATATTGATTTGGATATTTATATTTTAAACTAAAGAGAAAAGAATTCGATGCACGTGTACAAATACAAATGTATAAAGTTACGAAAAACAATTCGTTTTTAGTTAACATTGTTTTTAATGTATTCTGCAGCACCGAGAGATAATTTTAAACATAAAAAATGAATTATTCTATGAAATTTTAAAGAAAAGTAAAATGTGTTCTATTTTCTAGATTCATTAAAAAGTCATCAGTGCAGAAACAATGACTTATTTATTTTCAAATTATTCAGTAGAACGCGTCTGTCATACGTGACATTACGAATATTTGACACGAGTTTTCTAGTTCATGATTATCATTTTCTTTTTATTTCTAGCTTCGTAATAAAAAATAATCAAAAAATTTCAAAAAATATTCGCAGA
Organism: Wiebesia pumilae; assembly: GCA_018907045.1. Taxonomy (NCBI): domain Eukaryota; kingdom Metazoa; phylum Arthropoda; class Insecta; order Hymenoptera; family Agaonidae; genus Wiebesia; species Wiebesia pumilae. The sequence continues at coordinate 8,489,955 of JACCHZ010000138.1, forward strand.
CAAGCCATGATAATCGTAATAAAATTGTGAAATTTAACTAACTTCATAATACTGTATGTATTTTAATATTAATGCTATTTTATAAAAATGAAAATAAAATTGTGGCAATTGCGGTAAACGTTTTCTTTCGTCATAAATAAGTTATTAATTAATAAATTATCGCATTAAGTAACAATTTGTTAAATTGTTATAAAACTTATTTAAAAGTTTATCGTTATAAAACGTATGTGGATATTTTTCTTTTAAATAGTAATCAAGCGACCGCTGTTGTGTTCATTTATGCTTCATTTCAATTTAGTCGGGGTACCCCGTTTATTTAAAAAAAGTGAAACAATCCGAAATATTATTACAGTTCTACGTACAACAGTATTTACATGAACAATTTGAAAATTCAACGCGTGTACTTCACAAAACACTAAAGTACATTAACTTCGGTTACAATATCGAATATAATGAACAGTAGCTAATAGCGAGTGTATTGTATTATTCATGGTGCTCTTGAAAATTATCGTAATATTACATTTATAAGTTTTATTTAAATAATTTAAAAAATCGTATAGAACATTCTGTGAGTGTATTCATTAATTAAGATATTATTGCGACAATTGATTCAAATATAAAAAATGTGTTATCAATTCTGATATTTATTCCAAGGTTCACATTAACGATTATACGAGCCCTTAATTACTTTAATTAGTATTTATTGCTTTAATTTACGAAACATTCGCAAAAAAGGTCCTCAAGGCAAATTTTAGAACAGTCATTTAATAGAGAGTATATTTAATAACGCGTCTCAAATTTCAACCATGGTAAATTAAAAATGATTCAGTAGTTTCTTCTGAATTTCGTTCAAGAGGCAATCTAATTAGAATGATATTTTTTTAACTTTTACAAGAAAAAAAAGTCGTTTAATAAAAACACAGCGCAGCTATTATGCCATTTAATATAAATAAACTTTAATGGTAAATTTGCACGTAATTTAAGAAAATTCTAATACTTTTGGAGACTAAGTTAAATTAACGCGGTTCATTTCGAACGTAAGCACAAGACACTTTGCTACCCTGATCAGGGGTTGGTTAAATGTCAATTCAGAATCAATTGTCATTTTTATATTTTTAGGCCTCTTCGACTGTCACAATCGACCTCAATTCTGTTTTCAGATGAGTTAACGCTTTGAAACAGTTCCAGAGACTTTCATTACAAGGTGATAAGAATAATAGATTCATATTATTCTCATTTTCTTTGTTTAATATTTTAATTCTTTCCGTTTCCATGCTCAGTGCGCGAATTGATAAATTTCATAAATATGTATTTAGAATTTTCCTTTTATCAAAAATTATAATTATCACCGCATTTGTTGTTTTAGCGTTAGTGTACGTTTAATGAAATAGCCTAGAGGTGGCAATATTATCAAACTTTAATGATGCAACACAACTATGAAAGTTAAGTAGCAAGTAAACCGTAATAATGACTACAATCTCAGGCAAATATTTTCATGTTGTTAAAAAACTTGAATAGCAGAGCGATAGCAACGTGTGCTTTGTGCCATATCTAAGTTTTCCAAACATTGACAGACTAATTACTCAATATATCGTTGACTCGTTTTCTTCTTGACTAAGGTAAAAAAACTGCAAAAGAATGTCATATGAAAGAACTTATTGAAAACGCGTTAATTTGTATAATTTATGGAGCTTCGTTGCTTTTAGTCTTATAAACAAATTCACGCGAAATGTACTTATCGATTGTTCTTATCGTTAAATAAATAAATCTTCAATTGTGAAAGCCACTTAAGAAACGAGTCTGGCAATAAAACATTATAATAGCGTATTTAGTTCTTTGCTTAAACTGCTATTTTTTTCTCATGTACGTCTAGAGCGCTAAAAATATGTTTTTCGGGTGCAACTGAAATGTAGATCAATGCGTCAAACTTAGTTTCTGAAGATGAAGTGCATTAAATACGGCAAATAAAAAATAGACGCGCCATTACTTACGTAATTCGAATATTACATTGCACAATAAGAAATAACGAGGCTCTTGAGCAATATTCATAAGTACGCGTGAACTTCAATTTAATTTGTATAGTGCACGTTTTTAATAGATATAAAAGGATATGGAAATATTGCAATTTCAGAAAATCAATAATCCGCATTGAATTTAAATTTATTCGGAAGTGTTCCTTTGTTCGTGTTCTTATGTTAATTTTACGTTAGTTAGGAATGGTAGAATCGAGAAAATTAAGCGTTTAGCGAGAATCGCTAAATAAAAAGCCCGTTGATGCCAATTCGTTGCCATTACCGTTTTTACGAAGTCTCATAACACCATCCGACATAAATAATCGAATAAGTGAATAAAGCAGGCACGCGAGGCGGATTAAAAAAGCGTCGATGGTCGAAAAAAATGCAGTCCAGACGAGACAAACGAGAATGTATAATGAAACTTATGCTGAACTGCAAGAATATGGAGACAAACCGGTTAGGGATGTGCATATACACGTAGGCATTCATAAGCCGCACGCTAGAGTCGAGAGGAACAAAGAGAAAGGCGGAATAAAAGAATAAGAAAGAGAGAATCATGCTGTGGCAAACTTTCAATTGAGCCTCAATTACATTTTACTTAACTTGATTTGTATTACGTGGCTTCGCGCGAGCGCTGATTTTTATAAAACGCATTTACGAGGATTCGCGTTTTTTTTTCTTTTCCTCGTTTTTTTATTTATTTAGGACGGTTGCTCCAGATGGAGGAAGAGAATTATTGTACGTACACGAAGTGGCGCGAAGAAATACTTTGTTACAACGACAGGATATTTTTCTTTTTCTTTTTCGCGCTCTAAATTCATGACCATCGATTCATTATTTAAAAGCCCAATGTTCTTACTTAAGATACTATTAGATATAAATACACGCACGTCATATATGTAAACGATAATTTTATTCATAAGTGCCTAGTTTACCTAATTATTTGCGTAATTAATGAAACATTATGTTTTACCTGGCTATTTACCAAATTGTAAGAGAAGGAGCAATATTTTTGTTTTACATCTCAGCTACACAATTGAATCACTCGGAAATAAAAATATTAACGCTTCATAAAACTTAGTCAATATTTATTCATTATATACGGCTGCCGGTGGTGGTACGATAAGCCTTATATACACGGTTAATTGTCAAAGTCATCCAAAATTTTCGCTCCTTACGATCCGGTTGCAAATCATTTTTCATTGACAGGAATTGCAGGCTTTTAAAGAAATCCTATCGTACAATTATAAATTCTAGCAATGTAGAATCCTAGGAAAAAAGGCACGTTCGGTAATTCGTTAATGTCGGTAATCGCTAAACAAGCTTAAACGATAATTCAGTAATTAGAAAATGACAAGTTATACTATAACGAAAATTCACAAAATTCCAATGAGATCGAAGATATAACTATGCACTCTTTGTGTATTTTACTTAAACAATGGATAAATCATCGAATTAATGGCTCAAAAAGCATCCTAAAAAGATAAACATTCGTGAAAATCTTGTCGGATCGCAAAGCCTCGGTTCATGAAAAAGCTAGGCAGGCTCAAGCATAAAATTGCAATTTATATATGGCAAATCCGAAGTATTCGATGTACTATTTTTTAATATTTTTAATAAAAGCTATTTACCAAATTCTCATTAAATTCCCAAAGCCAAATCTTTTGCAATAAATTATCAATGCCCACATTTTCCATTTCATATCCTTGTCGCGCGATAATCGCTCAAGTCAATGTCAAGTTTTATTGAACATTGAGAATAAGTAGCTAAAGTGGCTGATATTTTCAAAACAAAGGTCTGTCGGAACGAGCGATGATTGGTTCTGAGTAGCGTTAGGAACGGGTTCTAAGAGGTTTCTTAAGATTCATAACTCCATTTGTTCAGACGTAACTCTCTTTGCAATATTCAGTAATTTTACCGTTGCTGTACATTCGTTGAACGAAGAATCAATGGTTTAAATCCGCGATGTACTCGTTAAAAGAAATTCGATAAGTTCCAACTACTGCGTTAGTCGCAATACGCGAAAATTCAATAAAAGGTAAAACTATATGCCTCGAAAAAAATTGATTAGCATTGTTGGTTTAATTTATTAAAAATAAAACGATAGGTGAACTTGTCGTGAATTACGAGAAACGAGGTTTAATATTAAACGGTGTCCAAATATCTCTAAAATTTCAAACAGTTGCAGGAAAACAAGGAAAACAGGTGTCGGTTTTTTAATGTTTATTGGTTACGTCACATTCAAGAAAATAATTAAATATCATATTATCATCCTTCTAAATAAACCATTTGCTTTTTCCAAAGCACTATTAATTAATAATTATTCGCCTCATTGGTGGACAAACGCGTAATAACACAAGGAACATTTTAAACACGACCACTTTTTTGTCTTGGTAAAAAATTCTTTTTGTAGTCATGATTCTTTTCATGGCTACATTTCCTTTGAAGGTTTTGAAACTTTTGGAAAAGTAATATTTTCGTTTCGGGAAACGAGCGCTTTCACGTGTGAGTGTGTGCACTTGCTTGACCTCCTAGTTCACAAGAATAAATATGGGCATTCTCTTGTAATTTTGAAGACTTTCGCTGCGTAAAAGTATAATCCTCAGATTATTAAATGTAATATTGTAATATTATAAGAATCAATAGTCTACGCTCGGGAGGAGAATTTTAAAAAATGCGGGTTCGACGTTTTAATGAAATTCCAGTAGATGCCGTTAAACACGAATTTAACATTATATAAATGTACTTTAAATTATGTATACATATATTGACGTAATCGACGTAATTAAAAATACAATTAACATAAGTTTATATTAAACGACGATGTTTAACCGTTTAACCAAAGAATGGTTCTTATGGTACTAATGTTTTCTAAACTGTCTCGTTCTGGAAAAGAATTTTTTACGAACTGAAAGTAAAAATAGAGTAAATAACAGTATGTATGATTTCGTAAATAAAAGTACGTATTTAATTTTTTACTCGGAAATGATAATTTTTATGACAACGAGATTGATAACGTCTTTTGTGTGTGTGTGTGTGTGTGTGTGTGTGTGTTTTTTTTTTTATATTGTTCGATTTTAATTTTTAAAAATGAATTATTTTAAATTCCATTATTCCATTTAAAAATAACAAACGGTAATATAAGGTAAGAATCGTTACGATCGTGTAATTTATATGGACTGTACAAATAACTATTTCAGCGACGATCATTCGATATTGTTATCAAGGTAAGTTAATCGCGATTTTACTCATTGAAAATATTAACTAAAGCGACATTTATGTTGACATTCTAATATTATTCTAATACTAAATTTTTAATACATACGGCAACTGCTTATGTAACACATAATATTTGTTTTCTTAAACTGCTGTTAATATTATGATATAATTATTAGAATGTTATGTTCCAATAGTTAAAATTTTATGAACGATGTCCGCTGAAAAACGAGATAAACATTTATCAGAAACTTAAAGTAAGTAATAATCGGCAGAAGTAACGTTGATAGTTTAATTCGAAATAGTTTAAATCATTGACACGTGAAAATAAAAACTTCACTCTTACAGCCGGAAAGCTTTTTTTTTATATATACATGTATTTCATATTAAAGAAAAATTATGCGAATACATATAAATCACTTGGGAGGATTAAAACGTAAATTAAACTTATGCATTCAGGACGCTAATAAGTAGTTTCTATTCGAGGAAATGAGAGAACGTTTAGAATGTAAAAATATAATGTTTCAACTAAAGAAACGGCCACTGTACTCGTTAAAGCCAAGTTCAAACATTCAAAATGGTTTCTTCATTAGTCGCGATAAAAATGAATTAGCTGCAAGTGCAAAATTAATAATATTAAATGAATAATTAATAACAGCTGTTAATGTAGTTATTCAAAAACAAAGTGATCGCTCATTTTTATCTTTTGAAAAAGGATAGAGAAGCGTACAGATTATATGAAAATCGATAAGTAAAAAAAAGATGAAGAAGAAAAAATGCTTTACGCAAGTAACGGGGGTCAGAAAAATTGAATTTTTAACGTAACACGATGGGAGTGCAGGATAATGCTAATATTGGCAAATAACACGATAAGTTATGTATTATCGTTACGCAAATAAGGTCATCGCAAATGTACAATTTCCTCTTGACCGTCCGAACCGTTCTTACAGAGAAATATCGTTTATCTCGCTACGAGTAATAAGAAATCAACAAAATACAATGGTGTAAAATACATGTTAGTCTCGCAAAAAACGTAAATGTTTCGCAAAAACTGAGCGTCTCAACGATTAATCTATCTAAATCGTTTGTAACTTTTTATTAATTTATATTAAACGTCCATCTGCGTTTCGTGCAAATCTTCTACGCAAAGTTTTTCAAATTCTAGTTAAAGCGCTTTACAACAATTTTATGAAAGATTTTCGATGAGATTATATCTCAGGTTTAGCGCGTAAAATCCCGGTAATAATAAACGAGTTCTTCATTACAATTTTAATATCGTTATATTAATTTATCGATTACAAATAATGTAGAGAAACACGAGCTTCGTAAAAAATGCATATACATCTCGGTGAATGATTGATTGGCAAGCAAGATAATTTGTACATCGATAATTAAGTTTTGTATTATTTATTAAAAGATTAATAAATGTAAGAACTAACTTATATTCCAGCTGTTGCCAAAGTATATCCTATAAAGTAAATTTTTATCGGATTAATAATCGACTCCTAGGATGTAAGAGTCATTTATTCAACACGTGCATAGATTATACGATTTCAAACAGAATTTCCAAACGACTAATTGCTTGCACACGATATAAACATGAGTTACGGCGCAAGGATTCATTAACACCTGATCAAAGTTTACGAGATTGGCATTGATGGTGCATTATAAAGTTAAGACGCGAGCGTGATTACCAAAAGAAATGTGGGTCATTCGCATACGAATTCGGTTATTCGTATTATTGGTCCGGGTTTACATGCATTGTAAAATAAACAATATCGAGTAATATAACATCTTATGCATGAGAGAATCGCAGGAAATTTTCTTCGAGTACGAGGGATTTTTGCAATCTTGTTATTACGTAAATGAAGTTTGTACGCGAACAAAAATTTTATGGGCTATCGGTCTTTATTATTGAAAATTCATTAATTATATCCGGTAATATTTCTAAATTTACATTTTAATGCTCATCATTAAGATTTAAAAAAATTTAATGCAAATCATAGGAATTACATTCAGAGATTGAACTACTGATAAGATTACCATTACAGATTAAAATCAATCAAGCGTTTCATTATGATTATTACAGTGGGTAATTACATAAGTATATGAGATATATTCTCACTAATCATTCGACTACTTGTAAACGCGTGACGTATGCATTTATGAGCCAAATGGATGCTTGAGAAGCATTACCCGATACGCTTAGATAATTTTCAATCGTATCGATGGGGCACAATTTTTCAAGTATTCAAAGTTCACGGTGATTAATGTAGGTATGTAGGCCAAACCCTCGTCTCTTATTATAAAAGACTTATATCAGGGCTTCTTTAACATTACTCATTAGGTAAACCAAGATTGAAACGACATCGATATGTAATAAGCATAATAAGTGTTTTTGCCGGGATGGCAAAATGAAACGATAATGGAATTTTGTACTAATGAAACGGGTTTATTGGGTTGTTAAAAGGATTTCTACGCGGCATTTATTTTTAGTCTCATAATCAAGGACTTTCCCCTTAACAAATAAAAGGACTGCATCTTACACTGTAGCAGCTAACTTTTACAATGCGGCTAAATTTATCGCGTAACTAATATTTCTTTAAACGACACGTCAATGTTCGCTGTTCACATGGTAATTTGTCGCATTCTAATTTACCAGGAAAAAACTAAATTTTATACAAAGAAATTAATTTTATTAACCAAAAAAAGAAAAAAAGGACGTTATATGTATCTGTATATTTTTTACATAAATTTAATTCCAATTGTAATTTTTCTCGATAGAGAAGTTTCGTTTTTTTCGTATATTTCTTATATTTGATGTAAACAGGTGTCATCTAAAATTTCACCGAGGGAAGTGATTTTCCAAAGACAGCATTCAGTTGTTTTATTAATATTTTATATAAACGAAACTGGTATTAGAATATTCAAAGGCGTTATTAATCATGACCTAGAGGTGTACTTCTACTGTACTACGTACAGATCGTAGGCAGTGTGCATTAAAAGTTTTTTTATTCCTACTCGTAAATCATATTTGATTACCGACAATAAGTTATTTAAAAAATAATCAACTTTGTCACGATGCAGCAACGTTTCAAGGTATAACAATGTACGCGATTAATACAAAAAAATCTTAAAAAATACCGTGATCTGCGTTACTTTTAAATATTAAAAGTTGCTTATACAGTACGTCTTTACAACGTATTTTTACGTCGTTTAATGCTTTTGTAAATATTTCGTTGATTTCTAATAAAGGTCATAACCGAAAAGTATTTTGTAAATAAGATTTCTTTTCGTATCAGCCATGAGAAAAATAATAGTTACGTAATACTACACACGGGGAAAGTAAATTAAGTAAGTTCTCTGATAGATATGAACTAAATCGACCACCTAATGGAATAGTCGTTAATTAAAATTATAATCGAAAACAATTTCAAAGTATCCTTATCCGAATATAACGTTTACAGGAAATTTAGGTACAGTTTTCCAATTAGCTGTTTATAATGCTGCAACCCCTTCAATAAAGTAAAATATTGATTTTGGCGTGTGAAATCGAGATCTGGTACAGTTTGACGTTCGTTTCAACGTGTATTTAACGTTAATGTACTCGATTAATAAGCCTCGAAGAATAAAATAGTCGTCTGAAATGCTAAAGTTTCATTCGTTACGCGTACTCTTACCAAGAAAGTAAAATTCCCGACTGCGAACTTAATTAATTTAATAAAAAAAAAAAAAAAAAAAAAAAAAAAAAAAAAAAAAAAAGTACTTAAGCTCGGCTAATACGTTCTCGTTTTTACCGCAGTTTGTTAATTTCAAAGATTAGCAACTTGTAGAATTACGATGCTTGCACAAGCTGGGCTTTAAAGAGATACTCTTCTGTTTTACGCGAATCAATGTCAAGGATGTGCTTATCACGCGTCGCACAAACCGACCAAAATATTTCGCGGCATATCGTGGTTGCATCTGCACACGCGTACTCTAAGTAAAAGGGTGTGCCCGTAAGTACATAAGTTGATTAGGCAATGAGAAACGGGTGAAACGGAAGTCGCAAACGTGTGTACGTACGTACGTGCTTCGTTAGGAATGAAAGTTACGCTCCCATTAGTAATTTAAGTCATATCAATTTGCATATCACTTCGCCAGTCTAACGCGTGCATCCTCGTACACTTTTTTTAGGCAAACATTACCGTTTACTCCGATTAATACTGCAACATTATTCCCACCATTTGACCGTTACTGCCAGTAGTATCGCGCGTCGAAGCTACGAAATCATTTGTATTTACACGACCGTCGCTATTACGTGCGTTGATCTTCTTTTCGTATTTTTCGAGATCACACAATTAATGCGTGGGTGTGCGTACTTCTCGAAGATACCTCTTCTATAGAAGATATCTCGAACCTACGGCGACGAGTTGTACATACGAATATACATGTATGTATATTGCCGTGTCACTCGTGACTTCATTTGACGAGCGTTAAAGGTGTCCGTGTCTCCGTTTTTTATCCCCTTAACATTACAATACGAAATTTCCATCTTAGAGTCTTCTCTTTGTTGTCAAACCTCCCCTAATTATCCTTCCAATCGAATCATTCGAATTTCAGTTTTTGCTTAAAAACAGCGATACGATAATACTTTACTTCGGTATGAACGAGGCTGAACGAGATCGGACGAGACTCGTCGGGCAGGAATTATCAAAATGTAACGGTAATGCAGATAAATTAGGTATGCACAGTTTCGTTTTTCAAGACCATCGGTTCGCTCGCTTTCCGTCCACCATAGCAAATGTACAGATACGGAGCGAGTCATATCGGGCGTACCCGAACACACACGGCGTGTACTTTTATTATTGATTATGAAATATATATGGTAGTCGGTGCTCGGACGTTACACCGAACAAGGCGAGCGAAGCACGCACCAAAGGGATGAAAGTGGCTCGGTCGATCCAGAAGTAGACGAGGCACATAAATCCGTGGCGACGAGACGCCTGTCGGCTTCTATCGATTCCGTCCGAAATACCAACGTTGGATTACATCATGCGGCTTCGGTGCGAGCGATCGAGTCCCGGAAGCGTCGCGTTCACCTACAACACGCGCCACGTGGCGCTCTTCCATGTTGTGTATCGCCGCGCAGAGGCCTTTTTTCGCCTTCGTTGCCGCCTCTTACCCAACGAGCGGACGTCGGCGAGATTTCAACGGAGAATCGCGGTGCACTCGAGCGGACGTTGCGACGTCGATTGCGGCTGCACTTTCAAACGTCGACGACAACGTTTATTGCGCCGACGCGAGTAACTCAACGGCTTTGCGCACCGAGATAATATTATCAGCGCGATACGGAATGTAAAACACTCTCCTGACCGTAAATCGCCACCCGCGAGTTGTATACCTAGGATGCTTTCCTTCGCACCCAGCGAGAAAAGTCACGCGAGCGATTCCTGGTCGCGCTTCCGATCTAACCGACCGACCGACCGACCGACCGACCGACCCTCGTTAGCGAGGCTTACGAGAGAAAATTACGAGGAACGATCTCTAGCGTGAAAAGAGCACCGAAAGCTTTTCACTCTAGAATTCGTAGACTGGCTTCGCAGAGGCACATTATTACGTCAACGACGGCAAATATCGCGTCTCGCTGAACGGCGGCCCGGGCGTTTCCTCGGGTTCCGGATAATTCATTGCGACCTAGACTTTTGCCGTCACCTCCTACGAGCGACCGAATGCACACGCGTTTATCCGCATCCGTTTTTCGAATTCCTCGTGCAACACGCATGACCATTTCTAGGCATACGCAGGAGCCGCGCGCGACTCCCCGCGCGCTCGACGATCAGTCGTCGTCGCCATCGTTCCATACCCCCGATAAAAATATACGCCCGATATTTAAATTTAGAGTCGGTCCGAGACGGCAACTCCCTGAAAACTGCAATTTCGAACGAATGCGCGCGCGCGCGCGCACCTACATACGTGCATAGCGTGTCGAGAGTGTAGCTTTCGATAGTTCGCTTCGAGGAACGAGAAGTTTTGGAACGTCTTTCGTTGCGTCACGCACTCGGTCAGTGACTACGGCAGGGCTTTAATTAGAATATTCGTTATTCTAATTTTCTTTATTTACTTTTTAATGGGCAATGTGACGAGGTCTTTCAGGCAGTCCTATTTTTAGACGCTCTTCGGCGTGTGAACAAGATGACGCAAAGACCGCGCGGATAATGAAAATGAAGTATTGCATTCGTTGGTCAAAAATCGTAGGGGAAAATTTACTCGAAGTTGTACGTATCGACAAACCGTTGCGTTGCCCAATAAATCGTCAAGCCGTCGTCGCCGTCGTCGCCACGTACACTTGGTTTTTCAATTGAATTTTCATCACAAGCAGCTGAAATTGTTAAAAATCCGCTCGTCGAACTTGTCGAATCGCCAAAGTAAAATCAATTTTTCTTCCAGCGCCACATTTTCCCGAACCGCACGTAAACGCAATGATTTCAAAGCTACGTAAAGCTTTTTTCTTATCGGTACGCGCAATTATTCGCCGAAAAGCGCTGATAATCTAGATAAGGAGACAACTTTTCTTCGCTCTTCATCCAAATAATCGTCGCGCTGCTCAAGTTCGATTTAGGCGGGAATCTCGTTGTAAGCTCCGCCAACGAAAACGACTACTTTTTTCTCATTTCGAGAACAACGAGTCGCGGTTTCGCGTCCGTCAGAGTCCAGAGTCCGCGCGAATCAGCATCGGCAAGTAAATCGGCGTGTACGAGGAATTGTCAATTCGGCGCGACGAACGTTTAGCAGTTGCGAGATAAATGAAGGATTGAAATTGCACGCACGTCGGGAGGGGAAAGGACGAGGCCGAGTTCGAAAAAGCCCGCCAACGGGCGAAAATGTAGCGCGGTTGGCGATTTCGGGGGGCAGCGATCGTCGGTCGACTCGATCGAAGAGAGACTCACCTCCGCCGGTCCTCGACTCGTGTGCCTGCGCACTTTGTCACACGCGCACTCTCGCTCTCTCGCTCTCTCGCTCGGTTCCTGGCCGCTGTTATCTCATCATCCTCCCGGCGAGGCTGTCCGCTGTAGGAGCACGCGCGATGATCGCTTCCCTGGCGGCTCGCTCGACGTGCGACGACCGTGCGAGGAGTATCGGCGAGGGCGTCGAGCGGCTTCGTTGCGACTGCTCTGCGTGCGGTGCGCGCGGTGCGTGTGCCGGTGTGGCCGGCCGCGTGCGACGTCACCCCGAACCGAGAGCGTCGAAGACGGACGGACAGAGAGAGAGCGAGAGCGAGAGAGAGAGCGAGAGAGAGAACGAGTGGGACAGAATGGGCTGTGGGACTAAGTACTGAACGGCCGGCGACGTCAGAGCCTCCGAGAGCCCACGACGACTCTTATCGTTCTCCCTTCTTCGCTTCGTCTCCCTCTTTCTTTCTCGCTCGGAGGCCTCGCGCTCTTTGGCCGCTCCGCTGCTATAGTTTCTTCGCTCCGCGCGACTGTGCGGCTTCCAAAGAGGGATGCGTTTCCGCCTCTGGACTTTTTGCTCGACGCGCGCTGGAGATCCCGCACGCCGATTTACGCTCCGCCAGGAGCAACGAGGAGAGCAACGGATCCTCGGTGCCCCGGATTCAACGCTTCGCCCCCTCTTCTCCTCGCTCATTCTCATCTCATTAGGCTTGCTTTAACACGGCGATGCTCGTTACTTCTTCCTTACTTTTTCCTCGCGCCTAACCTCAAAAATTCACCCATGTCGCTTCCAGCCGGTGCAACTCCGATGTAAAACGCCGAGCTGTATTCGAAGAAGGACAGCCTACGGTTAAGCCGAGACATCGAGGCTGATTATCCGGCGAAATTACGAATTCGCCCGATAATCGGTGTTACGAAGGGCGAAAGTTTCTCTACGTACGAAGGGATAATCCTACTCCAGCAGCCAGTGCAATAGAAAATGTTTATTAGCTCAAATTGAGTTTCGTTCTCCGTTTGAGCGAATGCCGATGAAAATCTTCGAAAGTACGCGATATTCTTAGGTATAGAATACGGGGCACACGCGCGTTTTGAAGATATTTGACAAGTCGGTCGATCGATATCAACCTACTCGATCTTAGTATTATTATTTCATGGCTAGGCTACGTTTAATAGGCGTATTAAAAGCTTGAATTATTTAGAGCGCGTACAAGTCAGTGCCTACGTCAGAGTACGCTTCGAGAATCCTTTTTTACCGGACGATGCAGGAACGAGCGAACGTGTCCTTTGTCTACCATTTACGCGTGGGCGTCGTTCAAAGGAAATTGTTACAAATATAAACGAAGTATGCCCAACAGTAGTAGTGATATTTAGTTTAATTTAATTGCTAGTGCAATGGACGAGATGAAATTCTTAAGATTTACTTACTTTGCGTACTCTACTCGAAAGGAGTTGTACGGAAATCTTGGACATGGCGTATAATTTTGTAAAGTTCGCTGAAAATATCGGGTCGTAAATTGCTAAGGAAAGATGAGAGATTTCGTAACTAATCACGCGTTTGTGAAACATTAAATTCGTTTAATGGGTGGCGTGGAATATTTTTTGAATTTCTATAAATACACTTGTACAAATTTACGCGAAGGTAAGAATCTGTAAAAAATGCACTTTTCGTGCGACTTGAAAAATCTGGAAGGCGACTCTATCGTATAGCATAAGTTGTATCTGCCGTGAATAGCGAGTTACATAAGGACGTTATCGATGTGTCGGAGAATTCTTAGTTTTCTAAATTGTCGAGCTTTCCGTACATTCGCCGCTTCGTCCGCGTACCGATATTAAGACCCATCAGCGTTGCAAAAGTTGTAGGCACCGAATACAACCGAATATAAAAATGCACGTAAGGATTTCGTTGCATTAATTTGTAAACGCGCTTGTAAACGCGAAAATGTGCGAGTCCTGAGCCAAATCCAACTCAAGCTCACGTACGTCACTAATTGCAAATAAAATTGTTAAACCAATTTGCAAAAACGAAAAGGGTGTTTTTGTTCGGAAAATTGCACATGCGTATGAGAGTGAAAGTGAAAATGTAGGTAAGCGCGCCCGTAGGGTTGGTCGGGCGCATAGAATAGCAAGAACGAAGGAGTCGGGCTGTGTAGCAGCAGAGGCAAGTGATCGCGATCCTGGATACCTGGATACGATGCGACGGAGGCGAACGGAAATACCTGGGCTGTGGCTCGCAAAAGGACGAGCAGCTTGAGACGCTCGCGGCGATGGTCACCGCTGGTCCGCCTCCCGCCAAAGTCGCCAGTATACGGCGGAAAGACCAATAAATCACTCGCACGTGCTCGACCCAGGGACGACGCTTTTGTATTTATGCGAGCGAAAACGCTTCTGCGAGCCACGACTGTAACTACGGATCGCGCAATGTCCCGAGTCCACGTTCGGAAAAATCCCAACTTTCAAAGTTCACTGCTGACTCTCGCGATCTGTTTGCAGTCGCGCGTGCAATAACACTCGCTTATTATCACAACTTGTGCGTCTTTTTTTTTTTCATCGGCAGATATCGACACTGAACGCGTCTACGCTCGCACGTGTTGTTGGCTTGTCCGCGAAAAAAATCGGATACGTAAAAAAGCCCTGTATCCGCGATAAAAATGATCGTGCACCAAGACCAATAACTCGTTTTAACGTCGGCTTACGAGCATTGGCTTATGTAGCACGTGCATTAACTCCTTTTTAAAGCTCTTCCTTTTTTTCTACGGTAATTTAACGAGTCCACCGTCTTTCGGTAGCCCGCTCGTATTGACAGACGCTGATTAGGAGGCTTCGAAAGACCGCAATTGCGACGATTTAAGCGATAAACCAAAATAGCAGAAAGGAAACAACGTTCTTTGATGATTCGAGTGTAGAAAGAGCCGTCGCTGGGGGTACATTACGTTTGCCGCTTAATTGAATCTCTATTCTTGAGCATTTGAAAAAAGTTCTCTTTTATTTAGACATCGACCACGCGACATTAAAGTTCCGAATAGGAGAAGACAATTAACCGTGTACTTCCGTTCGATTATCTATAGCTCGATGCGAAGTCACGAGGAGTTGCTTTTAGTTATAATAACAATGCGTGCGTAATCGCATACGCTGCTTGGGTCGTATAACCAAATGTTGCGTAGGACTACACCTGCAAGGATTCGCATTATAATACGCCGATGCGATTAAGAAACTTAGACCGAACACGAGGCTAATACATCTCTGGGATGCGTTATATCCGGTTATTGATTTTTAAATAAATATAAAGAAACGATAGTCGAAAAATATAATATAATCGTAAGTATGAATTTCGTTTTGTAATTATGGAGTAACGTTGTCGTTCTTTCATTCTTTCGTAAAACGAGAAACCTTCATAGATCGATGTCGGGCTGGAGTTTTCTTTAGGAAAATATCGACAAGCCAATTATTTACTGTAAACACGTAGTACTTGTTAGCTATGTATACGGCAAACGAAAATTGAAAAACGGCTTATCCGTCATAAACATGCACGAGGAAATGCTTTTAATACTTTTTAAAAATATTGCTACAGTTACGTTCAATAATATTTCAATATTTCACAGGCTTTTCTAAAACAGTGCCAGCGTAGAGTGAAATATATTCAACTTGTTTATTACACAATGAAGACTAAATAATTATTCAAGAAAGTGTTCTTGTACCGTTACGACAGAGAATAATACAAGCATTATTATATTAAAAAAAAAAAAAAAAAAAAAAAAAAAAAAAAAAAAAAAAAAAAAAGTTGATCTAAGCTTCTGTATAAGAGACTCAACTGATTACGAAATCGCGCTAATGTCAAACAATTTACAACAATATCATTCGGATATCATTGACACGATTATTGAGCATGTGAATTAAAAAGAAAGTGAAATTCATCTACCGAATTTTGTTAGAGAAATAAATTTGTATCTTGATATTTGTCACGAGAAAGATGCGCTTTGTTAGTAATGTTATTGTAGTTTAATGCAATATTGAAATTTAAATTACACGTGCAAAGAAATGAAAGCAGCAACTACGAACAGATTTTATTTTAAAATGACTCAACAACGCGATATAAATGCTTTATGCTTTTACTTGAAAGCTAAATTTGTATTCTATCTTTTTTCTTTGCCTTGGCTTTCTTATTTCCATTGGAAATAAGGAAGAAAAAGGATCTCTAGTGGCTCTGCGACTTCCGAATCCAACGAGGCGTCAAAAGAAAAATCTGCCGCTGTCGGAGTTATAGACAGTTAAAGAGATCAAGTGAAATAAGAATTTCGAATTTCTACATTTCCCTGAAAAATAACATCTCGAGATTGTTGATCTTATTGTTCGCTAAAGTAGACTTTATGCGAACGAGTCGCTACTTGAAACTTTGAGCGCGTTTGCCTGAGAAATTCAATTTCAAGGTCGGCGAAATAGATCTTTAACAGAATCATTTAACCGATTAATCTCGGTTAAATTTCACCAAGCCTTTCACGCTCATTTTTCAAGGAATGGCTACATTCCACCTTTTATGCATTCTATTCTATGCATCTGCTGTCTAGCATAGACATCGTAAATTAATTTTCAAATTTTTATCTTTAATTTTTAATTGCAGTTCGACGAAGATCTGCAGTGTTTTGGCTCGAGTATTCCAACTCGTAATGTTTATTACGCATACACTTCAAATGTCATATAATACAGTGTCAAGTTCATAAACGAAAGCACAACACTGTATCTTTTTCTAAAAATAATGCCGTAAAGAAGTTATTTTATGTAGGACGTCGGGCTTTTATGTAGGATTGGCGCCTCGACTTTAGTCAAGTAGACAAGCTTCCAAAGCTTCGATTTTTCGGCATATTTTTTTCGATTCGCGTCCTAATTTAAAAGCACGCGCTATAACTCGTAAATCGTTGGTACGTTACGCTGAGGTGTAGCGGCATGCGTGGCAGTGGCACGTTAATAAGTCGAGATATACGAGGCGGTTCGGTGACGTCAAATCGTTTTTTGAAGATTTAGTTGTGCCAGGACGAATAGTCGAGCGCGTCGCTTTGCATTGTCCACCCACGGGTAGCAAATAAATAATGTATTCCGTGTCTAAATTGGCCATTGTATCAAGACTATCGATTGCTTGGAGTACAACGCGTATGAATACAATGTGTGCACGAGCAGCCAACACGACGCCGAATGAATGATCAGCGATCCAACAACCTCGCTTAGAGAGGTTGGCTGCGTTGATAACATCGCAGCCGACCAAGAACTTCATTTAACTTTATCTGCTCTGAACCTTCGAAGATGCTCTGAAAGGTATCGCTTACCCGTTAAACTTGGCCGATATCGAAGCATCCGTTGATTCTCGCCGATCGCCTCTCGACTGTTCAGGCCGAAAGTGCAGATATTTTCCGATTTCTCACGATAGCTCAAGATCGTCTAGTCCACGATATCCTTGGCTTTTCAAAAAGCACCGCTGCGACAATTGTCGATACGTAGTAATTACGAGGCATGAAATGGAAGCGACTCTCTCGTTTACTTAATTCTACAATTTCATAAAAACGCGATCGGTATACCTCGATCGACGCTCATAGCGATCAGGATTTTCTCATCGGAATACTAATTTATTCAACAGCCTTCAGCCATTTACCTCAATGTCATTAAAATATTCACCGTTAAAATATTATTTTAGATCGGTGGTGTTTGTACGATGTGGAAATTTGATGGTGAATAAATTGAAAGAATTGTTATGAAACAAAGTTAAACTTTTTTCACGACAATGTACGACAATTCTTCTATTCAATTTCAAGTTCACGGTATATACTAGTTGTACATTTGTCTTGAGATACGTAATCTTTAGAAAAAATATTTTATCTTGGAGAGTTTTAGAAGCCCATGCCAGCCAACAAGATTTAAATGGATAATTTTATCAAAATTGTTTACAATACACATACCGAATAAATGATTTGGTTTTATAATTATTATTAAAATCCACGGTTTTTTCAAGATTCTTGGCACGCCTGGATGTCACGCACGCACACGCGCGCGCACACGCACACGCGCGCCTCTTATCGATCTCCTCAGCGCGGAACTTATTATTTCTTTATGTGCCACTTAGAAACAGGCACATTTGCTATTAGGACGTTGGGAAATCCGTGTCTCTTGGAAGAAGTTGAATCGTTCGGATCTAGTAGATCCGATCGAAATTCAAAAGGAAATTAAGAGTGGAGCCGAGACGAACGAGCGATTGGATATTTTTCATAAGTGAATTGGTTCGGAATAATTATAGACATTGTAATGGCTACGGGAGTGTGAGATTTCTTCCGAGGAAAAATGCAAGCGATAGGATGCACAGAGAGAGAGAGAGAGAGAGAGAGAGAAAAGGAGAGAGAGAAAAAATTCATAATAGCAGAAAAGCTTTAGTTGCATCTCCGAGGTTATGAGGAAAGTACAGGCTGTGTAAAGTTCGTCCACACTTTTACGACTCGGCTGTAGTAAGCTGGTACTTTTTTGTTTCATTTGCCGAATACAAAAATCTCCCGCAAGCCAAACATACAAGGAACACAAGTTTCAACACTAGAATCGTGACTGCAATTTTTTTCATAAATTTTAAAGAACTATAATCAGCTTTTCAAGAAGGTTTTAAAAATGTCTTGGAAATATTAGACTGCTTCTTTTCTTACATTTGAAAAAGATGCGTCAGGTAGTGTTTCTTCTATCTAACTTTCAAAATTATTGTAAATTGGTATTGTAGGAACACGTATGAGAGTGCGCGCGCGCGCGCGCGCGCGTGCGTGTGTGTGTGAGAGAGAGAGAGAGAGGCGAATAAAGATGCTCGTGTCTGTTATTTTCTAAGATAACGTAATAGTTTAGTTTCCCTCTAAGTGGGCGGGAGCAGTTGTGCGAGGGCAGTGGCTGTGTATGAGTGTGAAATATATATATATATATATATATATATATATATATATATATATATATATATATATATATATATGTATGTATATATGTGTAGGTATATCCATTGTTCGATCGTCACCACTTCGCTACCTTAATCTACAAACATATCCGACACTCGTAAAAAGCTTTTACCTGATTATCAAGGGATAGATGTAAATAAAATAAAAAACGACGATCTTCATTTTTTCGTATTAAACATCCGATTCAACATTTAGGACGACAAAGAATTACGTATAACAAACACATTTTCACTGAAAAATACAAAATTTGTTTAGTATTGGAATATTAAACAAATTTAAGCGAACACGATAAACGTTAAGTTGCTTTATAAATTTAAGAGTTCTGGTTGATACAACGTTGTTCATATAACATGAAATTTAGTGAGTACGTAAGATTTTGGATATTATACAATTCAATAGTACTCGGGTATGAGAAGTTGTTTTGAACTGTACAGAAACGCAACAGAAACGCTCCATAAAAGGAGAATTCAGAATCAAAGTTCTTTATGGAATTGCAAATTTGGAACAACGCTATCCGGTTAAGGTAATCTCACTTTAAATTTAGTGGAACTATATTGTTATTCAATGTTTTTAACGGACTGGAAAATGTGATCGTAGTTATCGACAGATTAATGACTCACTCTTGCAAAGACGAGCCGACGCGCAATTCGGTCAGCTTTTGTAAGTTGACCGAATCTTTATAGCGAGTGTAATCGCAATCATTCGAAGATTCAGTATATCAAAACGCAACTTGAAATAATTGTCATGTAACGAACAACTTGTTTCTCATTATTTTTTCATTAAGTTATTCATCCAAATTAAATACATTTCCACATGATATTTTCTAGGATATGGATAATTTATCGAAGAAAAAAATCGAGCAAAATCAATAATTTCAAGGCTAACATCTTGTAAATATATTGTGTTTTGCTGATTATTTCTAATCTCACAAAAGCCGCTGTCCTGTAATCGAGTTAAGAGTTTGTTTATAATTATTTGAAATAAAAAGAAAAAAAAAAAAAAAAAAATTACTAACTCTAAAAATCATACCATAAAAGCCCATTTGACTTTTGACTCTCTTTCAAATTAATGAGTACTAATTACATATAATACTCTTTTCTGAGATATAACGAATATTTTTTTATCTATGATAACATTATCTACATTAACGCAGCTTAGAGCTTTTGTAATTGTAACTCGTTTTACTTTATTCTACATGTCTTGAAGAAATAATATTTGGTGTTCTAATAGATTATCAAGCTGTTGTATTTAAGTAAATTTAAATAATAACGTAATTAAGCCATTACATAATGATGTTACTACTTTTTATTATTAAGTGTATTTGAGTAGTGCACACCGAGACTACTTTTGTTTATTTTATATAATATGACGGTTCATATTTAATGTTTGCTGAATATTTCTTGAAATTGTGGATTTTAACGTTGTAACGTGAAAGTGGTTGCAGCAATTATGATATCGTTGTATGTCAATATAAAAACAATCTACATATAAAACAATAAATTTTATATTATACAACGAGAAAGATAATAATTTAAGCTTCGACCAGATCGTGCTAAAAAGAGATGACGAAACAATTTATTTTTTATTCTCAGCGAAATGATACGATGGTATGCGTGTATATTAGCATGATTTGGAGTTCTAATTGTGTTCCAACCAATTTTATTGAATTGCGCACGCTATATCATCGAGCTTACAACTTCGGGATCATTAATACAAAGAGACGTCTTCTGTTAGTTTTCATTCTTTCTAATAGCAATTTTTGATCTTGGTGATTGCTTTAAGTGGTCTTCAATTAATAATTTAGACTGAAATACCGGTGATCATCTTTAATAGTTAATGATAAAGTATTGCACTCTAGTTAAAATTTCACAAAGGAAAACTGGCGGAACGACGATTAATCTTATTTAAAAGACCAGTGTGTTTACTTTAAAAGATTATATCTTCGTCGTATTATTTAACGAGTTATTAAACGACGAATAACTAAAACCTATATTTACTGAAATAATACTTAAAGTAGAAGAAAAAATTGTATTAATTACATACAAGCGTCTATTTGATTTGGAGTTTTAAATGTGATTGTTCACTCAATCGTAAAATAAACGCTATAAATACTCGATTTATTTTATTCGCCTTGTAAATATTTTAATAATAATAATAAAAGATTTCAATAATTAAATTTACTAAGACTCCCACGTACAATACAGTTACCATGAATTCCTTAAAAGAACCAATCACGTACGTTGCGTATGTAAAATACACCGTTTCACGAACGTTTTACCTATCAAAACTACGGAAGTTGACCTTCAGCTAAATTAACTAGATTTATTTCTCGCATAATGTACGGACATCATTTTCTAAAATATTAGTGGTTGCATTGCATATTATACGAATCTGTCCGATGATAACTGTGAAAAATTACGTTTTCCGGTAAAACTATGCTGCACAGTTGACCATGAAATGAGCTTTAAACTCGGAAATTGCAGTTTATTACAATTAGAATACCACAACCTAATTATTTCATATGCAGACGTGTATGCGTTCATAAAAAAGCCTCGACTGTGAAGTAGTTTACGCGGCCAAAGCAATTAGTAATCGCAAAACTATGTGAATTTCTAACAACATTGACTAGACTATTTTTCTGTAGTGATTGTCAAAAAATAGAAATACTTGATAATATTTATGGGTGCGCGTGTTGCGAAGAGAGAGAGAGAGAGAGAGAGAGAGAGAGAGAGAGTGTGTGTGTGTGCGTGCGCGCGCGTGTATGTGTGTGCTGCGTGCGTCGTGAGAAAGAAAGGACTAACTCAAGGACACAACTCATAAATTAAATTAATCATCGTAAAAATATATTCTTTAAACATGATTTACTAAGTTTACATTCATTTGTCGTCCCGCAGTTAATTCGACACATATATACTGTAACGAAACGATTTTCTACTAAAAATCCTTTTCTACATTTTACGAACCCAATTTGAAGAAGCCAATTATGTAAATAAACAATTTTGAATAAATAACAAGTTTCTAACGTAAGTATTTTTCTAGAGTTCAAGGGTGACTAAGTAATTTAAAACAAATAGAAGAATGTATTCCTAATAAGTAGTTTCAACATCTAGAACGACGGGCAGAGAATACAGAAACCGACTTTAGTTATTAATGTAAAAATATAAATCAATAACGTTCTTAAACATGGACGTCACGATTATATAGAAAAAAATGCATTTTCACTTTCATCGAAAGACCATGAAACCTAATAAAAAAGGATGCCACGGTATAAAACCCTATTTCCGAAGGCTATTGATATCATAAACTGATAACCTATGAATTTTTACTCCTTATATTGCAATTATGTAGACTCTGTCGCACGTTAGGATTGAGGAATTGTTTCTGTTTCCTGAAAATCCCATTCAATTAATGGAATTTCAACTCGGGAATTCCAATTCCTTCTCAATTTCATAGCTTATTACGGTTTCTCTTTAGGTATCAAAAACGATGATATAGGGGTTGAAGATTATGAAAGGGTTCGTAAGAATACAAATTAAACTTGATAAACCTGAAATTCTAGCTTTTAATGATTTAATTGAAAAGTTAACTCTCATTTAATTTTGAGTATATGAGGCATAAAATTCCAGCAATTCGAAGGGCTTGATAATGTCACGTACATAATATTGCAATGACTGCTTGTCCGAAAAGTATTTTTTATTTTTAATAAAAGTTTTGCTCAACTGTGCGAATTGTAAAATCGCATCTACGTGGAGTACGCGAAGGAGTTACACGATCTGATTGTGTAATCATGCAACGTTATATCATTACAGAATTCTTCCTCTACTTGATTTTGTGCAGAATGATCGTGCATCAACGGATGCACACTTGTTTACTTTCTCTTTTCAGGCGTGGCACATCTACGACAATGCCGCACGTTTGCTCTTTGGCATCTTTACAACTAGTCACGTGACAGCAGCGCGAACGCAAACATCAACCCGTCAACTCTGTTATAATAATATATGTATAATATTGTTGAATTTTGTGACGGTAATTGTTATTTAACGACTGCCGGGTAAAATATTAATTATAAATGTTCAGTTGAATGGATATATTTTATTGAAAATGTAAATGAAATGAATGACTTAGTCAGTATTAAATGACTGTGCATTTGTAAATTTTGTACTTGTAAAAGTAGTTTTAGAATTATCTCATATTTCACGAAAATGAATTTCTATGTATCGAGATATCCATCGTTATATTCTTTTAATTTTTGGACATATTTATGCAAACGTTGTTTCCTAAATTCATTATTCAATTAATACATAATTTAATACATTATTTAAACGAAGGAGGAGAATTTGTCTAAAAAATGAAAATCCGGCTAAATATCTTTACAGAGTTTACTTTTTTCAAAGATTACATTGTTTTGTTAAAATATTATTAAACAATGCTCGATTTATTCTATTTTATAATTAGCTTGAAAAAGGCAAGTTAGATCACAATTTTATGGTAAAAGTGTAGTAAAGAAAAATATTAGTTTTTAATATCGTAAACTTTCATAAAGAAAATGATATTAAAGGAGTAACGATGTTCCAGAAATTGTTTGATCTTTATTATTGTATTTGCCAATTTTACGTATTTTTGCGTATATTTGTATAGTAGTTTCTATCGAAGATGCACGAATCTTTTTCAAATGTAATTAGAATAATTCTCACATTATTATTATTATTATTATTTAACGGTATAAACGATACATACTAATTACATTAGAATTATTAGATTATTAGAGAGAATATTTTTTGTAGAATTGCTTATAACGTTTATCTTTTTTATCCGTTTAATCATAAAAGGATGCTCTAATCTTTATTCTTATTCTTTACGAAACTACATTTTTTAAAAGAAATTTTTATTTAATACATAATATAATTAATAGTTACACTTAATAAATATGGTGAATTAAGAAAGCCCGCGAATTATGCTTATGGAAAAATCAGTCATCGATGTATTCGTAAGATCTCAGATTAACGACTTGTTCTACGGCGTGGATAAAGTTCTCGTAATTATTAACGACCGTCGTGAAATATTGCAATATCTTTTAGCTTAATTTGAAACCCTTTTTCGATAAATTCTTGTTCACGACGATAATGATTAAATTGAAAATGTAAATAAAGCAATAGGCTCCGTTTTATTATTCAAAATACAATCTATTAATTCCAATGGCTTAACGAGTACGAATACTCAATATGAATTATGAATTCATATTTCTTTTCATAACTCACGAACTTGTTATAAATGTCATTAATTTTTAATTCGATTAAGTTGTGACAGTGCGGTCGATTGCGTTTTGCGTCTTTCGTTCATCTCTTCGTGTCTCCAGAAAACAAGATGTTATCAATTTCTGAATATCCGACGATTGAAACTGCATCGGCGATGCTCTTTATTTAAAACCCCTCGTAGCTGCAGCTAATTGTACGCTTCGCTTAAAGCCACTGTCGATTATTAATACTTATCGATAAAATAATAAGCGGAGAACTTTCGATGACCGTTGCTCAATTGTTAACTTAAAAAGCGTTCATACGTTTCGCTGTTTGTTAATACTTTGTATTTATTTTCTGATAACGTGCGATAATTTTTCAACGATACTTTCCTACTTTAATTCCGACAACAGCTGATTTCTTACAATCTCTCATTTATCACTGTTTTAATGTTCTGCGGTAGTACAGTGTATCAACTTTCGGACTTTTGCATTTTTGTAGCTTCCAGTACAAGGATAATTGTTATCGGTTGCTTTTCTCATAAAACGAGACGTCAAGACTGGTTATTCCTTTATCCGCCTTTGCTTAATACTCGCTCCGCTTACATGTATTAATTATTAATGTTTACCGCTGGAGACGCTTTCGTGCTCTTCTCAACCAGATTTTGCACGAATTTAAAAACGATCGTTAGTTAGAACAACTAGTCGAGATCCCAGAATTGCTTCTTATCCAATGTGCAACGTTATAAGTTCTAAATAAATAATCGGTAGTAACGAGTCTTACATTTATGTTTATTCAAATGAAGAATGTATCACTCTTTAACAATAAAATTTCCAGATGATCTAATGACAATCGGCGGACCTACAGTAGACTTGTTTTCCCAGAAAACGTAACAGGATTTCATTATCTTTAACAATATTTGACAACGAACAGCGTACAAGTGTCTTTGACGGTCCCAGTTACACGACAAGGAAATAAGTTCAACACGTTACTTTGATGCCAATGGAAAGTTCGATCACGAATATAATTCAAACCGGACCCTGACGTACTCAGGGATCTCATTTCTTCTTCTTGCCTCTGGCCCCGTTTTTCTTGTCGCACGTATTCTCCTCGGTTTGCATTTCACGAGTCTCGAGTCGTAGGGGCGGTCGGCGCTCAGGTCCTTTGGGTGTGCGCATCTCCAGTTGGATATCGGATTTCTCCCCCGCGCCCACCAGACCCTTCTTGCCGATCCGCAGGATGAAAATGTCGTGGTCGGGATCGCGCAGATCCTCCGCTGTCGCTGCCTCGCTTTCCGAGGCCACGGTCACGCAGGCCCTCTTGCCTTCCTCGCTCGAGTCGTTAGTGGAGTCCATTAGTCCTGAAACCTAGGGTGCGTTCAATAGTCACGCGATCAAGGCTCTTCTCCGAAAAACCCTGACGAAAAAGTAACTAACGAGTCCGACTCTTTAGGGCTGACCTCCATCCGCGAGAAATCCATAAGGTGCGTCCTAGAGACATTTCATTTTAAATATTTACTTAAAAAATGCATCATATCGATTATCGTTGACGTTAAAACAGCACGTAGCTGCAGTATTTGCTAGAGCTATTGGTATTAACTGTTGCACGAGTTCGTAGGAAATATTTGTCATACCTAATGTGAAGAATCAAGGCGATTAAACTTTCGGTGTTGGTGTAATACCAATCGGTTATCGTGTAAATTAAGATGATACCCCGGGAAGTTTGTAGCTTTTAGCTAAATAGGATAAGATTTCAGCTGAAATTCAAACATAACGCGACTTGGTTTATAACGCGATTTAGTTCAGGTGAATTAAATCTCTTCTATTGGGTTCATTTACGCGTCTCTGGCGTATTTAAGGAGCAGAGCAGGGTATGGATTGAATAAGGACCTTGAGGACAACGGCCTTGCCGCAGGGTTCCTTAGGTCCTCGACTAGTCTGAATAGGTTTGCAGCAGTTGTCGGGCTCACCCTGACCCATGGGTCGATCGCATTTTTTCACTGGCTTTGGTGGATTGGGGGAGATCCTGGCTCCCGAGCCTATGCGACACGGCGAGCAGGGCAGCTTCGGTGGTTTGCACACAAGGCAATCCTTTTTGGCTTTGCCAGCCGTTCCGCTCTCCTCGAGAACATCGAGGTCGCAGCTCGTGTGATCGAGCACACGGCACCTGTAGTTCAGCGGTGTAGTGCAAGTGTTCTGGTCGTTGGCTTTGATGATGAAGCTCGCATTGGAGGAGGAGTCGACGTCTGGGGATTTTAGCTCGGTGACGATCGTCTGGCCGCACCCGGATATCCGGGCCAGCACGCATATGCTACCGGAAATTTGACCACCGAACGCTAAGGGCAGCTCACCTTCGAAGGTCTTCGAGGGGTTCTGCAACAGTTAAAAGGGGCAATTTTTAAGAATTTATAGAAGGGTAATTGTGCAAGTGAAAGAAAATCTTTTTAATGTTAATTTAAAAATATTTGAAGCTGAAATGTGCCCCCTTCGTAAGGACGACAAATAAGTGATTCAAACGGGATACTTTCGATACTTTGCTCGACTGCAAATTGATGATAAATAGCAGCGATAAATAAACGAGATTGATGATAAGTAGCAGCGATAAATAAACGAGATTGATGATAAGTAGCAGCGATAAATAAACGAGATTGATGATAAGTAGCAGCGATAAATAAAGGAAACGATTAAATCGTTAAATGGTTATAATACGATTGCATTAGTTGTAGCTATGATTATCGAACATTATCCCTCTCTGTAATTAATAACAACGGAGCACTTTAAACCTTTAGGTCAGATCCTTTGTAGCGCGCGCTATCGATTATCTCTTTGCGCAGTGCCGCAAAGTGAATACTCATATCGATTTCCGCATATCCTACGAGGACATCTGGCTTAATATCCTGCGGCATTTTCTTATACACGGTCAAGTCGATCTTGAGATCTTTGCACATATCCTCGACCGTATCCTGATCAAGAGCGAAGAGAACGGATCTGCCAGAGTAAAAGGGTTCGACATTGGCAGCAACTCCTGGTTGGGGATCGAATAAAGCGTCTACCGGCGATAATTGCATACTGTCGTCCTGCATAATTATAAAAGTTACGCACTGTATTAGTTATTTTAAAACAAAAGGTGTGATTTGTGTCGTTGTATTAAAAGAACTTGTAAAATTGGTAATCAGGAAAATTGTTTTCAGTTCTGTATTTGCAATTGCGATTGGTCTTTGTACTTCAAATATAGCTATGTCTTAATACGTCTTTCGCATTTCCTTTTCATCAAATAACCATGAATGAAAATCACTCGTAATAAAGTACCAATATTGATGTTACTTTCCGCGCATTCACTTATTTGTGCAAGAGTTTTGTTTCTTTTACAAACAGCATTAGTTCATCAGGATTTGCGTACAGATTTTTAATCAGCACATATAACTTTGAATGCGCAATTCGGGACTTTTTTGCTTTTGTGAAATTGTGAGATTGTAGCGAAAGTAGTTGAAAGTGAAAATCTTTATGCTCGAATAAGTGCTCGGGAAACTAACCCAATTGAAGTCAAGAAATTTGAAGGCGACGGTTGTGGGTACGAAAAACATTTCGTTGAGTTTCGCTAAGCGGTGGCTTCTTATTTGGCAAACGTAGAATTCTAAGAGGAAGAAATATTGCTCCTTGCAGGTTTCTTGACAGGACGATTTACACTTAGACATTGCTTCAGTCGATGCCATTTTCGGATCTTTTCTTTTTCGAAGTGATGCTTTCTTTCTTTGTTTAAAAGACTTTTATATAAAAAAATTGTTGCATTACTATTTTTTGTTTTTGTTTTTGCGCAATTTATTTTAATTATGAAAATGCATCTTTAAACGGACTAGAATTTAGAAGATATAAGTGGTACGTAACCTTGTGATTTATGTGGTGTAAAATTGAGGAATAAATGAAAAATTTGAATAAATGACTCTCGGATAAGTTCGATTTTAATGTCAGTGTGACACTTTTGACAATTCTTTCTGGTTATAATTCAAAATTTTAGTAATATTGTAGAGTTATCAAAACAATTTATAAAATTATAAAAAGTCTTATATTCCGTGCTGCGTTAAAATGCCGAACGGTATAAAACAGGAGCTTTTTCTATTAGAGTTTTTGATCGATAAGGTGAACATTCCCTCGGTAAAAGCTATGGATGAAGATATTTTGCTGGTGAAAACATGTATCGAATTTAAGGTTAACGCAGTCATATTTTACGTCGAAAGAACGTCTACTAGTATTAAAATAGAAATTTATTTTTAAAAGTACACGAATTCGCGCAGCACGTGCTAAAGTTGACTTTCAGTTCTGCAAGCGCATCATTACAATATCGAATATTTAACATAATTTCGCGATACTAATACTCTTGAAGTGGAATATAACTAGAATAGAATATCGATAGTTGGTGATACAGTAATCATCGATATAAAATTATCATTGTTTCATACGTTTTACTACTTTACAGGTCAGTGCACGTTATAAAGGCACGGCACTCGTGAAATACTAAAGATTTCTAATAGTTCGTCGGTACATCGAGCTTCAATACAAAGCCAAAGTATATCGGAGGGGATTATTTTGCATTTAATAATTTTTTACATTGTTCCTTTAGTTAAAAACACAACCGACGGTAGAATTGGTATCGACGGTAAATATATCGACAAACGCATGGTAAACTTGTCGTCCTAAATTACAGATTCTAAATCTTCCAACAATCGATATTTGTCAAGATTCGACGGATGCTGACTGCACCTGCCTCGGGGACGACGGACAGATCTTCCGTAAGGGAAAGTCCTGCCTGTTCGCCTTGCCGTGTAACATTCTAAAGAATCCCGTTAGTTCGTTCCCGGTCGTCATGACGGTCTACAAAAAGTTGCCACCGAGCGTTTTACCCGACGTCATGACAATCGGCACCAACCAGATCGAACTTCGCGACATCATGAACTGCCTCCTCGCGGAGTCAGCCTGTGCGTCGGAGAACCCCTGCAGGACATTGAAGAACAACTTCAGGATCAAGACGGCGACTGGTCAGTGCGTGGGCGAGGTCGAACTCTACCTGCGCTTCTCCCGACTAGGCAGGAAGGTCGTCACGCAGTTCCAGAATCCTCACAACAAGAAGCTCTACCTATTCACGGGGGCGCGAAACAGTCCTGTCTTTCAGTGCAGGAAGATCCCGTCGGAGCTACTGCAGGACGACGTCCTGGAGCACTGCGCTTGCGATAAGCCAAAGTGCGGGGCCAAGGAGCCAACTCCTCGAACCTGCTGCACCGAGGGTCCACCCCTCGACGTTAACTCTCGTAATTGTCCCTCCGTACCTCAAGCTTGTGGACCGAAGAAATCGAAGAAATCGACGAAATTGTCAAGGCCGTGCTGTCCAACTCCTAATAGTGAGATATGACTTTAAGCGAGAGTTTCTCGCGTGCCTTTATTTATTTTTGGCTCGAGCAAACGAGCGCGTAACATTTTTATTTATTTTATTTTGTTGTAAGACGCATTTAACGTTCAGAAGCAACGAATGAATATTGATAATTCAGTACGATCGCATTTGATAATTTTGTTTGATTTAGAGACCAATGAATCTACCTCTTGCAAGCAGAACAACGAAGAAAAAACACGAAAATGTGGATGTGAAGTTAAAGACAATAAATCATCATGCAGGAAGTGACCGAAGATCGTAACAAAATTATTATAACGTAAGATATTACAGGCGCGTGAGTATAAAGCATAAGCTTTTCAATAACGAGGAAACCTACGGATTTTGTAACATTCTTGTTAGAACTTGGAGTAAATAATGACGGTTCTTTGCTCTTTCGAGCGATCGTGGAAAGGCAAAACATACGAATGAGAATTAAACCGTACGAATACATCAATCGATACAGAATAATATTATAAATGGCTACACAAAGTACGCATTATCGTGTATTTATTTTTTGTTTTATTGCGCGATGACGTATTTGCTAACCTGTTTTAGATGAAAAAAAAAATCTTTTTCGACGATGGCCGAGTCAAAATTTAAATGTACCGATAAGAAATATGAAGATAAGAAAAATGAAGGAAACAAGAGAAAAAAATCAGAAAAAGCCGAAGTTAAAGAAAATGAAAAGTCGCAGGAAAAAGACGACGAGGAATTGGATGAATTTGCAAAGATGAGGAAGAAGAAGGAAGAATGTCAGAAGGTTTGGGAAGAATCTTGGGAGAGGAAACTTAAAGAGGACGAGTGCATGGAGGATTACAAGGCGTGTTGCACTCCAGATGACTTTTATCGAAAGCCCAAGTTCCAGTCCAACATCTGGATTCAAGTAAAGCAAGAGAAGAACAATCAACACGTGCAGATGGCTTTCATGTAATTTGTCTCTTTTGCTCCAGCCTAAGTTTTCTTTAAGTAACGCAACAGAGCAACAGAAATCATCTGCATTCGTACTACTGATGTACATAATTACATTTTCATACGAATTTGTTCCATTTGCTTGCATTCTGCGTTACTTAATACAAGACGTTATCGCCTTCTTGTATCATTAGTCAGTACTTATTTTTAGGAATGTACCAGTCCCTAAGCCTAAATGCCCGCCTTATCCAGCAGTGAAGAAACCTCATCCACAAGAAGGGAAATCCATTTGTGAAGAAAGGAACAGAGGGTAGAATAATGGCGAGAGAAGCTCTGAAATGAAAAATGGAATACATTGAATAGTGAATACAACTATGAATAATGGATAATGAATAAATTGAATAACGAATTTCGAGGCATAAAATGTTTCATTCCTGCCTAAAAATCATTTCTACGAATAAGAAAAAAAGTATGTACATCAATGTCCGTCATGAATGTATCGTTCGCAATTTATACCAAATCTATTAACGTTATAGCGTTTAACTTTGTACTTTTTCAGTAAAATACAATGTTGTAGTACACTTTGATATCGAGCAAAAAAGACGCTTAGTCATTTATATAAATCAAGAATATCATTTTTATTCTTGTGTAATTTTTAAATAAAAAAGCGTAAAAGAATTTTTACTGGTTTTTTACTTTATTATACGAAATCTACAGAATTTCAACGGTGTGAAATAAGCTACAATTTAATATTCATAGGAATACATTTTGTATTTGTAAATTTTGTAAAACGAATTAAGTTTTATGTAAACGGTTAAATGGTTAAATACATCGGTATAGTGTAAAAAATTATTGTGTAAAAAATTTAGGTGTAGATTCATTAAATAAGTCATGAATTTAATTTTATGAATTAAGAATTTGAATTTGAATAAAAATATAATGCAGAAAAGTTTTAAAAATGTATACTCGAAAATATCCATAAGCCGCGTCACCTTAAGCTAATAAAAATTTCAATAAAATAGTGTATTAATACAAGCAAATTATAAGTATCGATTAATATTTAAGGTAAATAATGTTTTTTCAAATTAATCTACCATATGCAGATATATTATCTCACGCAATGAAAAACTTTTGAATTGGAAATAGAAGATTTATTAATTGTATTATATATATATAAAATATAAAGCAAATTCTTAACTGTGTAAGATAAAGAAAACATGCAAAAGTGTTTATTAATTAATAATGTTACATTGAAATGTACAAGTTTCTGTAAAAAAAGTTTCTGTAAATTGTTGGGGTATAGTCAATTTTTTATTTACATTATTTATTTAATCAATATTGAAATTTTTTTAAATTTGAAAAATATGTTTTTCAATAAATTTATAGATAATAATGTAATTAAAATAATAATGTATCATTATTATTATAATTTCTTTTAAGGTACTCAGTGGAGACAAAATAATTTTAAAGATGTGTTAAACATCGCTTTAATAAGTATGAATTGTTCATAAAATGGAAAAAAAGAACAAGTTTTACAGCAATGAGCTCTTGTAATAAAGAACAAAATTACATGAGAATTTTTTATATCTAATGTTTCAAAAATACCTGTCAAAGATAATAATCGATTGAATTAACGATAAAATCAATCTGAATACAAGTTCCAATCTCTTATTTAATTTTTTGAAATACGTACCTACGTACGTACTAGGATATAGCCTTGAATAATATACTTCTCAAGTTATACAAAATATGTCCGTGGTTAAATAATCGAGATAGCAAGTCCGTTAACCTCGAATCAGTTATTAATAGAAAAAAAAAAAATTGCTTTCCCAGGAATTATTCGATCGTTAACGGGATTGCACATTATCATTGCATTACGGTCTAAAACACGATCGCGTAATAACAGCATTTAATAGTCGTCTTCTCGACTATCTTTCCATGCAATACATTTTTCCATGCAATACATACCGTGGTATATTTTTCCATGGTACTATAAGCTCTCGAAGGAAGGGACGTTTTTCTCTCGACGTGAAAAAGGTCCATCGACTGCGTCTGACACATCAAAACATTCTGTCGCTTAACCCAGCTGTTGCCGGGATTACCAACTCTCAAAAATATTCTTTTAATAGACTGACAAAGAGACGAAGCATCAAGAGCTCAGAAAAATCGATTGCCAGATTTTCACCCTCTGCAACAACTAGGGACAAGTAGGATCCACCCCTGTCTGTAATTACATTGTCGTCCTTTCAAAAGAACGAGTGCACTCTTGCATGCAGCCTCGCTTCTGCGATATCGCGGAATCTTTATAGGGGTGAGAGTTTGCGCAGGGGTTGGCCGTAGTTGGCCGTTGAAAGTCTCCTAGCGATCGCTCACTTTAACGGCGTACCTCACGGCCTTTAACGGCCTTCCTCAAATGCGCGCTGTCTGGACAGTTGCGAGCAAACCTCCTGATAAATAAATAAATGGGTTTCGCTGCTGAAGCTCCTTAATGCTGACATCACGCGGATAATCTAGTATCTAGAGTGGAGCGACGATAGTTGCCAAAATCATCCCTCGTCGAGACCAACCGCCGTTCGCTCGGATTCGCGAAAACTCGCGTCGAAGGTCGAGCGGTCGGCCGATTTCTCACGCGCGAGATTATCCCCCTAATGAGGTCGTTCACCGACGGGGTGGGGGTTGAAGGGGTGCGCGTAGTGCGCCGTCGCGGATCCGGTGCCTCCTGCCCCTGCGGGCCGATATTCCGGCGCGTGCGTGGGCGCAGTCGACCGGCGCTCAGCCCGTCGTCGTCGCCAGCTTCGGGGATGCTGCTCGAACCGTGGCCGCCATGAACGGTTCACCCCAGCAGCAGCACGAGGAGCCGGAGAACCCGACGCCGGCGACGACGCAGACGAGCGACGCGATCCAGCCTGTAGCGACGAGGAACAGCGCCGGCATTGACCTCAGCGACGACGACGAGGAATGGAGCAGCCTCGTCGAGCGTGTAAATTTTATCTCTCACTCACTCACTCACTCGCTCATTCGCTCACTCGCTCACTCACTCACTCACTCGCTCACTCACTCGCTCACTCGCTCACTCGCTCACTCACTCACTCACTCGCTCACTCGCTCATTCGCTCACTCACTCACTCACTCGCTCACTCGCTCACTCGCTCACTCACTCACTCACCTCACTCACCTCACTCACTCACCTCACCTCACTCACTCGCCTCACCTCACTCACTCACTCACACACACACACACCACACACACACACACACACACACACACACACACTCTCTCTCTCTCTCTCTCTCTCTCGCGCGCGCGCGCGCGTCTTTGCTTGTCCAGGCTTTTCTTGCTTTTTCCTTATGTGTGTACTCCTGTTGGACGCGCGGTGATGGATTGCGCGCCACATGCTCTCGGGGATCAATATTTTTCCATCGTACCGACAAAGTGTCTCGTGATTCAGCACCGAGGGATTTTTCATTTTTGCGCAACTCCTTACGCTGCGAACGCTCCGATTTTCAGTACGATTATTCTTGGTCGAGACACCGCATTTTCCTTTCCTCGCGATGCTGCCGTACGCGGCCTTTACCCTCGTGCGCTCCTACTGGAACAACCACACGTACGCGTTAATCTCATGGTCAGGCCATGTTCGTTTTTGTTCTCTATTGCGCTCTCTAACGAGTTACGAATTCACGATTTACTCGAGCGACTTAAATTATGCACTGGTAATTCAATTTGTCAGATGTTTCTTTGAGCGGGTCAGTGATTGCCTTTTGACATTTTCTCTCTTTCAGATTCTGCGTGATTTTTAGTTAAAAAAAAAGAAAATGCATACAGAGAGACATTACTCCAAAGTACAGGTTGGTTTCACAACAGATTTACTTTCGATGCACCTTTAACGCTTACGTATTCACCAAAAATGTCAATGCGTATTGGTGTAAGTGCCCTTTACACCAATTAGTTTACACGTTTTGCCAGTACATCAGTAGTGTTCTTTTTAAGTATTTGACCGCTAGGCAAGAGTTGGGAGAAAGTCCCGCGTTGCTCGCGAATTCGCAATCGAGGTAAAATCGCAAGGGATCTAGAGAGCGAGGCGAGGACAATTACTTGCTTGTAGCGTACGTCACGCGTGGTCTTACTCTCTGATATTGGATTAAATTTCCTGCGCCTCTGAAGCAGCAACTCCAAAGACACGCTGCCGTGGGAACGCGACAAATTAATTACGTGAACTGATGTCTAATTAAGCTACGGCGTTGGACGCGCTTCTTCGCTGATTAAATTTCTTACTTTTTTCTTTTCTCTTCGAGTGAAATTCTTTGAGAAAAGAAATTTGAGAAAATGACGAGATTGGTGTACTTATTCACGAGCTTATTTATTCCGTACGCACTTATAATTTGGTCTGCAGTAGTTATTTATTAAATAAACACGTTAAAACTTCTGCGCAACGGATAATTAATGATTAAAAGTAATTTCAAATTGAATATATACCAGCATCGTTTTCGTAATTTATATTTGTTAGGCGCACAAAATCCACACGCACACTCGCGTTACTTTCGCGTACGCGCACTTCGGTATCCTACGATATATGACATCTCCACCTAAAAGCAAAATCTAATAAATTTTATAGCGATAATTTCGTTCGCTTTATTTTAATATAAAATAAACGCGTAATGTGCTTATACATCGATGGATGATAAAAGTTCCACTTCATAATGCAACATTACGGTTACAAATGTCGACGTGCTTTTACGAGAGTATCGTAAAACATACTGATTTTAACTTCCAGCGGTACCTAATGCCTCAGAAAATGTTCTTACACAAATAATCAGATAATCATGCGCTTCATGATTTTTTACAGACAACGTTCCTTACGAGTAGTAAGGAACGTATCAAAAAACATAACGTACCGTATTCAAATATTCACGTTGCGAGTGCACTCTCTCACGGCTTACCAAAAGAAGAAAAAGCCACGCGTAAGCCTAGAAATCAGAACAATGAATGTGTCTTCTTTTATTATTCCAGGCCGTTCTCGAAAGGACGAAATCGGATCGGTTGACGCGAGCCGACGAAGACCGACGACGACGCACCATAATTGTCGAGAAGAAAAATGGCACGTACGGTTTCACGTTACAGGTAAAGCTCATCCTTTCCACGATCACGACCTACGCTTCTCCCTCTCTCTTTATCTCGTGCACCATCCGTACATCCATACGTTATATATCCACGTAAAAGTTGTTCCGCCATCAAACTTCGACGAGAGAAATGGAAATCTCACTTTTGACGTTCGGAGGCAGTAAAATTTTTCAGGAATGCAGTTCTGTCTTTTTGCGGTAAAGCATTTTATTCGTGCTAAATGCTCAAGTCCTCAAACTTCCCCGATCGAAAGATATTTCTCGTACAAAAGCATTAATACGAGAACAAATGTCATGAATAGCGTTAATTAACGTTTAAATAACGCAGCTCCTTTCAAATTATTGTATCCCGATCTGTATTTCTAAAATTGTATTCAACTCAATTTTTGTACAAAATCAACGATCTTCGATGCAAGAACTTAATTAGAAAGGCGACAGTTTTTACACGAATTTGTTTGTAAAATTATGAATAGAAGTTAGTTATTTACTTAATCGAGCTGAAAAAAGTTTGAGCCCGCGGAAGTCTGACTTTTTACTTCGTAATTTTATATTGTAAATCATTTGTGAAACTCGGTTAATCAAAAATCTAGAAAAAAAAATATGACTAAGAAAGTATCGGCGACAACAGTAGCATTTGGTTCAACTGCGCGCAAATGCTTCCCTATTGCAGAGCTACGGAATACACTACAAACGAGAGCAGGAAATCGAGATGGTTACGTACGTCGACTACGTGGAGTACGATGGACCGGCCTTTAAAGCCGGAATGCGCGAGGGCGACGTGATAGTCTCGATAAACGGTCAAGAAATGGACAGAGCCGATCATAAGACTCTCGTTAACTTCATTAAGAACTGCGACGCCAGGATGCGCATGGTTGTCTCCTTCGAGGATTGCGTTAAAAAGGTACGTTACCATCGAACTTTAAAGTTTAACGACATTATCGAAAGCTTAGGTCGACGCGGTGGTTTTCTTTATTCGCTTTATTCGCGCGAGCAGTCACTCGATAATATTTATCAACAGTTCGGCAAAAGAGAATTGGGCTTTTCAAAATTTTCAATATTCTCATCGAAACTGACAAATCTACGCTTTAGGCGTTCCTCAATATAGAGACCTTTTATTTTACAAAACATTCTGCAAACCACAATTGTTCGCGTAAAGAACGCGTAACGATAGCTTAGCCAACGAGTTTAGCTGCAACGTTTTCTCTAAGTTAGTAGAGAAAATTCTACGGAAATTTGGGTGAATTTACTCGTTCCTTGTGATTGTCGCGTGATTGGCACTCGTCGCCAAAGTTAATAAACAATAAATTATTAAAAGAACTTGCGTTAATTTGAAGGAAATGCTTAGGATCCTCGGATTATCCCGAGTATTCAATCGTGGTAAATTGGCGCAAACTCGTGTGGCTTCAAATTTCCCTCGTAGACTTATTCAGCAATTTACTGGCGCGATTAGATCAAGAACAGCTGACTTCAACCCAATTTCCAGCGCATAAATCCGAAGCTGGAGTTGCATTCGGTAATTTACCCAACTGCCGTTTTCATTAGCTCACCCTCTAGGCCTACCCTCTAGTCGTTTGCCCTTCGTAACCCATTGTTCTAAAGTAAATTTCATCTAGGTTGCGCTTCACATGCGTTACATCGAGCTGCAGCGCGCCCTGCAGACGAGGCTGAGCGAGCTCGAGCGACTCTGCGAGCGCGAGCGGTCGATCCTCATGGGCCGCTGGAAGACGCACTCCTTACCGGCCCGAAAGCGCACCCCCAGCAGCCAGAGCACCGGTGCCGACTCCGGCTTCGAGCCCTCGTCGGCCTCCAGCCTCGGCTCCGCGGATACCCGCTCCTGCTGCCGTCCGGCCTCCTCCACCGAGCAGTTGCTCCTCTACAGCGTGGTGAGTCCCCCGGCTTGTGGAAGAAATCGTGAATCGGCGAAAAAGTGGCCGCGCATTCCCTACGAGTACTTCAATTTTGTAAAGATCCTTAAAATTCCTCCACCTCCCATCCGTTCGTGGCAAACATCACATCACTCGATTAATATCACTGTGCCGTGTCAAGGAGTTTCGGTGTTTCAATAAAGGAGAAAAGGAGAAAAGGAGAAAAGAAAAAAGCACGTATTCCTAGCAATGGGCATTCAATGCAACGTTCCAGTGCACTTTCTTTTACGTAAATATTGCTAAATATTTCTATGCGGTTTTTTTACACAAGATCGACTGTGAACATTTTTGATACTCCCTCGGAACGAAGAGTTAATTAATTTAACTCTTCGCCGGTATATTTAACACCCGAAATCAGCACGAAAATATCGCCATTAAAAGCACTTGTTTTCTTGTACCCGGTAGTATGCCGATGGTCGTTCATTCCTGATCCCTCGTAGTGCCGCATGCCTGGTGGCAATTGGACCACCTCGTTCTCGTAGTGACCACCACCACTTCCTCTCGAACGCCTCCGTCGAGGCAAGTGCCAACTCAGCCACCTCGTCTTCGCGTCACAGTTATCACCAAGCCAATGGCCTAAGCAACGGTTCAGCCACTTCCAAGAGCAAAGACAGATCATCCCACAGTAACAACAAATCCAATCAAGTTTCTCAGGTAGTATTATCGTTTCTCCTATCGCATCTGATTATTGCTTTTCTCGCTTTTAGATATATTTATACGTACTTGGTGCGATTTTGAACTTTCGCCTCGGTTTGTTTCATTCGATTCTACTTTATGTTCAACGCGCATAAATATTCATGTGCGTGCAGCAACGAGTAAATCATAATTTCTTTCTTTGACGTTTATTCGGGTTGTATAAAAAATTTGACGCGGTAAATTTACTTTTAAAAAGACGAAATAACAGCGATCGACCGAGCAAACGAGGAAATTTCATCTAAATATAATGGAGATTCGATTCAATGGTATCGTTTATTTACGAATTTAAAAGGAAACGTATATTCGCTATAATTACGTATTTATTCGATAAGCATTTTAAATTTATATTTTTCTCTTCGAACAATAGAACGATCGTATAACATTTTTAAATATATAATTAACCCACATTGCGCGAATATTACGAAACGATATATCAT
This sequence comes from Wiebesia pumilae, assembly GCA_018907045.1. NCBI lineage: Eukaryota > Metazoa > Arthropoda > Insecta > Hymenoptera > Agaonidae > Wiebesia > Wiebesia pumilae. Next base: position 8,528,822 of record JACCHZ010000138.1, read on the forward strand.
TATCGTCCGTCTGATCTATCATAGTTAGGTGCGAGAGTTCCGTATAGGTTGGACAAATTCTTATAAAAGAATACCAAATTTAAAATTATCACTCGCAAAAATTAGCCCAATGCTCTTTACTTTTCAATACGCGTGAAATAAGAATTATGTAATGTAATAAAGTTTTTCGATCTCATTGGTCGAGCCAAATTCAGCGACAGTCATGCGGTATTTGCAGAACGTACATAGCGATGAGCGCAATGGCTTGCAATGGTGACTTGGCAATTCAATAGAGAAACCCGATTTTATTACAAAAAATTTCGTTCGACAAATAAACCCATTAGGAAATAACGTCGCGTATATAAATAACGTAATATAAATAATATAAATATAACGTAATATAAATATAAATAACGTCGAAACTCCTGTGTAAAGTTTCTCTATAGCTGTTTATATAAATGTTTTAATAAATTTAACTAATTTGAAATTATTTTGGAAAACGATTGGTCCGCTGTTTTATTACTTGGATGAACTTTTTAATAAATAATAAATGAGTTACGCCAAGAAAGCCGGATAATAAAGTTACATTTATGCGCAGAAACAGCAGCAAGTCCTGGAGAACCTGTACCCGGGTACCCGGGATCTCTGCGTCGCGTGCATATCGAATGCGAATCGAAGAAACCGAGCGGAGCGTCAGCCGCAGGGAGACAACGGAAGTTTGGACGCCTACGACCTGGCCAGTCCCTGTTGCGACCCTAATTGCGTGCCTAACAGAAGACGCAGAGAGAAGCACCGCAGGTCGCGACACGAGCTAAGCTCGCAGGCGCATCAGCATCAGGTTTGGGTAAGCCGGTGTGCACTTTACTTACATTGTTCGGCTGCGGAACCTCGTGTCGCGCGACTCGGAATAAATATAACAAATTAGTGGGAGGAACATCTCTTCAACGAATTTTCATGGAGATTTTTACGAATGGCTGAAACGAAAATCTGCGTTGCTCAACTTCAATCCTAATTCAATGAATCTAGGGGGGAAATTATTTGCCGAGGGAGAAGATCATCGCTGAATGACAATTCTGAGCTTTTTAACACCTGTGCTACAAAATTTTGATCGAATTGCAATTTAGTTGGCTCTGATTAACGAACGATCGCAAAAAGACGGCTTTCGAGATCGTTAGGCGAATAAACTGAAGTTAGGGTCAACTTATTAAGCCTTTGCGTCGACTGCATCGTTTACTCGTACACTGATAAATCCTATTTCTATAATTAACCTTATATCGATGTTTGATGATCAAGAAGACGAAAATTACCGACTACTTCACGTGCTCGTTGCATTAACTATTTCATTATTACAAAGATTCAGACTGACGTAAGTAACGAATTTTGCAATTCGTGATATGTAAATTTGACAATTTCATAGTACCGTTATGTAAATCCGCCGCTACGTGTTGAAACTACCTGTCGAAACAAGATTAATGAGAATACTGTCTCGATTAATAGCGATCGCGAGTGCAGTAAGTTATATTTGAATGGATAAAGCAAAAGAATTAGGGATCGAAAAGTGTATTTGAATTGTCGTTATCGATTGTGGTTAGTATTGTTTGTAAAAGAATTGGCAAAGTGACTCTAGCATCACCGCTTGCAGCAGCAGCAACAACAGCAACAGCAACCGCAGCAACAGCAACCGCAGCAACAGCAACCGCAGCAACAGCAACCGCAGCAACAGCAACCGCAGCAACAGCAACCGCAGCAACAGCAACCGCAGCAACAGCAACCGCAGCAACAGCCACGTGAACATCATTCCAATCAGCATAATTGCGCTCGTGCCTCGGGACACAGTCTCCATTCTACCACGAACAGCGAAATATCGAGGGGAACTGGAAGCGTCGTCTCGTGTTCCACGTCCCTCAGCACCGACACTCTCTACTGGGACCCGAACGTCCAACATCGACCTCCGCCTTGTCTCCAGTACGTTAAGCCTAAGTCCTGGGACAACCTCGCGACAAAGGCCTTCGGTGGTTATGGCTTCGGCTACGGATATCTCGACACTGTCAAAACAACCCATAGCGCGGAACGACCATCAAAGTCCGGTAAGCGTAAAAAAGCGCAACACCTGCGTCCTTTCTTTCTTTCAAACAGTTTATACGCAACAGATGTCACGATACCGTTCCAGACGCAATTATTTCAACGAGAAATTATAAAGCAACTGCCAACATTGCTAGGCTGAGATACATAATTTATTTATTCGTTATATTTCTTATAATTAAAATTGAAGGCACGAGTAGCGCGAAGAACAAGTACCATATTGACATTTACGTCTAGTGACGCTGTTAAATAACTATTTATAATTAATTATACCTTGACAAAGTACCATACAAGCACACGAATTACTCCTTTTTCAATAGATATTAATATTGATAAAAATTGGGCTTGGAGTCCGAACTTAAGTAACTGAATCAACTTCAGGGAGTCTTTATTCAACTTCTCGAGAATTCGAGCTACGATTTTATTAACACTTTCATATTTTCTTTTCAGAAAAAAAAAATTCTCTAGGGAATTCCTCCTCATCCTCGCATCACAGTCGAGCAAAAACGCCAACCTCTGGCTGTTCGTCGCAGCAGCAACAGCAGCTACAACGACGAGCATCTGGTAAGCAGGTTTACTCCGGCAACAGGCATTTCCAGCCAACCAAGTCCACGGAGAGTCTGCTAATAGCGACGTCCTGTGGCAGCGACCTCGATGCGACTCTCAGCTGCGAATGCCTCGACGGTCCCAATACGCGATTCATCGCCGTCCAGCTGGAGAAACACAAACGGCAGGGTGACCCTTACAGGAGCGAATCGCACGGCTCGCAGCATCAGGTCAGACATCGAAGATCGAGTCATTCGGACGCGAAGCAGCGATTGATCAATAGTTCGGAGATCACGAGACTATAAAGAGAATCTCTTCGCGACTGACCCGCAATTTTTATCTACATGCCTATTATAATTGTGTATTATATAAACGTATAAATAAATTGCTTTACAGAGATTCTTGCTTTGTGCTCAACTCTTTTGACATCCCTTAAAATTTAAGCAAACGTTTCGTGCATCCGTTGGTTTAACACTGCAGTCCGAGAAATATCCGGTGTTCTGCCCTGAAATATAAATAAAACGAGCTTTTGGGAAAAGTTAGAAAACAGTAATAGATAACGGAATTTTCTTGCGATTGAATTTTGAATTTTTCCCGATGGAAAGTCGTTGTGTATTTTTATACTTAGTAAACTTAGAAAATATCTTAAAAGATTCAAGTTATTTGCTTGTGAGCACAGACTTGGACACGTAAGCTTTAAATGATTAGAGAAATTGAAGTTGGCATTATCCCGTAAAAAGTGCATTACGTACAAACTGAGTTTCACTTACTCTTAACTCTGAGATAAACTCCGCGGATAGAAAATATTTCTAATGTTAACGGAGATCCGGATGTAAGTGTTGGGTTTACCAGAAAAGTGACGTGGTTAAAGATCTTAGGATAAGCGTTGTTTTATTTTTGGCATTAATTTCAGTTCTAACTTATGCAAAAGGTAATACGATGTAGGCTTAGATATATTTGTATTTATATGTAAATGCAATTGAGTTAGAATTTTATTTTTTCAAAGTAATGATTGTAAATTGATTCTCACAAATCGTTATGATACAAAATTAAAAATTAGAATCTCATTAATTGTGAATTCATAAAGTAAAAATTAATACATCGTGTACAAATAAAATGTCCAATATCGAATGTATAATCTATTGACTTTGTGATTTTTAGATCAGATGGCGATACATTTTTTATCGTATATTCATTCCAATAATTTTTTGTCAATCGCATTTTGGATCTTATCATAAAATATGTTTAATGCCTTATTCACTATTAACAACGATTTTAAACTAAAAATTTAATACGAATAAAAATATGCTTTCTGGCTGATCTGTCAAAGTGAAAAAAAAAAACGTGTACGTGTATCATTTCTTGTGTATATACTTACATTTTTAGCACTTCTAACAATTTTACCGTTGCGATTAATTTTGATTTAAAATAGAATGCACTTTTTATGAATACTTGCATCAACTATTTTGTTAACATATATGAGCGTAATTACGTTTCAGATCTCAAAAATCATGTTTTTTGAATTTTTATTTTGAACATGAGTAGTAATGATTCTGATCTTTAAAAAAAAAAAAAAAAAATGGGCATTCTTATCACTTTTTACATTTAATTTTTGTGCAATCGATAGTTGACATATTAAAATCACCATTAAATAGATTTAAACGAGTTTTATGTGTTTATATTATATTATATTATATTATATTATATTATATTATATTGTACAGTTATAAAAATAATTATTTCTGTGCCATTCTTATATTTGCTTTGTGAAAAAGAATCTTAAATTCTTAATCAAGTGTAATTAAGTATGAGTACATTTAAGTTTTTAGCTTATTGGTTCACATAAAAAACAAATAATAAAGCAGATAAGAAGGCTTTTTGATTCTGTATTTATTTCTTACGTATTAACATAAAACAAGACTCGAAAAATATCCTATTATTTAATTTTAAACGAAAGATCTTAAATATTTGCATAATTAATGATGATTGTTTGATTTTAAAAGAGATATGAATTTTGTTTTACATTCTTAGTGTCTTCAGAGGATGTTTGCATCTGTAAAAATGAGACAAATATTTAGTTTAATGTCTTCCAAGTAGTTTATTGACGCGCATTTTATAATTATTGCACATAATTTCCAAACTTATAACGCCTCGTAAAACATATAAAGAAATTATCGAATAACATTAACATTTGTCCTTTGTGCAAGTTATGTAACGATAAATACAAGTCAAGATGAAATTCTAGTGGTTCATTTTTGTTAACTAGTTTAGTTGACAAAGACTTTTTCACTGTGTATATTTAGTAGTAATTACCTAATAAGAGTGCAATAATTCATAATTGCCAGTTTGCCTCATTAGCCAATTTGAATAAAAAAAGAAATTTATCGCGATGAATGATAAAAAATATGTGTACATACATATTTGTAATTTGAATTGATTATACATTGTGTAAATGCTACGTAGATTCTCTATAATTTTTAATTTAATAAAGTAGGTCTGCGTCGATGAATGCATTCAATAAATGTGAACTAACTGTCGTAGAAAGCATAAATATTTAGTCGAAAATTCCGTTGGCTACTTAAATTCGGAGATTGTTACGACAACCGATCAGACATCATGGATTAAAAAAATAAAATAACTGAAGTATAAAAGCAAGACGACTGCTGTTACTATAAGAGGATAGTATTGCAAATACATTATTTACCAAAGCTTTAATTCGAGTAAATTTAACGTATATTTAACAATGAATAGCTATATCGAATTAAAAAATTTCTTCGATAAAAACTTTTCACCTTACGTAGTTTTTCCTTGTTTACAGTTTGACTATACGTACGGACAAGAAGATGAGAAAAAGCTGCATTAGCATATGGGAAGCGACCGTCATTTTTTTTTCCATTGTTCGGGATTAGAGATGAAATAGTGTCGTTACATTGTTCGTAGTCTTCAAGTAGTTCAAGCTCGTATGATCTAAAAGTCTTTTGTTGGATCATGTTCAAATTCAAGCCTACCATTTGGACTCTACTTAGTCGCATATGCGCTTACAAATACATAAATGTACTCGATACGTCTATGCCCTACCTAACCCCAATTCTATGGCTACTTGCGAGAGACACCAAATGTAAATTGGACGTATTGTCAGCTTCTATTGTAATTGGTATCTTTAAAATCATTGTGAGTATAGAACTCTTTTTCACGACTGTCAATGAGTTTCTTCATTATTTATGTACCGTAAAGAATATATATAACGTACACTGGGTCGATTTCTTAATTTTATTATTGTTTCTTTCTTATACCAATTTGGCATTCTTTAAAGAAAAAATATACGAATACTTTGTAAGTTCATGTATCGCTCGAGCTTTAAGCTGCTTCAGCATTGATTTAAATAATCTTTTAAGTTAATAAGAAAACTTTTTTATTGCGAGTAAGCATTTTAAATCTGTAACTATACAGGTAGATTTTGTGATCGACTGATTCTATATTAAATTTTCACTTGACATTGATGTGCAGCAATGTCACATTTTTCTTGAGTTTTTCCTTTTTATTTATTTATTTACTTTTTTTTTTTTTTTTTTTTTTTTTATAAGTCTGAAAATCAAATGTAAATAAAGACTTGTGAATAAGAAATTTCTTTTATGTCTACAAGTATTTATATCTTGTGTTCCAGTTGGACCAAGAGGTTATCCACTCTATTTAGTCACTTGTATTATTTCTAAGTATAGTTTCATGCATATATTTTTATAACGATATTGAATCATTATTATATTTTCTTGCTTGTATAGAAAAATATGTATAAAAACTTAAATAATGTTCAAAGTTAAAGATAATTGTATTTGTATATCATGGATGCTTGTTTATAATAATAAAAATTTATACATTTAATTGATAATGAAATTTTTATTAGCAAATAATTTGTTACAGGATTGCTATAATAAAATGCTTCTTATGATATTTTAAAAGTAAACAAAACTTATGTTTGAACGTGTATATTTGGTATGGGATTGGTATTTTAAAATTGCTGTCTTCTTTATTTGTCAATGTAAGTATCGTTGAATAATTTTAATAATATCATCCAAACTTTTGACTATTCCATTAATGAGATTTTTCATTTAATTAGCAAGATATAAAGAGAGGTTTTTATTATAAATAAAAGATAAAAAGTTTTCGCCATTGCATCGATATTAATGAGAGAAAAATTTGAGTTAAAAGTACATAGATCGCAATTATGGCAGCAATGGTTCAGCATTATGATCCACCAAGCTCTGCAAGCTCTGAAAGCGATGATTGCGATCAGTGCTTGGATGATCGACTAATATTTTTCTCCGATGAACTTACCGAAGAATGTCGACCAGATATTAGTACCCCAACTCCTGCTTCTCCAAGACCTCCATCTACCGGATCTCAAAAATCACCACATTCGCGTAGGCAACGAACAACGAGTTGTTCTCAGTCTAATAAAAAGACCGCTGCCGAGTCGATTCTTCAGAGTAAAACTAGAACTATATACACGGCAGGCAGGCCACCTTGGTATAATTCTGCTGGACAGCAAGTAGAACCGTTTGTAATTGGTATATGTGGTGGTAGCGCTTCTGGGAAAACTACGGTGGCAACTAAAATTATAGAATCTCTCGATGTACCATGGGTAACTTTACTTAGCATGGACTCATTTTATAAGGTCTTGAATGAATTTCAGCATGATTTAGCAGCACGTAATGAATATAACTTCGACCATCCTGATGCGTTTGATTTTGAATTGTTGAAAATTACTTTGCAACGTCTCAAAGAAGGACGAAAAGTTGAAGTACCTATTTATAACTTTGTAACTCATAGTAGAGAAATTAGGACAAAAACAATGTATGGTGCAAATGTAATTATATTCGAGGGAATATTAACATTTTATGATCCAGAAGTTTTGAAAATGTGCGACATGAAAGTTTTTGTCGATACCGATGCAGATGTACGTTTGGCACGACGTTTAAGAAGGGATATATCGCAAAGAGGTAGAGATTTAGATGGAGTACTAAAACAATACAGCACCATGGTGAAACCTTCCTTTTATTATTATATCGCACCTTCAATGGTTCACGCAGATATTATTGTTCCTCGTGGAGGTGATAACGAAGTAGCTATAGAATTAATAGTGCAACACGTTCATACGCAACTTCAATTAAGAGGATTTAAATTAAGAGAAAAGCTTGCCCATTCGTATATAGGTCAACCACTTCCTGATTCATTGTATTTACTTCCTGATACACCGCAAATCAAAGGCTTACACACTTTTGTGCGTAACAAAAATATACATAGGGATGAATTTATATTTTATTCTAAACGTTTGATACGTTTAGTTATAGAGTACGCTCTGTCGTTATTGCCATTCAAAGAAATTACTGTTGAAACCCCACAAGGGGTCTTATATAACGGGAGAAGAAGTGCCACTGATAAAATATGCGGTGTCTCAATTTTAAGAGCTGGTGAAACTATGGAACAAGCTGTAAGAGATGTATGTAAAGATATAAGAATTGGTAAAATTTTAATACAAACTAATGAACAAACTGGTGAGCCAGAATTGTATTATCTTCGTTTACCAAAAGACATTAAAGACTATAGAGTAATTTTAATGGATGCAACAGTGGCAACAGGTGCAGCAGCGATGATGGCTATAAGAGTACTTCTTGATCATGATGTTGCCGAGGATAATATCATGCTTGTATCGCTACTAATGGCTGAGTCAGGAGTACACTCGATAGCTTATGCTTTTCCTAATGTAAAAATAGTGACTTCTGCACTAGACCCGGAAATAAATGAAAAGTTTTATGTGCTGCCAGGCATTGGTAACTTTGGCGACAGATACTTTGGGACCGAACCTTCATCGAATACTTATTAGTTTTTAAATATTATTAACTTGTTAAAATCTGGCAGTAGTGCAAATATTTAAAATTGTATTCATTCATCAAGCAAACTGTGATCGTTTGAATTTAAATTTAAACCATTCATTCATAATTGTTGTAAATAAATCAAAAAATAATTTAAATATGATCACTTCTTAATAATAAACGTATTGATTATAAATATCTTTATTATAAATTACAAATACAAATACCTTATATTGCAATATTTAAAAAAAAAATATGATTGTTCTTTGAGAAGTTTTAAGTTCTAGCTTTGTAATAACACTGTTGTTCCGATAAAATACTTAAAACTAATTACAATATACAAGTATGTGTAGAATTACAATTTTAATTTCCAATAAGTTACACGTTATCAGTAAAGTGGCATCAAGATGGTAATATTGGTTGGCTTACCAAGCTAATTCTACAATCATTGTCTATACAGATATCACTTGTTTAAAAAAAGTAGCGCGGACAGAATAAAGTCCATGGTATTGCAGAGCTACGCATAATCAGAAAATATTTGCTTTAAGAAACTATCTTTGTTATGATAATATTAAAAGTCCAATGGGAAATTCTTTGAATACTTAAGGGAAGACAAGTCTAGTTGCTATAAATAAACGTTATTTTTTTAGTTCTGCTTTTATTGTGCCTGAAAAAAAAACTAAAGACAATACAGGAAAAGGATTTTCCTGTATTGCCAATTAAACGTAACCCTTTTATTTATGCATTAAGTTTTTACATTAGTACAAAGTGACTGAAACTAATGGCAAAACTGAAAATGATAGTACAAATTTTTAAGTCGTACTACTGCATGTATGATTAAAAATGACCAGCCTTCTCAACTTCCATTACTCTAATTCTTGTTTAGTACTGATAATATTAATTCCTCAATATTAATAGAAATTACTAGAGGGCGCGGCAAATATTGCATATACATTGCATGCATCTAAATTCTCAATGCTGGGGATTTTTGGTTGAATAAAGTTAATGTGAAATACGTAAAACATTAATAGAATAATAATTATACAAAATATCGAGGAAAAAAGTAAAAAACAAAGTTATATTATTTTGTTCGAATGGTAAATAATTTACAATAATGAGGTAAGCATTATTAAAATAAAAATAATATAATTGCTTTAAAGAAACAGTTGGAGATTATAAATACATTAAGTGACAGGAAACACCGTAGTTTTAATCTTTGTTCTAATCATTTTAACGTTGCAGCGTGTAATGCAGAATTCATAATAAAAAGAACGTTTCACACAATGTTACCAAATAAGAACAATTTCTTATTGTGATTTATATCGTAACTTAATACCATGCAACCATGCTGGTATTTTATAATGCATTCTTTTACGCCAACTTACATCAAGTTTTCAAATCATTGAAAATATTCTCATCGTAGAAATGCAGCTACGACCAGCAATTAAATATAAGCAAAGAAAAAATAACAAAAATATAAAGGTATTAGATTGATAGATATTAATTTATTATGAAACGATTTTTATATACGATTGCATCATAGTTTTTTCGATGAAATTCATATTCTTACGTTTCCTTAATTCCTTATATACGTTCTTTTCACGACTCTCGTGAAACATTTGTTTATCTCGTGAGGCACAGGAAGGACAATATATTTATTTCTGGGGAACGCGGGAAAATCGCATAAGAAGAACGGAACACAGTACTTATTTTCATGTAAAATAAAGATTGTGGATATGCTGTTTGATAGAAATAAAGTGTATTTTTTTGGTTATACGTTTTAAGTTGTATAGATAAAATATGTATTCAAGGAAAAAGCATAACATCAATTACATAAAACCATCAGAGCCAGCTTTTATAACAAGATTGAAACAACAAGCAGGCTATGTAGAAGGTCCTAGCGTTGACACAAAGGTAAAGCACTTGTAGGATAAATTTTAATTAAGAAGAGAAACATTTGTTTGAAAATAAAGAAATATATAACACTAAAATCTCCTGTATTTTTGCAAAGAAAGAAAAATTACCAGAAATCATCGATGAAGATTTTCAAGATCGCACCGATGAAAAACCTGTCGTTGTTGTTATGAAAGAAGGTGATTTAACAGCAGAAGAAGCAGATTTATACACAAATATAAAAAAACAAGGTATATATTTACAGTTTTTGATGAAAATTTGACAAATATTTAACATAAAGTACCATTTAATTTTCAGTCGATGTTATCGATAAAGCAGACCTAGCACAAAAAGTAATTTTCAAGAGAAAAAAAGATACCAAGGATGTAAGTTTAGAAGAGTTATCGCATTCAAAAGGAGTTAAAAAAAAGAAGAAAGAAAAACAAGTTAAAGCGGTATTGTCGTTTAGCGCTGAAGACGACGAAGAATTCTGATTTATAAAAATATCTGTAACTTTCCCAGGTATTAATCATAGAGTAAGTTACACGGAGAAGCCCTATATTTTAATAAATGTGAGAACCATAATTTAATTAGAAAGTGAATTGGAAAAGAACAAAATAGTTTTCAAGATTCAAGGATACTAATTTATTATTTCTCTATAAGCAATATTATGAATACAATTATTTCGAAGAATTGCTTTTGAATGAACTGTAATAAAAATTACTTCAATTGAGTAAAGAAATATTGATTTGTACAGTATCATGTTTTTATTATTTATAAGATATATTTTATATTTAACGAGAAGCATATGTTTGGTCGAGTAATTTGGAAAGTTCACATTTTTAAGGTAAATAGAGTAGATTTGACATAATAGTTGGAATTGTATTTGAATTATTTTTAATTCTACTTTACATTTTCCTCGCTCATTGAGTACGACGAAAAACATTTTTATGTCTCGAATAATGATCTAAGATATCACTCTATACTAAAACTCAATAAATGTGATCTAATATTATAACAATAATAATTTGAACAGTAATTGACTAATTAATTAACATAAATTATTTAACGATCAATGGTAATACCAGATAAAAAAAGTATTATAAAACTTGAGATAGATACTTGAACAAATTTCATTTACACACACGAGCGATATTCGTTCTATCGTTCAAATGTTACGCATTTTTAATAAGCAAATGCTGCTACAAAAGTGTAGGCAGTACGCGCTCTTTTCAAAAAGTAATACACTTTGTAAGAGCTAAAATGTTTAATAACGATTCCCTACACAAAGAAAAAGAGATTTTATAAATAGATTACCTTTCTTTAAATTAACGTATAAAAATAATGTAAACAGCGGGAATGAATGGCGGTGTCGAAGAGGAGCTTTAAGTTAGTTGCATACTTTATTTACGGTATTTGCCGCACGGCATAAAATGTCCCTAAGCGTTAACCAATGCAAATCTGCACGCACACATGCTTGCATGCGTGGACGTTATTTAAATCTCGGCACGAAATCGTACAGAGCAGAGAGAAAAGACGAAACAATATTGCGTATGATAGATCGTAGCTAGTAAGAGAGGGAAGACGTACGACGGCGATCACGTGATCTCATAAGCAGCCATTTTGAAATTAGTCTCGCTCGTTCGCGACGGGAAGAGAGACCACGACGGTGAGACCGGTGGCGAGGAGAGTCAGCGCGCAACCGGAGCTTTTCGTTCTCGCTATCGCCGTCATCCGCGGCTTGGCTACGTCGAAAATACGCGGAAACTTTCCCTCGGCATCGACCGGGAACATCTTTGGTGATTAATCGTATAGTGAAGAAGTGCGTTCTCTATTAGCACGCCGTGTACCGATTCAAATATCGCGCTCAGGCAAATCTTTCTTTCTCTCTCTCATTATCTCGCGCGCGCACTTATTATTATTTTCCGCGAGTGTTTCCCTCCTCTCGCTCTTCCGAGAGCTACAATATTTGCACGAGATCCTGACGCTCATTAATAACACGTTACATTGCACGCGTACGCAGACGGATCATCGTCAACGGGCCTACGCCTGTGTCAGTGTGTATATGTTTAAATAATATACCGCACACATACCCGCGTACGCGCGCGCGTCACGCTCACGCACGTACACAAGCGCAAATGAACGCTTACGTGCCGTCGGTGTGCCCGTATCACTGATTCGCTTGCAGAAGTGCGCGCGCGCGCGCATGCACGCACACACTTAGCCGTGCTCAGACACAAAATACCTATCTTCGTGGCGGTGTGTGGCAGTGTGGCGTTCCTTCCGGAGGACGACGACGGCGACGGCGACGGCGACGGCGACGGCGACGGCGACGACGACGACGACGACGACGACGACGACGACGACGACGACGACGACGACGACGACGACGACAACGACGACGACGACGACAACGACGACGACGACAACGACAACGACGACGACGACGACGGCGGCGGCGGCGGCGGCGGCGCTGGGACCGACCCTGTGAACATCATCCACCAGGTCGGCCGAATATTCCTCCTCTCCAGGCAGCTGTTTCAAAGTGAGTCAAGCTCGTCCACTCGGCGAAGGCTCGCGCTCGCCGACCGACGTCTTCCCCTGTCCCTCGGTTTTTTGTTTTTTTTCTCTCTCTCTCTTTTAGGTTAACTCGTGGGTGGGTCGTCGGCGATGACGGCCCGAGGGCGACCAACCGGCGAGCGTACGCGGTCGCTTTTCGTCCTCGGGCGGCGGGCCACGTCCTCGTCAACGGCTGGACGCAGAGGGTGTCAGGGCCGTACGGTGGGGGTCGCGCGCTCCCGGCGCCCCGTGCACGCGCCTCCTCTCCCTCCCTCGCCCCTTTCTCCGCACCCCACCCCGCACGGGCGTCACCACCATTTTCTGGGCCTCCCGCCGACTCCTGGCCCCCCGCGCCACCCCAGGCGACGCCTCGCTGGCGAAGAGGGTAACGCACGCGCTGCCGCGGCTTCTGTTGTCGCTGCTCCTGCCTCGTACGCGAGGGAGACACGCGCCGCCGGACCGTTGCGGTATCGCGGCCGATCAAGCACGTGTGCGATACGTTTTCGCGCGCTCGCATTCGAAGTGTGTCTCGTTGCGTCTCGTTGCGTCTCGTTGCGTCTCGTTGCGTCTCGTCGTGACTCGCGCCTGCATCGCGGGGATACGCGTATGTGTGTACGTGTCGCGCGCCGCAAGGCGGAGGTTAAGTTTTTCGAGTGGCGATCGCGATCGCTCTCCGCGATCTGGCCCCTCGTCCCTCGCCCCGCGTTACGCGCGCAATCCGCGCCAGATGACAATGCGAGCTTTTTATTGATTATTCGCCGCTGCCTCTCGATATTCCGAGCGGGAAATTTGAAGGAGCTCGCGAACGGAGCCGAGGAACTCAGGGCGCTCCTCGCACCCTCGTAGCCCTCGGCTTTTTCCTTCTCGAACGACGACGCGTTTGACGCACGCTCGGCTATTAGCAACCCTTTGTACTTGAACGTTTAGCCACGTCCCGGTGAACGGTGATGAACGGTGTTGATGTCGCGCGCAGCCCCAGGAGCATTCGCTCAACGTCCCGTCACCGCGCCTCGCAGGAGAGCCGTGGCACGATAAATACGTCGAATTATTATTATAAATGTTCTGCGGCTTTTACCAACACAAGCACATTAGGATCACGAGGTACAAAAAGTAAAATGGCCGACGCGACGTCATATCGATGCAATAAAAAATTTATTAATAAAGAGTCGGGTAATGAGCAAATGGGATTCGAGGCCTTCCTTTGCTCGATAAGATACACTCGTCCCGTGGACGTCTTCTCGACGACTCTGCTCGTGCATTAAGTAGATCGGTTCCTGCATCGTAACGCCGAGCTCATGGTATTAGGAAATACCATGGCAAAAACGGGATGGTTTCCGCTACAGTAACAGTAAATCTCGAGTGCTCGCGCTTCGACGATGAAAGTAATTTTCGTTCGCGCACGAAAGAGGCTGTTCCCGGCGCTTGAGATGCACTTTGATAAAGCGTGCGAGGAGTCGGCGGCGGTGTCTAGCACGTGTCACCTTCCTGGCTCTCGAAAATCCTTCGAAGGGTGAATAGTCACGGTGGAACGGAAGGTAGGAGGCCGCCGATGCGCAGCTGACGTGGAGAAAAGTACGAGGAAACGAACAAGATGAAGAAATGAATCAAAGTCGTGGCTATTGAATGGGATGACGAGAAACGAGCGCGATCTGGACAGAGAGAGAGAGAGAGAGAGCGAGAGAAATTAGTAGATTGAGATGGAACGTTAACACTTGGGGCGCTTCGCACGGCCCTGGAGTGACTTTTTTCTTTGTCTCTCCATTTGGCTCTGCTCTCCTCTCCCCCTCCGGCTCTCTCCCGCCCCTTCGCGGCGATCGCGCCTTCTCTCTCGCTCTCCTTCCTTCTCTCTGATCCTCTTTTTCGTAAACGTTTCCCTGTCCGTCGTTGGCTGCTTGCGCGCGGGTGCGTTGCCTGCCCGTGTACGTGTGCTTGCATGCGCGCGCGTGTGCGTGCGTGCGCGCGCTTGCGCTTGAAACGTGGGCTGCCCTCTGCCGTGCGATTTCCAGCGACGAACGGGGCCTTCCTCTTGGCACAATTACGCGTACGGAGAGCGAGAGAGACGGATCGTAACGTGCTCCCGGTGCTGTGCGCGCAAGGAGTCGCGCGGATGGTCCGGTCCTTCGTTTTCTTTTCCGCTCTTGCCGCCTACATCCGTGGGCTTTCAAATGTCGCGCCGCGTCGTGGCGGGAAATTCGAAGTCGACGCGCCCAGCGCAAACGGCGTTCACCGCTCGTCGACTCCTGCCGCACCGTTTTCATCGTTCATCTTCGGACGATCGCAGCCGCGCTCCAGGACAGCAAGATTATATCGATCTTTTTGCCGCCACGAGTCGGTATCGCGAGCCATAGCGCATGACGCGCGCTCCTTTGCTTTTTAAGGCGGATTACCGCCCTCGTCTGGTCCACGTAGATTTCTCATCGAGCTCGACTTTGCCGTTGAAATTCCAACGAAATAACGAAATGTTGCGCTTTTTTCTTCTATCTCGCTCGTTCGGTGGACGATATCGATCAGGCGCACGGGCGCACAACGTTTAGCCCCTTTTTAATCACCATCCCCAGCTGCCCTCGAAGAACCAGAGCAAGACGTACGTCATCAGCATTAGCTTCGTTCTCCGTTAGCCGAATTTTCACGAGGAGTCCCTACTTTAAGTTTGCAGCATTGGCTCTATAACTAATTCAGCGTTAGCAAGTAGTTCGGCTTTTAATATTTAACGAACACCTATTACAGCTGCGGTAGCACTTATTCAGTCCGTACAGTGAGTAACTCATGATGTTTGCAATTTCTCGATAATCGCACACTCGTATTACACAGCTTGAGGAGCAGTCGATCGCTCGCTACGTGGAGCTTTGCGAAATATCTCGAAGCTACTGGGAAAGAGCTTTCGGAGAATGAATTCCGATTCCATTGGAGAAGAATAATGTCCGTCCTCTGAGCCAAAGCTCGCGGTTTAGCGAAAGAGGCAGAGGATGCGCAATTCCAAGTGCAAGACCAAACGCCGTGGGATCCTCCTCTCGATCTCTTTTCGCCCTTACCTGCATTTTAAGCGTGAATCCAAATAAATGCGCGAATTTCGCATTTCGCATTTCGCATTTCGCGAGAGCAAACGCGTAAGGACTACTACTCCCTCGGACGTCCCGTTAATTCCGTCGTTACCTTTCGTCTTCTTTATAGCTGCGTACTAAGCTTTTCTACATACGTGTATGTTTTTATGCGGGCTGTGTCTGTGTGTGCGCGCGCTCGCGCCTCACACACGGAGTTTCAAATGCATCTGTGCACGCGATAGAAATTGTGTTCATTAGAAAGATGAGCGATGAGGAGAGTGGCGAGCGAAAGAAGAGAGAGGAGGTCGAGAGTAAAAAATGAGTGTTTGCGCGCGAGAGACCGTGCGCTCGTGTACGTGTCGCGCGCGCGCGGGTGTACGATACAACGTCAGAGCATTTCTACGAGCGCGTGCGAGAGCGAGCGAGAGAGAGAGAGCGAGAGAGCGAGAGAGAGAGAGAGAGAGAGCGGCAGAGAGGGAGGCAGGCTGTGCGTGTGGCCTGGTGTGCGGGTGCACGCGCGCGAGGAGAGGAGACCGAAGCGCCGTGCTTAGGGAAGGGGGAGAGACACAAATATTATCCACACTTGCGCACGATAGAGCGTACACCGCGCATCCGTGTGTACGTACGTCGAAGCTTGAACTTTTCGTACGTGTGTCGTCGCAGCGAGTGAGGGTGTAGTGGTGGACGTGCGGAGGGGCGGGAGAGCGAGATGGGCAAAAGTGGGGGGAGAGAGAAAAATAGCGTGCGTGTGCGCGAGCGAGTAAAGGAGCCGAGGAGAGCGCATACTGGCAGCAGTCGTTGTGTGCTGGTGTACGCGTACGTGTTGTATAGGAGAGTGCGGAGCAACAGCGGAGGGTCGACCGAGGCTCCGCCGCCACTGCCGCAGTGCTGTAGGTGTGCGTGCGCGTGTACGCGTACATGTGTGCGCGCGTCTCTGGCGTGCGCGACGACTCTCGGGGACGACGCCGAGGCCCTGCTTGGCAGCACCGAAGGTGACGACGAGCTCCGCGTCGCGGTTGGTGGCTCGGCCTCCTGCCGACGACCAAGCGACGGATGCGCCTTGCGTCTCGATGCGCGCGTGCACGCTGACACCCGAGAGTACGCCGCTCCCATCGATCCCGCGGTTGGTGCTGGAGTCGCGGCTCCCGTCCCCGATGACCGACCGACGATCGCCGCGTCCCCAAAGCCGCCAGGTGCTCCAATTTCACGGAGCATACGGCTTTTCGATTAACGTGTCCCACCTCCTCCTTGCTCGCATCCTTCGCCTTGCCCCTTCCCTCTGCGGCCGTCACCCGCGAACGGACGCGGACGACGGAGCGAGGCGCCCTCGCGCTTCACCGGGAGTCCCGCGCCACGACCGGACCTCCTCCACGAGGACGACGCGCTCCAATTTCTCCGTCTCTCTCGCTCCCTCTCTCCTCTCCTCTCCTCGCCTTGCCGCTCCTCACCGCTCCTCACCTCACCTCGCCTCGCCTCACCTCGCCTCACCTCACCGCTCTCTCTCGCCCTGTCTCTCGCCCTGTCTCTCGCCCTGTCTCTCTCCCTCCCACGGTCGCGCGTGCGTGTGTGAGTGTGCGCGCGCGCGCGCGCCGCGTTTGGTTGGTTGGTTATGGTGCTAGGCGCGAGACCGTCCGGCTGCTAGTGCGGAATTTGCGGAGCGCCATTTTGAAAAATTCTAGCCTGATCCCGCACGGAGACTCGTTCTCTCTCCCTGTTTTCAACCGCCTCCCCCCGCGGCGATGCACTCCGTTTACGTCGTATCGACGATACCGTTGCCGCCGTCGGCACCCCCCTCCCCAGCCAGGAACGCGACCGACGATGCGACTCGGGTGTCCAAGTGCTTGGGCTGCTGCTGCTGCTGTTGCTACTGCTGCTGCTGCTGCACGTCGCTCGCGAGCTCGCGACCTTTCGTGCGTGTTACACCGTTAGGCTGCGCGTAGCGTTACTCGTTAACGAGCCAAGGACTCACGTGTCTTTATCTTCTCCTTCTGTTTCCAGATCGGCTAGGCATTGCTGTTCCTCATGGAAGGCGGCGCGGAGGAACTTTTGGTCAAGGACCCGACGTACGATGATACCGACTCGATGTGCAAAGGTACGCACTCGAGATCCTCGATCTGTCATTCCTCGATTAGCCCGCATTTTTGTCACATTTCTTTTGTGGGTTATTTGTGAATAGAGATGGAGGTATCGCGGCCCTCGCCTTATCAAGCATGTCCTTCGCGATCGGTGACTTAGCTTTTTAGGGATTCGAAACTTTCTCCATTGCGGTGATTTGTCATCTTCGTAGACCTGCTGTTTTCTCTTTCCTTTTTCGTTTGTTTGTTTTGTTCGATAGAATTCGGTCTGGCGTAACTTGGTAGAAGGTATTTAACATATTTCGCGTATTACAATGAATTGCAAATAAACGGAGAAGAGAGATTAGGTGGTTGTTCTGTTAATTCGATGAATACAGGTTTACAATAGATAAAATTTACTATTTTTAAATCGTGCTTTTTTTCTTCTTCAATGTTCGTTTACACGGCATGATTATTTTTATTAATATGGGTATGCGTGTCCCGGGGATTAAACGGATTTCGGTAAAAAGTCGTCACGCGTAATCTTAAGAAAGAGTTTAGTCGTGTAATAACTAATAATAAGTACATCGATATTTTCAACATTCGAATGTTTGGCTCTTTGATAATTATTTCACATCGACATCGCGCTGCTGAATTTACTTACACCGAGTCTATTTGATTAAAGTTTTTTTGTTTTTTTTTTTGTTTTTGTTTTTGTTTTGTTTCTTATCTTTTATTAACGAACATTGCACGTTGTCCGTACGTACGTTATTTTATAAATAATGCGTGTATTTGTGAAATCACGCACGGACGTTAATACAGCTGTTTAATGGTTGAAACGCAAAATTTCGTAACAGAGAGGTGGAGAGGTGTTTGACGATTATAATTCGTGGCTTCGGGGTAAATAATAAAAAATGCGAGCACCACTTTTAAGACTGCGTTCTGCCCCAAGTTAACAATATCTTGACGCATCTCTTTAATGTTATAATTAACAAAGAATACTTTGCTCTAGATCGAATTCCAAATGGAATGAACGGTGGATATGACGTGGAGAACGATGATGCTATCTCAGCCAGTGGTAGACATCAGAACAAAGCAGAGCACAGCCTAGACAAGTGCGATAACAGTGAAAACGTGTTAGAAGTGGAGGAGGAAGACGAGGAGGACGAGGAGGAGGAGGAGGAGGAAGAAGAAGAAGAAGAAGAAGAAGAAGAAGAAGAAGAAGGTATGGAAATCGATTCGAAGGAAGTCGAGAGCAACGAGGCCAATTCCAAGTCCCTTGCTGACCTGGCCAACAGCTACTCGGCTCTTTCCAGATTCTCGGCGGACGATGCGAGTGTCGACAAAAATGTCGAAAACAGTGCAGTGTCTGATAAAAACGAGAACGAGTGCGACAAGGACAGTTCCGTCTTCGAGTCGATGGACGTTGACGCACGTAGCAACGCCTCCGACGTCGAGTGTCTCGGCGATGATCCTGGCGTTGCGGCGACGAACGATTACGACTCCGACAACGACGAGGAAGACGAGGACGACGAGGTACTCAGCGGCATGAAGTTGGTTGGTTCCAACCAGAGCCACGCCAAAAACGCATCCGCCAGCAGCGACGATGTCCAGCACCTGGACCAGACCCCGGAGATTATCGACAGCAGCCTCGACACCTCGGATGTGAAAATCTGCGAGGAGAATGGCAGTCTCGGCAGTCCGGACATTGAAGAAATCACGGACGGGGGTAAGAGCAACGGCCACCACAGCAGCTCGGACTCATTTAAAGAAACCCCTAAAAAGAAAAATAAAAAAGCCGTAGATCTCAGTAACATAACGCCGCGTAGAAGCTCTCGAAACATCAATCGAAAGAGCTACATGGAACGAGAATTGGGTAATGAGTCGTTCCTCTTTATTTTATACTCCAACCCTTTAATGCCGACGCACGTAAATAAAACTTTAAATATGAGTTCCGGGGTTAGTGGGCTACGAAATTTACCTTCTTACTTATATCACTAAAAACTTAAGCTTTTATTTTAGTTCTTCCCTCTGATATATTAGCTAATTTTTAAGAGAAAATATAACGTTGCTTTGTCATTTGGAAAACGCAGAAGAGAGCGAAAATGACCGATTGTTCAAATACGACACATACAGCATTAAAGGGTTTTTAAAATATAATTTCGCTTAACTGTAATCTTTTTGAAATTTTCAATTATTCCGCAAATTGGAAAGAGATGCAGGAGTTTTAAAAATTGGTAATCGCCTAAGCGTCAATGACTTGCGTAAACGTTGTTGATTTGAAAAAGGAAAAGAGATTACAACTAAAAGTACGCAATCCCGAGAAAATTCAGTATTGAAACAAAAGCAAATTTCTCTTTCCATCTAGAAGAAGACGGCGCTATGGTCGTCGATAATAATTCGGACATCGAGGAGATCAAACCGGAGGATCCGCTGGCCGAAATCGATAGCAAAGATAAAGAGAATTCAAAGCTTAAGTCACCTATAAAGAATATCAGCAGCACCAATAGCAAAACGACGATCGTCGTTAACGATACGAAGCGCCTCGTAGAAATTGCGGCCGGTAGCAAGAACATGAAGGGTGGTAAAAAGGAGCCCACCTTAGTCATAATAGATACGAACTCGATCCTGTCGGGCAAAGGTGGCGTTCCCGTGACCAGCCCCAAGTCTTCTCAGCATCAGTCGTCCCATCTTCACCACGCCGTCTCGAGTTCAAGCTCGTTCTCGGTTATGCCGATCGGCATGGGCCCGCAACAGATCTACGCCAATACCCGAACGACGATCACCCCCGTGCCCATGAAATCGCCGCAGATCAGCAGCCCCAAGTCTACGACGATCACTCCGGTTATGAATCCGCACCACCATCAGCATCAGCATCAGCATCAGCATCAGCATCAGCCACAGCAACAGCAGCAGTTACCGCAAATATTGCCGACGCTGACGGACGATATGTTCGTCGTCGAAGCCCCATCCTTCATTGTACCTTACGTATACGAAAAACCACCTCTTAAGCCGCTCAAGGATTTTGTCGGCAAATTGGGTAATGTAGTGGCCTTTTGCCTTTTATCACCTAATCTCCGGCGCGCTTAGCATTAGCTCTTCGCCGGGTCTATTTTATTCGACAATTGTACGCTCGGAAAAAACTAGGTTTCTGTCGTAAACGTCTCATTTATCATTAGTCGATTAGTTGTGCTTAATTAAATCGTAGAACATAACCACGTGATAGTATTTCTCTCTCTTATATTTTTTTAATTTTCCAAGTACTAATTATGACGACGTAAGAAGGCTCGAAAGCTTAAAAATCTAAAAATTTTGAATTTGTGATTTGGTAAATGTTCTCGATTCGAAGAAATAAAAGTATCGATTATTAATTTTCCTTCTTGTCTAATTAGAGAAAAGTATTGAAGAATTCGAGAAAGAGGAAAAGCTAAGGAAGCAGGCCGAGAAAGAAAAGAACAAGATGGACGAAGATAAAGAGGACGACGAGGACAGAGATAGCGACGAGGAAGATAAAAAAGACGACGAGAGATTGGAGTTGGCGGAAAAAATAAGTAATCCCGAAGACAAGAACGAGTTCCTTATGCAAGAAGACAAAAATAAGATCCCGAGTTATTTCGATCTACCTCTCGGTAAATTTTTCATGTCCATTGGTATTGGTCTCGTACAGGAATACGTACAAACCGATCTTCTGCGCACTCAAAAACGTAAACAGGGCAAGGGCAGTACGTCCGCGGAAACTCAAATGGCGATAAATTCCCTCATTAAGAACCTCGAGTTTAGCAAGGAAAATAACGAGCCCTTTCACCTCGAGCTCAAAAAGTGTGAATTTTGCAGCTTTAAAACGGAGTCTGCTCTGGCTATGCAGCACCACCTCGAGACGCCTCACATGCGTAACTACGTGTACAAGTGTAACTTCTGTCCGGTGGAGGTGCGTAGTCCGCACGATATCCTCTTCCACATGGAGGCGGAGCACAATACGAGGGGCAGACTCGAGCGCGGTCCGGCTTTCCACCAATGCCCCAATTGTCCATTTGAGGACAACCAAAAGGGCAAACTCACGAGACATATTCTCGCCTGTACGAAAAAGTTCCGACCCGAGAGGAATTTGGAACCAGCGATGGATTGGGAGCCGCCGGCCAAGATACCGCGTCTCAATCGGCCAAGAAACATGGGTGGACCCCAACTGTCCGCGAATGCTCTTGCTATGGCTATGGGTGCCAAAGGACCCCAGCCACTGCTGCCGAAACTGCTACCGGCACCGATCACTGGCAGGGGAAGAGGCAGGCCGCCTATGCAGCCGAGATATGCAGATATGAAGGCGCTGAGACCTGGTGGCTCGCCTGGTATTCGACAAGGTCAGTTCTTACGACGAAGCTCCCCATCAAGTATCTGCATATGTTTTTATTGCCTTAATGGTACCATTCGCGTACAAATGCATTGAACAAAATGGAACACCGTTCGTTCGTTCGTGTTCTCGCGAGTCGCGAATAAAAGAAAAAAGAAAAAAAAAATTTAAAGCTAAACTCCAAATATTTTCGATAGTACGTTGTGTACAAGTAAGAAATAACAGCTTTTCATTTCGATATATTAAGAATTTCTTTATCTTACATGGAACTACAAAAAGCTTTATTTGTTTAAATCAACAGTGGGTATTCGAATAAGCAGTAAAAGCATGATTAGATAAGAATAAAACTATTTATCTACCTTACTATTAATTTCTCAACAGCTCTTAGATTAGAAGGCATTTTTATTTAAACGATTATAATAGAAATAAATATTTGCACAGTCTCTACTTTTAGAAGTACATAATATTGCCGGTTGAATTTATAGTTTCAATTGTGGAAAAAAAAATTAAAAAATTTTGTTAATATTGAAAGATACTATGATGACATATGATAGTTTAGAAAATGTTTAATTGTGTCGTAATTATATTGGAATTGAAGGAATTGAAGTATTAAATGTAACAACAAAGTGTTAGTCTTTATTTGTCACATTCAACTGTCAAGTAGCAAAGCTAGAGTTTATATGTGCTTTCAAATTTCTTCTTTAATGTATGATGATTCTAGTAAATATTCAATTTAATCTTTTCTCTTTGCGTGTTTCAACGGGTTTTTCATGAATAAATTTAATATTGATTGCGCAATTATTTAAATTTCTTAATTAGTTTTATAAGGAAAAGAACCTAATTACATTTTAATGATATAAGGCATTTCAAGTAATTCGTTATTTTATTTTATATTAGTATCGAATTTTATCCAAAATTAGGTTTTATGAAAAATACTTCGCTGTTAAGATATATTGTTAAAAATGTTGAAACTCGGCTTACGATGAAAATCATTTAACTTTAAAATTACATTTTTCTAATCTTGCTGAAGCATCTCTTTGATTTTTTTTATCATATTTACATGGCAGTATAGAATATATCTTTACAATTGAGATTTAACTGAAATAGTTTTGAATGTAAGACAGTCGCAACTTTGGTACATTCAGAGCTTCTATTTTCTTACATTATTACTTACGCTCTTAAAAATATTTTATTAAAAAAAAAAAAAAAAAAAAAAAAACACTATTATCTTTTATATAGCTAGTATAGATAGGTCTCGATAAAATTCTTTTTAAAAAATATGTGGAGGAGAATCGTCTGCGATTGCGGTTAATTATTTTTATGAACAAATTTTTACTTCAAAAACATAGAAACGTGATTTGAATTGCAACGTAGAGAAAATTTAGAAAGAAATTTTATTTTGTTAATGCAGGCAATCTTTGTGTAATATCTTACGTTGTTTTATTGAATTCATGATTTTTTCTTATTAATTATTCATATGTTTTTATGTAGATAATGTGTCAAGTATGATGTATCGACCGACTTCTTCGGGATTATTGGTGCCTACTTCGTACCAATTTGGCAGTAACCAAATATTCCAGGTAGATATAATCCATATATTTCATATTAAGCTGGGAATTTATTTGTTATACGTATTTCAAAATTGATTTTGCGTTTTTATTATTAAATCGAACAATTTTCAGTGGTAGAATTACGTATTTGGCAAGTGAACGTACCTGTTAGTGATGATTGTGATTAAAAAAATTTTTAAAATAAATAATAAGGCTATTACGTGAAGTTTGATTCTTTACTTAGATTATACATATGTAATGGTTGTACACTTTTATGGGCGATAATTTCTAAATTAATATCAAAGATTGTTATAAGACGTTAAATAATAATTTTTTTAACCCAACGAAAAAAATCAAGTAATGAATACATCTCTTATATGGGTTATGCAATTGCGGTTTGTTAAATTCAAACGAATAATTGAACAATTTCTTGAAATTTGTGAAATTTATGGTTAACATTAAATACTGAATATATTTATGACCTTCTCTGAATAAAAATGAAAATATAAATTCTGAAATGTGTACTTTATTTGGTTAAAATGTTTCTGTAAAAATTGATGCATTATATTTATAATTTTAAATGAGATGTGACAACAGCTCTCATTAATCTTCCAAAATGTTTTTGTATGCTATTGAACAAAATTGATCATTTTTACAAAAAATTATGTTAATATTTAATATAAATCGTATTATTATTTTTTGCCAAAATAGAATGCAATTAATTATACTAAATTATCGAATAATTTTTATGTAAATTTTGAAACATGTACGAACATACAGGCCTGTTTACTCTAAAGTAAGAATTTAGAAGTTTGAACTCGTTTTATTTTATTTTTAGTTTTCAAATTATCGTGTACTCGTTTAAAGAAAAATCGTATATATAGTAATAAAAGAAGCTTAGTTCGAACTATTCGAAATTATGTGAAGCTACATATAATGGTTTATAAAAATTTTATTGCAACGTTAAAAATGTTATTTTTTGGTTTCTTCCATAACAGCGTTAATGTTTAACCATTTATATGATATATAAATTTCGCAGCGAATGTAAGATAGTTGGAAAATTATTTTATCAATTTTTGTACTATATATATATTTTTTAATAAGTTTTACCTTGTATTTAAATGTAATTTCAATTATTATAAAAAGATCTTAGGTAGTTAAGAAAAAAGGTGTTCTTAACGTAAATAACATAAAATAGATATAAAAGAAATTTTGTAACCCTGGCAAGGAGGTAGTTATAATTATATAGTAACTATGATAATTGTTATTGAATTTGTATATTGCACGAAGAATGCATCTCTCGAAACGCGAGTAGTTTCGACAAAAGTACTTTGTCACTAACAGGATCGTTCAGTTAAGTAAACCATTATTGTTTATTTAAACGATGAAAATCTCCCGAAAATTGATATCCTTCCAGTACAGAAAACTAGTACATTCAATGCATTATAAATAATTTCTTACTGTGAGTTTCGACTTCTTTAGGATGACTCAGCTTTTATTAATTTTGAGCACCGTTTGGAATGTTGAAAAATACCTATTTTATTGATCTTGCTTAATAATTTACGTTACAAAGAGATTTTCCTTGATGATCAAACGCTGTTGATAAATATCGAATACTTCTGTCATATTCAAAGTACTAACCAGAATTGTAATACTGGTAAATAATTATGTTTAATTTCAAGTATTTGTTAGAAGTCGTTCCATGGGGAAGATATTAAAAGTATTTGCGCCGTGTAAAAATCTCACCGGGTAAAATAGAAGAAAATCTGAATTTGATTAAATGTGAGTTAACGTAACAACCAAACGCTTATGTTCGAATGAATTCCTCGGTGATATTACGAGCGTATAACGACTTTAAATGAGATCGCCAATTTTTTCAACGAACCATCCGGTATCGAGCTTGAAATCGCCTTTGGGCTTCCCACGTATATGCAGCGAGAACAATCAACATGTTTTACAAAAAGGCGAAAGAAGCATTCTTTTAATTAAACAAAGTATGTATGGGTGGTGAACAGGTGGTGGGTGGCTCTGGGACTGTTATGTCGGCCTTATCGGGGGTGAGTAGCAGTAGTGGTGGCAGCAGTTCCGGACAATCTGCACCCATTCCCCTAGTACCCAACGTTAACGAGTCCCAGTCTAGGTTGCTCTCGTCACAGGTAAATAAATGTTGGTCGGGTAAAGGAATATTCAAGCGAAAATACGGGAAGCACGGGTTGTAGTACATTCTGTTTTATTTGTATATACGCATACGTATCCATACATACGCATGACTAATGACACGATGCGCTATAAAAATAATCCCCCAGATCAACATGACTATGACCGAGAAGCTCCCATTTATTCATTCGCTTAAAAAGTACATTTTTTTCAAGCTGTTTTCTTCCGTAAGTTTTATCAAAAATTACAATTACAGCAGCATACATCGATTATATGCACCTTTAAACTTTTCCAATCATACCTAGGATTCTTTCAAAGTTTCAATGTGTCACTGCTTAAAAAATTTATTAAAACAATCATCAGCTCTGTTCATTCACTGTAATATTTGTCCTCTTAAACATACACTTGATGCAGTACTGGACAAATGTTTGTATTGGCAGTAATTTAATAAATTTTTAGCATTGACAAATGCTGACGATTGTGTTGCATAAAATTACTCGGGGAGCTTCTCTCTTCAAAAAGTCCGATGGCAAAAATAAGAAAAAGTACACATTTGTTTTTAATATGCAAGAGAGCGAAAAATTTGTCTTCGGTTGTTTATCATAAATCTTGAATCTTGATCGAGTAAAATCTTAATGAATATTTCATCTTGATTGTTACTTTTCATCGTTTTAATCGGGCTTTTTTTTATCAGCGCCGTAACGCGCAATTCAATGGCTAGCAAGTGAACGCGAAAAGCAGGAAAAATCATGCTTCTGTCAATATATTATTTTTATCGCTTTAACTTATTATAGACAGTGTTTTCAGAGAAGTCATTTTGTATAACAAACGTTTTGCAATGTAATTATAGAGTTACCATTGTGTCGTATGAGTTTTCCTAATGTTTAAGATGTGTGATATCTTTTTTTCATAAAAGTAATGCTCTAACACCAGCGAACAGTAGTATAAGTTTTTTTTTTCTAATCTCGATATGGTTATATTAGATTTTGAAACTAATCAACATAAATTACTCGTTAATATTCTAAATAAAAGAATCTTTATTTTAAGAATAAAGCAATTGATGTTGCTTCAGTAAAATGTCAACGAAATTTCGCTTGGCTTTTGTGTTGATATCGGTCTTTTTTCTTTTTTTTTTCTTTTCTTTTTTTTTTTTTTAACAAAAACTTTGTTCGATTGTTTTGTTCTTCTGAAATACATACAACCTGCCGTAAATTAATTTACAACTTATTTGCTCTTGTGAATTACTTAAATTTATCATTTTAGGTTACCAATAAGTAAATATTTTAAGATTTTATTTTTCACTTCTTCGTATCGGATAATGTCTAGTAAAGTTTACATTATTGATACAGAATATATATAAAAAAGAAAATTTAGGGAGTGCGAAGGCTATTAGATGTATTCTATTATGAATTTATTTAGGTACCATTTGTGAAAAGAATGCGTCATCTTTTTAAATGTTATAATTCTATAATTATAAGTTTAAGATGTAAAACCACAGTAAATTTTTCTATTTTTGAATCACTATTTTTTCAAAGTCTAGTTAATTAAATTCTATTAATACGAAATTGTCAAAATTGAAACACGCAAAAGTGCAATATCGTTACTGTATGATGTTTATGAGCTTCCTTACACGTATTTTATTTAGATAAATTGAAAAATTAAATGTTGATGGATATTTTACGTCTGTGTGCAAAAAGCTTTTAAAATCAAAAGAGCATTGTTGTCATTAAAAAGATTTCTTCTGCAAACCGACAATTGCTAATTTTGCTTAATTAACAACAAACAACACAACTGATACTTAATAATTATAAAAATTATTTACACGGATTTTATTTGTTGCCAAATTGCAATTTCCATCTACTCTACTTTATAGAAAATTTCAGATAAATTATGAGATTTATTTCAGAAATTTGGAATAACGCCAAAAGCTTATTAACGGAAGATTTCAATGCCATCTCACTATTAAAATTTGTGTCAATTTTTAATTTCTTATGTGAAGCTTCGAATCATGCAGGACGAAAGTATGTTTTTCATGAAAACATCGAATAATGATGGGGCATATGACACTAGCTTGATTCTAACCATCTTTGTAATACTCTTTAACACAAGATCTTGTGGACTAAAATGCGAGTATGAAACAAATGTCTAAGCATACGTTAAATATTTGTTTTGCAGAACACATCAGTCACCAATGCTGTGAAAAACCCGACAGCCAAATTATTAAGCCAACCAAGTATATCGATAACTCCTTTGCCTCGTACTACACCACAACCTTCCGTTCCAGGCTCAGGTAGCCAAACAAAACCGGGAGGAAAGAGTACATTTGTTATATGTGAAATATGCGACGGTTACATTAAGGTAAATTATTCTTTTTATTTTAATTTCGTATTATTGTATATATTAAAAAAATTTTAATAACCGTTTATGTTACGCAGGACCTGGAACAATTGAGAAACCACATGCAATGGATTCACAAAGTTAAGATACATCCAAAGATGATTTATAACAGACCTCCGCTGAATTGTCAGAAGTGTCAATTCCGTTTCTTTACAGATCAGGTAAGTCATATTAGTCGTGTGTTAAATATTCGATAAGATAAAGAATGAAATAATTTACATACTAAATGTAAATGCGATTGTGTTAAACAGGGATTGGAAAGACATTTACTTGGGTCCCACGGACTTGTCACGTCTAGTATGCAGGAAGCTGCAAATAAGGGCAAAGATTCAGGACGTTGTCCAGCTTGTGGACGAGTAAGTATACGTATTTTATATCAAAACTAATGCGTTTAAATTAAAGTTTCAGCATAGTAAATGCAATTACAGTTCTTCCAGACTTTGTATTTATATTTCAAGCAAATTTCGTATATCGTGATATGTTAACTGTTAATTGTATCTCAAGATTTCTTGTTTATCTCAAGTTTGTAGGGTTGTTACAATATCATTCAATATCAATAAGCGACATAGGAAGCGACAAACTTTTTTTACGTATTTTAATTTTTTTTAACGTAATCTATGATTATTAACGGTAGAATGTGCATTAATTCGAAAGGATAAAGGTACAATAACATTGGAAAGTTAGTTTAATGGATAGTAGTAATTTTTCGTAAAAACAAGCACAATTCACCGTAATAAAATATTTATGAAATATTTAAAAATAAAAGTTGAATATATCGAGTATAGAGAAAAAATTATGAATTCTTCAGGTGTATCAATGGAAGCTGCTGAACCATGTAGCTCGTGACCACGGCATGACCCTGAAGCCTGCACACCTGTCGTACAAATGTACGGTTTGTACTGCTACATTCGGGATGTATAAACAGTTTGAGAACCACGTGTACTCGGCGCACAGCGTCGTTGCGAAACGCGTCATGGACAAGAAGAGTAGCGCTCCTTCGTCGCCGTCCTCGAGGTCCAACGATTCGCTTTTAAAGCCCCTCAAAATCAACGACGAGATCACTATTATTCCACAGCCGGCAAAGCCGACCACCAGGTCTGGGGGGCCCCAGGGCAGAGCCAAATAGCAATGATGAGCCGTAGGCGACAAACACGACGACACAGAGTGATTTAATTAAACTCTCTTTCCCAACCACTCATTAAAAAGCTCTCACACGTGGAAACTTTTGTGGTATACGTACCCCATAACGATCTCTGTATAGGTTCGCGCAGCGATCGACATGTGTACATGTGTAATGCAAATATTGCTTGAAATAACGAGATAAAAGGAAAAAAGAAAATGCAAATATACAATGATATACAATATTACGGAACATACAAAAACATAATAGACGTGAAAGATTAGAGAAGGAATATTATAGGAATGAAACACTTGACAGCATTGGCAAAGAAATAATACTAGTTGACTGCGTAATATTCCATCGATGATTACACTGATATATTTATTTAAGAATTTTTATTGTTGTTATCAAGACACATGAAAGAAAATAGACTGTGAAAAAAATGAGAACATTTAACAAAAGGGTGGCCTTCAGTACGATTCCTTGGTTGATCGATCGATCGAGCTGCATCGTATTTTCCCGATCTACACACGCCTACGATGATAATCTTTCAAACAAAAAGAAAAAAGGAAAAAAGAGAAAAACAAGAGGAAAAGTAAAGAAAAAAAAAATAATAATAAAAAAAAAAAAAAGATGAATCGCGCGCATAAAATATATTGGCGTTTTGTCATATTCTGACTGTATCTCCCAAATAAACGGGGAGCTTATTTAATGTAAATTCCTTTCATAAGAGCGATGTACTGTCGAGCGTCTTTCTATTTTCTGGTTGAAAACCGATGTGCGGTGTATGTGTGAGGCACTGTTAAAACTGCGTTTCATGTTGCGAGGTTCGGTGAATGAAAGAAAAACAATAAATAATGTCCATGTGTAACGGTACTTGCACCCTTCCCCTTCCCGTGTTGCACACGTGATAACGTACCATATGTTCTTTGTAAGAGAAACGTAGTGTTTTACAAAGATTCGGGTTAACGCTATCGTCTAAAGATTTTCCAAAATTCCATCTGTTTTTGTAATAAATGAAATATGTATAATGACTTAAGGTAATGACTAATATTAACAAGTAAAATATATCTCTAATTTAATTGATATTTTGATAAAAAAAAGAAAAAAAAAGAATACCAAAACTTAACTTTTTTTATTAATAATTAATCTTATTTTCGTTTAAATACATTGTGAATGATTTAATGAAAGAGAGTTCAGAAAGAATTTTAATTAAATGAGATTATGTTTTGCTTTTGTTTGCTTCTTCATAATTATGTATATATATACGCATGTACGCGCACAATTGGATGCGGGCGTGTGCATTTGTATGTATATACATACACACAGACACAGACACACACACAGAGCATTTGAGTATTCTGATTTTTTATTACAAATACCGATGAATTAAGATGTCATTTATCTAATAATATTAGATGACTTCGTTACCTTAAAAATGGCTTTGCCTAGCTATGAGACGAGTTGCTGTATGATTAATACCGTAACCATATACGCAATGCGTAAGTTAATTGTCACTTTTACTTGGATAGGTCCAACGTGTATAATTTTTAATTGAATCGCGCCGTATTTTTCTAAATAATGGTCATTAGTGGAAAATAACTGTCATCCCTGCGCAACACTTTTTATTTATAAATGAGGTCTCACGATGACCCGCGGAGTATGCAATTAATTTATGATCATGATAACAATGAAAAATACAAACAAGTAAGCTGTAAAGTGTACCTATTACTATAAGTTTGGTCTATACGATCCATTATTGTAATAAGATATCCAGTTTTATTTTTGCGCTCTTATAAGAACAAAAAATGTACATTAATCTAGGCTATAATATAAACGGATATATCAATAAAATAGGATGGCACATACATTCACGAGTCTAAACTTTTTTTCTATTGGATGCTACTGAGATTTTGGGTGAACGTTGGATATTTTAATTTAAAAACAAATTCAGATGTACATACTTATATATACAGAATGTTCCAAAAATATTGTAATGGTAAAATATTTTGTGAGGAATCCATTTTTTAAATCAATGTTAGTAGACAGTTAAACTTCAAAATAAGTAGCAAATACACTGATTATGTTTTGGTTTCATAGTAAATTGAATACACATCGTGTATGGGCAGAAATCATCAGTTTAAATTCAAATATCAAATAGAAAAGACAAAAAATTAACCTCACATTTAGCAAATTCATTTCAAAAGGTTCATTAGCTGCTATGAATTTCCCTTTATGAATACCTAAATTCACCTATTCGATTTTGTTTAATTACTTTCCTACTGGATATTCGATCATTGTTAAGTTTTGGAAGTACTCTGTATAAATATTTAAAATATATATAATAGCACATATTTATTCAAATATGTGACTTTAACAAAGCGATTTAGAAAGTCGACATAGTTTTGTGAAAGCCGAAATGGAGCCTCCTGTACACGCTCTGATTGAATAATATGCTTACATGAACATATAAATTAATATGTAGATAGTCTTTTAAAAAAAGAGCAACGGGTTTAATTTAAATAATTCAACGTCTTATAATTTTTTGTACGTTACATCGTAGGAACGATTGTTAATTTAGAACAAAACAAATATATTTGACGATAAAATTAAGTCCGTTACATCTATTTAATTGTAACAAATGGCTGTACTCTTAAGTTTAAATAAACCTGTCAGCCAGTTCAATAAAGAAAATGTTGGTAAAACAGAGCATTCACAGATACATATGGATATAACAATTACAGATATATCTACTTTATTGTAATGATTTGTACAATATTATATGAATGACTAGACAATGGAAAAATAAAGTGTACCAACATTGTATTAAATTTGTTTTAAAATGTGCATATTATTTATCAAAGTTTAATAATGTTGCATGGTATTAAAATCAGTAAGAGATGAATTTTAAGTTATTTAAATTATTTTCTGAAAATAAAATATTCAAAAAAAATAATAAAAATTATTCAAAACTTTTTTAAGTCTAAAGTTTTATTTCAATGGTTTAATATAAAATAGGGCTGCATAAAACAAATTCTCAGAAAAGGAACGTCGAACATTTTGTATAATTATTTTTATTTACTTGAAGATTTTTAGTACTCAAAGTGGAAATCAAAATAAGATTGATCAAACGTATTTATACGAATGTAACCGTCTTCTCCGCCAGTGCACAGAGTGCGACCATTAGGATGGAATGCTAATGAATTGATTGGACCAAAATGACCTTTCAAACGTGCGAACTCCTCTTCAAAAACAAGGTGGAAGAAACGAGCATCGAATTTTCCTTGTTTCGTCGATGTCGTGGTTACATCCATAGCATCCTGACCACCTCCAACGACAACCTTAAAAAAATTGAGTTATTATAAATTAGAAAGTTAAGTTTTTAAATGCTGCTGATTCAAGTTGATTTAATTCGAGAGTAAACTAAAATTTAATACTAACGTGATCGTAATTCGGTGAAATCGTTGCCGAATTTACCGGGCGTTCTGTTTTATAGGTTTTCAATGCCATCAGAGATTCACTGTCAAATAATTTTGCTGTATGATCTTTCGAGGCTGTAACAAACATTGTAGCATCTTTATTAAATTGCATGTCATTAATTTGACCTTTGTGTCCTTGAGCATCAATTAATTTTTTTCCAGTCTGCAATTTAAAAGGAAAAGGAATTATATAATGTTTGGCGTGAAACATCATTTGTACAAATATTAAAAAATACTTACCCTACTATCCCAAATATTCAGATCACCATTTTCGTGACCGGTGATGACCGTCTCGTCTAAAGCACCCCAAAGAAGGGATGAGATTCTGGAGCCAGTGATTAATGTTCTACAAATGTTATCATCTTGAGAAAGTATAATTTCAGGACTCCTAATATCAATGACAAACATTTCACATTGATGACCAAGAGCTTTGTCGGTGGCATACACAGCAAGATCACCCGAATAACTAAAACTACAAGCTCTCACGGAGCTGTTTGTCGCTAATTGGCTGATTTCTTTACCTAAATAAATTTTATAGGATTAAAATTTTCTTACTTTTATTATCTGTACTAATTTTTCAATACTTTAGCATAATTAATTATACCGAGCTATAATCTTTCAATTATTTAAGTAAAATACCGTGAGAAATTGAAAACACTAAATACGCTCTGCTTCAGAAAATCAAATAATACTGCATAAAGAATTTAAGAAAAGATTAAATAAAACCATTTTTTTCAAAGAGATATTTACATGTAAAACAAATTTTATTTGCATCTCTTTACAGACCTGTTTGACAATCCCATATTCTTAAGGTGTTATCACCACTGCCGGATAAGAATCGCGTAGTATCCCAATTTACATCGATACACCAAACTGAACCGTTGTGTCCATTAAATGTGCCTAATCTTTCCCCATTTAACGAATACCAAACATTAGGTTGTTTATCTTTACTCGCTGAGAAAAGTAAATCTCCTTCCCTGTTATATTTTATTTTTGTAATAGCACGTTCGTGCCCGTGTAACATCAGTGGTTTCTGAAATAAAGTAAAAGAATGTAATTTTTTCTTTATATTAAAAGCTAATTTTAAGCACAAACGTTATTGATAAACGAAAAAAATTATTATACTATACTAATAAGCGTAAAGGAACTATTGGACTGTCAACGAATATTAACGTAAATATGGGATTTCAACTGATTCACGCAAACATAAAAGTAGGTTATAATATTACATGTGCATTAGTAAATAGGAAAGATTATATTAAATTTTGGTGTAGATAATGGGAAACGGTCACAAATTACGTTTGCACTAGACGTACCATAATACTGTTCTTTTATTGTTTTCCGTTCTTCATAAAAATCATTAATCCGTACGTAGTTAATAAATCAACACCTTCGGAAAGCAGTTTAACCTTGGAAAAGAGGAATTACTATGATGGTATACTTTGGTAAGAACTTGCGTCATTTGAAACATCTCGATGAGACACGATGAAACTTTCGAGTCTCGCTCCGTTCTCGAGGATTTCGTCCTTCTCGACATGGTTATTTACTTTATCCTTTATGGAATACACAATGCGCATCTAATTTTCAAAACAAAATTAAATAAATAAAAAGAGACAGGCTTTCTTGTATTCTATTTACTGATCGTTATTTTAATTATTACATTAATCTTGATAACGTGCTTAAACTTTAAGCAGTAAGGAAAATAATATATTTTCAAATTTATCCAAAGTAATTAAAAGTTTTATGTGAAACGCAAGTTGCAAAATATAAGTACGTTATCGTTTTTAATTTGTACGTAGATCGATAGGTTAGGTCGGTAAAAAGGGAAAAAAACCATGTATATTTTATATGCATTTATTTATTTTATAATACGTGCATTTCTTTTCTCGAACTTCATTTCGTTTGAGCGTAAGGTACGATTGATCGATGGCACTTAACGAGAACTTAACGAAGGATCCGCTAGATGTGCCACTGAATCCAAGAGGAAGTACTTGCTCAGCGGCAATATTTGAAAGCCAAGTTAGATTAAACAACAGTTTTTCGCAAATTAACGTGATAACTGGATTAAAGGCCTACGATTATACACGTATGATACTCTTATTGAAGTCCTGATCCACAAACCTCCATAATAGCTTTTTGTTAATTTGCGTTTCTAAACACTTGAGTTAACTAGCGCTTTATGCGGGCAATTTGCGAAGAGGAATAAAGTTTGGCAAAATCATAGGGATGTCGGTGGGGATGCAGAAAATTCGTTCGTTCGCAATAGTTTTAGCTATATCTACCTATTTTAAATAGACTGGGATTTTTTCGCATACGTATGCGCGCGTGTGTATTATTCATCGGAAGAAACTCAGGTGCGTTTAAAGCTTTAACGATTAACGACGTTCCGTTAATGTTTCACAAATTAAAAGATTTTTCGAAGTTTGTCACTGGCCGAAATAATTGACACACGAAAGCCGTTATTGAAGAAGCAGCTTAAAATAATGAAGGTACGGGTAAATTTTGTAGGAGCGGCAGTGAGAAGCTACGATCCCTTCTTTAGTAACTACTTAGTCATAGGTATGACATTTATAGCGTCATTTCCTATCCCAGAGACGCGTCTGCGTATGCGTAAAGTAAGAAATAATAACACAATAAATACGTATGCGTTGCGCCAATTCGCATGAAAGTAGTAGGTACTCCGGATTAGGAATATTTATCAGGTTCGTTGCAACCTTGTAGCAGCCATCGCGACAAGAACGAAAAGTTCCGTTCCGAGTTTCGTCCCGTTTTCGCGTCGGTCGCGCGCGCGTATGTGGTTTTACAGGCCAAACTCGTGAGTCTAAGAAGAGGAAACGATAAACTGAAACAGCCAGAGGCATGTCCGAATCGGCAGCTACAGCGACAACTGATGACACGCAGGTCGACACCTCGTATTGCTTCAAATGGAGCAATTACCAGAGCCATTTGTCCGAGGTCGTACGCCAACTACTGGAAGAGGAATGTATGGTCGACGTGACGCTCTACGCAGGCGGCGAACGCATCCAAGCTCACCGACTTGTCTTGTGCGCTTGCAGTACTCTATTTCAAGTACATAAACAATCATTATTCATCACCTTTCGTCACCTTTAAGCGTCGTATTGCATTTGTATTTTCTCTCTATATCTTTCTTTTTTATCGAAACAAAATATAGTGGACTTTTCATTTTCACTTTTAGCAATATGTCGTACCTTTTTTGTTGTGCAAGGCTTGACAATCCTTTTGTCGTTGTAATTCTACTTGCATTGCAATTCTACAAGAATTTCATTATAATATTTATATAATGCAATTATTGTCTTCTCTTTTGCAGTATTTATAATGTTTTATGGCAACTTTTGATTTTTGTATTAAGCGATGCTTGTACTCTTTGTCAGCTTGTGTCGTTAGAAAGTTAGTGAATACACTTAGTTATAATGGAAGTCTTCAAATTTCTACAAAGATTGAGTATTATCCTCGAATATTCAAACCAACAAACTGCATCGCACCTTAAGGGTATCTAATAAATTAAAAATGTCAATACTTTCTCATCTTATTTTAACGTCTGTTGTTCATAACCATGATACCATTAGTTAATAGTGTAATATTAATTTTATTAAAAAGCGATACCATTTGTTGGCCCTTTAATAACGTCGTAATGTATTACTAGTGTTTATTGAGATCGTCCAATGTCCATGAAAGATAAAATTAACATTTTTTGGAAAATTTTTAAGCAATAAACAAAAAACACCTTCTTTTACTTCTTGTATGGATGCATTTTTAAACTTTTATGCCAAATGGAATATTTTCTCACTAAAATAATCAATTTTGTATGTTGAGAACTGCTTCTTTAAATATATATATATATATAATATTGACTCATTGATTCGTCGATATTGAATTCGTGTTTATCACGTGAAGTTATAGTCAATGTAAGACTATATATATGTAAAGTATATTTATATATGGGACGATCATTAAAAAATAAATTTTATTATATAAAAAAAAGTTCAAGTTTATAATCTATTATCTATTTTTTTAGTCTTACGCTATCAAAGAATGACCATCTAATGATACTTTAAGATTTGAATAATATAAAAATTGTTTCAATTTGGAAAGCTAACATTAATCAAGGGCTATGATTAAAATTGGTTTCAGCCGTACTTATTACTTCTTAAAAAATAATTTTTAAAAAATATTTTAGCAATATTATTATGATTCGTAGTAATTCAGAAAGTTGCAAGAATATGTGTTTTTATTAGTGTTCAAAATATTTTTTAATGCTTACATTTTTTTAGATAAACGAAGCGTTACAAAATAGTACATATTAACAATTTTTGTTTATCAAAATTTCTAGGAATATTTAAAAGAAATCTTTGGTATTAATAAGCCTGATGCAAACTACCTTGTGAAAAAATTTTTAAAATTCGCATAAATTATCTCAATGATTATGTAACGTACTAAATTATTATTCAATAATATTAGTTAAAGTTTTAATGTACTGCTTTTTAATTTGTGTCATATTTCTTTTTGTTTCTAAAGATAAATTAAAATTTCACATAATTTATCAGTTATTGTTCTATAGGTTTCTAGATTTTAAATATTGTTAAGAATACCAATGAAATCGTAATAAAAAATGTAGCAAGAAGGCGACATTAAAAATATTTAAATAATTTAAGAATTAACATAGATTCTCGTAAAATTTAAATAAATTTTCTGCTTATGTGGAATTGATAGCTTCTTCTAGTAATCTAAATGTAACTAATGAAAGAGAGTTTTGTCGTGTGTGTGTGTGTGTGTGTGTGTGTGTGTGCGCGCGCGCGTGTGTACGTGTAGTATGCATATACGTAACTGATATGGAAAAACGTGGAGCGGACGAAGGAATTACATACTGAGATTTTTCAAAATTCTACGAGCTTTATGTGCATATCGTGCAAATACACCAGTTTCACACCCTTTTGTTGGGCCTTGGATCAGCGATGGATTTTTCTTCAGTTTCCCTTGATACGTAATCCCTGGTATTTCGATCTTTTATGAAATGCCTAGGCTAAAATATTTTTAAGACGCACATGCAAATCATAATGCTAATTCATAGTTGTTTGAAACATCAGACGACATCCCATATTTTGAGTAATTGAGTAAAATGCACCAATTACAATTAAAATATTAAATTTATTATAAAAGGAATTCAAATGCCAAATTACCCTCGGAATAATTAGTTTAATTTCTACTAAAATAACTTATATTCCAATGTACGTCTGAGCTTACAAAATATTTATTGTTATTTGCCATTTTTTAGCCGAATAAAATCACGTGAATTTTCTTTTATTTAAATCAATAAATAGAAGTTTATACATTTATAAATAATTGTGTTGAGCTCTAACAATTAGATATTGTCATCTAAACAATGAATGAATAACTAATAAAGTAACGGCTAATAGCTATTTTTTATTATAAAAATAGTTTAAGCGTTCAAACCGTAACTTTATTTTAGTTATTGGCTTTATTTTCTGCGAATAACGAATACTTTTATTCTTTCAGTATACTAGACATTTTTATTATTTAGAAAAGAATAAATTAAAAAACAATAAATGAATGCTTAATTTGTTGTACATGTAAAGCTCGGGTTTAGGATTGACTATTGCGTTTAAATCACTTGTATTTGTTTAAAATGGGGTATAAGTTCATGATTTATTTTATATATATTTTTATCTCATTCTGCGTTTATGAAATTGTATTAGAAAAGTAATTTCAATTTAATTATATTAAAAATGCCTGTACTGCTGAATTATATCTAATTTAGCTATGATTTCGAAAAAATTGGGCTGATTATTTGTGTGTATGTAGTATGATCAGAAATTTTTCTGATTTCGTACTTTTTGACGCATACTCACGTTTATTATTGCCTACCAAATAATTCCTCAAACTTTCGTGCGATATCAGTAATAGAATTTGCATATACTGACCTTCGATATATCGTTCTGATCGTACATCAAATAAAGCACTAATTTCAAAAGTGTTTTGCAAAATTCAAATTTACCGACCTTGTGTAAAACATTAATGTATTTTTTAAACGAGACGGTCGATATTTTATGACTGAATTACTAGTCACTTTTTAATTAATATTTATAGGTAACCTTGATAAATTATTTGAAACTTTGAACATTCGTGTTGCCTTAAAAGATTGATTATATCAACGGATTTTTTAAATTATAGGTAATTGCGGGTAATTGATTAATTAATGATAGTCGGTATTTCATGGCGCTGTCATAAAAAATAAACAAAATACTGTTTACAGTAGTTTACAAGTTTACCATTTTTTTCATACAATTATCTTTAAAGCGCTTAAAACTTTTTGTATATATTACGATAATCTATTATTAAAATTGAAAATTATTTGTTTCAGGAAATTTTGAGCCAGGTTAATGAAGAACATCCTACTATTATATTAAGCGATATATCTCCTCAAGATGTTAGGTCAATTGTTGAGTTCAGTTATAATGGAGAAGTTAGAATCCCCGTTGAGAATATTAATAATTTGTTGGATGCAGCCCATTCTTTAAAAATATGTGGCTTAATGGAGGTATGTAATGACATTTAAAATTTTTTCTTTTTCTATATCCATAGATATTTAATATTAAATAATGGCCAATGTGCGTGATATATCCTATGTATATAGGATAAAAGTTCAATTTCGATTATTTATAAAAATATTAATTATGATTTAGTACTTTGTTAAACAGATTATACTTAAAGTATAGACAGACTACTAACTGTTAAAGTGACTGTGCATTTATTCTTTTTTGCTTTAACTTTTATGTACAGAAATAAAAGTAGTAGACAAAATCTACGTTATAAATAGAAACTTTGAGGAATACTGAACTAAAAAATATATCTTAATTCAAATTATAAAAATTATAAAAAAAAAGAATTCAAATTTCTTAAATCATTTTAAATTCCAAAGATTTTGGTTTAACTTGGGTACAAAGAAAGTGTTTGTTTAGAATAAAAAAAAATACATTAAAGTAATTAAAATTGACACTTATCATTATGTTTATAGTTAAATTATGTTCACATTGTTTAGATATATGAAAACATTCCAGAGTTTGTAAACATTTATTCATTTTCAAGGATGGTCAATGAATTAGAGCTTATGAAACATGTCTTTGATTAAAGAAATAATTTGTATTTATATAAAAATTTTTTAATTAAAAACGTTTTTTTAGATCGA
This sequence comes from Wiebesia pumilae, assembly GCA_018907045.1. Taxonomy (NCBI): domain Eukaryota; kingdom Metazoa; phylum Arthropoda; class Insecta; order Hymenoptera; family Agaonidae; genus Wiebesia; species Wiebesia pumilae. The sequence continues at coordinate 8,569,119 of JACCHZ010000138.1, forward strand.
AGGTCTGGATGAGTCTGAAATACCCAATGACAAAGATGTAAGCGTTGAAGAATCATACATTATGAATGAATTAAGCAAAACAGATGAAGAAGAAATAAAAATATTTGAACGAGCAAATACTGAAAATATTAAAGAAAAGAAAAGAAGAAGCTCAGATGATGATACAGATTCTACAATCAAAAAAAGGAGACGGAGAAAGAGCGTTTGCAAAAAAGAGTATAGCGATGACATGTTAAATGCTGCTATTGCCGACATACGCGCTGGAAGTTCCTTACTAGATGCAGCGGCAAGAAATCATATTCCCAGATCTACCCTGTACATGCGTGCAAAGGTATTAGGAATACCTTTGAATCCGTCTAGGAGTGAATATACAAATGAGGATATGAAATCAGCTATAGAGGCAGTTATTGGTACGTTTAGAAAAATTTAAACATTTATAATTTGACATTTTTTGTGTTACTAACATGCAAATGTATTTATATATATATATATATATATATATATATATATATATTTTTTTTAGCTGGATCTAGTTTACAACAAGCTTCAGATTTATATGGAATTCCAAAAACAGTTTTATGGAGGAGAATTCAAAAAGAAGGTTGTCAAACATCCAGACACGATACGCGAAAGAATTATGGCGCTGAGAAGAGAGAAGCCGCTGTCAAGGCTTTAGCAAGAGGAGAAACACTTACAAAAGTTGCAAACGAATACAAGGTAAATTATACCGAGAACAGTATGTGTAACTTAGTAAAAATATTTTTATTAATTTTTCATGTAATGTCTTGTTCATTATATTTCTAGATTCCAAAAACAACGCTGTTTCGAGATAAGGCTCGACTGGTAGATGAAGGAAAATTGCCATCATCGTATTGGAGAAAACGTAAAACCGATACCGAAGATTTAAAACGGTCTCGCTTGGAAGAAGCAGTGGCTGCATGCAAAGATGGTAAAATGTCCCAAGCAACGGCTTCTGTAACTTATCAAATACCTAAAACCACTATATGGAGACGTCTTCAAAAAGATGTTGTTAAGAAGGACACAATGACGTCCACGAAGAAGTTACAACTGAAAAGTGAATTACCTCAAGAAAAAAGTCCAGAAATGATAAAAACAGAAGAGTTAAATGACACCGATTTTGAAGCATATTGTCCAGTAAGATGTTTGAAATATAATAATCCTTAAAACTAGTATCAGTTTCATTATTATTAATAATTATTTCAACCGAAACAAGTTAATTCAATTTAAACAACAAAGTGATTCATGATTCATCTTTTACTTTAATTGATATAGAAGTCTTTAATGGGTTACCATATAAAATTTTGTTAGTCATTACACTGATAAGGAGATCAATTTTTTATGCATAATTTATTAATTTTTAATATTTTTCAATGTAAAACAGGACGATACAGAAATGAATATAACATATATCGATGAAAGTAATATGTCAGATGATCCAGTAATAATTCTTGCAAGTGAAGATGTAAATGATCTAAATTTACCAAACAGCAGATCTTTGGTCGTTGTTCATGAAGTAAGTGCTTGTTTTAAATTAAAAAAAAATAATAATATAATTATATACTAAAAATTGTATTTATTCTTTAGAATACCGATGAAAATTTTATATCATGTGGATTAGAATTGGATGAGAATTCAAGTTTTGTATCAAAAAGTTAACAGTCTATAAGCAATTTAAAAAGACGCATTTGTAAATATAGCTCATAAGAAATTATTTATGCTAAGATTTCAGGATTACTGTTTGTTTAAATTGTCAATTGTCAAATTAATATTTTGTAATAAGTATTCCACCTTTATATTAATAAAATTAATTTTTGAATTATTATTTCAATTCAATTATAGTATGTATTCTTACTACATTGTCACCTGTATTTTATTTTTTTAAGGGAAGATAATTAGCAAAACCTTAAAACGTATTAAATATTATAGATACAAAGAAAGAAAATTTATTTTTTTCTATTTTATAAATTTTGTATTTTATATAAAATTATGTCATTAATAAAATGTTGTACTTGGTAATGTCAGCAAATTTTGCCTTTCAATCATAAGCATGATATATACGTGCATAAACACGTTACAGAAGAAATAGAAATGATAATGGAAACATGAACTTTCTGATAAATCATAGGAAGCGTGTACTTAACATAGAGTAAAGGAATAGAAAATAGGGATTATTCTAAATATAAAGATATTTCACCTTTATAACTGTAGGTTTGGTATTATTTTATCGGATGTATACGTAGACATTTCTAATTTATGGCTGCACACTCGTGTTTTTCTCCTCTTTCATCATCAAATTACAATTCTTTTTTATTTGCATTTACTTTTGTACGCTCGTACGAAAAAGCCTAGGGTAAAATCGACTAGTTCATAATTAATATTGTAGCGGAAAGGCCACTTGCGTTTCGATAAAAAAAATAGTTCGTAACAGAAAAGTAAATCTCAACGAATGTAATTTAGGAAAACTTTTGACGAAAGCAAGTGTATGGATTACGAGGTATTTAAATAAATGCTGATCTATATTTATGTTAACGATCGGATGCTGATTTGTGATTCGCCTAAGATATAAATTTTAAATCGATGAAAAAATATACAAGCGAGTTCTACACTCTTCATCCCCGCTACGTCCATTTTGAAAAAGAGACGTGATCACCATGACTACTGCTCTTTCATTTATTTGTTGGTTCGACTTCCAATACGAGAGCAGTGCAGTGTCTAGTATTTTAAGTTCATGGCCCGTAACTAAGGCGTAAAGTATTGCTGGTTCTATAGTAATGTAGTAACGCGCCATATTTTTTGATCAATCAAATAAACACGCTTTCTGCGGCATAGAAGTTTCTTGAGTTTATTATCAAGTTTATTAACGATGAAGATCGAGGAGGTAAAAAGTACTGCGAAAACTCAAAGGATTTCTACGCATACCCACATCAAGGGTTTGGGACTCGATGAAAATGGAAATGCTATTCAATTTGCAGCCGGTCTCGTCGGTCAAGAAATGGCTCGAGAGGTTAAACTTGTATATTTGTTATTAAAAAAAAAACGCTTCTGAACAATGTGAATGTATTAATTAAAATTATAATTGTATATAAATTCTAGTTGAAACTCCATTAAATAATAACGTTAAGCTCGTTGCTTAGAAAATTACAGGATTATTTGAATAAAAATTTTTTTTTATGCTAAAATAGGCTGCAGGAATTGTTGTCGATATGATAAGGTCTAAGAAGATGTCTGGTCGAGCAATCTTATTTGCCGGTCCACCGGGAACAGGAAAAACCGCTGTAGCTTTAGCAATAGCTCAAGAATTGGGTAATAAAATACCTTTTTGTCCTATGGTAGGTTCTGAAGTTTATAGCTCTGAAATAAAAAAGACAGAAGTACTTATGGAAAACTTTAGAAGAGCTATCGGATTAAGAATTAAAGAGACAAAAGAGGTGTACGAAGGAGAAGTTACCGACTTGTCACCCGTGGAAACTGAAAATCCTATGGGTGGCTACGGTAAGACGGTTTCACACGTTATCGTTGGCTTAAAAACTGCAAAAGGTACCAAGCAATTAAAACTGGATCCTCTGATTTACGAATCTTTACAAAAGGAAAAAGTGGAAGTTGGCGATGTGATATACATCGAAGCAAATAGTGGCGCAGTTAAGAGACAAGGACGAAGCGATTATTATGCTACAGAATTTGATTTGGAATCCGAAGAATACGTGCCTTTGCCTAAAGGAGATGTTCATAAAAAGAAGGAAGTTATTCAGGATGTGACATTGCACGATTTAGATGTTGCCAATGCAAAACCTCAAGGAGGTCAAGACATAATGTCTATGATGGGACAGTTAATGAAACCAAAAAAAACAGAAATTACAGGTACGTCGAGGAAACATAATAAATGTTGACGATTTTGAAAGATGTCGTCTGTTTTTATTTTCAGATAAATTAAGGAAAGAGATCAACAAGGTAGTCAACAAATACATCGATCAAGGAATTGCCGAGCTGGTGCCAGGAGTATTATTTATCGACGAAGTTCATATGCTAGATATTGAAACTTTCACTTACCTTCACAGGGCTTTAGAGACATCTATTGCGCCTATTGTAATATTTGCAACGAATCGTGGCCAATGCATTATTCGCGGAACAGAAGATATTATCTCGCCACACGGAGTCCCTCTGGATTTGCTCGACAGATTACTCATAATAAAGACTTTGCCTTATTCAAGATCTGAAATTGAACAGATTATCATGTTGAGAGCAATTACAGAAGGTTTAGAACTCGAAGATGAAGCCCTCACGGCACTTAGTGAACTTGGTGCACAAACAACCTTAAGATACGTAGTTCAACTACTAACGCCTGCTTCCTTAGCATCTAAAATTAACGGCAGATCAATTATTAAAAAAGAAGATATCGAAGAAGTTAAAAGCTTGTTTCTTGATGCTAAATCCTCTGCAAAGATTCTCACACAACAGAAAGATAAATTTATGAAATAGTTATTTATTTAAGAATAAGCTATGAGAATAAATTGAAATAAAATATTTTTAAAATTAAGTTTATAAGATTTTTTGTAAATTTTTTTAAAATCAATTTCTTCAAGTATATTTTTAAGTTGTAATTAAATGTTCCTACAAGTGTAAATGTTTTAAATAATAACCTTCAGTTTCCAAAAAAGAATTATGAATCGAATGGTTTATTATTTATATATTTAATTTTCTACACCATCCTTTTCCCTAGAATTAGAAGAAAACTTTAGTGCAAAAGATAAAATTTAAGGCTAAATAATAATTAAATTGAAATTATGAAAAATTATAGGCAGTTTGCTATTCATTTAATGACTCTATACTCTTGCGGTCTTGTTGATAAGTGCAATTTTTTTTACGCATCTTCATTATAAGAAATTAATCGTTAAACGAAAGGAGTACTTGACAAAAACTTAATTTCACAAGGCTACTTGATTAAGAACTAAATAATAACTTGAAAATTATTTCTTTCCAAGTGTATTACGTTGATTTAATTTTTATTCGGTGAGCGAAAACGAACGCTTGGTTTGCAATTTATAACCGAGTTATTACAGTAATGCTTGCGTAAGTAGTATATCGTGGAAAGAGAAAAAAAAAACAGTGAAGAAAAAGAAACGGTAAATTTTCCGAAGTTCAACAAATGCCTAGAATAGAACTTAAAAATAAATTGCCACAAACATAACAGGATGTTAGCGAGCATATTGGAAGAACGCATTAAATTATTTGTGAAAAGAAAAAAATAAATGGGAAATGAAACACTAGTCTGCTGTTGCAACGATGTAATAGGTGTAAGTTTTGTTATATTATAAACCGAATCACGAAGCCATCGCTAAAATCCGAACTCGTAAAGAATAACAATTGGGGAAACTTTGTATAAGAATGAAAATGTCACGTGATTCGTTCATTCAGCGAGTTAAATATTGTTCATATTAGAAAAAATGAATCGTTTCTAAGCGCGTGCAAGCGTTGTACAGCACACGCAGGGTTAAGAAGTTCACGGTGTAATCAGAGGTTGTGACATCGATGAGTCCAATACGATAATACAACCGGGTGACCACGTGCAATTATAAAATCTTGGAACACGTTGCCGTGCCATAGTCACGCGTTGTTCCTCTTCGAGAGCGAAAACACGGAATATGGTTGCTAGCTATTTTATGCTCCCGTGTCGTTATTTTCATTATTGTTGGTGTTGATCGTACGTGCCGACATAGTTTACGACAAAATAGATTAAGTTTACGTCGCATAATAGATCGAGTAAGTAGCCAAGTAATGATAAAAAAATATTCCATTATCTAGCCACCCAACCAAATATGCTTTATCGTGTAAACGTTTTGTGTGAAAATATGTGAAACAGTGCTCAGTGTTTAATTTTTTAACAAGTACAAACAATTGTGGATAATTGATCACGTTTTCCCTTTAGCCTCTTAAAAAAACATTCACTTAAAATCATTCCTTTTCAAATGCAAACAAGCACTAGTAGAACATGTATTACCAATGGAAGCCAGTACGCATGCAGTGAATAGATGTTCGAAAGGGAATAAAAAAGGACGGAGATAAGTTACAATCGCCCTCTCTCTCTCTCTCTCTCTCTCTCTCTCTCTCTCTCTCTCGGTTGTACCGGATTGGTTGCAGTAGAAATCTTAAAAATTAAAACGCGAATGAGAATCCTTCATGACTGTATTTCCAAAAGAATAATTCATATTATAATTATATGTATTTTCTTTAAAATTATTTCCTTAATAACTAAAATAGTTGTTGTTGAAATTTAATTATTGATGAAGGGGGTGTGGGCTATCAATCTTAAAAAAAAATTAAAAGATAATGTAATAATATTAAATAACGAGTATACGTGTGAATTTCAAGATCCAGCTTCTTCTGTATTTTGCAATTTTATTATATCACCTGCAGGCGATACATCGTCGCTTTCAAAGTCTCGCGTGGAATCGCTTCCTGGTGTTCCCGGTCACGCGGCGGTGCGACGGCGTTAACCCCCGAGTGCAATAACTCGATCCCCATCCGAAGATATAAGGGGGAATTCATATTTCATAACATTTGTAAATTAACTTTTCAATTTTTTATTTCCCTCATTAAATGGAATTTGTTTTCATTTTCAAATTGGATTTTTGATTTTCCGATTTTTTTTTGTTATTCGTTAATACAATTAAGGATGTAGTACTTGTAGTAATTATTTATTCATTAAAAACGGCACTACTTTCATTAAATTGGTTTTTTGTTGACTGTTTGAACAGTTAATCAGTAACAATAATTAATCTCCACTTGGAAGTAATCTTATTTAGACTAGTACATTATTAAAGTGTATATTAACGGGGTTTGGTGAATCCGATTACGTATGCCTGCTTGCAGCACTAGAGAGAGAGAGAGAGAGAGAGAGAGAGAGAGAGAGAGAGAGAGAGAGAGAGAGGCAATATTTAGATTGAGTTTGTTTCTTGGTAATCTCTTTTTGTACTTCCGTCCATTGGATGCTCCCTACCCTCTTCAAAGTAATTGCTTCGTGGTAGTTATTCGGTTTCAATGCCCAGTTCATCGGAACGAAGTATTTATTTAAGTGTATCGGATGGTCGTATCTTCCGGAGCTTCGGGATAATAATTTTTTAAATGCATATTAAAAAATATGCCTCATTGCGACATATTTTATCAAATTTATTCTTTTTGCGCGCGATTACTCAGGCTGTGAGAATGATCTGGTACAATTTTAATATTTTGTCTGCTAGCAAACACGCGCTATGCTGTCGACATTAAGAGCTTCACGATGCTCAAGGCTGTTCCTAATGCGCGAAGGCGCGAAAACACACGTGCGAGGCTTTCGAATAGCAATTCTCAAGTGCAATAAGTTTCAAGAAGTTTTCTTTCCGAGGGAAGAATTCCAGACGAGGCACATTGGACCACGAGAATACGAGCAGGCGGAAATGCTCAAGATTCTTGGGATCAAGGTGTGAATTGCTTTTTACACCGCGGCTATATTCTACATAATGAAATATCTGCGCGAATTTTAAAACAAGTGTTCGGTAGGATAATATTTCATCGTTGCAGCTTAAATTTCTTCATTAAGGCAGATAGAACGAGACTTTTCACATCGCCGTGGCATATAAAAACCCGAGCGATTAAAAGCTTTTAGATTTTTATCAAATTTGATTTATCATTCTACAACATTGCAAGCATATTTTAACGTTACATATCGATGTTGGATGATTTAACCCGCGGAATTACCGAAAATTGTATCGCCCCCTCCTTCGCAGTTGCTTGAAACGGAGATAAAGTCCGGATAAGATAATTATAATATACTCGAATGAAATAATCGAATTAATCAAATGTAAAACTGCTAATAAATTAATTGTTTTATTCAACCTCTTGAAAGCAATTTATATATATATATATATATGCGTGTATTGGTTACTGTAATTTGATCGTACCTTTTTGTACTACTAGCTTTTAAAAAACAATTTAAGTCTATCGATGAAATTCAATCGTCATTTATTCTTAACGTATTGTAAAGTTGATTCTCCACGAGGCGCTTCTTCGAATTCGAATGAAATACTGATTTTTCGCGATTTATTAAATAGTTAAATAGTTACATATATAAAAGTAAAAAAAGAAAAATAAATCAAGCAAGCGTTACATTTTGAAAATATGACTTTTGAGACTATTTGACACTACTCATACGCACATATTTAACGCCACATATTAAACGGTTTAAATTAAATTTAATCCGTTTTTTTTTCACTCTTTCATTTTATCGTCGATGAGTATTTGTACTTGGTAATAAGGCAAAGAAAAATCATTTTTCAAGACGCATGAGGACGTATTGAGATGAACGTAACGGAATGTGTTTCGGTTTTTCAGTCTCTGGAAGAACTAACGGAAAGGGCAATCCCGGCAAATATCCGTCTTAATAAGGATTTGAGCATCGAAAAGCCAGTGAGTAAGTACATCCTAGTAGAAAAGAAACGGAGAGAAATTTTTTCTAATTCTTGAGAGACTTGTAAAAGGTTCGTTGATGCAGTTGTCGTAGTCAATAGCACGCTCGAGTTTATCATTAGGTTACTATGCACGAGAAAATTGCGGAGCAGAAACGTGACTCCGGTCACGTGAGACGATTCGGCGTAAGTCTGCTAATGTACGCTAGTCCCAATAATTATGACCAATAACCCCGCAGATATCATAATCGAATATAGTAAATGGCGATTAAACATTGAATCGTTCATTAAGTATAAAATATGATTATTTTCTTTTCATCTTCTTCTTCCTCTTCTCACTTTTATCATTATTACTATTATTGATTTTTAAAAATCGAACGTAATTACTTTATCAATGTTTCGCGGTAAAGTTGTTGTTGCATTTCGTCGCTCGGCGCATCTAACGATCTTTTGCTTCCTGATTTTTTAACCAACGTCGCGCATACTTTTTACCGCTACGATTGGGTCATTGTAATCTGCGCGGTTTAGATAAGAGAGAGAGAGAGAGAGAGAGAGAGAGAGAGAGAGAGAGAGAGGAGTGTCCGTGTGGTCCATGCACGGGGATTATTGTGTCGCGACCGTATGATATAACGGGCATTAAAATGTCGAGCAAAGCCTGAAACTCTTTCATAATTACGCGATTTCCTAAATTTTTCATTTTACATGCTCCGTTTTACTTTCTCTGCGCGATCATTTTTCATATCTATCGTATCATATCATTCATATCCATTCATCGTATCTCAGGTTTATGAATAATTTTATTGCTATTTTAATGTCAATTGTTTTTTTCCCTCCAGTGGAGTAAAACCGCTTCTTCGAAATATAACATTTACCTAATTTACTCCTTTAATTTGTTCCTCATAATGATCACTCTATCGGAACATTAACAATCCTGTTTCTAATAAAAATTTTTTATTTTAAATTAATATTTCACTACTACAGGCTTGTACTAAATTTAAATGTGCCAAATTTGCTAATACTCGAATGTTAATGATCAAAGATGGGTAATAAAAATGTAGTTGAGTCATAGATTCAAAATTAGGCGAAGAATCAAGGTAAGAGCTAACACATCGCATTATTTTAATTCATCCTAATTCTCCAATAGTTGTCAAAAGTTTTATACGTACGAAACAACGACAGTAAGCGAATTCGTAATTAACAAGCGAATCGGGTAACAAAATTACCCGATGTTTGATTAATAATACTTAATTTGTTCAAACTGCCAAGTTCAGTCTTTGCTTAGTTCAGAAAATATTATTATATTACATACTACTTTATTTACATATACTTATATTTGTCTTTTAATTAAGTTTAATTATAATCAAAATTCCTATCAGCTAAAAAACTAAATTTGCTCAATGTTCGAACAATTGTTTTGAAACATTTGTACAGAATTGTTGAGACATTCTTAATTGGTGACGAATAGAGGATAGGAAAAATACTAAAAAGTAGCTGTGACATGCATTAGCTATTACTTCACAAGGATGTTATCTCGATAAATTGATAATTGTAGAAATATTCCACGTACAAGAGTTAGCAGTGATAGCTAGTTTTCATCCGAAGACATTGAATATCGAATTATTACAGATTAAGGTTGTTCTTATATCGTTGGAATTTCTTTTAAGACTTTTTTTCAACGTTTTATCCGCCTGTACTTTTTTAAAGTTGAAAATGATTTTTGCATTTATTTTGAGCGGCAGTTTACGTAAAAGAATGTAGCACAAGCTATTGTTATACGAATAATTTAAATATAATTGCCAATGAAAAGGGTGTCCGCGTTAAATTGTATTTAATTATGCAGTTTCACAGTACCAAAATGTTAAAAGACAGAAATACGTATTACTAAATACGGGGACACTAAGCGCGATAATTCATTTATTTTTTGTAAGTCTTATCAAAGGTCACTAGATAATCTCCGCGTTCCGAAATCATATTCCCCGTCGCGCAATGACGGCAACAAATGAGTCTCCATAAATACAAGAACTTCTAACCTATTTTTTTTAATGATTTTGCTTACTCAATATCCCATGCCAAGCTAATCCATTTCATAATTATTGATGCGGTCATTACCTTGTTTTTATAGCTGAATACGATCTAATAAAGAGAATCAGCGAGATCGCAGATAAGAATCAAACATGGCGCAGCTTCATTGGAATGGGATATTACAATTGCTGTATCCCTCACACCATAATGCGAAATATCTTCGAAAATCCTGGATGGTAATTGGATTCAATTTATTATTAATTCTTTATTTTCGTTTTCGTATTTCAGACTTACTAAGGGACTAATTGAGCGATTACTTACCGTTTATTAAAACTAATTCACGTACTGCATTTTGTTCGTGCTTTTAGCACCGCTGAGCGTTGAAGAAGAAGAAAATCTCAAATTCTGATTTCTCTTGATTTATTTCTACATTTCACCTCTATTTAAGATTCAAGCAGCTTTATAGTGTTAATTGCTGACGCTTTTTAATCACTACTTATAATAAATTCCCATAGTAAATTTTTATTTTTTACATTCATCGACTGTAAAACAATTGTAATTGGTTAAACTGCGTGTGAAATAATTCTGGACCGGTTAATTTGCAAAGTTATTTTTAAGTCCATATCGCAGAAAAACATCCGATAATTTCAAATACGTTCGGTTGCCTTTAAGATGCGAATTCGTCAAATACGAACACGCACACAACTTGTTGAATTATTTCACTTCATTTTGTCGAAGCTTCCTACATAAAAATTTATTTAAATTCTATTAAAGTTCTACATTTAAGAGGTCCGTAGTTTACATTTTTAATCTACACTTTCTCTTCATATTATGTCGTAAAATCACTTCTATTTTTCTGTCATTAATTAGTTTCATTATGTTTTTCTTTCGTATTATCATTAAGTAAACGCTATTAGAAATAATCTTATACAATTACGACGGAAATAGTTGAAACTGCGTATAACAATGAATTCGATCTCAAATGCGTCTGATATCATTAAGTATGAACTTTTCGTGAGCATCATAAGTCAGTGCTTTTAACGATCACGATATATTTTCGTAAAGCTCTTACAAATTTATTAGAACATAATAGTCCAATGAGTGGTACATATGGTTCGATTATTAAGTTGGGTGAGTACATAATCTCTAGAGTTTTTAAAAAAAATTTTAAGTTTCGTTTTGTGTAGACATTTGTAATATTTAATTCGTAATCTTGGGTTTCTCGAATGAATCATATTGAAATAGAGCATAAAACGTTCAAGTAATATCTCAAATAGTCTGTTTTATCGAAAGTAGAGCGCTCAAGTAGAATATGTTTGTTAAGAAATTCCCAATTAAATCCTATGTGTCAATAAGTCCATATTTAAAACAAGAGGCGTACGTATTTAAAATGTACATATCACGTACATATCTGTACTTTAAAAATATTTCTAATTCATCCATTAAAAGTATTTATATCTTAGTATCACACTTGCTAGAATCAATGTAATTAATGACCAATGTATGGAGCTTATTTCAGCTGATGCTGAAATCCGTTCGAAGACATCCACTTAAAATATGTTTTTCCTCTCATGGTATTCAATTCATGTAAATCGTACTGCAAACACATATTTAATACGTTGCGCTACACGTGTAATACGTAGCGATTCTACCGTACGTATTGACTGTAATTGAAAGAATTGAATGAAAAAATATTTTCAAGTTTTGATCGCGTACAAACTCATTGAAACATCCAATAATCGTTTGAGAGACTATTTTTCATATTATCTTCGATATAAATTCCGCGATTAACACTATAAAAGCTTAAAATATAAGCATTAACTTTATGGTTTATATATAACAACTCGATAAGCAAAAACTCGATAAAAAACATGAATGTATTGAAATTTTCGAATGTATATTAGAAGATATATTTTTCTGATCACAATAAGGATGCAATTGCGATCAAGGTACATCATTCGACAAAAGTATTTTCTATTTAGTTGCTGCAAAATCCGCGCAGGAATTAGCTTCTATTTTAGCAAACTTAAGACTTAACTCGTCCTCGCGTTTAAAGTCATTGCGCTCGTCCGCGTAATCTTGAATATTCCTCGTTCTGCCCGGTGTTTTAGGACGTACTTATCAGGGACTATTGAGAGTCCTTTCTAGCTCTCCTTGGTTCGCGAATCACGTAAAGAAACTCTGTTTGTACGCAGGACAACGCAGTACACGCCCTACCAGCCGGAAATAGCACAGGGCCGGTTAGAGAGTTTGCTCAACTACCAGACGATGGTTTGCGACCTGAGCGGCCTCGAGGTTGCCAACGCCTCGCTCCTCGACGAGGGCACAGCCGCCGCCGAAGCCCTCGGTCTGGCCCATCGCTACAACAAGCGACGCAAGCGCATCTTCGTCTCGGACAAGGTGCACCCGCAGACGATCAGCGTCATCGCGACACGCGCTGCCTCCCTCGGCCTGGAACTCCAGCTCGGCGACGTCTTCGAGGTCGACACGAGCGCCAAGGACATTGCCGGCATCCTCCTGCAGTACCCGGACACCACCGGAAACATCCGCGATTTCACGGCTGTCGTCGAGGAGGCCCACGCCAATGGCGTAAGTGCTACACATTTATGGGACGAGCGTCGGGACGTTGAATGGGTGGTGGATTTCGGTCAATGTTTTTTATGCGACGAGCACACCTTTGTCAGAACATGCTAATTTTTTCATTACTCCTCGTTCGCTAGTAAGCAGGCTAGATTCTTTTTACATCTCTGTGCAGCTGCAAACGAAAGTTTGAAAATAAGCGAACGTGAGTTCTTTTTTGTAGTGCACGTATGTAAAACGACGTTTCGACGAAGCGCCTAAAAATTTCCTTGTAAAATGCAGACTTTCGTACGCACGCATAGCGGAAATAAATAAAGTTGTGGGGGAGTAATCGGTCTGCTGTCAGATTATCTAATCGTCAGCGAAACCTGTAAATCGACGGTTGATCGACAGACGCTCGTCTGCACGGCGACGGATCTGCTCTCGCTGGCGATCGCAAGACCCCCGGGTGAGTTCGGGGTCGACGTCTGCGTGGGCACGAGTCAGCGGTTCGGGGTACCTCTCGGCTACGGCGGTCCGCACGCGGGCTTCTTCGCCTGTCGGCAGAAATTCGTGCGACTGATGCCCGGGCGTATGATCGGCGTCACCCGGGACTCGGAGGAGCGCGAGGCCTACCGATTGGCCCTGCAGACGCGCGAGCAGCACATACGCAGGGACAAGGCGACGAGCAACATATGCACGGCACAGGCGTTGCTCGCCAACATGTCGGCCATGTACGCGGTCTACCATGGGCCCGAGGGCATTAGGAATATCGCCACGCGGGTCCACAACATGACGGTCGCCCTCGCGGAGGGCCTCAAGGCCGACGGCCACAGGATCGTTAACGAGTGGTACTTCGACACCCTCACCATCGAGTCCAGGGTTACGCCCGACGAGGTCAAAAGGAAGGCGGAGTTGGCGAAGATGAACTTGAGGTGAGAACTTGATGTACGTGCACTGATTTCGAGTGCCCGCTGCGTCGAAGAACGATAACTACAGCTGCTCCTTCATTTTGAAATTACAAGCGTACCTCGTGTTTGCTCGTATAATCTATCGTGTCTTAAGATTATTGTTGTTCCCATGGAGAAGTTATAAGTGGAACGCACGAGCCTTTGAGATAACTATGACTAACTTTTTTCCACCTTGAAAGTAATAATTGTTATTGCGTCGATACTTTTCTCAACGGATACAATTGAGAACACTTTTATCGTTAGGTTTGTGCGCATGTTTATGTACGACTAAATTCTGCAGCCTTGCAAAAGAAATATTTACTCGAATTAAAGTTTCACTTGATAAATTGCGCAAGTGCATTATATTTTTAAATTAAATAAACGTACTTTTATTGATTAGAACGTAAGGAACCATTTGCTTGAAGTAAAATGCATTTTTTGTTCGATTAGGCGTTATTTATTACATAAGTTATTGGCCTACCGCTTGGAAACGTAAACAAATTACATGGAGCAATTGATCTACCATTCTTAAGCGAAACTTGTAGATTATAAAGAAATCAAATTAATTTAATCGTTATCACACGGATATATTTCTTTTGTTCTTTTTCTTTGTTTGTAAAAGAATTTAATGCGTAAGCACTTTAAATTATAAATTAAAAACGATATTATTAAGACGTTTAACCGCTCTGTATAAAAATATTGTGCACATTAAGTGCAAAAAATCTTTTAGGGTCATTTTAAATGTTATTTCTGAACTTAATAATATATTGCAAATAAATGATGACATTTGAATTAGTTTTTAAGCAGACAACCGACAATTTCAATGAAATTTGTGTAGATATAACGAAGATGGCACTATTGGATTATCTTTGGACGAAACAACAAGAATCGAAGATGTAAACGATCTTTTTAGCGTATTTTCAACTGACGCAACAATTGAGAAAGTCATAAACAGCGGTTTGACCAAAGGGAAGGACTTGAGCTCGTCTCCGTTTCATCGAACGAGCTCTTACTTAGACCATCCAGTTTTCCATTCGTATCACTCGGAAACGAGAATAGTTAGATACATGAAATCTTTGGAGAACAAAGACATTTCACTGGTGCACAGTATGATCCCGTTAGTAAGTATGAAGTTTATGTCAAACGCTATTGTAATGAGTATACCTAATGTAGCCTGTAAGATGGTCGTGTACTTGTATTTTTCTTTATCTTTTTCTTTTTAAATTCCTTGTATTTTGCAAAAGCATGAATTATTTAGCGTCTTAACGAAACCTGAAAATGAAACGCACAGAAAGCGTCTATCGAATTTTTTAAATAAAAACAATTTTTAGGAAGTTACGAATCGTTGGAAACTTAGTCGGTTGCACTAGTCCTGTGCACTTTTTCCATTCGAAAGTTCGGAAATTTACAAATTTTAACAGGAACCCTAGGATTTTATTGCTTCCGGACTATTGACTCCGTAACGAATAGCTTTTCTTAAAATTCAAATCTTAAAAATCAACCCTTTGAAACGTGTAATAATATAACGAGTCGAAAATCGTCCAGGGCTCCTGCACGATGAAACTAAACTCGACGACGGAGATGATGCCGTGCAGTTTCAAGGGTTTCACCGACATTCATCCGTTCGTACCACTGGAGCAGTCCAAGGGCTACCAGCAGATGTTCCTTGAGCTGGAGCGCGACCTCTGCGAGATAACCGGGTACGACAGCATCAGCTTCCAGCCGAACAGCGGCGCTCAGGGCGAGTACGCGGGTCTGAGGGCGATTCAGTGTTATCACGAGTCCCGGGGTGACAAAAAGCGGCAGGTCTGCTTGATACCGGTGTCGGCTCACGGCACAAATCCAGCTTCCGCGCAAATGGCCGGAATGAAGGTCGAGCCGATAAACGTGAGCAAGGATGGTTCCGTGGATGTCGAGCATCTCAAGGCGATGACCGACAAGTTCAAGGTATACGTTAATAAGAACGAAGCCCATTATTATGCTTTGCCCTTTGTCCTAGTTGCATAATGTTGCATAATTAAGAAAAAATCTTAGAACCGTCTAAGCGACATTCTCAATTACTATTGCCCAACAGCTTCATGCAATTGATGTAAGAGGCGGAAAAGAAGAAGATTGTGAAATAGTGATAAACGAAAGCAGATTTAAGCAAAATATATTTCCGTCTTGAGTCTTATCGATGTTTCGATGACATTTCCTTATAATGAGAGTATTTACAAACGGCTATTTCAATTTTACAATTTTACGCGGATAAAGAGTTTTTCTTAAATTATTTCTGATTTGTATTTTTAAGATTACATTCTTATCATAGTTATCCGACAAAAATGGCCTTTTTTTTTTTTTTTTTTTTTTTTTTTTTTTTTTTTTTTTTTTTAAACGGTTTAAATAAATTGACATAACGAGGGCTAATTATTTAAGAAGAAGATTTAAAATTACTCGTAAATTTACGAGTAATTATAATGTTTGTCGAATTTCATAAATGCTATTGCATATTATACCGCATAAAGGTATTTGACGCAATATCATTATTTTTACACACGTATCAATTATTTATGAATTCTCATTCATTACGCTAAGTGGACGATTATAGAAGTAGACCAAATAGGAAGTATATAAAACAATTACAGAAAATACAGATGAAAAGGTTTCTTCGTAAAAAGTTAGATAAAAAGAAATTAAAAAATTTGAAGGAAAATTGCTTATTGTGGAAAGGTTATCGATCGATGTTTTTATAATAATTAAAAAGTTTATAGTTGTACACTGTTTTCCCGATAGTATAATCAAATATCTAACAAAGTAATGTTTTTAAACGTTTTATTTACTAGAAAGTACTTGAACATTAATTAGCATTTTTAACTAAACTAAAAACTTTCATATAAATGAAATAAAAGAAAATGTAATTACTTTTCGTTTTTTCTTTCTTTCTTTCTTTTTTTTTTTTTTTTTTTTTGATCTGTAAATATATGTCTATTTACATGGTTGATACGTTGAAAATTAAGGAATTCAATTTCAAAATACGTCTTTTTATTTTTTAAAGCTTATTACGGAGTATAGTAGTACATGTACGGAGCCAAGAGTTTACATCCATGGTACACGCAATTTATTGAATACGAACGGAGCTATTGTTTCAGATGATTACGTAATAACCAGAATGATTCATGAATTTCCTCGAGCAACGAGTAATTTTACAATTTTTCCGAATAAGTTCTACAATATGAAAAGACACACGCGGAAAAGCTTTTCTTCTGTTAAAAAAAGAAAAGTGCGTAAATTGTAAATGCATTAAACGTGTCGTTGATTCGGGGAAATTACTCGTGTAACCGACTTGTTTATAAATATCATTTTAAATAAAATAATAGCATCTCTATAAGATTTTTTAAAACCAATGGGTTTCTTCCGATGTCCGTACATTAAAGGACAAACTGTCGTGCCTAATGATAACGTATCCATCGACGAACGGCGTCTTCGAGGAGTCGATCGGTGACGTCTGTGAGCTCGTTCACAAAGTTGGTGGTCAAGTGTACCTGGACGGAGCGAACATGAACGCCCAAGTGGGTCTATGCAGACCAGGTGATTACGGTAGTGACGTCTCGCATCTCAATCTGCACAAGACCTTTTGTATCCCACACGGCGGTGGCGGTCCCGGAATGGGTCCGATCGGGGTTAAGAAGCACTTGGTGCAATTTTTGCCCAGTCATCCCATTGTCGATCCAACTACAGGCGAAATCAAGGTAATCCGCATCGTTTCATCTGGCATTTCTATTTCATTAGCGTGCATTGATTGCTTGTCAACGCGTGTCTTCGAACTTTACCAAGACTTCCGATCGCGAAATTGTTAGGATTTACAATTTTACGTGCTTTCTAAATGCGTCAACATTTAAATAAGCAGCCCATCTCTTGATTACTGCAAAATACGAAGTTGATAATAATAAAAAATTTACAAGGACTGAGATAACTAGTTGCTTTAAAAATTGTTGCAATATTGGTGTATCTCGATCATGAAGTGCGAACGTGAATCGAAACGTTTGAAATGCGCGAATCATTTGGAACAGGTCACTCAAGGATTAGGCGCAGTGTCCGCGGCCCCTTACGGCTCGTCGGCCATCCTGCCGATCTCCTGGGCCTACATCAAGATGATGGGCGCCCGCGGCTTGCGGAAGGCCACACAGGTCGCCATCCTCAATGCCAACTACATGAGCAAGCGATTGGAGAGTCATTACAAGACCCTGTACAAAGGCAAGACCGGCCTTGTCGCCCACGAGTTCATCCTTGACATCCGAGAGCTCAAGAAGAGCGCCAACATCGAGGCGGTGGACATAGCCAAGCGGCTCATGGACTACGGCTTCCATGCGCCCACCATGAGTTGGCCCGTAGCCGGGACCCTGATGATCGAGCCCACCGAATCCGAGGACAAGCTCGAACTCGACCGATTCTGCGATGCTCTCATCTGTAAGCATTTCTGCCTTTTTCTTATTTAATTCGTTGTTCGTCTCGCCGTACCAGATTATCCTGCCGAAATCTTTCAATTAGACGCATTGGAGCCTCGGCTGTTCTTCAGCGTTTAAACAAATGTCGTTTCCAATGAAAACGATTATCCTTAGCTTTGTTGTGTTGTTGCCGTAACTTGCATCTTGTCTATATGTTTAGAGAATTAAACAATTGAAATTTGTTTGGATCGACGAGAATTATTTACTCAACAGACAAAATGCTAGATTAATTTAATCTTAATATTATAAAAGTTCGTTAACATCCTATCATTATTATATTAGGTATTATATTTCGTTTACATTGAGCGATTGATACATTATCAATCTCGCCTCGTTTTATGTAGCGTTTCATTATTTCAATTTAGTTTTGACAATTATAGCTGCGTTTCAGTAACACGGTAACACCCTTCTCGAATCGCACATCCCCTTTAAGCTTATGGCAGAAATCAATAGTTATAATTCGGCCACAATTGGTAGCGTCAGCTACCAATTATATGAAAATGCGGACATTTTCATATAAAGAAATATATACATTTATACTTTTCAAATGCGTTATGAGGTTTCCACTTATCGACGAGAATAAAAGTCCCTATCGCTTTGCATAATTTGTTAATATCAACGAATCACGTTAAATGAAAAAAGGAATGTTAAGCTTTTTTTTTGCATTAAAATGGACCTCAAATATCGATTGCTCGAGAAATTAATATTCCTTTTAGCATTTATCATGATAAAAAAAAAATGTTGTTATTTCTCATGATGTTAAATTAGTACAAATTATGTATTATTATATTATTTGTAGTTATAAAGTCTGTCGAAAAATCAATGATATATTTTACATTTCATCCTTTTATTTAAAAAAAAATATATAAAATACTTATTTAAGTTAATACAATAAATAGCATAGAATTACGTACATTGATATAATTAAATTTTTACATATATTTATTGTGATATTAATATTTTTTTGAAGCCATAAGAGAAGAAATCCAAGCTATCGAAGATGGAAAGTTAGATGCTTGCATTAATCCGCTTAAAATGGCACCTCACACCCAAGAACAACTTATTTCTGATAAGTGGGATCGACCTTATTCTAGAGAACTTGCTGCTTTCCCAGCTGTATGTACTTTTTATTTATTGGATCCCATTCTAATTGAAATAAAATTGCCTTTTAATATGAAATTTTATTTGTATTTTAGCCTTCTGTTAAAAGCACAAAAATGTGGCCCACAGTTGGTAGAATAGACGATATTTACGGCGACACAAATCTATTTTGTACCTGTCCACCGATATTACCTCAGCAATAGATTAAAATAAAATGTACATAGTTATTTATTGATAAGATTGGCTATGTATTACATAGTTACATCTAAACATTTTTAAGGACGTAATTATGATTTGTAACGTATGTAAATATTATCCTTAAGAATTATGTTTAGAATAAGATTTCTTTTTTATTAATTATAATTATATTACAGCATTATCAAATAAATCATCAACTCATTTTTAAATAAAAAAAATTCATTGAGTTGCATTTATAAAAAGTTCATTAAATAAAGGAATATAAAAAAAAATCTTAGTTTTATAGTAGTTTTATAATTCAAAGACCAGGCATTATATATGCCACATTTTCCAGAATGGTAGATAAACTTTCTGGATCAGCCCCATTCATTTCAGGTATCTGTTGCGTAAGACAGAGTAATGGGCCAATAGCACATAATAAGGAATCTAGAAGCAGAGGTAGACTCCCTGAAACTGTTATTTGTCCTTCGTGCTCTTTTAATCTTTTACCTATAATAGTTAAACTTTCTCCAAGCAACGTTAAATGAGCAGCTATGTCTATTGGTTGAGTTCCGGTAACTTTATACATTCCTGTTCCCAAGAAAGGCTCATTAGATACATCTTTTCCTACTTTGTTCGAAGGAGGTGAGACGGGTACTTTATTTCCTACAACTACAGTTCCTAGTTGAATGGTTTTCTTAGTCGGAATACTATCTCTACTACCTAGATGAAACAAATAAATGTTTGTAAAACATGTAGAATAAAAACTCCGTTTTGACCAAAAAATTATTGCTGCTCTATTATTCACCTGTTTTGTTTATAAATTTACGGGAAGTTGGCGGAGGCATTTTTTCATCCTTAATTGTTACGGAAGGCTTTAACGCAAGGCGTTTTGCGCGCTTCCTCCAATTATATTTTTCTGAAACAGGTACTGTAGACCATAATTCACCTAATCGTTTTGATATTGTTGCAAAGTCTAGGCAAATAAAATTATATCAAGCGGTTAATATATGTACACAATTACATTATATAAATAAGTTGGGCTTCTGAGCGAACCTAAATTAGGATGATGTTCTATTAATTGTTGTCTAACATCTTTAGCCCACAACATATAAGCTGTAAATCTGGTTTTCTGAAGCAATATATCAATTTGAAATATATTTTTATAGGTATTGAAAAAAGAAATATTTTCAGTAAACTAATTTTTCCTTACTCCTTTATCTTTACGCTGTGCCTTAGTAGACTTATTAATGACTTTACCATCTTTTATCACCAATTTTTTTTTATACTTTTCTAACATATACAAGCTGCTTTTGGCTTGTGATGGCATTTCTGATTGTTCGGGCGGCTCCAATTTTGTAAATCCAGTATTTTCTATTTCCATTTCGACTTCATCCATCATTAAAGGATCAGCTTCGTCATCTGTCATTGATTCTGAACTTGATCTATCGTCATTTTCAAGCCCATTGGCACTTCCAGATTCAGAATCTGAAGAATCCTCTTCATTTTCTGAGGTAGACTCATGATTGGACTCTGTATTGTATTGTGCCACACTTGACTCAGAATTATTTCTTTGATGAAATGCGTTTGTTTGATGAATAGAATTTGTTTGTTGTACACAATTGGCATTTTGGAATTTTGGCTGTTGAAGCTGTTGTTCATATCTTTCTAATAACTGTTGAGCGTGTTGTGCCTTTTGTCTTTTTAATTTGTGTTCAATAAAATCATCCGGGGATTCAAAATCCACCAATTTTGAGGATTTTTTTCGTACCCTGCCACTTCGTGAAATTCCAGTAACTTCTAGATCTGTAAATTTTAAAAGACTGCATCTTGCCAACAAAGATTAAAACTTAAAGCTACTTTGGCACTTTCAATTAGCTATAAATTAACATGCATTTACTCCTAATGTCATTGAATAAACAAAAAAATATATTTTAAATATATTAAAAAAAAATTTTGTACATTGATGTAACTAATTTTAAATTCTTCTATATTTATAAAATACATGTGCAAAGTTAAAGATTGTTACCTACTGTAAGCAAAAACTACGCGAATTAGAAATCTATTTCAAAGACAACTCGTTAAATAAAATCTACAAATATTGCAACTATAAACTTCAAGCTTACAGCACGAGAAATAATAATCATAACTGTAAATAAAAAATTGTTACCACTACAGATGCAAATTTTCAAAACATAACCTAGCCAAGAAATACCTTGACCAAAATAGTAAACAAATAGTCTCACCGTCACTCTTTTGATTTTTTGGCGTCGTGAAATATTCCATTATAGTATGTGATTGTTTCTATTTACAAATAATTTATTTCAAAGTAAAAAATGTGTCCCGGCAAGGCACAGTCCGCGATGTGCTGCTATTCGCACAAAATGCTTTGTTCGAGCGCCCCCTCCTACATTTTATTAAAAAAACCGTTTTTTCTTTGATACAACATTTTTCGCTTTGGTCAGTTAAAGGATTAAATTCGAAAAAATACGTTTACTCTCTTTACAAATTTCAAAACAACAATAATACTCCTGCGGAACAACTGTCTAAACTATTATAAATTGTATCTGCTTAGCGACTCAATATTCTTGAATTTATAGTCATTTCAAAGAATCATAGACAGCTAACAAACAATTCTAAGTTCATATATGGTGCAACGCTATTGTCTTCTTATTATTGTTAGCGTTATTGTTAATAAATTTTTCTGCGAAATTTTGATTTACAATTCGCGCAAAATACTGAACTTATTTCCGATTTACAACTACTGGAGTCAATTACAAATACTACGTTTTTACAATTGTGCCTAATATAATGTTATAATTTGAATATACGTATGTATAATTCAATTCATCGTGAATACTTACTTAAATAGCGTAAGCTTTACGATTAAAATTAAATTTATTATTAAAAACATTGCTGCTTTGAATACATATATATATATATATATATATATATATATAATGAAAAATGTATGCAAAGTTCTTTATTGTAATAAAATTATTATCGCACACCACTATAATTGTGAAATGTAAGTATGTAATATTGAAATATAAGTATGTAACGGGCATAAATCTCTTTATTAAAATTCACAGTTTTTAATCTATAAATCTAGAATTTTTCTTTCAATTTACGTGCGTAATTATTCACGCCCTCAAGCCAATTCGTGGTTCAAAGTCGTTCATTACCCTTGATGATATGCGTTTCATATCTTTTAATAATTTTTAAAAATTTAATGATTCTGTTTCGTCTACCTTTTAAGTATTTATCCATGATTGCTTATAGTTTTGTTATCGTTAAATTTAATATTCTAAGTATAATACATCGATTCACAGATTAAAACTACCTTGTCAAATATTTAGGAACTATATTCTTAAACAATTATCGAAAAGTATTTAATTTATTCAATTATTACGTTTGTCGCTGATGAATCGATGTGTTCATAACCAATTAACGCACAACATAACATCAACAGGTATTGAAGATAAACCATAATAACTTTTTATAAAGTGTGAGGCACAATTAGAGGAGCGAATCAAAAAAGCTATAAAAAGCACGAAGAGATGAATAAACTAAGTAAGATAATACTATTTATATTACTATTTATATTTAATACCATTTATATATACATTATTTATATTTTCAATTAAATTCCAATTAACACTGTTCAATTTTATTCAATCTATTACCGTCATTAAACACTTTCTTAATAGTTGGAAATGTAAATTTATGAAACATAAGATAGTTAAATAAAAAATGGTATATTTAAGTTATAGATTAATTCAATTGCAATTCTTCTATCGAAAGAATTCTATCGGAAAATTTCATAAAATACGAATTTAAGTTGATTATAATCAGAAAATAAAAACTTTTGCGCTTATGTATATATGTATTGTTGATGGGAAATTAACTTCAACGAGATAAAATTTGATTTAAAATAATTTAAAATGTTGGTTGCCTCGATTATTATAATTTGTATGTTTACAATTCCAATCAGTAAATAATAGTTTTTTAAACAGTTACTAAGAATTTTTAATTCAAAAAGCACAAAAATATTATGATTTAATTAACTAGGTAAATAAAATTTTAAAAGGTGCCTTCATAAAAGTTTATGGGAAATCGATATTGGTTTTAATATATGTATATATTTATAAGGTAAAAAAAGTTGTCATTTTTATCACGTGTATATGTATTCTTATTACTACAAAGTGTTTTTATCAAATCCATACAAGAAGATTATTAACTCAAAAATATTGACAATTCAGCTTTTTCTTCGGAATAAATTTTAGACTAATATTACGATGTACTTCTATTGTGTAAATAATCGACATTAAATTGTCTTCCGTACTTGAAATTCATTTTTATGATTAGATTTTAATTTAGGATTTTCGTACGTAAAGTATAAATTGAAATAAAAAAGATTTTTTTATGTGTTAATAAATAAAGCCATTTGAATAAAATATCTAGAAATTCGACAAATTCATGTTTTCCCAAGTACGAAGAATAGGAAATAACAGATATTACTTTCTAAAATCAAGTGAATGACGCAGGCACTAAAAACTGAGGATTTATCGAAAGTCTCACTCTTCAAACGATTGTATACTTCTCGCTTTACAAATATATATTTTATGAAATTTCAAACTTTAACGTCGCATATTTTCTTTAAATATACATTGTTTCCGCAAGTATTTATTCACAAATGGAGCTAAATGAAATATGATTTTTTATTCGTATTAAAAAACTGAAATAAAGTCTTTTGATCCCGGTGTATCTTTTTTTTACAGAGTTGTAGTATCGTCGTATTGAAAAAATTGCTTACAATGCATGTAACAAAAAACAATAAAAGTATTTCTTACGCTTCTATTATATTGCTAAATTTTTCAAAATTAGCTTCAATATTATGCTGTTTTAGCGGTGTTACCTCTTAATTTAAATGCAATTTTATTTTACTTCAACATCTTTCGTAAATTTTCAAGGTTTTTTTTCTTATACAGTTATTACTCTTCAGTGCTTATAAATGTACTTTCAGGCTTTAATAGTGATTTAAAGTTATTAATGTATTAATGCATCGATTAACTACTTTAATGTCAGAAATTATGTATTGCGTGTTTAAAAAATGAAGCAACTAATTAATTTCTCAACACAGTTTGTTCAATCGTTGTTTATATAGTATTCTACATAGATTAGTTATTTATTATCTTTTTTTCAAAAAGGATGAGAACAATATATCCATCCTAGATATATGCCTCTCTTTGCTAAGCCCTTGTTATTTTGTTGTAATCTAACTTAATCATAATTAAAAAAACTAATTGTATAAAATAAAGCGAAAGAAAATGTACAATGTTAATTTTTCCTTTATTTTAATAATTACAATATTGAGCGAAATACTAATGTACATTAAAAGAATGATTTCATTGCATAAATATATTTACAAGGTTTTATTCTATGTCATCTTCTTGTTGCCATCCATCTTCTTCGGACAAATACCTTCTCTTATGACTGGTATTCATGTAAGGTCTTAATGCCCATTCGGTATCCGCTGCCTTAACTGCTTCCAATGTTCCCAGCTTTATTTCATATAATTTTAATTGAAATCTTGGTCCAACTTCCGATAGTTCTATGTCCCTTGCGTTGACTCTCTTATACGTGTGATGTCGAAAGCAAATATAATCATCGTGATTCGCAAATGTGATAACTCTTTTGCTATCTTCCTTGGGTACAGGAAACAAATATTTCAAAATACTCATCGCTCTTAAACCTATCTTTGTTTTAAAATTGTGGAAGATTAAGTGAGGATACTGTTCAGACATAGTTCTAATTTCAGGTATATCATGGCGCATAATGACATCCGACATTGTGAAATATGCGGTGGGCCCATAAGGAAGGTGACAGATGACAAGACTGTCCGGCACTCCCCTATGTTCATGAACGATAATGAAATCCGTGACATCGTTGCTCCTACAGGCATGGATCAGTTGTTTCATTTCATAGTTACCACGATTCATCCTTTGGGAATTCGGAAAAATTAAACGCAGTTCTTTGACAAACATTTTTAACCTTGAACTTGGATCACGAGACGTCGTGATAACAATCTTGGGATCTTCCACTCCAGCCCATCTGTACTCGTCATCTTCGTTCGATCCTAGTGCACCACCCATCTCCGTTCCCTGTAAAGCTGCAAGCTCTGGGCCGGCATCTTCCCATTCGGCTTTTCTTTGCAAATATAACGCTGAACTCCTCAGATCCGGGTGAATAGGAATGTTTTCCTCGAGACTCCTCTTAATTTTATCCTTTTTCTCTTGAATAGTCTTTAATTTGTCTTGTATAGACTTTCTGTAGAGATACTCTCTTCTCAGTCGAGCTTGTCTTCGCAACATTTTTAATGATTTATTCGTTAAATGCGAGTTAAATTTAAATTACAGAACTTTAAAGCGTTTAAAAACTTAGGATATTTTGTTGTCGTTTACGTCCATATCCGATCTCACGTATTTTCTCGAGGTTATATTTGCATCGTCTACACACGTGCCAACAACCGAAAGTGGCACTTTTCATGGGCTGAGTTTGCTAGGTCGGTATTGTCGAGCACTGCTATCGGTACGTGTTCACCAATTGCTAATTCGTAATCAAATCCAGCAGAAAGTTCGAGCAGCTTCCGTTGGATGGAGGAAGATTGTCGAAATTTACATTCTAACGATTCAAATTTCATTCCAAAGTTGTAGTAAGCAACGTAATTAATCAAGAATTAACAAGTTGTTTGTTAATTCTCGAGTGACAGTAATCTAATATCAGCGCCACCCTTGATATACGTGAGTACACAAGAAAATATTTTAAACTGCGATTAATACGACATTTTCGTGCGAATAAAAAATATCGCGGACAGTTGAAATTTGCAGTAATTGCCAAGAAAAGGGTCGCGAGCGGTTGGCGGTACAAATACGAAACTTCTCTATCTTTGTTGGCTTCTGCGTCGTTCTGCTTAAGCGCGTTACACGCGAATAAGAAGAAATAGAATGATAAAGAAAAGTAATAATTCCGACGGGATTGCGCCTTGATTTACGCGTTTTAGTGCGCGTTTCCCAACGCGTAACGTTGGCGCGCAAAGGAAAGAAACGAGAAAATTCCCGGAACTGATAGATAGTTCGGAAATGTGCTGAAAATCCGAGGAAAATCGTAGGAATGCGCGTGCGAGACACGAGAGTAATTTGGCATATGGAGTTAGGAAAGAGCGCGCGAGGTGAAATAAGTTTGTGCAACAGTGGTGCAGCGAAGTGGCAATAATCGGGGAAAGCCATTACGTTGGAAGAAAGTGGAAGAGATGCGTATTTTTCACTCGACAACGCAGATTCGTACAGTAGCCGCGCACGCGCATAAACAAAAAACCTGGTTAAGAGTCTGTTATTCCTCTGTATAATTAGATTACCGCCTCTCCTCACTCTCTCTCTCTCTCTTTCCTGATGCGTTCGTTGCACTTCCTCGTGCGTCTGCGGTCGCGCTAATTACATCCAGCAGCAGCGTACCTTTTTTTTCTCACGTACGATCGTCTTCAGCGCGTATTGCGATGTGCGGCGACTTTGCCTCCGTGGGCATTCATATGGAAAAAAAGGAAAATAAAAATTGCGACTCCTCATAAATTATTAAACAGGCCATCGCCTTGTCTGTCAGTGTGCGCGCGCGACACGAGAGTATCAAAATTCCAAATTACGAGCTCGCGAGCCTCCGGAATCATGCGTCAGAGTGTTTTCGGTCAGAAAATTTATTCAAGCTGTTGCTGGAGCGCTCGTCCGTATCTCTCTCTCTCTCTCTCTCTCTCTCTCTCTCTCTCTCTCTCTGTTTTCTCGAGATGCGATGCGTATGCGTGTCGTATGTATCCTGTCAATGAATATACTCGAATCTCTTTTGCATAAACAATTTACGCGAGAGGGATCGTCATTAAGCAGCTTACTAGCTTGTATGAGATTATGATGCATGAGCGGATATAAGCTGAATCCCTCGTGAGGCATGGATATAGTGCATCCAGTCAGGAATAATATACAAATATTAATAACCATTAAAATAATTGAATGCGCTCTTGCATTTGTTGAATTTTTACTTTCCCATTTTCCGTGAAGTTATTTTTTTCTTTTTTTTTCTTTTTTTTTTCTTTTTTTTTTTTTTATTTGAAAAACGCAAATCTACTCGTTCTCTTTGCTACAGCGTATTCCGAAACGAAGAATCATTTTCAAGAAGTACAAAAACACGCCACAAAGAAGTGCGTCTTCGTAATCTTAATACAAGAAACCTTTGCTCTTTTTGCGTTCCGACTGGTTTTAAACAAACAGTAATAAGCCATGCAAACATTTTACGTGTAGTACTTTAAATGAGTCTAAAATTTGGATTTTTCTTTGCAATCGTAATCTTAATTTACAACGTCATAAATTTCATGCACGTTTTTTAACGATCAGTATATTAGCTTCGTCAGTGTAAATTATAAGACCACGAATTATTTCTTGACAATGGCACCGCGATTGCTATTATTTTTCCAGTAAAAATTGGGCTTTCCTCGTTAATATTTGGTAAAATTCGTAATTTTATAAAACTTTGTTCAATTATAAAGAAACACGCGCGTACTTTTAACAATTGTTAAACTTTTGCGATAATCTTTGTGCTCGTAATGAAAATTTACTTATTTACTTGTAAAAGTAAATAGTGGAGCAATTGGTACTACGAGATGTTTGCAAATGGGTCGTTTATTATTGGAGTTTCGTTAGTTTTCTTTTCATTTTTCATTCGCACTTTTTTTTAATATTTTGATATCGTTGTCTGCCTTTAGTAAATAAACGTTGGCAAATTTTCCGTCGTTGTAAGCTAATGAGATATGCGATTGATCGACAAGATATCACCTTCGGTTCGAATGACTTTTCACAAAACCTGATCGTCATCTGCATTTCCCCGCATAAAACTTGTGTTTTATGTAGCAGAGTCTTTTAGAAAATTGAATTTGAGTTTCATTAATTGTTCGTATATTTATGCTTACCCGAAATTAACTATCAATACTTATATTAAATTGCGTTATCATTTTGGATTATCCGTAGGAATAGCGTTACAAGGTTCGCTAATCTTTAAAACACAAAGAATAATTAAATGTCAAGTAATACGAGAAATCCAAATAATGATATAAATTAACAAGAAAATCTCCAGTAGATCTGTTGACCATTTTTATCAATGATAAAATTCATTAATCCCACAGAATTATCCGAAACGTATGAAAAAAGTGTAATAGCCAAGAGATTTCGTTTACTTACTTCACGATTGCACGCTTATTTTTAAGTACTATATTTTCCCGACCTAAACCGATAAACCATGAATATTAATAAATTTTGTATATTCTAAGTGATTATGTAAATGTAATATTTGTAGGCGAAGATTACGTATTTCATAAAAGACCCTTTATTTGAGCCTAACGGCAGGACACGCTAGAAAAGCTTATTCTTTGTTATCGTGTTTACTCTTTTGTATCGAAAAGGAACGCCTCGCTCATTACTTAATTCAATGAAAAGACGTTTTAAATAAAAAATACGTTACAGTGACATTTTAATTCTTTTAACGATATTGTACTATCATATTGGCCGTTTTAACCCGTCAACTGAGGAATTTAGGGGGATCGTCGTCCGAAAGAATTACGAGCGTGACCCACCGGTTCGTAATTTAAACTGTCGCGTATCCATTAAAAACTGCTCGATTAATCGTCGTAAGTAGAACTACGATTGACGTACGCCACCCTTACAAACACGAGTTTAACGTCGGATTTCGAGTCCACCCACAGAGCGTCTACTTGACCAACAAGCCTATAAAGCCAACATTCAGGTATCGTCGTTTATTCTTTAACTTTTATTAACTTTAACAACTGCCCCGCCGGTTAACTCGCATCATCGGGTTAATAAAGAAAATGCGGGCATCTGCTGAGGTAGATACGGAAAAAAGACGAGCGCAAGAACGTAAGACTCGGCATGAACAATCTACGTGGCGACAATTGATAATATCGTAAATCATTAGCCGTTCAAGGTTCGCCCGCACCCGTGCGCTCGTAGATGAGCAATAAGGGAGCCGAGGAGCGAATGGAGGATAAAAAAAAGCTTTCCGAAGGGGAGCCACGCTTTGTCGACGGCGCGATGAAGAGCCGCTTGTTCTCGAGCTCGTAAAGACCGGGTGGTGCATGGGGACGACCGAGCGGAATGCGCGAGGACGAGTCGAGGGACCGTCGCTCGTCTTTTCCGCGTTCGGGAATTTATGTCCGCGGAGACGCGCGTCGGGTCCAAATTGTTCGTGAAACGCCTGGCGTCGCCCCTCGAGATAAAAATAAGTCGCCCAAGGTCCATCCACTATTTTTCTCAATCCCTAAACGCGGAGATGCTCGACATCGTTGCCAGGACATTAGCTAACGATCGCGTTCGCGCAACATCCGTAGCTTCGCTGCACCAACCTCTTCCGATAGACTCATCGGATCCCAGCGCTTATTTCGCGGATAAACTTGCTTTTCGCTCGAGAATAATTTTAATCTATTCGACGCGATGTCGTTCGTCCTTTTCTGTCGCAACACGTTCACGTATTTTCACACGTCTGAATCATCGAGCCTATAATAATTCAAGGGTATCGAGTCAGATCGCCACGGATGGCGCATCGGAAACGTGGATCGAGCAATTTCGCCAAGGTGGTTACGAGTTAAGACGTAACGCGAAGTAATTTTACAGCAGGCGTAACGAGAGGTAAAAAATGCCTCTACCGCCGCGACAAACGTAAGAGTCGCGCAAGGATTCCGATAAGTTTACGCAACTCGGCTGCGGTCGCAGTATCTAGGAAATACGCCGGAGTCGAGAGCTCGTTCGTTCTCGTACTTTGGCATTTGAGGCGCAATTAAGAGAGTAGACGGACCGAGGCTGCACCGCAGCTGCGAGGCTCGTCTTTGTCCGCGTCGAGTTCTCGACGAGGAAAGCTCGCCTGGATTTCCCGGCGACGAGCCCAACTACGCCTCCGTGCAAAAAGCCTCGATGACGATAACCACTTCCCCGTACGACGCGAGTGGTCCTCGTGATTTATGCGCGCACGAGCAGACGAGAGCGAAGTTTTCAGCAGAGGTGCGACTTCCCTCGACGGCGAAGTTGCCTTTAAGTGGCTCTGCATTTTTTACGGATTTCGTACTCTTCGCGCTCCTCCGGGGACAACCCGACACGAGTCAGGCGAAGGGGTTAAAAACGTTAGGACCGTGACTTCCGTTTTCTCCGTTTCTGCGTCGCGCGAGCCTTATTTTAAATAATCGACGTTCGCACGCAACCCCGTGATTTACGAGTTATTTACGAGTCATCGACCATCGATACTCTTCCGGGACTGGAAGCTAGACTTTCGATGGGGAATTTTTATCGATTCTTCTATCTATGTTCATTTCGGGCAACTCAATTTCATCGAGTTATTTAATTCCCTCGTGATCGAAAAGCCACGTATACAGAGAATTCCTTTTAAATTAAAAATTGCGTGCCCCGTTTTATGAAACATAAAAATGACAAAGTTGCTTACTCACTCCGCTTAATCAAATAGCGAATTAATTGATTAATTTTTCTTTCCTTTAGTCTAGTCATCATGCAGCAATTTTGACCTCGTGAAAAGAATTTTTAAGCTGCGAAGTTTCGGTAAATATTAAGGATGAATAAGAGAAATCAAGGGGCGGGGTGGGGGCGGGGGGGCGGGGGGCGGGAAAAAAACATATTTTACGTCGACGTTTAAGGTGCTGCAGTCGCGTTAAGGTACATCGAGATACGTAACCTTTGAAAAAACGAGTATTACGACGAGAAAAGTATATAACATTTCTCATATGCGCGTCGGAATGTATTTGGAGGAAAAAACGACTTCTAACAGCGTTAGGAATTCATAATGCAAAAAGAAGATTATCTCTACGTACTTAGCGTTGATCAGGAGTGGATGCATTTCTGGTATACGATGCGTGGATTATTGCACGAGAGCCGAGTCTCATTAATACCGAAGTAAATTTCCCATTGACGTTTCGTTGTTTATTCGTTTGCCGTCTAGTTGCCAATTGTGCGCACAACTCCAGTACAACCAGAGTCGTACTTTATTACAAGTTTCAAAACGAAATGTATTACTCCTCGCAGGAGAGCTTCTTTACCGTTTAATAAATTTCTCGGAGATTCTTAGCATTTACTTGGGCTCGCGATTTCTCCCGAGAATCTTAAAAGTCTGTCGGTAAAAGATGACAGTGCGGTACAAGCCACGATTCACGAGCGCGTAATTTTATTCGAGGAAATACATTGTAGATAAAAGACGTTATTTCGAAAATCACAGATGACGATGCAAGTTTTGGTCTCTTTGAAGAGCGATCGAAAGATCGAAAAAAAAAAAAAAAAAAAAAAAAAAAAAAGAAACACACATTCGCTCGCGGAGAGTCGAGGCAAATTTCTTCCCGGGCACGATCGTCACTCGCAGCAATTAATTATCGTATGGGAATCGGATCGGTGAGCAGCGGCAAACATCGCGGTTTAATACTCTGCAGAATAACTGCACTCGGGATGGAGGGGGTAGGGAGAGAGAGAGAGAGAGAGAGAGAGAGAGAAGAAGAAAGCAGGAATAACGAACGCAATTATTTTCTTTCATTCGTTAAACGTCTCCTGGCACGAGAGAACAAAACGACGCCCGAAACGAGAAACAATGAGTCCTGTTGATGGGGGCTACATTTTAATGAAGTTGGCAAGTTCCCGGTATAGAATCCGCAGCACGGCTCCGGCGCGCAGCCGCCACCCAGCCAGTGATTTCTGCTAAGCGATATCCTTCTTAACACAAAGCAGCCTTCATCTTCTTTCTTCGGGCGCGACTCGCGCTCGCGAAGCTTTCGGTCTCTCTCTCTCTCTCTCTCTCTCTCTCTCTCTCGCTCCTGTGGCGGGCAACCCTCCGCTCGACGATCGACCGCGATAAGGGTCGCCGAAGTCTCGCGCGCCATCGTGTACGGGTATGCACGAGAGGAGGAGGAGGAGGAGGAGGAGGAGGAGGAGGGTCGATTCGCCACCGTGTAAGCCGCTCTTCCTCTTGGCTCGCACACCTGTGCGCGCCTCCGAGCGGCTGAGCTTCATGCTGACTCGAAAAAAACAACGACAAATAACGAAGCCCCTGCAAAAATTGCCTCAAAGCCTTTCGTGGACTCGGCCACAGCTAACCTCGACGCTCAGCCGATATTTCCACTTCACTCCAAGCGGCATCTTCTTGCGTGCCTTTATCGGCTGCTCTTTTCCCGCAATTACTGCGCTAATCTCGGCCCCAGGCTCTTTCCTTTGGGCTTCGCCTTTGCGATAAATGCCAATCAGTTCACCTCCAAGAAATATCGATTCAAATTCTAAAATTATCGCTAAGAAAGGACAAGGCAAGTGTCTCGGGTACATCCTGGATTTCTACAATAAATTAGATTTGTCGTTTGACAGAAGTCGCTCGAAACGTTATAATAACAGGGAATTCACTATAATTTTTTGCGCGACTTTTGTTAAAATTTCAATACGTTGCTGATATCACCGCTAAGGATATAACAATACAAACCGAGCTTAATTCACAAATTAGTGATAATTAGTAATAATTAAGAGAGGCCAGACGTAAGTTTTATTATCAAATTTTAAGATATAACGAAGCAATGATCGATATCAACGTTTTATCAACGATTGCGGATTTAAAATCTAATCTTTCGTATCGATATTGAAACACAGCATTTTTAATAATTAATGCCATTCGCGTCAAAATTTTCAACAAACGTAATCAGACGCACTTTAATGCACGAGTTCGCATGCGCATTGTCAAAGTCGAGGATTAATTCGATCGATGCTTCGTTTACTGAGTAAGTGACGTAAGCTCTTTTTTATAATACTCATTAATTATGCATACGTACGTGTATTTACACGCGTGCTTTGAAAAGCCATTGTGCTCTTTTTTATTATCCCATGTAAACGCGTGGGATTATAGTTTATTTTGCATAAAAGATTCAGCTTGAATTTAACAAAAATTGAAGCCTGTAAGGCGACAACCTTCCGCATATAAAACTGTTTAGAAATTATCGCTTATGTAAGCACATACCTAGTAACTCTATAGTAAACACAGGCTGCAGCAAAATACCGTAATTACTCATTGATTAGAGACAATCGAGTTATAAAATACATTGAGAAAATGTTGTCCAAACGATGGTAAAAAGAAACTTACTTTGAAAATAATTAGTACCTATCGAATTATTCTTGTACAGATTGCGCAAATTTATTCTCGTTTTGTAAGAAAAAATTTATTGTTCTTTCCAAAGTGTCCGGTAACTTCTTAATGTCTTTGTAGACTTTTCTTTCAAAATAGAACGAAATTTCATTCTAAATGTACAGCACAATCTGTCCGTGGACATTGAAATTGTTCGAACAATTTCAAACGTCAAAAGCGAGTTTTTAACTTAATATTTTCTGGTATGCCAAAGGATGTTTCTTTGTTTATTGGTTCGATATTATTGTACGTACTTTTAACAATGTAAAACTTTTTCTTCTGCAAGATGTACTTATGTAACTGATATTTGTTCGAGCAAACGAAAAGAACGTATTCTAGTTTTCCATTCGTGTATTCTATCGATAATCGAGTTGAGATAAAATTTATCAATTTTTCAATGAGAATCGTTATAGCGAAAATAGTAACGGCAACAACGATAACAACAACATATCACGAAATTGTTGACATCGTTTTCATTTCAAATGGATGTCAAGTGTGATTCATAAAATGTGTGCGCACACTTATACGAGATGCGCCTGCAACTCCCGAGAGAAATATATCACTTTGGAAAGGGACAGATTATGCAGAACAGCTTATTATTGCAGAAATAGCTTTGGCGATATTGTGGAATCTCTGTGGATTTAAAATTAGCTGGTTTCGTGGCACAGTGTAACTGCAACTACTCGCTAAAGCGCGTTAATTTACTATTGCGATTTTAATTATTTTCTTCGATTTTTGAAGTCCAAATTTTCCTTTAGTGTTGTACGAGCGTTAATCAGAAGCGCACTTGCACAAGCGCAATGCATTAAATATTTTCAACGTGGTACGTATTGTTAAAGAATCCCAATCACAAACGCAAACAAGACGTAGAATAAGTTTGACGACAAAGATTGTTTGCACGAACGATGCGATAGCACTTTAGAAAAATATGAAAATCTAACAAACATCTTAGTATCCGTAACAGTTGACGTTCCAACGCGAACAAAGAACAGAAGCGTTAGATCGCCGTAATGTTCGGGCGTTAAGTTATTAACGCGGTAAGTGCCCGAAATTCTCATTGGACGCGTATTGGAGGTATTTTCAGTTCGCCTGTGGTACGCGTTAAAAAACGAGGCGATAGTCGTTAAAATGTTTAATCGCATAAATATTCATACGATTGCAAGTTATTCGTGAAAAGTCGCGTTAAAACTTATCCTTATAAACAGAAACTAACGAGAAGGGGGCTACGCGCAGGCAAAATTTTATTTTAACGGCGCTCATGCTGTCACGCAATGCAAGGGAAGAAAAACATCGGCAAAAGAAGGTTAATCCCTGTAGATCTCACGTCAGAAGGAGGAAGAAGCGGTCGAGACGGATGTACACATCACGGGAGTGGAACATCAAAACGTACGTAAATGGCAAATAAGAACGTTGCCTTATCCTGCTCCAAGACGTTAAATTGCAACCGAGGCGAATCTTCCCTTGGCCGTGCACACGAACCCACACACACGAACCCACACACACCGAGCTCAACGACGCAGGGATCGGATCCCATGGAGAAGACGCGCAGTTTACCCTTACTCTCCGGGAGTTACAATCAGATAAGCGCACGCATGCTTGTGTGCTCGAGGCGAGCGCGTACGTGCGCGTCTTCGAGTGAGCGCACGCACGCGCGCGCGCGCGCCCCCTCGACCCGCACACACTTACAGCGATCCCAAGGCATCTGCAGCAGCCATCAGTAATCTGCGCGAACAGCAGTAGCGACCAGAATCACCATTCAAATTTAATCCACAATGCAGTCCTGTAGCTCACGTGCATGCGCCTCGTTCGCTGGATTTCACTGCCGGTTTACGTCGCCCCGACACTTTAACTCGTGCATGCGTCCACGGGAATCCAGAAGCTCGAGTCGATCCGCCTCTTGGCGCTGATTTCGCGATTTTTAAGGGAGAAGACCGAGGAGGAAATCTCTTCTCCTTCTCCTTGGGGGTCGCTATTGTAGCACTGCACCTAGGATGCAGTGGCCTCTTGCCTTTTGATATATATTCAGTTATGACAGCAGGCGAAGGGGAGGTTGCCGAGAAAAGTTCACGAATGAGCGAATCGAAGCAATTTTAAAGCAGTCCTCCGAGTGCATAATGCAGCGCGATTAAAGTATTATAAATAGGATCGTTCACTGTCAGCTTATCACCGCGTACAATGTCTTCTCTATACTAAGTACTGGCAATCAATTCGAGGATAAAATTTTATTCGTGGATTCGAAATTACATTTAAAGATTACATTAAATGGGATATCCTTATAATTTAAAATTTAAGGCGACCCTCGTCGTCTTGGGTAACTCACTCGAAAGTTGCGACTTTTTTCAGCAGGTGCACGCAACACACTCGACAAATCGATCAAACTATACTTCATTCGGAATAACCGACGAATGCACGACCTTAATCGGTACCTGCAATTTATGCGAATTAATCAGTATAATTGATACTTCGTTATTCCAGGCTCGTTTGTCAAGCAAATGAGTTTCGCAGCGACGGGAATTCCCCGACAAATTTTCCTACGAGTTTGCATATAAGAATTACGCAACAACGCTGTACAGCTGTTTAGTGATTCGCGTTAATTGTTTGAATATACCTGGCTAATTCGAAGATTTTATTCGTCCGCGAAGCGAGGAAATTACACAATTTCAAGTTAACTTCATGCTTGCTTCAAATTAATTCAGATTTATTCAGATTTATTCAGATTCATTCGGATTCATTCGGATTCATTCGGATTCATTCGGATTCATTCGGATTCATTCGGATTCATTCGGAAATCGTGCGTCGTGATTTCAGAATCGACGTAAAATGAGAAGGATAATTAAATTACTACATTTTCTTAGAGATAACGAGGTGTATCTTTATATCGGTAAATGTCTTTAAAATGTTCAAATCGCTTGGGCGTATTTAAACTCTTCAATTTTTCAACCGGGAATAGCAATATATTTATTCAGTGCAGGTGGTGCGTCTTATAAACGTACTCTTCCATTTTTAATAAACATTCGGTAAACATCGGGGACACTAATTTCCCTATATCGCGAAATGCGTTAATCGACGTTTGCTTCAATTACTGTTGGCATTTGTAGTAGACACGATTGTATAAATAAAAGGTAATTTGCGAGACTTTGAGAGGAAGGCTAATGACACTTGTACGAACTCTAGCATTTACGCGAGCCTGGCTGTGTAGTAAAGTATAAATAATTATATCAGCCGGAAGTGATGGTCAATAACGGCGAGTTCGTGCTTCGTTGTCAAGTTGAAATCCAACATATCTGAAATAACCTGTGGGCTGTCAGCAATCGAAAAACGTTTTCTGCGATAGATATCTTGGTGCGATCATAGGTCATGTCCCGACAATAAAGCGCGCGATAAATCATCGAGCAGTGTTTCATTTTATCATTTGGACGTGTTTACTTTTTCGGTGAAAATGTGCTGGTGATTGGAAGGGGGGACAAAATGCTCGCGTTGAAAGCTCGAAGCGCGGATGTATATCCTGAAAAAGGTCGAACACTGCGATCGGTTAGAAGGAAAGTCGCTCGTGTTTAGTTTGTCCAATGCCGTTGGGAAGAAGCTGACGTTTCCGTAAAAGTCGCGGGCGATCGCGAATCTCTCGAGAGCCACGGCAATAACGCTCGATCCACTCGTACGTCTTCTTCGGCAGCTCCTCCAGGGCAGCAAAGACGGTTATTGTCCAGAAGTATAGGAGCGATGGCGCGTTCGCGGGGAGTCGGTGCTCGGACGACGTAAACGCGCAGCTCTTGCTTTACGGGAAATAGGCTCGAGCTAACTCCTAGGGGCGTCGCCCTCGCGCCACCGGATAAGACGCGCTTTTACGAGGGATTACGAGGTTTACGACTTTTCTCTATCCAGTGGCGCTTCTTCGCCGATTCTCGGTTTCTCCTCAAAAGGCTCATGCCCAGGTCGGACTGGGTTTTACGATCGACGGTGCCTCGCGCTGCTTTTGATGGCCGATCCTTTTCCGCGGCTTATCTCGGCGCGATCTCGATTCTTCGCCTCCCTCCTCTCGTCCCGCGACCCGCGCTCACTTTGGTCGTAAAACGGGAGATCGCGGCAGCGAGGACAAGCCAATCAAACGCGCCATCGCCGCTTCCTCTCGAGCCCTTCTAATTTATTCGAGGACAGAAGCGAGGAGGCGCTATCGCTCGAACTCTCAGCGAGGAACATAAAGATTTAATTCGTCGCCGGGGAGAGAAAGAATCGCGTGCCCGCGGCGTTCGCTCTCCTTACACCATTAACCCCCCCCCCCGCGCTCCTTTTCTCTTACACGGTCGCGAGCTCCTTTCTTTCTCCGACATGCGCACACCTTTCCTTCGAGGTGTGCTTCAAAGCTCAACTCGGGCCTTCGGATGTTTCATGTATAACGTACGTATACGCCCAAGAGCTTCTCATTCTTCCTTTTCTTACGTTTCTCATCTCCTGGAACGCGCGCATTTTCTCCATCTCCTCCGTTCTTTCTTTCTTTCTTTCTTCGTTCCCTTTCAAGTTATAATTCATTCTTTTCCATTATTTTATATTATTCGCTACACCGAGCGAAGGGACTCGAAGCGATCGTTTAAAAAGCCGGAACAACCACTTGCGCATATGGTTATTATTCTCGATCGCGCGTATTCCAAAACAGATCGACAAATTTGAATAAATATTTACTTTACATGGCAGCACCGGCAATGCACGAGAACAGATTAACTCTATTTTCAGTGCATTTACGAATATTAACGGGCTTCGTCTTTTATAGCGACGAAAGGACAAGCAACTGCGCGTCCTTGCCTTAATTTAAAGCTAACATTTAAAAGACAAATTTTATTTATCGAAAGGCATGAAAGCCGGTTGACGGTCGATAAAATAAGTCCAACACGGCGCGTCCTCGATGCGAAAATAGTCGTTCGTGCATTTACGACTCGTATGTCGCATATATTTACAATTTACGAGCAAAAACAAAGCCAGACTCGAGTTTATTTTTCAAACGCTCAGAGCCAGATTGAAAAGACACAAATATCGTCTCGTTAACACTGGATTACATTTTCCGGGGCCACGCAGGAGAGTGTCAGCGAGATAAGGAGCGAAAGAAAGAGCTCGACGATTCCGTGTGGCAGCGGAAGTGG
The DNA here is from genome assembly GCA_018907045.1 of Wiebesia pumilae. Lineage (NCBI taxonomy): Eukaryota > Metazoa > Arthropoda > Insecta > Hymenoptera > Agaonidae > Wiebesia > Wiebesia pumilae. Next base: position 8,608,262 of record JACCHZ010000138.1, read on the forward strand.
ACGTTCGGGACGGGGAAATCAGATAATACGGTATTTGGAGACCCTCGGAGACGTGGGTTATCGCGCGGTCTGTCGATCGGTAAGCGTGTAACGTTTACGACGTGGATCGGGAGTGCCGATTATTTCGACTCTTCTAACGAGATGTGCACCCGCACTCGCGGCGCAAGTCGAGGGTCTCTTAGGTTTTTCGCACGCGGAAGGTGTCTAAGCGGCGTTTGACGCTTGGGAGTATACGTGGATGCGCCTCGTCGGCAGCTCGATCCTTGTCATTAATTGCCGTGACATCGAAAACGCAGCGCGGATGCGACAAGGATCTTGGCTTCCCGTGGATTCGTATCCCAAGTTAATCATTACGATCGTTTTCGCCAAGTCAAAAGAAATGGAATTTCATTATCTGATGTTTCCTAAGGCGATTCCTATTTCGAAAGTTTGTTTCCCTTGAGAAATACATCGAGACTCGCGACTGTTCGAGGTGATTTCGGCAACTTCTTCGCGATATCGCGGAAGCAATTTAATCAGGAAATTATTAAAAACCACATGGCAACATTGGTAACCAGGCTGGAAAATATCAACAAGTTTTTAAACAATCCATAAAAATATTTCACGATCCCAACGCTAAAATGGAAAATGAGTCCTCGGGAAATGAATGTCCTTACACACACACACACACACACGCATACCCACGAGGCAGAGCTGGATAGAAAGGAAGCGCGCGCGCGCGAGAGAGAGAGAGAGAGATACAGAGGGCGAGAGGGAGAGAGAGAGAGGGAGAGAGGGAGAGAGAGAGAGAGAGAGAGAGAGAGAGAGAGAGGAGAGGTGTCGAAAGATCTCTCGGATGACTTGGCCCCGAGTGCCGAGGTTTCTGCGAAGAACAGGCAATCTCTGTCCGTGCTAGATAACGATACTGGTGAGGGGAGTAGCTTTTCATCTTACTAAATCACTCTTCTGTCTCTCTCGCGCGCTCTCTCTATCTCTATCTCTCTATCTCGTTCTTGCGCCGTAATCTATATATCCATTTTCGCGAGGAGAGCTACTCGCACCGAGAGTAGTTGAAATGGTCACAATTACAATAGATGACTCGAAGCTTCTCTACGTGAAATTATTCGAACGATGATTGATATATTAATAGATGCTCGAACAAGATAATTTTGTAGCTTTCATATTTGCAGATATTTCGTTAAAACGCAATTATAATTGAGAAAATTGAGACTTGACGCGTGCGTGGGCCTTCTAACATGCAGATGGTTTTATCGAAAAATGTTCGTATCGGTATGCAACGAAGTATTAAAAACTTGGCAGATTCAGTGATGGCGATACGCGATACTTACTTATATCTCGAACATCAAATTATTCCCATACGAATTCAAGATTTTCCATACGATTGCCAGAACGATCGGAGCAATATTTTCTCAATTATTATCTTGCCAATAAAAAGTTACGTATAAAAATAAGATCATTCAACCTTCGTTACGCGTTAACGCGTACAGCACTCGTTAACAACCTTCGTTAACGCATTACCAATAAGAACAACTTTAATTCGAAATATCTTATTAACGTTTAAGAATATTTCAGATACGTAATTGCGACTCGTTAGAAAGTTTGTACAAGTGAAATAGTATCGTCGCGTTGTTAAACTTGCCAAAAGTTAAAGTGCAATACTTTTCGCGCTATATAAATCTCAAGGTAATCGAAAAATGCGAAAAATGGGAAAAATGGGAAAAATGGAAAAGGTTGAGAACATCGATTCTCTTCTAGCAAGTCATTTATCGCCTCGGAGAGAACGAATACGATATGAATCGCAGTAGCGCATCGGGCGTATCATCTCCGTCCAGTATCGACTCCTGTATCCACGATCTCTAATCAATCCCTCTCAATGATAGCTTCCGCGAAAAGCTTGTTTATTAAAAGTTTGCCTCGCCATCGCCGTCCCCGAGCGCGTCGCGAAAATATACGTCGAAAGACTTTCACGCAAGCGCAGAAGAATTCTAAGCAATACAGCCCCCGTGAGCGATACTCTCTCTCTTTCGCTGGTCTTCTTTGTTCGTATGCTATATCGATTTTTGTAATCTCTTCTTGCGACTCTCTCTCTCTCCTTCGCGAAGAGAAGAAAAAGAAACGCGAAAGCGACGTAGTCGTCGCACGCAGCAATGGGTGCAGGGAGGTTGACGCTTATACCCTCGTCCAGTGACGTCACTGGGCCATACATCAAACCGTTATCAGTTGGCTTTCTGGCTTTCCCTTCGGCTCTGTCTCGCCCTTCTCGTCCAAAAAGTGGAGGGTGAGTCTGGCTCGCGCAGGGTCCACTCCACGGATTTTCGAGTCGCGAAAGGGCCGCTCTGCGTTTAAAAGACACGCGTCTGTTTCGCGAGCCGAGCCAGGGTCGCGTCGTCGTGCGGCGCGCATCTCCGTCTGTCAATCCTGGATAGCGGCGGCGGCGGCGGCGGCGGGCAACGGGGAGTACATATCTGGCCGGAGATAAGGGGCGCTCGGTCTCTGTCGCGGAGGGAGGAAGCGGCTCCGAGGAGGAGCGCCCCGGAGGAAGGGGTTGCGAGCCGGAGCGGAGCGCCGTCGCCTAGCAACGCGCAAAGGGTGCAGCGCAGCAGTATAGATCGCTATCCGAGCACTTCCTCCCCCTCCACGGAGGGCGGGCTGCCGACGGTGCCGCAAGATGGCTTTATTACCCTCGACGCCGCGAGAGAGCGAGAGGAGGGAAGAGGAGAGGAAATTACTCTCCGGCGTCCCTCTCCTTCGGGAGCCAGAGACGGAGACGCCACTGGCGCTTCTTCATCTTCCTGCGGGAGCCCAAATGCCTGCGCGACGGCCTTCGGGGGATTTATCGCCGCGCTAATACTAGCGAAGCGGGAGTGTGGGGCCAAGGCGCGAGCTTCCGTCGTCAGCGACCCGAAGGAGTTTCGCGATTGGCGTGCGTTGGTGTGCGTTGGTGTGCGGTGGCCTCAGCTGCGAATGCACTCCATCCCACTTTCAACGATAATCGGATTCTCCGAGCGATTCGCTCCTTCTAACCATCGGTTCTCACGATTCCCATTCTTCGGATCTCCATTCTCACCGAATTGGTTAATTGTTCGTTGCCACCGCAGTTCATTCGGCGCCACAACCTTCCCTTCCTCTATTCCATTAGCAGCAGCGATCAAGGCGATGGAACTAGGCTTTGTACACGAAACTTGAGCCAAAAGCCGGGAGTATTCGATTGCTCCCGGCTTTAATTGCATTCGCCGCAAGTCTAAGGAAATGCAATAAGATTTTGTAACGAGTCCTCGTTAAAATAGTTAAAATATATGTTTTAGCTGAAAGGAAGGGATGTCGATGTTTTTCCATAACCGCGCGGCCATTACACATCTTGGGAGGCAAGAAGGAAGAAAGCTCGAGCTTGGAAAGATGAAAATGTCCGATTACAGGGATGTCCAAAGGAGTAGGTAATTCCAAGCAGGACTTGGCATGCGGAGGACGACGACGCGAATCGTCCCTCGCTACCTCGCAACTGACTTCCCGTCGAAAGGTCGACTCGTCGTTTCGGCCGATAAGCTCCACCCCGCTATGTGGTATACATAACGACAGGGACCGAGAGCAGCTCGAAGAAACTCGTCTTTCGGTCGGCTAAGCGTCCTACATATCTCCTACCCCCGTCGTTCCCGTTCTCCTCCTCGCCAAACGGCCCCGGAAATTACCTCGGGCTTCCATCTCCGGTGCCTTTCCGCCGCCGCCGCCGCCGCCGCCTTCATCTTCGTCGTCGTCGTCGTCGTCGTCGTCGTCGTGAGCTTCTCGAGCTCGAGATAGTTATTATTAAAGTTGGCTCGTCCCGCAAGCACGCGTGTACACACGCGTCCCCGAGTTCGGTAGAGAGAGAGAGAGAGAGAGAGAGAGAGAGAGAGAGAGAGAGAGTTTATATTCGGGTAGCGATAATGGCATTTACGCGAGACAAAGCCGAACTCGTCATCGACGGCGCAGCCTCTTGTTCTCGAAACTAATTTCAGGAATCGAAGACGAGCGTCGTCGTCGAGATCCCTCTGAACGTTAACGGTCATCACTTCTTTAAGGGCTTTCTGGATTTACTACGTTCGACCCTCTTACTATTAATACCTAGGCGAAGAGATTTGCCGAATCGATTTCTTTTTCTCGATTTCTAAGCTTGCGGATAACTTTACGTTACATCGTTTTACACTTTACTTATAAATTTAATTTGATTTATTACCGGGATACGTCCCAACGTCTTTTAAAAGACGTTGGGGCTCGAAAGAACTGGTAATACGTATGAGTTGCCGTTTTCAAGTTTATCGGACATTGATTAATTTTTTCTCTCTCTTCAGGATACGATCTAAATTCGTTATTAGGTGCGTTCTGTGCAGCTGATTATTCCTATTTGCACGTTTGTTATTAGGAAAGGGATCGGAAACTTTATTTTCACGCTACTTACTCATGCGAAAATCTCCTCCAGTGGTAAAATAACTTGTTCGTTTTCATTTTACGCCCGTAGGTTAAAATTTCTCGGTAAACCAGTATTTATTTATGAAGAGCTGAATCCGTAATGAAATTTTTACAACGAGCTCTCGGTCTTGTGACCCTTTTAATTAAATCATGATTCAATGTTCTCTCAGAGCCCTTGTAATCCATATAACTGCATATATTTATTTTTACATATAAAACTAAAATGCGAATTGGTATAAGCGGAGATTATGAATTATTTATTACACTTCCGGCTTTCAGCATTTATTATTGTTAATGTAGTACTTTATAGGGAACAAGGTTTTCTTACAATTATTAAAAGTTTAATATGTTAATTCTTACAAACGATATACGGAGAACGAATTTTATAATGATAAATTAAAAATATTTGCTACAATTGTTCCGTAACAAGTATGAAATAAAACGAGAGAAAAAAAGTTTATCTTGTTGAACAAGTTTCGTTAACGTTATTTATGATCATTCGGTAATTGCTAATTAACGCAAGGAACTTTTTTCTCAATGATACATATCGCGGATTTCGCGTAAAAATAAAAAGTACAGAATGTAACTAAAGTAGCAAATTGTAGTTATATGCGAAAGACTTACAAGCTCCGTATAGTAATTGAATTGTAGATATTAGATTAAAAATGGTTAACTCTTTTTCCGTGCAATGTACGTATGTGAGTGTTATGTACCGTTCGAGCAGAGTATGGAAAAAGATTTAATCTCGTGGAACGATAAGTCGTATTTATTGCATTAAAAGTATTAATTAGTCGCATAAACGAGCGCGTTTCGGATTATGAATTAGTTTTTCGATAATTACGAAGGATCCCATCTTTCGTTATTCACTGGCGTTATTCACTGGAGTGCAGATAACGGCATGAAAAATAAATACATTTTCGTAATCGAGACGATCGCGTGTACGCACGCAAGGTTTTCCTTCATATTGAATTTATTGTAAAACGTTATTTATCACGAGGTACATTGAAAACAAATCAACCGATCAAAGACGTTGAATGCGAATTAAGGTTAAAAGTACGCTTGAGAGATGATGAAATTGCTCATATTTTCATTTGCTGGTATTTTCATTCGGTTAATTAATAATTGTGCAGTTAACGTTGCCATTAGAGTCACAGTCACTTGCAAGCGAAGACTTTCCGTTTGCACGATCATCGCGAACCGACGCGTATGAATTACTTAAAATTACTTGAAATGTACAAAAAATTGTCATTCATCGCGGTAATTCAGCGATATAGCCGTAAGATAAATTCAACATCTCGCACGTGGAGTCATACGCGGGACAAGACGTGAAGCCAAAAACGTAGGATCGATAAAGTTAGCGCTAAGCCAAAGTCTTTGAGATTTATTACGCAGCTCGTTTAAGAGAAGAAAACGAATCGTTACATCATCCGAACTTTCATTTGGCTCGATAATAAATTTGTAATAACGCCATTTATATACAAAGAAGTATTCTTGTCGGGGTGCCATATCGTTGCACAACGGTAAAAACAGGAGAAGAGCCTTTGAAACCTTTCGGTCGGTAAAGCCAAAGTTGTATATCACCGCGAGCCTCTAACATAAATAAAGAAAAGACGTCTTTATCGGAGCACACGAAGACGTCTAATACCCTTTTGGAAATCTCGCGGACCTCGACTGCTGGTGCACGTACGTACACGTACGCGCATTTTTTCCGTTAAACCGACGATGATATCTGGCGAACAGCTTGCGCTAACGCTCGCGAGCTAAGAGAAAGGAAAAGCTGCTGCTGCAGCAGCGACCAACTCGGAATCACGAGTAATAAGAGCAAATGTGCCCGATTTATCACGCGCGCATAGCAGTTCGTGCGGTATTAGAATAAGAGGGACTTATCTTGATTTTTTCTCTCCCCTCCCTGCGTCGCCGCAACTGAAAAAGACGAGACAAAGGGAAAAATTAAGGCGAAGTCGGCCCAAGGAGAATAGCAACGAGTGCACACTTACGGTGTACGCGAGCAAGTAACTCGAGAATCAAGAGCTGTTACAATACGGCTGGCGGTTACAATGCGGTATAACGCGGGCCATATCGCGAGAGCCGGATTAAGTCATTCGCGACTAATAAATCCGTCGGCGCAATTGGCGAATCGCAACCTTTACGCGTAACTCGTCCGTAACTCGCGCGCGAGAGCGTGAGAGAGAGAGAGAGAGAGAGACGCGACGGTGAAAAAGAAAGACGATTACTGGTTAGCAAGACTTTGTATTCGCGTAGGTGCGTTACATCCCTGAATTTCTTAAAGCGATATCGCAAATCATCTCGGAATCGATGCTTTACGACCGATTTATCGTTGGCTCTGCGCACCACTACATCTGCTCATTCTTTCCTCGGACAATACACTCGAGCTGTTTATCACAGAAGCATTGTCGGATATAACCGACAAGCTGAATAAATTACAAACGATTTATGGGATATTTTGTACCCGCCCTAGGATAGCAAAATAAATACCTGAACGTTACCAAGCGAAACGCGTGTGCATTATCGACATCCCTCCTCTACTATTTCCCACTGGCATTTTCCTGTCGTTTGGCTTTCGGTTTTTCATTCGCGCGGGTATAGGTGCGCGCGCGCGCCCCCCATAAAACCCATTGGGTCCCTCCCCCGCCTTACAATCGCCCGATTAGGAGCGAGCGCCAATTAGTCTCTCGCGGTCGCGCTCCGCTAACGATCGATGTGCCTTCGCCGAAACGATCGCCGAGGTTATCGTATCGCTGCGTCCGCGCCATATCGGGCGAAACAGGTGGGCAGGAGCCGGCGATCTCGAGCGATCTCGGCCGGTTCCTCGCCACCTTTGTCTCGGGTACGCGTCTCGTAGCGCGCCATTTCGCGGAAGCGCTATTACGAGGAACGCGAGCGCGTAAGTCGAGCCTTATGCAAATTCCCGAATTCCCGCTTCCCCTCGCGCGCATTGTTCGACTGGTGCACGTCCCGCGCGGGGGCAGATCCTCGTAAAGAGGCGCGCATCGCCATCGCGAGATGGCCGCGGACGATTTCGCGTTCGCTGTCGTTCCCGAGGACGCGCACTCGCACGTCCCGGCTTTATTGCGCTCCTCGGCGTTTCCCTGGCCGAGGTCGATCGTCGGGATGCTCGTTGCGTAGGTGTCGCCTCCGCGATCGACGCTGAGGAATGCGCGTCAATAATAAAAGAGGATTCATTTTTCGAGAGGCTGGCCGCCACGCGATAAATTGCGCCAGGCAACCATATTAATTACCTCTCAGGGAAGGTTAAATCCCATTTAAATCCAATTCCATCGACGAATCTCGACCAGTCGAGAAAAATCAATGTCTCTCGAGAGATGTTTTCACGTTGAATTTACTCCGTCGTTGTTGCTTTCTTTCTTTTTTTTTCTTCATTTTCTGCACGAAACTCCGATGGGTACAGCGGCGGCGGAATATGCGTTAAAAAGACATTGTCGTCGAGGTGCTGATCTGGTTGGTGGTAGTCCGGTGTTACTTTCGACGAAAGAGCCGGAATGGTTTGAAACTAAAGAGAAAAGGAGCACCGGAGCGAATAAACGGGCGCACAGTCGCAAGCGGGAGTAAAGAGAGAAGGGCATATCGGCATAACGAAGTTCTCGACAATGGAGTACCGGAAGGGGATCGATGTCGTAGCTCGAGCTCGTAAAATCTACGAGCATCGAATTTTAAATAGGGCTGTTGGATTTAAAGCGCCGGGCCTTGGGCTCTGGACCATTAGAGCGGCGCGTGTCGTCCGAAGATTGGGTCTTGGGAGGCGGTGCCGTTGCACGAAGATGATGGATGCACCGAAATTTCTGAATAACTCGAAAGGGGTTGTAGAAAGTCGAGTAGCCCCGAGCGTGGCTGGACGCCCGCTTCTTTTATTCCTCGACGTTTCTTCGCGAGGAGAACGCCTGTGAGAAAAAAGCCTCTCGACGCTACTCATGCCTGGCACATCTGCTTTCGTTCGACGATCGATTTTCCAAACGTTAACGATCGTTCGATCGGGACAGAGACGCGATCGATATCCTCCTCGACGTGGATAACGATGCACGGTATTGGTTGCAGTTCGTTTGGACGCGGTTCGTCGTAAGACCTGATTTCGTTCTTTGGGCTGAATTTGTTCGACCTTCCGTAGCTGGAAATTAAAAACGTAACCTCGGCGTAAGGACTGCGTAGATTTTATAATTTTGTATCGATCGAGCGCCTTCTGTAAAAGGCCGTTAAACGACATCGGCGGTCTCGGTGGTGAATTAGCGAATGCGACAACTCGGTGGTCGTCGGTGTGGCTGCCGCGGAAGAATAAAAAGGCAAAATAAAAAAGGGCGAGTAAGGAGCAAAAGGCGCCTGTTACTCGCGTTTTGAAATATGCGCACGCATGCGCTCGCGTCCCTTGCGTCGCTCATTCTCATGGGTATCGAGTGATGCGCACAATGGTCGCACCGTCGGCGTCTCTGTCACTCTCGATTGGTCCATTGAAATGATAAAGAAGGGGCGTAAACACGCGTCGAGCGCTTACGCAGGCGAGAACGCCTCCTGTCAGGAGGATCAGCGCGTTACGCGTCCTCGTGGATCTTTGTATTCCGGGCACGCAGCCGCTTCCCCGCGTCGCCTTTCTTCTTCGCTCGTGCCTCTCGTTCCTGGGACGCGCGAGTCGCGGCGATCGCGCGCTCCCAAGGTCTCATTAGTCATCATTTCCTCGCTTTTTCGGTAATCTCGCGCCTTTGCGATCTCTTATCCCGAATCGTCGTCGTCGTCGTCGTCGTTGTTGTCGTGGTTCCGAAAGTGCCGCTACGTCGGGAGACTGTCCGTAGATCGTCAAAGCGTACAATTGAAATTACGCAGGGGTTCGTTAGGACGTTCGTTCAAGGACGCAAGCCCAAGTAGAAATAAAAGTGCAAAGTGACCAAACGGTTCCGATTTGAAACCTCGAACATTCGAACCTCGTTAAAATGAGCAAGAAGCACGAGCCCCCGCACAAAGAAACATAATGCTAGCGTCACCGGCAATGAAACATACCATTCGAGCATTTCACACGTTTGACCGCGTAACCCCTTTTCAGACTTTAAAGCGTGAAGGGGCTGCCCGTGTTAGGTTACTTATTTATTGACCCATCGACTTTCTACGCCCCTTACGCTTTGACACTTGTAGTAGTAATTTTTCAAACCCATTGGAAATTAAATGTGGGAATTGTATTTAAAAATTTTTTTACGAAATTCGTGAAATCGCGCGCACGCGTTTACAGCCACAACGACTCGCGCGCAAATAAGAATGCATCACGCACTTTGTCCCGCGAACAAGGGGACGGTATTCGGAGTTTCATCCTTTCAAAACGTGCGCGTTAAAACACTTTTGTCGAACGTTTCACGCAACTCTTATCGATGGCCGTGGTTTAATTGAAAACGCAAATTATCGTGCGTTTAGAAGCGAATCTTTCGGAGCAGGCGCCTCTCTCTCTCTCTCTCGCTCTCTCTCTCTCTCTCTCTCTCTCTCTCTCTCTCTCCCCCTCTCTCTATGTATTATTTAATAAAAGACGAAACGGTTGAATTGCGCGTTATTTTAAAATTCAGATGGAAAGCAGTCGAAAGGAGAAACACTGACATAAATCAAAGTTATTCTCGTGCAAGCACCGGTTATCGTACTAATGAGATGGATTTTCTGTCTAGGTCTAGAGGGTACACGTGTAGGTAGGTGTCGAGGGCAGGCACAATCCGAAGAAGTGGTCTTTGTTGCGCAATTTTTCTCTCGATTTCTCTTTACGTTTATTTTTAAATCTTTAGCTCGAACAGCTATCGGTTGTATTTCATTACCGAGTAAAAGTCGCTGGTTATTTTATTATCTGTGAAAATGTCGACTGATCGACGTCATTCGTATCACTCGCTTGGGTAACGGATAACTTTACATATTCTCAAGGAGGTACGCTCGATTAATCTCGCATATCGATAAACTGCCGAGAAACCGTGCGGGACTTGGATGTTTTCTTTTAAAACACCCTTAAGCCGATAAGATATCGCGCGCTCACACACGGAGACTCGGTTCTAATTAAACCGCGAGTCTTTGTTCAACGAAACTCCGTGGCATTTAACTTTCAGATGAAATTCGATCTGAAAGTCAGATTTTCTTTGCCCCGACATGGTGTTGGGAGTCGAACGAAGCGGTTCGGGTCCAGATCGTAATAAATCCCGTAGCGCTCGGAGGAACCGCAGAATTAGAGTCGAGCGCGCACGTGGCCACGCTTACGTTCATTAATTCGATAAATTCGTAAGAGTTGGCCTGCAACACGGTTATCTAGCTAATGGAGCGGGAACGTGACGAAGGATGTTCGCTTCCCATGTCGGTCGGCGGACAATAAGGATGCGGAGCGTTTATTAAAGCTCCTCCCGGCGCTAATGTTAAGTCATCCGTGAACGCGTGCAAAGCCAGACGTAAGCGCGCGCTCTAATCGTCCGGCATTTTTAGGGCAGAGTTCGCTCGTTACTTCCAAACGCGCAAACGACGTTGTCGTTTCACGCGAGACAGAGAGAGAGAGAGAGAGAGCGAGAGAGAGAGAGAGAGCGAGAGAGAGAGAGCGAGAGAGAGAGAGAGCGAGAGAGAGAGAGCGAGAGAGAGAGAGAGAGAGCGAGACTTTTTTGCCCTCGGCGTAAACTGGCGCTTATTACTTTTAATCGCTTTGTTGAATTTCTCATTGTGCAGGCAAAACGCGCGATCATTAAATTTTTCATTATACGTTATACGCAAAACATCATGGGCTATCGTTGAATCTATCCTCGGTCTCATCCTTCGTCTGCTCTGCCCGTTTATCGAGTGATAATTCGCACAAAATGCACAAGGGAAATAATGAAAATCGCAATACACCTCTGGAGGTAGACGGTTATCACCTTTTTTTATTCAAGGAATTAATTAGGTATTGCGGTCAATTTATATACGAATTTAACGACTCAAATGTCTAATACGCCGAGTTTTCATGAAAATTGCAAAAGAAAAATGAGAGAGATGGGACGAGCGATAACACGGTCCACTTTAATAAATGCAATCGCTACTCGGCGTTTTACTGTAAATTGCAATCGTAAAAGAAATTCATTGAATAATTACAAATATACCTATACCCACACAGGCGAATTCAATGAAATTGCCGTGCACTTACGCGAGTAATAACGCACGGCCCAGTGCAGTACCCACGCATATACTTACGATAAATAAGGTGCTGTTCCACGGGGAAATATGCATCTGAGAACGTGTTTAATGTTACTTGGCATGATACAAGAAAATTTCTGCTGCTGCTTCTTAAAATTATACCGAGCTTTTAGAAGCGTGTATTCTAATTATTTCGTTTTTTAAATCAGATATCTTGGTTATCCATATGTATTAAGAAAATATAACGATGCTTAGTATCAACTGTTAATTGTAATTTAGGAAACCATTAAATTTCACGAATTAAACATTACTTTAACCGATGCCGTATTATCGACTTTGTCATTTTTACAATTGCGCATACTTTTCCTTTATCCTTTAATACTTTAGTCGTTTGAACTTGGTACCTTAATTACTTTTATTAATAATCATACCTTTCGTGCCCTTCGTTCTTTTGATACGAGGGATACCAAATCAACGACGTACATTGCGAACGTTGGCATGGGCGTACAAACGTCACAATTCTGCGACATTTTCGTATCTTGAACACTTCTCTCTTTTCTTCGTCAAATTTTCCAATTACAGGCGTTAAAAAAATTATAAATTTCTTTCACGTTTGTACGTTTTAATCGTAATATTCGATTTAATTGGTTATCCAGCCTCTCTCACGCAGAGCGCGTAAAAAGCCATTAAATAATCAACGAACTTTTTCCCGTTTCGCGTTAACGACGTAGAAAGTGCCTCTTCCGTTAGGAAAGTATCGAAAAGAAAACGCGTATTTAAAAATGGTTTTTATGGATTTTTTAATATTCCATCGGTGGGAGCGGAAATCGATCCTTCGTTATCCGGACGCAACAGCGCGCAGAAGAAAGCGAATCGCTCGCGGAGGATTTTTTCAATTCGTCCGCTCTCCCAGCAATGAACAATTGTTGAAAGCACGTTGGCTCGTCACTCGGGAGCGCATCTTCCCGGCGACGAGCCAACAAAGAGCCTCGCGGTAAGGACCGACGCAAATCGAGCACCTCGCGAGGGCAAAGCGCCTCCAACAAACGCGCGCGGAGTACAATAGCAAAGAAAGTGTTCGCGGTTGAAGCGCAGGTAAAAGGGGGAGCAAAACATATTTTGGTGCACTGTTGCGCAGACCAAGCAGCGAGACGTTTTTTTTTTTATTCGCCGACGTCGGGGCGCTGGTCTCGAGGACCCTCCGCATGCCCGGGACGACGACCAAGTGCGCGGCGTCTGATCGTGAATAAATTCCCCGGAGCTGGCGTGTGCGTGCATTAAACACCCTTCGATGGCATTTTGACGGAACACTGGATGCCTCTTGAGCTATTGCGAGCGAATAAACCAGCGGGACGGGGTGAGGGACGGAGACGTGCGAAACAACTGGCCAACAAATCCTTCTGTCGTTCATTGCCTCCCTCCCTCCCGCCCTCCCACTTGCCATTCAATTCTCGAGCACGTATTCGCAGAAAATTGCCCTGCAAGGGTCCGGGAGCTCGGGCCCCCATTGTTGCGCAAATAAAGTTTTTACAGGAGACGCTAAACCTCCTTCACCGCGGGTTAATCTTGCGAAACGGATCGCGATCTGCTTTTGTTCCTCGTACCTGGGCCAATTATCGCGATACTCAAATCCAGAAATATTTTGCACTTGGTGTACTTGCCACGAGTATGATTTGTTCGAGCGAACGAATGTTTTCGGTGTGGCGAGACTAGGCTTTTATTCGCAGCACTCGATATTTCCGCAACGATATCAAGTACTCGAATTATCTCCTTGAGCATCTGTCCGTGTAGCTGTAATTGCACGGATCGTGCAGAGGAAGATTCGAACGACTCCGGCAATAGTAGAGTACGTAAGGTTATCCTTCACTGAGAGTAAACGAAGTCCGTTTTACGCGCATCGGAGTGCGTTTCAACGCTTTGCGCAAATGAAAAAGCTACAGACGCAATTATTTTACGTTGGACGTGTGCGAGCGAACTCAGTTAGACAAGTTGTATGTGTACGCATGCAGCTTAGGCTGTGAAATACCGTAAAATTAAATCGGATAAAAGTCAACTCGTACAAAATTCAACAGTCGAATAAACGTTCTTTCGAATCGGATGCTCGTTAATGTCGCTGGGGACTGGATAATGAATAATTTTGCCGATTGTGTCACTCGAGTTTTCTAGCAGAAATGTCGGTAGCCTCGCGGCTTCCGGCTTTTTCATTCGATTTAATCGTTATAACTCGTTTGAATCTGTCGGAGTCGTCGAGCTGCGGGCAGTGTTGCCTAGTCATTATCGACGAATTTACCTGCGTTTAAATACCGTTGATAAAAATATCCTGACATTTTTCGCTCGCTCGTCGACACGAGCCAACGACGATAGCGACAATAAGCCTATAAATAATACAAATGACGCTTTAGAAGCGAAACCTGTAAAGCGTCGAAAGTTGGTGCGACTCTGGTCAGCCAATGACTTACGCGCATCGGCAAACCATAAATTACGGCGATAATCCACTCTTAGGTGTAACGGTGTCAATTCGGTTTCATTCCTTCATCCCTCCACACCCCTCGGATATCGCCGTGCGAATGTTTCACTAAGCCTTTTACGAATGGTGGGTGTGTTTGTTTTATGTCACGGGATCAGATGAGATTTACGGAATCTCGAGCGAATCGCAACCCTCGCGTGTATTCATAATCGAAGCCAACGAGGACCGCTTAGGAGCTCGGACACGAATTTCCCATGGAAGGGAGCGGGCAAGTGTGCATATGACTTTTGAACTCGCGACGACCTCGATCGCCGCCGTTGGCGCTGTTTTCCTCGCGCTCTTCCCCATTAGATTCGGATTTACGTTGTTGAACGCGCGATCGTGTCGCTTATCCCACGGACTCGCAGTAGCCGATGGATTATCAAAGAATGTATTTCAACGGTTTTCTTACCATTTGCATGCAAATGAAATTACTGATATCCCCGAGCAATGGTATACGACGCACAAATAATTTCGAGTAAGACGCCGATGAGAGATTTAGTTTATAGACAATTCTTCATAATGTTTATACCGATTGTCGTCTGGTTTTCGCGCAATCTTAATCACCGAGTAACAAAATAAGTCCCGATTTAGCACGTGGCAATTAAATTGACACATTGATGAATAGTATTTCTTTATTTCAATTCGATTTGTAATTTAATCCTTTGTACGCGGGACAGATTAGAAAATTGAAAACGAATACAACGGGTATTGGAATAGAACTTCATTGCGGATGTCTTGTCGTATTACAATAAAACATATCACGTACAAAAGATGATTAAATTACCAACTACGAGTAGTTTCGCGCGTTTATTTTGTGGCGCCTACGTATGAAACACGAAATTTACAAGCGCGTATTGTTATTCATGAAAAACGTTACGCTTGATAAATATTTATTACAAGATATTAGAATAACCTAACGATATACAGCGTAAGGTAGCACTATTTGCAAATGTATCGCTTGTAGTTTTTTACGTTACCTTCTGGTAACTTTGTTAAAAACTCGCTCAATAGTCGATTAACCAAATGCAATTCGATTGTAAAATGTGCACTTTCACCAGATATGACCTTAGGTGACGCTTTAATATCCGCAACGAATACATCGAGAAGAGAGACTGATTTGAGATTGGCGTGAAATTAACCGAATAGAAAATTTTATCAAATACTTCGAGAATCTTAGCAATGATAAATACATGAGAAACGTAGGCAAGTACACGCGGTACTCTTCAAGCAACGAAAACCGTTCTTTATAATTAAATATCATTGAGATTGTATACAATTTGTTACCGTTGTATAATACAAAGTAAATGCAGTTGACATTTTAAGCATTTCTCGAAGCAACTTGAACAACTACTTTCAACTGATTTACCAAGGGATTTGTCGTTTAGTTTAATGCAGTTTCGATAATCTGCGATCGTAATATTTTTCATCTTAGCGCTGCGATTTTCCATTACGATCGTCAACTGGACAAAAATGCAGTAAAGTTCATTGATCTTTTGCATCATCTTTTGCCCAAGGGCGAGCCAAGTTTTGTTTAGAGAACTTTGTTAAAAGTGTGGTAACACTGCTGCTATACGGTAACGCGTCCAGAAACTTGTTGTAAGTTATGACTGAGCACGAGGCTCGGTATTCAGTACCGTTAACGCAAAGAATATTTCCTCCTCCTGCTGTTAAACAAGGGCATCGATTAATTTCTTTTACTTATTTTAGCTTATTTTAGCTCGATATACAGTCGTACCGTAATTTTTAAACTAGAAAATTGTTAGTTGCGTAATGCGCTGCTAGTCGATTTGACAACCACTTTCGGAAGTACAACCACGGTCGGAAGTACAATATAAGAACTAACGATAATAGCCTAAATTCTCGCTAATGCATTACACTTAAGCATCGAGCGAGCCTGTGATTTCTGCCAGCGTGAAATTAAAATCTTAATTTTCAGTTGGCCGTCGATAAATTCCTCACCGGCAGGACGAACAACGACTTATTAACGGCGAAGATATTCGGTTGAGTTCGCCCTTTAATCTTGCGATTATTCGGCAGTTCTTGGGCGCCGAGGACACGCAGGAAGCCGCTTGTCGATTGTAATCGGCTCGCGTGTCCCAAAACCTTCATAATTGAGCCCGCGTTGAGAAATGATAAATATTGCAATGGCCGCGCACGACAAATTAGAATCATCGGCGCGTCCGTTCGCGGCAGGTGATGCGACCACTCGAATCGACGGCTTTTTATCGCGCGTTCGTACGTGCGAAAGTACAGGCACTTTTGCATTTTTTAAGCGTGAGGCGACTTTTCGATGGCAGCGTACTCGCGAGTAAACACGTTCGCCAATGCGCGCCAACTTTTTCCTTTTTCCTTCCTTTTTACACAACGCTCTATTACACTGGCCGTGCATTAATTCCAATTTGTATGCGTGCCTCTCGAGCATTAATGAACTCGAGTGCACGCGCGGTAACCCATAACGTTGTTTTGGGTCGGCTGCGTGATGTCAGATTGGCCGAAGCCGTAATTCGTTGGTTTTCTTATTTTTCTTTTCGACTGCGAGATGTAGCTCAGTTTTGTTAACTTAAGCATTAACGAGTTAAACGCCGGGTCGTTTGACTTAATTCCACTGGATTTTGCATCCTGTCAGACGTAATATTTTTTTCTCGCGTACTTCACGTTACATCGCGTTGCGTATTTTTCAAATCAATGCACTTATTGTTGCCGCGGGAATTTTCGCCGAAACTTCGGATCTTAAAATTATCATTTTATGTCACTTACATTCTCGCCTTCTTTTCCTACAGCTGTTTAGTGTAGAGAAGCTACTCTTTTTATTAAGCATTTTATTAAGCATTCCATTGTATGCTGTAAGTGAGACTGTTTTAAGAGAAGTTGGTAACGATTTTACGGTAAATTGTGTTGTGATTGCACTTGAAGTAGTCGCAAAATTACCTCTCAGAACGTCATCTAATTAAAAGCTCGTATTTTTCAGACGAATTTTTCATTTTAGCCATAATCTCGTTTCGACTAATGTTTCGGACGTATCGGCAGTCGAGCAAGGTACTCCCTTGCTCCTTATAAAAACAATTTTCTCGTCGGTTCAAGCTCTATAAAATTACGCATAGTTATACTTCAATTATGCGCGTACACGATTATTTGGAGCAAGATCATCTCCGATAGTCGAATGCCCGTTGGAGAAGCAGATGCTCAAGAGCAACGAACGAACGGGTAAATGTATAATAATACGTATAATGAGTCAGATAATAATAAACTATATTCTGATTTTTATTGACAGAGTAAGTACTCTGTAAACAGAACATGAAAATAAATGCGATAACGGATTTATCATATCCGAAACAGTGTTACGACGATAGATAACAAGCACCAATTAACCAAGTTAGACTTTAACCGTGAAAAAATTCCTCCTTTATTGACACAACCAATACGAACTCAAATAAGTACTTTATTTCACGAGATACTGAGATACCACGAATAATTTGACCTACGCCAAGAATTTAGAATCAATGGACACAGTTTGATCGTTTGAAGACGTATTTGGAAGGTAAACGTGGTTGAACATTTTTCTAAATACGCACGCGTATACGTGAATAATCTCCCGATGTGTGGCTCGTTACAGTTACGAGGGAAAACATCATTTTTTTCTTTTATATACGATCGTATATAAAAATATAAAATACATAAATCTACAGATTACCGAATGGAATTCCAGTTAGTTGTTATTTTTATAATATAAACTGTCAAGGGGGATTTTAATATTTATTGCAGCCAAAGTAACATTACCCTAATGAAAGTAAATTATAAGTTTTTCGCTTTAATTACAAGGAAATTTAATAATGAAACAAGTTCGAATAAATTTAATGTAAAATTATGCATGAAGATAATGTTTTATATTTATTACTATTACCCAAGTTCTATATTTTAATCAATCAAATTTAATAATAAATTGTAGGCATAATATATAAAATAATTACGCGAGTACTTAAGGCTTTATGAGTTCGAGCAATTTCTGCAACCATATTACTTAAAAATTATACATGTAAGATAAAATAGCAATTATGTTCGGTTGCTTATATTTATATCTACATTTACATATTAAATAATGCGAACTAAGAATTTGTAAATCCCTTTATTTTAAAAGGTTAAGTACCAGAAGATTTCAGTTAAGCATTGATGTTATAATCGATAAGAGGAACCACTTGCTAAAGATTATCAAAAGAAAAGTCAAAAATGAGAAATAACATTGGACTATCATTACCGTACGTGGATAGTTCATTATTCATGTTTTATTACTTGTTCCTTGAGTTATTAGCTGCGTGAGATTGCGTTATTACTTCGCAGCTTACGCGTTAAAAATCCTATCGATGTCTCAATCTTATATTTATTCAATATAGCACTGCTATCGATACTCGAACTTTAATTGCACCTGTCGTTTATCGAACAAAGGCAATGAAGTAAAGTATAGTAAATTATCAAATAATAACGTAAACGCAGGCAATACAAATTACGTGTAATTAATGTGCATTAACGGTGAAACGCACGAATAATCCATAGCATCGTTATTCTCTTCGATATCCTGCACGGCAATATCTTGAGATTAACTTATTAGCATAACAAAACGAACAACGCGCTCCTAACGTTTTTATTAAGATTTCAAGACGTCGGGTAAGATTGGATGCACTCGCCAAGTCCGATCGATATCGACTCGGTTACCGAGGGATGATTACCTTGCCCCGGAAAACATCCCTGTGCTATCCCGCATTTTGCGCGCGCATTGTTTCACCTTTATTCGCGTGCCTCCCCGAGGATTATTTACGGGATGCAAAGGGTTGCGTAGCGACTGACGGATGCAGCGCGCGTCCTCGAACCGCCGGTTTTTTAAAATTATGGGCCCCGTCCTCGTCTCGATTTCCGTTATTATCGAGTACAGCTGCCGCGATAATTACTGTAATCGAAGCGTGCCAGCGAGGATTTCGCATCTCTCTCCCTCCCCCCTCTCTCTCTCTCTCTCGCTCTCGCTCTCTCTCTCTCTCTCTCGCTCTCGCTCTCTCTCTCTCTCTCGCTCTCGCTCTTCCTGCCCCCCTTCGAGCTCTTCGTTTACGATGCGCCTGATGCCGAGAGATCCAGAGAGTTCGACAGCGCGTTGTACTCTTCCCTGATGAATCAATCGCCTTATGAATTAATCTCGATAATTCCGATCTCGCATTTTGATGATAGTTTAGCGAAAGGTTATTATCGCATTGCAACGAGTACGCGTATCGACAGGATGATGCGAGCGCGATCGAAAGTAACAAGTTACAGAGATGCCGTGATTTTATACGTCGGGGGAAATCGGTAATCATTAATTACATAATGAACGGACTTGAATTTTCCGATGTGCGCGCGTTAATTTTATTTCGCATAATTCATACGAGCGTTATTGAAATTATTAAACCTTTACGATCTCCCTTGCGGATATTTAAGATTGTCCTTTTGTAAGGTATCGTTGCCCATTTAATTTCCTTGGTTAAGTCGCACTTTTAAGGGAATTGTCGCTGAATGTTGTAAGAACGAATTCCATGCTAATAAAGTTCAGGATAAAATCACTGTATTTCGAGCAGGGTTTCCACCCTAATCGCCGAGTTCGTTCCAAATGAAAAAGGTTAGCGTAATTAGAGTCTACTCCAAGCGAAGCTAACGAATGTAACTCTGTATGCGTTACATCGCAAACGAGTAAACGGATTTTCATCGGGTGCTTAAAATTAATTGCCGGACTCTATCGAATTACTCAATATCATCGGAGCGACCGCAGCGCGAACGTTCAAGTGCGTTCAAGTGCGTTCAAGTGCGTTCAAGTGCGCTGAAGTGCGCTGAAGTGCACGTTAACGTTGACCTCGTACACGTATATCTCTGTATCAGCGAGATAAAAGGAATCAGCACGCGCTGATCCCGAGACGCGCGATATCCGACGGAAAACGCCTTTAAATAGCGGGTGCACAAGTGAGGCGATTTGCTTGATTCGTTCACACGTATACGCGCAGTGCAGTCGCCAACGGGGGGTCGCAGCCTTCGTGCAGGGGTTGAATCCGCCGACACACGCTGTTCTGATGCTGGTTATTTAATCTCTAATCCTGACACTCAAGGGTGACTCCGTCATCGATAGCCATACCCGAGCGTGTACAAGGGGCAAATTCGATGTAACGTGCGGCGGAGTTTCGCGCCGGGGAGTCGACACTCGCCCGTCATCCAAAAAGCATCAGTTATATACGCACCCGCACGCGGACGTGTGACGTGTGACGTGCGACGTGTGACGTGTGACGTTTGACGGGTTGATGAGTCTGGGCCGGAAGAACTGATTTCTGCGATCCTTTTAAGGCCACTTTTTCCGACGGGGGGAGTTTCTTCTCTCCTGCCCCGACGCACGCACTTTGTTGGTTACGCGTGAAGTGGATGATCACTCCCACAAGAGTGGCAGAAGTTGCTATGAATTAGGAAGGGAGTTGCAATTCGATCTCTAGCAGCGTGTGCAATGACAACGATTGTTTAATGCCGTATAACATATTTACGCATTTCGATGTTATTCCCATTAAAATCAATTCCATCTGTCGGCATAAACGCTTTATTACAGATGCGGCTTTCCAGTCTTGAAATTTTCAGTTGCTTTTACTTTCGTTTTTTCTTTTAACAATTCAGACACTGTTTCAAAGTGATCGTGTTCACGGGTTCTTTTGTAATATATTTCCGAGAGATTCAGGCTTAGCGTCGTTGCGGTAAATGCAATTGAAGGTGCGAATCGATTTAACCTTTCCAAGAGTCGAGAAAATAATAACGGAGTCTACGCGTCTTAAGATAATGTAATTTCACCGAGTCAGTTATGAGCCTGTATTTTCGACTAATGTAGTAGGAAGCGAACTTATTATTCCAAGCGATTGTAATGCTCGGAGAAGCTGCCAAGTAGAATTTTATCAGAGATACACTTCTGGAATTTATCTCTCTAATTACAATAGTACAATGCAGCATTATTTCCTTGATTTGTTGCGCTCTTCGAGGAGTCAAACGTTACCCTCTTAAAAAATTCAATCAGCAACATTTGAAATACTCGTGAAGTACATATTTAATGGCTTCAGCAAGCGTTGGTGTAATTCAACCGAGATCAAACGCGAGTTCACGCGTATTAAATTGAATCGACATTTTCTGGGAATCGATTAGATTGGCATCAGTCTACCTGCTTTCGAAGCGATGCTTTCTTTTTCACGGAAGAATCGCTCACTTTTTCGGCTTACAAAAACGGAATTCCTCCGCGGACATTTTGAAAACACACAAGCGCACGTTAGCAGGAGTTGCAAGTTCACGGATGTCAAGGGAGGACGAAGGGGAAGGAGCGAGAGAAGAAGATAGAAGCCCGACGGCCTCGGGCCAAGTGCGTATCTAAATAACAGCTTGGGCTCGTTGGCGCGCGTTGTACGCTAGGATGTTATTAAAGTGTGAGTTGCGATTCGCGAATGACACGTAAGCGAGATTTATGCCGCCGCTTCCTCTGTGATTAGGTCTTTCTTTATGCGCTCCATGGCCATTTACATATTTGCGGACGGCTAGCTCTCCGACAGAGACTTCCTACTGTACTCGGAGCAAAGAAAAAACGAGCCGGTGCATTCACCGGCGGCCTCTCGAACTTTCGAGCTTTTTCCTCGAACGCACCGAGGGATCGGTCCAACGCCAACGCCAAGTGCTTGGAAAATGGACTTTGCGCGAAAGCTCGACACTCGTCCGTTTGTCCCACGATGCCCAGCATTTTATCACTAATTGTACGCTTTTAATCGATAGGACCTCCGGCTTATGAATTTCCATTAAAAACGCCGAAGATCTGACAAATCTTTGACCTTGAGATAGACCTCAAAGCAAGTGACTCGGATAGTGCATGGATTATTATTCGGATAATGTGCACCTTACACCGTGACGGACGTTAAATTTCACGATGTATACTTTCGAATGCTGAAACGTGCCTCTCAACGTAACCGCTGAAATGCAACTCAAAAATAAATTACTCGTTTCCGAAGCAGTACCGTTTAAAAACACCGGCTAAAAAGGTAAATAACGATCGTTGGTGGGTGCATCGTGAGATACCGATGTACGCGTGTCTCGCTTTCGTCAAAAGGTACATTGTCAAAATCGGTAGAAGCGAACACTCGTGGTAAGTACGAGTGTGAGGGATTCGCAGTTGAGAAAGCAGCAGCGATAAGACCGTTGTTCAGTCTTCGCTTACCACCGCAAAAAGGTGCATTGTGTCGAGCTCGAAACGGCGATTTATATATGACCAAACGAAATGTACGCCCTCCTCCATCCTTGCAGTTATCTTCATCTTCGGCGCTCTCGCTCCGGTCTCAAGTGGACCGCTACTCTTGACCAGCAAAAGAATAAAGAAGAGACAATCGATATATTAACTTTGCACATTCGGTGCGGATGAAAACACTCCCTCTTTTCTCTCCACTCTCGCTCGCTCGCTCTCTCTCTCTCTCTCGCGCGCTCTCTCTCTCGCGCTCTCTCTCTCTCTCTCTCTCTCTCTCTCTCTCTCGTTCTCTCGAATTCCGCTTCGGTTCGAGCTTTAATTAATACGAGCACGTTGCTTGATATCCGCGAGCGAAACTTGCACTCGGACAAAGCTGTTGCCAGATTTAGCACGTTGCGACATGCGCACCTGCGCGGATGACGTTAATACACCTAGAAGCACACTTTCATCAAGCGAATAACTTGTGCATTAATTTACAGTCGATGCACCTTCCGCTTCCTTCGAACGGTCGAATCTCGTTAGCCTTTCAAGGTCACGAGGCACGAGTGATTCGTTACTCAAAAGTTTTATTCCGGTGTAACGAGGTTCAGTTCATAAAAGGGAAAGTCTCACACGATGATCTTCGCACAAGTCCCGACGATAGGACAAAAATATTCAAAGCTTTCAATTGGCGCGGCGTTGAATGTAGCCAGCCGACCGGAGAAGAAAAACCAAAAAAAATTAACTTAAGCAGATAATAATTTCGTATAGGTCGTACAATAAAGAGTAAAAAGGGGTCGAGGACACAGGGGCATTCGCGATAAATCTAAATCTGTGGGTAAACCATCCCTAACTAAATCGACTCGGCGTATAACCAAAGTTGTACGAGGAGGGTGAATCGATCCTTTGGCGCAGGGGTCGCCAGTGACGCGGCGGTGGTTACCGGTGTGAAATGTTCCCATGGGGGGTCGCGCGCGTTACCGAGTATCCGTCGCAGAACAATATGTCGGCCGTCTTTGACTTATGCGCGATTTGCTCGGATTCTAATGCTCTTGCTATCGGTCGAGCGTCGGTGGTAACTTAATCTACTCTGGAAAAAGAAGCGCGGAGGGTGAGCGTAAAAAAGTCGCTGTGTCATTGTAAGCTTTGGGAATAGCGGTTTAATCCGTCGACGTTTAACGAGTCCAGCGTCGACTTGTTAACTTGCAATTCTAGCTTTGTTCTTATAAATAAGGCGTGCAGAGCGACAAACAAATTGCAGTCTTGTGCGCGGGTTTGAAGCGCTTGGAAGCTCAAAACCTTAACGTAAGAGCGAGATAAAGTAATTCGTCTGCGTACGGTAATCTCTATAAAAGTTAAGTTATTATTAAACGAAGTGTCGCAAGGCGTTATCGTTCGCGTAATAGAAAGCGTCGAGAAGCGAAAATGAAGGGGCGACGCTTCGGAGTAACTTCATTTATCTCTTTTCCAGACTCCACCGAGTGAGCGCGATTTCGCGTAAAAATGTGAACTTACGGGAAGCCGAACTACGCGCTCGACTCTCAGGATCTCGATGGCCGCAGATATTCGTCAGCATTTGTTGTCGTTGGCATTATCGCACTCGAGCTCGAGAACGGACTTAATCTCTCGCGCGCCTCGTCCCCTCCCGCCCCGCTCGCACGCTCCTTCATTGTCGACCTCGCGTCCTAAATGATCCCACAGAGATCGACACGTGGCGCGGCTCCGTAGTATCACCCTCCCCGAAAGTATCGCCGCGCGCGACGCTTCAACCCCCGACCCTAGGATTACGTAGAGGCATGCGCACACACGAAAGCGGGCGCGTGTGCACGCGTGTTGAGGCGCAGCTTTGGGGGTGGTTCGGCGATACGTTTTCTTTCTCTCTTCCACTTGAGTACTCGAGTGGAGTCGTTTGTGTATTTCTTTCCAGGAGCGTGCGATTGGTCCGTTTTGTTTTGCGAATCGCCTGGCGATTCACGGTTTGTTTGACAAAGCCGCTGACGGAAGAAGCGGGTGCCAATGAATTTGCCTACCGAAGGCAGCATTGGAGCCACTGCCGCATGGCTCGCAGCTAAGAATTAGATAGAATTTCCTTGCGACTTTACGTTTATGTACGCTTTTCAATATTATCCGAATATGTCGCTTCGGCCCTCCCAATGTTATTTTAAATTACTTGAGTTATCCGAGATGGAACAACGTTGCGCGAAGTTGACCCGACGAACAATTGTACGTTACCTAAGGATAATCTTCGTATACGGATACGATGTAATCCGTCGTTTAAGGATATTAAATCGTCTTGAATTTGTTTACTCTACGTGAAAAATGTACGAGTATTCGGAGTTTTTAAAAGTAATAATAATAATAATAATTTTACGACGTTGATCATATCGAGTAAGAAGCAAAAAGTATCAATTTGAAGCGTTTGTATTACAACCGAGATCTAACGCGCGTTATTACTAAAAACTATTTCTGCGCCGATCGAATTCTGAAATATAATTTTATCGAGACGTCTTAGAAATGTTGATTCTCGTGCTCGATAAGTGACTCGATTGAAACGGTGAATCGCGGCGGTTGATGACAACCCAAGGAAAAACGTTATTGTTTTAAAAGTCAATCGCTGCAACCGCTTCGTCCAATAGACCATCCTGGGCACCATAAACGGAAACGCAGGTGCATGTGCGAGCACGCGAGCTTATTAAAAAGTAATATATTTTGGTTGTTACGATCCGGACGATAACGTCGTGGACGTTAATTTTCTGCGACGAATATTCCTCTGCGTCAGAGAAGCCCGTTCCGATGCACCGCCTACACCAGAAGCATCAACGTTAGAACGCGTAGTTTTATTGTAGGATTGTCGAGTAGTGGAAAAGATGATAACACCGAGCGGCTGCTAATCGATCAAACTCGGCTGCGAGTCTAAATAACGAGTTAATCGACGATTAACTCGACTCCGGCACGCGAGTGTGTGTGCTCGGGTTGCCGATCCGGACCTTAGGGGTGACTCGGTCATTGCAAAATGACGTTGGGCTGGTCTTTCACGCACGTAGCTGTCCTGGCTCTGTGTGTGAAAAGCTCGGCCGTCGTAACGCGCGCATCGATACATCAGGCTTTGCATGCCTGATATGGGAAACTCGACTCCCGCCGTCTTTTTCCATCTCGCATTATACGATCGCCTGACTTTGCCGGAGTCACGAAATTGTATATAGCGAGTCCCGAAGCTCGTGTGGGAAATTCCCCTGCGACTCTTTATACTGCTTTATTTTTTTTTCTTCTTTTTTTGCTGCTTTGTTCGTTGCCTACGTTTTCGTCGGCGCGTGCCGACATCGATTTTTTATGCTAATGCACGAGATGGGCTGCGAATAAATAATTTATCACCGCAAAACTTGCTTTTCGTTCTTCATTTCCGTCTTCCCGTAAGACAGCCAATTCATTCGGAGACTTACACTTGGTATCGAAGATCCTTTCAGGATTGCGAATGAATAATTTTTGTTTTTTCCTTTTGACAAGATAAAGGAGTTACCCCGACTATTTGTAATGGGGACTTTTTTCACCTACGAGTCCATCAACTTTGACGACACGTTCGCGAATAAATATCGTCGATAAGACGTAGAATCCACAAGCAAATGGACCGAGCTTGTATTTTTATTTTCCAAAGAAAATTCCTTTGGATTGCAAATGCACGAAGTAAAGCAATTTAGACAAAAATTTAGAAAAAAATTTAGCAATTTAGAAAAAAACGCAATCAATTTCGAAATATTTACACGGTATACAACAATAGTGGACGTATATTATGATGTGCCGTAATGCTATTTCTATTCCAATACTAAATTACTTCCAGAGTCAACTTAATATCGCACGATAATTTACATTTCTTTTCAACACAGCCTTGTCATAACGTAAGAAAGTCTATGAAATACGATGCCCCTTTTACGTAGCTATTTTTTCATAAAATAATAGGAATAAGGAAAAGTAGCTGCATTACGTAGACGAAGTAGTGAATTTTATCGCATAATACCGATAGAATTATGAATATCAAATAATCGACTTACATCAACCGAAACCGGTTCCTGCAGCAAAGTTTACATTTCCAATCGATAAAGTCCTTTAAATTACGAATTATCAAACGTGATTTTTCGCAAAAGCTCTTTTATTTTCATAAATCATCGTGCGCAAATTACAGATAAATATCACATTTAATATTTAACATGCAATCCACGATACTCTACTAGATATTTCCCGTTCTCTGTCGTGGATTGCAAAATATTAATTTTCCGACCACGTTACGTCTCAGCAAGTGCATCAAGTCCCTCTTCGCGTTACGCACGCCAAAGGTTAAAATCCCTCGATTATAGCGGAAAACCATTCGAGATGTATTTTTGCGAAGCACTTACAAATTATTTCCGTAAAACAAAGTGACACGCGCGAATAACGCATGATATTTATTATTTAGTACAACGTCCGCTTGAATAACCCGCCGATATATAAATCCGATAAAAGCCGTAATATTTCTCACGAGCATTGTAAACCGTACACGTAATGGAACGTTGAAATAAATATTCCGAGAGTCGGGCCGTGAAAACGCGAACTCGCGGCTTTTTCCGCGGAAAACAGATGAAAAGCTCTGGAGCAGCGCGAATAAAAATCTCATCGTCGCGAGGTATTTCATAAGGCGACGTCGAACGCGAATCGACAGCCGTAATGAATGGAAAAAGCAGGGGAACGGTAGTCGGGCACGAAGGAAGGAGTGCGCACCAGTGGCTCACGGCCACTCGAACTAATAGTCGAAGGAGTTGACTTTCGAGAGGCTCAATATCTCAATATCGTTATACGGTTGTGCTCGCGCATAAGCGACGGGACAGCGTCGGGACAGCGACGGGACAGCGACGGGACAGCGACGGGACAGCGACGAGCCGCAGCACAGCTTCGTCGTGGGAGCGACCAAGTTATCCTCCACCTCCTCTCGACCGCCATTATCGGTCCCCCGATCACCCTCGCGAGCCTCGGCCTCGCGTATGCGTGCGATCCCTCGCCCGAGGAGGGAAGAATCCGAGTCGAAACGCGACTTCCGATCGATGGACCCTACGATCGTGCGACACCCGCCCCTCGCCGACTGCCATTCAAGCCTTCTTGTTTCAAGAGGAAAGAGCTTGGCCGAGGGCGCGATCTTATCCGCTGGATGCACGAACAAGAGACGCGACTACATTTGTAAACGTCGGCTCCTTGGTCGCGGGTGGATCGAGGATCGACGTTTCGGATGCTCGGTCACGAAGCTTCTTTTTTGACTCCGCCTATTCTCCCTCTTTAGGGAGAGCCACTGCGTCCGTGAACGTCTACCGTTTCACCGCTCGTTGTCCACCTCGTTGTCCACCTCGTTGTCCAGCTCCTGCACGCGCCCAGGCGAGTCATCCTGCGCTTTCGAACGAACCACATTCCGATCCAACGGGCGCTTGACGCGCGAGTCCCGGATGATTATTCAGCGGGAAGGAAAACTGCCTTTAACTGCAAGCCCCTCTGAACTTTTGTTCCCCGGCTGGAATAAAAGCGCAAAAAGCGCAAACGCGAGAAGCCAAAAAGGCAAACAAACGGGCGAAAGTTTCGCATTCTCGGGGAGTTTAATGGGGACGTTTATTGCTTCAATTATGCGATAAACCTCGTGTATAAAGTCTCGGCTTAAGCGCGCGGCGGCATTCCGCTCCAAGATCGATAAAACGAAAGGCTCTTTCGTTCCCGCACTGCTCGCTCGACGAATATTCTCATATCGAGCACATGTGCGAGCTATAAAGGTTTTGCTCGCTGTTAAGAGTCATCTCGATCTCCCGCGGAATTCCACGGAGTTTCGCGATGACCCAGAGCTGATTATGACGCGGTGCGCCTCCCTGCGCGTCTGCGCACACGTACGTACGTGTCCCGACAATTTCTAACGAGGAGTCGCGAGGAGTCGCGAGGAGTCGCGAGGAGTCGCGAGGGTCGCGAGGGGGGTTGGGGGCGGCGAGAGGCTCTGCGTGATATTTCGTCGATGGGACTCGCGCGGAAAGTGATAAATCCAACCGGGGAGTTCGTGATACTCGGCGATCCTATCGCGAACCTTACATACTTGGTGCGCTTGTTTTCTTTCTCTTGCGCCTCTCGTTTTTAAAATTTTCTTCTTGTTTTTGCTTCTTGTTCGCCCTCTGGATCTACCCAATGTTTTGTTCCGCTTACTTTTATTATTACTTTATTATTGCACTATTCGGCGTATTATTTTAGATTAGGAGTGCGATGCAGCTTGGACTCGTAGGACGAGTATCGAGTCGATCAATTGTTGTCGTTATTCGAGCTCATGTTTTCAGTAATGAAGGTGCCGTTGAATTCTCATCATTGTACACGTACCCTCGTTTGTATTCACCTTTTCTTTGTATCTATTGTGTGTAATCCGAAATATCAAATTAGCCTACTGGGATAAAGGCGATTATATACGACGATCAATCGATCAACCTGTAATTAACTTGTCGATCAATTAGCATAATATTATAACTGCCATGTACGAGATCGTTCGATATTTTTCTCCCTTTTTACATAATTGCATATACGAGTAAGGCGCTGCATTAGCAAGTACGAAAACGTATAACGCAACGGTCTCCTCTTCCTTTCATTTATATTATTCTTATGCTTTAATCGGGCTAACAAACATAAACAACGAAAAACGAATCAATTAATCATCCAGCCTCGTTATTCATTCTATGCGCCGGTCTGCAAACGATATTAATCTCATCGCTGACGCATCGCTCTCGGCGTATGCGCTGTTCCATTTGAATTTCAAAATTTACCTTAACTACGAAGACATTGAGAATGACTTTTCACCATCGCGGTCGCACAAGTCCACCGAGTTGGATTTGTGCAATTTCGTTAAATCCTCTGATTTAACGAAATTGCTCGATGGCTAAGTCACGAGCATCGGCGTTACAAAGATGCGTTTTCGCTAACGCGGCTTGGTTTCTGTAATTTGCGAAAGCAATTCTTTTGTCCAGTTAGAGAGTCTGAACTTTCGCAGCAATCGTTGTACGACGTTGTACCACGATTGTACCACGGTAAACGCGATCCGACGCTCGACTTTTATACACTGCACATTCAACAAGTGTAAAGTACATTATGGATACTCGATAAAAGTACGGCTTTCCTCCTTGATTCCAGCTGTAAGAATGCACGGAGAAAATTCATTTCGCCATTTATCGTGATATACTTCAGCTCGACAGCAAATAATTCGATCCCTAGCTCGCGGGACTCAACAATGTGGGAACATTTGAATCGAGGATCCGACGCTCGTACCGACTGTATCTGCCATTCTCTCTTCCTCTCTTTCTCTCGTCGAATCGAGAGGCGAAGGAGGCGTGAACTTCTGGCTTCCCGACGGAGGAAGAAGAGAGGGATCACCTCGCCAGTATTACCATCACTCAGTAGAGGGTAAAGTAAGGGGAAGTAAGAATCGAAGTCGAGATGTTTCGCATTTCCTTCGAGGCTTGTTATTAGCGGGAATGTGGTTATTCTTGTTAGGTTGCGAAAGCGAGGGCGTAGAAAAGTAACTAGAGAGTGACTATGCATTATGGAATACTTCATAAACGTCATAAATCAGATTAGACCTGATAATGTACGAAATGTTGGTCAAATTCCTTATCACTTCGGGTCTAAGTAATTTAATTTCTATAAATTATATCTATCGGTACGTTAATATGCGTGACATCGATGTAATTACATACCAATTAAAGTATCGATCGCATTAACATTATTATTATCAGGTGTAACGTTCAGCGTATTAAAATTAATTAACCGCTGGAATCACTGTTTCACATTTTTTTCCCGTCAAGTGCAGCATTTGAATTAGAATTCAGATTGGAAATGAAAATTTCCTAATATTTCTTCAGACTTTGAAAAACTAAATTTCATTACGTAAACGTAGATGTAAGATTCTCCTGGATTCATATGTTATCTAATTTATAGTAATAATGCAGCGCGGAAAGAAGGTACGAATGTCGTACACGAAAGACTTTTGTAAATATTGCTAATTTAAGATAGTAATATATATTAATAAGCAGTACACATTTATCGTGTGTAAAGTACTCTATTTACAACGTTATTTTAACACAATGTAATACAATCGCAAAATAAATAGACTGCTTTTTTTTGTTTGTACATTACTTGGAACCCGATAACGTTACAATTTGTTCTTCCTTTGTTCGTGCTATTGCGTAAATTTTTCCACGATAATAATTGCGAAATTGTTGCATTTTGTAGTTCAATAATGTTTTTCTCGCGTGACTTTAACTCGGGCTTAAATTCATCATCATGAAGGAATACGCGCTCTTGCGTATTTTTTATCTTTTGACTACCGTTGTTGTAAGTTCCGTGTTTTACAAAAATAGCGCAAAATAGATTATTCCGTAACGTGAAATACATAAATCAATAATTTTCATTTGGCCATTGAGCTACTCGAGTAAACTTAACTCAAAACTTAATCTTAACTTAATCCAAAGGGATTTTTTGAAAGGACCTTTTCATCGTTGAAAAAGAATTTAAAAGACATCACTTGCATCAGTGTTTTCGATCAGTCGTGTTCTTTTGCCAGCGAGTAAAGCGATATGGGCGCGCGCGCGCGCGCGCGTGTGTGTACACAACGGAGCTATTCATGGTTTCAGTGGTACCATTATGCATACGTTAACACGTGAAGGCGATGGAATAAAAGTGGCTATTTTGTTTTTCAGTAAATAAGATTTTAGTGTTAAATGCAGATGATCCTAATGTCGTTAACCGACTTGCATATCGTAATCCAACCAAGTGGAAAGTTCGGAAAGTTGATCTTACAGGTTAGAGGAGCATTTGGAGGGTAAGGATGCTGTAGATTAAAAGTAATGGTATTACTTACGTACCGTCGTAGTTGTAAAATGACTATTTTACAGTTACATATTAAAGTTAAGTCGACCATACGTTGAATAATGTTTCTTAGCGCGTTTGAGTTCTTACGAAGAGAAATTTCACTTGACTTTGCTTTTTAGTTTCTTCTTTTACGGATGACACCGAGAACAAGGTTGAAAATCTTTTAAAATTCTCATTCATAAACTTTACAATTTTTCACTCTTTAAAATCTTTAAATTACTACGAAAAATGTAGTCCATCCAAATGAAAAGTTGCATGGCGATACGTTGGTGAAATGTTTACAAGTGCAACAGGTATTTGGTAAAAGTCATTTGCACGTTCGATAAAAGAGAAGATTCTACTTCTGTTTAGCCGCGAAGTAAATCTTTCGGTAAACTAATAAACATTCGATGTTAAATATTTGTTATGTTTTTAACTTTGCCACTTTAACTTGCAGTAATTATTTACCACGTTTGAATTAAAATGCAATATGACTCTAGGCATTCCAACAGCGAGTATGATCTTTATATCGATTAGTCATACAAAAATAAAAAATCGAGAGTATCGATGAACTTTATTACCGCAGTGACTAGGACGCGTTATTTATAATTGTCGTGAAGTCGTGCATGTATTACGAAATGACGGTGCCGCGAGTAATGTTTACTTGCCAACGAGTTTACGGCTGTCTTTGAGATTTTTCGGCACATTGATGAAACATCTTCTGCAATTGTATTTTTGCGCAATAATCGTTGACTCTTTCACGGTAGTAACATTGCCATCATGGCGATTGCAGATTCATTGCCGCAATCCAGATAAGAATCTTCGATCGTTTCGGGTAGCAAGAACACTGTTGTATTTGAAACTCTGGCAACTTCTTGTCTCGGAGTCGTCGCCATCTCATTGATCTTCGAAATAAGCGTCGAGCTGATTTGATGGATCGGTGTTGCCGACGAGAATCCATCTCCACGTGCTTCCTTGGGTTTCCGTTTCGAAGCTGATGCACCCAGCACCGAATTTGCTATCTCGGTGAACTTGTTCAACGTAAGTTATTCGAGCATCGAAGATGAGTTGAACCGGAGAATTTACTTCTCGAAAAGGAATGACCTATTTTCGCATATCCCTATAATTGTATTTAAATTGGTAAGAAATTTAACGCGATTGTTTATTTATATATTTCCAAAAGCTTTCATTTTTCTGAGTCTTGTCAAGCCTCGTAACTGTCGGCATAAAAAAGCGTATACATTTCATAAAAGTATCCGTCATTGATATGTGCATTTTTTGCTTTATAACTTAAATTATAACGCAAGCTCACTTAGAACTGAATAAAAATAATTGAAAATTATAATCGAACTGAAAATAATGCTGAAATAGAGCTTAGAATCAAGATAAACAATTTAGCATCCTTATTCGAATAGCTCGTCCTATATTGAAACAATTCATCGTACCAGTCAATTTAAATGAGATAATAAATTTTATTCTCATTGTTCCTGCAGCAAAAGTACATTGAATTTGTTATCATTAATAAAATTTTATTTTAACGTGTCTCCTGTACATAAGCAGCATTGAAATCATGCCGATGATGTGATATTTTTCGAAGGACACGCGATTGATGCATCCAGATTCGGTCCAAGAGCCATTAGTTCAAGCTGACAGTACAAGCATCAGGCGCGCGCTCACGTCTTCTGGTGTTTTATAAATGATTTCGGAGAAATTCGCCACGGGAAACTCGCGCAATTACGAAAAAAGATGAAAGTAAACGGCGAGAGAGAGAGAGAGAGAGAGAGAGAGAGAGAGAGAGAGAGAGAGAGAAGGGAAATTTAATGCATTTTTTTCAGTGTAAACATTGCTAGCGAGGGTTATTAGCAATTAACGCGTTAGAGATTAATAATTGTCGTCGTATTAAAATTTTTCTTTTTAGATTCTACATCGAGCTTTTGCTCGCAACATGTACCAATTTAACCAACTTAACTAGCTTGACTGAAAAATAGTACGTTCCCTTCGTTCCACGACTTGCGTTAATATGCCAAGTTTTACCGTTGTACGTTCGAGAAATAAAATTTATGATAGACGGACAATTTTCGTTGGGGTACTAGTTTCCGATAAGCTTTCGATCAACAGTAATCGCAGCAGATAGAAATATTGAAAGAATGCTTAGGGCGCGTTCTCATGTTTTACAAATCTCTCGAAATATTTTGTAATATCAGCGAATATTGCGAAATTGCAAAGAGGTATGCGGAGAAAGTGTTTGAAACTCTCGAGTAAATATTTACCTCAAGTTTTGCTCAACGTAAATTCTGTGTAATACTGATAATTATTTCAAATTGAAATAAATGAAGCTCTCGTTTTCGACAAGAGAGAAGGTTTCCTAACGAAAAATCGAAAAACTAAGCACTATTTCCACGGGTAAAAGAATCAGCTACCGTAGCTGTTCCGTAGCTGAGGAATCTCCATTTAAATTTGGCGTTGTAGTGCAAAAATACC
Organism: Wiebesia pumilae; assembly: GCA_018907045.1. Lineage (NCBI taxonomy): Eukaryota > Metazoa > Arthropoda > Insecta > Hymenoptera > Agaonidae > Wiebesia > Wiebesia pumilae. The sequence goes on from JACCHZ010000138.1 coordinate 8,641,957, forward strand.
GTATTATTTCCGTATTAAGAAACGACTCTGCAAGAGCCAATTTTTCCCTTTTTTAAGACAACCGGAGTCTCAGTCTCAGGCCGCCAATATTTCCCAAACTCTATACACCCACACAAGATCCATCGCGGGAAATTGGCAGTACCGCTGCAAGTGCCGATTCGACCGTCCCAGGAACGGTCCCGCAGCTTCCCACCGGTCGCGGACGAGTGCCCCAAGACTCGCTTGTCCACGGCATTCGTTCCCGTCGGCAGAACACGAGCGCCGACGGGTGGAGCGTTCTCCAGAGCTCGGAAAAGGAGCCTCGCGGTCCGTCACGCGAGGCGCCTTCCGCACTCCCATTGGTTCGCCAGTCGTCTCCAGGTCGCGCCGAGCGTGAACGCCCCCGCGCACGCACTCGCGCGTTATCGCACCAGCTCTCCCTTCTCCCTCCTCGCCCCTCTCGCTCGCGCTCACGCGTCCGACGACAATTCCGAGCCTCGCGTCGCCATTCCCGTCTCTCCTCCCTATCTCTCACTCTCTCTCTCTCTCTCTCTCTCACTCACTATCTCTCAGTCTCTCTCTCTCTCGCGCGCGCTATTCTCTTCTCAGACGCTAAATTACGACACCTCTAGAGGGCAACGCGAGAATGCGCGTAATTGCGAGTGAACGCTAATAAGCGGAACGCGGGACAGGAACAGATTGTGCTCCCTCTGCTTCTCAGCTGGAAAATGTTCAACTGTTTGACAATTGGAAACGCGATCGGTATTGCTCAATGATTTCTTTTAATCGACTTTTACGGGGCAGCGTCGAACAATTAGTTCTTGTGTTTCACGTGAGTTACAGCACGGGATGCTTCCAAGGCAAGTGTTCTCTACGCAAGTTGACGAAGCTACTTTGCTTTGCTGGAGCTTCGGTGTCGCTCAATTATCTTGCTGGGGGCGGGTCGGGGGCGGGGGCGGAGAGGTGTGAAACGGTGTCGACCGTGGGCAAACGGAACTGATCCAGAAGCGCCTTGGTTTCCGCAAGGGCGTCCTCGGCATATTTATTCGCCTTGGGGGAGGGGGTGTTATAAATTTTGCGGGGCCGTAGGTCGCAATCGCGCGGCGGAATCTTAGCTTCGTCGGGGACGTTACCGCGTATGCAAAACGCGCGAGATATCGACCGAAGCATAAATTCCTCAAGCGCGTCGTGTGACACGTTGCGCGTCCTAATCTCTCTCTCTCTCTCTCTCTCTCCCTCTCCCTCTTGGCAAGCGAACAGCAGAAGGGCGCACGTTAAATCGCGAGATGTTCTAGGGAGGAACGGCCGTGGATTTATGCCCACGAGATACCCGCTTGCGACCGCATGTGCAGTTATCCGTTATGCCGTCGAATGGAATCACTCGAGGCTCGCACGCGTTTACTAATTACCGGTGAACGCGGACGCGCGTTGATAAGAACGCGGGTCGCGAGCGTTGGAGTGCAAGTGTTGGGTCGCTGTCAACTTTGTCTCGTACGCTGATCGTCCCCACGATCGGCAGTGCGCACTCGTTAGCCTCCTTTAATTGCTGCACGATTACGCTTTTGACGAATCGCCTTGCGCACGATTAACGCCACGGTTTTAATAATTGAAAAATGGAAAGAACGCGCGTCGTTATCGCGTGTGCGGTAGCACTCGCACTTTCTATCATCATCGCGCGCGATAAATTTGACCAGATTTCACCTATTTATCCAATGCTTTTAACATTTTCAATGCTATTTAAATAGTTTTACGTCTATCTTTGTCATATCTTACTGCTGCTGTTTATTATTACGAATTCTCCTTTCCGTTTGTTATTCGTTCGTTACAGGTAAGTTCAACAAATTGTCCCGTTAAGCGACGGGAATTTCGACGTATTAGATTATTATGTAATTAGGAAATACAGTTGCGAGTCCAAGAATATGTTTTCATTTGAGAAAATCAACGAATGCTTACGCCAGGATGAGTAGGCGATCGAAAGGATTTTTTACACCGTAAACGAGGAAAAGCTATTTGAATACCTTGCGTACCTCATTCGATTACACGTACAAGAAAACGAGCTGCTGCTGCTGCCTAGTTTCTTTATTTACAACGAAATAATCGCTATTTTAAGAGCGCGACAACGTTTGGCTGCGTTCGAGTATCTCGGAGGAAGCGGATTTCCCTCTTGACGAGAAGCTTCGAGCCCGGGCACGGAAGTCGCGGGGGTCTCGAGACCTCCGGCATCGTCGCTCCGTGTGGCACGAGTAAGTCCTCGAACCCGGATACAGCTTCCAGGGTGGCACGAGACTCTCTTCGGATCTGACTCGGATGTCGGACTACCGAGTGCTCTATGCCATGATTCTCGAGGACGTAGAGAATCCGAGACACCGAGGGCTGCAGCAAGCGTAAGCACGACGGGAGTTTTTCTCAAGCTTTCTTATTCCGTTAAAAGAATTTTCAGAGACTGAGTGAATCTCGGCTTAATGAATTCGTATAGTAATTACACGGTAATTCTTGATTTTAGAATAGAAACGGATTTAATCGATATGAAATTCTTTATGCTTTATTTAAGTAATCGCTATTGTGAAAATTTATGAAAGTTTTACTCGTATCAAGATTGTTTCAAGAGATTCATCGTGGATCTCTTGCAATTTAAATCGCATTAAGAGCTCTTTTATAAATAGCAAATAAATGCAGATCCTCTGGAAAAATTCGCTCGTATGTTACGAGGCACGACAAAAGTATCCTAACTAACCCCCCATCCCCCCCCCCCACCGGCCACTATATCAATCCAAGTGAAGAGCTGTAGATTATTCTAGAGAGTTCATTAACCACGAATTAAAAGAAAAATGTAACGCGAACAAATATGTCCGAAGGGGTTAGTTGGGCACGTGAGCGGTAACTTGCTTCGCATTATTCTACCACGTATGGGTCGCTCTATCTTTTTATATCCGAACAATCCCGAGTGCCATTGACAGTGGATGGCTGTGGTGCTAGTTAAGCATCATTGTTTAAACTTACGTAGAAGAGAGAGAGAGAGAGAGAGAGAGAGAGAGAGAGAGAGAGAGAGAGAGAGAGAGAGAGGGCGAGAGAGGGCGAGAGACTCTCGTAGGGACGGCGACAATGCTTTCAATTTCAGTTCGCGCAAACTCGTCTTATACGAGTGTAAAATATTGTGCAAGCTCGCACAATAATACGGTTGCGGACGCGTATGTGTCTGTGGCTATCTGTGAAACACAAACTAAAGTATTCAGATATTTCTCAGGATCCAATATACGTGGCGGCCGGCCTCATTGTCTAGGCGAGGGCGAGGCGCAATTCGCTTGTGCTCGTTTCTCGGGATACGACGGCTGTTGGTTCCCTCTTTCCCCGATGTATCGACGAATTTATTGTTTCTGAGTGTACGCCCTGAGTTCGCCATCGCGTGCCCAGATAATTTTCGTCTTTGCGACAAAGTTTCATCCTCGCCCGCTTACACTAGTCTCGTACAGGGATCAACTTGCATTACTTTCTTCGTTACGCCGTAAAATGAAACAATGAAAAGGAAAAAAAAAGGGAAAAAAAGGGAAAAAAAGAAAAAAAAAAGAAAAAAAAAGAAAAAAAAAACAGGAATTACTTATGACGGGGAAAGACGGGAATGACGACGGAAAAACTTTTTCTCACGACGATAAGCACGACATTACGTACTCGACGAATCCGGATTTCTGCGCGAAGTGCGAGGCAAGTGGCGAGCTTCGAATTTAATCACCGAACGATGCACGAAGCCATTGAAAATCATACGGAGAAGCGTTCCCGTGAAATTGACTCGGCGAGCTTCTTCTCCTTGGACAACGTCGCGAAGGTGCGGACGCGCGCGCGAAGACTCGCCAGGGGGTGAAGTGGCTTGTGCGGCATCTCTGGAGTGTCGGCGCGTGTCCCACAATGCGCACTTGTTTTCACTCGAGGGTGCACTCGTGTTTGTGCACCGCTTTTGTGTTGCTGTTCGCGTCGGGATGCAGAAGAGGTTGGTGCGCGCGTCTCCTTCATATTACGAGACCATCGCATCTGCCGAATTTTCCGCAGCGTTTCGCTTGGAAAGCGAGCCAATGGCGATCAAATATATCGCCCTTTCGTTTTCTTAAAAATTACCTGTAATGTTTTCTTTAATACTTGTACCGCATAATGGCCGTCGTGGAGTATTTACGCGCATGACTGAAAGCCGTCGATTAGCTGCGTGCATTTAGCGAAACTGACCGCAGAAAGAATAAAATTACAAATATAAATCGCATTAAATCTCGCTCTACTTCCTCGATGAGCGAACTTTCAAATACATTTCTTGTCATTTCGGTAATCTGAATTTTAACCGTAGAACGAGGTAATTATCACAATTATCCGTTGACAAAAATAATTCTTTAGCATTGATATAAATTTGAGGCAGTTTCAAAGTTTGTACTTGGAAGTATTATTTTCAATTTATGATTGATTGTGAATAAATAGTGCAGGATTTTCCTTGCCTCGAAATTGAGAGAAAAGGAACGTACCATTTCTAAAATTTTTTCAGAATTTCCTACGAATGATAACGAAAGGATTTGAAAAGAAATCTTTATACTATTTATTTAACGTCTCGTGAACAAAATACATTTCGGTCTTTTTCTCGAGAAGACTTTTCAGCCGAAAGTTAATTAAAGAACGTTGAAACTACCTTGGAAAATGTAATTATAAACGTTTTCAAAGCGTGACATTTGGACAAAGATAATATTTGACAAGATTTGTTGTTGGAATACGTCTGAAAAGTACACCGTAGTAATACAATAGAGGCTTCCAACTGAGCTTTTTCTCCAAGTATTATGTTACAATATTTATTGTAAAGCGCACCTAAAGCAGTTGACCTTAAATAATGTCGTCCAGTTTACTCGTATAATTAAATGGAGTGCAACCACAGCGACAGGAGAATTCATTTATATTGCGTAGTGCTGGGAATTTGGTACTCGACGAGTCAAAGAATTCGATTCGGTTAGAAAATGAAAAAAGGTCAGCATAATATAAAATTCGATTTCTTCGATAAAAGTCCCGATTCTCCAAAGTCCGTTGACCAGTCAGACTTAAATATTTGAGTCCCGAGTTCCCCTAAAGAAAGCACCGTTCTTGTACTGTATACCGCAGGAATAAAAAAAGTAGCATTCGACCAAGGCGGAAACGAACAGAATTTTCCTTCGATCGCCCGTCACGCGGAAAATCTAATTAAGCCGTCGAGATTTCCGCAAAGCCTAAGCGAAGAGAGATAAATAGACGGATCGAGAGATAAACAGACGGAGAGACGCAGGAAGAGACGCAGGAAGAGTTTGAGGAGGGCTTGAATTTTCGTTCTCGGGCAAAAGCGAGGGTGTAGCTTACGCGCGCGTTTGTCTGATGGCAAGATGGCGTCTTGTGATAGCGTGACGTCACCGCGCGGGTGGGCAGAGCGAGCGAGGAGAGGAGAGTATAATATTGATCGCATCTCCGCGATGCCGCAGACAGCATCTCTCGCTCCTTCTTTCCCTCTCTCCGTTGACGGAGTTGTCGCTTTATTCGAGGATTTAACTTTGATTTCAAAGAGCTTTCAATTCCGCCCCGACGATCCTATCTGCGACGTGCACGTGTACGTACGTATATCCGTGCATAAATGTGCAAATACAAGTGCGCGCCTGCATATAGATATTAGGCGCGCACACTGCGAACTAGGATGTCGCTCTCCTTGTCCCTGTCTTCGGGATCCCGAGGCGAGCGGCAGGTGCACCACGAGCGCTCACGGATTTAGCTGTACTTCCATGCAAATTATATACTCCTTATTTCATTTCTTTTCTGCTTCTCTGCTTATCGCCCAGATACACGTAATTGCGCTCCGTCTGGCTTTATTGCGAGCGTCAGGTGAATGTCGCTGCTAACGGGCGACGGTTTGCCCTTTTTTCTCTGTTTTTTCCACTTCGCGAAACCTGCCTTTGTAATGCAAATTCGTCTTATGTTAATTATGAATGTGGCTTTTCAAAGATTAGGCGATAACGCCTGTAATCTAATAGTGGCAAAGAGATACGCTCTTAATAATGTGAAATTCAATGCGTTAGGGACACTTTTCCCGCTTGAGAAATTGCCTCTTGTCGCCTCGCGTTTCTGTACCCGTTCCCTCCCCCTCGCCCTGCCCCCTAGCTCGCTCGCTCTCTATCTCGCTCTCTATCTCTATCTCTCTCTCTCTCTCTCTCTCTCTCTCGCGAGGTCACGCACACGCAAAGCGGCTCGAAGAAAAGCACCGACGCTATTTCCCTTAAATGTCGGTAAAATGTTCATCCTGGAATTTAAAGTTGCGCGCGTCTAATTAAAAATATGCAGATTTCACCGATGCAACATCTGGCGTTGCAAGTGGACGCGTAAAATGCACTAATTTCCCGAAAATATAATCCGACTTTTATCCAAATTGTGAGCTTGGAAATACTCTCGCATCGATCAATACGCTCCATTACGCGATGCAACGGTTCCAAATGGAAAATCAACGGCTCAATCGTAAAAACCGCGCCTCAAGATTCCTTTTCGAGTACGAAACTCTTTGCAGCAAATCTCCGTTTACTCCTCCGACAGCTGACTTTTTCAAATGGAATTTTTTCAAAATACCGCTTGGCTCCCCGATAAATCCCCCCGCGACGACTGCGTCTCTTCTAATCACTGCACGAACCATGTTTTCAGGCGCATAATCGTAATTATCGGTGAAGCCCTATTATTCGGTCGCTGCAACATTACGTTTAAGAGTAAGTTACGTTACGTTAATTAGAGATTACGACTTCTTCTAAAAAAAAAAAAAAAAAAAGAAAAAAAAGAAAAAACAACGACAGCGATAAAGCACGAAACATTCCCGAGAGAGGATTCAAAAAAGAAGCGGCGAAAGGGGGAAAAGTCTCAGTCGAAGGTACTCGAAGTCCGTGGTCCGGATCGCCCGTAAACTCGACGCGCGCACTCCATTAGAAGAAGACCGTCCTCGCGAGGAATCGACCCTCGCACTTTGTTCGCGCGATCGTTTTTATAGAAGAGCGTCACAAAGACTCGCGTTCGCGTTAAAAAGTAACGGCTATGAAATATAAACGGGCGCGAACCAGGCGATAAGGACTTTTACAACGTCGGCACTTCCGGCGCTCGCAACGATGGCTTTTTATTCCCCCGCTGACGTGCGCCGCCCATAATGCGACGCGACGAGAACCCGTCATTCTTCGGTGGCGAGAATTACGAGTTCGCACCCAAACCACTTTTTCCTCCCCCTTTTCCCGTCGACGCGAACTAGATCGCCGCCCTGCTCCTGCCAATACGCGTCGCTCCGCTTTCCTCCAACGCCTCTTCCTCCCGTTCGCTCGGCAAATCTCCCTCTTGGCCCTTTTCGTCCGGCACATCGCCGCGCTAAAAGTCCCCCTGGTCTCGTTGTCTCATTCGCGTGTTTACGAATTTTTGCCGAATTGCGCCGATTAGTTTTATTCCGCAGAGTTATTGGAGTGATCAACGGTGGGCGTTACTTTTATGGAGGCCAGGTTATCGACGGTTATTCAAAACCGATCAACGTCCACGAAGTTTATTCGGAGCCCTTGCAATCGGGGAGTCCCGCGTGCGACTTTACGTCATCGGTTATGGGAATTAAGGCGTTGTTTCGGTAAACCGAGGCGCGCGAAATATCGCACGTTCAAATGCTTTACTATTTCTAGGATAGGAATATCTAGCACCACTGCCGATACACTTACGGAATTCTTACATTTTTAGATTGCAGCTGTAGTTTATTAAATTAATTTCGAAGAAAATCTTTCGTCCGTTTCCCGCGTATTCGCGCACAAAGAAACGATAATGCATCAAGATTATACTCGTAATTTTAAATAAGCTTGAGCAATGAATTCAGTGCAAGTGTATCTTTATAAAGCGGTTTATTTAAATTTAAATTAAATTGCCTACGGGATTACATTTGCGTGTTACATACGTATCCATCTACTTACAAAACGTTAATCATTTGAAATATAGAGCGATTTGAAGCGGAACCAGTCAAGAGCAGCGGCTCCTCCTCCTCATCCTCCTCCTCCTCCTCCTCATCCTCCTCCTCCTCCTCCTCCTCATCCTCCTCATCCTCCTCATCCTCCTCATCCTTTACGCCGTATATCAGTGAGCGCACCACCGATCATTTTCAACGTTGAAATCGCTCATAAACGCCGGCATAGCATGGCCGAGACGAGGCAATCACGAGGAAACTCATCGGCGGCAAAGAAAGAAACAGCTGTCAGCGGAAATTTAACGTAAATCCAAGCGTTGGATGCGTTGGATGCGTTGGAAGGCGCAAGACACGCGCGATTCGTCCTTACACTTACGCGCTTGTTTCTCCGTAGAGGCCGATCGTGCAGCGAAACGATCCTCGATTACCAGGAGGACGATTTCGCGTCGGCCCCGGGTATTAACGCGCGCTCGCGCACGCAACTCGCGGCCGTGGAGGAAGGAGCGAGGACTTATCAGATTGGTGCACAGCTGCGCCCGGAGTCCCTTGTGTACACTTCTCGACGCTTTGCACCTTTGCGGTAGGCTCATTAACGGGGCCCGGGCCCCGTGTCACTGTCGTAACTTACGCGCGGCCGAAGGAAGCCACCGCTGTTGCGAATTAGGGCGAGGAGCATCGTCATCGCGATCTCGGTCTTATCTCGGCGCTGCCGCGCCCGTTGCGGGAATTTATAATTTATAATTTGGGCGCACGCGCACCTGGGCCTCACGGGCGGGCCCCTCGATAATTCGAGATAACGCGCCAAGTTTCGCGGAGCTACGACGGTGGGCCCGGTCGTGACGCACGTCCGAGCGTTCCCCTGTAATTTCAGGCCAATTTTAATGACCCGCGAATCACCAGGATTTTCTTAATCCGCGCCTTAATTGGCGCCTTGATAAGGAGTCGAAACGCATTTTATGGCTGCTCCGTTGCTTCTACGTGCGTTAATCTCTCGAGTTTCGCGTCTCGCGGCGTCTTCTAATCGACAAGTGCAGGACAAGCGATTAAAGGCAGGGAAACGGCGGGTACGTCGGGCGTAAAACACGCGATCGAAACGAGTCTCGCCGGTACGCGTTATTCGCTTGATGCGGAGTACACGATCACTTGGACGTGCAATACGTTGAGTCGCGGACGACAGTCTTGGATGGGGTTTATCGGCGTCATCGGCAGATCCGTGGAAGAATCCAAGAAGGAATTTAAATTACGCGTCCCGAGTGTATCGTGGGCGGTGGGAGGGGGAGGGGCAGACCGAGGCTGAAAATAAGAAAAATCGGGGATCGAGTCGAAGGGAACGCGAAGAGATCGAGACTTTGTGGGATGCAGCGAGGACGCGCGAGGACGTGCGTCGCAGAATCCGAGGTGTCGCAATCTCTGGGCACATCGACACGTGTATTTAAATTAGCCGCTACCGAGGTGCTACGACTCAAGGACGTTCACGTGTACAGCGGTCGTGCAACGGTCCGCCCGTCGTACATCATAAGAAGCCCGGTAAGTGCATTACGTCGCTGCACGCGGATCCCGTGGGCCATTGCACAATTCAAATTACGCTGGATGAACGCGCGAGAATACGTTAATTAGCCCGACCTTTACGCGAGTACTTTCGCGTGTGCGGCTTGGATACGGACGAGGTTCGCTAAGCAGGAGCCTAGAGTTCGAAATCCGCGCGTCGCGTTTAAAGATCCTTTTCTTTCCGCCCTCTTTAATCGAGTAATCGCTGCGAGCATTAATTAGGAAAGTTTATTCCATTCGCCGTGCATTCTTTACAGCATCGAAGCTACACTTTATTTTCCGAAATATATTACAATATTCCATAGATTACTGAGGCACTTTAATTATTTCGATAGCGTTGCTTGACAACATCCGATTAAAAAGGTCGCACAGTAAGGCTTTAAAATATCACGAGCCTTCGATTGCGATTCAAGATTTTACATGTAGAAACTTGCGCACGAGGAACAATTTTTCAACTTATGTTTCTTTATAATTTTGCACATGTTTGGGTAAGTTTCCAAATTCTACTAAAAATATCCGTAAGCTTCATGATTATCAAATTTATTTAAACGTCTTAACAGGTTTATAAAAGTCCATCGAATAAATAATAGATCATAAGTTAATACATTGCGTTAAAGTTGAAATATTTTTTCTTAGATTTTACAGTTGTAACGTTGCTGAAAATATTATTCGCGTCGAAGGAAAGATCGAAGATCCAAATAAATTGCATCGTTTCTCGATCATCGATGACTAATTGGGTTAAGTTAACCTTTCATAGGTAGCTATTAAAAAATTAGCGCACTGGCGTTCTTAGTACGATTGCAAAAGTAAGGAGTCGGTATTCGGGGTGAAAATCATATGCAACGAATACACACACACACACGCACACGCACACGCACACGCACACGCACACGCATTTGTTGATTTACGAGTCGCGTCATCGCTTTCCAAATGTCATTCCTCGAAAGAGCCACAGCGCTCGGCATCTTTGGAACATCGGGGAAAATATGTCGAACTCCCGCACCGTGACGCGTTCGCCCCGAAAATCCTTTATTTAATTCGTCGTTTGCGCCCCCGGTGATATAAATTCTCAAGATCCGGATAAATGGCGGGACACTTTCTCAACTACCAGGTAAGCGAGAAGGAGCGACGAGATCGATGCTTTCGCGAGAGTCTTCCGTGAGATTGAACGCAGTCGCAGTTTGTAGCGCGTAGTTTTGCCATCGATTTCTCATCTCTCTCTCTTCTCCGGGGACTCCTCCTCCTCCTCCTCCTCCTCCTCCTCCTCCTCCTGCGCCGTGGTTGTTCGTACCGCGGCCTTTCTTCGCCCTTCCTCCTTTGTCTCCCACGCGCACGGATGTTTCGCCCCGGGAAATGTCGCGGTGCGTACAGCGAATACTTAAGGAGAGACCGTACGCGGGAAAATGGTTAGTCACTTCCTTTTCCTATCCATTATTGTGCCTCTGCGCACGCATACGCATTTTCGCTTTAGAAAAGAAAAAATTAACGTAATTCCTGGCGGTTGGAGCTGCTAGACGCGTCGGAGCATTCATAATTCACGTCCACTATTATTTTTCGTATTCAAAACGGGAGATAATGCTGTAGAGCGAAGCTTATGCGTTAAGATTCTGCACTGGTACATCGTTTCTTTTTCCAAAATGACCTTATGTACTACGTGAATATTTAATCCTCTCTCGGAAGATTACGTTGCGTATAATGAGGAAGATGCAAAAACACATTTTCAAGAGATTTAAGAGCGAGATTTTAGGGAGATGGTAACTAATTGTGGAAATTTTTTATACGAGAAATTTACTTGTTCCGTTGAATGGGACGATTCCGCAATTACAGTTGATTTCCTTTACGAAGAGAATGTAGAAAATTTTGTGCCGTTTTTTGAGAAAAATAAACATTAAAGGCTCGTAGGCACTCATAAGTGGAAGGAAAGTTTGATAATTCCTGCTACTTCTAATTCCGCGATTTCGATAATTCCGAGGAATAAAAAAGGGTTCAACGTCACCCATGAACTCCTCGAAGTAACAATTGCTAATGAAACCGCGATCGCGCGCGCTTTCCTTTTCTGGTAAACCGTACAATTGGATAACAGCGATACGACTTAGAGACTTACTGGAACGATCGCGCGTAACCATTCCGTCATCGACTGGATGCGGCAGCAGTTGCGTTCGCCGCTGAAATCAATTCACAGGTACGGATGTCTTTCGCTTCCGAGTTCGGTGCAACAGCTCGCAATGGTCGTTCGAGAAAAGGAGAAACGGGAGGAGCGTGGGTGGGTGGGTGGGCGGGAAGAAGATAAAATGCTCGGTCTCTCTCGCAACGCGGCCAGCGAGTCGTAAAGCATATCGAGCGTAACACGCAGGAGCGTAAAAAAGCGCGATAAGGGAGTGCAGGTACACGCCCGCGAAAAAAAAAGAAAAAAAAAGGAAAGGACTGGCGCTCTCGCGAAATTAGAATTTTTTACGGCACCTCGGGTCGCGTTGAAACGTTGAAAAGAGAGGAGAGCCCGTAAAAAGTGCGCGCTTCACGTGACGGGATTTCCTTATGCCGGGAGCCTCCGCGCATAAACACCACCGGCTAATTACGCCTATGCCCGGGCTTTTTATTACCGGCTTCTGGTCTATCTTGGCGATATACATACACATATATATATACATACACACATACATATATATATATATATATATACATACACATATATATATACATACATATATATATATATATATATATATATGTACGTATGTATGTATGTATATAGGTGCGCACGTGACCGACCGGGCGTGGGTGGCTGGTGCTCTTTACGTTTGCCCCAACGACGCCGTTGGGTTTTTACGCTCCCGAACGCGAGATTTTCGCAGGGTTATTCGTTTTAAAGGAGGGGCCTAATTGCGCCCCTTGTGGTTCGAGCCTTTCATTAGGTTGAGTGGCTGAACGCCTTCTCCGGTCATCGAGGTTCGCTCGCGTCGTAAGGCTTTACTCTGTAGGCTGGACTCTGGCATTGTGCCGGCAACAAAGTTTTCTACCCGCTGTCGCCAAGTCCTTTGACAGTGCTAACTACTTCGAGAGATAAACGGCGTGAAATGGAACGCGCGAAGAAGGCTAATCATTGCCAATAAAAGCGTCAAGACTTGTTCAAAAGAAAGTTTCAGCATGCGCTGGATAAATGCGCGTCTAGCCACATATTGTACTCATTGTACCGGAACGCGAATGTTAATCGTGGAAATCTCGTGTGCTAGAAAATCTCGTTGTGCCTTTCGTTAAATTCGATGATGCTGCGGTAAAATAATTTCTCCCCTCCCCCCCGCCCCTCTCACCATCCTTTAAGAGGAATAACAGGGCGAAAATGTTGCATCGGTGCGATAGAGTTTCAGAGGTATTAGCAGTTGGTTGGGTGCTTCGAAAATTCAAATATTACATCGTTAAGTATTTATTTTCTTAGCGATGTACTCGAGACGATTAGAGCGCTCGCGTTTAATAATGTTAATGCGCTTTATTTTGCAAAGGCTGATGTGAGATGTTCGGCGATTCTCTTTGATAAAAATCATCGTCTTTCAGCTTTACACTCGATTATCAACCAAGTAAAGCCTTGTATTGGCAATAATATAGCATTGCTTACTTCTTCGACGGCCGTTAAAAATCTCCTGTCTCGTTAATGCCTCGTTGCGAACGCATCATTCCTTTTCGTACATTTACTTCAATTAGGTTCAACGCGAAGAAATTTCATGCAAATTCCCGATCGTGTATTTCAACGAATAAGTTTACATCGTCATACGTGGATAATGCTTCATCGATTTTTAAACTTTACTCCTTCGAATAAGCGGGATAGCGACAAGCACGTGCAAGTAAAAAATATTACGCGATAAGACGTACGCGCAATAAATGTAATTAAAATGCACTTTATCTCCGGATGAAGTGGTAAAAAGTGTTTATCGAAACTGTAGATTCGGCGGGGAGGAACTTTTCGCGTTCGGATAAATGTAAAAATAAATTCTTATACGTTGAAAATTTCAACTAAATAACGCTCTATCCAGTCATCCACTTATAAGACATAAAAAATGTTACGCCGATGACTTTTATATTAGAGGATAATCCAAGAATCAGTTTGAACGGTAAACCCTGGAAATCCCGCAATAAAACTAAAGTGAGATCAATCCCTCGTTTGATCGTAAAGAGGAATGAAAATCGTATAGTAGAAATGAAAATTTTAAGCTAAGAACTCCCTATAACGCGTCTGAAATTTCACCGACCATTTCTCTCCCGCCATCATTGCTAGAGTCCGAAAGCGAAGGTTCGACTCTCTCAAGTTTTACGCCCTCGCAATCAAGGATCAGAGCTGCTACGGTCGCGTGTACAAAAACCTCGGGAAAGTTCTATTACGGTCAGAGCTTTCCAGGGCTTGGAAAATGTACAAACTGTTGGGATGCTGTCCCTCTGCGTCATTCCTCTGCGTCATTCCTCGTCGTATTTTTGCGCAGACTTGTACTACTTTCAACCCTGTCGCTGAACAGTGATGGGTAGATCTTATCCGGCTTTTCCCTTTTCCCTCATTTTCTCGTATTATTATGCGCTACGGATCGCGTACCCAATGTCGTTAACGTTCGAGTTTCGAATATTCTACGCGTTTTACGCCCGTCGGGATTATACCGACGTCGCTCATTCGACCAAGATTGTATTTTTTTCATTTTTCCCATCTGCTACGGATGGCAAATGAAATGTACGGTGTGCAGCGTACCTCGCGAATATACCGTTTCGAGCAACTAATTAAACTTAAACTTGCGTTCTCTCGTTAATTGCTTTTGTTTAGTAAAGCCGGAGATGTTCGTGTAATTTTGTGAAATAAGACTTGATTCAAAGTATTCAAAGTATCCGAGGCAATAATTCAGAAAAGGCTTTTGAAAGTATTGAAAAATACGTCTTTCGAAAGTTTGCGGTCTCGGAGTGAAACAGCGAATAAAAACGACATCGTGTAAAATGGATGATAAATATGTTCCAGTACGTACAGAAGGTGCTTTGACGTTCAAATTTAATTATGCAAATTACGAAAAAATCCTTTGCCGCTATTCATAATATTTTTTCATTTTATATTTCCTTACTTTGAATAACACTTTTGCAGAATTATTTTACTCGAGAAACGACGTTTATTACTCCTATATTACTAAAATATTCAACTAATACTACCAATGGAGTGCCTCCCTTTATCCATAGATACAACGACTTTGTTCAAATAGAAAGAGTTCTTCTCACTTTCTCATATATTCGGAAAAGTTCTAATGCGTAATTTCACTTCCTGAAGTGACCCTTAAAACTTTAAAATTTATGATTGGACTAAATCTATACTGATTATTGGGCAGAAGGATGAATTTCCTTTCATTTAGTTCCTTATCTTCTGTCTTACAAAGTATTTTGCAACCCTCAGGCTCATCTTCAAATGTGCTTCAGTCTATTCTCAACACCTTAATACCCAAAAATAAGTTACATTTTTGTTAACTATATATTTGTTAACTATTATAATATGTACTCAGGGTCATTTTAAACGTTTGTAGCCTACGAGCCTACGAGGTTGTCTTTTATTGAAAATTTCGTGAATTTCTCAAAACCTTAGTCAGTTAGCTATATGAGATGGGATATTAGATTAGAAATTATAAAGCTTTCTTCACTTTAAGAGAAAAGCGATGAAAACGCGATAAATTATTGTTGTATTTGTTACGAGATAAGTCGAAAGTTATATTTTCAAGTGAATTAATAGATTACTTTTTGCTCGGGAGATTGTTAGTTTTTTTTATTATTATTCTTTTAAGGTACACCATTATTATTTAAAATGCAAATTGATTTCAATGGCATGATACTCGCTGGAACTTTCCCTAGAAATTTTCCAGTATTCTTTTTTAACTGCCACGTTAGTGGCAGCAGTTGCATCAATGTGATAATATTAGAATTTAAGTTAAGATAATATTAGCAACATCGTTAGGTGGAGTTAACTTAGAAAGGGCATAGGTATCACTCGATGGTCAAAGTTAAATTAGATGGCACTTAAAGTCCAGTGTAAAAGGGTCACATTAAATCCGAGTATATTTTTGTTGAGATTGCAAATTCTCAGCATCGGTGCGTTTTCCCGAGGTTAAATTCGAGAACGAGAAGACAAAATTTACTCCGCTCCTTCTCTACGAGTCTATAAAATGCGGACAATACAGTTTTGTTCATTGACTATTTTCTAAGCACGTCGAGATAATTCAACCTTCCCTTTGTCGAAAATCGTAAGAATTTGTTAACATAATGTCGACTGAAAAAGTTTCGTGGCAATTGCAAACTGAATCTAATATTACAACACGAAGATCGGCGATAGTAGAAGTGTAATACAACCTTTGTCATAAAACTTTTTTAACTACGGTTTTATTTGGCATAAAAACAAAAAGATTTAAATATGATAGCGTAGGTCTCTTTGACGTTACACTTACGAAGATGAATTTTTATAAAAACCAAATGTATGTTATATCGGTACGTATCGTTTACATAGATTATAAACTTATGAGCATATCGTGACTTAACGAGTTGAAGCTACAGATGGAGTTGATCATATTTATATCTGAATTTGAATATTTCATAATGTTGCAAGTCGCATCTTAATTTTTACCTACAATTTAATTTGATGCGCGTTGAAAGGAATAGATTTCTTAAAGGATCCGCGCAAGGATCCGTTTAATAGAGCGTAGTTTGAAAGTTTCATTGTTATATCTTCAGGGCTTGTGAGCATACTTGTAAAATAATAAGATTATACGTTTAAACTTACACGCCGCGACACTTAAAATTTCTTTTCCAAATTTTATACACAAAATTCACATTGGATTCGGGATATTTTTTATCTAAACGATTACAGCGCGATTTTAATGTCTATTTTAAACGTATTTACGCACGTTTATAAAAGATGATTATCGAAAGGTTCGCAAGGCCAATTCATAATTACAATTATTGTTAATAACTTCTTTCGTAGTACTTTTCGAAACTAATGTTCTATTTGTTATGAAATACGTGAGCTAACTATTAGCTATGAATCAGCCATTTAAAAGAATAAAACTTTGCAAATCTGGGTATTTCCAAATGTTTCAAAAATAAGATCCCGTTAAATCTTCGTACACGTATTTGCAGTTAAATGAAAACGTGATAAATTGATTTATCAACCGTAGTAGGAAGCATTATTAAATAAAGCAATCATCCCTTGCTGTAAATTATTATTCGATTATTTATTCATGCATAGTAAAATTGAATTCAAGTGCGTTTTAAGTATGTATTAATATTTCATTTAATATTTCCTCGCTTCGACGTGAGATTTTATCTCCCGTGTCATCAATTACACTCTAAAGCAGGCGGTTTACTTCGTACGATCTTCATATTTTAAGTTTAAAAAGCTTCTTTAAATTAAAAACGACATTATTTCATTTGTGTCAAGGCGCATATAAGTTATTACGTACATAGAGTATATTCTCATTTCGGCATACTTTAACATCGTTCAACAATCTATTTCAACGATAATCTATTTCAGCATTACAGTGCACGTATCGCACGTACGTATTTTAATGAAGTATTGTATTGCGAAGTAACGAAGTATGATTATTGGATTATCCAATGGTGTATTATGAATCGTTCCACTCGTTATTTCTTCCGTATTGTACCACAAGCAAGCAAAGGTCATAACGAGTATCGTGCGTAGCTTCGTTGTCGTACGCGAACGTCGCTTACATCGAAACAAGCGTCTCTAGAGATACACGTTACAAAACTGCAGACACATCTAACCAAACAAAACATCAAATATGAAATTGTAATGAGGTTTGCTCGTAACTCTTTTCTATTCCGTAAAGAGCGAAATCAGAATTATAAAAAATGTGACGTCATGCAGGTGGAAGGTCATCCCTCGTTAAACTTCTTTCGAAGTGCGTACACCAGTAGAGCTTTTAAACTCTAATTAAGCTGCAAAGCGCTAAATACCGAAGGAGAACGCTTTCAGCATGCGTAATCGTTAACGCCTGGAACATCGCATGGCGTTCCCCGAGAGTCATAATTCGACTGACAAAGAAGCGCCAGGAGTTGAGCGGCTTTTGTGCGATACAATGGCGGATGTCGCGGTCCTCGCGGAAATAATAAACGAAAGCAAACGTTTCAATTAGGAGCTTCTCATCTCTCCCAGCGTGAATCCATTGCCGTCGGTTTCTGGAGAGGATCCGAGCCCAAGGACCACCTCGTCGGTTTTCTCGGCCCGAAGGTGCGCTTATGACGGATTGCCAAATTATGCGCTTTGCCAGAGCAATCGGCGTCTCCCGCTAGGACATCCCCGGGTGCATCCCTTCGCGCGGCGTCGATACCCGGGGTTCGAGCTCTCAAACACGACGCTGCTCCTTCCTCAAGGCTCATTGATCGCGTTTTTTCATTCCTTCGAGTGCACCGACGTGTTTTACAGCCAATGCATTCTCTACTTAAGCCTAGACCTTTTCAAATATCCTGCGTTATCTTCAAAATTGAAAATGAGCGTTGCTGTAAAGTAGTTAACCAACGTACGTGTAAGCATGAATAATACGTGACTAAGCAAGCGCGCCATCTCTCTCTCTCTCTCTCTCTCTCTCTCTCTCTCTCTCTCTCTCTCTCACGCACGCACGCGCGCACGCACACGCACACAACTACCGATGCAAACACACTTAGGAAATGCAGGCATCCACGCGCACAGACCTTATTACCACAATTCCATTCTTATTTTAAGCAAAAAGTCGAACAAAGTTCAAATTTATTCTTTAGATTTTTCCTTTGCTCGATGAAGACGTAGCAATGCGATGCGATACAATGCAAAGTTACGCATAATTATTTATTTTACAAAAGAATAAAACGGTTTTTTATGTTGAATCGGGCTAAAACCGTCGCGCAAGTAAAATGCGCTATTACTCGCGTGCTGTCAAGTACATACGCACTTAATAATGAGAATGGTTCGTCGTTGATATAATTCTGGTGATATTGATGAAATTTAAAGTACAAAGGCTCTTAAGAGCGACGGATTCGACTGTTGTAAAACATATGTAATAATGCAGTTTACGATAATAGAGTGAATAGTTGTGATCGAAGCAACCGAACGTCGTTAATCTGCTAAAATTAAACGATTAGAGGAAAAAATTCATGTTTTATATCATCCAGAAAGGCCGACAATCGTATCCGCATAGATATTTATCCAGTAAGACAAATAAAGAGAAGGCTATCCTTAAAAATGTAAGCTCGACAATAATGGCAAAAGTAATTATTCATCCGATATCATGGATAACGTTTTTTCCCAATTTCTCAGTATTGAAAGTACATCCGATTTTAAAGTTTAAATTTTAAATTTTAAAATTTTAAAATTTAAATTTTAAATTTTAATAGATTTTTAACTAATATAACGACAAAGCATCTTGAGTTTATTGGGCTCATTCGCATGCAGACGAATTAATCTACTTTTTTGCACAGCAAGAAGAACGCGTAGTAATACGGTACGGCTGTACATCATACCGGTTTAAAACAAAACACCTTCGTGTACCCAATGTCTAAAAAAGTTGAATCAGAAAGTGCAAACTCATCTCGTATGTTTCAGTAAACTCAGTCGACTTAATCAATCGAGCTGAGTGGTTAGCTCTTCCGTATAGGGGAATAAAAAGATTAGCCTTTAATACGTTATCCACTAGTGGTACAACGAGCAATACGATAGAACATAGATATGTAGCCAGTTTGAAAAGAAAAGTTACAAAAGTAACGAATGAATGAGATAAAGATAACAGAAATATCAAAAATTTTCAAATAGGAAATTTCAACTCAATTACTTTTAGTTGTATCAATGCGAGAGAGAGAGAGAGAGAGAGAGAGAGAGAGTTTAGCTTCGGCTAAGTATGAATTTTAATTAAAATGTACAGCGTATAAAAACAAACAGCATTTATGCAAAAAAGTAATTCATTTAATGGGAATTATATCATGCAGTAGAACTTTGATTCTCGCTTTTTTCCGGCATCAATAAAATATAAACAGTTGAAGATCTCTGTAGGAATAATCATTACTTATAAATGTAATACGCGCAACACAAAATATACAGTATTAATTACGATAATCAGTAAAATAAAATCGATTATCATTCCGATAAATATATTTTAATCACTTTTATAATGACTTTTGTAACTCCCGATTTTTATACAACTCGGAACATTTATCGATACTTCTTGAAGAATAAAAGTCGTATCGTATAAATAGACATTTTACTTAATCACTTTGGCCGCTTCGAGATACTAAAACATCAATCCAATATTTCAATAATGCATATTATATAATATTCAAAGTTAATGCGCGATAAAAGTAACTTGGAACGTTAAACTACCGATTGGCACGAATAACACACAACCGAACACTAAGTCGTAAATTTGTATATTTTATTTTCGAAAAGATTTAATTGAAATAAATACAAGTAAAATACGCGCTATGTATTTTATTATTTTATGCGCTACGCGCATTTATTATTTTGCGTATACAATTTTACCTCAATTATAATAATTTTATCTTTCGCTTTTAATACTTGGCGTTATATTTCTATTTCATTCGTTAATCACGAGTTATCAATCGTGCGTTGAATTTGTATTTTACGTCTGTAGTTCCCATTTCGTTATTTTCGGTTCGAAACGCAATTCAGCGCAGGAGCATCGCAAACCTGCATTGCTATCAAATTCACGAAAAAGGAAACGAAAGGACTCGTATTAAAATTTTTCACAAAGTGTCCACGTGGACGAAGACAATCGCAACAGCGCGCGGACCAACGTTATAATAACAATTATCGCGATCATAATTGTCAGATGAATTATAGATTTTCGCGTTATAGATTTTCTCGAAGCATTTTCCACGAGCATATATGCGTTGGATTTATTAGGAAGATAAGCAGACATATTGATAAATCAGTCCGATCGACTGCAACGTATCGCGTGCATGTGCGGAAAGTTCGACTCTGCGCAGTTGGAGTTGAATCAAGGAGAAGAAGCAGTCGCTTAAGACGGTACGCAATCAAGCCCGAGCAAGACTCTTCGATTAATAAATTTTGCGGTAAAATACGGTCTAA
The DNA here is from genome assembly GCA_018907045.1 of Wiebesia pumilae. Taxonomy (NCBI): domain Eukaryota; kingdom Metazoa; phylum Arthropoda; class Insecta; order Hymenoptera; family Agaonidae; genus Wiebesia; species Wiebesia pumilae. Next base: position 8,662,524 of record JACCHZ010000138.1, read on the forward strand.
AAGAGAGAATATGGCGGTCACGCTCGGCTTTATACTCCGGGCGGTTCTCCCTCTCACTTCTTTCGAAATCCACACATACGCCACGTAGAATTGAAAAGTCCAGGCACCGATCGATTCTCGTCAATGAATGCTATAACCCTTTTTTCGAAGATCATAGCGATAGATAGACAGTTAAAGGTCGAATAGTCGTCGAACGGAATAAATGGCCAATCGACGCCATTAAGCGACGGCCGTGAAGGAAATATTCCACCTCGTAGGCATTCTTTTCATTGTTTCGCATTGCGAACGAAAACCCTCTCACTCCTAGCGCAGGTGACTCCTGCGCAAACTGCCGTACGACAGACAGACAGACAGACAGACAGACAGACAGACAGACAGACAGACAGACAGACAGACAGACAGACAGAGAGAGAGAGAGAGAGAGAGAGAGAGAGAGAGAGAGAGAGGTAACTGTGTATAAAAGTTCTCGAACGCGAACGAGTGAACCCGCGCGTTTTATCCCGCGAGGGGATAAAACTCCTTTCGATGGATTACTAATAACAATAATCAAATCCGTTTTTGAAATTTTATCGAGGAGCAAGGAAGGCTGGCACCAAACTTCACCGGTAGCACGCATTCCTCCAACGACAATTGGCGCAATTTCCCAATGTGCTTTAATCTTGCGCGAGATCGCCAGAAGCATTCGAAGGAAAGCATCTTACGGACGGAAAAGAGTGGAGCGAGTCCTTGAAATCCGCAGCAGCCGGAAGCCGCGCCGGAGGATCCCTTTATCCCTCGGGCTGATAAAGGGCCGGAGGGAGCACACGGCAAGACAGGTAGCCCCGCCATTTTTCATCCGGTCGGACTTTTTAATGGCCGGGATTAATATCTCCGCGTAACAAGACACCCTCGCGCACGCACTCCCGTGCCGAGGAATTACAGATGCGGCGCATCCGTTCGCGGCAATGAGTCCGATTGTGCTCTCCGGACAAATCGTCCCGCATTATGCGGAGCCCCGGTCCAATCAATTATGCGAAGGAGCCCGGAACCCTGATACACGTGGTCCCGCGCCCCGCCGCGAACGCCATCCTCGCGCTCGCGGTGATAACGCGCACCGATCTTGCCCTGCCATACGTTCACCACCCTCGTCGTCCACGAGGCTCGGTACCGCGGATCTATCTCCTACGGAGCTAATTCGCCAATTGGTGTACTCGCTTCGACCACGTCGTGTGGATTAACGTCCTCGGGTATTCGTCGAGCGATATCCTCTGATCCAGTTCGACGGATGTATGTGTTCGACGGATTAATTGTTTTAATGGAAAACCCAAGCGCCAGCGCCGCCTTCTTAGCGCATAAAGAACGCGCGCGCGCGAAAGGAAATTGAATTGCATGTAATGTTTGAACGCGCGGAAAGATAACCCACACATACGTCATTTTATGCGTTCAAACTTTGGATGAAAACAATGCGATGGAATTCAATTTCCTTTCGCGCACACGCTGCTTATGCTTTAGTTTACATCTACGCAAGAGCGAAGGAAAGTCCAGCAGCATTCATTCCATAAATTACCCTTCGAGCGACTATTTACTCGCCGTAAGACGGGCGCGTAAATTGTGCCTGCATTTGCGTGCTTTTATGCAAGCGTTGATAAAAATAAAAGTTCGTCGGAATACTAATCGTTACGCGGTCAGTCGTTGAAGGAGACGAATCACCGAATTTGAAAATCATGGTTTTGCCGAAGGTCGCGGCGTTTCACGCGCGCTCGCGAGAGAAAATGCGTAACGACCGAGCGGTAGAGCCTTTGTGTTACGAAGGGAAGAAACGTGCGATTCCCATAGATTCGTCGCGCGACGTGGGAAGGAGCGAGACGGAGGTGTGTGTGCGTGCGCGCGCGCGCGCACAAGTGCCACGAAAAACGGCAACGGGCGCCACGCCTTGGCTCCGTTTCATTGATCTACGTCTCTTCGAGGCGGGGAACTTGGTCTGCGTTATGCTATATATTTTCCCCGGAGCCGTACGCAGCTGGGAATTATTCCGCTTGTTTTCCAGGATGCCGTACGAGCCTTTTCAAAGCTTTCGCACTCGCACTCGTGTATCAGGTTTATTCGGGGTGCGTGAATACCGATTGTCCAGATATTTATTAGGTGCGCATTTCGATAATAACTCGTCGAACCGAGAAGTAAATCTGGTAAATCCAAGGACGATTAACCACGCAGTTAGTGGATTTTTTATCGAGGATCGAAAGGGACGATTGATAGTTGGAAAAGGACGGTGTCGATGGGCGTCGAAACTCGACGTGAAAAACGAACGGCATTCGTTCGTCGAGCGTCGGCCGGACGAATGCGAATAACCGCAAAGTGTAAATGAAGGAGAGAAATTGTTCGCGATTGCATTGGCGGACGAATTCGAGTTTTCAACCTGGAGAGCATCGGAGAGCATCGGAGAGCATCGGAGAGCATCGGAGAGCATCGGAGAGCATCGGAGAGCATCGGAGAGCGCAAAAGCGAATGACGTATATCGTTGAAAGACGAATATCGGGAAAGTTGCGCGTCGTCTTGTAATCCTTATCGTACTTATCCTTATTTCGAGCAAATCGATTTTCCAACCGAAAGCCAGATTAGTACGGGTAGAAGTAGGACGGAATTCGGGTTCTCTCGCAGCCAACGAAGAATAACTCGGCGCTATCGAGCGAGTGCAATGAGACTGCATTTTCCATTCTCGCCTTTCCTTGCGAGAGGCATTAAAAAGCTTTAAAAATGATAAATCTGTATTATGAGCGAAGAATCGAGAAGGAATAGGACGACCGAGGGTAATAAAATTGTTTTGAAGCTGATGGCCGCGTAGCAGTGGCTTTTGTCAGAAGCCACTTCCTGGTAACTGTATAGCTTCTTCTCTACACGAGTGACTCCGGGTGAAAAAAGGAGGTCCTGTAAATAAAGAAGCACTCGAGAGCGCGACGGGAGAAAGAGATCCCCGACGCACCTATGAACTATTTATCAACGCGGTTTAATGCAGTCTCGGCAGAAGCGCATTATAATGGACTCCCTCGTCCCTTCTTTTCTTGCGCTGCACGAAAGGCGATCGCTCTGCGCGCGTTTCCCATGGACAGCACTACTCGGTGGCGAGAGGGCGAGAGAGGGTGTGAGAGGGTGCGAGAGCGGGAGACCCCCCGAAGAATAAGAATAAGACGTTGACACATGGACTGGGATGCTCCTCTGCTCTTCCTCTCGGTCTATAGCTACATAATACGCGCGTTTATGTATGCGTCTCTACACGTACGCCTCGCGTAAATGTTCCATTCCGCGCGTATAAAGGATGGTTTTATGTACGAGAATAACGGCGCCCGAACTTGCGCCTCCGCTTCGTTTCTTCAAACCTTTCTCTTCTTTTACTATTTCTCTTTCTTCTGCACGGGTATGAGATGATAAATCAACCGGTCCCGCCACGCTCCGTCAATTAAGAAATCGTTATCTTGAATTTTGAAACATGTGATCCGCTAAGGCCTTTTTCTTGCTCGCGAGTCCTTCAAAAGAATACGGAACTAGACGGAATAAAACTTCTTTTATTCCCGGCAAGCCCTTTTTTATTCGGAATTAATCGGTGCATTTGTACGCGCTAAATTCAACGGAAGGCACTCGACGCTTCTAGACCTTCGTCATTTGCATTTGCACTCTAGAGTCGATTATTCGCTCTAGATGTAAGAGGAGCGACGACGAGCGGACCAATTTTATTCGAAACAATGAGCACTCGGATTCGAAAATCGTAACGCAGGATTAAGAACGATAATTCGAAAACAATTATCGGACGCTCAACGCAGCGTGAAAAGTGTACTCTGCAGCCTTTTATTACAGCGGATAATACTTTATAATAATTTATAAGACCTCCGAATGTAAATCGTTTGCTGCGTCTATTCCCACGGTAAAGGCTTACGCGCCACTGACATTTATTCGACATCTTTGGTGTTAGATTTCGCGTTAAAACGTAATTGTCCTTGATCGATCGATACCGTGCAGCCAGTGCGATTCACTTGAATTGCCGTTTGTCGAGTAAAAATCATACCGGTTACTCCGATTTACATTAAGATTTCTCAGTAATTGAAAAATCTGCTAATTCGATTTGGAGGAATATAAAATTAGCTTGGAAGGTAGCAACGTTACTCGAGAGTCTCGATAACCCAGGATTATCCTGGGATAACGATTGTCGCGATGCTCGCTATTGCTTGAATTTGCTCGCGATCGCGAGCGAAGGAGAGGCAGCAACAAGGACTTTCAGAATTCATTTAAGAGGCGAAGAGCCTCGGTAAAAGAGCGGGAAATTCGGAGGGTTTCCACGTAAAAGATGCTCTTGAAAAGACCACGAGCAGTTTTAATGCTGAAAAATGGTGAGACAGTCGACCTCGAGAGTAAGCTTTGTCCAAACAGATCAATAGAGGCTCTTGTTATCCGAGCTTTCTTTTTACATTAATTCTTCCCCTCCGAGCGCGGCCAGAAGCTCGAGTCGACGCACGGGGTTGCGCGGAGGGTCGAGGAGGTGTGAGGAGGGGCGAGGAGGGGCGAGGAGGCAAGCAGGTAGTCGCGTCTGTCAAAGGGATCATTGCGTAATTGATGACCCGCGCGTAAGAAAGGGAAGCGCGGTAGCCTCGCGGCGCTTTACGCGCACGCGCGCACGCACGCACGCACGCGCGCGCGCGCGCGATATCTCGCGTCTTCGGGAGGCGGGCGATTAATCGCTTGGGCTACGCGCAATCAAAACTTGCCAAACCTGTTGTAGTCGCTGCCTTCCGACTTTGACGCGCCTACACGCGAGCCATGACTAATGTACCTTGCACTCGTTATAAATATATTTCGTCCTCCGAGCGATAAAATATACGGGCTCGATAGCCCCAAGGAAAAAGATGCCCTCGAAAGTATATTTACCTTCTCTCTCTTACGTTTCCTTAGACGCGCGCGAAGCTTCGAGCACGATAACGTTCTCGTGAAATCCTTCGAATGACGTATTGCTCGACATCTCTTTCACTTTAAACATGTATTTAATTCTCAACGAGGCTCGTCGTTGCACGCGTACGTGCTCTTGACACTCGACGAATGGAGCGAGTAACATCTATTGCCGTGCGCGATTAATTGTGCGCACCGCGCGCAACGAGACTCGCTCGAATATTCACATTTCCCTCTTTGCGAAAGAAAGTATCGCTGAAAGCGAAGATACTCCCAATGGTTCGTGTGCAAAGGTACACCAAATATTTATAACGCGGTTATACTCTCGTTAGATATTGAGAAGCCTTTGATTCGGATTTCGTCCGGAACGACGAAAAACATTCAACGCCTATGGCTCGCGTCGCATTAGTATTCGACAGAAAAGGTAGCGTTTCGTGCTTAAATGTGTGATATTCGCAAATATGAAAGTAGCGATGGGCAGGCTTTAAACGCTGGCAAATTTTATCCTACCTTTCTCATATGGAAACCTTGCGAATTAGCTTGAGGAAATAAGAAATATTAAATTATTAGGAATTGCGCTTGTTACAAAAGATTCGTTACGTCTAGAAGTAATGTTCTCGCGAATGCTGACAAGTACTCGTCACTTTTGACGATCTTTTCATAGCGAATTCGCGCGTCATCGCCAACTTTTAATAGAAACGTTAATAGAAACTTGTCCTTGTTTCGAAAACATTTATTTTACACAAATGTAGCGGAAATCGGAATGAAGCGTGGGAAAAATTTATTCTCACTGGCTTTATAGAAACGGATATACTTTTACACGATGTCGCTGTTTTTCGTCCAAAGCTGTAATTTGTATTTATACGACCAGCATACGCAATTTAAAACTTATTCGAGCATTTAAAGCGAAAGGATTGTCGCGCGACATTTGAACGTTTGAAGAACGTTTCAGAAACGAATTCAAGAAGTAACACGTCTGACTCTCAGAATAATCCACCAGACGAACAATCGAAAGGGCGAAGGGCGAAAAATCCAAAGGACGTATCCAAGCACCTTTTTCCTGTATTTGTAGCTTCACGCGTACCTACGAGTCGCTTGACTAATAACGAGAGATCAAGGTAGTTTCTTTTATCAAGATAAGTAAACACATCGATCGGCGCAAGTCTTCCTCTCGTATTTCACGGCTTAATTCAAGATCTAATTCTTGATTGTTGCCCCTCGTTGCATCTCTAAATACACAAAGCACCACGAACACCCTGGCTAATTATGCGATAAAAAATATCCTCGCGTAACGTTCAATTGGACGAGTCGAAAAACCGAAGCTCCCGGTACAAGAGCTAAAAAGGTCAGAATTCCTTGAAACAAAACGAAATATGAACCTCCCTCGGCGAGCACGGCAAAACGTAAAAAAAAAGTACGCGGGGAAAATCAGATACCGGATCGAGCTCGCTCTCCTCCTTCGGTCCTTAGCGTACGGCTTTGCATTCTTCTTTTTTGCTTCCTTTTTGCTTCCTTTTCCATACCTCCTCCTCCTCCTCCTCCTCCTCCTCCTCCTCCTCCTCCTCCGCCTCCTGACCCGGGCATCATTTTGGCATCCCAAAGGGAATTCGTTTACTCACCCGTTCGGGTTTAGGGCTCAGCATCGCACCGCCTGCGATATCTCGTCTAGTATAAAAGTAGTGCAGTTTCGCGATAAGGGGACGCAATCCGATGCGCGTGCCAGATAAGTGGCTGATGCCTTCGGCTCCAGAGCTCGACTGTTACGGGGGTGGGGCAGGGGTTGAAATACCCTTCCGAGGGTGCCCCGACACCCTCGCTTTAGCCAGCCGAACGGGGCTGATGCTCGCCCACGCGAGCGAGAGATCAAATTATTCCCGTGCGAGGGGTTAGGGAAGAGGGGATAAAAAGTCGTTCGCGAATCAAATGTCCGGATTAAGGGACTAGTGGCACTTAATTGCCCGATATTCCGGCTGCCAAGCGCTTTCACTTCTCTGCGCCAAACGCCAAACACTTGTGCGCGTACTATTTCTCTGCAGCTCTGATTGACCCCGATTGTCCGCCCGTGTAATTTGTCCTTTTCCTTTTATTTATTCTCCCATTCCCTCGTCTAATATATGTGCATACAAGCTCGTTGTCTCTGAATTTTTCCCAACGATCCATCGGTATTATCCTCGAGGTATAAACTCGCTGATTACGTAAATCGTGCGATTTCGTTGGGATATCGCGCTAATTTTATGCGTCATCTATCATCCGTGACATTCGAAAATGAATAACGCGAGATAAAAATTTCACGAAATATCCCCGAACTTCTCTTTGGAGACAGTTTAATCAAAAGCTTATTCCGAAGTATTCGCGGGTTTACCAAATTATTGTGGAAGCTAATATTATGTGGTAACATTGCAATTACGACGTTCTTCTTCAACTATTATCTCGGACAGGGTGATTTCGCTTGGTGGTTACTCTATCCAACTTTTTGTTTGTATTTTTTATTTGTAACGAAGCGATGCGCGTATAATGTGCATGTAAAGAATGTAACTTTCGTAAATATTATATCAATTGTGCGGAAAATAAAAGTTCTGAAATCTTTAAATTTACACCAGTACTTTATGCACCTAAGTGGACGAATAAGATTTTCACGCGTTAAAAACGTTATTTGTGGTGCCGATTTAAAAATTAAATCCATTGAAAATGAATAAATCGAGCTCTGTTGTATTATGTTCGAATTACGTTTAAATTCGTGACGAAATTACTTTGGTAAATTGTCGAATACATTCGATTATTATTCCGCAAGCTGCTTCTTATTTTCAAATGGAAAATGAAAATTCCGTTTAAACGACAAATATACTGACTTACACATACTATTAATGGATTTGTAATTTCATTTGTTTGAATTTTAAACGAATAACGCTGCTACGTTATTTATATCGGTAGATTGTTATGAAATTTGTTGCTTTTTAATAAAATACAGCAAGTTTTGCTCACCAACCGAGAAATTGCTGTTCGCCTTTTTCATAAATCTCATGAAATTGTAATTCTAAATTCCGTTTTCAGTTTGACAAGAGAAAAACAGCAATATACATATATACGCGTACGTATGTATTAGCAGTCTCGTATTATTTTCAATAACGGAAAAAAATATCCCGAAACACCGTCTCGTGCGAGCTTTTTTAAACTTCAAACGAATCCAAAATAATATATATCGAATTTACGACAAGATAACTCGAATAAATATTAAATGGAGGAAAGCAATTTTTCATCGACGGAACGAACGCAAACGCGGCTTTTTACAGTGTGAATTTATTTAGTTTATTTGCATCGAATGTAGGCTACAAAGTGATTCTAGTGAAAATTTCAATAAAATCACTTTTATGTCACAATGCATACTACGCGTTGAAAATCAATCGATATTTTCACATAGGCGCGGTCGAAAGTAATAAAAGTCGCTGCACAGTCAAGCGACGTCGCTGAAATATCGTTTCTAAAATGCAGATCGAGAATTAATGGCTGCCTCGGCGGCGCTGAGGACGAAAAATAAAAAACTTCGATAAAACGTCGATTCTGGACTTTCTTTCTCTTGGAAGCATCAATTCAAGCTGCGCCGTCATCGTTCAAATGACTCGTAAGAAAGTCGATATGGTCCTCCCGACTGCGACTCGAAGGAATTCTCCCAGGCGCGTAAAAAATCCAACAATGTCATATCCCCGAGGACGCGCGCACGGGTATTTCCACGTAAGCACCAAATAAATCAAAAGCTCCTTCAGGAGGCTCCTTGCGAAAAAATGAATCCGACGGAGTGCGAGCACAGAGAGAGGGTCGAGAGAGGGAGAGAGGGAGGGATCGAGCAAGGTGCGGAGCCGCGGGGTTCCAACGCAGGTTGGCCCACCCATGGCTCACCCTCGCCTCGCTCGGAAGGGCGCTTTTCCGCCGAAACCGTCTCGTCTTAGCTGCGGATTACGTCGTTTGCGGGTATCGTCGTATGGGAGTGCGAAGCTGCGCCGACTTCATTAGCGCTCTTACTCCCGTCCCCCGGTTACGCCGAACCCGGGCGCGACACTCGCGACTTTCCCTCGCGCTCGATCGAAAGCGCCACTTTCCCCTTGCACCTTTGCCTCGATGCGTCCAGCCGAAACCTTCGCTTGAGCCAAATCGCTCGTTTAATACGTGAATCTTCATGCGGAGTCTCAAATTACGTAGTCTCTAATATTTTCAAGGCTCTTCGAGCGATGATCGTGCATTCGCAATCTGGTGTTTTAATATTTAAATCTTGGCATAATTAGCGCACGCTCGCACGCTTAATAAATATTAAACGGTCGGATACGCTTATAACTGTGATACGTTTCTCGTATTTCCATCGAGATTCTCATTCGAGTGAATTTCTATTTTACCAGAGTGCGAAATTCCTTTCTTAATCAACGTTACAAGATCGTGATATCTCCTTTTTATTCCACCTTAGCCTTCGATTGCGTTATTGTAAGCATGCGCTCGTCGAAGCTGAATTACGCATGCCAAAGCGTACCAGGACTGAGTTTATCTTATCGTTATATCTTCTAATCTTCGCGATGCCAACAAACTCTGCGGACAAACGAGTGGAAAGTCATTTTGATAAGTCATATTTTGAAAAGTGTTTATAAATCAATCACGATGATTGGCTTTATACTCGTACGATGACTATCTACGATCCAGAAATTTTCAGTTTCAAATGTAATTCGATTTGTTTCACTGCCATTATTATTGGCAGAAATGCAATCTTCTTTAAGCGGCGTCGGTCAATATTTTACAAATATCACTTTGCATCGAAAAAGGTAACCGCGAACCGCGAACGACTGCGAACGCTTAAAATAAGTCAGTAATATTGAAAACTAACGTTGCACTCGTGAATTTGCATCGATTGTCGTTAGCTGTTGCCAATTTAGTTGGCTCAAATCCGTTGATGTCTGAATAAGAAGTGGACGAGTGATGATGTTAGATCGATCCCTTCGTTACTCTCAAACTTGTTGGCATAACTGGCGCAAACAAGCTCGTATATCTTGAATTCATTTTACGAGTCGGGCGCAATTCTTGTACTTCCTACGTTGGGCGGGCTCTTAAATCTATAAAATGATTAAGCGCTCGGCGATAAGACTCCTTTATACGAGGTGCAGATGCGCTCGCGCGGAAAGACGAAGAGATGTATCCGATGAAATGCGAGCTGGTTACAAGCGATATCGCGCCGATAATAAAGCGTGCGGTGGCGCAATAAGCAGGAGAGCGTCGGTGACGTGGATAATGGCGAGTAGAGTCGCGTGCGAGTACAAAGGAAGGAGCGAACGAGTGAGTGAGTGAGAGAGAGAGAGAGAGAGAGAGAGAGAGAGAGAGAGAGCGAGAGTGAGAGCGAGAGTGAGAGAGGAGAGAGAGAAATAATAATAACGCGAACGGCGTTTGGCATAATATCGCAGTAAGTCTCGATCCCCGATAGCATTGAGAAAAACATAAAGCGACCTCCTATGTCTCCTATGTCCCATGGCGAGATCCAGCACTTGACTCGGTGCCAGTGGTGCGGCACACGTACACGAGCGCCGCGCGCCGCGTATCACCATAAAGCCACTTTAATGGTGAGAAGATAGGATGGTTCACACGCCTCCTCGATATCTCCTCTCAATAATTCACGTCTCGGCGCGATTGCCGCTCAAATGGAATAAGCGCAGTCGCGCCGTCGTCTGGCCCAGGCGTAATGCCGTACCTTGAATAATTTTATTGGCGGGCCGGGCAATAGGAAAATAGGAAGACGCCGTCGCCCCGTAACCCCGTCACCCCGTCCCCGACTAAACAGCCATTATATTGGCCGTGGCGAATCCAGCCGACAAAACACCATTCGGTACGACGCTTGTCACGCTTTTCGAGCGCGACGATCCCCGCACCCCCATCCTCCACTTATCCTAACGTACTTACTCGACTAAGAAACCATGAGAACTCGCGCCCAACTGCTGCAAAATTACGATTCACCTCGCTCGCACTCCTCCGATTCCGCGCTTCTTGCCTTCTTTCCAGCCTCGAGGACTTTCCTAAACACTGGCGATCCGCCCCACGTATCGCAGCTCAATCGTTCGCTCGGGGATGAAGTTGCCCGTTGAGCGCAACCGGGGGTTCATTTGCAGTGTTGTTTTTACGTACGCGTTGCCACGTTCACGAATATCGCGTGCTTTATCCGAAGACTTTATCCGTGTTCCACGAGTACTCGAACGTTACTCGATGTGAAACGCATCAACGTATTGACGCGTGAAGTTGAAGGATGACTTTGGGTATTCTCTGGAGTCCTCTAGAATCCTCTGGAATCCTCTAGAATCCTCTAGAATTCTGAAAATTAGTTATCGATTAAAAGAAAGATCAGCCCGTTTGGTTGATTGATTTTACGCCATAACGTGGTCAAGCTCCGTAATTTTACGGCTGGTCGATCTCCTCCCGCGTCCGCGAGAGAAGACAAAATCAGGAAATGATAGCACGGTAACCTCGGACGACCCTCTGCTGCTGTAGCCTTAATTTTTCATTCGGACCTCTGGCTGCGTAGGGGGAAAATCCCGAAATTCCTCGCTCTCAAGTGTATCCCTAGAAACAGTCAAAACAGCCCCACCCATCGTGAACTCGTCAGGCTAAACAGTCGATTCTTAGCGCTCCATCCCCAAACATTATCCCGAGGGACGAGCGCGTGGCTTTTCAAAGGAAAATCCATGGATAGCGCATTCTCGATATTACCGCCTGTTGGACGAGATTCATTAATTTTATTCGACGATGAACCGAACGGAGGTATGAAAGTTCACGGATTTAAACGAAAACGCGCACGTGCATACGTATATTATTGGTGTATCGGACTAAAGCTTTGATACTCGACAACGTCGTTTTCTAAGCAGATTTTCCATTGAATCTCAATTCGGGGAACAGGTGCACCTGTATTTGGTATCGAATGAAAAGTAAGAACATTCCTGCGTAGCGTGACCGATTCATAGGATAATATTCCATACGTCGTGGCCCCGCACGTTTTACCGGGATTTTTCGATTAGAAAAACGTAGTACCCTTTCGTCCGTTGGTAATTGGTGAGCGTGTAACCGTTGCGAATGTTCCTCGATTATGAATTGCGACAGATACGTGCGTGTAGTTTATCATTTAATTTCACTTATTTATTATTTGCAACGGTGAAAATAGGAAAATGCAAATTACTCGAAAATAAATGAGTATCAGGGATTACGTGTCACGACGACCTCACGATTGACGCCGGTGAAGTATTTCACCGGCGATACATGGAAATACATATTCGAAATAATTTATACGCATTACGCGATAATAGCCACGACAGTCGTAATTAACACATTTTCGCAATTCGAACGAAGAATTTTTCATCGTAATTAAATATTCCACTAAACTCAATTATATACAAATCCCTTTAGTATTCATTTCTAATTAATAGCAAAGTATAAGCACACAAATGAAAAATGTTAAATATATTAATGGAAATACTATCGCTAATTACTAGTCTACCATATGGACGATATAATCTTATTCGAACGAAGAACAAGTTAACTAAACGCGTATTCTGCGTCAAAGTAATTGCGACACGTACGGCGTATTCTTTATGAATATTCTATGCACTCACACGCGCGCGCGCACATATGGTAATACGTTGAAATCTTGGAATATTTATAAAACATTGGAAAAAAAATTTTTTTTTCTTAAATTGCTTCACTTACGTACAACTCAGAGAGCAAATAAATAACTCATCGTCAGCTTGATATTCCTTCGATTAAATATTTATCAGATATTTGATCAGATATCGCGTTCTCGTTAATTTATTCCAGAGAAAAAGAACGATCGAAACGAGGATAGTCGGAGAGACTGTAAATTATTAGTTGCAACGTGTACGTTAAAACAATGTTACGAATTTGCATTAGAGCAGTTCGATATACGGCTATTTTAACGGATCATTTCATCTTTGTTCGTCATCAAACCTACGCGCATACCACGGACAGCCCATACATATTTTCGAATTAATCTAGATGAAAGTCAGAGGTATCTGTATGAGTCAATCGGTCCACATCTCAGGTGTCATATCCTTTGAAACATACTCGGCGAACCCGAGTCGAGGCTTCTTTCTCTCCCTCGCGCTCACTCGCAAGCGGCGTTTAATCCTTCCGGAATTTCGCGTGTCACCGTGCTGTCTCTCTCTCCCCCACCCCACATTTACCCCCTTTTCCCCCTTTGCCCCCCTTATTCCGCCTTATTCCGCCGTATCCCTCGGCGTTCGCTGCGAGAGGCCCCTGTAAAAGGAAGAAACTCGGGGAATAGATTTTCGAACGAAAGAAGCGCACTTGGAGGCAGCGGTGGCACGACGTCCATCAGACAACAATGGACTCTCTCTCTCTCTCTCTCTCTCTCTCTCTCTCTCTCTCCTTCTCTCTCGCTCTTCCCCTTGACGTCCGCGCGCGGAGGAGGCGTTTTTTCCCCGCACTGGGCTCGATTAGTCTCGGGGTCATTGTGGCGGGCGTCAATGTCCAGGGCGACGAACCTCGCGGCCCGGGCCACTTCGCTACGAGCCACGTCATCGTCGCGCGGCCTTAAGTGTTTTCTGACACTTCCCGAGGCACGCGCGTCTGCTTTCCCAACCGCTTCCAACCGCTTTCTTCCTCCAAGGCACTTTGGTTCTTCTCGTCGAATATCTGTCGCGAGAGCTCGAGCGGAGGAGCGAGAACGTTTTAAGACAATTTTACGATGGATTCTCTCCGAGATCTATTTCTCTGCACCTCGGTGTTCGAGTATCGCAACTCAACGGAAGTTCGTTCAAACGAATGCGCTCTCGTTCGAAATACTTGAAATTAAAATGGCAGGTAGTGCACACGTAAGCGCCAACTCCGCGATCCTCGGCGTAGCTGCGCTTCGCAACACGTCGCCGGGGACTCGCTAAGAGCGATCCCCGAGCTCATTATGCACCTCTGGGATATCCTTACGGTTCCTCGCGCGCGCGAACCTTTCCCCCCGCTTGTCACGCCTTCGATGCAGTCAAATCTTTATTCTCCGTCTGTCCGTCCCTTTCTCTTTAGAAAACGCGGCTCGCCGATATAAATGCATCCAGACTCCGCGCAACAATAGAACCGGGATCCCTTATAGTTTCAGGTCAGTTACGTCGTTACGAGCGTGAAAAGGCGAACCGCGCCCACGCGTCTTCCTACGTTATAAGCTGCTCAAGGAAATACAATCCGCATGGCTCCGCTGCAACGAGGGAGAAAGACGCGATTCCCTCGCTTCCTTTTTTCGCGAGGAGGTGCACTTTTGCCGAGAGCTGAGCTAGAGAGTTCTTTTGTCGGAGCGAAACGGAAGCTGCCGCCTTATTATTCTTAACATCTACGCGGTACTTTTAAAGCAACTTCGTCCGGCTACGAGTGCACTTTTCCATCCTTTCCAAATGATTTCGCAACGTTAGATGCAGAGAAAGACGTTCGCTAGAGTTTTAACTTGCCATCGATAAGTGGACATTTTGCCAATTGCGCGCATCAAATTCATACTAGAAATCAGCATTCCATTAGCGAAAACGTAAACGATTAAGTAAATGATCACGAACGAATAAGAGATATCAAGCGTGGGATGTTTGGAAGGTTCGTCCGTTGGAAACTTCCTCGTCAACTCGTTAGGCTCGAGTTGACGTTGGCCTCTGACAGTTTCCAAGGTTTTTATTCCAGCAACGAGCGAAGACCGTGCGAAGTAACGCGTGCGATCGTTCACTTTTCTGTTAATTAAATTGAAGGCCAGAGAGGCGCGGCGCTACGCATCCGATTTTTGACAGCTGACTTAACCGTGAACTCCAAACGCAACGCTGTGGCGTTATTATTACTATTACTATTACTATTACCATTACCATTACTATTACTATTACTATTATTATTACTATTACTATTAATAATAATAATAATAATAATAATAATAATAATAATAATAATAATAATAATAATTATTATTATTATTATTATTACTATTACTATTACTATTATTAGTTATTATTATTATTATTATTATTATTATTAGTCGCGGAACATGCATTACCTCGCGCGCGCGAGCGCGCGCATCGATTAAGGAGGAAGGGACGACCGAGAGGCGGATTCTCTAATAAATTGCCCGGCAGCTCGTGCGTCGACGAGTCGGGGAGGCTGACAGGTAGCTTCCTCGAGGCATCGACCCGGTCGATTAATCAAGCGTATCTCGGTGGCTCACAGGGATGACAATCCGGAGGCCTTGTCAGAAAAACGAAGCCCGTTCGACCGGGGCCGAGAGTCCGGATCCGCAAGCTTCGATCGAACGATCGCGATTTCGCGAGTTCTTCTATGTCCCCGAGCGTTACCACGATGTCTCGCCGATAAATTTTAACGGCTTCTTCGAAGAAACTCTTGGGCGCTCTATCAGTTATTAATGAAGAATCGACTATCGGTTACTTCGGTCGATTCCCCCGAGTCGCACTGTTAACGGAAAAGCTGGTGCTGCTGCTTTCGTTCCAAATCGTTATTTATCTGGAGCCGTTAGGGTAGGCTTGGACGTTAAATCGCATTTATCCTGGAACAAATTTCTCCACAAGATGGTTGTATCGGCGTATCGTCGGAACAGGAGACAAATACTCCCGGTGTTTTATACAATTTTTCTTTATCTCATTTAGCACGAAGAGATCTTGCACGTACTTGCCTCTTTTCGCCTCGAACTCGACGGCGGTCCGAAAGAAAATATTCATAAATAATAATAAAAGTGTCGGTGGTACACTTGTCGTTTATCGGAAAGTATCGGGCTCGAGGGTTAAGGCGCCTTTGGGCGGCACTTTTACCAAATATCCGAGTAAATATTGAATCGAGAAATCGAGAAATCCTTCTGGCCAAAATGAAAAGTGTGAATAATTTTGCTCTCTGGGCAATCGTGAAAATGCTTATCACGTCGGTGTAAGTGTAAAACTTTCTACGATTGAATTTCTATTAATGATCGTTGAAAAAGGAAACGTAGGTTTCTAATTAATCGAGCGGTTGCATTTCCAACAATATTCTTGCAAATAATTTAGTATTTTGAAAAGATACGAGCAAATTAAAGTAGTAATTAACTGCGTACTCAACGTCTTTACAATTTCTAGTGGATTGCGCTTTCAATTAGAATTCTAATTGAAAACTTTTGTTCGGTCATCTTTCGCGTTACAATTGCTCGGAGTGTTTTAAATACATGGATCATTTTCGAAAGAGTAAGTTTAAGAATTCAATTAAAACCGTAAAACGAATCGAGATAAGGAGCTACAGCCACATGGTCAATAGCGGGGACTAGTAGGTCTGGTGTGCCTTAACGCAGAGGATAGATCGAGAAAGAGTGTATCCAGTGATAGTTTCAGGTGAAATAAGTAGAAAAAGCCGCGAGGAAAGGAAAAAGTGAAATGAAGAAGTGTGGTCGAGGGTAGATGAAGGAAAAGGATATATATGGCTGGGATTTTGCTTTCCCATTTTTGTCTTGGCTAATAGGACTTGGAAAAGGGGAAGAGAGAGAGAGAGAGGGGAAGACAGAGAGCGAGAGAGCGAGAGAGGGAGAGAGGGAGAGAGGGAGAGAGAGAGAGAGAGGGAACTGCGGATGAAAGACAAGAGCTCGAAAATGAATCTGTCACTCCGTGCTACGACTTATCTCGTGAGGCTGCCGTTGCCGCGCTTTAACTTTCTCTTCTCTTCTCAGCAGTAGAAAAGAAATCGCGAATCCCGCGAAATTGAAACGCCTGACCGATCTCTCTTTCTCTTTCCCTCTTTCTTCCTCTCGCTCTTCTCCTCGACTGACGCAATGATCTTTCACTCACTTTTTAATCAGATCGACTTTTACATTACGAGGACGGTTTTAGCGTCTTTCTAGTTGGACTGAATTGTTATATCGTCATTCTCAAAAGGACGATTTATAGACGCAAACGTATAAAAGTTTTACATTCGAAAATGCCCTGAAAATTATTCCAAATTCCGGCCATCGCTTGGAAAATTGTATTTCTAACGCATATTAATTACTCGATAAAATTGTAATACATGGGAATGGGCATATGAAAAGTCTCTTACAATCGATCTTTTACGCTTTCGAATTACAAAATATTTCCTCATTTTTTTTTTAATTATTAGCGCTTACGTTGAACTTTGTTAAGGTTTAAGTACGACTTTGCATTGCAAAACACTGGAAGTTAAATCACGTATACTATTCCGTAGAGCGATCAATTCGGATGTAAATTATGTCAGCGTCGTTGGAAATGCGAAAGATTTCAAACTTTCTGACCGATGAAAATTTCTGACATAGAATTATCCACGATATGCCTCGGTATTTGAGATGAAAGCGCTGAATTACTTTATTATGTCTGAATCTGATAAGACAATCACGCTCGTTCTGTCTTACAGTTTTGAAAGTTGATTTAGGAAATTATACCGCGCATAAATATTACCACAATAAGTCGATTTCATAGCCTTTCTGCTTAGATTCTTGTTGTACGTTGAAATTACGCAATCCTTGATAAATAAGAACATTCCTAGAGCTATATGTTCTTTCGCAACTCTTATTATCCTTTTAAAAGTAATGCAACACTTATCTCATCCGCATTCAAAATATTTGCAC
Source organism: Wiebesia pumilae (assembly GCA_018907045.1). Lineage (NCBI taxonomy): Eukaryota > Metazoa > Arthropoda > Insecta > Hymenoptera > Agaonidae > Wiebesia > Wiebesia pumilae. Next base: position 8,680,051 of record JACCHZ010000138.1, read on the forward strand.
GAAACTTTCGATTATCACTGTTTACCTGTGAAATTCTCAAAACGCGCGTCAACGCGGGCTTTTAATGAATCGTTCGATGCCTTCGGACAGTAGTTAAATCCTTTTTATCATAAAAATACAAAGATTCTGTGCAATTACTTGTGGATGAAAAAAAGTCTTTATATCGTCTGAAATGCCTTACGATGTAGTTACCGTGAACAAAATCCTTTGTCCTAGTCATTAATAAGTACGTATGTCCGCCGATCAATAGCGATCTAAGCGTCGTCGGAATTTACAGAGTCAAATGTCGAAGGCGTTCGATTGTGATCGCTCGGGCAAGTTCTTCAAGCGAGTCACGAAAGAGTACGAGAAGCTCGACCTCGTTACACGAATGAGACAATTGAGATGTAGGATAGGATCGGGTGGACGTGTAGTTGCGTCTGATAAGTGAAAGGTCCGTTCGGGCGGTTCGGATTTCGAGGTTTGCCAAATAAGCGAAAAAAACCGAGCGAAGAAAAAGGATCGTTCGGCAGAGGACCGAGGGGGTGGTTCCACATGCAAATAAGGCAGAGGCGCGTACCCCGGCCTTATTCTCTTGCAATATGCAGCTCCACCTCGAGCCCCGGGCGATCATTGTACTCGCGCCGGGAAGACCGGCTTGGACCAGGAACGAGTGGCTAGGAGCCACTGCGCGCGCACCGCGTTCTGCAACCGGGACTCGTCGCTCCGCATCCTGCATAAGTATGCCCGTAATAATAATAATGATAGTAATGATAGTAATAGCAGCAGCAGCAGCAGCAGCAGTAGTAATAATAATAATAAGAAGAACGAGCGCGCGCAGTGGCTCGGGGATCCGATATAATTATAGTACGGCGAACGGCTGAGACGCGCAGCATCGCCGTCGATAACATCGGCCATCTCGCCCAAACGTGTGTACGTACGTTGGCGCGAGTGTATGTGCACGCGCGCGGGGTTATTGCGCCAGGATTTATACGCGTCTTACAGGTATATTTGCCCTGCGCAGCAAATGTACACGATCGCAGCATTTGTCACGATCGACTTGGCAACGATCGCCAAAAGGTTCGCGCTCCGTTGTTTCGGCTCCTCGTTGTTTGTGTCGTGTCGTTTCGTGGCTTTTGTCGGGATAATGCCCGAGAAACGTTGAGAAATAGGTGGCATCTTTGCTGGTGCTCGTTACGCGTATGGAAGCCTTGGCTTGGATTTTGCTCGGAAAGAAAATGGTTGCGATGCCGTGGTTGCGATGCCTTGGCTCGCCTCCCTGTGACTAACTACCTTCGATCGAATATTAATCACTGGCTAAAAAAAGAAAAAAAAACTATTGGTACAAATACCCGTAAGTATCCGTCTAAGGCCGGCTATGCATCTAAGGGAATTGAAAGATCATTGGCTTTGATCGATCGGATCCTACGTACCTAAGCACGCATCGGAAACGAGCCTGTAAACTCGTAAGATTTATCCACGGCGAAACAAAAGATAAGAAAAATTACGCCCCTCGGACGATTATCGAGGCAGAAGGCCTCCCGTACTTTCCCTTCGTAATTCCTTAAATTCGATCTACATTGGAGAAGAAATTCCTCGAAATCCAAGCGGTGATCTTCTCGTGAGTCTGTTTTAATTAATTCAACTCTATTGATTCGGACAAATGTACTTTCTGTTGAAGTGGCGATTGTCTTGGTAACGGCTTGCTCGACGATTCGATGAAGAAACTTACTTCTCCAACTTATTAGCGGTGATCGCTGGGCAAGAAAAATTCGGATAAAATGTCGATGTGCGTTTACGAAAGTAGCAGTTGGTCGTCATGCTCGTTTTAATGGAATGTAACGAGGCATTATTCGGGGACGGGCTTCCCATTTGAAACCGTTGTTATTTCCATCGCAATTCACAGTCTTTGACCATTTACGACGGTGGAAAAGGAAGGAATCTGCAATTTTTGCAGATTTTTATACGTAAGTGATATACGAGGGCACACCAAGGGTCCGAAAAGGTTTTATCGCGCACTGGAGCTAACCGGCCTTGCGCGGTCTATACTTTCCGCCTCGATACAATATTTACGAGGCGATGCATCACGAGCAACAATGGCTTGGAACCTCTGCTCTCTCTCTCTCTCTCTCTCTCTCTCTCTCTCTCTCACCCTCCCGGGCGATCCCATACACACGTGCGCGAGTACGTGCGCACCCTCGTTTCCGCGCGTATTTACGAGACGGTTGGAGGGGGGCTTTATCGCATCGGAACTTCCACGATAAGACTTATCTGCTCGTGGCAGTGGTCTTATAGCCCGAGGTACCGCTAGGTGGATGTAGGTACCTACCAGGGCGATCCTCTTTTCACGAGGGAATCAACGCCGGGCAACCTCGCGACGTCGCTCCTCGTTCCTCTACTACTCCTTACGTACTTCATCCGGTGCTGGCATTCGACGGACTCTCCGATATTGACTTTCCCTTTTGCTTCGCTTGCACAAATATCGACTTTCCGGAGGTACGTCCCCGTGCAACGATGCCTCCAATTCTGCGACCCTTTAAAATAATTATTCGAAATATTCTTCGCGATTAGAAAAAATTAGAAAAAAAGGATAGGAGCATCGTGTACGGTATCCACTTTGCGTGAGCTTTTTTAAGGAAATCCTTCGTTTTTCTAAATGTTCTGATTTAGATTGTTGAGGTGGCAAAGCGCTTTTGGACGCAGGACCTCGTGAGTCCTTTAAATATCTGTAAAATGACACTTTGTTTTGTTTTGTTTTCATTTTAATTAAGAAATTATTTGTCCAGTTTCTTAATTTGATTTACTTTTTAATTCAATTTAACTATAGAATTCAGGTTCTTTTCAATTTTTCAGGATTCAGAGCTTTTCCAGACACTGAAAAGTCTCAAAATCATTAAGTGCTCAACAATTCGGTCAATACGTACAAAAATTTCGTAAAATAAATTTCGTTTTTATTTAAGAAACAGTCATATCGTTATTTCATTGAAATTTAAACTTGTTCTAAATATTCGTCGTTAAAGAAAATAATTAACTGCATCATCCAATTACTATTAATTACGCGATTGGTATAAATTTTCAATCGTTCGGTGAGTTATTCGAAATTATGCATCTAAATTGATTCGGTCATTATTGTATTCATTTGGAATTTTTGAACAAAATTACATTTGCCTCTTCGAGTATTCATACTTCAATCTCATATTTAAAGACGTGTGTACGTACGCGAACGATCACAGAAATTTCAATCAGATATTTGTGTAAAGAGGCCAGAAAGTATAACAAATTTAAGTAAAACAACTCTCAAATGTGTGTGTGTGTGTGTGTGTACACACACACACACACACACACACACACACACACACGCAAATCTTTCGAATGTTTCCAGTCGTACGTAATCTTGTATTCTGTCGTCGTGTGCGCATGTGTGTACGCGTAGCTCAGGTATATCACTTGCAGTTTTACGACGTTTCTACGATATCTCGTCGTTCCGAACGTTTACGCACGTGGGCTTTAGGATGACGAGATTCAGGTAGAGCACCCTGTATTTTTACGATGTAAGCATTAAGTTCGACCGATGTAAACATCGATACCATATCTCGAGTTGTAAAACTACATATCTGGATCTCATCACTGGCGACTTCTTCACCAGATACGCTACATTTAATCCGTTAATACACGTCGTAAGTTGTATTATCAGTTGGCCGGCATCTCATATTTGTATAAAAGTTCTAACTTTTAAAATAAACTACAATGCGCATCTCGAAATCTCTTTGGATTCTTCTCTTGAAAATGAGTTCGTTACGGTTACATTTCATTTTTTGCTCGCTTACTTTAGCACAAGCAGAGATCGTAAAACAAGTCCGTCGTAATAAAGCAACGAAGAAACTCATTAAAACGTTAAACCATAAATTGTCAAAACGTATTTTGTAATTAAAATGGGCTTGTAAAATCCGCCGAATGTTCGCCTCTCTCGAGAAAATCCGCGCATCGCTTGTTAATTTGGCGATAAGTTCAATTGCTCATTGCACGAGGGAAATGAGAATTCATTGCCCATTCGCACGTGCAATCTGCTTTTATAAAGTCGTGCGCGCGGTTCCGGTGCCAAGAGAGACAACTCGGCCAAATTTACAGTTACGCGGACAAGAAAGTGCGCTTACACGTACGAACATCCTTCTGTGCACGTACTAATATGACACGCTGCAGGGAGTAGATATCGTGGGATAAATTGATTAAGCGAATTATTCGTGGAAGCGAGGAAAATCGCTCGCTGTTCAACGCTCTCCGAGTGAATCGAAAACATATTCGGTTGTCTAACGAACCGGAAGGTATATGTTTAGTCGATTTAGTTCGCTTCTGCCCACCCACAACCCCTCTTGCTCCATCGTGAAGCCAAGCGTGGCCACGAGCTCGCTCTCTCTCTCTCTCTCTCTCTCTCTCTCTCTCTCTCTCTCGCGCGCGCTTCGACTCACCCCACGTTGCGCGTCCCGAACGAGCGAACCCTCCTCGGTTTAGTCGCGCACCAAGTGCCAACAGAGTTATTTATACGTGTGCATACGAACGCACGAAGCTACTGCATCGCAGACTTGTGTTATTATATAGCGACTTCCCCGAATTTCGCTCCCGCTGATCGATGCGATACTCCAGTTCTAGTCGCTTGAGCGCGCAAACCGCCCCCGCCAACTACGAGATTGAATTAACGCGCACCGAGGACTTGCTCGAGGTCGTTTATTCTTCCACCGAGTCCAACTAAAATCAATATTCTCCAGGTTGACGAGCACCCGCAACAGGAACTCTACGAGCCTTGACTCTTCGGATGGATGTTTGCTCTTAAATATCTCGGCTTTACAAGCTCCAGTGGCTCTCGTTTCGTTACTTACGAATAATATTGCGATATTCATCGTTGATTACAAAAGCAGAGTAAAGTAGTCGGTCGAGTAAAATGTGAACCGTTTGTGAACTCGATGATTGCGAAACGCTTCCAAAGTTTCACGCATCCTTCAAGGCGCTATTCTATTCCTGTGCTTTCATTTACGCCTAAGATCCGACGTCTTCGTCTAAATTGTCGCAAACTCGATACTCGGTTTTACGGATATTAAGCTTTTACGGATTTTCACGAGAAATGATCGTTATGCAGGTTGACTACTACTGGATCGTGAACAACAATTCCGAGGGAAATATATGCTTAGGTCTGGGTCCCTGAAGAAAACGCGCGCCAAGTGCCACAAATGGGAAGGAAGGAAACACTCCGACGCGGGGCATCCGAAGAAAAGCGACAGGACAGGAAGGGAAGAACCTTAAATTCTTATCGAATTGAAAACGCCCACTCGAATAACGAGAAACATTCTTTGCTCTTGGACGTCGGCGACGACGACGAGGTTGCGTCGAGGCAGGCGCGCTTCATACGTGTTATTACAGTTGGCCATTGTCTCGCTGCTGGGAGAAATAATTCTCTCGGCGTTCCTCATCGAGATTCCGAAACTCCAGCGACGACGTTGAACGTTCAAAAAACAAAAGCGAGGCCTCGCGGTTGAACGAGGGTACGATTAATAAGCCGCTTGACTTATCAGGGCCGTTATGCGGCAGCGGGTACGTACACCGAGCACAAAGCTAAAATCTCCTCATTGTTAACGAGTCTCTCGGACATTTTTCTCGTCTAGCGCTTAATCGAGAAATTCGCAAGATTTAAAAAGCTGAATTACGTTTCTGAAACTCCGCGACCTCGGCACTCGCTCGGCACTCGCTCGGCACTCGCTTTTCTCACGCACATCTAGGCTTTATTATCCGTTTCTTCAAAGCAACAACAAAACAACAATAGATCGAAACTCTTAGGCGCTTCCTTTCTTGTAAATCTTTTCTTACTCTTAAGACAATCTCGCTGCGGCTAATATTCGTTGCAACGCCGTTGGTTACTCTTAAGAAGATGGTAAGTTATTACGAAAGTGAATATACATGGAGCAGATGGTGTTAGGCGGTGGATCGTCGCTTTCCTCGCGATTCAACGACTTCGTTGATAGCACTAGTTTTTAGCAGACTTTTAACGACGAGTAAACTCGATGCCATAAAATCGATGCTCAGAGTCGGATGTCCGTTTTTTTCGATAGGAAAGAAAGCCGCGCGGATAATGTGCAGTCTTGTATCCTAGCAACGAGCAACGAGCGTTAAATTGATGCAGCCTCTCGTGCGCACAGGAAGCTGAGGTCACGTTGTCGCGCGACCCGGTGAGAAGGCGCGCTTCTTCGTCCTGCTTTTTCGTCCCTGTGTGTGCGCGGACGGAGAGCGTGTGGAGAGCGGGTGGCGGCGTTGAGGGTACGGATAAAGCGAAAGAGAGCAAGAGAGGGAGAAGAGCGAATGAATGGAATTAGCGAGGAGGCTAGGAGCTGAATGATATCGGGGTTCTATCTCCGCACCGGGGCCGGTGGTTCGACGACGGGCCGGGGTCGGGTCGGCTCAAACGTATCTCCGGACGTATCTACGTAGACGCGACGTGCAGTGCTCAAAGAGCGGTCGCCCTCGTTCGTGCACACACGCCAGCGAGTGAACTGCGCGCGAATGTGTCAAGGGGGGAAGGGGACAGGGATGCCAGTGGCTCTTCAGGGCTCCATCCGTGTAAATCACCCTTTGGAACTTTTTGTCGTTATTATGCTTCTTTTACATTTCCGTGTCTTTTAAGAACGAGCGAATTTACGGCGATTTCCTATCTTTTGTCTTTCTCTGGAAATACTGAGAAGTGAGAAAGGCTCTTCGATTTTTCTGCCTTTGTGTTTACGCGTTTCTTTCCACTTTGCAGGACTAGTTGACAATAAAAAAAAAAAAAAACAGAAAAAAAAAACAGAAAAAAGACGCGGAATAGCGAGAAATTCTGTACCGAATTGCCGTAACGATACCGATCATCGACATTCGTGTGAATTCAGAGGTTGCCGTTTCGGATGCTTTTCCGTGTATTTCCACGAGCATTAGCTTTCGCGCAAACGAACGTTAACGAACGTTAACGAACGTCGTTCGCTGCTTCGGTGCAATAAGCATTGTTTTCCCTGCACTTTTACAGGCCAAGTAAAGGAAAGATCGTACACGCGAAGGAGATGCCTGTAAGTAGATTGGACCAACCCATCAATTTCGTAAAAAAAGCGTGATCGTATCCATGGACGGTACAAATAAAAGACTTTATTATGCAGTTGAAAAGTATTTGGAAATATAAGCGGGGAAACGGAGGTAAATTTCCTCTGCGACCTCGTCCTGTTCACCAAACCTCGTCGATACAATCTAGAGATCATGGACGGAGGTTCGAAAAAACTCAGAGATACATCTGTAAGGAAAGCCAAAATATACGAGATCTAGGGAGGCACGGATGGCAATCGGGGGACATCCTGTTACCCCTGGAGAAAGAGCTCGTACTTCGCGCGGAGACCATCCTCGCTTTCACCTCGCATAATATGCTCTGGCCATATTGTTCGGCTACCGTCTTCTGGAAATACCCTTTCTCACCCACGCACGCACGTAACCGTAGAGAAAGGAGATTGCGCTTCGCTGCTGTCGATAGCGAGAACAGCGGCATATATCCTGCGTACTATTCAGTAGCAGGCCTATCCTGTCCTTTCCTCGTTCCTCGAGCTCGACGGCTACTCTAATAGACGTCCATTAATCAGCTGACGGATGACATCTCGGGATACAAGAGCGGGGAACTAGCGAGTCTTTCTCTTCTCGATAACCGATAATGAGCCGTCTTTCTGCCTCGCTTCCTCTCTCTCTCTCTCTCTCTCTCTCTCTCTCTCTCTCGCTCTCTCGCTCTCGCTCTCGCTCTCGCTCTGGCACTACTCTACTTCTTCTTCCTCTTATTCATCTTATTTTCGGACTCGGCGCTCCTGACAGATTGATGAATATTTTCGAGTCGCGAGACTTGCTCTCGATGTATCTCCGCACGTTCAAGAGTCCAGCGTCCGTACGGGTATTTTAAGTGCGACTATGTAGGGTATTCTTGCGATTCTCATCTGGTAACAGGATGACTTTTCACGAGTAACAATGGATGTATCTACGAGCGCAGGGACAAGAGTCGATCGAATATGACAAAAAGTAAATGCCGAGAAATGCATACGGATGTAGGATCGTGAACGGAGAAGCCCGTGAAATGGTTAATTGATCGATGGCGTATCTCCAGCGTGCGCAGGCGCGCGCGAGCGCGCGAGTGTTCGCTCGTGCGTTGATTAATCGACCTCTCCGAATGAAAAGTAATTAAATTATTTTCGTGTATAACCGCGATTTCGGTCTTGGGGACCGGTATACGTGAGCCTATTAAGACATTCCATTCCCAAAATCGGGCAGGTCACGCGCATGTGCCCGTCTGTTGCCCCGAAGGGCGCACGCGTGTGTGCGTGTGACAAGGGTCGCATGCGACCGCTCGTTTGTCTCTGACACCGTCCTTCTCTATATCTATGCGTGTAGCTCGAGTTGGAATCGCGAAACCGATGCTAACGAACGACTCCGGTACTCGTCTTGTACCTTTTTCTTCTCTCTCTCATTTTCGACCGGCTGGCGCGGCGAGGGGGGCGAGGGCGGCGAGGGGTGTGGGGTGTGGTGGTGGCGGGGGGGGGGGTGGTGGTGGTGGTGGTGAGGAGGGCGAGGGGGCTAAGCGGGCTTGTCTTAGGCCAGGTGTAAAAGATTTTATAGTCCGACGATGCAGCTGGAAATTTCGGCTGAGTTTGGAATGTTTTAGCGAGTGTTCTCGCGTGTTAACTTTATCTTCGTGCCGCTATGTCTTTTTTCGGAGGAATCCGCACTGGGAGGACAGGGAGGACGTTCCCAAAAGGTAGAAAGGTTGTTTAGCTAAACGGCAACTTGATTTCTTCAACTAAAAATACAGATGTAACGAATATACGGTCCTTCTTCAATCCTTGATTCCTCTCGCGAATGTGCGTTCAATCCGCGAAATCCGATGCGCTCGCCCCCGAACGTACGATCGAATTACTTCGGCGGTTACCTATTTACCTACACTTGGAAATTTCATCTGGGCCAACAACTACGCTAATTTCCGTCGAAAAATATCACGCACTGGTGGACGAATGTGCGTGTACGCGCTCGTGATCGCTTAGTGCGACATTAGTCCTTTCGCCGAAGCGAAATACCTGCTCAACGAATTCGTGAACTTTAAGACGTACCAAGTCGCTTGCGTGTAATAACGCTAAAGGAATCGATTTCAGAAATACATCTGTCTTGGCTTCGATTCTTCCATTGCACGACAATAGCGAATTGAGCTTCGCAGTCCGTTGCAATTCATCGGCAATTAGATACTAAATGCAATACAACTGGAAGGCAATTTACAATAATTATCAGATTGTCGAAAGTCACTCTAACTGTTGCCATCGACACTGTCGAATGAAGTTGCATTGCCACTCGTTCACCCGTTGTATTGAAACACTCGTTAGGCGGCCACCGTATTATTAAAACATTACAAATTACCTAACCCATTTTTTCTTTTTGTAAATAAATTCTAATGGTTGATGTAATTACGCGACGATGTTATATTAATTATTGCTACTTTATCGCAATGAAAATTTGAATCCTCGTCGATTAATCGAGTCTTTGATGCAAGTGGTAAATATTTCCAGAACCTCGTCTGCCTTTCGTATAATTCATGGTATCAATTTAGTACTTGAAATAGCGAAGAACGTGGTATTGATTTTTCGAATTTAAAAATAGAAAAAGAGCGGCTTTATATCGCTATTTAGAAAACTGCGGATTTTTAACGGTTTCGAGTGCAACCCTCTCGAAATTAATTCAACTGTAGACGAGTGAAAGATTTTCACAAAACACTCTAGACCACCTCTTTATTTTTCGAAACAAATAGCGAGCGCATTCAACAATTTTCCCCTTATATTACAAATTACAATAGCCATTTATCATTTCCGTTAAATATTATGAAATCAGCTTTACCAACGACCCAAAGCGCAATTAATATGGAAATGGCAACTAAATAAATATAAAAATGGCGTTCAGCTTATACGAAATGTACAAAAATTTGTAACAAAGTACAGTTGTTCAGTTAGTAAGTAAAAGAAATCCCTGAGTATAATCGAGCATATCGTACGTGTAAAAATGCAAAAAAAATTCATGAAAACTCATTCCACCTCCTAGCCAGTGCTTTTATTATATTTTCACGCATCCGTACAATGCAATCCGTCACGATTTTATAATACTGCGATTATAAATATTATAACTATATACACGTAAAGTGTAAGCTGCGATAATGACCGCTGCGCATCCCTTTTTCATTAAACATTTGCACGAGTGTACCTTTGCACTTGGTAAAAGGAGACGGCGATGAATTTCCCAAGACCTCTGGGATATTTGATGGAACTTGAATAAAACTTAAAGAGCTGCTTTTACGAAATTATTTCCGAGGCGAACTTTTCATTTAATTGATACGACAAACAGGCGGCTTAAACCTCGTCGTATCTATCGTCGACTGCATTTTTGCTACAAACATAAAATATGCCTCGATTATCAGATAATAAAATCCCTGAAATTCGCTCCTTGGGAAAACATATCGAAAAGTGTTTAATTTTGCCGGTCTATTTATCGCTCGGATTGAAAGCGACTCGAAAGTACAGATTCTCAAAGTAGAGAAAAGTAAAGGAGAGATCCGTGTAAACGATTTTATTGATATTCCATCCTTTGAAACCAGCGAGAAGGAAATCAATAGATGCAGGAGTGTTTGAAAAATGAAGGACTTAACGCTGTTATATTAAATAAAATGAATCATCCGAGCAGGGGACCTTCATATTTAAGCTAATTAAACCACCCGAAGGATAAAATTGATCGTCATAGCGATACGCACGAAGCTCTCGAAATCAATTGCAGTACGTTTCTTCCAGGAAGAGGAGCTATCACACTTAATTCCCTCCTATTCATCATCGAATGCGCTAGACATCGTCCCGGCATATAAACGAAATCACTCAAAGCTGATTTTTGTCATTACCATACGAAATAAGCCCCCAACGTATCGATAGCCACTAAAACTTATCGACGGCCGATCGGTCCCCGGGGACGAGCCACGAAGACGCCAACGAGGCGCTCGCATTAAGCGAGTCAAAACATACGAAACGCGGGTGGCCCCTTTCCACCCCCGCAGCGCCCGTACCATCGTCCCGACCTCGGATTTCCAATGTACGCGCGCACAATACGCAGGTGGCGAGATCGATAGGAGCGGGTCGCGCAGGACCTCCTGCCGTCGGACACCGCGCTACCAGTTCCCCGGAGAAGGCGCTCCTACTGACGGATGACGAACGTCTTGGGGCGAACGCGAACCCACGAAAATTATCGCTTGCTCATCGCTGCGCAGGCGCGTCCCTGTGGGAACGGGACTCGTCGCCCGGACTTTGGCTGCCGGCGATTCCGATCGACGATTACACTTTACGAGGGGGTAATTAAAACTGCGGCGCGTTACGCTCGCCGAGATTTTTCCTTCGGGATTGGCCCTCTAAGCCGATTACTCCTGCCAGGAGTGATCAACTGCTAATTTCTCATTTGCTGAGTCCTTCGGACTTGCAGCACTGCGTGGACGAGACTGCGTAGCAATTTGCCTAGGCATTTCTTCGATTGCACCTCGGTGCAGTATTGTTCATTTTTTACGTAACTTTCTTTAACTAAATTAGAAGACGAAGAGAACGGCTTGCGAGGCTAAACCGCGTTCGTCGCGCGTTCGTCGCGCGTTCGTCGAAAGTACCCTATTCCGCGTATTAGTGGTAATGATATTCGGATCTTATTACTCAAGATGCTTCGATCTTAACTGCGCGAAATTAATGCTCAAACGTCGATTAATAAAGACAATTTCGCAATTAAAGAGACTCGTTCGTCGAAAGAAGCATCTAAGAGTATAAGTGTCGTTAGGGCACTCCCACTTATTTGCGCGCAATTACGTTGCGTTGTGAAAATAACGAGGAAAGGTTGCCGTAATTACAGTTTCTTAAGCGCTTACGAAAGCTGCGGTACATCCGTCGAATTACATTCGCACATCGAGAGCGTTAATGGTTAGCGACTGTAACATCGCGGGCGTCAAATCCTATCCGCAAAAGAAGTCCTTGAAAACGCATCAAATGCAGCTTTCGCGCATCGCGGAAGAAAGTTCATTAGGGATTGCCGTTGTCAACTGCAGGCCTAAGCTCTTATCGCTCAGGATCATCGCGAGCTCGTAAATTTCAAAGAGCGAGTCCATCGCGCTACGACGTTTTCGTCATTTTGTCGAACGGAGCGAGAAAAGCACGCGAGCGGCTCTTGTGCTCGCGCCCGAGGAGCTTACAATGTCGGGGAAGCGGCCATTGTCGGGAACACGAGGAACCTTTCAAAGGCCCCAATGGAGGTCTTCATTTTTGACACCGAGCGCACATCTCGTATCTTCGACGAGCATCTTCGCAGCTTCGATCGGGGCTTTTAAAAGCCCGTTACGGGGTGGAGGGTGAGTTACGATTGGCCGCGCCCTGCGACAAAAATGACCGGGACAGCCCTCGACGATATTTCCTTCTTTGTGGCGAGGCTCTCCTTCCACCCCTCGACCGCGGCTCTATGGGAAAACAAATTTAACAAATTTAACAAATTTCCAGACGCGACGAGTGCGCCTTTCGAATTTTCGCGCGACACAATGGTCGGTCAAATTGCACCCGCTCGACAGTCAAAACATACCGAGCGCGCAATCACCGATGGAAATCGGTCGATCGGCTTCCGCGGGATCGACCGCAAATGTCTCTTTCTCTTTCTCTATTTCTCTGGATGCAGGACCCACCGAGGGCCAGTCGCAGTTACTACGTTTCGAGTTATCGTTCATCGCCGATCTCCGTGTCTTTGCTTTTTTTATAATCGTCGTTTGCTTTTCCTCGATTCTTTCTTCTCCCCCCACCAGCCCCCAACCGCCCCTTTACACGTTTCTGCTTTTGTGATGTCTGCGTTACTCGAAAGAGGCAGAAGCCGTACGTGATATATGAAATATCGCGTGCATTGTGAAGTACTACGTTGTTCGTGGCGGACGATTAATCGGTTCTGCTAGTCTATTCAATTACGATTCGTTATTGCAACGATACGAGAAAAATTCTCGTATCCTGCTTGCTTTTCCTCCTGCTTTTGTGTTTGGTTTCTGAAAAATCCTTCCGACCGGATATCGGTTGCATTTGTTGAAATATAGCAGTTTCCATAAATTCCGAGGGATTCGATTCTTCTTGGACTACCGATATTCGTTTGTTAGCGCGTGCAGTGCATCGATTTTCTTCGTTCGTTGCTTGGATTTGTTTTCCTACAAGTGCCAACTGGGAGGCAAGAGCATTTCCTCCTGAATTGATAAAGAAAAGCATTAAATATTAGGGACGGTACAATGAAACGATCAACCTAATCATCTAGAACTCTAAGCCATTGTCCGTTGTTTATATTCGGAAAATTGTGCCGCGCGTTAACTTTCATAGGATTACGAAGAAAATTACGTTTTTAGCGAATTAAGCGAACGGAATTACTAGGCTTAAAAACTTTGCGTCTTTTAAATCCGCGGAGTAATCGAATGCAGCGCAACCGGTTCAGAATCAAGAAAATCCATCGATTGCTCAGTACGTCGATTAGGGTGCAGGTATTCGAAATTGCCAAGCTTCGGTTGGATAACAAACGAAGATATTCGATAAAGACTTTGCATCGACGTTTTGCGATCGAGTAATTATAAATAAATTGAAATCGAGCGCTTCGGCAAGAAAATTGCTCGAGTCTCGCGTTCGGTGAACACGTTAACCCAAGAACTTATTGTAATAAACGATGCACATTTCACGTGAAATCACTAATGAAATTACTAATGAAATTACTAATGAAATTACCAATGAAATTACCAATGAAATTACCAATGAAATTACCAATGAAATTACTAATGAAATTACTAATGGAGAGAGACATAATTACGAAAGAAAAATTCTAATTCAAGTGAATGAAATAAGACGTTTGGCTTCCTTAAATTTGCGATTCAAAGTGGCGATTCATACTCGGCTTTACGTGGCACACTCAGGAGCACTCAATACTCCTAACAAAATTCTATCAAGGGTACAATAGCGAGGATCCACGTTGGCTTAACGTAGAGGTGAACCACCAAGAGCTCGAGAGAAATGGCATTAGTGTACAGTAATATTACACTTAAAAGCATGGAAAACAAAACAACGGGAGTCCCAGGACGAAAGTTAGGGTGATGGAATTTTCGGATTTCTGTCAAAGCTTCGCTTGTCCCGAGGGATCAATTTCCCAGAAAGACTCGAGCAACTCGTAGAAAATTCGAGCTTCGGAGCTGAAGCGCGAGGAGTGGGCCTAAAGTGGAAACTCGACTTGGGATTTCCTCGCGCAGCTCGACATTTGCGGTAAGGGGGTTATCAACCAACGGGTTACCAACTCCCCCGTCCGCAAACTTATCGCGCGAATTAATATTGCACGCGCGTAAACGATCGCTATCGCGAGGCCATTCGTTCCGTCTTACACGCATCGTTCCGTATAATAAAGAGGAGGAAACGCGCATGAATAGATACTCGCAGCCTTGTAATTCAATAACTCAGGCCCGCAGCGCGAGATGCAGGCGCTCAGCCTCCGGCGCAACATACATAAATTTGTCAAAATACAACCTCGCGCCTCGTCGTGTTGTGTATCGAGGCTTTTTTCTCGACCGCATGAATGCTACTCGAACGAGGATTAATGTCTCTATTTCCCGCAAGGCAATAACATTCGACGACTATCGTCATTTGTCCGGCTCTTCTCGTCGTGATTATTCCTTTTCCTTTTTTCCCGTGCGGTTTTTTTTTCTTTTTTCTTTTTTTTTTAACGAAAAGAGAGGCAGACAGGGAGCGAGAGGGAGAGACGTGGAGAGGCTCGTGCGCGAACGTTAGGCAGCTGTCGCCCATTGGGCGCCATTGTCGAGCGACGTTAGGAGTGGTTCCCGAATAGAGAGAGCAGAGAACAGCCGGTATTGTCCGACCGGGGCGAGATCCGCGGCCGATTACGTCGCGACGGCGATACGATCTCATCTGCATCCCCGCGGCCCTCGAGCCCCGGGCCACTTTCCTCGCGTACGCGCATGCGCGCCGTCCGCTTAAACCTCGCGCATCCAACGTCATTCGCGCGCCTTATCCCCGCGATCAGCCCCGTTCGCCCGTCTAATTTCGACCCTCGTAATTACCCGAATAAATGTCGAGCGCCGACGATCTCGTGCGCGTCTCCGCGGCTTTTGCTGCAATACGCTACGAGTCCGATGCGTCGCGAACCCACGATACGAGCTTTTATTACGCACCAAGTACACGCTCGCTCGATACTTGGCCAAATTCCAATTCCTCGGTTTAGCTCTTGGAAGGTACGCTTGTGTGCATGTACAGCAAAGGTAAGAAAGCGCTTCAAGTAGATGATCGAGTAGATGTCGCGCGCACTACTGGTGACTCTTCGCTCGGGAATACGTACCGCCGAGAAAGAAAATGTCTTTTTAATCGTAGTATCGTACGTTCATACGTTCACGCGTCTCGCGAGTCTTTCGTTTCTGACATAAATTTAATTCTTACGTTTGGACGACAGTTACTTTCTCAGCTTGCAAGATTATCAAGGAAGTTGAAAGTACCTCATGGCTACGCAAATTCCGACAACAACGACAGCTTTACTTACTAGTAATGCAAATTCCACCGGTTGTTGTCGTTGTTTTTTGTAATTCTTGTAATTTTCATTAGAACTTTTCGTTGGTAATTTCATAAAGAGTGATATGAGAAGATTTTAATAATAATTAAATCAACGATAACAAGAGTACTTTCCTTTTATTTATTATGCGACTTATGAAAATAAGAAAACCTCTCGAAAGTACGAAATCTTCGACGATAGACTTGGACACATTTTTTATTTACTTATACAATTCGCTGAATGAGGTTTACTTGTTACGTAAACCTGTATTTCGTGTAATTAGTACAAAAAATTTCTGCCGAGACGAAGTAGATGTTATGCCACTGATATGGGAGAAAAGTTCTTACTTCACTTTTGCACGTATATTATAAATTTTACCGTACCAATTTCGTAAAACTTTTCTCAGGATTCCACGGATTTTTAACTTCGTTCCACTCGCCCTGCGCATAAAACTTGCCAATCCGTGGAAAAATCGTGTTTGTTTAGTGATAATTTTTAATGTTTTATGAATCGTTATCATATGAATCGTTTTATTAATTAGTTTTATCGCTACGATATGGTGAACCAAGGTAAACCAATATAACGGAATATTAGAACGAGTTTAAATAAATTAGTAACGTCATAGCTGCTGCGAAGGAATAAAAATAATTTTAAAAGCCCTATTATTTCTAATGTAATAAAATGAAGTTTTCATAAGGGAACGCGATGTGCTACGTAACTGTATCGCAATAAGCATACAAAATCTTGGATCACGTATACTTTGTGACAATTATAAATACATAACGCACGGGAATTTGTATATTATTTCGTATGAGAGTTAATAGTTTTTAAAAAAAACTGTAGAGGTCATGATTGAAATTTGAAAAGGAGTTGAAACGTGCATGTGCGGATGAAAAGTGTGTGTAACGCAAAGTTTTAACAAAACACGAATTCAAACTTCAGCGGGCGAAGGGAACTTTTCGTATGCGGCAAAAAAGGCGTACTTTTCGAGTAAAATCCTTTATTTTTTGTTGGTCCGCAATTCTCGAGAATTCCTTGGTTCTCTCGTTATGAATGGCTCGACGAACAGGCGCGTGTCCTCCCCATCCTTTCCTGGAACAAAATCTGTGCAAGCATCCATGGATTCTCTGATTTACTTAGTTCATCCGTGCGATTAAGCAGGCCGCTCGCTATTTGTCTTCTTTATAATTTCCTCGTACTTGGAAATGTAGGATTTGATAAGTAGCTCGTGCGCGAATACTGAAATGCGCTGCAATCGCCGTCGTTTTTTTTTTTTTTTTAACATTCCAAAGCGCACGTCCTTGGGTTAGCGTTGGGTCTCTTTCGATCGCTCCTTCATTGTGCGTACGAGTGAACTAGACGACGGCTTTTACAATTATCATCCGCAAATCGTGGGCAATTATTAAAAGAAAATCCCGTCTCGAAGTTTCCATGCCTTCCAGTACCTGGTTAGTTACCTTTTTAGTTACCTTGGAATGACAAACAATTTCAGTAGCTTGCATTTTCTCACAAGGTACTTTCAAGTCATAGTATCAAATGCCCCCCAATAGCCTTAGTTAACATCTAGTCCGCTTTCCATCCTATTTTAAACATTGAAAGTTGCGCGACTTTGAGCAAAGACAGTTAAAGCAAAAGATAACTGCACTATCGAATATCGTAGTAGCATTTTCAAATAAGGAATTTCTAAGGAATAGAGAATAGAACGCATTGAAAGGCCCACGATGTACCGCATAGCGCGTTGTACAGCTAACGTATCAGCAGCTAAAGGTGTTCTACTTTTCTCCGGCAGATACGCACACCAAGGCAAATAAACCTTTCCGTTGCCGAAGAGCCAAAGCCAAACGAAGGTTCAAAATAAGCAAAGGCTGATTCTCCTTCGGTAATGAGTCCTCTCCTGGGAATATTTCTTTGCTCGTACAAGGATGGATCCACGAACTGCGAAGTGCGCAACGTCGACGATTACGTCACGAGCACACCGATGGCCTCAACCGCTTGTTGCGAAGCAACGTTACGCGCGCCCATCGAAAAACGAGTAGGTAAGTGTCTGGAAGTGCCGAGTCATCGACTCGTCCGTGTACGCTTCGGAAGAAAAGTACAGGTATACGGGCAGCCGTCCATCGCCGCAAAATCCACTCCACTTTCGGCTAATGGGACGGATGACCGGATTCCGGAGGATGATTAACGCGGGCCCTCCGTGGACGTTGCCGGGGCGTCTCACGGATCGTCCCTGTCCGCGGATCGAAACAAAAGAAGATTACGCGCACTCGGGATTACACCTTGGACCGGGGTTCATTGCCGGGGGCCGAGGTTGTGCAATGGTCATAAATTTCAGGGGTTAGTAGAACTTTTGCGTGAGATAGCTACGAGTGCCGGGCGGTTTAACTTTATTTTTGCGCAAGAGAAATAATGTTGCTTTTGCTTAACAGCTGATCATTCGGAGCTACGGTTCAACATTACATATTTCGCAAATATTTTCGTAATGTGCGCCATTGTTCCTGGGAGCGAATGGAACAAAATGGAATTCGTTATGAGCAAGTTTATAGAAAAGATTTTGTGAAAACTTTTCTTCGTTGTGTAATAGATCACGCGACACTTGCAATGTTCCTACGTGTTTTCGCGTTATTAAGGATCTTAAATCCCTCGGCCGGGCGTTTCCATTAGGAATATCTTGAAATTATGATTATTACAGTTTTCTAAACCAGGATCCTCTTTTGAAAGCGTTTTGTGTTTATGTTTTGCGTTTATCCCGAGTCCAACTCCCCTCATTTTTATGAATTTTTAACGAGAACCAGAATAATAAGGAGAACCTGTTTGCAGTTAATAAGACTGTAGCACAAGCTCGGATAGCAAAGAAAAGTTTAATAAGTTTATCGGATCAGTCTATCGAAAAACGCGAGTCAGAAGTTCTTGCAATTAATATACTTCCGAGATAGACCGTTGGAAAGAAATTCGCAAGAGTGAGACGCGTTGTCTCTTACCGTGAAACATTATTTCACCAACGGATTCACAATTGGACCGACATTCGTTAGGTTTCACGGTAATAAGCGAAAGAGAAATAAGAGGAGCATTTGTGCGTGCGTTTACACGAAGAGAAGACAATACTCGGTTTCGCGACAAAAGCACAAAGGTAAATACAAAGCTCGACGACGTTTACAAGGGGTAATTTGCTCTTCTCTCCCCACACCAACGCACACATTTGCACTGGAGCATTGCAGTATGTGACATAGACGTCACATTAGATTTGGGATGAGAGCGACACGCGGGAGCTTTGTACAAACGTATCGCATCGAGCTCATCTCTGACCCTTTGCTCTCCAAGAGAGACCGAGTGAGAGACAGAGAGAGAGAGAGCGAGAGAGAGAGAGAGAGAGAGAGAGAGAGAGCGAGAGAGAGAGAGAGAGAGAGAGAGAGCGCGCGTATGAGTGAAAGAGACAAGGGCTCCAGCACTTTGCTTTTCGGCGACTACACGCAGATACGCGAGATAATCTCGATCTACGCTAAACAGCAGCCGCCGTCGCGTACACACGGTAACGCTGCCAACCCGTCCGATAATATAGATAGCATTCAGCCCCCTTGGTGAATTCAATAAAGCTCTCTCTCTCTCGCGCTCTCTCTCTCTCTCTCTCTCTCTCTCTCTCGCGCTCTCTCTCTGTCTCTTTCTGGGTCGCTCGCTCTTCCTCTTTGCCGGACCTCGTGAATGAGGGCATTGTCGGATATCGGGCAGAGTCTGGTTCGCGAGCGCCCGAAACTCTTTCCATTCGCGGCGACCGCAGGGATGCGGGAATCCGCCGCAACTCGTTTGATGAGCCAATCTAGTTTGGTTGGCTGAAGCGCTGATATTTTGCGGCTGGAGGACGGACCAACCGCGAAAGTATTGTCCGCGCGAGATGGAACTTTTTATTTATTGTTTATTTTATCGGCCGGTGCCGGTGCCACAGCAGCGGATAAAAAGTCCGCCGCCCCGGACCTTTTTAAATCGTTTGCGCTAGATTTATTTATTGGCTTTGGCCGCGCAAAGTGCGCCAATGGATGCGTTATTCCGTATGAAATAACACTGATTTACGGCCTCTGGGCATTTAATTATGCCCTCGATTTTCCGTTAATCCGCCTTTTCGGTATTCGCTGTTATTTAGCAAACACTTTGGTAAACATTTGGAGATCGAGGTACTCGTTTACGGCGTTGCAGGCGCGCATTTACGAAATACCCCGCTCGGCTTCGGATCGTGATTCGTACCGTAGATCGCAATGAGAGTTCCGATGCATTAATATCATCATCTTCAGTGGGGCGCGACTCGCTATTTTCCATCGGCAATATTTGCTCGAGAATGCAATGGAATGTTGGCTAGGCCTCCAAGATTATTATTCTCGTTATTGCGCTTACGTGCATTAGCGTGTGCAGGCGTGTGCAGGCGTGTGCAGGCGTGTGCGCCAAGTGGATATCTTCTACCGGGCGAAATTATCTCCAGCAAAAGGCGCTGCAGCTGTCCGTCAATTTTTTATCGATCGACGAGCAAAAAGGAGCAGCGCACGTGGGAGATCCGTACCGCGGAGCCTCCTATACGAAAAAGGAAGAAGGATAAAATGCAAAGTTTCGCACAATCGTCGGGCCGATGCACGAAGCATCTTTAACCGATCACGAAATTGCCCAGAGCGTTGCAATAAGCCATAAAGATAGCGCTGTGGGGATACGTTGTCCAAGTTCTGCGCAGTCCGCGTGAACCCTTCCTTTTTATAATATATAAAGATATGTGTATCCTGTACCCGGAATAATTATATAGACGCGCGCGCGCTCTCTCTCTCTCTCTCTCTCTCTCTCCCTCGCTAAGTACGAAGATCCATCCGGGAGATGAAGAGCCGAACCGGTGCTTTTTTTCTCGCTTTTGTATACGCGGTAGACTCTCTTCCTAATACAGTCTGTCGCTTGTGCATCTCGCCTTTGAGCGCATGCGTCAATGACCATATAGTTCAAAGCCGTTCGAGCGAGTGCAGACGCTGTTAATGAAATCGCCTTCAGGTGCGTCTCCTTTTATTTTTTACGTACAGCTCGTGCAAGGCCTCTTTACCTTGTGCACCGATCGTCGCAGTCGCTTCCCCCGTAATTCGAATGAGTTTTTCATCGGCGCCTTGATTAATTCCCGTGCCAGTTGCATCGGTGGAATTAAAAGAATTTATAACGAGCGATGAAGTCATCGCGAGAGATACGGATCCGCGCGTACTGTCTTTGAAAGTAATCGCTCGATCGATCGATCAGGAATTACAATGTGCGTTGACAATATGTACGTTACATCGATAACGGAGATAAGATTTTACGTTTTCAACTCGTTGCGTATTCCCGCTGCTTATTTCAGCGAAGCAGAGCGAGAGTTTCAAAAATACACCCAATGTAATTTCCTGAGATAATGCGGTACGGGCGATTGCGATTAAGAAGGGCTCGCGTGCGATCGAGTCAGATACGCGGACCAACGATAAAGCGTAATTGTCCTCTAATGTCTCGATAATGGGAGTCGCTGCGAGGACGCTTACTCCCGAGGAGAGCGAAATCAATTAACGTCGCTCGAGCGGAGGGACAGATGTCGCAGAGGACGAATCGAGGAAATCGAACTCGTCCTGATTGCGGCGCGCAGAGCGTCAATTTTTTGTCGCAGGTGCCAGGAGCCGATCGCGGTATCGCGAAACGCAGCTGCGCCGACAGGTCGAGTGACGCGGACACCTGATGCACGTCGATTCCGTCGGTCATTCGATCGCCCTCGACACCGGTATCGCGCTTGAAAATTCGTCCGGAGTGTCGCGAGCTCGGATGATGGCGCACGCGCGCGCAACACAACGACAAAGCCATCTCGCTCGCCGAGGAACGCGAAATGGCCTCTGGAGCGCCAAACGCAAACGCGGGAGCAAGCATTAGAAGCCGAAGAGGTTTGAGCGCGGTTACGTAACACCTGGTGCATTAATCCGAGAGCACGACAATGGACCGTCGCGTAATCAGATCGCGTCGTCCGAGATTCCGGAGAAAAGGCTCGAGGTCCTTCCCCGAAGCGAGCATTCCGGGCGTCGAGTCGCAAACCCACCCAACCCCCAACCCCCCCCCCCCCGCCGCCGAAAATCTCGGGGAAGCTTACGCAAGCGCCTTACCCCGCGCGAAGATGTCGCGATACGGTAACGAGCGACGACGGCGTCATCGTCCACCGGGAAAATCTGCTCGCGATCGGGGAACGACGAAAAAAGCCCACCCCATTGTCTCGGCCGGGGCTGGGGGATGCGAAATTCACTCTCGGTCTCGGGGGGTGGGAGGAGGGCGACTACCCGCTGGGAGGCTCAGCTTGGCTAATCCGGGCGTCGAACAAAAAGAGTTGGCGCCGATATAACGAGGCGAAATGCAACGCTGCCCTGCTTTCTTGGCAACGATGCCCCCGCCCATCGCCTAAGCCCCGTAAACAGCGCTGCCTTCGAGACGTCGCCCCGTTGGCACTCCAATTTCTGCGGCGCTGCTGCCCCTATCTTCCACGGGGATCTCTCCCCGGCTATTCTAGTCCGCCTTCCTTTTTTCCGCTCGGCTCCGCGCATTTTTGCAGTTTTTAACCTTCTTTATGCGCGCGCACGCACGCACGCACGCACGCACGCACACACACACACACACAGGGACTCGCTTTTCGCTCATCCGCAAATCTCGTTTGGTGCTCAATGGACGCGCGTGCAGTTGGCCTGCATCGGACAATGTGCACGCGAGCTTTCCCGGTTACCATCCATTTGCGTTATCTGCACGCCTAATGCGGGGCGTGTCTCGGTTAGCAACATTTTACTTCTCCCCGATGCTTTCTATTAGCTCGAGTTCTCGTGAGTCCCGACTCACTGACTTGCAATTGCAACGATAATCTCCCAATTACTTGTAATCGTTCGAATCCACGTCGCTTGCGGCGATTGATTTCTGACGCGAATTTCTCTGTCTTGTTTGCCAAGTTTGCCATTGCGACGATTTACATCCGCATACGTACATACGTATACTCTTGCGTTGCCACGCAGTCGATTTGTTGCTGGAACATTTATCTTTGCAACGCTTACGATTTTATGCAATTTCTAAAAGCAAACGATAATATAAAGTTGAAATTACTAGAGAAAATGATATCTGGGAAAGAAATGACGCAATTTCTTAAACATAGTTACGCTTGAAGTCGTATTTGCACATTTAAAGAGAAATAGAACTTTTCTCCAGTGTAGCGGGTGTTTCCATTTATTTAAGAAAATAATAAATATACGCAAGAAAAGGTTTAGTAACAACTGAGGAATTGCTTCGTTAGAAAATAAATCATCGCTCAAATGCCTGAATAATTCCTAGGATTACATATCTTTTTTTTTTATACTCGTAAAACACGAAGTCGGATAAAGTATTTTTAAGCGAGATAAAAAGTTACCCTTTCAACCTCCTTTAACAACGTATTTATGCTTGATTCTACCGCGACTTTACTAGCTATACACGCGCAAATATTTACCGTTGCGTTATATTCGCAATAAGTATGTGCAAGAAAAGGCTTAACTTTCATTGAGTATCGGCTAACAAGATGTTGCAAATAACGAGCGTACGTGTACTACAAAATTCAGGAGGAAGTACAAATGTGACGTACGAGCAAAGGCGAGGGCACCCGAGAGAAAGGGTTGAAGAAGCAAATTCACGAGCGCCAGGAGAGAAAAAATGGGGTCGAGTTTAATTTTGCGGTGTAATTATTTTTTAAATTAAAGTGCGCTCCAGCTCTGCTCTTCCCGCCGTTGCTTTCTTTCTTTTCGTCCGCAGACTCCACCCACTCACATTCGGCTTTTTCTAGACATTCTCTGGAACTTTTAATTTTTGTTAAATTTCAAAAGCCCAGACCTCCGCTATTTTTACACATTTTAAGCGCACTCCCTCAACAACTGCGTACCTCGTTCCTTTTATAATGATTTAAAAGGAAAAGCTTAGTTAATAGTAATCCGAAGCAATAAAAGGTCGAGCTCGGTGTCGCTTGTAGGACACAAAGTGTGGTGTTTTCAAATATTAATGACGTTCTTGCGGAACGAAGAGTGACAGGGTACTTTTATCCTCGCAATTATCGTTCATGGGCTGACGTACGTTAAGATTCCTCCTATATATTCGCCGACTGTTCTTCTTCACCTTCAGCTGCACTGAGATTCGTGTGCGCACAACGTTGCATACGCAAAGGCGAACTCGAAACCGCAGCAGCCAAGTCCAACAAAAGTATGCTAAACAGGTAGAAAACATATGCGGAAAACTGGCCTCTGTTCCGATTTAGCGATCCAAAAGCCATCACGGCAAGTGAGACATTTGCGACATTCGTGGTTGTCTCGCCCGAGGTACCGATCTCGCATTATTTCTTGCGAGCAATGACTTTAGTCGGTGCGTGTGCGCGCGGGGGTTGAAGTCCGACAATAAGGGAGAAAAGTCGCGAGCCATTTGTTACCGAAAGAAGCACGCCTTTCATCCTGCTGGATCTTGATTTAATAGCGGGATACGAGCTCGTGCTTCGAATGAATTATTCTTTATTCTGGTGGAATTTATTGCATTAGCCACCGCGGAGCGATTGATAAGAGCAAGAGCTAAGAAATCGTGTTTTTCGGGTTCCTTTGATGCAACGTAACTTTCTAGGGAGCGTCAGCGCGCTCACATTTATCGCGCACGTTTAGAAAGCTTTGAGCTTTGCGTAATGCTGCGAATGCCTTCGTTTCGTATGCAGATACCCTTGTATGGCGCATGGCGCATACACACCGTGTATTTTATGCCCGTATTTAAGCATTTGAACAAAATGCTAACTCTGTTTTTTACGGGAGGCAGAATGGCATGCCGGAATAACGTGGTTGCCTATGGAGCAGTGGAACGCCTTATTCGTATCGTTCAATTTGGCCCGCCCACTTTTATTTCGAAAGCGAAAAAAGCGAGCTAAAGTAAAAAGTAAAGTAAAGTACAAAAAAAAAAAAAAAAAAAAAAAAAAAAAAAAAAAGAAAAAAAAAAAAAAGCAAAACTAGGTGTATTTATTCGGTTATTTATGGACACGCGTGCACAGTAGGCAAATGCAGTATCGCAAATGGAGCGAGTGATACGAGGAGCGCGGCTTTTTCCTCGTATTTTCGATCTGCACGTAGATGCATAAAAAGCGAAAAAGCGAGAGCAAGCGAGAGAAATATAGTAGGCAAAGAGGAGAGAGACTCGCTATACGGAGGCCATAATATATCAGAGATATTGTTATCGCGCGGTAGATAGCACTGGCTCTCTCTCTCTCTCTCTCTCTCTCTCTCTCTCTCTCTCTCGACCATACTTTTTTATACCGAACACGCGCGAAAGGGGAATTTTTATGAGAAAAGCACCGACGGGCAAAGCCACGCCACACACCACCGTATTATAACCGTGCATTCGTGTGGTCTCTTATTCTCAAATGCGCGCAGGACCGTCAGTGCCGCTTCGTTTTTTTTTTCTTTTTTTTTTTCGTCGTACCTCTTTATGTGTTTCTCTGTTTTCTGGGGCTCGGCTCGTGTAGAAGAAGACGGGAAAAATGTATGCGGCCGCACAGAGGACGGGTGGATTTTATTTAGCCCGCATACTTTACCGTTCATTCCGCGCATTAGTTTGGCGTGCATTTTTTCGAGTCCTGTTAGTGAACCACCAAACGCTTTCGAAGCTTGTCTCGAGTTACCCAGACGTCGGTGGTACGACGAAACATTGGACATGTTTTCGCGAGAGAGATGAAAAGGAAACTTTTGTATGCTACACGTATATCCTTATCGCTATTTTCGTTGGTGTAAACTCTGTGCAGCGTAAGACGCATTTTCAAAAATATATCAACACTTATCGTGGTAGGATTACCGTACGAATAGGCAAAGCTCACGATACGAGCAACGGTCGCAATCTCCTTGTATTTTACTCGCGAATTCCCGCGCAAAAGGTCGTTAGGAAGGCACAAGCTTACTTAAGTTGGGAGATCGACTTGGTGGGCGTTGGCATTCCGTCGGTCCCTCGTGGAACTCGGTACACGCACATCTCCTCGATTTCACTCGTTTAACCGCAATTACTTCGATTGCAGTCCGTTGGTTCTTAATCGAGAGCGGACGCGGCGACGCACGAGGACGCAGGTGATCCCGAGGACGCGCAGGTGTCGCGCTTCGATGAAAATGCATTTTTCACGGGCACGCGAGCGCAGTTCGCGTCGCAAACTTCTCCGTTCGTTAAAGGCATTTGCAATTCACCGGAGCGCGATCGAGTCCAGATCACGCGGGTACGTTGCATCGCTTAACCTCTAGTAGCGATCCCGTGATGGACGCCGTCGACGCGTTCGTTATAACCCGTGGAGTGAGAAACTTCACTCGTGGATTACCGATCGGGCCATTGACTTTCGCAAATGGCTTATCTTCGCCCCTTCCGCGCTTCCTCTGTATCTCGTTATAAATTTGCTATTTTGATCAGCACCAATTGATTGGCGCATACGATCGCATCGATTAACTTTTTCTCGCGCTGAACTTTGTCGTTGTGAACGTCTTTTAGTCGTTATGGGATATATCAGGGCTTCATCGATGAACGCGCTGCTTTTCAAATTCTATTTCGTTCATGATTTAATTAAACGTAAAGTGTGCCTTGGGCGTATTAAGAAGATCGAGCGTTCGATAGGATATGGAAACCGTTGGCATTGATGAAATCGAAAGGACGAAATCTTGTTAAGGGCAGGAGCGAGTGATGCACCATCGTTTTCGAGCGAATTATTCAGACCACCAAACACTTGATCGATTTTCCAGACACTTTCCAAAATTTAACGAGACGCCGAAAGACCTTCCATAAAGCTAAAATGATTGAGTACAAATGTCTTGCGTTGAACCAGCTTACGGTAATCCTGTGTAGCGAAAAACGAGACGCTCCGCTTTTTCTCGGCGTATGTAAACATTGATAAATGAGAAAAAAGCGCGAGGACATCCGTGAATGCGAAGCAGCGGCGAGCGGAGGGGAAAGATTTGTAGTCGGCCTCGCGATCGAGGAAGTTAATATAAGCGGAGAGTCGCACTCCGCCCCTCGGAAAAGGAAAAGCAGAAGAAAAGGAACGAATGGGGGGCGAGGCTGCGGGTAGAGGAGGGAAAGCGACTATGTTCCAATAATATAGCTCGCTCTCTCTCCCACTGATTTCCCCTCGCACTCGCGCACTCGTTTTCTCTATCCGGGCGAAAAAGGGACGGCGTGGTTGCGCGGTTCGGAAGGAGGGAGTGGAAAAAGGGAGGAAAAGGGGCGAGAAGCGTCGGTACGCCGCCGTGCATACGACTGACACTATCGAAGCAATAAATATACCGAGGAGTCTCTGACGTCACCCTCGCGTTCTCCGATATTATACTTTATCTCGAAACTAATTCCCGCGACCAGATTTATTGCGCGCCCGAGAGACGGCGAGGGAGAAAGGGGTGAAAAAAACTCCTGCTCCGCTTTCTGCCGCTCCCGGGAGGACTTATCTCGCTAATGTAAAAGTACGCGCCGCCCGTGCGATCCGAAACGTCCGAAGCACATTTCTTTTTATACGCTAGGATTTCCTTTTAGTTTGAGCAGCTCCTGCCTTACGCGCATGCGAATCAGAGCCCAAAATCACGATTCGTCCTTTACCTTGCGCTCGCGCATTCTCCTCTTCTGCCTTACGAGTACAATTTTCTCGAGGTTTATTCCGGATGAAACTCGGTGCGTTCGTAGTCGCTACTCGCGATTTACTTTTATAACCCGAGTGCTCGAATCCTCGCGAGCCATTCTGACGCGATTACTCGGAATTTTAGGCTTCGATGCCAAAATCCACTCTACTAATCGTCGATTCGTGTGCTTAAACTTATTAAAACTCCAAGGCCGTTGTACCTGCATTAGTAAAACAGCAAAATTATCGTATCTAAAATTACTACGCTTGTCCAAGTAATCTCTGTTCAAATTGTTTTAATTTTCAGCCGCAAATAATGCTACAGCAATGCCTTATGACTCGATGAAATATCGTTGAATTGGCAACAGCGTACAAAGTGCTGTGCCAATGAAAATGTCATTAATCGGTCGTAAACTCTTGTACAATTATGATTTACGTATATTTCGTTGCCTTTTCATTGCATCAAGTACCTAGGGATTTCCCTAATTATTTACTTTGCTTCAAGTCTGTGAACGTGATGTCAAGTTAACGTAAAGATTGGGTTTATTGGAGCCCAAATAATAGTATCGTGGAAAGCCTTCGGATCGCTTGGTTTCAAAAAATATCTGACTGGAACGTAAATAAGTACAAGTAATACGACACTCGCTAGACTAGACTGTAAATGTAACTCGTTTCACTGCTCTCTTTTATAGATATTTACAGGACGAAATTAAAATTTTTTGCAGATATTGACGGGTGAAATCAACCGATGATAACGAAACTGTATGTATTTCGTTATATTGGAATATTTACGATTCCTATAATTCACGTACCTGTGGCGCTTATAACGCTTGCCGATGCGCTATACGCAACTTGGAGCCCTTAACTCAAAGACCTTCGAATATTACCAACACGTTCGATCGATGTATTCGGCTCGACTTGACAACGTTATTCGCGCAAAAGTATACCAATGAACGTTTTCGTAAAACGTGTGGGTGAACCTAAGTTTATACAGACGTCCAATCGTGTACACGACGCACGACGCACGACGCACGACGCACGACGCACGACGCACGACTCACTTGCCGAATCCATTAGCGAATGACGGGCTTTTCGTCGAGGCGCCCTAAATCAGGGCGTCCACGGTCACGCAGTGTCCGGGTTGACGGCGTGCAACGAAAATCTGCCGCATCCCGCGCAAATAGTCGTTCAACGCCGACCGCCGGAGAAACGGTACAATGCAAACTTCGTCCGAGCACATGTGGATCTGCCAAAGTGGGGGCACAATCAAGCGATTTCGTCTCCATCGGGTCGCCGGTCGACAGATGCGCGTCGCGGCCAATTGACGTCGCGGCGGGTGGCGCCGGCCTCTGGTACTTGTTGCGGTCTCGCTGTCTCGGAGCCGATCTTAATTGCAGCCGAAAGTGAACGCGGTGACCTGCGTCCGCGCCCCCGATCCTCCGCGACATATGCGAGTGTCTCCCTTCGAGGTTGGTGAGCTTCCCTGCCATTGTGCGCTCGTCTCCACTTGTCGCCTGTGTTTTGGGTAGGTGTTGACGCTCTTTCCATCGGTGCCCATTGTTTTTACGCGGCACTGGTTGCAGCAGCGGACAGATTGCGCACATGCTGCGGTCGGTAAATTACAAGGGTAATAAATGTTTGCGCGGCCACTGTAAGGCACTTTTATAGTCGCATTAGAGAAATGCGCGACGGATCCATTACTTATCCGGCGAGGGTGCAACTGTTTATCGACTTTGTGTAATATGCGCGACCCGCAAAAGCAATAATGTACTCCGAATTGATGTAATCCGAAGAAACACTGGCGTTTTTCACCTGCCGAGTCTCCTCGTAAAACTCGACCGCAAAAGCAACTAAAACTGTTCCTAACGTTCGATTTCAGTAGGGCTTTTCGATAAGTAGTGCTGCAAGTCTTAAACCAGGAATCGCATACTTATAGGTAAATATGAAATTGTCTCCAAGGATATAATGGCACATATAAGAAAAAGTATTTTTAAATGGAATAAAAATTGCGTCAACATTTGCGCAGATTTTTATGCATTGCTTTCGGATGAAAGTGGTCTTTTAATAAATGTGTGCGCACGCGTATGCATGTGGACACGTAGCGTTGCGCATGCGCGCGTATAGGCACGAATTGGATTTTTATGCGCGTGTGCACCTATATCTGTATCGTCGAAAGAAAGTAATTGGCGCGGGAGCGTAAGTTTGCACGTTCGAATGGATATTTGCGCGCCTGGAGGCATTTCACATTTATTGGTACGATTGGCTTCACAGGTATACGCGTGCAATGACAGAAGTACATTAGTTCGATGGCACATTTATAGAAATGTATTCGATAAACGACCACTAAAAATTAATGACCGAGCCAACGTAAAATATTAACGTTAGTGTACTAATAAAGGTGAACTGTTGTATAAATAAAATAGCGTTAGTGACCGTGATACCGCATTAAGCATTCGCACTGAAATCTGAATGTTACATTTAATTTTTCAAGGCGACGATTAAACAAATGTATGAGTTATAAGGCAATGAAAGAGTATAGATAAAATTGCGATATCGTCATTTTATATATATATATATATATATATATATATATATATATATAAATATTGTAGCACATAATCAATCCGACAAGAATATATGCATTTATTCCGTTAAGACCTTAATGCACGAGCTCCTAATAATAACCTTATACCCGGACGTTGACACGATCTCGATTTATTAATTTATCGTTTTTACACTATTTGCTTACACTTTCAACGAAAGATAATATAAAAATAAATACATTCCAATTGTTTCATCCCAAAAGTTGCAAATAGCGATAAATATTAGAGGTTACGCGTTTCCTCCTGTTTATTTCAAAGGCAATGTGTCCATAAATGAATACTCGGGAACATTCGAAGAAAAAGACCGCAGTTTCGATCGAGTATTGCCGATCGGCACGACACGAGAACAAAGACGCTAAATATCCGAGTGTATCTGGACGCTCGTACGATACGTCGTTAGTTGGCCGTAGATTAGCACGTAAATTCGTAATTCGGAAACTCGTAGCTAACGAGGACGAGGCGCCGCGTAATCGGGCCGGTGCGCAATGCGCAGAGTACGCAAATCATCCCTGACAATTATTGAAATACACGAGGCCTGATTAAAGCGAGTCGGTTCGTCGTGGCTTACGCAATCGGGCGAGTGCATAATGCGCAGCGTCCCATCGAGATTGCGAAGGTGGACGCGCGTCGTTGCGCCGTTAGGCTGATTTGTCGGTTTATTAGATCTTAGTTGGATTCGCAATTTGCGTAAATTAGACGATTTCGGCTCGCTCGGGTACTCTAACGGCGCGTGTAATCGCCGATGATTTGGGCGAGCGCGACCCGTAAATTTCGTCTTTGTCATCGGCGTTAATTGGCCCCGGTAAGAGCCCCGTTTCTTACGTTATCCCGATGTATGCGTGGACGCAGTGCGCCATTCCCTCGGAGGCTTCCGCAAGATGTAACGCGCCGCGATTACGCGCGTTTCGTTACTCCACGTAAAGGGAGGCGTTGCTGGTCGTGGCCCCTAGTGGAGCGTCGTCGTCGTCGTCGTCGTCGTCGTCGTCGTCGTCGTCGTCGAACGGAGAGCCGTTCGGGGAGAAAAGGAACGGATGAATCATTCGGGCGGATTCGGGAGATCCTTCGTGGGTGATCGCGAAGGACGCCGGGAAACCTGTCGAGCCGGCGCTATCGATAATCGAATCGCGCGATCGACCGGACTCGCGACTACTGGCGTTTCCATCGCGGTAACGAGAGCGAAATTAATTCGGGCCTGACGTTCGCTAGGGCGAGCCCTCATAATATTGCCTCATAATTCTCCGTCGCAATCGGGCTTATCAGCCTGACAGTGGCGTTTCAATTAGCCGCGGACGGCAAAAGTCTTATCCCGGGATACGTAATGCGGCTCGGCATAAATGCGCATTAATTAATATCCGGTTGCTTGTGCTCGTTCGGCCGTTATGTGTGCGTTTGCACTGATCTACCGGCGGGGCTTCGCGGATCAGTTCTCGGGTTCGTGCGGAAGCTCGAGATGATTCGAGCGGGGATTTTTTGCGATTGGAGCGCGAGTTGATGAATCCCCTTGCGCTCCGAGTCTTTGGCTTATTATTAAAGTTATTTAGAAAAAAGCCAAAGGGTATGAGAAAAAGATTAGGTACCGTTGGTAGTGTATCAAGGCACTAAGGAGGTATCGTCCGTTATCTATAAAAATATCCCCGTAAGAATTTTTAACGTGAACTTTCACGTTTTCCAAAGTTTCATCATCGATAGTCAAATTTTAAGGAGAAAACGCAACTTATCGCCTACCGCATTTATCCAAAGCATGTACTAATAGTTATTATTTCTTTTCTCTCCTTCGACGTCTTAGCCTTTGTGCTTTCGTCTTTTACATTAGCGATATTGACGTTGTAAATACCTCGCGAGTATGACGGTATTATTTAACAGCATAAGAACAGGTGCAGTCATTGGATATATCGCGAAAACAAATTTTCATCTTTGTTCGTGTAATAAAGTTGTAATGTAAGTATCGCTGTTATTGCACTTGTATAAATCATTTCAAATATTTTGAAATTATGTGCAA
The DNA here is from genome assembly GCA_018907045.1 of Wiebesia pumilae. NCBI lineage: Eukaryota > Metazoa > Arthropoda > Insecta > Hymenoptera > Agaonidae > Wiebesia > Wiebesia pumilae. The sequence continues at coordinate 8,711,915 of JACCHZ010000138.1, forward strand.
ATAACGTAACGTATAAATTACAGTTAGAGGTAGAGTTATGCAAATACGTGACTCTCTTCGCGTATGTTATCGATCATAATTTAAGAAAGGGTTGTTTAATGTACCCCGAAAAATGAAGTAATTTAACAACGCTAGACAATTGATCTTCTATAGGCGATCCCGATAGAACTTTTGATAAATGATGGTGTACGCGTACATTCGTAAAATAACGTCAATTGAGAAAACTATAGTTCACATTTCACAAAAGTAACGATGTAAACCAAGACATTAGGTTAACTGTAGCGTGAAGTAAAAATGCCAAGTAATACAAGCTTTACAAAAACTGTTCTTGTAAGGTAATAATACCGGTCGCTTATTTCCAAAACCAATTTATTCAATTACCACAATTACCTAAAAAATTCCGTTCGAGTGGTTCGTTGACGAGTTGTAGTTTAAAAGGCGTTCATCCGTACGTCATCCGTAAATTTTTCATCTCTCGGAGCTCAAAATACTATCGGTCGAGAAAAATTACGCAAGAAACCATCAATTTCACACAACGATAAATAAAAGTGCAAGGCACATTCGACACAATACGGCCCGTTGGAAAATCGCGTAAAGTGTATTTTACGCTGACAACTGAAAGGAACGTAAATGAATCTGTAAGGTACGCCGAAAAGAAATCCTTGGCCTTTTTCCGGGGGCACACTTTTCCCCACGAGAATCCCACGAGAGAAGAATGGTGGCGTGCCGGATCGGGGAAAGCGACAGACGAAAGTCGCGAGGATGCAAAAAAGAGAAGAAGGGCTCGACCAGGGCCGACGGGGGTGCGGAGCTCGCAAAAGTGTCCGACTCCCGTCGTCCCACGTGACGCGACAAAGGGAAAGTCCGCAGCAGCGGAAAAGAGCCGCGACCCTCGACTCGAGTTACGGCTGCTCCGAGCTCGGCGACGACGGCGACGACGGCGACGTCGGCGACTGCGACGGCGACGAACTCGCGCGGGGTCTGCTCTATCGCCATCGGTGCCGACTCGAGGATTCCAATTGAAGCCGTCGAGCGTCCACTCGAGGCTCGCCCCCGAGTCTTCGCGAGGTCGCGCCAGTCGTGGGGATGGGGCTACCGAGTGCGCGCAAGTGGCTGTCGTCCTCCGACGCGGGGAGTCTCAAGGCTTTCTTCTACTTTTACCTTCGGTTGAACCCTCGCTAGCGGGGGCTTGTCTTCCTTCGCGCGCGCCTGCGATCTACGCCCCCTTTCCCAAATGCATTTCTCTCCGGAGGCACGAAAAATGTAGACGTCGCCGTCTGCCTGAAAACTCTATTTTTATAATACGTGCGGGCATCCGAGTTAGACATAACGAACCTTTTGGGCAACGGTTACTTTGTAATTCTCTCCCGCAGATTACACCCTCTCAAGTTGGCTTACAACGTAATCTTCCTAATCGAACCCACGATTTCGATTTCTTCCTTACAAGCCGAATTCTATAAATAATTGCGCGCTCATCAATTCTTTCGTACGCTCTATCGATCTCATTACGCATTCAAAAGCTTCGTATAAACGTTATATTCTCGATATTACCTGCTCGAGAAAACAAATTATTTTTACAATCCGACTAAAAAGTATTTTAGTTAATTTAAGATTCCTCGATAAAAAGGCCCACTCGCAATTCACGTGTGCATTACCTGAAATACGATCACCCGCACGACAATACGTAAACATTAGTCTTTAAAATCGCCATGATAACTTGCCTACTTTAACGATCCTTCATTTAAAAAGCACGCGGCACATTTTTCGCAAGCATAACATCTAATCTTGTCCATAATTTGTAGAAATGGCCGAGCGTTCGTGCAAATTACTATTGAGAAAATGTGCGATATCGCATGATCCGTTCGATGCAGAAGTCATTCTCAATAATACTGCTTAATAATACGATGAATCCAGTTGCAAGAAAATGCAGAATAATAACGCGCGGAAACCGAAGAGGCTTTTCGATGTAGAAGGTGCGCCCGGTACTGTGCCTGCGAGATTAACTTGATAGTTCCTGGATCAAGAGCGGAGAATACCGAAGGAAGCGTGCACGTAAGAGACGCATTCCCCCGGGAACGATCCGGTCTTGCACGTTGGAAAAGCGGTAAGTGCATAACTGCCGGTCGGTGCTCGAGTCGACGGGAAAATCCCGTCTCCGGGGAGACGCAGGCGTGCGCTGCATTTGCTCATGGGTTCCGAGTCACTTGCCGACCACCGAATCCGCCCCCCTCGTTATCGCACTTAAGTATTCCTTAACGTCTTTTGCCCAAGATATTCTCCTCCCACCGTGAACGAGCCTCAGCCAAGGTCTTATCCCGTATCCTCCTCGAGACGTGTACACGGTTTTTAAATGGCTCGTTGCGCCAAGCCAATGGGTACGTCGAAGGAGTGATTTATCAAAATTATCCATAAATTTCCAAGTCCCGCGCGGATCTGTTTTCTCGCTTGCTCTTCTTCGCGGACGATCGAGATCCAATCGTTGATTCGAGATCCATTGCGACCTTCGCAAGCACGTTTATCGCAAATATCGTAAAGAGGGGGAAGCGTATCACATCCACCGAGCCAACTCGTCTTAATTATTGCCAGTTACAGTACCACTACTATTCCGTAAAGAGTCGTACGCTAATTCAATCCTAATTTAAGAGACTCGTTTGTTCCGAGGCAGACAAATTAATGCTGAGCAAAAAGTCAGTGCGAGTCACAGGGTTGCGTTGCGCACGGCCGGTAAACCGCGGCTCACCGGTAAATGCGGAGAGTAATCCTCCGAGAGGAAAGAATGCGACGAGTATTTACCTCGGACAAGGGGGTCGCCCCGCAGGATATCCAAGAGGTACGGTGCACGCCGTTATTTACGACCGGTGAAATCGATACCCCCGCCTACGTAGATGTCCGTGAAAATATTGGTCCTCGCTGGCTTTTTGAGCGCGCATCCTTCGCGGGTGCGCGCTCGCGTCTCGCAAGGATCGGCGTCGTAAGCAACTCTAATTGCGAAGGAGGAAAGGAGCTCGCGAGTCGCGCGACGACGGTTTTCGGGGGCTCGCGCCAGGATTCGCTACTACGACTTTACGAGGACTGAAATCGATAGCTGGCGACTCGACGATGTAAGTACGGGATGACGCACTCGCGCGCCTCAAAGGAAGCGCAGCGACACTTTTTACGTTTTTACGGCGCGGTCGTCCTCCCTCATAAATCAGGCGGCACGAAGGCGCGCGGCCGTAAAAACCTGGAGAGGGAGAGAGGAAAATCCGGACTGCGGCGCGCCTTCGACGGGGTGTCCCTCTGTCCCGGCACGAGAACAATGGCTCGTGACGAGGCCAGGGCGCAAGGCCTCGTTGCGACATTTTGGAGCGGAGCCACGCAGAGGAGGCGCGCGTCGCGTACCTGAGCTTTAAGCCGACCTCGTGCTGGCTCGGCGTTTTCGGGGAAGCGAGGTGTATTTGGGTCGCGGAGAGTCGACGGCGCACGAGTGCGACGTGGGATCGATGCCGTTTCGAGGGGTGATTGGCGATTTTTCGATGGGGGACAGGTGTTCGGCAATAACCCTGAGCTCCTCTCCACCCTCCCCCCTTGCACTTTAAAGACGCTACAACGTCATTAGTTTTATTGCGCGAGAGACTCCTCCACCTCAAGGTTTGCTCTTTTAAGATCATTATTTTTACGACACGGTAGCTGCGCTCGTTACAACTCGAGACCAACTAATGGTTGGCGCTAATTTTTACGAACCATTGATTTATCATCCACGATGCTGCTACGAGTAACGACGTTTTAACGATGCTTTACCAACCGCGAATGCAATTTCAATCGGCAACCACGAGGTTTCGAGACTTTCCCAACGAGTCCCAATAATCTTAAACTCGATATTCCCCGATCTTTAGGGTAGTTTCACACACTTCGTCGCGACGGTAATTCAATAATTAGCGGTTGTACGCGCGAGTCCGTCCTTTATGAAAGAGATAGAGCAGATATTTTTCTCCTACGAATGAGCTTCGACGCCGTTAAATAATTCATAAGAAGCAGCCTGTGGCCGGAGATGAACGAAAGATAGACTGGAAGAGAAGTGAAGTTGTCATCGAAAAGATAAGGGCGAAAAAGCTCGCGCCAAAAGGCGAAACGACGACGAAAGCGTATAACGCGATCCGATAGGTGAGCTAAGCGTTTGGATTTCGCCAATAAAAGCTTCAATTGGCATGTAAAAAGAATTCCGAAGCAGCCAAGGGAATACGCAATGAAAAAAATCGTTAAGGAGCTTGTGCTCGGAGTTTCGAAGGAGGGGAAAAGTTGAAGAAAACCGGCGCCGTTTCTCGTGTCCTCCGAATGAGATTCCAACGACCTAAGCAAGGACGGAGACAGCACGTACTCGGAGGATGGAGGAAAAGCGAGTCTGGCGCCTGGCTTTTACAACGTCCAGAGGCGAGACGACGGCGTTGCTGCCGTTGCTGCTGCCGTTGCTGTTGCCGATGCTGCTGCCGATGCTGCTGCCGTTGCTGCTGCCGTTGCTGTTGCCGTTGCTGTTGCCGTTGCTGTTGCCGTTGCTGTTGCCGTTGCTGTTGCTGCCGCCCTCGAAGATATTTCCCAGCGAAAATGCGAGAAACACGGATGGGCGAACCTGCTGCTGCCCGCTCAGGTAGACTCGTAACTTCTCTCTCTCTTTCTCTCTCTCTCTCTCTCTCTCTCAGTCTCTGAGTCTCTCGAGTTCAGGTAAACAACGTCTTTGTGCGTGGGCCGAGCTCCTTGCCGATGAGACGGAGAAAGAGAAAGAGAACGCGCAAGAGAAAAAAAGACGGGAATCTTGCGCGCGACGTGCGACAGAAACAGTTAAAAAGGGTCTGAATTATGACGCGAGGCTGGTACTCGGTCGGACTCGACGATTTCAAGAGTCGAGACAGTGCTGACGGTGTCCAATATACCGAAAATTCTTGTACAATTTTATGGAAAAATTCCTGTCCGCGAGGACACGTTACCAGCCGAGGTTTGGGATGCTTACAAAACACCTGATTTCTTTTCTTTTTTTCTCTTTTCTTCTCCGTTTTTTTCTTCTTCTAGGATTTATTCCCCTTGAACGATGATTTTCTTTGTCAATACCGTCTGTGGCACGGTATAAAGTGTGGGATATAAAGATATTTTCCTCTTTCAGACACTTCTTTTGAACGTTCGGACATTCTTAAATTGCCACTTACCTCTTGATGCGTAATCCGCGATCGATTAATTCTCAAGAGAATCGACGATGATAATTCACACAATGTCGCAGTTCACGTACTCGTTCAATGTTTATATCGAAAAAGACACTTACTCGTTTTTCAAACACTGCTTCTGGAGAAAGTGACGCGAACGAGAAATTATTTACAAGTCTATATCTCAGAGTGAAATGATTCGTTTTATTTATAAGGTGAACCTAAGCGCAAGTTATTTACTCTGACACGCGTACTTTCGTCGTTCCGAACTGAAAATTACAATCGGGCAATTCAACGTTATTCGATAAAATATTTAGACTTTCTAAAAAGGTTAAAGTTTCTTTTACCTAACTCTTTATTTCAAATTTAAACGTTGAACCGATCGTAATAAAAAAGGAAGATCGACTAGGGGAAAAAAATACAATATTAAATATTTGCATTTTTCTAGGTCTAAACTAATTCTCATGGTCAATTTGTATTCGGTTCTCGAACATCTAGCCGAGAACACGCGACGCGTTGCTTAAAAAAATGTCGTCCACAATTACCCGCCAACGATGCTTGCGATTCGATAAAAGGACCAAACTCTCCATTAGCAGATGTATTACGAATAATTTAAAAGTCGTTAGAAACGCCGCTTGATATCTATCGCAGCTTACGCGCATTTGTGATGTAAGGCCGAATAAAAAAGCCAACGAAAGAGTTATCGAAGTTTCTCGATTTACCACGAGAAGAGAGAGAGAGAGAGAGAGAGAGAGAGAGAGAGAGAGAGAGAGAGAGAGATAACGATTATTCATTCGCGTATATACGCGAAATGAAATTACGTCCAATTACTCGTATATGTGCATAAGCGCAAGCTTGAATCAGATAAACTCCGAGATGAGTCGATTGTACGTTAATTAATATGCAAACGAGCGCCAGAGTTAATTACAACGAATAAAATTAAATACGGTCCCTCCTACTTCCATCCTACCTAATCATCCGAAAAAAGTGAGCGCGTGTGCGCGCAGATAATCCAATGGAGGGACAATGCCTCGTGACGAAAAATACGGGAGGGAAGAAGGATCTCGAGTTTTCTCTTAGGACTGGGCACGAAGAACGTTGTCGAGATAACGAGGAGTTCGTCCCCTTCCGGCGAAAGCAAAAGTAGGGAGGGGAGAGTGGACTATCCACACGACACGGCACTGACACCGCAGTCAAACCTCGGCTCTTTTCCTCGGGTCTTTTCCTCGGCCTTTTTCCGCCTTCTTACGACCGGACCTCGAGAACGCTATCTGCACCGCGGGAGCGAGATAACCACCAGATCCGACCGCGATAACAGCCACGAGTGCTCGAGCTACGTGCATCATCGAATTTTCCACGCGTGAACAACGAGATAAATCTCCGGCTCGCCGAGAAGATGTTTGTGTACCGTGAAATTAACAAACTACCCTAATTACCTCGTTACCTTATCGCTCCTAGGAATTCAGTTTTGCTCCGCGCGCGTCATTGAGCTTCCTTCTGGGTGATCGGCTCAAACGAGTCTGCAAAAATTACGAGCAAATGTGCGAGGCTATTCTTAGACCCTCGTGCGTTAGCCTTCGGATCGGCTCTATTTCAATGGACCGAACGCCTTTAAGCTGCTGTTAGTGCATTTATTGGCGTGCATTTAAAGGAATCCGTTAGTTTTCCAACGCGATTGCAATTGCAATTCGTTGCGCAGTCGACTCTGGCTCAAGTAGAAAATGCCAACCACACTCGAATAGGAGGTCGGATTTTTAATAATTTTTATAAAAAGGAATTGTCCGCCCTTATTAGACCTGTAGAGTTTTTGGTCCGTGAAAAATCAAGGAAGGAACAATTTGTTGCGCTAAGATAAGACTCGAGGGACTTAAAAGAGCCTTGCAAAACCAACTTTTTCCGCGCTAAAATCAATTTAAACATTGATTTAAAATTGATGCGAAAGCATCGATTCGGTGACGCACTCGTTCTGTTCTCGAATGTTTGACATTGAACTGATTTTGTCTCGTTGAAAAGTTGCGTCACTTTCCAAATTCGACTCTCGGCATTTCGTAATTTTCACAAGAATTGCAGGAAAAGCGCACAAGGAATGGAAATATCGAGATGCGTAGCGGCGCCAGGGTGCAACGATAAAAAATAATGCCCGAGTCATTAGTTCCGCAAAGGATTCTTTTCTGCCGTTTTGAAAATATTCCTCTAGAAACGGCGACTCCTCGGAGCCTAGTGCTAACGCGTAACGTCTTCGGGTCGGTAAACGAAAGGGCGTCGTAAAAACTTTTCTAGGCTACTTCAATTTCTTCTACCCTGTCCTCTTCCGACACCCAGAGTTACAATGAAATTCTAAATTAACTTTATCTTGCTTTGCTACTTCGTTTATTAATTCAATCTATGGAGACGCATAAGTGGACCCGAGGGCATTGCGATCGGATGACATCTAGTAAGTTTACGCTCAAGGAAAGGAAAAAAAGAAACCGAAAACTGAAAACTGAAAACAAAAAAAGAAAAAAAAAAGTTACTTAAATTGAAAGCTAAAAAGCTAAATGCCGAGCTGCGTTACGACACTTTTAGCTTGAACTTTGAACTGCTTTGACGTATCATTTTTAATTCCTTTTAAAGGAAATTATAGTCACGGAGACTCCATTAACATCGTATTTAATATCTCGTTGTTGAACAAATGTAAACTTTCGAAACAACTTGTATAACCTTTTAATATATTAAAACGATCAAATATTGTAGGATAAATTTTGTAGGATCAAACTGTATTATACTATATTATAGTATTCCTGATGTTAAAAATTGACGATTAATTAAGTTGCTGCAAAAAAAAGATTTATTTATAAAATCTCCATACAACTGATCACGCAGGTGTCAAAAATACATTTTTCAATCGATTTTAAAAAATTTTTCATTTTTTGAAAAGTTTGTAAAGCAAATGTTAGAAACGTAAAATATGAAAGTACGGTTAAGTAGGATGGTAAATTTGTAATTAAAGTGCAACCTTTGACAAAGCCTTCCCAACGCTAATTATTCAACAGAGACCGGCGCACTGCTTAATTATAATAATATAGTAGTTCACGTTTGGAAGGCAGTTGTTAACATAAATAGCCTTGTAATTAGTTGTACCATTAAGATCGCTTTTCTCGTAAAGTGCTCTAATCTATAAGTGAATTTTCCATGAACTCCGAAAATCATCGTGTACTTTACTCAGCAGTTAAGTACACCGTTCGTTCGATCCTTGATGTGCACTGGTATGTTTTAGCGAAAATCGGATACTTTTTTTCCACCGATTCGAGTGTTACAATAATACAAGATGCATCGTTTCGTCGCATTCCTTATGAAATCATACTTACATACACCAGCTATACGTATTTTGTATTAGTTTAGTAATTCGATCTACAAGTTGGTAATCTTTTTAGATACACAGAGGCACGACGAACTATAATTAAAAAGAAAAACTCCACAAAGCTTATGAAGAAAAATAAGCTTGATAGTAGGTAGAATCGTTGTTACGCAGTTTTAAATGAATTCTACGAAATTAAAGAACTACGCGCGGTTGTGCATTGGAAGATAAAAGGGTAAATTTCAGATGAATTAGACTATTGATTAGATGTTAATACTGCAATTGAGAATAGGAGAAAGGTACGCGATACCGATAATATTACATATCAATGTATCCGCAGGTACATATGACTATCCAGTTTCATATTAATTAATTTCCTATTAACTATCCGAGTCATTGCAGCAATTGACAGTCACATCCGATTGGAAATGTACCTCCCAACTGCTTAAAGTATTTATAACGAACGATTTAACCAATAATACAACGAAGGTGCATGAGAAGAATTAAGACACGCCAAGTATATTTAGATATTATAAGACAGGAATTAGTGTACGAACGTTATTGCATAACGTTCTGAGGAACGTGTAACGCGAAGACAAACGTTGCACTATGTCTCATGAATAATGAAAGGATCCGATGTATTTCGATAATAAGCTAAAACATCAGGAATGAAATTGCAAATAAACGACGGGAGCGATCGTCGTGTTTCTTATTCTCTTTCATTAAACATCATAATCATCGGGATCTTTGTACCGTGACTTGCATTCTCTTCGCATTATAATCAAGGAGCTCGATAGTAGCTCGCTTCTCTAAATACGTCCTCGATCACTTATTCCTTAATAACGACGCGGTTCAATAATTTCGCCGCCCCGGCAGTAACGAACTGTCGATATCAGGTTCGTAAGGTGCATCGAGCAGAAATGAGTCGCAGTAGCGTCGGCTACACTTTTACGCCGTTAAAAATATCGATCGAGACGAAAGGCTGGATCGTCGTTTGTCTCTCGAAAGGGCTAAAGCATTGGTCCTATCCAAGTCCTCGCAAAGAGCTTTGCGCTCAAGGCTCAAGGCTCAAGGCTCAAGGCTCAATGCTCAATGCTCAATGCAAGCTGCAGGTTATCTCGACTGCAGATTACTAGATAATAAATATAATGGGCCAGAGTGGAGAGCGTTCACAAACGGCTTATTCTCCGAGTATGGCGAAGGCGTTTGATTGACGCGAAGACTCCGGTATTTCGTGAGAGGAGAGGCTCGTCGAAGGCTTTGCTTGAAATCCGAGCTAAAAAAAGTGGAGGCCTGCACTCATTCATTGGAGGACTCGCGTCCTCCATCACCTCTTTCCCCGAAAAAGCGCAGAAGCACTCGTTCGCTTCCACCTCGTTCGATCCTTTCTCCGCTAAAAGTATGCCATTCCGAGGATCGTTATCTGACTCACGGATCGTCCTCGTAGCACAACGAGCTCCGTGGCTCTTTTTGTTGGCCGAGGCGATGGCGCTCACAATAATGTCGCTCACCTCGCCGTGCGATTTCGCGTTACGTGCATTAGGAGAAGGAAAGCGAAAGAGGACCCAAGGATCCCGAATAAGTAGGGAAAATGTGGATACTTATCAGGCATCCATCGCGAAGATCTTTCCTTTTTCCCGGCGCAATGCGCTTCCCCCTCCCCCGGCACCGACAGCCATTCCGAAACCGAGTATAGAGTCCCTTAAAGTACTTAGTCCGGCCCCATCAAGATAACTCGACGATGCGCGTAGGTCTTTGTTGGCTTCTTTGTTGGGCGTACCTGTTCTCGCTCTCGCTCTCTCTCTCTCTCTCTCTCTCTCTCGCTCTCGCTCTCGCTCTCCCTCCCCCTCATTCTCTTTATCTCGTGGATAATGTTTGGGCATTTTCTACGTTCAACCCCTCTTATCTTTTCCTGACTTTATTCTCTTACTGCGCCTGTGCTCTCCTCCGCTCTCTCCTGCCACCCTTTCTTCGCGCAATCCTTTCTTTCATTTCGATTGCTCGTATCCATTTATTTAGAACAACGCGCTCGAGATGTCTGTACTTGTCTATCGTTTGGTGGCCCTGACAGTTTCGAGCGCAACGCGACAATCCGCTCCAAGACCTTCCAAGTCCTTTAAATTTCGACATTTGTCCGAGTTTCATTTAAGATTTAAGATGCCGTGCAAAAGAGACTTTGCTACACCGACTGGTTCACCTTTTCTAGAGCAGATTACCTAGAAACTAGCATTATTTGCAATTTGCTCTTTATCATTTCCTACTCAATGATCTCCTACCGCTGATTATCGCGCGATCAAAATTACCGCTACTATTAAAGCAAATTTTATTCAATGCGCAACTTAAATTAAGTTATTTCTTTTAATAATAATGCAAAGTATCGGATCGACATTTATGGTTATAATTATATTTGCATAAGCGCACAAGATGGAACTCGCGATAAATAGCATTCGCACAAGAAGAAAGTCGATCGGCGTGTACTTCAACATTGCCGATAAATATGAAAAGCAGCCGATACGCAAATTCGTGGATATATTTTTCATTTCGATCGACGTAATATTGTTAAATTTTTTTAATTGCTCGTTCGACGGGACAATCGAATCTTACCGATTTATCTTTGCAAAGTATTGGCAAAGAAAAACAAATAGCCAATATTGCGGACAGTTTCTTCGCGATGCATTTGTAATCGTTACTTGTGTTGCCGACGACGTCACAGAAATCTGTCGTCCTTTTTTTTTTTCGTCAAACTTCTAAAATGCATTCAACGCTGTATATAAATTTAACGGGCTTACCATTTTCAGGAATGATTTAAAACAACTTAAAATAGCATTTTTTATTTTACAATTTTGAATAATGCAATAACGTTGGTTTCAACATCTCAGCGATTTGCAACCGAAATCCAAATTCGCTTTATCGTTACTTTTATTAATAGAAGCTTATAGTTTTCACATTAAATACTGGCTAACGTATGCGGGTACGTTACGTTTCGACGTATAATTCCTTTTATACATGCGATTTTTACATAGAGATAAGAACAAACTTTGTACGCAATACGTTTGTATAATAGAAAAGTATGCTTTTTGTATGAAATGCGTGCATTCGCACGAGATTCGTAATTTTTCTATGAATTATTTAAGAACGAAGGTTAACATTTTCAAAGCACCCAATCTTAATGTAGAAGATTTGAAAAATACCGAACGTAAATTAATCAGAGCTTAGCTTACACCGTGAGAGATCTTTTAAAATACGTTAAATATAAAAAGAACAACATAATTATAATTGTCATTTAAGTCTTTGCAGCAGCGAGAGGACAAAACATTTAATTTCAAATTAACGTTATAAAAATTTCTAGAAAAGTATTCGTTTAAGTTAGTAACGACGTGTCGACGGAATTTCCAATAAAGGTAAGTTATGTTTGCCGTATAATCCTTGTACCGTTTAACACGCGTAAAAAAGCAATAATCATGCCGAAACTGCGACACTCCAACTGCTTACACCACTTTTTCTTTTATACCGCTACAGGCATTAAAAGCTGTACTAATACTAATAATAATAGCGACGACGACGAGGAGGAGGAGGAGGAGGACGACGTCGACGATAATAATAACAATAATACGCGGTTAGGTCCACATAAATCTTACAGCAGAAAGTGCCTCGTTCGGTTGCTGCTGCAATACACACGCGTATATCCTTTACGACTCGTAATATCGCACGAGTGGCATCTTCGAAATTTGCATGCGCTTCATGCACATACGACCATCCGCTTGCGCGGAAGTCACGACGTACGAGTTGCGCAAATGTCGCTTCGTTTCCCGCGACCTTATTATGCACTGAAAAATATCGCCGTTGCGGTAATCGCCGAGGTTCGTATCCTCCCGTAACAATACGGGAACGCGTGTAAATGGAAAAAGCCGCGGGGCACAAACGTAAACTTTCTGATTTTCCGCGATGAGAATTATCGCAGACTTTATGGCTTCGAGCGTACGCGTCTCTATGGTTTTCTTGCTTTCGCAACGGCTCGACCTCTTGCGGATATCCTTCGCGAGAAACTTTACGTTCCCTCTTGGGCTTTTGCGAGAGGACGCAACGTCCTCTCGTTATATGTTCATCGAAAAATAGGTCGCCTGCCACCAAATCTACTCGCACGACGTTAATCTTCATTTTCGGTAAACGGTGAACATTAGCGAAAGCAAACCGTAGATTTCCTCGAAGAATAATTAATTACGGATATAAGCGCGAGGACGCTTAAAAGCAATTAAGCATTTTAAGTAAAGTAACAGCTAGGAGCGAGAAAAACAGAACTGCGTATCAGGAGAATACCAAAGGTCAAAGCGGTGCATTAACTTAATTAGAGAGTAAGTTAAAGAGGTGCGAGTCGTCTCCATTGACGAATCCTTCGAATTTCGAACTCGTCCACTTGTATAATGGAGCTGCAGACTGCTTTCTATTTATTATAATTACCGTAAAGTGTATTTTAATTTCGAACCATTAGTAAGAAAGTATACCTAACGAATATTCGATTTCATCGCACGTACATTAGGTTATTGCCTAATATATTTGTATTAAGAGCTCGTAAGCCTTGATCGGTCCAACGTACGCTCCAATAAAATTCCAATCACTACTGAAGCTTCGGAGCAAACTACTAATGTAATGCAAACCGTAATAGCGTAACTGTGGAACTATTTCCATGGAGATATTAGCATTATTATAACGTATGCATACCGAAAGAACGAAGATCATCTTTGACACTCGTTAAACGTACGAATGATAAAAGCCGTCTAATATGTCCGGCTAAGAAGCAAACGCGTATAAAGGAGAGCGCGAGCGCTCTTGTATCTTCCGACGAAAATCATTCTTAAGTGGCCCTCTGACTCTGCAAGAATTTTACCTTACATTTTTTTTACGCTTCCATCCGTTAAAATAGAATATAAAGGTCCCCGCGATCTAGGCTCCGTCCGTTTCTTTCCCCGCCCGCCCCCCGCCCGCCCCGCCGCCCCGTATACGCATCGCGACGCTTCCTTCACCGCGTCTAGTCGCCGTTACTTTTCGACGGGAGCGCGTCCAACTTTTCAAAAGCTACCCTCCCAATGCGCCCGATTATCCGGGCGATTATCGACGCGAGCTCACCTGCACGTCTATACGTACGCGCGCACACGTTCGTGTGTCGCACCCGCGCAAGCTTATAACCACGTGTTGCTCACGCCTGATCCGCGACGACGTTCATTTACATCGCCTACTTGGACGGCAAAACTCTACTCTTCGAGAATCACGACCTTTTGTCACAACTAACCAAATTCACCGAGCGCTATGGGCGAACTATCGATTCCTCGTCCAAGCTTCTGCGAGTCTTATTCTTCGGCTCGTTATTTTTTATCAGCGAGTAAAAAGTAGCGATTGTTCCTCGATTCGTCCGCATCGATCATATTCCTAACACTTTGTCCACGTCATCCGGATAAATGCCCAATGCGTGAAAAAATGTGCAAATAATTTACGCGTAGGTCGTAATATATCATTGGTAGATAAATAAAATACGGTGGCATTTATCGTTGATGAAAGAATCATTTCTATAAACTCCATTTTATATCTGTACATTGGAAGGTGTATCGCGGCATCGTGCATTTTTTCTTTTACCATCGCGATTGCAAATAATTAAAGATCCGATTTTTCTCGCTGATCAATAATAAATATCAATTACGTATAATATCGAGTACACATCGGGTATTGACAAGAGCCATTTTATACAGTGTAATTGCGTTGATTATTCTTTGCTAGGAAATATCCACTTATAATTGCCACTCTCTTCGCCAAAAACAACAAAGTTTTATCGGGAATCTCGGCTTTCGAGAGATACGCTTACAAGTAGATAAGAATTTTATCAGGACCATTGGAATTAATCTCGCATTAATTCTAATCGCCCTCGAGGATTTATTAGCTCGCGGTAGATCTGCGACGTGTAAGAAACTCGTGAGGGGCAGAAAAAGTTTTCTCGTTACGCCTGACTTATTTTCTCTGCCCGAGGGCTTCGTTCGCAGATTCTTCTTAACAATTTCTTTTCTTGCGGCGTAATGCTCAGCTGCTTCGTACAATTTCATCACTTTGATATTTCAAATGTTTAACGACTCATTGAGAGACTCTTACTCGCGACCGCGAGAACAACCTCTCATTAATGCGAGTGCAACATTATCTCCGACACGCGCGAAGAGCAAAAATCGTATCTTCTATCGAGTACCGGACCGCGTTCTCGTCGAGAGCGATCCGACAACCTAGAGCACCACTTGGAGCGCCACTCACAATTGCCGGTGTTCGTCGAATGTTCGGAGAAGCTCTGCAAGCACTCTGCAAGCACTCTGCAAGCACTCTGCAAGCTATTAGATTTTCTTCGTTAAAATTCAGCGGCGTGAACTTTGATTCGCTAGAGACACTCGGAGCAGCGCCCAAGTGCACGATAATAGTAACCTAGGTATGGGAAGAGGACCCGATCGGCTCTTTGGCGACGATCTTCGACGAGACGAACTCGGGCGCGAGCGACGTGGCACGAGCCAAGGGCGCAGAATTTGCCTGCGCATAAAACCGTGTCTCGCCGAAGATTATCGTTCTTTAAAGCTCTTCGCGTTAACTTTCGCCCCGAGTTCGGCGCCCCGAGCGACGACGACGACGACGACGACGACGACGACGACGACGACGACGACGGCGACGACGACGGCGACTCATTACGGCTACTTACTTAGACCTCCCGCTCGCTCTCCCGCTCCATCCTCAGGTATGGGCGAGCAAAATACAGTCGCCGACGAAGGGCCGCTCGTCCGATGCAGACTAATGTGCACATTAAGCGCCTCATTTTTCTGGACATTAGACCAATCAGCTTATTTGCACGAATTAGCCACGCTTAGGCTGCGCTACGTGTGCGTGTCGTGTGCGTGCGTGTACGCGCGAAGCCTCGTCTCTACGCTAAGGTCGCAAGAGTGTCAACCTAAAAAGGAGTCGCCATTGGTCTTTACGCGAGTCTCAAGGTTTCGGCATCGTAAAGAACTATCGTTAAGGTTTATTATTCCGAGGGCTCGATTCGAGATTCGGCAAGATACATCGGCAATTTTCCTTAAAAATACTACCAACGTAATGATACGGTTTACAATTTCAGAGAGAAAGAAATTAACGTTCCTTTCTCTCTATTTACTGCGTTATCCACTCACTCGCACCGTTTGCTTCACCTAATTCTGCCTCAAGGGAAAAGCATAAAGTTCCGAATATATTAGACTAAGCCCTCGTTTACGACAGATTTCTAAATGACTCAGGGGAATGCATTTTCAATTCGAATTCGTGATTCCTGCCGAAGAATTCTGACGCATCGCAGCTATCATCGAACCCCCGGATGTACCGAGATGTACCGAGATGTACCGAGTCTCCAACCACTTGCTCAGAACCACGCTTCCGAAAGATAAGCACGGAGATAAGGGTTTTTTTTTTTGCAGGGACTTCCAGCGGGCATTTCTAAAATGAAGGCGCATTTACGAACTTCGTTATACTTTTTAAATATACGAGCCGAGTATAAAATTCCACTAAGTGTTATTAGCGGTATATAAATCCTGCTAAGTGTTATTGGTTATCATGGATCGCGGCAAGACGGGGAAAAAGAGGTCGGAAATTGGCTAGACCATGATCATTAACTTGGAGCTGCAAAGACAAAGTGCGAGCAAATGAGACGGGGGCGGACGTAAATTTATAATCGCATAATCTGCTCCGTTTGAGGCAGCTTCGAGACGCACTCGTCGAGTGCATCGGTGCACGCGCGGAGAGAAAAAATTATTGCACGCTTCGACGCAGCCCCGATAGTTGTGTGCACCGAGTGTTTAAGAGGCTCCGGTCTAGGTTAGACGAGGTCCGTCCGTTTACGATGTTCGCGTCAGTTCTCGACGATCATCTGGCGTCATCGCTCATTCTCGAGAATCCCACAGAATTTTCACGAACATAAATGATTTATGGGTCGGTTAAACGTGCGAGTTACTTTGACGTTTCTCTGGAATATCCGTCATGTTCCCCAGCGTTTACGACCGATCATTTTCTCCCTTTTCTCCGTTCAAAAGCCAAATTACGACGATTTCATTACATCCAAGGTATTTCTTTCCCCCCACCGCCATCATCATCATCGTCATCGTCGTCGTCATCGGGAGTTCGATAAAAAATGCGTGATTTAGAAATGTAATGGGGGATTAAGATAAAGCAGCACTGCAAAATTAGCGACTTTAAGCCTTGAAGTGGAATAAAGTGGAATAAATAGGTGATGCAAGTCGGTCGATAATATCGAAGTTATCGAAATCATTTTTACTCGAAGTTATTTAGCGCGTAAGTAACGATGCGCCGCTTAGGACATTGTCGAGAACGTGGAATGTCTCGAGCTACGCTTTTCATTGAAAATCGTTACGGGTCATTACTAACGTACGACTTCCAGTAAGGGAGGTTCTTTCTCATTTCCAAAGCTCTATTTTAGACAATTACGTTAAACGAAGCAGATTACACGAATTTTGATTAGAATTGGAAAAGTCGTGCCGATGGAACGGATAATTTCGTTGGGTTTTTTTTTTTTTTTTTTTTTTTTCCTTTCAGAAACGGCTACTTATTCGGAATGCCGCTCAAAGGGAAAACCGTAGCGATACGACGAAAGAAACAATGGGAGGAGAAAAAAGTAAAAACAAAAAGACAATTAACGAGGGACGGGGCGAATGCTCGAGCGAAATTGCTGCGAAACTTTTTCTTTCGCTCTCGGGACAGGGCAAAGAAGTCAGCGAGGCGGAAATAAAGGAAAAGTTATTATCGCGGCAAATTTGAGTTCGTTCGCAGTGGCGCGGCGTTTTGGCTCGTGGATACGCTGCGCAGTCCGCCGGAAACAAAAGAAGAAAGCGCGTTATCTGGGAAAGAAAGCCCAAGAGAGAGCCTGCACTTTTCTCCTCCTCGGACTCCTGCCGTCTCTCCTATTGAGCAATCTCTAATCGTTTCGTTCTTCCCTTCCTTTTTCCCTTCGACTCGACTCGTTAGTTATCCTCCTCGATTTTCCCCTCGTTCCTATATCAAGCGTCGCTTACACACTTTTCCAAGCGTAGTTTTCTTTATCCATCTCTCGCAACCTCTATCTCCATCTTTCTCGGCCTTATCGCTGGAGCCCCTTATCAAGGGAAACGGAATGACCGGGTGGAAAAGCGTAGGCAGAAAAGCGCGCACGCGCAGCTTCGCCACTTGGCATCGGTTGAAAGTTCAGAGTGGGAGAGGAACCGACGGAGCGATGCGGAAATAATCTGAAGCGTAAAGTAAACGCGCCGTCTATTCGAGCAAGGAAAAGCGAGACGCGCACCGTTTTCTCAACGCGTTTCCTCCATCAACCCCGGAGTCGATCCAATTTCGATTTATCTAACAATTTGCATTCCTCCACCCCGCGTCTCGTTGCTCGTACCGTTTTTCTGGCGGTGTCGCGGTGTCCCCCTCGACTGCAAAAACGTAAAATCCGAAGGTAAGGCGAGAAAATCTTTCAGGACTCTGCCAATTTTCCGGCGTATTTCGAGCGCGTAGAACGAAAAATTGATATAAATCGTCGGTGTGATTTATTGGGATGGTTTGGCGGGTCGCGATCCTTTCGAAGCCAAGATTTTTCACAATATAGGCGACCTACGAGCAAAGACAAACACCCGCGCAATTGCGCGATTATTGAAACAACGAGGCAGAATTTGAAGAATAATGTCCTGGAGCAGTCTCGTGAGTTCAATAACTCACAAGGCCAATGAAAAGTACCTTCCAGTGGCAATAGAGCGAGCGATAAAATCCATAAGCTCGTTGAAACGCTCGTCAACGGACAACAACCGCCCGCGAATTCCTCCCTGGACTGTTCGCAGTTTTATCGACCAAGCGACGTAAATCCCCGGCTTCGATCGTTTCGTTCGAACTCCGGTGGCCGAGACGCGCGTAGAGCCGTGATTGCGCGAGATAATTAACGGGGCAAAGTGGCGGCACCCACACGGGGACACACGGGGACAGATGTCGGAGACGAAAGTAGCCAATAGCGGAAGGACTGATGAAAAGCGAGCTCCTGTCGATAATCGAACGCTCGCTCGCGCAGCGTGGAACTCGACGGAGTTGCGAGTCCGCGAGAGTACAGGGTCGCGCGACGGGGACGTGGAGGAAGAGAAAGCCCGAGTCTGGAAAAGAAGGAAGCGCGGTCGAGGAGCGTCGGCGGCAGGGGGCCAGGGTGGGAGGAAACAGGAGGAAAACAAGAGCGTTGGAAATAAATCGATAGGCGGAGTTTTTCGCGTTGACGAGGGCCGCTGTTCCCGGGTGGGGATGGGAGCGCGAACGCGAGCGAGCGAGAGGGCAGGAGGCAATAGGCGGAGTCAGGCTGATTTAAAGCCGCCATTTTGTGACAATGGCACGTGACGAGGTGGCCGCGGTAGGGGGGACATGCCTATCTGATTGGCTGATCTACTGACTTCTCTCGCGCTCGTTCTCTCGGGACAAGCTTCTACAGATTGTTCCCTTGTCGCTCTTCCTCTCTCGCCCTGCTTTCCCTTCCTGCCGCGTGGCCGCGGACACTCGCACACGCGCAAAACTGCCCGCGCTCGCTCTTCCCGGCCGTTAGTCCGTTTATTCGCTCGTCTTCCCCTTTGTTTCCCCTTTGTTTCCCCTTTTGCTCCGCCGACGTACGTAGGGACCCTCGCAAGGGGGCAGCGGGCCGACGCTAGAAATTTCACGGGATCCCGGGATCGAGGAATTCGACGCGCTCGCGTACGCGTGTTCCGGTATGCACCCGGGCGATACACTTGCGAGAATTATGGTATTCGCGTGCTCTTTTTCTGCCGCTGTCGCATTCACGGTTGGCCTCGTTTTCTTTCGCGCCCGGCCGTTTAGGAGATTTCCGAATGCTAATGGCCCTCCAGCTATTTACGATTGGCTCGATGGGACGTGCGCAATTTTTCACGCAAGTTTTACGGGGAAGGTCGTCGTTGCGCGCGACGCGTTGGTGAATTTCAGTCACTCGCCAAGCTTCTTCTTTTATTCATATCTGTACGTCCCGAGCTTATCAAATAAGCTCGCTAAATTAAAACTGCCGTGCGTACGTTAAGTCAAGGTATAATTGCTTATCGATACTCATGGGGATAACGTGCGCTTACTTTTTCACGATGCATTATCGAACTTGCAAGTTTAATCATTAAAAACGAAAGGCCGATCGCGTTGAAACGTACATCGTACCTACATTTTAGATTTATCCATCGATTAAAATGTTTTCAGCCCTCATACATTGCCCAAAGTGTGATATAAATTAGGCTTTATTTTGAGACCTCTCCTTGAGTCTTACATGCCGCCTATATATACATATACACATATTTACGTGCGCGCGCGCGCGCGCGCGCGTGTGTGTGTGTGTGTGATGTATATATGTGTATATGTATATGTATATACATGTATGATGGAATAAATCAGGAGAAAAACGAATAATCCTTCCTTGGTAATCAAACCGGAGGGACTTTCCTTTCCCTAGCGTCTGCCGAAGTAACGCAAATTCCTCGTTCCCCGAGGCTTCCCGCAGAGCTTATAAAACGATCATTGAAGAGTCGGTGGCAGGTAGCTCGGGAAAAACAGGGGAGGGTGGAAACAGGAGAAGAGATAATGAGGCGGATTAAGAAGACAACTCTCGTTCCAGTTTGAAAATTGCAGTGCCCAAGTCGGAGCCAAAACAGCCTCGTCTTCGTATCGTCGCTGTTGCTGCCGTTGCTGCCGTTGCTGCCGTTGCTGCCGTTGCTGCCGCTGTTCCTGCGTCTCTTCGACTCTCACATTTCAGTTGACTGCCTTTCGAGAGAAAGATAGGGGCGTATCTTAATCGGCCTATCTCATCTAGATAAAGCCAGGCGCGCTATCAAGATTCCGCTCGCTCGCGCTCTGTATTATGATACCTATACTCACGCGTACACGCACACGCGGATATAATAGGAATATATCTCGAGCGTAATCTCTCGCGAAACGGAGGAGGAGGCGAAGGCACGTGGCTCTCGTTTTCCCCCGATCTGATCTAAATTCGGACGCGCGACCCGGAGGGACGTGTACGTATACACGTATACGCGGGGACAATCAAGGCGGGCGTGCGCAGCTTCTGGATGTTTGCGTGTATGGAAGAGCGAAAGCCCGACGACTCCTTCGAGTTCATCCCTTTTTCACGCCTCTCCCGGTCGCCGTGATATTTGTACGCTTTTCCTTTTTCTTCTCGATGGTGAGTGACGTGAGCTGGATTACGGTCGAATAGAGCTTCTCCGATCGAATCGCTACGGTAAAGAGGCACTTTGTACATCGCATTTATTTCTTTACGAGCGCGGTGAGGCTTTTTCCGCTTACGGGTGCTATCGATTACATTGCACGATCGATAAGGACGGTTTCTGCAATAAGTAATGCTCTACAGCGCATTAGAAGCCAAATTTATAGCAGGTGTGATTCTTTTCGAATCTTGGTACTGGGGAGAAGCGCGTCTGCATATGTGTTGGAGAACGTCTTTCCAGAGCTGCCAATGGCGTGTAAATTATCAAGTAAATGACTTTACCGCGATTCAGCAGCGCGAGATTTATTGGTTAAAAACCGATACCGAGCGTGCAAATAGAGTTTAACGAACAAATATCGGGGGGAAAAATGCACTTGAATTATCGCCACTTAAGATTATCTCTCGCGTAATTGTTGACTCGTTCAAATTAATATGTAACACTATTACGTAAAAGAGACGCACTTACATCCCTAACGTTTGGTTAGGGATTTACTAGCGACGTAATATTACACCATCGGCAAACAAAGCCCTTATCCTGAAAGAGATGTACACGTTTTTATTCATTTTGCGATAAAGTATAAATATTCAATAACTATTCCGAAGCAGTCGCACCACGCTACACTCTGTGCAAATATAATGCATAATTTCAATGTATGCATGTAAATTTATATAATCGATACGTGAATATCTCCTGGCGCGTTTATTATCCGGGTAAAAATGATGCATAATTTTAATATAAAATGAAAACTCCTATTTCGTACTGTTTTGTCTTCGTAACCATTAGTATACGTAAAAATTCCTCACGAGTACAAACTTAATCTCATACAATAATTATGATGTCTGAGAAAATATCGAAGGCGCCTAAGGGAAAAAAGTCTTATCCAAGGATCCGCAAATAATATTAGCGTTAATCCGTTATTTTCTTGGACAATCTTGCGAGTATAAATTTACGGTTGCGTAACGAAAGATCGTTTTACGTGCGATGCGTCTAACGATAAGGCGAAACATTCAATGGGCGTTAAGATAGGCGGGAGGGGGAGGGGTGGGGCGCGCGGGGGGATGTGAGAGGAGGAGTGCGAAAGAGCTTTTTGGTGATAGTTTGCGTTATGCAATTTACATCGTCGTATTATATCTGGTACTTTGAGATAGGCACAAGTTCATGCGCAAGTGAATTTTTGACAGAACGTACTTATTACGTAAATTGTATGTACGCCGCGTGTTGCGGAAACTCACGCGCGTTCACTGTTGTTGATTTACGATGAAAGTTGCTGCCAGATTTTTTATCAGAGATATTTTAAATGACAAACGTCATACCGGCTCTGCCTCTGTCCCTTTTTTATGAATAATTTTGTACTTGCGAGTCAGGATTAGTAAACGAATACATAATGTACATTTTATAACGTTTTATAATGCTTTCATGACAAACAAATAGGTTTAATGCTGCATAAAAGTAGTGGATGCAAATTGAAACTCTTTGATGCGGTTATAAATAACCGCGTGAACTCTTAATCCTTAACGGCTAGTTCTCTCCGTTAAAATTACTATTCCTTTTGTAATTTTTTAGCAAGTAATTTATAGATTTTGCATAGTTAGAGAACGGCTACTCGCATAAATAACAAATGAGTGCCCATTAGAATTGCAAATTGAATCACTTTGTACTCACGTTAATTGTATTTATTTTCTCACTGACACAGATGACTTCACAAACTCGAGTTACGCATTTCATTTCAAATTAATTCAATCTAATAATAATGTAACCGACACGACAATATATTTTCTTATAATTACACGTGATAAAATTATATACAAAACCTTAAATCGACAGCGCGAATTAAGGGTCGAATAGAAACTTTTTCATAGCTTACCGGGAATTTTAACGATGCAAACTTGTTCCTATATATTTATTTAAAATTATTCATCCCTTTTAAATGTTAATAAAAAATTAATTTTCTCTCACTTCGTTAAAGTACTCGTAGGAGAATAATTTATCGTGGCATAATTATAAATACTTCATTTTACAATTATTTCTCTACACAATAGCCAGTTTAATAACAATAAGCTTAGGTGCATTTATAATTTTCAGGATCTACCGTGACTTTAATTTTTTCATGAAAGGAGATAACGATTAAGTATATAATCATTATAATTAATTTTAGTGCCGTGATACTTGGTATATTATTCATAAATAATTTGAATATTATTAAAATTAATGGTAAATTTGTACTCGCTGTAAATGAGTAACGTCACGAGTAACTCTGATTAGTTTATTGAGCAACAAAAAAGAAGCAAAATTAGGGTTCAGCGGAGACAAGCTGATAAAATTAATAATTGAATTAAGGCTATAAAATTAAAATTTTGAAAAGTAAACAGTGAGATTTAACAAATTTTATTCTACAATTTGTACAGTTTGAAAGAATTTTCGAATGAGAAAACTTTTTAGAATGTGTGATCGGTCAGCGAGAAATAACAACAAAATGAAGATTCATCTGAGATGCTTGACAACGTTAATTGTAAAATTGCTCTTGTAAAATCTGGAAAGCAATGTAAGATAATTTAAAGGGGAAGTTCGAAATGCGGATATTCGCGCGAGTCTTTAAACTAAATAAGGAGATATGATGTACATATAGGATATATCAATAACATTTAATCGTAGTTGCATTTGAATTAAACACAGGATACAGTTATAGCTTATTTGTATAAACGATCCAATGTAGACATGTGGCTTAATAACCTTACTTTCGTAAAATTATTCAAGAATTTCCATGGGAGCAACATAAATATACGAAACACGCGAACGATTCTTCGCTTTTACGCTTTTTTATATTGGCTTCTAAAATACAAATGTACTAGCCAGCGTCTAAATAAAACGAAAAAGTATTCCGAGTACTACGTCCTTATTTTGAATAATTTATTAAATACGAATGTTCGCGAATTTACGACTGATGCACAAATGTTTCTAAATACCTTGAGAATTTATAGTGAATAAATAAACGTGTTGACAGTTATGGATTTATAAAGGAATATTTTTGTCACGATTCATAAACTATTTTTTTCTTATAACCGACAAAGGAAAACTTAAGTCTGAAACAAAGTTTAATGAAACTGAGCAATTAATGAGCACAGGCGCGCTTGAAATAAATAACCAGATGTGTCCTAATTCCAAATATTTATTAGGTTATAACAAACAATTTTTAATTTTTATTATATCAAAGTGATCATAGTTTTGAAGAATATTACAAAAATGAACACAAAGTCTTTTACACGTTCTATTATTATATTATTATTGGAATGTTAATTTTTGACGTTTGCTTTTGAACGATATTTATTAAAATATTACGTAGACTAATAAAATCTAATTGATTTTTGTTGGTTTCGTAATAAGAACGCGTGTATGCCCTACATTTATGCAACACGAATTGTTTACGCATTAAGCAACATCATCCGCAGTTTCCTTTATAGCAGAGCGTGTATATTTCTAACGATGTACATAAAAAATACTATTAACGATGCAACTAAGACGAATGTAAATGAATATCTTAATTTCCTACTTACGAGTGCTTTTATCAATTTCGCTCATTCGTAATGAAACAGTTACCAGTTATGTACAATCCGTCGGTTATTACTTAACAATTTCAAAGAACGCCAACGAATACTTTTAATATCTATCGTTGTCAATGCATTTCTATTGAATTTTCATATACATGTACGAAGTGAAATTAATGTTTGGCTTTTGCAAATTTGGTTGCACATTTAGCGCTGCACAATTTAATACCGAATGCTTGAACGCTCAAAAGCATTAAGCGCAATATTGTCAGTTGTAGAATCCAGTCGTACAATTGTAAGAATACGTTTTCATCCGAACGGAGCGATCCAGTAATTGCTAAGATGGCCCTTTAAGTCCCTCTCCACGGAGGTAGAAACACTCGATGATGCAAAAATGACGTACAAGAGTTGATTTCCATCTACGCGCGGCCTAGTTTGCACGAGGTAATTGGGGGGTACTTTGTGATATTTAGACCGCGTCGAATTTTAGAGTCTCCCGAAACACGATGGTCGCAGTCGTTTGGCAACGTCGAGGACAACTAGCCAGAGGAGCTATCGGGGGTAGTGCGCACGCGATACGGTTGGCCATATTGGCCGCACTTATCACCCCAAATATATCGGCACTGTGGAGAAATAAAGCCGAGCATTTGATTCGAACAAGCCGTGTTAACGGTTAACATACGGCTGCTGGAGTGAAACGAAAGTGACGCATATGCATCAGCAGTCGACATACACGCTCGCAATAAACATCCCTCGGTCGCGCGATCCACCGGAGGAAATCCAGCGCGCAAAAGTGTTGGCGAAGGAGCAAAGGAGGCGTGGTGGGGCGCACCGGGGAGCGGAGTGGCGGGGAGACGGCGAGCGTTGGCCGAGGTGGGAGTGAGAGTGAGAGAGAGCGTGTGTGTGTGCGCGCGTGAGAGAGAGAGAGTGAGAGAGAGAGAGCGAGGGAGACGAGGCGCGAGTTAACGCCCGTAGGTAGGTTGTGGCCTGTGCCGTGGCCGCGTAGGCGTTGTCGGGGCCGGCGAGCCGACGCCGTCCGAGCGCTGCCGAGCGACGGCCAGGGTGGGAGACCCGGACGACGCAGTGGGGGCACAGGCGGCGAGGCGCCGTGTTTTCGTGGGGTTTTAGTTCCGCGCCGGGTGCCACGATAGTTGCATCGAGCGACGCGCCGAGAGGAGCGAAAGGGAGAGCTCGCAGAGTCCTTGTGTGCGTGTACACGCGGCTCGCGCCTCTTTGTAGCTGGAGGACCCGGTCGGCACAGAGACATCGGCGACCTCTCCGGGTACCGCGCACCGTATCACGAACGCCGCCGTGGGAAGCCGCAGTTGCGAGTTATGCGAGCCGGAGAACTCGGCGGATTAGCCCGCAACAGGATCATTAACGATGTGCCGTGTGTGTGATGTAGAGTGCAGTGTCATGGTGATACAACTTCCTAGTGATAACGAGAGCGACTCCTAAACGCTGCTAGAGGAGCCTCTCTCTCTACCCGATAAAACACACGCGTGCACGCACACACGTACACGCGCGTACGCATACGCGTATACGCACGCACGCACGCACGCACGCACGCACGCACGCGCCCGTGAACACGCGCGTATATATACCCGCGTTAACACAGTTATATATGCGTACGTGCGTTCCAGCCGATACGTGCGCGTGTACGTATGTTTCATGTGCGTACGTGTGTACGCGTATAGATTCGATTGCATTGCACATCGCGGGCGCCCGAGTAACGCACCTACGGACTTGTTATCGAGGCCAGCGAGGGACGCTTCAGAGATAAGGTGAGAGACGTTTGGCGCGAACGTCGCGCGTACATCCGACGGCTTATCGGGCCCGGAGCCGATAACCGTTCGCGCATTGCCCCATCGGGGCATTTTTCGCACGAGCCGACGGTGCGTCGACTACGATCGTAATCGCGAGATACGCGCGGTTTTTTCTCGGTGGCCGGGTTTCTCCCTCTTATCTGGTCTCGTTCTCGACGCGCGGCGCTTCCTGCCGTCGTCGTTGCGAAAGTCGGCGCGGATCCGCCGGAACGAAGGCACCACCACCACCACCACCACCACCACCACCGCCACCACCACCACCGCCAAGTGGCATCGGTTTCGTAACCGATCGCGACATCGCCGTGCTTACCGAATTTCGTAAACGACGCAGCGCTCGGTCGCCTCCGCGGGTCTTCTGGGCTCTTTCGCTTCCACCTAGTGGAAATTTATAACGACCCATTTAGATAATAGAGTCGATAGTAGAGGCGAATGTTGCATCGCGTCTCCCGACGAAAGTCGGTATCGTAATCTTGCCTACGTGTTTTCAACCGACTTATCGATTATTTTTCTCCCGCAGATGGATATCTTTCGAGAACGCGTTCCGTCGGTAGACCGACGAATACAACGATATCTTTCCACGACAGACGCGCGAAACCAAAGGTTCGCGGATCCCGTGCGTCGCTGGACAACTTTCGTTACAACTCGATATCGCGATCAGCAAATGTAGACGAGCGATGTAATTGCAAAAAGTTGGCTGACGATGCTAGGAATCACCGATATCTCGATTCCGACGGCAAAGTTCAGTCGATCGATCGAGCGCAACGGATTGACGCCGACCATCGTCGAATTACGCAACTTTCAGTAGACATGGAAGCGGCTCTTCTCCAAATACATCTCGTGCTATAAATGTTGAGAAATACGGGAAGAGAATATTTTTAATCGCTCTGGTCGTGTGCGATAATGGAGAAACGTCGAGGAGCAAAGCTGCCAGTTATGCGCGATATCCAAGTTAATATGCATTTCAAACGACGGATATGCGATCGTAATTAAAAGTTCCGTCGACTGCTCGTTAAATCTAGCGATACGGAGAAGAGAATTTTGTAACTCGTGCTTTTCAAACGAGGCAGACCGAAAGTGTGCGTGAAACTCGAGTGTCTTTCTCGAAAAAGGAAAGGTTTGCCGGACTTGGTTGATTCGGGAAGGTCTCGGGAAGGTCTCGGGAAGGTCTCGGGAAGGTCTCGGGCAGGTCGGTTGCAAAAAAGATGACGACACAAGGTACGCCCGCGAGTGTTTATATCGACGAATCGAGTATAAATTACGAGGAACCGAGCGTTGGAGGAGAACCAAGTACAAGCGCATCGGCATTTTACGAGGGTCGAGAATAGCGATTTTGCCTCTCAAGCGCGTTCTTCGCGAATCTTGCGCCGCTTTCAATAAATGTGCCGGACCGAGCATTAAGAACATTAGCCGTTACGAGCCGGAGGGCCAAGAATTCGCTAAATTAGCCAAAAACTCGTAGTCTCGTGTGCATTTGCGCGCGAGCTATTAAAAGTGGCAAACGCGCTACGAGAGGAAGAGCAAAAGGTCCGCGGAAAAGAATCGCACGAGGTTGTGGCAGCACAGCGAGCATAATTACCGATTCGCAAGTTTAATTGCTGCAGCCGCGGCTCGTGTTTTCATTTATTAGTCGCGAATCGCATTCGCTCATTAGCGCGACGACGCACTTGAAACAGCGAAGGCGGGCGCAGAGGAGACGAATGACACGGAGGATTTCGGATGGCATTAAACGAACGAGTTCCCATCCGAGGTTTAAGGGAGCGACAGGTAGCGTTCGAAAAGTTCGGAAAAGTCGTCCAGCGATCGTTTGGAATTCCGAATACCGAATACCGAATTATCTATCGCGTATGCTTAAGTAGCTTTGGAGCCAGTCGAGGAAATTCGTCTCGGCAACTGGTTTTCCGCGTTTCTCGCACTGGAAACGACTTTTCGTTGGGGAACGGCCAAATAAAATTGGTATTTCAACGGCGAAGGCTTACGTCAGCACCGCGTTTTCCCTGGGAATACGATTAGATAAACGTAACGAATACCAATACGTATTCGCGATGCCTCGATGTGCGAAGCTTCCCGTCGAACCCATCGAGCCGCGTATCTCCGTGTCGGACGGGATGATAACCCAACGCAATTTTGAAAGAACCCTTCGAAGAACATACCATTCGTAACAGTCGCAGCGAAATTTCCTTCGCGCTCGTTATCTTCTCGTTCTTGCGAATTACGTCGAGATCCGTCGCGCGATAAAACGTGAACTCGGTGCCTCGTTACAAGAGAAATCGTACATTCGTAGGGTTCGATCGGCGAAAGAGGTCTTGATGAGTCCGTAGCTTTTTTTGAGGTTAAGCCACGCGCGATCGCGTTACTTAACCTCAAAACAACCAGCAGCAGCAGCAGCAGCAGGGAATCACCCAATTGGCTCCGTGTCCGCTCGGTTGTACGCCGCGATCGTCATGAGCCAACGAATCGATTGTCGAGTGCCTTTTAACGCGCGTAAATTTTTACGCGAAGAATGTCAGGGGAGGAAAGCCCGGCGTCGTTTTTCACAAAAGAGGGCAGCGATATTAATCCAGGACAAATCGTCTTACCGTTGCCGTTGGCGCAGCGAGCGGTCCTTTTGTAAAGTCGCCAGGTCTCGAGTGCTGGATCCCGCGAGTCGAAACACTCGCGGTTGCGGGCCGTCGTCTAGCGAGCGATTTTCCCCTCGACGAAGCTACGAGAGCGAGTGAAAAATCGCGTAAGCTGCTCCTGCATTTGGACGCGCGACAGCAACGGGAGTTATTTTTCGGCCGTCGTCGCGAGAGGAGAGAAAAGGACAAGCGCAAAGAGTTGCTGCACTCGGTGGGCAATGTACGAAAGTGACTTTCGCGTACGCGTAAAAGGCAATCGACATACGACAATGCGCCGTACTCTTGCGTACGCGTATGTACGAGTGCACGCAGGTGGAGTGTGGAGTGCGGGACACTTTCACGCCGCGCACAGTCTCTGCCTCGTTGAATCGCGAGCAGAGACGCAGGAGCCGAGGCTACGCGCCGGTCCTTTGTTATCCTCGAGCGTGGATATTAATAGCGCGTTGCAATCTTACGGGACCTTAATGTGCCGCCATGGAGATGCGCGCGAAAGGGACGGCAAAAGTTCGGACGGCAAAGTTTCCAAACGACGATGCTTATTCCCGTTGGGAAGTTAGTCTGTTAGTCCTGCAGTCGTGGAAACGAGGGGGGAGATTTATTTTTTACGCTCTTACGCCCGGTGCCGGTGTGAGTGTAATTATTATTCGAGTCGCGCGAGATGCCGAGGGATTTAGCACGCGCGAGTCAACCTTATCGGATCCAATGCCGACGACGCAAAATTATCGCATTAGATTCGCTTCTGACTCGATCAGCCTCTACCGATAGCCGCACGATGCGTTTACACGGTTTTCCTCTCATTTTCTATTCGCGTGAAACCGGATAAGCGCGCGGTCGAAATTCCCTCGATGCCGACATTCTTAGCAGTGGGAATGAGTTCGGTTGGGTTCGGCCGGATAAAATTGAAGGAGAAGCTGGAAAGGCGGTTGTCGGCGGTTGTCGGCGGTTGTCCTCTGGCTCTTCTTTGGCTACGTAACGGTGTCGAACGCGTTCAGAAAATACGGCTTCCGATCGTCCGATCCCGATAAGATATTACGGCGGATAAGTCATTATAGGTGTGACGTGTGCACCGCGGAGTAGAGCGCGTTTACTTTTGGATGATCGTAAAAAAATAAGAGTCGAACGACGGCGTTGAAGGTTACGTCCTGCGAGTTCCGCGAGCTACGGGAACAGGACGTCTCGGTTGTCCTTTTGCCGCCGATGCGACCGCGTCCTTGAATGAGTAATCTTGGCTCGTTTTTTATCCTGACGCGAGCGCGCATGAACGGTGAATGCAAAATTATCGCGTACGCTTGCAGATGTGTTAGGTAGGCGTGTGGGTGAGCGCGACGAGGGGACGCCGAGGCTCGCTTCCGATAAACGTTAATTCCAGCGCGCCTTTCCCGCTCGTCGTTAAATATCAATTTTCTCGAATCCGGAGCACGGCAAAGAAATATACGCGCGTATTACGGGAAAATCTTTAGATGCTTATCGGGCGAGACAGCGAGAGCATGACTTTTAGTTTTGTACGTGCGTACGGGATCGCAGCACTCGAATATAGATTTTAAGCGGCTTCGATAATGGATTCGATCAATTAGTAAATTTATTGCGATCGGCGTGTTATCGCGGGAGAATCGGGCCGAGTGTCGCGCACGCGCTGCTTAAATCGTCGAGGAATCGTCGAGGAATCGTCGAGGAATCGTCGAGGAATCGTCGAGGAATCGTCGAGAGATAATGAGACTGGACGACGAGCATTTGTTTTTCCTCTGGCACTGCGCGTGCTCTAAAAAGAAATCGATAAGGTTCGGGTGTCAATCGAGGGACGAGATAAATCGAACGGCGCTTGGGTCCTCTCTTGGTTATTATTGTCGAAAACGCACGCATGCGTTTCTCCGTCCGGAGGCGTGGAATATCGCGGAAAGACGAGGGAAGAAAATGAGGAAAAATAACGTTAGTAGTAAAAAAAAGGTAACGCTAGTCATCGGCAAAAGTGACTCGGAGCTTACGTTGGTTTCGTAAACGTTACCCAAAGATTTGCGCAGATTTGCGCGATAGATCTGATCGATCGGCAAAATCTCGCGATCTGCGCTTTTATCGACGAGAGTCGCAGAAAATCAGTGCCGCATTCGCGAAACCTTCTGTTGCAAAGGCGCGTCTTCTGTCTTGGCTTTAATTAATTATTACGATCGAGCTCGGACCGGACTCTCGCATTCCACCTCCCTTCGTAATCTTATCGATTTGGAATTTACTTACACGTATCTTATCGGCTTTTGTATTTCAAGTGCTTTATTTGCCGAATAAGACGTTCGGTGCTGCGTATCACTGTCTTAGCCCCGGTAGAGGAATTACGAAGACGTAAAACTTTATGCGCTGATTTCTTGAAATTATATTTATTTCGTCGGCCGAATGTATCCCAGAAAATCGGCCATTTTCTTCTTCCTCTTCTTCCTCCTCCTCCTCTTCCTCCTCTTCCTCTTCTTGTATAGTTATTAAACAGGTGCGTCCGCGACTACGCGCGCCACGTAGTAAAAACTTCATCGTGAAACGGCCGTAAATCAGGCCTTTACCGCTAGTCATAAATACCACGAAACGTTGTGTGCGAAAACAAAGCCGAGCGACGTTTTAATAAGTATGCTTTTGTGTAACGACGACGACGACGACGACGACGACGGCGTCGCTCGATCATTTTGCCCGTGATATTTGGGAACATTATTATTCTTTCGGCTAATCAAACCGAACTCGCCGCGAGCGAGTTTCGGGGATTGCGTCACAATGACCTTGATTATCGATGATGTTGTTGATAAATAATTTGGAGTTTCGTGCGTTGGACTCAGTGTCTCGGTATTGAAGCTAGAATCAGCACGCAATCGACCGAGATCGCGCCTAGATCGAATTTTTTCTTTTATCGTTACCCTCCATCGGACACGGACATCTTTCTCGGGTAAGTCTTTTCCGACAAAACAAGAGAATTATTTTTCTCGTTAACGATCGGTGAATTTAATTGCCGTTGCAGTAGCGACCGCGTAGGTGTACTTTACGCTCGAGTATTTTATAGGCAAAGTCTCACGTGTAACGGACGATCAAGCGATCATTTGGACGAGAACTGCGTTTAGCGCTACTTTTGCTTAAATTCGATATCGTCGACGCCCCCTTAACGAAATTGAAATAAATACTCCCGATAAGTCGAGTCTGCGATTTTGGTCGTTTTCTGATATACTTGCGTTGAAGAGGAAGCGACCGTCGACGACGGCGTTGCTCTCTAACCTGCAGAATAATTACGGCCATCCCGCTAAACGCCTAAATCCGTATATGAATTATTTACCGCGTGTACACTCGTCTCTTAAGAATGCGCGCGTATGAAAGCGGAGAAACTAAAACACGTAGCGTAAAGTACACGAGGCAATGATCCGACGACACTCGATCCGACGATTTTCGCTTTAAGTCTACCCATTTGGAGGCCGATAGTAACCGATCTACACGAATCCACGAAGGAGCTCTTAATTTCGCCTAAGCCGATTTACTCTCGGCGATGGCTGTTTAAAAAAGAAAGAAGAGTCGAGCAT
Organism: Wiebesia pumilae; assembly: GCA_018907045.1. NCBI lineage: Eukaryota > Metazoa > Arthropoda > Insecta > Hymenoptera > Agaonidae > Wiebesia > Wiebesia pumilae. The sequence goes on from JACCHZ010000138.1 coordinate 8,744,232, forward strand.
CGTGCACTCAATTAAATTACACGTTCTCATCCAGCTGTTGCGATATAAAACAATTGGATCGCTCGTACGTTTTTGCACAAACGAACGCGAAGTTTCGTTATAGGCTTATGTATTTTTACGTTCGACTTGATTCATCGTCGTCGTCGTCGTCGACGTCGACGTCATTCGAAGAATTCACTGAAAAAAGCCTTAAATCACAGATACAGCGTAATTATCATTACGCGTAGATTAATTAAAGGCGACTTATGTTTTTTCGATAAATACCATCGGTTACTCAGGTGTATTTAAATTTTAGTCGTAAAAAGATTACGTGATTCGTATGCATCGATTACAGATCTTGATATTTACAAGTTAATAAGATCATAAATCAAGCACTTTTTATAAGCTTTTGGAAAAAACTTTGAACATACATTTCTTTTAAAAAAGAGGAATATAATTAGACGCGAAATTACTAGGTATACGCGAGGAATAATTATCTCCAACAAAGTTTGCATCGAGTCATTAGGTTGAACATTAACACATTTTATTCCGCGCAAATTTTCAATCTGCATTCGTAACACGAATTGAACTTTCGTTAACCCGAAATACCGATTAAGTTTTCCTACATTTAACGCAGATCATGAAAGGTACGCGCGACTCTTGCTTTCCCTGCCTTTTCCAATAGTTTTTTCCATTCTTTTTTCACAGCTCGTCGAGCGAAGCGAAGCTGCCCACGAGTGCAATCCTTTCGTAAGACATCGCAGCTCTGCTAATCGCGATACAATTGCGCGTTAAAGAAAGCAAAGCGCGTGGAACGTCCCTCGGGGTAGAGGCTCGTTCCACCAATCCAGGCGCCCGACGATCTAACGCTGCTTCTCATCCTTTTTCAGGAGCCAGGATCGAGCGAGCGGACGACCGAAGGTGAGCGCATCCCAAATGCTGGGCTCGTCCTAAGTTGTCCTCGGCCGGAGCGGCGCGCCCCGTCGAGAAGCGAGCGAGGAGTCCGCACAAGTTAGCCCGAGACAGGAGTCGAGGCACCAGGAGCATCCGCTTAACCCTTGATCACCCAGGAGAGTGTACGCGCTTCGGTGCGGGCCCCAAGCTACGAAAATTCTCGACTACATAATGGACATGAGCAGCGAATCGAGCGCGGCGCGCTGGTACGAGCCGCCGAGGAGCCTCGAGCCCACCTCGGCGGGTGGGGCCGGCGGCGGCGGTGGCAACAACCCCGGCGGGGTCGTCGGCAACCCCGGCGACTACCGGGGTTACTACCCCCACGCCGGGCCGACCCATCACCCCGCGGCGGCCGCGCACTACGCGCACAGTGAGTATATCAAACGGGGGGCGTACGGGGGTGGACCGTCGCCTGCTTTCTTCCTCCTCGGCTTATCTCCTGCCCATTCGCGGCAGCATCTCCCGCGGTGGCGCCTTTCGTTAGTTATTAATAGCGCGAGGCCGACGGCCGGACCGTGTTTGGACTCCGTTCCCCCGGGACTCGACGGTCTTCTGGACTTGGCCGTGGTTCGCTTAAGCCGACGGACGCGTAGACGCGCTCTTTGACTTTTCGATCGTCCCGCCGACGCGCCCCGAGCGACCGCTTGGCGAACGCCCGCGAGTCGACGCCCGGGGAAGCGAGGTAAACGTATTTTTCAGGAGCGCGGACGACCCGAAACCTTATAAATAAGCACTCAGTTTCCAAGAAAGCGATACATTTGTATGCGCGAGCCAGAAGGACGAACGGAGACTGTTCTCGCGCGGATACCGAGGCGTCCTCACTCCACGGCGATCATCGGCGATCATCGGCGATCATCGGCGATCATCGGCGATCATCGGCTAGTCCAGTCGTTGCTGGGCCATAAATCCCGAAACTTCACGCCTCCGAGTTTTCATTACGCGTCCGCTGGGAACAGTATGCATACGCGACCGACGATGGAATTCGTTGTTTATTGGCCCGAGTCGCGAACCCCGGGCCCCGCGTGTCCGGAATATATCATCGGTCGAGCGGTAGAAAAAGTCCTTGGGAGTTTCGGGCATCTAACTTTGTAAGAATGGTGCGCGCGCTTCCGTCCTCTTGCTTTCCACATTTCCTTCGGCTTCGTCCCGGCGCTTTTCCTAAGGCGGTATCCTTAGTCAGGACTGTTCTCTCGAACGGTGCGGGCACGTCCCGTATTTCAATATCCCCGCACTTGGTTCTGCGACGTCGTCTTGCGGTTCTCGCGGGCATGACCTTTGGACTTCCCGGAGAAAATTTACGGACTTGGGCTCGCGTCGTGTTCCACGAGCCTGTACCGACAGTTTCGAATTTATGCAACGTTAGCGGATGCGAAGTCGCGTTCTTTTTGCGTTCCTTCAAAATTTTAACGCAACACTCTCACGTTTCGCGAGGAGATTTACATTTACGAGCGGTAAATTTTGATGCTCCGCAACTCGAGGTGCAACACTTTCCCGGATTTGTTTCCTTCGCGGGAAGGACCAGGCGAAACCGTCGGTGCGCGAGAGGCTCGCGGCGTACGGAAGCGACCGACGGTAGTGAAAAATGACGCGGATGGCAGAGATCGGCGTGGAGGCCGAGCAACCCCCGGAGGAAATACGATACCCGGTGCGCGTTCGGGGCAAGTCGATACGCCTGATTCGTGCCGACGCGTGCGGGGTCCGGATCATAGTGCGAGCCCTGCCCTCCCCATCCCCACCCCACCCCGTTCATTCTTTCTTTCGACGGATCTTCCATTCGCTTTTATCGAAATCTCGCAAAGACTCGCGATTCACCGAGAAAACACTTCTAACGAGATAAGCGCCCTCTCTCCCAGAGTCCCTAGGATGCGGTTAATTGCCTTCGCTATTGAAACGAACGTTCTTTTAGCGGTACGTTAGTACTTTTATTCGAAGAATACGAGTGTAAAATTTGTCAAATTAACAGGCTTCGGTATGTTGCGCCTTTTTTATAACCACTTGGCCGTGTGGAATAACCTTAAGATACAATTGTAGGTGGAAACGACGCGATGCAAGTCGACAAAATGTCTCTGTCCGAGGTGAAGTCTAAGGAAAATACCGTTGATTGGAAAACCTAGAATAACGTAGCGAACGCTGTTGATGAATAATGCCTGTCCAATTGTTAGTAAAGATTGTTTGTTTCAATGTCGAACGAATACAAATCTCAACGTTAATGAATACGAATTATCGAGTAATCGTTTCCTTATAGATTCAATATTGCCTTCTAAATATAATTTATACTTGTTTTTTGTTACGTTGGTGTTTTTCTTCTGAACATACGCGTTTCCTCTCGCTCACTTTACGTTGCATTTTATTACACGCATAAGTATCTTCCTACCTTTGCAGAAACTCATGCGATGAATCGAATATCGTTAGAAACAAACTCAGCTACCGTTCGAATGTCTAGCTATCCTTGAAAAAACTCTGTTCTTGTTTTGGAACGAACTGTTCTACCTCGCAACTGTTCTACCTCGCAAGGGTAAAAGCAATCCGCTGCATTTCTTATCTTCAACGGAATCACTCTTACACGTGATAACGCTAATATCCGACATCGGCGGTTATAATAATCGAAAACGACCCTGAGCCTCGATTTCAAAATGTTTCTGCGCTTCGTACGTGAAAACAACGGCTGTTTCAAAATAATCGATAACGCAAACTACACGATTTATAAACACGCGAATACACACATTCGCGCGTGTACACGCATCCGCTCGCGTGTACAGGTTGGCAGCAGTGGTTGCAGCAGCAGCAGGAGCAGCAGCAACAGCAGACAGGAAGGAAGCGCAGCCAACCGCGAAGCTGTACGCTGGCTTGGCTTCTCTCTCGCTCTCAGAGAGACAGAGAGAGAGAGAGAGAGAGAGAGAGAGAGTGTGAGAGTGAGAGCGAGAGCGAGAGAGAGATAGCAAGAGAGGTGCATACGTAATTGCAGGAGGGAGGCAGAGGCAGTGGCCTGCTGTTTTATGCGCCGCTGCTATCCGTCCACTTATGCATATATATAGTTTCTCACTCCTCTCCACTCGACTGACCTTTTGTCCCTCTCCGCGTGCCGGTTCGCCACGGAGTCTTCTTCTCCTGCCTCTTCTGCCTCCTCTTCTTTCAACCTACTCTTCTTTCCGAGCCCACGATTGACCTTCTTTTCGCCTCTCTCTCTCTAAATAAATAAATAAATAAATAAATAAATATGTATGCATATTATGAAGGCGCGAGTGTGTTCGCGCTTGTGTAGGTGCGCGCGCGCGTCCGCACGAACACGAGAGAGGCGAAGAAGACGACGCCATCTTGCAAATGCATACGCGAGCTCCGAAGGCGGAGCCAAGAGACGGGCTCTTCTCCTCTTTCCTCTTCGTTTATCACTCTTGACGCGGTCCCTGTCCCGATCCTCTCTCACCTCTTGCCCCGCTCCGTGAGCTTCGTTCCTCCGGAACTCGCGATGCTCCGAGCTACTTTCCTCTTATCGGCACTCTCGCTATCTCCGAGGTGAACTTCGCTCTCGCGTACTTTCCGTTCTGGGATGGCCTGACTTCCGTCTTCGCGGTTCACCGGGGCTCCCCCGTCGGATGCCTGCCGCAAGAAACGCAAAAGGAAACATCGTCGAGATATCGGGAGATAAGCCGGGATGATACACTTTTCCTCGGAAAACAGTTTCGTAACTTGGCATCTTGCGAGCGCCACCGAAAGACGACGATATTGGGTTAAACTGTCTGGAAAGGTATCGCACAAATTTCATCGAGCAACGGAACTTTTGCTCAAAGTTGCGCTATTCTCGAGTTATAGCGTCCTTTTGCAACTTTAATAACACATCTCGCGCAACAGTGGCAGAACATTTTTTGTCCTGACACGATGTAAAATTAAACGGGCAAAAAGGACGCAGGAGACGGAGCAACTTATGGAAACTGATTCGTCACCAGTTTCCAGGCGAGAGGAGTACCGCGTGTTTATCGAGTGACCAAACCACCGTCGCGCGCACACGCACACACGGCGCAGCTCGGCGTCGCCTTCAATTTGGGAAATTGAAAATTCGCTTAGGCGAGCGCGTCGCGTACCATCGAGAGTGCGGATCGAAATTAAACCAAGGACTAAAGCTAACGTTCACTCGACAGATGCGATCAGCGGGTGCTTTGAGCGCGCGACGCCTTATCCCCTTTGAATCGACGTACCGACGAGCTTGCGGGGAGCTTTTCCGCCCGATAGATGCGAAAGCGCGATTCGCCCGCATTCGCACGTACGGCGCGAGCCTACAAAAGCAGCGCCGACTAATTACTCGGAGCGAGGGCTTTGACACCCGGACCAATGTCGACGGAGACGTCGAGCCTCGTTCAAAGGCTTACTTTGCCTCAATCGGACAGAGAGTCTCTTTCATTTTCTCACCACCGATCCCCTTGGCAACGGTAGGAACGGTAAGAACGTGCGACGTCTCTCGACATCCGCCTCCATAGACTCCATCCATCTGATTACCTTCGCGATAAATTCACGAGGAGTCGATTCGTGCAGTCCGGACTCGGTGTCCTCGTTAGAGGATCTCTTTGGATCAGCTGTCGTCGAGGTACCGCGAAGTACGTACGCTCGCTCGCAAGGACGGTAATTCACGGGGACAGTCGCCGGAGTCGGATTAGCGATGCCCGTTAAAACGGGCGATAAAGGCGAAGCACGTATATCCAAGGACTGAGCGGATAGAGCCGGAATTCAGGTAGCGAGGGACAAACGGGCGCAGGAGGTCGATCTCCCGCGAACGATCGATTAGCATATAACCGGCGAGGGTGCGCTCGTTTTATTACGGCGAGTCAGTGGCCGAGCGATAATCGCCGCCGCGTCCGCGATTACGCGCGCACACGCGCAGGTGCCGCCGCTTGTCGCCTTTACGAGCGTCATTTCCTCCCGAGCGGTTTCCACCGCCACCACCACCACCACCACCACCACCACCACCACCCCCCCCCCGCCCTTTTTCCTCGCCGTTTACGCGCGTCCCCCTTTGGAGCGCGCGAGTGCATTATTCGATCGGAGTTTGAAAATTATTTTATCCCCGTCGAGAGGAGGAAGCCTTCTCCCGTGAAATAAGGCTGCTATTTAACGGTAAGGACCTACACAGGACGAACGGCCGATCTTTCGCGCCGGCGAATACTCTTCCGCCGTTGATAACCCTCGGCAAATAGTATCCCGGGCAGAATTACTAAATAAATAACGACGTATAACGAGCGTAAGAGCGCGAATATTTATTAGCAGCGAGTCAACCGATCTAGCGACTCACTCGGTAGATAATGTCGGTCGTTGAAAAATATTTAAAGAGCATGTACGCGTGTTGCGCCTTCCCTTTTGGTTCGCGTATTCTAGTTGCGACGGATAAAGAGCGGCGCGACGGGAAGGGCGAAAAAAGCGTCAGCCAGAGGAGGAAATGGCGGATAACGCTCGGTCGGTCGCGTTAATAATAAAAAAAAAAAAAAAAAAAAAAAAACAAAACAAAAAACAAAAAAAAATACGGGGATCCGCAAAGAACCGAGATTCGTTATCTCAGCTGAGATCGCACGGCGCTTCTCGCGTATACGTGATATAACCGCGACTATCTGCATTTTTCATACATATTCATGCCCAGCCTATTTCTCTCTTCTTTTCTCCTTACCCCTGCCCCCGCCGCTCTATTTACGCTCGATCTTTATCGATACTTTTCCCATTTATCGTTATCGCCTGTACACTCGCCGTTCGTTCGTCGCTGCGAATTCGGCTTCCCTAAATCCGAGACAGAGACAAATGTCGCGACAAGGTTCCGATTAATTTCAACGTTACGTCGCGACGCCCCGATTACCTAAATCGCGAATCAGACGGCATCGAACGACAAAACCCTCCACTGGGAGATCCATTTTTCTCGTACGCGTCGGTGGCTCTTTCGATGCAACGGGTGGCTTTTGTAAATAACGCAAACGCATCGCCGACGAGTGTCACGCGATTTTTACATTATACCTGGAGCGACGGAGAGCGCGATTTTCTCTCCCGACAATGGACGTCTCTTTCCGCAACGCTGTGCTTTTTTGTTTTTTTTTTCTTTTGCCAACTTCCATCTCCAACGGAACGAACTTTACTCACCGGTGCATAAAGCGATGGCGTACTCCCGATACCGCGCGTTCGATACAGTCCCTCGAAGCGGAAAACGCGTTCAGCCTATCGGTGCAGCTTTCAATTAGAAGCCAAGCTTTCGCTCGCGATATCGCGCCCAAAGCGAACTCGACGGGCACGTTCGGACGTCTCTCGCGTTGATTTCGCGTTGATTTCGCGTTGATTTCGCGTTGATTTCGCGTTGATTTCGCGTCGATTTCGCGTCGATTTCGCGTCGATTTCGCGTCGATTTCGCGTTGATTTCACGTCGATTTCGCGTGTGAACGCCTCGACGGCTCGGGTGGATATGTAAACTGCAGCTTTGGGAGGATCGGCGATCGATCGAAGTCGACGTACAAAGTGTACACGCACGTAACGATCGACTCGGCCGACCTGGTTGACTCGCTTCGCCAAGTGGAACGCGTTACCACGTGGGAAAGGGAATTTTTACGCCGAATACCGTAATCTTTATTCATCGCGATACTTTACGCGGTAATGGAAGGCGGCCTGAGACGATGGCGCGAGCTACCGACTAGACTCGCATGCCATTCCCATCTAATTCGTTAGGACGAATTAATTTTTTAACGCGTCTCTTACGCGCATCGAGCGAACGCTCAAATCTCATCTCGTGGAAATGCAACGAAAAGTGCGCGCTCCGAACTGTACAGATCTCGAGCAGCGATTACGGGAAGCGCAGGCAAGAGACAAAAGTTGATAAATATCTATTCTCCCTGTCTCTCATCCGTGGGACGTACGAAAGTTTTTATTTCGCCGAGGCGTGAACCGCTCGTCTCTTGCCGTTTTTTTTTCTTTTTCTTTTTTTACCCTCGCCGTCGTTTGCTCTTTTAACGCGCTCTCGACTTCCTTGTTTTGCGTCGACGCCGCTTCTCGGCCAAAGACGAACAATCCAACCAACTCCTCCTTCCACTCGTAAAATTTCGCTTTAAATCGCGAGCAGCGCCTCCACGAAATAGCGCTCGCGATTCGCCGTGAAACCTTGTTTTTCACTTTTCTCCTTCTTCTTCCCGCTCGTAGTTACTTGTAGGGGGTTGTTATTTTACGAATCAATAATCCTTTCCTCGTCGATTCCTGCGCGATCCTATTTGCTTTCGTATTAATTTCTGAGCACCGGAAACGCACATCATAACGGTCAACTACTCGTACATCATTTGTCGCCGCGGTATTTTCACTCATAAATATGTATTATTTCTCGAACGCTCTCGACCGTAACAGTCCAGGTTTCTTAATTTCTCCAACCTATTTCTGCGATCGATCGTTACGTCCACGAAAAGAAATTAGCCGCGTTCTTACATTATCGCGCGAGACGAATAATTCGCATCGTTGTCTCTGCAATTTCGCTCGGACACGGATATACCGTACATCGCCGACCAAGAAAATCCAGCAAAATATAATTCTTCCCGCGTCACGCACGCCATGAAAATACTCAGCGACATATTCGTCTGCCCTGTACTAGGGCCACTCGATTTATCGATCGAGGAACACCCGAGACTTCGCTCCTCGCCCGTCTATGCTAATATCATTATTAAGTCCGCATAATACGGAGAATATTCATAGGTTGATCAACGTCGCGTCGTTCGGGCAACGATATGGAAGAGACTCGGAATCTCCTCTCGTATGCGTAAGTTCGCCGATCTTACGGCTGATATCGTCGTACTCCATTGTGCGCGAGTCCGCGCAATTTACAAAACGCCGAAATCGGACTCATTAACGAAAATCGCGTTCGACGCGTGAAAATTGGGTTTCGCTCAATGTACGCGACGCGAAGAGTAAATCGGCGAGGAGTTCCGCGACGGGTTCACCGTAGTCGTAGACCAAAGCCGCAACACGAGCCAAGAACAAACCAAGTCGAACTGATCGAAACTCCCCGCTGTGATTGCAGGCAGGATGTCGGGCAGCGGAATGGCGGGCGGGCCCATAGGTCAGGTCTGCCGGCCGCACTTCGGGCCGTCCCTCCACCCCTGGGGCTTCCCGACGACGTCCGCCTCGACGAATGGCTCGTCCGAAGAGAAGCCACAGAGTCCCCTGGGCTCGAGCATGGCGCCCGGCAGCACAGCCGGTAGTCTCGCGAGCCACGGTGGTGGCCACCCCTTCCCCTTTCCGCCGACGCCGCCCAAGGACGCGACGCCCGACAGCATAAGCGCTAGCACAACCTCGAGCACGACCAACGGCACCGGGGGCGGTGGAGGCGGTGGAGGCGGCGGCGGCGGCGGTGGCAATAACAACGCCGCCAGTGGTAACGGCGGCCTTGGGCTCGGTGGAGGCGGCGCCGGCAGCGATTACCAGGCGGCGGTCGCCCACGCGGCCGTCATGGGCGCCTTCATGCACCACCAGGACGCGCTCGGCTCGTCGGCGACCTCGTGCGACGTCAAGCCCTCGGTGATGCTCGGCCACCAGCACGGCGCACCGTCGCCCCCGCACCAGCACGGCGGAGGTGGTGGCGGCGGCCAGGGCCAGGGCGGCCAGGTGAAGCAGCGCGAAGGTAACGGACAATCGTCGGTTGGTAGTGGCGGGGGTCAGCAGCAGTCCGCCAGCGGGCAGCAGCAGCAGCAGCAGCAGCAGCAGCAACAGCAGCAACAGCAGCAGCAGCAACAACAGCAGGATTACCAGAGCAACCAGCAGACGCCGAACTCGCCGTGCCGCGACGCCGGTTACCCCGGCGGTAATTCCCACCATGGCTCCCAGTACGATCCCGCCGCGACGGCCTACAACATGTATCAGCACCTCCAATATCCCAGCCACCATTCCCACAATCATCCCCACAACGGGCCCGCTTCTCTCTTCTCCTCGGCGGCGAATCACCACGCGGCCGCGGCTGCCGCGGCGGCGGCCGCTGGTGCCGTCGTACCTGGACTAACGTCCGCGGACTCGAAATTGTTAGGCTCGCACGTCGGCCAGAATACGCCCAACTCGCCTGGTTCCCAACACCAGCAGCAGCAGCAGCAAAAGCCCAGGAACAAGTCCAGGACGTCCGCCGGTAAGCGGCCCGCCAACCATTCACCTCCTTATTTCATTTCGTCTTCTCTCCACCTGTTATTCGCGTTCTTTTATTTCTTTAATTTGGCTTTGCCTCTGGTTCTTTTTCTTTTTTTATTTTTCTCCTCCTCTCATTTCTTCTCCGCCATTCGTTCGTGTTTTTTCAGTTTTTTGGTTTTCGTCGCTACACGTTCCGCGTCCGTTTTAACGGATGGTACGACAAACTTTACAGTTGCTACTTCGCTTTCCAGGCGTAACGAGTGACGCCTTTCTTTTTGAGGTCACTTGGCAATTTGAAAGAAACATATCACTCGAACTATTAATTACACTCTCTGCTCTAACTGCGCTTCTTTGTATGCATACAACATGTTAAGAGCTTGGAATAAAATCAAGTAGCAACTTCATAGAGTCCGACGTACCATCGCGAGACGTTTAGCGTCGCAACCGTACAGAATTTATTTTATACTTATTTATGCCTATTTAGTTACGTTTTATTTACCTTATAGTTATGTTTTTAGTTACATTTTTATGACATTTTAGTTACTTACACATTTTGGTGCTTTGTGTTCTTACCTTCTCATTTCTCATTTCTCATTTCTCATTTTGTTTAACAACTCATTCGTTTATATTAAATCCTCCATAAGCTTTCGGTGGCGGTCGTCCAACGCTTACATTATATTTATCGTCTGTTTATTCAACGACACTTGAACGTATTATAATACCTCACAAGTTTGACAATCTCGTTTACGTCCGGCTTATTATTTTTTCTTTACACATAAGTATATATATACGTATATCCGCGCATATAAACACGTGTGCGCGCGCGTGTGTATATATATATGCGTGTGTGCGTGTGTGCGTGTGTGTGTGTGTGACGCTCGAGCCCACGCAACTGTGTTGTTTATGTGAAGGAGGACATCACGATTTTTGTACTTTGCCTCACTAATATTTTGACTTTGTTTTCAACAACTTTTTGGAGTGGCACCCACAGAAATGCGCGCGCACCTTTGTAATCGTATACTAAGTAAACACAAAACACGAGAGCACGAGTTTTTTTCTTTTTAATCAATGTGGTGTAGCTACGTTATTTTTAATTTTTTATAATATACTACTTTCTCAACACAGCCAAACGTACGACTTTATTATCAATTTTCGCTGATTTGAAACAAAGTTTTAATAATACCAATAACATTTGTGTCGTTTGAAAATCGTAAAAGCTTTCATGTACATTTCTTTAATTGCAAGTTCCGTTAAACATCACGAATGTAATATGAACACAAAATTTTGATCCTTGAATTAAAATCCTAGTTGTGTACGTTACGACGTAATTCACAATTTGTTATACTTAAACTTCAACTCAAGCTTTCCCTCGTACGCGTATTCTATCGATTTGAACGTACTGGCCTTTAAATGTGGAAAACGGTAAGAAATTATTTCTTCGGTCGACTACAAAATTACGGCAATCGAGCGTTTTCGTGAAAATCGCCGTTGGTGTGTTTTTGCGGGCGTATTCGCAACAATAGCTCAAGTTAGCATTCGGTCGTTAGATTCGCGTCGCGAATCGGCGAGTTGAAAAGAAAACCACACGTACAAACACACTTGCAGGGAATATTGCGAGAAATAGAAGCGCGAGAAACCAAAAGTGACTCGTAGGTGCGATTCTAAATATGAGTCTTTAAAATCTTGTGTGTAATATATACCGTTTCGAAAAGTCATGATTCTTAAGAGAGAGAGAGAGAGAGAGAGAGAGAGAGAGAGAGGGATTTGGTCGCTCGAAACCTAATCTCCAGTAATACCTTAGGTACAATAAAGTTGATAAAATGTCAGCTACGATAGTCTACCGATACAATATTAAAAAAGCTATTGATCACTATTATGTAATTTCATTATTTCATAAATTGATTGCTAACGATATTAATGACGCGTATAAATTTCTTCTTTAATATATTGCTGCAGTAATATTTCTCAAAAGGCGTTATCGGTACGCAACAAGTAAAGTATATCTGCTAAATTGCTTACACGGAAAGAAATATTTGATACTTCGCTACCGGAGCAATCACACAAGTAGAGATCTATAAATCCAACTCAAAGATAATTTAACGAGAGTTATAAAACTGAGTTTGCTGGTAGAGATGCATTATGGTAATTAAATCGAATGCGTATTACGCGTAATTCTCCGGACTACGGGATCAAACGTGGCAAAGGAGCAACAACGAGGAGGAACAAGGGGACACACGTTATGACCCTATAAGCAGTTCAACGTACGCTTGGTGCAAGATCAAGATCCGAGAGAAAGATATCGCAATGATCCTTTTCCACTGGAAGTAAATCAAAACTCCTTCCTGTGCTGGCACGTAACGATCAGGTCGAGCACAACCTGCGAAGCCAAGTCGGGGAAAACTCGCATTTCCTTTCTCCCTTTCCTTCTCTTCGTTCTTTTACTTCGCGCTTTCTCTTTTCCAGTATTTCATTGTCTTCCTGGTAATTAACCCTTGGACCATAATGGGGTAACTATACATATGTATGAACAAGTACGTATATACGTACGGGAATGGGACTCGAGGCATCGCCTCGATTATTTACGTTACATATGACTTCTGCTTTTGCTCTGGTAATCGCTTGGTGGTTTGTTCGCTGTGCATGCTTTTAACACACTGGTGGTTGGTGGCAGGACACAAAGTTTGCCAAAGTCTCGTTCGACAATTGAGTATTTTCCCAAGGGCTCTTAGTCCTTTTCGATCGAGTTGTCTACCTCTTTTTCATAAACCTTTGGCTAATAAAACGTGCTCGCAATTTGAGCCGACGATGCTCAGCTGGAAAATACTCAATGCCACATTGAAACGATGCTGCTGTGGCTGCTTGATGATCAATTGAAATTCTTTTAATTTAAGATTTTCGACTTGGAACGAGATCCAGGCGCGTATACGCTTACGTACTTTATAAGAGGAGCAATGAATTCCCGTGTTGTCTCGTTCGAGGTCGAAAAGTCACGCTGAAAAGAGAAAGGCCAAGGATACGAGTCCTTCTCTTTTGGGCAGTGATCGAAACGAACATATATATTAACGAATACGTGCATATACACCGCGCGCGCACATTAAGCTTAAATAAGAAACGAAAGGGAAATAAAGGATCTAACGAGAATCGCCTTTTTGGGGGCCAATGAACAGAGGGTCGCGAGTGCGTCAACTGTGGTGCGACGTCAACACCATTGTGGCGACGAGACGGAACAGGCCACTACCTCTGCAACGCCTGCGGACTCTACTACAAGATGAATGGCCAGAATCGACCGCTCATCAAGCCCAAGCGACGTCTGGTGAGTACCACAAACCTTCCTTCCGATATCACCGCGAGATTCTTCATTCGATTGTCTCGCTGCTCCGCTCCGAATTTCGAGCAAGAAACAGCAGAAGCTGACGGAGATCTTCAGATCAGAAGGAAAAATAACGCGCTCGCACTTTGTATCGGACTCTGATTATTGTTACTGTCATTGGCATTACGTTGCTCCTAAGCGAACCACTGCTGTGTAGTCCAGCGTCCTTTCTTATCGACAATTTTATTAATAACAACAGCGAACGTTGGCGATAAGTTTCTTTCGATCGTCGGTTCAGTGAGACAAGTTCTGTACCACAATGCTGGGCTTCTCGTTCGCTAATGAAATTGATTCCGTCGCACGGGAGGCTGTTGGCGAATGGATGCAGTGAAAAGCGGAAAAGCCGAGGCAATGACGGGCCCGGACTCTTAGAAATCGCGAGAACCCCATTCGCCTCTTTTCCGATATCCGCCACGAGAGTTTCTCATTTTTTCTTCGTACGTTTATGCATTTCTATCGATTAGTCGGGATGTAGCTCGAGGTGACGCATCGGCAACTATCGTTTATTCTCTTTCGAAGCGCGTTAGCGTCTCGTGATTGATGCGTTGGAATAAATTGTAACCTATCGACCGTCTCATTATGATACACTGATTTTGATACGAAGATCAAAACAATTGACGTCGATCCTTCAAAGCATCGTAATAATACATTATTATCAACGTTACTCGGCAGAAATTCTGCTGGAATACCAATGAATATAGCCATTTGCTTTTCACCGTTTTCACCTGCTGACGTTTTCACAACTAGGCGGACGCCCGATTTAATCGGGTTCACAGTAAAGAATTGGGAGATGGTATCGTTCGCGAAAAAGTGCGCAAGTGCGTAAAACCGAGGATCCATCGACAGCCCCCGCGAACTGCTGTGTAATCGCGTGGGCTTAGGGGATAACGGCTGACCACTAAGTAGACACCGAGCGAGAGAAAACATTAGACTCGTCAACGAAACGGAGAGTCATTTAGACTTGGCGGCCCTCGGTATCCAAGGGCAACAAAGGGGCAAAGGGGCAAAGGAGTTTTACCGACTCGAGGACGAGGCTCGGGGCCCCGTTTAATCGTCACACAAGGTGCGGACTTTTCTCACCGGGTTCGTCGCGCGTGTCGCTCGACTGATGGCTGGGCGGGACGATTCGTCAGCACCTCGCAATATTTGGCCACGTACTTCTCGCCCTCCGAGACCTATTTCCGTGACTTCCTCCCCTCGACTTTTCACATCCGAGTGCGTCCGGCCGCTCGGCTTTTCCTCCTTCTAATTTCGGTCGCGCGGCACTCGTGCGTCCCTTCGTCCTTTCGTCCTTTCGCGTCGGCCGTTAATGGTTTCCGAGGCGCGCGAGGAAATTAGCGGACTCCGTTAATGTCCTCGGCGTTATCGCCGTCGAAACGTATCAATTACCGAGCCGTACAATGCGACACTTAGTTCAAAGAATACGCGAGGACTACGAACACATCGCCGATGCGACCACGCGATACCAGGCATAACATTATTTTCATTGGTATTGACTTTTCCTTTATACGCGCTCAACGGCGCCAACTCGCCGACCTCGATCGCCATCCCCGACGCGTTAAGAAACGCAGCAATAACGGCGAGGGGCGGTGTTTTTTTTTCAATTCCGTTGGGATATTCGATGTACATCGTAGCGCAACAATTGATAATACAGCGAGCGAAGCTCTCCATCCTGGATGACAAGATTCCGCGATAGAGTAGCATTCTCCTGCTACCGAATACTTTCTCCTGTATCCGTAGCCAGAACTGTTTCATAGTCGTAATTTGAAACGCTCCACGTGTAGGAGCGTATCGCTTTCTTTGCGAAATCCCGCTTCACTCTCGTTAGTGCGCAAGACTTTTGCATTCGAAGTATTCGAAGTATCGCCAACTCGCGTTGATAATGTAACGGAAAAGCAAATACTGCGATGCTGGCGGATTAGAAATTTCCTTAGCTCTTTCCGTTCCAGGCGTTGACTTTTTACGCAAACTCTCATGACGAGTGAATTAAGTGCGCCTGGAAAATCCAAAATCCTGCCGGTAAAAAGTTCGGAGCCTGGGGATGGAACGCATTAAGCCGCTGTACATTATTTTTAACGAAAGAATATTTACAAAAGATAAGCGTATCTTTGATCGGCATTTTTCAATGGTGATTCGTATTACTTTCTTCTCCGAGTGAATAGTGCCCCCTAGTACTCGTAAACTAACAAAAATGATTTCTATTGGGTGCACCGATAATCTTACGATCTCAACGGTTCGCATAAACACTAAAGCATTTTAATACACATAATGGCTTTGTAGGATGCTTTAAGTAAACAGTCGACTCGGAATACTTGGCGTCGTCCGTGCGGGTGACATATGTCTTTCGCACAATATGCCGCACTTTTTTTCACGGGGGGGCCCCGAGAACCGTGAGCGGGACACGGGAGTCCGCGTCTCGTTCGCAGATGTCTTGTCTAATGAAAAGGTGGAGAGGGAAAGACGCGCGGAGGGAAAACGATCGCCGATACGATCTCGGCGGTAACGGAAAGAGCACCGGGTAGCACGCGCGAACTTTTCATAGGCTTATGGAGGTGCGCGTGCGCCGACACGTACGTAGGCAGACGCGGAGGACGATTAACGGACACGTGCGTCCTGCGAGAAGTAATAGAGCGATTTAAAACAGAGAAAGAACCGCGCTCGATCGCTATTCCGTCGTCGCCATTATCGTGCAATAAGCCACTTTGCGAGCGGACTGCTAAAATTATAGAAACCACGCGCGACGATTTATAGCGTTCCCATTAATATTTATGCTACTGCGAACCTCGAAGGTGCGACCGAACGTTCGAAATAGTAGAGCATCTAGGAGTCGCTCGTCTCGACGCGAATCGACGACGCGAATTTGAATTTGAATTTGAAAGGAGACGGTGTTGCTTTTCGACGCGATTTAAGAACCGCGGTGAATGTAAAAATGCGAGTTTACGAGAATTTCCGTTTCGTTAAGAGGAAAAGAAAGTGCCGCGACTAACGGCGCACATATGAAAAATATATAAACTTTCACCATTGGCCAGAAGCGGATCGGCTTGGTCGCGTACGTGTGTCGGTGACGGCGGGCGGGTGCCCGGTGTACGTGTGCCCCTGCAGTCGCGGAAGGGCTCCTATTATGTGTAGGACGCAGGGTGTACGCGCGCCCCGTTGGGGCGAGGATAGCAAGGGTTGAAGCCTCGTTACGCAGGGCGTCGCCATCTTTGATTCCCGCAGCAGATAACGCGAGCGACGAACAGCTGGGAAATTTTTACGCAGGCTTTCTCCTTCGTCCTCTCTCTCTCTCTCTCTCTCTCTCTCGCTCTCTATCACTCTTTCGTTTTCGTTCGAGCAGCCTTTTATTTGTTCGTCTCGTGACACTCCCCTCTCTCTCTTTGCGCGCGCTCTTTTTTACTCAACGGGGTGGACACCTATCGGGGGCTCCCTAGATTAATGTTCCCGCAGGACAGTCGCTCTTGCTTGCTAATGCGACCAATGGCGCTACGTAGCTGCGACTGAAAAAAGAGAGCGAGAAGGACGGGGTTAATCACTCTCCCCCTGACAACAGTATGGCGCGTTTTCTAGCCGCTCGACATCTACCATCTAATGCTTAGATTATCTCTTTGTTCGCTTGTCGGCGTTTCGTTTCTCAGTGCGTGGCGCAGGATCCGTGAATTACGTTCCTTTTTTACGCGCCTCGCACGCGCTTAGTGAAACTTTGCTCCTCTTGCCGGTCGGCGTTGGATTTTTTATGCTCTCGGTCGTAGCAGAGCCTCGTTACTATCCCCCGTTCTCGCGTATGATAAATTCGGCTTACTTGTCAAATTGAACGACGTGCTCGTTGGACAATTATACGAGTTGCACGTTTAATTGGTCATCGCGGTGCGACGAGGCTCGTTACTCTTGCATGCAAATCGAACACCCGATACGATAATTCTGACTCGAACGTCTTCCTCGATCAATGATCAATTTTTCACGTTCGTATTACCCGATTTATAATCAGTTACGTAGAGAAAACGCAAGATCGTTGAGCTCGTTTTTCATATCCGACAACGATGATCCAAGTCACGCATAAAAGACTTTGCGAAAATAAGATCTATTGAGCGCGAGAATTCTCGTTTCAACCGGCATCCATCCGTTCGAGTCAATAAGATCAAACTTTCTCTCTCTCTCTCTCTCTCTCTCTCTCTCTCTCTCGCTCTCTCTCGCTCTCTCTCTCTCTCTCTCTCGCTCTTCCTCGCTCTTTACTCGATGCCCGTGTCACCGCCTCGCACCTACGTCGACATTCCTTTGGAAGCCGCAGGTTCCAGTACCTCGCGGACAATTGCTTTTTCCTTTAGTCGTGATGCACGCGTAGACTCACGCGCGTTAATAAGAGGCAATGATTGATCGACGCGCTTCGCCTCGCGGCAGGCACAACTTCCCGAGAAATTTTCACCTTTTTAGCCGTACGCGCATAACGGTTTCGAAAGCACTCGCTTTGCGTTACAGGATTGTTTCGTCTCACGGGCCGGTGCTCGATTAACATCGTGTTATACCACATATTTTTAAGGTTATTTATCGCTACAGTCGCTGACTGACGCTTTTTTCCCGCTCGGTCCACTCCGATCCGACAGATCGATCATTTGACTAGCGGGATTTCGCTAGTTCGGACAACTCACGTTCGGATCGCTTCTCTTCTGGCTTTCCTCGATCTCGCGAGCGCGTGCCTACGACGGAAGAGGAGCCCCACGTATCTCGTACGCCCGTCGAGCTTCGCAAGAAAGCCCCGAGGGAATCACTCGTACCTCGACGTTCGCCTTCATTCCCGCTTGGAAGCTCTCGTTAATTACCGGCGTCCACTTACTTGTCGCTCGTGAGACACGCCGGAGTAATCGATGCGCGCGGGGACGTTTCAACTCGGCGTTGAAACGAACTATTAATCCTGCCGGGCGTTCGTCGTCTTAAATTACAAGGGTAAAATGAATTTCTCCGGCGAGTGGTGGCCGAGCTCGCCTTGCGAAAAAGAGAAACGCCCGGAGAAAAGAAAAGCGCGCCAAAGTCATTAATTCACGCGCGTACGATTGCCTCGCGCACCAGGTTAGGAAGGAGCGAGCCATCGGACTCGTCCTCGAGCCGAACTTGCCGTAATTTCATATCGCGCTTATTTATGTACTGCCGGGCTCGGAGGCGAGCGCAGGCTTTATATCGCAAATTTATGCGTTCGGGGCCTCTTCTTCGGCCACAGTCGGAAGCAATTTACAAGTTAATAGGTTAGGGGCCGATTCGCGGCCCGTTGTTCTGCGATTTATTTCGGCTCGGGAACCATACGCCCATCTAATTGGTTCGCGTTTGCCACTTGTTCGAGATGACGCGCGGCGACTTCTCGCGGTTGCTGCAGCGCACCCCTTTTGGCTCGGGTGCGCGGCTCATCTCGCGTTGAATCGAGCCCCGCGCACTCGCGCGGCGATTTATCTCGCGCTCGGTTAGCTTCTCCAAAGCCAATCCCCCGATTTCCGATTGAAATTTCAGCTCTGCCGCAAATTGTCGCTGACGCTCTCGCTTCTCGCGTAATTTCCATCGCGGATGCCGTCGTCGCGCATTCAAAGTGTGAACGATGCAAATTCCGATTTCACGAGGAGAATTTTCAAGGAAGCTGAAAGATGGATGGAGCACGCGGCACCGGACAATGCGCCGCGCGGGCATTTGCATCTGGTACATAATTCAGACGTCGTCTATTCTTTCTCCCTCGCTATCTCCTCCGCCCCCCGGCGCCGTCCCCGGCGAAACACAGCGACCGAGCGCTGTGGTTTCTTGCGCGCGTGCGCGTGCGCGCCTAGCGTACGTTATATATCGGTACTTTCTCGAAGGCCCCCCCCCGTCTTTTATTTACGGCTCAAATGTGATTTAGCTTTGGACGGGGCTTATCGGGCGGCGATGACTCAGCACCGACATTTCTCAAAGCCGTCGATGAGAAATGATAACGGATCGCCGGCGTTCACCGGAACCTTGGAATGTCGATGCATCCCGAGCACGCGGATCCACGCGCGTAAAACTAGAGAGTAAAGGTAAAAAAATAGAGCACGGGTACATCGAGGCTGTTCGTAAGCCGCGATAAGACCTCATCCGCTTGGAAAAGGTGTAAGTGCAGGCGGAATTTCGAGAACGAGGAGGTGTAAAGGGAGCCGTCGATATCCCAGTCGCTCGCGGTAAGATTTACGTCGGCGTCACGCACAGGCTTGCGGGAAACGGTAGTACACGGAACCGAGGCGAGCGATGCCGATCCATAAAGCGCGCCTCCTTGGCATGTATATGAAGCCTTTAGCACCTTGGACAATGCGCACCCGGGGCCGGACAATGCGCTCCCCTCCTGGCACCGCCGACTATTCATTTTCCAGCCGAAGATGCGAGACGCGAGATAAGTGCACCGTCGCCAACCGAAGTCGAGGCCGAATTTCGCGCGTTATCGCACCGAATTCTCTGGCGATGATCGCTCGGATGTCCGGGAGCTCCGCGATCAGCCGTAAGCCAACGCTCGCTAATGCTAATGGTGATGGATAATTCCGGTCGAGTGAAATCGCGCACCGATTCTGTCCTCGATTTCCGCGCGTTTAATTACCGACTCCAAGGATTGGCCGGTGGCAAATTTCTCCGCGATATTTCCCTTTGGAGGCGCGCGCCTTCCAGGCGCTCTACCACGGGCTCCACTGGTGAATATTTCAAGCCACGTTCGCCGACTACGTGTCGTCGTAAATTACGAGGTGTTCGCGCGTCTCCGAGAGTACAGAGGCGCATAAAGATACAATGTCCCCCTTGTTTGCGCGAAAATCCCGTAGGTAGCGGGGCTTCGGCTTTTCCTCTCTCCTTCCACTAGTCGCAACGAGCACCAAAGTCTCTCTCGCTCTTTCCCCCGCAGCCGCGGGCGGATGCAATCGGCCGAGCGAGGAATGACGAGTCGTGACGGGGCGCTTTTAAAATTGCACATTGTATCAGCCGGCTTCAGTGATACGAGGCGGACGAGAAGCGATGAGGGACTGATAAGAGGGAGGAGGAGGAGGATGAGGATGGAAGTGCTCGTGCATCGAGGCTCGAGATTCGATAAAGGCAGCGCAGCACTCGCGCCTCTTCTCTCTTCTTAACTTGTGAGAGTGCGCGCGTCGGTGTACGGAGTAACGCCGTTCAATTAACTTGACGAATCGACGCACATACATCACGAGCTCGGATTCGACACGGTCGTTTATGTAATTCGGTCGATCCACCTTGGATATAATCATCGTGAAAATCGATGTCGACCAAGGGCTCCATGGACTCTTGATATTACATTCGTTATTATTTCACGAGGGCATTTTAAAAAGGAGCGTTTGTTCGTCTGCTTTCCGGGAGAGGGTGATTTGCATGGAAATCGCATGGGTATCGCATGCAACGCTCCTTTCAATGGCCTCGTGCTTTATCGAACGAGAAATTCAAATATATTGGAAGAGTCTTGCCTCGGAGTTGTTTTGCGATCGTACGACCGGGGAGAGCGTTAACTAAAATTGAAATCGATTATGCACGTGATGCTATTCTTTCACCGAAATGTACCGAAATGCACCGAAATGCACCGAAATGTAGCGTGGCGTGTATCGAGAAGTATTTTCCCCGTTCCCACAGTTTCCTGTATTAGTTATCGAGCGACCTCATTGGCCAACTGCGAACCCTCGAATTGTCGGGAGCGCTTTAAGCCCCAGACGTTTTGCGCGCGCGTGAAAATCGAATCGACGTTATACCGGAAAATGTCTCTATCCTTATCGAGCGCATCCGAGGATCGATAAAGATAGAGAAGGAAGGAAGGAGGAGACGATGGGCTGGAGCGGAATCCTTTTTCCCAGGATACTTAGAGCTCTAGGTCTCTTTCTCTGTCTCGCGTCCCGTCTTACCTAACACCGAGGAAGGGCAGCTGCTGTCCCTCCCCTCCCCGCACTATCTCACTCGCTCTCTCGCAGACTGCTCTATCATTGGTCGCGATCTGGCAAACCCTCGGCAAATCAAGGACCAATTCCATCCGTCTGCTGCCGCCCCAAGGGGAGCTGAACTACCAAGTTGGCGAAAAATTTTAGGGGATGCTGCGCGCGTGTGGGAAGATCGAATTTCACTAGTCGTAGGGGATTTCGTCGTTGGACATTGTCTTTCGAGGGCCAATTGCGGGGTTGCGCGTGCGTGCGTCTCCGTGCACGTAAGAGCTTCGTTTAGGAACTCCATAGAGTATGCGTAAGGAGTGGATCATGGACGAATTATTAATGCCCGAACGACTGCATTGGAGTACAGAATTGGAGCATTTATTCGGATCGTGTTGCGGTATCGAGTAAAGTTCATTTTTTAATTAAATCTTTCGTGATTCATAAACGTTGCTTTAGCTTCGTGGAAATGTAAACTAACTACTTCGTTTCGAGCGCGAATACAGACGCCCAAGGGTAGAAGTCTTATTCGAAACGTATCTTATGCTTAGGCGCGTTTAATCGGATCCACGGTGTCGCTACGAAATCGTGTGAAACAGCAGCCGTGGTAGCCTTTAAAGCGTTTTCGAAAGGGAAGAGCGAAGAAAGGACCTTTAGGATTCGTGTACGGTAAACCGTGGCTACGACGCCGTGGCTAAAAAGGAAGGAGAATAAAAGTGAGAGGAAAGCTTGGGAATAAGGACGCGTCGAGGAGAAGAGCTCGTGCAAAAAACAGTGCAAACCAATCGAAAAAGAATCGCCCGCAAAGTCCATAAATCTTGAGCGCGGCTGTGGGTACACTTATACGCGCACGCGTGTAAAAACGCGCGTTCCGAAGAGAAGGAGATTGGCAAGCCTCCATTACATCGAAACTCGCGAGGAAAAAACGGCGTGCGACGTAGTTCGAATAAATCAAACTGGCGTGAAAATCAATTGTAAGACACCCGCCGTTGCCGTTGCCTCGCGCGAAACCGTCTCTTTGTCTCTCTCCCTCTCTCCCTCCCTCTCTCTCTTGTTTCGAGCAAAGCTCACTGGGCGAGACCAAAGTCAATACGGTGCTGAGCTTGCGCAAGCGCTGCTAGAAGCCAATGCTACAGACGCGGTTGTGCGCATGCTCGATGCCTTTAGCCACTGTAAGCTCAAGCTCGTAACGCTGTTTTGTGCCGCCGTACATCCGACGAGACGAGAGTTTAAGAGCTTTTATACCGGGTGGCCAGAAACTTTCATGGATTTATCGCTGAACCGAGTGGTTTCCTCTTTCCTTTGAAAATATGCACGTACGTGTATGCATTAATCATGAAAAAGTCGTCACATTTTCAGATAACATAATCTTTTCTTAACATCTTTGGAGCCGACCTTATCAACGTTTTCTCCCTTCTTTCTGCGACTGTTTAACCGATCTCGATTGTGCTTCTACCGTTAATCATTACGTAATTGCGCGTAATTTAGACTTTTATTTAGCTAATTTCATTCCGGAATTATACATTTTTCGAGCATAGGAAAGCGAGCACGAGCGACGTATACCTCGTGTTATCACGGTTCACGATGTACGACAGAATTTGCAATTGCCTCGATCGAAAGTTTTGTTCGCGGTCGCGTATCAGCGATACAGAACAAGTTTCCCTTTGGAATATGCACGCGTTCCTAGGATAGTGACTTCTTCTGTTCCTCTAGAGTATTTATACAAAAGATTAACCGATAATGCGCCACTTGCTCGGTGTCTTACTTGCAAACGCAAAATACTCAAGCCCTTCTCAAACTCGTAGAAAATATTTACAGGCGAACACATCGGAAAGACCGACTCGCGATCGCTGATTGGCCACCGATGCATTCGTCCGGTAAACGCGTAAATTTCCGCGTAGG
Source organism: Wiebesia pumilae (assembly GCA_018907045.1). Classification (NCBI taxonomy): domain Eukaryota; kingdom Metazoa; phylum Arthropoda; class Insecta; order Hymenoptera; family Agaonidae; genus Wiebesia; species Wiebesia pumilae. The sequence continues at coordinate 8,767,446 of JACCHZ010000138.1, forward strand.
AGCGCCTCGCGACGGACGGGTAATGGTTGTCCGCTGGGGGTGTGAGGGGTGTTATTTATCGATGGCACCGGCGCCCATAAATAAACGCGGGTAACGGACGTCTACGCTTCGAGCGCATCCCTGGGATCTTGTAAGCCGAATTTCAGGGCTGATTTCGTCCTGGAATAGCCACCGACTGGTGCTTCCGGCAAACTCCCGGAAAATTATCCGTGAATTATACCGAAAGTGAACGGCCCTCGTGGCGCGAGTCGCCAAGCGCACGCCTCCCGGTGAATGACGATTCAAGGACGAGGCGACGCGCACGTCAAGGGTAAAAGAAGCCGGGGGTTCAGCGAGCGATCCCGTCGGCTTTTTTCCCTTGCCAACGGCTCGAAAAAGGGTGAACGCGACTCGGTCGCCGCCGGGAGAAACGCCCTTCCGGCGACGCGCGGCACAGGACGGAGAAAATGGCGTCGGCGTGTCCCCGCGTTGGCGTCGGTATCGATTAATTTACCGCGGGTCGCTAATTAGTCACGAGTCGGCGAGCGAAAATGGTGGATGAGCGCGGCGCAGGCGCGGGGAGTCGTTGCGTGCCCGGCCTCTGTGAGAAAATCCGGGCTCCGGTTATCGTCCGCTCGTTACTTTTACTCGGCACCATCGCCCGTAAGTTGACTCGGGCCGCGGCTTCGGGGAAAATGTAATACCTCGACGAGTCTCTAACCCGACGGATAAGCGACCGATGTTCTCGCGAGTTCTTCGAAAAGTACACCCCGTTCATTATTTCTACTTGCTCGAATTGCGATCGCGTACCTATGCGAGGCTCCGTTTTGTAATTGAGCTACGAGAAAGAAGTAACGTTCTCAGTAGGTACACAACGAGCGACAATTCGAACGAGTGGTTCGATAGAACGATAAAATAACCATCGATTAAATTCGATCCGGTTTGTCATTTGTCAGTCAAAGTCATTGCAGGTTACTAAAAAGAATTTCCGCTTACGAACCCCGGCGTGAATTAGCGAAACGCGAAGCCAAGACACCGACACAGACAAATGGGAATAAGAAATTAGCGAGCATACGCGTACACAGGCGCACTGTGCGTATGAAAAGTTGGCGGTGTTCGACCAGTTTCAGCGACTCGTATAATGGCAATTACGCATTCCTGATTAGACCTGGATTATACGCGCGTCGGAGGGAATGATAAAGAGCTCGTGTGCGTGTACGCGAGGGAGTCGGAGCGAGGAAGAGAGAGAACGTACCGTAGAACGCACACACTCTCTCGCTCTCTCGCTCTCTCGCTCTCTCTGCATTCGTCTATCCGTATCTATAACTCTGTTTCTTGGCCGATAACAATAGAGACAAGGCAATGAAATTTAAGCGTATATATCTGTGAATAATAATAATAATGACAATGACAATGACAATGATAATGATAATGATAATGATAATGATAATGATAATGATGACGGTCCGCGGAGTCGAGGTACGTGGGTGTGCACGCACACGGACGTAGTCGTTGGCTACGCTGGCACTTGTTCGCCCGTATGGTTTCACTTGCTCCTTTCGCGAATTGTACGTCAATTTAAGGCAACTCTCCTTTCGTAATCTTGTCGAAAAATTCGCACGCCTTAAAGAGTCTCTCCGACGCGCCCCGTTGCCTATAAACAAACGATACTCTCTTTTTTCGTAACGCGCTTACCTTTCTTTTATCGTATGTAGCGAATAATGAAGATTTATGGGCGCTCATTCGTTGGAGAATGCACGGGCAGAGCGATACATAAATGGCGTTTCCACTCGTAAAATACAAATTGACTGTGTAAAGAACTCAAAACAGTTATTACTATTGGCGTATATGGACACGCGTGTTTGCATTAGCATACTAATATTGCGCGCACTGTAACGCTATTTAATAGGCGTTCCAACACAGGGCAACGATTGCATTTTATAAGCATCGAAGTCGATCGATGAAAAAGAATGAAATCGCTGGGAATCGGGTATTGGGCAATATAATGCTTGCATACATAGACGCTGAAAAGCCCAAGGAAATTGAGATCTCCAGCGGTGCACTGAGATCTAGAAAAGGCGCTGCCCGGACTCGAAGGGGGAGAAAATTATCGCGGTTCACAGAAAACTATAAATTCGCTCGCGCTGACTTATCGCGCCAGGATATTTTATCGAAGTGCGCGCGCGCGCGAAAATGTTTTTCCGGGCACGCCACGTTTTTCCTGCCTCGCGTACGGGCTAAATACTTTCATAGTCAGTGTCCAACGGGATAACGATAGCCTAGCTTGCAATAACTTTAATCGCGCGGTGTAGGATTTTCTCGATGAGAATGATTTTTTACGATACGCGTGATATCGCGTATCCGTGTCATTTACGCGCATCAGCCGAGCATTAGCGCGAGACGAGGAAAGGAGCTAAAAACGCGTTGGTGTTACTTTACCTGAAAATCCGTCCGTATGGTAATGACGTTCAGGCTTTTGCGTTGCGCGTTAAAGTTCAGGGGATATCGGGTGGTTAAGAGTTTTTTTAAGCTCCGGGCGCCAAAGAAATAATTGCGAAAAACCGTGATTTCTTGTAGCGAGATTAATTTTCGATCGTTATACTCGAAATGCAGTACTGTTGCCCTGGCGTTTGAATTATGCACTTGTCACATTACGACGCAGTATTAAGTAGAATCCCAGGTTATTTCGCAAAAGATGCGCGCTCCTTCATCGATTAGAGATCGGCGATCCCGTGGATACGCGCGTCGGGACTAACAACGAATGATCTCATGCGGAATCGCGAGAGTCGCGGTCTTTAACAAATGGCTTTCTAAATACTTGTATTATCGTTGGAACAACGGCAAAGTACTACTCGGTGGCGTATCGATCAGCCGGTGATTTATCGCTAATTATTCTCCGGACTGTGTACTCACTCTCATGGCCGAGCGTATAAAACGTACCCTTCTCCTGCCACTCCATGTATCCGTCTCTCTCTCTCTCTCTCTCTCTCTCTCTCTCTCTCTCTCTCTCTCTCATTTATATCGCGACGCCCGTCCGCGTGATTCATCGGGAATTGATCCGCGCGCGTCTTAGATGGAAAGAAAGTCGCAGATTTCACGGAGTTTCTGCGAGTAAGTGTTTAATTAAATTTTTATCGCCAGGTGAACGATTACAGGGTATCTCTTGAATGGAGTGTTAATTTTCACGCTGAAGTCGATAATGAGAAATACTCGTTCTTTTATTTACTAAATCTCGTTGAAACAGAATTTTGGTATCAAGTGAGAGGTTGCTTCCATTGAATACCTTATCCACGACTCCCAACGCGCAATTACATAATAGCACTCATCGATTATTCCTTCGTGAAATCTTTAACGTGTCAAATGAGAAAAAACTACCGACGGCAGAATGCATCTGCCTCGGGAGTATGACTCGACGATCATTCTAATTTAGCGAAATCGGGCTTTTGAAGCCGTAAATCAAGACTGTTAATTGTATCGTTGGCTGAGTATGAATTTTCAAGAAATGGTACAAGAGCGGAGGATCTACGCGCGCTCGTAAAGAAGCGCAACGCGAGTCGCTGCGGTCGATGTGAAAGAAAAAACCGTACGACATTTTTCAATGGCGCTTTTCCCATTGTAGGATTTTCATCTCGCGATACGAGTATCTGTCGTGCACGTGCTTATAATGTACGTTAGTTTTCTCTATACGAGCAATTAAGCGTGCGGATAATTTGTGAAAGGCCGCGATACTTTGCGCCGTAAACTACGTCATAATTGCGACTTTATGGATAGAATTAATGCTTTTTTCGCGTAAACGTACGAGCCTCGTTGCGCGTTGCATTGCATACGTGCGTATCGGAGACGTTAATTAGACAAATTGAACGAAGTTTCCAATAATATCTCGGGCGCGTCATTGCGGTTATTGTCGAACATTTAAGCGAACCTTTTAGGTAAATAGACTTCACGCGTCCGCGGGTTAAATCCCGTTATCCGAACGATTAATTTACGAAATCATTGTCGCGCGGTAAATCTCGAAAATCTCGAAAATCTCAGCAAGTTACTCGAGTTTTGCAGCAGCAACGTCAGTTCCCGAGACAACGAACGACTTATTCAAATAAACGCGTTGAAATAATTTATAGATTATTCGTTTATTACGCAGATCGATCCAAGCGGATGAATAATAATAACGATAAATCACGACCCGAGCGAAATTTTGAAACACAATTTCCATTGAAAACTGTAAAACAGACTCGAACGTCTCGTTACCGAGAGATTGAGCTAAACAAATGCAACACTGACAATAGTCCCAACTTCGCATGGTGCATGTCCTATTATCGTCGTTGGACAAACGAAGCAGTCGGCCAGAAAAAATATATAAAGAAACAGTGCACCTACACCGAGATAAGCGAGCGCGGATTAGCATGAATTACGCGTCTACGGAACGTAGCGATGGCGTTATAACACGCGCGGCTGAACTCCCTCCCTCCCTCCCTCCCTCGCACTCTCACTCTCTCTCTCTCTCTCTCTCTCTCCCTCCTTGTCTCTCAAGCTACGAGCGCTATCGTCGATAGGAGATATCAAAGTAGCAAGGCTGGCCACCTTGCCCCAATAAGCCGAACAGGATATTCGACGCGGCAGCGGCGCTCGTGCCATATTGTCTCGGTGTAGCTCTCGCATGCGTGTGCGCCGTTGTTGCACAACCTGCTCCCATGCAGGCGCTGCAGGGCCCGAGGCGAGCGAGCGAGCGAGCGAGAGAGAGAGAGAGAGAGAGAGAGAGTATTTTAAATAGCACAAGCGAGCGAGCCGAGTGCCGGCAATTTATTGTGATAGCCGGGGCCCGAACAATGATGAGAAGATTCTTGGAAATGAAATTGAATTATGCCCCGCGCACGAAACGAGGGGAAATAATTTTCATGCGGGTTTTTCGAGGAGAAGGACGAAGCGCTTCTGTCGGTGGTTATTTTCTTCGTTTGCCGTCTCGGGGGCGAATATCGTAGGCCTCCGAGGAGGAGGAGGAGGTATTTGCGCGGGACACTCGAAGGATTCGACGCGAATTCGGATTGATACAGCCGAAGTGCGAGAGAGAGAGAGAGAGAGAGAGAGTGAGAGAGAGAAAGGGTCAAGCCTTGGACGCGATGCTAAAAGATACACGAGCGAGAATCGCTCGGTTGCGCGAACGAACGAACGAACGAACGAACGAACGAACGGGCCGACTAACCAGATACCTCACATACGAATGCGCCTGGATGTTCGTGTGGGTGAGCGGGAGCTTGGTGTGCCTGGGTGTGGTCGTGACTAAAAGTTCAGCCAAGTGCACTTAACGCGGTTCTCTCTCGCTCTCTATCGGTGCACATTGCCGTCCGAGCGTCGAGCCATGGTTATGCGGAGTCTCGTTCATTTGCGCGTAATCTTAACTTTTCACTGGTAACGCCAAGCGAGTGCTAAACGAAAGGCCATCCGTTTCGGTAATGGTAACGAAATATAATCTTCCAAGTGGGTTAGACATTTTTTAAATTGCAGAGGGACAGCTTGGGGGATACGTCGAGCCCTTGTTGCGAGGCGAGAAATATATTTCAGTTTTACCCGAGGTGAGGGATAACTCCTGTCTTTTAAATATCACGGCTCGTGATCCATTATTTTAATAAAGATTTATACCAGCGTACGACCAGCAGCTTACGAGGCGACCGTCAACTGGCGATGGTAACGAACGAATTTGCATCGGCGTCGTTCCCCGACAAATGACCGCTCAAGTTATTCAAAGTAATTCTCCACGGTAAAAATAGAAATTGTCATTTCAAGTCACTCGAGCTGGGCGGCGGGGGGCGGGGGGCGGGGGGCGGGAGGGGTGGGGGGAAATAAAAAGGAAATCACGCGCAAATCGAGCAAACGCATCCGCGAGACTACGCACGCGCACGAGCAACATTTACATAGTACGTGCGAAGTTTCGTTGGAGAGCGGGAGGATGATGCCATTAACGACTATGGTAATAATCTTTGGATGATGCTGCTGGAGCAAGCAACGCGAGTGACAGGCTGTACATTACACCGTAGGTTATATCTGTATATCGCAGGCTGACTCGGCAATCGTAATTGCGCCCGTTCGAATGCATCCTTTACCTCTCGCTCCAACTTCATCTTCATCTGTAATTTAACGCTTTTCAATAAAGCAGACCAACGCGACGGCAATTTTCCGATCATTAGCCGATCGAACACCCTCGGCAAACCTTCCCTTCGGTTTCGCTTGCACACTCGCTCGCTCCCGAAGATCCTCCTTCGTATGCAAGATTTATTCGAAAAGTACAATCGTAATTGCGATCTTACGGCTTCATCGGAGATGGCTTCTAATTTTGTAAACATCAATTATAGCCCTTCGAATAATTTTACACTCAGCCAATTATTGACTTTAAGGACTTTTACATTTTGTCATTCGCGTAATGCGCCAACGATGAAAATAAAGCAAAATCCTCGCGCACGAATAAATATAATTACGAGCGTAGCTCGAGGAGAAAGATATTAAAAGTGCCGCTGTATCGGGTATATTAAGAATCTTTGCCGATTACGTGTTGATGCGTGCCAGCTTATCTCGATGGCTCGGAAAATAGTTTCACTTAATAGCGCTGAATATTATATGCGCAAGCCAAAGAATTAATTGTTTTCACGCTTTGCCAAGACTTTCACTTTTCACCGATTCCTTCGCTGATTTTTACACGCTCATTAGCCATTAATAAAAATACGTAATTTCAGATGCACCACGTGGATTAGTATTAGGAACATGTTGTTTAATTATCTAAGGTCTAGACAGCTCCAAGTCTAATTATGCAGAGTAAATCCAGCTTCGAAGATTTACATATTAGAGACTAATACATCAGGATTTAACGCGGTAAAGTTGCGTTCTGTTATTTGATTGACGTTTCATGGAGGCAGTGCGCTACAAACTTTTCTACAAATAATAAGTGAGACACCACCGTTGCAGCTCCTCGGGTTGGCAACGTTGAAAAATACGTTCGCTTGGCCGGAATGCAAAACAATGAATGGAAAACGCGAAACGAGGATCCCTGCAACAATTTCAGGCGTGAAACTCTTAGATGCAATTTCCACCGTAACAAACTCTGTACGCTTCACCGTGTACGTTTTAATAGAACAAAGAACGAGAAGTAAGGACGAAACGCGCGCGTATCGTCATCAACTCAAGTTCGTACAAATACTCCCTTGTAATGTATTTTACTTTATGCCGGAGCGACGATACACTTCTTTTTTCTTATTCCGAAGCGAGTTATATCCCTCGTGCGGTAAGTTTCCTCGCGTCGCTGCCTTGCGAGGAACTTTTTTTCACTCCTTCGGGCGTTTTTTGCTTAAGCAGTGGCGAGGACAGCGAACCTCACTCGGATCCATTTCAATTTATAATCGTCAAGGCGCGCGCGCGCGTGCATACGTGTGTTTGTGCAAAATTTAATATTTTAATGCTCGTTTTCTAAACGAAAAAAACCTTTCTCATACAAATTCTTTTCCTCCGCTCCTTTATTTTCTTGCTTTATCTCGGCGTTATATCGCGTTCCATCCTCGAGAGGCTCGAGCAACGTGCAATCTTTCGTGCTCGAAATTTCATTGTAAATCAAGTGACTCGCTTTTGTACACCCTGTATAACTGCATCTCTAAGATGCAGTTCGATTGTGCTTAATTAGCTCGACAATTACGAGGAGAAGCCATATCGATGCCGAAAAACGAAAAGAAAAACGCGGGAGAAATGTAAGGTATAGTCCACTCGAGAGATGCAGCTACCGAAGTCAGAGGTATAAAAGAAAACGGATAATCTCATTTGTTCGGAGTGGAATTATTTCTTCCAAGGAAATTAATACACCAACGGGCCGAAGCAAGACTTTTAATATCTCGAAACTTAGTCCTCCGGCAATTGGAGAAGTTAGTTTGGACTTTAATGCAACGACGCGGACATAATCATTGATTATGATTTTTATTTTTCTGCAATCAAACGGTGAATCCATAGTCTCCGGGTATCTTTGGTAAAAATTAGCGAGTTACCAGGCTAATTCGGCACCAACAGCGAGAATCTTTGGTTTGTTTAGCCCAGGTACACACTTTACGTGCTCTCTTTAGAACACGCGTCCGGGTTAACCTCAAGATTCGCGCGCAGTTCAACCGGAGAAGAACGTATGCAGACACCTTCGTGTGTGAAAGCGTGCGCGCGCACGCATACTTTGTACGCATGTGAACAGAGTCGACGCGGTTGCACATTGGCTCGGTATATTTATATTGAAAGATCCGGAGAGATTTATGCTCTTGTGTGTCCGTTTAGCTTGTACCACCTTGAATTATAGATAAGCGTAGCGCGCGTATATGCAACAACAACGCATGCGCGTACGATCACGACGAGAAATGCACTCGGAAAATGAAGTTGCCAGTTGATAACGCAGGCCCACATCAGGACTTGACGACGATTTCCCTTCTTTATCGCGTAAGCTTACAAAAAGCGGCCGATGATCAAAGCTCCTTCCTAACGGTCAATCGAATTTATCGAGTCTGCCGATTAGTAGTATTTCCTCTCGACTTATCGCGGGATTCTAAAATATCGTCATTATTTACAAAAGGACGCGACCAACGATTTGCCAAGCACTTACTAATAATCTAGCCGTAATAGTGAGTCGGGATTCAACCGTTAAATGTCCGTTCCATAAATTACTCGAGTCTTTTAATGTAGGAAACGCAATAAAATTGCTCGATATGTACATTCGGAAATACAAGGAGAGCATAAGAGCGAGCGAGCGAGGGGAGGGGGTGGGGGAGTTTAGTTCGTAGGCTCGTAAATCGTGCGAATTACTCGCTTGAAATTATCCTCCACTCCAGGAGCATTACCGAGCCCGTACGTACGTCCGCGAGTGCTGCAGTTGCGATCGCTTCATTAATGCATATCCAGAGGATGCTTACGTACGCGCACTACGATTGCACGCATACTCCTGCATGTGTGCGAGTGCGGTGACGCGCCGTCACACATCTCCATACAATCGGCGAGTGGCGCTTTGCATTTTTATACGCGCGGACGAGGTAGAGCCAGAAAGACGGCGAGACGTCGGGGGAGGATGGAGGAGAATTAATCTACAGCTCTCGCGGAGCAGCGAGGAAAAGTCGATTTATCTCGCATTTTCGTATTTGTCCGAGGTTACGTAACTCCGGCGTAGCGTGCGCTAATCAACGGATACAACTGGCAATATGGAACAATGGTTAAACGAGCTTCTGTTGGCGTACGTCGAAACAGCGAAGCCTGCCTTTTTTAATATATTTATTTTAATCGCAACACTCATTGCAACTATCAACGCGTGCGCACACTGACACACAACAGGTGTAGAAGAATGCAACGTTCCTTTACGTCGCTTATCTATGCGCATATTTTAGAATTAAGTTTTTGCCATTTAGTAATTAATAGCGCTTGCTTTTCAATTACGAAGCTTACTCGAAGAACGTACTCGGGACGGGAGGACGTTGATTATTTCATCGCGCTAACCCGACACCTTCCCGAGACACCTTTTGTCCTCGTAAAAGTACCCAACGACGATGCGAATTTTTCCTCGGATGACGCAAGAATGGACTCGAGCGATGGAAGTATTTGAAAATGGGAACGACCACGTGGTGCGGCGGTGGTTATTACCACCACGACCACGTGGTGCACCCTTTTTTATAACGAGGATCACTCGGACCGAGGTTCTAGGCTCGTCGGTGGCATCTGATCCAGAAGAGCTTTTCATTTTCTCGGCAATTCATTTGCGTCTCGGTCGCGCGTCGCTATAAACCGTATATAACCAGCAGACTCGCGCATTTTACACAGAATTTTTGCGCAACGAACGGGACGCGCTTGGATCGGTTTATTGCGTCGAAATATCTTTACAGACGCACGCTCGAACGAATTATCATCTCTCGGGGATTTCGCGCCTCTTGTACTTCCATCCTCCGCGCGTTAATAAATTATCGGATGGCAACGACTGCGCGCTTACGTACGTATAAACGCGAACCGCATTCCTCGTTACCACGGCGATCTGCACTCATTACCCGCGCTTCTTCGTTCGCAGCCTCGATCTTCTCTCCTTCCTCTCGCGTTCTCGCAAAGATATCGAAAAGGGACCGAGAGCGGTGAAGTGGCCGAGTCGGGCATAAATCTGTGCCCCGCCGAACGAACCACCCATGTGCGCAATTGCGCGGGTGCGCGTGTGCGGGGGGCAGAGGCGCCAGAGTTTTTATTTGCCCGGGTATTTTCGCGAACCAGCGAAAATCATTACGTCCTCTACGCTATTATCGCGCTAAAACCCGCCAAATTCTAAGCGAAAACTAATATCGATTATTAACAATGGGACAATTCAAGTTTAGCGGGTACGGGTGCACTATTGAATAGCTGCAATAGCAAGCGCATTACTTACGGTATTAGTCGTCACGTATGGAGATTTGAAAAATCGGTTCGTTGCCGAGTAAATGTACGCACAAATTGGTGAGAATTTACTATATTTGTGGAAAGTACACCGATAGAGTCGCTGCCATTTATATTAGAGTTATGCCATTTATACATCACATTTTAATTATTCGTACGTTTACGCGCGAGAAGGAACGCGGAGGTGCAGGTCTGCGAATGAAAGAGAGACTTACGGAGCGTTCGTTATTATTATCGTCGGAGAAGAAAGAACGAGGTCCGGAGGACTGATCGAGTGAGCGAGAGGAAGGTGTGTGTGTGCGGGCCGGGGCGGGGTGGGGTGGGGGAAGAGAGCAGAGACGAGTAAAAAATTGTCAGCGGTGCGATTGCGCGTGGGCAGTGAATTACGAGGTGCACCCCGCGGGTGCCTCGCGCGAACTTTGGAAAAAGAAATGGCCCTCTTTCTTCTCGCTTCGATGTAATACAAATAATTTATTCGCGCAGTCCGGCTACCGAAATGGACCCCCGTGCCTTACCCTTGTGGCCCACCGCCCGCCCTCTTTCTCCTCATTTCTTTTCGGGCTTTATTATTTTGGACGCAGGCGCGAAAAAGACCACGAGAGGTTACGTCCCTTTTCGACGACACCCGCGATATCTGCCGCCTTTGTCAGTCCATAATGTAGACTTAATAATATTCTCCCGGTCGGGAAAGGAAGAAGAGGCGGATGATTTGTGGTCTAGGCCATTTCTTTCCATTTATGACGGGGGCCCACTACCGACTTCTTTTTCAGGCCAGTTATATGTTTTGTAAGCTTTGTGCTGCCCAACGTATTTATAAACTCCCGAAACTTTTCAATTAACCGCTACGACGATCTTCCTTTCCTTCTTTTCTTCTTCTTCTCCTTTTAGAAGAATGTAGACGTCAACGCTCGGCGTATCCCTTTTCTTTTAAAGGATTTATCGCACTTTTCGACAAATTAGCCGAAACTTTTACGATTTCCAAGCGCCAACCCCGAGAAACGTCGACTCATCGAATATCTGTATCCAAGGACGTCGTTTTTATAATATGCCCGGATGAGTAGAGGCAAAAACACGGAGGAAAGCGTTTTAGCGCGAGCGTTAATCGATCCTAATGCTCGCGTCTAGCGAGTAGACGCCAATGTGCGCGTACGGCACGAGAGGAGCAAGAAACCCGTGCGATGGAATTATATATTCCCTTCACTCGCTGAAGCAATTGTTTCGTCTTTTTATGTGTGCGAGTGATCCGATGCCGCCGGAATGTTGCGAAAGAAGCGCAGGCCGTCGATGAGCTGCGATGTGCGGCGCTGTGCTCCTCTTCTCCTCGGCCGAGGCAAGCAAACGGGCTTCTACTTCTGCTGGCTGTAAATCGCGCGAGGTGTTATTCGGTTGTCGGGGGATGATTTACGCGGCCCGGATAGCGGGGAACACCCAGGGAACGCGGTTGTTACCGCATGTAGATGCGGTTACGGGCGCGGGAGGACAGAGGGGCACTAGCTCCTGTTAACGAGGTCGTACTCGATGAAAACGTTAGGATTTCGTCGCGGGAGAGACGCTCATTAGTGTTTCCCGGGCGCGCGTGCGCTTGCTAAGGGGGCCAGCAATGACCCGACGGTGGTATCGGACGCCCTTGTAATTTTCGTTCCTTAAAAGTCGCATACTTTACGTATCCTTGGTTGGTACTCGTTAACGTAGACCCTTTCTTTCGCCGATAAATGGCGAAAAATGGTGGTCGATAACGGAAAAGTCGAGTGGTGCGAACGATTCCATTATAATTGCCGTTGCTCGCTCGATCGCTCGATCGCTCGCTCGCTCGCTCGAGAGAGTTGGCGATGAGCAGGGAAAAAGGGAGCGACGGAATCACGGAGAAAAGAAAGTGGACGCGTGCGGGGAAAAGGGCATTTCCTTCGAAGCCCTGGCGCTCGTTATAATGCTAAATCGTAAATAAACAAATTGAGTTAAGCCGCTGGAAATCGTTGACTCGTCGAAGCTGCGGATGAATTTCCGAGAAATTGCCGGTTCTCAGGAGCGCGCGCGTGCGACTTATTTAAGCAGCTCGTGGGAGGCTTCGACAAACAAAAGCAAGAGAGGAGATAAAAAAAGCGAGGCGGAAAAAGGACGAAAAAGAAGCGAGCGTGTGGCCAGGGCGGATAGTGTCGGTGTGTCCTACCTATAAAGTCCTGTCGCTTTTCTCTCCCTCCCCTCTCTCCCTCGCCCTCTTACTCGCCGACTGCCTCGGACGAGCTCCGCGCCGAAGGATAAGAGAGACCGAGAGAAGAAGAGTAGGTTTTACTTAGCAGCAGCGGCAACAGCCTCGGACGCGAGAGACTCTCTTCTCTTTGTTCGATTTCTCCCGTGCACACGGGGAGAAATCGAAAGAGGCTCCGCTTGCAGAAGAAGCTGCTGAACACGAGGGAACATCGCTCGCAATTTAAATAAATTCATCTCCACCCAGGCCGGTTGTTGCTGATCCAGCAACAACGAGATGTGTCCCGAGTTCGCACGCTCGTGCTCTCGCCTTCTCTCCATTATCATCCTTCGAATCCTCGTATTTCCTCGTATTTCCTCGTATTGCCTCGTATTGCCTCGTATTGCCTCGTATTGCCTCGTATTGCCTCGTATTGCCTCGTATTGCCTCGTATTGCCTCGTATTGCCTCGTGCGCACGCGCTCGCAACCGCCGCATCCGTCAAATTTATGAGTTACGGTCGCTGGGGGTGAATGAAACGGGGCAGGTGGTCGCGATCGGGAATTCGTCGGTGCCAATTAGCGGGCGATACTCGATTTTTCAAGGGTCCTAGCGAGGATGCGAAATTATGCGACGGCCGAGACCGCGAAATTCCGAGTGTCCTCGTGGCATCCGAAGCCGGGTAATTAAAGAAGGAGCAGAGTTTTTACAAAGAAATCGCGCTATAATCTACCAGCAGACGTACGAGAGACCTCGAGGAAAAGAGAGGGAAGTATCTTATATGCTAATGCCCAATTAGTGCTCACGCAACTCTCGCTACCACGTGCATCCGAGGCCTTCATCTCGATGGCAGGCTATTTTTGAATGAGCAAGAGCAAAAGGACGAGCCTCGGGTCGGGGAGAGTTGGCGAATAGTTGGCGAATAGTTGGCGAATAGTTGGCGGGCTCGGCGAGTCCTAGCAATTTTCGGTAGCGGCCATCGATCGGAGCGATACGCGTGATCGCGTGTAGGCGTGCGCTGTTCTCGCACACTTTTCTCGGGCAGTCTTTAACGGTCAAGTGACACGGATACAACTAGACTGTTTAACATATAGATTGGAGCGAGTTGTCTCTCTCTCGCTCGCTCGCCCGTCTCATCCTTTCTCTTGGTACTGCGGGTGTTGCTGCCGTTACCATCTCGAGTTCTCGTTGCGGCAATGGACGATCTCTCGATTTTGTGACGCTCCTACATCGCGCCTGGACTTTCATCCTTGACTTTGCCGAGGATGCCTGGATACGGGCTTGCTTCTGAAAAAAATCCGTAAGCCTGAAAGTTTGTCGGAATTCGTGCCTCGTTACGCTACTGGTATTGAATCGCATCGAGCAGCCACGCGGTTGCTCGAGTAGATAATTCCCGTGAAATTTCTATCGAGGAGTATTGTTCTCTATTATCTATACCCTTGTACCTTTACTTCTACTATCGGTTATATACGTCCACGTTATTACGGAAGCACGTAATCTATAAATACCTTATTTTACGGAGTAAGCACAACGGGGAATTAATTCCGAGTGGGACGCGCGATAAAGGATCGAGCACGCGCTGCAAATAAGTTGCATTTGTGCCGAAATATCGTTGAATTATCGCGTTATAGGTCACTAGGTTGTGCCGTGCGAGATAGCAAAAGGAGAAAAAAAAAACAATGGAGAATGTAGAAATGCGCGTGTACGTGAACTTACTCGCGAATCTGTACCATTTTCCTACACATGCAAGAGAGCTTACAGGAACAGTTCGACCGATCACCTTGTTTAATCCGTTCTTTTTTTTAACTTTCACCGACTAGTTTCATGAAGTTGTCCGTGCGATAAGCCATCCATGTAACACGCGCTCGGTCGTGCGCGTGCGTCGTAGGTTTCCAGGCATGGGATTTCGGAGGCAAGTGCAGTCGAGTTTGTATAGACTGTCCGAGGGTTCGTATCCTTTCGTAGTGTAGTATCGTGTCGAATCGAGGGAGTGGAGGAGGAGGAGGAGGAGGAGGAGGTGGAAAAGGAGGCGAAAGAGAGAAGGAGAAAGAGAGACTTTACGCTGGCGTGCACCGAGCAAGCTAGTGTTAGGAATGTGGTACCACTGCTTGTCACAGTCACAAACACGGTCGTCCGCACACAGATGCACACCTCGAATGCACCGCGCATGCATGCATACCGCTACGCACACCCTCGTAGGTTCGAGCCTTATTCGCTGAATAGTCACGCATGGACACGAGGAAGAGAAAGAGCGCTCGGCTCTAAATACACGTACACGTACACGGTGGCACGTAATTGCGCACTTATTTATGTGTCGCTCTATAGGCGCACGTCATCCTGGTAAGTCTTTTTGTTCGCCGTTGGTCCTGTCGAAGTCGTCGTTCGGTCGCGCAAATCCACATAAAAAGCCGCCGAGAGAGACGAGAAAATAACTCGGAGCACATTTCTCTGGTCCACGTGTCTATGGCGCGCGCGCGCGAGATCCGATTTATATCTTCTCCTCGGGCGCACGACGGGCCACTGTGCACACGTTCTTTATACTCGCGCCTCGTGCGAATCTTTTCCCGATACGTCGTTTCACGCGTTTAATTGTTACCGATTCGAGTATTTGAAATTCTCGTGTCGACTCCTCCTCAATGCCCCGGTACATTTATTTTCAGAGTCTACTCAATTACGATCAACATCTTCTTTAGCAATGAGTTTAAACTTTCCTCGGTCGAATAAATTTCCAATTGCTGCGACTCGCGCTTTCCTAGAGGCAAGAAAATCCTTTCGCCGGCTGCTGCGATGCCGCCGAGTCAATGCGTGGAGTCAACGGGTTTCGCCTCTACGTAAGAGCGAAATTGATAATCCCTGGATGCGCGCGCTTCGAAGTTTGTTTACCGCTACAGACGCGCGCTCTTGTACGTGTCGATTAATTTCTTTCTCTCTCTCTCCGTTTCTTTCTCCTTCCTCCTTCCTCCTTCCTCCTTTCTCCGTCCTCCTTTCTCCTTCCTCCTTCCTCCTTCTTCCTTCCTCCTTCCTCCTCGCCTCCGGGTCTCTCGGCAGCGAGTCTTCTTGATCGGCACGGAGCCGCGAGGGCTTCTAGTCACGATTTAGTCAAGGATATAGAGATCCTTATCTCGGCCTTGCTCGTAAATGCTCGTTTACACGGCGGCGCTGTACCGAGGCTCGTTCGCTCGTACAAAGACCCGCGACGCTTCTGCGGAAAATTCAGCCTCTGATCCGCTTCCATCGTCAGGTACCGGCCGCGCTGAATTTCAATTGGCCGCCTCGAGAGGAAAGAAGAACCTCGTCGCCGCGTGTCCTCCCTTCCCACACACCCCCTCCGACGCTCATTAGGCCCCAACGCGGCTGTCGCTTGGGATAAATTTATTAAGCACGGACGGGACGAATTTCAAGGGTTTCCCGGAGGCGCTGGTGTACGTGACCGGCACGCGGCACCGAAGAGCACCGAGGATTATGATAATGCGCCCAGTCACCGACGTGGACTCGTTTCTTGTTGCGCGAGGAAAGCCAGTTGCCTAGTTCGGAGAAAAGTCATTTCCCCGCGAAATTACGATTCGACTCGCGAGCCTCGGCAACTTATGCGGAGATTCATAGCGCCGTGGGGCAGAGGGGAGGGGGGGAGTTGGCTATCGACGGACAATCGAGAGTCTCGATCGCTCGTGGGGCTCCGGTACTCGGTCGCAACGTTCTCCACGATCGAATCGATCGAATGGCCTTTTATCGAGAGTCATTGCGAGTAATTAATAACCGAGACGCAGTCGTGGTCGTGGTCGTGGTCGTGGTCGTGGTCATCGTTGTCCGCGTCCTCCTCGTCGACGTCCTCGTCCTCCTCCTCGTCGTCGTCGTCGTCGTCGTCGTCGTCGTCGTCGTCGCTTGCTGGTTACGACGCTGTTGATCTTTTCAACGCGCGCCAACGGCCCCGTACAGTTTGTTTGGCTTTTTTCATTCTCAATATTTCACTCGAGCAACGATAAAAGGCTTTTCTTTTTTATCGTGGAATAATATTGAAAAGCCGCGAGTGTACATTGTATCGTGGATTAGTTATCGAATGAAATTTATGTCGTTAGATTTACTTAATGACATTTCAAATAGGAATTCTTTGTGTAGAACTTGGATGTAAGTTTTCTTATTAACGGCTACAACGTGTTTGTTTCTTTTTTTTTTGTTTTTTGTTTATTTGTTTTTTGCGTTTGTCTTAAATCAAGACTCGCCTTTCTAAATCGTTTTTGAAAAGAGGAGAAAAAGAAAGGATCCCTCGTACCGAGTTGTTTAATTTTCATTCGACGGACAATGCACGTTTCGAGAGCAATGGATAATATTTTCGATCCCCTTTCCGAAATATAACGTAATAATAATTTCGTGCTGGTCGCGTTAGCTCGTGCGTTACAAGCGAGGAATGACGCCGCGACTGTCCGCCATTGCGAAAGTGCTCTTTGGCTACGTTTCCAACCGAACAACCGACCGTATTCAAACAGTCGAGAATAAACGCCCGACAATAAGAGCAGGAGAACGTTTAATACGTTTTCAGCTGGCTAATGACTACTCCATTGTGCTCCGAGCAGAAACGATCGCGTTTCTTGTACGTGTGCCTTCTATTCCCCATTTGGCCCGTCGATTTTTTATTAATTACCCATTGCTTTTTCTTTTTTTTTTTTCGGTCCGAGCCGCTCGATCCGAGAGCATCCGCAGAAGGCACGCGCGCACCCATTGTTCCGCGCTAATAAAACAGTCAGCGCGAGATAAGATATCTCAAAGAGAGCCGACCGCGTATACGCGAGTCCGCGTGCATTAAGCGCACGCTGCAAATATCGAAACTGCAGCGACGGCGTGGCTGTGAACGCTACTACACGAGTACGTACTCCCGCAGGTAAAAATAGCGACGTGCCTCCCGCGGGCTAACAACGCGATAAATCATTCGCGAGGTTTTCATCAAGTGACAAAGAATATTGCAAAATCCCCCTTTCAGCCGGAGCTCTTGCTCAATTTTGATGCAGTCGTCGCCTGCGTTTTTCATTCCCGGTGCATATTATATCTGCGCTTTTCCATCGCTTAGTTTCTCCTACGTGATTCTTTCCGTGTTACTTAAACGAACGAGCGCCCGCATTTGTAAATGGAAGAGCGATTGCGCGATCGACGTAAATCGCGGAGGAAACACGCCGACCTCGTGATCCCGCGGGTTTGTTCGTTCTCCCCGTCGCTCGGTAGATGATCGGCACTTTGTCGTCGTTGCCGTTGACCGGGTGAACCGAGACTCGGTCAACCTTCAACGATTTTTCAATGCTAGCGCTTGTGCGTCTGCTGAATCCCGAGCCGCGCAAATGTCCTTGAAGTGGAGGTGCGAGGCGCTTCGAGTAAGTTTAAAGACGCGAGTAAAAGCGTTAGAGTCGTTAATAATACGGCGGATCGAGCGTAAAGCGTTGGAATTGTTGCATCACGTGGTGGTCGTCGTTTCGATCGAGCAAATAGCCTCGAAAGTCTTGGAAAGTCTCGGCTCCCTCGCGGTAATAGAGTCGGAGCGCTATTTATTTTTCACGTAAAAGGTAGTTTTCGACGGGATAAACAAGCCGAACAGCTCCTACGAAGCTTTATCAATCTCGTAGGTTCGGATCCTCGCTAGGATCTTTGATCGATCCGGATGTAGCGTACACCTCGTTAGCATACCACGATCTTATCAATGGGATCAGCGCTACTCGACTTTGAAAATACTTTTCAATTTCGAAAAGCTACGCGGCAGATGCGCGCATTTCCAGCGGCCCGAAGAAAGCCTAATGCGAGAGCGAGCGAGAGCGAGAGCGAGAGCGAGAGAGAGAGCGAGAGAGAGAGAGAGAGAGTACGACGTAGTGGGAAGCGGACAGGAATTAATAAAGCTCCCGCGCGTTTATGTGCGCGCGTCGGTATTCGGTGGAGATACATGCACAAAATGAGCAAACGGTGCGCGCCGAGAGAAGTCGTAATACTCAGAAGCGGCGGCGGCGACGGCGACGGCGACGGCGACCGCGACGACGAAATAAATGTAAAGGAATTGTCGGGAGGACGGAGGAGGACGAGAGGAAGAAGCAGCATCGGGGAACTGCTGCTCGCAGCGGGTGCTGCTGCCGCTGCTGGCAAAACGAGGTAAAAGGAACCTGTGAGAACTTGAGAAATGTCATATCCGTCAGTGTTCGGGGATCTGCCTCCGAGAGTAGCCAACCGGTTTGCCGTCCGGCGCAACGCGGCGCAGCATCTCGGCTTTGCGCAAAAGTATTGTCCCGCGTACGTGTGCGCTCGTGTGCGCTCGTGTGCACGGGACGATTTGCATAATAAATTGCCGGTCTCACGCTCGAGGACCTCGCAGCCTCGTCCTCGCGCGGACGAATTACAGTCCCGAGCGCCCGTTTACCAAAGTTACCCGGTCGTCGCGCGAGCTTCCTCATTAATAGGAGTAATGGTCCCCGCTGTACTGCCGATTTTCGCCGATTTTCGCCGATCTACAGTTCCCCGGTGAGCTTCGAGTCCTACCTAGAGATGCACCTTACTTTCGTGCATTGGAGCGTGCGACGAATGCGAATACCTTTTACCATTCCTGGAGATGCTCGCGTACTCTCGTGGAGGTAACGAGAACGTTCGTTCTCGTAGGCAATGTGAAAAGACGCGGGAGCGATTTGTCGTCGATTGTCGTTGAGGCTCGTAGCCACTGGTGCTCGAGAATCCACCACAATTAGTGGCAATTATTTTCGATCGAGCGGCTGAAATCCGCCATCGAAGCTCCGCGCCTCGAGCTTTTGGAAAATCCCCGAGGCGCGAGAATCTTCCAGAGCCGCCGGAGATCTAGAGCAGATAGCCGAGCACCCCATCGGCGGGGGTGAGCGAGAGCGTGTATTGATTCCTGCGCCGGCGGAAACCCTCGGGTGCTCGCCCTGGTGTCCGCCCCGCGCTCCCTCCTGTGGCCCAACCCCTGATAAGATTCAGCCGATAAGGCACGATTACGCGCGGCCTTCCCGTGCTCCTTCCTTCTTATTAATTTAGTGGGTGGTTGGATCGCTTTGACAGTTTTTTGTTCGGACCACACGCGACTCTTGACGCATGTGGTCGGGCTGTGTTTGCTTATTCCTTGGTAATTGTCGGTGCAATCGTTAGCGCCTCGAGGGGGATCTCGGAGGGGTTGCTTTCTACGCGTTTCGATTGATTTTCCAGGAGCGCTCGAGAGCGTTTGCTGTGCGCATTGAACAAGTACGGGGATAAAGCTTTTTTTATTTCCCGCTTATGCATAGGTGAGGGATTTGCCTAGGTTTCAAGTGCACGTTTAATGATTCACGCGTTGGGCGAGCGACGCTATTTAATTTTACAATGTGCTTTAATAAACACTCTGGCCCAATGAATCTGCAGATGATAACGAATAAAGGACGATACGCGCGTGTAAAATTAGCCGAGAGACCCGCGCTGGATTTGTATGTAGTCCGATCGCGGAATAATCCTGTTCCCTTTGAGCCGCTTACTATTTATTTAAAATAAGAAAATAACGCCAGGGACGACGTACGCGTAAACATTTCAGAGAAAGTATAAGAGGACACTTTTCGAAATTCTTTCTTTTTCCCCTCTTGGGCGTGGAAAACTGGAATCGATGTAGCGCAAAGAAAGGCCTTGGCGGCGAGTACAAAAAGCCTCGTAATTTTTCCCTTGCAGAGAGTCTATCCAACAATGGACACCAGCAACGGGAAAATTTCAATAAATTCGCTATTATACGAGGGCTAGTTTTTCGTCGACGTCGTGTCGCCTGTGTCTTTCAGGTACGCGACGATCAAAAGAAATCATGCCGAATATACCGTGTCATCTTCGTCGTTTTCTTTGCTCTCTTCTCACTCTCTCTCTCTCTCTCTCTCTCTCTCTCTCTCTCTCTCTCGCATCTTTCTTTTGGAGGTTAAGTGGTCCGAGATGGTGGCCATTGTGCGATGCTTTAGTCGGCACTTCTTTTAGTGGATTGGACGCTTGTAAAAAGGATCGAGTGTAAACACTCGCCCGAGTGGATTATCCAATCGGTGCGTAACTATTATTTGTATGGGCTTTTAAACTTGTATTAAACTGCCATTATAGCAGCTATTTGATAAGCGTGAATGTGATGTAAGTGGATTTTCAAAGTCGCTCGAGTAGCAGTACTCGGGTGTATAATACGAGTTCGTGGACTTGCGCTCTCTCGATCTTTCGATACATCGAATTTCCGGTAGATGTGTACTATATCCTCACCACCATCACCGCCATCACCGCCATCACCGCCATCACCGCCATCACCGCCATCACCATCAGCCCGTTGTTGAAGTAAAAACAAATTTCCGAGTTCGACATTAAAATCGCGCGTCGCGTTATTGCAACAAGTGTATACGCTGTAACTATTTATACCGTACAGCGTACGTAACAGTTTAATTGAAAACAATTGCAGGGCTTTAATTTTACGCATCTACGGGAAAGCGATCGCAATAAGAGCGTCTACGCGACAATTAATTCGTGAAATAAAGAAATTAGTTGGAAAATAAATATTCGATCAGATGGATCGATACGGGCTCTTCGAGGCTACATAAGGCGAACCTAATTTAAAATAAAAATCATGGCTAATTCAAGTTGAAAAATGACGTTTGCTTTTGTAGCGTGTGTTGGCTGCGCCGACAAATACACACAAGCGACGCTCTTAGTGCCACTCGGCATAATAGAGCTTTTTAGTTAAGTGTTTGCCACTCGGGGGATCATCGGCAAGCAGGCAGGCAGGCAGGCAGGCAGGCAGGCAGGCAAGCAGTCAGGCACACAGGTGTCAGGAGCATGTTACCCAGGTTCGTGTAGGGTTCCGATCGCGCTGTACCCTAAAAGGTTCTCTGGCAACATCGAGAGAGAGAGAGAGAGAGAGAGAGAGAGAGAGAGAAAGCGAGGGAGTGTGCACGGCTTCCTCTCGACTCTTTCTTTCTCCGACTTCTCTATCTTCTTCTTCTTATTCTTCTTCTTTGGACTCACAGAAGGATTAAGGATCGCGAGGAAGCGTCAGTCCTTCTTTTTTAAATCCTCTCCCCCGCGCCGCTCGGCAAGCCGGAGAAGAGCCAAAGAGATCGAACGACAGGCTCCAATTCGCCCACGCGACGTCATTTGTCACTCTCGCGGTCATTCCTTTAGCCCATAAATCATAAGCTGCTTTACGCTCGTCGCTCCGGGTCCACCGAATGTCTCGGTCCTCCGCTCGATCTTTTATGTCTCGACTCGTGTACGCGTGTATTCTCGCGACAGAATGGATTTATTTGATTTTTTTGTCGTGTTGCGGCCGCCTGCCGCGAGTGCGAAACGGATACGCGATTTTCTCATTCCGCGAGTCTCCGTTAGAAAAGCCGAGGGATCGCGTGCGTCTTCATCACCATTCAAACGAAAAGCGCCCGTTCACTCGCTCTCCAAAGTGTCACCAAACGCAAATGTCACGCAGCAGTCCAAATATTATTAGAAATATTTTCAGCACCGTGAACCGCGTAACGAGTCCCGCTAAATCGTACCTAATGCGGACGGCCAAAACATCGACAAATACCGACAGAACGATTACCATCGTATCAGAGCGAACGCAATGTTTACTTAAGCGGGCAATAATAATACTTGGGAGATCGTCTCTCTGCGGGTAGCACTAGACCTCTCCTCTGTCTTCCTAAGTTTGCTTCATCCTCTCCTTTGTCGTCGTCTTCTTCATGCGATCGTCTCTACCTGTGGGAAAAGGAGCCGCGCCAGGACTTCTCGCGTGACAACGTCAACGACTCAGTTCCTCTCCCGCTTGTGGGTGGCGCTCTCGCTTTCCTCTTTTATGTTCTTGTTCTTCTCTTTCTCATTCCCGATCGCGTCTCGAGCGTGCGCCGGAGACAGACCGAACGGGCGGCGGTCGGGGGGGCGGAGGCGCAATACGGGCATCTGACTCTCCGCTAGCGCTCCGAAACTGCGATTTCTTAGGGCTGACTCGGAGCAGTTCACATTCCTCCGCTCTTAGTTCGCAAGTCCTCGATTAATTGCTCTCAGCTTCGCCCAGCACCGCTCTCGCGCCTGTCCCTAGACACGTCACTGGGGCTCACACAAAAATGGGTAGGTGTGCGCCAAGAACGAATAATACCTGGCTGGCAAGGCAGGTCGATTGGAGCAGCGAGATTGAATTGGCAGAATGTGGTTGCAACTGTACTCATGGATTTTCTTTGATTTTGCGAGGACAGTCGCTGCAGAGCGCGGCAAGACGGGCGGGCACGAGCTGCGCGAACTGCAAAACGGCGACGACGACCCTCTGGCGGAGAAATCAAGCGGGTGAGCCGGTCTGCAACGCCTGCGGCCTCTACTACAAGCTTCACAACGTAAGTAGCCATCAAAGCACATTTACCGGTAATTGTCGGCAGCTTCCGACCCGGGGACGTCGAGCAGGACTCGCTCATCTCCCGACGTAGAAGCCGTCGTACCCTGGGACCACCTGGGACCTTCTTCCTCCTGCTTCGGCTGTGTTTCCCCCAGCTCTCGAGCACGTAACTCCAAACAAAATCATAATCGTACGTTCGCTCTCCCTCAACAACCCCGCATTTACCTCGCGCGATCCTGGCGATAGCGGCAACGTACTCTTCCGCGTCGCGAGTTAAATACGCTTTTCCGAAACAACGACAACTCGCCGTTTATAGTTTTCCTTCGAGTGTACCGGGCTTCGACACACGGCTCGTAACAATGTACCCTCGAAGGCTCCGGTTCCCAGTCGCAAGGGCCGCGAAATTCGATCGCAAAAGCGTCATCCTAGACGCCGAGATACGCACGCGGGGTAATAAGTTTCCCATAATTGACGGGAGCCTCTCTCGAGGGTCGTCGACGCGTCGGCAATTAAGCAGCGCAGAGGCAGGCTTTTTCTTTTCGGCGTGATCCAGTGGGAGTGTCGCCGACGTTGACCGACCGGGAGCAAAACAGAGGATGTCGGAGCGTGCTCAACTGCGTGTGACACAGGAAGTGCCTAGGAAGCCCTCGAGTTTGCACTTTATCTTTCTGGGTGAATCCGACCCCCACTGGACTTTCCCGCGCGTTGCGCCCTTTTCGCATGAGTTTCGACTGCCGGAAAGATTCTAGGAGACGCCCGCAGGAGCTAACGATGAATTTTGGAAAGAATTGTTTTATCGATAGTTTCGAAAGCCGGATACTAAAGCCTAATAAATGCCATTCGTCGCTCGTTAAAGCACGTTTCTTTCACGTTCTTTCTTCCCGAAGTATTCGTATTGAAAGTACTCTCCCCCCGTTAAAGACAGCGAGCAAGGAAGTAAGTTGAATTCATTGCGAGAATCGAGGGAGATGCACGAGACGGCAAATAGAATTGCAACGCGGATGAAACGAAACGGGAAGAAGAGCCGAGGTCAATGGAAAGACGAGTGTGAGTGAGAGTGAGAGTGAGAGTGAGAGTGTGTGTGAGAGAGAGAGAGAGAGAGAGAGAGAGAGTGAGAGCAGAGCAGAAATTAGCCTCTGAAAAGGAGAACCGTGACAATGGAAGGCGATCGTCTGTTGGGACCCTCGCGACAATGGCAATCCGATACTTGGTTTCGCGGGTGCATCCACCTCCTGGAGGATTTGCCAGGGCGCGCACGGTCCACGCTCAAGTGGGTTTATTATGGGCCGGCTTTGTCATCCACGGGGTGCTTTTCATGCGGTATCCGTTACGCGACCTGACGATCGCCTTGATATCCTCGGTGGAGCAAACATCCTGGGAGGTACTGGGCGGAACGGAAACGCGTGCGAGGCTCCCTTTTTATTCTTTCGCATCGTGCCCTCGGTTTTTCCTCGCGTCGCGACGTTCCACTTCAACCTCGGCGCACTTATCGCTCTCGTTGGGAGGGACTTTGGATTTCAGCCGGGCTTTTCACGACGCGCCTCGTCGCTACAAAGTTCCCAAGGCCGCGCCTCCGTGGAAAAACGAAACAGCCTTCGTTGTGCGAGCCGAGACTGGTGACAAAGACCGAATCGATATTTCGGGAGGAGAGCTTCGCGTGCTCGCCGTTAAATTATCGCTCGAAATAACGCGAGCGAGTATTTAAGTGCAGCCAGAGTTTGATGCGGATGTAGTTTCGATACGTGGAACGCGAATATTCCATCGGGTAATTAAGCGAGCGTTGTAAACTTTCCTCGCAACTTTGACACCCGTTGACCACCCACGTTTTCTTCGACACATTTTCTGCGTGTGT
Source organism: Wiebesia pumilae (assembly GCA_018907045.1). Lineage (NCBI taxonomy): Eukaryota > Metazoa > Arthropoda > Insecta > Hymenoptera > Agaonidae > Wiebesia > Wiebesia pumilae. The sequence continues at coordinate 8,792,207 of JACCHZ010000138.1, forward strand.
ACAAGAAATAGTTCCGCTCGAGTTCACTCGTGTAGTATAGATTTTTTCGGGAATTTTGCCTCCTCCACCTCCTCCACGTCCACCACGTCGAGCAGTGCGCCGCAGTCGCGGTTGAGGTCGCTCGAGTCGAGTTAAGGGCGCGCGCTTCCTCCCCCCTCGTGCCCCCTGAGATAATCTCGTTCGTTAATTGGCGCAGGAGCGTGTTCTCGCAACGGGAATGCGCGCACGTCCGACGGACACAAGAGTTCCGTGTTTCCTTGGCCGCACGTTCGTGCCGCTCGCGTCAACAAGCGGCGAACCGTTTTCTTAATCGACGCGCGAATCGCCCGTCCGAATTCACGCCATTTTTTTCTCAGCGGTACCTCTTTACGGCCGAGGCCAGAATTTTCCGTCCACGCGGAAAGGTTCCGTGAACGGTCGCGTAACGATCGACGCAGTGGCGAGCAGCGGAATTTCCAACGACTTTCCACACGTGTCGCGGCGTTGAGCGGTGCGGGATACCTTCTCACGAAAAACAGTCTTACACCGGAGATCGAAAACCAGTTGGGTTTTCTCCAATTTGAATGACCCAAAGGGTAGGAGACAAAGGTAAGCCGACGGTTACGTTGCTCGATCGCGAGCTGAAAAAAGCCTTCCTAACCAGCGAGTTATTCCCGAGTCGAGCCCTGTAAAGGGATGGGCACGAGGCGACAGCAGCGCGGATCATTGGGTTGTAGGCATATAGTTTCGTTATAAAATCGGATAAAGCAATAAAAAGAGACAGAGCTAGGTCAGCATGAGCAGAAGCACGAGCAGAAGCATGAGCAGGAGCCGACGGGGTAAAATCGATTAATCGCCTAATTAGCCGACCGCGAACAACAGTTTCATCGGAATCTCGCTGGGCGACGTTCCCCGAATGTCCTATCCTCCCTCCCTCTCCGCCCCGTGTCATCCTTAGCCCCCGTAAGCGAGCAGCCCAGGGCTTTATACGCGAGCGGAGCCGGAGAGCGAGTTTTATCGGCTGGAATCTGCATCGACTGCAGCGGCAACGGTTCAACAAGGATCGTACATGTCAGTGAGTTATTCGTGGCCCCGTGCATGTATGTACGTGTGCCGGGCAGCGGGAGGGGAGAATTCGGGGCGCGCATGAAAAGCCCCCAGGATACCCAGACACGGTTCCTGGTAATCATTAATTAAGCACACGGGGCAGACTAGCGAGCGAGGACGAATAAATTCGAATAGCTGCGGCCGTTGAGACTCTGCCCGCGTGTACGTCTGTGAGATTATATTAGATTAGAGAATTAAAGTAGCTTTGCTAATGAATGGCATTATCATCGGGAAAATTAATCACCATTGTAAACGAAGAATTCAACGCGTTGCAGGCAAATCTCCTGCGCAATAATCCTCCTTATTACGCGATAACGAATAATTATCGGCCTTATCCCTTTCGGCGTTATCGGACAATTCAAAAGTATTTCGCGCGTAAGCTTTGGCTATTACTACCAGCAGCGAGACCACCTACAAAGGAATCTTTCAAAGATTTTCTTTAAAAAAGCGCCCATCGATCGCTAACGCCAGCCTCTGACGTTCGTTCGTTTATCTTAAAATCGTGCTTTTAAAAGCGCGGCGCTAAATTTTCGTTTCCACGCGCGTACCTGTCCAGTTAAAAAATAGATCCGTTGCGACGATTTCTGGATTTTTTGGCCCTCGCTTGTACATAAATGTCGCGGCGGCGACCGATAAAGCCCTGACGAACGAACGCGGCGACGTATAAAGGACTTCTCGTTTACGTCTTCGTGCGAAGCGCCCGTAAAAGAAAGGCGCACGCAGGCCACATTTTTCTTCGCGTCTCGTTCCGTACTTTCCCCAAACGAACCAAACGCTGCCGTTAATTCGCAAAAATGCACAGGACGAAATAGACGAGCTCTTCGTGCCCTTTATCCTCTTGCAGGCGACGGACGATTTTCCAACGACGACCAGAGTCGTCTTTGCGCACATTTGATATTTCAATCGAAGAAAGCGAGTACTTTTGACTGGTCCAGGTATGGATCAACTCGTTTAGAAGCCTCTTCTGGAACTCGAGTAAAATATTTGGAAAATCAAAGTTCCGTTAGCGCGTATTTAAAAATCATTTTCGTATTCGCGCGTGGGACTAATCCGACAATCGCAGAAGAGAGAAGAGAGAAGAGAGAAGAAGGCGCGTTGCGCGTCAGCGGATCGAGGGGAGCATCGAAAGATGTCGGCCACGGGAAGTCTCGGGTCTGTCGATCGGGTTCGAGAAGAGATAAAGCGTGCGTCACGATTACGTTCCCGTGAAGAAATTCGAACGTCGCGATGTACATACGTACGTACGTACGTAAGCGCGTCGGCGCTTGCGCGGATCCTCGTCGCCGGCTCGAAAGATGGAAGGTCGCCGGCTCCGCACGCAGTCGCCTAGTTCACGAATCGATCTTCGATGGACGCGTGCGCACCGCCACTTTGGCCTTCGTGGCGAGGCGGAGATGCGCGGGGCAGGGTTCAATAGAACGACGTACGTCCGAGCCCTTTGTATATTTATAATTCGCTATACATATTTAATTGTCCGGTTGCCCGCGCTCGCAAGATAAGCACGAACGTTGAAGAAGGTAGCGACGGCGGCGCGTTCGAAATGATAAATCTGCGGCCGAAAACGAAGGACTAGCTTCGGAGGAGGAGGAGGAGGAGGAGGAAGCAAAAAGAAGCGAGAATAGCTTGAGGGTCGGGGAGGCGCAGGGGGAAAGACAGATCTGCCGTCGTTAAGATAGAGCAGCGCGATAGCGTTCGACCAAAAGTTTTAAGGACAACTCCGGGAGAAGTCGTGGGCCAAGTCGTGTGTGTCGGAGGCGCGCGCGCACAGCTACAGGAACTACCGGGTGTTCGGGATATGCTAATCGCCGTCCCACCGCTTCTGATTGGCCGCTATTATTGGCTCCCGCTCGAGTTCGATTTCGTCACGGCCTCTCTCTTGCTCCCAAAGTCCCGTGCACGAGTCGCCCTCGCGTATTTTGGCCCTGGACTCGGGCGCTCGTGTCCGCGATCGACTCCTCGGCGAGTGTAAACCGGCCGCTACCTGGCGTCGATAACGGCATCGTTACGCTCTTTGCGTAAATCACTCTCGCCCCGGAATTTCAGGACACCGACCACGGGAGGCTTTTCCGCGGGTTTATCGCCTGGAGGAGTCGCGCGTTGCGTCATCGGCGGAAGCCGTAAAATCGCATTACGCGGAAAGGACGTTAAGAGGAGTCGAGCCCCGCGATTAGTATTCGAGGCGCGCGACGCGACGCGTCACATATCCAACATGCGCTCGGCGAGTGTACTTTCTTAGGTACGTACGTCGGCGGCGGGTCCTTTACTCTGCCGAGGCCGTCGCTCGTTCCGCTTCTTTTATTTCTTTTTCAATCGCGCCGTATTAATCTTAATTCCGAATTCGCGGCGCACGCGCTCCCTTGGTTAACCCGAGCGAGGGACGCGCGCACCCGGACTCGACCGTTGCTGTCGGGCGCGCACCACGAGTCGAATGAAAAGGAGGGCCCACCGAGGACCCGTTGTGGACCCGTTGTGGACCCGTTGTGGACCCGCCGAGGACCCGCCGAGGACCCGCCGAGGACATCTCGCATGCGCTCGGCGCCACGACGTCGTGTGCGAGGGCATCAATCGCGGTCGGTCCCGGCCTCCGTGCGCTTCGCACTTTCGGGGACTCGCGCACCCCGCCGACCCCATTGTATTCAAATGGGGCCCCTCTCGCCCCGCCGAGATCGATCGACCGATAGGACCCGCGCAAATTAAGCCCCGGGCGACAAACGATTTTTCGCGAGGGTTGGACGCGCCCGTATAACGAGGCCGTTCCAACGGCTTGCCTTATTTACCCTTTGCGCGTCTCCCGCTCTTGGTCGGCTTCTCGGCCAGTTCGCTTAACCCTCCTCGTGCAGGGCATCCTCGTGTTGCCGCGCTCTCGCCCTTCAACCGAGAAAACATTTAATTTCGCCAGTTAAGAGCTCCGTGCCGCCTAGTAAATTACAATTAACGTCAATTCCTGCGATCTTAAAGAGCACCTTGAAAACCGTTTTCTGCCCTCCACTCGTGACAAATGAGTCCTCGCAGTGTCGCGCAGGCGTAATTTACGAATGCGGAGGGTCGCGCGATCCGGAACGCAGGCGGAGAGGCGACGATCGCGAGAACGGTATCGCATGGAAATACCAATTGCGGTGTAGTTGTTTTTAATGCAACGTCGCGCGGTACTTTGTTCGGATGCCAGCGGAAGTACATCGGCGGGTGTCCCCGGTCGTTGGTGTCCGGGCCGTTGCGATGGCGCGCGAAAAGTCTCGAGGAGACGCGATATTCAATTGGGGCCAGACGCAGGCGAACGGCTGCGTGCAGTGAGAATCCGCTCGAGCAGATTCGCGTCGGCACTTTTCAGAGGAAGAGGGGACCTCGAGTGCGTGCATCGTCGAGTCGACGGGGGGAGAAACGCGACTAACGCGACTAATTCGACAAATTCGGCCAATTGCGTAATTCCGAAAAAGGGCGAGATGTCGTTGACCGGGTGGCGAGCTCCGCGTCATAGGAGCTCGCGCATAGGAAGAAGCGTCGCGATTTATGCGCAGGCGATATGCATGTGGAAGGAGTCGGAGGGACGGGACGCGCTATAATACCGGGAACCTTGCCGACGCGACTTGGTAGTTGCGTCACGTCGCGGCGACTACAAAGTATCCAGTGCTTCTCCTCGACCGCGAAGCGAGACTCCAACGCAACACTTGCATACCTACTTTATTTCGTACGCTTATATCGAAGATTTAAAGGCCGCGTTATCCAGAAAAATCGTAAATTCAGCTCGGGAACCGAAGCCGCGCCGTTAAATCAAACGAACCTTCCAAGCGCTGAGAACGACTCGCCGTTTAAGTCGGCCCCGCATTAATTCCCTGGCTTTCGTCTTGTACTCTGTTCTTATTAATTGCTCGCTTCGTAATTGCGGCATTTAATAAAGGTTGCGATAATAACGAGGACGGACACGCGAAATATCGACACCGAGAGCACGTGCTCGATTCGATTTCTTTTAATGAGTAACGCGCGCTAAAGTTGATTCGCATGCGTCGCGCACGTCCTCTCGGATTTTCCCTCCCCGTACGAGCTCCGCTTTATCCGGCTATTTTCCTTTTATTTCTTTAATGAAAGGAGCGTCGCACTCGGGTCGACGCGCAACCGTCTCTCCGCGGTTTCTGCTCTGCTTCAGGCCTATCATTGTCTATTTTCTCTACGCGTACGTGCCTCATCGCTGTACTTAACGGAATCGCGGTTATTTCGATTCCGCTCGCTCGATCCCTTCCGCGTTTCCTAGAGCGCGAGCGCGCGAAAAGTGTCCGGCCGGTCTGGACGGTAATTCAACGAAATTGTCCCGCATTCCTCGGGTGCGCGAGATGGGCCGCGTTTCCAATAATTAACGCTCGCAAGTTGCGCCTCGTTTAATTGCGATGCGTGTCCGGAGACCCTCCGCGCGTCTCCATTTACGTCCCGCTGGAGGAAAGAGGGTATTAACGATCTCCTCGGAGAAGCGTACATTAGGAACGTCCTCGTGGAGCGAAGCGAACTCACGCTGACGCAGTCGCTGTCGATTCCTTGATTACGATCGCGCTCGAAACCAAGAGTCGCGCGGTGACGCTACAGGGAATCCGAGGGAGTCCTTAGTTGCGTTCTCCGGTGCATCGACGAACGTCACGCTGTTATTATTATAGCACTCGCCTCTCCAGCACTCGATGGCCGTGAAAAAATAAAGACAGTTTACGGAGTTAGATCATTCCGGTGATCCAGTTGTCCGTCGCGACGCCTCGAGCATAAAAATGGCTGCCGCGTGGCCAATTGTTGAAGAATTGTCGCAAATTTGCAACCGCTATCTCGAGTGCGATACGTTCGGATGTAGAACGAGCGGACTTGACGTGCCAGGTACAAGCAGTGGTAGAGCAGTGGGAGATCGCGTTAAACGAGTGTCTCTCACGAGGAACGGAGAAAGAGAACGCGAATGGAATCCGAATCCAGGCAGCGGCTCGAAGGTGCTCCTCGTCGTTGCGTCACGGCGTGCATTGTTTCGGCAATACGAATCCCGCGCGTCCTTGACGGATTTCTTTTATACTCGGCTCTCATCGCGCTCGCTCCATAAGCGAGATCGCGAGGGACTCGTAGTTGTACTCTCGCGCCGCGTTACGCATCCACCGTATTCCTGAAAGTTCGGCGTAATTAACGCAAAGGCGCCGAGATCCCTGGTGCGGAGCTTTCGCTCTTGATTCGGTCTCTCCTCTCACTCTTAACGAATGTCATCGATACATCTGGACATCCCCAACGACCCAGTGTGCTCGATGGTCGTCCGTGCGCCCTCGTCTCCTGGGCATTCGGTTCGCATCCCCTTCGGTCTTCTAACGTACCGACGTACTCGAAATTAAAACGGACGGACAATTAAAACGGACGGAGATCTTGGATATCGATCGGAGCCTTCCGAGAAACGTCAACCACGGAATCGATGTTGAATTTGCCGTGGTGCTGCCTTTTACCGCACTTCAATCGGACGGCTAATTACCAGCCGCGGGTACCGAGCGCGAATTTATCACACCCCCGTGCAACCCGCGGATGATCGCGTTCGAGGTGACGCCCTCGTGGCGGCAACGGCGACCAAGAGGCGGGGAAAATTACGCGCCAAGTCGGGACGTTAACCCCTTCGCTGGTCGCAGCCCGATGAACCGACCCGATAAAGTTCCGCGGCTTCCGTACGCGCAAGTGCGTTCGTATTTATAAAAGCCGACGAGGCCGCCTTTTTGCCCCGGGACGCGCACAAGCGCCTCGACGATGGCGTCGCGCGATAAGGCAGAACCGCGCGCACAATGTCGCTCTTTTATTCGCCCCTTGACTATTTCAATCTAAGCAGTTGCGCGACCCGAGATAACGACGCGTCCGACCCGGAGGATATGACATTTTTTACACGCGATAAATCACGACTAGTCTCGCGAGCAGCGCCGACAGTCGGTGACTCCTCGCGAGCGAGGGCTGCGACCTCACCCCGAGCTCCGCCGAGTCGCTGAGCCAAGGTCGAACAAAGTGTACGAGCCCGGAGCTCGGGATGAGCGATCTTTCGCTTGTCTTTGCGATCTCGTTCTTGGAATTAAGTCTCAACCTTTTGGAAGACGCTATCGCGCGCATCAACGCTCGCAGAAATACATTCGAGCTGGAAATACCGAGAAATAGCGCAACCGCAAAACAATACCGAGCGAAATATTAACTGGAGTAATTGTAAGATTGTAAGACGGAGTAATCGAGTAACGTCGCGGGTTAGTTGTGCTTAGAAGCGCCTTTTACAAGGCAGCGATTTTCTTAAAAGAGAGCGTGAAAACGTGGACGAAAACGTTGACGAGGATAAAGGTCATAGACTCTAGGTAATAAGCCTCTCAACGAATTGTTGTCTACGATTGTTACAGGTTAACCGACCACTGACCATGAAGAAGGAGGGAATTCAGACGCGAAACAGAAAGCTTTCGTCCAAGAGCAAAAAGAAGAAGGCGGGCGGCTGCCTCGGTTTGGGCGGCGTTATGGGTGACATGATCAAGGCCACTGGCCACTTGGATCTCGACAACAAACCCTTCCACTCGGGATTTGGCTCGCCAATGGGCGAGTATCGTAAGTATCAGCGCGAGTCGGGTTCAAACGTCGCTCGCACAACCACGACAAACGTGCAACGGGATCATTAACGAGCGATAGACCTGGCCAATTCTCAACTTAGAAATTAAACTGCTCTCTTGGATGTAAAGATACTTTCTTGCTCCGCGGCAGACTATTTCGGTTGCACGGTTTCGTTGAGCACGTTTGCGCCCATAAACGGTTGATCGTCGTTGATCCATTAGCATTTAGCAAAGGAAATCCGCGCAAGATTTCCGCGGGTCCTCGAGCTCGTTCTCACGGCGCTTGTGCCCCTACGATGGTTTTTCAGGCACCTCGCAGCACCACCACACGATGCATCCGGCGATGCAGCACTACATGTACCACACGGGCGTCGGGGTCGGCGTGACCGGATCGCTTCATCAGGGCTTCGCGCCGCCGGCGCCGCCTCCCATCCATCCGCACTCGCACTCCCATTCCCACTCCCATCACATGACGAGCCTCCAGGGTCTCCAGCTGGCTGCCACGACGAACGCCATGGTGAGTTGACGATTCAATTTTTTTTACCTATTGTCTAATCTCGATCGCGACGCCCCGCACAATGAGTCGGGGTATTTCGGCTCTGCCGCTCACTTCCATTGTCGTCCGCTTGTCGTCCGCTTGTCGTCCGCTATAAATATTTATGACGTCGCGCACTTCGCCGAATCGCTTTCGTTAGCTCGCCAACTTTTATAAGCTTCGAGGATGCGCGTCGGGCTTTTATTACATTTTTTCACTTGCAGCGACAACGCGGTTCGGCAGTCTCCTCTGTTTTCACACGAGGGTATGCCTACCGACGGCCGAGGGACGCAATTTTCGAGCCGCTACGCGCTTGCTCCACTCGCAGAGTAGGTGCTTATGAAACTGTTATCGAAGAGGAAGAGTCGCGCGCTCGCGACGCGTTTACCGAGTTAATAAAATCAATGGAACCTCCTGGAGATATCCGGTCTTAAGGTCCTCGCAACTGCGATCGGTTGGAGCCGAAGACGAGTAGGCGAGGGTTTAAAGAGTCGCAATCGCGCGCCGGCTAAGACCGGATTTCCAGGAGCGAAATACCGTCGAGGGTCGCAGGCTTCTGAGCTCGGCGTATCGCACATTTCTGTTGCAGACCGGCTGGCGATCCGAGTACACATGAACGGCCAACTTGGCGCGCTAAGCAGACGAAGAAAAGGCAGCAGCGACTGCGCGAGTACGCAGCCCAGGACGGAGCCCAGGACGGAGCCGAGGACGCAGCCCAGGACGCAGCCCACCTCGTGCACCGCGACGCGACACGTAAATCACCTCCTCCTCTTTGCTCCTAGGCGGAGTGTAAATGCGTTAGCGCGACCTTGGCTTTTCGTACCAACAGGCGGCAGCAGGAAGACGGGAGACTTAAAATTCGCTTGGGCTTTCCTTTCTTTCTATTACTTGGCTTAATGAGACATCTCGAGCTCGTGGACGCGCGGAAACGAGAGATTGTTTCTGCGTCGTTGCTTCTTTTCGCGAGGAAAAGGCGGAGGGATTTCATTCGTAAGGAAAGATGTACATATGTAAAGTAATACCGAGATAAAGAAGGTAACGGAGTGAAAAGAAAACAAAATATTTAGGGTCCATCGAGCCCCGGCCCCAAGTACAAACGAAGTCAGCTCTTAATTATATACTTGTATCGAGTCTTATAATTCTTGTACATAACGGCACAATTATATCGTATATCATGATAATAATTATAATAATAAAAAAGGACGAGAGTGAGAGAGCGAGAGAGAGTGTGAAAGCGCGAGTCTCAGCAAGACGAACGAATTTTTTCTCGCTTCCGTGTCCTCTAGGCGACAGCGGCACCCCATTTCGTTCCTTTCTCCATAGTTGTTTTCTTTTTCCCGATGATAAATCGCGGGCCATGGACGAAGAAGGAGCGATCGAGCGATCGAGCGATCGAGCGAGCGAGTCAGTGGCACTGCGAAAAGCGTAGCTGTGCTCATTGTCGAATGTCATCAAGCGCTAAACTGGACTAAATCTTTGCTCGGAATTCCAAAGTTAAGACTTTCGGTGACGACTTTGATTGAAGATTTAACTCGAAATCCTCGTTCGCGCGAAGAACGGGAGAGTAGTGAGGCATTCTCAAGTGTATCGTCAACGACGAGAAACAATCGCTTGGTAGAACGGCGATGTATCAACGCGACGCGCGTTTTATTTTTTTTTTTTTTTTTTTTTTTTGTTCGCCGTAGTTTTTAGTTAAAAAGACTGAAAAAGCTTCAGTTTCATTAGCCGTTTAGTCAAATTATCCCCAACTAAGTTCGCAGACTTTTCAATTGAAAAGACCGAGAATATTAGGTTTTCCGCGGTGCGAGTCTGTGCGAGAGAGCGAGCTATAGAGAGAGAGAGAGAGAGAGAGAGAGAGAGAGAGAGAGAGAGAGAGTGCGCGTGCGCGAGAGAGAACGAACGAGCCGAAGAAAAAAGAATAGTAAGGAAAAAAAAAGTAAATAAACTCAAGTCCAAAGTCTCGACTGGGCTGTCGAAGGAAAACTCCGAAACCGATATTGCAAAGTCGAGGTGATGCGCGCGCAAAAGAGGAAAAGCGCTCGAGATTTTAGCCTGTCCTTTTGTTCAAAGGTGTATCGTGCAATTTTAAGAATAACGGAAAAGCGATAATGCTGATAATGATATTTCCGAGGCGCTTTATCAGCCGGACAGCCGACGACGCGTCAACATTTCGATTCTTTCATTTTCGTTCGACCGATCATCATCCTGCATCGCTACTGGCTAATCAATTTTCGCGTTGATAATTAAAAAATCATTGTCTCTCACTCTGTTGCGAGAGAGAGGGAGAGGAGAGTTTCACGTTCACCGGGGTAAATCGATTTTCCAGTCGCTTCAAGAGGACGCCTTTGTAGGCGCCTTTACGAAAAACTAACGTCCGTTAGTTTTGAATGAACCGAAGATTTTCTTTAGCGCGAAAATCAGAGCGAACGACAAAACTGATCTACAAAACTACTCGGTTTTGCAGATAATATCACGGAGAGAATATTAATCTGTGAGCCTCTTGTGTGAAAAAAAGGCAGGAAATTGTAGACAATTCGTTGGAAAATAGTCGTCGAGACTCTTGCGATCGGCCGTCCGACGGCGCCCCAAAAATACAGTCGTTTCGTGTGTTGTAAATGGTTAGTGATATAAAGAAAAATATACGTTTATAAATTATGTCGATCTCTCCTTTTCAGCAATTGCGCCATTGTATGCACGTGAGAGATATTATATTATGTCCGATTATCAAGGTTGAAAGAGAGCGAGAGCGAGAGAGAGAGAGAGAGAGAGAGAGAGAGAGAGCGAGAGCGAGAGAGAGAGAGAGAGCGAGAGAGCGAGCGAGAGAGCGAGCGGGAGCAAAAGAGAGATAAACTCGCGCGTTTCCCATGATCATTTATAGCTTCGATATCAAAATATAATTAATACGATATAAAAAAAGTAAATGATAAGATCGAACGTACATAGTCAGATGAGCGCGCGAGGGTATACCTGATCGAAAAATAATAATAATAATGCAAAAAAAACTAGGAAAAAAAGAAAAAAAGAAAAAAATTGAAGCGAAGAAGAGCGTGAGAAAGGGAGAGAATGAAAGAAGTACAGTGTAAATTTTGTATCTTTGAGATTGTGTAACGTGTTATATTATTGTAATAATATTAGTGTGGTATATCCGCATTTTGTGCATACAAAAATCAACTATAGCAATTAAATATCGAGTAACGTTTTAACGATAGATAGTCAAAAGTATTAAGAGAAGTTATGATATATAAACAACATAGGTAAAGAACAAAAATAACAAAAAAAATATTCCCATTGCAAGAGTACGCGGTGGAGAGAAGAGGATGGAATAGACTGGAAGGAAACGACCGATTGCTCTCCCCCATTTGCGTTAAGGCCACACACATTGTGATTTTTCAATATCTTCGTGTAGGACGTTTTCAAAACTCACTGTTATAAGGTGTATCGTGTCGCGTTTCGTCGGACACAAGGTAGAATATAACGAGGAGGATAACGATGGGTTTGGCGATTTTCCAAAAGACCGAGGAAACATCGTGCTGGAATTTTCGATGGAAATCGAAAATCGATGGAAAGAGAAGCGAGATTTACGAGCGAGATGTCGATGGTGCGTTTATTTCCTCGCGCTTTGAGAGGTATCTATCGTAGTATTATTAGGGAGTAGCGTGTAGCCCGTATAATATTGATTTTTCATCGGAATAAAATGCTGCGATGATGGTATTTCGAGCGCTGCAGTCGTCGCGTGAGCAAAGATCACGCGACACGCACGAGTACGCATTCACGCAACGCGCAGGAGACACTCGTCAGCGAAGGTTCAACTAAATCGTGAAAACATTCCTTTTCACGGCAAATACAATTGAGAAATACGCGCGAAGCCGACGACAAAATAGTAGGCGCACTTCGTGCGAACGACACAAACGGTGTAAAAATGTATGTAAGATATGATTGTAAAAAAGTTTTAACTTAAAATAAATTAAACGATAAATCGTAAACGATAGTGAACTGAATGTTTTATTTGTTTCACACGTGATGTCGTTCCGTTAAGAACAACAGTTACGAGCGAGAATATCCTACATTTACTTCCTACATTTACTTCCTTTCCCCTTTCTTCGCGTTTCTTTATTCTAGTCGCTAATATAAATTAGCCCCAGTGCTTGTGAAAATGTAAGTAATTAAAGTGCGCTGATCTCGATGTTAAGCTTTTTCTCCAGTTTCTTTCCTACAAACTGATCAACAATAAACTGTCGAGTTCGTTCGGTGTGCTTTGAAGTTAAATCACTCGAAGGTTTGATCGTGAATTTCAAAAGGGAAAATTGTCGAATTCGAGATCAAAAGGGCAAGATCGGGTGATCTACTCATTAATTAATTAACGCATATCCTTTGGAGATCCTAGCCACCTCTTCTTTTTTCCCCTTTCCCATTAATGCCACCTGAATCTATTTAAACACGACGATAAATAAGCTTGCATTTGCAAATCAAATTAACCACCGACCTAAAGATTATTTTATTAACATTCTGACCGATGTATCGGATCGCACGCTTTTCAAAATAAAACTATTACCTACCAAGTTTCTCCACGATATTTATAGTAGATGCTGAGCGAATGTTTGCGTACGTTTAGTTTCTTTTAATCCGATGCAAAATTCCTTCGGCAAACGAGCCTCTTATAGCGCTCGTTGATATCGACCTTCAAACAAAAATCCTTAGAAACACGCAAACGAAGAAAGAAGGTAATGCAACATCACGGGCCTCATTTACACGACGGTTAAGAATAACGACACGTAACTGGCGAATTTGAAATTTATCCGCTTTGAAGATTCATCGTCTTATCGATTGACCGACGACGTAAATCTCTATAAATCTCTATAAATCTCTATAAATCTCGAACGTTTACTTATTCATCCAAAATGGCATTAATATTCTTAACGTCGAAGTGAATATTTCAATGGCGCACTAGTACTCGGGGAGTTGTAGGATCGGCGCGCATGAAGTCTAAGTGAGAGCGCTAAGCCGATAGAAAAATAAATTCCTCAATGTAACGCGAGTTTTCGACTTAATATGGAGCTATTAAAGTTAATGTCTTTGCGTCGAGTCGGACGAGCTAATAATTGCGCGACGTGCCCCGTTATGCAGGAGCGAGCAGCAGCAGGAGGAAGAGGAGGAGGAGGAGGAGGAGGAGGAGGAGGAGCAGGAGGAGGAAGAGAATCTCGCGTATCGGACGTGATTGGTCATTTTGTGGATTCGAACTGCAGTTGAGAACCTCCGAGTCGCTACCGTTATATTGCACGGTAATTAAAACGTCGACATTCTTATATACGGAAGGACGAGTCGTTTAGAATATATTCCGCGCTCCTGTGGCTCGCTGTATTACGCATTAGCACTGGACCGGCAATTTGTCTTGGACGGAAGGCGCATCGATTGCTTTACGTTTTTTCGTTTTTATTTATCTCGATGGTTCGCGGACGCTTCGACGGGAGTTGATCGGGTGTTCCACATAATCGGAGGGAAGCTCCTTTACAACAGCCGTTAGCTTACCAAAGGAAAAACGGAAATCCACGGGAAACACGTTGCTGTTCGCTATGGAGAGCGAGTTCACGGCGTCCACCCTACGCTGCGATTCTTCGATTAATTACCTTCCTCGCACGTACCCTCGATCTTTTCAATCTCCCTCGACTTTCGAGGATGATAGAGCGCACATCCACCTCTAGGTAGTATTACACCTCCCTGCCGTCGCCCGCATTTTCCACGCGGGCATTCCATTTGGTGCGTATCTTGATCCTCGATTGGTTCTCGATTCGAAACATCAGCTGCGCCAATCGGTCGGGACCCGAAAGTCCCTCCCGCAAGTCCGTATTAATTAAGACGCGTGACTCGATTAAAAGGCCCTATCGCAGGTACGAGGTGTTTCCGCGTGTAAATCAGAGGGAACGGGTCCCAGCGATAAGGCCAACGATTAACGATATATCGCTCGCGCCAGCGCCGATTATTATCGAAATGTGTACGCGCGATCTGGGCTTTAGGCTGCCACGCCACTTGCGACTTTGTGCGTGCGTGCGACGTGTGTGCGCAGGCGCTCGGCAAAAGCATCGGAAGACGAGACGTCCCGCACACTGTGCGCCTTGCGACACACGCGATTACTCACGAGAATAATGTGCCGTTGAAATCTCGAAGCCAACGTTTTACCGACCGATAATTTACGGCGATAAAAACTCTACTACGAAATATTATTAACTCACGATTACGCGAAGAAAACGCCAATCGGCGGCATCAAATCCCTAGCTTGTCGCTGCTCCCATTTCTTCTTCAATTTTTCTTTATTTGTCAATAGTAATATTGTGTATTATTGCGCACGCTTGCTGCTACGTTGGCTGCTACGTTGGCTGCTACGTTGGCTGCTAGAAAAATATCAGAATATACAACTTCTGAAACGAACGAAGCTGGAAATTAGCGTTTCAAAGGCTTACCTTTCAAAGAGTTTTCGAATTAGAGAAAAGCACATATGACAGGATCGGCTAATAGGAAATAATTTAATATTGTAAGTCATTAAAATTATTCCGACTCTACTAACGCTTTCAATTAAGAACTAATAAATAAGTAAGAGATATTTCACGGATTTCCTTGTACTTTCGTTAATCATCTCTTTTTCAAATAAGCGTTTATTTATTTGTTTACGTTTCCGCCAAGAGAAAACGTTGAATTGCATTAATTTCGCTAATTTATCATCCTACGTACCACGATGCCACGAACAGAGCTTTTCTACATTCAGCTGTACGTCAAAATTCTTTAATACGGTAAGTAGATATCACGATCATTAACGCAGGAAGAATTTTCAATTTAATTTATATATCATGTAATTTATTGGCTGCGGCTGAGGACATTTTCCATTTGATTTTGATAACGATGTAATAAAATAAAAGCATTGCCGGGACGTTCGTTGAAAAAACGAAGTATTTGGACCTTTCATCGAAAATTTCCCAGTCGCGCACATCGATATAATGAATGTCGCATTAAAAGAGATAAAGGGGAAAAGGTACACAAACGCGCATCGGCGCTCGAACAGTCAACGAACCCGCTACTTACTTCCTCTCGGTGCACACGCGTTCAATCCCGCGCGACAAGAAAGAATCCAGTCGCCGGAGTCCCAAGGAAAAAAAAGGAGATAAACACTCGCACGCGCGCGCGGCGACATCTCTCGAAGGGAGTCGGCCTCGACGACGACGGCGACGGCGACGGCGACGGCGACGACGACCACGACGACGACGACCAAGAAGAAGAAGAAGAAGAAGAAGAAGAAGCGACGGCGGCAGCAGCAGCAGCAGCAGCAGCAGCAGCAGCAGCTCTTCTCGTCTCGTCAAAGCCGAAACGATCCCCGCAAATCCGAGGCCACGTAAATCCCCGCAAGTCCTCTCGCGTTGTGCACAAGTCGCTTTCATTTCACGGGGAATTAAACCTCGATGCCGCTGCCGACCGAGCGGAGTTAAGTCCCGCGCAGCTGCCCCGAATCAGCGCAACGTCCTGCTGACCTTTTGCGCAGCCGAAGGAGCGTCGAACTCCTTGGCCGGGATACGAGGAAAACGCGAGTTGTTTTCGATTGAGATTCGTCTCATCCCCACTCGAGCGCGTCCTTTTCTCACGAGGGATCGACTTTTCCGAGTTTTCCGGAGGCCATCGAGGGCTCGGGATCTTCCTCGGCCGCCGACTTTCGGTTGGTGGCTCGAATTAGAAATTGAAAGCTTCTAGATTTGTTCGGAGGCTGATTTCGTGATTTATTTCGTCAAACGATTTCGAGAGCGACAAAGGCGGCGCTCGATGTATCGCGTAATTCGTTTGACGCTGGGGGAATAATTGAACAAAGGAAATCGTTATCGCAAGTGAGCTACTCTGCACACAATGACATCACTGTTACAGGCCGGTCATTTCTTAAAGCATGGGATGTACATGGTTCCGTTTGCTAGCTAATTAATTGAGAAAACATGAGAAAACCACCCAAGCTTTTCACGAAGTGCATTACGAAGAACGTTATGTTTAAGCTGTCGTTGTTCCTTCGAGTAACTTTATCATGAAAAATACGTTTGTGTACGCTAAGAGATATTTACAAGAGCTTTAGCCATTTTATCGATATGTATTATAAATCTTTGTAAATTTAGTCTTCGATTAAGCTGAGAATTTGTTTCGTAAGTATTTATTCGGATAATGGCACGTACACGCTCGATTAAATTGTTCAATTCCTCGATCTCGATATTGAATACTAATTTCACCGTAATGTTTCGACATGTTTTTCACTTTTTATACTTATAGTTGGTATTGGATGTACGGACATGTACGTGCACACCGATGCGAGGATATTTATTTATCTGCAACTAAATAGGCAAACATACAAACTGTAATATCGGACTTTCTTGTAACTGTGCGTAAATAAAGGAAAAAAATCAATAAAGTCGTGCGCGCCATTCTTAGATAAAAGGGATGGTTCATTGCGCGAGGTAACAAGTGTTTCCAAATTTTAAATACTTAAACAGTCGATAGGTTAAGGACACTTAACGTCGATTAGTCTTTCTGTTCTTTTGCTTCGTTCCTTGTTCTCGTACTAGTTTTACGAATACAAACAGTCGCAAACAATATTCCACATTTTGAAATTATCTTCAAATTCATCCTTAAGCAAATTTTCTGTCAAAAGGATCGAAAGAAAATCGAAATTCATACCGAAGCGAAAAGCTATTCACCCGTTAAATTAACGTTCACGTTTAAATCTTCGAATACAGTCAAATTGACGTCAAATTGTCGTCAAATTGTCGTCAAATTGTCGTCAAATTGTCGTCAAATTGTTGTCAAATTCATGTAATTTTAATCATTACGTGGGTGGCACGTAATGACGCGTTTAGCCAACTTTCATTAAAGGAACATTTTTAACAACATTCGAATTTTAATACATTCAGAACTCGATGAAAATCGACCGGAGTGACCAGCCGTCTGGAGAAAATCCATTTAGGCTGCGCAAAGAGCTTAAATGATCGACGGATATCCAATACGCAGACGAGCATCTCCATAGAAATGACTAATTCCAATGCTTTAAACTGTAGACGAGTCGATCGTTATACGCAGAGGCTCGGATGTCTTGGACCGCTCTAAGTCGCATTTATTTTTTCGATATCAATGAAGAGGGACGCGGTAGATCCAGGGCTCAGTCTCTTTTGAAGGAGAAAACGAAGCAATGAAAGAGACAGGATCGTCGTCCTCGTGTGTCTGCCCCACTTCGGGTTGACGACGTCGGCACTCGATCACGTCGTTTCTCTCCGAACGCCCAACAAATCAAACGCGGAGGGTCACCAAGTCGAGCCGGTCAGCGCCACTTGGAGTGTGAAGCCGGGGATCCCGATACTCCGTCGGCGGCAATAAAGCTTTTCTGCCGGGTTCGCTGGGAAATTTGCCCCCGCAAATCGTCCGGAAGGACGAGCGATTGGATCCACGAGTCGGGATTCCGTGACGCGATCGATCCGTCGGACTCCTCGAGAAATTAAACCGAAACATCACCGCGTATTTTCCTCGTTACTTCATCGAACGCGCCCAACGTCATCCTCGCGAGCATTCGATGCGACATCCCACCTGCGGCGTCCTTTACTTTTTCATATTCTGCACGATACAGGCCATTCGGTTGCGTAACGCTACGGAATTATCCATTCGAATGGATAATTAACGGATAATTAAGCTACAGTGTAGCCATCATTATCGTTGGACGTTGTTGCGTTTCATTTACCCGCAAACTATTCGCACCTCCGAGAAAATTCTCATTTCGTAATACCTCGAGCGATACTTTGTGCATCGCGCTAGAAAATAAATTTCCATCCAGGCAGCGGACATCTTACGTAAAACGCTTACGATCTCCGCGCGTACGATGCTCGATAATTTTCTTCAATTCGGACTTCTTTCCGAGACGCAGCACGTAATACCAAATGCTATCATTAAGTGAAAAGATTGAAAATTTCGAAAGAAAATTTCGAAAAGAACCGACGTCTGCCCGCTTCTCGCCCGTAACGGATTGTCAATAGTTGTAATATTTTCCCCGACAAGTTACCATTTGAGAAACAACGTTGTCGTACTTAGTTAAAACGTCCTCCTCTCGTGATTTCTCATCTTTTTCTAACTAAAAGAAATCTCGTTAAGGCGCTCCATTGTTACGCGTTTAGAAATCGAAGAAGAGGGAGAAGAAAGCCCGATTGGAAAGTGCAGAGTGGCTTGCAGAGGAAGAGCGCAATCGTGTCGCAGATTTTCGATACCGAAGATCGGCGGAATTTTCCGCGTCCCGCGGACGTCGTTCAAGGAGCGAAATACTTTCACGGCCGTCCTCCCTTCCCACCTTCGTGCGCTTTCGTGCGCGGGTCAAGAGTCCGCGGATCCTCGTTACACGCTCGAATAATTTGTATATCCTAGCGGGAGAGTCGGCACTTCTGGATTCCTCCGCGGCTCTCGCACTCTTCGAGAGGGCCGGACTCGTTCGTTCGCAATATAGAAGAGGATCGTGCGCGCGCGCGCGCGCGTGCATTGTTTCTGTGGGAGGATCTCATGCATAAGTTAGAGTGGATCGAGGAGGACGCCTGCGCAGGTGTAAAGGGAATGCGTCTGCGAGGGCATACATCAGCGCAAGAGGAGGAGGCAGAGAAAACGACGTTGGATCGAGCCTCCGAAGCGCCCACTACACAAAGCCGCGGCATTCGCCAAGTAATCGTACACATTAATAACGCCCTCCCTCCCCTCGACCCGCAGTCCCTTCCGCAACAGCCCCGTCGCCGCGTCTCCCCACGTTACCGATCTTTTTTTCACCTTTGATAAGCGACCAACCGAATTCGCGGACCTTCGAACCTTGAATTTTCGCGATTGGAAACGTCGATGCTCTTGAGAGTTATTAATCTGCTCTGTTTATCTCTTTCTTTTTCCCTGCCGTTCGCGACAACTTCAACTCCATTCTGCCCAAAGCCAGAATAACCTGCGATAAATACACGCGCATTCAATAATGTATAACCAGAGCATTAATAACTCGACGATTAGTCCTTGAGATTTATATAACGCGACTGGATGTGCACTTGTGCTCGTAAGGCTGCTCTGAAATATTACTCGCGAGGAGAGAAATTAGTAATCGACGATATTACTATCGCCATTGCCGATCGACTTTCTTCTCTCCCTCTCTTTTCATCCCTTTATCTATCTTCCTCCTCTCACGATCTGCGCGATGTTTTCTCGCTGCAGAAGGACCGCGGTGTAATTCTCCTCTCTCTCTCTCTCTCTCTCTCTCTCTCTCTCTCTCTCTCTCTCTATCGACGCTGGGCGTGTTCTTGATGGTTTTGCGTTTCGAGTCGAAGAGGACGAGGGGAAGGCGAGGGGATAATACGGCGATGCCCCGATACGCGATGGGATTAATCACATCACCGCGGATGATCAGATTGTTCCGCTAATCCAATTCCACCTCCGTTAACGTCGAACGTGCTTCGCTCGCGTGAAGACTCGGGCATCATCTTCGCTCTCTCTCTCTCTCTATCTCTCTCTCTCTCTCTCTCTCTCTCTCTCTCTCTCTCTCTCTATCTCTCTCTCTCTCTCTATCTCTCTATCTCGTTTACTAACGCAATGGCTGTGTGCACATGCATGTGTATGTATGTAATCAGGTGTGAGAGAGCCTTGATGAGCGAACATCGCGGCGGGGGGCTTTTCGAGTGTTAAAATGTTAATTTGTATTAGCGTGCTCGACAAAGTTCCAAGACCGATTTTTCAAGCAAATATTCTTCTTTGTCTTTCCTTTTTGCGTACAAAAAATAAATGATGATGCTGCAGGAGAGCTGGCTTTTATAGTTTTAAAATTGAAAAGACAAACGCTACAGCGCGTTAGCTTACGATGTATGGGTTATAAAAACCAATTATAACACTTTGCGATGAGAAAAAAAATTCACCTTTTATGCAAACGCTTTTAAAATTAATGTTTCGTTGTCAAGGTTAGCTAATCATTCGTTTATATACGCTTACGAGACGTTAAGTGCAACTTCGTCATTTTACTCATCTCGTGCGTACGTACATCGTAACGTCAAATCGACTTTATCATAGTTGTGAATTATTACCAATTATCTGGGACAATTATTACAGTACATTGCATTTTATATGCATGTTATTTATGTTAGGATAGTGTTAATCGCGACACAAGGTTACTTTGGTATTTAAAAATTTCACCTCTTGATTCTGAAGTACTTGTTCCTATAACTACGTAAGTAGTTATCAGCAGTCAACCGTGTGAACGATGAAAAATCGATGATTGATTCGTAAAGTTATGAATAAAAGCACCTTGGGAAAGATTTATAAATCTTCATATCCCTACAACATTCTGTAATAATTGCAATATAATTAGAGAAATGATGTACAGGAGAGTCGTAATATGCGAAATAGATGTAAGATCGGAAAAAGCGGGCAGAATCTAATTTACCAATGTAATTAATTTATACAAATTAATTACATGTAATTAATTTGTATAAATTAATTACATAAGCCGAGTTTTTGGCCTCGTTGTACGCGCGTATAATCGTACTTTTCAAATAGCTGTCGTTTATTGATTTACCACTACCAACAATTATAATAATTTCATCGCTTTTGCATAACCAACATATAATTCTACATCTGCGGAATGAAAGTCAGTTTTACGCATCTAATGAAAATAGTAGAGTATTACCGAAGCGTAAGATCAATATCGAAGCAATTCATTAGAAACTACAAGAAAATAGCGATTTATCACTCATTAAAAACTAGACGGCTTTTAATTTTCGAATGAGTTTTATTCTTTCGTTTTATATAGCGTCCGATTAATTTGTACATTCGGACAATTGTCCGATGAGCGTGAAAAGGTTCATTTTCGTAATCGAGAGGCTTGATATTGTTCGATTGTACAGACTGGTTAGACAGGTGAAATCATTATTAATTATCAAATCGAACCTCTACCCGAAACTTATCATCATCGTTTTAATTTCGAATAAATATTCCTAATAATTTCTAATAAATAAGTCCCGGGAAAGACGGTGATCGCGTAGGTGCGATCTCAGTGACCGGTGATCTGTAGGTGATTCGCCGTTTAATGCGAATTCAAAACTCCAAATGCCCGGGTATTCAATCCGAACGTGTGGGAAGAGCGAGAGCAAAGTGAAATGGAAAATCCATCGGAGGCGTAGAGCGCGGTCGAACCGCGGACCCGAGCATCTCCGAGCACCTCGGAGTACGACGCTCGCCGTCTGTTGGAGCGAAACGGAATTCCCGGTGCGAGGGACGCGCGTCGCGGAAAGTCGTGAAAGTCGTTGGAGCTCGGGGGGCGCCGTTAAAGCCGTAGAAGGAGAGGTCGGTTGGAGGCGTGTCGGGGACCAAGTGCCCGAGTATGCCTTGCGACGTTAATGCCTTTTTTCGCTGGCGTCTCAATAAACAATATTTACAGAGAACAGGTGGGCCCCGGTGCTTCCCGGTCCCTCCACCGCGGCCCGACTCCTCGTACGCGTCCGTTGCGAGGGCGTTGACGGGAGGTGGACCATCGCAAACACTCCCCGGACGAGGAGCGCGAGGAGGAAAGAGACGCTCCGATAATTTATGTCGCAGCTTTATGCGAGTATAACTAGCGGGTAGCGAACGAGGCGGTTAGAACGAGTGAGAGCGAGAGAGCGAGCGGCGGGTGATGGGGGACGCATCGCAAAGCCGTTTTCGACGCCTACGTCGAGCCGAGAGCGACGTCTTATTCGAAAATCTCCCTCTCGATGAGATGTGTCGACGGCGTTTCGCAGACTTGGAGGTAATGCGGCGCCTTGGCAGTTCCTCGTTTCTCGCTCGTCGTGACTTTTTATCGTCTCGTCGCATTTTACGATTGCCGATTGACTTCCGTCTTGACGATGGCTTCATCGGCGTCTTCTTTGGCGCGGTAGTCCACGGCAATTTATACCGATTGCCAACTATTTTCGTCCCATTAGGCCGTCATAATGTGTCCGCGTTAATGAACGTGCTCCCGTCGAGCAAATGAAAATATTATTTAGCGTTGGTGAAAATTAGATCCGAGTTTCATTCGCTTAAAACATTCAAAATAGTTACTCCGCAAAGCGTTCAGTCCGTACATTACCACGAATTCTTTGGGTTTTATTTTTTACATAAATTACTGCGCAGCTCGTTATATTACCTCGAATCCTTTCTCGTCCGCGCGTATTCGAGAGTTTTGGTGTTTTCCGTGGCATTACAGCGATTACGCGTGTTGTCGTTTATTTTTACGATACTGCTCGAACGTCGTCTTATCAATAGCTTGATTAAATGTTCCAAAGTTGGCTAGACTCGGTTAATTTATGCAAATCGCCCGTTTTACATCGGAAAACAAATTTCTGCGAATGAGAGACGGTATTCCTTGGAATCGCGCGTAATCGCGTGTTTCGGATATCATTTAATGGTCGTTACAGTCGCGCGTCTTACTCGCCCGTGATAATGTACTTAAGAACTTGCTCGAAGCTTCGGGGCTTACCGGAGATCGTTGCACGAGTTTGCCGAGTGAATTTTTATCGGACGCGGTAGAGGACGTAAGTCAAAGATTTCCACTTTTACGCATCCAGGGACTTTGCGGTGGAAGTAGGCATCGGGCACTAAAGAATCAGAAGCAGGAATACCACAAAAATACGTAATCGCTAACCTGTATTCTAGACCGGGTGATGTCATTGGGGCAGGTGACAATTGAAAAGGAAATAATTTCTTTGAAAAGCTACCCTGCCGCTCGCGAAATCTTATTTGCCAAGCATTTTCTTCGCATTCTCATCTGGTTTCAGGCAAGCCACAGCGCACGAATCAACGATACACAAGGTACCTAAGCCCTCTATTGAGCTCTCCTCGTTAATCCTCATCCCGGTAGTGCATAGGTCAACCACTTTTTCCCGGATGACACGTGAAAAAAGCGATCGAAAGAGCGAGACTGTGTGCTGCTACTTAAAGGAAAAAAAGCGATTTCCTGCATGAATTGACTCGATTCAACGAGCTTTTCCTTTTTTTCATCCTCTCTCCCCTCCCCAACCCTCCTTTCTGTTTACTCTCGAGATTTCCAGCACCTATAATTTCCTATATCCTTACCCTCCGCCGCCCCAGTTTTTTTCTCATTCTCTTGCGCTCGCCCCTTCCCCGCCGTTCTTTCATTGTTACGAATCTCTCTATTTTTTTTTCGAGTCGCGCTAGTCTCGCAAACGCCCCACATTTTCGTCGACAGATCAGTAATCCGTGCATCGTCATTGACAGAGAAGGGGACGCGATTTGCCATGCTTCTGATTTTCTTTACGAACACGGACAGCGGGCCATTCTACCTAGGAAATGCCCGGCTCTCGTGAAATCGAGCTCAAGAGCGGGATTCATTTGGGCCGTTTATTGTTACGTTTTCATCTACCGCACAAGAATGATATTCATTAACGGATGTTTTGAGAGCCAATAGTAAGCCGAGTGATAGCTATTCAATAACGCAGTTCAAATTCACAGAATTTGAACCCACACGCCACTGTAAAATGTTTGCACGACGCTAGTAATATTCATAAGGGAAAATAGCGTTTTCAGGACGTATCGTCGTTGGACGTAGCGTCCATTCGCAACAACAAATGTCCTTGCGTTTCTTCACGACGGGTTGCGCAATTTCGACTTGTTTTTCGTTCTGCTCGTTCGGAAGACTTATATCACGAAGACTTGTATACAAATTTGGTATTCCTGAAATCTATTTTTCGCAACCTTTGGTCTCTTTGGTCATAATGGTACGAGTCACTCTAAAATTCAGGGGAAAATTCGCGTCGAGGAGAAGTCCTCCAACTCCCGTACGAGCCGGATAGGTGAGATAAAAGCGATAAAAGCGATAAGGCTATTTTCCTTTTAATGAAGTGGTTTGAAAAGGCGAGTCGAGCCAATGTTATTGGCCAATAGTCGGCCAATAACAAAAGTGTTAATTTATCGGGAATTCGGTATTGCACGCGCCACGTAGCGGCGAGGTAATTGAAATTTCCGAAGCACGAGCTCGAAGAATTTGCGGGGCGCAGGAAACGCAGTAGAAGGTCCGGACGCCGATAATCGCAAGCGCCGATTCCCATTTGAGATTCAGGCTGGTAATTCGTTTTCTCGAGGCCTCGAGCGTCCTCCTCGGGATCGACGGAGACCTCGGCGGCGCGAAATCGCGCGTTGCCCGAGCGACACCCGAGCGTGAAAGGACGGAGGGCCTTCGGAGGCCCATCGACGGACCGACGCAATCGAAAAAAGGTCCGCCACGAGACACCGGCCGCGTTAACCCCCCCGCGAGCGCGGCACAATGGCCTGTCTAATAGAAATCAAAATCGGGTAAATGGTCTCTCCCCCCCGTCAGCCTCCACCGAGCCGTCGTTTCTCGCCGGGTTCCGCACTCCTCCTTTTGTTTCGCCTCGCTCGCCTCTTTTTCTCCTCCTCGCCCATCACGGAATAATCGAACAAGATTGATGAGGGCGGCGTGACTGCGTACTTTCTCGATCCTCGAATACTTGCGCGCGGACCCGCCCGTGTATGTGTGCGCTCGCGGAGTCGCAGGAGGCGAGGATTTTTTCAGCGCCGCGCTTTTAATACAATTTTCAAAGGGGCGGGCGGGGGTTAGCGGAGGGCATTCCACGAGTGAACGCGACGGGACCCTTCTCGGGGCGAAGAACGCACCGAGCGCCTGGCGTGGGTGACTCGGGGCGCGTCCGCGTGGGTAAATTGCGAGCCATCCTCTCGAGGAGAGAGAGAGAGAGAGAGAGAGAGAGAGAGAGAGAGAGAGAGAGAGACGAGCCTGACAACAGCTTGATGCCCGGAACATTGGGATTTAATGGTCACTTAGAGTCGAGCCCTTCGTCCCTCTTTTCGACCTTCTTTTAACATTTTTTACCGCTCTATACAAATTTAGGCGTCGCTTTAATTCACTTCGTTTCGCGAATACTGCGAGACATTACGAGTTAATTATTCTCGACGTTTATCGCCCTTCCACTCGACCCTTAACTTTGGCTCTTTTTGTTTATTCCCTTCCTCTATCCACCCATCTCCACTGGCCACTAATAATTGGCCAGAGCTTATTAGTAGCTCCTTACCTCATTGATAAAAATAAGAAAACGATCGTAATATAGGGAGGCTGGTTCACGTACGAATTACGAAGAGGACCGAAAGGTATGTAAACGCGTTTCGTCATACGTTCTTTAGTACACCATAAAAATAATTCCGCGTATATGCAGGACGCGCACGAGCACGAGTGGGGTTTGTTAGTCAGCATATTCAGGCGATTCGAAAGAAAAGAGTCCGCACAGTGGCAGCTAACCGAATTTTATTTTTACAACCTTTATTCCTCATAATTAGGCCCCGAGATTTCCCAAATTAACCGGTACGCCGAGACGAGCCGTCGTAAACGACTCGATCCACGGGAATTTTAACGAATCGACGAAAAATGCAGAGCCCGACTCGGGAAAACGAGCGCGCGCGCGCGCGCAGTTCCCGACCGGGGCGAGGAGTCGGCCCTCGAAGAGGCCCCGGGACCCCCGGCGCGAGACAACGAGCAATCAGAAAAATGGATGGGCTGCTAAGAGCGCCGGATGCCACCCATGGCGCCGCACCGGGAGAAGCGCAGTCCGCTTAATTCGCTTTTTACTTGTTACTTAGCGGCTTATAACGCGCGAGAGGCCCTTAATTACTCCTCGAGATACTTTCCACTTAACGGGCCCTATTATTGCTTTTCGAGCCGATCGCCCGCCCCGCGAGTGCGCACCAAGGATTATTCACTTTTGTAACTGGATTCACTTGGTAATCGCGGGCAATTCACGGGTAATTCACGGGTAAATCACGGGTAATTCACGGGTAAATCACGGGTAAATCACGGGATTCGAATCGAACTTGAAACGAGGCGAATACCGATGGGCCGTCGGCAAATCGTTATCGCTGCTACATTTTTCCTGGGATAATCGAGAGATTCGTTGCTTCATCGAACCTACGTTGCCGTGCACTACGATTCCTAGGCGCCAGTCGCAACCTCGATCAGCTTGCTGTGACCATCGCGGGATAACGATTTGACTGAAAAGCTTCGGTGCAGCGAACGAGTCCTAAAGGCCGAGCACCGAGTCTGCCTTAAGTCGTATTATGGAAACCAAGGATCGATGATTCGTCCATAATTTTGTACTTCCTCGCATCGTATCTGGTGTAATGTTTGTCTATTCGCTGGCTATTAGCGCTCCGTAAAAGTTCGATTACGTTAGCCAGTCGCCTCGCATTGGAACAGCGCGTATTTACATAGAATGGGGGATAATTTGCATGGAGGCGTTCTGTATTTTGATTTATCGGCGCATTCGCGAAGTGAGAAAATGCGTAGAATAGAGGTGTTCCAGAGATGCTCCGAATGCAGAACTGAACCTCGAAACGCTCTATCGCTAGAGTTTCATTCAAATGCAAATTCGCTTGCGACGATGCAAAGCTGTGCGACTTGAATCAGCCGAATGTATGTTCCGAGTCAGTTGTTCCGTGGATTAGATTTGCGCTCTCAATTCACGGTTGTAAACACTGGCGAAACGCTCGATCAATCGAAAAAGTAGTAGAATGTAAACGGTGGATGAAGGAGATCGTTGTACAATCGGTTGTAAAACGTCGTTTTAATGGACGAACGCGGAGGAACGCGGCTTTGCGAGCCCGAGCGATCAAAGTATAAATTCCCGAGTTAGCCGATGTAAGTGGTCTGGGGCCTTGGTCTAGATACGCGGGCGAGGGTCAGTTGGCCGAAAACCCATGAATCTGGAGAAAAGGGCGCGATTTACTTCGACGATAAGACGAGATCCCGCTCGGAGCGAGGCCAAGGGAAGCGGACTCGGGTGCAGTTACGAGCAGGCGTAAGAAGG
This sequence comes from Wiebesia pumilae, assembly GCA_018907045.1. Lineage (NCBI taxonomy): Eukaryota > Metazoa > Arthropoda > Insecta > Hymenoptera > Agaonidae > Wiebesia > Wiebesia pumilae. Next base: position 8,819,272 of record JACCHZ010000138.1, read on the forward strand.
TTAATCGAAGCCAAGCTCACGCTCGTCGGTCGTTAAGGTTGGAAAGCACACGCATCCCCCAAGACGCATGACTTCCAGCCCCGGCATCCGGGCATTTGTCCGGCGTGACGCTCGGCAGGAACTCGTCGGCGAGGGGGGGTGGAGACGCAAGCAGGAGATTTAGTACCGGCCCGAGTTACTAGGCCTAATCGCTGAAATCACGTAATCCGCGGAGATCGGGATCGCGCGATTACGCCGATGCGCCCGGCCGTCGTTATACATCACCCCGCCGATCCCCGGGAGTCGCTCTCCCTCGACGCAATTCGCTGTTTGCTTTCTTCTGCTCGTACACACGCGAGAGCTTTCGTAACCGGGACGTAACCTCGCGTCGACTTCTTTTGCTCGTCCATTGCCCTCTGTTAGCTCGGCGACTATTTTTCGTCGAAGCTCCATTGAAATAATTAATAAGCTGCGTTGCCGTCGAACATTTTCGTTCGTTCATTATCGCTCTACTCGGAAGCTGTAATGACTTTTTCGAAGGTTAATGCTCGTCGATGATTATTGATTCTTCAAAGTTAATTATTGCTTCGGTACTGGCACTGCTCGCGGATTTAATCCTTTCACGACTCTAATAACGCGATAAAGGTGGCCAATTACTAGTTTTAACGGCTGTACGTATTATATTTGAATCATTTACTAATCGCTGATACGTTAATCCGCATTGACGACTAGCTGTACTAACCGTTCGCTTCTCGAACTTAATCGAAGATAATTTTCCATAGTCGACGTATCCGCATGAGTAAGGAGGGCGAAATTTCACGTTATAAATGTAATCAACGCATCCGTTATTGATACAAAATTTATTTGTCTGCGATAAAGTGCAATTAGTCGATTTCGTAGCTCTTTGACTGACGAATTTAGCAACAAAAGTATTTAGAATTAATTTCCGTTTAGTTTCGTTTCAAACAAAGACGTAGTAAAAAGAAATCACTTTCTGCTAGTTGCTAATGTACTAAGCATCCCTTTTTTAAATTAATCGAAACGTACGTTCTTAAGGTTTAAGCGTACTCGCGCGACTTAGTAACACGCGAATTATTTTGTACACGATCCTTCGGAAACACATTTTTCAATTATTATCCGAAACGAAGATAAAATAAAGGCTCCTCGAACGAACGAAAATAGTAAGACGTGCAGTTATCTAAGCTTATAATATCAGGTGGAATTGCGTCGAAGGGTTCGAAAGGTTGGATACAAAAGAGTCGGAGTTCCATTATGGAATAATTTTATCATCGATTGGTTAAAATATTTCTATATAAACATTTTGAATAACAAAGTTTTAAGATATTACGAAAAATTCTGTTATAAAATCGTTGTATTGCTCGAGTAAAATTTATTTAACGCTTGACCAAGTTATAATTATAATTTTCCTTTCCGTGAAATGAACTGTTATTATACATTTACTTCCATTATACTCTTTGAAATATACTTCAATGTTGAAAAATGTTTTTAAAGCGCTCATTACGGAAGCACACTCTGGTACAATCGGTAAAATATTAATATTAATGGCATATTCAAGATCTCCTTCTCTTCGTTCCGATTCCCATCTTCTCGCAATCGAAATCATCGAAATCATTCAAGAGAGTCGTTGAATCACAAAGTCGAATATCTCTTGCAATATTAACGAACTGGAATTAACGATCATTATTTCTCGAACGAACTACTCGCGCGTACCAGTATAATGTCCTTTAAAGTAGTCTTACTCCAAATGTCGATTACGAATGCCCAAATTATTAAAGAGCCCGACGCGCTCGGTGAAGAAAAGAAGGGAAAATCCCTTCTCTTGTGATGTGGATGAGCTCGAGTGATGTGGATCAGGCTTGACCGAGAGTCCGCGAGTAAAGAGAAAACACGAATTTGCAAATGCGGAACAGTGGGAATAAACCAATAGCTTTGAGAGTGCATCGAGCGCATAGTGTCGAAGAAATTGGCAGCGCGTCTTTTTTATTCTCCCGTTTCATCCACCCCCGGCCCACCCCCAAGTGCCGCTCGCGCAATCTTTCTTCTCGACGCGCGAGAACTGGCCAGCCATCCCCTTTCCTTCCTCCCTCCTTTTACTCGCGCCTTTTTTCTCTCCTTTATTATTCTTTCTCTTGGCGGCGGCGGCGGCGGCGGCGGCGCGCGCGCGCGCGGACTCTCGCTTCGGGCAGAGCAATATTATTTAACCGTTAAAGTCAGTCCTCGTTAGCCTCTTGCCGATAGAGGCGTGGGTAGCGTCGTCGTATATTAGTTTCGAAACGCCCCCGCCGAATCGCTCCGCGCCGCGTGATATACCGAGATTAAATGCCGAGTCCGAGGCCCCGGAGAGTCACGACTCGCCGCGTTGCTTAGGAACGGACTCGGCCGACCGACTGCCCGTGACTTTTTTTTCCCCCTCGGAACCCCTTTTTGGCCGCTTCGCTCATTCTTACACCTCTCCTCGACTCGAGCGAGCCGAGTATGCACCCGGTGTCCCGGATGCATACTCTCCTCAGCCTCTCGCCAATTTGGCGTGTATCAATAGCGAGAAGTATGCTCGATATGGCGATTACGTCGACCATTCGCGGAAGGACCTTTAAAGTATCGCTGGGATTCTTTAAATATACTTCCCAAGCACCGCGACACTCGCGTATTCTTTTCGAAGTTTCTACCGTACGTCTGCGACTGCGCTATTGATACCAGATAAAAGAAATATCAAGCTCTACTTCAAATTCTACTCCGTTCTCCGCTCTCGTGGTGTTGTTTAGGAATACAACAGCGAGGATCACGGAAATATTTCAATGTAGAGCTACGGGTCACTTGCTCGAGCACGATCATTAACAGCGGTAGGATGATAATCAAAGATAATAAAGATGGATGTTATAATAGAGCGAGACGCGCACTTTTGTAGGAACAGAAACTCTGCGGATGCTCCTTGCCGATTTATCGAGAAAAACTACATTATACTACATTATACGAAGATATACGAAATAATCTTTTGTTTTATATAATCTGGAAATCAACCGAGATGTCAAATCGTCTACATCTGTGTATGCGCCTAAGAAACAAGAGAACCTTTACTTCCGACTTCTAAGATAGATATATTTACAGCTACTCAATATCATAAATTATCGTATTTATTTTCACTGTATCGTGTTTATATTCAAGTTAGATCTCGATAAAAGGGTAAAGGTACGATTATTTAAGATATTTTTCAAAATGATTTATACGCCTGTCTTATAATATCAGCTTACGTACATGCGGAACGTAATTGTAAGCGAGGCGAATCTTTTTAGTTGCATTGAAAAAAAGAACTTGAAAAATAGCTCTATCTTACTGAAAAATTGAAGCACTGACACGGATTGCGTAATTTCTCAATTTAACACGAGTGTCTGATTTGCACTAAATCTGAATTCTAAAAGAACGTTAATGAATTATTCAAAGAAAATTATTCAAAGAAATCTACTTTATCGAGCACTCGAATAATAAGTTACATTTGCGTACTTTTCGTTATTACATTGACTTAAACGAGACCATGAACTCCGACACGAACACTTGCAAGAGAGCCGAGTAGCAAATTGAGTACACGATCACGAACGAGAGCATAAATGATGACGCTATCTCTAAGAATTTATCCGTTTTCATTAGACTTTTTAAGAGTCTGCTTAACAATCTCATATCCAAAGGACAACGACAACGAAGAAGATCGGGATTATGAGGATTATCAGGGTGATCGTCAATTAACAAAATTAATTAATCAACGCACTTAATGTTAAATGTATGTAATATTTTGTTTCAACTAAAGTCACTATTAAATTTGTTTTAAAAATATTGCAAAATTATTATTATTAATCCCGATCCATTTTGCATAAAATAATTGTAGGCTTAATCGCAGGATAAAATTACTTAACTTTGTTGACGTGTTAGACGTCGACGAACAATTTCATTTTAATTGACTATTTCTTTAATGTTCTATAAATTTTGTTACTTCGGCAAACGTAACTAAATTTCCAAGGTAAATCAGACTTCATTGTTCGTTTAAAATCATTTTTTACGTAAATAAGCGAATGTAATCGGAAAAATTCCTAAATAAATAGAGGCTGTTAAGTAACGGAACTGTACGTATTCTTTAATTAGAGCGTAGGATAGAGTTATACAGTACATTAAATACATTAAAAGTAGATTAATCAGACTGATTATTGACATTATTTTTATTATTAATTATATTGACGTTACTGAAATCGTTAAAAAGGTATTTCGTTCAAACATTCAAACATTCAATTGTTTCTTCAAACACAAGAATAAACATTATGAAAAATAGCAAGCAGGTGTATCAACAGCATCACTCAATTTATGGTAACCGATTCTACTTACTCGCACCAATTAACTATTTGGTTCAAATTATTTCAAATTCGCATTCGAAAAATATATTGGCTTAAAATCATGTACAGTAGTACATAGATTTCCTTGAGACCTTATGTGTGAATAAAGTTATTCGAGTTTAGAAAAGTGTGCGTGCATTCAAATTATAAAAATGATGCCCGAAAAAATGAGAAACAGATGAAGCGTTGTTTTTCGCTGTTTTTCAAGGCACAATTCACTTTTACATAGTATTCACAGAGAACTTCTTTATATTCAAATAGTCGAATAATTTACCGTTAAGATTAGCCCAGAGATTTATCCAGGCTGAAGTCGCCTGGCGATAAAAACTTCACAAGAGAACGAAAACAACGTTATTTTCGGAAGGGTCAAACAGAAGTGCGCCATAAAAACTGCACATCGCTGAGTACGGAATATCGGACACAGGACGGCTTGAGCTTTGAAGGGGTAGGAGGGGTGTATAACGTTTATAGTCGGGGGAATACTATCGATGAAATTTCGACTGCCCGGGAGAAGGGAAAAATATAAGGATCTTCGAGGATGAGCCCCTGGGACGATTATCTTTAAACGTATAGCTATGAGTGCTTGGGATTCGTCGGAAAAGGAAAGCGCGGTCAGCAGCTGGAAAATTGGTTGGAAAGCCCGAGAGTCCAGGAGAGTGAGCGCGTGTCCAATCACGGCAGACATCCTCGTCGACTACCACGCACGTTTTTCCCTTCGATTCGCATACGTATATCGTCATCGTGCGTTCAAACGTATACGTATATGTGGGTTCGCGTAAACTCTCTAATCCGTAATTTATTCGATAATCTCGCACATACGAGGAGAACGCGAGGAGAATTCGTGCGCCATTGTGCATTTTCCCCTTGATCCGCGCACATTTTCCAATGCCATTAAAAAGGCTATTGTCCTCGATCGATATTACACGTTGTAGGTGCAACGCGAGTACAACTGGTTTCATCGCGAATCCATGAAATTTTCTCGATGCTGCTCACGCGATGTACGTTAATGCGCGAAGCGAGATTCACGAGGTTTAACGAACGCAAGCATCGTACGACAATGTTTCGTTTGCGTAACGGTTACGCGAAAAAGGACGTCGAACTTTGAGTCGATACAAGTGCATGCATTTCTTTATTTTTATAAATCTATGAGTGCTGTGTGCTTTTCTCATTTCGTTCTTTGACCTTATCTTGGCTTTATGCACTTGTTGTCAAGTGTATTGTTTGTATTGCGACTGAACAAGGAAAGCTTAAGCTATTTATCTTCGACTATATCTTCGACCTAAGAACTAGGATTTTTATTAGAAATCGCGGTAATATTTAATACCTACTATATACCATTCTCTTCTTATTTATGGTTTCATCGTCTCTTATTGTTTTCTTTTTAGTAAATACGGTACCTTTCAATAATGCAAACTACGCAGAGAAATACCGTAGAAGTGAGAATCTTATCAACATGTCCGATAAAGTCGAGTAACTTAAAAGGTATAAAAGGTCATAATTTATGTGAAAAGTGCTTGCAATGAAAGGTAGCTGTCGATAAGCGGAAAGAATCGTTTTCAAAAGGTTTTGAAAACGATATTTGGAAGTGCATATAAATTAGGTGGTGTCATCGCTAATAAACGGTACTGTATTTTTATTGTCTTTTACATATTTTATAATAAAATCGAATTTGTGTAATAGTTCCTTTAATGAAGGTGATTGTTTCCACTTGTGTGCAACTCGAGCGTATCAGATGAAAATTCAAAATAAAACATGTGCTTAAATTTTACTAGGCATTTAACATTTGCTAGGCATTTGCATTTGGTTTTTCACGTCTTTTCCCACACAAATCAATTAGGTGTCATTCAAGGACTTTAACACTGTGACAAAAGTGATAGCTTCAACAGAGACGCAACATGAGTTTCTTACGAAAAAGATAAATTTTAGAGATTTGTAGATATTTCTATGACCTCCTAAAACTTTAAGATATAAATTTAATTTGACCTTATCGCAATGAAAGAATCAATGCAAATAAAGCGATCACTCGAGAAAAAGAGAAAAGGAAGAAAAACCATAGACCATCCGGTGTCCGAAGAAATGAAATAGAAAGAGAATTGATTTGGTTGGCGTATTTTGGAAGGATTTTCATTCTGTCTCTCTCGTCCTCTTTCCTTCGGTAAGAGCTCATTGCTACTATATTTTATTCGGCTGTCTTTTACGAGCGGTGTAAAACAATGGCTCGTTCTGTTCTTGTTTTTACTCTTGCAAATGTTTTAGTCTGGCGCGAACAGTGGACAAGAAGCTCAAGTTCTGCAATGCGTTCATCTTCTCTCTCTCTCTCTCTCTCTCTCTCTCTCTCTCTCTCTCTTCCTCTTTTTGTATTCATGCTCTTTTCTTTCTTTGGCTCGTTTCGAGTTTCTAGTTCTATCTTCGTTTACAGATATCGCAGGTGGACCCTGAAACATGGAAAAGAAGGAAATAAAAGGTGTGTACGTGTGTATACATTTATTGCGCAATAATCGTGAAACCGATGGGAACACGAGATGAGAATTACCCTAACCTAAGCAAACGAGCAGAAATTGTCCAATTGAGTAGGGAATTTAACCTTGGAATGGGACAATCGACGAATTAACTTTCAATGCTCTTGGATGATTTTACGATTTCAAATTATTAATTAAAAAATTAATATTTAACATTGAAGAGAAATCTGCTCAAAAAGATGGGAAATATCCGTAAAATTATTAAGTAATTTACGCGTATTGTTAGGTAAAAAATTTTACGACGGCCACTTTAACATATTTATCAAAGCTCCGATTAAAATCCGATTAAACTCCCATCGAACTCCGATCAAACTCCGATTATCTCATTTAAATTTGGGTTTAAACGAGCACTCAAGCGTGTTTTTTCTTACAATTTAACTATTAGAATGAGTGATAAAATCAAAGATCTTATTAATTTCAATATTCATTATCATTTACAGATTTTCGACCTTTATTTTTATATTTTTCATAAATTATAATTCTCCTCTTAGTATACATAAGATTCTGTTTAATACGATTAAGTAAATTAGAGTTCTGCATTTACTGATCGAGATTGTCCTCGAGAAATTATTGTTCACTGTTCGATACAATGCACGAGGGCATTGAATGACGTGCTTCTAAGATCAGAGTAGATTTTCTATCTATAATTTTAATATTCTCGCACACTTCTGACGGAAGTTATCTTGACGAATCAGCTGTTAGTACTGCTCAAGTTTCGACCTGATGCTCTAGTGCGTTTGTTTACAACATTTGAAAAGTTGGCCCAACGAATGGAACTTAAGACGTGAACTTTGGTAAGTTAGTATTCAGATAAAAGTGGATCATTTTCTATCAGGGCACATTTGTAATGCCGTATTAATCGTTGGAAAAGTTTGATAATTGAAGGAGTTTATCTTTACTCCTGATCTTCACTCATAATAAATAAAATAATTTATTAATTTCTAATAATATTGCGTTTATCCTATTCATACGCATCTATGAAATATCTTTCGAGGGAGTAATAATATTGGATGACAAGTTAGTTATGCTTTGTAACGACTGCACACACTGAAACGAATTTAAACGAAAGGATATCCTCTTTCAAGCAATAAACTTTGTAAAGTTTAATTTCGGAAAGTATTTTCATTTCAATGGTTTTCCGAATTTATGATTAAGAAAGTTGATTGTCGTTGAAAATTGAAAAGAAGAATGCGGATACGAGATAATGAAACGCTGAACAATCGAGAACAAACCTTAATCGCTAAGCGAGGAGCGTACGAATCTGCTCTTGGTTCGATCGCGGTTCAAGGATGGATAGGAGTGCGTTGAAAGCGTACTAATGAAAAGCCTGAAAATTTCCCGGAGAATGACGCAAGACGAATGGCGCACTATAAAGCAAAGAGTCCTGTTCAACCTTTATATTCAAACGGAAATCAGATTTCTCGCAGATGGGGAAAGGTTTGTTTCGACAGCCGCCGTAATCTCGTTTTCCGTCGCGCAGTTTGCGCCCCATCTCCCCAAGATCATTACATCCGAGAAGTCGTGATTCACACTCGGAATCGCGGCCGAATCGAGAATAAATCTTTCGTCCGCGAGCGCGTGATTCAAGCCTCGCGTGACAAAAATACGAGCCCTAGTCGAGCCGACGCGTACCGAGATTCACCGCGTACTCGCGAGTATGCGCTCGATACGTACTCCTTCTTTTCGCACGCGGAAGTAAATCCGAACCTGATTCGGCCTTCCGATGGAGTCCATCGATTGGAAACATTAGTCGGTGTTGTCGGGAAGACGCTTCGGTGTGTGTTGACGATGTCGCGAGAAGTGTTCGAAGTTATCGTCCGCTAGGAAAGACCAGTGGATCGAGTGGATTGATCGATGCGAATCAATTCCCATCGAGGATGTCGGCTCATTTTATTAAAAGTACACCACCAGACTGTGCAGCATGTAACTCGTACGTGCGTGGATAAAGTAATTTTTTACACGTCTATTATGTTTCATAATTTCTGATAGGTTACTTTTTCTCAGGTTCGGAGAGGTTTCGAGATTTTCACTACTGTATCCATCATGATAATGTTACACGTTGAAGAAGTATAATAAAAAATATTCGATACCTAATTACTGTTCAATATACCGATAAAAATTTAATTATTGACAATGGGGTAATTAAGTATACGGAACAGATAGAAAGTTCAATTAAGTTCTTATTGAACCGGTTTTTTTTTTTACGTTGTATCTAATTTAGCTTATTTATCGTCATATAAACTTTAATGCGTTCATCATTTAAATATAAATGAACGTAAAAGTGCTCGTAAATTGGATAAAATAGGGACTAGCAATACACATATTTCTCAGAAGGTTCGTATGAAATTATCAGTTCAACGTGTCCAATACTTGTCTATGTTCTAGATGACGTTACAATTTTGAAGATTCATAATCGTGTAACGTCTGTAAATGAGATTTTTTAATTTACACTAGTAGAATCCGTTCATGAAAATGCGCAAGAGCAGAATTTACGTACGTAAATGAGATTCTCTGTACAGATGCAAGATAAAATTGATCAACATTTCATACCGTACGTCTTAATTTATACGTAAAATCATGGTCTTTACAAAATAATTTGATGAAAAATCTTAAACGATACATAATTCAAAGCTCGAAAAATTCGGATAACAACTTTATGTTTATCGATATTCCTTACGGGCACATTTATCAACGAAAAGTTCCGGCGTTCCGAAATGGCTTTATACTGCCTAATATAAGTTGTAACGATGAACTTACGAAGAGAACTGCAAGGGCGATTAATTTCATTAAAGAAAAGAAAAACAGTAACTCACGGTTACTGTATTTTACTGTAATCAGTAAAATACAATGAGATAAACGTCGAAGAATAGCTCGTATAATAAGACTCTAAACTTCTCATGTCGGTCATAGAAATAAATCTCTTTTTTTCAATTTATTACGCGATAAAATAACTTACGCTCATTTTTACGACACGTAGCAAGTGTACGAGGTAAAATTGATACATACGTAAGCGCGCATTTCGTACATTAAAATGAAATTTTGGAAAGCCTCGTCCTTTATAGAGACAAATGGAGCACTCGACACTCGAAGCACTGGATAACAATTTGCGAATCGAGAGAAACAATTTTATCGCTATCTGAATTGTTTTGTGTTCAAATCGTTGCAACTTCCTCTAAGAAGGAAAAATGAATGGATATACTTAAAGACAAATCCTATATAAAATGTACATCAATTAATCAGGGTATCACGAATGCACAAGGGAATTCTGATTTTTTAAAACGGCTAAAGTTAAATTTTATCGTCCGAGACGTAAAAGCTTCAGCAACGTACAAAAGAGTAATTGCTACGTGCAGCTGAAGACTGACCGTTTTCAAAAAATATCTGTCTTTTTTAAGGAGGGCGCGCGTTCGCGAACACACGAGTCATTTTACAACGTTCGCATCCCCTTAACAAAGAAGAAAAAAAAGACACATTTTAACGAACGGCTTTGAAACCGCAATTATGAAATTTCCTTGGAATTGCTTCTTATGAATATTTATAAGTGTACATAAATATACGGAATCGAGAATGTTTAACGTTATTTATTTTGAAATTTCAATTTAATTCTCATTTACGTAGGCCACTTTGGCTGTACTCGTGTACTCCAAACGATCCGATCGTTAGTTAAGAAATCTAATATGACGGGAATAAATCCGAAAGGAATTACACGCTGAAGAGTTAGTCTCCAACCAACCTATTGTTACGATGCCAATTAAAATAAAAGCCGAATGTCAATATTACCGTTTAAGAGGAGGTACCAATCGCGCAATAAAATTGCACGCGTTTACGAGTATGCCAAGTGTGAAAAAATAATGTAGAGGCTGCGGCATCATCGAAATAGATCACAATTACATCGAAAACGTATTACTCAATTCGGTATATCCGTATTTGCGAAGAACGTAAACGTTTTCTACTTAAGCCGTATTCATCGACGTACTTTTATCGCAACCTTTCCTCATTTTCCAAAATATTGGATATCAAGAGAGAACGTAATATCTGTTTACGAAGACCCGCGCGTACCCGATCCGGAAATTGCGAACAACTAGGCGTTAACATAAAATAGCGTTTAACGAAAGCTGTATTATCATCAAGGAAATTCCGCGATCCGTACGTTTTAACGGATGATAAAATTTGAATATTTCTTTTCGATAAAACTCGTAGTGCAACTTCAATGCCAAGGTGTCTCGCATAAAATTCAGTTTAGAATCGTTTACATTCGATAAAGCGAATCGGTACAAATGGTGGCCTTTGCTGCCTTTGAGCGAGTACAAAGGCCTTTTTTTCTCACAGTTATAAACACATCGACCATTAGTTTGCGAAAGTCTCGGTTCAAAAAATAGCGGCGCATTCTTGAAAACGAGGCCTTTGAAACTCTCGCTTGGACTCACGGCACTTGTCGCGGAACGAGTCAAAAAGCACTAAGCGGTAACTTAGCTAACTATTTCCAGGGAGGAACGCATCGAAAAGCATATCCCGGTATAATATGAAAATCTTGATTCTCGTAATGCGCTCGCAAACGCATTCCCAGTGGTAGCTTATCGATCCTAGTGGGAACCATTAAGAAAGACCCTCGTTAAAACTACGCTGCTCGCAGCTACGTTGAGCAAAAAGTAAAAGTAAGAAGTAACGAGTGGAGCTCGCGAAATCGATTAAGAGCGCTTTGTTTTCGAGGGGCGCGTGCGTGCGTGCACGTGAATCGATCGCGAATCCGCGTCTCGCGGGCAAAGGCAATTCCAAGATTCGTGACCGGGGACCGTTAGAGCAGGCGATGCACTCCTCTCTCCATCTCACGAGAAAGAGAAGCCGTCGTCGTCCTAGGCCGAGAAAATCGGGGCCACGCGCGCTCGGCTTTGTTGAGAGACGTCGAAGAAAGGAGAGAACGATTTCTCGAGCAGCTGCGCGCTGTCTTTGAGATCGAGAGCGAGAGAGGTGGTGGCGGCGGTGGTGGCGGCGGTGGGGCCGGGGGGAGAGAGAAGCGAGAAACGAATGTGCCGACGCGCGAGAAAAAAAATGCATCTTTCACAGAAAACAGTCGTGCAAAGAAAAAAAAAAGGACGTTTCGCGGTTCGTTTAAAGACGCTCGCACTGGAACAGGTGCCCGAAATAAGTTTATCGATCAACTCCTGCATATGTTTTATCTTTTGGATGATAGTCGTCAAATCTCACTTTGCGGTTATTTCCTCCAACCTTGGGAAAAGTTTTTATTTTAGAGCTCAGGCTGCATTTAATTGGGAGCGGACTCGCTAATTGTTACGCAAAAGTTTTCGGCATGTGCGATGATTTCGGCGAATTAAATACCACCAATGGAAAAGCTGTGTAGTTTATTCGCGAAATAACAGGTTTTGCGTGCCCGATTTTTCGGATGCTTCGACAATAATTGTTACCCAGATGTGCGCTGGAATATTTAAGTATACTTTGTGAATATCGGCAAGCCGACTTGAACGGAGCGATAGATTAATTGCATACGCGTATGCGGAAGTCGTGCAAAGATCGCAATGAACGTCGTGACGAATGACGTCGCTACAAACCACGTCGACCACGTCGACCACGTCGACCACGTCGACCACGTCGACCACGTCGCACTTTTACGTATTAGAGGAATTTTAATCGAAGACTGTATCAAGCGCGGAAAGTGGAAAGACGCAATGATGTGATTTTTGGCTCGTCGAGTGAGTTAAGCACTCCTGACAGAAAAGTATCTTTCGGAGGTATCGCAAGTTCGATCCTCGTTCATCTCTGGTCGCACGGCAAAGAAGTTTGCGGCGGAGAAAATTGCCGCGGTAATTCACGATTGTTGCACAGAGGACGCGAGAACGTGGAAATTACCGTAATTGCCATCGGTGAATTCGGCGCGAGTGAGTTAGTGCGGAAAGCCCTCGGAAAGGTGGGTGTCCGTCTCGTTCTCGGACTCGCTGGCAGACGTAATTAGTTCAGGTGCATCGGGCACGTGCCGACGATGCACTCGTGCACCTGTCTCCCGTCTTCGCCGTCCTCGGCTCCTCTCGCGTACGCGGCACGTACGCGACACGTACGCGGCACATACGCGCCCGAGAAAGAGAAACGGACCGCCGGTTTCATTGGCGCGATGTTTACCGAAAAGCCTTTTACAGCGGCGCCCCGATCGTTTACGACTGCTTTGTCATTTTAACGTCTTGCACTGCTCGGGTAATAAGCGTCCGACTTGGCTCTGCGATATCACACACGCGTCGTTTAAATTGCATGGCCCAGCGCTAATCGCACGAGGCTCATTTTATTGCGGCTACTCGCAGCAGGCACAGGAAAAACATAATTAGAACTCTCCTCTTTGCCCCGAATAATCGCTCTAAGTCTTCGCTATGACGTTTTAAAGTTGTGGAGTGATTCTTCAATTTGACGTGGAAATCGCTTTAACTCCTAGAAACTTCGTAGGCGTCTCGGCTGTTGAATATCTTTCCTTACGTTATAAAGATACGCAATTATTTGCTTGTTCATTATCGCGTCGTATCGTGTTATTTATGAGTTACCGGCAACTTATAATTCTGTTATTATTAACAGATATTATTGTCGAGTGCTTATTGAAAGGCAAAGTGCGGAAGCTCGTTTCTTTAATTAATTCGGAGGATATTTGATAATTCATCGTTTGCATTGCTCGGTTTAATAATATTAATAATACACAAAAGCTTACTGCGACAGAATTATTTTTAAGCAGACGCTATTGAGCTATTTTTTCGTACAAATTGGCCTTAAAACTTACGTAATAGTGGCAGAGCTATTAAAATAAAAAATAAAATTAATTCCACCTAAGCGTAATTACTTTCTGTTTTTATTATGCTTTGAAAAATTTATAATTGTATAAATGTATTATATAATTTTCTTTACCGTGAATTAATTGGCCACGGAGGGATTTTAATAGACGATACAAGGACAAAAGAGAGTAATAAAACAACGATGATTTACGTATGAGAATAATAGATTTACTTGTCATATATGAAAATGGACTGGTGTTATTGCGACTAAAAACTAGACGAGTCTATCCACCTTTTTAAAATAAAATAAAATAAAATAAAATAAAATAAAATAAAAAAAAAAACTTACAATTCAGTCATAATTATGTGCGGAATATACCAGTAAAATTACTCCGCAGTTATTACTTTGGATTATTAATCGAAAAATTACTCGGTGATTCTAATCGCTTTGAAATTGGTGTATGCACTTTTTACAACGGACCAATTAAAATGATCGGCACGAAAATTAAAAGTTGCTTTTAGATACAGTGTACCCCTTGAAAATGTAAATACTCGTAATATCTTGTTCTCCTAATCGCATCGCGATCTGCCGGATGAAATATGTAAAATCATATTTAAATATTAATGATGTAAAAGAAATTGAATGTTTTGGTAAGAAATAAGAGCTTAACGTCGATAAGATAAAAAAAGTATCGAACTCTTTTAAAGAACATAGTTTACGTTTTACGTCGAATTAACGCCGTTCGTACAGATTGCAATTGCATCGACTCTAGTATAGAGTAGAAACCTACATTATCATCGACGACAAATTAATTTGCCAGCGTAGAGTTTTCTGGGATCAATAAAATCCCAGGTCGAACGCACTACGTGCTCTCCAAAGCGAGCTTTGACAGTGCAGATTGTAAACCAAGGGAGAAAGTCCAAAATCCAAAGGGCCACGAATCATCGATGTAAAGGAAAAAGGAGCATCGGCCAGATATCCTCGCGAAGCCGCGTTGCATCCTGTCGAGATCCAGGATAGCTGTCGAGAAAGTCTCGGTCTCGACTCGAGCTATCGACGAGGCCCTTCGAAAATTCCGGATCGGGGTGCAGCTGCGCGCAAGGCTACGATCGTCGTATCGGTGCACGTCCGCTTAAAGCTCCTCCGAGAGGATACCGGAAAAGGGCGCGAAGTGTCAACGGCGTCGGGCCGCGTTTTTGCGGACGGAGGCAGGCGGCCGTTCGCCAGGATCACCTGCTCCCTCGTCTCCTAATCGAAGTCGAACGAGCGTGCGAAGGGGCTCGTGCGCCCGCACCTGCGGACCCGGTCGCTCGCGTCTGCGCTTCACGGCCCTTGGATTCTAAGAGAAGCTTTCTAAGCGGACTTTAATGGACCCATTCGATCATCCCTCGTGACGTCCCAAACGTCATCCCGCTCTCATGGCTAAGGCGTCATCGAGTCGAGGCGTCGACCGGGTCTAGGGAACTTTAAGGACGGAGGACTCGCTTGCTTCCAACAACTCTTCGCGCCAATCGTCGGCTTTCAGCTTGATTGTTCGTTGCGACGTAATTGACAAAAAAGACCGATTTAAATCCGTCGAGTATGCGAGGCAAGTGAAATTTGCAAGGACCGACTCCTGACTGGCCCATTATTCCGCATGGTAACGGAAGCGAGCGTACCGTATGGTAATGGGAGCGCGAAACGTAGCCGCGGCTTGAGAAAATTCAGAGTGCGCTCGGTTCGAGGGCTCGTGCCGCTAATTCATTCGTTCGAGGACAGGTGCTTCCTCGAAAAGGCAGCGCTCGTTCGCTCACGTACTATTAAATCGCAATTTTATGCCCGATCAGCGCGCGATTAGGCCCAGTACTCGCTGGCCCTCTCCTGGACGGATAAGAAGCGGAGTCGGGGCTTAGGTCGCGTTAATTGGACGGGACGTGCGCGGGACTTCGATTTTACACTGATTCCGGAAAATCAATATCTCGAATCTTCGCCGCTTGTCCCGTCAATGTTATTTCCGCGTTCCAATCGCATTCCGCAAAGAGATAAACGCTCCCGTCTTTATACTTATTTACTTCGATAGATGCCTACCACGTGCGAACGCCGACGACGCATTGTTACTATTTATGCGATATGCATCTGCGGCGTCAGGTGTTACACTCGTGTTTGCAATGTGGAGTACAAGGTGTTTGTACAAGGTAAGGCGAGAAAGTATAAAAGTTTGCAGGATGCGGAGCACAGAGTGAGTCGAGCCTCCAGGAGTCAGGTTTTATAAAAACGATGCGGGCGCTTGTTAATGTATCCGTTTGCATAGATTTGGCGTTGAAAAGAATGATCTACTTCGGGAACTCGATCAAGCGAGATAAAGGGATTTAACTATCAATGGGCGTGTCGATATTTAGAGAGGAAGAATCGCAGGTTAGCGGCTAAAGTTATTTTATTCTTCAAAGCGCTCTCATCTTATTAGCATTCCAAGCTCTTCCTGACAGTTTCCAGTCGGAACTTCTTCAAAATTTAATATTCATTTTTTTTTTTATCGATGTCTCATCTATTTGGTTAGAAAGCAAACTAAAGTTTAACAGTTTCCGTAATAAGCTGCGACGGTAAACAATACACCGATAAAGATTGTCTGAAAAGTATAGACTGAAATCAGATAACGAGAAGTTTCTTTAAAAGTCTAATATTTGTTCTTAGGAGGAGAGCGTGAAAAAGAAATTCTATTCTCACCAGATGGAATTCAGAATGAGCTGTTTGAAATAATTTTACAATCGGTCGCTTAATAATACCGGTTGGTTGCCTTTGCATAACTTTGTTCCGAGTATTTTGCGTCGCGTGCAATTGTCGAGTAAATTTAGGTGGTAGCGCCTGCATATAAATCGATACCTCATCGCGACAGGAATTGACGAATTTCAAATGCACTTTGGCGAATGAAATAAAGCAGTACTCGCGACTCCCCGTGAACGGTCGGAAAATACTCGACGTGGCTCTTGGGGATTAAGGAAAACTTGAGTTCGGCCAGTGCTCGATATCTCGATATCTCTCGCGCACGCATAAGCGATCAAGGCCCCGGTGCCGATGGTCTCGCTTTGCGCCTAATGGGACGCGCGCCGACTATGTAATTACAAAGATTGCCTCGCGCTATATACGTATAAAGCTAAGGCTCCTCTGTCTCTCTCTGGGGCGCGCGCGCGCGGAGGAGCAAATATAAAGAAGGGAAGAAGGATCGGAGGAAAAAGAAGAGGAGCGAGAGTCGATCACGGCCGCGACTTTTTATTCGTTGGTCTCCGTTAGATCGCGACGGATGCTACGACGCGACCCTCCTTTGGAACCTCGTTAACCACTCGAGAAAATTGGAAATGATCCTTGAGTCGTAAATATATTTTCAGGATTTCTTTTTTCGGTCAAAAAGACGATCGCTAGACCCTGACCCTCGATAAATTTATATTAATCACTAGCCGCTCGACGAAATCATGGAATTTTCATTTTTTTGCTCCCCCACCTCCTCGCACCCCCTCGCTCCGCCACGTTGCCGATTAAGTTGCGCGAAAATCCAAGATCCGATATCGCGTCTCGGAGCGGATGACGATGACGATTAAATCTTTTATTTTTCTACGCGCTCGCTGATACAACGCTAATCCATTATCGCGTGTAACGCTAATAATCAAGGAGTATTACGAGCAAATGGGCTATTACTTTATTATGTTTCCTGTGAAATAGTCAGTTGCTATTGATTTTGCAACCGAATAAGAGCAACAAGTCCACGAGTTCATTCATATTTCAATTAAAAATTAAAGTTTGGAATTTCGAATGTTATGCTTACAATCGGGCGCGTTGTTGTAACTGTTATTCATGTCTCAGCAAGCGAGAGAGAGAGAGAGAGAGAGAGAGAGAGAGAGAGGGTAAATAAACGAAAACAGATACGACTAAACATAATTAAATAAGTAACTGTAATAAAAGGAAATCTGTAAAGTTTATTACAAGTCCAATAAAAGTTTACAACAATTGCCATAGTACAAGTATACTGCAACGAGTAGTTGTAAATTAAATTAGTACAGGATACTTAAACTCGTTGGAACTTTATTGGACTTTGCATCATTGTTTTACATTGGTCACCGACCAAATTTAACGAGCCGGCGTTTTACCCGTTGATGTAACTAAATATTTAAAGAAATTCTCGTTTCTTACCTTACGACGCTAATAGCGTCATATTTCAAAGCTATTTTGTCTCGTTACTATTATTTGGACACGTGCATGCGTGCCTGTCCAAATGCCAACAATGTTCTCTGATTTTTACGAATATTTACCTCAAGAGGGCCTGTACGATTATTACTCTGACGTATTCGCTGGAAAAGTGCAAAACTGTAAAAAAGCCTGTGTTGCCTCTCGTTAATGTCGTAATAACGTCTCGATACCGCCTCGTTGATTCCATTCGAAATATTCGTCGAACGATTTCGAAGAAAAAACATTCAAACATTACGCGTGGATTTTCGAACGCAATTCTTGGACGCGCAACAATTTTAGCCCAATATTGCGTGCGAATATTCCAAAAGAATTTATCTCGACGGAGCGTCGTCTCGATGCGTCGCACGAAAAAGAGATCGACGATCAGAAACCGCTCCATCGTAAAAATGACCAGGGCACGTGAGTTCGAGACTTTGGGCGCATCCCCCGGAAGCCGAAAAAAGCACTTTTCGTCGCGTGTACGCGAGTACTCGTAAAAGGCGCCGAAAAGGAAAAGAGTAAGGGGGCAGGAGTCTGAGAGAGAGAGAGAGAGAGAGGCGCGCGCGTGCAAACAAGGCGAGAAGAGGAAAAAAGAAAGGCATTAGCCGACTCGGCCTCGACGTGGACCATAATTCGTGCGATCGACACGCATCACCTGCCCACGGGCCCCTCTTCCACCGGGGCTTTTCCTCCGTCGATCATCGGGGTTGCGAGGATCAGGTGAGCGGCCCGGGGATTCACCTGCCAGGACTCGGCGCAGCTGCGCAGGTGTAATTCGCTCGGTTTTGCGCCGGCGTCCGTTGCCTCATCCTCTGGCGGCGCGGTTGCCGATTCGGCCCTCCGTCGAGCCTCGGATTTCGCGAACTTACGAGCTTGCGCATCCTGCCAGCCCCGTTACACTCGTCGCGCTCGGAGGCTGCGAAAGCTCGCAAACTCGCGGGCTTATCTTTCGCTCTCGCGTAGGAGTGACACTACTGCGATGTGAAAATCCCTTGGAAAGGACGTCAAAGTACTTGACGACGAGTGACTCGAAAATCTGGCCAGAGTACGCAGACGGAGGAGAAGAAGAGGCGCGCGTTACAGCGACGAAGAATTTCCTCGACGAAAGGAGGAAGTGAGCGGGCGACAACGACGTGACCGAAAGCGCACTCTCTTATATCTTCATTATCCAGGCGCCGAAGGCGCTTTTCACCTTAACACTCTCGTACGCTATCCTCCCCCCATTACGCTAAACTGCAAAGACGTAGCGCCGGTTAAGTGCCAGTTTATTGCGCACATTGTCTTCCGTTAATGAGGATCCATATACACTTGGTCGACGTATACGCACGCGAAATCTTTTCCGCAACTTTTCCTCGCTAGGAGTAAAAGTTGCTGCTTCGAGGCGAGATTTCTTCCTTCCCGGCGGCGCTTCGCTTTAGTTCTCGCGGTAATTGCCGAGGGAAAAGTTTCGTTCCTTTCGACTATAAAAGTATCGTCTGCTCCAACGGCTGAAAATCTTTTGGATCTCGCTCTCGCTCCCGCATCTTGAGTAACTCTCTTCTCGAGTGATTGATTTTTTAAACTGAATTTTAACGAAGGCGCCTTTGAGAATTAATTAAACGTTCGGGGGCCAGTTTTCCAGCGTAAGCTTGAAAAACCGAGTACGGGGAGTAAGGACGAATGTTTCGAGTTATAATTAGGGCAAAAAGGTTCGTTGCCGTAAAAAGCGACGCTCGACGACATTCCGGTGGTAGTCGTCGGACGAACGCTCGGAGTAAAAAATCGGGGGACAAGAGGGCGGGGATAGGGACGAGCGATCGGTACGTTAATTAGCGGAGGAAGCCGGTGACGACCCCAAGTGCGCCTCTCGGCCGTTGGAATATACGCCGGTAGGTGAAGGATTTGTTGGGAGGAAGGCGCACGGGTGCAAAGAAGACTGATATGCAATGCCCACGGACGCGCTCCGATTTAACAATGCCATTCGTTACGCTCCTGCGCGTCACTGACAAACTCCCACTTCCTTCATTTGTTATTTACCCCGAGCCTTATCTCCCAATCGGACTGCGGAATTTCGTTCGCGCTCTAAACGCGCTCTAAACGCGCTCTAAACGCACTCGCCCAATGGACGTTGGCTGCTTTTGCGATAGCGCAAACAGCGCTTTTAATCGCCGATGACGTATCGGACTTGTACGTTTGCGGTATCTTTTGCGATCGCTCACTCGCTGCATTCGTCGAAAGGAGTTTCGATTGTTATATTTTACGTTGTATCGCTCGCAAGCTTTATTACGTTGACGCTCGAACGTTTAAAAGCACGCTTAAATACCACATTCGGTATATCGCTCTAGTACCCGATGTGCGAGCTATACTTATAAGAGATTTCAGCGATTGTCCGAGCGAAGAGAGCGAATCTTTAAATCTTTAAATCTTGGTATAAGCAAGGGCTCGTAAAACGGTGTGAAATGCCCACTTTTACGCGTAATGATTCTATGAAAATAATTTCGTTGAAATACTTAGGCGCGAGCGACGGAGACACTATTGCGTCACAGGAATACCTAATAATTACGATATTGCATTAAATTCCACTTGCCGTTCGACCACTCGAATTCCACGGACAGCGTAAAACATTTCCTCCTCGTGTAAACAACTTAACTCGAGAGTCGGTCGTTGAATGTTTGAGTCGCCTTGCAACATCGACCGGGAGTTACGACGTCGCAATTGGGAGCATTAAAGGCGTTGTAAAGGCGTTGTAAAGGCGTTGTAAAGCGCGCGATTCGAGCTTACGGCCAGGTTAACGTTGGCGAGGGAACGTCCCGCGATTCCGAGTACGACGTCCGGGGAATTAGAGCCTCGTTAAAAAAAAACAAGGGGCAGACGCGGTCGTAGCGATCCATCAAGGCCGCGCATTTTTCTCCAGTGACTTCCAGCTGAGGTGCCGGCGCGCCACTTTCCCACTTTCCTTCAGCTGCTCGACAACGTCGGCAGCGAGTTCGAGGAGAGTCCGAGAGTCCCGACAACCGCGCACCTGCCGATTCCGCTCGTCGGTCGAGCGTATTTTCGCGCTCGCGTCGGGCTTTTCTGCGCCCAAGCGAAGAAACGGGACGTTGAATATGCATTAGCGCGCTCGCGCACCGACACAGAGATACACGTGGACATGTCGCGTATCCGCTCATCTCCGTGTACCCGGGGTGGTTGAGCGTTTTCGATCTACGCTCGGCTCGGATTAATTTGCATCGCGTTCTCGTCGCTCTCTGCCTTTCGGATGAGAGTACGTAACTCTAATTACAATTCCTAGCCGGAATCGTTGTTTGCGGTTGTTTGCGGTTGTTTGCGGTTGTTTGCGGTTGTCTGCGAAACTGTCCGTGATCTCGACGGCGGTGTTCTCTCGAATGTTGGCGAACCTGCAAAGCAATACTTCGCTGGAAACGCTTCCGACGAAAGGTAAAAGCGTTTGCGATTTATTTTAACAAATGCTCGGATATTTTCCATCGAACGTCGTTGCTAATTACGTTAATTTTCTAATCTACGTCATTTTACGTCGAAGGTTATTAATTAAAATTGAAATGTTGATTTTGACTTAGCAGCGCTTGTTTCACGGAACTTACGTCGAAGGAATAGCCTGTGACTGCAACAATGAGCTATTGAATTGATTAAATCGTTGCTTCGCAAGAACTTGAAGCCGAAAGTACGTATCGGTCGAGCTCCACGACCGTTAGGATTTCGTAATTCCAATTTGAACCTTTTAAAACTCCAACTTGGGCGAAACTTGTTTTTCTTTTTTTTTCAATGAATGAATTACAAAGTTAAGAATGAGTTTTGAATCGCGTTCGTTGCGTTTGAATTAAAAAGGCTTCGATTTCTTACGCATCGCGTGTAAACGTTGCGATTCCGATGTCAATAGGCGTTGGATAGTCCTTGCGACATCAGCTGCAGTGATGCAAGTACCATACGTTTTCATTCGAAGAAGAAACACCTGCCATATATCATTATACAGTAAAATGAATGCACAGCATTATGGTAATGCAATTAATTAGAAACTTCAATTTAATTTATAATAATACGAGCGTAATCTATTGTAAATAATAAGAATAAATTAATCAGCCAGGCTCGTCCATCATCAGAATGCATCAGGATGCATCAGAATGCAAAAGATATTTCCGACCATTAAGCATATTTTCAAATTTTCTTCGCGCACTGCACAATTATCCCATTATAATAAGCTCGTGTGCGCGTCCACATGCTCGCGAGTCGTTCAACACGAGATGCTCGCGCGTTATTTAAACTTCCTACCGCAATCATTCATTATGATTTAGACCGCCTACAATTTCGCCTGCATACCTTCTCGCGGGCTTTTCTCGCGGGCTTTTCTCGCGGGCTTTTCTCGCGGGCCCGATATCATCGACTCGCAGCGCCATTTTCCGCCCAAGTTTCCTCGCAATCCTCCGGCATCTCGACGAATACGAGTCAAGGCACATTAACGCGACCCTCGCACGCATCCACGGGAGCCGGAAAGCGCATTTAAAATATATTAATATTGAAATGGGCCGAGCATTGTGTAACGCTCGTAATCGCGGAATGAGTCAAAATTAATAGTCGCGCAATTACGCGCGCATAATGGCGTTCGATCCCGAGTCGAGGAGCGCGCGGGATTCAAATTTCAGTTGCGCCGCATTAATTTTAATGACCGGCATCGGCACAGAGCATTTACACGATAAGCCGCCCCCTACGCAGCCTATGAGAAATTCAATTATTCCGAGCGCTTAATCGCCAACACCCACAGCGGATCGTATCTTCTTACGCGCTTGTAAATCCTAAATTATCGCGTCGTACTCGCGGGTCGGACGCTGTCGATCCCGAGCGCGACGACCGGATATTCGTCAACCCGATGACCCGCGATCCCGTTGTTCCCGGACTGCCCGTGATCCTCGGCATTCGTCAAGAAAGTTCTAATACAAGGGGGAGAGAGAGAGAGAGAGAGAGAGAGAGAGAGAGAGATTGAACTGGAGCTCTCGGCATTACTTCCGTCGACTCCCCCTCGTATTGCTCGATTTTCTTGCCCACTCCTTTCTTGTCTCTTTGTTCATTAATACTCTGAGTTTTAGCGAGTACGAGTGCAGGTAAACTTGGCGATGCTTACGAAGATGCCTAGAGGCAGGAAGCCCGAATGAATATTCCACCAGAGAGCCATTACTCTTTATTTAACTCTTGTCGGAAGCTTGAATTCCGCAAGCGAATACCTAAGCGAATCAAAAATATTTCTCGATTCTTAAATTATTAACCCTGCAAGAGGGAGTTAGTCATATCTCGTTAAAGTAAAGGGTACAATTACGCGCGATTTTGGAAAAGCGGAATCAACTCTAGAAATATCGGTTGATCAGCCGAAAGAGCTTCGACGTAACTTTTATGTCTGTTGAATTTCCTTTTATAAGCTTGAAGTACCGCTCGTTATTACTATGGCAATAAAAGAAAATTGATCCTCGCTTACTCTGAAATGTATATTTTTTTATTAAGGTTCTTTTTCTATTGATCCTTATTAATATCGATAACGTTTAAGTTTGTATGAACTCGTTCTCGAAAAACTGTTCTTTCAAACCATCCGTGACGTACTTATATAGAAAAAGTAAAGCATTAGCATATTTATGCTTTTTGAGCACAGATTTTTATCTTTTATCGTGTGCGTAGTAAAACAAATTGCAATAAGTTATTATAACGTTATAAAGACATTATAGTCATCGTTCTTTCAGCTATTTAACATTACGCATAAATCGTCACATATCTTGGTCATTCGTATCTACATTTCACATTAATGTACGTATGCATTAATTATAAATGTTTCTTTATGCAACCGAAGTCTTGGAAAATCGAAATTTCAATTACTACTAACAACATAACAATATACTTTTTATCGTAAATATACATTTATTATAAAAATAGGTCGATCTCTTTATTAAGAGAATTAATTAACGAGAAATCGCATTTATCGTGATCTCTCTTTTAGGAAAAAATTAATTATTATCGCGTACGAGTATTGTAGTTTGTATAATATCCAAATGTAAGCAAACGACATATTTAAGTTAACCTCTCGGTTCTAACATTTGCATAATTTTATGAAGATTCTCCTAATGTATTACACCGTGTAATTACAATATGCAAACATACAATGTTATTTTAATTACCTTACATCTGTTAAAAGCGACAGCTAATAATTAAATTCGGCCGAACACCGAAATTCAACGTAATCCGGTTACGTACTTTTGTTTGTTTTCCTTCGCTAAAACTTTTGTAATTAAAACAACGTATAACTAGCCGATTATTCCTCGTGATAAATGAGTTGTTTGATTTTTCTGGATAAAAGCATGGGAACTTAATACTTTGCGTGTCCAATAAATTGAACGTTCAAATTTATCAATTTCATGAAAGCGTGGCTGCATCGCATCGTAGATTTACGAAAGTTTGCTGGTTTGCTGGTTTGCTGGTTTGCTGGTGATTATCAATCAAAATATCCAAGCTTCTTTTCATGAATGTTCTCAATCTTCGTAATTTTAAGAGTCCTTTAAAGGGCTGCGTATCTCGTAAAAAATTTTCAAAATTAATGGACTAAATGCCACGTAATCCAAACAATTTACATTAGATCGATCGCAAGAGTGAAGCTTATGAAAGTTGTTTTTAAGCAATTAAGAACAGAGTTTATTAAAGATAATTCATTATTATTTTTACTGGAATTCGTTTCTTTTGTTAAAAATTCAATCAACGGGACAAGCCAGTCGTTCCCCGCCGTATTTATATTTATTACTTTCTGTACAAAAAGCTTAAAAGTAACAACGAAAATTAAGCAAAAATATTTGCAAATTTCGCACGCTTAACGGATATCACAATTAACGCGTCATCCGCGTTCTAAAGGATGTCGTTTTAAAGCCTCCAAAATCACGAATCGCTAGATTTGGTAAAGGTGAGTTCGAGAACTGCCACTGTAAATATGCGGCAATATTAATTATTCGAGCGTGTGGTAAGTCACGCAGGAAGAGCGTTTCCCGTTGGTACACAATGTACATGAGGAATCGGGTCACCTGTGCAATATTTCAAAACGTCACTGCGCTTGAGATATCCTTTAACGTCATCGAGAACTAAATCTAATAATCGACTGAATTCAAGAACGTACTTGATCCATCTAATGACGTTCGCACAATAGATGACACGTATTCATTAAAAGCGCGCTTGAAAGGTGCATATTAGAAATCCGTCGTAGATACTGTCTAATATTTTAAAGCGTCGGATTGGAAGGAGCGTGCATACGGTGGCACGTTAAACGCCAATAACGGATGAAATAAAGGAGAGCGCGTTTAACATTCCCGAGACGTCAATCACACTCCGTCAATCGGGTAATGCGCGTTGGTTAATGCGAACCATTTCCTCGACGCGTCACTCGCACTGAAATTCCAGTCGCGCTGTTCGAGCTGGATAATCAAGCACTTAGAAGCGCACGATTGCACAAGAGCCGCGTTAAAACGACCCATTTCCTTGCGAATCTGCGCGCGGCGGAGGATGTCGCTGCACCTCGGGGACCGTGCTACGACATCTCGATAAATAAGGCATTAATTAAATAGGCATTTTGCTGAATTTATTCGAGTCGCTTCGTGGACACCTCGAGGCTTCGGTCTGTGCGCGAGTGCCCGTAAATAAGCTGATATTTATGGTCGGCCCAAGTCCTCGGATTTTTTCACGGTCCCTTCGCTGCCGCCAAAATGTTATATCCTCTGCTTGTGCTCTGCGAAGGTCTCCACAAGGACCTCGGTCGATGGACCACAGCCTCGCCGTGCAATCGACAGGCGGATTAATTAAGGATGCTCTTAGGTCTCGAAGCTCGATGACATTGTTGCAGATTTCACTTAAAATCGAAGCTCAGGAACAACAATTTTTAAACCAAGACCTTGGCTGCGTACGTAGAAGCTAGAATCATGTAACTGCTATCGACGTCGGTACCGGTGCTTCAAATGTAATTTAAATTTAAATTCTCTTACCATTTCGTTCGGGTCATTTATCACATTTAATTTTCTACTAGATCGTGGTGATGTAATACTGCGAATAATACTGTTTCCAACTTAAACCCTGTACAGATATTTCAAGAGTAAATTTTTTCATGCGATATGCGTAACATTAGAAAATACGTTAATCGAATCAATTACAAAAGCCTAAAAATAAAAATATTCCCGCGTCGTGAAAAGTTTCATTGTTTCGTCATTTCATGAAAACACCTTAATGTAAATACTTTTCTCGTTTATCATATCTTTCGATCTGTTATACTTGTAATTTAGGCAAACGTAACGTGATTTAATTCCGTAGGCTTCCTTCTAATAAACCTGATTGCGTGCGTCATATCTGAGACTACATAAATCAGAGTAAATATAACAAATGCAACTTTTTTTTTTATGGTGATTGAGAAAAGCCGAGGAAACGGCACTAAGTGTACTCGAGTGATGAAATGTAAAAATAAAAGGAAAAGAAGAAAAAGTATTTATAACGGGAGAGCTTTATGGTTTTTTAGAAAATGGGAAACGCTAAAGGAAAAAAGGGAATGTCAACGGTAAGTCGCGGCGCACATAAATAACAAAGACTGTACACGCGCAAAAGAAGCAAAATGGCCGCGCGAGGGAAGGCAAACAGTATTACGAGCGTGTGCGTATATATACTTTCTTTCTCCCTCTCGCGCTGCCTTCGCCTGGATATGTGTACTATAAATCTATGAAGAGTTATGGCAGCGCCGGGTTTTGTCTTAATGGTCACCCGTGTAAATTCTACCCCTGTCAGGGAGCAGGAGAGTTGGAGTCGCTCCCAGGATGCGCGCGCGGCCCTCCTCGACACTTTTTCCCCGACACTCCCCCAAGATATGACTGCACTTCTCCTGGTGTACGTTATCGTGCGGCGACTCGTGCAGCGAACGCGTCTCCGGTAATGAGGGACGCTTGCTCTCCGACCAACGTTTCCACAAAATGTCGGAAAGCTTTTACGCCTCGCGGATACGCGCACTCGGTAATACGAAAGAACGCTCGGCTATTATTTTTACGTTCGTCCGTTAAACGGTTCAGCGTTCGCGTACATTTGAAAACGATGGCTACGCGTCCGTTACTTTAACGAGCGCAATTGCCATAAGCGTAACCGATAAGACTTTACACGTACTATTTAAATCGTATTACATCGTTATGTACATCGTTCGCTTTAGCCTCGCGCTTTTTCGAAATCTGTTGCTTTAATTTTATCGATCGTTCGCTGTAAATGTGATCATTAAAGCAAACTCTCTTGATTATTTATTCCGGCTACGTAAACGACGTATTGTAGTCCGCTTTCTTGCCTCTCGTTTTTCGATGTCCACTGTTATTTTTAATACTAATACTGATACGCCAAAAAGTATTCCAGTACCTTATCGCACGCGAGTTATCCGCGACCCTCCATTTGTAATACGGTAAATTCTTACACAAAAGCTAGTAGCCAATAGAGGCAGTTCCGTTCGATATTTTCGTTCCAAACGAAAACCTAAGAGATTGTACAAAAAAGTTGATTACTCGATCCACGAGATCCGTCCATTTATCTCGGCAATATTATTGCGCGCGACGTTTTATTGCGATCGCGCATTGCATTCCACGTAGGAACAGTGGACGATTATTCGTGGGTCGCAAGATACATCGGAAGCAATTATTATTATCGAGAGCAGATTTCGAACTATAACGGCAGGTACTTAAACACACAGCTTCGCAGAATTTTACAGGATGTGTAATTACGCAGCAGCAGGTCGCTTACTTTCGCATTGCTCGGCGGAGAAGCGTTACAAAGCACTTGGCATCGACCGCTGCGTCCGCGTACTTGTTTTAACGAAGCCAATATTTTATAACGAGACGCGCTGTCGTTAGCGCAGATTTGCCGGAGGTCGGGTCGCTCGGGAGGAGCGAATCGCTCGTATCGATTCGTCGGCCTCGCGTGAGCCGAGTTTTATGTGCGCGCACGCACACACACCCATCACCAGAAGGGTTTGACGTTCTTCTTTTCGCTCCTCTGACTTTTAAAATGTCGGAGGTGAACTTTACCCGCGATCAGCTTTCGTTCTGCTCAAGCGACGAGGTCGACGAATCTTGCTCGTCCTTTTTGAAAGTCGAGAAAAACCTCTACACCCTTTTCCTCCTCATTATTGGCTGGACGTGCACTTGGTTCGCAATAGGGTTACCAATGTTTCTCAAATCTTAAGAGAGTGAAATTCCTTTAATTTAAATGTTAAAACGAGTCGTTGAGTAAATGGTCTTTTCGCCTTTTGTTGTAAAGCTAAAAGTTTGAAACCCGACTTTTTAATTATTTATTATTAACACATTGAATGAGCAAATTTAGCGAGTAAACACTGATATGTATTTAGGTATGTTCAGGCGATGAACGTATATTAAAATATCTCGTTTGCAGAAGCGACGAATGACAAGTCTTAATTCAGACTAAATTGAAATAAACATCAAAATAATGCTCGAACGATGTGAATCCGAGGAAATAAGTCCGAGCTAAAGCAAATCTTCCTTTTATCACCTTTCAAACAGTTCCAGTACAAACTGTAAGACTAAATTTCTGAGCACGTTCTACCAACCTTGGATTTCGAGGTTGATTTCGTTAGGACATTCGTAGGAATGCTGAAAAACCTGGAGATTTTCCAGCTGCGAATCGGACTGGAAGCCAGACGAGCAAAAAAGGAGTATCGCGAGTGCAGTGCCATGCCGCGAATTCCTGAGCTCAGGGGAGTCGCAAGTTCTCGCCTCCCTTTCCCCTGCGGAAGGGATCGCGCGAACGGGCCAGAAATAAATCGAAGGAAAGAACTCCGATGTCTCTCTGAGCAAGCGAGAGTACGAGTATACAGAAGAGGAGATGCCCGATAGCGGA
Source organism: Wiebesia pumilae (assembly GCA_018907045.1). Taxonomy (NCBI): domain Eukaryota; kingdom Metazoa; phylum Arthropoda; class Insecta; order Hymenoptera; family Agaonidae; genus Wiebesia; species Wiebesia pumilae. The sequence goes on from JACCHZ010000138.1 coordinate 8,848,010, forward strand.
CATCTTGCGCCTTCCCGCCCGTATACACGCGTTAAGACAGAGTCCCCGAGGAAAGAAATTTATCCGTCGCTTTGCTGCCTCCTTTTCCACCATTTTTGCTAAGATCTCTGCGCGCTTTAATTGGCCGAACATTCGGGGAATAACGATACGAGCTCGATAGGGACCCGCGAGCTCACGCACGAGGCGACCTGTAACCTCGCTCTCTTCCTTTTGCCAAGACGACGATCGTGAACGCGGATCTCTCGTTTCGCGTAAACAAGCGCGAGGCAGTCGCTTTTAATTGAGGCGTATTTGGGAGAGGACAGACTTTCGCGTGACTTTCGACTTCCTCGCCTCCTCTTCTTTTTCTTACGAACGAATAGATGTTTTGTCGGAGTTAGTCCCACGTGTCCAGTCATTCCACTTGGACGTTATACCTCGAGCCTCGCCTCTCCTCGCCAAGCCTTTTCTTTTCTTCTTTGTCAAACACCGTGTTTCGAACCACTGTTCTTGTGTTGGCGCTTATCCGTAATTATCCGAGTCGAGTTTTTAAGTACGTGTCAATTACAATGGACAATTGGAGCGCACAGCAGGATATGCTGCGAAAAATAAAATTAAAGCCTTTGCAAATCATCTCGAGTAACGTTGTCCGATGAATTAAACGCACGCTTTTAATGGTAGTGGATGCTGGCGGTAGTTGCGTCGATCGGGGTGTCAACGCAACGCAACGTCCTCAAAAGTGGCTCAGCATCCTTCAGTGGCTCGCAGGACTCGAGGAAGAGCATCAGGTGCCCCTCAGTCGTGGAGGCTCGCGCGAATCCGAGAGTCGATTTCACCCCGCTTCTCGTGCAGCGGACGATCGTCCGCGCTTGCACACCGTAATTAGCGAATATCGGCATATTATTATTGTTAATTCGAGTGACGGAACGGATGGAATCTCGTTAAGAGAGGCGGAATCGATCGCCGAGGAACCGACGAGAGCGCATCTCGCATCAATCTCATACGGGAATTAATCTCTCTCTCTCTCTCTCTTTCTTCCTTGCTTTTCACATTTGGCAATAATTACAGGGTCGCAACGGCTGATCGGGTCCATCGGAGCCTCTCTCTCTCTCTCTCTCTCTCTCTCTCTCTCTCTCACGCGCGCACGCGCACACGCGCACACCTACGTCGACGCGTACGCATACGTTGCCATGTATCACAAGCGCATACGAGCAGCAAGCCTCCTTTAATGTGCTTTCGCACGATTCTAATATTTCCCATATATAAATTATATTGGCAATTAAAAGGAGGAAAAAGAGACGCAGGAGGAGGAAGGTTCGGTCTAAGAGCGCCTTTTAAAAAAAGTATATGGAAGCGCAATGCACCAGACGCTGCCGACGCCCTTCCTCGCAGCCTCGTTTCTATGAGCTGCTTCGGATTATCGTAACCATAGAGCGATCGTTTACCCCGACGAAGCGTCCTGTGCCCGAGCGCAAAGAGCTCGACGTTATAAAGTTTTTCGGCTATCGATTAATAAAGGCTTCGTAGATAATGAGATTTTGGCGTCCGAGTTATGGGTTTAGCGGAGGAAAAGAAAAAGTTTTGCACAAGTGCATCTGGTTGATTCCGATCAAAAGGGTGGGAGTTAAATTTTCCCGCAGTTTCGTTTACTTTTTAAATAGTTGGAACTTAATTGGTATAATATAATAATAATGATCATCCGCGGCATTGATAAAATGAGATTTTAATCACTGCTCCTTGAGCATAAAGCTGTATAAACGTGCTCTGGATTTACATATTATCTTGAATTTTCGTTCGCCATTTATTTAAAAATGATTATCAATCATGTGCAAATTAATTTATAAAGCTACGCGTTCCGATTAAAAAGTAATTTGTGGCAAATTCATGCGAGTGCATCCAATTACATAATTGGAGAAAATTAATAAATTAAAAATTAAGAAACAAAAGAAATAATTAGCCGTAAAGGGCAAGGATTAAAAACGTAATTAATTCACGTTTGCGAAATATTGCTAACAATAAAGCGGAGCTAAGAGTAAAAGATAAGAAAATAAAAGAAAGAATTGCCTACAATTAGAGCGCATGCATTAAAACACGAGCGAGGAACTTCAACCTCTAAAAATTACGCAAGCCTAAGAACTGACAAGTGTAGGTGTACTAATGTAGGTGTACGCGCGAAGAAAGCCAATCGTGCAAAATGTACGTAAATATTCAATTTGTATTTGTATATCTGGGCAAACTATTGCTCGTTTGTACGAATCGAAGTGGGTGTGAATAAACGTGTACGTTTATGTTTATGGTTTTACAATACGAAAGTGAATTTAACGCATAAATGTGAGCAATAATTCTAGATCATTAAATGCATATTATTTATTATGATGTAAATACAGTTAGGCATTAGGCGTAAGGTGGGCTACAGTAAAATAATACAAGCTTAGAGCATTTATACACGAATAATATTTAATGCCATAATAAATTACGTGCACATAAATGTTTATCAAATCTTTATGCAGTAAATTATGAAATATAAACTAAAAATCACTAGGGGAGAATTTAATAAACGAGTCTACCCATTCGATTATCCCAACAAATAACTCTACTGAGAAGCAAATTTGCAGTTTATAATTTATAAGAAAAGAAGTACATCCGAGGGACGTACATCGACCGACAGTTTTAGCGCGTCGCCCGTCGGAAGCGTAACGCTCGATAATCCGAACACAGATGCACGCAAAAGCCATTGATGAAAAGAACGCCGCTAATAAACTCGGAAGGAGTTGCGCGCCCCTTACTTAGGGAGAAAGTCGGGAGAAAAGAGGGACAGTGAGAGGGACACCGAGAGAGAGAGAGAGAGAGGCGCGCGTCAAGTAGAATAGGTCGCGTCTAGCAAGACCGATATCCTCGTGGAGAGGTCGAAGATCGGCGTTGAATCGTAATTTATTGGTTTCGAATAAATTCCCGAGGTCTACGAGAGTCTCGGTCACTGCACGAGAGACGCGCAAAAGCAACGAGTGCGAGGAGAAGTCGAGTCAACTTCTCGGCCCTTTTACATAGAGCTCGCTATAAATAATTTCGCCTACGGGTATAATTACACGCGAGACGCAGCGGCGAGTGGATCGGTTAACGCAACGGGAAAGTGCGCAGGCGCGGGGAGCGGCTATGGTAGTCGGCGTGTCTGCCTCGAAGAGGGAGCGAGAGAGGAAGAGCATCGTTAACCAGAGGCTCGCGCGTCCTGAAAAGAAGGACCGGCAGCGCCTTCGCTGCGCCCCTGCCCCTCGTCCCCCTCCACATCGGCCCTCGAAGAACGACTCGCGCGGCCCCGACAGAGATTAAAAAGTTAATGGGGGGCGTGCTGTGGGGGCGTGCAAGTGTACGTGGTGCCGGGATTTATGTCTGCACCACTGAGATATCGTTTCGCGAGAACGAGCGAGAACGAGCGAGAACGAGCGAGAACGAGCGAGAACGAACGCCAATGGCCATTGTACTATTCTAAATCTCTCGCGAGCCCCGGAGAGAAAGAGAGTGGCTGCGCAGCACCTCGGAAGACGTGAAAAGGGGATAGAGAGGTCAGAGAGCGAGGGAGTTGGCGGTAACGGGGGCGCCGGGGGGGGGGGGGTGGCGGCGGCATCGGTAGGCGATATCGAGTGGGTTACCAAGGGGGAGAGAGAGGTGGGCGCGATTCTTTTCCCGCCTTTCGCTCGCGCTTGCGAATTTGCAAACGGATTCGGAGGGCGCGCACAACCTCGTGGATCGTCGACGCGAATTAATGAGCCGCCATGGGCGCATCGACACTCGCAATGTGCCCCTACGGCTCGCGGCTTTCCTTCCCCCGAGTACGCGCTCGCATTATCATTGCACGGGTCTACGTACGCGCGTATGTTAATGAGCGCTCGTGCGAACGCGAACGCAACTCCGGAGCGTGCAAACAGACATCCATTCGTTTAGACCGCGAAGGCGTGAACTTGCGCCGTTTCAGCCTATCTCTATCTGGGATCGATCCACGTATCTTTCCCTTCGAAAAATTTAGCCACTTAATCTTTCGTTGATTTCTCGTTGTTTTATAGTTATCGAGTACATCGTGTATATTGGACCTACGACTAGATCAAGATCCGCGCGCTCGAAGGCTCGCTGTTGTACGTGTTAATTGTCGAGATGCCTTACGCTCACTCGTGGCAGACGCGTTAGACGTACTGTTAACTCGTCTATGGGATAAATACGCACGTATAGCAGTGCTGCTTTCGCGTCTTTATTTTGTGACTTTCCGCGTCCTCTCGATCGAGAAGTTCGGCATCGGCAGTTCCGATCGAGTTTGAAACAATGGACTACATCTTATTGTCTTTCATTCGCAGCACGTGGTGTAATGTTGTTTTAATATTTGTATCGTTAGAGTGGCTCGCCTTACGCGTTCGATGCATCAATCCGTGATATCGATTTTAACGCGTAGTTACAGTTTCAATTGGCGAGTTTACTCGAGGTTCAAAGGCTACTCCTCTAACCACCAAAAAAGCAATTAAACTATACACCAGTATTTAAGATTTGAATCACGGCAGTTTTCGATGACCGAGCCAACTGTCATTCATCGATGCGTATTAAGGATTAAGTCGATTAAGAGACTTAAATCGCACGAATGATTACACTTTCATATACGTTTATGCGAAAGTTACGTTTTCTAATCGACTAATATGAAATAACGAATACGAAGGAAGTATAAGAGACGTTACGATGGTAGGCTTTTAGGAAAAGCCCTTTTTAAACGGTATAGGGAACGGACGCATTGGCAAGAATTTGATAGAACGAGCACCGCAGGGAAAGATCGTCGAAAGCTTTGGGATAACCGCACCCGTGTAGAGATGTAGGTTTAGCTATGGGCCCGGTTATTTATATGAGAATGGGGAAGGGGCGACAAATGAAGATGAACTGGCGCCGTTAATGGATGACTTCGGGCCTTATTCGGGTTCATCGTTCAAACGAACACGACTGGCGCTTCATTGTCCGGTTATTCCAACAAAGAAGAAAAACACGTCTCTTATTTTTCGAGATCGATTCCCATAGACGTACGATATCTATGCGGATCGAGGAGGTGGTCGATAAACACTTTGAAAAAAATTCGAAGTTTGAAAAACAATGAAATGACTTTGTGCGCGTGATAACGGGTATCGACGAATACCGATCCGCCAACGCGCGTTTGGGTATTTATTCAGTAGTCCGCTGAGTGCACCGATTAGCGCTGTCCTCGATATTTACGTGGACATCGGGAGTCAAGCCGCCGGAGATGGACGGGCACGCGCACCCGGCGGATAAGGTATGGGCGTCGTCTGAGAGAGAGAGAGAGAGAGAGAGAGAGAGAGAGAGAGAGAGAGAGAGAGAGAGAGAGAGAGAGAGAAGGGAACGTTAATTGCGCTCGTTGCGAGTGGAACGATCGAGGAAAAAGTTATTTCCCGCTTGGCTTAATGTACTCCTCGGCTGAGAGAGCGAGAAGGGGGCGAGGGGTGGGGGCATCGAGAGAGGCACATACGTCCACGGGTAGGGAATCGCGGTAGGCGCGCTCGCAGCCACGACGCTCTTCGAATTAGAGAAAATTACAGAACACCTCGTAAATACATCGTCGGGCTAAGTGGTTGATTGGAGATCGCGCAGAGACTGCCGCGGACTACCGCTAAATTATATCCCAACGCGGCATCGGGAGTTTTATCGCCGCGCGATCGCGAGCCGCACTCGCTCGCTCTTGTAAATTAAGGCACTGATCGACCATCTCTCTTTCTCTCTTCGATACCCTTTATCCCCCTCCTTGGACCCTCGGTCCCAAAGCTCTCACTTGCTCTCTCTCTCTCTCTCTCTCTCTCTCTCTCTCTCGCGCGCGCGCGCGCGCGCGCGCTTTCTCTCTTTCTCGAAAGCCGCTGCCGTGGCCGCTCGAGTCGCGCCTGCAATAACGAGTCATACGCTCCGGAAGTTTCCGCTTCTTCTCTCCTCCCACCTCCTCCTCGTAGTTTCTTTCCTTCCCTCTTTGCTCCCGGTCGTCGACCATTAGGACTCGATGTAGGATTTTTCGAAAACGCGGCTCTCTTGCGCTGATGGGAGTTTACGGTTAACGAGCGCTGGGTTTCTATACCTCGTTCGATAATAATGCGAGAATTTGTAAAATTTATTAAATCTAATAGGTACACCTTCTCGTACCTTGACTTACTTATAATGTCCCGCGACACTTTAAATTCAACTGCAAATCCAAACAACCTAATTTATGCTCAAGGAAAATCGAAATCTATCTACATAAATCATTACTTAGAACATACAAGTTTTTTAAGCGCTTCCTTTGTTCCTCGTAAATTTTCCTTCCGAAGGAAAACTTCTCCCCTCGTGCGCGTCCGTATGCCTTGTTTAATAATAAGCTATTATTCTCATAGATTCGCGATAAACAAAACTTTTATTAACTTTCGCAACGTTCGATACTGTTATTCTTAATGAATATGCAGGACAAAGTGCTAAGGTTCCGTTCAGGCCAATGCGTAGAAAATGCATACGTACGAAGAAAAAAAAAAGAAAAAAAAAAACGCAACGCTACATTTCAAGAACAATGTGCCGCTAAAATGAATTCCCCTGAACCTCTGATGAAACACATCTTTCTTATTTCTCTTCTTCCTTTTTGTCAGAACAGTGCAATGCTTCGCTCATTTTTCTCACATCGAGAGGCAGAATGAAGCGCAGCAGCTTTAAGCCGCGATTATCGTAACTCTCGTCACTTCTTTATCGTAATCGACCGATCGCCTCCTCCTTCTCTTCCTCCTCTTCTCATTCCGCTTCGCTCTTTCTCTCTTTCTGCTGGCAAGGATCGTGAGATCGAGTACGAGAAATCTTTCCTTTCTTTGGCCCCTGATCGCCTTTGTTCCAGCACTGCCTTTGAGAAGGATCATGGTAAACAGATTCACGCGTTAGCTCTTTGTTTTCCATCCTGGCATTTTTTCGACTGCTACGCGTCTACGCTGTACGTACTTTTTCTCGAGCATTTCCCGAGGGTCCAGTGTAAAATTGTTGATATTTTTCGTTCGACTTGGATGGCGCTTCTTCGCGTCTCCGGTTAATCAACGAAAAGTCAGCCTATTCAAAGAATCACTTTAATCGACTTTACTCGGCGCGATATGCTAATGTTTCAAATATTCAAAGACTGTATCATTCATTCCTCATCTTATATCGCGTTACTTACGTTTTCCTTAAAATCAAATCCTTACACGAATTAACATTTTTTAAAAATTTTTTTCTAATTTTCGACATAAAAAAGGATACCGTAACAAGTGCGCAATGCAAATACGGAAGGCATAAAGTTGTACGAGGAAGGTATGTTTCCAGTCGAGCATTATTAAAATTACCGAAATTATAAAAAGCTAAAGACGTATCTGTTCGTAGTCTTCGCACGTTACGGTATAAAATATATATTTTATAGGATCAATGAAGAAATTACGAGTTAAGAGAAATCACATGGAAGGCGGAAGCATTTGCATTAATGCTTTAACTGGAATAAAATAAGCCATTTTGATTAATGTAATTAAAGTCAACGTATATAATTGCGTTTGGAATTTGAAAGTCGATAAATAAATTTCTGTGTATGTTTTTATAGTAACGCATTTGTAATCGTATAATTAAAAATTCATTGAAAAAGCCATTTTCCGGTGTTTGCATTTAGCACAAGCATTTTATCATAAAACACTTGTGAGGCATTCTTAAAGAATTATTATTATTATTGTTGTTGTTGTTATTATTATTACAAAGTTAATCAGGTAATAATTAGTTAACATACTTATGCATCGATTTTGTTCGAAAGAAGAATGTATTTTTATACGAATTCCCCTGCAATTATACGGCACACTTTAGCCCGAAGACACCATAAACGAAATATCCACTCAACCTTTTATATACCCATAAGAGGAAGAAATCGAAGAGCATGGTATGGAAGCGGAGAGGAAGCGAGAGAGAGAGAGAGAGAGAGAAAGAGAGAGAGAGAGAGAGTGAGAAGGCACTCGAAAATTCGCATGTAGCAGCCGCACTTTGATCTCTAAGCGCGTCTTCTCTCCCTCATATTCCTGCCGCTGTCCTCGTGCACGTTTTTTCCGGGATATTTTTTTCCTCCGATACCCGCTGCACCGACTGCTCCGCGGCTTCCCTCGGTCCCGGCTGCAGAAGAATTCGGCTCGTGCACGTACGCCTATGTATATATACATGAGAGCTCTGGGGCATCCTCGCGCGCAACCAAGCGGGAGGAGGAGTGAAGAGGGAGTTCGTACCCTCCCTCCCACAAGCCATCCGCTAACCCATCATTATCAACAATTTATCAATAGCCAATAATATTATATTAAAAGGCCGCCCGAAATGCGCGGTGCCTTCCCCTCGGCCCTCGGTCGGCTCGACATACTCACGAATCCTGCGAGCCTCTCTTTATTCTCGCCTCGAGTGCGATCGCGAGAGCGAGGAAATTTTTCGAGAGAAAAAAAGCGAGTCCGGAACGAGCATCGCGTTCCGTGCTCTCGCTTTCTTTTATTCTCCTTTCGGACCCGGTGCTCGCCTCCTCCACTTTCTCCCAAGCTCTTTACGACCGCGCTAAACGACGCGGATGAAAAACTGCGCGCGAATCCTGTGTCCCCCCCCCCGCACCCCCACGCCCCTCGAGTCATGCTTTGTGCTCGCAGCGAACAATTGACGAGTTGTCGCGACGCCTATTTAGATCGAAGGGCGCTAGCTACGCGTGCATTTCTCGGTGAACTTAATAACTTTGGGCGAATAATACTCTCTCTCAGACTGATAGTGCACAGCTTGCAAAGGAGTAAAATTTTCGAGGGCTTATTGAGAAAAAATAAATTGCAAAAATTTATTAGTTTACCAAACGAGCGATCGAACCGATCGATTGATTTTTATTTCTTTGCTTTTCACCGGTGGCTCGCTTGTTTATTTTAATCACAGACGCAACTCGCTAAATGGATGTTCTAGACGATGGTAGAGGAGGTAAGAAGGGATATCCTCGAGACCCGATGAGCAAAAATGTGTCGATTAACTCTCAGAGGCACGCGCCCGTCGTATTTTCAGCGATTACGACACTTGTTCCGAAGAAAAGGAGAGAGAGAGAGAGAGAGAGAGAGAGAGAGAGAGAGAGAGAGAGAGTGAGGGAGAGAACGTATGTAGACTTAGATCCCCTCGACTCTCTGACCTCGCGATACGTTGCAGAAACGCGACAGAGGAAAAAGGAAAGAATCGAGTATCCCTAAGAAAATCCTGATAAGCGGCTCGCTTTATAGTTGGATCCGAGTCGCGCGGCTTCTTAATCTCCAGAGGCTGTTTACTTCTTTGAAATGACGTTGAGTTTATGTACGTTACCAGGCTATAGACTCTGTTCTTTTATTCTTTCACTCGTTTGAAGACCGACAGCCATTAGATATTAACGTTAACTTGGATCGTTGCTTGGCAATTGGCAATAAACACATTCAAAAGTCGAAACTTCAAAGGGAAAATGGGACTTTGACAGTCTTATAATTATCGCTTTTGTATCAGATGTTAAGTATCTCTCGAGAAATACCAAAATGATACTTTTACCTTTTGTCAGGCTTGTTCTTTAAAAATGCTCATTTTTCAATTTTCTTCTTAATACTTCTCGAGAAAAGTTTCAAATAGAGCCGGGCAAAAGATATTCGTGGAGGTATTTCTGAGTCCTTATTCCGTATATTTAAAGTAAAATATATTTGAATGTACGTATAAATAAAGGGAAGAAAATTTCAAAATGGTTAGAAATTCTGCCTTGGTGTGTAAAAGGATGCGTGTATGGTAAGTGAAGGCCCGTATGGGCTTAACAAACCTTTTTTATTTAAAAAAGAATTATCGTGCTTTTATAAAACTGTTGACGTAAATTAAAGACGCCAGATTTTCAAGAACGATCTTGGTATCGAAAATGGTATCGGGTAATTTTACTAAATAGGCACTTACATATGTACATATTTTCTTGTACTGTGTGTGATATTACAGAATATCGCGTTAAAACACATGAATTATTTATTGTATATCGATAAGTTTCTCAATAAGACCTACGAGGAATATCTTGTACGAATAAAATGTTAATATTTGCAATGTACGAAAAAATTACTATAAAGTTTTTATACGAGTGGTCCGAAAAGCTCGGGAATAATTTGCTTTTATTCCATGAAAGTTTGAATAAACTGCACGTGGACTGCATATGGAAATTAGCTTGAGCCTTTTTGACAAATTTATACGTCATTGCTGTAAACGATACAAAATTTCCGTCAAGGACTTGCAGCATTCAATGTACGAATAATGCACATTAGCATGCAAACTAGTGGACCGTCGCAAAAAAATGTAAAGGAGACCCTGGAAATCCTGAAATACGCTCAAAATTGTAAGCAAAGTCGTTTATGATTGTAAAATAAATCTCGTGAGTGGAACACGTGATACCGCAAGGAGAAACGAAACGTGGGCATCTTGGACGTTCTTTTGGACAGTTTCTCGTTCGCGCTGATAAAAGCTGATAAATTCCTCGAGGCCAATGATAGGCAAGGATAACGCGGAGGCCGAACTCGAAGCTCGTCGACGAGAGTTATCGAGCCTATCCGCGATGCCCGTATCCCGCAAAAGCTCGCACATGGCTTACGCGTAATTCGGTCGATCGTAAAGCACCGCATTTCCGCAGAGTAAAGTGCAGCGACGGCCGCGTGAGTCGTTCGTAGTGCGTGAAACTGATATAAGCGGCTGATAAGGAGAGCGAACACGGCGAATAATGGCAACTAAACAATGCGAGCGAGCGCGGACTAATTATGTGATTCGCATTTAAATGGCGCGTTGCGGCTCTGGGCTGTAAAAGGAAAAAAAGTGAAAAGCACTTTAGCGTTAAGTGTGTAAATTTGCAAGATGACCAAAACCTCTCGCCCTCTCTCTCTCTCTCTCTCTCTCTCTCTCTCGCTCTCTCGCGCTGTGCGTTGTAAATTAACGTTTTGCACTCGTAAGAGTCGAGCTACTTCACTGGCAAATCTTCATATAGATAGATGCACCGACAGTAACTAAACTAAATGCAGCAAACATGTTCACGTATTCGCGAAAATCTTTACTAAATTAATACAATCAGTTTGGTTTATTACCAAAATCTTGGCTACTTAATTATCTCCTTATTCGAAGCCTGCAGTGCTGTTATTACATATGAAGAATTTTATCCGCGGATATATCTTACGATATAGAAACTTGGCTACGTTACTATCGTTACACCTATTAATTCTACTTTTCAATGCTGTCTACTTGTGCAGTTTTATGGTACAATATCAAAACATAATGTATATTTGATAAAAGAATTATTCGCAATTTCCAAGATTTTTCAAAACTATCCCTTCATCGCGGTAAACGATCTTAATATTCGTGCGCGTAAATAGTAAATGTAAAGGACCGCGGTTAACAATAGATTTGGCAGCGCGCAAGTCATCATTAGGAAATCAATTCGACCGAATTTTGAATTTCGAAATATATGAGAATAAGCTAAATTGTCCGTTTAAATTTAGTGCACTCACTACTGGGAATATTTATATCCTTACTGTGCGGCAATAATTTCAATATTAGCTTTAATTAGAGAGGTATTATTTTAATAATCGATACAGTCCGTGTACTTTGCATTTTTGTAATTAGTGACATGTACCAGTCTAGGCATTGTAGACTGTTCCCGTTTCATCGTTGTTAATCCTCGTTACAATTCCCCGCGACTAATAACGACATCAATTAAAAAACATTACATCAAAATTGTTTTTATAACATTAAAAAAACAACAACTATAAATTAGCTTTCGTTTTGAAATCCTTACCTTTTCTCTTTTAAATTAGAGCAACGACGAAAGATCTTCTCAAGTCTGGTGATCGAGTCCTCGTAATGTAAAGTTTGCAGCTAATCTGACATTCTTTCGAACGAAATCATCGAGTGAAAACGTACAATTACACGACCACCATCAAAGTACTTCATTACTCGATACTGCGTTAGCCAAATCAACGCTTTCCGTTCGGTAGTTTCGTGACGTAGTTTTTCCAAGGACGACGAGGTCACGAGGTGAAATAAAGTGAAATAAATCGTTTCTATTATAAATCCTTGATTATTTAAAAGACTTGTTCAGAAAAGCACGTCTGCGATAAAGTGGCGTGTTTATCGACTAAAGTCGCGTGCTCGTTAAGGAAAGCGTCGTGCGCGATTTCGCCGTCGACCGGATGGGCCGATCCGCGGGGGCGGAGGAGCCTGAGCAACGAGGGCGACGCCACCCTCCGGTTGCGTTGCGAAAGAGGTCGGAAATCGGTGTGCGCCGAGTCCGCGAGAAAAGCGCGGGTGGAAGAAAAAGGGGCCACGCGAGGCCGACGCTCGTAGACGCGTCGGCGGGGTTAAGTTATGACTTAACGAGGGGTTAGCGTGAGCCCGGGACTCGACTGGACGAATCTCGTAGAAGCTTAAAGGATCGAGTTTAAATGGCCCGCTCCGATTATTCTCGAGGTTCGCGGCCGTTCGGGGTCGCTAAATCGACGGACACGTGCGGGTGGACGAGTGGACGAGTGGACGAGTGGCCGAGCGGTCACGGGAGCTGGAGAAAAACGGATCGATGCTCGGACCTTCTTTCCTCTTTTGCTCATTGTTTTGGCCAACGCGAAGTATCAAGGGGAGCGTCTTCGTAGTTGGAACTGTCGAACGAGGACAGCGTCCACGAGGAGGAGATTCGATCGGGCGTTATCGCGCGGTTACTTGTTCCACTTGCGCGTTGAAAGCGCGTTGACGTGCTTTTTCTAGAGCAAGTAGAACCATTAACTTAATGACCATTTCTGAACACTAGTTATATCGCGTAAATAATTGCAACTTTTTGCTTGATCGATGACCGACGAATTAAAATTTTAACGAACTTTCCTTTTATGTCTAAACTGCGTATTGTTAAGGATTTTTCAACAAACACAAACGAATGACTTTAATTCGAAATTCATAATCAAATAACGCATCTCGTGCGTCACTTGTAAAGGGAGAAAATATTAGCAAACATTATCAAACGCTTATTTTAACCGAACTATAATGTTACGACAATACCAAAGTGAAATGCGATTAGTAGTACGCGCAAAGTAATAAATGGCAGCGTTTCAAGATAAATAAGAGCATCGTCAAAATCGTCCTGCTCCGACAAATAAATAATCTTGGCAGATCTACCAAAATGTAATTTGAGTCTCGTTTGACAAAGCCGAGGCTAATTAGACCAGGGACGCAAGCAAATAGGTGTGCAAATAGCAAATAGGAACGAAGCGTACTTTGGCGGTGGAGCAAGGCGAGCAATTTGCTGCACTTCTTTGCTAAAGGACGAACTTTGGTAGACGACCCCGGACCTCCTGCGCGTTCGTCACGGTGTCCTTACCCCGCAGCATATCGGCCCAATCGACCTGCTCGAGCTTAGATCCTACCGAGTCCTACCGAGTCCTACCGAAAAAGGGAAGAAATGCCAGCAGCGGTTGGAGACAAGATCGGCTGGTGGCGGTGGAGCCGCTTGGATTTTTACGACCCCGAAAGGAAAGGGAGAGACGCCCAGGGCCGTCCTTAGGCATCGCGCAAGGTGCAAAGCCATTGTCTCGGTGGTGGGATGCTCTCGTGGAATCGTGGAAGCGCGCCGCTCGGCTATAAAGTATAGGCCAGAGCTAAAGAAAGAAAAAAAGGAGCGTCCACAGCAGGAAGAGTCCCAGGCGTATCTAATAGTCTTGCGTGCGATTGAGAGACACAAGCAGCGAGAGAGAGAGAGAGAGAGTCGTCGGGTTAGACCTTAAATCATTATGGGGCTTTTGTTGGACACTTCGTTGCGCTACTCCGCGCAAAAAAAAAGAGATGCGTCGAACTGGCGCCAATGTCCTCGTCATTTCGACTTTCTTTCGCGCGCGGTGCAGGACTTTTGAGCGTTTGATGTCCCTCCGACGGAGTTTCTACGCGACCAACGCTATAAACACGGAGGTGTCAACTTGCTTTCTCCTTCCGAGTATCTTTCCCTGTGGGAAGCGAGTGCTTAAAAGTACCTGCAGTCTTGTGTGGCATTGTCGCACGTGCAACGAGTCTTAACGGTGTTTTTTCTAATGGACATTTGCGCGTTGGCAAAATTGTTGGCTTTTACCACTAATTCGACTCTAATTCGACCGAAATATTTTCGAAAATACTTCGCGTTTACGTTTGCATGTTATCACCTCGTGAAACGTCAGAGACATCGTTCACGCGCATACAACGCTGTTCTACAGCGAACGTGTGGTTGCGTATCAAAACGAACAATCTAAAGGAATAACAAATTCGTCATTCTTGGGCATTTTCTCTGAATAAATTCGCAACTATTTATACGATAACTTTCTAAGCACGACCGTAACGCTGAAACATTAATTTTTTATTTCACCAATTTCAAAGAAAACCCCACATTATTTATACACAATTTTTAAACGTTTTAATATTTTACTCGGTTAGGCCTTTTTAATAAATCGTTTACTTATTTCGCATCCAGCAAGTTTCAAATTAATTATCTTTATTATATGGCTGGCAGTATATATTCTGAAATGTTTTTAGAACGCTGATACATACAAGTTACATTAATTAGATCTTGAAAAATTAGATGGTAATCTTAATCGTGATTTCATGCTTACACTAACGCATAAAACAAGATAATAAAAATTTGTATGTTTATTTCCATGTTTAATTCAAACGTAGTAATACAGAAAATATATTAATTATATATTAGGAATTTAAAAAAAGTAGAATTATTAATAGTCAATTTTGCTTCGAAAATAAACGTTCAACGTGTGCAAATTCTTTCTTGACATTCATCGTCCTTTTCTCTCTACGCGGTGATATTTTCTATCCTATTCTCCAAAAAATTACTCCTTACGCTAACTACGCAAAGTTCGTTATCCTTCCAATTCCTCGATGTCGGACTTGTTGCCGTTGGTTTTCTAAAGGCCGCGCCTTAAAAAATGCATCCTTTTAAATACCGATCGCAAAGAGCGTTAGACGACTTACTTTCGGTTTCGTAACGGTAACATTCGTCAAGTGAAAAATCTCCTCGAGAGCTGGAATGTGCAAAAAAGGTTTCGGTAGGCACGAGAGTGAAAGAGCAACGGTGTTTGGGAAATCTCTTATGCTTGTGTCAAGTACTTGGCCCGAAGATACGAGTGACCACCACCGGCGTAATATGCATAACACGCGACGATTAGACCCTAAACCGCACCCCCGAGTTTTCGCGCGATAAGTGCAGCGTTATCTGATAATAAATAGACAGGCCTTTAGCGTTTCTCGCTAATGGAGGCCTTTGCACGATGTACTTCCATCGTCCACTCGGCTCGAGCAATTATTTTTACTCGGACTTAAAATTCGAATCTCATTTTCTCTTGATGAATTATGAATTATATGTCCGAAATAACGATCGCGACGATGTTCGAATGATATTTTCGGAGCGCCAGGTTAGGCTCGGATGTCTGGAAATCTTATGGAATGTCATCGGCGGACGTTTTCTTCGAAGGCAAGGAGCATTCGACTGAAATGCTTACCGACGTATTTACTTCTCATTTTATAACGCACTCTAATACTCAATGAAATTGGAGAACAAAATTTTTATCCTACGCGCACGTATCTTCCTTTTTTAAATCTGCATCAACGGAGAATTCAATTTTTCACTTTGTAGTTCTTTTTTTATTTTTTTTTTTTTTATTTTTTTATGTTTTTTTTTTTTTTATGTTTTTTACGTCGTGATTATTTTATTTTTAATTTTCTACGCCTCGCATGAGTTTTATTTTGTGAACTCACACTCCTGCAGTACTACGCGAGTACGATCAGGATGCTCGATGTACTTGAATTAAAATCGAGTAGTTTCATTAACATTACATATTAATTTGAAATTATTGGTAATTGAAACAATTGCTATAATTATATCCATTTATAAGTATTATTGTATTATTTCTAATTGAGTAGTGGCTCGAAAATAGAATTATAATTATCTCTTCGACCACGTTAACGAACAATTCCGTGCTAAATCATTATTTGCAAATAGAGAAGTTTATGGTCTACAGTCCTAATGAATATTTGCACTGTAAAATTTGTTAATGCGCAATCGCTTCAAATCGATACGGAGAATATAAAGAACTCGTGAAAGCAATAATGGTTTTTACGTTTGTGTGCTAATCATCGTGCCGATTATTATTAACCGTTGTAATACTTAACGGCATAAATAGATAATCGTTGTACTTTTCTATTGCATTTTAATTGCGTAGATTATCTTAAGGCGCGTATACGTTAATTCTCGTACACAATTTAAACGCACAACTCGGTTCGCTAACAAGAGTTTCGCAGAAAGTGACTATACTGATTAACCCCGAGGACAATAAACGTTTTTACATCTATTGTGCTCCAAATAGCCTCAAATGTACACTTTTATTTTTCTCGGATTTTCCTCGCTGAAATATCGGAAAAGGAGGAGCGGAAAAAAGGAAAGGAGTTGATTCCTTATTTAGCGCCCGAAAGGACGTTCGCAAAGAACGTTGATATTTTTGGCATTAGCGGCAATTTGTTCTCGCGCGTAAAAGTCAGTCGAGCGGCGAATTTCGGCCTCGCTTAATCAAACGACGACGATAAGAGATCCCAGGAGAACGTGTACGTGTACGAAGCCAAACACACGGAGACACATGCACGCGAGCTCGCACAGAGGCACACGGAATGCTCGATATAACGAATAATTTAGTCCCGCGAAGGCTGACCGGTGCACGCCATCGTCAAGCAAACACTAATGCCTGCTCAGATAAATTACTGATAAGCCAGCGCCAGATAAGCATCTAGATAACTGGCCGTGCAACGCGCGCGCGCGCGAACACGCCATTCGCTGAAAGCCGGTGTTTCACGTGCGCTAACACAACCCACGCTCGCGCACGCACACTTATGGTTATAGCAGTGGCGGCTTTTTCTCGGCCCGTCTTCGTCCTCTTACCGGCGATATCCCGCTTTTGCCGGGAGAAATTCGAAGGGCCATTGAGGGGGTGAGTTTACTCTTGAATTCGGAGCGCCGGCGCAAGGACTTTTGTAATTTTACCGGGTTACGTTTTAGCGAAACACGTTGCTCGCGTGCTCAAATTACTCATTATAAAATGTACAGTGGCAGTTGCCATTGCGAATAAATAGAAGCTGTAGAAATACGATTCAGGCTGCTCTCCGACAACTCTGTCAACAGTTTCCTATGAAAATTCCAAGCAACGATAATGCGAGAAAAAATTATATTTACCTACCGATAAAACTCACGTCGCAATGGTAAAATTCGCTGGAATTCAGGGATGCTTGTGAAATAATTTAGAAAAGTGTCCGTTTCAAGTAGTCAGAAGCTGAGGAATCGATGCCCAGAATGGCGCAACATTTAAATTCCACTTTGAAAATAGCTTTGTCAGTCGTGTAGTACAAAAGACCGACACGAACCACTCGAAGCATTAATCTCTTGTTTATATTTCAGTCATTTCAACCGTTATCAAGCCTGGAAATTTGCACGCATCGGTAGCTTCTTCACGAGTCAGGTATTATCGGGGAACTTTTGTGCCTCTCTCGTCTCCTCGTTCCAGCTTTATTTTTTCCACTCCATAAACTTTCCAAGTGGATAAAACACGAGCGAAAGAGTAAGTGGGTGTGCGTGGACGGGCGGGGCGAGAGGATCGAGGGAATCGCCGGCGACTGTCAAGCGCAAAACCGCTCGGGCTTTTCACTGCGAGAACAAACGAAAATCGAGACTCAACTATCGAAAAACAGTCGATAACGTCAGCGACAGCGGCAACAGCGGTCTCGACTCGCCGCGATTTAATCTTCACTTTCGAAATGCCGAGCCCCGTTCGTCCTCACCGTCTGACGCACGCGGGCTGCTTTTTGTCGAGAGAACTCGAGCAAGTTCGCGCTCGCGAACGGAATAAAAATGACGGAAACGTCGAGCTGCGGCCCGTCGATGGAAATTATTCCGCGGGAAGGTCGGGGAAGGCCGGGGAAGGCCGGGAACCGGAGAAATTTGTCGATGACAACGCCGGGGCGGGCGTCCGGAAAATTGAAAGGGATTCGCGTAGTCGGATGGAAGGGTGCCGATAGCGGATTCCTCCTGGGCAGCATCCGTTCATTTTGCCTGGGTCGCTTCTGGTTCCGTTGCCGCTAATGGATACTCGAAAGATTACCCTCGGTGTCGGCGTTAATTGACAAGGTCTCTTGTGTGCGCTCCTCCGCACCTTCGCCCCGTCGATCGCTGCCGGGATCGCCGCTGCCTCGGCAGGAGAAGAGTTCGCGAACGTCTCCGACGACCGGGACCACGAGGACTCCTTTCCTTTCACCTCGAGTCCATCTCGCCGAGTCTTGCGAAACAGCTGCGATGGGTATTCGGTTGAAATTTTCGTTTCCCGATACTTCGCGCCTCGACTGCTCTTACAAGGGAAAATGTTACGTTTTTCGAATCCAGTATGCTGGATTAATTAAAGCTGGATTAATGCGGTATGCGTGCGATAGGCAACGAGACTCTAACTTTTTAGAAAGCGACGTTACGCGTGAATTTGATTTGGTTAAACTTACTGCTCTACCACTGGCGGCTCAACGAATGGGTTATAAGTACGAAGATAAAAAGCAGGTAAGAAATTATGCGTGGAATTGCGCATTAAGCACGCGTTAAGCTGTATTTTAATATCTTACAGTTTGATATACAGTTTTATTACCGAGTCATTGCCTATACGCGCTACATGTACGTTCAACGCTCGCGATTATAATCGATTGTTATTGTAAATTTACCTTTGCTTCGTCGGTTGGCTGATGTAGTCGCCGGAGCTGCAGAATAGTCAAAGTCTCGTGTCCGGAACATACCCGAAGGAAAGTGCTGATCGTTATGCGCGCGTGCAAAATTACAGAATTTCATTGACAAGGTGTAGTGATTTAACGCGTCGTTAAATCACTAGTTACCCGTCGAATCTGCGACGAAAGAAAAACTACGCGTCAGAATTTCACGCGCACATTCCAGAATCGCAAAAATCGAGATTCATGAATATTCCACAGAGGACGCGAATATCTCCCGGAACTTTGCACAGGGTATACGCGCGTTTAAAAGAACAGCGCTGCCTTTGAAAAATCGCGAATGACCGCAAAGCGCAACGAATAAATCCGCACTCGAGCGATAAGAGATCATCGGGATATTTAGCGAATCAATTACACGACGAGATAAAGAGCAGGCACACGTGCAATAATGAGATCGGTTGTTCTCGGCGTTATACGAGACAATTTAATAACCGGATCGATCGGTATCGGCGACCATCGTGCCGCCGCCATCGCCTCTGTCATTAATCGCGATTGGCAGGCACGTGCCGGACGTTCATTGACATTTTCGCGAGCGCGCATCGATTAATACATTTTCTTACGGACTCGTAAATTGAAAGATGAAAGGGCCAATCGCGAAACTAATTTTCACTCGCTGGAATAGAGTGCAGGAAACGCGCAAGCAAAATCTGACGGAGAACGGAAAATTAAGTGGAACTTATGTCGTGTAATCTGTCGTACATGCGATAAAATCGTTATTAGGTGTTGACAATTAAAAATTTACGCGCGTATAATTTAATGGGCGTTCGTATTCAGGTCTTCTTTTCACATTCGAAAGTCTCGGTATTATTAGATCTCATTTACCTCGGAAGTAATGTTATTCTTTTTAAACCGCAAAGATGCACACATGAACATAATTAAACGCAATTATTTGAGAAAGTACTGCTGAATTACAGAAGTAGCGTATTTCTGTACTTGTTAACGCACAAAGATGAGATTATTCTGAAATTTATCATTTAATTTATACATGAATACAATCCATGAATTATATGTGAAGATTAGAAATTAGAAATTAGCGCTGAATTTCTCAAAAAATTCTTTCTAAAACTCATGAATACGCGCGTGCATTCGCTTGTGCGCGTACGCGTGATGCGCAATCGTGTCGATGTGTTTGTGCGCGCGCGAGTGAGTATTCGTAATTTTGAATAAATCATTGCTTAGCCACATAATTATAAATAAGGAGACTTTTTGATTGTGATATTAACGACATTTGCTCGTCATTGTTTCAATTTTTAACTAAAGTCATCTACTAAACATAAGACGGTAATTATATAACATGTGCAATCACAACGTAACATTTCATAAATATTAAATCGAGATAACTTGATTTTAAACATTTTCAACGATATCGTATAGTTTACATTCCAATTTCTCAATAATATGCGCGAAAAATATTTTTCATAAAGGTGTATTTCATCTTTTCGTGATTTATGTGTAGGAATTAAACAGCGATGAGTTTCCTGAAGATCGGTTTATAGCTTTTCGAATTATGTGCAATAATTATTGTAATGGCGGTAGATAGAATTACCTGTAGCATAATTACATAAATTTAAATACAATTAAATATGAAAAGCGTAACTTTATTTTAATGCATAATAATTTAAATATTATCGGTAAACGTACGTTGATGTCTTTTCTATAGAACATTTAAATGTTTGTCATGAATTATTTGAATGATTCAATTGGATGAAAACAGAACTTAATCGCGCTTGCATATTCATAAATATTCTAGGTATAAGAGAGTAAATAGTTTTTTCTCTACGATATAATAGATAATGTCGGTACTTACTTGTCGGTTACTTTGACGCATAAACAATGTATTGTTTTTTTTTTTTTTTTTTTTTTTTTTTTTTTTTTTTTTTGTAAGGACTTGAATTCGAGGGTACAGTAATTAAAGAATAAAACATGAAATTATAGGATGAAAAACGTCATAGAAATATATTATTGTTGTTGTTGGTAGCGTCGATGGCGTAAATCGTGTAAAAGTAGTAAAACATAAGCTTATGTAGAGCAGCAAATAAGTACACGAATTCAGAAATTAACAGGTAATTACATCGAAAGTGGATGGGATGCACATATAAATCAATTGTAAATAATAGCGAAATGAAAAATGTAAAGTTCGATTTTTTACCGCGAGTTTCTTACGGTATAAATTTATTCGATGTTTTTTGCGATACGTAATTTCCTTCTGCGATGCCCTTGCATTTTCGACTTACCGATGATGCTTAAGAGTTTACGCAGTTACAAAGGCGATATCAGAATTAATACATCGTAAACTACGTTCGCTTCCAACGCAGACGGAATGCAAGTCTGTCTACGATAAAAAGCAAGAAACTTATTTCGCAACGTTAGTTATTGCGATTTAAGATCGATAACTAAAATACGGTAACGGGTACCAACTATTATTCTAAAGAAATATTTACAAGAAAATTAAAACAATCGTTAAAATGAAATGTACAGTCAATGTTATCGTTTAATGTTACCGTATTGATACACGAATACGCTCGATCACTGATACGGCTTTAATAAGCGATGCATGAATGAAACTTATGGAAAACATTCTATTTCTCAGCGAATTACTACAGTGCAAAAGCTTCTGGATCAAAGAACGATACATGTAAGATGCATAAAAATTACGAATACCATATTGAGAATGATGAAAAATATTGTTGTTTTATTTCTTGCCGAAATAATCATACTCTAATGAACATTATTAAAAATATCTTATCGATATTGTATTTGAAAAACAATCTTGGTACAACGTTCCTTTTCATTATAGGCAACGCACAATAGATGAAGTATTCGCTTCGTTCTCAAAATTAGCTGTGCGTACTTCAATAGATAAGAGCTAATTTCACGCTCACACTGTTATCCCCAAGCTCATCTGTTTTCTCCATACCATTTAAATATACGCAGCCAGCCGCACTTTCGAAATTCAGGCCACAGATCCGATAAGTTTCGTCTCGATAATTGTACCTGCTTGTACTACATGACATGGTATTGATATCCGATCACCCGTATTTATGGCGATCGTTGCTCGTTATTCCAGTGTAAGATAACCTTGCCAAAAAATCACAATTCCTTGATTCCGAATTAAAGAATTGAGTGAAAATTTGGTTATAAATACCGACGAACGCTCGTACGCGCTAATAAAATTCGCGAATCTTCGTTCGAGAGCTCACGCCTATTTGTTATACAACTATTAGCACTCGCAAAAGGTGAAAATTAAATGGTTTTTAGTTATATCCATTTATACGTAGACTTTAATCCGAAAGAGAGTAATATCCGCTGCAATCTACTGGCAATCGTGCCGTTGATTCGAATCAGTACAGCGTTACCGATTTGCAGTTTCAGCCGTGAATTTGCACTGATTTTAATTAGAAGAGTACACGCGTGTACGAGATGATTTTTGATTTTACGGTCCTAGGGCATACAACTATAAAAGTAACTGCTGCCTTAAAAGGCCTATGATTCAGATTATAAACGAAAGGGAAAGAATGTCGACCTACCACTACTGCTTCGAGTAACTTCGTTACCTAATGTATCTTTACCTTCGAAAAGAGCAAAGGAACGTATTGCCTTGTAAAACTGGGCTTTTTAAGAGCAGTGCGAGTCGACGGGGCGAGAAACGGTAGGCAATGAAATGTCCACCGCGGTAGTAGCTCGCGAGAAGAGCTTTCGACTGCCGGGTTTACCGGCATTTGCAATTTGTCGCGCTTCGGCAAGAGGATAAGCGCTAGAGGATAGAGCGTGTCTTTATTAAGCCCTTATCGGGGAAAATCTAAGGCGGTGCTCCCTATCAGCGACTCGAGTCAGGAGTGTGACTCATCTCGCTCGCGCATCACGAAATTTTTCCATCTTCCTTTTGCTCGACTCGTGCCCACCCTTTATCTGCTCCTTTTCCTCGCCTTTGCTCCGTTTGCCAGCGAGGATCACAAAAAGGCCGATGAATTAATCAAAGATAATGACAGGGTATTTTCAGGCGGCGGCAGAGCGACGATGGGACGGTGAGTTTGCGCGTTGCGGAGGTTGATTATCCGAAGCGCGAATGTAGGACGGTTAATTTGCTGCGCGAGTTCGATTCGCATCCGGTGGGGGACGGTACTACTAGCTTATAAATTATCGTGCACAATGATAATCCGATAATGCACTCGCTGGGTAATTGCAGGGATGCGCCTTCCCATTGGTTGCCGACCGTTTCCTAATGCCCTAACGAAATATCCGTTCGAAAGACTATTCGAAATCGTATTGTAGCTAACGGGCGGATTTTAATATTACGTCCCTGAATTCAGAAAGTTTTTCCGCACTTGGTATCGCACGCATCGCGATAAGCTATTTGTTTGGTTACGAGAGTAATAACCTTTTAAAATGATCAAAGGCTTGATGGGGATCAGCGAATTTTATCGATTAATTAATGCAAAATATTTCACATCGCGTTTACAGCGTATTTCATTTGGATCATAAATGCTTTATCCTGTGTCTGCGTCTAGGGTTAAAAATGAATGCGTTGAAAAAGGTATGCGTATTAAACCGCTGTACAAAGTGTATAAAACATATTTTTATCAGCGTCTGTGGGTAGGTAGAAGCTTTCGTTTGAAATTTTCCATCTAAATATCGTCCGACACCTTTAACGTTCAGCCCGGTATTTCAAATTAATGTAACATTGTTATCATTGTCGATGCCGACTGTCACCACGAATTCGCGTTGAAAAGGAGATAAAAAATAATCAACGACTGACAAACCGATAACTTGAAATTAGCGATTGATAAAGTTTCGAAAAATAATGCAGGTACCGTTGAAACTTAAATTTAATTTTCCTTTATATTCTCGTTTTCTCATTTCCATAATTCGGGAAATTTGCTCCTCGAGTTTGCTTCGTTTATAATACAAAAAAGAAATTCTATCCGAGTTCGTTTAAATTTTAAATACGTCGTTCGTTCATAAATACAATATAAAAATGTACGGCATAACTTCATATTCATTACTTCGAGTCCAGAAATAGTCAACTACGCCTCTTGTACCTTTATTCGTTCCGTTGAAATATTTGACTCATTCGTTACTTACCCAAATATCTTTTCAATGTATGAATATCGTTTAAGAGTTAAAATATTTCACAGCCCAACCGAAACACAAGAAGTGGAATTTACTTATACACTTTGCAACTGCGAATAAATAGTCTTCGCCAATTTCGTTTTGTATCGTTAATGCGTACTAAGCAGTCCAACGCTTTTTGGATGCAGTTTTGCACACCGAGTACACGATTATTTCCATCTGCTATATTTTATCCCCGTAACGAGGTTCTAGGAACTAATTTTACTAAAACCCAGAAACCGAGTAGCAAAACTAATAATCAATGACTGGCAATAAGGAGCATTTCACAAAATTTTATGAAAAAAGCATTCGACTAATGGGTAATCGAGCGTGCGTGAATAAGATTGAAATAAATTAAAATTCGTAGGAAGATACGAGATCGCGACATCGCAGAAAATCGTCTGCTAGTTCCACGATTGGTATTCGTGGAAAAGCGAAATTGCGTCCAAGGAACTCGAGTCCATTGGTTAAGGATAACCGATTCGCCCCTTTCAAGTCCAGATGCACTCGATAATTTCTTACCCTCTTTTGTTTGCGTTTATAGTCGGACTCGATACGTTGGATCGTCGAAAACTTAAATCTCACGCTCGGTATTGCCGTCGTGCAATTGCAAAGTACATCGCGAGTATACCGAAAATTTTGCCGCGCATTTTCCACTCCAATTTTTCTACGCAAGAAAAAAAACGTATCCTCGATTTACCCAGTCGTTCGCGACTTTGTACAATTAACCGTAGAGCAGTTTGCGAGAGGATTAATTCCAAGCACAACAAATATCGGCGTTGGGCACACAATCGAGGCTCGTTCGTGCATACATCCAGGGAAAGCGGCGAAAAAAGCGCTCAGGGTGGGTGGGTGGGTGGTTGGTTGGCTTGGTTGGTGGGGGGGGGGGGGCAGAAAAGTGCACTCGGCCACTCGCTCGCAAATCTCCGCAAAATCTTAAGTGGAAACAAACAGCCGAGATTAAGAGAGTAGCAGCTCTAGATCAGCACACGCACACATGGCCACGAGCCTGCATTCTCTGCTCCCTGGTGCGGAAAACGCTGCCGCACACGAACGCGGGCGTCTCCGAAGGTTTAACGGTTAACAATTGTCAGGACGGGGGAACTCGCGCAGCGCGCATAAATCATCGCGCGGAAAGGAACAGACGCATCCATCTGCAGTGCCTGCGATCCTGTGTGTGTAAATATATTTGGCTGCGGCGGCGGCGGCGGCGTCACCGGCGGTGAGAGAGACTTACTAGAGCGTTGAAAATTGAAAATTCAAAATGGCCGATATTTCCGCTCGACGGAATTAAAACAAAAAAGGCGAAGCCCTCCCCGCCGTTCATTATGACATGCGTCGCCGTGCGCGCGTGTATGCGTCGTGATTTGCGCTCGACAGCCTCGTTGCAGAACGTCGCGCGCAAAAAGGGAGAGCGCAAAAAAAAAGGTCGAAGCGATCCCGGCGATGGTCCCGTGCGAATGACCGCCGATATTGTTCCTGGAGTCGCCTCCCTGCTTTCCACCGACCGTTTTTACGTTCCGTTCGTACCCGCGAGATACGCGCAACGAGCTTATCGAGCTGCGTGTACCGCGCACTCGCACACGCTGAAGCAACGCTACGCTCGTGTCAAAGGTTACGCCCGAGCCTGCAATATTGTCCACGGGCAAATTCAGCATCAAACGCGCAAGAATCGACAAACGCGCAAAACGCGTATCTTGCAACGGCCCACGCGAATAAACCACTGCTCGGGATGCTCGAGCGAGAAAGGGACGATTCTGATACCCGGAGAGCGAAGCCGTGAATAGAGAAGGAAATAGTCGCGGGATTTTTTCGCTCGCGCGTCCATCGCACTCGTCCGTGATTTTTGCACAAAGCTCGAGCGGCAGTTCTTTGTTCCAAAATTATCAACGCGTCACACAATCGGCCAGTCGCTGCAGCGTCACAAAGAACGGCCTTTCCCTCTTTCCCTCGTCGCTCGCCGGGTGCAGCGGATAGAAAAAGAGGGGAGCAGCAGGGAGCCGAGTGCAGCAGGTCGGAGACGTCGGCCGTCGTCCATGTTTCGCGCGCGTATCTCCACTCGACGGAGCTTTTCACTCGATGGAATTGAAAAGCGCACCGCACAACGAGAAAGGGGAACCCGCTATCGGTGGTCCGAGTCCTGCAGGTGCGCGCAACCCTTTTCCCTTCTTTATTCCTCCTAGGCCCAGGACGAGTTGCCGCCGTTCTCGCTCCCACGCTGACGATATCGCGGAGGTACAGCGAGGCTCGCGCGTCATTCCTCCTGGAAAAACGTGGAATTTCGTTATCCGTGATACGTCCCGCTTATTTCCCTGTAAAATTCTCCTTTTCCTTTCCGAAGCGGTCGTTATCCTCGAGGCCGTTTCATCACTCTCCTCACCGATGCGCACCGATGAAAAGTCGCGTTCGACTCTCGTACGTTTGACGAAAGAAAGTTTAGTTCTTATTCCTCGGATACTTGGTTGAGTTAAAGCGAAGCCGTTTCGCGTGGCTTTATGCAGTCGCGTCGATCGACAAAATTTCAAGAACATGCGAATGTCCAACGGACGCAAATACGATCACGACCGATCCACCTTTTAGGAAATAGAGCGTTCTTTACGATCGGTTATCTCCTAATGAAACGTTCGAAACGTATGCGAGTACTCGAGAAAGTAAGCGAGAAATCGTCGCAGATTCGTGAGAACTATTTGGAAAGTCCGTGGGCCTAAATGACAAATTTCGTCTCCAGGTTAACGTACCGGATTAATTGAAATCTTGGTATAATTCGAAAGGTATCTCGTGGCGCCAAGCGCGTTTACTCCCAAGCCGTGAGAAAAAGGTTGGCCTCGCAGGCATTCGAAGAAGAGAGACGTCGTTAAGCGGAGGTTTACTTTTCCGAATCATTAGCGGTCGTCGCTCATCGTCTCGAGCAGTCAAGAAACCGCACGAATCCACCGAAACCCGACTTACGCGTCGAGCGCAGAAGCGGTTCCCCGTCGAGCTATTAATTTGTCCATTATTCCGTAGGCAATAATAGGCGGCCGTAAAATTTCAATCGCCAGCTGCCGACGAAAAATCCGAGCGGGGCCAAACCCAAACGGGAACTCGTAGCGCTCGGCAGCTGGCGGAGAGTCGTGCGGGCGCGGAGTTCCGCGGAGTTCCGCCGAGTTCCGCCGAGTTCCCGAAAAAATGGACGGTGCGCGTGGCGGCAAATTATGCGAGTCCGAGCGCGGCTTCCGGTGAGCGTCTGCGGGCGGAAGGTGCGATGCGCCGGATACCGACTCCGATCATCGGCCCTGCGCCCGCGTATCGATACGGGAGGCTGAGTTTCGCATAATTAGTCGCGTGGAGGAGAGCCGAGTCCCAAGGTCACATATTACTTCGAATCCTATCCTAGCAACGCGATTTTTAAGTCAAGATCCAACGTATTTGCGTGAAAAGTTAAGAGCAAACGAGATTAAATAAAGCGGGAATAAATAAAATAGCGAAAAGCGCCAACATCGCAGTCGTAGCTTCATTGGATGAGCGATTTCTCGCAGCAGACTCGAAGGAAGGAATTTGACTGGAAAACGCAACGGGAGGCCACTTAAATCCGCTCCCACGTAGGATGCGTGTGCCCTGGAAGCCATGCGCGGGTGAAGCTCTTATCTGCCGTCGCATATCTAACAGGGCAGATCCTTGGCCCGTGATGCGCGCGAGTATCCTTGGGCATGGAGGAGGAGGCGAGGAAACTCGATGGAAAACGGATACCCGCGGCATGACACTCGGCAGACGCTCGAGCCCCGATGGCGTTCAAATGGCTGCTGCGTTTATCATCGATTATGAATTTTCGACGAGTTGTAATTGATCGTAACCATGCGCCCGATGGAGACGCTCCTGGTGGAGACGCTCTATGGCATCCAAGGTAGCGGGATGAAATCTCCACGTAATCGACGCGATAGGTGTATATAAATGTATTTCAAGTGCATCCGCGTCGAAGCGTTGAAATGCGCGTATTTGCAGGTGCAACCGAGGAGTAGGTAGGAGCCGTAAAATCAGCAGCTCATTAGCGAGTGAAATTCTTGTTTTCTCTTGCTCGAAATTAGGCCCGGATGATAGGAGAAGTGAGAAGCACGGGAAGAGCCACGCGTGTACGTGTGTAGCAAGGAGAAAGAAAAGAAACGCATAAAGTGTACGCACGCAAAAAGTATATTAACGCTCTTCCGAGTCTACCTAGCGTATCTGGTCGTTTAAAGGCGAACGCGAATGACTGCCTGCCGTGAGAAACGGTTCGCCACAAGTTAATTATGAAATTATGATAATTTAAACTTTGGCATTTGCATTCTCCCGGTAAATGTTTTAGGGTCGGGACGGGGATTAAAATCGTGCCGTCCGCCGAGTTTCGTCGAAGAAGGTAATCGCGCGTGATTTAATGTTGATGTTTTATGGGCCTACATGACGATAGGAGAAATAGCTTATTGGCGCTGCGATATTGCGATACAGTCATTAAAGTAATGAAATTCAGAACTTGCATGTCATAAACGGCAAATTTTAATACTTTCTTATAATAATGTTCGATGAAGTTGATACATTGTTGTAAGAACAAAGTTCGAAACGTTGATTTTGATAAATGAATTATGAAATCCATCCGTTCGTTTCTTATTCTTATTCAACGGAATAAGAATTTTAAGAAAATTCTACGTGGCTGACGAGTCACCGATATCTCTCGAGAGGTGAATTATCGTCTTTTATTCTTCATTTGGACAGGCTGGACGCGTCGTATTATTTCCAGTGCACACGGTGTAACGAATAGACGTTATGTAAAACAAAGCGAAATAGCGATGAAATTCGATTCGCGAAATATCTGCGAGCAATCGGGACATTTAGAAAAATATTCGACTGTTTACGGTAGGTGCAGGCGCATAATCCGTGGAATAAATTTACTCGTGTCATAAGCCTAATGAATATACATGCTCATCGAGGAAAAAGTGCTTTCGAAATCTGCATAATGTGTAAAAATAACAAACGACTTAATAGGATCACCGAAAAAAAAATGCCGAAACTTTGTAGTTAATCGTTAAGTAAGATAATTCAAAATATGACGAACTGTTTTTAAAAGGCCTTTATAATATGTAACACGTCACTAAACCATAAAAAATGAAGGCTGCCGTTGGTATCGCGAAAAAACGATTGTGGAAATTTATATTAAACGTGAACTTTAATGCGGCAGCGACGGACAGGGATTGATGAGTAAGGAGATTTCGAAGGAGCGAGAGGAAGAATTAACGGGAAACAAAGGGAGGGAGCAGTCGAAAAGTAGTTTGATATGGAACAATGAGCGAGCTAGCGAGATAGATATGCCGATAAAGAGGTCGGGAGGGGGAGAGAGAGAGAGAGAGAGGGCGATGAATAACGAACCAACAGAGGCAAAGATATACGGATAGAAAGAGAAAGAGACTGAGTGATCCGCAAGAACTGTGTCAGTTGCGAGTACACAAAAGGTATCATCAACGTTTGACGTGACTGGACGTAGCAGTACAATTTCGTTGTGATTTTAAGTACAAACCGAAAGAAAAATAACTTCTGGAAACTTTACTCTTTTATTATTTCAATATCAAACGTTCATTATGACTGTAAATTTTTACACGATTAATACGTACAACTCGACGATTACCAAGTAAGGTTATACTAAAATGTATATTTTACGTCGATCGTTATATTAATTATAATTACATTTGTGACATCGTGCAGTAATTCACATCAATCAAGCGAAATCTTAATTATCGTTTTCTTGCTGCACGGCTGATGCGGAGCTTGTAACGACAAAAAATTTAATTTTTAATAGTCGTAACGTAACATAACCCAATATACACACGCACACACACGCGTGCGCGCACACACGTGTATTATACGTAATTAAATGTAATTAAAAATTACAGTTACTAATGAGTGCACCCATACGAATATTGATTGCTTGGAAGTATGGTAAAACCATCGTAACTTCTGAAATACCTAAGCTTAATAAATACGAATGAACATTGTTTTACGCTTTAAATTCATTTTTATACAACGCTGTACGTAAAGCTTTTTATAATTTTTCACTCGTAGCGACTCGAAGCGACTTTTTCAGAAAAAAAAAGAAAGAAAATCTAAAGGAAAAAGTATGAAATATTTGATTCCAAGAAGTTTTTGCAGTGTGTCGATATGCAGAATTTCATAAAAAGGAACATTCAATCTTCTCTGAATAATAGTAAAGGTAATAATTCATACTTTCTAAAAAATCTTTCGTACATTCCTTTCGCAATATTCAAACTTTCCGAATTTCTTATCTGTTCGCTTGAAAGGGCAGCCGTAAGTTACGATTGGGTACGACAAAAGCGTACTTAAGTCTATAAAATTCTACCTTAAAAAAAAAAATCGCGTCGTCGGAAAGAATACGACCGTCGTTATAACCGAATTTATCGATCCGAAACATTTCGCGAGTCCTCGATCGAGCTTGTAAAAAGTAATATTTACAATACAAGCGGGTGACGAATCCACGTCGTCAAGTACCCGAGTCCAGCAGCAAACCTTAGAAACCAGATCCGTTGCTATCCGTTGCTAAATCCGCAGCGCCAGGAGCGATCGGCCTTTGCAGCCTCTCGCGCTCGGTCGAGCGGAAGGAGCTCCCGGGATGCGAATCCTCGCTAGAAAGCGAAGGAAGCGGCCTCCCGTCCAGCGCGATTCCTGGTCTCGGTTGGCTAGTTCCCGGACTCCGCGCCACCATCCCGTGACTCTCTCCACGTGAACTCCGTCAGCCTCGAGCCTGCGACCTCCACCTCTTGGTGCATGTCTCCGCTGGCTCTCAGGCGAAAAAGTCAATGTACAAAGAGAAAGAAGGCGCGCGGCCTCGTGTCACGGCCTTTGGATACCATTGGTTTCTTCTCTCGTCCCTTTTCCTTTTCTTCCTTTTATCGCGCGAAGGGCCTTTTTTCGCTTGCCCGTCTCTCTCTCTCTCTCTCCCCTGCTTCGCGTACATCGTCAATCGATCCTCCGCTACCATCCCCCCGCCCCCCAGCCGCCCCTCGCCGGGCGCTTTGGCCGCGCGCTCGGCGGTCTAATTGACAGGCCTGCCTCGGAAGATGTTTTATTACGCGTTTGTTTAATTACGCGCCGTTTGTCGAGCAAGTCCGCGGGCGCGTGTTATTTCGTTTATAGTGTGCCGCTGGCTACTTTTGCTGACTCGCCGAGGAAGCAGCTCGTACAAAGGCTACAAATAAAGCCGACGAGTGCACGAGGGATTCGGCTTTGTACGCGTACGAGCTACGTACGAGTACTGGGATCGAGCGTCCGCATTTAAGCGCGATGAATCGCTGTTAACAGCGTTAGATTACGCGCTTTTGCTCGGGCGGCCTCGGCGGTCATCGAGCGACATGCGAGCGACATGCGAGCGACATGCGAGCGACATGCGAGCGACATGCGAGCGACATGCGAGCGACATGCGAGCTTTCCCGGAAGGAGTCGCTGCTCGTTGAGTATGCGCGACGACTGTAACCCCAATGGCCAGAGCGGAGGAAGGAGTCTTGGGTAGGAAAGCTCGCGGCAACGGAAAAGTATCCGCTTCCCACGAGAAAAACTAGGCGCAAACTATGAGTTTTATCTCGGCGACCAACGGCTTGTAAATAATACTTGCAAATAACGCGAAATGTACGCTTGACGTACATTTACCTTTTAAATTAAGACGTTTCATCGTTCTTTATTCGATGTCGGTACCGTTGGTCATTTTAATATCAGCGTACATTTTTACGCGGACAAATGAGGAATTAGCCAAGACATTTATTAATTTTATCAATCTTAATCGATTGCTTATTTTGCATTTACAATTTGTATCGAGGGTACGCGAGATTGCTTACGCTGCACGCTTTATAAAGTCCTACTTGTAAGCTTTAATTTGCGGTTCTCCTTTAGTCAAGACGGATACTTTATCGAGAAGCATAACTGCAGGCTTTATCTGCGATCAAAAAGTGAAATTTATAACATTTTGTATGGATGTAGTTTGCGCAGCGAAATCCGGTATCCTTAAAGCTCTTCGTATTCATAAGTTTGACAATTCCTATTTTTCAAGCTTAATCAGATTATGCGCATGATTTTTATACCGAGAGGAATAAACTGCTCTGAACAACGTGATAGCGATAATAAGTTATGGCCAGCATTGCGAGTTTCTACGATAAAATTATACTACTCCCGCGTACTTTTCATATTACGCACGCGGGTTTTACGTGGGTACATTTTTTTTTTTTTTATTAGCCTCGTTCGAGGCCACTCGAGTCTCCGTAATACAAACTCCCTGTGAATCGGATCTTGACACATGAGCTAAACTTACAACGCGAGATAGAGACTCGGGAAATAGAGGCTTACGTAGATGTTGAACGTAGGGAATGGACATAGGGAACGTAGAGCGAACGCCGCGACAACTTCCGGACTTTGCGCGAGATCTGCCACTTATGCGGCCGCGCAGAATCGTCGGGATCGCCGGGAACGAAAGGACCCTTGGCTCCTTTCTCCGACGGCTTTCACCAAAAAGGAGGCGAGGAAAGCGCCGGAGTCTCTCGTTACGCCGTCGTGCGCGAGATTTTCTCGGACGAATGTCCGGCCCCGCGAACGCCGTTTAAAATGGCCGCGCACCTTTGTGTCGAGAGAAGCTGAACTTTAGCCGATATAAGTAATTGTTTTATCAGGGAGATGGTAAGATGGTAAAGCAACGATTGGTATTGGTTCACTTGTGATAACCGAATCAATCGAGTCTAATCAGCTTTCGTCCAAGTTCCGGTATAAGCTATGACGTAGAAAATATGAAAGTGCGAGTGTCAATTAATGCCGAAGAAAAAAATAGTTCAAGTTTAAACGTCCGGGGCAAGAGGGAAACTTTCCTCAATTAGACCGATCACTTGGAGGTGAAAATCACAAGAGCGTCCGCTTATTATGCTAAAGAAACGAAGAGTTTGTTAAAACGATTCTTTCAATGAAAACGAACCTTTCGAAGAGAACTGGGGAGAAAGCGAGGTTTCTACCACTAGACACTTCTACTTTTACCGAATAATTACGCGCGGGTAACCAGAGGTCGCTGTGCTAACTTTGATTTTTTCTTTCGCTCGTTCTTGCGTGGCGCTTTGTTAAATATCAAAAAAAGGCCTCGTTAGATCCCTGTACGTGTAGCACGTGCAACACGAGTAGTCTAACAATGACGTCAGCGTTCACTCTCGTACCGTTCGCGTACACAAAGCGGCAACACACAATGAAGTCTTTTTCGTGTTCGAAATTTATGGAAAGTACGAGACCGAAACTTACGAATCGAGGGCAACTTATTAATACATCAACAAGTACATCGTAAGCAACGATAAAGAAATACTCCTCTACGGTATCATTAGAATACCGCATTTATGACGAGATCCTCGATGCATTATGTCTCAAAATATACGTCGTTATTTATAAAACTCAGTTCGGCAACTTATTTTACTTTTTTCGAAAAGCAAATAATATACTTACTGTATTTACATAATGAGTTCTTTGTCCAATTAAAATTAGACTTTTAGGCGCGAGAATCCATTGTTTTTATCTGTAATTATTTAAACAAAATATCAAGAGCTCAGGAGCTCATCATCGGTCGATGATGCCGAATAAAATGTCAAGGAAAAATGATCGCAAGTTGAAAAGGATAAGGAGCCTCTTCATTGAAAACGAGACGAGCGAGTTGTAAAAAAAGGTCCGATTATTCCGATAAAGCGGAATAAACCTGATTGGTAAGTAATTTCCTTTCGCGTCGAAAGAAAAGTACCACCATTCGTCTTTGTGAAGTAGGCGCGATAATTGTAGTGCAAAAATTCCCCTACAAATAACGATCTTTTGTTCTCCCACGACTGCATAATAAGAGTCCAAAGCTGGAAGTTGCGAACTTCCTAGACCGTTTGAATTAGTCACGCTTAGCAAACATCGGTCAAGGCAGAACACGAGACAGGATACGATCTTACCAGCCTTCGAAATTCGAAGTCCCCCTGGGGTTTACCACTGCTGCTGTTGCTGTTGCTGCTGTTGCTGCTGTTGCTGCTGTAAAACCAGCCGTAATAATATGGAAATGATAGGCAGACGGACTCGAAGCCACTTCTTCCTCCCTCCACAGTCGTATATCTGTATGCACACGTACATCTCGTTATCTATCGGCCAAATACGACGACTCTCCCTGCAAACAATGTGCAAGTATACAAGCCTTGTAAATCCATCGTCGTTGTGGTTTACGTTACCCGCCACGACCAGCGAACGCCGCGGTTTCGTTCTTTATTGGATTCGTTTTGCTACAGATTTAACCTCACCGGCACTTAATCTTCATTCCGCTGCACTTATTTCGCTCGCCACTTAAAAACGCCCCTATAAAACTACATTTCGCCTTCTCCGTCTCGAACGATGAAGACATTTCAGAACTGCGAACACCCCCGTGTCTACGGAGGCATAAAATTTCGAGAATAAAGTGCCCGTTTAAATCGTTGAATAATTGCCTCTTGTGCTCGGTCTCACCGCTTTACCCCGTCTCTTTAATTATTAAACAGCAATACTTTTTAATACCTTTGCATTAATTTACACAGCCTTGCAGTTGCCTCGTAAATTCTAGCTTTTTCCAAAATATTCAAATTATCCCAACGAAGAATATTCGAACGACTAATGCGATTGCAATTTTAAGCTCGGGTTAAATGTAATTTAACGAAAGAAATTTATGGCACTTCTCGATAAATAAATAATTTCACCTCAAGCCGATGTGTCTTTGTAACATAAATTATTCGCTATTGTTGATAACACGTGCGGACTAATTTTAGAAAATAATTTTACACCCAACAGTTGTGTGTAAGTATTTGTTCGAGTAATTATTTATTGCTCCGAGTCGACCGCACGTTACTAGCATTCTCCGTACTATTACAATAGATGCAAAAGGGGTAGTTTACTAAAAAATAGGCAGTCGTTACTCGAGGCATCGCTTCCATTACAGTTGAATAGACGCACGGAGTAAGAATATTTTTAAGTCTAAAGCAAGTTTGTGCTTTTTCTATAAATTTCACAAAAACATACGCAACGTATGGAAAAGAACTTGGACAATCACGTGGGATCCAGTGAATTGAGCATCGGCATATACGTGGGACGTTAATTTGCAATTAACGGGAATATCTTTCGGTACGTACAGCTTAAATATCAGCTGGGAACCTTGATGTTGTCGCAAATCGAAGGGTTGTACGTCAGAAGAAGAAACTGCTGTACTACCGTGTACTAATGACAATTGCACGAATGCGCTGCGCGTTTATACGATCTATGCGAAGAAAACTCAGGACTTTGCATCTGCCGCGAGCGGGTTATTTATGATGCGCGACTCTGAAACCCTCGACCGCGAGGAGGAAAGGAAGAGGACGCGGAAAGGAGTATCGGGCTGGAATAACGAGAAAGAGGGTCCGGGCAAAAAGCGGCAAATTTAGTCGGCTATTATGGAGCGCGCCGCGTCCGGACATAAATAAGGATTGGACGCGCGTGTGCGCTTGCGTTTTTCCGCGTTGGCAATTAGCCTCGTACTTACTTTGGCTATCGATTCGCGCGGGAGAGAAGCGCCGCGAGTTCGCCACGGCTGACGCTCGGAGGACCGAATAATGACGAGGACGACGATTACGGGGCGAGAGGAGGCGCGCGGACTCAGGAGTGAAGAGTCCAGCTTCCTGGGGCCGCCTCGGGGAGAATCGCCTACTTTATCCCTTATTCAAATTAGCTAAAGCTGCGCGCTGCCGCTGCTGCTGCTTATTTGAATACAAGCGCACGTGACTGCGCACTTAAATATCGACCGCGCGAAATTATAATACAATAAGGATTTCGGAAAGGTGCTCTTTTGACTTAAGGCGAGCGCGCGCGTGTGCGTGTTCTTATGAAGCGAAGGGCCGCGTTATTATACGCGTTCAATTGTCCTGCGAATGAATTTATTTCCGAGGAATTGAATATACGTCTTAGGGCTCATTCGGCTCTTAAATAATTTTCGGCTCAAGTCCGATTCTGATTATGCGCTGTTTACTTTATTTCCCGCTGCCTGTCTAGCGCTTTTATTACGCTGAATTATCAACTACATCGAGACAATCGAATTTTACATTTCAAAAGCGCAATTATTCGTGATGCAAGTTGTAGGGCAATGCCTTACGAAGTAGATCGGTACGCAAATAAATAGTCCGTCTTGTCAAACGTCGTAAAAAGCGCACTTTATTCATATTTATTCATTTTTCGTTGTTTGGCTCATCGACTTATCCTGCTAAATTATTCGCCAGCTCTCCTTCCTACGGCCTACATTGAAATGTCATCTCCCTGTAGCATTTGCGAGAAATTGCTATTTACCGTATCGAAATAAAGTAATTTTTATTTCGCGCAGATTAATTATCGTGTACCTTTCCACAACAGGATGTCATCGACCTAATACGACCTAAAGGGATAACTTTTCTCGGTTTATTTTTTGTTTTCCGTGGGAATGATCTTTTTAAAAGCAATATTCATAATATGTGCATCATCATTAAAGTGACTTTTGCTTTATAATGTTGTAAATCGGAGGATATGTCAGTATTCATGATAATATATGTAAAGGTTTGAGATGTTATTTTGTTATACAACTTATTGAAAGTGACTTATTTCGTGACTTATTATTCCGCTCTTGTTATATATCCTAATATACTACATTTAAATTTACAATTTACCTTCCTATTTCTTTATTACATTCTTGTCTACAGGTATTAACATATATTTTAATATTTTTAATAAAACTAAAATCCTCCGCAAATGGCTTTCTGAAACTATTAAGAAACCAACTGCAAACTAAGAGATAAGGCGTTTTTTGAGCAGTCGATAAACAAAATGCATTACAAAAATCCGGTTTATGGGAAATGAAGGTATACCAGATGCATAGTCCGAGTTGCGACATCAAATGTAATATTTTACTCGAACGGTGAATATTATATCGGGTATGATTATATAAACAATCATACGTACATACGCATTGTTGTACAATTAAAATGAACGTACTTCAAAGAAAAGGACGTTCTCGTTGCAATTTCAGAAGGAAGGAGAAAACTCCTTTCGTTCCAAAGCTCGAATACGGACGGAATAACTTTAAACGAATGGTTTGAATTCGAGTTGGGCAACGTAGTTGGTAAGTTTACATTTCACTCGATACATTACACGTTAGCTGCTGGTACGTTAGTGCGTCTGAGGCGCAAGGTATTAAAGTGCGCTCGCGAAAAATGACTTTCCAATCGTAGGAAGTTGCATCCAAGTAAGAACGAAGCAACGAAGCAACGAAGCAACGAAGCAACGAAGGCAGCGGATGGAAATCGAAAAGGTTTTTCCCACATCCCCTCGAGTAATACGACCGACCTGCAGGATACACCGCAACCCCGCACTTCCCGCCTAGATTACGAATTAATTAACAAAATTACCCGCTTGTAAAATATAAAATTCCAGCGCGTCGCTTGCGTCAGAGACGCGCTGGATTTCACCAGCGGTCGTTGTTGCCTAAGTTTCGACACGCGCATAACCGAGTTAATTCATAAAACGCGAGGAAACGGGGCCTTGGGCCTAGAAGCCGAGTTTTCCCATGAGGAACGCGAGGGGATGACGGATGCGTCGCGTGTACATCGTACGTTAACTCGTTAATTGCTTTATTTTCGGTCGAAGCGCGGAGCTTTATTTCGCGCTCGCACGCTAGGAATCGCGAGACCGGGTCTACGACATTCGGGAAGCTCGAATAAGCTTTCGTAGCTGCTCCAACGAGATTGAAAGCAGCTGCAGCTCGAGACAAATGACACGAGAGCGTTGATTTTAAACCCGTTTCCCAGCCATTTTCCTTCGATATTCAGCGATCGGAGGAGTTTCTCGAACGTCACACGCGCACGCAACGTTATTTTCAAGTATCGCAGACGAATTCACTCGAAGACTCTGGCGTCTCGTCCATCGTGCCAAGCCCCTTGAGAGCCCCAAGAGAGTCCGTTGAGAAGCCCGGAGGTGTCGGTATAATAAAGTCAGATATCGAGCATCGAAATGATCGGCAGCGTCCAGTAGGGAAAGACGTTTAGACGCAGCGCTCGCGCTTAAAATGGAGAGCGTGAGATTATCGTGGGCTCGCGATCGCTCGCAGGTACATCCATAGCACCAGGTACATCCATAATTCAAGCGGGGCCACGCCGATTGGCTCCTTAGCGCTATCCTCCCACCCCGACATGTTAATTCCCGCGACGACTGCTTACCATACGACGCGCGCGACACTTCCTTATCTCGGCGCACCGACGACAAATTCGCTGCTCGACGCCGCGCCGTCTGCGGGGTAAAAACGTCTCGACGCCACGTAAGCTTTGGTTTGCCTTCGATCGCGGACGAGCGGCTGCGGGTGGCGGAGGGGGCTGGGAGGAGGTTGAGGGGTACTTTTGTCTCCGGCTCCTCGCAAACGACGATTCGGACGGCGACGCAATTTTTCGGGGCACCGAACCCATTGGTTTACTTCTTCTTTTTCACGTTTCTTTTCTCCTGCTGACATCCCGAAAAGGAAGGTAAATATTACGGCAGCGTATTAACGTTAAGAAGCCCGTTTCAATTGTGAAACGAAACGATAAATAAATTATTCATCGAGGCGCTATGAATATGTAAATGTAAGTGTCTGAAAAATGAAAGATTGAACCAGGATCGATCATTTTCGACAAATTCAATAGTAAATTCCCGGCTGCATAATTAAAATTGACGATCGAGCTGCTGAAGCGAAGCAAAATGACTTTTGCAGGCGGAATTGATCCTTTTTTCTTTCTTTCTTTTTTCTTTTTATTTTCTTTTTTTCTTTTTTTCTTTTTTTCTTTTTTTCTTTTTTTCATTTTTCTTTTTTTCTTTTTTTCTTTTTTTCTTCATTAGCGCCGCTTTCAAATGCACGATTGAATAACGCTGCGATAGTACTCCTCGCGTACGAATAGCTTATTATTCAATTACTGATAATTTATTAGCTAAATCTATATTTTGGTAGATTATTAGAAATTGATATAACCAGCGTTACCAAAAGCTTTGGTTTAATGGCTTATTACAAAGTCGTTTCATCGCAATCGTTTATTTATCCAGGAAAATTGTAATTTCCATTTCCCGTTGAAAGTATCGACAGAAACCGGTGTAAAATTTAAAAAACTACTTGTCAATATTCGGCAACACGCGCTCACGCAAAGTTACTTGCAAACGTAACGCGCGCGAGCACGAGAATCTTCAACTTTCAACGAATGGAGCGCAATTTTAGTTTAACACAAACAACAAGCTTATCGCTCCTTCTGAAAATGTGCATAAAGAATACCCGCTAATGTCGTAATGGATTGGTGAATAACGAATTCATAATTTGATATTACGAATTAATAAACAATCTCAGTGGATGACAATAAAGACTTGAGCTCGACGTTTTTCTCTTTACCAAACGTTGATTATGCAAAGATTTTTATGTAAATTAATGCTAATTCTGTGACGCCATAATTAGAAACGTAATCAATTTCTTGATATCGCGTGGGCAAGCTCACGGAATCCGAGTTTTGCTTTTCCGTTGTTCGTGAGTTTTTGCGATCACGCGTGAACGAGATCATCGATCACGGAGAAATGCGTTTATTATACTAGGATTCCGTCTTATCTTATCGGGCCAACTTCTTGACGTACCTGATGCATAATTCAGATTAATTATGGCACGCCTAGACTACTGTTGAGCACGTGGAAAGGAAGCGATGTGTACAGTTAACGCTTGTATCCGTGGCAATAAAAAACGTGGGAAGGGAAACTCTCGCCCAAATTGTTGCATATTAAAATACGTTTCGTCATTTTTCCTGATATTTAATTCAAATATTAAATGCTAATGTTTCCTTTGCTTCGATGCCTTTTCAATATCCCTTCCTTTTTCTCCATTTCATCGGTGTGAAATATTGTACCGAACGAAGCGTCCAAATGTAACGCTCAACCTTGATACACATATTATGCAAACGTCCGTTGCACGATCTTTTCGTCGTTGTATTAAAATTATTCATACACATTTCCAGAAAGCATCGATTAATCATTACGCGGACGTTTGAGAATTCTTATCGATCCTTATCGAAATCGTGGAGATATATTGCCTTTGGCCGATTATTCTTTAGCAGAATACAACATTTCTTTGTATTTACAAGAAAGGAGAAGGAAGTGCTGCTATTCTTGTGTAAAGTTACGCTGATCGCTTGAAGAAGATACGTCGCTGTACACGCGTAGATCCACCGCACGTTGTCCAATAGATGCACACTTAGAGCCCCTGAACGAGCATTTTTCTGTAACGCTGTAGTTTCGTAAAAAAAACAGCCCCATTAAAACATCCGGCGGCGCGTAAAACCGTCGAACCGAGAATCGACACCTCGAGTCTCCTTTTAAAACTCATCACGGGCGCGCATTCGTCAACGGCGATAAGGAACCCTTTCCAATCACCGCAAAGAGCGCGAGCACTGAACCTACAAACGATAGGTTCACTCGCGCAGCATTAAAAATCCCAAGGACATTTAAATGGAAATCGAGCTGCGCTTGGAGTACCGGTGATTTGCCAGGCGCTCGCCTCCCGGACGAAGGTGGTCGAAGGTGGTCGAAGGCGGTCGAAGGCGGTCGAAGGCGGTCGAAGGCCGTCGAAGGCGGTCGAAGAGTCCAGACATACCTCGTGTCTTTTGGGGATCTTGCCTCGGTCCTCGTTCCTTGGAGAAGAACTTTGGACGCGCGACCGGCAATTATTCGCCCCTGATAAAGACGCAATCGGGCGTCAGTCGCGCGAGTATATATCGTTTTGCGAGAAGGGAAAGAAAGGGAATTTCCGAGCACTCCGGAGGCTCTGAAGCTGCTTCTCAATACTGCGGAATTTATGAAGCTGCGGGATAAGCGGCATGACAATGCCCGAGGATTTTCGGGAATCCGCGGAATGAAGTCGTACGGGATTTCGGGTCCTCATTGCGTACAAGGAGACAAACAGCCAGTAATCCTCGATTATAAATCTCTCACTCGCCCTCCGCCTTACTCTCTTACGCATTCCCTTTTATTTTACGTCCCTTTTCTCGCTCTTTGTTTCTTTCCACTTGCGCGATCAACTTGCAAAATATGAACAGACCTTAACGCTCCGTCTGGAGGATTCTTTTTTATCCGTCCAATTACGCCGGGAATAATTTACGCGAACGCCGTTGCACTGCTCCCCGATCGAAACGTTCCTATCTACATTGCAGACGCTGATGAATTTGCATTCCTAATTCGAGACGTCGACGTGCGTTACGCCACGCAAATTACGCAACGATTCCCAGTCGTAATGAAATAATAGAGCTGATTACGTTACACCGCTACGGACACAAACAGGCTGCCGCTTATTACGAAAAGTTACGGAGAGATAAGGAAGGGGAGGCTAAAAGCGTCGCTCGAGAGGGAATAAAAGATTATCTCGTCAGATTGGTTATCTAAATGAATAAATAAATAAATAGGTAATAGGTGTGTCCAGCGGTAGGGAAAAATGCTTCTGCACGCGTAATTAGAGCGAGGCTCGGTACCAGAGGCTACGGCCGATCGAGTAATTCTTACGATTGTTTCCAAGAGAAGGACTGCGGCAATAAGTCGTGATGCATTCAACGGGAGCAACATTCGGCCAATTAACGAAACAATAAGCCAAAGTAAAACAAAAATTTGAATAAAGCAGCGCTCACCCGAGCGTGGTATTATTGGCAGGATGGTTCCTTTTCGTTACCCGAGGATTTCCACCTTAACCTCGCATTTATATTTAAAAAAGAAAATCGCACTTTAGATACGTTATAAAGATAACTCGTCATCCGTAATGTCTATTTCGCCTTTATTGTCTTCGCCGTTTTTACCTTTGTGCCTCGATCCTTCTCCTTTTTTTCGCATTCGGTGTATTACCCTCCCCCGAGTACAATAGCAGCGCTCGCCTCTTTAACCAACGTTCTTTCCAAAGCCGCTCCTCCTCCCTCGCACACTCGCACCCCGCCCCTGTCCCTCTTTCTTTTTCGATTCCCTCCTCGGTTCCC
This sequence comes from Wiebesia pumilae, assembly GCA_018907045.1. NCBI lineage: Eukaryota > Metazoa > Arthropoda > Insecta > Hymenoptera > Agaonidae > Wiebesia > Wiebesia pumilae. The sequence goes on from JACCHZ010000138.1 coordinate 8,889,991, forward strand.
TCGTCGCTTTGCACGTAAACGGCTTCATTTCGTTTTTACGTCGTCCTGTCGTAAAAATCGCAGTACCTTGGGAGCCCGTACAGCGACGGAGGAAGTTCGCGTCTGCACTCCTTCGGCTTCTGCACTTAAACTTCCTCGCGCCTCCTCGTGCATTTAAATATCGCGCTCTCGTTAAAAAGGCCGTCTCCTTCTGTCCACGCTCGAGTGTTGGCCGTCGCGCCGTTGATTCCCGAGCGAGTACCGAGAGAAAACGCCGTTAACAACTTTATCGCCGCGTACGCGTCGGGTAATCATGGGCCGATCGGAGCGCTGAGCGCATGCGCGCGTCCATGAAAAAACTCGTCATTTGTTCTGGAAATGCGGCATTTTAATGATATATATACTCTTTATGCACTCTCTAATTGAAGGCTTTATTCCCGCGTGAAAGCAGGAGGCAGGGATTTTGCCGTATTACACGGAGGCTTGTGCAGTACAGTTGAGTTACTGTTAACAGTACTCGAATATTCCTTACGATGTATCAACTTCGGTAGTATTTACACGATTGGAAAGAAAGTCGGATTTGGCTCGGAATAACGGACAAAAGGCTAAACAAATAGCCTGGTTTTTAATGAAAAAGTGTAAAAGTCAGGTTACTTTGTTCGATATTTTAAGAGCAGCTGGATTTGCATGAATTCACGAGACTGGAAAGTATATTTTTTATCCATTTCATTGCTCCCGGTTCGTTAATAATTATAAAGTTTTCTTCATTTCTGCCGAATCAAATGATCTGCCGCTTTTGTTATCGGTAATTTCACCGTTATCCACGAATCGTCGAGCTGATAAGAAATGTTCGTTAAGCGTTCGTTTGGGGAAAAATTTTTATAAGTAATTTTGCAGGCGCGGCTAATTTTTAAGTCAAGGTGTGCACGAAGGTTACAGTTCCGACAAGAGAAAGTTTGAAATCCTTCGAATGCTGAAAAGCATCGAATAACGCTTTGAAACGCGGGAAAATCATTCGCGAAAAATGAATAACTGCCTTCTCCGTTCTCCGTATCACGATGGCACCGAGGGTAAAGGGGCGAAAGGGTCGCGAGGGAGAATCGCCGGGAAAGAAAAGGAAACGAAAGAAAATGGCGAGTTTCCGAGGCCGTCGCCATCTCCCGGTATAACAACGGAAACGAGTCTCGCATGCTGCAATCATCGGCCCAATTCTCAGCGAATTCTCGACTGTTCCGGATTAGTCGTGAGATTTCCTCCTCCGACGCTACTTAACTCATTCCTGCAAGTCTCCGCGAGAACAATACCTGCATTATTAGAGCATCGAATTGAAATATTGCGCATATTTTACGGGAATTGGTTTCCATATCAGTCGGCTTTCTGTATTACGATGATCTAAGCTCTCGAACGCTTTTTGATTGCAGACTTCATGCGCAAAAATTAGAGTTTGCGTAAGACTGCGTTGAATAAATATCTCCGTATATAACCCCGAAAGTACACGTCGATGAGTGTCTTGCATATTCTAAGACGAGCAAACATTTCAAGAGACATTCATTGGCCGATGAAACAACTGTGTTTTCAATGTACAAACTATTTGTTTGTAATGTAAAATTACGGGATTTCAAAGCCTCGTCTTTCTTTCTTTCTTTTCCGTAAAGTCTTTTCGTGTTTCATCTCATTGTGCGCCGTTCGAGGAAGCGACTTTCATTGTCACGGCTGCAAGCGAAAAGCGATGGGAGGCCGATAAGAACGCGAACCGACGGACTCGCTTACGTCGGCATCGCCCTTCTGCTCCGGAAGTTTGGCGATGCGTTGGCTTTTTTAACGCTTCTTTCTTCGGGAACGTTCCGACGAAAACGAACTCGTTGCAAGAACCAATCGATATCCTTATCCTCGACTGCTTCCTCGCGTTCAAACGGATGATGTATGGCCCAACGAAAAGCGTTAAAGCTCCCGTCGAGCTTAAAGTCCAGCGCATGGTTCCACCCCATCGTATGCTTTCCTAATGCAGTAATGCACCGACTTAAAGTGTTCATTTTTAACGAATTTTGGTTTCTTCATCCCAGTTTCGTTATCCCATTACGTGACACAAAGTAAAGTGACGTACTCGCGATTTCTCTTCGAAGTTTACTTTTCCTCTTAGATCACATTCAAAACATCCCGTACGTTTCAAACGATTCCATTAGGTTTACGCGTCTGAAGTAAAGCCTCAGCACGTGTACGTGGCGTTACTTTTAGCTGCTAGAGCGCAATGTATTATTTGTTTTTCATTTATTCGCAAGCACTCGAAAGCAACGCGTAGTTATACGATTTGAGCTATGTAGGTTTCAATGCTAAATTTAAAATACGAACAAAAGGATTGCGATGCCAGTGTTATATACGGTACGCGAAGTACAGTACACGTAAATTCGACTCTTTGGCAAAAGGAATATGATTTTTACGTAAAATTATTATTCGTCTATCGAATCCGTTTTAGTGCTGTTAATTTTTTATAAACTGCATAATTCGACAAATTTCTCCTTGGGAGACAAACGAATGGCAGGACTATAATTCGAAAATCCTTTCCGCAACCTTAAAACACGATTTACCTCGAGCAGTAGCGAGATTCGACTTACGGGGCTACTTTGGGAAATTGGCGAGACTCCGCCGCGGAAGGACTCGCGTGCCTTACCGTCCTGTCCGAACGGGCACAGGTTCGGAAGGCCCAACCGAACTCGGCATCTGCTCTTTGGGCCTCGGGCATAATATGCGTCGATATCGCGTCCGGGATCTGAGATGCGCGCGCTTGATATCGCCAGGAAGGGACGGCCAACGGAGAACGAGACACCTAATCACCGATTACCACTGTTCGCTCCTACTCTCTCTCTCTCTCTCTCTCGCTCTCTCTCGCTCTCTCTCGCTCTCTCTCGCTCCATCTATCTATCTTATGCGCAAGCTCATCGAGGCTTTTCAATTTCCCGAGTCTCGGTGGCACGTGCGGAAACGCTAGCAGGACGAGTGCAAGTGCGAATTCAGCTCTCGCCGTGGATGCTTCGAGGTAAAGGTTGCTTGCGCGAGTAAGGACACTCCGAAGGTAAATTTAATTCGCTAGGGCGTTAGTACGCGAGCACTCGTTTGCATGACCCTCCGCCACATTGTCGGGTAAAAATGTATTGGTATTTATTATTTGCTTTAGCCGTCTGCCGACGGTTTCCACGTCGTATCCTTCGAATTGTTAAAGCGCATCGATATCGAGTGCGCGTTACGCGACAGATTTCCTTTTCAATGAGCTTTCGAGTAATTCGCTCAATTTGGATGTTTGATAGGTCGAGTCGTTCGCCTTTAAATCCGCGCTTAAATCCGCGCTTAAATCCGCATTTAGAATTTCTCGTTATAAATTATTCCGAAAATTCTTGGATCATCGCAATCGTGCTCGTGAACGTACGAACTACGTGAAAAGAACCGCCGAGCCTCGTAAGTTACGACTCGTACGCGTCATCCAGTGGAGCGTTAATAATTTTTGCAATTTATCGACGGCTTTAAAAGGGTCGCGCAATTTGTCGGCGCGGAATCTTGCGAGTACGAAGCGTGCGTGCGCAGAAAAACGCCTCGCACACACGGACAACCGAGTTTGGCAAAGTAGTCGGTCTCGCGCTAATTAGCAAGCGCATATTCGCCCCTCGTTTCCGTCGCGAATAAATTACATATAGAGCCCCGAGTGAATGAGTGGCCACGTATTATTATTATTTTTTTTTTCCATCCTCTTTTATACCTCTGCACGAGTGCTCGCCTTTTGCGACTGAGAAGGACGAGTTGTCTCGACAGTTGCCACTGCTTTGATGACACTCATATTTTTAGAACTTAATAGGAGGAAACTCTAGATACCGTTGGCAGACATTTCTTCTCGTGTATTTCTCATACATTTAACGAAGATGTTGAAACGCAAGCTTATGCGTTGTACGTGCAATTAATACTTTGATATTTCAAAGTCGTCGGAGCGGAAGAACTTTCGATATTTTGTGTGTATCGATAGCTCGTAAATACAACGCTATTACGTTTGTAAAAACGTAGGCAGTAAAAGTTAATTACGAAATAGGCCTGTCGATGTTGCAAATAAAATATTACAAACTTGAGCGCGCGAGATAATTTATAGCGCAAAGGATATAATTTGTAAGAGTCGACTAATCAAGCGCAGCTTTGCGTAATCGAATTATCAAGTTCGGTCGGAAAATAAACATTTTCAGAAGGATAAATTAGGAAAATATATACGTTTGAAGGCTCGATTGGGTGCATAAAGTCTAGTATTATGGGAGGAGGCGCTGTAGGAATAACAATTATTGTCCGTAGGTTTGAGCGTCGCCCATTGATCGTCATAGATCCGCGTTCAACGCCGAGAAAAACATCCCCGTAGCTCAATCTCGCTCGTGTACTTGTGCAAGTGTACTTTCCGAGTAGCCTTAGGATCGTCTTATAAAGAGACGTTTCAGCAGGCGTACGCGCGCTCGGGAGTGAACTGCAATCCTTATAGGAGTAGAGAGGCCGCTCCATATCTCTCTCTCTCTCTCTCTCTCTCTTTGTCGCTCGCGCGTGTGTGTTCCCTGTTATTAGGGACAATTTCCAATTGGCCTCGGGCCCCTGCGGCCTAGCGCGGTTAAGGGGACAGGAGGCAAAAACGCCGAGCGAGCGAGAGAGCGAGAGAGAGAGAGAGAGAGAGAGAGAGAGAGAGAGAGGAAGCTTTACAAGACACATATATGCAGGAAGCACATAATGTTATGTGGCACCCGGGGGTGCAACTGCAGCGGCAGTCCATATACGTCGAGCGAATATTCTCGAGCAATGTCCTCCCGGCACTGCAGACTCTCTCTCTCTCTCTCTCTCTCGCTCTCGCTCTCTCTCTCTCTCACTCTCGCTCTTGCATTGCGAGCGTGTTTTATGATAAGCAGCGGAGTTGCACATTTTTGTTACGCGCCTTGGAGCCGCCGGCGATGCTTTAGCCCCTTTCGCGTATAGCGAAAAACTTTATGCTCTCGCCGCTTTTTCTTATTGTCCGTCGTTATCGTCGTCCGAGTTGGATAAAGCTTTTTCAACTTTGCGCCTCCGCACCCCTAACTTTTGCGCGAATATCTCTTTCGTGCGCGGACTTAATATCGAAACAATCGAGTCTCTCGCGTCGTTCGTTAACGTTCAATCGTTCAAAGGAACAAATCGATCAAGTCTCCGGCGACTTGGTTGTCCTTTTGTAAAATCTAACTCGCGTAGTTTCAAATGCTAAAGCATTTTTAGGGATTAATTAAGGAAAAGCTGATATTAAACGCGTCTATGAGGAAGTACTCTAATTATGTCAATGCTTTGCGTTACATCGTAAACGGAAACTCTGGAGCGTTTTCGGAGGTGTAAGTTAACGAGGAGGATTATGTCGAAGTCGCTTTTTGCGACGTATTAACGTACGTTGAAACGTACGAATGAAATTACCCTAAACTTGTGCGTTGAATTACGCTTAATTACAAGCTGTAGTTAACCTCCTGTGTTGACCTATACTAGGTCCACGTCGAGCCAAAGTCTTCGAAAGGAGCGCTTTGAAGAAAAGAAAGCAAATTTGACGGATGATTCCCGTTTTGTAAAGGAGGAAAGGATCGTGCGATCGGACTTAAATTGTTCCGCACTTTCTCGCGCGCCTAAAATTATACAAATTTTTACGAAAGTATGTTTTCGGCAAAACAAACAGCTGTCAAATAAATATCTGCGCGCTCTAGCATCGATCGGCATCGCCCTCGCAAGAAGCCCAAAAGGAAGAAAGGGGCGAACAAAGTCGAAATTTTTGAGAGGTAAAGGGAAAAAGGAAGACGAGGAGGCTCTCGTGGCCCGATCCGATGCTCGCGGAGGTGGATACGCGCGACGAGGGCGACGAGGGCGACGAGGGCGACGAGGGGGACGAGTGGAAACATAATCATTATGATTATCTCGTATTAGGTATTGAGTACGGATTTGCATAATGTTGCCGTACCTACGACCGGGACGATATAGCGTTTCCTTGCGTCTCCGCGCGCTTCCCTTTTTTGCCGTGGTACGAGTCCTGTGCACCTCATCGGCATATTTCGTCCGCTCGGGGCCTCCGGTCATTCGTTCCCCGTCGCACGCCGCCAACCTCTAACTCGCCCACCTCGCATTTTTCTCCGCTGCGGATTATATTTATGTGCTCGCGGCCCTCTTTGCTCTCTTTTAGCTAGCTTTCTTTTTCATGCGCGAGCGTGTTTTTCTCTTTGCTATCGCTCCTTTCGAGATCTTGCAATTGCGACCGATAGCCACCGACCGATACGGGCTTTAGAAGCTTTTTACGGGAGGCCGTTACGCGCTGCTTCGTACACACTTGAAGCGTAATTTATACTTGGTCGTTGTACTTACCGATTTCCCTTCCTTACTGCGCTATTGCTTACCACGCGGTATTGCGACACTTTCGCGATTACTGCTTTCTAACGATTATCCTTTGTAAGTATGGCAAAATACGTATTTGTGCATTTTGAATTTGAAAGTTAAACGGTTACAATGTTGTTTTTATGATCGTTTCCTCGGATGTACCGCTGTGTAAACAAGCTCGAAAAGCGCGTTATACCAATTACAGCTAGTTTTTTCACGTATCTACTGCTAAAATACGAAAGAATTATTCAAATTCTAACTCATCGGAAAATTACGATGACGATGACGAACCTCGAGTTCGAGCAAGTCATGCGTCCCTGAAATCTAAGGAACAGGTCTGCAGTACTTCGGAGATGAGACAACGTAATCGTGAACAAAATCTAGATTTGTCATGGTATTGTGTATCAAAGGTTGTGTATCAAAGGCGTGGTATCAAACCACGTTATTTGATATCAGTTGTCGGCATGTGAATTTCACTAATCGCGATTTAATATTTTTCATAGTTAATGATTACGCGTTCGCTCGTATTAGCAATTAATTTTCTCTAAAATTATCTCGTTTCACATTCACTTCCAACTTATTAAAATCTACTTATATCTACTTACATATTTTCATACGCAAAGATTCTCCTTTGACTAGTGTACGTTTCGAATAAAACTCGTTATCGTACAATTGTTCAAACGACGGTCGAGGAGAATTTCGAATCGTTGCAACAAGTGTATAATTAATATGTAAATGACATACAGTTCTGGGATTGAAATCTCTTGATGTGGCCGAGATTTTCATTTACGTGAAAGACGTACAGCTACGACACTTGTAAGAGTAACCTCGAAATTGAGTAGCGCAAAAGGTAAGCAACGCGATAGTGCTAAATGTCGACTACTCTTCTTATTTACGTCATTGATTTTCTAATCAATTTAAAATAGCTCGTATCAGAGCAGATCGTCCTCGAATAAAGCCGACGAGTAAACACGGATCTCGGATGAAAGAATATGTCAATCAAACTGTACGTACGCTTGCAGCGCTCGTGTAACGCGTTCTTTCTTTGTGTGCCAGGCTACACACCGTCCGACGAATGAACATCGATGTGTAATCAAGAGGTTGTAATTTTTTATAAAGATACATTTTTGCGACTCATCTTCATTCGACGAAAATTAATGGTACGGTGTACATCGCATCACATCTTGAGAATAATAAGTTTTTATAAGTTTTTATACACTGTATAATGAGTATTAATTATCGTGGAATCGCTTATTGTATAATACGAAAATCGGCTCGTTTTAAAATATGTGCACGTTATTATCAAGCATAATAGGCGAGATAAAAAAAATAAGTCTTACGTTGCTTCTATTACAATCGAGCAAAACTCAGTGGCGTTATAATACGTTTATTCGCTCGACCAATTGGTATTCCTAAAGGAAATACTCTAATCAACAATTATATTAAAAAAAATACACTTTCATTTTCACGCGGAAAATAAGAAAGGACAACAAGATATTATAAATTCGCTAAAACTTATGACTGTGCAACGGTTTATAGTGTAATAAAAAAAAAAAAAAAAAAAAAAAAAAAAGAAGCCGTAGTAGTGCTGATTATGCGTATTACGATAAAAAGCCATTAAATTTTTCGTGCAATCAATACTGGATTAAAGGTTCGAAAGAGAGGGCGAAGGCAAAGTACTGTGCCTTTTCGAACGTCCTAAGAAGGTAATTTAGAAAAGGTGAGTGAACCTATCCGCAACATCCTCCTGCTGCTTTAAAATCGTACGAAATCCCACGAAAAGCACGAGCTCAAGCAGCCTAATTTATCAGTTTCCAATAAACGCTCCATCCGACGACTCTATTGTGCCCGCGCACGCACACACACGGAGACGGAAGAATCTCCATCCCTCGAGTCTCAGGCTCTGAAAAATTGCCTCGCCTCCCCAAGGTAGAGAGAGACAGAGAGAGAGAGAGAGAGAGAGAGAGAGAGAGAGAGGGATTCCTTAATTTCGCTCGCGGTGCAAAGGTAATTATCGATAAGGGCCTCCTCGTACGCCCGCGCCCTCTCGAATATATCGTCGATGGGATCGAGGGGCCCCTACACAAGCCCAACTCCCGCGATCTGCTGTGTGCGCAGGGGCGCACTCTTGGAAATTGGGTTTACGCTCGCGCAAGCCCGGTAATTAGCGGACTACTCCCGGCCAAATGACGGTGTGGTCCCACGAAAGATGTGGTCCCTCCTCCCCCGCCCATATGACGCTCCGATGTATGCTAGAGATTAAAATCGCTCTCTCCCCCTCCCTCTCGCTCCCTCTCTCTCTTTCCCACTCCATTCTTATCCATTGCTGTATAACATCCCCCTTTTTGGAGCTCGAGCGCGTCGGTCTTCCTCCGTTTCGCTCTTTTCACCTTTCGCGCAAATAACTCTACTTATCTTTGCGACATACTGGGTGTGTCGATTTATTCTAAACTTTAACAGATTTACACCGAGTCCCTTGCTTTTTCTGCCGTTATTTCAAATAACCATTACTACGTATTGTCCTTTTCGTTAGGATATGATTTGATAGAAATCTTAACGATCAGGGTAACCAGTTTTCTAGGCGAATATACCGAGCTAATTAAACGACGATAAATCTGTAATACACACGTTTATCTCTATATTCAAATTTATTGAAATTAGTCATAGAAACCTATTCGTAATTCTAAAATGTAATGAAAATTTCAGAAATGTGGAATGCGCGATCTAGATTACGAACCTTCAAGCATAAAAGTCTCTAAATGGAAATTCAATATTAGCATAAGTAGAAATTCGTTAAAACGTTATTAACTTTAAAGCTGATTTCTTTTCTTCGTGCGCACGCAGAGTCGCGAGATATAAGGATACCAACCCAAGATCTGGAAAAAGTTTTGTAATCGCGACTAATAGATGTGTAACGCATTCAGGATGAAAATTAGACGACATAACTTGGAAAATTATTGCCTACGTTAATTTTTTTCATCGGAAACTTTAATATACAAATAATAAGTCTCGTTCAATTTGAAAATCAAACATCATTTCATAATGATAACGTTGAGAAATATAGTTTCGCGAAAATTCAATACAAATCCAAATCTAATTTATTACCGTAATTGTTAAATTATTCTTCTTATAGGCAGCAATGAAAAATATTCACGCGCTCACTCCTCATGTCGAGTGAAAGCGCAGGCGCATTTATAATCCCAGAAAACCCATACATCTGCTCCAAGTACATAACGTATCCAAATGAGTTTTGCGAGTACTCGCGTGTACTCGAATGTACGTTGAAAGAAATGTACTCTTGACGATGGCAATAAAGCAGCCGCCTTACGAATCTCGATGAAAAGGCATTTAAAATGCGCGCACTGTCGTTGCAACTATATCACGAGCTCGCACATTACGCATACGTACTTTTACCAAGAATACGATCGACGCATCGTAAACCCTTCGTTTTTAACAGTTCAATGCACTTTCCGACCTACGAGCCTACACTTTCCTACGTCTAATGTCATTTTCGCAAACTTCAGAAGGTCTTTATAATTATACGTTCTGTCGTAGATGAGATCGATAAGACGCCACACGTACAAATACCGAAACATTACGCGCGCGCGCAAACAGAAGTTTCGAAACAACGCATTCTAGCGAGCGATTTATAAATCTGCAGGTTCAAATACCTCTAATCGCTCTCTCATTGTTACCTTTATTATTCAAACGGCCGAAATCGCTTGCTTCAGATCTTGAATCTGATACACCGAAGGAATGCTTGTATCTAAATCTTCGCGCACAGGTCCAGGTTATAAAACGATCTCACCCACAGAAATAAATTCCTGCGTATTCGAGATAAACCAAAGTCCCCCGAAGGACCGTGAGATTGCAACGTTTTCCGCGGCTTCGTAATACAGGGCTCGCGAACGAAACCATCAACAGGATCAAATTCAACAAATTCAACAAATTCAACAAATTCAACGACAATGAACGCGGACCCGAGCGCTAGTCGTTGGCGAGGAATCGCCAACGATGCAAAGATGGAAAACTGCTTGGACACCGGGTATAGGACCTGGGGGTGGGGGTCACGGGCACACGTTCGTGCGATACGTCGCGATCCAGATCGAGAGGGGATCGTTATCTCGGGCCCCGGCGTCACGCCTCGCTCGGCCCGCGTCTCCACCTGGTGCGTTCGTGCGTACGTTGGGAGCGCGCGGAAGCGGACCCCGAGAGTTCGGCGGCTCCTACGCGCGGAAGCCGCCGACACCCCGGGCTCAGTCCCGATCTCGCCGAGATAACGCTCCCGCTGGTCGAGCAACGTGTCGCTCTCGCCCGAATTCCCCGTAGGCGGTTCGGCCCACATTCACCCCTCGTCGCTTTTGTACGCGCTCGCAGTACTTTTTGTGTAAAATTCCTGTGAAATTCCTGTGAAATTCCTGTGAAATTCCAGGATGCACCCGGGACCGGCTCTTGCGACTCCTCGACTTTATGCTTTGAAATTGAAAGAAATTCATCTCGCGCACACGACAAATGACGAGCCGCTCTTTTGCGCGTTACTTTCCTACAATTAGATTTTTGCAAAAACTTTTGCGTAGGACTGGATGCGACTTTGTGGAACGCACATCGAGGTCGCGCTTTTGTTCCACATACAAAGGCCAATTACATGAAATTGTGATAAGGTATTTGTTATAAGGATCGTACTAGATCGCCATTAACCATATCGAACAATCTCGAATCGCAACGCTTATTTTCATTGTTGAAACTAACGCATAACTAATTTACGTGCACCAATATTGCGGACTGTCGGTGAACTTGCAAGACATAGATTCGTACCTCTACCTGCATTTGCGAAAGTTGAATCGCACGTTGTAAATAAATTAAACTTTTCTACGCACACGATTAATGTTAATTAGTTTACGTGCGAAATCTAGAATTGGTGTTATGAATTTTTAATGTTTGCGCGCTTTCTTTGTGTACGAGTTTTGTACGAGTTGTGTACGAGTTGTGTACGGGATATAATACAGCGTCTTCTTTGAACATCGAGTAATTTCACGAGGTAAGTCAACGCACAACAAAGATCGGTCCGAGCAACGCGAACAACGCGGTTTGCTACTGCTTTACTGATAACGAAGGAATCATACGCGTTTGCTAACAACCGTATCGTAATAACCGATTGTCTCACCGAGAGCTTGCATTCCACTTTTCGCTTTGTCCAAGTCTCGAGCTTATTCATGACTCAACCCGTATACAGCAGATGTCCGAGAATCAACGATCACGAATTGACGCTATCGCCAGTCAGTCCTCCCATTTCGTCACAGTAATTTCCCAAATTGAACGCGGTTAAAAAAATGGACTGCAGTCCCCGGACAATACCGACCAGAGTGGCGGGAGGAAAACAATGGCTTTAGAAAAAACGGTATGACAATTGCGTATCTCCAGTGGGCTACAACGACGCTACATGGATCACGTACGCGGAGTAGTTCGTTCGGCGGTTTGTCGACAGAGGGGGGGGGGATGGTGGTGGTGGTGGTGTGGATGTGTGTGGCAAAAGAGAAACAAAAGAGTTGAAAATGGTAATTGCCCAATGGAACCGTAATGGAGAGTCGGGGTTTGCAATCGTTCGCGCGGCTCCGATTCTTGCTGGAATAGGCGATAATTGAAAATCTGGAAAAGTCGCGAACCGGAGATCGTACGATAAGTACGCGCACAGACGCGGATGCACGTCCTCGCAAACGTCGAATGCAGCGGAAAGACAGAGAGAGAGAGAGAGAGAGAGAGAGAGAGCGGTTGCAGCTAGTGCAGCGCACGCGAGGACCGAGCGACCATTACTCGGATGGCGAGCCAATGGAGAGAATCCCCACGCCCCCTTGCCGACGCTCTTTATCTCTCTCCCGCGTCCACTTTTTCCTCGTGCTACACCGGCTCTCCCCGGAGAAGAGCAACTGCAAACGGCATGCAAATATATTAATGCGCCCCGGCCTATTCCCCGCGAGCGCTCGGCCTTCGATACGTGTACCTGCACGCGACAGACGAGCTCCCGAGGTTCTCCCCTGCTGCGACCAACTCGCATCGAGCTCCTTCCTTCTTCTCCTCGTCCCTGGCCCGTCCAGGATACACCTCGGCTAATCCGGGGAAGCGCGACTCGCCTTTTCCCACCCAGACGGAAAATCGGGGGCCGCCGATCACCGAGGACACACCGTCTTCTTCCTTCTTCCTCGAATGTAATAGGAGGAGTCGAGGGCTGCTGTGCTGCTCAACAAAATCAGCTGCGATTGCACGCAGAAATAATTGATTCCAAGTTGGTGCATTAGAAAGGAAGAAAAACGCAGGGAAACGTTGTACGAAAAATGCGAATAGAGCTAAGAGCTAAGATCCCCTATAATTTCCCTACGGAAATTATCCAATGGGAATGGATTTGCGGTAAAACGTCGATATGCTCGTAAAAAGTGCAGTACTTGAAGACATAGGAGGTACGCGTTACGATCAAGATCGTACTAACCGAGCCTGAACATACGCCGTTACGAAATTACGATTCTCTCGTGCTTATAAAACGCTTGCGTTCGCGTACGTGTTGGCTACACCCGCATACGGAATTTTGCAGGAACATCTCGCATTAGCAAGACCACGTGCGAGAGACGTTTATAAAAGGACGATCTACCGGAATAATAAGAATAAGAAGGAGGATAGGCGGGTGAGAGGTAGAAAAGGAAGGAGAAGAGGGCAGAGGAGGCAGCAACGGTGCCGGGGGATGGGGAACGAAGGAGATAAGTATGTAAAACAATATCTCTGGCATAAGGTACACGCGTATATAAGTGTGAGAAGAGGGCAGAGGCCGTAGGGCAGAGGCGCGCTCGCAGTGGCGGCCAATTTAAAAAAAGTGCGAGTCTCGAAATCGCGCCGCGACGGTAAACAATGGGCCTCCAATGATAAATACGGCGCATTCCCGCGACCATTATGATCTTATTGTTGCTTTCGTTGCTCTCCTCTTCTCGCTTCCACGTGTGCGCGCGTGCGTGTGCAGGTGGCGGACAAACTTCCGAAGGACTTTATAATGCGAACGTGCGAGAAAAAGTGAAGAGACAGCGGCAGCGGGGAGTGGGGGTGGGTGGGGTGGGGGGGGGGAGAGCAGCGCATAAACAAATGGATAAAAAAATGGTGCGCGGAGGGAGGAACACGAGAGGAAAAAAACGAGAGAAACAAAGAGAAAGGAGAGAAAATGCCCCGAGACAGAGCAGAAGACGGTGTGGAAGACGGAGAGGAAGAAGAAGTGGAGATATAAACGAGTACGGGGAAGCGAAGAACCGAGAGAAGAGAGAGACCCGACGATTGCGCTCCGTCTCTCTCTCGAAAAAGCTCGCGCTGCAGATGCCCGCTCGGAGATACCGATTACAAACTCCATTTCATTTGTAACGAGGTCCATCCATTTTGGCGCTCAACCAGCGAACGCGCGCCCTCTACAGGTAGCGCCCAGATTTCAATGGCCGATATCAGCTCGTATTATCATTAGTTTTCCCTCGTGCTGCAGCTACTCTCCTTTCATTTTTCACTTCGTATGTCCGACTCTCGTTTATAAGCCCCTCGCACGCCCCTTTCCCCATCCTCTAGTCGCTCGTTTTATTGCTCCCTTTTTCCAAAGGGCTAAAGGGCTTTTGAATTCTATGCGGGGGGTTGGTTTTTCGCGCGATGCGATACCTCGATATCCAAGTGAAAATTTCAATGGGGGTTAGAGAGCTTTTCCTTTTGTTCTTTGGACGCGTTGCCGTTATTATCAAAAATTAAATGGATTTTTTCGCTATCCATCGGCAATGTGACGAAAATTTGACCATCCAGTTAACGCGTTTACCGATAAATTAAATGTACACAGCTACGATAAGATCGTCGAAATACTTTTAAGATTGGCAAACTTTTCAATTCCATCGGTAAGTGACAAGTCGAAGCCTTTGATTCGCGTAGAGCAATGAAAGCACCCGAAATAATGTACGAAGAACCGTGGAAATATTTGCTTGGTCGTGCGCATTTTTAACCATTAAAATGATAAAGATTCGAAACTATTCCAAGTTGTACGTATGATAGAAATGAAGACGTGAAAAGAGTTTCTCCACGAAGGAGCAAGTTTTACTTCAATTAAATTATAGACCTACGTACGTACATAGTATCCGTTTCATTTGCATTTTACACCATCCGTTGATTCAACGATGCATTCGTTATGTAAATCAAGGGAATAACGGCCAAAAGAAATGGTAGAAAGACCAACGTAAACTTTCCACGATTTCAACGTCATGCTCCACGTGCACACATCCAACCACGATTCTTCGACTTACGGCCACCATTTTTCATTGTTTGCCTCGATTATTTATTACCACTTGGGTTCGCTCGCTGGGCCAGACTCAAGATTCTTCCAGCCATCGTAGGCGCCTAGTATCCCATAATTTTTTTAACGATTTCACGTATCGGACCGGAAAATTCAACGGCGACCTCGGGAGGCTCGTGGTAGCACATAAAAACCGGCGGACAGGATTTTCAGCCGTAGAATCTTCGGTCGGCGTGTACCGTCGAAAAAGGTTTGGGACACAAATCAGCCGGTAAGCGACACACGGGGTCGTGAGAGGCATCCCTGTCCAGGGGCGCATGGACACATACGTGCGGGCGCTTCTCTCGGTCTATCGCACGCGCGGAGGACGTGTCACTTCGCATTGTTTTAAGAATTCCTAACAGGAGGACGAGCGCCGAGTCCGTACGAAGCGCACAGCCCAGGTATAAGGCCGACGACTTTTACGAGTGTGGTTGCCAGGTTGCCCAACGAGAGCCCTCTGACATTTCTCATCTTGCCCTCTTCGTTACGTTCCTTTTTTCTCCCGTAATGGAAAAGCTCATCGGTTCCGTTGTGCTTCCTCTCCTCGGGAGCGGGCTCTCCCGCTTCTGAGAAAATCGCTCGGTGATTTCCCTTCCCCCTCGGCCCCGCGCCCCGCCCCGCCCCCACCACCCGGCCGTAAATCTGTGGAAATAGCTCTCGCGCCGAATCACAAGGTACGCCAAGAGATTTTGTGCCAACCATCGGAATTACCAACAGAGTTATCGATCCCACACCGAGGACAATCGACGTTTCCAAGTACAAAAAGCTTAGATCGCGCAAATTTCACATCTCGCGAAACTGACTGTAAAATACAAAAGTCTATCAGTCGGAGGAATATTAACACGTACAGAGGAGTATTAACTCGAAAAGTAACGCGTGACATACATTTCCCTTACGCCATACGAGGGTAAGACTAAATTTGTCCTGTTTCTCTATTCGTTCGTAAGATCTAATATACTTGCGTAACGTTGGGTTTTCTAGTTTTAAAAGGCCCGTTAGTTGCCTAAAATACTTTCGATGTTTCGTGGAAGATAAAAGAGTAAAATCGATAGCGCGGGCATCGATTTTCGTTGAAAAATCGCGCTGAAACTCGAAACGGACCGCGTTCTCGAATTTCGTATGGAATTACTTCGTTGCGAAGCGTAAGGATGAGTCCGAGGCTTCTACGAGAAGTCGATACACCACAGGTAACAATTAAAGACTCATCGGTGCAGAAGGATATTTCGGTAATCGAGTCGAGCGAAACGAGCGAAACGAGCGAAATGGAGTTTACGCTCGGAAATGCCATTTTCAAACGTTCGAAGAAACGCGGTGAATTACGGAAGCAAAATTATTGATTACGGAGGAAACGCGGGAGAGAAGTGCAAACCTGGAGTTTACCGATAAAATCATAGGGAACTTGCATCGGAAACGTACGAGAAGTTTCGAGGAGTTTATCCTTTGCTATTCGATTGGATAAGTTACCGATCATCGCTCGAGCACGAGCTTTGCTCTTGCAATTGTTGTTTCGAAACAAACGTGTGGAAGACTTGGACTCGCTTGAACATTTGTCAGCTTTGCACATCGGTTTCGAAAACTTTCGCCGCGCAAGGTTCGCGCGACAGATCGATAACCAGCAACTCGATGCAATCTCTCGGAGCGAAGCCTTCTCCGAGACTTGAAGCCAACGACGTGCCGCAAAGGAAGAGGGAGCGGAATCGAGTAGGAAGGATTTAATCGGGAGCGACTGCGCGAGGGGAAAAAGACCGGTAGGCAACGACTCAAATCAATCTCGCGCGCTCGCTTTATAATCCCCGCTGACTGCCAGGATAATCAGAGGTAAATATTAATCTTAATCGGCAGAGGGTCCCAGGGCTACCGTGCGAGGCCCACATGAGAGCTGAAAGCCCGGGCTCCCCGGTCGGGGCATAATTCATTGGCGTCCGGGACGATGGGCGACCCGTGGCTTCTCCCGCCGTCTTATCTTTCTATTCCGAGAATATGAGTCCGGTCGAGCTGGCCAGCACCTTGAATTCCCAAATTGGCTTCCGCCTAATTAGGAATGAGAGGAGAGCCGAGGCGGCATTTCCAAAATATCCTCCGTGTCCCTCTGCTGGCGAACGTTGTGGTTTGCGTCTGTCCGCTCAGTTTTTGTCTTCTTTGAATTTCGTTCCTCTGACTTTTCAGGACGCCCGGAGAATTAAAATTTGACCCGGGATACTTCTCTGGACTCGGGAGTATTTCTGTCTCTTGAACTGTTCCTACATACGGAATATTTGGCGGTAGCTTCCGCCTGTGACTTTGCTCGCTCCTTTGCTCGCTCCTTTGCTCGCTCCTTTGCTCGCTCCTTTGCTCGCTGTTGGCAACCCTGGTATAAATCTCTCTCGGGTCGTTTAATATCTCGTTTCGCGGTAAAACACTTTCTACCCTCCTACAATGTTTCGATCGTTAGCGCTTATTGTCCTGCTCCGTCCTGCTCCGTCCTGCTCCGTCTTTTGCTCAGAAAATGATAAACCCTGACACCGTCTCAACGGCGAACAACAAGCGCGCGCTAATTTTTATCTCGAGCGCCGTTCCTTCATTTCGAAGCTTTCCATCGTGGAGAAGGTTCGACGGGGACGCGGGTTGGAAGGTTCGGAACTTGAACAATCGAACAATTGGGCCGTTGAAAACCATTCGAGCCGATTATCCCCTTTTCAACAAAAATTTATCACACACCATTTGAGATTTCTGACTTTAAACTTAGGAAATATTGTACGATACACTCGAGCGAAGATCCAAAGGAAAACAATACTCCCACGGTCCAGAACGCGCGACGGGCCTTGGGGCCTCGCAACAGCGGGGGGTCGACGAGGAAGAAGAAGCGGCACTGATGAAGGAGGCGCAGGAGGAGGAGGAGGAGGAGGAGGAAAAAAGCCGAAGCAACAATCTCCCCTAGACAAATTGTAATATATTGGACAGGACGCCTTGAATTATACGCCTAGACACCCAGACTTTCGAACAGCGCGTCCGCTACCGTCGCTGTTGTTTCTTAAAAAAAGAAAGAAAACCAAGGCAGAGCGAGAGAGAGCGAGAGAGAGAGAGAGAGAGAGCGAGAGAGAGAAGACGATTTCAACGTTTGATTTCTAAAACGTTGCAAAATAGCCTCTTTGGACATTTGAAATGCTTCTGCGACTACTGGACGAACGCAATCTTGATTGGCTCGCGCGAGTAGCGCACTTTGCCGAGATAATAATAATTCCGCAACTACGATAGTATAATAACATCGGGAAGCTCGAAGATCAAATCTGTGGGAGCACGAGAAAATCACAGAGTTCGTGATACGTGTATTAAATTATTTTTATTCCCCTTTAGTTTGTCGTCCAGCGATTGTCTGTACTTTTCCCTTATACTTCGCAAAACTAGTATCACTTTTATTCGAGGACCGACCGATTATTTAGATCGTAAAAAGTTATTTCGCTAAAAACATACCAACTATTTACAAGACCCACGTTTTCAGCTTCTTTTTCAAAACTTGAAAAACGTTGCATTCTTACGGTGCATTTCTCGAATTATTTTCGATCGATCGAAAACTCAGTATTGAATAATACATACGAACGTTCTCGTAGGGTAATAATAAAAAATTTTGAACACCAAAGTCATCGTTGGATAAATCCAACCAAATGTATATAATTTTGTAATACACATATGTGCGAACCGATCTTTTATCCTGCTCGAATAGTTTTCAAACATTACTGTCGTAAATTTGCATTGAGATATGGCAATGCATCCAGAAATATAATTTATTAACCTAAAATCGAGATTTGTTATTACGTGAAAGCACCAATACAGCATCACGTGACTTCGGAATAAACGCGTTAAAATACACGAAAGTTTGCGCCGGTTTTGGGTGCGAAGGACTCGTTGCAAGAGAGTCTTGATAATTATACCTATTTCAGTGACGACGGAGTGAAGGTAATACAAAAGGTACTGGCATAAAATTACACAATTTACACTACGTAATTTATATACTTAATGCAGCGTTGGTACAAAACTTAAAAGAGTACAGCGTCTAAAGTGCATTTCTCGCACGTTTACGTTACAGACCAGTGAAAATTATAACTTGGGCTACAATTAACGTGAAAAATTTAAGGCTCGATTACTCGTTCTATTTCTGTCTACCATTGGCTTCCTTAAGCATCCGGATTCTTAAAGCTCCTCTATCTCTAAAAAAAATACACTAATTACGTTTGTTATCAAGATTCCATAAGCGAGAAAAAGCATTGTGCAAATTATAGGATTTCTATGCAAATAATCAGCCCGCACGTGCCTAGATGTACATACAAAGTTTCATAAAGTTAATTGAAAATAAAACGTTACTTTAATTACCATTATCTCATACGCGCGAACAATTTTTCAGATACGATCACCGGCTGACAAACGAGTTTTTTCCCTCTCGTGAGTGCACCAATCTAACGCGTATCGTCTTCTATAAATTTTAATTAAAGCAATGCACTCCTCTCCCCTGGAGCCTCGTTAAATTAAACATGAAATCGCGATTCAACGGCCGGTGCTCTCATTGTATTGAAAGCAGTTTGCACAAAAAGTAGTACGAGAAATATGAGAGGGAACACGAGGAGGAGCAGGAGGCAAAGAATCGCAAGAGAAAAAACAAGGTTCACGGGCAGTGCGCGCCAAGGCAGGTGTTGATTCGGTAATCGAGCGGTAATTGCCAGGCTCCGTGCCTCGGGATGCACTGCCTCCTGAACTTGCGTTTGACGCATACCTGCGCGTATTTATGCTACCCGCAATTGCACGGGGCTGCTGTCGCGGAGCTGCACCGATCCGACTTCGAGATAAGAGACGCGCTCGCGCACGTCGATCACTTCATTTCCAAACGACAAGCCGCCTTTCTTCCTCGCCGCATTTTCTCCCGACCGGGCCATTTCCCTCCCGCAAACGGGTGGCGGAGCAGTTACATTTTCAGCTGCTTATAGCGAGCGGTTCGATCGGGTTCGAGTGGGATACGCGCCAGAGTTCAGCGCTTTTTCCCGAAAGTTTATTTCTCATAAAAGGCAAGGACTCATTGCGGCACCGCTTAACGCCTTCGACGGATTTATTAATTTTCGCGTTGTGCCGGCTGCGCATTGGTTAACGTCGAGCACGGGTTACACTGTAAGCTCGAAGCGAAACAGATGTAAAGAGAAAAAACGTCAGGAGCGTATCGATCCGTGTCAATCTCATTTTTTTCAGCAGCCGTTGGGATCGGAGTCGAGGACCGTCGTGTCCTCGCGCACTTAAGAATCGTGCTAAGCGAAAGGACGGTGCACGCGGCATGACGTTTTTGCAGATAGTTACGTATCGATACGCAGAGAAGCATCGTCGCGTTATCGGGCACGAGATAACATGTCCGGGCTAATTTAAGGACGTCTCCCATGAGATGGCTCGCGTACGTAAGCGGCTCGGCAGTCTGAGTGGCATCCTCTACCCTCTCCCATCGAGGATCCCGCGCTAACGAGGTCCAGCCACGAACTCGGTTGGACGAGCACGGCGACGAGGCGGGAGGGGGCGCGAGGAGGGATGAAGGTGGAAGGAGGACCGACGGCGACTGTCAATTAAGGACACGACTATGCCGAACCACATTTCTGCGCTTAGCTCTCCGCATTTCACTTCTCTCTTCCACCCCACTCCGCGACTGAATCCAATCACGCCATTCGTAGCAAGGACCTCTCGTCGTTCGCCATATTGGCAAAGTCATTTTTCTATCCTAGCGTCTTTCGTCCCGAGCGGAGCTTTTTTTACTCCGCCGATTCCGCTGATTCCGCCGATTCCGCCGATTCCGCCGATTCCGCCGATTCCGCCGATTCCGCTGATTCCGCTGGCGGCTCATTCGCTGCTTTCGAAGGACTGCTAGGAATTTCCGAGACCAAAATGTCGAGATTAGAAAGCTCGATCGTCGACTGATCAAGTCTTGCGCTTACCAATAATGATCACGATGCCAACGTTACTTTTACATGATTACTTGATTTTGGATCTTCCTAGTGATCGACTACCGGCGATTAGGCATTTCTGCCTTGTGCATGAGAAAGGAGGCAAAAATTTGGTCCATTAAATTTCAACGTGCAAATACAATATTGAGATTTAAGGTGCTTTCCTCTTATAATTTCTACGTCGAAGAAACTGGTTTTACACTTTTCTGTTTTACAGGTAATTAAACAAAAGCTAACATTTATCTTAACGTAAACTGTACTTGAATTCTGAAAACTTGTACGAAAAATTGATTTTTGTAACGAGCAATCGAAAGCAAGAATAATTCTACAAATAACTTAGGTTTTACATTACAAATTTTGAAAAATTATTCAAGACATTTCACAAAGTGTAATTGCAGAGAAATTTGTGATAATAGGATTATACGCACAGCTTATTAACAATTGAGCAAATTCCTTTATAGATACCGTGATTATTCATTCGAAGAAACGCGGCTGACGATTTCTCGATCTCCGTACGGTATATGCACGTGAAATTATGCCGTACAACGTCACCGCATACGTAATCCAGGGGATTAATCACGCGCTCCAAGTGCAGTCGCAATCTTTTCGCTGCTGTTCCGTGAAAGCCTTTGGGGGTCCACGAAATCGTCGGTAAAAATAGCGGTCGAAAAAGCCCGCGCAATATGCATATCGCGCCCACGATATTCAGAGGAAGTGCCGACGACGATGATTATCGCGAACCAACGATCTTACCCTATTGCTCTCTCGCTCTCTGTCCTCTTGACGCATTATCTCAACCTCTTTTCAATCTCTCTCTCTCTCTCTCTCTCTCTCTCTCTCTCTCTCGCTGTATTCAACTATTTATTTCGTCAAGTGACCACAAGTCCAAGCTTTATTATCATATTCTAGTAAAAAAAAAAGAAAAAAAAAAACGAACCTGCGGAAACTTAATTTAGCGTTGTTCCTTTTTCAATACAGTTTAGACATTTACATGCAAAACACAAAATGATAAATTAAATCGACATTAGCATTAAAATATACAATTTTACATCTCTTGACTCGTATCAATCGATAGATTATATCAGAAAAACGTACTTTGAAAGGAGATGCCAGAAGCCGAGCAAACGCGTCTTCTGCACTCATTTCGTAGAATCAATAATTGCGGTCGGTAGTAGTTTTCTTTTATTTCCGCGATACGTAGGACGAATTCGCTACTAATCTCTTCGGAAAACGTGTAGCCACGGGCGAGTACGAGGACACGTCGGCCGCAAAGCAAATTAAAGGAAGAAAGAGGAAAAACGCGAGCCGTAGTCCTGGAAATAGATTTCCGTCGCGCGCCTTTGGTTCATTATGCAAAATCGCGTTTGGATTGCGTGTGGTCAATTATATTATGTTAAGTAGAGCGTCGAGTCCGCTTTGGCTGATGTATCGATCGGTGAGATCTGCCAGAGACTGCTTCGCAGCTTCTTTCATTGAGCGAGTGCCTCTCCGTCTCCTCGCCACCTTTAATAACGCATTGTGCGCGCCTCGGCATATTAGGTTTATGCTAATGTCGAAGATGCTCCTCGCGCGATTCGATTCGATCTCTTTTTCGGTGCGAGCGGAGAAAGGAGGTGAAGGGGAGCGCGATCTAATCTACCTGCGCCTCCGTGTGCATTGTTAAGTGTCATCTCGCGTGGCCGCGTTGGCAGCACACTGGGATTCCTCTCTTTCACGGATCTACAGGGCTTCCCCGATCGACTCCTCGGGCCGGTCCATCCTTTATTTTAATTAACTCTTATCCGATTGTAAGCGCTTATACGATTCTTGAATGCAGCCCATCTCTTTCATCGGGAAATTGCTTACCTTTCCGCTTATGCCTGTTTCAGTTCCTCGAACGCTTTTGCGTTATTCGCATCGGCGGCTACCGTTGTTTCGTTCATTTGCGAAATCTATCGTATGAGCAGCTATTTTGGATAACCGACGTTTCGCGTGAGCAATTTGACATTTCGTAAGTGGCAGTCGCTGCTCTCGTCATTTGAAAGTAATTTGCGTCACAAAAGCCTGGATTTAAAATTATAATCGCAATTTTGAGCTTTTAATGCAATAAGTTGAGCCCACGTTCCGTGCGCCCATGGTAATATCGATTGCGATGTTGAAATCGGTCCCAATTCTTTACTTTTTCGACCGTTTGTCGACCGACACGAGTTTCGTAAATTACGCGCTAACCGCTAACTATTTTTAACATTCGTTTCAGGCTCGTATATTTCATAATCGTATATCAACCGCTTGCTGCCACAAGCCACTGCATAGAAAGGAATAAATTTCTGTCAGCGTGTCACTTCGATGTTTGAAATTTCTGAAGTCAATGAGAAATAAATCATTGCCTTGCGACCTAGAATTTCGTCTTTCAATGAAATACTTGGAATCATATATATATATATATATATATATATATATGATTGAAAAACGCCCGCAAACGCGAAGCTTTTAAATAACTTTAGCTGTATGTACAACTTCTGCTCTCAAGGGCAGATCGATCTTTATTCACCGAAATTAGACTAATCCAACCTAGCTATTTGTATATTTTTAACAAAATATCATTTCCCCTCGAACATTATCAGTTTGATTATTAAAATCTTTGAATAATATACTCGGGCATTAGACAACATATAAATGATGTTTGAACGAGAGACGTTTCAATTAAAAAAAAGAACCGCGGTAATAAAATTTGTCTTTTAATATTTTCAATAACGTGATATTCATATTGATACAGCCACATACGTGTATATACGTGTGCGTGTGTGTATATATATATATATATATATATATATATATATATATATATATATATGCAGCGAGTATAATAAAGCCGTCGAGTTAAGCTTGTACAAGTTTGCAAACGAAACAGCAGAATGCAAGTTTTGTAAATCGCAACTCTTTTGCTTGTGACTCAACATGCGTAGGATGTGCTATGGAGAGTAAAGAAGCCGTATGATACAAATGTAACCACCAGATTTTACAACGATACGCGCGTGAATCACTTCCGCGTCTAAAATAAACAATCTTTGTATGCAGAGGAAGAAAAAGGATTAGAGAACGGGAAATTAATTGTAAAATTTAACTTTGGCTGTAATTCAATCAACGGTTGGGCGTTTGTGCGACGATGAAAAAATTCGTAATTATCGATGCCATTATAATGTTCAAAATACATTGATTCTTCAGCGCGTAGAAGTGCTTCCGAGACTTTCGTCGCACCGAGCAATTGCATTGACATTAAAGTGGAAAAACTGCCATCGCTCCCACGAGTCGTTCTCGACGAATATCCCGTACAAAATTGCACCTCGTTATCCTACAATTGTAGGATAACGCAGGATAACGCACGTTCGCCCGTACGTATTTTGACAGACCGTATGTGGCGTTTATGACTCCCAAATGTGGCTTGTACACTTAACGTAGATCGGAACGTTTTGTATTCCAACTGCTCCGAACAACGTGAAATTATTTACAGGACGACTTAAAGAATTCGCCGTAAGCAATAAATTGTCCGATCGAACACCGACTGTTACGCGCGATTGTAATTTCGAGAGAACGAAGCAAAGAAGTTGAGCAAGCAATAAATGCTCGAGGAGCACGTGGATTGAAGTCTCAAGCAGTCGGATGACAGGATGAGAAGAAACGAAGTAAAAGCGAAAGCACCAGCATCGAGAAGGGAATTTACGAGTTTCCAAAAGCGATTTAATAGAGATCATAACTCTTGGGAAGCGAAAATACAAGGTTGACGCACAACCTCGGAGACATCTTCGGGCCGTACGAGCCGTCCGTACCTCGTGGACCAACCAAATGAGCGATTTAGAATCAAACCTGTTTTTGTCACCGCATAGATTAGCCGTTTGCTCGGAGCGAGGAAGGAAAAAATGCAGCGCCAAAGTCTTTCTCACGAGTCTCCGCGCAGGTAGGTAAATCTCGGCGAATTTACACGACGGTCCATTCGTAAAATTAGCATATAATAGCCGTGAGCCCGCGGGCGCGTGAGCTTCGCAAAAGCTCCGTACGACGAGTCGATATGATCGCCGATAGATACCACGGGGTCTGGATCTTTTGGGGATCTCGCGGCTCTGCATAATATACATGTACGGGGGACATGAGCTTGTTCGGATGCGCGTGTCGCGCCGATGATAAACGGGATTCGCTCTTGTCGCGCGATGTATGCGCGATGTATGCGCGATGTATGCGCGATGTATGCGCGATGGACGGATCCCTCGGGAGCTCCCTCGCGATACCGATCGACGTCGACGTTGAAAGAGGTGCTCGAGAGCGGTAACCTCGCGGTATTACAATTTTTAACTCGCGGCGGAACTATTTCCCGTTGCGCACTTTGTCTTACTACCATTATTGGGGCCTCGACTGTGACGACATTTCAGAACGCATGAATAATTTCAAGCTATTATTTACGTTATTATTTAACGGCTATTATTTAACGGTTTACGAGCCCATTTTGTCAAATCTTATATCCACGAGTCAATTTGTTCGTCATTTGTATTCATTAACGAGTAAGCTGCTGAGATCTCTTAACGTTCTTGAGGTTTACGGCGTTTAACGATGTTTTTAAGCTGGATTTCCGTGAAGAAAATGGGAAAAGTGTTTAAAGTACGTTTAAGCGATTGTTCTTCGAAGATATACCCTTTCCCTTGTTGAGATTTTAAAGAATGCCGCGCGAACTGTAGTCAGAGCTGTTTTAAAAATATTTTGAAATATTTTAGATATCGTTTATTTGAAAAGGTGGAAATGTAAAAATGCCGTGGTTTAATAAAACAATAGCGTGTACACAAAAGTATTAAAAGTATAGGTACACTGTCCAATTACGCTTATTACAATAACACGGCCCTTTCTTTTACAAGTGCATTGTCGCATTTGCAGTTAACAACGTACTAACACAGGCGCATATACGCCTTTATGTGCACAAAACAATGCAGGCATTGTATCATTCGTAATTTGTACGGCCTTGAACATATTCCTTTAACTTATTAAGTCGAATAAAAGACATTTAAGGATTTGACATAATTTTGTAATTTATTTAGAAATTCGTTTTAAATTACTGTGCTGAAAAAGGAGTTTTTGCCAAAAAAAAAGAAAACGTCGTTTTCATGAAAACAGAAAACATATGAATAAAACAAGAAAATCATCTATTAAAATAGTTCACCGATGAATGTAAACACCAGTTAAAATTATCAATTGAGTTGCCGATTAAAGTTATCAATCGTGATACAAGCTTCTTATAGGGTTATTAGTCCTAAAACTGGGAGATAAAAGATTATTTTCTGCAATTCATAGAATTTATAGAAAACTATTACGTTTTCTGGTAGTCAAACTACTAAATACGATATAAGCACGTTTCGATTTTTCTGCTAGAATTAACCGGGAAAATGCGTTTATTCTTCATAAGATCTTATAATTTACCCCCTTTACAAAAAAAAAAAAAAAAAAAAGAAAAAAAAAAGAAAAAGAAAAAAAGGAAAAAAAAATTATAAACGTAATTTTTCATATTCATCTTTCATTAATGCCTTTCCATTTTTAGCGTGATTTATGAATTGATCTACTGCCACTGCCGATTCGTTAGAATGCGTTAAACTTTGCGCACCTAGTCGTTTAAAAACCTATCGTCGATTTCGATGCGTCATCGCGTGTCTACACACCCACACACAGACCCAGAGACACATACTCTCTCATCTCGGAAATACAGCGAGAAGGGGATTGTTAACGTGCGAGAAAACAGAAGGTGAGAGGTAATAATTGTTGGGTCACCTAATGGAACTTTAAAGAGCGATGATGGCTAAGATTTGGACAAGAGCGAGAGAGAAGGATACTGTATATTTGGGTGGATAAGCTCAGCCGCAGTCCAGGTGGTTTCACTTTTTAAAGACGCCAAATTGACCCGAAGCTCGATTTTCAATTCGTCACTCTTTCAATTTACCGATCGTGACTTACAAGTTTACGGAAAAACCACTTAATAATCTCATAATCAATGCTATTAAAAGCTCTCTGGTAACTACTTGAAGTAATAAAATATACACACATACATACGTATATATATATATATATATATATATATATATATATATATATATATATATATATAGAGAGAGAGAGAGAGAGAGAGAGAGAGAGATTTAAAACTCGCTATTAACTCGAGCTGTGGATAATAGTTCTCGTGTATTTCTAATATTTTATACATGTAAATTCATAAACCGGATTTTTAAATTTCAAATTGAATTAAAATTCTTAATATATGCTTTCTATTAAATTAGTATTTTTTATATTTCTCGTTTCGTCTCGGTAAAACATTTATTAACGTTGAAGTTTTAAACGCAGATGCTTCTAACAGTTGATTATTTAAAAGGAAGTTTTTTTTACGTATAAATAACAAATCCCATTCGTAACGCGATAACAATTTCGGTATGAAAATCACGTCATATAATAAGCAGCGTTAAGAGAGGAATAAAAAAATTATTTGCGTTAAGAATACTTAACCAAGTGAATATTTACAGAGCGAGTGTGTCGTATTTATTGAAATACGATCGCGCGTTTTATAGGCAAACGTTACAACCTCGAAAGATTTCGACAATGTTTTCACCTCCGTTGTTTAATGTTTGTAAAATAGCGTTGGAACACCTCACGAATAATTGAATAAAAATCCAAGTTTCGCAAACCCATCGTATCGAATAGTCAATAACAGCGTTTCGCCGAAAAGCACTCAACCATCCCCATGTTATTTTTTTCAAATTAATTCCAGATCATCCCGAGGTAGCAGCGAGATCTGCACTTGGTTTTTTCCCCGAGAGCTCGATCTCGTCACAACTCGTCCTCGTCGTAACTGCGCACCATTTACGAGCGAAAGATAAGCCGCGAGGTAAACAGGTACACACTTATTAATTGACGGGCCGAGCGTTGAGTCCCGTCGGCGATGAACGTTGGACTCGAGGAGCCGGAAGACGGGGGTGATCGACTCCCCCCGAAATCCCGACGCGCCGATGCGATCGGATTATCGGGGAGGAAGGTCGGTGAGCCAGACGCTGGATCGCCGCGAGGGAGTCGTATCGCGCATACCTGCACGCGCCCCACGAGCTAATGACGCGTGTCCTGGTGGTCGGTTAAGTAGCCTCGTTACTCCGAGGCCCTCCCCGTCCTTATCTCGACGCCCCAAAGTATCCTCGTCGCACGCACCTTCGGGATCTCGGTGACGATCGCAGCCACTCCGCGGTTCGACGGATACGTTTCTCGTTACTCTCAACTCTTGCTTTCTAAGAACGAGGATTATTACTGGCGAACGCACCTTTCCCTTACGAATTTATCGCGGACGGTTGCACTTGCTCGTTTAATGTCCGTGGGAGCTACCAGCCATGAACCCAAGGCTGCAAGGCAAACTCATGAAACACGGCTTTCCACCGGATACTCGAAGCTTGGCTTTCTGCATTTGCCCGCTGAGTGTACCGAGATTGCAAATGGGAAACCGATGGGAAAATCGCACGTATAACTTGTGTATTTTGAAAATGCAACGATTTCGAGCGAGATTTTCGCGTCGGAAAGTTTGCGAATTTGGTAATAGTGCGTAAAATACGTTCTGCTAGGGGTGAGCGATTGTCATTCGCGAGTATCGTCCTTAAGCTTTCGTCGAACGCTCTAATTTCTACGATTTTGAGATTTTTTAATCAGTAACGACAGTAGGAAGCAAATAGAAAGAAAAATGATTTTGCTTTTTTTTTACATAATTCGAGCTTAAAATCGCACGAGCTCCATCACTGCAATTTAATAGTAACTGTCGGGAAATCCTTAGCGGTAAGTCGCGTGTAATAATCTAAATAACAGATATTCCATACAATGATAAGAAAAGCAGCCGCATATCGAGTTTTAAGGATACAATTTACGGCCTTGCGCTCCGATCGTATTTTAGACGCGTGTTCCTTAATAGACTTTTCTCTTTAAACCAAGATAGTTTCACACATCCATCCGGAGAACTCAAAGCGTTCCGCTTATCAAGGTGTACGTTACAGGCCCCTTTCTCCCGTCCTCCTTTTCCGCGATCTCCCTCCGGCTTAATTAACGCTCGGCCGGCCAAAATTCCTAGAAAATCCAAAATCTAAGAAATTACGAGTCTCGTAAAAAAATCTGAAATTTCCCTTTCTCGCGCGATGCCCAGTCCACCTTTCGAAGACTATCGCCGCCGCGCCGTCTATCTCGATTCTCGGAAGCGCGGAGGGACGTTCTCTCTCCGATTTTTCGGTCCCGAGTTAAATTCAGACCCAACTTCATCCTCCACCTCCTCCTCCTCCTGCTCCTCCGCCGCCTTTCTCGGGGACTCCTAATCTTAATGGCTCGTGTCAAGCTGATTACCCAGCTTGTTTACATTTGGTCACTCCTCGACGATCTCCTGGAATCTTCAATTTATCTCCCTCTCTCTATCTCACTTCCTCCGTTGGACGAACCAAGTGTTACTTTTCTCGTTCCTCCTCCAAGAAAGGAAGAAGAAAGAGAGAGTGAGAGTGAGAGTGAGAGTGAGAGTGAGAGAGAGCGAGAGGGAGGGAGGGAGAGAGAGAGAGAGGGAGAGAGATCAGCTTTGGAAGATCGGTTATCTCGTCCGGCTGCTTATCGATTCGCATTGCATTCGCGCGGCTACATTCTACCTGATTTGAATTGACGTTCGACTGCTCAATCATCCTCGTCGTCCAACTTCGTTTTGACTTTTTTCGCACCCGAGTATTTTATCGTTGCAGGCTAAGACAGGCAAACGGAATACGTTTGTACGTCTCCGGTAATTCCATACGATATCGTATCAATGTCTTCCTGTTAATCGCGTGCTCATTTGAACGGGCCTTTGTACCGAAATGCACCAAAGAATCAAAACAATTAATAGGTCGATGGTATTAGTTTTCGCAACGTTTTTCCACTTACTTTCCTGCCTAACGAATTATTTCGACAGACTAAGATTTTATTAAAATACAAGCGTTGATGGACATTGAGGACACGCGTCCCAAGGTTGACGAAGAAAAATGATTTTTCATAGTCGAATATTACGATTCAAAAAAATGTACTCCGACACAGCGCGAATAATTAATTGACAGATGTGGATTCTCACGCGTTTGAACGCTTTGAGAGTTCACCGCACTCCAAGACCAAGTGCTGTCGCTCCATTATAAATAAAATAAGTATGAACTGTACAAAACGAGAGCGCAAATTCGAGTACTTATCCGGGCTTACGTAAAGTACATAGCATTAGACCCTTTCGACTGCGTGCAACGGAATCACAGGTTGAGATTTCAAGGCCTTTCAATCTCGAAAGACGAATAGTGGAAAACGTCGGGAAAAGTCGATTGGGCGTGTAAAGGAGTCTCAGGAGTCTCAGGAGTCTCAGGAGTCTCAGGAGTCTCAGTTGGAAAATCTCGCTGACAGTTTGACGAGGATGAGAGCGCGATGTTATTGTCGAACCAAGCGATGCGCTCGAGCCACGTTCCGACGGCAGCCAACGTCCGCGCGTCCGAGGGAGAAGAGAGTTTGGTTCGTTTGCCGACGGTGAAGTCGCGTCCCAGGTTCCTTCGCTCCGTCGCACTCGCAATTCAAAACTTCCCTTCCGGCGTCCCTCCCGCCCTCCTGTCGCGCACGACATTCAAAACGAAATTGGTACAAGTGCGAAAAGTCCTGCGCAGCCTAGACCAAAGCTTAATAGGATTTAATCCTTTTGCCGTAAGCCGCGCCAGTGGCAATCGCAAAGCCCTGAGCTATTAACCCGCGGATAAGAAAATTGTAATTTAATCGACAATCAAGACAAGTAGCTCCAAGTAGCTCCAAGTAGCTCTTTACCGATGTACGGTAATCGTACTAGGGAAATTATTAATTAAAGCA
Organism: Wiebesia pumilae; assembly: GCA_018907045.1. Taxonomy (NCBI): domain Eukaryota; kingdom Metazoa; phylum Arthropoda; class Insecta; order Hymenoptera; family Agaonidae; genus Wiebesia; species Wiebesia pumilae. The sequence goes on from JACCHZ010000138.1 coordinate 8,920,519, forward strand.
ATGATTAACAGCTTTCGAAAGTCTCAGCGGAATCCACGATAATGATGACAAATTAGTCAGTTTCAAGATTTGCATTATAATTTCTCCATCTTCGGTAATAATTTTAAATGCGAGAAAGTTATCGCAGAGTGGAATTTCTCGAAATATCGCTGTAATACAGAAATACCCTTTCGGCCGATGCATGAACTTAGAATTGCATTAAAAGTTTCCGCGTACCGCTGCCTGAGAAATAAATATTGATTCGCCGATATTGATATTTAATAATACAATTCCAACTCTAAATCGAGCACATGATCTGTCAAATGTAAAAAGTCATTATAATCGACGGAATTCATGAAAGCTCTTGTAACAAATCACACGGTAATTTCGTATGATTAACCTTCTCTACTTGGAGGTAAGAAAAAAATGCCGAAACCGGTCGATCCAAAATTAATCGATCGCAACCATCGTATGCTCGTGGTGCGCGTGTTTTTTCAGCGCTCCTCTCACTCTCTCTCTCTCTCTCTCTCTCTCTCTCTCTCTCTCTCCCTCTCACGCACACACACACGCGCGCGCGCGCGAGCACGCAACATTAAAGAGCTCGTTCTCGCAAGTAACTTTTCCTATCCTCGTGCACGTGCACAAGATTATCGGCGAGGGACTCTTATATCGCCCGCCGCCGATTCTCTCTTTCTCTCCCCGCAGTCGATGCACCTTGCTGATGCACGTACAACAGCCGATGAGGCTCCCCCCACCCGGTCGATATCGAATTGGCGTGCGCGCTAGATCGAAACTGCGAGTCCTACACGAGGAACATAATCTCGCGTACCTACGATTACTTTTATTTGTCCCTTTGGCTGTTCTCGCATCACTGCGGGCGATGGGCGATGGTCCGCGCTCTTGGTAGAGGGGCACCCCGCGATAAAAAGTGCGGTTAGTCGGCGGTAGATGGGCGACTTGTCCGGGGGGTGGTGGTGGGCGAGGGGGCGCACGTCGACAGTACCCGGCAAGTCTTCGCTCGCGGTAACGAATATCGCCTTTTATATTATATTTTATCGTCAACGAGAGAGAGAGAGAGAGAGAGAGAGAGAGAGAGAGAGAGGGAGAGAGGGAGAGAGGGAGAGAGGGAGAGAGAGAGAGACGCTCGCACGCAAAAGTAAAAAAAACACAAGAGAGAAAGAGAGACGGCTTGGGTTTATTATTTCACTTTGAGCGAGGAGCGGCGACGGCGGCGCTCGTTGTCTCGTTAGCGCGTCCAATGGGGTTCGCGCTCTCACGGACGCCCCGCGCACCTCGAGCCAATCGCCGCCCGCGAACCGCTTCGCGTGTCGAGCTCGAGCACCTCCTACTCGCCCTCGTGCACCTACATGGACTTCTCTCTATATAACGCTTCGCACTGATTCCCCCCAGTGCACACAACGTCCGCCGCGCGACTCCCTTTCCTTTTTCGCAGCGCCGTAACGCGTCCTTCGCGCGCTTCCCGCGACCCCGGTGCCACTCGTCCAGGAGCTTTGTCTCTTCTTTGTCTCTTCGCCGACGTGCGCCGCTTTCCTGGCCCAGGACGCTTTCCCGCGGCGCGCCCCCCTTCCCGAATCTTAGGCGAGAGCTCGAGGAGCGTCGAGTTTGAATTTCCCGCCGCGAGTATGGCGGCCGCGCGAAAATTCAAACGCTCCGAGGAGGCGGTGCTCGATGATTCGAGGCACGCGTGATCGATCGGCGTAGGTTGCGGGTATCGATGATCGACGACGCGAGAGCTCGCGTCTGCCTCCGGAGATCTTATCCGGGCACACTTGTTTCTCACAATATTTTGAGGCCGAGGTATTTTACGTAACCTGCAATTGTAAATTATCGGACGATTTTAATTTAACCGGCTTCGTTAAAACGCGTCCTAGTACTTTTCCGCTTGATAAAAGTACCGCATGAGATCATTTACTTTAATTGGCTATAAATAATTAAAATTACCAGCCGCAAAGTGTTCGTGAAAAAAAAAAAAAAAAAAAAAAAAAAAAAAAAAAAAAGAGGAATTAAATAGTCGTTAACAAAGCTTAAGTCTTCCAGTCTGTAATTAATTTATGAAAATTAATTACTATGAGGTAATCATTATTTTATAATGTCCAGATTGTATGAAAATACTATATTTAATTAGCTTGAGACTCGGTATTATGAATTTTAGGGTTTGTGCGAAAGTTCCTTCGAAGGAATGATTTATTATCTGCTTGAAAGTTCTTCCACGTATAATGGATGTATATTTTCGCATTTTATGATCACAATATAATTTGCATAATTGTACGAAGAATGAAGACTCGAGGTGCCCTTACCTTTAATCGTTCGTAATTCTCTTGAACATTTGAATAATATCATTTTCATTGAGTTATGAATTGCAGCATTCGGAAGCTTCTTTTTTTTTTTTTTTTTTTTTTCAAATTTATCCATTGAATTATTCGAACATTTATCATTAAAGTTAATGCGATGGTAAGTTTGCATTCTAAATCTTGATACCGCTAAGATAACTAACATAATCATTTGTTTAGAAACCGTTATTTAAAGCGGCTAAAGCCGAAAACTTCTTATTTCGTAAAATTATAAATTAAATTTATAAATATAAATGAACTTGTTTTATGCGAAAGAATCCCGGGCAAAAGTTCTTAACTGTCGAGGAGAACCGATCGAATACGTTTGAAAGAAGATTTCATTAGAGTGTACTTAATAACTCGAATAAAAGCTGCGTAATCGCTTGCGCGTGCTTGAGATATCGGATGAAATTTACTCAACGATTAGTCGGATCCACTGGAATTCCGATAAATCCTACTCGAATTCGTCCACGTACGTCGATCGGTGCATCGATTTCATTCGCTTTCGTCGTGTCGACTCCCGTAGGTGATTTAATAAAATACGCGCACGACTCAACGCCGACTAATGAGTCTGCGGAATTCGTCGATTGCCCGCGTCACACTGTACACGCACACTACTTACGCGCTCGCGCGTAATTTATGACAATAAAACAAGGCGCGCGTTAATCGATGTACGTGCCAATGCGTCCCATAAACGACAGTTTAATAAGGCTTTTGCTGTCGCGCGCGTAATTCTAGATTTTGAGTACCGCGGTTGGAATAAACCTATTGAATTTCCTTGCGCGGAAAACAATCGACCTTATCTCGTTGATTTGTTAATTAGGAAATTTATACGACGCTATAAATATTTTTTCATCGACTCTTACGTATAACGACAATAAACGTCTTTCAATTAGGTGGACTCAACTTTCCTGCAAACTAGTGCAAAATACAGGAAAATATTGAATATCTCTGATATTCATCAGGTAGAAACAATGCTAAATTTGTGATAAATATAAATATTGGTGTATTGTAAATGTTTCTTGCATTTGAGATCGTTTGAAAAATATATTTTCTCGGCAGAGAAGAAGAAGATAAAATCGAGAATAATATTGATTCGTGGGAATGGATAGATGCAATAATAGCTTGTAATATAATAACGACGGAAAGCTCTCTGTAAATCGTGAACATTTACGTGTATTTACATGGCATACCTAGCAATAACCAATAAGCGAATTGCATTTCAATTAAATCTGAATTCGAGAATTTGAAAGCGTCACTTCCGAGCGTAAGTTATCGCTATCGGAACGAAAGTATCTCTTATCAACGTTAACTTTTGTAACGTGAAAAATGTCCACGAACGCTATTGGCGAAGCGCCTCTGCTTTCGCGTAAGGAAGCAAAGGAAAGGCGGTCGAAGGACATGCACGAGTAGCTTCCCGCGGCTAGGAATCGGTAACTAGAATGCAATTAAGCCGGTTTATAAAGAGCGAGCAATTAAACGTATCCATCAGCTCTATCGCGGCAAGGCTTTTTCATCAACCTTCCTACGTAGAAGTGTACAAAGGAAGAGGAAGGGCGGAAGGGGGAGCAAGAGGGTGAATCGACTATCGCGGCGACGGTAAATCGTTTCGTGCGCGGCGTTCGGAGATCGTGAAAGACGATTCTGTGAATCGCTTGACACCTCGTGTGATGTATGGTCGCACACTGAGTACTTGTTAATTCAGTGGCGTTAGTTCCGTAGGATGCCGGCGGTTAATGGCTATACATTTCGAATGACCGCGAGCTTACATACTTGGCACCTTCCGATGTCCCCGCACCACTCCTCCCTGCATTCCGGGGTTGTGGCACGAAAAAAGCCGAACGAGAGGTAGATGGATAGCTAGATAGAGAAGGAATGAGAGAGAGAGAGAGAGAGAGAGAGAGAGAGAGAGAGATATGGAAAGGCCATAATGTGCAATTATTTCGAGAATCATCGACCCTTTAATCGTAGTTGTAATTTAGAACCTTATTTTCGAGTGGCACTCGACGAGGTAAACGTCGTTTTACAATAACTGCGCGTTAAATTCATATTAAACTCTTTGCGTTGCCGAAGCAAATTTTTATCGGCGTTCTACCGAACTCGGAGTCTTTTGAAAGTGATCGGGTTGATGGAAAGTTCCTTGAGCAACAATAAGAGGTCACGCGATTGTATTTTCACTCTGGAAATCTTAAGCTAATGTGTGCTTAAAGCGCTGACAGAGATTCTTTCGTTTTAGCAGATTATCGTGCGCCGAAGAAATTGATTACTGAACTCTTCAATCGTAACCTCTGATGTAACTTCAACCGTTGGATTAATTCACGCGACACACAAAAATATATAAGAATATAATTAAATCCAACTTATGCTCTGTCCGTTCCAGTCATATCCTAATAAAAAGATAATTATTATTCTGTATCACGCAATAAGACAGGAGGTAGTACGAACAAGGCTTAAAAGATTTTACCTTTGCTGTAGATATTAGATATTAGATACAACGCCTCAGAAATACAATTAATATACTTATATTACGGTTACAATCGTTATAGCAGGAACTTATTTGTTCATAATAACAAGTCGCAACGAATAAATAAGTGCTATCAATTTTCAGGACACTTTACCAGTGATACTAATAAAATAATGTTTCTTTGAATTTTTACGTACTTTAATATTTGTCTTGTACTGATACTTAATAGGTGATTTATTGAGCGAACAGCATCACTTCCTTGCATCAAAATATGGACGTAAAATAAAAGTTTAAAGAAAGATACGGAATAGAAAATTATTGAATAAATCATTGTATATTCTTTTGATGCAACATTAGATATTGAATTACTGGATACATTAATGAATAATGTATTGCTCACTTTGTTTTACTGACAACCCAATATTCGCGTCAGTGCACCGGGAAAAATAGAATTTTATAATAACAAATTATTATCATTTAGTATAACTGTGTCCACGAGGAGGACTCTCTCGTAAAATTATTCCAATGTTATTATAAATTTGTCGTACCTCTAGGTTTTCACAGTTACCTATCAAATATCTTATGATCGCTACAACATGCATACGCCTCGTTATTATTCCGAGGAACGAGCGAATAGCTCTAAATACTACAAATTACGTACAAAAGTTCTTCATTCGTCATTAGAGAATCCAATGCGAACAAATGGTTTCTGAGTTTCCGGACCATCGGTTTAGCGCAACACCGAATTACGTTGCCGAGGAATATACGTCGCGACGTAAGTGTAATCGCGAATGAAAGTGTGCAAAAAAGGACATAGAAGTCAAAGCACGTGTTTCTTAGAAAGCGATTTGCATAATTCCAAGGAAATCATCTGCCACACTGATCGAGTCGCTCTGCCTTCGTCGCGGGAGGACACGAACGAACTCATCCGTACGCGTGTGTACATGCGCCAGATACATTTGTAGAAAAGTCAAGGTATCGTAGAAGATCCGATGAAATATCGGCTCTCTGATCTCGTTGTTTTAAAAAGTGCAATATATTTCAAGATAGTGCTCCTCGTGTAATTATTTGTATCTCAAGAATTCACGGCATTATATTAACTGCTTTACGCCTTTGTATCTCTTGAAAATCTGCGAGTGTTTTGAAGTTCCGAGTAAATATAACCTTTTTTCATCTAAAAATTGAGAAAATAGTGGTTTTTTCTTTTAAATAAGGATAATTACGTTGGCAATCGGCAGATATTCAACCGACAATCGATAAAAGCTTTCAAATCGAGCGCATCCGGCGATCGCTTGGTTTATTCGTCCATTGACGCGTTGGAAATAACGCGAGATGTTGGTACTTGCTTTGGTACGCGTATCGTATTGAAAAACAACTTATTTCAACAAAGCCCTCGAATACTTAGTAATTCGAAGGATTTTTCTCGAGCGAATGCTACGCCATTATAATTCGTCGAACGTCCGTTATAATTTTCGTTTAATACGGAGAATGGCAAAATAATCACGTATAAGGAATACTATTTATGAAGACAAATACGCTATAGCCAAGGATTTCAGATCTCGAAAGCTGACATTTCTACCAGTAATTTCGTATGCGCTATAGAGTGAGCATTATGTCACTCAAGACAACGATCTCCGGACTTGCGTAGAATCTCAACCCTTTGCAACCATCCACGCTCGCAAATTCACTCTTGTAATTTATAATTCAATTTTGTATTTATTCTACGTTGTACGTCTTGCGTCATCTAATGGATGCATCGATTCTGCTAATACTTGTCAAATTCATTACCGCGCGTAATTGACGATTGCGCAATTTGAATGACTTTCAGTAGCAATAAGATGTAGCTTCTATATTCGTCGTATACTGGTTATATAAAAAGATAAATTTGTAATTAAGAGTTAAAACCATTACTTTTATGCCTGAGCAGCCATTAGCTGCGATCGAGTAAGTTCTTGTTTACATATTACGAGGACAATTTCTCTGGGAAGATGATTATCGTGCCTTGACGTACATTAACAAAAGCTAAGAATAATAGTTGAAATTACGTCGATGATATACGAGTAGTATTCAATATGCTCTTCGCGTGGAATACAATTAGAATTAAAATTGATCAGGACTTAGCTTTCGTAAAACTTGATTCGCATCTGTAAATAACGACGCAAAACATTTTCCCTCCTTCTACAGTCTTTACCTCCCGCTTCATCGAACGGACATAATTTTGCACTTAACTCGCATTTTTTCGATCGAAGCTTAAAAAACCGCAAAGCAATCGCGGCACTGCCCAGTAACGCTTTCGCATATTTTCCATTATCGTGATTTTTCTGCAAAAGCACAACATAAAATGCATTTGTACGAATGCCTTTGTGCGAATATTTTCCGGTGTCTTCGATCGAAGGGCGCGCCATATTTTATTCCCGTCTGATAAGAAAACATCGCATCCCTAGGTCATATCGGTAATCTTCCTACGTAAAGGCATAAAGTTCTTTCTCGCTGCCTTTAACGCTGGTTTGATACTGCCATAAAAAAGGGCGCGAGTCGTGCACTTATCATCGTGAGTTGCGACGAGTCACGAGCTACGTGTACGCGCGTCGTTCGATAGGGCTCGTAAAAAATTAATCGCCTAGCTGTCCATAAAAGTGCGAAAGGATAAAAAAGAGCGCGACGAGGGATGACGGAAGGGGAGAGATTTGCACCGCAAGGGACGGCGTAATAGAGCAGAGCACGTAGCGACACCAGAGCATTTTCCCGCGCTTATTCCACGAAATGATGAAATTACACGGTGGATGTATGCACGATCGCAGGCGGCAGTGAGATCCTGTGAGATCCTGTGAGATCCTGTGAAATCCTCCCATGGCTGCGCGTGTGGGCGTGAGAGTGGGTGTGCATTCGCGTGCACGTGTGTACACGACCGACGCCGGTTGGCGAATATCTTCAATCTCTACGAACACCTAATTACGAATACGCTATCAGGGATGCGCGATCAGCCATGAATCTATACCATTTAAGCGATCCGACGCTCGTGTGGCTCCGTATATGTGAAATCGCGAACGAGTAAGTAATATGGAATACATTAACGCTAGGTGTGCCGATTTATTGTCATTGTTCTTCGCTCTCTTTACACTTGTCCCGGTAAAATTGGCCATTAGCATTTTTGTCGACTTTTGCCGTTTTATCAAAGCATTGCTGACCATCGAATTGTTTATTCCGATGATTTTCAATATTTCGATACTTTCCAAATTCGCTTCGTTTTACACTACACTGGATAAGCATACTGTACTTGTCAATTGCAGCAAATTTCCTTGAGTTTATTTGAAAAAATAAAATCCTGAGAATAGAGTTTTCTCAGAGGTTGATCAAACGTTTAATAAAATTCTTTGTCGACCTTTTGAGCGACATTTAAAACACACTACCCGTTAAGAATTTAACAATACCATTTAACATGAGCAACCGCGATCATTGCAACATTTGATAATACATAAATAATTAATTACACATCCACGACTCCCTTCGCTTGGAACAAAGAGAAATAATAATAGTTTTATCGGTGAATAACCAAGAGCAATTCTGCAGGGACTTAATTGCGTTTATAACGGACGGACTGTCACCCCTTGGGTCCTTTTCACGATTTCTTTTCTCGTGCGTATGACTTTGATCGCTCGCTGTATAGCATAGCTCGCGTGACTTCTTACTCGCGACATATTCCGTCGTCGGACATAAAACGGCCAATGAATTAATGAGGACATTTTTTTTTTCGAACAGCAAGGGTTGTTTTATTTCGCCGTGACTCGGCACGACTCGGCCAACCTTTTTTCTCCTCTGCCTCCCCTCTGATTAATATTCGCGATAAGGATGGGTCACGCGTTGAGCAATTACGCGTTGAGAATCGGGCGTTCGTCCGGCGGTGGCGATGTGTGCGAGCATAAATTTTTTAATTTATTCGTGAAAAATGTAGAACCTACAGAGGGAGGCAATAAATTCTGACGTATTCTATTGTGATAAAGGCATAAGAATTAGCGCGATGTTGTAGAAAACGGGGAAAAAAACGGGGAAAAAAACGGGGAAAAAACGGGGAAAAAACGGGGAAAAAACGGAAGGAGAAAAAAAAACGCGAAGCGATAGCTCGCTACCGTGAATACATAATGTCATATTGTTTCTTTTTTTCTTTTGCTCTTTTGACGCGCGAGAAAGCCATTTTTAAGTCGAAACAATACGCTTTATTTCGTGAGAAAATACAACTTTGAAATATTACTTGGAACGTTGAATATAAATATTGCGCGTGTAGAGAGTTTCTACGATTGTTTTATGTCTATAAAACATAAAGCAACGAAAGCTTCGCCCATGTATTTCAATCAGCGAGGAGCCCGCGCTAAACGCAATTTCAAGACTCAACCCAAGCTATAATTAAAAAGAATAACTTCACTTTTTCGTTATCTAAACATCTTCAGGCATTAAAGTTAAAACAATCGGATAAGTGCATGGTGCATGAATTAGCGCACCCTTTGCGTACATTATGGATAAACATTAATGGCGCATCTCCTTAACTGATAAAGCTCGAGTGTGCAATTCTCCGAGCACTTGAACAACGTAAAAAGTGGTATATCGGTAAAACGCCGAACAAAGCGAATTGTCTCGTCGGTTCGTGGCACTCGTACTCGGTGGAGAGTAACGAGAGCGAAAAAAGCTCGTGGCATTTCGGTCGATCGGAGCCCTAGACAGAACGGCGACACCTTTGGCACACGAGGTTGAATTGGAAAAAAGCCCGGCAACCGAATGCCGCGATCCTGAGGCTTGATAAAACTCTCGGGTTATTTTGTTTGCGATAACAAGACTACGCTTTGACCTCGGCCGCCCTAATGAAAAAGCGGACGATTGCCGATCGGAACCGCGAAGAAGTTCGCGGCCGTTCGCCTCGTCAACCTACGGGATTTCGTGCTCAGCTTAAACTTTCCTGCGCCTCTAATCTTTCTAACAGGCAATTCAAATAAAACAGTAATTTCAATTTTTCGTTAAGATTTGGGTAGTGGTAGTGGTGTAGAACAAGAGAGACATCGAAAGTGGCATCCTAGCTCGAAGTTAGGACCGTTATAATTACTTGACCACTGAATTCACTGTTCGATGCGTCTGTTAAGTGTGGGTTTGTAATTTTGTAAGGAGAATCGGATAAAAATATCGCGCGTTACATTATTGGCCTTGGTAAAAGAGACTTTCCAACTATTGACTTCGTAACGACTTACAATGGATAAACAAATTACGAGCTGCACAGCGGACAAAGTTAAGTATACCAATGACAAACTGTTAATTGTCTTTTCCCGCAGGACCTCGTTTAAAGAAGTTAAATGTGATTATTCTGAAATTTAATGAAATGTAATACTAGAAATTCAAAAGCGCGAGTCACATTTAATGAGCTGAGATTTAATTTCTTTCCAACCTGCGCACATGTATGTTTAAATAAGAGTTCGAGTTTAAAATATTGCGTCCAAAAATAATTACTTTTGTATTATTAATTATTATCTTAAAGTTCATATTTCAATTTCTAATTAATATTCCTTATCGTTAACATCCTATATTATAGCAAGTTTTATGCTAAAAGAATCACGAACGTACAGCACAATTAATGTCACTTATGCACAGTGTGCGTAATAAATCATTGAAATGTTCACAATGTACGATTAAAATGTCCCTCCTTTACATTGCACTATTCGCATTTCAGTAATTGAAAAAAGAAAAAAATTGAAAATCGCGTTGCACCCGCTGCACTAACGCTTTCGTATAGCAATCCATCACATTAAACCCCATCGAAGCCAATAAATTTACTCGCCAAGACTTCGTGTAAAAAAGTGACTCGTTACAGCTGGTAAAAATATTGGAAATAAGTATAATCGCATTTACCATTAGACTCGTACGATAAACATCCACGTCATCGAAGGACAACATTGCTTTCATAAATTATATTATCTGTAGTATAAAGCGATCGAGCCGCTTTAGAGAAGATAAATACGCGTGTACGATCCTAGTGACGCAAGTCAAAAGATTCGATATATTCATTTATAAGAAAAGAACACTCCATTTGCATACTTAATAATCTATTATAAATTATGTAAAAGTGAAAGAAAACGACAAGAGCATTAATTTCAATTACCCGCCAAGACTCCGTTCTTGTCGATTCACGAGTTTCACCTTTAGTTATGCGATTTGGATTTATTTACAAGGACCGCACACTCTTGATGATTTCTATCCAGAAAGCGCATTCTTATTTTTCTATCGCTTATTATCTCGCTACACGTGAGCTAATCATAGCAGTTTTATTTCACGATTATTCGTGAAATAAATTATAATTGCCCTCTGCACACGTTGGTTATAATTTACATGATTGGGTGATGCGTAGAAAAAGCTGCAAATTCAACTAACAATAAGACATCTGAATGTTAAAGGCTGCTTCAAAGACTTAGGTAAAATAATGTTCTCCAAAAATTTCTTTTTACCTTTTGCAATACTGGAAAGTTAAATATCCCAGCAATTTCTCCATACAGTTTATCTGTATTTCTCATCTCCATGTTTCGGTATACCCGTAAAAATCACGTACCTAATGAGATGTATATCACACAAGAGATCTGATACAACTTCGTTTTATACCGTTGTAATTATATATGTAAAAAAATTGAGTTAATTTTAATTTTAAGAGAAAAAGTTTTTTAAAAGAAAATATTGTTTTTCATTGCAACGCCTACTTATCTACCTTTCAAAGTACACTAGTTGTACACGAGTGGCGTCTTTCATCTGTCGTAGATTCATTAAATCGCTACTCGATTCGACGATATCCATCTTCCAAGTATAACGTACGAAATACGTTGTCCGTGGATGAATAAGAACATGGCGGCAAATAACATATAAAGCAATAAATAACTTTGAATAAATAACTCTAGCCTTAACGCTCGATAAATATTAGCAGAGTGAATATCTCGTGGATATCGCATTTGAACGTCAAAAGAATCAAGATTTTTGTCGTATTCGCGTTAAGCAACGCGTCTTTCAACACCAAAACTGCACGTTATTGTAATTTCGAATTTCAAGCCCAGGAAGCGAATCGATAAGTCCTTATACAAGCATCCACCGCTGCACACGTAGACTGTCGTTGAGAAAAATCTACCGAAATTCCACAGAGATTGATCAAAATCATTGTGGATGTGTTTGGAGAAATACAAATGATATCTAAATCTATCGAACCGCAACCGCGTTCGATTATATTCGCATAATTTATGACCACGTCATTCAAGAATCCCCGGGAAAAATTCCCGACGAATGCGGATCTAGACTACCGTGACACTGGCGGAGGAAAGAATTATCCTCGAATTATTGCGTCATTCGTAGCGAAATGTCGCGAGCTAAAGAGATAAGATAAGGGAAAATAGCGCGTACCGCGAGTGTGCACCCGTCGGCGTGTCCCAGGTCGTTCACGAGGAGACGCAAACCGCGGGTAATGGAATTCTGGTCACAGTAACGCCAAGCGGTACCGCAATGCGCCCAGAGATGTTTATCTGCAGCAGCAGTAGACGCCTGAGAGGTTCACGCGTGTGTCAAGGGCCCATCATATCTTGCACTTTATGCAACGACGGTCCCGCTTTCGTCTACCCAGGCCTCGTACTTCACTCGCCGAGGACGATCATCGCGACTCTCCTTCCTGGCCATTAAGATCCTCCTGGGAAGGAATGCCGGAGCGCGGGTCTTTCGCCTGAAACGCGCTTCAAATTGGGTTGGCGATGCGGCAAAAGCGTGAATTTGCGCCGATTTGGTGATCGATTAGCGCGCGATCGAAAGGAATATGCGCACGGAACCGGGAGGCAGAGCGAGTGCGTTTAGAAAGAATCGCGAATTCGGATACGATCTTCCCCGAAGCGCATTTGGCAATGGGAAGTAGGAACGCGGCTGGTGTTGTCAAAAGAAAAAGGAAACCGCGAAGAGGGGAAGGAGGCTTCATCGAGATGCGATCGCGCATGCGCGCGGCCTTGTTTATCGTTTTCGGATCCATAACGAGCGCGAGGAATACACGCGCGGTGATAAATACGTCCCCGTCCAGCGGTGACGCTTGCTTTTGTTAGGGCGCGAGTCCACGGAGGAACGTTGCGTCCCGTTCCTCCTGCGCGCGGAATTTCAATATCGCCGACGAGGACGGTGCTGGAGTGGCCCTCACCTCCCCGCCGCCGCCGCCCTTCAAAGCCCCTCGAGAGTAAGGCGAGACGCTCCTCCGCCTCCTCGGCACGTGGAATTCGTTTGGTGTGCGGCCGAATGTTGACCCGGGGGATGCTTTATGCGCTGACCTCTCGCGACCGGACGCATAGCAATGCGAGCGATCTCCCCGAGGAAAGCGCTAGCTTGCAACGAGGGTCGGGCGGCGTCGGCGGGGGGGGGGGGGAGGGGAGGTAGATGGCGAGCGAACAAAGGCGGCCCATAAAACTGTCGGCTACAGCGTGAACTTCTCCAGAATTGAATATTTGCGCGAGCGCCTCTCCTCTTTTCCCCTCTTTTCCGCTCTTGCTCGAGGTTGGCTAACGTACCGCATCCGAAGTTAGGATGCGCGCTGAAGGTTTTTATCGGAGCGCCGCTGCAGCTTCTGTTACGAGCATATTTCACTTTTCTCAAGAAGAAAGACGCGTTCGCTCGAGCTTCAGCGTTACAATGGAATTGTGATTGAGTCATTTCGCAATGACTGTTTTCGCGAAAGGCGCCCTCTCGCGTGTTTTACGTCGGCATGCGAGAAGATCTCCGGGACAAAGACAAAGGGAAATGAAAACGTCGACGTTTGTCAATGAATTCTACCCACTCGATAATTTTCCACACTCGCTCTCCGCATCACGACGAGCCTTACGTCATGTTCGCTTTTTTGATACAAGTGTCAGAAGATCGTTTAGCATTGCCGATGAAAGAATCGCGCCAACGTGGCAATTATCACGCCGAGATCGCGATAAGGATTGATGTAGAACGCCAATAAATTTGAAGATTTGCCAGAACGCGGTTCCAAATGTACATTCGGATCGTGATGCGCTGCTTTGTTACCCCGATATCTCCACTGGTTTAGAAGAATGTGATTTTCAACGTTGCTCGGTCCATTGTGGCTTTACAGCTCGATCCATCGAGATACATAAAGATCACCATTTAGATACATAATCATAAGACGCGAGTATTTCAGCCTGGAAATCCTTTGTTACGGTAAAAAAAAATCCTAAAAAATGGAAAATTCAATTAGTTGCGTTGTTATCGCAATGAGCCGAGCTATTCTCGAATCACGCGATAAAGAGTTGAACTTACCCGGGACACTCCCATCCACCTTGCGATGTAGACCGATAATTTCCAAATACCTCTTTCTTTCCCGCGTGATAAATCCTGGCGTATCCCACGTAGCGCCTCAGCCTTCCGCTCTTTCTATTAAGATTCCGTCGGATAAAGCTTTCAAGATCGGCAAAGAGGAGGGGGTTGCTTTTGCTTGGCGTCACTGTCGCCTCGATTAAATTTCGCGGGGAAAAACGAAGAAAGAAAAAACAGAAAAAAAGCGAGAAAAGCGCCAGTATTCGTCAGCGTAACGTGGACGGGGACGAGGACGGACAGCCTGAGTCATCCGCTCCGGGCCGACCCGTGCATTGACTCATTTGTCTCGCGGCCGAGGTGCGCCTCGTCATTTTCATGCCCTAGTGGAGATTTATGCAGCGCGCGCGATCCTTATCTCCGCCGTGCAGTCGCTTGATAATTCGACGAGATTTCCCCCCTTGTTTACATGCTTTTATTCGCCATTACTTTTCACGGCATTACCGCAGCTCTGCCGTTTCCTCCAGTATCCTCCGTCGGTTCGGAGTTACCCTCGGTTATAGCTCGGTATAAGCGAGTCAACCCTTAACGTCCGAATGCATTTCCGAATGCAGAGTGTAACATTTTCATCGGCTTGACATCTCCTAAACAGCTTCGGACGGCAATAGCAAATCTCAAGAAGGCGTTTATTTTTCGTAGATTCGTAGCATCGATCGTTTATCACATTTACACGCGTCAAATTTTAACGCCAAGATCAAAAACTCTGGATACTGATAAATCGTTCAAGAGGGACACAATTTATACGTCTGTACTTCGAAAACTGCTGATTCTCTAAACCTAACTGTACGTAACCATTTCACAAGTCATTATTTTGAAATGAAATACCAGTTGCTCGCTCTCGGTTAAATTCCACTCTAAGAATTATAAGAATGCCTAGGGTAACATTTAAAACGATGCATAGACTGTAGAATTGGTTACCCAATCGAACGAGTTAGCGCTGCTGATCAATTTTTCCTCCATTTCTTGCAACTTTATCCTCATTCATGCGGACATATTTATTACACGAATCGCACTCCAAGCGTCTAATATTCAAATTCAACGGTTAGAGATCGGGTTAAAGAGCGCCAGCGCAACCGAAAAGCAATTACCGCATAAGCTCAATTCTGTCGATTGATCGTGTAAAGTGCGAATCTTCGAAGTTCGACGGTTGTTTTATTTTGAAATAACCAGAAGTTATTCTTTATTCGATTCTAAGCTCATCGTGCTCCGTTCGCTGGTGAAGCTAAACTACGTTTCTAATGCGAGTCTTTGTAAATCTACCAAGAGTCCAAGAGAAGCTCCTTAAACCGAACCACCAGACAAATATTTCTTCTTATATTTCTTCAAAGCGAAATGCACGTTCTTGTATTTACCCAAGATCGTGAATAACTTTTGTGGTTCAGAATCGATGCGGAATAAGCCTCGAAGAAGATCTCTTGACAAACATAACTAATCCGCGGTCATCGAGATCTCACTCGCCTCCCTCCGCCCTCTTCTCATTGGCTCGCTCATTTTTTGTAAGAAAACGAGAGAAAAGGTAAAAAAATAAAAGAGAGTCGGTGTCTGCGTCGCGGAACATCGTCAGCGGGCTCGTCGGAACCTTGCGCCGGAACGCATGTCCTACGGTTGTTCGACCATTTGCTCGCTTCCCGTGTGGTCCATCGATGTTCCATTGTTTGCCGAGGGCTGCGCGCGCTCCAGAAGAAAGAGCCACATCGAGAGATCGTATTCAAATTCGCCGGACGCTCCGCAATTGGATTGGACTCGCTCTTTGTGTGTACATGCGCACACACGCGCGCGACTCCGCCAGGCGAACCAAAGGGTGAATGGCGGGAGAATAAAATATTCGCAGTCGGAGAGGTCTGAGAAGAGCGAGAGAGAGAGAGAGAGAGAGAGCGAGTGGAGGGCCTTAATTGCGATCAAACGCGATCTCGGATTCCAGCAGCCGGTGGCCCTATGGTCGAGCCCTTGGCCTGTACGTACGAGCGCCCATGCGCATACGTCTTTTTAACCTCTGTCTCTCGCGTTGTCTCTTCCTTTCTCCATTACTCCCCTCTCCCGCCATCCTCTCGCTCTGCGGCCCCATGTATCTTTTGTTTTTCGGCGATCCTCTCGGTTCGTTCTCTCCCCCCGACTGCTGCGGACTCGCCGAGCGTGTCCTAACTCCTGTTTACTCTGTAACAATGAGATGTATCGACCTGTTTCCCGCTGAAGCGCTTCGCGCAGCGAGACTCGAACGTCCCGAGGGATTATTTAATTAGCCGTTCCTCGGGGACAACGAAACCACCCGAACGCCCGCCGATGTCGCCGCGGTCTGTACCTGCGCGCGCGCGCGCGCGCACCTCCGTACTCCTTCGAGTCACACTACTCAAGTTATTACTCGAGTCGGGCGCAATTAAATGTCGATAAGTGTCCTCGCGTCGCTTATCACGTTGCTTACCTACGCAGAAACAAGGTTATTGTGCAGATCTAAATGAAAAATATGAAACCGCCACTTGAGGACGATAACGTTGCGCCAATCGTAAACGCACGCGCGTTTCTCAAACGTTATAAAACACTCTTCCGAGGCATTTGCTATTGCATCGAGTGCGTTCTTCTTCGAGTATTCGCTGAAAACGTCGCGCTGCTTTGGAAATGGAGAAAGATGTCCGTGACTCGCGCCAAGTATAAAACAAGTGCGAAATAACGATGAAAGGCACAGCCATTTGGCGAGGGTCGAAGCGCCGTTTCCCCGGTAAACTTCGTCACAGGAGGGTTACCTTTCCTCGAGAGAAATGAAACGCTCGCG
This sequence comes from Wiebesia pumilae, assembly GCA_018907045.1. NCBI lineage: Eukaryota > Metazoa > Arthropoda > Insecta > Hymenoptera > Agaonidae > Wiebesia > Wiebesia pumilae. The sequence continues at coordinate 8,937,437 of JACCHZ010000138.1, forward strand.
CCAACGAGGAACGTCCTCCTCTATTACAAGTCAGCCTCCTCGAGGTTAAAAAAATGCAGGACGCGCTGTGTGAGAAAGAGGACTGGAGCCCGCGAGGACTCGAGACAAGAATCGAGTGCGTCCTCTTCACCGCCGGCGAAATCTCCCTTCCGGGTTGCTCGGGATTGAAGCCGCGCGACTCTTGGGAACTTTACCTCCTCTGTACGTGCGCACCTCTGTCGCGGATGGGAGCGCGACGATAAGGTCGTGCGTGACTCCGGCGCACGTAAGCCGCTAGATCCTTGGCTCGCGTGCTAAGAAAAAAGGAGAAAAAGCCAGTCGCGTTCGCTCTTCTCCTTCAGAAAGGACTCTCAGGGACTTTTAAGGACTTTGGCAGTGTCGCGGAGTCCTTTACGAGCGCTCTACGAATTTCAGCATACGATAAAGCACCACAGTCGCAATCTAAATTCCTACTCCTAACGTAATCTCGTATTAGCGATTAAGAGATTAATATGGAGCTCGCGTTATTTTCCAAGTGCATCTATACATGTTATTTTAGTACGCGTACGCGAAATTTGATATTCCACCGTTTCTTTATGAGCCTCCTCCTACCTAAAGTAATGCGGGTGCGTTAAAGCGACTTTGTACTACTTTTCAATTCAGCGATCGCGCAGCGTATCACGAGGACATTGTTCTCCATTTTACAAGATCACAAATCACTTTCCCGTGTTCTCGAAGGAAAAGTGAAAAGAACGAGAATCAGGCGCAAGAACCTTTACCGGCTTCATCGGCAAGAGAAGCAAAAACGAATGACTGCTTTGCACGACTGTAATACGCTTCGCATCCTCTTATTTTTGTCCCTGAAACGAGCTCAACGAAATTTCATTTATGAAATAAGACTGCACAGGGTGAGAAAGAAAAAAAGCCAAGAGAAATATTGCGAGAGCGACGTATTTCATTAATTACAGGATAATTACGGCTTCGCGCCTCGCGTTCTTTCATTGCGATCTTCCAACTCGATCGGATATGCGCACATATGAACGTACACGCGCGCGCGCGCGCACACCCTTCTCTTCGCTAAAAGACGTCTTCCTCGCGCTTCTCCTTACCACTCCCTTCTTCTTTCTTCGTCCGCGCTACAAGCAATTATTTCTGGCGCGTTTTCTCGCGCCTCTGCGTCGAGTCGATCTCCCCCCGTGAACGCGCGCGTTATCTCGAGGCGAGATCCGAACCCCTTGCTAAACTGGCCCGTAATCAGAATCGGTTTGCTCGATCATCGCTCTCTCGCTCTCTCGCTCTCTCGCTCTCGCGCTCGGACATCTGGGTGTGTGCGCCTGTGTCTGGCTAATCCTGCGCGAACCAAGTTTGACCAACACCTCTACGTGATCGACAGCGCCAGCCAGCATGGCAAAGAGGGCGGGAGGGAGGGAGGGAGGGGCGGGAGAGAGAGAGAGAGAGAGAGAGAGAGATGTAGAGCGCGCGTATCGGTATGCGGTAATTTATCGGGCTCAGGCCTCTTTCGACTACCGTTAGCGCCAAGTGCCTGTAAAGTCCAAGCTTGTTCCATCGCGTACTTACGAGTACCTGAGCTCCTCGTTGTTACGTACGAACGAGGTGGAGTGGGGGGCTGGAGCTTGATTTAGATTGTTATACCGGTATCGGCAACTGCCGTAGCTCTTGGAACTGCAGTTGTGGAGTTCGATCTTTACAATCGAAATTGCCGATGTTACAAACTGCTGCGACCGAAGCGGCCATTGGAAAAAAGGCGAATTTCGTGGTCTTTCTCACGCGGCATACATTGTCGTAATACGAGTTACAAAGGGAAATATGTAACTAAAATTATCACAGCGCTAGAGCCGACATCTCTCAATCGAGGGCTCTTCCCATTCCAATTCCCAGGCATTGTTGTGCGGAAGCTTTTGCAAGAGTGTTGAGAAAGGGGGGCTCGAGGTGATAGTTTGTTTCGACGTCAAATGGCTTTCGTCTATTTTTATATCGGTAACAAACGATAAATGCCTTTTAATTAATTGGACATCCGCCATTGAAAACACGCAGAACCGGTTAAAAATTGAAGAAATTGTCAATTATCCAAAATAAATCCAAAGATAATTACATAAAAGTCGGGTAAAATATTCGGTTTAAGTAATTAAGCGTTCGCGTAAAAATTACCAACGGTGTATTATTCTTTTCTTATTCTTCTTGCGTATGTGCATTTTCATAATTCTCAATTTCGTCGTAGAATAAAAACTGCTATTAACTGCCTCGTGCGCTATACCGCATTGTTAAAACTTACGAAAAACACCTTTTTTATTTCATCATTGCATTACGTAGCGGATAGATATTTTAGTTTAATTCAGTCGTGGATTTCTAACGGTAAAGAAAAAACTGAAAAGTATAAAGAGGCTTTTTTTTCTCGCGCTTAAAAGCGCCTCAGAGGTAAGAAAAAATATTCGAAATATTAAAAAGAACATCTTTAACGTGTAATTAATTGCAAATGATTGAATACGTATTAATCATTCGAACGAATGTCGAGTTAAAAGAATATGTATTTGTCAAGTAAATGCTTTGTGATGTTTTAGTTGATATGATACGGTGGATAGAACCCACCAGACCTGCTTATCCAAAGTCAAATCAGAGGTTATCCATCCGAGATGTAACACCTGCGACATACAAAGCATCTCCTACAGACAGAAGGTAAAGAGCGAGGCAAGAGGAGCGAGATAACGAATACGGATACATTCGATATAATTCATTTTAATTCAGGGCTTCATTTATTCGGATTATTACAAGCTATGCGCTTCAACGTTTTAAATACCAAATAAGATAATACGAAACAATTTGTAAAGTACTCGGAAAAGGTATTTGTCGACGATACACGTCAATGACGCAAATTAAAATCTTTAATAAAGTTCTTGCACGTGACTTTATCTATTTCTTAACAAAGCACTATTTGTATCCGCTTGGTAATGCATGGTAAATGTGCACAGTTAACGAACGCGAAATTCAACTCTTAAAATGCACAAACACGGTACAAAATGAATTTTAAATATTTATCAAATAAATGAATAATAACCATCTGGCACACGCTTGTAACGTAATTAAATACAGCTTTTCTTGCTACAATGCAACCTCGGTGCAGTCATTTATAATTTTCCAATCGAGTTACGAAACAAGCCTGTTTTATTAAAACAGCCTTATCCGGGTTAAAATGTAAAAAAATCTAAAGTCGGCTACCCATTGTCTGGGTGGAAGGAACGAAAGTTAACGGGTGGATGATTGAAAAAGTGCATCGATGTCAAAAGAATTTCAGTAGTCCGCTGTCGCGAATGAAAAAATTAAACGAGTGAGTAAAAGAGCCAAGCGTCGAGACGCGCGACTACTATACTGTGGTGCCTGCGTACGAGACGAAAAGGAGAGAAAAAGAGAAAGAACGAGTGAGTGAGTGAGAGAGAGAGAGAGAGAGAGAGAGAGAATCTTTTGTGAAATCGATATACCTGCAAGAACATCGCAGAGGCGCAGATGCTATCGAGGCGGATCCAACACGTGTAACGAACTACCGCCTCGATCCTCCTCAACTACATGCCTACGCACACACGCGCGCATGCGTGCGTACACACATACGCGGCGGAGTCGAATTTAGCCTCTCGCGACGACGACCGCGACGACGACCACGACGACGACCACGACGACAATCCACCCGTGCGTACGCGTGGATAACGAAATGCGGGAAAAATTGAAAATTTCGAGCAGCCGGGGAGAAGGAAAACTCGCAGTTCCAAGACTTTGCCCTTCTAAATTATTTATCGTTCTCGAGTCTACTTTTGCTACTTACGTGCATCCGTCTGTAGCTTCTCCGCTGTTGGGACTTGGCTTCTCGCTACGAAACGATCCAAGTCGAAGAAAATTTAAATGATTAACGATGCTTTCCATATCTTCGAGGTACGCACGAGCGATCGGGGCTCGAATAAAAGTTTACTAAAAGAGTTCAAAGTTTTTAGGGCACTAAATTCATTACGTGGGAATATACAGTGTTTCAGCTCGTTTTAGTTCCTTTCAACCAATTCGAGACATATTTAGACGTCAGAATCCACGGGTTATACAAAGTTATAAATTACTTAGAAAGAATTTACGCGGACGTTAATTTATCGGTTCGAAAAAACGATAACGATTGGTATCTGTTAACGATTAGTAACTATTAACGTAAAGTAAAGTATTACTTTGAAACGTATTACCTTCTAATGCAAACGTAATATTTCAAATTCCATGATTTACGAGAAAAGGGATATAAAAGCCCGTAAGATGACGATAAGGAATTTATGCGATTGTAAACAGAAGTGTTCGATCTCCAGAAAGACTTTGCATAAATTACGTTCGATAAAACAATGAGACACCGAAAGTCAGTAAAAGTCCGCCTGTTAGCTTTAAAGTCTTCTTATCCAGGCATTAGGAAGATTTATATTTTATAAGTATTATCATCCGTGGAGGAGTAAGAATAAGGCAGGATCGGAGTAACGTCTTAATCGAACGATTTATCTGCGTTCATAATTCAAAAAGGAGGTCCCAGGACTAGAGCCAAATACTGTCGGAGCCGCAAAAATGACTTATCGGACGCGTGACTTATAAAAATGCAAAAACAAGCGAGAGCCATAAAAACGTCTTGCCCAAAGCAAAAGCAGTGAATAACTCGAGGCGTCTTCGCTTTTGGCAACCTCGTCTCTTAGCAATGAAGTCAGCTCTCCCTCTCGTCGAGGGAAAGCTCCCGAGTTCCGCCCGCGGCAGGTCGCACGACGACGGACGGAGAGACGAGTCTCGCCCTCGGGCTCTCGGGGTGTGGTCCCCGCGTCGACTCGGGAGTCCCGGCAGAGGGACGGGAGGATGACGAGGAGGCAAGGACAGCGAGAACGTCGTGGCTTGGCGAGGGTGGGGTGCGTCGTGGCGGGGGGGTGGGGGGGGGGGAAGGAGGAGGCAGGAGGACGAGTCATGCGGAATCGCTAACGAGCCGAGAGCGGACACCCGAACGATGGATGGATCGAGGAGCGGATCGGGCCCGTTTCTCTCGTCTCGTTTCTCTCGTTCGACGTCGACTCGGGCAGCCTGGGAAAGTTATACGATCGCGCTCGTAAGGAAGAAAAAGGAAGAAGAGGTGGGGCCTTTTTCGGCGGCGGCGGCGGCGACGGCGGCACACATGCGCGCGCTTGTCAATTATGCGCGCGGGCCCCAGCGAGGCTTTGACGGCGAACCAAGAGGGGCCTTAGAAGGGAAAACGTCGCCGTGCCGACGCCTGGGAATCGGCCAACAACTTCACCTCGGGTCGGCGCTCTTTATCGTACTGCCGCTGCAATAGACAGCGTTGCGATTGCCCCCGGGAATCATTCGGATCGATTAGCTTTCGAGCTGCCCGTCGAGGAAACTCGCCGCGTTCCCTCGAGTCCTCGCGCGAACTCCGCCGAGGAAGAGCGACCAGCCCGTTCCCATCCGAGGAATCGTTCTTACCGACTGAGAAGCGATCGAGGAAACGCCATCTCCTGCTCGCGCTTTTCCAACGTGGGGGAGGAGCGTCGTAACCCACCGCGACCGGCGTCCGTGAACCGCGCTTATCTCTTCTACCTTCCCCACCCCCACCGCCGACATTTGATAATATCGTCGCTAACGCTCTGGGCGCGTATCGGCCGACGAGGCGTGCGAGGCTCGCGATCTAGCAACGGACGTTCCAGGTCGAGCGAAACCAAAGCCCCGTCGGCTTCGAGACCGTGGATCTCGAACACGACCTTAACACCTGCACGAGCAAACGCCATCATTTCTTTATCAGTGTTGGACGCTTCGCTTAACGACATTCTATCGACGGTCGTTTGGATTATCCGGTGATGTTCATTGATGTATTAAATACGCAGCTGTTCCTAGAATATCCGAATTATCCATTTTCATGGGAAAGAGTCTCGATATTTTGGACGGCAATCGCGGACTCGAATTCGTTCGGTTGCAAATCGTGTATGGAAATCTTCCTGCTTTCCGCGTAGATGTATATCCGTAATGGCGATCCTTCGTCATTACGGATCATTGGCTATTTATCGGCGACAGCAAAGTTTCTTACATATTATAATAAACTGGTGACGAAACTAGATGACTCTTACATTTTACATCGATATTTTACGAATAAAATTGCAGATTTACATCAAGGTGTAGCGTAGTGGACTGGAAAGTTGTCGAGCCACCGAGTGTTAGATCAGCCTGATCTAACTAAATCGTTCGATACATGTCTTCAGTTTGTTCAATTTAAAATTTACGATCGACATTAGGAGTAATGAACGCAATGAACAATGACCAACTGTCAATTTGTTCTTCCAACATCGTCGAATCTGTTGACATAATAAGGTACGCGTAATAAGCCCCGAGTGAAATCATACGGTGTTTCTCGTTTCATACGCCGACGCTCAGGTTTCGTGCATCGTCGGTTTCTAATGTAAACTCGAATGCGAAGCAAGTAAAATTTTCAATTTCATTTCATTAACGCGACAAAGGCCGGGACGGTTTTAACGTACGGCTTTAACCGAGGAATCGTTTCGCCTCTGCTTTTTACGCGACGTCAAAGTCACGACGAGAACCTCGCGCACTGCGATGACACGCAGATTTGCGAGGGATATATACACGGACGCAAGATGTATGACGACTCGGCGCGTATAGAATGCACGTGTATAGTGAGTCACTGGAATAAAGCCTCTGCCAGCAAGTCGATCTTGGCAGGCGTCATCGTCTCGCGCTCGCGGGTCCGGCACCCGTGTGAAGGTATTTTTTCATACGTCGCCAGATACTCGGTTCACATCGGGCAAATTAGTATGCTTCCCTCTCTCACACGCACACACTGTCTTCTCTCGCTTAAAAATTGCTTGCAATTATAGCCGATTTATTAGCGACGAAACGGTATAAATACCGGGGAAAAAGTGCTCGAGAGCAAGTAGCCTACGTCGAAATTTCTGAGAAAGAGAAGGAATAAAGGTAGTGGAATAAATTTATGCGAGGTTAGAGCATAAATCGTCGTACAAGAGTCTCCAAATTCCAAAAAGATCGTATAGAAACATAATCAAGTGTCCGTAATGACGAGGATGCCTAGAATTTGAACAAATTATAAAACGTCCCTGCGATGTACTAAAAGGAGAAAAAAACCTAAAAAAAAAAAACCTCCGGTATCATCGCGAAATCACTTTTGGCCTTTAACTCGTCTTAGATCAAAGGAATTAGCAGCGTTGTAAGTATTAATTATTACGTCTTTATTTAACTTCTAGCCATCCAAGCGTCTACTTCAATTACTTCGGATAATTTCTGACTGTCGCGCAACGGTGAAAGAGGCCTTAGCCAATCACATTTTCATTCGGCTAAAAAAATATTCCCACAATAACGTAGGCACACGCCGCAAGCGTGTCCAAGTATTAGAATTAATTTCCAAACGAGTCGTGAAATCGCTGGATTTTACACGAAGGCCCAAGCGGAAACGTCGATCAGGCGCATTTCGATATCTAATAGGGTAAGGGCAGAGCGACCGCGGCATAAGTCCCGGACCTCGAGGTCGCGTACTCACGAGGAGTTGGAAAACTCTGCCCTCGTGCCTCGCGCGGCCTGATGCGTTCATTGTTCGAACATGATCGATCGTGCGTGAGCGCTCCACCCTTGACCTTGGAATTCCGAGAGATATTCTCGTCCCTCCTGGCGAGCCTCGGAGAGGACGTATCACCGATGACGAAAGAGACGAAAGGGACGAAAGAGACGAAAGATCGATCGAGCGCGAGCCCTGAATGCCGGCGCTATTTACGGATGGCGATCTTGTACTCGCGGCCGGAGCAACGGTTTTCACAGGGCCGAGTTAAGGCGACACGGTGAACGGATGCTTGGGAAACTTTTATCCGAGGAGACGGCAGCCTTTGTACCGATGATCGTCCTTTTACTCACAATTGCTGTTCACTTGCAGCTGCTATTCGATTCGACGACACGATTGGATGTTCGATCTCCTTTTGTCGAAACAATGAAAGTACTCTTCAACAACTTCAACAACTCCACTTGGCATGCTTTGCATTTTATTGCGACATTTATTTCTTATCGGGTTGGCCGTTCGAGAACCGTTGTAATTTTAAAATAATGAGCTTTGCGGGACATCGTTAATTGAAAGACCTATCAATAGATTATGGCGAAAAGGATAATAATAAGATAAATGGCGTATGGTCAATTTAGATTTAGATGAAGTGCGTAATGCAGAGTATAACTAAGATCTTTTGCCTTAAATAATAAATTCTTGATAATCCCGGTGATACTTGGTAGAGAATGTAGTCAAACTATAAGGTGCGCGCCAATAATTAATAATAACAGAAATTATTTCAACGTGCCAGTGAGGATCAATTTCTGTATAATTTCGCTTAACGTTCTCGGTTGCTGACGTATACATGCATGCGAATCAAAGTACTTAACTAGTACCAGATGTATAGTAGTTTCTTTTCATTGTTATCATTATACCGTCGCAAATAAGACTTAATGCCTTTTAATGAAACAAAAAGTACCGCTTGTATGCTTAAAAAACGGACATCGATAAATTTCTATTCGAACGAACCTACGCCTAAGATTTGTGCTACTAACAGTACCTGTATTTTCAAGTGAACTAACTGTAATAGAGCCTAGATTAAGTATTGGGTATCTTATATCTTTAGGTACGGCATGTGCGCAACGAATCTATTTAAAAGAACGCGTACAAATACCTTGAGTGACCGATGAAAAAAAAAATATGAGAATTAAGCAAAAATGTACGAAGTTTCATCGTGTCTTCCGGTCAAAAACAATAAATCACATTCGGCTTCCAGAATTCGTTCTGTAAACTAACCTCAGCCTTATGAATAATTGCGAATAAGGAGAGTATTTACGATCAGGAAGTGTTTACCATTAGTCGTCCCCCTGGTAATGTTCTCACAGAATCACAAGCCCAAGTTCTAAGTACGGGGAAAAAATTAGTAATATCACTGCATGCCGATTTCACGGAAAAGTTTGTGCTAACGAAATGAAAGGAGAATAAAAAAAATGTACGCGCGTATTTCAAAGCAAGAAACACAATTATACCCAGGAGTGTCGCGCCCAACCTTCTTCTTCAAGCTGAGCGAGGCGAAAAATAAAAAAAAAAGAAATTTCTAATTCTCGGACGACGAGTAGAGAGAATGTCGAAAAGGCAACGAGAGAAAGAGAGAAGAGACGGGCCTCGCGTGTGCAAGGCGAACGAGCAGTAAATACCAACAAGGCATATAATATCGAATAACCCGGCCCGCGTCGTCTCAACAAATGTTTCTCCCACAATGTAGCTCGCGCGATTCGAGCGAGCGAGCGAGCGAGCGAGCGAGAGAGAGAGAGAGAGAGAGAGAGAGAGAGAGAGGGAGTTCGCGTCGGGCTGGGTCAGGACCGATCCATCACCACGCGAAGCGAGGCAAGGCCCAAGAGACAAGCCAAGGAAACCCGTTTCAGCACAGACCCGTACAGGTACGCACCACCTAGTGCTGGGCTACCGTATCGTACCTGGATCCGCGAAAAACGAGTATGTAGGTACGCGCCTTGAGTAGATCGCGCGCGAATGAACGAGAAGCTTTCGCATATGCCGTTGTTGGGATTTCGATCGTACCTTCCTGGGACTTAACTCCTACTTGCGTCGTCGCATTTCTATACACTCGTCTCACATCGACCAAACAAAGTTTCGCACTCCTTACGAAACCTTTTTTGTATTGCGCGAACCTTTTCATTACGCACCGTCCACCCAATATACCCGCGCAATAGAGCCTCATCGATTTGGATATTTTTTAATTGTAACGAATCAAATTTGATAAAAATTCGAGAATAGAAGCCCTAGGTTCAATACTCGAAGTACCTGAGGAATTTAGAGGAATCTGGGCAAATAATCATTTTAAAATAAAAGGATATTTTGTACAACGCCAATATTTTCGTTTGTTAATTTGAAGAGAAACTTGTCGAAACTATTGGCAATAAAAATGTAGACTATGCAATGAGCGCGACAATACTGTAACCTTTAATGCAAATGCAAATAATATTTGGGATAAAAAACATTATCGGCGACGTATCGCCTATAATGATATTCATCAAGATTGCGCTTCGTTACAATTTTAAAATATTTGTGGACGTACGTGTTTGACAGTAATGGCTTGCCGTCCACCGTAATTTCACCAATCAACATATCGTAAAATTCAGTTTATTATCAACTGTATGTACATTCGTACAATTAATGACGATAAGCGTCCAAGCAGATCAGTCTATAATTTACGATTTTCAATAATCACCTCCGTTGCACTGTAAGTTTAAAGGCACCTAGCGATTATAGAATTATTTTCAGCTTTATGATTTAAACACTGATCGAGAGTGGATCGTACAGCTACAATTGAGCAAACAATGATTTATCGCAATTTCTGTCGTTGCCGACTTCTGTAAGTACAATCTTAAGTCACATTTCGCGGCATTACCCGTAACTTATAATTGTGATATGAGTGATTTACGTGACATCATTGATCATTCTAAAGATCTAATCCTGAAATAAGGTAAGTCGTTTCGTAATTGTAAACACATACGACGTTCGAACTTCGTTGGCTTATTCTATCCGGAATCTAAAGTAGACGCCGAGTAACAACTAAAAACAAATCATGCAACTGGATATGTACCGAATACCTCTCTTCCTTGAACAATAATCTTCCTGGTGTAGTACCATTAGGAGCAAAGGAAATTAATGGTTGGAGGTAAAAAAGAAGAATTCGTAATTCGATAGAGAAGGTTCGCGGTATTGACGAAGAGAGATGCTTGGAAAAAACGAGAGCTGCACTGACGTCCTGCATAACAGAAAGATACGATACGCTCGTGTAAACTCGTGCGATTCACCGATGCGATCCAACGAGAAGTTCGATGACAAGGTAATCCAAGGGCCTTTACAAGGAGTAAAGAAGAAAAGGTCCCTTGCCGGATAAATGCACGCGATCGAAGGAAAAATACAGCGCGTGACTCCTATGAATAATGCATGTACGGGATGCAGTATATGCGCAGCGGAGGTGTTCAAGGAGGAGGGTCGTCAAGTCGACGCCTTGATCGCGTCTCTGTCTGTCTTGTTTGGTAAGGAACACGCCCCCAACGCAGACTGAAGGAATCTGCCAAGACAAAAGGAGTAAGATGTCAATTAGCGCGGACACTGACTTATTCCTCCGTCGTGCATTTTCTCCTGAATTTTCAGCCGATGAATTTTAACTGCACGTTATGTACGTAAAACTAATAATCTTGTATTGAAATTGTTATGATCGTAGGCTCGGTATATTTCATGCATTAGACCGCTTGTACACTATCCGTTTTTGGAAAATATTAGACTTTTACGCAGTGCTCGTTATTCATTGCTCAAATTCACGATCAAAATCCTTATTAAGATTTAATATTAATAACGAGGTCGTCCAATCGTTGTTAATGAGAACAAGAATGTTACAAAATTATTATTAGTATTTTCTGCTTGATTCTTGGTTAAATGGTAAGCGCACCATCGAAGAAACTAATTATATACACGTGTATGCATGTGAAAAGGATAAGTTTGTCTATTGTGTAGATGTTATGTAGATATACCGTTGGAATTTTTTATATAAAACCGATGGAGCCGAATTCTTGTCATTTTATTTGGGTAGACGAATCAATGAGTAAGTTCCGATAAGATATGTTATACGACTTCGTAATTATTTTTTGAGTGTACACTTTTCATTTTCCAACTCAACTTTTCCTTTATAATCTCAAACATTTCATTACTTTCAATGACATTACTAATAAACTAATTCATTTAAATTTTTCTCCGACGAAATTTTCGTCTTTAGCCGCACGAATTAATTACAGTCCAGAAACAGGAAGACATTCTAATAATAAAAATATCGGCATAAAAATAAGAAAATTTAGCCTTATTTCGTGAATACAAAATCTACATTACTCGATTTCATGCGACTACGTTCTTGCGATAAATTGAGTGTATGACGCAATCGATTATAGGTGCTACATTATGACACGGAAATCATCTCGTTCGAGAAGTCGCCCACGACGACACTCAGGTAAGGTGTTTCGCAGTTTAACGAGTTTAGGTATCATATCCGGTCGTACTCGGCATCTACGTGCAGAACATCCTCAATGAGACATTCCGTAGACTGGTATCGGAATAGAGTAATTTATTTGGACCTCACTTGCCAAGGACTAAGGAACTCAGGTACTCCATTTAGACAGGAGTAGAAAAAGATCGAAAACGTTCGAATGACTTGTGAAAATAAAGAAGGTAGCTAACTATTAATACCTGACCAAACCACAATTTTATAAATATTCTGAAACTATGATTAAGCACTATACGTAACTGATACATCGTGTGATTGACAACGTCGTTTAACCTCGATAAATTAATATATTTTTCAAAGCTCGCTATTAAAATTCTGCCCGACTCTGTCCGACTCGTTTCTTTTATTTTTATCTATTTTGGCTTTACTTTACGTTGATAAACCTTAAAGCGACCGCGGCTAAGGAAGACCGAATAATCGATAAAGCTAATTCATTTTCTATTAAAGTCTACTTAAAAAAATAGCCGAATACAATATTTTATTGAATCTGGTATTTTTAATACGTTGACTAATTCACAAGCATATAATACGTGTACATGTGCGAACGAACATGACGAATGCGCGTGCGTGCGTGCGTGCGTGCGTGCGTGCGTGGCTCGTCAATGTAATTGCATTTTAATCGTTACCGATTCGACATTTCTCTACGTTACAACGTCAAAACAATGCTTGACGACATTTAATTCTTTGAGAACGTGCCTAGCGAATGGCAACACCGCAGGCATATTTGATATTGATTGCGGAAGGTCGAGTAGGCAAGTTTCTTGCCACCGTACTATAAATGATTAAACGTTTATAAAGCGTTTTCTAAAAATAACGAATCCTGTTAAATAAAATAAAATAAAACTATATGAAATTTAATGGTAAAGTTTGAATGTCGCTCTGTGTAAAACTACGAATTACGTTATGTAACCGTATACGTCCGTAAAGTGAATAATCTTGTGATTAATCAAATAAAGTTTCCGGAATTATAAAATGTAGTTCTCAACTGTTTATACGAATGAGAAAATGTAAATCGAGTATGGCACGTTTATCGTTAATTGAATACACGACAGACTTTATGACTGTTTTGAGAAAATTACATAATATTTAAAATAAGTTTTTTTTTTAACGAAAAAAGGAATGATACTGTCCTTTTAAAATTATAATTAACTAATTTCTTCTGAAATACAAGATTACGGATGCTTATACTTCAACTCGTTACTTTTACAAGAAGAATAAATCAACGTTTCTGAGAAATGACCGAACGTGCATACGATATTACTATTTACAAAAGAAAATTTAAAAAAAATGAATCATCAGTTGTGACATTGCACGTGGACGTAAGACTATTTTATTCCGTATAATGAGTGAATCTATAAACGTACCAGATGAATGCATAAACGATGTTTTACACGAGAAATTTCAAACGAGTACTACACTCTGCAAAATTTATCCACAAATTTAGGTGTTATACTTTTTTATACGATTTAGGTGCATTTAAGATAAATTTTCTAATTAGTTTAAAATACTCGACATAACATTCGCGTACAGCTCCGAAGTTTAAAAGAAAGCAATTGAGATAGTTCATTTAAAAGAACGAATCATCGCTCGAAAAGGATAAAACATAACACGAATACTGTCGTTTAGGCATTCATGGTATGATCTTAATACATTACTTAAAAACAGAACAAAAATGTAACTGAAACATAATTTCTTTGCTGACTAGTTTAGAAAATCGAGTACACGACGATAAATTCACTTCTCTTGAAATAACGCACGAGAGCAAATAACGAATGAAATTAAGATCTATTGAGCAGCAATTAAACGAAGCGCAGAATTAAAAATTTCTTAACAGCTCACGGTTTACGTGCTTTTACGCGTATTTATCAAAGTCCTCGCATCAAATTCAAAACGAAAACTGCATTAACGTTGCACAAATCTAAGCGTAAGCGTACGTGCGATGGAGAATACGTTTTTCTACCTCACTTGCAAAAGTCGCTTGTCAATTAAGAACCGCGAGTAAATAGCCTAAGTAGTAACTTAAGAATCGTGCGCTTGCCGTGTATAATTACAGGCGATCGACCGAAATAAGCGAAGGAAATCGACGAAATAAATCCAACGTAACGAGCGATCCATCGGAATACTTATCAATGCTTATCGCGAATTTCAGAGCACATGCGCGTGTCGTATTACGCGCGGTGTTTGCGACTCCGCTGCACCGGTACCGAGACACCGGAGCCCGTTCTCTAGGCTCAGGATGATGACGTTGCCGAGGTACCGCCGAGGTACCGCCGGTCCGACAACAGCGTGTAACCCGCGCAGTCGGATGAATATCGCGCCTCTGCCATGTTCGATCATTCGGACGCAACATCCCCAGCAGCTGATTGCGACTAAATCGAACGCGATTCCAACGCGACTATCGACGTTAAATACCTTTGGCGAACTTTACCAGCCTCACCTCCGCCTTGGAACTACTTATGCACCACGAGCCGTACGCGAGAGTCGGCTTTATTATTTCATCGAGGGAAACTTCCGTTTCCTTCAAGTCGAATAGTCTACCTTTCCCATCCTATCCTCGTACTTAATTTCTATAAGTTTTTAAATACTGAGAATAAGTACCGCGAGTGACATCCCACGGCTTCGTTAAGTGTATCGCTTATTACGGCAAGATACACGAATGTCCGCTAAACTACGTTCAGTGGCCAATTTTTTAATTTAGCTCCGAGTAAAAGTGCGATTATTTTATCTCGATTTACGCGCAGTTAACGTTTTATTCGCGAAACCGTACGCATTCGCCATTTTGGAAGAAAGTCACACGGCTGAGCCGAACTTTCGTGCGTTTAATTTGAAATGATATCCAGTCCCTTTGGTCACAATACGTAAACACAAATTTTTCACTTTCCTCTTTGAGCGCTCGTATTAACCGAAAAACCCTAATTACGAAATTTAATAATCGAATCAAGTTTAAGTAAGAGGATACTCCCACTTTTAGACCACCTGCTTACTCGAGAGTCCTTCGAGCCTTCGGTCGAAAAAGAAAGTTCGATAAAACGAAGGCAGAGTACCATCTTTTTCACGAACACGAGATCGACTCTTGGGCGTGTTATCGTTCGAAATCGTTTGGTAATTGACAGATTCCGCTCGTTGGTAAACGCAGATCGAGCGACTTGAGCTTACGATGCGAAGGAAAGTACATCGATCGTAGGAACGAAAGGCTCGCGTCGCGTCCGTGGATTTTATCAACGGCAGGATGAGGAATTTTAGCGCTCGTCGCAGCCCGAAACCAATGCCCTTTTCCATCATCAGGGAGAAATAGGGAGAAATAGGGAGAAATAGGGAGAAATAGGGAGAAATAGGGAGAAATAGGGAGAAACAGGGAGAAACAGGGAGAAATAGGTGGCTTTTAAAGGAAAGGCCTAGTGAACAACCTGCCGAGGTTGAACCAAGGAGATGAGGGAAGCGCGGGGCCCGGAAGGGGCAAGGGAGGTACGGGAAAGAAAGAGGCGGAATGAATAATGAAAGATCATGATCATCAGCCGACGCGACGTCAGGATGTCTTTGCTTGTAAGCGCTCGCGCGCCACCCATACACTTGCGCGATGCTGGATGTAACGGTGCACTATTAGTATCGTTTGTAGCCGTTATTACAAGAATGACTATGAATACGCTGAATCTCATTATGCCCCGCGGGGTACGGCGCCTCCTTCGCCTCCTCGCCTCCTTCGCCTCCTTCGCCTCCTTCGCCTCTCGAGCGCTCGAATTACAAGCGCCGAGGCTCGCGTAGCCCGCAACGGCCTCCCGAACGAGGAACTCGTGGTCGCACCCGTGCCTGGCCTGTTTCTTCCCGCAGAAGAGCGCGTGGAAAGGAGATCGCGCGCGGAATGGAATGCGCCCATCGCTCGCGGACTCGCGAGCTGCTTTATTGCCTCGATTACGACCGCGAAATCGTCGTGGCGACGGCGACGATCCTGCACCTGCGGCTCTGCCTCTGACGGAGTTGCCCGCGGATCAAGGATGGCTATCGTAGGTAAATGCTGTATTTCCGCTTCTCCGATCACCGCTTCACAGCCCCATAAACAACGCTTTGGATAATCCGATGTGAAAGTTGGCTACTAGGATTATTCGGCATGCGTTTACTCGCGTGTTTCGTCGCGTCATTTTAAAAGTAGACCAACGTTGTTACATTATTTTAAGTTGTTACATTAGGTAAAATTCTTTTTACGGACGAAAATTCGTTCTCTCGAAATGAACAGTCAAGGAACTTGGCTAGCGAAACTCTTTTACAGTGCGGAAACAAGAGCAACGAAACCTATGGGGAATTACGGATTATTGCCAGTTGCATAAAACGCGCACAATCTAATTCGCTGCATATTTCCGTAGGGTATTGTAGTTACTTAACGTAATGTCGTTACGAGGAATAAACTTTTCAACAACGAAAGTTAATCGAAAGAACAAGTTGCGAGTTGGGTAATAAAGGCGAAGCTACATTCGATGACGAAAGCTATTTCTAGTCTTATAAGTTACTCTACACTTTTTCCAAAATGGAAGGTTCGAGTTTACATCCGTTTCGCATTATTAAAATCCTTTTAGTGATGAATTTATGCCCGATAATAAATACGTGACAATTAATTAATAATATTAAATTATTTTTAACGGCAGTAGCGCTTGCACGCAGCTTTTCAATTCTCTTTTTATACATCGACGTTCCTCTTACATGCTTTACTTCGCGCGTAAACGTTTTAATTGCAATGATTTAAAATGAATTATTGCGGAAAACGAATGGAAAATGACACCGTGGAATAAGTCGTAGTACTGTAATATTTTCTAAATTCCGTATGAAAACTCGTTATTTTTATAAATGACTAAATCGACAAATGTTAATTATTTTTTCCTTAATATCTTAACGGAGTATTTAAAATGAAATTCAAGCCGTTAATGAAAATTTTAATTTACTATTTACGACGACTGCTCACTCGCTGTAGAAATCATCGACACAATTGCTAAGCCGCTTTAGTCATTTTATCGTGAATTCCTTTATTTAAAAAAAAAAAAAAAAAAAAAAAAAAAAAAAAAAAAAAAAAATACATTTAAATTTCTGTGATTGGGAGACGTACGTTAACGTATAGTCGTATTTTAATTTTCGCCTTCCGACTGAAAATATAAGCGGCGTTAAGCACGCGTACACACAGGCAGAGCTCAACCGGATTTCGAGTTCTATACTTACTTTCTTTTACTTTAACCTGTACTGCACACGAATACAGTAAAATATACTTGGAATATTTTCTATGCGATTGCACTTCGAATTTCGAACATTCCGAGGTCTTATTAAAAATTATAGATATTATTTCGAATAAACATTCGAATTTCTAGTGATTGGGACAGAAATGTCATTTCGGGAAAATGAAAACAGTATTTTGCACGTACGATTATCTTGCTTATCAACTGCTATTTATTCATCTAACATTTTCTTTGCTTGAATTAGAAAACAGGAAAGTTTGCGCTTTTATAGCAATTTCTACATGTATTCGATATGTATACGTGCAGGTTGTACAGAAACAAGTAAATAAAGGTAATTCGAATCGAAGAAACTCAATTTCTTTAGGTTTTATTTTACTGTCGATTTCCAAAGAATTTTCAAACGAGTTAAAATAATTCGTATTCAAATTTATAAAAACTCACGATCTTAGACACGCGATTCGAGAATAAACTGCAAGGATTAAAAAATTACAAGAATAGGTATAATAATGGTTGCAATGAGTGTCTCGACCATTTCTCGATTGTCGAAATTTTTGGAGTTAACCGGCGACCTTAAGCAGGTTCACACTGGTACGCAACATCTCTTATGTCATCAGAAGGCCCAGTTCTCTCTCTCTCTCTCTCTCTCGCTGTCGCTCGCGCTCTCGACTCGCAAGATTGTTTTCTTAACAAATAGTCAAGGACTCGATCTAAACAAAGTCCACGCCAGTTGGACTTGGTTCCATGAAAAGCCATAAGTGCGCAAGGCGAAATACAAGAGGAGAGATCGCAGCCCTCGTCCTGGGCAGAGACAGGATCAATGGGCGCTTCGAGGAAGTACGTGGACGGCGCAAGGTGACGAGGAGGCCGCGCACGTGTAATCCGCGAGTGAGAGAGAAGCCAAGCGATAAGGTCGAGCGACGAGAGTCTCAGCCGATCCTCCGTTCCCTCTCTCTCACACACACACGCGCTGTCTCTCTCTCTCTCTCTCTCTCTCTCTCTCTCTCTCTCTCTCTCTCTCTCTGTCTCTCATAACAAGGGACCCCTGCGGCCGAACTAATTCCCCCGAATGACTCGCGGAGCTGCGACGGCCTCCCCGCGGGGGTTTGAAACAATGTGCGCCTGCGCGCGCAAGCGGACCCCGCGGGGCACACGCCGTCATATAGTTATACGCATGCGCCCGTGGTGCGTTGAGGGAGAAGGAGGGAGAAGGAGGGAGGTATTTGCCGAATCATTGCCGGTAACGTCGACTGGGCCCGACCGAGTCCTCGAATTACGCCGCAGATATAATACGCGCAGCCTCCTTATTACCGTATCGGCATTTCTTTTTATTCGTCTCGCTCGGCTTAACCTGCGCTCGCGCACTTCGCCAAATCTCCCGTCCGCCAACTTGCCGGCAGTCCTCCTCCTTAAGCATCAACGGCGAGCTTTGATTTACTTTTATGCCGAGGATGAGAGTTCGCGTAAGCAACCAAGCGGTTCCGCTTCGCACCAAGCCAACCGTTAGCCACGTGAGCTGCCGAAACCTTTTTCGCGAGTATTCCTGTCCTCTTCTTTCTTCGATGCATCCGCAACGATCTTTCGTAAGCTTGAGACTCTTTGACGAGCGAATTGCGTTTACGTAAGCCGACTGGTTGTTCGCGAAAACAACTTTTGCAGCAGCACCCGTTCCGACAAGTTTCCGCTTGTTTTCTACTTTTCCTCGACCTGAGATGATGACTTACGCACTTACTTGCCTCCCCCTTCCAACACGCTTCGCTATCCGACGGTCTAATAATGGGAACACGTAGATTCATAATCAGATAACCGTGTACTTATCAAATTGCTGCACTTCTCTGTTTTTCCAGTAGAAGCCGAACGTACTTTGATGAATATTATAATAACACAGCGTTGTAATCATATTGACAAGCATACAATGGTACCGGTACCGGTAAAAGTAACGAGAAAATTGGCGTACGTGTTATCGCGCGAGTTCTTAAACATGTGATAGAAGAATGCAACTTTTTCCATGACTAAGACGAGAAAAAAAATCGCTCTTTCAATCATCTCCGATCGCAATTAAAAAGAAAACGCGATTTTAACATTAAACTCTTTTTGCGCATTTTCTAACTGGATGGATACACATTCTCGTGTATCCGGCGTTAATGCAAAATCCAGAGTTTATAAATTTTTACGATTACAAACTTCTGGCGATTCCGTATACCAATGTAATCTCGGTGACGTTAACTCATTCGTGTGGATGAGTAGGAGAAAAGTCGAGAACAACACTAATCCAATGATCCCACTGTGTAATAATGAGTATTTCGGTATGGGTATTGTTCGAATCATCATCGAATTGAAACGAAACGAATCAACCGAATAATAAATAGGATGTATTTACAGAACGTCGTTAATAAATATCTATCATTAGTCCCAACACGCGTCCGAATCTGTTTATTTGTCCATTGATGCCTCGAGTTTACAATTTACTTTGTATTGTTACAATCTCTCAGAGAAAGCGACAAACAGTATTCCCTTTCTCATTCTTACTTTATTTTGCTTAAATGTAACTTTAACGGTACCGCGTGTTCATTATCGTGCAAACGATAAATTCAATTGTTACGTGACAACGTTTAAATAAAAAAGTCATAGTTTTTATTGTACTGCTTATTTTCCATTTACTACTCGTCGTATAACAAGATTAATAATATCGATAGCATAGGCCCCAGTAAATATTTGAACACGTGGTGCAAATAGTTAAACAAGTGTTGAAAACTATGCAATCGGCAACTCAGTGCATTTGAAAGTACAGCGGAATCCGTTACCTTGCTAGAAGTCGTAAAGGACGTAGTGTCGTAATCTATAAGACGAAATAAGTATTGTGATGAAAAAGTTAATTAAAAATTATACCGGTGAAAGTAATAATGCGATATGAACTTCCGTATATAATACTCTGTATTTCCTAATACAATTTCACTTAACTTTTTTTAACTACATCCTTGTGCGCGTTTTTTCATATGGGAATACAAACATATAGTTTTTATTATCCGAAAGTGCTGCTGATGTCATAGATTCTTGAAATATAAAATACTTATTCGAAATATGATGTTATTATCATTTTACGGGTAATTAGCCATACGAAATGTATTCTTTCATTTGAATAACGATACTATAACCCAGCTTAGGCTTTTCTCAGCTTAACTAGAAAATTCATTCGAATTTACTCAAGAGAGGTTTTTAAGAATTTGCCCTTTTTGTTTGAAAAATGCTGTTATTCCAACACGTGTACCCTTTGAATTGTGTACGTACTATGACAAAGTTGTCGTAGTTGTCAAGTGTAGATTCGTTGTAAACTAAAATAATATTGATAATATTGCAAACATAAGCAGCATAAGTCGTAAAGTAGCAGTTTCAAAGTTAGTAGTTCATTATTAGTTATATATTACAATTTTATTGTGTACCCTCCTCTTACATTATGCAAAAACCATTGATTCAAGGCTTTCAACAACACTGTATATTCTTGATATTAGCTCAGAAAAATATAACGGTATTTTCGATAATCAAATTGAAACCAAACACAGTGAATTAAAGAAATTGCTCTCGTTGACTAGAAGTTTAAGAATCCTTTAACGTCTCTTCGAGTATTGTCTTACTTCTTTGCCAACCGCCTGCTAGAACTCCTTCCGAGTATATATAACTATAGAGATTCATAAAAAAATCCATAAAGCTATTTGACGTGCTGACATTTCAGCAAGTTTAACGTAAAATGAGTTACTAAAACAATGCTAAATGTATTAAGCCTTGGACAGATTTAGCAAACTCTAATTTTTCATAATCACAGACGAAACTGTAAGAAAATACTGTATTAAAAAGCTCAGGAAATTTAGGAGCAAACGAACGATAGTAATTTATTACCGATATTGTGAAAAATTTTGTAAGCAGTAATTAGTTGGAAAAAAGAATGTTTAAAGGGCATGATAATTATTGATTCGTGAAAAAATATTTTAAATCTTTTACACCTTTTATGGGATATTAATATTTTCACAAGGATTAAGTTTCGTATCTTTACAGGTAGTTATCCAAGAAATTCAAAATATTTTTCAGAGCTAATGATGATGTAAAGGAGCAGAACCAAAACATTGTCTTTCTACAGAAAAATGGGCGTGGCCATATGAACTTTTAAGTTCAAATCCTATATTTTTCTCATCTTTGGATAAGCGTTGATAATTACACGAGAACTTCTACGTATAAATTTTAGGTAATTCATTTTAATGAATTGAAATTTTGCTCTTGACCATAAATTCATTCTGCATAGCTTGAAAAATTCATCAAGATAACTTATATTTTCCAGTAATTCGTAGCGTCTGCGCATCAAACCTCGTTTCTTATGAGATTGAACGATTTTAATCGTATTGGTAATCCGTGGTAACTTACTCTTTGCATGGAAGATGTATATTGAGACTAAGATCTTAATTTAATACTCACCAAGTTAATTTCGAGGTACTCAAACCGGTCTCGATGTCATTCTTTTCTCCGTCCAACGACTAATATTCATAACCTGTACAACAATTTCATTCTTTTCGGTCATTTTTAAATTGAGAATTTGTAAATGCATCCGTTAGCTTCAACTCTAGATATACTTATGGAATCATATACGCAGTATTCAATTGCTCTTGAATATTAAAAGCATTTACCCGTGAAGACTTTAATTATTAATATATGTAATAATAACGTCTTACGTCGACTCGTACACGATTAGTAAAAGCGTGATAAATTAGACCAAATGAATCCTAAGGAAAAGCAATGCTGCTCAGTACAACTTTGTTTCCTCCTGCATCCCTACCATGTCATCCAAGTCTGCAAACGTATTTATGAAAGATATCTAAAATGCTAATAATTTAATTTAAAATTTAAACTAATTTAAGATTATTATGAATAACTGTTATGAATAGACGAGGCTTCCCCGTTTTTATGCGTCCAATCGAGAAAGTGTAATAAAAAATGCTGAAAATTGTTATTCAATAACATATTTCAAGAATATACTTAGATAAATGTGAATGTTTACACATCTTTTATAAAATATTTTCAAAATATCATAATAATAATAAAGAACTTATTACGCCACATTTCTACGAGGTTTACAAACTCTCAAATTCCATCAGTTGTTTTCTCTTAATTTCGAAAAGGAATTTTAATTCTAGCTCTTAGGCTTCGTTTTAAAAAGTTTTTTAAATGTAATGTTTTTGATAAATCAAGGAAGTTTAGCCAAAAAAATATATTTTAAATCCGCAATATGTAGTATCGTATATTTAACTCATTCGTTGTAATTTAAAGGTAGACGTAAAAAAAGCGGTGATCGAATTAATATCAGCTGTTTGAAATCCTTTTTATGCCACTATGTATTACTTTTAAATTTCTAATAATTAAATTATACATATATTTAATAAATTTTTAGGTTTTTCATTAAGAAACTACGACATAGTGCTCATGTTTATGTTCGTATAAATAAATTGTATTGATTGATTGATTATTGTAATAAATAGCAATTGAGACAGTCGCTCAGTAGCTTATTTAATGAACGATTGAAACGAAATAAAATAAAATGAATATATTTCTTAATGTTTGTAAAATGAAAATAATACGTGGTGTGGTTATCGTGAAGCGTAAGACTAAAGTAATATTTTTCTAGAAATCTATTTGAAGAAGCTTCACATTCCTGCCTAATGATAAGCCTTCAAATAGCTGATTAATATTTAAAATAACAAAGTAGTTAAATCTCCAATATTTCATCTTGTATTAACTACGTATCTTCCATCGGCATTTATTAATATATATATATATATATATATATATATTCAATTTCGAAAGTGATTACATTTTTACTCCTTCTCATTGTTGTGTGTAATTAAAATTTAAATAAATTAATCGTAAAACCTCAGCGGCAATATTCCTCGTAGTAACGCTCGATTTATCGGCGCAAGGAAATACAAATTAAAAATTAAGTACATTGTCCAAAGCTCTATTACGTATTTTCAATTATAAAGATACAGCCGGTAAAAAGAATCCTATTCTTCAAATTGAATATTGCGTATTTGGCTTCTTTCGTTACGGCCCAAGAAACATCTGCGTAAGAAACGCACTTGTAGGCGTAGCCATTAGAAATCAGCTACGAATTTCACGTGCTAACAAATTTCTTTGTCATAGTCAAACAGTCCTAGCATCGAGCTTCGTAAACAATAAGAGTTTCGTCGTGTTTTCAGGCGAAACATGGTTTGCAAAAGCTTTGAAAGACGGCACGCAAACGAGCGGATAGAAAAGATTTTACTCGACAAACGATTCTTTGTACGCGTACTATAATACATCTATCACGTCGTTCCAGCGCGAAATAAATCCAGAGAATTAAGGTGACGCTGTAATCGTGTTGGATTACTGCCGAGATATGATTTCAGACGAGAAACCCATTATAAAGTTTTAATTGGTCTTTTTTCTCCGTCTCTCTCTCCCACCCTCCCACTGGCTTTACGGAGCTGAAAAGGAAAATAAAGAATCGATCGGGCGGTGGGGCTCATAAAAAATCGGGTCACCGATCCTAGCCGCTCGTAGTCCGATCGCGGCATGAAGTGGAGGCCGCACTGGTAATCAAACTTCGACGCCTTGAACACTCTTGCGATGAAAGATGAAAGACCGTCGGGTGACTCGGCGCTTTCTTGGCCACTTTTCTCCCGTTCTCTCTTTCTCTCCTCCATCTTACTCCTCCGCCTACGATCGCTTCGTAATCGTATTATTAGCTGTGGAATTCCGGTTTAGTGAACCGATATAACTAGAAAGTCGATACGCGTATACCGCGGTGGCCCTGGACATCTGGACATCTGGACATCTGGAATCTGTGGAAGCTCCAAAGATGCCGTTCCACCTGTAAAGATGACCGATCCACCTCGAACGATATCTCGAACTCGCGTACGATTAAGGCTCAATGAAAATTAAAGCCCGAGCACGATCGCGTTAATTCGACAATGTTGCAGATACTCATCGCACGCTCGCGATCGAATCGAGCCTCGATCAGAGTCCTTCGGCATCTTTACCGGAGCGTATTCTATAGGGCTTTTTAAACGGCGTCGACGTCGTTGTAAAGTTGTCAACGGCTATTGCTTATTACGACAAGGCAATCATTCGACTCCCGCGAATCCGTTAGGATTTCACTCGGTGGGACGTGCACAAATGTGCTCGACGAGTGCAAGCTTCTTGCACGGATATCACGCGGAGAAAAAGAAGAAAGTAGCGCCAAAGGCCGAATTCGTAAGAGCGAGTGTTCCGTCGCGGCAGTAGGATTTTCTCGAAATCTGGCTAAGGATTTCGGCACGCGATTAAAGTACGCGTCTTGCGCCCCTTTCTCCGCGACAGCGCAACAAGAAATGAAAAAGAGTAACACTCGTAAAAACAAATCTAAGGCAGCGCGAGCGACTCCTCCGAAAAGGCGAATAAAGCGAGGAAAAAAAAAGAGACTCGGGGTGGATGGAGTGAAACCGGAAACCAGCGAGAGCAACCTGCGAGAGCAACCTACGAAGCGCTCGAGCATTCGACTCACGTTCGGCGACCGGCATCGCGTCTGCACTCCATCTCTCTCTCTCTCTCTCTCTCTCTCTCTCTCTCTCTCTCTCTCGGCGACTTGCGCGTATCGCCGCCGAAATCTAGCCGAGCGCACTTTTTCGGGACTAAGCGGCTTCGCTACTTTTCGGGACCGTCCCTCTCGCCCTCGTTCTCACGTGCCGCGGAGCAAGCCGTTTGAAGAAAAACAAGGATCTCCCGGTATAAATCCTCGGGTGAAATATAACGGACTCCAGGAGCCGCGGCCCCTGGCGTAAGTCCGTCGGCGTCGGCTGCACATCGGCGCCAATATTTTCATTTACGCGATACTACGTCGCCCGCATGTGGCGCACTCCGGATGCACAAAAGCAAAACCGAGGAATTCGGGAAATCTCGAAGCTCCGCCTTTTGAAAAAACGTGACCTTACCGATTCGGCTCCCAGAGACCGACGCGCGTCGGATACCAAAGATTCGTTCCGAAAATTACATCCAGCGTTTACGTCTTCGATACATTTTCCACGAACAGTCGTCGATCCTTCAATATTCAAGCGGACGTTGTAAGGAAGTGGAGGCATGTAAGGAAGTAGCCACCCGAGGAAAGTAAGAAGCCGCGCGTAAAACGAATCGCCAAGACTTTATAAAGGGGTCGTTTGCGCTATCCCAAGGGTTGAAACAGAATTTCCTCGCTTTTACCGCAAACTCTCGATCCCCTTTCGCGCTTCTGCTCTTCTCGGAAGCGGTTGAGATGCTTATGATAAGGGTGGATCCGGGCGGGCGTTGGCCGCTTCTCGTCACACCGATCCATAAATTCGACAATTTGTCTCGAACGTCCGGCGGATTTTGATCTCGCTCGATTCGGATCTTTGGATCGCCACGTTTTGGGCATGATATTATACCGCTTACCGACGATCCCGATATTACCCACGTACGTGCGCACTCTCTCTCTCTCTCTCTCTCTCTCTCTCTCTCTCTCTCCGACTCTCTCTCAAAATCCGATAACTATCTCACTTCTCCCACAACCCTAAACAGGAGTTCTACTTATTCAGGCACAATGCATCACCGATGCTTGTGTTTTACCTTTTTTATCCATCTGGTATAATGATTAGCCCGCTTTGATAGCACAGGCTATTCGTGTACTTTAACTGTAAAGTGCACCGCTTTACAGCTCGTTATTACGTTTCTTAATTCTCCTTGGCAGCTCTTAACGGATAATTTTATCAGAATAAACTCAATTGTATTGCTTACCAACTTTCGTTGGAAAGCACGACCGGTAACAACTGAACTGTCGTTGTTTAAATAAAGTCAAAGCTACATTTTGCTGGATTTGATTTATCGCCGAGCGCGTTAGTCGTCGTACATTTGGCATTCGGCGTAAATCGAGAGACCGTACGAAAGCTCGTATTGTTCGAAAGTAGATCAGGCGAAGTTCTCGATAAAATTCCACCAGGGAACCCAATGAATCTCTACGTCTCGCGAACGTTTCGTCTCATCGGTAGTGTGGATACGTGAAAAGTTCGTATCCGAGGCCTTTGGGCATTGAATCGTACGTTTTCGTCGACTCCGAGAGTACGTTTATTTTTCGTCCTGGGGGGAGAAAAAAAAACAAAAAAAAAAACAAAAAGCATTCCTACGCATTTATATACGATTCACAAAATGATAAAAGGTGCTGGTGGACGGCGCAACGCAGCGCGCAACGGAACGTCGAGGCGAAATTTATTTGCGATTGCAAAGCTTCCAGCATCGAGGAAGCAAAAGTAAGTCGAGATAGAGTGTAGGAGAGCGAGGGGGAGAGAGAGAGAGAGAGAGAGAGAGAGAGAGAGAGCGATGCACGGGGAATCGAGGGAGGACAAGATTTACGCGCGGCTAACTCTTATATACGGTATAACGCGCGAGCGAGTCCAGAGGTCTTGAAAAGGGTCGAGGATAGTTTAGCGAGAGAGGGAAGGAGTGGAGAACCGGTCGCTCGAATGCTTCCCTGGACCCCAGACGACAATAAAAGATCTTCGACAGTGGATGTGACAAAAATGAATTGTTATATTGTCTCAACAAATGAAGCAGCTCCTCCTTTCTCTCCTCCACCCCCTGCCCCTGCCCCTGCCCCTTTTCTCGTCGCGATTTCATTCTTCTCTTTGGCGAATACCTTCGCCCGTGCATTAGCCCATTACGACCCCTTTTCACATTTTTGACGAATAAAGGATACGCGTGCGCATCAAAAATCAACGAGGATACCTCGACGCGCACTGACTTTTACGAATCTAATTCCAAAGAATGTACAGCATCTTGGAGAAAATTGAGCTATTTGTCTCGAGAGTCGTTAACATCGACGCAAATAAATATGAATTAGCACTGGAAATTTAATTTTTCAGTTCCTATTCTCCAATGCTTCTACAGTTACGCAATGCCTACATCCTTATCGTACTTGTATTTCACGAATAAATACCATTCGCGTAAATAACGGACGAAATTCTACGTATTACTTAAGCTAAGGGAATAGGTTAGTTTGCTTTGACCCGTTACAACGGCATAATCACGAATAACGTGATTATGTCGACGCCCACCAACGCACAGTACAAACGAAGCGTAAACGAATGTAATTAATAAATTAACCGTAGGAGAGAGTTGGTTGGAGGTTGGAATGGCAAGAGTCCGATGCCACGGCATCGGATAACCGAGCGTCTACTCGCGCTTAGATCGCGTACGATTTGACGCGCGATGCACCACGCGACTCGATATGCACCAGGAGAACAAAACGTTTAAAAAGTCAGGGGCGTCGCGTTCCTATATCTGCGCGGTCATCCCACAGCCAAAATCGCTATTCCCCCTGCGAACTTTTTCCTTCATTTTGTCAGCTACCCCTCGCTCGTAATTTCTCCTCAGACCTGTACGATTCCCCGTACCGGCTTTGCTTTCGCAGCGGCGCGAAGCACGTGTTTTGCCAGTTCCTATTGTTTCCTGTATGATAAATGGACCGTGGCCGCGCGGACCCGAGCGTTTTGGCTGAGGGCCGATCGCCCGAAGGGAGTGCGAGCGAAGGGAGGAGGAGGAGGAGGAGGAGGAGGAGGACGCACAGCGGAATCAATGCCGCGGCCGCGTGTCCTATAGGTAGTTTATAGTCTCCGGCTGTTATTTATGATCGCGTTCCCGATGTGTGCCGATCTGCGCCAGCCGAACATCCTCACCGCGGCTTCCCCGAAATCCCGGACTTGTCTCTTTAGAATGTATAATTATTGTCATTTATATGTCTGCAAAGGAAATGTATCATGGCGCGCGTTCGCTGCGAAAATGCCCTCTTCGATCCTGCGGATTCCTTCGATACCCGAACGACAAACGTATTTCGTCGGGGAAGCCGTTTACCGTGAGTTTCTCGATCATCGAATTAACAAAATAATTTAGTCGCCTGCGGGGTATAGGCAAGTCGTTACCAAAGTTAACCTACCAGAGGAATATTTATCGCGAGTCGTTTATCGTAATCAAATATTTTCCATTAAACGTATTTGATGTTCTTGTAGCACCGCAAATTTAATCCCCAGTTTTACAAGTATTTGCTCCCAGACATTGCAAACGTCACTCAACGAGAACCAAACCGAGAATAACAAACTTCGAAAACCATTAGGAGAACGAATTGTGTACACGTAAGACACCGTTCGCACTACTTGTCCATCAAGTGCAACTCAGGATAATACGCACAGATTTTAGTACCGAGGACACGTTATTTACTACTCGGAGACCAATGCAGTAAGTACCGTAAAAAGCGTAAATTGCCAATGAAGAATCGCGAATGTTGCACCGCGTTGCGATAATTCTAAAGCGTAACGTACGCAATAGAATCCACTTGTCAACCAATTACCAATCAATTACAAAATTTGCCCAATAATCATTCGTGGTTGTCGATTCGATAGCAACTAGCCAGCCCAACTACCCGGAAAAAGGTAAAGGCAAGAGTGACGCAACGTCCCGCACAAATCAAAGTGGATTGCACGATGTCGTGGAATTCGCCCGTCTTCGAAACCTCGTGGCCAGGGAAGGCGAATGCGAAAAGCGCAAGGGAGCGGCGAGAATTTGCGAGGATCAGCTGTTGGCGAACGAGCGCAGCAGCAGACCGCGCGTCGCGTCGTCCTGCCCGGGCACCACCGACGGGGGGTCCGCGAAGATCTCCGGCGCGCATAAGCATAAACATGCGCCTCCCGCGGTAGCTTCTGAAAATTCACGGCTGATTCGCTCTCGATAGAGCCAGGACTCGCGCGATCCTTCGCCCGATACCGACGCTCGCGAGATATTCATTCGTCCCGATGCATAATCCCTCGCCGCTAAGCGTGGCAGGACTATCGAGGGTAAGGCTAATTTTATCGGAGACTACCGAATACGATTTATCCATTTGTCCGGACTACACCCGCTTCCTCGCGAATTTGGCACAGTAAGCAGTCGCTCAAAAGTGCACTTGCGACGGGAAAAAGCGTTGCTTTGTGTATTCAACGTTACGGAATACCGATGACTGGACCGATAAGATCGGCAGCAGATTAGGCGTTTCGACGAGTGACGTGCTTTTTCATACGCCAACGTTGATAGAGGGTTGTTGCAATGTTACAATTTGTTATCGCATCGACCGTTACAACCTTACGCTTGTTTCAATTAAATGCATCTTCTTTATCAAGACGACATTTGTGTCAAAGGTCATTCTTCGCTTATTTTACCACGAAAGTCGTCTTATTCGAGTAGATTTGAGCTAAAAATATTAAGTATTAAACGCGAACAACGATAAACTAGCAAATAAAAAGTAAGTCATTAGTCAATAAAATTTGTTACTGCCTTGAAAACTTTCAGCGAATGCGTAATTGATAATGGACGCGTAGACTGTACCGCCACCCACAACGAGGTAAATTGGTCCGACGCAATACTTAGGCAACATAACGTCGAATCTCGACGGCCGTTCTCGATCATGTCGCTTATCGACCTCGTCGGATCTCCTCCCTCTATGCAATCACTCTCTCTCTCTCTCTCTCTCTCTCTCTCTCTCTCTCTCTGTTCTTTTATTTTTGGACTTTGGCCACATCGATTTTGCGCGTCTCATTGTTCAAGCGTGCGAGGAAACGTTGCCGAGGAACGTAATCAAGAATGCGACATTTGCGTATACGCACTAGCTTCAATGGATCGTGCAATGAATTGAAAGAGATAGAAGAATAAGCCGCTATTAAGACGTTTTTTATGCAAAAATGTTATTTAAACCGAAACGCGATTCCTCTTGTAATTGTCGTTACTCCATTTTAGTTGGTTTTAACGTTGAAAGGATGGTTGAACTACTCGGCCTTACGACTTCAGTGGTACAGGTTGAATTAATTCAAGGACGATAATTAACTATAAATAGAATTAAAGGTATCGTTAAAAAAAAAGCAATGGAATAACAATGGAAAAGCGGGTAACATTTTGCAGGACATACTAAGTGATTTGTGTAAGATTTTTAAAACAATAGCCTCACTTGTACCTTCGCCATAAGAGACTCGTTTTTTCATGCAGCTATGTCATTAAATTATAACATTGGAAAGTGTTTGTTATGCACACGCGCGATCGCCCATATACGACGCTTTCACGACGAGCCTATATACGACCTATGGACACACGAAACAGCGAAATCGTACGAACAAAAAGAAAGAAAAGCACAGAAAAAAGGTAAGAAAGTGCGAGGGAGGTGGAGGTGGCGGTGGAGGAGGAGGTGGTCGGGGCGGGGAATACAGAAAACACGCGACAGCGAGAAAAAGAAAGAGAGTATCGAAGCTTGGACGAGGAAGAAAGAGAATAAAAGGGGTACTCGTACAAAACGGCCACGCGAACCTCCTGAAAATATGATAATTCCCGGGGATCGGTGCATAAGGCGTGCAATTTCGACATTCCCCGTCCTCGCTAGGCTACAAACGAAAAGAAGACGGAGAGAATTTCGCGCTGTTAGCGCGCAGCACCTGGCCACGAGGGTATAAACATCGCGCGCTCCTCCGAAGGACAACGGCTCGACGATAACTCCTGCTTTATGGCTCGCATGCGTGTGTACGTGTCCACGTTGGCTCGCGCGAGCACTGAATTTACGTCTACGGCAGAGTTTTAACAGACAGTGAGAGAGAGAGAGAGAGAGTGAGAGAGAGAGAGAGAGAGAGAGAGAGAGAGAGGCTTGACCGGACAGCTTCCGTACCGTTACTATAACCAGTTGTCTCTTTCGCGCTCGGCCAATATTATATCGCGCAAAAGGGCTCAAGGGGCCCTGCGTTGCATAACACGGACGTATTATATGTGGCGTATCCCCGCGCGTGGACACCGTCGTATATTTCCCGCTCGATTTTCTCTTTTTTCCCCGCGCGCCCCCTTCGCCAAGGGCTCGGCTGCGCTCTTTTACGGCCGCGCGCGCGATATTCCACTTCCATTTTAAAGGATTTTAAAGGACGCTCGACGTCCTTTATGGACTCGTAACGCCGGAGCCATTTGTTCTACGCGCGCAGCCAGACTATTTACCAATTACCGGCGTTCGCGCTTTAACGTTTGTCGCTGAATATCGCACGCCACGGCTACGACCGAACAAGCGAAATAGAAAAGTCCACCCGGGATCTTCAACGCGCTTCAACCGCGCTTCAACCCGCTTCAACCTGCTTAACCGCGAGTAACCAGTTTAAGCGATAGTTGCTCGCGCATTTACGGCGCACCGTCGGAGCTTATTCCGAAAGTAATCGTTGTGACCATAACTAGAGCCTCGTTGGAATGAAATGTCGGTAATGGGAATCATTATTTGCTATCGTGAAACGTACAACCAAGAGGTTGATGAAAATTTATAAGCCAGGAGTGCGAGACTTTTCACGTAAAGATGTTTTTATGGACTTGGCGGCAGTTACGAAATTCGTTAAGACGACAAAAAACTTGACTCTTAACGTTCGGTGCTTTTCTTTTTCATCATTAATAACTCCATTGACTCGCGTTCGCTATACGATGCTTTAAAATACGATTGTTCAACTTTTAAGACTTCTGGTCTCCATGGAATATTAATTAAAAGAACTCCTATCCTCTCTCTCTCTCTCTCTCTCTCTCTCTCTCTCGCTCTCTTTCTCACTCTCGAATTCGGATGTAATGGAGCGAGGTTCGGAAGCGAGAAAAGCGTTACAACGTCAGAGTTGTCGCATCATCCTGGAACTGGGAACTGGATTGATTGGCACCACCCGCGCCGAAGTTTCCCGAAAGGGCTAACGAAAAGATCGCGCAGTCGTCGCCGTCTGCGCTCGTCGCATACGAATGCGATAAATCTCGAAGGGAATTAATTGGCTGTTCGATCGTAGGTATCCCCGGCGTTCCAGCGGCACTGGCTCATGGGGCTTAAGGTCCCTCGCGATACCGCGTCGTGACATCTTACAAATAAAATCCACTCGAGGAATGTCCGCGACGCGGCACAGATTGTCCCCCCTTTCTCCTCTCTCCTATTGCTGTCTTTTTCATTACTAATACTAACTCGACTAACCCAGTCGAGCCCATTTATTTTTATTACTCGAATCACGATAGGGCTTCTGCCCCAACCCTCACACGCGCGTACACAAACGCGCCACGACTCCCTCGCTCTCTTCTTTACTCGGTATCACTGGCTAATCTCTTATTATTGCACAACGCGTACTCGATTCGCTATTTTTGTGCGCTGCTTCGTTAGATTTGCTCGTAATCGGAACGTTGAAACATCCCTCATTTTGTACCTTCATCCGAAATCTTTACTTCGACATTTCATAAACCATAAAACTGTTTTACCAGGTGCATTAACTACGAATCGAGAGAATTGTACTTGCCAAATCGTAATGTTTAACAAACTTCTGCATTTCGATGAAAGTGGATGAAAGCATACGAGAATGTTGTTTCCGTCCATTCGCAAAAGAAGCAACAATGCTAACGAACGTCTGTAAACTAGACGCACAACCTAGAAACTAAGGGATGAAGCGCGGTTAATAGTTTCCTCGTCATTTATAACGCGCGACCCAAATTTCCAAAAGGCACTTTGTCCAATTTTCTTTGCGTTCCTTCGTACCCCGATTCTCCGCGACACTTTCTCTCGCACTCTCTCACCTCCATCCCTTCGTCTTCTTGTCGGTATCCAAGGCGTCGCCCGAATGACCCAAGCTGCTGCAATTAACGCGCTTTGCGCGTTGTAGCGCTCCTACGGAGAATCCCAGCGATTTATAACCGTTACGCGTGATTTACTTTCTATTAAAATAATGATTCATTATTTAGGAAGAGGAGAAACGAATTGTTGTACCTTTATTTGGTCCTGGTTAACTAAATCGTCTGGTTAACTAGTCGTTAAAAATCAATAATCAGATGGATTTATACCTGTAGAACTTTGGTTACTCAAGCGATTCGAACGTTGACGACCTTATTCTTTATTTTATTATGCGTGAAGCTTAACTTGTGAATCTTCGCTGTCCTTACAAATCCTTGAATATTTTCTTTGGATTGACACGTGGCACATTTCCTAGGTTGAATCTCTTCGTGAATCCAGAGTACGGAAAAGCACTCGCCTTCGTGATTGATACCGTAATCGATAAGTTCCGAATGGAACTTTAGCTCGACGAATTCCGCGTCAGAGTAAAACAGTTTAGACGAGGATGCCACGAGTAAAAGGAGCGAAAGCTCGGGAAAGCACTCGGTTCGAAAATACTCGAAGGAGTGGTAAAAAGGCGAGTTGCCTCGGACACGAGTCAATAGTCCGCGCAAAAATTGACGAGATCCGCATCCGAGAAGAAGTCAGATTGCAAAAGAAAGACGGCACGTACAGGTAGTAGAGCACAAAGTATGTACACTTTAAAGGCGGCGAGGCCGGAATACTCGAGCAGTTCATGCAAATATACGCGCGCGCCTGGCATCGCGTGTTTTTGCGCGCGCGTAATCAATCTCCGGGGCGTCGTAAATAAACTCGCCACGGGCACTTTTCTCCCGATCTCTCCTGCAAGAGCAATCGAGACGAAACGCGCGAGTCCCCCCCCCCTCTCCCTCCAACCGCGGTAAGCGAGGAAAAAAAACCCAAGGAACAGAGAGAGAGAGAGAGAGAGAGAGAGAGAGAGAGAGAGAGCCGCTAGGACGCATCCCATAGAAGGAGCCGGAACGTCTCCAAGACGCGCGAGTGCGCGGATCGCGACGAAGCGGAGTCCGGGTAAAAAGCCGATGACTTCGGGATCCCGCGTCGCAAAACACGGCGTCCACGTGTACGTGCGGGCGCGTTCGTGTATCCTATTATTACCCAGAGCTCGATTCGTTCTTCGGAGCATCATCCCGAGTTATCCACGAGGCGAGTACAGGTGATGCATTGTAATACGGTGGCTTACCGATCGCCAGCGAATATTACAAGGAGGAACGCGAGAACGACCGGGAACTTTTTATTCGTTGAATGGGGAATAGCGGTAACGAGTGTAATGCATTCGGATCCTCGAGAGGAGTCGATAAACGTCGGCGTGTCGTTGACTGCGAGCGATAAACGAGCGGCTAAACATCGGTCCGTTGTTTGTTCCGCGTATTTCGACGGAAGTTTCAAAAAAGCTCGTCCAAGAGTTTCATATCGGGTTCTCGTAGCATCCTCTGAAGCTAAAAATACATTGAAAATTAATACCCGCAGCACGTGAAAATCCTGTAAAATAATAAACGACTCCATCGCGTTTCATTCGGAATAAACAGTAAACGAATGAAAATAACTCTTTCCAGTGCTTGAAAATTAACGAAAAGCTCACCGTCCTCGACTGCTTAAATGGCAACCGCGCGAAATAAAGAAATTTAGCCGCAGGCGTTCGGTTGACATTCATCGATGAAACTCAGCGATGATGGTACAGAGGGAAATTACTTAATTTACCGGAAAATTACTCCTCGGTGCTTTCTCTCCGTTTTTTCATAAACGCGCCAAGGCAGATGCGCGGAAGAGCGATTCATCGGCAAAAATACGAGCAAAGTAAGGACGGGGATCGTCCGAAACTAGGCATCGCATAATCGCATAAAAGGAAAAGACCGCGGCAGTCGATAAACTAGCCGTCGCCTGCGTCGAGTACGAAATGAAAGCCGACTCTGGAGGAGCGACTCGTGGAGAGCGCGGATGCACGAAGCATTAAGGAGGAAGCCGTGAGCGCTTCCTCGGAGCGAGTCCGCAAGCCCTTAAAGAACTTAAAGACTCGGCCGAGGGAAGCAGAGGAGGAGAGAAGCGAGCGGCGAACCCCCGACGCTTAAATCAACGCAGTCACTCAGTCTCGCGGCTCAGATTGATGTAAGGCCGTGTTTTACATTCAATTCAATTGGGCAAAAAAGGGCCCGGGCAGCGGACGTATTTTTCGGACCTCGTTATACAATTGTAGAGGGACGAGGGCCGTGTACGGGAGTCCAGGCGATCGCATCGCGCGCAAACAGCACCGGGGATGTCTTCGATTACTTTGAGAGAGACGTCCATTGTTCCATCCGCGATTCTCCGATATTTATTTTTTCATGGGAGATCGTCGATCGAACTCGCGCGACCCCGCCCTTTTATTAGGGACGGAGGGGTGCTTGATTAACGGAAGCAGCACAAGTCGCTTCCCGCGAGGCTCTCTCTTCAAACCTCCAACTCGATTATCCTTTTGGGCGAATTCTCGTTTCTCGATTCCCTCCAGCTCGTCGTCGATCGTGCGAGGATGTATCGCATCGAATGCAAGCTCGGCGATTCGCGTTCTTACCGTCGTCGCTCGATATCTTATACGACGCTTACTTTTAATAGCGCGGAAAACCCCGTTGAATGTGTATTCATAGCCAGCGCTGACATCGAATAATACGACTATCTCGTTTGAAAATGAACAGCTGAAAAAGTTTACAGGACTACTAGGATTCTGACAATTTGTCTTTAATTTTCATTTTTGTCGATTAAATTGTCTCTTACTGTCGGAGCGGCGCGACGCGCAAAAACTAGCACTGGTACTGAAAAATATCGTAGATCATACGAGGCTCCGTTAAAATAATCGCACGTGACGAAAAATTCTAAAGCCTTACAAGTCGCCTCGTTTAAAAGACAACCGAGAATAATTGCAAAATACGCAAATATCAAAGGCGAATAAAAACAGGAGGGAAGGTGAATAAGAAAAAAGAAGAAGAAGAAGAAGAAGAAGAAGAAGAAGAAGAAGAAGAAGAAGGAAGAGGAGAGGAGAAGCGAACGAAGCAATTATCCCGATGATAAAGAACTACGCTGACAATTATTTTTGAGACGCGCAAAACGAGAGAGGAGAGAGCGAGCGAGCGAGCGCATCCAACTGGCAGGCGTGCGAATAATCGTAATTTATTCGGTATATTGCATTGGAGGGAAAAAGAGGTCGAGAGGGGGTGGGGGGTGGGGGGGGTGGGGGGTGGGGCTGAAAGAGAGAGTGCAACCGGTAGCCTCACGCGCGACCGAGCGACGATCGATTCACGCGCCGGCGTTTGACGTAAATTGCGACGACCCACGTAAATTGCTCGCGCGCCAGTCACGTTTCCCCTACCCTCTTCCCCCTCGCCCCTCTCGCTCTTTATTCGCGAACGAGACAGTGGAGCGCATTCCGCGACTGTCAACCCCCTTTCGGCGCGGACTACTGCCGCCGACGTGGAGCGGCACTGAGACAGACAGAGAGAGAGAGAGAGAGAGAGAGAGAGAGAGAGAGAGAGAGAGAGAGAGAGTGGATTACCTCTCGATCACTCACTCTCGTTCTCTCTCGGCGAAGCTCCTCTTTTTGGGCCGATCCGAGTCGAGAGCGTGCGATCGCCTCGTCCTGAGCCGACACACGTTGCTAACCGACTCCCGTGTGTGTACTTACCTCCACGAGCACCGTCCGAAGCCTCCCCCACTTGCTGCGCGACGCTTATTTAACGTCGCTAAGTGCTCGCTGCTGCACACCGGCTTATAAATGGGCCGCGCGAGAATATCGTTAAATGCGCGCGTGTAAATTGTTGACATATTTCACCTGCCGAAATTTCGTCCGTTGAATCGGGAGACAAGGATCTGCTAATGCGATGTACATGTAGCTTCCCTTTAATTTCTACTCGCAAGTGATAACATTCGCGTGTGTTCGCCCTCGAAGCTCATTAATTATATTTCATTACATTCGAGTACCGAGAACAGGAGACCGACGCTGCAGCGTCTTTTACAATCTTAATATCGAAATCTCGTTGCCCTGACACTTTTCTGATTTGTAATTGCTTTTCTCCTGTGGGGATAACTTTCATGAGAAACGCAATTTTCTTGAGTCTGGCAGATTTTGGGGAAAAAGCCAAAAGTCTCTTTGTAACGAAAATGCGACGAAGTACGTAATATCGAAATGCCTTTGTGAGATGTCACTCCGATTTGTCTCCAATTTCGTGTAAAAGTCAGTATGAAATTAATAAACATTCAGATTTGTAATAACGTTCGTAGATACGTGGCTTTATTTTGTAAAACTCTGTAAAATTCTTTTATAAAACTATTTTTACTTGGAAAACGTTGTTATAACTCTAAGGCAATGTTAAAAAAGCCTTTCTCGTGCAATACATTTAAAACTAATGATGTATTATTTCATCGCCATTGCAACTTGTACTTTATATTTTCATTCTTGAGTTTCACTCTCAAGATCTCAACGTGTTACAAGCGTACTTTTAACTTTGTATAAACAAGTGACGAATACATTTACCCGACATAAGAATAAAGGCGAATGAAGAGACAAGCGACAATATTCGTATACCAGCTGATGATTAAGGAAAGATTACGTGGCGATTAATATATGTGAAACGCGAGGAATTGAAAATACTACGTACGCGCGTCAAAAGATACAATTTCGCTCGTTAGAAGTGCTCGCCTGTACAAGTTGTACAAGTTGTACAAGGTAAGGCTTATTACCGAAAAGCTCACTTTTTTATGCCGCATCAGAATTATTTCTATTTGATAAATATACACGCACACACTTGTCCACGTGTGTAACTCTAACATTGATGCGCGGCAAATGATATATTTGCATTTAATATGAACATAAGTGGCTACTAATTGAGTCAAGGTATTATTTCTCAACCTATTCGACTTATCAGTCGTTAATTAAATTTAAATATAAATAGAATTTATAAAATTATGCACAACTAGGTGTTTAAAATTAATTTTAAAGATGAAATTTCGTCATGACTCGTATATTTATAGCTTCTCCGACTAAAATAAAAGTATTTTTTATTTCCACATTCATTACCGATCGATGGATTAACATCTCTTCTGGAAAACTTTGTCTATTAAGGCATTTACTTAGAGTCAAACGGTGTATTATATTATTGTAGTTGTACTGCGTATAACGCAAGAAAAGGAAAAATCCGTGAAAGTTCTACCGCGTGTATTTGTAAGTACGTTTCTGTGCAATTTCAGTGAGTCGCGTACACGGATTTTACTGCGAACAATTTCACTTGGACTCGTTCTGAGTTGAAGTGCAACGTCGAACGAACGGCTACCGTCTGCACTTGGAGACGAGGAGAAATGCAACGGTAACGAGCGCAGAAAATTATGACAAATATCGATGTTCAATGCGATGCCATTGAAGTGGTATTAAAAGGAAACGCACAATAGTAACCATGAATTTCCAAAAGTTGAAGCCAGGGCAATTGATCTACGATTGAATCTCTTCACCTCGAATCCTTTCGTTGTTTCTTTTACAATTACGAGCGTTTAATGCATCATAGCTTTTAGCTACGATTAATTACAAATATTTTATTATTCGTCGTTAAAGTTACTCATTCGTTGATGCTCGTTATTATCCTGAGACATTTACTCGTTTGCAGCTCTTTTATAAAGTGCAAATGATTTTACAATATAAGTATAAAGATCTTTATTCGTTGTTTTCTTGTAAACGAACGTATCAACGTTTTAATTCCATATTCGCTCATTTTATTTAAAAACGTCCTATACAAATGTTCGTTACGCGCCTCTACTCTGTGACATGGTCTACGTAATTTTAATAAAAATCACTATACATAAGTTGGTGGACAATTGCACAACTTACGATTACATGAACACTACGCGTTACGTTCGATTACTCTAGCACAACATCTAAAGGCAGACAGTACACTTGATAACTCTGCAAATATCGTTGCATTTATTCCGAGCCCGAGGCTAAATGCAATTTGGTTTCCTCGGAAATCCTAATTATGAATATCTTTGCCTAGTTTATACAAAGTGGTTAGTTGCTTCACAAGTCTCATCAAATAGAATCCAATGCTCATGCTTATTGATAACCACTTGAAATTAATAAGCTAGCTATAATCGGCTAATGGTTCGTGCAATGTTGAAACATCACTTAGCAGCGATTACTTTTGACAAAGTCTATTTTTTTAATAAAAAACGCGTCTATTAACTTCTTATTTGAGAAGTGGAATGCAAAGCTTAAATTAATTATAATGCTATCACTGTTAGATAACCAGGATTGAAATTAAACAACAGCTATGATTTTAAAGGCTTGGCACTGCCCGAATTCAATAGCTACTTAACCGTGGTCTTATAAACGTAGCAATTATAATCATTTGGATGGATTAAACGCGACCGGCTTTGATTACCTCCTGAAATTAACGCAGATTGAACTTCTACTACTCAACTTTATCGATACACGTGAAGCTATAAGCGGACAAGTCATTAAAAGCACTTCTACGAAATCTAGCATCGCCAGTACTCCCTTGCATTGGATGTATCAGATGATGCTGGACAACAAAGTGCAATACTGGCCAATACTTTACTTCTTCATTACGCTGCAGAAACTGACGCCAATGACTTGCTTCAACAATTTTAGTATCGAGAGAAGCTGGCACTACAAATTTCATCTTTCACGCCTAAGAAACAACCTAATGAACAACAGCTCCTTAACTTTTGTACGTGTATTACAAAGGTGATATTTATCAATTAAAGTTATTCTTAAAACTTAGATTTTCTCATGTAGCTAATACTCAACCAAGAAAGCTAAACTGTAACGGAATATTGCGTCTTTACATATAAATATTAAGTTTGATGATATTTTATTTATAATAGTGTTTGATCTTCCTAAAAATTAAAACTCCTTTCCTTTCTTTTATCCACTTTTAATCAAAGTATTGGACCTACATTGGGGATGTTTTTGAATGACTACTCGTCGATTTCGTATAATTATTCATTTTTGTCGGATATGTCTAAAATGAATTCAATTTCATAGTTAATACAGAAAAAAGCAAACGACGTAGCTTATGAAATGAAACATTTTGTCGTCCATCCTATAGCTTATTTGACTATTACTTTCACGTAAATTATTTATCATTATCACTCGGTCGAACGACAGACGCAAAAGTGTATTAAAATACGTGCTTTACGAACGATTGTTATTAAGAACTTTTTTGTGTGTACCATCTCCAAAGGAGGAATCCTTTCATTTCGCATGCAATTGTGTTTCATTTTACAATGCTTAGGTTTTTCTTAACGTAAATACACAATTAGAAAAATAAACGAATTACGCTTTCCTAACTGATAAAATTTTATAATCAACCATTGTCAAAAGTTGTTAGAATTCTAATCGTTAATAGCATGCACTACGAATAGCTCATCTAAACGTAAAATGTTTTACGAAGGATTCTTTCCGATAATATTTCCATTTGATTGCATACCCCGAAAAAGGCTAAGGATTTCACACAAGTCTACTGTTGTTTATCTCGATGTGTATTTTATGATTATCGTTTTATTGCCGTAAAGAGTAGCTGCTAATTAGTTAACGTGTCATTTAAAATATTTCTCTTTAACTAATCTAGTAAATATAATTGATAAATATACCGCGTACGACAATTGAATAATTAAGCTTTAAAAATATATAGTAGCCACAATTACAATTAAAAG
This sequence comes from Wiebesia pumilae, assembly GCA_018907045.1. Classification (NCBI taxonomy): domain Eukaryota; kingdom Metazoa; phylum Arthropoda; class Insecta; order Hymenoptera; family Agaonidae; genus Wiebesia; species Wiebesia pumilae. The sequence continues at coordinate 8,978,182 of JACCHZ010000138.1, forward strand.
TGGATATTTTAAGAATTAATCGTAAGGATTTGTTGAAACTATCGGCTCATTCTTGTAAATACTCTAATTAAATTGTGATTTATCGAGATGGTAATCATCGTCGTTTGTTACCAGTATTTGACTGAAATGAATGTATAACACTGTGATCGAAACAAGAGCTCGTAAAATACGTTCTTAATTATAAAAATTTTACTCTTCATTAGGGAATCTATTTGAATCTCAGTATTTTTGCAAATTTGCGAATAAATTTTTAAAAATATTATTTTTAATAAATTCTATTATATAAAAATATTGATTGAACTTAACCCTTGAAAAGGTATATATTTTGATACAACTATTATAAAACGCCAATATAGTATGTAATCATTTCCGTTTACATGCGCGTCTTTGCACTTGGATAATTATTCGAATGATAATTGTTTTATGTTAATAGCCTTGTAATAAACTTGATTTAGCTAGACACTGAATTACATAAGATATTTCTTTTATACGATATTTAAAGATAATCTCAAACAGTTTGATATTATTGTAGTGAAATGTTGTTTACAGTAAGTAACAGAAGCAACTATCTAAAGCTTCGTAACATTTACCTCGCAGTACTAATTAACGACACTTTAGACGTGCAATAAGAAATACCTGTATATTTTGTACTTCAGACAGACTCATTTATAGTTTGAGAATCTAACCTTGAAGATTACTGTTTCTCTCCTTCCCCCGATGATGAAGGACGTTCAGTGCAGTAAGTGATTCAGAGCTACTAATTAAAAGGTTTACCATAGCACAAGCAAAATCATAATAAATGATTCAAACGTACACGAGGGTAAGTATCTCATCGGTTATCTTCACTTTTCAATTTCAAAACGATACTCTCGAATTTATGATATCGATAAATATTACGGATTACAGAAGTTAATTGTACTGCGTTCTATCGATGTAACAAACTAACTCTTCTTTTTACTTCTTTATTTTAAAAAGCGGGTAAATAGCATTAAACGGAGAAATAAAACTGTACCTGCTGAATTTATCATATATGTTTGTAATATATGTTTGTCTCGTGACTCTTGTAGAGTCATTTAAAGATTGTTGCAAATTCAAATTCAATAACGGAACATAACTGTTAAACATCACAATTACATACCTGTACGAGTGCGAAATCAGGCGATGTTGTGGGTTCTATCAGCATAACAGAATTACATTGAATTGTATTTGCTGTCTTCTGTCTCTGTCGGTCCATCAGTTAGCAACCTTTTAAAAAAACTTCGCATTCTAACGAATTTGGCCGATTGGAAAGGATAAACGCTACGATAACTCCTGCTTTTACACTGAAATCACTGGAATTGTTAATAAATAGTCATTTATATTTACCGTAAATTCTGCTTAAAATACAATTAATCGAGAAAGCAAACAATAAAATCATTGGACATTTTTTACGCGTTAAAAGGGAATGTGCAAGAATATGCAAAGGTGAGGTAATGTATTTTACATTTTACTTTGAGTAATTGCTCGAATACTTAATAAATTAGTTTTGTTTAAATGGATGTCTGCCACATTACTGTTGATTATTTATTCTCAAGACTCGGTGGCGTAACGTTAAACGTACAATGCGTTACTAGAATTCCTATAAAGAAAGCTATTGCTAGGACAAGCTTTTCAATTGCCTAACACCCACATTACTTTAATTAACGCCGTCTGATAAGATTAATTTTCAGGACAGATTTGAAAACGACGCCTAACTCGCTTGTAACTTGGCTTCAAATAGTTAACGAGGTACGACAAATTTTGTTTTCATAGCTAAATAAATTCTGCACATACGGTAATGGCGCTCCCGTTAAAACGGTTAAAATTAGTAACAAATACTCGCTTCGTAAATAAGATAACAATAATCTTTAGAGCTTTCGTAATTTAGATAACGGCAATAGACGTTACGCAATTGCTTTCTAATTAATTACTCTCGCGTGACCGTTCGAATTGATGATCAAGCAAGAAAAGCCGGAAATAAAGGTGATGCAAAGCAGTAAAGAAGTTAAACTCGATTCTCGCTTCTTATATAAGGTCTCATTGTCGCTCGTTTAATTTGCATAACGTACGCGTACATAATGACCACGCGCTCTCGTCATTATCTAATAGCAACCGAGATATATACGAATCGATTTCATAAGGGCCATCAACGGGGCACGGATAGGACCTGGTTTTGGTAGCCATCGCAATAAACGTAAATCAAAAACTCATCCGTGTGCGACTCGGGCACATTCGCACGCCCGATAGATAACGCATAAATAGCCGGGGGGCGGGGGGTGGCGCGCGCGCGGGGGAAATACGAAAAACAAAATCGAACGCTTCCACGAGATATGGACGGAATTGCGAATACATCGAATAGGTACCACGAGGAATTCCGGACGTCAAAGATTGAAGAAATAAAAGAGAGAAGAAGAAGAAGAAGAAGATGAAGAAGAAAAAAATGGCGCGTCGCGGCGCCCGTCTCCCGTATAGTGAAACCGTGAGAAAGCTGGCGCCGCGTCCATACGTCGCCGAACGGCGTTCGGGAATAAATAATTAATTAGACGGAACCCACGTACGACATCAGCGCGCATATTATAAACTCGTGGAAATAAGAAATGAACGGCTCTCGCGGTCGAGCGGCCTGTCATTAGTCATCGGGCATGAGAAAGAGCGAGATGAGTCCGTCGTGTGTGGCGTCGCGTAACTCTGACGTGGCGACGTACTCGCAGATATATTCATATTCGGATGAAACGATCGAGAGGTAAGAGAGAGAGAGAGAGAGAGACAGAGAGAGAGAGAGAGAGAGAGTGAGAGAGAGAGAGTGAGAGAGAGAGTGAGAGAGAGCCAATAGCCGGCGCCTCTCTTCGCCTTATGGGAACTTTGAGATTTGGAACGGTCATTGTCTCGTCGGCTGCAGGATCTGTCCCGATTTATGCAGGACGAGCACTCAATATGGGAAAACGGGTCGGACGTTGCGCACGAGACTCTACCAAATTCTTTGCACCTACTTTCCTTTCGCGCTTTTCTCTTTTTCACTTTGCTAATTCTGCAGTTGCGGAATTATGCACTTCTCGTAAGGTCAAGTCACTCTTCCATTCGTCGCTTCGATTCATTTATAAATAAGCAAATATAAATATCCATGGGAATCCGTCTAAACTTTTACCTTTGGAAATGTTTCTCGACGTATCATACGACGTCTTACTCCTTGATACAGAAATCTTTTCTGATGAAATTAACCCGAAGAAACATACCGCGAGCTCGTATTTACATCGAATGATTTATCGACCTACAATTACGTAGGCATACAAAACCGATAAACGTGTCTATTTTGTACGCTAGATCGTAAATTCGCTCGTGAAATACTATTTTACGATAATTGCAACACAGTGGGTGGAAAAATGTCACGAAACCTAATCACCGCTTCTTCGTTTTCACTTTGAAAAATCAAGGAAATGCATTGAAAAACTAAATTTTTCACGTCTTACTTAGCAAGCTCGTTAACTCATTTGAGTAACGTTTCTCGAGCGTTTAGTCATTTATAACGTAATACAATTTTTAATGCATGGAAGAATCAAACTTACCTACGCTCATTTCTACACATTATTTTTAGCTATAAAGTGAGGATTGAATAAACAGGTATTTACTCACATACCTTTACTGGAATATTTGATGCGTAACAATAATATGAATAGTTTACTTCTCAAGCAATTGTTCAGTATTTGCATTAAACTATCGATTACGAACTGAAATTAATTTTGTTACCAATTGAGTAGGTACAGCTGCAGTTTAATTAGAAATAAATTCAACTGTAACGCAGGACACTGTTGAGAAAAACTGTCCAATAATGCAATGGAAAAAGCGATTTGATTAAAACTCAGCGTCAGCCTACAAATACAACGAATACGAATTCAGTCCGTCTCACTACTTGCGCATCGAGCAATTGTATGTAAATTAATTAATTTCAGAATTTCGAGCGAGTAACGAGAGAACTCGCGTGCACAGAGGCTGCAACGGAAGCGTTCGTAAAATTCTTCGGGAGCTTTGCAAATGTGCATGGTATACCCACTGCTTCTTTTTCTATGGTTAGAATTAAAAAGGAAGAGAGACGGAATCGACGAGATTTATCTAGTAATTTTCTAAGACTGATGCGTGTACGTATATACACATGCAGAGCAGCAAAGAGTCCGAAGAAGAGGAAAAAGATCAGTAGGAGAACAACGCAAAGAAGCGAGGCGAACGAATGAAATAAGCTTGAAAAAAAGCGAAGATCGAGAGAAGCCACAACGAGGAGACAAAAAAAGGAAGCTGTATACGGGGAATGTCGTACGGATGGAAGTTGGAGAGAGGCTGGGTCAAGGGTAACGAATTAATGAACCTTGGATTTAAATTCGACATTTAAAACTGTCTGGGTGTGTTTATATTCGGTCGGTCTCAGCTTGTGTATGTCCTCTCTCTCTCTCTCTCTCTCTCTCTCTCTCTCTCCCTCTCTCCCTCTCGTCCTCTCTCTCTCTCTCTCTCTCTCTCTCTCTGTGTGTGTGTGTGTGTGTGTGTGTGTGTGTCTCTCTCCGTATTAAAAGAGTCGCGAACGAAAGCCGAACCTTGACTCGTATACGCTCGTGTTCTTGGTTCCTGGAATCACTAATTAGTGTCCCTCCTGTTTCGCTTTTCTCCGCTCCCTCTCTCGCTCTCGCAGTCTCTCTATATACGCTCCTGCGGCATTGCGGCGGCCACTTAAAATGACGTCGGTTGGGGGGTGGGGGTTAGGGCTGCGGCGGCGGTTGTGGAGGGGAGAAGAACTGGCCCAGCGCGAGCAAACGGGCCCTTCGTAAACCAAGATTGGCTGAGGATATCTGGTTGCGCGGCGACCATACGTCCGAGACAGACTGACGCCTTGAGACTCGCGACGATTTCATTTGTGCTTCCGCCTGTAATCGTCCGAAACCAAAATCTTCCTCTTTCTCTATGCGACATAGATGGAATACAAAATTCTTATTATATTCCACGACCGTTTAATAATTCACAATCTTCGATTTCATTGATGTTCGTAGAGCAGTAGGTATGGTGTATCAGGATAGTTAGCGAATTGTTAACAAAATATTTCTCAACTAAAAGAATTTAGTTGAGTATTTAATAACGTCATAATACGTCATAGAAGTAGTATTATTGCAAGCGTGCTCCTCCAACCTAGCGTGAAACTAGCAACCTAACCAGCAGAATGTAGCTTTAACTGTCCTACATTCTCCAGGTCTGGTAAGTTGAGCGGATTTATCCTGCAATTTACACCACCTGCGCTTCACTTTAAACTTAGCATTAATCTTTTTATTTTATCCGACTGCTTAGATAATAATTGGCTTACAACGTCCCTCGATCGAAGAATATTCTCTCGGGTATATTTATTCAATGCCGTTTTGAGTTAATCAACGAGCTCGTCTTTGCTTTTGATTCTCAGAAGCGATCTTCCATACCTTATCTATCTTTTCATTACTACCGACACCCGTTCAACATGCAGCAATATTAAGTTAATTGTCTACATTTAGCCAATTGTTCCACGTTCGCGACCTACGTTTCAATTCTTACCTAGAGCATACCCTGACACTACCTAAAGCAAACGAAGATGCCCGAGTGATAGAGCGGATAAAAATAGATGTATCTCGAACGTTTTTGTAGAAGGTGAATTAAATTCTGTCAACGACAACCCTAATCTCTGCTCGAAACACGGCGGTTAAACAACCCAATGTACACAGAATCTCTTGTACACTATTGACACGGGTCTTATCAAATAGGTTAAGCTGCTTAGAATTACTTATAAGTCTTGTTGGCGAAATATCTTATCATTAGGCTATCGCGTTGGCAAAATCAACGCTTTTGGTTGCTGGCTCATATGCATGCGCATCACAGATGAGCATTTCAATGATTTTTCTCGGGTTGTTTTTCGAGTATATTGGCATTAGTTCCGAGGATGCATGTATAACCCTTGACCATTGTGGCTGAACCAATTATTTCTGCTAAACTTGCCTGCCTCTTTGCTCGACTGAATTTATAATTATCCCGATATATCTTACACGTCTCTCAGAGCCCTCAGATCGGATTTGCCGCATTCTTTCCGATCTAGTTGTAAGTCTAACATAACGACATTTACTTTATACAATTTGGTCGTGGCTAGTCTCAGATCCTTACTGCCGCTCCGTAGAAGGATAGGAAAGATATTGTAAGGACCCATCGTTTTCGGTGGTTTTAGCGTATCCATTATCCATTGTACTCTTTCCGAATCTGCAATTGGCTTAACTTATATCAAGCTTTTAGATCTAAAAAAGAGAAAGAATAATATCCATGACATTGATGTCATGGATATTACCGATACTTCACTCGTGCACTGGCTCTACTTCCAGCCAAATATGTCTAAAAATTAAGGGATCATTGCCATATTCTAACTGTGTTAGTAAGGTCACATCGATAGAATTATTATCATGTACGTGAATTTCAATTTATCGCGGGATCAAATTTTTATATTGATTGGCTTTAATTTTTTTATTGACATAAAGTTGATACGATAAATCATCTGGTTATGATGAATAATTTATATTTCCTGTTACACCACGAATAAAACCGTCCTCCTGATCATTCGGACTCTGCAGCTGCTTATAAGAAAATATATCGTTCGACAAATTCAAAGTTCAGTGCCGAAGATTTCCTGATATAAGGATTACTGTATGTTTACACGATCTTTTAACAAGGCATTCATTAATGTAAGAGCTCGTTTTCGATAGCTAATGAAAAGATGCTGGTTTGCAGTTTAATATTTGCGCATTAGAGATACAAGAAACGCATAATCAACGTATGTCATTTATAACAGCAGAAATCTTGTACTAAATAAAAGAACGTGTCCAATGTGTAAAAATAAAATAAAATAAAATATAATACTAGCGTTTTTATCTAACTTCTAACGAAAAGCAACATTCCTATCTATCCAACACTACCAACATTTTCGTAATCGCTTTTTCAATCTATAAAAAAAACCAAACGCGCGTAATCGATCGTGAATCTGCAGATACAAATACAAAACATTCTGACCTTTAAAACGTTAATTAATCGATCTTTATTGCGAGACTTACCGCTACACCGCAAAGTATCAATAATCGTGCACCATTCTAATTCAATACTACAACTGCATGCTTAAAAAGCAATGAAAGCATTTTGTTATCAGCTGATTTGCTTATATAAGAGAGGCTACGCAAATTACTTACAAAGTACAAAGATGTCCGGGCATTCCATCGTGGTTGGCGAGTATACCTCTGAGGCACGGGGAGTTCAAATACTTTCAGGTTCATCCCCTCTCGTGCTGTAAGCGCACTCTAGAGAGTAAGAGAGAGAGAGAGAAGCAAAGCAGGTATAAGCCCGGGGGCGTCAGCCTATCAGAAACACATCGTGTCCTACACGAGGTGCACCTGATAACACTATTATACCCGAGATTCACACGGCTATATCTTCCTCTCCCTCGGCAGTACTTCAGCGACACTCTTAACTCGTTTCTCGCCGGCGAAAATTCCATGTACGTTGTTGCAACTGACCTTCACTTACCGCAACGATAAAATTAGATAATTAAAGAAAACGAACGAGTAAACGCATTATTTTATTTCGGTTGTTGGACGCAAATTTCTGTATCTCTTCTTGTAAAGCTGCTTTTTGCAAAATAATTTGTAATATTGTTTAAGTTTTTTGCAACTGTATTTCTTTGGACTAGGGATTCGATGAAAGAAACAAGTACAGAAAAAATAATTACACGTGCAACATTGCTGCATTGTAATGCAACCGAAAAGCAATGACAAACAATACTTACGTACAGTGTTATCGTTTAAGTATTAACGTATGTAAAAATAAATATTTTCTTTCTATTTAATACTTGTTTATCATAATTTTTTCTTTTGAAAAGTCAATTATTTATCTTTTTAATATATTCTTATTTACAAATCATTAAACTTATCTATAAGTAAAATAAAAATTCAAATAATTCTAATAGTATATTACATGCACGTACATAAAACTTTTTTTTCAACGAACATAAACTGGTTAAGTGTACCAGTGATTTGCTTTTATGAAAGAAAGTTCAAATCATATGAGAGAATGCGTTAATGTTCCATCACAAGTTGCACAAATTTGCAAACACGAGTTGAATATGTAAAACAATTTTTAAGTAAGAGTAATAAAAGTACAGAGCAATTCTAACCGAAGAACATTTTTATACAGTAAAAATAACGTTTTTTTAATTAAAATTTTTCCGACATACTAATTTATTAAATATAAGAATATGTAAAGCCAAAATAATGGGAAAATTCATTTGATGATGTGTATTACATTATTATTTAAATTAAGCTCTCTCATGAATAAGTACAGGAATGATCCTTATTCGCAGAAACGCTCAATAGTTCATGTTGCACATCCTGCTCGTTCCTTTCGCATCAAATTAGAGTTAAAACACGTCACTTACAATTTTATATTAAAATATACGAAACTTACGAAATTTCATGCACAATATTGTTTGATTATAATGAAAAGTGTTATTACATAATAACACTAAGTATGTAATCTGTTAAAATTAAATTGAAAACCTAAATTGAAATATTATTGAAGAAAAATAAGTTTGTAAAAACATCTCTCTATGATATTTATTATCCCGATTGCTAATAACTTTCAGAAAACAGTTATATATATGTATATGTAAATTTATTTTATTTAGCCCGTACGAACTATTAAAACTTTCATTGATTGTTAACGATGAGTAGTTCATATATGATGTTGATTATGAATGGCGCGAATTACAGGTGAAATAAATTGTCAACAAAGACGAGGCAATAAATTAAATGCTGCAAATACCGTTGATAGATATTTACTTTTTATTTAACTTAGTTTTATTGTTAGAGTAATTTACTGCTGAATATTACTAATTAAAATTATTAAAATTCGATTTCTCGTAAATATTTGTTTCCTTGCATTAGTTTTATTAATGATAAACGTGATATTTGACAACAAAATTTTCAATTAATCAATTAGAGGTCTGTTACAGATAAAAATCTACACATGATTTTTCAGCCAATTACAGCATCCTTACAAATAAATCAAAGGAAGTCTATGCCACGAATAAAGATAAAGTGCTGCTGTGATGTATACATATTTATTTAGTTCAAAATTCGGTAAAAAATTGCGCAAAAAATAATAAATAAAAGACACAAACATTTACAAAAATTATTATTTCAAGTTATCTATTATATAATTTTCGAAAATAACGTACGATCCAATTGAAATTTAATATTGATTGTAATTAATGTTGTGGCACTAAATATATATGATGTTTCTGTATAATTACTTTTTCCTTCGCGGTCATTCTTACGACCAAAGGGATCGTAATTTTGATTATCATATTAAATATAAGAAGTGCAGAGAAGATTTATATACTATAAGAAGTTATCATAAAGTGCTGGAGAACTTCTGTAGATATTCGTTCCTTTTAATATTATCGGTAAGTTTAACGAGTTAATAAACTTAATTAATGGAAACATATATTTCCTTCTCGTACGTTATCGAATTAGTAAATACTTTGTAAAACAGAAGTAGAATTTTTTACCTTTATAAGCAAGGAAGAAAAAGTGATAATCGTGAATTCTAAGTGAAATTAACCGATAAACTACGTATAACTGATTGATTTCACGAGTATATCTCCCCTGGTGTTAAACTCTTAAATTAATACAGTATTTCAGTTACGAATTGAAGTAACTGTTTATAACAATTATAACTTTTGTAATATTACACGTAATTTTTTCATACTAAAATTTATTCGCCAAAGACTTATGGAGTTCTTTTACCATTCCTTGCGTTAATTCAGAAATAATTAATTTCCATTAATCGTCGAAAAAATCTTTATATTGAATCGTTATGTCAATTTCTAAATCGTGCTTGAAGAAGAAGAAATTGTAACAGAAGTTATGCGATTTTAAAAATGCCAAATGCTTTGAAAACTATCGAGTGCACGTAGATTTAGCGTAATTGTACAGCGGTAATTTTTTAAAATTATTTAACTAAAAAACGACTGGTATTCGAATATAAGAAGCAGATGCACTGGTACGAATATCCAATTCTCGTATACGAAAAAGTCTAAATTATTTGACAAATCACCCAACGCCTCAGCAATTCAGTCGAAACATCTTCGTATATCCTCAGCCTTAACATCCTCTTACCCCATTGGATTAAAACACGAAAAAAAAAAATAATCTTTGAAAATACTTTAAATGACTCAAGAGGCAGGACGCCATACACACGATAAAAGTGGAATCTGAGCCGTGAAATCGTCGCGCGCTAGAACACGCGAAATTCCTAAAAGTCCACGGATTCGCTCGGCGTATAATACAAAATACACCTCGATCCTGCAAAGACTTCTCTCTCTCCTACCCACCCACCCCCCGTCCCACCCTCCCTCTCAATCTCTCACACACGCACACTCTATCTCGTTTTTTCTCTTTTCCTATGTCAGTGTACACACACGCGCGCGCGTATATATACGTATGTGAAAAGCTGCGCAAACTCTGAGTCGCGATGGGGTTGCGCACACAGATTACGCACGTGTATACAAGAATGTACGTAGGCACATTCGCGCACGTGCACACATACGAGAAAAAGAGAGATAGGGAGAATGAGAGTGAGCGTCGTCGCTGATTCCAGGAAATGTGTCCTGGCAGCTTGTTAGGTGTCCCCAAGAGTTCTCTAATATATGACTCTAACTCTCCCCCTCGTGTGGCTTCCGCTGCGAGAAAGAGAGAGAGAAAGGCATAGAGGAGAGAGCGAGTCGAAGACTGCTGCTCCTGCTCCTGCTGCTGCTGTTGCTGTTGCTGTTGCTGTTGCTGCTGCTGCTGCTGCTGTGGCTTTACCTGCCACGTCTCCTCCTCTCTCTCACTCTCTCTCTCTCTCTCTCTCTCTCTCTCTCTCTCTCTCTTGGAAATCCAGGACCATTGCTTGCGAGACCGAGTGCCTTACCCTGACAACGAAATAAAATCGTCCGAGAAGCGGGTATCGTTCTCACGATTCCTCTAAGGAAAAAAAGTGTGGTTCTCTCGGTGACTGTGTCTTTCTGCCACGAGATGATTAGCATAACGATTTTGCCACGTCGCGGAACGATTGTCTTTCCCGCACTCGCAACATTGGTACATGTCCTGCAGCTCTATTTCTGTCTTGGATGAGATCGTGGTAGTACCGGTTCTCCAACTTTCCTCGGATTTCTCGCATTTTGAAACGCCGAAAATCTTATTGCACGATTTGCGATCTGCCTTACACTCGAGTGCGCTATAAAATATGGTTAGTACTTGTTAACGGACCGTAAAATGTGAGTGCATTAGATAAAACTCATCAAATGAATCGCGAAACATACCAAAATACTTATCTTACATTGTTAGGGCAGGATATTACAAATAACCTATTTGAATGCATTTATAATTTCTTATAATAAAACTAGGATAAATCCAATCGAACCGGGAGAAAACTAGACAAATCTTCACCACTGATCAAACTTAGCTAAAAAGAGCCACGGGTAAGTAACCAAAGAATAATAAAATGGGAAATCTTAGAATGCAGCGAGTCTCGATGTTGGTATGAAAGGTAGAATTAAAAGATTTGTAACGTCTGCATAAACTGACTCAATTATACATACTGTTAATTAAAATATTAGAATTTTCGTTGTATTTGAGCAAAATGTAAATACCTGTCACAGTTTATAAAAAAACGTAATTTCTTGTTTAAAGTTTTAGTTGAGAGTGACTATATTTGAATTATAACATACGATATGAATAAAAATGTAGAATTATACATTGGCATATTCGAGAAAAGTGCGGTTTAAACTTAAGATGTTTATTATATTATATACATGTATAAATTCAGTGTAAATGATAAGAAGCGAATGCATCTTTTCTGGAAGCCCACCCAGATAAAGGAATAAATAATTTCGGTTCTTAAGCAAGATCAAGCCAATCAAGCCAATGTTCCAGTAATCGGATAATTCGATAACCGAATATTTCACACCATTTGTGCCACTAATTAGAGATTGACGTGTTTCTGAACAACTAACGAATGTACTTATTGTGCTCGACTCGATACTCGTGCCGAATCTTTGATAGTACAACTAGAACAACCCGTGCTCATTGGTAGACAACTTCAAGAGGTAACTAAAATGGAAGTAAGGTATCGATGTCTTAGCCGTTTTGATGATTCAAGGTTTGTATTTGAATTTAACGTTAATCCAGTGGAATTGCTAATTAGATCTATACTTTTTGTTCCTTCGTGGGATACTTTTAAGGTGAGAAATGAAAATTTTAATGGTCCGGAAAGTATATGTATATGCTTTTACTTTTCGAGATAAGGTACTCTTTCACAAAAAAAGCCCGACTATGTGACATTCCTCTTGTGCGCCTCTCGATCGACGGTCAGAAAGGGAAGAAGTCGATTAAAAATTCTGTATTTAAGTTAACTCAGAAGATGGATGATAGAAAGAGAGGATAAATTACATTATAACATTAATAAGATCCGTATAAGAACGAAGATAATGTCCCTTCGATTTATGTAGCAGGAATCCCGTGATAATGTTGTGTCTGTAACGCAACTGTTACACACAGACTCAAATAATAGAGTTAAAAAAGAAGCGAGTTAAGAAGAAGCACAAAGAAGTAATTTTTTAGACAAGAAATACGATGAACCCTCGTATAATTCGCACTCATTGAAGTACAGAGTACTTCAGTTAGTTGTTAGGACGAGAAACAATCGAGACCGAGAAGAAGCAGTTTCTAAAAGGGAAACTTTTAAAAATTTTCTACATAATCCATTCGTTCTTCAAGTACAATGGTACGATGGTCCATTCTATCTAAAACGGCACTAGTTGACAGATTAAGGTAAAATCGAATCGGAATTTCTTCAATTTGTAACTTATTTAATAATTTAATGTCACATCATGCTCTAAGAAAGATATTTATACCAAATAAATTTCGTCAAAGAAATATACCATAAATGGCAGACACGATTATTCATGATTATCATTTACAAACGTAATTATCGAAGTCTAAATTATCTAAGGTTCATAAATTTGTCATCGTAAGCAATGCAAACATTTAAGAAGTGCTCAGCTGATCAAGAATCTTTATCCCTATTATGGAAGTAAAATAAAGATAAACGGTCAAGCAGATATGTTTTTATTAATTTTACCACATAAATATTTATACGTAATTTCGTTGGTCCGACAAAAAAGTCAGTGTGACCGCAAAAAAGTTTCACAAACAGATAGATCCTAATGAAAAAAAACAACGACAAGAACTATGTCCGATTCTTCGAATGGTCCGCTCTCGTAATAATTAAATGTACCCAGTGTATAAACCTGAGTAAAATATCGTAAAATATCTACAATTTCGAAGTAGAGATTGGAACTTGATAACGTTAAATAACTAAAGCTCTATAGCTAATACACTAATGAACTCGTCTGGTGATTTAGAGCGAAAACAGCTCTGCAAAAGAAAGACAACGAGCGCAATGTCGAATATACTTACGTGTTTTGCGACTGTTGCGCAACTATAAAATATTTATGTAAATAATTTCTTTTCGTTTCGAACAAAAACTCGCGCTTCCTTGAAGCCGTCATCGATGAAATTCTATTGAATTTGAAATATGTCGTTCGCTCCGCGATACTTGTAAATGTCATAGCATGACATATTAATTACTTCCGAAGTGCATAAATAAATTAAATAGAACCGTTAAAAGGAGTTATCGTTTGTACAAGCTACATTTTCACATTGTGAAAGATAATACACACAATTTAGAAACTTATTACTCTTTTGCAAACAGCTTTATGATAAATTATCTCGTTGAAAGATAAACTTCTCTAAATACTCAACGATATCGAGTGCATGAAAATTGCAATGTATTTCAACGATTTACATGCACTGTAAATCTCTAAGATTCTAATAAATGTTCGGTAATGAGAGAGCAATACGTTCTAACAAAATTGAAACGATAATAGGTTCGCAACAATAGATTCAAACTTAATGACAAAACCAATAAATAATATACGTAGTACATGTAACGTAGAATTTATAGAAATGTACATAGAAACTTTATTACATGCATTGTGAGGTCTAGTATATACATATGCGTTCTGTACTCAACTAAGGAAGAACGTCGAGGAGATACATCTATTTGTTTGACAACTTATACATGCACCGATGTACTGCAAAACAAACCGCAACAACGGAATCAAACTATTTAAAGTTGATGTCACGATTTAAAGATATGTGTCAAAATATATACAATTAATATGTCGATGATACATCTCCAAATATAATAAGAATTTCAATAATTACGTTAACATTTCCATGTTAATTCATACCAGCTGTAATATATAAAGGACCTTTCCATACTCTTCTATAAAATTAATTATTGAAATCTGTTTTACGGTAATTTGAATTTATATATTCGATATTATTCTAAAAATATATCCAACCGTTGTACTGAATTTACTGAAATCTGTGTTTTAATTTAAACTGCTCACGTTTGATTAAAAAGTACATCGTAATAAAGCCGCGCTTGCACTATTTTGGTAATATAAAATCACAAGAAATTAAGCTCTCGCCGCTAAAATTTAGAGATCAGTATTCGATGAAACAAGTGCGCTTTGTCAATCGTGAATAAAAATGTATGTTGCTTGAAAAAATGTGCAGATATCAATGAAATGTCATCGGCAGATCAAAGTGTACTAGTTTTCGCACAACCGAACTAAGTTAAGAACGCGATAATGGAATAATTATTAAAACGTACAGCTAATAATGTTAACACATCTTTGAATAACATTGGAAAAATATAACAAAGGTAAGATTACACTTCTAAAGTATTTACATCGTACGTAAAGTATTTACGCGGTATAATAATTAGATGCACTCTTACGTGTATATTTGAATACCTGCATGCACATGTAAGTGTGAAATCCTAGGCTAGAAATCTAGGTGACTGGGTACGAATAAAAGTAGGCTGTCTGTCGCAAATCCTCGATTACAAAAAACTAAAATGTGCACGCAAACAATTGCAACAAAAGACTTAAGAAACGTTTTTCGTCAAGTGCTAAGTGCTATATTATGTAACTCATTGTCGTACGATAAAAATGTCAGATAACAATTTAATAAAAAAACGTATTTCTATTCCTTGATGCACCATAAAAGTACGATACAAGCAAGCACACATTTCCTAGCACGAATAAAGATAAGCCGATGAGCAATGTTCATTTCAATATTATTTAACGTGATTTTCGAGTTAATTTCGAGTTTCGACAGCCAGTAATAAAGTAACAAAGTAATAGATTGGCGATGCAAAAAGGAAACGCGAATGCCGAAGACTAAATCGGCGCAAGATTCTCATGGGGTCATAGTCACTTCGCGACGCACCTCATCTCCGTGTCACGAGATGTACCAATTTCACCATCCGTCTTTTATCCCTCCTCTCTTTGCGCAGCGCGAAACGTTGATAGTCCTCCCAAATATAACCGGCGGAGAGATAATGCGAGACTCTCAAAGGGATCTAATGCCAATTAAAGACTACAATTGATTTCTCGCGAATTGTTGCTCGCGAGTACGAAGCGAAATTGTTTAATCGAAATCGATATTGAAATTGTGTACAATTGTTTATTAGATAATAAGCATGCGTGCACTTGAGTAAACCTTTAAAAGCTACTGCTGCAACGAACGATCTAGAATTGATTGAAAAGCATAACTCATTACAGTTGGTTACTTTTGAGTTAATGTATGTAGTGTCTACGTCCATGTCCATCATCTAAGATTGAACAAAGAACATCATCTTTCACGATAGCAAGTAATTTCATCGGGCAGTCTCTTTTCATTATTGAATCGAGCATTGACTGATAAATCGATAGATCGGTGTGGTATCTCTCAGTGCAATCGCTAAGCTTCGGTACCTAGTCAAAGCAGTACTTTTTCGAGCAGTCGCCCTCCTCGAGTAACGCAAAATTTGTTGATGAATTCCCAATAAGATTCCTTTTTCAATCGATGAAAGCAGCTATTACCCGTTCGTTGTTGCAAGTACCCGTTGTCCGAGTTATCTTGGTAAAGTGCGGCCGAGTTGGTAAAAGAAGCGCGGCGAAGCTCGAGCTTAGGCGCGTGCGCGCGATGCAGCTTACTTTTCTGAAAAAAAGGATCGAGTAGGATGTGGATTTTTTCAAAGAGACTCGGGGACTTATCGTTCTTGGATCGCGGACCAGCGAAGTTCCTCCTCGGGTTATCGCGATCCGCTCGCGGTCAATTCGAAAAGCTCGCGAGGACGTGCGGGGAGCGAGAGAAATGAGAACCGTTGAAAAAAAGAAGGCGGCTGCCGCTGCTCCTATCGCGGATTTATGAGTCGTGATCCTCCACGCCTATTTCTTCCTCCCCGATTGCATATCGCGGACTTTCGTTGCACCGCCAGGACTCGCCGTCGGCGCATTGTTCGCGCGGACCAGAGCCGCAGCTGCGCTCAGGGCTCTTATCATCGGCTCTTTGCATATCGACCGGGGTGAAAAATCTTACTTTCAATTTACTCGCGGCTCCGCGCCCCTCACTCCCCCCGCCGCCACCGCCACCGCCACCGCCACCATCGCCCCTGAGCTCTCGCTTGCCCGCGCCCACGTTCCTCGCTAAGCCTTTGTGCCGAGAGGGTCGGGAACTCTTGACGGTTGCTGTACTTTTTCCTTCCGCGATAAAATTCGTCGCCGCCCAACATCGTCGACAATTTATTACAAAATATAAGAATCACACATATCGACCTTCCTTCGTCTTACGGAAACCGTTGGGAAAACTGAGATCGTAAATCCTTTGACCTTGTCGATGGATACCCACGTGTCGATGGAGCGTCGATTTAGTCGAGCTAGATTGATTTTTAATTCGACAAGATAATTACGAACTTACGAACTTACGAACTTATGAACTTACGATTACGTTTCGCTTGTACGCTCGAGTACACCACGTTGTCTGACACGCGTTCGCAAATATGTTCGAGCGAATGGGATTTTTCTTTTAAATAATAAAAGAGCAAAGTCTATATCGACGATGGCGAATGTTTGAGTTCGTTATGGTAACGTAAAATTTAGTATAGACGATGAGGTATTAATGATGCGGTAATGCCTAACTCGCAGTACATTTTTTCTATACATTGCGTTTATCCTGAAAAGATATTTATCTAAACGAAACATTACGGCGCGTACAACTAAAGGAAGTGCTAACAAATTAAAATTCTTATTCGAGCGCACCATCCACGCATTAATAATTCAAAGCAAACCTCTAATAATAGTATGAAATATTTAAAAGGAACTTTTTAATACACTAGTGATATCTTACGCAACATGAATATTCGACTTAAAGTGTTAATAAATTTTCGTTTTATTTTACATCTTAAGATCGGAAAAAATAACTTTTTTAACGTGTAATTTACATAAAATTGTTAAAATTGATGCTTACAGCACGTGTATAATTTACCATTTTAGATACTCGAGACAATTTTTTAATATTTCAAAATCGTCAACAGTTTCGAGTAAGTTTCAATGCTGGGATTTAATATTACGACATTATAAAATTACGGTACAAGATGATGATACCCTTTGCCTTTCGCTACCAATTCTATAGGAGAATAAAAGATTTGTACAATGTCTCATTTATGACCAGAGCAATCGTGCTTTAGTAGTACACTATAAGAATAAATTCCCATTTTACCGCATCACGACATCCCCATTTTCATTTTCTGTACCTTGAAACGTCAAGAAAAATGGTCCTTTCGCCAAAATTAAAAGTACGTAGTCTTTATATTCTAAACGCCCAGACGACAAAGTCGACATTTATCCTTCTACGTAAAACTCCGAGCGTTTGTTATTGTGCGATGCAAAAGTTCACCCCGATCTCGACGCTCCATGTAATTACATTGCAAAGCTAAAGCGTGTCGAATTCACGCGCGTAATGTATTAATACCGTCGAGAGAAAAGATTTTTCAACGAACACTTAAAGAAAAAGTTGTTGCAATTGGTACTGCTTAGAAATTTGGATCTTTGCTATTCGAATCTTTACTGCACCTTTAGCACGTACATAATTTATTTTCCTTTTATTTCTAATCCAATGGTGTAGCTTTTTGTAGAAATTGCGAGAACAATCGATATTTAATGTCTCACGTGAAAGGCACGATTATTTCTCAGCTCCTCGTAAATCTTCTTCCCTCGGCGTCGGTTAAATGAAATGTACATCGCGATATTACGTATTAATAATTTGGGGAGGAAAAAAAAAAAAAAAACCCGCGTAATACCGAGTTATATGAGATTCCGCAAATGCCTTTGGTCGCGGGGGTCAATCGGCGGCAAATTCCTAGCGGAATATACTCGAAATACTTGGAGTAATTTACGGAGACGCGAAGACGCGAAGACGCGAATACGCACTTACGCGCATGCACGCCAAGTCGTAAAATACGAGGAGGCGAGCAAGAAAAGGTTCATCATCGATCTCCGGGGAGTCGACGAGGAAGAATGAGAAATGATAGAGAGAGCGGGGGGGTGGGGGAGGGGGAGTGCGTGCGTGTACGCGAGTGAAAAAGAAGGACGCACGCGTATAATTCGCTGTTCGCCTATGAACAAAAGGCGCTCCACGGTGTTGCATTACTTTCCCAGCGCTCGTTATACTCCCGCGGAATCTACATCCTCCCCGAGAGCTGCTCCCCCTCCTCCCGGCGTCTCGCTTTGCTCTCCTTCGTTCCTTCGACCTCGTCTACGAGGCGAGGAGATGGGCGTGGTAATGCACGAGAGCGGTTATCGTGCCACTATCGCCGATAAATCTACGCCTCAACTAGAACGCCTCAACTCGAGCTCGCGATGCGTGTGCCTCGAAGATCCTCACTTTTCGATCTGTCAATCGCGCTAAGGAGCGCACGAGCCGCATCCATTTGTCCATCATCGCGTGCCCGAATGGACGTTTCTTTTAAAGCGCCTCTTCGCCTCGTCAACTATCGCCCACAATCTCGTGCTCGGGAAAAAACTGTCGTTTAGCTCTATAGAATTTAGCTCTTATAATTGCCGCTGTCGTTCTGCTACTAAAAGTCCGCGAAAAAAGAGTGTCGCCGGGATTCCTAGGGTTACGGCGATGCACCGTCGTCGCTGAACGTCGCTATCGGAAAGAAATGTACCAAGAATTATGACTCACTTATTAATAGACGGTGCGTTCCGTTGATATTAATCGCTTTTCGGTTTCAATGGCGATCGATCATTCTTGTTCCTGCGCAGTGTAAAATAATACTGGCCTGACACTCTTGTTACCGAGCACCTTTAGCACCTGTTCCCGCACCCCCGTGTCGTCGCTTTCCAGAAAACTGTCGCTGGTGTCCGTTCGCCAGAATCCGCAGCCCCATCTATCAGGTCGCGCCTTGAACCGAGCGCGAGAAGTCAGGTTGATCATTGAATCATTGGATCATCACCGATCATCCGACTGATAAATCAGCGAATTACTTTTATGGCTGACTGCGTGATCTAAGCATGCTGAGTATTTTTACTATAAATTTTCTCAAATAAAATTCATCGAATGCGTGTCTGGATGATCGACTTCGCACCTCGATCGCTATTTTCATCGTGCATTAGAGGAAAATTATTAGGCACGCGGAGAAAGTATTATTGCTACGGTTACCTATCCAGTTACGCAATCGACGCTAATTTTTCTTTTCCGGCTACAATTTGTGGAATCCAGTTCAAGAATAACTACCATTCGAATAGAATAAATTAGAATCGGTTACAAGATAAAGTGCACCGAAAAATTCTTGGAAGAGTTTACGTTTGCTACACTTGCTCTGGGTAAGCAATGTTGACTAATTCGAAATAATTAAATGACGTACACGTTGCGCCAACGAGTAATCACTAAAATCTTCCCCATTCTTCATTGTCTTGCAACGGAATTTCTTCCAACGTATTAATAAATATCATTAATTTACCGAACTCAAAAATGGATTAGAAACAATTACGTTGGTGTGTTTTTTTTAATTTTCTCTACTTTCCTTCGTTATTCTAATATTTTTATAGCCTGCATTAATACAATGTGAGTGCATTGATTTCAAGATAATGAATTATCTCGAGGCAAAGGTCCATCCAATCACATTAATAGAACTTTTAGCAATTTTTATTTTAAAATCTTGTACGAGCACTGTTTCGAGAAAAATATCTTAGATGCTGCACCCTTCTAAAATAGGACTCATTCATTTACTCGTATCTTTTAGTTATTTAGGAACGACGACAAATGAACATGTATATATTCATATAATTAATAGAATATTTATATAAATTAACAAACAATAAAAGTGAAATGATTATATGGATTTACGAAGAGCATCTACAACCAACCAATTCATATCCTGCATTTGTCTTTAACAATTACGTCCTCTACAGGAGTATGAACGTCGGATTTTGCAGTGTCATAATATGTACTGATACATTTTCAATGCAAATTGTTATCTCGTTCATTGGTGTTTAATTAATTATAATTTTTAAGTTATTATAGTAGCTTGCAGAATTGGTAGTTTCTATTATATATATATATATATATATATATATATAACAATGGGTATTATGTTGGAACAATCTTGTTTCCGCAATGCATGTCACTAAAATTTATTACAAATGTTAAATTCACAGTATCTGATATTAACGTACACTTGAGTTTCATTCGCTTATGTTATTTTAAATTGAAAAATGTCGTACACAAACGTATCTTCTCGTACAAGACTACATTTATCACGACTTCGTGAATACTTCGTAAATCGTATCACAATATAAATATGTCGGCTAAAAATAACCATAAAAAATGTAACTTCTGACAGTAACTGACACTACTATCCCAAAACTCTAATTCATCCGCATAATTACAGTCAGTTATATCTTCAAGTTATATCCGACGTATGATCGGAAATGATTAAATGTAAAGTGGAAGGAACGTTAACTTAAATTCAGATAATTTGGTGAGTTGAAAATCGATAAAGTCGTCCTTTGATTGTTACGAGTTCACAGTAATCGCGATGTACGTTAACAAGATAAGGTATAAGGGTATTTTTAAAAAGATACGCATGGCTGTTCGTATCGTATCCAGATATTGTGCGAGTGATAGGTACGCAACACTGTTGTATGTACGTTATTTCAATATAATTATCGAGCCGAATCAAGAGTATCTTTAGTATTTTCCCTTCTTCTTTCATTTCACTTCATTCGGAGTTTTATATTTGTCAACTTCAACTACAGGAACTTGTAGTCGGCAATAACGGCCGAAGCTTTGGATGTTCTTACCAGCGCACGCTAACCCTGGCTTTAGTCCATTACTGATGGAATTCACTTAACCACCACTTTATTCAACCTCTATGAAGTATCTACGATATAAAATTATGGAACTGCTCTATACTTACAAGCCCGAAATCGATGACAATGAAGTAGGAGTATGCGTTCCACAAAAGAAGCAGAAGAATATTTATACTGCTCGCGTCATATATCAACATATTCAACCACAAACATATCGTTATATAGAAGAGTACGATCGGTCATTTTTAATATGACAACGATCTAGCGCTAAACATTGCTCGTGTTAAACATCCATCATTACTGATGCTCGACGACTGGTCATCTTCGACGAATAATCGTGGGGGGATGTAATAGGTCCATGATTCTGAATTAATCAAGGTCATGAATATATATTAGCATTTTACGGCTTGTTCTCGCATTAAGTGGAGTTTATTTCGAAAAACAAGTGCGATCAAGTAAGCGAAAGAAACTATACATTAAAAATTTTGTTTCCTAAAGATTTTCTTATCCAGTGATGCAAAAGAATTGATAAACCATGCTGTTGAACGTTTCAAATAAAATGAGAGTAATTAATTGGTTAATGCCTCGTACCATTCACGGGAAATCGTCTAAATGTAACTCTAAATAAGGTAATAGTCGTTCGTAGAACACCAAATCTTCTAAGCTTATGCTCTAAATACCACACTGCAGTGTTTATCGGATGTAATTTTATTATATCTCAACGGAAAGCAACCTTTCGCTCTAGGTAAAGGCGAGATGTTCAGTAAATGCTAAGAGAAGGCAAATCAATCAACATAATGCTTGACCACTGATAGTTGTATTAGCAATTGTATCAGGAAGTTCCAGCGGAATATTGTTAATAATTTTTATCAATATCGAATAATAATGGAAAGTTCCTAAGAGAATTCTGTCTTTATTCGATTAGATATAAAAGAGGAGATGTTGGCCCTTTCATTCGCATCGTCTCCGTCGGCACGAAAACCACTACTCAGCATTACACTATAATACAAAGTGCCCCGGGAACTTGAAAAGGCGACATTGAAGGCAGAATAAGAATTTTTAACAGAGACGATAAGGAATTTTTGGGATTCCGCTAAAAATCATGTCTTACTTGGCAAGGATCGATTTTCTTTTAGAAGCGCAATAAGTTAAATTAAAATAAGTAATGCTGGAATGAATTGCGAGAAAAGAATAAGAAATTAAGTTGCTACATACGATAAACCTTTGTTAAATATGATTGTGATCGTTATTATTGTTTGTTCACACGACCTTCACAGGTTCATGGCTTTGATGGTAAAAATCATGTTGACCTCTTACTTGCAAGTCGACGATGTAATCTTGTAACTACTAAAGAGCGTATTAGAGCTCGTTATCGTACTTTTTCTATCCCTGTGACCTCTGAGCAAAGTTCTCTTAAGGGTATGTATTCTAACGAAACAACAAAAAATGCACTAGATTGCCCTTGCGCATCCACGTGAGAATACAACGTATTGCAATTTCGCTTTCTCTCTTTTTTGTAGAAAAACAGCCTAGAGCCCCTCGCGCGCAATCAATGACTTACCCTATGCACGTGCAAACATTATTGTGCACGCACACACATTTACTGTTTCATCTACTTTAGATAAAGATTAATAAATTTAAATTATATAGACGCGTTAAAATATCTACACAAACACACACACACGTGTGTGTGTGTGTGTGTGTGTGTGTGTGTGTGTGTGTGTGTGTGTGTGTGTATGTATCTTCATAATTGAATATAACGTGCTGATCTCCTTATCTTTTTAACTTATTTATTGATAAAACGTTATTAGCATGCTACTATGATAAATAACAAAATTATTGATTAGACTTTTTTTTAAATATTTGCATATTCATTGTAATGCATTGCAAATAAAAGCAGCACTTGAATAAAGATATAAAATCTGAATGGCACATCTGTATAGCATTAATCACTTGTAATTTGATTTCATATCATATGTTGTATGTTGTATTTTATATATGTTGTAATGAATATCTCATGACCAACGCCAATATACTCGCCGCGCCATCTCTTGCACGACCAACGTAACTTTATAATGAACTTCTCGAAGTCTTCCAATCATACGAATTTATTTCATTTTAATGAATTTATTTCTTTCGGACCAAGTATTTTCTTCATCATTAAAACTTATTGAAAATAAATTATTTTGGATACTGTGACAAAAAAATAAATTATTAAAAAATATGGTTCACGCATTAGTAAATTTATAAACTTTAAATTCAGCATAAAAATTACGTACAAATTTTTTCAATAACACGTTGTTATCCAATATAATTTATATGTAACAAAAATTTTAACTTACAATGTTTAATAATATTTGAACTAAAAGAATTAATATATATATATAATTATGTAAAAATTATATCTGGTAAAGCTAACAAGCAATTTCAATGCAAGAATTTCTTATCGAAACATTTCTAAATTTTTTCATAATTACAATCCTGTTGTAATTTTTATCCATAGGAAATTAAATACTATTAAACATTGTGTAGAAAAATTTCAAGTTGTAAGAAGAATTGAAAGTAATAATATTGGCAGTGCACGTTATTGAGAATTGTTAATTGTCTAGTTTATATCAATAACTTTCTCCAAAGATTTAGTAAAGCCAGCAAATTGAATACCAGCAATACCTTGCATCCAAGCAATAAAGCTACAACAAAGTAGATGTGTCAAAGAAAGAAGAACCATTATTTCAAGTATATCAGTTTTTTAACGTGTCTGCACGTTAAAATAAAGCGCTGACTAATAGGTTGGCAGTATTTATTTTAAAATGTAAAGTGTAAAATAAAAAATAAATTTTCTATAAACTTCCACGCAACTAGATGGCTAACCAAATCATTATTATAGTTTCATTCTGAGTGGAATAAAAAACTTTCTCTTTCACATAAAGAATCCCGTTCATTCGTGTCTGGTTGCAATTAGTATTTTTTATGAAATAGGTTAATACGCATTAAAAACACTGTTACTGCAAATTTTATTTTCTACCAAACAAATGACTTTCGCAATAAATAATTCGACGATAGTTTACGTCTTTATTTTTAAAAATTCTAATGCGATAATAAAATCAATGTTAAACTTCGAATTTTATATTTTTGTGCTAAAAATTCAATTGGGTTGAATAAAAAGTACGTCCAAAAAAGCAATTATGTTAAAGCAATCAAGTGTAGTATATAAGTAAGTTAATCTTATTAGTTGAATAAAAAATAGGGAACTCAATGATTCTAAAATATAAATTTTTAAACATTTTTATAAACTTTTATATTTATGAACTGAATTATATTTCAGGCAAACGTGAGTAACGATGTCTTAATAGACTATTTTTTCTTAAAAAAAAAAAAAAGGAGTAAAAATAAAAAATTTCTGTTTGAATTACTGTTTTTTATTGATATATACTTCCGACAAACTAAAATAGTGGCGTTTTCTTTTAAACTTTGCATTCTAATTATTTGACTCGCAAAAAAATTAAGGATTTACTTTATTTCACGTGCGATATATGATTCAATAGTTGCTCAAAGAAAAATATTAGAAATTAGAAAAATCATTTCATTTAGAATATTTTTCAATATTTATCCTATTTATGAACATTATCTATTAGTGTATTAAGGATGTATTTGTAAAAGCTTTTAACAATAACTTTAAGAGAAGACATATAAGTTAACTACATTATGTCAAAAATAACGAATATCCGTCTCCATGGATAATTAGAAAAGTAGGCTTTGTGGCTTCTAAATTATTAGGTACACAAAATTGCGAGAAATTATTTATAAAAAATTTGAACTTGCAAGTTGATGATTCTTTTTAATATAAAAGAAGAACGAATATAAAAGACGCAGCTTGTAATGAAATTCACGTATCCTAAATACTTACAAAACCTCCTTATACAAATAGAAAAATAAGTGGCCATGATGAAAGATCATTTTACAGTGATCACAGAGGGTCTATATTGTATTTAGACTTGGAACAGAGTATACAAAATTCAATAATACTTCCATGATTTTGTCCCGAGTATTACAATCATATCGCCAGTAGAATTGTTATCTAACAAGTCCATTTATAATCAATCGAACGGTACATTTCAAAAGACATTAAAATTCAGATAATGATGAACACTTGTGTTGATATATGTTTTAAAAGAAGAACTTTTGCTTTATCGATCTTTTTAAAGTACGTAACTAAAGATTCTCCAAAGGTCGAACGTACGAATACGTAAAAGTTTTTAATGAAATCGAATCGCCAACATACTTCTTGTCCATATGTAAGAGCCAACAAACTGTCCGGCAGAAGTTCATCTCGCGCATTTTTCGCGCAGAGTTCGCGTCCCGCAGGAACAAAGGAGCGCGAGGGAGGCGTTTCGGTATCCCAGGCGTCGAGAAGAGGAGCCTCGGGGTGCTCGACTCGTCTCTCGTACGTAGCCGCTCGTGCAGCTCGGCTCCGATGTATCGATCCCGCAAAGAGCAAAACACGTCGAACTTGTCATTGATTCGGTGTGACTCGTGGCTCAGGGCAGCACAGCGCTTAGGAAGTGGCCGATTCGCGTCTCTCGCAGGACATCAATACTCGAACGCGACGTCCCGGTCGAACGGTGTCGGGAGGTCGGGAGAAGGCGCGAGTCTCGCGTCCTTTTATTCTCCGTGGCTTGTTATGCGTCACTTGCTACTTATCGACGTACAATGGCGAATGCTATTTGCAATGTGTGTTGCTCTGAAAAAATTGTCAATTTATTCGAAGACTTACTGGAAGTTGAATAGAAAGCTTCCTGGTATTCATAAGCAGTCCATATTTGTCTAACAAAAATTTACATAAAAAATTTCTTGCACAGGTATGTATCGAGAGTCGAGTAATTGCGTTGTTAAATGCTTTTGCGCGTTTATTTGCAGTTCTGTTGTCTCATATTTACGATTTAAACTGCGAAGAAACAAAAATTGTTCACGCAGATAATATCGACAATTGAGCGCACGTGCACAAGATTCATTTGAACAGCCGTATTATTTTTATGGAAAGCTAATATTTCAAGTGCCAACAAAATTAACCAACAATCGACATTGCGATCGAACAATCGAATAAACGTATTTTTCTACAACTTACAGTATTTGCATTACACGCTGATTTTGCGTCAATCGAGTGACAAGGAAAGGTAGAATTTAAAGCTTGGAGTTGGAGTGTCATGGAATTATAGTTGAGAAACCATAGGCATGGGTTTCAACACAATTAATATTTTATATCTCGACATAAAATGGGAAGTTTCTGCTTGGTATACGAAATTAATGCGGTATTGCACCGATATCCAAAAATTAAAATTCAAAACTAAATTATCAATCAACTCGCGATATAACTGACAACGATAAATAACCTGAGAATTTTGCAGAAATTTGCTTGAGAAGCAAAGCAAGCATTTACGTCTGTATTTAGGAGTTGCTAAAAACAATACTTTATGTTTTAGAAATAATAATTATTCGTGAAAAATGAATCACTCAACGAAACATAACGTTGTCATAAAAGATCTATAATTATAAATACAAATAACATTAATTTGGACAAACGTTGGCTTGATAATAGTTTATGTATAAAGATTTTTATTCGGTGCAATCGATTAAAATTCCGTGAAAAGAGAAGCGTGAAGTGAAGAAACAAAGGAAGGATAATAAGTATAACAAAGCAGAAGACGCGAGAGAAGAAAAAGAGTAAAACTCTATCGAGTTATAATGACGGGGTCAGTCGTGGTGGTAGTATCCAAGAATTTATTATATAATTATCTTTAGAATAAAGCATGCTTATTTAGGGCGTGCTAATTATTTTTTACGATGTTAAAACAAAATTCAACCTGTTAAAAAAGATGAAATTTAAATATGAAAAAATTTAACCTGTTTATTAATAATAATAATAATAATACGGGAAGAAATAGTGAGAGATATCGTGGAAATCGTGAAAAGTCCTCTGTTAAATAATATTTATATCTGTCGAGCGTGCAATTTAGTTCCATACGCCGAATCTTAGAAACCTGAGAATAACATCAGAATTCAAATTTTCTGTGTAATTATTTCGATCGATATTTTCATTCAAATCTGTTATTCATGTGAATACGCGAACTCTTAATTCAGTTCGTGTTTGCTATTGAGTTTACATGTGCCGATGAGCCTTGAAATTTTCAGTTAGGAAGTACAACTCTGTACCGGATTACAGATACTCGTTGCTCTCTTAATAATTATTATCGAGAATGTTAAAAGGTTATGTAAAAACGTAAACGTGCTGCCAATAAAACCGTAGAAGTGCTCGTAATTTTTTCTCGATTTTAATAAAAATTAACGTCTGTAAACGCGTGTCACCGACACTATCGCGATAAACCCCCACACAGGTTGCACGGACAATTAACGCAACAACAACGAGTAAGCAAAGCCTTCCACCCAATGACAAAAAAGAGTAGGGGAAAAAAAAATTTCCTTCCTTTCGAAGGAACGAAAGAAAGAGGATCGTGACTTGGATTGCACGCGTGAGTGTGTACATAACTTTTACTTTCCGCGAATACAAGCTCACTTGGGATCGCGCGTGTCCAGGCAATATATTTTTTAAGTGACCTGTACCCAATAAAATGAGATAGCGGGAGTACGTACGTATACGTACGTGTATAGATCGAGAGCGAGCGAGGAAGAGGGTTGGTGGAGAGTGTAGAGGATCTCTGAAACAACTATACTTATCGGGGATCGTGCCTCGCAGCTCTTGACGAGAGAAGAAGGAGCTGAAGAGGAAAGAGCGTGGAGAGAGAGTCGAGGCTTCGAGTCCCGCTTCTGTAATTACTATCCTTTTTCGCAAAGTCGATCGTTCCCTCGATCTCCCCCCCCTCTCGCTCTGTCTCTCTCCACCCCCGTGTACCTGTACTCCATTTCGCGTGAGCATGTGTCTCGTGTGTGTGTGTGTGTGTGTGTGTGTGTGTGTGTGTGCGCGCGCGCGCGCGCGGAAAAAGTTGGCGAGACCAACGATATTCCGCTCGACTGGCGATATTCCGGCGAAAGCTGTCACCGTCTTTGCACTGCGCAACTCCGATAAGTCGCTGTGCATCTTTTTAATGTCCATGAGTAATATCGAAATCAGTGGTCGGAGACGCTGTATGCCTGGTGTTTTCCTTCAAACATTTATTACGTTGTGCACCAATTTGCCAGACGTCGATATAAAGAAAAAGAAACGTAATACCGAACCTTGTTCTAAGTACAGTAAACTCGTAAGATTTTCATTCGATATAGTTTCAATACGTTATGTTTATTTAAATGATTATGTATCATTAGTTTATGCCATTCGCGGTAAAACGTGCGTTAACGTAAGCGAAGTAACTTTTTGTATTTGCTAAGATCAGCCAATTGCAGTGTGCACCAATATCGTGACAAAGATTATATTTAACTTAGAAATTCCATCGTCACCTTTATCATCGCCATTACTTAAACTTATACTAAAGTTTCTTTTTAAATTTTCAATCGACGAAATTTAAATTACGACATGCAAGCTATACCGAAAATTATACCGATATTAGGTACAAGTGACAATCTCAACATAGAAATCACTATTGCGATCGCAATCGTAAGAATCCTAACTTAAAACGGAAAAAGTACAAACGAAAACCTAAATACGAAGTAAACGAAATTTTTTAAGCGTTATTCATCCTATGATAAAAAAATTAACAATGATTCCGGCGTTGATTTTCATTTTATTGATTTTACATTTCAACGTTTTCGATGACTTGCATGAAGTAGTCAAGTATATTTCGAATCCAAGGTACAGATCCAGGTAAAGAGGAACAAACTAGTGCGTGAAGGCCAGTGTCTTATCGTGGTCTAACGTTGCTAGTAAAAGAAAAAGCCGAAGGCAACATTGAAGCTCCTCCGAGAGCGATTGAATAATCCAATAATAATAGGGGCATTTTCCCGGTCCTTCACGTGGACCTTCGTCTGGCCACTGGCCTTCTTAGAGGAATGCTGCACTGCGTTGACCCGACCAAAAGCTGACGATTCGTGATCGAACTCGATCTCAGGAAAGAAACTCGTCTGCCGTTTCTCAGGATGAAAGACTTTTTTTCTCCGATTACGCTTATCTGATTGTTATTTTCTATCGGGATCGGTGAGCGATCAGTTCTAAAGATTCTCAATTGTTACTGAATAAGGATATTGATATATTACTAAAACAAATAATTTATCTTTTTATATTTAAAAGCTATTCTCGTAAGACGTTAGAAAGCTTTATTGTAGTCCCTTTAATAAAGTAAAATGGCTTTGTAACATTTATCGGATTAAGGAAATAATTTACTCTGCAAACACACTTGTTCAAACTGATTTGAAAGTATTCCTAAGAAACTGTTTGGAAATTTCTGCGGTCAATGTACGAATGGAACAAATTTATTGTAATTTTCTCAAAATTATATGTAACGTCGAATGCTAGTTTTCGTATTCAGTTTTCAGAAATATTCCAGCTTTCCAATAAATAATAGAATAAAGTTAAACGATATTGTTTCCAGTTTTACTTCCAGATACGTATTACACAACGACAAAATTAATGCACTGCTGTCGTATAATTTGTAAGATTGTTATTTCCGACATTTATTAATTTTCATGAATACCTAGTAAAGTAATCGTCTACTAATAAACGAAAGCACGTGATTTTTATTTACACAATTGACATATCTCTAGAGGAGCTAGAACATCTAGATGTTTCATTGTTTTATTATTTTATCTGAAAAAATACAAAAGTCTCATAGCTATTAAAAGTGCCTTATGAAAATAAGGAGAACATTTGTCGGTATGCAAAACAAAACGAAAGTGAAAAATGACAAAATTCATCTTTCTTCTTATGGAATATTGTTATAAGTTATAAGTTTCACGTGAGACTAAAATTAACAGTTCAAAATATAGTAATTAATTCAAAATTACACACCACAACTGCAAATCTCAAATATAATAATTGTATATGTAATGAAGACCGTGAAGAAGAACCAAAGCAGACTTAGTTATTACAACGATCTTTCGAATTCGTAGGAAATTTGCAGAAAATGGCTCCGATCTCGTTTTATTGTCTGCCAAGCCTCGATTACGCCAATGTAAGACGTGCGCAAGAAGATCCTCTTCTCCTTGGCCGTATCCGCTAAGCCAATATCTAATTTGATAAGAGGTGAAAATAATACTACTCGTAATAATCTTGCGAGTCGCGTTACACAACAAATGAGAAAATCAAGAATAATGGGGAAGGCCGACATTGTGCTCTATCGTAATTTCGGATGTAATGGTACTCCTAGGAAAAAGTCTTTAATTTCCGATGCTTTTTCATCCTTGAAATACCGTTAAAAATCTTTATCGCAACTTTCGTACTTTCGCGTGAAAAGTAACACTGTTATCGATAGAGAACTACGTAGTAGAAATACGTTTGCATGATACGCGTTGCAGAAAAGTTGCACAAATCCCAACAACCTAAAATGCGCAATAAACTTCTTTCCAAATGCAGTATCTATCGAATGGTTTTTCAATTTCAAAATTCAATATGCAAGAAGGTGCATTCGAGCTGAAATTTATGAAATTCGAGAGCGTCT
Organism: Wiebesia pumilae; assembly: GCA_018907045.1. Classification (NCBI taxonomy): domain Eukaryota; kingdom Metazoa; phylum Arthropoda; class Insecta; order Hymenoptera; family Agaonidae; genus Wiebesia; species Wiebesia pumilae. The sequence continues at coordinate 9,009,148 of JACCHZ010000138.1, forward strand.
GCGACACGTTACAGGCTGAACGCGTTCTCGCCCTCTGGAGACCCGTCGAGCAAAAATCTTCTTGCCTCCGGAAAAACGCGAGTCGCGGGCGGTTGGCGCAGACGACCGAGTGACATCGGCAATCGGACTCTTAACGAGCCCCGGCGCTCATTAAAGCACTTTTTAAAGCATTTTGGGAGAAGAGTCGATGCGCGATGACTCGTCATCGATCTTCCCCGCACTCGGAGGAGTCGAACGGTTTAATAAGCGAACGACGGTCCAAGATGCGAGATACCGAGGAATCTCATCCATCACGGGGACAGAAATCGTCATTAAGCAATGGGAAACGCGTTCGCGCTCGCCTCGCTTTTCGCGCCTTTTCCCTTATCTAAAGCAGCTTTTTGACTGTCTTCTCGTCCTTGTCGTTTGCGAACAAGTTTTCGAAAGTAAGCTAGCCACTTTACTTTTACGCTCCTGCTGGTGCATTCAGATATCCGTGCGATATTGTGTTCGATCTAGAGTTGCAACACGGCTCTGAGTAATTGGGACCTTTTGTTTTCAATGAAGAAATTGTCAGCTGACTTTATTGCTTCTGTGAATGCCTGCTGTTTGGATTATGTTTTATTGTACGTATGGTCGAAATTACTATATTTTCATAAGTAGGGCTTAAGCTTGTCAATTTTTTCAAATTCCGTGATTAGTATTTCAGATAATATAATCTGAAATATAACGATCTTAACGCTCTTCTTGAAGTATTTTAATTAATTTAAGTAGATATTTCAATTAATAAATTTTTAACGCGGTAACAATGGCAAACATACCATAAACATTTTATTTCTATTTTCAATAATAAATATTCGATAACGTACATTTTATAATAAATTCAATGACTTAAGACACAGATCGAAGATAAAGTGAAATATGAAATATAAATACCATTCTTTTACACGTAACTTTTGGAGCAGTTTTAATCGTACTACTTAAGAGTAAATTGTACGATCATTTCCCTACACATCGAGTAGATTTCTTTGTTTTACCGATTTAAGAAGCTTATTAGAAAGTAGTACGCGGCATAACGATGCTAACGCAATTAAATAGATCTTACGCGGAAAAAGTGATATTATCGTTTCGTCATAAGTAAATAATTACGTAATGGCGAAGTTTAAAAGATTAATGTAATTGTCATTACGAGTTTATAGACACGTATTAATTATTTTCAAATTTAATTCACCGAAAAGAATAAAGCTTATTGAATTGATAAAGAAAATTGATTAAACGTTAAATATTCTTATTGGGCTTAAAAGACGCCCTTTTTTTGACAATGAATAATTGTAAAATTTACAAACGAGTCATAATTATTTATTGCGGTATAAGATGTATAGATAGATAAGTTAACTTGGAAGAAAAAAAATAGAATGCGGCAAAGAATTTATTAAGGAATAAAGGTACGGCAGTGTAACGCTAGTAAACCCTTGTATTTATAAGTTGAGCATGAAGAAAGTACACGAGCAAGTGGTGCAAATGAAATCCCAATAACGATAATTCCCCAAGAGAATTAAGTGAAATGAATAGTTTTAGAATCATAGAATTTCGAGTAAACGTATTTAGTATTTTCTGGTACCGCGCACGCATACGAGAAAAATGAAGCGGGAATCCGGGTACAAATAAAAATGCATACAAGCGCACGGCGTATCGTCGCCTCTCTCCTTTTCGTCAGTCGCGGATATAAATTTTGCGCTTTATCCGCGGGTGCACGGATGATTGATAGCGGCGAGATCCGCCATGGCATCACAGGGGACGTGGCAGACCGTGGCAGTAGCAGCGGTAGTAGAACCAGATAAGAATCTCGCCGTAGCCTCCCTCTCTCTCTCCCACCCTGTGTTTACTTGTCATTTCACGCATTGTTTATTATTGTCCGACGGTTTTATCGCGATCGGCCGCCGAAGCGAAAAAGATTGTCGCATATGCGACTTGCATATCCATACTCGCATATATATATATATATATCGGTGTGTGCATGTAGTGTGTACATACGTGCGGAACTACTGCAGCAAACGTAGCTCTCGATGAGGTATATTGACCTCGTGCGAGAACGACGAACGAACAAAAGTCGTAAACGCTGACCCAGAGCTGAGAACATTTTTTTCTTTTATCTCGACTGCTAGAGTTATCAAACTGATAACTAAAATGTCTCCCTTGGTCTGTCTTGGACTGATGATATTGTCGATATATCTGAAATCTTTTAACAAATGCTTGTTATATATTGATTATATCGGTCTTTAGCAGAACAGTAGTAATAAAATAAGGTTACCATTTTCTTTCTTATGAAAGGTGAGATTTGACAGGAACCAATTGGAAACTCAAAAGCTAAAAGAAATGAATAATGGTATGTACTTTAATATTATTATATTTAATATTACATTCATTCGTCCAAGCTTTTATATTTCAGTAACTACTTTATCGAAAATTTATCAACATTTCAAAATAAAATATAAAGACAGCGTAAACTATGTAATCGGCTTTATTAACAAAGAAGAGATTAAGCAATATTTTACAAACTTTATTCTTTTAAAGAGGGACATGAATAATATACTCTCCATAGAGAAAATTATTAACTACAGAAACTCCAGCTGATGGAATAAACGGGGATTTTATTTCCATTAATACGTGAAATGAATTTTATAAATATCTTATAAGATATAAAAGTACTTTTTCATAATAATTTGAATCTAAAACGAACTTGTACGCGAAGAACTGACTCAATGCTATTAAATTTCAGGATTTAGACATTTTATTCTGTTCTTTAATATATTTTCGATGTAAGTGAAACTACCACTTTAAATTTTTAACATTTTCCATTAAATTTATTAATTTTAACATAATCCTGTGAAAAAATATAATTTCAGTTTTTTATAAAAAGCCTTATGCATAAATTATCGCTATAATTGACGATCTTACGTACGCTTGTCCTTAAATTTATAACCCACCCCTTTTTAGTATTTTTCAATAAACGGCGTACACCTATACGTGAAAAGTACTCTGGAATATCTATGAATTTAAAAGGTGAATAAAACGATACATATCGTAAGCGCCATTATCGTTGAACATTACAACTTCGAGTACATTTACGTGTGCTTAATTTCATAAAACACGTAGTGAACGACGGCCATGAAACTATAAGCTTTTATAAGATTCACGATAATTATTCATAATAAAATGTCGAATAAAATAACGCGATAACTTACAAGAATATGTTAATTGAATTTTGTTATTACGTTGAAATATTACACGTAAATTATTCCAATTTTAATTTTAATCGGTAAAATTTTTTTTCTTTTTTGCTTACGCTATATAATTATTTAGAAGTTTATCTAAATAATCAAGATATAAAACAAATTTTATAATTTGTTTTATATATGTAATTTCTAACGAATAATATCTATTAGCAGTTGGTTCAATTTCACAATTTATTCAAGCATCCAAAATATATTTATTGAAGGTAATGATACGTTGTAATTTCTTGTTTATTGATTTTTTTAATCATAATCATCGAAGCTGAAGAATAAATAAACAAAAGAATTATTTGCTTCAAAGTAGCTTTAATAAAAGGTATTCATTTAAATAATAATACCGTATGATACTTTATTCAATATTACAAACGTAAATTCAAAAATGAATGATTGATCAGTTGACATAAATTACTAATCGCAATGAGCCACTTTAATCAAAGTACCTTTCTTCATTGTAATCAATCAAATAGATTCATTTAATTTATATTATATCACTAAAATGGACACGATATTTATAATGTCAACAAAATCATAATTTTACTATTACAAAATCATTATTCGCTATCCAGATTATAGATCATGTGACATTTATAAAACCAGTAAACCGATGGAACCTAAAGAAATGTTACTCAATCGATCAATATGTAAAGGTTCGTTAGTTTGAAGACTCCGACAGTGACATAAAAAGGTTGCAACTGAAATGTATATGCTCGAAGACAAAAATACTCTATTGTGCGAGGTACTGCACCATTTAGAAGAGTAGTGCACTAAAGCTAATATTTGTACGCCAGCAACAGCATTTTCAGGAGCACATTTACTTCGATACTTGTACAACTTCACCGTCAATTAAGATAATTATCTTAATGAAATAAAAGTAATATTGTTAACTAAAATAGTTCTCATTCAACTAATACACACTGCAAAAATATATTGTACGGCGTTATAAACTTGGTTTTGGCATTGATGAATGTAGTACAATGGTTATCAATACTATTCTAGTGTCGAATTAAATCAATAAATTCAGACACGCGTGCGCGTTCGAATATTCAACATTTATTTTATGAAAAGCTAAATTACTTCGATAGTACAATAGCATTATTCAAATTTTTAGCTTGATATAATAGTATTATTATTATAAGATAATAATATGAGAAAAGTCTTGATTTCTAACACAAAATTCAGAGAATAAAACTGTACAATTCTGAATGCGTTATAAAAAATAATTTGGTTAAAAATAACTATGACATTCATTCGAATAATGTATTCATAAAAAATTGTAACACTACTCAAATATAAATAAAGTAACAATTTGAGAATCCATTTAAATTTATTAATAAAACTGACAAAGGAATAAAGAATAGCGTTCGCGCCTGTGCTTTTGACTTTGAAACAAATATTACCGAAATAATAGTACTTTCGCGTAAAATGAAAAGTATGAGGTAAGCATTTCTTTAATTATATAATTATTTCTTAAGATATTTTTTTAAAAATTACTTCTCGCCCCTCTAATTTTATAACAATGCGTGTGAGGAATATAGGAGATTTGAAAGGATGAAGCACTATTCGTTATATTTTCAGGATGCGTTTAGCGTTTGCTAAATCTGGCTAAAACATTATTGTTGAATAAGGTTAGAATTAAAAAATTCGCAGAATTTCTTTCGATTTTGGAAAGACTCCATCTTTATATCTAAAGGATAAATAGGGTAGTTGTGAAAATGAAAATAGCACCATAGACCCTCCGGTAAACTTAAGTTGTCTAATTTATATTAGTTTAGAAATTAACAACAATTTAATATTAGTTTAGAAATCATATGCTACTTAAAGGGAGTTAATTTGCAAATGTTATCAGTGAAATATGGTCTTAATGTCCGTAGTTGGAAAAACAAGATAGTCAGAAGAGGTGCAACAAATAGCCGTGAGTATATTATCTTTTATGGAGAAGCGAGCGAACATAACTTACGGACAAGCTTCTTAAATAAAAAATGTATATCAGCGATAGGAAAGGTTAGATTTATAAATAAGGGACTACCAACGATTATTAAATAAATCTGCGATTATTAATGTTTAATCGCAGTTCTAATTTTCAAGACAAAAGTTAAACAATTGTAAGAAGATACATCACCATATTCGCGCACAAAATACTCAGAATTTCTAAAAGGCATTCGATTTAATTAAAAAGCTAAAGCTTAATGGCCTCTGGTTTAATTAAGAGCGTGAAGAAAATTAAGTAGTGGAACATCTCGCCCGTAGAAAATCATTTATTACAACCAATTCGATTCTTTAACGGATTAAAAGAAAATCATACAGTTCCACCTTTTTCATTCAATTTACTTATAAATACTTGTAAACTTCAAATGCCATTAAGAACGTATAATTTATATTTACTGAAAATAAGCAAAGGATTAATAAAAAGAAAAAGGAAAAAAAAGATGTTACTTGGAAAATGAAACGTAGACTCGCAAGTAAGCGAAGAAAGCTAAATATTTGATCACGGATATTTCCGAATATTGCCACGAGTAAAGCATTACACCAGAATAAGTAATACGAGAACGTGTACATATAGAATTTTATTACTAAAATTGGATAATGTGCAGCTTTATAGTAGACGAAGACGAAGACGAAAACAGAAAGGTAATATTAAAGTGGATTGAAGAGAGATCTAAGGTGTAACCATCTAACGTTGGTTAGATTTAGAGTATAATAGATAAGGAAGCGTGTTCTTGCATTCACCAAGTAATGGATAATAAAGGAGATCAAAGTTCTATTAAATATTAAAAACTTGAGACACAAAAAGTCTTCTTAACGATGCTACATTTACAATGACTACATAGCAGGGTGAAAACTCGAATAGTAAAATCCGAATTCTTCGTTACCCGGGTGAATAAAATTAATGCACATGCAGTGCTGAAGTACGTGGCATAAAAACAAAAACAAAACCACGAATTATACGCATCGGAACTAAATTTATTTCAATTTTAATTTTTGTTTGCACAAAATGGCATCAAAGTAATTCCTCCGCGGTACACCCCCACTCTCGTACTCGATGAGTACTTGAATTGCGTTTCGAATCCTGTTGCATGTAATTCATTCGATGTAACTTGGATAATAGGAATGTTAGTGACTCGTAAAATCTATTTGCAACTCGTTGAAGTGCAGTCCATCTAAGAATAGGGCCACGATAGAAAATAAATTGGCACGCGAAAAGCCCTCGTACTACTCGTACTAGGGGACGTGTCCCGTTAAAACTTGAAACGAGCTTCCTTAGGGCGACGTCAGCTCTAAGGAGACTCAGCAGGATGCCGTTGCATTGGTCGACGAGAGTTGAAAAAGCGAGAACTCCGCTCGGACTCTCGGCATTGGCGAACCCGAAGAATCATCGGAAGCTGCGCGCGACACCCGCATAAAAAGCTCTCGCACTTGAAAAGCATCGTTGGTTAACACGGGGCGAGGAACAATGGGCCGCAAAAAGGCGCGTCCTTACCTCCGGAGCCCAACACTCCAGCAAAACCTCGCATTACCGCTGCCGCGCCGCATCTCCTCCTCCCCACCCCACCCCGTACTTATTACAGTATTATATTTTACAGGGGGAAGAGATGCCTCTTTGTACGAGCGCATAACCGGCAGACCGGCGGGAGGGGAGGGAAATTTTTCCGATAATGCGAAATGCGGAAGAGGATCGCCCGAGGCGAGTGACTCCGCGTCGGTGCATCACATCGCGAGAGATGGAGCTCGAGCGAAATCACCGGTTTTATTATTATGCCGTGCTTTGCGCCTTTTCTCTTCTATGTGTGTAATCCCTTTTTACGGTACGTATATACCAGCAATGCGAGCTCGCGATTTCCTTTTTCTTTTTCTTTTTCCTCCTCTCCAGCCGTTGTTTGATTTTCTGCGTACGCCTGTGTGCGAGCCATTATCTCAGTCGATTTTCGAGCTTCCTTTTATTAAGTAAAAGAGACGGATTTATAATCTTATTACATGGTACGCCTTTCTGTAGTCTTCCCATCCTTTTTCTCTTTTCTTTTATAAACTATATGCATTTTAAGCGTTCATTCGACATTTCGTTCGTGCAATCTTAGACTCGTAGACGATTACGTTTAAAACCTTTGGAAATTGATATAAAAATCATTAAATTATGGAATACGCGATGGGAATACTGGTACTGTAGCTACAAACCTTTTCAAAAAGGTCAAATCCTTTTCATCGCTGTAGAAGAACTCATATTCTCTCTCTCTCTCTCTCTCTCTCTAAATGATCTTAAAATTGTAGTAATGCATCTTATAAATGGATATATTTTCGGAGTAAAAAATTAATGTGTTGATGGATTTTCAATGTATATACGCAAAACGTAATGTGATTTAATTACTTTAGTTATGTGAAAATTAATTTGTACTGTTATTTTTAAAATACTTGAGATAATATTCTTAACAAATGCACGAATTTCGGAATAAAAAAATGCTTTTCAATATTATTTACAATATTGAACCTCGATTTAAAATTATATTCACTAATTCTGTAATCACATATTTCATATACGTTGAAAAAACTGTATAATTTACTAATACTTTACTAAGGCACATAACGTAATAATGCTTTTGTTTTAATTGTATTATTCGCATAAACGACAGCTATTAAATATAATAGTTCAACGTTTTGAAAGTTTGTTAATAAAAATTTACGATTAAGGGGTTATACATAATGAAATTCTTATATGAATCTATATGAGAATCTATAATCTCACATGAATCAAAAATATATGCTTGGAAATATTTTTATAACTACGTATAATTCCAAATTTCGTGAATAATTTCTAAAATTTTATTATGTTAAGCTTTCAAAAAAATACAAATTAGTTCTGAAATCCCATTAATCTTCAATACATGTGTATCAATATATAACGTATACGAAGTATATTAAGGTCACGAATTCCTGAACTTTTTTAATCTTAAAGATACATATCAAGTTAAAAAAATGAAAGTATTTGGTAATATTATAGAGCCTCGCGGCAATGTTTGATTTATTTCATGTTTTTCTTTATAAGTAATTGTGTATATCTAAGAAACTGCATCTTTTTATGATATATACTGAGATAGTCTTATTATATCATACCGATAAATCATCTTTAAGCTTTCATCTATATCATTTTTAAATATCCATGCAATCGACGCGAGTGTTAATTTAAAAATATTTAAATGTTTGTTTTCATGAAATATTAATTATTAATACATCATAAATTCATAAAATAATTATAAATAATTATACTGTTTTATTTATAAAATAATTATGATATAATAAAGGATTAATATTCCAGAATTTAATCTTATATACTTGCAAAATTCTATTGCTTAAATAAAAAACAACTAAATGTTACCGCAGGAATTAAAATAATAAATTAAATAAAATTATACTTCGAAAGTATAAACATTTTTAAATAGTATCATTGAATTATAAATTCTTAATAATCGTTAAAATCTTCTTTTATAAATTTATATATTGTTACGCAACAATGTTATATATTTCAAAAATGCGGCTTTTGCATCGAAGAATAATAAAACATAATCTACAAAAGACTATTATTATGACTATTGTTATCGTTATCGTTATCGTTATCGTTATCGTTATCGTTATCGTTATCATTATCACTATCATCATCATTATCATCATGATTATTGTTATTAGTATTAAAATTATTATTATCGTTACTTTTATTAAAATACTTAAAATTTTGTTTTTATTATGCAATAATAACATTTAAAAAAAATAATTTTATTCTGAACTATGTTATTTTTAAACGATTATAATTTTAAAGTCTTATTATTTTTTTAAAGTAATACGATAAAAATACTTGTTTAAGTTATTAATTAAAAAAGAACAAAATTCTAAAGTAACATATCATAAGTTTTATATGGGATTAATTTTTTAAATGTGTAATCGAGTGACCAGATGTTCTCCTGAAATTTGAATTTTTTTTCTGATTTTTATATGGCAGTGAAGAACTCATTTTTTCGTTAAGTTGTATATATTTTTAAAATTATTCAAATCTGAAATCGTTGACAGAATCGTAAAAGTGTTGCAAAGTTTTTAACAAATTCTCAACATATTAGAAAAATAATCCTTTAAAATCATTTTAATTAATAATTAATATATAAATATCAAGGATTATGTATATATTATGGCAAATAAAAGAAATTATTACCAAAAAGGAATAATATAATAATTAATGTAAATATTTTAAAATTCTTGTATTTAATTATCGGCTCTGTGTATCTTTTTGCATTCAAGAATAAATTTTAATAAATAATATTCGACTATTACAAATATTTTTTTTTGTATTAATTCACCGTTATTTATTTATATGTACAAGTTGCTTCTTGTAGTAAAAAATATTGCTATATACTTTGATTTACTTTGAAACATAATTATTTACAGAAAAGAAAAATTTTTTTAAGCATGCTGTAAATTTATTAAATATCCAAACTAATAATGCTTCAACAGTTCTGTCAACATTTTTATTATTCGTTTCTTTATTACGCACTTCATAATACCCCAGATTGTATCAACCAATAAGCAGATAACCTGTTGATGTTTATGAAATTTCAAGTAAACAAGAACATGGAGTAAGAAAAAATTTAACTTTCGAAGTCTTCTTTAGAGTTAGTAAAGCGTTAATTATTTACATTATACAAGCTTTAAGGTAATCAAGAAACGAAGTAATGTAACAGAACAGCTTTAAAACGAAATATATTATTTATAATAATGTAAGCGATGATTCTATTTAATACGTAGAAAATCATGAAATTTTATTCTAACCTAAAAATATTTTTTATAGTATTTATTTTAATTTTTTAGATAAAATTTTAAGCTACCTAAGTAAGAAAATATTATTATTAAAACATTTCGAATAATGTACCGTCATAGTTTAGTCAATGCTCATGTGCAGGATGCCCAAAATCAAATTTTGCAGCAAGCTTTGGAAGCACAAAGCTTAGTTACTCCTATTTCTAGATTGCAACAATCGATACGACAAAATACATCATCTCATCGAAATGGCTCTTCATCAGTTTCGCCTGTCATTTTGGATTCATCATCAGCGATAAAATTAAGCATGGGTACCACAATGTATCATGAAAGAGCTTTGATGGCTCGTAACGATATATGGCACAAAATATTAATACTTCGTGGTGGTCTTTACGACAAAGAAATCATTTTAAAAAGCATTTTGAAAGCTGTAAATCCAGCTGATTTAATTCCTGTAAAATATCAAGTTATAGGCGATGACGCGTGTTTTATTGCCAGAAACTGCGATCGAGCATTAGATCAACTTTGCAAGTCTAGTTTAATTGTTCAATGCTTGGATGGAAGTCCATTAATTCTTTCAATAACACTTGCATTTGCTTCTATTCATGATCTCAAAATTAATATTCAACCTCTTTTATTAACAGTATTAAGAAAAAGATATAATGCTGAGAAAAAATTCTTAATTTTAGATAATTTTCATAAAGACCCAGAAATATATAAAACAGTGTACTGTCCTTTATCGCAATGCAAAACTATGATTCATGTTCTAAAACTGTCAAAAACTGCACTTGGACCTTTTGAATATTTAAGCTTACAAAACAACGAGCTCACTCAATTAACAGTGTTAGAGTCTACAAATATAAAATCTATAAAATATTTAGATTTAAGGCATAATAATTTATTACAGGTAGATGCGTTAAAGCCTCTTAAAGCACTGAATATTACAGAACTTTGGATAGATGGAAATCCTTTATGTGAAAATTATTCTAGTGCCAGCCAATATGTTGAAGCTGTAAGATACTATTGTCCACGAATGTACAAATTAGATGGTGTCCAAGTTAATGCACTAGGACTTCCATTAGTTTTTAAAAGTTATGTGAAAAATTGGAAGAAAAGGAAATTAGTTGAACAATTTGTACAGCATTTTTTTATAGCATATGATTATAGAGATAGAAATGTTTTACGAGGCTTATACCATGATGATGCATGGTATTCCACAACAGTTGGTACGCCAACTTCATCAACAAGTAAAAAATATCTTGAACCTTTTGGACAAGAAAATAGGAATTTATTGATTTTTGGTAAAAATAGCCAACAATTGTTATACTACGGTCAAGAACAGATCTTGCAAATATTGAAACAATTGCCTTCTTCTCAACATATTTATAATTCATTTTGTTGTGATCTTATGTACAATAATCATGACTTATTAACTATATCTGTTGAGGGATTGTTTAAATTATACAATGTTCCAAATCAAATATTTTCTTTTAACCGAACATTTATTATATCCGCAGAAGAAGACAATGAATTTAAAATACTAAATGATCAATATCACGTATATCTACCAGTTCATGGAATAGATTATATAACATATAATATAGAAAATGAAAATCCACCCATGTTTAAACCGACTTGTTTTAGTCCTAGTGAAAAGGAAAATTTAATTCTTACTTTGCAAGAGTATACTACGATGACATTCGATTACTGTGAAAAATATTTAAAAGATACGGACTGGGATTTGAGAAAAGCTATTATAAATTTTCTACATCACTACAAAAATGGCCAATTACTAAAAGATGCGTTTGCTAAATTAGAAAAGTAATAGGAAAAATATAATCCAATTGATTTTTATTTTAGTATAAATGTTGACATTTATTATTTAATATTTAATATTTAATATTTAATATTATAAGTAAAATTAAGATAATCGTTGGACAATATTTTTTCACAATTCGATCGATTTAAATATAATATTTATTTAAAAACTTACATCATTTTTTAAATAAAACCTTAACATTGTGTTTAGTTTATTTTAAATTATTTAAATTAATTTATAATCCGACTAATGTCAATCGATTTTTTATTTTAATTACAACAAAATTACTAAAACTATTATTTCTTAACATTGCATACAAAAAGTATAATAACTGAAATTTTATAAATAATTTATTTATAATAACCTAAATGCAATGTATTCCTGTGCAGTTGAAAAAAATCTTATAAATTTATATACTTATTTCCATATAATTTATAATGTAAAGAAATAAATTGTTAATATTTAGTTTACTCACCTTTATCAGTAATGATATGAAAATACATTATGTATCATATAACTGAAGTGTATCCAAATTTCAAAAAATACGTTACAAATATACGTTCTAATAAGAATGATTCAATTTCTAATGAAAAACCGATTTCAAATGTAATGGGTAAAATGTCGATTTAACGTACTTAGAGTTATTAATCCTATATTATAAATTATCAAATTTATTAGAATGTTGGTCACATTTGTAAATGAATAATTTATAATATTATAAACGCGGTTAATTGCTTATACGTACTATTTTACTTAAGATCTTAAATGCCGTAAGTGTACATATAAATGTATATAAGTGCATGTACGCATGTACACATAGAATGTACACGTAGAACATGTACGCATTATTATTAAATACTATAATATCCAATTATTCGAATGATTACCAATTAATTAGATGATCGAATTAATGATTTTAAAAGATGAAATTATTGTTTGTACGATTACATTTCAAACATCTAATATCATTTTGTTTGGATAATTTAATATTTGCAAATTCTATTTTATAGATTTAATTTCTTTTAGGTATAGCTGTTTGAAAAAACAGTTTACATAAAGTACTTTAATATTTTTCATATTTTATTCATTCTACTTACAGTTTATATTGAGAAAAAGTTTCATCTAAAAAATTAAAAAAATGACACCAGCTATTAGAGTATAATTCGTTCGAAATTCTCTTCATTAAGATTTCGAACAATTGGTATTATTTTATTTTTTTATAGATTTGAATCATTTTTTTAGAAAATGAATATTAATAAAATAGATCGTTTATTCTTAAAATTGAATAAAACCTTGTCCAAACGTTTATGCAACAGTCTCTCAATTATGTTAAAAAATTGCCATTAGATTAATATGTACCTTTGTTTTATACGTTACTGATTATTTCAGTTTAAAAAGAATTTCATAAAATAGTTTTCAAAAGTTTCTTAGTATTACATCGATTCCCAATTTCACCGTTGTCTTCGAGTACTTCTTCATTCAAGAATTAAGTATATTCTTTCATTTACGACTTCATTTTACATATTTTGAACTTTCTTTTTTAAAAATATTCTCAAAAATGAAAAACAGAGATAGAATTCTTGAGTACATTAAATTTTAATACTGCATTTCATAAATAAATATTAATTCCACTTTAATGTTAAAAAACTACTACTTGCGTGATTTATTAAATTTAATAAACAATCATTAAAAATTTATACATTTTTCTAATAGAAACAAAATTACTATATTTAAACGTAATTTAAAAATTTTGTGTGATGTATTTAATAAAGTGAATCGGAATAAAGTATTACTGCGATTCGAAAAGGTTGTACCCAACACATTAGTAACAAGTTATGATGCGTAAGGAACTATAAAAGTATATAACTATATATACATTTCAGTTTTACTACGCCAAGTTAACGTGTGTAAGATATTAATACTACAACTGTAGTGTTTACATATGAAAGAACGTTATTTATTTATAAAAAATAGATTAGACTAATATAAAATCTTGTTTTTAACTTTAGATAAATTAAGTAATATTTATTAAGATGCCGTTGAATAATAAATTTACCTAATTCCTGTGTATTTCAACATGGTAAGTGTTATTATTTTTATTTATTTATTTTTTTTGTTAATATACGAGAATAATAGTACATCTGCAGTATAATTGACTTTCTGATTTCAGAATAGAAACGTTATCATGGATACCGAATTAAATATAATGAACAAATTTACAAAACCAGTTAGGTTAACGTATAAAGATCCATGTTTCACTCAAACTGAAATAGAAGCATCGAATCAGATAAATGTCTGGCATAAATTTATTTTATTTAATATAGATAAAGAAGATAAGGCTTTTGTATTAGATACTTTGATCGAAACTTGTGCACCTATTTTCTTTGTTCCTGTGATGTTCAAAATGGAAAATGAGAAGAAAGCTACTTTTCTGACTTTTTGTCGGTCTAACAGTATACAAAAACTAGTTAATCAAAAATTACAAATTAAACTACCGACTGGAAAAGTTATATATTATGATATCGTTCTTTCTTTTCTTGCTTTTAAAGATATGCAATTAAATCCACAAAAAATTATAACCAATGCTATTAGGTTATGTTTTGGTAGAGAGCCGATATCGAAAAAGAGTTTAAATCTTGAAAATTTTACAAATAATAAATTATTAGGCTCGATATATTGTCCAATTCATATTCCCTCGATATTTGATGCTGTTTTACGCTTCTCTAGAGCAGTCGTTGCCCCCAACAATACTCGCGATGCTAAGCTTCCAGTAAGAGATTTAATTTTAAGAAATAATAATATGGAATCTGTTTCATTTAATGAGAAAGTATTTGGTTTTCATTTTAGTAAACTTGATGTCCGTAACAATAAATTAACCGATATAAACTTGCTTAGACCATTTTGTGAATTTAAAATAACAGAACTTTGGCTTGACGGCAATCCTTTTTGTAGCAAATACGAATCATCCAAGGATTATATCAATGCAGTAAAATACCTTTTCCCCCATTTACAAGTCCTAGATGGCCATATAATTGGAGTAGAACAAAGAATAATTCCAATATATAATAAGCACTTTATAAATGATAAAATTAAGTTAAGTTTGGTTAAACAATTTATTAAGCATTTTTTTACATGCTATGATCAAAATGATAGAATTGTATTAAATGGGCTATATGATGCTGGAGCATTATTTTCGATGACAGTTGGACCAATTTCTGATAATTCACATAAACAAATTATTAAATATTTTGCAACTAATAGGAATTTATTAAAATTTGTTGATTATGCCAAGTGCACTGAATTTTTGTTATTTGGCCCAGAAAAAATTATTTCTGCATTAAGACGCGAACCTCCTACTTTTCATAAATTGAAATATTTAGATATTGATTTGCTCTATAGCACAAATAATTCTTTTGCTGTATCAGTACAAGGTCCCTTTTTGTATAGAAAAACTAATGTTTTACCATTATGGTTCCAAAGAACTCTAATTGTTGCGGCAAAGGAAGACAATGAATTTTGTATAATTAATGACCAGTATCATTTAGACAACTGTCCTGCAAATGTACATAATATCGATTTAAGTGAGTTAAAAATTGTAACTGACAAATTAGTTCCATTATTTAATCCAATATCATTCAGCATAGCAGAGAAATACCAGCTTTTAAGACTGTTACAAGAGTTAACAACTATGAACCCTGAATTTTGTAACAAATTTTTAAGAGAAGCCAATTGGGATATTCGTCAAGCAATCAAAACTTTTATGCAAACATATGTAAATAATAAGATACCATTGGAAGCTTTCCACTGGTAATTCTCTTCGGTTGCAATTATTTATATTGAATTTTACATGTTATATACATAGGTTCTATAAAATATATATATTTTTCTTAAAATAATTTGTAAATTTTGACACTTTTACCATTAATAAAAATAAAAAATACAAAATTTAATAATTAAAAATTTATTCTTCCAAGAATTAATTTTCTTATAAAAACATTACAATCTTAATAACTAGCAGCCTTTTTGTGTATTTAAAAGAGTTATACTCTTATTTATATAAGGAATAGTATTTACATTTGAGTTCACTCCAAGTTCAAATACTTTTTGCATTAACGGTAATGCATACTCTGAAAAAATTTAATTTAATTTAAACATAAATTATTATTTTGTAAAAAATCAATTTAATATTGCATTTATATATTAAACAGTACCTTGCATGCATAAAACATAGTCTGGTAGCCTATCCAAAGCAGACATAAGAATATCAGCTCTAGAACTATCGAGACATCTTTGAAAAGCTGAAAGTACACCAAGATTTGGATATGGTCGATGTTTGAGCGCTCTAGCAATTAATGTATGCGCAAGTGTTCTAATATTTCCTTGAGGTGATACAAGCAGGTCAGCTATATTGTCAATAATTGGCTCTAATATAGATGGTTTACGTAAAGATAAATGCTCAATTTCTTGAAGAGCGGTGAAAACATCTATAATAAAATAAAAAAAATTGATATAATTTGTCTTATGACAAGTATGCCCTAAACAAATTATAAAAGTGACAAGTACCATCGCCTTGAATTTTTGTAAGAGTTACGAGTAAAGCTGGCCAATGTGATAACGGCGGAGTTGGAGCGTTGCGATTAAAAGTAACTGTAACTAAAACATTGTCCCCGCTTTCGCCTTCCCTTGGAACAGGAATTCCTGATACAAGTGACCGTAAGCTTTCAAGTCCAAGATAATGTCCTTGAAGATCGCTGAACAGAAAAATGATAAATATCATGTATAAAAAGAATTATATTTCAACGTAATTAAAATAAATGTAAATTATGTTTTTTATATAACCATATAAGTAATCAAAAATGTTTAAATAATTATTGTACTTATTCATTAAATAGTCGAATACCAGTTAAAGTATAATACGCTTTTTATATAAAATCATATATAAAATCATTTTTACTAAACCATTTTACTTACTGAAGAATATAAGCATGTTTTTGAAGGTATTTTAAAGCATGTTGCTCATCGTGTATCACGTAAGCTTGCAAAAGCTGGGAAAATCTATTCAAGAGAGATGTAAGATCATCTACAGTGCAATAATTCTGAAAATTACATAAATTAATTATTAGCATTGTTACCAACAAATTTATCATTCGAAAATAACTCGAAAACAAAAACTACATCCATATAATTTACTTTTTAAATTGAATATAAAAATACCTTAATGTTCCGATATTTTATACAAATAATAGTATCGAAATACTGCTTTTGATGTACGAAAAAAGAAGTAAAAAATAAAATAATTATGAATCATGCAAACAACATTTTTCATTTCTATTTATAAAAATGAAAGCAATTGCCTTTTTTCTCGCTTTGCCATTACTCAATAAATATACAGAATAAATTGTATACCTGAAAACATTGGAAGTAATATTCTAACGTATTCTCAAGATTCTTTCTGTGCTCTTCATTAAACAAATGTGGCTGTAATAGCTCTAATAGTCCCATGACTTGTGTGAAGAGGTTGAGATGATGTCCAGACTTAAACTGATTAAATTCAAGATTACACCAACCCATCAGAGACGAGGTCAGCAATGGAAGTTGCCTGAGGACGAGAATCGGATGCACAGCCGCCATTTTTCTCGCACACAATTCGAGCTCGCGTGACTTTGAACTCCAAGATTTTTGTCGAGGTGTGGCGGCTAAAGCTGTCAACAAAGTATGGCTCATACAGTCGAGGATGGAACCCGTCCAGTCGCAAATACGTGCACCGTTCACCATCTTCTTCGCCTGGAAGGCGCTCAAATAACAGATGACTTTGGGAACTTTCATGTAAAGTTGAAGAAGAAACTGATGCGCCATGTCTGAATGCACACTGGAATAATAATACAGACTTAATGTTTCAGCATCACGAGTCACCGATTCTTGAAAAGATGTATTACTTTTATAATTTTTTAAATATACTTTTCACAATTACAAATTAGTTTTATGTTGAAATAACGTAACACCATCTGATTAAATTGTCGATAATGAATGTTACAATAAAGATTTGTTCTACGTTTAAAACATCAGTTTAACCAGCAGCTTTCGTTTGATCTTAAAAAAATTAATTTCATTTGAAATAGTTGTATTTATTTTTTTATTTCTTTCTTTATTTCTTTAGAAAAATTTAGCAAAATTGTTGCCAATGTTAGATTACATTCAATACTCAGTTTCTTTATTTGGATACATTAAAACAGACCTATTATTATTCGTCATTTGGTCAGCTAAATATTTAACTACGCCCATTGTCCTTTCGTCTTCCGCGGAACAGCAGCAAAGCAGCAAATCCAGTCTTGTTTCCATCTGGGTGATAGCAGTTTTTCGACTTTGTCGCTGACACAAGATAACCGCTTCTTCGATCAAATACATCACGAGAACCAGTAATTGTTCATTGGTTAAAAGTAAAATATTTTCAGGGATATCATTTTTCGTGGAGTACTTTTCTCGACCTTGCCATAATTTTGGATTACACGTTAATGCCCATAAGAAATCTAAGACTGCGGTTGGATCATATCTAAAAACAAGAATCTCTATATAATTACGTGGTTCTGAATGGCTTAAAATCATACATTTCATCAAGATATGCTGCATTCCTGCATAATTAAAAATAAATTAAAATTTATGTAAGATTATTTTCTACGACACTTAGTACCGATTGAAGATATATAACCAAATGCAAACAAAACCTGTAAGAATAATTTTGATCAGTTTTATTGCGAATATTTCAATAAATTATTATTCACTTTCAAAAATATCAGCCAATACCTTAATAGAATTTATTATGAAAGATCAAACCAAGCTGAAAAATTTAAAAAAAAAACGTTCAGTTTTTCTCCACTCATGATTAACAAAAATAAATACAAAAGCTTATCGAATGGGACCGGCCATATCGATCACTGACGTGTAATAGATTACAATAACATATGTATTTATAATACGTGAATTTTTATAAAAATAAAAAAACAACAAAATCTCCAATTATCCTCCATAAAAGTGGTATCTTCGTCAAATTGACATAGTTTCATTAAGACTATGTCAAGACATTTTAACAACACTTACCCGTGATGATACTGATTGAGAAGGTGACCAACGCATTTATAGAGTGTGGCCCAGCTCGCGCCATGAGTAAGGAGCGTGAGTAGATAGGGTCTGCAGGAGTGCGAGCTCACGAGGCTCTCGTCGATCCGTACGTAGACGTTCGCCTTACCGAAGAGCATTCGCATCTGGAGGCTAGGGCAGGTGCCGATGAGCTCGGGTTCGACCGAAGCCAGCCAGTCGATGAGGAGACCCGTCCTCGGCTTGATGGCTCCCTGCTCGCTGTCGGCCACCAGGAGGCGGGCCATCGCCTCCACGAGGGCATCGTTCCTCTGGCGCTTCATGCACACGTCGAGTAACCGCCTGCCAACGTTCTCGAGATCCAGCGCGTCCACGTGCTCGAGGATCGAGGCCGGCTCCCGGGTCTGCGAGAGGGCGGCGAGCTCCTGGCGCCGGGGCGTCCGCGAGACGTGCAGATTCGCAAAGTCGCGCAGGATCGAGAGGATCGGCGCGGCCACTTCGCCGATCAGCGAAACGAGACTCAGACACATGCTGTGCGCCAACTCCAGGGTCTGCGGGCACGTTGATGATCTCTTCAGCGGCAGTAAGATTACCCGCATGAGCGTACACGAATATTGGGACATGTGTACGAGTGACGCCAAAAAGTCCTTTACCTGTAACACGGTTAGGACTCGCCTCGTATACTTTGCTATTCGCGGGCGCTTTCGGAGCTGGTTTAAGATTTTATGCCAAATTCAAGCTCAAAAGCACCATAAAAATTTAATAAACTCTGATGCAAGTTTCGGCGCAATTCTTCAATTCTAATAAGCTTTATTTTTGAGAAAACTTTCGAGTCCGAATCAACGTGTGATTGCACAAGCCGTATAACGTGCGGCATTCGTGAATTCGAGCACTACTCGAATAATAAACTCGATAAATTACATACCTGAATCGAGCTCAAAACACTAAGTATGTGTTTGATGGCAAGGGCTACGGCTCCCCGATCGCTCTCCGTCCCGGACATGTGCAAATCCTTTGCAAGAATCTTATATAGTCTCCTGTAGATGTCCGCCTTCTGACTCATCGAGATCTTTTCGATGAACAACTGATTAATGAGGTTGGGTACGTCGGTCTTGGGTGTGCTCGGTTGAACGGTGCTGTGCTTCTGCAGCATCGTGCTCGGTGGTAGCTGCTCCAGGCAAGTGCTTACAGGTGGTGTGCTTTCATCTGGCAACTGCTGGGCTTGCAATTGTACGTGCTGCAAAAACACCAGTCCCCCGGACGCTCCTCGATTGTGCAAGATCCTCACTAGCTGAAAGTCGAGTATCACGGTCGCTCGCTTGTGATTCAACATAACGTCCTTATCTTATAACTAAAATAATTTACTTTAAAGTGTACGTTGATAAGATATCAACTTTTATAATAAAACGATGCAGTTAATTTGTAATGCAGTTAAGTAGTGTGGGTTTTACCGATATTCTTAAATATTCGTATAATTATATCGCGAGTGACATGATTTTTCTGAACCGTGGAAAGCCCTTGTACATCATCGATCTAGTAAACGATTCATGGACTACTGAAACTATTAGTTAACTGAACTGTAGATGAAGCTGAGACTGGATTATTCTCGAAATCCGCAACATTGATTACCTGCGCCATATACGTCTTATCGAGCACGTGGTTCGTGACCGACACGGGATCGATCTGTACAGCCGCGTCGAGCAGATGTAGAAGCTTCGTCATCGCATTGACGGGGACGCCGAAGCTCTGTATGAAAAGGACCAGCTGGTAGGGGTCCAGGTCTCTTAGGGCCGCGTCGACCAGTCGCGGTATGTTACTTCTGATAATGCGTAACTTCAGCCAGTCTGGTATTAAAAGGGCTTCCTCGCTCGTGTCCACGAGAAAAGCCTTGGGCGGCTCGTTATCCTCCGGAAACCAGGTCTCCAGCAACTGATTGAAGAGCTCGTCGTTGTCGACCTGGTCGTACGTCAGTAGGATGATCATCGCATGCACGACCAGAATGTGCATCGTGCACTCCTCGCCTGTTGCCCACTCGACGAGGATGAGATCTTGGTTCTCCGACCACGTTACGCGCGAGCCGTCCTGACGCGGTGCTCGTGCCTTGGATCGAAAACGATAAGCGTTTATTACTCTGGGATAATGCCGATCGTGCCGATCGTATGGAACTGCGAGTATCGAAATTTGCACCTTCCATTATCAGCGCTGTTTTATATAGCAATTACAGAATATTTCTGTTACGCGAGTTACAACTTACGATGTTACAGCTGAATGTCTATTAATTTTCCAAAGACATTTTTAAGTTACCGCTTCGAAATTTAATTACCAATAAAGAACGTAAAAGCATATGTTGAATTAGATGTTTGATTAGTCAACCATAATATTAATAGAAATTCTATCAAAATTAAATACATTATTATCGATCTTTCTTTAATTACCGTAATATCTCCTTTCTTATTATTATGCTATTTCGTTCTTTTTATTGACGCATTTATTAAATCAAAAATAAAACACTTCGTTGTACATACTGTTGTAAAAATATAATACGTAAATAAAACATGCTATTGAATTTTCGCTATAGAAAACAGTTCTGTAATAAAGAAAACACTTTCGACCAAAATAATAATAAATATTTTTGTATAATATTGGAAATCGAAGTATACTTTAATTCATACGCGTGAGCTTCTTTTTTCACTTAATGATAAACTAATATTTGATAATACTCGTTAGAAAAAATTTTGTTTAAACAAAAAAATAGTTGATTTATTTGATCGGTTATTTGCTTTATTGAACCAGTTTTTATTTTACTGGTTTTCATTGATAACCTTTAAATTCATTTAAATTAAAAGTTAAAATGGTAAAATTATTATTATTATTATTATGAATTTAAAAAATAGCTTAACTTGTTTGCCACTCGTCTGATTTTTTGTAAAGGATTTTTTGCAAATCTTGCACATAAAATTCCTAAAAGTATTCGATTATAAATCTATTAAATTTAAATAAGGATTTGCAATTTGCAAAATGTCATATTTTTGGGTAATAATTATTCAAAAGAAAGTTTTTACCTTGTTCAAATAATTACAATAAATAGACAGAAAAGCGTACAGAGTCTGTCTGCCCTGGGCGCTGTCAGAGTCCAGTTGTGGTAGAATAGCCGCTACAATTGTGTTTCTTTCAACCACCAATTGCGAGATTTCATTCACCAAATTAATTAAATCTGGAAGATCGTCGTCGAGTGTATGCACCGCCAAATACGAGATGTAAGCCTGAACTAAATCAGGATTGTTCTCAACTTGGCAAGCGCTACGAAGGGCTTTGGAAACAAGTGATCTGACCACCGGGAAGTGCGGAATCGAGGGAAGTTTACGGAGAAGCCACGTTTCACTGAAATAATTTCACTTATTACTCCTTGCATTCGCAAGAATTGTGCATTTAAAAAACAATAAAAATGTGATAAATTAATTGTACGTTGAAATACGTAATAATTTACTGTAACGTGTCCTTTAACGATTCCTAGTATTTATGACTTTCTTATATGCCAGGTTATCTTGAATAAGAATTCAAATGATTCATTTTACATTCTTCGAACGGATTCCATTAAATAAATTCATGTTAATCCGATTATTATTAAATATTTATATGCATTCAACATTGCCCTTTTTGAACGAGTAGTTGCTTAGTAATAAATTTAAAGAATTGTCATTGATTAGTTAGTATAAGTAATTTGTACGTTTCACATAGCCTCATCAATGCTGGTATACAGGTCATGATGCATAGGTGATTACGGATAACGAAGAAAATACTCACGTTTCAACTTCGCCATCAATATCCATATTCTCCTCCTCCAAAGGAATTGAATTGAGGACGAGCTTAAGACCAGTTATAGCTTGTAATCGATTGGAACTCGACTGACTGCTCAGCCTCCTCAGAAAGTACTCCAGCACCTCGTAAGCATGCTGCGTGTCCTGAAGAGGATCCGTAAGCAGCAACTGCAGATGAGCGAGCAACTGCTGCTGCCGCGACTGCTTGTCCGCTTGTCCAATTGTGGAGGACAGCAAGAACTCGCACAAGCATTGCACCGGTAGTTGACTCAGGGAACTCTCGCTATTCTGAACAAGACCTGCGAGCCAGGGCATGCTTTGAGAAGAGCTCGACTGCTGTCGCTGGATAATGTCCAAGAGGAAGTCGGGCTTGCGCGACCGGCAGAGAAGGTGGCCCAGCTGGTGCGTCGTGTTCAGAGACTGAATCTGGTCCAACACGAGCTGCGGTGGCCGTCTCGCGATCCCCGTCGGATCCATCGTTATCAGTTGCGAGAGGAGCAAGCTATTCTGTTCCGATATTTGTACCCTCGTTGACGCCGCTGCCAAGTAGGTTTCGTATTGGAGGATCTGCTGTTTTTCCAGAGCCTCGAAACGTAGTTCCTTGGCTCGCTCCTCCTCGACCACTTCCGGCAATGCCATCGTTGGTGGGGGATACGAAAAGTGACTGTAAAAAAGTCCAGCCACGATTAAGAAAAGCTTATGGCGCTATGAAATCGGAATGGCATTTTTATTCATATTAAACTTCAGCACTTACGTAAATCGAACAGTTAAATAAATTGAATAGTTAGCTTTTGCTATTAAAATTAAATCATTTTGAAACTGATGAATCGGCTATTGTTGGTAAAAACTTACTTGGTTATACACATTTCCATTAGTACTCTTAAAATTGGATAGCGCTCCCATGCCAAGGCACCGATTGTCGATGGATTGTGAGCAGCTAGCATCAATAACATAATCCATCCCTTCCAATAAAGATTCGATATTGCTAAAGTAGGTGGCACATATCCTGAAGGAATGTTTATAGAGGGGGGAGGCTGATATGTGCACAAATTAAATACAAGTTCAATAATGTCTATATTTTCAATGTGTAGCTGTGGAAAAGTTTCCGATGAGCTCATTGCTGCTCTTCGAATCAATTGATCGGCAAGTTCTAACATTTCTGGATGGGTGATTCCATTTTCCTGTAAGATAATATTTCATTTAACCAATTTTATTTCCAAAATCATATATTCAATCATTTCGGCAAAGAGTTAGTATTATTTGTAAAAAAATGTTAAAGCTATTTAAAGCATTATTTATGAATATTATATGATATATAATTAGAAATTATTATTAACGCACAAATAATTTATACAGAAATTATTTGTATTTTAATAAATAAAAAATCTCCATATCTAATATTCAAGCACATATATTAAAAAAATAAAAATAAAAAATAGCTCACCTTGGAAAATCCAACTACAATAAGCTTTATCAATGTACTTTCCAACAAAGGCACTTCAGAAACCAATCTCATATAAAATACTCTATCGGTTTCTGATGGAAAATTGTCTGGTTTATAATACTGTTCAGGTGGCTCTAATAGCATAATTTTGTGTAAAGCATGAAGTAATTCAAGCTTTCCAATCCCATATATTTGAGGAGCCGAACTTTGAAGCCATGAAATAGTTTCGTATTGTATCATAGCTACTAGATTTTGAAACTGACGCAGCAATCCAGCGTCTTTTTTATCACCTCGTTGAGTTAACACCGCAGCCTCCTTGACTTGTGGACTAATTGCTAGAAACATACACAAACAGAGAAGATCTACTATTGAAGCGAACATTCTGTCTTTGAATTCGAAGGCTGGAAGCTGCTGAACGATATCCATCCTCGCCGTCATCAGTGTCCTAGCTAAAATCGATAAGTTAATATCATGCCGACAAACTCGTACGATTTCTCGTAAAAGCGCCCTCAAAGGCCTCAGATAATCTTCACGGTTCATAAGCAAATCCTGGAATATTTCGGCCAATAATTTTGCGGATGGTTCCTGTGAAGTCTGAAACATCACTGCTAACATGGGCATATTATTGGGATTTCTAGCATTAGACAACTCATTATATATTGTATGTTTCAAAATTGTAGATAAATTCTCTGGATGAAGTCCAATTAGTTCTTTTACACCATTCAAATATAAATTTATTACAGCTTTTGTTTTTAAACGCATTTTTACAAGTTGACTTATAACTTCGACGTCCCGTTGAGTATGTGAAGTACAATTGTAACATATATAGCTAAGAAGTTCTTGGGCTGGTCGCATTAATTTCGGGTTATGCAACCACATTTCTAATCTTGGTACAGCAATATTTCTAATTTCTACGAAGCCACATGCCGAAGACAATAATTTAAGAAAGTTTCTCGTTATTGTCTCTGGTTGTCTTCGATTTAACTGTTCTTTAACTACTTCTAATATGATATTTTCTACTATTTCTACACAATGGGCATATCTTGGGCAGACAGGTAAATCAATTTTGTCCTTGTCACCTGTAATTTGAATCAATGTTGTTCCAGAATCTTCATCATCTAATAAAGTTGAAGGACTAGAACAATCCCTAGGTGTCATAACGGTTAACTCTGGTTGTAAAACACTTTTTGGTGGTATTCTTGTATTAAATCCTGTTAAAATATTATCTACAAATCCTTTACATTCTTCATTATCAACCCATATTCTTTCTCCTAAAGCATCTTCAATATAAATCTACAAAAAATCAGAAATTTCTATTTACTACCGTAAGTTTCTTACCTTTTATTACTTAACATAAAAATATATTTTTATTTAAACTTTAATATTTTTTAAAATAACTATAAGAACCTTAATAAAGACATCAGGCCACTCCTTTTTATCATAAAATCCTCTCATCAATAAATTAGATACAAGTACTGGTACCAATGGATTGCCTTTGTTTTTGAAAGTATGAGTTTGATCCCTTTTTAATAGCGAAGCCAAAGCATGCAATATACAGTGATGAGAAAATATCGATGGCCGAATTTTAACTAAATATAAAAGTCCCATGCAGACAACATAATCTGGTTTCCATCTTGAATTTTTTAATGTCTTGATTGCACCACAAACGAGCCCAATTAATTTTTCTCCATCGTCGCTATCATTTGCTTCTAAAACCATTGGCACAAGGTCTGCTGGATCACATTCTATTGCAATAACTTCCCAGACTTCTGTATAACTGACGGATGGTCTTGAGGGTGCTACTGGATGTGTAGTCAACTTTGGTTTCTTTGGAGGAATCAAAGACTGTAAAGACGACCCTTCTTTTTTTCGATCATTAGCTATAAAATAGAAATAGTTTGGATAAAAAATTATAATTACATAAACTTTACTTTTCTCTAAAATAAAAAATGAATTAAATAATTGATATTACTTGTAGTAGTTGAGCTAGAACCAGATTTAGTGAGACTAACACTGGGTCGTTTTGTATCCGGTACGTCTCCTCTTGTACTTTTTGACCCAAGTGCTATAAAATCAGATGGATGAGGAGTAATTTTATTTTTGGAACCTCTTCCGGTTCCACTTTTTGTCCTATCCATTTTATATTTCTTTTATTGAAACTCTTCGACATATGATTGTTCTAAACAGAAAAATGAAATTTTTTATAGCAGCTAACTGTTATAAAACTATATTTTATGTTAAAACAAATAGTAAGTTTCGAGTAGAAGCAATTAAAATCAAATAAATCAGAGTATATTTTTAACAATATACAGCATTCAAAAATGTCAACAATCTATACTGTAGGTCTGTTCGATCAAATTGGCACCATCGTGAGGACAGGTTCGCTCTCTTTTCAACTAATACGACAAATAGAAATAAAGATATTTTTAGGGGATTTCATCGAACAAACCTAATATTCTATCGCCGAAACTCATTCATAACCTAAATCAAAACTCACTATACGTCGTTACGCTCGTTTAACCAAACAGAAAAAAAGCCTTTCGTCAGAAACTTTTGAAATTTGCGCATAACGAAACGTTCTATGAACCATGATTATCCTAATACCATGTATTTTACAAAAATAAAATTGATTTCTGATCAATTGCCGTACTTTCTACTGTAGCTTTTTATCGACTAAGCCGCGTGTGTGCGCACACATACAGTTATGTATCTTCACCTTCATCATTTATAGTTAGATATAGGATGGTAACGTCACCAAAAATCTGGCAACTTTATCAAGAAAAAAACCTTAATAAATAAACAGAGTGATAGACTAGTCCGCTATTATTTTTCAGTTATCGAGCTTCCGAAGAACCAAAAACCATAAATAATTATAATTATAATATAACCATGGATTATAATTTACAATACGTCATGCTATTATATGAATAGTATGAAGAATTTATAGAAATTCACTAAGCCCGATGAAATTTTGAAATATACTTAAAATAAACTCTGATATAAGATATAAAAATATAACGATATAAAATATAAAAGTACATATTTATAATTATATATTCTTACAAAATTGTCTAATATAAAGAAGGAATCACAATTTATTAATAATTACATAATTATCGCTTTTTAGTTCATGTACTAAAATAGAAAAATAAATGCTAATGAATTAGAGTAGTTCTAATTAAAATTTGAATTAGCCTTATTAATAGAAAATACTATATCTAGATCAAAATAAACTCTAGAACATTGAAATGGGATCAATACTTGGTTTAAAATGTTAATGCTTAATACCAATTTTTTTTTATTTTATCCATTTCACTCTACAATAATATGCTTAGTTTCTAATTTTTTAATTACTTTTCAGCGATTGTAAATATTAAAAAAATTAAGGTAATTTTTTTAAATTACCTTAATTTTAAAAAAATTAAGGTACGACGTAGTAAAAATTCTTAAAAATAGTTTTCTGCGCAAATGCCTCGCAATATAAGTATAACGTGCAGGGGTGAAGGTGAAAGCGGAAAGTTTGTATAGCTGAGATTGGTCAAACTGTGTTATTTAGTATAGCAAAGAACAATCCTGCATTGCAGGTTCCATATCGTTCAGGGGCCTGTGATCAGTATTTCCAAGGATTCTGCTGTCAAAGTATGTCCGTCATGGTTAGTATCTGTTAAAAATGTACCTTTAATATTTAGTAATCTTGTAAGAATTATTAATTTATATTTTAAGTTATCGACAAAGCCTGTATGATATTTATAAAAAATAACTTTCTCATAAGCAATCAAATTACATATCGATACGTGTGTACCGAACCCTAGCCTCATTTCAGTTTTCCTATTAATGAATTATAGTTCGAAAAATTGATCACATGTAAATAATATTTCTTTTGCATATTATACTAGCGGATGAGAGCAGTAAAGTGCACGACGGATGAGCTTTGCCTCACCAATTGTGCCATTGTCAATAAAATTGATTTTCCTGATGATGTCAAGTGAGTATTTTTATCATTGCCATTTAAGCACTTTCACTTTTATATAAAAGATACTTTCTATTAGAAATTTATCGATTTTTCATCGAGATTTAATGAATTTTTACTAAGTTCCAAATACTTTTAAGACTTCTTTGTCAGTCAGGCCTTGTACGTTTATAGTAATTTAATACAAGAATTACAATTAAATTTACAAATTATTTGTATTTACCGATTAAAATTTCCAAGTTAATTATATATTTGTATATTCTAGTAACATAAAATAGATGATTCTGAAAAATTTAAAAAAAAATAAGATTTTTTATTAAGCAACGTTTAATAAGTAATCCATGCTGAATATTAAGATTTGTATTTGTAATAGCAGTTAGCGTAACTCTTTTTATTTATAGTCATATTGAAATATCAACTGGACCAAATCAGCACTTTATATTTTCCATCAAAACATGTCCAAAAATCGACAGAGGCACGGTTGGTTTCAGCCTGCCTCAAAGAAAATGGGCAGTTTTATCTCTCAATCAAGAGATTGAAGTCAAACCATTTTATTTTGATCCTACATCTACTTCTGAATTTCTTTCCAACATAACTTTAGAAGCAGATTTTTTGCAAAAGAAAACGTGAGTTTAATCATTTCCATTTATAAATTTTACTTTTTTCAGATTATTATGTAAAAATCTCTAATATTCGTTTCATTAAACTTGAAAAATTATATTTCACACTATAAAATTCCGTACATATAAGCAAATAAGTTACTCTTAGATTTTATAAGTTTTGAATGAGTTAATAATTATTTAAAAAGCTTATAAAATTTGTAAAACTTAAGACTTCATTTTTTGTTATAATATAATGTTACAATACAACAAATAAAAATATATTAATTATTAATATTATCAAATGTTATGCTGATTATATTGATTTATATTTTGCATAGTGATTGCATCACTAAGGGACATAATTTTAGTACACGTTCAGTACATTCGGTTTGCAATAAATGTATTTTTAAATATATTGGTTGCATTTAGTTTTGACATCATTTTGTATTCTAATATTTTTGATTAGTCATACCTTGAATAAATTACATTACTGTAAAAACAATAATAACATATAAAAGAATAACCAAGAAATAATTAGAAACTATTGTATTTATTTTTTATCGATAAATTATAAACAAAATCATTTTTTTGCAGAACAACTTTGGAACCATACGATACAGAATTAATGGCCAAAGATTTCCTTATGCAATTTGCTGGACAGGCATTTACCGTTGGTCAACAACTTGCATTTCAATTTCAAGATAAAAAAATGCTGGGATTAGTAGTAAAGACACTAGAAGCTGCTGATATTCAGGCTATTAAAGCTGGTCATGACTCTAAACCAAAGAAAACTAGAATGGGTTGTTGCTTAGGTGATACTGCAATTCAATTTGAAAAAGCTCCAAATTCGAGTTTAAATCTTACTGGAACTAAACAGGGAACAATCGTCCGTCAGTCAATTATTAATCCCGATTGGGACTTCAATAAAATGGGAATTGGAGGCTTAGATAAAGAATTTAGTGCAATATTTAGAAGAGCATTTGCTTCGAGAGTATTCCCACCAGAAGTTGTTACGCAGCTTGGATGCAAGCATGTAAAAGGTATTTTATTGTATGGTCCACCGGGTACTGGTAAAACACTTATGGCTAGGCAAATTGGAAATATGTTGAATGCACGGGAACCAAAAATTGTTAATGGGCCTCAAATATTGGATAAATATGTTGGCGAGAGTGAAGCAAATATCAGACGTCTATTTGCCGATGCTGAAGAGGAAGAGAAAAGAGTACGTATTGTCTATATATTTTAAAATACTTTTTTAATTGAAAAAAGTATTCTTTTGGAAAGGTTACAATCTGTAATGGATGTAATGAATTAAATTGTAAGTCGGAAATTATTTTTTTCTACTTTTATCAGCTTGGACCAAATAGTGGACTGCACATAATTATCTTTGATGAAATTGATGCTATTTGTAAAGCAAGAGGAAGCGTCGCTGGAGCTACAGGAGTTCATGATACTGTCGTAAATCAATTGCTTGCAAAAATTGATGGTGTAGAACAATTAAATAATATTTTGGTTATCGGTATGACCAACAGACGTGATATGATTGATGAAGCTTTATTACGACCAGGTAGATTAGAGGTAAATTTTTTATCATTTTAATAAAAAAATAAGATAAAATTTATCGTATATTAAAGAATCGTTTTAATTATACAAACCATAGGTACAAATGGAAATCAGCCTACCCGATGAGCATGGAAGGCATCAAATTTTAAATATTCATACAACAAGAATGAAAGATTATAAAAAAATAGCTCCTGATGTAGATTTAAAAGAACTTGCTACACTAACGAAAAATTTCAGCGGTGCTGAATTAGAAGGCTTAGTCCGAGCTGCTCAAAGTACAGCTATGAACAGGTTAATTAAGGCCTCTAGTAAAGTAGAAGTAGATCCTGCTGCCATGGGAAAACTGATGGTATCAAGGACTGATTTCATTCATGCATTGGAAAATGACATCAAACCCGTAAGCTTACTTATTAGCTAAATAGAAATCAAATAAATATTAATTAAGAATAATTTTAAAAACATTTTACTTTTTTTTAAGTTCTGAACTTAAAAATGTATTGTATTTATAAAAAAAATAATGGTATTGATATTTTCATTTGACATTTTCTTTTAATCAGAGCTCAAAGTGAATATTTCTCGCTAATAATTATAATTTTATTAATTTAATGTACATTTGATGTACAAATTTGATTGAAATATATTTCTTTTCTTTATGCAATTACAATACCAAAGCGTAAATTATTTTTTAAGTACGTCTCGTTAGAGACCAAATTCTTTTATTATTGTTGACTACTGTATCTGTTTTCTATTTTTAAACCTAGCAAATATTACAAATATAATTAAATTCTTCCAATTTTCAGGCTTTCGGAACAAGTGCCGAAGCACTCGAGCATCTCCTTTTCCGAGGCATCATCAACTGGGGCAAACCCGTTGCGGAAATTCTTGCCGATGGGAACTTGTACATCCAGGAGGCGCGAGCCGCGGAAGGCTCGGGCCTCGTGTCGATTCTCTTGGAAGGACCACCCAACAGTGGCAAGACTGCGCTCGCCGCTCAAATCGCCAAGACTTCCGACTTCCCGTTCATCAAGGTCTGCACGCCCGAGGATATGGTCGGCTTCACGGAGTCTGCCAAGTGTTTGTCTATAAGAAAGGTTCGTCATTATCCATACGACGAAATTATCTTGAAGTTTTTAAAAACAAATTTAAAAACTTCATACGTTGTTTCTTATTTTTCCAAAATATGTCTTATCAAAATATTTACAAAGCACCTGTAAAATGAACTTTAGCGTTTAAAAGATCTTAAAAAGATTCACCATATATTAAAATCATCTGTAAGAAAACTTTCTGACGTTAATTCTTCTATCAAAAAGTATCATAATTTCATTATTTAATTTATCTAAAATATTTATACGGTTAGACACTTCTTTTACTGAACAACCAATTTTTTATTTTTAGATATTCGACGATGCTTATCGTTCACAGCTGAGTTGTATTGTAGTCGATAATATTGAACGCCTATTAGATTACGGTCCGATTGGTCCGCGGTATTCGAACTTGACTCTGCAAGCACTATTAGTTTTGCTGAAAAAATTACCTCCCCGTGGAAGGAAACTGTTGATTCTGTGCACTACTAGTCGCAGGTGAGTTTAACTAAATTTAAAAGAAAATCGATAATCAAACCATCGCGTGAAATGTAATTGAAAAGAAATTATAATCAATGGATTAGGTTGGATGAAAATGATAGTTGTTATAATTTGAAACTAGATTGGTTTAGAAGTATAAATTCTTAGTTGCAATGGATAAAGGTGACGTAGAGAGCACGATTGAATGTGTCTTTAAGAACGATAACAGTGAAATTGGCTTAGGTTAAATGGATAAGGTAGTGATTTGTGTGATCTAGAACAGAGATGTTGATTAAATCGTGGAGCGGACGAAATTCTCAAACAACGAAGGAAAAGTTTACATAGAAATAATCGGTAAAATTGAAACT
The DNA here is from genome assembly GCA_018907045.1 of Wiebesia pumilae. Taxonomy (NCBI): domain Eukaryota; kingdom Metazoa; phylum Arthropoda; class Insecta; order Hymenoptera; family Agaonidae; genus Wiebesia; species Wiebesia pumilae. Next base: position 9,041,450 of record JACCHZ010000138.1, read on the forward strand.
TGCAAAGTGTTATAAAATAATACTTTTTATCTTACAAAAAAAAAGAAAAATCACGCCATGTTGCTTAATAATAATCAACCTTAAAATAATTAAACAAATGTTATACTTGAGCGCTTTAAAGTTACTAATCATTTCTACTCTATAAAATATTTTATAAATATTTTTAAATGAGGCTTAAGATAATTATTGCTTAATTAATAATTCCTTCAATTATTTCATTTTTAGACAAGTTTTGGAAGATATGGAACTAATAACGGCATTTAGTACTGTTCTTCATGTACCCAACTTATCAACTGCAGACCACCTTTTATCAGTATTGGAGGAAGTTGACCTCTTCACGAAGGAAGAAATGTCGTCTCTTTATTCAAAACTTTATGGAAAACGGTAATCAATTTATTTTGTACCATAAAATTTAGCTTCGGGTTATTTCAAGCACTTAAAATTTTATTTTTAATCCTTGTATACATTTAATATCACCATAGGTTAGTTTTTCAGTTTTAAAAAACATTTTACATGCTATCCTTTCGATTGACGTATGCCATGAAATGTAGGAGAAGAAATTGGATTTTCCCTAATAGAAAGGCAAATGTGCAATCGCAATATTTAAACAAGTAATTCATAATTACGTTTTATTCATCCTAGAATGTAGAAGCCTAGATTATAGGAAGCTTTCGAATTTTTTGTTAAATTATGTTATTGTTATTCCAATGGCATAGTCATTTATAGGGTTTCGAATGTGAAATTAGCGATCAATTAATAATAAGATATTTTTCAGTTTGAATTTGAATCAATCGAAAAATATTAAAACTAAAATGTACTTTAAAAATATTCATATCTACTACTTCAACATTTTTGTCATTTATTTTTATTAGTTGTATTATTTATTCGGTAATTTTCATACACAAATTTAAAAATCTTTATTTACGAGTTAATAATAAAATCTTTTTATACTTATTTCAGTGTCTTCATCGGAATTAAGAAACTACTTGGCCTGTTAGATATGACACGACAAGTGGAACCGAATTATCGAGTAATTAAATTCCTATCAAAATTGGAGGAAGAAGGAGGTCTTGAGTAAACTGCACTTACTAGCTCTAGTATTTCATTTAATATTCGTTTAGTAAAACGAGAGTCTATCTAGTTATATTAGTACGACTACATTGCTTAGTATAATTAGGCAATAACTTGGCTTTAACAGATAATAATCGGCAACTGCAATACAATCCTAACAGATGCACTATGTGACCATAGGTTTGAGTAATAAATATTAATTATTATTATATTATTAATAAGTCTGACTTGGTCGGTTAGACAAGAATAATTATGAGTTAATTACACTATCAAGAAGTGTCATATTTCTTGATTTGTTTTGTTCGCGGTTTATAAAATATAAAGTTCATACAAAAACATTACTTGTTGATCAAGTCTTGAAAAGAATAGATCTTCTGTATAAATAATATTAAAGCATAAATGTACAGCGTTGAAATATAAACGACAAAAAAATGTAATCTATTTATCTAAATATTCAAATAGTAGTCAATTTACTTATAATAATTACATACAATAAATTAGAAAATTTCATTTATTCTTTATATGTACTTTTCAGCATTATAATGCATTAAATAATTTATAAAATATCGACTGTAGAACTTATTTCTTGGCAATAAATTGTAAGCTATGACAAAAAATAATATTAGGATAAACAGATTTACATATTTTCAAGTCGATTATATATAGCTTCCAGTTTTTTTGTAATGTAAAAATTACATGTTAGTTTATTTATATTTATTTAATGGCTTAAGAAGAGGACAACGTAAATGTTAAAGATGATCTACATAATCCCAAGATTGTTATCTAGGTGAAATCAAACTCGAACATTTTTGTCACCCAAAGAATTATTTTTTTATGCATTATATACCGTGTCAATTCTTAAAATATGGAAATTTTGTAGATTATCTGTCTTAGCAGACAGTGTAAATGATATTTTATATTAGCTACTGTTTACTGATATTTAATATATGAAGTCATTCCATTTGTTAACTGTACAGATTCTTTTATTTTATGATTTTATACATATTTTTAATGTATATGTACTAATGTAACAAAAGCAAATAAAATTTTTCATTTGTATTCATTACATTGATTTGTGAATGTAAGGATAAATTTCGTTTTAATTCCATTGTATTATCAATTGATCAGTTTTGTAAAAAAAGATTTTACTGATTGTCAATTTTTATGAATATAAATTATGTACATGTTTTTAATTGTATTTATTGATGCTAGATTATATCAATAAATGTCTATATAACAAGTGTCCTTTGTATAAAAATAAAATATTTTCCTTGAATTATCCAATTATACTTACACTTACACACAAAAGTAAAAAACGATATAAAGAACTAATTAGCTTAGCTTTAACTGTAATACATTGTTTAATTATTATGCATAAATTTTATTCGCGAATTCATGAGGATTAAAATGGAAATGAATATTTAAAATAAATAATAAACTTTTAATTGTTGAAAACCTTTTTGGTTTTATTTTATTTTCATTTCTTGTGTATTGTCGCACTGTATTTAAATAATAAAATTTAATAAATAACTATATGGCACATCACTTTCTTTTTCAACAAATAGATAAGTTACAATAATTACATTTTTAAAACAAAGCTAAAGATGCAAATAATGTTAACATATTCGAATTACATATATTTGTCACCTTAATAATATAATTTCTTTATAATACTTTAAATAACGCCTTACAATTTTTCTCTTACATTACAAAATATGTACAGTTAGATAAATAATTGAATTTTCATCGCAAAACAAGCAGAATATTACATTACATCTTAAGTTTTGAACTTTGATATGAATATAACAATTTTACTAATAAAGCGATTAACTAGTCAAGTAATTAAGCTAAATGCAATAACATTCATATTAAAATATATATATATATAATGAGAATTTTTTTGAAAAAACAATTTTGTAAGTACTATTACCGATTTAACATAAATTTTTTCTTGTTTATTTTTGCTGTAACAAAAATCCAGAATATATGTAATATCGCACTTTTTCAAAAAAAAAATTAACAGATTTACAAAGTACCATTAATAGGTTTTAAAAATAAATAAATTTCATTGTAAAATAAAAAATTATCATTTGAAAAATCAGCATTTGAATGAAGTTAGCAAGTACATAACATTCAGATCAACATAAGTAATATAAATTTTTGTCTTCTGTTCCACCTAATTATAAAGTGCGATTATATTCAGTATTTATGTGGAACCCATACATTTTTTATTCCATTAACATCAATAATATTATTCTTCCATATTCTATACTAAATTTTTTTCAGAATTCATGTCTATGTCGTATTTATTTTGCTTTCTGATTTTATTATTGAAATCGTACGTGCAATTATTTCCTCTTATAATTGCATGCCTAGGTCAGCTAAACCTACGTAATTAAATAACCCTGATAAAATTGGGACCATTACAAGGTTTCTTTACCTTTTAATTATGTAGTTTTTCACACTTTGCTATTCTCAACCAGTTTTATCTTGAATACTTCTCTTATGAATTCATTCTCAAACACTAAATTATTTTTCATCTTAATATATTCTTGTGAGGGTTCATGTTTACATTTCACATAGAATTAATAATAACGTATGATAATGTATAAAAATTCTTTTTCTTCACACGTTTCTTCATACTGCCTATTAATACTGAACTTCTGTATTTCCATTAAAATTTCACATTTTATGATATATTGTACATCACCTGTTTTTTCCGTAAAAACGTAACAATAGTATCCGTAAAATAAGATATATTATTATAATAAGATGAGATGATTAGAATGCTGGATATTTTTTCAAAATTTGGTTCTTAAAATTTTTACAACGAAAATTACATGAGAAGTAAAAAATTTCAATGAAATAGTTTAATTTGTACTTTTTCGTTTTTAAATCAAAATTAGATAAAAAGTGAATTTTATATATATATATATATACAAAAAGAATTAAAAAAATTATTTAAAATTCTATTGTAAGAAAAAAACGTACATTGAAAAAATTTCGACTATACCAATACATTCATTATTATATTTACAAAGCCACAATTACTAATTTGCAGACTTTTCAAAAATAAAGTAAGAACATACGATTGAAAAATTCTAAAAATGCAATATATTATCACAAAATCAATAATATTGCTTCTGATAATACCGTATATACAAGACTTTCATTAATAAATTTGATTAAAAAAAAATCTTACGACACTTCATGATTCCATAAAAATTCTGCAAGTTACAAAAGCTATCTAATTTAATCTACTGTACATCATAAATATCACAAAAGCATTTACAATATTTGTTACTCATTTCTTTTTCTTCAACTTGAAAAGAAATTTATGTATTAACGATTATGAAGTTTTGTGTTAGGGAATCTTATAACTGTGTATAGTACTCAACATATTTGAATTATTTTTGATGCAGAGAAATAGTTCACAACTGTCACTGACATCAAAATTTGAGTGTACAATTGGTCAAGCTAACAAGTATAATATATAATCACGATGGTTTGCATGACGGAAATTTTTTAACACTAATACACGATATTGGTTTTCGCCATCTGGATTTGCCACCTTGTTGATGATTGGATTTATTTTGATGATGACTAAGTTCAAGATTTTTCATTTCTTTTTCATGATGCTTTCGATCTTCTAAAAATGAAATATGTTCGATATTATAGTTACTAAGTAATAGACTCATATTTCATTTGTATTACATTAACACTATACATTTATAATACAAGTAAGTACTATAAACTGATTTATTTATCACAGGAATGCAATTACATTTTTAAATAAAATATTATTAGTTTTAAAATAACAATCTATAATACAGCTATTAAATAAGAAAATGATCGATCTATCTCATATCTTTTATTGTTCTTTTGAAATCATAAAAATACTTTTTAAGTAAATGTTACACATTAGAACTTGATAATATTTGCTCAATTATTAAAGGGACTAGCTTAAACTGCTTATCTTTCAAATAAACATAAAACAAATGAAATTTAAAAAAATATAAAAGATTAATTTTTTACTCATAAAAATTAATTCACATAAAATAAGAAAATTGAGAAAATACCTATTTTATTTATTAATAAGCTTAAAATTATATTATTTAAAGAAGTACATAACGTAATATATTTCATTAAAACAAAATAATATTTATAAAAATACGAAACTTAAGTAAGAGATATATTTTTAATATTTAATTTAGAGTTCAACTCTAAATTTTTAATTAAAGAAATATATAAAACTTATGACGAAATCTCTTACCATTGAGCTGTCGTTCTGTGAAATATGTGGGATTACTGTCAGCTCCATAATGATTTTCCATGAGATATGGTAAAACAGTCATAGTATGCCATTCATCTCCTCTTAATGGTGGAATTGGTACCTTTTCCAATGTCTTTGGGGGTCTACATGTAGTCCAAGAATGTCGTCTTATTTGTTGTAATGAAAACCTCTTATCTATGTCCTTCTGCAACATTCCTTCTAGAAGTGATTTTAACATGTCATCTACTTCTGATGGGATGGTATACTCTCCTCTACCAATATTTTCATAAAGTTTATAAATATTATCACCCTCAAACGGATAAACTCCTGTCGTTATATTATATCTAGAAAATAATTTGTATTTACTCTTGAATTAAATATTTGAATAAAATGTGGTATTAATTTAAATTAAAAAAATTATACTCACAGCGTAACACCGCTACTCCATATATCTACTTTAAAACCTGCAAATGATTCACAGCCATTAGCTATTTCAGGAGGTTGGAAAGCTGGCGAACCCTGACCTGTTGTACAAGTATCATCTTCAGCAAACATATCTAATGCCTACATTTTATAAGAAATCTTTTTAACTCATTCATAAGTAATACTATCAAATTATTGCAAGTCTACTAAAGTTATACGATAAGAAATAGAAACAAACTAATAAGTTTTTACATCTATTACTTTCACGAAAACCTCATTTGAAAATAAAAACTATACTACAATAAAATATAAAACGGATAAAAATAAAAAAAACTATAATAAAATATAAACATCATTATAACTGATAGAATTTCATGGTCAAAAATTAAATTATAAACTTAGTACCTCTGCAACGCCAAAATCACTGATTTTCAAGGTACCGTCTAGCATCAAAAGTAAATTTCCAGGCTTGATGTCCTTATGAACAATGCTTTTACCATGAAGATATTCCAATCCATCCAACAACTGACAGAAATAACCATGTGCTTGCCAAACTGGAAATTTTTTATGTGGAGTACTCTCTAACATATCCTATTAAATATTGTTATTTACTTTAAATGCAAGTGTTATAATATTATTTGCAAATAGATAACTGAAACCAAATTTACCTGAAGTCCACCGACACAAAATTCCATTACTAAATACATTTTCTCCTTTTCATTATTATAAAGGACATCCACAAGGCCAATAATATTTTTATGTTTCAATACTTTTAGAAGCTGAATTTCTCTGTTAGAAAAATTAACATTGTAAAAATAAGGACACAAAACTATAACAAATATTTTTACGAGCTTATGAAATACAAGCGTAATAAAAGCTTAAATATTTAGCTGTTGGATATCTAATTTAATTTTTTAAAATTAATTTAAAACCAAACTGAACGTATTCCATGTAATTTAAAGCGGAAAATCTTTTAATCTAATAATTAATAATTTTAATTCAAATAAAATAAGGATGTCACGAAATGTCATGGAATTGATCTAAAAACTCGTAAGAAATGTTGTTCGTAAATATTTAAAAATTTGATAACCCACCTCTGTACATTAATTTCCCCATTAGGTATTCTTCTTAATTTCTTCTTTTTCAAAATTTTGACCGCTCGTCGACAGAGCGTTTCGGAGTCGAGCATCTCCTTGACTTTGCCGTAGCTGCCCTCGCCTAACAGATCGCCCATAACGTATTTTCCGATGTATTTGCATTTCTTCTTCTCTTCATAGATAATTTGATCCGAGTCAACTCTGTGAAAAAACATGTTGATGTCGTCGAGGTCATAGTTGTTGTCACGGTGCGTCCACGTAACCGGATCAAGATCCCGAAAGATCTCGTCGTTGATCGCATCCTCGTCAGGATCGTAAATTTCCATTATTTTCTTAGTGGACGGCGCGCTCGCGGCAGACGACGAATTTCGGCGTGATAAAAAAAAGGGAATATCGCCGTGTCTCGCAAGCGCGCGATTACTTTAACCTAAAATAGAACCGGCAGTCGGCACCGCCATTCTTGCGATTTCTGCAATCACTAACATCAACCAAGGCATCGTATTATCTCCATTCGCGGTCCGTACTGCATAAAATACTGTTCTTGAGAAATATATTCCTAAAACGCTGCTCGTTGTTTTCTTATTGAAGTTGAAAAGAATTGGGAGTCACTTTTATCGCTTAAGGAGACTGTTTTCAAAACAATTTTTTGCAAAAACAGTAGATGAAAATGAAAGTTCCTTACTCGTTGAAAAACTGTCGTCCATCTATTCTGTCCGCCTAGCCAAAAGAAACAGAATGATCGAACCATTTAAAAGGAATAATCGATTATTACCTTCGAGATCATTCTTTCGAGTACTCTCAACTTTCAACGATTCAAACCTGACGTTAAAAAAATCACTGGTTTTCTTACGCGCATTAAAATATATGACGCGGTGACGTTATGTATGCGAGTTGTCCGTTCGGCAAAATATATATTGATCTATTTTTATTAAATTAAAATTCTCGAAATCTCGATTCTCGATTATTTATGAATCGTTCTTTACTCAAGCTCAATTCTTAACTCTTAAGTGATAATTGGGCTTCGATACTAACCTTAACTCGTTTTGCCTTGATTGGTCATTGAATCAAGAATTCAGAATCTAGTTTACATTGTTCGCCTTGCGTCGAGTCCAAGCACATTGTGTACATAGACTTTTTATCACAATTTTTGCAATATATTATTGTTCTGCGTTTTTTAATTCTGTATACGTGCACGTAAATTTATTGCGATTTACAGATTTTCGTTGTTCGATGATAAAGGGAAATAACCGTGAGCTTTAGATAAGTACATCCTTGAATCTCTATTGAATTTCTGCAAACATGGGGAGAAGTAAAAAAGTTTTGCCATTATTATTACTTGTCATAACAAGCTTAAGTTATGCCGAAGTATTTTACAACATTCTAAAGCAAGAAGATCTGTGCATCAATGGATGCAAGGAGGTTGTACTTTTGTTTGATAATTTTTGTACTGATTCTCTGAATCCTTTTATTTGCTAAGAGTAACCAGTGGATTTATTATGTGCTATGTTAATCAAATTCTTCATTCCCTAACAGAAAAAATTAGATCCAGATAGAAAATGTGCAGTAACATGTTGTCAGCGAGGTTGCAGATTCTTTAATTTAGTGAACTTACGTCGTGAATTAGAACCAAATAATTTAAATAGTAGTTTGGATGCCTGTGATGCTTGTAAGTTAACTTCTTACATTAAAAAAAGTCTTTGGGGCAAATATTAATAATCAAAATAATGGTACTCCGATATTAGTTACAATTAATAAAAAATAGTATACAATTACAAAATTTAAATTTTTATAGTTTGGAAAATTACAAATTGTAAAATATAAATTATCATTTTTTATATTTCAAAGTATCATAATTATGATTACCAAATCTTTGTTATTATTGATAATTGTTTATTATTTAGCATGCATGGAAGCATATTCATTACAACAAGATCTAACAGCCTGCAGAATTGGCTGTGTTTTAATGGCAATCCAGCACATTAGTTGTCTATCACCATTTTCGATAACTATACATATCGAAGATAGTATTCATCCTAATATTCTGATAACATCTCCTGATATTCCAGAAAATGACATTTTAACTGATCCTGGATTTGGAAAAGAATTATTACCAGGATGGTGGGACCCTAATGGATTTAAATTATCCGAAACGTATTTTAAAACAATTCCGATTGACTCTGGGGTATCAGTTAATTTTATTATAATAATTCAGAAAATATTTGCCTTTGAATATCTTTTTGTTGAAAAAAATCAGAAAATTACTGACAATTCGATAATTTTTATATTATTTTACAGACAGTGGATTATGGTGTGTCTTCGGAATATTTAGGAGAAAGCGAAAAATCGCCATCTCTACCGGGATCTGATTGGTTACAGTGTGCTTCTCGTCACACAGGAATACCTCGTTGGATGCTAGCTGTAGCTATTGCTACTGCAGCACTTTCAGCTCTCTGGCTATGCCTATCTCCAGAAAAATCGTCTGATTCTATTGATAAAGTAGCTCTAACTAAACCAAATTCTCCAAGCAAAGTCACAATATATCTTCCTGATGAGGCTCCTTTGCATAAAAAACCACCTCCCAAGTATAGTGAAATAGTTGATATAAATGATCCGAATTTACAAGTTTAAAATTTAATGAAATTAAAGCAAATCATTTCTTCATAATTTTATCATAGAATACTATCTGCTTTTAGAAAATGAAGTAAAGTAACAAACTCTGAATCAAATTTTTATCAAACACAATGCTTATGAAACATAAAATCTTATGACTTTTTCCATTTTATAAAGCATTAAACCAATTTAAAAGTGCCACTATTTTTTTAATATTACAAAATGCATTTTAGATTTTAACTAAACAAACGTTTCTATGAGAAATTTGATTGTATGTATATTACAGCTTATATTTGGAAATTTTGAAAATATTTAACTTATTAATCAAATTACAAAACAATTGAAATATACTTTTACAAATTGGTTAGAAATCTTATATAAATTTGTCACAAAATATTAGCAGGTAGTTTCATTTCTATTGCATAGATATAAGTAATATTATCTTAATTAATAAGGAATAATTGATCTTTTGATCTCATTTTGTAGTAATACTACTTAAAATAGTACCCGTGAATGATCAGCAGTATTCTTAATATATATAGAATATTTTAGTGATATAAATGTGGTAGGCACTAATGCTATTTACTAGATACTCCATTCAGTTAGTTTCATTTTATTTATTTCAAATAATTAGTAAGGAATATCCTACCATCATCAATAACTGATGTACTTCCAAACATGATGACACATTGATAATACATAATTTGTATTATACCAGCTTATTATATTCCTTATTGGATAACTAGGAATTCCTGTTCTGCGTATCAATACCAAACCATCTAATTGGTTGAAAATACGTTTGTGATATGCTTCACTAGAATACGCGACCAATGCTTTTAGTGGTTTGAAATTAACATTTTCAATAACACAAATTCTAGAATAGAATTATCGAAGTAAAATGCTCTGGTTAGAGCAAGTACATAATAGAATCGATACAACATTAGAACAATCAGATAATAAACCAAAACTGATTAATGCATTTGCCAAAATCAATGTGTTGTGATGCGTCGGTAAAGCGTGGGGATTAATGTTACTAATTCTATTGCACTAGGAAAGTTTCTCAACTCTGAACACGGGTCGTGCTTTTGCACTCGAAATACTCAATATAGGCGAAAATATTGTTCTTAGAGTGAAGTAGTTTCGTTGGATCTGATCCAATTACACGCAAGGGTATGATCCTTTTAATTCGATGAAATATGTTGCCACTTTATATATTCCCATAGGAACAAATTTGTTACATACAAATTTGTGGCGCAAATATTTCATCGAAAATACCTGTTTTGTTAATTTTTTTTACTCTATTGTGAAGTGACATATACTTAATTATAAATTGATGATGATGAATGGGTGAATATTCAAAATATAAATGGAGATTATTTTCAATAAGGTTTACCTTCAAAGGTAAACCTCTTTTTATTACTTAGTTTACCTTATCATACTTTTATAGTCTTTCAAACACTTGTGATTGAAAGAATATTGAAATAATTTATATGATTTACTTGTACTAAGAAAAATAATGCAATAATTTTATACAACGAATTTGGCATTTAACTTATAACATTATGGTTATGAATATTTAATGTAAACTAATTTACAATTATATATAATTGTTTTATGTTTAACTGTATTAGTTAGTATTTTATTTAGTTAAATTATTTAATCTGAAATAAATGTGATATGCAAACTTTCTGTGATTATCGCTTTTTTTTGCATATTCTGATTAAGCTATAATATATTCTTAGTAAATTTTAAAAATTTTAAACTTAATCAATTAAATAAATGTAATTATACATGTACTTCATTGTATTAAAATAGTGATATTAGTAATAAATAAAGAATATGTAAAATTTTAGGTGAAAAATGTTTTTTATCTTACAAGATTCACAATCCTTATACTAATGATTTTTACATTTGTTTGTATAATACAAAAATTTTTTGTGTATCCTGACTATTTTAACAAGGTATCATAAACAAACAACAAGTACCTTTGAGTACTTTTATCTGAAACATAATTTTGAAAATTTCTTAATACTACGAAAAATTAAAACTACTGAGTGCAATATGTACAAGCTTAATACGTTTTCTTTAAGAGTATTCATGAAAATAGTAAGAACGGTACGAATCAAACTTAAAAAACATCATATTCAACAAAAAATATTACAATCGTAATCAGGTGACAGTGCATGATGTATGTAAAAATTATGCCAATTCTAAAGCCAATAAAGCCGAGGATCATCCCTTCGAACTTGTAATTTTAAAACGTGACGATAAATTTTCAAAGCTGGACCTAGAAGTAAATCTAAGCCACCGAGTACATCGGATCGTTTTAATAGTAATAATGAATGTCCATCGATTTCCTGAAAAAAATATATCAATTAGCAATTATCATTTACTTATATTTTTGTTCATGAAAAAATTAATTAAAACGTACCTGATGCCTGAAAATTTCAGCTTCTTTTGGGAACAACCTTGCAAAGTACTGATATACTTGTTCAGAAGTCCAATCAGATGCATCTGGTATATTTGGATCTATAACATCTCTTAAAGTATCATCGTCTACATGCTCAGGCATATTCCTGACTGGTGAAACTTGAGGACTTAAAACTGGTGGTAATATTGAAATATTTGATTGTTGTTCAGAAGAATTATTAGTCCAATTAGAATTTGAGTTTTGGTTAGTTGATTTGAATTGTTTTTGATTACAATCATTACAATGCCATTTAGTTTTTGATACGGGAATACGAGGTGAGTGACAGGAATAATGATAAGCATCATCGCAACTAAAGCAAGTCACCAAGGGACCCTGTAAATATAAATGTAATAAATATTTTTGTACTTGAAAATCCCTCAATTAAAAATATGTAATAATTATTTATAGATACCGCATCTGAAGTTTCATAACAAACTACACAAGTTTTACAACGCTCACACTGCCAACTTGTATGCGTTTTGTGAACCATTTCTTCTGCAGTGTATATACAGGATGGATGCGCTATAATTAAATAAACGAGATTTGTTAATATTTAAAAAAATAAATTTGTACTAACCCAGCTTGAAAATATTTACCTCTTACGGTGCAATCTCGACATGCTGTAAGAACTTCCTGTTTATCCTTGGAACACAAACTACAATGTCGGTTAGGATCTTTAGGACTTTCTTTTATGGGAACAGTTTTAGTCGAATCTTGTGAATCTTGCTGTGAATTCGACAATGCTTTTGTGACATTTGCATGTCTTCCACGTTTTCTTTTCACAACCATATTATCTGAAGGATCAAATACCTTCTTTGCTCTCTATAATACACATATTTTATGTTATAGTTCATTCATACATAAATAAAAAATATCTTAATACGAAGAATAATTATTATTTTCAAACAGTGTGTATAAATACCTTTATAATATTATACATATTATAAAATAACTTACTTTTCTTCTAGCACTTCTAAAGCTTCCAGCATTATTATTAGACGGTGTAGGTGATGGATTGGTTGAACTTCTACCAGCATCCTGGTCACCATCTCCATCTTCGCTAAGCCGATCATTTCCATCATCCCTTTTATCCTGCTCATCCTTATAACTAGTTTCTTTCCTGTAATCTTCATATTTAAAAATTAAGTCTGTAGAGTCATCACTTCTCACACAAAGCCTTTGTTTTCTCTCAGTCTTAGACTTCTTATGATTAGACTGTGTCTCTGTTGTATTTTTAAATTCTTCTTTTTCTGTATTTGGAGAACTTAAGGATCTTCCATTGTGTTTAATGCTATCTTCCTTACGACATCCATTATCAAGTTTTCCTGTTAAAATGATCAAGAAACTAATTAAAAATAAGAAACAATAGATCATTTAAATAATATTGTGCAATTATTTAACAATTGCAATTTTTACTTATATCGTTAAAAATCTTTTCTCATTAATGAAATTTGTATTAGTTCACAAATGAAAAAACAAATTTTTTCTAACCATTATCATTTGATTGTTTCTTTTCATCTTCATTCATTTGTCTTCTGCCAACAATAATTTCATAGCAATCCTCTTTCTTCATGGGTTCTAGATCTGTTTTTGGACTAGTTTGCCTGGATGATTTGATAGTATTAGAACTGGAGTCATGCTCTTCTGCAAATTCCTCAAATTCATTCAAATCATAGGGATTACTAGCCGCTTTAAATGGAGTTGTTGCTGTTGTTGTATTTGAACCTTTGGTCTTAGAGGCAATATCTCCGTTCTGCTGGGGTGTAACAGCACCATTACTGCTCATGTTGCTGCCATCAACCAGTGAGTAATTGCCATTGGATAGTCGTGCCAGGTTGCCACTAGCAACTTCTTTGCCCAAAAAATCCTCGACCATCCGTCGAGAGGTTGGATTGGAAACTCCGTCCAACAATTGCTCGATTAACCTGCAAAAGAAAAGGATTTAGCGATGAACCAAACCATTATGATAGCAGACTAATATAAAAAAATTTTGATTTTCCTATGACATTAGAAAATACTGTTTGAAATCCATGTAATATTATAAATACATTGATTGTGTATAAAACTAGGACAAAAAATCGACTGATAATTAATAAATTAAAAGTTATGAATACTTAAGTGTTATTTTTACGTAATTGATTTTAGTGCCTTAATTAAACATAACCTATTTGAAAAACTAATATTTATTAATTTAGGCAACTATAGAAGAATTATTAATTATTTCAGAATAATTATTAACTTACATTTTAACAAAGAAAAGTATTTTCTAACCTTACATACGTAATATCGAAACACAGTAAACCTAAAGCCAAAACACTAAAAGTCCTCTCTCGAGAGAAAAATACAAACTCACAAATCTTTTCAGCCAGCATCATATATACATAATATATATATTTTTTTATGCATATATATAGATACAGTTATGTGCATACGTAAATACAAACATATATGTACGTTTGTATGTTACGCTTTTTTGTCTTAGGTTAATGTAGGTTAATTTACGAAAATTCTCGCGCGGTTTATTTATAAAATGGTTGTAATAATAAGTTAAGAGACGGTAAAATTTTATATGCACTTCTAGAATTTGGTATCATGCATCTCCGACGATTCCAACTGGTAAAATTTCAAATTAACGTAATACCAGTGGCATATGTATAATATAAAATTGAGTTAGAGCGCTTAGTTGCAGATACTGTACATTCATAGACGTACACACTTTTAGCGATGACTGACATGTATTCTGAGTAAATAGAGACAATTGAATAGTACACGAGGAAAACACGTGACCCACCTAGCAATATTGAATAATATTTCACAATAGTTTGGAAAAATGATTAGTTTTTTCACAAGTTTAAATTCAATTTTCAGTCGGCGATATTTTTTAAAACTAACACCAAGCCATTATATCTCTCATTCACTTCACGCAATTTAAAGTTTCATTATAATATTAACAACAACAACAACAACAACAATAATATTTGCACTTTTTTGAAACTGTAAAAATTAAAAACATACGTTTATTTAATTAAGGTGGCTTGAGATCAAATACAGCATTACACGTGTCTTAAAAATGTGCAAATTAAACATTAACTAAATAACACGATCTGTCATTGTTAATTCTTCCAAAATCAGTTTTTATACGTTTCATAACGTAAACTCTTTTTCATTACTGTAAATATTCAGCGGAAAAAATAGAATAGCTTTTATGCAATGTAACAAAACTTCCAAAATGTTTGTAAGAATAGTTAAATTTTTTTATACGAATAATTGAGTGCCGCAATAACACTATTACAATAATACAATTCTATGTATTTACTATACGTTATAAAATATAACGGGATCAATTTTAACTTCGAAATTCTTTCAAAGTTCAAATTTAAATTCACTAAAATTCGCAATAACATTTATGTTTGTTTTATAAATTATTCGTATCTTGTGTAAAATCGTTCCTCGCTTTACTTTTTCAATTTCGGTATCAGAAATACTTTATTACTGTAATTCAAAAATGTCAACGGCAATGGAAACTGTAAAACACTCGAATAAAAAAAAATTATATATAAATCACGAATTCCTAATAAATGTTTTAAATGAGCTTCTAAATACGTGTAGCGTGTGTAAAAAACTAATTTTGAAGAAGAAATTAGTTTTTAATATTTTCTTGTTTAATTTATGAACAGCTGCACTATCTGTAAAAAGATTAATGCTTTATAATCTAGTTACAATCTAATAGTAAATAACGAACTTTGCCAGCTTTGTGTTTATTTTTACACACTTTTTACTACCTCAAATTTGAAAACACTGTTCAATTTCTCGTACCATTTTTTTCTACATAAAATTGTGCAATTCTGTATTATTTTATAAAAATTCAATACAAAATAATAGCTGCATAAAAAAGTTACGAAATTTGACAAGGAATATACTTTCAAATGGAAACAAAGTAAGATGTCACGAATATATAGTTTCTTTAAACAAAATCTGCTGAAATCCATATTATACTTCGATTGACAATTCGTAAAAAGATTTAGAGTGATTAAATACAAGCATTTTATTATAGCATACTTAAAAATTGTAAAAGATTGTTTAAAGCATAACATGATATAACATTAAATATGTAATTTATTTTTTGCACGTTAAGTAAGTAAAAAGTGAATTTTTGACAAAAATGTAATTTATTCAACGAAAATGAAGATCGAATAATTTAATTTAATTTCCATAACCGATCATGATTTTATTCAGTTACGAGACATATTAAACTGAAACGAACCAGTAAATAGCCGGAAACAAAACAAAACAAAACCAAACAAAACAAACCTAAAAGCAGGTACGCCCTGATCCAGGTAATCCGGTTCCTCGACAACTAATTCGGCAACAGCGCCTGCCACCATGTTCGAATTGATCTTCTCCTTGACGAAGCCCTCGGGCCTGTTTTTGTAGAGCTGCAGTCTCGTCCACTTGGAGGCATTCCTGTAGCTGGTATTGCCCTTGTAATCGACCTGTATGACCTTCTCGGCCTCGATGAGCCTGTGCAGGTCGGCGATCGTGTCGCGCGCGTCCACGGAGAACTTGCGCAGCAGGTAGTTGCAGATGCGGTCGGCGTCCGGACGGGCCTTTCGCCGGCGCAGCTGGTCAATGGCCTCGAGGATCTGCTCCTCGTGGGCGACCTTGCCGCCCTCGATCCTGCTGTTGGCTTGCTGCTGCGCCTGTTGCTGCTGCTGCTGCTGCTGCTGCTGCTGCTGCTGCTGGAGCTTCTTCTCGGCTTTACGCGCGGCCTTGTCAACGGCGCGCTTAGCCGCGGACGTTTTCTCCGAAGTACTTGCCATGGCTCCTTTATTATCCACTTCCTAGGCGAGATCCGAGCTCCAACTGAAAAGGAGCAGGGGTTGCGGTTAGTTCGTTGTGAAGCAAGTGGTATATAATGGCGAGGGCCGAGGTTCGGCGAAGTGCTCTTTACCCAACAAATCGTTGACTGCGGTTAATTCTCGCAATTTCTACCTTTGTCGCTGATAACGGTTCTCAATGTAATCCCATTATGCAAATGCTAAGCAAACCCTGTCTTTAGCTTTGGGCTACAGGTATTTCTGGAAAAGGACGCAAGGTTACAGACGGTTAATGGAAAAAGAAGATCGCAGACGTTATATTTAAATGTGTCGTATTATGTTGAAGGTTGCTCCTCGCGTTTTCGTTTGATGCATTAAATTTCATTAAAACTCGCTGCTAAAAGCTCGAATATAAATTCAAATTAATTTACGACTCTTGCATACGTCAAACTTTATAGAACTATACTTTTTCATAAAGCAGTTCGCTTGACTACTCGCAGCTTTATCGAAAACACTGATATTCTGTAAGTTTGTCGAAATTAACGCAACTTCTCTCCATCCTCTTTGTATTGCAAATACAAGTCTATTATGGTTTTCATTAGTAATTGTAAAATTCACCGACACTTTCAATAAGTAACGACATTCAACTCTTGTTCAAATTATTAAAAAAATAATACCGAACGACAATAATCAGTCGGTAAGCATTGAAAAAACTTAACTTAACCGCATGCTGAACCGATTTATGTGAAATTCAACGGCAGGTTGAATTTAATCAGAACGTAAAATCTGACGTACCAAATATCAAAGTTTCTGCGGGTTTTCTACTTCCCGATCATCCGAAATCTATCTAAAATTATTTCCGTAATAAAACATTCAAATGTACCAATCACGAAATCCCACACATAATTTCATATACGTGTGTGTATATATATATATATATATATATACACTTCATGAATTTCTATCATTTGTAAAGAAAATTGAATTTCTATGAATATCGAAGGCTCATCAGATAACATTTTATATGCATAAAAAAACTTCTTGAATTATAATCACCACATTGAAATGAACGTATCAGAAATTTTAATTTTTATTTGAAATACAAATTTATTACGTTAATAAAATACAGCCACCACGCGACAAGAATCAAGTTTTATACGTTTCTATGTCGCAAAGCCTTAAAATACACACAAGCACTTATTATCCATTCTTCTATAGTTATTTATTCGAGATAAAATGCAATGGAAATAATACATTATCATCAAGTTTTTTTCTTTTGCAATCATCTTACATCGGCGTACACGAAACAACTTGTGAATATATAACCTACGGACGCGAAAGTATAATTTTTAATAAAATTTGTGGATGGCAGTTCCAAAGCATTTATTACTGTCGGATTTTAATTGACGTACAAACGCCGTATCTTTATTCAATAATTGGAATTCTTAACTCTATCTCATTACCAAGTATCAATCAAAAGCTGATTTACAAGTATAATTAAAAGCTGAAAATGAATTCGAAATTTAATAAAAACGGCAATTTGTAGAGAACAATGGTTAAAAGAGTTTACGTGTATTTTCAAAGAAATAATAAATGCCTCGTTAATTCTATGTAATCGAATGCAAATAACACGAAAGGCATCAAAACTTATTTAAGTTTTGGTTAGATATACGTAAAATAAATAAACTCCGAGCGAGTACAGGCCAATAAGTCAATTAATAACGCTTCATTAGCCGAATGTGGACGCTTGATCACTCGAAAGGCTTGGGCATGAAGTTGCATCTTCCACTCCAACCAACCCTTTGCGCGTCATGGAAAAAGGAAAAGAAAAAAGGACGCGAATCGCTTAGGACTGTCAAATATTCGCGAGTCGCGCCTTCGGTCGATTAGGCCAATATGGCGGTTTAAATCGGGAAGAGGTTTCGCGAACTCCTCGGTGGTCGGCAGCCCTTCCCAGGATTCGCCGCTTTTCCCTGAACTCGAGCGCGTTGTCGCTATCTTGATGGCATTCCTTCCTGACTCGAATAAAGTAACACGAGGATTTATGAATTCTTTTTTACCTCCGACACAATTGAAAGCTTCGTAATCTTTCCATCCTTTTTTTTTACAAGGCTTTCGATTTCGCAGATTTATTTCTTCTCATTTCTTTGTCGAAAGTAATACGAAGGAGGAGATTCTTATGCGATGTGAATTAGACAAGCCGTTTGAAGCTGAACAAAATCTAATTGTAAGAATTCCTAGTTACCCAAATTATCAAGCATCGTGTATAATTCATAATGGTTATTCAACATTTGTCAATTTTTTGACATTTATGCGATCAATTTTAACAGCTTGTTCATGCTAATTGGATAAAATGTGTGACAATCCAAAGCTTTGACATATTCTGATATAATTACGCATACTTTACCATAAAGGGTTCTATAGTTCTAACCGATAAACTTTAACTACTCTAAGTGTTTCGTGTATATAGTCCACGTAGTTGTTACCTCTTATATGGCAATGCATTCTTAGCCGCATAGGATGTTACAATTTGAAGTGGATCCAAATGGCTTTTTACGCGAAAAAGTGCCAAAATGTTTCAAATATCAGACTTTAACGTAGATTGGCAGATTTTGTCAAAACATTTTGACAAATTTTAAGGAACAACTATTTTTACTGGACTACAAATCCTGTTTCGAATCTTACATTACAAGTCATTTTAAACATTAACAGTTAATGTAAAATCACTCGGTTCTCCTATACTACGCTTAAAACAATAAAATGTTGCAACATAAACTCCACTCAATACCATGGCACGATACTAACTAACACACACGATAATGTGCTGGCTACACTGACAGATTGCTGAGGTGGTAAAAAAACGCGATTATATATTAAAATTGCATTGCTGAGCTGGGCATCAGTTTTTTCGTCTTATTATAAGTGAACTTTCACGATGGTAAATATTTTAATAATCTAGTCAACATGGATCATATATATATATATATATATATATATATATATATTAACTGTTCTGAAATTAGTCTGTAATGAAATAAAAAAAAATGTCTAATATTCTTTACATTTAAGTGTTTTTACTTTTCTTTTTTAATAATTTTTTACTTTACTTCTACTTATTATAGGTAGAAATATCTAAACGCGAAAATTAAAGTCATTATTAGAAATAACTTATTCCATAATCTAAAGTTCTCTTTATTAAACTTATCCAAATTCGGGTTCGAAAAGTCTATTTAAAAAGGAAGCCAATTCTTTTTACATAAAAAAGTTTACTTTTTTCAAACATCTTCGTTGAAACTTTGATATAAAACAAGTTTATCTTGAATTTCATTTTCAAAACTCAGAATAGTTTTCAATTTATGAGAAACAACGTAAGAGCCTTTGTGCGAAATTATCTTTTAACTTAAAATTTCAGGTAAATTTATAATCGATAGTATTACTCAAGAATAAAATATTAAAAAGGATAAATAATAAAGAAAGCAAATGGTTGCGAACTTAAATAATATAAAAAATTCATTCGTAAAATAAATATGTAGCAATGATTAAATAAAAATGCTTTTGAATAATTAAGTTATATATTTCAACTACTGCCAAACGTCGATTGTATTGAGGAAGACTGTACATTCTCGTTAATTAATGCTATTTATTGATTTCATTTTTCATTATTTTATCGTCATTTTTTACACTTTTATTTTTCTTTTTTTTTAGTTTTAATTCTTAACGCGTGTATTATCGCGATCACGCGTGCAACGCAAGGTTAGGTGAAAAAATATTGACAGTTGCATACCGGAGACGCCAAATATCTGCTAAAAATTATAATTATAAGATAAAAAATCTCAAAAACCTACGGTAATGAACAATTAAAAGGAATTTAAAAAAAAAAATAAACGAAGATCCAACAACAAGTATATAATTCAGAAGAACATCGCAATTCAAGTTCGTAAAATAAAGCGCATATTTTTTAAGCCAATAATTTGTTTTCAGATTTTTAAAATGCTGTTTTCTGCGCAAAGTATCATAGTAAATTACAGTGTCCTGGAATTATATCGTGATTTTTATTTTAAATCATGGCCTAGTGCAGATTTTGAAAATAATAAGCATTAGTAAATTCAAACTACTGATTCAGACTAATGAAAGTTGCGGATGAAGTTACTCAACGAAGTATTTTTGTTTTCCACCCACTTCCAATATATATAGGCTGACCAAGCCATATTCTACAATATAATAGATTTGTCAACCCCAGTTGTGCATCGTGCTTGTAATGCAATTACTAAATAGTTAAATAAAGCACGGTACAGTATTATAACTCACAAAGAATTTACTATAATGCTGCCGAATAATCTTGCACCTTATGCCTCTGGTAGCTACTTTGATGTTAAACGAGATTTTTAAATTAAAAAAATTTTAAAATTAAAAGTACTGGCATCGTATTTGAAAAAGGAACGAAGAAAAAAAAATAAGAAATGTGTTAATCAGAAGCAGTTTATCTGAAACGTGAAAGAAATATGAAGGGGAAAAAAGATATCACGTAGTACCGCAAGAATATTGCTATATGAAGAATATATTAGCCTTATTGCTTGTTAAATCATGAAGATAAATGTAAATCCTATTTATGAAATATTTTTACAGAAAAGATATCAAAAGATATTACTATTTTTTATTTCCCTACTTTGACAAAAATAAAACTTTATGGAGGCTAACTTTTACCGGAAGAAAAGTATACGCTAGTCGTATTCAGAAAGAACAGAAAAAATCTTGGGGAAAGAGATTTTTAAATGTACAGCTTAATGATATTATGTTAGGTTAATATCATTAGAGTGCACTGCAATTTAGTTAAATATATAAAATGCAGTCTATGCTATATATTTTGTGCAAGAGGTTAATAAACAATAACTCTCAACATGACTTGTTCACTGAAGGACTGAACAGTTGGTAAAAATGGCAAAAGACAATCGTGTATGTTTAAAAAATCATTGTCCTAATTTGTCAAATTAGGAACACAGCATAGTTTATCATCGTATATTTATTCTCGATTGATCCAAATCAGTGACATCGAGCTTTTTCACGATAAGAAAAGAGGTCTCGTAAATACCAGAGAGCACGACATCTTAAAAACAAAATCAACAGCAGGTGACAAATAATTTATATTATTGCCTAATTAATTTTTCAGATAATCCACAATTTCAATTTTAAATGTAATTCTACGCTATATCAAGTTGAAGATTTATATTTCAAAATAGGATTTCTGCGCATGAACGAAAAATTGAAATTAAAAACATTTTTTTATAATAAAATTAATTGCCTTTTCCATTGAAATTTTTGTATCTCGATTGACAGGTCAAGAATGTAGCAAGAAATATTAACACTAAGCACACGTACACGCGCACGCATACAATTAAAGTTATTTAACAATGTACTCTACAATAAGGATAAATCATTCACATCGCATTTTTCTCTTGCAATAACTTTTCATTGTGTTTAATATTAATAGAATTGTTATTATAATAAAACACATTTAGATAGTCTTTTACAAAAGTATACTGTATCATTAATTACCTTATTATTTAATGTTCAAAACTTTTTTTTGTAGAACGCATTTTTTGACGATAAAGCATATTTACGGCAAAATGATGTACGAGGATTTTTTTCAACTTGATATACATTGGATTACTTTTAATGCTCGTTAAAACATACAATACTGAGTATATTTTATTTTTTTTTTTTTTAAAGGATGATAAATATTGTAGAGGCTTCCCCCCTGATACCGAAACATATTCTCAAAATGTGTTATTTCAATTTTAATATCCATTGTACTAAATATATTTTCTGCGCTTTTACAAACAAGAAGTCACGACTCAATGAGTTACAAAAAGCAAATTTATAAAAAGGACCCACATCTGGCTATGAAATTTCGTGTTGTTATTAAGATAATGAGGTGATTATAAGCTTTACAATAATAATATATTGTACGCATTGAGTGTCCTAAGCCAACACGTTGAAATGCAATTAAATTCTTTTCGCGAGAAATAATAAAAGTAAAAAATTTGAATTAAAAGGAAAACTGCTGAGTGTGTCAAAGAAGCTTTTACAGTTGCAAACGCGATCGATATGAAATTCCTGATAAAAGTGCTTTGAAAAACTTCACACTTCAACAGAGCGAAAAGTAACTACATCTTTATAACAAGTGCCGAAAGAAAAGGAAGCCCATCATTTGGCTATAAAAAAGTTTTAATCGAAGGCATTTATAATCCGCAATGTATCGTAGAAAATACAGATACAAAATATCACCGAGTAGTGTAAAATTGCCTTGCATATTTCACGTTGCGTCTTTAAATAAAACTTGAAAATCCCAAGTAGATTTTTGCATTAATTTATTTTCACATCAAAAGCTCAAAACTCGAAGAAAATATATTATATAATAGTTGAACGCTTACTTGTCCAAGAACTACATTAATAAATTACTTTAGGAGTGATATTAAAATATTCACGATTCACGCGTTTCGTAATGTTTGCGTAGAAATCTCCATAGACGACTTTTGTGGGTCGACCATTTCGATGATGCATTTCATCTAGCAACATGTTTGCTAAAATCAGGCAATTCGTCTTACATGAATAAAAATAAAAAGCTTATCCTGCTTCCAGAAGGTTGTTTGATACCGTGCAATATCTTAAAAATGAGAGCACACTCGCAAACTCATCGAATGTTATATTTAATAAGCCCGACAATTCTTCGTCTCGCAGCGCAATAATTAATATTTTCTTTCCCAAAGACGCTTAATGATAGTTGAATGGGTAACGCGTTGAGTGTTATGAATATTACCTTCTTCGAAGGAGAGTTGGAATAGCGAATGTTATTCTCATTTTACAAGTCAAGAGTCTCAAAACTGAACTGTATGTGCAATTTCGTCGGACATGGAGAGTTAAGGCTCTAGTTGTGGAGGAGGAGGAGGAGGAGGAGGAGGAGGGGAAAAAAAGCAACTTCTATACTCAAATCTGTTTATCAAGCGTTTAAAGTTCTACCAATTTTCATCAAAAACTCATTAAAGCTCGGGCAATTTGTCATTCGAAGACATTTTTTCAAAAACAAAAAAACTGACAACAAAATATCAACAAAAATAAAATATAGGCTATAAGTTCAGGTCACGGTTTAATATCCGTCTACAGTATCTGTACGAATTCTAGTAAATGACACAATCTAAAATTCAGATTCTATAATTATTATAATGGTAATAATATTAATAACTGTCTTATAATACTATTGCTATTACGAACCCCAGCGGTATACTTTATTCCTTGTAAGGCACATTAGTTCACCCAGAAAATGAAAAACAATTCTAACGTTCTAAAGGAGAGCTCAAAATTACTTAAACCGACTGCCATACGGCGTAAGCCATTCAATTCCTCGAAGTTATATTTTTCACCCTCTTTCTCTTTTGGGGATAAATAAGTCAGGAATACATCCGGGAGAGTGGGAATGGACGTTGCTTTGTTCGCGTCGTATAATAGTTCACTCTCATCTTTGCGCTAAGTTCCTGCACGTTGCGTGCGACAGATTTAGTGCGGGAGTTTAGAGGCTGAATGGTATTTTTGTAGATTGTAGCGTCCGTTTACACTTTGTTTACAAGATGGTGTGTAAGCGAAGAACCGTTTTAGAATAAAAAATACACAATACGTCAACGATATAATGGCGCTTTTATTTGAAGCTTGAACTTATAACTAACGCGAACTTGTATTTGAAGCTTGAACTTATATTATCGCACTTTAAACTGTAATTTTTCTCTGCGTTTGTTTAATTTTCATGTTTTATTATTGCCTTTTCAATTATTCAACTCTATTCTTATCAAGCATACCTCTGTATTTAAATGAATTCGCATAACGATAATTGATGATAATATTTTCCAATGTGCGGATAGACATATGTACACAGAGTACACATATATAAACTATAAAGTTACCCTATATTACGAATGAATTGGCTTTTCAATCATTGTCACTAGGTGAAATAATCGTGAAAGAAAAACGCGAACGCGTTTGAAAAGCAAAGGTAAGCTGCGACTTCAAAGCGCCAAGTTCAAAGTACGCCTTTAACAACTTCAATTTTTTTTTTTATCAAACGAATGTCAATCATTTTGTAATAAAATTTTTATAAAATTATAAAATGCAATTTTTCATTATTTAATTATACACTTCCGAGGAAACTTATTATTAAGAACTTCCACTTTAGTTGATATATTCGTGAAAAATTAGAAAAGCGTGATGCACGCTAGAAAATCGATCAACACTATTGACGATTAATGAAATTTCTTGCAAAGCTATTTTCGTACTTGAGTTCAGAAAATCATTTTTAATTAATTGAATTCTAGTCTAAACTAATTATCTTTTTATTTTATCTACTTTATTTAAATCTAATTATGATTGAACTTTTTTTTAAATATGTGTGTGTGTGTGTGTGTGTGTGTGTGTGTGTGTGTGTGTTAGAGCTTTGAGAAATAATATATCACTACCGTTCAAAATTATTGATCGATTAAAATAAGGTATCGCACCAGTCTTATCCAATGTATGTAAAACGTGATCTTTTATCAATGAAAATAATAAAACAGTAGTAGCATCTTACGATTATCTAGATTTAATGAGAGATAATAGAAAATTATTAGTTAAAAATGCAGAAGAAATTTATTAAACACGCGTAAAAACTAAGTTAAAATTCAGTAAAAGAAAGAAAATAAATGACCAGTAACAAGATATGATTAGATTATCAGCCACCATAAAATTTCTTATCTGACGTTTAAAAAGGTAGATAAATTTAAAAATCTTGATACATTACTAAAAGTATATAGCAGCTAAAAGTCTAAATTAGTAATAAAATATGATATGTTGGGAATTCGTTTTTATATTCAGTCAGTAAGCTATCAATATTTCAATTACATTCATTCAGGATGATATGGTATTTACTATTTACAGTTCTTACAAAGAACGTTCTACGAAAAAAAAATAATAAATAAATAAATAAATAAATAAATACATAAAAAGAAAAATTCGAATTCGTAGTATTGAAAGATAAAATGTAAAGAAAAAATTCGTAAAAAAAGCTAATCTTAAAGATACTGCAGAACATTTCGTAATCGTGAAGTAGAGGGGGACTCTGTACTTCACCTAATAATGTTAAGGCAACATAACGTGACAACTTAATCATGCAGATTAAAATGGATGCGACGTGCGTTTAGAGTAAAAATTAAAAGTACAGCACAGAGGATCACAATACAAAAATGGAAAAGTAAGTGAACTTTAGAAAGACGACGACGTCGATGATATGACGACATTGTTTGCGATTTAAAAGTGTCCGTAATCAAACGCTTTGAATAAAAAAGCGTGAAACAGGTCAAAAGCCACCTTCGGGTTAGTGATGAACTTTCAAATGATGAAAAATCAACCTGGTAACGATACATCAACATCATCATAACAACAATAACGCCACAGACTAACAACAACAATTATTTTGTAAGTTTATTAATCAATCCTTGATACACTAATGAAATGTGTATATATATATTTATAACAAATAAAATTGTTATCTCAGTAGCAGTGCATACAACTGTAGCTCAATAAACAGTCAAACTGCTCTGAATTGATGCGTCCCACCACTCAAAGTGATGAGAAATAAAAACAAAACTTTATATATAATTATATCTTGACTCTTCGAGTCACACCGACAGTACTTCAGTTAAGTCACCGACCAACGACATCAGATGCGCATGGTATTTCAAAAAAGTTCTAATTATAAATAAGAGCCACTAAAAATTCGACAGCGTTTTCAAAAATGAATGTGAAAGTTTCAACGCGTTCCATTGAGACGGTTTGCACAAGGAGCTTTCACAGCTAAAAATGTAAGTTTCGAAACACAACTGTTCCAAAATATAACACCCAAAAAATATATTGTGCCCAAGGGATTGATTTTATGGAAACTCTATTACCCGATGAACTATCGTCTATTGATTTTTTCGGATAAAACTCAGTAGAGACTTTTTATGTCGATTAATTTTACGCATACGCAACCTGAAAATGTAAAAAAAAAGTTTATTTTGCAAATAGGTGGACTTAGCGTTCGCTTTACATCCGTCGATTAACTTTGTCCTCTTTTATTAAACTCCGCGATCTACCATTACTCAATTTCGAGTTAAGATTAAAAACTGCCCTTGATACGTTAACGCAGGCATTTTGGATTTTGCCTAGAACGAGGTGTTTTCCACGAGATTTATTTACCTTTTTTACCATTTGGTCGGTAAAGCAGTTTAGCGCAATGGTAGTGCCAACCATAAATAACGCACTACGACAGATATGATATAACAGGCCGACAGGTATGCAAGGTATGCAAGGTATGAAATACAAAACTGGTTATGTTTATCAACTCCAAGAGAAACGATCAAACATTTTACATTCTCCATATATAAATTACAAGGAATCACTACTAGCGAGAAAAGTTTCTTAAAAATAAAATAATAAAGCTACTGCTCGTGCGGAAAAAAAGAAAATTGTATCCTCTTGGCACATTTGTACATCGCGGGGAATAAAAATTTAATGATGAAATAATCTCCGCAGAGCATTACGCACTTACTTGACATTAAAAAGGTGCATACAGCCTAATAGCGTTGAAATTGAAAAGCTCGCTAATTATACTTTTTGCCAACTAAAATTAGAGCGATATTTTGTACGCGCATCGATTAAACATTTATCAAAGTTATACGTATATTGAGTCGAGCCTGTGTCACAGACGCAGATCCATGACGCTTTACCGCTGGTGCAAATCGAAACCTGTGTCCGTTAGATCCTACGATCGTGGTACCAATTATGCGCAATATTCGACACACATTAACAGCAGCATAAAACGGATTTCAAGCGAATTACAAACGCAATTCGATAGATTTAAATGCGATCCCGTGGATCAATCGCT
Source organism: Wiebesia pumilae (assembly GCA_018907045.1). Lineage (NCBI taxonomy): Eukaryota > Metazoa > Arthropoda > Insecta > Hymenoptera > Agaonidae > Wiebesia > Wiebesia pumilae. Next base: position 9,069,156 of record JACCHZ010000138.1, read on the forward strand.
CGGAGCGGGAGGCAGAGCTAACGGTCATTGCGTTGTAAATATCGCAATGCAGTGCTCGGAATTCCCTTGGCTTTACAAAATGGGTATCGGTGGACTCGAATAACCGAGAGCAAAGGTAAAACTTTCGAGCTAGCAACATTTGTTTGCCAACGTATTTTCAGGCGGTATCTTCGGGACGGCCTCGTCACGAAGAAAAGCCCAAGAGCGCGGCGTTCTTCGGTATACATTTACGGGCATCAAGATGCCCGTGCACCGAGGATCGCAACGATACGCGCAGCCAAAATATGCGAACGAGCGTGGAATAGCGAGAAAAGAATAATTTGAAAAACTTGTCGGTCGCGTCGCAACGATACCAACGTCGAGCTCATCGATACTGCGCAGAAAGTTGTGCGTATCGAACGGGCGCGACGACGCATTACCAGAATTTCGCGGGCTCAACGAGGGAAAAGCAGCGAACGGGGCCAGCGATGCGCCCTTGCGCTCGAGGTGGAGTCGCCAAGCGATAAAACGGAGAGAGCGAGAGGAAATCGCGCGGCGGCCACGAGGTTCACGAGGGAGCAGCAGCAGCGGAGAGAGAAGCGTAGGCAGCAGCCGGCGACGCGCGCATGCACATGTGCATCGGCACTGCCGACGCGTTCCTTCCTCCTCGGGAGAGTCACCGAGGCTTATCGAGGAGAGCGGCCGACCCGAGATAACGGCGAGCCGAAAACTCGGCGGCATCCGTACAGCGCGTGCGTGCGCGATCGGCCGCGTCTACAATCGAGCGCCGAGCGAAAAGTATCCCCGCCGGGGGCCACTCCAAACGGGCGAAAAATAAAAAAGAGCAGCGCCGAGACGCTTCCTACGTTATCGGCCCCTCCCCCGCCCCCGCCCCCGCCCCGTCGACGGGAGATTCGCTGGCCGCGATAACGATTTATCGAGCACTCGGTAATGACGAGCGTTGAGCGTTTACCGGGCGACCGGAGGGCAACGCTTCGATCCCTGGGCGTTCCGCGAGTCGACGACGCGGAATCCGGGATCGCGCTCGTCCTTCTCGGGAGAGTCCGCTGTTCACGACACAGGATTACGGCACTGGCGATCCATCTCGCTTGCTCGAGCAATGTAGAGGCTGGCTGGCTATCGTCGAGCTTCCTCGAATGCGGATGCAACGACAATTGTCGTCGATAGAAGCTTTTCTTCATAACCTCAACGGATTTCGAACGGGATAAGGAAGGAACGCGACCGCGTACGCGATCGATGATCACAAATGCTCTGCCAACGGCACAAGACGTGCGCGTTAAAAATTTCGTTGCTTCATCCGTGCACCAAGAGCATTGTACCGCGCTCGTGCGCGCTGCGCTAATTTTTACACGAGATCTCCGTTAAAGTCGACGCGTTATTCAAAGTAACTTTCCCCGCTGCGAAGAAGGGAGACGAAGTTGCGATTTACCGTTTCGTATCCAGTTGTATCGACGCGACTAAATGTTAAGCGCCAACGTTGTTCGCACGTTTACGTCCAGCTTAAATTTTTATTTATAGCTAATACGAGCAGCATCCTTACTTTTGTCTCGCGCGAATCTTTCGAGTATTACAAGTCGCGAATTTTCGTGCTCGCGTCGCAAATGAGAAATATATTTTCACGATCGAAAACAATAATAGCGACGAAAGTTTATATTGGAATATCGTAAGCGTGCGAGACGCGAGCTTTCGCAACTCTTTCGCGATTATTAAGAAACCGAGGCTTGATATTCGATCGAGTCGTCTTTCAGAATTTCAAATCGTTCGACGCTATCACCGAACTTTTAAATCTATTTCCGTTCTATATTTAAGCACAAACGCGCGTACGCGCATACGCACGCACATACGCACATACGCACGTACGCACGTACGCACGCACGCACGCACGCACGCACGCACGCACGCACATACACGAGTCTCGATCGGCGTAGAAAAATTTGCGCAAAAGCACGTGTTGCGAAAGAAATGCATCAATAATTACGTCGTTTTAACAATGCAAATATGATGGTTATTATTTGGGCGCCGGCAACTCTAGATGCTTCTTTTAGTTGGAATACTCGGTAGTAATAATTGCGAGTAAAAATGCTCGCGCACAAAGAGAGGGCGGATAAAAAGATTTTTGCGGTGGAATTCATAGCGAACTGGGAATTTGATCGAAATACGCGGTGTCGATAAAGTAGAAATAGCGTCGGTACGTAATGTCCGTCGCAAAGAAATGTTCGACGAATAATAAAGGAAATAATAAAGGAGACACGGGAGGAGAGCCTTGCATTAAACGCGATCGTTCACGGTGGCCGTCTCTCCTGACGCTGAGCGCACCCAAGCACACGTTTAGTTTCAGAGCAAAATTTTCGCCGCGTGTCATGACGCATATATAGATATACGTATACGTACATTAGATACAACTGTAGCGCAGGATAAGTAGAGAGTATGCAACTGTAGAGGAAAAAACAGTGCCACCGCATCGGTCAGCAACACGAGACAGAAGATCCTTTTCCTCGTTCTTTGCACACGCATGCAGGGGACGGAGTTTTAAAGAGCCGAATGCTTATCGATATCTCATAGCGTGACTCGGGGATTCGCACGTAAAAACTTAACGAGCGAGCGTCACGAGTCACATACGCGAGGACGCACGAAAATATCGCTCCGAGTTTCCGCGCAGCCTCGCAAACGCAGTCCCGAGACGACAGCGAAAAAATTTTAGTGCGCACCCAAGAAACATGGCAGTGTCCGCACGAACCTCCGCCGTTCCAACGATCGCCGCCGCTGAATCCGGTACCGCGATCACTCGCCGCCGCCGCTTCGTAACCTTACTCCGCAGCGCTCCAGCTTTCCACGGGCACCGCGTAACAGCGACTCGAGCCCTCGTCGCCGCTCGGACGGAAGCGCCGAGTCCGGCCGGTGACGGGGGGGGGCGGCTTAACCACGGTCCTCGGCGCCACTCCCCGGGGGTAGGAGGGCCAAATCGAGCGGGGCCGGCTCCGGGTCCCGGAAGGTCCGACGCGCACGGGGAAGCTCGATCGCGCCTACGCGGCGAACGATCCGGCGGCGTGTTGCATTCAGGAACGCACGCACGCGCGCACGAGACTCTTCCTCCCTCGGGTCACGGCTGGTACTCCGCGGACACGCGCGCGCGCCTCTGCCGAGCGACTGCGAGGCGCAACGCAATTAATTCCAGGCCGAGGAAGCGCGCGCGCGACGCAGCAGCCGAACGACAGGAGGGAGAGACAGACAGAGAGAGAGAGAGAGAGAGAGAGAGAGAGAGAGAGAGAGAGAATGCGAGCAGCAGAGGCACGCAGAAGCTGCTGCTGCTGTCGCTGTTGCTGCTGCTGCTGCTGCTGCTGCTGCTGTCGCTGTCGCTGCTGCCGCCGGGACCGGGACTGCGCGTGAGAAGAAAAAGGCAAAGGCTCGTTGCGCAGAACGAGGGAGGAAAAACGACAGGCTCAGGCCGAGGCGAGGCGAGGGTCTCGACGCGCCGTGGCCCAGAGGTTCCGAAAATCGCGACGCAGTGCGCGCGAGACGAAGGAAAACGAGGAAAATGTCGATAAGGAGGCCGTTGCCGCCGCCGCCGCCGCCGCCGCCACCACCACTCGCATATATGTATCACGCATGCATAAAAGCCGTGCTGCGCGCCACTTCTCGCAGCCTGCCTCTCTCTCTCTCTCTCTCTCTCTCTCTCTCTCTCTCGCTCGTTCACTCGCTCGTTAGCACGCCGAGTGCGTGCTCTTGACGTCCCGGCGAAAAGCGAGCATAGGAAAAGAGAGCGAGCGACCGAGAGCGACCGAGAGCGACCGAGAGAGACAGACAGAGAGAGAGACAGTGTGAGAGAGACTGGCGCGTTTCGGCGAGAAGGTCGAGGACGACGGCTGCGTTTTCGCTTGGCCCTCGGCCCCGATTTTCCCGCCCGTGCGCACATTTGCGCATCGGCTGTGGTCTACCTTGTGTGTGGCCGCGCCGCAAGTGCCGTCGCCCTCGTCGTGTGGCTCCTCTTACTCTCGCTCAGCTCGGCCGGGAAAAAATCGAAGGTGCGCGGCCGCACACTTGGTTGGCGCGCGCCGCTCAACTAGACGGCAGGAGGAGCAGCAGCGTCGAGACGACGACGACGGCGGTGGCGACGGCGGCAGCGACGGCGACGGCGGCGGCGGCGCACCGGCGGGCGCGGCTTTTTAAGCGCGCGCGCGCTACTTCGCTCCCTCTCTCTCGCTCTTGGAACACGAGAGACCGCGACGCGAGCAGAAGGAGCGAGAGCGTCGCGACGCCCGCGAAACCTTCGCACGGGCTTTACGTCGCGGATCCTTCCCTCCTGACCGCGGCGAAGATCGAGCGTTTAAGGGGTGCGCGCGCGCACGCGCGCACGCACGCACGCAGGCACGCAGGCACTTGGCACGGACGCGCCGCTCCTTTCGCTTCCAACCCTCCCCGAACACTTTACCTCTGGTAACGCGCGGCTCTTGGCTCCAGCGGCGCTCCTTACTGCTGGTGTGCGCCGCGATCCTGGGACACGCGCGTCGACTCTCCTCTCGGCAACCGGACGCTGCGGCGCCTGGCGCGAAACTGAAAGCGTATCTGCCCGGGACGGTCGGGACTGCGCAGAAGAGTCGCACACGCACGACTCGGTGACACGAGACCGCCGCTCGCACACTGGCCGAGGCCCGAGAGCTCGCCGACGAAGGTGAATTGTGAAATGCCCCGCCTCCACCAGGCGCGCGCGCTCTCGTCCCGGTCCGTTCCTCTCGCTCGCGCGTACGTGCGCGTGTGCGCGCAACGCGTAAAAAAGGGTCTCGCGCGCCTCGTCCCCGCGGCTTTCGCCGTGCGCTCCAATTGATTTGGCCGTCGCTTGCACCCGGGCTTCGCTAATTGCGGAGACACTTGCAAGTTACGATCGCCGATGGTGGAACGACGCGGGCCCCCGAGCTTTCCTACACGTGCGCGTAAGAAAACTGTAAGAAACGTCGCTCGAGTATACCGAGCGCGTAAGAAACTGGAGTAACGAATGTTCGTCGAACTTAAGCCGTGGTTATCCTGGCCGATTGTTAAACTTATCGAAACCACTGGCTGGATACCGCACGCGATACCGTTTTTCGGTGGTTATCGCTGCTAGTAGTTATTAATCACTTCGACCAAAGTTCTGCTAAGCGATTAAGTAATTTATCCCAAGTTGAGCTTAACGAGCGTCTTAACAACGCCTTTACCGCTTGCCTTTCTTTCCTTTTATTTTTTAATACTTTCTATTTTATTAGTAACAAAATCACGCGACCGACGTGCGTTTAAACGTCTACCTGAAATATTAATTACCCTTTAGCCACGATGCGCACAGATGCGTTCAACCGCAAAAACCAAATGTAACCTACAAATTTTTCATAAAAAATGACGCTTCTTTTCCTTTTCACGGAAAATGAGTGAAAGAAATGATACGTATATTGAAATTTTATTTAAAAATCCACCTATTAAGTGTGCTTGAATTGTCAGTAATCAAGTAGGACTTTAATTCGTCCCATGAGTATTCGTGAAAGAAACTTTGAAAAGATGATAAATTATCAATAAATTAAAAGCGACGACAATCGTAGCTTTAAAGATTAGCCTCCCGAGAAATAATTTTATCTGAAAAGTTAAGATACAAATATTGTAAAGTTATTGCTATTATTTAAATTGTAGAAAACATAAGACGGGAAAAACATTTAGGAACATGCGTTAAAGTGGTTAAACGTGTTAAACTGTCAATGTGAACTCGAACCAACCGAGAATCTTAATGATAAAACAAATATGCGGAGATATATAATTTATTAATGAACAAATTTCAACCAATAAACAAATTTTTCAGGCATCAAGTTAGACGCAACGGACTTCCAAATAATACAAACCATCAACGTCTCACAAAGTTTATTTTCTAATCTCTCGCAATACATCATATTTTAAAAACTTCTATTTATTACAATTTCAATTATTCTTAAGGTAATCAAATACTTAACGGACAATGTAAATTTTGCTTGTAAAATCATTAATTATTCGAGATCGTCAAGATTATAGGTAAGGGTAGTTTTCTGAAGCTTAGTAAAGTTTCACAAAGTTGAGCAAGTATTAGGACGACACCTATTTACAGGTTCTTAAACAAACTTTCCCAGTCGTTCAAAACCTTGTTTGAGAGTCTTATTAATTTTATTAGTGTTAATTTTATTTGATGCATTATATTTGTCGCTTTGTAACCAACAAAGACGTTGTAACCAATTTACGTTCGCGTAAATTTCTCATTTTATTAAAATAAACGTTATTACTTTTCGAAAGGAATTTATCCACTTCTTATCGTATCTAATACACTTTATATCATCTGCATTAGATATAAATAATACCGATTGATATTTTTGTAATTTTCTTCAAATTAATACGTAAATCGCAGTTTTACAAATGTTACATCGTTCGATGTAGATTATGTCGCGGTTACTTAATGTTGGAAATTGGTTTACAAATATTTATTTCACTTTAAACAATAAAGTACTCTACCTCCAAAGTGTCAATTTTAAATAAAATGATACAATAAGATGAATTGGATTTTATTCAGTTTAGTTATTTGCTTCTTTCTTGTTTTGTAGATATTATAATATTATTTCCAAACATCCCTTACAATCGCACTTGAATTTGTTAAAGGACGACGTGGCTCCCGTTTTTAAATTGTTTTTCATCGTGTAATTAATTGGAATATTTTTTAACACGCGTATTAAAATATTAGAAATATCTCTTAAAACTCTGAAATAAATCGCACGATTAATTTTCATGCATTTTTATTTGTTAGTTCAATTAATCCGAAGAATTTAGCCCACTTGTAACTTTTTACTATTTTGTACTTTCGTCACGTCGCACGTCTTCGAGGTCTAGCATACGAAGAAGCATTGGTTTCGGTTTCTCGCACCTGTTTTTACTATTATTAAGTATTATTATTTCGAAAATAGAACTTTTAATCTCGGAAGCTTTAAATAAAAGTATTACGTATTTAATCATTCGAAACGCTTAGCATGGACAATATCGAATAGGCTTATACGAATTCATATTCAAATTTACGGTAAACGTAAATTTAACGTAGAATACATTCGGAAAATCGGATGACGGTAAGTAGAATTTGTTGAAGGTGCTACAATTTAGGCAGGAATACCAAACGGTTTATCCAAAAAGGTTTCTCCGGAGATTCTGAAATATGCATGTACATAGTGTTTTAAAATGTTGAAATAGCTAATAATATCGATATTCTTCGTAATAAAAAAGCGAAAATAATTTACACAATAATATACTTACCAAATTCAAGTAAAACGAGCTCTTGCTATTCGAAAATTAACCACCTGAAATCTACCTGAATTTTATCTGGAAATGTACTTTTGTAAATTTTATAGTTTACGTATATCTTATCCTTTGCCTATACACATCAATAACGAATTCGATATAAATAGATATTCGTAATACATTAAATCCGAATTGATTCCAGTGTCCTAGATTCTACAAAATGCAACTGAAGAGTTTTGTGCAGAGAGCGATAAAAGTTGCAATTTACAATGATTCGTCCATCATTGTAAAGCTAATATTATATTGTTTAATAAGTTTCTTGGCTTAATTTTGGTCAGTACACGGAGCAAATACGAAAAAGCTTTGTTACTGAATACCTCAAGGTTCTGAAAATAGTGATTTAAATCGCGGAACTAATGACGAACTCTGCAACGATGACTACGCGAAATACGAAAATTTTCTTAAAATTTATAAACTGTGCGAAAAATATCGAAGTAACAACGTAATTGACAATTACATTACAGATGTGTAGTAGTGTTATTCGCGTATGAACGATCCACGAAAACTTATATATATATATATATATATATATATATATATAACATAATTAAAATTATAACATAGAAAGGACTTAATTAGGAATAATGCAATACAAATTATAATACAGGGTACTTGAACAATGCTGTTTAAACATTCTAAAGCAAAGTTAGTAGAATTTGTTGCGCACTTCGTAATTGTCTAGTAATAACAACTTATTCAAGCATTGAACTTTCAAGAAAGGGATGGTCGAGTAAATATTCCGTAACGGGATTACGTACATCATCTTTAGAATACACGATACACTTGCATCTAACAAATATGTTATTTTCTCGGAAAAATTGAATGTACTTGGATGTCTCACTTGGCGCTTGCAAGGATGCTTACTGCGTATACATAAATTATAGCGCTTTATACGCGTCACTTTATACGGCGTCAGCCGAGGGTGCATACGTTTAAAGTTTGTAAAAAACATAAATTCAGACAAAAGTCGCAGAATCTTGAAAGGTCGGTCCGGTAAAACAATTAGATTTTCGAGCAATCCAAAGTAATCGTTTTAAAGTGAAAAAGTATTTTTCTACCAACTGGTGGGTGTGAGAGTTCTCTTAACTTTGCGTGTACGTACATTTGCGCCTGACGTGAATCCAGAACCTGAACCGTACAACTGTGTTTTTGGAATCGTCGCGTCTTTTAATCGGGACGTAAACAATTAGCAGCAGCAATAAGAATTCGCGCTCGTTAAAGTCGTTCCGAGACTTTTATGGTTAGGAATGAAAGGAACACGCGGCGAATCAAAGTCAATTTCTTACTTAATGTCTTTGCGAAATGCCACAGCGTGTCAACGAAAACTTAACGAAAGAGCGTCGGAGATACGAGCACGCGAAATCTACGAGAAGGAAGTCATCGCTCATTCGGTCTTCCTTACGGTCTTCCACGCCCTTGGCTTCCGGGAAAAAGGCAACGTCGCGGATCGCTTAGGGTTGCCGAAGATAATAATAATTTCTCACCACTGGTCGGCTTATCGGTTAAATCGCGAGTACCCGTGGACGGTCGCTTGGGTCAATGAGCGGCTTTTTCTTTTGGACATGGGCGATTTCCCCCTCTCCATGGACCACAGAAAGTTCTGCGAACTCGTCGGCCGCCCTTCCGCTATTCGCGTCATGCGACGTAATTTCCGCGGATTCGCCGCTTTCCGCTTCTCCCCGAATCCTCGAATACTCGAGGATCTAATTCCTAATAAAAACTTATCAGCCCCACCGTAAAGTGTAAGAAATTGTTTTATCGTACTTTTACAAGCCTGTTTAATTCTACTTAACTGTACGTAAATCAAAGATATGGTCTGTACGTGGCTTAAATTTCAAATTGCCCTACCGTTATCAAAAGAAATATATGCTCTTAAAGTTGTAATATTGCGCAACATTACGGCTTTTAGCTGACGTGATAATGTTATGCATCATTATAAAAATTTTTTTAGGAATCGGTAAAATGTACGTTCCCCATAATTGTTGTATAAATATTACTGCGTACAACGTTATATAAAATTGAAACAACTGTGATTTGTATTTTCGTAAAAATACCGTAAGCGAACCCATCAATTTTAGTCATAAATTTCCAAGGTGTTTTATAATGATAAGTACATTTAAATATGTCGAAATTATTCGTCAAGTTTTCAATGTTATGTCTGATATTTCTTACAGGTTATGTTGCAAATCATCTTAAACTGTGCTATTTACAAATAAAGCTAAGTTCCGATATATTTTTCGGAAGAAAGTATTTAAAAGAATTGTTATCGAAGTAAAAACAAAATACTTGTGTGAAAAACATAAATTATAAAAATATTACGAATTATTACTTTCTATTAAATTATAATCATTTCACATTGGCTTGTGCTTCTTTGCCAAAACTCATTACTCATTTTTTTTAACAATGACTTTATTTTTAAAGAATTATATCGAGTATAACATTATTTTCTCTTAACTCTAGTAGAGATATTTCAATAAAAAGTCATAACTCCTAATTTAAAAAGTCAGCTTGAATTATCAAAGCCCATTTTGTATTCAAAATACGTAAATCAATTTGAATCAAATTTCACGACATAAATTTTTCAATTTTTCATTTTTTTAAAATGTCCTCAAATTCTTTCCGTTCGCATTTAAAGTTAGCAGTGTCTCCGTTAATGCGATATCTTTATTATAAACAGGTGCGCTAATTACAAATATTTTACGTGATCTTGGGAACATGACAAGAATTACGATTATGAATATCTTAAATTCAATTTAATTGTCACGTTCCCTTCTTTCTCTTTCTCATTTCTCTACTCCTCATTGTTTCTTATCGCCTTTCTTTCTTGCGTGTATCCTACTTAATCTCATACGTCTTTCGTTTTATCTTTGAATGAAGCAACACATATACGTACAGGTGCGTAAGCGTATGTATACTTTTAAATGGTTGCAAAAATGCTGATACAGTACTTAAGTAGATTATAAATTCTTTTGAAATAAACATAAACATTAATTTTCTGTTTACAAAAATTTGAGAAACTGTTTCAACACATCTATAAATAATATATTCTAATGACTACAATAACAGAATGTTATACACAATGCGTAAAGACTATTTAAAAGCTTTACAAACATTTTTTATGGAAAATGATGATGCAATAAAAGGATAATAGAGTTATTTAAAAATAAAAGCAATTCTTGAAAGTAATGGGACAAAGGCTCATAGACTATTGTACAATTTTTAATGTAAGTCTCGAGGTTTCGGTAAAAGTTAAAGCGTTTATGAAAATGTTGGCCTTTGAAAAGGACGTGTTCGATATATTAGATGCACGGTTGTCGTAAAGGATAAAGCGCTGCCCTGCCACTTTTTTCCTCTAGTTATTAATAAGTATTATAATTGCTAAATATCTTACTGCTTTTTTATTTTTCTAATACCTTGCCAACTTCTCTTGTACATTACACGTGTGACGTCACTACACCAGCGAACGCCATTGCAACTCTTTTTCTCTTCCTTGTTCAATTATTATCCTTTTCCCTTTCTCGCGCTTTCTCCTCCTTCGACTGCGCGCGACTCGACGTCGGCCACTATACCACATAATTTTCAGCTCGACCTACAGCTTCGATTCGCTAATTCACGTATAATGGATCGGAAGTTTGCGATTCGACCGGATTTCCTCATACCGTTGATGCTTGTTTAACGCCAGGAAACTCGTAAACTTATTCGTTTTCGATTAACCGTCTTTTAATATATTAGTCTCCGATGCCATTTAACGCTCACATTTAGTATTTTGGAGAATAAGAAAAATTCATAATTATATTTTTTGGATAAAAAATTGGCAATAGATATTATATTCATAAATTGTTGACATATTTTCATTGTCTTTAGCAAAAAAATGAATATGCAGGGAAATGATTTGTAATAATTAAGTTTATTTAAATATTTTTTATTCGGATTCGGATTTTCGTTTCCTCTGAATTCTCTCACATTTCTTTTCTATGTTATGGATTATTGTCATTTTTTATTTAGAAAATTTTCTTGTAATCTGATTAAGAGCAAGTTTTAATGTTAGTGATTTTATTTTTTATTTTCATTTTTTTCTTCTTTTACAATATTCGTATATTAGTAGAAAATTATAAATGTATTTTAAATAATAATCACAAATATACACATATTATTAGAAATATTGAATTATTTACAAGTGTCTCGTGTGCTATTATAGCATAAAAGGAGTATTTGATTATAAAAAATCGATTGTATAAAATAATGTATTTTATTTGCAAACATCAATTTATAATAAAATAGTATTTTCAAGCGTACATGAATTAACAATTAAACACAGAGAATAGTTGTCCTCCAATATTAATCTTATTATTTATTAAAGACAGTTCCAATGTGTTTAAGTATAATTTTCTTTTTCTGCGCTTGATTGGATATTACTAGGCTTTCCAAGTTTTGATACCTGCATTATAACCAACACAAAGTTACAAAGATTTAAATAAGAAAACTAATTGGCATGTTAATTAACTTAAGTGATCGCACTTACGAATTTCCCTTTATTTGTAAGTTTATTACAATTTTTCAAAGGACTCAATACTGTATGGCGATTAAATTTTTTCTCTGAAGAGGACTTCGATGTGATACCAATACTTTGCGGCGACTTGGCTAACTTTAAATCACCAAGAGAATAATTTCGTACTCGAACGGGCCGCGGAGAATATCTTGGCAGTCTGGACTCAAGGCTGCACTCAGAATTCTTTTTAGGTGTAAGTGGCCTCTTCTGCGGCGATAAAGTTCGTTCCAATCTGTATTTAATAAGAGTTATGTTTAATTAAAAAAGTGTACTTCTACAATTATAAGCAAATAATTATAATTATTGTCTATTATAAAAAGTTATATTTTTCAATCTCAAATAACAGCATTAGTACCTTCTACATTTAAGAAATCATATTTATTTGTACATAGTATAGTTACATACATTATCTAATATTGTATTATTATTAATAATACATGTCCATTTCTTGCATTTATTGAAGGTTTTTAGAATTACACTCTTATTCATTTTAAAATACATACTACTATTTTACATTTACAAAAAAAATAATAATCATAACATTTTGAGATAAAAAAATTTGTTTCTTTAACTATTTATTATTTTAGTTTTAAAAAATTAATAGTAATACTAATCATTAACTACCTTTTATTACTATTTTTTGAGGTATCAATGTTTCCTTTCGTGCCAGAATTTAGGGATTCAGGAGATATGATGCACATGCTCTTGGAATTTTTTTGTTTCTGAGTATTAATGCGTTGTGTTCTTAGCCCTTCTATATTTGGCGTCGAGGAAGCCGTGGGTTCTGACTTAGTATTCTTGTTAATTCCATTCGTATTCGGTGTACTGCTCACAATGTTTAACGTGGAAACAGAATCTAGTGGTTTTGGAGGAGTAATATTGTGCAAACATTCCTTTTGATTATTCAGTCCTATAAAAATAAGATTTTTTTATATATACAGAATAATTTAATAATTACAAATAATTAAGATGTTCTATACTTTTACCTAGTTTTTGCATATTACCCAGAGGAATAACAGCTTTGAGAGGTCCTTTTTTTGTGACAGTTTCAGGATTACATTTTTGCTTGAATTTCGTTTTTACTTGTTCAGCCATAGTTCTATCTTTAAAATATTATGAAAGGTTAAAAATTAGTATGAAAAATTAAACTTTATAAATTAAAATCCAAATACTTAATACTTCTTTTAAAATCAATTGGTTGTTCCCCTGTAATATGGACTTCACTTCCTTTCTTCTCCGTAATAAGATTCTTAAATCCTGGATCACTTGGAAAACGTTTTTTTATGTTTAATAAATGAGATTTTCTTTTATCTTTAGTAAATGGAATATCTAATAAATTCCTATTGTATGTTGGATTTGTTGAGATACTTCTTCGAAGTGGTAATACTTCAAACGATTGATTCTGTAAAGAAATGCATTATCTATATATAGAATTCAAAATAAAAATGAATTGTCGTTGTTGTTAAAATTCTTACCTTTGCATTAAAATTCGTTGAACTTGATGATTTGAATAATGAATTTGATGAACGATGCAGTTTTACTGGTGTTTTCTTTTTACCTATATTTGAATCAGGCTTATCCTCATTTTTTGTTCGTAATTCCATAGCCATACTGAGCACAGTACCTAAACTTCGTAAAATATCTACAGCAGAATTTTCATTTTTTTCATTCACAATTTTATTTAAACTATTTATAAGATTTCCCACAAGAGTTTCGTTTTCTACATTTTTTTTCTTGATTTCTGATTCTTTTGAACACCAAGATTTATTTACTCGTTTTTCATATTCTATTTTCTTTTCGTTTAATTCATTTATAACATTTAATTTTGAATTACAGATATTCTTACTATCATTAAGGGCATTTTGTTTTAACTTATTTAATTCAGAGTTACTATTATCTGTATTTTTGTAAGAATTCAATTCATCTACATCTTTCTTTTGTAAAGATTCATTAGTATTTTGTAAATGCAATTGCAAAATTTCAGTATTGTTACCATACTCAATACCTAATAATTTTTGCAAATCATTTAAAACCTTGTGTGCATCTGGATTATTTTGTTCTTTAATTAATTTTTCAAGGTCTAACATTAGTGTGGCTGCTACAGCCTTTGTATTAAAATCTTTTTTCTCGATAAATTCATTCTCTAGAGCTTTTATATTATCTTTCAAAGAAACTTTATTTGTTTCAACACAAGTTGCTGTATCTGCATCTATTTCTAACAATGCATTCTTTGGAGGTGAAGAGGGCAAGTCAATTAAATTATCCACAGTTTCGTCATCTGATTTAGGTAAATAATCAAAGTTCAACTGAGTTTTTGAAAGTAAGTCATCTTCCGTTGGTGCTAAAATTGTAATATTATAAAAGTGCCTATAAGTAAACTTGTGAAAATGTAAATTGACTGTACTCACAATTTAATTCTTTACTTGATGCCATTTTTTCAAAAGTTTCTGCAAGTAATCTTGCTTCGTGTAAAATTATGTCATTAACTCCAGTTTCATCCTAAAATGAAATTCAATAAATCTACAATATAGATATAGATATTTCCTTATATATATAACCTTACTTGCTCAAAGGCTTTATTTTATTTATGTTTATAATTTATTGAGAAATACTTTTGAAATTTTGCATAATTAAAATAAAAAATCATTAAATTGAACTTTTTAAACTTTACTATTTAAGATTGTACGATACTCTTTTACGATGAAAGTAAAAAATTATCACAAGCATTGATAAAATCTTAAAAAATAATAAAATTAATTTCTATATGATTGTTAATTTATATCTCAGTAGAATTTTTGATTATAATTATTTGAATATTTTAAAAGCAAATATAAGAAAAACAATTACTAAAAATTGTTTAAGGTTTTAAAGAAATTTTCTTAGTAATATTTCTTAAAACTTTATATTAATATCTATCAATTCTTAATATATTCTAATATTTAAATTAATTTTAAAAATATTTAAAAAAAAGTCAATTAAATATCAATTTTATTGTTATTTTGAAATTATATTCAAGACAATATTTATAATGTTTCCATATTAAATAAATTAATATCATAGAATAGCTTACATTGAATACAGAATTAAAACTGCTATCAATGTCTATTAGTTTTTCATCAGAATGCTGTTGATTTTCTTCGTTTTGAGAAATATCAAGTTTTGAAAATGAGCTACTTTTTTTTTTAATGAGCTCCTTTTTATCTTCATTTTTTAGTCGTTCCATTTCACTAGTTGACATCCGCGTTTTTATTTCAAAAAATTTTTTTATTAATTCAGATTTATCTCGTGACTTTGATGGACTTTTATCTGTTGTAGAATTTGTCGAGGGAATTCTGCTAGTAATAAATCCTTTATTTAAAGTATCATTTGAAAATACCGATGAATCAGATGAAGAAATAATATTTGTAGAAATTGTTGACAAGTTTGAAATACCAGAAAAAACAGAACTTTCACTGCAAAACCTGTCATGTCTTATTTTAATAACAGGATCAGTGGGAATGGCAGAGATATTTGATAATCCAGAAAAAACAGAACTATTACTAGTTTGTCTTTCTAAATTTTGTTTATTTAATGATAAATCAAATTGATTACTGAAATTACTAGAATTAGAACTGACAGTACTTCTTAAACTATTTTTTCTAAATGCATTATTAAGAGGATCATCAAATACACTAGAATGTGCACTATTCAATAAACAGTCTTCTCCAAAAATATTATTTTTCCATGTATCGGAGACTGACATAGATCTTCTGTTATGTGTTTGTGGCGACAATTTTTTGTTTCCCAAAACATTAGTTTGAGACATAGATCTAATACGAGTACCAAAATCAGTAGGCAGAATTTTGGTTTCTTTTGTAAAATTAATATCATGATCCAACAATGAATCGTTCATTGATGAATTGTTCAAAATAGACAAATCTGTATTACAACTTATTGGTGAAACATGTATGTTAGGTATTTTGTTATCACAGCTCAATGATGATATAACTTGTTTTTCATCTGTACTAACACTAATAAGATTGGTATTGTTTAAGTCTAAAATAATACTCATGTCATTTTCTCTTTCTATTAATGGTATATCTAAATTAGTTTCAGTCTCTCCTAAAGTCTTATTCTTTTTTACAATATCTGAGTACCTGGTGGATTGAGAAATGAAGTCATCCTTTGATTCATCTGATGCTCTTTTACTAAATTCCTTTACTTTCTCAGTGACTGTTTCAAATGGATCTTCTTTATTTCTTTCGTAATCCATTATTTTTTTCATTACCATATCAAATGGATTATTTTCTGAGCTGCGGCATTTTTCAGATTCAGTAATATGAGGGCCAGCCTCATTCGAATTAGTTTCATTGCTTCTCAAATTATCTGGAGCTGGTATAAGAGGTGATGGAAGTAATAAACTAATATTGTTTGTATTTGGACTATCAAAGTCTATTAAATCAGACATTTTACAAAAAGAAAAAAGTACCCACAGTATTTAAAATATAAATTAATAAACTCCAGTTGAACTTCTTTAAATTATTTTAATTATTAACTACATAACGTTTTGTTTACTGTCATGTAATTTAATTATAGCGAAAATAAATTAGTTATTTGTTATTCAAACGCATTGAAAACTGTAAATAAATGTACAAGAGTGTCAAGAAAAGTTTTTCAAGTGTCGGTTAAAGTTTTAAACGTTAAATACCCTAATAGTGCGTTTACATATCGTTGTTTCATTTTTCGATTTCTTAATCCGTCTGGCATTAGAAATGGAACAAGAAACGTCGAAATTCGGAAAAAACGAAAAATTAAATACTCATAAAGTTTCATGTGTTTGAATGTTCAATATCATTATTTCATTTATTGCTTAATAAACTAAAAAAATGGTTTATTTCATGGGATTAATTTCATTTTTTACTTATTTGTAATAAACTCTGAATGGAATAATACAATAATAATAATGAACAAAAGTATATATGCTTTATAAAACTTATTTAAAAAAATTTTTACAATGTTACCTTATTAAATTAGTTCACTAATCTAATAAATCAATAATTCATAGAAAATCACAATCTAGTGAATACATAATTAATAAAAACTTTAGCCTTCGTATTACATATGCATTACATATATATTTATATAATGATATGCATACATTAGCGGATTAATGTGGCGTTCTATAAAAAGCGGTTACGTACATTTATAATAATGTTATCATTTTGCAATGTTCTATTTTTAGTGTTAATAATCTTAAAGGATCTTCTATTTTAATAGTAGTACTTAAAATTAATATGCATTTATGTTATCACGACAGCAAAAATTATACTTGTTAAATAATTAATGTAATGAATGAAAATTTTACCTTTTACATATTAAAAATTTCTTTTTAATAATTCCCGCTATCGTTGATCAAAATTTATTAATAATTAAATCCTGAATAATAGTTGATATTTCCATAAATCAGAATAAAAGCGATTGTTTATCTTGGTTAAATCTAGAGCATTCCAAGCTCTAATTACTGTTGGTTATAATGCGAATCTTTTTATAATTAAATGTTTCATTTTCTTGTTTTTATCATCAGGTCAAAAATAAAAGATTGTGAGCCTTTGTATGGAAGATAACGTAATACTGTTTTTTTTATTTATTCGTGCAGATTTATAGTTGAGATAGGGAAATATAAACTATACCAGATTTTTTTAATTTTTTAATAGACTGAGTTTAATATCTTCTGAATGAATCAAAAGATCGTTGATACATAAAATTTAGCTGCTTACTTAAGAATATTTTTCATTTTTTCCTAAACATTCGAGTGCAGTACTTTTTCTGATTAATAGTATTTTTTCTAATAGTATTTATTGTCATAAGCTCATAAAAATAAGCCGAATTTATTTTTTCCTCGAGTATGAAGACTTTTAATATGATTTCTCAACAAAGTAAACAGATTTTGATTATATATTCAAACTACTTGATAAGAAATTATCTCTTTAAACAAGATGTAGAACTTTAAACGAGAACCATTAGTCCTAATTTTAATTGTTTTGTTCCTTTATATTTCATTATGATTACAATATTGATTTATTGCATCACTAACTTGTACAAAAGTGAAAATTTATTAATACGCTGGACTAAGAATTACAAATAATAATCTTTTCAATTTATAAGATCTTTTATAAATACAATTATACTAAACAAAAAATACATTTTCAACAAATTTATGTACAATTACACGTATATAATAACACAAAAAATAAAATCATGTAATCTCTGGTCTCAGAAAAAAATTGTCACGAAAGGAGCGAATATTTTGAAACGGGATTACAGTCTAGAAATGAAAGATTTAAGTCGAATTTACTTTATACTCTCCAACCGATTTATTTAATGAGTAAAATTTGTGGACTTCTTCCTGTGAAATTCACTGAAAATAGGTCAGGAAAAATCGAAGGACATGTCAGTACTCTTCAGATTCTCTATGGGTATGGAAACTCATAATTAATTTAATTTAATGACAAAATTTTTAAATTGATTCGCTTAAAAAAATATTATATATATATATATATATATATAGTTACATATATATGACAAAAAGGAAACTTCATGCAAATTTATGTTTATTATTATTCAGAATAATCAAAATGATTGTTAAGAATAGATCAAACTGATAATGCTTTAACTTTTGTAAGAATGAAAATAAAATTTCTTCTATTTTTTCTTAATTATGTCGTACACAAATTTAAAGTAATTATAAAAATGTTTAATAGAAGTTATTCAGGAAAAGTTGTTTTGCATATTTAGAACGTTTTAAAAACATTTTCTTAGTGATTTAAAAAGAAATTTTTAAAAAATTCCGAAAAATCTATACAGACGCTGCAGAAATGTATATATATATATATATATATATAGTCGATATAAAAAACTGTTAATTTTTTTACTTTATTTTTCCGAAATCTTTTATAAAGTCCTAAGTTTTTTGCTAAATTCAATAAAAATTGTGGGCTAGCATAATGAAATGGCGAAAGATTGCTAAATCAATAAACTAGATATGAATATTTGATAAGAATTAAAGAGAGATTATATAAAGATACGAGACTTTACATGAATTATAAAATGAAAACGTTCATTTTGATAGAACGTATAAAGTATTATTTTATGTACTTTTATAAAATAAAACATATGTATAGCGCTGACTTCATTTCTTTTTTCCCATAAATTAATGATACGAAAAATATTAATGAAAATTATCAGATTTTATTTTTGATATTTCTATTATGAAATAGCCCAATGAATAAATGTTCACTTTTAACGAAATATTTAAATGAAATTTAGCAATTTTAAACGTGTAAAATTTTTAAATTTTAATTTTGTTCTTGACTTGCGTCTATGATATCAAGTTTTACATAATTTCCGTAAAATCAATGAAATACAATAAACGCGTGTACGTTAATGTCTTGCACGTCTTAAAATAATTTATATCAACAATAGAAGGGAGTAACGGCTAACTAAAACAATCCTGAAATCAGAATCCATGAGGTCCTTTAATCATCGTATTTTTATGTGAAAGAATGTTAGTGTTGCTGATGTACATTGGACTGCAATGTTGGGGTCTCTACCGGGACTTGCACAACGGATGGCAGAATAGCATTCGGTTGTCTACGGAATCGGCTGTAACGATAACGTGCAGCGACGTCTTGGCAGTGATGATCGTCATAGTTGTTGCGATCATTGGCTCACCCTTCCAATGTCGAAGTATCACAGCAGCCTTGAACAAGATCGTCTACGTAAAATTATCGGTTTTCTTTACATTTTTTACACAGAGCGTATAATCCTAAATTCAAACTCTTTCTCAAGTTTTAAGAAAATACATCAATATAATTTAACTTCTTCAAATATTAATTCTAGTAATTGCTGAACAAAAAACGAAAAAAAAGAATAATTTTATATGTTTATGAGGGTTCAAACGATAATCCGCGTGACTTGAAATATTGTTGCACCTAGTGAGCCCGAACAGAGTTAAGGAAATAGAATCATCGCACTTTAACCACGATGTTCGCTCACTAGCCTGCAAAATCGTCATCTAGTCCGGTGTCATTGCCGTATCCTCGTGTTTCGTTCTTAATTTATTAAACTTCCGACTGACTACACTGGCACGCGACAAGTCCAACGCTGCTAAGTCGAATAAGTACCGATCTTCGATGGCGTTTTAATCCTTTGATAATATTATTATCAAATGATCATTGATCAGAAGCGCGTTGAATACTCAAAATTACCTCACTTAATTTCTCTCGATTCTAAATACCTTACAATCCGCTGGTCTTGCTTTTACTTGGTTTCGTAATTTTAAACTTAGTCTTACATTCTTCGCACGATCTTGATCTTCGATCTTGATTTGTGTTGGAAAAACAATTTCACGCAAAGTAAGGCGGGTTTATTTCTGACCAAGTTTATACCTCAATACAGTTTCTAATCAAAACAACGATTCTTATATCACAGGACATTTTCTTTAGAATTTCGAAGATCGTATGTTTATTATCAATGCACTATTTAAAAGTCTTTGCAAAAAATTGAAAAATCTTAACATTTTTAACGTTTTGGTTGGTTGCCAATTAAAAATTTTATCTAAAAATGATGTATGAAACTTCTGATTCAGCACAATTTTATAAATTCATATACAACGAATTTCCATGTATTCCATGTATTAAAATGCAGGAAAAAACAATTTTAAATTACATCATATTTCTTTTATATAACTCTTACACGTTAATATGAAAACGATAGCAAAAGATAACTTGTTCAATTAATATTACGTAATAATTGAGTTTCATTAATTTTTAAACGTAATGAGAAATATTTTTAAAAATATCTATTCATAACCGAAGATTACTCTACAAATGTAGATGCATTTTTAAACGCTTCTGTCAGTATTCGTCTTTTGATCTGAAATTCTTATATAATGTTGTCATTTTCACAGGCATCTCGGAAAATATACGCGTAATGTACCATAACTTAAAATTAATTGAAACCTATCATAACGATAATTTTTTCTTTTATTTTGAGGTGGATGAGAAGTTGAACTTTGCTACTTCCAAAAATCTTCGTAGGCAGACCATTATAGTGGTTTCCTGTACATTTTTATATTTAATGGTATTATCAGTATTAGATTACGTTTCCTGGAGCATATCGTCCGATACTAAGAATGTATACGTATTCAGCGATAAAGGACCAATAAACTATTGTCCGTTGTATTTTATGTACGTCGTGATAATGACCTTTCAAATACAGTACGCGTTTACTCTTTTTAATGTTGGTGAAAGATTCTTGAAAATCAACTCGATAATCATGAATTATACGAACAACAATTTCGCTATCAAGCAATTCTGGAAGGATATGGAACTCGGTGAGCGTGAAGTCCTTTATGACGTTTATAATGTTGTACTTTCTTGTAAAAAGGGGAAGCGAAGACAAAGTTCGTGAAACTGTTATAGGAAATAATTAGCTGTGCGATATAAATAAGTAATTCAATAATTTACTTGAAATAAACCTTAAAAATGTTTCCTTCGTAAATATACATATCAGTGCTTTTAGTAATGTCTTTAAAAACAGATTTTCAGAGAAAGCTCTTTACTTCACTTTTAATCCTTTGTTCAAAGCTAATTGTAAATGAATTTTTTATTTTTAATTTATCTGAGAAAATAACTTTTTGTAGTTATTTCCTAAATTTAAGTTCTAAAAGAAATCTATAGTTATTTTAATTTTTACAGTAAACAGTAAATCAAGGTCTTGTATAATATTATTTTATAAACGATATTACTTTTTTACAATGTTTAATATAAGCGCTCTTAAAAGAAAACATTAAATTTAATTTGTAAATTTTATTTTCAAAAGGAAAAAGTTTTCATTCATTTTGTTATTGTAAAGTAAACACTGACACTTTTTGTTAAAAATTCTTTACAACTGAAGTATATATCGGGGAAAAAATGAAATTTAAGAACTTTTCTAGTCAATTACAATTTACCAATATTTGTTTAATCTTGAACTTTTAATAGATCTCTTATAATCATCTCACTTGAACTTTGACTTCGTCCAATGAATCATTATTTAATCTAAATATACAAATATTGAATATTTAATCAGAATGATCTATTATTAAAGATATACCGTATTTAAGAAAGGATTTGACACAAGCAATATCATTTATTTCATCTAATGTTGGGCACAGTCGGTTTCGTCGAACAAATACAATTACTGATTTTATTATCACTGGAGAAGGTATTATTTAAATTTTGTCAATAGTTTATGAAATAATTATGCTTGATAAAAGTTAAATATTGTAAGAAAACAATTTTTACTTAACGTCTTTAATATTTTTAATAATGTTTAATTGCAGTTTTTTCTTCTTAGGCTTATTAGTCACCTTTAGCATTCATAGAGTTATCTTATAACTTTTATATTTTCAACCAACACTCATTTATTGATAAAAAGAATTTACATTTAAAAAAATGAAAAATTCTTTGATTGAAAAATACTCGAATAAAGATTTTTTCTTTCAAAATTCTTATATTACACAATTTCAGTAAACTTTCATGATAAACGAAAAAACTGCAACTTAACTCATTATTCACCTATTTTGTCCTTTTATAAATCTGTTTAGGAACTGAAATAGAATCGAATGCGATCGACCAGCTAATAACATTGTATGGAATTCTCTGCGATAGCATTGTCCACATTAATAATGCTTACGGCAGTTCTATACTCTCGGGGACAATTAGTTGCTTGATACACCTTACAATAACGCCCTATTTCTTATACAATGAAATATACAGAGATAACAACAGTAGCTACTACGTTCTTATGATTAAAATTCTCTGGGTTTTCTTCCACATCTACAGGTTATTATTGTTCGTTCAGCCTTGCTACATGATAACAACGAAGGTTGGTTTATTTTTTCATGCAAATAATTTGAAAATAACGTTAAAAAGTTTTATAATACATTTTAGTTTCTAAAGAAAGCACATTAACCGGAATACAAATTTATTCAAATATTTAAGTATGACCTTTACTACGTGACCATTACTCTCGATTGTGCCTTTAATTAATTAGCTTACTGCATGCATAACTGACATCGGTATTCTGTGTTTCCTTATTTCAGATTCGACAAAATAGTTGAATTGTTACAAAAATGAATTTGTATGTTTGAATTTCGTGGAAATAGAAATTATAATTTTGTATTATAATACGTATTGTGTTTGCAAATGTAAGATTGTATCTTTTATTTCGTTGAAAAGTGCATAACAAATACATATTTTTTACATCGTTGCAAAGGTAAAAACTATGGGAATATTGGTGAGTCAAGCATTGGTTAACAACAGTAATCCTGAAGTGAAAAAACAGCTAGAAATATTTTCGATTCAGTTACTTCAAAGGCCAGTGGAATTCACTGTTTGTGGTCTTTTCTATCTTAACAGAGGCTTGGTTACGTCGGTAAAATTATTATGATAATTTAATAATTTTATTTTTGTCAAAGAAGTACGGTTTTCCTATATAAGATGAAAAGTCAATTTCTTTTTTAGTCAATCACCTCTTTTCATAATGAAACTGAACATTTTACATTAATTAAATAAATGATTGTATTAAACACATTATTTTTAAATAAAAATACACTTATAGAAATTAAAAAGCTATTTTTGCTTCGAAATATTAAACAAAATTAATTAAAAAGTATTATTAAATGAAGATAAAAAGTATCGCGCATACTTTAATTATAACGAGCTTCAAACAATTATTTAATAAAAAATGTTTATTATTTTCTTTTTATTTAATAATTTTTTTTTTATTAAAATATCTTTTTATTTAATAAAATTATATGCAATTGATTACTTATTAATTTTAAAATTCACTTTATGTACACTTAATAAAATTGCATTGTTTGTTGTGTTTCAAAACTGAATAGGCTGTTATATTTAGTTACATTAGTACTGAAATATTTAGTTTCAAATTTTATTATTTAACGACAATTTACTTGTTGGAATAACAATTAGTTTTTAAAGAATATAATTCTGAAATTTTTTTATAAGCTTTAATCGTTAAACGAATATTATTATTTGTGAATCATATTAAATTAAAAGTTGTCTTGATAAAGGTTATTAGATGATTTTTTTCGTAACCAAAATGTCAATTTAAAAGTTATAATAAAGAACCATTGTTTGAATGAACATTAAAAACCATTAAAAAAAATTTAATTAATTTTAATTGTGTATCGCTTCTAAACTAAAAATATTTATATTAGATTGTGGGGTCAGTCACTACATATCTCGTGATACTCTTACAATTTCAAAAAGCTAATGATACCGAAGTAACAAAAATCCTACCGATTAACACGACCGAGCTACTTAAAAATGTATCTACCATTCAGAATATAAGTGAAATAAAAATGCATTAATGATTAAATAAAATAAGGTACAATAAGAAGAAAAACTGAATAAGGTAAATAAAATGTAGGATGATTTTTACTGTAAATAAACTGTTTTATTTTATTCATTCCACAGATATGAACGTGCAATCACTATCTGAGAACTACGCGGTTAACGTCTAAATACAGTAAAGAACGCGAAAATACTTTGACTCTTTTTGCCTTCGATTTTCTTTATAATTTAATATATATATATATATGTATACATATATATACTTAATTAATATGTATATATACATACAATGCACACTCCTAAGCATCAGATGTCATCCAATATACTTGCATTTTGTTCTTCTAATGTATCAAGTATAAAATTGTTTCGGTTTCTTTGTCTTTTTTATTTATTTAAAATTAGTATTCGATTTTGCCTCGAGAAATACTTGTTTTATTCTCGAAGTAGACACATGCTTTCACCAAATCGAGCTCTGAATTTATTTTCAGAAAAAGCCGCCGGACCTTCAAGAAGAAAAAACTCATGAAACCATTCAGAGGCACGGGTCATTAATAAAACACCAGAAACACACTAGAGAACTAATTTCTTTTGTATACGAAGACAATATGCACGAATATATTTACATAAAATTTAATTGCGATCATGGTTGAACTATTCACTTTTTTTTAATAGACCAATAATTTATAATTAAATTTTTTTCGTTCGACGTCTAAAATTAAAAATCTGTCACAGCCAGTCCAAACGCCTGTTTTAACACCAAAAATCTAAAGCAATACAATTTTTACTATCTCTTTTTAGTCTCTAATTAATATCAAATCACTTCACTCTCTCTATCTCTCTCTCTCTCTCTCTCTCTCTCTCTCTCTCTCTCTCTCGTCTAAATACATATTTTGTTCATATTAATTATATTTCATTCCATTATTAATTTATTTTCTTTCCTCTAACAATCGCTTACATTCATTCTCTTTTATTTTTAGACATTTACACAAACACTTTTTCATAATCTTCTCTCAAACAAATTGCTCTGTATAAATGATTAATCTAGAAATAAATATTAGCTCGCTGAAAGAATATAACACCCCACTCCGTGCCTATCGTGTGATTGTTATTTCCATTTCTTTTTTTCTCCTTTTTCCCCTCTTTCATTTAACATAGATATTATATATGATATAAATGATGTATAAATTCGCCAGAAATCGACATTTTAAAGCTCTTCTCGTACATTCATATGCACACAATGCTTTTAGCAATTCATTCGTATTATTTTATCTGCTTTCTTTTTCCTGAGAAGTTTTTTTCATTGAGCGCCGGCGCTCAATTTGCGCTGCTTGTTTCAACAATAGGCAGCG
Organism: Wiebesia pumilae; assembly: GCA_018907045.1. NCBI lineage: Eukaryota > Metazoa > Arthropoda > Insecta > Hymenoptera > Agaonidae > Wiebesia > Wiebesia pumilae. The sequence continues at coordinate 9,094,778 of JACCHZ010000138.1, forward strand.
GCTGGCTCTGGTTCTGCTGTACGAGTTGGAATGGCGATTCACAACAATCATCCTTACCGAAGCTTTGTATTACCGGTTTCCTTGCCGACACTGAAAAATTAGCCAATGGTGGCGGTGACGGTAAACTCTCAATTTCATTCTCCATCAATTTGTTCTGGTGGCGGTTCGCGCACTGACACGGATTTATGTGATGGTGCAGACGGGAGAAACAGTCTCTGCAAACTCGCACAGGATTATAGAGCTGCTCATTGGGCAAAGGCGTTGAGTTCTCTGAGCAATCTGCGCAGAATATCTTGCCGCAGCATCTGTAATTAATTATATACGTCTCGTTACTTTAAGATTTTCAATTTTATATTCTCACAATATGCAATAATCGATCGTGATATGAAATATATAATATTTAATATATTAGGATATATTAAAAGTATGTCGCGGTAAAGTAATGGTAAAAATAATGAATAATTTTAATAGGGAATTAAGTCTATATTTTATGTATCGAGCAGAAAAATGCGTTAATATTCAATTATTCAAAACGTGTATTATTTAAAAAGTTTTTATTTGTATTTTTATAATTATAAGATACATACCACCACACTTTGAAGGTAGTCCTTGCATCAGACTCACTATTAAATGAACATGTAAAATTTTTTAGTATTTTTTTTCGGAAATTATTAAAGTATTAATGCACACTATTTTATAGTAGGCCATCGAAATTTGAACAAAATTATTTTCTTAATATAATTAATCAATCTAAAAGGGCTATTCGCACGAGTCAAAGAAAGGACTACCTTAGAGTTAATGAAAAAACAAAAAAAAAAAAGAATTATTCATAGCAGTAAGACTTGAAATAAGAAGCTTAAAAGTTTAATAAATTGTGGAAAAATTACCTGCAATGGTGTTTGCGCCTGCCCAACCAAAATTCCGTGTCGCATCCCATACACCGATTGACTGCATGATCAGGTACCCATAACGTTGGTGCTGGTCCAGGTTCATCCAATGCTTCCCACGACATATCAGAAGGTAAAGATTCTCCATGGTCTCCTGTACTTCCTACGGAGTCCGGTAATGAGCCCTAAGATAGCAAAGTTTTGAAAAATAATTTCTAAAATTAATGTTAATTTATTTTAAATAACCGTAAAACTTACGATATCATCAACTCGTTCTGCGTCCGTATTGTGATTGCACACTTGTTTAATTAAAGCCATTCTTGTTGTATGTAGTTCTTTTCTCAATGCTTCTTCTTTAAGCTGAAAGTAGATAAATTATAATAATTTTAATGAATTAAATAACTAGATTGTAGAATTGCTTGTTTGTAAGCTATTATTTCTTGATTCTTGTATCAAACAATATTTTATTATGAGCTCGATTTATTTATTTAAGTAGAGTAAAGTGTCTATATATGTGTAATCACTTTAATCTGAAAACTAATAATTACATTCACAGTTGTAGAGTTTTACTTGTCAATATTGAGCTTAACTATCTTATTTTCATAATATTCTAATTATGCAAAATAAAATCATTCTTATTTACTCAATCTACTTATGTACAGATTATTATTCAAAATAGCTGACTGAATAATCATTATAAATCATGATCTACACTTATGTAAATTTTATTTGATTAAAAATACGATTTTTTGTTTAAAAATCACAAGTTATTATTACAGCTTAGCTGTATTTAAGATAATTTAAATATGACAATTTTATAATTGGTTACAAACTCAAAGCTATTATTTATAACTATAAAATTAAGTTTATTGTATTTGATTGAATATAATGAAAAAATGATTTGCACTATTATATTTGAGATAATACCATTATACTAGAATTATTATTTTTATTCGTAATAAAATATTTTGTTAGAAAAGTTTTTTTAATTTTAAATTTTATTGTATTGTCCATTACATAAATATATTAATAATCTATCATTTTAATATGTGATATATATATATATATAATAAAAAATGATATTAAACCCAAGTGTTTCTGATTACATAATTACAAAATTCATAATTTGCATAATTTTGATAAAACCAAAGTATATTAATTTTATAACAAATGAACAGTATTCTACTATGTTGAATTACCTTATTTTCGACAATGATTTGTTGAACTCTTATTTGAACGTCGCAATGAATAACTGGAAGGCCATCGACGTCATCGAGTCGATCAAAATTGTCAATCATGATATCTTGATGGATAGGCGATGCCGGACAAATACTACTCGGTGTCCGCGAAATTAACGGTACGCTAGTTTCGCTTACATCACTTCCTTCATTATGATTACGATTACACGTGTGACGGATGACGGTTGCCGTATCGATCCAATGGGCTTCTGAATCTTGTATATGATCTGTTATTTGTGATCTAGAATTCAGATTTTCTATTACCCTAGTGAATTAACGTATGTGTTTGTAAATATAATATTAAATTCTATACTATTTTAATCGTTATTACTATAATACTTAAATAGTCACATCAATAAAATAAGTAATTTATTTTTTCAAAGTTTTAGATTCTAAATATTTATTAGTATTGTTACTATTAAATAAATTTAAAAATAAATTTGCAATTAACGATTGCACAGACTTCATTCAATAATTAAAATTGTTAGCTTAAATATAACATTGAAAAAAATTCTACTCCAAAGTAAGGATAATCTTAAACTGTTAACTCACAATTCTTTTTCATCATTAGGCTTAGCAATTATTAAATCGCCGTTGGGTATAATTGTATCTGTAGAGCTGTCTACCGAAGCATTAGCTGTTGTTTCAATCAACACTTGCTCTTCATTTAATAAAATTTTTATATTTTCAGTCTCTTTAAAATTTTCACTAACTACTTGCAGTTTATCACTATCATTATTAGTCTCAATTTTTTCCGGCTCATTTTCCAAATTAAGTGAATCAAATTTTCTGAAAAAAGTTGCAACGAAAAGTTAAATATTTTATTTCTAGTAATCATTATAAATGTTGTATTAAATATCTTACTTTTCGACAGAAATGCTTGGATCGCTTAACCTACGATGAAGATAAGTCATGTGATCTTGAGCTTGGACAAGATCTCCATAGGAACGTGTTTTTGTCATTTGCCCTTGTGGTTCTTCATTTTCACCAGCTTCAATATCAATTATCGATACTCGTGGTTTAATATCACTGAGACCTAGAGGAGTCTCCACACTTCCTAAATACACTGCTGACCAAAGTTTGAGATCTCTTACATTGCAACTAGGCCATAATACCTGTTAAAATCAACATAATTAAATTTGATTTTTTAATACACATGCATTTAATACACTTATCTATAAATATGTATGTACTAACTTGATTTTTTGAAGGAGAATACAAATGATTAACGAAAGATGTAGAATTTAAAAAACGCCAAACTGAAAACGTACGCTCTCGTATCCTTAATTGTAACCTTTCTTGCCTAGTGTTGCATAAAAATGTACCAAATAATTGAGAATACGTATGCTGAGCTAATTTTACCTATAAATAGAATTATAATTGTGACTTCACTTTTGAGCAAATTGTAAACTTCATCGATGATAATTAAATGATTAATATAAACTCTTACAAGATATGCAGGTGACATCTGGAAGCTGCATTTAAATTGCTTAATTAATTGATGTACACAGTCAAGCCATTGCAAAAATACGGGACATCTTTCATTCGGATCCTCACATCCTACAGTTTGACCACATCGATCCGCGAATTTGTGTCCAAAGTCAAGCCATTCCCTTTCGCATAAGACTTGAAAACCCTATTTTAAACGAAACGCAATTTTTCAAAATTTTAGAAATTATTTCAAATACTTATTTAATATTTTAATTTGCACCACAAAATATAAATTTTATAACATTTATATCCAATTATTTATATTCAACTATTCCATATTTTTCAACGTATACGTAAGATCTTGATAGACGTTTTTAAATGAAATAAATTTTCCTAAAACATTTAGTTTCTAAATTTCAATTAAATGATTTTTCAAGTTTTCTCTTTATTGTTGTAACAATAATAGTAGATAATGCAAATAATTTTTCACTCATTGCTAACCGAAACATTATACCGGCATAAAATAAAAGAATGATTCAATTGATATTAATATGATCTTTTTTAAAGAGAAATATATCAAACCTCCATTGTTCGATAATACGGATCAAGTAGAATTTGGGCGAGCGCGACAATCTGGGGCGTTCTATCCCAGCCATCGCTACAATGCACTAATACTGGTCTACCATCCCTTTCGATTGCTGATGCGACCGTGACAGCCGCCCTGAGCAAACCCGACATGTGCTGTAACCATCTCGTTCCCTCTAGCAAACTTAACCAGCTGCGAAATTGTACAAAATTACCATCATTATTTATGGTATTACGCAAAATTACTCAAATTAAATTTTAATTATTTGCAAATAATTCGATACGAAAATATTATCTGTATGAGATTAAAATTTTTGAAATGTAAATAATAAATCCGAAACTGAGACAATAAGAAACTAAAATTAAATATATAACTAGAAGTAATGACAGTTAAATACCAGTTCTTGAAAATATAATTATGCTATATCGTGCTGCAATTATATTCAACCCTTAATATTATAGCTACTTATATTTCTTTAACAATATTTTTTATGATTTGTTCGATGTTTACGGTTTTCTTACGTCAATTAAAAACAACATTAGTTATGTAATTGGAATATAGCATAAAAATAACGCAATCTACCTGGTTAATACTTTTTGTAACAATTACGCAAGTTCGTGCAAAACTAGAAAATATCAAATTTCAAGTCATTGTATATTTACTTGTTCTGATCGGCGTCAGAGGCACACAATTGACGCACCGCATGAAAACTTTTTCTTATCGAGTGTATGTTTGGAAGATTCATAAACTGAATATCGCAGCTCGGATAATACTCTGGACATTCGCAACCGCCTCCGCGCGCTCGATTCGCCACAGCCGTCGTATAAGACCTTGCGTCGACAATGAGGACTTTCTGTGAATTGAACAAGATGTTATTTCATTAGTTTTCCGAAATAACTTTAAAATAAGAAAAAACCTGCCAAGATTAACATTTTACAAAAAAAAAGTCAATAATATAAATACTAAATTTTGATAAAACGTTTTTTTTTTAATGAATAGTGATTTTAAGAATTTTCTTAAATGACTCTTATTTCTTGAGATGCAGTACGTACAGTATCAATCTTAGTCGGTATAACACGTAACCTAATATAGTATGAATTGTGAATCATACTGATATTTTTAGTTTGTTACTCTAAAATTATTAAATGCATCAATTGATTTTAACAGATTCATATGGTTTACGTTTTTATTCAAAAAGTTAATAAGTAAATATCTTCTAATACTCATCTAACATCCTTGTTTTCAGATGAATGGATGACCAAGGTTCATATTTTATTATATGATAACGATATATCAAATCTTTTTCTTTGAAATAGCAAAACTTTTAAAACATTACTTTTGTAGTAGCTGGTGAAATAGGCTCATCCCTTGGGTCGGAATAATTGATTGGTGTGTCAATCATTGTAGATTCACCTCTATCATAGGAACATGCATCCGATAAAGCTTTCAAAAGATCTTCATCTTCAGAACTACGCCATCCTAACCAACCAACTTCTGGTTGACTACTACGAGCTATCACAGCTCCATTATTAACATGTCTGTAATTATGAAATTTATAAAATTAAATAGATATTTCAACGTATAATTAGCTCAATTATTAATTGTTACATCTAAAATAATCTATAATATTTATATCTCTTCTATAAAATTTATTTTTTAACTTCTACTACTAATATAATTTATTTAGCTTGAAATTAATTTAGCATTTTACATTTTTTAATTATATACATTATATACAATCCAAACATGAAATGAGAATGTTACCTCCAAACTACTGCAGGAATTCTCCTGGAACTCCTAAATTTAGCAACGTCTTCAAGGATCTTATCTGTAATGCACGCAGGAACAAGGAGTTGAGGGGGGTAAGATGGGCACATTTGGTAATCTTTGTTTATTTGACTAATACGCCAAGTTCCATGCAAATTGAACTTTAGTCGTTCTACCTGAAATATAGAAAATATAATTTAAAAAATAATAAACCTGATAGAAATTTTAGATATAAATATGGAATTTTATAAAATTATTTTCAGATAGAATATTATCTTATTTTTATAAAATATTGTCATATAAAATGAATAAATTATTTTAAATAACAAACTATTTAACAATAAATTTAATAAATAACCAATGAGTTTTTTTTATATTAATCTTTTATATTTTTATACTATTTATAGTTTTTTTTTAATTTTTTATATTATTTTATAATATTCATTCTGCTTATTAAATATAAAGTATCGCACTTCTGAATTGAAAGTTGTGAGGTAAGAATTGCTATCTTTTCCTAGTCTGGGATAATCTTTTCCTTCTTCCATTGACCAAGCATAATATGCAAAAGCAAACATGTCTTCAATACTTCTCCTTGGAAAAGTGACTTTGTGTAGTCGCTTGAACCATTCTAAGCAGTGCTCATTAGTAGAAAAAGCACAGCTGCAATAGAATATCATAAACATATATTTCCTTATTATTACTACTAACATTACTACTACTACTACTAGTAGTACTACTACAACAACTACTACTATTATAACCATTGTATGTTAGTTTTTGAATTTCATTATTTTATTAACAGAAGAATAACACTTTTTGTTTTAGATCAATTCTATTCAGGATGTTTGCTCATAACCTATTTCCTTCAAATCTTATTTGAAATTATCTTTTTAAATACAAATTTTATTTTAAAAAAATAGATATTTTAATTAAAATACTTTTAAAACACTGATAAATTTTAAGAGAACTAAGTGGCTTTACGAATAACAAATAAAGATACATGCTATCAGTTATAATTAATTAAATGATTAAAGACGTTGAAAATGATAATAATGATTTATAGTTAAGCTGTTTGTTTTCATAAAATTTTAATTGAAACCATTTTTCTTATAAATTTGCAATAATAATATTTATTTTCAACTTAAAATGAGTATCAAAAACTGAAAAAATCTTTTCAGTATGGTAGAGGTATAGACTAATTTAAATACTTATATTAAATTATCAAACTGTCTAAATTTTTCCATAAAATCCTCAATTTAAATTCTCTAATACTAGAGAACAAGCAAATTTTACGAGAGTATGATACAAAAATAATATACACCTTATTGATCGTGCATCTTTGCAGCCAATGTGCAAGTAAAAGATTTCTTTTACTTCTAGATGTTCTATTAGACCTAGCGGTACATTGTAGCATCCTTGACCAAGCTGTAAGTATAATCTGTAGTTTGATAGTGCCAATACACCATCTGACGTGCGTCCCAAAGCTACAATATACTCTCCACTCAAAAGAACAAAAGGTATCGTAAGATTTGGGTCCTCAAAATCAAAATGTGCAGGTTTGGGAAATAGCTCAGAAGCACGTAGATGGCAAATTGATTGCAGACTTGTAGGTTCCTCAGAACTTTCCATCTCAATCTAAATAAATAAGAGATGCATTATTATAACATTTAGTAAAACATGCGGTGGTTATTCACTATTTTTTCAATATAATATTTATGTTTTTAATAATCCACATTAATTTACAATATTTTTTTGCAGAAGTAAGTTTATTTTTTAAAGTCAGTTTTTAATTTAATTTAATTCATCTTTGAAACACAGAAATGTCCATATTTGTTCAATAATTTGATAACAGTGAACTTTGTATACTTACGATTTAAATAAATAAAATATGTTCATCCTTGAAAGATAATTACATTTATGTTCTTTGATGGCCTTTATGTATGAATTTTTAATAGTACTAAACTGATTATAAATAAATCAAAGATACATTTATTTCATTAACTTGGTTCCGACAAGACATTTATATCGATAATTTCTTATCACATAATTTCAACACCAAATTCTTTTATCACTGTGGTTACTTTCATCAAAATAAAACAAGAGTCCGATTGCAGTGAATCCCACATCGATAAAATTTAGACCTTCTACAATGCATCAATAAAAATAATATGCAAAATTAAACAACTCATGTATCTCTTTGCATAATACCGTATACTTTCTTCATTAATCAGAAGTCTATGAAAGATATTTAACGATGATGTATAGAAAGTAGATAAAGAGAAATTTTACTAACCTCTTAAAAGTATCAAAGTGACTGTAACCCTAGACTCCGAGGGTCTGGGAAAATCTCACAAGAATTCAGATCCTATAAAATAAAACATTGCGATGAATTGAACATATTTAATAATAAATTACAGAAGATGATTAATCTTGCAATTATAAATAGCATAAGCACAAAAATAGATCATTGCTTACTAATATTATTACTAAAAAGGAAACTATTACTGAAAGTATATATCTGAACCAATGACACATCTATTAGCATTTAAAAAGTCTGACGCAGATGAAATAAAAAGAAAAATTATATTATTCGTGAAAAAAAGATATGCATACGTCATCGAAGACGCATCTTCTGAAATTGTATTATCACTATCTAATTATTTGTTTTGAAGGAGTATTTCATTAAAAAGTCGCATGTTGCGAATTAGTAATTTATTTCAAGAAAATTACATGTAATGTTTAATATGTTCACAAATTTGAAAGAGAGCTTAAAAACGTGGTTCTTAAACCCTTAAACTTAAAAACAAAGAAAATCCAGAATGCATTGGAAAGTTATTTGCGTTGACTGAGCGTCAGAAACTCTGCGAATTCATTTATAAATAAACTCGACACCACAGATAAACGTTGAAATTTCATGTATATCACGAAGAAAAAAAGCAGAAAGACCAACCGCATTGATAAAAAATTAGCAAACGAAATGTTGAGCGAGATAGGCAGGAAAAACGTCTTGGTTCGCGTGCGATTATGCAATACACCGAGTGCCTCTTTAACGGCGCTGGAGAAACTGATAAGTTGACGATGGTTTTCTCGACGACCGGGAAAACCGTGTGCTCAACTTTCGAAAGTTGAGCACACGTCGGATTAGGTCCAAGAGGATGATTTTCAGATGGTGGTGACACATGCGCGCGCTCGCGAGCGATCTGCCCTAAATATGCAACGCGGTTAGCGTGGAATTCCGTCATAAAAAGAGTGGAACGATTTTCCATCGGCGTGCAGCGATGCAGAAAAATAACGCGCGAGCGCCATCGTCAAAGGACGGGCACGGATCGCGAATCACGACTACAAAATGCTCTCGGAAGGAAATGATCTCGCCGTGGAAAGGCAGACTGATGTTGACGCACGATAATTACGCTTTTTGATTCGCTTGACAGCAAAGCTCGTGTACGCGAGGTATGACTGTTGGCTAGTGTTATTTTTGGAACTAAAACTTTTCCGACATTTTATTTTTTCACTTCTGTCCAACGCTTATCGTTATTAATTTAATCAAGTAATTAATTAAGACTTACATCTGCTTTTAGAATCGTGCCTTTACTCTGTATTACCTTGGTTATGAAATAGAAAATATTACGTGTTATCGATCAAGAGGTTAAAAATATTGGTAATTTTAAACCTTGAAAATGGCAAAAAGAAATTGACGATTTGTATGATGCTATAACGCTATAACGTTATAATGCTATAATGCTCTAATGCTGTAATGCCAGTGTTTACTATGCGCTTTGTGTCGTAGGCACGAAAAAGCAGAATCATTTTCATAATTACATCATCGAGTTCTGAAACGTTTCCACGGATATCTTTAACGTTTTGATGCTTACAATTGAGCGCAAGCACATTGAAAATAAGTAAAATTATTCGATGCTAATACACGAGAAAAATTCCAAGATCTACAATCAATAGTACTATATGTTTTTCAAATGATAATTAGTAAATAACGTTAAAATAGAGTCATAAGAAAACAAGAGACTATATATAGACGTTAAAGAAGTACGGATATCATGTTTGCAATAACTGTTTACTAACTGTAAGATGATCGTTTGCAATTCTGATTATTTTCAAGTCGGTAAAGCGAACAAATTAATGCGATAATAATTCGATAGCCGTTAGAAAAAAGCTACACTTGTATAATTTAGTTACACATGTAGTAAGTATACAGGCCAACGATTTTGGTGGGCAAGCATTGGAATGAACTTTGACACTTATTCAACGGGTTTTTGACACTCACTGAATTACCAATTATCCCAGCAAGAAATCGTCTTGTGAGAATTGCAATTCAAAATGGAGCAGACACTACACTTGAGCACACGCGAAAAAAATCAATGAATTTTCACTTCTTAATACGACGAAAATTCCCTCTGGATCAAGCCGAAAATCCGAACAGCAAAGTTCGCGAAAAGCAGCGTTGTTTTCGCTGAAAAATTGCCGCGCGATACTCGCCGAAGGTCGTCCTTTGCTTCGTAATTGCATTTCGCAGTTTAAGTCCAGCCATTTCTACGATATACATCCTATCGAAAACGAAAACGAAATTTTCCTACATCGTGCACGAACATCCCCCCATTAGGCTTGTAGCGATTTCGCCGAGAAGTAAATTTCTCTCCCGCTAAGGGAATAATAGCGCGAAACGTAGATGCACTGGTAATTCCTACGTCGACACGTTTCGCAAAATTCGTACGAGAATACACTGGCGCTAATGGCGAGACAAGGTATTTTGACAAACGCACCGCGTGCCTCCGCACGTTTTCCGCCTTTTTCAATCCTTTACAGAGTTATCGTTTGATTCGAGTGCGACTCGAACTCGTGCCAATGACAAAATCATTATTAGAAAGGCAAATCGTTAAGAGGTTAATGTTTTTCTGACCCTGTCCTTCTCCGGTCGAACGGCGTTGTTTCTTTTCGCTTACGTGCGCCTGTGTGCATCGTCGACGAAGACGGAAGGTGTGCGGGCGCGAGAGAGCGACGAAAAAAACGCGACTGTGTCGGAAGAGCGAACGAGAAGCGAAAGAGAGTGGGATTGGTGGGAAAGAGGGAGGACGGGAGGGGCAGAGGGTGAGAATTATACATATATATCTTTTTTTTTTAAGAGAGAGAGAGAGAGAGAGAGAGTAAAAAGTCGAGTGCTTATACACGTATAAGAGCGCAAAGGTGTCGCATCGGCGCAAAAAAGCAGAGGGCCACGTATCAACGCACTCACCTCTCCGTCGTCCTTATCGACTCGAGGGCCGAGGAAGAAGCGATCGCTTCCTCGGCTGTTTACTACGTACTCCTCTTCTGCTTGTCAGCTATGCAACTACCTACGTACACATCCGCATACGCAAACACACGTCCGAATACACGTCATCCAAACATACGTAGGTGCGTAGGTCTCGCGGTGTCGGGTGTCAGGCGAAATTCATAAAGGCGCTGCTCGCCGAGTTTACCTCGTGACTCGCCGTCACTCGCCGCCAGCAGCTTTGCTCCGCTGCTCACCACCGTGACTCGCGACACCGAGGAACTCCCGCAGCTGCTGTTCCGCTGCTATCGCGAGGCGAGGAGCATCGTTTCGCGCTCTTTTCGCTCCCTCCCTCGCGGTAGTTTGCTTCGCTCACGGGACGCGGACGGGACGCGGACGGGACGCGGGAAGGCGACCGTTCGTCACCGGGGTTTTCTCAGCGACGGCGCCGAGGACGAAAGACGTAGAGAAGCGGAGGCGACTGCCGCGACATATGTCGCGCTCGGTACTGTCCCCCCGGCCACCAGCGAGACACAAAAATGCCTCCCGGGGCTCCTTCTCTTCCTCCTTGACGACGATTCTTGGGCACTGGCCCAAGCAGCTTCTTCTAGGCGACTTCAACGGACTCGAGCAGCGCTCGCGGACGGTCCGCCAACTGTCGTGCAGCCGCGCTCGTTGCAGACAAAAGCGCACGCGAACTTCCGCCGTCGCTGTTCGTTCCGTTTTTTCACTTTTGACACTCGAGCACCGAAATCTCGTCGACACGTCGCCTCCACCACTCGACGTCCTTTTTTTTATCGTTTGGCCGCACCAGCCACGCCGAGCCCCGGCGGTGAGGATCGCGAAAACAAAATCTTTTGCGCCGATGCAGACGTTCTTCCGACGAAACGACGAAGAAAATGCAACGCACGAGGATTATTGAAGTCAGGAGTGTCGAGGCTGTGAGGTTGCCTCGGACACACACATACGCACGCGCGTGCGCGCTCATGCACGCGTAAGCTTAAAGCCTGATCCGATGTAAACTGATCATCGCGTCGTTAGCGGTTGTGCGCTTTCTTGTGTCACTATACTGTATATACGCCTCGTAATTTCTCGTACTTGCAGTCCCAACTGCTCGAGCAAAGCGGTAAACTTGAAAATACGCGACGATACGATTAACGTTTGAGTTTCTTTCGTTTAACTGCTTCTCTCTACGCCAAATAAATAATTCCTAAGATTTATTAGCTTGATAGGAGAGAGCTCGATCATTGTTGTTAGCGCGTGATTTCTGTTTCATTTCGTTCTGCTGTATTAAATTTGCATAAACTTACTTTTGAATTCTGTAGTAGATTATACTTATTTTGTGGTGTAGCCGTGCATCTAAACTAGTGTAAATTTTTTAAATAAAAAACAAGTTACATCCTTTGGTTATGTGTTAAATAACGATACTGTTTTTCAGTCCTCGTTTTGTAATGCCTACATAACGAATTAGAAGCAAATTATAAAGATAAAAATTTTATAAAATTTTATATTTTTTATAAGGATAACAAATTTCTCACCGTATTATAATTATTACTAGTAAGTTCATAACTTCACATTTACCTAAATCTATTAAATGTTTCATGTTTGCATGGATAATAATATTTGTCTTATTAAATAATATTTGTGTAACAAAAGAAATGATTTTGAATATTCAGACTTAGATATAATTAAAAATTACGTACGAATGACTAATTGCATTAAAAAAACACACCAACGTTTATTTTTACAAAAAGCTTTACTGATTTATCGTATAATTTAAATAGCTGTATATTAAATTACAAAGTTGTGATAATTTTTTTTAAATAAAAAAAATATCATTTTAAAAAGTAAAAAACCAATTATTGTACATAAGATACTAACCCAACGTTGTATAATATATCAACAGTTTTATAATGGCTGAAAGATTTTGTACTGTGATACGTAATAGTGACTTACAAATTACATTTTTGTTGAAACAACTTAGAATTGCAATTACGATAACTTTTAATAAATATTGTTATCGCACGTAAAGCTTATTTTTATTAATAAATGTATGAATTAAATTAGAGGTTGAGAAAATAGTACGAAATATTTATATATAAAATTTGTATTTTACTGTTAAATAGTTGGAATATAATTAACTAATTTCAAATGCTTAGAAATTATTTAGATATAAAAGTTTAGTGTCAGTCACATAATGACCACGTGAATTGAAGTACAAATATTTCTTGCAACTTGCTATTTTTTTTTATCATAAATTTAAACTTGAAATTTTGTTTCTTTTGTTTGAATGTACAAAATACTTTATTCTCCAACTTACAATTAAAGTGTTTTTAAAATATTAAAATTTTATATATTACTAAAAAAAAATTGATTAGATAATGAACAAAATGTAAGTGTAGAATATATTTTCTCATTTTAATTTAGTACGGATCAAGTACTTTTGTTGCTTAAGCAAAGTAAAGAGTACGAATGTACTAGATTCCAGATATCCTCGTGTTTTGATCATGCTTTCCAGAAATTAGGATTCTGTTGTAGCCGTCTTTCAAAAGTTTCATACCATCCTTGTATGGTCGACAATGGTACAAAATTTTCTGTAGGATTCGCTGTCATTTGTGTTTGAGTTACAGAAAAACTAGACACATAGTTCAAAAAACTAGTAATCATTTTTTGTGCAAATTCTATAAAAGAATTTGTGGCATTTAGAGTTGCTACAGCTGCTTGCTGTTCCAAAATACCAAGCGGTTCTACAGAAATACCAATTTGAGCAACATGAGAAATTTTAGCTATACCGAATATTCCTAAATTACTATTTTCAAACTCATGATTCCTCTTCAAGTTTGAAATTTTAAATATCGCAGATGGCTTGTTATTTGAAATATATCCCAAGAACTGCCAGTTTGGTGGTGCATTTGAATCAGGCCAGCTAAAATAAACTGCAATATTCAAATTTAAATAAATGACATTTTCAAACCTTTATTACTACGTTTAATATATATCAAATTTAAATATACCAGCACCACCCATTCCATCTATAAATGGAACTGTTCCAGTAAGAAAGACAACAATATGGTTGATATTATCAGCATCAGTAACAGTTATTAAAAATTGATTTTCTCCAATCTGTTGGAAATCTGTTTGGACCTGAAAAATAAAATAATTTCTAAAAAAATTAGGGTTATCTTTGATTAGGATACAAATTCGATTTACACTTTAATGCCTAATGAAATATTACTCTAACTAAATATGTTTTAACATTATATATAAGAAAATTAAGCTATGCTTTAACTTTTAAGATAATTTTGATAGTTGCAGAATATTCTAGATGTTATTAAACACAAGAGGAACCGGAGATTTGAAGTCAAATAAAGGTTCGGTATTAATCTTGAACAAATTGTAAAAGAAACAATAAACTTACCAAACGACCGGAGACGATAATACCCATCATACTCATTTTTAAAGATTTCAATTTTTTTTACAATTTAAAAAAAACTAATTTCTTCGCGTAATAACGCGTGTTTATAAAGATGAAAAAACCATCGCGGTAGTACCGCCTTCTTTATAAACCCATGAATTACTACCGATGCGTCGAAATACAACTACATACGTAAGAATTGAAGTTTACGTACGCAACGCAGCGTAACCTATAAAAAAAATAGTTGATTTGTTAAACGAGATCTTCTTTATTTTTAATTTATTTAACAAAGAAAAACGTTATTTTTGGGAGAGCAGCTTTATTAAAATGGTCAGAACAATATATATATATTAAATGTACGTGTATATTACATATGTGTATGTATATATATAAAATATATGTGTATATTACATATGTACATATATATTAAAATGATCTGCGAATGCTTTTAATTAATTTTTTTGTTGATAAAATATTGCATGAAAGACGAACTATTGATAAGAAAGAATTATACAATGCGATAAATTCAAAATTTTATTAACGCAATGTGATAAAGCACTTATTCTGAAAAGTTAAAAAATATTTCCATTATACAGTTTTTATTTTAATTCATACAAACAATAATTGTTATAAGTACTTGTACTATTCATTAATTGCATATTTCAGTTCTTTTGGTTATAAACTTATACAATAATTTATAAATTGTGTAACTGAAATCCATACACGGGATATTTTTTTAAATGTTCTTTCAAAACATAAGGAAACATTGAAAAAACTTTAAAACAAGTACCCATGCCTTCAGAATCTATAATTGTGTTATAACCTGATTCCAGTTTCTGTTTTTCTTTTTTAGAAGCAACATTGCAAAGATTTATTAATCGTACATTAATACCTAATTCCATTAAAAAATCTCGTTGATTTACGGGTCCATAACATAACAGTTTATTGGACTCTAATGCTACTTTCTTGAGAAGTGAAAAATCAACATCAGCAGTTAAATCTGCTTTGCCTGGTTCTAATAACGGGTCACACTGTTTATGTTGACGAAATGCTCTAAAAGTGTCAGTCTTATCACCATTATGTCCATAATCAATTATAAGTGCGAACCCTCCATTTTGTGTTATAGCAGAAGAAATATATCGCATTATGTTCATAGATTCTAAACTAATTTCTACATGATCTCTTTTTTCATCCTTATTTAAAATGGTATCACAGGCAGCTGTTTTGGATAGAACAAATCTAAATTTTTCTTCTGTTTTATTACTTAAATCAATATCAACTAAAACTTCAAACCACCCATCATTTGTTTTCTGAAATTTATAAATAGGCAATGCATCAAAAAATTCTTGGGCAATAAAAATACTAAAACCTTCTGGAATATCAAGAATTGACTTATACCAAAATACATTTACATTATCTTTCGTTCTTCCTTTTTTATAATACTTTTTCACAGAATTTGGTTTCACAATTTCTTCTGATTCCAATGAACATAATTTTATTTTCTGTATTTCTGATAAAACTGGACTTATTTCCACTAAGTGAAGGGAAACTAAATTGGACATACCAAACTTATGGAAAACCCGAAGGATATCTTTTGATAAAGTACCTCGCCCTGGTCCAAGCTCCACTAATTGAAATTGCTTATTATGTATTTTTTTACGTTCATTTATAATCCAAACAGCAATCATTTCTCCAAATAGTTGACTAATTTCTGGAGAAGTTGTAAAATCACCCTTTGGTCCAAAAACATCTTTATTTATATAAAAGCCTTTAGTTGGATGTGTTAAAACTTGTTTCATATAGTTAGCCACACTAATTGGTCCTCCCAATTTAATTTTTAAGTATAAGTCTTTAGATAATTCTGATGTATTATAATTAAAATCAGTTTTACTGAACACATTTTGATCCACAATACAGTTTGCAGATGTAGAAGCAAATAACAGTTTCTTTGACTGATAATTCACTTGTGAATAATAGGTTTTTATTATGCACAGTTTATTCGTTATACTATTCATTATAAATTTTTGATATACGTATATTTTTTATACGTTGTACAAAAATGTTTTTATAAATAAATCTCTTAGTACCAACTAGATTTCTGTTTTTAAAGTGTATTTTATAAGTGCTATATAAGGTTAGGTATACACTAAATATACACAATACATATATATATAATTTCTATTAAACTATTTTATCAATTATTGACAGTTGGTAATGAAAACATTTATAAAACTTCTTATTTTATAATTTTCAAAAAATATTTAAAATATAAACGTTTTTAATGTTTTTTTGATTAACTTTCAGGTTATTTTAATAGCTCAAAAATAAAAGCAGATTATTGTTATTTTTTGTTTATAAGCATTTAATTAAAAATATAATAATAATAAATTTTACATAATTCAAAAGCCACACACTAATATGTATTCTATATATTATAAATGAATACAATTACAACTGTTATTGTATTTGCTTATTATACATTGCTTGTATTTAAAATTAAAATAATTTAAAACTTTAACTGATAGTCTGAGCAGTTTCTAATTTATAAAATAACGAATAAGTGATCGTAGATCACTTATTTAAAAGAAAGAACTATATTGTTTATTGATTTATTAGACTTCAGTTAATATACATATATAGAACAACCTATTTAACTTTGTTTTTTTTAACTTTAACGATATGTACCTATATTCTTATTATTTATATCTTAGGTTAGTATCTAATATCTAATATCTCAAAGAACAACGTTTTACGTAACTACATAATTATTGAAACATAGCAGAGATAAAAATAAAAAAAAATTGTTTAATTTTTATAATTGAAAAAGCGAAATAATTCCTTATGTAGAGTATTGTTACAATTATTCATTTACTTATTTATAAAATCTGTAATTACACTTTTCTATTTCTTATAAACGTGTAATATGCATAAAAATATGTATGTTTGCAATGGTATGATAAAACTCTTTAATTAACAAAAATGGGAATACTTATATATTGGATTGATATTGGAATTTTTTCTTATAATAATAGATGGAATACATCTATCAATACTATAATCATATACAAAATATTTTTTCCCCGAAATTTTACAATTTACATTTTATTATTAACTATATTTGTATTGTTAAATAAATGATGCGAAAAAGTAATATACTTGGCAAACCACGTTAAACTAAATATTTACCCCTATGCATACCATGGTCAACTTGATAAGTGTGCCATGGTTAGATCCCTTGACCGTCTGTACATAAGATGACTTACTGCGTTTAACTTATTTATTTGATTTAAAATATTCATATTCTTCCAAACAATTGATTATACTTGAAAGTTTATTAAATTATCGTTTTATGTTCTTTTGAATAAAAATTTAATACATAGAAATTCTAGAGGCAAAGAAATTTTTTCTCTGCGGTTTTAACTCTTACATTTCAAAATAGATTCCATAAAAATAAATGAAAACTATAAAATGATTAATAAGTTTCGCTTTAATGATTCACGTTTGAACAAGCTGGTATGCTAGTTATAAAATCTTTGATCTTGTTGAAAAAATAGATATGACAATAAAAAACGATATAAATTATATATTCCGTTAAATATATGTTTAGAGTCAAGATTGATCATTTATCTAAACATAAGTTTCACAGAGTAATATTAAAATATAGAAGTAAAATATAAAGATTTTGGTATAAATTTCAAATGTCTTTTAATACTATTTCACTTTCTAAAGCAATACTTATTCGATACTTGATCGCATTTGATTCCTAAAAGTAGAATGTATTTTTAGACAATTTTTATCGTTTTCAAATTTAACAAATCAATTTAAATTCTAAAAATATAATTTTACATTTGAAGCCTAAATTTACATTTAAAGTGTAATTTATGGAGAATATTTATAGACTTATACTTATCTATTAGATAATTAATAAGTAACAATTGAGTAGAGCATGAAGATTTTCAGCTCTACTACTTTTGTGATTAGATGTATTTAATTAGTCATAGCAAATATTCGAAAGTAACCGTTATTATCAGCAAACTTAAATATAAGTAAAAAAATTCAGTGCTTTTTTAGTGTACAATGAGTTGTATACTATAAAATACAGTAATATACAATACAATGTACATAAAAGTCAATTGATTTTTTAAAATGCTTTATTTAGTAATAATAATCGATTTTAAATGGTTTTATGCCAAATAACTGATTAATAATTGAGTTTTAGGAATAATCTATGCGATGATACTTTAAAATAAAAAATCGTGAAAATCAAATGAAAAAATTAAACTAATACACGTGTAATCAAAAGATCAAATGTAATTATTACGTATTTTTCTTTTAAATATAAGCTTAAATATAAATTTAAAAAATCATGAATTTCAATCTTAAATATTCTATTAGCAATTTTATATTTGTAATACAATTTATTTCTGTAGAATATCAATATTAAAAGAATATTTTATTAATAATTCGTATCCTTTCCGCATTAATGAAATCTAGTTGCGTATAATACTATATAAAAATAATTTTAATTTAATTTTAACTTTTTAAAGTCTGTATTAATGTCAGTTGAACTAATAAGGAATAAAAAAATAAAGTTAAGTAAATTCATTTCGGCTTTTTTAAGTGACGAATCAATAAATATTCAAATTTTTTAATATAAATTTTTATTATCAACATAAGTAAAAAATTTTTGATGTTTCTGATGATTTACATATTATTCCTTACCAAGATGTTATTGTATGTCACAGTATGAAAAAAGCAACATAAGAATAAATATTTTGTAAAGACATGATAATGTTCGAGATTATCAGTTAGCCAATTGTTTTATTTGGTTATGATGAATAGATGAGACTGCAATTAATTTTTATAGAATTGCATTTTTTGTATTTAATTTAAATCACGAATTTTATTTTTATCATAATGTATTAACACTATTGGATTATATATTTTGATTTAAGCATCATTATTATTATTTTTGACAATTTTAGTAAAATTTAAATCATATAACATTTATAAATTCAATTTCAAATATTAATTTTTAATTCAACATACTTAATCTTATATGAACGAAATCTTGATCACGTGGATATTTTTAAATAGTTGTTTTACATAAGTGATAAAATAAAAAATGCTATGGTATAATAATACATCATTCTTTTAAAAGTTTCTGTCTCTCTATCTCATTTATTCTCCAATTCGACAGAATCGGTGACAATCGAGAAGTAACTGCTTGAACCTCCGACGATGCTGCTGTTGTGACGTGCTCGTTGTTATGGAGATACAACGTACAGCGCAGGTTAAATTAGTAGCGATTTGCATGAGTGAAGTTCCCTTTCCATTTCTCTTCTCGTCACATTGTTTAGTTTACGTACGTTTGGAGGATTCTTATCGTCGTCCACTTACCGTTTCTACGGGACGCGACATTCGCATCGCAAACTTTGCCAGGAACGTACTCGCAATTTCTCTCCATTTCTCGTATTTCTCTCTCTCCCTTGCGCTTACACGGTGAAATTTATTCCTTGAAAAGATCCACATCGACGTAGAGACAATTTTTCTCCGAAGAAAATTCCGGTGAGCCTGTTGCTCTTATTGCTGTCTTCCTCTTATTTGTTTATCAATAATGCCGTACTAATATGCACTATTAAATTTATATAGCTTGCACCGATATGATAAATATTTGTTCAAAATATATACGAAATAAAAAAAAATATTGCATTATCTGAAGTCAAGAGAGAAACGAACTTTAATAAATTAAATTATTTTCTATTCTTTGAGTCAGTCTTGCTTTTTTATATCTTTCTTAATATTGTATTAATTGTTTGTTACATTAAAAAATACTATTGTTGACTTTCTCTTATAACTTCAAAAATTTTGAAAAAATAAATGTTGGTAATTTAAATTAAATAAAATCTTAAATAATATTGTTTTTAATTACATTCAGTAAAAGTATTTTTATAGAATATTTTAAAGAGTATAAGAACAATTTTAATGTAAAAATAAAAACTTATAAAAGATTTCAAAGTAATGTGCAATGTATTCATTTCTAGTCAGAATGTTACAGATCACTAGATTGAGAAGAGTTTCTTATTTAGAAAATATAAAAGTGTTTTTAATTTAATAAAACAATTGAATTGAAACTTGATTAATTATAAACTTTGGATTTATATTATAAAATTATTAATAATTTACGAACAAGGTTAAGGGGTATTATGTATTATGTGTATAATAATTTTCTGGTAACTTTAAATTACTCTCGAATTAAAAAATTTTATATTTTCCATATTTTTAGCCATGTTTTGACGATTTAAGGTAATAAATTTATGGTTTTTATAAATTTCAGTGTTGTCTCTGATTTTTTAATTTTTTGCATAATTTTTTAAACGCAATTAATACAAACTAATTAAGAGTCTAAGAAAGATACTATTTTTCCGCAGTTATTTATGTTTTATTATTACATAATTATTTATGTCTACTACTAATGTATAAAATCTATATTAAATATTTAAATCACTGACATAATTTCATAAATATTGTGTTTGTTTAATGTGTTTATGCTTTTCCTTTCATCTTGCTGACTGAAAAAATTGAGGTTTATACCATCTGTTACTTTTAATAAAATAAAAAAATAAAACAAACACTGATTGTTTGTTATTGTATGTAACAAATAATCACTAAATGAATTACTGAATTTAGCTTTATCCGATAATTGAATTTGAATTAGCCCAAATATTTAAAATATAAATATAATATATTAGTATTTTAAAATTACAATTCATTTATATAATCTTGGTATTACAATTATTATAAACTTAATATAAATGAATTTATAATGTGCTATTTCTTATAGACGTAGAAAACTATAAAAGGAATAGATATTTTTAAAAGTAAAAACTCTGATTGTTGTACACGTTAGAAATAAAATATAAAGCTTATAAAAGTCTGAAGAATTGCTTAAAATTAAATGAAATATATCATTCTTAAATTTACAAATGCATGTAATTTATCAATAAAGTTAGAAAATTTTCTTGTTTAAAAAATAGATTCTATTAAAGAATATTTATTTTTATAAAAGTTGAGTGTCATGGTTAAATTAAAGAAATGTGCGACATTTATAAAGAACTGTTGTATTATATATAATAACAACATTTAAAGTTACTTTCAGTTTTAATGTCTGCTTTTTTATAAGATTAATATTTATTTGTTTATATTAATTTCAAAATGTAATTTCATAATTATAATAATATGTACATAACACCTTATGACTTTTAATGAACGGATTTATGTTTTAAGAAATGAGTCAATGTTAGTTATCGAGTATAATTTTATTGCGACAAATCAATGTACCTATTTATATCATAGTTTTACTTTTATATTTGTCAATATTGAAAAAACGGAAGACAATATTGTTTCTAATCTAGTACACATATAGTATTATATTTAGAGTACTTATTAATAAGTTATATACCATTTTATCACTTTGCCAACGGATTGCAGAATAACAAAGCGGTAGGGACTTCGAAGAATTATATAAAATTGCAGAGTATACTTAATATTTCCAAAATAATTTGTCTTGAATTTTATTTATAGTAAAATATTTATTTAGAGCCTTTAAAATTATATTCAAATGTGATTTTAAATAAATTTTAAATCTATTAGTAAAATTCAATAATCTCATATATTTTGTTTCTTGATTAAGTTCGAAATTGGTCAAAATTTTGATTATGTTTGTACTTAACTGATTTCAATAGCCAATTCCAGAGAAATAAATAGGTTATTTTTTATGTCAGTAAATTATCAATACAAACAATAAAAAAACAAATTGAAACATAGTTACAAGTTATTTAAACGAATAAATAAAAATTTCTATTACATTGGTCCACGTGTATTAAATAAGCGTTTGCAACTTTATGAAATCTTAAAAAATTTTATCAAGTTTCAGTCACATAAACAAGTAGCTGCAGAATACAGTTAAATATAATAATTCGTTTGAATTTGGAGGATCGTCGACATACATAACTATTTAGGTTAAAATTTTCACACTTTTCTGAATTTTGTTTGCTTATATATACTAGTAAAACATAATGTTTGACAAATAAACTGCTCGAGTCTCGCATACACTTTCATAATGCGTGCATGCGCATAAAAGTAGAGATCTTATCAATTGAGGGGATTCTCCCACTTCGTTCTATCTTCATTTCCAGAGATGTTCAATCGGCCGCAAAGTCCTACCACCAGGCAGGAGAGTGAAATGATCAATAAGTCCCAGCGGGCCATCATCAACACAACGGATGTCATAGAGAAACTCCGGCTGCTTTGTCTTTCCCGGGGTGTCCATGGCATCCTTGGGGTCGGCAGGTGAGTGTTGTACTTTGTCCTTTTATCTTATTACTGTAACTTTATCAGTCATCTAACAGCTTTTTTAAATGTTACATTTGTTAAAAAAAACTTATTACCAGAGGACTTCTTTTGTATAATAATTATTTTTAAGGCAGTAATATGTAAATAATTATGCTGCAATGTGAAACTTTCGAATCGAATAGCCAGTCAGTTTTCCGAATCGTTGTTTCTTAATATATTTTCTGAGTGACAATAGAAATGCTTAAATATTTAATTATTTAAATGCCTTGTGCATGTCTCATGTGAAACGTATTGTATGCTGCAAATATTAATAACCAACGAAATCTTTTTCTTATAAATAAGATTTGCAAACCTAACGTGGATTATTATTTTCTGAACGTGCTTTTAATATACTTCTTAAAATTCAGTTTTTCAACTCATGCCATTCGGTACATGTTTAGAAATATATCTTTACAAACGTACATCGTGCAAAACAACCGTTTCCCTTTATCCGAAAGTTGCCGTTATTAATGATGCGGATTAATTTTCATTTGTCTCCTTATGAAAAATTGATGAGTGTTAAAAAACCTACTTTCATTTGAGGTTGTATTTAAAATATGTGACTTTCTGTATTTAAAATATGCAACATACACGAGTGTACGTTTTTGAGTTCTCGAGTCAAGATTATATTCTTCAGGGTAATACTCGGCGAATGTACATTTCAAGAACCTTTAGATGCAATTAACTTAATTTTTTATATGGCATTGTGGTAAAGACATTCCCGCATCAAGTTCACACTATTTGCACCGAGACATCGTACGAAGGCATTTGCTGTCAAGTACATACTTGCCGCATGTACGTCCTTGCGCCAACTTTTACAATATTACTAGTTATTCCGCTATTTAACTTTTTCCTTGCCGACGATGATTCAGATTTAGTTTGA
Organism: Wiebesia pumilae; assembly: GCA_018907045.1. Classification (NCBI taxonomy): domain Eukaryota; kingdom Metazoa; phylum Arthropoda; class Insecta; order Hymenoptera; family Agaonidae; genus Wiebesia; species Wiebesia pumilae. The sequence goes on from JACCHZ010000138.1 coordinate 9,118,642, forward strand.
GCTGCGGTATTACGGCATGCCAACAAAGGTAAAGGCAATTATGTCTTGTTGAGATTGCGAGCGTCGAACCGCGCAAGTTGAGCTCATTCGACTATGTAAGATTTCGTTGTATTGTATCGACTGCACTGTAGCTCGAATTATAAGTTTTTTCTTTAGCATTTATTTTCATTCACGTAAGTACTTACGAGTTAACTCATACTTTTATACACATAAGTTCTATATACCAGGGATATCACTATAATTATTTTTATGCAAGATCTACTTTGACAATAACCACTTAATTTACTTAAGTCTTATATTTAATCTTCTTGTATTCTATTATTTAACTTCGGCAAAATTTCATAAATTAGTTAATGATTATTCTTAATTTTCAATTTTCTTGTGATATCACATTGTCATTTACGTTAGATTCAAATCTCGTATATAATTCTTTTTTAAAATTTAATATCTAGTTATTTTTCAGTATTGCAATTTTTATACAATATAAGATATTTTCTGTCAAAGCAATATATACAAGAATTTATAATATTATATACCACGATATAAATATATAATTATGAAAATATTTCGATTCAATTTTTAATGCGTTCAATAAGTTTATAATTTTTTATTTGTACCATATTGGTTAAACTAAACAAAATTATTGTTGAATTAATTTCAAAATTAATAAAGTTTTAATTAAAGTTACGATTTATTCAACAAATAAGATACAAATTTAAATATTTCCTTCATATATTGGGTTATATACTCGATATACCTAATAAATTAAAATAAAGCATTTTGCATTCCTTATTAATCATCAATATTCTTAATTATAATTGAGTAATTCTAGTTTCCTAGTTTATATTGAATTATTTATTTTTATGTCATTTAGGATTTTCCGACGAATAGACAAAGATGGCAACAAGAAATTGAATAAAATAGATTTGTTGGAAGGACTGAGGGAATGTAATCTAGATCTGTCAGATAACGAAATATTTGATATATTTAATATATTAGACGTCAACAGTAGTGGAAACATCAGTATCGAGGAGTTCATCACTGCTGTTAGAGTAAGTTATTAAAGGATAAATTCTGCCACTGAAATATTAAGTAAGATAATTGGAAAACTTGTTATAAAGAACTTATAAACGAATAAAGTATGAAAACACTCAGTTATAATTAAGTTTACATTTGGGTTGAGTTTAGATTGTGCTTAACTTTAAGTCTAATCCGGGTATACGTGTATTACATTAGTTTAAAAAACAACATAAGAAACAACATTTCAGAAAAATGTTGGAAAGAGTGGATATTTTACAATTTTTTGTTTTGTAAGTGATTTTAATAAATATGTATTATTTATAGACAATTTATTAAGTATTTTTAAAAGAATAATTTTAAACATACTGTTTCATTAGCTTTAACACGTTTCAAGATACTTAAATGTTCATTCTATCTATTTTGTTATTTAGCCACCGATGAATGACGGTAGAAAGAAACTCATTGAATTGGCCTTTCAAAAAATGGATAAATCCGGCGATGGAGAAATTAGTGTATATGACCTTAAGGAAGTATACAATGTCAAGTGTCATCCACTTTATATCAGTGGTGAAGAGAGCGAACAGAGAATAATGAGGAAATTTCTTAGCAATTTCGAACAGAACGCAACAAGAGACGGAATTGTAATTTTTTAATTTTTAAGAATATTTTGTTTAAATTTAGGAGACTATTTACTATAAAATATATCAAAGGATATCTTACGATTCTACGCGTACTTAATAAAACTATTGAAAACACATTATAAATCAATTGATTTTTGTTACATAACTGCTTAATTTTATCGGATGATAATAAATAATTTAAAATATAATTCCATTATATAATCCAAATCGTGAGCTTTTTATAATGTAGTTAAGTACAATTCTACCAAGTTAAAAGGAATGAATTAATGGTATCTTCATAGTCTGTCCAAGTGTAAATAGCTTCATTTATAAAAACAATTTATTTGACAATATTATTAAATATGTAGCATCATGTTCTATATTAGAGAGAAAATTAAATATGGTATACACTAATAATATATTTAGTGTCTGCTAACAACATTATAAGAATAAATCTTTGAAGCTTAGGCATGAAATTTTACTATCTAGTGAATATATCGACAAGTCTATTTTAAAGATAAAATTAACTTATTCTTAGAGTAAAATCAATACAAAATTATTTTAAAAAATGTTCAATACTTAATTATGGTTTTGTTTTGTACATTTTGTTACCAAGACCGATTAAAAAATATATCAATATTTTAGTCTATTCATATTGTAAAATATAGTCTTTAATCGATGAATATATTTATCAAACGCGAATTCATAACTCTCAGTCATCTATTTCGCATTCTTATGGATGTTCAAAAATAAACAGTTTCAAATCGCAGAATATATGTGTCAAGGATTCAATAATTTTTGTAGAGGATAATTTTTATTACAATTCAAAGCTTTTTGTAAATTTAAAAAATACATTACATAACATATTATATTATATATTCATACACGATACAAATCTAAAATACCTTGTTATGATAACAGTTAATGTTAATGTTTTAGGTGACATTCGATGAATTCTTGAACTACTACAGTGCTATAAGTGCAAGTATCGATAACGATGCCTATTTCGATTTGATGATTCGCAATGCTTACAAATTATAAAGAAAATGTTTAAAACTAAGAAAGGACCATTAAAACACATTAAAAAATCATTAAGTTCTTACAAAATAAGTTTTAAAGTCTTACAAAGGTGATCGTTTTTTAAAATTTACTTTTACATATTAAGAAGTTACACTATAATATAGTATTTTTTAATATATTATAATATTACAAGAGAAATTTTCGTTAAAAAAAATTAAAATAATTATAAAAACCTTAGGCCTTTGATAGTGTCATAATGATGTATTAAATTGTATATTTTATTGACATTATGAATTATTAAATATAATTGTTATAATAGTATTTATTTCTGCTTATTCAAGGAAGCTCCAAATACCAATGAAATATTTGCAAAAAACATTTTTCAATTATTTTTTTCAATTATTCATTGACTTAAAATTTTTAAAATATTAAGTAATAATCTTAAGTAATAATAAATTTTTTAAAATTCTATTTTAATGTTTAGTATATCTTTAATTAATTTAATTAAAATCACGTTCTAGAACATTCGATCGACAGCTGCTACTGTTGACTTTATTTTAGAATTTTTCATCGGGAAGGTTCTCGAATCTTCGATAACCGTTCTTCTGGACTTTAAATAAAGCCACGTTTCGGAAATTTTCTGTTAGTCCAGTGATGAGTCGACAGCTGTTACTATCGTATATTATTTTTGAACTTTTGCAGTAGGTGGATTCACGAACAGTCGTAAAATTCTTCAACTGAACTTATTTAAACTCTCATGAATAAATAATGTCCAGCCTAGCAACACCAGAATGGCCGCGGATTTATATCATCCCCATCCCGCTGCCTATGGAGGTCATTTGCGAACTTTGCTAGGGGCCTGGCGAAGAAAGGCTCCCGACAAGTCGCAAATGACTCTCCGTGTTCGTGGGCGCCAATCGGAAGGGTGACCTCGCGAAGTACCAGAAGAACATCGACGACGGGGAACCACGAATAAGTGAAGGATTCCTCAAGAACACCCGGTAAGGCACGAACCAACCGAAAACCCGTATATCAGTTACCCGTATACGAGGGCCGCGGAGAGAACCGCGGTCGTCACCGACTCGTGAAGGCGCGACGCGAGGCTCGTGAATGTGTTGAGCCCAGTGTGAATTCTACAAGGGGTGTCCCTGTCGGGGGCAATTCCGGAGAAAGGAGTAGGTAGATGAGGTCAGCGATACGTATCCAGGTGCTCTTCAAGAGCAACCATAAGCGTGCCATCCGGGAAGTTCTCGCTGTGAAGTCAGCGTTCAGGAGATACAGCGGTTTTTCTGGGACGTGCATCCTGAGCGGGTGCCTGTCCGACTTTTTCCCGGAAAGCGAAACCGCAGCTGTGAGAGCCCAATTTATCCCTTCGAGGCAACATCGGTGCGTCATTGGTTCGTGAAAATACAAAATTCGACTCTCGGCCCGAATGAGATTACTTATGCTCAGTTGTAAAGGACTGATATCGACTGTTATGTACTCTCGGCATTATACAACGCATGTTTCCTCCTGGGTGCAATAGCGCGGTGTTGGGGTAAATCCAATACCGAGTTATTGTTTAAGAGATCCGTAATTGCTCGCGAATTAGCACCTCATTGCGATGGAGCACACGTTGATCCGACTGTTCGCAGCGCTAATCGTCGACTCATAAAGGCTTCCTGCGGTACGTAAGGTGCCATAAGCACAACTTCGTGCTGCGGGAAATCCTGCGGAACACGTAGCGGGATACCAAGGAAATGGTGGTTGCGTGGCTGAAATTGGCTAATGCCTTTGAATTAGCCAATTTCAGCCAAAAGCCCACGCTCTCGTTCTTACTGCCCTCCGTAAAAATTGACTTCCCGCCCCTATCCGCGACATAGTGGCTTCGGGCTACGATGACCCCACCGCATAGATCGCGACGGTTGGGGGGGGGATATCGGAACCCTTCCAGATCCTGGCGGGAGTTAGACAGAAGTGCCCGCTCAGCCCTATTGTTTAAATTAACTCTCGAGCCGCTCATAAGAGTGATTGCGGTCGAGAATTGAGGTTATCGGCTGTGGGGCGAGATATACAATAATCTGCTGTACGCCGATGATGCGGCACTTATCTCTTCCTGCTCCATTGGGATAGGTGCGCTTCTAAAAGGCGCTGAAATAGTACCCGTGGCCATTGGCCTGAGGTTTAACCCTGCCAAATTTGCAACTTTGCATATTAAAGGCGTGGTAGCCAGCGGGTCAGAGCTATGGTTTTCTGTCTTCAAGGTAAAAATGTCAACGCGCTCAAGCCAGGTGAACCTTACAAGCATCTAGGAACGCCGACCGAATTCCAGGTGCGGTAGACACCCTTATGGAGATGGGGGAAAATCTCCGGACCGTGGATTGGTCTTTGTTAACCCTTTGGCAGAAGTTAGCAAACTTCATCTTGCCGCGGATGGATTTTTGTCTACAGGGATCGCACGTGGATAAAGGTCTCCTGACGGACACCGTCAAATTCGTCCGTAAGTTGTCCAAATCGTGGAAGGATCTGCCCTAGAAGGCTAGGGTGAAGTTGATGGTCTACTTTCCGCCGAATATGGATGGGGCGGAACTGCTCTAGTCGGCCGATATTGGATATACTGACGGTCACGCACGCTTTTCGAATCTTTCATTCGGGCGATGCGACTGTTAGGACGATCGCCAAGTTTTCTCTTGGAACGGTGATCTAGAAACAAATTGGCCGACTTGTAAATAATACGTCATTGCACGCCACTTATCGGAGATCTTAGATGGCAATCTAGTCCGTGCGTCAAGAGATACCGAGTTCCTGTTGTCCAAGACCCGAAACCCAGCCAGAAGATTAGCCTCGAAACTCGGATTGGATTGGCGATCGATGCCTGAACCCGTTGAATTTACTTTAGAGTGTTTCGACCAGGATGGTCGGACGCTCATTGTGACGCCTGGGTCGAAGTTCCATGTGATCGCGCGACTTAAGGGTACTGTGGTGGAGCGCTACAGGTCGCGTTTCTTCTCTAAAAGAGCTCAAGAGAAGATTTTTGAGGTGACGTCACAGAGTAGAGTGAATAATCACTTTCTCCGCAACAAAAGCTTCACTCGCTTCGCGAAATGACGCTTTCTCCACCGGGTTAAGCTCAATTGTCTCCCGCTTAACTCAGCTAGGCATTAGGATCCTGGTAATAATCGTCATTGCTGGCAAGACTGGAGGCAGTTCATTATTATTATATTGTAACACCTTCGAGTGGTAGTTTTTTATAACCTTGGCCAAAATAAAAGTATGTCTTTAGTGTATTTAATAATCCAATTATGTCATTCTTATAACTTAATTTACAAAACTTACTAAAACTCTTAGTCATATTATGTAGTAGTCATTTCATTCTCTCAATTGACAGTAGTACCCGGTAGAGAAATCTAAACCCGAATATTACTTACAATCAATATGCTCAATTTGTGCTAACTTCGAGAATACTTATTATAATAAGGATTCTACTATAGAATCCTTATTCCCTATAAGGATTCTAAGAGATTGCTAACAAGAAATAAGTATATCAATCATATTATAGTGATTTATTAATATAAGTAAAATGAGTTATTGAAAGGTATCCCGTCAGTAACCACTTGAAATTTTGAGCATGAAATCATTTTTAGCATATACATCTTACTGCTTAATTTTAAGTAAAGAAACTTTTTGAAATTGAGTCAGATAAAAAAATTTCTGGATTTGAAGAAGTAACGGAGTATAATTGAAAGAAGAAGTATTGAAATATAATTTGAGAGGAGTATTAGAATATAATTTTAAAAATTAGAGGTGCGTCCTACAGCGACGAACAAGAAACCGTCAAAGAGAGGAAATTTGCTCCGCTCAACTACGGAGTGTCCGGGCAATGTTCGATGGGTTTGATTTAGTTACAAGGCAACCTCCGCTCGCCGAAGAAAACCTCGGAAGAGGAGAGGTCTTTCCAGAGCTTTATAAAACTAGGTCCTCTTTTATATTTTCAACAAGATATATAATTAAAATAGAAATTGCTGTTCTACAATAATTTAACAATGAAATTAAGTAAGCATGGATTGACCCACTTATCATGTTAATTAATTTTAATTTTTTAACAAGTTTTTGAGAACTATTTAAAACATTATTACATTTTTTATTTTGTTTGAAGTTTATTTTTAATGTTACTTAGTTGTTATAAATATTATTACACCGGGGTAAAGCAATGCATACGAGAAGAGCCCGGATTTTCACGCCAGGACGCTACCATGGTGAATAGAGCGGCGTGGCTTCAGTGTGAAGTATCTTTTCAATGATTAGCGCGGTGTGATTTCGGCAAGAAGCGTCTTTTCGACGACTGGCGCAGTGTGGCTTCAGCGTAGCTTTGAGCCGAATGGGTAGGAAAAATGCCCTCGTCCATTGGAGCGGCGATTTTCAGTATTCGGAGATTTGGAAAGCGCGCGGGGGTCCCTGTTCATTAATGCGGAAGTATTGGAGCAGAGAGGAATTGACTGGCTTATACGAAGCCATATTTTCGTAGGAATAAACTAACCGATGGAGGAACAAATCGCTCTTCTTAGGATAATTCCAAGGCCGATTTAAAAAAAAAATAAAAAAAAGTCAACCCGGACAATTGACTCGCTTTCAGATTGCGAGCCGATCACACAATCGATAAAGGCGTCAGCAAATCCCGAACGATGGCATTTGCCTTTCTTTATAAAAACTTTATTTTTTCACGTTTGGTTATCACTTTTAATCATGTTGATATATTCTTTTGAGATATTAGATACAATATCACTTAATTTTTGGTTATTTGTTCATCACTTGCAATTTCCGGTACAAATAGAAATTTCGTATTTATCGAAACTTTATTAGTATTTTATCATGCACTGCGTAGGAATAAAATAAAATTTTTTTAAAATAAACTCTCTTCTCACAAATATTTGATTCAATTAAGATAAAGATAGAATATAATTGAATATTGCGGTAAGAAGTATTTTGTATACATATAAATATATCAAGTATATGATAATTTTTTCGCTTATTTTTTTCTTTCGATCTACTTATCTGTATTTTATCTTATCTTTCTACTTTTTTTTCGACTTTACCTTTTCCTTCAGCGGCGACTCGTTCTTTCATGCTTCCTGTCTGTCCCGGCCCGGATGGCTCGACGTCGTTCGATCGGGTTCGTATCGGGAGGAGGCGTGAAAAGACGGGGAGAAAATAAGGTCGCAGCGGTTTACAGTGAACTATTTGTTTTATGTAAGAATTTTAAATGCCAGGTTCGTTTAGCGGGTCCGACGAGGTGTCCCACCATTACATTTATTTTTCGTCTAGGCTCACGGCAGATCTCAACGAAGTTTCTAATAAGTGATTTTGCTCATTACAATTTATACACGGCTGCGTGCATTCTGTCGCGTTTTCTTACAGATTTTTTCTTGCAGCGGTGGATTCTTTCCTTGTGTTGTAAATGCAACACTTCTTCTAGGAGGTGTTCCCTTCATTATCGCGGTTAACTTGGGGTTGGGCCGTTAAAGGACCGCACCTCCCAACAACGAACTACTTTTTCTTATCTTAATACTTTCGTGGATAACTCGAAGGTCAAGCCATGCAAGGACTGCATCCGCCAGCAATGAACTACTTTTTTAAACCGGATACGGGTAGTTCGAAGGTAGGACCGTGCAAGGACCGCACCTGCCAGCAACGAACTACTTTTCCCTAACCCTCAAATTAAATTTCCAAGTAATTTGTGGTCAGACCGTATAAGGACCAGTCCTGCCGATAGCGAATTGCTTGGTTAATTTGGCAAACCTTGGTGGCTTGCCGTATAGGCCAGATACCCCTAGACTTTCTTTTCTCTAATCTGAAACTCAGCCTAGGAGCTTATTTATCTCCTATATAAGGCTTTTCTTTATATAGTTTTCCTCGCACTGTCTAGTGGAAGGACGTCTCCTTACTTACATTTCTAGAGCGACACGAGCTTGTTGGCTATGGCAACGGCGGCGGCGGGGTGACGCGTCGGCTGTGCATCACAGCTGAGACCTCTCACTCCACTCATACTTTTTCTCACTCGCTCGATGCACTCCCTCTCTCACTCCGCTCTTGGTACTTTTAGTGAAACACATTGTTAGCCGGAAGATGTCGCTGGCCCGGAAAAGTTGATTTTCATACACCCGTTACACTATCGTGGCATAGAGAGCGGCTTTCAAATTTTATCGTTTCCTCTTACCCGCGACAGTCGCTTACAGGCTTACGCGAAGGTTATTCTCGCTGCAAGTATATATATACATATACTTTATATATACAATTTTTGATAATGTAAATGTTTAAATTAAAGACCTTCATATCATTTTTTATAGAAGAGTTGAAGGAAAATATCTAACGACATATTATTGCCTGTAATTAATTTAATATAATTTAATTTAATGAAAAATTTCTTATCTGAAATGGAAAGGGTGACTGAAATTGAAACTAAAACTCTTACCTTATAGAATAGTCTCGATGCTACGGGTTAAATCGATAATGGTAAGTAATAGTTCAAATTTTTTGGAAATCAGTTGATATTTTTTTATATAATATACGAATAATATACGAGAAATTAAAGAAGGTTTAATAATTTTCGATAATGTTTATGACTATAGATAAAAATTTTATTAGTAGCAGTTGTCTATCTTCTGAAAACAGTTAAAATTAAATTAATTATACCAAATTATTACATTGTGTGTTTATAATAGAACAATATTTTTATTAAAATATATCTGTTTCTTGGTCAATATATCACATTTTGTAAGTAAAAATATTTTTTTTATTGACTTTTGATATTTTTTATATTAACAGTCAAACTGACAATAACTATAACTGCTCTTTAAGATTATCGTATCTTATAGTATCACCAATGTTTATATCTGAAAGGTTTATGTGTACCTATTCTGAGCCATATGCATTGATGCACTTGGTAAGTATTCATTCTTTCTTAAATTATATAAAATTGCAACAAACTTCGTATTGTGCTTACGTGTAGTAATGAATAGTTACATACAGGTTAATGTACAAAACTTACCGTCGTCTAACTAGAAAGTCAAAATGTCGTTACTTCATCATTGATGCGATTGGATTAGCAATGCTTTCTCACAAATTTTAAAAAGAATAATATCACCACCGTCTAGAAGAGACTAGACTAGACATGGCCTCTTTAGCAAAACTGAGATGAAACTTGTGTAACACAATACCTCTTTTCAGAGTGACCCTTAATATACAACATAAAATGAAAGAGTTCTATATAACGACACAGCCAAAACACCATTCTTAAAATGACATTTTATCATATCCGGTCAATATGTAGATGACAGGTTGAGAACTATTTCAAAACAGCCTTTTTTTCATCGGCCTTTCACAAATTTAACACAATTTTAAAAAGAATTACAAAACTAATATTTTATCATTTACTTTTATTAAACAATCTTTACAGTTGTGTTATAATTTATGATACGGTGTAATAGTTTTATTATATAAAATTCAAATATTAGAATAAAATAAGCTAGATACAATGATTTAATAATAATGAATATCTGATTATATTAAAAGATAACAAATAAAAAATAGATAGAACAAAACAATGTACAACAATGTTAAATCACTAACACAAAAATATTACTGGTATAATAATTGGTATAATAACCTTAATTACAAATTAAATATTTTAAAAAAGTAAAAATTAATTTCCAATAAATATAACTAAATATAAAAAATAAAAATCTATATAATGAATGGAAAAGAGAACAAAAACATGAATGAATGAATATCTAATCATATGCAATATAACAAATTAAAAACATTTAAATAATAATAAATACTAATGTTCTTTCTAAATATAAAAAATTCAAATTATAATTCAGCAATTATAATAAACTTTATGAAATAGGAATGTAATAAAATAGAAAATAAAAAATTAAAAAAAAATTAAATGAAAGAAAAATAATGAAGTCCTTCAAAGAAATACATTATATGTTATAATCTTATAATTTATACACAATAAAATTATAGTAATGCGTATAAAAATCTTATTAAGTTTGTAATAAATAAAAAATTATTTCTAATAAATTTAAAATTATCTAACGATTTTCAAAAAGTAACCAAAATTTGTAGAATTAAACAAAAGCGGTTAATAGGTAGTTTTTTTAAAGCGTTAACAGTTAAATCAAATATAACAAAATAGTCAAATATCATAATTAATCAATTAAACATAGAATTATGCTAAATCGTTTCCAAAATAGGTAAAATAAATATTGTATAACGTATAATATAAGGCAACTATTGTGAAAAAAATTTCTAAATAATATAGTAAGAACAAAGATTAAGTAGTTAAATTGATTTAACATTTAACTCGAAATCCAACTCTTTTGTTCTAAGTTACGTGTACAAATTACTGATTAATAATCCACAACAAAAAGTATTTACTAAGATAAGATGCCAATTTAGTTTAATTAGATGATTATACAAATAAAATATAAGTATTGATTATTAGCATTTATTGCGAAATAAATAATAAACAAGGATGATTACATATTAGTTGCACAAGTGTTGTGGTTTGAATTTCATCTTCTATAGTGTACTTAGTTTGTTTACCAATTGAAATATTTTTGTATCAATTATCTTTACATATTGCTATGTATCGCACAATCCAAGTTCGTCTATCGAGTCTATATAACGTCCAAGAGTCAAAGTCGCTTCCGATCATGTGAGATCGGTTTAAATAATTATACGTAGTTTTAAAATGATAATGATACTGATTTGTAATTAAATGCGAGAGAGAGAGAGAGAGAGAGAGAGAGAGATAAATATAAATGCACAGTTTTACTTATAGAGTTCTACTTATAAAGTGATACAGTGCTTTAGTTGTACTTTTACGGATTGCTCTTCATTTTTGAATATTTATATTTACTGGTGGATAATATTCTGTAAGTAACTAATATTCTTCTATCTTTAATAATATATCATATAATTATCGCATTTTAATTAATAATTTACTTTTATAATTTAAATAGTAAAAAGAAAGTTGTAATTTTAGTTGGTCAAATTAGTTATTTATTATCAAAAGCCATGATTGGAAAAAATGTAAAACGAGTAAGCGAAGGACAATTTCTTGCCGTTGTATCTATTATGGTTATTAGTGACACAAACGTTATAAATGAAGATGATCATGTATGTACTGGCGTACTTATTACTCGTATTCATGTTCTAAGTGCTGCACATTGTCTGAAAGATTTATATTTGAATGAAACTCAAATAATTGTTGGATCACGAAACGTACGACATGGTAGGAGATACTTGCCACTCTGGTGGATTACCTATAACAAATGGATTAAATACCATAATCAAATACGTGCATTTAGAACGAATGACATAGTAGTTGTAAAGGTATATTATTACATAAATAAAATATATAAATTTTTTAAAAATCAAATTTCTGAGTATATAACAAAATAATGTTTTCAAATTATGAAAATTTATATCTGTGTCAATAAAAATAGAATATTACTTGGAACACTTAATTTACTCAAAATGTTTGAATACCATGCTCATTTCATAACTAAATATTTGCTCTTCTTCAGTTGACTCAGAATGTATTCGATGATATTAACATACCAATTTTATCTACATTGAAGCCAGAAAATTTGTATGGATTAAACGTTACAGTAGTTGCATGGGGAGCAACAGGTTCTGGCAAAATATCTAAATATTTGCGTAAGGTTGACATGACTGTCTTAACCAAACATGAGTGCGAACACAGAATACAAATTCTTCAAGGAAAGGATGTGCCTGTTCCTTCAAGATATTTGTGCACTTATACAGTACCATACACATTAATGAAAGAAGTAAGTTTATTACGTTTGTACAGTACACGGATTAATTGTTTAAAGTAAATTTTATACAATTAAAACCATAACAGCCAGTTTATCACTAAATAATTATATCTTTATTCTTGGAGATACATAAATAATGAACTGATAAGACATTATTTTCTTATAATACAGAGGCGTAATATACAGATATTCTTTTCGTACAATATTTTTTTTTAAAATATTGTACTAAAAAAACTAAAAAAACTGTAATGCCAAATGCATCAGCGTTATTTTATTAATGATATTATATAAAATAATTATTAATGATTCCATTTTATTTTTTTAATTCTTGAATAAGATACAACAGCTCTTACATGAATTCGTGTATTATTGTAATAAAATTTCTGTGAATTGCATTTACATTGATTCTGATCATTTATATGGGTATCAGAATGTAAATGAAACTTAAAATTATAGTAGCAATCTTTATTGAAGTACGAAATAGCATATCATGCCAAATGAAACAAACTATTATAATTGCCAATTTCTTGCTAACTAATTCTAATATTTGATTAAACTTAATATAGTGTAATATTTGCTTACTTTAAAACTTTTAAATCATAAAAACAGAAGTTGTTACATCTTTTTTCTCGTTTACTCATTATTAATAGCTAAATGATATATAAACGTAAAATTATACTTAAACACTGCTTTTCCATTAAAAATAGATAATACATAATTGGTAAAGAAGTAACAACTCATTTTACTTGCTTTCTAATATATCAAATATAAATCAAGAATTTTGTGTGTGTGTGTGTGTGTGTGTGTAAAAGGTAAGTATACCGTCATTAGAAAGCAATTATTGATATTCGAAAAATAATAATTTCTTAATGTATATAAATACAAAAATATATTTTTATCATTATTCAACTTTCCAGGGTGATAGTGGAGGTCCTGTTTTTTTTAGAAATTGTATTATAGGTATTCATAAAGCAACCTGTTCTTTTGAAAATCCATCGTTAAAACCATATGCAGTAAACGTTCATACTGGAATTGACTATTACAGAAACTTTATTCTTCATGTCACTGAGAGTACATTTCACTGGCAATGAAAATAGCTACTGATATCAGAAATAATTTGAACGATTAGAGACTATACATCAGCAAAAAATCAAATTAAATTACTTTTAATTTATTATGGTATTAAAGCTGTAAAATGTTCCTAACTTTCATAAAACAAATATAAATTTAATAAAAAAACTTTTACCTGTACACATATTTAAAATCTATTTTGAATCGTATTTATGTATAAGTTTGAATCTAATTAATATATAAGTTTCTTTTACTACTTTCACATTTTAACATTACTTTGAAAAATTTTTTGCATATGAAAATATTATACATAGATAACTACGATAACGTACGTTATTATAGTACATAAAATTTATATACGTCGATCATCAAAAGAAAATTAAGTGTTAACGATATGAACATTGAAGGCCGTTAAATTATCCGATTAAAATTGATAATTAACATTATAATGAAGCAACTAATTCAGTGTGTAATTTATACATGTACTAAAAATCCAGATGTTCTAAAGAATTTTTGATAAATAATTGACTAAAATTTTACTTTATCAATAATAATTTAAAGTTTCAAGGAGTATTAAAATAAAAATATATAGAATTATTGATTAATACATTTTCAAATACAATTTTTATAACAATGAGGACAACAACGTATGCTTTTCTTTACTGGTGGATAATATTCTGAAAGTAACTTCTATATTCTTCTATTTTTGATAATAAATTATATAATTATCGCATTTCAATTGATAATTTAGTGTTATAATCGGAAATACATAAATAATGTAACCGATGAGACATTATTTTCTTATAATAATAGAAGCGTAATGTACAGGTATTCTTTTCGTATATTTATTGATTAAATGAAAAAAAAACTGTACAGCCCAATTTGTATCAATGTCACTTATTAAAGATATTACAAAAAAATAATAGTAATAATAACAGAACAAAAATAATTAGTAATATAAAACATACAACAATATCAGTGGAAAAAAGTCGACTTAAGTACGAGGGAAACAAAAGAAAATGCAGATGATCTGTGATTTATCAAAAGTGCACTTGGAAGCTTTATGAGAGCAATTTGCCCTTACATTTGTGAACTTTATTCTAACTTTATTCATTTCAAGAAAATATACTTTTTGCTAAAGCTTCTCGTGTGAACGACAACTTAAGCTATTAGAAAAGAAAAACGTGTCGCGCCTGATTTCAGAAATTTCACGAGGAAGACGTCAAGGTTTTTTTCATTTTAATATTGTTTATTTGTTCACATTGTTTCTACAATTTCTTATAAGGTAACTGTACGAATATATCATCGTATACAAAAGCGTATTAAACATAGTAAAATATAAAATATTTGTATTACATTTGTACTTAAAGATCTAGAAACATGTTTTCGAATATCAATAAGTTTTATTGTTAAACATTATTATGTTTTTAAATTAAATCTTCAGTAAAAATATATTTTTTTATAGTTCTGTAACTAAGATATTAAGCTGTTTACGTAAGAAATATTTGTATAAAACAGAATTGGTAAAATGTGACTGTAAGAGGACAAGTTTTGAAATATAAATAATTTTATGAATACTGATATATTGTAATCTTTACATTTATAATGATGGAAGAATTAATTAATATTCATTTTTTAAAAATAATTCTTTTACCTCATATTTAAAATTTGTTTTTGAAATACGATTTTATATATATTTTAATAATTATTTTCTTAAGCTATTATTTATTTTATGCATGGATTATACTTCCACCCAATAATGATTACTTACATAACTTATAACAAGTAATAAAACTTAGTTTTATTTGTCACGCCTTTATCAAAATAATAAAATAATACGATGTGTAAAAAAAATGTTCAGTAATCATTAAAAGTGTCAATAGCTGATTATTAAACTTTAAAATAGTCTATTCGTCTAAAAAATGTTACCACAGTATTTTTACAAGTAATTAACGTCTAAGTAAAACTTCATTAAAAAAAATTAATATTTGAAATAAAATTTCTTAGCTCTCAAGTAATCGATGTTATTAATTTGCATTATATTTTATTCTTCATTTAACAATAGAATCCGTATGTTATATTTTACCGATGACTGCATTTACAAATACTATTGAAGTATTTTATTAAATTCGCGATTCGCAACAATAAATCTAATTCTAAATTATAATATATTTACATGTCACAATAATAAATGATTTCTCAAATGAATAATTTTCACGAAATCAATTCAAATCGCAAATACTGATAAATAATTCCAATTGTAATTATTAAATTACATAATTATTGATAATAAGAACCTTAATTAGAAAAACTACTTTACCTTTGTTTGAGAACGAAACCTTTTCTGAAAGAATAACGATAATCCAACGATTTATGAATTAACGCAATTTTGATAATTTAAATATTTTATAGATTATTATTATTTTTCTAAAATTACGGTTCTATCACTGCTTATTGAATTCAAGGCCAAACGTGCTCTATGATCGAAAAATATTTCTAACTTTTTCTTGAGAAGTGAAAAGTGTTTCAATTCCATACCTGAATATTTAAAGAAAATTAATAAAAATTTTCAAGAAAAGTAACAGTATCAATAATCATTTCAAATATGTTTTAGAAAGTATATATTTTAAAAAATATGTTTATTTATTTCGAAGTATTCTGATGTAAAAGCAGATATGTTTGACTAACCCTGGTTGAGTTATCGATTGTTCGCCTATATTAATCAATTTTTCCTGGGTCGTCTCGGCAGAGACCCTTTTTTTAACATTTAGCCTTATGTTCAATTCGACCTGAGAAGGACGGTTTTTCACTACGTTGTTTTTGTTTTGATCAATGAATAGTCTTTTTGTTTCTACTACACATCCTTAGAAGGGCGGTTTGTATTAGGGAGAGATACGCCGTCTCGAGATGCTAAAAAAGAAAGAAACATTACAATTTGCTCTCTTTACGGCCATCCAGCTACGTTCTGCTCTTTTTCTACTGCCCATACGACTGTCCACGGGTCTCCGCGGCGCCTCTTTACATTGTCGACACTCGAGCACTGCAACCCAATCACTGGGGGGGGGCGTTTTTTTCACTCTTTCCTCAATCAGAACGCCGGGCCGAAACGCGAGAAAGCGATTTCCCGCCAATTCATCTCAATGCGAGGGCACGAGGGCGCACGCAGTTACGCAGGCTCGAAACGATGCCGCGCCAATCGCAAACGAGACACATCCCGCCGAATCAACGCCGTTTCATTTGCCGCGATGGGGTTCTAACGGGAAATCCCAGGCTCCCTTTTCACGGTACACATCGCTTTGTTTCATTTACACTGGATGACTTATGGTGAGTCATCCTCTCTGGTCCGGACCCGCACGGCGAGGTCATTGCAAATCTTATAGAAACCGGCGCGCGTCAATTTTAAAATCATAAACATGCATATATTCGAATAAGATAAGAATAATAGTATGAATAGTAATTGACTGTATAATAATACTGCGATTGTTCACGTAAAATTTAAATAAATTTTGGAGTTCTGTTGAGGCATCACTTCTAATTGTATTGAATAGTAATTTCGATTTACAATTTTAAATAACATTTCAAGAAACTCTGGAACACTTACACTATATTCATTACCTTCGAAAGATATGCACTTTTATCTACATTGAAGATTTTTTATTGATAATGAAATCTCTTTTAAGACATTTATAATCCAATAATAAAACTTGATGTCTAAGCCTTGACATTCAGTTAGCAAAAGAAAAAATTCACTCTTTTTATGATACCGAAAACTTTCATGACCTACATCATTCTTTTGTATAATGCAAAAAAGTAAATAATTAATTCCAGATCTTGTATCATTGAAATAACTAAAAAATTTACTATTACGCGATATTTAATTTGAAACTGCAAAGTATCTAATATAATACTTGTAAATTATGTGTCATGCAACGGTAGAAAACTGACAAAAAACTCCACGAAACTTTGAAAGAAATAGGTATACGAGTAAAATTTTCGATTAATATTAGAACCATAAAAACTAATTCAAGCTGTAATCTATTCGTGTACTCAAAATCAAAAGGTTTTAAAGTACTTTTGATAAAATATATAATTAAAATTTTAAGCTAACAATAAAAATTTTATAAACAAAAAAATAATAATATATTTAATACTTGAAATCACGTACAATTTTTTAATTATATATACAAATTATCTCATGCGAACTTCAATTTTTATAACAATGTGGATAAGAATATATGTTTTTCTTTACTGGTGGATAATATTCTGTAAGTAACTAATATTCATCTTTCTTTGTTTGTATAATATATAATTATCGCATTTAAATTAATAATTTACTTTTATATTTAAAATATTAAAAAGAAAGTTGTAATTTTAGTTAGTCAAATTAATTATTTAATATCAAAAGCCATGATTGGAGAAAATGTCAGACGAGTAAGAGAGGGAGAATTTCTTGCCGGTTTATCTATTATGCGTTATACCAACGAAGACTTTATAAATGAAGATGATCATTTATGTAATGGTGTACTTGTCACTCGAACACATTTTTTAACTGCTGCACACTGTATGAAAGATGAAGATTTGAGTGAAATTCAAATTATTGTTGGATCACGAAATTTAAGATGTGGTCTGAGATACTTTATGCTTTGGTGGATATCATACAATAAATGGATTAAACACTATAATATAGAACGTGAATTTAGAAAGAATGATATAGCGGTTGGAAAGGTAAATTATCTTATAAGTATAATTTCTAAATCATTTAAAAATAAGATTTTTCATATTTCGTATCAGAAAATATTGCATTCAAGTTATAAAATATCTTATTTCTATCATTAAAAATATATAAAAAATTAATATTATTTACAACATTAATATAAATTTCTTTTTTTAGTTAACTGAAAATGTAGAAGATTATATAAACATACCAAATTTATCAGATTTAACGACTAATGAATTGTATGGATCAACTGTGAAAGCAGTTGCATGGGGAACAAAAGCTTCTGGTGAACTAACTAAACATTTGAAGGAAGTTGATTTGACAATCATAACAACAGATGAATGCTTACAAAGAATGGAAATTGTTGAAGGAGTCAGATATAACTTGACTAAAAAATATTTGTGCAGTGCTGCGGAACCATACGCAATTCTGAGACTCGTAAGTATATTACGTTTGCATAGTACATGTAATGATTGTTTACAGTAAATTTTATACAGTTAAAACCATAACCGCCAGTTTTTAGACGTACATATATATATATATATATATATATATATATATATATATATAGACAAATATATAAACGTACAATTTTACTTAAACTCCGTTCTTCTATTAGATATTATTAAAGAAATGACAAAGAAATGAAAATTCATATTCCTGCTTATTAATGTAACAAATGTTAAGCAATACCTTGTTACTCATGTAATACTAATTTTAGGAGTATATATAATTGTGTAGAATAACATATTTATTTGAACAAAATTCTGATTTTTCAGGGTGATAGTGGTGCACCAATCTATTATGATGATGAACTTGTAGGTATTCATCAAGCAACCTGTCCATTACCAGATTCAACATTTCATCCATTTCTAGTAAATCTTCATGCTAGTATTGACTATTACAGAAACTTTATTCTTCATGTTACTGATAGTTCATTTCACTGGCATTGAAAATAGGTACTGATATCAGAAATAATTTACACGATTACAGACTATATATCAGTATTATTATAACTATATTATTATAACCATTATTATAACTATATATTACTTTTAATTTAGTATGGTATTAAAACTGTAAAATGTTTCTAACTCTCAAGAAATAAATATAAATTTAATAAAATGATAACTTTTTCCTGTACACATATTTTATATTAGTTTTGAAACGTATAACATATTAATATACAAGTTCCTACTACTACTCAGATTTTAATTTTACAATAAAAAGGTTTATCAACGTCAACATATTTATTATTATACTTATATCATAATTGTAAAAAGATACATATATTTTAGTACGTTATTTTGATGCCTATATTTCTAATGTATTATTAAATAAGGCTGTTAAAAGAATTAGTAATATAATACATATAACAATATCAGTGGAAAAAAGTCGACTTAAGTACGAGGGAAATAAAAGAAAATGCAGATGATCTGTCACATAAATTTTAACTGTAAGAGGACAAGTTTTGAAATATAAATAATTTTATGAATACTGATATATTGTAATATTTACGTTTATAATGATGGAAAAATTAATTAATATTCATTTTTTTAAAATAATTCTTTTACCTCATATTTAAAATTTGTTTTTGAAATACGATTTTATATATATATTAATAATTATATTCTTAAGCTATTATTTATTTTATGCATGGATTATACTTCCACCCAATAATGATTACTTACATAACTTATAACAAGTAATAAAACTTAGTTTTATTTGTCACGCCTTTATCAAAATAATAAAATAATACGATGTGTAAAAAAAATGTTCAGTAATCATTAAAAGAGTCAATAGATGATTATTAAACTTTAAAATAGTCTATTCGTCTAAAAAATGTTACCACAGTATTTTTACAAGTAATTAACGTCTAAGTAAAACTTCATTAAAAAAAATTAATATTTGAAATAAAATTTCTTAGCTCTCAAGTAATCGATGTTATTAATTTGCATTATATTTTATTCTTCATTTAACAATAGAATCCGTATGTTATATTTTACCGATGACTGCATTTACAAATACTATTGAAGTATTTTATTAAATTCAATATTCGCAACAATAAATCTAATTCTAAATAATAATATATTTACATGTCACAATAAAAAATGTTTTCTCAAATAAATAATTTTCACGAAATCAATTCAAATCGCAAATACTGATAAATAATTCCAATTGTAATTATTAAATTACATAATTATTGATAATAAGAACCTTAAATAGAAAAACTACTTTACCTTTGTTTGAGAACGAAACCTTTTCTGAAAGAATAACGATAATCAAACGATTTAAGAATTAACGCAATTTTGAGAATTTAATTATATTATAGAATTAAGATTTTTTAAATATTTTATAGATTATTATTATTTTTCTAAAATTACTGTTCTATCACTGCTTATTGAATTCAAGGCCAAACGTGCTCTATGATCGAAAAATATTTCTAACTTTTTCTTGAGAAGTGAAAACTATTTCAATTCCATACCTGAATATTTATAGATATTAAATAAAAATTTTCAAGAAAAGTAACAGTAAATATTTCAATAGAACTTCTTTTTTATAACGATGTGGTTAAGAATATATGTTTTTCTTTACTGGTGGATAATATTCTGTATGTAAATAATATTCAACTATCTTTGATTGTAAATTAATAACTTACTTTTATAATTGGAATATTAAAATGAAAGTTGTAATTTTAGTTAGCCAAATTAATTATTTAATTTCAAAAACCATGATTGGAGAAAATGTCAGACGAGTAAGTGAAGGAGAATTTCTTGCCGTTGTATCTATTATGGTTTATACCGACCCAAACGTACCCCGACGAACACTTAATTTACTCAAAATGTTTGAATACCATGCTCATTTCATAACTAAATATTTGCTCTTCTTCAGTTGACTCAGAATGTATTCGATGATATTAACATACCAATTTTATCTACATTGAAGCCAGAAAATTTGTATGGATTAAACGTTACAGTAGTTGCATGGGGAGCAACAGGTTCTGGCAAAATATCTAAATATTTGCGTAAGGTTGACATGACTGTCTTAACCAAACATGAGTGCGAACACAGAATACAAATTCTTCAAGGAAAGGATGTGCCTGTTCCTTCAAGATATTTGTGCACTTATACAGTACCATACACATTAATGAAAGAAGTAAGTTTATTACGTTTGTACAGTACACGGATTAATTGTTTAAAGTAAATTTTATACAATTAAAACCATAACAGCCAGTTTATCACTAAATAATTATATCTTTATTCTTGGAGATACATAAATAATGAACTGATAAGACATTATTTTCTTATAATACAGAGGCGTAATATACAGATATTCTTTTCGTACAATATTTTTTTTTAAAAATATTGTACTAAAAAAACTAAAAAAACTGTAATGCCAAATGCATCAGCGTTATTTTATTAATGATATTATATAAAATAATTATTAATGATTCCATTTTATTTTTTTAATTCTTGAATAAGATACAACAGCTCTTACATGAATTCGTGTATTATTGTAATAAAATTTCTGTGAATTGCATTTACATTGATTCTGATCATTTATATGGGTATCAGAATGTAAATGAAACTTAAAATTATAGTAGCAATCTTTATTGAAGTACGAAATAGCATATCATGCCAAATGAAACAAACTATTATAATTGCCAATTTCTTGCTAACTAATTCTAATATTTGATTAAACTTAATATAGTGTAATATTTGCTTACTTTAAAACTTTTAAATCATAAAAACAGAAGTTGTTACATCTTTTTTCTCGTTTACTCATTATTAATAGCTAAATGATATATAAACGTAAAATTATACTTAAACACTGCTTTTCCATTAAAAATAGATAATACATAATTGGTAAAGAAGTAACAACTCATTTTACTTGCTTTCTAATATATCAAATATAAATCAAGAATTTTGTGTGTGTGTGTGTGTGTGTGTAAAAGGTAAGTATACCGTCATTAGAAAGCAATTATTGATATTCGAAAAATAATAATTTCTTAATGTATATAAATACAAAAATATATTTTTATCATTATTCAACTTTCCAGGGTGATAGTGGAGGTCCTGTTTTTTTTAGAAATTGTATTATAGGTATTCATAAAGCAACCTGTTCTTTTGAAAATCCATCGTTAAAACCATATGCAGTAAACGTTCATACTGGAATTGACTATTACAGAAACTTTATTCTTCATGTCACTGAGAGTACATTTCACTGGCAATGAAAATAGCTACTGATATCAGAAATAATTTGAACGATTAGAGACTATACATCAGCAAAAAATCAAATTAAATTACTTTTAATTTATTATGGTATTAAAGCTGTAAAATGTTCCTAACTTTCATAAAACAAATATAAATTTAATAAAAAAACTTTTACCTGTACACATATTTAAAATCTATTTTGAATCGTATTTATGTATAAGTTTGAATCTAATTAATATATAAGTTTCTTTTACTACTTTCACATTTTAACATTACTTTGAAAAATTTTTTGCATATGAAAATATTATACATAGATAACTACGATAACGTACGTTATTATAGTACATAAAATTTATATACGTCGATCATCAAAAGAAAATTAAGTGTTAACGATATGAACATTGAAGGCCGTTAAATTATCCGATTAAAATTGATAATTAACATTATAATGAAGCAACTAATTCAGTGTGTAATTTATACATGTACTAAAAATCCAGATGTTCTAAAGAATTTTTGATAAATAATTGACTAAAATTTTACTTTATCAATAATAATTTAAAGTTTCAAGGAGTATTAAAATAAAAATATATAGAATTATTGATTAATACATTTTCAAATACAATTTTTATAACAATGAGGACAACAACGTATGCTTTTCTTTACTGGTGGATAATATTCTGTAAGTAATGATTTATCTTTCCTTGATTGTATAATATACAATTATCGAATTTAAATTAATAATTTACTTTTATAATTTAAATAGTAAAAAGAAAGTTGTAATTTTAGTTAGTCAAATTAGTTATTTATTATCAAAAGCCATGATTGGAAAAAATGTAAAACGAGTAAGCGAAGGACAATTTCTTGCTGTTGTATCTATTATGGTTATTGGTGACTCAAACGTTATAAATGAAGATGATCATGTATGTACTGGCGTACTTATTACTCGTACTCATGTTCTAAGTGCTGCACATTGTCTGAAAGATTTATATTTGAATGAAACTCAAATAATTGTTGGATCACGAAACGTACGACATGGTAGGAGATACTTGCCACTCTGGTGGATTACCTATAACAAATGGATTAAATACCATAATCAAACACGTGCATTTAGAACGAATGACATAGTAGTTGTAAAGGTAAATTATTTCATAAATAAAATATATAAATTTTTAAAAAATCAAATTTCTGAGTATATAACAAAATATTGCTTTCAAATTATGAAAATTCATATTTGTGTCAAAAAAAAAAAAAAATAATACTTAGAACGCTAAATTTACGCAAAATTTATGAACATAATACTAATTTAATAAGTAATAATTTGCTCTTTTTCAGTTAACACAAAATGTATCCAATAATATTGACATACCACTTCTATCATATTTAAAGCCACAACATTTGTATGGATTGAAAGTAACAGTAGCTGCACGGGGTACAACAGATTCTGGTAAAATGTCTAAATATTTGAAGAAAATTGACTTGACCGTCTTAACCAAACATGAGTGCGAACACAGAATGGAAATTCTTCAAAACGTTGAATATTTTATTCCTATAAGATATTTGTGCACTTATACAGAACCATACGCCTTGATGAAAGATGTAAGTATATTACGTTCATAGAGTACATGTAATAATTGTTTAAAGTAAATTTTATACAATTAAAACCATAGCAGTCAGTTTATCACAAAATAATTATATCTTTATTCTTGGAGATACATAAATAATGCAACTGATGAGACATTATATTTTTATAATAATAGAAGCGTAATATACAGGTATATTTTTCGTATATTTTTTGATTAAAAGAAAAAAAACTGTACAGCCAAATTTGCATCAGTTTCACTTATTAAACATATTATAAAAATAATAATAATAACAATAACAGAACAAAAATAATTTCATTAAACTAAATAAAGCAAAACATATTTTATGTAAACTGAATTGCAATCTATCTCATTCATAGATGAAATATAGAACTAAATAAATAGACATAGTTATAATTAACTAGAAAAAAATTTTTTCCTATAAATATTTACAATTGCTTTTATTTTTTTAAATTTCGAAAGGTCTTTTGTAAATTATTATTACAATCTTCTTCAGAAATAAGAGCAAATCAATTTATTACTGTTTCTACTTGGTTATATTAATATTAAATCGAAAACTGTTTCAAAGTAAAATGGTAATACGTTAAATATAGCTTATGCAGAAGCTAAATTTAGGTTTTTCTATCAGAATGCAATAGATTAAGAAAAATTCTTTAACCGGGACTTTTGTTCTATACAATAATATATAGAATAGAAGATCAGAGTTTAAGTAACATTGTAGCTTTATACAGTATTCAGCAATTAGTAGTGAATAATTTAAATGATTTAAGATAAGAAAATATTATATTACATTAACCTTAAGTAAGTACAAGAATAGTATCGAAAGAAATTAAATAGTTAGTTTCGTTTACACTATATACATAATAACATATATATTTGAAAAAAAATTTGACTTTTCAGGGTGATAGTGGTGCTCCTGTTTTTTTTATGGATGAAATTGTAGGTATTCATAAAGCAGGTTGTCATGCTGATGATATATCATTACTTCCATATGTCGTAAACATTCATACTGGAATAGAGTATTACAGAAACTTTATTCTCAATGTCATTGATAGTTCATTTCACTGGCATTGAATATAGGTACTGATATCAGAAATAATTTACACGATTACAGACTATATATCATCAAAAATCAAATTAAATTACTTTTCATTTATTATTGTATTAAAACTGTAAAATGTTTCTAACTCTCAAGAAATAAATATAAATTTAATAAAATAATAACTTTTTCCTGTACACATATTTTATATTAGTTTTGAAACGTATAACATATAAGTTCCTTCTACTACTCATAGATTTTTATTTTACAATTAAAATATTTATCAACGTCAACATATTTATTATTATACTTATATCATAGTAGTAAAAAGATACATCCATATTAGTACGTTATTTTGATGCCTATATTTCTAATGTATCATTATATAAGGCTGTTAAAAGAATTAGTAATATAATAAATATTATAACAATATCAGTGGAAAAAAGTCGACTTAAGTACGAGGGAAACAAAAGAAAATGCAGATGATCTGTCACTTAAAATGTGACTGTAAGAGGACAAGTTTTGAAATATAAATAATTTTATGAATACTGATATATTGTAATATTTACGTTTATAATGATGGAAAAATTAATTAATATTCATTTTTTTAAAATAATTCTTTTACCTCATATTTAAAATTTGTTTTTGAAATACGATTTTATATATATATTAATAATTATTTTCTTAAGCTATTATTTATTTTATGCATGGATTATACTTCCACCCAATAATGATTACTTACATAACTTATAACAAGTAATAAAACTTAGTTTTATTTGTCACGCCTTTAACAAAATAATAAAATAATACGATGTGTAAAGAAAATGTTCAGTAATCATTAAAAGTGTCAATAGCTGATTAATAAACTTTAAAATAGTCTATTCGTCTAAAAAATGTTACCACAGTATTTTTACAAGTAATTAACGTATAAGTAAAACTTCATTTAAAAAAAATAATATTTGAAATAAAATTTCTTAGCTCTCAAGTAATCGATGTTATTAATTTGCATTATATTTTATTCTTCATTTAACAATAGAATCCGTATGTTATATTTTACCGATGACTGCATTTACAAATACTATTGAAGTATTTTATTAAATTCAATATTCGCAACAATAAATCTAATTCTAAATAATAATATATTTACATGTCACAATAAAAAATGTTTTCTCAAATAAATAATTTTCACGAAATCAATTCAAATCGCAAATACTGATAAATAATTCCAATTGTAATTATTAAATTACATAATTATTGATAATAAGAACCTTAAATAGAAAAACTACTTTACCTTTGTTTGAGAACGAAACCTTTTCTGAAAGAATAACGATAATCAAACGATTTAAGAATTAACGCAATTTTGAGAATTTAATTATATTATAGAATTAAGATTTTTTAAATATTTTATAGATTATTATTATTTTTCTAAAATTACTGTTCTATCACTGCTTATTGAATTCAAGGCCAAACGTGCTCTATGATCGAAAAATATTTCTAACTTTTTCTTGAGAAGTGAAAACTATTTCAATTCCATACCTGAATATTTATAGATATTAAATAAAAATTTTCAAGAAAAGTAACAGTAAATATTTCAATAGAACTTCTTTTTTATAACGATGTGGTTAAGAATATATGTTTTTCTTTACTGGTGGATAATATTCTGTATGTAAATAATATTCAACTATCTTTGATTGTAAATTAATAACTTACTTTTATAATTGGAATATTAAAATGAAAGTTGTAATTTTAGTTAGCCAAATTAATTATTTAATTTCAAAAACCATGATTGGAGAAAATGTCAGACGAGTAAGTGAAGGAGAATTTCTTGCCGTTGTATCTATTATGGTTTATACCTACCCAAACGTTATAGATGAAGATGATCATGTATGTTCTGGCGTACTTGTTACTCGTGCACATGTTTTAACTGCTGCACACTGTATGAAAGTCGTAAATTGGAATGAAAGTCAAATAATTGTTGGATCACGAAATTTAAGACATGGTAGGAGATACTTCCCACTCTGGTGGATAACATACAACAAATGGATAAAATACTATAATCTGGACCGTGAATTTAGAGAGAATGATATAGGGGTTGCAAAGGTAAATTATTTTATAAGTATAACTGTTAAAACATTTAAAAATAGAATGTTCATATATCGTATCAGAAAATATTGCTTCCTAATTATAAAATATCTTAAAACTATGAATAAAATTTTAATAAAAGTTAATATTATTTAAGACATAAAATAAATTTCTTTTTTAAGTTGACTGAAAATGTTGACTATTATATAGACGTACCACTTTTATCATCTTTAGCGCCAGATGATTTGTATGGATCAACAGTGAAAATAGTAGCATGGGGAGCAAAATCTTCTGGTGAACAAACTAAACATTTGAGGGAAGTTGATATGATAGTCTTAACAATAGAGGAATGCTTACAAAGAATGGAAATTGTTCAAGGAGTGAGATATAGTTTTCCTGAAAGATATTTGTGCACTGTTGCAGAACCATACGCATTGATGAAAGGCGTAAGTTTATTACGTTCGTTAAGTACATGAATTGATTGTTTAAACTAAATTTATTACAATTAAAACCATAACAACCAGTTTATAACAAAATAATGATTTCTTTACACTGACAGATACATAGATATTGTAATTCATATAATTTATTTCCTTATAATAATACAACTATAAATACAGTTTTTCTTTTCATACATATTTTTTTTTGTTAAAAGAATAAGAACTGTACAGCCAAATTTGTATCAGTGTCACTTTATTAAGGGTATTATATAAGATAATGATTAATGATTCAATTAACTTCGTAATGAGGCATTTCAATTGTATTAATGAACTTGAAGATAGATTAGTATTGTTTAAGAAGACATTGATATTTGAACAAAAACATTAATTTGTTTAAATGAATAAAGCAAAAAATATTTGATCTAAACTGAATCTTTTACAAATCTGAACCAATCTATCTCATTCATTGATGATATATAGAACTATTTAAATAGACATAATTGTAATAACTAACAAAAAATTTGTCTATATATATTTGCTATTGCATTTATTTTTTCAATTGGCAATAGGTCTTTTGTAAATTATTATCACAATATTTTTCAGAAATAAGAGCAATCAATTTATTACTTTTTCCTACTTACTTATATTCATATAAAATCAAAAATTGTTTCAGAGTAAAATAGAAATTCATTACCTTACGCAGAAGCTATATTTAAGTTTATCTCGATGAATGCAAGAGAATAAGAAAAATCCTTTAACTGGAATGTTATTTTGTACACAAGTTTCAAATTTCTAAAATATGTAGATTTTAAAATTTTTAATTAACTGTTTCTTGTAAATTAATTTATTACGAAATACATGTTCGTGCATCTAACATAATATACAAAATATCATACAAAAATAATGAGAATTTTTAATTTCGTGCTGCTAATGTTGTTCTTCAAATTATATTAAATACAGAAAGAAAGACTCCATTAGTATAAATATATCATTAAATAAGGCAACAATTGATAGTATATGAGACTGACGAAATCAATGACGGTATAATACGTTCTTTAAGAGAAAATTATGTATTCTCCTAATTCTTATATTAAACAACTGAAAAGAAAAAACTATTTAAAAAAATAAATATTTCTGTACTTTTTTACGAACTCGTTTATGGATGTTTCAAATATTTTCTAGTTATAAATTTTCTTTACATTATGTTAATTTAAGGAAGCAACATTTTTTTATCAATATGTTGCTTACCTTCTACAGAATAATATTCAGTATATAATTCATTCAACTGTTAAATATTATTACACTTCAAATATATACTTAATGACATTTATTTATTTATCTAAGTTAATATTAGCTCACTTTGTAGAATCCACTATATCTTCGTTTCAAATTTCTAACTCAAATGAGTACTGTTTTGCATCTTTGGGAAAAACTTTGTTGAGATAATACTTGTGGTTTCACATATTAATCTATCCAAAAAAGGGATGAAAATTGTCTTGTTTTATGTTTAATTTCATGAATTATAGTATAAAATCATTTTCTACTCCAAAATATCACCGCCACTCTAATATACTATTAGTTTATAACCACCCCAAATACCACTTCTCTTGCTTATTAATGTGTAATTGATACAATTTATACTACATGAAACATAATCAAGGCACCACTCATTAATATACAATATACTTGTGTACTTCTTAAATATGCAATAAAATCTGTTGAAATTCTACTTCATTTATGCTATTTTACTTCATAGTGTTTAATTTACAAAAAAAAATACGAATATTACGCTGATGTATGTATGTCAAATGAAAAAACAACACTACATTTGGCATTGCTGAAAATATTTATAAAATTAAATTTTCTAGTCTTTATTTTATATAATGTCTTAGTTCTTGAATAATGTCTATTATCTTATAGTGCTCTAAAAATCACTTCTATATTTATTAGTTAAATTATTTCAAAGGATCACTGTCTTTAATTAAATATATGTAGTGATACTTTACTGATTAAAATAAATATTATATCAGTCAATCTCGTACAAGTATTGGACTAATGAATCTCTGTATTATTATAATAAAATTTCTGTGAATTGCATTTCCATTGATTCTGATCATTTATATTGGTAACAGAATGTAAATGAAACTTAAAATTAAAATAACAATCTTTATTGAAGTTCAAAAAGCATATCATAACAAACCAAAAAAAACTATTGTAAATTCTTGCTAATTAATTCTAATATTTAATTCAAGTTAATGTAATGCAATATTTGCTTGCTTTAAAACTTTTAAATCATAAAATCAGAAGTTTTTACATCTTTTCTCTCTTTCACGCACTATTAGTTACTAAATAATATATAAACGTGCAATTTTATTTAAACTCTGATCTTCCAATAGACATTATTACAAAAATAACATTGATAAAAAATTTAATTTTCCTGCTTATTTGTCTAAGAATTGATAAGCAATAGTTTGTTACTCATGTAATATTTTCAAGAGTATATATAATTAAATACAATATATTATTTATTTTAAAAGAATATTTACTTTTCAGGGTGATAGTGGTGGACCCGTATTTTATATGGATGAAATTGTAGGTATTCATAAAGAAACCTGCCCATTCCCAAATTCAACGTTTCATCCATTTCTAGTAAACGTTCATACTGGAATTGACTATTACAGAAATTTTATTCTGCATGTCACTGATAGTTCATTTCACTGGCATTGAGAATAGCTACTGATATCAGAAATAATTTAAACGATTAGAGACTATACATCAGCAAAAAATCAAATTTAATTACTTTAAATTTATTATGGTATTAAAACTGTAAAATGTTCCTAACTTTCATAAAACAAATATAAATTTAATAAAATGATAACTTTTTCCAGTTCACATATTTTATATTAGTTTTGAAACGTATAACATATAAGTTCCTACTACTACTCATAGATTTTAATTTTACAATTAAAATGTTTATCAACGTCAACATATTTATTATTATACTTATATCATAATTGTAAAAAGATACATATATTTTAGTACGTTATTTTGATGCCTATATTTCTAATGTATCATTATATAAGCCTGTGAAAAGAATTAGTAATATAATACATATTATAACAATATCAGTGGAAAAAAGTCGACTTAAGTACGAGGGAAACAAAAGAAAATGCAGATGATCTGTCACTTATCAGAAGTGAACTTGGAAGCTTTATGAGAGCAATTTGCCCTTACATTTGTGAACTTTATTCTAACTTTATTCATTTCAAGAAAATATACTTTTTGCTAAAGCTTCTCTTAGCTATTAGAAGAGAAAAACGTGTCGCGCCTGATTTCAGAAAGTTCACGAGGAAGACATCAAGGTTCTTTTCATTTTAATATTGTTTAGTTGTTCACATTGTTTCTACAATTTCTTATAAGGAAACTGTACGAATCTATCATCGTATACAAAAGCGTATTAAACATAGTAAAATATAAAATATTCGTATTACATTTGTACTTAAAGATCTAGAAACATGTTTTCGAATATCAATAAGTTTTATTGTTAAACATTATTATGTTTTTAAATTAAATCTTCAGTAAAAATATATTTTTTTATAGTTCTGTAACTAAGATATTCAGCTGTTTACGTAAGAAATATTTGTATAAAACAGAATTGGTAAAATGTGACTGTAAGAGGACAAGTTTTGAAATATAAATAATTTTATGAATACTGATATATTGTAATCTTTACATTTATAATGATGGAAGAATTAATTAATATTCATTTATTAAAAATAATTCTTTTACCTCATATTTAAAATTTGTTTTTGAAATACGATTTTATATATATTTTAATAATTATTTTCTTAAACTATTATTTATTTTATACATGGTTTATACTTCCACCCAATAATGATTACTTACATAACTTATAACAAATAATAAAACTTAGTTTTATTTGTCACGCCTTTATCAAAATAATAAAATAATACGATGTGTAAAAAAAATGTTCAGTAATCATTAAATGTGTTAATAGCTTATTATTAAACTTTAAAATAGTCTATTCGTCTAAAAAATGTTACCACAGCATTTTTACAAGTAATTAACGTATAAGTAAAACTTCATTTAAAAAAAATAATATTTAAAATAAAATTTCTTAGCTCTCAAGTAATCGATGTTATTATTTTGCATTATATTTTATTCTTCATTTCACAATAGAATCCGTAGGTTATATTTTACCAATGACTACATTTACAAATACTAGTGAAGTACTTTATTAAATTCGCGATTCGCAACAATAAATCTAATTCTAAATTATAATATATTTACATGTCACAATAAAAAATGTTTTCTCAAATGAATAATTTTCACGAAATAAATTAAAATCGCAAATACTGATAAATAATTGCAATTGTAATTTTTAAATTACATAATTATTGATAATAAGAACCTTAAATAGAAAAACTACTTTACCTTTGTTTGAGAAGGAAACCTTTTCTGAAAGAATATCGATAATCAAACGATTTAAGAATTAACGCAATTTTGAGAATTTAATTATATTATAGAATTAAGATTTTTTAAATATTTTATAGATTATTATTATTTTTCTAAAATTACTGTTCTATCACTGCTTATTGAATTCAAGGCCAAACGTGCTCTATGATCGAAAAATATTTCTAACTTTTTCTTGAGAAGTGAAAACTATTTCAATTCCATACCTGAATATTTATAGATATTAAATAAAAATTTTCAAGAAAAGTAACAGTAAATATTTCAATAGAACTTCTTTTTTATAACGATGTGGTTAAGAATATATGTTTTTCTTTACTGGTGGATAATATTCTGTATGTAAATAATATTCAACTATCTTTGATTGTAAATTAATAACTTACTTTTATAATTGGAATATTAAAATGAAAGTTGTAATTTTAGTTAGCCAAATTAAATATTTAATTTCAAAAACCATGATTGGAGAAAATATCAGAACAGTAAGTGAAGGAGAATTTCTTGCCGTTGTATCTATTATGGCTTATACCGACCCAGACGTTATAGATGAAGAAGATCATTATTGTAATGGCGTACTTGTTACTCAAGCACATGTTTTAAGTGCTGCACACTGTTTGAAATTTTCAAAATCGAATGAAATTCAAATAATTGTTGGATCACGAAATTTACGACAAGGTAGGAGATACTTTCTACTCTGGTGGATATCATACAACAAATGGATTAAATATTATAACCTAGAACGCGAATTTGATGAGAACGATATAGCGGTTGGAAAGGTAAATTATTTTTTATGTTAAATTTCATAATCATTTAAAAATAAGATTTTTCATATTTCGTATCAAAAAATATTGCATTCAAGTTATAAAATATCTTACTTTTATCATTAGAAAATATATAAAAAATTAATATTATTTAAGATATTAATAATACACAATATAATTGAATAAATAGTTTACGTCATAAAATAAATTCCTTTTTTTAGTTGACTGAAAATGTTGACTATTATATAGACATACCACTTTTATCATCTTCAGCTCCGGATGATTTGTATGGATCAACAGTGAAAGTAGTTGCATGGGGACCAAAAATGAATGGTGAAATGTCTAAATATTTGAAGGAAGCTGATTTGATAGTTTTGACAATAGAGGAATGCATACAAAGAATGGAAATTGTTCAAGGAGAGAGATATAGTTTTCCTGAAAGATATTTGTGCACTGTTGCAGAACCATACGCATTGATGAAACGCGTAAGTTTATTACGTTCATTAAGTACATGTGTTGATTGTTTAAACTAAATTTATTACAATTAAAACCATAACAACCAATTTATCAAAAAATAATGATTTCTTTACTCTGAGAGATACATAGATATTGTAATTGATACAATTTATTTCCTTATAATAATACAACTGTAAAATACAGTTTTTCTTTTCATACATATTTTTTTTGTTAAAAGAATAAGAACTGTACAGCCAAATTTGTATCAGTGTCACTTTATTAAGGGTATTATATAAGATAATGATTAATGATTCAATTAACTTCGTAATGAGGCATTTCAATTGTATTAATGAACTTGAAGATAGATTAGTATTGTTTAAGAAGACATTGATATTTGAACAAAAACATTAATTTGTTTAAATGAATAAAGCAAAAAATATTTGATCTAAACTGAATCTTTTACAAATCTGAACCAATCTATCTCATTCATTGATGATATATAGAACTATTTAAATAGACATAATTGTAATAACTAACAAAAAATTTGTCTATATATATTTGCTATTGCATTTATTTTTTCAATTGGCAATAGGTCTTTTGTAAATTATTATCACAATATTTTTCAGAAATAAGAACAATCAATTTATTACTTTTTCCTACTTACTTATATTCATATGAAATCATAAATTGTTTCAGAGTAAAATAGTAATTCATTACCTTACGCAGAAGCTATATTTAAGTTTATCTCGATGAATGCAAGAGAATAAGAAAAATCCTTTAACTGGATTGTTATTTTGTACACAAGTTTCAAATTTCTAAAATATGTAGATATTAAAATTATTAATTAACTGTTTCTTGTAAATTAATTTATTACGAAATACATGTTCGTGCATCTAACATAATATACAAATTATCATAAAAAAATAATAAGAATTTTTAATTTCGTGCTGCTAATATTGTTCTTCAAATTATATTAAATACAGAAAGAAAGACTCCATTAGTATAAATATATCATTAAATAAGGCAACAATTGATAGTATATGAGACTGACGAGATCAATGACGGTATAATACGTTCTTTAAGAGAAAATTATGTATTCTCCTAATTCTTATATTAAACAACTGAAAAGAAAAAACTATTTAAAAAAATAAATATTTCTGTACTTTTTTACGAACTCGTTTATGGATGTTTCAAATATTTTCTAGTTATAAATTTTCTTTACATTATGTTAATTTAAGGAAGCAACATTTTTTTATCAATATGTTGCTTACCTTCTACAGAATAATATTCAGTATATAATTCATTCAACTGTTAAATATTATTACACTTCAAATATATACTTAATGACATTTATTTATTTATCTAAGTTAATATTAGCTCACTTTGTAGAATCCACTATATCTTCGTTTCAAATTTCTAACTCAAATGAGTACTGTTTTGCATCTTTGGGAAAAACTTTGTTGAGATAATACTTGTGGTTTCACATATTAATCTATCCAAAAAAGGGATGAAAATTGTCTTGTAAAACTATTGTAAATTCTTGCTAATTAATTCTAATATTTAATTCAAGTTAATGTAATGCAATATTTGCTTGCTTTAAAACTTTTAAATCATAAAATCAGAAGTTTTTACATCTTTTCTCTCTTTCACGCACTATTAGTTACTAAATAATATATAAACGTGCAATTTTATTTAAACTCTGATCTTCCAATAGAGATTATTACAAAAATAACATTGATATAAAATTTAATTTTCCTGCTTATTAATCTAAGAATTGTTAAGCAATAGTTTGTTACTCATGTAATCAGTAGTATATATAATTAAATACAACATAATATTTATTTTAACAGTAGTTTGACTTTTCAGGGTGATAGTGGAGCTCCCGTATATTATATGGATAAAATTGTAGGTGTTCATAAAGCAACCTGTCCATTCCCAAATGCAACGTTTCATCCGTTTCTAGTAAATGTTCATATTGGAATTGACTATTACAGAAACTTTATTCTTCATGTCACTGATAGTTCATTTCACTGGCATTGAGAATAGCTACTGATATCAGAAATAATTTAAACGATTAGAGACTATACATCAGCAAAAAATCAAATTTAATTACTTTAAATTTATTATGGTATTAAAACTGTAAAATGTTCCTAACTTTCATAAAACAAATATAAATTTAATAAAATGATAACTTTTTCCAGTTCACATATTTTATATTAGTTTTGAAACGTATAACATATAAGTTCCTACTACTACTCATAGATTTTAATTTTACAATTAAAATGTTTATCAACGTCAACATATTTATTATTATACTTATATCATAATTGTAAAAAGATACATATATTTTAGTACGTTATTTTGATGCCTATATTTCTAATGTATCATTATATAACCCTGTGAAAAGAATTAGTAATATAATACATATTATAACAATATCAGTGGAAAAAAGTCGACTTAAGTACGAGGGAAACAAAAGAAAATGCAGATGATCTGTCACATAAATTTTAACTGTAAGAGGACAAGTTTTGAAATATAAATAATTTTATGAATACTGATATATTGTAATCTTTACGTTTATAATGATGGAAGAATTAATTAATATTCATTTATTAAAAATAATTCTTTTACCTCATATTTAAAATTTGTTTTTGAATACGATTTTATATATATTTTAATAATTATTTTCTTAAACTATTATTTATTTTATACATGGTTTATACTTCCACCCAATAATGATTACTTACATAACTTATAACAAATAATAAAACTTAGTTTTATTTGTCACGCCTTTATCAAAATAATAAAATAATACGATGTGTAAAAAAAATGTTCAGTAATCATTAAATGTGTTAATAGCTTATTATTAAACTTTAAAATAGTCTATTCGTCTAAAAAATGTTACCACAGCATTTTTACAAGTAATTAACGTATAAGTAAAACTTCATTTAAAAAAAATAATATTTAAAATAAAATTTCTTAGCTCTCAAGTAATCGATGTTATTATTTTGCATTATATTTTATTCTTCATTTCACAATAGAATCCGTAGGTTATATTTTACCAATGACTACATTTACAAATACTAGTGAAGTACTTTATTAAATTCGCGATTCGCAACAATAAATCTAATTCTAAATTATAATATATTTACATGTCACAATAAAAAATGTTTTCTCAAATGAATAATTTTCACGAAATAAATTAAAATCGCAAATACTGATAAATAATTGCAATTGTAATTTTTAAATTACATAATTATTGATAATAAGAACCTTAAATAGAAAAACTACTTTACCTTTGTTTGAGAAGGAAACCTTTTCTGAAAGAATATCGATAATCAAACGATTTAAGAATTAACGCAATTTTGAGAATTTAATTATATTATAGAATTAAGATTTTTTAAATATTTTATAGATTATTATTATTTTTCTAAAATTACTGTTCTATCACTGCTTATTGAATTCAAGGCCAAACGTGCTCTATGATCGAAAAATATTTCTAACTTTTTCTTGAGAAGTGAAAACTATTTCAATTCTATTCCCGAATATTTAAAGAAAATTAATAAAATTTTTCAATAAAAGTAACCGTATCAATAATCGTATCAAATATATTTTAGTAAGTAAATATTTTTAAAAAGATTTTTATTAATTTAAAAGTATTCTATAAATGATAAACGTGCATATATAAATTATAAAAAGCATTCATAGAAAAATAATAGTATGAATAATAACCGACTTAGAGAATAATACTGAGATTGTTCATGTAAAATTTAAGTACATTCATGGAGTTCTGTTTAGGCATTACTTCTGATTGTTTTGAATTATGGTTTCGATTCACAATTTCAATTAAAACTTGAAAAAAATCTGGAATGGTTTCACTATATTGCTTACCGTACAAATATAAGCTCTTTCTAGACTTTTACATTGATGTTTTTATATGAATAATCAAGTCTCTTTTAAGATATTTATAATCAATTGTTGACATTTGATGTCCAGGCATTGACTTTAGGTTAGCAAAAGAAAAAATTCTCTCATTTTATGATACCGAATACTTTCATGATCTACATAGTACTTGATAAGGTTTCATATAAAATAAAAATATCTACTATATTTTTTTGTAGATACATTTTTATGATTTTATATTTATAGTATGCATGTCCAAATGTTTTTCTTTCTTTTCCAATATTTAATGTGTTGTAAGTATAAAATGTTGTAAATTCTTTTATACAATACAAGATGAATTTACTTAAAGTAGTGCTTTGATAATTGAAAAAGTATTATCGAGAAAATAATTGAATTTTAGATAATCATTTGTATCTTGCATCTGCTAAAGCTATGGTTGGAGTAAATGTAAGACGAGCAGAAGAAGGACAATTTCCTTCAGCTGTAGCTATTTCAAAAATTAATAATTCACACATTGAAATTGAAATGAATCAGTTTTGTGCTGGAGTACTTATCTCAAAGTCGCATGTTTTAACTGCTGCACACTGTCTGGAAGATGTACAATTAAATGAAACTCAAATAATTGTCGGATCGATAGATATTAGGAGCGGTTTAAGATTCTATCCAGCATGGTGGGTAAATTATAATCGATGGGCTACACGTAGGTTTATAAACATTCTCTTCCATGTGAATGATATTGCTATTATAAAGGTAAGTCCTTCTTTTTAATAATTTCATTAGAATCTTAAAAAAGGAAAAGATAGATATTTAAAACATCAGAAATGTTTTAAAATTATAGCGAACCTTTTATTTCATCTTCATCAATAATAATCTTATATGAAATACATTTTTTAAATATCCGTAAAATAATAATCGATTTACAATATAACAATAAAACTGAAAATTTCTTTAGTTAACCGAAACGGTACCTGATATCATTATTATTGGAATTCTGTCAATAGTGAGAAATTCAGAATTATTTGGATTAACTGTTGAAATAGCAGGTTGGGGTATGAAAGCCAATAATGAACATACTAGATTTATGGACACGGTTAATTTGCAAGTCTTATCGAATAGTGAGTGTGAACATAGAGTAGAGCAAGTCCACGGAAGTAAAATAACTATTCATACGAGACATTTATGTACAGTTGCAGATCCATATGCATTAATGTACTTTGTAAGTTTTGATTATTTTTAATTAATGTTAATAAGACTTGGATAATGTCTAAGATATCCTCACAAATCAGAAATGATACAACTAAGTCAATGAGAAAATATCAACCATGTTCATTATCTATTATTAGAAGATTTTTTCTTAAGAACGAACAAACAGCGATGTTAAGTGAAAAGATAGAATTGCTTAAAAATGATAAAAAATTTTATACATATACAATGTTTTTTTGCATTTAAGAGAATAGTAATTATTCGAGTAGAGAAAAGAACAAAGATCAAGGTTCATTTCATGACTGATTTAGTTGTATAACAGATGTTCGCAAATTTGGAAAGAGAAGAAAAGTCAAATTTTTCTAATTTGGCGTAATAATTACTATTTAAAATAAAAATCTATAATTCCATGTATATTTGTAATCTTTTAAACTACAATTAGTACCCTCTGAATACTATCTAAACCTTAACAAATTGGATAAATTTACTTGAATCGAAATGTTTGAATTTGGTATTATTGTTATTGGTACATTATTCATTAAAGTTTAATGTGATTAAATTTTAATCATATTAAATAAAATTTCATACTGTAAGAATATAAATTTTTTTTAAATAGTATCTATTAATGTAATAGAGTAGTTTAGAAAATGAAGAATAATGAAAAAACAACAAAAGTCTGATCTGATAGAATTTATTTAATAATTTCTAAGAACAGTATTTGCGCGTAATATTTTAGCATTTTATTCGGTTTAATCTTTGCAATTATATTTCTTTTAGGGTGACAGTGGCAATCCAGTTTTTTTTAGAGGAAAGATTGTGGGCATTCATAAATCAAGCCTTCCACTTCCACATGAACCTCTTCATCCTAGTAAAGTAAACATTCACGTCGGTATTGAATTCTACAGAATTTTTATTCTAGATATCTTGAGAACTAATATCGTGTGGCTTTAAATTATAACCACCTCCAAAACTGAATACACCTCAAAAATATTCAATTTGTCATTTGTTAAGAATTTTTAATTAAATTAGTTATAATTTGCAATTATTTTATGTTAAAAAATTAAGAATTGATTTTCTGCTCTGAGCATATAAACGTACAATTAATTCACGTTTTTTTCTCTTGATAGTTCAAACAATTGCTTAATATAAAATAAAAAGCATTAACTTCATCTATTATTACCGATTCTACTGATTTATCTGGAATTCAAGATTATTACAGAGATCATGAACGTATATTCCAAAACGTTTTGAAACATACTTTTTTATTAATGTAGTTGGCCTTATTTTCAATATGTAGAAATGAAATGTACGGTAATAAACAATTGTCTTGAATACGTACTTTTTAAAATATTGATTTTCCTTTTTAGTATCTACAATTAACGTTACTAATACCAGACAAAGTAGACCTATAATCGCAAAAAAATTCAGATTTTCAACTTTTAATATAATTACTTGTATAATGAAAATTAACTGTTTCTTTTCATTAATCTTTATAGCATAACTTATGCATTTTACAAATTTTTAAATTTAATACAACAAAATAAACGTGAATTTATTTATAAGTATATTGCAATTATTTATAAATTGTTTTGAGTATCATTAATTTGCTATATCAATATTGAAATTATTTGTATTTTATAAAGTTTATTAGTAGTAGACAGAAATATATTTAAGATATAGCTGACATTAATATGATTTAGTAAAAGTATGATAAGTTTGTCGACGTATAATAACGTATATAGAGAAAGGCATTTGCATAGATTCGCCTACACCCTTTCGATAATTATGTGCTTTTTTATCATTATACAGAATTTTCCATCAACATTTTTTTTTTTCGTTCTTTTTCGT
Source organism: Wiebesia pumilae (assembly GCA_018907045.1). NCBI lineage: Eukaryota > Metazoa > Arthropoda > Insecta > Hymenoptera > Agaonidae > Wiebesia > Wiebesia pumilae. The sequence continues at coordinate 9,158,952 of JACCHZ010000138.1, forward strand.
TGTTCGTGGCAATGCTTAAAAGTCATTTCAGGGTATAAAGAGAATAAGAAAAGTACATTACTTAGCCATGTCCTAAGTTGAACACTATTATTATCCTATCACTTATTATTACCATACATCTTGATTGTTCACACACTCATTCACTTAATTCTTGACACTTAAAGCACTTTCTACAGCTTAGTTTCCATGGTGACTTTCTATTTTGCGAATTCATTGCTTTCTTGTATTAATTCATTTACGTATTTTATACAATTGTGCTAAACTCTATAATTTTATTGAATTTCTTTGCATAGTAGTCACTTACCTCTGTTTGAGAATTGAAGAAAGAAAAATTATCTACACAGAGCTATTTTATCTTGTATAAGATCATAGCCTCTAAAGCCTTGCTAATAGTGAGGTTTTAAAGAATTTTCCTCTTCTTTACTACATTTGGGTATCCCATTCAAAAGTTCTCCCTCGGCTTCGTATCAAAACGGCCATTGTCAAAATTAATAATCTCGTGATGTTTTCCTAATAAAAATACACTTCACAAATAAAATATTTTTACGCATAATTTTTACATGTAATAAGATTGCAAATATCTTACAGCATGAACGTTTCCCGTAACTAAAGTAATATATACCAATCGTACAATTCTGGTCTTCAATGAGTACTTTATTAATCAATTTTAGTTATTTGATTAATTTCTAATCCTAATTCACAATAATTAAATTAATTAAATTAATATAAAAAATAATTAAAAGGATACAAATAACTATAATAATTAAATAACTATAATATAATAAAGATATTGACAGTTAACCGATAAAATTACTATTAGTATCCTATTAAAACAATCTTTCTAACTTTCTTCGTAACACTATTACAATTATTTACAATATTTTTTCTTTTACACACATTCGACACCATATAGATTTTATATTTCTTACAAAATTATGGCGCGTATTTTTTTATTCTACACCTATATGTACTAACAAACTAAAAATTTGCGGATATAATTTCTAGAACATTTTTGTCCATTCAAATGTTGCCAATTATTTAACATCTGAATATATAAGTGCTAACTTACATACGATATAGATATAAATATAATTTATTATATAATATCGAACGCGTTATAATACAATTATAAGAGTATAAGAGTTTCAGGTTATAATCCCAATGTTATAATAATCAATGCACTCCCCATTTGTGAGTAACACTACTAATTATAAATAAAATACTTTTTTAAATACACCACTCGATGAAATATACAAAATTTTTGTGAATATCATATGAATACAAAAAGCAATCAATTCTTAATAATTTGTATCAACGTTTATTTTTTGCAAAAATGAAATATTAATATAAATGTTTATTAATAATACTGTATTCTGTTTACTATTTTAAATTATTATTATATACACAATTTTATTACCCATGTCTTATTTTTTGATTAATTGTAGCATACTGTTTCATTTAATTAATACCATTTTAGAATTTTCTTTATCCAAAATATACCTCCTGTTAGTTGACTTAATAGATTTTGTAATTTTATTAATGTATATTATTTAAAATTAAATTTATTTTTATATCAACTAAAAAAAAGTAGTCTTCAACTTGTATATATTTAAAATTTTATTTATTTATTACGTATTGAATTTTTAAATATCTTACATTCAGTTAAATTTATTATCATTAATTAAAATTAAAATTTTATGTGAATTCTTTGAAATAGTATAGATTACAATTTAATTATGTAATTTTGCACAAGTTCTGTAAGAAACGCTATTGTCTTAGTAGCGATTGTACTAAATTTTGATTTTAAATAATATAATGTTGGAATTGAGTAAATCTAAGAATAAGGAGTAGTTTTATAAGAGGGTTTTCTGTGTCCACGTTTTCATCGAGAATCGATCTACTGGACTCATCATTATGGCTGTGTAAACAGACTTTGTTTTACAAGATTTGAGATTAACCGTAAGAACTCATATGCACGCAACGCTATTTCTGACACCTGTGCGTTTTATTATAAAGAGATAGTCACCTGGTGGCGGATTAGTTAGCTACGGTTACGTTCGCGTCGATCGAGGGAACGGGAGCACACATATACATCGATTTCCAATATAAACAAATATTAACTGTATAGATAAATTACTTTTATTTACATAAATTTATTTTATATATCCTACAATTTGTAAAAATATGTATACTTTATTTCGGACATGTCACAAAAATTTCGATCATTATGGTTTTTATCAATGCATAAATAAGAAACATTTTTTGTTTACATCTAAATTACAATGTAACTATTTGTTATATTTTTAACAAACGTATTACCGAAAATATCATTCATATCTTAAGTAAATTTTAAAATGTAAAAAGTAAAATAACTTAACTACAAAGAGAATAAAAAAAACAACTACTATCAGGTACTGCATGTATAAAAATTCTATTTTATTAATTTTGTTTTCGTGATAGATCATTACATTTGTGATATAATTTTTTATTTTCTCATTTAATACAATTTAATACTTTTTTTGTGTATTGAGTTGTACCTATATTAAAAATGTGTCACCGATAAGAAAGTAAATAAGTAAAAATCATATAAAGCGTTTCGTATAGATTATCAAAATGCATTCGTAACTATTATCAAACTTCATTAAAATATACATTCTTGCTTGATCTTTTTTAAAGGCCATATTAACAGTAATCTTACTTTAAGTTTAAAAATTATAAAAGATGCAAATTTCTTATTTTAAATAAGGTAAGTAATGACAGTTATTATTAAAAACAACTTATAAAAAAGATAAATCTGTTTTGTTTTATGCTAATTGCTTACTATATATTTCACATTAATAATCATGAAATTATGTTAACTTACTTAAAATATATCCTTTACTAATGTGATTTTTCTGAAATTAATGTTAATATCTACAAGAAACTCATTTTGTTATTTAAAAAATTCTACAATTTTACGAATACAATGAATTATAATTTTAATTTCTCTTTTTATTTTATAATAGAAATTAATTCCACAATTATAAATGATTCTTACAGATCTCATTTTAATGTTTTTAATTATTTTTAATTCTTGATAAAAGAACCGAAGCTTCCTGCCTAAGTATTGACCTTCGCTCTTTACCAAGAAGTTTCCAGTAGCTAATTCATTTTTTAGGACTGCTTTGGTGATGGCTGTTTCGATTGATCTTTTTTTTAGGTCGACCGGATCTTCTGGTAGGTTGGTTGTTGCCCTAATAAGGATGGTTCGTTTGTTTCTCCGTCGTTTTTTACTTCGTTTTACGTTCATTCTAAAAAGGACGGATAAAATGAGGAGAGGATATTTTAAAAACGAAGAAAAAGAAATTTCTATGTTTAAAAAAAAGCCAGTCAGATAGTCGGTAAGCTTGTAGTTGATATATCCTCTCTCCTTCGCTGGTTCCCACAAAACTAACTTTTTGGACCTCCGCGCGTGCTTCTAAAATCCTCGAAAGCCGAGCATCGCCGGTCCAATCGCCCCTAAGGAATCCCCACCGCTAAAGGCCGTTTTTGCCGCTATTACGATCACCAAGTAACGCCGCTCATTTGACGCGGGCGCGCTTCCCACCTTTCTGGTCCTAAGACAAACCGCGCTAATGACCGAAGGAGCTCTTCCCGCCGAAATTTAGCCGCTCCAATCGCCTAAGCACGTCACATATTTTCCAAATATAATAAATAATATAAAACATTCTCTGTATTAGTTCTAATATTAAAAACAACGTGAGAATTTTAGATGTGGAAATAAGGAATAAATCCAGATAAGATGCTATTTCTACACATTTCATTCAGGATTGGCCTACGAACTTATTACTGAGGCCATGGAACCGATCCTACCTTATGTACCTGAGAAACAATCCAAAGGAATAGACTAATCTTTTATATACTAATAATTTGCTATATCTATTGCGAATATCAACGCAGACCTTTTGCCATTTTCCAAAGTTTTCCCGCAATACTAAGTCACTTATGTTAATTATAAATCACGCCTACATATAGATACACACATTTTTGTAGTATCATCTTTATAATAACACGAATATTTCGATCGTGTACTACAAATTTAACGGAACTCCACAAATAAATATAATTATTTAATAATTCTTTTATTGTAAAGTGTATTAAAATCTATAGTATTAAAAAATTCAAAAATAACTACATTTGTTATTTAAGTTTTTTATACATGAGAAGAATACCTTTTCTTAAACATCATTAGCTAACGTGGATTACGACTTGAGTTGCAAGATACCTTTGCAATCATTGTTCAGTCGCTGAGCACATCAATCAGATCAGCTTACTTTGTAATCAACGACGTGCTCAGTCATTTTAATTCCAATTCGTTGTTATTTTTATACTAATAAAATTTATTCACATTTTAATTGAAAGTTTAATTCTATGCAAAACTTATTCTCGATCATACGTTCCATAAAGTGGTGAATTTGACGTGATTACTGTTTAAAAAAAAAAGGAAAAGAATCGGGTATATATAATAACTTAATGGTAAGTGTAATTAAGTTTTTGAGACTTACAAGGAAACTACTGGAGGTGTACCTCACCTATTTTCTTGATATTATGATATATTGTAGCATATAAAAAATATTAGACGGGTATTTTTTACAAGCTGACTCGGCGATTTAAGGGGTAAAAAGCAACCTTAAAATTACCATTGAAAATCGTTTCTTCGATATCTCAAAAACTAATTAAAATCTTGAAATAAAACCAACGCCAATTAATTTCTTTTGAAGAACTATTTATGTGAAAATTGCTTTTACTCCAAAGGGTTCCATTCCCTATTATTTGTAAGGGTAAATGACTTTTTTTCTTGTTGTTTCTCCATAAATTTTTTAATTAAACGAATTTCATGAAAAATAATTCTATGATAAATAATATTGAGATGTAAAGTTGATGATAAAGATAAAGGGTTTTGAAACAAAAATATATTCAAGTAGGTAACTACCTTTAACAAGAGTTTCCTGATATGTACCTTAGTTGTATAATTATCGTACTTTTTAATTTTATGTAATATATTGAATCATAAATCTTGGTAATTTTTACAGTATATTTTTAATAGTAAGTTCTTGAAATTCAGTTTAGCGAAATTCCATTGCTACTACTGTAAAATTTTTCTATGCCGATCGAATCCTATGTATTGAAATATATTGATAATCACATTGATGTAATTGAAGATAACCTGTACGTCTTCCATGCTAATAAGTTTTTAGTAATAGCAGCAACATATAATCTATTATATAACTGAGGAAAACTCACCGTCAACGAGATTCAGCGTATAGACTTTCCAGTTTTGTGGGCGGCTTAAAAAATCCATTATTCAATTTTTACCGTAACACCAGAATTTACATGATCCACATCGTAAAAATGGTAAATATTGAGGCTACAGTACATAATTGATCAGAATTAATTGTAGAAAGATGAAAAATGAACCTATGCGTGCAATTAAAATGATTTAAACGAATTTTTTTTTGAGAGCTAATTTACATTTTGCGTTATCGATAAGTCATATACTTAATTATCGGAAATCATTATCCACAAAATGAACTGAACATATTCAATGTGATAAATTCAAATATATACTTCAAATATTTAGACATAGTATGATTAAGCTTCTATACTCATAATTAGTTATCTTTTTAATTAGAACATTTAATACATGTATAATTTATTTAAAACCAAACAAAAACAATTTAATCATATAATATCAATTTAGATGCTCTATTTTACATCTTTATGTTATAAAAATCTATTTGTAGACATTTTTTTAAATTAAAATGTTCTTTTAACGATTTCTTATATAATTTTTAGTTTTAATACAACAATATGTCAATGTTAAATTTTATCTAATAAAAATAAATATATGTGCATTTATTCTTTAGTTTTTTTAAGGAATTTCCATTTTTTTATATTTTAGTATGCAGCTCCAAATGTATTTCTTTCTTAATCAACGTGTAATATTTGATAAGTACAAAAAATTTTTTAAATTACTTTTACATAATATATAATAAACTATGTCAACATAATTTTACTATTTATGAGATAATGTCAATCTAAAGTTTATTTTATAGGTAACTTATTTAAGTCTATAATAGCAAATGCCATAATCAGAGAGAATGTTAGACAAGCAAAAGTAGGAGAATTGCCTTCCATTGTATCTCTCATGAATATTAATTATGAGCTTGAAGAATTAGAACAAGAACATTTTTGTACTAGAGTACTTATGAGTTCAATTATAAGTTCACACGTTTTAACTGCTGCACATTGTTTGGAAGATACTTTAAAAAATCAAACTCATATAGTTGTTGGATCAATGGATTTAAGATAAAGGTATGATTTACTTACCGTTGTGGTTGATTATCCATAATATATGGAATAGGATCAAACGTAAATCTGTTAAATTTCAAGAGAATGATATTGCAGTTATAAAGGTAACTTTTCATACTTATTCACTAAAAAATATAGATTTTATATTAAAAGATCCTTTGTTAATTATAAAATCCTTTACCTATCATTAATAAAATGTATAATATAGAAAAGTATCTTTCCTACCGGTATTTTTCCTTTACTGTTTTCTCGTTGACAAGCTCTGTTTTACAAAAAACAGATGCATATGAGGCTATATCATTCTTCGAAAATATTATTTCACGAATCAATGCATCATCCGTGAATATTACTTAAAATAAAAAATGTAAAAATTTAGATTTCTTATTTAGTGATTTGGTTATTTAAAAAGAGCAGAGTATAAATATTAGGAAATTTTTTTTGTTTATATAGTTCAAAAATTCTACATGACAAAGGGCTAACTTAAAATTAAAAATATAAAAATATAGAGAAATTTGATAAATTCTTACAATAAAAAATTCGGTATAAAAAAATGTAGTCTAGTATGAACGTTTACGAATAGGATATAAAAATATTTTTAATTCGCAAAAAGTACTCATGGAATTTTTTTTCTTTCAAAAATTAAATATTCTGTATAAAAGAATATTTACCAATATTTTTTCTACCCCCTTTATCTGAAATGTTGAAAATGTGAAATAGACAAAAATTCCTAAAAATAGTATTATAAAGAAAGTTTCGAAGAAATGACTTTTCGTTTCTCAACATACCACAAAATGAGTACTTTTCGAACGAGGTCGACGAACTAGACACATTACCAAGACTCTGTAGAGCAATCTTGTCTTAAATGATAAGAAAAAAATGGGAGATTGACTGCAAATACTAATCATAAGCTAAGTATTACTTTCGAAAAGTATGTAAAGTGTAGATGAGATATTTGGTAAAGAAATGTAGAGTTGCTACAATTTTTAATAAATTATGTCATGACATTTGATCTGCTCACGAAGCTTGAGTAAAAGAACGACTAATATAAGAACTAATAGCAACAAGCAGATGCGAACAGGTATTGCTCAATCTCAAATTGATAATCCCTGTCTCCTACTAGAAATGCGCCGGTCAAACAAAATCTGACAAGAGTGAATGACCTGCCCTGTACGTTCTGAAAAAGACGGATATTCATCGTAAGGAAGTTGTCTTGAGAAGGATGGTTAATAATTAAAAGGAGCAGAAAAAAAATTAATCGTGACTCACGTTTCAAGTGTGATTCGGGAGTGACACCGACGTTTTCTCTTGTTCTCTCTCCGATGATTCGTGGGTGACTTACAGCGGCAGTTTGTACCGATGGTACAAGTTTATTATTAGAAAGCGAAAAAAGAAGTCAAATATGTACTAAGGTCAGATCAAAGATCTATTTAAATAAAGATGTGTTAGAAAGTGAATTCCGAGCTATAGCATTTCCATTTTTAATAAACTTATATGATGTAAATGAATATTTACAGAATTGATATCAATTTTGTATTACAAATGAATCAATGACCAAAAGTGAATGATTGAATTTTCAAGCCATGGCATAATTTTGTAGTGATCTCCCAATTGTTATTTATTAAAAGTGCCTTTGTTCATAACTTTATTTAGCCTTTACTCCTTTTGTCTAATTTAATGCTTCTTTTCCTCCTATGATTTCCTAGTCTTTATCTGTGAGAACCTTAAATATATTATATTTATTCTTATTGTTCGAATTAATTGCCTAGAAGCTATGTTTGTCCTCGGGTGTGTTGTAAAGTGTTCTTTTCCAATGGCTATGTTACGTTCACAGAACATCGTTTTAATTTCTTCTCGATGTTTTTTCTAGTACCAAAGCATATGTCTTTCTTGAATCATTACAGTTCTTTCAGACTGCCAACTCGTAAATTCAAGACCCGATAACTAAGCGAATTCGATACTTTTATCCTTCGATAAAGTCGAAAACTATAATGCTTCATATCAAACGACTAATAGAAATACGTTAAATATATATAAATTTATATACAAATAACCGATTATAAGCCAGTGATACTACAGTTTATTGAAAGTATGGATGATTAATAAAATCTTGGAATATAATAAGAAAAATACTAATAACTAAGCAGGAATGCAAACTGATATATTTAAAATAATATACATAAATTAGAGATTTTATATATCAAATACATCAAAAATATTGGATAACAGAGAATTCTGTAAATTCTTTCATAATAAGGAATGAACCACTGACAGTTTCCTAACTATAAAAATTTGTTAGATAAAAATCAAAGCAAAATAATAAACGTTTCTATATTATTACATATTTTTTTCATTTTTCTTAACGACCGAAATTTTTCCACACATTACTGTCTCTATGCATATAACCAAAATATTAAATGAAAACAGTAAATGCATTCTGTAACAGATAAGAACATTTAGAAATTTCAGATATTGTATATTTACATTAAACTAATGTAAATGATGAAGAACACCGTTAAAATATTTTATAATTCATTTCTCTCTATCTATATATTATATAATACATATAAAGGTACTGCAAATTAATAAAAATTTCAAAAGATTTTCTACATTCTATTTTTTACAAATTTGTTTAGCTCTCTTTAGATGTACCCAATAGTATCCCTCCATTGGATCTTTCAAATGTAGAAAATAAGTATTATTATGAACAACAAGTTAAAGCAGCTACTTGGGGTGTATCGAATAATGGAAACAGTCACTTTAACAATTTTACCTAAAAATACTTGCGAACAGAGAATCAAAAATTGCTAAGGACAAAGAATATTTATTCAGAAAAATTACCTATGTGATGTTGGAAAGCCGTATGCAGTGATGCAAGTTGTAAGTCAACGAATTTTATTACGCTTTTTAAAAATTATGTATTAAAATTCTATTTCTCACTATATATGCAACAATTACAATATAATTTACTTTACATTAAATCTAAATATTGAAAAAACAAAGCGTTTTATACAAATATAAAAATAAATCTTTTGAGAAAATGTAAACATTACTTTGAAAACAGACTTACTTTGGAGTAAAGAAACTTGTATTTTTACATATAAGAAATCACTTTTTTATTAAAAATTTAAATACTACAGTTTAAAATACATCCAAACATGATTTAAATTTTTCTATGAAGACTATTGAGTGTCTAATATTATTTTTGAACTTGAATTTGTTTCAAGATCAATTATAGTTTGCATCAATTTTTGAGACTGAAGTTAAACTTTATATTGGTTTGCTGGACCTACTTTAATCTAATGAGATAATAAAAGACATTTTTGTGAACTGAAATTTACTTTTTTATTGCTCACAATGTAATAATTGAAATATTATCATATTTAACAAATTCAATTGAAATAAGTATTTTATAAATAAGTATTTTCGTATCTGATTATTTAAACATTTTTTCCAATTTGCATATGGGAACCTCTCGTAGATGAAAACTCGTAAATTACGCAGTAAAGAACAAATCATTAATTGAATACATAGAATTTAATTTAGTTATTGATTAAATTAAAATAACAAGTATTCACTTTTTTCATTAAAATTACATTTACCAGGTTTCAATAAATATTTTTACAGTATATGAAAATTCTTGTTTTAATTTTCACACTTATAAATAATTATTATAATAAAAAAGATCTTTAAGTTTAGCGAGTTAATTCAGTTCATAAATTTCTAGAAAAAATTTAATTTCAAATTACATGGAACAACATTCGATATTACATTTTTTTTAAATTCAATAATATAATTTTTAAATATGTATATATATATACGAATATGGATTTTTATTATTATAATTTTACGTTTTAGGGTGACAGTGGTTAATCAATTCTATTTTTAAATATTATTATAGGTACACAAAAATCAACATGTCCATATTCCGATTTACCTTTTCACAAAAAGGTGAATTTTCGAAATTTACATAAACTTATTTTATTTTTTAAATAAAAAAATTTAACTTTATTAAATATATTATAATTCTGACTACATGATTTATTCATAAAGAATTTTATATTAAAATTCATAAGAAATTATTTACTTACCTTCACCTTTACTTATTATGATATTATTGGAATACTGTATAAACTTATATTTTCAATTATAACGAAACGGTTTCTAAATGGTCTAAAAAATTTCCAAATAAGCTCGAAACACCTCATAAAGAAAAATTATTTCAGGCTAATGAACTGACAAGTTCTTTCAAAATCTCGCCAGTTGAATCGCAGTGTTGGGATGTTCTATAAACAAAAATAAGGCTGTAAACAAGAAAAAAATATATTACAACATTTATATGTGAAAGAATAATTGAAAAAGAAAAAAAATAAAATTGATAAACGTCTTGCTATAAAATTAATTCTAAATGACGTAATTGACTAAAACACGATTTATACCACGTGTTGTTTCGCTTCCATTTAAATAACAAAACAAAACACTAGATTGATAACAATACTAAATAAATTTTATAAAAATGAGAAGTACAGGGAGCAAGAAAATGAATGACGAATGAAATAAAATAACTCACAAAATAAAAACAGTCAATAGAATAAAACAACTCATTTATTTCACGCACAGATATAATATAAGCTTAGTACTCACTGAAAGTACTCTCGAACGAAACCTCGTACTTTTTCATTTGCACACCAGGATAACTCAGAATGTCCTGCTACCTGAACAATAAGCCGTCCAGGTAAACGCAAAATTTTACTTTCGTAACCAATTTTTAAAAATTTTAAAAAATTTAAACGGTAAGTATAATAATATAAATTTTATACTAAATAAAAGACTACGTTTTTAAAATTTACTTCAACGAAATCTGGGTTGTTATTTAGAACACTGAAAAATAAATATAAATTGATATATTTATTATGTGAGAGAGAGAGAGAGAAGTTGATCAGAATATGACGTACCTCTACAAAAGAAAATGAGATTTCACAAAAAGTAACATCGAATTACCTTTAGAAGCAATAATCTTTCTTCCATATATATATATATATATATATATATATATATATATATATATATATTTTTTTTTTCCGAATTTTTTATTTTTATTTGTAACAATAGCTCTGATACCCGATGCGTCATTTGCAAAATTATCCCTCGAGTTCGTGCAATTTGCTTACACCGATACCGATAAGGCCGCATCTTAATCATTTATCGTGTGCTTATCCGACAAAAAAAGAGAAAGAAAGAGGGGAGCAAAAGTTCGAACCCCGGAAATTAGCTCAAGCGTTGCGAACAATTTTCAGTCCAATTGCCGAAGATTGACTCTTCAAGGATTGCATGTCGATTGGGCCTGGCGGTTGTGGAGGGGTTCCGCGCTCCGGAATTGGAGCGACAACGCTATAAGATGGAGTTTCAAAAGAGGAGCATCGAGACTCTCAAGGCAATAGCGGTAGGAACAGTGGGAAAGATACAGTTAACCGATATCAGTAACCACCTTTAGCAGTATCTCTCTATCACTCTATCACCCTCTCTAATTTCAGATTTGGAACTTTGTTGGAGAGCAGCATTATGGCAGCCTCAAGCCGGTTAAGAAAAACACGGTTTATCTCTATTTTATTTCTCCCGAGCCTTCCATCTGTCACCAACCACCCTTCTCACAGTGATCTGGCTCAAACAAAACTATTTCGCTTTTTATAACGCTAATTCAAACTACCTTTATCAGAGCAACCAAGAAAAAAACCAAACAACTATTCTATTCTGGTGAAGACGTTTCGGTGGACATTCTTAATAAAATGAACTAGTAACAAAGGCACTGAAAACTCATCCCTAAGATTCGCGTTTTCAACTTTAACACTGATTGACGCTTTTTTTAGTTCTTATTCCTTTCGAATGAAATTTGTTTAGAACATAAAATATTAAATGATTGGGTAACTCAGGTTAGTTCTTTTATAAAAGATGAAATACAGGTCAAAAGCTCTTTCTCAGCGAAACATAAGATAAAGAACATTGCATATAATTAACATGACCACGATGTATGTCAGTTTATATTCATTATTTACAATATAAAACGTGAGTTACAAAAACTAATAAAAATTATAACGTAACTTATTTAAAATATTATTTTATAATATAACTTCATATTACATATTTCATGAAAACATTTTACGTAATCAAACACAAAATATCTTAAGACGTACACGAAATTACTCAGTAAATAGTTATATGAAATAATAATATGATAAAATTATTATTTTTGAGTCACAATTCGTATCTTGATATTATATTAAAAATCGATTAAAGTTTGAGATATTAAAGATTTAGATAGAATTCTGAGATCTATAGCTTTAACAAGATTATTAAAAAGAGAAAAAATACGGTTTGTAAAAAAAGTAAAAATTTTATTGCAAAGCGGCTTTTAAAATTAAGTTTACTTGTATTATCGATTCAATTTACTCATAATTTATTTACTTTAAATAACTACGTACAATAAAGATTTTGTAAATCAATGTTTTCTGTTAATATTGTTGATTTGTCAAGTATAAAGCACCATTTTATCATTCCCGTACTACCGTTAGAAATACAAATACGTTTGTTTCTTACAAGAAAAAACAAAACTACGCTTAAAAATATTATCTGTATTGTAACCTAGAGTATTATTAAATATTTTTACTAAAATTTAATTGTAATCAGCTTGTTCAAATTAAAACATAATAGAATAGTTGAGTATATTTTCGTCCGAATACTATGACATTTAAAAAATTAAAACGATATTCTTTTAATTGTAATCAGATTCCGAAAATTATTTTACATTAATACAACCTTGATTATTTCTAATTATCTTTGGAAAATGCTTTGTATATTACATAGCATAAAAAACGAAACTTAATGTAACTGATAATGTTTCTTATTCAAAGAAATATAAAGTAAATATATATTATTCATTGACATTAATTTATTATAAATTAAAAACTAGATGTAATCTAATGCAGTAAGATGATTTTATACTCTAAATAGTCAAAATAAAACTTTAAAAATTTTATTTTTAACTCTAAAGCAATGCAAACAATTACGACTATAAAACATGTTTGTAAAATCGATAGTATTAAAAATAATTATATTCAATCAAAAAAAACCTTCATCATAAAATACAATGTAAAATTCAAAAGCAATTGAATATAAAAATCTACTGTTTGCGTATATTAATGCGAAAATTAATATGAAATTAATCTGTTCACGTATATATGATCAAAAAATCTTATGAAAAATAAATATAGAAGCCAACCAGTATCCATTATAGGTTCTGATACTAAATAAATTTAAGATATTCAACACGATATATCAGTTAAAGAATACCGTTTATTAATTAACTTCTAATATTATAATAATAAACTAATATTAACATTAATCAGCAGGTAATAAGTATTTTGGTAGACATTACATATGTGTGAAAATTTATGACCACCTCTTGTATGCGAATAATTGTCTAATAAGCTATAAAATTCTTATTTTAACGCAGAAATCGTTTTGAGTTAAATACAAGTAACAGAATATAAATCTTAATTGTTATTTTATAATTAATTTTGTATTGAAAATAAAGTTAAGTAAAAAGAATTTATGACCAAAAAACAAAAATTAAATCTAGTTTAATAACTGGTAAAATGTCATTGTAAACATAACTTCTTTTTACTCTTATTAGTATGCAGTTCACAATTTCTTTCCTTATTGGTCTACATATTATATTTGGTAAGCAAATATGTTCTTTTAACTATTACTTTGTAATAAAATATATTAATGTACAACACAAAAAAATAATTGACAAACTAAGTATTTGATTTTTAACTGAACTAAAATTATAATTCTTGGGATATCACTAGACTTTGCATTTGCAAAACCTATAGTTGGAGAAAATATTAGACAAGCTTTTGAGGGAGAATTTCCTTCTGCTGTAGCTATTAAAAAAATTCATAGTGCAACTGTTCAACCGGAAGACGCTCTCATCTGTACCGGAACGCTTATTTCCCCATTAAATGTACTAACTGTTGCACACTGTCTAGAAGACATTACAGTATCTCAAGTTGAAATAATCGTTGGATCTATAAACATTAGGTCAGGTACAAAACATTTTCCATTATGGTGGGTTGATTACTATCGGTGGGCCAACTGCAGCATAGAAATGAAAAAATATCAAATGCATGATATTGCTGTTATAAAGGTAAATGTATACGTATATATTATAATTACAGTATAAAAACTAGTATTACTATATACAAGAACTAATAGATACACTGAACAAAAGTCGTGATGAATTAAGAAACTATATTAGTGATATCAATCCTTATAAAAAAATCAGAAGACATATTTATCTACATTATTATTTTGAAAAAAATAGAAAAAAACTAAAATTAAATATTTCCTAATCACTAACTTTTACTCAACCATAGTTTATATATCAATGAGTTAGTGTATACATGAATAAAATATTAATATGTGTATATCATTGTATTATATAAATTTTCAAAAATTATTGATTTAACTTCTTACGGAACTAATCTACATGTTTTTAGTTTAATTTGGCAATTCACAATTGTATTTGACTATTAGACATTCAACCTATCATAACACATATTTTTAAAGCTTTTTCCTAATGTTTGCCATTATTATACTAATTTCTTAAAAACCAAATAGATACACTTTCTATTTTTGACCATTATTTGGACTTTTGCGTTTTAATTTCTGTTTATAAAAGCTTTCAATTTGTATATAATTGCTAGCTAACGAAAAAATATTTTTATTTTTCAAAACAAGTTGGGCTTCAAAAATAATTTATAAAATTGTATTAGTTTCGCAACTATTAGATTTACATTGTAATCTATAATAATAATATATTATCAAGATAAAATATATTGGATCTCAGAAGACAATTTATTACAAGATTAACTATTGCATTCATTTATAGACATGAATACATTTTATACTTTCGTTGTAAATAAAAGCTTACAAAAATATGATAAATAATTTATAGAATTATATAGTAAATTAAAAATTATTAACAAACAAAACATTTTAAATATATTTTTCAAAAGTTTGACATAAAATGCATGTCTTCTGATATATACAGGAGATACGTAAATCAATTCTTTTGTAGACTGAGAAATATAATTTCATTTAATCATACTGAGAATATTTTCAAACATTTAACTACTTTTGTAGTCAGAATTATTATGCAGAAAATGAATTGTAGGGAACAAGGTAATTATTTCTAATTATGAATAAACATTTTTTATAAATAATAAAACACAAATAACTCTCTTTGAAATAAACAATATGGTATTAGAAATCTTCTACGTATACACGTTTTAAAATTAAAATTAGTAATATACAATATTACATTGGAAAATTTCACTTCATCGCTAATGGGCATTTCTCGTAAAAAAAGGTACGAGTCAGTGATCACTATCTCACCCAAACGCGATGTGATCGGTGGAAATTTTTATTGGGTTATTGGGTATTGAGACATTAAATCGTGTTAATCACTGGATCATAAAGTAATTCCAAAAGAATTTGTAAAACAAAAGAGTTTCCCTTATAAATTTTATGTATATATTCTTTACATAATTATTACTTAAGTTGACAGTACCAGTAGATTCAAGTATTAAACCAGCGCAGTCTACGACGGTACCAAATATATTTCTATACAGAGAAAATGCTACAGCAGCAGGGTGGGGTGTGAGAAATAATGGTATGAATCCTCAAATCTTAGAAACGGTTACATTGAAAATTTTATCGCTTGAAGAATGTGAAAGAAAAATCGAATACGCCTGTGGGGTAAAAACAACATTACCGCAAAATATTTTATGCAGCGTTGGAGATCCATTTGCTTTGTTAATAAATGTAAATATAAATTTTTCTAAAGTTTTCGATATATTTTAAAATAAAGTAGAAGTCTCACTACAATACTAAACTACCAGTATTAAAGATTTTTCTTAATAATAAATAGTAAACTAGGAATAAATTTTTTTTCTTAACAATATTTATTAAGTATTATCTACATATTTCTAAATTAAAATAAATAAGTGAAAAAAAATTTATAAAATTAGTACACTATCGAGCAATAACTTGAAAAAAGATAATTGTCACATTGTGTGTGCGCGCGCGCACACACACAAAATACGACAATTAGAGAGAAAGAGAAATAATAAACTAGAATTTAACTAATATTTCATCTTATAAAGTAAGAAATTGAAATGTTACAAATAAATAATAAAATGAATATATATCAGATGTAAATATAAACAGGGAAAAATTACATTGAGTAACGAGTACAAAAATGTAGTAATATAAACAAAATAGAAAACAGATTAAAATATATTAACAGACAAGATTGTCATTATTAAAATACAAGTAATACAATTAGTCTAAAGATCAAAAAGAAAGCTCGATTTATATCACGGATAAACAGCAAAATAATACACATCACGTGTGCACCCAAATAATCGCAAAAGCAGTTCAGTTAAAATTGATATCACGTATACAATATAGTTTTCCTTTTAGTAGATCGTCATATTGTATATTGACTTCTAATAATTCACCTCTTTAAAAGCGGGATCATCATTAATTGTCCGTAAATTTAAAATTAGTAATTATTTTACATACATTACTAGTTTTAAATTAGTACAAAAAATTCAGTTACTAATTGAGTTACCTAATCGATACTGAAATCTTTTAATTTTCTCGAACATCGAAGTACCCGCAAGCAGTTTTCAAACATTGCATCTTTAAGCTAATATAAACAATACGAATGGAAGAACCTCTTTTTCTATTTGAGTACATATCCCTAGAAGCTTAGCATATTTAGATATTCATAATATTAATTTTCAGGGCGACAGTGGCTGTCCAATTTCGGTTAATAATGAACTTGCAGGTATTCATAAATCAACGATGCCATATCCAAAACTAATTGTTCATCCAGATAAAGTGAATGTTCATATTTCTGTTTATTCTTACAAAGAGTTTATAGAACATGTTGTTAGCGGTGGTGATATATGGTTTTGATTTAAAAATATTATAAAACATTATTATATTTAATGAAATAAAATGTATAAAAATATTAAAAGGTTCAATATTATTAATTTAATTAAAATAATTAGTTACAATTAATACATAAAAACTTGTGACTCATTATTTTGTATTAAGCAAACTAATTATATACCTGATAAAATTAAAGTCTATTCTTATTTAAATCTCCATTTCAACAAATTGAAAAGCAACTTTAAAAATTAAGTGTACTAGATTTATCGATACAATTTACTCATAATTTATTTACTTTAAATAACTACGTACAAATAAAGATTTTGTATATCATGTAATAAATGTTTTATGATAAAATGGTTGATTTGTCAAGTATAAAGCACCATTTTATCATTCCCGTACTACCGTTAGAAATACAAATATGTTAGTTTCTTACAAGAAAAAACAAAACTACGCTTAAAAATATTATCAGTATTGTAAACTAGAGTATTATTAAATATTTTTACTAAAATTTAATTGTAATCACCTTGTTCAAATTAAAACATAATAGAATAGTTGAGTATATTTTCGTCCGAATATTATGACATTTAAAAAATTAAAACGATATTCTTCTAATTATAATCAGTTTCCGAAAATTATTTTATATTAATACAACCTCGATTATTTCTAATTATCTTTGGAAAGTGCTTTGTATATTACGTAGTATAAAAAACGAAACTTAATGTAACTGATAATGTTTCTTATTCAAAGAAATATAAAGTAAATATATATTATTCATTGACATTAATTTATTATAAATTAAAAACTAGATGTAATCTAATGCAATAAAATGATTTCATACTCTAAATAGTCAAAATAAAACTTTAAAAATTTTATTTTTAACTCTAAAGCAATGCAAACAATTACGACTATAAAACATGTTTGTAAAATCGATAGTATTAAAAATAATTATATTCAATCAAAAAAAACCTTCATCATAAAATACAATGTAAAATTCAAAAGCAATTGAATATAATAATATACTGTTTGCATATATTAATGCGAAAATTAATATGAAATTAATCTGTTCACGTATATATGATCAAATAATCTTATGAAAAATAAACACAGAAGCCAACCAAATGTTCATTATAGATTCTGATACTAAATAAACTTAACATACTCAACACTATATATAAGTTAAGGAAAATCTTTACATGATTAATTCTAAATTCGATGTACATCTAAAAATTATACGTCTTAAAAAGCAAAGTTTTTCACTAAACATTAAAAATTATAGATTTGTTCTTATAAATAAAGAAAAAGTAGCAGAACAATAAACATAAAAATGTACGAAATGACAACAACAATCATGTAATTATTTATAATAAATTCGATTATCAACATTTCAGATTGACATATGTTAATAATTGTTTGAAAACTAAATATAAGTAAAGGTAATTTATTTCAAATTTATAAGAATTGATAAAATATATGATAAAATATAAGCTTTCTAAACGTAAAATGTTTCAATATTAAATTTAAATATTAAATAATACATGTATTATTATTATTATTATTATTAAATTCTATCCGTCATTTTCATTCTTATAATTCAAGGATATTTATTAAAAATTTTTTAAAACTTTTCTAGTATGCAGTTCACAATTTCTTTCCTTATTGGTCTACATATAATATTTTGTAAGTCAAATATGTTTTTTTAACTGTAAATGTATAATAAAAATATATAAATGTTCATAGCAAATAAATATTTGACAGAATAAGTATTTGATTTTTAACTGAATAAAATGTTAATTCTAGGTATATTACTAGACTTTGCATTCGCAAAACCTATGATTGGAGCTAATGTTAGACAAGCTGTAGAGGGAGAATTTCCTTCTGTTGTAGCTATAAAAAAAATTTTTAATCAACCTGTTCAACCGCGCGAATCTCTCATATGTACCGGAACGCTTATTTCCTCACTTTACGTTCTAACTGCAGAACACTGTCTGGAACACGTTACAGTACCTGAAGTTGAAATAATCGTTGGAACGATAGACATTAGGTTAGGTACGAAACATTTTCCATTGTGGTGGGTTAATTTCTGTCGGTGGGCCCAGTGCAGTGAAGAATATAAAAGATCTCATGTGGATGATATTGCTATTATAAAGGTAACGTATCAGTATATATTATAATTACAGTATAAAAACTAGTCTTATTTTACTATAAAAAATAACTAATACATACACTGTACAAAACTCGTGTTGAATTAAGAAACTATATTAGCGATATCAATCCTTCTAAAAAAATTAGAAGACCTATTTATCCACATTATTATTTTTAAAAACTAGAAAAATGGCTCAAAATAAATATCCCGTAATAACTAATTTTTTATTAAATGTATTTTATATTAAAACAAATCAATTTTCTTCCGATTAAGGCATTGACATGTATAGTTTATTTTAATTCAGAAAGTCTCGGAAATTATTGAATTATCTTCTCACGTACATATTTATTTCTTCGTTTAATTCATAAATTAATAATTCTTTTTGGCTATAATCAACGGATAATATAAGATAAATAAACACTCTTTGAAAGAAATGATTGGGTATTAGAAATCTTCTACGTATGAGCCTTTTGAAATTAAAAAGTTTGATTTACAATAATACATTGGAAAGTTTCACTTCACCGCTAATGGACATTCCTCGTAATGGTCATATCTATACCAGTTATTCATCACTAACCTATCCAAACGTGATGTGATCGGTGAGATGGGTTATTGTGTTATTAGGTATTGAGATATTAAATCACGTTAGTCAATGGATAATAAAGTAATTCTCAAATTGTTTTGAATACAAAATAGTCTAACGCCTTATTTTGAACATTATATTCTTCATATAATTATTGCTTAAGCTGACGGAACCTGTAGATGCAAGAATTGAACCAGCGCAGACTACGACAGTACCAAGTGTATTTTACTACGATAAAAATACTATAGTCGCAGGATGGGGTATAAAAAAAGATAAAACGCTTCCTCGAATCTTGGAAACGGTTACTTTGAAAGTTATATCGCATGTGGAATGTGAACATATACTCAATAGTTCCCATGGATGTAATTCAAAATTATCGCCACATATTTTATGTAGTGTTGCAGATCCATATGCTATATTAACAAGTGTAAGTAAAATTATTTTTTCTATAGATTTCAATATATTTTAGAATAAAGTTGAAATTTAGTTACAATATTAAACTATTATTATTACAGATATTTTTGAGTAATAAAAAAAGGAAAAAAATTCAAATTTTTTTCTTAACAATCACTCATAAATATTGTCAACGAATTTATTAAACAAAATAATTAAATAAAATAGAATTCAAAAGGAATACGTTGGTAAATAGAAAAATTAAAAGCTAATCATCACATTTTTATAAGCTTAAATAGAGGACAACTGAACAAAACTTTCTTGTTACAAAGTTAATGTAACAAGTACTACTATGAAATAATAAAGTTAGTAACTTCTATTTATACAGCGATAAAATTTATCTCCAATCATTAGAAGTTTATCAACAAAATAGATCAATAGAATAGTTACACGTACAACCTTAAATGATTACTTCTATCAAAAGATTAAAGTACTTCCATAAATATTTATTACTTCTACAATTTAAATGAAATTATAGAAAAAATATATTTTCATATTTCTTACGTGATTCAACTCTGTAGAAGCTAGTAAAATATTTATACGTTACTTGTATGTATTTTTATTCTTAAATAAAAATAAATTTAGTTATTCATAATATTAATTTTCAGGGTGACAGTGGCGGCCCAATGTTTATTAATAATGAACTTATAGGTATTCACTCATCAACAATGCCATATTCAGAAATACTAGTTCTTCCAGATAAAGTCAATATTCATATTTCTATTTATTCATATCAAGATTTTTTTGAAGATGTTATGAACGGTGGTGACGTATGGTTTTGAATTTAGAATATTATAAAATATTATTATTTTTATTGAAATAAAGAGTATAAAAATACTAAACTGTTCAATATTTTCCATTCCGTTAATGTAATTAGTAATAATATCTACTTGAAATTGAGTAAATTATTATTGTGTATAAGGAAAATTAATTTATATCTGATCAAATTATGGTCTATTCGGATATAAGTCTCTATGCAATCTCTTTTTAGCCAATAATGGATGGTACAATAATGTATTAAAAATTTTGCTTTCTATTAAGTCACATTTATATGTCCACAAAAACCGAATAGAGTATAAGATGAAACACTTTTTTACAGTCATTTATTCTATTAAAAAACATAAAAATTATTTAAAAATGAGTCTTCAAAATGTTGGCTCGTGAATTTAAGTTCCTTGATTTTATTTAAAATTTAGTCTATTCTGGTTTCATTCTGCAACACAGTGTATTGTAAAATACAGAATATCTTATGATGTAAAATATTTATACAAAACGGATTTCTATACCGTATTATAAAATCCTCTGGCATAATACAAATTACAACTATCACGAAACTATAATTTCATAACTTTAGTATTGATATTGCACAAATTTTAAGGCAGTTAACAAATAATTTGTTTTATTTATTAAAAATAAATTACAATTATAATTTTCACTTTCTTGTACTTGAGTCTATAAAAGAAATATTTAACGAAATACGTATTTTAAATATTCTAAATAATTTAATATAATTTTCTCATTATTAATTATCTGTTAACGTAGTATTGTACATAATAAAAAAGCCCGTAAAGTTTAACTATATATATATTCATTTTAAAAAGGAACCTTCTTTTAGGAATAATATACAAATAAAAATTCGCAAATGTTTACTCATAGTTCAGAATAGATGCCAATGCATCAAATACCTGGCAGAAACAATTATCTCTTCAAAAAGGCTCGAAACATACACCTAATTATACACCTATAATTTATTGCACCCATTGCGTACAAATAGTCGATGATCGCAGGTTTTCTCCAATATAAAATTGAACGATTTCAACTGCCGTGATGCAGCAGGTTACATTGTATATTCATTGTGATAACGAACTGTTTTATCATGCTATAAAACTTTTACAGATTAGTTCAACAGTACATAAAATGATAATTTATTATTTAGACAACTTCAATATATATTCATTAAAATTCAAATTTTTGACGCATAATATATTTTGAATTGTACGAAAAATTCTCAGAAGATAAAAAATTTCATGCTTTACATAATTTTATACATGATATTATAAAATCTGTTCCATAAGTAAATTGTGTTTACAACTTTTTGCATAAAATAGAAGCACGATTTTCAATTTTTTTATTTAAATTTACTATTTACTACGAGTTTGTTTCTAAAGCAATAATTTAAAAAAAAATAAAATTATACTAATACGAATTATTTGTATTTTAAGCTGATGTATTATCAGATATTTTTACTAAAATTTAATTGTAATCATTAAACAGCTTGTTCAAATTAAAACATAATAGAATAGTTGAGTATATTTTCGTCCGAATACTATGACATTTAAAAAATTAAAACGATATTCTTTTAATTATAATCAGATTCCGAAAATTATTTTACATTAATACGACCTCGATTATATCTAATTATCTTTGGAAAATGCTTTGTATTTTACGTAGTATAAAAAACGAAACTTAATGTAACTGATAATGTTTCTTATTTAAAGAAATATAAAGTAAATATGTATTATTCATATACATTAATTTATTATAAATTAAAAACTAGATGTAATCTAATGCAGTAAGATGATTTCATACTCAAAATAGTCAAAATAAAACTTTAAATATTTTATTTTTAACTCAAATCAATGCAAACAATACCGACTATAAAACATGTTTGTAAAATCGATAGTATTAAAAATAATTATATTCAATTAAAAAAAACCTTCAACATAAAATACAATGTAAAATTCAAAAGCGATTGAATATAATAATCTACTGTTTGCATATATTAATGCGAAAATTAATATGAAATTAATCTGTTCACGTATATATGATCAAATAATCTTATGAAAAATAAACACAGAAGCCAACCAAATGTTCATTATAGATTCTGATACTAAATAAAATTAAGATACTCAACACTATATATAAGTTAAGGAAAATCTTTACATGATTAATTCTAAATTCGATGTACAGCTAAAAATTATACGTCTTAAAAAGCAAAGTTTTTCACTAAACATTAAAAATTATAGATTTGTTCTTATAAATAAAGAAAAAGTAGCAGAACAATAAACATAAAAATGTACGAAACAATGACAACAACAATCATGTAATTATTTATAATAAATTCGATTATTAACATATCAGATTGACATATGTTAATAATTGTTTGAAAACTAAAAAAAGTAAAGGTAACTTATTTCAAATGTATAAGACTTGATAAAATATATGTATATCATATCCTATAAGCTTTCTAAACGTAAAATTATTCAATATTAAATTTAAATATTAAATAATACATGTATTATTATTATTATTAAATTCTATCGGTCATTTTCATTCTTATAATTCAAGGGTTTTTATTAAAAATTTTTTAAAACTTTTCTAGTATGCAGTTCACAATTTCTTTCCTTATTGGTCTACATATAATATTTTGTAAGTCAAATATGTTTTTTTAACTGTAAATGTATAATAAAAATATATAAATGTTCATAGCAAATAAATATTTGACATAATAAGTATTTGATTTTTAACTGAATAAAATGTTAATTCTAGGTATATTACTAGACTTTGCATTCGCAAAACCTATGATTGGAGTTAATGTTAGACAAGCTGTAGAGGGAGAATTTCCTTCTGTTGTAGCTATAAAAAAAATTTTTAATCAACCTGTTCAACCGGGCGACTCTTTCATCTGTACAGGAGCGCTTATTTCCTCACTTTACGTTCTAACTGCAGAACACTGTCTGGAACACGTTACAGTACCTGAAGTTGAAATAATCGTTGGAACGATAGACATTAGGTTAGGTACGAAACATTTTCCATTATGGTGGGTTGATTACTGTCGGTGGGCCAAGTGCAGTGAAGAATATAAAAAATATCGTGTGCATGATATTGCTATTATAAAGGTAACGTATCAGTATATATTATAATTACAATATAAAAACTAGTTATATTTTACTATAAAAAATAACTAATATATACACTGTACAAAACTCGTGCTGAATTAAGAAACTTTATTAGCGATATCAATCCTTCTAAAAAAATTAGAAGACCTATTTATCCACATTATTATTTTGAGAAAAATTGACAAAAGTCTCAAAATAAATATCCCGCAATTACTAAATTTTTATTAAATGTATTTTATATATAAATAAATCAATCTTTTTATAATTAAGGAATTTACATGTATAGTTTATTTTAATTCAGAAAGTCTAGGAAATTATTGAATTATTTTCTCACGTATATATTTATTTCTTAGTTTAATTTGTAAATTAATAATTCTTTTTGACTATAATCAGCGGATGATATAAGATAAATAAACTCTCTTTGAAATAAATGATTGGTTATCAGAAATCTTCTACGTATGAGCCTTATGAAATTTAAAAGTATGATATACAATAATACATTGGAAAGTTTCATAACTTAATTAAAATAGCTATGTTCATTATTAATGGCCATTCCTCGTAAAAAGTAGGTAGGAGTTAGTGATCACTATCCTAGCTACACAAGTTGTGATCGTAGGAAAAGGTCGTTGTGTTATTGAATATTGATTTATTAAAATGCGTTAGTAACTATAATAAAGCAAATCCAAGAATATTTGTAAAATAATAGAGGTTTACTTATAGATTTTAAGTATACATTCTTTACGTAATTACTGCTTAAGTTGACGGTACCTGTGGATGAAAAAATTCGACCAGCGCAGTATACAACAGTACCAGATACACATCTATTCGGAGAAAGTGCTACAGCAGCAGGGTGGGGTATAAAAAACGATGAAACGGTTCCTCTAATCTTGGAAACGGTTACTTTGAAAATTATATCGCATGAAGAATGTGAAGATAAAATCAATAGTTCCCTTGGATCTAATTTAAAATTATGGCCACATTTTTTATGTAGTGTTGCAGATCCATATGCTATATTAACAAGTGTAAGTAAAATTATTTTTTCTATAGATATGAATATATTTTAGAATAAAGTTGAAATTTAGTTACTATACTAAACTATCATTATTTTTGAGTAATAAAAAAAGTAAAAAAATTCAAATTTTTTTCTTAACAATCACTCATAAATATTGTCTACGTATTTATTAATCAAAATAACTAAATGAAATAGAATTTCAAACGGAATACATTGGTAAACAGTAGAATTAAAAGCTAATTATTACATTTTTATAAGCTTAAATAGAGGACAACTGAACAAAACTTTCTTGTTACAAAGTTAATGTAACAAGTACTACTATGAAATAATAAAGTTAGTAACTTCTATTTATACAGCGATAAAATTTATCTCCATTCATTAGAAGTTTATCAACAAAATAGATCAATAGAATAGTTACACGTACAACCTTAAATGATTACTTCTATCAAAAGATTAAAGTACTTCCATAAATATTTATTACTTCTACAATTTAAATGAAATTATAGAAAAAATATATTTTCATATTTCTTACGTGATTCAACTCTGTAGAAGCTAGTAAAATATTTATACGTTACTTGTATGTATTTTTATTCTTAAATAAAATTAAATTTAGTTATTCATAATATTAATTTTCAGGGTGACAGTGGCGGCCCAATGTTTAATAATAATGTACTTATAGGTATTCACAAATCAACGATGCCATATTCAGAACTACTAGTTCATCCAGATAAAGTGAATGTTCATATTTCTGTTTATTTATATCAAGTTTTTATTGAAGATATAATGAACGGTGGTTTCGTGTGTTTTTGAATTTACAATATTATAAAATATTATTATTTTTAATGAAATTAAGAGTGTAAAAGTACTAAACTGTTCAATATTTTCCATTCCGTTAATGTAATTAGTTAAAATATCTACTTGAAATTGAGTAAATTATTATTGTGTATAAGGAAAATTAATTTATATCTGATCAAATTATGGTCTATTCGGATATAAGTCTCTATGCAATCTCTTTTTAGCCAATAATGGATGGTACAATAATGTATTAAAAATTTTGCTTTCTATTAAGTCACATTTATATGTCCACAAAAACCGAATAGAGTATAAGATGAAACACTTTTTTACAGTCATTTATTCTATTAAAAAACATAAAAATTATTTAAAAATGAGTCTTCAAAATGTTGGCTCCTGAATTTAAGTTCCTTGATTTTATTTAAAATTTAGTCTATTCTGGTTTCATTCTGCAACACAGTGTATTGTAAAATACAGAATATCTTATGATGTAAAATATTTATACAAAACGGATTTCTATACCGTATTATAAAATCCTCTGGCATAATACAAATTACAACTATCACGAAACTATAATTTCATAACTTTAGTATTGATATTGCACAAATTTTAAGGCAGTTAACAAATAATTGATTTGTTTTATTTATTTAAAATTAAATTAAATTATAATTATTATTTATACTTTCTTGTATTTCAGTTTACAAAATAAATGTACAAGTAAATAAGTTTTTTAAACATTTTACATACGTTAAAATATAATTTTCACTACATTATTAACGATCTAATAATACAGTAACGTAGTTTAAATGATAGGTTTTTCTTCAGAAAACTTTGTCCTATAATTCAATATAATTTAAAAAATTTTGAAGATATAATATATTATGAATAGTAATATATTTTCATCAACTACCTTATGAATTTCGAAAGTGAAGGCGCGTCTTCACCTCCCTGCCACAGCTCTTTACTACAATGATTTTATACGTATATTTTACAGTTTTGCAATTAACTTTTGCTTTTGTCAATTTATAATATTAATAAATGTAGGGTTTCGTTTAATTATAACTAGAGAGAAATACTAGCTTATGTCTGTCAAGGGAAGCCCGACAATTAACGGAGGTCACAGCAAGAGTTCAATCATAAAAGTATTAAGTATCAGTGGGTATAAGACATACACAGTCTTATTGAAAGACAGGAGGTACGAGTGAATTTATTCGAATTGATCAGTTTTTAGTACGATGCCCGATTTAAAGTGTTGACGTTAATGAGAAAATAGAAAAATGTTATAAATAAACGCTCATACACATATCTGTTTAAGTTACTTCCTGATGCACACCAATCTCAAATACAACTATACAAGTAAAATAATTTTAAATATTTTCTTATTCAAAGATTTAATAATTCGTTATTATAACTTAATTATGTAAATATCTAATAAGAAAGTATTTGTAACAATTGCAACACTTCGATTGAAATAACAATTACGTTGCAATAATTCGTTTTTGTTTATTTTTTAATTATTTTCATATAATAAAGGAAAAACTTATTTTTTAGATAAGATATTACTTTAATAAACAACGTTGAGGGAATATAATTACGTACCAAACGATTGCGATAAAAAAAAAGACAACCAATGTAAGCTTACCAAAAAACCGGTGTAGATTTAATAAAAGGAGTTAAATGACTTTTATTACAAGTAATTAATCAGCTTGCTTTATTCAAACGCATTCCTCAGTCTACTACTAGTTAAGATCTATATATTAATAGTGAATGAGAGTGAAAATTGGTAGAAAATAAACTTGCATAGCTGTTTAACTGTGTGTCACTAAAAAATACAAAAGAAGAAAACATTACATAAAAAGTAAAATCGATTGCCCTTGGAAGCCGTAATTTTTCTTCCATATATAAATATTCTAAAAAATGTACCTATGGTTGAACAAATAAATTTGACAGAGAATATCAATCAGTTTTTCTACTATAAAAGAAAAAATACAGACCAAAAAAGTTCTTTCTCAGCGAGACATAAGATAAAGAACATTGCATATAATTAACATGACCACGATGTATGTCAGTTTATATTCATTATTTACAATATAAAACGTGAGTTACAAAAACTAATAAAAATTATAACGTAACTTATTTAAAATATTATTTTATAATATAACTTCATATTACATATTTCATGAAAACATTTTACGTAATCAAACACAAAATATCTTAAGACGTACACGAAATTACTCAGTAAATAGTTATATGAAATAATAATATGATAAAATTATTATTTTTGAGTCACAATTCGTATCTTGATATTATATTAAAAATCGATTAAAGTTTGAGATATTAAAGATTTAGATAGAATTCTGAGATCTATAGCTTTAACAAGATTATTAAAAAGAGAAAAAATACGGTTTGTAAAAAAAGTAAAAATTTTATTGCAAAGCGGCTTTTAAAATTAAGTTTACTTGTATTATCGATTCAATTTACTCATAATTTATTTACTTTAAATAACTACGTACAATAAAGATTTTGTATATCATGTAAATCAACGTTTTCTGTTAATATTGTTGATTTGTCAAGTATAAAGCACCATTTTATCATTCCCGTACTACCGTTAGAAATACAAATACGTTTGTTTCTTACAAGAAAAAACAAAACTACGCTTAAAAATATTATCTGTATTGTAACCTAGAGTATTATTAAATATTTTTACTAAAATTTAATTGTAATCAGCTTGTTCAAATTAAAACATAATAGAATAGTTGAGTATATTTTCGTCCGAATACTATGACATTTAAAAAATTAAAACGATATTCTTTTAATTGTAATCAATTTCCGAAAATTATTTTACATTAATATAACCTCGATTATTTCTAATTATCTTTGGAAAGTGCTTTGTATATTACGTAGTATAAAAAACGAAACATAATGTAACTGATAATGTTTCTTATTCAAAGAAATATAAAGTAAATATATATTATTCATTGACATTAATTTATTATAAATTAAAAACTAGATGTAATCTAATGCAGTAAGATGATTTTATACTCTAAATAGTCAAAATAAAACTTTAAAAATTTTATTTTTAACTCTAAAGCAATGCAAACAATTACGACTATAAAACATGTTTTTGAAATTGATAGTATTAAAAATAACTATATTGAATTAAAAAAACCTTCATCATAAAATACAATGTACAATTCAAAAGCAATTAAATATAATAATCTACTGTTTGCGTATATTAATACGAAAATTCATATGAAACTAATCTGTTCACGTATATATGATCAAATAATCTTATGAAAAATAAACATAGAAGCCAACCAAATGTTCATTATAGATTCTGATACTAAATAAAATTAAGATACTCAACACTATATATAAGTTAAGGAAAATCTTTACATGATTAATTCTAAATTCGATGTACATCTAAAAATTATACGTCCTAATAAGCAAAGTATTTCACTAAATATTAAAAATTATAGATTTGTTCTTATAAATAAATAAAAAGTAGCAGAACAATAAACATAAAAATGTACGAAATGACAACAACAATCATGTAATTATTTATAATAAATTCGATTATCAACATTTCAGATTGACATATGTTAATAATTGTTTGAAAACTAAAAATAAGTAAAGGTAATTTATTTCAAATTTATAAGAATTGATAAAATATATGTATATCATATCCTATAAGCTTTCTAAACGTAAAATTATTCAATATTAAATTTAAATATTAAATAATACATGTATTATTATTATTATTATTAAATTCTATCGGTCATTTTCATTCTTATAATTCAAGGATTTTTATTAAAAATTTTTTATAACTTTTCTAGTATGCAGTTCACAATTTCTTTCCTTATTGGTCTACATATAATATTTTGTAAGTCAAATATGTTTTTTTAATTGTAAATGTATAATAAAAATATATAAATGTTCATTGCAAATAAATATTTGACATAATAAGTATTTGATTTTTAACTGAATAAAATGTTAATTCTAGGTATATTACTAGACTTTGCATTCGCAAAACCTATGATTGGAGTTAATGTTAGACAAGCTGTAGAGGGAGAATTTCCTTCTGTTGTAGCTATAAAAAAAATTTTCAATGTTACTGTTCAACCGCGCGAATCTCTCATATGTACCGGAACGCTTATTTCCTCACTTTACGTTCTAACTGCAGAACACTGTCTGGAACACGTTACAGTACCTGAAGTTGAAATAATCGTTGGAACGATAGACATTAGGTTAGGTACGAAACATTTTCCATTATGGTGGGTTGATTACTATCGGTGGGCCAACTGCAGTGAAGAATATAAAAAATATCGTGTGCATGATATTGCTATTATAAAGGTACGTATCAGTATATATTATAATCACAATATAAAAACTAGTCTTATTTTACTATAAAAAATAACTAATACATACACTGTACAAAACTCGTGCTGAATTAAGAAACTTTATTAGCGATATCAATCCTTCTAAAAAAATTAGAAGACCTATTTATCCACATTATTATTTTGAGAAAAATTGACAAAAGTCTCAAAATAAATATCCCGCAATTACTAAATTTTTATTAAATGTATTTTATATATAAATAAATCAATCTTTTTATAATTAAGGAATTTACATGTATAGTTTATTTTAATTCAGAAAGTCTAGGAAATTATTGAATTATTTTCTCACGTATATATTTATTTCTTAGTTTAATTTGTAAATTAAAAATTCTTTTTGACTAAAATCAGCGGATGATATAAGATAAATAAACTCTCTTTGAAATAAATGATTGGTTATCAGAAATCTCTACGTATGAGCCTTATGAAATTTAAAAGTATGATATACAATAATACATTGGAAAGTTTCATAACTTAATTAAAATAGCTATGTTCATTATTAATGGCCATTCCTCGTAAAAAGTAGGTAGGAGTTAGTGATCACTATCCTAGCTACACAAGTTGTGATCGTAGGAAAGGGTCGTTGGGTTATTGAATATTGATTTATTAAAATGCGTTAGTAACTATAATAAAGCAAATCCAATAATATTTGTAAAACAAATGAGGTTTACTTATAAATTTTAAGTATATATTCTTTACGTAATTATTGCATAAGTTGACGGTACCTGTGGATGAAAAAATTCAACCAGCAAAGTCTAGCAATCGACCAAATATATTTCACTTCAATAAATATGCTACGATAGCTGGATGGGGTATAAAAAATGATAGTACGATTGCTCTAATCTTGCAAACGGTTACTGTGAAAATCTTACATCATATAGAATGTGAACAAAGAATCGATTCCGCTAGTGGAATTAGTGATCACAAATTACCGCCACATTTTTTATGTAGCGTTGGAGAGCCATTTGCTTTAGCAACAAGTGTAAGTATAATTTTCATTTCTATAGATTTCAATATATTTTAAAATAAAGTATAAATTTGGTTACAATAATAAGGTATTAGTATTATAGATTTTTCTGAATAATAAATAGTAAAAATAAATCATTTCTCACCAACGACTTATAAATATTGTATACTTAATTGTAAATTAAAATAACTAAATTGAATAGAATTCCAAATGAATGCACTGGTGAACAGTAAGGTGAAGAAACTAATCTTCACATCATTGTAAACTTAAATTGAAGACAACTGTGGTAAACTTCCCTACTACAAAGTTAATAAAACAAATATTACTAGGAAATAATAATGTTAGTAACTTCTATCTATACAACGATAAAATTTATATCCATTCATTGGAAGTTTATCAACAAAATAGATCAATAGAATAGTTACACGTACAACCTTAAATGATTACTTCTATCAAAAGATTAAAAAACATCCATAAAAAGTTATTACTTTTACTATTTAAAAGAAATTATAGAAAAAATATATTTTAATATTTCTTCACATGATTCAATTTTTGTAGAAGCTATTAAACTATTTATACTTTATTTGTATATATTCTTTTCTAAATAAAATTCAAATTTATATGCTCATAATATTAATTTCCAGGGCGATAGTGGCGGCCCTATTCTTGTTGATAATATACTTGTAGGTATTCAGATATCATCAATGCCATTTCCGAAACTACTTTATCATCCAGATAAAGTAAATGTTCATATTACTGTTTATTCATATAAAGAGTTTTTTGAAGATGTTATGAATGGTGGTGTTATATGGTAGTAATTTTAAATTATTACAAAATATTATTATTTTTATTTAAATAAAGAGTATAAAAGTACTAATCTGTTCAATATTTTTCATTCCGTTAATGTAATTAGTTAAAATATCTACTTGAAATTAAGTAAATTATTTTTGTGAATTAGGAAAATTAATTTATATCTGATCAAATTATGGTCTATTCTTATATAAATCTCTATGCAAACACTTTGTAGGCAATAAAGGTTGGTACAATAATGTATTAAAATTTTTTTTTTATTATGTCACATTTTTATATTTGTAACGTTCGACCACCAAAACCCCTTTTGAAGATCGAATAACGTTCTTACTTAATTCTTACGATATTCCTTTAATTATAATAAGTTCAGAAAATTATTTTCTATTAGTACGACTTCGATTATTTCTAATTGTCTTAGGAAAATCCTTTGTATATTATGTAGTATAAAAAACGAAACTTAATGTAACCCATAATATTTTTTGAAAGAAATAAAAAGGAAATATTTTTTATTTATGTAAATTAGTTTATTTAAAATGAAAAACCAGATGTAATATAACTAATACGTTGATTCTATTCACTCATCGTTTAAATCAAAATAATAATTTACCGTATGCTTATGAATCGATATATATATATATATATGATCAAAGTGAAATATGAATTAGAAATCAACGAAACATTCATTACAAATTATGAAACTAAATAAATTAAGATAATGAAAACTACATATCTGTAGAGATAAACCTTTGAATGATTAACTTTGATTATTTTTAAGATTTAAATTGATTTTAATTAACTTCATAAAATTATATTATATAAAGAACATGATTCTTTATTGAATTTGAAAATTGTTTTTGTTAATTATTGTTCAACGTTAAAAATTATAATACTATGCGAAAGTATGAAGTCGTCGACGAATATCTGAAAATTGTGCATTACCTGCGTATCTCTTGTCCCGTTCAAGCAACGGTGGTGCAGCGAGTAACACCGTGCTAAATTGTATGGCGCTCTCGCGTAAATAACGCCTTCGATATGCCTCCCGTTTGGTATTTTCCGGCTTAAAACAACATACATATGCACTTTTATAACAAGTTACATTTTAAACTGTAATAAAATGTAACCCGATAATATTATAAGCGCGTAATTTATTCGAATAAGAATGTGTTATATGAAAATCATATTTCTATTAAATATTATATAACGCTGACCTTTGACGCTTTCCTAGTCAGACTGACATTTGGCGCATAACTTCTAGTGCTTACATTCGGCGCGCTAGGAATCCCAGGAGGTGCTAACATTTGGCGCACCTCCAGGAAGTGATGACATTCGACGCGCTTCCAGAGAATATTGACGTTTGATACATTTCCGGCCATGCTATTTATTCTGCTATTATAATTCCTCAGTCTGCCCCGAAGGCTTAGCCTTATGACTAGATTCTCCCCGTCGTCTCCCATCGCGATTAATAGTTAATAAATTCCGCCGTTTAACGTACAAGATCATTATTGTGTAAAAAGTAACACCGCCGCATTTATTAGGTGCCGTCGTCATTAAAACATAAGCTATCGCCGTATTTTTCTGTAAAATTATAGAAATTACATAGAATAATAATCGCCACTAATGTATTAAACACCACTAGAATTATATTTATAATAAATTCCGCTACAAAGCTTGTGAAAACTAATCGCCGACTTGAAATAATGTACGTCCGCTGCCAGAGGCGCAAATAAGTAACCAGATCAGAGGAGAGTTAATTTGTTTAACCCGCATTACATGGCGCCCGAACAGGGACTCTAGTCATAATTCGAGAGGCGACACGGACTAGGAACTAGATCCGTAGTAACTAGGGAACCAAAGTAACGATTCCGAATTGACTTAGATGTCACCTATAAAGATACGCGAACTTTCATACAACTGATTAGTAGCTGAATTAGAGGCTTGAGGTTTATCCACACGGGGGATCATTCCGACTCTGAGAAGGAGATTGAGGACAAACATGTGGGCCCATCGATCATTGAGAGAGAAGAGTTTGGCGGACAACAGTGTCTCGTCGTCACAGGAACAATACGTATTTTGTTACCTGGATGGCATAGTAATAATGACGGCCGACTTCCAACACCATATCAGGCTCGTGAAAAAGATACTACGACACCTGAAGGAAGCAAAGCTGCAACCAAACTGAGAGAAATGCTAGTTCTGGCGAAAAGAGCTCACCTACCTAGGCATCGTATCATCATACAGGGGATCCACACGGATCCCAACAAGGTAATCGCCACCTTGGCCTTATACCCGTCGCGAAACATCAAGGAATTTCGTCGATTAAACGACATAGCAACATGGTACAGACGCTCGCACCAATGTCACCACCATCACGGCCCCACTTAATGAATTATTTCATAAACGAGCTAAGTGGGAGTGCGGAGAACGACAATAGTAACTTATTTAGCAAACGTAACATATTTAAAATTAAAATCAAATTCGAAAAAAATTTTATAAACGTAAAATTTATTCGAATAAGAATGTGTTATCTTAAAATCATATTACTATTAAATATTGTCAGTCCTTAACATTTTTATAAAGTTAAATTTATATAATTAAAAGATATTTGTTAAACAATATAGTATTCAATACATATTAAAATGTGTCTTAACTATACACAGCACAAATTTTTATAATGCTTATTATCAAAGAAATTACTATAATAAATCAACTTATTTTAAATTCTTTCAAACGTAAAAATTAAATTCCTTGGTATTTGAATAAATTTTCAACCATTAATAAAAATTACAGTTGCATAAAATGTTAGGATAATACCCTGATATAAATGTGCTAAGAATAAATACTTTGGTGTACAATATTTACGTAACAATTTATCGCTATCTTATATTGCTTCGCGTAAATGTCTAATAAGCTAAAAAATTATAATTTCTATTTTGCAATCATTTGATTTGAAAATAATTTGAAAAATATAAATTTAAATTTCACTTCTATCATTGTTTATATTAAAGTTAGTAGAGAAATTAAAATTGAGTAATAAATAATTTATGTATGAACATAATACTAAAAATAATATAAATAACGTATAAATTTTAAAATCACTGAACATATTATTTTTTTACTCTTCTAGTATGCAGGTCACAATTTCCTTCCTTATTGGTCTACAAATGATATTTTGTAAGTCAAATATGTTCTTTTAACTATTACTGTGTAATAAAATATATTAATGTACAACGCAAAAAAATAATTGACAAACTAAGTATTTGATTTTTAACTGAACTAAAATTATAATTCTTGGGATATCACTAGACTTTAAATTCGCAAAACCTATGGTTGGAGAAAATGTCAGACAAGCTAGAGAAGGAGAATTTCCTTCTGCTGTAGCTATTAAAAAAATTCATAGTGCAACTGTTCAACCGGAAGACGCTCTCATCTGTACCGGAACGCTTATTTCCCCATTAAATGTACTAACTGTTGCACACTGTCTGGAAGACATTACAGTACCTCAAGTTGAAATAATCGTTGGATCTATAAACATTAGGACAGGTACAAAACATTTTCCATTGTGGTGGGTTGATTACTATCGGTGGGCCAACTGCAGTGAAGATTATAAAACATTACGAATGCATGATATTGCTGTTATAAAGGTAAATGTATACGTATAAATTATAATTACAGTATAAAAACTAGTCTTACTATATAAAAGAACTAATAGATACACTGTACAAAAGTCGTGCTAAATTAAGAAACTATATTAGCGAAATCAATCCTTATAAAAAAATCAGAAGATATATTTATCTAGTATAATTATTATTTTGAGAAAAATTAACAAAAGGCATAGATTAATTATTCCGTAATGATTACTTTTTTATTGAATGTATTTTACAGAATTAACTTCCTTCGTATCAACGTATTTTTTAGTCTAGTTTGTAAATTAATAATTATATTTGAATATAAGATAATATGCGGATAATGTCATAATTCATATATAGATATTTTATAGCTAAATATAAATTTTCATGTTTATTATGACAATTTCCTACAAATTCTTAGTTACATTATTTTTTTTATTTTTAATCATTTTCTGGACTTTAACGCTTTAATTGTTGCTTAAAAATAAGTTTCAATGTTTATATACTTGTTAGCTCAGGAACAAATATTTATACTTTTCGAAATAAGTTGTCTTCAAAATATTTTTTGAAATTGAATTTTGATCGAAATTTTCAGGTTTATGTTGTAATTCATGATAGTTTTATAGATTTTGAATAAAAACAATCTGTAGTAAATATAATAAGCTTTCTATTCAAAAACTAAGCATTCTCATTCATTTATAAAAATGAACACTTTTTCATTTTTTGTCAAAAGTAGGAGTTTACCGAAGCATATTAAATAATTGAAAAATTACATAATAAATAAAAAATTTACAACATTAGACGTCTGAAATGCTTTCTTATACTTCGATCTGTAAATACAAATGTAGACTCGACTTCTATCAACTTCATGTATATTCTGAAATTCATATATCAATTACATAAATATAGAATTTCATTGGCTATACTTCCACACCTATCTTAGTTAAATTTTTTTATATCTCATCTACTACTTTAACTTAAACTGTATAAAAGTGTTTTAACATACAAGTCTCTAGCCACCAAAATTTCAACTATACGAAATACTTAAATTAAGCGAACAAAATACTCAGAAACATTATATTTATAGAAACTTATATGTGACGGATATTATGAACAGTTACATGTTTCAGATTTGTGGTAGTCAATTTACAAATTACTCTATCTCGCTTATGTATACCTTTCGTATAATCCTGAACAAACTTCAACTTTACGCTATTATTTGAAATTAGGTCATTTTAAAAATCCACGCAAAAAACAATCACTTGTAAGTATCCATGCCCCTTCATACTGATATGCACACCCACACAGACACATACAGTTAATCAGAAAAATGTACAGATATAATCACGATCCTTATGAAGAATTAGGCGCTTATCAGTTGCAAATTCTCGAAACCTGTTCTTAGAAAAATTCAGATCGCCGAAAGTGTGTCTAGGGTTCAGTGTGGGTTTAATGATCTCAAAATATGAAGACTAGTCCGTAATAACTTAAATTAAAAACTATTTGCGTGTAAACATCCCCCCTTGGAGTTTTGCTTGCGTGCTAACAGTCAGCACGACTCGGGTGATCTCGTTACTCCCAAACAGAGCACCTCTTCCTCGCAGGCTTGCCACCTTTAATCGCTTGAATGCGATTTTCTTCCTTTGCTTTTCATCCGCCGTCTAGCGGATACGCACTTTCGCCGAAGCGTTCCGCATGTCCATAAGTTTCCATTTTTACGAACACTATCACGCACACAATCATACACAAACACTTATTTCACGACAGACTTTTTCGTCGCATCAACCTCTTTTTGGGGAGGGAGGTGGAATAATGTCATGGGCGATGGTGACGCTGATGGTGCAGGCGACTGCTAAAGTGGCATCGTCGTCGAAATCGGTGATGTCCGGATCGGTGATACTGCTTGCGTCGGTGTCATCGAGGCGACGATGTTGGTGGTAGTAGTTGCGCTGCGAGATGCGTCGGTGATGGCTGGAGCGTTGGTAACGATGCCCGGAGCAGCGTCGGTGATGGCTGGAGCGTTGGTAACGATGCCCGGAGCAGCGTCGGTGATGGCTGGAGCGTTGGTAACGATGCCCGGAGCAGCATCGGTGATATCCTGGTTGGTGATGTCGGTATTGTCGTACTGATTCCGGGCTTGGCTGCGGTTTAAGGCTTACCAGCCGCATGTTCAGCTGCTGAAGAATGCCGTCTCCAAGTAGTAGGGAGATCCTTGATTCTGGGTCGATCACGACAGCCTATTCTACAGGGTGGCCCTCCACCACGAGTCGTACTCGCTATGTCGCGTTGTTGCGGAGCCAACGTTGGTGGAATCATCCTACCCTTAGCCATACGGCGCTGCTGCAGATCCATTCTGCCCCGCTCCTCTCGCAGAGGACCCACAGCTCCTCGCTTAAGATAGATATGCTGTAGTTGGTGTCGGCTGGTGCCATCGCCTGATGGCCGTAAATGTTAATTCGGAAAATGATCCTGAAACCAAATCTCTCGAGAGGGAGCCGCATCGAGTGTATCGGGAGCTTGACCTCATCTTCTTCGTCGTTGGGGTAAGCTGGTCCCTGGATTTGTTCCATTGGCAGCTGGTACTCCGGATTCTTCTGCCTCTGTCAAGCCAGTTCCTTGTTGGTAATTTCCCGGGGTTGTTCTTGCTGACGATCCGTGCTCTCCGCCTGCAATCGAGGAAATTTGTTACTCGATATCCTGCGAGACATTATATACCGGCTCGTTATAAGACTTGAGGTTTTGAATGTGGACCCACCTTCTTTTTCTTCCCTCTTTTTCGACCACCTCGAAGATTACGGGGGAAATTTTCTTCGTTACTGTGCAAGGACCCACGTACTTTGGCGCAAGCTTCAAATTGAAGTTCTTGGCTTTAGCTGAGAGTACATGGTTCCTTACTAGTATCTTGTTTTGCAGCTCAGACTGCCATTTTCGACGGCCTAAGTCGTAATTCTGACTTTGAATCTGGAAGGCACTGGCGAGGTTTACCTAAAGCAAGGCCAGGGCGTCCTGCATACGGGCGAGACGAGTTTGGAGGTCGAGCCTGTTTGGTAGACCGGCCTGTCGGTGCAGAGCATGCGAATTTAACTTACTCCCGGTGTTCAGGTACGCCGAAGTAAATACGCTTATGGATGACTGCGCAGTATTATGGGCAAAGGCCAGCTCAGGGAGGTACCTGTCCCAGGCCTTATGGTCTTTTCCTATATACTGTGCAATCATTGTTTTCAGGATCCTGTTGGTTCTCTCAACAGGGTTGCATTGCGATGAATACGGCGGAGTACGGCGGTGAGAAATTCCGAAGTATTGTAGAAACGTGCTGAACTCTCTGCTAATAAATTGCTTCCCGTTGTCCGTCACAACGGTGGTATGGCAGCCATGTCGTAGCACGACTAGCTGCTTAAATTTCTCCATTACGGTTCTGCTGGTCGCTTTTCGCAGAACTGCCAACTCCACCTACTTAGTGAGGCGGTTCTGCATTACTAGAAGCCAGACGTAATAACCATTAGACGTCGGCTGCGGGCCTACCAGATCAATTGAGACCATTTCCCTGGTCCATGGCTTCTTAACGTTGGTAGCTAACATGTTACCGGCGGGACCTTGTTGCTGTGCCTTGCTTACTTGGCACTGGCGGACGTATTGAGCGGCATCTCTAAACATCCGAACTAAACAAGCTCTGCTAGTCGGCTGATGGTTTTGCCAATTCCTAAATGGCCGGCAATTAGGGCGTTATGATTGTTAACTAAGACTTTGGCTCTCTCTCTGCTTCTACCACGCTCGATAGAGACGGCCATCCTTTACTATATAGTCTGGGTGTTCCTCGGGGTGTCTGCACTTCGGCAAGTGCGGCTTCATACCAATTCGTGGTGATATTAACTGCGGCGATATTTTGCTCTCTTGAGAGAGCATCGGCTAGTTCGTTTTTGGTGCCACGGCGTACTTGATCGACAGTCGACCAGAGGGATTATTAATCTTTGCCAACTTCAGGGTTGATGATCGGTCACCACAGTAAAATGGTAGCTCTCGAGGTAGTTTCGCATTTTCCAAATTCCCCATTTTACTGCCAGACCCTCCTTCTTAGTGGTGGTGTAATTTCTTTCGGTTTTGTTTAAGGTCCTGCTTGCGTATGCGATGATTCTTTCGTATTTGTCCTGTCTCTGGGACAGTACCATCCCTAATCCCTCGTTATTAGTATGGGTTTCCAACGTGAAGGATTCCATGAAATCGGGGCAAGCCAAAACTGGGACTTCTGTTAGTTGTGCTATTAATTCGTTAAAAGCAGTCTGTTGTCGTTATCCCCATTCCAATTTAACCTGTTTATGAAGCAGTTCGTTAAATGGAGATGTTATAGATGGTTACTTTGTCAAGGTCCGTATGGATTCCTTGTTCGATAATGCGATGTTCTAGATAGGTCAGCTCTTTTCGCCCAAACTGGCATTTTTGACAGTTTGGTTGCAGCTTCGCCTCTCATAGCCATCGAAGTATCTCTTTTCGAGTTTGACATGATGTTGGAGGTCGGCCATTACTATCACTATATCATCCAAGTAGCAAAACACGTTTTGTTCTTGTGACGGAGTGATTACGCGATCTAAGAGACGTTGGAATACGGCCGGGGCGGAATGCAAACCAAATGGGAGGACTCGAAATTGCATGAGTAATTTTTCTGGTACCGTAAAAGCCGTGAGAGACTTGCTGCTTTCGGTCAGAGGTAACTATCAATAACCGTTCCGTAGATCGATTGTGAAAAGATAGCGCTTCCCTCGTAATTTATCCAGGGTGCCGTTGTTTTGCGACAAAGGATATATAGGCATATATATACATAGGCATCTTTTTCGGTGACAGCGTTAAGTCGGCGGTAGTTAATGTAGAATCGGTATTTCTCGTCTTTCTTTCGGGCGAGCAGTATCGGTGAGCTTCATGAGTTGTTTGAGGGTTCAATGACTCCGGCCAGAGCATCTTATCGACATGCTCGTTGATTACTTGCTGCACGGCGGGGTTTTGGGGTCGGTAACGTTACTTGATTGGTCTTGAATCTAGAAGACGGATCTCGTAATCTATAAGGTGCGTGGGACCTTTTACGAAGGCCGATAGTTATTTCTCCTCGCGGAATACTTGCTTATGTTTATGCTTTTCATGCCAATCAGTACCTCGTAATCGAGCGTACTGAGGACGAGAAATGTTGTGGTTATGTCGCGGCCCTTGATATTAATGGGCCTAGTTATAACTTCGGTGACTTCTATATTGGTGCCATCGGCTAGTGTAGCGATGTAGTGACTAGGATTTGTTTTCCAGCCCTGCCGGCAGCACCAATCCGCTGTGTCGCTTCCTACGAGTGACTTGATGGCCCTGGTGTCGATGAGGGCTTGAATATATCGATTGCCGATGTTGATGGGAATAAAACATCGTCCGTCCTGATGTTGTTGGGTCGTCTCTGTGGGACGAAAGGGCCGACCCTTCAACTGTATCCCCGGGGGTGGGGGTTGCAATCTCTAGTTAGAACTCCATCTTATCCGCAGAATAAGTAGACAACTCTGTAAGGATTCCGGCATTCGGTGTGGCAATGTCCTTGTTGTTCAACAGCACTAGAATCGGACGTATGGAACGGCGGCGGCTGCTACTGACGCTCGATGGACAGGCGGGGATTCTTCCCCGATTTTTCGGAGCTTACTGACTATCCCCTCAACCCGGCGCACTAAGTCACTAAGGTTCTCAATCCCTCAAGAATGCAGAGGGCTTGCAGCCGGCGGTATTGATCTAGATGTTGAAACTGAGAGATCACTGCGCAACTCCTGGTTCGGCATAATTTCGTGTTCTTCGTTATCTAAAAAGCTCTTCTCTCTTAGTAAGCGGCTAGCCCATATATTCGTCTTCAATCTTCTTCTTCATGTTAGGATAATCCCCTGCGTGTATAGATCTCGATCCTCTAATTCAGCCACTAATTGTTTATATGATAGTTCGTCTATCTTTAAGAATGACGTTTGAATAGACACGGAATCATCTTTCGAATCTCTAGTTGGTGTATTTACGAGTACGGTATTCGAACGGTGGGAAGGGTTATTGGGTTATTGGGTATTGAGATACTAAATCGCGTTAGTCAATGGATAATAAAGTAATTCTCACATTATTTTTAAAACAAAATAGTCTAACACCTTATTTTGAACATTATATTCTTCATCAAATTAATGCTTAAGCTGACGGAACCTGTAGATGCAAGAATTAAACCAGTACGATCTTCAATTGTACCAAATGTATTTCTATACGAAGTAACTGTTGAAGCTGCAGGATGGGGTGTGAAAAATGATGGTACGAATCCTCAAATCCTAGAAACGGTTAAATTGAAAATTTTATCGCTACAAGAATGTGAAAGAAAAATAGAACAAGCCTGTGGGGAAAAAATCACATTGGATGAAACATATTTATGTAGTTCTGCAAATCCATTTGCAATTTTAACCGGTGTAAGTATAATTATTTTTTCAATAGATTTCAATATATTTTAGAATAAAGTCGAAATTTGGTTACAATACTAATCTATCCGTATTATAGATATTTCTGAGTAATAAAAAATAAGCAATAAATACAAATTTATTACTTAATAATTAATAAAAGTTATATTATATTTCCGAATTAAACAATAAAATCAAAAAGAATTTATAAAATAATTACATTTGTAAACAATAACATTAAAAAGCTAAGTACCCTTTTTTAAAATTATTATTTTCGAAATGTAATACATTATGTAAACTCTTTAACATAAGAATATAATTTACATATATTAAAAATTCAATATATATAATGACAATACAATTTTATCATCATTAAAATAACTATACAACATATAGTATAAAATTTCAAAAAAAGCTTGACTTATACTGCAGTTATAGAAAAATTTTTACTAGCTTAAATTAGTAAAATCCGAATGCAATCCATACTGAAACATTCCATTTCCGCGAACATCGGAATATCCGCAAGCATTATTCGGATATTGCGCATTTGCATTAAAGCAGACGAAACGACAGAAGAATCTCAAATCTTATTTAAATAAATATCACCAAAACTTTAGCAAATTTAGTTATTCATAATATCAATTTTCAGGGTGACAGTGGCTGCCCAATTTTGGTTAATAAGGTACTTGTAGGTATACATAAATCAACGGTACCATTTCCAGGAATAATTCATCCAGATAAAGTTAATATGCACATTTCTGTTTATACATATAAAGAATTTATTAAAGATATTGTAAACGGTGGTGATGTATGGTTTTGATTTTTGAATATTATAAAATATTACTTTTACTGAAATAAAATGTATAAAAATACGAATCTGTTCAATAGTATCCATTTCATCTAATTAGTAAGAATTTCCACATGAAATCTTGTAAATCATTATTTTGTATTAGAAAAATTAATTTATATCTGATCAAATTATTGTCTATTCTTCTATAAATCTCTATGCAAACAGTTTGTAGAGAATAATCGATGGTACGATAATGTATTAAAAATTTCCTTTTCGATTAAGTCGCATTTTTATATCCACAAAAAGCGAATAGAGTATAAGATGAAAGACTTTTGTACAATCATTAATTCTATTAAAAGACATAATAATTATTTAAAAATGAGTCTTCAAAATGTTGGCTCCTGAATTTAAGTTCCTT
Source organism: Wiebesia pumilae (assembly GCA_018907045.1). Lineage (NCBI taxonomy): Eukaryota > Metazoa > Arthropoda > Insecta > Hymenoptera > Agaonidae > Wiebesia > Wiebesia pumilae. The sequence goes on from JACCHZ010000138.1 coordinate 9,202,649, forward strand.
GATTTTATTTAAAATTTAGTCTATTCTGGTTTCATTCTGCAACACAGTGTATTGTAAAATACAGAATATCTTATGATGTAAAATATTTATACAAAACGGATTTCTATACCGTATTATAAAATCCTCTGGCATAATACAAATTACAACTATCATGAAACTATAATTTCATAACTTTAGTATTGATATTGCACAAATTTTAAGGCAGTTAACAAATAATTTGTTTTATTTATTAAAAATAAATTACAATTATAATTTTCACTTTCTTGTACTTGAGTCTATAAAAGAAATATTTAACGAAATACGTATTTTAAATATTCTAAATAATTTAATATAATTTTCTCATTATTAATTATCTGTTAACGTAGTATTGTACATAATAAAAAAGCCCGTAAAGTTTAACTATATATATATTCATTTTAAAAAGGAACCTTCTTTTAGGAATAATATACAAATAAAAATTCGCAAATGTTTACTCATAGTTCAGAATAGATGCCAATGCATCAAATACCTGGCAGAAACAATTATCTCTTCAAAAAGGCTCGAAACATACACCTAATTATACACCTATAATTTATTGCACCCATTGCGTACAAATAGTCGATGATCGCAGGTTTTCTCCAATATAAAATTGAACGATTTCAACTGCCGTGATGCAGCAGGTTACATTGTATATTCATTGTGATAACGAACTGTTTTATAATGCTATAAAACTTTTACAGATTAGTTCAACAGTACATAAAATGATAATTTATTATTTAGACAACTTTAATATATATCCATTAAAATTCAAATTTTTGACGCATAATATATTTTGAATTGTACGAAAAATTCTCAGAAGATAAAAAATTTCATGCTTTACATAATTTTATACGTGATATTATAAAATCTGTTCCATAAGTAAATTGTGTTTACAACTTTTTGCACAAAATAGAAGCACGTTTTTCAATTTTTTTATTTAAATTTACTATTTACTACGAGTTTGTTTCTAAAACAATAATTTTTTAAAAAAAGAAAATAAAATTATACTAATAAGAATTATTTGTATTTTAAGCTGATGTATTATCAGATATTTTTACTAAAATTTAATTGTAATCATTAAACAGCTTGTTCAAATTAAAACATAATAGAATAGTTAAGTATATTTTCGACCGAATACTATGACATTTAAAAAATTAAAACGATATTCTTTTAATTATAATCAGTTTCCGAAAATTATTTTACATTAATACGACCTCGATTATATCTAATTATCTTTGGAAAATGCTTTGTATTTTACGTAGTATAAAAAACGAAACTTAATGCAACCCATAAGGTTTTTTGTTAAAGAAATAAAAAGTAAACATTTTTTTTTCGTAAATTAGTTTATTTAAAATGAAAAACTATATGTAATATAACGTAGTACGTTGATTCTATTCTTTCATCATTGAAATCAAAATAATAATTTACTGTATGCGTATGTATCGATATATATATATATATGATCAAAGTGAAATATGCATAAAAACCAACGAAACGTTCATTACAAATAATGAAACTAAATAAATTAAGATAATTAACACTGCATATCTGTAAAGATAAACCTTTTAATGATTAACTTTGATTATTTTTATGATTTAAATTGATTATAATTAACTTTATAAAATTATATTATATAAAGAACATGATTCTCTATTGAATTTGAAAATTATTGTTTTTGTTAATTATTGTTCAATGTTAAAAATTATAATACTATGCGAAAGTATGACGTCGTTGACAAATATCTGAAAATTGTGCATTACCTGCGTGTCTCTTGTCCCGTCCAAACGTCGGTCTTGCAGCAAATAACATCGTGCAAAATTTGAATTTAAATTTCACTCTTATCATTTTTCTTATTAAAGTTAGTAGAGAAATTAAAATTGAGTAATAAATAATTTATGTATAAACATAATACTAAAAATAATATAAATTACGTATAAATTTTAAAATCATTGAACATATCATTTTTTACTCTTCTATTATGCAGTTCACAATTTCTTTCCTTATTGGTCTACAAATGATATTTTGTAAGTCAAATATGTTCTTTTTACTATTACTGTGTAATAAAATATATTAATGTATAACGCAAAAAAATAATTGACAAACTAAGTATTTGATTTTTAACTGAACTAAAGGTATAATTTTTGGGTTATCATTAGACTTCAAATTCGCAAAATCTATGGTTGGAGAAAATGTTAGACAAGCTAGACAGAGGGAATTTCCTTCTGCTGTAGCTATTAAAAAAATTCATATTGCAACTGTTCAACCGGAAGACGCTCTCATCTGTACCGGAACGCTTATTTCCCCATTAAATGTACTAACTGTTGCACACTGTCTGCTAGAAGTTACAGTATCTCAAGTTGAAATAATCGTTGGATCTATAAACATTAGGACAGGTACAAAACATTTTCCATTGTGGTGGGTTGATTTCTATCGGTGGGCCAACTGCAGTGAAGATTATAAAATATATCGAATGCATGATATTGCTGTTATAAAGGTAAATGTATACGTATAAATTATAATTACAGTATAAAAACTAGTCTTACTATATAAAAGAACTAATAGATACACTGTACAAAAGTCGTGCTAAATTAAGAAACTATATTAGCGAAATCAATCCTTATAAAAAAATCAGAAGATATATTTATCTAGTATAATTATTATTTTGAGAAAAATTAACAAAAGGCATAGATTAATTATTCCGTAATGATTACTTTTTTATTTAATGTATTTTACAGAATTAACTTCCTTCGTATCAACGTATTTTTTAGTCTAGTTTGTAAATTAATAATTATATTTGAATATAAGATAATATGCGGATAATGTCATAATTCATATATAGATATTTTATAGCTAAATATAAATTTTCATGCTTATTATGACAATTTCCTACAAATTCTTAGTTACATTATTTTTTTTATTTTTAATCATTTTCTGGACTTTAACGCTTTAATTGTTGCTTAAAAATAAGTTTCAATGTTTATATACTTGTTAGCTCAGGAACAAATATTTATACTTTTCGAAATAAGTTGTCTTCAAAATATTTTTTGAAATTGAATTTTGATCGAAATTTTCAGGTTTATGTTGTAATTCATGATAGTTTTATAGATTTTGAATAAAAACAATCTGTAGTAAATATAATAAGCTTTCTATTCAAAAACTAAGCATTCTCATTCATTTATAAAAATGAACACTTTTTCATTTTTTGTCAAAAGTAGGAGTTTACCGAAGCATATTAAATAATTGAAAAATTACATAATAAATAAAAAATTTACAACATTAGACGTCTGAAATGCTTTCTTATACTTCGATCTGTAAATACAAATGTAGACTCGACTTCTATCAACTTCATGTATATTCTGAAATTCATATATCAATTACATAAATATAGAATTTCATTGGCTATACTTCCACACCTATCTTAGTTAAATTTTTTTATATCTCATCTACTACTTTAACTTAAACTGTATAAAAGTGTTTTAACATACAAGTCTCTAGCCACCAAAATTTCAACTATACGAAATACTTAAATTAAGCGAACAAAATACTCAGAAACATTATATTTATAGAAACTTATATGTGACGGATATTATGAACAGTTACATGTTTCAGATTTGTGGTAGTCAATTTACAAATTACTCTATCTCGCTTATGTATACCTTTCGTATAATCCTGAACAAACTTCAACTTTACGCTATTATTTGAAATTAGGTCATTTTAAAAATCCACGCAAAAAACAATCACTTGTAAGTATCCATGCCCCTTCATACTGATATGCACACCCACACAGACACATACAGTTAATCAGAAAAATGTACAGATATAATCACGATCCTTATGAAGAATTAGGCGCTTATCAGTTGCAAATTCTCGAAACCTGTTCTTAGAAAAATTCAGATCGCCGAAAGTGTGTCTAGGGTTCAGTGTGGGTTTAATGATCTCAAAATATCATGATGACTATTCCGTTATAACTCAAATTCAAAATTGGACATTAAAGTCTTAGACGTCTTATTAACAAAAGTACTGAAATAAAATGCATAAAAGCACGAATATCACTATAAGAAAGACAACAAGCTACTCACACCAAACCATTGAAGTTTGTCATCGAATTCTTTAACTTGTAAAAGATTGTTTGTAGATGATCGAATAATCGTTAAATACAGAAATTTGAGTAGAAGAACTAACCTGCTCAATATCTTCGGCTGACTACTTAAAACCTTTGACAAATTTCCATAACAATAACAATAAAGAACAATTAGTCGAAGGGAGTAGTGAGAGAAAAATGAAGATGATGAGGAAGTCGAAAACATTTAGTGAATATATCATCGGTGTCGAAATAACAAAAGTATCAGGAATTATATTCAATGATATAAAAATGATATTAAAATGATATAAGATCATTAAACCACGTGTCATCTCTTTTCTATTTCAATCAATAGAAATTCCACATTATGAGTGCTGTAAAGAGCTGTAGAGAATCTACTATGTTGTCTTATGATCTAATACTACTCTACAGGCACATAAACGGCACGTGTCAAGTATTTATAAGAGATTCTTAATTCGATTCTTTTGTAGACTCCAAAATTGAATTTGATTTAATTATACATGGAATAATTTAAACCTTTTCACTATTTTTGTAATTCAAATCATTTTACAGAATTTGAATTGTAGGGAATAAGATAATTATTTCTAACTATGAATTATTTTTCATAACTAATAAAACCCAAGTAAACTCTCTTTGAAATAACTGATATGATATAAATAATATTCTACGTATGAGCCTTTTGAAATTAAAAAGTTTGATTTACAATAATACATTGGAAAGTTTCACTTCACCGCTAATGGACATTCCTCGTAATGGACATATCTATACAAGTTATTCATAATTATCTTATCCAAACGTGATGTGATCGGTGGGATGGGTTATTGTGTTATTAGGTATTGAGATACTAAATCACGTTAGTCATTGGATAATAAAGTAATTCTCAAATTGTTTTGAATACAAAATAGTCTAACGCCTTATTTTGAACATTATATTCTTCATATAATTATTGCTTAAGCTGACGGAACCTGTAGATGCAAGAATTAAACCAGTACGGTCTTCAATTGTACCAAATATATTTCTATACGGAGAAAATGCTACAGCAGCAGGGTGGGGTGTGAAAAATGATGGTACGAATCCTCAAATCTTAGAAACGGTTACATTGAAAATTTTATCGCTTGAAGAATGTGAAAGAAAAATCGAGTACGCTTGTGGGGAAAAAATCCCAATATCCGAAACGCTTTTATGTAGTTCTGCGAATCCATTTGCAATATTAACCAGCGTAAGTATAATTATTTTTTCAATAGACTTCATTATATTTTAGAATAAAGTCGAAATTTGGTTACAATACTAATCTATCAATAATATAGATATTTCTGAGTAATAAAAAATAAGCAATTAATACAAATTTATTTCTTAACGATAATTTAAAAAAATTATCTTTATATTTCCAGATAAAAAAAATGTAATCTAAAAGAATTTATAGAATAATTACGTTTGTAAACTATAATATTAAAAAGCAAATTGTCACATTTTGAAAATACATTATTTTAGAATGTTATTTAGACAATTAGTCTTTTTAATACATTATGTCAATTGATTATCATAAGAATATAATTTACATATATTAAAAATTCAATATATATAATGACAATACAATTTTATTATTTTTAAAATAACTATACAACATATAATATACATTTTCAAAAAAGCTTGATTTATACTGCGGTTATAACGAAAAATTCTTTACTAGCTTAAGTTAGTAAAAACTGAATGTAGTTACCTAATCCATACTGAAACCTTCAATTTCCGCGAACATCGGAATATCCTCAAGCATTATTCGGATATTACGCATTTGCATTAAAGCAGACGAAACGACAGAAGAATCTCAAATCTTATTTGAATAAATATCACCAAAACTTTAGCAAATTTAGTTATTCATAATATCAATTTTCAGGGTGACAGTGGCTGCCCAATTTTGGTTAATAAGGTACTTGTAGGTATTCATAAATCAACGATACCATATCCAGAAATAGCTATTCATCCAGATAAAGTAAATTTACATGTTTCTGTTGATGCTTATAGAGACTTTATTGAAGATATTGTAAACGGTGGTGATGTATGGTTTTGATTTTAGAATATTATAAAATATTACTTTTACTGAAATAAAATGTATAAAAATACGAATCTGTTCAATAGTATCCATTTCATCTAATTAGTAAGAATTTCCACATGAAATCTTGTAAATCATTATTTTGTATTAGGAAAATTAATTTATATCTGATCAAATTATTGTCTATTCTTCTATAAATCTCTATGCAAACAGTTTGTAGAGAATAATCGATGGTACGATAATGTATTAAAAATTTCCTTTTCGATTAAGTCGCATTTTTATATCCACAAAAAGCGAATAGAGTATAAGATGAAAGACTTTTGTACAATAATTTATTCTATTAAAAAACATAATAATTTTTAAAAATTACTTCAAAATTTTGGCTCCTGAATTTTAGTTCCTTAATTTTATTTCAATTTTCTTGTATTGGTGTTTCATTCCGCAAGACAGTATAATACAAAATACAGAAATGAAAACGATATTTGTAACAAATGAAAACTTTATTAACAATAAATATTACTTATAACTATTTCTAGAGGTGCATAATAAAATTAATCCTATTAACTGTATACAATAAATCTTTTAATAGATTGTATATGATAACTGAAAACTTCAAGGCAATTTTAATAAAAATTTTCGAATCCTAAAAACAGAGGCTTCGTTAATCTTATCAAGTAGCAAATATGAGTGTAGGAGTGCAGAAGCCTCCTGAAGGAAAATATTTAGACAAAATGTTTAGTATTGTAAAATTCTATGCAATTATACAATTTAAAACTATCATCAAACTATTATAACTGTAATACTGATATTGTACAATTTTTAAAGCCGTAAATAAAAAATATATTTACTTTATCTATTGGAAAAAAATTATAATTTTTTTCTATTTTTTGAAATTTCTGTTTATAAAATAAATTATCAAGTAAATATTAGTTTTAAATATTTTAAATAAATTTGAAAATAATTTTTTAACAATTATTTCAATATAATAAATGTCCTGTCATGTGCATATGATACGAGTATATTTACGCTACATCATTAAAAGAATTTAGAATTAAAACTGAAAAATTATGTGTTAATTGCATCAACTTGAAATTATTGAATTTCATATACGTGCTTCAAAGATATATTTTAAATGTTTTAAATTTCTTCATTATTCACTTTTTTTTTATTAAAAAATATCGTCGTTTCGATTCTTTATTAAACTATTTTTTTTTATTTTAGTAATTTTGTTTAACGAAACAGTGAAGTAAACAATAATATAAAATATGACAAATATTCTATTACAAAACTAAAATAATTAATCTGATAAGTTTGATTATCAATATTTAGAAAAAACAATATTTATATGAATAAACAATTTACAACATTCATAATTTGCCAGTTTTTACCGAAAAGTGCTGTTTTGTAAATTTATTTGAAAAATTTAATATTTTCATTATACTTGGATTATATCGAATTTATCAGGTACATATTGACATTATAGAAGTTGTCGATAAGCTTTTACTTAGCCTCTTCCGTTACTAAAATTGAAATTATCAATTATACATCTAGTCTTTTATTTTAATCTCAATATTTTAAGATTTTCTTTTTCGTTTTCACAGATATTTTTTTAGTCATATTTTCATTATTATTATATTAGTTGATGTTGCATAAGTTTATTTTGTCAGTTGACCCTTCGTATTTATTTATTTTTCGTATTTATATTATCGTCGATCTTAAGCAATATCACAATTTATATGTTTTTTCTTTTATTAAATTATATTTTTCTAAACGTATTATATGCCGCGCTCTTTCTTTAATAATAGTTTCTCTTCTTTCTAGAAAATTCTAATCTCTTATTCTTCCTTTATTTTTGAGTTTCAATAGATAATTTTTGTAATACAATACAACTATTTTTGCTTTCCATATTCTCATTTGATAATCCATTAGATTATGTTCTCTTATGTTCTCATGATTCCTTTAATTTTAATATAATATACAAAAAAAAATATCTGACTACTTGAAATATTATTTTAAAACGATAAACTGTATATCTCTATAAAATGGAAACCTCTTTTGCATATTAATTCTATTAATTATATTCTTTGATCTACAAAATTCTGTGTAACCCTTCTCTTTTCTAAACAAAGAAGGATAATACGATGTCGATGATGGTATTATTAATATTTTATTTTCAGTTTAGATTAGTCTGATGTACTACCAATATCGGTAATATATTTCATATAACAGCTATACTTTCTATTTTTCAGAATCATATTTTTGTTTTGTATTTTCTAAAATTTTATTTTGAAAACAAATTGAATTGACACGATTATTTTGTAATATTGCAATTTTTAGACATATTTTAATCTTTTTTATGTTATAGTATATCGTCTAGAATTTTTCTGTTTCTCGCTCAATGCATAATAATTTGTAAGTAAATCATTTTTCAGTTGCCTACTCTACAATACAAGAAATACAATACTGATTTATTGATGAAAAGAATCAATATATTTCTAGGTTTTTGTTTCAGATAATCGACTTGATTTTTTATTGACAACACCTTTAATTGAAGAACTTGTTAAAGAAGCTGTAGAAAGAGAGTTTCCTCCTATTGTAGCTATTAAAAAAATTCATAATCCAACTATCCAATGCGTTTTTCCACGTTTTAACTGTTATACATTGTTTAAATTACGTATGCGTGGACGAGGGAAAAATTATTATTGGATCCATAGATATAAGATTTAGTAGGAAATATTTTCTGTTATGGTGGATAAAGTATAATAATTGTGCTGTATTTAATCTTTTACAGATTAAATTTAACCTTCAATGATATTGCTGTTTAAAGGTAATTATTTTTTAAAATAAAATTTAGGTAAAATCATTTTTCAAACATAATTAAAACAAAATTTAGAATTTTATTCAAAATTATAACAATGCTAATAATTATTCTAATCCTTTCTAATTAATATCTTATCCATGCTCCAAGATTGCTAAAATCGCTAGTCAATTAATTAGGACGGGGTGTTATTGAAAAAGTAGATAAAATACATAACTTAAAAATCATATTAATTCTCTTCAAATTTTGACATACTTCTCTAGAGTCATTTTAGTATTTATTATTATTTGCATTTTAACAATATTTCAATTGAAATTTAATTGAGTTAGATTAAATTGAAGTTTCGTAACTCAACCAATGTATTTTTGGAGAAATTATTATATATGCAGGTGCAAACAAATTTTTCAATCAATAATTTTAATTTGTTCAAATTTTCAATCAATAATTTTAATTTGTTCAATTTTAACATTATATATAAGGAGGTGTCAAGACACTGTATTAACTACTGAAAGAATATATAAAAAGATAATATAAATTTACTATAAAAATAGTACATTGAAATAAAAGAAAATCACATTTTTAATTAATTTCAGATGCAAAAATTTCAAAGACAAACATATGTTTGTTTATTTTTTATTACTTATGTTTTATTTCCTTTGATATCTCATATAAAAATTTAAACATTTATAAACATATATAATAGCAAACATATTTTTCTTATAAGGCCTTTCAAAAAGACGCCTCACCTTACTTTACTATGGTAATTACGAAAAACAATTGTTTGTTTTTTCAAAAATTATCTACATACAAAATATATGACAAAATTATTTATACACTCATGTATATTATGTTATATTACGTGAACAAATGAGGATAGTATCACTATCTTATTTTCATCGTAATTTATTTATCTATACTATTAGGTACTTTATTTTTTATTGCGCATATTTTTTTATTTAATTTTTTTATTAAATTAGAAGAAATTTCAAATTCTATGTTCTTTTCCCAACTCTGCATTTTTATCATAACTAATATTTTTTCCAAGAAAAGTCAGCGAAACTCATTTTAACTTATCATATAAGCATATTACTTATTAATATCATCATCATAGTTTACAAATTAATATGTTATATCACGGTGTATAGTGCAATAAATAAATAAACACAAATTTCTATGTTCAATAAATTATAATATAAAATTGACTGATACAAATATATTTCACAATTAATAAATATTTATATATGTGTGGATATGTATAGATATTTTTATTAAATTGTTTTTATAAAATGTTTAACCACTTAAAAAATGTGACTTTTAAAATAATTATGAGCAATTAAAAGCAGCTTTGAATTCGGCGAATTTTAAATAATGCAAAGTTAAAGAAAAAAATGATTTTCACACTTAATATAATTATCGGTATATATGTTATGTATATAGGTTATTCACCTAACAAAAATAGACGTTTAGTATTTAAGCACATCAAGAAGATATTCTATACAATTTATCACAGAGCACATACAAAAATTCTCGTAGTACGAGAATTTACTGTCGATCTGAGTATGATTAATGCAAATACTCATATTTTCAATCGCTAATTCTTTAAACTGTGAGTTTGAAATAAAAAAAATGCTAAACTTGTGCACAGTTATCAATTTTTGTAACAGAAACATAATATACGATGATTAATTAATATTAAAATGCATTATTAACAGAAATCATATGTAAAAATCAATCTACTAAACTGCTATCAAAAATTTTCAATTTATTTTCTCTTCATTGGTCGATCAAAACAGTTTATAATATATCAATATTCTTTCCCATTATTTTCGAAAAATATCTTTTGTTAAAACATTATTTTTAACTAATTGAATCTGTATCTTTAAACATTAAAACGTGGCCGCTAGTAGAGGGCCCACATTTTCCCGCCAAAAACACCAGCGTGACCGAGGAATTTCCCGCGGACGCTTGTGATTGGCTCTACCTAGCAAACCTGTGTTTGGCTCAGGTGGCAGTGGTAGGAAACGCCTCCCACCGGTTGGAGCGGCATAGATCACGTTTTTGGTAAATATGATCTCGTCCGGGAAGTTGCCCGGCAGTAGAGCGGTGAAAAACAGAAGAAACGGAGCTTTTACAGCCATATTAAGTTTTAGGTGTTATCACATCTGGGAGAAAGCGCGATATTGTCGCATATTGTCGGGCGAATTTCGTACAGCAGCATACGCCATTTATCTTTTTCCTTCATCTCCTCTACCAACCTACCACCTACCGCCATTTGTCTTTTTCCTTCATCAACCTATCAGCCTTCTTCGGATGGAAAATTGCGTCCGTCCTCCCAAGGAAGAAAAGAGCTGGTCCGACCCTCGCAGCTTGACATTTGTTAAAAAATCATTTTCAAAATTGTTTAATACATCGAAAGAAAACTATTTTTATACAAAACATTTTATAATAATATTTTTATTTCTTCGCCAAATTTTAAAAATAACATTTAATTTAAAACTTGGTCACATTTTTATAATTCAATTTTTTTATTTCAGTTATTTTATCTTGATGAAAATAAAGGTTTTACAAATAATAAATAAATCTATTATTATACTGAACAATATTCCACCAATTAATAAGATTAGTTTAAATCATATCGTAGGATTTTCAATCAATAGCAAATATTTTTGTATCATCTTTTTTGTTTACTTTGTGAGTATTTGTCCACCGCTTTTCAACTTATAATCCTGTTATATTCGTGTAATTAAAAATAAATTAATTATTTTAGTGATTTTGTATTCAAATGAATAGAAGTATTGTTACTGTTTCTTACAGAATCTGTGATATATATATATATATCATAGCCAGAATAAGTCTGAGTAATCAATTAGTTATACATAAATTTACCATGAATACTATGAAGTATAATATTTGCTAGTTATCTTTATTTGTTAAGACTTTAATCGTATTTCTTCTATTACATATTAAAATTTATTATTATTAATTTATAAATTTTTTAGAATAACCAATATTTTATCTTTATAAATTATCTAACTACGAATATGAATTATTAACCTAATCTGCTGATATTTAAAGTGATAAATTCAAATAATTAACATTTTGATAGTAAGAGTTTTAACCAATCAAGAGAGAGCGCGATATATAGGAATTTCATAAAAATGTTGTTCAATCTTCTTTAGCTTCTTTCCTTCTGACATATGAGAAACTAATACTAGTTCTATATAGTTAATTTATTTATTAACCTAGTAATCATTTAAACGTTATATTTTTTAATATAATAATGTTAAAGATTACTTATTTCTTTCTAAAATGATCACTTCTACTTAGAACAATATTATTACAAAATTACTTCTGTTCTGACAAAAAATACGTAGGTACGAGAAATCATCGATTCAAATAAGTTGCATCCATGAAATTATATTTTGAACCCAAATCAATACATACTTAATACTTAATTTTGTCACGGCAGGATGAGGTATATAACAAGAAATGAAATAAATCCTAGAATCTTACAAACAGTTACTTCGAGACTTTTATTAATTAGAGAGTGTGAATATAAAATAAAGAAACTGTACGAAAATGATCTACATATAGGCATTTGTGCATTGTTTCAGAACCTTATGCGTTGATACAAAAAGGTAAGTATTAGTTTATTTTGTAGAAATGTTTATACAATTTAAAAATACTATATATTTAGGTCCATAATAATATAATGTACTATATATCTTAATATTGTATATTTAAAAATAAATGGCACCTCGTCGTAAATGAATAGTTAAAAAAAGTTTAACTGACATAAATACAGCTCAACTCACATAAAATTTTGATTGAATGTGGTCAATAATGGAGTTGAAGGATTCCATGAAGATAAAATTATGCTTTTGCTAAAAAAGTATATTTGATTCAATCTTTAATTGGGAATTTCTGTTTTATCATACAGTAATATTATTGTCGTAGCTTACAAATTTCAAACAATATATTTAAAAAATAATATCTTTTCTCCAAATAATAATTGCTTCAAATTACAAAAACAAATCATGAATATAACATTGAATGATATATAAATTATATTATGTATTCGAAGCAAGAGTTCTTTCATTGTGTCCAGCTGTAATATGTTTGTAATAATAATTTTTTAGGTTTTATCTGCATTCGAAATATTAATATAAATATGAATACAGTATTGACTAAATGAAAATATGTCTATTAAAAATGTTGTTTAAGCAAATGAGTTATACATTTCTATAGCACGAGAAAAACTGCAGATTGAATATAACTGATGCATTCAAGTAAATTTATATATCTGATACGAGTAGTCTTTAAAGTTTTAAACCCTAATATAAAAAAATGGATTGCTTATCCAGTCCATTTCAGCTCTGCAAGCATAAAGAAAGTTGAAAGTTGACCTTTGAGAAATATTTTTTACTTTTAGTTACTAGATGACTCTATTTTGTATTAGTCATTGTTAGTATTTTTATAAAAATTAAAAAAAATCATGTTCCGCAATTAATATTTTCGAAAGTAAAAGATGCCATTGTAAAAATATGTACAGCCAAATTTACATGTATTCGTAGCGGCTTCACTGATAATGATCATTCAGTATTGTTAAAAACTGCGAAAACTACTGATAATATCGAAATAATTCATCGGTCGACCATCGTGTCAAGATTAGAAAGATAACAGTAGTTGTGTGAAACATATGTTCCAATATAGCGATTGACTAAACCAATTTATCAAATTTGTTATAAATATTTTTATTATACTTAAAAATTTTATATTTTTTCTATAATTTGTTATATATAATATAACTTTTTCTCAGTATAAAGCAGCTAAAATTGTTAGGAAATAATCATAATCTTTAAATCTTTCACTAACTTTTAAAATACAGCTAGAGTTTTTTTTAATTAAATTTTATCATAATATTACATATTTTCTATTATTTAATTAGTCCAATGTATTATATAAACATAATATATCAAAATTTCTCGCTTAACTTTATTAATTCAATTAAATCCTAGATTACGATAGACCGAACAATTAATAAGAATGAAAAATAAAATACTAGCATATCAAAGTGTTAAAAGAAAAGAGAAGAGAAAAGTATGTATGGCTTAAAAAAATGTTTTATTCGGATTTTAAGATAAATAGAAATAACAAAGTATTGTGAATAAAGTTGATATTAGTTGTATAAATCAAATGATGAACTACACAGTAATTCTGATTGAAAAATAAAATAAATTATTATACTAATAAAGAAACTTTTTGTTTTACCGTTGTTGAAAGCAGAAATATACGAAGAAAATAACAATAAATACACATTAAATTCACAGTCTTGTTACATAGTTATTAAGTGCAGTATATCGTAACAAAGTGACGTGTTTTTTAATCGAAAATACCAAGTAATTATTACATAACAGTTTAAAGAGTTATGAGCTGCGATATTTGCTATTAGGAACCCTACATTTTTAAACTTTCTAAAACTAGAATATTTTTACTATTCTTTAATACGCAAGTTTATAGAGAATTAAATTAAATTTATAATTAAATATTTTTAATATTTATATAAGTTATTAACATTATATTCGACAATAGTTCTTATATATATTAGTAAATAAATACATAAAAGATTTTCAAAAAATGTAACTGTTACTATTTTTCATTATATATTTATTTTTTAGTATAAAGACGTTGTAATCACTGTATTATAGCATATTAGTTTTCAAATAAGAATAGTTATCAGAAGAAAAATTAATATTTGTAGTATTATTAGACATATTACATAGAAAAAAAATTGCAAAAAATTTGCATCGGCCGGGAATCGAACCCGGGCCGCCCGCGTGGCAGGCGAGCATTCTACCACTGAACCACCGATGCTTATGATGTTACTTATATATTCCTTGCATATATACTGATTTGTTACACTAATTAACAACTTTTTTTCAACATAGTAACATCAAATTCACTTTATATTTTAAACTTGTTTTAAAACAGTATATTATATTAATAAAATTGATAGAAATCTCGTGTAAAATATAGTTTATTTACTTAGTCGGACTAGTTCAAGTTTTAATTTTTATGAGATGCCTAGAATGAATAAAAAAATATCATATGAGATAGAGACAAAAACACTTCCTTTAGAAATCACGTAGTTATGTCGAAGCAATTTATACAATCAATCATCGAAAGGGAAACTCTAGTATCAATGACACGTTTACGAGTATGCATATGTTTATATCAAAATCTGCACGCGCTCAAGCAACTGTAGGCAAGTTCACATAAAGTTATATGCGCGATTATCGACGAAAATATTTGAAAAAAAAGTTAACCGCTCCACAATTACATAGATCAACTCAAAGTAGCTTTTTTTATTATGGAAATCTTTTATACTTCTACCAATCTCGTTGCAACCCAGTGCAACAAAATATTTAAAAAAAAAACCAAGAAATTTCTCTGAAAGTATTAGAAATAAAGTAATTTTAACGATAAATTTTTTTAAAGAATCAAGTAAAAACAACATAGTTTTTTAAATTAAGTAAGTCCAATTTAAGCAAAGCGTAATAAAATAAGATCAAACTGTCGCCGTCCTAAGATTTAATAAGATTTCTGGTAATTTAGAAAAGTAATCTCAAAGTCTTTGTGCACAATGGCAATTCTTAGAAACGCAATAAATGCTTTTAAATTTTTTCTTGGAAGGCAGTTTAAAAGAAGCTGGTACTCGAATTTGCCGAAAGAGGCGCAAAAATACCCGATCTCTCGAGCTTCAGAATGTACGAAATCATATCGCAAAAAGGAAAAAGACGAAAAATTGTCTTGTACTAACTTTCATTTTACACGTACGTGTCTTTTTTACACACTCGCGTGCAACTCTTACATAAGAAATTAACGTTATTCGATCATGTATAATAATTCAGTACACACTCACCATGGGTTGATAAACTTGTTCTTTTTAACTCTTTTGTCCCATCTGCACTTCATCTCTGTTTTACAATGTATGCATAATAGAAAGAAAAGAAAGTTATAGAAACTCGTTTAATTCTATGCTTTTTAAATCACTCTAAACTGCAATCCTGTGTGTTCAAAAAATACTGTGCCGCGCCATGCTTTAACCGCGACAAAGCTTCCATCTACGGACAAAATACTACTATAGTGATTGGTCACCACTATAGTACTACATGATGATTGGTTAAGGCGCGCTGCTTAAAAAATAAGCTTATACGTACATATGCGTGTGTGTACGTGTGAAACAAACTATACAGCGTTTATAAGGCAACCCATTACGTAACGTCAAGTACATAGTGGCGGTCCTACCCGGTGACAAAGTTGAAATGTGACGCCACTGGTCGACGCACACCAACCAACATCACGGATACGACTGCACACGCGCGCGCACTTAAAAGCAACAGCTTCTGATTCCTTAAAGTGGTTACGACATTGTGCGTTAATGATACTATGGTGGATGCAATAGTCAACTACTTGCAGGCTTGTCTAACTTTAAGCAACTTATCCATCGTTCTAAATAATGTAAATCCTTGAAATACCTTTGTGCAAACGTTACTCTCGTTTCTTACATGCCAATTAATTTCTGTGTCCATTACCTTATATTCGTGAAGATTGACATTCCGTCGCCCTTGCTTGTTGCATTCCAATTTTATAATTTCTTATTCTATAGTTTAGTACTTTCCGTGTAGTCGAGAAGATTAAGTCTTATGTTTTTGGATTGTTTTTGTATTTTTTCTATATTTAAGTAAGCACAGACGCAGACAAAATATTGTGACATGCTGGTAGTGAATTCAGTTTCCTTATCCTTCATTTTGTATTTCTAAACGCTTAAAAATCTATTACCATTTTCTTTGTGCGAATTAATTTTATTAAAAAATAATGCTATTTTTCAGATTTTAAATAAATACCTAATGAATAAAAATGCTACTTACAAATAGAAGATCAAACTTAAATCTGCTATATTCACACAAATTTTTCGCAAAAATTATATCTAGTTTTACAAATTTGCAACTATTGATATATTATTATTCCACTGTAATATACAAAAAACAATGATTAAATATATTTAATAACCAAAGCAACAATAAGTAATGATTGTTTGAATTCGAACAACTTTAATTTATATTGTACAATCTGTAGCAATCGAGTGGATTATCGTCGATGTGTTTAAAAAATTTATATTACATTGTTTTAAATTAACAATTTTTCCACTACATGGTGTGCATTATTTTCAATTGAACAATAAATTCTATCAACAAGTGTTAAATTTTACATTGAATGCACATATGAAATATTTATTGACAAGGTGCTTATTATTTATACTTCTTATACGAATTTTATATTACGTTAATATTACTATTCAGAATAATAGAGCATAATTATTCTATTTTTTCTCATTTTAATTATATGAATAAAAAGTCAAGGATAATGAATTGCGGTATAATGAAATCATGTATCAATAACAATAATTTATATTTATTTCTTGCAATAAATGACCTACTACTAAACTATGTAAACTAAAAAGTTCCTTTAGTAATTTAAACATTTTAATAATATTCATAAATGTAACAGTTTAATTTACTAATAAAGAATCTTTAAGAGAGACGAATTCTTTTAAATTGGAATTTAAAATAGAAATTTTTCAAGCAGCATCCAATCTTATTATTAAATGTCATCGACAATACAATCTCTGAAAATTTGTAAAAAATTTAGTATATGGGACAGTAATTAATGTATGAAATGTGGCGGAAATACGGAACGTGACTTGTAGACGATAGTACATATCACACTGTTTCAGTGATGACAAGAAGAGGAAGGAAATATTTACCAAAAGTGCAGAGAAGAGATAAAGAATATGAAATGAGATAAATGTATATTGTTTCAAAAGTGAATTAATCAATAAGTTTATAAATTACGTATTTGCATGAAATATCATTAAAAAAGTCTAACAAAATTGATTTCGTGACATTTTATACGTTTCTAAAAGAATAACTCAGTTCCATTTATAGCTTTTATGCCTAGGTAATTATGAATTACTAAGTGTCTAAAATATATAAAAATATACTGCAATCATAAAAGCTAATAAACAAATCTTTATTAGTAATGTACTTTTATTGATTGGGTAGGTTAATTTTTCTATTAAAAATGACAAAATCTAGTGCTAAGATAAAAAATGCAATAATCTACAAGATATATGATCACCTGAAAATTTGATTTTCTATGCATTTAAAATTGAATAGATACATAAATACGTATGCAAGCGCACGTATACAAACATACGTAATTAGTATTACTAAATTCAATACACGTAAATCTATTTAAATAACTGTTCGTATTCTTCCAATATATAGTACGTATAAATTACAACTGCTTCTTAAACTAACCAATAAATTAGTTTCATGTTAAATTTGAATATAAAAATGTTAAAATTAATTAATTTAAAATTTAAAACAATTTAAAATTCTTGTTGTAAATTATCTTACAATGTTTACTACTTTTCCTAAGCAGGTCAATATTAGTTTATGATTAATAAATTTTATTTGAAATTCTATTTATGCACTTAAACGAAACAGCGAGAAATCATTCTGCCAAACAAAATTAAGTAGTATATCTTTTTATTAAAAAAAGAAATTTATTGCCTACATTTTACAAGCATTGATGAAAACCTACGTTTACTATATATTATATTTCGTATGTGTCTGCATAAAATAAATGATTATTCATAATAAATTTTTACTCTAAATCAATTGCACACAATTGTATCTAAGTTAAAGCCATAATTATCGATTAAAGTAACGAATCTCAAACAATAAACATAAGCTCAATATACTCTCTGTTCTTTGAATGTTTTACTAATAGAACATCAATGCTTCTAATTTACATCGATTAATTACTCTTATTACTATTAGACACCAATAACAATTTTGCATGTAACATCTACTCGGTAAATAACCCTGAAAATAAATCGTTGCAAAATGTAGTTACGTGTGATATTTTCTTAATCAATTAGGAAGAAAAAATACTTTTTTATTTTGTACAATTTTTTTATCTGAGAAACTAAGTTTCGAAATAGTCGATGCTATTTTCGGTATAAAAATATTGATAATTATTCGTATGATTAGTCTTTAATGTAACATTTTTTCAGATATGTTCCATAATAGTGGCTTTTAATTATATTATTAACCGCAATTTATTATTTCGAAAAGATTTAGATTTTAATACTAAGTTCTTTCATTTTTATACAAAATATCTGTATGAAAATATAATTTAAAACGATATTACTCCCAGTCAAACATAAAACATACATGATTTTTATAAATTTCAAAGAGCAATCTATGCATAACATAATTCTTTGTTCCGAGTCTCAATTTATTAAAAACATTTACAAAATTTTAAATAAATTGATGCAAGTATATTACTGATTTTGAAAATGTGACTTTTGGCAATGAAAATGTAAAATTTTGTGCTTCAAAACAAACGATGATTCAAAACAAATGATTTTTAAACTATGCAAATCAATTTATCCTAAATTTAAAAAACAATTAATTCATTGCATCTACTTTTATAAAGACACATATATTATATTATATTACTTGTACAAGAATTTTTATCTTTTTAATCTTATATATTTGTACTTCAATTTGTCATTTATGTATATGCAAATGTTCAGTGATTTAATAGTTTTATATCTACTTTATAGATAATTAAATTAATAAAGCAACTGCTTGTCGTAGACTATTCATTTCCTTTTTGTAAAAAAAATTATCATCTGATTTAGTAGTAAAGTAAATGAATTATTTATGACCTTAGAATATTAAAGTCTTTTGTATTTTCTCGTATTTTTCATTTTCTTTCATTATGTTTTATTAAATTTTTTGTTGACAATGGTTGTGAATTATATGGTTAATTGTTAATTGTTAGTGTATTAAACAATAATAGTCAATGAATAATTATTAAATTCTTTCTTCAAGAATTTGAGAATCGTAATTACTTTTTTACGTACATTATTGACGATATCTTTCGAGAGATTTTACTTTGATCGGAAGAGAATTCGGGATATTGCAAATTATATTTCACTTATTTAACAATGATGTAAAAGACATATTGTGACTAGTAATACGAAACATGTAACAATGAGAGCCCGGAATAAATTCAATAGTCTACATGACGATACTATTTCATTATTGATTCTTAGTATATAATCAATATTATAGAAAATCAAGAAATAACAGAAATGCTATTGGATATTCGACGCGTACATTATTTATTATACACGTTGATGATCGAAAATTTATAATTATCATGTCCCATTGGCACAACGTATTAAAATGAATTCGTGAGAACGTTGACATGCATTTCTTGAAATAAAATGTCTCTTCTTCAACGGCATTGCATCGAAGATTAACTTTGAAATAAATTAATTGTAGATAAGTTATTGTATAAGAATATGTTATTTATCAACCTTATTTCTATAGATGCAACGTATCACGTCTGTAGAACTTTTCGAATTTCATTAGTTTTTCTCTTAATGGTTGTACTAACTTTTATTAGCGTACCTGACGACAACCCCGCATTTTATTAATGTTACTCAATACTATGTAACTTTAAAAAATTACCAGTTGTGCGATACTAGAATTTTTTATCTTTCATAATTATATTAAAAAAAATGTTGTAAAAATTATTTTTCTCTATATGACAAATATAATTTTGCAAATAACAAAGGCATCACTGAAAAATTATTAAAAAAAAAATCTCCCCGGCGGGGAATCGAACCCCGGTCTCCCGCGTGACAGGCGGGGATACTGACCACTATACTACCGAGGAATCGGTAATGGTACGAATTCTAGACCGTAGTTATACTGTCTTTCGTATAATCACTACTATATTTTTTTAAACATTAGAAAGCAAATAATGCCTTCGTAACTACTAATACACGAAACTTATACATACTATACATTTCATCGACATTTATTCATTTTTCATTCTTAATTAAAAAAAAAATTATTTTAAAATACTAGGTTAATTATAAGATACGTTAGGGTTAATATTTAACGTATAAGGTTAATTATAAGTAAGTCTTGAAGAAAGAATTGGAAATTAGTTATAATGAATACGAGTACATTAATAACGTTTTTAATAGCTAGTTCAAAAAAATTCTAAATTTTGTACGATCGACTTCTATCGCAAATTAACACAGATATAAATGACATTTCATAAAGGTCATTCTATCCTCTTCGGATTTACCCTGCAAAGGGTTTCGATAAAAGAAAGAATATTAAAAGAATTGAATAAAGAAAAAGTCTATTTCTCAGAAGGCAGAGAAGCAATGAGTGCGTGCGCGCACACATGATCAAAGTTTAAAAGCACACAACATTTGTAGGAGGGATAGACTAGAGCCACACACGGACGTGAGGTTATATAAAAGCGCGTCGCGCTTAAAAGAGTAGCAACAATCGACCATCGTTGTCGAAATATATAATACGTGGGGCGATCTATTCGAAACGAGCTGTAACCTGCAATCGCGTGTGTTCCTTTCGTTAAGGAGGTTAACTTCGATATCAAAAAAATTCGATTAAACCTGGCGCTGGAAAGTCGACATAAAGGCTAAATCATGAGATCGCTCGACGTTTTTCTCATTGGTAAGTACAAATTTTAATCTTGCAATCAGCATTACAATAGCATGCATTATTTTTTTATAGAAACTTATCGCCGATTTTTATTTTGTTCGTTGGATTATATTTAACACGAACGTGCCGGAGCTGCGGTAAAAAATTTGAATTAATGCACCCGAGGCGAATGCATGATTCATCAAATTCGATTTTATCCAATTGTCACATTTTTTCTTATTTTTTATTTTTGGCTTATACGCGATCGGCATTATTGCGAATTACCTTTTGCCGTCTTCGCAAGTTTTGAAGTTTTTAAGTTTCTTTGACTTTTTTGAATTTTAACAAATTTTGTTATTTGTGTAGAATTAGCGTTAACGTATATTAACAATAAATTTTAAATTAAGTAGTAGGCTATTAATTATAATTAACCCAACAACCGTGCAAAATGAAAAATAACTAGACCAAATTCATTTTCTATAAAATAGAAACTGTTTCATCGACTGTTTCTCTTCGTTATCAAGTCAATTCTACATTCATTGAAATTTTTATCACTGACACCCGATTAATCTTTGATAAGTTTTTGATGTCCGAGGGCAGAGTTCGTTACTCGTATTCAAATATTTTAATTTATGTCCAGTTAAGAATCAGCTTGTCCTTATTCTCAATTTCGAGCTGAACTTTCGAAAGCGTTTGCCTTCGAAACCAAATTTTTTGCAATAAATGTAATAATACTTGAAAGGTAAAAGAGTATATTAATTTGAATAAAATTAAAATAACTATATGGTATTTATAATCCTAAATGGTTATTATTAGAATATTTATCTTCTTATAACGAAAATCTCATTTTCCTAGATAAATTATTGGTTATTTTTAGAAGATGTGTACAATTCAAATTTCCGAAGAAATAAGATTAATTTAAATTTGTGTTTGAGCTATTGATTTATAAATAATTATCCATATGATATTTGTTTGAAGATCCTTAAGTATTCATTAATCTTGCTAGAATATTGATTGTCTTTATTACTTATACTTATCATAGTGTCATTCTTCGAATAGCTAATTTCTATATAAGCCGAAGAAAGTATAGCAAGATAAACGATAATATAGTCATCAGTGAAAAAAAAGCACGTAAATTAATATTATTTAAAATAATTATATTTCAGAAATTATATAGTATAATTAAATATAGTTGAATATTAAATTATTTTTAATAAAAAAATTAGGCGAAGGTTATGATAAAAAGATAAAGTTTATAAGAGTAGTTCAAGGTAATAAGATACATGTTTTTTATATTTTTGTACAATGATCTTATATGACATTTATCTACTGATTATACTTTCTAAAATATTACATTTTATCTCATAATAACGATCCAAAGAAATATCAAATTCTATTTGACAGTAATAGGTGCCACTATTTATTTATCGTTAAATCTTGAAACTATCTTTCTTATACTACACTAATTATCTTTTTAAATTCAAAATAATATTAAAACACATGAAAATTACATATATGAAAATTTGCCTTTTGGTACATTATTTACATTTATCAATAAATACAACCGAATACTAATTTTTTTCCAATAACAATACTGAAATAAGTATTTTTTACTAGATATTTCATAAATATCTTAAAAATTGAATCGAAATACACTCATATATATCTTTGTTCATGGAAGTAATATTTAATTAAATTTTATTTACAAATTTAAGTGAAAAATAATTTAAAAGTATTTAAAAGTTTAAAAGTTAGAATAAATTCGTGATTTTAATAGTTGGAAAAAGAAAAGTAAGAATAAATCGTTTCTCAACAGATACTCCTTTGCATATACTTGTCAACTCTACGAATTAAAATAGTCGTATGAAGAAGAACAATAGTTCCGGCTTCAAATAATTTAATGGTTTCATTATTGATATAAACATTTTTATATTTTTTAAATTTAAATTATAATCATTTATATTTTTAGGTACACATTTTTCATAAAAACTATGAATTGATATTAAATACCAAATTTTCTCAATACAAATAATAATTATTAAAATGTTTAAAAAAATTGTTTAATTATTACATCTTAGCGAGATATATTTCATTGTATGATTATTTTGACTAGAAATTATATTAATCTTTCCACAAATTTTTATTCTATACAGTAATTATTATGATAATTATATAAGTAATACAGTGTTTTCACAAGTTTATAAGATTCTGAAACTTTTATGAAATTGCACAATCAATAACTGTATAATGCCGAAGCTTGCACATAGTTTGCTTATTATTGCCAAGTGCAAATTCGGTATTAGAAATTAATATGTATCCGAAGACTTGATTTTCATTTTACTGTATGATTTGTTTCTTTGACAGTACTTGATTCTGCTCGTTATTTTTATAACTTATCGACGTAGTATCATGAACTAACAAATGATAAGTGTATTTATTACCCAAGTGACCTTAGGGTTGCCATATCATGTTCATTTTCTCGCTACCGTCAATCTATCTAGTCTCAAGGGAAAAAGTTTTTTCGATTTTCAAAAATAATTCAATGATTTATCAGTTTCGTAATCTTACTTTGAAAAGATATATTTCGTATAATATTTAATCGTGAATACAAAATTATTAAGTATCACTAGGTGTATATATCATACAAGTAAGGATATTGGACGTTTAAAGATACGTTATAATTATTAATTTTTCGTCTCTTACGAATTTTCTTATAAATTTCAAATATTTGGAAATTTTACTTGATTTAAAGAATGGCACTAATTTTACCTTCTTTTTTATCGAAAATCAACGTAAATTATTAGTGATTTTTTCCTCAATGACAAGTAAGACTCAATAAGTAACTAATGTATTTCGATTTACTAATTTTTGAAAATTTTAAAAATATTTGTTATTTGTAAAATCTTATTAATCGGTATGGCAATTTACAATAACTTTGCTAAGTTCTAGTTGAAGCTGAATAATGTATAACATTTTAATTCATGCTCTTACTTAGGAATAAATTATAAAGCAGAACATTACATCCTTTAAAAATAACTATAAGTTTCCTCGTTTTAATTGGTTTAATGACATTCGCAAACATCAATATATTTTACATTATGCTCAATATACTAGGATTCGCTTCATGTACTTTATGAATGATTCAGATATATCCTCTTGTAAATTGAACTGACTAACAAGTTTTTTATTTTTATTAAGTAATGTACGTAAAGTAAAAAATTGACGTCGTGACAAAGAGACAATTAGGCGCTGCGGGGATAATCGTAACACTGAGATCTTTGTGCGTACTACTTAAGCATTAGATATCCTAAACGAGTTGTTACAATTGACGTAAGCTAGATATATTAATATTTTTTACGTGTATGTATTTTTAAACTTCTAAACTTCTGTCGATAAAAATGGTGACCTATCTTACGCGACTTTCCCAAATCGAAGACCAGGACAAGTTGCGTATGAATTCAATGTATACATGATTTCCATTTCTTAGTCCCTCTCTCCTATATACTTACGTAAGACTATTTATTAACCTCCAATTATTATACATTGAACTCGAATTGAAAAATACTTAAATAACGTAGCATTTGCAATTCTAATTCTAATTTGTTATATATATATATATATATATATATATATATATATATTAAACACCAATTCGTTTTTATTTTATCATACAATCTCTTTATTATCTTATTATATTATGTTACATTCATGTACAATATTAAGAATCAAAATAAAAAACGATTATTCTTACACATTTCTTTAAATCATTTGCAGTAAATGCAAATAAAAAATGATAGCTAATAACATTTATAAAAACGAATTGCTTCTGTTGATTTTCAGCAGTTTTTTCATTAATAAACATTTTCAATAAAATATTTAATAAAATTTTAATATTTTTCAATTAATTACATACAATTATTATACATAATATTGTCATTAATTAACATTAACGCACATTTTACATATATTTTGATGGTTTCCGTAAAAATAAATGCACACGAAAGTTAAAACAATTAAATTTTGTCTATAGCCGTGTGTACATAGAATAATTATAAAACAGTCACTGTAAGAAAGTTCAGATTAAACACTTTTGAAATAAATATTATGAAAAATGTGAGTTCCATTGAAAGTATAGTTACTAGTAACGATATGAGCAGGTTCATATAATATTTACAATCATTACAAAATAAATAGTCACGCGTGCATAATTATTATTAGTTATCTTTCATTGTAATGATGCCATAACTTCTTAATAAGTAATGAATAAAATAGAATAAAGTAACGAACGGAAAACTTATATCCAATGATTACAGGCTTAGGGTTAATCTGCATTGCCTGCAGTCAAAATATTCCAAATGTGGACGAGGCTCTGTCTAAGGTCAACGAAGTAATAGACATACCTCAGCTTAAAAATCTAAATATCTCGGAGTTACCACTTGGCGAAGCGCAAAACGTTCTGAAAAAGAAATGCGAGAAAAACGGCGGTCCGGGTGCGTACGAGGCGGCAAAGAAAGCCGGAACCGAAGTCTTCAATTGTGTCAAAGGTCTCGTGAACTTCACCATCCTCAAGGAAGAGATGGACAAAGCAAGACCCACTGGGGATCTCGACGAGGTCTTCAAGAAATATTGTCGTAAGAAGCCGATTCTTAAAGGCTGCATGGCGAACTTTACGACGGCTATCGAACCTTGCTTAGAACCGGCAGAAAAGGATAACAAGAAGATCGTTCACAATATTACGGATAAGATCCTCAACTTCATTTGCTTCAAAGAAGGCGATCGTATTGCACGTGAGTATAATATTACAGCATTCTTCAGTCATAAGAAATTAATTAATAGCGTTTTCAAGTTATAAAATTAAAAAAAACAAACTTCTGCTTATGTAAGTACTAGATATCTACTAGACTTTATAATTTTACGTAACCCCCTTTACTTATCCCCAATAGCTTTTGTTTACGAAAAGTTTTCGACCAATTCTTATTTTTCCGGGTCAAGAATTTTAAATATTAAATGTAACTAGCTTCTAACTTAAAATCAGCAATGACACTTTATTAAAATAACTGAATATTAAAAATACGTTTTAATTAATTATTAATTTAATGAGAAATATGTAAAAGTTATTAGGTAATTTTTTCGTAAAATAGTTCGTTCAAAATAGTCATATTCGTGACTATCAAGTCGCTTTTCTAACATTAGATTATGATATTTTGTGGTACAGTTCTTGCTGAGATGTATAACTTTAATTGTTAGATAATAATAATAGCGACGGCTAATAATTAACAATATTTGTTAAGATCACACCTTGACATACAAGAAAAAGCTGAGATTTCGTACTAAAACTAAGTTAAGTACTGACAGCTAAATTTTAAATACCAAACTTTTGTTCACATGTATTTACCAATGTAATGATATGAAGCCAATCTTACTTTCCTTAAAAATTTATGTTAATTTGGATAAAGATTACCAGAGATATTTTTCTTTACTTAAAATCAAATTGATAGAAATTTTAGAATTTCATTATAAAACGTGAATAAACACAAATAATAGTAAAAAATGTATTTAATTTGTAAAATTTACTAAAAGTTTATACATTTAACAAATATTACTTAATAGTAACATACATCTTTAGTTTTTAATTAATAACAACTAAATTTTTAAAGATTAGAAAAAATTTTCTCTGTAATAAATTCACAAGTAATATTCTTATGTTTGCTTTTAATCTACATAGATACATATTGTGTATTTTCATTTCAGTTTTCATTGCGGCTAAGGGCCCGGAATGTTTCCAAAATAAAGCGCCATTAATTACGGAATGTGCAAATACTACTTATGGAAATTATAGTAGTAAAATACCAATCAATCCGGCTAATGGTTTAGCTAATTTATCCGAACTAAAGAATATACCATCTCTTATTTTTGATGACCAAACTTGTCGGTAAGGATTATTTCATAATAAAATGATCTTTTATAAACATTTTTTTAGGTATCATATTTTTAGGTTTTTACATATCAAATTATAAATATATCGATTTAGCCATTCTCAGTTTAATCTGCACACGCCATTGATACATTGTGTCGAATGACTTATATTTATTGAAATACTGTTTTTGAGATTTGAACTTTTATTAATAATTTGAAAATGATCAAATTTCGAAATTAACTGTTGATAGTATTATTTATAATGAAACATGTATATATATATATATATATGTCAAAAGAAGCCAGCATCTTTAGGATTGCCTTACAAATATAAATATATGTAAAACTTGATTTTTGTATTACACAAGATGTTCGGGATATCGTTCGTTCGTTGTAATACTATTCGGGTTACACGTATCTACCCGCTATGTTCGGTATCTACCCTTGTTTCCCTTCATTTAACGAATGCATCGAGGTATCGATACCTCAGGTGGGAGGTGCATTCCAGCACCTCGACTCGCTTATCGGTATGTTGTCAGAAGGGCGACTTAGCATACAAATTTTGTGGTAGTTTATCTTAGTAAGCTAAACGTGGTTTGTACACGTCTCACTCGTCCCAAGCCATAAGCGTCTCCAATTCAAACATCTCCCCCACTTTATTTTGGGGAATACCTGACACAAGGCTTATCCATCACAAAACTACGAACGAACAAACGCCATCAGTAGTATTTTAAAGCATAGTTTTAAAAGGTATAACAACTTAATTATTTTTTTCGTGAATGCGTGTCTTCTTATTTAAATGCGGAATCCATCATTTCAAGAAATAACATGTTTATTTTATTCATTGCACTAAGATGAACCTAAAAATACACTTTTCGTTAATAATATAGATTTACTTATCGAACTGAAACGTAAAATAAATATTCTCGGATAAAATTTTATTTGTCGCCATTGAAATACTTTAACATTATTTATATTTGGGGCATTTGAACCTTATTGTAATTATTTTCTCTTTTTCACAGGAACATGGACAAACTGCAAACGTGCGTAGTGACAGCGCTCGAAGGCTGCGAAGATCCGACGCCTGCAAACCTCCTGGACTCCATTTTCAATTACATCAAAAAGGTGACACCCTGCGAGAAAATGCTTTCCGATGCACCTCATACCAAAAAACGTTAAATATTCAACGACGAGGAGCTACATTTCCATCGTAGTACTATCTTTAATTAGAATACAGGAGAACAGAAGAAATAACGACACGTCTTCCATAATGACCATTCAAGTAATGAATAGACTGTACGATATACATTTAACGCTGTGATTCCTGATGCCAACCTTAATTAAGAATTTGGCGAACAAAAGAATGCTTGTTATAAATATAATATTCGTGACATTTTTTTTATTAAAAAGTTTATATTTTTGTTACATCTTTTATCTTGTACTATGAACGTATATAAATGCATTTTATTCATCTTTCTCGTACGATTGCTATTATAGCAAAACATAAATTTTTATTTGACAGTTTATAATTTATATGTCGCTCTATTTTATATATATTGTAATAAATACACCAATCATCTGCTAACAATAATGCAGTATCATACATTTATATATACATATATACTTTATCAAATTGTTACTGTTCAAAATATTATTTATATGAGTACACTTAATAATCTTTCAATCGAACAAGTATGAAACTTTGATGTCTCAAATTGTACTTGAGCCCTAATATATTCGAATATAAACGAAACATTATTTGAATGTTTGTAATAAATAACATTGTAATTTCTCTATTCGATATATAATTTTATTGTTATACCTGTATGTAAATTTTACTTTACACGTAAAGTAATGATAAAATATAAATGGAAACTTTATATTTTAAAAAGACCCAATTTATTAAAAAAAAAACGCTATTTCTTAATAAGAATACTTAAGTTAAAAGACCAAAGTACAACGTTTTTGGAAGTTTTCTTTTAGAGACTCAGTAACATTATGTAACATTCGATCTGAAGTGCATTCAGTATTCAGTAATCATATATTTTAATCAGATTATTTTGAAAATGAAATTCTTGAGGGGTCATTCAACAAATATTTATTTAATAATCAAAACAGCTATATTAAAACTCATTCAACATCATATAAATAAATACATAATAAAGTTTGATTCTCAGTTAATATTTCGCGCATAAGTCGAAAATAAGACCACCGTGAACAAGTACATATTTTACAATTATAGATTTATTATAGTATTATTGACAGGTTAACGACTTTTTATTACTTATTATGTCCACGACTCTATCATTCTGACAATTTATCTATCTCAACTAACCCTAAATACAAAACGTTATTAACATAAGTAGTAGACAATATTGAACAACTTCAAAACAATAATACGTCAATTGAGTAGAATTCTTCACAATATTTTTCAAAATTATGCGAAATATCAGATATAAAAATTTTAAGTAAGTAATCGTGCAGCAATATACAGATTCCTGTTATTAAGTAATACATCGCCATTATCCCAATTATCTGAATTAATTAATAGGTATTTATTTTTTAAGTGATAGGTGTTACCATTATACTGGATTGATCACTGCAATTTTGATTTGGTTATTTGTATCAGAGATCAGATTATATACATAATAGCAAAGGGAAACTTTTCTCGTTAATTTAAAAAATTCACTTTAAATGTCAAACCTGTTACTGTAGTTTTTATGCATTTATTAAAAATATCAATGACTATCAATTTTTCGTTAAATTATCAAATTTATTTTTAATAAATTACGGAGACCTTCAGAAAACTGGATAATTCAAATGAACAAAATAAAAACTAACCCAGCGCAACACGAATGATTCTAATCAAATTTTTACGTTATAGTATCCAACTTTTAAATACAGTACAACATTTTTATTTTAATAATGCTGAAGTACATTATAAGTAAAGAAAATTCAAGCAGGATAAAAAAATATGAACAATATTTCTAACGAGGTTTCTTCAAAATTTCTCTGCATTCGGAGTAACTTGAGAAATTCCAATAATTAAATAATGTATCACAAATTACAGATTTCTTATATGCATTTGAATTCCACACTTTTAAAAATGTCTATCGCCTTGAATAGAAGGCATGCGTTTTACATTTATAAAAATATCGAATCTGCTGAAGTAAGGAAATTAGTTTAAATATAATTTATTGTAACTCGTTTGTAACTAAAAAGTTAAATTCTAACAGAGCAAAAGGAAAGTATTACTGTGCATGTACTTATATACTAAGCTTCGAAATATATCGGTTTTGAAAAATAATTCTTAAAAATGAATTTCTCTTTCATAAAAATTATTGTTCTCGATATCAAGAAAAAAGTCTAAAGATTATTTAAAAAATCATTATCTATTGTGTACATTAATATTGTGTGATATATAAATAATATTGTGTGACGCACGTATAGAAAGGGTTTATAGAATCATGTCCTTTAAATAATAACTATTCTCAAATCATCCAAATATCAAAGCAAATGCAATATTTTTTATTTTAATTATTAAATTTAATGATTACCCCACGAATAAGCCTTAAATAATATTTTAAAAAGATAACTAATCGTTTTTAATTGCATTACGTGTATTGAAGCAATGTTTTATTAGATATTCGTGTTATGATAATGGCCACTCACGTATAATTATCTATATTAAGTCAAATACTACTTCAAAAATATTTTCAATATAAGATTTAAAAAAATACATACTTTTAATGATTTAATATCTTTTCTTCAGTAATGTAAAAAAATCTCAACTCTTAATACTAATAGACAAATTACTTTTTCGAAATAGAAGAATAAACATAGAAAATAAATTCGTAAAATTCATACTGATATATTAATTTTTTAGTCTGTACATTTCAATACAACGAAAACTGAAGAATTGCAGTTTGAATTTTACAATTACTACGAGTAACGATTCAAACGTAAGAAAAATGAAAAATTTAACACGTTTTATAGAAATTTATCATAATTGAAGAATTGATTGAAATTAAAATCGTGCACCGACTTGACAAACCGAACAAAACGATAACCTGTGATTGAAGCAGGTATTTGTATATTATACGTATAGCAACTCCAGGTACTTTACGATCAACCGGAAGAACCGATCCGGCTTTTCAAAATAATTTTTATCATTTTAAAGATATATATTTTATTGCATTCAAAAGTTATTCGCTTTCAATTTAAAATTTCCAGTAAAAATAATTCAGCATCGTAAAGACTAATTAGTTCTATATTAAATAGTACTTTGATAAATTGATAGCTTCTGTCCAAAAAAAATCTAAAAAGTTAATAACCGATAAAGTTGGACAAAATTACTTATATAATTAATGATCTAAAATCTTAGGTATTAAAATTGTTTACATGCAACATAATTCTATATTTAAAATATATTTGTTTATCTTAAAAAACTTTGAAAAATAAGAATTGTAGTTTCCTCGGTAAGTTTACAAATTTCACCACCAGAGTGAATATTGTAGCGTTGTTTTCGATAATTCAATCCCAATGTTGCACTCTGATTGGTTCGAACATTTTATCTTCCACTTATGGGTTTGCAGAGTAAACTGTCCAAACTTTCAATTTAGCATGTGCCTCGTATATGTTCAGTTGAAAACCGTCTATCCGACTATCGTTCAGAAACGCCATTTTGTATGTACATGTGTTGATTAATAAATTGGCTTCCTATCGAATTTTTTCAGAGCACAGTCATTCGAAAAAATGTGTCTATGTTAGTCTTCGAGAAGCTAGAACACAACAAATATGACGCAGTTTTTACCGCCTAATTTGTTAGCACTATTTGCACCTCGCGATCCAATACATTATTTACCTCCAGTTATCAAGCTACCTCATGAGAAAAAGAGTGCAGGATACATTGGCCTGGGTGCATTTCTGAAGAATTTCGAGGTATTAAAATTGTTATTTCTCACTTAACATTTAGAATAAGCGATTGTAAAAAATGTTGTGTTTGAAAATATTTTTATTGCTATGGTAATTTTTAATAAATACATTTTAATTCATTACCCTATAAAAACAATACTCAGAATAAAATGATCTCAACAAAAATCACATTCCCTTTCAGGATCCCAAAGATACACCTCCACCAGTCCGAGTAGAAACCAGCGAAGAGAGACTAGAACGGCGAAGAAGAGAACGTAATGAACAAGTAGCTTATAAGCTTGAGCAAGAGATTGCAGTATGGGATCCTGCAGGTATTCCCAATGTAACTGCAGATCCCTTCAAAACTCTTTTTGTAGCCAGAATAGTAAGAAATGTCAATTTATCTACCTTCAATTATCTTATTAAGTGTTTTAACAATATTCATAAAATGCAAATTTATTTCAGAATTACGATACATCGGAATCAAAACTGAGGAGAGAATTTGAAGTTCATGGACCCGTTAAAAAGGTAAAACGTCTATAAATTCTCGTTGATTAATACAATATTCTGATGAAATATTGTAATTTTCAGATCGTTGTAATTCACAATTCGATCAATGGAAAACCTCGAGGGTACGCCTTTATTGAGTATGAGCATGAAAGGGATATGCATTGTAAGTACAAATAAAATATAAAAGATTTTCTATTTTCTATTTATTTAGCTTAAACTCCTCAATATTGCGTCCTTCGGCTACTAGTATTACTTTTAGCTAGATGGTGTCATCTAAAGTTAGGGAATAATCGTGAAACTGAATACGTTTTTATTAGCTTAAACAACAAAAATTAACCAGACGGTACGGGCATTTCTACTGTACACTTATCCAGGAGCACTCTCCTGTAAGGTCATGTAATGGTAACAAATTAAATAACCATAAAATTTGGCTGTTTTGAATTAATGCAGTTTTTATCTTGTTCTTGGTACAGCGTGGTGGCCACTGACGGCAACTAGTGCCGTTCACTTTTCCATGCAAATTCCCTGAACCTGCCTGATTTGATAGGTTTGTATGTGTGGTAAGATCCAGCATACAACAGCCATTTTTTAAAATCATACGCAAAGTACATATTTTTATTGTCAAAAATTACTGGTTGACAATACTTGCCGAAAAATACTAAAATAAGTAGTATTAAAATAATATACTAGCCTCTGAGATTAACTTATTTTAAGTATATATATATATATATATATATATATATATATTGTTTTAGAAAACTTATTAACAAATTTAGTTTGGTAAACTTGTAAATATATAAATTATTGTAAGAAATTTCTACTAAAATTATCGATATTTAATTATAATGTTTATAAATATTCTTTATTATTTAAAAAAAAGGTTTAAAAAATATCAGTTATTTATTAAAAATCAATTAATCGTTAATTAGAATTCTACATTGAAATTGATTATTGGGTTAAGGAAAAAAGGTTCAGGGACTCTAGCTCTACAGGTTTTTGGTATTTAAGACAAGGGATGTCATACGTGTATACATTGTACAGTCTGGTTGTTGCTGATATTCACCATTTGCATGCCATCACCCTCTTGAAACTCTTAATTCGTTTTTTTCTTTTGTTATCATTATGTACTACATTTTTAATTAAATTTATTTTTACACTATTATTAGTGCAAAAATTGCCTATTTTCACATCAAATTTTGCATTTTTTTATGCAAAGTATTTATTTTTCTTCTATTAATTATATTAAATATTCATATAACCAAATAATAGTATTATAATATTATGTTTTTTTTTTTATTTTTTAAGATAATCAATGATAAATAAAAGAATTCAAGTTTTGCGTTTAAGTAGAATTATATCAATTTCGATATAGAATACTAATTCTTTGTGCATTAGACTTTTATTCTGTTCTGATTATTTGCACTTATCAAAACTTTATCATGGAAAATTTTAAACATTATTAACACGGGGACCATTGCCCATAAAAAATTAAGTTCAGTAAATTAAAGTTGTTAAGAGTAATGCGCATAATAAAATCGTAAGTAAAAACAATTGAAGTGAAAAAGCGCACCAGGTAAATTGAAAATAAAAGGTCTTTGGAGATTGAAAGAAACGAAGACTGGACATCTTTTCATCGAATAGTCCAAGTCCACTCTGTCCTCGCGAGTCAATTACAACTTACAAGTTCATTTTATGATTAAACAATACTCCTAAGCTTTGTGTTAACTTCCGTACGTAAGTAGTCGCGGTAGGTATTTTTTGTATCTGCTATACTTTTTTGGAAATACCAACATTTAGTTATAAGGTGTTTAAGAAATTTGTATATTTGATTGCCCTACAGTATGCACGGCCGTATACATTTTTTTTAGTAAAGTGAGTCGATATTTGCACAATCAAAATTGAAGAAGCTATTTAAAAAGATCAACAAACAATACTCATATGCGTAAATAGTGCTTGTAGATAAGTGAAAGTAGCTTTTTTGCTATTGAAAAAATTTCAATTAGACGTGCCATTTATTCGTAAAAATTTATTAATCGATCGAAGAAAATGAAAACAGTATCTAACTACAGTCGTAAAAATAAAAATAACACAAAATTTAATAAAATCAAATTTTCAGATCTTTCCAAGCAGTTTCTTTTACCAAATCTACAGATTTTTTTTATTGTCAATTCTCCTTTATTTTACTTCATAAAATATATACACGCGTGTCATACAATTGGCTTATGTTGCCAGCTCTCAAATCTGCGAATTGCTTATAAACCTAAATTTATCAATATAAACGTAATAAAATAGAAGTCATTGGGTAAGATGACGATATAGCATATGCATTGTGTGGATTCATAGAAAACGGCATCTAAGTGGCTAAAAAGTGTTTCTTTCTTCTTACCACATACATTTTAACTGAAGCGGTACAGTGTAGGTGCATACATATTAGTACAATTGAAAATAAAAAATAACTAATAGGTAATTCGACAATAAAACTGAATGATTGAAGCATTGAAAATTGAGAATAACTTAATAAGTGAATGAAAAGAAAAACTTTTACTTATTAACGATTGTCGTAAAAATAAAAGTAAGTAAATAATCCAATAATGTTGAGATATTATCAAAGATGTTATCGATGACGGTGGTTAACGACATTCAGTGATACACGAGGCTTTTGAAGGTTGCAGTATAGTACGTGTAGGTAGATAAATGAGAATGATAAAAATAACGTGTGCGTGTGCGTGTGCGTGTGCGTGCGTGTGTGCCTAAGTGCGTGTGTATATATATATATATATATATGAATGTATGCATATAATGACAAAATCATATTGTCCGGATTAGCAGTTAGAAAACGAGAAAACGAGAAAAAAATCTTTAGCATAAACAAGACCCTCTGTAGATAGCGAGTTCGCCCTCGGAATAAAATTACAGTGGAAAATTGGTACCGTTTTAGCCGCTTATAAGCATGCCGATGGTAAGAAAATAGATGGTCGTCGAGTTTTGGTGGACGTTGAGAGAGCAAGGACCGTTAAAGGCTGGTTACCACGAAGACTCGGCGGTGGACTCGGTGGCACCAGACGCGGAGGTCCCGACGTCAATATCAAACACTCGGGAAGGGAGGATAACGAGCGCGAGCGCGAGCGCTACAGAGTCGAACGTGAACGCGAGGCCATCCGGGGAGTCGACCGAGACAGGTAAGTTTTTTAATGTCGTCCATCCGATATCGAGAATCGCTTGGCTCACGCACTTTTCCGACCCCAACAGAGACAGAGAACGCCTCGATCGGGAGCGCAGGCGGTCACGAGAGCGCAAGCGAAGGTCGAGGAGTCGATCGCGCGATCGGAAGCGGCGCCGTAGCCGTGACCGCATAGCCGAGCCCGAAATCGAGGAGCTCGAGAGGCCCCGAGACAGGCGGGAGCGAGACAGAGAGCGCGAGCGTGAACGCGATCGCAAGCGCAGAAGGTCCAGGAGCAACGACAGGGAGCGCGTCGTCGACAGGGAGCGCAGAAGAGATAAGCGCGAGCGCGACCGTGACCGCGATCGACGAGACCGCAAGGAACGACCTGACAGAATCGAGAGGCCCGACGAAGATGTTAAGGACATCAGAATCAAGGAAGAGCCTCTCGATGGTTTGTTTTTTATTCTTGTACTATTCGTTAAAATACATTTAACGCTCTTTCGTCAACTACAAACCCACGAATTTTTGAACGAGAATAAAATTTTAAGAAATTTCCTTTCGCTCAAGGTTATTATTCGCTGGAAATAATTATATAATTCAATTATTTATCGTGACTCTTGTTGTAAGTCAGGATATAAAAAACCATGGCTTTTCATTTTCATTAACGAACAAAATCCTCGTATATATTTTTAATGAATTTTGCCTTTCCGCTTACAAAATATTTATGCACCTTTTATTTCAAATGTGCGTTTTCTTCTCTCTTTTCTGGCAATTTATATGTATATCGTACCTAATGTTATTTGAACTTTATGAATTTTGACTTAGTGTTTGTTGACAATAAGTAAAAATACCACGGCTGAGTAATTATTTTAAAATGATGTTCTTTAGTGAGCTTAATGAAAAGGAAAACGTTAATTTATATATTATTAATTTAAGACTTATTTATTAAATTAGAGAGCGAACTAAACGTATCAAATTTAATTAAAGATTAATTTTCTTTTAACTTATAAAATCTGGCAAAGTAATACTTTTAATCCACATTTTGTATAATCCGTAATTATTTTGAATGTATATTGGCCTACTCATTCAGTTAAAATAAACAAAATTAGTCCGTGCAAAATTAATTTTTGCACTATGAATCATGTCTGCACGAGTTTAATAGAAATATAAACTATAAAATTACACAAACAAAAATTTTTAACTGAATTTTTGCAAGGATCTATTGGATATTTTATTGTTTAATAGCATTAGTAAAAAGTGGCATTATAATTATATTTATTTACTCGCAACTATCTATAAAAGAATATACACGGAAAAAATAGATTTCGTTTTTACTCATTTTAATCATTTATGCTCTAATAAGAATCAGTATATGTTGAATTCTAATGTAAGACGAAAAGTGTAATTTTGCTAAATCCGTTGATATGTAAATATAAAAAGTATGCGTCATTTCAAATTTTATATTATTAAAATTATTAATATTAAAAATGTGATGCCATAATGGCAAGCTCAGATTTTAAGATTAAGAATTTTTTTTTTCTTTTTTCAGATTATCCTGATTATAATATGTATTTTGCACAAGTAAAGTATGAAGAGGATGCTGATCAACCTGAAGAAAAATATAGAATTCCTGAAAATAGATCGGATCAACCATCTTACAATTATGATTCTGTGCAAGATTACTAAAATCTTTTTTCAGACATGAAACTTTTGTTCCCTTACAGTGATACATCGGAAAGCGTGTTTTTTTAATCACGCTTTCTTTAATCCTAAGAATTCATCATTTATCAGATTGGATTATAAAGCAATGAACTTTTTTTATTTATTTATTAGTGCTTTTTTATAAATATCTTGACTAGAGATTTGATTATATTCGGCAGTGCAAATAATTATTTATTAAGTCGATAATTGAGACGAATAAATTTCACACTAAATTTGCATAAATAATTAATTGAAATTATCCAATCTGTAAATATTATTTGAATGTATATTTATACATATAGAAATAAACATAAACATTGATTCACACAAGTTATTATTATTTTTAAACCGATTACATATATTTACATGAACTAAATTGACATGGAATTCAAAAAAATTTTAATGTACATAAAAAGATTGTACCTACATTTTCTTCGCAAATATTACACTTACAGGTATGACATGCAGACATTTGCTAATGTTTGAATACAAATTGTCAATATTACTAATTATTCGATAATAATACAAAGAATATAATTTTATGACATGTTTATAAAAATATAGACAATAGATGTTTTTGCTAAATACAAAGATACCAAGTAGCGTACATTTTTTGAAAATCTAGATTAACCACTACATCATTTTTAAAAATTTATACATAAAAAATTGCACGTATCATGGCACAATGGTGTTCATTAATACAAAATAATACATGAGAATAAACTTCACAGCTTAAAATTAATTTTACATCTAGGAATTTGATTTTTGATGTTTAACTCTGGACAATGCTATGTATGAACGAAATGTTGATAAGTCGTGCCATCCAATAGGGCCTATTTCACAATCTGCACATGCCAAATATTTAACATTTTCTACCTTATGCGATACACCAATATTTTCAAAACCATTAATATCTTCGATTAACCAATAGTCATTAATCAGTTCTCTTTTTTCAGTTTCTTCATCACGCTTTCGTAGCATATGAGGTAAAGAAAACTGTAAATTAATTGCAAGTCAATAGTAAAAAGAAAGAAGACGAATTTCTTGAAGTACGTATTTTTTATACTTACATTAATATTTACAAAAGTCGCCGCTCCTGGATTGAGTATTTTTGAGGGGCAATAGGCGCAGTAAACTGTTTCTTTATTTTTGCCATCAGAATCTTTTTTAAAATCTATGGAGTTATCTATATCTGCCATAACTTTGTTATTGATATATTTTCTTTTATTTTTCAAATAATATGTTAACAGGTCTACAAAAAGTAACCTATTCCCTTATACTTCGTTGCGTTATTCCCGACAATCTGACTCTAACCTTATCTGAAATTAGTATACGATATATCTGACGATTTATCACCGGGAATGAAATTACACTGCATTACACATACACATATAGGTTTGTAATAAATTTGAAAACGTGTTGAGAATGTTAAGTAGGGGTATATGAGGTTTCTTATAATAACGCCTGTGCATTTTACTACAGGACTACCAACTGATAAGGTTGGTACGACGTGCATGCGTGGTGTATTAAATTGTGCGTTATTAAATTACAAGCATACCAATTTGACACGCGTGTTACCTAAATATATAAAATACTTTTCATTTCGACAGTATGCTCCTAGTTTTATTAATAAAACATAAATAAATAAAAATGCTACATTTTTCACAAATAAAAATCTGAAGACATAAACCTTAACAATTTTGGAAAGATTTCTGTTTTGAAACATTAAACTTTAATTGTTCCAACCGATTCGCGTCAATAATCCTTTGAGAAGTAACGGATTAAACAACCTGCGCAAAATAGCTTTGTATTCACATGACATGTTTGCATACATAAATAGCAGGGAGAACCGTCTACAGAACCGCAAAATTCGATAATAAGTACGCAATATCTTATAAATAAAACTTTTATATTAAAAAAGAATATTGATGAATTGAAGTGAAAATAATTTTATATTCAATAAATATGTATTTTTACTTGGACTTTACACGAATCTCTCATTAATAGTATATTTAAGCATATAATTTTATTACTGATGGGGAGCTCTTAGATACGAGTTTATATTCACCAAACTTAATAATCGAAATAATCGAGGGAAGCGAATTAATTCTTTAATATAATTTTAACCATAAACATCTAAACTACAATATGGTATTGGATCTAATTATTATTTAATTCAGTAGTAATCAACATCAAAAATCTATAAAGTACTTAAATTTCCACAAAATGTAGGTATTATACATTAATAATCGACTAATTCGTATATGTCCTCTGAACAAATATTTGAACTTTGAGAAGAACACACGTTTTAATAAAAATCAATCTTTTGAATAATTAATCGCGTGACAAAATCTAAGAATATATATTTGTATATTGTGATTAGCTCTGACAATATTTTTATTATGTTTAACTTGCCTTCGCTTTTGTTATTGATAAGGTCTCTTGTATTATTAATGAAACATCAAACGTAGACATTGTTAAATATACAATAAGTAGATATGCCTTACTTTAACTCAAAAAACAGTAGATTTTTTTAAATATACGCAATATTTTTACGCTGTCTACAGTCAAACTTTTCTGAATTATCGAATAAAAATATTCTCCATGGTAGTTTAAATCGAGAATTGATTTAATTTATAAAAATTAGTACTTGGTATTTTTTTTAATTTTGGTAGAAGCCGCTAAATATTAATTCTGAACTTACGTGTGAAATACTTAAAAAATTCCACCTAATGTAAGTATCACATAATCACAATTCCATTGGTACAGTTGACGCATTTTAACAAATATTGAACAAATATTAAGATTGCTTATACGCATGTTTAATCCTTGCTATTACTACTTATTGTTATATAGTTATTTTATTTACGAGAAGGGAGGGAGGCGAAATAAAGCAAGGCTATTGAATTTGTAGAGTATCCAGAATTTATTTTCCCTTCGCGAACGTATAACCGCCAAGACCTCTTAATTAGCGGAAACTGTTGTAACATTATTATTTATAGTTGAACACCGATCAAATGTACAGAATGCATGTGTAAATTATTCGGTTCACGTTTTAATGTTTGCAAAAAATGTGTATCAATCTATCTAAAAAAAAAGTGAACTCAAAATTGCATTGTTATAATACACTTGTATGTTTAACATGCACTTTTCATCAACTTTGCTGGCAGTAGTAAATTTCTGTAATTATAAAATTAAGGACTCAAAATATTATCAGGCTTAGAATGTGAAAGCAAAATCAAAAGTGCTTTTGTACTTTTTTTTAATAATAAACACTAATTTTTAACAATGGTGACGCAACATAAGGGGATATTGTATTTATATAGTTGTTATTTCTTGTTATATCATATATTCCTCACAACGCAGTTTGCAAAGCCAAATAATCGTTATGATTCTCGAAGTCCAGTTCAATATTATAGGAGAACCCTTTACATTTTTCAGACTTTCATACTAATACGCCATCTACATCGAGTTTTAGAGTTTTAAGCGTGAAAAACGTTTTTCCTTGATCACAACTAAGCTAATTCATATATTCCTCCAAATTGATTACTCTGAACTCAGTTATAAATCTATATTTCCTCAGGTTTGTAAATCATTGCCATGGCCCTTCCGTTTCTACATTATAATGAGATGTAGTTAAATATATCTAAATCACTTATAACTACAGAAGTAAAATTTAGGAATTTTATTTATCATATATTAGTGTGTGCAATTACGCCATCTGTACCAAAATTTATTTACACTCTTGTAATTTTTATCGAACCTCTACAAGAAGTTATTTCATAATGTATAGAAATTATATACGAATCCTTTACCATCGCAAAATTAATGTAATCAATACTCTTTTAAAAAATAAATAATGAAATGAAAGTAATAATTGTCTTTCATTTGGAATTTATAAAGCCACCGACAGGCGATTATTGAAAATCCACCAATTAGTTTCTTAGTTATATAACTGCTTAAACTTTAAAGAAAATTTATAAGAGTTGTAAAATAAGAAGGAAGTAATGTGCATCTCTTAGCACTTTAATAAGTACATATGGATTTTTAGATGTTTATAATAAGCTTCACGCTATTTACCTATGAAAATATAAAGTATCTGAAACCATTAGATTAAGATCTGTAAATTAAGTTATTCGAACGCCATATTCATAGAATAAAATATAATTTTATGAATTATCAAAGCAATAATTATATCTGGTGCTTCTTGAGCAGAAGCAACATTTAATACTTAAATGATATAACTAAAAATTTATAATAAAAAAAGAAAAAAACTGCATAATTGGTCATAGCGTTTTCATGCGTAAACCACTTAATAAAGACGAAATGAATCAATATCCACAGAATGAGATTTAATAAGATTTCCAGAAAATGCTTTTAAAGTCATAATGATTCAGTTGTAGGTATAATTACTGTCGTAAAACTGAAATTTTTTAAATATAAGGCAAAAAGCAAATTTTTGATTCACTTTTCCTCCACATCGTTTATTTTATTAACGTACAGAGTACACCCGCGCACAGGCTGTCATTCTCGAAAAAGGAGAATCGTCGCGCAAGCAAATGTATAAAGAATTCGTAGAAAGCGAGAGGATGCAATGAGACCTTGCATATTATTCTCAAATTCAAGGTAATTTCATTGATTTTATTTTGCATAAAATGTGACATAGTAATCATACTTTTCAGTGTTCCGATCTGAAAATTCATTCGCAATAATTTTAGATTTAAATGAAAATATCTAATGTACTCTCAACTC
This sequence comes from Wiebesia pumilae, assembly GCA_018907045.1. Classification (NCBI taxonomy): domain Eukaryota; kingdom Metazoa; phylum Arthropoda; class Insecta; order Hymenoptera; family Agaonidae; genus Wiebesia; species Wiebesia pumilae. The sequence goes on from JACCHZ010000138.1 coordinate 9,245,198, forward strand.
AAAATTTATCTGTTATTATTGTTCATCCTCTCGATTTATCCGAATGAGCTTATCGAAAGAGAAAAAGTTTGAGAAATTCTACGCAAGTTGGCGACGACGAAATTCCATGTGTTCATAAATACTTTTTTGCTCTTTTTTGCTTTCAAGATACGTTAATTACATAACTTTTTTTTTGTTTTTTTTTTTGTCAACAAATATGAATTTATACATCAGGACAGAAGAGAAATTCAAACTTTTCGCCGTCGTACAACAAATGTACGCATACACAACGTGAAGTGGTTTGTAGGTAAATTTTATAATTCATAAATGTTGTGTGCTGTGTATGTATTTGTGTGTACGTACATAAACACACCATATATTTCTATATCTTGTTAATACTCATGATGGTAGTTTATGTTTTCAAAGAATTCAAGATGAATATATAATATTTGTGAATAAAAAAACTAAAACTTTAAAGATTTGGCTTTTTTATAGCATTTTTGTAACAGAATAATAATTAATACATACAATGTATATTTATCTCTCTCTAAATTTCACATGGCCCACAAGAATGGAATAATTAGTAAAAAAAAAAATATAATATCCATTAAAAAAGGATGGAATCTTTTATTTTTAAAATTTGCATCTCTTCATATAATTATTCTATCAAATAACAAAATCTTCGAAACAAAGAGAAAATGGTGGATTCACTGCACACATTTTGAACTAGTTAAACTAGTATTTAGAATATTAAAACAGCGCCAGTGCCAAACCCAACCTTATGCACGCGCATATGCCTAATATAATAAACAAGAACACAACAAGCTTTTGGCATACGCATATACATTTCAACATGTAAACTGGTATGTCATTTTATCATTCCATTCCCTTTTGCACACCTCTACATCTCTTCTCTTATGTATCTGCTCTAACACTACCTTATGTAAAACAGTCTTAATCAGTACATCTTCGTATTTGTCCTTTCGTCTCTCAAACAATTACCCTTAATCCATAAGTGATTAATTGCATTCCTTTAACTACCGGGTATTTTGTATTCTATCACACAAAACAATAAGATCAAGGATTTGGCTACTGGGATTTATTTGTAATTAAGGTCTTCGTGGAGTTGAGAACAGACAAGATTGTAGACTAGAAGGTTAGAGAAATGGAAATAAAGAGAGAGACAGAGAGAAAATGAGCATGGTTTGACATGGAAAGTGTGAAAGATAGAAAAGAGAAAGAGTACAGAGGTTTTATGAAAATTTTGAGTGGCTTATCCACTTTTGAATAATAGTATTGCCACTTGACCTAAATAAAAGTAAATAAAGTGTCTTGTCTCGTGCGTCACATAACTGCCAAAATTTCGTCCAACAATGCAATGCCATGTCGGATTGTACTTTTTGTCAAATTCCTTTTTTATAAAGGCAGCAATGTCCTGTAGAGTACAAATATCACATTAACATAGAAATTAAAGAAGAAGAAGAAGAATAAGAAGAAGAATAAGAAGAAGAAGCAGCAATCGATACAAGAAAGTATTATTTTTAGCTCGAGGTGCTGCTATATCAAGCAAAATCTCACCTTTTCAATATTAAATTTCTCTAAAGCCTGGGTTGCGCTATCAACCGCATCTTGCTGCATTTCCTCCGACATATCGGCATTCTTAATAACTGCTTTGCGGTCCGTCATTTTGACTGTTCTGAAATCGATTGAACGATCGTTAAAGTGTCATCGTTGGCTGACAGGGACTATCGAGAAGGCAACGACTCGTTATAAAAAGCAGGTTGACGATAACGGCGATAACCTGAGCGAGCGAGGATCGGAGCGTGCAATTCTGACGGTTGCACGCAAATCAACAACCGGCATAACAGCCCGGAAAATCGAGCGAAAACAAGATATCAATTATCGCACGATATTACGATAGAATCGGAGGGCCGGGCTTCGAGCTTGGACGGCCTCGACTGGCAGTGGAGGAGAGTGGAGCGCAGGAGAAGCCGCGGAGAGACCAGGGGGTCGGAGGGACATGGGGCTCTGCTGCTGTTTTGTCGATAGGAACAAAATTCTACAAAAATAGCCAGCGATCCTCGCGCAGGATCTCGCACACATACGCAGCGACACGCGATCCCGACGAACGAACTGGGTCGAACTTGCTTTTCGCACTCCTCCGTGCGGGCGAAAATTATCGTTGTCGTCCGGCGAGAGACGAGAGGCGGGAAAAAAGTCGCAGCCGACGATGCAATAGCTTTCGACGCGATTAAGACTCACTTGCGCTGCTGCTGTTGCTGCTGTTGCTCCGCGGTCAACTGGAGATTTGCCTCGAGTGGCGGTGCAGACTATTACGAGAGTTACCCGTAGGCGATATCCTAGGGAGACTTTCCGTGCACCTTTTCTTCTTCCCCGTCTTCCTCGCTCGAGCGATGGATTTTTCTAGTTTTCTCCTCGGCTCGTCGAGACACGGTTTTACGAGCAAATCCGACGGCTTGGGGCTCGAGTGGCTCGGGGTCTGGATAATTAATAACGATGATCACTTGATAATTTGCTTGAGGCCGTCGAATTGATTCGGGACTGACACCGCCGAAAACCAAAGAATAGTGCTGTAAGAGCTGCGTTGAACTGTAATCAGCCTCTTGCTATAATGCCTCTGCCGTGCGCCGCAACTTTTGCCGCAGCTAGAGAGAGACGGGGATGGTTAATCGGCCGTGTTGGACGCAGCGATCGATTCCATTGGTCGAGCCTCAGGGTCTTCTATCAGCGTCTTCTATCGTCCCGGCATGCATTGCTACGGCAACGCGCGCAATTCGCTTTTGTTTGAACTCGCTCTCGGTATTTCCTCCGCTCGCGCACCCCTTTTTTACGTCCTTTCTTCTTTGTCGTTTTATTTATATCGAGGACGAATTTGATCCGATGCGTCCTTTATCGCGGATATTTCCAGCATGTATTATCCGCTCGAGCTTGGCGAATAAGGCACTCGATATGACAGAAGTGTGCGTCAATCGAGAGACGTACTTTTATTTGTTTTTGTTTTTGTTTTTCTCCTTATTCTTCCATCTTCCCGCCTGGTTCTCGTCAAAATTCTTTCATCCGCTTTCCAACCATCTTCTTTAACCTAGGTTAAGGCCATACGTTAAACCGACCAAAGGGTCGTGTTTGTCGTATTTCATTGAAACGTAGCCATGCAAGAGAGCAGTTGTCGATGACATTGTCGCTTATCTGACGTCGCTTCTTCATTCAAGTTCGAATATTCGCTTTTCTCTTCGACCCTATTTACTCCCAGAACTTTGAAATTCAAACAATTTGCTATTGTATACTTCGCGTTCGATCGATTTTAATTAACCTTATTTTGCATATGCCTCGGTAACGCGGCTGAAAAGAGTAATTAATATTAAGCAAATTGCCGCTAAAACCCGGACGTTTATTCCTTATTTTTTGAACATCTCCGCTCCAAAACACTTGCAATTTGGGTAGAAATGCCTCTTTCCCCTTTCCTTTTTAAATAAATGGCAAAATTTAATCGACACGCGTTTATGACTTTTCGTTTCTGCAACGGCGAATAAAATCTCAGGTGGCTAAACGACGTCGACTCGATATTATTTTTATACGTATTCCGATTCAGCTATATTGAGACTAATTGCCAAGATTTTATATTTTTCCAATAAGGTTTGCATACCACGTGTCGTATATAACCTTCGATAAAGCAAATGCGTTGGTCGGATCTCGTGTCTTGGGACAATGTAACTTTTATTCGTCGGTAAGAGTCGAGATAATCTCCGCCTCAAGTATTTATACTAAATAAATACAATATACACATAAAAATAAGACAGATCGAGCATTGTACAGTTATAATAGCCGTTACCATACATGCATATACTTATAAAAAGTACATGGCCCGTGAAATCAACAGCAAATAGTTTGTGCGCTCTGCAATAGGAACGCACGCCAATGTTAAAATAAGAAAGCGAAAGTGAGAGAGCTTATCTCCCTCCCTCTCTCTCTCTCTCTCTCTCTCTCTCTCTCTCGCCAGTGTATCACGCCTGGGAAAGAGAAAATGAGCTTTTTACTTTTACCGCACTTCCTTGTCGTGCTAATCAGTTACCTTCTCCCACTCAACAAAATACGAGGAAGCGTACAGTCCTCTGACACGTGTCAGAAACTCGGAATGAGTATTTAAAATACATAAAGAATGCCTAACGAATTTTATTTTACAAAAGTTTTTCTAAATAGAAAGCATATTGAAAGCACGCATTCAGAGATTATATGCAGGTAGAGGGATTTTATTTTATAAATGTAGCCAACACTCTTCTGAAATCCATTATTATGTCAATAATATTTTTTCCATTGAAAAATTTGAATTTTACGTCGGATTATGAGTGCGAGTAAAAGAGAGATAACGAGAGTGTGCTCAAGCACGTATTCACAGTCGTTTGAACGTACTCTTCCAAGTTGTTATAATATTGAACATATGTTCAAAGTATATGAATATTAAGTGTAGTCATTTGAGCTACCTGTACTGCCATATTAATTCTTAACGAAATCATCAAAACCGAAAATTCATAATTAATCGAGGTATATTTCAAAAATAAAGTGAAAATTATAAGTCTTATTTAAATTAATAATTACCTCTTAATGTTGAAAAATATCTATCTATTCGAAATGCGTCATATTATCGTCCAAGTATAAATACTCAATCGTGCAGAGTAATAAGTCACGAATGAACCCCACAATGCATCTTGTAATTTCCATTGATATTATTGTTCTTTAGTTAAAGTAACAACACTTTCGGTTACAAACATCCGCAAGACTTTAGCTTTAGACCAAGAAAAGAGGGAAATAGTTTCAAGAGAATTTAAGATAGTAAGAATAATGCACTTTATTTAAATACTCTCACAACAGATCAATATGTGCGAGGAAATTATGTTTCAAGCGAAGCAAAGTCGAGACTATCTCGTCCTCCTCCACGACTTCCTTCCGGTCCCGTCATATCGGCAGACAAACTTTATTGTGCACTCGCGACTTGTCAGCCAAAGATCATCGTCCACGGGAAGGTACCCGCTTGTTTATTATGCGGATTTACCGGGCACTTTATAGTCTTAAATATCAAATTCTTAAAAAATTGTTAAGATTTTAAAAATTTTTAATCTTAAAAAACACGCATGGATTATAAGCGAAGTCAGTTAATTTGTACCTTTTAAAATCTCGTTTTACTTAAAAATTACTATTACTATTTACTAATACTATTTATTAATACTAATCAGCTTATGATCTACATTGATCATATCTTTATAAAAATTACGCATAGAGCTATATTATAAAAAGACAAATTTTAACCGTGTAACTGATTAAAATTATGTTTTGTAAGAGATCGATTTCCATTGTTCTTGCTATTATATTACTTTAAGTATACAAGCGCTAATCCGAGAACTAAAGTATTGCTTAACTTATTGGAAGTGCGATAAAGTGCTATAAACTCCGTGAGAGAAGGTGACCTGCTAAAATTAAAATAAGTAACGGATGATTACATCAAGTTTTTGTATCAAAAAATTTTGTTATTTTAACCCTTCCTATATAATCCTTTTTGTTTACTTAAGATAACCACGTCCCGTTTTGAAAAATATTTGTTTTATAAATTACGAAATCAAAGACGAATAAGAAAGAATCAAATTTACTTTTATTTAAATGGGACGTAATTTTATAATTTAATTTAAATTTTATAAGATTTAATAATTGACTACGTGCATACAAAAACATATTTATATAATACAAAGTCAAATTAATTTTATGAACGCGATAAGGAACGTCTTTTTCTTATGAGAAAAATAACTAATTATTCTCTTACTTAAAGTTAAAATAAAAACAAATTAGAGTCGAAGCAGTTTCTTAGTATTTTTTATGGCAGTGTGGTTTGTGTTTATAATTTATGACACCCTGAAAAAGCTTTATCTAGACCATTCTTTTCGGTTAACTCGCCTCTTCTCTAATCGCTTTATACAGCAATTATAAAGCAACAAATGTATTTCAATATCTCTCTCTTATTACTTGTATAAGCGTCGTTTCTGTTTCCAATTGTTTGTTCCTGTTCCTTGAAAATATCAACAATTATCGACATACATCCAGATTTTCAATTTTGAAGATTAGTAATACTAAAAAAAAAAAAAAAAAAAAAAAAAAACACAAGAATATAAAGAAACATAAAAATGTATAAGAAACGAAAAATTAAAGCTACTTCAAGTAATAAAAAGAGATTCCCTCCAAAAAATGTTGACATTATAAATATCGATTACAAAATCTAAATAAACCGCATCAGATTTCAAATTGATTTAAGTAAAAATAAAAAAATGATGTTAACAATTTTCGCTGTTAATTCCAATGGAATTATAGAACGAGTTACCTTCGTATATAATTTCACCAATCATAAAACACGTTATGAAATTTATTAAAATATTCAAGTTTTCTATTGAGTATGCAGAGGTACAAAGGTGTGTCCATGTGTGAAGTATAATGTAAATTGTGCTCCATAAACGGCGACTGCTCCTTAGATGTGGTTCGTCAGCCAGCGATGGCGGAGAGGGAAGTAGTGTACATGTAAAGAATATAAACTGTATTGCATTGTCCAATGCCAATTTATTATTTAAATCAAGTTTGTAAGTAAAAAAATGACATTAGGCATTTTCACATACAAATTAATTATTAATGATTATCGAAGAAATAAAATTATTATTAAATTTTATCAAAACACAAACATTTCACAAATTCATACTTCATGGAGGATATCCAATCTCTAACATGATGTATTTTTTATTTTATTGATACACCAATTTTATAATAAGATTTTTATTAATGGTGGATACGTGTGCTCGCGTTCCCTCGATCGGCGCGAACGTAACAGTAGCTAACGGATCCGCCACCAGGTGACTACCTCTTTATACTGAAACGCGCAGGTGTCAGAAGTAGCGTTGCGTGCATATGAGTTCTTACGGTTAATCTTGTAAAACTTAGGCTTGTAAAACAAAGTCTGTTTACACAGCCATAATGACGAGTCCAATAGATCGATCTACGACGAGAACGTGTGTACACATAAAAGACCTCTTTTTTAAAACAAAAACTGATCATTACTCTCGTATCATCCATCCAATTCATACCACATTAATATTTACTTAAATATAATGATCTAATAATAATTTACTATTGGTGTGTGATTTTATATCGATAATGATCAAAAAATGAAATATCTTAATCGACAAACTGAAAAATCACCGAATTATCTATGTCACTTGGGTCAAAATGCATATTTTCTTTTAATTAACATGCAGGTACAGGGGGGAAACCACCACACTACCATCAGTAGCTAATAATAATTACTTATATTTCTGAGTTTAGTCAAAACGATAGTTATTTTTTTTAATCAATTAGCGGTGCTACTAATATTTGCAATGCTTTAATATTTTATGCTTACTGCTCGAAAAATTTATATTTCGCGCGTATGCGACAAATTAATACCGGCTACCATTTAACCAGTAGCCATCCACTGACGCAACCGCGAGTTACAATCCATGTGTCCTCAAATTGGTATTTAATGTTTTTTTTATAGGTTAGGTATAAAGCATGGACATAATACAATTTTTTAATCGCGAGGATAACAAGTATTCTAATTTATTCGAAAATATTTTGCGCGATGAAATTTTAAGTAGTGATCAAGAAAAGGTATTTTATATATTTTTTATAAATTTTTTTAATTCAGAGTGGATTTTTTAAATTTTACTTTGCAGGTCGATCGTACGGAAAAAGCTATTATAACTGCTATAAATACAAAACTTGAACATGCAGCTACTCATTGTCAAGGCTTAAATTTACTTTCTAATTTTGTATCTAGCGTATCTAAAGAAAATTTAACAAAGTATTTTCCATATTGGATAGCAAAGATTATACAGATATTAAATAGTACACAGAATAATTCCCAAGAATTAATAATAGTATGCCGGACTATTAGTGCCTTGATTACTAGTTGTAAACAAGTAGCAGAACTCGATAAACGAATTTCTATATATATCGTTAAGCAGTTAATAGGAATTATCAATGAGAGATATTTTCAAGATAAAGATGAAACACTACTTAATTTACTTGCCATCTTATTGTATCATTATTCGGAATCATGCGCGCGTTTTCAGGTAAATAATTTTCTGCTGCTTTATTAATTATTTATCATATAAAATAAAATATAGAATTGCATTATAAACTAAGATTTTATTATATTTTAATCCGGAATATAATATATTTAACTTTGATGTAGTTAAAATATTGCATGTACCAATCACTGGGATTAAACGTCAACAACTTGATTCAATATACAGTTTTCATTTAATAATAATAATGTTAATACTTTTTACGTTTTTATATAAACTTTGTAATTAAATTGGATAAATATCTTGATAAGAAATGAATTGTTAACATTTACACTGCTTCTGAAAACTTAATATTTTAAACAAGTAGATTAAAATAAAACAATAAGGGTTCTTAAAAATATATAAATTAATTATAATTTATCTAATTATTTCTTTAAAGGTAAATAATTTCTCTGCAAATCAGTGTTTCTTCTATTCTTTATAAGCAAACTTAAAACTTACGATGAACTTGCTTAAAAATGTTTAAATTATTATATTCAAACAATTTTTTATTATATTAAGGCATCTCTAAACTCAATTATTTCATCATGTATTGACGATGAAGAAAGATGTCTAATTATTTCTGGAGCAAAATGTTATTCTCTATTAGTAAGGGCAATGGAACGTTCATTCCTTCACTTGTCTAAGAATCAGTCTACCATTGTGGTTGATAATAGTAGTGCAAGCTGTCACATTTTTTATCAAATAAATTTGTGCAATAATTTACACGCAGTAATGAATGAATTATTTCAAGATCTTATAACAGCTACTCCTGAACTACCATATGACCTTCAAAATACTGCGAATATGCATATTTTACAATTACCTCAAATATCGTGTGATGATTTACTTGAATATTATACTGCCATGGAGAGGAGGTTTACTAATATTTGTATCTACTTATCTATGTTATTAAAGTACGTATCTGTATTTTATCATACAGATTAGTATGATTTTTATATTAAGTTTACTATTTTACATATTTTAGAGTTGGTGGTGTTGGAAAAAAAAAGTTTACATTACCTAATGTAATAATACAAGTAATTTGTCAAGGTTTATCCATTACACCAAAAAATATAAATAAAAATAACGATGAAAATAGAAAAGATCTATTATTATTAATATTGCCAAAATTGTATACTGGACTACTAGATGTTCTCGAAGCCTTTATTATGAGGTACTTTATTAATTATAAGATATTTTCATTCACTTTTATTTATTTAACTTATATATTTTAGTTTTAAACAGGAATTACTACCATTTGCTCTAACCATTCAACATCTTGTTCTACAAACTTTAGAATGGACGCAATACTTTTCTCAAGAATCTTACAAAAATATTAGAGTACTTGCTTACAAATTATTGTCAGTTTGGTTAAGACAAACTGGATCTTTGTCAGGATTTCAAATGGTAGCCGATGAATTTCTTCCACATATACTCAAGGATATTTCATCAACTAAAAAGAATATACTTGTTTTAACTACAAAAGTTGAGGTTTTATTAATAAAAAAATATTTATTTACATGACAAAAAATCAACTAAAATCAATAACCTTTTCAGGCAAATAAGAAGTTCTTGAAAAGTAATTCAAATTCTGAAAAATCAAAAGAAATTAACAATGTAGAAAACTGCAGTACTGATTTTAATACGATCAATTGTGAGGACGCAATTTTATGTTCACAAGTCGTTTTAACAGTTCAGTTAATTATTTCGAATGCAAATTGTTTTTTGAAAAAATCATTTTATGATGTAAGCATTTGTTGAATTATTTGCACATTTTTAATTATATTATTAAAATATAACATGTAAAAATTGTTTTTTAGAATATTAAAAATACAGTCGTTTTACTGTTGTATGAGCAATACGTAAATAAAAATTTTACATTTGTTAGTAAATTAAGTACAAATTATCGATTACAACTTTTGAGGACTTTAAGAATATTAGAAACATATGCTCATAACTTAACACCAAGCCCTACCTCATACGCTATTCAAATATTTGGAATAGCTATTTCTCAAGATAATGATCCGGAAATTATTGAAGAAGCAAATCTTGGTTTAGCAGAACTTCGTTGCATAGTGAACCCTACAGCACCATCTCTGATGTTACCATTATCTAATTCATCAACTTCATTATCAAATTGATCACTTCTATAATAATTTTTCCTGAGCTTAAAAGACTACTAATATGTTCAGCAGGAAACTATCTGAACTTAATTGTTAAAAGACAAGATTTTATAGTTAATATAATTGTGCTTTTTATACAAAAAGTTATATTATGTAAATAAAAAAAAATAACATGGCATATAAATTCGTTTATTATCATTTATCTGTATAATATATTTGAAACAATATTATTCTACAACATTGCATAAAAATATACAAAGACATGAAAAAATGTCTCGGCTCTCATACCGTCGTAATATGTGTGGTGTGTTTGTGTGCCTGCGTGTGGTGTGTTTGCGTGCGCGCGCGACCGCACGTTTAATATATGTGCGTGTGGTTAGTGCACACGTATATTTATTTGATCAACGTGTACGTTTCATTATAATTCTTCATATCCTCCGTTCGTCGTCGCTTCATTATCGCTATCATCAACCATGTATTACAGCTTCCAAACAGCAGCTCGAGTTCCTAACTGAATTCTCTTACCACTTTTTGACAAATTATCTATATTTTATCAATTTGTTATTAATATGCGCTGAAAAGGTAAACCTTTGTACAAACAATGTCTAGCTACTCGAATTATACGGCCTCTACTCGCATTTTCGTTTGCACGTAGTCTGCGTTTCCTTTTTCTTTATCGATACATGTCAAATCGTTGCTTAGATATTTTGTTTGTTTGTTTGTTTGTTTGTTTGTTTGTTTTTTTTTTTGGTGGAAAACCCAGTACATTGCGTGCATGTATGAAATAAGATATGAAATAAGGCTACTTAAGAAAACTTTTGTTTCTTTCAATTTCCGTTGGTCCTTGATTCGATGCAATCACATTGCGTATTCAGAATAAAATACGTGTATAATTATAAATACAATATAATATATAAAAAAAATGAGTAAAGGACAAGCGGCAGAGTGATGCCTTTGATTTTGTAAAGGTAATGCGACTTGCGGTAGAAATCGTAAAAATTAACTATATCGAACTAACCATATTTACCATAGGGAGGCGGTATATATCTACTGCATATACATTCCTGTACCTATAAACTTTCCTATTATTTCTCTCTCTCTCTCTCTCTCTCTCTCTCTCTCTCTTATTCTTCCTCCCACACAAATCTTATCTAATACTCTTTCTTCTTCACTCAACACTCACACGCTTACATGCGTGGCCCGTTCTTAAAACTTATGTAAAATATCGTAATAATGAAAGTAGAATAATTATTGTATTTTCATTATTACGAAAATCATCTTCACATTTTTCAATAAAATATTTAACTATATTCAAAAATTCAATAGAACAAAAAAAGAAGAAAGTTACATACATGATAACTTTAATTGAATGACATAAAAACCAATTGGTATATTGTCAGCTTTTACAGCAGAAACCTTTCACAATTTTAACAATCAACGATTTCCAACTTCTCCATCTGTATTTCACCATCAACCAAGTTTACACGAATAATACAAATTTAAAATTATTTTTTCCCTTCCATTTAGGTCTATTCTCCTTATTTCTCTTTGTTTGAACAAGATATTGATCCTTTACCCTTCTCTTCTATTTATGCACTCACGCGTATGACAGTCACGAACTACTTGTGACCCACTCTTGATTTTTCAAATTTGGCTCTTTTCACAAATATTTTGAAGTTACTCTATTCACTGATATTATCGGCCCATCATATTTTTGCATTAGAAACATTGATTGACTACTTAGATGTTTATCAAAGCCAATATTTACCTTCAACAACAAGCATTTTGTTGCTTCTTTTCTCTTACGTACGAGATGATATAAGTATTGCCTCTTACTAAAACGCTTTTTTATATGCCTTCCAAACATTCCAATGTTTATATAAAATTGAAAATCGCTATACACAACGTCTTAAAACAGCGTTTTACATCGTATAGACACAGAAATAATTCTTAACCATTATGTACATAGAGAAAAAATCACACTCCTGACTTTTTCCCTCAAGATTTCCCATTTTTTTTTTCTTTTTGGTCCCAATTTTAATTACTGAAAAGGAAATAAAATAAATACCGTTTCAAAAAATTTTGAAATTTCGTATAGCAAGAACCGATTTCTTCCCCGTATTAAACTTTATGTCATTTAATTAATTGTATTATATTTGGACCTTGTTATTTGTCTAGATTAGAACGAATGTTAAAATGCATACATTTGTCTTAGACTCTGTTTCTGTAATTTTGTTATTTATAGAATCCTAAGTGGCCCCTATAATATATAAAATTACGTCACATTCTTAAGACGTAGAATATTTATTTAATCGTTTACTATTTGCACGTTTAGTGTAACGCATCTTCTTCTTTTTTTTATTTTTTATTAATTTCTTTTTAATGGAATGTATCGCTATATGGAAGATGAGCAAAATGCAAACTCTCAAACTACTTAGAGTATATGTTCTTACTTTTTGTCAATGAAAAATAAAAAAATCGTAGAAGGATGACTTTTTATTAATATTTCTGCAATCGAATTAAGAAAAAATGATAATAAACTATTGTGCGTATATCTTTGTACAAAGAAGAGTTTGCTTCGCCGAAAAACGAATCAAGGAAGCGCATCTTATTCTTAAACTAAATAAATACAACAGAATTTGTGCACTTCCTTATTTCATCGATCTATTCCGTGTATGTTCCACTCAATTACAAACTTTTGTCCAATATGCTGTACTATGTAGTCCGCTTTTGGACAATTTTCAATCGCACCAAAGCAACTTCTGTACAAAATCGCTCTTTAAATAAACATTAATCAGCCTCACACACCCGCATTCACTCATATTCGTGTGCACAAGCTATACATTTATTTACAAGATTATCGGCATACTATCCGGCCTTCACCTATAATTATTATTCGTTCAGTGCCGTTCTTATCCCGTTGTCGATGCCTTCTTATTCTTATCCTATCGATGGTGCTTTCACTCTCCCTCAATCTTGCTTAATTAATTGACTTATTCGCTTAGATTAATGTAACAGAATCATTTTTAAATACACTAGCCGCTAATTACATTATAACATGGTCAATTGTTATGCTACAAAGAAATTTGCAAACAGATCTGAAAAATAAAGAGAAAAACGGTAAAGCTTCTGGAATAAAGTAAAAATAGTTAAATACAAGCATCATATAAATGGTAAATGTTAAATGATAATTTTACTTTCGATAAAGAAAATATTACCTACAATCGTGAAGTACTCGACTATTTCGTAGGACTATTTTGTAATGGTTATCTGTAGTCATAAAAATTATGATCCAAAATGCCATATAAAATCCTTCTTGATAAAAATAATGAACTTACTGAAATAGGCGTTACTTTATGAGTATTTTTTAAATAAAATTTAAGTAACTATTACGCAAAAACATTTTTTTAATTATATACATGTTATTTAATGGAAAACTTTGGTAGTTGGTATAATCAAAACGCACCTTTGCTTATCTTGATAGATAACTAACCTTTTATCAATTTATCTTATTTTAATTCCCTATTAAAGAAAATTATCTGCATTGAAATTATAATATTATATTTAGCTCATTGTATTTGACAATTGAGAGAAAGTATTTTTATTATCTTTATAATTATAAATCTTTAGATTATTCTCTGATTATCAGTATTAAGTAACGATTAAATAAAAAATGGAAGGTGTTATAAGATATTAGAAAGTTATACGAAAAAGTTATGGTTTTTACAAAACTAACTTATTAAGTAAGTACAATATTTTTCTCTACATATATCGGTTTATCAAAAGATCGCACAATTAAGTAGTTTTGCAAACTTAAATTGTGAACATATTTATTTTATCTTTTCTCAATCGAAAGACAATCATACTGTCATAGATAATGTCAATGCGATACGTTTGGTAATAAATTTACAACGTAAGGTCTAAAGAGCTTTAGAGTACCAATTCAAATACTTAAAAATTATTCAAAATAAACGGATGAACTAGATCAAATTTAAGATCATTAATCAGATAAAAAAATTAGTTTTACATCAATTATCAGAGAAATTCAGTATCGAACAATTCTTAATTCTTAAGAAAGCACGATTTGGATTTTTCAGCGTGTAGTAATTACATTTTCAGTTGCAACTTTCTGCAATATTCATCAAAAGGTAAAAACAATAACTTTAATACGTTTGGTACATTTGTATTTATTTCCAGTTGGGACTTCGCAGTACAAAAGCACATGATACCTTTTGTAAACTGAATTGAAAAACAATCCCCACGTCCAGATTAACCGATACAGGTTTACAAAAATTATTATAGACCCAGCAATAGGCTTTTAATTGTTAGAAAAAGTAAACTCCAAAAACGGAAAATAAAAATGAAATTTTTCTTACACACTGTCGGTGCTAACGTTGTAAAAATAAAAAGCAAAAGGAACCTAATACAGGCTTGCAACTTTACCACCATATTTATATTGAAAACAGTGACTTGTATTCCGTAGGTTATTGTTCAACTTATTGAATAAATATACCTCCATCTAGGTAAACACTATTTTCTAACGAAATTCTGTTTTTCAAACTTCAATACAATGTTGAACTTACCAATACATTATGTGTATTTCATACATCTTGAGGCTATTTGAAAATGAAGAATCCATGTTAGACCACGTATGAATGCCATTAATGACATTAAATATTATCTTAATTATACACAGTTAGAACAGTTGGACCTAAGATTGATACCGATTATAAGTATGAGTGCTAAATTTCATTGATTATTGTAGTCTATTACTTCCCTGTAGATAACGATTAAGAAATTTTTTGACTCGAACAGTATCCTTTTCTTATTTCATTTAAGTGACAGTAATAAAATAATGCCGATCTCCTTTTGATATTCGTTTAATTACCATTGTTTTTTTTTTGTTTTTTTTTTTGTTTAATAAATATTCAAATTTTAAAAGTTTGGAATAACTATTGATGGAAATAAAATGATACGTATCATTAGTTAAAAATATATTTAAATATTTAGAAATACAATCGTACACTTTTAAGATTACAAATTCGTATCAAATTCAGTTACATAAAGCTTGATTAATTTCTACAGTTGAAAGTCTTTTATAATAAAACTTTATTTAGCCAAAGAAAAATTACGTCTATTAGTCATTAGATCTATAATTAATTATATATCTATAATTAATTATTTAGCTGAACTAAACTTTTTTACAATTGGAAACTTTGTAAATTTCAAAGAACTTGCTTGCAACATACACACAAAAAAGGATATAAAACCTTACAAGGTATAATCATTTGTTAAAGACACATATTTCATTAATTGTTATAAAATGTAAAATCTCTGAAAACTTGAGTAATATATCGATAATGTAATAGACTATCTCCTATAAATTGAAAAACAATTACACTTAGTTTAAAATTTTATGTAAAATAATTGAGATTCTATAGTTATTTTTTCAAGAGGTTTTCACAGTTTTCGTAGGTATAATTATGTCAATGCACAAATCATTATTTCTTATATCATCCAACTCTTAAAATTATAATAAAGTACTATGGATTTCCTAACGAAAAAAGAAAGTGAGTCCGTAAAACATAGTTGCGAAAAATAAAAAAATCGAAAAAAGCAGTTTAAGTTGAGCAATTGATACTACTATTAATTTTATTACAATGGAATACTGTACGCGATTTAAAGTAATATTTTAATTCTCTTGCTATAATTATTAGATTAAATTCTTTTATCAGAAGTCGGATAAAGAAAAATTACAAAATAAATTTTAAATTAGCTTTAAAAGTGAAACAATTACAAATACACTGAGCATCTTGCGCGTTGTTATGGATTGTTTAAGCGATCATTAAGCAGGTGTACGGAATCTTGATCCAAGCATCATTGACGATCGAAAAGCGCAAAAAGTCTCCTCAAATAATGAATATATTAGAAAGGATAAAGAATATGAAGATATATCATCTTTTGTCATAAAATCCGCCTTTTTAAGGATCTTAGCTTCAAGAGGCGCGATAGCATTTATTAATAAATCAAAGAAGTTGAGCGCATTTTTGTCAATGCGATTAAGCGATAAAAACAAAAGTAGACACTCGAGGAAACAAAAATGATGATCATACAGACTATCGGAAATTTAATAATATTTTTATTAAAAATCACGAACAAAAGAAATTAATAGATCTACGTACTTTTTATGCGGATCGAGGCAACACGTTTTAAGAAACTGTCTAAAAAAAAAAACAAATGAATGTTATGAATATTGGTTCAAGACTGTTAAACTATACTAGAATTACAAAAATAAAAAATTATTATCAATCAAAATGTCCTGTTCAAAAAAAATTCAGTTATTAATTGCAAATAGTCAATTACAAAGAAACCTTATATAATTAGACCTTTGTTGATACGACGGAATTATTGTTAATACAACCGAGCCTGACTTTTAATCCGAAACATCCATTGTTTTTACCTAAACGCATTTACATGGCTTTCAAACTTCGATATCTCACAAGCACTAATAATACAGACAAATTATTCTCGTTGTTTTTGACAAAGGCAATATATTTAATATATTTCGCCTTTCAACTAAAGCTGTTGCCTTGGAACTTGTAGAAGACTAAGCGATTATAAAGTATTTTTTTTGCGCGCCGAGGGCTGTTTTCGAATATTTATTTTAATAAGAATACGCACATGGTCGAAGTTTAAAGAAGTATTACGTGACATTCGAAAAATTTATGGACTAGATCAATTAGTAACAAACACATGAAAGTATTACAAAGAGATGAAAATCGAATCTTATGTGATTGCCAGAGTGGTATTGGTCGACAGGGTGTATAAAATCGGAGTATATAAAAAACGTATAAAAATTCTCGTTTTTTATAACTCTTTTTCAACGGGTCGACGCTTATATGATATTATCTTTCAGTATTATACTCGAATAAATATATAAATAGATTTTAATGTACATATAAATAGTTGTGCATATTAAAATATAAGCAGAAGTAGGATATATATGTTATACAAAATATTACAGAGATTTTGAACGAGATCGTTCCTGTATTGATACGAAATAATTCATCGGGATTTCAAAACTACCTATCGTAACTTACTCTTTCCATATAGCCATAAGATTCGTGTTTTAAATGAAATAGTTTAAATGAAATAGTCCGTGAAATAGTTTGCAATATTATGAATCGAACAAAATGTAATGCAACGTTGTTTTACGCTCACATCATATTATTCACTTGCGTATCGATTCACGCAAGTACTAGAATTTATGTACGAGAGTGACGTGATTCCAACAAATAATAAATATTGATGATTACGACAGATGACTACTCTCCTTAATCATGAATTCAAAACAAGAAAAAAATTCAATTAAAAGTCAAATGTATTGTGGAACAATACATCACTACGTTAAGTAACGAAAAATTCGCCAATTATTGTTGCTAAATTTTATGATGGCATAATGATACTGTCTAAAAATTATTATATAATACCGGAAATAATGCAAGTTAATGTAAGTGACATAACTTATTTTGTTACGTAATTCTGAGAAGGGGATCGAAAATATTTATAGATAGAGAACCTAAACAATTGTGTACTCAACTTTATCATTGCCTAGGATAAATCGGTTACGGTAACGTTAGATAAGTTAACGCTGTATTATATATTGCATTATTTTAAATGAAAGTGTAATACTGAATCTTGCATTTTTTGAAGAAAAAATTGGATGTGCTAGATGATTAGCAAAGTTGGTTTGGTTAAGGAAGCAACATATATAAAGACTGATTGTTAATAATGTAATTGAAGGTGAAAATAATCGCTACCTTGCATATCGTCTGTGCTTATGATTTTTGCAAACCACTACGTATAATTAATCTTCCTTCCAACAATTTCTTTATTTTTTCTCGGCCTCATCCGATACTAGTCAATAATAAACCATATTTTTTGTAAGTCTTCAAATATAAACTATGATGACGTTAAAACAAATTCAAATGTTTTTTTTTTGCATTTTTTTCGCTTTTCTCAAATAAAAAATTCAAATAATAAATTTATATTGTTAGAAAAATATATGTATTTTTTATAATGACCGAATAATTACTTAAAGTAAATTATAGATAACAGCTAAGTATGCTTCTGAGAATGGTCTCATTTTATACTTTTAATTCGACGGATGCAAACCATAAAATCATGAGCTTGTTTTTAGTAAATAATCCATATTGTTGCATTTTATCTCCATAATTAGCCAAAAATTAAATGTACAAAGTTTTAAGAATGGCGACATAGGAGCAATTAAGTGATGTACTAATTTGAGACTAAGGTATAAAACTTATTCTGAAAAATAATATGGACTCTTATTATAATAGTAAAGAGTTTTTATTAATTACTATAACGTTAGATAATTATTCTTATTCGTTATTTATATCACTAACTTATAATACTTGGCTTTAAATTAAATTATTTGTTCAAATATCCGAAAGTGTGTTTAACCTAGTTTAATGATTACGTACGTAATTATTGAGCGCGATCAAATAATAAGACTGTTTTGTAAGATAGCGAAAGTCTCATACAAGTACGCATGGATTTGAAAAATACACGTGGACAAAAATTAAGAATTGAGATGATGATTAAAACAAACTCGACGACAAAATATAAAATAAAATAATATCAGAAAAATACAATTCACAGTTGGTGATGAGATCGCGTCTTCAACGCACAGTCCTAACCATACCTCCTATACGTATTCACAAACGATCTGCAAAAGTAACAACCCATATCAGTAGTTAACTATTTTCCTCAGTGGCAAAATAATTATGCTGTCGAGTAAAAGCAATCGGGACCAATACTGATTCAAGCATTGCTCACACAGATCTCTTCATACCTTGGGAAGGGAGCGTGCGTGTAATCATTCCACCAATTTTTGGTAGACTCGAGTACAAATTATACTAGAAAGATTTACACAATAAACAGAGTATTTCATGCTCTCAGAAATAAATCAATCCGATTTACATATCTTATTCACTAATGCTTTATATTCCTTCCAAACTTAAGTTGAGATCGATAAAGACAATATTATCTTTGAGTTATCAACATTAATCCAGTTCCTACTTTATCAACGACTAGAGTTTGTACATTAATTTCACATGAATATTTAACGTTTAATGATATTTAAAGATTATTCCTTTGAATTTTCAGATAATAAAAAGGGGTCTATGATAACTCAAAGAAAATGAAAGTGAATCGAAATTATCCGAAGAAAGTACACTGCAACATCTGTTTATTAAAAATTCTCTTCTAGTATGACTTTCATTGAAAAAAAGAGGAAGAATGCCATGCCAGATGAGGCAACAAATTCCTGTAATGCAAGATTCTACCATTGATGCATGACCATCTGACGATGAAGACAGTCGGAGGTGTACGAATTGTTAACAAAGTGTTGTTGTTCATGCTACTATTATTTCTCTTAATTATTTTATAAAATGTTTCAATATTGCAATTTTTCAAATTTGATGATAGACACTGAAGGAGTCAAAATTGGTTAATTCATATTTTTTATCTATAAAACAATATAGAAATCTATATTTTCCTACTATACTGAGTCTCACTTGTTTTACAACATTACCATATATCAGAGACATCTGAGAATGATGGATAATATTATTTCATTCAAGTTACTAAAATGAATTTCCTTGTATCTGTGATGCAACTTTTTCCATAATTTTCTTTTTTTTGAACAATTTTATCCAATAGTTGGGTATTTTGAAGAGCATGTATTTCTTTTCTGGTTAACTAATTCATGTTATCTCTAGCCTGCTAATATTTCTCGAGGACGGAAATGTTATAAAATGGTGTTATAAACTTTAGTACAATTAGTATAGGAATTACTTATGTCTATCCCTTTTCTATAAAAAATATAACCATTTTTTGGAAGCATTGCTTAATATTCTCAAAATTCAATAATTATATTAAAAGTTAAAGTAGCTGCAATGATAATAATAATACAATAATATAATAGTAAACGTACCTTTAACAGTTTGTCGTTTAAAATTGAATTATTTGAGTCAACGAATTTCGTTAAAGAAGTGCATTTCTCCTGTTAATTTTATTACACACGACTACATGCATATTTTTTTAATTTTTACCCGATGTGATAATTTTTATTTATAATTAACGAAAAGTAATTCTTATGAAAATATAACAGACAAATATAATTTCATTATTTGAAATTTAACAAAAATATTTTCTTATTTTTTTCTGTATCAATTTTATTTTAAGAGTGTTAACAGTAATGGCTAATTAAGTAAAATAATTTTCTTAACTATAAAATACAATGGTAAGGAAATTTTAACAGAGTACCTTAGATCATATCTTCAGTTTTATAAAACTTTATTTGTAACTAACTTATTAACTTTTAATAGTAAAAACGCAGTACTTCACAATCATATGTAAAATTTTCATTTTCCAAGTAAAATATATCACCCATTATCTACAACTTGTATAATACTTGTACTTACCATTTATCTATTATCTCGAAACCTCGACATTTTGGTTTTTCGTTAAGTCTGCGTATTTCTTGTAATATAACAATAGGCCATCAATTTACATGGCACGCCAATTGGATTAAAACAATTGACTCCTGGCTTATCCGTTGTCTTGATAAATTACTGTCACTCGCGTAGTGTGGATGAAGGCTCCGAATATAGTCCACTTCTACCTTTCCAGGTCAATAAAATTCTCCGGGTTATGCTTGAGATAACACTGCGGATGCTACTAGAGACTGTAGCATTGTCCATTGTTACATTAAGCCAGTTGGTGCACTTGAACAAAATGTACTTGAAGATATTTGACGACTGTTAAGATATAAAATCGTTCAGAACAATTTAGTAACGTCCGCTCAATGCTAGGATGATGTTATGGCAATGCATACACGTCGGCACTTGCTGAAAATACATTTTCCACTGCACTTTCTTTTGTAGGATTGTTTCAAAGTGTTTTGCATCAACATTCATCCACATCCGGAAAAATCCAGCGTATACCCAATAGCATTTCGAATTATGCTGGGCTCAATTTTCGAAAGGATTTTTACCCCGTGAAGTTAGTGTTCATGTGCGCTTCCCTCAACAGTGTAGCGCCGCCGAGAGCATGTACGACTGTCAATGACGGAGCCACATTGGAGAAGATTCTGGCACACAGGAACAGCTGGGGTGTGAATCAATACACACCTTGTATTCACGTGCAAGGTTAAAGCATTCAATAGGTCGACCGAAGAATCGAGGTCTGTGCAAAAGAAGAAAACGATCCGTGCTTGCAATGGGTAGTAGATCTGTATAACTGCTGTAAGATGCACAGTTTTGTTGTCCCATGAGGTTAATCGTACCGACCGTACTTGTAGTACTTGTCCTGCGAATTTTCAATCCTATAATATGGTGGACGATCGATAATGGAAGATAAGGCCATCTACGAATTCACAGAAAAGGCCTCAAAAAGTCATCCCTAGTTCTTTGTCACACCTTCTGTAGTTATCATCAGAGTATGATTAAGACACCTACTACCATCTGTCATATTGATATCTCTTATTGGAAATTAGAACGAAAGTAAGCTACAAATCACGCCAATCTTGCGATGTTATCTGTGTCACCTATGCCTTTTTCAGAATCTTGCATCGTTAGAAAGGATAGATGTGTAGTTTATTCGTGTTGCCAGACTGAAGTCGTCGAAAATATGGGATTGATGAAATATTGTATTCGGTAGTAATGAACGATGTCAATCTCTTTATGGAAGTCTCAAAATTCTGATATTAATGGGGATTTTGTCGGAATTTTACTGTACCCGTTCCTATCAATAAGATAGAGAAGCAATTGACGTGTAAGAATACTTTTGGTACAATCAAATTTTGCTCTAGTCTTTAGTAGTCGTGATCTACTTAGAATTCTTCATAGAAAAATGCTCTTTTTGCTCAACTTTGATGAGTGTTTTACAAAAAACTGCGTTATCACGCTTGATCATTTTTAAAAAACGAAACGACCTATTAAAAGAAGTTAAACCCGAATGTGACACATTCAACTTATGAGAGGTTCAGACTGGATCTTGCATCAATTTTTACGATAGTAACAAAAAATTAATGATAATGCATCTAGAGATCAGACTTTAGACGATGTTTACAATCGATAATTGACATCAGTATAGAGAAAAATAGATATCGAAAGAAAATGTGTGCCAACTTTTGTAAATTAAAGTAAGGGGGAGCTAGAGAGGAAGTTTTAAATATTTACTAAAGATGTCAAACCAGAAGCAAATAAGACATCCGAAGTTATCTTAAAACTGCAAGATGCTATTAATAATGGTCAAGGATAACATTAACATATAATCCATCGATTTTAATCCCGTTCTCGTCGGAGAGGGTAATATCGAAAGTAACTCCATATTTCGGAAAATCCGATGTGCCACAACCATTTTCTAAATCGATGCTCCATTCCACCCGTAGTTTATCATTCTCGTCTCTCCACCTACGCGATGCTTGTCGGTCTGCAAACGCAATTTCGCGCAAAGACGTAGAGATGGAGGACTTGTTCGTTTTTTTAAAGAATCGAGTCAAGATTAAAGCCGGAATCAAGTGAGTTCAACAATTCTTGGGGATTAAAATTCGAGGCATCGCCTGTCTGCAGATTGTCCAAGAAATCGAATCCTAAGTCAGTCGCGTTTACCGACGAATCCGTCTGTTGTTGCTGTGGTTGCGGATGAGGTGGAACCTGAGGCTGTAAGGCGCCGCGCGTACTTGGACTGCCCCCGCCATACTGTTGATGAGGATGCATTGGAGAACCTGTAAAGCCCATAAGAAAATATGCGACGATTGTAATAATATGCAAATAATATACGCATGTATTACTGTGATTGCTTAAATTTATTCAAAACACGTAATATACATTATGCTTTATATGAATATGTTTTATTTATCTGATCGTTATTCATTTAAACTTTTGCGTAATCAATTAAGATATCTTTCCCTTTAATGTCTCTTTTTTCTTTATACGCAAGAAGCAATTGAAAAATGTAAGGAATAAAATTTTTTCTTTCTACTAACGCAACCAGCGACTTGAAAAAATCGTACAAGAACAGTACGATTAGCTGCTACTAGATGAAATTGTTGTTAATGATAATAGTTTAGTAAATTTTGTTTTTGGAAGAGTCTTAAATAAGCGAGTAACAATTACCAGTTCCACTGCCCGACGAGACGACAACAGTACTAACAGACTGTGTTTGCGACATTTGTAATTGCATTCCAATTTGATTGTTGGCTTGCTGTTGATGTTGCTGTTGTTGTTGCGACACGACGATTTGTTGCTGTAACGCAGTATTTGTCATCCCAGCACCAGTCATTACTCCACCGCCTTGGGATCGCAGCAATTGTTGATGCTGCATTTGCGCTGCACTCATTTGAATGCCACCTCCGCCACTCATTCCAAAACCTCCTAGGAAAAATCCACATATTTTTAAAAAATTTTAGTAGCTTAGTTATTAGCGATAGATTATTTCCGTATCATTTGTGTTTTGAATTTATATAGCTGCTATGTCAAGTAACTTGCCTTGTTATGGGATTTATTTCATTTTAGGATTCGAAATAACAACTTTATAACAATAATACACGTAATATTACAGAAAGTCTATTATGGAGATATTAAACTTTTATGATAATTTAATAAATTATAGCTTTTATCACGCGCCACAATTATTACATAACTGACTCTCATTCGGCTTTAATACACACTGATAAACGTGACTGTGATATATATCAAGAAATATATAAAAAACAATTTACAAATTTATTGCAATTGTAATAAAGCTACAAATATACTCTTTATGTTTAATATTTTATAAAAGGTAAATATATAGTAAAATTCAATAGGTGTTTATACATTCATGATAATAAAATATTCCCACGGATAAAACAATAATATATTAAATTTAATTAGAAATAACTCATAGATATTGTTTACGTATAAATAATCGCATCTATTAAACACTATTGGTAACACGTTTGAAATGCATTTTTTGTTAAAATCAACTAAAAGGTTTCGAGTTTAATTTGCATTGTATGCCCAGAAATATTGTTTATGTATTTTAAACCCATAAATAATTTTAAAAAATGAAACAAATTAAAAACAAGTGAATATGACAATACCTTGATGGTGTTGTTGTTGCTGCTGTTGCATGAAAATATGCTGCCAGTTTTGGGTATTTCCGCGGGAGGCAATACCATTGCCAAGAGTATCGGGTGGTCCGATGTTGATGTTCGGCGGCCGCTGGTTGTTCGTCCGCGGGTATCCCAGTCTTTGTTGCATCTGGTGCATGCCTCCAATGGCGCTCATGCCAGCAGCGGCAGCCGCATTCGGGCCTGCAGTCAAACTCACCCCTACTCCGCCTACACCTCCAACACCTCCAACGCCCCCAACACCACCAACTCCGCCCACTCCAGCAACTCCAACTCCACCGCCACCCATGTACATCGGGTTAGCAGCCGCGTGCATCGCCGTTTGCTGAGCCAGTTGGGGTCTCATCATTGGACCTGCGAACAGCATGTAAATCCTTAAATCACCGACGGAAAACGCGCAGATATTATATATTTGTAAGGAGAATGTCGAACTTACCTGAGGGTGGCATGGGTTGTTGGGTAACTCGGCGCATCGAAGCAGCGTTAGCAAACCTTGATTGCTGTGCCATACCGATGCCCGCGTGCATTAATTGTGCCTGGGCCGTTTTGTACTCCGGTGGCGGTGGTCTTACGATCCCTCCACCCATTCCTGCTGACATGTGTTGCTGCTGTTGATGCTGCTGCTGCTGATGCTGCTGCTGTTGGTGCTGCTGCTGCTGGTGCTGCTGCTGCTGATGCTGTTGCTGCTGCTGCTGGTGCTGTTGTTGCTGCTGCTGATGTTGCTGCTGCTGCTGCTGATGCTGCTGCATCGCCTAGATTTATTAAACGTCATATCTAGTTGTTTCTATCTCTGTTGCTTTCATTTTACTTTCTTTCACCCACATAAATGTCGCTCCACTACTGATTCGCGTGAGAAATAAGGTTCGAGTTAGAGTCGATCGGCTGGATTAAAGTTTACTGGTTCGCGCGAAATCAATGAGAGGAACCTGTTGCTCTTTGTGGGGATGGTCGGGGGGTTGACTTACCTGCTGAGCGCGTAGCATCTGCTGCTGCTGAAGTAGTTTGGCATGCTGTTCGGAGACTTGAGCTCCTGGCACTTGCTGTGGCTGCTGCTGCTGCTGGGCCTGAGCGGCAGCTTGCTGCTGTCCAGGATGGGGTCGTGGCTGTGGTTGCGCTGGACCTGCTCCACCAGCACCGGCTCCAGCAGCGGCTCGCTGTCTCAGGCTTTGCTGCGTGAAGTTTATCGTCTGGGACTGGGAGACCGTACAGTACGCCTCGTTTGGACCGACTGGAACACCTTGCTGCTGCTGTTGCTGGCTGAAGTACATTCCCTGCTGGGCAGCCACAGTCACGTTTCCTGGCTTCAGTTCGCTTGTCAGCTGCATGTGTTGTCCAGCGGATACCTGCAACGTTCGAACCACATTTTTGAGAAATAAAAGAATCCTTTTGTAAAGATATTATTTCGGAATACGCATAGCGGATGATTTAAGTTTCAAACTAGGCTATCGTACGATTCTCAAACTTCCAAACTGAAATACTGTATTGCCAAGAAAACACAGTTGACTTAGACTTAGATTATTCTATTATTTAATGAATTAATGTAAAGTATAAACTTCATTAACTTAAAAATCAGTTCTAAACTTGACTAAAACAAACGATAATAACAATGCTCAACAAGTCTATTTGTCTGTATTTTGTTTGTTATTTTTAAGAGAAAGTGATTGGGGAAGTTGGTGAAACTTCGCCAGAGTACAGAGAAACAGTATAAGAGGGTCCGATAAGATAGGAACGGGAGTACATAAACACTTAAGTTCGAGATAGAGAAAGAACAAGTTATTCGATCGAATTAGGATACATTGACTCTGTAAAATGCTAAATTTTAAATAATATTCAAATTTACTTAAATAACTTTAAACAATGTTTTTCGGTTTTTTACCCATTGAGAAACAATTAGTATGAATGAAATGTTGTGGTTATTACATAATGCCGTTTGATTATGATCAAAGATTATAGAAAAGAATGTTTCGTTTCTTCTACGGAGTCCATTTCGTTTAACTCTCTCTTCTTTCATTTCTTGTCACAATTCCGTAAGATCTGCATGAAACTCTTATCAAACTTTTTTACATTTCATTTATAATACGAATTTCAACTATAGATTTCTTTTTATTCTGAATGCAACTTTTGAAATATCAAGGACAATTTACATAGTCGTATCAATATATTTTTTAATGTATGAACGTTTTACTTAACAGTTTATAAATAACCACTTTTTATAGTACGATATTTAAAAAATTACCAACAATTATGTAAACTTTACATTCGTGTAAAAGTAAAAAATTAATCGATTAACTTTACTATTTGAACAGTTGGTAGGTTGTTTATATACCACGCCAAGATACTTTCTAGGCCGATAAATTTCATTTTATCCGAATGCTCTCACAGGAACATTATAGTAAAGTAATTTGTAACCCTTTTATTTTATGCATAATTTTCAACATCCACTTAAAACGAATAAAAATCATAAATTCAGTATAAGAGTCTCAGCAGTTTAAAATTTTTCTTCGTCACCTTTCAAAAAAATGAAAGTATATATATGGAATTCCAACTGAAGACCTTCGAAATGATAGATTGAACGCAAGTCTTGTTGTAACCCAACCAAGAATTTAATGTTACTATCTTTAATTTGTCTAAATATAAGGCAATTAACGTTTTAATATAAAGTATTTGTATAATAATACGTGATTCCCATTCTAATGTAAATGAGGATAAACTAGAAAATTTTGATTAAAGCTCATAATAGAAGCCTTAACAAAAAATACCTTTTATTGCGTTTTAATACAGAAATAAATATAGCTCACGGTACTGAAAGTCGAAATGTTGGTAAACGTAAGTTTTTAATAGGATAAAAGCATTTTCGTAGCAAGACATATCAAAAGTACTTTTTCGTATATTTTAACATGCTCTCATCGGATCGTTTTATCCATTGAACTCGTGAGTCTTATTTAAAACAAAGTGAAAATCAAGTGGTATACAAAAAAGCAAATGTGTAGATATATTATAAAATTGGTTTTCCTTATCAACAGAAGACAAATGATGATGAAGAAAACACTGGTAACTATTCGTATTCCTCTTTTAAATGTGTCTGACTTGATCCGTATATTTTCTACTTCTGTATGAATATGTAAATTCACTCTGAAAGTTCATGACCAAGTGTGTTTTTTAGTTTACTCATCGGTCGGGTTGACTGACGCTTCTTATTTAAATTCATATTATCTGCAAGTTTTAAGATTGTAATTGATTAAAAAAAGTTCTATTTACGAAGATGAAATCGCCGTTTCAATAACTTTTCTCATTGCCTAATATCTCCAATTGAAATAGATTATAAAATTGCAAATCACGATATCTACTTCATAAATTACAATTGCTTTATTAGATTCGTGTAAAAAAAAAAAAAAAAAAAAAAAAAAAAAAAAAAAAAAAAAAAAAAAAAGTTGAATCTTTTTATAATAAAATTCCATTGCCCATCCTGTAGAATTTTATTAAAAGCGGCAAAATCTTGAAGTTGGTATTTAGGCTATCGTATCAAAGGGCTTAAAAGGTCAAGTGAAGATGAGCAGGAAAAGGGACGGGAGCTCTCGAATATCGATCGCGAATGGATAAGGGCTTCGCTACACTTGTCTTTTTTGCTGCTCGTCCACCATGTACGGTGTGAGGGAAGAGCAGCAACGACCAATTGTGCATGTGAATCATCCACTGGACTAAAACTAATTAATATCCGTGTAGAGAATTTGATTGGCTTTATTCGAGTGGGTATATAAGCAGGAGATGATTTTTCGTACGAACGGTGCGAAAAGCGAAAGGGAAGAGGCAATGCAAGGATCCAAGTGTCTTGGCGTCGGTGCCGTCTTTTCGTGTCGACTCTGGCACATTGGCATGCGCGCCTATTCACCCACTCGTCGCGATCGATCCCCTTTTCTCCTGTCGCAGTTTACACACCACTGTGCGCCTCTTGGACACTAAAGAGATATAACGGTCTCACCTCTCCTATCCCCGAAAATTATGCCGTCTTGTCTTACAAAAACGACCAGCATGCGTCACAACAAAGTTCAACATTATTCACGAAATTTCGGTCTTTCCTTCCTAGGCAACCGAACGTACATTCCCCACCTTTCCTTCCTTCCTTCTCTCGCTACCTCCAACTCTTCCATCCACTAAACCTAGTTTCTTCCTTCCTTCCTTCCTTCCGTCCGTCCGTCCGTCCTTCCCTCCCTCCTATCCTGCTTCCTTCCGTATAACTTCAATAACGTAAATTGCAAATAAAAATACTATTTGTAACGATTATTTTTACCGTTTATTCGCGGAGTTGTTATTTTTTCAGTCAAGTAGACAATTCTTTGGCTCGTGCCAAAGAAATTTTCTAAAAGAAAAAATGAATAAAATTCTTTATAAAAAAAAAAAAATATATATATATATGTATATATATTCCTTTATGGGCACTAATTATGCATTACATATAATTACAATATCTAGCTTCTTAGAAATACACTTCTCGTTCAAAAACGACTTTGATATTCAAAAAAATACTTTGATGCTCGCGTAAGAGCTATTTAATTTATTAAGTAAAATAAAAAATAAAGTTATAAGTATGTACGAATTTTCGTATAAATAATTATATTGAAATAACTTTGTCAGCAAGTAATGCGGTACAAGTAATAATTGTACTTTATAAAATTTATAGAATTCCAAATTCTTCATCAATTTCTTCCATAAATGATTTATTTCTATTTTGTGAAATTCCTCTCTATAAATACTAAAGAGACATTAAAACAAAAGGATATGTTACTTGTAAAAAAAAAAATTTTTTTCTCAAGTCGGATAAAAATCCTAATGCGTAGAATAATTAACATTATTTAATGTAATTATCAGAAATAATTGTTCTAAGGAAAGGAGAAAGTATTTCTGCGCTTATTTCCTTAGAAATGAAAAACTGAAACGGAGTTATTATCGAAGTTTGAGGAGTAGGTTGAGAAGAAGGGGTTATAAAAGTCATGAAAATCTGCTTTGTACAGAGCTTCGGCGTTGTGTGTACCAATAGCTGTCATCATAGAGGCCAACTCCTTTTCCCCTACCCCACGCTCTCCCTCTTTCTCGCTCGCTCTCTCTCTCTCTCTCTCTCTCTCTCTCTCGCTCTCTCTCTGTTAGGTGCGCATAGTGGTATATCGACCGTACTACGGAATAGAAGCTGGCGATTTAATCCTGCGACGCGATGGCTGTTACACTTTGTGGAATGACAAGAGGGGAGCGAGGCTCGTGAACTAACTGCTCGCCTAGCGCACTGACAAAATGCGAAAAGCAATTTAGAAGAAAAAAGGGTCTCTCTCCACTGAAATATGGAGAAGTGAAACTCGTAAAAAGAACAAGTTGCGTATGATTTCTACACTCTACGCTTAGACTTTATTCGTCGAAAAAGCAATTTACGTTTTCATCCAGGAATACGAAAACCAAGTCTTTTCTTTTTTATTAATGGCGACAGTCTCCCATTCATTTGTTGCGTTTACCAATAAAATGGCGAGACCGCGGTAATATCGACGCATCGATAAAAACCTCCAATTTTTTCTCGAATGTCGCACATGATCGGTTTAGAACGCGGCGCAGCAGTTTTTCGAGCAACGACACTCAATAATGTAGGCAGCACAGACTTATGCAAAATAAATCAACCCCTGAAGTTCGCATGATGGTGCGATTCGGAATGTGCGTTGGATTCGAGTGGAGCACTTTACCCCCTCTGCACCGTGTTCCAGCAAACGCGCAAGCGCCCATAACGTTTCACCGGCGAAAAAGCTACGAAGGCGGAGCTAATAATCCTAATGAATGAAGGAGAGACGGTCAGCTACTTCCCTCTTATCAACGTACCTTAAAAAACCTTAAAAAACCTTTTTAAGAATAAGTATTCCGTGGCGCGATTAAAGAAATTACGACGATTAAATTAACTCGAAAATTAACGACTATTGATCGGCTCGCAAGGGATTTATCGCGCCAATTCTCCGTAGCAGACGTATCCCAAGCGGAAAAAGGAGATGTTCGAATGAGCATAATTTTTAGCGAAATAAAAGGGAAAAATGATAATGTCGGAGAAGAGAAGAAGCAGTAACCGGTTGCCGCCAGCAGGGCACGAAGCCCCGATTCACATGTCAGTCAACTTGACTTACATGTATATATATATATATATATACCAGGCGGACAACTATAACGAAAGGTGACGTAGCCGCTCAGACTGCGTACATTTGCGACAGCGGTTTGCTCACTCGGAATGGTATGGTTGAACCTATCGCCGGTAAAAATGTCAACTGCAGCTACGAGGGGACGTGCTTATTCTACCAGCGCCGAATAAACTCTGCGAACTATTTGTACAAGGTACGGTAAGCATTTATTAAGCGTTGCATTGAATACCAAAGCAAAGCTGATAAGCAAAAACGATGATTAATACCAGGATAGGTGCCAGTCGCAATGACACTCGAATATTGCGAGGCGAGATTTTGCAGGCAAAGCGCCGGTAAACTTTACGGCGAATCGAAGCAATAAATATTTGCATTGTAAAAGCTAGCGGTGCGTTAGCGTTAAATCAAACAGCTTGCGTACTAAACTACGCAGAGTATGCGGATACTACGTATTAGAAATTAGGTGGAGAGCCAACGAAATAAATCATAACACCGCAATTTACAAATTGAGCAATGAAAGTTCGATAAGTAAAGCGATGATGGTCTTGCGTTTCGGCAAGTAAAATGTACTCGCTGCAGCCCAGTAGTGCCGAATTTAAGAAAGAGCGCTTTGAAAATATTTTTCATTGCCTACATTGATAGCTTTGAAAGATGCTAAAACTTTCAAAACACTCTGACCTACACTAAGCATAACGAGCGGTATAATACACTCAGCATAATAAGATATAAATCCTAGCTGGTTGAGTTATCCAGCGATTTACTGGGAAAACCGGTGGAAGGTTTCATCTTTCCTCGATGCTTTGCAAAGAAAAACTCTGGTAATCGTTAAATTTTCGGTTTGAGAATAACGCAGTTAACGGCGTCACTTTAGTAGGTGTCGTAAATACCGTATCGCGTATCATACGTCAATGTTCGTTGTTGAAAAGGTCCGAAGGCACGGAAAATATTCAGCTACAGATAAGTACCTTCTTGAACACTGCGGTACAGTACATTGTTACGAGAAAAAACATATCATTATTATTAGAATATATTTGTTCGAGTTACTTTTACTTATCCCAAGGATGAGTAAACTTGAAGAGAGCAATATTTGAAAATTTTCTGCGAAAGTATGCAACCTTGTCTTCGTGTTCGTTATTTAATAATTATCCGAAAATCCTACTTAACTTTGATGCTAGGGAGTAGTAATCGGAAATAAAGCAACGTAACGCTTACTAATGGAATTTCCTTCGCGTAAAACTATCATATCAGCCTAATTTATTACGGCAAATAAGATAATAAAGACCATTAGAATCTAAGAAGAAGTATGTATGATTAAAAAGTGATTAAGATTCCGAGCAGCGATTCGGTCATCCCCTACTCCATGACATAATCCGACTACGAATAGAATATTGATAGAATTGTAAGAATAAATCTGAATTGTTTGTTAGAAATTATATTAAAGTAAAAAAAAAAAAAAACTTCGCAATAGAATAATTATGCTAAAAACTAAAAAAGGAATTTATCAGTTGCCAATCATATATTGTATTGACCGTCGTTGAATCCCGATGTAAATGTCACTTGATGTATATTAAGTAGAGGATTCGCGGAAGACGAATATTGAGTTTCAAGAATTCACGCAGTACGGAAGATCATGACAAAACGAAAACATTGGACAAGTTAGTAAAGCATATCTTAGTCAATTATCGATTCCAATACTGCCCAGACAGCATAGACTTAATTGAATTTTAAATACGATTGAATAAACTGTAGTTGCACACATGTTTTAATTTTGTTTTAGCTTTTTACAAATTGAGTTAACAGTGCGATGAATTTTCTTCGGTCTTTTAGTCGGTAAATTAAATGTATGTCATCACTTATAGAAATTGGTCTTATAACACGCAATGAAATATGAGAAAAACAGAAAGTAGGTATTGATCTAAGGTAGGGTCGTGTGATTAATAATCCTCATTAAGCATCTACTCCAGCGAGTCAATACTGTTATATAACTGATTCAGCTTAAACAGTTAAGGTCACATTAAATGCTTTTTATAGAACACAAATTAGAGTGTGCGTAGTCAGTTTATTACGTATAATGCATCATTACTTTAAGTTGACCCACTGTGTGTTGTCATTTGGTTCGAAAGATAAAATTAATTATATTTTTATTTAAATTCGTAGCAGAGTGCGTGTAGTTATTAATTAATTACCTACTTAAGAATTATTGTAATGCATTTGTAATATTTTAAATCGAAATTAAATGTACAACTTTAAGAACGATTAAATTTCCACAGGGCGCCAACAGTCGGTGTAACCTGTAAAACCTTAAAACGCATTTTCTCAAAATCATGGAAACTGGTGCAACAAGTTTCAGCCGAACAATCCCGAAAAATCCCGAAAATCCATCGCTTCGCTTGATCCTAATGATTTATTCGAGATAAAACGAGATAACGTTTAAAAAACTTTATAAATCAAATTACGTTTTTCGCTTTTGAATTTAAAAATTTTCAAGCATCTGTTACGTACATTGACAAGCCAAGTTTTTTCGCTAATAGCATTTGATCGATATCCTTACTTCAAACGAGTACCACGAGCTGGTGTGCCTCCATCGTTTTAAAACTTGGACGATAAAGAGTCTGCAAACTTAGCGTTCTAGAGACATTTCGTAACGAGCCTTCGCATTATTAAAATTTTTCTCCTTGTTTATTAAAATAGCGAGTGGATAATCGCTCAGTTATCGAATGAAAAATTCCAAAAAAGTAACCTATTTGTCGCATCCTCGTTCCGGTTAACCTAAGAAACACCCCGTGTTACAAGACTCGTCCCCGACTTTACATTCGCTTCCATTACATTTCCAAAAACGAATTATTCTTCTCAGTGCAACGACGGCTGATGCAAACGTAAATGCCAAGCTCAATTCACGTTGTACAATCACGCAGCTTTCCTGTTTTATCTTTGCGCTCTATCATGCCGACGCAGCTCCACGTACAGTTACCAAATCAGCCCGATGTTAAAGTTGGCTAGGTTTACTCGCTTCCTGTTGCGTTACTGCCGCCGAGTCGACTATCGGGTCGACGCAGCACTGCGTGGTAATAGATTAGCTCGATCATTGTAGCGAGTCAGTAGGCTTCGTTATTTTCCTCTTCTTGGTGCCATGTTTCCAACTACTCCACACCTCACTTCTTTCTTTCCATCTGACGCTGTAGCAGTCGCGCCTTTAATACGCCACGTTCTCAACTCAACTGCAGTAGTGAGTGCACCACAAATTTATGGTTAAGCAATGCTTCTGAACCGCTTATTCCAAGGCAAAATAAGGATAACACAGAAAATTTAACGACGTTGTAAAACAATATCCGAGATTTGTTGCTTTTACTCTCGACACTTTCTACGGCTTGAAACTATTAGCGACGTTACGATACAGTTGTGAGGGAAGGTTTACCTGCCCCCCTCCCCCCGTTTCTTTTTAATGTAATTCAATTGTCTTTTGATCGTGTCGAAACTCTCATTCGATTCGCTTGTAATACGAATTATTTAACCGACAGGGAGTGCAATTCCACGATAATCCCCAAAACTACGCAAAAATACTCAATTTCGATCAATCGATTTTATATGCTCTACTGGCATTAGTACAAAACACGATGTAAAAATAGCAATAAGCGTCCTTGGTTTTTGAGCAGTAGAGTTCAACCTTACTGACAGGATATATTCCGTTTACACAATCATCTTTTTTTTTTTTTTTTAAATCGGCTAATCGGAGCGGAAAATAATTTTTTCAAGACTTTTACAAATTTTTCCGCACACGCATTCTTTTATTTCGACAGCTGCAGCAGCCTGCAGCATTAATCGAGTGCAATTTTTAAGCGTTATTTGTCCCCGTATATTTTAAAATCGATAATTAAGTAACCCTCGTGTGAAACTCGTGTGAAAATCTATCCAAAGAATACGAGCTTAAAAATATATTTTGTTTGAAAATAGTTGGTGACGCGATCGAACGAGTTGAAAGACACATAAGCGCGTCACACCGAGCCCGAACATGTAGTGTTTTAATTTGAAGCCAGAAACTATTTTTAAGCAGCGAACGCTTATCTGGACTGAATCAAGTATGCGCTTATAGATTCCAGAAGAGACCAGCGGAATTCGATTTTTATACTTATAGCGCAGCTGCAAGTTTACACTTAAGAACTCGATGCAACGTAAATTAATGAATCGGAGGTTGACGATCCGAGTTTGGATAACTGGCAGAACAATCGGCGAATAGCTTCAGGTTTAAAAATTATCGATGCAGCCGAGCTACCGAACACCGATTTTAGCTCCAAGAGGAGCTCCTCCGATCCCAGCTTTTATGTAAATAAATCGAACGATCGAACAATAAAGCCGAGGAATTTCCATCGTTGTATCGTTCCGAGTTATCAAAGCGATCGAGGCGATCTTGAAAATGCAGTGGAGCATTTTAAGAGTCTCCGAGGGCATTTCCAGAAAAATCGTTGCTAAGGATGGGGTCACGCGCATACATTTGGCCGCGTGTACGACCGGCTGATGACTGAGTACGTCAGCTCGGCGCACTGCGCGAATCCGGTTGACTTGCTAATTTTAACTCGACCGTGACACTAGAGTCCCGAACGGAGACTCAAACGAAGGCAGAGAAACGCGTGGAAAGCAAGAGAATGCACTAGAGCGCCGATACAGTGTGCCAGTGTTCGCTTACCTCAAAGGCATCATTCCTCCACTCGAACCTTCGAGCGCCCAAGTCAACAGTCCCACTGACCACCGCTTGATCACGCTTATTCCGTAAACAGGAAACTAAATAATCGTGAAAAATTGTTTCCGGCGCATTGTATATCCTCTATTGTCGTTAGCTTACACGATGTCACGACGACTCCCTCCCTCCCGCCTTTCTAGTCATTTACCGCTTGCGTTTGGATGCTTCAAGTCTGAACTTTCGAGCGACAGTTATCCGAACACCAGACCACGAACAGACGCACCGAACAAAGCCAAAAGTCAAAGCAAACGAACCGACAAGGAATCTAATTCTCATTCTCATACTCGGTTTATTTCAAAAGGCACATTAGAACCGCATAATTCGTCAGGGTCTTTGGAGAAGCGGTACTCATGCGCTCGTGTCATTTCAACAGGAATGACACGATGCGCCAGTGTCGAAATTGTCGATCGATTATTTCTCGTTACCGTTAACGAACTGAAAACTAATTTTACGATTAATTAATACTAATTTTGGTTCGCATTTGTAAATACATCCAATTTTCACGCTCGATAATTGTTCTTGTTTGCATTCTTCGATTTGGGTTCTAAGTCCTCTTGCTCGTGAAAAGGTATTCGTTATTAGTCCTGGCACGAGAGGCACCAGAGGCACCAGAGGCACCAGAGGCACCAGAGAACGTCACCCCACTTTTAATCTACTCGTCAAAGCAAAGCGAGCGTTCTCCTTGAAAACTTGTTAATTCATAGTTAGAGGGTACTTATTAATAAGTGCATGAATTATGCACAATTAGGTTAATCAACCGTAACGAAATAACGATAAATGTCGGTTAGGTTCGCACCGAGAAAAAGATTTCGATAGTGGCTTAGATTAATTACTTGCAGAAATAACTTGCCACTCGCTATCAAGCATTGCGGCTAATTTAAAATGAATATAAACGCTCGTTATAAAGCGCGAGAGAACTGGAGAAATAAGCTCGGAGATTTGAAAAGCGATTTTCTCGGTACGACGAGAAAATGACGAACGATAACGTCTTCCGCTCGTCCGTATTGCCAAATTATTCTCCCGAGCTTCGGCACCGCGTCCGATTGCGCGCAATACTTTTTGCTCGTAATGACAAATACCGCGGACGATACATACTACGCCTGTGTGCGCGTGCGTGAGTTGGACAGCGGTATATGGAGGGAGGACGGACGAATCGATTCTCCGTGTAAAACGTGTTCGATTTTTCAGTAGGAAGCGAAGACGCGCGTGTTGGTTGGGTACGTAGACTCGCGCGTATCTTCGATCGGATTCCTCGGGAGGCGATCGATGTGTTCCTCCAGGGGGTACGAGTTTCCTTCCTCCGCCGCGTTCATCAGCGAGTCGTCCGGCCGGCGACTTGGTCACGCCATGGTCGCGGCCCTTGCTACCCTTACACCTGGTGCGTCTGTCCGTCGCCGCCGCCGACGACGACGACGACGAGGAGGAGGAGGAGGAGGAGGATGAGGATGAGGATGAGAAGGAGGAGTAGGAGGAGGAGGGCACGCGCCAGAGGTCACGAACGCACGGGCACAAATATCGATTTCAGCTCCCTCGCGCGCAAGGTATGCACGGCCATTGTGGAATGTGCCGCGCGCACATTATATACCCTACCTCTCGGCACATACAATTACCGAGTACTCGCGCGCGTGGCCGTGTATGCGCGTTTACGCCTACGCGGCGAAGACGTGCGCGTATGCGCTCCGCGTGCCACTGTTCGATACACGCGAAGCGCGCGTGCGCAAAAACGGGCGCGATACCATCCTCCCGATCCTCGATTACGTACAGTACAGTTCTTTTTTGTACTCGTCGTTCCGGCGTTCGTATAATTTTGATTTTTAATTAAATGCTAATGAAGAAGGAGATCCCGAGGAAGGCGCGCCGAGCGAAAATCAGGCGATTCTTATACGGAAATCGTGTGTAAGAAGGAGGAAGGGTCGAGGAGCGGATCGCTTGCCTTGAATAATTATTGGCTGCGCGACACCGTGACATTTCATTGTCTTACGAAACAAACAAAAAGCAGACCATAAAAGACAGAAGGGGAACGCATCTAATAAATTCCGAAAGAGGAGGATTTGAAGATTACGAGACGTTGGGGCTTTGTAACGTTAATTTTGTCATTAATTTTGTCATTACAATTAATGGGGAATGTCGGAATGGTGGCGAGTGAGAGGCAGATATAATCTGGCTGATTTTTATTGCCTGAAACGTGACAAGAGGTAAGAGCTACATTGGACAGGTAATTACGTCTGCCTAGATTCTCCAACCAGCAGTTTAGCTCGGAGTGTTTTTTTTCTTCTTCTGGCAACGCTCGCCTCGAAGGCAGAGAGGAAATAAAAAACTGCGATGCAAATGCTAACTCCAAGTTTCACCCGAGATATCTTGGATGGTGGTTTTTCTACGCATCGAAAGAGCCCGAACACGTCGAGCCGATTATGCCTTCAAATCGCGTATCGTACAAACGAAGATAAGTACAAAAATACAATGCGTCGATGCGAGCGAGTGGTAGTCGCTAGGGGGTGAGATAAGGTGAGCGAGGTAACGTCCTCGCCGAGATCGTCTGCAAGTTTGTCGCGAGTTCCGTTAACCTCGAGTGATTGCGCACGGGCCGACGAGGGGAACGCGTCAAAGACAGTCGATCGAAATCCGCTGGCCGAGGTTGGGGCGCAAGGTCGACGGCACGGGTTCGACGCGCTCTATTTTCGGGTTAATATGCGGCGCCACCGCGTACACGATCGCGTATGGCGTGATCGTCCTCTGCGCTATATCGGCTAGAGGAAGAGGGGATGCGTCGATAGCGCGCCGAGGGGATGCGACGCCGAGGGAGGCATAAACGGGGGGACGCGGCGTCTCGACGCGCAACAAGTAGCTCTCGCCAGCTCTCACTCCCACCACCACCCCTTCGCGGCACCTACGAAAATTTGCTGCTCGCTTTTCTCTCTCCCCCGTCGCAGCCACGCGAGCCGGTAACGCCGGTAGCGCCGGTAGCGCCGGTGCGCAGACGCGTCGCGACGTCATCACCCGCTCGATTTAACCGAGACGGGACCCGGAGAGTCGAGTGGAGCGCGCCACGAGTGCCGTGGAATATTTCAACGGCTCGAGTTTTTTGCTCGGACCGTTTAACCTTACTTTCCTCACTTTCGATCTCGCGCTCTCTACGATAGCGCGGGCCTCGTCGACTTCCTTTTTATTACGATTAGTTACAGATGCAAGCGCACCACGAGTTCCACCCGGCAACTGCACAGATTGGGATGTTTTTTGGCCGATTATTTTCAAAAGCTCTTATTTTATCGTCGCTCTCTTTTCCTTATATTTGTATTTTAAAAAGTGGATGCTCCGACGCGATAAGTCTGCGACTGCTCATCCATTGATTAGCGAAGGTAATTGTATTACCAGTTGTTTGGCCACTTTCCCGATACAAAAGTTCGTGTAATTATTTCGCATACTCGATAAAGCTTTCGTCATTAAATTGCAGAGATTTTCGCGTTCCCTTGTATCGTTCTGCTCGCTTTGCGTAAAAACACACCCTGCTCGACGGTAAAAGCTATTTTTCTTTCATTTTATGCACGAGCGTTTCACTCCGGAAGTGTAACTCAGTCGAAGCCAAAGAGAAAATTGCGGCAAAAGGTGCTTACAAGCTTTCCCTGGCTGATATTACAGGAAAAAGGAAAAATAAGTACCGGCATCAAATTTCGCGACACTTTCCTACAAGTTCTCGAACGAGAAACGTTCAAGTAACTCGAGACGAGTGTTGGCTGTGTCGTCGTATGCGGATCGCGATTGCTGCGCCACTAATTAGACGCGTAACTATATACACCTGACCAACCTGTATTTGATGCGAGGGGTTGCTGATGTGAAGCTGCTGCGCCTGGTTGATCTGAATGGTGGAAGTGCCAGGACCCGAGGGCGGTCTCGGGGGTGTGGAGCTGTTGAAGCCTCCTTGTGGTCCTGCGCCCTGACCGGCACCCTGAGACTGGGGGATCCTCGGCGGTAGGGGGTAGCCCGGACTGCCGTGGTTGGGCAATGATCCCGGACTCCCGTAAGGCGAGTACTGTTGCTTGTAACCCGGGCCCGCCGGGCCCAGGATCGTGCCCGACTTGGCAGGTGTGGCGGCCTGCGGTGGCACGGGCCTCTTGCCCATATCGAACTGGTTTTGCTGGCCGAACACGTCCGGCTGTTGGGTCTGGAAGGGTCCCGGTCCCGGCGCCGAGCCGTTGCTCTTGTGGTAGCCCCCGCCCGGCTGACCAGGGCTGCCCAGGTAGTCCGGTGGCCCGCCGCCGAACTGCCCGAACTCCGCGTAGGGTGAGCGCGCGCTCGGGCCCCGCGCTGCGGCGGGACTGAATCCAGTCATGCCCAGCTGTTGGCTCTTGTGCTGGTGTTGCTCGGCCATCTGCTTGAGCGTCTGAGCCGCGGGACTCATTTCCGATTTAAAGTCGAGGCCCGAGTAGGGCAACCGCGCCGCCGGCGAGTACTGCGATCCCAGTGGACCTTGTTGCTGCTGTTGTTGGTGCTGCTGCTGCTGCTGCTGCTGCTGCTGTTGTTGTTGTTGCTGCTGCTGCTGTTGTTGCTGATGCTGATGCTGGTGTTGCTGATGCTGTTGCTGGGCATGCAGGGCCGCGTGGGCCTGCTCCTTATCGTCCTCGAGCTTGATGTGCCCGTTGTTGGGACCATCGAGGGCCTTCTCTTCGAAGTCGAGGTCTTTGATGAAGTCCATCTGCGGGTGAAAGTCCGAGATCTCGGAAATAAGGTCCTTGAAGGCATCGTCATCGGCGGCCTCGTCGCCCATAAAGTCCACGACAAAGCCCGGGAAGCAAGGATCCTTCTCAAGGGCGGCTGCGCACTGCTCGAGGTCAAAGTCATTGTCGGGCTCCTGCTTGCATTCCACGAGGCTGCTGATCATATCAGCCGGGGTGGGTGTCGGGGTCGGGACCGTTGGGGCACTCGGGGCCGTGGGCGTTGGCCCGTTTGGCGCGACCTTGGGCTCGCTCTTGGGCGAAGCGGAAGCATTCACATGGTCACTCTTCACCGATGCATTCGTCAAAGCTTTCACTGTCACGTTCGTCGAGATTTGCTGGGCTTGCGAATTCGCCGCCGAGGTTGTGAATTCGAGCTGTTGTACAATCTCCACGGAAAATTTCGTGAGGCCCTCGGTCGCACCACCGGCGCCATTTCCGGCTCCAGCTGAAACATAACGGGCGCGATCCATCAATATTTCGAAGCTTCGCGAGAGTTAAGACGCCAGCGCAGCTTTCAAAATATCCGTCGGTCGTGAAAGCGTAAACGTACCAGTTGTAATCACATTTCTTTTAACTGTACAAAGTACAATGAAACTGATAATCGTCTTATATCTATCGCCCACGGTAGACTAGAAACGGACGTAATTATTTAAAATACGAATGCCGTTTATGATGAACTCGAGGAATGAATAACGTTCAAAAGTAATAAAATGTTATTATTAATAGCAGATCGTACGAGAAAATACTTTTTCAATTTCGAAATTAAAGTGGTCGAAGTATTCTTTAGAAAAGCGTGTAATTTCTTTTATACACAACTCTGCAGAAAAAATAATGATTTAAGAAATATTTCTTAAAGTATTTCTGTGACAGGAGAAGCATTTCGTCACAATTGGATTGAGTTATTAACAAGTTCGACATTTAACTGGAAAAATCAGATGGTCAAATTACGATGGTTGAAGGTGTTAAAAAACCGATCGATTATGCAAGTTCATGTACTCCGATTATGGGAAACAAATTTTTTAAATATTTGTCGTTGAATATTCGAATTAAAAAGCTTACATACACTCCAACTTTATGTGAAATTCGAATACATGCAATTTAATTATAATATCGATTTTTATTGATGTTACGTTTTGTAATTTTTTGCTTAATAATTAGCGAGCAAAATAATATTCGGAGTAAGAAAAAGATTAGAATTTTAAGAAACGAACAGTAACCTGATATAAAACAGATATAAACCAAGTTCAGTTAGCGAGAAAAATATCTAGACATTCCTTTTTTTTTTTTTTTTTTTTTTTTTTTTTTTTTTTTTTTTTTTTTTCGTGGTGATGCTCGTACAACTGTTGAAATGCAAATAACGTCGTTGATATGCAAAGTAAAATCCTTACATGTTTAAAACGTTATATTTTTAAAAATCAAAGTTAATAAAAAATTTTGACATTAAATTTTCTTTACACCGTTAAATGCTTATTTACAAATACAGAAAGTGCTTTGCATGACAATTATCACATTACAATAATCACATATTCAACACAGGTATATACGTGTGCGCTTGTACGTGCTTTCGAACGTGACTTAGAATTATTGAAATCACAATGTATACATTATAAATTACTTTTATTTTTGAAAATTGTCGCTATGCACTAAGAATAAAGAGAAAATTATTTCTTTACGCGTACTTTACGAGACTTCTTGAATGCTACACATGAAGAACATTACATTATAAATAATATAAAATATATAATATACGCGAAGGAGGAGAATTTACCAATTTTCACATCGAGTACGAAACTTACCTGGTTTAATCTCGCTTTACAAGCAACGGAAGATAAAATAAATAGAATTAAGACGGATTATTAAGACGGAAAGCTTGCGATACGGTATTGTTGTTATTGTCGCTAGACTCTTTTCCGTTAAGTAGTTACTCTACAAAGTATATAAAAGAGCAAATTTTTTGTTATACAAATGAACCACGCGTATTAAAATGCTCACGATAACAGTACTACTAAGTTCGTGCAATTTCATGCAAGTTACACAGAGCGTTCCCGAACGAATTCAACGGTAGCGATATAATTAAGCGCTGGATTATAATAATTCGGACGACCGATATTCAATTATTTCCGACTACCGCCAATTTTCCCTCGAATTATCGCAATTTTAAAAGAAACAACAATGCGACCTAATTATCCTGAGAGTAGTCAAGCTTCGAAGACGTAAAAGAGAAAAAAAATAAACAAACCTTGGTGTCCGGTTTGAGGTTGGGACTGAGGACCAGTCGCGGATGCACCGGCGTTGTTATTCGGTCCAGGGTTGGGAGGGTTATTGCCGGACTGATGCTGGGCATGAGCGTGATGAGGGACACTGGCGCTCAAAGATTGCGTGCACTGTAGCTTCACCGAGGGTTCGCCAAAGCCTCCGTCATTGCTGCCACCACCCGCCGACTCCAAGTCCTCAGCTGTCCTCTTCAGGAATTTCTGCTGCTGCAATTACGGAGTTATCGTTTTATTAGTCACACGTTTATTGAAGTAGCCTGCAATTGGTGCACCGCGTTAATGCTCGTCGCTTTCTCCGCGAATTATCAAAATCTGACATTTCGCACTTGTCACCGGCTCTGACATGCATCAGTGACGCTCCAAGAATGCAAGTGTGATAATATCGATAACTCGTTGGCTGTGTCTCTACATAAAATCATCGCGCGAACGATAACGAAGCAAGAAAAACGTGAGTTGCAAAATGAAAATGCCAACATGGAATAAGATTATAACGGACAAATGCAGAGCCCTCGGTTTTAGGTTTGAATAAGGTTACTTAAAGTATAATCGATATCAAATACCATTCGTAGGCCACGAAAAATGTAATATGCATATTTATGCTACTACCAAATGATGAAAATCGAACAATTTGCCTTTTCTCTCTCGAATAGGTTATTCAGAATTCCAGCAGTAGAACAGAAACATATATTTCATGGCCTGCGAAGTTTATTTATTATTGGTATCGTAATCCAAAGTAATAGTAGACTTTACCGACTCCATTCTTAAAATTGCAACATCTTCCTTTCAACGCCA
Source organism: Wiebesia pumilae (assembly GCA_018907045.1). NCBI lineage: Eukaryota > Metazoa > Arthropoda > Insecta > Hymenoptera > Agaonidae > Wiebesia > Wiebesia pumilae. The sequence goes on from JACCHZ010000138.1 coordinate 9,288,329, forward strand.
GAATTCTGAATAAAATCGATAGAGAAATTCTCTCGCGCGGCTCTTATGTTAATAGTCTTTTCAAAGTTTGAATAATGCCCGAAAATTTCGATTATAAGCCGAAATTATTAGGTAAATGTATTGATTTTATACCGTCACAGACATAAAAATCGATTTTTAACAAGACACGAATAAAGTAAGAACAAACTTTATCTCGGGATTTCAGAGATTACTTTTCTAATTATTACCGATCAACGTACCAATAAGAAGGAAATTATTAATGTAACACGTCAGTATAAATAACAGCAAATATTGCATTCTTACAAAAAAATCGTTTCAATATTAATAAATTTAATGGAAAAAGTCAGTAAGCGCTTAAAATAACTAAAAGTATATTTTTGCGCTTCAAATCGAATTTAATTTGGAATACAAATACGAAAAAATTCAAAGCAGACAAAATACGATATTCGGTTTCCTTAAGTAAATTTATTTATATTACTCAATGGAACGCATATATTTCTTCCTTTTCAAAATTACACTACTTTATCAATCGTGTAATACACGATCGTCTGTAATAAAAATATACTTATAGATTCACACGCAAAAGGTAAATTCAGTTTCCCTCTACGGCGCGTTAATCTGCCACTATTCGAAGCTTTATTTGACTATTTCCAACGTATCATGAAAAATTACTAAAAGACAATTTCTCTGTATAATTTAGTCACTGTTCGTTGAAGCCTTGTATTATTTAAAGCTTTAAATTTGATTACTTTCTCTTATTGATGAACTATTCACCATTCAATCGATAAAATAAACCAATAATAAAGCAAGAACTTGGAAACATTTAAATTATTTCAGAGTACATACACATATATTTGCTTTGTCAAAATGTAAATCATTATATAAGATAATTATACTACAAAGAAATTCATTTCTTCTCTAAAGATATAACCGATTACTCCATAATTAATTGAATCACATCTAGAACAAAATAAATGAAAAACACTATTCGAAACTCCCAACTTAACATAAAGATAACATAAAGAAAATTAAATTTATTATTTGTAACAAATAAAGTCACTTCTACAAAAACTGTCTTCTTTCACGTACGATTATAATAAGAACCTCGAAACGTGCATGACACGTTGTAAATTAAAGTTTGAAAACGCATTGAAATGAAGATGACTAGAAACGAATCGTCCTCTTGGTTAATTGTGATTATGGTATTCTCGTAACTTGCTTCCAAGCACGTCTTGTTTTGTACATCAAGCTGTTAGATCGTCGACTGATATTCGTGCCCCTGTATTATTAGATATTGTACGGGTATTTTCATCAGAAGCTGAGAGAGGCAATGGCAAAAAAGAACAAGAGAGTGAGAGAAGGGAGAGCGAGCGAGCGAGAGAGAGATAGAGAGAGAGAGAGAGAGAGAGAGAATACAACGCACTACTCCCACCTTCTTACATCCCTTCCTTCTCCCTAATTCCGGAAGTTGCACTTTAAAGACACTATTGGCACCTAATGGATTCTTCGGCACACATTGCTTATAACGTTAATTTAGTTTACTTGCAAAGTAATAAATTGCCTGCGATTAAAAAAAAATCTTTTATATTATTTATATTATGCAAATATTAGGCAACTTTGTAGTTACGTCTACACGTGTAAAATTTACTTGGATGTATCACCGAGACGAAGAAAACAACTTTATTACACGTTTAAATCTATAAATAAGTTTATACAGTTCAACACTCGTAGTGCAGTCAAAGTCGGGAAAATACTGAAATGAAATCGTTAAAAAAGTGCGAAACTTAAAAGTTACTTTCAAATGTTAGTCGGATTTTAACATTCGAAGAACACAATATACATTATGGCAATGGAATACACAGTAAGAACACATTACAATTAAATACCTAATTATTTTAGTTTTATCATTAACGTGACGTTATCTCAGCGCAGGCGTAAAGTACCGTGTACGTAAAGTAACGTAAAGCGTAAATTTTAAATGTACTCGAGTTGTTTATCGTTTAATGATCCTACCGGTGACAGAGGGACGCTTAAATTAAAGAAACATTTATCAATTGCATAATGATCATAGAGCTGCCTTTCTAGTAAAAAGAGGTTGACATCAGCTACTCATCCAGATTGTGCGATTATTTCGCTCTACGATGTGTACACGGAGCGCGATAGAGATGTCGTATTACGCTGTTATGGACGAAATTTTAATCTCGGTGTGTTGATTATCGCGACATTTTTCACGCAAATGAGAAGTCTGAAAGCAATAAAACATAAAGTCATGCGTAAAAGTATCCATTATTGTTATCACTCTGTTCCGCATATAAATGTCGGACGAATTAAGATTTGCGCAGTTTACACACAATTTTAACGACAAGTATCAAAAACATTTACCTTCTCTGACTGCCAATATCAGAAATTCAATAAAGTGACACTTTAATCAACAAGCATTTTGTATCGGCAAGCATAAATAGCCATCATGTCGTCAACTATAGTCGATTATTTTATGACAAATAACCATTTTAATGAGCCACAAAGCGAATTTCTGAAAAGTCAAGACTAATCTAGTAAATTTCTTTCGAATATTTACGATTTCTATAATTTTCGTACGTATCGTAAGAGGGTGTTTTTAGTACTGAGCTTCTATATTTTAAGAATTAAAATTTTCGTCGACTTGATTACGCATCTTAAGTCATTCTATGATTAAGTATTATTTAAATTTCTTTACGTACATTTTAATGCACCTGCCCTCGTGGATACAAAATATAAGAAATCCTCTATTGAAGCTTAAATTGTACCCGAAAACTTTTAAAATAATTGAATTCCAATTAATCGAGAAACGAAGTAATTAAATATTTAAATTTGAACTATGTATGTGCGCAAGCAACGCATTATCGATTCAAAATGTATAATCGTAAATTTATTTTAAATTCAGCTACAAGTACATAGATAACAATATTAAGAATACGTAACGGTGACGTTACATATTTTAATGTACCTTCGTCGTTATTTTATAGTTAACGAAAAAATATTATTTTAGACTACAAGTCTAACGAGTATATAAACATTTAATATTAAATAAGTCCCATGCGAATAATTATTAGTTTGTTTTGAAATATTTTTCTGCTTTATTTATTTTACTTTAATAGAGATGAATCGCATACATTTTATAGCATCCGGGATTAAAGAGGATGTTCAAATGCCGATAGCTGCTTTAAATTCATTTTTATTTGAAAGTAAGCACAGTTTAGTTACACGCACACACACACGCACGCACGCGCACACACACGCGCTCGCGCACACACACACACACTTAGTTCGGCTTAGCTTGAACGTATAAATTACTGATACTTAGCACAAATATATTATTTGTATTTAAATTTTCTATTGCATTTTTCATCACGCATCACACGAAAGTGCATAAGCACGTGTAATTATATTTAAATATTTTTAATCATTCCTGGACCCCTTTTTGCTCGCTGATTTCAGTTTTAAAAAGTTTCAAGAGACACTTGTACGAAAGTCTTATAATTTTTTCAAGGAAATTGAAGCATTTGTTTTTATATTTAATTCGTTTAAGTCATTCGTCGTTAATTGCAAAACGGTTTTAGTAGAACTACTACTTAATCACTACACGTTGCATCTGCGTGTTTTATTTCATAAACAATAGCCTCCATCTAAGGGAACATTGTACAAACGAACGTCAGAGCCATTTCTTCTATAACCATACGTTGACTGACACCACTATGCGTCTTGCCGTTGCTAACTAAGGGGCATTGGCAATTTTCTCGTGCACTGCATGCGAATTTGACCGACAGCACGTATTTCTAACACATGCGGTTGCTGATCTAATCCAGTACGATGTAGCGCCACGCGTGTGTGAGCCATTGCCAAAACTTTTCTTCCCGAATAACGTAATATTGTTTACGTACGCCTAGGCTTTTATAAACGTAGATGGCACACCAGCTTTATTCGGATCTCAGCCTTTTTTCTAGTTATTTCATGCCATCTTATTGATAATTAAATTAAGGAAACGATTCCAGTGATTCTCATTATAATAAATCATTTTCTTATACGACATGCTCTACGCTATTCAATAATAATATCTTCTCGAGTCCCATTTGTTTTATGTCTGCATTAGAATGTGATATATCTTTTAGCAAAAAATCCAATTCTTGAAACATTGTTACGAATTTTACCTTTTCACTTTTGTTATAAAATTTATTTAAAATTTCCATACGACACTACACAAATACGGTATATCTTAAGTAATTACACTTGTAATACGAATATATGAAGATTATTGGACTTAAAGAAGAACATACGAGATAACTTTATACAAAAATATCAGCGACATTTACATTTAATAGTGTAACATATTTTTCTCAAAGCGCCGAATATGGAGACTGAATTCTTTTACGTTAGTTTAAATGCTAATATATAATGTATATCTCTGCTAAAGATAATACGAAAGAAAATTCCACGTTTATCAGACGCCTCAAATGACACACACTTTTATGAGCAAAATGTCCCCCCACGTGTACATCTAATAATACGTATCAAAATGTACACGAAATTCAAATCTCAAATTCAACCTTTTTTCATACAACTTCGTCCGTTTTCTCAAATTTTCCAATATCGCAATAAATACACGAAATACCATATTTATAATTGCTAAAGAATTTGTCGACGCGCGAGCAAAGTTGACTGCGTTACGTTAATTCGGTTAATTTATCACAACCCCTACTTTCACAATGAAAAAAGTCCCGAAACGTTCTCGAATGTTCATAAAGTAATTTTGTACAATCTACGCAATTGTACAGGCACGACGAGCTCAACATTATAATATCAATACGGAATACATGTATTTTTAGAGAGGCTAAAAAACTTAAGCATTTAGAAAATACTTTGATACGATAAGTATTTTTAAGAAGTAAAACGTTGTGCAATTTGAGAGAAAACAAGAAGCGACACCTCGATAAAGAAAATGTAACTTCGCGCTCTACCCAAGTGTACTTAGAAAATTAAATATCGGTATATTGCAGACGACAGTGCGATGTCCCTGCGCACGTCAGCCTATTACAATTGTTATCAAACGCAGGTAACGAAACACCACACTTTAAAGCAAAGCGAACGAAAAGTAAAGATTGATTTTGAAACCCGATTGTTTGAATAAAAGTGCAAGGTAACGCACATTGTGGAAAAGGGACGTGACAGTGGCATTGGCAAAGTGTGGCCTCTTCGTTTGCTCAGAAACGACGATAACGGATAACACGACGACGTCGCAATGCCCCAATTCGACCCACTTCCTCCATCAATGAAGAAGTTCGAACGCGACTGTCTGAAAATGCCGATATTTTCAACGAGCGCTAAGTTGCACGCGGTACATCTCTCTCTCTCTCTCTCTCTCTCTCTCTCGCGCTTCTTCTCCATTCGCCCATGTTTGCGTTAACCGTCTACACGTTCGATTATTCGTCTTTCAATGGCAAATGCACGTACACCGAATTTCGTAAAGCAAGGCTAGCCCTACCGTTATAAATAAATAATAAGAAATTTGACCGAGACGCTGGTTGCAACAAAACGAGTTTAACTTTTAACGAACGACTCTTAATTGGTTGAGTGAGAAATCACAGAGACACTAATTAGAGTAGAACAGAAGATTGAATTATCGTATACTTGGTTATGTTTGTATATCCGTTGCTACACGCAGGCTTTTATAATTCAACTCGTCATCGTCGTCATCGTCGTCATCGTCGTCGTCGTCGTCGTCGTCGTCGTCGTCGTCGTCGTCGTCGTCGTCGTCGTCGTCGTCGTCACCGTATATACACATGTATCACGAGTAATATTGATTAACGCATGCACTTCTTACAAACACGATTCATTTGTTTTAAAAATTTGTACCCGAGCAAGTTTTATTTTGCAAATGAAATTAATCTTATTGAATTAAGTGCGGGGCGAAGGTGGCGGGGGAATTCCACGTTTGTAACGAGCCGAAGTACATTTAGCTCACGTTAGCGTCAAATTCCAGAATTTAAAGTTTGCAAAATACATGTTTTGTCGATACCGATACGTAATTTAGCCATCAAAGAGTTTGTCAAGGAAGAAAACGAAAATATTTTAAAATACTTTCACTTAAAGTAAACGCACGTGTAATAACATCCTTTTGACACGATGTTGACGTTCTAAGTACGAGACAATGTACAAATGGAGTTGTCCCCAACGTTTGTGATATTATTAACATTATCGACACGGCCATCGACAGAAAATCGATTTATCCTCCTTTTGCTTCATTGTGCCTCGCTCCTTGTATCTAATAATACCTACTACTATCGGGTTAAATTTCAATTCACAACCCATAAATCAGCGCGCGCTTGTTAAATCTGTGTACCTGTGGGCATTATTTGATCGGAAGAAAAAATAACGAAATCCGTTAGCGTGCGCGCTGGCTCGCAAAAGATTGCAGTTACTTACATTAGAATAACAATGATTTTTCCGATTGAAGTTTCAGTTTCGCCTGTGACGTGCGCGCGCGCGTGTAAAGGAGAGAGACGGTGCGAGAGGTCACGTGATTGGATGAGTCCGGCTGGCGCAGCACCGCGAACCGTTCCTTCGGTGCAACGGAATATAGTGCCGCACCGGAGAATGTAACAACAACTCCTCTAAAGCGATGGTGTGCGTGTGTGCCAGAGAGAGAGAGAGCGAGCGAGAGAGAGAGAGAGAGAGAGAGAGCGAGCGAGCGAGTGCACTGCGGATGCTTTACCTCCCTGTAATTGAGCGAACGAGTGGACAAGAGGTAGAATGCCGTTAGCTAACGTCGGGGGGTGGGATGAGGAGGGGGGAGAGGAGAGATACCCATTGTCCACGGGTAGCAGTAATAGTTGGCCTTCCAGATGACGATCGACGTCGACGGAAGCATTCGCGTCCCCGACCACCGGCTTCCCGAATCAAGTGCAATTAATACGGGGCCGTTATCGAAGAAAACTCCTGCGTCTTCTAATCGATTTGCCATTACGTCGACGATGCAACCGTGATGCAAAATTAGGCAACGAGAACGCACTCGTCGAGCTTCCTCGATGCGTTTACCAAGGCCTTTCGCAATTGGTGCGCATCGTCCGTATTCTCGACCATTGTATCGATGGTCCAAAGATAGTTTCGTGACGTTTCAATAAGAGAGTGGCATTCCACGGCGGACTCTTCTCGCTTTGATTGTTTCTTTTCCCGTGCCACGCTTCGTTGCTTACTTCACGTAATGCAACACACACGCACACAGTTGCGATGGCAAATGCGCCACAATGTGAACTAAGCAACGAAGCACAACGGCGACTAGAGAAACGAGCCGTAAAACAAGTATCGTCTACTGTGAAATCTATCTAGTGATTAAAAAATATTTTTATGACGGATAAACTACTAGTGTAAATAATGCTTGCTGCTTAGGTAACAATCTTATCAGAATCCGAGGGTGTCGATTTGGATCTCTTTCGGATCGATACTAAGTATTCTCGCAACAATAACGAATTTCCACAAAAGTTCTGCTAATTAATCTGTACTCGATCGAGCCAACACAAACGATTCTCTCTCTCTCTCTCTCCCGTGATAACCAGAAATTTTTCTTCGATATTAGATAATCCGCGCTGAATCCCTTTTAATTTTCTCTTTCGAACGATGCGAATTTTTTCTTTTTAACTCAAACCATCCAACTAAGGAGAAATTAATGATTCCCATTAAGTAGCCCTAGTAGAAATTATCTCGAGGTATTGAAATTTAGTTTTCTTTTAGTGAAATTTTAGTCCAACTATACTGCGCGATAAAAAAAAAAAAAAAAAAAAAAAAAAAGAACGTTTCAATCATAAATATATTTTTAATTTAAGCAAATGAATCGAGATGAACAGACCTTTAGGTTTGAACAAAACGTTCGCCAGATATAACGCGCACAATTGTTATTACTGCTTATATTATTAAGATTTTGCGATTTTAATTATTTCACGAGCATTTCGTGGATAAAGTATGGTATTTTAATGACTGTAGTTTACTACAGGCACACGGTGTGACCTGTTTTAATGTGATTTTCATCTAAATCGGTATTATTGAAGTGTGTTAACCTGATTTTACTTTTATGTTTTTTTATGCACTGACTAATCGTATTCACAATTTTTCCGGTATTCTGAGACATTTTCTTTTATCGCTACAATATTGTTCTGTACTTTTGCAAACAACTACAATTGGTATGTTAATTATAAATTAACGTTTTCGCTGTGATATAAAGTAAGAGAAGAGGTTTTTGCAATTTTATCTTGTATTTCATTGGGTTGTTATATTCGCCTATTGTTAACGATTGTAAAATAATTTTCATTACTAATAAGTAATTAATAATCTACGATAGCCTTTGTTTTACATTTTATAATTCGCTTTATAACCAAAGAGAGAAATTGTTAACGCTTACCGTGTACTAAATCGTTACCAATACAGAACATTTTTACTCGCTAAAAGGAATGTTTACAACTAAGCGTTTTATTTTTAGTGCTACTTGGATGTTTTCCTTTGTACGAGACTGAATATTACACTCGTGCGTAATTATGCAGCACTATCCCATAAGTAGATGCTATTTTAACACTCGAAAGTTTTCACAAAATATGTTTAAACCAATAATTTATGCCAACTTTTTATTATTTAAAGAGAACTGTTTTACACGAGTGATATAAAAAAAAAAAAAAAAAAAAAAAAAAAAAAAAAAAAAAAAAAAACACAGTTGTTTTCATTTAAGGAGAAAATGGTGGCGACAAGCCATCGAAGTATTTTGCATAATATAAAATTATTCTCAGAATCAAACAGTAATAACAGTTAATAATTGCAACTTATTGCGTTAAGAATCATTTTTGGAACACATATTGTTTTAATATTGTTTTTGAAACTTATTAAAGTTAACGGTCGACCGTAATGTATGAAAAAATTGTTTATTATTTCTCCTGCTCTTCAATGTTATTAACGACTGTAGTAACCGATCGTGCAATTTAAATCCAATACATCTTATGTTTTTACGTATTACAGTATTCACTGCTTATTTTTAAGTTAGGATACCTGTTGTTCTTTTCTGAAAAATGACGTTATAAAAAACGATTTGAGATTAAAACCGAGTGGACGAAAGTACTAGAAATTACCAGTGTAATTTCTAGAGTTAGAATACTAATACGATTGAAAGTTTATTCATTACAATGCTGAATTACAGTGAATTGTTACCTTAAAGCACAAGTACCAGTACAAGTGAAAACTTATTGCGCATTTTTTTTTTTACTTCATAAAATGGCTGGCTTATTACGATTACGCTGAATCACCTATAAATCGTTAATATAATAAGAACATATTATAAAAATAATGTACGTACATTTCCTGAAAGTCTATATATGCAATTGCGTACGTGATCGAGTGTACCTCGTATATAACAGTATTCGAGTACTCTCAATATATTATATTTCGTTTCAGTTAGAGCAGAACTTACAATATATAAGAGCTCGTATTTCAAAACGGCGTAATAAAGTATAGAGTTATTAGGAAGGATGTTCAATAAAAATATTAACATTTATGTTACGCTTAATGCCCAATTATCTAAATGTGCTTTTTATTAAATTAGTTCATTTTCATTTTAATTTAGAACGCCGATCCGCTGCAATTACTAAGAAAATATAGGCAAAAGATAATAGTAAACAAAAAGCTAAACGTTCCTCGTTTCTTTGTACAATTAAAGGTTTATTTACAGTGGACGCTTTTCCTTTAAATATAAACTTTCCCCTTTGGTCACTAAAACTATAAAATAACCGACAGTCGAGAAACTATTATCCGAGGCAATTTCGATCTAAGAACATGTAAAACAGTGATTTTGCAACGTTGTCTCGTTGTAAAGAAAAATGTTTTCGTGTTCTCATATAGAATAGCGAACGTTCTTTAAATAATCTTTATCGATATTTCCCGTACGTTGTAAACAGCGTTTGCGTTGGTTTTTAATAGGTTTTATAAAACATACATTGGCTTATTGAGACCATAAAAGAATTTAAAATCGTAATTTTTACCTAGAAACTTAATTAAATCGTAAGCGTTTGCTGCGTTTACAACAACAGTGTTATTATTGTACCTATCAACTATTAGCTTAATCATTATGAGCTGTGGGTTTATACCAAGGTAACACATTACTATTATTGTATCTACTGCACGAAACCAGGTTAAGTATTTATAATGACTTTTAAATCGAGCATTCCAGAACAAGCAAAATTGTCAGAAACAAAAAAGTCTTTAAACAACAACAACAACAACAACAACAACAACAACAACAATAATTTAAAAAAAAAAATCAATCAAAATGAAAAAACGTTTCGATTTATTTGCCTTAGCGTTATTAAACAACGAACATAAATTGATAATAAATTTTTTTACTAGCGCGCTAATCTGTATTAATGAAGGCAACCAGTCACTTTCTAAACAAAAACCAACGCGCATAAAAATATTCCTTTAAATCATCCAGAAATTTTTAAAAAATTCCTTATCTCGATAATTTCATTCGCCATAAGCATTGTCGAATGCTCGCAATTACCCGCCTGATCGTTGTAAGACATTAAAAATATTTCTACATTCGAAACAAACCAATAAACCAATAAACCATTGGACCCATTACACTTTTACGTGTAACCAAAGCAAGTGCCAAAGAAGAAATAAAACTGCATCGTCGATTGACAATCTACAAGGACATCGTGCGCTTTCCTTCGCCTAAATAAATATCTTTCTCCTCGTTCCAGGCTATTTATCCTTCGCTTAAATTCAGCAGGTGACGAATTTAATAAAGGGGCGAGCGGACAATATCGCACATCGAAGGCGCGCGCAAAAAGTCGTCGTTCGTTTGGTTTAGCAGATGATAACTGAACGTACCATCATTCCAGAAGATCTGCGTTGCGATTCCCGGAGACTTTGAGATAGAGCAAGAGCGAGACAGAGACGACAGAAGCAGAGAGAGAGGCATACAGAGGGTCAGGCAGGGACTTGCGTTCCTCTTCACAGGGACGGCTCTCGGGGCTCGAGCCCTGGACGAGGAGGGCCTACCATCCCCCTGCCTCTGACTTTTATCAGCGATTTACTCCTGCTTCACTTCGGCTAAAAATCAGCCTCGACGCTCATTCTAACTCCATCTTCACGAAGCTCGGGAAATATCGCGAGGCGCCAATAGGTTTATCCGCTTAACGGAAAAGCCACCTTTTCCCTTAACGATGGCCACCAGCGGCGTACGCGTCACGGCGAATTTACCTCGGCACGCGCCTTGTCTCTGTCCATTTCGGCAGGGAGCCTGACACACTTTTAGCACTGATCGCGCCTCGAACTTCGCACTATCAATTCGAGAACACGAAGGAGACTCAGCAACGCGATACGCGCCATCCCCTCGAAATCGCCCCCACCGGAAGCAAGAAAATTTCGCTTTCCCCGCGCTCGCACATCATCGCGCGTTCCTTTGCTCAAAAAAAAGGGACGACGACACCCGGCACACGAGTCGAACCTCGCGTTCGACGACCCTACCGGTAACGGTAGACTCGCCGCCGCCGCCGCCGCCGCCGCCGCCACCCCACACGCCTCGCGCGATTCACCCTCGTACCGATCGCCCGATCGTACTCATCGGCGCCTCGGCCCGCGGGTTACGGCCAAGTTCGTCAACTCCGGCAGCACTGCCTTCCCGACGTCCCTCGCTGATGCCGATCGCGGCCCGAACGGGGGGATGTTTCGGCAGGACGGTATCATCGGGCCCGGTGCGGAAGTCGCGTGCCTCGGCCCTCGTCCGTCTCAACAACAGCTGATCGCGGCGCCACTTTTTCCGCGCCGCGACCGCGGGCCCGCATTTCCCGATCGGGCTCCACAAGGTACGATCATCGAGCGGCTGCTACGAGGGCGGCCGTCCTCAGCCGCGAGACTGCCGACCTCGTGGATGCCGCGCTCATGCCAGGAGGACGCTGCCGGGCGACGAGCGAAAGAGAGGTGGAGCAGAAGTGGTGAGAGGGGTGGTCAAGTTCGGTCAGCTGGGCTCGAGCAGCGATCGCCGAGAGGAGAGCGAGAGCGTGTGATAAGGTGATAAGCAAGTGCTCGCGGTCTGCTCTCGCTTACGCCAGCGAGGTTGCCGTGGAACTGACTTACTGGCTGTCCGTGCGACCGACGTACGCGGTGTGGGGTGTGGGGTGTGGGGTGGTGGTGGTGGCGGCGGTGGCGAAAGGGGGGTTGGCTATACGCCGCCGACACTACGCCGGGAGACGACGGCTGCTGACGAGTGTCACTGGTGCGCGGGCGCGCGACTTCCCTCCCACTCGACGTCGGCTCCCTCTCCGTCGCGGCGCTCGTTCTCGCTCCCGCGGGCCTGAGAAAATCCGGATAAGCGGGAGCGAGCGAGGAGGACCGCTGCTGCTGTTCCTTCTCATCTCGGGGGAGGGGACGCGTGCAGGCACCGTGGCGAAAAGGGGAAAAGCCGTTGGGAAATTCGCCCAGTGCCCCTGGCACGCGCTCTTCGTGGGAGAGGGAGAGGCCTCCTGACATGTTGCCAGGTGGCGAACGATCGCGGCGGGCGGAGGAGGACGAGGAGGACGTGGAGGAGGTGGGGGCATCGAGTTGGCAACTTTGGCGCGTGCCAGCGCAGGCCCGCAGCAGGTGGACAGTGCGCGTGCCCGCGCACTTTCCCGTCCCCTCTCCTGCGACCGCACGTTACGTCCAAACACCCGTACGCTCTCTCTCTCTCTCTCTCTCTCTCTCTCTCTCTCTCTCTCTCTCGCTCGCTCGCGCCTCTGGCCCGAACGCACGGTCTCGAAATCCATGCCCTACGTCGAGGAAAGAAGAAAAAGAAGAGGAGCGAAAGAAAGAGAGAGGTTCCGAGCCGATCCGTGGCTTTCTTTCAACGCGGCGCCGCGCGTGCCAACCTCGAGCTTTAGGACGCGCGCGCGCGAACGCAGAGTCCGATCCCCCGCCACTCGAGGACGACGACGACGACGACGACGACGACGACGACGACTTCGGCTCTGTGAAAGCAGCTGAGAGATACTCGCCGTGGACGCTCCAGCGGCAGCCTAGACATTTACGGGGATTGGTTTTTGCAGCCGACCAACTGCCTGATGATGCATTTTCCCCGACTGCTTCGTTTATTTTATCACGATTTTTCTATCGCGCTCTAGCGTACAAACGTTAGTTTGTAATATAGATGCCGTTTGCTGCTCTGCTGCAATGTTTATCTTACGCGCAGGAAGCTTATCAATTTGTCTCGTTTTTCACGAATGTTTTTTCAAGGCACATTCCTGGTAGCTGCACGACTTTCGTTCGATATTATTTCCTTTGTCTGCATGTTTCTCGGAAGTGGAATTTGGACAAATCTCGCGTTATGCTTCCTGTGCGACTTTTTCACTGTCCTGATCGTACGCGGCCATCTATTAGAATGTATGCGCACCTACGCGTATGCCTCCGTTTAAATTTGCATTCGTACGGCAACTGTTCCTGAAAAAGTTCGATCATACGTTCCAAGATTGGTTTTCATAAGTAAATAAACTTTACGAGTACGAGACGCAAATATAATGAATAATAATTGTCATACACAAATCAAGTTGTATATTTCATTAAATGTTTTATGGCTAGCGCGGTTGATAAAGTCCAATGGTAAGTGTTATTTTCGGTTAATATATCAGCTGTTTACTCGGAGACTTGGGCTTACACTTTGATGGATTAGATTATCAATATTGTAAAAAGTGTAAGTATATAAACTTGTGTACCAATGCGTTTAATTGTAATCGATTTAAAAATTACTTAGAATAACGGGTAAAACTTAGCTTTAATAAATTCTCGTATTATCATCGTCCGGCAAATCTTAATCTTAAATTATTAAGCATCGAGCGAACGGTAGTATTTTGCTAATAATTATAACACCTTACGACGTTTCAATCGTAAGCGAATAGAATTACTTTACATTTAATAATATTACGTACAAGCTTATGCGCTAATACGGATTAAACGGTGAAAAAAAAGAAATAAATCAAGCTTTGCGAAATGCATCGGGATGATTTGAAAGTACGTAATAGCGCATGATGGCGCAGTGGCTTAGATACGTGCATTCGGCTTCTCATCCCGCGCATTGGATTGCGTAATCAACCTTTGTAAAGATGATTATCTTATTTAAAATTCAATCAAAATTTAAAGTATTTGTCAATACACCACACACGCTTAAAATAAGTCGGAAAAGAGGCAAATTCATTAAAAAAAAAGAAAAAAAAAAAAAAGAAAAAAGAAAAAAAAGAAAGAAAAAAAAAAAAAAAAAAAAGAAAAAAAAATCCACACCATGTTTTTAAACGTACCACCATACAAATCTGCAAAGCCATGTAATCGCTTGGTGCATCTTTTTTTGTCTCCAATTTACGCAAACAGATGGGTGACAGATGGGTGACCATTATTATTTATTCTTCGTAAAGTGGAATTCGTTAAATAACGAAATGATTATTAGTCGTTTGAGTACAACCGCGCGTTTTTCTCTCCTACTTAATACAAGTTGTTACTCGTGAAATTAATTTAAAGCAAATAATGCGTATTTCTATCGTGTTTTACTTTAAGAAATAGAATAATTAACTTATTTCGGCATTTTTCGCTTGATATTTAAATGAAATTCAAACCTTTGTAAGGAGTATTTTGTTCCAGTTTAAATTCTCGATCACTTTTATAGATTATAGATTATAGATTGCAAAGATCGATAATCGATATATTTTCGAACGCACACACGCAAATTATTTCAAAAAAATACGACGAAACACCATTCGCATCATAAGGAGTAAAAACATCTCGATAAAAAATTGTTGAAAATCTAAGTTCAAACCACGGTGAGTAATTTATGAAACGGTGAAATCGGCTCTTATCTCTGAAAAGTATGCGACGATAGTGGCAAATAATAGTGCTTATCACGCGTTCAATATTCCGATGATCTTCTCTTAAAAATTTAAGAATTTTCGTCGGACTTTGCTTCTTTTGAAACATACGACAATTATTTACGTTTCATATTTTCAATTTCTTGTATAGAGAACAAATTTACACCTTTTTCAAACAAACATCGGCATGCCTCTACTGATTTCCAGTTCAATCGGTCACGGATAAACTGCAGGTTATGTTTCAGCAGAATCATTATTCAAAGCTCAATATTATTCTTACTAATTTTACTAATCCATTTTACTAATCCAGCATCGTTCCGGAACAAACGAAGCTCGCTTGCCAACGGAAAAATTAACGCTATAACGCGATATCCTGCTTATAAATCTAACGGAAAATAAGATGGATTTTGTAATCGTACGAAGGGACACTTAGTTTCCCCGGAAGCCGAATAAACCGCTCGAAGAACACTTTTACCTTTGATAAACATCGTAGATATGCAACAATGCTTTCTCTTAGAATGTAAAAACAGGTATAAGCAAGAAGAACATTGTGGCGGGCGCCTGGAAAATTTCACTTTCTCGCAGATGCCTGCAGTGGTAAAAGTTGGTTGCTTTTACGTTCGCGTCGACGGGGCGGGAGCAAAATAAACGGAGGATCCGCTTCGTACGTATATACGGGAGGATCGGTTGGAAGGTGTGCGAAGGGTTGAAGAAGCGAACGATTGGAGTAACGGTAAGTAGAAGTCCGAAAGCCGGGCTTATGCTCTCGAGGCGGGAGGGAGAGCCTCTCCTCTTCATCCGATACGCGGGGGGTTGATAAGGGTGCAGAGACGAGAGCCGCGAAATGCTCGCGGGTGTACGTGCATCTTGTATTTAAGGATAGATGACGACGACGACGACGACGACGACGACGACGACGACGACTCTACACCATTCCACTTTATTGATCTTCCTGCCACACTCTCCCCCGCCCCCCACTCACTTGGCAGCGCGTGCCAGATTTGCCGGCCGAATTTCTCGGCGCGACCACCTTCGCGCATCGCCGGTTCCAACGCCGGTTCCAGCACCCCCGCGTCTTTTCTCCGTTTGCTCATTCTCAGCTCGTGCTCCACCAAATGACAAGCCACCTGCAGCCGCTTCCTCTCGCGCCCCTGCTCACCTCGCGGAAAAAATAAATAAAGGACAAATAGCGTTTTCGCAGGTACCATGTGTGCGCTCCGGATAAATAGAGCGGCTGGATGCGTCGGGATGTCAGAGGTCCTTCAAAAGCTCGAAATCGAGGCTTCGGCGGTACTCGTGTCGGCTCGACTCGAGTCGGTGGCGCTCGGCTGATATCGCTCGACTTCGCTTGGGCTCGGCGCGCGATAACTCGCGTGAAAGGTAAGCCGCTCGTCGACCAGGGCGGGGATGGACGAGGGATGGTGGTGTGTGTGCGCGTGTGCGCGCGCGCGCGGGTCTGTGTGTCTCGGCAAAGGCGGCTTATAGGGAACGTCTGAGAGTGTATTGATTCCCGACGTGGGATAGTCCGCAGTTGCAGGTGTGTGGAGGTGCGGAGGAGCGGGCGCGCGCGCGCGCGAACTACAGCGCCGGTGGTGCGGCCGGGGCGAGGCCCCACCAGTTCGTCCTGACCAACCGGCTGTTTACTATTTGGCCTCCTGGGCTATCGATCCCAGTGGCGTAAAAAGCCACCGGCGATGCAGCCGACCCCCCCATCGCAACGCGACCCACACTACAGACAGCCACCGGCACCCGTCGCACTTCTTATTACTATGCGATTATACGCGCGCACCAACTCCCTCGCGACCTATCCTTGTCTCTCTCCGCGTATGTTAACGACGGCACGAGTTGCGCTAGTTGGTTCACCGCTGCGATTTTCACTCGCGCCTTCCTTTCCATCGGAGCGCGACCGACTCCTTCCAGCCCTTTTTACGGATATCAAACGAGATACGAGATACGAGATACGAGATACGAGATTCCATTGTCAAGGAAAGTCTCGTTAATCAGCGAGATGGATCGTTTGTTTCGGCTGCACTTTCGTTATTTTGTTGATTTTGATAATCTGGCAAGAGACTGAGCGAAACACGGAGTCGAGCCGAGTAGGTTTTTTTATCTCTCTAGCACACGCGAACTCCCTTACTATGGCTAATCACGTGAGAATTTAATTCGAGCCGAATATTTTTAGACTTTAATTGTGATGCAGAGTTGTGAAAGCTAATCTCACGAGTAATTTTACAATAATTTAATCTTTACCTACGACTGAATAACCAAATAAACAAGTACGCAATTGTTTTTACCGCGTGTGATAATGCGATAGCGCGTAGAAGTAAGTCATTAACAAACGAAATTTCGTCAAACTTATCAGAATTTTTTCTTCAAAGTTAACGCTAAGTGTGGCGATTGCTGCATTACCGATGATCTAGTCGATTTAACTCTGCGTAATAATACGGGCAATCACTTACATTTTTCTAATTCTTCTAAAATATCGTATGTACGACTGGAATTATATTTCATTAGCTTGGATTTTAATTAAATTCTCTACAATTTTGATAAATATTTTGATAGGTATTCTCAACCTTCCGTAAATATCCTGTTTTTTTTTTAAGGCCATTTTTAGGGTCTTAAACCATTCACCTTCACCAACAGAAATCGCATTATTTACGAGTGCTAGGCATCCACGTAGAATATTTTACCTTTTTCTTTAAGTCATTGATATAAATAAATTTTTATTCTTAAATTTCGAAAACTCCATTCGCTTATCTTTTACAAAAATCACTGTTATCCAATTACCAAATGTTCAAACTAACGCTCTCAAAATGCATTAAATTTTTATCTAGTCTGAAACAGTGTTTTATTTATGTAAAACCTTTTGTGTATTTGACCTCGTTAAGAGATGCAGAAATCTTCCTACAATCGCAAGTATAGTTCCCATTGGATATAACAAATATTAATTGTAATTTATATGTAAAGTTGAGAATTTAATTCAAGTAGGCACAATTGCGAAAGTATAATTTATCTGAAAAATGTTAAATACTGATAATCTCGTTGCTGTCAAAAATATATGGTCCGCTTATTCTTTTTTTCTTACAAATTTAGCGATCGGTTAAATTTTTGTGCAGAACTGCACTTCGATAAATTTAATAACAAAGATCATTACCGTTGATAAAATATAAAACGGCATATACCTGCACGATTAATATAAGAATTATTATATTCCGAAAAAAGAATCACGAATCGCTTATTGCAAATTAAATTATAACAGAAATATCGATTTATGAGATAAACATTAGCGCGAAAGGACAACGATAGTTTTGCCTTGCCAAAGATGCTAAAAAAATTTTTTTCTCGTTTCTTTTTTCTTCGAATTTTTTTTAAGCGACCGTAAGGTAAAATTTACATTGAGCACGCAATGAAAACGCACGATAAATATGTAAATTTTTTTTTGTAATTTTTTAGCAAATATGACGCAACTGTTATTTATGTAAAGTAGTACGGTTTACCAAACAACGCGATGATTTTCGAAGCAACGATAGTAATTGAAAAAAAAAAAAAAAAAAAAAATAAATAAAAAATAAAAGTACTTTCGTTTCTTTTTTCGTAGAAATTTCAATAGGATGGTTTTCTTTAGGTGTTTTTTTTCCTTCAATTTTCGTAACAACGGAAACATCTGAATTTATAATACTCCGAATAAAACTAAGAAATGTTTTACGTAAAAAATTGCATCGAGAACTTGGACGAATTTATCGAAGTAAATGTAAATTCTCTGTAACTATAAAATCGCGCAACTTAACAATTCTTTCTAGTCTTTCGTGAGACTCTAACCAAGCTCTTTATTTCTAAAAGTACCACTTTCCAAGATTTCGTTATAATTACCGCATCCCACTCTTACCCCTTTCTACTCAGTCGTGGACTTGGTACATTTTTAATTTTTTATAATTAAATACATGCAATTGGGATTCGAATCGTCGGACGAAGATTCAAACAAAAAAATATTGTCATTTTAAGCGACGTGGTTGTCTAAATATTTGGCAAATTTCGTAAACTCGCGATATGTAAATTACTCCCTTCTTAAATTAAATATAGTAGCGCTAATTTATCGTCCTAATCGTCGTTGTTCACATTACATCAGATACCAGAGGCTATTTCTTGCTAGAGTGCGGGGTACATTTCAAGCCAAATTATTACATATTCGGACATAAAATTCCATACACGTTTAATTTATGGTTGTTTCAGTTTTTCTTTTCTTCTTTTCTTTGGGAATAGCAAAATATCACGCGACTTTCAAAGAATTAAAAATTTCGAGCGAACCGCAGTACCTTAAAATAAGAAAAATGTACTTGCGAAATTTTCGTAGCGCTCACACTGAAAGTAAATTTCTATTGCTCCAGTCGAACGTTTTCGTTTACGAAAACGATCAACGTTGTTTTAAAGATAATGACGTTTGCCAATTCTCGATTGAGTCGACACGCTCCTCTCCCGGTCTGCGCTTTCTTTACTGAAATTGCAACTAGATCATGGCAGCAAAAACGAAGGTATTAAAAAAAAGTAAGACGGATAGAACTTTCAACTCGCTACTACTTTCACCTAGCGGTCCGGAAGTGCAGTCTGTACACTCTCTATAAAGTAGGTACACTTTTACGTTACGTGCGCTTGGCGTTTGAAAGACGAAATTTTGAAAAATACACATTCGTAAAATTCTTCGTCAATTTGGAGATTGATAAATTTTATTCAAGACCAAAAAGAATGAAAATTTCACGCATTTAGAAACATCTTGAGAATTTTTGAGTAGCTTATCAAGTCTTGCACCGAGTAATCGCGTCGATGCGTTTGTTAATCTGCAAAAGGTTACTTAATGCGCGAAGTTTACATATAAGCCTTTGCGAGAAATCAATACTCGAGTTGCTCGAGTAAGGCATCGGATGAAAGAGTGAGCGAGGGAGAGAGAGAGAGAGAGAGAGAGAGAGAGAGAGTGAGAGAGAGAGTGTGTGAGCGGAAAGACAAGACGGGAGGGGAGAGGTTTTCTTTACAAGTGCAAAATTCAATAATCAGACGCGCGATCGATTAATTGACAAAAACGAATTTAATTGCGGCAGCAAATACACGCACACACACGCACACACGCACACACGCGCGCGCGCGTCACAATACAAAATACTTTTCAGTATCGAATACGTAACTTGTACTTGGTAGCTCAAAATATCACGTAGGTACGTAACATTTAGCTTAGTCAAAATCAATGAAAATGCGATGCGAGAATTAAGTACATCGCGTACGTTATAAAACCAAATGATCGAGTATATAAGTCACCTGTGATGCAAGATCCTTTTACAACTCGTTGAAAAATATTTGCTCGAATGAGAGCTCGCGGATAAAAATGTAAAGAACGAACAATATTTATGATACTGTACAAGTACTGCACAACACCGAGTTGATCACGCAGAATATACATCAACGCAGCCCTAACCAACGAGATTGCTAAAAAGCAAGTGATGCAGCTAATAGTTGGTCGGCCACCAATTCGATACTCTCCTGAATCAACTGCAAATCGATCGAGAAAAAAAAAACGATAAAACTATCAACGACGATCCTCTCCTACACTTTCAGCGGATAAAACACGAGCTGTTTAGTTGACTATACCTGTACGTTATCTTTTTGTTTACGTGCGTACTTATAAAATATGAGTCCAAATAAGCTAACGCTATTTGGCTTTCAATTTCACGATGAAAGCATTCGTTAACTTACGAGTTGGTGGATTGAATTGGTTCGGAATTTAGAGTTACAAATTTAGTTATACGCTGCTGTACTGCGCATGATTCATCATAAGGACGTAAACAATTTCTTAGCCTGCAAATAAGCGGAATAAATTGAAATTTACCGATTAAAAGAGAAGTGAACTACATACTTAATCACGGCAACTCAATAATTGACTTTTTTGTGTTTGTCCTAATCGCGCGTTTGATGGCATCCGTGGACGCTGTTATCTATCGCGCGGATAAAATATCTTTTTTTACGTGCGCTTTGAAGCCAAGAATTTGCATCGAGAAAATAATTAATAAATATGTAGAGAATATGCATATAATTTCTTTATTGCGGGAAGAGTCATAAGCAGTTTTTCCAACTTTTCTTACTTAATTTACGATGGGCAATTATGCGAATTTCAATTACAGACTCGTAATTAAAACTCTAAACATATTTTGCATAAGTTTCCCGAAATTATAATATTTCTAAAATATTCCAAAACTACAAGTACGTACTTCTTTGTTGTATACGAAGTGTGTATTATATAACGTTATTTATAGCATTGCAGTTTATTTCGATGAAAGTAACGAGTTTCTTAATTTTTATGAAGAAATTTGTAGCAATCTGTAAATTGCGTGAATGTCGAGACATTTCTCAAATCCTACAATCAGTATTTAATAAACATACAAGGAAGCTATATTAATATTCTTTTAACGAAAGATGATTACCTATAAGTGACTTTTAATGTAATGCTGATTCGACAGATTTTAATGTTTAATCGATTTACGATCGATAAATACATACATATATTTTCATTTTATTTAGAACTAAAAATTTCGAATGTATTTGTATTGTGAATAATAAGTTGTAAGTCTTCTCTTACACAGCTTTAAAAACCTACGTTTACTAATTACTATTTTTATGGAAATCACGTGTGTCGCCAATAAAACTAGTGAAATAAAATAATATACTTGTCATATCAATAATAGACTATTGACATAATGAAAATGTTTAATCAGGAGTAATATGTGTAACACACAATAATATATACAACATTTTATTTTCTCCAAGTTTCGTATATATATTTATTAATACTCGAAAGTAAACGAGCACAATAAAACAGGTACAAATAAAGATTTAAACACACAGAGAGAGAGAGAGAGAGAGAGAGAGAGAGAGAGAGAGAGAGAGAGAGAGAGAGAGGTTGTTACGAGCTACTGTAAAAGGTCGAATCGTCGTTAATACATGACACCGATATGCAACGTCGCTTTATGCGGTCGAAAGCCTCTTCTATCCATATGTGCACAAATGTATATTACGTGTACCGACAGGAAGTAATATATCTACTCGCTATAGTCGGACACAGATATTATTTTCAGAGAATTTCATTATCATTTAATTGTGTGTATATGTAAAAAAAAAAAAAAAAAAAAAAAAACAAAAAAACAAAAAACAAAAACAAAAAAAACACACACACAATTAATTAATTTTCATTGATTTCAAAATATCATTCGGAATTAGCGTTTATTTATTTCATACGTGTATAGTTCTACTTACTCTTTTTGAAAACATGAACGTATTACACATCAAAATTCGTGAATCAAGTCCGATTTTGGCAGAGTTGTGACAATGTCAGTAAAATGGATATGCAAAGAAAGCAAGGAGAGCGAAGAATGCACACGTGCAACATACGTACGTATGCACGTATGCGCATGCGTAGAAAAAAACACGACATAATGGGTATACACATCATTATCTACGCGGCAGTAATGCATTTGTAAATGAGTAATGATCTATAACTAAACAATTATCGTTGAAAATGCTTTAATATTCGATATTCCTTAATCACACTCGTGTTACGTAGAAGTTTTAATAAAACTAACAGCATTTATCTTTACCGTTTATCGTTCCGTTTTGTTACAATAATGGACTTGATTGATGGAATTCGGTATTTTCATAGAAGCAGGTAAATAAGCAAAACGAAACCGAAATTATAATATTTATATATATTTACTTCGTGAAGGACATATAAAACATTAGCCATTGTATTCAAAGTAGCCGATACATAGGTCGTCAAACTCACACCAAGTCGATTTATTTATTCTTTACTTTTCCATTTTCTTTCAAATACGCCACTATTTTGAAATACGTTGTCAAAATAGGATTTCTTGACTTTATTATTACTTTTTAATAGTACGATATTTTGCCGTTTAACCGAAAGATAACGCACGAATAAATTCGATTCTCTTGCAGTTTCAATGGCATAGAATACGAGGAAAATAATTCTGGTAGGTGAATTAATTATTACAAAAATATTCAATTAAAAAAACAGCGCGCAACTGACAAATATTCGACGATACAAGTTCTCGGCCTAGTTCGTTAAATTGGTATAGCTTCGTTGACAACACTGATCGATTCAAGTTTTTGAAAAATAGACATTTAATAGTGAAGAGTAAAAAAAGAAAAATCATCGGTATTTAATAGGCGACGAAAAAGGTACGGAAAGAAAAAGGGTAGACCGAGATCAATATTGTTAAAAATCGAAATTTTATTACAATGGAAAAAAGAATTACAAAGGTTATTTTGGAAAGCCTGACGAGAAAGCAAAACGTAGTTCCAAAAACGATTTTACAAAAACACGATTCAACCAGCTTATAAAAAGCTTAACACTATATAATGCGGAATTATTTTATAGAGGGGAAAGGAGAACAAGATAAGGAAATTAAAATATCGTCCTACAAATATATCGACAAAAATTGAAAAAGTAAACGAACGAAACGAAAGCAGAGACACTAAGTAAATTATTAGATTTAAAAAAATTAATGAAGCAATAAAAGAACAAGGGAGTGCAGAGAGGAGTAATTTTATAAGAAAATCGATTTAAGTGCATATAAAAAATATTCGTTATTCGATAGACAGAGAAACGGAAAAATGATAAACGATGTAGCAAGAAAATTACAAAGTCAAAAGGATAAATCAATTTTACGATCGATTCAATGGCAAGGTATTGGAAATGTAAGAAGAAAGGTCGAACTGCGAATACTTTACAATAAGATGTGAGAATTTAGAAGTAGCGATTAAAGATGGACTGAGAAACAAAAGTAACGTGCGTGTGAATACACATTCACTACATTCTAATAGAAGCTTAAACATTTAATAGAATATCGCGAAACAATCTTAAAATGAAGAAAATGAAATTAAAAAACAAAACTTTTACAATGTGGGAGAAAGGAACCTTGGACGCAATAAAAAATCATTAGATGTAATACAACGAAACTAAACACGCTCAGGCAAAGTATTTATGTATTTCAAAAAATGAGAAATAAGAAGTAGAAAAATGGTACGCGAAAGGTACCGCAGGAGTACGAAAATATTTAAGTTATTTCTTCTTTTACGTAAATCTGTTGCTAAGTCATAAGAGTTGAAACAAAAAAAAAAAAAAAAAAACCATAAAAATGACCTTTTAGTAACAACGTAGCATGAAATTCATAACTACTGTATTATTTTATAATTAAAGAAAGGAGTTTAAACCATTTTTCAAAAAGTGGAGTAGTGTGATCCTCGTACGGATTAAAACGGTAGTGGTGTCTTCTGGTACGTTACGCACTTTTCATACTGAAAATACGCAACACGATTTCCCATTAGCGCAAACGAAATAAGCAAAAATGCACTTTACGAAAGAAAACGCTTGAAATTTTTAACAACGGAAGCGATAGCGATTGTCAATACATATTGGAAATAAACCGAGAGTAGGAGAGAATAAGAGGAGCCCTTGAATCGAATGACTAATGGATGTTGCAGAGCCGGTAATATCGCCTTTACGTTCGCGTTTCCGTTGACCCTTTCTCCTCCCTCGCATCTCCAATATAAATCGATCACCGCTGGACAAATAACATCTCTGTCCATACTGTACTTTGTTAATGAATGATTTTGCACTTTATGTCTAAATTTACAACAAACGGAAGCATTCAACTGGTTCGTTTGTAAAAGCCCTT
Source organism: Wiebesia pumilae (assembly GCA_018907045.1). Taxonomy (NCBI): domain Eukaryota; kingdom Metazoa; phylum Arthropoda; class Insecta; order Hymenoptera; family Agaonidae; genus Wiebesia; species Wiebesia pumilae. The sequence continues at coordinate 9,312,957 of JACCHZ010000138.1, forward strand.
TTCTCTCTTTATCACGGCGGGAAGAATCACAAAGGTGTAAGAAAGGTGGAAATTTTGTTGAGCAAATTCGCTAATGAAAAATAATAAAGCTCACCTGCGACCCCCTTGTCTTTTCTTTTTTTTTTTTCTTCTGTCGCGTTAAAAGATTAGATTAGCCGAATACTCACCCGAAAAAATCAAAAAACGCGCGCTTAATTAAATCGCCAACCAACAACTTTGTGCTATAATTTATTATTTAATTTATAATTTATATTCGCGACCAAACACAATGGAGTAGACGTAACGCGTACAGACGCGAAAACTATACGATTTACAAGATTCGTTCGAAGACTGTAAAAGTAGGCGAGCATAAATTGTGACGAGGACGAAGTAAAAATAACTCTGCAGTGGATTAAATGGCGTTTGTCGAGAGGCAAGGGCTCGTTGAATAACTCTCGCGTAATTCACCTTTCCATTCTGAATTGGGCGTGAATGTGACAGTTGGTTTATATACGATTTCGAGACTGATGGGCTCGTCACGGTTGGCTATTCGCCTCGCTAAATGCCAGGAAATTGCGAAAATAATCATTATACGCGTAGGGGACCCTCATCTCCTTTAATATAGAGTTTGATAATATTCAAGCCTGTCGCGTGCTGACTTTATCCGATCGCCCCCCTATAACGTAATGCAAAATCGTATTGAAAGTGTGACTGACTACACGTCATGCCGAAAGACGAAGAAGCTGCTTTTGGCAACGTTACATCTGCGTTGTTGTTGTTTTTTTTTTTTTCGTTTGTATTTACGTTTGTATTTTCCAAGTACATTACAACATTCGTTCAATAATCCGACCATTTCTGTTTTTTCTTAAATCTGTCTTATTACTTTTCGGTCCTCCAAATTAAAAAGCACTAGCTTCGCAAAAGTCTGGGCACGACGAGATTTTTAGTATTACCTTTTGGTACTGTCAGCGATAATCGATCAAATCTTGCCCTGTTGTTCGCGCGCGAAAATTCATTAAATATCGCCTTTTTAAAAAACTTTTTAATATTTCGGAGGAGAATTTAATAGAATGGAGTAATGTATGAATACGGCGCTTCTCTCTCTCTCTCTCTCTCTCTCTCTCTCTCTCTCTCTCTCTGTCGGCAAAATGCTCGTACTCTTATTGTTGCGATGATTTCATCGATTGAACACCGGCACAGCAACATCTTTCGAATTGTTAATATGAATTAGCTTTAAAAGCACTTATTATTCCCGTTCGATTGTCTTATTTCATGCAGCAACATATCGAAATCAACAGGATCATCAACGGTATTTAACGATCGTATTTAGTGGGAAACGCCACGAGGTATCGATGTTAAATCAAGAAAACCGAGCGAGCACATTTAATTCAGTTTCTTCGCGTGAACTTTGAGAAGAAAATGTGGAAGGAATCACACTGTCGCCTATTCCACGATAATTTTAATATCACTGTGCAACACTAGCACCACCTCTACAATTACCGTCGATTCTACATCTATTTGTGACAGTGATTTTTCTACATTTTTACATTACGCATCGCATAAAATAGTTAGCGTCGTTTACTTCCCATTCGCATCGATATCCGATCATAATTATCTTCCTGGTGTATTCCTATTGCGCAACGTAATAAGTCTCTTAGATAGAACAAGACAGAGGCGGATTTTTCTCTACTTAAAATCCAAAAGTATTCTCCACCAACTCCTCCGGTGTCGTAACTTGTATAACAAAAATCATTGCGCTCGAAGGGCAGCTTTTAATTCAAACATCTTAAATAAGATTATATTCCGGAAGCTGCAGATCCCATTTTCTTCTTATTCCCGTACGTACACGACCTCGCGAAAAGTTGCTACCGTACGGAATTTATCTTTTCAACATACGACTGAATTAGAAGCGATCGTTCTACATCGGTGCACTCGTCATCGACGACGTTTGCGGCCACCGATCCGGATGTAACCTGCCAGTGCAAATATTTTTACAAGCTCCGATCCCAGTCTACATGCTCAACGACTACTCGAGCAATGACATTTTAAGCAAATAAATGGATTCTACGGGGACTATAAACCTGCCGGCGTCGTAAGCATCGGAAATCCCTTCGAGGCCAACGTTAACGGGATCGGCGTTAGAACGAACTACATTCAAAGTTCGAACCAAGTCGTCCTTTTAAACAAGCCCAACACGCTCGACTACTACTCCCTCGAAAGCGAACGAACGATGCGAAAAGTGCGCTTAAGCTGAGCTTTTCCCGATATTACCGAAGGGCCGCCGTCGCCGCCGTCGCTGCAGCATCGTTCCCCGAGAGGCAAACCAGTCCGACGCTGCTTCTCGGGACATTAATGGTCGGGTCGGCGTTCGCCGAGGAGCCGAGGCTCGGATGCCTCGACGGCGTGCGCAGAAGTTGGCACGGCGCATGCGCCCGAGACGCGTTACTCCGCCCTCGACAGGCGCGCGCGCGTGTACCTGCCGAGTGGAAAAATGAAAACGCGGGTACCCGGGGTAGGGGTAAGGGCAATGACAAGCGCGCCTCGATGAGGATGACGACGCGCCGAAATTACAGCACGGCCACTTTGTCAATAACTAGGCGACTTCTATACTCGTACGCTTCGATCGGCTTCTACTACTCCCCCTCACCCGTAGGTCAACGACAACTCGAGTATCCAGTTCGGCGTCTCAAAAATCTACTTTACCGTCCGAATTAACGCGCTTAGCGTTATCCCCAGGCCCGAGCGAACGCGCCTCGGAGCGCACCACGATGCACTACGTGCCCGAGAGGATGTAATCGGCGACGAATAGGTCGAGTTGATCGATTTGATCGGATGCGTTGAACCGGTGCAGGTGGACCGATCTTTCGAGCGAGACCCGCGCCCATCGAGGGGTGGGGGTGGGGGGTAGTAAATTAACCGAGCTCGCGATCGCCGATCTTGGTTGGCAAAGTTGGCGCTGCTCCGTCCTTCTTTTATTTACCGAGACTCTCGAGTTCCCCTATCGCCAGGGCGATTAGTTTCATTGGGCTTGTAACGTCTCTTTCCGAGTAATCGCTAAAATGCACTCGCTCGCCTCGCGTCATTCGATAGCGCGCAAGACTGTTTTCGTTTTAAAAGCGCTCTTTTGTCATCGGCGCGCGACGTAAATATTACAAGTAGCCTCGAGAAATCCGATCAGCGCATGAAACGCTAGACGAGAAACCGAATAATTTAAAATCCAAGTGAAATTTTATTCTCGTAGGCTGTCTTTGTTGTCATCAAAGGATCTACGTTGATTTATGGGTCGTAACGTCGGCAAGTTTCGTTCTCGGAGAAAGAGAGAGATTGTTTATTTATAACGAGCGAGTGACTACTCGCCTCGCTTTTTCGTCGATAGTCTCGAGAGCTGTTGTGTGGTTAGCGCGAGATATTAAACCGGAAAAGCTCGAGTTGCAGAATTAAGAGAACGGGGAGAATGAAGAAAACAAAGGCTGAAACGGACGAAGAGTCTCGGTGTCCGCGAGGAAGCCGAAAGTTGAAACCACCGGGGCCTTGAGGTTGCTCGTGCTCGAGGATGAGGCGAGGAGGAGGCGAGAGTGCGTCAACTCGAGGCCAACTTTGTAGCCTCGACCGGGAGACGTCCCCCGAGTTCAAGAGAGCGAGTCCGCGCGAGGAGGCGAGAGTCGACCTGGAAGTTGGGAGGGGCTAGTGCGACGAGTCCCCGAGAGTTTGGGCCGCGGAAGATTCCGCCGACGGAGAGGTTAACCGCGGGAGGCTCGGCCTGTTGCTCGTGATTTTTGCACTATGAGAATTGTACAACACCTCGTCGAATTGAGTTGTACGTGCGCGTTGTTTTCGTTACTTTGTAAGTCAGCTGTTTTATCGGCTGTTTGTCCTTTCACATTTCATTATTTATTTATGTTTTTATTATCATTCGCTCGTTGTGAAATAACATTTTTATAGTTTTGGTTTCGTTTTAATTCGCAACAGATCTGTTATTTCAATTGAAATAATACTTCTGCCTAAGAATATATTTTACTCGTTTCAATTTATCGTTAAAGATAAGCATTTTATTTTTCCTTCCAAAGACGTTAATTTCACTCGTTTAATTACGCTCGTGTCATTATTTTTCGTATTACAACGCGAGTAACGCTATTTTTTTCAATCCCCGCTGGCACGCTTAAGCCACCTTTGACAAAAGGTCCTTTATAATAATATTATCTTGCTTTTACGCGCCGATACGCCGCAGCCGAAACGACAAATTTCAGGTAATTTCCGACAAAACCAAATCACCGAATTTATCCGCTTGGACATTTCGATTTCATATCGTTGATTTAATTTGAAATAAGCGCTTTCGATGTAGGATCGCCGAGATAAGATAACGCAGCAGATTATGATAATCACAAGTGTTCCTCCTTACGAAGCTGCAATTAGTCGATCGTTGCGCGCGATCAAGGAACGTAACACACAACGTAACAAACGTCGTTAAAATGCGTATCGATAATCAGGATTGTCACCAACGCTACAGAATCAATTTGCCGCGTACACTTTAGCGAGTGCAGTACTATAATTAGTCCCTAACACCACGCAGCTCTAACGTTAGCTAACGTTAGCTAACGAGAACGAATATATTTCCGGAGCCAAGGAACGCCCTGAGTGGAAAAATCCAAAATGAATTTAACCAATAAAATGAGTAAAATAGTAAACAGTGCATTTGCGAGCGCGCACGAGAGATTTCTTTTGTTCTACTTCCGCGAGCGTTTTAAAGTAACGGGTATATATAAATGTGTTCCTACGATTCGATATCGTTTTCTCAACATGTCATATAATTCTATTGTATACAGAGTCAAGGTTAGCCAAGTCAAACGCAAAAGTTATCAGAGCAAGCTCGCGTATGTAAAAAAGCATGTGTACGCGCGCGCGCGCGCGCGCATAAGAGTAATGGAAGAATAAAGCTCGAGAGCAAGCTATAAAATCACTGATCGATGCAATATTGAAAATAAGGAGTATCGGCGAAAGAATTGCCTCGTAATTAAGACGACCGATGCCTTCGATGGAAGGTGGTACTACTACTACACACTACTACACACCGGTAACTCGTGAGAAATGACGAGCGACCAAAGGCGCGATTATTATCCTACCGACGACGATTCTTCCTTAAAAATGCCTCGAGTCAGTAAAATAAAAAAATAAAATAAAACGTCTCGAGGTCTCTGGTCGAAAGGCCGCGGCGACGGCGGCGGCTAATTATCGAGTTGACGGTTACTTTGAATTAAGCAGCCGATTAATTACGATATCGCGTTAGATTCGAAAAAACGATATCAGAACCAACGAACGTCGCTTGTCCGAGCGTAACGACAATTAGTTTTCATGTAATTTAACGTTATCGCCAGATGCGTTAAACGTATCCATCTCATTAGCGTTTTGTGATTTCTCGCGTCTGTTTCTTTGGCCAATCGCGCGAGCACCTTGATACTTGAGGATAAAAAGTAAAAAGCAAGGAGTAACATTAAGAGTGAAACGACGACAGAATAACACGTAAACGTGAAATATGGCTTCGTTCTTCTTTTACATATATTACACTTGGGTAAGAACTATTTTTATCCGAGATTTGCTTCGAGCACGTTTCACGTTTGGACCTCGTGATACATCGAGGCTCGACGACGCGATAGTTGTCGCGGGCCTACCGTAGACAATTTACGAAAATACAGTTATTCGTAATTTATAATTAAGTTTGGCTCTTAATTTGAATATAATTAAGCCTCGTGTGTTGCAAGGTAAGCGGCGACTCGACGAGCCAAGGATTCGCGCGAGTGGATTTTTCATTAGGTGTTTCGTGCACCTGTCCTTCGATGCTCTTCCCCTTTCTTGTAACCCGAGAATTGTAACGAGAATTGTAACCCGAGAATTGTAACGAGAATTGTAACGAGAATTGTAACGAGAATTGTAACCCGAGAATTGTAACGAGAATTGTAACGAGAATTGTAACCCGAGAATTGTAACCCGAGAATTGTAACGAGAATTGTAACCCGAGAATTGTAACGAGAATTGTAACGAGAATTGTAACGAGAATTGTAACGAGAATTGTAACGACAATGGACGAACTTGTTCCGGTTTACTTAGCTCTCGCGTATCTACTCTATTTTCGTAAAATTGAGATTCGACCGTCGTTGAGGGGGAATTATTTGATTCGCGGACGATACGCGACGGAAGCGAAATAACTCAGCTGCAAAAAGGAAGTCGCGGATAACGCGTTAAAAGCGAGGAGGGGAATGACTTTGTAGAGGACGAGAGGAGGTGAGAAGCAGGCGTCGTCGTTTTCTCATCCTTACGGGACGAAACGTGAAAAAGCTACTAATCCCCACGGCTAATGCGTTATTTTTTTTAATAGCCTCGTCGCGCGATAGAATACAGCAGAGCTCTAGAATTTAAGAATCTGTGCCGATGTTCGCGCTCCGTTCGCGCTCCGTTCGAGTTCTCTCTCCTTAGCTCGTGTAACAGTTGATTTCTCAAGACTCGGGCGTAAGTGCGCGGAGGAGCCGCTCACGGAGGAAGTGAAACGGTACGCGGCCATGGCTGAGAGCCACTGCGGCCGCTGCGCCGGTATAAAGAAATGTTTGTAGTCCGATTAGTATCGAGGGGCGTGTACTGCCAGCCTCGCGCACATCAGTTGTCAGCTGCGTCGTCGTCGTCGTCGCCGTCGCCGTCGCCGCCGCCGCCGCGAACAATGGGGTGACGAGGAGGGGTCAGGGCGCCTTACCCCCACCCGCGCGCAACACGACCGCACGACCGGCACGAGACACGCGAGTCGCCTCGGTTTCGCTCGCACTCGCGCCGACTCGCGCCGACTCGCTCACGCTAAACAGTTGTCTTCGCGCGGCTCCTGCCGTCCCCTAATTAACGACGCCCGCCATCCAACCCCTCCCCTACGGCGGCTCTATTAGGGAACGGGGCCCCGGCCTTCGGTATAAGGGATGATGATTTCACGAGCCCAGCGATGAACTTTTTCCAATAATGCAGGGTGCTGTCAACTCGCCGATCGCGCTGCTCCCTCACCAGGAGTCTGTCTCATTCTTCCTCGCCGACTCTGACAAATTTTTCAATGACATTAGCTTTATCGAAAATAGTAACTCGCGCGCAAACCCTGACGCAATAAAATCATGTTTATTTCTTCATTCTGCTAGGCTCAACAATTTCCACGATGGAGCGATACATGGAGCGATAAAGAATCTTATCTGGTCATTTGCGACTCGACCGATCGATCGTACTTGGAATAATTGAACTAAGCATTCCTTCGCGAAAACAACCGTGAATAAGGTTCTCGCACTGGGACACGAGGAGCTGCGCGTTTTTGGCAATATTGCTGCTGTGTTACGGCGTTAAGTAACTAATTATTAAGCATAAGGAATTACTTGGGATTCGATTTTATTGAAAGGGTTCGGGCCACGAGCAAACGAAAAAACTATACGTTGTTGATCTTTTTTTTCTTTTATCTACTTCATTAGAGGCACAACGTATCCTGAAAGTTCCATTAAAATTCATTAAAACTTTTCGCCCAAGTAATTTTGTAAAGTTAGTGAAATATGCCGGGCAAAGTGCGTTAAAAGATTTAATCTTGCACGCTTTTCAATGTAAATTAAAATTACGAAAGACTGTGATAAAAGGCAGAAAAATTGCCAGTGATGGTGTCTTACCGTGCAAGTCATCAAAATTCTATCCTGAAATCATTTTGCAAAATTTATTCGCACAACCTGTTTATATTCAAATTTATCTATTTCAAATGTACATTGAAATGGGGGGCGGGGGTTGAAAAAAAAGGTTATTCTTGGTTATTCTTTTTATATACGGTCTCCTTGAAATTTTTAAATTTTTGGTACGTGGATTGTAAATAAATGGAATCTATATTATCGAATATTGTAATCTGGCAAATAGTCGCTTCGTCATTGTACGTCCAAACGTACTTACTCATATTTTAAGAAGACGTAAAGAATTCCATTTTTATTATCGTGGTTGAATATTGAATAATACGTTACTATAAAAACATCGTTCAATTTATGCAAAATTTAAATTCGTAAGATCTGCCTCTGTTTAAGCGCATATCTCACTAGAGAATAACGATAGACAATTTACTTTTAAATTCCTCACCGAAACATCTGATTTTTCATATTTTCCAACGCTTATTGCGTAAAGATGAAACAAATTACAATACTTATTTGTTCTCAAAAAAGGAACTGCGCTACCTGCGTAAATTCCCCAGTAAGCGACACAAATGATGATACATTGTTCGACATCTATATTATTTAGACCGGAACATTTCTTAATAAAATCTTGGATCGAATGTCAACGAAAATAAATCCATGGAATAAAACGACCGACACCTGGTAAACACACGTTTTACCGTCGTACAGATCTACCGAACTCTTACCAAATTTCTCAAAATCTTTGCTGAAAATGTATCGCGCGAGTCATTTCACGCCGTTTTTTTTTTTTTTTTTTATTGCAATTCTTTTTGCTTTTTTCCTTTCTCGCTGAAATTTAACGTTAGGTTTCACGATCGCGAAAGCACACACGCATTCGTAAATAAAACTGTTATAAATGAAATAAAATAAATAAAAATAAAATCGTTGAATAGAACTGTAAAACGAAAAAAGTTTACTTACAGTAATCGTTACATTAACTTATTAATTTAATGCCTCAACAACCAAAGCATTATCGGTATATATTTATTGAAACAAGGTGTCTTTTTTTCAAAGTAGCGCTGATACCGTTTGTCTTCGCATAATCAAACTCTTCTAAAACCTCACCGCGATAAGCCATTCCTTATTATTGTGCAATAAATTTACAATCCAAAAGTAATGCCGAAAGATTAATAATTTTCTCTCTTCTTATCAACAAACTGTCTGGTAATCATAATTTACAAACGTAATTTGCGATGTATTTAGTAGTAGTTGCATGTATCTTTTAAGAAAACGAAAGATAGAATACCGCCGATTTCGATGTGTTCGCGCATACGGTGAACCGAATCGAAATTAAATCTGTAGAGGCAAATGAGTTTGTGCTACAATACGTGCACGTCGTATATATTTACAAACAACTTAATTTTCCAACTAATAACAAGTTGAAATTTCGCTGACCGACTCACGCGCTTCTTGTCTTCGCGAGAGAAATTGGAGCGTAAGAAGAAACCAAACTCATTTTTAACGTAAGATTACCACAAAAATAAACTTCTTACTAATGAGTATATTAATACAAAAATAAAAATAGACCGGTGAACATGGACTCGCGGAGTTTCAAAGTTATACTCGAGGCGCATCTCATCTACGTAAACCCGAGGTCGCCTGAGCAAATGGCTAAATTTCCTTTAATTATCCATCCGATTCTCTTTTATTAAACCGTATATTAAACCGTCCTCGATCGCGTGCACTGCGTCGAGTTGCGAACGACGATCGGAGGAAAGGAGTTCACCGAATGAAGTCGTCGAGGATTTGCCTCGAGGATTAGCAGCGGCGACGACCCACGAAGAAACCGCGTGACCCGCAAGGCTCGAGGCGCGCGCGATCGTCATTATGCAGCAGCTGCGGTGCGACGTTACAAAAAAAGTCCTTCGGATACTCGAGGTGGTGGTGGTGGTGGTGGTGGTCACTCGACGGGCTCGCGCGCGTCGCCACGGCTGTCGTCGTCGAGGAGCCTCGGTGCAAAGGTCAAAGGGCAGCGCGGCGCAATATTTTAAGAAGACTACTCGCCAATGAAACGAGCACCTGACTAGACTAGCGGCCCGCTCGACCGAGTGAGAGTGAGAGCGTTGGGAGAGAGAGAGAGAGAGAGAGAGAGAGAGAGAGAGAGAGAGAGAGAGATATTGCATAGGCGGAGTGCGGCGCCATTGCTACAAGACACCACACACTACTGTCGTCGTCCTGTTGCAATAACCGTTCGGCTCTTTGTCCGCTCAGCTGCCTCCTGCTCTCGCAGTGGTTCACAGCCTAGATGTCGGTGTGCTTTCCTACTCCGCGCCGCCACATCCTCGGATCATTTTTTTCGACCTTCGCCTCGTACACCTTTACGAATTCGGCCTCTAAAATTATGATGTTTTATTTCGGCGGGACTCGTTCGATTTCTCTCCCTCGCGCGCTCGCTTCGTTCCTCTTACGGAGACTCGGCTCACGACCTCCTCTCTCTCTCTCTCTCTCTCTCTCTCTCTCTCTCACCTATCGACGTCCAGTCAAAGGCGCTCGCTCCATCGGCATTCGGATACGCGACTTCTAAAACGCGCCGGTCGTCGTCCTTGTGCCGAAATTTCACGAGCGCGGATGCACACGCATTGACGCAAACATTTCCTTTGTACGTCGGGGTCCTGCGCGTTAGCGCTCTTTCACGGATCGCAACGGCACTCTTAACGAGGTTCTCGCTCGCTCTTTACGAAAGTAACGAGGATGAGTGGCGTTGTTATGCGCTGCGCGACTTCTTCGTTTACAAGGAAAAAGAAACAGGCGCTCTTTCTTAATTCCCCACCCCGCCAAGCCACGCCAAGCCACGCCAAGCCACGCCACGCCAAGCCAACCCACCCTTCCTTAGCGGCATTTACTTTACGCGGCTGTTAATGTCGAGGCGAGTACGAGAGTCAGGATCGACTCATAAGCGAGATGCGCGTGTTGAATAACCTTCGCGAATACGAAAGGTGTGCATGGACGATCGAGCGGAGCGCGAAGGCGAATCAACGATAATTTTGCATTTGTACGTAACAGCGCTTGGCCCTCGATAAGTGACGCAACGCATTATGTATATTTATTAATTCAATTCGGGAGTTTCGTCAACCTCCCGAGCTAGTAATTTTCCTCATCCTCTGTGCACCGCGTAAAATTCCCTAACCAGCTGAGCCAACTCGGCGATTTTTAATTTTTAATTCAACGTCGGCTTGAAGCGACGTTGTTGTACTGATATTCCTAGATAAAAGAATGTCGAGGTTGGCTCTTTGAATTCTCTTTTGCTTTTAGCAGCACCATTAGCTTGAGGTCGAAAAATTGAAAAATTGAAAAATTGAAAAACTGAAAAACTGAAAAATTGAATTACAGTCCAAATGCGCGCAATGGTAAAAAGGATAAAAATAAGGAAATTCAAAGGCTAATAAAGACAGTAGGTAAGCGCCGCCGATATTTAAAATGATTTTCCTTTACATTTTTCAACATTAATGATCGCCATTGTAAAGCAAGCGCTGCTTTACGAGGAGCCCTGTAACAGTCGCAATAATAATTGCACGGCATATCAAATCTGTTATTTCGTTTGTAGGTATAATTTAAAAGTTGAAAGCGTAAAAGTTATTTTCGCGATCTTAACGTATAATTTATAATAAGCCAATAACTCATATTAGACATTCGCGAAGCGCAACGAATCGACATGTCGATCCTTGCAACATTATATTACTGTTTCATTGAGCACTACCATAGAAGAGAGCGTCGTCTCGGATCTGAGTCACGGATTTTAATGAAACACTGGGTGTTTTCTGACACCCAATAACGAAACCACTCGCAGTTTATTCCCATTAGCCCTAATAACGAGAGTAACGACGAGGCGTTTTAGCAATATTTTCAGAATATTTAATAATAATTAACGGTAGCAGAAATTTTAATGCTAAGCTAGCCAAATCCTTCGTGATTTTTCGCTTAGCGTTTATGCTTCGTATTATTTTCAGGTTCCGAAAAAAATTTACGAAAAAACTTCCATAACATTCGAGCTGAGAAAGTAAATGTTTATTAATGACGCGCCGGATAAAGCGCGACACGACAATCTGCAACACTCTGAATTTACCTTACAAGCGCGTTTAATTATTGAATAATCTCCGGTTATAACGCCACCACTTTCGTGCAAAAGGACGCGTTGAATTTTTCGGTTTGCGATCACGCATTTATTTTGCTATTGGTTTGAGTTGAAGTTTCAAATAACAGGAAGGGTGGCGCCTCGCGCTACTAAAACAATAATCAAGATAAAAGACCAGTGAGAGAGAACTCGAGAGGACGAAGGCAATAAGCAGTTAGCACTTGAATAGTTGGTCGCCTGCGACCAACTATTATCAAGACGGCTATTTCGTAGCTGTAACGATAAATTTATTATTACGCAATTCGAGTACTCTTTGGTTTAATTATCGTCACGGCAACTTGTTGTAATTCCTACCCCAGAAGCCTGTCCACTCATTTCGACACACGGCATTTAAAATCAAGGGCGGCATTTTTGAAGATCGCTTTTAAGATTTCAAGATTTGCGGAGAGAACGCGATAATTATCATAAAACTTCAGCCTTGCATTACCGTTGCACAACGTAGACGAGTACGTTCTGTACCTTACTCCGCTCATCCGACATTGTTTGGAATTTCACGTGACGTCACGCGTATTTCACGACGTATGCCTCACGCGTGCGCATATTGTACGAGCACAGAGACGTACTATTTCCTATGAATAGAGTAAGCGCGGGTAATATTGGACATCTGGTAATATGGGACACTGGAATATCTATAAACTTAAAAGTTCCATGCGTGTGCGGTGTCGTTTTATTACAAGGCTTTCACCGATGCAGCTCTCCGTTATAATTTATAAAAATGATCACGAGGATGTGAGCGTTACGAATAAGCAAAATTGCTTTATTTCGTTGGAAATATGCACCGAATTGCGTTTCAAGCGTTTATCGCATTATTTACGAAAAGAAATTCGCTGCTTCGGAGCGCAAAATTAATAAATCGCACATAAATTACAAACATTTTTAAATATTTAAAAGCGCGAACGAGCCTAAAAAGTCGTTTCGCTTGCGATATATTTTTAAATTCCTTAGACTTTACAACAACAGTATCTATCTTTAAACAAGGTTTGTTTGCTAAATCAATATTTTCTCATTCGGTATTTACAATAAATAAGATAAATTTCGAACGATGTCTTAAGTGCGAAATGAAATAACCTCGCATTAAGCGGACGCTTTCAAATGCTGTAAAATTCTTCGCGTACAACAACGTAACCCCGTGTAATACGAAACAGTATTTTTGAAAAGTTTTCCAGCGGTTTTTTTACTCTTCGCTCGAACTGCACGAGTAAACGACCGATCATTTACTTTATTACCGTGGTAGCGTGTTTCGTTGTTCCGGAACACTTTTATCCACGATAATAGGAATCTACGTGTAAATCCAACAAGACTACTCGAAGCGAACAAGAGTAAAATCTAAAATCAATTCTTCCGAAGTATCGTATGAAAAAATATTTATACAATTTCTTTCAAGAGGACTGATACTCGGCTTAAATATTATATTTAGCTTAGGATTAATTAATTACGATTTTAACAACTCTTTTCGAACGTCATCCATCGCGTAATTTATTTGCACAAAGCGCGTCTCATCATAAAGGAAAAGTAGTATCTCGGTAGCTGAAGAGAACAAACGAAGAAAGTTTGATAGTATATATTTGCAAGGATCATTTGACATTCGTACGACAACAAGGAATCCGTTAGAATCAATTGCGTTAATTGCGTTAACAGCGTTAATAATAAAAATAGAAGATATTTTAATTTTGCTTCGAACGTGCGACGGACAGATAAGTTGGCGATATTTTTAATATATCGCTAAATAAAATTACCAATATAATTTCACCTTGCAGTAGCGTAAAAAGTATCACTGCTTTCATTGTCTATTGATGCAAACGCGTTTAACTAATGCATCGACACGTAATTTAAGGTCCATTTTCAATTTTGCAACGCTCGTGCGTGTATTTGCAGAAAAAGTTGACTTCGAAGACAAGATTTCGCATTGCATTTTTATTCGCGCACAAGAGGAGTATTAGAGTAATGCCGACTTGAAAGCACAAAGGCTGGCAAGTAGCGAAGAAGTAAACGATTAGCAGCTATCAACTCATTATCTGCCTCGAAGAGATAAACAGTGAACAATTAAGCTGGACAACGAGGCCGGACTACTCGAGTCCTCTCGACTTGGGCACCACATACACGGAGCATCTTCTCGATGCCGATATTCTTTTAATTTCATTATTTTTACTCTTTAGCCGCCGAGTGTAAGAATCCTAATAGCGTTGTTCATCGGACGATCGGTGAGTAAAGTGGTGATCGTATCGTTTGCACACCCTCAACTGCTCAACTCTCTGAATACGGTGAACAATTACGAGCTCGTGCTGTTTTTAATTTTGCACGCTTTTATAAACTGTTACTTTGCTCGTGATTCGCGGACACGTAATTATCAAATAAATAAATAAATAAATAGGGGATTCAGGCTTCTCTCCATTCTCTAATTACAACTAATAGGCATAACTGAGCAAGTACACGAGTAACTACGATAATTCTATAGAATGACACTTTATCATCCGAATTTAGAAGTTATTTTACGATCCGTTCGCCCTTTGTATTCGGTCTCTTGAAAAGCTACAGTTTAATAAAAACGGAGAAAACTAATAAATTAACTTAAAAAAACAAGAAGCCTACAAGACAATGTCGTCTTAGGATTATGCGCCGATGAAATGAAATCTTAACCTCGATTTTTGTGACGAATATCGAAAACCTTACCAAAAGACATTTTTCTGAAACGCAACCGCTAGCAAGTATTAATAGCATTTAAGGAAAATTGACAATTATTTGTCCGCTGATACCTTATCTGTCAGCTGTCTTAACATAGACAATTGCGTCTTATAATTAAATGCGAAGGTAAAAAAACAGTCGCGGAATATTAAATATGGGCGCGCTGGTTTCTTCATTTCAGTTGGGCTCTACTCGTATTTTCTCCCTTTAAAAAACAAACGCACGACGATGGCTCGCGTAAACAAATAAATCGATCGACAACGAAAGCAATTGGACGAACGCGTTAAATTGACGAAACATTCCGCCGCGAATAAATATCTTCTCGTCCATCCTACGAGTGTGCGATTTTATGGTTTTCCGCTTCTGTTCCGCCTCCTAATCTCGACCATTAAAACGCCGTAAATACAGCGAAGGAAAGAAAATTCTACGTACAAATAAAAAGAATGAAAAACTAAAAAATATAAAGCCGAGAAAAAGAATGTAACAACACGGAGAACGGGACGAAAATCGAAAGGCGCGCGTTATAGTCGTCGTCGTCGTCGTCGTCGTCGTCGTCGTCATCTCTGGACGTACTTTCGAGAGCAAACGGCCTGACTAAAACCGACCGACAAGAGTGCGTGACGCATCTTATAACGTGCGCATGCCACAAGATCGACGTCATGCTCGAGTATGTAAGACTGATAAGAAAAAGGAAGGGATGGAAAGGAGCGAAGGGTTGTTGTATTGGCACCGCGGAAGCCAAAAATAACGCAGCTCGGCCATTATTTCGGAAAGCCGTGGACGGGTGGGCGGTCGGGCGGGGCGGGGCGGGGAGGGGGGGGAGAGGTCGGACTTTTGATTCTTGATTCTTGTAACGCGATTTGTCGTTTGTACCCAAGCTTATTATTTTATGCGATCGGGAATCGCACACGTCGGCCGATTTAATAAATACACACGTCTATTCCCAGATTATTTCCGCGCTTTAAGATTTAATTAAAGCCAGTATATTAATAGCACTTGCGTCGCTTTTAAGCAGCGACATAAAAATTTAACGCTTGAGCATCCGAGCCGGCGATAACTACGAAGAAAAATGCTTAAGGAGAAACATATTGTTTACACAATGGCAAACTGGCTTTTTACTACAAAACTCGACCTCGGCATTATCCGAGCTATTGCGACGCGTTGGACACGTCCGCGTACGCGTATCGCCAAGGAAGAAAGACAACGAGAGCGCCAACCGAGCGGACAGAGCAATATTAAGGAAAACGTCGAATAAAGCGCACGGAAGAGGGCAGGAGGAAGTCGTCGGGGGCCTCTCGTCGATGTAGGTGGAGCGGATCGAAAAAGGTTGCGAGTGCCGCTCCGCGTGCGTGTGTTGCGGTGTCGATGTGCCGGCACGCGCGCGCGCTCTCGTTACGACTAGCGGTAGGGATAGGGGGATGGGTGAGAGAGAGAGAGAGAGAGAGAGTGCGTGAGTGCGAGCGTCAAGGGGAGGGGGGACCAGGTTGAAAGGCGATTGAGAATCACTGATTAGTGCTCAGCTGGAGCCGAAAAGAGCGTGTCGGAGCTCAGAGGGAGGCTATAACTGGCTGGAAAGGAGGAAGAGAGAGGAGAGAGGAGGTGGCAACAGCGCTGAGCGCGGGTGCGCGCTCTCTTCGCTCTTAGCTACTCGTGAACGCACCAAGAGTACGCGTACGTACGCGCCATCGTACACACACGTAGCAAGCGGAGAGAGGCTCCGGTGTTGGCTGGCAGCAGCAGCAGCAGCAGCACGACGGCGGCGGCGACGGCGACGGCGACGGCGTCCGATAATATAGCCCCCGGAGCCCGAGACGACGCGCGAGCGATTTTAAAACGCTTCTTCTTCTTCTTCTTCCTCCTCCTCCTCCTCCACCGTGGTGCCCCCATCCCCCCCCCCGCCGCCGTTCGAACGGGGAACTCTCCGAGAGCCCGATACATCGTGCCGAGCGCGACTACTTTCTTCCTCCTGTGCTCTCTTCCTTTCTTACTCGCACGGCGACTCGGATCTCGATTTCATAATTGATTGACGCGCGCACTCACGTAGTTGCTGCACGAATGTGGGGGGCGCGCTCCCGCTCTCTAATCCACCCGCGCGACAGGAGTAGAGCGGCGAATGCTAGAGAGCGCAGAGATTCCACGGGCTTTCTCCGATTTTCCCACGTTTACTTTACGATGGAGCGGGGCCCATTGAAGCTCGCCAAGGAGAAAGAGGCTGAGGCTAACCTTTTATTCGAGCTGCTTCTTCCTTCCTCTTTCACCGCTTTCCTAGTGAAAAACCATAAAGGTGCTGCTGACGCTCAACGACGCTCAACGACGCTCAACGACGCTCAACGACGCTCAACGACGCTCAACGACGCTCAACGACGCTCAACGATCCTCGGGGAAGAGGAGCCTTTCAAAGAAGCGCACATCGGCGTGTGGCCAACTTTTTTTCCTTCCACTTTAGATTTTCCATCCCTTTAGATCTTTAACGATCCGCCAGCGTACGCGCGCATCCTCGCTCTCTCCCATGGGCCCATTAGCGTAGGCATGGGGGTTGCAAAAGGGTAAATGAAATGGTGGTGGTGGTGGTGGTGGTCGTCGTCGTCGTCCACCCTCCCCGCCCCTCGCGATGAAAAGAAAAACTCGCTCGACTCACCACATGAATGCTCGACAGTCCGAGGCTGTCGTTCTGCTTCTTGTCGGTCTTCTTAGCCTGTCTCTTGGCCTTGCTGTCGAGGAAACGCTGCTTCAGCACCAACGTGTCCTGGATGTTCTGCTCGCAGAACCCGTGGAAGGTCTGATCGAACTTGGGCACGAGGTCGGTCTGCCTGCGCCTGTAGAGTTCGATCCTGCGCCGCAACCGGTCGACCACGGCCTGTCGCTTTGGCGGCAGCACTTCGCCCATACCGGGCGCCTGACCCATTTGCTGCAGCTGTTGCTGCTGTAGGTGAAGCTGGTGCTGCTGGTGCTGCTGGTGCTGTTGTTGCTGTTGCTGGCAGAGCGCGCCGAGGTCTTGGTGCAGCTGGGCCTGGTTGGTAGGCGGCTGGTGCTGGTGCTGGAGTTGATGCTGGTGCTGTTGCTGTTGCTGTTGCTGCTGCTGCTGCTGCTGCTGCAGACTTAGGTTGAGGTTCGCCCTTTGCTGAAGCTGACCTGACGCACCAGGGATGGAGCCAGGGGGGCCTTGCTGGGGCTGGCGAGGCAGGAGCCCCCCTGCCTCCATACAGCCTCCGAAATCCACTGCAGAGTAAGCCAGTTCAGTTGGGAAGTCGTACCGTCGTCGCACGTCCTTTCCTCGTCTTCGCTTCGTCTCCACCTCCGGCAGCCGCCCGCTGGCATCCTACTCTCATCTCACTCCGGTCGACCAGGACTCCAGGAGAGAGCTGCGGATTTGCCTACTTGTTGAATACCGCTAGTTCGTGCGCTTCCTCTCACACACACACGCACGCACGCATTCTCTCTAACCCATGCGCACACAGCAGACAGACCAACGCGCTCGCTCGCACACACCCACACCCACACACACACACACACACACCTGTATACGGATACTTATAAGTAGCATGCGAACGGATAGACGTACAGATGCAGGATCGCGTACATGCCTAATTACGTGTATCAGGTATTCGCGTACTTTACGGCTCTGTACCTTTTGTATCTGTACATCTATCTTTCAGCCCGTTGCTCACCCACGCGTTTCGTCCATTCAATGTAAACACTGGTCAGTCTGCGAGAAACAATTGACAGTTAGCCAGTTAGCTCGGCAACTCGACGGCCGACAGAGACGAAGTGAGCTGCTGACAGATAAGAGCGCGTGCCGTCGACAGGTGAAAGAAGGAAAAGAAGTGGAACACGCGGTGTGTGTGTGTGTGTGTGTGTGTGTGTGTGTGCGTGCGCGCGCGCGCGCGATACGCGTAAAGTGCGCGCAAGAGCGCCAGAAGCGTGCGCACACCAAACGCGATAGCGCGCGCCAGACTAAACTCCTGGAGCCTCTTTTCCCCTCGGCTTGGCAAAGCGCGCGCGACCGAGAGAATGATAGCTGGGCGGGGGGTGGGGGTGCGGTGCGGTGCGGTGGGGAGGAGATACGGAGAGACAGGCAGTTTGCCTTGTCTGTGGAGTGTGGGCCCACGGAGCAGCCGCGAGACGCGATCTCTTCTGGCTTCTTTCGTTGTCGAGCATCGTGTCGTCGCCGTCACGGAGAAGGGGAACGAGTTTCTCTATCTCCCCTACCCCCGGCCCCGTTACCGCCGTACTCTATCTCTCCATCGCGACAGCCACCCACCCGTCGCCTCCTCGCGCGCTCGTCCCTTTTCGGTCTTATTTCTTTCCCGTTCTTTTCAACGACTTTCGATTTTGATTTCGGCCAGTGGAAGGACGTTCTTCCGGTTTCTGGCGACGGAGCGCGTGCGAGTACGCGCGCGCGTGCGGCACGACAAAAGGGGGGACGGCAGGACGTCGTGGAGAAGGGGCAGAGTCGGAGGCGGCCAGGCGACTGATTGGCGAGCGGCAGCGGTAAACGTCACAACAGGTAGTCGAACGTTAGAGCGGTACGGTCGTACGCTGGTGCACCGTCGGGGAGGATCGCGCGATTTTACGTTGCGTGGTTGTGTCGAGAGCGGCGAAAAAATGTGCCAGGGGGAGGAAATTCCACGGGGCTCGGGAGCGCGTGGCCGCTTAAAAATTGGACAGGAGCGAAAGTACCGCGGAGACCTTTCACCTGGAGAACGTCGGTGAGCTCGACGGGATAAAGAGCCGAGCGCCGAACGCCGGGCAACGGTTTCCTGCACTCACCTTGTCTGCACATCCTTATCGTTCGCATCGAGGTGTTTACTCGCACAAAGCAACCCGACAGATTGGCCAGTCCGCGTAGCCTCCGCGAAGCGCGAGAAAAAACAATTACATAACCTCACTTTTCCGACGGTATCCGTACCGCGATCGCGATTAATCCACGGCGTTTCGCGGAGACGATCGAATGCATTCGAAGCGCGAGAGCGCGGAATTTGCCGAAGGCCGGCTTGCGACTTGCGAGGATCGCGACGCGATCGAAACGTTTCGAAGAAGCGCCCTCGGCTCGCTCACTCGGTGTATAGCTGCGCAACTACGAAAACGCACGCACGTCGAGCCATCAAGCATCAACGGCAAACTGTTAGACGCACGTCGAGCGTGTGTATACAATACCATAAGCCACTGGCCCGAGTCCCGAGTCGAGAGCCCCGAGGCCTCCGGCGGGAGCCGAAGCCGACTCGCCTGCACACACGCAAACAAGCGCGCGCGCGCTCTCGCCGCCAGCACATGTACACGCCACGATATGCCACGCTTATTTTAATCTCTTAGGTGCGCGCGTTCAAATCAGTGGCGGCATCTGGCGTAGCCCTTACGAATTTCGTAATGCCAGCGGCCAGCCTCTTTACAGCTTATAACAGCTTACAGTTACAGCTCCTGCAGCCGCGGTCACTTCCCTACTCTCTTCCCGCTTGCCGTTTGCCGTTTTCCCCTCACCCTGCGGCCACGCCATATACTTCTCTATCATTACCGAGTAACAGACGCTCGAGTTCGGATAGCCCGATGTTCCTTCGCTTACAGGGGCGCCTCTTTGTATTTATAGGTATTGCTGCTATCGGTCTTCAACCTTTAAACTCCATTTCTTTTTCCCTTCGACCATCGCGATTACATTCCTCTACGTTTCGCCTCGTTAAGGATGAGCCCTTCTAATGAGATATCGCGTTAAAAGTACATTCCCTACATCATCGGACTCGAGTAAATCGACCGTTTTAAGGGAGTTACTCATTACTCGTTTCATTACTTGTTGGAACGTCAGTGGATGAAGTTTCTCGAGAACATGTAAAATGTAAAGAGAAAGAGCGTTAAAGGCATAGCGCTAATCAACATTATCAATATTCTCCGGAGCACTGAAAACATCGAGAAAACATCAGTGGCTATTTTAATCGCGTAGTTGGGTATACGTAACCCGTAAATACGATTATTATTCAATCCTTATTAGCAGCGCTGCTTTAATATTCTTTTGTGTAAGCCAATGGAATATCCTCGCAGAGTCTTGTCTGTGTGTGTGCGTGCGAGAGCGCACGTTACGTAGGATACTAGCGCGACGCAATCAACAGAAATTGAAAGAGCGAGAGAGCGACTCCCAACTGCTCAGGCCATTACTTTAAAGCGAATAGATGCCATTAAATGAGCGTGTATTGGAAATTCTACGTATTTACAGTGTACGTTGTAACGCGATAGTCGACATTTGTCGCTCTTTTCGGTGGGCGGGGATGCATCGCGGTGTGAAAAAGTCTCCCCGACGTAAAAACTACACGCTTAACCGAGTTAAAAGTCTCTTTAATCCATCGCAATGCAGTTTCCTAACGTCACTAAGGACGTAAAAATGCGCGCATACAGCTATTCGCGCTCTCATGGACGATGTTGATGCGATGCCGGTGGAAGGGGGAATAAAGAACGGGGGAGAGAGAGAGAGAGAGAGAGAGAGCGCGCGCAACTGCAATGCGAGTCGGTGCATGTATTTTACCTGATTTTTACCTCGCGGTTTTTGACAGCCTTCAACAGCCGGCTGCTGCTTGACGACGCCTGAAGCCGGATAAAAAGGAAAAGAGCAATAAGGGAAAAGCGGGAAGGAAGCCTGGCGTGCCACTAGAAGGGGGAGTGCGAGGGAGCGAGCAAAGCCCGCTGGTCGACGACTGACGGCAGCTGTTCACTCGATCGAGCATCGACTCATCGAGCCATCGCCCGATCGCGCCGTCGGTGCGTGCGTTCAGTGGGCTCGATAGTCGGTGGGTGCAGCAGCCGAGGGAGCGCGACCCGCGAGGAAATACACTTATTTCTGGGTGCACCGCAGCCGGGACAGGGCCATCGGAAGCTCGGCTGAGGGGGGAAGGGGCGCGCGCGCACCAACGGCCAAAAGGGAAGGTGCGTGTCTCCGCTCTAGTCTCCGCTTGGCTCGGGGTGGCGGATCGCGGGCGGAGCTGCGAGCGGGAGAGAGAGGAAGGGAACGGGCCGGTCGCGAACTCAAGGGAGATGTCGAGCTCGGGCAGGGCCGAGTGCCGAGGCTGAGAGGGACGCCAACGTCGCTGGAGCCGACGACGGAGCCCGGACTCGAGCTCACAAACGGACACCGGGTCTCACCTCGGACGTCGCTTCGTTCTTATCTGGAGCTTGACAGGCGCGCTCGAGCCTCGAGATGAGGCCGCTAACGAGGCGAAGCTGCGCCGTTCCATCGATCTTTCTTATTGCTTTTTCTAGCCTTCTTCTTGTCACTGCTGACAACGACAACAGTGAGTCCAGTGGACTTTCGTTACTTTCCTTTGTTTTTTAGTCGTAGCTTATTGCTCTGCCTGCCGATGTACGAGATATGTCTGAGAACATCTTTATGGGCCTTTTATCAATTCACTTTTATCAATTTATCTTTTGATGCATGCTTCTCCTCTTATGCTGATGCATTTTTCGTTATTGTAGAATCGGAAACAATACCTAGTGAACGGCCTAATGGTAAAGAGTTGTTGGAAATAGCAGTGTCGCAAGATCCTCAAGGTATCGAGTCAGGCAGCACACCCCATCTTGTGTGCAAGACATTTGAGCCAGCGTCCAAGATTTGGTGGACCTCTGATAAAAAGAATTTAACTTCGGTCAAAGAATCTGATTTTGTTGAAAGATTTGATCTGAAGAAGGCCACCAGAGAGGACAGCGGCAATTATACTTGTAATGCTCAGATTTCTCGTAGGCACGTTAGGAAAACTATTCGTATAAGAGTTATAGGTAAATACAAACATTTTTCAATGGATCATCTCGGATTCGTTTTTTTTTTTACATTTTTTTTTTACATTTCATAACATTTGACAATTTCAGAACCAGCTAGAGTGACCACTAGTGAGAATATTAGAGTTAAGGCGTTAAATGCGGTAAATTTGACATGTGATTTTTATGGTGACCCACTCTCTAACTTCAGTTGGTCCAAAATTAATGATTCGGATAATCTTGAGCGTCTTAAAAGTATGACAAACTGGACACAAGTAAATGGAACGCATGTTTCGTTGGTTCTTTCCATTAAAAGTGCCACGCGTAAGGATAATGGGACATATGCTTGCGAGGCTCGTGACTTCTATGGCGCTGTTACAGCTGAGAGACATCTTCTTGTTATCGATGTTCCTTTAATTAGCATTGATTTTCTAAAGAATGTTGGTGCTGGGAGTATATTTTTGAATTGGACCGTTAATAATGGTAACGAGCCTATAGAAACTTACTTTATCCAATACATGAAGAATGGGACAGACTCGTGGCAGTATAATTCTGAACTGATTAATGGAGGGAATTCGAGTTTTGTTTTGAAAGGATTGGATAAGGGAGCTGCTTATCAAATTGGTATTACTGCAAAAAATAAAGTTGGAAAGTCACACGTTCAAATAGATCCAAGATGGATTACAACCCTAGTAAAAGGTATTTCATTGTTATAAATTTCTTTTGGTTACTTAATTGCTTTAATTTTATAAAGAATATACCATTACTTGGGCTATTTTATTTAGGAATTCTTTTCAAAAGCTTTACTAAAAACGTTTGGTACTTTTGTTTCTCCGTAGATCCTATATTTATACCTAAATTAAATGTGAATGGTATGACGTCAAGTACAGTGACAATAGCTTGGAATAATCCTCCACCTGATCTTCGAGAACACATCCATTATTATATCATAGTTGCCGGCCATGAAGGACAAACAAGAGAAGCTGTTGTTCCAGTACAGCAAAGCCAGTTATATTTATTTGAATATCTAGAAACAGCAACAACTTATAAATTTAAAATTGCAGCTTGTAATGAATATACGCGACAATGTGGCAATTGGAGTAAAGAAGTTGAAGCCGAAACCTTGGATGGAGGTATAGTAGCTCCATTATTTATAACAATCATATATAAATAAGTTAACTAATTATTACGAAATTGTATTTCAGTACCAAATGCTCCTCAAAATCTTTCTGTATCGTGTCGTTTTGATAATATAAGTAGAACAAGTCTTATGTCGATAAATTGGGAGGCTCCTCAAAAACGCACCGGTATTATTTTGCAGTACAAAATTGAAATTAACGGAAGAGCGACTTTTAAAGATGAAAGTGGTCGAATAAAGAATGAGCGTTTAAATCCATTTATAGATCATGTAGATTTTCAATACAATAGTTTTCGGAAAAACCAATTACCACCCAATACTAATTATACGGTAAGTGACAGAGAGAATAATACATTTGAAAATAATTCGTGGAAAAAATGTTTATAAATTTCGCTTTTAGATTCGTGTATCCTGTCAAACGCGTCAACGATTTTATGGAGACGAAGCTATAGCGAACTGTACGATGCCCGTAACTGTACCCGATCGTGAAAATTTAAATGCAAGATCTTGGCATAAGATTGAAAGTCAAGGACGGCAATTATTTAAGATCTACATGCCACGCATCTCGGAAAGAAATGGACCTATTTGTTGCTACAGAATTTTTATTATAAAACTAGCACCTCAAAAAACTTTGGTTGACTTACCACCACCCGAAGAGATTTCCGTATTTTCCTATCAATACGTTTACTCTTCACCGTTAGGTGGAGCATATCTTGCAGAAATGTTCGACAGTAATCATTTACCTCCTGAAGTATTTATTGGTAATGGTGAAAGCCATAATGGGAGCATCGTTTGCGAACAATGTATTGGATTACGGCAGAAGCCTATACCGACGATGTTGCATTTCATTCCAGAAGTATTAATTTTTTATACTCGTTGGATTTTTTAAACTTATACTTTTAGGCATAAAGACAGTTGTGCATGAATATAAGGCTAATTTTATTTTTTTATTTTTGATAGAATCCAACCCCAGCTTCTATGAACATAAGTTTTAACACCCAAGTATCAGAAGTGTCATCCGAGTTAAACGCCATCAATGTTACTAAAATTAATAACTATTTATCTACTACACCTAATCCTTCTTTTAATCATACTGAAGCAGCTTCGAGAAGAAGAAGGGAAGATATTGCTGCTGCTAAAGATGGTTTTGAAAATTTATCTGTTTCTGCGTACGATGGCTTGTTGGACGAAAAAGCCAACTATACAGCATTTGTTGAATTTATTGGTAAGTGATATATTATTATTAATTTGAAAAGATAAACGTTTTTACGAATTTCTGATTACTGATTACTGGTCTAATCTTCTTATAGTTTATGGATCTGGAAAAGGTCAATTTCTTGCAGCATACAGTAGTTACTTACCTCCACTGTACGGAGGTGTAGATCCTAAGCTAGTAATTGTAGAAGATATGACAATACTTGCTGTTATTTTACAAATATCACTTGTTCTTATATTAATCATTATTATTCTTTTAATCACTCTTTGTGTATTACATCGTTATTCAAAACGTGTGCAGCAACGTGGCGAAGAAATCATAACACTTAGAAATAGTTTTCGGTAAGTTATAATAATACATTGATAAAGCAATGTAGAATGTATAAGTAACCAATGACTAGGTATAATGTGACGCGTGTATAGTCTATTATTTATTAATTCAAGTCAAACTAACAAAAGCTTTATTTACGCAGGCATTTATGTCAAAGTTTGAGGGGCAGACACCAATTAGTCGCTGCAACACCGCCAGATATGCCACCTATTCCAAAAGGTGAATTACTCCAGGCTTATCTGGAGCGTCATAGAGATTCAGACTACGGTTTTCAACATGAATTTGAGCTCTTACCCGACCGATTCACTGACCGAACAACACGAGCCTCCGAAGCTCGCGAGAATATTTACAAGAATCGTTACCCCGATATTAAATGCTACGATCAAACTCGCATTCGTCTAGCCCAAATGGACGGAATCTGTGGATCGGATTACATAAACGCGAATTTCGTGCTTGGTTACAAGGAGCGCAAGAAGTTTATTTGTGCTCAGGGCCCAATGGAAAACACTGTTTGTGATTATTGGAGAATGATATGGGAACAGCATCTCGAACTTGTTCTCATGCTAACAAATTTAGAAGAGTATTCAAAAACAAAGTGTGCAAAGTACTGGCCTGACAAAAGTGAGACTAAAAACTTTGGTGACATAACCGTCGAACATGTCGGTGAATATCAATACTCTGATTACGTTGTGCGAGAGCTTAAGATGACACGAACCGGAGAACGAGACACAAGAAAGATTGTGCAGTATCACTTTTTGGTTTGGAAAGATTTCATGGCTCCAGAGCATCCTCATGCCATTTTAAGGTTTATAAAGAGAGTAAACGAAGCTTACTCTCTAGAAAAAGGCCCGATTTTGGTTCATTGCAGCGCGGGTGTCGGAAGAACTGGAACATTGGTCGCACTCGATTCGTTGATGCAGCAATTAGCAGAAGAGGGCCAAGTTTCAATATTTAATACTGTATGCGACTTGAGACACCAGCGAAACTTCTTAGTACAGTCTTTGAAGCAGTACATTTTTATTTATCGAGCTCTCATGGAAATGGGTCAGTACGGCGATACTGAAATATCAGCAACTCAACTAAAAGCTGCTGTTGAAAAACTTCGTCAAAGAGAAAATGGAAAGGAAAAATGTCGCATGGAAGAAGAGTATGACGTTAGTACAATTTATTATTTTAATGAACACTTTTCGCAAGCGGTCAATCATTTCACTCTATTAAAAATCTTTTATTTTTATTTCAGAAAATCAGTGCAGTATTAGAAGATCGAAAATCTTTCTCAGTGGGAGGTGGAGAGGAAAACAGAAACAAAAACAGAAGCGAGTTGGTGATACCTTATGACAGAAACCGAGTTATTCTCACTCCCATACCCGGAAAAGAACATTCTACATACATTAACGCTTCGTTCGTTGAAGGCTACGACAATTCAGAATCCTTTATCATAACACAAGATCCTCTTGAATCTACTATTGCTGATTTTTGGAGAATGATCTCCGAGCAATGCATATCCACGATTGTCATGCTTTCGGATGTAAGTATTGCAATAACACACTAAAGTAATATATTTAAATTACTGACACAGTAATATATTTAAATTCCTGACACAGCTCGCAGAAGGACCACGGAAATGTCCGCGCTACTGGCCAGATGACGAAATTTCTTATGAGCATATTCGCGTTCGTTATATTCAAAGTGAGAGCTGTCCATACTTTACGCGTAGAGAATTGTGTGTATCTAATACAAAAGTTGATGAGAATGTGGTAGTTACCCAATATCAGTATCACGGTTGGCCAACGGTGGAAGGTGAAGTACCAGAAGTTACAAGAGGTCTTATTGAACTTATAGATCAGACCCAAACTAATAATACAGAGTCCAGTGGGCCACTTGCTATTCATTGCAATCATGGTTCTGATAGAAGCTCGATGTTCGTCACTTTGAGTATTCTTGTTCAACAGTTACGCATTGAGAAAAGAATTGACATTTTTACTACTGTAAAGAAGTTGCGATCACAAAGGCATGGAATGATAAGCACTTTCGTAAGTACCTGTCGATTATAACAGTTGCCGTTAAAACGATTGTAACGAGAAAAATTTTTAATCAGATTTATTAAATATTTACAGGCTCAGTACGAATTTCTGCATCGAGGAATCGTTAATTACCTAGATTTGCACAACCTCGGAGAGGAAAGTGAGCCGGAGTCATAATGTGGAGAAATAATTAATAATAATTAGATTGTTCACAGCAAACACCGTGCCGAGGGTCGCCAAAAAGTGCGCACGAATTTATTTACGCAAAAGATGCTTTATAACACTTTGCTTCATGTACAACAAGCGCAAAGTAGAGCTCAGCCAATCCGTGTCCAATTTGTGTCCGACTATTACGAGAACCAATTTACTATGAGTAACAGATCCATTACATATGTAAGTGACAATTTTGAAAATTAAGTAAGAGAAAGGATCATTTCTGTCACACAAATATCGGACAATGATTTGCTGCATTATCTGGAAAGAAAGTTTTTCTAAAATATTGTCAATTATATTTTTCAAAATCTCAATCATAGACTGATACATAAAGAAAGTGCAAGTTCCCTTACATTTGGTTAAACCTGGTTAAACTTGGTTAAACTACGCGCAATTGAGCACAATCACGTCAGATTTCTAGTTATCTCATACAAGGACAGTGTATTTATCTTTCTATAAATATTTGTAATACGTACATTCTAAAAATGATGAACATTTTTTAGCAATATTTTAGAGAAACTATTGATCGATAGTTTTAAAAAGCTTGTTTGCCAAAGCATCAATGACGAATTCGAACATTTTATGTCGTAAATACTAGGTCTTTTAATCAATATTAATTATCTAAAATACCGATGATAATCATGTATAAGCATTAGAAAATACGCGTACACAAAAGTAATGTGCATAATCCCGTATTTGCGAGAGGTACATTGTAAGCGAGACCTGAACTTTATGCGGATGCGCGCGACTAATTAAACAAGAATACGTATCGGTGCAAATGCGCGTACATAAAAGCAAATATTTCCTAAGGAAAGACTGATGTACTTTTATTGAACAACTTCTACTGTGACACTTGGTCGAAGAGAGGCATTTTAGGATACGCTAGCCCTCTTCGCATACTGAGCTCGTTAACAGACATGTATTTTTGCCTGGCTATGAATCAGCTCTTATCTCTCGAGAAATAATAATTTTTTATACCCTTTCTTATACGTGAATTGGATTGGATTGAATCACTAAGAGATCGAATCTAGCTATACCGAAGTCATTTTATATTATACAATAATTATTATCGACAAAGCCTCAACATCTTTTGACAACAATTTAGGATAAGAAAAATACTATTGCTATGACTTTACCTTACAATTAATCCACTAAATATCATCTTCGTCATCATCAAGAAGCGGCATTGATGCCTTCTATATTATTATATTTTAATTATATAATTGTATTGTATTATATCATGTATTACTTAGCCGACGCATGAAAAATTGATTTTTCATTTTTTCTCTACCGCTCTTTTATTATTTTACTTTTCTAGTCAATTTTTCACTCGAAACCGTGATTATTCTCGTTCGAGGTATGATAAACATGTGTCATTTTCCAATTCAACTGAATTGCAAAGCTGCAAATGTCAAGTTCATTATAATTTTTTAATTCGAATTATCAATAAGCTTATATATGTATATACACCCACACATATATAAAACACATACGCATATATATATATATATATATATATATATATGCATATGTATATGTATATGTATATATGTATTAATTTTATACTGGGCTTTGGCCACTGTTAGCGTGATTTAAGTATAAGGAGGTTTTGTAACATGTAACTTTTACGACTGTCATATTCATCGTTACACGCTCGTTTTATTTTCTTAAGCTTCTTTTTATTGTATACGCCATTATCGGACTGTAATTAATTGACTGACGAAGACAGCGGATCGGATCTGAAGCGGTTTCTCGACACTTTGTAAATAAAAATTTATACATACGTATACAGCAAAAATTGCAGAACCCGAAAGAGTTGTATCAATAAAACTGGACACTGGACACTAATATAAAATACTTTATCATCGGTTGATTGGTCTACCTGTAATCTCCCAAATTTTATGTTTAAGAATTATCACTTCATTTTACTTGTTTGATTTTTATTTTTCTCAGTTTAAGCAAGTAAAACATGTTTAAAAAGGCTAAAATATTCTTTTTACAAACATTTGAACATTTTAAAGAAAACATCCAAAGATAAGTTGAACGAGGGGAAAGTTTGATTGACATCAATTTAAAACTTAATGCCGCTCTGTACTATCTCATGGATTCAGTCTCAGATGAACGTTTTGATCTCTGCAAGAAAGTGAATATTTTACAAGGTATATACGAAAGATTCAAAATTTAAGTGGATAAAAGACAACGTCAAAATAGTATATTACCTTTCGTATAGTTTTATTATAATACTCTATAGCTTCCGTGACAAACGCTGTGAGGTGCACGAGTTCGTTTTGAAAAATTGTCCTAGATGTTGCGAAGAAAGGGAAATGCATGAAATGCATAAATCGGGGATAAAAGAATAAGCTGAGCAAAAAGAATAAAGCCATTCCCATGAAACTGCTAATGCCTACGAGTATCGGATTCATCGAATTCATTTCTTTCTTACTGCTTTTAGCTGGCCTCGAGTCGAACTGGAAATTAGGCTGAAAACAAAAATGGTCTCATTTATTCCACATAATCCACAACATTTCTGATAAGAAATAATTTTATCGGATTATATTTACGAATAGGAAAACATGAGAATACACGTGGCATCTTAACATTTTTTATACACCGACACATGCGTTATATTCCATGTTATCATTTCTATATTAACGCTCTAATGATATTTTTCCACAGTTTATTATATTTTCTTACGTTATCAATTTAGTACACGTTAGCATCTTTAAAATAGTTGTTGCATTCGATCAATTCTTTTAAATTGATTTATTTATCGTTGTATGTGCATGTATATAATTGGTGATTAAGAATTTTCTCCCGTAATTTAATTTCCACTTAATTCCTGATTATCTTTCATAAAAAATATGCGTTAAAAGTAAACAAAATATTGTTAAGTATCTCTCGTATTTAATAATTTAATATCTACCGTTTAAAATCATAACGCCATAACACCTTCAGAGAATTGTTTACGCAATGATTTTCGTATAAAGAACAACAGCAAAACTTTAATAAAAATTCAATGTTATAAATTATTGCAATCCTAGTGCTACCAAAATCTAAAATTTCCATTATAAAATGAAATATTTAAAATTAATTACAAAAAAAAACAAAAAAAAAAAAATCATTTTTCTAAGGCGCTTGACAATGCGTCTTAAATGTGTAGTGAGATAAAAAAACCACGGTGTTAATGTAATTTAATAAAAACTGCCTTGTTAAAGGTAATTATTACAAAATATCAAGTTAAATACTTACATGTAGTTTTAGTTAAATGAGGTTGACATAGATATACTTATTTTGAAGAACTGTAGAATTCTATGCGTATATTATGGCCAGAAAAAGATTATAAAACAAAGATGTTTGGCTGATGCAAAAAGTCATACCACTTTTGGCGTTGGATGGCATTACATCGTAACAGCAAAGCGTTATCTATTAATACGTTCAAAGTTTCGATGTTTCTTTTTGCAAAGAAATTTCAGTGAATATTTGGGAATATGGCAGAATGTAAGGAGAATTTTTATATACTTTGCTTTTTTATGCCTAAATACTCGCTATGTTTTTTTTGTCAAACAATAGCAAAATTTTACATTTTCGAAGTCAATAATATTTCGCTTTTGCGTTGAAGTGAAATTCAGTACCGCAGACGGGATGAACCTTTACATCAATCAAATACATACACGTGTAAATTTAAAATAAATTCTACAAATTTTTTTTCATAAAGAGTAAATATTTGAACCTCATAATAAGTACATTTGTTGAACATATTAAAAATACACAAAAACTTTGCAATTTTTATAGAAAAGCTAATTGATATAAAAATAATGCTAAATTTTACTTTCTTTGAAAGTAAATGAATTTTGTATTTGATAAAATAATATTAACTTCAACAATTGATCTCAATTTTCTAGAATAGCGTTTTAAATTTTAAACGACACGTTGCATAATTTTTAAACACTGAATGCAATTAGAATATTTTCTAAGAATTCGTACATTACACAGGTGATTTTCTTTTGCCGAATAAAAGCAAATATAAAGTACAAGAATTTCGCTGCTTCGTACATTATTTACATACAGACAATAAGAGACAAAGCTATTTTAATCTAAAATAATACAAACTTTTGTTGTCGAATGTACGTACTTATCAATTTCTAGGTTATTTCTCATTGTGAACAAAAAGGATTTTTATTTTGCAGATTGTAATTCATATATTATTTCATGTTTAAACTTGTATCTTACTATTGATCTATGTTTCATCGTTATCTTACAACTATATTCTTAACCTTAAGTACGTCTGAATAAAAAAAGTACATTTTTTTGTAGAATATACGTATACTGATTATTAATCCGAGTGACTGTCGATTTAAAGGTAATTTATTTACTTTTGAGAACGATCTGCATTATCTTTGTAGAATTATGACAAATCATTTAATAGTTGAAATGTTAGTATTTCTCTGTAGTATTTTTGGAAATATTCATGGGCTTTAAAACTCAAAATTTTCAATGTTATTGTCAATTCATGCGACCTCCAAAGAGAAGAAAAAATGGACACTTGAAACAGTTATTAACGTATCCTTACAAAAGAAATGGTCCGCAGTAATAAACCCATTGCAATTTTGTACTACAGAAATTGCGTGGTCTGTTTCAAACTTTAATTATGTTCTGTTGGCAGCTGATTGCATCAAACCTGTTGTAGTAGATCTATGGTAAAATTATGGCAGCTACTTCCATTAATTTACATGACAGGTACATCAGTATACAGGTATAACGCTTCAGAACGATCAGCTTTACGTTTAAAATTTTAATTCCCAGGAAGATAGAAAGTTACTTTAATCTGTCATCATTTTATTTGATTAGACTGACTTTACTACCTATCATGTATGACAGACGGAAATCTACGTAAGCCTAAACTGTGTTTCATCGCAAAGTCTATATTATTTAATAATATTATCGCAAGCCTGTAATTTTTGCAAAAATGCTGGCAGCGTTGTAAGAACGTGTTTTCAATTCTAGAAATCAAAATATTGCTGTAATAATTTTGATTTGTTTATCAATTATTTACCAATTTCATTCAAGTGTGAGATTATGTTTGTCGTTGTACACTTGTTATATTTGAAAAAATTGTTATGTCTGCTTAAGTAAGCACATTGAATATTTTTCAATATATTTATTCATAGATATTTGGTATTTATTACATAGTTAGTTTACTTATTATCTTTGATGCTAAATAATATGTGTTTGTTTCTTATCAATTACTTGAGAATAGTTAAAGTGTTCTATATAAAGTTTTGAAAGTAATGGTTATTAATTTTAAGAAGTTTTAAGCAAAATTTCAATTTATACATGAACTTATGCCATGACTTAATAATGTTTCAGTAATTTAGTGCCAATCCTGCAGGATAATATTTTTTGATACATAAATATTCATGCGAATTTTATAATCCCAAACAGAATTTACATTGTACTTGTAAAAATAATTTGCATAACTTCTTTTTTATTAATTTTCAAAATTATTATCATATGAAATTAATTCAATCTATACCGTTGAAAATTCGATTCATTTTATAGTACAAGATACTTCAAATATTTTACGATATTTTACGGTAATTTAATTTAAAATGAACAAATTTTTTATTCATCACGTGGACTCTGTTTGATATTGATTTCAATGTTTTTAATGGTAGAAGTTACATAGAAAACGGTTCAAAAATTTACGTGATAATAATTTGCATACTAAATTAAATAATTAAGTTTCGGGAAGTTGCGCAAAGCTAATGGATCAGAAGGTGTTTCTTTTATGAGAAATATATTTAGGGCTCTGTAGTAACGGTCACCCAAAGTTTTCTTATTAGAAAAACTTTGTAACGGTTGGCAATCTTTCTCGATGTTATCTTGTAATATATTTAACACGTAAAATTTTTGTCATGAAAGTTATTACGGCAGATAATACATTTGAATTAGTATAAAGGGGTCTACAGCTTTGGAAATTTAATTTATGTCAGCTTCTAGACGAAAGAATGTAAAACTGCTTTAAATTTTAAATTGATTTTTCCAGACTTTACAACAAGTATACTTAACTTAAAATGTTCTTCTCTTATAAGTATCTCTTAGCATTACTAAAGTTACGTTAGTATAAGTATCCTTTGAATTATATTATATTATTTTAAATATTTAAATTTTTTCTTTTAACCAATTAAAATTTACAGCGAGTCAGTGGATTATATGGCAGAGTTACCAAGTAAAATTAGAGAGTTAAGACGATTTGGAGTTATGCATAATTTTTCGTTATTTTTTCTTTTTGATTCAGTTACTTAATCTACGTATTTTAAAATAAATAAACGAGTATACCTCTCTTACTGCGATTATTGCCTAAAATTGCTAAATTCAGAACAACATTTTTTATAAATCCTTAACCTCAATACTAATAATACCGAAACAAAATCAATTCGTTCAGCGTCAATATTGATATTTTTCGAATAAATTTTTTATCCTTCGAACGATAGCTTACCTATTTTTTCCCGGGCATATAAACATTTCTCGTATTTGTGTTTATTTTAAAAATTTCGTAAAATAATTCTTGAAATGCATACTTTTGCCAAATAATACGAAGTTTCATTGAATTTTAAATCAATTACACTACTTGCAGGTTGCTATTATATTTGATGTAATGTCATTGCAATGTAAATCTCGACTGATGTCTGATCTACTTTTACATACGCGAGCATTTTTCATGACACCCACGCGTTACATATTTCACATTTATATTCGTGCAAATGATACTAATATCATTTGCACGAACCAAATAATCTTTATTGATTTTTCTGTCACGTAAAGATCATTAAATATAAGAGTTTATTGCCTACATTTATATTCGAAATCCAGAAAATTCTTATTGTTTCATTTAACTTATACTTAAAATGAAGCTTCGATATATTTACGTGCATATTATGATAGATTGAAGCCTGACACCCGATGCAGTTAAATCTACGATACGAACATCTCACCGAGACAAATAATTCCCGTCGAAGCAGTGTTTCAGTCGGCAAAAATCACGCAACAAGTGCATTCACTTCAAACGATGAGATTTTTAACGCGAAAAACGCGTTTAAAATTCTGTAATTTTAACATTAAACTTAAGCAATTCGTACACTACGAAAGACGAGCTTAAAGCATCCAGCCGTTGCGGATGCAATTATCGAACGTTTCACAGACTACGCAGCAAATAAACCAAAAGAATATGCACAAGTGAAAATTGCCATACCGGTATCCTATATCCATGATGATTATTCAACTCGTGATGAAAAGTATGAAGCGGATAAAAGTAATAAGCGTACTGGGGTTCTACTGGACGAGGTCGATCGACTTCCGTGGGCTCGTACCCACCCTCGACGATATTTGGCATTTGGTAATTAAGCGTATTTACAAAGGGGCCGTACTTGACAGGCGTGCCATGGTCTATGGCCCTTGTGTACATCGCGGCGAGCTCCGTCGGCGAGAAGCCCAGGACGTCCGGAACCTCGGCCACGTGTTCGGGCGTCCTCGACGGCACCTGTCGGTCAACGTTATCGCTGTCAGAGGTTATACAGGATGTTGGTCGTTAGCGAGATACACCAGCAACGAGTGCAAGTCAAGTGAAAATAGCATGGAGAAAAAAACCTGGGCCTGGAGTTCGGGCCTGAGGAAGGCGGTGGCGCGTCGGTCCTGGACGGGCTGTGCTTCGACGGGGCTCGGCGGCTCGTTCAGCAACCGCAGCTCGCTGACGACGTTGCGCAAGTAGGACTGGCTGGTCTCCTGCGCTCCGGTCCAGCTCGCGCACAGGAGGACGGCGAGGATGGCGCTCGATCTCCTTGTCCTGCACCCGCGCAGATCGGCGACGCTGCGGGTCGACGCCGGCCGACGATCGATCATGACCGCGACGCTGCTGGAGCGGGGAAGACGCTCGCGCCGAGACGACTGTCGGCGCCGCCGCCGCCGTCGACAGGTATATCCGTAGCGCTACGTTCACCTCGCGACTCCCGGAAAATTCTTCCCTACTCCGCGCGCGCGATCATCCTGGCCCCGACGAGCGAGCGATGAGACTCGTTAGCCTGGATCTCTTGATCTTGGACGCCGCGCTAAAAACTTTTTGCTCCCTCGGTAGACCGGCAATTAGCTTTCTCGTGCTCCCGTTTCCCGATTGTCGGCCTCGAAAGCTTCGTTATCTAGCGGCTGGATAAGCGGACGCGCGCGCGCCCTAAGACGAAACGCCACTCCAACTCGGAGCGTTTTCCTCGGGAGTCTCTAGGACGGAACTTAGTCTCCGGCCGAGCAAATTGATCGTGCGAGTTCGCTTGCATTTTAAACGTACGATTTGCATAATGCACCCGTTTATGTGGAGTTATGGGTAACGCATAGGAAGCTCGAGCGTAGCATTTGCCGTAAGCCTGCTTTTATAATTTAAATGATTTGAGGAATGTAACTGTTGCGTACATTTTGTTCTGTTGGAATAAAGGATAACGCGTTATTTTTTCGAATCGGCTGAACACACGCGCCGCTTGAAATTCAAACGAAGTTGTTAATTTTTATTGTAATATGGAACACTCGCCCCTGACATTCGATTAATATTTTAATCAGGGAGTTTAACATTTTTATATTATTATTATTATATTGCACTACGAATACTAGGCTTTGAGGGCGAACTAGGCGAACTAGCGATCGATCGCGTTGGAACGCAGAATTTCAATTTTAATTAAATCTCAAGTGCGTGTAGAGCAATGCTGAATATTTCACTTATTTTTTATTATTTTAAGCTCACTTAATGCTGCTCCGGTTAAAGCGGCAGTGTACGCGTAAACGATACGTTTTTAATTTTCTCCAAGCGGCGAAACCATGATTTTGCTTTGGTTTTCTCGAAAGGGCAATCGAGCCCCTTCTATGTATTCAAATGCTATTTACTCCCTTAGAAATTACTTTATTCCGATGGTAAAGCTCGACGAATTGGATTTTGACGAAACGCTTGTGATCCACATTCGATATTCGAGCCAAATGCGTTCATCCTACTTTATATTTAAATGAAACGTTAACAGTCGGAAATAAGAACGCGGGGAGTTGAAGGCTTGGCGAAAAAAATTGTAATAACTTACAGTGGCATATAATAAAAGGCTGGATACTTTTATCGGAGGTAGCGCGCGGTGCAATTTCGATTAATTAAAAGCTAAATTAAAATTTAATTGGATGTTCTAAGTGTCTCGCTGGAAGTTAAATAAATGAAAATTATTCGTTAGACGAAATCCGTTAAAGCGAAGAGTAAATGGATTTCCGGGCTTAGCGGAAGGCGTGTAAGGCTGAAGTAATGCTTTAGCATTCTTAAATGCGCCGAGACTCGGTCCTTGGATCCAAACAAAATGAAACCTCGTGCTCCCGTATAAGCAGTTTCGTTTAAACGATACGGCCGTTAGATTTTTACAGTTGAGGAGGAATCGTCACAGCGAGCTAACGAAGCCTATGTGCTCGCGATACAAAGTGTATATAATAAGTGCAGATTGCGGCGCAGTTGACACGATTACGCGCGACCAATCTGCAATTATTATACGCAGGTTCGGGGGCTCTACTCCGGGGATGCATAAGTAGGAGAGGCGGTGCGCGGGTGACGTCACGCGATCCGAGAATGATAAAAACGGAAGAGGCGAGAGAGGATTAATATAGCGCGAAAAAAGCAGGATGATGTCTGTGTGATAATACCGGCGTTCGTACAGGCGATGCATTCGTTTTCTGGCGATCTACGAGTCCGCCGCAAATTTTTTCGAGCGATCTTTATCGCTGATCCAATGAGGACTCGTAGATCTCGGAGGATTTGCGCTCGACTGAACGCCAATA
Source organism: Wiebesia pumilae (assembly GCA_018907045.1). Taxonomy (NCBI): domain Eukaryota; kingdom Metazoa; phylum Arthropoda; class Insecta; order Hymenoptera; family Agaonidae; genus Wiebesia; species Wiebesia pumilae. The sequence goes on from JACCHZ010000138.1 coordinate 9,349,966, forward strand.
CTTTCGTGTGCGTATACCTTGGACGTGTACCTTTGTATAAATAACCATATGCGCACATTTATAAACAGGCGCATGCTTAGGTTACTTCTTATTTTTATTACTTTTCTTCTAATGCTTCTGCTTCTTACCATCTGCCGACTATCCGGATCTGCTAGAAAATTACCCGTGATACTAGTAACGACGGGGTATTTCCATGGATGGTAATTATGACCCTGTGCGTCGTCGATGATGATGATTATGCTTCGCGATGTTCGATTATTCCGCGAATATCAGGTCACGACAAATCACTTCCTTTTGCTTGTCATCTAACCGTGGAATACTTTGTCATATTTGTATAAATATACGTTTCGTAAGAAGTTTGTCATTATTTATGACATCGTAAAATATTTAAGTTCAAATTAGGTCGTGTGTATAGTTTACTCTTCGAACGACTGAGTCGCTTTAAAATTCCATTTCGACTGAAATGTATCCTTTTCACTCGGCAAGGTCTAATAGTTATGATTTATTCCTTTTAAAACTCTTAAAATTTATCAGACAACCTCGCAGTGATGGAGAGAATGTACGCCTAAGTTTTAGGGGTATTTACAAAGATGTTGTGAGAATTTTAAAGTCAGCTTTAAAAATGTACAACGATGCGCATCCTTTTTTTCCTTTTTTCGAGTAAACGGAGATATTGCCGAATTAAAATTGCTTGTAATGGATTTTATTCATTCTTTGCCATCGTTATTACGTTGCTGTAACAGTTACGTGCGTCACGAGAAACATATTCGAGGGCAAATTAAATTTATGCGAATAAAATGTAAAATGAAATTTAAAACATTTAAATTTGTATGTAATTTTTCTAACGACGTGTATTTGAAACATATTAAAATACCATAAATTATATCGCGATTCTGTACGCAAAGCTGATTAAGGAGAAAAATTTGTAGATACGTACTTGTCGTAAATTAATTAGGAAAAAAAAAAGATCTAAACTATTCTGCGTAATCATAATATTTAATTGATTTTATAGTTATAATATTTTGCTTTATTTATAGCGTACATTCAAGTAAAATATAACACGTTAGATGAGTTTTATTATTCAAACTAAAACGTTTACATCGTTTTACAAAGTTATGCGCAGGAAGTACGAATGGACTTATTTTTTTCTATGAAAATGAAATAATATAAAGGTGGTATTATAACTTATAAACAAAGAAGCAATCTTTAAACAAGAAATGAAAGTATTCAAATTAAACAACGCTAATATGATTCAAGAGAATTTACCGTAAGCTTATCCTAATTTAATTAACTTCTCGTTATTTATTCATAAAATGATGGCTTGTAAAGATGTAATTAAAGATTGCAATAAACCTCTAAATTTAACAAATTGGATAATTAGTTTGCATTCGATTAAAATATTGTACGTTGACGCTTAATTTGCTTGTACATAATGCAGTATTTACATTCAAGAGAAGAGCAGAAAGTTTCAATTTTTTAATTGAAATATTAACATTTCACGAAGCCGTAAAAATTCAACGAGATAGATATAATGAATGCATCCTATCCAATTAATAAAACGTTTGGAAATATGAAATTAGATGTTCTACTTAATGTTTGTGCGAAAAATTACATTCGGTGTTTTTGATAATTTTCCGGAATATTTTTGGGTATCGTTTCCTTGTTCGACTTACAAGAAAAACTATCAGCTCTTACAGACGGTCCCGAAATACTTTTGTGTGTTATTAGTATCTGTTGAAAAATTGTTGATAAGAAACTTCGATTCGGTCTTGCACGTCTAGAAAGGCTTTTAAATTAAAAGATGAACGCGACTACGAATTTAAAAAATCACGTATTTTTGAATTTCCTTTTGAGATAAATTAAGTATCCAACTGCTCGTGATCTCCTACACTGAATTAGTTTTTGTCCTAAAATCGGTTTAAAAATTGCATTATTATATTAAAATTGCATTGCCTTCCATTGTTTCAAAATCTTTTACAAAATACGATTGTAGAGTTAATTACTCAATGCTTTCACGATTTTAGTGGATGATGTATAGCTTACGAAGAACGAAGCTTAATTACGCGTATATAATATCTTTATAACGCTGCAGTAATAAATTTGCTATTCACACGCGCTTACAACAAACACCGCGAACTTCCTGCACGTACGGACCACCTACTGATTTTCTTATGTATACCAATGCAAAAGAAACTCGGCCATTCGCGAGTTTTTCGCATGCAATGAAACGGTTACTTTGACAAGTATTAACATTTTCACAGCGAATTTATCACTTTTTTCCACCAAGTAACCGGAAAAAGTGTTCATTGTATATTTCGAAACCTGTTTTCACTAGAGCTCTCCCATATTATTCGTACATTCTAAGTAACTTACACTGTTATCAGCAACTGTTTCTCATTAAATGCTTATTTATTAATGAAAATACATTTCTTCAGCAGATACCTAAAACACTTTAAGTATCACACGCATAATGCGATTGTCAAAACTAATTTTCCTTCGATCGCTCAACGTTTCGCTCATCGATGCGTTATCTCTAGGATTTCGCCGAGTGTTTTCTTTTTCCTTATTTTTGCACACGTTGAGATTAAATTAGACTGTCGGATTCGATCGATATACTTTTATTGGAGTATGTTAGAAATTTTTTACACAATAGTCAAATTAATATCAGATGTTTATGGCTGATCTGCCTGTACTGCCATGCATATAAAAACTAATAATTTTGCTTGACAGATTGTACAAAATTCAGATTATTCCTAATCTATTATTGTGAATGTACAATTAAACTTTACTTTTTACTTTAATTTTACAGAAATTTTATGATTATTACCGTCTAAGTAGATACCACCGAATGGATAAACATTGTTCGTTTTAACGAGTCGCTTATTGCAAATTTCACATTGAGATGTTAAGTTTTAAGATGTGTAATTGACGCTGAAGTTTTGAGCAACTATTATTTTATAAATTGCCTTAGACTCTTACTCTGAATTTAAAATTGTATAGATCATTAGATACAATTTCGATGGAAAAATACTATCATTTAAAATAACGGATCAAGTGAAGTAAGTATGTAGAATGTTTTTATTATTTAACAGAACTTTATGAAATGGAGTGCCTAAGAATTTCGCAGTTTCTTATAAAAATTTTTACTTAAGGATATTTAAGTAGTCTTATTATATTATGGATGTTCCCATTACTTTAAGCTGTTAATTCTATATAAAAATTTTCCCAATGAATACAGACATAAATTTAGATAACATTCATATTTATTATTAGCCTGACTTAGTTTATTATTTATCAAATGCCACATTTTATTTAAATAGAATCACTTCAATGAAATAACAACGCAGTGGATTTATATTGGATACAGATATTCTTCGAGCATTTTGAAGAAAGTTCGGTGGAATTGTTGAGTAATGATTGTTCGATAAACCGTTTATTTTCGTACAAAAGTTATATTTGATCGAATGAAAGATCCCAGTATTATTAGCTCATTTAAAATTTAGACTTTCTCAATTTTTTTTTTCTCAACTGCTTTTAACTTCCGTTTGAATGTTTAAAAGCTCAATGTTTGTGTGATTCGTAAGATTCGTACCGATTATTTATTTACAACTACTAATGTCATAAGAGCTTATGGTTCATTTAATTTTAAGAACGTCTTGACCTGTTCTAAATAAACACTCGGCTAGACTACTCATGACTTAGAATTAGAAATTCGAGTTAATTATATTGAATGTACAAGTAGGAAATTCAATGCGATAGTACATTTGTGAGTGTATTTATGTACGTCTGCAAAAATTATAACGTATCAGTAAGAAAAAAATAATATAATGATAAGTTCACGCTCTAAAGCTGGTAATTTCGAATTTAATACTTTAATAGTAGATTTGTAACGTACGACGAATATTTTGGACGATTAATTCGAGAACTGAAATATTCAATATTTTCCAAGCGAAGCACATTAGATCTGCCATTTTTAAATTTCATACTTTGAGATTAGTGTCAGCGAGTAAGCATTACACTAGCTTATTAAACAGTATTTTTACATTATTTTAAAATTTGAATAGCCTTCAAATGTGATTATACTACGCGCTTTATATTACCGTGTATCGATATACTCAGGATTCCATCGTAATTATTTATATATTTTTAATACCGTATTTTAATGCGTAAGCCCGTTTCAAAGCATTTATTATGTTATAAATTATTGTTCATATTCGTGTTTATAATATAAGTAATGAATTGAAAAACTAGCCAAGTGTATCAGTTAAAACGTTTCTCTACGACTAAGAGAATATCAGCGTGGTTTTCTCTATATGAACATGACCTAGATAAGTTTAGGCGAGAATGCGTTTATCCTTTCAGGAAAAAAGGCCCGCGATTTTAATAAACGTCATGCCTTATATTTTTGATAATCGCCGAAGATGACGTAACTGTTCAACTTTGGCAGTCCAACGACTTTGGCTAATCACTGACGACACCTTTACAAAGCTCCGGACAAAAAGCAACCCGCCTACTTAGTTGTTCAAACTTGATAAGAGTCCCTATTATATATTTTATTATAATCGCGTGGCGGGTCTCTATTACCGCCTTCAAACGCATCTTCGAATTACGACCTCGTATACGTAGTTGTAAACATACGTACTAAAACAAACAGCCACTGACAGCCGACGGCGATCAGACGTACTTCCGAAGTCTACTCTAGTTAACTTAAGTCATGCAAATGGCAAATACATAACCCATTGTACTCCATGGGTAATTTTCCACGGTGAAACATTACGAAGGTAAAAATAGTTAACCATTCGAACTTCTAAGATATAATTTGGGGAAAGTCATGGAAGAACAAAGATATTAAATAAACTTTTTAAAAAGTCGTAGTCCATTAGCAGTAGCCGCGCTTAAATATTTTACAAATGGAACGGGTATGTAATATCACAGTCTTGACGTAATTGCAATTTAAGAAATGAGATAGTTAGAGGAAAATAAATAACTCTGAGTCATGGTACTTTCCTTTGGACGAGACGTATAAATAAACCTTATTAAAAGGTTTCTTTTTAAACGAAACGTAATGTCAATAACCAGGATAGTTAGATTTATAGATTTTGGTTTATTGTTAAATATGAATATTGATGGTTGTATATTTTTCGCATATATAACATGTGTCCAGCCGTTCAATTTATGTTCGCTGTTCCATGGGAAACGAAAACGTAAAAATAAAACAATAATTATTGAATAAACTTTTTATACATTGCGCATGTAATTGTTACTTATTTTACTGCTAACACAAGGAAGAAATACATTTTAAAACATTATTAAGATAACATGAACAGTGAATACTGTTGTTTCTAAGTTGTGATTGTTACATGTGCTTGCTCTAATCGTAATAATATGCGTACAATTGCGTACTCCGAAATATAATGATACATTTACATCTGTTTTACTCGATAAGAAAATGTCATACATGCAGTGGATATTAAATAATTTAAAGGTGTAGTTCATGTTTGTAAATAGTTTTATTAGTTGCTAGAATAAAAAAAAAATTGCCATAAATAAGAGTTAAAATTAAGCCACCATAGTATATAAATTTAATGCCGAAAAACTTGAAAAAAGTACAGAGGATTAACTTTTAGATTGAAATCTCTAATCGGCTTAACACACTCTATAATTTAGACGATTATAAAAATTGTGATAAACCAGAAGTAATGTATAAAAATGCCAAAAAAACTGTCAATGAATTTGCAGAGTCCAATTTTTTCGGAAACAAAGAAAAAACAGAGTATAATTGGATGAAGAAAATACGAAATGGACAATGTAAATGTAAATCAATTACATACAATTACGTGGATAAAATGAGCAAGAAATATATTGTTATGGATATATTGTCAAAAATCATAAGTTCAGGATAAAAGAAAAATTTAATGTAAAATTAAAATGATCAACGGAAACCGTGTACAACTAGATATACATTCTATAAAGACAAAAAAAATTTTCAAACTAACTTGAATTCGTACAGCTTAGTAGCGAATAAATGTAGCTTATTTGATATCTCAAGAAACTACTTAAATAAAATATTAAATGCTTATTCAAATATTGAATAGAAGTAGAATAAGCTAAAATCTACGCTGCAAAACTCGATATCGAATGGATTCATTTTTAAAAAGTATCTAGCAACATTAACCAGTAATAATGAAGCAGAAAAGCTTATTAACCTGAAATAATATAGTACCGAAGGTACGATAACAATTAAAGTAATTATTCCTCAGGGGTGCAAAGAGCCAAATTTCACAATTGTTGAAGGAATGAAATAAAATTGTTGAAAAATTATAAAAGCATCCTATTGATGTTTACATGCACAAAGATTTATTAACACACAAAATGGATGCAATGACAAAATAGCAATGAAAACAGCAAAAAATTAAGTAACACATTAGATTAAATAAAATGAAGTCGCATTGTATAAAATATAATTGTTTCAAGATTACTGCATAAAATGAAGTAGCTGTTCGTTAGGCATTATTATGCCTTCAAATTTGATATGAACAAAATCGATCAATTAAGTCCACTCAATATCCTCAATCTAATACAATCCCTGGGGACACATCCCTCTTCATACAATGCGTATCTCCTAATTCTCGAATAGTATAATGCAATAAATGCATTCATTCGCGCACTAATTGGACTTTTATGTTCGGACATTGAGAGCTACTTCATAAAATATCTAATTATCTAGCTATTTGTCAATTTTTACCGGTCGAATACTTAAGTTTCAACAAATCGCACGTGTCACACTTTTTCAAATGTTTTAGGCCGACTAGAATGTCGTTTTGTGGAATAACTCAAAGTATTGCTAAAGTTTGGAATTGCATAACATTAATAAACATAAAAGATATATCGAATTATATTTGAATTAGGACTATCAAAATGGTCATTAATATCAATTTCTTTTTATGTCAGTTATAACGTACGATGAATAGCAAATAACTTAGAGAAATAGAAGATGGTACATTATTTTTCTTATATAATATAGTATATAACTTTTCTTACATAATATAGTTTTAAGAAAAACATATATCGTCGTACTAAAAATGATATTTCAGATAATATAACTAATTTATAAAAGTAGCTTAGACACAGGGTGAGATAGTAAAGAAGTTATGATTATGAATCTGGGGTTTTTATTAAGAATAGAAAAAGTAGTTAGAAATGAGTGCAAATTAACTTTAATAATTATTGAATATTTTGCATTAGATTTGTAAGTATTCGAATATAAAAGTCTTAATATAACTTTTGGAAAGCATATAAATTGAATATTTCGATATAATAAATAGAAAAAATGATCGTTTTTGTTTCTTTGTAGCGATGCAATTATTATATTCTGAAAAATAATCAATAACAATAATTTAAATATTTGTTTTGAAGTATTATCTACTCAGAAATGAAGTAATCTTACATCCATTGATTTAATAGTTCAGATGACAAATTAGAATAAAGTGTAGTACTTTTGTAGATTTAAAAAAATCACATTACTTTCTTAATATTAAAGTTTACAAATGCATAGAATCAGCAGTAAAACTTTAAACTAAAAATGTCTTGATTTTAAAGGTATATTTCAATTTTACTAGTGGTAAAATTTAATTAAACGCATTAGGAAACAGTGTGTTAAACACAATAAATAATGTGTAGTTTAGGAAACAGTATATATATATATAATATTCTGTTCAAAAAATAATTTACATATACTTTATAATCATGTTTTATTCATTTTTTAGCAGTTTAAATATCTGTACAATACTTGAATAATGTAGATGAACTATATACATAGCATTATAAATAATCATTAATAATTATATAAATTAATTATCGTAATTTTTTTTTTTGATGAGTTTACATTATTGTGTACGCAAAATATCTTTTTTTTATCTTATATTTATAATTCTTTTTTAAGCGCTTTTTCTTTGAAAAATTTTATTTTCTTTTGTTTCAGTTCACTAGGTTTATTTTTTTGTTTTTCTTCTTCAGCTTTCAGTTGCCTATGTCTTTCAACCGCATAGTCGATTTCACCAACTAGTTTCTTGATTTTCATAAGGATTTCTCGTTGCTTATCGATTCTTTTTTTTTGATTACTGCCATATGGAACTACTTTATTATTTTTAAATGAATAATCTGGTAGATTTGTCAGTGGACCAAAAGAATTTGGATTGGTAGGTAATTTTTGTTCCTCTCTCCAGATATGATTTAAGCACACGACTGGATTAAAATGAAATTGTCTTAATAATTGACAACTTGTATTTTTAATTTTAAGAATCATTGTTGGTGATGCATACATCATGTTTTCTGAAATATAATATGATTACTATTTGTATGTAAGAAATTCCATTTAAATTTTTCTCAGAATGTAGAAATAAATCTTATAAAATGACTGTTTAGTTCACTTTGTTACAACAATAGTGCATATTTTTTATCTAACCTTCAAAAACCTAAATGTTCACAATTTACACGTCAACTTTAATGAAAAATGAAGAAAATTCCATACCTTTTCAATTAAATTAACTTTCGTTGCTTTAATCACAAAATATTAATTCCATTTGACTTTAACATACTTTTTTAAATTTATTCTACTATTTTAGTTTGGTTATATAATTATATTTGAAAAACACATTGTGTACAAATGGGGACTAAAGTGAATGTTATTACATTTTTCGACACCGATGGCGCTAGTAGGTATATAAGGAAACAGGAAGTGCATTTTAAATGAAAAAGAAATATGAAAATTAATTATGTAAATTAGCTGATCAGTGATAATTAAGATCTGGTAATAAATCTCGTTTAAACGGTGAATTTATAGTTCATCATAATTTTTGTAAAAATTATTGACTAAACTTGTAGATATATTCAGACTTACTGTTGCTACATAGACATTAAATTGAAAATGTGCATTTCTTTCGTTTGAAATATTTCATCATAATATTTATGTATTGTTGAATATATATATTTAACAATATATTTACTATATATATTGTTAATTTTTATTTAAATTTATGATTCTATACTTTAAAATAAGTTTTACGACATAATGAATAAATTTATAAGTATGTAACAATATAAGTCATATTTATATCATTATGTAAAGTAGCATATAAAGTTAATTTTGTAATTTAAATGAAATATATATACATATATATATGTCAATATAATACGAGTACTAAAAACGGGTCTTCAAAAAACTGCAAATTTTCATGCATCATTTATTTTACGAATATTCTTATAAATAACCACCAGTCACTTATATTTATATTTTATACTTATATGTATACTTTTTCCAATTTAAATAGAACATTGATTATGACTTATCGTTGATCATAAATAATGTTTAGAATCAAAACTTAAGCAATATTTAATCAATAACAGATTGGCAAAATATATATATATTTAACGCGCATAAATTGTTGCAAATAGACGTCATCTCTTTATAGACTTCTTTTCTTTGTTTATCTTTATCTTTTCACTTTCCTCGTATTAGTTATCATGAAAATTTTGTTTTTCTTGATGCATTAGTAATTCATTTTCATGAAAACCCATAAAGAATACGAAATTCTATGTGCATCACAATTTCAAGCAGCTCTAAGGCTGCTACTCTTATAGCATTCCAAGCATCTCATAAATTTAAGTATTAGATATTATAAATATTAATACGACTAATTTTAGCATATTTGTATTTTAGTCTGCTGTAAACATTAGTTACCTGTAAATAAAAAATTTTTTATTTAGCTACTTTGTATGTTGAATAGGTCAATTTTACAATACAAAAAGTGGTGTATTTTTCCAATTTTCCTATAAAATTGGAAATTACTTAAAATTTTTTGTAGATGTCTTCGATTTTTGGAGAGATATTACATAGTTGCAATAGCAACTGAAATATAGACCTCAAATTGAAATATTTGGAATTTTATTTATTATAATCAATCCAACCTTTAGAAAAACTTATTGCCTCATCTATAAGATTTATCTTCGGAAAAAACTGCCTCAAAAGAATTTTTTTAATGATACTTTAAAAAATATGTGCATATTTTCTTGCAAAATTATACAGTGCAGTATGCATTGCAGCTATTTGGAGGATTATATCTGAGTTTTCTTAATTTGAGTCATTTATTATTGTCAGTGGAGTAAGTTAGCATTACGTTCATCATAATGTACTAGGCATAAACAAATGTAATATACTTCACACATAAAGAGACCATATTTAGAAAGCAACATTAAAATGATTTACAGGACTATTAAATGAATATTTTATTATACTAAGATCATTAAACATTCTATCTATTCTGTAGTGAGAACTTCCAGCATCGTCTATTGAGTAGAATATTTTTTAAAGGACTTTAAATAAATTAGTTGACTTATTTATACATACTACAATTTCTAAATGTTAATGTACTCAATTTTATTAAAAATTGTATGAACAAACTTACAAGAGAACTTCGAATTCAGAATTACAGTAAAATTGTATGATGAAAATATGGAAACAAGAAATCTTCTACAGAGAGTTATACTTCGTTCAACAACAACTTCGTTATCATCGTACCTTATTTTTCATCAACATTTTTCTTATATCTTATTAGAACCATAAATCTATTTTGTTAACATCTGTTTATTACTTTTCTAATTACAAAAGAGATTATATAATACAATTGTTGGAATTACACGAGCAGTATCTCAAAACAGACAATTTTGAAATAAATGATAAAAATATCATAGAAAAATTGTGAATAATATCAGCAAGAAGAACTGATTTTTCAAAATATTATACAAAGTGATCTGCACTGATTGCAAGAATAAACCCTATGTTGATTGGAATATTGTTGTACTTACTCTCGTTCGTTGCATTAGAACATATGAATATTCAGATAGTTTTCAGGAAATAAGATATAATTATATCTTATATAAAATTTAATCTATTATTTATGATAAAATATGTTGAAATTATTATTTTCTAATTGTTTGATTACTAATTCTTGAAACTAATTAATATTACTTGTATTTCCGATGTATTCGTAAAAATATCAATGTGTTTACAAAGCAATAATAGCTGAATAAGAAAAATAATTCTGAAGCTGCTCTTTATACTTGAAATATTGTACGATATGCATTGGATGTAGTTGAACGTTATGTTTTGGTAAAGTTAATATATTAATACTAATGCATTCTTATGAGTTTTATCATACATCTTGAATAATAACATGTATTGAATATGAGGAAAGTGAATATTTAATAACATTCTTTTTTCAATTTTATCATAGTTTTATTTTAAATTTTTCAATTTAAAATATCATTTAACTTTTCAATTATTTTGTTTTGTTTGCGAAATTCATAAGTGTTTCTGGTACTTATTTTGTAAGCCTTTTTTCACGGTAAACGATAAACAATTGTTCAAGAATATTAAATTTAATGAATAGAAAAATTTGAAAGCAACTATGAATATCATTTGTGTAATTTTATTATCATAATTTTCAGAAGAGTGAAATGATACGTTGACTTGGTTAGAAAGATTATCCTCTTGGCCAAGTATGATAATTTTTTTTACATTTGCTCATTTAAACTAAGCAAAGGTGCATAAAATTATAGAATTATAATTTTATCCTTGTCCAGAGAGTCAATAAAAATTATGACTAGAGTATCCGAGAACATTAGTCATTATTTTTCATATTGACGGAGCGAATTTTACCGTATCTGGAGAAGTTTTCCGGACCAATTCCTTTAATTATACTTTATATTTAGATCATGAATGATATTTTCAAGTTTTATTAATACAAAATTGTTATGAATTTTGTTAAAAAAAACCTTAAAGTGTGCTATTAAAGATTTAATTGTTTATTTTTATATTCACGATGTTTAATTGTCATTCGTAAAAATATGTTTCAAATATTGTATATGATCTATCTTATAATTTTTTAAAATAATTTCCGATATTATAACCTTAATAAATCGTAAAAAAATCTCTAAATAATTGAGTTTCATGAAAGGATTAAAAAAAAATCATACATTTATTAATGTTTATAATAAATGAAAAAAATTTAAATCAAGAAACACTTTTTCATTGTACTATACAAAATTCTCTTTCATGTATTTTTTACAAATTACGGTACTTTGTTGACTCATACTATTGACAACTACAGAATAATTCACAGTCTGATTCAATTTATATTCGTGCAAGACAATGTCTGAACAATGTATTACAAGTGCTATCTCTTGATTTAGCATACATTTATTACATAAACTTTGTTTTGCAACATTTTTGGATTTTTATTTATAATTGATTTTTAATATATAAATTTAATGATGTAATATTTCCGATAATTATCAATTATTCATTGTATGATATCACAATCTCAATTATCTGGTTTTACGTAAATTTAGTTTAAATAATTTAGTACCAATTAACAGTTTATCAACAAACATTATAGAATTTATATTAATAAGTATTGTTAGATAATTTGGATATCGAGAAATAACTCCAATTAAAGGAAGTAAGGCAGATAATATTTTGAACAAATGTATATTACCAATGAATTTAATTTGATTGATTTTTTTTAAACAAAGTTACATAATGAAAGTATTATGTGTAAATATAGTTCAGATTTTTATTTTAGATTACGTTCGGCAGAAAAGTATTTTAAAGATAATTTAAAGTTAAAATGTTAAGCAGTAAAATAAAATATGCGTAATTGAATATTGGCTAAGTGTGTTACGTGTACATAGATACATGCACACATATGTATACATTAACATATTTGTACAATAACGTTAATACTCATATGTACGTTTCTTATGTTTCTTTACTTTATGTATAATTGTTTTTAAGATATATAGATAGTTACTGCTAATTTAAAATATATTAATACTCATCCAGTTTGTCATTTTAAATTTATATTTGCATAATTGAAAGTTCTTATTAAGAGGATATGTCAAGAAAAAATCTGATTCAAGTTACGCTTACAGCTATGCTTCAACAGATTACACAATTGTAATAAGCAGAACATAATGAATTATATTTTTTTAAAATTTATTTTAATTAACTTTAGTAATTATTAGCACATTTAAATGTAAAAGATTTTCTTACATATAATAAAATCAATTTTTTCTGGCATTTTCCGCATAAAAAAATATAATCCGTTCTTTTAATAATTTCATTTAAATAAATAAAATTTAGAATTTTAACATAAAGATAATCGTCATTGAATAAGACAATCTCATTGTGATGCACTTTATTTCTATATTATGTTATTGTACTCTTTCTTTTCATATTAAAATTAAAATAATTTATTACCGAAATTTTAATAATTTATATCACAAACAATACTTAATGTATAATTTATGCTTAAATTAAAGACATGCATTTATTGTTTAGGTTATACACGTATATATATTTATTTTATTTAAACAATTCTTTGCAATTTTTATCTTAATATTTATGTTCTTATTGTAAAAACTTGGGATAAAAATTTAAGTATTTAATAATTTTAAACTTTTTTTTTAAAACAATTACGCGTTATATTTGAACTTGCAGGCGTAAAACTAAGTTAAATCTTCCAACAAGTAAATGGAATTCTTGTCTTTAGTTAACAAACTCAACTAAAGTTGGAAATTTCGACTTATTTTAATAGAGTTTTGATTGGAGCCGATATTTTTGTCAGTTTCAGAAAATATAATTATTAATTGTATTCACCAATTTTTTATAATATTATACGTCAAATATTTATACAAAAGATATGTATGCAAAAGAAATTGCGTTATCCTTGCAAATATAAATAATTTAATAACGTTTTCATTCACTTTAGCTTGTCAGTTCTACAAATAATTTTTCTTAAACTTGACATACGTGAACTTTTTAACAGATCAATAATTAGTAATTGCAAGATTTCTATCTTTATCATCGATATTTATCAGTTTATTCATTTGATTTTATTAAGTCATTCCAAATTGAAAAAAGTATAGGTTTTATTTGGTCAACACAATAGTCTTATGTACTTACCCTTAATAATGCTTCGTTATAATATTTATTTAATAACAATAACAGAAAAAAATTCATCACTTTCAATAAATATTTAACTTTTTAGAAGTAGAATTTTCATTAAAAAAATATTGATTTCGTTTTTCATACGAACGTGTGACGAAAATTTATCGATATTCAAACTTAAATAAAAATTCAGATTAAAATTCTTTTTAATTTTTTTTTAAAGTACATTAAAAAAAAAAAAAAAAAATTCACGATACAGCATATATATTATGAACATATGGGACTAGAGTAGACTACGCACTAAAATTTTCAACACTTTTCAAGTTTCATTATTGAGGAAGCGGAAAGTTGAAAATTATTCCACTGTATGTATTAATTTTTTAGAAATTAATTGCACTTTGGTTACAATAAAATTAACCTAAATTCAATTAGTAAAAGATAAAAATAATTTAATAGTTGAAAATGTATACATTACTCTATTTCGGTAAGGTCGTATTTTATAATTAAACGGAATAGCCGATCATTATTTACTTTTACATTAATATTCAATTTATTTGCTTTTTATTGAGAAGATTTTTAATTTTAATCGATTTATAATTTTCTTATTTTAACAGATAGTAACATAATTGCAGAACATACTTGCACAATTTTACATCAAAAGTGAACATAGTTTTAAAGATTTATTTCGATAATAAAACGCCCATAGTACGAAATTCACCCGCAGGCAGATTGTTACAATATGTAAAAGTTTAAACACATTTACCTCGAAATTATTTTTTGAAAACTGATGGATACGATTGAGTGAAAACTATTAATCCAATCCTAATAGATTTCACTTTTATTTATAGCTTAAAAAATACTCTATTAGATATATTCATGATATACTAACGCAACGACGTATTTACATATTTTGTTCAACTGCAACGACGAAGAATTTGTTATAAAGTTGTATTTTTTTCTTAATGATGGAATTTTATAAATGTAAATTATTTATTATGTTTTTTTTAGAGTTTTTACGGGCGGAAGAGCGTCTATCGTTTTATACCTTTGGGGTTGTATCGCTAAAAGTACTTTTTATTTGATAGAATGATATATAAGCCAATTAAGAAATTTTGAAAATATTTGAGCCTTCACTTTTATAAAAACAATTTGCGAAAGATATCTTACTTTTTGCACTCTAATTTGCTTTCCTTCCTTAAGTGATTAATAAATATTAATGCTAGATAATAACATCATCATCGACATATGAAAAATGCTCGTACTTCTGCAGCACAAAGCTTTCATGTTGATTTCATGCTACCGATTGAGAAACACCATTACACTTCTGTTATTGCTTGGATTATTACTTTTGAAAAACAGTACCCACTGATTTGGTTAATTGATATTATATCGATCAGCATTTTTTGCTTATGAATAGTTTTTCTGACGTTTTATGTTAATTTAAGATTCACGTATCTACGTTCATTAGAAAGAAATATCATTCGATTATGTCGCAGTAGTAAGAGTAAATGCACGGCCACCAATGGAAAAGTATAAAGGAATTATTTCTCTTTATTCGCGAAATAAGTGTAGATAGATCGGATATTTTTGCATAACGAGCATTGCGTATAATGGTATTCTTGTAAGGTTACTTTTAAACGACGTTATTAATTTTTATAAAACTACGAATACTCAACATCGCGTTTGTTATAATTGAAAAAACACCTGAAACCATGTCCGTTTCTTTATTGTACATCTAACGAACTATTTTCTTTTCGATTGCTTACATTTGCAGGAATTAATTCGTGTCTCGAACTGTATGAACACTTCAAGAACAGATTGTACCTCGCTGTACTTGTTGAATCATAATTTTACGGCTCAATTGAAAATAAAAGCTATACGCTTTTTACGAAACTTGTTATGTTCTAAATTTTGCTTCTTTTGGATTTTTTGGGAAAAAGCTACTTCTAATTCTACCGATTGGTTATAACTAGAGTTTCATATTAAAAATATTAGAAATATTCACTTTATGTACTTTTTTTTTATGCGACTCAAACGGATCGAACGATTGAAATGCTTTTACAGGAAACATTAACTTTTGATTAATTTCCACGTACGTGGAAAATGTCATTTGATTTCATCAAATGTTAAGTAGGATTCACACGTGATGCGTACAATTAGTGCATTAAATTAATTGCTTTGACAAACGTTTGCCTCAAAGAAATACACAAATAATGGAGACTCAATTGGCGTAGAGCGCGATGAGAAATTGAATTTTATCGCAAACGACTGCTTTTGTTTAATTCCCGCGTTACACGCAAAACTGCATGGAAAAAATTTAATTTCTCAAAAACTATTTTACTACTCGAAAGAAGTTTCTCGAATTCCCGAGCACTACACTCGTAGTCTTTCATTTTTAAGGTGTAATACGTTGTAACGTTTTAGTGTAATCGAGATTAAATTATCGTTTGTCCGGTTGATCGACCACTGACGCATCCGTCAATATTCCGAAGCTCGACAGACGAACGTAGCGTCGAGGACTTGGCACCAGGACGATGTGATTGGACAGCGATCCAGAAGCTCCGGCAAGTGCCTTAGTTTTTGCTGATGCGAGCGCGTGCATTTTTACACGATTACGCCGATACAAGTCAATTTTAGTTTTGCACAGACGGGAATATTAAATTTATTTAAGTATCCAGTACGAGGTATGGGTGATGCATAAAGCACGCCTCCTAATGATTCGATAATAAAGCAAAGTGAATGTCCGCTGTAGAAAATTTGAAACTAAATTTAGTAATTAGGGAAAATTGGGAAATCGTAGAGTTGAAAGACTGCTGGTAATTTAAATTCTGATTTTCACGTGAGTCTCGATTCAGCGATAGGAACTCTGACAGCATCGCTATTCATCTTCGAATTTCTTCGGTTGACGTCAAAATATTTTCATCGTTCGCTTTATGCACTTATTATATACTTGTTATAAATTCGAAAAATGATCATACTATTAGTAGCCGTTGTATTTCTTACGTTCTCAAGAGCAAACCGTTGGCAAGCGTGAATGCGATGAGCTTTGCTGTATATTACAACTTTTTGTCGAGTAATTTTACTTGAAAGTGAGGGTATTGTATTTAAACCCATGAAACGGAGTCAACGTACATTTATGAAATTACAAAAAATTATCACGTACCGCTGTGCAGCACCTTTTGTCATTGTCAATATTTATTTATTTTTTCTTTGCTAAAATGTTATATTTTTCAGGCGAGTCGGGTAATTAGCTGGTGTTACTTGTTTTTCTTCTTGTTTTTTGTTTTGGTGTTTTCTCTCTCTCTCTCTCTCTCTCTCTCTTCTCATTGAAACATTGAAAACGTCAAGTTTTCGCATTTTAACTTCTGACATTGCAGATTCAACAACGTGTCGACGGCTAAAAAATACCGAATAAATGAGCGTAACCCGAAATGTGAAGAATAAAAAGCATAATAGAAGAGTATAAAGTAGGGAATATTTCAATGGATATTTTGAGCCTTGAAATAAAAGCGAAGTTGAAATGTTAATAGCGAATAATCGATAAATGCTAATGGCTTAAAACTCTTAAACGTCAATTTCCGATTGTAGACTTCCATTGTTTATGGCGTTGATATCGAGCTCAAGACCTCGGACTCAAGCGCAACTCAAGCGCAACTCAAGCGGACCGTTAAGCGGCAGATGAGTCAAGATCGGATAAGAAAGTCCGCATTGGAGCTTGTTTTGCTTTTTGTGCTTTAAGCCGACAGAAGTGATTTTCGCTACTCGGTCGAGGCTTCAGTGGTGCCATTGACTGGCTGCTAAGTCAGGCGACTCGACTTGTTTTTCGAAAGGAGTCGGTGTCGCGTTCTTGCCTGCTTCTAAAATAAGGGTCTTTTGCCAGGGGGATGAGCCCGGATCCAGATAACTCAATAAACTTTCCCGGGGAAAATTGCGTCCACTGTCCCGACTCTGGTTAGCGTCAAAGCGGTGAACGCCGTGATGGGCTTATTATCGGAGGGATCGAATCCCTCCTCTTCATGGAGATAAAAGGAATCCAGGGGCGAACTGTTACCTTCGTGAATTCAGGACTCGAAAGTGAAAAGTTAATTGTGGCGTTACTGGGCTCTTCGTTCGCTATTTATACTTTAAATAATGTGAATCGGGTGAAAGAGATCAAGCAACAAGTACTCATAGCGTGCCACTAATTGCAAATCTATAATCTATAATAACTAACAAAGAAGTGGCAAATCAAATGCAGAAAACTGGCGATCCTGCTTTACTGTATTAGAATGTGAAAGATCTTTTGCAACTCAAAAAGTATTTCTATTGATTTTGATTTTGATAGATTTGGCGGGCGAATAATAGGATCGATCGAGCGTTTAAAATTTAAGATCGTTTGCTTCTTTTTTTTTCAAAATCTAGTGACTTCCCGTTAAATATTTTACAAATTTAATTATCTAATAATTCACGACTTTTTAATACTATTAATGCCTCGAGATATTTCATGCCCTATATTTTACTAGACTAAATTAATAAATGGATTAAAATGATGAACGACATTACTCGTATAATGGAGGTTAAGTTTTTGTTATAAAGACCTAATTGTGCGCCAAATATTTATCCTTTATAATATCAGTTTTTTCGGCAAATAATAATAATAACTAATGGCCTCGCATTATGTTGATCCAGAGCATACGCTCATGAGGCATTAATGATAGTAAATTTGATCCTAGTAAAGATAAACATTAAAATATCACAATAGTTTCATTTCAATCACAATGGAATATCATTTGTATAATCAATAGAATATTTATTTTTGGAATATTGATTAACAGTTAGTCGATTTACCGTACATACATACACTAAGAATATAAGTGGACTTTACGTTAATTCCGCAATTTTCATTTTCATTTTGAAGAATGAAAATGGCTTCTCATCGATAACCAAGTTTTACCTTGTCATTTTAATTCAAACAGTATCGACATTAAAGAGTTTCAAACACTTGTTTCTTGAAAAATGAACGAACAAAATCATTGCATTTGAGCAGTCCCAACATTATGTAAAAGCTAAAAATGCATTTTAGTGCCGTTCGATCGAACGTATGCGTTACAGAAAACATAAGATGCCCATTTTATTATCACGAGTCGTTTCACATTAATGCGTTATTACTTAACAGTGGTACTTCCTTCAATGTGGTTTTACTTCAAGTTTCCTTCTTATGATTTACAAAAGAGTAAAGGCTTAAATTACAACATCTTTTTCATGATTTATAATTAACCATTTTACCACTCGTAAATACACATGAAAATTCTTGTTCATAGAAAAAAAGAAGTTTCGCATAATATTTACGCAACAATGTTGCTCCGTAAAAAGATTTTCAAATCGAACTGCCAAGTATTCTCAACGTAATAATGCAAAGCATTTATCAAGGAGTGCATAATAGACTTTGCGAACGGTACATTTACTTCGATGCACGAATACTTTACTAACGATACTTGAAATTAACCGTTCATTTGTATACGGTAATTCCGGAATTATGGTTTGATTTCATGAAAAAATACGGCTCCAATTGTCTCAATATAATTGCTGCTCATATTTAACATCTCAAAGTATAAAATTAAACTGCATTCGAGTGCTGATTAAAGTATAAAGTATCGCCGAACACTCATTTTCTTTTCTCCTGCTTCTAAAGATAAGCGACAACAAGTCAACTGTCAGCTTTCGTCAATTGTACGACGAGCCATTACATTCGTACGTTATATATCGTACGACAGCAGTCGCAGATACAGATCCGCGTGAATAAACGCGTCTTCCTATCGAGCAACGTGGACGAAGTCGATTAAGAACTGGTACTTGCAGGAAGTAACCGCGACCACCGGTAAAAAATATCAACGAGCCAAGTTCGCCCGGCTAATTATTGTCCCGAGAAACGCTTTTCTCGCTTCGCGTACGTAATCAGCAAGATCGCCAAGTCCTGACGGTCGCTATCACGCGCGCATCTCGCGTTTCGTTCAAAGCACTCGACGTCGAGTCGAGCATCGTTGACGTCGGCCAGTGGGTGGATTAGGGGCAGAGGCAGCAAGAGCGGGTGGTCGGCTAATTGCAAATCGAAAACCCAGCGGGCGAACGAGGAAGCGAAGCTGGTCAGCGACAAAGTAAATGTCACGGCCTCGAAACGAGGCAACCCGAGACTGCCACTAGGCCCTGGACCGCCGCCACCGCCCTCCCGTCCCCGCGGCCCCATCCTCGAAGGACTCGAGGGCCGCGGCATCCGGCGGCGGCGTTTTCCGAGTTTCGAGAGGCTGGGCCTCGCTCCTCCGAGGTGTAGGTGCGCGCGGCTGCCGGCGCGAGGGGCGCGGGGGGCGCAGAGAGGGGTTGGCGAGGGGCACGGGGCGAGCGGGGCGAGCGGGAGGCAGGTCGCAGGAGCGCAGGCGCCCGTCCGATCGATGCTTCTCACGGGCATGATATAAAGCTCCTAATGCTCCGAGGGCGAGAGCCAGTAGGCGATCGCGGCCTGCAGAGGATCGAGTCGGCCCGGGGGCGAGCGCGCAGCGGTTCCACGCATCGATGACCGGGCCCGAGTGCGGCCCCGAGTGCGGCCTCTCGAGGGCGGTCTGCCCCCCGGCGCACCGAGCAACAAGTTAGGAGGCCCGCCGCCGGGATGCGACATGGACGTCCTCGCCGTAGCCTGTGCCCTCGTCGCCGCGGCCCTCTACTACAACACCCTCTACGCGGGCTTCGTCTACGACGACAGGTGAGCCCTGCCCGCCCCGGGTGATGCAAATGCGGCGCGCGGGTCCGGCGGTCGGTGGGCGGGGGGTCAGCTGCATCCGTCCCGCCCGGACGGATGCACTTTGAGCCGGTGATCGACGAGGGTGCGTTTATCCGACGGTAAGCTCGTCGACCCGTGACTTGCGGCAATCGCCGCCGTCGGCACGCACACGCGACAGCCCCTGTTACTACGCGTGGGGGGATGCAGCCGAAGCATCCCTCTTATCGCGGGAGGCCGTCGGCGGTCAATCGAGATTACCATCCGGCTGAAGGGGCGTCGCGGTCCCAGCGGCGTCTTCCAATTCTAAATCGCGAATTTTATCGCGTTCCGATCCCGTCCCGATCCCGTTCCCGTTCCTCTTGCAAGTTTCCTCGGTTGCGAGAGATGCATCGCTCGGTCGAGGCCGGGAATGCGTTTGTTCCACTGATGCACGAGAAACGCGGGTAAATCCTTACAGCCGCCGGAAAGAAGCGAAGCAACAACGCGCGATGCTTTTTCCCAGAGAGATTTTTCCTCTCTCTCTCCCCCCCTCGCTCGCTCGCGCGCTCTCTCTCTCTCTCTCTCTCTCTCTCTCTCAACGCTATTCACGATATGCAGCACCGCGGAGAAGAAGAGTCTTTTGCATATGATGCCAGTGGGATTAGTCGGAGCGTTCGGCGGCGTGTATAGGTCGTTTTTCATTTCACTTTGCTGAAAAATACGCGCAGACCTACATTGTACGGCTGTGCCTTTACGAGTGTATGCATGTGTGGCTATGCAGCGTGAACGCGCAGGAAAACGAGCTTCTCGCTTGCCTCGGAAATTCTACCCCTAGAGCGTTACGCTCGAGGAATTTTTCACTGCTTTGCGCTCGTATATCAGTCGGTCTCTTGAATTTATAGAAAGAAGGCGCTGACTCGGTGACTTACGTTTCTCGCGCATAATCATTCTCTTGTCTCGTGGATTATTATTAATCCGAAGAGGGGGGAGTCGGACTCGGAAAATAAAAGCGATGTATCATCCGCTGTGCACAGCACAAAACTGTACGAATTGAAAATGAAAATTATTCCCGTTTCACGCTTTAACTGAGAAAAATATGACTCGAGTTGATTAAATCAACCAGAATGAATACCCGCATCTCTTAAGCACGGGAACAAGCCCCGAATAATAGAGCATTCGTTGGTTGCTCATAACTTTAATCGTTAGTTGTCGAGCACAACACGACACTCGTCATATGTAACGTATTCTATATGCAACTGTAAAACCTTTTTTAATATTTCGCGATGATAAAAGTACGGTTTTATCCTACGTTGCTGTAAAAGTAACGTAACCGAGGGTTTCAGCAGCTTAATTTAACGGTTGCAATTCAGTGGCTCACGTGTATTGTCTACAAATGCAAGCCATGTTGCAGCGCTACTATTTAGTCTTGACCTGTCAATGGCAAAATTTGATAATGATTTTTAACAAACTTGAGCGAAAAGCGAGTTAACTTTGAGATTTTAGCTACGACCTAAAAAAGTCTGCCCCAGAAAGTACACAAACATCAAGGTTGAAAGTAAGAATAGGTATTCTTAGCAACAACAACGTGGAGAAAGTTGACGTGCAAAAACAAAAGAGAGAGAGAGAGAGAGAGAGAGTGAGTGAGAACGATGGCGATATGGCGGGCGGAGGGAGAATCAGTAAGCATTTTACACCAGTAACTTTGACACTGCAATTTTCTTTTCATCAACTTCTGCCGCCTCTCTGCTTTTATACAATCTCGCTCGCTTCTGCATATCAAATGTATAACGTTCTCGTACTTGTGCGCCAAGAATTTTTCGAGCGAAACGCGCTCTTTACTGTTTCTCCATTTTTCCACCAACGAGACCTAACAAAAGTTCCTTGTTTTTGTCTCTTTTATGAATGATGAAGTTTTTCGTATTGTTGTTTCTATGTGAACGGCTTAATTAGTTTTAGCAAATGTTGACCGGCTGCCCTCGTAATTAAAGTATTACAGAAAAATGGATAAAGTAGTGCAGAATGGAACTGCAATGGGACGCAATTATTATATATTGTTAATGTATAGATTAATTAATCCATCTAATGGATGCTGGCCGAAAATTTCACGAAGATGTATCGAGTGACTTTATTTTGATAATACTAATTTTAATTAAACTATTGCTAATGGTTGATATGCTAATTAATTTAATTCTTAATTTTGACTGAAATTTCTGAAAACATTTACTTCAAGTGTGTGCACCTTAAACGATCATTTTCACATTATAAATATTACACCAATTAAATTTATATTACAATTTTTATTTCTAACAATTTATCTCACAGTAACGTAATACAACTTTCTGAAACGATGAATTTGGCCAAAGAGAATCATTTTCGTGTATTCATTATTAAATTCGTTCAATATATATCAATTATAAATATACAAATTCATTTTAATATATCCAAGAGTATAACGAATATGTGTATATGCATTAGTAATATAAAACATCGTATGACGTGAAATTATCGTAAAATTAAATCTTCTGGGTATTAAGTTATTCGTTTCCTTCATTGTAATTCGAAATTTAATAAGGCTTAACATTTTAGGAATACGCTGAAGCTGACTTAAAGGTATACACAAATAAAATAAAATATAAGTTTGTCGCGCTGGATTAATTATCACAGCACTGTTATACGTAATACAATTTTAGGCTTAAAAATATAATGTACGGATTTGTCATGTTAATCATAATTTACGCGTTATTTTGTTAAATAATAATAATAATAATAATAATAATAATAATAATAATAATAATAGTAATAATTGTTATTATTGTATTTGTATATGCGCGAACGAGTTTGTTACATATTCGACAGCTCGTGGATAAGTAATAAGACTACATTAAAAAGTTTAACGCAGTAAATAAGTTTTAACGGATCACACATGAAATATATTAATGAAAATATTAAAACAGGTTGCGGCATATTTTTTTCCGCGACAGTTTAGTCGATTTCCACATTTTTATTCGAAAAGTATATTTTATAACAGTCTATGAATTCTAACGTATGCATGTCGTACGTGAATGTATGCATGTATTTATTAATGCCTCTGGGCGCTTCTGCGTCTCAGATTTTCATCAGACTGCGGAAGGCATTTTACGATTCCAAAAGATGAAATTCGGTGTCTCTGGTCTGATGTTGTAGACCGGAATTTTTGCGATGTTAGTCGTTATAGTAAAAGTGTACATTATGTAGGTTTCTATCTCGATATTGCACAATATTACGTACGTATTTTTTTAAGTTACGCATAAAAGACACGAAAGTTTTAACAATAATGGCCAAACAGTTATAATTTTTGGTTTTTTCTTTTCAAGAACGCAATGCCTTCAAATACGTCTTTCATCATTGTTTGTATTCATGAATTAGTAAATAACTCTATGTCTAAATAAAAGATTACGAACTAATTATAATTATTCAATGGCAATTAACTTAATTTAAAAACGAAATGCTCTAGACATCTTTTATGAAGTAAATGATTCTAAAAGTGTACTATAAAAATTAGGTTATCACCTTGAAAAAGTATTACCATGATGTACACTTAATTAAACAAAAGTATACCGTGTATATTGCTCACACATTACTTAAAATTTATACGAATTTCAATTCGCTGATATTTACTAAATAATGACATTAGAATTAACGATAATAATTACACCTTTAATTATTTGAGAATGTTAGGATGTACGCTTATTATTGCGTGCGCGTTTTCCAAAGTGCTTTGACCGAAAGAACTATTTTTCAACTTTTCCATTATTTCGTATATTCACAAATAGGTAACGTTACGACAAAATTGGGCGTAATGTGATGCAATAAAATACAATGATCTGATTCTGAAGCAAAATTGAAATGAAACATACGTTTGTTTAACTTTGTTTTTGGAGATTTATGGAGATTTATCAATTTCTATTCTACAGCGATATTATTAATATATTTTGCTCATTCGTATAATATGTATTTAATTATGGAATAAAAACAAACTGGAAAAGAGTATCACGGTTCTCCGATGAAAATCTATAATTGGAAATAAATATTTTCTTTTCGCGAGTCTAAATTAAATTTCTCTTATTCAACGCGAGGATTGTTTTTCTTCTTGCGGCGTAAATATTTTAATTCAACGAGTGTCTGTCGAAAGTGGCGTGTCAATTGTAGGACATTAGACAGACGCAATACACGAATGCACGAATGAAATTTTATAAGTGGTCACTACGATGTTACTGCGCATTAAAAAAGTCTTTTACAATTATTATCCAATGTATTTCACGCAAATTCATGCGATCTCACCTTCCAATTTTGCGTAATCAAAGATAACTTTCTTACATTCGTCAAGTATTTAATACGCGATATTTAAATAGGAATGCTTAAGTTATCGAGTATCAACTGTAGCCAAATGCATTTAATAGGTCATGTATTATGAAAAAGTGTATTATGGCCAAGACTAGTTAAGCCAACACAGAGGGCCATGCCAATGTTGTAGAAGGACCGCAGACTTTTGAAAAAAATTTCAAAGCAGCCTTTCAAAGAAACGTGTCCTCGTCTATGAGCGCTTTTCACCTCCACCGAAATTCCTAAGATGTTGGTAATTTTTAGTACCTCTCTAAATTCTCTCACTCGCAAGAAAAGCTGACGGATCCTACGTTACGCAAGCACAAACCTACACTCTTGTAGGTTTGTAAATCGCAAATTCGAAACTTCATCGAGACCGCATTCCTCCGAATCAAAGACTCGGCGGTTTCTCTCGGATCGTAATTGCTCTTCTAATACCGAGGACGCTTAATTTCGGCTAAAAACGATTTGCCCAGCTACGAGGAGCTTCGGTTGATTGGCGCAACCAGTACTCGAACGTCCTGGATCTGGGCACCGGTTGTCAGCTTCCTCGTAGATCTGTCCAATGTTCGTATGACGACGCAGTCTTTGGCGCTGGACAGGAGACCGCAACCAAAGTGGAGGGGGGACGCGGTGACTTGAAAAAAAGGAAAGGTGAGAGGGTACTGACTTTATCGCTCGGCCTACATAAATTTGAAAGTATAATTCCTACGATACCAGATCTAAGTGGAATATCATTTGGTTAGATCACGTAATTTTATGTAAAGTACATAAAACTCGCTTTCTCTCCGGTCGCGGCAGGTACCGACGCGTCGCCGCTGTGGCACCGCGACCCACGGAGACGTTAAATTTGCAAAGGTGCCCTGCTACACCTGCTCGTACACGCAGTACCTGTTGCTGTAGAGCGTATCGATTATTTTTTTTTCCGCCGACGCCTAAGCAGCGCCGGCATATCAGCCTCAACAGCCCCTAACCACGCAACCCTCGGCATCTGTCCCTCGGACGTCACTGGACCACGGTATCCAATTAGATGGCTTTTATCAACGCGCCGAGTGACAGCGAGTTCCGGGAAAAAAAGCGACGAGCGTAACCTCCGAGGCCGCCTCCGAGACCCAGGGAGGCTCGGAGGCGGCAAAAGCGACAACCCCCTGTTTCTTAATAAAGCCCAAAGTTTTTTTCTATTACGGGACTGCGACCCCTTGTCGGGGTAGGGTGTGAGGCTCGGCTCGATCGCATTAAGCGTCCGCTTTTATTCGCGCGTGCGTCGCTCCCCTTTCCCGCCATTGACACCCCCGCTCCCACCCCTTTTCACGACCAGCCCGTCGCGACGCATCGCGCAGCTCGGCGTTACATCCAAAGTTATGCCAGTCGCGTTTACCCGTGGAAACTCGGTGAAATCGATACCAAGTCCCTTCCAGTCGCCCCCTTCCTCTTCTTCTTTCTCTTCGTCCGCCCGCCGCCGCCGTTGCTCCGCTAAAACCTCCCTCCCTCCCCCCGCCCGACCTGTGCTACTCCTCTCGAGCGCACAGCATCCCGAGATTTGCCCCCGATGTCGCGCGTACACGCACCCATCGAGTCACCTCCGACAATTTTCCAACCCCCTTTCCTTGTCTATACCACGCACTCCACTTACTTCCGAATCATTGCGCATTGCTCGTTCGCCTTTTCGATTTCGTTTACCTTTGCCGCGTTTTCGGCCCGCAATGCGAGCGCGCGTTCTTTTCATCTTTTTTGGCCTCGTATATCCTCAAAAGTTTTTTTTTTTTTTTTTTTTTTTTTTGGTACTATGCACATTTCGACTGTCCTGGAAACATAATAATACCCTCGGATTATCGAATTTTTATTCAAAGATAACTTTGTGGTGGGATTTAACCGATGGTTAATAAACGCTCGAATGCAAATTCACTGAAAATACACTTGAATGTATTATCCGATTTTAGAGAACCCGTAGCTTGTTTAAGAATTAATTTGATAATGCTTTTATTCCCGTTTGGAAGTTTGCGTAATTAAGAACATTTTCCACTACGTTCCGAGGCAATGACACGCGCACATTGGCGCATGTTTACGATAACCACACGAGCGTCATTTATTACACGAAGTCTAGTGCCATTCTTTTATCGTAAGTTGATCGCGTAAAATTGAAAGCTCAATTAATAAAAGATCGCGTCTCCGTTCTCGCAACTACTTAAATTATGGCGCAGTCAGTTACATATTGCAGCGGAGACAAGTTGTAGCTGTTAAAGCTACGACGGTAATAAGTCCTATAAGAATTTTTTTCCTTTTCAAAGAGATTTATCAAATAATTCTTCGAAATAATTTTCATTATTGTACTTTCACAATTAGCAAGTTATTTTCTTGCTCTTGACTGCAAAATAATTACAATCCCTTTGGAAGAAAAAAGTCAATAGGACCAGTCTCGAGTGAAGTAAGATTAAGAGAAATATATGTATTATTAATGTAGAAATAAACATTGACTTTAAAAGGGAATATTAGAAATACAAGTCATGTGCCGTTTCACGAAGAATCAATACTTTTTGAAGCGCATATCAATATTGTCACTCAATTATTTCGCTTTATTTAAACTCACATTTTTTAAACCGACTTTACGAACGTCAATTTGTGGATTATTTTATTTAATTCATAACGTTTATTTAAGGCACAAAGAGAGATCTTCGAAGCACGACTATTTCTATTTTGGAGCAATGATGGAAGTATTGGAAATCAGCGTTTAAATATATTGATTTATAAAATTTAGATACGGTTCATTCGTCGACCCAAAGCGATTGTAGGCAAAACTTAGCTCTAGAGCTTAAAGAGAAGGAAGGAAGGAAAGAGTAGGAGTACATTCGAGGCCGTGGAATCGCTTTTGTGCTCGAACGACTGTCTACAGAAAAATTAAGCTCCCACTCCATTGGGCCAACTTCTGAAGCTCCATATTTCTTTTGGAACGTGTCTCGTAAAGTTTGGCGGCCTGAATCGATTTCGTTCCTCGTACGGCGTCTTTCCCTTGTACACGTCTACGCGTACACGTTCGCGTTCACACGTATATCCGAGCAAATTTTTTTTACCCCGTCCGACAAGCTACAGTCCGCGTCGCGAGTGATCCGAAGAAAAAAAAAAGGAAAACGAGCATTTTCCCACGAGACCCTTGAGTTCGTGAAATTGCTGCGCGCGAAAAATAAAGACGCGGTCGCAGCGGGGAAGAAAAATTGAAAAACCGTGCGGCGACGAGCTCGAGGGAGTAGATCGCGCGGTATGTTGTAACGAAAGGGAAAGAAAGCACAGACGCGACAAGAGTGGCTTGGGCTCAATTTTTCGAAACCGTCGTCTAAGAACGCGTCGTAATGGTAGTAAAAATTATTGTCAATCGAAATGCAGTCGAGCTCGTTGCCAATCCCTCCCTTCTTACGCGTTACACGTTACAATACCCTTAAAGTCCGTCGTCCTTAAAAAAACGAGAGCCAAAAAAGCCGTTGGTGTAATCGCAAAGAGACTCTCCGTAATTATGCGGAGAGTGCACCGCGCGCCAGTACCGAGGCTTGAAGCTCACTACCGCTTTGACTGCCGCAGGAGAGCGATACTGACGAATGCGGACCTGAAGCCCAACACGCCGTGGTTACGACTCCTGGAGAATGACTTCTGGGGCACGCCGATGCGGGAGCGCGGCTCCCACGGCAGTTACCGGCCGCTTTGCGTGGCCACTTACCGGCTCAATTACTTACTGGGCGGCCTTGAGCCACTCGGCTATCATCTCGTCAACGTTGCGCTCCACGCGCTCTGCACGGCCCTCGTCGTCAGGATCGCCAAGAAGGTGAGCTCTCGATGGGAAAGCGCGTGTACTAGTTTTTTTTTTTTTTTTTTTTTTTTTTTTTTCATTACACAGCGGAATGAAGATCTCGGAGGAGATGCGGATTTTCGGGGGACATGTTCCGGATTTTTTCGTCCCTTTTGTTCCGCTATCAGGCTTGTATGGATCGCAGAAAATTATGCAAAAAATACGACAGCTGCGGGTTATTTTACAAGTACAAGTACAGTCGCGCGATTTGCATTATCTTGCAAAACCTTGGTTCGTTTCGCCCGTAGATCAAATATTTCGAAAATGAAAAGTTTTTTTTCGCGCATCCTTTTAATTAATCGACTTTAACAATTGTGCACTTTTGCTACGGATAAAAATTTATGGTTTTCGCAGTAGTTTTGAGAATAACTCTTTAAATGTGGAAAAGAATACAAGTTCGGATTAAATAAAGAATAATAAACGTTACCGAAATAACCTAATTTTCTCGAGAATAACCATTCGGAGGAGGTAATTTTTCATAATTTTGTTGCGTGCTTTTGTAATTTTCATTTTCTTCCCTTTATGCTGCTGTACCGTTTCCTCCTATTTTAATTAAAACAAAACTTTTATTCGGATATTTCTTTAATACGTTATGAAACATTGTTTCGACCTTTCAACAAATATAATTTTTGCCACTTGCAGGACTTGCAGCATTATAATATTATGTAAAATTTTATTGTTAAATACCGCATGCGCGAAATATTCATGTGTAATTATTATCCGTATTGGTTTACAGGAATACTTGTTTTCGTATTACAGTGTAATCCGTTTGAAATCAGTAATTATGCACGTATGTATAAAGCTTAATTTATAGTTCGAATAAACTTAGTATATCTGCCGATGGTTGCACTCGTTATATTTTAACGTTCTTCGGTAGATTTTGAATGCTGTATTTCTTGTGGTTTTACTCTCGTAAATTCTGTTATAATAATTATTATCCTAAGTTAATAAAATCTTAACTGCTTCTAATACATAAGTTATATTACTAAGTAAGTACCAATTCAAGTGTATCGCCATCATGTATAAAATTTATGACCACATAATGAATGAAAATGAATATTGCACTGTGAATTATAAAATGTAGTTTTAGAGTGAAAAATACATAAAGATATACGAAATGGAAAATATGTGCAAGAAAATGTAATAACTAAAGTTATGAATTCCCATTAAATATTAAAGCGCTCTGTTAAATATTTAAATACCAAAGGCTCTTCGCGGTTTTTTTTTGCTTTTTCTATTATTATATCATCTGATTATATCATTCGCACTTTATTACGAGTAATTGGAAATTTATCCTAATAACTTTTTTGGATAAATTGCCTCGATTTTCTTAGCTAATTTCATTGTCACTCGTACAGCCGACGGATTCCGTGTTTTCTATGTTCCATATAATCCATATTTTTTGATTTATCAGTGAACAGTTGGGATATAAAATCATGCTGAATTATAAAACGTGTGTAGAACATTGGAATAGAATATTCGGAAAAGGTATACAATTGTATTCAACTGCGATAAAATATGAGTTAATGTGATCGATGTACAATATTACACAGATCGCGTAAGAAATTTCTAAACAAGATTCGGCTTTAAACAAGGTAATAAGTACGGTAAACGGGGGTAAACTTTCAGAACTTTGAAAGAAAATATGCAATTTTGGATAAATATTGTTTGATAAGGAGATTAAACGAAGATCGCACATTATTACGTTTTAATTTAAGTACATTCCTCGCTCGAATCATTCTTTTATTTACAATAGAAGCTCTTGCAACGAGTTCATAGAATGACTTTTACGATACAATCGTGTACTTTATAAACGAATTCGTTGTTGCAATTTGTTTGCAACTCGTACATCTTATATATTTATAGCAAATTGTAATAAAACGCAACAGTGGAACGCAGAAGCTGTAGCCGATGTATTTTCGTCGACGCGCGGAAGAAAATGTAATTGATAATAAAAGGAAGTTACCGTGACTAGATAAAAAATGAGGATTGGTTTTCAAATTTCGTGGTAATAGAATTTTGTAAGATCTCAAAGTTGAGAAATGGCCCCAGAGACCCTACGGAATCGTTGTTATAAAGGATAAGAGTCGAGTATTCTCCCGTTGGAATCATTTATTATTTCGATTGCTTATGCTTTACGTAATATATGAAATATGGTTAAGAGAAATTAATAATCTCGCACCCTAGTAGTGTTTATGGTATAGCTTTTGGGGATGTGCTTGGCAATATGCTTGGTAAGGAATTCTTGAGGGTGGCTCCAATGAAAGATGGCTAAAGGCTTAAACTGTCCGTGGAATAGACTAATCGAGGTGAATCTGAACGTTTGAACATTTGAGGTTACTAAACGGCGACTCGGTACAACAACTCAAGTTCAAAATTGCGCCAAGCCTGGAGAGTATTCTCGTGTACGTACATTTCCATCAAGAGCTAAGACGTGGATTGTTCTCTCCGTAGAAGTGATGCTCTTTATCCTCGTAGCTGCCGAGGGTGGCTATATGTACTAGTTTACCCTCCCCGATGGAACGATTGACGCGCTTCGTAGATACTCCGAGCCACTGACAGTTCAACGGGGCGAAAAAACTTGGACGAGCATCGTCGAATGAGTATTCGTTACCTTAACGAGATACGGGTAAATTTCTCCAGTTAGCGATGAGCTTCGGGATTTCGTGACGCATCTCGAGGCGTAAACTCGCATTTTGTATAAACTCGTTGGGGCGGGGGGCGACGGAAATGCGAATCTTATGATACAGATTGTCATAAATATATCTGTGCCTGACTTTTATGCGATAATCGGATTAGTGAGACTGTTATATTTACGTTATCGTGAGTATCGTGGGTCAGCTAGATGGCCTGTGTAACAATTTATATTAGACCGAGATCACACGAGTGGGAGCGAAATCATCCTTCTTCCTTGTTCTTAGCTTTATTCATCTCGGGTTATCCGCATACAATATTTTGTATTCTAGGGTAGACGTAAGAGCTGCCACGGGTTAGTCAGCTATTGTGTCTATATCGAATATTTTCACGGAAATAACGATATCACGTAGATTACCGTATTTGTAGGGAAAAAAAGGGTTCGAGTTGCGACGCTAACTTTGAAGGCGCAATATCGTGGAAAAACATAATTTATGCGCCAAGAAACTTGTAATTTTCCTCGATCGTTCGCATTATTCGGTTGAATGCGTTTTCTTAAACGAGTCTGGTTGTTTAAAAAATCGTTGAGCTTGCTTACATCATCGTGCGAAATAGCTAGACGCAATTTTTCTTCGACGCCCCAATTACTGTTCTCTCACTCGACAAGCGTTAACCGCTCGAGTCAATCTCAACTTCGCGTTGTAAACATAACGAAGTAAGGGACTGAAAACGTTGACGGTTTCCTGAAATTTTTCCTTCGAGAGAAATATCTTAAAAATTAAAAGAAAACCTACAATCCTTTCATCCAAGAGAAAGAAGAACATGCCAATTTTTCCGGAATAATT
Organism: Wiebesia pumilae; assembly: GCA_018907045.1. Lineage (NCBI taxonomy): Eukaryota > Metazoa > Arthropoda > Insecta > Hymenoptera > Agaonidae > Wiebesia > Wiebesia pumilae. The sequence continues at coordinate 9,382,380 of JACCHZ010000138.1, forward strand.
GACGGAGCGCAGTCGCGTAAATGATCGTTTGTTATTACGATTGCGCTAGGAATTTTTTTACGACGGTGGTGTAATTGCGAATAAATTAAAAAGCCAATTTAATATTACAGAACGGGGCCATTATTATATAAAGAATCCTACCAAGTACACGAAAATGGTAAAGTCAAATAAAACACGGTATTTGGCCGCGAACAAATACCAAGAGAAAAGAAAACGGAATAATTCACACGGAGTATTTTACTTTTTGCGCTTTTTAAACTCGCGTTAATTGCTTCGAGAACTTCGCGTCTATTCGCTCAATATTCAGAGATGTCGTACTTTCTATTCGTGGAATCGTAGATGCATTTTATAAAATAAAAGCGAGCATTTAAGCGTAAGATAATCGCGTTGAGGGTGGCAAATAGAAAATAAGACGATACGAAGAAGAATGTTTATTTCAGCAAAATATCTCGAATGTCTCCTCAAACGCATTGTAGCTGTAGATCTATCCTAGTTGTATCGCATCTTTTCCAGACACAATTCTATATGTGTGTGTCTATTTTTCGAAGGGAGTTACGTGTCACAACCACAGATTTGTCGTTCGTGAGCCACGGAGATAAAAGCCTCTCGTTGAGGGCAGGCGCAGTCCTTTAGTGAGTCCAATTACGTTTTCCGAGGAAAGCTGCGAGTGCAGTCTTTACGGTCCATGTCACACTGCTCTCTAAATTTCTTGGAGTAAAGCATTACTTTTTCGGAGTGAACTGAAACAGAAGCAATTCTAAAGTATTGGCATTACAGGGACGTATAGAAAGTGTCGTGCCAAATTAATTGAAGGACAAAACCTTCTCAAAGGCAAAATTGCGTATTCGCGTGGTATCGATTCGCGCATTATCGTGTAATTTGAATAATTCCTCATTGCGCCATTTTTCGCTTTAAATGAAACCTAAGATTCTTGCAATCCAATTATACTTTGCAGCTTTTGTTACAATTGCTTCGTGATCTGCCGTTTGCTGGCGTAACCCATCGAGTCGAGTTCCAGACGAAATTATGTTAATTAGCGATCCGTCACGGTATTTGCCATGACTTGTCAGAATATTTAATAAGGAATAATAGGTGATAACGGCTATAAATTGAAATAATCTCATTGGTTTTGAAAGAGGCTTCTATTTCAATACTCGACAATATTACGCATCGATCCGTCCGAGAACAATAAACATTCCTAAATTACGACCTATTGAAAATGCCAGCGACTGTAAATGCTTGTAAAAAGAAATTATACTTTTCTGGCAGCTGAACGATCACGCAAAAGGCAACCGAAATCTGTTCGAATGTTCAAAAGAGCAAATCAATAAAGAAGCTTCCTCGTTAGATAGAGCCGCATAAGACCCATGGACAAGTTTACGAGAAAATCCATAAAGTTTATGGCGGCCGTGTAATGTGATTAGGATATCTTAAGTTTGTTTGTAAAAGAAGGAATTGGGTAAGATTGTCTTCTTATTCGCCAGATATGAATTTCCATGATTACATTTTACGGAGATTCATCGAGGTCGGTTGAACGGGGGGTTGAAGAGACAGGGAGATAAAAAATTTAATGGTGTCCATAAAGATTGTGACTAGAAAAATTGCCGTAGCCACGAGGTACATTGATTGCTCTATTGCTCTTGGATTTCAATGAAGTTTTCGAAAGGATGCCTTGAAAATTTGGAACAGCAGGATCTAGAGGCACGCAACCCTCGGTTTCCACGTCGCGCATAAAAATATGTCAAACGTTTACTTAGCTTGATTGCGCATCAGAGAGCCGGCAAAAGAAACTGATCCGAGACAACGCGTAGCGCATTAACCGATAAGACCTTTCCTATAACCGTACGCCGAAAGGGATTACGGGTAGCGTAGGAGTCGTGGGAAGCAGCTGGGCAACGTCACGTACGAGATCCGCCATTCGAACAGATGCACGTACTCCGAGGGTTTTTCAAGAGCCGTGGTGCTTGTCGCAGGTGTTACCGGGGCAGACGCTCGCCCAGGCAATAGCTGGTCTACTGTTCGCTGTCCATCCAATCCACAGCGAGGCGGTCGCCGGCATCGTGGGTCGAGCCGACCTCCTGGCCTGCCTCTTCGCCGAGGGCGCCTTTCTATCCTACGTCGCCCATTACGAGGGCGGTCGGCCGATCTTGCATCTGCTGCTCACGCTGCTCTTCTCCATCCTCGCGACCCTCGCCAAGGAGACGGGCATTTCCTCACTGGCGCTCTGCCTCCTCTGGGACTTCTGCCACAGCGAGGCGCTGTTTCGTAAGGTACGCCCATAATTTATGCACTCGCTCCTGTTCCGCGTATCGACGGTTAACCGAGCTCGAGCTTAGCGAGCGACGCCGTAGTTTCGGGCTCCGAACTTCACATTCCATTAAACCTATCTGAAACCTGCAGCTACTGCTTCTGCGATTGTATTCTTTTTGTCCGCCATTGATAAAATGCGCTCGCCATCGACCGTTTCGTTTCTTTAATTAATGTTATTTTGCTCGCGAGAGCATCAAGAAGAGAATGTCATTATTTCACTTGGATATTAGTTGTAGGCAAATATACGACTCGATTAATCTAGACAATGAGCAAGTTGAATCTGTCCGTTGCTCGGTTGAAGTAAGTTTATGAATCATTAAGCGTACGAGACCAAGTTTCATATCTGCGGAACTTATGGATTATTCAATTTTCAATGTTCTTCTTTAAACCTATTTGCAATAATGAATTTACAAATAGTTATGAAATAACGCACGCGCTTGCAAAGGATTTCAGCGAATTTAACGCAAATACGCTTCATTGTGAAATTTCTTTTACTTTCGTCCACGTTCGCGAACAGTTATTACAAATTACGGCAAAATTGATAATTGCTCGGCGACGTACCAGAGGGCAAAAGAAATTTCAATATTTTTACAAACTTTTCATTCCATGAAAAGCTGTTGAAACTGAAATTAAAAGCATTCGGACGAGTTGAAAGACAAAGCAACAAAGATTCGTTTCTTTATAACATATTTCGTTTGGCTTTACCTCTTTGTATCTCTCTGACTGTTACACGAGGTGTAACAAAATAATTAAATACAATCTCGTTTGTGCGATAACTGAACGACGTTTTAAGATTATGAAATTTTCAAATGATACATTTTACGAATCTTGCTTTTCCCAAAAGCGGCGATTCGGTACTTCATGTTTTGATGAAAGTGTTTATACGTTTCCTTGAAAATTTTAAAATTAGTAAGACTGTTCTGTGCCTCGTTATTAAATTCTACATTATAAAACATTATGAAACAGTAACAATAGTTTTATGCGCGTAACGAACTAAAAACTTGCGCGGACTTAAAGTTTTACGTTGAATTCTTGAGTATGGTAAAGGGAAAACGCAATAAGAAATGCAAAACGGAAAGATCATTTTTAAAATAATACGTGTAACGCGAACGCACCAAACAATTTGCATAGGATCAGCTTCCACGCGTGTGGCTGAACAAATTAAACGAAGTCGCGCGTTATAATACGCTTAACAAGCTTGTGGATTATATTTCGACGAATGCGCCATCTGCTATTTCGATTAGTTTTTACATTGCGTTATAAAATTTAAACGCAATCTTATATCGTAATCCCCCTTGAAACACATTCATTCATGTGTAATACGGTTATCTACTTACATTATGCCTGAAAAACGGCTGTTTTAGCCGAGTCTTTTTGAATTATTTACTTAAATTGAACGAGAGCTATTTAGCTAATCTCCTGGAAAATAACATATTTAACGCTCAAATCACATCAATTTCTTCGTCTTATTAAAAATCAATGCTAAAGTGATAAATTATACAGCAAATTACCGACAAACATCGATAATTCGATCGATTAAATTAATTCAACTGGATTTGCAAGTAAAATGCTTTTTACTTTTGATTATGGACTTCCTCGTTAACTCTTTCATCGGGTGCTTCTGGCTGTCGCATCTCCTAGTGGCGGGTATTCGCTGAATATCGTTGGTGATAGGATCGGGGTTCGGGGTTTTCTTGGGATCGTCACAAGGAAGTCGTGTACAATCGGCGTGCTTTCCATTACGTACGCATACGTACGTACACGTATGGACCAAGTGCAATTATGGTAATCGGATCGACTTTGAATTTTTTCACTTTTATTTTCGCTTCGTGATATTATTTGCGTCCGGTTGTTTAACGCGCTATTACGCAACTAAAGCAACGCGGAATATTTAGCCTCTATTTGATAATTCAACTTATAAATGCATTATTTGGTTGCGTTAAAACGATTATTCTTTGATAAGCAATTGTTGAACTTTTCGTTATCGACAATGTCACGGGATCCGTGAATAATTTTATGATATTAGCAAGCAACGTTCAATTTAGGATAGCGATCGTCGCCTCCGTGTCTTTGTCGTCTAGTCGTCTATCATCTACGTAGCACCACGGTATTACATCCCTCTGAAAAATGTCCATTAAATTACAATAGATAAATGAAAATAGAAATATTTAAAAATGTGTATACATATTAATTGGAAAAAACATAAAGTTGCAGATACAGTTTCGTAACGAAGAAAAGCTTTGAAACGTGCTTTACGCCAGCATATACATTAAATTCAATCTCATGATTAATGTGCATTACAGGATTAGTCGATCAAATTAATTTAATCGTTTATACGTGTTAACGAAATTTTTAATGGCAGCTTTTTCAATGTAAAATCGATACAAGCGGGAATAGGGTTTAGTCCGATAAGTTATAACGCGAACGTTATGCTCATAAAGTATTTTAATAGGATACGAAGAAATTTTTTATATAATTACCGAGACCAATCTCTTGATATATCTGATTACTCGGTAATACCGAGATTCATATCTTTTGGATTATTATTTCTATGTGCAGTACCAAACGTATTCGTAGCTCGAGTCACAAATCAACTGTCACACACCGTCTGTCATGGAATTAATGCGCAAATAGCGTTGATAACAGAACATATAAAATTAATATATTTTACAGGTGTCTCCTACTATTTATAATCATCGGTTAATAGTTAACGTTCCATCAATCATCCCCAAGCGCGTGCGATGATAAATAACGCAGGCGAAAAAAGAAATGCACCTACTTTAATTGAGAGGGAAGGCTCGATTTTAATATTAAACACTCACTCGGATTATAATGTCACCAAACTACCTTCAAGCTCGATTAAACGAAATCGAATCTTAAATAATGTTCGAGGAAAATTCAATGAAGAATCTGCAAGACTTTCAGTTGTAGCGCATACAGTAGCGTAAACGAAAATCGAGTATCCCAAGCACGCGAACTTGTTTTTTGCTCCTCGACCCTCGATTATGTAAGAGCAGACGCGCGTTTCCCATTTCCGAGTAGAATCAAGAGTAGAGACGGTGACTTTCAGATGAGGAGCCGCTGGCCGTCGTCGACGCTCGTGGCCGGGAGTCTGGCCATCATCACCCTCGGGCGGCTGCGCGTCGGGGGTGGTAGGACGCCGGAGTTCGCGAGCGCTGACAACCCGGTGGCGCGACATCCCTCGAGGCTCGCCCGGGGCTTGACCTTCCTCTACTTACCGGCAGCCAGTCTCGGGATGTTGCTGTGTCCGTGCTCGCTGAGCTTCGACTGGTCGATGAACGCAGTGCCGGTGATCAGCAGCGTCCGAGACCCGAGGAACCTCGAGTCGATGCTGTTGTACGGGAGCCTCGCGGCCGCCGTCCTCTGGGCGGTGCGGGCGCTCCGGCGTGCCGCCTCTCATCCGAGCCATCGCCTCCGCACGAGGTCACTCCTCCCTAACATTCCCATTCGACCTCGGAGCGACATCCGGGCGCGGCTACGAAGCTCCCCGTACGCTAATCGATATCGCCTCTGGCTGCAGGTCCAGCTTGGAGCAACAGTCTTCCTCGAGCGGCGCCGCTGGGAGCTCGAGCTCCCCGGGTGGTTGCCCCCTGGGGTCCAGTTCCCCGGCGGGGATTTGCCTCCCGAGCTCGTCGTCGTGGTCGTCGCGCTGTCCCGTGTGCGCGGGTCGGCGCACCGGCGCCTGTCACACCGACGGCTGTCGCGCCGCCAACAACAACAACGGCCCCGTCGCCGAGTGCCACTGTCCCAAGAAAAAGCTGCACCAACAACAACAGCAGCTGCAGCAGCAGCAACAACAGCAGGTATCCGCGAGATGCGGAGCCATCCTCGTGCCCTCGTCATTACTCACTATACTCGGCTTCCTCGTCTTCCCCTTTCTACCGGCGAGTAACCTTTTCGTCTACGTTGGCTTCGTCATCGCCGAGCGCATCCTCTACCTGCCGAGCATCGGGGCCTGCCTCGCCATCGGGGCCGCCATCTCAGCCTCCTTCAACCTGGCCAGGCGCAGAGGCTTCGCGAGACTCGCCCGGGCCATCCTCGTGCTCACGGCCGGACTGCTCAGCTGTATGTCGGCGCGGACCCTCTTGCGTAACGCCGATTGGTACAACGAGGAAAACCTATACAGGTCCGCCCTCCGCATCAACCCCCCCAAAGGTACTTGTGCTCCTCTTTTCTTCTTCTGGGAGTTGGGCCAAAATCGTTTTCCTTACAAGCACGTCCCGATAACTTACAATTCTACGAGCTTGCCATCCGCGGATCGATGCCACTTGCTTTCCAGTAGCATTAGAGATCATAAATAACAACTTATTTGTTGGCTGGAATCGTTTCTTTCTATCTTCTTCTACTTCTTCTTCCTCCTCCTCTTCTTCTTTTTACCGAATAAATTACGTTTTATGAGAAATATTCCAATATTTTATTACGGATACATTTTGAATTACTCTCACCCTTTCTTCTATATTATTCGCATGGAAAAGGCTCGACGGCGATTCACTTTTACGCTTTATTTACGTATTCGAGATAAGAGCCACGGTGTTCCTCCACAGCGAGAACAAAAAATAGCATTTGTAACTATAGCTTTATTGGCAATTATATTTCTCTATTACCGTAGATATATCGATGGGAAATGTACCGTAAAAATCGGTATGTACTGCAACATGTTAGCTATTAATTGTATTTTATTTTCTTTCGTAAAAATTGTCACATTTGCCCCACGTGCTATTTGAATGAAATTTCAATCTCATTATTTCATCGCGATAAAGTTTAAGCACCTGACAACATTGCAACGTTATAAATGTATTATATTACGGCATTCGGTAATAGTGCAGCGTGTTTGACAATGATATACGGTAATTCTGCGTTGTTTTATTGTAAATGAAAATTACGAATTTGAGTAAACTCGGTAATTGTTGGGCCACCAGAAGGAAACTCAAGGTCGAATAGCAGTTATTTATTTAAAGCGGAGTTGTATGCCAAGCTATAGTTATAATGTACGAACAGCAATTACAATTTAAGGAGTAACTGTAGCACCTGTATCATGAAATATTATTTCAGCGTGAGAAATGGCAGCGTGAAGTAATCGATTACTTTACAGCGTAGAGGAATACATATATAAATAATGTACAGGTTGACAAGGGGCGACACTAAGAGTAATCTATCGCATCCAGCGGAATAATCCAAACGTTCGCTTTCGAAGGACCAAATTTTCTCTCCCGACCGCTTAAAACATCCCGAGAACTTGAAAAATATAATGGCGTCGGGGCCAAAAGTTTTTTCATTAGCCAAGAATGAATCATAAAAGTTTAACGCAATAGCTTAATCCGAGTTAGCGTTGACTCGGTATCGTTGAGGCGGTCTACGGTATTCCGATATGCCGCCGAGCGCAAAGAGCTGATGAAAATAAAGGAGGAGAAAACGGGGGTGTCCAACTGGACGGCGGTGGGTGTGGAGCCGCGGATCGGGGGCGGAAAAAGGGACAATTAAGATTAACACAGGACCGGGAGTCAAGAGTCATGCTCGCAATAAATAACTTATCTTATCTTTATTGCAGTCTCGCCCGGCAGCGGCGCGCTTCGGGTCCTTCGCTCGGGCGTCGCGTGCACGCGTTTCCTCCGGAGCTGCTACGTGGAAGTCCCGCGGGGTAAGGGTGCGCCGCCCCATTCATCAGCCGGGAGATTGATGCGCTTCAGCCATGAGCTTTTATTAAAAAGACCGTGCTAGCAGATAGCAGCTGATCGATACACGTGTCCTCGGTCCTTGTTCTTTCTTCTTCGTCGATCCGCCCCCTACCCCCTCGCCGAGCCACGCGCTACGATTCCCACCTTACACCGATGCTCGTGCGCCTTCGTGCTCGCCAATCGCCCGAAGAATGAGAGAGGAAAATTGCATTTCAGCCTACGGCAATTTAGGCAGTGTCCTCAGCGCCCAGGGACGAGTCAACGAAGCGGAGGAAGCTTTCGTCGAGGCGCTCCGCCATCGACCGAACATGGCCGACGTGCACTACAACTTGTAAGTTTTTTTGCGCTCTCTCCTTTCCTAGCAAGGCTCTCCATCCAGTTGCGTGTCGGCCGCGGCAAGTCCACGGAAGCGACTTACCGCGACGGAGAGTTCGCTCTCCCCCGGTGAGTCGATAAGCCACGGGCTGGGAAGTCGCGATAAGCCCTGGACCAATGGCCGTCGCGCGCATCCATCCTGCCCTTAAAACGCACTCCTGCGTTTTTTCACTTTTCGTCACTCTTACTTTTAATCCTTGCGCCCGCGCCTATAACAATTTTCACTTTTCGCTCTGCACAGGGGCATCTTACAGCAGGGTCGGAAAAATTACGAGGAAGCCATCCTCAGCTATCAGCGAGCCATCCACTTCAGACCGTCTCTAGCTCGTAAGTATGTGTAGACGGAGTCGCGGATAACAGGCGGCCGAGTCGTTAAAGCGTCTTTTTAACGGTTCGCGGTGAGGGTGTTCTTGAGAAGCCTCTCGTTGCTCGACTCCTCGTAATTGCACGAGTGCGGGAGCCTCCCTTTTCCCCAGCCCCGCTCGCTCTCTCTCTCGCTCTCTCTCTCTCTCTCTCTCTCACTCGGTCTCTGATTCCGAGCAGCAGCGTCGAGAGCACGTAGGCTTAACAGCGAATCAGTGGTGCACTTATTCGCACTTAGTGTCGTTATTCGCCCTCGGCGCATTCGTTTCGTCGGATTGAAATTCCAGGCGCGCCGGTGACAAATGCGAGCGCCGAGTGTGGCTTTCGTCGCGTCGGTCGAGGAACGAATCGCGTCTGCCGATCGAGGGCAGAGACAAGCCCGGAATGATATCCTCGGATAAGGAGCGTTAGAGAGCGAGGGAAGATCGAGCGGGCGATAAAGAACCGAGAAAAACCTACCCCCAATGTCCCCGCCCCTGGCGCTTTTTCCAGAGGCGTACGTGAATCTGGGTGCGACGCTGGTGTCGGTCGGTCGGGGCACCGAAGCCGCCGTTGTACTAAGGGCGGGTGCCTCCCTCGACGGATCGACCCTCAAGGACAAGAAGGCACACGAGGCGGCCCGAGTCCAGGCACTTCTTCAGCTGGGCTCGCTATACGCCGATCAGGGTAGGTTACACAAGGCCCTCTCCTCCTATCGGGAGGCCCTCAGGATGCTGCCCGAACATTATCCTCCTCAGGTACGTGTTGGTGACGTGGCGCACTCAATTACGACGATTCTGCCCGAATAAGCGGGACGATAATGTCATTTATTTTTCACGATAAAGAGGGAGGAGGCCTTTTTATCGTTGCGATGAAACGATCGAAAAGTTCCTTTTTCGTCTCTATTGGGATCGCGTTGAGTAATTTTGAATTTACCGGCTTGCTTTTATACCTAGAAATCGTGTACAGGGATGTACGTCTATTAAAGATTTTACCACCGACTTAAATTAAAGTCATTTAGTTTTTAATTAGTGCGTTCATAACTGTACGAGAACAGGTACAGTACACCGAGCAAACAAAATGAAAACTTAGGAAATGTGATATATCGTAAGCCACGAAACTTCAGATTATAAAAGTTTACGTACAGATATCGCAATTTCTCGTAATTAATGTGTCAGCAGTGTTTATATAATTGTATAAAAATCGATTTGTTGAATTTGCTAAATGAAAAATAAACTGAATCCACAGAATGTAATCGTTTTTATTAGATTCAGGATAATCATTTTTACCTTATTGTTTATTTGGTGTACTAGTCTGTCCTCAATCAGGAATCGGACAGCGCTGTCAATTATTTTAAAAGTAGCAATTACACGATAAAAATTGAACTTTAGTACGAACCTCATGCATATTCCGCGCATTTCAACGATTATTTTTATCATGTTTCTATTTAGTTTTCATTACCGCACTATCTATGGCTTGTGTATTTAAATTGGATTTCGTTTACCGATGTACTTCCAAGCTATTATTCCGATTTATGCGTTCTCTGTCAATAATACTTTATCCGTTTTCTTTTTAACGTAGTTAACTAATTTTAACGTTCGATACATAATTAAAAATTCAATTCGCATTTTTGCTCGTTTAACGATCACTTTAAAATGCTAAAAACGCTTCTTTGATCATTCGGTAAAATGCTGTTACTAATAAAACACTGTCGATAAATTATCAAAGTTTTTTTTTTCTTTTTTTTTTTCAAAAATAATGCTCGACTTTCATCACTTTGCACCGTCCAAAAGTATTCCGTATTAATTCGAGTCTCCGGTGAAACAGAGCTCTTTCATTACAGATCATAAAGTGAATTTTAAATGGTAATTGTAATTGGACAGATACTTTAAACGAAGCGGTTGAAATGAAATATTCAATGCTCCACATTGCAAGTCTAATAGTCGACCAGACCATTACGGCGACGTATGATGGATTAAAAAATTTACAGTTCATTGTGACTTTGTTGAATTAGATGTTGAATGGCTCGTTGCCTCGACGAGATTCTTCTTACGCCTCAGTACGAACGGCTGCGCTGTACGCTTTTTGTACACGTTTATTACAAACGATTAATTTATTATAAACGTATTTCTCGATATTGAACTTTGATCTTCGATCAGGGAGTTACAGAGCTTACTTCAGCTCTGAGAAAGCTGAAGTAAGCTACAACTGACGAAAAGTACGAGGAAGCGATTTCAGACGAAAGAGTTGGAAAAGTACCACGTAATATGCGTTTAATATTACAAGTTGGCACGATAACGCAGATGTTATTACACGCGAAAGATACCGTGACGGAGGTTAAGATACCTTAACAAGGAAGCGGTAAATAAATTTGCCAACGCAAAAATTGCAGGGAAAGCAACTCGGTAGATTAAGAAAATGCATCCGTTCGTCGCGAAGAATCCAAAAAATCGCAATATCACTTAAGGAGAAAACAAAGTTTCTCCGCGCTGCGATATTAACTGTGCTCTTCTTATTTATGTACGTCTCCCTCGTTTCTTGGCCAACTCGAAAACACTCGAAATATATTATCCGCAGAGCGTGTACAATCTGCTTGGTGAGACATTGTCGCGACTGCAGCGGTACAACGAGGCTGAGAAGTGGTTCCAGGCGAGTCTGGCCAGCCAACCGGATCACGTACCCGCTCACATTACTTACGGAAAGCTTCTTGCTCGCAACGTTAGTACTCCTTCTTTTTTACCCTCATTTTTCATTCGCGCGTTCCAATCCTGTCCGCCGAATCAATTCGCGCGGCTGTTCGCTCGCGGGCCGCTCCTCCTTTTTATTGCCCCGCGAGGAGCGAGTCGAGCGAACATAACCTACATTGGTTGATCGGCGCCACCCCACCCCCTGAGTTTCCGAGGCTCCTTCTCATCACAGCTCATCTCGTTTCAGTCGAGTCGCGTGTCCGAGGCGGAAAGGTGGTTCCTGCGCGCCCGCAGGATCGCGCCGCAGGACCCCAGCGTGCACCATCATTACGGTGAGTGGATCAACGCGTGCAAGCCTCATCTTACCGCGTTCAACCTGTACAGCTTCACCGCGCGTAACAACGAGTTCGGTGCATTCGGTTGAAAATCGGCACCCCGAGCGAAGCTCTTTGGTTCTAGCGCGAGGTGCGAACGCGGTAAGATGGCGAGCGGATGGCTACCACTAGGAGCCTCAGCGAGCGACGCGAGTTTGTTCCAGGCCTGTTCCTGAGCATGCAAGGTCGACTGACGGAGGCGGCAGCGGCCCACCTGGAGGCGGCCTCCCTCTCGCGCTCGGACTACGAGCTCGCGGTCGCCGCGGCCTCGGCCCTGAGGCGGGCCGCGCGATGCGACGAGGCCGAGCTCTGGTACAGGCACGCCCTCGGGCTCAGGCCCTTCGAGGCCCGCAGCCACGCCAACCTCGGCGCCATCCTCCACCTTAACGGGAAGTACAAGCAGGCGGCGGCGGCCTACCGCGAGGCCCTCAGGCTCCAGCCCGGCGACCCCACGACCATCACCAACCTCCACAAACTCGCCGCCCTCCTCGCCTGAGGACCACCGCTCACCAACGACTCGATAATAAAAACGTACACTCTTTCGCTAAGCTCGCGTTTATCTCTGCCCGCTCCTTATCTGTAACGCTCGCATGCGCGCGTTGTCGCGACACACGCTCTAACACACGCACACACAGAGGTAGGAGACGTACCCACCCACAACACGCACACACGATAAGACACGATTCATACAAGGTAATAAAGCTTTCTTTATTTTTCTCTATCAACTCAGTTTCTCTACGTCTCTATTCTTCCGTACTTTACTTCCGTCGTCGTCACGCCGCCGTGATCTCTACAAGCCTCGCTGCTGCTCTTATAGCTAACGCACCCGTCGCGCGCCGACACGTCGCCACCTCCTGTCATCCGAACAAAGCCCTCCTCGACTCATCAACTCATCGGCGCATCAACGCATCAACGCATCAACGCATCGGCGCATCAACGCATCGGCGCATCAACGCATCGGCGCATCAACGCATCAACGCATCAACGCATCAACGCATCGGCGCATCAACGCATCGGCGCATCAACGCATCAACGCATCAACGCATCAACGCATCAACGCATCAACGCATCAACGCATCGGCGCATCGGCGCAACGAGCATCGCACCGTCGTCGACTTATCGGCTCGCCCAGCTGGGAACTTAGATGCATCTCTAACCACATTCTAATGCGAACTTTATACGAAAACTTGGCTAATACTTTTATACTGATGTTCAATGTCGAAAAATAAAATTCATATATTTACCACTGTCAAGTATGTAAGCACTTCATTCGTGAACATACACGCACACCAGCACGCGTGAGATAGTCGGTTGCTATCCTACGTGCACCGCCACTATGACGCGCTCGTTATTTATTAATGTCCGTATACTCTGCGTGCCAATTCTCATTAATTAGATCCGATTCTGCCTCTGGGAAATGCTGTACTTGTTCGGCGATACGAAGCCGGCTTCGATTATTCACGCGCCGCAGGGACCCCGACTTACCTTTTATCTCCTCTGCGCGGTAAAGCAACGAGCGCACCTCCACCGAGGTTCTCGTTGAACGTTCGAAGGGTGCGAGCGCAGCCGATCCCCTGAATTAAAAGCAACGGTGAGCTGAGAGTAACCTCGAATGTATCCGCGGACGGATAATATCTCGACTGTACACACGCGGAATCTTAAGAATCCTCCGATAAAGATAATCCGTTGTACGTAATCACCCGATATTCGATAACCTTGCATTATGTACGATCGATCGACTGGATTTTCCCTCGTCGCTTCGTACTTAACGCGTACGATCAACCTTTTGTTTGTAGGCGCACTAGAATTTCATAATTAGACGAGTAATGCAACGATTTCCTAGAGGAAAGTTGAATTGAATTTAGTTCCAGAGTATATTTAGAACATGAGTACATTCGATGAAACAGCCGGCATTAGAGGAGACGTGTATTCATCAAGGATATATCGTGTATGTAATATAATAGTAGCAACTTCGGCTGGTCATTTTTTTTTTTTTTCGTTTTTCACCGTAAGTTAACATTTTTATAAGTATTCGGTAACTGATAGAGCGTTAAAATGTCAAAATTTGATGCCTGTTTTTTATGAAATACTTATCCGATGATGGTACGAGAGAAATGAATATAACATCAAATTGTATTATACGATTGAATCGCAAGTATATACGTATATCGTGTGTATACGCGCGCGCGCACCCACACACGCATACACACACACGTACGCATAAGAATATACTGCGATTTATACTAAGAATTCTATTTTAGTATAACCATTATGTTTCTGGGTTTAACCCTGTCGTACTTCTACTTTGGAACTCATGGATCTATGTATAAGTGACAGTATACCAACGTGCAAAGACTTCTCGAAGATTGTAGGAAAGGTGCTGACAATAAAAATGAGTCCTTAAGCTGATTGGATTTAAATTGTTATTTATTTAACTTCAAATTAGATATTACAACTTTGGTATAAAAACAAAGTAATCACACTGCATTATGAAAGAGAGTATGAGAAAAAAATTTTCTTTTCTATAGTGTACGATACATAGTCAAATCGAACATCATTAGCAATGATACGCGAGTATTAGTTTACTTTTTTCACATAAATAAATAATATTACATAATTATACGTATATTAACAATTGACAAAAACAAATAGCTGTGTTTCATAAAGCAAAATTAACAAATAACAAAGACGTACTTATGCATTAAGCGACTTGCACGAACTGTATTTTACGAAATTATTACAGGTTTACAAAGAAATTCGTGCTTTCTTACTCGTTCCCTTGGTTCGTATAAGTTACTATACTTTTATTTTATTTTTAATAGCGGCAGTTTTTTTGCGTTTTACGAATAAAGTTAATGACGTTGCGCGTTAAATACGACAATTTAAGCATAATCTGCATAAGGTGTACCGATTCGATTGCTTTCTAACTACGATTTATCCCTCGATGCCGCCTTTTTATCTTTTCAAAAAGGAAACGAGAATTCTTTTCTTGAAACGAAAAGTCATTAAAAGCTTTGATTCCTTTCTCTCTCTCTCTCTCTCTCTCTCTCTCACTCTCTCTCTCTCTTCCGCTCCGACACGCGCCCGTACGCAGGTACGCGAGCACCCACGTATGCGCGTGCACCTGGACCCACGCAAATTCACGTACACGCACACTCGCTCATTAATCACGATTTTGACGCGCTTTACATATACCTCGTTGCATAATGCAATAACGACGAATCTTTAAAGGAAATGCACATTCACGCAAAAAGCCGCTTTCTATAGATTTATTTTATGTTTTTCCTCGTGAACTAATTATCCGTAGAGGAGATCGGTATATCGGTTTATTTTTTATTTATTTTTTTCTTTTTTTTTTTCTTTCTTTAAGTGTTATACTTCGTTACACAAGCTGTTGCTTTATATTTCGATTTAATGATTTAATGGTGGAGAAAAAAGCGACGTTCTTTATTTATTTATTTATTTATTTTTCTTTTCTTTTTCTTTTTTTTGCGATTGCGAAAACCGTATTATTCAGTTTCTCTTAGCCTGTCGTTCATTTTTATAATTACGTTTTAAATTTTATCATTTTGCTGGTTATATCCGATGTTTAACACTAGACACGATAAAGTTACGCCGCAAAGTTAAATCGACGATTGAATATCACGTTTAATAAAAAGATGACGATACAAGGAGATTAGTTTGATTATTTTCTTCGTAATGCGATGGACTCGCGCGCATGAAATTAAAACCTCGAATTTTCAAGGAACCGCGCGTAAATGGAAGCAATGTTCAAGTTGACATTAAGCGATCAACCTGTTTACATAACGCGTTCGGCCAAGCCTGAGAAGTCATTATCTCGATCGTTGATCCAAGCGATTAAAATGTTCTCGTCGAAAAGAAGTCGTCGGATTTAAATAATCGTAAACACGAGTCAACTGCTTCTATATCGGTAAAAGTTCAGCTGTACCTTGAGTCGCCGAAGGACCAAAACTGCAATAATGGCATTTCTTTCGTTGAATAAAAGCATGGCACACGAAGAAACGAATTAATGAATTACGACACCTACAATATCATATACTCATACGTTTTAGAAGTATTATCATCATAAAAACAAACTATGAGACTTGTACCATATTGTTCCGCGCCTGCCCAGCACCACCTCGTGTCCCTGGTGATCTTGCCTCCTTTAATCGACCGACCAAAATTAAACGCGGCTCCATCACGAATATGGTACACGCTCGCGACCATCCGTCCTTCTTACGCCTAACTACGTAGATTTTTTAATAGATAGATATTATTTTCTACCATCAGCTGCTTACTGGGTAATGTATCATTAATTGTACGTGCACCATCGTCGCTTTCTCCTCTTACATTACTCACTTTACCGTCCTATTTATTTCATCATTGCTCCTTTTCGTCTTTGTTGCGTCCGTTTACAATCCACCGATTGTGCCCCTCTATTACCCTACTCTTATTCACATTGCTAAGTGCTCTAACTCTCCCAATTAATCCGGTCGACGATGATGCTCGTCGCTCGCACATAGGACAACTCGTTCCCACACTCGCGGTATCGCTTACTTACTCCTCCTCCTCCTCCTCCTCCACCACTTCGCACACCTCTTCTTTTATCCTCCTCCTCTCTTTATTTATCTTATCCTCCCTTTCCACTCTTTCCTCTGGACGCTACACGTCGTCCGAGAAACGCACAACCTTTAAATGCGAGAAGAAGCGCAACCTTTCGTCGCTTAATCCACCATCCACGGAACGCGCGACAGTTGTCACGGCCGTAATCATTTCTTCATTTTACTTCGCTTTCTTTGCAAATGCGAAGCGAACGGATTTCGCGGATCTCGATCTTTCGGCTTTTCCATTTATACGCAAATCAAGAAGGGATAATCAAGGGATAATTAACAGGAGGACAAATTAAAATACATATTTACGTATACGTTTACGTAAATGTGTAAAGAATGTCTATGTAAAGAAATGCACTAGGGCGCGACGAAGATCGGCTCTTGGTCGATTTCAGCTCTCGCCCTCGTTATCCACCGCCGTACCGTTATGTACATCGAGTTATCATAATTTAGAGGGAACGGGCTGATTTCGAGAGTAAGGAGACTCGAGGGTCACGAACAACGAAAGCGTACGTACATTTCGCGAGGCTGTTATTAAAGCTACGAACGACGAAAATGAAGGTGAGAAAGGCTCGACGATTCGGTGGACAGAGGCGAGAGCAAACCAAGGCTCGTTTTTACCAATTAATCGAGTTCTTTCTCACGTCAGTCATCCACGCGAAATACGTCGCTCGCGTAATGCTGGATGATTAACGGCGACGCTGCATCCGATCGCGTCCTCCTCGGTAATTCTTTCACGCGCTTCGCTTCCGTGACAGATTTCAATTCTCAGCTGTTGCAGCGCCGCCAGAGTGTTTTTTCCGACCTTTCCGTACACTGGATTATTCAAAGCCGCGCGTCCTTTTTTCTCTCTCCCTCCCCCCTTCAAAGCTCCAAGCTGTTTAAAATTCGAATCATCGATCCCTTTGACTATTAGCATCGCTTCATTCCTTCTCCCGAACCTCGCGTTCCTCTTCTATTTTGTGCCAGAACAAATTTGCTACTCCTTATATGGATTCGATACATTATGTTTAATATAAACGAGGGTAATAGGCGCTGACGTAATTACTCATTTCGTCGTCATCGTATGTTTTACCGTAAAGAAGAATGGGCAAACAACACGTTGATAAAAAGTGGAAAAATTGGCAGTTAAGGACAGTCCGATGAGAAAAATGAAGGTCGCTGATCGATTAGAGCCGAGGAGCTTACAGATTACACTGCCACAGTATCGTAGGGTGCGAGGAGTCCTGCGTGGTTGCCGAAGGAGCAGTTGTTTTGCTTGGCGGCTTCGTTTCTGTGAAGAAAAAAAAAAGAGCACACACATTGTGTTGCCGTTAACAGATACTTTTGACAATCGCTTCGAATGCCTAATGAACTACGTTTATCTTCTCTCTCTCTCTCTCTCTCTCTCTCTCTCTCTCTCTCTCTCTCTCTGTAACGTAACGAACATGACGGGTTTTGCGCCGATGTTCAGTTCTCTTTCTTCTTGGTGTCGTATACGATTAAAAATGAAAGGTGACGACGAGATGACAAGTGCCGTTCATTGTAATTGCATGCGTCTTATTTACGTCTGTCGCGTGAAACGTAAAATAAATTAAAATATCTATTAAAACATGATGCATGATGCAGGTAAGTAACTGAAGTAAATAATTAGCTTTAAGCGGCATGCCAGCAGTGAAATAAAATATAATGAAATAAAACGTAATGAAAGTCTTAAGTACGTGAGATATACGATGTATGCAGTCTGATCGTTAGATGACTGAATGACTTACGTGAATTCGTAGTGAAAATAGATCATGACACGAGAGAGACGCTAGAAATGCGATTTTCCGAATGCGTGCAAAGTTCAATTAGCTCAACGAAACAACATAATCCGTTAACGTTGCATCGATGAAATCGTCTTTAATGCGAAAAATAATTTTTTACCGAATTAGGGTGTTACAAACATTTGATGATTTATAATAAGGTTAGTCACACAGACGTGAAATATTTTGTTATTCACGACATGTTAATCGGTATTAATCACAACTATAATCATATTGGTCAATTCGTGATGCAAGCAAGCTCATTAACAAGTGCTTATTTCGTTTTTTCGTTGCACTAAAAGAGTCTTTCTCAATTCTCATTGTAATTATCATAATTCTGTAGAATAATTGAGGAAATTTCTTGGTTTACTTTGGAATAATGACAATTTTTTCCATCTGTATTAGCATTACAATCCTTTGCCGGTGAGTTTCCCAAGTATTATATATACATGGATCAAAGTTTACAACTGAATTATTCATTTCCATTACATAATCATCTTTTCAAGCTGGATAATTATTTTATTCGATGAATCGATTATTCAGTAACCGAAGCAAACCGATCTTTCTTTTTTAAAATAAAACATTGTTTGGTATTTATGAGTAGTCGATGCAACTTATGAAAAGATCATTACTATCGCAGGATTTAAAAGTTATTAATTCCTATATCTTTGTGAAATATCGTCCTGTATAATTTTACAATATTTAAATATGATGTAAAGTTGCGTTAATTTTATTTTTATTTCTTTTCGTTTTTTCATACCTAACGTAGGCTCACGTTTTAGGATAATTACAGTTTTACTTATGTGAATAAATATCAACACCTTCATTTATTTACATATTCACAATTTTTAATAAATATGTAACTCTTTGAGTTAAAATAAATCTATTTTTCGATTGATTAAATCATCGCATTAAATCAAAAAGTTTTCAAATATTTTATTGAAATTTTTTTCAAAAAACTAAATTTAGAATTTTTCACTTGCTATTTTTTCAATTTATCGCCAAACTTGCGTGACGTTTCTAATCAAGCATCTTATCCAGAATTTCAAAGATAATAGCAAATTTACAGGAGAATACAAATAAAAAGTATAGTTATGTCATTTATGATCGTTAGAATACCAATGACAATTGTGTTTTATACGTACAACTTCAATATTACATATTTAAAAATGAAATTATTTAATTATCAGTGCAGTGAATATTTGAAATAGATAACAATTACATAAACAAAGTAAATAAAATAAAATAACGAGTTTGTTTTACGGAGCAATAAGTATCTCAATCGTGTTAAAATCAATCATATCATTGGAAATTGAAAATCAATTTCACTAAGAGGTTTCTGAAATGAAAATTCTACCTTTAATTTATTTATTAAAAATCCCATTTACAGTATAAATTTGCATGCCATTAAAATGATAGATATAAACTAGCAAAACTGGTGCTTTGAAAAATTTATAAATATATAATTATTAATAAATATTTATACTGGATTACTTTTAAAAACGCAAATTACTCATTATGATAAAATTTGAATTTAGTTATTGAATTTTTATTACACAATTTAATCATTTTTTACTCGCTTTAATTAAAAATTCAATTGTTATCAATGAGTTAGTCTAAATTTATTATATTACCAGAGTGTAATTTAGTTACATACTCCGTTTAGATTTATGCAACAACGAATCAATAAAGTTAAAATTTATCATTAATTGTTGAATTAAAGGTAAAAGAATTGTAGATAAAGTGCATTTAATGGGAATTGTTTAAAACGTGTTATTACATACTTCTTTAGAGATTTAATTCGTTTATTATTCTTTGCATATGTATATTCTTTTATTTCTATACTTTTAAAATCTTTAAAGTGAGAACATAAAATTGGAACATGATGTGATTCACTAATGAAAAGCGATTTACTAACATTTTATTGATGAATTTGATGTTGATAGTGATATTTATTTGAAAAGTGACAACTTTATTGAAAAATAAAAAATATCGTTAGCTCTAAAAGGACCACGATCAATTGATGTGCGCTTTTATTTTGTATATAATAGTACGAATGTAAATCGATATTTGAACAAAAAATAACTTTGAAGATATTCCGTATTTTTGTTTAACGAGTACAGTCAATTCATCGGATATTAACACGAAAAGTACTTTAATTAACTTCTAACACAGTGATAAAGTATTATTAATTTAAATATAATGGATTTTCCAATGGTGACTTTTAAAGTTTTTTTTTTTTTTTTTTTAGCGAAGAGTGCAGTTTTCAATATAAAAAATATTTTTCTTACACGTACAGTTTCTATCTGATGTAACCAGTAAATCTGTTAATATTATAGACATTTATTTCGTGTATATTTAAAAAATTCTCTTCTTTTATTAACTTCGGCACTGATTCCGAAAACATTGAAAATTAGTACGTAATATTAAATAATGAATTATTGAGATTTTATGCTGAATTAAACTCTCACCGGCAAAAGTTTAAATCCTTTAACGAGACTTTGACATTTGTCACGTAACTATATTATTAACTACTGAGGTAGTATTTGGCAAACTTGATTTTAAATTATAATAGTTATAATTACACCCAATATGTTTTAAAACTTTTAATTATTATGAATTTATAAAATGTAAGTAATTTTATTACATTGAGGTTGCCTAATTTGGCATTTAACAATCTAACGATTAAAGGTAAAAAATATTAATCAATAAAATTAACATTTCTCTAAACAATGTTATTTTATCGACTTATTCATTGCATAATTTTATTTTTTACGTTAACATCGACATTCACGTTATATCACTGAGATTTTCCTAAGCGAAATATTAATTTGGGAATATAATTAATATGCATACATAAAAACATTTAATAAAAAATTCAATAAATACCGAGTAATGGATAAAAATACTAATAAATCGATATACCGTTATGGCTTACCTCAGTAATTAAACGTTAAAGTTTAAATTGTAATTAAAAGGATTTTGCAATTATTCTCGTTACGGCAATATACTAAGTTAACAGATGCTTTGTCAATCATTCGTTAGCACAAGGTACTAACCTTTCAATGAGCTTACGCATCTCCTCCGCTGTTTTGACATCCTTGCCACGAGAATTCACTGGAATAATAAAAAAAACACAAACCAAATGACACAACAGGGCTACTACGACACATCACATGCAATTCGATGAGTCAATACTCGTTTGATTCCTGAAAGAGAAATGTTATTTATGACACCGTACATGCAAGTATTCCCCGACACATAAAAACATATCCGTGAATTAGGTACGTGTCAGTAAATAAATATTGTAACTGGATTTCAGTCCAAAAGAAATCAAAGAGAATGTTAAGTAAACACGAAGAAAACGATATTCGCTTATAAGTCTGATAAATTAATAGCTAAGATTCATTGAATCACTCTTTTTTACATTTATCTAATTATAATTAAAACTAATAATGTAATAAAAACTACCAAAAAACTATCTAAATTTGTAGATAATCTAGTTTTAAAAATCTGATTACTCTCTACGTATCTTAGTATAATATAAATCATTAAATACGAAACAAAAAAATCAAGCTTGACTTTTTCATTTTTAAACCGAGCAGCAACAAAATCCATGCAAAATTAACGGTGGAGAAAATCAATTATCAAAATATAAATGAAAAATATCAGTCGGAACAACAACAAAAAAAGAAATAAATAAAAATTGTAATTAAAAAAAGCAAACACTATCTTCGGTGCAACGTCAATAAAATATATATAAACGTATAATAACAAAGTAATTTATAACTTTTATCGATTTAAAAAGACTTATAATAAAATATCTACTGAATTATTTGAAAATCTTCGTTTGATCAGATTTCCTCATTAAGTACTTTTCAAAAGTACTTTTTACTGTACGAAGAGAAATATTTATAAACACGTATTCTATTTTAGTAATGTTAATGAATTCCCATTGAAATTTTTAAGGATTTTCACTATAAAACGATAATATGCGCTAAATCTCGAGTATTTTAGTCAATGATGCTTTTTAATTAAATTTATAACTTGAATAATGTATTACGAATAGTTGAAGAAAACGGATTATAGACCATGTATTGCCTTAAAGTTTCTGTACATGTTGTTTAAAAATTAAAATTTTCGATTAAAACCGTCATGCTATTGAATGTATAAATAGTATTGTAAAGCAAATATTAAAAAACAAGACTGACAAATTTTACTTTTACGCAAGTATGCGTGTCTACGCGAGGTATTTAAGAAGAAGAAGAAGAAGAAAAAAAAAAAAGCGATCCTAATGAATCCGGAAATCGATTGGCTTCTTCATTTTATACAAAAAATATTCTAGAGCGAAATTATAATATTTTGTATCCGTTTTTCACGTTAAAGTTTCTAAATTAATGTGAATATATTTTTTCTGAAAAATCATAATTAATCATTGTTTGAGATTTCTAAATTACAAAGTATTAAAAGCAGCCTTGTAAGCATTAGCATTACACGATATACATCGTGTAAGCTTATTTATTCGTAAACAGTATAACACGTAGGCTCGAATAAAGCTAAGTTTCGTGTCTTACAACCCAGACAAAATTGAATGAAAGTAAATTCAAGCGTATTATTTTGTGAATATCTGTATGTAAGCTTGTCATGAATTGGTCATAAATAATTCATTAACGCTTAAAACAGTTGGTAATGGACAAGTTGAAATTCTGGTTTCGTATCTGTCATCTAAGTGATTCATCATGATTTATTGGAAGCCTTGAAACTTTTAAAGCAACAACATTTTATATAAAATTGATCGATCGAGATATTTCAGGGCATTTTTTCATTGGCTCTCAATGCCTAAACACCCGCGTTATCGAAAACAAACGGAATATCAATGATAAAAAATACTCGTTCAAATACTTGATATCACGAAAAGATTATTAAAAGTTCTGGATTGGACTATGAATGTATTTAAATGAAACTTTTGTGCTAATTAAAAATAATATCACCGTGGAAAATAACGATGAAAAATAAGCTGATGTCTCTTCGCATCGACGCTCTTAGTGAAAATCATTATTACATTTACCGAGCACACGACAAGATCGCGGATAATTATCGAGTGTCGCAGAGGACGAGTGAGGGGTGCGGTCGAATTACGTTTCAGTGGCGAATTACGTGGAGGGGATGAATGACTGACCTCCGTAGCTGCGAATCAACTGGTCGCGGTCGTCTTGATCGTTAATGTCGGTGCTCTCCTTGCTGTCGTTGAAGCTCGAGTTATTCTGGTCGTGATTCCTTGGCGGGGGTGGCGGGGGTTCGGGAGAGTTTGACACAGGTAGATTGCGCAGCGAGCCAACGGATCTGCGACCGACGGAGCCTCGAGAGCCGTAGTGATCGTAAGGTGCCCCGTACTGGCCGTACTGGGAGCCGTACTGGTCCTCCTCGGGTGCGCAATTGGCCGGGTCGTCGTACTCGGGCGTGAAGATGTTCGTGTTGCCGCCGGTACTACCACCCTGGGATGGCACTCTGGAGTAGCGTCCGCCGTTCTGTCGAGGCTAAGCAGCGCGTCTACGTGTTTATTTACACTACTTTTCTTTCGCGTTACAGGATTTAATTCTCTAAAAGAAAGCACCGCTCGTCTTTCTCTCGGAATATCCCGTTCCGATGATGAACCGTTACCTTATCTTACACTTTTCTAGTTCCGTACGCGTTATTATTTGTTGTCATTTATCGACGCGACTTTCTCTCTCTATCGTTTCGCTTGATCGCACCGAGCGTCGAGACTCGCGAAGGCACTTATTACATGTCTATTATCAACTTTTGCATTCCTTCGCATTAAAGAAATACCACGAATTTTACAATTGAATTCGTCTCTCGTTTGCATCGTAACATTTACAGTACGATGCTCGTTAGAAAACAAGGCAAACGACCGATAAAAGCTTTCGTTTAATCGAGCTTTCTCTTTGTTGTAATCGAAACGTTACTGAAATTCTCGTAAGATTTTTCGAGGACTTGTGCAACGAGACGGTGTAAGCATCCGGGTGAAACGGTAAAATCAATAGAGGCTTTAACATCGAAATTGTCGATTTCACGGATCATTTATTTGTCATGGGGGGGGGGGCAAAAAAAAACACGCTGTTGGTCCAAGGACCGTAATTCTCCTGCACTTTGCTTTATTCTTGCTACCGCAGCATAACTAAAATTTACTAACCATGGACTGGGATCCCGATCTACTGTGTGCCGACGAATTAGTTGCGTGACCTACCGCAGGACCCATCGTGCCGGAGTGCCCATTACCAGGATGAGGGAAAGTTTGGAACTGCATTGCCTTGCTCGGGTCCATTTCCTCGCGGAAGCCCAGTAAATGGAAGGTTGCGTATGGGCAAATCTCGTCTTCCATGCCTATTTTAGCGTCAAATGTAATCGTTGCAGGCGTTATTATTAGAACAACTCGAAAGTTGGATGTTTAAATTAGAAATGAACTGCTTTATGCTTCGATACATTACTGTGGGTCCCTTTTTATCGTTATTTCTTAATTGGATTATTTACCTACTTTTCGATCAAGGAACACGAAATGGTCTTTCGTAATCCTGTTGCCAGTTAGTCTGATTGTACGCATGACAATAAAAATAAACCAAGAAATAGTACTTTGGTGATTTTCTTTTAGTTCTCCGATTATTTTCTCATTGTAAACAAATCATATTAATGTTTTAGACTTTGTTTTAGTTTTGAAGTTGTATAGAAAATGTTGATGCATTAGCAGGGCCGGAGAAATCATCGTTTGCGATTAATTTTTATTAACTTTACAATTTGATTAGAAATAATTATAAATGCGGAAACTCGACATTATTCTGATGTAATTCAGATAATGGCTCTTTCAAATCGAAAATGTAAAAATTAATGTCCCCGCGATAAAATTACCAGAGTCTATTCTTGAATAGCGTAACGTGTGAATATAAGTTTAAAGGTAATGCCATTCAACGGAACAACTTTATAAAGGAGAAACAGCTTATTTTCATCGTAGCAAAGCGATACTTTTGCGAGGTTGGCGCATGAAATTGAAACAACTGAATCGTAATTTACTAAAACAGCTAGGGCTGAAAAGTGAAAGTGACGTAGATTAACTTCGTCAGAGTTACCAAATGACATCGTATGGTCCAGTTGTTTTAAAAAATTACGATTGTAACGTAATACGCGTGCCATATGAAGTCATGCATTCGTGCAAACATCGAGAGCGAGCGTCGCTAGTTCGTGCGATCTCTCGACATGGAGCAGAGAACTTACGAATACTCGAAGTAGTCGCACCACGTCCCACAAGACTTTCTTTGATCACGAAGTAACACACCTGCGCGTATGTCAAGGAGAGCAATCTAGAGGAGATAGATCAAGGCTTCCTTTTCTTCCTCTCGTCAAAGCAACGAACGCGATACTAGAGCCAATACCTTTCATTTCCATTAAAAGCGATATAAAAATATCGATGTATCGGATGAGATATTAAATTGAACGATATATTGAAGCAGAAGCTTATAAATTACGGCCTATATAATCTATGTAATAGTAACATCGTATTTATTTTACCACCAGCTTTCAAACATTACGCGAGAATAATTTCCACATTAATATGTGAATATAATTGTGAAATCGAAAAAAAGTTTCTCCCGAGTGAAGACTCACTTTATGAACGCAAAAATATTTAATAAACCATTGGAAAAGAAAAGAATCAAGCGAAACTTTAACATTTATATTTATAAATTTATCTTACACGTAGAATTTATCTTGTATTTTATGAAGAATCATCGAAAGATTATCGCTGGATGTTTTTCGAACGTTACACGAGTACACGAGGAAAATATTGCATGCACTTTGCGCAATCGCAGCGTATAAGGTTGACTCTAGTGTATCAATCTTGCAAAATACTAGTGGACATCACCTGCCTCTCTCCCTCTCTCTCTTCATCCCTCTCCACTTAACGCTCGTACAAACCTCGATGTGACAGTTGGTCGCTGCTTCCGTGAGGCGGGGGTGGTGGACATCTCCTGTTCGGCGCGTAATGACTCAACTCCTCGTACATGTGTCGCCTCGGGTCCCAAGTGGTATGGTGGCTTCTTACCGAGCCGTTCCTACCTGTTAAACACAAGCTACAACGACTGTTCTACATGCTGCCGCCTACCAAGATTTTAGCCCCACATCCTTCAGCACTTTTTACATTTAACCGATGCTCATTGAACGAAACTTGGTACGCCCAGCACTTTTTTAACTGAGAATAGACAAAGCGACTTCGTCCCGAGTTCGGCCGCGTTCGTCGGCTATCATTACAATTCGAATTTTCGAACGTCTCGAGGTACGAGGATAACCGTTTTTATGACAGTTATAGGACTTTACTTTTACACGGTTACGCGGTACCTAAAGGCACTTTGTTTATTTTCACTAACTAACGTCAAAGCTATTCAACATTGTCACATGGCTATTCATTTTGTGTACAATTAGATGAAATAAGTGACTGAATGACAGACAACTTGGTGAAATGATAAATTATGTTTTTTAAGAATTTACGTGACGTCAAATGGGAATACGAACGCATGCGGTATACACATAAAATATAAAATACCATTTGATAAATATCATCAACAGACCGAAGGATTAACTCATTCTATTGTGAAAGCAGAATGTAAATATATTTAATACATAAAAGTGAAACAAATTTGTGCAAAGGCAAAAATTATGTAAACGAATGTAAATCGTAAGCAGATTATATAAAACGTCATTGTTCTCGTGAATTGTATTTTAGCTGCTCTGTATGGTCGCATGAATGGTAATTTAACGCGGCGAGTCTATCAATAAGATGAATAAAAAATTTCTAGCGATACAAGAGCACTTTTTAGTTGAATTAATTCTAGTGCGCACTATCTTTGACTTTGCATTATGGATAAACACTATAATCATGCCGAAACAACATTTGTTACGTACGCTTGGAACCTGGGATTTTTCGGAGTCATGTAAAAACTCGACTTACTTATGACAGTTCCTCGTTTGATGCGGTCACACGTATTGTAATTGGATCCCGGTACTGGTGGCAGTTTACGATTTGGTGGCGCAATGTAGCCTAATTCATCTCGCAAATCCGGTCTTCTTTTATCCAAAGTTGCCCCCACTACTCCCGTCTGTTGGTACACTACGTCGTCTGTAACAGTTCAATTATGTAAATCGTAATTTTTTCTTAACTACGTACACCTGCAATTATCGTTGGATCGTTCAAATATTTTGATCCATGTTCACAAATATGTAAATCTCTAAAGACTTTAATATTGTACTTCGACTTCCGGTCGCTACAATTGAATGACTTCGCTAAATGAAGTAATAACGATAAAATATTTATAATAATCATTTCCTTGAAATTTATACCGCGTCACTTTATCTTAGAAGTCTTTTAAGCTACGATTTAGAAATTCAAACAAATAGCTTCAAAAAATGCAAATTGAATTTATCCCTGCTTAAGAGAAAAGAAACATCTGTACATTGGCCTTCGTAATATTTTTCATCCGATGAAGAAATCCCGCGGAGTCTCGTTTGCTCAGGTCCTCGAGTTCTTCTGGATAAAGCAACGCAGATGACGACAATTCCAACAATGATAACCACAATAGTTGCTCCCACCGGTACAATTACGTTGATATCAAACCACACTGGGAGCCAAGGGAAGAATCTTCTGACATCTCCATCGTCATTCAAATCCCTTTCAGAATCTCCAGTGCCACCGCTCAAAATAGGCGGGGCAATTGTGCCTATGAAACGCGTGAAAAAAAAAGGACGGAAAAATATGATGAATCCTTGATTTACGCACCTTTTTCGTCGTCGTGACCTTTGCCTTTTAGGACGCAGATCACGATAACGGCAACGATAATGACGAGCACGGCCGCAACAACAGGTACCACCAGATTTAGGTTGGCCATGAAAATTTTCATGGGGTCGTCGCTGCTGTCACCGGCGTTTACGTCCGGAAGTTCGCGGGCCGGCGCAATGGTGCCTAAAACAGAAGCCATGATGTACGTGCGATGGGATCGATAGATGCCGAGATAAACGATAATGCAACCGATAACCGTATAAGATAATGTGCCACCATTGACGCCGACCACGCGAAATCAGTGCGCAACGGCATACTCACTTCCGGTTATGGTAAGCGTTGCGAACTCGTATTCAGCCACAGCGAATCCGGCGTTGTTATGTGCGGTCACCCGAAGATGATACCAACTTGCAGGGTCTAAATCCATCACAACAAAGTTACCGCCGGGTTTTACGTTGTTAGATACCTGGTTCCATTCTTGTTGGTGCCTGATAATCATCAACGACAATATTTTCATTAAATTCTTTGAAGTTGTTTCTTTAAACTGGCGAATAAATTATTTGAGAATAGCGATTAGTCGAACGGTGATATATTTTTTACATGTCGAGTATGTATGACATCGATGAAAGAATTTTCACTACTAGCCTTCATTAATATTGTTGCGAACTAGTAAACGAGTTCGTTGTACCTTTTCTTGTGCTCGACGACGAAGTGGAGCATCGGGCAACCACCATCGGACCAAGCGTGAAGATGCAGCGTGATACTCTTGGTAGACACTTCGATAAATCTTGCGGCTTCGGGAATTATGGGCTTTGAACCTTTTGTGCGCGTATTTAGTATATCTGACGGTTCACCCATACCAATTCTACATGAATATCGATAATGAAAATAGCATAAATAATTTTTGTTCGTCTCGTCGACGACGAGTTTTTTCAATAAAAAATAAGCACATCGTATACATTTACTTACGCATTATAAGCAGTGACGTAGATCTGATATCTCGAGCCGCACCAAAGATTTTCTAAAGTATATTTAAGGGCAGTTGAGCTTATCTGCACAGTCTCCCAATCACCGAATTCAGGTTTATAATGAATAGTGTATCCGTGTATAGGAGCATTATCCGTAGGATGAGGACGCAATTTCATTGTCAGTGAATTAGTAGTTGTGGCAGTCAATGTTACTTGCGGAGAATGAGGAGGGGCTGCAATAATTTGCAACAATGATTATTATGCCTTTTAAATATATCTAAATTACTAACGTCAAAAATGTTTTTTTACCGTGCACTACAAGTTGATGAGTTACTGTATCATGCCCAAATGTATTTTCCACGTAACATGAATATTCTCCAGCATCGGTACGGTCAACCTCTTTTATAAAGAGAGAGCCTTCCGGTAATTGTCGTAAGCGATCGGTAGGTGCAAGTTTTACGCCGCGTACTTTCCAGGTAACTTCGGGTGCAGGAACTCCAACCGCTAAACATGGCAATTTTACGTCCTCTTTGTACGTTGCGACGAACTTGTCATCGAAAGATGCAATTTTTGCTGGCACTATTAACGTAAAATGAAATCACTCTGATTAGTTGTTTTTAATGAAGTTGTTTGACGCAAGTATCGGAACACATGATCGTACCACTGGCGCTAGGAGCAAGATTGACGATTTTCGATGGTTGTCCTTCTCCTATATTTGTACTAGCCGTCACCCAAAAATCATAGCGGCGCTTTTCATTTAATCCGGATACCTCGTGCGTTAATTGAGTCGGTGGTACTTTTTGACTAACGGCTTGTTCTGAGTTATTCGCTTTCGTGTACACCGTATATTGTGAAATAACCCCATTTGGTTGAGTCGGAGGCCGCCAAGAAACCAAAATTGAGTCAGCAGACATGACTAGAGCTTTGATGGCAGTTGGAGATTCGGGAGCTGCAATGAAATTAAATTAATTATGTAAACACAAACAGTAGACTCGATTTTCCAATCTTACCATCTTGTTCAGTTTGGCAGTGAATCGGAGCAGATTTGACGCCGTCACCACCAGATGTGAAAGCGAGAATTTGCATGCTGTAGTTGGTAAATTTCTTAAGACCGTGGAGGATCGTTTCACTAGATGAAGTAATTTTAGTATCTTTGGTATTTTCGTCGTGCCATGATTCCGAGGGCCCGTAAATGATCTAAAAGAAAAATATTCATCAATAATAGTCAATGTTATCATGTAAAAGGAAAATGATAAGAATCCATTTGGTGGGAAGTTACTTTATATCCAGTAATGACGCCATTTGCAGCTGCGAGTGGCGGCGAAGACCACGAGACGCGAATTGTTTGAGATGTAAGAGTTGTGCAAGTAGTATCGTGAGGAGGTTGTTCAGGTACGCCCTCGGCAGTATGCTGTCTTCTCTCTTCACTCATTGGGCCGGATCCTACTTTATTGAATGCTTGAACTACTACACTGTACTGAGTATAGGTTTTCAAATTCATGATTTGCAAATGATGCTCCTTTCCGTCTTCTTTTGAAAATTCCACAGTTTCAAACATATACGGCTTATCTGAAGACGCTAATCTATATCCAACATAGTAGCCAAGAATCTCTCCATTCCAATCGTCGCGTGTAGGTGGCTTCCATGATACCTGTGTAATTAGTTTAATCAATAGAATCAATAGGTTTTTAAATTATTTGCATTTACATTTTTTTTACTTGTACAAGCGTACAAGTTCAAAATTTAAGTTACCTATCATAAAGTAACATATCTGTAATAAATGTATAAGATACTGCGTCTAACAAGTAGCACAAACATTTAGCATTTAACAAGTCGTACTTATATTTTCATAGTTAATAATTATCTTTCTTAATAATGCATTTTTGTCGGGACTTTATTTACTTAATATCTTGTAGTCAGTTTTTTTTATTGTCTTAGCCCATAGACTTTAAAAATTCAAGTCAATCGATAATTATCATTTATCATTTTATGTTTTTATCGTATTAAAACTTTTTTTCATAATTTAAAGATACATCGACTTTGCCAAAAATTCAATTACATCAGTACATAAATATGTTAGTAATAATTAATGAAATTATTACAATGAAATTAAATAAGATGTATTTTTCGGGTTACGGAACGTTTTAAATAGCAATCTTGATAAAGTCAAATTCGTAATGAGACGGCACTGAATATCGGATTCTATGAATTTCATTTTTAATAATTTAGATGTTTATCGAGACATAAAAATCCTTAATAAAGACGATATACCTTAAGAGTATGTTGATCTAAAGCGTCGACTCGTACAGTACTCGGAGGGCCTGATGGAGCTTCTTCAGCCGTGATGATGGTCACTGTGTCGGAAGGTTCGGAAGTACCAATTTCATTTTCGGCAACAATTCGAAGGTGGTAAGTGGTCGCAGGTTTGAGATTGAAAACACCAGCAACATTCTGTTGTGATCCAGGGACAACGACTCGGTCAATATCTGTTTCCCAAGATCCTTTGCTGATTTTGTACTCAATAACGTATCGTTTAATTGGACTATTTCCGTCATAAGGAGCTGCCCACGACAGTTGCACGGATCGACCAGATTTATCCAAAACTTTCAGTCCGTATGGAACTTCCGGTACCTCTGTAAATATGAAATATGATAATAAGAATTAATGTAATACAAATCTTGTCGAATAAATGTCACTTCTATTGCGCGTTACAAAAGCTAACCTTGGATAATCATATTTATGCTCGTATCGTCACTACCGAATGCATTGGTGGCTACACAAGTGAACAAAGCCGAGTCGCTTCTTTCGGTTCTCTTAATACTAAGATCCGACAGGACACCATTAGCCATTATTTCTTCTCGGATGGTGTAACGAGAATCACTCTTCGTGTCCAAGCGTTTGTTATTCATGTTCCACAGGATGCCAATTGGTTTTTCGCCCTGAGCCTCACATTGTAACACGGCCGGTTCTCCACGACGGGCCGTTTGATTTCGCAGTTTTATTTCAAAGTGTGGTGGAGCTGATAAACGTTTTTTACTCCATTAATAACCACTATAAAAGTAATTCTAAGCAACAAGGCTTGTATAAGTTTTCCAAGTATTTTACCTTGCACCGAAATTAAAATGACAGCGGACAATCCAGATCCAATTCCATTAACGGCTTCGCAAAGGTAATAGCCTTCGTTTGTTTTTTGAATATTATTAATCATGAGAGTACCGTCTTCTACGCTTATGTCAGGATTATTGAGTTTTAAATCGGTATAATCGCCAGGAGTATCACCTATAACAAACATTCGTCGTTCATTGCAATTCTTATAATTTCATAAAATTTTGGATGAATTTGTTAGAAATAAAGTTAACTCACCAGCAGCCCTCTTCCACGTGACTTGAGGCTTTGGGAACCCATCGGCTTTACACTCAACACGAGCATCAGAACCTTGAGCAAATGCTTTATCGGTTGGTTCGAGAATCCAACGTGGAGGTACTGCAGCGACATTAAGAAATACGAGTTAGTTATGTTGTTCGATTCGACCGAAATCTTTATTTTCTGCTACTATGCAAGACTTTACAAGAGAGTAATATTAATTTTATCCGAATATTGTAAATTTGTTTGAATTCGTAATACGTACGTTATATTCGGGTATAATTAATTGTCAACACATATTGAGACGAACGTCTGTTAATTGTCGCGAAGGAAATATTGCATCACGTTGTAATAAAAAAAAAAAGAGCTTTTTTTTTTAATTTAGTAAACAACTAAATCTGTATTAAAGACATTAATGGATATATTATTCTTTGTGTTAACATCGACAGACGATTCGCACGTGACTCATTTCGTCGCATGCTTTTACGAAATGACTCCCTTGTAAAAGCCATAAAAATGCTTCAGATACTTTTATTTTTTAAATTACATAAGTGACAAGCGTGTTATTCGACATTTAATTTTCTGAGACCAGCTTTACGCGACACTGAAGTAAGTATCGACTGTAGAACTTTGGTAAATTTAAAATTTTATCAGAAAAGTAAATAAAGTTAGTAAAATAATAAAGTTAACGGTAAAAATTGTAATTATTAAGATGCAATTAATTTACTGTTATTTGAAGCATTTAGAGGAAAGCAAAGCTAATGATTCGGATTAAAGTGACTCGCATGGCCTTGGTATCCTTGGCATGCAATTTTATTGATATTTTGAGGGCGGCAACGTGCTTCAGCCGCAAATGTTCAAAGCAACTACAATAAACATGCAGGATTTAATTTATTTCTACAAATAAAGTGACGGGATCGAGGGACTCAAGGTACTGGATTTGGATTGCGGAGAGAAAGTGAGTAAGAGAAAAGGATATTGTTGTTTGAAAGTGAATCGACTCCACGCGTGTATACCCAACAAGTTCCATATCGATTTGGCTAAATTGTTTACTTAGCCTTAATGACTACGTATGCTGAAGAACACCCGAGCGATTTATTAAACGCATTCTTATTTTGAAAAAAACTTTCGTATTCACTTTTCATCCATACTTTCTTTTATCCAGATTCGATGAACAAGGAGTTAAATGCGATGAATCAAGACTGTTCATTCAACCAAGAATTGTTCATTGGCGTTAATTATAATAGACTATGGCAGATGCTGCGACAGAGACATCGATTAATCAATTTTGGTATCATTAGCGTACAAGCTGACGAATGCTACAAGATGCAGCTGCGGGTACGATGGGGGAAACGAATAATTATAAAGAGCTTAAATACATGAGAAATCCAACGCAAGAAATAAATATAACGTAATGCGTTAATGCAAGCGACGAGGAATGTATTAACGAAGCATCAAATGGGGTTTTAGGCAACGTATCTTGTTGAAAAATATAGAAAAAAAAGAAAAAAGAAAAAAAAAAAATCAATTTTATCAAGTTGAGTAAAAGGAAGTAACACGTTACTATTTTTGTACATTTTTATACGCGTACATATGCATACAATAGTTTGATATAAATTTTTCCTTTCAAATGAAAATACTAGATCTACTTGTTTAATGTTGCAAATTAGACTCGTAATTACGAGGGTTACTTCCATAGTGATTTTAGATTTTAGCGTGACTAGCGGTTAACAATTTTATTAGTACTTGAACTTGATAAACGGAAATAAATAAATAAATAAATAAATAAATAAATAAATAAGTACAGGATCAAGAAAATGTACAATAAAATAATAAAATAAAAAAGAAAACAAAGAAGATAAGCGGTACCCAAGTGTCAATGATGCATTAAAAAAAAACAGGAAACAAGTTTTATTGTTACAAGACAACGTGTCAAGACAAAGCGAGCGACTGATTTCCGTCGATCCAGAACCTTACGAAGTCATGATCAGCCTAACCGTGTACTCGTAAGGTCGCCTGGTGCGTATCGTTGCCAGAGGGATTTTTCGCGATACACATGTATTTGCCTCCGTGACTCGGATCTACTGGATCAATCAGTAGTATACTCGAGCGCGGCCCTACTTGACTGATTCTGTATCCCATAGACTGCGACAGCTTTTTCCCTTCGAACGTCCAGCTGATTTCGATTGGCATATCGCCGATCAGCACCATACAAGCTAATTGGGCGGTTTGCCCGTCGTATATCTGCTGATCTCCGAAATCGAACGGAGTGATGCGTGGATGTACTGGAAATTCAATGATGAAAATGCCAGTTGCACACAACGTTCTTTTAGAATTTTTCTCGCAACATTCTTTTGTTCTTTCCTAGCTGTAGAGCGCATTATCTAGCCTATCATCGATAGTCTCGTGGCTCTTTAAACATACATTAAGGCGTCAAGGTATCAACGATTCCATTAAAAACGAGGAAGGATTTCATGGTTGTCGTTCATTTAGATGGTTACCAACGTTTTCACGATCCCGTGATTTTCGTTTAGTGTAAGATGGGAAAATATGTAAAAGTGGAGCAAGTATTTTGAGAGAAGGATACGTAATACATACGGAAATACGTTATTATTATAATAATACGATATTACAAAACGAAATTAGAAACATTCGTTTTATCTTAATATCGTTGCACAGAGGGTACTTTTATTAGTTATGACGAAATGCATCACGCATTAACATTATGAAGATGGTACTAGAAATTTAAATTTGAGCAGATATCTCTAGAGCAATAATTACAATTTTACTTAGAGGGGATAGTATTACGAACCAATAATGTACGATAAGATATAAGTATATAAATTGCGATGCAGTTTGTATAGTACAGTAATATATAATTATCTACATTGTAGAGAGCGGCAAATGTTATTTTTATCGAAAATGTCTATTAATTTCCCTCAAGCTGATACAAATTTCATCTCGTAAGCCGAACGGTTTATATTCAGTGCTCATCAAGGCGATGCAACAGTCTCGGGTACATTTACGGATCGGGCAACGGTAACGATCTGAAGACGATTTGGATGTTTTCCAAATATTTCGAGAAAATTTTGTAAAACAGCGCGTTACAAATTCGAAGCCAACGCGACGTCCCGCCAAAAAAGTTAACATTCCTCTCTCGCGAAGAAGTGCGCAATCGAAGAGAAAAATTGTTCGGTAAAGGGGATTGTTGCATCGTCTACGTAAAGATGGTCAATGCTCGGTATACCGTTGACTTTGAGATGGGCGCGATGAGTAACGCGACCAGCTGGACTGTCGGCAACGCACGCGTACTCTCCTGCGTGTTCGCCCCTTACCGCAGGTATGGTAAGAGTCGAGACTCGATCCCCCATAGCGGTTATATGCACTTGATTGCCTATCTCAATTTGCCGACCGTTGAAGAGCCACTGAAGCGATAGAGGTGCGTCTCCTTTAACGACAGCGCAATGCACTATTATCAAGTCGCCGGTGTTGGTGCTCTCGTGAAACGAGAAAGGTTGAAGGTGTGGTGCGACTGTAAGATAATAAAGACAACATGGACGATATATGTTTCGTGGATTTTCAATGTTCAGTGGCGTTATAATGCCAAATTCTCTGCACAGATCTTCATCGACAATCGCTAATTAATGTTTTAGTATTCGTTTGCTGTCTCTATGTTTATAAGTTTGACGCGTCT
The DNA here is from genome assembly GCA_018907045.1 of Wiebesia pumilae. NCBI lineage: Eukaryota > Metazoa > Arthropoda > Insecta > Hymenoptera > Agaonidae > Wiebesia > Wiebesia pumilae. The sequence continues at coordinate 9,418,406 of JACCHZ010000138.1, forward strand.
TAATTCGGCTTTGTGGACATTTACACAGGGATTCTATGGACACTTAATGCGAAACAAGCTGACGAACAGAAGATTTGTTTTATGGCTTCGGTTGAAGCCTCTAAGATATACCATGTAGGATCGTAATCGTAATCGTAAAAGATCTGAAATAGATGACATTCGATCCACGCAGTTTGCTGGTATACACATGCTCTCATAAATAAAAAGGGATTTTCAACTTCTTAAAATGATCGAAGAGATAATTCAAAGCGCATAAATAAGTTATACACCATTGACGATGAGTTCGGCAGAAAGCTGGTGTCTGCCGGCTGAATTTTCTGCAGTGCACATGTAAGTACCGGCGTGAGACGCTTGAACCGATCCAATGCTCAATATAGCGCCACGTTCTCCTAGATCCAATATGGATATTCCAGAATGTGGAGAAATTCCATTACCATTTAAAGTCCAGTAAAGCTTTAAAGGCTGATCGCCTTCGACTACGGCACAAGGGACCATTATAACTTGTCCAGAATTTAGCGGACCGTCGCCTAGCGAAAATGGTAGCAACTTTGGCAGTACTGAAAATTAGAGAAAACCAAACGAAATGTTGAAATTATCGTCGTTCAATGCTCATTTCAATGCTTATTTCGATAAATCCTGTGGTTGCAGCTTTCCCTCGATTACTTCCGTAGACTCTACGGCACACAAAAACCACGCTTACGTTCCGTTCAGAAACCATCACGATTCAAAACTTAAAAACAAAAGAGAATAGAAAAAAATAAATATAAGCCAAGGAAATATAGTTTTAAGAAAAATATCGTTATTTAACAATTCTCTAACCAAACTGTTTAGTTTTAAATTATATCCAAAAGACAAGAGTCACTGGAGATGTTAAGTAGCTTATAATATGTACCCAATATCTACGGATGATTGCGTAAAGTACGTCGCAATGACGTAAGGAGAGCTATTTATCTTATTATTTTAGATTTTAAATACATAAACTAAGCGCCATACGAGATGAAGGCTGTCTACTAAGTCGTCAGACTTAGACTCAGTTTGAAAAGTGAAAATTCTAATTTGTGAAAAAAAAAATGACCTCAAACAAAAAATCAAACGATAAAAATATTTAGCACGTTATACGACAAGATGAATACATCATTATTTACAGAATTTGATAATTAGTTAATGTTAAGATTCGTATTACTATTTAACTCTTTTATTTCCAAATTGGAACAATAATAATATAAAGACATTAATAAATGCAAAGCTGGTAAGAAATTGAAGAAATCGAAAGTTTAGAAACCTATGCGAGCATTCTTAAATTAAATCCGAATACTTTTAATTGAATAAAATTGCATGAATCGTTGGATGTACTAAGGAACTTTTAGGGCATAGCTAAATAAAAAAACAATTGCTTTTTTAATCGCAGATGTGCATGTACCATTGACATCAAGCATAGCTGTGCGTGTCGTTGACCCAGCAACATTAGAGATGATGCAGGTGTATTCACCGGCATGTGCTGCCCCGACAGCTTCAATACTTAATTGTCTTCCACGTTTTCCAACATTCGATATTATAATATCATTGCGTTTTTCATCTATTAATTGATTTTGAAACATCCAATTGATTTCCATGGGAAAGTCGCCCTTAGTGACAACGCATGTTACGGAAGCCACATCTCCTGCATTCACTGGTTCACTACCAAATGTGAAGGCCCCAATTTGCGGAGCAACTATTATTACGGAAAAATCAACTTGACATAAAAAGATTTTTTGTTCACGTGTTATATAATAAGCCAATGATAACTTAAATATGTACGAACTGCAGACACGAAATTCTAAAAAGTTTCATGTAAAATTGTTTTCTCAAAATTGGGTAAAAGAGCTCCATACTTATCGTATGATACGTACCAAGTGAAAAACAAAAGCCGAACGAATAATCTTTCGTCAATCTTTCGACAAATTAAGGATATTTTTAGGAAAAAGTTGCACAATAAGTCGACAAATTTCATTGTTTTAGAGTTATATTAGCAAATGACGTGTCGCTTTTTCATCATGTATCGCTCCAACGTTTTCGATATTCAATTGTTTTTCGCCTTCTTCAAAATTAAATGTAACGATATCCTTATGCATTTCATTTTGAAACATCTACTTAATATCTTTTAGAAAACCATCTTTTGCGACACTCTCGCTCACGGAAACAATATGTCCTACATTCATTTGTGAAACAACGGTGATTGTAAAAAATTTAATTTAATAATAATAACAATGATCGATACTTCGGTGTACGACAATGAAAAAGATAATTCGTTGGAATAATCAATATATACGCGAAGCTCTATTGAACTTTCTATTGAAATGAATTATTGGGCTATAATTCGGGAACAAGAATATGATACTTGAATGAGCACATTACAAAATTATCAATGATATATCAAAGAAGTAACAACGAAAAAAGAGAATTAGAAATGCAGACCAAATATTAAATGGACACCTAACGAAATTAAACAAAATTTTCATTTCATTTAAAATTGAAAGAGAAAATAACCAGAAGAAAACGATAATTACGATTTAATTGTATAAAAAATGTTTTCACTTTGTTTTCGTTAATATAAAAAAAAAAAAAAAAAAAAAAAAAAATTAAAGCTGTATTTTAAACCTAATGACTAAAATCACTGTCTTTACCAAGGAGTTGATAGGATTCAGTGGAATCATAAAACAGATTTTTTATCCTAGGCACCATTGACGTTGAGGACAGCAGTGCGGGTTGTTGAACCAGCAATGTTTGATGCGATACAGGTATAATCTCCAGCATGAGCCGCTTTAACAGCTTCAATGCTAAGTTGTTTTCCACGTTTTCCAAGATTAATTATAACTATATCTTCCTGTTTCTCATCAACAAGGTGGTCTTGGAACATCCAGTTGATATCCATAGGTAGATCACCTTTTGTGATGGCACATGTTACAGAAGCGATATCTCCCGCATTTAATGGCTCACTACCAAAGGTGAAGACTCCAATTTGCGGAGCAACTAATAAAAGAGTTTGTTACAGTCTAACAAGATTAATCGATATACTCTTAATAAGCAGATTTATTAGATTTATGGCGATTTTTAATCATAGTTTATTAGATAATTATCACATAATTTTCTTGAGAGAAAATAAATTCGTACCTTAATAATGCGAAGGTAATAAATGTATAAAATTATTCGTATAATATCAAGGCTTGACTCTCACTTGGTCATTATTACAACTTATAATATGCAGATCGAAGATATACTATTTTGATTTTTTAACACAGTGTACGCAATATACATGGAGAAAGATTTTAAATAGGTGTCAGTCGGAGGATGTTGTTATAAGAATATTATTCATATCTATATAGGTCTTACAAATACTTATTTGATAATAGATCGGAATCAAAAAGATAAAAAGTGATGAAATAAAATATAGCGTAAATTATTGAAACTTAGCCAGGTTAGGAAAAAGCCATACATTTTTAAAAATATTAACAATTCTATTTCGGCATATTATGAAAATCTTTTATGACGCTAATGATTAAGCATGAAGAAATATACCATTAACAGCAAGTACAGCTGACCTAATCGTTGATCCAGCCAAATTTTCAGCAGTACACGTATACGTTCCGGCGTGATTTGCTTTAACTGATTCTATCATTAATTGCTTTGCATGTTTTCCAATATCTAACATGACTATATCCGTTTTGTCTTTATCAATAAGACTGCCCTCGAATAACCACGATATTTTCAAAGGGGAATCACCTTTGGTGACAGCGCACTGAACAGACGCCATATCACCAGCATTTACGGGTTCTTGTCCAAAGAAGAATGGAGCTATTTGAGGAGTAACTAGAAATCATAAATAACGTGTGTATAAACCAGTAAGTCGTAACATCTGTTAGATAAACATTGCGATATCTTTGTACGTATGACGAACTGAATCCCATAATAGAAACAGTATGTGTGCTTAGGGATGATCAAGGACTGTTTTGGCATGGAATCATTGTTTCAGAAAAGATTGTTATAATTATTATATTCTTCCAAATACTTTTGTACCATTTACTGATAATATTGCACTTCGATTTGAGGATCCTGCGAAATTACTTGCAACGCAAGTATACTCTCCGGCGTGATTATCAGCTACAGAGTCAATATTAAGTACCGATAATTTTTTACCAGTTCTTAATATCGTTATGTCTGGGTGGGTTTCTGATCGAACTATTTTTCCGTTCAACGTCCATTCGATTATCACCGGTTCATCGCCCTTAAGAACACTGCACATAGAAGACACTTGTTCTCCCCAGTTTGATGGTTCATCCCCAAAACTAATAGGAGCGATTTGCGGTGGAACTGTAATATCGAATGATGTTTCGTGAAATGCATTGAGATAAATAATGCTAGTTGAGCAGAGACAATTTTCTATCTAAGTAAATAATGTAATTTATAGTAGATAAGTGAAACCGCTATAAATAGGCTGTAGAAATTCTAATCAAATATATAGTTAAATATTGGGAAGGCTAATAATGGGTGTTTGATGGAATTTTAAATTACTTATTAGCAATTTCACGTTTACTAATTAAGCCAAATATTGCTACATGCTAAATTTCATAAAGTATACCATTAACTGCAAGTGTGGCTGAACGCGACGTCGAACCAGCTATATTTGACGCAATGCACGTGTATTCTCCAGCATGTTTAGCAGTTACAGAATCAATAACTAATTGTTTGGCGCGTTTTCCTGTCTCAGACACCACTATATCTTGATTAGGAATTATAGCAGTTCCTTGAAACATGAACGTGATATCTAATGGCGAGTCTCCTTTCATAATAACGCACTGAACAGAGGCTGTATCTCCTGCATTTAAAGGATCCTCGCCAAAAGTAAACACACCTATTTGTGGAGCGACTAAAGTCAAAAGAACAAAATACTGCAATCATGATATTACGTGATTAGGATAACATTCGTTGGTATATCAATAAAGAATATGCGCATATCGATAAAACTTACACATTTATTGCAATCTATTAACAACTGATATTACAACGAGGCGAAGGTTATCGTTTTCTTAGTTTGGATGGAAATGCCTATTCATCGAAGAAATTTACCGATAAATTTTATTATTTTAAAAGTTTATTTTATTTCGATAAAATAGGTCACCTCGTTTCACATATCGAAGAACAATGACACGGACACTTACATTAGACGAGCTAATTACTTTTTAGAAGAAACGAATAAAGATGATACTTTAATTGCGCAGTAGTAGTACGTTATAAATTTTGTGTTATTGCGATTTTTGTGATTACATTAAAGGTTTATCGATCATACGGAAGAATGTAATGAGGATATTACTTTCACATTGGAACACAGGACGTTGGTAGTAACTAATTAAAAATTTCTTGCTAAATGAAAAAACGGATACACAACATAAGAATAACCGAGATGTACCATTTACTGCAAGTGTAGCAGTTCGCGATGTTGATCCCGCAACATTCGATGCTACACAAGTGTAGTCTCCAGCATGTCTTGCATCAACAGATTCAATCGTTAACTGTTTAGTACGTCTGCCTGACTCGGATATTATAATATCCCGATCATTGGTTTCTACAAGTGCATCTCCGAACATAAAAGCAATTTCCACGGGATAATCTCCTTTTATAACAGCGCATTGAATTGTAGCCATATCACCAGCATTCAACGGCTCTTGCCCAAAAGAGAACATGCCTATTTGTGGACCAACTACTCAAACAATATTAGTTATTTACAAAATATTGAATACATTAATCAAGGAAATTAAAGGATATTGGATACTAAAATTGCAATATTGTGGATTGGTCAGTGCAAGATAATTAGGTTAAACAAGTATTAAATTCACGCTAATGTTAGCGAAAGTACCATTGACCGATAATCGTGTACTTAGATGTGAGATTCCTGCCTGGTTACTCGCAATACAAGTATAATTTCCAGCATGATGCGCATTTACTGAATCTATACTAAGCAAGGAAATCATTTTTCCAGTTTTAGAAATGGCTACTCCATCGTGAGTTTTCGAAGTTATTTGATTATCATTCAGAGTCCAGTAAATTTTCATTGGACGATCGCCTTTTAATACGCTGCAAATAAAAGAAACTTGTTCGCCCCAATTGACAGGTCCTTCCTCGATGGCAAAGGGTGCTATTTGTGGCGGAACTGTAATGAATGAATGTTGAAATACGTGTGATGAAGCTCGTTTCATAGGATACGTATACATGAATGAGGTAATTTTGTAATACGGGAAACTATTGCTGCAGATATTATAAAATACGAAATTAAGCCATACGAGTCTCGCGTTATTCAGCACCACTGAATATCTAATAATGCTTGAACACGTTGTTTAACGATACCATTCACAGCGAGTGCAGTTGATCGAGAAGTGGAACCAGCACTATTTGAAGCTATACAGGTATATTCCCCAGCATGTATTGCTTGGACAGCCTCTATCATTAACTGTTTAGCGCGCTTTCCGGAATCTGATATAATTATATCGTTTTTGTCCATTTCTATAGGGCTACCCTTAAACATCAGATCGATATCTAGAGGGGAATCCCCCTTAATGACTGCACATGTAATAGTTGCCATATCGCCAGCATTTAAGGGTTCTTGACCAAACGTGAAACCTATACCTATTTGTGGAGCAACTAAAATAAAAAAGTATAGATTGGAATTTCGATCTCTTTCAAGTAATATGAATTTGAATTTCATTAATTTGTACTTGAATCTATAAGTGTCACTTCATTCAACGTAATTATCGTCAAAAAGTAGTACGAATAAAATTAATTAAATTATACGTTTAGATTAATAAACTGGCGTATTTTATTGTATTGTTATAAAGAGTGTGGATCGATTTATATCGATCACACGGGATTCAATTACCGACTATTTAAAATATAACAGGTCTTTTTGTACAATATGTAAGATATTTCGGTGAAATACATTTTTACCGCTTATTAATTCGCAAATTAATTCGAAAAGTTAAAGGAAACAAATTATGATAAGACAATGAAAATAAATCATTATCTTATTAAAATGTTAAACGTACTAAAGAATTTAGTTATAATGTAATAAAAATTATACAACTTTCAGTAAAACAGCAGATAACTTCAAATACTTGATCTTTCATGTGTACCATTGATTTGCAAAATTACACTGCTTGTTAAGGATTCGGATAAGTTTATTGCAATGCAAATATATTAACCAACGCAGCGACTGAATAAATATTTAATAATAAATAATTTTTACGTTTCTCGAAATACATACATCAGAGTGAGTACAAGAAGTTAATGGTTTATAATTTAAAGTTCAAGATATTTTCACTGGTCGAAAATATTTTTATTCGAATACTACATGTACAAGTTGTTGATACTTGATCATCCCAGTTAACTGGATCATCACCAATAATAAAGGAAGCAACAAATAGCGGGACTATAACTTATTATTAAATATCTTTTGATGTAGTGCGAAAAGTCAAAGTTAAAACGTTTTGTTAAAAAAAACGAATTTGCACAAGAGGAAGATTACAGTAGCTATACCATTCGACAATAATCATTAAAATATTGATACAATAATAATATCGATGTTTCACTGAATTAACAAGTATTTCGTTTAAATTTTTCACTTTAATAAACTAAATATATACTCTTTATTACTTTTCGTAAAGAAATTTTTGACATTTTTCGTTGTTGGACTATTATAAAATATTATAAAATTTTATAACATTTACTCGGTGTTTAGAAAATTTTGAAATCTTTCTTAATGTAATTGACACTTTGTTGGATTTTTTTCCCATTAAATTCTTTGCAGCACCATTAGTTTCACGTTCAAGTATATTATGTTGAAAACATAAAATTTTACGTAAAAAAAAAAAAATAAAATATTTTCTAGTAAATGCATTTGAGAACTAATTATTAAATTATCGTCAAAGCTATGCAAGTCACTTTACTACAATGCTATTAATTCTTTACTTAATAATACCGTTAACAGCTAGTGTAGCTGATCGTGATGTTGATCCAGCAATGTTAGAAGCTACACACGTGTATTCTCCAACGTGTCTTGCACCAACAGAATCTATCGTCAACTGCTTAGTACGTTTTCCAGTTTCACTCACAGTTATTTCATGCTTCATAGAATTTATAGGTTCATTATTAAACATCCAGATTATTTCTAGTGGAAAATCTCCTTTTGCAACTATACATGTTAGAGACGCGGTTTCTCCAGCGTTTAATGGTTCATCGCCAAAGGAAAACATCCCTATCTGTGGCATTACTAAGAATAAAAAGAGATTTTGGAATTTAGAAGCAATGGAAAAGAAACCGAGCAGAATAACCAATATAAATACTTATGCAAAATTTCAAATCATGAATTGGCAGTTGATCAAATTTTGTTTAATACTGCTGAATATAAAGAGAATCCTGCTAAATAACTTAAAATCAATCCACATTATGGTAATAAAATTACCAAACGTTTAATAGACGTAGAGAAAATATTTCTTTATAATTTTGAACATCGCTTGATAATTGTTTGATTATTTAATTTTCTTAAAAGAATGCAGAAAAATAAAAGTATTTGCTATATTTAAAACAGTTATTGTCTTAATCAACAGAATAGTTTGGCTGGTATATTATACGAATTAGTTAGAACATATTATTTCCCACAATTAACCGAATGATTTTAGTAGTTCATTACACTAACGTGATAAAATGTTATAAATACGATTAATTTGAATGAGTCTCCTCTGGTAGTCAACGTTGGAAATATGATTTCAAAATCGTTGAATAAGGTAAAGAATTTCTGGAAAGGAACTTATAAAGAAAAAGGATTTTTCATTATTACACAAAATTCTTGTAACGATGTCATTAATACAAATATTTTGTATGCTTCAATATAAATTATTACCGTTAACAAGGAGAGAAGTGCTATGGCTCGTAGCACCAGCTTGATTTGACACCGAGCATGTGTACTCTCCGCTATGATCTGCATTAACAGCCTCGATATCTAATGTGCTTCTACGCTTATTAATGGATATCGATATTTCAGATTTTTCTTGGGGAAGTATTGACTGGCCATTAAAATACCATGAAAACTCTAAAGGATTATCACCAACAGAAACAGAACATGTAGCTGACATTGATTCCCCAGAGTTGACTGGTCTGTCGCCAAATGAGAAGGGCACAATTTGCGGAGCCACTATTTATAGAGATTTTTATTACAAGATTATGAAATTACTTTTTAATATCATTTAATATGTATAGACATCTGCACACTATGATTGACAATATTTAAAATAAGAGTACTTGACTGAAACGTTGAACTGTCCCTTTCTCTTACGATCAATAGGTTCAACGAAATATATCAATCCAACTGCTGCTAAACCATCAATTTTATCAATATGTTAGGATATATAGGGAATATGATACTTTACCAAAATCATGTTTGGATCTATTTGAATTGTAAGCCTCATGCAAATTAAGCGAAATGGTTGATAAGTGTATGCGTATTGTCGAGGACTCAATTAATTCCATATTAAAACCATTTAAGAAAATTATTTGAATAAAAAAATGAAGGTAGTGATGCTCTTATAATTAAAAGTCGTTTAAATGTAACTTTGGTCGCGACGGTACGGGAATCACTTGTTCAATTACCATTAACAATGAGAACAGTACTATGGCTTGTAGCACCCGCTTCATTCGATACCGAACAAGTATATGTTCCGGTATGATGTGCACCAACGGCTTCAATTTCCAACAAACTTCTGCGTTTGCTAGTAGATATTGACACATCTTGTACATCAGTTGTTAATAAGTGTTCTCCATTGAAGAACCAAGAAATTTCAAGGGGATAATCACCAACAGAAACGGAACAAGTAGCTGACATTGATTCTCCAGAATTCGCCGGTCGCTCACCAAACGAGAAAGGTATAATTTGTGGCGAAACTAGATAGTTTTAAATACATTTTCCATTGACATTACAAACAACTTTTACAGTTTAAGAAAGAAGGAAAAAAGATGGAGTTGGTAAATAATTAGTGATTGCATTGGACAAATGTGTATTTACTAAAAGAAGCTGTACAGAATTATATTCAAAATAAATTTTTTTTAATAAACAGGTACCATTAACTGCTAAAATTGCACTACGGCTGGATAAACCCGCTAAATTCTTAGCAATACACGTATATTCTCCAGCATGATGAGCCGACACTGAATCGATAACTAGTAATGAAATTTTTCTTCCACTTGTCGTAATACTTATATCGGGATGCGTTTCAGAATTAATTGATTTTCCATTTAGAGTCCATTGTATTTTTATTGGGTTATCACCTTTCAATACATTACAAGTCGTAGAAACTTGTTCACCCCAATTAACTGGCTCATCTCCTATAGTTACAGGACCAATCTGAGGTGGAACTGTAATTCCATTGACAGATTTAAAGGAAACATTCAAATGCATACATTGTCGACGCATAAGAGCCACAATTTAACAATATTCAGGATAATTTGATATACATAATATGACACATTACCCCTTAGCTTTAAAGTATTAAAACTGATTAATTTATATTAGACTGACTGATATATTACCCGTTTACTTTTCAAAACTGTAAGAGTTTATTTTCAAAGTGTAGCTATTGTCGATCCAATAAACCTCGTATGATGATAAGTTGTAGAAGAAAATTATAGAAATCTAATTATAGAAGAAAAATATTTCACGTCACACAATTATAAATACCTTTGTGTTAATAAATTTTGGAACGCTTTAACGAAATAATGTTTCGATATAATTCTTTTAAAAACGATAAAGTGATTTTATAATCTTCGTGTATTCAACGTATGCGTAACGAAGTAGATAATAAATGGTCTAATAGATATATAGTGTACAAGAATGATGCAATCATGTGTATGAAATGTTGTGAAATATAAGTGAACCTTGCCTATGCGAACACTGTAAATATCCCACTGTTCCAATAGATTTAGTTTTTATGATGACGGTATATTCGTATTAGATTTCATAAGGAATGGACGAGAAAGGAGAGAGTCTAGCGAATAACTTCTTTGTAATACGAAAGTACATCATACGTTTTATCAATTTAAATGAACAGATTGAACAATTTTTATTATTCTCAAGCAGTCTATCTACAAATGTAAAAAAGTAAAAACATACAAGAGACATATTCCTCTAGTTATGCAAGATTTGGATTTAAAGGTTGTTTGACAGTTTTAAAAAAAAATCCAAGGCATTCGTAGAAATTATTTAAGACGAATTAGGCACATTTATTACATTTATTTTTCAGTTTAAGCCAGAGATTATCGATACAAAAATGATCTTTCAGACCAAAACATCTGTAATTTTTATTGAATTAAAACGTACGATTTGAGAAACTTTAACGAAAAAAAAAAAAAAAAAAAAAAAAAAAAAAAAAAAAAAAAAAAACACAATTAAAGTCTTTTAAAAGAATATTCATCAAATGGAAAATAATAAAAAATTCATTTAATGTATTGATTGCATGCGAATTTACCAATTTACCATTCACTACTAAAAATGTGCTGTGACTTGTTGCACCAGCTTCATTAGACACCGAACACGTGTATTCGCCAGCATGATCTGCACTTATTGCTTCGATTTCTAATACGCTTCTGCGCTTATTAATCGATATTGATATATCTTGCCTATCGTTCATCAATAGCTTTTCGCCATTAAAAAACCAAGAAAATTCTAATGGGTAATCGCCACGAGAGACAGTGCAAATAGTCGACATTGACTCCCCAGAACTGGCTGGTCCATCGCCAAATGTGAACGGAACGATTTGTGGAGAAACTTAAGAAAATGAGAAAAGAGCTCAACGAAATTATCACAAAATTTATAAGTTCTTATATTTAATGCATCGATGGACGGCTGTATAACAGCCGTTAAAAAATCAAACTGTTTCTAGTTGACCAATTTAGAAGTGTAATGTAAGTGTTATTAGATGAAGAATAACTACTTTTTTTAATTTTTCTCTTTTCAGAGGTACAAAATTATATTTTATTTATTAACAATGCTCAGGAAGCCCAATTTTCTAGAAATGTATAGTTTCGTGACAGTTTCATTTTTTTTCATTTGTAACGCACGTATTGTCAGTTTGCTTAGAAAATATATTCTTTTCTTATTAATTATACCACTAATTTATTTCTTTATCATATTTAAACCAAAAATATCCATTTTCAATTGCGGAAAATTAACACAGTGCATATATTTTTTAGAAATTAGTTTTAAAGTGCTCATCGAACAAATTTGAATTTCAGGTTCTAGGAATAACAAATAGGTTGGAAGGAAGTATTAAACATAAAAGTAAAATCATTCTATAAAACTCTTGGAAAAATGCGGTTAGCGTAGTTACAATAGTACCGTTAACAGCTAAAATAGCTGATCGTGTGGTTGATCCAGCAATATTGGATGCTACACAAGTGTATTCCCCTGCATGTCTCGCGCCAACGGAATCAATAGTTAATTGCTTCGTACGCTTGCCTGTTTCGCTTATGAGTATTTCATACTTTGTAGAATCTAAATTTTCATTGTTTAACAGCCAAATAATTTCCAAAGGGGAATCTCCTTTTGTAACAGAACAAGTTAATGACGTTGCATCTCCAGCGTTCAAAGGCTCTTCACCGAAAGAAAATGTTCCTATCTGTGGTGCAACTAAAAATACGAAAAAACGAATCCCAACGCTCAAGACTTTACTGCCATATTGTGCATGTGTACAACATAAGTATAAATCAGAATATCTTATTCCTTTTTTCAAACCTCTGGTAAGTAGTTTTCTTGTTAATATTACTAAAATTGGGTATTGGGTAGTGTATTGGTATGAAGGATAATATACAATCAAGAGCAATTTTAAGAAAGTCTTAGACGGCCATTAACATAGTTTATTGCATATTGTTTTATTACCGTTAACAAGGAGAGAAGTGCTATGGCTCGTAGCACCAGCTTGATTTGACACCGAGCATGTGTACTCTCCGCTATGATCTGCATTAACAGCCTCGATATCTAACGTGCTTCTACGCTTATTAATGGATATCGATATTTCAGATTTTTCTTGGGGAAGTATTGACTGGCCATTAAAATACCATGAAAATTCTAAAGGATTATCACCAACAGATACAGCACACGTGGTGGACATTGATTCTCCTGAATTTACCGGCCTATCGCCAAAGGAGAACGGTGAAATTTGCGGTGCGACTGTATGCATGGACAATTATTTTACAATACTTTGGATAACAACGTTTATTTTATGTTTTTATTTAATTTTATGTTTAAATTAATTTCATTCCTTTTTTTTTATCAATCTTTTTATCTCGTCGGGGATATTGTTCACCACCTACCTTTGTTGGTCATAGGAAAAAAAAATTGACTATTCTGTGGAACAATTACTGTAGAACAATGAGAAAGATTTATTGAAGTTTAGTAGAGAAAATTGGGTTAAGTATTTAAATGTTTATGTTTGACATCAGCGGAAGGTATAACTCGAGACATAAACAGCATTCAGATATCACGGGAACTAAACGATAATTGTACTTCATTGATAATAGAATTTATCCCGACTATCCCTGATTATTTAAAATTGTATTCATCTTTTAAGGTAGAAGGAAGCATTAGAATGCACAAAAATTCGTTCTAGCTCTTTAGAATTTGACTCTGAAAATCAAGTAGTGCGACAATTGTAAACGCAACAATATATCTTAAATAGCTTTTAATAAATCTGCTTAAAAATGATCAAAACTTGAACAGAGTTTGTGCACTCTGGGGGAACGGTGTGATTTGTGGATAAAAAGTCATAAATGAGGTTCTAAATTAAAGTTGGCTAAAACATTTGTTGAATTAATAAGGAAAATATGTATCGTATTATGATATTTGGCATGCCATTACCGTTGACAATGAGATTTGTGCTGTGACTTGCACCACCTGCTTCATTTGACACTATGCAAGTATAGATGCCAGCATGATACGCTCTAACTGCTTCGATTTCTAACCAACTTCTACGTTTATTAGTGGAAATCGACACGTCTCGTGTATTAGGGATCATTAATTTTTCGTCGTTAAAAAACCACGAAAATTCAAGTGGATAGTCACCAGCAGAAACGGAACAAGTAGCTGACATTGATTCTCCAGAATTGGCTGGCCGATCACCAAACGAAAATGCCACAATTTGCGGTGCAACTATTGAAATAATTTTGTTTTTCATCAAGATTAGGATAAATGCATGCAATTTAAATGTACAAAGTAAGCCACAAATTTGGAGTTGGTAGCTCGATTACATATGCTTATGGTGTAAACCGTGCATTGATAAGTATAGCAATACAGAAAAACACGTTTTAGTTTTAAAATTGTTTTAACTGGCAAATACCATTGACTACTAAAATTGCACTACGGCTGGATAACGCCGCTAAATTCTTAGCAATACACGTATATTCTCCAGTATGGTGAGCCGAGACCGAATCGATAACGAGAAATGATATTTTTTTTCCACTTCTCGATATACTTATGTCTGGATGTGTTTTAGGCTTTATGAGTTTGCCATTTAAAGTCCATTTTATCTCGATTGGATTATCGCCTTTCAAAACATTGCAAGTTGCAGAGACTTGTTCTCCCCAATTTGCAGTTTCGTCTCCTATAGTTACTGGAGCAACTTGTGGTGGAACTGTAATTCCATTTATAGAATAAAAACCAAATGAAGTACCGGATGTTATATTTCATTAATGCTCAATTAGAATAGTAAAACGTCGTTTACAATGTTTCAAAACATTTTTTAAAGAGTACCTCACTGATAATAAATCATGATTTCACGTATACGTAAAATAAAATAATCAAGATTGGTGGATAAATTGTGCGATCCATTGCGTAAAACTGAAAGAGCAGCAATTTTCAGCTTTTTAACAAACGTATACCATTTACAGCTAAGACTGCGCTACGGTCAGATGTTCCTACCAAGTTGCTAGCAATACATGTGTATTCTCTAGCAGGATGTACATTAACTGAACGGGATTACGAGAAACGATGCGTTATTTCCGTTTTTCGATGTACTTCTGCCCGGACGAGAGAAATTTGTTCATTATTTAACCTCTGCTTAATCTTTATGAAACCTGTTCATCCCAATTTGTGGTGGAACTGTAATTATGTAGACGAATCCAATAAGTGTTTCATTAAGAAATGCAGTATACCTGCCAATATATCGTAAAGGAATGGGTATGAAGGGAAAAATTAGACATTGGTTTCAATTATTAACAAGACGATTCCATTGAATGTAGGTCGTAGATTTTTATCATTGAACTTCTTATTAATTCACTAATTTTCTTTAACAAAATTACCGCCAAATATAATTCGTTTAAATTGATCTTAATGGCCTATAAAAGATAATTGCAATAATAACGATTCTAATTGTATAAAAAATTCAAGCTTTATTTAGCTTAACTAAATCAATTCTTCGTTCTTTCCGAAATACATTTTTTAATTGAAAGTCACAACAATTTTTTTAAATTCAAATTCTTAGCTATAGACATGGGAACTAAATTAAAACATATTAATTCGGAAATAAGATAAACCGTTATTGTGCATTTTTCACTACAGAAATATTAAAAACAAAGCAGAGACAAAAGAATTTCACACAGAGAAGTATATTAGATTATTTTCTGCGTAATGGGCTAAGAAATTTGTTTAAAAATTTGTTTAAAAATTTGTTTAAAATAACGAGAAACATTCGATTTAATGTGGTAAATTATCAGTGTATCGAATAAACAAAGGACTTTATTTTACTTTGTATCACAATCGATCAAATCGCTTTAAATTCCACATAAACAATGTACATCGAGTGTTTAGGTGAATATATTACAAGTGAACAGAGGATTACAATTTTATCAAAAATTGCTCCAACCCGATTCTATAGGTCTCGCTAAAACTTTGATTTCTACGACCTACATGTTCTAAACTTAGTCAGTCGATTACATATTAGAATCAGTTAAAAAATAGGTGAATCGCATGCGAGTTTACCATTAACAGCAAGAATGCTGCTGTGACTCGTAGCACCGGCTTCGTTAGAAACCGAGCAAGTATATTCACCAGCATGATCTGCACTGACGGCCTCAATTTCTAATAAACTTCTGCGTTTACTAGTAGATATCAATAAACCTTGCCTATCGTCCACTAATAATGTTTGCCCGTTAAAGTACCAAGAAAATTCCAATGGATGATCTCCACGAGAGACAGTACACACGGTTGATACTGACTCTCCTGAGTTTGCTGGTTCATCGCCAAATACAAATGGAACGATTTGCGGAGAAACTTGATAAAAGAAATATTTCGTAACAATCAGTAGTCGTGTATTAACTAATCTATGAATTTATTAGTAAGAATATTAATATTGGCTGCAAACGATTCAAAGTGCATAGCACTCGAAGTGGAAAAACATTTCATGAGTATACAGGAATGGAAGAATTGTATGAAGGGGGAGAAAAACCACCTACTTATGCATAGGATAAGCCATTGATTTATTAACAGGTACAATTGACAGCCAAAAGAGTTGAATAACTGGTGGCGCCTGCGGCATTACTCGCCATACAAGTGAACTCTCCAGCATGATGTGCCTGCACGCCATCGATCGTTAATAAGCTAACGCGTTTGCCAGTATTAACTATAGAAATTTCGTTATTTTGGTGTTCTACTGGTTTTCCGTTGAGAGCCCACTCAATTTCGATAGGATAGTCGCCCTTTAGGACTGTACACGTCGCTGTGACCGTGTCTCCCCAATTCGCCGGCTTATCGCCGAGTACGAAGGGAGCAATTTCAGGTGCAACTTGGACAAATGTTTTACGTTACAAATCCTATTAAATATTGCACTGTTACTAATCTTGATACAATAATAATACTAATTACATTCTCAAAAATAAACGAATCTAAAAGGTAAAACAGTAATGTCCATCAAACATTTGTAAAATCTTCTTATGATGATCTTCTTATGATTATCAAGTGCCTTTAAAATATATCGATGAAGGATCCTGCTACTAAAATTGCTACTACTTCCTTATATTTATTATAAACAAAATGTTTTCTTTTAACAATCGATAATTGGCGATAATAATAACTTCGTATGCATAAATTCGTTAAATTACACCGTATCATCAGTACTGCTACATCTCGAAAGCTCAAGCTTCTAATTTGAACAAACATTATATTAAAAAGTTTACGAATCGCTGTAAACGTGATTAAAAAACGTGACATTTAAAAATAAAATATTTTTTAAAACTAGGTTTTCCGATTTGAATGTTGAATTTAAATCTTGTTTTACATTTTTATCTGTTTTATACTTCTATTTGTATTTCAGTTAATTAATAACGCACTTTTTAATATTATTTAAACTCGCATTTTCGCCTCAAATTCTTGTTGAGCCGTATTTTCATTGAATTTCAGATTGATTAATAAATAATAATAAGAAACATTTATAAATAAGAGTTTCTTAATTTTTAAATAAAATTAAAATACAATTTTTTTTTTATTTTATGCCAATTTTTTCCTTTAAGTATCAAATAATGCTTTAATAATTCAGATTTTTAGTTTCGAAACGTTATAACGTTTATGCTATTGACTGGTTTAATGTCAATTTACGCATTGGAGTTGAATTATTCCAAATATTTATATGAAACGTTTGTGCGTAACAAATTGTATAAGTCGTTGTCAAGAGAAATGGAGACTTAACGTTTTACATTAACTTGCTAAGAGCGTTAACTAATATTTTTATCGATAGTGCTGATTAAATTTTAAATTAAACGACAAAAGCTTTTCGCATCGATAACACATGGTATTCGTAATCTAGTCGATAAACATTTATAAACGGCATAAAGTTCCGTTTATTAAGAGAGTTTAATTAAGTTTCCATTTTGTTGATATAGCACGTCATCATCTTTTTTAAATTAAAACATGTAAAAAAATGCCATCAAGTCGTGAAGTACGGTATGAAAGCGACACGACAGATCTAACATCTGCAACGGATGCTATTTTCGTAACAACATAGCAATCTTCAATGATATTTGTAGGATTAGATTGACGAGGGGTAATAAAGGTAAAAGAGGAAGTTGTGAGAATTAAATGTTTTATGGGAGATGTTCATTTCACAGAACATACCATTGACTTTTAAGACCGAAGAGTGACTTGCCGCACCAGCTTTGTTCGATGCCGAGCAGGTGTATATTCCTGCATGTCTTGCAGCGACAGACTCAATACTAAGAATACTATTCTTTTTTGTAGTAGCAAGAACGTCAAGGTCGGTGTGCTTGTCTCGAATGGGCATACCATCTACCGACCATTCGATCTCCATCGGCAAATCACCTTTCAATATGGCGCAAACCACAGAAATCGAATCACCGGAATTGGCGGGCTTCTCCGTTATTTCAAAGGGTGCAATTTGTGGAGCAACTGTAATGTTCGTATGTATCGTGTTTAAGGTGCATGCCATTGGTGAAACGTGTGTCAGTGTCATGACATGAGATGATGACTTTGAAAGGATATATTTACGACAATATTGTTACATTTACACTGACTAATTCTCGTCCAATGTTTAATCGGAGATTACCAAGCGAAACTACCGCCCGTGTACAGCCTTCGTGGAATTCAACTAGTCAAAACATATAGTCAACAACATTTCGATTATTACATTGCCTTAGTTAAACATACTGGAAATTATAAACGAAAGATTGACAGCTATAATAATTTGGCATAAGAAAAGGGTATTTTTACAAAAGAAACAAAGGGAAAAAAGAAGAGAACAACAGTAAGCAATTTAAAAACAGTGCTACGAAAGTATAAATGAAAAATGAATTTCGTTCTGTAAATGTGATCTACCATTGACCGAAAGAGTAGCCGCATGGCTATCGAATCCAGCGGAGTTTCTCGCGATACAGTTGTACTTTCCAGCATGTCTTGCTGCTACGCTGTCAATACTTAGAAAACTCACTCGTTGGCTCGAAACAATATTCACATCCGACCGATTTAATCCGATTGGCTCATTATTAAAAACCCATGAGAAATGTACCGGAAGATCACCTTTGATGATCGTGCACGATATAGACAACATTTCTCCAGAATTCAGGGGACCCTCGCCGAACGTGAATTGAAGAATCTGTGGAGCCACTTAAATTCGCAGACGCAGTTGAAAACAGAGATGTTGGCTTTGAATGTCATTGTTCTTAAGCTAGAGTATACATGGTTTTATGTTTCTCGAGAATAAGGCGGATGAATCGGCGAGTCCAAGGGAATGGACAAGTGAAGGGAAATGAGCTATTCGCTCGGTTAACCGATTAGTGAGGGCTTTCAAAAATGAGATGCTATGTGGCTATACCGTTGACAGCTAAAAATGCCGAGTGAGAAGCAGTGCCGGCGTGATTCGAAGCCAAACAGGTATACTCTCCGACGTGTTTGGCTGTTACGGATTCAATACTCAGCACGCTGTTTTTTTTATTGGTGCTCGCTATGACCACGTCCTGATCGTCTAGATCTTTTAGCAGCGCATTCTTAAATGCCCACGAAATTTCAATTGGAAGATCGCCTTTTACCACGGAACACGTTACTGACATCAAATCACCCCAGTTGGCAGGCTCAGCACCGAATGTAAAGGGCAATATTTGTGGAGCGACTGTCGACAATAATTTGCTCGTGACTCAAACGAAGCGAGGAACACGAGAAGAAACATCGTTCTCTTTCATGTATTCGATTAACGATTCGCGGCTACTTACTGCGGGCTTCGTTACACTTACTCTATATAATAATTTCTAATACTTTCAGTTCGGTTAACATTTAATACGAAAGCTTAAGGTTCGAAACCTGTTACTCGACTCGAAACAAAAAGGTGGGCTTAAGTTTTCGATCGCGCTATTCAGCCCCTTGCGATATTAAAGAAACATCTTACGTACAACAATTTTTTTACCTATCATTAAAAGTTACTTATCATTTTATTTCTAACCATCCAATGAAAAAAGATATCGAAAAGTGAGTTTGCCTCTCAATCGGTATTTCATTTTTCCAATTACTTTTGATGAAAACTATGCGTAACTCTTCGAGTCTCGTTATCCTCTCGTATTAAATACGAGGCTTTAAACTTTAAACTTTTTCACGCGAAAGAATTCGATAAAAATTATTCCGCTTGGTTCGAGTGTAGCTTTCAGTGGAACAACCGTCAATGCACAACATCAGAAAAAGTACGTAGTTTGTAATTTTTTTTCTTCGATAAAGACTGACAACTGTAATAGTTGAAAAAAATCCGATTTTTGATATGGCGGTTATGGATCGGCATAACATTGTACATCTTATCGTATTTCTATCGTTTATTATCTCACGTACCTTTCCGTAAAAGGACAGGATCGTCGAGACTGGAGATAAATAAATGTGCCCACCAGGAATTCGTAATGGTATCTATATACAACGGGATCAACTTAGGTAAAATAATGCCTGGGGATAAATAAAAGTACCATTAATGACTAATACAGTGGCCGTGCAAGAATATTCGCCAACGTCGTCCACGCTCAGGGTACTCAGGTGCTTGTTTATGCGATTGATCGTAATAGTCTGATCCACCGTGGATCGTATTGGGGACCCGTTGAAGGCCCATTCTATGTCCATTGGCATGTCACCCTTACCGATACGGAATCTCCCTCGTTTGCAGTCTCGGTGTTAAATGCGATCGTCAATTGCGGCCCGACTCGACACATGCGTCCGTGTCAGGGAAAATTAAATTCGATCGCTTGGCATTTCGGTATTACTGTTAAGACTTGGATAGGCGAGTGGCTTGTAAGAGATATCTTTCGTAATGGAGAGGCATACGTAGTGGTCGTTCAAGTTCAAAGATAGAGTACCGATGCACAGTCGGTAAAGTGGACTACTGAACAAAGAAAACACACAGAGAGAGAGAGAGAGAGAGAGAGAGAGAGCGAGAGAGAGTGAGTGAGTGAGAGAGAGAGAGAGAGAGAGAGGATAAACAAATGATTGTATCGACAACTATTGCGAACCGTTGACTACGAGAGAAGTCGCGTAGGAGGTAGATCCGGCCGCGTTCTCGGCGGTACACACGTATTCCCCGGCGTGCCTTGCAGTTATAGCCGTAATCATGAGCATGCTAACACGATCGGCCACTTTCTTAACTAGTACGCCGGATGCACCGCCGATCTTCTCGCCGGGATAAGTCCAGCGGATCTTGAGTGGCAAATCGCCGACCGGCACTATGCATTGCAGATTGGCGAATTCACCGGCGTTCATGGGCAGCTTCGTGAATGCAAATGCTTGTATTGTCGGCGACGCTGAAGGAAGCGTAAGTCGAAAAACATAGTAGATTCGATGATTAATGTTAGTGCGTCTCTGCTTCCGAAAGTCTGATATATTTTTCACGACGAAAATTTTTCTTTTTAACGACAGTTACGCGTCGTATGTTCATGTTACGAGTGTGGCGTTGTTATGAGAATTTATAAGGCATGAAATTGGTCGTTTTAAGTATGCGTTGATCAACGTTAAAACACGAAAGTAAATTAACGAGTAAACTCAAATAGAAATGACAACGCGTAGGAAAATAGTAAAGTGTCTGTAGGGAAATTTTGGTTCTGATCTAATTAGTGATCTTGCATAAACGAACGAGAGAAAGAATTTATCTTAAAAACGTGACCAAAAAACAGAACACTCAATTGAATGCGTGACTGTAGAGCCAATTTGTTTCAAATGAGTATTCACACACACATAATACGTGCGATAGACGAAGCGCGTAGGATTCAAGTGTAAACTCGTGTATTCTCATTTATCGTGACGGTTACTGACCCTTTAATTAACATAACAGACACAATTCACTTATTAAGCGGTAAATTTTAGATGGTAATTCCTATATTAACTTTTAAGAGACCGTTTTCATACACAGTTTTAAATTTTTCAATTTACAATATATTTTTTATTCCAATATATTATGTATATTGAAATAATTATATTACATATTAAAGTACCAATATTATAATTGATAAAAATTCGCTATTAAAAATAACGCAACTATTAAATTCATAATTATAACTTGTGTGCAATTGATACTAAATTTTCTGTTGCTTTTAAATTAACATTTATATTGAATTCAGATGTGTGAAACAAATAAAATACATTCGGTAAAATGTTTTTATAAATCTATTAAAAAAAAAAAAAAAAAAAAAAAAAAAAATTATACACAATTATACGAAAGTGATTACGATAAAAATATAAAATTCGAATAGAGTAATTGTCGTATGCGTACGTTAAAATACAGGATAAAAAATTTGCGTCAACCATGAACCGCCATACCAATTTTGATAATAATCAATTACAGTTTCTTCCTCGCTTCGAAATTTATAAGTATATGACGATGGATATCGGTAAACGAGATATTTCCAAAAAGTAATTTCCATTTTACTAACCAATTCTTGACCTCCATACAACAGTACATTTGTTTATGTTTATAAGACTTCAGGTAGTTGTAACGTTATGTAGCCTATAAAGTAATAAATACTTTTATACTGATGATATTTATTTGAATGATAAAAAATGAACGAAATATTTAATTTTAACTTCTTAAGAACATTCGGTATTTTAACCGTAATTATAACAAATGTGATTTAATAAGTATTCTGATCTAAGAAGTATGTTAAAGAACAGTCAGACAAGTGCTATCGATGATTTTGTTCTTTGTTAATATTATTATGAATAATAAATAAGTTCGCAAAAACGTTAGAGCTACCTCAATGCGAGATAAAGTAAGCATACTATTGTGATGGCTATTCGCAATAAAATCGATCTGCTCATGTATAACGAGAGCCCTTTGAATAAGCAGTTTTATAAAGCTTATTGAAAATTTTTTCCATATGTATGTATCCTGAATTATATTGTAAAAACATGTGACGATAAAATAATGAATTACATAATATATTTTCAACATGCTTTATAGTTTTGAAGCCTACAGTTTGTATGTGTGAGACAGATGGTTTATTACTTGTTACTATTGCTCCTGATTGTCTATAGAGACAGCAACAACAACCCAGTTTCCGATGGTCGTTCCGTTGTTTAGCACCAATATGAAAATTATTTCATCGTGTTCTAAATAATTGCTAAAGAAAATTATACGGTAAAACACAATTAATTAACAACTGCACCTGAAAAGTATGTAGGCTACCATAATTAAGTATTAATAGCTCGTAAGATTCTTTACGGTAAGTGTACGTTTTTCAATACTTTTTAACATTGATAAATATTAATATTTGGTAAAATCGAACCTTTGATCGAACGAAATTTTTTACGAATCAGACTTAATTGTACTGACGCTTTAATTAAGATTATAATTTTTTAAAATAATTTTAATCGTATCTAAAATTTTCCAGATGTCCCTTATAAAAATTGAACACAAGATCATTAAATCATTAATAAATAAAATATAAATGCAAAATTTAGAACTTACCCATTACTTGTACTTCGAGTGTTCCTCTTGCGCTGTAACCTTGAGCATTGCGAGCAACGCAAGTATACGTAGCTTGATCGGTCATTCGCTCGACGTTCTCGATGATCAATGTTCCATTTGGGAAAACTTTCTGCTTACGGTTGATCGGCAATACTCTGGTATCCCGTTCCCAAACGACGCTCTCGATAGGATGACCGGCGACTGGACACGTGACCCGTAGTGTTTCTCCGGCGACGATGGCTTTTTTGTCCATATGGCGGATGAAAGGAAGACCGTAGACGTTCAGACGTGCAGAGTGTTCAGCAGAACCCACCTGTAGTTATCATAATCCACGTTTTAGTTTGACGTAAATTTAACAAAATCTATGATCAAGCGATCGATTATATAAGACATTAACGTACTTTCGACGATGCGATACATTTGTATAATCCTCCATCGTTGGTATGAATGCTGGAAATATTCAGATTTGAAACAACATCTCCGTTCACCGTAACGTATTGTCCAACTTGGAATCGTTCGGTATTCGATAGTTTCTTTCCATCGAGTTCCCATGTAATTTCGGGTGTTGGATTACCACTGGCAGTGCATTTAAGGAAGACACTTGGTCCAGGTTGAAGAGTTTCTTCATGGAAAGCCGATCGAATTTGAGGTGGTTCGACTGTATACGCAGAAAACACGTTACGCATCCACGTATTGTATCGGATAAAAATATTTAATCATTCTAATTGAAGCTACGATATCGGTGACTTACAGCGTCCTCCTAGTTTAAGTTCAGCAGTTGCTTGCGCGCTCTCTTGATCATTTCGAATGAAGCACTGGTACATTCCTTTATCGTCCTTCTTCACGCTCTCAATCCTCAGTACAGTTTCCTCATAACCCAGAGGTTTGCCATCCTTGAGCCACGAGATCGTTTTGATAGGGTTACCCTTGATGTTGCAGGTGAAGGTAGCCGGCCTACCGAAATCGATGGTCTGGCTCCTGGGCTCGATGTCAGCCGACAAAGGCGCGGTCACCGTCAGTACAGTCTCAACGCTCTCACCACCGACCGAGTTGTTTACGACGCACAGATACTTGCCTGAGTCCTCGACCTGGGCCTCAAGAATGATGAGAGTACCGCTGACTTGTCGCACGCGCTCATTCAGTTGAACAGGCTGACGGCGAGAAGTGCCCTCGATAAATTTGTACCATCTGAAACAAAGTTCAAACGTTTGCACATTCTCCTTCTTTTACTTTAACTCCAATTAAAAATTCAAAAATCGAGGCACTGACCAATAACATCATTTGTAATTCTATTTTTATTCATATTATTTTTCACTTATAAAACTCTATTTTCTACATTACGATATCAAATGAAAATGTTTTCGTTATCTTCCCAATGATATTTTTCTTGGTAATTTCTCTTCAGTTTTTTCAAGCTTCAGATATAATTATGAGTTTCCTATAAGAAAGTTTCCGCTTTAGAGAATATCAAATATAATAATAACTTGGGCTACGGTTGCACTTAAAATATTCGTACCGGTAACGTACCATTAAAACATCTCATTAAAGTTTTGAGATTAAAAATGGTCGAGCTTTTAAACTATTGGTCAGTGCTTCCAAAAATAGCATTATGCTTCGATTTAATTATTATAATTATTTACACTAAATTATAATTATTTCAATTTATGCTGTATTATTTTCTACTACAAAGTATGTAAAAGAATTGCTCGATTGCGTTGGCGAATAAAGCTTGATGCGTTAAAATATTAGTACAATTTTTCTCGCAGCTTGTTGTCTTGCTCGTGTCATGCAGACGAAATTTGCGTCATATTATAGTAAAATCGTCGATATCGCCCATGATTCAGCATTGTAATACTAAAGCAAAGTGTAGTAGAATTATAATGAACTTTAAATATTCAAATAAATTTATAAAAAAACTCGTGTATTATAGAAATAGAACAAATGAACAATAACGTTTCAAATAATTTCAATTTTAATTATTTATGTGTATACTCATTAAAAATGATGTATTTTATGCCGTACAAATATACGTTCTATTTCCTCGATGTATTTAAAATATTGATATAATACAGTGTGATTTACTTTTTCAATATAATTTCAACATTTTGAAATAAGATTGCTAAATTAATAGTATAAAAGTAATAATCGGTTTATATTTGTAAGAAAAATGAAATATACCGTAGGCATTATATTAAATAATTAAGAATTATTTATACCCATTTGGGTGTTTACTTTTTCCGTTTAAATCGAAGCATAATAATAAATTTTTTGTAATATAATAAAATAAAATTTACACAGATGGAATATTATAATGAAAATCACTCTTAATACGATAATAATAAATAATAAATAATAAATAATAAATTACTCTTTGTCGTAGGCAGTAAAAATATATTAGCACTAGAAATCGCAAAATCATAACTAAATATTTGTTAGTATAAGAGTTACAGATGTTCTCTTATTATTATTAATACAAATGTAAGCAGAAACTTTGAATTATTTTTTAACTACTTATATAAATTATTTACGACTTTTAGTGATGAAATTCCACTAATCATCGATAGTATGGACAATATTTTTTTATAATATTTAGTTGAATAAGCATGTAATGCCTTAATTAAAAATAAAATGAAATGAAAATTTGAATGATAGTAAATATTCTGTCTGTGTAATAATTATAAAATAAAAACTTACATTTCCCTTGTAGAAATAAAATCTTAAGTCTACACATAATTAACTAATAAAACCAAGTGGCTCGGCACAGAACTATAAAACTTCGTTACAAAAGACCTATTCAATCCGTTGAAATTTTAATTCTTCTCGATGTGACTCATACCACGTTATTTGTACTTGAAAAGGAGGTAAAATTAAAAAAAAATATATTTAGCACTAAAGAAGTTAATAGTATAACAAAAACGTAAGCCTTTACATTTACAAGTCATAATAGTAATTATCTTTTAAATATGTGCAGAAATATAATTTTATTTTTAAATAAAACAAAATAAAGAGAACCTATTCAAATGTACATATACGACAAACGAAGAATACTTCATATTCGTTTCAATTATATTCTTGTATCAACGAGAGAAAGACTTTTGTGATTTATTCGATCCACGGGCCTGCAATTAATCATTGGGTTTTTCATATGTATTACAAACACGACATGTACTTATAATTTAAAATTTGTTGAAAAACGTACATAGATATTCTTTTGATAAATGTCGTACTGATTATTTCTAAACATTTATTTCTACAAAGCATTTTCTGATGTCTATATGGATATCCCTTTTTAAGCTTATAGTGCATATTTACGATATATTATTTGTAACAAAATTTTTCACGAATTTAATGAGTAAACGAATTTTCTTTTTCGAATTAAGTAGTTGATATTAATCTTCGTATAAATGTTGGTATATATTGATATAAAAATGAAAATTATTAATATTTAATGAGAAACCATTCACTATTACATTATGATTAAATAATGTTAATAATGTCTGTTTTTTATTATCTTATAGGATACTAATTACAGTTTACGTACTCAATTATGAGTCAAATTTTAAGAATACTATAGCAAATTGTTCAGAGTTTAAATAAAATCAGTACGACTTTTTGTAATAGTTTTTGAAAATTTTAACTTTTACATTACATTCTCGATGTTGCGTAATCGCTCTTTTTAAAGGGAAAAATATGTGAATTAAATGTTGCAAAAAACAATTGTTTATCAAATTATTTTTCCTTGTTTCTGAAAAACCCAATTTCTTAACGTACCTCGTAACCGGCACAGGTGATCCTTGAATCGCACAATTTAAGGCTACAGTTTTTAAAATGGGCACCTCGACTAACTTCCAGCCTTCATAACGCTCTCCTGCATATCGTGGAGCTACATTACTAGTGGGATCTGCAAAGACGAGAATCATCTAACTCGTCTTAAAGCTAAGCATTGAGACATTTCAATTTTCACAACCGAGAATCTACTAATAATTACATGTTTAAATAAACGTGCATTCTTTGTGGATACCGTGGAAATTTCAGTGGAGCAGTGACTCACGCTTCATCGATGAAATTAATATCTGTTTTCGAAGCGATAATCAGAATTGAATCACTTGACAAGATCTTACGAAGAATTATAATATTATTGATGAAAAAAGCATAAGAATACAGATGGCTGTGTGTTTCATATTTTTGTTTAAAGGAAAAAAATGCGCAATCGTATATGGATGCAAATGTTCTTTGGTACGTAACGGATTTAATTGCATACACAGTACGTCGCTTAATCATTGCGTTTATATTTTTGAAATTATAAAATACAGCGCATTGCAGTTCGAGAAACAAGTGAAGTGTTACAGCCTAGTTCTTAATCACTGCATTTTCGTCTCTAAAGAGCGTGACAGCGAGCTTCCGATGTTTACGCATCGCTTCATCCTAACCACGCAAATGATAAAGTGCATCGATACACGAGTAAGCAAAACATGTACCTCTGTATGGGGGCCGGCGAGCCTTGAACCGCGCAAATCGAGGCAACGACATTTCCCGTGGAAACACTAACCAATCTGCCGCCCTCGTAGCGTTCGCCAGCGATTCTTGGCGCAACGTTACTGTTCGGCTCTAATACGAAATAAGAATTACATTTTTCCGGCACTCAACCTGCTGGATAGAGTTCGTACCTGAATGCAGGCGATGGGAAACCCTGCACAGGGCAAAGTAAACCAACTATTCTACTTGCCGCTATTGATCTCTTCATACCATTGACGTCCTTGTCTTTCGCGTTAGGCGGCATCCCGGTCCGAGGTTCTAGAATTTCCATAACAATAGTCACGCTTAAAGCTTTCTCGTATCAACGCGATGATGCATTCTAGAGAAATTGTCTCGTCTGCACGCTCATTGCTTTATGCTGGGAATGGGTATTTTGAAATCAGTTTGCCTCTTATGTACAAAACGATTCGAATTTTTTTCCAAATTCACAATTTCGTGAAGAAAACAGCCACCTACGTTTCTCTCACCTGTACAGCGGAGGGGGACTAGATTGTGCCTCGCACAGTAATGTTATCATGTGTCCTAATGCTTTTGTGACTTCGCCTAATTTTGACCTTGGTGGTAAGCGTGGAGGGCTGCCACCCACTGGTTCTACAAAACGCATCGAACGGACGAGAAATGATAATTGATAAAGTTTAGTGCAAGTTTGGTACGAGTTTATGCAATGAAATGCTGGGAACGGGTGATTCAATTATTCGCTTCAAATATTATCTATTTAACTGATTTTAGTGTTGTTGCAAACCTATAGAATGGCGCCGGACTGGATTGCGCTTCGCACAATAAAGTCACGTGCTCTCCAGCGGATTTTGTTATTCCGTCGAATTTGGATCTTGGCGGTAAGCGTGGAGGACTACTACCCAGCGTCTCTATAACAACGACATTACAAGAACACTTTCTGAAAGAGCTATTTTAATGTTCACTGTTGCATTAAAAATCACAGTTATGACACGGAGAAAAGCCTTTAGGTCTAGCGCTGTTTTATGCGAATACTAGCGTACCTGAAGATTGGGATTGGGTTGGCCTGAGCTTGGCATAACATCGCCACGGTGGACGTCATTGCGATTGATAAGACTGTTATTTTAGCAGTAGGAGGAATCTTTGGTGCTGCACCGTTTACTGGTTCTAAGAGCATTATTCATTCAAAAGGTTTTCAGCATATTACTTTTTATCATTTTGCTGTTTCATTTTTAGCTATTCTATCTCATTGTTTGGATAATAAAATAACGGATTTGGAAATATATAGAGTTTAAAAGTATTAAGAATTATTAGCTGACTTCAAATGGAATTCATTTTAATATATTAATTCTTTTAACGATCTGCTTCACTTATGTGAGAAGCTACCTGAAGTTTGGAACTGGATGTCCTTGTGCTTGGCAAAGCATTACTATTTGTGAAGAAATAGAACTTGTGAGAACGTCATATTTCTGCGTCGATGCCACTCTCGGTTTTGCGCCATTTACCGGTTCTAAGAAATTTTTATGAAACATTGAATTATAAAGTAATTGAATATAATGTTGATGTTGAAGGGATACCAATTTTATACGGTAAAACAAAATGACTCCATTTTTCTCCGAAGACGTGACATGTGATATTTTGGCTTTCTCGATACTTTGTCTATTACAATTGATCATCGAAATAGAATTAGGATTCATTCACGGAACAGATATTCAAATGTTTTGGACAATATAATCTTACTGCTATTGGGGCATTCGTACGGGAAAAGCGTAGGCAGACAATAATTTTTCTCAATCGTTAGTGCATTACACTGTGATTATGAAAAGAAAATTTAATGCTTAGACTGCCATAAATTTTAATAATACTTTTTGTGATATATTTTGAACGCAAGACCTTATCGTTTAAAAATTTCGCTAAACGATCAGGAAATTGCTTTAAAAATGCTACCTGAAAGCTGGAACTGGGTGTCCTTGTGCTTGACATGGTATCTCAAAGGTTTGAAAGTTTTTTATTTGCATCCACCTTTTAGTATCTCCCAAAACCGATGGTGATTTACTACCAACAGGCTCTTTATAATAAAAAAGCGAATGAATACATGAGACTTGAAACTTATTAAATAAGGAAAAAAACTTGAACAATTATATGGTAGTCAAAATATCTGCCATGTTATTATTACGGTTTAAAAAAATCAAGCCACATACTCTTTTAAGTTAAAAACATACTTATGATTTGTCACGTGAAATTTCACGTGATAAATTATTAAGCGAGAATTTCAAAATAAAGCGAGTTAAATTGTAGGTTGTTCTAATTATAAAACCATTTTTCTGGTTACTTCAAGGAATTTTCACGACTCACAGACTCTTTCTATAAATTACCTGAATGTTGGAACAGGGTGAGCCTGTCCTGGACATAGAATTACTATATTGTCATTTGTCTGCCTTTCCATAAGGCTTCCTTTTTCACCAAACACCGAAGGTGCTCTACTTTGTACCGGTTCTACCGATAAAATAGATAACAAACGGTTATATAGGTCGAAAATATTGTTTTTTTTACCTAAATATGGGGATAGGGTGACCCTGGGCGGAACACAAAAGGGCTATATTCGTATTAGCTTTTTTCATCATCCAACCACCTCTTAATTCACCCATAATAGCGGGAGCCTTACTTCCAAGAGGTTCTAAAGAAACAGTTTACAATAAGCTAACTTATATTTCTTGCTATTGAAAAGTTTACCTGAACGATGGCACGGGGAACCCCTGCGCTGGACAAAATAACGTAATATCGTGCTTGGATTGCTTATCGTACCAAGCTAATTTTGCGTCATTTGAAAATTTTGGCGCTTTCGTTGCTACTGGTTCTATTTGTTTAAAATAAAAATCATTTCATTGCAATAGTTTTCTGGAGATTATACCTGTAGCTAGGAACAGGAAACCCTTGTGCCGGACAAAATAACGTGATGTCGTGACCAGATATTTTAACATACCAAGCTAATACAGCATCATTCGAAAATTTTGGTGGTTTCGTAGATACTGGTTCTATTTTAATTCGACAAAAAATTAAAAGCACTCTTCAATGCCAATTTATAAGGACTTTGTACCTGTAGTTCGGGACAGGAAACCCTTGAGCTGGGCAGAATAGCGTGATGTCAAAACCAAAAGTTTTGTCGTACCAAGATTTTTTCGCGTCATTCGAAAATTTTGGCGTTTTTGTCGTTACTGGCTCTATTTTCAAATATTCGTGAATATTAATATTTCCATCTTTAAGCATTTTCGTGAACTAGGACAGGGTAGTTAGAAAAACAGAGAAGAGCCTTTTCTAGAAAAGTATATGGCTACTTATTAAAATATGTAATTAGAAAACATATTGACCTCGTACGAGGCGCTGGATGACCTTGAAGAGGACACATTAAATTTGTTGAAACACTTATTGTCACATCTACGAATTCAACCTTCCGATTACTAGCTAATTTGGGCTTCGTATTTGATGATGGTTCTATAATGGTAAAGACAACGCTAGTACATGTTAATGCTTGTGAGATATAATGATAGACAAACCGTGTAACTGGAACTGGGGATCCCTGTGCTGGGCATACTAAAGATACTTCGCTGGTACTATAAGTTGGCATTATAACCTTGATATCGGTACTTGATAGCCTGGGTTTAACACTCGATACTGGTTCTATCATACATCAGAGATCAAGAATCATAATTACTAAATTGTGATATTTTTGATCGAAGAGAAAAAAGAGCTGCTTCGGGATAACCACTCTGAGAGCACGTCTATATCAAAAAAATTCATTGTATTTTTCCGTTTTCTTTTTGCCTTGATTACCTGAAACCAGGTACGGGTAATCCTTGTACAGGACAGAGTAAAGTGGAAGCTCGCCCAAACTGAATAGTAGGATTGGTCGATTTCACATCTAATGCCGTCATTTTTGGTCTTGTGCTCGATATTGGTTCTACATTATTTTCGAACGAAAGATTCAAAAAATGTTCAGAATTGTTGTTAAAAAATATTTATATTAAAAACCTGATGTGGGACAAAATACGCCATAGTAATATGTGGCTAACTGTGCAAATATTTATAAAGCATCGTCAAATGACGCTGAAATTATGAAGATAACAGAGTACACTAGAGTCTACCTATAAAATGGAACCGGAAATCCTTGTGCAGGACATTGAATCGTGACACTCTTATTGGCTGCACTACTAAACCGGAAAAAATCTGTACCGCCAGATAATTGCGGTCGTGTACTTGAAGCAGGTTCTACAAAGCCAATGAATTTCTTTGTCAAACATAATGAATCACTTATTTTCCGGGACGGGAAACCCTTGGGCACAATATTCATAAATAATTTAGACCCTAACCAGAGTTCAAATGCGTTAGTATTTTTAGTATATTCGTTAGTTCTATTATTTGTTGGAATCTACCTATATAGTGGGACTGGAAATCCTTGTGCAGGACAATGCAACGTGACGGACTTAAAGGTTGCAGAAGTAAATCGTTGAAGGTCACTTCCACCGGCTAATTGTGGTCGAGTGCTCGAGGCAGGTTCTACAGATATAAAAGGAGCCTAACTTTAATATTTTTAGTTTCGGATTCACAAATTACCTGTACATCGGAACGGGAAACCCTTGGGCAGGACATAGAAGAGTCATTGCGCCATTGAGCATAGCTTTAAATGTTTGCGAATCGGCCATGGTTGGGAATTTCGGTCGCGCACTTCCAACTGGTTCTGTAGATATTCCGTGAAAGAAATTTTACGCAACACGCAGAACCAAAATAATAAGCGTGTACGTTCACAAAAGTACAAGTATTATTTCACATTTTTTTTCTATACTAGATGGTCTTTTCATTCTTTTTCGATTATTTACACGAAACATCGCGGAATTAAGAAAAATTGAGAAAAAGTTGTCGTCGACAGTACGTTCTTAAATGCATTCGTATGCAAAGTAAACTTTTGCAGATAAGCGCGAAGAAAGTTTTATAAAAGATCTCTGAGATAAAAAAGAATGAATACCGTTAAATGGCCATTTTGTTCTTTAGCTACTGGCGAACAGCTTTATTTTTGTTTAAGACTGCGCATTTCTTAATAAAAGTCCATTTATAATTACTGAAAATGATAATTATACCTGAAAACTGGAACAGGAAATGCCTGTGCTGGGCAGAAAAGCGTCAATGGCTCGCTGAACCGATTAGTATAAGTGCGCGAGTTCTCGCTTGTCGAAAATTTTGGTCTGACGCCAGCAACAGGCTCTAGGAACATAGATACACATATAAAAAGTAGGTTCATGATTTAAGATGAAATGTTTGAAGATTGAGATCTGTTGTTAAGATTATCCTATTTGTTGCTTATCTTTTGAAAATGCGGGTATTTAATCTAATTAAAAGTCAGCAGTGTCCATTGAATAGTTTGTCGGCATATGTGAATACGTGTGAGTGTGGGTTTTATGGTGAAATATTTCCTATATATACAAGGCGTACCTAGACATTGGAACTGGGAAGCCTTGAGCTGGACATAGAAGCGGTAAACTTCTCTTTACACTCGTTATAAGCCCATTTAAGTTGTCCAGACTTGGGAATTTTGGTCGAACACTTCCCACCGGTTCTGCACAATATAGGAAAGCACAAAACCTGATGTGTTACCCAAGTATGCTTTTTATTCGATAGTTTCAAATATAACCATTGATGGATTATGAAAAGGGCAAAGAAAAAGCAGCAGAATAGCTCGGATAATAACAACGGATGAAAATGCGATACCTCTGTTTTATTTGTCTTCCGTAAGATATACTAAATACGGCTAATTCATCTTCAATTTTTTTTCAAACGATTAAGAAATTCAAGATACAGGTTTTCAAAACTACCACACTGATCGGCGATTAAAGTCGTCATACCTATGAGATGGGACTGGAAATCCCTGTCCCGGACACAGAAGCCGTAAATTTTTAGTCGTTGAAGTAGACAGTCCAATCAGATTCTCCAAACTTGGGAATTTCGGTCTTACGCTTCCAACGGGTTCTGCACAATGAGCGTCGTGACAATTACTTTATAAACTAGGTTTACATAATTAAAGTGGCTCTTTAATGTTGTACTTATTTAAGTGAGTATTTGTATCTCATATTTGTACTCTGCGTGGTTAAATATATTAAATATAATTTTCAATGTCAAGCAGTTGTGATTTTATATAAAAATAACTTTCAAATCAAAAATAACTTTATAGATTTTGTGAGACGAGGTATCGCATCAACTCCAACTTGTATAAAATACAAAATTGCAAGGGACATTTTCTTTTATCAGATGTATGCTAAACACTGCGAAATTAGTAAACGAGAAAGCCACACATTGAAAATCGGGAAAATGCGCATTAAATACTTTTCACAGACGTTCTCGCGATTAAATAAGAAAAAGCTCTCCGTTGGCGCAAATACGAAGTACGTGCCCGCAGGGGTACCCTGTCCCAGCATTCAGGTTTATCGCTGACAAACTTGGTTTCATTTATCGTCAATTTCCTCGAGAATCAAAAATTCTACAAGTGGCATTTCAGCTATGCTTTTTGTCGATATGCGCATACGCGTAATTCCTTGATTATTATAACGATGGTTCGCTTGCTACTCATTACACCAATAAAACCAAGTTTATTCGCGAATTAGGATGTGCACATTATTAATATAGTAGCTGTACGTACTTAAGGAGATATCGGCAATGACGTCACTTATTGTAAGACTCTTTCGTTCGATGATATTGCAACAACTTTTCATAAATCGTTTGATTAACAAAATTGAGCAATTGCACCCTCGGATAATAAAAAGTTTAACATTGAAAAAAGTTACGTGCGTGTGTACGAGAGCGCATTTTAAGAAATAAATAAACAAAGAGAACACTTGAAAACTACAATTTCCTAAACGGAACACGACTTTTTCAATAACTGACAATCCGATACTCCTTAAATAATCGAATGAAATTGGATTACCATTGCTTAAATATTCATTCATTTTTAGTTTTAACACTTTTCAAACATACATTTCACAAAATACATCATAATCCAGTATGGAATATTATTATTTAGATTGGATTAAAAGAAGAGGTACCTCTTAAACTTTTATAAAAATCATTTGCCTGTGACATGGTTACTACGTTGAAATTTGACGATTAATTAACAATGACATTATTTAAGAGAAATTAAAAAATTAGTCATGCCCGTATTTTGTATGCACACGTAAACTCGTTGCTTCGTTATTTTGAATGCTTGATAGTATAATATCTGTCATTCAAAAAACTTAAAAATTATCAATCTATTTATAATAAGATATTATTGTTTTAGCGCACAATAGCTGAAAATCACTAAAACTGTTGCAATTTATAAAAGGTTATTTTAATACGAAGAGCTAGAAATAATGTATTTTGCAAAATTTCAAGTCATACAGATTTGAACAAAGAACGATTATTGAATTTTGAAAAAATCAATGATTAATTTAAGGTGAATAAAGGTATTACAAATTAAACTTTTTACATTAATATCTAACAAATTTATTATCAATCCAATTTCATTTTATGATTTAAATTATTATACCATACATAAATACCAAAAAATAGTGATGGTTATTATTTTATTACGATAAAAAAAATTTGACGTAGAATTTAAGAAAATGTATACATAATAAATAACATAATAAGAAATTTATCTTGGCGTTAATTTTTAATTGTATATTTAAATACATTAAGCATTGTCATTTTAAAGTAAACAGTAGATTCCTACTTTTTAAATTAAGAACAAAAGAAAACTTTCATTAAATTATCAACCATTACATATTTCTAAAATAAAAATTAATCCAATTATTCAAGACGTATAAGATGACTGATTGATTTTGTTAGACAACGACATTTATTAATTGTTTAATAGGTACATCGAATAAGATTAGAAATATTATTACGTATATTTCAATATAATTTTTGTAATTCTTGAGAATTTCCTTTCAATATGAAATATATGTTTCAACTTCCCGAGACCTGAGTAAGAGCTTTTTTATTCTTTCGTACAATAAACCAATGAAGGCATCAAAATTTATTTTCAAAATCTAAAAGAATATATTTATATAATTTAAAATATATTATATATTTGTATACTTGAAAAACGTGAAATTTTAAAACCTTCTTCTGTTATCAGCAGGAGAGGCACTTAACTATTAAAGTGGAAATAATGGTATAATTAAGAAAGTGTTTAAAAATCATTAATCATCGTCAAAATATACACGAAATAATAATACAGATTATTGTATATTATAAATGAACATTTGTTTTAAAAAGAAGAAATTTCGTAAAATTTCTAATTCTTACCATATGTATACATATACATGGAATTTATGTACGGTATTTGATTTTCTCTTCTGGTCCCATTGTTTTCTCAATAAAGACTGATTTTCAAAAACTATACATCTAATATAATTTCTTTTAAAACGAATTATACTTTTATACGTGTTTTGTTTAATCAAAGATAGATAAAAAATGAGAATTTCGGGGCCAGAAAAAAAAGTAATTATAATAATGGAAAATTGTACTTAATAGAAACAAACGTAACTCACCAGTAATGACAAGTCGTCCTTTGGTAGCAGATAGTCTTGTTTCTCCAGTCAATCTGTGCTTTGTTCGGCATTGGTAGGTCTTATAGCCATCTTCAGGCCCTACGTCTTTTATATGCAGTTCTCCAGATGGAAGTACGAGGTATTTACCATCTATGTCAGCGGATTAACAAGAACAAAATCTTAGTTGTGCGTTTTATTATTGAAATAATGAATAGAGAAGCGATAGGAAAGATAAAATGTCCATGCATTTCTTCATATTTTCCAAAGTTCATGACTATTGTCTTTAATTATCAAGTTTTTCTTAGAAATCCCTTTTTTCGAATTTTAGATACTAGACTCTCAAAAAATAGGCTCGTCTTTCAAAGAGCAAACAAAGAACACAAAAATTTCCATAACTCTGTATGTAGTAGGTACTACGCAATGTGTATACAAATGAGTCAAGATAGTCGTCTATACCCGCACGTAACTGTTTTAGGCATTGAATTAAAAAAAGATAAAAATTTTAATAAGAACTTTTACTGGAAAATTCTTTTTCGAAGATTTGAAGTATACAGTATTTAAAGACAGTATTCATACATGCAGATGTTAATATAATTTGCGAACAATCTATGAAAGACAAATTTTTCACAAATAAAAGAAGATTATACTCTTTAAAACTGGGTCACTGATATTTTAATCTGAGAAATATATGTATGTGTGTGTATATATATATATATATATATATATATATTATGTACATTTAAGTTTAATCGTAAACTCACTTTTGTTGCGCATTTTTAATAAAAGATCAAAGAATATTTTCCATTTAAAGTAAGATTTAATAAATTACGCTTTTAAAGAATATATTCCATTTGTAGACAAAAATTTTATACTTTACGTTAATGTCACATCATTAGATTGTTCGAATAAAAGTGTTAAAACAGAATGAAACTAATTTTATATGAAACGAAAAAGGCCAGCGACATGCTGCTAGTATTTAAATAAAATACTACAAGAGCAGAGCAGGAAGAACAGGACGTAATTGTGACGGAATAGTTAAGATTATACGTGAGAAAAATAGGAGAAAAATAGGATAGGAGATTTTCGAGAAATAGTCTGGGACAGCGCGAGCAGCTGCAGTTAACGTCTTATGAATTGAGGCACATCGAATTTCCACGCGTCTTCTTTTCCTTTAAATGAAAGTTTACTTAGAATATCGCGGTGTGAAATCCTTGAAGTTACATGAAGTATAAATATTTTACGCAAGCGTTAAAAATGAAGATTATCTCTTCCTTAACTTCATCGAATCGAATCACTTTAATTAATGTTTTTTTTTTTATTTTCAATGTACACAAACAATAAGATAATTAAGTCTAAATTGCTCTAGAGCTCTAAAGAGTCTTAGCTGAGCACATAAAACATAACAAAGCGAAGAACTAAAGTATTTCGAAGAGCTTCGTTTAATGAGTTCATAGTCTGTTGTCTCTTATTTTTAGAACGGGTATACAATACAAACGAGTTGAACCAAACGAATAAACTACATCTAGAACTGAAGTACCGTAATCTCTTCCAGGATAAATTTCAGTGGTATCATCTTCCAACCATGAGTCGACTTGAACAAATTCGGCGACGAAACTTGGAATATGACACTTGATTATTGCAGCGTTCCCTCGTAAGACGTGTTCGTCCATGACGTTCACTGCGTATCGCTGCCCGACAACTGCAACCAGACATTGCAAAAGTCCGCGTTCAGGTGTCACATTTAGAATGCAATTAAAAGCACAGGGAACCGAGGAAGTTCTTTACGTATTTTTAGCCGTGAGTCTGCCTTTTCGTACAGTAATTGAAATGATGAAAAAAATAAAACAGCGGACAGTTCTGTTCGTTCTAGTAAATAAAGTACCATATGACTGATTATCGAAGGTAAAGCTTTCAGCACTGGAACTGATCCACTCGGCGACAATGACATAGTCACCCACAAACGAGGGAACCTGACACTTGAATATTGCTGCGTTTCCGCGGATAGCGAAAACGTCGTACACCTGAACTTCGAAATATTGAGAAACAGCTGTAATAAATCATACAACATTCGCTTGAATCGCTGAAAAATTCATTTTCTTCCGTTACACTTTCCCATCATTATTATGCGCGCCACTCGATGACAGTTTATAGGTGCAATTGCATCTTTTTCCAACGCATGTTTTTGATGAACG
Source organism: Wiebesia pumilae (assembly GCA_018907045.1). Taxonomy (NCBI): domain Eukaryota; kingdom Metazoa; phylum Arthropoda; class Insecta; order Hymenoptera; family Agaonidae; genus Wiebesia; species Wiebesia pumilae. Next base: position 9,457,166 of record JACCHZ010000138.1, read on the forward strand.
ACTCGGAAACATACGTGTACAATAGAAAGGGACGCGTTAATTACGATGATAAAAAACTACATTTCGTATAAATGCCATTTATGCGTAACGCATTATCGCTTTGTCGAATTTTCTCTTATGTCGCACGTAATACATTTAAAATAACATTATGAAAAAAACAGGTGATTTATGTATTGACAATTCAATATGAAATTTAAATATTTATCAAAAGTAGATAAATGTTCCGCAAATTTTAATTCTAAAAGTATCCCTCATTATTTGTCAATGACATAATGAGATAATCTTTTTCTTTTTTCTTTCTTCTTTTTTTTTTCGAAAACTATTTAAAAATGAAAATGAGTATCGGCATTTCGAGCTCATAAGCTAGATTCCATGGTACAAACGAATAAATTTTTTAAAATGCACGTTAAAGAAAATAAAACCTCGCGATATCTAGAAACGTTCACTTTTATTTATTCGTTGAATTTTTATTTATTCTGAAATAATATTTATACGAATTAATTTACTATGTGATATTTTTATTTAAAATATATTATGTTCATTTTCGTTTTGTAGTTGAAAGCAGCCTGTGCAGTGAATAATAATCGTAACTATTAACACATGGCTAAAGTTTGACTAATAGATGCACATGATGTACAGTGCAACGTGCATCATAGATGGCACGTAGGGCGCGATTAAACGATGGTAAATGCCGAGTTTCAATTTTAAGCACGAGAAAATAACTCTCAAAAGCTCACTTCATTTCCCTGAAATTACGCACGTTAAATTAATAAATGTTATGGATTTCACAGTTGTACAAAGTTTTAAAATGATCTACTAAATCTGGCCCATATTAACATTCGCGCGCTAATTGCGACTTAACAATTTTCCGTTTAACAAGTGAAAATATTTTTAAAAACTCTGGGAATATTTATAAAATCAACGTTTGAAACGTTGAAAGGATACTAATAAACGACGATCTATCTAATGGAATAATGGAAACCGGAAATGTAAGTAGGAAAAGGAATGAGAAAGAGACCAAAGTTGCTTACAGCAGAAATACAGACTGAAAGAAATAAGTAGTAAAGCATGGGACATTGCAATTGCAATTAATTCAAATAATCGACCTTAATATTCTGTCTTTTTCAATGAAAAACATAAATCAAATTAGTCTGATGTTCGACTCGTTACAGTTATAATATCCTTAAGCTTGATAATGATTTCCTGAGGTAAAAGAGCGATTTTAAGTTATCGGAATTGAGCTTGGATTCATATAGAAAACGCGTTGCAAAAAAGAGGAGATTGATTTGGAAAGTTGGTCGATCAGGTCGATCAGGTCGATCAGGTCGATCATTTGATTTTAAAGACGAGTACATGCCGTGGAGAAAACAGGCTTATCGCTCGCCTTTTGTCCTTTTATACTTGCGCGCCTACCGTATTCCCTTTCGGATGTATAAATGGAGCCATCGCTGGCCACCCACTGGTCGACGTAGATAAATTCGCTGACGAAACTAGGAATTTTGCACTTCATGATAGCACTATTGGCGCGAATCACGTACTCGTTCTCGGCCTCAGTGACGTAAGACTGCGAAACAACTGCCCGCGCGCCGTGCGTGAAGCCATGCACAACACACATTGACATTCATTAGAATTACGTATGCGTAACAATATCCAATGTTAAAGAAATTATTCACTTGTACGTGTTTTCTTAATTATCGACAAGGGAAACGCGCGTGTCACCATTTTACAACATTTTACAACATTTTCGAGCGCTCGCTGCTCTGTCCTATTTCAATGTACCGGAATTATTAGTCCGCAGTCGTGGTAAGTAAGTTTCGCCATCTTCTCGAATCCAAGCCTCGACCGTTACGAATTCTGCAACGTAGCTTGGTATGCTGCATTTCAATATCGCACTGTTTCCTCTTATCACGTACTCCGTCATTATTTCGGGATGATACGCCTGCGTTACAACTACGAAGAATGTCCCATTTAAGAATTAATCGTTCCGTCTAGCCTCTGGCGTGGATGAAGAAAAAAACAAAAAATGCTCGCCGCACTTCTGCGTGAATACGAAAACGCAGCTTCTCGCGAGTGATTTAATAATTCGTGCATCGTCACGATCAAACGATTCAACCTCGATTCATCTTGTATTATCTCGGCTCGTGCGGAAGAGGTAGGAGTGCAAGGAAAAGACATTAAGTAAGGAGAGGTATTCGCATGAGCGACGGAGAGGGAAAGAAATAGAGAGAGAGAGAGAGAGAGAGAGAGAGAGAGAGAGAGAGAAGACTCGGCTCAAAGTACCATAATCAGGGGACATTTTGTAGCTGGACCCATCGCTTCCTTCCCACGCGTCGACCGAGACGAACTCGGCCACGAAGCTCGGTATCGTGCACTTGAGTATCGCAGCGTTGCCACGGATCACATACTCCGAGACTACTTCCGCTTCGTAATATTGAGTCACAACTGGGAATGTGAAAGCCACGCGATTGACTTGTTAGAACAGCTTGTTAGAATTATCAGCTCAACGTTCATTTTCTCTATTTATTAATCATTATTTTGCATTATTCGTTCCCTTCGCTTTTCTTTCTGTAGAAGACGACGTGGATATCGCTGATGATCCTTTTTGAAATCTTTTTCTTACGAAAAATTTTACTCAACGCATTCATAAGACGAACAGGCTGCTGACGTTCGCGAATCGTACACCGAAAAATATATACACATATTACATAGAGTACATTACATTGATACTTGTAATATTTAGTATTAAAATATTTACACTACCGTGTATTTACCAATATTATTACAAAATTACAAAAGCTCAATGTACTGAACGCAACTTGCAATTCGATAGATCTTATAAAAGATTTAATTTATTAAATTATAATTTTTCACTATTTAAAATTAATTAATTTTGAATATGGAGCCTAAACTAGAATTACAAATATTAACTTTTATTATGAAACAGCTAATTCTTGTGTATGATATTTTTCGGTGATAAAGTCGATTGAAATTGGTAAATAACTTTGAAGCGCGTTTAAAAAATAGCTACCGGACTCGCTTCCCATATTGAATGAATTTCCCTGATCGTCTTGCCACCCGACAATCAGTACAAATTCAGCTACGAAGCTTGGAATGCTACATTTTAAAATTGCCGCGTTTCCGCGTATGACGTATTCATTATTCACTTCTGACTGATAATATTGGTGTACGACTGAAAATGTTACATTTAAGAATAATTATTAAAAATATACTGGTATAAAAGTACATAGTTATTTATGGATATTCAATTTGCATGGAATAATTTTCTTGGTGTATATAGGACAGCTTGAACCTCTGCAAGCGTTTGAACTAATTTGTGCTTAATGGGAGTTTCAACTAAACGACACGACCTTGTGCCGATATCCACGGAGAACAAGAGCTCTCAATTTTTTGTAGCGGGATCGCTCTAATTGAAATTTAGAGTCGAGTATGAAATATTTTCGCTTGAGAAACTTTACACCGTTTTTATATTTCCGATAGATAATGTTATTTCTGTGAATTTTATCGTAAGCAAGTTTTTAAATATATAAAATTCTTGTTTTTATTTTACTCGTTACGTTTTTACTTTACTTCTCTCAACAACATCGATTACCCACAGACACACATACAAATATAAATGTCATTTTAAGAAGTTAAAGAATAAGAGAATGAATACATATCGATTACCATTGATTTGGCATACATGTACGTGTTTGTATACAAAATCTTTAATGTTCGGAAAAAGCAAACTTATTTTTTTTTAATTAGGAAGGATTTTATTGCAACCAACCCATGTAAAAGTGTATTTCAAAAACTTGAAATAACACTCGAACCTTTATTCCTTTTTCATAGCGCTTTTTATTATTAATTTGCGTTTCATTGGTCAATGGTTGTTAAAAATGGTATTATTACGCGTGTGCCTAAACGAATAAACTCATTGAATTAGAAAAAATTAATTAATCATTATTTTCAAAACATTCACCGCTATTACTACTTCAATTCTTCTATTTAAGTTGTGATGTAAGGCATGATACGTGTCAATTTCTTCAATTATTAACTTGACATTTTGATTCTTTGATTTTCGACACGATATACCGCAATAAAGAGAAATTGAACGAATGGTAAGTTAAATTTCTTTAACTAAGCTCTCGCAGTCTGTCCCAGTCTTTTGCCCTTATGATTTAGTTAAGATCATTGATGTACCATAATCTTCATTGCCGTCAATATTTCGTATAAATTCCTCTCCTTGATCGGTATGCCAGGACAAAACTGTCACAAAATCGGCGACGAAGGATGGCACGACGCATTTCAATACAGCACTGTTTCCTCGAATCGCGTACTCTTTATTCACATCAGTATCGTAATACTGTGCGACCACTAGAGATAGATTCATCATACTAACCATTAGCTTATTTTCATTCGGATAAGACGTTTTACAGATTTAAATGTATTTAATTTGTAATCCCTGTGACGTTCAGAATGCTGCCGTAAGTTTACCATTCAAGTCACTAAATCAGATCATTATTATTATTACATTTATAAAAGTAACGAATGACATTTCGCTCGGGATTTGTTCTTCTTCGACAAACTGTCCTTTTGTTGTTTTATTTTATATAAGTATTAATATTGAGATCAGAAAATGTGAGAAACTTACCGGCTCTAACATTTACATCCCGGCTATGAATAGAACCAACGGGATTTTTCGCAAGACAAATGTAAACTTGTGCGTGAACTTCTTGGCGATAGTCTTCTGCTCTAAACGGTGGAAATACCAGATTACCATTGGGTAAGACCTAGAATAAATGTACAACAACATTATAAACATACAAACTAATTTTTGTCAACTTAAAGTAAGAACAACACATTCAGGAAAGAAAATATTTAACACAGGCTTGCGGTATACAGCAATGTTTATATGCAAGTTATCAAAAATGGATTTTAACTTAGTAAAAGTATTTACGATTATGAATAATTCCTTACACCACATTTACATATCAGTTACGAGTTTTCAATATAAAATCGACTGGATGAAAACAATATTTATTTATTTTAATGTGAATCAAGCTCAATCTAAATTACGTGAAAACTACGAAATCTAATTGCAAGGACTACGTTCCAATGTATACGTATAATGCTCTACCCTTTCTTTCTGTTTGGCTTAACAATACAATTGTATAAAATAACGTCATACTTGTCTCAGCCCAGGTACATCTCCAACAGCAGTTCCATCAGCACGAACCCAGATTATATCTGGTTGAGGATTTCCTCTTGCTTGGCATTCAATCACAGCTCCAGTACCATTTGAAAAATCTACACGATTAGGTGGTTCCTTGATGAAGATAGGACCCATAGTTTCGTCTTCTGCAGACACCACTGCAATAGAAAAATAAATGAATAATAATTCAGAATTTTTTTACGATATTGTTAATGACGTTTTCAAACGCTTAAATTGTTGGAAATATTTCGAAAAATTATAATACCTGTAAGAAACCTGACTTACCCAGGATACATATTGTTGAAACAAAAAATAATATCGCTGGTTGGAGAAAACTCCCAAATCTCACGGGAGAATTCCGCCACATCTTTTTGCTTGTTAACGTTCCTGAATATGCCCTATAAAAAAACATTTGTGAATTTTAATTATACACACACGCGCACGCACGCACGCACGCACGCACGCACACACACACAAATTTATTTTAAACAATATTTCGTTTTACTTTCTTAAAAATTTCATGATAAATATCATTAGTTTATGACTGCATAGTAATTAAAATTAAAAACTCATCGAATTCAATAAACAGTAAATGCATGCAAATTAAACAATTACTTATTTTGTTTATTAATGTAGAAATTATTTCTTTAACGTTGTTGTACAACATTGTGTAGTACTATTAAATGAAAATATTATTCGTGCTTCTTTCGATTAAATAACATAAATACCGGATAATATTTAATTTAGCTATGAATATTATGCATTACAAGTAAATTTGCATCTGATATTTTAATCTAAAATATATATATATATATATATATATATATATATATATATTAAATTGTCTAGCTTTTAATGAAGCGAGGAATTAAATTAATTATTAGGCTTTATGATTATATATTAATCGTATATTTATGGCATAAATATACAAGGTGTATAAATTAACACTTTTTGTTAACAAGAGCACGCATACTTCTGACGATAAATAGACACAAGCGTTTCATTTAACTCATTTATTTAAACGTATTTTCTATTACTGTTAAAAGTAAAGTAATATCAGAGATGCGGATAAAAATTTAATTTAACATTAGACATAATGATCCGTAAATTTGCAAACACTTAAAAAAAATACTTCAAAAAGTATCAGCTGTAGTTTAACAATACGATAAACACGACCTAATTTCTTTCATTTGAAAATATGACTTATGCAAGCAAAAAACACCAGATCCATAAACGGCATTTAAATTATCTTAACAACATCAACTCAAAAATCACGCCTTAACCGAACGAGCGAATAGAAAACCCATATTTAACGATAATAACTTAGTTTTTATATCAGATGTACAATTTCTAGCGCGTAACACTTTCATTTTCATAATATATTAAAAAAAAAACTTGTAACACGTTCTTGAAATGAAATGCTCGCACGAATTCACAAACACCGAATGCTTTCAACTTTAATGCTTCATTTATAATATTAACAGCACTAATTATTTTTTCCTATTTGAAATATTCATCCTCGTGCTCTTTTATAAACAACACTGCCTAGCTTTCAGATTCTAATCCGACGCTTAAAAATTTTATGCCGGTTTAAAGGGCGAACAACGATACCAGGCGAGTGAACCGCTCGAGTCCGCTATGAATCATCCTTTCGGTTTATAAAAAAGTCTGGGCGCAGTGAAAAAGAAAGGCACGCCGTAATGTCAAATGCAAGCTAAGCAACCAAACCGGCTAAAGATCTATTCACAATGAATCAACATCACGTACGAGGTCAACAAAGAATAGAGCATAAACATTAACCGAAAAGAAAACACCGGGGAACGTGAATGACGCTGCACGTGGCTTAATCCGCACCTTAGGAGCTAGGTGTGCGTGTGTAGGTGGCCATATGACAGCAGAATGTCGGAAGGGTCGGTCGGGTGTGGGTGGGGGAGCTCATTTTGCGGATGAGAAAGTGCTTAGAGCCGCTGCAGCTTAAAAAGGCGGCAAGCGCCGGGATCAGTGGTCGGGGGTCGGGGGTCGGTGGGCAAAGTGGGGGGGGGGTAGGGGGTAGGGGGCGAGGGAGGAAGCAAGGGTCTCCGAACGGCTCAACACACGCTCGAGAGATAGAGCAATGTACCATGTGGAAGGGAGTGAGAGAGAGAGAGAGAGAGAGAGAGAGAGAGAGAGTGAGCGGAAGAAAGAGAGCGAGCGAACAGCGCGGGGAAGGTTTTATTGATCGTGTCAAACGTAACGAACGTGATATCTCGTAATTTTTACGAAGATTGAGCGCCGCGCTAGTGCCGCTGACCGCGACCGAGGTTAGCGCTCGGGTACACGCAACTTCGTCGTGAATCCCTTCTTCACGGCGACAGATGCACACCCCGAGCAAGGTGCTGATCCATGAAAATGGATGCCTCGGCCATTGTTTCCGGGATTTTCAAGGTTCAAAACAAAATTTCCCTTTCGTTTATCGACGGGTTCATTCGGTGCATCGAGTCCTCGGTCGTGCGCTCGAGCGGGAGGAAGCGGAGCGTCGCCGACGTCGGCAATGCGGAAAACCCGAAGGTTCAAAACAATGGGAGCGCGGATGTAGGGAGTCAACGCGCGCACCCACACATGTGTACCCCCTCTTACGGAGCGAAATCCATCGGAAAACGTGCTTGACACTTAAATTTTCGTGCTCGACTCCGAGCGAGTCTTCTTTCTCTCTCGCGTGAACACACACACGCACACACGCACACACGCACACACGCGGAGAGTCGCACACGCGCTCGTAATCGGCAGCGAGAGGCTCTTCGAGTGCAAAAAAGCGTCGAGCAGTAGAGTCTCGCGGTATCGTGTTTACATGTCACCTTCTCGGGGACTGACAGCTAGGCTCTTCGTCCTGATCCTGATCACACGCGCACCTCGGGTCTTCCTCGACCCCGACGCACGGAACGGCGCCTCGCAACCTCGCAACTCTCCGCTTACTCGCCTCGGGATGTCACCGTCAGCGACGTTCAAAGAAGGAGAACGCGATCTTCCGCCCCGGATGATTCTTTAGCGACGGTCCTCGACGTCGTTGATTTCTTTTGTTTACTGCGTTCACCCGCGGTCCGCGATACTCCAGAAGCGGCCCGTCGAGTACGTGCGCCTGTGCACGCCGTCGACACTATACCGAGCGACACTGCACCGAGTTGATGCCTGCGTGCGACGTGCGACGCGCGACGACACTCGTATACTCGTCCGTATGATCCGCGTCCACTGTGTAGTGTGGCAACGCTCGCGCCTCCGGCTTACTAGTGCCAACATTCGTCCTCCAGTCGCGCTAAGGTCGCCACTTTCGCCGCGCCGCCATAACCCGAGCGCACCAGACCCGCCAACGTTTGAACTCTCCTGCTGGAGTCCCGTGCAGCACGGGTTCGCGCTTCTCTCCTCCACTACGCCCGAGCGCTTGGATATTCCCCCGAGTTCGATTTACTTCCTGTCGATTTACTTCGCCCGGGGCTTCGGCTTAGGAACTTAATTAGGAACGGAGGAGGAACGGAGGAGGAACGCGCAGCGAGCGATTTGTTGACCGCCGGTAGCGAGTGCAAGCGGTCCACGGCTGCAGCTGCCGTCGGAGTTGACAAGCATCAAGGAGCGCAGCTTGCATTCTACCTGGAATTAGATGGCGCTGGTCGTGTTTTTCCTCGGCCCACCTGTACATTCCTCTCCTCCGCATCCCCTCCGCATCCCCACCGCATCCCCTCCCCCGCACCGCCGCGCTCGCGCTCGATCTATCTTCCTCTCCCGCTACTTTTTTGCCTTGGTCGTACACACAACTCACAAGTAGGATACACAAGATGCAATAGCGATAACTAACCTCAGGCGGACCAAATGACGACGAAACTTCACACCATCCACTATCCGTCATTCTCAAATATTAACAATAATACGCTTAAGAATATTTCGGGTGCTTCGGTTGTGACTGTGGATTAAGTAAATTCAAAGTACAACAATTATCCGTAGAATAAATGCACGGGAACATGTCGTAATGTTGGATGCGCAACGTCTGTGAAAACAGTTTAAAAATTGAAAACTGATATGCCTTTGTACGAAAATTATGAATTGGGTAAAAAATGTATGCGTGACATTATAGGTATTTTAGCGTATCGGGAGCTATTTTTGCTATTGTATGTAATTCGTAGTATTTTCCAGAGCGTCGATTATCTAGATATTCCTAAAGACACAGTCTTATCACGCACGTTCTATTCCGATGTGAGCGTCAGCTGTTTCCGTGAGATTCGTATACCTGAATAGTTTAAGGTTGAAGAAAGGCGTAAAGTGCTTATAGGTATATAAGAACGCACGGCCGCGCGGTGCATACGCGCGTGTGTGCGCAAGTATGTTGTACGAAGCTAAATAATCTCAGGCATGAATTTTACTTGTATACCGAAAGACACAGAGAACGAGTATCAAATAAAATTTACACGAGAAAAGAATTTCTGGATGTGACGCGCTAAGTGCACCATTCATTGTAATTCATATCAATAGTGTTGCTCTTTTTTCGGTGTGAATTAGTCAACGTTGACAGACTTTTATGATTCAATCGTAAGAAGATGTTTTGAAGAACTTTTTTATTCGGTACTAATATTCAACTACTTTACTCAATGTAGTTGTACGTAGATAGAACTCTATGAAGGTGAAAGTAAAAGGTAAATTTGATCATCGTCTTTTTAATAACGAAAGTTAATACAATTCGAAAACAAACGAGCTTTTTGTGGTTTATATTTAAACGCCAACTTATACGTTACTTAATTATTCCTATAAATGTTCTCAGGCATTACACAATTATATTAACATCCAGTTTTGATGTTTTGAAATATATTCTTCTGAGATTTACACGCACATTTCAGTAACTGCAGCGTGAACGTAAACATAATAAATAATAAGGAAATTAGCACTCATAAATTGTAAAATTATCGATAAAATTGAATTTAAAATAACATACGGCACATAACGATTTTTTACACGATGAATGATTATCAGCTTTATTAGGAGTAAAATTTTTTTTCCCATTTATTTCTACCAAGACCTTATTACGTAATTTCAAAGAGGTAATTATATACAAGATCTGTATAATTGAAAAGTTAAGTAGAATTTTATGCTCCGATAATATTTCCTGATCAAAATTACTTTTCTTTCAGGAGAACTGTTAGTTAATTCTCTGTGTAGTTAATTAAAAAAAAAATGTACAGAAATAACATTGTAAGTTCAATTTTTCTTATATAAACATAAATTGTCTTTTACATTTCAATACACGCATTACTCATTAAAAAAACCGAATGCTCAGAAGGTATAATATCACCACTAAATACATTTCTAAAGAATAAATGAATTATTCATTTTAGGTCCACTTGTTTTTTCTACGTACCAATAACTTCAAAGGTCCAAATAAATTGATTTTCGGTTCATTTTAAGTTTACGCCGCTTTTCAAAAACAAGTTTCATTGCCCAGACGAATGGCAGGAACTGTACGCAGTAAAATGACAAATACGAAAAATTCCTTTGACGTCAAATCAAGTCTAATTTTTCACTTCAATATTAAATGATATTTAAAACTATGTTCGTCAGTGAAAAATTAGAAACGGAAGACTCATTTGGATTTTAGAAAAATAACTAAAATTCAAAGTTAATTGTTTAAATTTTAAAGTTATAATTTTTTCAATTATAATAAAATGCAATGTTCTTTCTCGTTAATCAGCCTTTGAAAATGATTTACTTTATATGACACCATTTTATAAACATCGGATAAATTGATAAATGAGTAAAACTATCTTACCGTGCAATAAGTTTTTAATCAAATCTTAAGAAAAATTTCAATACTAATTTTAGAATTGTATCATTAGTTGCGAATCGCTTCTATAAAATGTATAACTAAGAATTAAAATGAATTCGTTTTAATTATTTAGATTCTAGTTCCTTGAATAAAATTATACTAATTTTTAATGGTTCGAATTAGTATATCGTATAATTTTGAAAAATAATTTTAAAAGTTATTAATTCCAAATCAAGTTTTCATGCTAATGAAATTTAATTGTTGTTTCACGTAATTTCAAATTGAATAAATAATTTAAATTTAATAATTACAATTATATTTTATTTCTTAATACCCACGAAAGAGTTTGAACGTAAAATAACAATATGAAAAATATGTTACATTTTAGGTTTATATGCAATAAATATAATTTTTAGTTAATCTTTAATCTGACAAATATTTATCTAATAATTGGTTTCGAATTTACGTACGTTATACATAGAATGAAAACCATTTAAAACATCAAAGAAATAATTAAATTTGCTTTAAAATTTTTATTTCATAATGTATGAATTTCTTTTGTAGGTGTTTTTATGCATGAAGGAGTATGAAAGTGATGTTAATCTCGAATTTTGATTAAATTCCAGGGGATATTTTCGAACACATAATAATGACCTTGAATTAAAAATTCTTCAAAATAGCCTTCAATGTTCAGAATAATAGCTATTTAAGAAACGTTCCATATAATTCGTAGGTACAGAAATTTAAAATTATGATAATGAGATCATATTTTCAAATTTAACTGTTCCAAATGATGTTGTTCGTCAGGAAGTAAAGATAGAAAGTGAAAACTTTAATGTTCTAAATTAAGAAAGTTAATATATCAATCAGTTCCACTGATATACGCTATTAAAGAAGTGTATTATTACAAATAGTTTTTTTTACAGATTGTTGACAATTCTTTTCCAATGATAGAAAATTTACTCGATATCTTTAGAGAATCTTATTAGCAATAATGAGTTTATATTGGCGTTAGAAGAATTTTGAAATGATTTCTTCTCTATTATTATTAATAAAGAAGCAACCGCGATTCGTAAAGCGTGAATTTTGTTAATCAAATCCATTTGCATTTGTAGAATTTGACATTTTGAAAGTCGATAAAGAAAGAACTAGTTTTATACACCTAGTATTTAACGCTGAAACCAACTGTGAACGCAGAAATATCTTATGATATTACGTTTTCAAAGGTACATAGGATATAATTGGTCTGCAATGAATATTTGATTATGCATTGATGAAAGTACCGAGAGTTAGTAATTGCTAAGGTTATTTCGATCACGCAATCGAAACACGTTATCGTTATCCTTCAAAATTTACTTCAGTTTTTAACGGTAAAATTTATTTATATTAAGTTACGCCCTAAGAAGGTTTAAGAAATTTCTAATTTTGTTATGTAAAGATTGTAAAATATTTCATTTAGCTTGACTTAAAAGTTTATTAAAAAAGGATAATATTAAAAAAAAATAAATTACTGTTTTGTTAAATGAAAATTCACGTTTGAGAAAAACATATTTTTGAGCTTCGGTTGGCAAAAACACAAGCATATGCTCTTTTTAATACATTTATTTAATTTTGTATTCCACAGTTACGGTTTCAGTTTATCGATATATTGTGCGTATATACGCACGTACAAATAAATAATTCCTGTTATCATTTATCTAACGAAACGTGTGCTTTATCATTGATCTGAAAATAATGCATTTTTGGTGAACGAGAAAAGTTGGATTATCCGTTAAAAAAATCGCAGTTTTAAATTACAAAAATCCTGCAAAATGTGTAATTGATAAAAACACATTGTTTGAGAACTTAGATTGTTCTAGGTATTGTTCTCTCATAAATACTTTTCCAGATAATGCAATTTTATCTATTCGTTTTTAAAGACTACAAATATGGTACTTTCTCTATACTTCTATAACTTAGCATTGCTGATATTTGCTTTCTACAATTGCGAGCATAAAAATTTTATCGCCATTAATGCTTTGCATATATTTTAGCGGACTCTACTTTATTAATTTTTGTGTACTTTGATTTTGAATGTTCTTCTTTTAATATTTAAAGAACGAAAATTTTTTAATTAAGGATGTGGTGTTCTCATTAAAAAATAAAAATATTACTAAAGATATGCGTTTAGTGATTAAATAATGTTTCAGAATAAAAATGTTGTATTGTGTATAACGAGGTGCTACAGCATTAATAAAAAAAACGGATTTTTTTACATTAAAAATAGAAAATGTAATGCCGTGAAACATAATTTTACTTGCTCCGAGTAATAATTTTTCTCAGTGTAACTTATCTTGAATGCAAGTTGGGTACAAATGATGTCCTACTTATATTTGCAAAAAATGTAATTATAAACGAAGTTAATGGAGACGAGTTTCAGGTCTAAATTGAAATACGTTCATTACTTAAAATTTCTGCTAAATAAATAAATTTTTTCATTTAGAACAAGATTAATTTTCAGACACAATTTATACTTAATATAAATACTGTTGAAAAATGCTAATTATTTGGCCAAACTGTCACAGACAAGTGGCCAAAGGATAACAATTTGACAATTTTAGAGTCGCAATAGGAGCACGTTTTTTTTTTTTTTTTTTTTTTTTTTTTTTTTTGTACGAATATAATACCTCGCGCTATTCATTAGATCAGGTACGAATATTGTATGTAAAGCACTTTTTTAAAATGTTAAAATTGATTCGGACACGTACACTGAATGGCTAAAGAATGCACGAAATGCTAAAGAAGGGAATCGATTAATTATACGAGAAAGCATGAATGCACAAAACGTAATAAAAATTATTAACAGGGCGTTAGAATGCATGGTAGTGATTATTGAAAGCTAATGATTTTTGCAGTCTTAGTCGAGTTCAATATCAGTTCTTTGTCGACACTTATTTGGAACAAAACTTTCTCTGTACGGGATGAGTGCCCCTCAAATATCTTCTACGAGAAGTTAAGTGGGAGTTAACTCTCTCTTTTTCTTTTACGAGTACAGCTGATCCACAAAGTCCAGTGCGTCGCCGGACTTTCACGTTCCGAGGCACCCGAATGGAGACTCGGTGCGCCAGTGCGTACGCAGCGCTCGGGTCCATCGCGTCAAGGGGTTGCGCGCACCTGGTGCTCGTCTCCGGAGCTCCCAGTTGATCATCGGGCGCGCGACGGCCAATTTCCCGGACGGAGAAGTGCGCGAGTGAAAGTCGTCGACGCGGAATAACCGGACGTCGCGGGCAAAAAAACTCGGTTTTTCCGGAGCGCGACCCCGGTATCGCTTTCGCGTTCTGTCTCCTCTCACCTTCCCTCTGCCACCCGCCGCGGGCGGCCAAGCGTCGGCGTAGCCGAGCATGTGGCCGCCTTTGGCGGCGTCGAGGCATCAAAGAGCCGCCGCTCTTCAAATTCAAATCAACGGCCGAGACGCGCCGCGAAATCGCGACTCGTCGCCGCTTGAATAGCGCCAGGCATCCCCGCCCCGACGCACGTACTCATGGACGATCGCGTCGAGGGGCCCACCGGCTAAGCCAAGTCGAAGTCATGCCGTCGATCGAACCGCTGCTGCTGCTGCTGCTGCTGCTGCTGGTACTCCTGGCGCTGGCCGCGCCGAGCCCGACCCGCGGCTACTCGGTGCTCCTGGCGACGATGGGCGGCACGAGGTCGCACACGGTGCCCTTCGTCGCACTCGGGACGGCCCTCGCTCAGCGCGGCCACAACGTCACCCTCGGCAGCGGCTTCCCCGGGCCCGCGGCCAACGGCGGACTCCGCGAGCTGGTGCCGCCGGGACTCGAGGTGCGTAAGGACGTGCTACATTCCTCCACGCGAGATTGGCCAATAAAACGGCCTCTCGAAACCTAATCGCCGACTTGCGAACGTCGATATTAGCCCCGTCGTCGCTCGCCACGCAATTGACAAATATGTCATTTCCTACTTTCCTCGAGACACAACTTGCGCTCGTGTCTTTGCAATATAAAACCATATAAGGTAGATGCTGGCTACGGTCTAGGATTGCTCACCCGACACATTAGCTTCATGTGTATCTTTAAATAGGTACGTCGAAGGATTTTGAAGTACCTCTTGGAAGAATCCGAAGCGTGCACACATAGGCGGATTAAAATATACGAGGTTTTATACAAGATTTTCGTTTCTTGTACTCGCCGTGAATCCTTTTCTCTCTCTCTCTCTCTCTCTCTCTCTCTTTCCGTGTGCGTGTGCGCGCGCGTGTGCGTTTCAATAGTTTTACTACTTTTATGGGTCTGTTGCTCGAAACGTTGCGTTCGTTTTTCCTGAAATAACCAAATCAAATCACAAGCTTCGGTTCATTGTAAGCAAGATTTTAAATTGAATCATCGTCGCAAATGGACGGTTAATTACACATTAATTAATATTAACATGTATACGGCGATCATTTGTAAGGCTTTGCCATTATATATTAACGTGCAAAGGTAGAGTGCTTGAATCTAGATAGTCCAACGCTAATTACGGTTTATCCACGACGAAAATTTCACTCGAAAAGGGTACGTTTCGATCAACTGGGAATCAAACGTACACGTTATAAAAAAATTCCTCTTATACTTTACCCAGAATGAAAAATGTATGCGCTAAATTTTGATAATTTCTAATCGCAATACATTTATTAGGCCAACGCGAATAAAATAAATACTGGCTACAAATTTCATTTTAAGGGATATTAAGATTTTTATAGTTGTAAAATAACAGTGTATTAGTAATTGCATTGGCCACGATTGACGCTTATTTATTTCTATCGACAAAAAAGATAATAGGTTCTTAGTATTCAAAGCTTGAAAATTAAAATCATTTAAGTACAAGAAATATTTAATAATATAATCGATACTTTATGATACTTGCTTCTGCACACAATAGCAATTAGTATTCCACGTAATAAATAGACTTTTATTCGTAGGTAACATTAAATTAGAAATTATTTGATAAAGTAAGAGCGTCACCGGCAGAAAACCAGATTTATATAAATTTTAGCCGCGCCGTTGCATTCGTATCTTGTTTAAAAACAATCGAATTCACGTAGGACGTAAAGCTTAAAATAAGATGATCATCGAAAGTAATCGATAGCACTGATATGATTGTAGACTTACATTGGAAATTATACGTCCAAATGGGATCTAGTGGGTTCGAGATTCCGAAACGAATTACCCCTTTCACCGTGGGATGCAATGAGATACGGTTGGGAATCCTGCGAGGCCCTTCTTAGAGATAAGTTTTCATTGTCGGAGGTGCAAAGGCCCGAGGGAAATTCTCGGGCTCGCTGGGACGTCGTCGTCATCGACGGGGCATTTCCCGAGTGCCTTCTCGGCGTACTCCACGGCCAAGAGGTCCCCACGATAATGCTGAATACGGTAAAGGCTTGAATTTTGATCAGACGATGGTTAAACGCGTACGACGCAGATAGAAAATATGCGTCCGTGTTACATACCTACCAGCAGACAACTTTTACTATGGGCTTTCAGGTAGCTTTGTACAGCGGCTCGATAGTGCGACAGGGAAATCCATCCCCTTGGGCAATTCGACCGTATTTCGGAAAAGCCTTCACTCAAGACATGAGCTTCGTCCAGAGAATCTTCAATGCTGCCTACCTCGTGACGCTCGAGGTTATGTATTGGATTATGATCACGGGATTCATTCAACCTACCTTGCGAAAGTACTTAGGTAAGCCATGACAAAATAAATTATTCACCGAGTTTCACTACAAGTCAGCCATTAGTATTCCAAGGGAAATGCGTTACCAATACTTAGTTTCGTTGCTCTTATCGCATCACTATTGACAAATCGACCGTTTGCAATTAATTCCTCAACGTTTTCCACACTTACCTCGAAAGGAGACGTCGACAGCCGTCAGAGAGTCGCCCTTTGTTCCGACGTGCTTCAACCTGGGCTATTTGATTGTTTCAGGTGACCAGGTGCCAGATGTGCGAGATTTGGTTGCCGAGGTGCCACTGACACTGCAAAACAATCACTACTCGGTATCCGATTCCGTGCCTTATTTAGCGAATGTCGTCAACGTAGCGTGCATACATTGCAGGCCAGCGATGAAGCTCAGTCCAGAAATGGAAACATTCCTAAACCGGGGTAAGCATAACATCGAATATCAAGATATCGGTGAATAATGTTCTACGGACGATAATTCGCCACTAGCATTTTAGATTCGTAGGGATAGAATGGTATCGCTTACGGGGGATGCCGATGATATGTAAAGATGATGATTTTGAGGATTTTGAGGATCGGCAGGTTTCATCTTCGTGTCGATGGGATCGTCCGTGAAGGCCTCGGGAATGCCGGAGTCCTTGCGCAACAGCTTCATCGCCGTATTCTCGACGCTGCCGTACAACGTCGTGTGGAAATGGGAGGGCGGTAACATCGGGGATCTACCGGCGAACGTAAGAACGGCTGCTTGGTGGCCTCAGCAGGAGCTCCTCGGACATCCGAAGCTCCGTGCATTCGTTTCTCACGGGGGTCTCTTGTCCCTGCACGAGGCCGCTTATCACGGATCGCCAACCCTCGTACTTCCGGTATTCTGTGACCACGACGGCAATGCCGCCCAAGCTGGTATGCAATACCTTCTGCTCTCTCCGTATGTTTTTCATAATACAGCTGTAAGTCAACTCTAAGTGGGCCTTTTGTTTTTCTTTTAAGCTCGACGAAGGCTTAACTGTGCTTGTTAATACAACCGAGATAATTTGATTAATGAGTTCGTAAATATTTATAGCGTTTTGCACTTTTCTCATTCGGAGCATTCTTCCATTTACTCTCTCAGTTTCATTAAGTGGTCTTTCATTTCGATATGCAACTTATATTACACGTATCATCGTGAAAGGCTTATTTATCAAGCAGGTCGTACAGTGTTACATTGCAGTTTTGTTTTCCTTTTGCTTATCTGCATTGAAGATTTCAAAACATTAGTTTAAACATAGGCTACAAACGTTTAACACACGTGACAGGATCGTGTCACGTGCGTTTATTACAATTGAAATTAATATTCAACAGAGATAATTATTAAATCATTTGTAATTTTCAATTTGAAATGTGGGGTCGGATTTCGAAGAAGGTACTTGCAAATTAAAAACATAACACAACACATAAACGTAAAACAGTTAAGTAAAATTAAGGGCATAATAATTGTTGCGGTGACGTGGAAGGGCAGGAGGGGGGGGGGCGGTTAAGAGAGAAAACGTATATGATAAACAATGAAAAATATTACTCAACATTGGTAGACATATAAAGTAATAATTTAATTTGATCTTTATGTTTCATTTTATAATTTTCCGAAAACAGTCGAAACTATGAACTAATCATTATAAGTCATAAATTCCGTATACAACGTAATCAAATACGGTGCATCTGACATATGCCCATGTACCGAGTATACGGCCACACAATTAAGACAATTTTATAGCATGGTACTATATAGATATATTTTTAACATAGGCGGAGCCCTGGAACTCTTTTCTGCTTCATAAGTTGAAACAGCACTTGTCATTAAAAATGTTTATAACCAGCTTCGTCCGTGTAAAAATCCGCTTGTAAAGTTTAAACAATATTACAAATAATACCGAAGCAAAAACATGTGTATTATAAATTTAACAAATTATATTACATATTTTATGAACGGTTTTTTAATCTTGGCTCAGGACATAAGGTTTTCATGATATAACTACAAACTTTAATTTCATTTGATGAAAAAGATTTACAATTTTTAGTTTAATTCAAGCTCTGCTTATACATAAATATTCCAGTTATTGTTGTAAAAAGTATTTAACACTTACTTTTCATTCTTGAATCGATCATAAGAGTATATTTAATTTCTAACATCCGTTATTTTTCAAATTACAAGTACTTCTCTAAACCTTTTAAAATGATTATTATCGTTCGTATTATTTTTTTTTTCTTAATTCTACTTAATGAACTTGATAACATATGCAGAAATTATTGAGTGATTTCATCCAAACGATATCTACTGAAATTGTTTTTCTAATAATTCTGTAGTTTGTATATTTTCTCAGATTCTTTCATCTTTTTTTTGCAACGATCTGAAATATGTAAAAAATCAATTGATATTCAAAAGTCCAAAAATATTCTCTCCTTTCGTAAACTATCGACAAATCCTGCTGCAGTTGGGTTATCTCATTTGTTCGAATAAACCAAGGACAATTTTATATCAGGATAAGAGCGTTAGAGAAAGTGGCTTTATTACTTTGTAATGTAAGTTGGTAGAAACAGACGCAATATCTTTCAATTGAGTCTCAAATTTTTCTGTTTTTAAAATTACGTTTCCCAATTCATATATTCACGGTGTCGAAATTTGTTGGTACCAAGAGATATTTAGTGTCTGTCGCTTGTGTGGTAGTGCGTTTATAAATAAACTATGCAAGTAATTTATGGATTTCTTTTATCATAGTTTGTTAATCACAAAGTAGCCAATGTAAATAACTTACTGGAAGTTGAAGGTTCTTTAAAACTTCTAAAATTCTTGATGCGATTTTTCTTTCATTGGTTTTTTTATTTTACGAAGAACCACGAATCCTTAAAGCACTTTAGAATTGTCAACAATATGTCACACATAACTTAAGTGTTTATTTATTCCAAAAATGTCTTACGTACCGCAAATGTAAAAAGATTTTTATAAAAAGCATTCAAATTCATTTAACACTTATAAAATCTTAAATTTAATTTTTTTTTTCACATTATTTAAAATTTTCTATAATTACATGTCTTAATTTAAACAGATATAATTGCTTTAGCTGTTATTCTGTTCTTTTAATATTGAGTTTTGTTCTTATAAATAATGTTTTCATTATTTTAGCTCTATTTATTAAATTAATTTGGGTTCAATTGAAAATTTGTTCCTATTTCCTTTCTATAACTTCATTTCATTTAACAATATAATTTATAATACGTTATATAAAGAAATTCTTGCTTTTTATTATATTCCAAGTAAACTTTTTTCTTCAATTTCTTTTGTAAATAATACGAAATTAAATTTAGATTACATTGCTGGTAGTTCCTATTTTAACATAATTTAATATTGAAAATTAGTCGATTGAAAATGATTGATTACTCACTCAGGTATTGCAATAAAAATAAATATGGCGCAATTAGAAAAAATTAAGTATAGATAAAGGAAAATTGTTACGTTCTTAAAAATTTGCTTACACCAATAAGAAACTGTTTTATTAGCTTATTACGTCAGAATGTTTTAGTCGTCTAATTGTTACATGTGTTAAAATTTTTAAATACGTATATATTAGTCACGATTAACTTTACTCGAAAGCTTAAATATTGAATATTATATTGCTATAAAATGTGAGATAATAACGAGTGTATTTGCCGTTATTTTTATGAAAAGTGAAATAAAATTTTGTATTATGTGTTATAAACGAATATAATTAAATGAACACCTTGTAAGGTAGTTTTATATTGAAATTAGAAAGTTATTTAAATTGTTGGATTTTCACAAGACATAGACGCATTTAAATATATTTACGTTACGTTATATCAAACGGCATTCATCTTAATTTCTGTAAGATTGTTTTTCTTCATATACGATTGTGATTACTTCATCGATGCTTAAAAATCTTAATTCTTGGTAAATTTTTGGCACAAAATATCGTTCTTTTTCTTTGTTTACTGTACATGTTAAAATAAACATATCCGGCTCAAATTGTAGTTATCACGTCAAATAGTAATATGCTGTAGTAACATGCTTGTATACATTATTTTATTTTAGTTCGCTTTAAAACTAAAAGTAGAATCTGCTACTTAGACCGTAGAAGTTCTTTTGTATCAAGAAAAATACCTCCGTTCCATTTTTAGCAAAACATTATTTATGTATCGGCCGGCTACACATCAACCGCAGTTTTCCAAGAAAGTGGATACATTATTGTCTGGTTTTGTTTTGATGCGTTGAAAAAATTTAGTTACTTGGAATAATTGAAAAAGGTAGTAATTTACGAAAAATATCAGTTTTACAACATAAAATCTACTTTGTAGTCGTTCGTACTTATTATTTTTTTTTTTTTTTTTTATAAATTAATAGGTACGTTCTTATAGCAAATTTATTTTATATGTCAGAAAGTAGAAAACCGTTAAAAATAAAAAGAAACCAAGAGAAAGGAAATCATAAAATACGATATTATCAGTGAAAAAATTTATTTATATTAAGCAGATGTTTTTTTTTCCATGTAAATACTCCTGTACTGTTTAATACTAAATATAATGTATTTTGTCCAAAATGCACAAATTTTTACATCACGGTGTACAATTGGTCGGTGGTAAGCAAAGGAAAAATCGTAAAAGACGATTAACTCATTTCTTCCATTTTGAAAAAGATATAAACTAATCTCATTTAAGCAAGTAAATTGAAAAATTTGATAAGGTAGAAAACTTTTTAAAAAGGGATAAAAATCGTTACAGATATAAAACCAATAATAATTTTCCTCACAAATACGGAGTTTGTCATATGAATCTTATTAATTCTAATTTAATTTTTCTTGGTTTTGGTATAACTTAAGCGAGCGTCAGTAGTAATTCATATGTCATGCTTGTTCACATACCTGACATACAGATTTTATCCGCGTACGTTGAACGTTAGTAACGACATTGTACATAAATTACAATCTTTAGGCGCAGTATACTGAAATTATTTAACTGACTTTAAAATAAGATTAATCAAGACATCGCTTACATGGACAAAGTCTTTTCGAGGAAAGGTGAACATTAACAAATACCGTCTATCCGTAAAACAGTACGCACACAAAGGTCCTTTTATATCTCTTTATTATTCATTATTTTCTAAAAGGAATGACTGTTCATATTCACGAAAACAGCTCGAAATTCGGTGCAATAACTTTTAGAGTTAAGTCAGAAAACGATAAACGTAGTTTGGTGCTTCCTCGAAAATTTTCAAGTCTCAAGAATGAAAAAGAAAGGAGTCGCTCGCTGTTTGCACTGTACGCACTAGTGGTAGATGCACTCACAGTTACAGCAGCTATTTATAAATATTCAGATAAATATGCAGGCCTCCCGTGTAGTATCTCTAAAGCTAAATTTTCGTCGCTTCCCCATTTCAAGATATGCACTCGACGTAATTTTTTCAGAGAACCTCGGATATGCGCTTGTTATGGACTTGGCGAGCTTAACAATAACAGAGTTGCGCGAGAACATATTGAAGGTAGCGGCTGTAGGCAAGAATCCTTTCAGAGACGCGGCAAGAAGAAGAAGCAACCTAATGAAAGATGTTCCTATAGATTCGAAGAATTTAGCGGTTTGGTGGGTCGAACACGTGGCCCGTCATAAAGGAGCCGAGCATCTTAAGAGTTCTAGCAGGTGACTTTTTCGACGGACGATTATGTTACACGAATATCACGTGGTCGTTCAAAATTTTCCGTCAGATCTGCAGAGTATTCGTTCTTTAAGGTAAACGCGTAAAATAATTTAATTCCTATTTTCTTTATTCTTTTAGGCATATGAGGGTATGGCACTATTATTCCATTGATGTCACTCTATTTTATCTTCTGTTTTTTCTAACTTTAATATACGGTGTTAGAAAGCTGCTACATAGAGCTGGTCGGAAGAAACTCAAAGAAAAATTGCATTAAATACTCAATGTTGATATGATTTTTTAAGTTATATACTTATTAATATGTATGTTTGTATAAAGGAATCATCTGTTATTAAACTTATTTTCAATAAATACCATGTCTTACTAAAGTTAGTTATTGACAAGATAAATCGTTGCTTACGAATGTAAAATAAGAGCTTCGTTATTGCACCATTGCGCGCAGACGACTATTATTATTTTATTTGTAAAAGTAAGCATTATTTCTTTCGTAAGTTGTGAAATTCGTATTACGTCGTAAATTAGAAAAAGAATTTGAGGAAATTGCGCAGTTGCATTTTCCTTTAAAAACGATTGTCGATATAATAGAACTCCGAAACCCTTTATTCTTTCAGCTGGTGGCGAACTCTTATGATAAAGCTTTGCAGCACGAGATTACCCTGCGTCGATAAAATAGGGAACTCGGAAGATGACGCGATAATTTCTCGGATGGTCGTTTTTTGCACGAGATCGTCTACGTAGTTCGAATAGAATTGCGCCAACGGCAGCAATTCAAGCATTAGAGTAAGAATCGCTATTTTCAAGTATTTCACAACTATTCACAAATATGCGGCACAATTTAATTGCAGAAGCGATATAATAGCAGCAAGCCAATGTATTCTTATAAATGTTAATGACGCGTACACCGTAATGCAATATACGAGATTCCTAAACGCAATAAATTGCTCTTTTGAAACGCGTACACTGTTGGCATTCGTGTGAGTGCATTCTCGAGCACTGCTACAAGAAACACGCGTATAGGCAAATGGAAAAGTGCGTGGGCGCAGCTGCAGCTACGAAACTTAAACTAAACGAGAGTCTTCATCAATCACGCATGATTCGTATCATTATACTCTGCCAGTGAAATTACTCAAACTAAAGTGCTTTATTGTGCTCGACATTAGTTTCAATAAGATATTCCTTATTCTTCTCGAGCACAGGTTTCATTTCGTTCTTTATCTTGGAAAGGATCTCGCAGCCCTCAAAAACATTTCCAAGACAAGTTGGAATAAAATACGAAGCCTGGAAATAAATAAAAATATCAGCATGCTTATTTCGTATATTATTTAGCAGACGCGGTACGAGAATCACGGCTGGGATTATTCGATGACTATCCTCGCGTCTAGCCGATTGCCAACGTTCGTCGAGGCGCTTCACGGGAAAAAAGCGGTAACATTTTTTGAGGTCGAAAAATTAATAAAATTCCTGGTTAACAAGTCCGGCGTCTCGATGAAAAATCTTAATTAAGTCCGATAAATACGGCACGCATAAAGCGGCACGCAGACCAGCCGGAAAAGCTACATCGACTTTTTCTGCCGGCGCTCGTGTCTTGCGCAAGTTTTCTATTTGTCAGTCGGCTCGCGAGTCCCGCGGCACGTGGTCATGGACTCGCGCCATTCCGGTTTTCCACCTTAACGAAGGCAAAAACAAGTACGCGCGCGGTACTTGTGCGCCTCCCGCTCTGAAATTACGATTTCCGGTGGCGTCTCTTTCTTCTGTCGTCGGCAAAAACGCGCATCTGGAATCGAAGCCGGTACATCGAAATACTCGGCTTTATTGCGTAATAAGCTTCTGGATCTTTCGTAAAAATGCCAGGAAACGAAGAGGAAGGAACTGGCGTTTTACAAACGCTTAATTAGAAAAGCGCTTAAATATGCCGGCGAGTCGAAGAAACGAATCGAACGGGGCTGATGGAAATTTGCAGATAGTCGCGCTGCTCCGAATGGACCTTAGATGCGTATCGTATCGACGCGTACTCGCTTAATAGAATACGGGGCTCGGCAAGTGGTCGATAAGAGCCAACCGTGACATACCCACAATGACTTGGAGCGAGTAATTTTAAACGATCGACCGTATGCTTATGTAAAGTCGCGGAAAAAATCAAGAGCAGCTGCGCGCAATTAACGTTGCTGCTCGTCATGGCCACGAGAAAATAAGATAGCGAAGGCGCCCGATACGAGGGAAAAGGAGCGGATGCTCTCGCGGATTCATAAAGAAACACGCGGACGCGGGTAGGGACAGGTTCGTCGGGGAAAAAGTTCAATTTGTCTCGGGCGATACACCTATCGCCTGCCGAGATCTGCATCCGAGGTACGGTCGAGTACTGGTATGCAGTCGCGCACTCGCCTTTCGATCTGTCCTTGGCTGCGCTTTCCGTTTCTCCCGACGAACAAACACTCAACCACCTTCGCTCGCACGCCATCCCTCGCGAAACATCGATTCGATCCCAAAAAAATGCCGTGCAATTGCGTTATTTTTCCCTGGATGTGCTTTTCTCTTTCGCAGTTAGATTATTTATCTCGCGCGGTTCGCGAGAGCTCGCAATCGCAACTTTCATATCTGGCTTATGGAGGCGATGATTGCCGAAGCGTTATTATACTCGGGCATTACCCTACCAATTATTGGCAATAGTTGGCAATAATTATCGTGGCTTATTAAGCACCAGTCCATTTACCGTAGCATTCGCTGCAGATTTAATTCTACCTTTGCGAGCGGTATTTTAACATCGAGTCATTGTCGTGGGCGTTATAGTCTAAGGTTTACGAGGTTGCATACCTTCTATTTGTTATCGACGCATAATAAGCTCAAGAAAGCTTACGAGTTTTGTCTCCGCGGTAGACAACTTCGTGTTTCGTGGACTCGTAATACACTGATCAGGCATGTGGTGGATTTACATAAAAATTTAAAATTCAACTTCTGACCTTAGGTTTTGGATTATTGCGCATTGAGCTACTGCAACCTGCAAGATCCGTATAACGAGGATAAGATATCTAGAGACGCGGTGTCCGTGCTTCAGTGTCTCTTGCATAATTAGATTCCTTTAGTTTTAAGTAAGTCGATGGTATTTGCAGTTCAAAGTTACAGGTTACTTTAGCTAAACCGATTCAATACTAGATATTGAGATTTGTAAAGGTAGCAGATACTTGACCAAGTATTATAATCATTATAATAAGTATATGTAACGATGCGAGAAAGTTACACAGTAATTAATTTTACGATTAATTTTCTTGGATTTATTTATCGTGATTATAATTTATGTGCGATAACAGGTAGTATGATCGAACCCTCCGATCATCGTTTTTCTCGTCGCGGAAAAATTAGCAATTGAACGACCCACAGAAGAAATTGAATAACTCATCGCGGTACAACACTGCGGACATTGTATTTCTAGCATGAAAAGTACAATTTCATTTTACATAGTTACAGTATCTTTTTACCAGTGTTTTTCTAAATCTAACAGACATCTTAGTCTAGCGGTTACGTGAATAGAATAAATCTTTCTAAAGTAATTATCATTGTGTTTCTACTATTTTTTGAAAGACTGTTCAAAATGTCGGGAGACAGCTTTATGAAAATTACAAAGATATTCACTCGCTTGAATTATGTAAAACTGTGGGAGAGTTGTACACGCTTTCCGATAGATATGAAAATACACATTCATTGAAGAAAATCTATTATTATTGTTGAAATAAGTGTAGAATGGCTGCTTAGCAGTTGTTCGCGAGCTTGTTTATGCGCGTCTCTGAGAAACGAGGAAATGCATTTATCTCGAAAACGTATTGACAGTCGTGACCAGAACATAATTACAGCTATGTAAACTGCAATGGTATTTTATTGTGCCAAGTATGTATAGTTTAATTAATCTAGTGGAAATTTGAGCGGAATAGGTTCCGATCTTATTCAAGCGAGTATTATAACAAATGTACAACTATTAAACCTCGGTTGCAGCTTGATTTTTTATATTTTATGAAAAACTGGTACGAAGTTGAATAAATTTCGAAGCTGCTGGTAATAGATTTAACAAGTTGACTTTTATAACATCGTGTGTGTATATATATATATATATATATATATACTTAAGATTAAATAGCCGAGTTAAAATAAATGGCATTATAATAAAAATAATGCTGAATTATACGCTATATTTTTCAAGGAGATATCGTTTCGTTATTCCCTAGGGCATATCTCGAATGTACCCTTTGCCTCGTAGGCACGTAATTATTTTCAATCAGTTTTGAGTATGCGAGTAAATTTCATTGCTAAGAACGATTTCAGGTGTAATAGCACCTTGAAAATCGTATAAGAAGATAATGAAGCGAAAAACCATCATCAATCTCTCAGCTGTAGCAACCTTAAAAAATTGAATCGCTTAACGATGGATAAGTAAAATTGAAGGGCTTAAAAAACGAATAGTGTTATAACTGTATTTTAATGAAGAGAAAAAGTGACGCTACGCTAATGATCTAACCGAAGACGCTCCACGATATAAATTCTCCGCGCAAGACTCGACAGGCGAACCTCTCAAAGTAACAACGAACATTTCGATTCTCCGTCTTCGTCGCCAAAACTCTTTTGTTTCGTTTCTTTTTTTTTCCCCTCTCTTTTTTTCTTTTTCATTCGGAGAGTTCAGGTTCGAGAGGCCGTATTAGGAAACCTGCAGTCATTGTGCCTCGAGAGTGTAGGGCTCCTTCTATATCGTACGTGTAAAACGATGTACGTCAGCAACGCAAAACTCGCTTAATGCTATTAACGAAAATATGCATATGCGGATGCATCGATAATGTACCTTTATGATTAAAGCTGCGGTATTATGAGAGGAGAGAGGACAATTTTCCTGAAAATTGATCGATGCCGCCCAATTCGTTTACTCGAGGAAGGACACTCCCGCGCAGTAAAGATGCACCAAAGGGATTCTGAATAATGACTCAGTTTTACAATCATAATGTTCAAAATAATAAACCGAGTGACGTGATGTTTTAGTGCTATTTTTTCTTTTCTTTTTCGATGCAGCTCGAATTTCGCGAACGTCGTTTAATAGATTTTTTAAGACAAAGCAGCGAACTCATTAAGAATAAAATATCAGCGAAAACAAGCTGTTGAGGCTTGGGATCGGGGTAGAAATTTCAACAATGCCGTTTAATAAAACGATCCAAGAAAACAAACAAAAAAGCTAATTGAAACACGTACGCTTATAAAAATTCATATATAGATACCAGAAAGGGAATAATTTTACGATGGATAGAATGGTCGGGATTATTCAAATATATAATAAACTCGAATAAACGAGCTCGCCAGCGAGTATATACACTGTAGATGGCTATCTCCGAGCAAGCGATGATAAAAGGAAAAAAAAAGAAAAAAAAGAAAAAAAAGAAAAAAAGAAAAAAAGAAAAAAGAAAAAAGATATTCAAGGTGAGCAAGAGATACTTGAATGGGCGTATGCATGAATGAGGTCCCTGGATCCTCTCCTCTTTTCTTTCCGTCTCTTTCTTCCTTTCTCTTTATCTTGTTCCTCTACGCTACAGACGCTTCAAAGTGCACGTGTGACCACAGACGTGCTGGCATAGAGTAAACCATTTCATGTACGTTATTATATGTTCATGTAGATATGCGCATGAGATCGGGGAAAGGTACTACAGGGATTTTTACTTGGCTTTGTGTTGTTGAAAGCGATTTTACAAAACATTTTGAAATAAATCGTAGTACTGTACAAGCGGCCCTTTTACAGCGCACGTAATACTATGTATTATACGACAGCTAATTTATTGGCGATTTAACTTTATCAGCCTTATAAATGAATTCAACAAGTTTTTTTAAGTTTTATTGCAGGAAACGACATTCTTATACAATGAAAACGTTATTTACATAAAAATTTTACACGAGCATTGCTTTTTCTTTAACTCTCCTGAGCAATTCAACGTCCACGTGGAGGATCCGTGGAGGATCCGTGGAGGATCCGTGGAGGATGAAAAGAGTGCGCAGCGATATAAGCTTTCAGCAACATTTATTGAGAATCGATATCTTGCGGAGAATTGTAAAACATAATAAATGAGTATTTGTTTTTGAATATTAGTAACGTTAAATTTATTGCAAACCACTACTAATCATAATCTTTAATTTGTTCTAAGATCTTTTTTATTGCTTGGAAGTTGACTGGATTACAACAATATTATTGTCTTCCCAACGACTACTCGTATACATAAAAAATATAAACTTTCGGATTCATAAAAACAATAACTTGGATGCTCTGACATCGTAAGATTTATTTTCGATTAAATTTAACAAAGTACAAATAAAGACTAGATCTCGTTAGACAAATTAAAATTAGCCTTTAAAGTATTCCCGCTTATGAACTACGACAACATCTTATGTATATCACTTTCGAATTGCACTCGTTCGTTTAATTTTATTAAATTATATCTTTGCAAATGCATTAACGAGTGTCCGTTGTAACTCATTTAAAAATCATAAAAAATTCTGCTCGACGTTACGCTGCACTTACGTATCATTTGTAAATGTACGTAATTTGAAATCGCAATTTGTTATATAAAATATATACACAGAAAATCGCGAGCGTTAATAAGACGCAGGCGCTCTTTGGTGAACACACTCTTGTCAGATCGCATGCGAACAATTTTGTATCAACAATGAGTTACTTAATCATGTACATTCAATCTGCAGTCTCTCATCTTTGGCACAAAGCTACACATTAAATAGGTACATTACGTAATATCAAATTGAAATGTACACTTGGCATTTTTTTCGTATCAAGTCTATTTTCGTAAGATGCACTCGTATCGGTAAATTTTCGAACACATTCCACGCGTAACCACTTTAAGATGTAATTTACATTTTTGCACATATTTACAAACTCTGAATTCTTACATAACGTTCGTTTAAGTTTTAATCCCCGACTACCTTTATACAGCTTGGATGCACAAGTTTTATAGTTTTTTTTTATTTTTATTATCTGCATTAAATGGCTATTTATTAAGTACGCAAACGTAATAAGCCTGTCAACGAAGCATTTTTGAGCGTGTAAGTACAAAATAGAAAAAAATCACAACACAGGCGGACAAATATAAATGCGTTTTCTTTTTCATTCAATATTTAAGCTGCAGTTCATCATCACTTTATACGAAACCATGAAAATCATTTACTTTCACATCACAAAATTATTATTCAATATGACACTTGAGAATTACATTATTATGCAAGGCTTATGTCACTGAACAAAAACGATTAATTAAGCGAAAGACTTGGCGGTGAGTTCTCGATCAAACTTTGTTGCAGTTCAACGTTACTTGTTGGCAGTGGTGAAACAGGCAAGCTCTCACCATCTTGTTCAACGTCCTTTAAACTCGCGACTGGCTCACCCGAATCCGTTAACTCACGCACATTTCCTGGTAAGTAGTCCTTCCAACTTCTGAACAAGTATCTGGTAAACTTACGCAATTGACGAAACTTGCAATAAGTCGCACCTTCCGCCGACTCCAGCTGTTGCGTTTGAATTAAAAAGCCCTTCTCTTTGAAAGTCTGCTCAAGTTTTTCTCTCTGAATGCTTTTTCTTGTTTTCCTTTTTCTGCGACTGTCATCTTGAAGGCTACAAGGCCTCGGACAAGTAACTTGAGGAATCCTTTCGGCAGCCGCCGTTAAAAATGCTCCAGCCGATGATCCTCCAGCTTGATTTGCTGGCTGCTGCAGAGCTTCTCTGGGAAAAAATTCGTAACCCCTCATACTTTTATCACCAGTTCCACTGTAATATCGGAAATTACCCCCCGAGTCTACCGAGAGGCTCTTCTTTTCTTGCAAGGTTGGCTTGGCACCGCCGGTAAATTTAAATTTGCAAATGCTAACTTCTGTAGCTGGATTGTTGTTATTCTCCGTAGGCATAGGTGGAATAAATATTGCCGACCTCTTTCTCTTTATAGGTTGACTCAACGATTGGCCTTGGCTCGTTGAGTTCCTCTTTGGCCTAGGCGAGGGCGTGGAAACAACTGGTGCTTCTAGTGGTGCCGTTGTATCGACAGGAGGAACAACCGATGGGACTGTTACGGGTGCCTTCGTATTGTCCGCGATAGAGAAGATGGATTTTGGAACGATGCGCTGCTCTTTTGACACTTGTTCCGAACCTGTCAAACTCTTTTCTTGGGCTAATTTTTGATAATATAAAAATTGCGATTGCAAAGCAACTGGATGAATGAATACCCCGGCATTTGGCCAATATAAAAATCCAGGATTTTCTTTTGTTCTTGAATCATTGCTACTGTTTATGAAATCATTGCTGTTTCCGTTCGTTTCATTACTATCAGTATTACAATTGTGCACGTGATTGTTGTTGTTGTTGTTGTTGTTGTTGTTGTTGTTGTTTATGAGTGCTCGGTTATCTGCGTCGATGCACTTGGAATCGACATTGTTAATGTCGTTGTTAAATTTTCCGTGGTGTCCAGGTTCAGCAAGGTTTTGACAAGATGCGCCTAAATATTCGATGTCTTCCGCGTCACTCGAACCTTCGCTCTTTGAATGGCAAGATCCAAAGGCGCTGTTGTTCTTCTCGTCGAGTCTTATCTTCAGGAGATTCAAATCACGAATGCACAGATTAAGCGGTTCTTCTTGTTCCTTTGTAATATCCACTGAAATTTCGAGGGCACGTCTCTCTTGCGTCAAACGTTTCTCTAACAAACTGCTAATTCTATTCTGAATATCAGTTCGTTGAAAAGGTATGGGTAGTGGCGTGTCTTTTAAATCGAGTTTTTCTCGCGGCGAGGGTAACTTTGACTTATCTTCAAGTCCAGGTGTACCGGGTAATATGGTGCCGTAATTTTTGTATATCAAATGGCAAATATCCGCTTTCTTAGGTTTCCGGCCACGGCGAGGTTTGCTATTGTCTAACGTGATCTCGCCCATATACGGCAGATCCGAGTACTTCATGGGTGGTCTTGGGCTGGGCTGAACCTGAGCAGTATGACGATGCGAGTGGTGATTAGGATGGCTCGGAGGTTGCTGTTGATGGTTAAAAGTGGGATGCGGTGAATGCATGGACTGCGTCGATTGGGTCGAGGTGATAACGGATCTTCGCGAAGCCGTTGTTTGACAGAGGTTAGCAGCCGACAACTGAGGAGCTTGCAGTGGATTTGAGTAAATCTCGTTCTGCATGGCTGTCAGTCGTTGCAGCCAACTCTGAACATCGACCATCGGACTTGGGCTCGGGGTAAACGCTGGCATCGGAGTCGTCGGAGTAGGACTCGCGATGCTCGTCTCAGCGGCAACTGCTGCCGAGGAATTTAAGGCGGCCTCCTGAGCTAACGCTGCCTCGTAATGATCAAGGTACTCCGGTGGAAGAGCTTGATGATGAAACTTAAGTTTCCAACGAGATTTTCTGCGGCCACGACTGTAATGCAATAACAGAAACAAACATTCTCTTTTAACATATTGACACTTTTATAGTGCGGATTTTTCATTGCTTCAATAAACAATCATAAACCCCTACGTCGCAAAAAGACATTACGCATGAATATATAATGTTTTTTAAAAGCGATATCAAACGCGTTCTGTAAATGATATTTTACAAATGTACATCAAATTTACCCAAATTTATCCTATCGGATTGACTTTTGTAAAACGCGAGACCGTCGGTACTCGAAATTGTTTAACTGGATTTTATTTTTTTCACTATTACGGTAGCTTGCTGCATTTATAAAACAAAAACGTTCAACGCTCGCTTACAACAAGAAAAAGATACAAATTCGATGTAGGTATCCTTCGCGTAATTCATTGATTTTTATTCCTTTTTATTGCCTTTTCATTGCCTTTTCATTGCCTTTTCCAATGTTAAACTTACATTTATATTTGTGTTAAAGATCGTTATAAGTAAGTGGTCGTTCGAGTACATTACCTGGCCGGCTTTTTACAACCGTTTTGTTGAGGAATCTGAACATTGAGACCGTCGTGTTCTGGACTGGATTGGTCAGTAGTGCGTTTGAGATTGAGACTACCATCGGGAGTGGACTGTGCGTCTTCGATTTCCGTTTGCGGACTATCAAAAACTTCGTTCTTTATTTTGCTCGAATCGACAAAGCCGTATTTATAATTAATACCGCTACTTTAACAATTACAATACCATCAGAGGAAAAAAATCACGGAAACCTTTTTGTATTTGGCGTGCGTCTTAAAACGAATAAAAAAGCACGCGTGTGCTTCGTCGTTATATTCACCTGAGCGTGTTTGGCTGTCGGCCCCGATCGTCCTCCTCTTGAGGCTCTTGCTTCACTGCCATGCTGCTGAAGGACGGAAGCGGATACTGAATATGCTGTGTAAATCGGAGTGGCTGAAGGAAAGGCGTTGAGCGATCGGACACGGAACCATCTAACCCCGTTGATTGTGCACGGGGCACGACTTCCTCAGTTTGCATAATGCCCCCTGGAACATTGCAAAACAAAGGACTACATTATTTATCTTTTTTCTATTTCAGTTGAGTTTGTCCGAGTTTGTTCGATCGTTGTTATTTCGACACTGCGGAGTCTTATGAGAAACAACTCGCGCATAAAAGAGAATTAACGCGGAGACTTTATTTTAATAAACTTTTTATCGGTAAAGAATGGAAAATCTACTCACGCGGCAATTCGATCGCTAGCATTTTATTACTTTTTTAAAAGTTATTTTTACCCAAATTTAAATTTGTATGGTGATGCGATTATACGTAAAATAAATGACTAACGAATGCGCACGCCTCAACAATGCTGCCTAACAATGATTTATTTTGAGATGATCTGCATGAAGCAGTATACTTCAACGCATCTGTCAACGAATACGGAATGAAACACTCGAAACATGTGTGAGAAAGAACTGTCCATATATGGTCACGAACTACGCCTATTCTCCCTCCGCGGCTGATGCATTCGTTTCGAGATAATATTAGTCATTTTTCTTTTTACTCACGCAACAAATATTTCCATTATTTTCGACTCTTATTAAGATTTATTTTATAATCAATGGATAAGTACATTATCTGCAGAAGAGAAGTTTACGTTTGGAAATATAAGGAATGTTATAAATAAGTTATTCCCCCGTAAAAAGTAAAATTTATATCCTCGATGTTTTTGGCTGTTGTACGTAGATACTTTTGTGAAATCATATCAATATTTATAACTAAGCTAGATAAATATTGATATGTATACAATGGCAGATATTGTAAACAAATGTTAAAATGTTTTTAAACTAATATTAAATATAACTTAAACAATAATGAATTATTGCGGCAAACTCTATTAGGATGTGTACAACTTTATAATATGAGTGCATTTTTCAACCAAAAACGTAATTCTGATGTACGTAAATAAGTACTAGAACGATTAACTAAATTTCATAAAAAATATTTTTAATATATATATATATATATATATATATATATATATATATATATATATATATAAAAGATTTTCAATTTTTATTTTATTTAATTTAAAATAAAGCTGTTTTAGTAATAAAAACTGACCATATTAAGTATTCATATCTTGTATTAGCATTAAAAAAAAATTCTTCTCTAATAGAAAGCTCGAATAATCTAGACTTTATATTGCTTTAAACTTATAAGAGGTAAATAGACAATATAACTAAATTTCAAACGATACCGATTATTCAACGATGCGACCGTTATATGGCTTCATCATACAAAAGAAATTTAATAAAAAATAACTCCTACATCCCAACTATGAATTATCGTGTCGAATTTATCTCATTAGTTTATTCGATTAATTTATTTAATAAGCCATTTTAAAACTATATTGGCGAAATGGACAGAAAAGAAGAATGTGATTACTAATAATAGTAATATAAAAATCATTAAATTTGACACGTTTAATAAATTCGTCGAGTTCTGTGTTTTACGCGTGTACCATTCCGTTGAATAACGGTAATAACAGGAGATGGTTACTTCATGTGACAGTTAAATCGGATGGTTAAGAATTTGTTCCTTGCTCTTCTTATATCCAGTCGAATAATGGCGATACTAGAAGTACGGATGTGAGAAAAAAGAGAGCGAATTTAATAAAGAAAAAAGAAAAAAAGATGTTCAACTTTAAGTTGTCGTAAAGCTACAAGTACTGATAATTTCTCAAATAATCAAGCTACGCACGATCGAGTGCTGCTTTTATATTTTTTTTTATAGAGCGGTCGTTAGTTTTTGAATGCACGAGAAGGTAAACAATGATCTTTTAGCAAATTTCAATAACAATTTAAAATACAACTCTAAATTTTTTAACCATGCGCTACTGAAAGTTGGTAAGTCAACAATTTTAAGCATTTTTAATTCATTTGAAATCGTTTCAGGTATTATGTTTTGCTGCATATTAGGGATAATATATTAGATTATTTATTTAAATTAGTATTGTATATTTGTGTACTAATATTTTAGCGTTTCACTTTAAAATATCAGGTCTACAAGGCAATCTAATTTCTTATAGGTTCTTAAAATTTTTAGCAATTTTGTTTTAGATATTTTCGAAAGTAAAAGTAGACAGAAAGAATAACTTATAAGTAGTAAAATTGATTGCAAACATTTATATTTAATAAAAACTATGTTGTCATATTTGTATTCCAGATTTGATAGTACGTTAAACAACTACAATTAAAAAACTATTTCACAAGTGACAATGGTAAAAAAATTATGGTCTTTAAGACTTGAGGTAAATAGTGTATCTTAATACCAACAACGATGGCAAATTTTCTGTTTAAATACGACTGTTTCTAATATAAACAACTGCCTAAAATTCAGTAATTTTTGCACATTGGAGAGTTTAAAAAATATTCTGAAATTTTGAATAAAATTTTAATTATTTATTATAAAATTAAAATTAAAAAAAAAATAAATAAAGAAAACATACACAGAAATACAAAGATGGAGAAAGTGTAATTATTAAGCAAATTCATTGACGATAAAATTTATTTGTAATAGTTAAAAAGTAATTATTTTGAAAGAACTTTATGTTTTTTCTTTCAGTACTTTATAAAACCATAAACATATAAAAAACGTAACTCTTGTGCAATGGTGGAGTAGGAATGAATAATTGTGATATATATTCGTAGCTTTGTTGTCGTTGCTTTTCTTAGTGAAATAGTGAAAATTCAAACTACGATAATGTAATTAAAAGACTATAGATTCATTATTCAAAAACAATTAGAAAATCACTTTTTAATGTATTTAGGATCTTTTAATCAACATATTAAAATGATCGAATCTACAATAATCTTATTAGAAATATAAGTTTTTACAAAATTCTTTTTGTAAAAGAATAATTATTACATATGTTGAAAATGAACTTTTTTTTACATTAATTTTATTTATAATCTTATTATTATATAATATCACTATTTAACTTATGAATGGAAGAAATATTTTTAAGTCAAAACAAACGAACAAATTTTTATGATAGTTAGTTCAATAATTAAATATATATGTATCATTTACATTAAATTATTGAACCAGGAAAATATTCCGTATAATAATATAAACAATGGACATTTATAGCTAAGATCGAAGAAATTTCACGGTGATTTTGAATGTCGAAATTTACTATGATACTTGCAATGTTTACGAAATTGATAACCTATAAATACGATTCATATTATTTTATGACGAAGTCATTCAGAGTCGAAGATTTGTTACAATTTTATTTATCATCAATTTTACGGGATAATAATTTCTTTTTATGCATATGTAAAGAAATGAGTACATACTCTTCTATTTGTATGTTAATGCGCGTCATTTTAGATGCTTTATTATTAATTTATTAAACCTTTAAAATTACTCAATTCCTTCTTCTTATTATAAGTGAATAATATTCCACTGTATTTTATATTCGCTTATATTTGTATTGACTAATTAGACGATAAATATATTTAATATATTTCTACGTATGGATCGCTTAAAAAAATTCATAAAGTTAATAAAGTATTTTAAACAATGACCACGTAGTCTCTTATTGCTGATACGATGTATCGATAGTTATATTATAATTATACTTTAAATAGAGATGGATTTTAAGAGGAAGGAAAGTTAATGCCTGAGAAAACTCCAATAAAGCACAAAAGTTATTAGAATATAAATAGGCAAGTAACTGGATTACTTATTTGAAAATTCAGAAAATCTTTATATAGCCAAGAGAATCACGGTTGTGTATTTTGGGAATTATAAACGACTAATTTGGTAGTATATTAAACCTATTTTTGGAATGTTTCGAACTAAAAATAAATTTAACATGTATGTCAAACTAATATAGTATTTAACTATCAATATGAATCGACAAATAGGAATTGTATTGAACCGTACAGAATCTGTTGAAACTTGTTTGCACCCAAATCTCATATTTTGAAATATTATTCGTTGTACCTAAACAGGTCACAATGGCGCAGTCACTTAGGTATTTGGTTTCTCTTCGCGGCTTCTTTTTAAATTATTTCATAACTTAAATTAAACGGAAAAAAAAAAAAAAACATTTAAACTAAGAATAATATTCTTATAAATAAATATGTGCTCGTAATTTCGTTAACAATTGTAAATTTAATTATAAAAAAAGTTTCATTTTATTACCACTTAGTACAAAGTGAGCAATTTTCTCCTTGCCTTAATAAAAATTAATAACGTAATTGTTGATTATTAAAAATTCCGCGAAATGAATTCTAAAACGCATAAATATTTACTTCTTCATACAGAATAAAATTATAAATTAAACATTGGATTGGGCACATTATTGAGTGAAAAAATTATAAATATTCAGTGTCATAGAAATATTGAAAAATTAATTTTATTCATTCGTTTATTCATAAATAATGAAAATACAGAGTAGATGATTGATATTATGATTTCAGTCTGTTTAATTTTTCTATTTTTAAACATTCATGTTTAGAAATATTATTATTGAATTAAATTAAACGGGCATTATCTGCTTTTATAAGATAAAACTAACGCATTATTTCATTATCAGATTTTTATCTTCAACGCCATTGTAACTGGGTTAGTAATACATTAAGTCATTCATAACAAATGTATTATTTCTGTTCAGTCGGTAAATAAATACGCGACAATTTTTAGGATTAAATATCTCGGTTCATCGTGATCTAGAAAATATGAAATTTCAGTCCATCATTATATAGATAATAGAGCTATTTGTAGCGACTGCAAGATGCCACTACACCTCGAGGTTGTTTCACGCGCTTTCGTAAGCGGTGTAACCCGTTCTAAGAATCAGCGCAGCCCCAGGAAACCCTTCCCGAGGCGGTTCCAACGATTTTCCCATCGACGCCGAACGCGGAAACAGGAGCCTCGGTGGCTCCTGTTTCCCCCATAATTCCCCACCCGCTTCGTGTGACCTCGGCGAGCCCATCCGCACGAAGATCAACGCGTGGGTGCCCCGAGACCTCGAACTCTGGATCCTACGCGAACTCCATCGCGGTCGATAGGGGTTGTGTTGGTGGTACGGGGCCCATTTACAGGCGCGCGCGTCCAAGCGCGAGCACAATTTATTTTTTGGCTATTCTCGGAGAAGTTGGCGTGGCGCCACTATTTTCGGTTCTCTCTCAAATTTCTCACTCCGTATTTGGGATTACACCACCCGGCGATTTGCCATAGTTACGCCGCGCCTGGTGGCTTCAGAAATAACGCCCGCGGCTACAACGAGTGTCTCGCGCGTCTCCGCCCATCGGCCCTTATTTATCACCAACAAAAGCATTCGCTCTAAGCGGTACGACTCGCGAAGTCCCAGTTGCGAAAAATCGATCCAAGTTCGCCGATGATCGCCGGGAATCGATCGATGGGAGTCGATGCGCACTGGCGAGTGTTACGTTCGTGTCCACGCCGCGATCGATCGAACAAATTGCAGCACATAATTCAGCTGTCAAGCAGGCGTGTCGCATGCACCGCGTTAATTAGCGAATTAGTGTTGGCTCGTGCCAAATCAACCCGACGCGCCTTTCGGAGTCTCGCGTGGGGTAACCGCACGGGTAATGCAAGCTCGAGCGAAGGAGCTTTTCCTCGTTGGAGGAAACAGCTTGGAGAAACAGCTTTACCTGTAACGGGAAATTTGCTTTCCGGCAACATGAATCGGCGAGTGTTCACAGAGTACAGAGGGTAATTGTGGCCATGGCGATGGTTCGGCTTGCTGGTCGGTTTTCGGTGGCGTTTCGTTCGGTGCTGTCGATGCACATCCTCGCCGGGTACCGTCCTCGTACGTCCTATCCGCGGTAATCGGGGCACAACATTGCGGCTCGAGGTAACTCGGTGAAACTCGGTGAAAAGCGAGATGCAGCGACGCCGGGAAGACTGAACGCGTGAACAGAGCCATGAAGCGGTGGAGGCGTAACGAAAGGCCAAGAGGAACAAAATAGAATAGGATAGAGAGAGAGAGAGAGAGAGAGAGAGAGAGAGAGAGAGGAGTGCGAAAATGCGAGGAGGAGGCGGTACGGCGGCGGGTGGGGAAAGTGGAATTTTGGAGAGCCAAGGCGTCTTCTCAAAGACACGGTACCGATGCGACTTGTGACGAGCGAGACGCCAGATCGACTCACGTGCGCTCTCTCGCTCCCTCTCTCTCGCTCTCCTTTACTCGTACGTACTCCGCCTGCGCGGGCCGACGCGTATAGTCCGTGTGTGTGTGCGCGCGCGCGCGTCGATTTATTTTCGGCCGACGCAATTGGAAGTTGGAAATATGAGCTTAAAAAGGAAGAAAGCTCCCCGCGCGGTAACCCGAGACCTCGGGCCGCGATCTCCTCGTACTCTGCCGTGGCTGCGGAAGAGGGCCCTAATAAGGCTTGTGCCGTGGCGCTGATCCGGAAATCCGTCGCGCGAAACGGGCGGCGCGGGCGGACGCGCGTACTCCCGTTTTGGACGGTTGGAAATCCGAGATTGCTCCGAGGATGGTCTCGGACTCACCTCTGCCCAACCTGAGGTGTATATTTAAACGGCGCTGCTCCGCACGTGCTCGCGGCTCCGTCTTGGCCTCCGCCATCGCGGCTATTCTTGTGGAGCCTTTCGTACCCCGCGCGACGTCAGTGGCCGAGTACTCGATGCGGCGACGTGCGGACTCGTATCATCGCCCGGTTTTTTCCCCTTGTGATTTTAGATAGGGTCGACACCGAGAGAAGACACCGCGAGCGAGGCCCCGAAGGGAGACGAGCCGCCCCTCGATTATTCTTTAAATTCGCTTAATCGTTCGAAGCGCTGCGTTTTTCTCGATGCTTTTCACCAGAACTGCCAATTAAAAAATCAATTTCAATAAATCTTACGATGCAGCGAGGCGCTTGTGCGTGGGTGACTCACTTGGCTTATAAGGGGTATAATACGACCACGCCTCCTCTCTTCCATAGGCAGCCAGACAAGCTTTACGATCTTTGGTCTTTTTTCCTCTTTTTTTTCTAAAATTAAAAACACTTTTCGTGTCATTACTGCTCACCTTAACCATCTAAATGAATTTCATCATTCCTTTTACAAAATCACGTCTTGTGCTCGCTACTTCAGTTTAATATAAAATCTTTCTGCGAATCGATCCATCCTATATATTATTATTGCATAACTCCTCGTTAAAGTTATCGAGCGTTTCTACAAATGCGATTCTACCACTTTTTCTTCGCGTTTTGATAAAACGTCTGTACAATGCAAAATACGTTTTTCCATGAAAACCTTATTATTTCTACCAGTGCCTCAAAGTTATTTAACGCGATTACAAAATTCAATATTTACCATTACCGCTCGAGAGGAATATCCGATGCAATTAGTAATTGCATTCTCATAATACCGTACGGTAAATATAAATAAAATATCGAAGTAAATGGTTTATTATAAAGTTGGTATTTCATAATTTTATCACTCAGAAGAGCTCGTTTAGCGTCGAAGATTCCGTTATTATTATAACGCATGTAATAACAACAAATTGAGAAAAATGGGTTGGCCGCACAAAATAAGCATATCAATTAATTTCAAAATGGGAGTTAGCATTTGTATCAGGCGTGTACGAATAAATTAAATTTTATAATATACGGATGAACGAAGTGACGCATCGAGAGCCCTTAAACTGATTTTATTAGGATTGAAATGTATTTCTTTAACGAGGAATTAGGCTCTCGCCTATTTCTTATTAACTTATTAACTTAATATTTTAGTTTCATTCACCTGGATAATATCAAAGCTTTAACAGAATCTAGGTTATATCTGTATCTCTTTGCGAAACCTTTACGTTTATTAGTAAGAACAATAAGAATGTCTGCTCGTTCGAGCAAATGCTCGACAAATGTTCAAGCAATAAAGTATAAATATACGGCCGTATTATCGAGACGCATTATGATCCCGAAAGAGTTCATATTAGCGTTCGGATATTTGTTTACCTTATACCGACAGAAGAAAAATCCAACGATTTCCAGTTTCCTGCTTATTTAAATTTAAATTTTCATTCGAATGGAAATCATTTCATTTTATCGACGCAAAATTTTAATATAATCCATTAAATTGAGCAATACAAGCGCGTACTCGTAGCAACGCAAAACAGGTCTGATTATAAAGTTTATAACGTCATTTACCAAAGAAAGGCACGGACAGCTTCCTGCCGTTTACGAAACGGGAAGATAATTAATACACTCTCGCGCGTTCATGGTAATACGCTCCAGAATCAAGAAATCGTGAAAGAGAAAGAGAAGTCAGAGAAATCGAATGTCTTGCTTGAAAGCAACTTGGCGAGTTCGAGAGTTAAACATAGGCCAATAACTTCGCCTACGCGAAGCCAATTCAAAATTTTCAACGAAAATGCTTCAAGCCGATCGTTCCGGATAACATTTAAGCGATGAACTTTTATTTACGAGCATCTGTCAATCATCGACGAACTACCAACTGAGATTCGAATGCGTTCCAAAGTACTTTCATTCGACGATAACAGCGTAATACAGGAGCATCTGGACAATTGGACGTTTGCTAATGACTGGATAAATTATTCAACGAGGCTTGACCTCGCATTCCTTATTTTTGACATGGAAATGTTAAGTCCACTTGCCTTTTTAAAGCTCGTGTATCGTACCGCGCTGCTTTATAGCGTTGTAGCGATAAAAATAAGTAATTGTGCGAGAGGAAAGCATCTTCCCAGGAATTCTATTATATAATTTAACGCGCGAGGAAATTACCCAACGCGATAAATCCATTTGGAATTTCAATGTAGCAGTATTCAAAGATCCACTTTAACGACGCTTGTTTACATATCCCTTTTCGGCTATTCCTCGCTGTACCACTTTTTTCCTCGCGTTACACAGCAAAGGAGGCAGTAAAAGCTTTGCGCAAATGAGTTTTGCGTGCCGTCATTTTGGAGTTCGGGAAGCGATATATCCAAGTACTCGATGCGAAAAATGGGACAAATTTGATTGACGCGTAAAATCGAGTATTAGTGAACACTTGAACGCCAAGTGTTGAAGACTTTTTCGTGCCGAGTTTTAGCTTTTACACTTTGCATGTAATATTCACGAAATAGAACTAGTTGGCTTAGGAAAGACGAAAAATGAAGAGAGAAAAAACGAGGAGTAACGCAATGTACGTGTCACGATCTTTCACAAGTTGCGTTGCCCGTGTGCACAGTGTCGACGTGACTTCGAAAACAAAAATCGAAAAAGTACGCGCGCGAATCTATGGTACGACGATACTGGTTCGCTGGTTTTATAAGCGGGAGTTTTCTCACTCGCTTGCACCAGGCGAATGTAAAGACCGTCACTGATTAGCTAATATTCCCATCGTTAATCTCGTTCTTGCATCCTTTTGATCGGTATAACATCTTGTACGCTCTCCACCTCGACATTTTCTCGACTGTAGCCCCTCTGGTACTTATTCCCTTATCGTTTCCCTTTTACGTCCCTTTTTAAACGGACTAGCTCTTTACGCTCTTAATCTTTTCTAAAATCCCTATTAGGTTTTCGCTCGTTTAGTTTTGCTACGTGCATTAACCATTATCGTATATCTTATCGGAAAGTTACCGAGCCTGATAAGGTATGCATTTCATTTGTGGCAGCTATCGGCAGCAGTCCAACTTGGGTCGAATCGAAGGGAACGAGCACAGCTGGAGACCATTTGATGTACTATGAAAATAGCCTTCAAATATTAGTTCAACGCTCGAAAATAGATTTCATTGGCTCGTCAGAAATTTGAAAACACCTTCGAAAGCTCACTCGTGTTCCGCTTGGCCGCGACTTAATCGGAAAACAAAGCTCGACAATTACTATTCTTTGCGGCTCGAGCAAATAAGCTCGATTAATATTTGCCGCAAACAACGCTCTTATTCCTTCCCCCTGGACTTTCAAATCTATAATAACCAGGCGTAACCAGCGTGAAAAAGCAGCGACGGCAAGGGTAAGACGGTCGAAAGAGCAACGAGATAAAGCGAACGTTCCTACGCGTCGGAAAAGTCCGAGGCATAAGACGCGAATGCGCAAGTTGTCGCTCGAGGGACCCGCGGAAATAAGAAGCGCATAAAGACATTATTGGCAGACATACAACGATTGGCAGTTTAGCTCGAGGTGACTTCTCTCTTTACCCCCTTCCCCGATATTCTCCACCTACTTTACCCCCTTTCTTCATCAGAGCGCCTTTCTAGCCGGTGCCTCGAGCCGCCGCTCCCGATCGACGACGCCTATGCCGCGGTTTACCTCCTCCAATCGCATTCTTATCTTCGCTACCGCTAATTATCTCATCTTCCATCTGGCCGTCTTGGATAACGCTGGTCTCCTCGAATGTACGAGCGAGCGAGTGCGCGAGCCTACGATAATCGCGCTCGAAATTCCTCGGGGGGTGGCCTCGGGGGTACTCGGTCGCTCCTGGCAAAAGTCAGTGCATCCGACGTCAAGGATGATATTTTTCTTCGTGAGATGGCTTACGCGAGGCTTACGCGAGGCTTACGCGAGGCTTACGCGAGGCTTACGAGAGATCGCGAGCCCCGTCGATTTCATCATTGAACGATCGATGTCCAGTGTCGGATAAACGAAAGATAAACGGCGCGGAATTTGCCGGCAATTTTTATTTATACGTCCGTCTAAAAATAAGAGCCGCGGGGGCGCGATGCCAGTTGACAAAGATCGAGCGACGCGCGTCCTCTCATCTTACCGCGGCGCGCTGGATCCTTGAAACAGAAAATCGCGCGCCACTATATCCCATTTAAAACGAGCGGCGGGGGAGGGTCGCGAGGATGAAAAAGCCGACGCGGCCGCATTTAATTTGGTAAGTGCGCGCGCGCGCACTTCGGGCCCCGATAGCCGTGCTAGATTTTATTTTTGGGGAAGCTTAGAGACGCCTCGCGGCACAGTAACTCTAGAACTACTGAATTAGGTTGGAACGAAAATACCGGTGGCGCACCCACGCGCGCCCCTCCGCCAGGAGACTCTTCCCACCGCGCCCGTCATACCACTGATCGGTCCCACCCCCGCGGACCACACTGTGGTACGCGTCGAACTCGGGAGAGCGGTTATCGAAGTTTGTCCAGTGCTCGTACCCTTTCGTCAACTTGATTCGTCGAGGACTCGAGACTCTGGGAGGGACCTTTTGCATTCGCAGATAAGCGACGCTGAGGTTTCTATTGTCGCCTGTAACGTAGTATTTCCGACGCTAGATTCATCGAATTATCTTTATTTCTACGTAGAGCGCGTTTATTCGCTGGTGCGTCTTATTCGTGCATAAATTCAGTGCAGAAAAAATGTTCTTCTTTCGCGCAAGGCTGTTTGGAAATACCTTTAATCTTTCTATATAAAGAAAAGCAAATGCTCACCTACCAAT
The DNA here is from genome assembly GCA_018907045.1 of Wiebesia pumilae. Taxonomy (NCBI): domain Eukaryota; kingdom Metazoa; phylum Arthropoda; class Insecta; order Hymenoptera; family Agaonidae; genus Wiebesia; species Wiebesia pumilae. The sequence continues at coordinate 9,501,378 of JACCHZ010000138.1, forward strand.
GATAGATCTTACGCAATATCGAATACTTTTGTAATTCATTCGATTATTAATACGGTGGAAAAAGCTAAAGCTACTGCGAAAAAATTCAAGGTTACTTCGCTCGAGAAAAAAGCAATAACGTTTTTTATTTTGTAAAGCGAGTAATATTCTGATCGCCTGACAGAGGAATATTGTACTCGTTACAGGAGAAGGTAACAAGGTATACAGAAATTCTAACAGGCTCTTTTTTTTACCAGTGCATTTAATTATTATTTGCTCTAACTACATTTTCTTTTAAATTATCGCTCCTGATGTGTAACGGCATTTGGTGAGAAATAATTACACATTTCTGATTAAGAAATCGAATATATATATTTTAAGAGTCTTTGTAAACTATACCGAGTTCCTATTACTTTACAAAATTGTCATGTAAAAATCGTATTTCCTTTACACTCGATTCCTTTACACTCCAAGTGGGCAATTAGAAATTGTCGCTACGAGTCTCATCAAAGTCTCATCATGTATCGAGTCACGGCGAGTGCAACATTTTGGAAATACTTTGAAAACGCGTCAGTTATAAAAGAGTAGAGTGAGTACAGTGAGACATTGTTCAGCAATGGTTATTTGTAAAACTTTCATAATACCATTATGCAATGAAACTTATTATTCAGCAAATTCACAATGAGACAGAAATGTTTTACTCGTTTGGATTCGTTAGTAAATCTAACCAATAAGTCACACAGTCCGTAGGGCAAATTAAGACAAATAGGAGCACTTGGTAGAACTATTATCTAATCGCTCTATTCGTAAAAGACGCGTTCGTTCAATTTAATGTCGACAATGAGCGAATATTACCGCGAAGAAAAGAATTCCGCAATTATGAAAAAATTGAATATACCGAATGAATAATATCACAAAATAAATATGATCGGACAATATTGCGAATTTGAAAGCATGACAATCTTTTCTGATACGTTGTACAACTTATTTTCTTAAGTCTTATGTCTTTTTAACCGAATAGTTGCATTACGACGTTAATTATAGTGTTTCTACACAAGTTGAAAATGTGTTGCAGAGACGAGAAAATAATTATATTCTTCTCATTCTGTCAAATTGTCGGGAGTGAGTTAAATTTTTGTACGTTTGTTTTATAAATGGGGATCAAAAAATATTCTTTAAATTTTAAAGGTAGGACAATGATGCAATAAAAAATAATAACAAGGCAAATGAAATCGGTGACGAAATGAGTAATAAAGATTTTTATACGTAATTTAAAATACCGGAATTAAATTTTCGAAAAATATCTTCATTCCCATTTTATTCCGAAACCTGCTTCATTGAATAAAAAAGTACATTTTTTTAATATTCATTATATTTCGAGACTATCCCATTAATATAATGCCACTTATTAATTTTGCCGTATTATTGAAAAATACATTCTTTTAAGGAGAAGCGAGAGATGATTTGTGTGAAAGGGAGCGAAATCAATTTTTCTTTCGATATTCTTATTGCGAATGCATTATCTATTTAAGCGAAAGCTATATTCACGGTTCTAATAAAAAATTACAATTCTACGAAGAGTTCCTTGAATTTATTTATTTAATTATTTAGTTCTTTCGAAGTCTTTTTAATATCCAGCCTTCGGTTATGTACGTAATATCAATAATGCTTCTTTGCCGGTTTTTGCAATTACCAAGTACGGAATATCAAGCCTCGAGCGAAATTTAGGTTTTGCAAAAGGCAAAGAAAGAAAACTTGGATTTAACGCTGTGCACTCAAAAGACCAAAAAATCTAAGGTAAATATTATTCCCCTTTTTCCTCGTTGCAACAGAATATTAAGACGAGAATAAAATAAAATAAACTAACTCCGAAAGAGACAAAGAGGCAAGAATAAGAACGACAGAATCATCCGGAGTGTTGCATAAAAAGTGAAGCGCGGTTAACGATTCATTGGCAACAAAATTAAAAAAAGCAGAAACACGCGTGCGCTCGCGCATGCGCGCAGCCAGTCGAACGAGTAAGAATGGAGCATCGAGATGTAACCAGGGGAGGGGATTGGGAAGAGTTACACGGTTGGACCGATTTCATTCAGTAAGGGAATTCACGTACCGGTTCTTTCGCTGCCCTTCTCCTTCCACTGTGCCATCGCCCCTCTGCGCCGCTTCATTCATCAAAATACACAATCGCACTTCGCGGCCGTTCGTTTCCTAACTTCCTTTCACTTATACACATTTTTAACTGGCTTCCAATCTTTATCTTTCGTGGTTATAAATCTCGCGATAAACCCTCGCAGGCCCTTTTCGCGCCGATCTCGTACGGCCATAACGCGAGTCGCAACCCGCGCTTCATCTGTCCCTCTTGGCGATAATAGCGACAGAGGCATAATTCATGGAAATAATTCGGCCGGCACCCGTTGACGCGCAACAGACGCGTCGCCGAGTTCTTGCGGGCGATTTTCTTTGCCGGCGGGACGATCTCGATTTCCCGGCGCCGAGTTCTTATCTTAGCCCCGACGCAGCGGCTCTCGGAGTTTTTCGCTGTCGGGAAAAGCGGTCGTGCTTTCGGCTCGCGAACAAAGGCCTAAACCTAAGAGATGGATTTTAATAACCGGGAGAGCCAGATAGCGATATGCGGCGCGACGCTTCACGTTAAATGGAGCATTCAGGGGCATTCATTCGTCGCGTTATCGCCAATAATCGATATCCCCAAGCCACGGCTGGCCTGGCATTACAAACGCAGAGAAATATCGGCTATTAATTTTCCAAGTTCCTTATTAAGGTTAGATGAAGATAAGTAGTTACGGGTGCTCCAGCAGCAGCAGCAGGCGTACATGGAAACGTCGTGGTCTGGTAGGTTTGAACAGCCGTGTCGCAGATGTTCGAAAACGCCTCGTTTCCCGGTATTTACGTCGCGGAAAAATCCGAATATGCGTATTCGTATATCTCGATCGGTTGATAACGCAGAGTCTCTTGTAATTGCGAGCGGGACGAGGAAATAATCGTCCCGGAACAGCGAGGATATGGGCGTCATTATTATCGTGCACGGGCCCGCATCTACCCAATTAACGCAGCGTAAAATTTCAAAATAAACGAGGAGACTCGTGGAAGGGGAATGAAAGAAGAGAGCAAATAGATTGCCTTTGATACGTCTTGCCAGTTTTTGCCGCGGGGCTCATTTTCATAAGCCCGTATGTGCGCGCAGAAGAGCTCGTTTTTTTTTATCGAAGGCTGAACAATTCCAGCTCCTCTTGCGACCGGAAGGTGTACGTAATGGTACTGGTTGGTAATAACGAGAGAGACCTCGACGTCCCAAGAGAAATCGCTTTATCGTCGCACGCGTCGCGATCCTCGTTTCTCGCGGAATCTTTAATCGGAGGTTCCTCCGATAAAAGCCGTTCGCCACTCAACAATTCAAACGTTCTTTACTTTTCCAAATTCACGGGCGGATTCCGTCAATAAACAAACGTGAAATAAATGTCCATCGACGTATTCGCTCGTGGCTCCTGGACATTGCCAATAGATGCGCGATAAATAAATCGTTCAAAACACTCGTGCCATTATTTTCCTTTCTATCGCGGAATACGTTCGCGATTCCAACCTCGTTGTTCTTCCCAACTGATTGCGTACACGCGAAAAATTCATCTCGGTATCGTCGGCCGATGACTCGTACAAAACGCACGAGTGTACGCAAACACTTTTTAACGATAAACGCCAGAAGAACGGTGCACCGGGATAGTTATCGTTCCTCGCGCAATCGAAAAGAATATTCCAGTCGACTGAGGAAACGCGAGTCCTCGTATCCTCGCGTCTTCGCCTCCGGAACCTCTTCGGACGCTGTTATCGGTAGTCCGCGGGACCAGCGACGAATCGTCGCAATCAACGTAATCGCCTTCGCGGAGGCTAATAACAAGCCGGCGACTCACCATCGGCGTGGAATCCATCACGGGACCCGAGCAGGCGTTGTCTCCAGGACGGCGTGCGTCGCCGTTGGGCGTCCCTGTGGCGGCGGTTCCCAGTCGATGCGTAGCGACACGGTGCGTGTACATCGCGCGCACGAGAGCGCGATCCGAGCGTGACTATTCGACCGCGTCCGGCGGCGCTCGACGGGACGCCCTCGAGGGCCGGTGCACCAGAGCCCTCGCCGCGGGGTGGGGGGCACTTCATTCATTACGATTTTTAACGCGGCCCCACTCCGCGGCGGTCGCGAGGGCGCGAGCGACACGAGATGGTGGTGTCGGCGGAGGAGGAGGAGGAAAACGAAAGCATCCGAAGCAAACAGCTCATCGTGTACCGTTATTATCGCGGCAGGGCTTTCGGGGGACGCCGTCGCGTGGGTGAGGTCCGCCGAATCCGCCTTTGCGAAATCCCGATCGCGTTACGTAAAATCGGCCGATCGCGATCGACGGGACGGGCGCACAAAGGGTGACCGTCCCGCGAAAATCGGTAGATCGCGTGGGCGGCCGCGTCCTGGGAGGCCCGCGGCTGACTAAAAATCGCACTCTACCCACGTCTCTTGGACGGGGCGCACCTCCGCGAACCGCCGAGGGGAGAAGAGGCTGCTAACCTCGGACCTCTCGCTCCATCTCGTACGTTTGGCTCGCGTGCGTTCGGCGATACGCGTTGGACGCCCACTCGCGATAGTTTGCCCCGAGACATCGCGTCTCAGCGACGAGAGAACGCGATGAACGATTAAAAGCCCTTACCCGGGACGAGTCCCGAGGCGCTGATAACGCGCGTGTCGCAACCGAATGAGATCTAAGTCTTTGCGGGGGATTTTATAAAGACGCGGTTGGAAGGCTGCGGATCTCTTCGCTTTCTCGCGTTATGCTCCAGGTCGCGAAAACACTCAAGAACGAGTCTCGAGGCGCGAAAAATCACTTGGGTACTATGATGTCTCTTAGCGTCACCAATACGAGGAATGTTGACGTTGAGTCGAAGCTTTTCTATCGAACGATGTGCATCGAAACTTTTTCCTGATTAGAGAAGACTTGAATAAACGATGAATGCGCCGGTCCAATGACGTTTCCTAAGCACTTTCACACGTGAATAATATGCTCGTGAACTATTAGATCTATGAGTAGATTTAGATATTACGTAAGGGATTGACAAAGGTTTATATTTTATATCATTTTATATCATTTTATATCATTTTATATCATTTTATATCATTTTATATCATTTTATATCATTTTATATCATTTTATATCATTTTATATCATTTTATATCATTTTATTCAACGTGCAATAGTCACGGTTTTTCATACGTAAGCCTGCTTTACAGTTTGACGCAGAAGATTTTACTTTCTTTAGACTTTATTAATAAGTATATTTGATAAAAGTACATTTTGTTTATATTTCGTGTTAAAAAGTGTACAAAAGTAGATAAAGCGCAGACAATTTTGAAAGTTTAAATTCGAGCTGCAAATATTTACAGTTTTTACATCTTTATCATTTAGACGTATGTAACTCAAAGTAGTAATTTTTGTTTTATACTTGGATATATAAATCGAAAGTGAAAAAATAACTGCATAAATTGTATGCTAATGAAGCAATTTTCTTTTCCCGATGAAAATCCAGAGTCTCATTGATCTTTGTTTAATTGTTCTCTAAATAGTATACGATGATGATTAGATACGTGGATTAAAATAGCTTTAATTGTTCTTTTTTTGTATTAGTCTACTTGATCATAACTTGAAATACATTTAATTTAATTACACGTACACTAACTGCGTGTGGAGAAATTATTTGTTAATCTATAAATATATTGAATGAATATATATAATTATGAAAAGTATTTATACCATAATTTATATGAAAATTGAATTTGAATTTATTAGAATTTATTATACGTAATAGATCTGAAAGAACAATAAGCTTCAACAATCCCATAAGTTAATTTGGTAAATTATATGAGAAATCAAGAATGTTTATAGATGTTTTGCAATTTTTCAATTACAACTAAAGTCATCGAGACAAAATTTTAGTAGCATGCATATTTATTTAACTTTTTAGGTCAGGCTGAAATGCAAATACATTGTGTAATGTACTGCATGATTTGTTGAATTAGATGCTGCATATAAAAGCTTTAACAGTATTGTACGATTGTTTTTAAATCGACGTTTTGATGCGTGAGAATTCTCTTGTGAATAAAATTTTACAACTCAAATAACATTGCAAACTTATACATTTTTAAAAGTTCTTTCTAAGCTTAGTTATTGTTTTACGTACGTCTGCGTCATTTTACAATAGTAATTTACTTTCCATTATAAGAATAAGTCACAAGTGGATCAATGATCCTAAAATATTCTTTCAAATAGTTATACATTATATTTTAAAAGAATCGGTTATCGTCAAACACGGTAAATTAATTTAAGGCTAAATTATGAAAAATTACATTTTTCTGTTAAAGATTTTATTCGTTGTTTAATACAAAGTATACGTGTCAGTTGATTTATTGTAATTCTTGGAATATTAAGTCCTTGATTACGTGGCTATAGAACCACCGATCCATTATTAAGGATACATTTTTATGGATGAAATAAATAATTTAAAGCAATTTTGCGTTATATAAAACAGTAACTACAAGTATGATTATAGAATGAGATATTTAATTCATCGACATTGAGTTGAGATTATCAAAACATACGTATAAATGAAGCATTGAAATTATGTATTGGTGTATTTTTCCGTTCTCTTCAAGAAATAGAAAGCAACATTATACGCACGCGTTGACTTGTAGATTTAGAGTAATTTTCGATTTCGAGGAACTTTCCATGATAGTTGATATCGGGAAGTTGTATTTAGAAAGAAAGCATGTCTGACATAGAATCTGTCAAAGACTCTCAAAGATAAAACATTGTAACGAAATTGAAATCGTGTCTTTTTATTATTTAAAAAGAAAGAAAATGTGCAGTTAAACTTCAGGAAATAATAAGTGGTGTCTATTTGTGTCTAACTGTTTTCTTTTCCACGTATGCAAATAATTTTGCTTCATTTACGGATGGCGTATATATAAATTTCAGCGAAAGCCGATGTTATGTAAACAAGGAAATATTCTATAATTTTTATCAAAATTCGCATTTATTATCAGTTAAATTTCTTTACATTATTTTAGTTAAAATCCAATGAAAAGCTTCGAAAATAAAATTGTTTAAATTATAAATACAAGCGAATGTACATGACTTGTATAATAAAGGATAAAGAATAATTTATTTAAAATACGATAATCGGTAAGCGGTTAGATGTATCGAAGTAAAATTTAGCATAATGACTTTTCTATACGTAGAAACTGACATGTGGCTTTTAAAGTCAATAAGTTATTTCCATATATTTAAGAGGTAAATATTAAATAGAAATTTCTTTTCGTGTAGTTTCATTAGCTCGAATGATTATATAATTATACGCGTGTGCTCATTATAATCTAATTTGAAAAGCATTGTCAAAGTATATAATCGAATCATTACAATGATTAACTACAAGGATAAATATAACTATGGAATGTTCCCAAGTGTAATCGATTCAATGCGTTGTTTAATACTGGTTTCATTTGTACAAGAGAAAAAATTTTCGAGTAGAACATTAAAAATATCATCGTATTTAATGTAAGAGAAGAAAGCGATAAAACCACGTTAAGAGATGCGGATAGTATTAAGAAACGGCTAATCGCAAAAAGAGGAAGAGACACGGTCAAGGAAGTCATTGAAGATTCTCAGTTGCAAAAAGGAAAATGAGATGGGCATCGATTAAAATAAAAATTCAAGATAAGCTTTTATTTACATATTTTATAAGCTCTACATTACCTTAAAGTTGTCGTAGTTTTCTGTACAAGGAAAAACAAACTCAGATGAAAATATGCATACTGACAAGTAAAGAAGCTTTTTAGTTTTGTGAATTCATACTGCTGTGCATGCGATTTACATAAACGTATTCACAAAAAAAAGAAAAGCCAAGTTTAAAGAGACAAATGACACTTTTATCGAAAATCAACTTATAAGTTAAGTGTTCAAGTGAAGAAATTGCGTAAAAGAATATATAAAAATATGAGAGTAATTTATGTATTTTAGAGGTAAAAGTTTCCGTTCGATTTCGTTTGACAGTTATAAAATAACCGAAATAAAATTAATAAGGATGCGTGTTTCCTCTTGAAAAAACTTTTTAAAATGAAATATTTTTCGAGATTAATTTGAACTCAAGCATTTGTTACAATTTATTTAATTTTGGTCCTAGCATTTGTTCAAATAAACTCAGCTGACAACCTCTTTACCCCGTTCGCAGCCAAGTTTATATACCCTCGTTCGCCTATTCCTGTCGATAATTTATTTGGTAAAAGAGACAGGCTTTAAAATTTGTAAAGCTTTTCTTTTTCAAATACCATTACCAAGTATAAAAGTCAATTTTGGTCAAGTAGGTCGAGACATCTATAATTTTAATCCTTGACATGTCACGTGTTTGCTTCTAGCGTGCACGCACTCGTATGTTTTTATGATAATCTCTTATGCATTTAAAGAAAATGTGCATTGACTACTCGTAATAATATCTGATATTTCGATCTTTTACTTTTCCTTATATAGGCAACGACGTTGCTTTGCGAGATCTTAGAGTTCATAGACGCGAAAATAGAAATCTGTTTTTATTTTTCGAAGTTTACTCGATGCTTATCTTTTTTGCGCGATACCTAAGAAAGCTTTAGCTTTCTCTCTCTCTCTCTCTCTCTCTCTCTCTCTCTCTCTCTCTATTATTTTATTCTCCTTTGTTGATGTACACATCTACCATTATTTAATATTTTTACTAACACGTTCAAGTTACGTACCCAACCTAAATCGAGATATTTCGAATTGTAATTGTATTGGAATCATGCGTAAACGTTTTATTTAATATTATGCAAAACGTAAGTAATACAATACAATTATTTACATTTGAATTTAATTTTTATGCCAACTGTAAATTAAAGAAAATTTAAGTAATAAAGTTTTTTAAATTGTTAATGATATAAATAACCAAGATATTATATATTACGTAATCATGTTGTGGTGTATTTAAATTATTGAATTTTGTTAATTTTATTTTCGGTAAATTTTTATTATAATCATTTTACTTATTTGGTCATTGAATTGAAATAATTATTTCAATCTCTTAAACATTTAATGCATTTTTATATCTAATGTAGTAACATTAAATTTTGCTTTCTTGTTAAGTTATTCATGAAAGAATAGAATGTAGAAATATTTATGCATAAAGTGAACTTATAGCCATAACACTTATTTAGTACGTTATTGATATTTATGTAAGAGATTTTCATAAAAAAAATCAGTGTGAATCATTATTTCTTTGCAAATTAAATCAACAGACTGTACGAAGTTTTTTTCTAGTTATAACTAAACATAATAATTATTAATGCTAATACCATAATACCGTAGCCATTTGAATGAATTCAACGACATTACGAGAAAATCTTTTAATCTCATCACATTTCGTTACAAAAGATGGTTATTATGATCTTTCAAGACTATACAAACTGATGACGTATTCGATTATTATAACATTTTGGCCATAAAATTGTTTATTTCATCTTACTCAATTAAAATTGCAAAGAGTGCAAAAAGAGGAAATGATATGATTGTATATTAATTAAATATTGATTTCTTTTATAATTTGGTATTTTTTTCTGAAACGGACTTTCGAACGAAACACTTAAAAAAGCTTTGAATATTCATTAGTATAAATATAGAAAATATATTTTTTATAGAATCCAGTCCATAAAAGAATTAAAATAAAAAATGTATCTGTTAAAAATTAAGTTTCTCGAATGATTCAATTCTATTTAAGGTAATGACACGTATTTATGACATGCAATAATTTAGGATGCTTGAATTAGAATTCAAGTAAATGAGTTGATTTTTATTCAGTATTAATAAATAGATATTGTATTATAATCTTAAATATTATCATATATTTTAAAAATATAGCGTTAGAGATACTTTTTTGAATAAAAGGTCAAGCGATATTTAGCATTAATAAAATGAATATTACTCTTTTCTCTACAATTTTTATTAAATATCTGTCTTTGTGAAATTTAACACTGTGAAAATGAAATTAAGATGTTAAGCTATTCCATTATTGCAACTTTATAAGGACTTTATTAGAAATTTTGAACGAATGATGAGTTTTCACAATTCTTTTCAATTCATTAGACAAATAAACAGAAATTAAAATTTATAGAACTTTTACAAACAATTGAGTCTTGCTTATTATTATTCATTTATCGCTCCTATTAACATTGAATTTAAAACTATGACAATTATATTTCTTTAGTCAGTTGGATATGTAGGGAACAGTCAGTCGAGGCCACAAAGAACCGACTATTAAATCTCATTGATGGTTTATTCTTGTGTTGAATATATTACGCAGTCTTGCCCAATTTAACAATTTGATTTTTTTAATAACATATTTACTTAACCGATACTTGTTTTTATTTACTGATATTTCTAAAAGTTTTTATAATAACGACGAAACTTATTGGAAAATTATATTTAGCGTGGAAGGATGCTTAACCTGATACATTATAATTATGAATAAATCAGATTACCAGAATTAATCCATTGCCTCTCCTTTAAAAGATAACCTATCGATCACTTTTAATATATTTCTATCAATGCCTCATTTCAGGATTAATTAATAATAATCAGTTGTAACTTTTAGCATATAAAGCACAGTTTATAATCTTGAAAACATTTTCGAATTATTGTAAATGATATAAAAGATTAGTGGATCAAAAATAATAAAAATGGAATCAATTGTATTGATTTTAAATCGTAAGAAAGTGTAAGCTATGGACTCTAGATGAAATGACAAAGTTCTTAACTGCGAATTATTAAATTTGAGAAACAATAGCGATTCGTTTGTAAAATACATCCGATTAAAAGGTGATTTTAAGTATCCGAAATAAATATAATTAGCACGAGTAATAACAAGTCATAATAAAACAACAATAAAACTCTATATGGATCTGTCCTTTATTTCAGTAAAAAACGATCGCGCCCATACATTCCAATCCCACGCGAATATGTATCTCTAACGTTCCTCCGTATGAGATGCCTTCTTATACCGAACACACAACTTTTCATTCTCCGTCTTTCATCTTGCTTTTATGAATACTAATAATCATATATGCATAAGAAATTACTTTCTAAAAAAATTTCGCGGACGCTTTTAAAAATTGCAATTTGTAACATGTGTGGTTTTGTTAATGAGACCATTGAGTCAAATCATACGATAAAAGCCATATTTAGTCTTTTTTTTAGCTAATATTATGTAATCATAGTGCATTTCTTGTATAAAAATCATTTTGCCGATATTAATACAAATATTAATCACGATTGATCCATTATTTTTCTCTTTAAGAACAATAAGTATAAATCTTGAATAATTTATAAAACTATTTTGACAACATAGATGGTTATTACGTTGAGAATAAGTAACAATGGTAGTTACAGTTCCAAAAATAAATTTGAAAGTGAATTGAATCATACACACATTCGAAGAATTATTTTACCATTTTTTTAATTTTTCGTGATTTACGTTTTTCCTTAATTAAAATTGAAAACCCAATATACAGTAATGCCAAAGGAATACAACTATATTTTGCTAATAACTGAACTCTGAGTACACAGAGAATAAAGTAGAATTTCATAATGTTTCAGTGCACAACACATGTATGATCCTTTATGTACGTAATCGATATTAAATTTATCGTGTTTTTAAATCAGCCTTAAAGTCAAAAGAGATTTAAAGGCTTCATATAATTAATCTTCTAATGAAATAATGCTTGTGGCATTTAAAAAGGTTGATTGTGCAATTTTACTCGAGAAGAAAATACGAAAACATGAATTTTGTGAGAATTAGGCAGCGAATGTATCGTCTTGCTCACATTACTGATATTTATTTCTAAGTAATTTGGTCTCTTGCTTAAAATTACGCCTAACTTATCTTTATGCTTCCTCCCGTAATGTGGATGTCAAGGCTTGATTAGCGGATACATTCGTCTCGCTTAATGTGCGATCAACGTAAAATATCTACAAGTATATCTACATAAGCGAGGAGCATTAATAAATAAACCGATAATTCGATCGGTGATTTATTTTCCATTATTGCTTCCAAAAAGAACGACATGCGCTGTTTTATTAGCGACAGCTCGGTAGATCTCGTTGTCAACATCGAATTATAAAATTAACGCGCAAATAGCTGCGAAACTCTTTGTGCGGAGCACAACTCGCTTGCCTCCAGATCAAGCGATGGTTTTCCGCAAATATAGTTTACATCACTCTCGGGAATGTAAACTCGTGCTTTCTCCCCGGCAGATCCTCCAAGAGCTATAAATAAAACGGAAAAAAAAAAAAAAAAAAAAAAGAAGACAAAGGAGAAAAAGAGAAAGACAAAGAAAGCATGGCCGAGCATCATTTCTGTGGTGAGGCTTTTTCGCGCGTTCCAATTTGTCATTTGTCGAAGCGGTGCTTTGGTCGGTTGCACGATCCCTCGGTGTCCGAAGTCTCGAGTGCGGCACGTGGGCGTAGGAGTATGTATGGGACAGTTGGGACCGCCTAGGGACCATGGCACAATGTACACGACACTACCTTACAATGTCTCGTAGAATCAATATGGATAAAGCACTAAACGACCATAAAATATCTCTTATGCCTTTGCTTTAATTGTATTTATATCTGGGGAAAAGGCATTTTACCATTCGTCTTATTGTTTACGCTAATGAGAAGATTTCTGTCACACTTTTGTTGTATTCGTTTCTTATATTTTCGTTATCTTAATGTCTATGCAGATTAATTATTAATGCGATTGTAAAATAAACTCTCGTTGTATTTTTTATACCTTCGCTCGGAAAAATGACCGTTTTTCCATGATACCATCTTCCTTCGTCCAACGTTCTTTTATTTCTATGAAATCACAAACTGATTTCACATTTAAAGCTAGTATCTTTCTGCCTTTTACAAAATTATAATTGGCTTAATGCTTTACGCGATGTAACGAATACACGTTATGAAAATAATTTACTAATATACTATTGTGTTTTCTTTTATTTCGTTTTACATGCTACTCGCGCTCGTATTATTATGTCTGCTTTATTGTAGGTATCGATAAAAGGCAGAATTTTATACGCCTCACTCTTGTATAGTGTCAGATTTGTGCGTCTTATTCTCCACTTTTCTTATTGGCTCTTTCATCATTGAGACTGGAATAAAAGATTTATCGTTTTTTTTCCTTTTCTAAACCATGAATGCGTCTTTTAGCGTTAACGTACTTGACTCTAAACTTTTGCTTAAATATTACACGAATGACATTTTAATTTAACAGTGTTTTATATGCTTAATGTAAACTTGTGTTCAACTGATTCTGTATATTTTCTATGATTCGATTCATTTCACCTTGTAACTTATATTAAAATAAAATCATTATTTTATCAACGAGTACAATGATTTTTTTTTCAAATTCGATGATTCTTTAATAATTTTTAAGTATTTAATATACTTTTATAATAATATATTATGCATGCGGTATTATCTGTGGATCATAAAACAATAAGTATGTGAAAAAATTTTGTTAGAGTAAAAGAAATGTTATCGCGAGTAATTCAAAATTTCAATAGAATAATCGGCCGCGAACTTTCCAACGCAGCGTTGAAAGGGTCTTAAGCTGCACCTTCGGAGTCTGCGTACATACACGATACGTGGATAACCGGAACCCGAGTCGCCTACGCACTTTCAACTTCGTCTGATACTGGTTCGTGATCAGTGCTTAAGCACATGTCGCGCTAAACTTGTGTACAGAGAACATTATCTTAATTTTTATTCGTTTAATCAAACGCAAACAAACGAAAACCTTGAAATATCAATTTATAACTGAAAAACTTAAGAAAAGCAAAAAATAAGTCATATCAAGTCATATCATGATGTTCACGTCAATTTTATTACAAAAATGCTTTGTACATTTACTCTTACTTAAAAAGAATATTATATATGTATAAACGTATATATATATATAATTTTTTTTAATCTGAATTTTACAATTATACAAATTTTATTATAAATAATTCTTTTTTATACAAAATTGCAATATATTACAATAAAAATCTATTTAATTAATTTCGGCCGTGTCTAAAAGTGTATTAAGATTTGTTGGTAACCAGGTTGTCCCATTATGACAAACAAATAATATATCACTATCGATATAAGCTTGAACGTTGCCAACCTTATAAACTTGTTTTCCTTCACGATACCTATTTGCAAGTGGCATAAATAAAATACCTCTTTCTTCACATTTCTTCTGTACTAAGTCTTTAAAACCTTGAGGAATTTGCGATGCTGTCCTTACAGCTTCTGCTAGTCTCTGTGAATACGTAAAATTCGGTATTAAAGAATTTATATGTGCAAGCATTCCCGTAAATTAAAATTAAGACACGTTAAGTACATACTTCCATTCTTGGTTGAGAAATTTGAGAAATTTGAGAAATTTGTGACTGGTTGCGTTCTAAAGATGTTAAATATGAGACCTGCTCCACTGAACCTGGTTGAAGCCCTTGTGGTATTGAAACTGCTCTGTTCATCATTTCCAATGCTTTCCTGAAGTATTCTTTAAATGGAATCAATGATTAATATATTAATGTACAAAAAGCATGTTGATAAATGATTTATACGATAAATCATTTCATTTTACCTTTGATTATTGGTTCGGCAAGAAGTTTCTCACTGAGCATTCCTTTCCAACCTGTATACCAATTTGTTACTTGTTCATAATTTGGCGAATGATTTAACCAAAGTCCTAGAACTTGTAACCATTTAGGAAAAAAGAATTTATCTAATAATGCAACCATTGTATGAACAGGGATCAAATCTTTCCAATCGTAAACCCAATTCCATTGATCCAAATGTTGTTGATGAGGGTTAATAATTAACTCAGACAGTGCAATCTGTAGCTTTGGTAGGATATTTTTTACTAGAAAGGCATCCATATCGAGTTTTGCAAAAACTTGTGACCATGGCTGTAACATTAATCTAGCTGAACGATCCGATGGATGCCATGCACCAAGAGCAGAACCAAGTTTTCTCCTAATTATTGGATATATTAACGTGTCCATTCGATTCTCTGTACAAAATATGAAATAATATATTATGAAAATACGTATTTATAAATGTTAACGATATTAAACATTTTATTTTACAAATATACATAAAGAAATTTACTCATTAAAGGTAACCATGGGTGAATCCACGTGTGAATTGGAACAGTGTCTGTTAATGGATTCCACTCTTCTACTTCCAAAGTTAATTTAGGAAGAATCACCATGTCTAAAAGATTATCTAAAATCCAGGACGGAAGTAATGGTAACCAGTAATCAAGTAAATCAATAAGATTCTCAGGTTGCCTACAAATCCAACTCCTGAAATTATATCACATTCGAATGAATAATCTCTTTAATTATTATAATATTATGGTTCTATATGTGACTACATAAAAATAACTTAATACTCACTGTACAGCACCTCGAACAGATGGCATCCATGCATTCCAAACAAGCTGATCATATGGATTCATAGATCGAGTATGTTGATTTAATTTACCGTATTCTAAAATATCTTTCCATTCTTTGAATAGCACTAATGGTAACTTCGATTGCGTTAACGGATTCCAGTTTGCGAGATGTTCTTTGATTTTAGGAATGATAAAACTACACGCCAAATCGCCTAATTCGTATGCTTTGTATTCATCATAATGCCTTTCTTGCAAAGTTTTAAAAGCTTCTGCTGTCTCTTTTAAAGTCATATCATTATTTCTATCTAATAATTTATTAATCATAGCTAAAGCATTTTCTAGTGTTCCAATCAATTGGGCATGCTGATCAACAATTTGAAGTAACGTCTGCTTTTCAGCTAAAAGAGAAACTACTCTATTACAGAGATGCTTTGATCTTCTATCATTCTGTATTATATTTTGTTCGCACATATCTACAAGCATGTCTAAATTATGTTGCAATTCTGGCAATGAAAAGTTTACCGTTGTTTTTTTATCTGTTGTAGGTAAATCTTCCACTGGTTGTAGATGACGTTTACCTAATGCATGATAACCACTAAATACTCGTTGTTCAGGAGTTGTCATATCAGTAACCTTACATTTAGCAATTTCTGCATTTATTATAGGTGCTTTTCTATTATTTCTTAATCTTCCATCTTCAAGAACTTCATCCACACTGCGATAAACATAATTTGATTTTTTCTTTTCACTTTTATCAAGTTTTCTCCATTGTGAAGTTCTACCTCTACTTGTCTTTTTTGTATCAGTATCTTCAGTTTTTATTTTAATATCAGCAACTTTTGGTGTTTTTTCTGGGCCATAAGCACCAATAGCACCTCTTCCTTTTCGTAAGCGAGCTTCTACAGGTGCACTTATACCTTGTAATTGTTTTCCCAAACCTTTACCAGGTTCGAAACCCATTTGAAGAAGTAATTTTGCCCCGATTCCCTTTGTGTGAACTTCCCAATTACCAACGCCTGTTTTCATAAGTTCTGGATTGAGAGGGGCTCGTTTTTTCCGTAATCCAGCAATATCATTGCCTAATGTGAAATTGTACCCTGGTTGAGATGTACGACTTTTTGGTATTTCTTCTTCTGATTCACTGCATCAATTTTTGTTTAAAAAATTGAATTATATTAACTTAATAAACAATTGAATAGTACAAATATACTCTAAGAAATAATTAGAAAGAAGGAGTATCAGCCATTTTAAACGCAATCAAAATTTTACCGAAGTTTTTACTGTTAAAAATGTAGCGACAAACTAAGAAAAGAACCTATGTATTAACGAGCTACATTGGTATAAAAAATCTATACATTTTTGTGGTTTTATGATTTGCATTAATCAGATATTATCATTATTTTACCTTGAACTGTTTTTTATTCTTAAAGAATCATCATCTTCTTCCTCTTCTTCCTCAATTTCTTTTTTTTCTTTTGGTTGTCCCGCTTGCTGAATTCCTCCAGGTACAAAACTAACAGGCGCCGTATAGTTTTTTGGTGCTTTGCTAAACGATGGTCTTACTATCTCTTCTTCACTGTCACTAGCCCATACACCTAGGAGATATCAAATGATAAAACATTAAATGAATGTATAAGCGAATATTTTGTACATCAAAATTTAAGAATAATCGGTTTTTCATAAAATTAAAAGTAATTTTTATAATAAATATGTTATGAATTAAAAGACAAACATTAATACCATTAATAACTATATATTATTTATGGAACAAAGTTTATTTTCTTCTCAAAACCTGAATTTACCTATTTCATTAATTCACCTATTAATACATAGAAATGTTATTTAAATTTATCAATTATAGTGAGAACGTTTATAAATGTTTTATTCTTTACACTGTTATATTATAAATTTTCTTGACTGGTGCATTCTAATTTATACTTAAAATCTATTTTATTAATTGTTTGTTGTACGTTTTCTTTTGTTAATAATATTGCAAGTATTAACGTAAACGTTATCATATATTGAAAGTTTAATTTTAAAACATACCTAACATTTGTTGTTTTTTGGTCAATTTTCGTCGAGAACGATTTATATTAAATTCATTTTCTAAATCGTAATCCGAGATTTGAAATTTTTCCATTTCTTCGTCAGACATCTTCTTACACTTTTATTGAACTTATATTGAATAGTATATTTAAATCTATGAAACAAAAATTAATTAATACGAATATTTTAGTTACAGTGAACTCTATTTATCAAAAGCGGAAACTTTTTTAAAGGTTATGTTATGATATTCCATTCTCATCACGTATCACGACGCATCATGTTAACTTACTTTAATATAACTATATATTACCGCCTATACTACACTAGTAAAATAGAAAAGGATATTTCTGTAGTAACATGATTACAATTGTATTTTGAGAGTTTTAATAAATTTCAAGTCTACAAAACTGTATAATCTGTTTCAAATAGTAGATAAGATAGAGAGAAAAGAAATTTTCATTTCTAAATTTATAAGATTTCTCCGCATTATCATTTTGTACGTAGTATGAAGAATTCATAATTAATAATCCAAAATTGAATTTTTGTAGTTTGATAATATACACCAACTTTGTTTATAAGCAACGTTTCAACAAACTAAAGAGGCAAGTTTTTAATATATGCAATTGACGTTAACATTTATTAAAGTATTGGCGATTATTTTATACAGAAAATAAATTTACGTATTATAAGCATTATAAATTATTAAAATTTAATGAAAATAATTTATTTAAAATATTCATTTAATTCACCTGTAAGCTTATAATAATAAGTATTTATTTATTTTAATTTGAAATCTTTTTATTCGATATATAATAATTTTTTCACTTTTTCCTATTTTTATCTATCAAACATAATCTATTGATGTTTAAAATTAATAACGTGATTAATATCGAGTAAAGTTTTCTTAAATTTTACAAATAAAAAAACAAATTTTAGTCAACATAATTAACATCTGTAAGTATAAATATTATTTCTCGCGTTTCTCCACGACTATCATATTCTTACTCTTGGAAAAATTAAGAATGACTTTGCATAAGTGGCTCAAGCACATTGATACAAAACATTCTGTTGAATTTATTTTTTTGAATGGTAAATCAATCAATAATATTTAAAGGAATTTGAATACAATTTAAATACATTCTTTATGAATTTCAAGTAAATTCGTTGATTCAGATAATTTATTTATATTCAAGCAATTTTTTATCGAATAATTTAATACGTACAATATAGATTTTTTTTAGATTTAAAATAAACAAATAGTTATTGATTTGAACAAAATCGTTTAACTTTTAATTTAAATTAAAAGTTATTTTAAATTAAATTAAAATTTAATTCAATTTAACCAAATCTTTTGATCATTAAATATAAAAGTTCATGAACTTAGTTCTCATGATTTATTTGTTCGTGATCTTAATCAAAATAATCTCAAATTCTTATTAATTCCAACATTGTCCAAAATATGACCGCATTAAGTCACTTTCCTGAATAAATAACTCGTATAACTCTTAAAGCATTAAAATTATTAAATAGTACTTGTAGATAACGATTCCTTTTTTGAGTTATATTTAATATTTTGGAATATTAGATACAAGTTATTTAATAAAATTCAAATTAGATGTAATTTCACCATAAAGGAATAAAAACTGCTATTTATTATATATGGTATTCATTTCAATTTCAAATAACAAATTTAATAAATTTGAAGAATTGATATAACTTAATTTGCTAAAGAACATTTTTAAAACATTGAAGAAATCGTTAGAATTTTGAAACGTTCTTCAGAATTTTAAGAATAATTATAATACTATGCTGAAGAAATACAAAATGTTTATATTTATAATTCCGATATTCCATTGTACCGGATAGATCAGATAGTAATTGTTAAGAATTATATAATTAGGAAAATAAGAGTACAAGAAAATAAAAGATTTGTTAATATATTATTAAACTAAGTATTAAATTTAGATGTGCATCTGTAAATCAACGGAATTTTATCTTGTAATGTAATATAATGTAATAAAAAATTGCGTTTTCTAATGAATTCAATAAAGCTTTAAAACTTAGTATATCGTAATTATCTATAGTCATGCGTCTTAAATAAAAAATTATATAAATATTCATGGGTACACAATTACTTTTTTTATAGAATGAAAATGTTATTTTAAATGTACATCAAATGTAATTATTGTCAAACGAAAATATAGTTAAGAGAAAATAGTTTAATAAAAAATTATATTATCATAAGGTATACTTATTATTATTAGAGAAATTAAAAAATTTTTGAAATATATTTCAAAATTGTAGTCAATACCGAGCGCAAAATTATAAAAAAAGTATATGAACTGTGGAACGTATATCATATTATATATTTCTTATTTAAATTTTTTTACCAATACATTTTAATGATTTACTCTGGAAATTTTAGTTTTTAAAATATCTTTCGTTTAATTTTAATTGTAAAAATGATGTGATATTATAAAGAAATTTTTCCCATTTAATAGTAAATATAAAATATATAATATCACCCTTCTTTACAATTAGAATTCTTTCAACTTGTGGTTAAAAATAAGAATTTTTTACTTTGATTATGTACAGAGCAATATTGATTTTAGTTTAAGATTATGATTGCCGATGTACTAAATTAAAATAAAAATATTTGATGGGATATTATACAAATAAAGTTTTTGGTTCTCAGAAATATTCCTGTGCAAGCTACTAAGCTATGGATCTATATAAATATATTTAATAAATCATTAGAATTAAGCTTCAAACAAAAAGTAATATTTCATTAAAATATTCAAAGATCCCGCTGTGTACCTACAACAGAAACTAAGTGCAATTATTTTGTAAAATTGTACAAGCACATAGTTTATACATGATTTTTCTGAAAGTTTATTTTGCAGAATACTTTTTCAAACTCCATTGAATAAACTCTACTAAGAAAATGAAACGTGGACTGTGGTAAAAATGTTCATTTAATGATAACTGTATCAACAGAAAGAATGAAGTTGATATTGTTCACTTAATAATAGAATCTTAAAGATACTTAATCTAATCTTAGTGTAATAATTTCATATGCAAAGTAAATTATTTGAGTTGTTTGAATTTAATTCAATTATACATATAATATGTATCCGCGTGAATAAGAAGCTATAAAGCAAGTGTTTGCTTTCTTTTTTTACTGTATTTATGGTGTGGTCACTTGGCTCAAGGGGAGGAAAGAAACAAAAAGCAGTACTAGTCTCGGCAGCATAAAACTGCAATTAATTACTAGATGTATAGTGATCGTAATCTTGGTATTTTTAATCTTGATATTGATACAAAATACTTTCTAAAGGAAATTCAAAGTTCAAATAATTAATTTTTGCTTTCATATTTAAATATATTTAAATTTCTAAATCGTTCTTATTCAGTTATAAATTATTGTTTTTATTTTTCAATTATTCAGGACTTTCACTAGTTATTTTTTAAGTCACATATTGTTTATTCAATTCAATATTCTTATAAAATTAACGAGTGTCTTATTATGAAGTTAAAGGATTAAAAAAGTTAATTGAAATTTATAAAGTTATTATTAAAAGTACTCGAGTTAGGTTTCAACTTAATGAAAATTTAAATTAATATATGTATGGCTATGCTACTTATTATAACAATTTACTTTGTACGAGATTAGATTTATATTGGTTTTTTGCTAACTTTACAACTTTATATTTTGTACTCAAAGTTTATGTAGATTATCCGATTATTTAATGCCTGGTAAAAGGAAATTCATAATCGAAGTTTTTTAATCTCTGCCAATTAAGTAACACATATAAACTTAAAATATTTTCTAAGATTTTAAGGGATTTTGTGAAAGTTATATTAGATTGTTGTCATATTTATGATATATGAAAAAGGATTAATTTTGATACTTGGAAATATTTGTCCACTGAAATTACGATATATTCACACATTCTTTATTCGAATTAATACATGTATACGTAAAGGTATTTCATATTTAAGTATGGTAACTTAAACTAATATCATTTCTATTAATGAAAAGTCAGTCGTCGTTAAAAATACAATTTCCTTGTATTTGTTAAAAAGTTTTGCATTAAATTCTTTTTATGTCATATTTGCAAAATGATTGCGATGAAACTTTCTCAATGTAGATACCTGAAAATAAACACCATAAAGAGGCTAAAAGCATTTTTTCCATTTTCTTTATTTTCAGTGTTAAATGTATTGTACGTATAGACGTGATTGAACTTTTCCATGGGATTTTTAGAAAAAGGAAAAAAGTTAGGTCATACGTAACTTATTTGATTATGGACTTAATGTACAGTTATAAAATAACTGACATAAAATGCTTTAATAATTTTGTGCAAAATTTATCTGTTATTTATCATCTTATTTAATTATTAAAAAACTGCGTTTCCAAGAGACTTTTAGATGCGCATAATTTTCGAGAAGTAATTAAATTTTTCTAAAGTAGCAATATAAAGAAACTCATTTACGCAAGTGAAGAAAGTAGTGTAACCTAGTGGAGATAATTAAAATAATTATCCGGGAATCTAGTGGACGGTATTGTTACGAAGCATCGATCGTAGCATCGAGACCTTGAAAAGAGAAAATGTAAAAAAAAGCTCGAGATTTATCCAGGCTCCTCGGGGGCTAGAAATGTCAGGGGTGAAGTTTAGTCGGGGTCGTCTCGTGGGTTAACGGTACTTGGCACTGCGGGGTGAGAGCTAAGAAGACGAAGAGGGTGAGCCGACACCGACATAACGCGCGCGACGAGCATATCAATAAGTTAGGCAGCTCGAAAAAACCAAGGCACTTATTTACCTGTCGGGGTGCGGCTCGTATTTTTTACGCGTAGGGACGTCCGTTACAGGTTACAGTCGAAAGCGCGACCTACATCTTGTGTGCGCAGCAGCTTCCGCCTTGACCAGCTACATAATTAATCAAAGCTCGAGACAGTTTTCGCATGGGTGTGTTGGTAAACAGCGGACTACTCGACCAGACGGAGCTGCGCATAAGGGTATCGTCTTACGTCGGTCGCGAGACTTTTTCGTCATGTGATATTCCTAGCGATGCGCGTAGTGCCACACATGCATCATCGACCGCTACTTGCGCGTTGTGCATCTTTGCGATGCATAAATAAATAATCATACGTTCTTTTATTTGCTCGATTCCTCTTGTGTTAAAGACAAATCTTGCGGCAAATCCGTCGCAATTTCTCATTATTAACGGCGCGGAATGACAATTTTAAATGACGTTTAGTTCTCGTGGAGAAAAATGCTTACGTATCCTTACAAAAGACATTTCCCCCCCAAAATTTGCTCGTTAAACTTCAGATGTATGCATTGAATACTGAAATATGAGAATATATTTGAAAAGTCGATTACGATAAAAAATTCGGTTGTCAACACGGGTTCACAGATTTTTATTTATTTAATAATTTACTTTTTCCTTTTATATTTATGTTTCTACACAGTTTACCACTTTTTAAAGTAAACTTCTCGAGTATGTATTAAATCATAGTGTGAAACGGTCTGTAATGCAATATCTTTTAGGCGTTTTCCTGTATACCCATTTTGATATTTATTAATGAAATTCCTTAATACTTTTTCCATTAAGGATTATTCTAATGAATTAAATTTTTAAAATCGCAGAAATTATTTTCCCTAGACAACAACGTTAAAATTTATAACAACTAGTTATATCTAGTAAACATAGTATGTGTTAAAAGAATTTAATTTTTCAGTTTTTTACTAGTGAAAGCATAAAACTGCACCTGTGACATGAATAATTAATTTTATTAAATATATGTCGTCGGTATAATGATTTTGTAAGTTTTCAAGAAGGATGGCATACGTATAATGGCTTTTATTTTGGTACACACTTTTTATATAACATACATTTTAAACTGATTAAACTGGCAATAGTTTTGATATGATCCGTTCAACTATTCAAATATCTTGCAGGATTCATCTCGAGTGGAATGAAATTAAGCAAAAACGATCGTATTAAGAGTTAAGGGTTTGTAGAGTATACGCTGTCAAACAAGATTTTCCATTCTTTAAATATATTTAAAAAAGCAGTTAAAGCGAATTTGAACGAAGGAAATGATTGGAAATTGTTAGGCTTTGTAATGTAAATTCTTAGTAAAAATTATGGCTTCGCATATCGTGCAAATAATAGCAAAATACAGAATATAAATGTTAAAATTAAAGTAAAAGGTAGGCGAAGCTCGCTACATTAAATTGTACGTAGATATTATCGTACTGATTCTATCGTTGAATAAAAAGTTCCTATGGTTTCCGAATGCTGGAAATAGAAAGTTCAGTGGAGACATCGTACTCAGCTGCGAAGTACCACAACTACTACGTAATAGTGTACGAAAATTCCTTAGAAGTCGAGGGCACAAATAAGAGCCACACCCCTGACGATCCAGTGCTCTTGAGGTTCGCGAGTGGGAATTTCCATGCTGAGAATGAAATTAGTGGAGTGGCCAGTGGTGCTGAGAGTTCCCGCACGCTGAACAGTCTTATAGACAGGACACTCGTAAGTTCCCGTTTCGGCCTTCTTGTAATTAACCTCTGGGGTTAGTTGGATCGGTGGCATTTCTGCAATAGGATTAAGTATGCATTTTAGGTTTTTATGTGGCGGAATACAGGGAGTTGCATTTCATTTTTTCTTCTTCAAAGAAGATTTCGAGAATACGAACTGGTGTAGAGTTCTTTCGGAAAGGATTCCGCCAGGGATGTGCCATCCCACCTACAGCCCTCGAGGAACAGTCCATACACAGCACAGCCGTTAGTGGGCCTGTGTTGGGGTTTGTCCGGTAGCACCTGTTCGCGATAAGTGTGTAAATGCGCTTCAGTTTAGAGGAACTACTGCCACTATTGGAAACGCTCACCTTGAAGCTGAACTCGAGCAGATCGATGGAGATACTGTACTTTCTTGCGTAATTCTGGAGCGTACCGGTGAGGAAAGCCTGAGGAAAGTAAAAGCCCGATATCCAGAAAGCAGCAGGTATTCCATTGTCTTGCCATTGTGTTATGAAGTCTATTCTCTCCTTGAGATCCTCGACCCATGAGCCTATTAGAAGAATGATCGAATATATTTGTTGGACTACCGTATTGGTAACAACGAAGAAATACATTTAGCGCGCATTCTAAATAGTTTCAAAGTGCAGAGGAGATTGAGAGGTAAAAAGGAATAACTGCTAGGGGTTGTATCAACGTTACAAAGATTTTCTTTCTTACCGAGTGGTTTCAACGAAGCGAATGATTTATTTGTCCAGTTCTCTGGGACTTTATTACTGTACATACTGGATGACATCGCTTCTAATTTATCCGACATTACCACGAGACCTTTGAGAGCGTTTAATAGATCTTTTAAACTACTTGACATTTCAATAATTAACACATTGTAGCGTGCTGCTTCTTGTAGCAGGACTGTATTCAAGGACTCCTCGTATGCTATTGGGTATCTATAAATTAAAGTCCAATGAGTAATTAATAATATTTTAATTAACCAAGAGAAGTTGCTCATTATACTTTATTATTATTTTTTTGCTTTCAGCGCTATAACTTTACAAATATGATAATAGGTTAAATTAATTTTCTACTTTATTTTCTAAATTGTTTGTAACAACAGTCTCAGTAATTTATTAACAAGGAAATAAATGAGTTACGTAAAAAGTTTAGTAGTTATACTATCGTAAACTAATTCAAAGCATTTAATAATGTTGACAATTTATTATTAAATATTATGAATATCTCACGTAACAAATATTACTTTTCAGTGCTTACGTTATTTCGTCTATTTCAATTAGTCATAATATAAGAATTCAAATGAAATGGAATTTAATTTCATATCAATTCATATTCTTGCATTAAAATAAATCGAAAATATGAAAATAGGGTTTTTTTTTTCGTTAAAAAAGGCCTGTACATGATTATTTGAAATTATAGAATCACTTTTTTAATTTCTAGATTGATCTTTCGAAAGAAATATATTTAAATAAATTAATACATTGAAAGAGATATAAGTGACAGTTTTTATTGACTAGTGCGATATCTAACGAATGCTGTATTTGATGAAAAAAGTGAATATAAATTTTTATGAATATCGTCGGATCGTACGATTTGTAAGTTACTAATTAATAATTGCATAAATAAAAGTTTAACGAGTATACTTATTATTTAATTACTATAATTAGCTGTACTGTCAGATGAATAATTACAGTTTTGTATAAATATTTCATGTTTATTAAGTTAATAAATAGATGTAAAAAATTGATTACTTCATTTGAATTGCGTTCAGGTCAAAAGGTTCTGGTAAGTCATTTAGGATATTCCGTGCCAACTGATTTGTCACTTCCTCTACTTTCGAAACGGAACTTCCAATATCCCGTGGCTGTAAAGTTAGTAGGGTTGACAAACAGGCATAGGTTTCGGCCTGAGCATAACTGATATCTGCGTTATTATGTAAACCAAAAAGTACTGGATCGTCATTGATTGGAAATTGTTTTATCACTTCGAAGTATTCAGCGAGAGTTGTTTCCGTTGATGGCTAGAAAATTTAAAACTTGCTCATTTATCATTTATAACCATTTACCATTATCAGAACAAGCTAAATAAATCGATGAATTCACTTGACGATAGTTTCCGTAAGAATCAAATTGATGATCAGTCACAAGTACATCTTCGTTGTAAAAATTTTCCAGAATCGTCAAAACGCATCTTCGATCCCAATCGTCCGTTATACGACCTCCGTAATTTATATGTCCAGCGGTGTAAATTAAGACCTTGACGTGAAGTAATTGATATTTGATAATCGAGATATTCTCGCTGTACATAATTTTATTCGGAGACAAAATTTACTTTAAAAGGTACTTGGACGTATTCCAATAGGAACATATGAAGCTGCGACATACAGATAGTAAAATCTCCATCGGTAAATTCATAAGGAATATTAAAACCCAATGGGCCAAACTTGCGTCTTTCTACCAGTACAGCATGGAATAAACACAATGAAAATATCAAGGACTTGAAGACTGGAACTTTTTCATTTTCCGATTCGAAGAAATCCTCCATCTCGATGACGCGAGTCGAGTAGGTCCTCAACACGTTTGCCTGTGCATTATTAAATTCATATTACAGATGTTAATAAATAAAATACATTATGCGCGATCGATCAGTCGGTCGAAGCAGATACGCAAATCGTCTCACCTTAACACCTCGAGGGGGCTCGATCGTCATTTTACTACCATTTTGAAGAATACTAACGGGAAAAGCGGGCGAGGGCATTGACGTCAGCCACAAACGAAAATCCCGATGTATAACATCTGGGGGGAGCGTTTCAACCAAAATCTCTAATTTCGGCATCCAACTCGGGGCCAAATGACAGTTCTGTCATACATTATTGGACTCTTCTTAATTACTTTTTCACTTGTAACGTCGTTTAGGTATAATGAATCATTCGGAATCACGCTTTATTTTAAGTTTCGTTTAACGCACATTTTAAACAGCTACGGATGACAAGCAATGCAACATGGTTGTTTTAGAACAGTGCGTTTTATCGCGGGAGCAGTTGTTAAACTTTTATGCTCGGTACAATACTCGGCAACTATTGTAATATTGCTTAAAATAAACTATTCAAATATCCCAGGAACTGAATTCAGAAAAATTAATTATTCTACGGCATTAAAGTTGAGAGTTCTATTTTATTCAAGGACGAACATTTATTGAACGCTCTTTTGACTTACTAACTGTATTTCATACTTTTAACTCACTACTAAGATAATTATCCTAATCAAAGAAGTACTTTTCTCAAATAATTTAGTTTACGCATTTTAATGGTCCGATATCGAGTTTATGAGTATTGCATATTTTATATAATTTTACTTAATACAGTGTACTATCGTTAATTCATCCATAACGTTACATCAGACGCTGGGCAATAAACGTAATTATTATCGGATATTTTACAACTATATTACGTTTAAATACACTAAATCATGCGTCAAGAATTACATACGTTTCCCAATGCAGTAAATTGTAATCTTATGCACATGTGTGTATACCTGTATCCGAGTCTAGTAAAGTGATGATCTTTTTGTGTATTTTAGAGCGTAGAAAACCGTTGTTTGGGATAAAATATTTTATGCCTCGATTGTCTTCGTAATAAAAGGAAATTTCGTATACATTACATCGATCGAAATACTCCAAGAACTTTGTACGAAGGCAATAAGAAGAAAGTTTATTTTCGTAAGCCGTGGCTCATTAGAGAAAAAATGTTTGTAAAAGAAATAAGGAAATAAAATAATAGTATAGCGAGAAGAAATCGAACAAGCGTAGTTGGTGAGAAAAGACATACTTGGAAAAAGAGCCAATTCCCGACTGCCAAGGATTGCTTAAGCATAAGCTCAGCTTTCGGACCCTGTCCTTGACCAAGTGATATGGAAAATAATTTTCGGGTCATTTTCAATTTATCCGCAAATTTATAAAGTTCCGAAGCAGGATCCGTTCCAGTTGAGAGTATAAAGATAAGCGGTGTTGTAGGACTAGATTCATCGAATATTGCGTCGAGTCCCGCTGAATGTGGCTCGATGAAACGACCTCCAAGAAATTTCGTTATATAAGATTGCATTACGTTCGTTACTTTATCGGGTCGTAGGCACTTAATTACGAGCATCTTCTGAAAGTCATTCAGAGTACTATTCCATGGCTCTGGATACGGTTTTCTGAAAAAATGGAAGTTTCATGAGATGCGACACTTCTAATCTATTTATTTACTAAACGCTATTTGTACAAGGAATTTATTCATATTTTATTAGATCATATAATATTGTAATATCCTGTTTCTTATACGACTGGTGTATAATCCTCATTTAAATTACCTATGTAGCAAGTGATTCGTAGTCGAGATTTTATGAAATTTGGTAAATGTGCGACGTAAAAGGTTGCAAAATTAAAGTCGTAATGTACCTTAAAAATGATGTGCAATAATAATTATTATTATATATTTGTATTACTGTTGTGTGAAGTGAAACTGAAAAAAAGTTCGCCTTAATTAAGGATTGTTACTTCTACCTATTGCGCAATAAAAATATCGAAAATGTCATTTAATGTTACTTAATTAATTATTTAATTACTTGATTCTCGAAACATTAAAATTTAATTTAATAATAATTAATAGTCTTATTTTCATTTTAAGTTACTTACATGTGTTTGAATTTTTATTATTTTTACTAAAATCATTTAATAATATTCGTTTACTTCTAGTTTTAGTTGTAAGTTCAGTTTATCTTAATCTTCAATTTATAATTACCCTTTTAATATTGGTTTAATGATTATTTATCGTATTCACGTACTTCTCTATATTTTTTACACCTTCTATCTTATTATTTAAAAATTTATTTTATATATTTCTATTACACATCGTAGGAATATGAATTTCGTATTTGCATAGAGTTAATAATATTACTGATTTCTAAATCTTAAAAATTTTAATTTCGTATCAGTACTCGGATGCTTCGTTAAGAGATTAAAAACGCATATTTAAAAAAAAAATTCACTTCTTGTTTTATTCATTTATAAAAGCCTGTTTATACAATTTAATTTCCATCTGATATTGAAACAAATTTAATTTAAATTATTCACCCATCGAAAAGTCTTTTGTACGTCAACTCCTTTGGAAGTTAATATATCTGTTATCGTATTCTATTTTTAATAATATTTAATAAGTTCATATTTGTATTATTTTCAACTAAATTTACTCGTCTTATTTGAGTCTGATAAAAGATCTCAAAATGAATTGTCTAGAAGCTGTGTTAATGTTTCAATTAACCATTGAGTTTGAGCTATTTGGATAGATTATTTTCTATTTGTATTCTAGTCTGTCATTAAGACACATTATTTTAAATAAACCAACTTTTCGTTACGTTTAAATGAACTAGCACTTGATACATTTGAGTTCTTTTAATAGAACACCTTCAAAAATCTATAAATAGGTGGCATATTACTTGGCTGAATTCCCATTTTTTTTTTATCAAACAACACGCCTATAAACAATTGTATTGCTTTAACAAATCATTTAATAAATATTGCTTTAATAAATGACGTTGAGACACGGTATAAATTAATATCGATAATTTTTAACAATTGTAAATAAGAAAACCGAAAGATGATGTTAGTCAATCTAGTTATAATATAATAATAGTTCCTTTATAGAGTCTCATTCATAAAATATTAAATAAGAATTTCGAATAGATCAAAGTATTTCATACACTTCGGGTTGGTGACTGTCAAATATGGTTTTGAACTGAGGGATCAGAGATTCGAATGCGGAGACAAAATCTTGGAATGCTGGCAAAACTTCGAGTGACTGTATTTCTATCCAACTACGTTGTGATAACCAACTCGTCGCCGGATTTGGCTTTTCCTAAAGCAAAATCAATAGTGAAATCTTCTTCACATACTCGTGAATTAATTTATTCATTGATAAAAAATGAAATTTCAGAATTATCTAGAGAGATATAATGTATATATGCCTTCTTTTCCTTACACAACATTATTTACATCTTAAATCATTCGTTAATTTCTCAAAGATATGCATGAAGATTTTTTAACGTTCTTAGTGATTGGTAATGGAGATGTGATGAAAGATATTATATATATATATATATATATTTGTGTGTATTGCAAAATTTAATAGCTACCTTCGGTGGAATTGCTCCAGAGAGTAAAAATCTCCATTCACCGTGATCAATCAAATTCTCCATCATTTGAATTCGTATGCATAACAGGAATGCAAAATGTAACTTATGTTTTTCAAAAAGACTTCGACACACATTAGTATACAGTGAAAATGTTAAATGTTCATTGATAACGTAGACGCGTATGTTGACATCATCTGAAAATTATATTTTGTATTTCAAATAATGCTTTTCGTTAGAATTTTTAAATGCTTGTTTATATTGAAGCTACTGTACCATTTTTCTCGGTATTAAGCATAGAATTGGTAAAAATGCGAATGAACCATTCGAGAGAGTATTGATACATAGGGTCAATCAGTTGCAAGTCCAATAAGCAGAAAAAAAGGATTTGCGCACGATTCGCAACTGGAATATATAATGACCTTGCAGCATCGATGTCGATCTGGGTTGCCTCTACTGCTTCTACTTTTATCTAAAATCGAAATTTCCATCGTTTTTTACTTGCTCACTTGTTCAAATACGATAAATACAAATCCTGCGAACTTATTAAATTGTACTTTCATTATTTTTCGCTTACGGGCGTTTTTATTAGGTTAATTTCAATGAATATCTTGTTAATTGAATAATATTGATTACCAAAAAAATGATTAATAAATCCCAGCGATTCGTCAGAGTTAATTTAGGAGAAAAATTACTTGCTGCGAGACAACTGTGTTTTAAACAAAGCCATAATGTATTTCAAAATTGAAGTCGGTAAAAGCTAGAAGATTTAATGATCAATTTAATAGCAATTGGAAAAAAATGGATCTAATTAAAAGTAGAAGATTATTTTTAGTAAAGGTGATGAATGTACTTCAACTTCTCCAAACAAAATATCAAAATAAACAACATGCCATTAAACATAAGGATTGGCTTCTTGACACGAACGAAATAAATATTATAAATATTGTTTTTCAAAAACATCTGTTGTCTTTCTGTTGCATGTAGATTATAATTTTTTTTTAAACTTTTTTCGGCGCTTTTAAAATGAACTCACAAGACTTTCCTTTAAATTTGCGTACTTAACGTGCTTTGTTAGAACGAAAAGGGTCGCATGTATGAATTATATATTCAACACATAATTCTGATATATCTTTTTGTACCATCGAAGATGGCTATATTTAGCAGAATCGTTAAAGGTTATTACATATTTACAGTATATGTAATAACCCATAAAATGTGGCACTCCAAACTTAGTATTTAATATTAAATTATTGTCTTTAATTTAAATACATTTTTTTTTTCGATTTGAAAAGCAATACTACTCATTTATTTGAAGAAATATTGCATTTGAAAACGAATGGTTATTGGCTGAAATCGTTTAAATCGTACCTTATACGCTCGCTCAACATTCAAATAATAATAACAGTCAAATATAAGTCAATTTGATTTTATAATTGTATTAATATCACTCGTAATTATTATTTATAACGCACATAACGACGCGAAATTTCTCGTACGATAATAAACGATGACTATTAAGCAGGCATGCTAGCTTTTGTAAGAACCATTTAATATTTCTAATCTTTGAAAAATTTATATAAAATACTATGTATGTAAATAAAATGTATATAAAATGTAAATAAAATACTATGTCTAATAGTTCTAATGATATAGTCAGCACAATTCTATCAACACGTAAATAATTTTTAACACACTCTTCTACCACAACATATCGAACAATCTATGAAAAACCGTTACTTTCAACCCCAACGTGAAATGCATATAAATTTACCCTTATCACGAGGGTTGTATTTCTTATTGTTCGAGTTTACTACAAGCTATTCGCATTGAGTATTCCACTATATCATAGTGGTCGCGATTGCGTCGCTCTTCCAAGTATGTACATCCTGCGTAAACCTTCGCGTGTCATTACGAAGATAAATTGCACACATATTATCTCCGTTAGTTGAGTAAAGTGCAAAACAATGTCTTGAAAATTTAAATCGTTTAGCTTGTTCTCTCTCTTTCTTGCTTTATCCTGAATTCGCAGCTTAAGAATGAAAAGAAAGAAACCAAAATAAAAATTTCCCTGTGTTTTTCGAGCAGAACGTGAATTCTTGTAAATGTAAATCCATACCGTTAAAATACTTTCAGAAATATATTCTATTTCTTCATCATGTTTCAACAATTTTTCAGCGTTTTAATAATTATACGAATACGTTGACTGTACCTATTCGATGTATATCTACAATCATCTACATTTATTTCATAGCTTTTTCTCTTTTTCTCTCCTCCTCGCATTATTTATCATTGCCTAATTGAAATTATTTTCTCTTTTACTTATTATCTAAGTCCTTTTTATTGACATATCAACGTCAATAATTTATACGTCGGAATAATTCAAATCATCCTCATACAAATATATTATTTCTTTTTAATATTATGCAGGAACGCTATTTTTACAGTCTTGTTTGAGCTGACGTTTATATTAATTTTATATCATAAATCGTATATAAATACATAAGCTTAACTTTTAATTTTTCAAATATCAGTAGATGAATAAAGGATAACTTATGGGGCACAAATAATAATCTGTGAGCTGTTGATTTTTTATAATACCTCTTATGTTTATATATATTTGAGCTCACAGATTTATACTTTATCACTTTTATCATTAAATATAAAATTTTATTCGTAATTCCAAATAAAGTACCTTTACGATCGATTGTTATTTCAAATTGATAATGCATTTCAAAATAGTTAATTTTGAAATAAAATTGGATCTACATTGATAATATTTACTATCTTATTGCTCACATATTCATTATTATAATTTATTTAAAAGTGTGTAAATGAATACAATTATGGATTAACGCAAAAGTAATTATTAGTATTTAATTCTCTTTTTATTCTCTTTTTCAATATTGAAACGTTTGCAAAAGTAAATACTAATTTCTACGAGATAAATAAAAAAATTACTTTTTATTCAATTACTGCTTTATATTTTATTCAAATGTGCATGTGTACGTTTATTACTTTCATTATGAATGTATTTAATTTAGCATCTAATAAATTCTGGAACATTTTTTGTATATATAACGATTGCTTCTTTTATATTTTACCGATGCTTGTTTTACTTAGTTGTTATTTTAAAAGTTTATCGATATCAATATATATATGTGAATATATAAATACAAATTAAAATATATTATACGTAAATTAAAAAATGTACACAATGTAAGCTTCCAGAAACTTTGGGAAAAAGTGTTAGTTTTATAAGCATATTTCGATAATTTTCATTGTACATAAAGAGAGAATTCTTAAATAATACAATGTAAATAACAATAATAAAAAGTTATGAAAATTTTAGTTCTGATTAACTTAGATATACCATTTCTCCTACATAAATTGGACTTCTGTAATAAGAACTTCTTTTCTCTTCTGAGTATTGGATATATCAATAGTACACGTAATAACATAGCTTTAACTTACGTAACAAAGAAACAATACTTTAACTTAACTGTAATTTGAACTGTAATTTCATCAAGTTAGTATCAACAATTTTTCTAATAAGTTACTCTGTATATATGAAACTTTAATTTTTTTTCATTAATAATTTATTATATTTTTATCCCTTCGTACAAAATTTAATTCTATGAGAGTTAATTAATGCATGCTATATTTGGTATCGTAGTCAGTATAATTAAGTAAATACTTGTACGGATCTGTAATTATTTATAAGATTAAGTTTGCGTACTTAGGATAAAGAATGGTACAATAAAGCAAGAAATTCAAAGTTTTGCCTCGTATGAGTTTATTCGTTTCAGTGTTGACAATCTGAGGAACGTAGAAGTAGCAACTGCCGAGAGAAGATTATACTTGTAACTTTTCCTCGGAAAAATCAAAAGGGGGAAAAAGACATACGTGCGAAACAACAAAAAGAATGTCTTCTAACCATCCTAGTATAAATAAACTGAGTCCAAACGTTGTATTGATAATTGAGTCCATCGTAAGACTTTTAATGCATATATCCTTTCATTTATTTTTACTAAAATAACTTTACTGGTTTTTAAATAATTTTGAAACTTATGTTTAATAATGTGAACAAAATTTATAATATCGAAAGTCATAATTTTTTCTATTATATTGAAAGATTATAATTATTCGAAAATCCAGTTGTTAATTTTCATAGTTAAAAAAGTAGTAAAGCGTCAATGTATACAAAATTATATAAATAAAAAAAATTGCCTGTTTATCTTAAATTAGTTCGGAATTATCTCAAACGTATATCGATGATTCTAATAAGCGCAAATGTGAGTAAATCAAGGAAATCATGTATTTGTATTATATATTGATGAGATATTTTTTATAAGTATTTCTTTCGGATCTTATCTGAACATTACACAAGTAGTATTCTGTAATTATATAATTATGAAGATCATCAAATTATCAGTTAATAACGGCAGTGGAGAACAAATCACTTCATATAGAGTAATAGCGATTCCTGGAAATAAATTAAACGAAACAGATAAACGCCAGCAAACAGTTGCTTTTCTATGTTGTTTCATATTTTTTATAAGCCATAGTAGATGTGACAGTTATTAAAATATTAAGAAAAATATAAAATATAAAGAGACTTCAATAGCTTATGAAGTTAAGTTTCTTCTTAATAATATTCTCATCATAGTCTTTCTATATGATGGTATAGACTTCTTTCCAGGGTATGTATAATTTTGTATATATATTTTTGTATATAAATATGGAATTTTCGTTATTCGTTCTTATTTATATTTTTAATAATTATTTGCAACGTATAATCAACTTATATTTAATTATAAATTTATAAAATATCCGTATATACATAGTACATCTATGTTGTTTAAAAATTTCTTTTTAAACAAGTTTAAATGCAATGGAACTTAATCGTAATCTTGTTAAATTTAAGTTACTTTCGTGAAAGATACGTCTACTTTTCATTTAATCTCTTTTTTATTTCGTCGATAAATATCTCTAAGGAAATCTATATACATACAACGCATATAACGCATGTAAAGTGTTGGAGCGCTTCGTGCACGTAAGCAAAAAGCTCAACTTGCGAACTTGCACAGAAGGTTGGTGGTTGATCAGATTTCATACCGTTATAAAAAAGTTCACTTATAACGCGGACAAAATCTTCAGCAGTGAACTATACGTGGCGTAATATTATTTACTTGTCTAATTGGAAATATTTGCAGCTAATGATTATTGAGAATTGCAACGCTTTTAATTTGAAAAATAAAAAACGAGATCTGTTCTAATGTTACGTGTGCATCTACTATTTCATAAAAAATAGCAATACATTCATAAAAAATGCAGATTTGTATAAAGCGTTGTAAACGAGCACAAATTAGAATGTAACGTTGATAAGTTATTATAAATATTATTTGATGATTGATGTAAATAGTTGGACAGAACGTGAAAAATGTTTATTTCCATGTACTTTTAATGAAAGATCTTTTATAAAAAAACTTCATAATATACGATTTTAAACGTTAATTAATTTTTTCCAGATATTATTAAAAGTTTGTTGATATTTCGTGCATCTAATGAAGATTAATTAGATTTGTCTAGCAAGAAATAAGATGTATGCACAGTAATTACGTGAAACTTGTATAAAAAATAAAAACAAAGGCGCTTCTCCGTTACCTAAAGGAATAAGATTTTCTATTATACGTTTTCTTTCAATTATTGAAAAAGTACATAAATCTTTTATGATTAATATTTTGAAAATTACATTAGTTTTGTATAATTTTATCGTCGATCATACTTATAATTTATTTGGATTATATATTTTAAAGCAGGCATGTTTGAAAACTTATTTGTTAAATTGGAAAAGTTTTCTTGAGCTCGGAATTTAAATTGATAAAACTCAAACCTTTAAGACTTTTATTTCAAAATGTTATCAGATCTTTAATTACTTTTACCTGCAACTCTAAATAGCTACTATTTTATACCTACGTAAATAAGCGATAATAAATAAAACAAAGTTTTCTTAAATTTTGCTTTCAATGTTTTTTTAATCAATAAAACGATGCATGATTAGCAATTTTTATTATCAACGTTGTTCAGTTCTATGATTGACTTGAAATTTTCAATTTCTCAATAATTAACGAAGAATATCATTCGTTCAAGATTCGCTTCAGAGGCTGAGAAGATGCATAATTTTTCGTTACCTCTACCTGCATCTTGTGTATCGCTCATAAAATTTATTCAGAAACAATATACGAATCTAATCGCGTGAGCGCATTAACCAGAACCCGCGAGAAGAATAATAATAATAAATAGCGTACCTTGATTTCCGTGCTTTTGACTTTCGAAGCCTCGAGGGTGAGGATGAGGTCAATGTCATCGACGGGTGAACCCTCAGAGAGCGAAAGTCTGTAAAGGATGCGATCTTCGATCTCCTTGAGCTCGTGCTTCATTTGAGCGCTCGACACGATGAGGGCGCTTCGGGTTTCCTCGAGTTCCGGCCTCTCTTGCATCACAACCAGCGACAGCATCTGATCCGCCAGTCCACTGGGGATTGAATAATAGAACACGCGAGAAATAGGCAAATTAATCAGAGTCATCATTATCGTCCTCGTCGGTGAGAGATTTACCTAGCGGTGAGGGTGAAATTGACGAGCAGCACTTTCACTGCCACTTCTGGGGTATAGTGAGGATTTGGCAGCTTCGTTGTTAGGTAAAGCCGAAAGTCGTAATTGTAAGGAACGATGTTATCACCGATTTTGATGCTCATAACACCTGCTTGTCTGAAGAGCGATCGCATCAGAACTGTGTCGAGCGCTGCCTCGAGTTCAAGGCCGACGTTTTCGATCAGGCAAGTGCGTCCAAACCTGATGCAGCTTTCGACGACCCGCAAAAGATCCTTATCGGTCATCCTTACCGTCGATACCCCGCCCACTTTTCCCTGAATTAACGGATGGTTGTTGGAGATGCAATATTTCTATTTCTTACTGTTATGAATTATTGTACGCTCAAGGGTAATGAACTTATTTTCAAATTCTCATATCTTGCGACTTATTTTGGGAAATATGGGATGATTCTCTTTACATTTTCATTAATTTAGGATATTGAAATTAACTATGATATTGAGGTTTTATTTTAAAATTTAGAAGCAGCCACAGCCTATCTTTGGCTCTGTAATTATACAATGTAATTTCTACTTAAAATTATATCTTTAAACACAGTATACGTCAAATAACATTTATAAAATGATTACACTATCGATGCAAATGAAAAGGAAAACTTAAAGCGGAAAATAAATTTCTAATAAATCGTAATTAAAGCAAGAGACTTCGTTCATGAAATAAAACATTCATTTCTTTAAAATAATAAGTTTCATTATTAAAACAGTTTCCACTCATTACGAAAACAGGCTCTTCCGTGGATATATTACAAGGCCAAATTTTTGACGAGCACTGAATTACTATTACACATTATTACTATTTTAGCAATCATTACTCTAAAAGAAAATTTTCTCGCTCTTTGACTAATACATTCAATAATAATAACAACAACAAAGAAAAGAATAATAACGATAATTGTAACCGAGTTTTGATCAGTAATCTGTAATTTTAGTATTATTATTGGTATTAGCAGAAAAGTTAAAAAAGTAGTCATTTATTGAGATTGTAAAGTACTTATTTACCGAATAAAAATTGTGTCATATCAATTTTTCGATTAAATTAAAGAATTCAAATATTTTTTATGAACATAGTATGCTTCAAAACTATTTACACAATGATGATTGAAACTGATTTTTTATTTTACGTTATTTGAAAAATCCAATAGGCATAATCTCTACGTAAATGATGTTACATCAGCTGTCACCTTTGGCTTTATCTTACTGAGCTTCTCTTGCGCTTGTGAGTGTTTTTCATTCGGCATGTCAAAGCTTGGTGTTGTATTCGTTTTGGCCCATTAAGGTTTGAGACGGTTCAGATTTAACGTCAAATTATTCCGTTATAATTATAGAGCTTGAACGTTTAGCAATCTGCATATCTAATTTTAGAATAATCTGAGCACTGTGAGACACCTTGGATACAAATTTCTACAAGTTATTTTCATTTTCATTTCTTATTCTACGTATATTCTTAAGTTTATCTTTTCAACAATTTTAGTTTTGAAAATTTTATAAATATTCTAGTAAACGTATTGTAATTGGTGCAATAGAATATTCCTGTTAAAAATTTTCATATCCTCCTTAATTTCATTTTTTGTGTCATTTCATCGATTGTACCGTACTTCTACTACTGTTCGTAAGTAGTGTTTTGGCTTTTCGTCTGTTGACCTTTTATCGTAATATAGAACCCAGATGTTTTCGACATATTTGACTAAGCTGCTGTAATATTTTATCGAATTAGATTAGTACAATGTCAACTGATATTTTTTTTTTTTTTTGAACAGTCAGTCCTTCTTTTCTTCCGATGCTATTTCGTCACAAAGTTTTTCTGCAGAAAGTGTTTTTTGATATCTGTCAGTCAAATTTCCTTCCCTGAATATCATTAACTTTTTTTTTTCTTTGTTGAGAGTTCTGTCTCCATCACAAATTATATTTGACTTGATGTTTCTTCTTTGAAACCAGAAGCATTATATAAATAGCGACTATTTCTATTTTATCTTCGTTATCTTTATCATTTAGAGTTCTCTCTTCGTACCACTTCTGATAATTCTGGTTATCTTTTGTGTATATGCCTCTTTTTATAGTTTTATATAAATTCTTGATCCACAGATTCAAGAATTT
This sequence comes from Wiebesia pumilae, assembly GCA_018907045.1. Classification (NCBI taxonomy): domain Eukaryota; kingdom Metazoa; phylum Arthropoda; class Insecta; order Hymenoptera; family Agaonidae; genus Wiebesia; species Wiebesia pumilae. The sequence goes on from JACCHZ010000138.1 coordinate 9,540,416, forward strand.
TCTAAATTTGATTTTAATTATGCCGGTGATGCTTTACCGAGAAAGTGTGTAAAGTGTAAAATTCTTTGAATTACTACTTCTATTAACTTTTTTGTACGTTTCATAAGCTTCCCTCAAGATTATCAATCAATAGCTTTTCATGTACTGTGACAACTGGTTGTGACAAATTCTTTATATAGGTAAATATACCAGTGACAGCTCATTTATATTACGTAAACAGAAAATAAGAAAATCGAATTGTGAAGTCCTACGATTTTCTTGAATGAACGATATCTAACTTTTTATTTGCAGGGCATTCATTCGTTTTCTCTCTTACATTATCTTTCTTTTTCGCCTTTTTAAATTATTTTTATATACATAATATTTCACTCGACGTTTATCTACAAATTTCCCAGCATTCATGATAAAATATTGATTCACACAATACACTTATAATGTATTATCATAATTTTACATTAGAATGAAGTGATCGCAAGAATAAATTTAATAATAATTGCAAAATAAACAAAAAAATTTTTAAAATATCATCCAAATAAGACAAATATAAACGAACGTTGTTAAAGATGTTTGAATTTAACATACAATTTATAGCGTATTAAATAGCACAGACCAACATACCACATTTCGAATCCAGCGATTGGCTTGGCCCTGTGGATCGATAAAAAGGGGCCAACGTTTTGAATTCGTAACCAGTACTGCATTTTCAACTGACAAGGAGTCTCTGGGGAGACCATCAATTTGCCATTTTCTGATTTCAACAGGGTCACCGAGAACCGAAATTGGACTACAACCGGGCGTATGCGGAACGCCTTCTCCTAGCACTTGATACCACGACGTCAACAGCCTTTTACGGTAAGTATCAATGAATGGTGTCAAGTAGGCTATGGCTCCTGAAAATCGTTTTTCTTTTTTATTTTAACTGCATATTCAACAGTCAAGAGCATTACGGAATGAATAAATATATTTTCAAGCAAATGCTATATAATCGTATTATTCTTAATGTTGACAAAATCTTGGACGACATGGGGAACAAACGTTTAACAAGGCATTTTCATAGTAAACTATTTATTTATTACCGATAGAGTTTATGAATTATGGCATTACATGTCATTCGTGATATAATTCCAGCAATATATTTTTAAAATAACATTGTAGTTAAGTTGCGTGATTTCCTACTATTCAACATATTTTTTTATTTCATTTATTCAACTCTATATTATTTATCAAATTGAAAAAATCGAAATAATAATATAGTTCGAAAAAGAAAATAATATAGTTCAATTATTTGTTGCTCATTTATTAGTTATACTTTAATTATTATGAAGAAATGTACTTATACAATATTTATACAATAAAGAAATTTTTTTAAAAACATAGTATCGGTTGTCAATGGAGGGTAGTTAAATGATATGCAAATAAACTGTAGAAAACTGGGTTTGGTGAGTTTATAAAGCGATATCAGCAGCGTGACGATTCCTCGAGTACTGGTATGTAGCGACAGAGTGGGAAGATAAAGAAAGACTACGATTACTTTGTCGACTATAATTTATTCTATTGTTTCAATGTTTCCTGGTTTTTTTTCCTGGAAAAACAATCGGTTGACATCGAAAGTTTTCAATAATGATCTGTGACCGAATGATATGGACTGTAGTATTTTTCAAGACAATTCGCGCATTTTCACCGTAAAAATGGACGGGAGATTATTTGCTTCGTGACGTATTGGGTTCTTTAATAATTTCATGAATATAGGCATTCCAACGGTCGCACGTGCTACAACACAAATATTGGGCTGTTGGTACGAATAGAGAGTAAAATATCAATATTAATATTTCAACGAAACCCCATCTGCAGAAAATATTGTGCACATGGCAGACATTATTTACAGCAACATGTCAAGTAAAATGAATAAAATACCGTAGAAAGGTAAAGTAACAAGTTTTGTAAAATAAGGAAACAAGAATATTTTAATGAATCAAGAGTTAACTTCATGATTAATTTTAGCAACTATTTCATGCTTAGAATAGAACTATTAGTCACTTTATAGAGATTATTTTAATGAAGGCTTAACCAAACACATTTTTAGCATTTCATTAAATGGTATATAGAATGATTATTTGAATCATTGAATTCGATTGAAACGTACACCGCTGTCCCAATCAAAGGCCGCAAAAATTAGTGTTGGATCATCTGTTAATCTCAGCAATATCAATATCATGTATATTAATCATCTATTCTGCAAAACTAGGCGGACAATATTCACTTTATATAAGTAACGAAAATTATTTATCGTTAGAGTATTTTATATATCTTTCTTAAACAAATATGTAAATAGGATTGTATTATTCTTGCTTGAAGGTAAGTACAACGAATACAGCTCGATAATTCTAATCTCGAAACCGAATGATAATATCCGTCGAATGTAAGCTATCCTCCTTAATAATATAATTGATTTTCTCTAGTGAAAAACGATTGAGTAATGTGAGTTAAGTTAGGATGGTGTTACTCAACCGTCGAACCACAACTACTTGATGTTAGTTCTCTTGTATTTTGTACTTTGTACTTTGTACTTCACGTACCGATACATGCATGTTCTCATGAATTCAGCTGTATATCACGAGAATGTACTAGATTCGAGGTAAGAAACAGGTAAAATTTGTATAAACGACATGTATAAACAATTGTTTGCATTTAAAAAACAAATTCATCTATACGATTTCATGGTAATTATATTAATAATAGAATTATCTTATTGAGCATACGATACTGTATGATGTTGATCAAATATAATTATTATGTTCACGGTATAATTAATATGCGCTTGTAAATATTTTTCAAAATTCAATCAATAATAAAAGTATGTATGTATTTTATAGAACAGAAATGAAAATATTTCTTGATGACACTAAAATATATTAAAAATCGACATTACCGTTCAATTCGTTTATAATTAAAAAACAATTCATCTTAATCAATAAAATTGAATTTAAAATTATATTGAACGTTACAAAATGTTTGAGAAATAAAAATGAGACGAGAACAAAAACCGAGTAGAAAGAAAAACTAATCTTATATAGTAAGATTGGATTTCCTTATTCAATGTAACATAAGATCTGATAAAATAATCATGCGAAGACAGCTTTGCTACGATTTATTAAGTTTTTCTATTCGTGACTTATACTTCTTAGAGTGATCTACGGAATCTGCGGAGTTAGCAATGATCATCTATTTCAAGAGCATTTTGTGATATCACGAGCGTACGCATGTTTTGGGTTAATTGAAATTAAATTACATTTTACTTTTTTATTTGAATTTATAAAAGTCTTATTTATATTTTTCAGATGATAAAGATTATTATTAATATTAAGAAAAAGAGTTAAGAAAAAGAACATTAACAAAGTATAAGTTCTGGTTTTTGATGAAAGTTGAGAAAAAATTATTATAATGCAGAAATTAAAAGAATATATAGTAAATATGCATATTTATGTAAAAATATAATCCAATAATAATATTAATTATGAATTATTAAAATCTCATATGGTAAATTGAATTTTTTTCTTGATATTTTCTTACTACCGATAACTAATAAAATTGTAAAATACAATGCTTTATTAAATACAAATGGAGATAATCTTGAAATGATATCAGAATCAAAATTAATTTGTACAATTTTACAAATTTGAATTTTTATTTGAAAAATTTGCATTTTATCATTTTGCATGCAAATGTATTTTTGAATGTTCTATGAAACTTTTTTGCGAGTAAAAAGTAAATAACAGCTATTATATGTTATATTTTACAAAAAGTATATTCCACTGAAACTGAAAACTCTTTTGTCAAGAAGAATACATAAGTTGCACGATATATAAAGATATAATTTAAAATCGAAAGCAAATTACTTTTTCTCTTTTTAGACAAAAATGAGCAGAGTTAAGAAAAATATCGAGGCTGTTTTTGGTATTAGGTATTAATATTTCTTAAAGACGCATAAATATTTAGAGCACAATGTAACACGTGACTGAAAGGTTATTTTAATCAGCTACTTAAATTTTAATACAAGAAATTTAATTTGCGATGGACATTTAATGCCTAGAAAAAAACCTTTTATTGATTGTACCTATATATGTGTATATATATATATATATATATATATATATATATATATATATTTGCACTTAAAGTATCACAATTCTGATGGTAACTATGGTTAAAATAAAAATATATTCTACAATATAAATTTCATTTTAAAAAACGGTGTTCCTTTTTTATGTGAAAATGTATAAAACCGAAATAGTTTAAGTTTTCAAAATAATATCAAATTTATTATAATGAATTGATTTAATCACTTTTTATATGAACGGTTTTATTACTAAATTAGAAGGACTTACAATAGAGTTATTATTTTCAAAAAAATAAATCAAGTCATACATTTTTGATGGATTAAATAGCGTATCGATGACTTTAATAGTTTTGATAATCAAATGATATAATGCGAGAAAAGTATTTCAATTTTAAATGAGTCTTATTGATTAGTTTCTTGAGTTAACAGTTGAATTTGTTTTAAATTTGGTAACATTTATACAGTTTATACGTAAATTTAGTAAGATATATAATTTTCATTTAAAATAAAGAGGTGTATCAGTACGTATCGCATAGGATTAATATTAATTAAGCGATGCAGAAAGTGAAAGCAAATAATATTAATCTTGGCGGAAGAATGTTTCTTGATCAATGATTCTCAATGATAATTGTAAGTTAATGCCAGAATATCAGATACTAATCGTTCATTTTATGTTTGCAAGTTTCTGATGTAAAATGCAGATGGCCAAATTAAAAACATTATATGTAAAATACCAAAACCTATCCTATTCGATAAAAGACCTTGAGACAGTCTAAAATTCATTTTTCAATCCTACTACTGGTTATTTAGTGAACTTAAGCACGTAAACTCACCAACAGATAGAAGGATATCACCGACGATGTTGGTGAGTGCTTTCTTGATTTCGGCAACCGTCTCAAGCCACCTCACCTGCTCACCTGCTAAGCCCGTGATCAGACGTACGGCCCTCACCATTCTTTCTTCGCAAAGCTGCTTTTGCTTTTCTAAATCAGCTTTCTTCTTCTCTTCGGTTTGAAATTTAAATTGCAACAGGTCAAGGCCATCTTGTATCTTCTTGAGCTTGGCCATCGCCTTAGCAAGTATTGCTTCGGTTTTGGCAAGATCCTTTTCAGCCTGTACCAGTGCAGCCATTTTCGGTGCCACGCGAAGGTTCACGAAGTAGTAGTTGTACAAGGCATGAACCCAGAGGCACAGCGAGTGACAAGCTTTTGAGATTTGCATGACCTGCGAACGCGAGCATAGCTAAATTAGACTCGAACCAAACGAAGCTTTTAATTTTTTAACGATAATCGTTTTTTTCTTATCAATCCAATACAAGCTGTTACTTAAAGATATTCACTCTCGTACTTGATTATCTGAAATAGAAGCAACTGAACTGATCTATTAATGTGCACGTGATCAATGAATATACGCAATCAGAATGGGAAAATCAGGTTTTCTAATCTCGTAATCGGGTAGTTCAAAGTAGATATGGAAAGGTGAATGTTAAAAGCCGCAATACAAAATCGTTCACTTAGGAATTACGATAATTACGTATTTATAAATGTAGGAATAAACGTAGAGGATTAAGTACGGATTACTTTTCCATACGTTTTTGATGTTATCGTAACAAATGTAATATATACTGCAACATTTCATTCGTATAATTTTGAGATAATGATAAGAACGAAGATCGTTCTCTAGTTTTAGAGAGACATCTATGCATGATAATAATTTCAATATTTCAATGTAAAATTAATTTATTCACCGTTCTACTTTTATTATAAATTTTAAATATCCAAATAAATTGCTTAAACGATATATTAAAATATTCCTTTAATTTTAATTAAATGCAATTTGTACGAAATATAAATGTGATTGCACTAGATTCTGTTGTTCTTTAAGTGAAGTAAACCTTTATCAAGTCCTCCGAAGAAAAAATTTTAGTTTAAAGATGTTTATTTAATATTTCAGTCTTTTTTTATATAAAAATAAAATTGTAAAAGGATATTCTTCAGATAAAATTACCAATTTTTTAATTTTTTATGTGGAGTATGTGAAAAATAGAATATTTTTCAAAAACTTTACAGTAAAAGTTAACAATAAATTTCAAATTAATGGCTTCAGTCTGACTACATTTGAAATATTCTTACAATTATTTCTAAATTTCTTTATTAAAAATAGTACAGACACAATTATACTAAGGTCTTATTGTAATCTGAATTAAATAGCGTTGTCAGTATGCGGTAACGCGAGTGTTAAAACAAAAATAACCACGAATTAATGTTTTTCACGTAATAATCAGTAATTCCTCATTTAAATCGCATTAAATTAGTTTAATGTATTTACTAAAAAAAGTGTATTTACTAAATAAAAAATATACTTTATAGTTTAAAATGATCGTGATATAAACATTTCTTACTTTTATATAAAGTTTATATCAATAATTATTAATTTGATGTTATTGAAAAATAATAGTAAGATAACGTTTGTTAGTTAGTATCGGTGAAATATTACCTTTTGCGGTTGAAAGTTAGGATTTTCTATGTAAATTCTTAATTTATTTATCATCTCCTCCGTTAGTTCATCTTTATTATATTTTTCTAAGGATGCCAAAAATTGTCCTGCATCTGCAAGCATTTGACTTCCGGGAGTCCAATAATCATTAAGTTTTTCTCCTGGCCTTTCTCCAGGAATCTTTAGTAAGCATAGTTTAAGTTTATAAGATAAGTGAATAGAGTAATTAATAAAATAATTAATAAAATAACAATTATTAAGATATGATAGCAGGTTAACCTACTTTATTTGGTTTCACTTTCTTGATAATGCATATTGTTTCGATTACAAGTATGACTCCAACAGGCGGCCTTTTCATAGCTTTTACCTCAGTTATGTCACCTTTATTTAAAGCTTTCAAGCTCGCTTCTGCTGCTTCTAACAGTGGTCTTGCTGTACCTACAGAGTTAAGACATAATATTAGTACATTGTTATAAGTTACGTATATTTAATAAGCATTTATCGAATATACTTAGATCAGCCTCAGCTTCATCTTTTATGGCCTGATTTTCTTTCTTTAATTTTGAGGCTTCGTTTTCTTGTTCTGCTGCTTTCATGCGCGCTATTTCGGCTTCGTTCTATTAATCATGTATTAATATTTAAATAAGAGAAACGTGAATAGAGGTTAATTCATTTACTTACAGTATCACGGGAAATATGCTCCATCATTTTAGCTGCCGATTGAGCTGCTTTTTCAAGCTTTGGTTTCATTTGTTCTAAAATAATCTGCAAGTCTTTGACTTCGATCTCGGTTGCAGCAAGTCTTTCTAAGCCTAAATTTTCAAACATATTTTAGACGTACATGAGAGAAACATACTATATTTTAAATAGCACAATTATAATAGTTAAGCGCATTCACCATTACACTTTCTACAAGGTTTTTTCAGTTTCTTTCCCTTTTATTTTTTACAAATTTTTCAAGCCGTATATTATTAACGAAGTCAAGCACCAAGTTTTTAATGCATCAAATAATGTATTTAAACAAACTTTTTATAAATGATTGATGATTAATGTAACTTATGTTTGCTCTAAACGACGAGAATTTTGTACCTGTTGTTAATCGAGATATTCCTAATGTTAATTCGTTTCTTTTTTTTGTCAACAGATCTCCATAATTAGAAATGAGTTCCAAGTAGGATGTGGGTGTTACGTAATTATGACGATTTAATTCCTAAAATAATACACGCATGATTTATATGTAATACTTAAGATAAATTATAATATTAAAAATTATGATTTGCCAAAGCCTTTTTTGCATTGACTAAACTACGTCTTATAAATTTAATTTCCCGTTTAAATTTACCATTTATAATCGGTCACTAAATTAGCAATAAGATAATAAGATATTTTTTATAATCAGTTTTGCATCATAATTCGTATTACAATTTTTAATATCTTTCTCGAATTTGCTTATTCCACAATATTAAATTTAATATTATTTCTTATTTAATGAGTTTTAAAACTTTCAAAGTACTTCAAAATTTACAGTAAGATTTTTCGGCTATCAAAAAGCATTAATAATAAATTTATACAGCAAGCGGCAACTGTAATTCGTGTAAATTTATTCGAAAATTTGTAATGCAGTAGATTAATAGTCACAATATAAATTGTATTGAGTTTGGAATATAAGTAAGAGTTACGAAAGATAATTCCTTAGTCTGCATCAAGAAGAGGCATAGAATATCAAGTTACGTGATTTTCATTGTTGGACTCTTCATTGAATCAGTGCACAATACTAACGAGTTCGTGGTTTCATTACTACTGTTGTTTTTTACTTTAGAATAAGACGATAGAAGTCATTTCAGTTCTTCGATTACTTACTCAAATAATGCTCTTGCTTATAAGGATGTGTTTATTTTAGCTCGACATTGTAAACACGTGAATATTATTGCGTTCAATGGTTTTCAAATATTATTACATAAGAATGTGAATATAAAAAGAACGTATAATTCATGTTTTCTTATGAAAAGTCTAAAACATTGGCACTAAACTTTAGCTTTAATGTTCAAGCATTTTCATTAATCACATTAAAATGGTAATTGATATATTGATAAATGTGGTAGGACATTCGTTGGAAGCGTTAAATACTGCGTTCGAGATAGAAGAAAAAATATCAATGGATAAGTTTCAAATGGACTTGAATTTCTTTTTGTTTCTTCTTAAAAGATGGTGGATCAATTTCTTTCAAACGAAATATTTGTTATTTGAAAATGACGACTTCTTTTGCATTAATTACGCTTAATGCGTACGCTTGATTATTTGTACTTATAAGATAGAAAACAATAACATAAAAAATTAATGTTTTCGTGTTAACAGCGACAAAATGCAATATTTAACCAATATATTTTAATAATCAAAATTTAATATTAACATGTAACAAATATTTATTTAAAGAAAAACTTGCGTTGTAGAAAATGACGTTATTATCAGGAATATGTAACATTTCATTAAAAGTATTGATTTACATTAATTTTTTATCGTTTTAACAAATATTCAGAGTTGACGTTTCTTAAATTTTATTTCTAACGACTGGCATTTTAAATTGATGTTAGTGACGAAAACTGTTACATACTTGAGCGAAATCCTCGCTGGCTTTTATGACACTGGAATGCATGAACTGACAAGTTTTTACAATGGATTTTAAAACCGAATCAGTAATAGCTTCATCTCTTACATTACCAAGAAAATGCATTGCCACGTTCTAAAAATTATTTCTTACAATTATTCTTACAGTAATTATATATATTACTCAATTCAGTTAAATGGAATTATTAATTTTTGTACGTCCGAATACCATAAGTGCGCTGTCTGGCCAAGGGTCAAACCAATCTATGGTGCAAAGATTGACCAAAGCCGGAAATTGCCTGATTCTGGCACGAAATAATTCTCCGATTGGGCTAAAACAAATGCGAGTATTTGTATAGGCTTGATAAGCGATTTAATTAAATGCAGTTTTGAATAAACGAAATAAAGTACCACATCGAAATAACGGAATGTAGGTTATTCCGAATTATTTTACGATAAACTGCTAAAAGATTACTCTTGTTAATCTGAAGCCCTGATGCTTGCACAAAAGGCCGCATAGCTTGAAAAATGTTATCCATTTCATCGGGCTGATATACATTTCCAACGTCACCACTACTAAGTATATTGTTTATATCCTCTAAAAATAGATCGCTTTTGATCTGCAATATATGGTAAAATATTTATGTTTTTGAGTCATGTATCTCCACACATAGCTAAAGATGTTCTAAAATAATACCAGTCAATATTTACCTGAGTATCTGAAAACAGAAATACCGTATGTTTGTTGTGCAATCCTGTCTTCAGCAGAATGCTTTTAACGTCATCTGTCCAATCTCGAGTCGAATACGTCTTAGTCAACTCGATTTGAAAGCAAAAATATTCCGCAATGTGCGAAGATAGTTTCGTTAAGCTCTGTCGACCTATTATATGATGCCGTTATTTGTTATTACGTATCGTGTGAAATATTTCCCATTAAACGTCATTGGCATTTTTTTCCCATAACATTTTTGTAACAAAATACTTTGCCAAATAAATAAGTTTGTAATTCATAAAGTTTTTGATGAAGTGCTAAATAAAAATATCCGTATAATAAAATCCAATAATTTCTGAGTATCGTTTTGTTTTAATTTTTTTTAAATTCAGTTTCTTCAAATTGATTTCAACTATTTTGTAATTTATAAACGGATATTATTATTTAATAAGCGTTTTAAACGCATAATTAATATTAAAATTATCATGCTTCATAAATTAAAAATTGATTTTAGCGAATCATACATCCTTGATTGAGAAATTAAAAAACCGTTAATTTGTTAAATTTGATTAATAATAATGTCTTGGTACGTTATCTTATTAGATGTTCAAGTTCTTTTAAGATACATGGGGAGCATTTGTGAGCTTTACTACTAATTTCGTTTCAAACTAATTTATGAAATACCAAGTTTTATTTCGAAAGTGATATTAAAAATTTTACAAAATACAGCATTTCAATTAATACAATTTGATTATTTAGTATATTAACTAAAGAGCGATTGAAAGGATTTGATAGGTAAGAATTTTTTTATATTGCACTCACTTATTTTATTTATTAACATAGCTGTATATTATTTTAAAAACTAGTACAACCTCGTTACGTTATATATTTTTATCAGAGACTTCACCATTAAAATTTACCTGAGCCACCCATTCCCAGTAGAAGAGCATTTCCTGGAGACTGTCGAAGAATTCTAGTAATGCGACATATGTGACTCATAGCATCTTGAAATAGAACTATATTCATAGGCATTGTTGATGAACTGTTGTAATCTTCCAAAAAATCTAACAATGTTTTCTCCATCTGAAATATAGGGTTATAAATAAAAATGAAAATTTAATTTTAGAAATTTAAATTTGATTAAATTTCCCTCGGTTCTCCAGAATTTCATAATTTCTTGCATTAAAATTTTGACATTTGGTTTAGTAATAGTTTATACTTGTTAAAATTTAACGTTACTGACGTGCCCTAAGAACATGTTATTACACATAGTTATTACCTTTTTTTTATTATGTATATGCTCATATTGACTTCTAGAACTACAGAAGTCTCCATAAAATAGGTTATCTGCAGACAAAGATTCGTTCATATTATAATTAAATTGGTCCATCAAGTTCTCTCTAAGTAAATTCTTAAACCAAATTCTATCAGTGTCATTTGTTAAACGATCGCTGAATACTCGAAAGTTTTCATGGTACCAGAGTAGAAGAAGGTCATCCGGTATCTAATACAAGGCATTGATATTTTTATAATAGACTTTCATTCATTAAATTCATTAAATTACATTTTATCTGCAACGTTTATATACTGACGGATATACTTTTAGGATCTGCCATTAGAACCCCTTGGAAGACTTTGCCTAAATCTCTGAGATTGAATGTATAATGCGATTTATCAGGTGTGGGTAGAAGTTTTTTGCATATTATCGAGTAAACATTCATAGTGACCGTGACCAAAGGCTCGGAAAACTCCTCCAGTGTCTGTGTATTTATAAGCCATGAAAATAATATCGTTCCGAAAATATTTCTCTAAAACGTAAAATATTTTCTTTTAATTCTATGTAATTTAATTCTTTAATGCAATATCGACGTAGATTAAACAGAACCATTTTATTCGTGTGAGGCTTAGAAATATATAGTTTTATTATTTATTATTATGTCCGAAGCTTGGGGAATATTAAAAATTTGAGTTAGAAAGCGTCGGTTTAATCGAGGACTTGAAATTTTCATTGTTTTTACTCGCTCGCAGGTTTGATTCTGCAGAGTCCTCAAAAGGATATTGAATCTCAATAACGGAAAATTATGATGGCTTATGTTAGGAGTTACGATGCTTAATTGCGGCTTGCTAGGGGGTAAAAGGAAAAAAGCGAGGGAGTTCTGGACAAACATGAGTTTATAACATATAAAGAAAGCTTCATCGCTTTCTCGTTAACTACAGATATCTAACGCTTTCGTGATGACTTTAATTGTGTTACTTTGGGTGTGGTTTGCGTTCGAATGGAATAAAACTGAATAACGGTATGGCATTTAGGAAATGGTCGATTATGACTTTGGAAAGTTTGAAATTCCTTCCGTTCAGCTCATAACGTTCGGTTCTTTTCCTGTCGCATATATTGTTACATTGCATTGACTGATAATACCGCAATGATAAATGTGACACAACGTCCATAAAAATTGTTATGATAATTTTTATAAACTTCTGTCACGAGTCGCAGGAGTATTAACCAATGTAAGAAAAATATTTAAGTACGAATGACACAGGCATTTAATATCTTCGATACTTCTTACTCTTCTGTTACTTAAATTGTTAGTTCACAGTAAATAAATAACAAATATAAAGCGTTTTTTACCTACTATTCAATATTGAAGAGCAAAAACAATGAGCACAAATTATAGACTTTGAGCCCATTGGATTTGCATTGGATTTTTACTTAGGCATGTCAGATACATTATAATGCACGTTTTTCTATACACTAGGGGTTAGTAGTATACTTTCAGATTGTAACTCACATTCGTGTCGTTTTTAAAATGCGTTATAATACATTTGGAAGGCAAAAAGTCAAATTTTTCTTATCGAAAAAGTGGTAAAACAGATACAAATTAAAATTGAAACCGAGTAATAAGCTTCAAAATATTTAAAAATAAAACATGAAAGGGGTTGCAAAGCAAGATTTTTCATTTCTTTTTCTCTACAATGATGATATGCGGACAAATCCATAGTTTCGCCGTTACAGATGCGCCTCTATTGAACATATGGCTTTTTTCAATGTCCATATTTTATAACAATTATACGAATAAATTATTACCTTTTTGATTTTTATAACTCTTACTTTTGTTTCATCCTCCATTTCGGGAAATGCAATAAAATGAAAGTGACGTAAAAGTCGAGCAGTTATAGGATTTCTTCCTCCACCAGGAGGTGCCATAGCACATATAAAATTAACATCTTCAATGGCTCTAAATGAACCGATTTCCTTTCTATCATACCATCCTAAAATAATTCCACAAAAGAATAAATATTTTTAAAATGCAATTCTTTTGGCTTTACGTTTACATCGTTACTTAATCCGATTAACATTAAATTAATATAATTTAATTGTCTTTAATTGTATATAAACTTAGCAAAATTCGTTCAATTATTTCAATTCATTACTTCAGATGCAATTAACACGATATGATTGCTTAATTAAAACATATTTTTACATGTATAAAGTTCTTGGAAGATTTACATTGATATTTTAGATGGTAGTTACTCTTCAATATAACATAAAAAGAAATTCATTATATTTGCTTTATACATATATATATACTTGTTTCCTTGAAAATAAAATACAATTTATTTTCTTTAGGTAAAGATATAATTAATAATATTATATATAAATATTAAAAATTTAATTTATAAGTTTAATATATACAATTATTTTAATTCTACTTTGACTCCATCTTTTTCACTTAAAGGAAGATGTAAGAGAAAAGGCATCTTTGTTACTATTTGTATCACGTTTTTCAATAAAATTTCGAAATGTTTTAAGAATTTCAACGATGAAATTATTCGCTAATAGTTCATTTCCATTCTCTTGACGAAAAAGGTATCAGCTATTGTATATTTTAGTTAAGTTGTATACTTAGTTCAGTAATTAAACATGAAAATAATCTGTTCAAAGTAAATAATTAAGATCTAAAAAGTCTCTAAAATTATTTTCTTATAATTTACTTACTCTTAATATTTACAAACGTCTTAAAAATTTCCCCTTTTTTCGATATTTTGCTCATTGTAGTTGAATAACTTTTGGAAATAATTTAAATTAATGTGCAGTAAATGAAGCTATTTACGTAACTATTAATTAAAAGTCTTCACCTACAATAATAAATATTTTATAAATTTTTTATGGAGGAAATTTTATCGGTCTTTAATGAGAATCTCAATATTTATATCAATATCTGTTTATATTGAATATCCTAATGTCACTAAAATATCTGGTACCTTTATAAGTACAAGACATGGAAATAAATACCGGATAGTGAATTTCATTATTGTATATGAGAAAATATTTTTCAGAGTTGTATCCATGTAGGTGTCCTAGATATGAATCTTTTTCTATGTTGATTACAATGAAATTATCATTCGAAAAATCGTATTGTGCAAATAAGTAGAAAAGAAATTATCTTTAAAATTACAGGAAAGAATTTTAAAATATACAAATCTTAAATACTGATTTTATTAAAAAATTGATGTTACCATAAAATACAATGGATATTTTTAAATAACTAAATATATAAATAAGGGAAGTTAAATTTAAAAAACTTTAACGTGTATGCATATGCACCAAATATATTTTATTTTTTGTTTAGCTATTATAAATCTATAAAAATAGTTTTATGCATAATTATTTTAAAGTAAATTGAATTAATTTTATTGTGTACTCAAGTTTCTTGTACACTTGACTCATTTATGATCCTTTGAAAGAATTACGAGTACATGATCATAAAATATCATTCACTAAAAGAAATTTTTTTCTATTCATTCTCTACGTTCGTAATTAAATTTTTATATAAATATTCTAATAAATTGTAGCATTTAAAAAAACAATTTAGCTCGTTAAAAAACTAAAAACTTTTTAGTTTATTTTTGAAAAATCTCAAATATATTAAGAATTTTCTTTTCCGGAAAAATCAACTGCCCAGAGTTACACAGTTTTATATAAATATATATTGCTTCTCAATTTTCCTGATAATTTCTAACGAAATTATTTATGTACTTAAATATTTTTTTAAATACACTTTTTATTTTATGTTAAAGCAATGTTTATATTTTATTGACGGGACTAGGATACCTCAATTTGACTATAGAAGAATAATCATGTCAATCATAAACTACGTTAAAATGATGCCTGACATAATTTGAGTCTTGCTACTAAGATAATATTCGACTATTTTTTTTATACGAAAAATTTGTGTTATTTGCGATTTTTAACCTTTGAAATCCATAAATTGGCGCAGGAGCTCAATAGGTGGCTGTGCTCCGTAAGTCTCTAATGCCGGCATATTTAAATCGTCAATGAAAAATATTTGCTTCTTCGAAATCGGTGGACCATAAACACCTCGACGCCTCTTATCTAATTTGCTGTCTATTAAATCCTGCGATAATAATTAAAAACAATTTCTATTAAGCATCATATTAAAATTGCTTTAAGAGTATTATAACGTACTTGAGTTTGATTGGCTGAAGTTCTGGCGGAAAAATTAATGAAGTCGCAAACGAATCTCTTTGGCATTTCTCTCGAAAGCTTGGTAGAGATTGTTAATGTTTTACCGCTTCCCGTTGGTCCAACGCAAAGTACGTTACATTCAGTCATTAGTAAGTAATCAATCAATGCAGAACTGCGCATCATGTCGACAGTCACGATTTCAATATCTGCGTTTATTAATACTTACAATTTTTATAGTATAAATACTATAAAAAAGATTAATTTGAATAAATATCTCGAATGTACCGAATGTGTTGTTTATAAAAGAATATTCAGCGTATATAATATTTATTTAAAAAATGTGTATTTAAATCTCATTTGTTTCAATCTTATAGATTTACCTATATAAGTTGTTCTAGTAAATTAATAATTAAGAAGGATGACACAAAAATATGCGGCAAATGTATACTACATTTTTAATTGAGTTCAAAAATTCTCGCCGATGCAACTTTGTATTAATTGAAAAATATCATATTTATTATATTTGGAAAGTATAATTACATAATTATAAAAAAAAAATAAAGTAAAATTATATATTTGTTTTATAAAATTATTTAGAGAACTTTTTAGAAAACTTTTTAGCAAAATAAATTCGAAATTATTGATTTTACACCTCCGGACAATCTGTATTAAAATAATTTTAATTAAATAAAAGATATAAAATAAATAACGAACACGTTAATATAAGTATGATTTTAAATAGAATAAATTTCTATATTCATACAATTCCCATGTATATGAATGAAAGTCCGGTAAATATTTTTTACTTTTTATATATTGGTTTTCTTAATTAAGAAAAATGTTCCTGTATCATTTTATTGGTTATTTTATTATTTATTTTTTAAATGTATACGCTCACAAAATAATTTCTGACTTTAATTTCATCATTTTTTAAATAGTATTGCGATAACAATGGATTATGGAATTTTTTTATTTTAGTTTTAGTTTTATTACGTCATAATGTTTCGATTTCTTTTAGTGTCTGAATTTTTTATTTAAATTTTTTTCTCATTCATCTTAACAATATTATTTGATTTAACCTTACATAATACCGTTTTAGGTACCTAGAGTTAATTTGATTCATTTCGAGTTACATTGTAATAAACAAAAAGTAAGTCTACGGATACAACACTAATGAATAAAACACTTTTATAAATTGGAAAATTTAAGTAATAAAATTTGGAAAAATTCTATATAAAGTGAAATTCATGATAAAAATGATTTGTTTAATATAATAGAATATTTTATGATTATAAACAATTTTTAAAATAAATTTCATTTATTTTACGTTCTTATATACGAATGCATAAAAAAAATCTGTACTTTTCTTGCGAGAAACAGTTACAAATAATTTATTTTTAACAATAAAATTCTTCGTAAAAACTTTCATAATAATTCATTTGTTGAAACTTTATAAATGTATGTGTTTATAATGTTTCGTATGAAATGCGGATGGTAATAGTAATCAATAGTAATCAATTTAAAGAAATTTATTATTTAGTAAAAGCTAGATACTTATCTAGAAAAAAATACCGGAACTTTATGAAATTACTATAAGCTTGAACTCGAAAACTCGTTCGCAATATATATTTTTCTTAGATACTTTATACATTTGTTATAAATTTTTACTGAAAATTATAACTATTTACATTATAATTTATTTGTAAGATAATTATTTCCTATTGACAATTTACGTTGAAATGAAAATACATTATGTATACAGCGATGATACGTTCATATATTGCACCATTCGAGAAGCATGTATAATGCAAGACCTCACACAACTAATGTGCAGCAAATTTGTGTAAATCAGTGAACTTGTCTATGTAGTGCTTTCAATAGAACGCCATTTACGAAGGGTAAACATAGAACTTGTCGTAGATGACGTGTCGGAGATTCGAAGATGCTAGAAAAGAAGTCATTGATCACGAGCACTAACTTTGCGCCACTTTCAGTTAGAAACACTTTGGTAAATGAGACGTACTGTGCTAATTTCTACCCCTATGTTGTGTAAATAATTTTACTTATTGGTTGTTCTTTGGTGAACCAGTATTTTAAACACGATAAGCTTACTCTTATATATAATAACTGATTTCGTATTAATAAAGAGTACCTGAAAATTTTCTTTCAATATTTACTATCTCTGAAGGTGCATTTTCTAACCATTTAACCCACTGCATTTGATTTTGTTCACTTTCTTCAGCGTTTTCAGTTACTTCAATGATTCCTAGTCTAAAAATGTAATATAACATATTAAAGGATATCTCTGTAAAGCCAGTAAATCCACTCTTATTAGTTATTCGTGTAAAGTTAAAAGGAAAGTATCGATTAATAAGAACTTTTTTATTAGTTTTGTATTGATTTTTGGAAATTTTATGTCTACCTAAGTAATTTATATTCTACTTAAAAGAATTACTTTTTAAATAAAAATTTCATTCGTAGATTTGTAGTTATGATCAATTCCGTGTATTAAATGTTAATTAATCGACATATTATTTGACAAAAATTTTAATCGTTTATATATTATTATTATAAACAAGATTATTCTAAGTTATACTTTATTGTATGCATACTGTATTTAGAAATAACAAGTTATTCATTATTTGCTTAGGTATTTTAGATATTATGTTTATCTTTATGAAATTTATTTCATATGGTATTTCGATCTGTATGAAACATTGTAAATATTTTTGCATAAATGTAACATTATAAATATAAATTAAATACAAAACAAATAAGTGCAATGACAATTTCACTTTACCGACTAATACTACCGAATAATTTTCATTGGGATTTAAGATATTTCAAATGTTTTTATTTAAGTTTTGGAAAATAATTGCATATTATCATATTACGGATTGATACCATGTTTCTGTTTTTTATTATTTGAACGTTGTTTCAGTATTGACATTTCAAATGAAAATTTGAAAAATGATTATTTTCACACATTTGTTCGCTTTCCTAGTGTAAGCATTTTTTCGTATGGACTTTTATATATATATATATATATATATATATATATATATATATATAAATAATTTTAGGTGCCCATCACTAAATTTTTTCAAAGCTTTGCAATCCCTTTCTTTACATATATGTTTCTAAAGTGTTTTATATTTTACTCTAGATTTCTTTAATTTCCACGATTTTTTTATAAAGAGCATTGAAAAGAATGTAATTATTCTCCTCATATGGAAAGGAAAAAAACGAGAGAGTTTTCCAAACATAGACGATTTATAGACGATCAATATATCATTTAAATGTTTGAATAAGAATTTTAATTATAGATAATATCAGTAGTTTCTTAATATATTATCTAAAATAATTTGAAATATTTTATTAGATTCTTTAATTTGTTCTTCTTTTTATTCAGGAATTGACATTATTTTTTATTTATAACGGATCCATTATTAAAAGAACATAATTTTATATTGGAAGGAATTTAAGTAAATTTGTAATGTTTATTCCTTACTATGATTAGGTATCAATTAATTTTATAGTATAATTATTTAAAATTAATAAAATTGATTTAGTTAAAACATTATGAAGCTTATAATTTTATAAAGATATAATCGACTTATGATTATTAATACATTAGTAATGATGTTTAATAAAATACTATTCGAGTAACATTTTCTATAATCGTACTGTGTTCTCTCTATAATATTTCAGAAAATTTAAAATAACGTATTGGAAATTATTGAATGCATTAAATTTCAATAGAAACAACTCTACTCGGTAAATACTGCCATGCATTATGCAATTTTATTTCATCTTAAATATTAGAATTTACTAAATTTGGCTTAAGGACCAAAAATATTTTTTTGCTACTGTATTTAATGGTTAACATAATAATATTATTATTATGCACAAGCCTTATCTTATATTAGATTTTGTTAATGGTATTTATTAAATTTATATTTATATATACAATTGACATATTTAACCATTTGAATGGTTATGATTTGTAAAATATAATTAAAATTATCTTCAAGTAATTTCAAATGGAGAAAAATAATACTTTCTCAATAATATTTACCAGAGTCAATGAATATCATTACAAAAAAAAATTAAGAAAATTAATTAAATTAATAGAAGTATTAATACATTTCGGACAAGAAGTTGCGCAGCTGATTCACCTATTAAAGTACCAGTGCATTAGTTACAAGCATGTAATATTACCACTTTGAATGCAGCTTTTTTCAAAATATGCCAAAACAAACGAACTTATTTAAAAAAATGTTCTACATGTAAATGGCTTATTAAATTATTAAAATATTTTATTGAGATCACAAGCTTTATTTTATTAATTTATCATTTTATTAATTTTATTAATTCTTAATATTACGTAGTTTATATACATTACGTAACTACATACTTATAAATAAATCGGAAGAAAGTAAGTTACATACTTATAATCGTAAACTAGGCCATCGGGTGGGAACTGCATTTGATGTTCAGCTTTATTTTGTAAATCTCGTAACCACTCGCTAAATAAATATCGACTATTCCAATCACAGGTAGCACCAACGCTCCAAATAAGTGCAAACACTGACCAAGGTTCAAGAAGATAAACTACATGGTAAATTAAAATTGAAATTTTAAACATTCCTTGCAAAGATAATTTTATTTTAAAGGAATTAAACAACTTTTGAAATGTCTGTAGTTGCAATTACTACCTGGGATACCATTTTTTTCGGGATTTTTCACTGTTCCAATTTGATAATCCATTAGGTTTATATACGCTTGAACTAAACCGGAATCAACAGTTGTTACGATCTCGTTCAAATTTTCGCGTAGAAATTTCAAGGCTGGTAACAATAATAAATACGCCAACTTTGACAGTTCTGGTGTATAACGCTTCATGCTCTATGAAAGTAGTTTAATTATAGTGGATTTTAAAGATGACTTTAACCATTTATTTAAAGTTAAAATAAATGCACTAAAAAATTATGTATATGAAAGCTTCTTAAGATAGGTATATTTGAAGCTTTTTTAAAGTTATAGTACTATACGACAATCTTTCATTTAGACAATAAGTTGTACCAGTCTTACTTGTATACTGTATACACATTTATCATTTTTAAATAGAGATTTTGCCCGCAAAACTTACTTCGGGAAATTTGTCGATCCAGCAGTCAATAAAAGGATTAATTCCCAATCCTTTTGGCTCCATATACACCATACCACATCTAAGTGTTGAAGAAAATTTACTTAAAGAAATAGTCATTGATTTCTTTTAACTTTTTAATACCAGCTTTAAGAACAATGAGCAGTACATAGCATTGTTTCAGTTTTTCTCTTTAAAACTATTTTTTCTTCATTGAAATAGTACTTTCATTTATAAAAAGCATTTATAATTACAAGTTGGAATGGTATGTGAACGTTGGTTAAACAGAGTATTATATTAATACGAATTCGTAGAAATGATTTTAAATAAGCACTTTTACCGTGCATTCAACAAGATCGGATCTATTATAATAACGTACTTATTTCGAAATTTTGTAATAATTTAAGTAATCTTAAATGACTAATGCACGTTTTGGAGGTAAAGTTTAAGTACTATAAAAAGATAATTTGTGTTTAGTTGTTTACGTTCGATGAATATAGTTTTTCCTTAACCGATGCCTTAACCGATAACACGTAAGTGAACAAGATGTACTACAGCTTCTTTTAACGACGATATAAAATTATTTTAAATAAATCTTAAGTTTTACTAGTTGTTAGCACTTTTAGGTATACTATTTCTTGGTACACTATTCTAAGATACCATAGCATAACATTTCCTCTCAATATTCAGGCCATTAAGTGCTCAATAATAACTTACGTGCTAAAGGTTATATCATGAAAATTAAAAAATATGGATTGACAGGATTTATTTTCTTTGACAAAGGAAGTAATATCATCGATTAAGATATTATTGAACCGGAAAGAAAAAGAAACTAAATGTGTAAGCCTGAGTGAAGATGCTATGAATCTTCAAGGCGTTAGGCGTTTCGAAACACATATTACTCTTAGGCATCTGGCTGTTCTCTTGGCTTCGAGATTGATACTCAAGAAAGTAAATTGACAGTCGAGAAGAGACGTAAATGAAAAATTGTAAACAGCAGAAAATAAAGTGTTTGAAAGTCAAAAGGAATCGAATTAGTAGAAGCATCGCTTGTTAATTACTTTTGTCAACATTTTACACGAAATTGTTTTATACGTTGTAAATTGTTTTTTATACTTTTAAAAAAGATTAGTATACACAAATCAAACCTAGATACTGTGGCTGGAGAAGCAACTTTCAAGTCAGCGACTTCGAATATCATCGTTTGCGTTGGTAAAAGTCTCATTATTTCACCAGATGATAAGCAAAGTTTTTTGTTGTCATCGAGGACGGTGTTCATGTTTTCGATCCAAACGGCGTCAACGGGTCCGTCGAAAACATACCAGCGTTTGTCTTCATCCGTTGCTGTAGTTCCAGTGCGAATCAATGACGATAAAATTCCATCCGTCCTTCATATAACTCACATTACACTTTCTTATCATTTAATATTACCTACATATTTTTTAATAAAATATTTACTGTAAAAATTAACTTTCATTAATCTTAAGTGCAAAGATTGAATTGGATTTTCTCCGTTTGTATCGATTTTTATCGTTTAACTGAATACGATAACAAATAATCTGAGATTACGAAACCTCCACAAACAGAGGACAACAGCAATTGAATACACTTGACAGAAATTATAAGCATTAATGCAAGAGTTAATGATATCAATAGTTATACTCGTGTATTATCAGCAGTTAAACAAGTATTGTTTAGATCAAGAAGTCGAATGGCACGTTTCTTTTTCATTTTCTAAATCGACGAAAGATTATCATTTTGCCTATCGATATCCAGTATCATCAAAGCAAAAGAATTATATGAATACGTTTAAGGGCTCGAGATCATTACAACCATGAACATAAAATAAATCGTTTAAGATTCCGGATGCAATGAAATCGATATACCACCCTATATCATCGGAAGGTTCATGTCAAGAGATTGAATACCGAGGTCCTTCAGCGGCGCAAATGCTAAAAACGTGATACAATCATAATGTTCAGTCGTAAAAATGACTGAATGTCCATAATGCGGTTAGAATGCGAGATCCGCCCGCAATATGAAAGGGAATAATAGCGCGATGAGCGCAGTGCGCGCCGACCCTACACTCGTACCTCCTCGACATTTTTTCCTCTCCCACGCGCGGATATTATTCATCTCATAAACAGCTCTTAATGCAAATGAAGAGAGAGAGAGAGAGAGAGAGAGAGAGAGAGAGAGAGAGAGAGTTGAGGAAGTAGAAAATAAGTCTTTTCTTACCACTCGTGGGTGCTCAGGTCGTACTCGCCATACAGTTGTCCCATGGTAATAGATTTTGGGTTGAGAACGTAGGTGTGAACCGGGCTGAAAGGCTTACCACTTGGCTGCAATTGTCCCTTTAATTTCGTACAGGTGGATTTCAATACCTGATAGCACTGCAAATATCCGAGAATCCGTTAATGATCGAGTGTGAAATTATTATCGAAAAAGAAATTATGCTCTTACGACACAAGCAACCGAACAAGATGTCGTATAAGGGGTTGTAGTTGGGAAGGGTTGCAGATGCGTGACGTGCTTGAAAGAATACGTATTCTGACGCATCGTTTAGAATACTAAATTGCGATTACTAAACGCTTACATGATGCAAAATATAATTTTTCTTATCTTGAGATCTACTGATCTTCCAATCGGTATTATTTATTATTCATCTTCAATATTATTCAATTTCTTAAACGCGTAATTTGAAATTTTTAATCGTATATGATTGACTTTAATGAATGAGGTCCACTGATCGATATATATTTTATTCAATAAGATTAAGATTACATCTACAGCAAATGTATTTTTAAAAGTTTTAATAAATACGTTTTGGTATTACGATTTGAAATACTACTAAGTTTTTACATTTATTCTTCCATCGTGTGATACGATGGAAGAAATACGTATTGTAATGAAATGTAATTCTTTGAATGTATATTAATTAATTGTTTTACGCGAAGGAGTTTAATTGTATCATGAATTTTGTCATTTAAAATACAACTAATTGGAATTAAATAAAATTAAATAAAATCTGATATTTTCCAAAACTAATGCCAATAAAAATATTTAGAAATATTTAGAAATCCATGATACTTGAACTGTAATATCGTTAATAAGGATCAAAATATAATCACGATAATAAGCAGTTAAAGTAGAATTTCCTTCTTATTTATTGCAAAATTAATTGGCCAAGTTACATCAATCGTAAATTCCATAATATTTTTAATACGATATCTCGTAAATTATAAATCTACTACAATCTCCAGCAAAGCAGACAAAAGCTACTGCTATTGATTTACAAGTAAAAAAATGTGTCGTTCAAGATAACCGTTCAATACCGATTGTCAGTAGCAATAATGTATGCATATTTTAAGAAATACGCATTAAAAACGTTTTTGTGCTTAGGCCTTGAATGCAGGCTTATATTTTAGATAAAATATTTCCCCTTTAGAGATCTTTGTATTATTATGAAATTGAATTAAGTAATCTATAACATCTTTTATTAATTTTGAATAGTTGTGTATCGATCGGCGCCCCTATACGCAGCGCAGTTTAAAAATATCATCATTGAAAGCTCCGCTTGGGAGCGAGAAGCACGCTTATGAGTTTCATGCGGAGTCTCCAACTCGGAAAGGTTCTCCGCTTATTCGTGAAGGTCTGCTCCAGGAACAGAACTGTAGCTCAGAGAACGAAAAGAATCTACCGGTTGAAATAGATCTTATTGCATCGGAGTACTTTGAAAGCTCATTCGCTATTCTTGAGTGAGAAAGTAATCGAGCTTTCGAAGCCATTATCGTTGTACGAGTTTTCTAAAGATCGGAGGCTGATGTTGTATGGAAGCGCCACCCTCTTACGTACGATTAATTGCATCGAGTGGGAATTTGGCAAGTGCGTTAAAGAAATAATAGCCAAGATTCCTCAATGAATTTGTTTGTTTGGGGAAACGCGAGACCCCCCCGCTTTCGTATTTTCATTTCTTTTGTGCCTCTTTCTCCCCACATCTCTCCTCCTCTTTTGAAATTAGGGGAAACTCAGACTACCATTCAACTTGTTGTGTACGTACAAGAACGAAGTACTCGTGATAGACGTTTCAAAAGGGCTAAAAGAACGTTTCACTGGGTCGTTACGCGTAGCTAAATAGGAGCGACTGAACTATGGTTATTTAGCATTTTTTTCTTTTTTCCTTCTTTTAAGCCTTGGCATATGAAAGACCGAGAGCTAACATAAATATAGACAGCAAGATTTGCGTTGTTGCTACTCTACGGCTTTTTTTTCAGCTCCCTCTACACGAACTCCCTCTAAAACTTTTATAATTTTACAGATTGCACAAATCACGAACTAAGTAATAATCCCAAATCCATCAAATGCTCATTTTCTGATTAGTCTAATATTTTGAGCCTTCATTATATCCGTCAATTTATGGGATTAATATATATATATATATATATATATATATATATATATATACGACTACTATGGGTTATTGTTCGTCGAAGTATTATATATATATATGTGTGTGTGTGTGTGTATACAATCATGAAAAACATTTTCTCAGCTATTTCTTCTGTTTAGATATTCAAAAACATTTATTTTTAAAGCATCAGACCACTACTAGCTCACTCTGCTCGTTTAAAAATACTTTTATAATTTATTTTAAAATCAATATTTGGTCATTCGTATGGTCTTAGGTATTTATTATAATGTTCTTGACTATCTAATATATTTCATTTAAATTCGACGCCCATCGCAAGAATTTATTTTTACATATACTAGCTTATGAAATTATCAACATTTCTTTAGATATATAGGTAGAAAATTTAATGTAAATACGCATTTTTAAATAGAAATTAAAATATTGTCGTTTTTTTTTTTTTATGAAGATTTATAAAGTAAATACAAGAATGATTAGAGATGTATAAAATGTTGCAACATTTTGTGTAGAATAGTAAAAACAATCTGTCATATATTGATTGGTAAAGATTGCAATGTGCAGAAAACAAAATTTATACTAATACATTTATACATGTATTATATTTTTAATTTTCTTCATTAGAGTTATTAAAATTACTATAAATGAAAAATCATGTTGTAGATGACCGAGTAAATATAATGCACAAGTTAAATTTTGTCATTAAGTGGAAAAAAGATTTTAGTCATGGTTATGAAATTTCGCTAATGAAATTTGAAAAATGAGAAAATTAATAATATTTGATGTTTGGCGTTGTAAATAACTCCGCATAGTTTCTTAATATTTTTCAAAAACTTAATCACGTTTATAACTTTTATCAAACATTAATTAAATAGAGAATAGCAATTTTTCTAACGAATGACATGTTTCTCACAGCATAAATTTAAAAGACAATTTTACATTTGCCACCACCAGTCCAGCGAATGCTAAATAACTGAATATATATGTCCATTAAGATTTTCTTATACGAATCATATTAAAATTATATTTTTAACAGAGACTTTAATTCGACTTAACAATAATATTTCATCATTTGTTAATATGATAATTGATAAAAATATGGATTTCTTCTTTTATTATTTATTGAAAAATTAATCTAGGCTATGACTTATCAATGGCAAGAATACGCCATTAATTTCGTATCATTTAGCAACCGCAAAAGCATATTAAAAAATCTACCAAGTCGCATAACCGTGTTATTCCGTTCTCCATAATTTGTCACGTTTTCAATTCGCCGACTAATGCTTGAAAATGGTAAAAAATTACATCAGGAAAAATGGATAAAGCGAAGGAATGGAGTATACATACGTACGAAGCATCACACGGCGAATAATTGCATTTATTTCAAATTTTATTCATGAGTCCTCCATGAATATCAATGACGAATAAAATTGGAGAAA
This sequence comes from Wiebesia pumilae, assembly GCA_018907045.1. Taxonomy (NCBI): domain Eukaryota; kingdom Metazoa; phylum Arthropoda; class Insecta; order Hymenoptera; family Agaonidae; genus Wiebesia; species Wiebesia pumilae. The sequence goes on from JACCHZ010000138.1 coordinate 9,566,847, forward strand.
AATGGTTAATGGTTGGTAGTGGAGTGCAACCGCACGCACGGCGCATGCGAGAAACTTTCAGGTCGAGTCTACGAAGCGAAGGGTTCGCGCCGCAGCAGATCTTCAGTTTCCTTCGCGCGGTATCGCCTACAACTACTTCGCGCACGTTCACGATCTCTTATACACTCAACCCGGAAATAGCAGCAGCAAATATAATAGGAGAAATAACAATCGATGATTGAAACTTTGTTGCGTATTCGAGAGGTTGGGAAATTATGTTTTTTAACTTGAATTTCAACGAATACCTGTTGCTGGTTCCTTTTTAATTTACAGTTACGCGTACCATTGTAAAACTGACTCTTGTAAAATTCAAAGCTACGGAATAAGTTCATTCCGTTTTATTCGAACCGCTTAAACGGTTAGTTTCAAAAATTGGAAATCGTTGAAAATTGATCGAGTGGATTGCCGGTTAAGAGAATCGAATTGCGCGTAAAAGAACGATGAATCTTTCTTCGATGACAATTCAGTCGAATATTCATGTAGGGTACAATTACGAGGTCCGTATAAAATCAACAGCATTGGCGCGGTAAGAGAGAAGCTTTTGACGATAAGTCACGGGGCTGCTCGTCGCAAGACGTATCGTTTAATCTTGTTAAAATTCTAAAATTGTGGACATTGATGAAAAAGGATAGGCTTGACATTTGGGCCAATATTTGTGTAACGTCAGTGACGCTAGGGAGTAAGTGGTGGTACGAATGCGAGGAGTCGGGGTTTGTCGATAGATCCAGATTTCAGCGGACATCGATCGGTACGCCATGGAAGCACCGCACGAGGACGAATGAGGAGAGCCACGTGCACCAGTTAGCGTGTGAGTGGTAGTAAAGAGAAGGGTAACGATGCTCATGCAACGATGAACATCCTCGCAGGTCTGACGACGACGACGTCGAGGTGTGCCTTGTTCGAGGCCATCTCGAAATACGAATTCTTGAGCCGAATTCGGCGATCGACGAGTAACCTTGGCCAGAATTTAACGGTTCAGCAGCAGCGCAACCGGAGCTTCGAGTCCATCGAAAGCTTCGAGGAGGAGGCTAGCGAGGAATGTCACTCGCTTTATTTCGTCCTGGACTTTTCCCACCAGTATTACATTCCGTTCATCATTCTTCTCGGCCTCGTAGGCAACCTCCTATCTTGCGTCGTCTTCTTGAACACCCATCTGAAGATGCGAAGCTCGAGTTATTACCTTGCCGCGCTAGCGACGGCCGACTTTAGCTTCTTGTTCTCCTTACTACTTGTTTGGCTGAATAACGCCATTGGCTGGCGCGTCTTTAATAAAGACGGCTGGTGCGAGACCGTCGTCTACGTGAGTTCGGTATGCAGCAGTTTGAGTGTTTGGCTAATCGTTGCTTTTACCGTCGAGCGCTTTATCGCTGTGCAATATCCGCTTCACCGGCCGCACATGTGCACCATTGCTCGAGCCAAGGCCATCGTTTTCGTCCTCGTCGTACTGGCAATGGCCAGTCATTCGTACTCCTTTGTCACTGCTGGAGTTGTCAAGACTCAGGACGGCAATGAGATTTGCGACATGAAAAGCGAGTATCTCGAGACTATGAGGATCATCAGTATTATCGACAGCATTGCCAGCCTTATGGCACCACTAGTTCTCATTATCGTCATGAACACCATGATTATGCGGAATCTCTTGAGGTTCAGCAGAAGATTCGGCCAAACGCCCGGATTTAACGAGACCAGGTGTCTAAGTCGGGAGCGCTCAGATATTAATCTCAATCAAATACCGGTAAGTTTCCACGTATCTCTTGTCTATTTCTTCCCCGAATATCGAAATTCTTTCAAAATAATAATAAAGACAGCACACTCGCAATGAAAAATTCTCCTCCTAATATCGAGAGACTTAAGATAAATCATTGTCAGACAATATTTTACTTTGGTAAAATAATATCAGCCTCGGTGAATACGAGAGTGTTTTACTCAAGAAAATTCGACCTTCGAAAAGTACCTCGATTGTACATTTTTTTTTTAATGAACAGTTTCAATTTCGTATAATAACATTAATTAACTTTATTCAAATATTAAAATTAAAGTTTTCGACAACAGACTTTCACGAGGACATGAGGTAAATTGAAGGTATTATTTATTTGGTTATAAAGTGTTTGATTAGAAGAACTAATACGAATTTTGATTTGAAATTTAATGTTTTATTCCCTTGCGTAATGCAAAGTCAAGTACAACACTCAAAATAAATTAGAACTTTAATTGCAATGTCGCTATTTACTTGTCGAGACTATTTTTACGTGGCGACTACGTTTAATCGAATATTTCGGTAAAATTTTCGTGAATTTTGAAACTATTAAACTTTCTATATTTTCAAAAAATTTCATTTAATTTCCATTATAAAAACATATATCATAGTGAATACGATGGAATAATTATTTATACACATGATTCTATTAAACTAAAACTCAAGAAGTATGCAAATACTTGATATCACCTTTATAATCTTATCTTCAAAGATTAGTTTAAACTTTTGTAAATAATGTAAATTATTTACTTTTAAAAATATGTAATTAGCTGACACATTATTTATATAAATAGAAACTCTTTGTATTAGAAATGTTTCGTAAGTGTAAAGGTAAAAATATTTTAAATTCATGAACTAGTTGGTGTAAATTCAAAATTAACGAATCATTGTCGCCTTAAATTGCACGAAAAAGTATATTAACAAGTTAATAAGAATTACTGTATATTTATTTGAATATTGTATTACTATGTGTGATGACATGTTTTCATTCAAAATGAATATAATTGTGTTCATTGTAATTTCGTTATCGATATTTTTATTAAAATTACCATTCACTATTAGTCACATTAAAGACGTGTTGTAATAGATTAAAAAACGTTAAGACAATTATTTTTCGTTTCATTATGCTTATAACAAGTTAGGATCGATCAAAGGATTTTTTGTAAGAGTTCTATTCCTATGTTGAAGATATATCGCCTTTATCTACAGTAAGCTGACACGCAAATAAATTCCAAAAACTTATCAAATTTTTTATTCCGCTGGAAAGATAAAATTTCAGAATTTAGAATTAAACAATTATATATTTGAATATCCGAAGTTTCTTAATGTGCGTAATCAATTCAACGTACATTTTTTATATACGTACCTGTTATTTTATTCAGTAATGACAGATATCTATTAATATAAATTTTTTTCTACTATTTGAATAATAAGAAAAGAAATATAAACATACAAATTTAAAAATACAAATTTACAGTATGTATTTCAACGTTTTCGAAACAAACTGAACTTTTCTATTGGATAAATATTTGGGAACCGGACATTTTTTAAAAATATAATAGAACCAAAATTCCAATGGTTGAACAAATATGTTTAAATTTAAATGAAAAATATGCCTAAAACAATAGTTAAATAATTTAAGTAAATTTATGAAATCAAATTTAGCCCACTACTATTATGTACGTTATTTTTATCTAAAGATAAGTACTTTATATCGTGTTATCTCAGTCACATGTCTTCGTAACAAAGTAATCGATACTAATATACTTTGATTATTGCTTCACAATTTCAATTTTTCTATCAAATCTTAAACATTATATTCTTTTCACGCTAACTAAATCATAGCAATTAAGGAAGGTTTCATCCACATTTGAATATAATTTTGAACTTGCATTATTTAACTTACTAAACGTAAACAAAGTGATGGATCTCTATTAAATCTTTATTTTAAATTATTTTGTTCTAAAAATAAACGTAACGAAAGATTTGTTTATCGTTGTTTCAAAACGCTGTTTCTTGGATACGACTATGGTGACCCATGGTGCACTTCACTAGCTTATACAGACGGTGAAATAGAGATAAAAATATTCGCAAAGAATAAATTTCACGAAACTCAATGACTAGATTATTCAAAACTAGACGAGCATATATTTGCTAAGTCTGTTACGTTCGTATGTCAGTGTCTTAAAAATTTGACAATCTTCAAAAAGTACTTTAAACATATTTATAAAATTATTATTAAAATTAATAGAATGTTTTGTAATTGAGAGTTTATATTATAAAATATATTTACCCTTCGTTAATATTTTTGTTACTTAAAACTATGAATAATGTATATAAAAACATGTATAATATGAGCACAATATAATATGAAAACAAATATTGTTCCTACTTCTGTAAATATGATCATTTTAAAAAAATGTCATTGTATTCATAGTGTACATTACAGTTTCCTTTAAAAATTTTGCGCGATGTTTAGATTGATGGATAAATGAGGCATATTTTCATAATAGAAGTCTTTTATTACACGTTCAATTATATCGAAAATTTATTTATCGATCGTATTTTGAACTCGTAATTAAAAAAAAAATAGACAACCAGTTTAACATATTAAAAGATCAAAATATTTTTTTACGAAAAATGTGTTTCTTTTTTATTTTGGTATATAATTAATTGTAATATAACAACATCAATCAAAAGTTTTAATTTGAAAGGACATGTACAAGTACGTGCAGAAACAAAAGAATATTGTTTAATAAATATTTATTACAATGTCGTATTTGTTAATAAGCTAATCTTTTAACCAAAGAAAATGAGAATTTAGAAATTATATTACTACATTTTTTCACCTTTTTATTAGTAGTAATAAATAAACAAGGCAGTCCCCTTGTTATTACTGCCAGTCTCTATGGAGACAGCGATATGATTCTGTTTACTTCTATTTTTTGTTTTTAAGAGTCACAGCAGCCATCTGGTTTGCAATATTAATTATTGTTTTATTACTATAGCTGATTTATTTTGCTCACATAGCAGTAACATGTAATATTGTACATCATAAAAAAATTTGCGAGATCGCTTTTAGCCATTTTATCGCTCCCGGTCAGTTTTTACAGTAACAGCCTTTGATGTACGCATGGAGAAAAGCTTTTTATTAATATTTAACTAAGACTTTATATTTAATAACTAGTACTATACTATAATTAATTGCATGATCTTTAATCACTTAATTCTAATCCTCTTTTTTAATAGTCCATACAAACCATTTTGTAAAATTTGCTTTGTACTGTAATACTACTGTACTGTTAAAAAAAAGTCTTAAATTTTTACTTCTGTTTTTTTTTGGTTTGTATTTCGCTTATCCTTTGCCAAGTGTAACGTTTTAGTAAGCTTTCCTTTAATTGAGATTTTCGAAGTGTGCCTCTACACATATTATAAAAATCTTCTTAACGTGTTCGCAAATATTATTTCAATCACAAAAATGAGGCTATTGATTCTATAAAATGTTATTGCGAATGAGTTATGAACGGTGATATATTTTCTTTTGTAGAAAAATCAGTTGTTAAATAATTTCCAAACTTTGTATGTAATCCTCGTAATTTTGGTTTTAAATATTGAAAGTTTATTATAAAATATTTATTAGGAAGAAAACAAATTTTTTCAAATTTCAAATTTATTTTCTATTCAAAACAAGTTTATTTCATTAAGGATATATCCGTTTCAATATGTTAGGTAATATACATTATTTATTAACGGAAGAAAATATATCTTAAAGTTAATTTATTTTTAATTATTTTTCTCTACGACATGCATTTTTTAAATATTTTACTAAACATTTTCAGATACTAAAACGTTTATGCATTAATGATCAGTTATATTATTTTCTTTTGGAATTTATCATTTTACTTACGATTTTATTTTAATTATAATAGCAGAAAATTTTGAAAACTATATGTCAATTTATAGTTAAAATTTTATGAAGTAAAACTCATTGAAAATGTAATGTAATTTATTTTTATGCAAAATATTATTTTCTTTATTATAATTATTTTCTTTTATTATACTTATTAATTTACTTTATTAGTTGTAATATAATGTAGATGAAGGGTAATTAAAAGAAAATTATAGTATTAAAATTACGAAACAAAAAATAATAATAAAGATGATTCTTATAGAATAAGTAGTAGACGTTAAAAATTATATTCATTTATATTCAAAATATTATTCGTAGGAAATTAATATAAATCATCAAAGTATTTTATTATAAATTCCTTATAGCTTATAATGATATATTTTATAATGTATAACAGATAAGTAAAATTTATTTATAAGTAGTTTTATGTTGATATGTTTTTTATTTTTTATAAACGAACAGAATACCTAAAAAAATATGTGATTTTCGTTTATGTTTAATTTTTTATTTAAGAAATTGAAATAATGGCTGAATAAAATATTAAGTTGATTATGTACATACATTGGTTTCATTTATAAAAAACTTTGTTTGAATTTTAAGAATGTATAATGATATAATGACATTTGAAAAGAAATATATATATGTATATATATATATATATATATACATGCATTTACTGTAAAAATACATACATTATTATAGTTTAATGAAAGAGTGGTTTAGTAAGCTAAATATTAATTATAGTAATTACGTTTATGTTTTTTCTATTAACAAACATTTTTCAATTATTACTGTACCCAATATAAATGAATCTGTAATACATTTATTTATATATAGTGACGTATGTATTTTATAAACTTGATATAGTTCAGGTATATTCGTAATATATATTATTACGAATCAGGCAGATCATAGACTGGGTGTCTTGCGAATAAAAATTCTTGGTAGTATATTCGCTGAAACTGGAGTATCACGAATCAAAAGAAAATATTGCGTAGTAAGTTTTCGGTTGGATATAAATACGTATTTTTGTTTTCATCATTTTATTTCTAAAAATGCTGTAATGGAACTAATTTCGAACTGTCATTTCGGTAGAGTTATCGATCTATGAAGCGTACATCTCGCATTTGTTTTTATATGTAGGAAGGAACAATGGGGTTAACAAACAATATAGTGGATTTGATATCTCAGATCTTGGTACCAATTTTCTTACCGATATTTTAATTGTTCATCTTTTTGTATACTGCTCTTATTCGATGGATCTTAATAATGTCTATTATAATACGTACAATATATATTTTAACAAGCGATATTTAATTTTTTCTTTTCTTCAATTTACTGTACCTTATAGTTCATTTAAATAATAAATAAAGATAATAATATTGTTATTAGATTTTTTCCTGATTTTCTTTTTTAAGGTTGTATTTTCTGCTAAAATTTATGTATAATTCGTAAAAATAAGAACAGATTAGTTTTTATTTTTTTCAACCTCTTTTAAACTCTCATTATTTGAAAAATATTAATATGAATTTTCAATTTTATTAATTCTTAACTCGCGTACATTGTACAATTTTTTTTATATCTGTGTCCGTGATACTATTGAGTTAAAAATTGAAAGCTTTTTATGAAACATTTACAATCATGAATAATAAGATCTCTTTTTTATTTTTTAAACCTATATTTATATTTTTTAATTAAAAATCATACATGTACCTTAAAAAGCATCGATAAATATCAAGAATAAATATAAAATTTAAAAACTATCCAGAAAATATGACTATAAAAGTATGACTATAACTTTTTCAATTAGAATTCATTTGAATCAGACTGAGGCATAAAAAATAATAAAAGATTAGAACATTCTTAAGTATGGATTTCTAAGAAATGACTTTTCAATTTGTAAAAAGGGATGGATATGTATGGAAGCAATTGGATTTATACTTACAATAGATATTTGTTACAAATGAAAAACGTAGTTTTTAAATTACGATCAATAAGAATCTACGTAGTTTAAGAATCCAAAAAATATTCAAAATTGCTCTTGTACAATCTCCATTATAATTCTACGGTAGATTTGTACAAGTATTGTACTTGAAATTTACAGCGGCCATTACAATGTCTATTTAAAAGTTTGATTATATTTCTATGCATAGATATAAGCCAGAATGAAAAATTAATGTGACATCATAAAACTAAGAAAGTTTTCTGAAAGGGATTTTTGTGAAACACATTTTCAAAAGTAATTGTGTTGATCGAATTCATTTAGCATATATAGATTCCAATATATATCACTTGAAAATATTTACTTCAAATATAATTGCTAATACAATCGACATTAATCTCTAGTGATGTCATTATATGCACTTTTAGTAGCTCTGATATATTAGAAAATTCTCAGAATCACGTTGTTAGTTACTGATTATCTTATTAAATATTGATATTTTTGCTAAACTCTTATTTTATTCTTAATTTTATAATTAAAAGCAAAATAATTAAGTTTGTGGAATATTTGTGGTACAGGATTTAGTATACTAATCTTTTCTTTTCAATATTAAAAAGGGCAAAATGTGAAATTTTAATTCTTATGTATTTACTTCTTTAATCTATATAACGTAGATTATATTTTTGAATTATTATCATCATATATTATTAATTTGAACTAGGCATGCTAATATTTTATCGTTAATATTTTATCGTTTTTTTAAATATAAATTGAGAAAACTTATAATATTATAATAAGCATGCATTAAAACTTGATGAAAACTGAAACACATTGAAATAAAAACAATTGAGTGTTATATAATGTATAATAGAATTAAAATAGTAATTAAGCCGTACCACTATTTAATATTAAACAGAGTATAATAATATTGTACTTTATGGAAAATATTATAAAGGTGCGCAATTTCTTTGAAGATGTTGCTTATATACTTTATAATAATCGTTTACAATAAAATAATTACAGGTATTACATGCAATTTTTTTACTTATTGTTCTTCAGTCTTTTCCGAAACAAACATATTTAGTAGGTTTTGTAAAAAAAAAAAAAAAAAAAAAAAAAACTATTATACGTGAGTTACTACTGAAATAAATTTGAAATATATAAATTTGAAAATATTTATACACACGATATTTATATTAATATAGTTTATTATAATTAATACATTTGTAAATATGTTACATTCAGATAAGCTAATTTATTAATCTGGCACATAAAAAATTTATGTCAGTGTTCGTTATATTTTGTTGTAAATTTATTAAATATAAATATAAATCAAAAACTTTCAGATTTTTTATATTTGTGATAAATATTTTTTAGTAAATACGATTTTATATTTAAGAACATTAAAATGACCTATAAATGATAATTATCTTTTGATAAACTTTAAAACTTTTAAAAATGCATGTTTGACATAGTAGTTGTACTAATTATTATCTAATTTGAATACTTATTCGAACTTTGTTGAGTTGGGATAACCATTCACTTTAATCAATATTGTTTAACAGAGTCTTTGCACATTATTAAAGATATTTCATGGTTAATGTGGACGATACGGTACTGTAAAACGTAAATATATTCTTTTAACATTTTCTTCTAAATCATTGCGATAACATTACAGTTACTAATTTTAAAAATTATTAATATTCCATGAAAATATAATTCATAATTTAAATTAATAATATTAAACGAATCCCTTTTGTTCGTTGGACTTAAATTGACCGCGTTGATAAGAATGATAAAACTGATCTTATTCATTAATTTGAACTTTTGTTCCGACAGAGTATAATGAATGCGGAGAAAGCTTAGAGAAAAATAATTTTTAATTAAAAGAAAGGATCTAATACCGGGCAACTTTCAGTCGGAGATTATGGAAAAGAAACGAATGAAAAATGATTTGTTACAGAGTGCCAGTAGTAGCAACAATGGTGGCAACGACATCGCCTTGAGTTCGGGTATTGGCGGCCGGAGGCAACCGTCACAGCAATCATTCCAGTCGTCGAAAAACAATCTTTCTCATCCTTCTCGTAATCAGCCTCCCCAGCAGGTGCAACAAGCACCTGCAACCCCTAGGAATGCTTATCAAATACCTGAGATCGCTTCGCGATGCATACGTAAGTTTTGTCTTCCATGTGAAATACGATTCTATCTCTTTATTTTTGTTTAAAATCAATCATTACGGTAAGCAAATTAAAGAGCTAGCCATAAGAGGATTATTGCTCGATGTTAAGAAAATTTGCCAAGCTCGTGAAAACTGAATTGATTTCATTAGGTAAACGATGTTATCGAGTACGTATAGTAGATAAAAACATCTAGATTATTTGCAAGCGAACAGAAGAGAAAATTTTTCTTTTATTAAAATATACTCAATTGTCAATTAGAAGCAGAACAAGTCACAGCGACATGGCTTACATTATACATTAGACATCTACATTTATATACTATTTGGTTTATGCAAATTACATTGATTATTACGATTAAATGATATAAGCAATCGAAATAATATGAAATGTAATATTTTAAAATTCAATATAATTAGGAAAATTGTCTTTCACAGTAGTTATATTTATGTTTGAAATATTTTTCATTTCCAATAGAAATTTACAAGGTCTCTCAAAGTTTCCATGTACCCAACGCTTTAGATCTATATTAGATCCATCTTTCATGGTCAACTGAATTCTATTGCTTACATAGAGAAAGAGAATTTTGAGTATAATTAAAACTTTCACAATTAAATAGAACAATTCTACAGACGCGCTAAACTTTATACTTCATGAATAGCGCAAATAAGCAATTTATTGCGTTGTAAATGAATTTTAGCATAGAAAAATTACGTACGGGTAACAATTACATTTTATTATTATCAACGTTTTTTATGCTGAATGTTTTACTTTTCTCTACATTTTGGAATCGTATTACGTAGATTTGTGTTAGGCTTTTTAACCTAACTCTATACTTTCAATTTTTATATAAAAATTCATATTAATCTCTGAATACATTCGACCAAGTTCTGAAAAAAATATTTAATTAATGAATTTTGATGAAAGTAAGATTAAATGTTCAGTAGAATAAATTTTCTACCAAAGGTGTTATGATGTTGAGTGAGAGTGCATACTTTATAGAAAATATTGTTACATTAACAGTTTTAGTAGAAAAGGAATTTTTCGAGTAAGCGTATCTTTTCGTCGATAAAATAATAACGAACGCTCGAATGCCGTTTGCGCGTTAATTGCTGTACCTCTACACAACCTCCTTCTAATAGGACTTCTCATTAAAGTATCGGTATAAGAAAGATGTCCCAGAGCAATAAAATAGACAGTCTTCCCAGTTTTAATAAGAATAAATATTTATATTTGAGATCCATGATTTCAATTTGCGAAACATCTCCCACACCAACTCAACGGATTTATTTTTATGGCTACGTTTGCGCTTGACCAGCTTTAAGAAGAAAGACGAGCCTGTTACAAATTAGCCAGCACAGCTTCAAAACATAAAAATTTGTACAAAATATAACCCTTGAAATTATAATTAAACATTTATTTATAGTATCACAATGTATTCAGACTTTATTCACAACCACCAACCTCTTGTGTCGAATTAAGCCTCGGCATAATGTACGAAGACGACGCGGCCGTGATAAATAAATATAAAAGATAAAGGCACGTTGAAATATGCATACCTTTTTTAAAAAGCCGACTTTTAATATTCCTTTGTCATTTAAATACGTAATATACTTATATTCCGAATTAATAATGAACACAATTCACCATTGTAAGCGCAGTGAAGTTATATTTAAATTGTGTTTAAGTGAAGTTTTCTCAATCCCACCGAATTCCTCGTGTGTAAGCTCAGCATCTGCCGATGGTAATAAGCGAGAGTATCGCGATGATAACGAGGAATAATTCCATAGTATTAGGGTAATAGTACTGGGAAAGAAGAGATATGTGGCAAAAAGAACAAGTATGTAAATTTCCACAATCCTTCTGGCTAATTTCTTGAAAGAAGTAAGAACATCGACTCCAAGTGAGGATAAATCTCGTAAGGATCTCGTAACTATATATACAAGAAACCATCTATACGTGTAAGTTCAATTCGCACGAGAAGATAAATTTTTTATGCTGTACCCCGGAGAGACTCGAGGGTATTGCCAGTCCTATTTCTGTCGTTCTTACGTGTCGAAGAGTGTATCGTTGAGGGGTGCGCTATCCACAAGCGTACGAATACTGCGGCTCTGAATAGAGTGAACGAAAATCCTGACAAGAGATACTCAGCATCTTTCGTCAAGTAGGAAGTAGCAGCTAGTATTATAGGTAGTGATATATGTATATGGTTGCTTTGGCTAAGAGTAAGTAGTGAGATTTTTTCTCGTCCATACTCATGGGGCAGTTCTTTCAGATGTGAATGAGCTACTGTACGAATCCCTTTTTCTCATCCTCTTTTTTTTTTTTTTTGTCAAAATAATATTGGTAATGTCAGTGCACGATTATTCCTTACTCGGTTGGAAGAAATTTTCTATTACAACTATTTAGTATGAATTATTCCGAAAAATACAGCTGGAAAATGATGGAGTTGGGGTATTTCTACAGAAATCAGAAAATAAAGACGAGTATAAATGGATACCAGCTACGACTACGTGGGGGTTAAAGCCGCTGATCGGAACGTCGGGGTTGAATTCTCGCAATGATTGCAATGGAGGCAATTATGTAGATACGTATTGAAGTCACGATATCAGAGATCGCGAAAACATCGATTCATTTTGATATAGATCTTTCGAATGAAATAGACTAGTTTCATTCAAGTATTAGAGTTTCAATAACATTAGTGGATCAATTTATTCATTCGGATAACTTTCTATGCTCTTCTACGTTTTCTTCTATTTTTCGAAGATAAAATTCTTTCCGAGAATGATATCTATATCGACATTTAAAAAAGTGGTGATTTGACAGCATAAAAGATTCTAATTCGCTAAATTACAAAAAGAATTTTTCGCAACTTTCCTTTTCATTTATTTTTTAACGAGTTAATCAAAGAATTGTTAATGAATTAAGTACATGGAATTTCAAGTATCAATTCTTCGTAAGATATTTAAATTATGTAGGTAAGGAGCTTTATTTGCGACATAAGCAATGGAAAACATATTCTTTTAATACTTGTAATACAATACTCTAAAGAAAGATTATCTTAATTTATATTATTATGGAACTTCACTAATTAAAGAAACATAATAATTAAAGATTTATTAAATAAGATAATAGTTTAGATATATTATGTCAGAAATAATGGTAAAGTTATGATGAATTAATAAATTTACAGTAGAGTTTATTATATTCGGTAGGAAAGTGCTTCAAACGGCGTTTTTATTAAAATTTCAAAGATAAAAAAACTACTCGACTGATTTTATTGGAATATTACCTATTTATTTAATATATAATATCTAGTATTTCATAAAGTCAAAGTTTTTTATTCTAAAAATGGACCTCCCGACTTCTTATAGCGAAAATTTTGTTTGAAAATTTATATTTTCATTGCGTAATGTATTATTCCATGATACATGGGTATAATAAATTTACTTAGTTTGAATGTTATTCTGTATTGATTTCATTTCATAACTTTTTCGTTCTTTAATACTTAAGTACATTGTATGTAAATGCTTAAAAATGATGAAGAGGAAATAAGAAAAAAGAAAACATAGAAAACGCTTTACTGTCAGAGAAGAATGTAGTTATATCATATCATATAGTTTCTCGTAGACTAGTTCAACAATTAATTATTATTAAATGTTTTCGAATCAGCATAATTGTATAGGAAATGTTTCACGTTATTTTATTATGTTCAAAACAGAATTATGATTTTATCTATTTTATCAAATTGATTATATGAGGTAAAAGATATTTAGAAATTTCTTTTATTTTTAATTATTTTATTAAAATATATTTTAGTTTTTTATTCTAAAAATTTTATGAACACTTAAATATATCATACTGACCTCGTTTTATTATTATTACAGATTAGTGTAAACTTAATAAATGTAATTAAATTAATTATAAGATTATGAAATTATGCGGTTATTTTTATCTTTTAAGTTTTTGTAGCAATGAATTAAAACAATTTTTCGTGAAGATTTCTATGATTGATTGACTAATTTATAAAAAGATGGGTGTGTCTATATAAAAATAGATCCAGTTAGAAAAAGTTTGAGATTTGATAAAGAATAACTTATTAAGTAATTACTTTGAGAAATTAAATTTTTTAGTATTATTAATAAGTAATTTAAGATATTTAATATCCTCTAAGATTTTCATATTTATAAAATTAAACAAAATGATTTTTCGATTTTTTAAAAAGTAACCCTAACTTGATATATGAAAATGTATTTATTTATTTAATTTATGGAATCTTTTTCCTTCGTTACAACTTATTATATATTTCACATTTTTTAATTAATCTTCATCATATTTATAGCCTCACACATGGAATACGTGGTAATTTTCTATAAAAATTCAATATCGTATTAATCTTATAAATAGTATGTCAGCGTCGATTAAAAACGCTTCCAAAAGAACACAAGAGTCTCATACTATGGGTAGATTTTTGTATATCAAATTTCAAGTTGAAATTTATTGCATCTATTAGTGTAATGACTATCGTGTAATATTATTTAGTAAAGGCTGTTGTGGGAGAGGATACATATATTATGTTAAACGACAATTCAATTCACTAAATTGATTTATTTTTATTGAATTATTCATGAAAGAAAGAAAAAGGATGCAACTCTTGTGTTGTTGTTTTATGTGACACGAAAATCTTGAATTCTGATTCTTATAAGCCGGCTATTTACTTATCAATATAAATTTTAGAGAACACTATTATATTACGGTCAATATTCACGTAATCTTAGTAAAACTATACTTGAGATTATAAGGCAAGATGTTTTAGTCCATTTTAAGAAACATTCTATAGGTTTCTTAAAATATTGGAGCTGGAGGTTGTCTAATGTATTTTAAAGAAAATAAATAGACGACGTTCTAGCACATTTAGACGAAAATTCCATTATGCGCATCTTGACGTTTGCAAATAACTAGAAATAATTTTAGAAAAATGTTTTAGGCAATGATTAAATAGGTTTCAGTTCCTTATCGCTGCTGAATAGAAAATAAACAAACATTTATAATGAAATTTATGAGACTGTCTTGGTTTTATCTGCATTACATTTGATAAAGCAGCTCAAAGAATAAATTTTCTATTAATGCAATGTTTATAATTTTTTCATAACGATTTTCTTATTATATAAAAATATGGAGTTTTCTAAAATATACTTGAAAATTATTTTTGTATTTTTTAAGATAAAGAATTTAATAATTCATAAAAATAAAGCTTTTACTATAGTCATACATTTTCTACATTTAAAAACTATTCGAGATCAAATTCTCGAATAAAAATTTATGGTACTTTTCACTTTGATTAATAATGTTTTTCGCTTAATTATGAATAATGTTCTGAAACTAAAAGAATTTTTAAATATGTATTTGATAATCATGTAGAAGAATAATAAATTGGAATCTTAATCTGATGATAGTTTTCGAATAATTCAACAAGATCTCGTAAATCTAAAAATAACTGACAATTTTATCATAATATTTCTTTCGTGAAGTTCGGATATTCTTGTAGACCAAGAATAGAATGAAACTAGTACATGTCCAATTACCTTAAAAAAATAGAAGATTAAATACAAAACTACGAAACAATAGAATGTTTGAACAAGATAACTACAAAAAATTATAAATTAAAAAATATGTTTATACTAGGTAAATATTTTGAATATATGAATAGGCATTAGAAGGCTACTATTATTATATGAAATTATTATTCTGTATTCTGTAAAGAACGATGCTTATCCAATGCAATGTTAAAATATCATCACGAAAACAGCGATTAATTAGTTTTATTAGAAAGTTTACTATTAATATTTAAAAGCAAAAGTTGCAGAAAGCACCGTCACACATGTTTTGCCATGAATAGAAAATGTTATACCAACATCGGTGTCTTAAACTATTGAATGTGTTGAAATGTGTAGAGATCGGTTGCCATGTAAACGCGTTCACTGAAGAATTCACATTTTTCGTTCATCGATTTGAAAAATTGTCCATAGATTTATCAGAGCTGGAGGCAAAAACGAGCGACTATATATATATATATATATTGTGCGATTACACTTAATCACTTTAATAGATAGACGCCAGACATACAAATATCAAATATAATGACGGTCACGCTTATGCTTGTTTTATTCTAATTGTACTTCGACTTCAACATTTTTAAGTATCTACTTACTATGCATAAAGAGATCCAAACATTTCTTGAATGTTCTCAATATTTATAAAAAATGTTTAAACAATGACTTTGTTTAGTTAAAATTCCATAGTAACGTGGTTGATATCAATATCATGTCAAAATCATGAAATCTATCAAGTGACAAAGAACATAATTTATTATTTCAACAGATTATTAATCGAATATTAATTAAAATAATATATTAGTTAATAAGCACTATAATGTTTTTCGTAAATTTCAAGTTTCTCGAGAGAAACGAATGACGGCAAATGAAATCGACTTTTATAACGCACTGTTTATAACGTAGATACAACGTGATTCTTACCGTTTTGTTAACTCTTTGTATGTAAATAATTAGATAAAAAGCCCGTCGCAAATTCTTTAGTCTGGCTCGTACAGCTGACAACTAGACTCGAATTCCTAAAGTGTAACTCAATCTTTTCTTTGTCAATAATATATCGCACCTTATGCGTGTGAAACTATATCATTGTTTATTCAGAAGTTTCACTAGATCTTGCTTTGATGTAAAGAAACTTCAAAAACATTCTCACACATTAATATGTAACACCTTAGTCACGTATTCCATATCATTATGTCTCTTTGAGAAAAGTTTCGATTTCCCCTTGTAAAACTGAGCTCTGAGTCGTGGCTCAAGTAAGTATATTCATTTATGACCTTTAACAAGAGTTAAAGGTGTAATTTATTTTCTTTAACAGCGTGTAATATTTCAATTAGCCCTTTATTTCACTGTCTTTCTTTCTTTCTCTGTACATAATACTTTATCACTTTGCATTTAAAACTAAATGCTGTACATTTACAAAACTATTTTTGCACATCGATTTTGTCTTGTATTTCGTTTATATTATTGTTTATACTTTTCTTTTATTATAATTTGTCATTTTATCGATTCTTTAAGCATACATTTTACGCATAATTTTTAGAAGGTATTATTCGCTCTCACGTAACGATATTTTTCATATCAAGTCTCTAAATAAGACAATATTTTATATCACGATGTAATTCAAATGTGTTTAGAGCATGTTTGAAACATAATTTTATTCAGCTTGAAAATTAAATTCCTAATATTTCTTTTATAAACTACTATTTGTAAGCGCCAAGGGAGAGTTACTAAAGTACCCAAGAGCGACCTTGAGCCGCTTATGATTTACTACCCTCACCGATCGGACGCATCCCTCTCAAACGACGAAATCTGATATTTACGATAGGGCTTGGAAAAGGTTACTACTTTTTGTTTTGAATAGAGAAAGAGGGTAAAAGTAAAAAGGGGCAGAGGGAACTCGCTGCTCAAAGTAACACTCGGTAGTTAATCTGTATGCGACTGAGAAATTTGTTGTATAGACAGTCCTGCACTTTATTTCGCATATTTTTGAAAATAAAAGTGTATTCCCTGTATTAAATAAAAGTATTTGCGCTAGGTTATTTTTTGTCTGATTTCGTTTTACCTTATTACATCTTTTACTATAAATTTTACCCATTTAATTTTATGTTTTGCAGACGCTACTAAATGTTTATTTTATTTTTCTTCATTTATGAATATGATAAAATTTTTTATTTTATATGAAATACGACAATCCAGTGAAAATTTCATATTTTCACATGCAGCTTCTTATCTACACAACAAATTATTCATATTTATTTTTGTTGCGTTTCAGTACTGACAATAAATTTTGCGTACTTGCTTAAATGGTGTCTCTTTACTTGTTAACTCTCTCAAAAATAAATTATAGACTATATTATTTTCCATATTTTACACAAATGTATATAATTCATTTTATTACAAAGTCCTTATTTTTTCGTTTATTTATATTAAAAATAATAAAGCAATAAAATCAAAATATATGAAATAAAATTTAGTACTGTTAACATACAAAATTATGTACATACATAATAATAATTTTTTACCAATTTTTATAATTTTGTATCGATAGTATACTATCTCGATAAGAGTTGTGTTTTATAAAATACGTTGAACAAATTCCTAAAAAATATAAACTCATAAATTATAAAATTTATTTAATTTCATTGAAATATGAAGCGCATGTAATATTTCTGCTGGTGGAATAAAAGTTTTGAATATTATTCAAAATTAATGTACTTTTATGTTGAATGTCGTGAATATTACTTATTAAACGGTGATTGTTCGTTTTATTGTACGAATTTTAGACTTAGTTTAAGTGTCTAATCTATTGTTCATTTGTACTTTTGCAGATGTGAGGTCATCGTCTCGAAATTTAGTCTCTACACGCAATCAGCAGAGTATAACGAAGATGCTCCTGCTTATTAGTACAGTTTTCATTCTCCTGAATTTACCAAGGTAAATAAATGACTCTTTTTCAATTCAGCTGAGAAAAAACTACTTAAATACGCGGTCTATATAGATTATTTACTATTTATACATTTTTTAAATTCTGGCTTGTCATTTGAAAAAAAAATTCGTAACGATAATGCATTGATAAATATTATTTGTTCTTTTACTTATGTTTATACAAGTTAAGTATAAAAAGGCAGTTGAATTAAGAATTCCAAAAACGTCTGCTTCAAATTTAATGTTTTAACTTAAAAAGAAATTTACATATTTATTAATTATTAGGCAAGTTTAATTTTTGAAAAATTGTTTATTAAATGTATCAGTATGTAATATCTTAATAAATATTAGCTTAAATTTAGTTAAATTTTAGTTTTTTCAAAATTTTTAAATAATATACTCATAATTAATACAGAGTTAACGAAAAAAAGTTTTCAGTAACTATATATTTATATATTATTTTTATATAAAAAAGTAAAGTATAGAAAAAATGTATCTTTTCACGTGCTTTGTCCTCCGGTTTGTAAATCTTGAAAAAATATGATCTTAAATTATTAAATTTAATTATACATTAACGGGAAAGTATTATTTTAATTAATAGATTGAATTAATTACTTTTATAACTTTATATTTTAAAATATTTTTAAATAAACGTAGCATTTGATGTTTTGTAATAAGCGAATTTACACGCGTTACTTATCTTACCCAAACCTATTACTAATAAGTCTTATTTGATCTATAAGCTGTTCGATACCCGTGGTGAGACGACGGAGGGTTGATCAAGCGTGGTACGACATACAGAGAGAAAAAGAGAGAGAAAGTGAGGAAATTAGATCTTCGAACTACGTTTGAAAGCACGTTTTTTGTCATTATTCGATGGTATTATTTCACGCTTTTTCTCACGATGAATTTACGACCTTCGTGATGCTTCCACGGGTGACTATTGACACCTTCTTCGTGGAGTGAAAGTCGAGAAAAAACACTTTTAAGACTTTGATTCCGATTATGGAATCTCAGCAGGAGTATATATATATATATATATATATATATTCTATCATCGTTAACGTATCTTGGATTTTCCCATGAATTTCTTAATCATAGTTCCAATTCTTAGCCCTCGAAGCGCTCTCACACTTTTTACTTTGATTTCCTGTGCTCATCGCTTAGCAAGCGAGGAACTTTTGCGTCATACTTACAAGATAGTTCGTTGCGTTCGTATAGTATCTTCAATTTTTATGTCAATGTACTCAAATAAAGAGGACTCAAGTTGAGTCAGAACGATTAAGGGATTAGTACAGCAGGCACAAGATAGATTCAGCAGTGGAAATATCCAAGGAGGCTAAAAAAAATCTAAGAAAATTGAGAGCGACAAATCAACAATTTCGAGTGGGTTGATGGGTAAAGTATGAGATCGCAGTCATGAGGGAGAACAGACCTTCTGACATTAAAAAATAAGTGACAAGCGAGGAATCGAGGGCTTTTCGGCTTTGAATTTGAATAACGTACTGAATTCTAAAGTAGATGCAATACGTAAATTACCCGCAGTTTGGCGAGTAGCGATATTGAGAATTATGCTAGTAAGTAGCTATTTTAATCCTTGTTGACTAAAAATAAGCGTTCGATTCCCGTAACGTAACCGAAGATTGATCACTATTTGAACTTTGATTACTTCTACAAGAGCACATGAGATAAGTTTTGCTATCAGCATTATTCACTTGGAAAGCCTTAGTATATTGGAACAATCAAAAGTTGCGTTGCGACTAGTTCAATAATAATATTATACGTGGCTTAGTGTACTATCGTACGTAGCCATTACAAAAGTATAATTAATATCCTAATTCATATTAAAAAGAAAGTAAGTTATTTTCGAGTTTGGTTCTTGTCCTAGTGATACCTGGATCTAGATATCTTTAGGCGCTCAAATTAGTGTTCGAATACCAAAACCAAATATCAATTTCAATCAACATACGTAAATTTATATCGCTTATAATAAAATAACAAAATGCTCGTTTCTTGTATATTTATTTAAATTAATGATTTATATGAATTGAAATTTTTATTAAAAACTGCGTTTAAATAGCAGATTTCTCTTAAATAAAAAAATGTCATTAACAATGAGAATGTACTTAATTATCTGGAGCTCATTCGAGAATAAATAAGTGCGTTTGGTAAATGTCATTGATTTGTTATTTCAAATACTTATCGTTAAATACGTTTTATTAGTAATTGTGTATCTTTTAGATTTGCATTTGGAGGAATAAGTGCTTAGTTGATCGGAGAATTCACGAAAATTCTTTCACGGGATAAAACGAAGCGTAATTATTGCGCGTAAAGCCAGATAAACGTGAAAATGAATCGCACGCTCACATATTTTAGACTTGAATTAAAGCGAGTCGATGAGCTGTGATATTGTTAGCTTGGGAATGTGCATGGGTATGTGCAACTGCTCATTTCTTCTACTGACACTCCGGAAGAGAGTTCGACTAGATGTGGCATAACAGTGCAATGGAGGCAGATTATTTTACGATGCAAAAGTTCCATTAACGCGTACAGGAAAAAGAAATGTAAAAAATGTTGTTTTACGTTTTATAGGAGAAAACTGTCAACTTTCTTTTATATATTTGTCTGTTATACTCTCGTTGAGCCATCGCACAATACTAAGCTTATGTGTAGATTGAACATTTCTCTTTTTTAAATATGTACATGTCATCAATAGAATAAATAACAAAAGCTATTGATTGTGACATTTTTATTTTTCTCTGATTAATAATACAATACAAAATTTATTTCGTTATTATACTAATCTTTTCAGTTTATTTTTTAATCAATACATTTTTGAGGTCTTTTTCTCAAATAGAACGTTTATATTTCTAGTGCAGTACAAGGTTCTAACAGTGATTATATGTAATAAGGTAGAGGGAGTAGAACATTTTCAAATATAATAATGGAAAGTACAGAAATGAAATATTTACAGAAGTGACATTTGTTGTAATGTTCTTATATTGATGGGTCGATTACATAAAATAATGAAAACTAATATAATTTACATATTGAAAAAAAAATTTTAATTACAGGTTTTCTTGGTGTTGTGTATTAATGAAAATAATAAACTCATTAAAACTACTGAAGAATTAATAATTTGTTGCTTGATTGTTTTTAATTTCAATTCTAATTTAAAAGATAAATATCAAAGAGTTTTGTTGAATAATATTATTGAATAACATCGAATACAACAGGAAACCAACACCTATAGAAATCTGTAAAAACATTCACAGAGAAAGAAATTCTGATTATAATCTTAAAAACATTTTACTGAAGTAAAGAAAATACAAATAAATTTACGACGAAATATAAAAAGTAACGTTAGCATTATATACAGAATAAATTGTAATATTTTTATGATATCATACGTAGATGAATCAATACAAATGTCCTAAAACAAGTGTATATATGTATATATATACAATTAGGTATTTATTATGGTAACCCTCATTGTCAAACATATTTGCAAAATTTATTTGTAGAAATATTTGTACTTAAGTATAAAAGAATATTTTAAATTATAATAAAATTATAAATGAATTACAAATAATTCGAAAATTTACATATATTTTATTATTATAAATAACATATTTATATTGAATGATCAATATACAGAAGAATTGAAGAATCATATCTTCGTACATTCCATTTAGAATATTGTTACGGGATAATATGATTTTGGAAGTTTCAAAATGAACCTAATTTTGAGAATTTTCTTTAGCAAAGTAAATAAGAAAAAATTAAAAATCTCTAGATAAATCTTTATTACCTGTATTTAAAGAAATACTCAAACATGTAAAAATAAATTTCAAGCGTTGCTAAAGCTTTCTAAAGAAAAATACTGAAGGTGAAAGTTTTTCGGTACCAAAAGAATTTTTAATTTTTAGTTAAAATATAAGCGCAACAAATATTTAGTTTTATAAATGTAGAGTTAAAACGATCAAATAAAAATTCGAAGAAAAGAATAGTTATTAGAGGAACAATTATTCGAATAATTCTTTAAAAAACCAAACGTATTTAGTCAATCAAAAACTCCGCATATACTTTGTATAAAGAATGTTATCGAATATTATTAGTTATGAAGCTAAAATTCCAAGTTAACATATTAAAGTCTGTTTCAGAAGTCGCCTTGATTCTACTAAAAATTTATTTCGAGAAAATTGTGCTTAAAGTTTTAAATAGCGTTTGAATGAAAAAATTTTCCGATCTATCGTTATTTCACAATGCCTAACTCGAGATTTTCTTCTTTCCCTTTTTTTGTTATTCATTTTCTATTTTTTTCCTTTAGGAATTTCCAAATTTCAATAATTTATGCCTCGAATAAATACTTTACAATATCAAAAGATAAATATTATCGGTCAGCCTCTGGATGTTTTAATCTCATCATATATAAATATATATGTAACCAATATATAATCAAGATATATGTCAATATTGATTAGATTCTTTTCGGAAATTACTTAGCCTGTTATATGTAAAACACGTAACCTTTAGTTTTTTTCGGAAACTTTTATCTACGTTTTTCAGAAAATCCAGCAAATCAATACTGTTTATATCAGTGCTAAGTTCGTTAAAAAAATACGTCTTCGTATATTTATCGCCAGATGGATTTATCATTGAGAATACTTCTCAGGACTACTTACAATTAATACAAAAATCAGTTAATAGATAATAACCAATGTGTCCTTGTTCTGCTAGGCGTGACCTTTTTCAAACATTTCGTACCGTCTTACCATTCCTCCTATTTCTACATACGTAAATCGAATTTATTCTCTCTTTTTCTCATTATATACTCATTTTATTGACTAATATTCTTCGTTAATCGATTAGATCGCATTTATTTCTTCCTGTTAGCTGAAACAAGCTTTACATAAGTGTGGCTTTTTCTACTATTGCGGATTCTACGACTTTTCCTTTAGTTATTTATAGATAATTACATTGATATAGATAACTCCATCGTTAAGGTCAATGCCTTCAACATATTTTACTTCCAATCACTTTTCTTCATTTCTTTCGCTATCTATCATAAGCCTCGAATTATAGATTTGCAAAATTGATATGATGGAAAATAATAAAAATACAATGAGTACAAAGCCTGAATAAATAAATTCCCTGATAATAAATTAAATATATTTGTACACTTAAAATTGCAAAGTCAAATGAATCTTTCATGAAGATGATTGTAAACTCATAAGTGGGGCATCTGTTCTTCAAACTAATTCTGAGAATATATACATTACTATACGCTTTCATTTACTTCACGATATTGACTCCCTTATTTCCATGCAATGATTTTCACTTGCGCAAGGAAAGAGCATACGTATATCTGTATTCCTTAAATCCTTGAAATGAAAAGTTTTATCTATGCACACATTTATACTCTTTTGTACTCTTTCTGCTGCACGCTAAAGAAATTATGAAAAAATGATAAAGTCCATCTTGATTTTCCATGTTGTGATTGCTCAACTAGCCATTGAAAGTTGTATCACAACCCATTCAATAAGGCAATTGACTTATAAATTAAATTAAATATTATTGAAAAAATTAATTCTCTCTTAGCGTTTTAAAATTAGTCGAAAGTGAAACCAATATAAGCAAGACGATTGTATTCACAGAAAAATCAGATTGACTGTCCATCTTATTCAATCACATTTATCGGTGTTCATTTGCGCATAAAACGTGATTTCATTTTCTCACAATTAGTTTATAATTATTGGAAAGATTTTTGTTAGCGGGTTCAAACTGCTCGAGTCGAATGTAACTATGTAGGTATACATTTTATCCAATTGTTGTTAATAATTCTAAATAAATAAAGTTTTTTCAGACAGTTCATAAGAAAGTATTTCTATCGAATATACGAGAGTTTAAATTTACAACATGAATTTAAACTCAATGATGTCTAGGTAAAGAGGCTGTCAAGGTACAGCAAGTTTAAGTAAAAGTAATTATAATATATAACGAGGCTTATATATTATGCCAGGCAAAGAAAGTTAAATGAATTAAATGTTGCCAGGAAAATTAGAGAAAATCATCATCTATTATAAAGACTTAAAGTATAATTGACGAGCTTCAAGTTATAATTATTTACAAAAACTTTTTATGGATTACACATTTTTTCTATTTTGTAAAAATTGCCCTCGTTTTGCAAAGTTGAACTTAAGTTTAACAATTGTATACTGCACAATATTGATAATATTACTTAAAAATGTCTGACTTTATTCTTGTAAAATTCTTAAAATATAAATTATGCATTATTCTTAATTTGACTACTATCGTTTTTTCTGATATTGAAAATTTTGTTTTCAGCTACGCCATACGACTGTGCGTCTTTTTCTTCACGCTGGCACGTAAAGATACTCCCGCGTTACTCTGGTGTCTTCAGCAATTTTTCATGTTACTGTATTATACAAACTTTAGCATCAATTTCTTGTTGTATGCGATGTGCGGTATTACGTTTAGACGTTGTCTAGATCAACTTTTGCGTAAAGTTCTTAAAAACTTAACAAGGTATCATTGTAATCCTCAGCGTTATATATAATTAGTATTTAGGCATTCAAGGTCACTCGGAAGTCGCACGGAAACAGTTGTTACAATGACCACCAGAGAACCTTCGCAAGGTCCTTAAAAATTCTTCTATTTGGATTTAGACGTATAGGAAATAAATGTAAGTTCTTACTAATTAAGAATTTTTAAAGATCTATTGAATTTATTATTAATTGATAACACGTATTGTATTCGCTTTTTATTAAAAGTTTGCGTTCGAAACATATTGATTTAAGTTATGCGTTAAATTTCTCACAAAAATAACAGTATTAGTTTATTGATTAAACAGCGATAGTTCCTGTTAAAACATAAAACTTAAAGTTATTTAATTAAATGATCATGCTGAAATATTAAATTGTAAATTTAAGTTTGGAATCATGATGAATGTGTACTTTTATTAATTTTATTACTGAGTATAATTACTTTACTATTTTTCCATATATATATATATGTAATTTTTTATTTATACAAAGAGTATTCGTTCATTTTACACAAAGAAATTATGCGAAAACTTTAATTGAGCTTCATACTTTAACATGTAATTATATTACAAAGGCTGTTTTGATGAAATGAATCTTTTCCAGTATGGTATTGACGCTATTAGATAATTGCAAATTTACGTAATCAATTAAAAGTATATCTAATATTTTCTTTCGTATTGTTTATATACTACTCATTAAATATATAATAGGCTATATTGTATATTTTAGGGTATATAAAGATATTTGAAGAATTGTAATACTCAATAATAATAAAAGATTTTTATTATTGACGCTTTGTGTATTAATTTTTTTATAATCGTAATCTATTAGGATATAATTGCATTTATTTACTAATAATTCTATTTTCGTTTTAGATTTCGAATAATAATCTGTTATTATTCTACTCAAATTTAAAGTAAAAATATTGATTAATTTGTAAACTCTATGTAAATTGAAATCTGTTTAATCTGTATAATGAAGTATTTACTTTAAAATATTCATTTCATGAATAATTTACATAATACTAATAAAAGTAAAAGTATTATTGAATTATTTTATAATTTTGGTAACATTTATTTAACATATTCATTCCATGTTAATAACTATAGTTATGAAAAAATTAGATTATATTTATGTTATATTTTCATGCAACATTCTGCTTCTTAGATTGAACTTTGAAGAATTCAATAAATTAAACTTAGGACTAAGAAACGTGTATTCTTACATATCAATACATTAATATTACATATAACAGTAACTATTGATTAGAAAAATGTTTAAAAAGAAAATTCGTAAAAACAAATATATTTAAATTCTATCGCATATTAAATAAATAATTACGTAGAATCGAAATTCACAAAGATCTTATGTAAGCAGTAGTAGTGCTTGGTCACTAAAATTGTATTTTATTATTTTCTTGATCGTCGTAAGACCGAATTGCTAGAAATTGTTTAAAAAATCCTGTTTCTATTCCTAAAAATATTTCTATTGCAAATATACTTATCCACTATTACAATACTGGAATATGTGTCACATAATTAATTTATATTATATTATACGTATGAGTTTTCTTATGTACTCGTGTCAATCAAATATAAGTTTTATAATAACTATTTCCATGCTGAATCGTATAATTAAATAATGCACCGTGAATGAATTAATGTGCGTTGTATAAAAATATTTTAAAATAAATTTAAAAAAATACTTTCAAGTGAATTGTTAAAATAAAAATTACTAATAACGAAGGAGAACACTCAAGTAAAGTTTTCACTTAAGATAAAATTTTAAAGTAAGTTTCAATAACATTAATTTATATACTCCGGTATAATAAATAAAATTATTAAAAGTATTTGAAAAAGTTATATTATTAAAATTTCTTCTAGAAGTGGCTGATCAAATAGTTTAATGAATATCTGTAATAATCAATAAAAAGTAAACAAACTCAAAAAAATTTTTAATTTAGAAATTAATGGATCGACTGTTATTGAAATTTTGGTGTAAAATATTATATTAAGTGACCTAAATATGAATAATTGTAATTTATTTAAATAAAATACTTTGTAAAATTATTTACGATGTATATCATTATTTATTCTGTATGTAACTAAAAGAGACAAGTACATTCATAAGTATTACTAATACAACGATTAATAAGTCTCATTAATTAAGTAATTACTTTATTAGTCATTTATGTAAGAATTTTAAAAAATGCTTTCGTCTGATTGAGCAAAAAGTTGCTTTAGTTAGAATCAGCAATGCAAGAAACAAATTAAATTAGCTTTTCTATGTTCGACATACAATAAAATTATATCAAAATGGTTTAAATTTCATTTTAACATAAATCTTAAACTTGAAAATAAATAAGTGATACGAATTAATAAACACAAAATAAATAATAATTAAATAAATATTAATTTAAAATTAATGAAAATACTTACTAAACTTATTAATTAATTTCAATATATAGTGTACATAATTTTATTTATGATACATTTAAAAAATATCTTATTTAAATTATTTATAGTTTTTGAATTTTATTAAATAAAGTATTAGTAACGAATTTTCAAATAATTCCTTTACGAAAATATGCAACTAATACAGTGTTTCTTATTTTGTCGACATAATAATGATATAACCATATATAATGTTTAAAATTATATGCAGTCTCATATAAGTGAAATATAAATGTAAAAAAGAAATACCTCTTCATATATTGCATCACGCGAATAAAAATGTCTTACGTGATTTTAATTGCTATAATATAGATTAATATTTCCTAAATTTTGTAATGTTTGGGAATTCTGTAGGTACCAAATATTCTAAAGAGTACATTTATTTGATTCAATTTGTGTTTAAAAAGCAATTTTATTTTTAAATTGACAAACAAAGTATCGAATAATTAATCGCTTTAAATATGTGTATATATAATACAATTATGTAGAGTATTTTCAATTTTCAAATATATCCGTATTAATAAATTACTTTACACGAACTTTATTTCATTCCATGAAAAATACATCTTTTCGTACTACAAAAAAAGTTTTAATGATATGTTTATATTTTGTTTTTCATTTACTAGCATTTCCCTCTTTTAATTAATAAAATGAAAACAGTAGGGATGAATTACTTATAAATCAATAGGAAAGTAAATGTCATATTATCAAATTAAAAGATTTAACATTAAGGTACAAGAATATGTATAGTTGTGGACAGAATTGAAAATTCAAGTATCTCATGAAACTTAATTTATTCTTGAATACGTAAAAATAAAATCTGATGCTTATTGAGATAGATAAACAAAATTATTCTGAAATGTTTTGTACTTAGAAATAAATTGCTATAATAATGTCCAAGGTAGGCATGATAAAAGAAAAAAAAATGCCGAGGTCAACAGAGCCTCTAACAAATCATTTTTCCATTACTCTCTCGTCATTACATTGTTAGAGTCTTCACAAGCTAATTCGATACTGTAGCTCGAATTCAGTTAGATCTGAGAAAACGCTAATGAAATTTCACGAAAGGCGCTCAACTCCATTAGCCACGTATTTTTCTATTTGTCTTTATCTCTTTGTGGATGTGTATATTGTAACACAATTGCTCGTAAATTTTATTTATTAAACTTTATTAATATTTTTCATTGACAAATATTTGAAATATATTGAAGTTTATAAATAAGAAAATAAAAAAAATGATGTAAAAATGTTCTTAACGGTCTATATAAAAGTTTAGTATCATATTTTCAATTTTAAATGACGAATTTTTATAGTTTACTGATTTAAGTTACAATAAAGTTCTTATGAAAAAGCTTTTATTTTCATTTAAAATAATTTAGTAGAACTAATTGATTTTCGTAGAATTTTTTTATACAAGCAAATACTAATATGTGTCATTACATTGTAGCATATTATTAAAAGATAGATGGAAGAATAACTAAAAGTATTTCAAAAATTTGAATGCTAAATAAAAAGTATTGCCAAAAGATTTTATTCCAACAGTACTCATAGAATATTATTTGACGAATTTGCTGGAAACTTTCAAAATATTATTTCATAGTTATCCGACGATGGTTAATGGTAATATGATATTTTAACAATAGAAGAGTTTTTCAATAATATTAAATGGTTTTATGTTAAATATTAACGCTTGGTCAGTACAATAGATAAACCCTTTGGCAAAGGTTTCTTATCTTTTATGACTTACACATTAAATTGGTAAATTTTAAAGTACTTTTATTTCTCTATTACATTTACAGATATAATGTCAATTAATCCAATTACATCAAAATTTGTTATAAGTTGACGGTTATACATTAAACTCTTTAGTTCAAAAAACAAAAAAAGTTTTTTTTTTCTAAATACAATATCGACAAATAGGAAATACTTTCGCTGCGTGAAAGAAAAAAAGTTCTTTATTCATAGTTTAATTAATTGAGCAGAAAAGTACTGAGAAAGTTTTAAGGTCATAAATTATTCTATAATTATTTTTTATTATTATATAATAAAAAATAAAAACTGCGTTTTATGTATTTTATTATTTTATAAAACTAATTTTAATAATATATTTTTATAATATACCCATTCAGTTAAGAAAATTTAAAATAAATTAAATATTTCTTTGTAAGATCGCTCTTTATGAGAAATTATGAAAATTAAATTTAAAGTTCCACATTCTTGGAATTTCAGATATATAAAGCAAATAAGCATTATAAAAGCACTAAACTATACACCTCAGTATAATATATGTAAACATAAAAAGTTTCATATATACATTTCAATATGTTTATATGCGATTCATATGTGTATAGAAAAATTATATTTTTAATGTATACATCATTAAAGAAATTTTACATATTTAAAACATATATTAAAGTACTGGGGCTTTTGATTAAATTTCAGAAGTTTATATTTCGAGACTTTTTATATCCTAAGTATAAACGTAAGACTATTTAAAACTGATACAAACATTTATAAATTAAGAATCTTTAGAAACTTTTCTGAGTTTTTCTAAAGCTTAAGTACTTTAGTGTGATAATTTATATAATATGTACTAATCTACTTAATTGATATGGAAATTAATCGAATCCGATAATAATTACATCTTGAAATTCCGATATATTTTCGTAATACCCAAATGCATATGTATTAGAAAAACTGTCAATTCAGTTATTAATTCAAGTTTTTTAAATTAAATGATATAATTATAAATATAAATATAAATATTAAAATATTAGATGTACAAATTAAGAAATAACGTTAAAAATTATGAAGATGAAAAAACAATGTCATAAATAAAATTATATCCAAAGAACGTTCTTTAATAAATATAACATTTAACGTGAAAAATAATAGTTTCATTATCGATTTATCGTAAGAGTATAATTAATAATGAATTAAAGAACTGTTGGTTTCTACTGGTCCTACATAGAATGAATTACCTTGTGTCGAAAAATTAATATATAATTAATATATAATATAAATTAAAATATAATTTTTTTCGTGTATTTTACACATGATAAGAATATATTAAAAATTAAATATTTAGCTCTAAATCATCTTCATTTAGATTATTGTCATAAATTAGTTTTTCTTTTGATTTGCATTTTCAAAGTATTGATTTTTTGTAAATCACTACTATAACACAAATATGTATTTTTGATGTTTGTATAAGATTCTTTAATAAAAAGTAGTTTAATGTTATATGAAATAATACTTCAGGTTATTAATAGCGTATACTATATTATTATTATACATTTTAAAATTCTTTTAATTTAAATCGTAGATCTATAAGCGTCCTTACACTCTTTTAACTTTATGTGATAAATTTAAAAAACAAAATTATCATGTGCTATTACGTAATAATGTGTAATGTGTTATTCTTTAATTTTTGTTATTAATTAAGAATTTCCAGATTTTTTTTCTTTAAATTTACGTATGAGCTTCATTAAGCTTCTAAATTATGAATGAGCTTACATATATTTTTATATATTTTTAAATGCGAATAAAAAACAATTTGTACTAGAATTTTACATTACATTAATTTAATAGGGATTAGTATATTCTTTGTCACTTAACTAAATATGTATAATCATGTAGCTATTAATGTATGCATAAATCTGTATTTATTACTGCATTATTATTGTATTATTTCTGTATATACGGAATTGTAAATAAAGGATAAAAATTGTATCATGATAAATGTATATTTTTATTTGACAATAATTCTCCCAATGATAATGATTGTAATATATAAGCAAACAGATGTGGAATACAAATTTCCGTAAGTATATTCTATATTTTCTTATATTACGTGTTAGCTTCAATGAATTCTATTTAATTTATGTATCTAACCATGTTATTTTATTGTACTCTATTGAAATATATTTCATACAATTATGATTTCGATTTTGTCGCTTTTACATTTACAGAAATTGAAATACGTACATTCGTATCTATGTATTTAATATATTTAATATATTTATTTGAAAATTTTAACGGTGAAACAGATTTATTTTATAGATTAATTTTCGTGTTCATTATTGCTGCCGAAATGCCGAACAAATTTTCACTCACTTGGTTTTATGATTTTAAACACGTATAAAGTTTCTCCAATGAATATTTATCCAATAATCTAACTGTATTACAAATAAAGCACACAAAACACTTACATTACATAATAATTAATAATAAAAACTTTCTATTTTAATCGCAACTTCGGTAAAAGTTCATGTATGCGTTTTGGTAAGTCAGACATAAGTTTATTTTTATTCTATGTTATATTTAATTATTGAATTTTTGTAAATGACAAGTTTTTAATAACTGTAAAGTGTATCACTCAGTTTAGATAAAAGCCATTGTAATACATTGTAATATTTTTGTTATTCCTACCTCGTGTTAGAAAATTTCGAATTTTCACTTTAATCTCGTGGCTCTCAAGGATTTCATATTATTTTGTAAAAGTGATCTAATTAAAGAAAAAGAGAATTATGATGATCAATCACAGGCTGTAGACCGTATTAAATGTGCACCTTTACCAAACAACGAACATTGGCGAGACCAAGATTATCATCCCCCTGATATTAGCCTAAACAAATCCTAATACTTTTGTCTGTTCGAAGTTCAATGTTATCAGCTTTTCCCTTTGTTAATTTTTTCAAAGGCTTCCCAACATTTGTACTTTAATATCGGGAATTATACACGCGATTGTACATATTTTTCTATACAATCCATTATTCGTATATTTATTCTGTTTCTATTTTTTTCTCCAGATTAGATAATATCAAATTCATTAGAAACATTTGTGAAGACTCGTTTTATCTTGTTTATTATTTTTATGATTTTCAAACTCAGTCTTTACTTATTTACACTACGTGTCAGTTTTTCGCAAAACAGCAGTTGAATACTTTTTTCATATTTACACAAGATTTGCACATAGTATAAAGTGAAATTCTATGCAAATATGTTAACGAGTATACAAATTAATTATAGTTTTAATTCTACAATAAGTCAAAGTCGCAAAATCTTGGGAAGTTTTAATTAAATATGAAATACCGTCATTCTTAATTTTTATACACTCTTTGCGACTTGTTCAAACTTTGCGAATCTTGTTCAAACTTGCTGCGGAAATCATTAAAAAGAAAAAAGGATTTCATCAAAAGAGCACAGCACTATCGAAGTGAGGGGAAAAACTTTAAATTGTAGCAAAACACTAAGCATTTACAGATAATATGACTGAATTTAAGTAAAAGTAAGCGATTGTAAAAGATGAAACCGTAAGAAGAATGTATCCAGCCAATATAACATAAGAACAGCTTGTTCGAATTTGTTTTCGAAACCGCGAGATAAAATTCTCATATTCAATTTCATATGCACTATGAACTGAGCTAGAAGCCAGGATAATCACAGAATTTGAATTGAAGCTTTTTAAATTCGAGCTTAATTTTCTATGACGGTATCTTTAAACCGAAGAGACGTAGGTTATAATCAACGATGTTAGATTATCATTGGACTGTCGTGGAACACCTCAGGCTCTACCCGAAAACTCTATTGCATCAGATGTTATTTGTTTTACGTTTTACTCATGATATCTGATAAATTTTTTCATTCTATAGAACACGTAGATAAACTGACGAGATTTCATTAATGAGTTTCATTGGCTTTTCTGCGCAGTTGAGTGAACGCCTGTTTCCCAAAACGTCAGTCAACACCTTCTTTAAAAAATCTGTTATTTAACCTAAAGGCCACTTAATGACATGGGTTCGAGTCATTCAATCAACCAGTAGGCCTAGCATTATGAGAGACGTTAATGGGATGTCAAAAAATGAACTCGAGAGATAAGCTAAAATGAGATGAGCCAAGACGATGTCATTTGTTTTGTACATAGTTAAGCTCAGCGATATCATCATGGAACATAGGGAGCAGAAACAGATTCTCTTTCTGTGTTCTGTGGCCATATATGAGAAGATGAGTGGCGGTTCTGTTCCTATCGGCCTATAAGATACGTGCCTCGAGGCTTTTATTTCGTCGTACATTACTTTGTAAATTTGTGTCTATTGCAAATAATCTCTAGTCGCCTAGACGTAAAGACTGTCTGCCCTCGGTTGTTTTATTCGTTGTTATTTGGTCATGCCAACTGGAATATTAGCATAAATAAAACTAAAATATCATGTACAAACATGCAAGCTGATTTTATAATTATTATAAAAAGTGAATGGACAATTTCTTGATTTTATATTTTAGAATTTCGAAATGTGGATTATAAGATTAATGCCAAATCATGAAGTTTTTCTAAAATTAATACATAGCATTTTTAAGCGTAATTATAAATGAGTATCGACATTAGTAAGAATGGAAGATTCAGAAATATGGTATTGATTTTTTATAAACATATAGGAAACAAAAAATTTTATAATATGTTAAATGATAATCATTGAAACGTGTTATTTCCTGTATTAATTCTATTTTTCAGAAGCCAATAGCTTTTAAACCGTATATCAAATTAAAGGATTTATATACACGTTATATATATTTTTATTCAAGCTTAAATACGTAAGCTTGAGGAAATTAATACTTGTAATGATATTTACGTGATTTCAAAATATAAAAATATATTTTCAAATTAGTATTGAAAATAAAAGCTTCTATCCTTATAGAATTGTTTTTGAAATTGTTTAGTCACGTCTAATCTTGGATTCTCATAAAGCATACATCTTCAATGAATTCGAATGATGAAATATTTTTAAGGTTGAACTTCTACTTTTTTATTTTTTAAAAAATTTACTAATTGTCACGTTCGTAACTCTACGTGTCAGGGATATCGGACGTCGCGCAGATGAAACATGCTGCAAATGTAGTTCATGCTGTAATCGGCTAAAAGTTGACACGAGTCGTACTTGAACTCGTAAACATTAATATTGAATAACGATACGCGAAGAATTTGCTGACTGTGCGCAATCAGCGATGAAATGATGAAAAGTATTGAGAAATTACGACTAATGAAAATTAAAGTTTGGCCAATTTAACTAAATAGTATACTATCTCTTAACGAACGCATCATTACTAAATTCAAATATTGATCATAGTATATGGTAACGAGTTGCTCAAAAATTAGGATCGATTAGGAAACGTTGAGTAGTCAAAAATTGTTTTGATAATATTTAGGCGTTCGAGTCTAAATTGAAACGAGATGGATCTACGTATGAAGATAAAATAATGAGAAAAAATATGACTATGCTGCTTTATACAATAAGTCATACGTTCTCTTACTAATTTATAAATATTTAATCTATAATACTATAATATAATACTATAATATAATATAATATAATATAATATAATATAATATATATATAATATAATATAATATAATATAATATAATATAATATAATATAATATAATATAATATAATATAATATAATATAATACTATAAATCTATAATAATCTATAATACTAATTTATAAATATTTAATACTAATTTATAAATATTTAATCTTACTAATTAATAAATATTTAATTAGTTTTATTGCCAATAAATTTACCCAACTTTTTGAAGAATTCATTTGTATCTATTTTTGTATTTAAGTTGCATATGAATTATAAACAGCATTCTAAAGATAAAGGCTATATATTAAAAGCTGGAGATTAAAAGATAAATAATAGCTTGTATATTAACTATGTGTACAATTTTATTGATTTAATTTGCTTATTTTAAAGAGTTGACTGTGTTATTTAAATATTAAAAAGAATTTCATTTACCTTTACTTTTAATTACGTATTAAAGTTTCCTTCAAATAGTAGTGTAAAATAAAATATACAAGCAAATTTTAGATCTTGAGGTAACAGGTGTTCTTATAAAGATTTCACATTTTATTATTATTCTAATTTTTTAATTCGCTTATTTATTTTTAATGATTTTCAATGGAAAATTCTTATATAATTATTTTTCATAATGTAGTGTAGAGAATAATGAAAATACAGTATAATTTGCAATAAAAATGATATGGCATGTAAGATTTTTAATCAATAAATGTACTTTATAAAACAAGAAATGATTTTTAATTAAAATAGTTTAGAATTTTATCTGCGACTTACACACGCACACACACACACACACATGTAGCTGTGTCTTAACAGAATTCCATTCTCTATTCCTCAATTGTTATTTATGGTAAACTCTTTGTCAACATAAGCGATTACAAAAATAGATGGTCCAACGAAAACGAAACTAAATCGAAGGGAAACATTCTATCAATTTGAAGGCTTTCGTTAATAAACACAAAGAGTAACAGATTCTTAACATATCTATTTTTAACTAAGATATTCGGATAAAGATGATTTTAAATCCAAATGGCACAATACAAAAGCTGTTCAATAAACTGTTTTATTAAGTTTTTCGCAAAACATAGATAAAAATATTTTTATTAACATTTCGTTAAACAATTATTTTGGAAATTTTACAATAACTAACACATTTGAAATATTAATAATAATAATTCTTGTATCTTATTAGAAAAGTAATTAATGCGCTACGAATCTTAAAACATTGATTACGTAACAACTACGCGTGTGATTACATAAACAAGTGATGAAAACGTTAAAATTAAAAAATTGTGAGTTTGTAAATGATTTGTTACAGTTTAAGGATCTAGGGGTGGGATATTTTTTACAAGAGAATAGTTAATCAACAATAATTTATATCAATTATTATTTTATAACATAAAATCGATATTGAGTGAGTGTTCTATCATAGATTATAATTAATAATTATATACGATAAAAAATTAATTTATGAATTAAGAAATGCAATACTTTTAAAAGTAAATGTAACCTAATTTCTATTATGTTTAATTTTATATAATTTAATTATAATATAATCCATTTTATTTGAATGCCTGTGTAATATCAGAAGAAATTTATTTAACAGAGACTTTCGTTCAATCCTAATTTTGAAAAAGAATTTTTTCAGAATCTATAATTTGTTAATATGCGTATGTATTCAGATTGTATTCAAAATTACTTTAATTCATTTAAACACAGTCTCATTTAATTTACATATTCATTGTTCAATACCGTTTTCAAATAAATGTTACTTTTATATTCATATTGGTAACAGTAATTTTCTTTATATTTTTTATAGGTATATCATTTTCCTAAATTCGCCTAAAAAGAAGGGACGAAAATTTCAATATCCTATCTAACAAAATGATAAGAGAAATTGATGTGAGTATGCACAAAAAGTATAAACCGTGTAATTTGACAAAGTCAAGTTTTTTTCTTAGATTTGATAAACTGCATATTGATAAGTGTTTATTGAAAATCGTCTTTATCATCTATATTATAGAACCAAAATGTTTCAGTACTCTCGTAATTTTCGTTTTCTATCTAGTTTAAGAGATCAAGAAAATATATTCATATAAAAAAAACTATTCAAGATCTTATCATTTCAAATAACACAAGACAAATTAATATTTCAAAATGCCTAATTAATTTACTGACTCGCTAAATTAATGAATTATATATTTCTTTGGTTTATTAAAAATTTTAATTATTGATACATATTACAATTCTTCTCTAAACAGCATAATGAATTGTAAAATATCATTAAATGCTTATTTAAAGTTTTACAAGTCTCTACATAAAAGAATCAATAATTTATTCATACAAGTTTATCACTAATACCTGCTTAATATTAATTGTATCTAAAATACTTATTTTTCCTTTATTTTTTAAAATTTATTTTAATATTATTTTTTATTTCTTCTTAATATATCTAAAAATATTCATTATACATTGTTATAAAAATTATTATCCTGATAATATTAATTGATGTTTTTGTATTTACGTTTATATATTTTTTACTAATGAATTATTGATAAATATAAGGATATATTATTTAATTCGAAAAACAGTGACTATATTTAGAAAACATTATTTCGATACTAATTTTTTCTAAATACCATAGCATCTATGGTGTGAGTTTTTATATAGCTTCTATAAAATATTTTTCATCCAGAAATTTAATATTATATCATTAATAAACACTTTATGAGTTTTATTATGAAAGCAAATAATAATTAACTATTAAAATAAAAAATTAATTATTACATTAAAAATTATTGAAAGTTCTGAAATAAGCTTTTATGCAACTCTGTTACTTCAATTTTTCATACAAATTCATATTGATCTTCAAATGAATTTTTGTCTTACATATATATTCAATAATTCATTAAATATTTAATAAGCTTTAGTATTCGTTCTATTTATACTCGAAAAGGTATTTCATTTTCATAAGAATGGCTATTTTTAAACTTAAAAAAGGTAACTTTATTATTACAAGTATTCACTTCTAGTTATATATATTTATTTTTGTATATTCCAAATTAAATGTGATATAATGAAATAAAATACTACATTTACAGGCAATAATATAATTAAGACTACAATACTTGCCGTTCCCCATGACAATTATTACAAATAATTAATCCAAAATAAATATCAATAATCTTCCATAATGTAAGAATTGACTTAATTATGTTTGTAATACGTACAAATATTTAGAAATTTTATGAAATCAATAAAAAATAAATATGCTATCTATCATAAATAACTTGCATA
Organism: Wiebesia pumilae; assembly: GCA_018907045.1. Lineage (NCBI taxonomy): Eukaryota > Metazoa > Arthropoda > Insecta > Hymenoptera > Agaonidae > Wiebesia > Wiebesia pumilae. The sequence goes on from JACCHZ010000138.1 coordinate 9,604,885, forward strand.
ACTTTGTAATTACACAAAGTTCATATAATATTTATTTTGAATAAGAAAACATCGACTTACAGATATTTTCAAAATGAGAATCTTAAGGATAGGGATAAAAACTTCATCCCTTAATTGTTATTGTATTCAAAAATAAATTACTTGAAATTAGAAAATATTATTTTAAGTAATATGAGCTTAAGTAAGTATTTCTCAAAGCTAAATTTACAAAAGTTCTTTTTAAGTTATTCATTCTCATTTTTTTGTATACTGATTTAATTTATTTGTACAAATTATAAATTTAATCAGTAATTTATTGTAAGAATAAGAAAATTCTTCTCCTAAATAAATTTAATAGTAATAACTTTCCAATTCTTGATTACCTGTTTTTAAGAAAATTTATAATTTTATTTTGGAATGGATTTTTATTTAATAAAAATCGTCAATTTTGTCAATTTTCAATACATGAAGAAAAGTTTTTATTGATATAAGAGAAAAAGATATTTATTAGCAACTTTTTGATAAATACAATAGAAATATCAATTTTTATTACAGATCATACATTTTTGTTGTATTGAAAATTCAATTGAACCATAAAGAATGTAATGACAGACTCATTTAGTTTTCACGATCATTAAAATTACTTTAACTATAGATTTTTTAATATCATATGTCTTATTAGAAAAATATCTTATAGTAAAATTGGTATGAGGTTTTCTAGGAAATATAATTTAATTTATTACCTTGATATAAATGTATTTTTTAATAAATTTGATAAAGCTAAATATATAGATTTCTCTAAAAGATTAGCTCAATTGAGTATTTGGTATATCAAAATAATATCTTGGGTTGCACTTATATGAACATTATTATTGAGTGTAGAAAAAAATGTATAATGTAAAATGATTATTCTTGAGTCTATAATTGTATTTTCATAAAACTACTTAAAATTATATTTGATTTGGTCTAGAATGCGAACCTCTAAACATTAGCGTATTTTTAGAAATTATAGATTATGAGCGAGAGTAAATTAAATTTCAAGCATAAGAAAGTCAATTAAAAAATTAAAATTTAATACAGAATTATTTTATGAATAATGCAAAAAATAACGAAAACTATTGTAGGTGTCATTATATACTATGAAAATAAGATGCGTTTGGGATATAAGCATACAGTTTTAGAAAATGATTTTTAAAAAAAATTCACTTAAATTAAATTTTCATTTATTTTTGTTACATTTATGAGACCATATATTCTATTATACAGTTTTATCTGTACAATTAATAAGAATTTACGTTATTAAATGCAAACGTTTCCACAACGTAGTGGTTTAAAACTAATTATAGATGTTTGTTTTTATCTTAAAAAATATTAATTTTATAAATAGGAATTACATAAGTAGAGAAATAGTTTCCTATAAATTCGGTAAGATTTTTTTCACAGTTTTGAGAATTGAAATTATATTTCAAAAAGTTCTAACAGTATTTGGAACACATCAAGGTCGTACACTTGTGAATAGAAGTATTACTGAATTTATTATTATTCAAATTTAACAATCACAAAATATATATGTTATAAGCTGCTGCGTAAAAATCGAAATTGTATTTGAAATAATTGGAAAGAATATAATTATTTATTAAGTTTAATTTACTTTAATCATACAATAAATTCAAGGAATAATGTTCTTATAACATATGAAAAACATACCTTAGTTTTCCCAGAACCAGTTGGACCCACCAGCATTAATCCATGACGAACAATCGTAGTTTCGTACAGCTGAATGACTTTATGAATGAAGTCTGTAATGCGTAAATGTTAACAAATAATCAATAAAGAAGCTTGAGCTGATCTCATGGTAGAAAAAGTGAATGGATATAAGAGCGAAGTAAATGTATGCTGTAAGTAAAATTTAGGGAGAATTTAGTGAGATCTTGTGGTTCAGTGTATGAAATAATCGAGAAATTTGTCTGCCGGATTGAGTCACACGATTTCAAGTAATACGATGGGGAAAAAGATCTACCAGCCTGTACAATAGAATCTACAAAAAGTAGACAAAAATTTGGACTTTAGATGTCGCGAAGGTTTCGACGCAGTTCAGACGAAGGCATGAGTTTACGAAAAGAACATCAATCTAGTCGAACATGAATTTGCGTTTTCAATAAATATTAAACTTTTATTCCTTTGATTGCTTGCTCGTGAATATGTTTTATTTGTCAAATACCTTTGAAAAATTATCACGCTAAACATAATTCACGTAAATTAAATTTTTAAATATTCATTGAGCAACAAGTAGAAACTTCAATTTCTATGAAAATAAAATCTTACTTTTTAGTTCAATATTTCATACGGTAATGTAATGAAAGCGTCATTAAATTTACACGATTGTTAATATTTAATATATCTTAATTACATAGATCTCATTAAAAAAGTATCTTAACAAATTTAAAGACTCAACAGATAAATTTTTTTAAAGGATCATATTAATCGAGTGTTGATCGAAAAAAAAAAACATAATTTACAGAGTGGAAAATTATCGAGTCACGTATTTTACTTGAAATCTTTCTGTAAAGAAAAATACAGTTACTAGTAGCGTAAAATCTGTATCATATGTGAAATTGGGCTTTAAAGAACGAATGAAATTGAACTGAAATATTTTACAAATTATGTCAACATGAACTCTATAATATCAACAAGTATGTGCTCATCGTATGAAAATATTTTTTAAATATATTAAAGATTGAATAAGCTGGAAGCTTGCTGTTTCACTTAATTTCTTTGATTTTATTTCTTTGAAAATGATGAAAAACTTTATTTGAATAAAAGTTAATGTATATTTATATATAAAAGCTATCGTGAATCTGAACATACTAAATATGCCAGCATATTAATTTCAAACGTTAAAACAATTAATTGTGTAACTTAAGAGCTCGTTAAAACTTATAAATTACTGAATGAAATGAATAAATATTACACTAGTTTATATAATATAGACTTAAATTATTTAGTTACGATAACAACTTTCTCTTTGAATTAAATTTTTTATACTTTGAACCACACTAGTTGAGTTTTGATAATAACTTTGATAATAACAAAGAATAATAATGAAAAATCAATGGAAAACTAGCTAATAAAAATCATTAATAGAAAAGAATAAACATCACTCTATATTTTGTTATTTTGAAAATACTTTCTAAACGTGTAAATTATGAAAAACAAACTTTCAAAATTCAAAATAAACTTTTTACAGTATAGTATTTTTAATCATTTAACTTGATATTCAATATTATTGAAATAAAGTTAATAAATAAAGATAATTCCTCGTATTATCTTATGCAGTTTAAAGAGTACATAAATTTATGAAAATATTTATACCGTTATTAAATACCGAAGTATATTAATGCAAGAAAAAACTCTTCCTAATTAAAATTTAAAAATTTTGTTCCTTGCTATAAAAAAGTACGCTAATTTTTAAGAGTGTATTTTTTAATTTTTCCATCTGAATGAGAAAACTGATACTTAATGAGTGCGAAAGTATTCGGTTTCTAACAAGTAAGATCTCATCATTTTTACTTAATATTATTTCATTAATATAGAAACGTATATTATAATAAAAAGATATTTGTATACGTGAACGAACATCCTGTGAGCTTGTATTTCTATTTAATCAGTAGTTTACGATTGGAAATTATATCAACGATTAACACCCGCAAATTATATGACATCGGGATATTTACCTTTCACAGCAGCCAGTCCCATTTCTTTTATTGTTTCTTTAATTCCTCCAATAAAAATGTCGTAGTCAATAGTTTTTTCCACTATTTTAGGAAATAGATCAGATACGATTCCTGCAAATAAAGTTGTACAGCTAAAATTATTAACTAAATGTGAACATTTTATATTTAAGCGACAGGTGTATATTTAAACATAGAAAAATAATAATAAGACTTAATACTGGAACAATTTTAATTGGAAGGAAATTTCAAAGTCCGTCGAGAGTAGTTGCATTAGTTGTAGGTAGAATGATGACCTCGTACCATTAAATAATTTTAGATCATCTTTTAAAAATTTAGGCACATTAACGTCTCTCAAGGCTCGCAAACATATTTGCGATTCTTCCATATCCTTTTGTTCGCGTTTTAAAATTCCAGCGACTGCTATCACTGTTTTTACAGATCTCATGCCGAAATCATAATGATCCTTTATTATAGAAATATCGAGAAACGAATGCACAATGGTTGACTCTCAGAGGTAGAAATGCTTTGATAAAAAATATTTACCTGTGAACTAAGTTGTTCCGAACTTAGCTTAAACGTAGCAGTGATTTTGGCGGCAAGAGTTTTAGCTTCGGCGAAACCACACGAAAATAATGAAATTTCTGCTATGAGAGTATAGTTAGGTACCATCATGGCGACAGGACGGAAAAGCGCTTTTAAATTATCTGGCAGTTCCGTCCGTCCTGCATATCCTGGATTCATGGTTATGAAAGCAGCGCAAGTGTGTCTTAATCGAAGTTCAACTCCCTCAAAGATAAACCTCATTAAAATAAAATAATGAGAGATATTTTAGTATGTTGCAACAGGCGAATGAATTATGCTCAACCGATTTGGTAAGTTAAAAATTTGCTTAAATCTTTACTTCTCAGCTTGTAATTGTTGAGCTTTTTGAATGGTCATAAGCTGCTGAGCGATAACGGATAAAACTTCAACATCGATACGATTAAATTCATCGAAGCAGGCCCAAGCTCCTGAGCTAAAACAATCAACGAGCGCATGAATTTTCCGAATGAACGAAGCAGATGATAAATGAAACAATACCTAGCTAAGCCCTTGAAGAACTTTCCCATTGACATGAAGTCGAGTTGATCAGAGCAATTAAATACAACGCACTGAATTGCAAAGGCTTTAGCAAGATCTTTAGTGGTTTCGGTTTTACCGGTTCCGGCGGGTCCAGCGGGAGCACCACCAAACTTTAAATGTAAAGCTCCCGTCAGTGTTAAATAACATCGATCCGTCAGAGGTGTGATTACGAGTCGGCCATTATTACCAAGGTATTCGTACCTTAAATGTAGGAAGCACTTTGAAGAAATCTTTTCAACATTATCATATAATAGTAAACAGTAAATCTGTGTTGTTATTAAAATTGCGAATTTCTATCGATCTAACCGCTATTGAAGATTCTTTCGCAAATGTACCAACCCGTACTGAAATTCGGCGTTAACCGCGCGTACTTTGAGCTCAGAGTCGTTGATCCAGTAGTAACGTAATTGTGAAATCCAATCGAAATCATTGGCGTTAGAGACCGACTCTTCGATCAATTTTAGAAGGACGTCCCGTGCGTGAACTTCGATCGTTATTATAGCCTCGACCATTAATCTTTGGATTTCTGTTTGCTGTCCGCGCACTAAAGTTCGAAGATCGTCCAGCTTGAGCAAAAGGCTCATAATTAATTATTAAACGCTATAGCTAGTTTCTTTAGAAAGTAAATGAAAAATTAATACTTGTGACATCATGACTTTCAAGTAGTTCTTTAAAGTGCGCGTCTTAATAGCCTTTTCCACGTGCGCAGTCCAGGACGTTTGTCCACCGCAAAGTGAAACCTGTCCGGGCCACTTGTAAACCCAATCTTTTCTCGGTAATAATTCGACTTTTTTAAGAGCCTGGCGTACCTTTAAGCGGATCGTAGATTTCATAGAGCTTTCCACGGTATTGAGCCAGTATTCCACGCTACCCTCCGGCTTGACCGGAGGATTGAGTATGACCTCCTCGTTTTCCGCCGAGTACATTCGCGTTATTGTCAAATCTGCCTCGAAGCGCAGTTCTTTCATATTCTCGAAGCATTTCTTCAAATGCGGCTGGACTGCCTGTACATTTTTCGTTTGAGCAAGTATCTCAAGGAGTTCATCATCGCTGAGGAAAAAGAAACGAGGGAAGAGCATTCTTCGACTTTCAAGATAATCGGAGAGTCCCTTCTGTACGATTTCTAAAAGACTTATACATTCTCGCAAGCTCTCCAGTAGTGTTTTGTCCGGGCATACCTTGATAATCTGTAACGAGTAAAAAATGAGCATTAAGGGATAATTACAATGATGCTACTGACGTTGTGGAAGCTATTTGTAACTAACGAATGGATTATCGAATGCCACTTTCATAATTCGTCGCCAGTTACGGTCCAATGTATTATATTTTTTGGATTCGACTGGTAATTGTCGACTTATATCCTCGGAAGTAAAGATTGGCTCCAGGTACATCCATAACCTAAATTACGTGATTAAGAAATTTATTTCTTAATTAATCAATCTCCTTCTTAAAACTCTAGAACAACAACGTGTGCAAAATTTTTTACTTTTGTACTTCAGTCCACAAAAGTATGACCTCTTGAGTAAGTTTTAATTTTAATGCCCAATCGTCGATGTCGTCACTAAAAGCTTCTTTAAATGGACTGAAACTGAGCTGTTGTGTATTAATTATATGATCATCTAAAAGTAGTTGCACTTCATCGGCAATTTTCACTATATACGTCCCTGAATAATTTAAATATTATTATCTCTACAATAGATACGCGAGTTATTCAAAATATTTGAATAATTCGATTATTTGATTTAATATGCAAACCAACCAGTATCTTTGTGGGGTTCAACGTTCATTTCAAGAGACTCCCAATCAGCCTTCATTTTTTGTAAAGATTGTTCTATTCCATATTCTTTTGCGGCAGTTTCAGACGTATCTTGAATTATTTCTTGAAAATCCATAACATTAGAGGAAAGTAATTTTTTAAACGTCAAGTCCGAAGTCAGAGTCATGTTAATTCCTGTTTTGTCAGTAAGATCTTTCATGTGCCGAGTTTTCATCCCCGCATTACGTAGAGATTGAATAACGTATATGTATGGCTTGAAATATTCCATTTCAGTTTTCAGATTTACAGCCAAATCAGCAATCGCTAACGTTTTGAAAAATTGCAGTCGAAGCGTTAAATTTCTTTCGCATAAAATAGATTACTATTAATAAAAATACAGTTACAAAGCGCGAAGATGAAGACAAAATTCATTAAAGTACTTTATCCTGTATTCGTGCGAACTATTCTACGTACCAGGTTGATCTTGAAACATTTTTACGCATCGTCCCATCATTTTGTACATATCATTAACCATAGTGTCGATGCCAGTGCCAATAATAGATATTAAAGGATCGTTCATCCAAATCTCATGCCATTTTAACCAGTCTAAAATACAAAATACGATATGACAGCTAATAAATTATTGAAGGTATCTTATGATACTTTAAAATAAATATAACCATTAGCTGTAAGCCAAAAATTTTTATACGGCTCAAAATCTTTTATTAACGACGTAAGCTTGTCGAAAGGTACAATAGGTTTCCCAAATAGTTTTTGCCGAGAATTTAATAGAATACCGAACTCTTGTAACTCTTTCATTACTTTCCACGTATTAATAATTTCTGAGGATATTTCATTAATCTTTTTTATATCAGTTTGCACAGCTATACTCGTTACGTTTCCAATTATGGCATCGATTTTGTAATTGATCTCTTCTTCATTATTCAATTGCAATTGCCAGAACGTATCCTTTTCTAAGTGAACCAGGCTTCTGTTTAGCTGATCTATCTAAACAACATAATAAACGAAGAATAAAAAAATGAATCATTTTTCTTATCAAAGGTATAATTTAAAAGATTATGCATAAACTACTTTTCTTTTAATTCGAAGTGGAAAATGCATGGCTTCGTATCGAGATTCAAAGTCTTCATCTGATAAACTCCATCGCAATGACTCAAGAACATCATACTCTATCTTTAATTTTTGATAATTTTCAAAATGATTTGACACTGTTATTGGTACGCCTTCCATCCAGTCGCGCAGTTCAAACACTTCTTCAATATTAGCAGGTTCTACAGAGAGTTTTCTGTAGATGAATTTAAAATCATTGAGCATATCATCAATTTCTACGTGAAGGCGATTCGTGTGCATTTCAAGCAAATGATTAATGATTTCTTGACGTTTGTTAATCAAAAACTTTTTTAATTTTTCCATGTTCACTTTAAATGCTCCAATAAATATTTCATATGGCAATTCATCCTCTAATTTAGCTTTTAAGGAATAGTGTGATAAGATCTCTTCTTTCAATCCCACTATAGTATATTCGATATTTTTAAAATTCCTGTTTTAAAAAGGTACATTTTTTCTTATATAAGTGACAAGGATTATTTATACGTGCGTTATTTATTTTATGATTTTAAGATATAAAATGAATTGATAAGTTTTAATAGGAACTTTTTTATGGTATTGCAGATTGCTTAAGGGTATAAGGAAAAAGTGTAGTTATTTTAAATAAAAGAAGTTTAAACATGTCGCATAAAAACATCAAAATATAAGTGGATTCGATGATAAAACAGTAATATTTTTATGTTATTTTTTTAAAACGATTAAAAACTGTATATTGTCTTACTCCACGTATTCATGAATATTAAAATCAAATAAACTACGATATTGTTCTATTCTTTTTAGATAAGCAACTAAAGGAATCATAGATTTGTTATAAGCTCTTCTTATTCGCTTTCGAACATCACGCATTAGTGGTTCTTGTATATCGACGGAATTAATATACAAGTCCCTTGAAAATTTTAAATTTTTCAAAATCATCGGCTGAATTTGTCCAATCTTTTGACATAACTGGAATACGTAGACGTACAAGGAATCCAACTTTTCCTAGTATAAATTATAATTACATATACACATCAGCTTTTCTTCTTTATACGATGAATAGAAAGAAAATTTATTAAAACCTCAAACAAATGAAGATCCGTTGTATAAAAAGGACCATCTTGATTCATATAAATTTCTATTTCAAAAATTGGGAGATTCATCCATTGAAATTGTTTGCTTGTTAAATCTGAATCCCAAACAAAGTCTGATTCTACATTTAAAATCGATATAATTGGAGTTTCGAATATCGTGAGAAATAATAATGATGAATTTTCCAATAAAGTTCGTAATGCGGCCTATATTTAACGCAAATAAAAAAAATATACTCTTTTCAGAATGAGTCGTTTGATAAAATTTTTACAGAAATAAATCACACGAGTTTTATATAATAATACATAATTATGATTAGCGCGTAGGTAACCAAGTAACCTGCATATGTTGTTTAATGAGTTCTAATAGTCTCTTCAATTTCATAACTTCATAAATGTTATGATTTTTCTGCTTAAAATCAAACCATCCTTTTCCAATATCTCTCAAGTTTAATATCACGGTCTGTGAAATGTACTCTAACCATGAACTCTTCAAATAATTTATAACCGTATGTATTGTCTGTTTTTGCAGTACTTCCAACTCATCAAAGCTCATTGATTTTCCAAACTTGAATGTAAAAAGCACCATTTTAGAGACTTTGTTGCATTCATTGACTATGTTTCTCATCGTTTCGTATATTTGCGTTTGAACGTATATTGTGTTCCATTCCACCAATTCCTTTATCGACTAAAAAAATTTGTTCCTTATCGATGAGATTCATGATTATGTAATACTACAGTAATACTATTTATAAAAGTAATTTATTAGAAAAAAAATGTGTAATGTAACGGATTGTTAACGTTTTTATTTAACGGGAGAAATATATTTATTTATTATGTAACAATGACGTTGTGTATTATATAAGTGGTTGTTGTTTGACGCGCGGCGATGGAGTTTTCGAACAATTGTTCTCTATGCGCATCGTGCCGGGGCATGATCTAGCGATCTTGAAGGAGAGAATTTGGTCGAGAACTTTTATGACTTCTCGACCGTTTGTAAGGATTTTTGCTACCTTACGATGTCCGCTACTAGTGATTAGGTTAGGTTTACACATTTAGATCACTCAACATAATAAATAATTAAAAATAATCCATTGAAAAGAAATAATTGAAAAACACGGACAATAAAAACGAAGATTAAAATAACTAAACTGACATCTTTTTGGTTCGTTTGCTCAGCGTAATATTATTCGTTATAATTGTATTATTGCAATGTGAATTAAAAGAAAATTAGATCACGGTGATCACGGTGCAGTTAAAAATTCTTTCGTTATATGTTTAAAAATTAAATTGTTCGATATACTTTTACAACATTGCTGACGCAGAATGATACTGAATTGTTAGATTCAATTACGAGTGAAATAACAAGGAAGTGATCCAATATATCAGAATAAGCGACTTTATGTAAAGTGAAAAGAAAAAAAAAATTAGATATTTGAGAGTATTGACAGAAACTTTTAATCGATAAAATAACTCAGTGATCTCGGTTAAATGAAGAATTCGTATGACCTGAAAAGAATTTGATCTTGGAGTTGAAAATGTAGAATTGGAATCCGGTGGCACACAATATTCGGAAAAGAAATCACACACTGCGTAATGGTTGCGAAGCAGATATTGGCATTCAAGATCACACATTACCCGTTGGTAATTCCGTTCAATTTCTCGGAATACCTGGAACGTACTTGCTCTTAATCACGCGTTACCAAAAGCACGAGCTACGCACGTTTTGGCTGTCAATGATTTAGAACTGAACACTAACGGATGTGATCCGATTTTCCTTGTAGCTTTGTTGGTTGCCTGTGGCTACTGTTAGACGTATTATCTCTTCCTTTTGCAAGTCGCTCAACGAAATCATTCCTTCCGTTGGTATGCAATCAACGTACAAATTGTATCTGTAAAGTTACTTCAGTGATCAATAACAGAGATTATTTTATAGAATTCATAGTTACAGATATTGTTGCTATGACAAAAGGAGTTTGACACTTGTTATATAAACACTCCTTGTGACACTAAAAAAATTTTTTATACATTCGTATCGCTTTAAATCATGTACCATTGGTCAATATATTTTGTATTCTCTTATATATTTATCTATTTAAAAGCATATTGTTATAAAAGTCACTGGATATATTTATGTAACGTTTTGCAATACTCGCGAAAAAGCCGTATTGATAATTGCTGCAACTAATTAGATATTAGTCATTAGCTGTTAGTAATTAGTCAAAAATAAAAAAGTAATGTATGAACGAGGACTGCGCTTCCAAAGACTACCTGTGCTATTTTGTACCTATCAAACTTTAATTAAATGATAATTCTTACTTAACTTCCTAAAACTTCAGTTGGCATTATTACTTTTTATGTATTAGATTTGTACAAATGTTGGAATCATTCAATCTTTATCGTTGAATTGCAGTGAGTACTCGGAAAAAAGAGTCTTACTTCTTTATGTACTTAATATATAAGTACCTAAATATAATCGAGACGATAATGAAGAGAAAAATGTGTGGTACTGCTAAAAAATTGATATGTATTTGTAAGAAATATACATGATATTACATAATTTTTTAAATTCTAAACGTGAAAATAATAGAAAAATTTTTCATTGAAAGTAAACAGCGATAAAAGTTTTTTTCATTAAAATTCATCTTATTTCGTACAAACGATACTCCACGTATCGATAAAAAAGTTATAATATTAAACGTGTATATACATCCGATGAAATTAAAATAGCTATTAAAATATTTACGCAGTCTCAAGGAAAATAATTTATACGCATTATGAAAGAACGACTGATTCAGCGTAAGAAGAGCAAAGAATGAGTGTAATTCAGTGGACATATTTTGAAAAAACATCTGAATGTCCCTTGATGTAAAAGTAATTAGCATTATCAATACTTTGTTTCGCCTTGACAATTAGGATTCGTAAACAACATTAACGTAGATTACGGTAAATTGCACAGATGTTTACGTTGATTTTTACTTCATTTGAAAAATCCTACCCGACTCGTGAAGGATTACCTCATACTGGCTTCGGCTCTGTTTCTCTCGTGGATGGCGGCTGCGATTCTATCAACGAAGGCACGTGGATCTTCGGCGTAGAAGCGCACGTAGAGTCGCGGCAGGTGGAAGATCCGACGCTCGCCGTCCAGCGTGAAAAACTGCCAGAGTTTCGTATCCTGATCATAATCGACGACCGCAACAGGATGGTACTCGATGGGCTTTGACGTTACCTCCAAGAGCGCTTGGGCAGGAACGGGATGTTGCTTCCCGTCAATCAGCCCCAGATTCATCCACTCCTTGGGCGTCCTAAATGTCACCTCACCAAATTTAAGAATCCGCTATTACGCTGACGATACTCCGGGACTTACCTACAGTCGTATTCGTTGTCGTCAAAGATTTCAAGGGGTAGATAATGACTCCTTGTAAGATCCGACCCACTTATATCCCTTTCAAGCAGCAGATCTTCGAGATTGAAGCTTCTGTACAGTTGGCGGAGCCTCTCTATTTCTGCGTTTCTCAGCAGCAACTTAAACCCGACCTCGTACGCAATTTGAATCTTAGGTGTGAAGGTCTCTTCTGGAAATGACTTTTCCAATCGAACGTCAACTCAGTTTATCGAGGCTTCAAGCTCTAATTCGTAAAAACCGACTGCATTTTTTAAAATTTTAATTTTCACTTGAAATCGCAATACATTTTTATCGGTCGGTTAACGATTTTTTTTCAAATATTTCGCAATATTTATTTCCGACGACGCTAAAAGACTTTTCAACATAAGTAATAGGTCCACACGTATAAAATATTAGGTAGACATAAGATATCAGAGCAATTTATTATTAATAATTAATAAAAATACATTTGAAATACGTGTAATGTTTTAAATTAATTAATGTTTAAATAAATTAATATTTTCTGGATAATAAATCAATAGGCATGAGCACATAACGTTATTGTTTCTTCTGATGTATTAAATTTAATTTTTTCTCGAGTTATAATTCCAGCCTAGGGTTGAATTTCTTTATATACTTACAAGATTAATCAATTATTATAATCTGCTTTACGGAGGAAAGGTATATCATATAATTTGTATTAAATATATAGGCGTTATAATTTGAATATGCTAACTTTTTTGAAATATTCATATTTATTATTGGATAATATAAATAGTACTAGTGCACAGCAATTAAACTAGTGCATTTACTAAAACATTAGTTCGTAAAAACTAATTCTTTTTAATTTCCCTTACTTTTAGTGACATATTTGTCGTAAATTTATAATACAGAATATTTTACATTAAAATTTCAGTGATCTTACAATAAAAGTAATTTATTCAAAAATTAATGAAGCATTGCAAATGCTTACATGCAACAAATTAGCTATATTTTTATTAGAAAAATTAAATTATAAAGTATGCGCTTTTGTAGTGTCTTTATATAAATATATGATATATTAATAGCCTTAAGGCTTAAAGCTTTTTTAATAATCATAGTACTTTGTAATTAATTATTTGATTTATAGTTACTTATAGTGAAAAATTAATTATAGAGGATCTGATATTTAAACTGTGCAATAAAACAAATTATTGTTCTATTGTGTTGAGTACTATTATTTGACAAACAAAATCATATAATTACATATTTTGAAGTGTTTAATCAAGTATTTTGAAATATGAAAAATATATTTTTTATCGCATTACACTGTTATGTAAGTACGTGTTGAGAAATAGAAGTAAACCTTTTTTGCAGATCTAAAATGTAGATTTTTATGTATTTTCCACTTAACTGTCTGTAAAAATCTGATTGTTAATCTAGTGTAAGTTTAATAAATGAAAGTATTCGCTGACTTACTTATTTTAATGAATAAATTTTGTTAGTATGCTTCTTTTGTAAACATTATGTGAAACATTCATTCTCTTTTGCGCAAATCTACCAAATTTGTATTTTTAAGCTATAAGAAATAGGAGAAGTGAAATTTTGCTAATTTTGATACTGCTTTCATAGAATTCTCCTCGATCGACACAAACCATGAATTGATTTTTAAATGTCGGAATATTTTCTCTGATTTTCTCACTTAAAAAGCAACGATAATACTACTTTAAATTAATCTATAGTAATAATAGTATTTATATAGCTTTCCGGTTTTTTTAATTTTATTTTATATAATGTAATATAAAATCCCGTGTATTTTTGAGATTTATTTTTATCAGATTTAATAACGTATTTCAGCACCAATGTTCATTAAATGTTACTTAAAGAAAAAGTTTTATTCATTACTGAGTACTTCATTTCATATACGTTTGCCAAAGTATCATTATTAAATATTACGTAAATGCAAATGTCACCTTACTAAGAGTTTCAATAAAATATTTTTATTATAATTATAAATGAATTCCTATAACATTCTTTAAAAACATTTAAATCAATAAAGCGAAAACGTTTTTTATGATAATGGGTTAAGCATAAGCATTAATGTGCGTGTGTTTATATATGCTGCGCAGGAATATAATACTTCTGTGTTTATATCTTACTATTTATGGAGATGTATGTCATTATGGTCTGCCTACCTACAAAGTTTAAGTAGTTGATTCCAACCAATGTTAACAGTTAAAGTAAATTACGATTTCATTATTGAAAACTCAATTGTCGAAAATATAAATAAAAATTGTATGTAATGTATTATATTATATAAAATATTTTATGAAAAGAATTTTTAATGTAATTTTCAAATTATATTTCGAATTTTACTTTTCAAATATTCATGAAGATTATAAATACGACAAAGAATATGCCTGTTTTAAGTATTAAAAGAAATTTCTTGTTTAAGCTTAGGGCTTTTACTCAAAGCTATGTTTCATTATTAACATATTTCTTATTGCAATCGATGTTATGATACAGATTTATAATCTTATATTTAATTTTTTTATTATTTATGTCAATTTAAATATGTGAAATTAAGAGTTCCATTGATTGTGCAGCCTGCTATCATAAATAATTTAATTCATATTATTTTTCATTTGGATTCATTAAAGCTACACTTAAAATTAATCGTAATAAGCAGTGAACGAATAGAATATAGTGTTATTAATGATTTGAAGTAAAATGAGACATTCAAATTAAGTGACTCCAAGGTACTTAAAATTAAATCCGGGCTGTTTTACAACTTGATACCTAATTAAGCCTCTTAATAACGATATTTTGATAATGAGAAATAAAAAATTAGTAATAAATGAAACTTTCACTTTACACAATTTACTGCGTAACTGTTAGATTGTCAATATCGTATTTTAATTATTTCAAAAGAATTTTATATCATATAATCAGTGTATATCTGAAAGCTAATAATAAAAATAATTCTTATGATAAAAATCTAGAATTTGGAGCTTGCAACTTGTATTTATTTGTATATATTTGTATATAGTATGTATTTTCAATACTATTGTAGGTTCCTTTGGAAATGTTATCCACCATTTCTTGCTAATCACTTTCTTACGCGAATGTTTGGATTTGAGGTTACGAACGGTTGATGATATAATTGTATCGAGAGGTCTCCAAGTTAGCAGATCTTCTTGCGATGCTGATTTTAGATTCTTCTCTTCTGTGCTCTTCGCAGTTTCCTTATCGATTTCTAATATTTCTGTTAGAAAATGTGATTAATTCATTAAACATCTTGGCATTCACCAGTGAGAATTTCAGAACAGTAGATACGCTTTAACTACGAAATACCTCTCTCAGTGTCAGATTCCATATTTTTATCACTTTTATTCCACACTTAGTTTTAAACAGGCCATAGTCACTAATTATTATATGCTCGATGTCGTAAATTAACGAATCTTAATTAATGATGAATTTACCTATTTTCATTTGTCTTTCGCGCAAATATCGGGTATACATTTTCATGAAAAATGCGTCAATAGAGTTGTTCTAACTTTGCGCTTGTTTGGCAAAAATTATTTCTAAACCCAAGTAGAAATTTTTCAATAAAGTTACCGATTAATTAATTCGATATTTTATTTCAATATGTAAAAAGATTTCAAGTATAATGCACAAATTAATATTTAGTATTTTAAATGTATAAATCGAAAATATTTGGTCTTAATTTTCCTTTGGTCAGCTTATGAGCTTGAGTTTTTTATGTGCAAATTAAAGTAAGTAAATAATCTAATAGAATTCTAAAAAATTAACTTTGTTGAAGTTCTATAATGACAAAGTACTGGGTTTAGGCATATTTCAAATAACTGAGTCTTTAAATATATAATGAAAATTTGTATTTCTCAAAAGTATTTAGCTCTAACAATTTTGATATAAAAAATTGTTATTTTGTATATCACATAAACTTTCAGCAGTATTGAATGTTCCTTAATAACTGGATTGCTTTCTAATTAAATTTTCAAAACTATTGAGTAATTATTTTTGTTAAATTTTTATATCTTATTTGTGAAATATAAAAATTTAGTATTAAAAAAAATCGTCAATTATTCAAATATATTACCTGAGAATTAATTTGTTTTAAAAAATACTTTCAGATAAATATTTCAAGTAAATCTTCAACTTCGAAGTTCAACTTACAACTTCAAATAAAAATCGTGTACGTAATAAAAAATTTATTCTATAAAAAACATGATGAGTTACAAAGCTAGGGGATTTTTGGTTAAATGGTTATTTTTTGTTCGAAATTTTTGCTAACAAAGTTTTATTATTATGAAAAGCAATATAAAAATTTAAAAGATGATAAAATTTTTTTCCCAAACTATTTTTAAAGTACTAAGAGTAAAAAACATTAAACTTCAGAAAATGTAATGAATAAGTATGGTAAAAATTTTAGTAAATTTTATTTATGAAGAAAACAAAGAAATTTCACAGAAATTATAGAAAAGTTCTAGTCTTATAACAAATAGTAAAAATTGTAGAAATAATTTAATTTAATAAAAAAGCCTAAGGAATTAAATTTTTAAAATGTAACGAATGAAACTATTATGTAACGTGTTAGATGTCTTAATGTTTATAATTGTAGAGCTTTTTTGAAGAGATTAAATGGTACATGTTGAATTCGTTTGAAGAGAAATGCCTTCATCGATAATCACAATGTATAGGATTAAATTGTGTGTCGAATAAATATAAAAATGAAACAACGCTCTAGAAACTCGTCGCACCATTTATTCTGTCTCACAAAATATTTATTAGAAAAATAAAACTTATAAATGACTTTAAGACAGACAAGTTGTTCGCTAAATTTTTTATTATCAAAAAAATCTTTTTTGGCTTTTTTACGCAATTATGCTTCTTTAAATGTAATTAAATTTTTATAATATATTGTAACGAAAGTTGACATTAGAATGAACAATTTTCGTTTTGAAAAGCAATTCACGGTAATTTTATTTCATGTATAATTTAAAGATATAACCTTTTCATTGTTGAAATAAGAATATATTAAACTATTGTTTTTGCTTACTTAAGCAATATTGATTTTCATAATTGTTATATTCGAATTTTTTTCACTCAGATACAAAACTTTAATAGAGAAAAATATCATTTCGTTACTATCGGTTGCACATGTAAAAATAGTATTCGTTATCAAAATATACTGCACTTCATTAAATATACATTGAACGAAAGAGGAATGACACCGTTTAATTTCTTGCTGCTTGTAATATACTAATAATAAGTTTTCCTTTAATAGTGGATATATAGATTTGCAAAAATTTTTTATAAAACTACCTAAAGTTTTTTTTTTAAATAAAATGTGTTTCAAATAGCAAACGTAAACGAAAAATCGAGAATTACTTTTTTATTACAAAATAGTAGTATATCGTCATAAAAGATTTTTTAATGGCATTATTAAGCGATGTGAACTTGTTTAAGTCTTTTTTTTAATAGTAATATTGTTTAGAATTAGAAATACATAATTAAGAGGCCTACATTAACGAATCTTATATCTTTTATAGTTATTCAATCATATCGTATTTTTTACGATAATAAGAAGCAAAGCCATTTTCCTTTCTTATAAGACAATATTAATAGAAATGTAATAATTGTAAGTTGTTGACAAAAATGCGAGAAAACATATTCTAAGATGGGCAATAATTTAAATGATAATAATATCAGGCTGATGAAAAGCGGACCCCGGCAATCTCTTGTTTGTAGGCAAAATTGTCCTAAAATCTACCGCAAATTTACTTTATTATAATGACTACTTCATGTTATAAGAGACTTAAAAATGAACTTTGAAGCACTGACTAGCCGTAAAGTTCGCATGGAAACGGCTCCACGTATCAAAATACATACGAGATTGTGTCCATGTCGTCATCAGTTACGACTTCGAAGTCCTATTTTCGAGTCGTCCAAGTGTTTGTCTTTATCCCACGTGTAAGGCTATCATAAATAGTACACTCTCGCAGTGTCTTTCAACGCAAAATGTCGAAACAACGGGGATTGGCAATCACATTTAAGCAGAGATCTCATGTCCGACGTAAGCCGTGATATATATCTATATATGTTGTGTATATAAATATATTCTATAAATTAAATGTGAATTCCAGTACACGTTGTTACCACAGTTTGGAATTAACGGATTGTACCAGTCAGTTTGACATTTATTTTTACAATCTTAATCTTTATCATTTGTATGTATATCTATATATACGTAGAGGGTCATTTTTTCGCAGAAGATAATCTCTTAGTTTCTTGAAACATTTCAGATTAAAAAATTTATTAAAACTACGTTAATGTTCAATGTCGATAAATAATTTCTTATTTATTCTCTAAATAAGCTACAGAAGCTTGAACATTACTAAAATAGATTTAGACGCTCTCTTTCATCATAAAGGTACAAGTTCAACGAAAATGTTAATCGTGCTTCTCTTCTAGCGATGTAAAACTGTAAAAATGTAAAGAAACGCAAATGTTGCTTTCTTTTTTTAGAAAAGTTGAAACCACAAAAAAATATATTTGTTAATTTATTTATACTGTCTTAAATATTTATGAAATCGAAGTATATATAATGTTTTATTCAACAAAATTACTGTTTAAATAAATACGAGAAAGTATAATCTGACAAAAACACGTTTCACCTCTTTTGAGATCAACATTTCCCGTGTTTTAATCAATATGATTCTCATAAGCTTTTTCGTAGACAAACAAGAGATTAAACATCTTAACATCTCATGCTGAGTAAAAAAGAATTATGTATCAATTCTAAAAGTTATTTTTAAAATGAATGTTAATATCAGACCAAAAATTTCAATATATTAATAAACGATAAAATATATATCTTATAATAAATTAATAACCTATTGATTTCTACATTGATTTGTTTTTAAGCTACTTATAAAAATTACTTATAAAAATATTGAAATGTTAATCATTATTAACGAAAATAACCCTAACTCTAACTTCTTTACGTCTAACATGTATGAAATATGTATATATGACAGTATCATTGTCTGCAATTCACCCACTGATTTGCAAATTGACGCGTTATTTATTTTTCTCGATTACACTCGTAATAGACGTGTGAATCCTACAAAAATAGGGATCAATACAATAATATAAATCAGTGAGTGAAAAATGCGGGAGATAAAAGTTTTGTACTCTTGGAATCAATTAAAAATTTCTAGATAATCATATTTAATTGCAAAAATTGTGGATATTATATCACAATACTTAAAACTCATTCATAATTTTATGTCTGCTCTTAAGATTATCCATAAATATTTTTATTCTTTGTTAATAAGTAAGTTGGTCCAAGATTTCATTTAACTTATTACAAAGAATATAAGGAGAAATAATTGATAAATTCGTACTTATTTTAAAGAAATATATTTAATCTCATTTGTATGCTACTTTGATGTGTTTCTACAACTGATTTTTATTAATCGGTAAGTCTTTAAAAAAAAAAAAAAAAAAATACTCATACAGATATAATTCTGTGAATAAAATATAATCAAATTATTACTTGAAATATTATTTTATTCAACATTTTATTTTTATACAGCCATTTATCATGAAACCTTTATAAATTATTAATCGGATAAGCATATCAATTAAAATTATATAAAATCAAGCTATTTTTACACTTTCAAATAAATTTTAGTTATTACAAATTGTCCCTGTATTCATTCCGAGAACAACCGAAAAAATATATGTGCGGACATTCATTCAATAAAAATTAATAGTATCGTAATTATTGTATTATCCTTATCATATATTGTAATTATGCATATAATGTATAATGCATATAATATATATATATATATATATATATATATATATATATAATAATGTTATATAATACGCGTGTATTATTTTTAATAAAATTTTTTTCAATAAAAGTATATCTTAATAAGTTCTTGGATAAGAAGAATTAAATCAGTTGAATTGTATTGTATAAATGCAGTATAAATTCGATTCGAACAAAATTTATATTTCACGAGTAATTAAAAGCGTAGCACGTCTGCATACGTTTTCGTGGCTTTCGTCAGAACTTTTTAGTTGACATGCTCGTGATAACGTTACGTGAATCTCTCTTACATCATATATTAAATAACGAAAGAGCAAAGTAAGGTATTATAAATCTTTGTGCCAAATAAAAGAAATCCTATGAAAGCTTCTGTACGTAATAAAGGGTCATGCCGAAAGATCGTGCATTCGCGTTCCAGCTTGCATTAAGCTTCTGCCGTAAAATGTCAACTATTCGTTTAATAAATAAGCAATAAGAATAGGTGGAGGTGTGAGAGAACAAAATGAAAAAGAAAGAAAATCGAGAAGGACTGATCGCTTAAGTAGACGGCCTTTATCCTCGGCGCGTGCGATGCGTTACACTCTCGTATATTTACGCTGTTCAGGGAAGAAAGTACGAAGTACTCGCTTAGGTGAGTACCGGGACAATATTTGTTCGTGCTCGAATCGATCTTACGGTCGCTTGCACGCGAAAAGCGAGCACATCACTGTGACTAAATCTCGGTGCAAGCACGCGACCGACTAAACTGACTACGTTTTCGGTCCTCTGCAAACTTTCTTATAAATCCTGGAAAGCACTCTGCGTTCACGTGGACTGCGATATATATCTCTTTCTAACTTCCTTCTTTTCGTTCCTTTCCTTCCTTCCATCTCATTCTGTCGGCACTGACTATCTTTTCGCCCACGAAGATTCTGATCCTGAATTAATATTTGTGGACTTCCTTTATACTCGAGACTCGAGTTACTCATTTATCTTTGATTATGGTACTGTCGGTCATGTTGTAAAAATTCAAAATTGTAAAATTCAATGATTATACAAGTTTTACAAGCCATGTTTTCATATTGTCTCCGTAGCCTTAGCTATATTACATTATTTATGCTTCGTATTATAAATTTAATTAATTTCAATTTTTGTTAAAAATAGTAAGATATAATACAACTACATATACAAAATTAAAATTTAAAAAAAGTAACCATGTTTCTTTTAATTATACTTTATGAAATAAAATGTTCGCTCTACGTATATATACGCGCAGATGCACATACATTCCTATATATGAATAACATTCGCTTACTCCTTTCTTCTTGTATTAACTACTTTAAAAAACTTAAACTTACATTTTCAATTAATATCTCAATTAATTTCTCAATTAATTTCTCAATTAAGTTAGTTTAGATATATGAATTTATATGAATAATATTTAATTCTTAAGAACTGTCTCCTTCGGGATTTTTAATTTAGTTTGGTTGCAATAGTATTGATTTATGTTCAGCGTACTTGCAGATTAAAATTTTAATAATTTCTCCCGTCAAGTAATGCAATGTTCAAAGATTCATTTGTAAAATTATATAAAAATGAAGATAATGGATAAAACATTGAAATAATCACCACTATGATATTTCTTACGTTAATTTATTTCATTAGCAAGTTCGGTTTAAAAAAAGAACTGTTAATTATATTTTTTCGTGTATTTATGTGCCCTTACTATCCTATCTTCGTGTTCCCTCACATCTACAGTTACAAATTTTAAATCTAATAAGGCATACACACTTTGTAAATATATCAATCTCTTTTAAATTACACTTATAAAGACTTATACCTGTTTATTTCACGTGCTTTCCCGTACGCACGCGAAGTTATAAAATTATCCTTGTACTCGTTTACCTTTTCTCTCTCTCTCTCTTTCTCTCTCTCACTCTCTACAGGCACAAATTGCTTCTCAACACACAAAAGATTACAAACTACAATTTATTTGAATTTTCAAAAGCCGGTTCTGCTCAAGCAGATTTTCATGAGTAATATAACAAGTAAATAGCCTTTTCGGGAGTTCTTAGTAATATTTTTTCATAATTAATATATTTATATGTAATAATATTTTAACAGTAACTTTTTTAAGCGGTTCAATTGTAACGTCATCGATAGGCTCCTAGAAATTATAAAGGAAAGTGATATCATGTAAATGCTAATTCTCGAATCAGTCAATATGAATTATATCGATGAATTTGTATTCGTAGAATATCAACTGTATAAAATTTTTCCAATTTGTAACATTGATTAACGAAGCCGATTTATTATTTATTTCTTACAGAAAAGTTATACGAAAAAAACTAATGAATTAACCAAAAATAAAAAGATACTTGCTGCGCTGAGCAGTAAAAATTTAATAGTTGAACTTGAACTTCAATATGACACACGACAATAAATCAATAGCTTTTCACTTGTTGCATCGGTTTTAAAATTAAAATTGAAATGAAAGTAATGGTCATGAGAGGATGGATGATGGAGTACATCAGTATTCGATTGACGCAAGTTTGAATCATATCGTGCGCGAAGTTTACGAATTGCTAATTATACTTATCGAAAAACTTTAACAGAAAATATTTAACAATACATAAGTAGTTAGAAGCCTGATATACCTGCTGTTCAATTATACCTGCGATAAATACTTTTCTTTGCAATCTCAATACGTTAAATTATTTTCTACTAACATACCTGCCAGTGATCATGTTTCCGAATATTGTTCGGTGTTTATCCGATTATCTATTCGCAGGCGCTTTGAAGAGTCACTGCATAGATGCATATATCATCAGTAAATGTAGCAAACAAATTTGTGATCCTAAATCATATGAGTGTAGAAAAATATACTTGATGATTTAATGCTTCATTTTCTCATCTTTTTTTCTCAATAGTTTCTGACTTAAAATAATACTTTAGTCTATGATTGTGACAGAGATTTAATTTTTTAAATGAAAAATCATAGATCAGGAAATGTAGAATAAAAATATTTTCCGTTATTAATTTCCAAGCACAATAAGATAAATCAATATTTTTATACTTTTTTAATTATATTTTTCATATACTTAAAATTGCGCAAAAGCCCTGTCGAATAACAACATTTTCTAATTATTTATGTGGAGATCAGTTATATATCGACAGCTTATTTATAGTAGGATATATATAGGATAGATGCAGTGCTCATAAAAAGTCATTAAATGGCATATATTTGTATGAGAGTATTCCGAAAATGCATTCTATGTTATTTGACACTATTTTCTCGAGTCTTGTACATTATCGTTATTTGTGAGTTTTGTTTTAGAATCAGCGATTCTGATATCTGATGACTATTGAATATAAGGCTGTAAAGTATCTTTAACACATATATAATCATATAAAACGTATATAAAAATACAGAAGTGTTGTTGAATACGTAGTGAAAGGCTGTTGTAGGATATCTAGCGTAATTAATGATAAATTTTTCAATTTTTCACATTTTTATCGATTCTCATTCATTTAGTATTAGGAGAAAATATTTCATTTTAATGTACAATATAATATATTTCTTGCTACCGTGTGCAATTTTGACATACAAAATTATTAATCACAAAAATCTATACGTTACTAGCACCTGCTAGTAAGTCCCTCTTACAAGAATTTATAAATAATTTTTAATGATATCTGGAACGAATGATATTTTGGAAAATTCAGTTCTAATATTACACAAGTCATCAAAATTTCTCAATTTATAGATTTAGATATCGTAAATACATTAGGTGGACTTTTATCCTGTAAATAAATTATTGCAATAAAAGATAAATCCTAACTTTTTAAAAGTTTGCTAAAAAGCATATTTATATTTAACATAAATCTAAAAACTCTCAAGAGTTTTTAGATTCCTAATATACCTGAACTAAACATAATATGACGTACATTTATATAATAAGTTTAAATATTCTGATATTCGAAAAAGTTAATAAATTTTATATTCAATTTTATATAACGAGAATATAAGGTTTAAACGGGTAGGCTGATGATTTATCTTTTTCTCGTTATTGTGACTCATGGACAATTATTTTTCATATTTTCATTTCTTAACTGCTTAAAATTGACGTATGTGCAAATATATGGACAGAAATCACTTGTTTTCCTTGTTTCAAAAGGAAAAATTCCAACTCTGATAACTACTTTCGATCGATATCAAGGGTTTATTTGCAATAGAAATTTCTTAAAATTACACAGGAAAAATCGATACTTAAATTTACTTCAAGTTACAGTGAACTTATTACGAAATTTTTAAAAATTGTATAAATATTGATCTGAGTATATAAACTTATGCTGTTTTCATTATCATAAAAAAATGTTAAAAAGGTTAAAACAATTGTGTTACGCTTTATTTCATTGGTACGTAGTTATACAGAAAACTTAATTTTTATCTTATATTATTCTATTCTTTTTTTAATACATTAGAAATTATGCCTATTTGAGCTTTATTAGATCGCAGTTAAATGACAAATTTTTTTATTAAATGAATTTTTATTAAATCTCTGGTATAATACGTTCAAAATCTATACTCAACAATTTAATGTTATCAAACAACATATATTTTATTTATATCAACACACACACACACACACACACACACACACACACATATGTTAAAATAAATGTATCCACAGTTTTATTATGATTCTATAAAGTTCACTAAAGTGTCATTAGCAAAAATTAAGCTAAGAATTAATTATGATAATACAACACTTGAATTAGATGAGCCAAAGAATTTCTTGTAAATTGTTAAAAATCTTTATTTTTTATCTTTACTGTAACTATTATGAGTAAGTGTTAAGATAATATTGTTGATTAATAATAATAAAAATCAATACATGAAATAATATATGAAATAATAATATTATTGAACGAACGTTTGAAAATACATCTTCATTTATTTTATAACGTCATAAATTTTTTTTAGAAAAATGAATATAATAAATACGTACATATGTATATAATTATTCATCAGTTTATGCTTTTTTGTACATATAATTCCTTACTCTATTCCATTTTCTCTGTAAAATACTTTTCCATCGAGTAATATAAATGCTAACTTGTAGAAAATTTTAATTATGCAACCTTCATCCAATGAAATATTAGATTGGGTATGATATAATCGATATATTATACGCAAATAAGAGAAATTGTACGAGTTCATGAAAGCAGTAAATTAATTAAATCAATTCGCTTATAATTCTAAAAAAGATGCAGTAAACGATAATTTTTCACACTCAATAATGAAATCTAACTCATATTGTTGGACTTTATTGTCTCGAGCCATATTAGTAAATATAATAGTGAAAATATTTTCTGTAAACAAAGTATAAGTACATTGTCGTGCATTGAATTTAAAATAGTTTCAGAATCAGATTTTATGATTCTGAACGTGCTACGGCAGTGCGACTGAACACGAGATCATTCATCGGTCAGAGCAAGGACAACTAAAAGGCCCCAAGGATGCGCTTTAACGTTTGTTGGGTGAATCGAGGATGATAAAAGGCGCAAACATTTGCTCCTAGTCAATCGCTCAACTGACCCTCCCGACTAACATCTAGGCCTCTTCGAATATCTTACTTATCCTCGTTAACGTTTTTCAAGGGAATACGGGAAGGAAGGTGAAATCGTAGTGTAAGCGAGGCGTGTCTCTTTGTGCATGCGATTTCACACATAAAATTCCGTTCCGTAAATGCTAATAGACGACGCGATTCGGCGAGTTTGTTTCGTTGTGCATACGATTTCATACGTATAATCCCGTTTTCTAAAATAATTAAAATAATTTCTCCTCGATGTTAATTTCTTCTCTTTTCTTGGTTACAACGACCAGCATAAATTTACTTCTACACATATTTATCATAAAGATAAATTTTTTCTCTACAGGCGTCGCTCAACCCGACCACCGTCCCAAATCAACTCTAATAAAATCATTGGTTGTATTGTTTATTTTTAATTTTCAATTTCATTATCTTCCACCCTTCTAACATTTCATTTTCCAAGTCCTTGTGCCTTTCCACAGAATTCTACCTTTAACTCCGAACGAATCCTTGCTGAAGCAAACGCAACAAGCCTTTGCGTAGAGGCACATAACTTCATAAGGTTTTGAGACTTCCAACTATTTGGAATTTATGAAAATTGCAGTAGATGACTTTACTGTACAATTACTTAGGATTTATATCAAATAAAATTTCAGTTATTACAATTGCCGTTATCACTTGGATACCCGAAGCTGTTCAGAAGACCAAGTCAACGAAATTTATTTCACCTACTTTTAACATTGATAGTTATATAATTACATTGCAGAAAATCTGGAAATTCATGGATTATGGTTGGTTAAAGAATGAGCTTACCGAAAAGTTCACTGTGGTAAATTCTATTCTATTGTATGCTCTCCCTGGTTTAAAAGAACTTGGTAGGGATTGAAATAAAGAAATGAATTGATTATAATTTGCAGTAGAATAATACCTCGCAGAATATCTTAGCATATTATTGTTATCTTAGTACATGAATTTTTTGATAAATAACACTCTCATGATAGTCATGACGATGCTGCTTTTGTAACGATTGTATTTATGTCCTTCAGGGTGGACTATATAGCTTACTCATAAGTTAAGATCGAAATAATGTTACAAATCAGTAATATTGTCCCGAAAGTTCAGAGCGAAGTCTCAAAATGAGTCGAAATAACTTTCTTTTCCGTGAAAGCTATTGCTAGGAAGGAAGAAAAATAACGCGAATAAAGACGAGAGCAGTGAGTACTGATGAGAGTTGGAACCCTAATGTCTGTATGTATTTGAAGGCACGAGGTCGAAGGGCCAAATACAAGGTGTACATCGTCAGATTAGAATGGACATCATTGGGTAATACAAAAGTAGCCCCAGTAGGGTTTCCGTTACACAAGGGCAAACGACAGTAGACCGAGATCTCCCGTGTTCTTGTTTTTCAAAATACAAAAGAAGGGAGAGAGAGAGAGAGAGAGAGAGAGAGAGAGAGAGAGAGAGAGAGAGAGTGGGAAAATGTATTATCATCTTCTCCGACATATATCACAAAAATTCAAAACTTTATTAACAATTAATAAATTAACGGAAGATGAGAAAAAATGAAAAGCAAGTAATAATAATGAATTCAATTAGTGACGAAAAAGGCAGGTAATATAAAAACATGATAATTAAATAAGAGAGAAACTGTACGAATATTCAAGAACTTGTCATACAAGGTCACCATCGATGGTCCATCGAGAATCAATAATCAGATTAATAATTAATAATAATAATTTATTGAACAATTGGAAATAGGTGCACTGCAAAAGAAGCTAATTTAATAAATAAATAATAACAAGTGGTTTAATAACTGAACGGTTTAAGCTGAATATAATTCCGTTTATTTTGTACATTTAAAACGTAATCTTTTGGCTTTATTATTTTTTCACTGTTTTCTTTATGTTAATTGTGACATAATTTCATCCATCTCTTGAAATCACTTCGAATGTATTGTAGTTGTAAGTGTTGTAAGATCTTGCTACTATTTACCTTCAATCAACGCGTAAAATAATACGCGCATGAAAGATCAATCGCGAAGAATTTTTAAAAATTTTCTATCATGCGCAGAAGTTAAAGAGACTTTTGGGTTTGTAGTTGGTCTTATATTTATGAATTCAAAAAGTCAAAACATGCTCCCTCGTTACCATGTCAAAACATGGTAATAAATTTGTTATTCTATTTACGGGTTTGAAGTCACATACACTCGGTGAGCCCTCGGTGCTATTAAACGCTTCCCAGTCAGACTCTGTTTACAATGGTTCAATTAATAAATTTTGTGAAAAAATCGAGATTATTCTAGTGGTGCACCATTTCTGTGAGGGTTTACGAGTTCGCCAAGCAACTCTACCTAAGTAATTCAAATTTGAATGCGTCTGGAATCTCGATCTCATTGATGAAACAGTCACGATATATTTTTACGTTCGAGGGTGAACTCATTCGTGTGCGGACTTCATCCCAAAGAAGTCGTAGCGAGAGAAGCGTCTAGACTCCGAAATTCGTAAAGGGTGGCGTAAGATCGACGACCGATTCGAGTGCCGCAATCATATGTGAGAGTTGACAGCCGGAAACGACGGCTACTTGTTTTCGGAATTGCTCACGGACATATATAAAGAACCATTTGATTTTCTATTGCCCATAACTTTAATATTTTTTTTTATTTACATTGCTTCGGTAATTTGCAAAATTCTTTCTTCTGGTACACTTTTGTTTCTGCTTATGCTTTAAATATCACGCGGACAAAAAATACGAGACTATAAACGAATAAACAAATAAACGTACGATAATAAAATATCTTTGAATTTTGTTAATATATAGTAATAATGCAGCGAAATTAAAATCTAACGAAAAGTTATACCTAATGTCAATTTTATTTTATACTAGTTATTGTAAATCATCTTTAATAATAACCAGTAATACCCGATTTATAATGTAGTTCTAACTTAAATATTTAAAAATTAAATATAGTTCATTTTAGTATAAATAATTTGTAAGTTGAAAATAAATATTTAACTTGTAACTGATAATTTTTCTTGCTTATTATCTATTCCAATTCAATATCTTCTACAATTCAAGAGTAACTCAATTCAATAAAATCAGTGTAAATAATACAATTCAAGCATTTAATTAATTTGAAAATAAATTTCTAAAAATCATAAAAATTGATCAGTAGTGTGGATAAGTTTTAACGTATCGATTTAGACGAGATCAGAAATTCGTATAAATTTTTCAAATTAACTAATACAAATGTAAAAGTCATGCACAAGTCAATCTACCAAAACATATACAAATTTTCCTTATTATTGGGATCGAAAAAATATCCTGTGCGTTAAAAATGACTAAGATAGTTTTTATCGATCGAATAAATGACTTTAATTTAATGAATCGCATATCTTAATTATATTAGTTGATCCGCTTCAATGCATGATTTCAAATAATGAATTATTTCTAAAGAATATAATAAATTAGAACTAGTAATTTTATCTACAGAAATCAATTTTCAGTTATCTTATTCTTACCGTATTTTTCATGGAGAATATTAATGTTTGATTTATCTCTTGAAAAGATATACTTGAATTTACATAAATTGAAATATTAAGTAGTTTACAACGTGTATTCTTTATTTATATTTACCGAAAAATTGTCATTTATTACAATTCAATGTATTTATGTCATAGATTAATGAAATTGTACCCTTATTATTTATATTCGAAAAAATATATGATGTGGACTTTAAATAAGGTCAGAATTATTTTTATATATGAATACTGAATATAATGTGGCATAACATTTTTTATAAAAACTTGAACAGTCGTAAACAGTATAAAGCAAACATCAATACCATACACATTAATACCATAAAGTTTCTACTTTGAAAAGCAAATGTTATAAACATGAAAACTATAGCATTTTATTTGTATGTAGTCTGGAAAAGTCTATTTAATCTTTTAAAAGCTATTAAACACTATGTTTTAGTAATTGTACTTTGTAATATTTTAAACTTATAAAACGTATTTCAATACTTCATATTCTTTTGATTTTTATACAATTACAAAAAAGAGATATTTCAATTAACTTGAAACAAATTGTATGTTTAACTGATAATCTTCATTTAGTATTAAAATAAACAATACATTTTATGATAAAAAAAGCCACGTATATTTTGAATCCTGGTCTATGTGAATATAAATATTTAAGTAAAGACATTAATGCATTCACGTGAACGCAGAAAATTTGAAACTTTATTTATGAAAGGAAAGTTCTACTTCTTCTTTATATCACTGAAGCATGTTTCTGTTTGCTTTGCTAAAAGTATTATTGATTTTGCTAACAGAATTTTTCACCATAGGGTTTTTATCGTAGTAAATTGATAAAAGTATTCTCAACTTGTACAAAGACTTATGCAAGTATATATAACAAAAATATAGGATTAAAGAGGCGTCCTTTAAGATTAGATGCTATTACAAGTAGTTATGGACTATTTGACAAAGAGAAAAATCGATTTTTAGCACATAATATTACCTTCTAGGTAGCATGCATTTAATCGATATTTCCCACTTTCTCCTTGTATTGAAACTTTCGATTGTTTTTAAACGTATTTAAGAAGGGAAATATTACCATGAAATTCAATTTATATTTTCTTTTCTTTTTTGAGAAATTTAAATTTTGGTTTCGAACATTTCATAATTGTAAAAGTGATGTTAAAATTCGAAATTTGTTTTTTTCTGAAAACAAAGTGTATAACATATAGTTCGTGTTTATGAATTCTACAAGATTGTAGAAGACTATAAAAGTTTGTTAATCAAATTAAAAACTTAATCAATGACGTTACAAATTAATTTGTGTACATGCTATTTATTCACTTTGTGAACAAATTCAAAATGAAATAGCCTCAAACTTATTATCTTCTTCAACGCAATTAATTACTTGCGCTCTAACAGCATAACAAAGATATATTAAAGATTATAAAGCTATATATTAAACAAAAAGATTTTAAAAAATTTCTTAGAATAGTTGTCAGTTTGTAAAATAAAACCTATTTCTCCGTATTCTGGATGAGAGATACATCGTAGAAAAAGAGCGCACATATTTTTCTCAACAGGTGTTAAAGAAATGTTTGAATAATTTTCAAGCAATACGTGCTTACATTGTCTTTTACACGCGAGAGAAGTTGAGTATCTGTATGAAAGAGACAAGTTAACTATTTAGAAATATTTTCTACTACCACTTTGCAATAATATTGCTTATTTCTTATAAAACATGAAGAATTTCTTATTAATTAATTCGTTAATTTTACGTTTTTTTTTTTTCATTAATATTTTTATTGTAAAAATATTCATAATTGTAGAACATTTCTTACCTATAGTTAAAGGTTCAAATTATCTACTTATTATATTTATAAGACAATATGTTTAA
Source organism: Wiebesia pumilae (assembly GCA_018907045.1). NCBI lineage: Eukaryota > Metazoa > Arthropoda > Insecta > Hymenoptera > Agaonidae > Wiebesia > Wiebesia pumilae. Next base: position 9,635,893 of record JACCHZ010000138.1, read on the forward strand.
AAGTATAAATTCAAAAATATATAATTATACAAAATACGTGTACTTTACAAGTGAAATTATTAAACTACCATTGTTAATCCTTATATATTCATGTCATAATGACCGCGGTTTATTTCGTTGAAAATATAATTATTAGTGTTTTAAAATGATATATTAATTGGACATGAAATCCTGTCAACTAATCATCACGTAAGTTAGAATATATTTCTGCAAAATTCACCAAATAAATAAAAATTAAATTTCTAAAATTAATTATACATTTATTTTCCGCATTTAATTTTTTACTCATAAAATTGAAATACATATTAAACACGTGTTTCTTACATTTTAATTATTAAAAAATCAAAGCCTTAAAATCCAAAAGATTTTTCAATTATGTATGTGAATGTTAATTTAACACTGAAAAATATTAAGTTTGAAGAAATAAGATTATTTAAAAATTCGAATATTATTTGTATAATTTTGCAGAAACAAGATTTATAATTTTAATATTGGGTTAATTATTTTATTCGATGTACTAGTCCTGATTATTAACTATATAGTAAACGTTGATACTCTATAACCATTTATAAATGGAACATTTATATTATACAACAACAACGAACATTCCTGACATAATATAGTTCTATAGACAATAATTCTTATTAAAATGCTTCTTCAAAACGTCAAATTTTCAAGCTCAGAAGTATTACAAAATCATAGTGACTATATTTAACAATGTATCGTGATACGCTCGAATAAGGAACCAGAATATTTTGTAGCTAATGATATCTTCTACGAGGTTTCAAGCTTTGTACTTTTTTATGTTTACTCTTTGCTTTCGTATGATCAGTGATTTTGATGAGCGATAGTTGGTGATAGATTCCCTTATAGGATCCATCGTAGAGTTCTTCTCTCTTCCTCTGTAACTTACTCGTATGATTTATCGCATTGGAAATTCGAAAACACTTTTATTCTTTGCTTCAAAAATAACTCTACTCGTACTCGGTTATCAGCCAATGAAAATGTTTGCGAAGCAACAAAGAACCGCGTACGCTAAACATGGAAAGTGTTGCGCATTTGAGTTTAAGATTCCTCGAGGCGATCGATTGCTACCGGAGCGCAGAATTCAAAGTGCGAGATTCGCTGGAGATGCGAACCTCGTGCGTCGGTAAGCGAAGGAGACGACGAAGAGGAGTATCGATCGTCGGTAGGTCAGGGAGGACGAGGGTGACGGTGGCGCTTCAGTCGACGGAATGTTCCGAACGTGGACAGGACGAAGTGCGCTCGGATCGGGGAACCGCTGTTACGGTCGGTTCGCGCCAGTGTCGCAGCTCGCAGCGGAGTTTCGAGTGTGAGGACTGTTCGCGAGAGCGGCTCACCGAGGGCTTGATGCAGCCGAAGGCAGCGGCGCAATAGACGCGGGCCTCGCTCGAGCCCTCCTCCCCCCCCCCCACCGACCCGGACCCCCCGCCGAGAGAGCCGACGAGGACGCTCAGCAGAGGCCCGCTGCCGGTGCAGGAGCCGCGGCGCCTTTGCGGGGCGAAGGCCCACGCGGGGGGGTTACGGGAGCGCGCGCGCGGGCGGGCGGGCGACATCTCCGCGGTAACATGTCGCTGTCGGACGTCGGGCTGCGCGTCGTCGTCGTCGTCGTCATCGTCGTCGTCGTCGTCGTCGCCGCAGCACCGAGGCAGCCTCTCGTCGCCCCCTCGTCGTCGTCGTCGTCTTCGTCGCCGTCGCCCTCGTGAGACTCGGTGGCGCCCCAAGTACGCCCGAGCAGCTGGCGTCCTCCAGGCGGTGAGTCGCGGAAGGAAGCGAAGGGGCGCGCGCGCCGGGCCCTCGCCATGTTAGACTCGACGAGGGGAGCAGCAGCGCGGATCGCGTCGCGCTAGTGCCGTGTGCCGCTATTGTTGTGCGCCCTTTGCGCCCGCGGCTGCATGTGTGAGTGTGTGCGCGCGCGCGGCCGTGTGTGAGCGTGTCCGTGTGCAGCCACCGTCGCCGTCGCCGCCGCCGCTGTCGAGGAAGAGGAGGATCGTCGGACACTGTCGACGGCGGTGCTCTTGCCCGCGAAATCAGCCAAACTGGATAGGCTACCCGAGTACCTCCGCGATACCGTCGACTGGTTTATGGGGTGAGCTACCGACTCTTCTCATTTCTCTCATTTCAGAGCCACTGAAAACGCTCCCTCCCGTTCCCCCGACCCCTGCTCCAGTCACTTTTTGCACACCAGCCAACGTTTTCTTTTTTATTTCGACAGCGGGAGGCCCGCTTTTGCGCGCGCGCACCTGCCTCCGGGCGCATATAAGACCGCCGCGCATTAACCTTCTTTTCTCTCGGGCGGCTAATTTTTCACGTTTTCCCCGCAGTCCCGCGGCTTCCTCCACGTCCGGGCTCGGCGCATCGATCGCGACGATTTCCCGGTGGTGGTGCACCAGTCTGACATTTTTCAGCTGCGTCATCGTCCCCTCGTATCTTCCTTTCCTCGTCGTCCCTCGCCCCACGTCCCTCGCCCCACGCCCGTCGCCCCTCGCCCCTCGCCCCTCGCCCCTCGTCCCTCGCTGCTCCGTTACGCTAGTCGTGCGCGCGATTATTTTCGTCCCGGCGATTGCGTAACGGAACGAGACCGCGTGGAGCCCCGCGATCGGAGGAAGTGCTGATTAACCTCAGCGATCGTCTCCGCGAGCTTGTACGAGGAACCCTCCGTACCGCGGCGCCCGGGGCCTTGGTGCATCCGAAAATAGCGAGCGGCCGAAGCTTCGAGAGATAAGGACGGAAGTGCACGTAAGTCACCGCAAGTAGCCGCACTAGCGCAAAAGGAGGTCGAGCGCGGCGCGATTGTAACGCGTTGCCTCCTACCGGAGCGTTGATACCTGCACTCGTTGCACCAAGAAATTGCGCGGGGACGGTCGTGCACGACCGCGCGATATCGAAAACAGCGGAATAAAGAACAATGGACTCGAGTGCGCGGGGGTGACGATTATTTGCGCCGGAGAGTCTCGGAGTCGATGCGCACTCCGTGCGAATTTACTCGCTGTTTTTTTGTCTTTCTCACTTTTGCGTTATTGCTCGCGTCAGTTGGAATTCCGTTTCGGGAAATGACGAACAGGCCCGACGATAAGTTTAGCATGTTTTGCACGGTACGCCAATTAATTGGCGGCGTACCGATATTTCTATAAATAATACGATTAATGAAAACTATTCTTTCGACTCGCGTGTTTTAGTACGCACGCACACAGCAGCATTTTTATAGTAGAACGCGAAGGATGAAAGAAAGAGTACGAGAAAAAAAAGAAAAAAAATGAAGGTTCGTGCAATATATCTATCGATAATAGGTTGTATCATTCTTTTTTTATCCTAAGGCAATTTAAATGCGTTCTGATGCGTGCACGTGAAACCGTAAACTTTAAGAGAATACTTTAAAAGAATAATAGTGCCTAGGGGCTGTAGTAAAAGAGAAGCCCCTGCGATTGCTTTTGTTATCGAAAGTAAATTTGGAAATCATTCGGACATTAAAGGGAAACTGAAGTTTTCCAAATAAAGGACAGGAATATTTCTTAACAACTTAACTTTAAGCATTTGGAATTCTTCACGCGCCCGGAATATAAAATGCTGAAACTCGATAAATGCATGTAGCATAAGAAAAATAAGATAGTAATTATTTTCTTGTTGATGATTCTCGATTTATAATTAACTTATCGATTTTTTTCGTTTTCAAGTACGGTTGTCAACTTCTGGCTGAGCTCCAGTTCGCTAATTTATGCATGTGAAAGACTGCGGCATGATATTTCGTTGAAATAATACAGAAATAATTGAAGAGTAGGGTAAAGTTGAGGCTGCTACACGGAATTATCGACGTAACATCATGTCGAAAGAACAAGCGATAGAATAGGATATAAAACGATATAGGACAGATGCAAAAGTGATGCAAAAGTTATGGAGAAGCGAGGTTTAACCTAAATCTTATATTCTAAGATAATGTAAAAACTTGCACCTTGGCGTTGCACTGTTTTATCGATCGAACGTTAAAAAGTATTCGCGTTAAACGGTGTATTTAAATTTATGTAAAGTTCAAATACAAAAGTTCGAAAGGCTTTTTCACTACCAGTTCTTACTTAGCGTTGAAGAATTTGTTTGGCTACCTGCATTTAAATTGTGCATAGATCGATGTATTCGCTTGAAATTAGAGTTAATTATTCAGTGGTCGATAAGTAAAGCCTTGTGATGGTGTAAATATAGAATGTTCGTATCCCGTAAGCGACTGTCGTATTATTTCCGTTGAGAACATTTATAATTTCACGGTCCCGTATGAGATTGTACATCGGCAATTACGGCGAGCTCGAGCAGTAAAATGCAAAGCTTCTCCAAAGTTAAAGAAATAATTGAATAAAACCCGAGTGTGACCGAAGTTACACGTGTAGTACACGCGATTATTACGAATTACCAGTCGTGCAATATTTCCGTCTATTATTCATATTCTTCTAATTGCACGATGAAAATTGATGGACGAATTAATTCTTACCTCGACCTTGAGCTTCTGCGTTATAAATAATCTTATTACATTAAGTAAACAATTCATTAAGCGTCCGCGCGTAATAAAGTGCTCCACGTTACTTCGCGATAAATATAGCGCATTATTGCAGTCCTCGATGGTATTCAACGATTAACGGAAAAAAGTGCAGAGTATCGCGCGATCGTCTAACCGTATCTGATTATTTTCTCGAAGCTTATCGGCATTAACGAATAAGTGTACAATTACAAACGCCGACAGCCTTTTCGCAAGGAGGAAGGGCGTGCTCTAGTGGTTTAAACCGCGAGCACTTTTTATCGTCGACGGTGCCTGTGAAAAAGCTTAGGTCTGCTTTCTGGCGTACGATAGCGGTTCACCGGAAGATTGATGGGCGAACGTCGTAGTCAGTTCGTGACTGAGTACCTGCGCAAACGTAATTCCCATTAACCGCGAATCGAAGTAGCGAGCGCATCGCGGGTGTTGGGCGGCGGTATCGGACGTCCTGGTGGAGCTCCGATGACTCAGACGGCATGAATCACTGCCGACCGAGCCGCCCGCGTGCCAAAAATAGAGCGCTCGTGCTGGGCCAGCTGAGCACCACGGGGCCAGGAGGACGAGGTGGAGGCGGAGGTGGGACCTTGGGAGAAGGCCTAACGGCATTAGAGCCATTAGCGGGCGCTCGCGAAGCCCTTGCCGAGCGCCTGCGATCCGCGACCGGGGGGTTGGGCGGGGGAGGAGGAGGAGGAGGAGGAGGTGGAGGAGGAGGAGGAGGAGGACGACGACGCGACGCCTGGGCCCTGGTGAGCGCCGGCAATCAGTCAGTGCTGTTCCGCTGTCCGCGCGCGCGCCGAGTACATGCGCCACGTGAGTCCAGCGCACGTCGTCTTCGGCAGCAGGACCTTCGTCCGCGCGCGTCTTCGCCAAGCCGTTCGGGGATAGGCTTCCACTCGCCGATGACGTAGCGCCTCGACGAGTTCTCGGGAAGTCCGCCGATGCTATGCTCGTCCATCTCTCTCTCTCTCTCTCGTAGCGCTACGAAAGGAAAGAAAGAGAGAGAGAGAGAGAGAGAGAGCGATAGTGTGTGTGTGGGCCTGTGTGTGTGTGTGTGTGCGAGAGCGAGAGAAGGTGGGGATAGCAGCGGGACCGCTGCGGCCATGTTCGGCTTGGGAAGTAGAAAGTTCCTCGAGTGCTCGGCCATCGACGCGTCCCTCTCCGCCGATGTCGAGGATACCGTCACGTGTTTCCGTAGTCCGGTCGCTGCCGCTGAGCGCCACTAGAGTCTGCCAGTCTTGGGCCGGATCCATGCCCAAATATCCTGGCGGATGCGCTCTCGCAACCTTCCGCGCTTAAGATACCAGGTGGTGGGAAAAGGGAGTTAGTTTCCCGTGGAAGGCGCGCGAGTATTCGGCCGACGAGAAAATAAAAGTATCTCTCGCGTGAATTTCCGTTCGATCTAGTCGCTATCTTTAGAGTATGATTTCTTTTTCACTCCAGTAATTCCCTTTTCAATAGAAAGTTTTAGTTCACGTAATCCTCTCTCCTGATTTCACAAAGAACGGTGAAATCGTTCGTGTGAAATCGGGAATTTCGTAGGAAAATCCTTAATCATAAAGCCAAAAGAAATTAGAGTAGAGAAAAAAAAGTAATCCGGTAGATTGTTGTTGAGCGTACCTACTACCAATTAAAGAAAAAAGTGTAATGTGTGTAATAATTATGTCCGAAGAGAAACCGGCTTTGTCACATTGTTTAACGGCTTTCTTATTTAAAAGAAGGTAAGTCAAAGTTATTCAGAAAAAATAAGTACCTCGATGACTCCCACGTAATTTCTTTTCCTTCCTGTTTCCTTTCTTTCATTTGCCTTCCTTTAATATCACTGATCGCGTGGTGCGTGATTAAGGTCAGGTCAATATTTGAACTTGCAGTAGGCAACTATATTACACCGAGAGAGAGAGAGAGAGAGAGAGAGAGAGAGAGAGAGAAAAGTCGCACTTCGCTCGCCTGCATTTTGTATTGCGGAAAAAAGAACGCGTGTTCGTATGTAACAAAAGCCTTGAGCTAACACTCACCGTTCGTAAATCGTGTTTCGTATTCCAACTCGTACTTTTAAATTAAACATTTTTCCTTGCCGTGAAACTGAGGCACGAGCATGGAATGGCCGTGCAAATCGGACCGGAATTACAAAAGTTGAAAAATCTATTAAAAAGACGATTTCTGCCTATAAATCTCTTCTCCTTTATCGCTTTGATACGATATTGCACATTCGTCATCGAGCAACTTTTCGATTGCGAAATGTCGAAGGAAAGAAAAACATTGCAACGACGAAAACACGAGGTGAGTGTCAAAATTAATGGCGAGAATTGCTTCGGCTGATATCTTCAATAATGCCTCCTCTTGACATATTAATCGTCGTCGATTTAATTCATTTTCCTAGTTCACTTGAAAAGCCATTAATCGACTATTGGTTTTATCAGTAAAACATTATCTTATCGCGACATTTATTATTTTTAGCCGACTTATCATGATCTGCTGTTTATGTTTAAGTTATTCAATAATGAAAACAATAAGTGATTTCATCCGGAGATTCTATGAACATTTATTCGCAAAAGCAAAAATTTATAAGCACGGTCTCTAGGTTCCAAAAGTACGAAGCTCGATTGGTTCGTCAAAGCTCGCGTCTCACTTCCATTGATTTTTCGCGTGTTTCTTTATCTTCCTTCATTCGTTGATAAAGTCAAGCCTCGTAACAGGAAATATAACTAGACGTTTGAATGCAAGTGTGATCGAATCTTAATAGCGATATCTACAATTTCTCCACGACGAGCATTACAGTATTACAGTATTGATTATGTGGAGACGCGGCCGAGAGATGAGGTCGAAAATTTGGTTTCTTCTTTGTAAGTGGTGCTCAGTGGCGATGGATGGAACGAGCGTAACCATACATAACGAAAGCAGCGAATAATTTCGAATGAAATTGTATTTAATATCTGTTTCGTATGAGCAACGGTTTTTAAGTAACAGCAGTTGGAATATATTGTTTGCGCGTGATGCTTGAATGCCGATGTGAACAGACTCGGAACAGCGGAGCTCTGCCCTAAAAACGCCGAATCTCGACGTAAAAAAGAAAAATTCGCGAGAGGAGAGGAAAAAAAAAAAAAAAAAAACAAATAGAGAGAGAAAATTAAAGATTACACTTTTAGCTTTTGAACGCTTTCTTCAATTTGCCGTTCTACTTCTTCTACTGTTCCGCAAAGCTTAGAATATTCTTTCTTTCTTATTATTCCCTCGCTATTCTAGCAAAATATAATCTTGCTGCGATCGATCCACGTAAAAATCACTCATGATTAAGGTACTTATAATCGCGATATTCGCGATATTCGTGATAGTGCGGTTATGGATAAACCTAGCTGCCATCGACAATTTGCAAGGGAACAACGGGAGAAATTTAAATAATTAACAAGTTTGGAATCGTCTTAACCTATGTTGAGACCTTATTCTTCGATCGAGGATCATCGGAGTAAGGCTTACGCTATTTTTTTCCAGGATATAGAATTTTCCGCGCCGTTTTACACGGTTCCGAGCACAATTCCGCTCTTGTCGGGCATCGTCTACTACTATAAACACTAGATGATACACCGACCGTTACTGCTTAAAAAAACCGTTCTCCCTCTAAAAATATTAGAAAAGTATTCTTACGTAACGCTCCTCGATTTTTCTCTCGTGCTTCTTCCTTTCCGAGTCGTTGTAAAAAAAAACGATAAATGTATAATATTTAAGCGAAATTTATAACCCTTTGGACAACAACGATAACGACGTTTGGACCTTTCTTCCCTCGCGGTTATTAACTACAGTTATCCCAGTCACTCTGTACACGCCGTACTACATTTGTAGCGAAGCAGTTTTTACTGCGTTTATGACTTTGCTACGGTTAGTCTTCCGACTAAATTCAACTATATGTAAATTTTTAATCAGATTGGATTTTAAAGTAATTGGATGAGTAAGGTCCCGAAGCTTTATCGATTTGAAGCTTTGCGATATTGCTCTAACGTTATAATTAAAATTCTCGGTTACGCGTTTATCCTCGCGAATCTCCAGGTAATACGCTTTACTAATTTGGAAAATAATTTAATTTCTCCGTCGATTGAAAATCCCCATAAATACTTTATCTCGAGCGATAAGAGTAGCTATTCTCACATTAATACTTTCTTTTTCTCCGTACGAAAGAGACGATGATCGGTGTGCGTGAAATAAGAACCGGCTGACGCTGAAAGATCGCAATATCGATATTACGTATTTTATTTATCCTTGGTTAAAAGTGCAAAGCGCCGAACGGAGCGACGCTGCTCCGGATGCCGATGCGAGCGGTCGAGGAAGGATCGGTAGTGCAGACTCGTGAGAATTAAAATTAGTTGCCGAGTACTCGCGTATGGCGCCGCGAGCGTAACGTTCGATTCTCTCGTGTCAGTAACAGCTTCGCGCCTCGATGGTCGCGCACTTTCGCTCGCGGTACGTCATATGATGCGGACGCGCGAGTGAGCCCGTTACGCGAAAATAAATCGTAACGCCGATAAATTATGCAGGCCACGGAGGTACATTAACGGCAAGGAAAAAAGACGAACGAACGAGACTAGCGGCGCTCGAGTAAAGCCGAGGTAACGGCCGGTTAATCGAACCCGAGCGTCGGCGACGTCATCGGGGGGAGAGGGGGAGGGGTCGTCGTCGTCGTCGTCGTCGTCTTCGATTTTAGGCGCTTCTTTCCACCGAGTGCGGAAAGCACGTTCCTCGCGAAGGACTGGCGCGACGCTTTGCTTACGCGCCAAGGATACTCGTGCTTTCGCCCGACTGTGATAATCGATGCCGGGTCTTCTTTTCTTTTCGCGCGCCGTTGCTCCACATCGAGCTTCGAAAGTGGGTCTCGACGACCGAAGAATACGTACGCGGCACTCGAGCCCCGCTCGTCCTCTGGGTCTACGCAGCTAGAAGACAATACCGTTAGGCGATCTTAAACAATGGCTGTCCCGTGTCTTCTAAAATTGTCCGCCCCGGCGAACTCGAGGAACAAACGAACTAAAAGAGCCAACGAGAAGACAAAAGATGCGAAAAGACGAAGAAAAAAGAAGTCGAAGGCGGGGGCAGGGAACGCGAACCGAGTCCTTATTCCATATAACTGCGCCACCCGCCCACGCGTCAATTACATAAGCGGACCATACACGCGACGGCTATTTTCATGCGCGTCCGCTCGCTACGTGAGATTCCCTCAATGTCGCCACAATTAATCCTCAATTAGTCGCGTCGATCCGCGTTGCATAATTCGTGCAATTGCATAATTGGCTCAGGCGGTGGATCACCTGGTTCGCCGATCGGCAATAACTTCCAGGACATGCGTTTTACGCCGGTGACACGCGCGTAACGGTATGCGCTACTCGTCCAGCGCGTCCTTATTTCGCGTTCGCGGCTGGTATAACGAGCGATATTCACGGATTGGACCAGGATGTTGTTGACGCCAGCGCGCGGTAAAGAGAGAAGAAAGAGCGCAGCGTCCCTGAGGCGCCATCGCCGATCGATCGTAGCCTCCTCGTAATCCGCGTGTGCGGCGCAGGACGGACGGGAGGGGCGAGACGAGAAAGAGAACACGAGGCGCGACGTCCACCGGGCTCTCCGTTAAAGCGTCGCCGTCGCGTCGGCGAGGAGAGAGAGAGAGAGAGAGAGAGAGAGAGAGAGGCTCGTGCGCGAGCTTATCGATTGTCGTAGAGCGAGGGAGACGGAGCTACGCGGCCGGTGGTGGCGCAAGTCAGCTGACGGAGCGAGAAACCAGAGCCAACAGCTGATCACCGTAGGCGCGTCGTCAGCGATGCGCCTACGTCTCTCTCTCTCTCTCTCTCGCCGCTCCTCGTCGTCCGTTCCGCGTACGCTTCGTTTCTTCTCCCCTTCGTCGCCGCACTTTGTGTCCTTATTCGACTCACGAATTGCGCTCCGCGGTTACCGCGATCCATATACCGACGCATCAGCGGCAGTCGAGGAGCGCAACGCGAGACTCGGTAATACGTCGGTGCGCGGCAATGATTTCACGCCTCCTCGCAATAGAGACGCCAGACGATAAATAGTATCTTTGTTTACGGCGATCGGTAGGCCTCATCCGGCGTCTTCGCCGTTAATTCGCTTGACTTGCGCATCGTCTGCGATTTGGCCTGCCCAGAGAATAAAACATAAAACAAAAAAAGACAAAAAAAAAAACAAAAATGACGAACTATCGGCGCACTATTATAAATAGCCTAGGGCGTCTGGAGTCGTTCTCTCGGTTAAATTTATTGACCCTGATGGTGGCCAACAGCGAGACTCCGTCCACACTTTCTCTTGCTTTTATTTCTCCGTTTGTCCCTGCAGCGCACAGTAAAGCGAGATGTTTTGCAAAACGAACGAAAGGGGCGCGTGAAACAAGTGGGAGCCAGGGAGTTGATGCCCGGGCGACGACTCGCGGCGTCACCGCCGACCGCGGGAGCTACGTACCAGTAACCGCGCCAGTCGCGCGAGAAAAGGTGGCGGCGGCGGTGTTCCCGAGGAGTTGATGCGCGTACGCTCCATTGGCATTACGTAACGGCGTTTTTTCGGTGCGTTAACGCTTAACAGACCTCGGAGACCTCGTCGACACCTGCGCTCCTTCTCCGCACTGCACCTCCCCGCGTGTCCCCCCGCGCAACAATAGCCATGCCTCGCACGCGCGGCTCCTTCGCGCCCATCGATTTCACCACCGACGATGTACATCCGATCGGCTCGCGCGCACACGCACAGCGCGCGTATTACGGACGGCCCGAAGGACGCGCGGCACACCGGAATTTCAAAATCGCGTTCTTCGATCGCCAAGGTAGAGCGAGAGTTACGTCATCGTCGGTGCTTTCCTAGCCTCCGTCTCGCGGCCGCGCACCGCCTCCTATTCTACCTTGCATGTTCTCCTCGCACTGTCATCATTGTTTTGACTTTTGCAACCTGTTTTCCACTGTAGATACGAGAAGTGAGATCAGCGTGAGATCCCAAGTGTCGTGGGAGTGCTATGCTAGAGTGGTAGGCGCGCCGAGCGGGAGGAAGGTGAAATTTGGGCGAGAGAGAGAGTGAGAGAGAGAGAGAGAGCGAGTGAGAGAGCGAGAGGGAATAAACGAACCGTGGAGGGAATTTTGAAGCTCGGCATGCTTCGTTCGCCGGCGCGCGGGGTCGTCGCCATATTGGGATCGTCATCAGCGCCAACGACGCCGGTTCACCACTCCACATCCGGTACCTCCGGCAATAACGCGGCGCATTCGCGACTCTCCCTACTCGACACATGCCATAGGAAAATACGATTCTTCAGTGAACTTGTCGCGTGAGTTTCTTCCACATCACAATAATTCCATTAAATATATTTCTTTGCCGTTTTACTTTCTTTACGCTTCTTTCAGCTGGGATTCTCGTGCTCTTTTCACTTCCTCGTTCCGACATTTACGCGAACCTAGAGATTCTCACGGGATCGCGTACTGTGTTCTACGGTAATTTGCGCGATCGTTGACTTGGAGTCCGAGTGAGCCAGTCGAGTCGCTGCCGTGTATTTTTTTTTTTTTTTTCCTCAATGATTGATGTAACGATGTCGTTAAATTTCACGTTGAGAACAATGGGCGCGCAAACTCATACTTCACGTGAACCCGTGATTTCATTTTCTTATAATAGAGGCGCATTAAATAAAGAGAAAAGGATTCCAGAGTCCCAGTTTGAGTGTTTATCCTTTGCCTCTTTCTTTGAGTCAGCAAAGAGGCGAAGGAGAGGATATGTTTAGAGCTAGAGCTGAGAAAGATAGAAGAGCGAGAGCGAGAGAGAGAGAGAGAGAGAGCGAGGGGGGTGGTTGGGGGTAGAGGAGAACAAGGATCTCTCTTTAGCGCCCGCTTGAAAAATGCTTGCTCCCGAGCTTTTAGTTTAAGTAGTCATGTATGGAAGTAATGATGCGTCGGCATTAGCAGCGGCAGCGGTTCCGTCGTTGCCACTCGTCGCCAACGCCCTGGTCGAGAGGGCATAAACGCCTCCAAGGCGTTTACGCACCTAATCTCAAAGGGGGTGGCTCGACCTTGAGCGTCCCGCTGACGAAATTGGCACGAGCGGTCGAGGGGGAAGTGGCGCCATGATTTCCTCGACCGGAGGCGTCGAGGAACCCCTGCCCAGACATTGCGTCGCTTCTTTTTCATTTTTCCTTTCGCAAGAGGCTGCGAGGGCTAAAGAGCAGTAGAGTGGGGGATGTACGAGACAAGTCACCCGTACGTAACACGAGTCTGTGTGTTCGGCTTTCAGAAAAGCCCGACGAAAGGAAAAGGATGCGGGAACAACGGAAGATCCGAAGCTTTATCTGGAGGAAGCAGCCCTCGAAAGGCAGCTTCCCGATGTGGATTTGAAGGTACTAGTCGACCTACCTCCGGGACTCGATTACAACGAGTGGTTGGCTTCGCATACTCTTGCACTCTTCGACCACATCAATCTCGTTTATGGTACTATTTCCGAGTTCTGCACCCCCACCGGATGTCCTGATATGACTGGACCAGGTTTAAGGTATTTCATACAAACGTGCGCGAGTCTACGTTGGCTTGCTCTTTAGATCTTTGGGTGACGGGAAACTTTCATACATTTCTAATAAAACAGAATCACCTTAACGAGATCATACTCAAATTTGGCAAATTATTCAATTGGCAGTAACTGTAACGTACTCGATTAAGATAAACCTGCGAAGTTCAATTGATTAAACTATGACGATTGAGTAATTAAATTTTCAATGTTTATGAAGTCCCAGGCTGTAACAACGATGAAAACATAAAAATGTAACTATTTAGTTCGCTTATTTATCGAAGCGTGGAAAAAACGTTTGCGGCAAAAACGTTCGGGAACTTCGGGAACAAAAAAGACCATAAACGTGTTATGCAGATGTAAACAACATGTTTATCGCGTTTATTGCCATGTTTTCGCTTCATTTTCGCAGTGATTCAACCATCGTTATTGCAAATTAACTTATTTTTCAAGCTTCCGTACGATTGTATCAAATCAGAAAGACGTGCGATTTAAGACTCGATTATGAAGTCCAATATCTAGATGTCATAAAGTAAAAATATCTTGAAGATTTATATTGATTCTTTTAGAGACTCTCATTTGTAAAAAATTAAAAATAAATATTGGTATTACTTGATAAAATAATAAGTTGTACATATCGATGCGGTATAATACGTGAAAGTAGTGTGTTCCTTCTTGAAATGTAATTGTAATGAATGCAAACTTATCATTAATAAGAAAAATTATCTTGTTAAAAATTAAATACTTTAAATTTAAATTATGTTGTAGCTCGGGTGATTTCTCTTTTTAAATCGAAAAATTACCATTTTCAATCGTTCAATTTTCCAGTAATGTAAAATAATGCAAGTACTAATGCACCTTATTATTTATTATTTTTAATTACAGAACGTATTTGTGGTTTGACGAAAAAGGTAAGAAGACTAGAGTTGCCGCACCGCAGTATATAGATTATGTGATGACCTTTACCCAACGGACTGTCAGCGATGAAACTATATTTCCTACAAAATACGGTAAATGTTTCAAAACGAAAATTTATTAGATCTTGAAAATTATACGTGAGAAATTTCATTGAATAACAATTACATTTTATTGATAATCATGACAATTTTGTTCGGTAGAATGATATTCCAAACATAATATTTCCTTGTAGAAAAATTAATTACTTTAATTATTTCATTTAATATTAAGTATATTATTTTAAAAATCCAATTATTTATATTTGTAAAAAAGTGAAAGAGAAAAATTCAACTGAAGCCCTCAATTTATGTTACAAAAATTGTGTGCACTGATATGTGGAAATAATGTTTTAATTTAATAAAGTTTAATTTCTAGAGGTCTAATTTTATTTTTCTCATGTAAGTGTGTTTTCTGGACACTCTTACATGACAGTTATCCATTATTAAACAGTTTTAAGTAAGTAAAGTAGTCGTTTTAGAAATTCAATTAGAATAATTCTTGTGGTATTTGGTGACTCAACGTCGACTTTATGGTTTACTTAATTTTTGCCGCACTTTATATAAGATTACATAACATAATTTTTGTTATCTATTCATAAATAATGTATTATGAAAATAACTTTTATAATCGAGTACACCTGCATATGTTGAAAAACCATTAACTTTCTAAATATTTTATTTGCGTATGATATAAATTCTAGAATAGGATCTTTTTATTAAATGCATTTAGAATTTATGATCTTGACATAAGGAGAAATATAGTACTTTTTAACGATAAACTTTTACGCCTTTTACTGAAAATATATAACTGCTGACACGTAAAATAAAAAGATTCTTTTCTGTGGATTTAGTGTTAAATATTATACGCCAATCGATGGAATATTTTACTTGCAAAGTTAAAGTAACGCATTCTATAATAATTGCCAATTTTTGAAGTCCAAACTTTATTTATTTATTTCTAATGAATTCGGAATAAAACTTCGAAATATCAATTTTTTTTTATCGAATTTCGTCAACGCTTTTTGAAGAAATAAGCGAAAGAACCTTAATCATACACAAGCTGACACGATTGTGAATGTAGCATATCAATATTTTATATTGGATTTACAAATTTCAACGTGTTTGATAAAAATTAAATTTTTGTTTAATGTCATTCTTTATGTACGGTATCGTTGCTCGTACGAAAATCAATATTTGGATTTTATAAATTTATTTGTAATACTACGTTATTCTTTATACTTTATTTATAAAAGTAATAATAGTTTTTTTCTTTTCAATGAAGCAATTGAACCCAGTTTCTTATTGACTTATTTCTTTAGAGTTAGAAGAATTTAAAGTTTGATTGTCCGTATAATTTCTTGTAAACTCATTAGCGGAACATTATCTCGTAATTATTATTGTATAAATGTGATGATTATAAGTTATGTTATGTTTCTAAGTAAGTGAACGTAGTAATTTATGAAGTACATAATTTTCTAAATAACATAATCAGTTAAGATAAATCACTGCTTTTAATAGACCAAGTTCAATATGTTTGACCTGACATACTTAACCACGTGTTCAATTAAAATTGGCAGTACACCCTTTATTGATTTCGAAAACTAGTAGTGACATTGAAAAAGTAAAAGGTAAAAGTATACGTATATCAAAACGAAATTTGTAAATAATAGGATTTTATTTTAGTCCTTACAAATAATAATTAGTTCGCTTTTATAAATAATACGTCATAAAAAAAGTATGTTCTACGAGTAGTATGCTATTGGTAATGCAGTTATATAAGAGTAAAAGAATGAAATATTATTTTATTTCCTAGCAAATGAATTTCCCAGTTCGTTTGAGTCGATAGTGCGTAAAATCCTGCGGCTACTTTACCATGTTGTGGCACACATTTACCACTGCCACTTTCGAGAGGTGGCACTTTTGGGGCTACATGTACACCTCAACTGCGTCTTCGCCCACCTCACGCTTCTTAATCAGCGCTTTAATCTTATTGATCCCAAGGAAACTGAAATTCTTGGCGACCTAGAGGCTGCACTTTTAGGTATGAACTTGAACTTCCTTATACATATGTACGTTATAAAAATCACTCTTGTAAAATAATGTCGTGTTCTTGGTAAAATTGCTCACAGGTGATTCAGCATCTGGAACTTCGCAAACGTCGGGTGTCTTGGAAGTGCCAGCTACAACGTCGAGCACCTAATAAAATCCCCAAAGCTGAAGGAGAGGTCAGAGGCTCAGTTCCTTGAGATTAGATCATCATGATATGCCTTTGTTCCTCTGTTACTCTTTGTTCGTTGTCCAGTTGATATTGAAGAAATTGCTTCATCGAGGCTACTGGCGCTATGTGATGCATGACGAAAAAATAACTTGGAAAGCGTCCTTCTGTATAGATAAAGAAATATAATAACAAAAACAGAGAAGAGGACAGTAAAGACACTAGTAGTACCTGTAAATAGCAAATTATAAGAAAGAAAGCGAAAGCAATTGTATGATGTAATTAGGTTCCTTCGTTTGCTGTTTGTGAGATTGTACATAATTTATTGCGCGAAATGCTGAAGCGAAGAGATAAGAATTATTGACGAATTATAAGTTAATCCCTGTGAGCGGCGAGTAAGAAACTTGTGAGTGAGAATATAAATGAAATGATATAAAATGATTTGTTCTGTATAAAAGAAAAAAAAAAAAACAAAGCGCGAAACGATGATAATATTGTAAAGTTATAACGAAAAAAATATATATACCTGGTGTTAAATTATCTTCTTATTTATTATTTTACTGTTAAGTATCATCCATTCATATTTGCAGCTTCTTTTTTAATTTCAGATAAATATCGTGTGTTAGAATTACTATTGTAATTATGAGTTATTTCGATTAATCTACAGGATCTTACGAGTATCGCGACTTCTTTAATATAGTATCCAAGTGTTGTTGCTAGAGGTTCACAACAATCTCGAATTGATGTTGCCATATTATAAAGTAAAATAAGAACGGGTTGTATAAGACCATTGAATGTTATAGTGAGTAAAGGCTTTATAAAATAATCTGCTACTAGTTGGATTACACCAACAGTTAAAGGTCTTACTAAACTAAAAAGTATAAATCGTAAAAATTGCAAAATGATAGTCGTGAGAGTAGAAGCTATTAAATGAAAAATGCCAAATATTTCAGCCAATATTTTAGTTACTTTTGAGTTCGTTTTTTCGGCAATTTTTTCTGTTTTTAATATTGGTGGCATATCAGTTGTATGATAGTATCTGCGGTATAAAAATAATTGTTAATAAATTATTCCTTATTAAACATTTATTTCAAGTAGTCGCATTCAAAGTAATTTTAAAATTTAGTACGCAGAGTTTCCATGATCGAAATAATAGATTTCAATTTTTTCTGCATTATCTCTTTCTGAATTAGACTTGTATTTAATAGAATTCTCTACTACATTTTTTAATCCACAATTTTGTTGTAAATGGACTCCCTCTAATGTATCACAACGTGGAAATGGCTGTATTAATAATATTTATTAGAGAACCGGAAAATAGTTTTCATAATTTCAACTTTATTCATTAAGCTTTCAAACCTTTTCACAGCGCGAACTTTTTCTGTTTTTTGACTTTACTTCATATAATTTATCTTTTTTATTTCCAAAGTTTCGTCGAGGCCATTTAAAGTTTAAATGTTGCCATTTGGTACATATATTTATGTTTTCTAAAACAATATTCGAATCACCTAATTGCTATATCATTTTAATTTTTAAAGAAATATTTATCATTACCATGTTGTTTTTGAAGATTATTTTCATTTCTAGGTTAATAGTATGTTGTTACATATTGTACTATACTCTTAATAAAAACATTGTAAGTTATTCAATTATCAATGTTATTTAAAAACTTACGGTTTAAGTTGTTTACAATGACATAGACCAGAGCAATAAGTTGGATCAAGGTTTAATACGGGGCAAGGGATAAAGTTTAGGTTGCCAAGAGTGTGTTGATAACAAAAGCAGTCTTGAAAATTTATATTAATATTTAAACTTATAAATTGAAATACTAAATAATTGTTTATTTACTTTGAATTTTGCTAGGATCAACATTTGTGCTATTTAAATCTGAAGATTTTTTTGAAGAATTATCAGATTGTAATGAAGATACATTTGACCTTTCCAATGTATCAGAATAATATGCTTTTTCTGTATCCATGACAAACATCTACCGATGCAAGATATTACAAGTAAAAGTTAAAAAGTATAAAAAAAGTAGGTTTTAACTACAACTTGAAGTACACAACTACATAACTGAACACCCTGAAATAATTCATTTAGTAACAAATAGAATTAAATATAAATAATAACAAATGACATTCATCAGATTTTAATTGAATAATTTTTAATATAATTTATTTTTCTAAGTATAAAACGGTATGCAGCGACTTTAATTTAATACAATTATAAAGAACAAGAATTTTATACAACAGTTTATTAAGATTTCATCAAGATAATTTAGTAAGTAGTGAAAATTTGATATGGAGAACAAAGAAACAATATTTATCTTTGTATTCTTATTGCAATGGTTTACAATGTAATATTAAGTGTTTAGTGACCGTTAGATATTAGAAGTTTTTGAACAGTCTTTTTTTCTAAATCGCAGATCCTTGTAAAATGTACATGGTCTCCAAAGTAAAAAACAACAAATAAAAGTACAAAAGTAGATCACTTAAATGTACATACGGTTTTGTAGATTTATAAACTCCATTAACTGCAACACTTTTCATTTTAAATTAAAAATATTTTGCTAAAACTAAACTATTAATACAATTATTATAATTTAGTATTTTTGTGCAACAAGTCGAGCAAGCTTTTAAACATTAATGTTTTGAAAAATCACAGTTTAACACCAAAACTTAATCACTCGATTTGGTACATCGTTCTTTAAAAAAAGTTTCCAAAGGTAATGCAGTACATAATGCTAATATTATATAATATTATATAATATTAAAAATATGTTCTAACACGAATATAATCGTCTGATAGGTACAACACTTAAGTTTTTATATCGGTGGAAAAATTAATTTGAATTACTTGTGTTTTTCTATTCAGTCATAATTTTACTATTGAATTTAAAAAATCTCAAATTTCATGTATGTTTGAACCACGTATATAGTAAAATTAGGATTAACGGTATATGAATAACGGGATTGATTATTACTAAAGTGTAGAACTCTGAATCGCAACTTTGGAATGTTCAGTTTCTTAAACTTTATAAAATAGTTTCGATTATTTTTTGGAAATCATACAATAAAATATGTCATTTTTGTCATTAGTTTTAACAAGAATCATTTCTTCTTATTTTTATTAATATTTATATGTATTTCCCTTATATATTAAAAAACTAAATAAACTGAATACCTATGTACCTTATATCTTTGTACAAATATTTCATTAATATTTTACAGAAAATTAAATAAAATTATTTTTATAAAAATGATAAATTATTAAAATTCTAATAGAATGCTTGTGTATCATTTGTTATTAAATTTGAATTCAATTATATCTAAATTAAACTTAACTCTTAAAACACGGAAAGCTACATTTAAAATTAGGAGAGATTATTCCTTTAATAATAATAATAGTAATATATATAGGGTAGATGCAGCAATCAATGATCAAGTCAAAAAAACTTTAGAATTTCATCATAACTTAACAAAACTGGTTATTACACATATTTTATCATTGTGTGAATTCTTTTTAAATATAATAAAATAAATATGGATGCAACGTTTCACAAGACATTTACTGGTGTTTTTAATATTTCAGTCATTTATGAATGAATCTACCCTATAAATTGATGGCAATTAACCCTTTAAAGCATAATGATTTTCTTGTAATAAGACAATAGAAGGTATTGAAATAATAAATTTATTTGTATTTATGTAACTTACAGAATATTCAGAAATAGTTGATGTATTTATATATATATATATATATATATATAATACAAAGTATAAGATTATAATTCTATACTATTACTCAGTAGGTGAAATTTTAATGAGAACTTATACTGTGAATTTTTGCTTAAAAGGGCTAATTTTTTATATACAATCTGAATAATGTATTACAAAAATTTTTTTAAAGCATATTTCAATATGTTGCAAAATTTTATGATGGCACAATATTTTATCGTATTCACGTTTCGATTCGCGTGATATGATTTTATTTTCTGCATTTACTCTGTGTTCGCATGTCAGTATTTGATGACTAGATTTGTGAGATTAGTGGTCTCGTATCTCGTTGTCCAAGGTACACTTATTCTTTAATATTTTGGTTTCAAGCTTTTCTTGTTCATGTCAGCAAATTTAATCACTAGAATCGCAACTTTGGCGCAATATAATGTAAATCTAAACATACTGATAGTCTTTTTGTAAAAGTAAAGGCAATTTTTCAACACTTTGCTTTAAGTCATAACTATGTAACCAGTCGGTACTAGGCTTGGCTTTCAAACCGCACAAGCTACAATCACAAAAATCAGCTGCATTTTGTAAGGCGCCTCTGTGGAATGGATTGCCTTTGCTAAAGTGCTTATAACGACCAGCATTTATGCGTTCATTTGTTGTCATACCCAGAATTACAATCTAAAATAATTTTTTACAAGACAAAATTGTACATATTACATTTTAAAAGTAATTTTACATATTTCTTTAAAAATATCAAACTTCAAGTAAATTAATAAATTTAGCAAATATGTTGCAATAAACGTAATTCTTTAAGATATTAAATATACATTACAATATATTGTGAACTAGTTTGAAATAATTTATATAAGTAGTATAATAGTTTTTGTATAAAGTATAAAAGCAATGTATTTCAAGTTTGAATGTCTTAATTTTTTAACTTATGCTTATAATGTATTTCATAATAGTAATTTATTCGTAATTACGACTGACCTGGTAGCATTGACAAGTGAGAAGCGTTCCAACCCAAAATAAATGGAGAGCTGTATTACTCATTATCCACATAATCCAAGCATCACAGGTTGCAGCTGCGACTAAATAATTATCAGCAGTATGACTGTCTGTAAGATTGGTCCAGCATTCAAATTGCCAATACTGAACAATAGCAGTCAAAATTACAATACAAAGAGCTAGCAGAGATGTCAAAAATCCAAGGAAGTATTTATGATTACGAGCACCTAAAATGAAAAAATTTTTGAATAAGCAACATAATTCTTTAGCTTCTGAAATTATCTAGTCAAACTATTAAAACTAACCAATACAATTGTTTACCCAAGGACAATGGTGATCATATCTGGCAACGCAAGCATCACACACTGAACAATGCTTTGATCGTATTGGTTTTCGTACTAAACATGTATGACAAAACAATTGAGGTTCAAAGCCTCCGTTTTCCGCTAATTCTACTATACACTGCAAAAAAAAAAAAAAAAAAAAAAAAAAAAAAAAAAATTTACTAGTGAATAAAGATCTTCAGTTAGTAATATAGAATGATTTTGAAAATCTCACATTGAGTTTATCCTCGTGAGAGGCTTTAATTACACCGGGATCTCCACGCCAAGATTGTATAAAGCAAATCCAAAGAGGAACTGAACCACCAACTACTAAAAGCCAAAGATACCACGCCGCATGTATTCCAAGCCAAAAGATCCAAGTTACATATATCCACATCTAGTAAAAAACAAAAGATTCCTTAAATTGTAGAGAATTTACTCATAGATGTTAAAATATTTATACGTATTCAAAATTAACAAAATCCACACTGTCTAATTGATGGTAAGGGAATTAATTGATAAAAGAAAATATTGTTTGCTTTTTTAATAAATACTTTCATAACAAACCTTAGTAGCTAAATAAATTGACATTGGCAGAACATAATAAAGTCTCTCATCATAAATGTAGTTACTGGCAGTATGAATTGCAATATAGAGAGCAACAAAGGCAACCAATTTTACCAAATAATCTACATCACTTTGAAATATCATTCCAATTGCATAAAATATTATAAAAGGAGTGCTTATCATGCAGTACCATCGTATTCTCTAATAAAAAATAAAAAAATTGAGTTTTTAAATTGAATTAATAATTATAAATATTTTTTAATATATAAATTCTTTCAATTTACCTTGTCTCGACACCAAACTTTTGTTCGTCCCTGCTTTTGTCTTATTTCATGACTAAATTTATGGCCTAACCATGCTGCTCCAATATGAGGCCCTAATAACATCATAGGCGTTTCATTCTTGAAATTTGGAACATCTAAAGAAGCTCCGTAATGTACCAAAGTTCTGATAGCTGAATCATTTTTAGCTATAATTGCCCAATGCAGAGCTGTATTTCCATACAGATTATCCGTCAGGCTGTGCGAGGCTCCTAATGTGAGGAGCAATCGAGTTGGATCTAGACTGTGAAAATATGCGAAGCTTAAAAAAAAAATGATTACACTTAATTGAAAGGTTTAGTTGTTATCTTTAGATTGATGACTTAAACGATGAATGCTTTTGTGCGATCAAACATGCTTTTAAGCATGAAAAATTAAAGAACGCTTAGTATTAAGTTTCTCGATGAGAAGAGATTATTGAGGTAGTTACTATTTTATGTGGATGAGTAGTTTTCACAAAGTTCTTTTCTTATTTACCTGTTAATTTTGTAAGCACTCCACATCAACGGTGTCATGGCACTTCTATCTTGCATACTTGGATTTACTCCTTTTGCGACTAGATACGCAACAACAGCTGTGTGTCCAAATTGAGCTGCTAAGTGAATACACGACGATCCCTCGCAATCTCGCAATGTAGGATCAGCTCCAGCTCTCATTAAAATTACAACAGTTGCCAAATGGCCTTGTCTAAAAGAATGAAATATTTATGCACGATCCTTATAAAGCATTTCTATATCGGCAAGTAAAAACTGACCTTGTAGCCCAATGCAACGGAGTTGATGCTAATTCACCCCCAATGGCATCAACAACAGCTCCTTTTGCAATTAAATACTTGACGATTTCCTTTCGATTATTTATTGCAGCCCAATGTAATAAGGTAACGGTTTCAGCATCGGGTTGGTTGACATCTGCACCTGCTTCTACTAACTCTGTAACTCTATCCAGTGCTCCGTACTACAATTACATTGTTCATATTATGGATTTCGTAGAGTATCGAGTGAAAGCAACGTATATATTGAAATAAATAAATGTACCTGTGTAGCTCTAACAATATCAAACGAACTACAGTCTTGCGTTACTGCTTGAGCTGATTCTTGGCTTTGTACGGAAGGGTCAGGCTGAGGTTCCCCATCGCCTTCACCTTGACAGGCAGTTTGCATTTGTAGGGCGTACATGCTGTTTGAAAGTTAAATATATTCGTCAATGATTTCAAAGAACGAATGTCTTTATGAACAAAAGAAATTGGTAAACTTTCAAACTGTTCATAAAGAGCATTTGAGATTTTCTTTATGATTTAATTGTGAGAAACCAGATTTTTACCTGACTAGTAGTGATGTTTGCGTCAGTACTTATACATCGACATGTCAGCAGATTTGTGCTTTCTCTCTTTTCCTCGTTTTTCCTCACTTTTAAGAGGCAATTGAAGGTTCTCCGACTTGGATAGCTTTCTTAAAAATGAAAAAATTATAAAGGAAAATTAAGAGCGAAGAAAATTGTAGGCGCGACAACAGTGCCGGTATGGGATTAGACTCGAGCGAGTATAAAAAATAAAGTTAACCTCAATTCGCTCGGGACTTTTGGGTCTTGTCTCCAAATGCCTATGTGTATTCATTACTCATGCGTAGGATGAGGAGTCAGAAAACTCTCCATCGTAGTGCCAGTTCAGAGACTGCACAGTCCTCCATTTCCGTCCGAATATCGCGAGAGTTGGCCTATCGGATTTTCGTGATCGTAAATGGAATGGTAGGGATGAGGTGTCGCGAGTGCACCTGGGCACCCGAGAACGGCGCGTCTCGATTGCGATCTCTTGAACCCGATATTCCCGACACTTGCGCAGTGAAAACGAGCAACGCAGCTCGAGAGCCTGTGATCAATGGGTCTACGCGCCTTTTTTCTGAAGGCTCGACTTCGTTCCAGAGTCGCGGCACTGGTTAAGCGAGACGACGAGCAATGGTAAGACCGTATCGCGTCCTGCGCGCCACGACGACGTCTTCTGCTGCGCTCCGTAGTTCCGCAGTTCTCGCACGAGTCCCACGGGAGCCGTGGTTGCTCGAACTCTGGCCAACCCGGACTAGAGCCTCGATCACGATTCACCAGAAACCGTGTCTCCTCGATACTAGTCCGCCCGGACATACGTTAATTTTACCACCTCGCTGACTACCTCACGCGGGCGCGTGCGTACGTTAGCTTAGGCATTACGCCGTCGAGTGGGTGGTCAATCCTGTCAAACGCGAATGCGTGCGTTGTGTATCAATTACTGTGTACATCACTGGAACCCGTCGTTAAACGGCCGTCGGTACGGAAGACTTCTTCCGTATCTCAGATTATCACGCGACGAAACCGGTCGACCTGATTTCGCCAGTTTCTGCGTTATCCGATTCGGATTCTCGCGTCTTACCTAGCGGTAGTAACACCCTGCGCCAGGAAACGCGTTTTCGAGAAATTTTACGGGTTTCCCACGTGTGCCTCTGGTTGCTCCCAATTGGTACGCGTTTGGTGTTGTTCAAAAACACGGGAATAACGCACGTCTATTTTTTACACTCAGTGAAAATCGAAAAAATTGTTTGACATTTTTCAGAAAATTATGTACGCAAAACTGTCTAAATCTACCCGATTTAATATTCAGTAGTCTAGCTTTCATTCCGTAGACTCGTTACTTTTTACGTTTACGCTCGATTACGTTGGTGCTTAATCGCGTTACCACTTAAACAACTCTACTTAATCGGGTAAATCGAATGATCTACAGGCAAAACCCAATGGGTTCTAGGAAAAAAGAAAAAAGCTCATTTCACGTAGATATAGAAAACAAGGGAAAGTTCGAATGTCCGTTACGCCGTTTGAAACGCAGAACGAAAATAAAATTAAGCCTCGGCGGATTCCTTCTTTTCAGGGGTTGCAGTGGGTAAGGCATTGTACATGATAGGTGGGTGGATCGCAACCGGAGTCGACCACGTGCATGTCGATGAGGTCAGACCCTCTAATCAGGATGCAGCGCTCGGTTTCTCTATCCAGCTCGTTACTTTGCTGCGGTCCGAGGGTGAAAATGTGCCGCATACGCTTATGCCTGGCGTTATGCTGATATATAAATAAAAAGAAAAGAGAACTTCCCCTCTACGCGCTTATCGCTACATTCATCCGAGTATTAAGCGGATGCGCTTGAAAAAAATTGCGTAATATTTTTCAAAAGAATTGGGATAAAAATTTTTTTTCAAAAAGAGAGCGCGGTTTGTTCGCAACGCTTTTATATCTTTCAAATCGCAATAATTCAATCCTTTTTGAGTGGATTTTTCCGAAACTTTTTTCAAAGTTGCTTCTAAAAATTTCAAAAACTACGTAAAGAAGTAATCTTGTTCTTAAGGTTATAAAATTTTCTAGGGAGAAACTTATCAAAAGAATTTCTAAAGATAAAGGATCGTATTTATTTATTCATTCGTTATGAAATTACATTTATTGCAGTAAACTCTCTTCTCGAAAAATATCTTAGAAAAAATATTTTTATCGCGCGAAAAGTCCAGCATAATATTTTGTACGTGACCTCGATGAGAAATGTGATGTTAGCGGCCGTTCAAATACAAGTTCTTGCAAGGAGCATGAAAAATGAAAACAAAGGAAGACGTCGTGGAGAGGAGCGTATAAAAGCCTAGGAGAAAAGTTATATAAGTTCGCAGTGAGGGATTAACGCGGAGAAGAGCGATGCGATAAAGGGGTTGACGGCGAGGGGCTCCTTATAAGAGGCTGTAAAAAATGTCCCGGAAAACGTTGAAATTAGCGTATTACGCTCGATGGAAAGTGCTGGCGTTGCAGGCGCGAGAGACAAGAGTAGCGTTTTAAGCGCGATCTTCTCCCTCGCGTCGTGCCAAAGCCATAACACCCCTCTCCCCGTGACCCGGTGGGGTCATTCGCGAAGGGGAAGCTCCTGCTTACGCGGGGCAAAAACTTGGCGATTCAGTAGCAGCTTGCATTGACGGAGACGAAGGGAATGCCTGCCAGCAGCCGCTCACCCATGAATTATATCCATCTCGCTCTTTATTACGTGTCCCCGTCGATGCGCCCCTCGATCCTTCACCGCCCTGCAACTCCTCGGCTAATTGGAACGTCGCCGGTGCATCGTCTCGCTTGCCAAGATTATTTTTCGAATTAGACGTCGGTGGAAGAATCCGGGCACGCCGTCGTCTCAAGTGTCTCGTTCGAGAGCAGCACCAGGAGAAAAATGACAATTGAACCCGTCAGTCCGGTGGCTCACTCTGCGCGTCTCTTTAAGGAAAATAAAGAAAAAGGAAAGCACCCCTTACATTTCGGAACTTTAGGTGGTTGCCTTGGCAAAACCGAAAGGGCGATACCAAAGCAAGTGTTTCGAAATGGGTTCAGTCGGCTTAAGCGACCAACGGGATCGCCTAATCAGCTGGAGATTTTTGCGTTCTAGTCGTTGTAATCGCGAGGTCGGCGGAAGGAGCGCCGTCGCGAAAGGGTTAATGCGAACTAGTTCGCACAATGCGAGAGAGCGTTTAAGCCTCCCTGTCCTCGCGTTTTCCCCGGATTCCGCCCGGACACCTTCCGCGCGCGAAAAATCGCCTCGTGTCGTTATCGCGGACTTTTTTCGCCGGTTGCGGGGAATTTCCGTCGCGCTCCGAGATCCTGCGGATAGAAAGTAGCCGCGCTCTGCGGTCGTTACCTCGCCAGTGAATCGACGCCGCTCAAATCCACCGAATCATCGGCACGGCGGAACACTTTTTTCTCGGTCTGCCTCGCGTAGTCGACGCGTTTCCTCGTTGCGAAAGACGTGGAATTTTTTGCTCTCTCTCTCTCTCTCTCTCTCTCTCTCTCTCTTGATCTCGATCTCGATCTCTGCCGGCCGAGTAATAAGTCGTCGGAGTCGCGCGATGGAGAGAAAAAAGGGAAGCCACTCGGACGAAGTGCGTCTCGGAGCCGTCTCCCCGGGTTCCCGGTAACGTTCGCGTGTCCCGCGCTCGCGCACACGTGTCCATACGGAATGTAAAGGTCGTCGCAAGTGCGGGAACTGTGGGCAATGCCAACGCGGGGGCAGTCGAGCGATAGCTATTGACACATTCGCCGTTTCGACGTATAATCTATATATATAATATGATAGACTGGCGCAAAATGCGGCGCAATCGCGTAGACTCGATATCACCACAACGAATCTAATATCCTTGGCTTCGTCGTTGCATTGCCGAGGTACGTACGAGTGCCGCCAGTCCTTTGAGCATTTTACGCTCAATTTCGGCGTTTCAAAACTTTTCGTACGCGACATTTTTAATGAGATTGGTAATGAAAAGGTTACGAAAGGAGCGCATTGGGAATTGCGTGGCAGTGGAGTACGCCGGGCCCCGTGTGCCTGACGAAAGACCGCTGGTGGGATACGGGGAAGCAAGTAGGAAAGTATAAAAGGCCCAGTTGCTATTTTCTCTTCTGTTGAAAATACGCGCCATAAGGTGCCGCGTCTGATGAAGGAGAAGCCCGTGGGAAGCAGCGAGGATTTAGGATCGTAAGAGAGCTCGAAGGATAATAAAAACGCAAGCGACGGGATGGCAAGGTTCGTACTCTTGGTTGTCGCGTTGGTGCTTCTGAAGGACTCGCCGACGGCCCTGGCCAGGCCGGCGAGCTTCGAAGAGGCTGCGGAGGGGGACATGGTAACGGTGGACTCGCTCCGTCGCGAGGTTAGACAACCGGTGCCCCAGCGAATTGCCACCGAGGTCAGTGACCTCCTCTCATCGAGCAACGCGCCCAAGAAGACGCACGACCAGAATAAGCACATCAAGAATTCATCGGGTTCGTTTCATCCCGTTCGACGCGCGATTCGGTTTCGACCCTCGATCCACGTCGTCGGCTGTTTCGCGGTACGTCCGATGGGCCCTCGAGGCTAATTCGAGCTGAGGAGCCTCGTTGCGGCCTTTCCTTTATTTCCTATTTTGTCTCTTTGTCTCTTTGACGATGTCTTTTCGTCGTAACGCGGTAGCGGGAGAACCGAGCGATCGATCAAACAAAAAAGCCCGAATGCCTGACGCGTTAAGGGCTGAATGACGTTTAAACCGAATGAACGCTAAGCGGTCGAGCGGGACCTTTGCTTAAATAATGTAACGCATCGGTATGCGATGAGCTCGAGGAGCACTTACCGTGGATTTGTATGTGTAAGCAGGTAAGTCAAACGAGGGCGGTTTCTACAAGACCTACGGCAGCGACGCAGACGGCGAAAAAGGCTACTTGAAGAAGACCTTCAGTAAGGGTGACCACGGCTACAAGACTCTCGACACCTTCCATAAGAAGCTTGGCGACAGGTACGGTTTCGAGGAGCACGAAGCCTTTGGCAAGGCCGCCGGCAAGGACGAGCATAAGCACGAGGGCAAGTCTGCCTCTCGAAAAAGCAAGCACAGCAACGACCACGAAGGGGCCGGTACGCTATCGTCTTTCTATCGTCCTTACATCAGGTCTCTTTATCACTCTCTCTGCCTTTTTTCTCTCTGTTTCCACTTGTCTGAAGAATCCTCTCCAAGGTGCTCCATATGAATAATTCCAAGCTCTCTCTCTCTCTCTCTCTCTCTATCTCACCCTTTATCTGTTAACAAGCAGTTTGGAAAAAATGTAACACCAATGGTCTGTCCCGTAGGTACCGATGTCGAAACCCATTATGTAGACGACGACGGCGGCGACCATTCCGAGTTCAGCGATGGTGGGGATAGCGAGCACTACTCGGGTGGCGAAGGTGGCGATATCTCAGGCTACAACGAGGGCGACTCCGAGGGATACAGCGAATCCTACGCATCGGGCGAGGGTGGCGGCTACGACTCCGGTTCCCACGAGTCTTTCTCGTCCGGAGGCGAATCGACCGATGAGGAAGGAGACGGGGATTCGTACTACTGATTTACCGACTGGCCACCTAGCGTTTAAGATATTTAACATATTTAAGGCTCGCCCTGACACTTATTGTACATCATGTTCTCTCCAATAAATCGCTCTCTTCCCTTTTGTACAAATCATGTTCTCTCATTGCATGAAAGCTGTCGGGCGTGTGGGAGCCGCCGAAAAGAGACGCGAGGACGAAGCGCGAGCTAAAACGCGACGATTATTAACGCGAGTACTCGCGCCAGGTTACGTTTATCGCCCGTGTTCTTGTCCGCTTGATAATGCCAACACATTAGCCGATTGCCGACGGTATCGCGGAAAAGGGCAAATTACGCGGCTGGTTCGTCGCGACACGCATAAGTGTGTGCCCATTGCACTCGCGCACGCGATCACCGGGAAATTTGTCGGGAACGCGGAGTCAAGAGGCGCATGGATTTGTTCTGCGCCCCGAGTTAAAAAAGCATTTTAGTCACGCGAGATATGCAGCATTAATCTTACGTCTTGGACGATGATTTACATACTACTTTATCTTCTCTTTGTTTTCGTGTTATTCTTTTCTTATATCACAACGTACTAATAGCATCAAATTTTGGCTTCCTGTCTGCTTATTATTTTTTGCTCTGCTATCGTGTTTGGTCTTGTGTTGCGCATTCTGCAGCGCATCGAATCGTTCGTATAATGTAGATAAAAGCTTTACTCGCTTTTGGCATCATTATGGAAATTACTCCTGGTACGTACAATAATTTCGCGCAATAAAATTGAGCGTTGCTTTTAAAAAATATTTAAATAAGTTTATCAGTCGTGACAAAAATTATAATTGTACAGTTAATTGTACAGTTGTACTGCTTGTACTATAGCACCGATAGTACTAAACTGTACTTCGGTACAGTTATGCATTGTGTTCGATTGTAATTGATTGCGAAGAAAGCTCATTTTAATTTTTGATGCATTATCGATTAGACAAAAGCCACGCAAATATGACTACTCTTCAAACGTTTACTATTCAACTAATTTTGTCACTATTTAAAACCTTTTATTATTTTACTTTTAAATAAGACGAATTAAATATTTGCATCATAAAGCCTGTCATATTCAATAATTTTTCGAAACATTGAACGCTGACAAGATAGAAAAAATTTTCTAATCATTTTTAATAGTTTTACAACATCAATATTCCCCGCAGTTAAAATTATACTTACGTAAATTAATAAAATTGAAATTATTCAAAGATTTATCTTATAACTTCAATTTATTTTTAAATTTTGAGAATTTTCATTTAATGTTCTTAACAATTAGCTTACTATTATGACTGAAACTCAAATATACTGTATAATAGAAGTATTATTAATCAAATACATCATCTTATAAGAACATCGAAGAAATTCATTTTCAAGTAGAAATATTTCCCGTGAGTGAATTTATCATACAGAGATTGACGAATTACTAATTCTTCAATACATAGAATTTTCTTCAGAATTAAAATAATAGTTGTTTTATAGATTTGAAGTTTAAGAACTCGGAGCAGTTGCATAAATTAAAATAGAAATTTAAAAATAAACATATCATCGGTTTTATATTACATAGAAATAATAGGTACATGGTATTTGAATAACAATTAAAGAGTCACATAAAAATCTTTTAAAATAATGAATTGACAGCCATTAAAGAGAAAGAAAATTAAGAATAGATATTTTATTATCAATAATATCAATGAGCAGTAAATATACCTAGAACTCTTTTATGATAATTCAATTTTTAATTTGAATAATAAAATATGTTCTCTTCGCGACATGTTATGAACATCAACAATTAATGACGAATTCAAATTTCGCATAAAAATAATACATTACGTGCAATCTACAAATTTTAATGTGAATTTCCTTTTTTTAATTTTATTTATGGTAAAAGCCTGTTATAAATAATTCGGAATAAAAAAAAATTTAACTCACTCACAAATTTGCTAATAACTTTTTTATTTACAAATTAGCTATAATCTTTTCAGGAATTTAAGTAATTTTATAAAAGAAATATAATTGTAATAAATTTTTATCAATATGTTACTTTTCATTTTTTTATAAATTTCTAATTTATCATTTGTCTAGTTTATCAAATGTCGAATATATACAATTACTACCCCATTCAATATGTTACAATCTTTAGAATTATATGATTAAAAGCTTTCAGGGGTCAGAAAGGTTCATTGAATGAAATATATAACAATCACAAGCTAAGCTTTAAAGCATTATATTACATATGAATAATTATCATGAAAATTAGAATACTTATAGATGTATCGGCTACAGAATGTAGGTATCGTTACTACGGAATAAAGCTGATTTGTAATACTATCCTTCATTCGTGACATTTGCATCCAGTGGTGATCAATAATTTATTTTAATAAAATAAAGAACACTTCGATTTCAGCAATATGACAGTTCGATATTAAAGGTTGATTTCAGTGTTACTAGAAGAGAAAGAATAGAATAAAAACAACTAAAGAATGTAAAAAATAAAAACTGATGATTATATAAGATGTTATATTTTTTAATTGATTAATAATTATTGTAGTTTGAACTTTCAAATAGAAATTTTTAGTAGACTATGTTTTTGAAACGCTATTCTAAATATACCTAATTAGTAATATTAATATTTAGAATATACGCGCGTATATATGATAAATATAAATATTTAAAAATAGATATGTATTTAAGTATCTAATAGTTTCTTTACGGTAATTATTTGTTACTTAAATGAGGCATTTCAATATTTCGCAATAATATGTAACCACATTTATTATGTACGATGAGAGCCGGTGCTCTTGAAAAATAGCTTCACGAAATTCACATCAGCAGTTGTCCTGCGTCCATGTTGGCGTTTGTTGCAATCATTTATAACGAGTAAAGTTTCGCGCGGTTTGTGCCACCGCAGTGCAATAAAATGGGCAACGGTCTTCGGGCCGTTAATTGCGCGTGATAATTACGGTTAATCGTCCTCAGTTTGGTAGCTATATGCACTTGCTTATTATATTAACGTTTGGTTTGTCAATTTTTATTCTTTTTCTTTTTTTTCTCAATTTACACTTCAATTTCGGATAAGTTTTTATTTGCAATGCGCTGCAGTAGATTTTTAAATCTACTGCATAAAGTAAGTTACGTCCGTTGAGAATTTATTGGTGTACTTTTTTGATATTTTTATATTCATGAAAAAGAAATAAATGCCGTGAATTAAAAATAATCAGTGTTCTAGGGAAAATTATAATAATTTATGTTGGTATTTGTAGGTCACCAATTTTTCCTTTTTCGTGAAAAAACAGTATTATTAATATGACGATGTAATGTAATTTCAATCGATGTGTACAATAAAGAACCTTTTATTTTTTAAATATAAATATTTAAATTTCCTCAATAACACATGTATTATAAAATATATATTATATTATTTACTCACGTTATTATTAATTATTTATAACAATGTTAAATATTGCTTAAAAAAAAGTACAAATATGGTATGTTAGTGAAATTTCACCTGCTTCTTTTATAAAAATATATTTTATATTCATATTGTATAAAAATGTTAGTGTTATGTTACGACCAACGACACGTACTAAAATATTTGTTACTGATATACAGTCCATAGCGGAACTTGAAGTTGTTATAAATAACTTCAAAATTTTTTACGTATACTTTCAAATGTACTATAGGACTTTCATTTAATTCAAATACAAATGCATCATAACTTAAAAAAATAAGTTGCAATACTATAATTTGATACATGTATTTTTAAATTTTCACTTATTTTTATTAATGATCTTACTCAATTCATAAATTGTGTTTGCTAATATTTTTATACTTTTATAATCACTTGTAGTACATACGTCGTATTAAGGAAATAATATGATTTAAAATAGAAAAATTTAATTTAATAGAAGAAATTAAAGAGGAAAACAGGTTGAAATGTGATTATCTTTATGATTTATTGAAATAATAAATTTGTGATCGAATAATTTATTGATCAAGTAGTGATGCGATTAGATAAATATGTCTCATTTTCTGACTTCACCTACATTATTATACAATTTTACTATATTTTTGTGAAGTTTTTGTGTTTATTTTCAAAACACAATAATTTTGTCACATCTTCGGTAGTTTCAATATTATCATTTAATATATGTGTGATACTAAATTAGCTGCTTGTATTTTTAATTTTCACATTTACGTGCAACTATAGAATTAAATATTGTATTTATACTAAAGTGATAACATCTCTAATTATCGTAACCTAATATAGATGGTGATTGCATTATCTTACGAATTTTGTATCGGTAAGCTTTTAATGAATAACAAAAAGATTTCAGGCTTAGATAATATTTTTAAATTGTGCGAGAGATTCAAAGTAATTGCATAATGTTATATGATTAATTACTAACAGTTAACAAGCATTAAAAAAATGGAATGAGGAATATAGATTTTTGAATTTAATTACTCTGTCAAATATAAATTAATACAATGTTTTTAAAAATTATACGTATGTATATATATAAGTTGATAATAATTATATATTAATATATTTAGTATTTTATATTTATATTAATATGCCCAATAATTAGTAGTCATGAGAAATTTGTTATTCATTACATTCTTTATAAACAATATTATTGTAACAAAAGGTTAATTTAAATTCATAAATAAATTATAATAAATGGAATTATCAAACTATTTTTAGATGATATAGGCTATCAGACATATAATAATAAAGTATTGTAGGTCGTATTTTGTAATCTTTGTAGTCTTTTAAATTAACTTGCCAAAATTTGCATCATAAGTGCCGAAGCACAATATTAGCTTAACTTAATATCTTTTTCAATTTAATATTAATTTTTAAATTAATTTTTAATAAAGAGACTTTAATTGTGAATACTTTAATACTTTTATAATTTATTCAAGCAAGATTTATCTTTATTATTATTCCATTCAGGTTTATGTATTAGTTGCAATTATGCATTAACACTGAAATATTCATGTGTGGGATACACATTGTTAAAAAAGTTTTATTTTCAAAATTAATTCTAGCGTATTTAATAAAATATAATAATAAAAAATAATATTACCGCTTTCTTAAAAGAAAATGTAAATGTTCTTTTTACAAAATGTGAATAAAAAATTTTTAAAGTTCTCTGAAAATTATATATTAAATTATATATTAAATCTATGAAAATTATATATTAAATGATATATTGAAATTCGATTTATTAAAATAAAAAGTGTTTTTATGAATAAATGTAATTTATTTGAAGTATTCTAATAAAACACTGTCGTACATAGAGATCACACATTAATTAAAACTGTAACTATCAGTTATTTAATGTGGTAGTTTATTAGTTAATCTTATGGTAAACGTAAAATTTTATCTCATGCAGTATCTTGAAGTATACTGAAATATGGTTAAAGGGAACGATAGTACGCATGAGAAATAAGTAAAATAACAATCGTATTAATAATGAAAATGTACATATATAAATTATGCACAAAAACAATTTTTTATTGAATTTTATCTCTTAATCTGACCTTTATCTCTTACACCGCTTAATAAGTTAGAGCTGTTAGTTTATTCATATATTGTATATAATATATAAAATACATCGAATATAATGCGAAATACACGATTTAATTTATAACATATCTTATATGCTATTTTAAAACTTATTAAAATGTATTCGATATTATTTTTATTTCATAGCATGTAATATTTAATAATATATATTGAATGTAAAATATTATTAATGAAATATAAATTCGTTATCTTTGATGTTTTATTTAGTCAAAAATCGAGATTCATAAGCGTTATAGTACAGCATCAATGTTATCAATTTGACAAGAAATGAAAGCAAATGTATTTTAAGGTAAATAATTCATCATATGCATCATATATCAGAATGCATCAAATATCATGATATTTTGGTAAATTTTATATCAATACGTATTAAGAGTTCAAAGAGATTTTATTCTAGTTACAAATGCTTAGCATTTACTATACCCGCCGCTTTTAGAAAAATACCAGTCACGGTTTTTATTATATTGTGAAAGTATATATAATTGTGAAATTGATCTGATGTTTATTTTCAACTAATGATTTTATTATGTAATTTAATTCAATGGTATATTGTGTGTTTCAATCAAGAATGATTAGGATACTATTATTGCGATGTAATGATTTTTTTTTATCTATTATGAAATATTTCTTATATTCGTAGAGTTTTCAAACACATAATAATACTAATGCAATTTTTAAGTTTTTAATGCAATACATATTGTATTGATTCAACTGTACGTTAAGTGTTAGAATATTTTTTTTTAGATCATTAACACATTTTTAAAAAAAAATGGTCTCGTCGATTTTTTATGTCTTTTATAAATTTCATTTGTAAACAATATAAAAAATTTCAAACTCTTTAATCTAAACAATTTTAAATTCAAATAATAACTACCTGAAAAGTTTTTTTGTTATTTTTTAAGAAAATTTAGTTTTTCAATGCACAAAATAATTGATCAAGAGTAAAAAAATTACTTTCTTTGAAAAAAAAAAAAAAAAAAAAAAAAAAAAAAAAAACTTTTGTTTTGTGTATTTGTAATAAGAATGCGCATAGTCGCGTGCACTATATTTACCATTTATCACCTTTTTACACACAATCTCTTTAACCGTCTTACGCAGTAATATTCGTTATAATGCTTGAGTTTTTTTATCTTGTTTTATTTCATAATCCATGCAAACGCAAAATAAAGAAGTTAGAAAGTAAATCTGATGGTTTCGTTAGTTTATGTTTTTTAGTCCTTAATTGGTAATAAATAAAAAATAACTACGCGAGCAACTGCTGATTTATAATAATCATCCCTATCGTATTGGAAAGAACAATTTTGTAAGCATGATAAAATATGTAAAGGTTAGTGTATATGCGCATAAAATTTATCTGCAAATGCTTTATACTTTTATCGTTAACGGCCACATGTACGGACATAAAATCACACTGTTAAAATAAATTCTGATACGATATAAATAGTAATAAAAATGAAAAAAAAAAAATAAAATAGTAAACGTAATGTTTTCTCATTAGTGGCAAACTTAACCAAAGTTCTTCGTTAATTACACGAAAGTGTAAATTTGTTTGTGATAACTGAAGGCTACTTTCAAATGACGGTTGATTTTTCTAATACGTTCGCTCGTAAAAATCTATTAATTTCTCGTTTATTATGACATACCGTATTTGTCAATCTGTAATTTAATGGAAATTTTCTTTTAATAACTTTGACAATCATAATAAAGTGATGGATGGAAAATAATATTTATTTTAGAGAATATTTTATGTAAGTGCAATTATCTGCATATCAAAAGCCATGAAACTGTATTAATACATACATATTATTGTAAGAGGAAAAATGATATAAATATTTCCAATTGTTTTTGGTTATACGATGGAAAAGGCATTAGCAATTGTCTCTATTTCGAATAGGTTATTTGTCTTCTTCGTATGTCTATTCATTTTACTATAATTTATAGTAAAAACAGCGATTGGAGTAGTAAATTGACTGTAACAGAGATGCACTTTACCGACGAACTGGAGATTTCATTATAAAATATTTAGTGTACCGTACTTTCGCCATAATTTCTACAGCCATAACTTGGTATCAGGAAGCCACCGCAAGTGCAGCCCTTCGCAGCTTCTTTGTTTATAAGCTGGAATGAATGAGGAATCTCGCGTTCGTGCGCGCGTGTGTAAGTAATGCTTACGAACACGAGGCGGACTCGAAGTCGCTGTACTTTGGATTATACGCGCGCATAAATTGCGTTGATTTTTAGAAATATTTAATTGGAAGTGCGAAGTCATGAAAATCGTCAAACAACATCATTATACAACTCGTTTAGTTGCAGCTATAATTTTTATAGCGCTATTGTCGGTTCGATGAATAATTATTTATCCCGAGTGAATTTTCAAAGTGATTTGGAGACCATTCGATTAGATACCTTGTTATTTTTTAATACTGCATTAAAATAAGCGACGACTTACAAAGAAAACGTAATTTAATAACAACCTTGTTCCACGTATATCATAAGTTTGATGAGTTCGCATAATGGGCAGCAGAATCAATAAGTATGACTGATAATTTTTCATGAATTTAAAATTGAAATCATGCTCTACGAGCGAGGGCCTGGAAGTGCCCAAAGTTTGCAATACCTCCAGGGAAACAAAAGAAATACGGATCTTTTCGTTGGATAGTATTTGGCAGTGACTCTGACTTTAAATTGGTTGGCCCTTGTATTTGCACTGCATAATCGCGTCGAAGATTGGTTATACTACTGGCTTGGCCGACTCGCGCGAACAGAAAGAAAAATGACAATCTCAGTTCGTTTCGTTGCCAGCTTCGATTGCACTCGATATTGCTAATTTAAAATTTCTTCGTTGAATAAACAAGATCTTAATATTGAGAAATTATCTTGGGCTAAGGCACAAGGCTTTATCCCTTTATTTGTTGGGACCTTTATTTAACGGTATTTCTACCAAAGGTTGGCCTCGTACCTGTATTTTAATGCAAGGCAGATATTTTCGCCTCGGTAAAGCGGATTGAGTTAGATGCTATTAGTGAAAACAGTAGGGCTTCAAGTTCGATGATTTCTTTGAACATAGAGAGAGAGAGGATTGCGTGCTACGATCCTAAATCAGCATCCGCGTCATTTAATCTGCTTGTCTTGATACGTGAGCGGCGTATCTTCCCCATCGGCATTATCTATCATTGCTAGGCGGCTCTTCGTTTATTAAAAGAAAGAAAGAAAAAAAAAAAACAAATAAGAAAAAGCATATTAGGCAAAATTGTCGATATAGTTAGGCGCTCGGATTTCCGGAGCATACAATGCAAGTACTGCGGTACTTTGATTAGAGACAAGGAAAGAATAGAGTCGACCGCCACTCCAATGAGTCTTTTGGAGTCCGAGCAAAGTGTATAACATGGTTATGCGCGTTATAGGCGGGTGCCTGGGAGCCTTCGTAACGAAGGTACGTGACTGGCTTGCCGACACTTGTATTCCGAAATTCCATTATAAAAGGTGCGCGCTAAAAATCTATCTCCGCGTCGCGCAAGCGCGTACGACCGCAATGGAGTCCGATTTCAAGCGCGCAGCTGACGCAAAGCTAATTGGAATAATCGCTCTCTGGGAGTGGATGTGGGGAGGGATGCTATGGAGGAGGAAGCGCAAAAAATACAGGGAAAAAATGGTTCGTAACAAAGAGCCAGGCGGACTGGTGCGCTCGGTCGAATCAACATTTTCTCGCGGAAGTTTTGCGTAGCGTCCGACTTCCGCCCCTACGTTATACGCCGTGGAAAATTGTGCGCTGCGGGTGTCGGTACATTTTGGCCACCATCGCCCTAGCGAAACTTTTCTCCGGATACATCGCGAGTAAAATGCGCGTCACGAGTTGAATCGTACAACATTTTACGCGATTTTCCTTGCCGCGATGACATCTACCCTCTAATTTCATTTGTTTTCATTTACATGGGGAAAAAATTGATATTCCAGGCATTGCCGACGACGAATGGAGGCCTTTCCGCAATACTCGCCCAGAGAATTCGTCTCTCTTTTTAATGGATATTTAACAATGCGTGCAAATGTACAATTGCCAAAAAGCCTTGAGTAAATCAATGTTTTTAGACCAAGTAATGCTTTTGATCGATGACGTTGGTTTGGTATGTCATCAGCAGGATTTGATTATTCGTTTTAATTTGTAGCTGTTACAACAAGCTCGAGAACAATCGAGCGTATTATTGATGTCAACAGCGCAAAGCTGAAAAGAAAAAATAAAAGTAGTAAAGAGAAAGTATCTTTTTCTCATTCTGCATGCACGTATAATGAAAAAGTGGCAGAGATAGAGAGAGAGAGAGAGAGAGAGAGAGAGAGAGAGAGAGAGAGAGAGAGAGAGAAGAGCTAAAACCGTTAAATCGATAAATTTTCTAATTTTTCCATTAATCTTTTCGGCTGAGACAATTCATTGGGGTTTACAAATGCTGTCGGTCTTTATATTATTTTTACGTATGCATGAACCAAAATAATAAATGTCTACATATTAGCGGACGGATAAATGTAGAAATTTAATTATTTTCGGAATTTAAATTCATAGTTTGAGATAATTTTCAAATTACTGAAATACACAGCTCATGAATGAAGCTGAGCTACTTGAAAGTAAAAAAACAGAAGCACAAAAAAATACAACCCTCATAAATACTCGAACATTCTAACGGATGAGAGTCGAAAAAGAAAATGTACTATTATTTAAGTTTCTGTTTATTTTACTTCGTCTTGTTAGTTCTGTTTCATCATCCACAAAACTTTTATCTCTCTTTTTCGCCTCCATTCACTCTTCGTAAAAGTACGCATTGCCACACGTCGGTTTTGTAATTATTCACATCGTTTAATGAGCATCTTTTTGTCCGTAATTTCATGAATAGCCCTCAAACTAGAGAAGAAGCTTTATCACGAGAAACTGCTTATTACGCATGCAAATGAACACGTCACACATTGTGCCCTTAGTAGTATCTGAAATGCTTAAGTAATTGTAGCAATGTAGATTTGACGCGCTAGAAAAGCATTATCGGTAGTAATATACGTTTGAAAATATGTATCTTAACCTCTAAGGTGAAAAAAATTTTGGTTAAACGGTCGGACACTATAGTAGATGCATATCGGTTATCTAAGCAGTTAGTTACGTGATCGAGAGAATCGGTTGGACACGCTTCGGTTATTAGACTTTCTCCGCGATGGCAAAAAGATGGAAGTACGTGCAGGTTTCCGCAGGGAATCGAATTGCTCGCATGAACGGTCATTTGATTCCAGCACTGTTCGTCGGATTAAATCCGACTCGGAGAAAAAGATCGACTATAAATAGTCAGGAGGTGGCCAAGTTCGGACGAGTCGAGCGTTGCTTATGGGACTTGGAGGATGGCCGACGTCCGAAGCCGCCTGGGGCCGCTGCTGCTGCTGCTGCTGCTCTGCCTGTGTGCCGTGGGCCTCGCCAGAGAGGTGGGCCCCGGCCGGGACTTAGAGTTTGCCGCCAGTCATCATCATAAGGGACATCACAAAGATCACCACTCGGAGGAGGACGGCGGCAAGGAACATCATCATCACCATCACGAGGAGCACGGCGAGAAGGGCCACAAGGGTCATAAGAGCCATCACCATCACGATAAAGGCGAGCACGGTGAACACGACAAGGAACATCACGAGGGTCACCACGAGGAGCATGGCGGACATCACAAGCACCATCACGACGAAGAAGGCGAGCACGGCGAACATCACGAGGAAAAGAAAGGCCACAAGGGTGGCAAGTTTGGCGAGAAGAAGGGCCACAAGAAGGGTCACAAGACCAGCGGCTATCATCACAAGGTGCACAAGGACGAGTACCACAAAGAGCACAAGTTCTATGACGACTACCACAAGGGCGGACACCACGAGAAGCACGGCCATCACCACGGACACCATGGCAGTAAGGAGGGTCACCATAAGAAGGGCGGTCATCATCATAAAGGACACCACGAGGATCACAAAGGCAAAAAGGGACACTCTTCCAAGGGGCACCACGATGAAGACCATAAGGGACATCATGGCAAGCATGGTCACGAAGAACATCACGATCACCACGAGAAGCACGAGAAGAAAGGCGGACACCATCATGGAAAGAAGCATCACTATAAAAAGGGATAGACTCAAGGATAACTTGCAATCACTAAAGTGCCACGAATACATAATTTTACCTCCTTCTTACACACCGAACACTTATGCTTTTATTTCATTCTTGTATATTCTATTAATAAATCAACTAATAATGTTATATGTTCTACTCTTATAATTTTCATCCTCGTCTCCTATTTCATATAAATACCGTTAAACGCATAAAAGCAGAACGCAAAGATATTTAGTGGGAAACAGCAGAATATCCATTTATTGTTGAAAATTTAAAATATATTTTACTAAAATTTTTCATTCTAATGGTATGGAACTACAACCTTGATGCATACTTTACCACCTTCGTAAAATTTATTATATTAAAATATAATGGGGATATAAATTTATTCAATTGGTGCAGGGTAGTGTTTAATTTACGTTCAATTTAATCGAAGAATAGCAAATTTTTATAATTAATTTATACAATGTACATCGAGAGATACATATCGATAAGTTCAAAATCAGCAAAGAAGTACAAGTAAAGATACGAGCTGCAATACTTTTTTCTATTACAAATTATTTACTACCAATCGTTTCAAAAATCCCCAATACCTGGTTGCATATCGATTTTCAAGCGTATCTACGAAAAACAGCGCGACAATCTAACGAAATTTATGAATTAGTATTGATTTCTTTTGAAGGAATCGTATTATAGGAATCGAAAGATATAAAGTGAAAATTGTCGGTACTTCCTTGCCTCCACGTTCTAAAAATGCGATCGATTCATAGATTTATTAACGATGCGTTCGCGTTGTCAGAGCTTTGCGTAAAAAGGGTCCGTTGCTTTCGCGTAATGGCGCCTTATTCGGCCGATTGATTTTAATGGTCAGTTGGCACCGATGCGAACGCTGCACTCCAGTGTTTCCACAAAGTGGACGTGCTAATGCAAGCAGGAGATGCCAGCAGTAGCCCCAACTCTTGTCGTTCGAAAATTCACGATCAAACATTGGTTCGTGTAGAAATTTGTCGTCATTTGCAAAAAATAGTGAAATCGTGAGAAATGTGTGGGAGTTTGAGCAAGATCAACGATTTCAAGTTAAGTTGCATAAGTGTGGGCACCAGGCGTGCTAACTCGGCGTGGCGGCGACGGCTGTGTAGGATTTTAAGCAGGTTAAGGAGACACTGTTTGCGTAACGGGCGATCGGCTCGGTCGGCAACGGCTGACCAACACCAACTGACTGAGAAGCAGGCAAAAGAAAGAAGAACGGCTTCCCTAATATTACAACAAAATGTCTTGGCAGATAGTGATGTATATAATCGGGCGCATATCGAGACAACTGGTGCACAAGGCGATTGGCGCTCGAGCAGTGAGTTGTGCGGCTCGTTATACGTTGGCATTGTATAACCAGCGATGAGGCTTCGAATGCTGAGGTGGACACTTGTTGTTGGGCTCGCCCTGATCGTGGGTCCACAGCTGCAGGTCGAATGCCGTGGAGTTGCGAGGTTTGGCGAGGGCCTGTCGGCCCGGCTGCCCGGGGATCTTCCGGACCTCGAGACTGCAGCCTCGCATCACAAGGGCCACCATCACCACGAGGGCCATGGCGGCGAGTCCCACGAGGATCACCACCACGAGCACGGAGACAAGGGCCATAAGGGCTACAAACACCATCACGAGCATCATAAGGGCGAGAAGGGACATCACGACAAGGAGGGACACCACCACCACTACAACGAGGACGGTGGCCACAAAAAGCACCACCATCACGACGACGGCTACCATCACGAGCATCACAAAGGCGAGAAGGGCGAGAAGGGCCACAAGTTCCACGAAAAGGGACACTTTGGCAAGGGCCACAGCACCAAGGGCCACCACGAGGTACACAAGCTCGACGAGTTCAAGAAGGACAAGGAGTTCTACGACGAACATCATGACCATGGCCATCACGAGGATCACGGCGGTCATCATCATGAGCATCATCACAAGAAGGGAGGACATCATAAGAAAGGCCACCACCATAAGGGCCATCACGAGGGCCACCACGGGAAGAAGGGTCATCACGAGAAGGGACATCACCATCACGACCACAAGGGTCATAAGAAAGAAGGGGGACACCATGACCATCATCACCACCATCACGGCTACGGCAAGAAAGGCGGTCACGAGGATCACAAGCACTGG
This sequence comes from Wiebesia pumilae, assembly GCA_018907045.1. NCBI lineage: Eukaryota > Metazoa > Arthropoda > Insecta > Hymenoptera > Agaonidae > Wiebesia > Wiebesia pumilae. Next base: position 9,678,807 of record JACCHZ010000138.1, read on the forward strand.
CACCACAAGAAGGGACACTGATCGGCACGTAAATTTCGCGACGTTAGCCGTACTTCTCTCGCCCTTCGGCATTGAGAATAACTTTTCTTTGTTGACTCTTGTGTTGATATTTTTTAAACTTTAAGCTACTGATATGCTGGTTATCAAGAAATGTGTTTATGTCGTTAATTAGTTTAAGGCTCTGATTGCATTTAAGCTCCTTTGTCAATGCGATGTTTACCGAGAAATACATTTTTTAAGGATGCGTATTAAAGTAACTTTTTATTAACGAATCGTATGCTTTTGTTTATTTTATTGGGAATTTTGCATCATTGCCCATTGTTCCCTTCACAATAGCTATAAGAATCAATATACAAAGGTTACGATTTCACTACAATTAATTCTGAACCGCTGCCTCCAAATTGAAATTCTCGTTTTCCGTGGACAGTCTGACAATATTATGTACTGACTTTATACGGGCTATAATAGTGGATCCGTGTGTCCTTGTTGAAAAAGATGGTTTATCGTTGCTTGCCCGAAGCTTCATAGCTGACAGGCGTAGCAAGGAGTTGCGTTGTTTGTATAATAGAGGCCATTGCTACTGCCTCGAGGATCGTTCATTGAATATAGTGAAAAACATTGCTGTGCGTTATAACTTTTCATAGTATTGACTTTTTCAATACTAAAGAATCGTGTTATTTCTCTTGTAATTTTTCTACCTCTCGTTATGAAGATGTCACACAAATGCGGAACAATTAAAGGATAACTCTGAAAAATGTTTTTGCTATCGGAAAAATGTTTATTTCATTCATCTCAAGTATTTTATTAATTTGGTAAACTTCATTTTCAAAAGACTGTTACACACGCACGCACGCACGCACGCACACGCATGTTTATGACACAAGATAAAACGTTGTCACATTTCAAGGAGCAGGTAAGATAGAGTATTATTAAAAAACTAATTTTAGTACTAGCTTACATTCGTTATACAAATTTTATTTCATAATAATGGTATTCGATAATAAATATAGTGTAGTTTTAATGTTGTTACGAACGTCGATAAATATGCGTATTCCATGTTCGACTTTTACGTAAACTTAAGAGGTAGTGAAGATCGAAATAATCAATAGCTGATTATGATTATGATGATCAAATATTTATTTATGATATTGAAATTAAAGGAACGAGAGATGAGTATAAATCTCTCGGTTCATCTTCCTTGTCCGATGAAATCTCGGTAAAATTCTGCTAATTTAAAAAAACTTTTATTTCGCCCTTTCTCATACTTGCGTGGAAATGATATTGCATCCCTTTCCATTCGTTTATTTCCCTTACGTTTGGGCGGTTATCTCGTATATCTTTTACAGAATTCCATTGTATCAGCATTTTATTTTCAGCTGCTATTCGTTGTTGCTTATTCCTGTATTACAATTTTTAAATTTAAGTAGCGCACACTTCAAAATGTGCGTAACACTAGTATTTCTTACTGTGAAACTTGTTCTCGCGATCTCAGGTATCCATTATCTGAAGAATATCGATGGCATAATATAAACAAGCCCTCAATACAACTTATATTTTTATGTTTCGGAATAAAAGATAAAACTTGGCTGTGATATTAACTCGATTAAAAAACATGGAAATATTAATATTTATATTTTAGTCAAAACCTTGTTCCTTTTCCTTATTTTAATAAAACTACGTTTCGTTTGAAATTTTAGTAATGGAAATCGAACTATTTTATCGCGGAGAATTGCTATAACGACGGCTCCTCTATCGATAAGAAAACATAGGCTTGTACGAAGCTTTGATAAAATCTCTACGATATTGCATGTAAATTTCTTCAGTTTCTAAACACTGAAAAAAAGCATAACCAATACTTCCTGTATTTAATTCATAAGTTATAACGCGCTAATCATGATATCTGTAATCGTAGTATTGTAATGGTTTGCCTTGGCGTTAAATATTCGCGGCAAAATAAATCGGTTGCGATTGTTCTTTAATCAGTACTCGTTAAATTCATTTACTCATAAAATGAGAACGTATAATGAAATTATTACTTTTAATATAAATGATCAAATAGGTGAATGTGTGCTGCTCCACGTATAAGCTTAAAATTGTAATTTATTATTTAAATGTGTAATGTCTTGTCAGCTAAATGTTAATGACAAACAATACATAATAATGTTCGTGTAAGACACGTCGGATTGTTCATAAGCTCGTTTTAACTATTATCCATTCGTTTTAGTACTCTGTATCGTCGACCACATTTAAGTAATTTATTTTATATATAAATTTAATTCCGGGTGCACGTAATCGACGAAATCGTTTCAAATCAGCGTTGAATCAGCGCTCGATATCTCAGGCAAAAAATGAATCGTGTTATAATAATGATCGAGAGTAAATGTTCTAAATTCGTTAAGTGCATTACGTCGCAAAGTAATGCACTTAGGGTTGATAATTAGGTAAATTTTTCGAAGGGATTGAGAAAGCTGAAAAGTACAAGGAACAAAGGTGGAAATAAGGCTTTGTTTGTTTTATTAGTTTATTATAGAACGAGGAGAAGTCGTGGCACTCGACGAGGGCGCAGTAAATGAAGAAAGCAAAAAGAAGACAAAGGGCAGAGGAGCGAAGAGTGGAGAAAAAGAAAGAAGTTCGTCGGCTCGTTGAAATGTAAACCTCGAGTTCGCTTCTCCAGATGTCTCGCAGGTGCAGCGGACAGTATTAACCGGCGAAAGAATTGGATTTTGTCGCCTTACGGTTTGTGCCCGGCGGCCAGTGGATTGGCCATTTCGCTACGCCGCCATGCCGTCAGTATTGCACCGTTGTTCATTCTTCTACTTTTTCTCTTTATCTCCGCCTCCGTCCTTTCCCCTCTCTTTTTTGTTGCCGCTCCTTCTACTGAAATAATTTCTTTTTCTTTCCCTATTATGCACACTTTGAATTTCTACTGGGACGCTCGTTTGGATAAACACGACTTCGCCTTGCAGTCTTATCGAAATCTTACAGAGCAAGCGCTTTTAGATCTATAAACGTATACGCACACAATAATGACGAGATTTTAAATTGATATTAAGGATTTTGGTCTTTCGCCCTATCAACGCCACAATTGAAGATAAAGCTCTTTATTAATATGCGCGCTCGTTTCCTAATGTCGCTTTCTTCTCCATCGTGATTCTGATAAAATAAGATCAAAGAATGTCGATTAATTCCTATAAAAGAAATATCTTACAATTACTGTGGATATAAATGGCAACACTGCTCCTTAATTATAAAAAATATTTAATTCATAGATCAAACTCAATGTTAAAATTGCTTCTTAAGGCTTCTATCGAGGTAATTTAATTTTGAAGTATCATTATTTTATGAAATACTTTGATTTTAGTTTATCAAAGTTTTGCGAAACAAAGCTTCTCATTCCAAAACCATTTTCATTCGAGACGCAGACCGTTTATGTTCTAAATGTAAAGCTAAACAATAAACGTCATTAACATCATTGAAGCGTTACACGTGCACCAATAATTCGCTACGGTCATTTTTTGAAAAATTTTACATAAATTTTCCTATGAAATACCATGGGAATGTTAGTGCACATTTATGGAAATGTAATTTGCATATCAATTCAGGGGGTCTTTTGAGAAATCAGAGTCAAGAGAATTGCATAAAATATAAAATATTGTAATGAAAATTAACAATTTTGTGTTTGTACAATTTTAGAGAGAATAATTGAGTATTTATGAAAATAAATGTTTTTGGAAAAACAGTGGAATAAAAGGACAAAATGTCTCACATGGATTAAAAAAGTAGACAGTTGATACTGAATAATCTACGATTATATAAATTTTGCTTATATTACATACAAATATCCAGGAATACGAGGACGATAGTTTTACAAATTATTTAACGCCCGATGTAATTATTTGGATTAAAATGAGAAAATTGTAAATTTGAAGAATATAGAGACTAAATATAGATTACTACGAATATATGTACAAAATATGAATTAGAATAAGATGGTACTTTCGTTCTGCATATCACATTGCAAATCTGACCTATTACACACACACACGCGCGCGCGCGCGCGTATTTCATGGCTCAATGATCATTAGCGTTGACGTAGTGAATAATTACTTCAGTGGTAGAAGAAATCGTATAGTAGTATATTAGAATAAAATCATGAAAAATCATTTTACAAAAAATTAAGTAACTATAATGAATTATGATGTAAATGTGTATTATTACAGGATTTCTTGTCATGATTCGATGGATGTTGTTTCGGTTTTTGTTCTCATATTTTTAGTTTTCTTCTATTTATATTATTCCAACAGAGTTAAATATTATTTAAGAATATAAAAGTGTATAATAAAAAAAGTCATACGGCAACTGTACCAATGTAATTGAAGGGTCTTTGGAGGACTTACTACATTAATTATTGATGAAACTTAAGCACTAGATAAGTATACGATAATTTTATCAAATCGTCGTGAAAAGAGTAAAAAGTATTGATTGAATGAGTACTCAAATGAAAAATGATTAACAAGATATAATAATTATAAAAATACCTATATTTTAACTGATTCTGATAGAGTATGTCTTAGTTATATAAATGTTCGTAGTTACATTTAACTTAGTATTTCAGAGTTTTTTTTACAAAAATCATGAAAAATGTGATGCATACGTGACGCGTCTCGGTAAATTTATATTAATAGAAAATTATAACGAATTTGTATAATTTAATAGTTAATGAAATACGCAAAGCGCACGAATTTAATTTACCGCGTTTGTTTATGTTAATATATTCAAAGTTCACAAAAAATTGGTTGTTCGTTTGCCTGAAAATAACAACTAGACACTTCACCGTCATAATTATGAATTACACATCGTCACTGCTTAGAATGTCCTTAATATTGCTGCATAGAATCGAAGAATTGTGTCGATCAAAGAATTCACTTACTCCGAGAAGCTAATCATGATAACAAAGTTCCTTTTAAATTATTGAGCATTATTATTCCGTACGTTTCACTTGGACAGATGCACGTAGAGAGTGACGTGACAATTTACAGAGCAACTAATTTTTCAAAATACGCAAGTTAATTTAATTTCCAAAGGTAAATCGACGAGCATTTTTAATTTTAGAATTTGCCGAGGGGCCTTTAAAACTGCGAGGCGCATTTAACCCAGTGATAAAGCAATTTTTATACGTTGGGTGCATTATACGAACGAAAAGCGAAGGCACAGTCATCGAAGAGATGGACAGCAAAGCTGCAGCCGACTGCCGGCTCACGTTGGTGAGAGTTTGCAGTACCTTTCGCAAACATGCCTTGCAATTGCGAGAGCAGAGATTGAAGTAAACTGCTGAGAGATGTTCCGAACTTTAATTACTCTGTCCTCGAGCTTGTGCAGCTTAGAGCAAATAACGTCAGACTCTTCTCTTCTGGAAACCCTTCTCCTTCATCATGGGCCCCCCTCCCCTCGCCATTTATCCACACAAAATAGATCAAAGTCCGTACACTCGCATGCACGTTCTATTATTTCAGTGATCGTATAACAACAATTAAACTTCGGGTAATTTTCTTAGCTTTTTATTTTTACTGTTTGTTCATCGGGGGATAATAAGTCTTACAATAACGTAAATCAGAGATGTAAATCTTCATCATAGTATGGGGATCCTGTACGCAACTGAATACATACTTGTCGTTGTCGAAGTGATCGCAGTACGTGAGGCTGTGGACGCACTTCCATTTGAAATTCTCAGCAATGTTTATGGTGTAACTGCGCGAAACAAAAGAGGGTTTCATTGTCATCAAGGAAGTTACGAGCTAAGGATGTAAGTTCTGTCGGAAAGAGTAAAGAAAGACTAGTGATAAACTAATGGAATAATATGCAAAAAAATAAACTTTTCTTTTTTAACATATGGATAAGTGTCGTAACAGTCCTTTCGGAAATTTGTAAAATCTAAACAAGTCGTCTGGCGCATTGCTTCCTTCGAATTCACGGAGAGGCTTTCCTTACACTTTCGTGGCTACATACCAGCTGCTGCAGTCGATCCTGAAGTATTTGTAATCTAAGTCTCGGGCGAGAACCCAGCTATCGGCGATGAGTCGTCTGGCGAGACCTTGACCCTGATGATCCGGGTGTATGGCCAAGTGCGAGCACTCGAATATATCCGTGACGTCTAAGGTTTCCCAGAGATTACTCACACGTGAGCAGAATACGTAAAAATTCAAGAGATCTTTGGTAGGACTGTCCATGCTGCTGGCTAACTTTTCCAAATTTTTTATGTCAGAGTATTTCGCATTCACGTTTATGGCAGCGCCAACCACACGTTCGGTCTGCATCTCCTCCACGAATATTGTCATGCCATGGTATAGTTGGTTGCGTAGTAACTTGATGAATCCCAAAGTTGGCCGACCGGCGAGTCCTAAATTTACGATGACCGGTTCAAAGTTACAGTATGTCTTTACCATGAAACTCATTATGCTCTCGTAGTTCTCCGGATATGCGATGTGTACGTAGTATTGCGGTTTCTGTGGTCCACAATTTCATAACATTAATTTCATAGTCTTTCTTGATCAACAGATTTGTGCTCCTACATCTTTTACTGAAATAGGCTGAATTCCAAAAAAAATGTTTATCGCTGGAAGTTTGCACTTTAATGTTTTTTTTTTTTTATCAATTAATTAGAGCAATGTCGTTGAAATAGAAATTGATGCACGTTGAATTAGTAGAATTAACATTACATGGTTGTATCGTACGTACATATGCACGCACGCACGCACGCACAGAAGCACACACACACGCACACAGAAAAATATGCATATGTAAAATTGTATAATATCTCTTGGAATTATAGAGATAATAATGATTATAGAGTATCACAGTCTTAATTTTAGATATTTAATTAAAATAGATATGACTTTTACTTTAGTTTGCAACAATTTTAGAGCTAATGCGCATTTTCGTTTTACTCACGAACTTTCGGCCACACATCTTTTGACGAAATCCATATTTGAATGGATTCTTAAAAATCAATCTACTTAATATCGTAGACATATTTTAAATTAGCTTTAACCTTTTTTCGAAAAAATGGAATAAAATAGACTCTTGTGGAAGTTTGAGTAACAATTTAACCTCGAAATGTGCTTGAAGCCGATGATATGAATTTAGCAATAAATTCTCATGTTGTTAAGATTGTTAGATTGTAACAAAATTCATAAAAGAGTAAAATTTTCTTTTTCACTTAACTCATTTTTTACTTAAATCAAGATCATCAATGTAATAATTAAAATTTTTGTTTTTTCCAATTAATATTTTTTTAAATTTCAAATTATGTTTAAGTAAAATATCAGCCTGTATATTTCCAAAATAAAAATATTTGACATCTTCTTCTATCTAATTTATGATTCTTGTATAAATTTATATAATTAATTTTAATGAACGAAAAGAGATGAAATACCAAATATAAGAAAAATAAATCAAAATTTAGAGTCTCTGACTTCAAGAGATTTAGTTAATTTAATTTTTGTTAATTATTAATAAATTGTGATAATATTCCTTTGTTATTGAATAAACTTATAGCAACTAAACGTGACATTCACATTAATCGAAGATTTTCTTCTTATATGTAAACTACAAATCAAAGAACTTCATTTTCAAATGTAAATATAGTCTCCAGTTTTTAATTCAGTTTTATGATGAATTATTCTCATACGATTCTTTTAGTAGATAAATGCCTCGAATGTTTTTATCTTTATTATGATCAGTATTATTATTCATGCAATAAAATTGTGTTTCTTTTGACGTTTCAATGCAGCTGACATATTTTAAAATACTTCTTTTTTTTTTATTTAAAGTGAAGTTTTAGTATTAGATAAACAAAGATAGACATATAATATATCTCTATTAGAAATATTGACTATTACTATTCAAACTAGTACCTGAAAAATAAACCAAATAAAGTTAATAAAAATATTCTGGATTTTTAAACTTTTGAAAATAACTTTATTAATAAATACGAAGAAAATTCTGATTGTAATGATATAAAATTGAAAAACGAACTATTAATCGAAAATTTTTAATAAGTTAAAAATATAAATGAATTAATTATGAATTAAATTCAGTTTCTTTTACTAAACACAGATAAGTGCTAATTATTACGGTTTTAATAAGTTTTTCATGAATACTTATTTTCTAATATTAAGTGATCGTGGCTATTTAGATTCGAATTATGCATATTTTTCGAAACCAGAACGATTAATACGAATTTTAATTTGAATTCAAAATTTAATTTAGATTTTATTGATTTAAACTAAAATGTATTTTTTCTTATATTATATGTATTTAAATATGAACATGTTAGATATATATATAGTATTTTGCTTTTGTAATAATAATCTAATTTGAGTAGCATTTTTAATAAATTGCTTAATTTAAAAATTGACTATCGATATTCTCCTCTCTCTCTCTCTCTCTCTCTCTCTCTCTTCTACCTCTGCTTTCTTTCTTTCTTCTCCTTTCTGTCGCATTCTCTCAGTTTTCTCTCACTCTGTCTATTACAGGAAGCAGCCTATGGCATTTCATACGCAATCTATAAATTCGACACATCTGTATGATTTCAATTAACCTCTGTAAATTATCTTAAAATAATATAATGAATTGTGTATAAGTAATTAATTTTCGTTAACTTCGAATACCTTGTTTGTATTATATTTAAAATATCGCTTAAAATAATTTTTTCTATTTTAAAACATTGTTCAAAAACTTAAAAGTTTATATTTATTCTGAGTTTAAATGTCTTATAACTGATTTTTTCATTTATTAAAACGTATAGAAAACCAAATCAAAACAGCATAAAAGTTAAGTCGGTTATTCAAATATTTCTGCATAATTTTAAATATAAATTGTATTATATAATTGGATAATAATGTACAAACAATCAATTATAAAGAAAAAATATCCAAGTAATGCAATTTTTTAAATAATAAAATGTGTACATTTGAATAACTAAGTACGTTATTTTGAATAACTGATGTATGTTAATGCATATACATTTTTGAATAATATTTAGTTAAATTTGAATAACAGATTGTATTATTTCCAATGATAATCTATGTCTAAAAAGTAAGTGAAAAGTCACACATAGCAGAACAGAAATGTAATTCGCTTGAAATCCGACATTTTTCCGTGAGTATACTCTTTTGTTACCAACTCATCTGTTTATCCATTTTATATCGGTTGCTTAGATACATTTAACGGTAAATTAATGTATTATTAATTTAAACACAAGATAGTTTCAGCTTGTTTATATTTTTATAGAATCAGAAAAAGAACAGATATAAGCAATAATAAGCAATTTTGTTATAAAAACAATCAAAGAATGTTCATTTTATACGACATATTTAATTCTATTACATGAAAAAATTTTATTTATATAAAAATATCAATCTTGGAAAAAGAATTAATTATTAATATAAACATACTGATTGAATTGAAACAAAATTTTATTTTTTTTTTATACGTAATATATATTGCTTCTGATATGTTACTTTGATAAAAATATTGTATCTTGTTATATATGAATCATAAGTAGAATCATTATTCATAAAAGTCGATCAATATTGATAAATCGTTGTACATAATTCAACTGGGATTATTGGTTAATAATGAATGATAAGTAACGTGTAATAAAATTTAATCGATTTATTATTGAATTGACTTCTAAATATTAATCTATTTTCTAATGATGTTATTCTGATTCAATTTTATAATCATCAGTTGAATAGTGCTTTAGTATATAGTGCAATATTTTCAAATTTATGCAGGAAAATATTGCAAATGTTAAAAAGTTTAATAAGCAGGCATTGATAAAGATGTAAAAATATGAAAATATTATTATAAAAATGTGAAAATATACGAAGCTAAACATTAAAGATGTTATCTCAAGTGATATCATAGGTCAATAATACAAATATTCAAACAATGATTGTGTGCATATTTTTGCGTGGTTGAAATTGAAGAAATGGTAGATCAATGAAAGTTGATCATATCTATTTGTAAAGATATATCCAGAAATAAATTGGTATAAATATCCAATAAATGTTTTGTTGTTCTACATCCATAGATACGTATGGATATTTATGAATTCGTATGAGATTATGTACAGTTTCATGTATAACTATGAATTCCCGTAAAGGTAAATTATCTTGTGTACAAATTTAGGATTTATACAAAAGTCGCGTGAAACTCTGTATCGGTCATGTACGAATAATCGTTTTTACCTAGTTTCGAATTTTACTTTCTTGCTAAGCACAATTTATGCCCGATATTATAGAAAATTAAAAACACTTGAGTAAAATATAAGTGGCCTGTCACATGTATTCGTATTTATGCTTAAAATAACATACAGCAGAAAATAAGGATTGTTATCGTACAATATGAACTTGAGATAAACTGATTGTATATCTTCTATCATAAATTACTTAGGGAGAGTAGTGATTTGAATAATTTCATCTACAACTTAATTTCTCTTTATATGTATGAATATACATAATTTTATGTGTAAGTTCGTCTATAATATTATACCATTAATTTACGTTAATTAATTATCCAGCCACATTATAAGTGAGTGTTTATGAAGAGATCACTAATTAATTAATTTTTTCTCATTTATAATGATTAAGCTTTGGTAAAAATTAATTTTATCGTGTACATAAAAAGTTAAATTAAGTCATCATGTGTATAAAAGCTTTGATTTCAGTCTTATTAATAAATAATTATTAATACCGTATATATAAGGCATAAAATGTTTAAATCATTTTTTATATGACCGTTTTTACCATACATTATTAACATGTAACCATTATTATTTGATATATTTTATTGATATGTTGATGTGATTTTTATTTGATATTCATATAATTAGAAAATAGTTGAAACGCAAAGTAGTAATGTCAATCGATTGACATAACATACTGATTCTCAATACTTTATAAAAATTTAATGCGCATTAAATTCTAATGCTTAATATAGTTTAACGTATTGACGATGATAATTCGGAGGAGGAAGACTCAAAGAAAAGATAAACACTCGGCCTTGCTAGTCTGAACTCAAGACCTTCGTAAATTTCTTTCTTCGAGTCGTCCTCATATCACAATTATAGAGAAAAATTCGATGCTATGCTACGTCACATACATGACAATGCTTACAAAATTTTAATATTAAAGTTATTTTTTAATTTTCAAAATACATAAAATCAGAAAATTTTAACGCTCGCACTTAAGAATAAAAGAATAAAAATTGCGCTGTATTATGTAGTTTGAATGGAAAACATTTTCATATTTATAGACTGTATTTCTATAAATTAATTAAAAGTTTCATAACTGATTAAAAAAAAAAAAGTTTTTTTTTAAGCTATCATAGAAATATTGATTGCTATGTAATATTCAATATAATTAAACCACATATTATGAAAGCTTAATTTAAGTAAGAAAATTATCTACATATACTGTATGTTAAACTTCCAATGAAAATTATTATTTGAATTTATTTTTAAGTTTTCTTAACATTGCAAATGAATTCTTTTTAAAACAATTTTTAAGTTGAAATTCCTGAATTGTATATTTAATTGATCACTTGTGAAATAGTTGCTATGGTGCTTTCAGATTCTACGATTGCATAAAAAAAGTCTTTTGAATGCCAATATTTGAATCTAAAGTTATTAAGAAAGTTAAAAGAGAAGTTAAGAAAAAATTATTTATGTTTAATACAAATTAGAGTCAGACTACTGTTTTTGTGGCTGCAGGTATAGCTGTTGATTATATTGCGTAGATTTAGCTCCAAAATCAAGAAATATTAAATTGTAATTTTAATTGCACGAAGCACTTTTTAATAAATCTGTCATATAATACGTAAAGACATATCAATCAAAACATACGATACAATTTTTATGAATAACAAAATGAAATCTGCATGCTTTGTTTATATTCTTTATTGATTGGATTAATAATAGGAAAGAAATATTGATATTACGTGATTTAAGGTTGAATTCTATTATTTTAATAATATTTGCAATGGCTTCATTTCTTTCAAATATGGGGAAAAAGTATATAACGTTGGCCGAATAGCAACGAAGTTAGTTTAATATTGCAGACTTAATTAAAGTTTGAAGATAAGAATTTAATACTAATGTCGAACTTTTCATAATTCTGAAAACGAATTGAATTTTGATAATTTAACCTATTTCCTATCACACGAATATTAATATATATTACACATTCTAATATAAAGAATGAAATGTGAAGAGAGTATGATATAGGGTGTTTGATTAATAGCAGCAATTAAATATATTTCAATACAAATTCAATACCATGAATTTTTTTCGAATTTATTCACCCAACGCGAGCATAGAAAATGTTTTCAATTTAATTCAATTTGATCTAATTGAAAACTAATCGAGCAATTTTTTAAATTTCAATAACAAAGTATGATGCTTTGTAATATTCTCAATAGTATTGTATCTTATGTTTGTAACTGCTTAGGTACACAAATTGAACATCCGCATGAAGTCACGAACTTTGAAAGCTCGCAATCACTTGTACTTTTATTTAGCCTGATATTTAATTTAATCTTTCCTGGGTAGGCAAAAATAACGATATATCAAGAGGGAGATCTTTGACTCCGTAGTTTAGGACAATGAGTACATTATTAATGGCCATTAATCAAGCGCGCCGCGTGACATGTAAACAACGCGCTCGGAAGAACCGCCGGAAGTGTCATTAACGTGAGAAACTAGATCACCATCACATTCCAATTTTGATGGATACGTATATGTATTACATTAATTTCAATTTGATTGATTGCTTTTTATTTGAGCTGACTTCGGGATATTAGTAATCATTAGACAATGAATCGGTTATCGCATCGTTTATTTTTAATACCTTATACATATTGTACCGAGTAATGTCTTAACATTTTTTAATTTGTGAATAAATGTAAATATCTTTGGAGGTATATTTCGTATGTTCAAAGCCTTGCACTTTAGCTTTTCTTCGACTTTTTAATAAAGATAATCGACCGAATGTAAATTTAAGGATGCAGAATGCTTAATACTTTTTACTAAAGAAAGAGCTATGGGCAGTTTTCCGACTGTAAACGTAAATTAGTTTGACAACATTTAAGCAGTTTATATTGTTTTTAGAAAAGGTATTTTCGTGGCACTTTGTAAGACTGATGTTAAATTCAGAACTAAGTTAAGAAATCAGCCAGGCAAAAACTCTACGACACTTGAGTTGCATAAGTGAAGTTAAGTAATGCAATAAGTCAGAGAAAAATTGCAAATGTAATTCCTTAAAGTGTAACAAAGTAATTTTAAGCGGCAAAAATACGAGTTAAAGTAATTTTGGCATTTTAGTCCAAATTTGCTTTCGTATAAAGTGGGTTAACTTGAACAATAAATATGGACTGGTCAAGGCAATATCAAGTTTGGATTTATTAACGTTGCGAAACTCTCGCGACACAACGATCGTTTTATACAAAATGTATTCAACTAGCGTTCACAGACATAAATACAAAGCTAGATGCGTGAATGATTATTCCAGTGAAATCGTGATCGTTACAAGAGTCCATTATCAGTCTTATCGAGGTGCAACCAACACAGCAGTCGAGCCCTTAATGCTCGAATCTGCGCCTCAGTCGTCGCGTGCGACTCCAAGCGTCCGACGGTTCCACCTCCTTCTCCTCCTCCTCCTCCTCCTCCTCCTCCACCACTCGTGTCATTTCCATGTGGTCGACCCCGGGCCACCTCACCCCCTCGTAATTTGCCGGCAGCATCTCCGCTTCGGGCTCGAGCTTCCTAACCGGAGCCGCGGCCTCCTCCACCTCGAGACTCGCGAGCTCCGGCTCGTCGTTCGCGAAGCCCTCGAACTCGAAGTCGAAGTCGTCGGCTGTCTTCTCCTTGGTCTCCTCCTGTCCGTCCTTCATCGCAAGAGCCCGCAGCGCTATAACGCAGCAGGTGCACAAGGCGAGACACGTCCTCGTGGTGCTTCTCATTCTCACTCGGATTCGCGCTTGTCGCTGTTTCTTGTCCTGACCTGGGGTATCGACTGGGTTCGCCACAAGCTGGATACGCGGCTTTTATATCGTCGACGGAGCGAGAGATCCGTCACGGTTGCACGTACTGTCGCGGCTGGATTATTGCGCACTGTCGAGCTCCTCGAATGTTCTCTGCTGTTTTGTGCCACGTCATCCCTTTATCCTTTTATCTGCTTGCGAATGAAATATGGAATGACACTTTATGCTACTTTTTCCTCGAGGTGACCACTGCTCGCTTTCAAAATTTTGGAAACTCGCTCACCACGTCTTTGTTCTAACGATGTCGCTTCTTTATAAATTCTTTTTATGGAAGCATGAGAAACGGAGTCAGTTTTTCCGTTGTTTTCCTTCTGTCAAGGAAATTGACGATAGCTAGTGGAGTTCAGCAATTTTTGTTTATTTATAAGGAGCGCGTCTTTCAATTTTACTCGACGCGCGCCAAGTAAATTTTTCAATTATTTCTACTTATTAGGCAAGGAAACGATATTTTGGAAATAGAATGCATCAATGCACACGAATTAATATTTTTATAATTTGGTCCGTATTACGAGTTTTCGATTTAAGATATTTATACGAACTGTGACTTAATTATAAAATATGTTCAAACATACAGTTAATTTGTATTTTGAAAGGAATTGAAAGGTACCTCAGCGTAAGAATTCAATATAAACGTGAAGAATTTTCATGAAAATCTTGAATTTAAAGATGAAAATCTGTATACTGATTTGTTCAAAAAAGCATTGCACAATTTATTTTATCTCATTTCGTTAACTGTAATATAAAAGAAATTGAGTTAGACGCATAATTTGAAATTAATATTTCATAGTGCGATCAATTTTATAATTTTTATAATTTTTATAATTTTTGCGAACAAGCATAAAGCTTTTTTATTATTATTCTGTGCAATTTTTTAAAACAGATTTTTTCTTTCAAATGAATCGTAAGCACATTTTTTAGATAAAGCATGAAAACAAAAATGATTTTCCTTTAAAAAGAATTTGTACTTGAGAATAAGCTTTTATCTTATACGTGGAAATATCAATTTTCATTTTATTAATTCTTATCAAAGTCTAAAAATTGTGAGCAGAGAATAGTATTAAAAAGCGAATAAAAAAATATAATCTAAATTTAGCTCGAAACTAAATAGATTCGAAGTAAAGTTCTAATAATATCCAAATAATTTAATTTGAAAGTTAGTTTTCTTGAAATATTGAATAAAATTCATATCATCTTGCACATCAAAATTCATTGTCCTTTTTGAACATTAAACTTCTGAGATACGTACTTCGTATTTTTCTAAAATTTCCTTTACGTTTTTATTTAGAGCAATGATATATAGACACACGTAATATATTGTTTTTCATTTTAACACGCTAAGAATTAAAAGTTATGTATCAAATTATAGTATCTTATTTAGTTGAACATTGACACAACAAAAATTGTAAGAAAGGAAAATCTATAGTTTTTTTTTCGACTGAAAGTATTGAATTCTAATTAGAATTCTCAATGCTTATCTGAAAGCAATAATGTACAACTTACGCCTACTCGAGAAATAAATGCTTTTTCAAAGGTAAATTGTTCACCTTACAAAGTTTGTGCGTTAACAGGGACAGCATATTTGCATATGCATAGATATATGAGGTTGTGTACAGCAAAACACACGCATATAAATACTATCCATGTTATTTCGCAAACTTTGACTACGTTTTCCTCAACTTCCTCTGCAATTAAGAGGATTAAATTAATTTTTTAATGTATGTAAGTTTATTTTCTCTATGAATGTCTCATTTATAAAAGTTGCAATTTCAAGGAGTTATACGAGTGTTTATGTATAATTTTCCTTTTAATATAGTGGAATATAAATATCAACGTATTGGTTTAGTCTTGTGTGGATATGTGTGAGCACAGGCACGAGTGTCCGCACGTATCTTTATGTCTTCAAAATCAATAACTTGTAAAAGTCTAATAGTTAGCTTTCCTACATTTGTTTGATTTGAATATTTTAAAGTATAATGCTTGAAAGTAGTTGTAAAAAGTATATTAACGAAATCTCCGAGGTGAAAATGGTGATTGAAGTGGAAATAATAATAGTAGTGTCAGTAGTATTGGTAAAAAACAAGTATTACTAAACTACCGCTACTGTTAATACTACTACTACTTCTACTATTACTATTAATAATAATAATAATAATAATAATAATAATAATAATAATAATAATAATAATAATAATAATAATAATAATAATAATAATAATAATAATAATAATAATAATAATAATAATAATAATAATAATAATAATAATAATAATAATAATAATAATAATAATAATAATAATAATAATAATAGATAAATAATTCATAAATAACTTAAATAATTCTTAGTTAATATTTATATCAACGTTTTGATACATCATCTGAGGTATTACATCATATTTACATGATGACAATAACATCGTGGTTGAAAATAATATTATAGAATAACGAATTTAAAACAAAATGTGTAATGTTCATTAATAGTTCATTATCATTTCACGGGCGTTAAGCTGCTTTAGCAGTTGTATTTTTCTTATAATAGGATTAGGAGCAAACGTACATTAAATACTTTTACACATATAATAATATTCACATAATGACATTATGAGGAAATTTAAATTAATTCTGGTTAAACGGAGTCAGTATCTCACATTTTTTTGTGGGATTACACACCTTACGAATGATACGAGTCTTATCTTGATTCGATGCAGTTGCATGCAAATGTACAAACGAAAACCATGAGAATCTAGTCTTAAATATAAGGTGTCGATAATATACCGATTATGGGACTCGTATATTATAAAAGAATATTGCAACGAAGAATTGTAATAACGATAGTGACCGTAAACCGCATTAATTATTGCATTTTTTATTTGATATCACAGAGCATGACACAGTTATTGCAACTAATAAACCTTGCATGAAATGTATGAATTTTTATAATGCATCGCGTACCTTCTCGGTATTTGTTTAAAATTAGTCATACGGTGAGTTTTTCCTCGTTTCTTTTTCTCGCGCACACATCCGTACTTCGAATTACGTTATCAACGGACTCTCAAGGGACTGATAATGTTATCGAAAGTCCGTTTTCTCATTCCCATTGAATCAAAACGTATACCTTATAATCGTCTGTACTGCGAATTATAGTGTAGCATGTAGTCAAGAATAAAAATGGAGAGAGATCTGAATATTTGGTTTCTTGCGGACGTGACGTCACAACTTCTTGCTTCCTTATGAGCGCCGGAGACTCGATGAACTGCTCTGCAGAAGCTTAATCACAAGCATATGCGTAATAGGATGTCGTTACTCGCAGTTAAGCTTTTGGCTTCAGGATCATCGAGCGTCGCGCTCACGTATGGACAATTGTGAGCCGTAATTATTAGCCGACTCGTATGACAATTAGTGCGTATCGATGATTAGGGTCTTTGCATTTCAGTCGTCGGAGCATAAGGATCATACGTAATGTATGAGAGTTCAAGCGATAGCTTTATATCGTAGATTGCATTAGATGAACAGCCCATAGAAAATGCAAAACGAAGTCACTAAAACCATACGTGCATTATTTTCCCCTTAACAAGCATTTGAAATCCTGTTTACGTTTGAATGGAGGAATTTTCATCCAAGCTTGCGCATACATTTTTTCATAATTTGGATGCTCGTTCTCTGCATAATTCAAATACTGTATACATAGCTATTGCGCTTTATAACAATTTATATTTATGGAGGTATGAACAGAGCAAGACTCGGGGAAAGATTAGCTTGTAATATTTTCATCCATCCATTCCGTACAATACTAATTATTATTTTAGAAAGGCTTTGTATTCTAAAATATTCTTTAGAAATTCAATTATACAGTGTAGCTGACGTAACTAAAATTATTATTTCTTTTCGTCGTTAGAACATCGTACATTTACACGCCATTGTACAGAGATTTATTGTACTAATACTACAAAGAGTCAAACAGCAATTGTAGCTGAAAATGTTGCAATAGTCGTTCGAACGAGCGCAGTTTCACATATAAATGTAAAACAGTATACGTTAAATCTATATCACCTAAATAGCCGCGGTTTCTTTTTAGTTAAAAGAACAAACTGTAACTGTAACTGTTCAGTTTGTAAAATTATTAGTTTTGCGAGAGTTTTATTTAAAAAATTGCATAAATACCGCTTTAATATTGTTTAAAACGTTGAAACTGGCTATTATTGAAAAAAAAATAAAAATAATTTCTGAATCCTATCTTAAGCTACAATGTAAATATGATTACAACTTTATGAGTCCTTACGCATATTGAGTTATAATCAGGATTATGGAGAAGTTACTTGCAAACTACGCGTATTATATTGCAAGCGCATAATTTTACATAATTGTAGTATATTTGATGAAAATCACAAATCAGGTGTTAATTTTGGGAGTACGAAATACTTTAGATCTTCTCAAAAGAATTGTTCGATATTATTAAAACTTTGGATTATGCAAAATTAGGAGAAACTTAAAGGACAATTACTTATCGATCGTATGTATTTTTTAAATTTTTAAGAATCGTTTAAGACTTTTTTAATCCTCCTCAGTTAATCGTTCAGCTTTGTTTTCCATTTTACTCTTATAATATTTATATAATCTTATTTTCTTCGCTAATTATTGCTAACTATTCGTTACATAATATCACCGTATTCGAATACATTAGTAGAAGTTGTAGCGGTTGTAACAGTTGTAACGAATCAAATAAGTATCTGTTATTCTACTCGAATACCGGCAAATTTTCACTTAACGTAGTGTTGAATTTCAAAACTTATGCCAATGTCTTAAGCAGTGATATAAAATGAAATGTGAAATTTTTTTATAATGTCGATTTTCATACCGTATTAATCCACGAAACAATATTTAATATTATAGAAGATATGATAGAGCAGTACAGAGAACTATGTAAGTCACTATCAGATAATTATTATCAGATACGTGTACCATTATTGTCATTGTCTTTGTTCCGTGATTATCGTATTTGAATTAATCCGATGCTCATCATTGAATATTTCCATGGAACCTATTGCACCCGACCTAGACACTATTGGAATTATATTAAAAAATTATTTACAGTATTTCTATTGTTACCATTTATGTATATTCCACGTGTGTTCTTTATTTTCAGCTTTCATAAAGTTTATAGCTATAAGATGCATGATACGTACTCAAGCACTTTGTGCTTATTTTGTTTATAAGAGAGCAACCAGTATTACGTGAAATAACATTTTTGTCATCTATTATCGCAGCTGCGTTTTGACGAACTCGTTTCACCGTGATATTTTATTCATCCTACAGTGTTTTATGATTATTATTCGTAGCTGGTACACTGTTACTTTCAGTTATTCTATATAAAATCCATTATCTTTTTACAGCCACTGCTCGTAGTGGTAAAAGTTTGATTAGTCAGTTTGATAAAAAGAACCTGAATTTTCAATGCATCGATTAACTAAGAAAAGTAAGCAGCACTTTAACGCACTTTTTGTCGATAATTCGATGAATTGCGAAACGAGCGACAAGAGAATACACATCATTCTATCATTTTAAGCGAACGACTACCAGGAATTGCCGAATATCCCCTCAACGAAGTGCATCGATGATATTCGAAACAGTCGATCAATTAAAACTTCGTCAGATTCACGTATTCGCGGAACCGATTGCCGTTCTATCAGGGAAGGTCGAAAAATCATCCGTTCGCGCGTTAGGGAATCCCTTTTCGGCTATTGAGTGAAAAAGTCGCTTCGTGTTAAGCAAGCGGTTCTGCACCGAATTGCGCAAGTACCGCGTAGGAATTCCGAGGGAGCATTGTCAATGACAGAGGCTGTTCTTGAATTACCCACATCGACCGTGAAGTATGTTCGACATTCCCTATCATACGTAGTCCTTGGATGTCTCGTATAAAGCTGCGAGACTGTCCGAGTATCGCACAGTGTTCGAACTCCTTCTGCTCCTGTTTCACATTAACCGTGCACACCTGCATAGTCATCCGGTTATTTGGGAGCTTCGTTCGGTAATCTCAGCGAGATTCGTTGACTCTTATCCGACGTCCTGTTTTCCTTAGCGAATATTCTCGAAATTTCGAAGAAAGGGGTAAGAGTTGTTGTTCTTTTCCTCGCCTATTTCCCATACTTCTACTGGCTTATCTTTCATTACCTTCTCTGCTACTATTTTCTTTTTTACCGAGCAGCTTATTATTATTTCATTACCACTTTTAGTCTAGTCGTTAAAATGCTTTATATAATATTGATTATTTCGTGCAATTTCAACATCTTCGCCTTAAATACATAATTAACGAAGTTTAATATTAATCTCTCCTAGTTCCACTATTCAAATTCAATTAATTTCTTCGTCGCGTTTATCATTAACATTATTAACTAAATTAATTAATTCATAATCATTTGAGCTATTTTCAATGTTACTGCTCAGGACGATTTAATACGATTCGATAACGTAATTTCCATCAATTCGACCCACAATATTTTAGGGAACAAAACTATTTCTATCGATGGGAAGTGTATTTTCCACGATGCTTGAAAAACCAGGCTTAACAAACATTTGGACTTAACAAACTTATTCATAGCGCATAAGCGCGAATTAAAAGCGAATTAACGATCGGCGGGGGTGTCGATATGTTTGTCATTGATGCAGAAGTCACGAGGATGAAGATCGCGCTGCGGATGTTCGCGGTCGCGTTGTTGGCGTTGGACGTCCGCGCGAATCCGACTCGGACGGAGCGGATGATGGTGGCACAGATGCGGATGTCGGACCTGGAGGGCTCGGCCACGGGTTACGCTTACGATCAACGCCCAGGTCTACCTGTCTCGTACGTGCAGTATACGAGCCACGGATCTGGACCGTACGCTTATGCCGACTACGGCCAGTACGACGACGGAGTCGAAGCTCTCGCTCCCTACTATCCCCTCGTGCACCACTACGAGAGTCCCCATCATCTCCACGACTACCACCACCAGCATCATCATGGGGAGGACGAGGCCTTTGAAGAGGGTGATGGTGCTGAGCGACACGCCGAGGATAATTCCATACACGCCGAGCAAGGCGAAAAAGGCTATGGAACTCATCGCGATTTCGATCAGGGCGAGAACGAGCACCGCGAGGTTGATCACCACGAGGGTACGTACTGGATTCCGTCGTGGATATCCTCGTGAAGAGCTTTCATGCGGAATGACTGCGCTTTTTCTCTGCGAATTTCCAACTTGACATATCAGACATATTGCAACTTGATGACAACTGAAATTTCTTCAATCTCTGAGTTTTTATCGACTAATTAAACCGAAGTCACGTGCTTGAGAATACAAACGGACACGTAAACGCGCGCGTGTACACGCAGCTCGTATAATGCACTTCGAATAGGAGCGTCAATTCAAGTTCAAATTTAATTCTTTGGGTGTATATACATATTACACGAATGCAAACATAACTAACGCATTAAACTTAAATGTAAACTGCCGTTTTTGCATGAGAAATGGTTTCACGTCTACAGCACAACATATTACTGTGTACCTGCATATTGACGTACGTATATGCATAGTTGTGTTTATTAATACCCTAAATTTAATTCTGAGGAACAACGAATCTCTTATTTTATTATTGTTTTCAACTGTGTGTGTGTGTGCGTGTGCGTGTGCGTGTGCGTGTGCGTGTGTGCGTGTGTGCGTGTAATTAACATTACTTAATTAAAATCACTGGTACTTACAATATGTAAAGGAAAATTTATTTTATTAAACAGCCGTTTTGTTAAAAAATGAACTAATTTCATATGTACGCGCGTTAATCGCTATTAACATTTAATATTTATACGTATGAATTTTATATTATTTTGTTTGAGAATAAATACCATTTTCATCGCGATTGACGTCGTATTATGATAAGAAATTTCCTTAAATATACTTTTCCAGTGTTCAGTCACATAGTCAGAATTATGCATAAAGATTATTAATGTCACTATCAGTTGACGCGTTGTCTGTGAAATACCTATATTTTTGTTCTATTTAAAAAACCCCGTTTAACATAATTATTGATCATTTTTTCTATTGCGATAAAGAAGTGTTATTATCGTAAAAGCTTAAAAGTTACTTCGAAGTGTCTCAATTTTACGCGGTCCTTGAAGTTTACTTTCGTTTATACGACAAGTCGGAGAATTCAGAGTCTAGATTAAAACCGATATTAATTAAGCGGTAAATTCGTACTTTTAAATTATCTCAAGTGTAAATTATCTAAGCTAACCATGAAAAATTGACGAATACTTTTAAATTTTAATCACAAATAAGATTCTAGAAAATTAAACTCCAAATTCAATAAGACGATTTGTGACGATTTGTGACGATTTGTGACGATTTGTGACGACTTGTGACGAGAAAACAAAAGTGAAAATGTTCAGTATTCTCGTGAAAATAAAAGAAGCCCGTTTGCGACGCAGGGGAATACAAGGATGGGGCAGGCCACGAGGGTGGCCATGAAGAGTCGAACTCGAAGTATGACGCGCACGACGAGAGGGAGGCGGGACAGGAGGGCGCCAACTATGGGAACAAGGTCTACCAGAAGAAGGGGCACCGCACATCCGGCTTCCACAACGTCTACCGCAAGGATGAGTACAAAAAGGACACGGATTTCTACGACGAGGACCACGATGGAGGACACTACGAAAAGTACGGGGCCATCGACGCTCACCACAAAGACGAGGCGGCGGGTTACGAGAAAGGTGGCAAACACGATTCCGGATTCGAGCTCGGGAAGCACGGCCAAGAGGGTCACTACGACAAGGGACACGAGCACAGTCTGCGCAAGGGGCACCAGGGGGACGAGGGCGAGAACAGCTACCGGGAGGAGCACGCGGACTATGATAACAAGGCCGCCAGGCACAAGTCCAATCAGCACGCGTTCAAACAGGGTCATGGTTATCGATAAGCCTGAGTTTTGCATACCGACGCCGTGTAAATATCTTCCCAAGTCCGTCCGCGAGTTTCGGGTGTTTTTTTTTATCAATTACTTAGACTTTGTCAATTATCGTTGTGCACGTATACCGCATCTGCATGATTTTTGGTAAACTTTTCACTAGCTTCCCGTATTCGAAGGAATTTGAAAGTCTCAAGCGTTCAGTCTTCACGTACATCCGGTATCGTTTTATTTTAAGGGATGGAAAATTTTGTTTTGATATAGAGATTTGAAAGGAATCGAATTATTTCTTACCAAATTGCTGATAAACCATATTCTGTTCTTCGATATAAGCTTTATTGGAATGTTCCTCTGTTTTGGAAAATGTATGTTTTATACCGAAATTACTAATGCTATGCACATGGAATAACAGCTGTATAAGTCACAATTATTAAAGTATTACGTATATCACATAAGATTTTTTTATTTCTTGAGTGCCAATACTGAAAAAGTTCTTCTTATAAAATGTCGCTAATTTCATTTTGCCGAAACTGACGTTTCAAAACATTTGAAGATTAAAAATAACACGAGTTAATGAAAAGCCGTTAAAATTTTATGTAGTATAACTTGATGGAAATTGTGTACTCTTAGGACTCGATAGTTTTGTATTGTTTTTTATTGAAATTAATAATAATATACTATGCTTGATAATTTACTTTCTAGGAAAATTCAAGAAAAATTCAGCTTTGAATTATACCGTACTTGAAGAATTATATATTAATGTCCTGCTGTTTTTAGGAAAATGTGAATGCAATTTTTTCGTATAAATTAATTACAGTTTTTATTTTCTCAGAAAATTTTATAAGTAATTTCGAAGGATTAAATAGGCAGTTGGTAAAAAAATTTATTATTTGAATTCAAGAATTAAACGTCAAAAACTCTCGTCACGTGTTACAAGAAATTACAAAAAGTAATGTCATCTAAAGACAATCGTGCATTTGCAGTGAAATAAATACACATTAGATAAACAGCGTGTAAAAAATACTGGTTTTTGGAATAATACTGTAACGAAGGTAAAATGTACTTTGATATATTCCTCCACGTCGCAGCTACTTGTTGCGAATTTGAGGTTGTCAAAGGGGTCAGTATTTAAGTAAAATTATATCGAAAGAACTGAAATAAACTTCGCTCTAAAAAGTGGCATTTTACCATAGCACAACAGCTTGAAAGTAGAGAAAACATAAAAAATGCTACTAAACGTGAATGATAAAGAAAGTTTTTAATGCTCTCGCGTAGTTTTATGCTTCAATTATTCATACGCAAGTTGTGGAAAAATCTCGCGAAAGAGCAGCGGCGCATTATACTTTAATAAAGTAGATTTGCATAAAGCACACGCACGCTTATTTATTTCTTTAATCCTTTTCTTTTAAACTTTATATAAGTTTTTATATACATATACACATATATATATATATATATATATATATATATTGTTATTACATATATACACATATATGCGAAATGATTTGTATTTAGTAAGCATTTGCAGAAAATCTTTAATTAACGTCGTCTCTTAATTAACGATAACCAAGTCTTTCCACTTACTTGATCACACTGTTTCCACGATTCAAGTTCGTTTTCATAGCGTTCGCCTCTCTTTCCCAGTTCTAGCTATCCTTTCAGTCGTAGCGTGTTACCCTTCAAGGATTAGTTAGCATTATATTGCGCATTGAGGTAACAGCGCCATTAGAAAAAAGCCCAAAGTCGTACGCTCTTACGTGAAACCTCAATGCCCGTTGATCGATGAAAAGGAGACGATGTCGACATTGTTGGTATATGTCAAGAAAGTAATTAGGCCGAAAGTAGAAAAACACGAAGCGCCAATCACCTCCACCCACCCGCACACGCGCGGGCACACAATATACGCACTGCGTGCGAATTTTCTTTCTCGTATTTTTCACGGATGCTGCAATTTACATTTCTGCGTACTATTAAGCAATGTGACAACCTTCTATAGCAAATCCACCTAGAAAGGTTCTTTTACTACGAGTATAAAAGCTACGAGTGTCATTTATATGGTCTTGACTGAATGCTTTTAATCACACGTACACTTATCGAAGTATCATTACAATTTTTCGATATTTCTAGTTTTTTTTTCTCTCTTTCGACAATAAAATCATGCGCGTACATAAAACGACCAGCCGATAATGACATTCTTGTAACGCCAAAGGATTGACCTTAGCTTTCGTCTTTTGACATCGAACCTTCAATTGACTGGAAGATACCGAATTTTCGCTATGACAATCGCATCGCTACAAAATACAATTAAAGCGTTGCTTCTTCTGATGCTGATTCCGCACTTGACATTATCGAAGGAGATACCGAAAGCCGAAGAGCAGAAGAAGGAGAGCACGACGAAAGACTTGATAGCGGCTACGAGCTACGTCTACAGCAAACATGGCGATGGTCACGATTCCTTTGATCATCTTGGTCCTGCAAGATTTCGGAGTATCCACGGACTGAATACAGGTCTAAATTTTCCTAGATTCTCCAGCCGTTTCAATTTTCCTACTAAATATAAAGTTGGCAGCTTTGGTGGAGGTGCGATGTCGAGTACTATACTTTAATTTTATGTATCTCAGTGCAGAAGCCACTTGTGTTCATTGGTTATTTCATTAATGAATTCATGAAAAATTATTTATAAACTATTCGAAAGTTGCGTAAACATACTTATTTAAAAGACGGGAGTCAGCTAATTCGAATATTTTAGCTAAGAATGGGTGGAAGTGGTTTTTGAAATTAACTATTCACGTGACCTTCGTTTTAACAAGTATATATGTCTTCTCTTTCCAAATGCTCGTAATAGTGGGTAGTGGCATCGACGACATTGGCACCGGACGACTTAGTTTATCTCATGGGATAGGCAAAAAGACCTTTGGATCGGGTAGTTCGTATCTGGACACTGACGACATCGGTGACTCGATAAGTTCTGTAGGTTTGAATCGTTACGGTCCATCAGCCTTCGACCTAGAATCCCACGACGAATCAGAGGGTCTACGGGGATACGACGGGTACCATGACCATGACCACAAGCACGAGGAGCAGCATCACGAGAAAGGCAAAAAATCTGTCCAGGATCACGAGTCTAGTGGCGAAGAGGAGAATTCCAAAGCCTACAAGGTACGTACTACAATCTGTGGAAATATTCGCCTAATTGTTGTTCTCGTTACATCTCCGACCAAGTATGGATGTCTGTCATTGGTTTCCTTTATTGCGCACGTTTTCATTAAAAGGATATTCGATATTAATTAAAGATATTATAGTACTCATCGTCATCAATGTAAATGTAAGGGGAAATTTATGAACGAATGCATTTAACGATTAAAAGGTTGCCGAGGAATTCGACAAGGGTGAAAAGAGTAAAAAGGTGAAGGGTCAGGAATCCGGGCACTTACACAAGGAAACTGGAATCAAAACGGCTCACGAAGACGCTGATAAAAAGTACAAAGAGAAGGAGGAGTCGGCCAATGCCGCCAAAGGGGAGCACGTTGTTCATAACGAGGGCCAGAAGAAGGGTCACAAGACGACGGGCTACCATAACGTGTACCACAAGGATGAGTATAAGAAGGACACGACGTTCTACGACGACGAACACACGGATGCGCAACACGAGCAATACAGCCACGAGGATGAGAAGCACGCGAAAGCCTTGGGTGAGCACAAAAAAGTGGAGAAGCTCGACGCGGCGTACGAACACGCGGAGAAAGATCGCAAGGGATTCTTCACCAACGGTCATCAGTACGGGGTAGCGCAGGGGCACGACAGGGAGGAGGCAATAAAAGAACACCAGGAGAAAGAGCACGAGTCCCATAGCGAAGCCAAACATAAATCTTCAAACGAACTGGCAGAATCATCCCACTCGCATCATTAGTCGCTAACTTTGGCGCGTAAACTTTTCTGCGATTCTTTAATTTATTTTATTGTTATATCATGTTACAAGTTTTTTTTTTCTATCATTTTTTACTTACCTCTTTCATTATACGTGTTTGTTTAATCGAATAAACTTTGAGAAACTGCAATATTGTTGTCTTTATTCACGAGTTTATCAGAAGTGGTTACTTCTTTGCAATACGTAAATGTCGAAATAATTAAATGCACGTATTGAAAAAAAAAAAAAAAAAATGATTAATATTCTTCATTTGTCTTAATAAGGAACTACTAATCTTTGGAAACATTTCATTTGGAATCATGGTACAACGGAAGATGTAATTAAAAGGAGTTGTAAGCGCTGGTACTCATTAAAAAAAACTCGTTGTGCTTGTAATATCATAAATCTAAGTCAGTCTTCTTATAAAAATTGACCAGTATTCGCATTTATGTAATTGCACCAAGATTCATGTTTCGTTTGTTAACAAATATATTATACTTTTTTTACTTTGAAGCAAAATCTATATTTCTACAGACGCTATCGCAAGCGGAAGTTTTATTTGCCAAAGTTTATGATCTATATTCTATTTCTTCGTTTTATGACGAAATTCTCTACTTAGTATAGTTATTGAATAATTTCGTGAAAATTAGCAAATTAAAAGGTTTACAGATATTTCAGAGTCAGTTAAGTTAATGTAAAATTAACTAGTGCACATTTTAAAAAGTAATTTCAATTGCGTGAATACAGTAGCATAAGCTATTAACTATTGATCACTGATACATTGTAAATACATGTTTTCGAAATGCAATGAACACTTGCTATCAAGGGTGTATAAAAATCTGAGTAGAATAGCTAAGATTTTTATTTAGATCGTTTGATAAAGAAAGCGTTATCAAACTGACCATGACAAAGCATTCGTTACGTTTAAATCTTGAAATAAATTGAAAAATCTTGAATATAAATTGCGTATAAAGATCTTGTGTACTATCTGCCTGATATTTAAATATTTCGCGCGATGCGTCTTAATTTCAAAATCTTCGATTTTCACTACCTCCAAGATTTATTAGTTATTAGAGAAATCTCAGTACCTTTATCTGCTGTTTATGCTCTAGTTGCATAAATTATACGAAAGCATTTTATTTATCTTTGATCTTACAAGGATAAGAAGTAAATTTCAGATCATTTACGATAACAAGTGCAGTACAATTCAGACGATAATTATAATTATCTTTTGATTTACTTGTATAAATGCGGCTTAAGTAATCAGTTACATTTAGATAAACCAAATCTCTCCTCGAAAATATCGCCTTACTTCTATCGTACCAGTGAAATCTACGACTGCTTGATCGATTCAAAGCAACATTGGGATTCTAAATAATGGCAGGAGCAATTTTTATACGTTGGAAGGATTGTAATCGTTAAGTTGTTAGAGGCGTTAATAAGAGACCGAATGAGGTGAGATGATGGCCTATTAACGAAAGTCGATCGACTTGTAGTAGTTCTCGACATAATTCACGCAATTTTCTAACCGGTCGGACGTTTAGACACTTTGATTGGCAGAAGCACTTTCGAGAAACAAAATGAAGAAGCGAAGAAACAGTTAGAGTAGTTTCAGATAAAGTGAGAGTAAAGATTAGACGAGCAGAGAAACAGTCATTTAAATGAACAGAGTTATGGGGAAAAATGAGTCCTTAAATTCAGTAAAACTTTCCGTATTGTTCGAGTCTAAGTGTATTACAATTTTTATGCCGCGAAATTCGAATTACCTGCACAGGTACTTGCTTTAAAAGTTAACTATCTTTCAAATTTTATGAAAATTAAGTAGTTATTCGCGATTATTCCAAAGGAAGAACAAATTTCATGTAGGTATTTCCTTTTCCTCCTCGTTATAAGTATCTTCTCATTTTTGCCGATCGATAAAAATGTCATTACTTAAAATCAAGACATATAATACTTCAATATCTTCTCTGTAATTAACACTTCTACTTAAATGAGATTGTAGTTTTTAAAAGTGCATTAGCTTCAAGTTACTTCGCAGTCGACGTAACGATCTTTATTCAACATTTATGAATCGTTTGTTTCATCCAAAATCAATAACAGCGTGGAGCGGTTAACGAATAGCCTAATTCCGGTTCATGCCGAGAATGAAATTTCGAATTACTTATAGTTGACTCGGAAAAGTAAGTCCTTCGACAATGGGAGCTGTAACACTAGACGACATTAGAAGAGGACGGATCGCAACGGCAGCTCGCATCAGTACGAGATTAGCTGACACACCAGCTGGATGTTATGTTAAATTGAATAGGAATTCCTTCGAGTATAAAGTTTGCTGCTTTCTGACATAACTTACTCCCGGAAACTTGAGTCTGAATTCACCGAGTAGTCCATGGCATGTGACTCTTTAGGTTAAGAGTAAACTGTCGCCACTCTACCGAAATGCCCACCCACGCTTACTTGGCACTTCCATTTGCTAACTGATTATTTGCGAACTGTGGAATATTAATTCAATTGTTATAACTGCTGAACTACGGCAAAAGATCCCATTATTATTTACATAATTCTTCAGAATAAATTTATCTATCAAAGGCAAAATGTTGCCGATTTGTATCGATTCGTTAATTATTCATCATACCAGTGTATCATATCAATTGCATCGTTTGCACCTTTGCCTAGTCACTCATAATGATGCTCAATTTATGATTAATGAATATAAATTTATACGATCGTGAGATATATTTTATCACGCATTTGTTTATTTACGATCAACGTTAGGTAGAAGCGATTGATTGATTTTAATTATAATAATTGTAAAATTCATTCTCCGTAACTTTTCATCGATATTTCTATCTGTATCTTCATCGCGATTAAAAGAGACCTTCTAATTGATTATACAAGTCATGCTTGTAAAATGCCAAAGTAATTACATAGTCCAAGATATAATTTAATTCTACCACGTTATACGTTTAATCGAGCAATAACAACGACTACATACAATGGTATAATTTTTTCGAAGATTATACGAGGCTGAATATATTCATTATTGTACGTTTAAAATTAAGAGCAAACCGAACGAATTTAAATGCGTGTGTATAGTGTAATGAATTAACAACCGATGGCGGTCAAAATTTATAGCTTTGATAATTACAAGCCTGCACTTAGAAGCGACGTAATAGATTGCTGAATCACATCAAGTATTACTCAACCATAAGCTGCCGTCTTTCCAAAATTCATAAAGCTTTGTTAAAAGACGATCGGTGGTAAGTGACGGACAAATAAAATTGAAGAATTTTAGGAAATATAGAATATCTGCGGCATATCGTGACTTAATAAAACGAATATTACCAAACAGGCTGATTTACTGTTTGGAGTCGATATAAACAACGATAAAATTAAATAATGTATCGAAAGAAAATATAATAAATAAATTAATCAATTCCCGCTGATACAATTTCGTTTCATAACTCCATGTATTATTTCAATTACAATGTATACTCCAGCCAGGCATTTGTTAATCAAGAATGTCATGTATTTTCATTTAATTTTCACGTATTTAAAGCATGCCAGCATGCATCCGTAATTAGATTTTATAGTCGGTTCAACGAAGATACAGATGGCTAGAAATATTGCACGTCATTAAACTATTTATAAATACATGTTTTTATTAAAAGTTTGTAGTTTATTAATGACTTTAGGTAAGATAAATTTGGAGAAAAAAATCTAAAATGTGCGTGAATTATATTAAATAGAGACATGCGCATGTGTACGTAAATACAAATTATTTACTGTGTATCAAGTAAGATGTGCTAAAAGTTGAAACTAATTGATAATTAAAAAGTCTCATACCGAATAAAAATGTGAAAAATAATACGTAATCGATTCTTTAAAGTAAGGCGCGGCTGGGAAATGTAAAGATTGTAATAAGGGAACACCTTTTTCACTTGCTAACGTAAATTTACAGAGCTTTTTCAATTCATTAAAGGTAAGGCACAATTTCCCCTAATAAACGATCACATTGGAGTGTTCATATTTCAAAATTCAATTTAACGATATCTTGTCATTTTAAATACGAACAAAATAATTCCTTCATATTAAAGCATTAAAATTAATAACCACTGCTTAATATCCTCAATTCCATTGAGATAATTAAATATTAAACATTGAATACTTATTGAATTCTCGCACATTTGTGCGAGAGCGTACATTTGTTTGTCTCATAAATTCTATTTTTGTTTTATTAAGGATACTTCTATTTCCGTTTCTCATAGTGCCATTATTTTCTTATAACTTATAGTCTAGCATGTAAATCTGCAAAGTCATTTAAATGCACACAAGTTCACTCTATGTGCCTCATTTATGTGTACTTACGATGTTAAAGACTTATTTATATGAAGTTTTTGACGACACAATTAGAACTCGAAATAAAATGAAATAAATGAAATAAAAGTAAAATATGAACCTTTGGAAAGCATATATTTTCCAGATTATTATCTATATTATTATATATAAAAGTGAGATTCTGAACAATATAAGCTATTATCTACTATAGACGGTTCAAACATTGAAATTATAGTTTTTTCATTAGTATATTATCTCTTCATCATTTTTATTCGCAATGTAGGGTTTAGTTTGGTAATACATATACGGAGAGACTTTACAATATTGGAATACAGTATACGTGTGTATTTTTATAAACAATGTAAGCCGAGATAATATACTTTTTGAGAAAAACTTCAAATATTATTTATTTTGTTTAAACATGATAATGAACTCTAGATAGCAAAAATAATTCACAATATGGTACGTTATGGTACGTGTCTTTTTTGTTCTCGGTATTTCTTTGAAAACTTTCGGTATATGGTATGTATAGTTTACTTGTATAAATCGAAATTTTGATATTATGTAGCTGGAACGTGACTTTTACACACGATATGTCAGACATAAAAAATTAAAATTTCAAAATTGATTAAGTATTTTAATTATTATGAATTACGGATAAACAAATTCTTCTTTTTGCTCAAGTATCCTAACATTCATATTTATAACCATAATATTTGTAGACTTACTAAACTCCTGAGGTATTTGTTGTTATAATTTTTTCAACTTTTTTAATTCTAAAGTTCTACTGGACATTAAAATTTAAAATTCTAAAGTATTGGTTATTTATACGCAACATTTTCGAATAAAATAATAATCAAATCCATTTTATTATTTAATAAATATCTGAGTTTGTACAAACTTTATGAAGTTCGTAAAAATAAGTTAATGTATCAGAATAGATGGTGAATTTATGATTTCATATACTTCTATAATCTACATATGTATGTGTTTGAAAAGCGTTAGTAATCACATAAGTACATTAAACTGTATACGGTCCTATAAGACCTGACATAAACATATCTGACGTATGATAACATCTAAGAATACGTGACCATATATAACTACGTACTACAATATATGATTTTATGTATCCAAGGAAGAAAGATAATGTACGATTTTATACGATCGTGTGCAAATAATTATGTCTGTGAAACTTCAACAAGTGTACCAAGTGCGATTGGTTGCTATGGGGTATTTCGTTGTTGGTACATATTATGTGATATCTATATCACAAGACTTTAAGAGATACTAAAATAATTAAAAGCTTTATAATAATCTATTTAATGTCCATGTAATTAGAATAACTTTCATAATCCGAAAACGGTAAGTGGAGTACCTGTCAAGGCGATACTAATTGTGCAAGAGCGATGGAGCTCTTCCATACTTAATTTATGTGTTTTTTAACATGATAAAAACCTTATTACAATATTCGTTTTTGACAATTTATTTGAAACTCAACCAAGAATTCGATAATCGTCTGTGGAAGATGGATGGAAAATTAATATTGTAATTCGAATTAGAATTAAAATTACTGTATAATAATTATTCCATCGATATAGCTTATTATTATTCGATAATGCTATGTATTATGGACTTATTTTATCGATTACGTACCTACTTTTTTTATTTATAAATTGTTGTTATTTTATGTATGAAATTTTGTTTCTCATAGATTTTTCTGTATATTTTTCGAATATTATTAAAATAATTTGAGTGATTTCATATTTAATTATGTTTATTGAAAACCAAACTTCTTACTTCTTATTTTTCTATATTTTTATTATTCAAACGTTTGAAAGTTTTCTTTTTATCTCATGTATTAGTTAGTTCATATTAGATGATTAAGTGCACTTGTAATATTTTTTATCTTATTTTGTAAGATTTTTAACATTATTTACAATTTCTTTTAATATTTTTCAAATTATATATTTTTCATTAAAGTATAACAATGTTAATACACATTAATAATTCTTAAATTAAAATTATTATTTCATTTATTATTCTTATCAAAGAAAATAGTTGTACAAAAATACGTTGCATTGATTTAATATTTTAATCGCGAAGTATGATTTAGATAGTACATTAGTATTACTTTAAAGTAGTAACAAGTAGTTTTTTTGAATAATAATGTATTTACGTTATTTTGCTCTTTAAAATTACTCTGTTGGAATAGATATTTCGATAAGAGTAGTTATTTCATGCTTCGATTCTACAACACTTCAATTCATTGTTTTAATCGATTGTAATGATAATATGAAAAAATAAGCCAAAACTTTGCCAATAACTAGAAAATTTCGTCCGTTTTGTTTCTTATTAATTACGTTCGTTTATACTTTTGTGCGCTTATAATTAGGAGGTAAATATGAAAATTATGTGTAATTAAAAAAATTGAATTTAAACGTGAAAATCTAAACAAAACTAAAGACGTTGTGTTAAAAGCATATTAAGCAGATAAGTAACTGAAAGGATTGGAATAGCTTTTCGATTTAATTTCAAAGTACAAAACAGAACATAACATTAACGGAAACACGAGGTTGACGTTAAAACGCGGCAATGCGTAATAAGCGGAGAATATTGTGTTGTGTAGTGGGGGTTCCACGCGTATGTCTGTCTCCGACATGGGATAAAGCTCAAACCTCTTTACTGGCATACTGATAAGATTTTGAAGTTGAGACTTAATAAATGAAACAGTTATTTGGAGAGGAATCAATGCTTGAACAAAAGCATAGATTTCATAATATGCGTAAATTGAATTTTCGTAACTAGTGACGTTGGCATAAAAATAATATCACGCGCGTTTTGGATTGTAGAAATTCAAATGCAGCTTTAAAATTTTAATATTTTACAACATTTATCCACAGCGAGTATTCGATACTACTGAAAGATATAACAAAGCATTAATTAACTTAAAGAATACCCATTGCGAATACCTGTTTAAATACTAGTAAATCGTTTCTTATTATTATTTCATTATAAGTATAAAAATCGCGACTGTTGGAAATTTTCTATGATTAAACAACGTATGCAAGAAAACGATTAAAGATACCGTTTGCTTTAATTAATTCAATTTTACTCGTTTCTGTTCAACGGAAAACGCTTATCGATGTCAGTACTAGCATTACACGAATCTATCATTTTATAATCAATGTTATTAATATGAAAAATTTCTTCATTTATAGTTTATTAGGTATATAGTAAATTAGGTCCAACTAAGGATACGAGGCGATTTAGAAAGGCTAATAAATGTAATTTGCGATATAAATCACTTTTTCGTCATTAAGATATTTCCTCTACAAGTTAAATGCAGTATGAAGGAGTATATGCCATTCATATTCGTAATAATTAATTTAAGGAGGGATATGATAATGGAATTAAAACAAAATGATCGTCGGAGCATTGAAATGTTTACCAAGACATATGCCTGCTATTATCGTAAAAATTCTTTACGTGTAATCACGTGTAATAATAATACTGCTTTTCTGAAAAAACGTACGCCATCGTAATTAAAATTCAAATGTGCTATTTGCTTTGTTATGGATTTATCTGCATGGAATCGACGCGAAAACATTTGATTGGTTCGTTGTTTTACGTTATAGGGGGCGTTTACATGGTTTCTTTCATTTTTACGTGCCGTGAAGTATATTGTAGAGTCATGGTAACACACCGAGGGAATCTGAAGAAGGATTCTTACGTCGGTTGAATTGCACTCGAGAATCGAGGTGAAACAGCGAAAGGGCGGAAATAGAGAAAAGAAAAGCAAAGAATGAAGGGAAAGAGAAAAGAGTGTGGTAGTTGGGTAGCCAAGAAGGAAGATAAAATAATGGGAGAGAGAAGTAAGATAAAGTAAAAGCGAAGCTAGATTGGGGGAATAGTGGTGTGAAGGAGGGGATGGGGTAAAAAGAAACGAACAACTGAAGTTTTCCACTCACTGGGGAATGGTGGCAAGGCAAACAAATCGATGTGCAAGTGCATTTCTTGATTTCATTTCTGCGTATTCGAGATCGAGTTCAATCTTCTACTCGTAACGTTGCCTATTCTCATATGCATGCTTTCCCTTGTCTTCGTCTACATTTTTGTAGTTTCTTCTCCTGTTTGTCAATCACATCGTGTGTATCTTATGTCTTCATTCGCTTTTTCGCTTCTATTCAACTTTCGATTCTTATCGCATTATTATCGAAAGCGTTATCTTCTTCCATTTGTTAATGACATTGAAAGATAATGTCCAGACTTAAAGTGGAACTCGTTAAAAATTAAAAATACTTAATTTCGTGTATCTGAAGGTAATCTCTAATGTAAGTACGCATTTAATTGCGAAAGTACAACTGGTACGTAAATCGTCACCGTCTTTATATTGAATATTTCTTGTAGCGTACGTCGGCGCATACAAAACACATAAGTATGTCATTTGTTTTATATGTAGTTACTTCTTTCGATGCCGTCGATGATCCGAGCATTCGATTCAAACTGAAAGCACTTAATTGAGAGGCTAAAGTAGAAGGGAATGGATTTTCAGGTTATCGTGCTACTTCGGCAGTCGGCGGCATCAGTAGGTGTAAGAATTGGCGATAAAATTACTTGAAAAATTTATCTTACGTTATCCAGCAGATTATAATTATTATAATATTGTATAAAATACTGCGTAGTGCACATTGGTTATTGTATCAACAGGTCTCATTTTGTTTCTATTTTTTTTCTTTTGGTTACGTGCATTTTAGCGTAAAATGTGAAAGTGTTAAAAGTGAAATCCTTGTGTGTATCGCAGTCTGTTAGAATGAAATCAAGGTTGATTTAAAACATTGCTGAATTCAATATGGAATTGTATTGCAACTTTTAAGAAAATTTAAGTATTCGTCGATTCTATTAATTTTGTTGTGTATCAAGTATATTTGAAACAAAATTCACGACATATAACTAAGTTAATTAAAGATAATAAAAGTGTTTCTTCGTTTATTAATAATTTCCAAGCTCTTTAAAATGGAAACGGAACAATTTTGTTCATTTTCGGAGTTAAGATTTGACGAAGCTTGTGTCATATTAAAGAGCAAAACAAATTTAACAAACTTATGGCTCTATACATTATCATCCGATTGTATTGCGGTAAGTAATTGGGTTACTTCGTTATTGTAATGAAAAAATGATGCACCAGTTAGAATATTTAGTAATAGTATACGTATACTTTGTTTGTATTTCAAAAACTGAATTAGTGTCCCTATACCAGAATCGTTAAGCTTGAAAATTCTGAACCAGCTGGTGTAAGAATTAATACAGCGAAATCTCAGTTTTGGAGAGTAATTCAAACTGATAAAGAAGAACAGCATATTTCCGCTTCGGATCATCAAGAGTATGAATATCCAAAAACAGTTTGTTTACTGGCTTAAAAGAATTTCTGAATTTATGTCGCTTTATCGTATACTTTTTAGTGGATTGTACTGTCAACTTTCTCCCAAGGTCAGTGAGTTTGGTATTTACGAATTTACAGCTTGGTACAACAAAAGTTGTCTTTTTGAAACGAATAAGGCACCAGTTAATTCACTTTTACGTAAGTATATTTATTTAAAGAAAACAGAATTTATTAACGTAATCGCGTAAGAATGAATTCATTTCTCAAAAAAGTCTCCACTCCAGCATAATGTACTCATTAAATTATCGGACTAAACGTAATTTATACGTTATATAATTATAATTGCGTTGTCGAATAGAGTACTGCTTCGCAATGTACTGTATGTATTGCAATATTGAATAATTTAACAAACTTTTATATTTTTTAGCACTAGCCGCAGCTTTTGGGTTAATTATTGTATTCTTATGCAGTCTCTCAATTTGCAAATCTATCGCAAGCCGCACAAGCAGATATTGTCCAAGAAACGTCCAAAATGAAAGTGAACGGAATTTATCGTTGAAAAGAAGATTAGGATCAATTGATACTTTGAGGGGGTAGTATGATTATTTTGACAAAAAAGACACTCGCAAACGTAAAAATATTCACAAGGCTTTCACAAGGGTTTTGAAAAATATTTTTAGGATGAGCATTCTTCTGATGATTTTCGTGAACAATGGCGCCGGGGGTTACTTGTTTCTCGAGCACGCGACTTGGAACGGTCTCTTCGTCGGAGATTTAGTGTTTCCATGCTTCGTGTGGATCATGGGTGTCTGCATCCCCTTATCCGTCTCTTCTCAGCTCTCCTGTGGGACCTCGAGGTTCTCCGTTTGCTGGGCAATCGTCAAGGTGATTCGTTTTGGATCTTTCTTTCCTTACCACGTGTGCTTTCATTTTCTTTTCTTGTACCTTATTTTCTGTCGCGACTCTTTTCCTTTTCTCCCGTGTGCAGGGCGTTTGTACTTTGTATTCATGTTGAGTATTGAACGCTTAAATTTGTTTTCGTTATTTGAATTACTTCTTTTACAGCGCAGTTTCTATTTGTTCTTGATTGGAATTTCTTTAAATACATTCGGAGGAAATACTCAGCTTGGGAACGTTCGAGTCTTTGGAGTTTTACAGAGATTTAGTATATCTTACTTGGTAACTGGAATGGTTTACACATTGCTAGTTCCGCAAAGTGCTAAGGTTTCAAAGGTACATTTCAGTCAACATTGCACCGAGAACGTTCTCATTTATAAATATCAAAAATGTTTTACAGCATTCAGCGCTAAAATGTGTAAAGGACATATTGGTTTTGCTACCGCAATGGATTTTAGCACTTTTAATTCTTGGATGTCATTGTGCTGTTACCTTCTTGCTTCCTGTACCAAATTGTCCAAAGTATGAATGAAAACATTTTCAGACACTCCAAGGCTTAAAAGGAAAAATTAATTATGCATTAATCGATACTTTTTAATTATATTTATTTTAAGCGATAATTCTTAAGATGTGCTTTTAGTTTTTACCAGCTTCAATACGTAAACTTTATAAAGTATGAGCAAAGGTAACGCTATTGTTATTGTACGATTACAAATCATCGGAAACTTTAGTAGGGTAAATGGCTGCTAATACGGCGCATAGATCACGAAGATCGATGAAACTTTTCAACTGTTTACAATATTTGACAAATTAAATGAATTTTCTTTTTATCCATCATTGTTTATAATTGCGCACTATAAAAATAATTTTGGTATTCCTGACAGAGGTTATCTTGGACCCGGAGGACGTCATGCTGATGGTAAATATTGGAACTGTACTGGTGGTGCAACGGGTTACGTGGATAAACTTTTGCTAGGCGTAAACCATATTTATCAATTTCCCACTGTAGACAGTGTATACGGATCTGGTCCATTTGACCCTGAAGGAGTCTTAGGTTTGCTTTGTTGCCGCAATCAATATTAGGAATTAAGAATTATTAAAAAATGAAACTTATGTTATTTCAGGTTGTTTAACGTCGATATTCCAGGTATTTCTCGGTATACAGACTGGCCAAATATTACGCGAACATAAGGACTGGAGAAACCGAATCTTTCGATTGCTACTCTGGATTTTGCCTTTAAGCGTCGTTGGTTTATCTCTTCATTGCAAAGACGTAATTCCTGTTAACAAAAATTTATGGTATTACTTTATATATCTTCTACTTTGTCTAAAATAATCTAGGTAAATTTAACGATTTATATGTACGTTGCGTGTGTGGGGGTGGCGGTGCGTGGGTGTACCCATACATTGTGTAGGTCAATCTCTTTCGTTATGCTGACTACGAGTTTTTCATTGGGATTACTGACAATTTGTTACGTTCTTATCGACGTCATCGGGGTTTGGGAAGGTGGTCCTTTTAGAATCCCAGGTATACGAATAAATATGATAAAAATGGTTTCGATAGTCTCTACAAGCGATGAAAGTAATCCTTTTGCAGGTATGAATGCTCTAGTGATGTACGTCGGTCATCAAGTTTTCTATGAAATGTTTCCCTTTCATTGGAAAATCGGTAAAATGAATACGCACAGCTGGTTATTGGCCGAGTCCTTATGGTGCGTCGCACTATGGACTTGTGTAGCTTATATACTCCATCGAAAAAAATTATACGTGACGTTATGAAGAAATAAAAGATGAAGTTTTATATTTTATAAATAGACACAAAAGTGTTGTTTATGTCGAACTTTCGTACGTGCAATTTCAAAGGACAATAAAGCTGAATTTTCACAAGTACCATTTGGAGTTCATCCTTTCGTATAAATACGGGAATTTATAAATTACAGTTTGATGAAATGTTGCAAGGCGTCCTTTAGTTGCAGAATTCAAGACATCCGCGATTAACGAGGAGAAGATAAGAAGGTGCGCAGTGGTAAGGAAAATGTCGAAGAACAAAGAGAGACGCGAAAATGACTTGCGCGTGTAACGGAATAAGCTCGAAGGGAAACGACGGAGAGCAGCAGTTAGGTGACTAGAGGGCGATTACTGGCGCATTGTCGTCATTGTCGTGATTTTTCGTCCAAGTCGTCGGAGGTGGAAGGACGAGGAAGGTGCGCCCGAGCTGGAGTAGGATTTCGGAGGGGCGGGAGTCGAGTGGCGGAGGGTAGCGCCGACTCGAGAAGCAAGAAGGTTTGAGGTCGCGGTGGGGCGAGAGGGAGACACGCGGAGAGTCGAGAGCCCGCGGGATATTCCTCCATCTCGTCGTCGCCCAGGCAAAACTCTCGGGCGAGCACTTTCGTTAATTAAATGCCGTTGTTCGGTTCAGCCGGTTGCTTTTTAATCGAGTTATCGTTTAAGCTGCGAGCGCGAGTGTGCGTCCCGACAAAAGGGGAGTGGGCGGTGGTGGGGAGACCGGAAGGACCCTCAGACGTTCGCCTCGTACAAGAGGCACGTGGAAGAGGTCGGAGGGTGGAGGGCTAAAGTGGGGTGGCGTTGAATACTAGCTCGCGAGTAACGTCTCGGAGCTTAAAGAGCCGTTGCGTAAACATATCAAGCCCCGGGCCGCTTCGCCAATTAGGGCCAATTATTCGCTCTCGCTGTGCGCGAGAGCTTCTAAAACTTTGGATTCGAGGTTGTACGAGAGAATTACTCTTGTTTTCCGTGCCTGCCCACCTTGCTTTGGCCACTCGAATGCCTTTCAAACGCGACCTTAGCCGATTCGCCTTTTCCTCTCGATCGCTAGTAGGACACTTTCTACTCGACTGCGCGGTTCTCGCCGGTTTTTCACATATTCGTCCCGCAGCACAATAATCCACACGACTTTGCCTCTCTGTACCAGCCTATTATAGAAATAGCCCCCTGGGTATTTCAATTCCTCCACTGGTAATTGATGTATTCGGTGGCGGCCCTTCTCTTTTTAGTGCCTCAATTTTGCAAATAATTGAACTTTATTACTGCACTTCTTTTCCATTTGCTATTTCGGGCCATGCGTTGCTCTCTCTCTCTCTCTCTCTCTCTCTCTCTCGCTTTCCTTGTTCTTCGATTGTTCCGCTGCGAGCAGGAGGGAGCGAAGGGCGACGGAGGGAAGAGGTATATGCGAAGATTCGAGCTGCAGTTTGCCGTGGGAAGGAAATCCGATAATCCTGTCCCGAGGCACGTGACGCGCGCTAAATCTTGGACGGAAGCAAAGAGCATCCTGATATTATATTCGTATCGAGGTTGCTGCTTTTGACGCGAGACTCCTGCTGCCATCTTCGTGCGCTGCTCGCGTCTCCAAGTTCGCTCGTGCATTTACTTCTCTCGCAAAGATAAGCAACCGTGTAACGTATACTTGACCGATTACACGCGTAAAGAGCGGATCCGGGCTCTTTGTGTGCATGCAACGATGTCTTTCTATTTTTAGAGAATGGGCATTCGCAAAAACTAAAGCGAAATTTCATCTCGTTATGTTTATGTCGCATCTTTTTATCAAAGTATAATTGATTCAGTGTAATTTGAAATACTGCATAATGGACTGTTTTTAATAATGCCTCAACTCGTACCTTTGTAAACAGTATTTTTCATTACGAACTTTTCGCCAATATTTACATTTTATTTAATATTTAATATTTACTTCGTAAAGTTCGTTATTGCGCTTTAAAATCTATCGATCGATTAGTTACATTCCATTTTGATCTTATATTGTATTTTTAAGTTCGAATACTTTATCGAATAAATTACTGCGTAATTTTATATCACTACAACTTATTACACATTAAATTTAATCTCCGAATTTGTAAGAATAAAGTAATACACTTCTTCTTCAACTGTAGGAAGTATGTATATATTGCCTTTGACGTTTTCAGCTGCGTAACAGAAGTCATAACAAAACCTCAAGTTAGAGCATTAATTATTTACTATAAAAGACAAAGTGCGTTGCATGCAAGAAGCAATGGTGCATTTATAAATTTCCAGCTGGTAATGTATGAATATACAGCGATTATATCCTTCTTCCTCGTAATATAATTCTTTGGAATCTCTGTATGCGTCTTCTTTTATTAGCTTCAATCAAATATTTTATTTCCCAGAAAAGTATAGAGCTTCTTCTTATTACATTAATTACAGGGATTACAGCCGATAGATACGATCAATCTCTATTCGTTAATAAACTTCTTTCATCTTGAAGGTTAACAAGTACCTAGTAATACGAAATATTAGGATTATAAAAAAATGATAATAAAGCCCAATTTAAAATCAGTTTATTAAAAGATCTTTACAATTTACATCACGTAATTATCACACTGTGCACTTAAAAATTCGAAGTCGTGAAATTCTTTGTTGGATAAGAGCGCACATTTTCAAATTCATAATCTTAGAAGAGTGATTTTTTTCATTTTACGTGGACTTACACACCAAAAGAAGTTTCCGAATAATTGGCGAATTCAATAAGAGAAATAAGTTCAAAATGAAATAAAATACATAAAAAAGATAAATAAAATTGAATTTCACGTTTCGCTCGGTCCTGCTAAATTCGTAGTAAACTCTTACGTAAAATAATCGTCGGTACAGTAGCGGGTAAGCTCGTGCTTCACCGATGGTGAAACGTCGACTATTAACGGAGCTCCTTCAGAAAAAGAAGTTTCTTAATTGTTCGAGCGTCGATAATCGATATTTATTATGCTGAGTTTAAAAATCTAAAGGTACTTTTAGTTAAATCTTGTTTTCTCATCAGGCGAACATCTGAAGCTTTTAATTTTATTCATTACGTCTCCTCTTTGGCCTGAATTTTTTCATCTCGACCATAATTTATTAGCGCTAGACTATTTTACAATGAATGTCGAATCGAAATACTATATAATACTATTCTAGGAACGTATTTCTTTTTCTTTGCGACTTCGTTGACTGATGCCTCAGTCCACCGCTACTTATGTACTATCGTCGTAATTTATGAAATGGTCGGGGCATTCCATTTCGATGCAATTAAAACGGAAAAGAATAAATTATGTTTTAACAAGCATCAAATCGTAACGAGGAACAATCCAATTTTTTCATAAGTTTCTTGCAACAGGATGAAAAGCACAGCCAGATAAAAAGTGCGAACTATGAGGGCACAGAAAGAGAATGTAGAAAAGACCCTCAACTTACGAACGTCGCGGCATAAGTTCGCGAGAGTGCGATATAAGCGACGGAGAAAAATCCAGCGGAAACTTATAAACCTTTAATAAATCGCCTGTCTTATGTAGGTTAACGCGCAGGCGTAAGGGGAATTTACGGTGGTGAGCTTCTTGCCAAAAAGCGTTCCGGAGTCTTGTCGTTCGTTTGTCGCAAAGAAAAGAAACACGCAAACACGCTTACAGTCATCTTCTTACAGTCTGCAAGATAATGTCGACTGGATACAAGAAAATGATTTAAT
Organism: Wiebesia pumilae; assembly: GCA_018907045.1. Classification (NCBI taxonomy): domain Eukaryota; kingdom Metazoa; phylum Arthropoda; class Insecta; order Hymenoptera; family Agaonidae; genus Wiebesia; species Wiebesia pumilae. Next base: position 9,721,842 of record JACCHZ010000138.1, read on the forward strand.
TCCTCTCCCTCGCTGATGTTTCTTCTTCCACGTATAATACATTAAAACGAATAACGAAGCCAAAATGGAGCTCGATAATGCTCTTGGTAATTAAAATTCCATGCACAAGTTGGAAAAGAGTTTTTAGAAGATGCTAGTATTTCATTCAAGACCTTTTCCAAATCACAAGTGTACTGTTAAGTCTACCAGGACTTTCTTTAAACTTTTGACAATTAATAATGCTTCCAGTACTTATGAATTGTCAGAAAAAAGCTTTGGATATGAGCACAGAGAGACTTTTGTTATTACGATGTTCTGATGGCTGAAACTATTCGTAAAAAACATAAATTTGTAAATTAATTTTGAATTTCATATTTAAATTCTTATTTTTTTAATATACTTTCTACACAAATACTAATTTGTATTGAAGAGCATCAGTTGCTAATCTATTTAAAATATCTGTAAAAATAAGTAATATCGTTTAAATTGATTAATGCAAATCATGAATATCGGGTTGGGCGGGGAGGGGGAAGAAATAAGAAAAAGCGTGAAGCCTAATTGATTGTTATTTATCATAACATCTAGAATAGTAAACTAAACTATTAAATCTTAATGCATCAAGTAAGGACTATGTTATATATATATATACTTCATAATTATTTCACGGTTATGAATCTATTAAAATGTGAATATTGTAAATTGAAATGAGAATGCTTATGGTGTAAAGTATGATATACCACGGAGAAAGTGCCTGTAACTTGCTACATTGTTAGAGTATAAGGTTTACGTACAATAGGACTTGCAACTGAAAATAATTTTAAATCGATGAACTTGAAATGAATTTGAGAAACAGAATAAAGAGTAATAGAATAATACGAATTAGAATAAAATATTACTATTATACATGTGCATGTTCCTAACTACATAGTGAGTATAACGATGCATACGATACGTAATTGCATATAAATGTATATGCAGGTGTATGTTATTAAGTAAAATTTAAATTCAGTTTCAACTCTCAGTTTGCATTGCAAACTCAATTCTCAGTTTAAAATACTGTTTGAATGAAGAAATAAATTATTAAGAAAGTGTTTTAATTTTATGTAAGAGTTATAAATACCAAGAATGACAAAACGTAATATTACGCATTTATCTCAAAAGTTACAATAATGTACATTATTTATGTAAATTGTCCAAGTTAAAATTGTAAATATAAAATTTTTAATTAATCAATATAATTGCATGAAAGATGCAGCTGAAGAAAACGTAAGCATTAAAAATATATGACTGTACTATAATAGACGTGTTATCAGAAAATTGTTATGTATTGTTGACGGCTTATCAGAAAATTATGATTTACACACCAAGTACCTATAATATGCATAAAAAAATCTTTTTATAAATTAAAAACCTCGAATACTCTTATTTTGAATGGTTGATGACTCTAACTTGTCAAGGAGAATTTTTTTTAACTTAGCGTTGCTAAGACTTTCAATCACTTACTACGTGAGATAAATCCCCTAGGGAGTCGATAACAATGAGTTCTGTACAAAAAAGATATATTATTTCATCTAAAAGACTAACAAATTCTTTGTTGAATACTTATAGAAAATTTTAAAATATTATAAAAGTAACTGTAGTGTTGAACAATTACGAGATTTACGACCAGAACTGGCAATTGTAAAAATAAAAATCTAAAAATTACTTTACTAAATTTTTTCTTCAATTTAAAATTTTATTTAAATTATCTTTCATATTATGAAACATGTTTTTTAATATGTTCAATAAACTAAAAATATGAATCATATTTAATCATGACCTATAAATTAAAAATGTATTTAGTATTTTAAAAATGAAATTTGAATTATTATTGTGACAAATTTGATTACGAGTTATGGTGAAAAAATACGAGAATAAACAATGAGTTTAAATGAACTAACGTATCAAACGTGTGCATTGATTATTTATTTATTTGGAAGCATTGGTAACTTAAAAGTTGAGATTTTTTCTTGTATTTTTTTTTATCAATTTTCTTACTTTTATGACTTTTTCTCTAGAAGCTATAAACTTTAGAGAAGTATACATATATAACTAAATAAATAGCAATTTCTATTTCTTCTCCATCTCTATATTTCTGTTTTCCTTTTTTCCTTCCGTTCTTTTTTTCCTCTCCCTCTCTCACTATTATTCGCAGTTGTTTCTTAATAAAATACGAATGCGTAGATCGAGTATTTTTACTTAAACAAAAGACAAAAAATAATCTAAGAATCTTAATTATAAGTGTTTCCATCTTGAAAAAAATTTTTTTGCAGTTCAATTGTATTTAGATATCTATGTTCTAAAATATGTTTTAGAAGTAGTATGTTATCGTGTATTAACGAATCAAGATTAATTATCAGCGGAATAAATAAATGCTTCTTTAGCGAATTAAACATTTCATGTTGATTCGAAAACATCTTGGTGTTGATTAAATTTTATAATAAATGCTATGTACATTATTTTTTCAATTATACTTAAAAATACATTACAATACTAATATTGTGCTTTGAATAATAAGATTGTAAATTATTGTAATCACATATTTTAAAAATTAACTTTAATTTTATTTTATAAACAATTTTTAATATTTTAATTTGTGCCGTCTTTAGTTTATTATATTGTCAATATCTCTTTTGTCTGCTTCAGGAGAATACGTAATTAAATTTCATAAAACATATTTTAAGACTTTCTATATTGCGCTTTTGCACGTACATAATTACACATTTATAAATATCTTTGAAAAAAATTTGTTATGATATTGCATGTTTGAATTGATTTTTCTACATAAAAATATAACAAAATAAAATATATTTATTTACTAATACTTAATTTGAAATGATAATACACTAAGTTCGCATTAGTAATTAAGCCCAGGCATTTTTAATACAAGGTAAGTTCTACATAAGTTGATTAATGCAAGAGATAAAAAGAAAAAGAATAGAGTAAAAGGGATAGAGAGAGAGTGTGTGTGTGTGTGTGTGAGAGAGAGAGAGAGTGAGAGAGAGAGAGAGAGGGTGGGGGATTTTAATACGTACATAAATAGAACTTGAATTTTGTGCCAAAACATGCGATATTGTTGGATCGCATTTTTAAAACATACTATGGATACCAAGAAGATACAAACAGGAAATCCATAAAATGCAAGATGATTTAGAGATATTGTAAATGTCTATATATGTTGTCTACATAAAAATGATATTTTTCATAATAGTTCAGAAATTTATAAATTTTGTTTATTTTATTCAAACATATAATTATGAAAAACAGTTTGCAACTAATAGATTATAGTCGTTTTAGTTTCAGCACATAGAATTGTACGATAATATTTGGAATATATCCTCTGATCGTTCATTAATATAAATTATAAAATGTTAGTTTTTATAAGAGAAAAATATCATTCATATTAATTTTTTATTTAGTAATCTAGTTCCTAATATTTTGAGCAAAAACTTATATCTCGCAAATAAGGTGTAAATCAAATAAAGTTATATATGAGTCGTCAGGAATTCTAATATTTTTTACGGTCGTATTTTTTTGTATTCGTGATTGATAAAATTAACGTATTTAATAACAATAATTTGTGTACAAGTTTCATTAGATGAAGCAATCTAGCACTTGTTTTTTCGACGTTCAGCTCGAAATTACAGTTTCAACCACAACCAGAGTTGTTTAATTATAATTATATCTTAATTCATATGTTCTCTAAATTTTTTAAATGGAGATTTGCAAATTCACAGTACATAATGTGTGTTAAACATGTTAGAAGTTGAAATTAAAGCATAATTATTGATATAAAGACAAGCTGGAACATTTATTAGAGTACTTACTAAAACTGCTTAATTTGTCTTCTATGTCCTCTATAATTTTAAGTAGCTCTCTAATTAGTTGAGGTATTATTCATCATCACGATAATTTGATATTTGCTACTCCATGCTTAAACATATTTCTACGAGCCCATTTTTAGATATCAGAATAAGTTTATTTGCTAAGATATATACGTTGTACCATCTAAAGTAATTACATAACAATACTTAAAAAAGGTTTAAGAATAATGTTTTCTTCAAGTACGATGTACTTCTCGACTTTATTATTTATTATTTATTATCGTTTATTATTTATTACTTAAAATAAGAAAAATAGTTAAAAATTTATAGGTATTGATTTCTTGACACAAACTGAAGAAATAATCGAATTTTATCGGATATTCTTGTAGTTGTAAATGTTTGTTAAATTTCCTTTTATCCTGAGCTCATGTACTTAATTTTATGAATATAAAATATAAGCTGTGTAATTTCTTTATAAATATTGATAATTTTATTTCTTTCAAACCTATATAAAAAGGGCACGCAAAATTTCAAAATTTCTGCCTTTTATAAGTAGATAGATATTTCAAATATTTTAACCTTTTGTTTGTAAAGAATAAATATTGAGATAAAATTAAATGTTAAAACTTTTAAATATATTTTACTTGAGAATACTGAATATAGCTATTATCAGACGATTTCATTTTTTAAATAATTTATTTCAATGTTTAAAATTTTTAAAATATTCTACTCATAATAAGAGTACAGAAATATGGCTGATTTTCATAAAATATGTTTATTTTATCAACTTTTTTATTATTTCATGATATTTTGGGATAAAGTTATTATTAATGTTGACTAGAAGACTACAATTTTTACTGTAAATTAATTTTTATCTTGAATTATCAATATGTCAATAATGTCATAATTATTTAGAAATATTTATGTGAGTATTTATAGATAATATTAATATATGCAAGTTCACAGCGGGTTTAGTAAGCGGTGTAATATATTTAAAAAGATCCCAATAAAGGTGATCTACTGATCCTAAATAATGCAAAAATGTAACTTCAAATGTGCTTTATAAATAAAGAAGAACTTTTGCGACGATATGAAAGTGAAAATTTATTATTATGATTTACAACACAAAGAATATCAAATTCAGTGATATTTGAAATAAGTTGTATTTCAACTTTGTATTGAAGTTGATCAATATCTTTTAAATAACGTTAGTATTTCTTCTTTTCTTAGGCTACAATAATTCCTAGATCTAATAAATAGCAATAGATATTTATCACTGAATACCTTTTTAATTCTTTTATAATAATATTTTTTGAAACTACAAAAAGGTTTGAGCTGTTTAAATGCTAACACACACACACACACACACACACACACACACACACACACACACACACACACACACACATTTACGTAATTATTTAAGATGAGTTATTAGTGTCAAAAAACGCTTCTGTATCAAAAAACTTTATTTAAAGCTTTTTGAACTTAGGAATTCTTTCTCGGTAAGAAAATAAATCATTACAGATAATTTCATTAAAAAAGATTATATCAGTGGAGTATTATAAAGGTTATTTCTAAGGGAAGAAAATGATTCAATTTATACTTTTTTAATAAACTAAACTATCAGCAATATTTTTTTATATAAATCAAACGAAATATTCTTACAAGTGTAAAGCTTTGTGTAATCTCACTTTTTTTGAAAAGATTATATCTACAACAATGAAAGTAATCTATTTCAATACGAATGATTTTATAAATTCAACCGTTATGCTCATAATTCACAAAGTCTTTTGATCTTTGTGAGTAAATAGACTTTATTCTAAGGATTAGATTATTTAAATAACAAAGATAGATAGAAACGTATAATTTTATTTGTATTTGTAAATTAATTATTCGTCTTTAGTGTCATCGTAGACTCAAATTTTTGTGTTACAATAAATTTTATTAAACAATTTTTATGAATTCTTTTACTTTATTGAGTTTATTGATTTTTTCTTTGTGTGGAGGCAAAAAGTGAGAGATACACAGAGAGAGAGAGAGAGAGAGAGAGAGAGACAAACTACGCCATTGCGCCAAGTTCAGGTGATTCTGTACGTCTATGTAAGCATCTGTAAATATTTGTCTGCGGCTGGGTATGTACGTATATATTTATGCGTTTACGTGCAGAGGCATGTGTGGGTTAGTGAATATCGAAATGGATGTTTTCGTGTGTCTCAACCCGTCTGTAGGTTCGCAAACACGCGCGTAGCTGTTTCGTGTGCATATGTGTTAAAGGAACGTGTACGTACTATGCATAATTGTGTGCATACGTGTTTGTTTAAACGAGATATGCGTTTGTGGAATATGCATAGACATTGCTTGAAAAGCGTTGATAAACGAATAGATAAATAGAATCAGCTTTATTTTTTATTAATTATGATGAATTGATTCTTTAATGCGTAATCAAAAAGTCGTTTACGTTGATATATCAGGGAAAATTAGTTTAGAAACATAAAATGAAATTTTTAAAATAAAAAACCAAACTAAACGGATTTATTAGAATCTTTATATTAGTTTTGTGGGTTAACATGCTCAAAATATTGAATACAGTAACTGACTGAATATTTACCATTAAAAAATACATAAAGTTCAAATATTTTGAGTTCCACGTGATGATTCCAGTATTTTATAGCTTAAACTATCTAAAAATCGAAACATTTCATACGAATAATCTCACTGTATACAATAGCATTGGTCAGATCCAAACGGTAGACAATAGTTCCTTTCAACTGCACTTGCCTTGCAGCGGCTTGCTCGAGACATATTTGATTTTTCAGTCAGAAACAAATTATAGTTATGCATGTGCTAGATGTTGCTCTTGTTTCCTAGAGGTACCGAAATCAAATTTCTGATTTTTGTGTTTCGTAAAATATGAAATTCGCTTCTCATTTAAATAAACTGTTGGCTCGGCTCCTAAATCTAATAATGAAATATTAACGCTTGACTTTCTTGATAACGTTAATTTAAACGTTAATTAACTCGTCTCTTTAAGATAACAATTGTCCTATTTCATAGATTAAGCCAAATGTAATTGTAATAATTTAATCAAGTTTAAGGGGGAATACTTTTAGGTGGAAAGAGGTGGAAGCAAATCTTAAGTTTTGTGTAAGAATAGATAGATAACATAATTAATTATTCATCACAGACCAATGTACATTTCTTTCCGAATTAAAAAGAAATAAAAAATTTATGTTTTTCTATGGTACACTAACTCAAATCAATTAGCGTTCTGCCTTAGTAAACATCTTACATAAACATCTTTTAAATATAAAGAAAATTTAATTGAATCGTTGTTACGGAAAAAGTTGCTATTGTAAAATTACAAAAGTTAAATAATAATAAGAAATTTTATTCTTCATTACGTTTGATAAAATGTTATTGGGTTATGGGTTAGATAAAGATAAAATATTTCAAACTTCCCTCTGTGCATTAGCTTTTTATTATTTTAATGTAATGCAGAGATGTTGAAAAAAGAAACACGAATTGTAGGACTTTGTAGGAAACGGTGTGATGCAACACGAAGGGTGGCATGTTAAGAAAAAGGGAGCGCCTTTATCTTCCTTGTAAGTCAAGATGTACTGTAATTTCTTTAGTCAACTGCGTCTACTGTGCTGTATAATTGAATATACCTCATTTATTAAACTATGCGTTATGGAATTGAAATAATAAAGTATGTAATTTATGAGGTAAAGGAAGTGAAGTGTTATGAATTAGTTTCCCTTCATCTTTTTTTCATGAAAAAGTCCTAGCCAACCTCCACGCATTAATTGCTTTAATAATAAAGACATTTTGTTCATATTATATGAAAATGACTAAAATTAAAAAATTTTTTTGTTTCAAACTCTATCGTATTTATCTCTGCATTTTATGAACTCCTGATTCGACATATAATTTTTAATATGTTTTTAATATTTACATACATGTATAAGCAGCTAACGGTCAAAAGTTAAACACTCAAATAAAGTTTATATAATACTATAATTATTTATTATTTGCATATTATTTTTTTGAATGGAGCAATGCGCAAAATTAGAAATTACGATTCTTTAGAAAATTCCGAAGCACATTTATTCCTTTAAGTTGTTGATGCACACAAGTATACGCACATACAGATATTATATAGAAAATCAACTATTATTTATAGTTCTTTATAAGTATAAGAGAGAGCTTCTGTGGAATAAACAAAAGTTATTTACTAGTACTTCAAATAACATTTATAGACCAATAGGACGAAGGAAGGAAATAAGATGAAATATAATTTAATGATAAGATAGAAAAAGCTATAATTTACCTAGAGGTAGGGGTAATTAAATTAAGCAGATTAAGATGGAAAAGGTACGTAGTTAGAATGAAGTAATAAAAGATCTGCAAATAAGGTTTTAGTGAAAAAAAAAGACAAACTGAAAAGTAGAAGATTTTATGTAGAATAAGACAAAGGTGATAAGAAGTGTTAAATTAAATTTAAAAGAAATATAGTCTGAGAAAACATCCGAGATAAATATGGGAGAAATAAAAGGGAGAAAAGTGATAATGCAACGTCGATAATGTAACAAATTTTTGAATTACTAATATCATTTAACATATATTTAGAAGAAGCATAATGAATAATAATATTTTTATTCAGCTATTCCGCTTCTAAATTATTAAATTTATCACGCGATAAAATTTTCAAGTTCTCGTGTAACGATTACTATGAATGTGTTCTTATTGCGTAAAATATTAAATTTAAACCAATATTCGTCATGATCAATATTAACGAAATCATCAAATGATTTTTTCGAATTAATATCCTTTTTGAAAGTATCGTGACGGCTTATAAAGTTAGAACGTAAGATTAGTTCGTTAAAGGAAACGAGATTGAGGGACAGTTTAGTTTTTATTCGGGGATATTTGAAATTGGATAATTCGAGAAATCAGTCAAACTAGACGACTTAAAAAAAATTGTTAAAGCGAGCACCTGAAGCTCGAATTGCTGATGCAGCAAATGAGATTTCTTCGTGGCTTATGGCCTGATGAAATCCGTATCTTGACATACTGATAGCACGGATTTTTCATCGTCGAGCTCCAGCGCCGGATTTACTAATGAAAATTTTCAGAAAAATGGGTTCGGAGTCGCGCTCGGTAAAATCATGCCGGTTCGTGTACTGGCAGGTGATCGAACGAACGGACTAATCAACGAAACGAAAGTCAAGCTGGAGTTACGCGTTTTCCTCCTCTTTCCTTCCCCATTTGAAAATGAACTCTGCCTCGACGCTTATTGCAGGTCTCACTCTCCGACACCCTCTGATATTCCCTACGCTTTGTCGGATCCGTGGAGCGACAGGGGATGGCGAATCTTGCGAAGGGATGGCAAGAACTCGATGAATTCAATCTGTTCGATGTGACTAATGAACGAATAAAATGTTCAGTATCTTTAACGCTTCGATGTATTAGCACTGAGAGCGATCGTTTTTTACGACGAGAAGAGAAGATGATGGAGGGTGAAACGGCGAAATTGAGGATAAAAATGACACTGCTTCCAGGTAGTCCAAGGAGAGAAAGTGCCTCGAAGGACGGATGAAAGTATAAGAATTCGGGAGAAAATTATTCCGGAAAAGGGACCGCGTTATTTAATCCGCTCTAAATAACAACGTCGAAAAGTATATTACATTTTCAATTCAACGCGGTGATTAATTATTCGAAATAAAAGTCTCATGTCTCTTACAATAAGTGATTAATCCGGACGATCGTAACGTGCTCGAAGAAACTTAAGATCCTAGGTATGATTATTTATTCCGTGCTTGAGAACAGAAGCGCTCTGATTGGAAATTGTTCGCCGTTAAAATTACAATAAGAGCTAAAAAATGAATAACAGCATCGCAGCGAGGAATAAATTAAAAGAATAACAGTGTTCCAATTTTATTCCAGCAGGTCGTTTGCGATGGACGAGTGGGCCATTCGATCATTAAAAAGTGAAAGTCACTTCAGGCGTGGACGAGTCGGTTCGAGTTAAATATTTATTTGGAGAAAATCACGAAGTGAGCTCCGAAGTAAGATAGCGACGTTTGTCAATGTCACGATAGTCCAGAAATGAGCCGAAAGTAGGGTTTGCGAATGGTACGATATGCCTTGGAATTTCCTTGGATGCCCGTCGCCACCATCGCCGTCGTTCCGTTATCAACGAATTGGAAAGGAAAGCTGCGCTACGATTTCGACAGGGATGTTGGCACTACGGGCGACATTCTCTTGAGGAAAAAGTCGAGGTAATATCTCACAAGGCCTCGCTTGCGATCGGATGTATTTCGCTCTCCCTCCCCCACATCGCTCACTCGCTTTCTTACACATCCGCTTTTTGTCGTCTGCTTACGCTCACCCGAGGAATTTCATTTTGCGAGCCGTCGATAAGCTCGTTTCTAACGCACGCGCGCTTTTTCCAAATGAAAGACCAAGTATATGTTTCGAATGGCTGTACACTTCGACTCACCCTTCGACCACTGGTGGGAAACAAATTTGCCGAATTCCAAGGATAGCTATTGCATTTTTCCAAAACTCCGTCTGCTAAAACTAACGGAAGCCTCCCTCTTAACGCGCGTGCATGCGCACACGAAAGCGATATCTGAAGCTCTTTGGGAGAGAATTTATCATTCGATGGGTTGAATTGGTGCGCGTGTAGGCGACAAACATAAAATTATACTCGTCTGTTTTAAGTAAATCTCTAGGGCTCGCTTACGTAAGAGCCAAAATTTATTCTCGCCACGCGGAAAATTGATTTCCTGTAAATGCGCAAATGTTGTATCAACCTCTAGCTATTTACTTGTGCATTAGTAGCCGCTAAAATCGTCAGAAAGTCGTAATTCATATCCGCCATAATCATGGAAATGAAATACTAATGGTAATTTATGAAATTTAGAGGCTAATTGCAATGGAATGATAACTACTTTCGCATAAATGTAAATTAATATAAATACATGTAGTTGTAACGATGTGCGCGTAAAATTGTTCGCGTAAATAGTTGCCATTCTTTTCTGTCACTATTTTGTCCTTTAAATTAACGGACAATTTCTCAAAGCTACCAGATGATGAAAACACGTTCCATGACTACATTAAAAGGTGCTAATTTGAAGCGAAACACGTACTACTTTTTTTAAAATTTAATTATTAGCTCGATTAATCATTAGCGAGTAATTTTGCAAATTTAAATAAAAAGTCCATTTTCTGAATAAAGATATGGACTTGCTGCGACTCTACACGAGACAATTAATAAATGTAATAAGCTAAATCTTTGAGACTATGATTATGAATAAATTGTATGTTAAATATTGCCATTAAATTCGAAAATACATGGAAATATAAAAGTATACGAAGGTCCTCCTACGTTCAATATCCACAATTGTGAATACTCTCGCTTATTCGGGTAACCGTTGATTCAAAAGGTATAATCGAGGAATAAGTGCAACAATATCGCTTCTTTTAATGCGGCAACGGGTAAAAAATAATTTTTTATGGAAAAGCAAACATTCTAACTTTTTTACGATTAAAAAACAACAAGCCTGGTCACGTGCAAAGCTGGTCAGCTTGTGTGTAATGGACCTGTAGGATGGGGGAACGGCAAAAGGTCCAGGTATCCGTTTTACAACTCCAGCAAGCTCGATTCGTTGCGCTGCGACTGTAGTCTGTAGCAGTAGTAGTAGTAGTAGTAGTATTAGTAGTAGTAGTGGTAGTAGTAGTACGGCTCATCCTCTTTCGTAATGACGGGTAATAAAAAGTTCGACACGTTTCGAATTGTCGTAAAGGCAGCGCGTGTCATGAAACTAGAATGCGAGCTCTTCTCCACATTCTTAGGCATTACAACGAAAAGAAGTACGGCTCTTTGAAGGACTGTTGGTATTAAATATGCAATACTGTAAAACAATGTCAAAAGAATAACCGATTGCCATTCGCATTTTCACGCGAGCTTTCACGTGAAAAACGACATTCGGCAATTGCACAACGAGCCCGTGTAATTAAATCTGTGAATACCTTGATGAACGCACACCTGAATCTTTTGAGTTTTGAATATTAAGCAGTGCTGGTAGTAACATTTAGCCGATTGACATTCAAATAATTTCAATTTTCAGAACTAATTTCTGTAACGCATTGTAATCGTAAGCACTGAAAGTAATTTTTGAAGCCCTTTGCCATCGTTCATTTTATTTTTATAAAACATATCGACACACGTACGCGAACTTTCATGTAAAATCATACGAGAATCATTTCAAATAATTGTAATGGAGGAAATAGCCTTTTTCGATAAAAAGAAGCATTCGAATAAAAATTTATTACACTCTCCGAATGTAGTACTCCTTGAAAAAAATGTAACGTTCGTTATTACGACTGAAAAAATTGACTTTACCTGTCTGTGAAAACTTCTTTGTGAAAACGCGTTGATAAAAAGTACAGAATTTATTAAAATTTCTCAAATCTCTCGGCTTACTTTCTGCACGTTTTCTTGTACACGTCGGTAGTTTGCTTGCTTGCATCGGCGTGTCTATCGACAGGTACAAACATACGTAGCAATAGCAATCCAGATATCGTCGGGAAGTGCATTTGAAATTCGAACATCACCTCGTTGCAGTCTGCGCGGTAACTAATTATCCTCTCCTTTGCCTCCGCGAAATTTGCCAGTCAAGCAGCGGCGGTGGCAAGTTCTCAGCAGGGAAGAAAAAAAGAATTATAATGGCGCTGGAATAATCGCGTATTTTCAAAGGAGTCATCGGAAATGCGAAAAGAGGATATCGGTCGCATCGCGGCGTATCGGAGTCGAGCTGCGATTACAATTAATCTGTCCGGTGCGAAAAGTGTAAAGACAAGGGTGTCGATGAGGTGACGCTGGTTAAATTTTCCCTCTACAGTGGCGCGTTTTGTTAGGTCGTAAAGGTGCGCCAGAGTTCGGCATCCTGGCACTCGATGAATAATTCACCGGTGCTCTTCGTTTCGCAGATTTCGCGAACGAGCGACAGACGAGAATCCGGCGGTAACGATGCGAGTTGTACTTTGAACGATATCGCGCACGTCGAGCCATGAAAATTCACCGAAAGCACCCTGAAAAAGAAAGAGGAGAGAGACTGAGAGAGACAAAGCAAGCGAGCGAATGAAAAACGCGAATACCGTCAATGCGTGTACGCCTAGAAGGCAACGAATGATTCGTGAATCCGAATTCATGGCACAGCCAACTAAGTGAGCTAATTTGTTCCCATGAAAAGAATTTCTCGAAAGCAGGGATAAAAGGGTAAAAGTAACATAGTACGATTCGTAACCGACCACCACAGAAACTGTGTGCAACTTCTAATTGGCCAAGTTTGTCGCGCAATGTATGCGAGCTGCGCTTGTCAAACTTTACGAATAAGAGCTGCTTTGTAATTAACTGCGAGGTCTATTATTATTCTTCGTATCGCAGACATTCTCATCTTGATTATAAACCTTGAATTCGTGTTCCTTGTAATAATCTGTCCATAAGTCAAACAAAGTAGTTGATGATAAATTTTTTAATAAAACGTCAATTCCACAGATGAATATTTACTTCTCAATTTATTTATTTCCCTTCTGTAAATGTTAATCCTGATGAGTACACCGTTTATTCAGTACGTACATTACGAGCTTGCAAGATTAATTATTTTTATTACATATCTTTGAAGAAGCCAAGTACCCAGTTGGTAACAACATAATTTAATCTTTCAAACGATATCTATGTTAATAGGTTATAAACTAGTGTAATACTCTTGATCTTTATACGTATAATCCATTAAATTTAATGATTGCAATTTATTTTTTACCCCTGTTATTCGAAGAATATATGCGGTTATTATCTAAAGGCAATTAATATATTGCTGATATTGTTTTGATATTTATTTGTGTTTGCAATAGAAATGAGCGACAGTTAAAATGAGGATAAATTAATGAATTCCTCAAAAGTCATTTTAATTGTATGAAGAATTTTTTGATTTATTAACTCAAAAAGACCAGGTTATATTTTGCAAAAATGTTGAATAATTTGATATTCAATAAATTATTATGTGTATAATATTTTATTGTCATGATAGTAACGAAACTTTGAAATAAAATTGTACGTAAGTATTTGGAAAAACATGGCATTCGATAAATTCCAGCGATAATCATCAAGCGAGAATCACTTAAATAAACATCGTGTCATTTATTTTCTGTATAATGATAGTACCGATTTGAAAAATATTACTAATAGACAAGTAATTAATTGTAGTGTACTAATTTAATAAAACTGAATGTATATCTTTAACATATAAATAATATTCATGATTTAAAAAATAGTATAAATATCATATCTATCATTTAAATACATGTAAGAACGATATATATTAAAGTCTACTGATACTAATACTTTTGTTTAAAAAAACTCTAAATAAACGTGTCCTCTAAATAAACGTAAACTTTGAATAGTATTTTTATACAATTATATAACAAAAAATATATTTAAAAATCATATATTTCAAAATCACCGACAGTATTAATAAATATTTATTTCGAAAAAAGAAGAATTTGATAGAAAGTTTCCCTGATAAATCTGTACAAGTAATATATTTTTTGTATGCGTATGTATACAATTATTGAATATGGATTTTGAATTGGATTAAGTTTTGAAAATTGTGTTGATATTTCTAATCCTATTGTACAGTGCCTTTATTAAACTACGGTATATGAAATTCCTTTTGTTACTATACATTTTGTGTAGATAACTAATTTATATATCATATTTTTGAAATCAAAAGCAAATGAATATTAATATTTTCTTAAAGAATTAAAATTAATTTAACTTGAATTTTAAAAATCAAGATTGAGCTAATGGTATTAAACTCTGAAAACTTATATAAAATAGATCTCTAATTAAATTTAATTAAATGAGAAGTAGCCCTAAATTAATGAATATTTTAATTATGTATTAGTAAGAGAATTTAATTTTACCTCTCGCATAATTACAAGATTGAAGAAGTGAGAATAGTTTATAAATCTTCAAGTTCATATTCAAGATTTGAGGGAAATAGTACTTTTATTTTTGGTTATCAGTTACATTTAACCTTTACATTCGTGAAATTCAAATCGAGCTCGAAATTTAATTCTTATGTAAAAATAAGTAAATGTTTAAATGGTTAACTTCTTGTTTAAATTGTGATATGATAATCAAAATTACGACGATTGAGTCATCGATATTAATGCTCCTTAAATTTAGATGGTAAATACGATAAAATAATAATATTGGTATACGTTTTGGAGCTGAATTGCTTCTGTATCGAGTAGCTCTTCGGTAGAAAGCGTTGACTATCGGTATTGAGTAAACATAAACTCCAAATACACTCGGATAGAGTGAAAATTCACTGCAAGTAAAATGAAAATCCATTCTCCGTCAACGGGATTTCA
Organism: Wiebesia pumilae; assembly: GCA_018907045.1. Classification (NCBI taxonomy): domain Eukaryota; kingdom Metazoa; phylum Arthropoda; class Insecta; order Hymenoptera; family Agaonidae; genus Wiebesia; species Wiebesia pumilae. The sequence continues at coordinate 9,737,132 of JACCHZ010000138.1, forward strand.
CTCTGAGAAAGTTAACGCATATGTGCGTTATAGAGAGGAATTTCGAAGGTTCGAGAGTATGAAATTGCTCGAAACCAAAATTTAACCCACTTTTAACACTCTTAACGCTTTTTTCAGTCGGAATATACGCTGGATTTTCGGAGACTTTCCTTGTTGCACAGCTGACGCATACACGAAAATAGCATTTAGAGGATTAAATGTGCACCACACGTGCTAGTGCACGATAATGGCACCCCAATTTTTTCCTTCGAAATTCGCTTCTTTTTTATTCGCGGGAGCATGTACGGCATTTTCCAAGCGAGTCACCTGCTTACACTCCCACCTCTTTCGAATAAATCTGAATTTCATCTCCCCTTAACCGTGGAACAATCTTGACGCTATTTGAAACAATATTTCTTCACCGTCGCTCAAGGACTGCGTCGCGCGCTGCGAAAAACATTTCGCAATTCACGAGCTGGTGAAACCTAGTGGACCGAAATAATTAGGTAACGCCTAGGATATAGGTTACTGTTTCCGCAGCGCTATTACATTTACTCGGAAGGTGCGCGAGCGCTCTTTCGCAACATCTGCTCATTTGTCATTTTTACAAGCGAGCGCCTTGTCGGGTCAATGTCAATTTACGGTACGTACATACGCAAAGCGCCGCTTGGTTTCGCACATTTACCCGCGACGCGTGAGTCGGGACGAATAAAAAAAGGGCGAACCTTCGTCGCTTGGTCGCTCCATCACCCCTTTTATACACGTCGCCTCGAACGCGAAATCATGCATTCAGTCATTCGTAAAAGCTAGTATTAAAAGGCGCCAGTCTTATCGTATGCACGGATGCACAAAGTACAAGTCACGATGATCGCGTATTGGTACGTTGCCAGGACGACATCGATCTCCGTTATTTCGTGGAATAAATTCGCCAGGATACGCGCTCGTCTCTGGCGAGCTTTTGAACTCGTCATTCGTAGAGCACGTATTTCACACTCGAGCGTACCTCTCATACCTCTTTTCTCACGATTCTCCCGTGGGGCGGTTCGGCCACCCTCGCCTCCTCCCGCCCCACCCTCCTTGATGATTATTCGCGATGTAAGACTCCGCGAGCCGCGCCCATTTACACCAGGTAATTTACGCGCCAGCGACCTGCTGCGTTAATTACGAGAGAGGCGCCATTGATCCGATGGTGCGAATCGCGCTACTCGCGCAATTGGGCGCGCGCGCGCGCGCCCCTATGTATTAGGGACCACCGGCAACCAGTGCATATTTAAGCGCCCCTGCGGATTTATGAGCTTTCGAGGGATCGGCGACCGGAGGCTTTCATGCGCGCAGCGTCGCCGTAAATTTTTTCCTCTTGTTTTGTTTTATCGCCCGTCCACGGACGCACGAGTCTTTCACGTCCCGCGTGCTTTTTTCCATTTCTCATTTTGTTCTCTTTAACTTTTTTACGCGTCTGCTTTTTGCTCGTGTGTAAATTTCGGACTGGCGCCCGGCTGTTGCGATCGATGCCTCCTCAAAAGCTCTCCATTGATAACTTTGCTCTTTTCCAAAGCATCTTCAATTAATCGCGTCGTATGACGTCAATGCGAAATCCGCTTAGGAGCAGAGAAATAGTTTCCCATTTGTTATAACAATAGTTTTAAATATTCCAAGTTGAATGTTTTCCGTTTTGAAGGTTAAACAGTTGTATCGAATGGTTGCGCAGATGCTAAATTAAAAATTATTATTACACGTTGCTTCGTTGAAATTGCATTTTTGAAGGAATAATCTAACGAATAGCAAATACCGTTATTTCGTGTAATTAATCGTCAGATTATTTCGCGTGCGTCTCGATAAATAGTAAAATTCCAATGCTAAAATCTTCTCTTTATTTACGCGTAAACTTCTTTCCACTTTTTACATAAATGCATCGTCGTAAATGATGGACTTGCATAAAAATGATATTTTCAAAATGTTCAATTTTATAAAATACAGTCTATGTCATAAGATGTTCATTTCGAAACGTATATTCATTAAGCAACATTCATCACGGACAGAACTTTAACAAATTCATTTTTATTCTCGTTATCAAAGATTATTTTACGTGCGCGTATTTAGTGCTTTTATATTTGATGTCTATCGACGGATTCAAGTAATTCAAGACCACATTAAAACACCCATTAATGAATTGTAGAATATTAACATCGTAGAGAAATTTTTTAGAGAAAATCGGGAGGTATTCCGTGATAAGCAGAAGAAGGAAAAAGTTTGTCTCCTCGATGTTAAAAATACATGGCAGTGATGCTCTTTCCCTTTATCTCTTTCTCTTTGCTCTGCGCTATCGAAAAACGAGTTGCGCCTTCCTCTCTTTCCTCTTTCGCATGTATTCGCGGTTAGTTTGTGGCTCTTTCATTGGACACGTTTCAGCCTGAGTTATAATGCGTTCTGCAGGGTGCGCAAGTCCGACTTCCTTTAGCGCAACTGAAAGGAATTTTTCGTCAATGACACTCACTACGTGATCGAACTACTTACTTCCAGATGGAAAAGACAGGAAGATTTCTCGAATTTTCTACTTTTCGTAGATTGAGAAATATTAGATTCGATGAAAGAGAACTCATTTAGGTCTTCTCTCTTAACTCTTTTCCATCCTGCAAATGTTGACTTAAATAAAAATTAGTTATATCTCGTTCGATATTTGAAGTCAATTTCTTGTTTTGAAGCTCTGGTATACGGTATTAAAAGCGCGATGGAGTTTCATTTGATCCGAAGCATAAAACATGCGCCCGTTGAACAGCGAATTATCAAAAATTTGTATCGGTGAGTACATTAAATTCTAAATGGAAAAAAAATGTCCTTAACAATGCGATCGTTACGAAAGATAATTATCTACCAGAGATCAACCTTTATACATCCCTCTTTTACATTACGCGATTCGGTAAGCAGTAATATTGGAAAAGTCGATGATTCGAAAGATTCGAGCTTCTGATCCAGAATAATATGCTAAACGCACCCTAATACCATATAGTTTTCACAATTAAAAAAAATCCTTGTCGCTTACTCGATTACTCGATAGCAAAATCAAATCCCATATCATTTGATCTTTGTGATGCAGTACTACGTTTCACGGAGCTTTAGTAGCAGCAGTTCGGGAGATAAGAGAGCTTAGCGATTTTTATATCTACGAGTCAGTTGAAAATAAATTCGATCGCGAAAGCGGAGAGAAGTGGGAATGGATGGACGATTATCGAGCTTATCGGCATACGAGTGCAGTATCTCTGTGAAAAGCTCATATTGTGGGACGAAAGGCTGCGAGTTAGGGGAAAGTGAAATCCTCGGAAGTTTGTGGAAACTTTTTTCCATGGCGAACGAATTCCTGGAGATTGCGCATAGCGATATAGCGAAGAGAAAGCGATTATCACTTACAGGTTCAATCGCTATCAAGGTGTGCCTTTCACGAAGGCTTCGTATTCTTCGCGTTGTAGCAGCCATTGTTGTCTTGTCGAAAACTGCGAAAGAAATGACAGCTAACTTTATCCGACTCCACCGCGTAAATTTTCCGTCCTCCGCTTATCATTACCTTCGACCTGGAAAAATCTCGAAACGCTTCGAACACACTTGCTTTTAGCAGCCGTGACAAACAAATGGAAACAAAACGAAAAAGTCGTTTGAAAGCGTACAAAAGTTCACAATAAATGCAAACGCTCAGTTCATTGAGCAGAATAAAGGCAATAGGTGTCAACAAAGCGTAGCATTAAATGTTAATAAATGTTTGTTTAGGCCTCTGCTTTTCATGGACTTCATTAATCAAACTATAAAACTCGATGTTTGTTGGAATTTCAAACAAATTACTGCGCGAAAGGAAATGCGCTAATTCGAATCGATAAGTGTTTCTCTATATTGACCTTTTTTTCTATCGCAATAACAAGCTTCGCTTTGTCGAGTTTTCGTAAGCTGGAGTTTCGAGGTCGTTGCGATTAAATTCTATCGCCGCGGTAAGATAGCTGGCGTATAAAACTACAATTGTTTTTATCCCGTTTATAGTTTTGCATGTACAAACTATGCAATAACGTATGCTAATTTTAATACCGACGATTAAGTCACCGATAAAAATTATTTTTAAGTTGTAGCATTTAACGAACGTAAATACTCGTAAGCTATGTGTCAAATGGAAATAACTTATTTTTTTGCAAGGAAAAATTTCGATACTTCTAGAACCATATTTTACGTATTTTACATCAAATTTCAATATTAAAAATGCACTTTGTATTATAAAGGTAATAATAATAACTCACGAGTGCATATATAATTTTCTAATGCATCTACCGGTAAAAGGTTGATGAATTATTTCTAAAGGTTTTTAAACTTTGTTTTTAAACTTTGTTATTAAATGATTTCTTATAACGAATACTGTAACGAGTCGGATAAATTATTCCTTTGTTCCCGCATAGTAATTAGGAAATTTTCGACAAAGTATTTGATAAAATCGATAAACTTGTGTTTGTCAGAAGGTCGTGACAATAGCGATGGAGATAAGCATTTACAAAATGAAATGTAAGAACGGCAATTTTTAATTCTCCGAGTAATGCGAAACACAAGAACAATTTTCGTCATTGACATTTTCTTGCAAGATACAGTTCGTTATTTAAATAAAAAATCGCACTTAGGCTTATTCTACCGGTAAAATCCTGTAGCAAGAATGTTCATGTTCGAAATGTGGCCTTTTTTCAAAAATAAGGGAAAATCGTTCTACAGAAATAAGAAGTTGTGTCTTCTGGTAGACATTCACGTAACTAATTCAAGCTTAGTGGTGCTGTATCTATGAATAAAAATTGCTGTCTCACAAGACTACTTTCCTTCAATATGTATAAGTCAGTTTTTGAAAAAGTCAAACCTACGCGAGAGGTCTTTTTCTACCATAAGTATATCTATACTAATATTATTATACATGAATGTTCTCGTCAGAGAATATAAACATAATAGTATGAACGAGTTGTAAGTATCGGCGTACCGCGTCATGCTTGGATTATTGCAGTTTCAATTCCAGCATGAATTTTATTTCGCAAAAATCTAACACCTTCTGGATAAAATAGTTTCGTGCTGCAACAATCAGAGTGTTAAACTCGACACTTAAATTACGTTTGCGAGTAATCATTTTTTGTAATGTCGTTTAGTTAAAAACTAGGGATAATAGTATCAAGATATGCGATGAATTTTTAATACGATAGTTTTGCGTAACCTATCGTGCAACTTATTTTGTGCAAGATTTATACTTTGCGCATGACACATTCGAGTGAATTACAAAATAGATTAAAAGTGCGTATTTGTAAGTGACGAAAATCGCAGTTAACCTTACGAAACAAGTGAATAAAATATAAAGTAAAAAGTTGATAAATTTCGGTTAATTAAGCGTATAAAAGATTACCAGGGAAAAAAGTTAATCGCGTGGAAATAATGGTGTGAACTGTCACACCTTGTACACAATGTTCTGTAATACGTAGGCATTAAAATATAATTCTTGTTAGAAGCTTGGCAAATACACAAATGATATCGCGAAAATTCCGCAGAATTTGTTCAAAAAAACTTTCGAAGAATGTCATTAATTGAAAGGATATTATCTTTGCTGTACGTATATAAGAAAAAGTTTTGGTATCTTAAAAGCACTCACAGTTTGGAGATACGACTGCAAGGAGGTATTATTTCTTCCGTTCAATTCGAATGATGATCGAGTTGAATCGTAAATTATTATTTGTCAACGATAAAAACTAAAATGGTCAATGCCAACTACGCAACATTTATTTCCATAGAAGAGAATTTGAAATGCTCGAGTAAACTATTTGAGTTTTTTATTTCCAATATCGATGTTGTTTGTTAACGAAAAATAAAAAATAACCGACAAATTTCGATGATGAAATCTGAAGGTGAATGTCGTCGTTAGCCAGCCATTTACTTGCCTCGGTACCTCTCCAACTTATCAACGTTAAAACTAAATTAAAGTACATATTTTCCAAGCTAAGGATACCAATCGCCTTAAGGAAACTCAATCGAACCGCGAGTCGTAAGAAAGTACCCGAAGCGCTAGAATGTGAAAAGGAACGCGAAAGAAGAACTATAGTAAAGAACGAAAGCTAACGATGGTCCACCTCGTTGATGGTTCTCGTCACAAACGGCGAGGACGAAGAAGTAGCCTTTGAACAGTCATCGCGTGAAATTCACAATGATAATTCTCTCTGATGTAAGAAGATCGAGGGAACGGCAGTTATCGTCGGTATCTCTGCAACCCTTAGATCGTAGGGTCGCAGCAAAGGCAGAACTGTAATTCCGAAAGTGAATCGAATGGAAGGTGAAAGCAGCATACCTGATTCGTGTGCCCGCGAACAGACGCTCCTTCTGCGTCGATACGGAGTTTGGCTTCGTGCTCGGAATTCCGCACGACGGATTAAACGCCCGCGTCGCAAATTCCTCGGCCGTGTGCGCCCCTTACGTTACTCTACATGCGTGGAAACAAAGGGGGTGGCACCTTTTATTCAGCGGGTTGTGCAAAGCCCTACTTGCGAGACAATGCGAGGGGCGCAGCAGTTTTGCCGTTATGATGCAGGGCTCAAGTACTGAACACGCGCATTTTTAAAAGTAAAATTCGTTTCTTCTATGCTCAGGGACAGTCGCGAGAAATGTTGTCGAAATTCGCAAAATGCAATGGGGTTGTATATTTGCATATATTTTTTAGCGGGAAAAGCTCCTTCTCGTATACTCGGCTCTTGTTTACTCCGCATTTTATTATTTACATTCTGCTACTTCGACTACATTTGCGACCTTCCTTTGAAATAAGAAACTTACATTTCCTGAAAATTTACTCAGGGCATTATTGCACGAGAATCTCAATTTCATTCTCTTACTTACTCATTCTCGGTTTCCCTTTTAGATTAATGATACCATTAAAGGTATAAGAGTACATTTTTTCAAATATCGTTGGTGTCTGTGTTTTAGAATAACACCTTAGCAGAGAATCTAGCTATTCCAGGAATTATATTTCAACAAATTATTAATAACAGCGCGGGTTATTATCGAAGGTGAATTTAATTGTAAGGATAGTAAGATTTTCATAATAAATTTGTACAAAATTTGTACCAAGGTATATTTGTACTTGCGGTTCGATTAATTAAATGAAATCTACAAATTAAAGTCCGATCACTAATGCCGTTTTCTATCGAATATATACTCGTGAAATCTCTATGGTTCAAATAATAATATATTTCACACCGGATATATTAACACGCGATGCATAAAATGTTGTAAGTATAGCTTCTAAATAATACTTTAGTAATATTATGAAAATTCGATGTGATAAGTCTATTAATTATTCAAAATTTCATTATTCATTGCGTATGTGCGCGTGTGAGTGTAAGACAAATAGAGAGAGAGAGAGAGAGAGAGAGAGAGAGTTAAAGCAGATAGACAGATAGAATCTGAGGATAGAATACAAATTCGAAGATAAGGTCAGTACTCGAAAAATGTAAGAAAATAAATCGACTGTCTGATACTAGAAAATTCTTCTCAGTTTTCTCTTGAATTGGATGACAGTCTCGAAGGTTCTCATCCGTTTGCTTAATATCGGTGAGAATGCAGCCGCAGAATAGTAGTAGTCAATGATCGTAATTCACGGAGAACAAAGATTTTACTTGCCCATTTGCTCATTGTAAATAGCTGTAAATGATGCTTTCCATCGCTTCAAGGGTCTTCCATTAGATCCACAAGTTGTCTAACTTTTCAGAGAATTTTTCTTACTTTGCTACTTTCCCTTTAAATTTATTTCATATTTCACACATATTCTGTCCTATTTTACGTGAATTTTAAATATTCAGCTAAGTACGGTAAACACGAGTATACGTAAAAATTGTATAAATTGTAAACGCGAAGAGTGATTTACTTCTTCCAATATTTATTAACCATTTTGCAAAAAAGTAAATACAAAATGTCGGCTGTAAATTTTGGAATAAAAAACTAACGCGGTTATGTGTCTAGCGTATCTATCCGCAATTTTTTTTAATTTTTTAATTTTCAACTTCGGTTAGTTTTAATTTAGTTCGTTTGTTTGTTTGTTTGTTTGTTTGTTTGTTTTTTTTTTGCAAAAGTACAGTGCTAAATTAGTAAGTACAGGTTTCACTTCGACCACGAAATTCCAGTAAAAATAGCTGTTCTCGTGTCGGAATTATTTACGCTAATTTACATATTTCTTCCAACGGGATAATAAAGTGAAGAATTTTATATATTTGAAGCTGTAAGTAGAAAGCAAGAGTAAAAACAAAAGTGATAATCAACCGTTTGAGAGGGAAGTGGCACTCCGGCGGGAAAGAAGCGTAAAAATAGCAAAGCAGTAGAGATGAAAAGAAAATAAGATTGATCCATAGCTCGGGATCGGTAATGAATGTAGTCGCTTCTCGCCGATGCAATTCTCTTCTGTTGACTCAATAGCCGCACTAGCCTTTCTATAGCCCAAAGAGAAGGTAAAAGTATATTTCCCGAGAGCGATGCCTTTCGATTACTCCTCTTGTCGGTCGCACGGCGGCACTTCGATCGAGACCGTTTGCGAGGAGCCAACGAGTTCGGATCGTCTTTGTATGCACGGCTTTTCTTTTTCCCTTAATCTCTAGCTTACGATATAATTTTCGAGTTCTTCGATCGTATTTCGCATTTCTCCCGCATGGATCGGCGTGACTTTTCTTGTAGCGCCCCTTTTCTTGAATTATGCTTCTAGGAAAGAATGAAATGCTTCTTAGATTTATTCTCATCTCATGGGACGATACTGCCTAGCCATAAATTCAATACAATTTGTGCAACTCAATATAAACTGAATTATTTTATTAGCTATTGTTTCGAATTGCGCAAAAGCGTGACATATTTATCAAGTAGTACGACAAACGAATGTTCAGGATACTCATCCAAAGAATACCTAGTTGTTTGAAATAGCGTAGTTTTTATATAATTGAGAATTTCCGCGATTCAAAGAAATAAATTAAGTATCATTTATAATACAACCGAATAATATTTCAATTAATTAGCCTGACGTGTACTTACAGTTCAGAGGGCATTGCAGTTTAATATTCGACATTGTCGCGAACCGAATTTGTACTAAACGAAATCAATACAATTAATAACTTGTTAGTTTTCAAATACAGCAAAATCGATTATTTTTTAATAAAGCTTATCGTATTTACCTAAATTACGGAAATTTGAAACTAATGATGTTTCTTAAATTATGCCACTTAAGGTTGACATTGATACTAGTCACGCGAAACATTATTTTATTGTTGCTAAAAGAATAGGAGAGGCAGATGAAAAGATAGCGATATATTATTAGCGGTCTTTCGCAAATAAATAAAAGCCTAGAAAATAATGAGACCTTGGCAGTGTTCCATCTGCTCGTAATATGATGCTGAGGTGGTTATTGTTTCACGAGAGGAAGCGAAAAGTTTAAATGGCTCTAATGAAACTTGTTAACGTCTCTTTTATATTTATCCAATTGCGTAGTTGCTTTTTTTTTTTTTCAAAAAATAATGCCGCAATTATCGCTAATCTCTTGTTTATAAATGTTTGTTCTAATAAACTTGTGAAAATACATTGAATTTAAGTGAATACAAAATACGCTCGGAAGAAAAAGGAAACATCCAATTGATATTCCTGTTGCGTAAGGATAGTCCAGAAGGTCGGAAAATTCGTAACCAAATTTACTCGAATCACGGTATTTGTACTTGGTAAGTCCACGTGAAATAACACCGCACCGATGCAAGTACGAATAGATCTTGTTATTTCTCCATATTTTTACACTTATTCTTATAGTCCCTTGGAGAGCCGACGTTTCGCGGAGGATTCTGTCATGGAGTTTTTTAACGGGATAGAAACCAATGCTAGTGACAAGTATTTACAGGAAAATGCTTGGGAATAGTTTGCGATTTCGACATATTTCGAGAGAACTAAGTAAGGTAGAACGACAAGAGCGTGAGAGTAGGAGGAGACAGATGGGCGCAATACCGTTGAGAGACACCTCGGAAAATCTTGAGTTTTCCTCCTAACCGATCTTCCGGACAAAGGGACTCTCGCTCGTATTGTAACCCACGAGGATTGAAATATACATGCTGGTAGTTTTCCTGACGCGGACATACCTCACTCGATTCACCCTCTCAGCCTCTCTCGCTCAACACCGAGTGCTTCGCTATTTACACAGAAGCCTCGGCTCTTCGCTCGAGGAGTCGATGCACGAAATACGAGCTTGGATTTCAATATCGCGATACTAGTCGCTATGTTAATTTCAACACGCGATACTCTCGGCGAGGAGGAGTAATGCGAAGCGTCCACTTTGTTGTTCGTGTGGTCGCGCTATCGATCGATGCCTTCAAAGGTGCCTTCGAGCGCACAGTTACGGCAAATTCAAATACGTGCCACAGGAATGCGTTTCTGCAAATCGAGTCATCCGCGGATGCTCCTGCACTTCTTCTTCGCGTTCTTCGTTAAAGCTACGAGGATTAACTCTCTTTCCCTTTAAGCCCCGTTTGCATCTTGGATGATGCATTCCGCGAACTGAGTTTTCCTTGGCGCACGATACTCGCGATCAAGCTTTCCGCGTGTAAAACGTCCATGGAAAAGGTAGATCGAAAGTTTTCGACGCAGTTTTCCACGATATTTTCACACGCCGGTTTCCCCGAGACCTTTCGCTCTCCGAGCTATTCTTATCAGCAGTTTCGTCGTATGAAATTCAACTTTTATCAAAACATTTTCGCTCCGTATCACTGCGTATTCAAACTGGTATCTTATTTTCCTTCGTTATTCACTCTATCGTCGAATGCGTACGCAAACGGCTCTGTGATATGCTAATATCCGATTTATTTAGAAAATAAAACGCGAATTTACCTTCCACCACAGTCTCGACTTTTATTTATTTTTATTTTGGGTATAAAAGGTTATTATCTTAAAATAGCTTTGTACCCAACCCATTTGCAATAACTACATTAATTCTGCATGCATACTGATATTGTACAGACAGCCGTTCGATAATTTACCTTTGCTTATAAAATTGCTTATGCAATATTATGAATCGCTGTTTATTCATAATGAAAATACTGTTTATGCTAAACAGGTCAATTGCTGCATGAAAAAACTGAGTTATAGAAAAATGAACGATAGCAGAGCAAAATTGTATGCACTTTTTTAAAGCAAATTATGCTGAACAAAGAGAGTTAGCATAATGTATATAAAATATTTATCGCAATAAAGCGGCTAGTATTTGTTTTGTAACATTCTCTCTTATAAATAACATTTCATCGATTTTCATTGGAATTTCCTCAATTGATTCCAAGATTAATTGCTTTCTTAAATTAAATTCTTTTGTCCTGTACAAATAAGCGAATGGATTTCATAGTTTGTTGGCATAAACTAAATTTATTTTATATCAGTTTAGATTTTTTACGATCCACCGGATACAAAAGAATTTCACAGATCATTTCGAGTTCTCTTAAATTTTTACATTCTAATAGCAGTAGACGAGGTAATTAATTTGAGATAAATGTCTCGGATTACTTACGTTACCGATGAAGTATTGTGAAAATATATTACAATTCAACGTGTGATAGCGTGTACCTTCTTCTGAAAAATTTACGATACTGGCTCAAATTAATTTAATTGACGTGCTAAAGTATTGAAAGAATAATAATAACTGAAAATGAATGATTGAATTAACTAATTAGATAAACTTAATGTTTAACGCTAGTTTTAAATTTGTTCACTAATATTTAAATGCCTATGAAAGATTTTCTCTACTGCTGTAGATATTTTACCCTGGGCATAGTAGAATGTTAACTCAATTATCAAAGTTCGTATATTATCTAATATTTTTTTCAAGCCCTGCAACAGATTTAGCATAGATAACTAATGCATTGACATTACCGTGCCAGATCTGTAACTGTATAAATATACAACCATAAGTGAATGTGCAAGCGTCAAGAAAATCGATTAATGCATTGAAGCGCAGTTAATCCATTAGCGTATAATATTCCTTTGAGGATCCTAGTTATATAGAAAATGAAGAAAAAAGGCAATGGAGCGCAAGATTTGCGTGTATGTTCGGGAGCACGTGATTGATAGAAATGCTAGGGTCACAGACCATCAATGACCCGGAACTAAGCCAGTCTCATTTCCTATGGAAGACTGATTGTTAGACGATGCGACATTATGCCCCCTGTTTTTTTAGATGCCGCGGAAAATTGTTCCATCAATCTGCTTTCTCATTAATTGCGCTTCTAAAGAAAGGACGATAAGAGAACTATCGAGCTAGAATACAGGATCCTCGAGTTTTACTTTATTAATAAATTTGCTTAGTCATACGTACAAGCAAGTGAAACGATTCCCCATAAATTTCTGCACATGGAGTATCGTTCGAGCTATTTCGTCGATATTTTCTCTTTTCATCGAATCAATATAAGTGTACAATACAAATTTCGATATAAATGAGTAACACCGAACTTGCCTTTGAAAATTTTCATTTATGAACTTTAAGCTTTCGTTTTACGAAGCTTCTAAAAGTTCCAGCACTCTCTCATTTTTTCCACGTTTCCCTCTCTTCTTCCTTGGCTACCCGTTTCCTTGTCGCTTTCTCATTCCCATTCCTTACCTTCTCTCCCTCTCTCTATCTATTTTCTCCTTTCTTTGCTTCTCCTTTTCTTTATCAGGTACATACAAAAAGTTTCTCACAGCCTTACTAAATTTTCTATCTGGCTTCTGAAACGTTTGTTCTATTTTCCTTTTCTTTTCGGAACTTCTGCTTATACACTTGCTTTCCCTTTCCGAGATTCTGGTCTCTTTAGTTTTCATCCTTTATCCTTTTCCGTAGCTTGTAAGCATAGACATTGCTATATTACTTCCGCATTCTGTCTACCTTACACGGCGAATTGTATTCCTCGAAAGTGCCACTACTTTACACGCAAATTAAATAATCCCGAACATGTGCGCATCTTATGATGGATTAGTGTATTCCAAGTATAAATTCTATTTATTCTTCGCGATCGACTGCACCACCAAATGCACGTATACGAAGAAATTCACAGGTGTTGGATACGATAATTTTACCACTGAAAATGTAAGTACGGATGAAATTTCGAGCAACGTGAACTCGGTATAAAATTACTCGAACGATAACCAGCGACAGCTGGGAAATTGATGTTAAACGACATTGCAGTTGTTCTCGTAATAGCGAAACAATCGATAATATCAGCCGAGAGCACAAGCTAATAATCTTAACAGCCTCGCACTTCCATCGGAAAAGCGGAGAACTTTCAGAAGAAGCTAAAAGCGTGTCAAGGAGACATCGAAAAATGGAGTTTCCACTGGATATCCCGATTTTATTGGCGGGTAATGTGCCATGCTACGTACTTTAGGTTTGAGGGAAGCCGTAACCCCGGGGCCGAGATTAATGTTAGCTGCGGAAGTCATCGAACGCCTACACGTGGACACTTCAACAGGCGACTTCTGCCCCTTAAACGGTCGACTTTCTCTACGTGCGGATTTTCCCGAAACTTCTACGTCGCATACGCGCGATCTTTCATTCCATCCCTTATCTCGCAAGTGCACGTTTTCTTTATTCGATCTCCACTTTCATTTTTCCTTATTTTCAATTAAAACTTTCGTAACATTGAATAATACGGGAACGTTAGTCATTGTACGACTCGTTCCTCCTATATTATGACTCGGGTACCCGAAGTGCTTAACTTAAACGTAACAAACGATCCGTCCTTGAGAAAATGCGCGATGCGTATATGTTGGCGATAGGATTTGTTTGCGTGTACACGTGACATACGATCATAGGAGCATTTATCGAATATTTTCAACGTACGCGTCTTGTCTCTCTGGCAGATACGAGAAATACTTTGGAAAATAGTGTCGAGGATGACCGCGTGCTTTTTTTCCATTTCTCCATTCAAAATCAATGCCGAAACGAAAAATACCGAGCGGTAAATGAATTTTCCGCTATTCGAGCTAACAGTCGAGCTGCTGCAAAAAATATTGCATTAAATATCAAGTAATTTCTCTCGAATGCGAGAATGCCGAGGTAAATGGGTCGAATCTCCGAATTGCGAAGTCGTTTTGGTTCTAAAAGCGTTTACGAGGTATGATAATTCGAGATCTCGGGTTGATGCAGCACACAAAGCCCGAAAGTGTATATACGTATACGCTTTCAATTCCACTCGGTAGTTTTACATCGGCACGATGAAGAGAGAGGAAATCGCATTCTCGTTATCGTTTTACCCGAGAATTCTCTATTAGGTAAATATTAAAAGAAATTTGATTCTGAATATTTGCGAACGGACAATCTCCGCTTACTTCGGTAAAGCATGTAAACGATTAAGGCAAATTCTACGGAAATTTGATATTTTGAAAATAAACCGTTGGAGTTTCGACCGATCAAATTTAACCGAATACGAAGCTTCTGCGTGCGCGCACGATCTTACAGAAGATGAAGAAATGTGTAAAAGTCGATTAATGTTGCGATTCTAGATCTCGCGGTTCCTGACGTGTTTACGTGATGTTAGTTTGGTTGCTGATAGTTAGGCGCAGTCAGTCGTTATACAAAGTTCGTCCAATCGCGTAGACTCGAAACGTACTAAATAAAATTTCTAAGTGCTCTCAAGACTTTGTGAAAGAGAATTTTGATTGCCAGTTTTCATTAAATAAAATTCTTGTTGTCTGATGAATTATTCATAAGCACTGTAAATTTATGGTGTCCACCAATGAGACGGTAAATCTGCTCTGCTTAAATTGCTGATCGTTGGGTACGTACGCAAAGTTATCGATTTAGATTTTAATATTTTAGTACGAGTGAGCAATTGTTTCTATCGTGGATCCGGCTACACGCGACCTATTTGACAATTGTGTGAGCCTCTTGCCCCTGAGAGCTCCAACTTAAAATACTTGTTTGCGCGAGTAATAACACATGCAAGTGTAATTGTTATTTGCGTGAATACGTGCATATTTGTCGAGCAATCATTATAGCCACTAATACGCTGGAAAAAGATTGCAGGGAAGCGCCCGAGAGTCTCATCGATCAGTGTCGTGCCACCACTTGCTTACATTTATGTGAATTGAATTAACCCATACAAGCGTGAAGCGTCCATGTACGGCTAGGTAAATGAGCCTCGATTTATCGACGTAACGGGTCAAACCGAGCGATTCATTGGACTATTTCGATTTCCCGATGATCAATCAGTGGCCATTTGAAATACATAAATCGCGATCAAAAACGTGAAAAGACGGCGATGAGCGCGGTTTCCGATATTATTCGTATTTTGGTAACTTTGTGTTGGTGCACTTTGATGTCGCCGCCAAACGCCACTGAATTTTTCATTTTTATGACCGCGGGTTGCTCTTTGCACGAATTCGCGAGTCCAGCGATATTGCGAACTATGAATTTGTCGAGCATCGGTCGGCTCGATTTTCGAAACGTTTGTCGGGATGATTCATTGCGATTTCGAGAAATGCAGCGGCGCGTCCAGTCGTACGTGCGACGAATTTAATCGAAGAGGCGTTCGATTATCGAGCGTTAAGCTCGAGTTTTTGATGCACGAGAGCTCGTGCAAATAAGAACGGTAGTTCTCAAAGGACTTGGTTCAAATAATGGTTATGAATTGTCGCTACGTCGAGAGCACAACGAGGGAAATTGTTGTTACCGGAAATACCTGGACTCGCATGTGACCGGAATTGCTTTCGCTAAATGTGGCGGATATAATAACAGCGAACAAATTTTTAATACTATAACCGCGACCAATTAAAACAGTACTTTCTTTTACAAATTCATCAAATTCATTTGTATAATTGTGTGTTTGAAATTGAGATATAACAATATAGCGATCTTGAATCTAAAATAATGCCTCGGTTAAATTTTAAGTGCTTGCAATATGGGCACTATGCCAATATTTTACAGAACAAAGCGGATAACTAAATTAAATCGTCAGATTTACGTAAGCAAGCAAATTAGACAGTTATGTCAGTTATTTTATTTCGAAATTTCAACATTTTTATCCACTGGATTCTGGACAAGTCGATAAAAACTTGCCTGCAATAATGCCCTGCAACGCATTAATGTTCTTAGCGATTTCACCTTTGAAGGCGTTTATAGAAAAACGTTTTACGGCATACAGTCCGATAAGCATCCTTAAACTCGATGATCTTAAAAATTCGAAGACACGAAATTTGATGTAAATATCAATCGGTACTGAATCGAGCACATTTTCATAGCGTTAGTTGTTGTTCGATATTGAAAGTTAAAGGCATGCAAAAGTGTAAGGGCTTGGATCGGTGGCAAAAACACGTATTCTCTCTTTATGGACATTGACGATCATTTGCCAGATCAGAGCGGTTGCAATTGAGTAATTAGTCGATTAAGTGATCTTATCGGGGTACTGTCGGTTAGGCTGCTGCGGTTTTGCGCGCGCCGAGGCTTGTACGTAGCGCGTAAATCTCCATTTAGCCGATATGCTCTAGGCGCCGCGCTGGTAATACGCTCCTGTAATCCCTCACATTTTCCTGAAAGCTAACGCGCGTCCTACTCAAGACAAGATTAAGCCAGACGAGAAGTTTCAAAATACCTCACATCACGAGTGATCAATTTCAAAGTTTCTCGTGGCAGCTTTCCCGGGATTAACGTCCTCGAACTTTCTTACTTCGTTCGGGACGTAAACATCCCGCGTGGAGATAATGTAGTATTCATTGACTTCGCGAGGAGGAAAATCTTAAAATTTAGCTTCCGATGCTAGACATTGTGCATTACGTATAGCCGGGGCATTACGTTCAAAGCGCTGCTGTGATTAGGAGTTACATCGGCTAAATAAATCAGGCGACTTTTCCGGTGATCCGTGAAGGACCTGATCGTTCGCGTCGGCACGTTAATGAGTCCGGGGCGTAAAGCCGCACTTGGGGTCGATGATGCGGTCTCGCGGATTTCGCGCAGCACTGCACGCCTTCCTAAATTAATAACGACCTTGGATTATCGACGGCGTCGACCGTTGCGCTCCTGTAATAATTCACGCGCCCGATTTAGGGCTCATCGCGTGGAGCGAAAGGTGGTTAATCCATTAACTGGCACCCGATGATGAGTAACAATGTCAGCTCATTTAACAGCAAATTCAAAAGCGTGCGCCACCTTTCTTTTCTGCCCTCTTCATTTCTTTAAAAGAGATCTAGAGCGAGTGAGCGAGTAAATGGCACGCGTATGTACGTAAACAGAGCTTGGAATAGCGGGGCATGGGAAGTAGGGAAGGGGTCAGAGAGTGTGTAGCGTTAGTTGAAAGATTAAACAGGCTTCGGCTAATGCTCTCTACACACCGCAGTACTCTACATTATTGATGGCGTAATTAATCGATCCGTCCTGCTGCGACTGGCAAAAATCCTTTTACATCGTGTTTTTATCACCTGCGCATGCCGATCATTTAGATCATTTTCGGATCAGTCTCGAATGCACCGCGCGGGATCGCCGTGAGCTGCTCGTTAATGTTCTATAGATTTTACGAGGAATGCTTTTCACGCTAATAACTGCAGTCGTGAAAATATGCATGTAAAATTCATGGGCAAAAGCGTATCCATCTGCGGACCGAGTCGTATAAGCTTGAATCCCGTGAAACAAAGTCGGCAGTTACTCGAGACATCTTGCAGTAGATTATTCTTCTTCGCAGAACTTCGAGGAGACCAATGTCCTTCGGAAAAATTTCTCTTTACCGAGAACGCAAATAAAATTTATATATTCTCGAATAAAAACTTTATTAAACACCGCTTTCTCTTAACTTCGTCTTCTTTTTCATACACGTATATACACGCGCGCACGTACACATATATACACATATATGAATTACCTTTTAGAGGCAAGGTCGAAAGATGCTACAGCTTTACGTGAACCTGCGATATATTGCTACGGGTGTGTCTAGAAGAGGAAAATTCTTGAAGCTCGCCAACTGACGGATGCCTCCTTCCCATCTTTAGCGGTGAGCACGAGCTTGCACTTGTGGATATGCGCGCGACTTTTAAAACTTGTGCATAAATGGTACCAATTGCTAAGCTCGTATATCGCAGCGAATGCGCGTATGCAACGTCCTTCGCCACCTTATGTGTTGTGCTCCGTTCACGTACGTGTGAGAATTTGCGAGGAAGAGAACTCGCCTGCCGGTAATATATCTCGCGTCCGTACAACGACGTTTCACTGTATTTCAGTTATTTTCTAAAACTTACCTTATAATATCTCCCAGTATTCGTGAAATTTATTGCGAACTTCCTCTGCTAGGAATTCTAGTCATTTATTATAATATTAAAGGAAATTTCCTCTTTTCTCTAACGAGTGTTTTTTCAACGATATCGAAGAATTCTAAGCTTACAAACTCACACATCTTCATCTTGTTTTACATTTCGAGTTAATAACGGAGTTAAATTACAAATTAAATTAATTAATTCGTTGGCTCATTTAATTGGCCTAAGGGAGAAAGTACTTGTAATTAAATCGTTTTCGAAAGTTAGAAATAAATTTAATTTAACGTTTTTTCATAGATATTATTTCAAGTTTGAAACTTCATTCGTTTAGAACTTGGGCAAAAGTTCTTATTATCAACTAATTCGTCTTTTCAATTAATTAATATTTCACATTATATCTTGAAAAGTAATTTCAATTTTCATTCGGAAGATTCCGAGATAATATCCGTTAATTAACGAAACGTAAAATAAAATTGAATATTTCTTCGTATTAGGTCGAATCGAATCCCATTTCAGACTAGTATTCGGCTAATTTTCAGTTTGATTTACACAAATTAATAAATACAAAGCGCAAATTTGTGTAAGCAAAAATCATGGAATGTTCGTTAGAGTAGAAATCGTTCTTCTGTGTACACGGTTACGCGAAGTAATAAAGCTAGCGAAGATGGATTACAACGAGAATCTACACCAGGTCAGAGAAAAACACGAAATTGTATTTGGTTGAAAAAAGGGGATTAGTTCTTAAGGAATTTCTATGTACTGCAGAGATTTGTTAATTCGTTAGATTCGTGAACTGAAAGCTTATAAATCAGTGAATAATTAAAATTTTAGAGCGAAATTTCAAATTCATTGGACTAGTGAATTTATATAATTTATTTTTTATTCTAAATACTATTTTCACCCTAAAATAGAACACAGTCGTAAGGTATAGCCTCCGAACTTCATTGCGAGCAAAGTGAAAATTTACTTCGAGAAGAGCAGAAATCCACTCTAAATAATACCATTATTCTTAACATAAAATTTCACTTCGAATAAGTATAAATTATACAGGAAAAAAGTTAGCATTTGAGAAAAAATAAGGTTAAATCGTTCCTTACGGAAGAGTAATAAATTTTGAAAATAATATGTTACTACGAAAGCAACAAAAAACCATTTAATACGAAAAAAATTGTTATTACCTTTTATTTTTTATGAAAT
The DNA here is from genome assembly GCA_018907045.1 of Wiebesia pumilae. NCBI lineage: Eukaryota > Metazoa > Arthropoda > Insecta > Hymenoptera > Agaonidae > Wiebesia > Wiebesia pumilae. The sequence continues at coordinate 9,756,563 of JACCHZ010000138.1, forward strand.
TTAATGTTTCGTTTCTGTAATAATCAATTCAGTACAGTACAGCTTTATAATTTATGGCTTATTCGAATAAAATTTAAAATAAGTTTTATAACATTTCTCAGATTTCAGGAAAGCATACTTACGTTTTCTCAGGTTAATTATAATGTGATATTATTATTTCATAATATAACGTTTTCACGGCGATCGTCATTCGCACACTATATTTTATTTAACTTGACATCACCTTCTTTTGTCGAGACACGCATAGTTGTATTTTTTGACAGATTTCCGCTTCGACACGCCCAATTACAAATTCTCTTCAAATTTACTCGCTTAATTTTATTGTCCTTGAGTCTCTATTTATTTAATATACAATTCCTGAATGTCCTTTCACTCATGCGTGATTCTTACAAGTTGTTAAAGGATACAATGGTTAGTTTTACAAATGTTAGTTTTATATGTAAAACTCATTAGTTGATTATTTTATAATCTGAATTCCAGTTTCAAGTGATAAATTTAAAATCTCGATTTTAAACTATTGGTTTTATTTTTCAGCGATTTATAAAACTAAATTTATGAAAATGCAGCACTAGTAAAAGCAAGTCTTTTTCAAAATTTCAGGAATAATTTAGAGATTCGTATTTTCGGAATCTTGAAATGTGGTTATTTCAATAAGATTTCAATGTTCGATATGACAAATTTAATAGAATGAATATTGATATATGATAGTTTTAATAAATGTTTTCTAAAATCATCGAATTCCTTTTACAAATTTTTGAAAAAATTCAATTTATAATTCGACGCTGTTGAATGCGAAATAAATTGTTAATTTATGAAAAATTTGTACAGCTTTCAATTATTAATTATAGTGTTAAATCAATTTAGATTTTTATCTTTTTATTAATTTTAAGAAGTTCAGTATTATTAATTTTTCACTTAAACTTAAATTTCATAGTAAATAATCAAAACATAAGTTGACACTGAGTATAATTAATAAAAACAATCAAATGTATGATTGTACAACGAAAAGTTCAAGTATAGGATAAAATTTTATCCCATCAAGATTCGAAAGCTATTGAAATAAATTTAATGATTTATATATAATCAATAGTTTTAATAAAATAAAACGCACATACCAGTATATTTAATATTCATAAATCTTTGGTAAAGTTATCCATAAGATTATTTTTACAAATTGTTACGAAATATAAAGTTTAATCTTTATATTAAGTACATACGAGAAGAAAATTAAAATTATTTTTGATAAGCCACTTTATATTTCTTTAATTCTGGAAATTAAGACTTTATTCTAAATTGTTTCTAAAATTTGAGCCCCTATGATATACTATATAGTAGTGGTATTTTGTATTAATAGATTATATTATTAAATTTTATAATTATTATTTAATTCTTTTAATTATTTAATTATAATTATTATTTAATTATTATTTAATTATTATTCATGTGAAGATATGAAATGAAAATATTAGTATTTAAATTAATTCGAATACGTAAATGAATTAAATTTTCCATATAAATATTGTCCCAATGTAATATTTCTCATAAGATTCTCGAATATACAAATGTTTCTGTATAAAACATTAGATTTAAAAAAGATTACAAGATTCAAAGGTGGAGTTATGTAAAACATGTTTGGTAGAAATGGATATATATTTTGTAAATAAATAAATTCTGAAATTAATAATCCGACTAATTTCGACGGTTCCGTAAAAATTACTCAAGACTTTATCTTTTTTAATCTGATTTTTAAAAATTTAAGATCATGCACTCAACACAATGTATTTGAAGTAAATTATAAAATTTTTTCTCGAATATTTAATCAAACATTTTATTTCGGAACGCGTAGTATATTAAATATATTTAATATTATTGTAAATCACGCTTTTATTATGTTTAACACATAGTTTAAGATTCCTTTGTTTCACTAATACACGCAACAACACTGTATGTAACATGTAAAAAGTTTTATAAAGTATTTTCCAAAGTTACAATTTAAGAAATAGCAACTTAAAAAATATTGTATAATATATTATTATTGCATGAAAACTTGCGAAATATGTTGCAATTATTATATCACATTTTTATTCTCAATTAGGAATTAATAGATTCCAAGCTGATTGCATTATAAAGCCAACTTAGAATTTTAAATTGTAGATCTTTTTATCTTATTATAAAAGCATTAAAAGTTATTTCAGTTTTAATGACTTTTCTTTAAAAAAATTTAAGTCATATGATACTGGAGCAAAATATGAAGTTCCATAATTTTCATAACTTTACAAAATTTAGAATGAAAAGTATATAATGAAAATATTACGGAAAAGTTTTGATCTTAGGTATAAGCCTTTGCAATAAAAAATAGGTTCTCGAAAATTGGAATTCAAATAAAAAATATAACTTACACATTCAATAGTTACATCCAATAACTTTTCTGTTTGATACTTTACTAAACGAAGTCCTTCAAAATAATTCAGAATTTTGCGATGCTGTACTTTTAATAAGTCGTTTAACGAGATTATTGACTTACTTCGATCACTCGCTAGTTTTTATTCACGTAAGATAAATGTAAAGTATTCCTATCTGAAATAAGTTAACAAATACACTTAAACTTACTTAAAAATTGATGAAGTGAAACAACAAGATAGAATATTAAAACGAATGGAATTTTAAACCAATGATTTTCAATAATTTCTTATATACGATGCAAATTTTAAAAATTTCCATTTCGATTTTTAGCACCTATAATATAAACGTACATACATAAAAGTAGATTTTAAATTCATGGGTTTTAGTAGACTATTATTAGATAATATATAGGTAAACACCTCTGCACTTATATGTATTCAAAGTATCACAGTAAAATATTAACAAGTTTTATAATAATGTTTAAAAATTTGCTTTAAAATGTATTTATAAAATGTAGAAAGTTCTGTTATCGATAAAAATACTAATGGTTAAATATTTGCAAATGACATTTTTTGAAGTGTAGATGTGAGAATTACACGTGTTTGTAAAAGAGTTGTAAGCTAAAGTAAGTGAAAGCATACCAAAAGAAATAGAAATGTGCAAAGGTGTGTTCAAGAAGTTGGTCTTGGTTTGAAAAATCGAGCACGAAAATCTAAGTTGAAAGGTCAGCTCGAGGAAACATTGATAAAAAGACATCGAATCGTGAAATAAAGTTTTGTAATCGCTCACTATGATTTATTATCATCACTTTAATTATAATCTCAAAAAGTGTTTATTCTTACAAAGGATTTACTAACCGGATGCTATTTATTTATATATATATAAACGTTACGAAAAGAAAAATGGATTATGTGCAATATTACATAACAATTTTATAAAATTAAGAAAGTGTCTTATTTGATTAGAATAGCATTTTCGATAATTAGTCATTATTAGAAAATATGTAGTTCTATAAGTTTTTATGATAATAATATATACAATTTATTTATATAGATAAGTTAAAAGCTGTAAGTAAGAATATTAAAAATGCATATAAATTTTGAAAATATAAATGAGTATATAATGCGATTTATTATTTACTTCAAAGACAACGTATATTAAAACGAACAATTATTGATTTTATCATTTGACTTTTATTTCGATTGAAAACTAACTCACAGAAAATTATCTTGTAAATTTTAGGTTATACTTGATTATAATATATGTAACAAAGGTTTTTTAATCGATGATAGTCTACGTTAGTTATTCTTTAAGTAAAAGATATAAAATGTCTAATGACGCGCCTGTAATATAAGGAATAATTCTTGTTTTATTTTCATTACGAGTTAAAAATAAATTTTCAACATAATTTTACAAATTTCTAGTAAAATATTTCTTTAATGTTCCATGAAGTACACAAGTTTATTTCCCAAATATGTTATTGTACAAAATTATTCATTTTTTACTATTTTTTGACAGTCCACTAATTTACGTATCCATTACCAGTTATATAACCGGACTTTCTTTTTTATTATTTAAAAAAATTTTATGTAGCCGATCGGTTTAATTTATTACTTTCTGATAATAACGAAAATTAAATGAAAATTTATTATTTGGTAAAATATATAAAGCTCCTTGTTGCAATTAAGTAAAATGTTTTCCTACGTGAATAGTTTAAAAAATCTTTAACTATTCTACTGTATTTTTAAGAATATTTTATTCAAATTATACTTCCAATATAGAACATATTTGATGAACAAGTATTTTAAAAGTCAAATATCTTAGAAAAAACATTTTTATTGTAAATAGGAATGTTATTTGATTAAATCTAAAATTATCTAATTTTTCGAATTAATTGTAAAAAATATATTTCTTAAAAATTTATCATGTACTGATTTCATCATTTACATAATAATAAAATAAATTAAGTATTGCCTGAATAATCGCACATATATTACTAGATTATTTATAATTTTATAGTGACGAAATATATTGTTTTATAATAATAGGATTTCCAACACATCATCCTAGTTGATATAAATATAAATCAAAATCCACAAGCAAATAACTATCGGTTAGATTGTTTAAAGATTAATTTTCAGTTAGACCTACGACAAAGTTATCTAAAGTTTTATTGGTAAATCCAAGTACCATAATTTTGGCCTGAAATATTATCCAGTAAATATAAAGCGATATTGCTTTTCATTTCGCACTAAATTTTCCTTAAATTTTCATTGAAATGCAGCTTAAGAGGCGTACGTAAAAATTCACGTTGCATATTATTCACAATTAAATGAATTGAAAAAAAACAAAACTTGACAAGTATTTCATTAGCACATTTGTTCTCGCATCTGTACTTTCCGCTCTTCAAAGGATACGTCGGTGTAACAAAGCGACTTCACTAAAAGTTAAAGCGTTATATCCAGGGTTTTACTATTAAATATTCCAGGAATGTCAGAGCGTTGGGCCGCAGCTTTTGAAAAGGTGATGGGGGGTACTTTCTGCGTTCAAAAAGTAGCTATTTGAGCAAACCCATGGTAAATGGAGAAAAGTCTTGGAAGCATACAATCTAGCAGTCAAAATCAATTATAACGGTAATACATCGATTGTAAATGTACTAGCAAAGCTTTTCACTAGAGCAATAAGACTTTAAGAAATAAGGTCAAATCTGAATTTGGTAAAGCTACCATTTATGTGAAAATGTTTATTTTATAAAATATTTGTACTAATAATTAAAAATAAAATAGCTTGCAATAATAATTCAAAAATATTATACACTCTATGTAAACTAAATATACATTTAAATATACGTTTATTTAAAAGAAAAAATACATGTAACAATCAATAACTTATTCAATTGTTCTCCATAATATGCAGAATTTTTTGCTATAGAATAAGTTACTATCTACAATTTGTAGAACAATTGGTAGTTGATTACAGAAAGCAAGTTATGTAAAGAAAATAAAATTTATATACAATTAAATTTGTAAGAATAGATTTAGCTAAAATAAAATAGAAATTATTTTCATACTGTTCAGTAATGCTTTAATAGTGAATACAAAAGATTATTACTACAACATAATATACATAATAACAATAAAGAATAATATGCTAATTTTTAAGATAATTTTTTCTCGTTCGATTTGAAAAAATAATTATTTACCCTCAGTTGATAATAGTTCCTTTTTTATATAATTAAGAAAATATTTATTAATAATTAATAAATATGAAAAAATGAATAATTACTAATCGTTTTTCATTAACTGCTTAATTTTACATTAATAGTTAATTTTATTGATATTCTAATATATGATTTACTTTTTAATTTTATTAATTTATTTCTTTTACTAATTTATTATTTAATTTTTTATTATTTAAATAATTGACATGTAAAGATAATTATATGTATTGTTCCTCAGTGTTTCAACTGGATCTACGTAAATTCGGATATTAATTGGTTGTAATCTTTCGTATACTTATGATAATGATGTATGATTAATATAAATCGAATAAATATTCAATTCAAAAATTTCTAACATACTTCACATTATGTATTTTATATTTTAATTCAAATTGGACTCTCTTATTTGTACTAAATAACTGTGGCTATAAATAGCTGTAATTTATATAGTTTCGACAAGTTGGTCTTCCGGTCATGCGTACCAATGTAAAAACTTTTATCTTCAGTTAAAAGTATTCTATTTTATTTAGAGTGACATTTGGATTTGCTCTATTGAATAGAAATATCGCACAAGCAAGATTTTCTGTTTAAGGAAACTTCTTTGATGTACTATTAGAAATAAAAATTCGACTTTTTTCTTTAATAATTTTGCTACTGATAATTGATGATTTGGTATAAGATATAATCAACTTCACATGTGAACTATTGCTTTTGTGAAATATGAAAATGTGAATAATTACAAATATAATTGTTTTTAAGTTGTACTTGAGTAAGGTTGTTAAAATATGATAATAATTGGTACATAAAAATATTACGAAGAAAAGTTTTAATTATGTTTTAAATTTTATTGGCAAATTTAATTATTCACAGAAATTCTAAGTTTGTAAGAAAAATATCGAATTAATATTTTTTATTCCTTATAAAAAATTTTGAATCCATTTAAGTACACTTTTTCAGTCCAAACCACTTTTTAAAAGCAAACATTATCAATCATATCAATCGATTTCTTTTTATTTGCTTCAGTTCAATGCATCTCAAGAAAAAACTGATTGATTGATTTCCAGAATCATTTGTTACGAATTTATAGAAAAAAATTTTATGTGATACATGTAATAAATCTTCAAGCGCTATTGAAAAAAAATTTTTTATTTCTGATTGTAATTGAAATTTTTTTGCAAGCAACATTAAGAAGCTTGTACATTACTTCGGGAATAAAACAGTTTTGAAAAATTATTGTTTAGTGGCAAGATAAACTGCCAGTATGTTAAATACGTAAATTGTTTTTTTATAAATATCATACTCTTATTATTAACTATTACGTAGTGTTAAAATAAACTAGTGTTAAAGTTTTTTGAGGTGTAGAAATATGCAGAGGAAGCTTCGAAGCATCAGGTCCGAGTAGCAGTCGTTATGAACGCGTAGATGTGCTTAAAACTTCGATGTTTAGATGTTCGCATTTTACGACTTATGTTGTTGCGCGAATTATTCGAATTGTATAAATTACAATTTAAATTTTTTACGATGAAAATCTTACGATGTAGACTTTTTAGTGCATAAAGCTGGCGTAGAAAAAAATGGTCTCGTATCAAATATGACGGAATAAAATAAAATAGTAATGTTACCGAAATTAGGAGAATCCGTACTAATATTTAGTATTGTGTAAATATAAAATATAGAGTTACTGTTATACTATAAATCAGTTTTAGTGGCAAGTAATACTTATAAAAACTTGGACTTTTCGAGGTCCGTAATTTATACGTCATATTTAAATTAGCGAATGAGTCGATGTACACCGAGAATATAAGGAAATCCGTGTACGTTATTTGTTCAGATTTTACTTCGTATATAACGGCAGGTATAAGTAAAAGCTCTTAAGAAAGGAGGCGTATAGAGCTTCAGAGGAGGAGAAAGTTCGTCATCGTCAAGGAGCGAGAGGAGTGAACCACCGGACAACGGTCACGAGAGGATTTACAATCAATTCGCCCTTTTCAGAAGGAAGAGGTCTATGCTACGATTAAAATCTAAGTGACCATTTCAGGACAACTTCTCAACACTGCTGCCATGGATACGTTCGATACGTAAATGTCTGGGGAAATGCCAAGACATTTTCTCCGGTTTCGCTCGAAACTAATTATTGCATTTGATGGTTGTTTCATTTTGGTCGGGTATTTGTACAAGCTAAGCTTCTCCTTAAGATAGAAAGGAAATTTTATAAATTTTTATTTATGCCATTAAGCGGTGTTAAAATAAAATAGTCTTCAAGGCGAAGAACGATATGAGGAAAGCACTGATACGTACAAGCCGAATGCAGTAGTTATTACTGTGAATTTTATAAAAAATTAAAAACTTAATAATTAGTATTTCAAGAATATTTTCAAAATTTTTGATTATAGCCCGATAATAACGAAATGTAGCTTGAAACGTCCTGTTTAATAATTTCCATTTAATAGCTACAATAGTTTATCATAAGTGCTGAAATATTGGTCGCAGTGGAGTTCAACAGGGTCGTATTTTTGGAAGACACAGGGACAAGACACAAGTATTTAGGAGCAAATTTTACACGAGCAATATTTGAATAACGGTAAATGCAGAATATCACACACTTGGAAAGAGAGTGAGAAGACTTATCGGTGAACGCACTGTTGCACCGCGAAGCGAGACAAGGATTAGTTTGGAAATCGCTGACAAATCCTTCGTGCAGTTGAGCTTACTTTCCTCTTGTCTTGGCCCTAGCCGTATCGTCGGGTACCTGGTACAATACTGGCTCAGTGTTTAAACAAAATCAGTGTTAGAGAAACCTTATTACTAGTATTAGCGTAGGCAGTAAAAGCAGAAGAAAATGAACAATTGTTTCGTGAATCGATCGAAGAAATAAGGTAAAAAGCATTTACAAGTCGACAGATGAAATTCGAATCTGATTCACTCCTGTTCCAAGTCATGTACATTTCCCCACTTTACAAACTCTCTCTCCCTCACTCTCTCTCCCCCTCTCATACGATGATATAATCGTATTATGACATAATTTGTAAAACTTTAAAAGAATGTACAATGCAACATCTCTTGACAATAAGTCGTTGATCGATAAATTTACATAAATCCAGTTATTAATATTTTTAAAAATATTCCAAGTAGTAAATATATAGTAAAATATATATATGTAAAGTAATAAAGTCATTTAATTTATTTTTGTTTGAAAAAGCATTAATAAGGAAATAAATAGATGCGTATACGAATATTTAATAATGTAATTAACGTCTGTTTTTACACACTAATGATTTTAACTTAATTAAACCTAACATATACTCGGTGAAGTTGATGATTTAGAACATCTCAACATGTTTTAGAGTACCTGATTAGGTAAATTTGATAATTTAAGGTAACGAACGTGTATGGGAGGTTTCCCGCCATCGTAGCTGGACAATATCAAGCAGAAAATTGCGTGGCTAGTGGCTTTTCCGTAGTTGCGCACTTGGTCTTATCGTATTCAATATGACATATAGCCTTATACCGAGTAAAATTTAATTATTTAAACACGACTGTGTATATATAAAAGAGATCCGACACGGAGATCCTCCACTAAGCGGCTACATTTCTACAGTGGAATGCACATATAACAAAAATAACGTTTGATTAGTATACAGACGGGCCTATCTTGGTATCTATTAAATACAGTCTTACCGATGTGATCAGAAGACCGATGTAGAACGAATTTCCATCCTACGAGTACTTTTTACTTTCGCATAAAATACCAATTATATATAATGTATAATGAACTTCTAAGTCTTTTGTTATAGCAAAATATTTATTAAAACAGTACTTCTGATTAACGTATTTCTCATTTGTAATAATAAAGTTTATATTACTTGCTATTAGTTTTTTATCTTCACAAATAATATATGAATTTTCAATGAGATTATATGAGCAACAAACAGTTTTTACTAAAGATCGAATAAATCTTTAAGTTTTAGAATAGGATGAAAATGAAAAAAAGTAGTTCAAAAACTTATTCGTATCTTAAATATAGTTTTCACATTTTACCGTGAATTTAATTACATAAAATTTATGGATCAGTATCACTTTTCATCATTTACGCGTCTTTGAGTTACCGATAAACAGCATACCGAAGAAACAAGTAATTTATATTAATTAACCGTTAAGAAATTTAATAATTACTAAGAAATGAAATAATTAAGGAATAATCTCAACAATTAATCAGTGTTATTTACTGCAATTACTCGGGTAAGCACACACAAGAATATCTTGGGAATCATCTTGCATGACAGATAAGAATAAATATACAAGTAAGCTTTACTCGGTACATTCTCAAATATCTTAAAGTGAATATTTGATACAAATCCGAAACGTAACTACTTACGTCCTTACAAAGATTGCATTATTGTTCTATACAGTTACGAGGTATGGTCTTTTTTTGCAATCCTTTACGAGCTTTTTTCTGTTTGTTTTTGTAAAATTTGCTTGAGATTATTTCAAATGTTATGAATTCGAATATTCCCTTTCAAATGGCAGAATCATAAACAATCAAAATAAACTGTGTTAAACTCGTAGTACCAAATACATATTTTGCACTTGTATATGAAAATTAGTATATTTCTAAGTATTAATGAATTTATAATATTAAGATACATTTATTTTAAGAAAGCAATACTTAGTTCTAATAAGATACAATTATGAGAATATTTTGAGTATTTCACTATGAAATCAATCTGGAATAGCATGAATGATAAATGATAATAAATTCATTGTATTTTTAGTTTTCAAAAGTCGAACATTCGTTAATTTATGAGTAACGGAAGCCGTACAGTAGTCATAGTTAAAGCTAAGTTTATTGAAAATAATTTACATCTCGTGCATCTTTTAATAACAATGTACGTTTATTATATACAGATCCAATAAGAACCTTTTAAGCTTTCTCAATTTATAATAAAGGTAACAATTCAGTTGAAAGATTCAGACAAGGACTTCAAGGGACTGATAAACCGAAGAAATTATTAGCACCATTATATTCTTGGTAAAGTATCGAGCTCGCTTACCTGTATAATATAAAGGCAAAATGCAAGAAAAATATTTAAGCAAATTTTTCACGGTCTTAATTATTTTCATTGTAGGGATCTAGAACAATCTTCGTGTCACTCAATGTACAGGAAAATAGTTGCGCGAATTCAAGGCCATACGACTTAAAATTTAATGCAGCTATAATATTTTCGAAAAGTCTTTAGAATGGCCTTCTTCGTCGCGCAAAGTTTCAAAAGCTCCGCTTCTGTCTACTTACTCGCAATCCTCGCAGAGGAAAAGTTCAAAGAAATTGACCAAGAAGAAGAGCAGTGCGAGGGGCTAAAAGGCCGCTGATGTACACAGCTCACGGCTCCTCCTCTTCGCGTCCGAGGAAACTCTTTCTCGGGGATTTCTCAAAGCGATTCTCCGAGCTTTCCACTGGAATTACTCAAGGCCGCCGTAGCCGCAACTTATATGTACTTCGAGTTCAATTTTATCGGTAAGTTCTCTGCGTATCGCAGCAGAGACTTTAATCTATTCTGTATCCAGAGTTATTTTTTCATTGCCACTTGAAAAGTAGATCAGACAATAAAAAGAGCCATAGCTAATGAAATTCCATGATGGGATTATACCTGGAGCCTAGAGGTTTTAGATTTTTTTAAAGGCGCAACTCCTGCAAGCTTTTGAAAATGAAAAATAACACAGCGAGCGAAGAAGTCGACTTTTCTAAATTATTTATCTTCATTTTGTAAAGGGTGTTATAATTATTTTTTGCAAAACTGTAATAAATTTGAATTTCCTTTCGGAGTGCCAGTTTTTTAATCTACTTCTTTTTACTTACCCACACGATCCGCGAATAATTCATTCACGTACTATCAAACCTCGTAATATGACCGACTAGTGTAGATACTTAGTATTTTTATTCCATATATTCAAAACAGTTAAGTGCATTAAAATAATAAAAATACATGTTTTGATGAGTAGATGTTATGAACTATATGTGCATGTCTACATACTTTATTTTGTAAGTGTATTATTTTTCTACGAAAATATTATTAAATCCACGACTAAAATGAAAAGATTGAATTTTATTTGTTTACATTTTCCAGTTCTAATTTTACATGTAAATCAATATACACTTGATAAATCACAATTGGTGCCGCCATATGTATGGTTTTCATACCTTTCTAGAGAAAAGTGTCCGTAATTCTGTTTTTTCAAAGATATATCACATATCTAGTGTCACGAGTGACACCAAGATGCATCGATTGATATCTGATACATGGAAATCGATGCTGTAGCTTATAGATATTACACTAGACTACGGCAATACCTACACAAGGGTACACATACGATATTAAAAAGTATAGCCGCCTTTAACGAGGTGGATTCGAGTAAAATTACCATTTGATTCACCATCGATCAAAAATATTTATGATTCTTGATAAAATTTAACATTTTCATAACACTTTGTGTAGATCTCGAGCTTTCGGTACAACTGTTTGATATTAATTTCCGTGAAATAAGTATTTTTACTCTACATGTCGAGGGAGTGCGACTGTATTTTCATACGTACAGTTACATAACGTTCTATAACACATTTGCATTAAATAGAGCACTCAGTACTAATATGTAACGTAATATTATAAGAACGCCGATGATTTTCGAATGTGATTCAATTAAGTAACCCTTCACGAATAGAAAGCAAAACGTGAGTGTGTTCTTGAAAGTCCCGACGCCGTATCGTTATTCGAATTGATATTCGGCGAAGAATTCGCGGAAAATTAAAGAATACGAAGATTAATTAAATTAATAAATTAGCAGCTTAAAAAACCAATGGAGATTTTAAAAGGGCTTTGCAATTATCCGTAATTTAACTCACTTTGTTAAAATTTCTAAATATACAGAGAAACGTGTCGATAAGTTAGTTGAGAAAAATCTTTACCTTCATTACATGAGAATATTTTCCCTTTATATACATATATTAAAACAAATATTTAGCATTAAATTTAATGTGACGAGATCGATATTCTTGCTTTCAAGATTGAACATCGATGAATACGGCAAAAGATAGTTCTGACGCTCCTTATAATTTAAATATTTTTTCGAATCACAATACGAATTGAAGGCGCGTCCATGGGAAAACAATCCGGATATAATAGAATATTTTTCGATAGATCCAATTAAACTAGTTGCTACGTGGTTTGGCGTTGTACTCGACGGGTACGCGACAGCCCAACGCGGCTTCGACGTTTCAAAGCTTTACTTGGTTTTTCGAATGTTTAGTAGAAGTATTCATGCTTGCATTTTATGCTCGCAATGTAATTAATAAATTATTTTTATCCATTATCAATAACATTTTGTCCTTTATTATATGTAAATGTACAGATAAAGCAGACGGAGCTAATTTTCAATCTGATTTTTTATAGAAATAAAATATAAAATGTTCGTTGCAGTTATTATATTGCAAGTATTAAATCGTAAAAGACTATCACTAAAATCTGAAAATATTGGTCAGTGTTAAATAATCGTTAAAAAAAGAATTCGAATGAAAGAATGAAATGAATTCGTCAACAAAATAAATGTTGTATACACGTATATAACAGTATTAAGTTTTTCAAATTAAAAACTAAGTTTATAACGTGGAAAATATAAAACATAGAAAATGTATTTGAACAAATGTCAAAGATATATTTATCAAGAATTGAAAAAATTTGAAATATAAATATCACGTATTTTGTCGAATTTATAACTTTGGAAATCCATATCGTAATAAGATTTTTAAGGTATTTATGATTTTTTAATGAAATATAATAGCAAAAGTACTATTTCATATTCGAGAGTTTGACATTAAATCTTTCAGAAAGATTTTATACGTATTTAAAAATTATATCCATACGTTAGTATTGGCGACTCGTAATGACGTGGCTTTCTAAAATTTCATTAATTCTAGCCGTGCAACTATTATTCCTTACAATTATATTTACTTCTGTAAAATCCTCACTATGCATTACTTACTCTGCTACAGTACGAATGCTACTACGTAGCGAGAATTATCGTAATCGTTGATGCATTACCTTCATAAGTGCTATCTGAAAAATCTACGATTCCCGTAAATCTAGCAATAAGAGTTCGAGGCAGTCGGTTCTTAAAATTTGAAGGACCAATTGTCGGTGCTACGGCCAGAAATGCCACGTAAGCTCGCCACAAAAATTGTCGAGAGAAAATATATTTATAGGTGTGGGCCGATAGCGACGAAGTGGTCGCACAAAATGATGCGTCAGGTTGTAGGGAGAAAGGGTGGGTCGAGATAAGGGTCCCCTTTTGCATAATTTTGATGTACCAAATCGGGGTGTGAGGGAACCGTTGGACGCACGTTATCAGGACGTCAGGTCCAGGCAGCGCACCGATGGGGTCTAAATTATTTATCGGCTCCCTCGAAGATCCTCTCGATTATCGAGGCTCGTGCTCCATCGAATCACGTGTCGTAAGGATCGGCGAATCTCCATAACCATTGAGTCATGTGCTCGTCGACGAGGTACGCGTCGCAACGAACGAGGACTCCGTCAATATTGCAATCTTGTTGACGCTTATCCCGTGTTAGCTCCAATCTCCCAATTATGCATGCGTCCACTCGTCGTTCTTCCCTCGCAACTTTCACCATGTTATTTACAATTAATTTAAAATTTATGTTACAGTCGGCGACGCAGCCACAGGATCTATATCTATAGACAAGAGCCGTTGGGATCGCTCGAATTGTCGGCAGTGAACCTCGCTTCGATTGGACGTAGAATTAAGAAAAAACGAACGCTCTCGTTAATTACCAATCATTCGTTTTATATTTCTATAAATCGAATTCATCGCGGTAATATTTTATACGGGCTCTGCTTTACTTTTTTTCATTGAAACTTCCAGATTGCATTGCGTTACGCTGAAACGTATAGACAGCGCTTACTTTTATTAGGTAAGTTTCTGTACAGCGAATAGTTGATGACTAAGAATATTTCAACTTCTTGGAGTAGTATATAAGATCGTTAATTATTCCCATCGATAAGATATATTGGTTAATAAGTGATATTGGCGTTTCAGTTATCTGTGGAATGAAAGTAAGGCGATTCGAAGCTCATTGCTACTGTAATGAAAGACTCATCGATACTTTGGCGTCGAATGCATTAAGATGTCTAGGAAATGTCTATTAATAACTGAATATATTAACAAACTTGTGGATAAGCAGATAGCTCTATTGGCGCGTAATTAAGATGAATTACCTATAAATTAGCAGTGTTTACTGCTTTGCATATTATGTAAAACTGTCTATAGTGCAGGTATCGAGTTACTTCTTTACGCTACGATGAAAACGTTAATTTAAGGTTGTACGGGACAGTATATTGAAGATGTTAAATTTGATATTATAAATCGAGTAGAAAATACGACTAGTTGAATGGAAAATGAGAAACAACGAGTCTCACGTCAGAAGTAACTCCAAAGAAAAGTTTGCCTTACCTCTGTACTTTCTAAGCCGCGCGATCGATCATTCCCCGAGGGATGTTTTGACGTATCCAACGCGGAAGGCTGCAAAAATATCGAATTTTCAATTAGCATTAATTCGGCTTAAATAGTATTATGCTTTTTCCCATAATAATATGGAATAATGCTCGTTACATTAATTTTTGAGACTGTAATTTCTTTGGAAGATTAATCTTTCTTTATTTTAATCTGGTCCAAGGCTCGTAATCGCATACGAATAAATTGTGCAAACTGTCCAAATTAAAGTTTAATTTCGCCATGATTTATTAGGGTGTTTGTGTTATGGTAATGGGATGAAAATCGTTTGCAGAGTGTGTACGCCGCGGAATAGAAGACGTCACAGCGCATTACGGAAGGTATAGGGTCTTGATTCATGAAGCAAATAGGAGCACGAGTTTGCGTTTCGCTACAAGAACAGAAACGTCCGCGGCACGAAGTCGTTCGTTGGCTGTAAGAACGAGCACGGGGATGCCTTAGGACGGCAGATGCACGAGCTATAGACGTAACGGGGAAAATGGCGAGTATATCGCCGTAATGAAAATGAATTGGGGTCGCTGCCGGGATCGGAGCACACGCCGAGCTGCTGTTGACAGAAAAAACAGGGTGGTGCACCACAACGGTGTCGGATCATTCAA
This sequence comes from Wiebesia pumilae, assembly GCA_018907045.1. Lineage (NCBI taxonomy): Eukaryota > Metazoa > Arthropoda > Insecta > Hymenoptera > Agaonidae > Wiebesia > Wiebesia pumilae. The sequence goes on from JACCHZ010000138.1 coordinate 9,772,361, forward strand.
GAATTGGGTCAGCGCCATCTCTTCAAAAGTATAATTATAATAATAGTCGAGAGCAAACAAGCTGAACAGATTGAATGTGCTTTAGTATTTCGAAAACATTTAGCTATACCGTCCATTTTTTGTGCCCGTGGTGAATAGCGCGGGATCTAGGTTACCAAAATATATCGAGGAGGTTTTCCCTCGTTCGGGGGCGTAATGTATGTACTGTGCGTATTACAGTGGAGAAAACTAGCGGTTGCAGAAGTGCTGCGGCGAGTGTTCGGCAAACGCGATGACATGTTTGCTGACATCTTACAGCGAAATCTGATTACTCTCTACTACTTTGCAACGCGAGCACTAGTTTCCGTACTTCTTCGTTTAAAGCCTTGCTATATTCACTTAATCGAAAGAGCCTAGACTAAATTAAATTCTAAGTTGGCGTTCGTATAATTCACCAAAATCAGTTCTTTTACTCGTTGACATTCGTGGGTTGACGTTCTTTTACTTTTCGTAGTAAAATGTATAAGCCACTACATTTGGTACAAGATTTATTCATTTTATAAGTATATTTACGTAAAACCGAAGCTACGACTAAAATTAATACAAATGCATTTACAATTATTTGTGTGAAATGGTATCGTATTAAAGGAAAGCAAATTAAATACTATTTTAAAATGCATTAATAAGTTTTCTTGATTTATCAACCTATAAAAGTTTAGCAGTCCAATGACATGTACCAAAGCTTTCATTAAAACTCCTCTTTCCCGAACGTCATTCATATTAAAAATTTACTTCAACTTGTTCATGATGTTGAACAGCAAGAATAAAATATAAAACAAAGTATAAAGTTTAAATTTTTTAAAAAGTTTTGTCCTTTATTTAAAGTTAGTTCGAAATTTATAATAAAAGGTATATTTTTGTTTACGGGTAAGAAATATTTAATATTTAACAAAACTCGCGATCCCTGTGAAAATTACAAGCTCTAATTTACGAAAATAAAAATTCTAATTGTAAACATTGCTCTACGATTTTTCAAAAATGTACAGAAATAATGAACATTAATTACAATCTAAATTATGCAGTGCTGAATACCAGCACATCAGAGAATAAATATTTTATTTGGCAACCAAATTTAAATATGCAACAACTAGTACAAAAATAAAATTATAATAATTGTAATAAAGAGGAATAAATAAGAGTAATAAGAGAAAATGGAAAAGAATTACCGAACTTAATGTTTATTTCACAATATTTGAGCTAATAGAAACGTCGAATATTTACATGACCTATTCGTTTCTATTGTACGCGAATTACGAAGAATATTTCTTCATTACAAATATAAAGCACAAATTTTAAAAATGAAAAATATTAAAGTATATTAGGTATGTTGCCAAAAGATAATACAGTTTTTTCATTTAAATTAACCTCATTTTATGAAAACAAACCAATTTTATTATTACGCTTTAGCAAAAATAATTTTTATTATTTTTTATTATTTTCTGCACTGTATTCTTGCCTTGTACGCGTACTACAATTGCACACGCTATTATAAATTAGCATCTTAGAAAAATACAGTCCCTTGCGCGTTTTTTCTTAAATATGTACGCGCTCGATGTTCGAAGAAAGTTAATAAGCCGTAAAAACGGTAGAAAAAAATTTTTTTTATAATTTTCATAAATATTTTCAGAGGAAATGAAAAGAAACAAGTTTGCAAAAGTGCAGTTAAGAAACAGACGCACACGCACACATGTATATTGTTAATACACTGCGTGGCTCAAAATTACATTGTGCAAAGTTGCATGCGAGTACGACACTCGCTATTTAATTTTCAGAAGTTAATAATAGTCCATGAAATTACGACGTATCCTTGGATTACTTGAAAAAGTGCATTAACTGAAAAATAGATGGCAAGTCAGTTCATCGGATGCTCATGCTCGAAAGGATTTTTGTAGCCGGGAATTCTATAAAAATGATGAACTCTTATAATTTCTACAACCTAAGTGAGACGTGGAGCGACTGATTTTCCAAGCAACTTTCAAGATCGTTGAAAAATATATTCAGCATTGAATCGAGGTTGCGTACATAATAGTCGCAATATCCATCGTCAAAAAATCTTGGCATGTAAACGAAACAGAAAAAAAAGTAAGAAAAACGCAAGAGAAAAGTAAAAATAATAGCTTGCGCTCTTGAAGGAATTCCTGCACTTCAGCTCAGAGGTTGTGTATTATAGGGGAATGTTTTGTCCTGTAAATAAACGGACCTCACTTAAGCGCGTCTAACGGTTCCGGGGAGAAAAGGAGAAGACGTTGTGTTGCACTTGGGCCGGGGAGCACTTGGCGGCGTAGTAAATATTCGGTTCATGCATTATTTAAGCAGCGAGTGTCTTGTTTCCTGCGTTACGACACGCGCACGTGCGCCTACCCGCCCAGACGCCGATTCTTTATGAGTATACTTTCTTTTGTTTATGGAATGCTGCTAAACCGTTCGCTAAACCGCCGTCGTTGAGCGAAAAATACGGCGGGTTTGTGCACCTGTGGAGCTCTTGTCATCTAATTTCATCCCCGATCCTCCTCCTCATTTTCTCGACACGCGATGCACTCGAGATTTGTTTCTCCGACGGATCGCTTATCAAAATTAATTCCAACTTGTGGTCTTGTTCATTTTTCGAATTCATTAGAACGCCTAATCTGCTTAGACACCAAGGGGCTGCGATCCTGATGTCGAGATCAAACTTCATTCAAACTATTTATTCAATGTATTTCATCGTAAAATCCAATCCATAAATTTCTCTCATAGTTAGAGTCAGTATTGAGAGATATTTATAGAAATACATACATATATATGCTAATTGTAAAATCATGATTTTGTACGGTCGAATGTTTTCGACTCAAATGAAAAAAGAAAGCAATAACTAACCTGCATTTTACCTCGTTGAGTTTTCATTTAAAAATAATATCGCGAACCAGTGAGTTTCAACAAAAAAATTCCGCAAGTCATTCATTTTGTTCGGTATATGCAAACCATAAGTACTGCGCAGGTTTTAAGTATTTGTATTTCAACAACTCTTATGAATTCATTCGCTGATACCAGAAAAACGATATTTAAAGTAGAATATTTTATGAATTCTACTTTTAGTTCGGATAATTGAAATTTAAATTAAACTTTTCATTACAGATATAAAAAGATTTCATGCGGTATATTGCAGCTTCACTCGAAGTCCTGCTCGGTTTGCCAAACTTTTAAGAGCAAAATTATAAAAGCAACTATCAGTTATAAAATAGATAATAATATTAATCTTATTATAAAAGTTGCGGCTTTTATGAAAGTGATAAAAATGACCGACAGTGCAATTTCAATGCAATACCTTTTCATTTACTCCGTACAACGTTTGTATCAGTATTGCTAGAATAGAAATCCTTTGTAGCCTATAATATTAATAGTCTACAATCATTAGTTCAGTTTCGTAAAACAAATAAAAAATTTGTGTACTTTTCTATCGGTGGAGAATACAAATGAACCATCAATTAAAGTTATGTTGAGTATATAAACAAGTTTTTTCAAGTATTTTTTTGTACTATTGATTTAACGGTCTACTTTTATCTCGTATAATTTTGTTATGGTTATGCGCTAACGTATTATTATTTAACTGTTTGCACTTGTGGCGTTTGTAACACTTCTGCTAATTATTATTTAAACTTTGTAACGCAATTGTAAGTTATTTATATTACGCGTTTAAATTTCCTGCGCATAATTACGTATACGTAAAGAGTAAGCAACATTTAAAACTAAACAAGTTATAACGTTAAAAAAAAAAAAAAAAAACTCCACGTAAAATCGATCACTCACGAAGACCGGTAAAAATATCGTTTTTAATCGATTATCGAGATTTCATATTTCTTAGAATATTCATGTTAATAATTACTTCTAGAAAACGCTGAAAAACCTTTGAAATTTATATTTTTACGTGCGTAATTATGTATCGGTGGATTATTATTCAAAGCGCTCTAGACATATAATTAAAACTGTGAAAATATGAAAAAAGTACCTTTTCTTTTTCAAGAAGTGTAAATCGTAGTGAAAGTTCGTGACTTATTTGTAAGCGCGAATCAGCGAAAATTAACCAAGTGGACACTGAATTTTCACTGAATTTCAATAATACGTTAATATTATTATAACCGAATCAGTGGAAGTTTCGCCAATTCAAAGTTAGAATGTATTTTATCCTCTATACGAAATTCGAACATTTATCCAGGAGCTTCGAAATTGGCGCTTTGATCGAGTGTGAAATTGACATTATGAAAGACTAATCCGTGAACATTTGTTCACGGACCAATGTGCATTGGTGGGAGATCTCGGATTTTTTCCCCATCGTGTTTTCGTTTGCAGTGTTAATATTGGACTCGATCAGGAACCTCCTAGTTCGAGTGATCGCCGTGATGATTGTTTTGCCGAGTGATAAAGAGGTAAGAAAAAGCTCCGTACATTGAAAATATATCATTGAGCGTAAGCGCGGGTAAAAGTTGGCGTGGAGATCTTTGGAATAGTTGTTCGAAGGCGCGAATGTCGGGGAAGGGTTGAGTTCCGGGGGAAAAGCGTGGCGCCATGGTTCTTTACGTAATTAAAATTCTAAAAGGGTGAGCATCTCTGGCTACGTCGCGACATACATCCAGGGGTGTGTACCTCGCGCATTACCGGAATACCTAACGCTTATTTACATGTGTTCCCGAGCTCGAGTTTTGTCGCTTTCATCGGTCTCGTGCGAGCCTATTCGCTATCGCAGACATTAAGGGATTAGGAATCGTGATCCGATGTGCGAGCCGAGTCCGAGAGGTGGAAAGACGAAAGGACAAGTAAGAGCTCCATCTCCCTTACACTCTTAATGCTAATGGCCGCGCTCGGTCATTCGGACTTTGCTCTGGCTTAACTGCATCCCTCGAACTCTCGTGAGCCAGTCCTGTCGACCCATCTATTATCTAATTTTTACTTTCTCATTAAAGACTTTACAGTTTAGTCGCTTGCTTTGGGCGACTGAACGTGTAAACGATGTTCCTGTTAAATGACTTTTAAAATATGAGCGTATCGATCCGTGTAGGCTGGTGTGTCCAATACATTATTGTATTATCGTACATTTAACGTAATGCCTTGTAACTACGTTTTATCACAAACCGCGCTTTGGATAATCACTATTCTTAAATAATCACGAGAAGATTTTCTTTATCTTTATTGCGTAAAAATTAATTGTCTTAGCTTCGCAGCAAGCAATAGCAGGATTATTATTATTAGCGTTTATCTTTTATGCGTCGAAGGCTTTGAAATTTAATTGTTCTAAATGCTTACATTTACTACTACATTATCATGCAGCTGCTCATTTTTTATCAATAGATTCATGTGGACCAACACTGGCTAAATAATCACATTTTTCAAATATATAATCTCCGATCTAATCTATCTTTTTAAAATTCATGCGATGCTTTCCCAGAATAATTTTTCAGAAAAACTACATCAATATACGTACTTTAATTACTCGAACCAATGGACCTTTTCTACTCATTATTACTACTCCAGTCAAAGCTCAAAAAATCTTAATAAATATCAATCGCTCACGATTTATTAGAAAATATCCAAATAAACTTAAGTGATTTTAAAATGTTTTAAAATTTAATTTTCATGATTTTTGAATGTGATTGTAAACTTATTATGCATATAGAGTGCGGAATAAATAACAAAATATTTTTTCTACATATTCCATCTATCCTCTGTTTCTGAGTACTTGGACATCGCGGAATAATAATATGTATTACAGCGAGTCAAACAGGACATGATAAGGAATTTCGTTGATTTTAGATTTTGACTATTGAAATCTCAGGTATTATAATGCAATTAGTGAATTTAAGTTTCATTAAACAGTAATATTATGAATAGTTTGGCTTATATAAAAATAAGGTTTCTCACGAATTAAATTTGAAATTTTTATCACATTGTGTGGGTAAACATTTTAACAAATAAAGCGAAAAAATATAAGTTTATAAAATATGCAGAGGTTTAATAGGAGAATCGAACTAAGAATCCTAAGTTAAACCTGATAGAAATAAGTTACGAGCTAATGATATCATGAATAATTGCAAAACAGAACAGAGTGTTTTTCCTTCTCGTATGGATTTAAACTTTGGATTTTCGTAATTAATTAATTACAATATTAGTAGAAACAATCGTATTATTATTAATATATTTCGTATTATTTTTCTTGGTCGAGCAAATCTCTTAAAACGTTTGAATAAGAATTTGTCAGACACGAAATTCAGGAATAACTATGAATACCTGTATACAGCTATGAGCTACGTACACATACATAGCACCTGCGATTTCAATTCCCATTGTTTGCTTTATTACCAACGGATTTTTGAAATTTTGAAACACAGTATGTACCATCGTAACTCGAGTAAACGAGGTGATTCAATACAATAAATGCATAACACATCCGTTCGTCTGCCTAATGGACTTCCTCTTTGAACACTTTACAATTCGCAATTTATTCCCTTCTGACATTTTAATTTTTTTATTCCGACCTTTTAGTTTTAGTACACTGTGTCATTCGGGTGACTTACTTTCGATAATATACACGTTATCTAATTTTTTTAAGTTTACCTGTACTATTGTGATCGCTAGCCATGAAATGTTACCCAGAGTATAGCAAAATCTGAGCTCGATAGTCATGAATGATTGACTAGGCGTCCGCACGCATTTATGTTGCTCGATATGCGCACCTGCGCATCAGTTATGCGAATAGTTAATACCCGCAATATTGCCGTTAATATGACATGCAAACCGTTTCCTCAGAAAGCATCATACAGCCACAGAAACCGCAAGCCCCTGGTTCATTTAACCGAAATCGATTTAATCCGCGATCGGGTCGAGGGGGCTGGAGAAATCGTTCTAGGATACGATGCGTTAAATTTTAGAGCTTTTGGATTCGTGTCAAGCGCGCGCGCCGCTTGTAGCTACTGCTATCCATTGATGTGTGCGAGCGGAAGCCAAAAGTTTCGCGAACATAATCCATAAATGCGGCTATATGCGACTATATGTGGCGATACGCGCTGATATGCGCCATCCGCAGCTCCGTACGAGCAAATCGAATTTCGCTTAAACGAACTTATCCATAAATTCTAACTACTTGGTTCGTAATGACGAGCAGCCATTACTACTAATTAAATGCCCGTAAAACAAATAGGGGCCTTCGTTGCCTTCGCTTTAAACTGGACTCTTCTATATTCTCACGCTCTAACGCTGCATCCTCGCACAACACGGTGCACGATAGTAGTGCATCTTGAAATGGGATCAACAAACGAGTGCAGTTTACAAACGTAAGGAACTAGAAAAAGGGTTCTAAGCGAGTAGCTTGCGGATGTTGGTCCGAGGGATCGGTTTAATCCGTCGAAAGCCGGATCCGAGCTGCAGGGATCCGCGGTAGTGGTGAGGGCAAATAAATATACGGAGCGGTCAAGTCAGATTCAAGTCCAAACCCTCCTCGGACGCTGCAAAATCCTTTTGTCAAAAGGTCTGTTGGCTGTCGAAACAAGAGAGCGGATGACACGTCGTGGCGTCCGGGAGTAAAGAACGGAGCGACTCAGCCTTCTCTTTGTGATCCTCCGAGGTGCTTTATCATAAAGATCCGGGATCAACATGCGTGACACCCGTGATTTTTCGACGGGCGTGCACTTGGTGTCACTCGGTGTGATGCTGCTTTCTCTCCTTGCGATGGACTTTACCCTATTCAGAGTCACTCGGATGTGTCGCTTCTTTTTGAACTGTTCGAACCTTCCGAGCCTCAAAAGTCTTTGTGCGCATCGTCGCCTGATTGAACTTTTATGGTCCAGGAGAGGGCGGATAGAGGAAAAAGAACGAAAAGCGGTGGTGAGCGAGATAACTCGTACAGTGTGCAAATAGAGAAGCGGCTGAATTTTCAATTTTTTCAATTACTTAGCACCGCGCGATAATATAGAAAATATGGGCGAAAATATGAGCGAAAAGACAATCGAGTTATTAATTAGACCATCGATTACGCGGAGTCGCTGCTAATTTTACATCCATTATCCGTTAGCGTACCGCCGCGAGTGCAAACCCACAGAGGGAGAGTGTGCGCGCCAACCGCATTATAGCGAATCCCTTTGAGTTTCTCTCGTGGAAATATAGGAGCTGCCATTTATTACTCCTCTAAGCTTCCTTTCTGTTGCGGAGCATTTTATTCTACGGTACTTGCTCCTCCCCCTAACTCGATCTCTTGGCCAGAATAAAGGACTACAAATGAACGCTTGACTTTACGTACTTATGCAACTCTATGCATACCTATATGTATACACACGTGTGCCGAGCGAGTGTACAAAGGAGAGAAGGATGTAGCGAGACACGCTTACGTACACGATGCCGTACGTTTTCTATTTTCATTCGCTGATCCTCGTTTATCTTATTACTCGCATTCCGCCCGACTGTTACTCTTTCTCGCTCTCTTTTTATCTTTTCTTCCATTTCACCCGGAGTGTAATTTCCTCCCTTACGCTTTCAGCTGCGGGCGCTATTCATCATACTGCGCAATATTTTTATTGGATGCTCGTGCGAAAAGGAGCGCAACAGCAGAGTCAGTAGCATCGGCATCAGCGGCCTTGATTATCAGAGGGGAGGCAGTGTGCGTTGTTACGTGCATCGGGATAACGCGCGTGATGGCGCACACTGTCCGCGCTGTGAAAATATTAGCTTTGCATGTGCATGGATGGCTGCGTAGGACGAGTTATAAGCGGTTAATAAGCAATTCGAAAACAAGGGAAAACGCACGCTGTACAGTGGCAACCGTGGCGGGAAGTGAAGGTACACAGTAGTTGAAGCCGAAGCTCCTGCTTCATTATGCGGCGCAACATGGCAACGTGCCAGAGTCCCTGATAAAGGGGTGCTGCTCCCCCTTCATCGCGCTCTTAAACCGGTACCTTCTCTCCTCTCCATCGTTCCCCTCTTAATATCCATCCTAAACCGCGCATAATCGCAATAATTCAAAGGCCGCCTCGTCGCTCATTAACTTGTCCTCTGTGCCTGGCGTCGAAGAATGCTTCTGTCGCGTTCACCCTTGGATCTCATTTCCTTATCTTCGTCGTATCGTAAAGAGACTGTTAATGCGTTTAGCAAAGAGTTGCAGGACAAAGTAGAATTTGTAAAAGCTGGGGGCAGCAGTGCGGTCTGTAGTACAGAGCTCGACACTGGCAAATCAGCAAAGAATCACTTTTAGGCGAAGCGGAAGTGGAGGCTGAAACTTGTTAGGAAACGCGGCTTATACCTTTGACATTGCCTTAATACGTCGGTTTCTTCATTTATTTTCGAATGCTTTACGAATTTTCAAATTGATGATGTGAATTTCATTATTAATCTCAGCTAATAATTCAGCCGATAATTAAAATTAAATATTTAAGACAGGAGAAAAATACTTTACGCGTTGTTCGTCGAATAAATTCTTTTGGATATTTTACAACTAATTTATTGCTGTTTGCACGTTCGAATAGATGAACAAATTTGTTGAATTTGTTAGTGAGTAATGATAGATCGCCTTTAAAGATGCCAAAGAGTAGATAAAGTTCAGATTTCTTGTTCTATAAGATGTATAATGTCAACTTGTTTCTATTGAGTAACTTTATCATAAATTGTTTTTCAAGAAGAAGTTTCATTTATTAAAAAATTAATTAAAATAAAAGCAATACATTATTTCCCTATAGTAGGGATATAAATTGTCATTGTATAAAATTCATGTGTACTTCAAGACATGTATTTTTCCAATGATATTTCTTATAATATAAAAATATTTGGTTCAAAATGCATATAGTGATGGAGCATTGCTATACGAAGAGCATCTATATTTTTTAAGGCACGAGGAAAAAGAGTACGATGGATGCCATTTCATAAACATGAGTTACAAGGTAAGTTTCATATTTATAACTCTTGTATTTTCTCCCGTAAAATAATTACATAAATTAACAAATATATTTCAATAATAAAATGTATTTAATAATAAATTGAATTTATCATTACTTTCATTTAATACAAAATTTTGTAGTCATCTGATGGCCTATAATATTCAAGGCTATTTTTTAACGCGTATACTTTTTAATAAAAATTGTATTTTCAGAATTTTTATAAAAACTTACATTTTTTTAACAAGATTCTTATGAATATAATTTAAAATTTAAATGTACTTAAAAATACAAGGTTTTTCTTAAGTAGTTGCAGATTACATTTTTTCTTGACAATACGATTTGATACGCGCTTACTTTTCTTACAGGTATTTTGTTACGTCTTCTAAAAATATAAAATACTTTGACTTTGTACTGTTTACACAAAACGATGCCTGTGTATGTTGGTATGTGCACGTATGAAACTTATTAGGCACAATAAGACAAACGGAACTTTTATATTTGTACGTGTATATTTTATTAATAATTTAATTTTATTAAAATTTAAGAACATTGACGACACTTTCGTTTACAACTACACATAAATTATAATCACAATTTCGGGATATTTCTTGCGCTAATATTGAATTCTGATTTAATGCACATGTAAGTCATTTGAAAAATGTCAGTATATTTGTGGACAGAAGATTAATAATCGACTTATCAAAGAATTTATGTGAAATTAAAATCTTCAATTAATAGTATAAAAGATTTGTATTATAAGAAAGTGGCCCTTAAAATAAAACCTTCCAGAGATTTTACTTCTGATTATAAGAGTCATTATTATAAATTGGAAGATTTATTCTGAAAGTTCTTTTTCATATTCGTAATAATTTTTATTATAGATGCGGAAAAAATTATACCAGGGATTGGATTATTAGAAAATTTAAGACTAGTTTCAATAATGTTATATTAAAAATATCTGACAAGAATTTTTAAATATCCATTAAATTTATATAAAATAATATAAAATAATCCTTGCAAAATTAATAATTAAAAAAGTTTCTGCATTAAAAATAAGTCATAATCCGCACAATTAATGATATTGAAAAAAAGAAAATTCATAATAACCTCACTTAATAAAATTTTTCCTTTTTTAAATGTGAGTAGTATAATTCATGCGAATACACAGCTCATATTTATTTATATTTCTAAAAGCTACTTTAATTAAAATAATATTTTTATAATGATAAAAAGTATAAACTGAAAAGGTTCATTTAATTTTAAGTAAATGTACAAACTGAAGTTTTCTGCATTTGAATATTTTTATCTTAATATACAGAACGTAACACACTTTAAAAAGCTTTGTAATAAGATAAATTTTACCTTTATGTTTTTCTTTTCAAACAAAGCTAATGTTTGATTTAGTTATATCAGAATTTTTCGAATTATTTCTGTATAATATTCTTTCAAAATGTTAGATTATTAAAAATTATAAAACCTTCAGAAATTTTCATAAATTAATGTATTTCATTGCATTATCTTTAGATAGAAGAACTATAAAATTTACTTCAAATTAAATGAATAATTAAATCAGATAGATTAACATGAAAAAATTAAGTGAAAGAAGTATTGGAAAACAAGTGTTTCGAATTATACCTAAATGAACATGAGTACACTTGTTAATTGTTTGACATCATAAAATAACATTGATATTATTGTAATTCTAAAGTAATATAGTTCAATGTAAAATTATGTTGAAAATTTATAGTATCCGAAGTTGTAAAAAAACTAAGAAAGATTCAATATTAATGATTGTACGCACGTTTATACTGACTATTTATTTATTATACATTAAAAAAGACTTTCCATTTTTTTATTACTTATTATTATTTAATCTTGTGAATTATCTTCCATCTTTAATAGCATATTTTTCATTAGTTAGTTTAATTACAATCATGATTTTTATCAAATAGTTCATTAGCCTTAAGCTGATCGCTTATGAAGGAATTTGTTGAATAATTAATCAATTGACTCGATTGATTATGCAAATAAGCTAAAAAATAAAAGGATTTTTTTCGCACATAAATAATAACGGCTTCAAAAGAAAGAATTTCTCGGATATTTTAACAAATCGTGTAACCTTAACGAAATCACATTTACTTCTACTGTAATAAATGAAGTCCTTTTTTGATATTAGATATATCCTTTTCTTAACAATTTTACAAATATCTTACGTGAATTGATCTTTCAAAAATATTTTATATTTAATTTGTATTTTTCATGGACTGAATTAAATGAATTACTATTTATAACAATAATTTCCATATATTCCATATTATATTTTATTTTTTACAAAGCTAATTATGCGGTTTAATAATTTCCTACTTAATAATGATAATTTATCAATGTAAATATTAATCAATTTGAATCCATAAATTGTAATTACCTTCATATACTCAATATTAAATATTTAAATAACATTTAAATAAACAGATTTTTCTTTTCCAGCTAAGCAAAGATTATCATTCATTCTTGATACAAACAAACATAAAGTAATCAATTTGATTTTTTTTTTAAATAAAGATTTTTTATGTAAAAAATGAATGATAAGGCTCAGGATGATTATATGCAACATATTAGCTAATATCTAATTAGCTCAGATTTTATATATAATATATCGTGACTCTCGTAATACTGTAAAATATAAGTTTTTTTAATTTGAACGATGTTTCCTGTCTCAGCTTCAGATTAAATATTCTTTATATCAACTTTCAAAACTTATATTTGAATCTGACTTTAAAGTCCTTTTACTTAGTCAACACTCACGAAATCTTCATGTACGTAGTATCCTCTTCTTCTACATATTGATGAGCATTTAGTACTCTACTGTCTTCAATAACTTGGATTATTTTAAAAGCACTGCAGAACGTCGATTATATATTATAGCTATAGCATAAGTAACTGAATCTACTGCAATATTATCACTTGGAATTATTTTCAATCCGATTTTAGAATCAGTTCATTTAAGTCTCGGTTATCTTCTTGCATAAAATCGACGATGCTATATTTCATAATTTATTTTCTATCGGATACTTGTACTTTGCTTTAATTTTTTTTCTTTTCATTATGACTTCTTTAATTATAACGATTTTATCGTGTGACGCATAATTGGTAATATCAATGTAGGTTTTTCACATTCGATTTCGATGCTGTATGTTATGAATTTTTAATAGTATGACTGGAACGTGTGAATCAAATATCTTTAAAATTTTATGCTTTCCGGAAGAATAAAAGAAAGAATAAAAGTTGGTTCAAAAAAACGTTTAAATATTTTTAGTTCTTAAACTTGAATTATTATTTCTAATGTTTTATGACAAACAATTATTTATATGTAATATTACAAATATTATATTAAAAATTTTATTAATTGCATTTGGAAATGATTGGTTCGATTATTTGAATTCAATCGCATTCCTTAAGACGTCTTACGTTCGCGTAATAACGCAACCAAAGCTAGAATATCCAACAATATTTTTAACAAATGACTACAGTTTGATATTATACAGATAATTCTACGAGTCGATGAGTACTTTTTACCATTTTCTAATATTAAGTATAAATTTTTTTTTTATATTCCTAAATCACAATGATAAAATCGTTTCTTTCACGAGGATTATTTATCTTGAATAGAAATTTCAGTCAACGAAACCTCTGTTTTTACTTAGTTAATCATGTTGCTTAAAATATAGCGAAGTATTAGTTACATTGTTATTAAAATTATATTTATGATTATAGTAATTTATACACAGTTGAAAGAATTACAGTTAAACATATTTTTATCGATTTTAATCCAAAGAAAACGTACAAAATTTAATGCATACATTTTTGTTTTTAGTGTAAAGTTCTTTTTAAGTAGATTTTTTAGATATTTAGAATGATTAATAGATCTTAAGTTTCCACTTGCGTAAATTGAGATGAAAATGGTCATAAATTAGAATGTTTTTTACTCATAAAATATACATTCTTTTGCTTTCTTTCGTATTCTAAATGATAAATAAAATATTAACGAAATATGCTTCCCTTAAGAACGATTTCTCAAGCAATATTACGTTTATGCGTAGCATGTATATGTGCATATATATATATATATATATATATATATATATATATATATATATATGTTATACAAATATCTTATCAACTAACTCTCTGTTTTGTTCGATTTCTTGAAAATGTCAAAAATATGATAGAAAGCATGATAGAAAGATACATGAATACTTAAACCTGTAGTGTTTCGAGTTGTTAATCCTGCAGATGTACATGCGTGCATTCGCTCAGTTGATTTGGCAAGATTGCCAGAGATACCGATGCATAGTTTGCTGACTCGAATCGCAAAGCTTGAGTATCCAGAGTAACCTTGAATAATTGACGAGTCTCTGTCAGGCAAAGCTTTGCGTGATCAGAAGAACATCAAGACTCTCTCTCTCTCTCTCTCTCTCTCTCTCTCTTTCTCTCTCTATTTTACCATATAATTTTTTTTCATTCTTTTATTTTACTTCTATCCTTTGGAAAGTTATTATTAATTTCTAATGGTTTATTCGCTTTTTACTGATTTTCCTTACTTTGGTCGCTACTCTAAGAATAAGATGCTAAAATAAGTACAAACCGGCGAAGCTACGCATGTTAACGAAGCAAAATAGATAAATCGTAGTTGCTCGTCAACATCTAAACCGTTCTATTGCGTGCAGCCCTTAAATGAAGTGGTGTCGACGTCCAGACAAGGGAAACCGCCTCATGCTAATTAATGCTAAATCATGTGTATTAAACTGTGATTGTTATACGGATAATAGCTACTTTACAGTGCAAAGTCTGTATGGATGTTTGTGTACAAGAGTGTACATTTTTTTCTACTATTACTGCAAATCGATATCCAATCATCATTGTATATACTGTTGTAATAATGTAATGGCGATCAAATGTTAATCATGTTTTGTTAAAGAACATCTGCTCATATGTAAATATTGATCTCTGAACAATACATGTACAAATCAGTGTATTTGTATATTTGTAGATAAGTATTTTGAATTTGACTTTTAGTTAGTTTTTGAACTTCCTTACAACACATTTTAGTGGTTGGACCGATGGTTTCTGGTGGCTTAAAAGCCACCAGAGTAGTGGTGAAAGGTAAGCAGATGTAATGCTGAATAATTTGTTCAGTATATAGAGATACCGGAGAATGGGATGAGTTCAGGATTTGAAAGATGGACTACTGGATTCAGCAGCAGAAATGCTATTTATAGAGTTATTACTCTTGAATACACGGTTTTTAATTTTGTTTTTCAATTTCATCAACAATTTTTAAATGCACTTTTTGCAATTTTTTTAATTTTGTTACAATTTAATACCATAAGGAGGATTAACGCAATAGCATTAAGCGTTTGTATTCGAAGAATGTTATCGGTAAAAATAGAATATAAATTCTGTCAGCTCTTTGAAAATTAGTATTACATTTCACCATATATTTCGATAAGAGTAAAAACTGAACTTGACGTATTCGATATTATTTATAAATATATATCCTGAATTTTTACACATACTTGAATACACTACAATTTTTTTATTATAAAATAAAGAAAAGGTTTTTCGATTATACGATTTCTATAAAGCAGAAATTGTGCGCTATTTACCTCTTTTTTTAGTATCGATGTCAAGCATACGTATAAGATATTGCATTTATCAGTGTACTGATTTATTGGCTTATTCGTATTGTATATAGTACTGCTCCTATGACACAACTAACATACTTTTGTCTTGTATACCCTTCATTGAACTTCTTACTGTATTATTATATCAATGCTTAGTTGGATTACTGCCCAAAAATAGGGTATCTGGCGAGAAACCTTTATTTTAACAGAAAACATTTTGACAGATTCTTCAATCCACTTTTCCACAAACAAGATTCTCTCTCTACGGTTACTGAATTCAAGACTTTACATACACTGTCTTCCTATCCTAACATTCTTTTCAGTATTTCTTCCTTTATAACAAGTCTCTTGTGTATACTTTCATAAATTTACGAAGAACGCGCAGAGATCCCTATAAATGAAACTAGGATACGTGCACGCAACCGCTATTAATATAATTGGGCTTATAGTTTTGGAATGGCAGTTTATAATTAATATATACAAATATATTGATGCCTTTGTATCATGTGCCTTGAAATATCAATGTTTTTCTAGCTGATCGCGTGCAACTGAAATGAACCAATGTCAGTGAAAGATGTAAGTTTAATATTTTTCGTCGAGTAATGAATAGTTCGTTGTTCGAAGGAATGAGACGAAGCGCCTAGAAGAATAATGAGAGGACGGGCATCTAAAAGCTTTCATCGAGAAAAGTTTTAATGTTTTATAATTAGTACAGCGCGAGCATTTATTTCGATCAAATACGAGGTCAACGATAATAACGACGAGAATTACAAAGACGGGAATATCGCGCATGTAAATTACGAAAGTTTCTCAGTGTTACATTTTTTCATTGCTTTGTCTTCTTAGCTTTTTCGAAGATAAATGAAAGAATTAGCAGGAAAATGTTGGCAGTCATTTCACTTAAAACTTGCGAAGTGAGCTTTTATTGAAGATGATCAGTTTTGAAATCAGTTTTCCAATCAGTTTCGAAACGTAAATAAAGTCTTTTCAACTTATTGCTGTGAAATGCGAGAATAAAGAATTAGGAAGTTGAACGAGATGCCCAGAAATAATTATTAAGAATACGAGTAGTTCTTTGGCTCCTTTGTCGCAATCTTTTCAAATGTTAAAATTCAAGAGCAAGACGAGCGCTTCAAACGAACTGGACTCGATGAGTCTCATCTGAATGGAAATTGCACGCGGTAGGTTTCATATTCCGCGTATCAAATCAGAAGGCGTCGTACGAATTGGAAACGTTTCGCTAGACGAGAAAAATATCTCGATGGAAAAGTAAAATTTCATGTTATTCTAATACGAGTCGGTATTCATTGGAATGAATAATTTAATATTACTCAGACATTGCCTAACAAGGATATTCTTGTCTTTTTTTCATTTTTAAGATTTTGGAATATATTGTGCTTTTAAAAGTGAGACAATTTCTGTCCTGTCATCTCTGAAAACCGATAAGGTACTTAATACGGTGTTTATAATTTTTAAAATTCGTATATAGATGTAACATACGCGTACCAGTGCTTTCTATAAAATAGCAGAGTTCGCCGAAGGTTTCTTTGGGGTTTTCTTGTAGTACGGAGGACGCAACCCTTAAATATTTATCGTTCAAAGTATAGAAAAAGCAGTGGCTTGTAAAGAGGCTTTTGGCCAAAAGAGAACTAAGCATGGGCTCGCCATTGCATCGTTTAACTCCACACGTATGTGTAACCACAAATATATTTACAGCTGAGTGGTGACTTAGCAAGGCACACAAATCAAGAAAGCGCATGCATTATACATATCGTCCAACCTATTCCTTTGCTCCCACTCATCTCCTTTTTTTTCCCTCGACCCTTTTGAGGAAACCAAAGATACTTCGCGTCTACTATTTTTCTTTGTATTTTATGGCACTTGAGTAGCGATCCACCCTGGAATGATTGTAACTGCTTCTGTGCTTCATAAATGACATACTTGCAATTATACAACAGAAGACAATAATTACTTCAATACTTTGCCTCGTGTAAATCGCTTTATTTATTTTAAGCTTAAAGTTAATTATTTTAGAATAAAAATACGTATGTATTGGAACGACATTTAAATTTTATTTAACGGATTAGCAATTGTGAAGAAAATTCGATTAAGTATATATTAATTTTAAACACTAAAATTACATTTGAAATGCATGTGGCAGGTAGATTAAGTGATTCCTCATTTTAAGCAAGTATATAAGACTTCATCTACATTTCTGAATAATTCGTCCTAATTTAAAATTTTCTTTGATTTATACTAAGTTCAAATTCACTTGCTATTCTTAAAGCAGAAATTTATTATTTTATGAAGTTTGAAAGAAATGTTTCAATTATTCAACAAATGAATTGAAACGAATTTTTAAAAAATCTTCCTCGTGAATATAATTCTACATGATCAATTCTGAAAATTTTGCTCCAGTTATACCTTTGAATTATTGTAATAGTTATTTAAGACTTATTGAACCCTATAATAGTACTTTTCAAACAATACCATCGACGTTTATAGATAGCGACATGCGGTATTCTCAAAACTAGTAGGTCTGGGATTTTATTTACAACTGAAAATATTCTTTTCGTTGATAAAATAAAAGAAGATTTGGAAAAACAGAACGATATGCAGGCGTTAAAATTAATAAAATTAATACATTCTACACGATGTATTTGCATTTGATACTGCAAGCCTCATATTTTCAATATCGGTAGACTATTCTTGTGAAAAATAATTATAAAATATGTTAATTATAAAGGCACCTTTGGAGTGTATTTTAAGTCGAAAATTAAAAGTATCTCATTTCTCATTCGCCGTTACTTCGTGTATTTACATTAGGACATTTGCAGTATTTCCTTTGCAATCCCTTGTAACTCTCTGGCGTATAAATCGCTAGAACGAAAAAGACCGTGTATGTGCATCAAACAAAGTAGAAGAGTGACTTAGATGGAATACGCAATGATGAATGAATGAAAACTGTATTAACTGCTGCGGTGCATGAAACTCTTCCTATATCTGTTCGAGAAAGACAAAGGGTCTCCAAGTCCTGATTTAAGGAGAATCATAAATTTCCAAAGGATTATAGTTAACGGAATTTTCGCTTCATGTTCTACGGATAGCTTGTCATGGTAAAACCATTTGTAATAGTTTTAAACTTGATACAAATTGATAATTAAATTCGAGCCCCTTAAATTTGATATATTTCATTACGCTGAGTAAAAAAATGTAAATTCGTGTAAAACGTATTTCGAAAATGCTTAGACTTATGCGCTGAATTATTTTTGATTCTATGTAGCAGGTAATTGCGTAAAAGGCCTTTTTACATGTGTTGACTGTCGCGCAGCCCATGAATTATTTAGGCATCAAAATCAGGCACTGCCTTTCAAAGGTTATTTGATGTCGAGCTATATCGTTTGAAAGTTGTAATTAGTCTCCTATCAACATTATAATCAATTCATCATGAATATTTATTTACTTATTAAGTAATGGCATTGCCTGTAATTTTGTTGACGCTATTATTATTTTTTTTATGCAATGTAGATATTCCAATAAAATTTCAGATGAATGATAAATACAGTATTAAAATATTTTATTTAAATTGGAGGAGCAATCGTCGCTCGTATAAGCTGCATGCATACGTTATAATTAAAAAATTCTAATTTTACAAGCTACGTTCAGCATAATTATTTATCCGGTAAGGTATAATTATTTGTCCATTTGATACGTATTTATTTATGCATATATATATTTTGAGAAAATAAAAAATTTTAATTGTCAAATAGCCAATTTACGTATATTTATTTATAAATGCATTTCTTTTAATATAGCAATATATATGTATACGTATTCGTAGTTTTATCGCTCGCATATAATTGAACGCAGTTGCATATAACTTAGCGTCTATTCGACATTTTTAGATTTATACCTTTTTATTTATTAAATTAGGAATACTGAATTATAGAAGACCGTTTATATACATATATCGTATATTGTAGTCTTTGCATTACAGTAGTTTTGTAGTAAATTAAATATCTAATTAATTTGCTCGATCCATGAGAAGTTCGAAGATAAATTTTGTTAATTGAACGAGTCACGTGGCGTGGTGTAGTACGTATTTTATCGATGAAAGTGTCATGTATACGGCCCAAGTGCAGTGCAGTGCAGTTACGTATTGATCGACTATACGTATTCGAAGAATTTTAAATAAATCGGTGTATTATTTAGTCAGCTATAATTCTGCGAGTAGTCTTGTAAACCGTAGTTCTATATTCCATTAAATCATCAGAAGGATGAACTAAATGCTATCTTTACTATACCGGCTACTAAAAATTTCATGCGTTTTGAAATGCTGAATTGTTGTTTTACGGCGGAAATGTGATCAAACAGCATTCACCATGATGTACTAAAGGAAGTGGGTCATCAATCTGCGTGATAGATCTTTGAGACTCTTTTGTCGCGGGCTATAAAATTGATCGCAGGCGCACTTGTATTTTATGTGAAATGAGCGCGCACGACTCGAGACTCTACCGATCGATGTATAAGCTTCCAAAGGTGTCACGGCCCTGACCGTCGACTTGGGTTATAGCGAGGCTCGCGCAATTTACATTTACGATACGATAAGCGCTTTAATCGCGACCGTTGACTACGCCGATAATCTCTTAGCGGGGCAGCGGATCGTCAGTGCACCATCCCCCATTAATATCGGAAACGAGTTGCGTCGCTTCGCAAGCAACTACTGACGCGTTGGGGGAGAGCGAGACTTTGCGCGAGTAGTGCCAGTCTGCGTATGCTCGGACAAGCTGGTCGAGCGCGAGATGGAAAATCAGCGAAGACCGGCTGTGCTAATGAGCCGTTAATGGCAAATAAATGTCGCGGATCGGAGCCCCTGCGTACGTGACGTGAGTTTATGCATCGCCGCTGATTAATGAGCGAGCCTCGCCCTCCTGTGTAGGCTTTACGTCCGATGCTCCAGCAATTACAGCGAAAATCGCCTCCCGCGATGGCTTGAGAACCCACTCGTGGGATACGAATGACAAAACCATCTGCTTTGAAACGGTCGTTCTCATTGTCACTGTTTAAATTCTAATCACTGTCAGGCTGCGCAGCATAGCCTCGCTGTACTTGTAATTTGTCCAACTTTTTACGACGCTAATTCGAACCATTTTCGATATATTTTTCGAGGTGTCAATTGGCTTATTGATTTGCGTTTTCGATCACAGTGTGTTTTAAGCATTTAAGGACGCTTTAAATGCAAAATGAAACTACTAATGTTCGTTGAGTGTAATATTTAAAATTACATGTTAAATTTACGTAAAATTTGAGCGCTGCATTGCATTTGTACTGTAATATAAAAAGTGTCAATGTTGAATTTTATTAGCTCATACAATAAATGAATTTTCCTTTCCTATCAAATTTCATAAATGATGTAACTTCGCATTTAACTTCGAGAATCTCAAATTACCAATAAATATTTAGAAATTTTTCAGAAATGAAATTTTCTTTTTACATTTTAAAGGCAAAATCCTAATTCTTAATATATTTCTAGTCTAATATAACCGATAGCTCTACTTACTGGAAGACCATCAAGTCTGCGGAATACGAATTTGAACGAGACTCTAGGGGCTGTTTTCTGGTTCCGAATAACGAAGCTGGTGGCCTATAACTCATTCTAATGGAGCTCGGTTCCTAAGGTGATTGCTATTTTATTTAAGTAGAATATGCGTAATATCGTATAAGTATTGCAAAGCTTTATAACTAAGTAACTAAGCTTATTTGAAATTTTAAACTTAAGCTTAAATTTTGAACTCTCATTTAAACTCCATAATATAAAATAATTTTTGATAATTTTACAATCAATGCCTAGCAACAAATTCTGAGAAATTGCAACACGAGTTTATAACTTATTTTGATATGTCTTTTAATATATCTTTTAAATTTTATACACATTTTATCACATTCGTGATTTTTTACAATCACACGTTTTAAACTCATATATCTATCGAATAAAGCCTTTTGACATTTATCTAAATTATTTTTGTAAATATTCGTTGAAAATTCTACATCACATTATGATATTTCACGTATTATTTCAAATGTGAACTTTACCTTAACCTGCACTGTTTAGTTATTTATACTATATATGTGTATTAATGTAAATTATATAATAATGCAAAGTAGAAAAAATTAATCAACATCCTCTAGAATATAAATTCTTAACATATTGTTTTCACATACAAGTATTTTTTATTATGCTTTAGTACATTCTTAGATATGTACAGTGTTTAGTAATCAAAAATATCTCGTCTATTTGTATGACATGTAGATATAAAAGCAAATCTTATTAAAACACATTTTTCAACGGAATACGATGTTTTCTTGTTCGATTTTAATATTAATACTTTGAAAATGAGTAATGTTCAAGTAACTAATGTATGAAACAATTTTTCTTCATATGTCGGTCCCTTATATTCTATCAGATCATAATTCGATTTTCAGACAAACTAAATCAGTGTCAAATATACTCAGTAATATCGGATAAATTTTTTACAGCTCTTTTGGCTTGAGATCTTCGGCATTTTTATGGAATTTTTCTTTCCATATCTTAGGTATTTCTCACATCATCAAAACACAGCTTCACGTAACATTTTGTTTGCGAATTTCAATGATCTTTGCAGCAGGATTTTTTTATTACAAAAGAAAATAACAAGTTTTGATTAAATTAATAAATTAAGTAACTTTTTTGACCATGTAAATAATAATTCATTACTTTATCTCGCTTATTAATATTCTATTAAAAATCATATAATTTTAATGAATAAACATAAAATACTTGTTTAAAACACAGTTACTAAACGTTATAAAATTACAAATACATGGCAAAAATTAATTAAAAATGATACGTATATATTGAAAAATATATAAATTGTATTGTACAATTTTTTCAATTTAATGAAAGTTATCTTTTAATTTAAGTGTAAATACTGGACAATAAGAGCGCCCAAAAGAACAAAAGAGATAATATTTGCGGGTTCCATCGGTGTTCACCCATCGGACGTTTACCCGTAAATAATATCCGAGGCTATTCGCTGGTTTCTTGGTCTGTACAGTCATTTGGCAATTTATGGTAGGACGATTTGACTGGACCATGTGTCATTTCAAGCATTACCATCTATCAGATGCGTCACGGTTCGCCGCCTATGAGACCGTTGTCGACTACACAAGTGCTCGTCCACTGAAAACGCATTGTTTCATCTGGAAGCTAAATTATCTTATACCCCGTTATAGTTGCGAGGTTGAATTATCGACTTTTTCTATACTTGCGATGCTTTAGGATAACTTTCTTAAAGAAAAAGGGTGAACATTGAAATGTTCATCGATTTCATATATCCTCACGGCAAGCATATGAAATTCTTAGAACTGTAATGCTTAGAATTTATTTATTTGGATATATCATTCAAGCTTCTTTACGTTTATATTGCACGCGATCATATATATATATATATATATATATATGTATATATATAATTATTCAATCCGAATGAATCTTGAGACCTTCAATTCCTAGGTAAAAAACTTCAAAACTTCATACCAACTATCGCATGAAGTGTCGTTTGTTCGCTGCTGTTCACACACAGGGTTTAGCTAATACAAATCAAATTCAAGACTTTTAACTTTATTGCTTGATAAAGATTTTACGTACGTATTAAATTTTATAGCACAAATATCATATTTGCCGGATTCAGTAAATTTCAATTCCGCAGTTATAAGCTATATGATTTGACAAATACAGTATTATTAAAGACACCTAGTTTCCAAAGAAAGTAACGCATAAAAAGAGATTTTGAAGACTAGTAAATGCAACGACATGGGAATCATTCTTCTTTTATTCAACAGTAACCACCATAAAAATGAAGGACTCAATATTTCCTTCTCCATTAAAACTGTATACATTGTGGCAGTTGAGCAAGAGAATAGAGTTGATATAACGCGAGAAAAACAAATTGAAGAAGTCTTGTAAAGAATGTAAGGAGCTGGATGGTTGGTGGATTGTAGGTTATCGAAAGACGAGAAAATCATTTGGATCGGAGTAGGATGCCAATAAACCATAAGAAACATAAAAGCAAGCATAAAATCTCTCTAGTGTAGCGGGAAATAACAAAGAATACAGAGGCTCGCTGTTGTTACGGGCATCATGTGGATTGAATTCATTTTATAGTTTCATCAAGCATCCCCCTCAATCTCTCTAACTATCTCTTTTCATCTCCTTTCGTCTTTGTCTCCCGCGTAGAAGCGGCACAACGGCGTAATAAAAGATGCACAAATAACCTGCTTCCTCTTTCGTCCTCCCTTACTCCCCGTTCCCACTATTTGTACGTACCGCTTTTACTACTCTGCTCGCTTTGCGCGTTCGTATGGCAACGCGCGCGAACCACTCGATACGCAATAATCACGCGCCATGCGTATTTCTCCATTAGGTACTTACCTTTAGTGTGCAGGTGGAATAGGCGCACGCATTCACCGGAGCGAAGACGAACGAGAAGAGCGAGTCGTTATACGACTCTCTGCGTTATTTCCAATGCGGGAAGTAGCGTCGATGTATTTATACGAGTCTTTTATACGGCTACTTCCATGAGGCGTCTTCTTAATTACCGATATCTCGTTATTGTTAGGATCCTATAGGAGCACTGATTTATGAGGGTTTCGAACGCTGCATCCCGCACGTGCACAAGACATCGTGGGTTTGTTGAAACCCACGGATCCGAGCCTCATAGACACGGCGGTTCTCTTTATCGTCTTTATCGTCGGATTTATTATATGCGAGCATACGCCCTGTATGAATTCTTGTACATGAAGGACTTAATAAAGGCGAGCGAAAGTCCGACAACTCGGCGACATTACTGAAAAATTCGATTAGAAGTTTGCGGATCATCACCACCATCGCTTGTTGCGCAGCCAATAATGTGCGACTCGTACGAGGGAGGAAAAACGACACGTTCCCCACGCGAAATGAAAGTGCGCTGCACGACGTTGGAGATGGTTGTGTGGTATCACCGTACCACGTATGCGGGATATCCGGAGGTGCAGTAATGCCCGGATTTGTATTCGCAGCTGGTAGGTGTCGGGATCATGCAGATTCCTCGGGCCATTATCGTTATATCCGCCCATCGAAGACGTGATAGTCGGCGTTTGAGACGCGTAAATCAAAGTAGCGCTTCGCGCCCGCAGAACCTACAAGCTGTTACGCCCTTGCCATCGACTCCCTCCCACCCCACCCCACCAAGACCGCCGCGTAATCCTGGATGATACGCCCTTCTGAACTTTTGCACCGTGTCGTAGTGAACACTTCTTATGGAATTCCCTCTCGAGAGAAGAAACGAGTCCCTTAATCTCGATCCCACTTGCACCGGATACTATTACGCGTCTAGCAAGAAATAGTAGGAAGAGAGTCACGTACGTATGTGGTTTGTAGTTTGCGACTTCAGCGCTCTTTATTGAAAATGTGCCTCTCTTTCTTTCCCTTTACTTTCTATCTGAAAGTGCGCGCGAGATGGAAAAATATTATATTTTTCCGGGAAATCTTTTCATGGACCATTTGCTCTCTCGGTAGCGGAACGGTCGTGGAAATGTGCGACAAAAATTTTCATTAATACCCATTTGTTTTTAAGATCACAAATAGGAAACGTTCATTTGCGAATATCTTATTATACGACTTAGAGCCTTGATTTTATCGTCGCGAAAAGAGCTCGATGTATCATCACACGGATGTAACCCGAAAGCGCATTTTTATAAATAAAGCTTTATTTTATTTCTCAGTAATAAGAGCAGAGTTTGGTTAAGCGGATTGCCAGGGAAACGTTCGGCGGGAAACAAGTAGACTTTACAACGAGGTTATGAGCGCTAGCCGAGGCAATTATTCCTCGTATAAAGGTAAAGAGAATGAAAAAGAGAGAAATGGAGGAAAGAAGAAGGGTTGCGTATTGTGCTCCAGGCTTGCGCCAGTCCAGCGTGGTTGAGTCGAGGTGAAAATGACTCCGACGACCTCGATGCTCGTTGGGTCGCGAGGAACTTCCTAGGGCCTGGCAAAGTAGAAGGGCTATTTCAATTATAGCAAGCCCCTGGAGCCGCAGCAATTACGTAGAAATTACGTAGTACTCACCGTCGCACCGAAATTCTGCATTGCAGTCGAGTCTATTATTTCCGCGTGCCGTTGCTGCTGGATGTAGTAACAAAATCAAGAGACATAAATGTGAGTCGCCGGCGATTCTCCGATTAACAATGAGACCCGCTAATGACTAATGCAAGAAATAATGCTATAATCCGCTGGCATTAGGAGTATTGATGCGAATTCGCGTGTGTCTGTGATTTTGCATTGTTCGATTTGACGAAATCTCTGGTGTGTCGTACGTACTACTTTTGTAAGTACGAATTGTACGCAATTCGCGATAGAGCGAGGCGAACGTGTGTACGTGTGTGCCGCTGTCTCCAATGCTTCATATTTACGAGAAATTAATTTTTTCCTTTCTTTTCCAACGTTATTTCTACTTATGCGTACGCGTGTTCGACACGAAGTAGATGGGTTTTATATAACTTTGTACTTAAATATTATATACCTGTAAAATGTGTGAAATTAATAAAGGAAAAAATGCTCGGTTGAATTCGCTCGGAAAATATCGAAACTTGGTTTTTGTAGGTATAATACAGTAACAAACTAAAAAACATCTAAAATATAAAAATGTATACACGTAGTTGGGAAAATGAGAGGAGCTTGTGTCAAATAAAAGAATCATATTAAGTTTTACACAATTCTCAAAATATGTATTTTAACTTATCTTCTTTCTCTCTTTCAAATAGTTAACCACCAAAGTGCAAGAAACTCAATGAGTATACATTCGTTTCAGATGAACGTTACTACTTGAAACTATCATCCTTTATAATCATTTCCTTTCGCATGATCGAAGCTTCAACAAAGCTTAGTAGCTATTATTCAATTTGACGATATAAGAAGAATAATAATATAATTAAGCACTGAATATATTTCGATGTAATCTGTTTACATTTATATACAATTTTGAATTGGTCTTCCATCAAAATCCAACGACGTTTCTTTTATTTTTGCATTTTGATATTGAAAAACAGATGTTTACAAAAATACATTCCTACAATTGGTTCGAAATACAACTACCATTAAGTTAATCGATATTATTATGGAAATTATCAGAACGCTTCAAGTAAAGCTGATTAAACTTATGCAAATTAAATTTCGGTAATAGAAATAAACGACGTTGGTTGAAGCTCGTTGAGAAAATGTTCCTATCCGTTCGCATGTGCATTATTCATACACAATTTAAATACAAACTTTACGCTGTTTCGTTAAACAGTTTTTAGCATCACATATAATTCATTCGAATAAATATTTTCATCTTATCCCTAATCTTTCATTTTCATTTATTTTGAAATTGGCACCGTGCATTCGTCGTAATTAATTTTCATACCTTAGTCTCATGAAGGACGATTTATATCGAGCCGCAAACATTGTATTATTTTTGAGATTTTATACGTTTCTTTCCCATTTGTTAATTAAAATTAGGTACTTCATACAATGTTTTCTCCTTATATCTTATTTATTGTAACGATTAATATCATGGATCTACATGCCTCGTGTGAAAAATAAACTTCGAATGCAATTCGAAAAACTTTTTCCCTCCGTTAAATTGATCGACATGCTGAACGCCTCCTTCTGTGCCATAAATAGTACCTAGCTTAGCAAATTACATAATTAATTTTTCTTTTACAACGCTATATCATCTTACAATAAAAAAATCCATCACGAGAAAAAATATATTTACACATCGCTGCATCTTATAACTATTAATTATTCTGCTTCTGCGTGTGATTTATATCTTACATTGCTTACCTTATGCTTGTCATAAATATTTGACTCAAGTAAACACGGAACACGAAAGATTTAGATCATACATAAGTTTCAGCATGGTATGTTTAAGTACAAGGGGCTTATGCGTTCACTTCACGGAATGGAAGATTCTGCATATCAGCGAAATAAAGGCGCAGCAGCTGAATCAACGCGATGCACGTAGAAACGAAAAGAAAGGAAGCGGTTGGAAAAAAGGAGGAAGACCAAATGAAAAAGGGGAGAATACAATGAGGAAAAAGAATAAAGAAGTGGATAGACAACTATAAAGTGCAGTGACATCTTCCGCCAAGGAAAGTCGGACGTAATTCCCTCGTCGACGTTGGAGAAGTGGAGGTTGAAGAGAGCGCGATGGACGCGAAGCTGCCGGTGAAGTGTGGGGCAAGTTTCTCGCGTGTAGCTCCTGCATGATCGTGAGCAGCGGCTCCTTATAGATCCTTGTGGCACAACGGACACAACGAGCTCGTTATTGCAGACGAGGCCTAGAGAGTTTCGAGGAGATTCTGAACGAGGAGGGTTGGCGCCGTGACCCGAGTCTTACCGGCGCCACCCCCGGCTCTGTTCCCGCCGCCACCCCCGTTGCTGCTTCCGCCGCCGCTCTTCCTCGTCTGTCGACTGCACGTCCGCATGTTGCAGCGCGTGCCTGCGCGTTCCAGCTGTTTGGATTTATTGCTGTCCTGCTCGAGCTGCACCGAGACGCTCGCGACCCGCGGTCCGGACTCGCAGCCACTCTCCTGTAAACATAAGCGTTATCACGCGTTGGCTAATGAGGCGCATCTTTGGCTTTACGCACATTTACATTACTCGAAATAAGCAACTACTTTTAATGAATTCGACGAGTGCCGAGAAATATGTCAATGGCTCGCATTCACGACAAAGAACTTTAAAATCCACGAGTGCATTGTTGTACGCGTGTTATAACCTATCACCTTGCGTTTACGCGTATTACGTTAAATGGAACATACGGTAATGAATAAATGCCATGCCCGCTAAATGTATCACCTGCGAAATAACTTTCTGACCCAATTTAACGATGGTCTCCCGAGCCCTTACGGGCGAGCTTTGTTACGCGATAGAAAAATTTCCGAGTTTTCTGCCTTATAAATAACAACCTTTTTATCGATTTGATTTTTATTGGTGATTAAATTAATAACCGACTCTTTACACTGCAACTCACTTATGAAACTTGAGATCTCGTAAAGAAAACATACTGGGAACGCATTTAAAAATCCTGTCAAATATAGCAAATGATATTTTTGTATACGAACCCACCCTTCATTTTCTTGTTTTTTAAACTTTAGCGATGAATTTACTTTTTGTTGCTTTGCAGCATTTTCTAATGTCGTTTAAAATGTATAGAGTTTTTGTGATTTACAACTCGGATGTATTACATAAAATCATTATACGTAATTTCTGAAATTAGCCTCTCTCTCTCTCTCTCTCTCTATATATATATATATATATATATATATATATATATTGCTTACCGATCATTTTACATCTTAGTCCAACATTAAGAATATACGATGCAGTTCTTGCGGACGATTTATAAATTTATAATAAAAAAATGTTTATTAGTATTAAATATCCCCTCTCGTGGATGAAATTTTTCACAAAAGAGTAAATCTATTTTGCATAGTTATTAAAATACATTAAAACAATGTTGAGTGAAACTTTGGCGAATAAGCGAGGCTGATGACTATGAACGCGAAATAATGGAAATGCTTGTATCAGGTATTATTTTTACCAAATTGACAGAAAATAGGTGTACGAGTTTCATCAGTTTCGCATAAACCGATGGAGCTAATAACGTCGCATTATATTCACGTTTCGCACGATATTCTGAGTTGATGCGAGCTTATGGAAATAGGAGATGAAATTAGAAGCGCGACATGGGAGACGAGATACAGAAAAGCGGGAAAAGGATCCCACGTTTCACTCGCCCTTTCTAAATGAGCCTATCTATTTAATTATAATTATGACGACCTCACCAGGGGCTTTTAATTAATCCTCTTGAGGGGCTTTACTACAAAGAGACGTACATAGTGAGATACATTGCCAAGTGAATTCTAAACGGAAATCCTGGACAGAATTCAAAATATTTCCACTGTTCGACTTGTTTTACATAATTAACAGGTCCAACGTAAAAGTTCTCGTAAGTAGTCAGAGCGATTTATAAGTTTGAGCAAACGATTAATTAATTGAATTTGACATACCAAAAAACAGAGATTACGTCGATGCTCGTAACTTCGTTGACGTGATTCATGTTGTAATTGCCATGCTTGAATGTACAAATCACCTCTATATATAAGACCACCTCTCCTAGCTCTCAACATAATGTGCCACCTGAAACAAATATTGGCAAAGCCTTTCAAAAGAAGACTCAAAGTGAATTTGCTTTCTTCTAGCAAATAATGTTCGTTGCAGGTTAAAATTGTTCAATGTGTGAAAAATTTGAAAATTAAATAATATTTTAGAAAATATTTCTGTACGCCATGTATTAGCATTTATATATTTATAGATGTTAGGAATGTTTGAATTAACTTATATAGTTAGTAATGATATTTACTTATTTTTCACAACTATAATTGTAGAACTAAATACAATTAGCATTACATAGTTAAATTTTAAAGCAGTTTAAATATGAGTTTTCTCATTTTGAAACTACTACTGATAAGTTTTCAGAATATTAGTTGAACATTCGAACTATTCGTATGAAAGGCATTAATTTTCTAAAAATTATTCCTTCATAATTTATCAGTATATCAATTATTTAGGCACAGAAAGAATTATATAATTTTATTAAATAAACTAACCTCTAATAATCATATTTTTTTCAGTTAGTAAAATTTATAAAGTTCGATTTCAATAAATATTATTAGTACATTCAATAAATAATTCATCAAACTCGCTCAATATATGTTAGAAATAGAAAGAAAAAAACGCTCGATCTACTTTTCTTATAGAATTTATTAATAAAATATGTGATCGTCATCGTGTAGTTGAATAAATGAAAACTATCGTTGTGTCGTATATTTTAAATGCTAGTGTATAATTTATATTTAGTGTAAGTGGTGCAGTAATAGAGATGAAAATTATAAAATTTATATGAAAATTGAAAATTAAAAGTTTAAATAATAATAAAATAAAATTAGCTTGATACAATGTTAATGTAACTTATTAAAACAGATGCTCAATAGCACAAACAGATAACAATATTTAAGAAAAATTGTAAATATGAAATTAAAGAAATTAAACGGAAATCTAGGGAAGATAATAGCCGAGAAACTTAAATTGGTTAAAGTGATATTAAAATCCTGGTTATTATCGCCAAATTTAGAATTTATACTGTTGAAAAATAAAGTATTTACAAAAATATGTGGTCAACGCAGAACCAAGAAAGCGAAGAACGTAGAAAATTACATAATCATGAGATAGAGGAACTCTATATTCTACCCATTATTTTAAGGGTAATTAAATTATGTAGATGGAATGGAAGAAAGGTATCACGCCGGATTTCAGTAGAAAAAGTGGAAAGTAAAAAGTGTTTGTATATACTAAGCTGAATATATGAAAATAATATTAAATTTGACTAAAACGTATGATCAGTTGTCTTAAACAGAAATATGTCAGAAGATTATCTATTTAATTAATAAATTTCAATATGTAAAAGAATACATTCTTTTATAAATAATATGTTTTGGGCATGTAATAATAGGTAAAGTAAAATTAAATTTAAATAAATTTTGTCTTGCGACTTAAACTATAAGCTAAGATTTCAGATACAATAAAGATATGATTATACTGTACATTTTCAACAGTTATGTAATGTATAGCTCTCAATATATAAAATTGTACATACAATTATTTAATGCAATATAGATTATAACTCATATCAATTTAAAACTTTTGATTATATAAGATAATTACTCTTTCTCTTCGAATCTTCTCTTATTCACTCATAATTTATATTTTTGCTACAATATTTTTATGAAAATGTGAACATTTTTTCAAATGTTTGCTTTCATAGTGCAGTTAAAAAGTAACGATCCTAAAAAATATTATCGAAATAAACGGTATTTTTGTTATCGAAATTCTAAAAATTATAGCAGTATCAAAAACATGATCTATCGATTCATAAATTTCTAATACGATCTAATCACATTTATTTCATTCATATGATTCGTATAGTTAGAATGACAAAATCAAAGCCATTTTCGTTATTCCTTCGTAATCAAACGTGTTTCTCTATCCTATATTGCTACGAATAATATTATGCTTCAGTTAGATTTCATTACATTGGATTATACAAAAAAAAAAACAGATGCAAAACGGGATAAAAAGTAAACGCGTACGATATCTATTTTGCAAAATCAAAGAGATAATTTTTTGAATCGACAAGTGCGATTCCATCGTACTACAGCGCAATTATTGCATTGAACGCTCATCCAACTGATAAATCGAAAATTTATAGCAATTCTGTTGATTTTCACTTGCATAACATACGCTACTACATATTCATATACGACCTATAAAAATATTCTCTCAAACTAAATTATTGTTCCGTTAATCGTTATGTACTCAATATTAAATTTAAATTTGAGTGATAACTAATTTATAAATTGTAAATTCTTAAGCAAACGATAAAAATGTTTATATTTACAAATCACAATTTTAAGTAGAGTTTTAGTTTTATAATATATTGTATGGCTGAAATTTTGAACAGATAAATGCAGTAATGAGTGCATATGTCCGATTCGTAAAATTGTTATAATAATGTTCGTAATTTCATTTGACTGACGAGATATCGTATCATTTTACGAATTCGATCAGCGTTATCCTGTATCGTGAATAATACTGAAAATATCACTAATCTTCATTTTTATTTCGCTTTGTTACTCTTATGTTTTTTCAGAAAAATTCTCTTTTAGTTAAAGAAACGCCATATATTTTAGAAATTTTATATATTTTGAAAATTGTAAATTGTAATGAATTATTTCGTAAAAGCAAATTGATTTTTTATATATAATATTTATAGAAAGTTTGTGTATGAAATTTACGAAGTTGGCAGTAATTAATTGCGTGTAACTGAGATAAGTATTACTATATTTATATCTATACTAATTACCAGGAAAAAATATAAACCTACAAATAAGAAATCAATTTTTATAGTGTTGTATAAACTACAAATAGACACATTGTTTACTTAGGTGTATAAAATACTAAATAGGATTTTTTTAGTATTATTTATTTTCAAAAATACAGATATGAGTACATGAATATACATGCCAAGACATGCAGACGAAATAAAATCCTTTTTAAAAATAATATTACTATTATAAAGTGTGCAATTTAAAACAAAGTATATCTTAAAACTTTATTTTTTTTACTTTTCCTCAAATCTTCATTATATATTATTGAAGTATTTATAAACTTCAAAATGTATAGCTTATTATTTGATTATTTTTAGATATCAAGAACAATTATTTGAAGAGAATCTTTAAAAAATCAATAAATTTCTTATTATGGAATGCAGTCTAGAATTATCTTTTAATTAATACTATATATTAAAACTTATTATTTCATATAGTATATTTAAAATAGTCAAAGAAATATATAAATAACGTAATTTTGTATTATTTTCAACTTACCGAACGGAATTTTACAGTGTGATAGAATTTACATATTTAATCCTGAAAATAATTTTAGGTTTCCAATAAATTTTGAAAATTTTCTAAATGATACAATAATCCAATTTTCCTATTATTTTTTTTCTATAATTCCCATTTTAAAATTTAATTCGGTTATATTATTTCATTTCTATAAAAACTTTTACCAGAAGAAATCTATATAACATAAATAAAATTAATGTTTTATTTTAAGAGTAATATAGAAGAAACTTGTAGGACAGTGTTGTAACCTACATAAATGCACTCAATATAGTTTTTAAAACGTACTTAATATTTAAACTAAAAGAAAATTGATTTAATTAAATAGTAGTAAGTTTTCAAAATAAATTATATAAATTTATCAAGTTTCCGTTGATTAACGGTGCAGATTTGGATACTAAATTTCCGACGCAACATGATTAAGACACTACCTACATTTTGGGAATCTCATAATCGAATGATGAATGTTACTTTGGAAATACATTTGCTGTTATACAGAATAATAATGAAATATTTAATTTGATACAACATGTAATCCATACTATTCAGAATTTGAAATGATAGAGGCCAATTCTTAAATATAAATAAACTAGATATATGTAGTTATGCAATATATTCAATTACTTGTATTAATTGAGCTTAGTTACAAGTTTGTAATGAACTTGTTTTCTCTTTCTGGGATAAGTGTTATCCAAAATAATAGAAAAACTCTCTGGGTAGATATGGAAAATCCACGCCTTCCATTAACATTCAGTGTAAAATGTTCCGTAATTGTCATCTTATTCGAGTAATTAGATGATACTTGACGATCATATATTCATTACTTGA
Organism: Wiebesia pumilae; assembly: GCA_018907045.1. Classification (NCBI taxonomy): domain Eukaryota; kingdom Metazoa; phylum Arthropoda; class Insecta; order Hymenoptera; family Agaonidae; genus Wiebesia; species Wiebesia pumilae. The sequence goes on from JACCHZ010000138.1 coordinate 9,806,388, forward strand.
ACATCTGATGCAACGGTTAAACCTCTCTGATCGTATAACGTATACCACACTGTGCGCATCCCACTAGAAGTATCGATAATCTGGAACATCTTCAATACTGCATAACATCAAATAGCTATAACTATACTCGATAGTTCATCTTTCATTGCATAAAATCTTATGTTTTAATCATAGTTATCTTAAATAATAGATACCGTTGTTTTTTCACAAATAAATTAAATTTAATACGAAATATACTTGTTATATCAAGGTTACAATATTCATTAGTATTTTTGTTTCAATTGAAAAAATAATACGTACTTATAAGCACTATTTGTCGAATAAGTCACTAGTAAAGAATAACGATGAGACGATATCAAACGGCGTAAATCTGTAAAGCGTTAAAAGTTTCTCTGTAATATAATGATCATTAAAAACGAAATATTAAACTGAAAAATTATACGCCATACGTCAAGTATTAATATCGTTCAAAGAAAATTGACTTTACATAAAAGTATAAGAGTTTTTTAAGTTATGGAACAGTTAGTGAAATGAAATATATATAGTGAATACGCTGAACTACTAAAGACCTCAACTTTAATATTATTGAAGTGAAGCTACGTAACTACATTTTTCGTTATTTCCGTGGAGTATTATATAAACAATCAATCATAACAAGTACTGTAAAAAACTGAGTTTGAAACTCGTAAGAGAAACGATTAGAATGCACCCAAAGTACATTTTAATGAATCTGCTTAAGCGTAAACGAGTAGAAGAATGACGTTGCGTACAACAAATCGCAAAAATTGCATTTGATTTTTAGGAGAACATAAGAAAAAATGTAGGAATAAAGTTTTCGATAGAAATGCATTCGGTCAAGTAACATAAAAAATTGATCGCAAAATTTCTACTCGTTTGTATAGCTTCACTCTTACGAATGAAATTGCAGATTATCTGTATTGCAAATAAGGGTATAAACTTGATTAGAGACTTTATTTTTCATCGTCTGGTATGAGTATTTAGTAAAAATCAATAGAATAAATCAAGGATTCGAAGCAGCAAATAAAAAGTCAACGTATAATAAAAAAAAAAGGAAAAAAAAATAACAAGAACAAAAAATTGGAATTGAAACTGAGACAAATTTCCGGTATTCTCGGAGATAGGCAGCAAGTGGTCCTTCATTTACTCAGCATCGGATCGAAAGCTGTAGCGCACATCGGTGCTATATGTGTCAGAAGCGAATGAGCGAGATGGATAAAGAGGGCAGGAGAGAAAAGCGAGACATGCTGCACGCATCCCCTGCAGTGCACTACAGGCGGTTACTGCAGCCGTGCAGTGCAGTTTTCGAGCGGTGCCTCACCTCCACGAACGTCCAGATTAATTTCTCATAAATCGTTCGTGGTTTTCATTGATTCGTCCACGATTTCATTTATTCTCTTCGCTTCTAAAACAATCAAGTATACGACAAATATTGTTCTGGATAATTGAAAAGTATCCTAACCCAGTTTTTTGCTTAATATTTCATTACGACTATGCCGCTCAGATTCTTTCCTTTAAATCTGGCTAGTCATTGATTTAGTTTTTTGATTTACTCATTGTACATCATTAGGTTTGTGCGGCATTTGAAAGTCTCTTTTATTCAAATTCAATATACCGTTTATTTGTACTTCAATGCTGAAACATTTTGTTGAATAATCCTTATCCAGAAGCCTATTAGAATTTACATTTCGGCACGTTGAATTATAAAGTTAATCACCATTGTATGCAATTCAAAAGATTTGGAATCCTATTGTATAATTAGCTAAAGTAAGTTAAACGAAGCGGGAATTTTGTAATTCTTATATTTTAAATAATAGCAATTCAAACGAAAAGGGCTATATTCAATTAAACAACTAAAAATAGTTTCAGATTTTATCCAATATTCAACATATACACATATAATTACAAAATAAAAATCAATCCTTTGGGGTTGATATAATAAAGATATAAAATAACGTCAGTTTTTATACTCTAAGTCGTTATGAAATGTGTCTATTAAACGTTGACTATTGAAATTTTATTATTTTATTAGCGTATACATATGTTGCGTGAATGTTTTTTTTATTATCTGCATCTAATTTCAGCCTTATTAAACGTTATTCTTCTTTTCTCTTCTATTTACTCGGCATATTAAAAATTGTTCTACGTAACGATTGACATAAATGAGGAAAAACTGTACCGTAAACTGAAAAAAGTCTCATAATCCAATTATAAAATAAACTTTCAGAGCTTTGTGAATCGCATAAAAAATAGATTTTCTTATATTCTTCATTATAATTTCAAATATTCTAAACTTCATTATAAATTAAAAGCTTCTGTTATATTTGTCATTATTATAATAAAAGAACTTGTAACTTTCATAATTTCAAACTTTGAATATAGTTTAACTGGTTTGGGGTTAGTATTAGTTTCTATATGTCGAGGAATGAAGAAATAGTCATAATAATTATCGTCTACTCTATATTACTGTTTTAAAAATACAAAACTGTATCGATTTCGGGAAGAGCAATTTATCGGCATCGAGCACCAATTTCACACAACTCCACCTTTTTTTCACACGATAAGGTATATTCTGCAATACGTTGTAGTGATGTAAGGGTATCGCCGTTCGCATTGTATTCCAACATTTGAAGTGCATATGCTGTTTTTGAAAGATTTCACGTCTATGTGTTTGTACGTATACTACGTATGTATGTACGTGTGCCGATAGAATCTTATATCTGGATAGTGCATGGGTAGATTTTCTTTACCAGACAAATTGTTTTAAATAAAAATGAATGGAAAAGAATTTTCAATTGAAATACCTATTTTTCATTTACAATATATTTACTCGATTTAGTGCAAGTAAATTTTTGAAATTTTTTACGTGAAATAGTTTAGTTTTTAATTTATCTATACATTTTAGTAAATATGTATTTTTTATTGTTTTTTGTTTCAGATTATTGTCGCAAATATTTATTAAATAATTAAAAATTCTGATTAAGCAAAAGCAGTAAGGATAATGTAAGGATATGATTAAAAATTATAAAACTATTAATTAACTGTATAAAAATAATATTCAATTAATTAAATTAAATATACTGTATAATTTTTAATACACTTAGGACAACACATATTTCACTATTAATATAATAATGTTTCAATCACGTTAATTAGAATAAAATTAAAAAAAAAATTATGATAAATTTGGCTTTGTTTTATTTCTTTTTTTCAAATTTTTACGTTTAGATATAAAATAAAAATATTTAGAATTTTAATAATTTTAGATAAATTTAGAATTTCCGCATAGATTATCGATATTTTTATATCGGATGACACAAAGTTTGGATTAATAATTAGATTTTTATTGCACGTAAAGTTATTTACAATATTGAATATGAAATTTTGGTATACTTTTAAAAAAATCTTTGCATAAATGCCTGTGAAGTTGTTATAATATTAAAATCAATTTAAAAAGAGCTTTATAACACTAATTTTTTTTAATTAAATCATGGACATGAATAAAGCATAAATTTTCATTTTATTACTGACTAGTAATAAAACTAAGGTCTACATATATATCGCATTAAGGATATAATTCACTATTCAAGAATTATTTAAGCAAATTATTAAAGTAAAAGAGTAAATTACCTTTTAAATTACCTTTTAAAAGTATTTGTTCATTATAATTAATTTTCAATTTGGAGTGAATTTTTAACGCCAGAAATCCAAATAGTAATGTTTGAAATATTTATACATTTTTACAATAATAAGATAAGGAGTAGTGAAAATATCGTTAAATATGGTTAGGATCGTATATTAAAATGTAGTTCATAATCTCGAGAAAAATGAAGTGAAATTTTTAATAAAGCATTAAATCTAATTATCGATCTAGTAATCGATCTAATAAAGAATTAGAACTGGACGAATAATATCGATCATTATTATTATTTGAATCATTCGACAGATTTTTCGAAATAGTACTGATTCAATCTGCTTATTATATAAATACTATTACTACTAAGTTCAATGAAATATGTCGAAGTTATTGAGTTTTTAAAGGCGTGACGGTGTTAGAGTTAAAAAATTAAGATAAGAGTTATACGTACCCTTATTAACCATTTCACATAATGATAAGCGATAATCTTTGGAGAGTCGATATAAAAATTGGTTGATATAAAAATCATACAAAGAAAAAGTTTTAATTTATTTACGAGTAATTAATTTACCAATGAAACTCAAACGCTGGAATAATACAGAATGTTTTTAAAAGTTTCTATTTTTATAGTATGAAATATTACCTCGTAACTTAAGTTTCGCAGATACAGCGGGTAGATGAGTATGAGTAAATTATCTACGTATTACTTTTTAAGTTACAGAAATTGTATAGATTATAAAAAATGAACAATAGCAAAGTATTTTGATTCAGCGATAAATGTTTTAACGACCCCGTGACTAAATTTTAATGTACCGAAGTTTAAGGTGATCAGGCGGATAAATGTCTTAAGCTGATAAAATGAAAAATTAAAAAAAACATACCTTGTTATTAACTGATGAACTCTAGGCCACTGTCCTCGAGATCTTAAAATTCTCGCGGTGCCCAAAAGCGACGACCTGTGCACTGGCGAAAGTGACATTCCCCTGAGGTAATACTTCAGTGCAGGAAGCCATTTCCCTAGAAAAGACAGCAAAAGCCGTTTCGATCCTTGTCTATATCAAGATGCATAAAATATGGATATGAAAACGAAGGGTAGAAAATAAAGAGAAAAACCACTGGAAGACTCGGATAGTCGAGCAACAAACACGAGCTGAGCCTAGACATTTCACTCCGAGAGAAAAGAGCCGTAGCTCAGTCAAGCGGAAGAAATATCATTACTCGCACTTTACATTCTCAATATATAGTACTCGCATTCTCACGGATGGCCAATTTCGAAAGAGTGCACTATATTTATTACGGAGTAATGAATTTTATACGTATTCAATGTTGCTCGAAATGTACCAGATGAAATGACTGAGTTGAAAACTTGTAACGATACATTAACGATATTTGTGTAAGGAACCGCATGGAAAAATTATGTAATATAACTTAACGTGAATTTATACGTATATATATATATATATATGCTGTTCATTATTTATGCTCTTGTCCGGGAAATTAGCAAATTTTAACACACAAAAGACTCGTTCGACGTATTTATGCGCGCACTTTTTTCTTGAAAATAATAATTTTGCACAGGACAAATCGCGATAAAACTCACCATTTTGATGTAGCCACGTAGCATACTCTGCTACGTAATCAGGACTTTTTGGCTGTAAACGGACGACGTGCCTCAAGAGTGATCCTGTTGTCGAGCCACTCGCCATTCTTGCGAGGACGAGGTAAGCCGGTGTGTAGGCGGGATCGAGAATCACACATTTCTGGAGCATTCGTATGCATTCTTCTGTCCTGTTTGTTTTTCTGAGTGAGTGAAAAATTTATTTTTAAGCTGATTCGAATAATACGTAAGTCAGGATTTCATTACAGGAGTAAGTGGGTTCATAGCGATGAATAATAATGGACGTTCCACGGTTGTACATTATTGTTGCATCTTAATAGAAATGTTAGGGAAATTATGAGAGAAAGGGAAGGAAACGAGAAAATGCAAAAAGAGGAAGGTGATGAAAGGACGAAACAGCACAGGATCAGATATTTGGTGGATATTAAAAAAGTCGATACGTGGGTTTGTCATCATAAATCCACCGACCGTACATAAATTGAAAGGCAATCTTGTGCGGAAGAACGAGCGGTTGGCGCGTACGCTTGCAAAATTATTACCACGACTGGGTCTCGTTGAATTATGAGCAGCATGATGTAATCAAATTTGACTTTAACAAAGGCTTTGATAACGAATGTGAGCATCGTTGTTTGTCTTCTTAGTCGAGTGACCTTTATAATGCAAAGAAATTTAATTTTCGTCAATTCAAACATTCGCGATATTTTACTAGACCCCGGTATTCTTTTGCACGGAAATAATTTAGAAAGTTTTAAGTGGATGTGTGTTTAAACATTTATAAACGAATATTTGCTCCGAATTAATGCACGATTAATAGATTCATTGAATAATCGAGGATAAAGAAAAGCGTATTCACCTGTACAATTGGCCGAGGTTATAGTGAGCATTCACATGACCTGGTTGAGCCTGAATAGCAGCCAAAAAGTGTTTCTCCGCCTGATCACCCGCTGTCAACGTGCCCAAATTATTGTGAGCACTCGCGTATGTTGGCCAAAGCCTGAAACGCCAAACGAAGCAAAAAATTTAATCGTACTATAACAATAACAAAGGCAATACTACGTCTAATTGATTTCTATTGCGATTCCATTTTCAAAGACAATTATTGCAACTACGAAAATCCCATAATCGGCAGTGAGCTAACTTTTTACGCTGTATATTTCATTGAAGTTTCATCCGACAGGTTTCTTGACAGCAGTAAACTTACAAATCCATTTCCTCCTTCACCATCCTACATTGTCATTCGTACGCATCGGTCGCATATACTCGCAGATACGTGCGGTACGCACATACGCGCATGCATATGGACGTATACGAGTTAGGAACAGCTATAGATATATAATAGGGTATCGGAAGAGAGACGCGAGCATATGCATATACATGCGAACGATCCACAAACCGCCTTGTCATTCTCGTAGGGATTACTTGGCAGTGACGTCGACGTCAGTTCCGGCTCGTAGTCGATTAGCGGCTCTTGTCCACGTCGAGGAGCTCTAAAGCACCTCGTTCCTCTGCCTCTGCTCTATTCCCCCTTCCGAGAGAAACCAACATTTCGAATGTCATGCTTTTCTGACGCTTTTAACTACGTCATTTCGTGGTTTTCGCTACCAACTATCGAAGCCCCGCAGAATTTGACTTTACCGGCATAAGGTTGACCAAAAATCGCGGCTAAGCAATCTGGAGTTCTGATGCGTATTGCGGTTCTGAGCTCCGACGAAAACGCATTTATTTTCTAGGTAAGCGGGAGTTGGTTAATAAATTTGAATCGTCAAATCAGCGATCGATTGCAAAGTATTTGAAATACCTGGATCTCGCTTTAACTGGCATTTCAGTGGCGCGATAATCATTCTAAATTAGCAGGTGAAACTGAGCAGATTAGACTTTGATGAGCTTTCTGCGAGCTAACACACAATTCAAACTATTACTCAAATTAAATACATTTGACGCGAATTGTATGCACCCATATCGAACTCCGTTTTCATTTTAAGCAAGGTTAATCACTTTGTCTTGTGGACTTGAATCAACCTTTCAGTACCGAAAGATTGTTGGATTGGAGATCCGACTAGTCAAATGCATGCATATTTATGAAAAATAATGAAGAAAATTACTGTAAATGAAGCAGATAAGCTAAGCGTGTGGGCTTACAGGAAAGCTCTAACTATATTTGAGTCGGGCACATTTGCAAAACTGATGGAAAGAACGGAAAGTAGAAGATACATTTACCGCACACGATCGCACACTTTATCTTCTTCTTGTAAATGAAACAAGTTATTTATTATCCAATAAAGAGATACTCACTAGCAACACACTGTGGTCTCCTCGGTAAGTAGACTTTTTTCCTCTATTATAAAAATCGGAACAAAAATCAAACGCAAATCTTTGGCGAATAAGTATTTCTTCTTTATCCTTATTTACTTTTATTAATTAATGTATTAATTGAAAGTGCTTTTACGAAAGTTATTTTAAAATAAAAAGTTAATTATGGAAAAATGTGAACAAGTTACATTACTTCATTGTAATGCTGAATTATTATTTAATTTTATTCAGCAATTCGCGTCAGATGCACAAAATCATTGTATTTATTAATATAGATCTTTTCAGTTTCAACCATAATCACTTTAAATTTCAACGTTCTTATAATTTCGTCACTACTAAAAAACTCTTATTCTGCAACTAGAATATAAATAACGTTTCATGCACACAAGAATTCCAATACGTATATTAAGAGCACATAATCATAAATCCAATATCAATATGAAATAAACATTCTAAAACCGTCAACTCTAAAAATGCATCGAATTTTTTTGCTCAGTTAGTAGATTAAATTAGGTTATAATTATTTTTTTCTAATAGTATAATTATCGTTATTTCATAAAGTGGAATGTAAAAATCCTTACGACCAGAATTTTCAATAATATTATTAGAATATACTGCAAGTTATAGCTTAGACTCGATCGATAGAATGTATGAATAAGTTGTCGCTATTATATTTCTGATAATTTAATCATTTCTTTTTGAAACTCAAACGTAACGGATATAACTTGATGTGAAATCTATTTTATTGAAAGGTTTTAGGAAGAAGGAGAAAAACGTATCGAATAGCTTGTATAATATACATTTATGATTATAGGGTTTTTATATAGTTCATCTACTCGATCCAACTATTTAAATGAAAGCATTGCTATAAACATTTTCCTAGTGAGTGCTACTTGAGGTTTATCATTTATTTATTATTACACATTTAATACACGTATAGGCGTTGAACTAAAATACATATTACGTAAGATTTTTGTGAAGTTAATATTTTCTCCGGATCGTAATTATTTTATGTTTTATAACGAACTCGTATTCTGATTAAAATAATCCTAATATTAATGATAATGAATCTATTATGACAATAGATTCTTCGCATGTACTCGATGATACTTACATCATACGATCCGAAAAAGGTAGCAAATTTTACTTCTGATCTAACCCCGAGAGTAAATTCCGGCTAATATTACAGCTAAATAAATTGTTAAGGCTTCAGAAGTAAAGATTAAATGAAGAATGTATATGGTGAAGAAACTTTTTCCTTGATCTTCAATAAGTTTTTTTGCTGGAAGGTGAAGCCTTGGCCATCCTTCTGATGCTTGGGGCGGTTGGAAACTGCAAAGTCTGATGCGCAATACATAGCAAGAACGCGTCCATGGAAAGTTTAAATAAGTTTTACGACTATGCTTGATTGATTTACTTTTAACTTGATAGGAAGTTTTGTATGTGGGACCTCCAAGCTTCCAGTGAATTTTCGCGTGATCGAGATAAAGTTGGATCTCGGATATGCAAAAATAGCTGAAGTAAAAATTTTAAATAAAAATGATTTTTTATCGATTCATGCAAATTGATGTAAAGCAATTTCTGATTGCATTGAAATGACGAATAGAAAAAATAAAGTACGGACAAGTCGTTGTCATTAATTGATATTGTTAGTTACTTTCAAAAATATGAAATGAGGAAAAAGTTTGACGTCGTTTGGCGATGCTTTGTCATGCTTCAGTAATTATGGAAGCTGACGAGCCGCATCGCTACAACGAAAATCGAGAATTGTAACAAAAATAAAAGGGTCAACTAGAGACAAACGAATGAAAGTAACAAGAGAAAAAATTAAAATCGAAAAAGAAATCTCGTAACGGATTCACTTTAATCCTTTACAGCGTGAAGCGATTAAACGTATTAACGTGTCACATGCGCTTTAAATCGTTATTGGAACTTTTGGTAATCGGTATCAACATTACCAAAAATTACATATTTTTCTAACAATTATAAATATAGAAATACAAATTTAAATAATAAATATTTCGAAATGTTTTGCTTTTGAAAGGTTCTTAAAAATTTGTTCTCGGTACAAGTTAAAATATAATTTACAATTGAACGTTCACTCGGTGGGATTGATTTTCTATTTCAATTTTATACTAGACGATGTTGATTTCATTTTGACATTAATTGGTCTCTAACATTTTATAATCTCCGAGCCAATTGAAAGGAATGCCTTGTCAAAACAGTAAAATTCGTTATAAAGTCAGGCTGATATCCCACGACTCTGACTAATTCGTTTCGCAATCCAGATTTTTCGCTGCGTTTATGTTCTTCTTCTCTGCGCTCCTGGTTTATACATCAACAATGCTGTTTTACTCGTTTTATATTTCTTTCAAAATAATTGTTAATGGTTTCTTTTACATAACTTTTACATAAATATCCTTAATTGTTTTAATTTTTAAACGTCTTTTCGCGTAGACGGAGTTTTAATTACACTATGTTGCATTTCATTCGAGTTCTATGTTTTGGATTCAGTTCTCCTTTGGAAAAGCTTCCCTTAAGAATCAGCAACTGGCAGTTCTCGCTAAGAAGCCATGCATACTCGACTTTCAACATTTTCGAGAATGGCGACTTAGCTGTAAGGAGAGAAATGGAGAGGGAAAGAGAGAAAGAGAGGCAGACAGATAGCCATTGAATAAGAGAGAAAGAGAGGAAAAGCTACAAGAAGTTTGAAAAGTACAGAAAGAGCGAAGTCGAAACATCTGAACTAGTATAAGCAGTAAAGGTAGAAGGCATGGAAGCGTCATGCATTTTCTACCTTTGAAGCCAGAAAACGTGAAAACTTGTCTTCCTCTGTCTTTTCCTTTCTTTTTTCTTTTTTCTGAATTTACGGACGACGACGATAGCTTTATAGACTCTCTATACACTCTGCAAACTAGATTTATTTGTTCGCTTTTTAAATTCACTTATAGCCATACATGGTATATTACGTATTTTCAGAGCATAATATCTTGTTTTTTTTTTCTATTTTTCTTTTATAAAAGATTCGAGACTTTGTCTTCCTTCGGTTAGTAATTTTCATAAGGCAATATATGATTTAATTTATTTTAAATAGTTATAGTTAGTAAATTAGATACATTTCAAATAATTAATACAAAAATTCATCTTTATTATTTGAAATTGAATAATATTCGAAAAACTGAACATTTAATATTTAAAATTTTGGATTTTCATAAAACTTGTATGCTAAATAATTTTTATTCGATCAATTATTTTATACATTCATAAGTCTGATAAGTTTACATTAATATCGTATCTCAAACTTTGATACATTTTTATTCGTGAAACAGAAAATATCCCTTAATGTGAATAGGCACGCACTTACATGTTTTAGAAATAATCAGTTAGATTGAAGAATATTAGATTTCTTTTAATGAATAACATGACATTATTTTAACCTTACTTACAATATTTTAAATATATTTTAGTATCAGTGGTATTGATAATCGAAAATTATTATTTTTACATCATCTGCTAATTTTCAATATTTCAATAGAGAAAATTAAATGTTTACTTTAAAAAAACGATACCCAAAGAATTTAAATCAAGAAAGATAAAATCAATGTTCTCGGTGGAGATTGAGAAACATTCACGCTTCTCTACTTTGCCAGAAGTTACATTCTTATCTTTAGGTCACCTGGGAACTTGAACTTTGCGACACGTAAAACGATGATTGTTTCTTTTTCAGGATCCACGTACGTATCCATCCATCCACCAAAGTAAAACGTACAGCGTTGCATTATATATATGGACGTACGTACGGATGTATGTGTGCATACATACATATGCCCTACATTCATAAATAAGATACGTAGCCATTTCGATTAAGTATTAAGGAAATAAGAAATACTTTAGTTATTTTCCTATATGTTTCCATTTATCTTATTGATGAATGACAAAAGATTTTTAATTGAAAAAATGTACATATAACGGAACAATTGAAAAAGCAATCTTTTCAATTGTAAACGATTCTTATTCCCATAATGCGTAGGTAAAATAATCAATAATATTATCAGGAAAAAAATATTCAATAATATTATACGACTATATATATTTACGTACATAAGAATTTATAAATTTTTTCATTACGCAATTAAGAGCAACTTTGACAAATTTTTAGTATGAAACACTTTCATTTTATAACGTAGTTAAGTTATACGTAGCCATATATTTCTAAATATTTTATAATATTCAAACGAGGTTATTTTTGTATGTGTAAGTAATTTTAATATTTAAAATTAATTTTTATGATTTATGTATGTTATAAAATGCAATATATAACCACTATCTAGCAAGTTTATATAAAAAGGCTACATTAAATAATTTCAGTATTTTCTCCATATATACGATAAAGAATGACATAATTTTTATATCATGCTATTTTAATGTAAAATGAAATACGAAAATTGTTTCATGGGAAATGTATACGAAAGTACAGTTGAGAGTAAATAATTATTATATTGTTTTTAATGTTCTTACACTTTTATGTGAAATCTTGAATTTTTATCCTTTTTACATAATTACAATATTGAAAATCATTACGTAATTAAAAATATTCTTATGTAAAGTCTTTCATTGACTGTAGAAAATTAAATGAACGTAATTAGCTTCAATTTTTTTATCTACAAATTTTTCTTAATATTAATCAATTCTGTTATTTCAGTATAAAAGTAAAGTAACTACTTCGGGTCAAACTTATTTTAATTCGAAACTTAGTTCCTATGGAGTAGATAAGGTAAGATAGATGCAGCATTGAAAATTAAATAATCATATGAAATAAGGTTATTAAAACTAGATTAATATTCAATTTTATTTTAGAATACTACACATTAATTATTATTACTAATTAATTTTGTTTGATAATGTCTTGATTCTTAAATAGCATTGCATAAGATTTTTAACTTTATTGAATATCTGCAATGTAAATTTGGGTCGAATTACAAGACTTAATCTCAGACATTAATTGCACGGATATTTGTTCTAACAACGGAAATGTTAGTGTTAGTGTTTGTTATTTTTTAAAATTCAGTTTAAAAGTAAGCACTAATTTATAGGATATGTAACTTTGGGATTTGGATTTATAAGAAACTTGGTACTATCACTATTTCTTCTTTGTAAGGGCATATTTAAAATATAAAGTCATCTAATATTTTACATACAAGATTGCACTGCAGAATTTAATTATTTAAAAGGAATATTCCTCACATTAGTCAGTTTTCAAATATAAATATTTGTATTATTATGGATTTTTCAGCAATTTCTACAAATGCATATTAAATTATTTTAAATTAATTATTAAATCCAGAACTTATTTTTGAATAGAATAAGCCGCGTCCTATTATTTTTAAGTGAAACTTTCATTCTGTAAATACATTAAATCATTTTAAAGAATATTTTTTGCCTGAGTCATGATTTTTATGTTATATGGATGCAAAATTTCATCTCCTAACGCTTCTGCAAATGTAGCGGACATTTGAAAAATCTAGATTGAAAAATGTTATTATCTTCTCACTATTTCTGAGTAATAATTCCACTCTCTAAACTTAAGCGTGTGGTCGTTTTTTTTTAGAAAAATTCAATGCTCTCATTGTTTCAAAGGTAAAGAGTAAATAAATAACTCAATGTAATTTATACTAAATTTAAGCGTATGTAAGATAAGTGACACATTTGCAGCGGAAGGACGTTTTTGAATTAGGGATATGTATATATATAGAAAATAGTTGATTGCATCAGTAAAATCACAATTTCTAAAATAAGTTTGAAATAAGATGAGTTTTACAAATTTATTTATTTTAATCTCATTAAAACTTCTAAAGAAAAATATACATTTTTGTAAATATTTTGATGCTTTCTATTTGCTTTGATTAAATTAAGAACATGATTCATAGAGTTGAAAATTTTTTGTTGATTAAATAAAGATAAAATATAAGAAAACACTTAAGAGAAAACTTCAATATCTATTAATTTTTAATATTTAAAAGCACTTTAAGGATATATTTTATTTGTATATACCTGTATATTATACATTAATAGTAATAATTTAAAAATATTTTGCAACTAAAAGAATCAATTAATTAAAAATATTATATTTATTTTTAATTAACGTTATTATTCTAAATGTATTATTTGAATATATTTTTGATGTATAATTTCGTATTAATCAATGGAAACTTCTTAGATTATTGACATTTCACTATTTCTTAAATGGCAAACTATAAATTTTTTATCATAAATTTGATTAAAATAATTTATTTGATGGAATGATTTTAAAAAATAAATTATTGAAATTACACCTTAAGATTAAATTTTTCAACATTTGTTTATTACTGATAAAGACTGTCAATTATTCATGCCGATGCTTCTGACTATTACTTTCATTGTAATAGAAATTATAATTATAAATTTGTATGATTATTGATTAAAATCAAGAAGTTATAAATACTGAGCTAGATATTGAAATAATGATGAATATTTTCTCAAATCTTCTGTGTCTATATTACCTTTCACTAAGGCCTAATTATTATGACTTTTCAACTAAATTATGTTGCTGTTATATTTATAAGTTAATATTGAAATTTAATTCCGATTTTTATTTATATTACAAGTGTTTTATATTATCATTATTGCCTAAATTTTAATAAAAATTAAAAATATAGAAACTGAAGGATGATAGTAATTTAATCGTTTCATAAAACTGGAATTAGTTTCGGGTATAGAATGTTTATGCACTTAAAATTGAATAAGCCATTGTTCAACGATAACTTGTCAATTGATAAAATCATAAAATTTCTAATTAATCTTAAAATCATTGTTAATTTTTAATAATATAGGATAAATGATAAATGATATTTCATTTTTAATAAAAAACTATAATGAAAAAATAATTATAACAAATGCTTAGATAGTTATAAAGAAGTATGCAATCATAAGAAAACGCTGCATTGTATTCTGATTTTACGTAACTGGAAATGGATTCTTTTTAATTAAAGTTTAACCAACTGAAATTCTTGTCTTTAGCATAAAAGTAATTCTTATATTCTCAACTTTTAAATCTGTTTTCGCTTGTATGTTTCATATTTTGCACAAACAAACTATTGCGGGTTAAGTGTACTTTACGTGCAATCGCAGTTTGTCGGACTGTATAGTGTCGTATTCGTACTGCTATAATAGTGTCAAAGTGGTTATAGTTATGTTGAATATTGGATTCATGTCGAGTTTTAACAATGAAACAACAATTTTAACGAAACTGAATATTTATCATATACGATTGGATTTTGAGCTAAAAAATAAAACTACTGATTTACTTTTTAAATATGTTATTACAATTATGATATGGAAAAAAATGTCAATCGGAGAGTTAACTAGAAGATAATTTATGGTAGTTGTAATTAATATGTAACGAATAAATAAGAAAGTACGCTGTATTATGTAATATAAATATAATTCCAACTGAGGATTCAATTATAAGGGGTTATAATTTTTTAGATTTTTAATATAAATTAATTAGTAAACTGTATTAAATTATTGATCATTGATAAAAAGAAAGATGTTATTTCAATGGTTAGAACTAATCTTCAAATCTAATGTACACATAAAGATTTGCAGTGAGAAATCGATAATACGATGAAGCAGCAAATTTTAGGGTATTAATTAAGCATTGATTTAACGCGAGTATTATATAAAATAATAAAAAGGAATATACATGAATAGATTGAATGTTACCCATTATATATTACCTACACCTTTTTTCTTATTATTTTCTTATTCTTTGATTTGAAAATACAAAAGCAATAATAATTTTGTTACATTTTGAATAAGAGGAACTAACGATTAATTTTTTATACAGAGGTAACTATGCTTAAGTGTAACAAACATTGATTTATAATTTCATACTCTAGCTATTTTAAATTAATCATAATTTTATTACTTTCAATAGTTTAGAATACGTATTTTGAAAAATGTATCGTTATTTAAACAATATTCAGATGGAATCGAAATTCATAGAATCGTAATTTTTAAGAGGCCATGTTAAATCTTTCGATTTAAGCCAATCATTGACTAAAATAATAAATATAAAAATGAATAAATGGTAATATTTGTCACATTAATACAAAACATTCCTAAAATCAATGAAGATTTGAAGAACGTAAGGAGATAATATATTTAATTTAATTTTATAATATCCGAATAGCGTACGCCGATTGGAATTGCGCTCATTAAGCCTCTTAAAATTGTAATGAATATTCTCGGCTTTATCGACCGACGAGTGACTACTATACTAATTGAGACATAGATCATTCGTACGGATGATAAAAAAGAAAGAACGGGGGATATTCCCAGTTCCGATACTGCGAATTTTACGAAAGTGAGCGTTGTTTGCACTTCCGCGGATCATAAAGTAGGCGAGCGGTCGCTAGACTACGGCACCAACGGCTCCGCAATTTTCGCTCGAGCAGCTTTATGAGCGCGTGTTAGTTTCGGTCCGGTCGAGCCAACAATACCTAGTGCTCTCTACAATTTCCGCGAAAAATAAAGTAATAACGATGAAAACGAATGGAAGCTTCAACGCCCGGAAGCGCCGGCTCCCGTTTCTTTTTTTCCAACGAGAAAGTGCGTTTATTTACCTTACACTAACCACCCCCTCGCCCTGCTGCCACTCTTTAACCCAGCAATCGAGAAATTTGAACGATTGCGGTTTGCGGCAGCCCAAATAATAACCTTCCTGACAGTGCATACGCTCGTATTGACCCTTTGTCCGCAGTTACTTTTCTGCACATTTTATAGTTCAACGACACTATCTTAGTCGGTCGTAATGCGATGAGGATATTTTCAGGAACGCCTGAATACCTTTCAAATTCTACTCGTCGCGGTTAGTTCGCGGATTAACGCAGTTTCCTCGTTCTCACGCCGCGATATCACTCGGGGATGAAAGATTGGAAAACATTCCTCGGAAAACAGCCTCGATATCCTTCGGTTATACTCTCTGAGAGGCACACGCGAAGCTTCAGATTTCCGCGGAGGAGAGGCACAAGCGCTGAGACGCATAAAACGCCGGTGCATGGAGGAGGAGGAGGAGGAGGAGGATAAGCAGTACCGGGCGCCGCAGTTCGGTTTTTCCGAAAATGATTATCTACCCGTACTTTTATTACGTATCAGCACATTCGAGGGATTTCCCTGAGAGTTGATTTAGTGCGCGATAGGCAGGTAGTCCGCAGCCACGGTTTGCATCCGCGCGTCCGCGCAAAGCATCCGCGATATATAGTTTACACCCCTCCTTGCCCACCTTGTTCACCTCGCCCGTCACGCATTTTATGTCCTCTGACTGAATAATGGTAAAAGCGAGGCATCGTAAAACACCAATCAAATAATGCAATATCGTAAATATAAGACCTCGCGTATGTGTACACGTGTGTGGGTGCGTGTATTGCACGCATAAAATTTTCATGGTTGATCTATCTCGCCTTTCTAGACGGCTACCCTCGCCCAACCGAACTCTGCAAGCCCTTTCCGGATAAAAAAAAAAAGAAAAAAAAGAAGAAAATATACGAACTCGCGTATATATTTCATTTTCAATCTCGTTACACTACGCGGTTACGGCTGGTCCTTTATTTCGCATCGACGGCCTTTTTACTTTTATTTCTTTTACGTTCCATCGCTAGCCTATCATTCCCGATCGGAGACAGATGCTCCGACTGAAAAGGCAGAACTAATTCCTCGGAAAAGGGATCTCGTTGCAGGTCCAGCGATGATTAAGGTGTGAGATAAGCGAGTGACCGTGGGAGAGAAAAGGAGCCGATAGAATGGAATTTCCATGAGCGGGCGTATGCACACTTTTTCCAATTCCGTCCACTTCCGCTTCATCTCTGATTCAGCCTTGCACCGTCGGCTTCCTAGGGGTAGCCGCAGCCGCTCCGTGTTTGCCGAGCTGATTGCATTTTCGCGGGCAAATATTACGGTATTAGGTTGGAGCTGATTGGTGAATTGATTTTCGCTCTCTTGCTATCTTAGTGCTGACATTGCTTGACATTGCTCGACACACCCGTGGATGCGTAAGTCGAGCAGGTGATTTTTATTGGCTCATTGGGTCGCCGACTACTCTCATTAGCGTCCCGCTTTTCCGTAGTTTATCAATATCCGCTTATATCGCTGGCCGAGGAGTACAGAGCGAAGAATACTCGCAATATCCTAGGTTCGCTGGGATTAAATTGATTGATAATCGATAAGAACAGGCGCGGCTTAATCGAGACTCTTTGCTCTCTTTTTTTTTCCCCTCGGCATCCACTGTAGTTGGCAACGATATTGCCTTGTTCCACTTTTGGCTGACAGCGTAAGAGACTGGATGTAGGCGTACAAAGATAAGGGAGATAAAGCGAAGGATGAGAAAAATGAGCCGAGAAACTAGCGTCGGGCTATCCTTGCGGTGTTATATGCCGAGACAGAGATAGAGAGAGAGAGAGAGAGAGAGAGAGAGAGACGCAGCGAAGCTCATATGTCTCTCCATTTCATTATTCTCCACGTGGAAGGTCTATAATAGGCACTTCATCTCACGGCTAATTAATGCAGTTTTGTTGGTTCACCGCGTAATCCCGTATGGGATTATGTCAGCTTCTCTCTTCTGGCTGATGCTGTAGCAGCTTGAAAGTCACTAGTAGTTAAGAGAGACGAAGGTATTCATCAGTGTCCCAGACGACCGGCAAGATAATGTGTATGCCAGTTTATAATGTGAACAGTCCGGCCAACGTAGTAACCATTTTAAGCTTTCCGACCACACGAAAGCACCAACTCTAACCTACCTACCAAATGGCATTTACACCTTCTCATGCCCACGTTCTTCGCAAATTACAACTGTTGTGTGAAACAGAGACTTAACTTGCTGCACTTTTTGAGAAATTGATTTTCCTGATACTTAGCACACTTAAGATCGTTTTTTTCTTTTTTTACTATGTAAATGCAGTAAGTGCTAGCACAGCCATTACGAGTAATCAACATTGAGCACCTCGAGTATAAATAAATAAGAATCCCTCGACCCTTTCAATTTTGTTAAAGCTCATTTCTCTGTATGTTTTACTAATATTGTTGCGTTAGATATCGACAAAATAAATTTTTAGTGGCAAAGACATTGACTAGTATCTTTATTGTACGACTACAATTTTCTTTACAACTTGGTTACTAAGAGTCGCAGTAATTTTCTTTTATTACATTCGAGTCATTATAAAGGAAAAGACTATCGACCAATATTGATTGTATTAAGTCAGTTCTCTGAGTTTCCAATGCATTACTCAGTTGCACTAAATAGTTACCATATCGATGATTTTACGTTAAACGACGTATATTTTGGACTCCATTTTTGTAGTAGATTAAACTTTCACCTGTTCATCGATTACATTTAATCTCGCTTTAATATCAATGAATGCATACTTCTGGATATTACAAACTGCTATATACCGTATAAGAACTTTTCAAGAATCTTGAACGATCCAGGAATCGTGTTTAAGTATCAATTCTTTTCAATTTTATGTCTTTGTATAGCGAAAAACTTTTCATTTAATCCCAACGTTTTCTTATTTGAATGATATCAACATCAGAATCTTATTATCTCTTTAATATACCATTGCTATTATTTTAAAATTCAAAAGTTTATCACCGTTATGAATTATATTTTTTTAAAACTTAAGGATATAAATTTAAATTCACAAAATAGTAATAAGTTAGTATACAATTTACTATTGTACGTAGTTTTATTGAATATTTTTTTGCATTTATAAAATATTTTCATTTTATTATTTCGTGCAACAAAATGTATTTTTATATTTAGTAAGTTTATTAAGTAACATAATAATTTCTGTTAAAATAGCGACATTTATTCTCAAAAAGGTTTATTTTATACTGATACTGATATAAATGTATTAAAATGCATACAAATATAAATTATTATGTAGTTATTATCCGACGTCAAGTTTTTATTCTTATTTTTCGATATCAATAATATGCGATGCTTTTTATAAAAATAGTAAAATATTATGGCTAGATCAAAACTATCTGGAAAAAAAGGTTGTATGCTACATCATAGTTTAAAGAAGATTTTAAATTGTCTATTATTATCATTAATACGTTGGATATCAATTTTCTAATAAAAATCAAAACATTCAATATTATAAATTACCATTTTTTCATAAGGTTTCCATGAAATACTTTTTTCAAATTACATTAGTAGTGGTAAAGTATTCGAGATATTAAGAGAAAATCTTATACGTAATGTTATTATTATATTAGATGTCTGGACGATGCTTCGTCATAATATAAGTTTAGATAATAGAAAGATTAGGTTAAGACAGAATTGATGTTTAACGTATAATTAAACGTACCCTGTTTGCCTACACTTCAATACACGTACACAGCTGCACTTCCATTACACTATCAACGTACTCTAAATCATTTATAGCAAGCGCTAGAATAATTATATAAAAATAAGTTCTACTATGTAAAATTGAGATCCTGAGTTCACGCGAAGTAAAGTATCACAGCATTCGAGTTTTTAAAATAAAAGTCAATCATATGCATTACTAGAAATTTTTAAAATAAATACATTAAGCACGAATTCCTTAGTTAAGTTTTTATTCCATTAATGGGTTAATGAAAAAAATGTAATTGTTTCTGCATCCTGTCATTGCTATTTAAAAGAGGAAAATCACGATGCTTAATCATCTACCTCCAACATATATTAGAATCACGATAGAAACTTAACAAAAGTTTAGTATATTTTTATATTATTTATAAAGTCAATTATTTATAAAAATGAAAAAATGATATTAATCTCTTGTATCTAACTATATTTTTTAAAATTTTCTTTAAAAAGCAATACGAATATAAATCAATATTATGCAAAATGTTACTTCTAAAATTACAATTTTATAACAGAAAAAAAGAATATATATATTCATAAATTCTCATAATATTATTACAGAAGAAAAATTCAAGTGAATTTAACACATGAAAAAATTTTATTGAAAAAGTAACTATATTAATGACAGGAAAAATTTTCAGGGTAATAATAGAGGAACATTGGTTTGAATAATACAGAAAAAGAAGGCATCATTAACGAGCAATTAATAAAAAATACAAAGGTGAAATATTTTATTTCATTTCATAAAACTTTGTCATAATTAAGAAACCAAACTACAAAAAGATGAATTTTGTCAGAAATAGTACGAATTATATATAAAATTAAAACTTGCAAACTAAACTACTATAACATAAGATTGGAAATTAACATTTAAAATTTACTAATATTATAAACATAATTTTAACTGTTATAAAATGAATAAAAATATTTTAATTATTTTTGATTAAATATGCATTATCAAGATATATAACGAGTATTTAAAATGAACACCTAACGTCTTTATTCATATTACTTAAAATGAATTTAAATATCTCAAAATTTTAACATAATGTAATAGTACTTTACAGTATTATTTCGTTAACGGATAATTATCATTTGGCTCTATTTGTATAATTATTGAACAAAAGTTGTAATTTAAAATTTAAATTATTCGATGATTTCACATACATATTTTGATCGCTATTACCACTAATTATTATAATATTAATATATAATATAATACTATAATAATAATAATAATAAAAATTATTTATTTTTTTCGTAAACACATCTTGGTTGAACACAAACAATTATTCAACACAATTTTCACTCACACAGTAACTCAATTAAAAAGTCAATTATATTAATAAAATAAACTGCTTAATAATAAATGAGAAATATAAATTTTAATTGCTAATATTAATATTTTAATTAATTAAACTCACTTTATTTTCAAATACTTTTATAAATGGCGTCAGCTTTTTTTAGATAAATCGCTACGAGAAATTGGTAATAATTCGGTAGAACTAAATGATGAAATAATAAAAATTATTCATTTCACATCAAAAGTAAAAAAAGTATAGGAAGGTAACTGAATTTAAACTGAAAAATTTTAAATATGAAAAGATAATTATAAAATAAAGAATGATAAATTGAATATAGATAGAATTGAATAATTGATGTATATTACCATCATTACTGCTACTGTAAGTTATTTATGAGGTAATTCTATTTCACGAGATTTAGTTTTCCAACAAATTTGGACTTGCGTAATAACGATAATGGATACTAATAATTCGTTTAAGTAAATGTAAGTTTATAAATACTTTTTCTAAGTATACGATTTTACAAGGTTTTTAAGTATGTAAACGTTACAACATCTCAGATTAATTATAAGGCTTATTTCTTAAATAACTATTAATTAGTGATATAAATTGAGGTTATTTACTTATCTTCCAAGAAGACCACAAACTAATCTTATGAATAATACAAATGCATTAATAGTTGCAGATTCAGTAATTAATACTATCTATTTAAAGAGACAATTGTAGTAGACGTTGAGGTCGGAGTAATTTCATGTGATCTCCGAATAAAATAGGAGGTTACGTGAAGAGCATACTGCGTTAATTGAAGGCATGAAGTACTCAGAGGTAATCTGTAAAAAGAAAAAGTCCGATGAATGTATGGCACGTTATTGTGAACATTTGTGCGTATTCTCTTTCGAAAGAAAGCAGATGAAAGCGCAGGTGCGATAAGGACACTCGGGCGCCGTATCAACATTCCGAATCGAGAGCAGCCGGTCATTACGTAATGTCTCTCATCCGCGTCAACAACTAACACGAAGGCACCCCAGCAGAAAAGCGCCAACCCCTGAAAAATTCGAAAGGTGACATATGTGGAGGGTGGTGACTTGGGTGAGCGCAATTTCCGGTCTCGTGGGACCAACTGTGCCACGTGCCTAGAAAATGGGAGGCGAGTCGCTCCTTCTTTATCTTCTCCTGCCTTGCCCTATTCTTATTCTAACTCTCATTTATTCGTTTTTCGTTACTTTACTCGTTCTTCTTAGTTATTACGGATGATCTACGCTTGAACCAGAAGAGCAGCCCCTAATGACTGCTAATAAAACTGCATTATGGATATTCTTTGAAGTAATAGCCGAAAAGTACACGTCTGCCTTTTTTATGAAATAAACAATGGAATGGTATATGGAACGTGGAAAAAAATACGTTTAAATATACTTAAGCCGAAGAAAGTTCTTAGCGAGCGTGTATACTTTTTCGTTAAACTACGAAATATTTCAAAACTTTGCTTTGCCCTCTCCAGCCTTCTTTTCTTTATACTAACTTATTATTTGCAAAGTTTTTCTACTTCATCAAAGTACAATGCAAAACATTCGTCATAATATAAATAAAGCCTTACGATTATATCCTTTATTACACGATGAGCTGCTCTGAAAATACGTATTGCCTCTACTTTATTGTTAAGGCGAGTTCAATGCAATGAAATAAAAAAGAAATAAGTGCGAATGTAATAGCTTATTTAATAGCTCGACTGTGTTTCTAACTGTAAAATTGAAATTGTTCCGTACGCATTACTTTTACGCTTTTAAAAGACTCAAGATTATTGTATCGAACACTTGCATCTAACCTTATATATATATATATAATCTAAAAGATATTGTATGCTAATCGTATGAGTTAATACATTACTCACCACAAAGCCAATTGATAGTGAAGTATAGCTCTATTTGGTTGCGAAGTATCCCTAAGAAAATTCGCAAAATTATAATGCATTTTAGCATTATCCGGTAAAGCTCGAAGTCCCGCTCTATAAAATAAAGCAAAATTAAAATGAAGTAAATATGATGGATATTACCAGTTGTGATGATAGTAATAAGGGTTAAAAGGAATGGATTAGATTATAACATACTGTTGGAATTAACTCATAAATTGTTTGTATGATAAAAGCACTCATTTAGAAAGAAAATTTCATAATTATCTTTAGCAATAAATTTGTTACTTATTAAGATTATTCAAATAAAAGTATTCAGTATTCAATATTTAGAATTCGTTCTATTATTTTTCAAATTTCCGATTTTTGAAATTCGTAATTCCAAATAAAAATAGTATCGAGCGTTGATAAATTCGATTATAAATTATCCTCATAATAGAATTATTTTATCGATTATACTTAGACAGAGGAAAGCTAATTTTTTCCGATTATTCAGCTATTCGATAACAAATGTCATCGGACATTATCGATAAAAAATACTCGTGAAATTACGTCTATCTTATGTTACCAAAAAAATTTTTAAATTCTATTTATTCTCAGTCAATATATTTCCGTCAGTTTGATGAAAATCACCAGTTTCTGGCAAATTTAATTTGAAAAATATTTGGCACCAATAAAGCTTTAATGTACACGTCATTGTTCATTGAAATGATCCAATTGCCAAATAAAAATTTTCTTATCCGAATCAGAAAAAATAATAGTTAAATTAGTTGTTTTCTAATAATATGAATGAAAGGCATAAACTATGTCACTTTTTCGCGTGAAATTAATGCTTTTGGTATGTTTTTAATACTCATATTAAACACGTACACGTTTAACTACGTTACATTGCGATTGTCATATATAAAAATGTGATTTGAAAAGTCTATTTTTAACCATAGGATAGCAGTGTTAAACTTCAATTTTCAAAAGAATATTCGGTACTTATCGTATAATATTGTAAAAAATGTTCGCGGATCGTGTGCCTAATTTTAACAGAGAGAGGGAGAAACATACCTGAGTAGCGTTTCCCTAGACGTCCAATCACGATTTCTCAAAATCGTGCGGCAGCAGCCCAAAGTCACGAGCAGCGCTATACCAATGGTGATAAAAGCTCTTCGTCGGGGAGTAGTCGTCCAAATAATTTGAGCTCCATAAGCCACCAGAAGTATCCAACCAATACTATAACCAATATAACATGTTACTTTACACCACTGAATAAAGACACATTCAATAAGCGATAATTAAAAGCTCTATAAGCTCTTAAAGGCTCACCTGGGAATGTAGAGAACTCGCTCAGCGACGACGAAGCCCACGGTGATAAATAGATTGGATGCGGGTAAAAACGGCAATACTAGAAACATCCAACCCAGGAGGAGAGGCGGATGTCTTTGTTGCTGGAAACAAGAATAGAATTCAATGTTTCGTAAGTATTATTGAGAAACTGTAGGAGATGGAAGAAGGGAAAAGCGAGAGAGAAATTGAGAGAAAATAAGCAATATTCCAGAAGATCCTATATGTGATTGAGTTGATGAACGAGGAGAACAATGAAATTCCCAATTCGATGCGAATGAGTGACGAGTGTCGAAAGTAAAACTACGACCAATAGTCGCATAAACCAGATGGATATATCGCCGTTCATATCGATGCATTTCTCTATTGCATCGGTCGGTCTGTTCGAATGAATGGGTTAGATCGAACACGCGTATAAAATGGCGGTCCAACATCGAACAGATGCTAGGTTGAGAGAGAGAGAGAGAGAGAGAATCGAACGACGATGCGTTGGTATACACCTAGCAGTACCAACTCGTAATTAGAATTCCAACCTACCCAAGTGCGCTTTTGTACGTCTGAATTACAGCCATTAATCATACGAGGAAATCCGTGCTTTGATGCATCCTACCTCTTTCCGTCGATCCTCCGACATACATTCGCTAGTGCGTCAGACGACGTTCCATCGAATATACAAAAATCGCTTGCATTTTTAATCAAAACAATAAACGCATCAACGAAAAAGGTGATGCGTTTTAAAGATTTTTTCCATTTACTCATGCAATATTATCACACGAATCGAAATTAGAATGCCGTATTGTGTTAGAATTAAACAAATTTTCAGTGCGTTTACTTATTTTCTTAAAAAATTACCTATCGTAAATAATATTCAAGATTATTGAATTATATGCTTATAATTCAGAAATTGAAATTGAAATTCAAAGAAGCATTATGTATGATATACATGTGATAATTGTGATAGGAAAATTCAAAGAATTCTCATGAAATATATATGCACGTACTTACGTATGTACAATTAAATAGAATGTTCAAAAGAATGAAAAGTAAAAGTGAATAATTCAAGTTTGATTTGCGATCGAATTTGCGCCGCATTTAAAAAATGTCTTTCTTCTTTATTTTTTAATTTTCTTTTTTGAAAATTAGACACGCAAGAGAAATCTTATAAGAGTTTAAATACATATTTAGAATGTTGCGAGATGATAGTACATTAATAAGATATGAACATTCATTTTAAACAAATGAGATATTGTTCCAATTCAATTATGTACATAAATATATAATTTAAAAGTATTATCCTTCGACATAATATATTTTTTTCTAATGTACATTATATGAATTATAAATCGTAATATTGTAAAACATAGGTAAAATGAAGTGAGCAATCAAATATTCTTCGTTCCTGTAAGGATTAATGAAATATTTTTTAGATTTAAAATATTATTTACATAAGCAATCGGTTAGAGAGAAGAAATAAACAGTAAGGATCATAAGGTATCGTTAATGTTACAAACAGCGACAAATAGCAGAAAAATGTACACTACTGCATTTTTTTGCATTGAAATTTCCCACGAGTTTCCAATGATTGATTATGTCTACAAATTGATGGAAAACCGTTCGTCATAGAGAGATTTGAAACTTTATTGTAAGTATAACACGTACTTACGAAACGATGACCTCGTTATTAGTTACTCAGTTAGTTATTACTTTTGACGAAGTAAATTACGAATAAGTAGATATTTCTGTAAATTGGAACATTAATCAAATATTGTATGAATGAATTCCACTTTCTGATAATAAAGTTTATCCGTTGCTTTGTTGTACTTTATATTGAAAACACGCAGTAATAATATTTAAATAAAGTCCCTTAAATCATTTCACAAGGTCTAATTATTCCAATTTACTTATGTTATGTAAAATAAAATATAATTAAAATAAAGAATATGATTTTATGTTGGACTTTTCGTCATGTATAGTAATTTTTAATTATTCGACTAATTTATGCTTCAAGTGATTGATATGCGAAAGTATTTGACTCTACCTAGAGAAATCGCCTGTTTATTGCAAATTGGATTTAAAAAGCAAAATTAAATTTTAGATTAAATTTTTATAAAAAGCTTTCACAATATAAAATTTTTTAAAATATCTTAAGTATTTTCAGTTACTAAATTTTAAGTCCAATGCATTACATATTCAGATGATAAAAATATTGTTAAAAATCGTTATTTTTCGTAGTCAATTCAATACATGATGTTATTTGTTTTTAATTATACAAAAACCCACATTCTCTCTCTCTTTTTCGAGTATTTTCATTTTGTTATTAGATAAAATATCAGACACAGTGATTTACGTTATTTTATACAACAAAGCATATTAAGAATATTTAAATAATCTATAACGATAAAATTGAAATTTCATGTACGATTATTACTATAAATGATTGTAACAATTATTATTATAATTTACTTTACCATATCTAATGATGGCGATCACGAGATGACGCGATCACATGAATAAAGAAACATTTAACTTTTTTAATGATATGAAATAACTCATTTTCTAAGAACCTTTTACGTAAATCCGAGGTTAAAAACTCACGGTACAATTGAGAAAAGCTCAGGAGGTCAATATACAGCAGACCTTATTAATGAGCTATAAACTTGAACGATACGTTACCAAACGAATGTAATTCATATCTGACGTATAGTAATAACGACAAATTCATAAGACAGTTTTTCCATTTTTAGTATTTTCAAGGGACCGGTTCTGGTTGTAATTACAAAAACATTGGCATATTGTTTAAAGGGAGAAAATGAATATTAAAACGATAAGTAGTAAAAATATATTACGGTCTAGTATTGTTAGAGAATTCTTCAAGGTCAGAGGATATGGTTTTCTTGTAAAAGTAGCGGTTTTCTTGAAAGTGCATTACCAAGAAAGGAGATTCTAACATAGCTAAGACAGATATCGAATAAATGGGAAAAAGATCCTGATGAGCCAAGTAGGCGTCTCTGTGATGAAGAAGATTTATCCCGAAGAAAAGCAAAATCAGTGCTAGGCTGATCCAGATTTTCTGGAGAAAGACGGCTTTGGCTGGTAGACTACTTTAGAGAATTTAACGCGTTCAGAAAATGGTTTTCTGCAAAAAAATATAAAAAACTAAAAGTAAGAGTATTGTAATGTATATAGTAATAGAGAAGTAGAATCGTTGAAAAATACGTACATGTAATTATTGAGTTAGAGGATCATCTGGTTTAAGAGATTAAATATCGAATGTTTCATTTCAATTTACAGATAAACCAAATTTCAAAGACCAATTGAAAATATTTTTTTGGATACAAAGCCAAGAGAAGGAAAGCCTCGAGTAGGTATAAAATCGATTAACCCTTGTGATTCGCAGGCCAAACTCAATTATTTATGACAATTATTTTATGCCTAATGTAAGTATTTATTTCATGTACATTCTCTCTTTTAGATTATTCTAGTATCAGCAATCAATTTTTTTTGTATGTATCTCTATTTTTAGTTTTTCCTAATCACGTTGACATCATTGTGTACCTGGTTTAATTACGATCTAAGTGGTCATATAGAGCTTTGTTAAGAATTATCTAAACTAACGTACTTTAGTTAGTAAAGCATATTTACTTGATAAATAAATTGTAGTTGAAACCACTATGCAATAATGTCACCAATGATAAGATAGAAAATGCTGAAAATTAAAGAATTTAAATATATTCAGTAGTCTTCGTTGATGGTTCGTGTAAAAATACGACTTCGTACCATTGTACGCATAACAACGCTCATAGGGCACTACCATGATAAAGTAATAGACATTATCATAAAAAGCTTTTACTACACGAAGAAATATATGAAGAGTGATATCAAGATCACGAAGCAGAACGTTTTGGAGAATCACGAAAGTTCTAAAGGCAAAATGGAAGTTTATTCTATCATGCAAATCTTTGTGAAACCCGACGAAAAATTTAACATTAAACATGTTAATTATATTGGAAACAAATATTCAACAACAGTTTTTAATATTTTAATGGATCTTTATTGAGAATTGCCCTGGAAGAACGTAAAAGCATGTGATACGTAGATGAACGAATAAGCGCGCCTCTCCAAATACCAAATAAAATGGGTTTATCAATAATTTTATTAAAAAGAAGTTTACAATAGATTGGAAATAATAAAGTTTTATCATTATTACATAATAGATGAAACATCGAGGCACGATAATTGTTCTACAAGTGTTAATATCAAGGGCCAGGCTAATTATTAAATAAAATATTTTAATCACCTTTCACTTATCAATAAACTGAAAATTGAAAAAGTTCGCACGAAGATATTTCCAGTAGTTATATTTTAACGTTATTTTTGTGTGAAAAGGCAAGAAATGGAAACGAAAATATCGCTTGAAAATTGTTGCCAATTGTTCGAAAAAATTTGAATTCTGGCCCTATTGTTTAAATTGTTACACATACCGATAAAAAAGAATAGCTAACGAGGCTCATGTAGTTATTTTAATCGCGATGAAATTGTTAGAAATAAATATTAGGTAACAATGTAAGATATCCACCGCTTTAAGCGACCATCATGGAATTACGCGATGGGATCGATATCAACGAAGTATCTCTAAAGGAGTTCGAATTGTTTGTAGTTTCAAACAAATCCAATAAAATAAGATTCCCGAAGAAGAACAAAAGATGTAGTTATATATATGTACCAGGCATAACTGTGTAACACAAAATTATTGTACGTTAATAATAATTGAATTTGCTGTTGGAAACTTAACAGCTCGTTTTCTTGAAATTTTATTTTTGTGATTTTTCTAACCAGTTTCTTAAGGTTTCGAAACTTATTAATTTTAATTACAATTTGTTTCTAGATTATAAACAATGACTACGTTTTACTTCAGACAATTCATAAGCCGTTTATAAATCAAATTTTATCGCATAAAGAATGCAAAATTTTAACCTCCATATGTTTTTATTTAAATTAAAACAAAACTTAAAATAAATGTATTTAATAAAAAAAGTATTTTATTACGAAATGAACACAAGTAAGTAATTATTTTCTTGAATTTGAAATACAAAAGATTTTTAATTTACAATTTATTGTTACTGACCGAGAGATTGTTAATTGTATACACAGACGATTCAGCAATTATGAGTATCATAGTTTCAATTCTAATGATTTAAATGCATTAAAATATATACTGTAAAAATCCTAGAAAGATTATCCAACGTTTTCTTTTTTAAATAACTAAATTTAGTTAGTAACTTAATAATCAAATTTTACATACTATTTGTTATTTCTAACAAGTGTTTAATTATTATTAATAGAGTGCGAATTATTAAATTATTTTATATTAAAAATGTAAAATTTTCATATACGAAACGTAACAATACCAACATCGTAATTTACTTGAGAGTAAAGTTGAAGAGAAATTCCTGCATTTAAATTTTTGGTTAAATTAAAATCTTCACTGTATATACTTAAAATCTGAAAGAAACACCTCGCAATAAAAAGAAAGGTTTGATATGAAATAAAAACAAATTAAAAAAAAAAGAATCATTTCGAATACAATTTAAATATAAAAAATGAAACGTGGCTCATCTTTTATTCATATATGACAATCTATATGTGTGCATATAAACACACTTGTACGGAGGCACACGTACTTTTATAGATATTCATCATTTTATATACAAAAAGTCTATTTTAAATCCAAAAACTTAATTTCACAATTTTAATATAACCAGTATATATTTTAATCTTTCGAAGTTTATATAATGTTTATCAATTTTACCAATTTATTATTTATAATGAATTTAAATTCTATCTTTCTGATAATGGAATATCATTCATTCTTTTTGAATTTTATATATAAAATTTGATCACTGATACGAACGAAACGAAGATGTTATTTTTGAATATTTTTCTCATCTAATTTAAGAGTTCAATAAGAATTTTATCTATACATGAAAAATATTCTTCCAACAAATTTCTTACGACAACGAAATAAATCAACGTCTCAAGCAATGATTGAGATCTAACTCAGACTTTTAATGTTTCAAGACTGTCTCGTCTTATTTTTAATCACTAAAAAAACTTAAAATTCCATTTGTTCTTTTACGCTTTATTTATTTAACCTTTATTCAATTATAATACGAAATATAATGTAAATACGTAACGTATAACTATGTTGTAATATTATATTTTTGTGATAAACAATCCCCTATAAATTAAGTATAAAATGTAGAAAACTCGATCGATTTCAAGATGAAAATCACATTCAATTTTAACGAATAACTGATATAAATTTTTAACGTACCAATTTAATATACAATATATATTTTTTAAAAGTTTTAATATGAGGCAAAATCGAAGTATTAGTATTATTTTCAATGAAATTCAATATTTAAAATATCATAAAATATTAATTGTTTTTTACGGAACTGATGAATATTAGAATAAGGTTATTCATTACGAATTATCAGTGCAAATGTTATCAGTATAAGTAGTATTAAATTTCTGTAGAGATAAACAAAATTATAACTAATATAAATAATTATATAATTATAAAAACTTAAAAATGTTAGGAAATCATTTTAAAATATTATGAAAATTTTATATTTTAAATGAATTTGATTCAGTCTTTGTAAATTACATAATTTATGCACTAATCTTTTATAATGGTTTGATGAAATTCAATTATATAGAGTACCTATTAAAGTATTAAATTATATGATATAATTACCGGTTAGGCTCCTTGTATATCTGAATTTATCCATAGGTGTTCGAATTTATTAATTTTTAAGCTGATTCTTTAAATATGATTCATAAGAAAAGGAAAAAAAAATTTTGAAAGCAACGAGCTTTTGTACAAATGTTTCAATCACAATTATTATAATATATATATATATATATATATATATATATATATATATATATATATATATATATATAAACATGATAAAATCTCGAATACTTTTAAAAAATATCAAAATTGAATCTTGATATTTGACTTTAATATTTGGTACTATTACAACATTTTGAAACAAATTTAAATAAAAGTGTTTTATTATTCCCAATTCATAGTACTGCATTTTGAATACTATTATAATACTATAAAAATGCATAACTTCGAGTATTTTTTAGAATTAAAAAAACGGAGAAAATTATTCATAAATTTTAATTCGTTGAACTGAAATATTTTTAGTGACATTCGTGTTATTGTAGACAAATGAAATTCGATTTTGTAATTCAATTCGAGCTTGTTATTGAATTTCAGATAATAGAATGTCAGATATAAGAAATGTTACAAATTACGAAAGAGAAAACAATACAGGCTTAGCAGCTAGAGATCTTCCACGAATTTTTTTCCCAATACTACTCTTAAAAAAGTCTCATTCAATTTTATAATTCCCATATATATGGTCATTTTTCTCCGAATAGAAATTTCACGCACATTTGGCACACGTCTGCTATTCATTTTCCCTTCGATGGTCTCAATGGATTAAGTTTATAACTTAATCGCCTACACCTACGCTAAAAAAAAGTCCATAGGTACTGTAATCCGGCTACTATAATCCCACCTACGCCAGCTGCAACTTTCAAAAGCAGTATTTGAATGCGTATGCTTCAAGTATACCATTTAAATTCAACACTAATAGTTTAAACATGCAATGTCCATGAAATAGAATATTGAAATTTTCATTAGCTTTCATTAAACTTCAACATAAAATCTGCTGCGTTTAAGGAAAATAATTTGATAAGAGAAATGACAAATGAATGAATATGGAAATTCAAGAAATCTATTGATATTAATTTGCAGATAAATGCAAAAGAAATGATAAAATATATGGTTCGTAGGAAGTAGCGAGCGAATTATCAAATAAAACGCGTTGAAAACTTTTTCGTTACAAACTCTCGCATCCGCATAAACGTTAACTAAAATTTTATTTTTCTTCTATGTAATTAGAAAAGACGTTATTAAGATTTCAAATACCACTTATTTTATTATTGACAATATTCTCCGTTAAACACGGAAATGGTATAATCAGAAATAAATTAAAGTCAAAGGAAAATAAATATTTTGAGTGTCACTGTTTTTTGTGAAATGTAACTTTAAACTAATGGAAAGCATACAAACGTATCGATAATTTTAGAAATTATAACGCAAATAATTATTTTTTCATAAAAAGGAGAACTTTATTTATCTTCAAAAAGCTTTTCAACGAATTTACAGATGTTTGAGACTGCATATTTACCGTACTGTTATAATAATCCAGTAGTAGAAACAATATTATGTAAAAATGATTTATTTTTTATTTTATTTAGTTTATGACAGGATATATTAAAAATGTATTTTACAATATAAAAACGATGATAATATCAAATTTAAACACTTACTTTGAAATCCATGCATTATGAAACTTTAAAATCTAGAGTTCGGGCAAAAGATACTTCAACACTTCACTTCTAACCTTTGCAATATTTTTATTTTAACGTACGTTTGAACATACGAGAAAATATAATAATGTTCATTTATTTTTAATGACCAAATCATATAAGTGTTTATATTGTAACGAAAGGTGGCACTTTTGCCGGCACATCGACCGCAAGTAGCCAAAATTACTTAGATACGAGAAAAGCGCGTAGCGTTGCGCGATGGAAGAAAGAGGGAAGAGGAGGGCAAGGATGTAGTGTCGTCCAGTACAAGGGTTTGCATCCTGTATGCGTATCGGGACCTCGTAGGGCTTAAAAGCGGCAAAAGTACCATGACAACTGGTGCCCAGCTTTTGTGTACTGGAATAAGGTACACTGCATGCATTAACACGGAATTATAAATTGAACCCTCTACGAAGAAAATTTTAAGTTTAAATGGTAACAGTATTAAAATTAAACCGCGAATAATTCCTTATTGCATATGAAAATGCGAGCTTCTGAAACTGTCGATGAGCGATTCAAATTAATGCGTGTGTTCGTTTATCTTTTGGCCACAGCGGGTAGACTTTTTATACCGTATTTCGTGCTTAATGTATCGACGTTGTAAATGCGTGAGACAATAAAATAATATTTTATCCAATTTTAAATACCTCGGATTGCTTTCCTTTTTTATTTTATATATTTATTTTTTCTATGTGTTCTCTCCAAGATAATTATTTCGTTTTTGAAAGACGTAAAATAGCGTAAGGAATAATAAATTTACCATTTACAGCTGGTTTTTTCTGTCGAAAGTGAATACAGTTGCAAATTTAAATCGTCGTACAACTGCGATGGCTGCAACTCTCTATCCATGAAACAAGTCAAGGACGCATTGATTGCTCTTTGATTTAAAATAACGAGCGGCAATCTTAAAGGACTATACCCATTAAAAAATAGGATGATCTGAAACCATTTGGTAGAGGACTTCTTGAGCCGAGTCTTGACGGGATATAAGTATAGACATTTAAAGAGAATGGTTAAAAAGTATGATTATCGAATAGATGGGTCGGTAAGATGCAGATTCATCTTCGGACGAGTCCACGGTGGATTACATATACCAGTACTCACTCACTCGAACATCTGATAGCGGATGATATAATAAAAGCAATGGTATCAATCTTTCCTACAAAGACAGAAGGTACTACAAAGTCGAGAAAATGTCCGATGGTTGCGACTTGGGGGTGAAGAGGGATCAATGAAGGAATTGATTATAATCACAGCAGGTTTTAAGCAACCAGTCATCCTCTCCACAATTTGCCCAGAAGAAGAAAAGACTTCCGCAGCTGGTGCCTAGCATATTAAAGTTTATCAATCAACTGCTTTGGCTAATAGAATAGTTACCCAAACGAAATTGACACAGACAAGAGACAATTCGATATACCGTCTATCAAACGCGTTAAGAACTTGAGCGGATCTAGCCGTCAGAGAGCATCAGTTGCCTGCAGTGGATGATATCGGGTCTGGAATACGTATAACTGCCTACCAACGTGTTGAAGTAAATGCCTGACATCCATAGTGGCTTCTACGGTCGTCTGGCAAGGACAAAATTCTCGATATCTTTCTCGTAACAGAAGAATGTCGATGAGCAACCCACCTTTCAGAAGAAGGAATCATCACGCGAAGGAAGCAATACGTTTGACGTTTTTCTTCCGTTTTATAAACCATGATTCTAAGGTACCCTGCATTGACTGAGAGAGAATATCTCGCTGCTATACGGGTGGTAAAGATGTCTTTCCCATACCCCGAGGGTTATGTTTTCCGGATCACTGAAAAGTCTAGTATCTCGAAATGTCTACAGGAACAATATCGCCCAGTAGATTGACTAGTGAGGTTGATTCTAAAAATGTAGACTGTCACGGATAGGCGACAAAGAGAATCGTGACACCGACAGAGACCAAGGACACTCGATATGTATTCCTGCGAGACAGACCCTCGCTCAAATGTTTGTACGGTCACCTACATAAACTATGCGTGACGGACGATGAGCTTAAGAGATCCCTAGTATACAACATCCAACAACCGAGAGAGATGAAAATTAAAATGATGATGTCGTTAGCGGCCTAGATTCGAATCGTATAAACTTCACAAAGACAGAGATCACACGAGGAGTTTTTAAGACCAGACGAGTAGCCAAGCGGACTTTACTAGCGACCCCCGTCAATGTTCTTCTAGCGGCAATCTACCCCATCTTGGATGAAGGATTCCGTGGAATAGGAGTCCATAAACGCTGTAGTGGTAAAGCGATCCAGAATCTACCAACGGGAATAGATAACTTTCTAAAGCATCAAACTAAGGAGTCTTCGGACAATGGACAAACACGAGTTCTGAATGAACTTCCGCCGACGGAAGCAGTATAAAAAAGAATGGAGGAATTTATCCCACTCCTCGAGATCTTTCTTACCCGTTGGTATCCTTCTCTCTATGCTCTCCACTTTCGTGTCTTCTAACCCTATATAGTCCGCCACCGGTTGATGCCATGAGAAAGTGAATTGCAAAAGCTAATCCGCTTCTGGTCGGGGAATGTCACGAGACGCGACACTTTCTTTACTATCAACTATACATAGACGGACTTTCTGGAGAACGATAAGAGCGTGAAAGGAGAGCGATCATACGACAACAGCGAAACGGAACACTGGATCTTCATAAGACAAAAAGATAAGAGCAAAATAAAATAGAAACAATGGAGAAATGTGAAGGGATGAGCGCGAGAGGAAGCAGTGATCTTAATAACAATTCGGATGATGTAGCAATACGAGTAAAAAATTGCGATCAGACCGTGTAGCAGCGTTTCTATGTACAATTTCTACGTGCGAATGGCGTAACTATACGGAGGAATTATGAAGTTTTTTCTTCCCATCGGTTTCACGTTGTTCAATTCTGTCCATCTGAATATTTTACGCACAACAAACGAATAAAAAGTGCCTTGCTTAGTCGCTGAGTGCGATTTTACCCCCGTATTCGCGAGTTATCGAGGCTGTAATCAGAGGATCGAATGCACCACGAGATGTGCAAGGAGACCTCCAAGCAGTAAGCGAGAGGAACCGAGGTACAGAGGTTTCTATTCCACATTTGAATTGGGATTCCATAAGACTGACAGATGTACCGTTATAATATTATTTCAGAGAATAAGTTCTTATCGCTTACAAACGTTATGAATTCGATTCATTTGTGTTTACAGAATATATAAAATACAGCACATTTAAAAGTAATTTTAAAACGAAGTAGGTTAAATTTTTGAAAAGTCTATTTATAATTATTGTAAAAAGTATATATTGCAAGTCAAATACGGTCACTAAATACACTATGCTATTGACATATATAATGGATATGCCTGAATTAGTTTGCTATAATAAGAATCGATTTCGCTTCGATCTTTCAGGTTTGAGAATTATCTAAATTATGATAGTGTGCTATATTAGGAAAAGTCTTTTTATGAAAAGATTACACATAAAATGAGTAGAGAGATATGTTAAATTTAATTGTGAAATTCAAGTTTTTTCTTGATATTATAATAATCGAGAGATTATGTAATAATACCTATTACAATCGTGAATTCTATTTATTTTAATATACGTATATATTACCAAAACTTACTGGATTCAAATATCTGGCATTTTAAGAGTTACAAAAGCCATGAAAATCCATCATCTTTAAGTGCCTCGTGGGATCAAATAGCGATTCACATAGTAAAACTGACTAAATAGTTGCATCTCCGTAAACTTTCCGGATTTGGTGAATTTCTCGAATGCTTCTATCTACATAGGAAACAACAGTCTCGCACGCTATCCTTGTCTCTATCCCCTAATACATTCGACGCATCTCTCTTAAAAGCAAACACATCTCCTTTGAAACTTTGTTGAAAGTACTCTAAATTCTCGAATAACTCAAGACAGAAGATTCGAAGTAAGCGCTAGAGTAAGAGCGAGGAAGTGAATGAGTGCGAGAGTGGATATAAGGGAGAAAAGCGAAAAGTAAAAGAAAGTGTGACAAGAGAGTGGGAATCAAATACAAAAATGGGATACAATGACGTAGAAGGTTCAGACGTTAGTTTAGGTTCAAAAATCGATAGAGAATTCTTATTAGATGAGAATTGTACAAATTGATGAACCTATGAGACAGAAATGAATAAAGTTATAAGATATTTCATTTGAACCGTTGGCGTTAATTAGGAGCGAATAGACTTGCGTTTTATAAAGGAAAGAAAAGACGAGTAAACAAGAAAAGGTAAAATGTAATGAAATGAGATTTTATTCGAAACTCAAATGAAGTTTATAATGAACACACGCTCGGATACAATAATTTCTTTTGAACTCCAGCTTCATCGTCGTAGCTCACAACTTTCAAAGTCATTCGTAGGAACGAATTTCTTTGACACAGCGAAATACCAATATCGTTACAATTATTAAGTTAATGTATTGCAATTTATACTTACTATTTCGCGACAAGTTTTACATTGTACGTTAATAAAGTAGCGAAAAATACGAGCACAGAATTATTCCTTATAAAAACAATTTTCTTCGTTTAGATTAAAATACCTTTCGTTAAGATCTTAAGCCAAGAGAATAATTTCTATTAGACGTTAATCGTCATTAAAAATAAATGAAGCCATACAAGTATCACGAGCAACATTAGCAGCATCCTATTCCGTACGCATTAAAATATATTGCTTCGCTTTATGAAATGGACTGTATCCTCGTAATATCCTCCGAATATTTCTTAAGAACACAATGTATATTAATACATACTTGAAAGAAACTAAATTAATTATGAGTTTAATTTATTTGCTCTATAAAATTACAATAATTACAATTTATTTTTACTCAGGGCAGATACTTAATTTAAAGGAGCTGTCTTTGTCTTATAGCTTAATGCATAAAATCGAGATATTGTTCACTTGAAATAGTATAAATTCATCAAGTAAATATAAAATAAAAATTTATAGATCGACAAATGCTTAACTCGAACTATTATTGAAAATTGATTTCATTTTAAGGATTAAATATTTGTGTCAACGTGTGTCAAAAAATCATGAATTACGCAAGTTGATGGATGTTAAAGTTAAGTTAAAGCATCTACGTTAGAAAGGTGAAATTTCATAAGTAATCCGCGTTCATTCCCATCGGCGATTTTCCAGTCTCGTTGGTTATAGGCGTCGGTGAGGACGCGGCAGCACAAGTATCGAATTCGGGGCAATTAGCCGTCATTTAAATATGACATACAAATCGAGTATTCGTGAATACGCGTTACAAGTGCCGCCTCACCGGGAACCCCTGTTACTCGGGACCGACGGGCCACGCAGGGCGTTATGAATTTAGCAGTTGTCGGCCCCCAGGACACGGCTTGCACACAAGCATCTAAAGTGCGGTCGTACTCTCGCAATGTCCGCGTCAATGTTCGTGAAAGTTCGAGGGACTCGATGTTGTGCATCTGCGCACACGCTCGATGTTTACGAGCTCTATGCTGAATTATGTATCGCCCCATTGATTAGCTCATATACTCCCCGACAAAAGAATTAATCTCTCCGGCGATGTGTTTCCGACCGCGTTAATAACTCACGCTCGTTCGCACCGATACGCCTCACTTTTCCACCAATTTTTAATTTTTACCTCGGTTATCGCCCACACGAAGAATTGTCTACTCACGGAAGGCTCAACTGTTCCCTAATTACGAATTCACTCTACTACG
This sequence comes from Wiebesia pumilae, assembly GCA_018907045.1. Classification (NCBI taxonomy): domain Eukaryota; kingdom Metazoa; phylum Arthropoda; class Insecta; order Hymenoptera; family Agaonidae; genus Wiebesia; species Wiebesia pumilae. The sequence goes on from JACCHZ010000138.1 coordinate 9,845,130, forward strand.
TCTGCTTAATTTAATGATACTTACTTTAATCTTTCACGTAAACCAGTCATATTTACTAGAAATGCAAAACTGGCGTATGGATTCAAAAGAATCCGTACCACATAGGCTCCATTCGGAAAAATACGAGGCTAAGTAATTAAAATCTCTTTAAATATGACGAACGTATAGGAGTAAAATATTCTTTTTGTGAAATAAAGAAAGACTGTCTGCATTTAAATATGCAGGATATGATAAAGAGGGCAATTCATATTTCAACCTGAATTATAATTTACGATAATTTACGATTAAATCAAGACGGTAAACGAAGATTCTCATTAATTCAAGTAAGGGCGATACCATTCGTATGGGTTACGTATTATTCAGCACTCGTGGTGTAATCTAAACGCGAGTTAATTTCGGAGGCAGTAAAATTTCGCGTATCGCCTCCTCGAATAAAAGATTCACAGGTGGATGTAGCGAGGGGAACGGCAGAAGTCCGCAAGAAGTCAAAGGAAGGGAAGCTTACCTCAAAATCCGTGAACGCTCTGTACACGAGGACGAGACAGCCACCGAAGAAAAGGCACGTCGCCAAGTTTCTGGTATCCGCCAGGGAGGCGACCAGAGGAACAGAACCCATCTGCCAATCGTGCGAAAGTGTCGCTGGGCAAAGCACCAGCCAGCAATTCAGTGCCGCGAGATAACAGAATGTCAGTAGCCTGCAAGCAAAGAAAAACAAGGGAAATCTCAATTAATTTCTCTCTCTCTCTCTCTCTCCCTTCCTCCCTCTCTTTGACTTTAAAACGTGGCCTACTAAATCTTCACTGTCATCCGGGCGCTTCTATATTTCATTGTGACAACGTATTAAAAGGCTTTGCAATCAATATCAGTTTATCGTTTGTCAGCGTGCATCTGTGCCTGTTAACATATCCAGACAGTTTACCACCAAAATATTGGATAGAGCGACGTTTCACTAGACCTTATAAAATGTTTACGCGAAATATTTATTTTACTTCTTTTATTTCATCGCGAGACTTAGATGAAAGCAATTTTAAATCCAATAAGATAAACTAACATTCGTGTGGATAAATATCTTAAGTTTACATTAAAATATTTTACGATCTTAGGCAATGATTATCCTGAAATTAATCCTGCTGTCTTCCCAAAGACTTTACTCGTGCATCGTTTGTATTGGCAATTTACGTCACAGGTATTCATTTTGTAGGCTAACAACATTGTAATGCGTCGAAAAGTTCGAAAGGTGTGAAGAAATATTTCACGCTGAAATAGCATTGCGATGCAAAATTTTAAAATATTTATTTTAAACACGAGTAACACGAGTTCACTGAGTCTCAAATTTGACAAGCGTACAAAATACTTAATTATTATTAATGTTATTTATAATAGAAGAGCACTTTAGACTTTCGATAAAAAATTTAAGTATTTCTTTGGATTTTTTTCCTCAAAATTCCATGAAGCTGTTTATAAAGTGCATTTAAAGAGGATGCATAGAATATTCTTTTGTAAGGGTTCGAAATATAGAGTAAATTCGTAAATAGGATAAAACGGCTATTTTAACATTTCATTTTGAAAATTCATTATTTCAGCGTAATTTCAAGTCAGGTTATCGAATATAGCGAGCGGGGTAATAATGAAGAAGCAATTGGACGATGTTGTCGTTGTATAGAAATTATTGCGTACAGAGAAGACCAACGTCGACGCGCATGCATTGGCATTATTTAGAGTCAATACATGTGCGGCATATCGCTCTGCAATCGGACGACTTCAATTATATCCAACAGAGCCGAATTTACTGGAGAGACAGAGATAATTAAGTTATCCTCGGGAAAATATCCCAACGTATTTTATACGAATTCTCCGACGCGTCTCTATTATGGGACAAATTTTAAAAAGTCACAGACAAACGGAATTTGATCGTAACATTAATCAACGACGGGACCCTTCTTTCTTCGCATAATAAAATTAAGCTGCAGACTTCTTTTCAAATTAAATTTGTACTGTAATTTTACGAAAAGAAAAAAACAGGAGAAATATAAATTAAATAAAGAGAAGAAGGCACGAAACTGAAAAGTTAAAGGGATGTGGTAAAAACAATGAAGGTACTAGGCGTATTCCGATCCTTTTCCCAGCTTTTCACGTCTTTTCTCGATCCCTCTAATGCTACTCTCACTTTTGACTCCATTCTCTGCGTTTTTTCTTCAGAATAATTTTTCTTGACTCGCTTACTTCTACAGCTTGATTAATAGTACCGAAGACAAGCGATTCTTCTTTTTGAAGCAAGAGGAAGGAAGCTTGAACGAAATGTTGAAATGACGATTCTTCGTATTAACCAAGAAATTATTATTCCATACATCTTTCCTTAGTCTCTTTTCTCCATATATAATATTATTATGTTCCACTTTGTTTGTAATTTGTGTACTGTTCATTTCTATACTTTATTTAGAATCTAGCAAGACAGAAATTGTATTCCAGTTTAAAAACGTTTAAGGAAAATTAAGAAGAATCGTAATGAAATAAGTCAAGCTGTTTATTGATATTGATAATTCTTTTAATTTTTACCACATAAAAACAAGTGATAAAAAAAATCATTTTTCAGTGTTGCGTAAAATTGCTGTACAAGTAATAAATACAACAAATTTCAATCATAGATTACATCAAATAATATGAGAGCATTGATTCATTGAGCATTTTTTACATAATATGTAATATATTTCATATAATATCCAATGTACATTAATTACTGTATAACTACGGAAAAAGAAAATATGACAGTAAAATATTTACGGTATAAAACCAGAGTTTCAAATATTAATTACGCTTCCATAATTTTTAATAATGTACTCGTATCTAGAAATATCTCATATGTATTTCCAGTATTTTATATACATATAATATGTACATTAATAAAATCACAAAATAATTGTAAAGAATATATAATACAGTAATACAAAAAAAAAAAAAAAAAAAAAAAAAAAAAAAAAAAAAACTCGGAAGACTATAATATATTTCGTTCAACCTGTCACACGAAATTTTTCATGCCCTTAATAAGTTCATAAATTAGAGAATATCTGTATTAACCACTCCTAAACTTGGATCGTTTGTGATGATTAATTAACCCAATCAATCACAGATATTTTGTAATTCTCGTAAATTTTATAAATATGTGTATTCCATCAAACTCCGTTTCATTTTCTTCGTTACGAGTTCACCTGATTCTAGATGAAATGATCTGAGAGTATTATTCAAGTTGAGTCATTAGTATTAAATCAAAATGCGTTTACAATATTTTGACACATATATATATATATATATATATATATATATATATATATTTGAAGGAGATGAATAAATATTTATATGTGAAAATTTCAAATTATTATTAATGTTGAATTTTATGAATAATATATCTACTTTGACCAATAAAGTTATATAACTGTATAATATTTTATTTAGTAAAAATTAACTCATCGATTATTGGCTGAAATAAGTTAGGTAATCATTTTTGCTAATCAGACACTTTAAATAGTTCGGGAAAAATTAGTTATTTAAAAATCACCTTTATGACGACAAAATTTATAAAAATTGCACAGTGTCAATGCATTTTCTTAAATAAAACGATTATTCGAGATTTTATGAATATATATTATATAGTATATTCTCTCGTAATATAATAATAATCGAAAAGTTATCGAATTAAGCAAATACATTCAATACGAATTTCTACTTTTCAGAAAACGAATATGTGAATATTGTTCGATATTTTTTATGAAGTATTTTGAATATTTATGAAATGGTAATTTATATTTTTAACAATGAAAAATTGCTGAATTTTATTTAAATAATTAATAGGTATTATTTTTCGAAAATTATCATCGACGTACAGATATTTCCAAAGTAAACGAGAATATAATTTAGTTGAGACATTTTACCGAGTAATACCAGTCTTTAAGAAGTAAATTCTTACATTTTCAATTATATTATAAGAGAAATTTTTAATATCAGAGTTAAGAATATTTTTGTATTATAAAAATAAATTATAATGTTTTTCATGTTTCTCATAGATTTTAATAAACATTTTATTATGCTCACTTAATGCCTGTGAAAGTTACGTTCAACTTTTATTCGTGAATAAAGCACGAAGAAAAGAAATTATTGATTTGTAAATTAAAGAGTAAAATGTATTAATAAAAATGTAAAAGTTTTAATTTAACCAGACTACATTCGATTCTTTCATATTTCGATACTTATATTCACGCACATTTATAGAGAAATTTATTATTAAAGATAACAGAAAGCTTAAGTTACAAATTATATTTATTACGTAAGTAATTTTATCGGATACCGTATAAATGTAGGTTGTCTTCATCAACTTCAAATGGACATTTTTACATTTTTAACAGTAATGAATAATTTTATTAGTCGAGGAATTTCATTTTGAAAAAGAATTCCTTATCTTGGTATATTTTTAATATTTCGCCGGCCAAGAAACTCAAGATTTTATTAATTCTTGCAGAAGAATTTTACCGTTTGTAATACAATTAGAAATGCAAGAATTTTAAAGACTTCCGTGCAATTACAAAAATAATTATTCATGATATAACGATTCGTAAAGTATTCTAATTTCTCCATTAGAAATGACTTTTTCCCTTTTTTCAACTGCAATAGCTAGTTGATAACTTAAAATATCTTTCCAATATCAAATTGACAAACCGCGGGGTCACAATCGCAATAGCGAATCCTGCCACGGTCACCGTTCTAGATCTTTACTGCGGAAGTCCTTGATTCTTTGTGAGTCTAAATCGAAGATCAAGACTGTGGACCGAGATATCGAAGTAAGAAAGTCTAATGCTTTCTAGCTGTATGAACTATATATATATAGCATGTTTTGCATCAGTTTCCCTTTACAATATCCAGGGATGTAATCCTTCCGAATCCGAAGATTACAAACAATTAACAACACGTCAAAAGTCAATCGGACTATCCAATAATAAATCAAGTATATAAGATACGAAGGTAGTGCGAATATGTCGAACTCGCTGGGAAATTTGTTTTCGATCGAAAGCCGAAGAAAGGTCGGATGAAAAACTCGGGATCGTAATTAAAGAGGCTAATTATATTAGGTGAGAAAGCGCCTAGACCCCAAATTTAAGAAGTTGCGTAAAGGAGATTCGCGTGTTCCTGGAAAATTCATCGCAGAAGGCAAAACTTAATTCACCGCGCACGACTCAAGAGGCACAGCTAATCTTTCAAGTGTAATTGATATGTCTTCCAGCCGAGTTCTTCGTTACTCACCGCTAGTTCTCCCTCATCTCCTTGAACTAGTAGGCCATGAAACTTTCTTATTTACAGGCTTTCTTGTAGCTCCAACATTTGTACTTCGTTCCGCATTAAGTGCAATTTAAGGATGCTTGCGGATGTCTAAGATACTGTGCGCGGCGTCGTAAACTCATGCTAGATTTCGTTTGATTCACATGCGAGGAAGTGTGTACGGCTAAGATGCTTCAATCGATTCGTTTGTGCAACCGTCCGAACTTCCCTGCTCGTGCACAAAACAAAAAGTGCGACCCTATATAGAAGAACATAGAACGAACTTCCTTTTAATGTAGCTCTTTACCTTCGCCGTCGTCGTCTTCTTCATCGTCAGACCGATCCACTCGCCTACCCTTATCTAGTCGCACAACTTTGATCTCTCGCGCACTTTGAATTTAACTGTAAAAGCAATTTCTCACGATCGGCCTCTCAAGGCTGCCTCTTTTAGCTGCATCCTCTCTTCAACTTTTTTTCGCCCATCTTTCGTTTCGCAGCAAACTCCGCCTCTCTTTCTCTTCTCTGGAACTGTAACTAAATCCGGATGAATTATCTCGTCGTTCGTGAAGCAGTTAAGGGCGATAACGATTGGTCGCATTTTCCATTAAACAACTTCCGGAGTTGACCCCTACGTACAAATGACTACTGCTGGGGTAGGGTCGACTCGCGAAAGACGCGCGATCGATCGCGGCTACGCGACACACAGCGGGTGCAGGCAGGCACGAATAATATAAATGCTCTGCGGTGATTACAGAGCGCAAGGGGCATATAATCGCGGTACCGGAGACACGCGACGGTTGCTGGCCCCGTGAGTCCGTTCCACCCGCGGCTCGAATTATGCGCATACATTTGTCCGGGGCGCGGGATTCCGATTTCACGTACCAGTCGGCGCTGCGTATTTCTCCGTCGGGCTCTGGCTCTTCGAGCTAAATAGAAATGCTGCATTTCTGGCAAAAAGAAGAAAAATCAGAAAGGCAACGATCGCGCTGCTACACTTAATCTTCGATTCGACGCGTCTTTAGTCATGCGCGTAAGCTCCTTTTAATTCCGTCTTCTCGTACTTCAATAATAATCGCAATGAGTGCTGGATGCTTGGTCGCGATTATTTTTATGGCTTTAACCCTCGCATCAGTCTCGATTCCTACTTCCGCTACCACGGAACTTTAGACGAATGTTATCCCTTGCATTAACGATGTCGTTAACACACTTACGTTGATTACCTTGTCACGCTTTCACGCATATCGAAATGGCGTTAAGTTATTTGTTTTATGGAACTGTCCCACATCCCTACAATAAAAATCGCACGTTAATAAATCTGATCTTTGCTTCGATTGATTCTACCAAGTATTTGAGTTACGCAGGGCAGTTACGCTGTATTTCATATTTAACAGCAATAATTTCCAGCGTTATTGTTTGTTACAATTTCCAAGTTGATCTTACTCTCGATGATTAAGTTTATCGTGGAATTTTTTTCATTATTATAAAACCGGAATTAATTGCACGATAACGCCACCAAAATACTTTCATGTATTATATTTTCTTTAGCGAATCTTTACTAAAAGGTTTTTTAAATACTAACTTCCATCATTGAAGTTATCGAAACAATAATAGTTTTAATAATTTAAAACTATTAAAAGTCCTTTATCTAGATGATCGAAATGTTTTAAGAATTTAGATAAATCCCTTTACACAGGGAAACAATGAATATTGCACATATTCTTTTATTTATTTAATTCTCTTCGATTAATAATTTTGCTAATAAATAGGTATAATTAAATGAAACCGCTATAAAATGTGTGACCAATAATAATTAGAATCAAATAAAATTTCAAAAACATTTCTAAAATATTTAAGAAAAGTATCAGCATTCAGTCTTAATTTTCCTTCTAAAGTTTTAGTGTCTTTTAGTATAAGAATCGGCATATTAAAAATATATTGTTTCTGATGAAATTGTACATGATGTTTGAAAACAATGCCGGACAATGCAACAATGATTTTCTTAATAAAATAATGTAACGCGTATTACCTCTCATTACTATGTAGACTCCGATCAAGTATTGGCACGATGTTCTATCGAAGTCAACTGCTATTACGTACAATTGCTACTATAATCCGCTTGCTTTGCGTTTCGAAGCACGATTTCAAATTATCATTTTATCAAACGTTTCTTCATTAATAAACTTTTGCACACTGATCTATTTAAGTAATGGTATTATACACTAATGTTACAGTATTATTTCTCATGTACTTACGTTTCTGTGTTGATAAACAGATTTTTCTATTAAGATTGGAATGTTTCAACTGTGTACAACTGTATTTTTTCATAATTTTTACTTACACGATAAAAAGCTTTTAAATTTTATTTTATAATTGATGTTCGTTTGCAGTTTTGCAAAAAAAAGTTTTTCGTTATGTTTAATTATGCTTAATTATTTGTGGAATAATCTTGTTCTCATAACACTGAGTTTTCAATATATTTTCGAAATATCCATTGTATATAAAACCAAATTATACCCAAATATTTGTTTTCATAAGATTTGCACGTATTTGAATAATCAAGTGAATCGACTTATTAAAAATGATATTCTAAAGAATCCTTATTAGGTTTAATGGGTCCTCTTGAGCAACACTTCATTGTTCTGCGCCATTGGCCTCAGTTTAAAGCTTTCCAACAAAGATCGGCTTACGTCATTACTCCACTAGTACTACTCGTTTTTGGTGTAAAGTTAAGTTGTAAGATTATGTAAATCTACATGAGATTCATCCTATTATATCACAGAATTATACAAAATTAAAAAGGCTAAAATCATTAAGTTGAAAAGCAGAAAATTTCATGGTTTAAACATTCAATAGTTTCTTTCGATTTTATAATAAATAATTTTGGAAACTGAAGGAAAAAGCACATTTTGAATATTTGATGAAAGAACAATATATAATAGATCTGACATATTGTAATCTAAAAAATTTAATTAAGGTTAACATCCATAATTTTTTTATCTATGAAACCCGTTCTTATCCTAATTGAGTTTTTACTTTAAAATTAAAGATAATAAGTGATATAATTTTTTTTTACGAAGGACGAGATTCTTTTACATATTATTTTCAATTAGTAACTATAACATAAAATTTCTTAATTTATAGGGAATTCATGCAACACGAAAGGAGTTCAGCAAAAGTATAGCAAAAGAAATACTTGTACAAATACGAATTTAAATAGTTAAAAATGTAGCTTCTGGATATCGTGTAATGATAGACAATCAAACTATTTAATCCAATATAAATCCAATATAATTTTGCTATGCATTGATTGTCTGATTACGTATGCGTACGTCATTCGTGTGTTCGGCCTCAATTGATATAGTCCGACTTGTTCCTGCTTCTTTTGAATCTCTACCGCATATCTTTGGTCTGTTCAAGATTTCCAAGCACATATCTGGGTTTTCACTTTTTATGGTAGTATTTTCTTCTCTATGTGGTTTCGCCCCAAAGAAGCATCTCTGTGGAAGTTCCGTAAATCTTGTCGTATTCGGTGGTAACGGTGTGGAGCTTGAGAGTTTATGTATTGCAGATTTATTTTTCCTCTAAATTTTGTTCACCACATGTTCGTGATTCGTATATGATTTCTTGGTAGAAATGCGATCTTGGTCCCATTTATATGTATCGTGTTGACTGCAGATTAAAATTCATCACATGAACGCCGTAAAGTTTATATACATTTTAATGTTCTTAATTTTTTGCCATAGTATCACCAGCTCACATCTAGTTTCAGCGATATTCATTCTCTAAACTTGAATATGTACTATTATATATTACTATTTTTTTTTAAACACTTGTTAATACATTAGGAGGTTTCTATGATTATTTTGACGACGAGCAAGATAATTATAGACATTAAATAAGCGTCTGATAGTGAGAATTTTACATATTCATATATTTAGAGTAAAGTAATTCAAACAAAGTAACCAATTCAGTATTAGTGTTATATTTATAAACACATTGTACAAAAGTGATATGAAAATTCTGGTTAAAAAAATGTTGATCTGTGCAATGGTTTTCTACCTCAAAGTGGAGCGATCCTTGAAGCTTATTTAAATTAAATAGTGCGCGATTAAAATATCAGTTACTTTCATTGCCTAAGTAATAAAAAATATTTAAGAAGCTTGTTATTATTCTTATACATAATTTATAAAAAAGGAAAAGATTGTTCATTTATACGATTAGTACAGTTGTTATCAAAAAGATTTCTAATAAAAATATTTCTTCTTTTATATACATTATTTTACCAAAGTTTCAGAAATAATAAATTTTGATGTATTCATTAGCTATACAAGTTATTGTCTACAAATAAAAATATTCAAACAATATCTTTTGTTTAACGATTTAATATGAAATACGTCATTAAAAAATGTTTTGTCTGGAATAGCGCTTTTAGTCAAGAGACAGAATTGAAAATATATTTATATATGTGACATGTTGTCCGCTGGAAATAGAGTTGGTTTCTAAAAATATATTAATTTATTATAATTTAATTTAATTATAATTATCATAGTAATTCTACAAGATTTTGTCTTCTTGTCGATAGAAATGTATTATTATAATTGATATTATTTATTATAGAGAATATTAATAATGTAATATAGAATCAATTATTCTTAAAATATTTCAATTTTTCTCTGTAGTAAACTGAACTATAATCACTACAAGAATAAACTTAAAATTTATTCATTTTAGTAAATGATCTACTGATAAGACATTATTCTTGATATTGAATAAAAATTTACGATACACAACATCAGATTAATTACAAGAAATTAAGGTGCATCAGGTGTACGAAAGTCTGTAGTTCGTTAACTAAAATCTTAACTCGTGCAACTCCGTAGTCGCAGATACTTACAGGCTCATGGCTAATGCAATAAGAACCTGCTTTCGAGGTACGCGAAGGAATATAGAAACGACTAAATCAAATCACACGACATGATTTCTGAAATGCTGTTTTTTCAAAAGCCTGTCTAGACATCGTTGACATACAAGTAGGTCTAATTATTTTATGTAGACCAGAAGAATATTTAAGATTAATTAAGATTAATCGTAAAGGTTATAGCAAATGTTCCATACACTTCTCTCACTGCTGCTAAGCCATTATAAAATTTTTTTCAACTAAAATTCTGACTGCAATATTTCTGCTATCATCAGGATTTCTTGGGTAGGCTATATCATGCTTCTTACAGGCTATGACAAGAGGGTTTATTCTCGAATCATCCCGTGCAAGGCGTTACATAAACGAGTTACATAATAATATCTGTATCACCTTTTCATATGCGTACAATTATTATTCTGCGAAGGATCAATTATAATTAATCGTTGAATATAAGTCTTACTATTCATACTCTTTTGTCAGTTGTTCTTTGAATATCGCACAATCGACATGGATTTCAAGAAACAGTCCATCAAGAAGAAAATTGAGAACTTTTAATTCGTTTTCAAATAACGGAAGAGTTTACATAAAGATATTTTCAACGTTATGAACAAGGCTCTCAGTATTAATGCATAACAAATTAAAATTTATGCCTGCTTTATCCACTGTGAATTTATGATATATATACTAATATCACTTTGGTTGAGTTATATTTGCTTAAAATCACGGAGTGACTTGATATTAACTGTAAGATTCTAGAGTTTTCGAAAACGATACAGAAATTGTATAAAGGCCTTGCAGTAACCGACAAAAAATGTTGAATCAGTCAGTAAGAAGTGTGTAAGGAGGAAGATTAACTTAATACTTTCAAACATTGTGAAAGTAATTATTTTTAGTGAGATGGACTACCTTGTAGACTTCTATGGCTTCAATAGCTCCTTTAATCACTGCCTTTTTTAAAGAGTTGGTTAAAATATAACTATCGTGGTATACCTTGGAGCTTAGGAAGAACTTATTGAAACTATTTGAAACATTTGACGTAATGCTGGATCTATTTTCGTTCAAAGATTTGAGTGTAAATCCTCAGTGGTTAAAAAAACCGATAAAAAGCCTTTTAATCTAAAATGTCAGAATTATTCTTATTAAGAAAATCATACAAAAGTATGAACATTAAATATTTTTTGCGTCATTCCTTACGTAAGGCTCCTTTCCTACATGTATGTGGTTTACGTTAAACACCCCTTCCGAATGAATCAGACCAGTTGTTCAGCTTTGTCTTCCGGAATGGTAGTAGTGTGCGCGGTGAAACGGATTACACTGTATGCCTTTGCACTTCTGTCTGAAACAGCTGATCTACAAGTATGCCTATCGGCAAACTATCTTTACCTACCTTTACCTCCTACATTCCGCATAGTCAGCGCAGGAACTACGGGCGATCGAGCAAAGTAAAACAACAGTTACTCCTTCTCTCAAGCACTATCACTAGTATCAGACAAAGCAGCGTGATTAATGCAAATGTATATTCAATTATCGTTGCATAATAATGTGACTATCGTAGAAATGTGCGTAATTAATTAGCAGGTATGCTAATACGTGAATCAGTCAACCCACAATTCAAATGACCTTACTTTCTTTAGATTTTTTAGATGAAATATTGTAACTAGCTGCGTTGTCTAGTCTAGTCAATTTTAGCTACTCGCAAGGTCTAATTTCTTCCAGCGCAGTTACTCTTTTAGGCGCGAATAATAGAAACAAGTAGGCGTGAGCTGCAAAACAAAAGAACAGAGTTTAAAAAAGAGGGAGTATCATTTCTATGCGTCCCTCCACACTTACAACAGATCCGCTATTTTCAGGATGACAAGAGATTTGGAACACACAGATTCAACGTGTGACCGTCTGTCACTGCTCTCGTCGATAAACGGCGGAACTAAGAATAGTTTGAAACTCTTTTATTTGACTAGAGTACAATTGTCTAGAAAAATATACAAATGCAACTTACGCTTGCAACTTTCATAATTTCATTTGGAATAATTAATAAAAGTATGTTGAAAAATATATAAAAATTATCTATTGATGTGCTTCACTAAATTGAAATTTTTTGGTAAATAATTTGTTAGAAAATAATTTTTGATTATAAATATGAAAACCCAAGCTAACAAATACATAAATAAAAAGTGATGACTGCTTTGAAGTATATTGTAATTTTTTATAGAAATAGCGAGATATAAAAGGAAGTTTTCAAAGTATTATTATTATGATGGACGTAGGTTGTGATAAAATTTATTTCTTTTCAAAACATCTATATAAGAAATGTTTGCACCTTCTTTACCGTACAATCAATTTTAGAAAGTTTGATTCTATGTGGAACATATTCCAATATTCGGTACAATTTAAATTATATATTTATATTTGTGAAGGGAAGAAGTAACGAAAAAATATTTACGAACTGAAAGAATAGAATTTGTAAATAATTATTATAAAATAATTGTACACTATAATAAATAGATACGCTTCTATTCCTTCATGCAAGGTAGAACCTTCAATTGTTATATCAAATGCCGTGAGTTAATTTTTCAATTTAATAGATCTCGCAGATTTATTTTCATGAACCCGCGATTTTTCTATTTTTGCAATTTCAGGGAAAATGTAAATTTCAAGATCAACAATTCGTTTCATACAGATTATATAAGATTTTTCGATAATCTCGTTTTTAATTAAAACTATAATATGTCTATATTTAGAACTTAGCTGATAGTTTATTTGCAAAAGTTTTTAAAAACTTTTCATCATCCTCGCACGCAGTACTCGAGTTCAATTATAGTACTTCAATTACACCAGTGCAAAGCATTACTTTTTAATTGAATAGAATAATTTTGAAACTGCGAGTGATAACGTGAAAATATTCAAAATAATTATTCGGAAGGTACGCAGAAGAGTTTGTCAGTTCTCGGCGAAGTATTCGTCGGTTTGAACTTCGCCGGAAATATGTGTATATATGGGATTTTGCGTGAAGTCGAGCAAACAGCAAACGGAAGTTTAAGGAAAATTCTTTGCCAGTGAAATGTGTGGAGAAGCGTATCGAAACTTTTAGAACGCAATCATCTCCAATCAATTGTCATTCGTCTGTTTTCTGTGAAAAATTAGGACAAAATCTCTTATATTTCGTTTATCTCGGGTATTATTTGCAAACAAATGTCTAATATTAGTGGAATGATTAGGAAAGTAAAATTCAAAAAGGCATCTCGGAATTTCGTACAAATTTTTTTAATATTTCTAAGATTAATAAGATTATATTCGTTTTATTTCTCTTTTGTCAGGCATATTAAATTCAAACTACATTTTTTGTATTAGATAGTTATATCAATGCTTGCTGCAAAAATTACTGAATATCAAGAATGTGTAATGTATTAAAGAAAATGATACAATGGACATATGTTATATCTTAACTATTATTAGACGATGTATTTGTTTAAGTTCTGAATAAAATTAATTTCAATATATTCATTTCTTTAGTAACAATTTATTCTGATAAGTACCTAAAGTCACTAGATATCAGCTGATATAGCTTTTGAAAATATTGAGGTAATTAATTTTTTTTAATTCATTGCCTTTAAACATTTCAGTTCGATGTTTCAAATGTATTTAGAGTAAATAAATGACACTGTATCTTCTAGAATATATTCAATAAAAATCTTCCAAGACATAAAAGACAAGCATTCTCTCGTAAATCACATTTATAATTAATTTTTACACACACACACGCGCGCGCGCGCATACATATAAATATATATATATATATATATATATATATGTATATACATTTCATCAGTATTTCATTTATGATTATCAATCGTTACAAAGAAAATCAAGTTTGTTCTTATGCTCGAGTGGAAATAATTATAATATCGGCATCTCAATTATAAATAAATTGAAGAGAAGGTCTTGTTAAATGAGATCTAGTAAAATAATTAAAGCATTTAGAAATATATATATTAGTGCGTTGTAAATAAATCCGACTCAATTAAAACAATTTTAAATGCGTAGTTAAAATCGGATACTTAATTGCATACATAATTACAGCATTAACATAAAATGTCGTAACAAAACTCGAATGAAATAACGAAATTTTAGAGGAAATGGTTACTTTCAAGAAGTCTTTGACTGGAAACGAAGCCGTTCACGTAACAAGGTAGGAAGGGTTAATTTTCGCGTGTCCGTGCGGAAGTCAGTGTTGACTGATTGGTGTCGTGTCGGCATCGTCGACCCATCAGTCGTTCTGACACGTCGCGATGCGCACGAGGGCGTCGGTGCGCCCATCGTCGCCATAAAGAGAATTCTGCATTTGCGGCATCGATTCAGCGCAATTTTACTTCATCCCTCTCCCCACGCACAGCCTTCGTGCGAATAAAATGTTTTTACGCGCGCAGAATAGAAAGCCCGCATCGCGCGAGCGGGAGTCTCTGCTTATTTTCCTCCTTTTGTTCCATCCATTACCGAGCAGTTTTTCAGGAATCGAATGCTCGAAAATCGCCGACGCTCCTCGCGAAAAATTATCCACCTCAGAGATGAATTCGAGGGTATTCGAGTAAACCCATTGATCTTGCGGACGATTTATGGCAACGTAGCCAACCACTACACGCGTGTCAGTTTGAAAATAGCCGGTTAAACGAGCCCTGCATCTTTAAGGGTTTACTAACCCTCATCTACCCCTCAAGTAAGAGAAATGCTCAAGCCGTAAAGACGATTCGGGTGGGAAGGCGGAATTCCGAGCACTCGGTGGTAAATTCGCAAGAGCAACCGCTGACTGAACGTCCACCAAGGCGTTTAATGGATAATTTAATTTCTGCCAAGGCACGGAATGAGTAATCAAGTCCTGGCATCGAATATCCATGCTCGATAACCTAACATGACCCTCAACATGACCCTCAACATGACCCTCAACATGCCCGGGAATGTTTACGAATACGACTGGAATCCAGTGGCGCGTTAATTTCTGAGCAATTCGTTGGTGCGTAACAAACGGCGAGAGAAACGAATATTAAAAATACGAAGAGCGTCAAGTGATTATTTGGATGTCGCTACGAGTATCCAATTAGCGAATGCTCTTCGCGCACGACGAAAAAAGTAAAGGAAAAATGGAGAAGCGCGAAAAGCGTAAGTGGACCTCGTATGCGCGAATTCAAAACTCGAGAGAAAGATGCCGTGAATATCTTAAAATCCGACCTTTGGCCGTTAGCGAATTGCCAACGCAAAGATACGCGGTTGACACAAGTATTGCCACTACCTCCACACGTACCCTGTAATTGTGCTCCCTTATGTCGTCCACTTAACGAGCACTTCTCTTTTATTTACATTTTAACAAGCTTAAAACTAGTCGCCCATCTGCGTCTTGAATCAGTATTTGCGAAACGCATGGATTTCCCGATAAGCCTCAAATCTTTAAATGCAAAGGATAAAATATGCTTGTCAATATTTATCGTGGATTGCGAGCAAAGACAAACGCTCACGTCAAAAATTCCGGTTGTCTGCTTTCAATAATGAGGCTTGGAAACGTTGAAAACAATTTTTGGATTCAATCGTAGAATACGTTGTACGCGTTTACGAAAAATCGGATAAAATCAAAGTACCATAGAATCACAAATTTAATCCTACGATATAGTGCATTATTTGGTTTATGAGTATATTATGTTAATGAATAAACTAACGTTTATTCAGCTTATGTTCATTATTTTACAGTTCTCTCATTATTGTCTTCTAATTTATCTTTAGTAGCTAAGTAGTTATTTGAACTGGAATAATTAAATTCAATTCTCATTAATTGAATGAAAATTACATTGATTTTTAAGAATTTCAAAGACCAAATTTTGTAGCTACTCGCTGTTGTCTAAAACCGAATTACGTATAATGTAATAGCGCTAGTATCTATTGTTGCTCGCCTAAGCTAAGAAATGTATAATATAATAACGTTTGCTCGCTTTCACTTATTTCCAATAGATTTACTTTATTTATTTCAAACGTTTTACTACTATAAAATTCATAACTGCTCAAAGTCTGTTGACGGCGGGAATTAATTTTGATAATATTAGTAAAATTACTAAGAACCATATTTGTACATATATGAGCGAATGCGTTAGAAAAGTAGATATTTCATAAGTAAATGTAAAGGATGTAAATGAAATAAATAATATCAAAAAATGTATAAAATCGTTAAACGTATTATGTAAATTTCTAATAACTATTTTATAAGTTGCAGAAGTACCTGCAAAACGTTATTATGTCCTTATTTATTTACAACTCTTATTTCTGATTATCTTAAACAAAATTTAATTTCGTCTAATATTATTGTACATATATATACTTATTTATAGACACTACGAAATAATTTTAAAATTTTCAATAGCATTTCATACCAGTGAAATTGAGAGCGTAAATTAAAATTATCTTTTGTACTTTCTATAAATATAAAATACTGCTAAAATATTCGGGACTATCTTGTTGAGATACTATTTAATTATTTTTCATTTCATCAGTATCAATTGTTTTTTCACGAGATGCTATTCTAGTTCATCTTAAAATAGTACAGGTAGTTTTCCAAATATTGAAAAATTTTTATGAGAAATATTATCTATACAATTATGAGAATAAAATGTATACAATAAAAACATGAACTGATTATCCGTTGTGTAATCGTTGTTTACATTATGAATATGTAACGTATTCGTAATTCTTTTCTTTTTCTTTTTAATTTAAAGAATGTAATAATATAGAAAAATTATTAAATTACCAAAATTCCTGAGAAAATAAATAAATATTTGGTAATTAAAAACAAAATGAATTAAATAATAGCCAAGTGCTTAATCTATTTTAAGATATTTCAATAGACTATATAAGTTGAAAATCATGATTACATATATTCTATTGCAGCTAAAACATGTCTTAGAAAGATATTTGATTTGTGATATCACGTTTTGATTAAAAATTAGATTCATCGTAAATTTATGTGATTGAAATATAGCTCTATAAAAACGGTAAGTACTTGTTTCAGACTAGGAGCTCTTACATACTTATTACGATATCGGCTAGATACGCAGCTGATTATATTGCACGACTCACTATCAAATACACTGATATCCTTTCCTTTGAATAGGGATGCGGGTTTTTTATTCGTGATACGCTGATCACTTCTATTATCCCCAATGATCGTTCTTCTCGAGAAAAAGAGAAAAAGAAAGAGCAAATTACTCGAATAAAACCGATGTTTCACTCTGGTAAATCGCACTTGAATTATAATAAGTTAAACTTGCTAACTAGTTTTTTTTGTGAGAAAAATCTTAATGCTTCAAGAAGCAAGTGATTAGTATACGCAAGAAAATTAAATGTTATTGTTCTGATTTTTTCAATGTATTAGGGAACGATAATTATACTTAAAATATTCAGTTTTAAATTATTATTCCACATAAATTTCAGTGTTTATCCATTATACATTCTTACATAATTTAACAATTCGTTAATATTCGGAAATATTACTTTTATAATTAGAAAATGTTTTTGAAATAAGTAAATAATAATATTTCATAAAATAAGAACAATAACTTTGTATTATTTCATTTATAAAGAATAAATGCGCGTCATAAAAGTGCGTGTAATTATGTGTGAATGTACAGTACTTGATTAGACAAAGCGTATAATTTTCATGTAAATGAAAAATTGTGACTTTATACATCTTTTCTCTTTCGAGGCCATTCTTCTTAAAAATTGCTATTATATGAATATTTATAAAATGTATTTTCCACTGTAAGTTTTAATAAGGTAAATAATTCTACTCTAATGCCTCCTTAGCTATCAATTATTTTCCTCATAATTCTATTGAAATATGAAAATAGAAGAAACTCATAAACTTATATAGCGTATATTATGTTAATTGCAGTATCATAATAATTTTTTTCAGGAATTTTTTGATGAAAATCGTCATGTTACAAGTCCACCTATTGCAAGAACAATGTTAAAAGGTTCTGATACTATTATATGATCATAGAACCTTGGAGTAAAAACTTATAAAACTTTGAAATAGTCTAACACTAGAATGATCAAAGAACATATTAATTGCTTTCTCAAACTTTTTTTTGTCAAACCTCGTATACCTTACTTTCAAGAACATTATAGAAGAACATAGCGCATCAAATAATACGACAAAACTGTAGAGAAATACATATCGAAAAGAAAAGAACCCAATGAACGTACAATACATGTAGAGTAAGAAGGAAAAGTACAGACGTCCTGGACCATGTGGGGGAATACTGTTGCTATCGAGAATAAATAAGGATAATGGTACTTTTTAGTTTGGCAAAGTATCACGAAAATATTGTCTCTATCAAATACATGTTATTTCTAGTAGAACTGTACGGTAAATTTTCTCAAGTTAATAAAGAATTACGAACTTTTCGTTTTTGAGAAGATACATCAGTATAATGCTAATCCTATGTAGTGATACAATAAATTTCTTCAATTACTACTTCAATTACTAAAAATTCACTAATTCTTGTTAAAATTATGCTCTACTTTCTTAGAATTTAAATTTATTATCTCTCTAGCTTCGATCACTAAAGATCCAGTATTTAATCTTAATTAATCTTCATTCATAAAGGAATGATTGGAAAATATTAAAAATGAGAAATGACAATATATTTTATGAGTTCAATTTTTTTTTGGAAACTTCCTCACTAATCTTAATTTGCAAATTTTTTATTTTATACGTGCCTTTTCAAACTGTAAAATTGAAATATATTTAGATAAATCAATTTATTGATTTCAAAAAGTGGTTTTGATAAAAATACATCTAAAATGTTGCGAAATGCAAACGGAAATAAAAGCATTTTATTATTTTTCTAATCGATCGTTTATTCCAAAACTATATATTTGCCTTTCTCTTTATTTCAATAGTTACGAAAATTAGAATTCTGTCACAATGAGCTACACGAGTATCAAGTATGACTTTTTTAAACATTTTTAAAGCGGCATTTGCTTTTTTGCCTTGGATATTTTCGAAATGAATAATTTCACATAAAATAGAGCTTATCTAAAGAATATAACAATAGGCTTTTGGTTTTTATTTATAATATAAACTTTGATCTATACATTATTCACCGCTATGATCGTGAAATTCTTTTTATTTTTTGTAAAATTTCCTTCTTTGCTTTGATTGATGTATTTCACTGAAATTATTATCTTTTTTATCCATTTTAAGCTTTTTTACTAGCATCGGGGCTACTTATATATCTAAAACGTACTATACTTTTCTTCCAAATATACCTACGTTTGCTTCAAATGTTTGTAATAAATGATTCAAAGAAGTCTCTACAGAATATAAAGGGGTGAAGAGAGTAGTTGGATTCTCGGTAATCTGAAAAACTAACCTTTATGTAATTCAAAGGTCGGTTCCTTTTCCCGAAGAACTGAGTTCGCCGATTTATGTTTGTGAACAAACACACTTAATAGTTTTCAAAGCTTGTGGTACTTATTCTATTTCAAGTTTGTTGAATATTTCACAAAATTATAAAGCATACACAGAAATTGCAAACAATCGATATTTCAAAATTTCAAAGTACTTCAGATTCTTAAATAACTTAGATAGCACTCGTAATAGTTGCCGAGTAATATGTCTTTCCTAACTCTTTCAGTTTCGAAAAAGTGTCTAACTGTACTTAGAACAATTACTGGAAAGTGTTAAAATTTCAATTCAGTAATTTAAATTTAAACATTTATTAATCGCTTATCATTCATTCCTTTCAGAATAAATTAATGTAAATATTTGAAATGAATATAGTTAATAATAAAAATTCATCCAGAGAGAAAATTATTATAATAAATTTGTATTTCAGTATATATAACAATAATTTTAATTCTTACTTTTGAAATTCATTATTAAATTTTATCACAATATTGATTGAACGTCGATTTAATATATTAACACATAATTTCAATATTATAATTTATAAAATAATATTGCTTAAATATTTACACAGATTCAAAGTATGGAGGTTTACAAAGTAAAACTACAGTATTTCATACTAAAGCATATACAAAATATTTTAGCTTCACAGATCGAGAAGCGTAAAATTGTGTAATCATGTGATAGAGGAATTCTCTTCGTCACTAGATGTTATAAGGAAAATTAAATCACATAAACTCCGAAGTAAAAGATGAAAATGTAGGATTTAGTAAGAAAATATGAAAATAAAAGCCTTTTATGTGAACTACAACAAGGAGATCGAAAAAAATATCAATTTACATACACGTAGGATATAATGTAATATACCGAATACAATTTTAACGAAACGGAGATTACAAATTTATTGCATTGTTAACATCAGGAATATATGATTTTTAATAACTAATATGCTGACATTTTTCTCAACTTTAGGCATTTTAAATAATTGTACATATACAAATGTAACTTTATTCATTAAAATCACTTTTCAAAATAATTCTTTAAAAACAGATGTATTTTAATGTTGATTCTTGAATATTCATATTCAAAAGTTTTTACATAAAAATCAAAATAATAATACATTACCGCCTCATGATTCTTGGGTTTAGTGAAAAATCTAACTTTTTTTATGTTAGTTATTCATGTAATGTTCAAAATATTATACAAGTAGTATTAGTGAAAAAATTTCACAGCATTTAATCGGATTTTGAGAAAAGTCTTACTTTGATATCAGTCTTTATTCCAATTTTCAAAGCTGCTTTTGGTAAATAGAATTTACAAAATTGGTATATTATATAATTTTATAATTATGTTTCAGTTATTTGATTTTTTATTCATCCGTTTTTATTACGCAAGTATTGGAAATGTATTCAAATTTTAAAGTGTATTATCATTTTTTAATTTCAGGTTAAAGCAGTGTAACTTTACAAAAATTTATTATTTGATTTTTGATTCACACATTGCATAATGAAAAAAATTAAATTTGCTTTACGATCAGAATTTTAGTGTAATAACAATTTTTTAAATAATGAAAACTTTTTATGTTTTGTTCTAGGTCAAATTCATTAAATAAATCAGAAAAGTTATTAATTTCTAGGCCTCAGGGGTGACGTAATACCTTAATCTAAAAAAGTTTTTATTATGACAGTACGGTAGCTTATAGCAAGATCTGATGATTTTTTATAAAATAAATAACATTTCCTTGTGCTAAAAATATATGAATGAAAAAATGGCTGAGCTATTTCTTTAGAATAAATAATTTGGTAATTTCTCTTGAAGTAGTAATATCCGAATGATTTAAGTAAATCGAAGCTCTAAATTTATATGCTTCGTTGATTAGTAAAAATATTTCAATGACGTTTTAGAAGAACTAATGTAATATTTTTCTCAAATATTACAATATAATTATAATGAAATTTATATCATAAATTTTAAACTCATGCAAAATGTGCGCGGGTTTATGCACACGCGTACATATTGTGCATAAGTTCATGTACTAAAGAAATAGTTTTCGATTATTTATTAGATCAGTTTTCTGTGAAATTCTCCTGCTAAAATTAATATTGATTTAAATATGTATCTTAATAAAAATACCATTGTTTATTGATTTAATTTAATCTTTGAATTTTCTACTACTGGTATTAACTAGTTTTACTTTTTCTGTGTTTTATTTTAGCCTGATATACCACTGTTTGTCGCATATACAGCAACACATAGAACTACCTTTAAATTTTTTATTTTTCAGATATTTTTGCTTTTGGTCTGTGGTTTTATTTTATTGTTACTACCTTTGTATAAAGTACGAAGACTACATTACTCAATTAAAAATTAGGGCAAGATTTATCTTTTCTTTACTAATTGTCTTTTCGCTTTTTCTTTTCTGTTTTTTGATAATTATTGTTAGAGTGAAATGTATAGTTATGTTATACTCATATGAATATCTAGAGTTATATGTTTATATCCAATTTTTCTATACGTACATGCATTAGTAATTTTATAGATGGGTGAGTTTATACCAGTGAAATGATAGAATATAAAGATAAAACAAGTGCTATTTCTAAGCTTCATTTCTATATTGTATCGTTGCCACTTAAGCTTTTTGCTATATGTCATCTGTACAATTAAAATATAATGTAGACTGTTATTAATTTTAGTCGATTTGTTAAATAAATTAATGAAAAAAGTATCTTTCTACCTAAAGGTATTTATTAGTTAAAAGTTAATGTTTCTACCTAAGCAGATGCATTTTATTCTCATAAATAATATCTCTGTATAAATACATTTTATTTATTTATTACGTAGTTATTTATATTGTAAACTTGTGTATGTAATTATAAATATAGAATATGCATAATACCAAAAAGAATTTATAAACGTATACATATTATGCGTAATGTGATTTTTATATTTCATCGTTATGTTTTACTACAAAATGAACGTGTACATTGCCGACAATTATGTTGTACTCTATATCATTTTTCTCCATAGGACATATTAATTAAGCTCGTTTTAATTTGTTTCCGCAACTAAAGAAGTAATGGTTCCTACGAAACTTTGTTGGCAAACTATTAGAAGCAGGAAAATGAAAGCATAAGTATTTTAAGTGCGTCCGGAAGCGATTCGCGTCTGAAACAGCCATCGATGCACAAAGTCTAGAATGTATCCATTTAATATGAAGAATGACTTGCCAGGTCCACCGACGAAGTGTTCTATCAAAAATTCGGTCTTCGTACCTGGAGATTGGAGAACATATTGTTCATGCTCACAAAGAGAGACGATTGGTGTAGCGCATCAAAAATATAGACGAGTAGATTTACAGTCGATTGGCTCGTCAGTCAAGACATAATCGAGCTACTCACTCCCCGTGTACGAGAGTCAGAGAGAATTCCGATATGAAAGTTCACGCTTTCCGAGCTACTCTCATCGATAACTTAGACAGAATGTTCAACATCTTTTGTTGAAGGTACCAAAAGAGGCACCGGGTATCGTTGGAGCTTCGATATTTAAGCGTTGGCTCTTGCGAGCTTTATCAAAGACAAAATTGCGACCTGCAATATGAATATCATGCTGTGCAACTAAAGAAGTGCTACAAAAATGAGCTTCTGGTGAGTTAGTATTCGAGCCTGTGGTACATATTCAAACGTTTGTGTTTTATTTTTTCTTCAAAGTGGTTAGTTACTGCTTGCGTTTGAGGCTTGCTTGGCTTCGATCTGACGTAACCACAGAATAACCCGTTGAACGGTAACGTATGCTCGCAATCACGTACATCCTTTAAGAGAGCGACGGAGAGAGAAAAAAAGAACGAGAGACCGAGAGAGAATACACACGGGTTTAGTGGCTTTATTAGTTCTTTTGTTTTCTTCTTTTACGTATGTTTTTTTGTTATCGTTAATAAATTGTACGTGATAACGTTGTTAACTTGTGGTTTCCTTTTTTGTTGCTTTTACTTGTAGTCCCTCACCATCTCGAATATCGTCATCATTCGAATAGTGAGGGCTCTAATGAACTCCCTTTAAGAGAAGCCCTTAATGTTCCGATACTTGAAGTATAGGGAGTTTCGTCTGAGCCTTCATCAAAATTAGACGATCCCCGGATCAAGAGCTTTTTTCTTACAAATTTACAGATGTCGGTTCAGAAACTTTTACGTAAAAGCAACATTGTAAATTCACTCTTGTAGAACAAGCTGAAAATAATTTATAATAATCTGATTTAATCTCTATTTTACTCTGCATTTCTCATTTTGCCATAAGTTAAATTCCAATTTCAACACTTTCTTAATTAGAATATCGACTTAAGAGAGTTACTTAACGTTGATTATACATTTATTCAGTTTGCCAATTTGAAATATTTTAATAAGATTTTTATTAAGCTTTAATTGAATGTCTAATAATTTTTACTTAATTTACAAAATTTGATTTTATTTAACTTTTAATTATAGTTTTACCCTTGTTCATTAATTTCATCATTTCGTTAATTTGCACGTTTATCAAAATATAAATAAGAAACGTATCTATTAATAAATAAATGAATAGTATTTTATTTGCGCTATTGCACTTTTAGAAAGTAAACGTTTTCGTTTCCACATATTCTCTGAGTAATCCTTTTTTACTAAATAATAGGAAGAAAGACAATAGTAGAAACAACAATGCATTGAAAACTTTAATTTGCGTGTAAATGTTGAAAGAAGTAAGATGCTTAATTGTTTTTTCCTTTTTTCTTTTCCTTTCTCAGGAGATATACTCTCAAACTTTACACTCACTAAATTTCTTAATATCCAGGTTTTAGTCGTTTATAGTATATTTCTAAAGTCTGTTTGGTTAAAGGAACTGTTATGGTTTATAAAAGTCTGTATTACATCCATGTTTTCACTTTGCATTAGGATTGGACGGTGATGTATACTATGGTAGTATTTCCATTGATACACAAAGTATTAATGAGACAGTGTTGTTAATAAAAGCCAATATTATTAGACATTACAATGTAATGTACCGTTGCACATCTATACATATAGTTTAGCTGATGCAATTTATAGATCACAAGGAATTATTTTAGAAAAATCGTAATGTTGTAAATTCTGCGTATAATAGCTATTGGGATTTCAATTGTAAAATTACAATAGGAGTAAAGAATACATTCCTATTAGAAATATCTTACGCTAAATTCGCTCATCAGTTTACCAATAATGTGTCGCAATGAATATTGTTTTATAATTTTGTATGCGCTAAATTCCAATATGAAGAAACGAGGATTTATTAATGTGAGATTCATTGAAAATATTCCATAATCTCTGATTTTAATAATTAAATTATGATAATCAGCAGGTCACCGATGTTATCTAACATTATTTTAATATATACTTGAATATGCATTGTTTATCTATTAACATCATGACTATGCTAAAATAGATAAGAATATTAACATAGTTCTTTTATGAAAAAAAATATATCCTTTAGTTTGAAATGAGTTAGAACTACTAACTAAAGTTTCTCCAAGATTTTCTCAGATTGCGTAATAAAAGCGAGATTCTTTGTGAATATGCACCAGTTTCTTTTATACATAATAGACTTTTCAAAGCACTAAACGATAATATGGTCATGTAGAAAAAATTGCGCAACTTTAAGCTCTTGCCGAAGAGTAAAAAGAAGTTTCATAGATTCATGTCAGATTCGGATACGTTAAAAATCTACTTTCTGAATACTTCAATTTAGTACATTTAGTACATTTTGATTCAAATATGACTATATGTACTATAACGATAGATAACTTTAATTTGATACCCCAAATTCAAGAACAATTCCTTCTATTTTATTGTATTTATCACGTAAGGTACATGGCTTATTGCTGAATATTATTATGAAGGTACATTTAGTCGTCGGTAATTGTTTCAATATTACTTATATCTCCTTAAATTGATGAGGTTTTCCTGAATAATTGAAAAACAACGCAGCTGCTACCTTGAGAAAGGATTGCTGCATTATCATCGGTAGTTTTTATAATACTCCTAAAAATAAATTGTGGAATAATGAAAAGAACGCGACTCGCTCTATTTTCGTTTTCTAACAGTGTATGATTAATTATAAACGATACAAAACAGATAGTAATGTGAGAAAACTTCAATAAAAAATTGCAGACAATATCTTCATTAAGGCCGATTGGAAAATTTCGTTTAGAACTGTATAACAAATTAAGTTACTTTTTTGATAAAGCACGTAAATTCTATCAATTTCAATTTAAGTTGATAGAAAATTTTTCGATCTAATGAAACTTAGACCTTTAACGTCGGCTCTTCAATTTATTCATTAATGATTATGCGAATATTTTAAGTCCAAACAAGTTTATTTTATAAGTAATGCACACGATTATTTTGCAGGTAGAATTAATTATGCTACTAACAGGCAGTGCACTCGAGGTGTAACAAGTATAATATTTATGACTTTCAAAAAAATTAATATTTCAATTGTGATGTTGTTGTAGATACACATAGACTCTTTTATTAAATATTTATAAAATAATATATGTACGTATTTAGATACGTGTTTAGAAAATATTTTTACAATACATTAAGATTATATTTAAAAGTGAATATAATGTTTATATCAGTAATAATATTTTATCAATATTAATCAATATTTTAGTTAATTTGTTAGTTATTTAATAGTATTGATTTAGTTAACGTTGAAATTTTAACCTAATGCAATTGACGTTTCCAGATTCATTAGATTATGTATCAACAAGATTATAACCAAGCATCTCTCCAGAACATTAATTATGCTTAATTTTGATAGCGAAGTTTACATCTTTTAAAATATATTTTTTAATTAAATATAATATTTCGTACATGTAAATCACTGCTATTGAAAAATGTCAAATAAATACTCGATTAAAAACTATTCGCTATATTAAGCGAAAAATAGTGTGTTGCTCAAAGTATTTGCCATTTTGTACAATATATTCACCTAGAAAGATATTATAAATAAGAAAAAGGGTTGAAAACCCTTCTCACATTAATATGTAGACATTGGAAATAAAAACACCTTCAGCATTGTGCCACAAATTACAAGAATAAAAAGTAATGAAATTATTATGATTACATAACAGAGAGTAAATTATAATTCTACCGTAAATTACATAGACATTACATTTATCCTAATAAATAGAATTTCCAAAATTTTTATTTTTAACAATTAATGTTCGAATCAAATGAAAGGGACGGATTATGAGTCAATGTTCCTATTTCCTGCACTATTTCTAATCATGTATTTTCCCAATTATAATATTACCTATTGAAGAAATATAATTTAATATTACAAAATTTTATTTTTAATTTTAATTTATTTAAAAAGTTTAATTTGCTTTTGTAAAATCAAATTATTCTCCTCTCTCTCTATCTTTATCTTTTTATACGAGTAGAAGATAGACTCAAATTATCTTTTTTAATTATTCATTATTTTCAATCTTCTCCTCATTATACCTTGAAAATATTTTGTTTGTGTTCTTTAATAATACCAATTTATACAATATACCGATAGATAATATATAATTCTTTGAATACTGAAAAAATATTTTATTGTTATTGGTATCTATGTTTAAATTACTTGCGTTGATAAATACCTCAAGTTCAGTAAAGGTTTTTTACACGACTGATTCTAAATTTCATTGCGCGTTACATTTATCACGATTACTGTGCAATCTTTCATAAGGGTAACATAGTAATACACTTTTTATTTTTAATTCTAGGCGATTATAGCTTTTGCAAGCTTTAAATCTTATTCTTTTTGATATTTTTATTCTAGCTTGTTTGTTTTCGACTTTCAAGTACTGAAGTTTAATTCTTATATACATCTCTTAATATATTTATAAATGTCGATTTGAAATTATAGATCAGAAGTTAGTGCCTCATTGACGTACGTGAAAGGAACCTAAACAAGTTGTATACGTGATTGCTATTCTTAATTTTGATAAAAATTATTTATCACATTATATACAATTGTTATTAAAAGGAACATATATATTCCATTCATCATAAAAAGTTACTCTCATAGAAAAGTATTTGAATCTTTTTTTCTTACATAATTTTCTGTAGAATATTTTTCATAAATGTGATTTAAATAAAGTACAATGATTTACAGAATTTTTCAATGAATAGTTTGTAGTACACATTTAAAAACAAAATACGATCTAAGGAAAAGAAGTTGTTCTTAATTTTTAATAAAGTGAAAAAATTAGCCTCTAATATTAAGTAGCATTATGAAAAAAGATTCTCTTTTCTCATTAATTATTTTACAAAATTTCTAACTCAGAAAATAATATTTGAGAATATGAAGTTAATATTCAGAATAATAGTAGATGAAAAATAAATATTTAATTATGGATATTGCAATACTCATTTATTTATAATATTATGTTATGTAATAAAAAATCTTTCATCAATTTCAAATATTAATACGATACTCTAATAGATTTCTTAAGTTTAAATCATAATTTTCTAACACCAGGCTTTGACGTTAATACGGATACTCTTAAATATATCTTATTATATTAGAGAAATAAATCTATTTTGATAAAATATTAAGGTTTATGAAACCTTACAAATACTTATATTAAATTCGAATTTGATATTTTACACGAAAATGTTGACGTTCATGTATGAATTTTCGGTAGAATAACTTCAATAACGTAATTAAATATTGATTATTTACATAATTTTAGAATGTTAAGCAGGATAATATCTAAAATTCGAATTAATTAATTTAATTATACTTAAACTAATTACTAATTAAATACATTTAATTAACTGTATTTAATAAGTTTAATCGGTTTTAATTTTTAATCTATTCATTTTAATTATGTTTTAAAATTTATTTGATCAATTGCATAGTTTCTGCTAGTACAATTTGGCATATGATTCCTTGTTTTATTTTTTTAGAAAGTTTGTATTAGTTTTCATACTTAATTATATTTTGTTTAGAATAATAATAATTATTATTATGTCGATTTAAATTTACGTCAAATTTAAAATGAATAATGTGCTTATTCAACAGATGTACCAAACATGGACACATGTTTGCAGCCCATCTGTATTTAAGGAATATTTATTTCGAACGTTTATAACATTCGTAAATTGTTAATTACTTTCAATTAGTAATATATATCCTTAAGTTGTATTGAGTACCGGTAAATGAACATTCTTCTGTATTCAATCTGTTTATTGAATGCTATTGCTAAATTCATCAATTACAAACATAAATTTTTACTATTTCCTAATAATTACATAATTTATCTTTTATGACATTTGTTTGATTAATCTATTTTTTTAAATAAAGGCAAATTGAGTTTTTGTATTTAAAAAAGTACATTATTTTTTTAATTATTGAATTTAAATTTAAGGCGAAGGGTGGTTAATAAATTTTCACTTAGACGACTGAAGAAATTCATAAATACTTAAAAATCTGTACATTTCTTAACATTTTACAAATATCGATAGAATCATATTTAATTAGTATGTTAGTGTGCTTATTAAATCGTACTTATAATCATTGACTGAAAAAGTGTATAATGTAGACGAAAAATTTTGAACTTCATAATGTTCTTAACTTAACTTTTTACCAACGTATCAGTTATTTCAATTTACTATTATATTATATTATATTATATTTGCAATCCATAATCAACCATATATGTGAGCGTATTGGGTCACAGTTACATTGAATGATTTTAATTTAATTGTCATATCATAGATCGTAATTACTGCATATGACACGGCATAGAAGGTTTATACAAATATTTCATCGATGAAGGCAAAAGTAAATAAAAAATTAAATAATTAATTATCCATTTGGGCTTATTTATTACAATTAAAAAGTTTTAAAAGTAATATCTCGCACAGTATTGTAGTGTTTTTTGCGTGGCAATAGTATTTGATATTTGCATATCGAAGCGAAACTTTTGTTAATGACCCTGCATTAAAAAAATTATAGTAAACCGAACAATCTACGAATCGCGCTAATTGATATTTAAATTTCAATAGTTGAGCATTGTTTGAAAGTTATCACATTTAACGATTTGCTTTAGTATGCATAAATCAAGATGAAACAAAGCTTAAAACAGCATAAATACGAAGTACTCTCGAGAGTTAAAAAGAACAGTGGAAAAAGTGTCAGGGAGAATGCATAATACATAAAGAAAGTACAAAGGCATTTATGGGACGACGAAGTCGAAGGATTGGGACGCGGTGACTAACAGAAGCTGCGGAATAATGATAAACGCGCGAGGGAGATCTCGAGCTGAAAGACGCACGCGCACAAGCGTCGTCTACGACATTAATCAGTTTGCAGGAACGCGAGGCGTCCGGATAATATAGGCGGTCCTTTAACGAGGCGAGCTCGGTTTCTCCATTACGCCTGGCACCGAGATTCCCTTTCACGTGTCACGTCCCGCGCTAAAGTCCAGAACGTGTCGCAAAGGCGGGAAAGGGCGTAACGCGAGCCAAGTGAAAGCATCGAGGTAGTCGAGGGTCTTCGCTCGTAAAAAGCGCCAGGTTATCTCGTGCCAGAAGTAACGGTGAAATCTCGAACGAAACCTTAGTCTTAGCAGCAGCTGGAACTTTAATCGCCGAGTCGCGTACCTCAGCAGCGGATCGCTCCCCGCGTAACGAAGTTAAACCGAATCCGCGTCCTCCTCGATACTTCGATTATTTATACACACTTTTCCTTACGGGTGTAAGTTCCTTTATGCGAGATTTTCAATCAAACATTCAAACTCTGAGATAAAGCTTTTTATTAAAGTTTACGAGTATTTTGCCGAGAGTTATTTCCTTCGGTGCCCTCGATACCGATTATTAATTTTGTTTTACGCTATTTCACGCCCCTTGGAGAAAAGTACCATCATTTTTTCATTTTCCTTACTACTACTATTTCCCATTTAAGGTCGCTGCATAATTAATAATCCTGCGCTATGATCAATCTGCGAGCTAATCCACCGGAGGTTTTCGGTTGTTTATTCGGTTATATATTCTGGAATACCAGTCGCGTTAACCCTTGGAATCTCGCCATTTGGAGGCCATTCGTTAAAATTGATTGAAATCACGTATCAGGCCTCGTGTAAATCTTCGAACGTGCGCTAGACGTTCGACTATTAAACATTCTCGGTATTCGTTGACGTAAAAGGGGGACGTTAGAAGTCGAAGAAAGTCATCGAGGCGTCATTGAACGAGTTTCCACCCATGAAACTCGGATAGTAAAGTGCGCTCGGGAAGAATCACAGAACATTAAGCGCGGTTTTAAAGTCAACTGAGTATATAGGCACTGGACAACTTTTCGACGAAGAGATATCTCGAGTCGCGGAGTGCGTATTGACCCGGGGGTCCCGGGCCCTCACGAGAAGCCGCAAAAAGGCCATCGCAGCATCCCCGGGCAAATCCGCGGGAGGCGCAATAACCTAACGACTCGCTGCCGCGATAATAAACGAATAAAAGAATTGGCTCGCGACCCCCTCCCCGACCGCACCGAGTTGTTACGATAGCAGTGAAATTAATGCGCACCGGTAAGTCGGACTGGCGCTAACAACCCGGTCAGGCCGCCTGTAAACGCCACCAACAGTTTGGTCCCCGGCCACCCCCGACGGATATATACGGAGTTATACGAGCGCGTAAACCGTAAAGCGTAAAGAGATAATGTCGGGCTGGTCCACCCCTGGCTGCTACTGTCCCACCCCCACCCTTCGCTCGGTATTGTCCTCTTTCAGCAGCGACCACTCGCAGCTACTTCACCGACTCAAAGACGTTTTATTAAAGTGCATTAAGTGCATTTGAGTGTTGCGGCTCCCGTAGACGCGAGTCCGAGAGAGAGAGAGAGAGAGAGAGAGAGAGAGAGAGAGTCCCCGTACCCTCGCGGCCATATTACTTTTAACGCCCGTAGAAAGAAGCTGCCGCAGTAGCTTCCCTCGTCGGTTTCTTTGCCGCTGCGGAATATCATAATGCCTTCGTTCTATCGAGGCTCGAGTGCCCCACCCCTTACCTTTGCGCGCAGTTCGTGTCGACGGAATTTTCTAATCCAATAACCTTAATGAAATATCTCGTCGGGTAAAATGCGCGAATCCGTGGCTATCGATCTGGCCCCGCCACTCGTTAATAAATCAACGCCGATCATACCAGCAATACGAGTACAATACAGTAGCATCCGCATTCTGCGCTAGAAGTACTTCAGCGGCTTATAATTCAGACGTGAACGCCACTACGCGGCACGGAATACGACCGCGCGAGCGCATAAAGGGCAACTGTTTTTATTATTGCAATAATTTTACAAGCATAAGCGTTCGACCGCTTGTTTTTTACGGCCATGCGCGTGCGCGCGCGCGTGTCCGACCATCGCGGGTGGTAAAATGAAGGAGAGAAAGAAAACGCCGGGGTGGCGGGAAATTCGAAATGTAAAGCCGACCAATAGAAGAGCAACAGCGCACGAGCACCGCGATCACCGATGCTTTCACGGCGATGGACTGCACGTCAAGTCGACCAAGAAAGCTCGGGAGCTTCTAGCGCGCGGTTTCGCGGTATAATTTTTGATTGTACCACCCACCCCCGTGTCCTCGATACGCGCGATACGCCCCGTTCGCTAAGTATAATCGAACCGCCCGCTCGTTCCCTACCGATCGTAAAAACCTATTTTGCTCTCCCGTGAACGAGAGCAGAAGTCGAGAAGCCTTTAGCTGGTTGCGGTTAAGAGGGAGGAGGGAGGAGCGTAAAGGCCTGTTAATGCCGCCTGATACTACTCG
The DNA here is from genome assembly GCA_018907045.1 of Wiebesia pumilae. Lineage (NCBI taxonomy): Eukaryota > Metazoa > Arthropoda > Insecta > Hymenoptera > Agaonidae > Wiebesia > Wiebesia pumilae. Next base: position 9,877,604 of record JACCHZ010000138.1, read on the forward strand.
AGCCGACCACTATTCCTTTTATTCCATTTCTTCAGCCACGACTTCTCGACTGACGGCGATTGCTTCCATGGAGTTTGTTCTTGCTCCCGTTTTCGACTCGTATTACATTTTTTACGATCTTGACCTTAGCTTCTTACAAATACATCGTAACTGCTTAGCAACTACCGCTAAGTTCTCGTACTTTTTACAGATTATTCTTGGTTCTATTGGTCTGTTCCGTTATAATGCGGTTAAACGAAGGAATTTGTCTTAAGCAACCATTGCCATTAGAGCTCTTAAAGCATTCAATCGTGAAACCCCGAGTTTCGTCATTCGAATAAAAGTCGTTGATGTTCCTTGGAGTAAGTGCAGCTTGGAATTTAAACAAAAATTTTCAAGTCAGATTCGTATCAATTTGTCTTTTTAAAGCCAAGTTACGAAGTTACGAGTTGGCCAATAAAATGTCTACCATGACGCCTACTGGATAAACTCATGGTACTTTTTACTTGAAAAGCATTTTTTTTTCTTATATTTTCCGATAGTCGGTTTATATGGAGATGGAATATCTGAGAAATTGAATAAAATGTAAATTATGAAAATAGGTTTACATGTAAAATCGTTAAATTTGTGAGAAAAAAGGAGAAAACACAGCGATCCGTAAGAATGTCAATATTGTCTAAATGCTTGAACGGTGATAAAAACAATTTACTTTATTCTGATTTGCAATTTTGACCTGAGCGCACGTTACGGAATACAGGTATTAAATTCATTGCACGAAAAGTATGAGTTGAGATGAAAATAGCGATGCAGAGGAGCGTGAAAATGTTCTGTCGAGTCGCTTCGAAAACGATTACGATTCGTCGGATGCACTTTGGTAAAAGTGCTGCTGCTCAGAAAGGAACCAAAGAGTCTCGGCGGGTTTTCCACATGCCAGCCTCCTTGGTATACATACGTACGAGTGTCAGCTTATACGCACACATCGGTACTACATACATACAAATAGACGGGCCTATACCTGAATAGATTCACGTGTACGTCGGTATGCCTTGGAATATATATTATTTAAGGATCTTGAAAAGCAGCCACACTTTCTGAAAAATTAAACATCTCCTAAAGTATTCTGGTCTGATTTCATGCTTTTTCAACTAATGTCAAGCCTACAATCTCAGACATTGCTTTTTAAAAAGAAAACATATTTACTATACAATACATGGAATAATAATACGTTTTCAGACGCTTTCATCAATTATCATTCCAACTTGAAGGTTCGGTTTTTATAATTACATTAAATATCTCGAAACTCAAAAGCAGCGCGTGTTTCTTTCCCTTGATATTTCCTTATATTTCTAAATTACAGTTGCACGTAAACTGTGTACTTCATTTGCAATTTAAAGCGGAACTTGGCTTCTAATACATATTATAATAGATTAATTAACTAATTTTAAGATGACTAATTAATTCTGTGTGTTAGGAAGGCTGTTTAATATTATAAGAGACTTTTAACCAATTATTTGCGAATGAATAAAGTATTTTAATATTGCATTAACTTTGCAAAATGTGCAAAGTAATTGTAATTGCTCGAAAGTATTAATGATGGAAAAGGCCAATTTCGGAATATTTTACATGTATAATGATAAAATGATATTTAATACACGTAGTTTTGTATTTTAATGCTCAAATTTTTTTATTATTCTTTTCTTAGATATCCAAGTGAGCCGAGAATACGCAAATAACTGTTGACGGTTTTTAAATATAATTTAATTATTGTAATAATTTTACGGCCAGCGAGATGAATTATTGTTTGTGAAAAACAGTAAATATGATTTTACATAATTTCATTTCGAGATTATTATAATCTGTAATAAATACAATAGAAACTGTAATGTTCAATGTGTGTATATTTATATATAATTCAAATAGCATTGAATTATAGTTATTTGAATTTTGCAGCATTAAAGGAAGCTTTTAAATTATACAATTGGTTAATGCAAAGTGTATAGCGACGTTGAAGCTATAATTCTTTTAATATACGTATTGAATACTAATATAATTATGTGCAATTATATACAGAGATTATGGTACTGATATTTTACCTTCATCTTTGAATAACTTTTAGTTTAAATAAAATGTAAAATTAATGAAACGTAATAAACAAGAACACGTTTTATCGTAATCAAATGAAATACACGGATATCACAAACGTTATTCAAGTCAGCTGGAAGTTTTTGTAATTTAGGTGTCTCTCCTTTCGAAATAATTTATGCTTCCCACTCAACATAAATAGCATTACCGGATGCCATAAATGGTACGTAACATGCCGAAACATTTGTGAACGTATAGGTTTTGGATATACGCGAGAGTCTCCGGATACTTTGGAAGGAAGTGGTTAAGTAAATCGAATGCAAATCAAAAAGTTAAGGGTTTTGCATTAATATGCATAAAATACGTAGGATTCAAGGCTAGACAGTCTAATTTGCAAACTAAAAAATGTCGCTCCAATTGCTGACTCATTCCGTGAAAGGAAAAAGAATGGAAAATAAAATAAAACTGATAACAAGAAATTGCAAGATAGGCACTTCTTTGCGGATTCGAAACTCTGCGAACTTTATAATTCTCGATCGAAAGATGCTTCCCTCTCGAAAGAAACCCAGAGAAGGTTATATCGGCAGAAATTTTGCGATATAAGTTAAAAAGCATGGTTAGACTTTGAGAATAACCAGTGTGTGGCGTACGCGCAAAGGCGAGTTAGCGAAGAGAAGACGCGTTTTTGATATTCCTCAACATAAATTTCAAAATTCTAAGAAAGGGTAAAAAAACAGGTATGGCGATACCTCATAAAGAATCCAGGCTTATTGAACTAAAAGTTCGCGATATCGAACTCGGGCGAACTCATTTTTAACTTCGAAAGTTTTGCGTGTATTTAGGTTGATTCCGCTTACGCTTTAAATTTTTAATCAAAACAGATACGAAATGTTCATGCTTATCTTGGAAAATCAAAATGTATTTGCTCACCTCACGTAAAAGCAAGGATGAAAGGCAGCGGGATTATCCTGCGGCGAGAACTTCGGCAGCGCTCCATGCAACAAAGCAAGTCTCAGGACTAGAAGAACGCCCAACTGAAAAAAAGAAACAACGGGTCATAAAACATTTTATGAATCCTTATGGTGACATAAGATTTTTAAATTTTTAGTTATTACTTGCTGTCAACGCGCGTTTATAAATACATAAATTTATATACTCGCGGTTAAATTTTTTATACCTGACAAAATTGTGCATGAATTCCTTCTCACGAAAAGAAAAATGAAGAAACATTAATTTTTTAATACAATCAGCTCTACGAGAAAATTTGATATAATTGTTTTGATATAATTATTTTGCTACTCATAAGATCGCGTTTCCGAATACTTCAAGAATCCACTTCTTGGTCACATCGGTTCTTTGGTAAACATCGGTTGAATATAAATCAAATTACCTTGGTATTTAAGTATTTCATCGTCTTTCTTATTTACGATTTAACTATATTTCACTTTCTTGAAATTCGAGCTTTCAATAAGTACACTTTCGTTAACTATTGTAATCATATATGAATTTCATACATTCGTATTATCGAGAATCGAGGGAAAAGGTTTGGAATACTGACTTCCTTAGGAAACCTAAATATGAATATCTGATGTATCCGTATTACACGACTACTTTTTTTATCTCCGCTTCAGTTCATATTTCCTAATAGAAAATGTGTTTTTGAGTTTCTAGCAAATATATCGAACCCCACCAAAAATTGAGCAACGGCTTTCAATATTTTACTCAGCAAGAAATTAAACGAATAAGAAATATACAGCTGAAAAATATATTGAAAAACTCATTTGGACAACAAAAGGTCTCTGAAGCACTCGAATGGAGAGGCGTTGCAGATCCTCCAGAAGTTTAGGGACACGAATACGAATTCCTTGCATTGCCGTCACGTCTTGGAAACCACGTCTAATAGACGTCCTCGCATCTTCGCGTCATCAACCAAAACTCGGATACACCGTCCCTTTCTCAGAAATCCGAGGCCAAGGAAGGACAATATCTGACAATTCAACGTATTCATATCTGCTGGATTTCAGTTGGCTGGGCAAGTACGGGATGGTCGAAGGGAAGCTCGACCATCCCGAGCGTGTATTTAATTCGCCCTCGTTTCCCCGAGTATTGAATGCGAGTGGAGAAAAAGCGGTAGATAAAGAAAAATAGGTAGGTTTTGAAAAAAAAAAAGAAAAAAAAGAAAAAAGAAAGAAAGAAAGAAACACCAACGGGACAGAGAGATAAGATACGCGAGCGCGCGCGCAGATTGCGCGATTCAATTCGAATATCTCGAAGTTGCCAGCTTTTTACTTAACTCGAACAAAACATATCCGATAAAGAGTTTTCTTTTACTGTCCAGATCAAAGTATCAACAAAAAAGAAGGTTAATAAAATGCAAGATGGAGGAAATAAATAAAATGCGCGAGAAAGAGAAACATAAAACGAGAGATTACGATAAGCGAAGGATATTTCAGGAGATACGGCAAGAGGGCCGAAGGAAGATATATAACCGAATCTGATGCAGAGGAATTGATCGAAAAAGCTGAAAAGAAGAGGTAGAATGATATTACAATCACGTGGACACTACGAGTGCCTGAATAATATCACCGCGACGCGGCCGAGGCAGAAATTCAATTTCGGTAAATATCCGGCCAGCAGTTACGACGAATCTTTTATTCGACGTTTTATCATCTTTCCAGGCCCTTCTTCTGTTTACTTCTTATTTTCTTGACTTTTAAACTACCCTTTTTACGCTTTCTAGATGATGAATCAATATTTAAGATTTTAGTTCTATTCATTTATTAATTTGAATAATCTCTTGATTGTAAAATGTACATTGAAAGCATTATTTATCCTGTATTCTCATAATACTGTCATATGTTTCAAATCAAAATTATCTTACTTTTATGAAGAAATATGGTGATTTCGAGGAAACCAAGTAAAGGACTGATTACTATAAAAAATTTCCGCCCTTGAGATTGAATTCTGAAAGGTTTATAACATCGAAAGTAAACGTTTTTGCTGCACGAGCGTGACTGTATTGCATGCAAGTTGCGCAGATATTTCTTCTTTGTTACTCGCTGAGTTTTACAGCAAAACATATTTTAAATTCGGAAAACTCGGTGCATGAAATCATTTATAGTTCGAAGTTCTTAGAGTTAAGCGTTTAATTCCCGATGGAAATTAGTACTTTGTCTTACTTTTCACCGTAATATTGCTCTTCACCGCTCAAAAATAGATTTCAATATGCAGATTCAAGTTATCAATACGTTTAAAAAATGCGGCAGTATAAAATATTTAGAAAAGTCTTGATATTTATAAGATAATTGCGTGTCATATTTTTTAATTATCTTCTTTAAATTCTTTTGAGTAAACATAACAGAAATGTATTAATTGACTTTATATTGTTCGTAGCTTTATAAGCTTCGAAAAAATATGAAAAATAAATTGAAGAATTAAAGTTATAAAATAACTACAAATCAGTTAAAACTACGACTGAGAGTAATTGCAATCGATATTAATTAATTTAAAATCCTAACTACTGTAATTTTCAATAAACTCACAAACGTTTTCTTTTTCTATGATTTTGGGAATACACAAAGCTCAGAGATATTAGATTTATCTGCAAAAATTTAATTATTATTACGTACATTACTTCTTAAATGTAATTGCAGAGTGTTATAGCATAATTGTATAAAAAATTATAATTTACGATAAGACCCCTATTGACATTAATCACTAATTAAAATGTATATATAATTTTAGAAACATGAGAAGTAAATTTTTCAAAATGATAAAATTGTTTATTTATAATTAACCGAAAGAATATTTATTATTTTTATTTGTAGTTCAATGCTAGATTTCATTCAATCATGACTTATCAATGTATTCATTATATATATTTTACGCTTTTAATTAACATTCAGTTTATATTAATTAACATGAAAATTGAGATTAATATTGGATTGTAGGAAATGCAAAGTAAATATACGTAACATATGTATACAAATAACTTTTATGATAAACTTTTATGCTTCGTTGTATCATTCAAGTGATATATTTGTTAGGCATTAGTTTTTAAAAAAAGGATATTTTCTGAAATTGAAGAAATAGACTTTGCGATTCAGAATAATTTTATACACAATTGAATAAATAAATAAAATTTTTCTCGCTAAATATTTTAAGTATTAAGTTATCTACTAATTAACAAAATTAAAAAATTCATTATACATCAGAAATATAGGGAATAATCAGAAGGAATAATTACACACAGTAGATCTACATTTAAAAATGAAACTGCATCAACTAGTTTTACTGCAGTCGCTTTATTATTAATATTTCATCAATATGATTTTTAATGTGAAAATGTATGAGTATGCTATAATATGTGAAACTGTTCACGGATACTTGTGAAATTTAAATTTAAGAGCATAATAAATAACGTACGTAAACGTATATTTTACCGTGATTCATTAATAAATAAAATTTCCTTAGCCAGTAAAAGGTTATACGCGAATCAACTGATAAGTAAATTGAACAATAATGTAAGGACAATAATAATATTTGTTTCGATGAATGCTAATAGTAGTATAATAGAAATTCTTATACTCGTCGAAGAAAAGTGTTAAGATGACTTTAGACTTTGACAAAAAATCGTAATTAAATATTTTCAACCCATATGTCATTCTAGATTAATTCTAGAGAACATTAAATTTAATATATGCCATTCGTACGTTTAACGTAAATCATGTAGATATTTTGTAGTTTCTTTTATAAGAATATGCTAGTAATATTAATTAGAAGTGCTCCATTTCTTTGAAATGATTTGCCTGCTACGGAGAAATTTTATGCCCGAAGATAAAGGAGAATTTCGGATGACTTATGAGTATGTGTAAAGGGATGAGTAATAACATACAAGAGCTCGCGCTGAGCGTCTCATTTGGTCATAGGCTAGAAGTAAATACCAAGGGTGTATGGACCGTGGGTGTTCAGATTCGTGTCACGTGCAACGGCATTTAGTAAGCAAGCGACGTAGATTACGCAGTGCCTACAAACAGTCGACTTACGAATATACACAGAATTTGTGTACTGAGGACCAGTGCGAAGATGTAAGAGCAGAACTACAGACTGTGAATTCGGTTAAATTCATGACTGCGATCGTTGCAGCGATTGTTCGAGTAATCGTGAGAACGATGAAAAATAACAGTCAAACATTTTCTATTTCCGTACGCACAATAAAAGTAAATAAGTCCTTCGTCGTCCGCAACGAAACTCTGTCGTAATTTCAAAAAGCAGTCGATTCTTGTTCAAATTATTTTCTAATAAAGTTACGATTTTCATTATGGCAGAAAATGTGAAGCGAAGTGAAGGGATGAAAAACTTTTCAACATATATTTATTCAAGTATTGCAATCTAGAGTCGTTTCGCCTTAACACAAATGATGTGTTGCGTAACGTAAAATATGTAGGAAATAAATAAACTATTATATAAATTATTACATTATAGTAATGTTATTGACAATATAGATAAATATATTTTATAAAGAAAATTCAAGATACAAGGCAAGTCCAATATATTATGTAGCGAAGTATTTATAAAGAGTTACTTTTTCATGTTTTTTTATCAAATCTGTCAAAGACACTTGGTCAACACTTTTCTCAAATTCAATTTAAAACCATTTTTTCATCTTTACCTTATCGTAGGTAAAACTTAATGTGATTTTATTTAAAATTTAAATAGTGTGTTAATATTAATTTTAATAATTTCATTATCCTTCTAATATTTTTTTTCTAGAAGCCTTTTTCATACAAAAATTCATATATTATTTACAGAGAATTAGAATTCATAATTTCTTATCAGAAATCAAATATAAATTTCTTAAACATTATTTCATTCCTACCATTTAATATTGTATCAAGATGTTTCAAATTATTTATCGTATTCAAGATTTTATTCTATTCTTCTATTATCCTATTCTATTCATGATCGTATTTCAGTATTTCTTCACTTTATTTTAAATTTATTTCTTTTTTACATCTAATAAAGTTCTGCACTTTCAATTACAATTTCTTTATTAGATTTTAACGATACGTTGGATGTACGTTATATAAATTTTAATCTTACAGTTTAAAAAGTATATTGTGATATTTCTCAAAAATATTACGTAAGTACGAAAAATATAAAAATTTGTTCTCAACCTGTTATTATTATTTCTATTTTGCACAATAATATAGTTTAATGATAGATACATGACGAATATACGTTTCGTATTTGTTACTAGATACAGATGTATATTACAAGAGAGAATTTTAAAATATGCTAATTTATACGTTATCTGGCAAAAATATTTGATCAAATGTGCATAAAATGTATTTTTAATGAATTTTTCAAGTTATACATTTAGTAACCAGTTACAATGAATATCGATTGAAAGATTACTCAACTTACCGGTATCAAAAAATTTGATTGTGGTCTATTTCGCGTAAAAACCTATCTCATGTAAAATAATTAAATCTGCACCATATAGATCGATGTATTTATTTGAAGTTGTTTATACGATTGTTTACGATTGCGTTGCAAATAAATAGTAGAGTTGAGTAGAAAAAACCGATGGCCTGCATGAGTTAAGTAGAAGAAGCGCGTATACGTCAGACGGAGGACAGGAAAAAATTTCCAAGAGTAGTAGTTGGAAGAGCGTAAGATTACGCAAAATTTCGAGAGGATTATTCGCAGGAGCGAGTGTCCAAGATTGAAAATACGCCAATTTCGGGCCAAGTGAGAATAAATAGTGGGCGGGACATGCAACACATTACAGGGAATGGCCAAGTGATCTAGGCTAGGCTCGAGGGCCTCGGAACGTCGTTTCTCCTCATTTCTAGTATAAATTAGCATAACTTAGGCGTCGATGAACGGGACGAGTTGGCCCGTGTTCCATAGGGCGTTATACGAGGGAGTTGCAATGAGCAAGGAGTAACTGCGGTCGAGTCTACGCGGGCGGTAGAGGGGAGGTTCGAGCTTTGGCTCACGCGCTTGCGGGCACGAAAGCAGGGGTCGAGAATAGGAAGGCGCGCTTTCACGACTTTCACGCGATACCGTACGAGCACACTCGCCGTTTGATGCCACAGCCGTTAGTCGCTCATAGCCGATGTTTTTACTCTTTGTCAGTAACCGCGGTGCAGCCTTTGAGCCGTTCGTCGAGCGTTATGATGTTGCACCCACGAATGTATAATCGAATGTGTGGCCTCTATGGAAATGCCGATGAAGGGACCGTTGGAACATTCTCATTTTGCATACCTGCAACCTTCTCTTGCAATCCACGATTATTTATTGGTCCGGCCCCTTTGCCCACGCGTAATTGCATTCCAAAGCCAAACATGATCTTCGCAATTTAAGGAATTTTTATGGTGCCTTGTACTCTGAACATATAGAAGCGCAGTTATGAAAACTGGTAGATTATAAAAAGAGTGTATCGTATATAGCAACTTTTAGGATTTTCTATGAAATGGCATACTTGTTTAATAAATACCGTTATTAAGAAAATTTCAGGTATTTGGAACTTAAGATTTTGTGCGTTGAAGATTTATTTATAAGTAAATAATTTTGCTATCTGTAATAATTAATATTCTCTTTTACTTGATGTGGGACCTACTCTAAATATTAATATAATATAAAGTTTCTGGATACCAAATACAAAACATTAATTGTATCTTAAATTTTTAAAAAGCAATCTAAATATCTGAAAATAAATTTAAAAAGACAGTTCAAAAAGCAGCAATTGTAAAATCTAAAATAAAAGAACAGATTTTTTTGAAGCATAGGCGTGTGTTGGAAAAAAGGGAAAGACTCAATGTTCTTCTATGTACATTTAAAAATATATATTACAAGTGGAAATAATCAGAAATAAAATTTACTGTATGTATAAATTATATACAAATCTAGTTTATACAACATATTTTCTAGAAGAAATATCTCATCGTGTGAGGTTAAAGCACAAAAATATTTATTCAAATTAAAGTAATTAATTTAATAAAAACTTTTTATACGTACAGATATTAATCTAACATTATAACTTTGATAGTGATTTTCGTGCCCGAAATATTATAAATATCTTGAATAAAAAAACATCATTGCTAATAACAAATTGAAGTAAATCAAAGCAAGAATAAAACACTAATTCTTAAGTTATTATATTAGGCGAATTATTAAGCATCCTGGCAATAATTATAAAAAAATAACGAAAGGGATCGATTATTAGTATAAGTATTAGTATGATTCCATCTATCTATAGCCGATATATATACTAATTAATATGATTATAAACGTCGGAATGTAAATATAGCAATTCCTGTTTTTAAAACATCTGACCATTATTAATTGTATTAATTCGGGATTATTTGAAAGTACCGTTAATTTATTCATTATATTTTTTGAGACTTACACTTTGAGTAATTTTAAATAGCATATCAGTTTTCTTTTAGAATAGAAATAAAATAGAAATAAAAAAGTACAAGTAATGGTTATTAAATGACGTTACAGACGGAAACATTCCTAATTAATGAAATTTAGAAAGAAATCCTTTTATTAATCTTACGTATATTCATTTAAGCGAGTTTAGAAAAGAAATCGATATGTACAAAACTTGATATAATAGATCAATGGATAAATTATTTTTACTTTGTATTTGAATTAATTGTATTTCATCGATACACCTACATTCACTTACGTAAAGACAAAATTTAGTTGTAAAGATAAAATCAAATAAATTCTAAAAATGAAAACAGACACGCGAACGTTCGTAAAAGAAATAAAGTACTGTACACGTATAGTACATCGATAGCTTAAATAATTGGGTTTATTTTTATCAAATTGGAAAACAACGTTAATACCTTTAGAGTACTATACTGCAAGTTGTAGCTACTTAAGTTTCAAATAATTTCGATTATTAATGGATCAGTGAAGGATATATGGTAGAGATAGGATATTATGCGTATTTTATATGTTAATTCGCGATCATCGAATCTTCTCGGGTTTTTTCGATATAGATTAGTGCTCTTTTTTACTTATTCGCATACGTGTTACCATCGGTTTCATCTACAGCGAAAACTTCTTATACTCCTGATATATATAAAGTTGCTTAATATGGAGAAAGCCGCAGAGTTACTCTCTCATGAATTTATCCGAATTGAGAGTATGACGTTAGGTAGGAAAGTTCGAGATAGACGAAATGGTGGAATTTTGTGCATCGAGATGAAGTTCTCAAAGGCCGCAAGATAAGGAATGGAGAAGCCAATCACACGTTACGACAATCCGCGCGTGACCCTCGAAGGTTTTACGAGGAGCCATTAAACGTTCGTATGCTTTAGCGAGGTCCACGTCGTAGTTTCTCTCTCCATTTCTCTCTCATTCTCTCCCTTTATCTCCCTTTCGCTATGCTCTCTGTGTCCTCTGGCTGGAGTACTTTGCAAAGATGAACGGAATCGCTTGCTACCCGGCCCACGGCACTTTCCTGACCTTTTTATCGCTGCGAATTAATTTAGACGGCTCTATTCTAAACGCTATTATTGTCTCGAATAACGGCTCCTTTCTGTGCCTGTGCACGACTGTGCACGACTCGCACGTCGCCCACGGGCAATTCTTGGGCTCCGACTGATTCGCCGCTGAAATTTTCCAACGGCCGACTGGTCATGAATATTTGATGCGACAACTTTTCTAACTTATAACGATCTCCCGCGGAGCAAATTCACCGTTCTTCCGCAGCCTTTGTATAGCGCCAAGCTGTCAAAGTCACTTTTGCGAGAGGATTGGAATTTCGCGAGAAACTTCACTTTCCATTATATGGGTGGCATAAGTGAAATAGCACCGGGTAGACAGCCATTAATAGGATTTGTCTGCTGCGTAACAAAGGCGTAAACGTAAAACGGCAGATCTTAAACGAGATAATAAAAAAGACCATTCGCGTCTATCGATTTGTGCTTGCCGACTAGCGATTCTAGGCGATCAGTCATTCGGGCCCTTTCTACGGCTTCTCTCGGCACTCGCGTGTTTTACAAATCCATTCATGGAAGATTTTCTAATCTCTTAGTCTTGTGGACTAAGCTCTTATAAACTTACCGAAACCAGTAGAGTAGCAGCGCGTCGTGTAAATAGCCTTGATTCATCGTTCCATTTTGCGCCGAAAATGGACCTGCAATACAGAACGACATACTTAAAAAACGATATGCATTCGATATTTCATGATGGTCGCTGAATAAAAATTAAAAGAATTTTATTTAAACATAATTAATGCTAATAAAAAGTGTATACGTGAATCCGTTATGTAAAGAATGTTAAGCTATAAGAAGGAGAACGTTTTTTGCATAGTACTAACGTTTACCGTTACATAAATCAATTTTTCCTTCGGTAAGTATGGACTTCTTTTAAGAATAGTTCTTGTACTACTAATGATCCTTCAGATTTCATAAGTTTTCTCAAAGGAAAAAAATTCCGTATAACACGAACATTTTTCTTGTACAAGTAAGTTAACTAAAATTGTTACGAATTCTATGCATAAAAGTCATAAAACCAAATAAAATTTTTTTATTAAATATTGTGCTTAATGTAAACGAAACTTTTAGAAACTTTGGTTAAAAGTTCTTGTAATATTTCTTTCATGGAATCAGGATTCGACTATATAATAAATTTAATACAATATCTAGGAGAAGTTCGTATAAGTTTATTCTGAAATATCTGGAATTCGAAATTTTCAACCACATAAATGCATACGTAATCTACAATAACCGTTCAAAATACCACATCAATTAAATTAATTTGAATTCCTATCTTTATAAGCATTACATAATGTAACGTTACTACTTAGTCACTTACGTAAATATGTAGTGAATAAATATGGATTTAGCCCATAACATAAATACGATTTAGCGTAACGTATAAAAATAATTCAAAGTAAAGTAGGCAACATATCACGATACAAAGTTGCTTCATTTCCTTTTGTTTCTCACTTTATTCAAAACTGTTATATCAATGTTTAATTATGCCAAAGTCACTGTAATGTACGTATTGTAAATAAATTTTAAAAACACTTAGACATTAGCGTTTGAACAAGTTATTGTAAATATTAATTTGAAAAACACGAGGTTGCATTCGTAGAAGCCTAATTTTAAGTAAGCAAACGTTAATTTGCGATTTTGAAATTCAATTTGCTACAGCTAATTAATTACACATATATTATTAAATGTGTTTTCATTTATTACCTTTTAATAGAGTGCCAAGTACGACAGAGATCATAAATAAGATTCAGTAGTAAAACAGTAACGCCAGTTTCTTTAGCAAGCATCGACAGTGCTCCGAAGCCAATACTTCTCCACACATAAGCTGTTTGCTGCCTGAAATTAGAAAATAACATATTATTTCGCGCAGTCTACACAGAAAATAGAAACGGATATTCGAAAAGAGAATAGATATTCATACATATTATGAAGATACTTATGTACATTAATTATTAAACTGACATTTGCACATAAGAAACGATTTTATTACATCTAACATTGATTTTACAAGTGCAATATTAGTATCATCCGTTTGTCTATTTTTTTATTAAATTCGACCTATTTAAATGATATTTATATTTTTAACAATTTTACTTCTCCACTTTTCAACGGTCAAATACCGAGTACTCCGAGAATTTATCTATAATTAAGTTCAAATTATGCAAGCTATTGCTATCCATAAATAAATTTCCCTTATTAATGTCCTTAAGAAGTGAGCACTCATTCGCAGTTGAGCTCTCGTTAAATTTTATGAAGTGACGTTCTTTTTACGTTATTAACTGATTATTTTTCTACGAGATTAATCTTGATCACGTTTGAATCAGAAAATCTTCACAAAAATCATTCAGTTTATTCATTTTGACTTATCCGTAGTTAATATTTAAGATGCGGAGATTTTGGTATCAGAGAAACTTTGGAATCTCTTCCCATTTCGACGATTAAGTGCTACATCATTATTCTGAAGCAGGGATCGCACCATTTTGAAAAAGAAAAGGAGAGAATCGATACTAGATGAATCCACTTCTCTATCGTTTCAATCTATCGTTTTAATCTCCCAAATGGAACATTCGTGTCGCCCTACCTTCGTTGAAATTAATCGCCTAACGCGATACTGAATTTATATATGCTATACTCGCATAAAATACTAAAATGTTGACCTCCGTACGCATTTTGAAAATAGTTTAAACATATCTATGTACGTATTGCTCCGTACTTTTCGGAAATGTCGAATTCTATTTACACAGTTCCGATGTATTTTAATAACAATGTCCATTTAGTGACAAATTTAATTTAATATTTCGATAGATTATACGTATTTAAAGAATACGTTATTAATACCTATCTCGTCAAAAAGTACATTTATTGCGATTATAATTTAGAATGTGGACACAGAGTTCATAAATATCGAAAGCTGAAAAAGGTCTATTTAATTATAGAAATATATATTCATAGAAGAATAAAATCATAAAGCTTTGGATATACAGATTCTTTCATGTGACACATACTATTTATTTTTAAAATAGATAAAAATCTTTTAGGAGATACAATGTTTAATCACATGTAAAAGAGAACTTCATTTCTGTTTTGATTAAAAATGACATTTGCGAATTTAGATACGAATTTTGTAGTTCGTTTCTTATAATATGTTTATTCTCGTATGTAAGACAGTAAAGCCTCATTTGTTATGGTAAATATCTCTTGTTAGCGGAAAATGTATTTCCTACATTTAGAACGTACAAGCTGAAGCGGAATCTGAGAAATTTCTTACTGGCGCTTATAATTAAGACTTTTTGAATTCTTTCACTTTGTTTAGCTTGAGTAATATACAAACTATGCGTCTTATAGCATACATTTTAAAATATTTTGAATAAAAATGTATAGTGATTTAGCTTTAGTTGCAGAGTTGGCAATTGTGTTCCAATGTTTCAATGATGTTTCAATCCTTATATGTTTTATTCCGTCGCAAAAATCAATCGTTACTTTATTTCCATCAATGCTATTAGCTGTTAAGGTATTGAACTTGCTGTATGTGAAGTCCGTATCTTTGAATATTATAAATTATAATCTATGAATTTCTATTGTTATTTTAGTTTTGACCATATAAATGAAATTTGTAAATATTTGTAACAAGTAAATTACTTCTTATAATTATTTTATAAAATACCACAACGAACATCAAGAAAATTAAAGTAAATTCTTTAAATATTATATAATTTTTCAGAATATAGATTACATTTTAGTTTACATGGAAAACTTTACGTTGAAAAATGGTAAATTATTTTTATCTCACGTTTAAAAATTTAAAATATAAAAAAACTGATCATGTTAGAAAATGTATTTAAATCTATCCAATGCAAGCAGATTTTTTTACTAATTAAACATATCGGAATAAAATCTTAGATTTTACCGGTTACTTTAGATAATGTGATGTTAATACGAATTTTACACGGCATGGAAAAATTCTTATCCGTGTAGTTTACGTTTGTTCCAATCATCTGACAATTTAGCATCGCAATATCTTCACTAATAAAACACATTAACGAACCAATTGGGTTAATCGTGTGATACCTCAAGTACATTATGCGTAGAAGAGAATTTAAAGACTTTTCATTGCATTATACTTTCAACTAATTTAACCTTGTACCATTTCCCAGAGAATTCGCATGGAATATTTTTTGCACTTGAATGATTTTATGCCATTTCCTTGTATCTTCCTTCTTGCCTCTTCGTGGAATACCAGACTGTATATTCACCGCAGCGGAATCAAAGTCCTTCTTGTTGTTTCGATTCAACTATTTGCAGCCCATCGAGCATCGGACAATGCGATTCGTTTGGTTGAGAGCATGAACTCGACCGTGTCTTCGTATTTCGAGGCTTCGACGAGAATGACTGGGAGTACGATCAAGGAGAAGGATTTCCTTGCTGCGCGCTCGAGCAAATCGTGTATAAATAAGCTCGATCGACGTGGTGGTGCATAAAGAGCATCGCGCGCCTCTAATGTGGTACCCGAGGCTTATTTATCCGACGAGATGACGTTTACATTTGGCTTTGAGTTCACGATCTCCACTCGACGCCTCATTAAATACTCAGCGTTTGCGAGAAATGACGCGATGTCGTACGAGCTTTTGGCTTACGAGGCCCAAAAAAACGGACAAATCTACCCTCGCCTGACTCACTGTGTATGCGCTTTCATGCATAATGCATCGAGAGCTGCGTGGCTGGCAATTAAATACTTCCTCCCTACCTCTGTGAAGTCGTTAAAAACGAGCACCTCAGAGGATAACGTCCTTGCTACGAGCTCCGAAAGGAACATTCATTATTACTTGTGTGTGCATGAAAAAGGGAGACAGAGAGAGATAGAGAGAAAGTGCACGCGCAGCACCACACGTAGTAAGTTGGAATGCTAAATAACGAGGGAACCCTTACGCGCATGCGTGCATCCATTGCACAAGTGCCCTCGTAGCTTGACACACTTGCCTCCTTTCTCCGTTGGCCATTACTCGAGTGCCTCCCAAGGAAGCGCCTGTTTTTCTCATTTCCCAAACTTCCTGTGGCCCACTTTCATCACCAGGGTACACAAATCGAGCCGTAATTTCTCGTAACACGCTAACTTGGACGGTGATCGACGCATGAGTCATTGTTGAAAAGTGAAACTCCGTAAACTCTGCGAAGGATTTTCGAGTCGAAAACAAGACAATTCAGATTTTGTCGCAGACTATCCTGATATAAAACTTGTGCACTAATTGCAAGCTTTGTTCTTCATGCGCGTAAATGTATTATTCCTTTCTCATTCCTGAGTCTTTGTCATTTAAATCTTCGATAATTCTTGAAAACTATCTTTAAGTATGTTTCTTATATAAGCACACAGTCTCGCGCTTCGCTTACTTTTGCTTTACACCGCAAATCGAACAACGATTTGTTTTACGCAGCAACGATCACTCATTTTCCTTAATGTCGAAATTTTTCATTGTCAGAATTTTTTAAATTAATACGTAGCGCGGCTCATTTAAAAGAAGTTAAACTTTTTTCAACGACTTTTACTGAATAAACGTTCTCTTTTCCTTTAGAAAATGCAGTACGTCAAACTTACCCGTGATAAGCGAGAAACGATAAAAGGAAGAAAATACAAGCAAGAACGTCAGCTCTTCCAACGATTCCAGTCACCTGAAACATAAATTTATTTTCTCTTATTGCATTTGTATTACTATGGACTCGCAAATTTTTATGGAAGATATTTTATCATTCATTAAGTTTCATAGATGGCTACGCATTAATAAAATACATATATTTTCCACAGTACGAAGAGCAAGTTTTCGTATCATAATTCGCTTCAGCTGCGTAAAATTAAAATTAATAACGCTTCAAATGAATATGTGACAATTTATTTATTTATTCCAACCACGATATTATTAACTTTAATACGTTTAAATAGATAAAAGTAAAGTGAATAACTTTATTTAATGGTAAAAGATCTCATAAAAGTGAGTGTACGCTCGGATGAATGAGAGAAACGAGTCTTGACTCAGCCACACCGAGAATTTTACTCTAGTCATTCAGTGCAGAATCCTTTCCTGAAGGAATTACCCCTTCTTTCAATTCAATCAGAGCACTTCACTATGTGATCGTAAGTAAGTAATTTTAATCTTAAAAATAGAAACCTTTTAAAAAGATAAGAGTTACGTAAAATGAGATCTTTGCTCTCTCCATCATTTCATACATTTTTTTTCAATAAAGTAATTTAAAAATCAGATATTTTATAAGTCATACATACGTAAAGAGTCATTCAAGTAAATCCCAAAGTTTATAAATATTTCATTTGGTGAGTAAAATGGTCGAAAGTAAAGTAAAGAGATACGTGGTATACGCATTACTAAATAATAATATATTATTAAGATATATATATATATATATATATATATATATATCGTACGCGCACATGAAATTATAAAGCGCATATTGGCAATAAAGATACTTTTTATAAGGACATGTTTGCGTGCCCGCGTAAATGCGTACACGTACACATACGCTCGCATGCACTCAAATAGAAAATATCGCAGAATAATCCCTTGAATTATTTTAAAATAATAAGTTAGAAGAGTATAATATGGTATAACGAATATGAATAATAAATTTAATTTTATTTATATACATACACATATACATACATCTTATTCTGCTATTTAACTTTATAAAATCTTAAATTTGAAATTTTTGTAATTTTAAATATATTTAAAGTTGACAGATGATCAACTTAGCTATAAAAGAAATATTGAACAAATGAACGATACAATTTATTACAAAAATTACCGTTTGTGATGTAGTTTCAATTAGAAATGTTTGAATATGAACTAGTATACTAAATATTTAAATATTAATTTATTTACTTATTTATAATTCCCGATAACAAGTTAAAAAATATATTATGTGCAATAATTGAAAATAAAATTACTTAAAGTACATACGTATATTTAAAGTGACTTATCTTTCTTCAATATTTCCGAAGGAAAAATTTTCTACTGAATATATTATGGTTCATTAAACGAATGTTATACATTTCTTACGTATATTTGAAGATGAAATAAAAATTGAGTTTTATTATTATAAAATATTTATATTATAGTTTTAGAAAAATACGCTTTTATATTTTTTCTATAAATTTTTATTTTAATTTAAATATTTCATTGTATGCCATAATAAGTAAACGAACTGTGTCAAATAAACAAACGGACGATATGACAATTAATTTATCGGTTTTTAGTTTGTAAACTGATATGCAATATATTATCATACCTACACGTGTAATAGAAAATCGTTGCACCCATGTGTTTACATATATACGCGAAAAAATTAAATCCAACTCCACTAATTGTAATCTGCATGCTAGATTTTCAAAATAAACTTCAAGTTTATATTGAATTTTTTTTTTGTCATAATATAACATTCTTTATTAAGAAGATAAATAATTTTTGCATGGAATACGTAAACGAATATATCGACGTAGATAATTCAAAACTAAATTACAAACTATGACTTTTGCAAGATTTTTGTATATTTCATAATCAATCATTCATTAAAATCTTAATTAAAATTTTTATTATTTAAAATTATTATTTGTAAATCGTATTTTATAAACTTGAATTTAAATAAATAAAGTTGAGTTATAATCTATTGCGCAGACACAGTATGAATGAAATATTTAATTTGCAAAAATACTACTTAATTAGTACAATTAGTCATTTTATTTATAATGACTGATCATTTCTTTATGAATTTTGCCTTTAATTAAATATAAATTAAAAAAATAGTAAAAGTATAAGTAGTAACACTAGAAGTCTTACACTAATGTATAAGTTAAGAGCAACAGAAAATTCGAGATATTTAGATAATAAAATAAAATTCCAGTTAGATGATTCTCAAAGTATTGGCTATGTTTTTAACAATGTAAAATAATAAAACGTTGTTTGTTCTGGTGACTAACTAAGCGAGTAAACAAGAAGTTAAATAAAAATCTGAATTTTGAAAATTTAATATTCTTATAGAACAGATATTTCTTTTAATAATAATATAGTTTTTGAGTAGTGACTCTTTATTTATACTTACTATGATACATTTTATTTGATCATAAACAAAAAGTTACTTGACTTTTCTTATTTTCGGATGAGATAAGCTAGTTTTGGGCATAGAATATTCACAACTTTTTAATCAGTTCGTTTTAATTCAAAATTAATATCAACCAGATTTTGTAGAATATCACAATAGCGTAGTGTATTTTATTATATACTTATTAGTTATTTATTTAAATAAATCGTAATTTATAAATGTGGTAAATTTTATTGTAGTATATTTGTATTGTTACAAAATTTATTTTATTCATCACGAGTTTATCGAAGCAATATTTTCTCTTTTCATCAAGTTTCAAATTAAAAAAATATTTTGTTATTCATTATAAACTTCTTATTATTTATAATATATTAGTATATAAGAATTATTTCTAAGTTATAAAATGATTGAAAATTAATATTGAATTTGCTCGAACCATGTCAGGTAGTAACTTAATATATGTTAATTTATTTATGGAAATTAAATTCCGTTGTAAGCAATATGATAACATTTTCTGGAAATAATTGTAGTTGAGCGTATCATGTTGGTGATTCGTGTGAAGTTATTTAATTCTTTACAGAAATTTTGAAAGAGGCCTAAGAGTACACTTTGCAACTAATCTATGTGGCAACTAATAAGTTTAGCCAAAATTATGTATTCTCTTTGAATTGCATCTTTTAATATATATTGGAAATACATGATAAAAGTGGGATCATAACTTCGACATTAAATATTTAAACTTTGCGTACTTCTCTTTCAGATTAATCATTGTATGAATTTATAAATTGATATTGACGGAACCTGGAATTTGCAAAGAGAAACTTAGTCACTTAATTGCGAGTCAACTATCCATGATTGTCTTTTGTTTTATCCACTAGTATTATATCAATATTGTGAAACTGAATAGAAAGCAGCTGCTTTCTATCAAATGATAGAATTTCACAAGTCTGAAATAGCATCGATCGAGCCTACTAACTATCAGTATCACTTTTCAACGAAGAATTTAATCGCTACTTGTGTGCTTGTTTCTGGCAGTACCGAATTTCACTGAGAGCGAGAATACGATCCTTCTTACCTACAAATGCTGAAGCTGCACAATTAGGGATGAACGACGTGGGAAGTTAGTGGACTTGACTATCAGACTTATAACTATAAGGAGAAACCTAAAGACTTGAAGCTACAAGTATTATAATTTCTACAAGTTTGACGTAGAAGTTTTCTGGAAGAAGTCTTAAAAATTGCACATTATTGAAATAATTGGCATGATTGTTTGGTTCAAAATTAATAAGGATGCAACATATACGCAATTTAAATTAAGTGCAAACTTTTAATGATTAATTCAGTAAATTATCTTAATAATATGTAATTTATTTATACGTGATGATTTAATATATCATGCAAAATTTATATTACGAATCTATAGTAAGAAAAATACTCATTAAATTACAATAACCGCCATAAAAATTTTGATTTATTACAAACAGTGTCCCTTACAAATAAACTTGCAAATCCTTATACATTTATTAATATACTTATGTACTCATCTAGTGAAATATATCTGTCGGAGTAATGAATTACGAATAGTAATATTTATATAGTAATTATAATTTTGTGTATAACAATTTTATAAATTCTCTATTTTAATAATAATTTATTTTGTAAAAAAGAATGATAATTTCGATAAAACTTATTCGATAAAACGTCGCTAAGCAGATAATGAATAAAAGTATATATAAAGTGTTCGAGCTTAATCATAATTTGAACATCGAAAATTAAGAATGGCCTAAGAATAAAGTATCGTTAATTTGAAATGAAATTGTGAATACAAGAACTATGATTTAAATAGTTTTTAATATTTTCTTAATTAAATATTTATTATTCTAGAAAACTTTTGAGAAAAATATGAAAATAAAATAATTGATGTTGATGATCTGGTGAATCATCGATAAGAATTCACGTTGAAGGGCTACAAATGTTTAATTATTAAAGCTTTACTTATTATTCTATATATTTGAATATAAATACATAATTATGAATTAAGCTGCGTGTACAGGAAATAATTTTTATAAAGATTTATTAAAATATTCCTTTGATTTGTCCTAGTTATAGAGTTGTTAATAACATATTGTAAATATGTTATCCACATATTTTATTTAAGTCCAATGCATTCATATTAAAATTCTAATTTATATATTGTACTAGTAATGCTTTTATATATCAATAAAATTATACGGAATAAATTGAACAATAATTTTATTAAATTCGAAATGAATTTCAAATGGAAATACATTTTATATTCTTGTATTAAACCAAGCATTGACGGAGTAATCCATAAATACCCGTAGAAATAGATAAAATAAAAGAAATATTGAAATTAGTCGAAAATTTGAGTCATTAGCACTGCTCTTTAAACATCGATCCATTATATACTTTGAAGTATTCCATCATTACGATAAAATTATAAATCAACGCTATTATGAAAGTATTTCAACGTATTCGAAGAAAGGTAGTCTACATGTATTAATAGCGATAACTGCAACCACGCAATAGTAATTGGTCCATCTGTGCGAATTGTTTGTACCAGTCATAGGCTAATGTAACTGCAAGCAAAATCGAATACGTTATTAAATTTCCTATATAAAATTACAATGTAATAAATGAATGTTCGAATAAGTGAGATCTGTCCAATGAATTTTAATGTAAATGAGTAAACATCGAGTAATACGCATTGCACCATTCGAATAAATTTTCACTAGCGCCGGAGAGAATAAAAAAACGCAGTTCTCCATTAATTCACGAGATTTAATTAAAAATCTTTATGGAGTAAAGGGGCGAGTGTAAAAAAATCACGTTCATATATAGTCGGCCGTCTGCTTCGTCAGTGTCGGGACGAAAGATCTAGCAGGTGCGGGACAAAGAAGATTCCTCGGCTCTACTTACGATAACAGAGATAACGGCGTAGACTGCCACGATAAATCAGCCGAGCCGAGTTTCCAAGCGAAGGCCGAATAGTGACTGACACTCGCGTGTGATATAGAGCCAAGGCAGATTTATCTCGTTGACGGCCGAGTATCCGCGAATCCAATTTCACGAAATAGAGACTCGCTTATTCTCGCGTAATTGCGACTCGACACCGCCTCCCTTTATTTATCGATAGCCCTGTACCTCCATTTTTACCTACGTATACGCACACCTGTATGGCTTAACAACAATTAATAGGGACTTACAAAGGGTCCTCGAGGAGCAACGAGAAAGTTCCTCCTTACTCCTCGGTTCTCCGTTGAAACTTGGCGCTCGGTGCGTTCTAAAGAACCCGAATGTCGATGTATTTAGGATATGTTTACATCCTATCGGTAGCATCGACACCCTGTGCGCATGTCTACTGAAAGTTTGCTCTAGTTTATACTTTGTGTAACTCTATTACCAGCAACTCTATAAGCAGGCTTTCGTCTGCTCGCTCTAATTGATTATAGGAGGTGGCAAGTCCTTCGGGACTATCTAATACTTCCGCGGCTTTCCCGCCCTTATCGTCTTTTATTTCCAACGTACGTGGAAAAACAACTTGGGGATCTCTTTCGGTTTAGATAAACCATACATAACACACTTCGGATAAGAGTTTCGTTTTACGAGATGGGCTTCTGGCATTATAACGCCTTACTACAAAATTAAATGTGTTCTATATAAGACAGCGACAAAGCCTTTAGGTACGCATAAAAAGGAATCAATTTTTAAAATGTGGTATCACTTAAAATTTTCATTTACTTTCTAATGAAATTGAACTAGATATTTTATTATATTAAAAATTCTGCACGATACGGATAGGAAAAATGTTTCATCAGTGATAGAAATGTTCACAAATATTAGAAAAGCATTATCGAGAATATTTCAGTAAAAAACTAATTTCATTTAACTTCTGAGAATCGATATCATTACCGATATACTATAATTGATAATCGCAGCTATTATATCACTTAACATTTAACAAAGCTTAAGATTTTAAAAACAGAATTACGTTAAGTTCCACAGCCGTTTTCTGTGACATGATTTTCTACGATAAAATAAAGTGTTGTACATATGATGAAAATAACGAGTACCGAAAGAAAAAAGGAAGCTTTAGAAATTTTGTTTTCATGATATTGGACATGGAACATCAAAGTGTTTAACATTTTATTTCGCACAAAGTTAAAGTATCGTCAACTATAACATACTAAATATTACAGAAGAATAATATTCAATTAGAGAAGCTTCGAAATTAATAAACTAATTAGGAAATGAGAAAAATTTGATAATGCATACGATTGAACAAGCATTGTTTTTACAAGAAAAATGAATATTTTATATTTGAATATTTAAAGTATAAACCGCAGAAGATAAAGTATTAAAAAATAAGTAAGGTGGAAAATAAAGAATTCTGTAGAAATAGTCGTTTTCATCTGAAATTTAAAATATCCTTTGAAAAGATTTACCTCTGTGAAAAGTTAGCAAATGAAAGAAAAATAATTTAGAGAATGAAAACATATCACAGCAATGGAGTTACATAAGTAAAAGCCAGTGAGTCAGGAACCATGAAATATTCAGCAAGAAACGAAAAACCTTCTAAAATGACAATATAAAATGCGCTTTCCGTTTTGATCTTATAATCCAATTCTTATTGTTGTTATTACTAGGATGATCATCATAATCATCATCATTATAATGATTATAAAGATAAATTATCGAGGATAATTTAGAAACACGAAACGCATTCACCATGTTGTAGAAGATATGGTAAATTCTATGAGAGGCAAAGGTATCTTATACGTTCTGCGTGGTAGCTGCTATGGAAACGGGTTGCATAGCTAATATAGGAATCAACGCATTGCCATCGTCGTCGACGTGCATTGCTAAAGCATTTCGCGCAATGAGATTAAAGCGCAATTAATGATCTGTAAGAAGAGGGTTCCAATATAGGAATCAGATTAAAGAACGTGAATAAAAAGAGATGCATGATCTGTATCAGAGGAAAAATGTCACGTACGCCATTCCCAAAAGAATCACGGAATAGAACAATTGATTCACGTGGATCTTTTACGGCTCCATATAGATCATAACGTTAAGTTAGAAAAGGTATGTTTCAACTATCAGAAATGCTTTCTTTAACTATATTTGGACATATTTTCTGAGCCAAATGGGAGCTAGAATTGATGAGCGAGTACATTTAAATGAAAATTCATTGTGATTACGAACGTACAATTTAATACAAAATTTAAAAGCAGCGAAACTCGACAAAAACAAAGTTAGAAATCAAGTAAATTGAGCAGAAGTATATAATCATAGTTGACAATGAAAGCGCATATGTTAACATAGTTTTTATATTTGTATAAATAGATAGAAAATTTGATTTTTATATAGTTTAGTGTATTTGTATACTAAAGTGAAATAGAAAAATGATTTTCTATTCAAAATGATTCAGAAAACTGCAAACTTCAATTCGTTGCTTATAAGATATGGAAAAATCATAATTATCTACGATCTACGATCTAATCAATCAAACTCGCGATAAATTTCTAAAGGAACGAATTTCAAAACGGTAAACATGAAATTGACAAGAAAATTCGCAATCAGTAATAGAATCATACGCACATAGAGAGAGAGAGAGAGAGAGAGGGGGGGGGGGGACTCCGAAGGAGCCAAATCCATGGACAATTAAGTACTATGAAAATAATGCAGGCATTTTGTAAAAATGAGCGGAGATGTACCAATAGATTGATATATCGATATTAAAAAGCAGTTTAAGCCGAAGAAAAGTATCTAGGAAGGTTAAAAGAAACACTAATCGGATCGCATTGTGATAGTAGAAAAAGAATTGTAGATAAAAACAAATATTCATTAGTATAACCTTTTCTATACGACAGCGAGCGGTAGATAAGAAGTAAACACAAATTGGCGTAAAAACTAAAGCGGAAGCGCGTAGGAAACTTAAATGCAATCAGAATTGTATGGTAAATTAGTTAAATTATTTAATTGATTAGAATTACTTTTTCGCTTCAGAAGTGAAGAAAATTATATTGAAGATTCTTTCGACCTTCATAAATAAGAGAATATAGCGAGTACGCTGTTAGAATGCTAAGATAACATTCACAAATGAAGAACAGATCTCCAAAGCATAATTCGGTGAATTTATCGCGGCAGAACATTTTATGTGCATGAAGGTCATTTCTTTTTTCAAAACACAGATGTTGCAGAATAAAGATTTCCTTTTATAAAAAAATATTTGGGCAGAGACGATTATTTGCATAAAGAATTATTTGCGTAAAGAACAAGTAAACAATAAATATGACTAATACTCAAATTGCTGCTAAGATCACGAATAAAATAAATAAAAACAATATGATCTAACGAGTAATTTGATTCGACAAATTTTTAAATATTCGAATTTAGCTGTGAGAAAAATAATGAACTGCTTGAATAAATAAATCTATAATACTCGACTAAGTAGCAGTTCAGTCATATATTATGTGAAAATTAACTTTAAATTAAAAAGGTGGCAAAAGCAACTCATTAGTTCCGCTGATATTTGTTCCTATGAAAATACTAGCTGCAGGAAATCGAACATCAGTCATTTATTTTGTTGTTATTATTATTATTAGTATTATTACTATTATTATTCGATAATTTGATGTCAAGGAACGACACATTAGTTTACTTATAATAAAAATCCGATAAATTATTTATGATAATATCCTTTTCACGACGACTTTTGAAGAAGAATCCCAAAGGACACTGTCATATAGAATTATATTTTAAGGAACTCAATTTTTTGGTCAATAACGGAAAAAGTCATATATTGAAATATAGATGTACAGTTATTGTATGTACAGTTATTTTTATATATTTATTGATGATGAAATACTGATTAGATCGATAAGAAATTTTGATATAAAATACAGTGAGTATATAAAATAAAGTAAATTATGAGTTCAAAAAATGTGGGTCAAACAACCTCTAAATTATTATCGGTGTAAATATCGTGGAATTATCGTGGGATATATTTACCTACATACAAGTAGTTACCACTATATATGTGTATGTACGGACATATGCTTGGGCGTAATTGTGCGCATGTTTGTATGCGTTTGTGTGTATTTGGTTGCGCGCGTTTGCGTGGGTACGTGTGTCATGATGTGCGAGCGTGTGCGTGTGGGTGTGAAATAAATAAAAATCTATTTTTTTCTGTGTAGACTCGAGATTTTACTCGAGATTTTACTCAAGATGGCTTAATTTAATGATAAAACAGACATAATGTAGTATACTTATATGTTGGAGATAGTATGGAAATTATGATTTTTAAAGCAATTTATTCTTAGCCAGATATGATTTATAGTTTAGAAATTATTAAATATAATAGAAACATTGGGAAAGCGCAATTAAATAATTTTTGTAAATAAATTCCTGCGTTATGTAAAATTTAAGTTTCATATATTTTCAGCTCGATTAACTTTAGGTAAACATTTGTAATTGAATGTTTACATATATTGAATTTGAAAATTTAACATGTAATGGTTGGAAATGTTGAAAATTATATTTCGTTATAGTACGGAAAGACTTTAAGTTGTATTAAAAAATCATTTATTACTAATCAATACTTTGCAAAGAACATTATGTGACCTTTATATATATATATATAAAAAATCTTTGTTTTAAAATGTTTTAAATAAATATGTTTCTCAATATTATCTGAAAATAAAAATATAAATGTATTATATTCTGTACAAGCATTCTATTTTACTTTTTATTAATAAGTAGTTTATAGTTACATTTATTATTGAAAATCTAACATAAAAGTTTTTTTTATTTATACGTACATGTATTCGGCATCGAGTTAGAATTGACAGGCAGAAACTTTCTACTGAGTTACGAATAGTTTTTCAAAAAAGCTAATCATAAGCTAATAAAAAAGGAAAAGCATTGTTACAAGCAAAGTTTTCTTCGCGTGACATACTTGGGAAACACAATATTTTTAGTCAGGATGCTTGACTCTAGTAAGTAAAACCTTTCCCCTTGAATGATTAATATACGTATGAAGGATGCATATACATAAAAATTACAGCCTGTTCCGTTAACTGGAAAAGTCAACGCTATTGTAAGCCAAATGCGTCCTCGTCTTTTCACGAATGGATAAAAGCTCGAGGACGCGTATTCGCTACAAGACCTCGTTAGTATTATTCTCGAACGAAGCGGGATACCCCCGCGACAATCACTTTTGTCATCTGTCCTGTCGCTCGAACACCAGCCGACAGTCAATGATTCCATTCCGCGCGAGACTCACGCGTGTGCGCAATCGATGACACGTGAAAACATAAAACTCGCGCGCGCTTGTCTTTTATGCGGAGCATTGGAACTAGTGTGGCGAGTAGACCCCCGGCCACCCTAGCAATACACAGACGCACCCCCGTGCCATTCAACCCGGGCTTTCAATACTTCCCGACAATGGCGCGCACCTGTCCTATACGCCCGAGCGCCACACATACGCACGCACACCTCGGATTTTCATTGGCACTGCCTTTATGCGCCTGCACTTTTTCCCCTGTATTTCTCTGCCCGCGTCATTTCACCGCGAGTGTTTTTCTGCTATTTTTTCTTTGTCCCTGCCCTATTTTCCTCTTTCTTTTTTTCCTGCACGCCCAGCTCAATTAAGCTTCCAACACCTCCAAATCCTCGACACTCTTATGTACCATGACACTGAATTTACGCTTCATTATTAAATTAACTTTGTCATTTGAGATTTATTTAGTGAAATAGCGCGAGGCAGCAAATTTTACTCAGATAAATATGTGGTTAATTAAGCGAAATTAGCGCTAGAACTGTAGACTATTTTCTTTCTTCTTTTACGCATTCGATTAATTGTCATTTATAAAGGTTCGTTTTATTGTCGTAAAACAAACATACATTTATCGCTAGCTTTTGGGACAAAGTAACTAATAAAGTATGTCAATTATTACTTGTTGATGTTCTGCTGGATACATCTGATCTATATAAAATTGTAAATAATCTGATTTTATCGAAAGTAATGTAAAATTAATCAAATATTACCCACTTTTATGCGAGATAACTAATTTAAAGATGATAAAATAATACAGTTCTATGTCTATTGATATTTGACGTGTTGCATGCTATCATTAGTTAAATATCTCGATTTAACAGATATATATTATCGCGGGTTATTCAGACAAGTGAACAGGAGGTAATTATTTACATTTACAGTTTTAGTATAAAATATTCTTTGCCAATGTTTTCCTGTATCCTTGTTTATTCGATAGAGTAGTTTTATATTTTGAAATTCCTTCTAAATCGATCGCGCACTTCAAGCGTACCAATGTATTATTTCCTTTCAAATATTATCCTGCCAAATTCATAATAAATGACGATATTAAAAGAACCATATACTTTTTATAGAATAATCTATGTCTCGTCATTTTTATTTTGATCAGTATTTTCAAGATGGTAATGGTTGTATAGTAATTGATTAAATAATGATAAGGAAATTATGACCTTCGTCTTATTTCTATAATCATTCGATTATTACATCATTCTTGAACGAGTATGTATCAATTTTAGTTTATAAATATATGTGCGTATATACATATACACGTATATCGGACTTTTTCGCAGAATGAGTAGACTATTAATATAGATTGCAAAGATTTTACTTCTCGGTTTGAGACTCAGTTATCTTTCTATAAGAATTACAAACGAAAGGAATACTTTAAGGGTGTCCATAAAGCTTCGAATGAAATCTTATTAATTATGTACACATTCATACTGAATTCATACTGGATTGATACTGAATTGATACTGAATTGATACCGAATTGATACTGAATTGATAGTGAAATATTAAATAATTTTATTGGAAAGTATAGTTTGGCAAACGATAATGACTTTTAACATATCTTCTGGGTCGAATCGTCGATACAAAAATGACTTTTGGCCATAATTTATCGCGTAGTCGAATCGTCGGCTAGTACGGTATGAACTGGAGATTATATATACGTATATTGTAGGCAGAGAGGACGATCTCGTTCGGAAAGCGAATTGTTCGAGAAGAGTAAGTACCAAGAGATATCGAGTCTACGCTTTTGCAGATAATACGAGCTATTGCAGGTTCTCTTTCTTCTTTTCTTTTTTTCTAACTCTATTTTAGTTCTCTTTTATTCGTGACCGCAGGAAAGCGCTAAGAGATAGCGATATAAAACTGCTCGTTTCTTTTACAGCGCTTTGTCACCGTAATATTTTCCGAATTTCAATATTTACTTATCCGCTCTTTTTAAACTATTTTTCAACTCTTTTTTCTCGATCTAAAGTGACCTAGCTCCTTTTGCCTATAAACCCAAAAGTATCGTATAACGACGATAAAATATTGACGACATCATTCGATGGAAATATCGAAAACTATTAAAAAAATCATGTCTTACTTTGTCTTCTGCGAAAATTTTACATCCATCACAAGATTTATACATACATTATGTACACATATTTTGCTTAATATATAAATTATGACCTATTAAAGAAATATCCATTTGTGCCTTTAAATGCAAAATTCTTGATTTTTAAAGGCCTTTAACATTCGTGTTTACGTAGCATATAAAATATTTATTTATATACTATTCCTTTTAGCTTAATATATTCGAAATACGGCCAAACGAGATCTTCGAGTGAATTTGTCAAATTAAAAGTGCAGTGGAGCTTTAAGCCTTGAAGCGCACAATCGTGTGCTCGTCGAATCGCATTTGAATAACGTAGCAACTATTTCTTTGGATTGTTGAACAATTGTATACCGTAAGGCATGATGTTCGTATGTCACGAGATGACTTTCGGAAATCATTTAAAGTACTCTTATAGGAAGCACGCGTGGTGTACCGCCGTGAAACTCACAGTAAAATAGACATGGGAAAAGTAATTTAAAATGCATTAGAAAGACGATAAATTCGATGAAAACGAGTTACCGAGGTAAAAATATTTAACGAGAAATAAAATGAAGATTAATAATAAAATAGTAAAAGTTGTTTCCAATAAAAGCTTGATAAATTTAATTTAACTAAAGGTACAAGCACAAATTGTATTATCCAATTTTTCTTTATTTATTCGATAATAACCAACTGAGCTTAGTGCGCATTTTTAAAATTTAAGCGCGAATAATTATGCTATTTTTCAAAAAATACGTAAAATAATTGTAGAAGTAACCGACACAACAACAAATGTAATCGCCGGGAATTGCGATGAAACCTTACCGAGAAAAGACACGAGGGGACATCAAAGGAAGCTCGGCTAACTCATAGCAATGCAAATGTCTCCTTAAAAGACTTTTATGACGAAAGCCTAGGTGCTAGCTATAAACATGATAAATTACTTTTTTCAAACTCTTAAACAGTACTTGAAACTTCAACAGCGATTTTCATAAAACTACTTTTTACTACTGACTGACAAGATAAGTTAAAAACTAATAAATGATAGAAACGTCTTGTAGAGGAGTTATTGTTACTCTACTAGGATTTTTCTAAGTAGATGTAGAATTGGAAATTCGCAACTTAAAAAATTTGCTAATTTGACATAAAAGCTTCTATTGAAGATGTTGACATGTTTGTTCTTTTATTTATCCTTCCTAAAATCCGTTTTTAATTCAGCCATTTAGAAATATGATCGAATTCATAAGGGATAAAAATCTTTCGGAAATTTTTGTTTCAAACGACTACAAGAATTGGCGTGATGGATGCGAAGTGAAATTTTTTCCAGCAGTTTCGTATGTTCGCAATGTTTTGAAAATATCTGTATCCTGACAAAAAAAAAGTTCTAGATGTATCTTTGAAATCACGTTTCATAATATTTTATAAATCCGTCTCACATATTTTTTTTTTTTTTTTTTTTTTTTTTTTTCTTCAAGAAATGTTAAATATTGACACATTTTAAGACTATCGCACTAGCAAAACTTTTCAATTTTCCAAAATAGGCTAGAAATACTTTTTATAAAATAGTTTAATTTTTTTATCATCTAATAAAACTATTCCTTCGAGTATACGTTGTTCACTACTATGACAATTAGTAAGGTATTACACAACTTCATTTGATACAGCCTCTAGTGCCAGTTGATACTTATTGTAATATATTTGCATAGACTCAGTCCAATATATGTTAAAGTTGCATTACTCGCGGACGGCGTTTATGCAGCACCATGCACCATGTACATACGGTCGGCATCCTTCATTGTTTCAACCAGCTAATGAGCATAGTAGAACGAATTATCTTTCGAGGTTACGAGCGGCGCAACTAACGGATGCGACTAAGTAAGTGAGTCTGACTGTGAATGTACAGTGCGCGTATGACGCACGATACCATATTGTTTGTACATACGTGTAGTTAAACTCGATTAAATCATTTCGTATTAACTCGCTTCTGAAATTCTCGCGTGCGAAATTGTAATTAGATGGCGTACGGATCAAAGCGGCTACATTGCGTGAAATCAATATACTTTTCACCAACCTAATTATTAAATGAACACATGGAACATTGTTAGGATAACTTGACTTCCAAAGTATTTTTCATCGAGGAATATAAACGCGAGTGTGTCGGAATGAGTGAAAGTAAAAGAATTTATGTCTATGGTGAAAGACGGCCGATGAAATCGAGCCATTTCAACACTAGGGTGCGCTCGTAAATGAAATTTAGTCATGTCATATCTGAGAATATAAAAAGGGTACTAAATCAGTCTCATTGAAATTTAAATTTTGTGTTTTTATTTCTTTTTGAGTTGGTATTTTACAAGATCCGTGAATGGAGAAAATATGTAATGCCGCATTACTAACGGTATTTTAAAGAATTTAAGGGAAAAGAAGGAGATTGAAAGAAAAATTGTAAAGTTTGCTCGAGTAATCCTTTAATACAAAGCGTAAGAATTGTAAAGTGGTAAAAAGTTCACTTGAACGAATTGAGATAATAATGGTGCATTATTAACTTACAAGTTCTTATTTAATTCTGTGAACTATATCGCTAATTCTTCTCTGTTGTCGTTTTAGAAGACATTTTCGAAGCTTGCAGAAATTCGACGCTTTGGAGCTTCGGTTGCAGCAATATCCGTTAATGAAATGTCCGAGCGGTCGTTGAAGATCTCTGCTCGACCAGCCAATGAGTACCGTTCAGCGTTTTCTTTTTCTCTGTTTATAGCCAATTTCTGTCCACAGTCCACCAGAAGCTTAAAGGTTTATAAACTAAATATCGCGCAGAGAAGTGGTGCCTCCTTCAAAGTCTCTTACACTATGGATAACGCGTGAAAGTTGGTGGAAAAGCTCAGTATCGGTATTATTTTTATACAGCGAAAACTTATACCTATGAACGAACAAGTGCTGTGGAAACTTTCACGTCCGAGTATCGAAAATTAGTTTCACCGCGCTTTCTTTTCTAATGATTTCTTCTTCTCTGGAAAGTGAAAAACATTTTGACAAGTATTGCCCGATGATGCACAAATTAGAACAACCTTTACATAAAGTTAGAAATATTTATAAGAAATTCATTCTATTTGATTGCTGTCTTAATATTTATGCATTTTCTATCGAAAGGAATTAGATAATAATCTAGTGATAATGATAATTCAGTAAAGTTAACAATCAATTTTTATTTTTATACGATGAAATAAATTTTAGCGTTTAGTACTAAAATAATTTAATTCTAATGGGTACAATGTATTATAATTTTTAAAATCATACCAATTTACTTATTACCAATTTAACACAAGTAATAGAATTTCTAACAAATTAGAAACAGTTTTTGCATACTTCCTTAAACGTCATATCGAAAAGAAAATTATATTATCCAAAAACACTTGATAAATTAAAATAATAAATAATCGATGTGTCTGCATATCACGGAATTACCGTTTAAATTTTCCTCAACAATTGGAGCAAACTATAAGTGTATAAAGTTATAAAAATAAATTAAAAACTATTTGCAATTGGCATCGATAAAAATCTGCGTACACTTAATATTGTGCCTGGATAGTTTGAAACTTTACAAAAGAATAATTTGTATACACAAAATAGCGTAGTTAATGAATGCACGAATAAAAATAAAAATTCACAGTACGATGAAAATAAAGTATAGCGGCGGTGAATAGGAAAGCGGCGCAAGTTTGTATAGCTTCATATCGGCTTTAAAGGTCACGCGTCGGGTTAGGGTGCAGTCGATTCAACTGCGGTTTGAAGGGTGATCCTATCAGCTCGTAATGCGGACTCCTACGTACAAGGGTAAGCTACGAGACGTAGTAAAAGGTTCAAACATTTACATACAACCACGATAGAGTAACTTAGTTACGTTCTGTCTCTTTTATGCATTTACGCATACGTGCGTGTACGCGCTTTGCGCGCCTATACACAGAATCCATAATTTTACTAAAATGAGGTTCGAGTATCAGGCAAAGAAGAACGTTTATTTTCATCGTGATCGTAATTTTCAAAATAATAAGTCCCTTGGATCTATCTGAAATTAAATTAAATGGTTATTACAAAACCCTCGCGTGATATTTAATAAATATTTAAATATCTATCTCGTACAATTGATGTATTATAGGATATACAGCACCTCTTTTAATCGGTAAACAATTTTAGATTTTTTCATTATGTTCCAAAATTACTGTATTGTATATCAGAATCATTTTTTTACTGATTTTAATTATACGTATAGTTTTTATAAAGCACTTTGTTTAATTTAAATGATTTTTTAATGTGAAAAACGGTCCTTCTTAAACAAAAATTTTATCATTTTAATAGCGTAAATTTATTTTGTTACATTAACAATATTTATATCTATAAAGTCCACGTGTAAGTAAGTAAAGTGCAATTAACTTAAAACACATTTTAAATAGTATCTTTTTATCGCTTTTTATCGGTAATTGAGGTGAGCATGGGATTTTTAATCGTGTAGTTGTTACTAGAGGTAATACAACATGGACATAAACTTGGCTTTTTCTTTTAACGATGAATGTCCAAGATTCCAATTAAATAATAAAAGATCATCCTTTGATGAACTTCGATCCGAATCGAAATACAATCAATGAAACAACGATACTGCACTTTTTCTCTAAATTTTTGAAAAAAAAATTGACCTTTACCTTTTGGTAAAGGTGTGTGGTGATTGCAATAATACCTTCTCTATTTAAAGGAACGTTTTATTTCCTTATTCTCGATAAAAAAAAACGCAGAAACTTTGTGGACTTTTTTCGCTATTTTCTACTGATATTTCCACTTTCCTTTATTCTTCTCCTACTATGCGTATAAGCTACATAAATCAGAGATAAATCACTTTAAACTCGCACTGTTAACTCCAGCAACTCTTGGAACCGGTAATGCTGTGAGCCTTTCCGGCAGTCTAATCGATACCCGGCGATAATGAATGTACGTTCTAGCTCTAGCGACGATTCGCTGTCGCCGTTGCCATCGCCATCGCCATCGCCAACGTCATCGGCCTCGTTCGAACGTAAATGCACAGAAAGTAAGTGAAAAAGAAAAAATCCTTCCCGCAGACTGACTTTGCCGGAAAATTCTATTGAATTTAACGGCCATGTAATTTACATCTAAAAAGATCGATATTTTTATTTTAAAAAACTAATTTAACAGCTTAATAAGGAGATGTGTGATACTAGTTAAGCCACGCAATTTCTCGTATCGATAAGCAAATTTACATAAAAATCTATTGTACTAAGAGTCTACTTTCCTAATGCATCGAACGGTAAAGTATCCAGAAATGTATTAAAAGCATCTTGAAACTATTAGCAGTAACTCTTGCTAACAGAACTGCTGATCATGTAGTAGAAATATTAGCTTTAATATGATAAAAATTATTAAATAGCAGTACATAGAAAGTAGTTTTGAATTGTTATTGTGCATTACAAACAATAACATCTTGTTAAAAAGTTACAAATATTCAAAAAGTACACCGGCTACGAAAGAATGATTAGTAAGTGATGATTACAAATGTTATGTAATTACAAACCCAATTTTGAAATAGACTTATGTTTCAATTATTTTGTAAAATAACACGTTTTGAGAATAATTTACATGCAATTTTGATTAGGTTTGAATTACGGATATTCTTAGGAAAATTAATTGATTATTTTTTCGTTTCTTAATGTATAGTTATAATGTTTGTATACACGTGGATTAGAATTTATGGAACTGCTTTCAAAGCTATGGAAATAAATATTTTAAAAATCTTGATGACACAACCCCTTGGGAAATTTCAGAAATTTCAATTAAACTTCGTGAAACAACATGGGATAGTATATCTACATACATTAAATAAGTAGTAAGTTTCAGGCTTAAGTTAGGCCATGTATATGAATGCTTTAAACCAAGTGGCTTTTGCTAAATTTGCTTTCAACTCCTCTTGAATCTACAGAATCATCACTATTCTTCTAGAATACTTTAAATATTCATCCATTTCATTTATATATTAGTATTATAATATACTGCTGTTATTGTTTCATATAAGATTATAAGCTATGTATTTGAATTTGTTCATCATATTGGGATTTTAAGTGAGCAAATATTAATGTTTGATTTTTCTAAATTTCATGAAAGCAAATTCTGACAAACATGTTTGAATTCCTACTTACTTTAGTAGTTTTCGTTAAAAATATGTTAAGAAATACCGTGAAGTGATTTGATATAGGCATTTGAATAACAATGGATTCCTTTTTTACGATTTTACTTTATTACAACTGTTTGTTAAAAATTATAACATCACTTAAATTAAAACATTCTATTTTATTTCATCGTCATTTAAAATTATGTCTGTTAAAATAGCGTTGACTAATGTATTAATAAATTTAATAACTTATAATTCATTAAGGTTATTTATATATTGCAATTTGGATCCACCTACTCAAGTAAAGTACGATTATAGTTTGATGAATGATAAAGACCAAGAAACGGGAATAACAAAAAAGAGGACACGATTACTCATCAATTGCTTTATCGTTGAGGATGTGTGCTACACATATGTATACTATCCTTATAATCATCGACGAGAAGAAACGACTACGATAATGGCAATAAGGCGCATTCGGATAAACACCTAAGTATTGTGTCGCGAACATCGGTGGTTAAACATACTGAAAAACAGCCAAAGATGTAGTGTAACGAATACTAAGAAAACATCTTGCAACAAAGAAATAAGAATAAGATGAAGATGCGAGTGGAAATTGTTTTGACAATGCAACACTTAAATAAAGATCCAAGATGATGAATGCAAGCAGATATAGAGTATCCAAACTGTTTAAAATATATATATTTATGAATGTCATCGTATTCTAGCCTCAACAAAGCAAAAATGAGAAAGTTGTTTTAGAAAAAGTGTTGAGCAAACGTATACTCATGTTATACCTTCTTTGATGTATATAAATAGTCTATAAAATGCTTCCAACCATCTAGCTATGTATTTATGTCATTTATGTTCATCTTTTAGGAATGAAAAATGTGTTTATACAATAAAGCATTTTTACTTGGCTTTTGTCACTCGTTTACAGCAAGATAGTGTTTTGTTATTACTTATATTCAAAATGTTACCATAGTATATTATATTATGTGTAACTTGCTAGTGAAAAAAAAGTATACTATAATTTTTATCACATATATTGTATGATAACTTTATATTCAGTACCTATGAAATTTATTTATTTTTACGTATTTGAAAAATATCTTCTTTTTTTAATAAAGAACTCGTATTATATATAAAATATGAAAAATGTTATATTTTGAAAACTTTGTTAATATAAATTTATTAAATTTGAAACAATATTTAATCGTTTAATATGATGAGCTGAAAATTATTCATTTATACTTGAATTCAATAAGATTGTATAAGCTAAAAATCATTACTTCCACACGAATTACATAGAATACTTTACTAGAATGTATTGATTCTCTGATTTTCATAGTATGTATATGAATTTCAAATAATGTACAACTTCATACGATATTTACGATGCGGGTATGTATATTATAAGCAATTTTGTATATTTCTCTGAGTAGCATATTTCTATTTTCTTTTATAATATTTTTTCTCGGAGGTATTTGTTTTTATTGTATTTCCAGGATTCACCAGTAATAAAATTAAATTGCAAATTACACGTTATGATTTTTTACTACTTGATATATAAAGAACATGTAGTTTTAGAAAATATTTCAAAAAGATATATATTAGTTTGTTTAATATACAACAATATATTGATTTATGAAAGTAATTGAAATTTGTCTCGCAATAGTTGAATAAAACTTGATGATTATTAATAAGAATAATTTAACGAAATATTCACAATTTACAATGTATTCGAAAAAGTATTACCAACATCTCTTTGATAATTTTTCGATTTATAACTGATTATCAAATGTATGAGAAAGAAAAAGAAGATTTTTAAGTATAATACCATGGGTACCAAGTACTCACTACCAAGTCATTACGTTTCAAACTTTTATTCAATGCAGAATAATAAATGGAATTAAACAGATCTAAAGTATAATTGTGTATATGATTTTACCATATTTGATTTACATCATGAAGATTGTGATATGATCTTAGAGATTTTGTATGAATTTTTTAATATTCGTGTACAATCCTACATAAAATAATTCAAATAAAAGGTAAAATTAGGAAAAAGGTGTATTAAATGTTTTATTCCATTGATAAAATATTGAATTCATAATTATAATAAATTGATCAGACTATAAACAAAAATATAACATATGATCTTGTATAAGCAAATAAAAATATGATTATGAAATCTTTGGAGTATAATAGAATGAACAAATTAGAAACATAAGCAATTAAATATTATTAGATAGAAAAATGTTATACTTTATTAAATATTAAAAATAAAAATATTAAGATAGACGTATTTTTTAGAAGAAGTGTAAAGTATAAAAGCAATACATTAAATTTTCCTATAAAACCGTTATGTATATTAAGACAAAATTAAAATAACTCTATCTTAATTATTTATAAAATATTCCGATGCCTAATATGAGAAAAATAAAATTATGAGAATATTTCGTTGAAGGATTTGGCGTTTAAAAATGTAATTCTTATCAAAATAAAATAAGAACTACGTGCGTTACAATATCATTTTATGAAATTTTATGCATGTTATAATTCATTGTAAAACTGACACGCTTTTGGAAAAATATTTCAAATTAAAAAGTATAATAAAATAAAATGAATGTAAAAACTTAACGTATATTGTACAATAATATTTATGCATAGAAGAGTGTAGAAGGGGTTATTTATTTGAATTTCCACTGTTGAAGAAGTGAAATTTCATTTTATTTTACTCTAATTTCATATGTTTAACAGAATGAAAGTAATATCTTACTACACGTATTAGAAGATCCAAGTAAGACTATTACATTCAAATTGTAGTAACATGGATAGTAAAAAACATTCTTGAGAAAACGAAAAAGAGAAAATTTATGAGAAAGAGAATAAGAAAACGAGACAAGGCCAGAAGACAGAAGAAAGGGATAGATTGAGCATAATGTACAGTTAAATTATGCAGACAAATCCGTAAAGGCTGCAATATCCAACTTTAGTGGAATACAACGTAATGATCAACAAATTATCTTATAATTTGGAAGAAGTTAAGCACTTTTCTGAATTTAAATAATTTTCTAGTCTCATTTTCGAGTCTTGATATTATTAATCAGGTCATTATCTAATTCACATTTT
The DNA here is from genome assembly GCA_018907045.1 of Wiebesia pumilae. Taxonomy (NCBI): domain Eukaryota; kingdom Metazoa; phylum Arthropoda; class Insecta; order Hymenoptera; family Agaonidae; genus Wiebesia; species Wiebesia pumilae. Next base: position 9,917,034 of record JACCHZ010000138.1, read on the forward strand.
TGCAGAAAAATCTTATTTTTTCTTCTCTACAGTACAATCTATGTATTTTACTTCTAAATAATAAAGACCTTTGTAATCTGATATGAATATATTGATATTGTCTAGTAACTTACTTTGTCAACTGATTCTGTATTATCATCTTTTTACATTAGCAAGATCGAAGATGAATTGTAACGTACATAAATTTTAATATAAAATTTAATACTTTTAAATATTTTGTTATCTTTTAATTATTTACATGATATTTTCGTGATTGATTACACACAGATCTATAATATATTTACAAGCTATTTCAAATGTATTTCTGCCTCTAAAAGTCATTTTTTTTATTGTATAAATATGCGTAAACGAGAGTTTCTGAATTCTAGAAATGATTAAACTTGGTTAAATTTAGTTTTTCAAATATCATATCTCATAATATCATGTCCAAAGATTTCCAAATCTTATTTATCTGAACTCTGTATGTAGGTATATAAAATCAGACACTAATTTATGATACATTAATATTAATATATTACAGTATTTTGCAAAAAGGAAGAAGTTAATCAAGGCTCAATCAAGTATTTCAATATCCAAATTAAATTAAGGTTATTCGAACTTCTTCTTTCTTCCGATTTGAAAGTTGATATCTCTAATGAGTTATACCTCATTTAATTGTTTACTATAAATTATCTGTTTACTCTTTTGTTTTTGTACTGTATTAAAAAATTGGAAATTCTTTTAAAAATTATACGAATTTAAAAATAACAACAATCATTTGATACCATTCCTATTGAAATAGGCCTCATCGCTAATTTTCTGTAGCTTATTTATTCAGAAAGTTAGCAACATGTTACTGCAGAGAAGAGGCAATGATAACAGAAAATATTGTGAAATCAATACCACTTAGTTTCGAAGAAATCTCAATTTCATGTAATAGCCAAGTTATAACAGTAATATTTAGAAATATGAGATATACTGAAATAATAGCTAATATTATTTTTTACTAATCATATTATTAAAAGTAACGGTAACCTCGATGCTAAAAAGTAGCTTCAAGTACTCCGATTTTCAAAATAAAAAAGTTTTTAATGTCAAGATAATTATGAAAGTTGAAATTTATTATTTACCTTTAATTTTGCTTCCCTGCATGTCTTATTTGCCACATCTTTTACGTGGGATTTTAGTTTAATAATAAATAAAATTTAATATTTCAATATTGAAGCTTTAAATTTTTCAAACTGATACAAATTTTCAAATTGCAATTAACTGATTTACTGCAAACAATATTACTATTAGAAAAGTTAAATGAAATTATATAGTAAATAAAATAACTTTTAACTAATAATTTGTTACTTTACTTTTTGGATGAAAGTTTTTCGTTCAACCTATGTATTTTCCGGGTATTATAATCAATCTTCAGAGTCAGTTTTAGTTTGAATGATCGATTTACTTTATACATAAAAACTTTTTCATCAGTATCTAAGGTATGAAATCAAATATTTATGAAAATAATTAGGACGTTATCTTATTATATTTTAAACACGGAATTTTGACGTAATAATAAATTTAAATTGTCTAGAACTTTTCGAGTAAGTTCACCAGAAGAGAAGCATAAAAGTGTATGTATGCTTACTATTTTAACCGGAAGAAAGAAGGCTACGAAGGGAAGTTGTGAAGTACTAAAGGAACCTTAAGCCCGTCACGATTCTGACAGCAGTCAAGAATGTTGAACTGTTGACTGCTATCTCTACTCTTATATAGGTGAGAGTGAAGGGATGCTTAACTTAGACATTAAATCCTTCATTCTTGAGAAGGAGTCGAACACACTGCTCTCTGAATCACCCTTGTTCTCTATCTCTTTTATTGTTGATCTCTCTATTTCTCCTCTACTTCTTTCTCCTCCTCTCTCTCTCTCTCTCTCTCTCTCTCTCCCTCTATTATTCTTTCCTTCAATTCTCCTTTAGTGGTTTCTTAAATCGACGAAGCTTTTACGAGTTGGTTAAGCGAGTAATCAATATTCTCAATTCCTTCGCTCTTTCTCCGTCGCTACAAAGACCGATTCAAGTTAGAGTGTTTTATTGCTCTCAACTGATTGAAATCTATCGACTGACAAAATTCATGCAGGCAAATGAAAAATATAATTAATGTGGCCAAATTTGCCCAATAGTATGAATATAAGTTTTAATTGAATTTTACATTTTATGTTGAAGATTCGTGGAACATGTAGACTCGATTAATACTTATTAATTATTTTGCATTTTTATTAAAAATATTTTTCACAAAACCTTTGTCTTCTCTTTTAATTTCATACAACTAAGGATGTATAATTTAATCAAGAAAATATTGATTACGCATATTCTTATACCGTTGCAAACACAGCGTGAAAAAATACAAACGAAAACGAATATTAGACCTGTTATCTCTTGCTGTCATCTTCTCTGCATTACATTCGAATTCTTATTTTCACTCGCTCATTCGGTTAATCTTGCTGGTCTTCGCCCTTTGAAACCATCTTCTCTCTTTCTATAGTTCCCTTCATTCTTTCTCTTTCAATTTCTCTCCCTCTCCCTCTCTCTCTCTCTCTCTCTCTCTCTCTCTCTCTCTCTGTTGCACTCCCGATTCGAACCTCCAAGTACCCTTCACAACCAACGGTCTTTGACTGCGCATCTGTGATTCATTCGAGCTGCTCACTTCACATTGTCCCAACTTCAACTTGACAATGGCTCTAAACGAGCTTCTGTGATCACCGTTTAAGGTCTTTATTATAACTTTAAAATATTTACCTCTTAAATTGCGCTGAAACTAACACCTCTACAAATAACATCCAGTTAGGATTCCAATACATCTCTGCTAATGAATTAAAACATTCCTTTCAAACAGATTTATAACTGTACTTTGACATTATTCCGTAAAAGAGGAATTTTATGTCATATCTAGAACATCGATGCTTATGCGTCGATGCACTTTAAAATAAATCGATTTTATTAGAAATTGGACGTATTTTAAGGCTTTCTCTTGGTGATTTCTAATAGAAATAGTAATTCTAGAAAAGTTAGGAGTCTACATTTCTTTATATATAAATTGTAAAGCTACACATTATACATAAAAGTATCCATAACATTATAATAACACAATAGTTCTCGAATTAATTCTAATACTATATTCTCTTTTGATATTTAAGACATCGGTTTCATTACTTTAAAAGAATTATGAATTTGCCGCAAATAATACATTCCTCAAATTTTAAATAAAATATTTCGATATCCTTTGCCTCACTCGCGATGATTTTTAATCACTTTTCTAATAATAACGTACATCGCTTGAACATGAGCGTTCATTATACTTACGTTCATTATGAAAAAAGTGATTGCAAGTATTTTTGTCTAGAAAACAAACCTTTCTTTCAATTACGAAATATTTAAAACAGATTTACGACTACGTAACAAATAAGTTCTCTTAAAATACGCAAGCTCCACTTAATGTGTATCTATATAGATATGTTATAATATTCAATTTGATATTTTTTATAGTTATTTACATTTTAATCGGCCTTAATACTTCTTTTGTTTTTTCCATTGTTTATTATATACGAATATATTAAATTGAATGATTGTTCTACATTTTAAAAACCTTTTACATCCTTAATGAGTTTATTACATGCGTTTAATTACACAAACACGCGCGCACACACGCGCGCGCACACACTCATCAAATAAACGCTAGTAATATCGAGTCATAAAGATATTATAGAATTTCTGTAAATTACATTACATCATCAGACAAATGATCCTCTTAAAGTCCTCTTGGTTTGAATGTATTGACCTATTTCCTTTAAGTCAGTTAACATGGACTTTTCAATAACTTCTAGTTCTTCATTAAATACTCGTTTACTTTACTTATGTCGACTTTATTAAAGATGTTACATCTGTTGGGATTACATGACTTCCACAGTATTTGGCTTAAAATTTGCTAAATAAAGTCAAATAGATTTGCTAATTTCTTCAATAATCTCCTTTTTGTGTATATTTTCCAATATTAGTATGTAAAGACTTAAATACAATTATAAATGAAGTTAATAACCTTATTAGCAAATGTTCCTGGAAATTCTTTCTATGAAAACATTTATTCTATGACTTTTTAAGTCCATGGTCTTTTACATAAATTGATATACAGGGGTTGGTTGGTATCACGCGATACCAAGAACTTACTTGTGCAATCTCTAACTTTGAACAATTAACTATACTTGCCTGCTATTTAATGACATTCTCGGGTACCTTGATTTTAAAGTGCAGTACCTCGTTAATGCAGGTACCTAGTATATTTATAATCTATGTCGTAACTTATGTATTACTTTCTACAAAATAGAGCTTCATTGGTATCTTTAAAAAATAGGAGGAAGTGGTTTATAGGATGTTCTCTAAAATGCTTCAATTATATTATCCAGTTTATCTTTTTAAGAATTTTATGGACGTTTATAAAACTTTATAAGTCGACTTACTTGTAAAGTGCTTCTCCCTTTGTTTTCACTAGCAATACTGTCGCATATCGAAATTATCCTTTAGTTGCTGTGATCGTATCTTTTAAAGGTACGCATTCATCCTTTATGATGTCCATTAGAAAAAGCGAGTATATTTAGTTAATTTGTTTATTCGTACTTTGTTATTTGTATTTAATCAAATTAATATTCATATCTCAGGTTAAAAATTCATAATAAACGGTTTTTAATTTCTTTTATCTTATTCCATTCTTATAAATATCGACAATAAATTACTAAATCGAATTAGCATATGCATTTGTGCGGAACAATTATAATACACATGTATATACGTTATATTTATGCATATTCGATTATCCAATCAATCTCTTACTTCTTTGATCTCTCGCTTAGGTTCGTAACTGGAAGTAGGGAGGCGTATTCAGGATAATAATCTTCGACTGTGCATTTGCGCATCATCCATGCGAATGCCTACTATTCATTGTTCTAATAAGATTTTAACAACAAATATAAACGAGATTCCATGACTACCGTTTGTCTTGTTTATCGTTGTACTTGAGAATTTACTGATTTTTATACATAAGTTACAATTTATTATCAGATCTTGGTGTGGAAACAATGAATTATACAGTATATATTTATCTATTAAAATTCGACTTAAAATTTATGTTTATTTGAATTTTGCAGGATGTAAAATGCAAAGAAAGCAAATTTTTAGGAAATTCATCGAGTTCTCGCATGTTAGATGTCATTAATTGCGAACGCAGTAGTTCTACATATCATGCTTGTCTTACTATTTAATCTGCGTAGATAAGCTTTTCAAGTTTTCTTGTATTCATTAAAATAATAGTGGAAAGTGTAGCCTTTTTATCATTAATTCAATATACTATTTATAAAAAAAGGGTTTTACATTTCTGTAACATTTATATTAAAAACGGTATTACGTGAGAGGAATCGCTCTGGGTGTTTTACGTAGAGAAAAGGTTCTCCTTTATCTCGACTCAATGAGCTACAACTTAATTAAGGTAGTTGTTTTCAATCGTATACGTACATAAGGGGATGCTGGTATGTGTACTCCTTCGGTAACTTGATCATTGCGGTAAACAGATGCTCGTCCGCTCTAGTGCTCGTTCTATAGCTCCCCTTCTCTTTCTCTCATCCTTCCCTTTCGCGTGTATCTGCTTGTCCGCTCCTGTATACCAGGTGAACGGCAGTGCAAACTGATCTTGACAAGGAGTACAAGCCACGCGTGGGTCCGGCATGAGCAATGATGTGACAACACGTTGCTACCACCCCCGATGAAACGATCCGACTTCGAATCGCCTAACGGTCTACTCCGCGTTAAACTCTGCATTTATACGAGCGTTCACGTGAAATTAGTCGACCACAACATCGACGAGACTATCACGTCGAAGAATTAAATTACTTATTGCCAGGTTGTATTATGTACTAAAAAATTTATCACCCCAAATTGCATGTACTTGGCCAATTTCTATCTTCTTTTTCTGTCCCGTTGATTCTTCTCTTTCGTAATTTTTCTCATCCACGACGTCAGTTGATAATGTTTTTTTCTTAGGATCAATAACCCGCGTGCACATGCTCTTTAATTTACTTATCATTCATCGTGTTCGCGTTTATTTATTCAATAAACGTAAGCTGCACAGAACGTCTCGAACATGAAACTTTCAATAGCTAATTGTACATTTACAAAAATTGAATTAATTTTCAGTTAACGTCATTTCAGTGGTTAATTTGAATATTAAAAAGCAGAAAACGGAGGATTACTACACAGAGCGTAAGCCAAGTGATATAGGAACGCCTCTAGGAAAATTAAGGCTCTTTGTTACAATAATCTCACTTATAGCGAATGCTCCCTGCCATTCCACCCCCCTCTGAACCTTTGTAATGGCTGGCGCATTGTATATTCCGAGACGGGTTTCGCTCAATTGCTGAACTATACCGGTCGCTTGACTCTCCAGGTAGTTGTTGCGCATTCTCTGAAATAGCAGATAACCGCAAGAACGTCGAACTGTAAACATCGGCAAACGTTTTAGCCTTGATCTTCGTTATTTATGCCTTCGCTAGTGAGCCGGATGAGTGCGGTCGATCCTTTAATTCAGGCTTTGTCAAGGTGTAAGTCTATAAATGGGTACATACCCATTGATTATCCACGAAACACAAGGCTTATCTACGGATTATGCGCATTCGCAATTTCCAACATCAATTTCTTTGTCGTAAGAAATTACGACTTTGTACGAAAGAACTGCGTGAAAAATGTTTCTAGTTTACTAGATACTTAACTTTCCAAGATGATAATTAGCTGTATAAATAAAAATACCGCCTTAAATTATAATTATATTTGATCGACGAATTATCAGTAATATTTTTCAAATCAGCGATGAAAATGAATTTAGAATTTCGACCCAAATTACAAAATTTAGAATACATCATACGTTTATAGTTCAAAGTCAACTCAACATGCGGCATTTACTAAATACTGAACTAAAATTGAAGCCGTATGTTTTCGTTTCACTTTATTGGCAGATGCAACTTTCGATTTGATCAAAATTATGTCGCATTCGAAAATACGAAAAAGCTATTGCTATTATATCGCGCACAGGTATTTAAGAGGCAATATAATAATATTATAAGTAATTTAGTTGAATGGTATTCACCAAGGTCTGCGTTAACGAGTGCACTTGTTAACAGACTTCCTATTGAAGATTCCTATATCGGCGGAATCAGCCGCGTTCTCTAAAAAGAATGTCGCGATAGGAGGATAGAGTAATTTCATCGTCGCGCCATACGCCTCACAAACGAGAGAGTAAATAATGATTCGCATAGCTGGTTAAAGAATCAGAGGTAGCGCTTTAATGTAGACGAGTGGTGAGCTTACAGCATCGGTATGAATTGGATGGACAGCAAAAAGAAGACCGGTGAGGGCAGCAAATCCCGGTCGCAGCGAAGCCACAGCTAGACTCACTCTGGTAACGAGGATACAAGCCGCAGCATGGAGGGCGACATTAGTTGCATGGTACCAGGATGGTGTCAGACCGGCCGTCAGGTAATTCAATCTGAAATTATAGAATTAGATGGGATATTTTAGCCTCGTTTATTATCATTAAAATAACTATATAATAATTATGCTTGCGTGCTTTGCTTATATATGCAACTCACAGGAGGCATTATACACATATGCCTCGTTTCTACCGTCGAAATTTAAGTCTACGCGTGCGTACACTACAAGCTTATTGATCAGAGCGATGTACCCCTTTTATTTGGCTTGTGTAGAATGTGTAGAATGTGTGATGAGACCATTGATTATTATTGATAATTTAAACATTCATTCGAAGTAAATGAAAGGATATTTGTCTCATTCTTTATAATTTAAGCGGTGACTTAGTGTATTTTATCGTTTATCGTTCGTTGTATTTTGTCGAAATTTAGATCCTAAATATTCTACACAAACTCTTAATTATTAATACAAATTAACTTAATTTAATTTAATAGCTGGTGATTCGTAATTATGATTTTTATCGAACTTCGTTTAATATTTCATTGAAAATTTCACGTGCAATGCGGTTTCTTCTTTTCCAAATATATATAATACACCTGTATTAAGAGTATAAAATAGTTTTACGAACATTTCTACGCCTGCGGTAGTATTTAACGGGTAAAAATTGCAATTAATACAAAAATGAAGATTTATTATTAATTTTGTAAGAAAATTGGATTCTTGGATAAATATCAACCGCATCTAGTAATGTATTACAGCAGTTACGTGTGATTTGACGATAAATTCTTATTGGAATTAAATTTGAAACGCATCCAACGGCTATTTTACTAAAATAGAATAGTCTATTACGTACGGTACAGACACGTTCGTTAAAGTTAAAATAGGTTATCGTAAACACAAGGGAGGAAAAATAGTTGAAATGAATATATCCGTGATAGAAGCGTATTACATAAGAGACTTATATTTGGATCGGTTATAATCTGTAATGGTATATAGTGCATTCTAAAACAAAGGATAAGCCTGCCTCTGTGAGGTAGATAATAGAAAATTGGACGACTGATGCTAATTTGAATTGAGAGGAGAATGAACTAAACCACAGTTGAGCCGCGATCTCCAATTCGTCCTGCCAAGTACGCGCGTGTGCGATCCTAATGAATAGTTAGCGGAAGCGATTGATTTGAATTGTACTGATTGGCTGATAATTGAAAACAGACCACGGAGGTCTCACTTGCGCTGCTTATCCATTCGTTCATTTCCAGTCGAACTTTACCTTCATAATGCTCTTTTTCTATCCAGTTTTACATCGTCGTAACGCTTGGAACTTGAATTACACTTTTCATCTGATTCTGACAATTTATTCCCTACATTGATTTCCTACATTGATTTTAAAGAGAAAACCTGTATAGTTGATGAGGTTATTCCAAAGCTAAAGTAACACTGAATGGAAATAGAAAAACACTGTAAGTGTTTTCATTAATAGGCAAAACTCGTCAAATTTTAGGAAAACGTTCAAGTTCAATCGAAGCTTTCGTTTAGTTCCTAACTTTGGTGAAAGCCGCTTAAGACCAAGTCGACTTAATCGGATTTTGAAACTCTTGCGCTCGGCTTTTTTCGTTCTCCACTTTTCTCTTTGATACTGATGAAGACGATCGAGGCTGCTTACTATTCGTAATCTAAAGAAAATCCAAATTAAAGCTCCGGAGGGAACACTTGTCGAGCAACTGTTAGTCTTCTTTCGGATGAGAAAAGATAGTAACGGGGAAAATGTCCCGAGCGAAGAATAATAAGCGATGATATAATAAAAGTTTAACTCAAAGGGAAATTGAGGTGGAGAGATCGGGATAGAGAGAGGTTAGATGGATAAGAGGAGGCACTCACACATGGACGAAAACAAACATTGTAACACGCTGACGCAGCGTTGCAATAATTTTGGACGCCTGCTCTCGACGTATACGTAAGGTCGACGTTCTCCCGGCGCAGTGCGCCTCCTTCCCCCACCTTTTACACTCCCGACTGGAGCTTTTGGCTTTGGCTTCGTTCCAGGTGTCAAGGATTCGAGGTAACTCTGAGTCGGAAACGCGGAAAGCTCGTGATTCCGTCTACTTTCTTATTGCTGGACGAACCTACTTTTTACATTCCAAGAGCAATAAAGCACGTCTTCGCTCTCTCTCTCTCTCTCTCTCTCTCTCTCTCTCTTCCCTCCATAATTATTTCCCGCTATTCGGAAATTTCTTGCAAAGTTTTAGTAGGATATTATTAAAGAAAAGCTTTAAAAGGATATAGCCTGGTTTGTTGATATCACTCGACTTACAAAGTAGCGATGAGAGCACGAAATACACTGTACGTTAAAAATTAAAGTTGCCTCTCAAAGTAGAGTTTATATTTATTTTTAAGCAAGATAACGTATTGCAATTATAAAAACGGGAGTAATAAATTTTAGTGAAAATTAAAAATTTCTTCTAATTTACCGAAAAATATATTCACAATCATCAGTAACGCCTGGCTATCCATGATAAATAAATGTAACCTATATATCTTAGTTTATATACCGTTTCTTTTAATATTTCAAAATTACGCAGCTTATTTAATAACTGTAAAACTACCTAAATAAAAAAAAATGTAAGTTCAAAATTAATGCCAAGCACAAACTGTGTGCAAGTTGGAATTACTGTAAACCATTTAAAACTTTGACGGTATAAGTCATAAAAAATAATATGTGGCGTTGCGTTGATGGCACACAGTACTTTCAAAATATTTTAATATTCATTCGCATAAAATACTATTCTGTATTATTAGCTCTTACTTCGTAATTATTGAATTAACGAAGAATTTTTCTCAAAGCGAACAATGATACAACTAAATGCAATACTGATTATAACGTGTAGTTTAATATCATAATAACAATAATAAGACAAATTGCACGGAATTCTTACATTACAGGATTCCGTCGCCAATGTTGAAAATAAAACGAACGATTTAAAAATAAAAGTATTTGACGCAGAAAATGCTATCTCAAATGCTTCGCGATGCATTGTTCCGTATGAAAGTACGTATAAAGCATTATTTACACAGTTCTATTGCACTGATGAATCGTGTGAAACAATTTTTGTAATTCGAAGCCAAGCGAGAAAAAACAAACGTTCCTGTACAGGACGTCGAAACACACGTCACGTTTCGCGAACAGCGACACGTAACACGTCGACTTGGCCGTAACAAAACGAAACGAAGGTATTTCGCACGTACCTGCGTACATGGAAGATTACATTTTGTAGGAAGAATAAAATTAGTTTTGCCGTGCATCCGTGCACCCGTGCATCCATGTGTCCGCCCGCACTTTACGTTTTCTCTCTCAATCTACAACATTATTTCGCTGCCGCATTCACGCAGTTATAGATAAAAATATTGGATTGTAGCGCGTATAGAATATAAAGAAGGGACGTATATACGGGAGATAAGCATTTTCTTAAATATACACACCCTAAGCCGGAATTTTGTAGCAGATCGTCGAATTTTCAAAATGAAGAGAAGCATTGAGCACGTAATTAAATTAATGGGCTCTTAAAAAATCATGAAAGTAATCATTAATGAAAATAAAAGTAAAGCAGGGATGAAAGGAGAGAAATGTGATTTTTTTTATTTAAGAAAGTACTTTTCCAGTAATTCGGGCGTCCATGTCTCGTAAGGAAGAACCTCTGCCTCTACTCCATTCGTCGTCGTAACGAGGCATTAAAGTCCGACTATGTCGTTAAATCATACCGAAGCCGGGAGTCGAGGCAGCCTCCGGTTTTTCTTGACTCCAAAGTGGTTGAGAAGCCTGTTTCTGTTGGCTCGTTATCCGACGCATCTCCTTCTCGCTTTTCTCTTATGCGCACCCTCTTACACTCCCCCGCCCCCCAACCCCAACCCCCGCGTGCGCTCCGTAGCCCCGTCTCCTTTCGTTTCATTTTCGCAATAGTTTCTCCATCTCTTGGAACGCGCGTCCAGTCGACGTCCAGTCGACTGGCTCGTCCCGTTCGAGCCTTCAAGGGACGAAAACTCATAGCGCGTTGGAAAAAAATGTACACGCGAGTTAACAGAGGTTGGGCGTGGCACCCCGAGCTATACGGCGTTCCCGCAGCCACGACCCCTCGATTCTTACCTATCCAGCGTTCCTTTATCTCGGTACTTTTTCCATCTCATGACTGCGACCCGCAGTAGCGCGTCGACTCTTCCTCGTTTTTCCTCCGGCAATGAAAAGGTCGATACACTCGTAGGACATCCGTTCTGGCTCGAGGACACGCTCTATCGCTCCGCGCTTCAACTCCTTTCTTCTTTCGAGAGCTTCGATGTATTGGAGGGGGGACGAAATGCTCCGTGGATGCACGCTCGCCTATTACCTTGTTCACCCGGATCGATGGTTATTTAAGAAGTCGCGCGACAGCTCGAGAGCTCGAGAGCTCGAGAGAGAGAGAGAGAGAGAGAGAGAGAGAGAGTGAGAGAGAGAGAGAGAGAGAGAGAGGAAAGGGTGAATTATTTATTGATTGCCTTTTATTGAAATTTAGCAAGTCTCGCCTGCTGCTTCCGAATCAACAGGCAATCGAGAAGGAAAGTTTTCTCCCATCCCGAGGCTCTGCGAGATATCACGCGAAAAATGAAGTTTTATTCCTTTTGTTTCTTTACATCCAATTCATTCTTCGTGGCTGCGGCAGTGCATGGACCAGTGCTTCTCTTGGTTCTCTTCGTCATTCTTCCGTAGTCTTCTTCGCGATATCGAACGTTTACGCTTTCTCACGATTGACTCCTTTTATTTGCCCCTTTTCCCCGGCTACGGTAATCGATGATTAATACTTCGGATAATACTCATGAGAAGACAATAAAAGTGGCTTACTGAAAGGGGACAAATGAGGACGGCGCAAGGATTTCCCGCAATCTACCGCGCATCGGCCTTCACTTCCGGTCGTTAGGCAACCGATCCTCCTTTTTGCGCCAACGATATCGTCCATTTTGCAGTGGGAGTGTCGCATAGCAATGAGAATGTCGCGCTACGTGCAACCGCATTCAAATTCGCGAGACGCGCGAAAATCGAACGAGAGTAGTACGGGATAGTGCTTCTGGTCTCCCTTCGTACGAGCAGAGATTCTTTTTTACATTTATTGTATTTGACTCTTGTGGAGCGCCTCTTTATGACTCTTTATCGAGCGTTGAGTGTGCCCGTAAAAGGAAGGATTTTCCTTTTAAAAGGGCACCTTTAAAAGATTTATCAGTTATCTGCGCCCGCAAAAGAGGAAATCTTGTAGCAGAGAGTGCGACGTCACACCCCGAGTTTAAGCTTTCTTTGATCAAAGACTGAGATACCGACGATTCTCGGAGTCTCGCACAGTTTTTCAGCTAAGACAATTGATAGACTTGAATAAACAATGAAACAATTGGTCTTTAACGGCTCGCTTATTTTCGGAAAGAACTTACCGCGGTTTTGATAATATTCTTCGAGAATAATCGTAAACTTTTTCACTATCGCGTGATCTTCAACACTTTTCTAATAAATGCCGGCAAATTTCTTAATTATACTCGAGAGAACTGCAATTCGTGGACGAATGTGTACAACTTTATGATACAAAATATTTCCATTAACAAATATTTTATCGAAAGGAAGAAAATTTATTTGAAAGTATGCGTAAATTTGACTTTTATAAAGAACAAGTGGTTTTAATTATCAAAAACTGAAAGTCATTTGTCCTTTATAATTTGATAATCTGCTATTGTGTTCCATTTTCATTCAAGGAAGCGCTGAAATATTTGCTTTTCATTTAAAATAATCCCTTTCTGTCTATAACATAATAGTACATTATTTTATTACGAAAAGTATAGAAATTTCAGTTTAATCCAATTTCATCTTTTAATTTGCATAAGCATCCATTAGTTAGAAATACTTCTTTCGTTTTCAAACGAAATATTATAGCTCACGTATCTCTCGATTAAATGTAATTCCGAATTATGCTGATTTTATCAATTGACAAAAGAAGCGGATTCATAAATATGTGATCAACAGCACAATAATTTAGGATTATTTTTATGCGTTTATATCAGCACTTTGACTTTAAGTAAATATTCTAGAGGAATCTGAACTATTTAAAAAGTATTAATTTTATGTAGTTTTGCAAATAAATTAAACGATTCCGTTTAATCCTTGTAATATATACACGAAGAGTAACTAAATACGACGCATAGGTTTTTGAGCGTTTAAAATGAGATATTTTGTATTATTTATGGAACCAGGTTAGTCTTATATATTTAAGTTCGTTAAAGCAACATTGGTGAGTTATTGTTTCTATTAGTACGAAGAAATTCGTTTGAAGGTAACTCGTTTAAAGCCATTGCACGGAATTAGGGAAGCCAAAAGTTATCTTATTCGTAACGCCCTAGTTAAGGTAATTTTAGAAACTTTTACATAAACTACGAACTAAAATATTTTTAATAATAATCTAGTGTCTTACAAAGGAAAATGAGTTCCTCGTTAAGTAAGATTTTTAGCTTCAATTTCCTTCGCTATTTATTCTTTATTCGTTATTATTCGACACCATTCGGTGATTTACATTTATGTACGATACATTAGTTTAAGTTTATAGCGATAAATTATCTTCAAATATATTTCTAATTAATGAAAAGTAAATATTGATAAAGTTTGCTGAACGAGCTATGCATAAACGGGAATTAAAACGTTTCACTATATTGCTTTTGACATTTGATTCTCCAAACGGAGACTCGCTTTGCTTCACCAAATAATTGAATAAATCCTTCTGATAATACGAGAGACCTTTTGGATTCGAGGATGATGAAAACAATACAGCTGATCTTCGTTGTTAGATTCAGATGTGCTTCTGTGCAGTGAATCTACGTGCGGTGATACATCGTATTCCCAGTGGATATTTCAGCGCAAGGGAAATTGAGAACCATCATAATTCGTATTTTCGTTGGAGAATATTGGCTACGTTCGTGTATAATTCTGGCGGCATTGATTCCAAGTGTCTGAACAAAAAATAACCCTTCGGATCGTGTTCCATCATACTTTCAATGTACCGTAACTCATTTACCTCCGTATTACTATCACACAAGAGGAAGATAGAGAGTTTTCGGTCTACCCTACACAGGAGGGTGATCGTTTTTTTATGTCCAGCAAGAGCCTCCCTTCGTATGGGTCAGCCATTTTTCCCACAAGGCAATCCGCAGAGAAGAATGCCATCGTACTCGAGTCCTCCATAAAGCTGCTCATCATTCATGCTATTATCAGCGACGCTCGTAACTGGGATACGCGTGCACCCCTGCCTTCTACACATTCAAAATTCTTGTTAATCCGTGTTTATATACGCACCGTCTCGTGTTCGTATGGCCTCGAATGTGTACCATCGAATCGTTGGAAGTACCGGATACTAGAGGCGGGCAGCAATCGAGCTGTTGCTGGGAGCGATGGATGAATAGGTAGATAAACGGATGGGTATCGACGTGAATTACGCGCACTCTTGCTTCGACGGACAATACGATTTGACAAGGGTTTCGTTCCTTTTATGCCTCAATAATTAATATGCGTAGACTACGTCAAAGTCGATTCAGCCGCTGTATTATCACTAGCTGTTGAGAGAATCCGAGAGACAAAGCCCGTCAATTGTTCCGAATTATAATTCAATTTATTTTCCCTGACCTATTGTTTCCGCCGAAAACTTAACCGTACAAAAAACGTTGAATAGAGTTTAATAGTCTTTGAAACGATCTTGAGCATAAAACTTTCCTTTATTCCACATATTACTGTAAAACTGATTGAAATTTCTTTGCAGTGCTTGTTCTCGAGCAAGATAAGCAGCTTAAAGCTCACATTGTCCCGAATTTTGATATTCATTGCATTTGTTTACGGAATATAAGCACTCGTTAGTCTCGTTACTAAACTCCAAGTTTTATAAAAACAAAGCTTGACCATTGAATTTATAAGGGATAATATTTTACTCAAAGTATAGGATTTCTTTTAACGAATGATGCTTTGTTAGAGAAAAGTGTTGTAATATATGTAAATTTACTGTGTGCACAAGCTTAGATTGTGAAAGGAACGACAAATGTACGGAAGCAAATGTATGACATCGCCTAAGTAATGTCAAGCGTAACCATTAATCTATGGCATATTGATTTATCAATGGCACATTTTTCTTGGTAACTGTACCTACTTTTATGCGGTAACGGTAATTTTCTTATTTATTTCGCAACATGTGTCAGCACACTAAATTCAACGAAAATACAATATTTGCAAAATTGTCAAATAAGCTCTTTACGATGAAAATTTGTGCGATCGATACGACAATTGCAATAATTGCGAGTGAGTTGAAAAATTGTAAAATTGAATATTTTTATTGGGGTACGTTTTATTGTAAATGCGGAAATAAATTAGGCTTTAATAAATGAAATCGAGATATACCGAGAAAGAAAACCGTAAAGCGCCACATGTTATGCACATTCAGCGTTTAGATTCGACATTTTCGAATCGCATGCATTTACAGAAATACCCTGTCTTCTGTCGTTTATATATATATATATATATATATGTATGTATTATATATTATTCTCTTGCGTTCGATTGAAAAAATTGAAAACTAGCCTGTAACAAAAGTTGTTTCGCTAAGGTTAAGGAAAACATGAAATAAATGATTAAGAATTCCGAGGCGCATTATTTTATAACAGTTGTAGTTTTCAAATTAGAGGACAGAAAACAGAAAATTCTGCAAAATATTCGTCAATGTGCACTGCATGACGATAATTTGAACAGAGGAATCTATTGAAATACAGATAGAATTCGAATATTTGAAAACTTTGAACTTTCATGCATTTAAATACTACGGATTGAAAGTTTGAAAAAATCTCGAATTCACGGAAACTAATTGAACGACGACATCAAAGGCAGAAACGCGCGTAATATAGATTTCTGGAAGTACAAATAGTCAGCAATATAAGTGAGTACGAGGTGACAATAGTGGGACACATAATAAGAGCACGTGTAGAAGAAAGTCATAAAACACAAAGGGCTAAAGAACCGAAAAGCATACACGAATTTGATAGGCTAGTAGAATAGTTTCTCGAAGGTACGCATTATTCCTAACAGAGTGTACGCACATGTAGCTGTAGGGGTAGAGTGGAAGGAAGAGTTCGTCGTGCACGGCATATTCAAAGAGATTCGTGTCTCGTTCTCGTCGTTGGTATTGCCGTCGTCTTCTCCGACTGCTTTGCCATTTCGTTTCCCCCCCCCCCCAGCCCCAAGACTTTTGCCAATTCTTTCTCAGTCACGTTCTTTGCCCCGGGAATTTCGAATATTTACAGGGAGCCGGATGACGTGTGACCATGGGACAGTTATTGGTTTATTATTCTCCGTGTGGTTCGCGCTACCAAGCCACTAGTGTTGTCCTACGAGCACGCGAATATTTCGAATATTTCTCCACTACCGCTCGTCGATTATCCATTTTTCTCTTTCGTTTTTCTCCCGGTGAAAAAAGTTTCGGGAAACCAGACTCTTCCACGTTTTCACCATGAAATTTTCAGCCGCTGTTCGTCCTGACAATGGGACAAAGAAATTCTGTGCCTTTGGCTCAAACGAGACGTGAGATTGAAAGTGTAGGGCTTGAAGGGATAGCGCGAACTGCCGCGTACGAGAAATTCTAATCTTATCTGCTTGTGATACAATATTAAAGCCGTAAAGGAGCCGGAAAAACAATAAACTTAATGTCCGTAGGACGGCAACTGTATTCTTTGCTCGATGGTGCACCAGCGCAAGGAGCACGCGTTTTCTCAACAATGTCACAGAACTTGAAAGCTTTGATACTGCGACATTAATGGTCTGTCCCGTTCTCTCTTTCTCCAGTTCTGACTTACTTCTCCCTTCTTCGACGCCGCCGACTTCATCCGAAGAGGCCTCTTGAGATTCTTCAAGTAGAATTCAGCCGAAAGATAAACCCGCCTCGCTTTTCTCACAACTTCCAAAGCACACTTTGCACCTCTCGTTACATTACAATGCCATCTTTCTAGTAATCTTAAAGTCTGCATTAGTCGGTGAGAGAGTCACGAAAATCTTTTCGTCGGCGTTGAAAAAGGAGATTCGTTTGCATGACGTGCTCATACGGTACATATAACTGAATACTCAAAGTATCACGCGAACAAAAGTATTTGAGTAAATACGTTTTTTATACCAATATTGTCAAACGATCAAGTCAAACGACGTAAAATTAAGGGATAACTTGTTGGTTAAAGAACTCAATAAAATTAACTATTTCTTCGTACAAACCTAAAAGTTTCTGCTCACTGAACGAATGCCATTCATTGAATTCGATACTCATTCGATGTTTAATTATCCCGCAGAAGTTGTTTCTTAAGCGATTGTTATGTCGTGCTGACAAATATAGAAAGTTTCGTGTAAAAAATTAAGGCATTTATTTCTTAACGAGGAGCTAATTTTCTAGCAACGTATTGTACGCCATTAATAATGGGGTGCGATCTTATTTGAAGGTGAAACAAGTACAATTCAAAAAAAGCATTATAAATAAGCTTCGGAATAAGTGTAAATACAATTTAAAGGTATTCTAATTATTATTTTATTATTATATTATCACTTTTCTCTATAATTATCTGTATTTTGTGTTTTTTCGTTGCTCGAATACTCTGGAACGTGTACGCGAAGGAAAATACTTGTCGTAAATGTTCGCAGATTTACGAAGAACTATAAGAAAATTAGTGCAGTACAATCGCATAAAATATCTTAAAAGAACCTATTGGAAGCTCGATGATGGCTTTTACAAACAGTTTAGTCCAATTTAGTGAGAATTACGAGTGCATAACGGCGAAGTCATTTTCTTTATTTTTACACGAACATTGAAAAGTTTAAGTCATTAAAACTTAAGTTTATGTGTCCCATAAAAACTTTCTCATAAATTTTCATGAATATTATAAATACTATAAATACCTGTATTTATGCAAACTATCGTCTATTTATACACGAAAGCTTAGAGAAGATTATGCAAAAAACGGTTAGCGAGAAAATTGAGAAAACATCGTGTGCCCCGAAGCAAGGTAACTGAGAATTTTAAAAATGAAATCACTGAAGTATACAGATTGAGGTCTCATAGCTCTTGAATTTTTCAAGATATGGAAAAAAGTTGAAAAACTTGGGCCGAAAGGTAGTAAGTGGTAAGAAGACGAGAGACAGAAAAAAACGAAGTGAATCGGGCGTATATTAGAGAAAGGAGCACTGCTTAGAAAAGAGTTTTTTTTTTTTTTTTTTTGCGAGATTCCTAAGATAGTTTAGACTGAGAGGAAGCCTGTAGAAGCCGGAAGAGGTGGCGTATGCTCATGGCACGTGATAAACCGGCGTAGTGGCATCATTAGAAGGAAGAACTGGTGGCGGGAGTCGCGGTTGGGCGCTAAAATGAATACACTGTTTCTACGTGTTCTAGAACTTTCCATTTTCCCTTTAGTCCGACAATTATCCCCTCTCCCATCAACTATTTTGACGCAGCCGTATCTACACACGCGAATATACTTGCTAACTGACACAAGTATACATTCTCTCCATTCTCTCTACGTTTGACTCGTGTACCTATCTTGTTTACTCAGTCTCTTATGTACGGGCGTCACTTTGCTCGTAATTAGCGATTAAAACTTTTCGCGATCGTATCTTTCCTTCTCTATGGGCCATTGCCTCGTGGATTCCCGCTAGAAAAAACTTATGAATCTCTCGCCTGTGGTTGTCATAGTGAGCGCCAAACGCGCTTTCTTCGATCCGCTGTTCTTTTTCTTCCTCTTACTTCTGAGTATGCGAAATAAAATCAAACGAGTATATATATATAAGCAAATTAGTTGCTTTCTTTTAATTAATCGTATGTAAAGCGAATGCACTTATTATTTTATACTTATTGAAAACTAGAAAAACGCTTCCATCAATTTTTTTCCACTTATTTTTTCCAATTATCATACGCAAGATTTTATTATTTTGTAAATAATCAACTCAATTTTCTTTTTAATGAAGAACACGTCAGCTACGCTTTTGAAAAATCATTATTATTTTAATCAAAATCTATAAAACATGTAAATTCTAAGTAGCTACGGATTTTTTCAATATTATAGAATATCATTCTTTTCAAAAGTAGTATTAGCATTAATGAGACTATCATATAAGAATTACAGCATTACTATAATAAATATTTAGTCAGAAGAACTAAGATTTACCATATTTTATGAGAAATTCTTCAAGTTTAAAAATTTTCTGTAACTTAATTCCTAAATAATCAACGGAATTTCACTTTAATATTTGAAATTGCCATGGACCTACATTTTCTTCTAGCAATGCCTTTTCATTCATAAAATTAAAAGAAAAGGCTATTCAAATTTTTTCAATGATTCATCCACATTATTGCCTAAAAAATTATTATTTTTACAATAAGAATACATTCTATTTGAAATAGTCGGAGAAAACAAGAAAAAGTGTAGAATCGTAAGGATATTTTTTACTTTAGTTGATAATGAAAACCTGAGGAAAAAACAAAGAGGATGAAGAATGAAAAGGAAGCGAAGGTACGACGACAAAGAGGAGCGGAAAGACGACGAGCTCGGTAAAGTTGGATTCTTGACATGAACAAAGCTCGCAATTTCACCATTCTTACCACCTATTCTATCCGTGTTACGGAAAATACGAAGGTTGTCTTGTCACCTCGATGTTGCTATACGAAGAAAACGAGATAGAATGCAACCGCACACACCTTATCCCCTTATCTGTCGTGTCTCGAGGTCGCGATTCCAAAAGCCGATCTCGCTACCAAGTCTACTTCAACCGTTGTGAGTCGATTTCATTTTATTTTCCTTATAGCGTAGATGCGAGACATATAAGCGAGAAGTATAAAAAGAGATTATTCTTGCCTTCGACATCTTTGCACAATATTTTACCGTGAAATTATTTTGCTTAGCTTCATTAGCGATACAAAAGTCATTAACAATTCTTATGTTCCAAAATGGAATCAATTGATAGAATTCGTTACAAGATAAACCGAATGCAGCTATTTAAATGTACGTTCAGCCTTACTTTCGCTCACTGATTATTTACATCAACTTTCGAACAATAATTGCACAAAAATACCATAAGATTTATAAAAAGAAAGAAGTATTCTTAGAATGAGCTGAAAATGAACCGAGTTTTAGCGATTAAATAATTCTACAGCTTGTTTTAAAGAAACTAAAAGCATTTACTCGGGTTTCTTGCAGGCAAAAATTAATCTTTTGATATTAACTAAAGATATTCGATAAAATCATATTGTATTATAAAAAATATTTAGAGACTATTTAAGGATATTATATAAAAATACATATTGGAACTATACATTTAAAATATATACGAATATTCAAAATACTAAAGTAATTTATTAAGAACAGGTAAATTAGAGTAAATTTCGACATATAATAAAAGGAAAACGTAACCACCTCAATTGTTTTTCTGCAATGAATTTGTTATTTCATATTCATGCATAATTAATTCATTAAGTATTATTAACTACGTTAGCATTTACGACGTAACATATCTTCTAGAGGCTTTCATTATTTCTGAGCGATATTTCCCTTAAAGCACAAAGAATACATATCTTTATTGCAGAGCTCGTAGCTTTTTTCATTATTTACTTGATTTAATGGAGTAAAAAATTAGAAACACAAATTGAAAAATATTATCCTTGAAATAATTAAAAGCATGTTACTTCTTTATAGACAATGAGTTTATACTCTTTAAAGGTATTTCATTTTTGTCATATTACTATTTACTTTTTAATGAAAAAGTAATAGAATTTCTATAGATTTGAGTATTTTACAATTTTAAATGATGTCCTAGACATTGGTGAAAATGGACTTTATAATATCCAATTGAAACTACGAATAACATGTAAAGCACGGACTTGATATTCTACTTAATTATTATTTGAGATTTTTTATATAAAAGTCTATCCGTAAAATAAAATGGAGTGTTAAGCCACTTTTTGAATCCAGACGTATATTTGCGATACGGCAGTGTATTTTCTCGGATTTTCCTGTTTGCTTGAAATATGGATAAGCGAAAAAAACTTTTAGATAATAATGGAGATCAACTATGTTTGAAAATGTAAAGAACAACGTGTACAAGGCATTCGTTCGGATCTACCATATATTCGGTGCGTGTAAAGCCATGCACGTTTTATATTTTATTATTCAACGGGGTCGTGAAATCCAATTCCACGCTTAAAAGACACAAGAGTTTCAAAAAGGTTTTCTTTCTCTTGCACTTACTGATACGGATCGATCGGTTCATTTTATTAAGGAAGATTAGAGAAGGTGTTGCAAAACGGTCAAGGAAAATAACGGCAGTAGAACGAAGAAGGAGCAGAGATAGAATTGGAGAGTATACGGGATGGACGAGTAAGTAAGAGAGAGAGAGAGAGAGGGAATGAAGCTAAGTGAAAGACGAGCGAATCGACTAGAAAGAATGATGGATGGGTTTTACTCCCCTTTCCCTATTCGCTTTCTTTGGCTCCTCCGATTTTTTTTTTCCTTTCTTCTCCCATTTTTAACCAATAAGCTGACGACTAGGGTAAAATATAGTTTGACACTACAGGATAAACCTAGCGCTTAAAAACTTTCTCAATCTTCCTTCTCGGATAGTTCGTGAGCTTAGGCTTCAAGAGTCCAGCTTCCTGTGCACTTGAACATATCGCTCACGAGCATAGACTGAAATCTTTACTCAACAAGATAAAGTAGAAAAAGAATAAAAGGAGAAACGCATAAAAACTGTACAACATATGCTTGCTTTTGAAACAATTATAGTCCATAAATTTTATAAATCGCTTTCTGTACATGACAGGACAAAATTTACGTTTATTTCGACTAGGAGTACAAGACAAATAAGAAGAAATAAAAGTAATCGTAGCATGTTTTATCAGAAAAAGTGTGCAGAAAGAAAACGAAGGTGGAATTTTATGTTTTTGGGAAATTATTTCGTTATTACTTACAAGCTCAATGCTAACGAGTACGGGAATGAAGTTTCATCTAAACAAAATCGTCGCTCCAGTGCTGCCTTATAAAGGAAATTCAATTGTAATCACGATTGCTTGGAGTTAGCTTATGCAGGTATTTGACAGTGGTTCGAACATTACGATCCCTGCATTAATTACTTATAAAGGTATGTTAATGTAGACACAGAAAACGGAACATTGCAGACTTTTTGGAATCTGACCATTATAACAGAGCACGTAAAATCAAAAATTATTCCACGAGTCAAAGGACTAGAAAAAACACGATTTGAGTAAGCCGGGTCGCGTCGATGTTGAGCGATCGATCAAATTATGATTGAGTGCTACTAATAGTAGGAAGAAGGCGCGAGATTACGTCGACTGGTTGCACGTCACTTGGGAATCGAAAGTTGTCATAAATGTCGTGTCGTTTCGACGTCGATAGCAACGTCATCGATTCATTGAAGAAGCTCGTTCGTCATAGTCGCCCGTCACATCGTTTTGAACCTTTAGTCTGATTTAATCTCATTTTCCGCGCGCGTGGAAGATCCTCCATATTTCCGATATGACTTTTTGTAATTCTTAAAGCTCTGTAGATCTTATTAAAAACGATAGATTTTCCTTTTGGCGCGTGGACGTCAAATCATTACTATTATCACTTGTAAGTACAATAAATCTTTATTACCGTTAAAATCTCTTACAGTAATGGTTTGTATCGGTTTTTATTTGAAATATTTAATCCTTATCGGATTTATTAACAAGAAATGCATTAAAAAGAAAAGTAAAATGGATCTAGTAGGAGAGAAGCGAGGAGTCAAGCTGTAGAACGCTTAATCCGAGAACAGCGTAAGGTTGCTGGACAAATAAGGGAAACAGAAACAAAAATCTTACTCAGGAGATGAAGGAGGAAAAAGCACTCTTAAGCTTTTCAAGGCTGGAGGCGCAAATCGCGGAAAAATGGAGGAGGAAGCACCTAGCAATAAATTTTATTCGCCAGTTCGTCTTACGCTTGTTTTCCTTTTTCATTTGCTCTTTTCTTCTTTCTACTTTCTTTCAAATTGCCACTTCCATTCCTATAGTTTTTCTTTTACAATCTCCATTTATTCCTTGGCCTGCAGACCAAAATTCATTATTCTCCTTTTTATTCTGTCGATTTAAGGCGAGAGAGAGAGAGAGAGAGAGAGAGAGAGAAATAAACAGTAACACTGTTTAAAAAGATATGTTTATCGGTAGAAGAGTTTTGCATCGAGAAGAAAGGGGGTATGAGTGCGAATGCCGAGACGAGACAATTTGTACCCTTCGCACGAAAAGGGAGACTACAATAGCTGAGCATTCATTGAGATTACTCTGCAAATTTTGATGTATCTTAAAGAGATTCTTCATTTCCGACTATTCGTCATCTGATAAATGCGCAGCTCTGATCCTTCGTAAGTTCCAAATCTCGTATCAAATTGTTTCTTATAATAAGAAAATTTCGATTTTCTTTACATTTTAAACTGCTTTATATTTTACATTTCCAGTCAACTTTTATAGCTATTTTTTGAAAACTTCGATAGTCACCTGAATCTAAGATTTTGCTTTAATTCAAATAATTATTGAGAATAAGATATATTTTAGAAGTTTACAAGATAAATTCTTTACTATACATTTACTTACTTAACTTAGTATAAGTTACTTGCCGTATTTATTCTATTATCGCATTATTTGTCTTCAGCTATCACTTCGAACCATAATACTTCGAAAATATCTGCATACTTTGATAACTACGTTGTCTTAACTTATCCTTCTAAAATAAAGTAAACAATGTTAAGTGAAGTACAAAAAATAAATAAAAGTTAATCATAACTAATGCATACGAACTCTTAGTTAAATTTAGTTATAAGTCGAATGGAAGCTTCGACTACCGTTCCACGTTAAATTATAGGTAAATAGACAATTAGCACTTTATGTGATTAATAATTCCTTTGACTTCCTTAATTAATAATGTATTTCTTTCTTCAAAATCGATAATTTGAAGTGACTGCTACACTTAATTCACCGGTTATAATTTATGATGCTTATATTTACATTTCCTTCAACAGAGCTTAGTATTTGAAACAAGTTCTTGGCCGAAAATATTCAATACACCCACGTGAAATATCGATATAATCGGAATTGTTCAACGCATAAGAAAGAGGCAAAGTCTGTAAACGTTCCTCTTTATAAACGCCTTACGTCGGACTTTCGTTAGTTTTTCAAGCGACGCGCTTTTCCTCGTGTAATTCTTTCGAGACAAGCTTGTAGATATTCCAGGGTAACAATGGGTATCGTCAGAAGAATAGCAGCAGCGTGAGTGCAAATACTTGGGAGTGATTTCGGAGGATCGCGCGTGGGAGAGTAGTTTCCCGTCCTCTTTTTTGTTAGTCCGCGATCTTAAATTGTCTCGGTGTCGCTTGCTCGCACTGGCTTCGGATTCGGAGTGTATGGTCTGCCTCTCTTTCTCTCTCTCTCTCTCTTATGCCCTACCCAAGAGATAGGGAGGATGACTCTAATGCATGCAAATGTCGCCGAGGCGGAAGTGGAATTCGTGCCGTATCTCGGGGGTGCTAGGCGCCCTACACCCCGATGCCTCACCCGCTTACTCCAAACTCGACCCCTGGCCGCGCGCACAAGCAAGTGAGCACCGAGCGAGCGTTCACCCGTAAAGCTTTAACCCAGCGTAAGCGAACAAGCGCGACTTAGAGACTCTAATTTACTGATTATCCTTAATTGAAGACGCTGACTTAACATCTGGGCCCCTGCGCGCGCGCGCGCGCCCCCCCATGATCTTCCTCTTTCCTTTTGCTTCTTTTTATATCTTCCTTCCTTCCTTCCTTCCTTCGCTTGGTGCTTATCTCTCACGATCGTTTTCCCTTTTGTCTGTCTGGTACAATTTACTCTTCTGGTTTCGTTTCGTATTCCATTCGCGGAGCCGCGACCTAATTTCAAGGGGAACCGATAAAATGAAAAAGGCAAGAAAAGAGATCGGGGCAAAAGGCTTTTTTGTAATGAAGCAAGAAGCTCAAGGAAAAAGCTGCCAGCTATTATGTAAATAATGTTCGTGCTATCATATTTGGTGGTCGCGTCGCTCAAAACTGTCCGTAAAAGCCGCGCAAATTTTTCCTTGGACCGTTGCCGCTGCACTCACATATATAAACTCGCGCAAGTAACTGCAAGTGCACCCGGAGCCTTCGCTCTCAGCAGCCTTGTCACCGAAGAACATTTTAATTACTCAACTCCCTTGAGTTCACCGAGAACGACAAAGGAAAATAGAAACGGCGACTGAGGAAGACAGATCTATTGTGAAAGGGCGCGTGGACGTGTGACACGCGACGAAGAGAGAGAAAATAAAGTACGCAGGCGAGTGCGCGACCTGGACGAAGCTTTCGGCCAGTTTTTCGAGCTCGAAATCACTCAGCGACGCGTAAATATTTGTCAGAAATTATCAAAACTAGCTGTCGTCGGGAACTTTGAAAAGCGCCGCCACAATCAGAAATGCCGTCGTATGCCAGAATGAACAGAGTTGGCGGGGTAAACTCGATAGCAATATATTCCTGATAAGATCGAAACTTGCTACCTGTAAATAGAGTATTCCTTACTTGCGTCACAAGATATTAAGATTTTTAAGTCAACTCGATCTACTATCGTTAATTGAAACAACAATTTTATTTCGTATCGCTATCGTAAAATTATTCTATTTCATTTGAAACTCATGAAAATTCATACTACGAAATGAACGTTCAAGGAAATTCCTGGAACTGAGCAAAAATATCAGAGCTAAAAATGGAACTTTATTTTTACGGTGCCAGTTTCGACTTAACTCACGTTTTAAAATCTAATCTACAAGTGATAACTTGGATCATGTTAATATGTAAAAGACAAAGAATAAATGACTGCATTAAGAGCTAGTCACCTTATTCCATTAATGTTCTGTATCTAAATTTTAAATAACTATAGCGTTATTATTGAAATGAAAGTTTTACGTTTCAAACGCGTATTTAAGCATATTTGTTTTAACTTTAAACGTCTATTTATAATAAGATGACAACCTATAGAAAAGTTTTAGTTGAATTTTGAAATATAAATGCCTATTGATATTGGAATATTTTATAGATTTTCTCAAATGTTCGGCTCTAATAAAAAGCAACTAAGGCGCTACGTAATTGCTTAAACTTGTACTACGGTTGTACCGAGACAAAAAAGAGTTAAAAATTATGGTATCTGTAATAAGTAAGTGTTTAGATATTTGCATAATAGTTATGTAAATGGAATTAGAAATAAGTTTCTTATTCTGAAAAGTATAACATTTAATCTTTCGAAAGTTTAATAGTTACTTTACTTACAGATTACTCTCTAAATTGAACTAATAAACAAACTAAAATAACTTTTTAAATTACGATAGATTCTAATATAGACTTGGCAAATAGTTTGAAAATTAAACATTGTAGATCGGGTAACCGTTCTTCGGATTTTTTCCAGAATTTGATATTAATCACAAATTTGATATTACATTAAATTCATACATATTCAAGGTAGAGAATTCAAATTTATTTATAAGATGGTCATAAAATCAGATTAAAAATATTTGTCGTTACTCCTTCAGAGATTAAATGTTCATTAAACATAAAATAAATCCTAGTAGACGTATTAAAATAGAAGTATTAAACAGTTGAATGATAAGTAAAATTTATAATATTTTATAGTTATTAAGTTATACAATATTAATTTTCTGAGACTGTAATTTATAAAAAACAAAGACTGCAGTCATCAGATTGTAAAATCAGCGTAAAAATCCAACCATAATGTCCAAGAATAATAAAATCTATATTTTAAAATATTAAAAAAATAATAAATAAAATTATAAATACGTTGTGTAGAAGATTTGATTTCAATTCTTTGGTAAGAGTTAAGTAAAATAAAGAGTAATAAGAGAAGATTTTATAGAATTTTAGAAAAAGAAACAAAGTTCGCTAAATTCGTCGATAGTTTTCAGCATGCAATTGGATACGAATCTCAAGAAGTTATGCGTGAATGCAAGTCAGAGTACTCGAAAATCTTACGAAATGGCTGAATGGACGCAGTTGGGTAAGAAAGCTCCCACGCGATTACAATTATACGGATAAGAGACTACAAGAGGTTGTGTAAAATTGGTATGCGTGAATTCGCAAATCGGTAAAAAGGTGTTCGTGTGTTCGTGGATGTATGAAATAGAAACCGTACATGATATACTCAGGGTTGACGAGGTTGACGCTCGATTTAATGTTTTACCTTATTTGCTGAGAATCAAGTCCGCGTGGACTTCTCCAATTATGAAAAGGCATAATTTGACTTGCAAAAAATCACTGCATGTGAACTATTAACGTGCAAATGTTGATCTAGGGTTGTTCGATCAATTAATTACACAAACGCTTTACTTTTGATAATCAGAGTTACTATTATTTTTCTTAAATTTAAGTTATTGTTTATCTGTTTTAAATTTATGAAAAAAATCTGATTTTAATTGTAACTTTCAAAATACTATCTATAAAGCTTTACATTGAAAGTTATTAATATTATTTCGTTTCTACATATTGTGCTTCGTGACTACGAAGTTATAATTTTATAATTATTTGGTGCGTCAGAGTAAATTAAATAAATCGATAAACGTTGTTGAAAAGCAAATTTAATATACGGAAGAAAATTTAAGGATTTGCATTGACTAGAAAATTATTAACTGATTCGAAAAGTATATACTTTAAAAGAAGTATAAATGAAGAATATACTTTATTTAACAATAGAATTAATAATTTGCAGTATAAGCTCAACTGAGATTATACAGACTTAGTCATTATAAGATATTATTTGGAAACCGCCAAAGTTGATAAAATTCAAATGAAAAGAATTTGTTTAGTATTAATGAAGCGTATTCTGCGACTGCGAAATTTTATAAGCTTGTATAGAGATTGAATCGCTAATGCATTTCCGTTGATAATAGACGGAAAATCCACATGAGACTTGAAGGAGGAAAGCGCAGGATTCGCTCGATACAGCGAAAGCGAAAAAAAAATGAAAGTACAAAAAGAATAAAATGAGCTATCGAAAAAAAAATGGAAGAACAATTATAAATGGCAGCGGAAGCGGACAAGCGCGTAACCCAAGAGAATTATGAGAAGAGCTGGAGAATAGATATAATGACAGAACGTTCCAAAAGAAGAAACAACGAAATAAAGAACAAAGAGTATAAATAAAAATTGTTTGAAATATATGTAGAGAATAGTCGGCAAAAGGTATCCGCGGTAGTGGATGAGGGTGAGTCCGCTAGGGGCAAAAGGGAAAAATACAAGGGCAGAGTGAAAATACGGAGTTGAATGAATCTGTCTGGAATTGAAAGTGGTTTATGCGTCAGGCTGATTCATCAAGCAGGTGTTGTTGGGTGCAATATTGCACGCCTGACCAGAATCAGTGTTTTCTACTTGCTGTCATGTTGGCGCGCGTAAAGGCAAACGTCGCACTTCTATTCGGCTTCCAATTCCACTTCTTGTGCGTAAAAACTTTTTAATGAATACGCCACCGTGCGGATAAAATTCGAGCGATCAATTCCTCTTGCTGCTCCGATGCCCGATCAAGAATTTTTCTCGTTGCTCTCGCACTCGCGTTCTCTTGTTTCTTCCGTAAAGGATGAATCATAGATGCGCGACTTGTCAATTTGCAAAAACATTTAGACTAAAAAACAACTATTTAGTTGGTGGCTCATTATCGTCTACACTCTTTTGCACTCACGTGGAAATTAATATGAATTATCACTAAATACTTAGTGTCAGTTACTAGTCTTCATCCAACACAGGTATACTATCGCCAACTCTTCTAATAAATATATTTACAAAGTAATAAATACACATAAGAGCTGTTGTTGCACATTTGTGTATTTAATTTCTGTAAATATATGCATTTGAAACAATTATTGTGAAAGTTATGGAATTGAGCATATAATCGACTCGCTACAACGTTTCATAGTACTTTTCATTGCCAAAATATAAAACTTTACGAGTCATGTAAATGAAATAAAAAGAAATAGAGCTGAAAGTGTGGCGAAAGTTCGAATGAATCTTATCCTATATCTTTCAGTTTATCAAGAGTTTCTCTATGTTTTTTACAAGTTCTGGATAAATCTCCAAAAAATCGAACATACCCAATCTTCTCTATTCTTTCTCGAATTGCATGCATAATTTACTTGCCAATTCACTGTAATTCTTTTCACTTTCATTCTTAGTGTTAAAATACAGGACGACTTTTTAAAATTACTGTTAATATTTATAATGACCTCGTGTTACCTGTCCACCCCCTTCCCCACCCTCTTTTACGTGTCAGGTCATTTTACGCGTGAATTACTGACTGGACACCCTCGTGTATTGCATCTACCTCGATCTCGTTACATGCTAAAATACATCGTATTAGTCTACACCTCTTTTATTATTACCATGTATTTATTATTCATTTATGTATTATATACTCATTAAAACTACAGTTATTAACTAATTATTTTTCTTTTTAATAAAAATTGGGTTTTCTCGTAATCTTAAAAATATCCCGGTATAAAGAAAATGTTAAGGAAAAGCATTTAATCATTTTTCTTTTTATACACTTTTAGAATAATGAATCATAATTTCACAAAGCAACTCTTATTCTGGTACTTGAGATATAATAATAAAAGAATAAAATTAAAAAATTGCAAATAAAGTGGCATATTACAGTGAGAAAGTGAGAGAGAGAGAGAGAGAGAGAAAGAAATTAAAATAGAAATTAATAAAGCTTAATGTGACCAGTTTATTTATCCTTATTATTCATTGCTATTGGAATATTTGACGATAACTATTCTGAAATATTCTATATTATGAAAGTTTTATAATTTTTTCTAGAGAATATCAAGGAAACTATAAAATTAATGTCATGGCCGTTGATCAATTTCTATGAATTTATTTTTTGTACAATATCCCAAATACCTTTCTGAATATCTATGCGACTTGTAGTGAAATAAACTTAATAAACTTCAATAGAAGGCCCCCATTAATTTAAACGTATTAAAAAGAAACAACATGGAATAATGAATATAACATATTTTAACAAGATCTCAGTTATGCTTAGGTATACGTGTACATGCAACGATCAACTATTATGTTTCATTTAGGCAGTCAATGGTACTTGCACGAAATACCTTTTTGTCACTTTTGCACATAAATATCATTCAGCATAATAATCGAAGAAATTAGCTGTCGCATACAATCATCGCGCAATCATAACTTCATTATAATTCGAAATTAAGCGAAATCAGTAAATTTATAATACTATTTAACTGTATTAAAAATAATTTGAAATAGATTAATTATTATTTAAAATATTATAAATCTTGTAAAAATAGCTTTTAATATGCTAGACGAGGGTTCTGATTTAATTTTGTTATAAAACAAAAATGAAAGTAATATTTTTAAACGAAGTATGTGCATACAAAACATAAGAACCTTAAAACCCAAGGATATCACTGTTTCTTATAAAGAATACTGCTGCTGAAAAGGAAACAAGCGAGGTTACAAAGAAAATCAAAGAACAGAAACTAATGAGATAAGAAAACAGTATAGCAATAGAGTTTGGAATAGGAAGAGGGAGGAAGAGGGAGGAAGAGTAAGGAAGTTTTCAAACGGCTAAGCTCTATCCATGTCCAGAAAGTACCCCCGAAAGAGAATACCAGTATCTCAGAGAGAAGTAAATAGAGAGGGAGAGAGAAAGTGAGAGTGAATAGGGAGACTGCGAGCAGGGTGAAGGAAAGCTGGTGGAAAGCTCGAGCCGCTCACGTAGTGACGAAGTTCATCTAACCGCGCGGATGTTCTCGGTCGAACGTGGCCAGGAGTTCGAACGAGAGAGCGCTTGTTCCGACTGGCTTTTTCTCCTTGTGCGGTTAACTTAAAGCGACTATATCCTCCAGAATTCGTACAAGCGGTGGCCCTTTCGTTGCTTGGACTTTTTTCTCTTTAGGCGATATCAGGTGGATCCTTTCTCAACTCATCGACGTACCGCATAATTAACTTCCGTTCATCTTACGTAAATGTAATTGAGGCTTATGCATGCAAACGTTGTACATGCAATGCGTAGAAAACAGACGGGGAGTACCATGTGAAAAATCGGGCACAATCAACAAAATGTAAACTGGGTATCTCGAGACCTGGCCCCAATCGTGGCTTCTCATTAATAATCAAGCTAATTACTGCAGTTATAGCTGACTTGCATCCATACCGCTCAAGTATATTTCCCAGCTGTCAGGTGGTATTGGTCGCAATGCAGGTAATTTTGGGTTAATCAAGGAGCGGGGGAAACGAACGTAAAGCGAAACTGTGAAATCAGTCCGTTCGACATTCTAGAATCCTCTGACTGTGTTTCAAGAAGTCTCGATTCCGACAACAAAGGCTTTCGGTGTTGGCGCTGTCGCTACTAATCCGACTGTTGCGCTTCCGAGTACCTCTTCGCGTCCGAGTTGACGTTTTAGGGTGCGAAAGTGCCTTCTCATTTCCCTCGCGTCTCCTTTGCATAACGAACGAGCCATCAAAGAACTTTCACCCGTGTGTATGGGGCGCGTATACCTAAATCCGTCTCCGTGCCCCATGCATAAATAAAATGCATATTTATACACCATTAACGGCGTATTCCGATGATTTTCAAATATCGTTTGCATTCTTTAAGTATTAATCGACAGTCCTAGTCCCTGTGGAATATCATGTGAAACTAAAAGGCTTTTATCGTATTCAATAAACGCGTCTTATGGTAAAGGTATATTTGACATTTTCTACGATTCGGCAAGTTTCTCAATTTAAAATGTACCTGCTATGAGCAATTGAACTTCAAATCTGGTGTAACTTGTCCGTAAAGCACAAGTATATTATAAAATATTACTACGTTTGCAAATAATATGAATATTAAAGCGAATGAAATTTCTCATTCGATGTATCTACTGAAGCAGCAAGATATTTCGCGCAGAAACAACGCCTGAAGTGTAAGCTTATGGATTACAAATACTAAATATTGCTAATTAAATGGACTTGAAATCTATTTAAATAAAGAAGAGAACAACTGAATATGATTGAATTTTAATATTTACAAGATTACGGTTATATATAATAAACATGCATTAGGAATAATACATTTCAATCCATTACGAAAAAGTTTGTATAATATTATTTAATTTCAATACGTTCAAGTAATAGCGGCATATTTAATAGTTTGTGAAAATTATTTAACAATTTCGTAAAATCTACTCTAAATACATAAAAGTTTAAAAAAAAGAAAAAGTTGCTCAGAATTTACGAGGTTGCTGTGCTGTGCTTGAAAAAATGTATAATAAACGAAAGTTATAACAAACAGTAAGCGAACTTACCATAAAGTTTGTCGAGCAAATTAAAAACTTTTTAATGAGTATTTATAGACCAGTCTATCAAGAAAATGTAACAAAATAATTTTTACGTCTTGATAGTACAGAGTATTATAGAAATAATTAAAGTTTTATATTCCTGCTCACATGCCAGTATATCATTTGAAAAGTTTCCCACTATGTCCTGCAGCAAAGTTCGTATCGAGCATAGTCATAAAGTCATTATAGACGTTTTGAGTTCTCGATTACATAGAATAATACTCTCTGTATCATTTAAAAGGCATATGAAGGAAACGGATATAAAGAGAAAACGAGGTAGTTTGCACCAACGTTTTTGTGCAAGTTTTCGCAGAGTATCAAAACTAGATACGCGTTCCAGTATCGTTTACTAAGCTCAGCTCGAATATAACGGTGCATCAAGCACACGCGAATCACTGTCCAATACCACAGTCAGAGATATAGCGAAGCTGGATGGAAGTGATGGGGGAAGGGAAGGACCGCGTATGCATTAGTGAAAGTGTGAGCGCGCGCTTCCCAATCGATTCCAGCAATCACGACATCCAATTATCGAAGATTCTAAAGCCATGGAGGAGCGAGCGAACGATCATTATTTTTCGCGTATGCGAAATACTTCTTCTGTGTCACACATCCTGTGAAACTATCGCCTCTTCATCTTGGCTGTATATTACACGTAACACTCGATGAATAAACATAAGTGTGGATTTGCGAATTTCTCGTTTTGAAAATCCATACCCGATTATCTTTCAGCTTTCGACTCTCGTTTTTATTCGCAAACTTATGGGATCGATGAATGATTATTCAAACATTGCTCGATTAAAAATTTAACGTTCTTCATACTCAACGTACAACGCATAAAGCCACATTAGTTTATTGAAAGTCTATTAAACGTTTAATTTTAATAGTATAAAGAAGAATATTCACACGTGAATATGTGCACTCGTGTAATACGTAAGCTCGTGTAAATAATTGAATGCTACGCTAGAATAGGAGAAAATTTCGTGAAAGTTTCGAGAGCTGTAATCGATCGATTCATCGAGCAGTAGGATCGTTAGTGGACGGGAGGAAGGAGGACATGGATGGTCTGGGAGGTTTGCGCTCCTTCCCCAGATTTTATCAGATAGAACGATCGACAAACATGAATTCTCATTTCTCGTCGAAATCCGGAAAATCCGATTTTAACAAAGATAATACAGGGCGAATGGAGGCTAGCACGTGTTTTCGCTAGTTCAGGTTTACAATGTGTATACGAAAGGTAACTCGCGAGAAATTCAAGAGCATATTCGAGAACAGAGCACAAGCAATACAAATATTACCGTGTTGCTGTATGGCCGGCTCGATTGAGCTGGTTGCTTTACAAGACCATAAACCCAACTCTCTCTCTCTCTCTCTCTCTTTCTCTCTCTCTCTTGTGGCGGCTTCGTTGAGTCTCGATCGAAATGTCGATGCGAGCTGATCGCAGAGCACAATAAATGCTCCATATAGGAAATCCCTAGGATTCCGAGCTCGCAACGCACGAATCAGAATAATGAATTGCATCTGCACCTTGCTGTTGCAGTCTCGCGCGCTAGCGCCGCTTGATACAAATGGCGGGGAGAGGGGAAGGACATGAGAGAGCTTGCGGGTACACCGATAATTGCCAGACAGGGGCGCAGAAACAATTACCGGGCTTGGCTCCCAACTGCAGCGCAAGCGCACGGTTTAAAAGGCGCCTTCTTGCTCCCGAGACGATCGCGTGCCAAGCCCTTCTATCGCAACTATTCTTCTCCGCCCCTATTGATTTCTTCTGCCTCGCTTCCTCCACCGTCCATCTACGGACAACCTAAGCATCAACCGACGCGGGGTAAGTGGCTTTCATGGGATGGAACACCAAATCCGTCGCTGCGAGATAGATCCTTATTTATGCAATTGACTACCATCAATTTTTCTTGAGCATCAAACAATTGTTGATGTACTTTGAATATCTTTCGGTGAATCTCTCTTAGCACTTCTTTATTACGTTTCATCTCGAGTATCTTCGAGCGACCATTGTACTCTTCTCTCTGTAATAAGAACTTTCCCAACTCCGCGCTATCGTCATATTTAGCTGTAAAATTGAATTTACCATATCCGGAGAACTTCTTAAGTCCCAAAAAACGTCGTTAGAATGTCCTTTTACGAATGATAACATCAAGCTTTAAATACCTTTACGTAAGACCTTGTCGTATCCATGGATTTCTTCTCCAAAAGTAAGCGCTCGAGTGCGAGTTTACGCGTATCAAATTTGCGAAAATTGCCACGAATTAAGGGAAAAACGCAGAGACTAACAAAAAACCATCCGAT
This sequence comes from Wiebesia pumilae, assembly GCA_018907045.1. Classification (NCBI taxonomy): domain Eukaryota; kingdom Metazoa; phylum Arthropoda; class Insecta; order Hymenoptera; family Agaonidae; genus Wiebesia; species Wiebesia pumilae. The sequence continues at coordinate 9,952,301 of JACCHZ010000138.1, forward strand.
GAGTTTTTTCGATAAGCCAAGCAAGAACTTTTAGCGTTACGTCTAAAAGGTGAGAAATCCGCCCGAGGAAATTAATCCATGATTATGTCTGAGCGTAGTCAGATAAAAAATTCCAACAGGCGCGAAATACCTCCCGTAGTTTACCAGATCAGATTCTCGATCCTTTTTGGGGAAACTAATGATACGGCGTAGCGAGCCATCTTACACCCCTTGATAAATATCGCAATGTTTTGGCTCCTGTGCATCGCGTAGACGTAGGGCTAAGCTCCAAAACCAGGTAGCAGAGATAACGTTCGCGCTCACTCCCCCGTACATTGTTCCGGGAGTTTAAACAGATTACGTCGGGGCGCAGTTTAAACGTAAATTGCTGCCTCGGAAGTACCGACGCGCGCGTGCGGCTGCAACACTTGCAACACTTGCGCCGTTTCCGTCCGTTTCCGTGAGCCGGCGGCCTCACCCTTATTCCTCCGCGCGACTGCGCGACGTTTTTACCCACGTAACGACGACGAAACTGGCTACTCCCTCATTCTTCGTCAAATTGATTTTAGCCACCTCGCTATCTCGAGCTTACCATAGACCTTATAGGGACACGTTTTACTCCCCCACTAATTGTCTTTGGTACTTCGTGCTTTCGAGAGTCCTGATATGAATTGTCTAATACATCGGTGTTAGCGTCTCGGTAAAGTATGTAATTTTGTGTATCTTTCATACAATGACGTGTGAGTAATCTCTTACCAACTACATGTGATTTTGGAGTTTTCGGGCAGGTTACAATGTAGCTTAACTCTAATTACAAGTTTCACCGAAGCCTCGAAAAACCTTGGGAATCGACCGAATTTACTATCTCGGATGATAAACATATTTAAACTGAAATTTAAATTGTCGTTTAATATAATAAGTTTCACATGTTTATAATGTTTATTGGATCAATACATGATAAATTACCTTACTAATTTTTTCATATAATAATAAGAATATAGGCTTCAAAAATCCTTAAAATTTAACGAAACTCTATAACAATTTGTGCTTATCAGTTCATGTATTGTGTTTTCAGTACGTAGAAATTTTCTTAATTGTGTGATTTATCTTTCGGTTTTTTTTAATGATTTTTATTTAATAATTTGAATTCTTTTTGAGCCTGATCTGATATTGGATAATGATATAATAATATTACCGAAAAAGCATTTAGATACTCGAATTATATATCATGAAATGCAAAACTGAATTTAAATCTCCAATTAACGCTTTATCCCTTTCTTCAATTATTTGAGAATTATCAGAAATTACAATATGGCGATTCTATATTTAGATTATTTGAATAAACAAATAATTTATCAAATACTCATCCAAAATATTTTCTATCCTTACCAATATTCCGTTACGTGTTGACGCATGTCTTTTATACTTTAAAAATCTTTTCTTTTATAGGGAATAAACGAAAGATTTCCAACGATATTAGCGAAGAAAGTAGTATGTAGAAAGAAAACAATGTTATTTTGAAACAACCTTATAAATAGTCAATTATTATTTTTAGCTTTGTATATATACCGACTAGAACGTCAACTTCGTGTTTCAAATAAAATACAAGACTCAACTGTAATAGCTTCGACTCTCTTCAAACAATGTAAAATCAAGCGAACGTACATACTCAGTAGAAATAGTCGATTGTGGTCAGACATGAGATCCAACATTGAACCGTGTCTAGGGCTACGATCGATGTCGATCATTTTACAGAAGTTTCACGGAGCGGAAATCCGAGTGGTCTATTAACTAACTGTGGATGAGGGTCGAGTACAAAGCTTACACCTCGTAAGTTCGTTCGGGTGTCGGCGATGCTTGCGACGTTGCGTCGATTGTGCGTGCACAGCTGGCGAGCGACGCCACGGCGACGGATAATTACGCCCGCGTAATTAAGTAATTAGCCGTCTGCTGAGGAAGCGTCCGCGACCAGGGATAGAGAGGGAACGGGTGCGCATACGGTCGAGAGGCCAATTTTCCGCATTCGTTTCCTCTTGTCTCTCCAGCGTTGCGCACAATTAGCGCGGCCCATTTAGCGGGGAGGGGGCGCGAGCAATTAGGCGCGGAAATTCGCGACTCGCGAGACCCTCGGGGGTGCGAGAAAGAAAGGCGCGAGAACCCGTTACCCTGGCACCTCGTAATAAGGCGAAAAAGAGAGGGTCCCCCTTTTTCCGCCGCGCCTGAAACGACGTCGGCAGGAAAATTGTTTCGCCGTGCGGAGGTTTCCGAAGTCTGGCTTTGCTATTAATGTAACAAAGACACGCCAGCAGTGCCGCAAACGAACACAGACTATTCGCGTGCGCTCGTGCGCTTCTTATGCAACGACGTGTCCCTCTCGCGTGTGGACTGTCGTGTACACTGTCCTCTTGTTCCGAGGAAGGCAAAAACCAAAGGGACGAAGATTTCTCTCTCTCTTTGCGTTTTCGAGACAGACGGTCGAGATGAAAACCCGAGTGCACGCAATTCACTTGGAGCGTTAACATTATGAGGCACTTTTCAAAGGCAACTTTAATTTTTATCTTTAAAACTTTTGATTTTTCGCTTTAATAATTAGACATCTCTTAGGGATACGAGTCACGATTAAATTGTGCGCCTTTTCGAAATTACCGGAAAATGCTTTTTGCACGTTGAATGTACTGCAAGTTTCTTTTTATTTAACTATTCCGAGAAATTATGAAAAGTCCTTCGAATATTAAATATCACCGACTTATTCTAATCTATTTATAATTTTATTGCGAGGAAGCTGATCTTATATACGAATAAATTCGTAGTATAAAATCATTATTTTACATTTTTTATACTTTATTAATTTCATAGTTAGTCAAATTCTAGTAATACACAAGACGAATCTATCTTTTCTAACAATTCCGAGTAAAGAATATGATATTTTGACCGTACATATGCATACGTAGATTGTACAATATTCTAATTAATTAATTCGGTACTAATCGCTTCGCAATTTGTATGTATCTAATGAAAGTTATAATTTAACGTAAAAAATAACGACTACGTAGAGACAATTTATTAATAATTTTAGGAACATGCTTAAGATAAGTACAACTTTAATGCTTTTATTTAATGCTTAACTTATCTTCGGTTCATAATAATTAATATGATGTGTCCGTAATTTCAGGGAATATTTTAAATATTAATAATCAGAGTGTTAGCTATGAAATAATAGATTAATATTTTATCTAACGCCGTACGAACTATATATTCCTTGCCTTAATATTAAATTTGTTATCATCAAATAAGTGAAAAATGCTTTTTATTTGATAAATATCATTTTGAATAACAAAGGTAATTATGGTCATATTTCTAAATTGCTAAACTCTTATTGAAGTACTTACCGACAGAAACTGAATTAATATTTTTTTTTAAATTTATTATTGAATTCTTGTGCTCATCTATAAATTGAATATAAATATTTCCAATTTTGTATTTTTATTATCTTCAACAGTGTAAGATATTTACTTGAACAGAATTACTGCTTTTCTATCGGTTTATAAAATAATCGATCCTCATTAATATCGTGTGTCTATATCACGAAATCAAATTAAGATCTTTAACGAAATAATATTACTATAATTAAAGACAGAAGGCATTAACTATTATTAAGAGCATTAATCTATGGTAGTATTTGTTTCCTAAAATTGATTATTAGTTTATAACGAACGCTTGAAATTATAACGAGGCATAAGAAGAGCATATCAATATTTGAAATATTGAGATAAAAACATTATCATCCTCGAAATCTACGAATGGAGTTGACGAAAATAACGAGATAATGATGAATGATACGCGAAAAATCCGACATCTCAGCTCATAATAAAGTCTAAATTAAAATCGTAATTTATGAAAATTAAAGTGATAATAGGCGTCAAACAAGTTGGAGTAACAATTATGCACTGTAAGATTGGTGCAACTAATCACGTCGTCTCGGTTAATTATATGACGCGAGGGTCCTGGTGAATACGTGCAACTTGTGTATCGAAAAATACTCGGAGTCAGTCAGGATAGAACTTTTATGGACGATCGCGCGTATCGTTAATAAAAAAAATCAGTCAACGTTACCAGGCTAATGCATCACAGATTATTCGAGACGACGTTACAATGAAAATCCTAGCTTCGACGCTTGAATCACGCTACGAATTACAAAGTTAATGCAATTACCATCGACTACTCGTATCCATGCGAATCACCATAAGAAAGGTATGATGTAATTGCGCGACGGCGACGCGACGCGAATTCAAAGCGGAGGATTTAAACGGAAAAAGTAAAACGCGCCCCGAGTTGTGTGGATTCGTTAAAGAGGCTCGCTTTGAAAAGTTCGAACGAGTTTTAATGACGATAACAACCGAGAGAATAACGCGCTTCCAGGTGAACTTACGCTCACGCGCGTTCCCACGTATCCTCCGGCAGAATTTCCGGTATTCCGGAATCCATGTCAGGGACACTAAGAGGCACCGACGCATCGATATGTTTTCGCATCGCTTTCCCAGTTCGAATTTTGTGGAAGCGCGTATCACGTTTCAGTACGACGCACGAAATTCGTTGTTAAATTGCCTGTACCAAAGTTACAGCAATTCCTCTGCTTACGTACTTTCGTTATGCTCTAACAGTTGCCTTCTGATGTAGTTGCCAGCTGATGAAGTATCCAACCGCTAACTCGTTTAGTTTTTACATTCAACTTTTAATATCGTGTGAAGTTCGATAAAAAAATACGAAATATTTATTGTTGGCTCATCGAAAACGGCTTGAAGCTCTTCGTAGCCAAATTTTTATTACTTACCCACGCCACTCCCCAAGATACTATACGTACTGTAATTAAATGGTAATTATCTCAGAACCTCGTGTCCATCGTAATGAGTCTTATTCAAATTTATGTTTCGTCTGATTGAGGCTCTTCTCTTTAGAATTAAATTAAATATTATATTTATTATTAAATAAATATATAAATTAAATTACAATTAAATATTCTCATTTTGTCTGATTATGATGTGCTAATTACATATTTTTCATTCAGTTTTGAAGTAGTAATGAAATATATAACTATCGGAAGTATCAAAATATAGGAGCGAGCGATTAGCGATAGTCTCAGTGGATCGGAGACTTCAATAGCTCGAGGGAAGACGACGAATACTTGATAGACGACAAAGGTTTCAGGCTCGTTACCTCACTGTTTACCTTGGCTGCATTTGCCGATAACGAGATGAAGTCAAGAAAGGTCTGGGCTGACAGTCGCTAGTCGACTCACCGAAATCAAAGAATAGAAGATATAGAAACAGAAAAATACAAAGATGAATGACAAGGAAAAGAGCACACAGACACATGCTCTTTGAGAGGAAGACAGAGAAGCATAAGAACGAACAACCGAAGAATAATACAGCAAAAACAGACGACATCGTCTTATCTCAGGCGCTGAGCACCTTTGGCTGCTCCACTGCTTTCGTCGGTTCCTTAACCACCAACAGATGTATACTCAATGTTAATGCATAATTCAGATACGTTACAATGCCATGCGTTCTATTATAACGGAAGCTTTTTATTTATACCATTCTTGCTGACTCCATAGTTTCAAAAGAACTTGAAAAAAAGTTACTTAGACCAATGAAATTATGAACCTCGTTTTCTACCCTCAGATATGTAAGAAGCTGTATACATCAATCTCGACTTCTAAAGATTTTATGGAGTTATAAAACTCTGGAGTCTCTATTAAGGTATTTTAAGAAATAACACTGCGAAATCCAATAAATATTCTTTAACACGTGTCTTTCAAACATCGATAAACGTGCTTTTTGATTAAGTTAATTGTACGACGTGAGGAAATATTCTATTTCGAGCTACAATTATGATGTGTGGGCGACATAAAGAAAGAAACGATCGGTATTAGCAGCACAATTGGAAAAGTATACATCGTAAGAAAAATGTTCCAATGTTCGACGCGGGAAACAATGAGCAACAATTATTGCAATTTAACAATGCAAATATAAATAATTCAATGTTAAGAGGAGTACACTATTTTTAGACATTTACCGAAATCATATGGGCATTACAGACTTTTTATTTCATTAGCCAAATTGAAATTAAACAATTACATTATTATAAAACTAGGAAAATGTTTAAGTGTTTGTAAATTAATTGATTCATCATCGTTCAATTTTCGGCAAACAAGTAATTTCACTTCCAGAAAACATATAGAGTTAATTTAAATAGTTGTTGAAATTCGTTAAATTTAAAATATATACAAGAAATTTATACATAGAAATACGCATATTAATATTATTTATTTGCAGTTTAATCAATTTGAATTGATTTTTCAAAATAACAAATCTATTTTTTCTTATACTTTAAATTTCTATAAAATGTTTATATTTTCACTTCTATTAAAAAGAAAAAATTTTAAACTTAAAAAGAAACATTATGGCATACAAGCACGTAACCTACTTTTGCTGTAAAATTTTAATCATAAATTAATACAGATCAATTTTTAATAAATTGCTCAAATTAATTGACTGGACAGAATAAATTTTTTGCGAAAATGAAAAAATTTTAATTTATTAAAATTAATAAAATGCATAAAATGCATAAATAAAATTAAAAAAATTAAAATTATAACTTATACATGAATTATTCAAATCTTTTTTCACGTTCTATATGAATAAAAATAAAAATTTCATTTAATATTTGAAATTAAAAAATAAATTAATTTGAAATTTGAAATATTTTCATAAATTCCTTAACAACGATTATCAAAATACAAATATAAACTTTTACAACGTGTAATAAGTATGTGTAATATAGTTTTCTACACCATACTTATTCATTAGGTACACTTTATAATTTTTCTATTAACATAATACAAGTACTTATTATGTGAGAACTTTTTTCCATAGAAATAATAAAGGGTGTAACATTCATATTAGGTTATTTCAAATGATTTTTTCATGATGAAACTGCTTGGTTGAAAAAAAATACATTAACTCAAAAATTTAAACTAATACTAAAAATATTTCACTATAAGTCTTTTGTTAGCTTTTCAGAAACTATAAAAAGTTTTACGACTTTAGAGACAATTTATTGAGGGTGAACATAATAAATGCATAGGTATATTAAATAAAAAATTTTTTAATTTTAATTAAATATAGACTAGTACTAATTTTTTCTGTAACTTTTTGTTTTATTCTTCGTTAAAAATTTATTGTATTTATTAATTAATCATGCAATTACGACTTCTGTAATTAAAATGTACTTATAAAAGTTCATTTTACAGGAAAAAATAGTTGTATATCTTGGTGGCAAGATCTATTAAGACGTGAAAAGTGAAAAGCGGGAAGGATAAAATTATTATAAATTACTGAAAATATAGTTACGAACGTTACTTCGAAATTCGTTATTTTGAATTTAACTTTCAGAGTTTTACGTTAGTGTGATCATTATTTTTTTATATTTCTATAATTTCTGTGAAAATTTACAAGCTCTCATTCTTGTAAATAATAAAAGACATTGTGATACAATCAATTTGTGTAATAATCCGGCGATAAATAATTTTTATAATTTGCGTATTCTTAAAATGATATAACTTTTTCCTTTATAGATACATATGCGATTAATATTACGATATGTATTAGTTAAATTTAAATGAGCATAGATTAAAATTTATCTAAACTTGAAGGTAATTATTAATTTTTTTCTAAATATTAAAATTATTGTGGTTAACCGAATAACATCCTTCTAATTTACATATTTATTCAAATTAAATTATTCATAATTTAGTCTTAAAATTATTCCTACTACTCCAACAACCTATAGTATTGTAATTATCGTTTTACTATCGTAAATCATGAATCTAGGTTAAACATAATGCTTACTAATCAAAATGAAATTAATTTTTAATCCAGAAAATAAAGTAATCTACTAAAAGTACTGGTATGTCACATTGTTCGGTGTATCGCGCAGGAATTTTCATTTATTTTGACGTAATACGACGAAACAATTTTATTGGACTTTTTTATAACCCATCATTATCGAGAATATTTCGTTCAGTCCTTTTAAATACTCGAATGTACTCTTTCGTCAAGTCTATGGATATAAATTTTCGAACTATAAGTTCTTGTTATTCGCTATAAATTATAAAAGTCAATTTATATTCAACATAATGCGCACCTACAATCATTAATAAGTATCGCAACCACGAAATTAAACTTCCTTATAAAAAATTATAGTTTATGAAAGATCGAGTTTCCAATGAATTTTAAAATGCCGAAGAATAAGAATTACGTGATTCATGGCCGAGTGCAGTACTTTAAAGAAAAAAAACGTCTAGATTAATGAGACATTTTAATATATTTTAAAAAGGTCGCTAGTTAAGCGAATAAGAAATAAAAATAGGAGTTAAGCACAAGTACGAATGAGAATTAATCGAGCATATATAAGAAGCACAGATTTCAATTATGTCCATTTATCAAAAGTTAGAGCAGGCCAAGCGTGCGAATATCCCATGTGAGCGTATAAAAATGGATAATAAATTGGCGCGATAATAGCCGTGGGTAAGAAAGATGGTCGGAGGTCACAGATTGTTTTCAAGGAAATGAAAACAAAGCTCGAATTAGTGCATTGTCGAAGAGACTTGCACTTTGAATATCTAGAGCGATGGACTGGTGTCTTGCGGCGTGACGGATCGGACCGATGGGCGGCCAATATGGTAAAGGACACGAGGCTCGGTTGCGGTATCCTTGAACACGATGCGCCGCGCATCGGTCTCCCAATCTTGCCGATACCTTGAGTCCGGCGTTCGTTAGAGCGTCTTTAGCTCGTCGTTTATCAACTCAAATAAAGTAACGGCCGTGGACGGGGAGGGGAGTGTCAAGTTTAATTCATTCAAAAACGCAACGACCATTAATAAAAGCGGCCACATGCAGCGAAGCTCGACTCTCGTGTGAAGGTAAGCTACGTAAGCCTTTCAACCGCTTTAAAGTCCTGACGAATTCGCGTGTTAAGTTAAAAAATCGATCGCTAAATGTCGGGAGAGCGGTTCCCAGTGGTAGTGACTACGCGAATGACAAAAACTATCCCTTCCGTCCCACTGTCATTATTTTCTCGAGATTGCGGCGGTTCCAAGCGCGAGCGTCAAGCGTGTCATCGCCTTCCTGAAAAAGATTTACAACTGACCGGAAAGTGAGGGTGGTGAGAGGCCGGTAGCTCTTGTGGCTCCCGGGGTCGAGCATCGGTGTTCCCCAGAAGTCGTTCCTGAGCAATCCAATGAGGGACGTCTGCCCGAGCACGTCCTTGTTCCTGACGATCGCCGGTATGTCGTCGTGGACGAAGTCGCCCCCGAGGGCATTGAGGTAGGCACCAAGGGCGACGAGACCCACGGCGATATAGACGCACCAGGTGGGAGGCTCGCGGCCGCCGTCGGCCGAGGTCCGACTCGAGCAACTGGAGCTCGAGCTCGCGCGCGATCCCGGCTTGCGCTGCTGGCAGCAGCAGCCAGGGTAGTGACCGTTGATCGTGCGCCTCCTCATGGTCGAGCCGCGTCCGGGCCCAGCGACGGGCAGCTATCTGGGCAGCCCGACGCCCGGGACCCGCGTCGAAGGGGCGCGTCGGACCCGCATCGTGAGTTACGGGCGACGCATCGCTCCGATCGGTTGACTCAGCACTACTTTAAGCGGATCTAGCGGGAACCGCGACCTGCATTACGCGTTTCTCCTCTTTCTATATCTTGCTGACGGTAACGCTCTCGCACCCTTATCCCTCACTGCGCGTAGCTCGGTTTCCCGACCCTGGCTAAACCAACTAATTGGATCTCCGATCGCACACGTTACAATCGAGCGGTCGAACTGTTCGGACCAAGGACGATGTAAAGGAAGCTCGCGGGCGCGAGCTGAAGCGCACTTGCCGATGGATCGGTGGCTCGTCCACGGGAACACGCTTCAATTCGGTGACATTGAAAAAAGGAACCGGGTGCACTGTCGGACGGGCCGCGCGCCGACGGGAATGTACGCGAGACTAAAGTGCGAAGGCATCCTCGCGGTTATATACCCGGCGCACTCTGACCCGCAAAGCCGCGCCCGCGCATAAGCGAGCTACTGCTTCGACTCCCTCCATGGGTTCTTCTTGCTTCTCTGTGCGTCCTCTTCTCTTACTCCCGCTCTGTCGCACTCTGTCTTTGTGTCCCTCTCTGTCGCTCTCTGCAGCACCGACTTGCTGTGCTTCTTTTCCTTTTATTTCGTTCGTGTGTCACCATCCATACCTTCTCCCTTTGTACATAATTTTCTCGATTCCCGTGCTTCGGGAGTTCTCTTGGCGTTTTTCTCTCGTGTTTTATGCTTCTGTGTATTAGACTTTGTGTTACTGATTCTCGTTTTACGAATTTATCCGCGAGTTACTCGTTCAATAATTATATACGAGCGAATACTATTACATGATTAGTTGACAGTTCGACTATTTCTGACGTTCTGCGTATAATACGAAGAACGAGATACGTAATATCTGATAATATGTCTAGTGGACAAACGATTGTTTCATACGTCGACGCAAAATACGTAAACGTATATGCTGTCGATTTTTGTGTTTCTACAATACTTTTAAAAATATTCCTTATCAAATTGGCCAATTGAAATTTTAATTTCTTGTGCGTTAAACTATCGTTATGCTCGATTATTCTTAGCATTTCGGTAATTATTAGTTTCCTTGATTTAATTATACAGATATCGAAAAATCACATTAAAATAATTAAAGTTATCGATTAAAATATTTCAAACTTAATATAATAATTTTTTGATAATTATGTGCTATGTTGATTCTGGTTTTAAGTAATTAATTATGAACCTAGATAGAAAATTATTGTAAAAGTTAATTTCAATGTATTATCAGTCGCATCTAAGATCTCCCATTTTATTATTATTATAAAGGAATAAAGTAAATGATAAATATTTCCTGTGGATTAAAATAATGATTCGCAATATTAAATTGTGCTCAAGTTACTAGCAGCTGTATACTTGTACTGTATCATTCGTGCATTTTTTATTACAAAATAGCCGAATCGATTTGATTATGGAATGATATAACCAGTTTAATGATATTACAAGCGGTATAAAATCGGTCTCCAAATAAAATATTAATATATATATATATATATATATATATATATATTTCACAGGACGTAGGAAGCGTAAAAGACCTATTAGATAATAGAAAAAAAACGATCTCTAAAAATAAACGATACGTAGTTTAATTTCTGTCTCAAACTTCAGTGATAATACAAGTCTGACTTTTTAATAATAATGCAAATGAGATTAAAAATTAATCCATAAACTAAGAAGTAATTTCACTGTTCTTGAAATATATTTCAGTAAAGGATAGGCTGAGAATTTACAGGCATATCACGATGATCGCTACTTTGTAGAAAAGATGTAAATTAGAAAAAAATTGTTTCAATATTGATATCGAGTATTGTAATAAAATATTTGTCCAGAAACTAAACTCAGTGAAATATAATTATGAAAATTTGCACAATTAATTTCTACATCGTTAAAATTTTAAAACTTAAGTTACATCGTGCCTTCCTAATTAAATTTATGCTACAGTAACAATATTTTTGTAAACTTTTGTACTTACGTCTAAAAGTTTATTTTTTGTTTTTCTTTCGAATTAGTTTTTCCATGTAAAGGTGTTACACTTACAAATTTTCACCCGAAGCCGAACTACGAACCAAAATACGATGCTTTACAATCGACGACACGTGCAGCATTCCACGATTGTTCTACTCTCGAGGATGCAAACACTTGCTAAAATCATTATGACAATGCACCGGATCGATGAATTTGAGCTGATAATACCTGGCCGTGCAAATATACTCGCTATCATATCAAAGACAAGGTTAATAGATATGTGTGTGTGTGTGTATATATATAGAGCGAGAGAGGAAATGCGAGAGAAAGAGTCGGCGAGTAGATGAAAGTGACTTGTACTCTAGGGCGGTTAGTATGTCCTACGTATGTCCTTTCGTCTTCATCCAAGTACGCAATTGTCGCCGAGTGAAACGGTCGGAGTTGCTACAGCCACGTCCGCAATTTCCGGGCGGCGTTGCTTTTGCGCGACTTTGACAGTCCTCTCCTCGACTGGGGCTCGTGTACATGGCGAAAGTTGGCCAAGCTCATGAAAACTCGAGCGATTGACGTCGCGTGAGATTTGCGAGAATTACAAGCAAAAGGCGTCAACGGACAGTTCATGCTACGATGAATTTCAAGCTGCTACCGTGAAACACGATCGACTCCTTTCAACTTCTCCCTGCTTCGCCCCTTCTACATCATCTTCATATATACTTCGTGTCCTCCAAGGAAATCAGAGTCAATAGATTGCGTATCGACTTTACGGAAAATTATTCATTTCTACTTACAAGCACCACTTGCTTCTAGTACACTACTTTGCACTCCATTCTGTTTTTTAATGATTACCGAATAGTTTTATATCTGTCTTAACAGAATATTCAAAGTAAATGTGAACTATAGTAAAAGTTCGTCGTGTTTGTCGCGCTGCGTGGCATCCAATCGCAAAACCAAAGTGTTATCTACTTCACACGTATAAAGTTCTGATGTTTGATGGAAGAAATTTCAGTGGAAACATGAAGAAAAAATTTAGTAAGGAACTTTTGTATGAGTTGAACATCTTGTGATCTAGTTTCTCAATTACGTAGTTAAATATTAAATGTCGATTGATATTACGAAAGAAATATTTTGAACTTATATATACTTCGGATTTGATTTTTCAAACATAACATTTACAATAACTACAGACATTACACAAGCGGTGCATAAAGTTAAGTGGTTGTAAAATAAAACAGAAAATAAAATTGAATTTTCCTTTTAGTAGAATTTAAAATTGATCGATCGATCTAAATTGTCAATCTAATTTATTATAACGTCAATAATGCTTATCATAATACAATCTAATACTTACAAAAAGAAACATTGGCTTAAAATATAAAGAAGAAAAATTCATTTAGAAAAAAGTCATAAAACGCAATTTAGTTTTCTAACAGTATATAGAAAATAGTTTAGGAAATATTATTAAAATGTTTATAGTTAATGAACCAAAATTTGAAAAACTCCATACTGTTTTCCTTGAATAATATTACAGAATATTCGTTTACAATTTTTAAAAAGAAACAATTCATACTATTAAATAAAACTTCTTAAATCATAGAAAAATTACTAGAGAAATCAGCTAAGGAAATAGATTGAAATAAATGCATTTCACTAATCAAATTAAACCTGCATTGTCATCATTTTTATGTTTCTAAAATCTTTTTCACTATTGCAAGACAAAAAAAAATCCATAAACATAGTGTAAGTTATGCCAATAAAAAATTTGATTTTTAATCCACTATAATGAGATATATTATTAAGTAAAACCAGTACCAAAACTGGACAAATATAATAAACTTAATTGTAGTTACCAATTATTCATGAACGAACCATCGGTTATAGAAATTCAAATAATATTGAATATTATATGATTATATTTATAAATAAGCTTCTTATAAATGAATTATAATATAAGAATTATTAATAAATGCTATCCTACCGATATAATAGATGTATAGCAACAATTACCGATGTAATAGCAAAATATAATAGTTTTCAGGCAATTTATAATCTTAGATTATTTACTATATCGAGACCCAATAATATTCTCGGTTATGTCAATTAATAATATCATAGATTCAGATCATTAATTAGAAAGTCTAAGTTCGATAAGTTATGAAGCTTTAAACTAAATCATTGAACAATTATAGAATATGAACTGTCGAATTTCAATAATACGTAAGTACAGCACTGCATATTAAATTACAATCTAAATAATGTTTAATCAACTTTTTTTAATTTATTTTTTATTTATGGAAGGACACCTTTTAATGCATTTTATGTTTAGAATCTTAATTTCACAAAATAATAATTAAATTTCTTTCGTAATTTAACGTTAGATGTTATTTAAATAATAATTATATAGTTATTTTACATAAAAAATTATTATATTAAATTCTTATTTCTATCATATAAACAGGATAAAATTAATAACTGATAAAAATTCATTAATTATAATAATTCACTTCTTTATTTAGTAAATTTTAAAACATTCCTTTATAAAATCTAATATAAAATATAATTATAACAGTATCTTGTTGGATTATTAACAGCTATATTGCTAACTACAGTGATATATTATATTACGGAAATATTATTATATAATATTAAACACATTGTATTAACACCATTTATGAATCCAATCAACATTAGTATTTAATATTAAATTTAATAGCACAAGGAATGTTATTAGATAACTTAAACAATTGTAAATTATTTAATATTATTTTTAATAATCAGTTATAACTTGCATTCAGACTATAAGCTATGAACACATTTTTATTAATAATAAAAAGTAATGAAATCAAAAAGATAATGAAATAGATGATATTATAAAGAAATGTAATAAAAATATTGAAATTCTCTAATAATCAGATTTGACCATTTCTCGATTAAACATTTAATTTTACATTTATTAATTACTAGTGATCAATCTTTATGATAAGTAAATGATAACCATATTTTTTAATATTGTATAAAAGTAGGATAAGCTATTATTAATTTAAGCAAAATTTAAAATTGCAGTCAATAGATTAAATCTTTTAAAATGTGAATCAAATGTTTTGTATGTATAACTATAAATAAAAATATCTTAGAATAACTGAAAAGTATTCTTGTTTCTATACAAAAACGTTTCTTAATACTAATAGATTCAACCGTATAATACTGTATAATTTATTTTTCACTTTATGGATAATTTAATTAGGCACTAAATCTATTGAGTTTATGAGGTTCGATTTTCTAAAATTACCCATTAATACGTGCGTATATTTTCTTCTTCCAACACTGACATCATAATTCATTAATGATAACTGCAACATAGAATTTCGAAATTTATCTATTATTATACTCTATGGATATCGTTTAATTTTTATTACTCATTTACTCATAATCCACATAAATTTTGTCATATTTTTTGTTATCTTAAATCCTGTTTCTTATTTATTTCTTTAATATTTTTCATATACCTACATCGAATAGACTTACTGAAAACAATTTTCAATGCTAAGAAATAGAAAATTTCATATTAAGCAAGGAGAAAGTAATCATTTGCATGATTATGAAAATTATCTAGTCATATATTATGATGCAAAATATTTTCGCTGTAGTACAATTAAAATTGATTCCAAAAATTGATTCGAAGAATAGAAATAATAAGCGGTAACGATTACTATCGTCAAATTGGCCATAATATTTTATATTAAATAAATAATATAATATTGAAAATGATTATTGATGAAGAAAATAGATGCTTTAAAAGTAGAATAAAACTTTATGTAGATTAAAAGAAAATTATTGCTAATTGTAACTCTTTTTTGTATACAACAAGTATACAAAGAATCATTTAGGCACGTTTTTTTTTTTAAACTCTGTAAAAGTTCGAAGCTTTTAATTTTTATATTTTTACATCTTATAGAAAATTGTCGCCTGATTATAACAATTTATTAGTTTTAGTTATTAATGGAAGTCTTTCTGTCTCTTATCTAAGTGTTCGTCATATGTGTGTGTGTGTGTCTGTGTTATGTTATGGCTCATAAAATAAATTGTTTTTACTTTATTTTATATAGACAATTTGATATAAAGGAATCTGTTTAGGGTTTAGTTGAATTGAAGTTCGATCAAATTTTTATTCATTTTATGATCTCGCAAATGTTTGTTTTTCAATTTTATACTATGTTATGCTAATTATTATTTAATGTAGTTGATATTTGTCGATATATTATTAGATCTTCATACTTGAGTAAGAATAATGGCTAATAAAATTAAATAGAATCTATTTGATCGGAAGCAAAGAGCTTCAATGAACTATTTTAATAACTTCATAACTACATTTCCAATTATTTCATAGTTTCAAAAGGAATTCGAAAGTATTACATTTCCACGTACCAGTATGCCATATCTACTTAGCTAAATTGTGCTAATAGTAATTATTTCTTTATTTATTTAAATAAATATGTCGCTTTTCAACTATTGCCAATGTACGAAACTGGAAATCGAGAATAACCATGTGCATACACGACATTCTCCATGTAACAAAAGGCACTTTTATATACTTTTATACCAAATATTATGTGTTCATTGTTTTTACCCATAATATGTTTTACGTAATGAAATCTAAAAAAATAATTGAAAAATGAAATAAATCTTTATGCATGTGAAATGAGCTATATTCAAACAAAATTTTAGTACTATATACGTGTAAATTATTTGTGGTAATTTTGAGGTACGTACCACTATGTATTCATTCGAATTATTTCATTTTTTAATGCAGTAATGACATTGACACGTTATATCCAGTTAGGTTGCTACATTTATGCTAATGATGTATTACTATCAAGGGTTCGAATATTGTATAAAATTATATTAACGAGTTTCATATTAGGCATGTTATACATTTTCACTTTGATATTACATAATTTAATTTCCACTCTCAAATATGAAATATTTACATTTAGAAATACCTAAAAATATACATGCTTTATAATACGTATTTTTATGATATATTCGTGTTATTTATGAACTGAAAATGTACTTAAAATGAAGTAAAATTCTCGTCGTGATTTTTCTGAATTTTCAAAAATGAATTCTATATTTTACTTTGTATTAAATGAATATTTCTGAAAATTCGTAAAATAAAACTAATGGAACGTAATTTTGACAAGAGCGTAATTTTAGAAAGTAACGATAAACTCGTTGCCATCCATTAATCGCTTTGCTAGATGTTATATTATATTTTTACTTCAACTACCGGAAATGTGGTCCGTGTAGAGAAAAAAATGTTCTCTTCCTTGAAGACGAGGCTGTATTTAAGAGTAGAAAAAAATTATATTAAAATTTTCGAAATGAAACTTTTTAACTTTTTGCTTATTCCATGAAACATTTACTAGAAAACTAAAGAAGAAAAACTGAAAACGTGAAATCATAACAGCTGCTGTAAGAAAATCCGCTCTTAGCACAACAGGAGCTTGCTCAATAACTTGAAGTTACCAAACAAGTAAAATCTAAACGAAAGGAATTCAGAAGACAGGCTGTGCGATTCCATGATTCTGCTTTACAATGACGTATAACAAAAGAAACGAAAGAAGTCATATATTTTTCGCGAATGGAAAGTTCGTTCTCGTGATGTTTATCTACTAGACGTATCTCTTCAAATTACAAACTATTTTGTGAATATATCTTATAAGACTGTAAATCTAGAATAGAAAAATAAATAGATGTTTATTGAAATTTTTTCACATTCAAACGCTAACTCATCGTTTCGGAGTTCATTTATTCGTCAGTGTGTCTCATCAGTGTGTTAATTTCTCGCGAATAATCGATATTTGAATTATTTTTAAGCGCTATTTATATGCCTTAATAATGTTATAAAAACTTATTAAAAAATAACAAAATGCCACTTGATAGTATCACAAAAACACTAAAAAATCTGATATGAAAATTGATCATTAAAAGCTACAATTTTGGATTTTTAAATAGCGATTGTATTGTTTCATGCTTAACTATATTTCGATATTGGATGATTCATATATTCGGAACAATTTTACAAAATTAGGAATCTGATATTCCATGTTAATATACTTTTCACAGCTTGCCCATATATTCTTCATCTGAAAAATGAATACTTGCTTTTGCTGTGTTTTATAAATTTTTAAAAAGTATGCATTTATTTCCATGCTGATTATCAATGTAACATTGAAAATTATTTTAATAACGCGTTACTCTTGTAAATATCTTTAATATGTTTATTAATATCTCGAAAATTATTATTTAAGACAATGTTAATAAGAAATTCTAAATCATGAGGGACATATTCAGTGGCTCTTTCAATTTATACGTTGTAAGATGATTCTGTGTATATACGCATTTAACTTGCTCATACGAGTAGTAGTTCGAAATAATAATTATGCCATAGAAGCATATTAAAATGAAATTCATTAGTTGGGAAATATTTTAATAATCATAAAATTACTACTACCTATGACATTCATGAGTTTAATACATATAAAAAGTCAAGCAAAAGATAAGTCGAAAAACGTTGGAATGAAAATTAAGAAAGTAAAAGTGAAGAGAAAATGAGCGAGAAAGCCAAGTTCCAGTCGGTTGATTTAAGAGTAAACAATTATTGGCTAAAGTAGGATTAGTTAGGTTTCTACACGGGTATAAACGCTCATTTTGTAAGATAAGAGTCTTCTCTTCCAGATTTTGAGAGCAAGGTAAAATAAAATTCTGAAATAGAATTAAATGTAAATTATATATACATGAGAATATCTAAGAGAAACTCGGAATCGATATTAAAGTGAGATCTACTTTGAATCTGACGCCATTAACGAAAATCGCGTCAATAGCGAAAATAATTCCGAAGTTAGCACAACGTTGGAAAATTACGGAGTGGTTCATCGACAGTCTCATCATCACCGGGGAGTTCGGAAATCACTCAACTAGTTCCATGTTCCAAGACGTTTACATAAGTACCGAACAACGCTCTCAGAAATCTGGATAATTCGATAAGTTCGACTGAGTACTTTCAGTACTGCTTTCTAAGCTCGTCTACTGTTCTACTCTTGCACTTTCTTCTCTGTACTCTCCTTCTTTTCTCAAATTATACCTCGTATTTGTCCTTCAACGTTCATCGAAAATCTTTCTATTTTAGGAAAACTAACTACTTCCTTTCAATTCCGCTGTCAATTCTATTTAGCGCTTGTTTATTTGTCCATTATGCGCCTGATGAATGTATAAAAGATGGTGAGAATTTATATTTATCAGCGGAGGAAATCCCATTAGATCTCCGTAAAATTAAGGCGCAATTTTCGCTGAAAAGTCAACTACTATCATTCCCTCGAGTACACAAGTGGTAACTTGCATCGCTTTTCCTCTCGAGGGTATAAGCTTCTGATCGGAGATTTCATCAAGCAATTTTCACTGGCTGAAGAGGAAAAAAACATCTAGAGTACGAGTGGATCATAGTTAGAGTGGAGCTTCGGCGCCAAGGAAACGGAATCGTTCGCGCGAATGCATTACTGCTCGATCGTACGTTGCGTTACTATCGATGTTTGGTCAGTCTGAGCAGGTTCTTCCATTCTCGTAGGAGCGCGGTTTTCGGTAGGGAAGCCAAGGATTTTTCTATGTTAAAGAGCTGGATTACCCCTCGGACTTTACTCAAGACTGTGCTTTTCACAGTCATAAGTAAGTTTGCGAGTGAGCTGCGAGTCACAGCTCGCATCGTTGACCGATCGGCGGGATTGGACGAAGAAAAAACAGCTGCCGTTGTCGGCTCAGGCGAAAACTTTTCCAATTTTCTCAACTTCGTATTTATGGCTGCGGACGTACTTCCTTTTCCCTTATGTGTTTTCAGTTGCGCTTGCTTCGTAACTCTTTTCGCTTTATTCTTATTTCTCCTATTACTTTTCCGTACCCATAACTGCGCCTTTACCTTTCCTTCGATGTCGTCGATATAAGTTAATGTGCCTCCAATCCTCGGTCATTCTTCTCGGTCTTCGGCTTATTAAATTTCTGCTGGCTTTCGAGCATTTCGCATTTAAGAAAAAATTAAGCATCGAGTCCACAAGCAGTTTTACATAAACTCGAGTTTCGCTTTTTTCAAAGCTCGCAAACTCATTTACGCTCCACTCGCGCAAATGAAACAAGGACAATTTTTCATAAGCACTGATTGGCTTAGAATGCGCGCATTTGCTCGTGCAGAAAACTTTTTCGATCCGATCTATACCGATCGATAAACAAAACGAAGTGCTTGTAATTTAATCAAAGTGTCGGTAAAAAATGTATTACGAAGAATGTAATGAATCAAAAAATTTACCTCTCTTAATTTGCGCGTGTATTTGAGTGAATTAAAAATCACATACGTCGTAGAAGTACAATTCGTAATTGAAATAAGAGAAAAAATTCATTTTCTCTATAATTTTGCAAAAAAGAACCTTTTCGCAGCTTCGATTCGTAAAATAAAGTAACGATTTCCTTTTTAAAAAATATGCAGGGACAAATCGAATCAGGATGAATAAAACTCATAAAACCATAAGGTTAACCGACTGTCAAATAGACTGGAAAGAGTCGACGCAAAGAAAAACCTTGCGTTACATTGGCTTTTCCAATTGTCCACTAAGTCGTGGCAAATTGCAGTCAATTACTTTAACGAGACTCGGTAACTGTCGTAAAAGTGACGCTAAATAATCTGGTCCCGTGTGAGGCTTAGTATTGAAGCACGACAGAAGACTCGCACCTTGGCGTTTAATTGTATATAAAAGAAGTGGTTGCGGCCGGTGGCAGAGAGGCGCAAGAGTGACGTCGGTTAGCTTCGAGTGGAAAATCGCAAGCTGCCGCTCAGTCGCTGGCTACAAGAGAGGAAATTGAAGGCGAGTGGCGCGGCTGCTGCGGTGACGGTGACGGCGGCGGTGGCGAATCGACGAGAACGAGGAATTATCTGCGTAGGTATAGCGTAACGCTTTAAAGGTCTGGGCGTAACATCTGATAAGGTCGTAAGTGCAGCGTTAAGGTGGAATATAACAGGGCAGCTATGAGGGTTGACAGTCGACGAGATAACATTCATGAGCGCGCGGGGTATGCGTTTATCGTTAAAAGCGTCGGGGGAAATTTCGCACTTTGCACCCCTATGCTGCAGCTCATTCTGCAACGAGCGACTTTGTAGGAACTGGCTTACTTCCTTTGCTCACCGTGTATAAAAAAAAAAGGATTTTACATTCGCTGACGACGAGAGATAACTTGCCTCGGCGCTATCGTGCGACAATTTCAGACGGCTTGGCTATTACTCGAGACATTCAATTGACACGGAATCTCTCATCTCTCATCTCTCATCTCTCATCTCTCATCTCTCATCTCTCATCTCTCAACTCCCTTTAACTAACAATAAGAGGAATCCAGGTCTCGGTATTTCAATGCAGTCTTTTACAGTGTTTTACAGTGCTTTCCGCGTTTCAGAAAACTTAGTCTTATATGAATTACGTATTAGTTTCGACCGAACTCGAGCCCAATACACGTTAACTATCGACACACGCTCTACCTTTTTCTATTAAACTTCCATTCAACCCTATGAAACTAGGATTTATACAGCTTTTGTATTCTTTCGCAATTCATCATATTCTTAGAACTATAAATATGTACCGTTTCTCTAGCAAATGCATAATTTTTGATGATAAAATTATAAAGAGAAGCTCAATTTTATTTCAATTTTACATATCTTAATATTCCAACAGAATCTCGGGATTATAGTTCTACCCGTCGTAATGATGTCAAATACTTAGTGGTTGAAACTAAATATTAATGCGTGAATAATAATTTCATGAATGTTGCTTCAGTAGTTTAGTATTATCAGTGATATTTTATAAACTAGAAATAAAGTAATAATCAATGTAGTTAACTGGAATATAATAGAACTAATTGAAAAACATTTCCTAAGATACGTTAAATAAATCATAGCTATTAAATAATACGAATGAAAATTCATTTGATCTAAATACTTTAGATAATTTCATATTGAAACTGAATTATTTAGAGATCAAAGTGAACATTTGTACATAAATAAATTAAATCTTATTAAATTTGATGATGAATTTCAACTACTTTCGAATAGATATTTTTTACAAGTAGTAGAGGTAATATAGATGAGTAAATTAGAATTGAAAAAAAATTAATAGCTCGAAAGTATTAAACGATGAATAGAATGATATAATTTTTAATTTTCGATAAATATTTGTTAAATATTATATTTAACAATTATATTAATTTGACATTTCATCGAGTGCCGCTGAGATAAAAATGCAAGAGTATTCATAAATTAATGGATCTAGAATTAGATATTTTAAAAATCAATAACTCCTGATTAGTTGCTGTAAAGTAAGCAATGTAAAGATATTACTTAACGAATAAGAAATCGATTTAAAAAATGAAGGACTCATTTTTTATCATCAGCAATGCTATCATTAAACATAAAATTTCCTTTCGCTTTGGTTATAGATTTCATTTTTTCAGAAGTAGTCTTAGTAAAGGTGTATTTAAAATTTATACTTCTTTAGAACTAAGAATGTAAAGAACTTATAAGTCAATAACAGTCTAGTCACTTTTTAGGCAGTTAACATTGGCTATTTTATCTACGTAATTTGAGATTGAATGCAATTTTAAATACCAGTGTATGTCAAAGTAAGTTGGTTATTATTGCTGACATATGGAAACTCACTATGTCAAATAAATTACTTAATGAATATATTAGACTTTCATTCAGAATTTCGATTTAAATAATACGTTTAGAAGCAAAACAAATTATATTGCAACAAAGTTCACGTTTCCGCTCATAAGCAATTTTTTTAATACAGACCTGTGATATGTTGAACAATATAAAAATCATCATAAAATCATCAATGATTATAAAGAACGAATTAGTTTATAAAATATTTAAAATATGTAATCCTAAATTTACAAGATTATAACGAAGAAACACGATTTTCTAAATATTGTAAAGTAGAATTTACAGAAAGTAGAAAGCGTAAATATTGTGTAGAATTTCTAGCTTAAATCATATTTTAAATAATTTTTTGGTACCTTCAATGGTACCTCAGAAGTAGCAATTGCTTGTACATTTTTATAAAGCCAAAACGAACTTTTATATTAAAATAATGCTTTACTGAAACTTTATTTTTACATCATTATATACGAATAAAATATGTTTCGAGAGCGTTTGGGTCCTTTGACTTCCTCGGTAATTTATATGCATATTTAAAATATGCTTGTAGGCGTGTGCTCGTGTGAAACCACTGGGAGCGAACAGACTATCGCTTGGACAGACTTTTTGTTGATTTGTCGTCTAGGGCAATATAATACGAATCCACCGCGCTTTTTAACCAAAGTTTTATGAAAAAAGCTTAATGGAAAAGCCAGGATCCATCCAAAGGAAAATCTTTTTCTTAATAGCTTTTACACAGAAGTTGAAGAGGGTAGATATTTGCCACTGAACTTTACTTCATAATCGAAAATCAGGGAAAAGTGATATCGCAAATTGACCTACTTTTCAAAATGAAAGTCGACAACAGAGGCAATAGGAATTCTTTCCTAGTTATCGAGCAAATTAAACTAAATTAGTTAATGCAAAGGATCAATAACGTGTAGACAATTGAATTTGTAAAATAGTATGTTAATTTGAAAGAGACGTAAATGAAAATGCCGTTGACGTTTTCAGCGCCATATCGTGTCAGACACTCACCAGCTGCATGTATCGTTCTCGCAATAATATATTTCTCCGTGCGTCACTTACAGACTACGTTACGATTGCAGTACTTTTATAGAGCATTTTTACGAGCTTCACTATACGTCGAAACCGTGCAGCGAACTGCTTTGCTTGATCCACTGTGCGTAAACGTCCAATGCTTCGCTTCTCGCAGCTTTTATTTCCTTTATTTCCTAGTCTTCGCTGCCTATTTTATCTTTTCCACTCGCAGCTCATGTATACGGCACATGTACCGCAACATATGCACAAACTCACGTAGTATCGACAGATTCGTTTGCGTTATTTTCGCAGGGCCGTTAATCAAGCGCATCACCGATACATCCATTTGTCCCGATGCCTTTGGAGTATCTCAATCCGAGCGCTCGAAATAACGCATTTTCGCCGGGACTCATTATCATTCGAATAAAAGAAAACTCGCATCGGCTTGAAAAACTCAGCGAGTCGCTTTAGCAGATGCTTCTAGAGATAATGGAATATTCTAGGGGGATTTTTGTCACGACTCGCGCTGAGTGTGAAAGTTCGAACGCGAGTCTTCCGTCGGGTGGAAGTCGATTCATCAAAGGCGGATTAATAAATTGGAAAGCGCGAGGCTAAACGAGGGCTAACAGACGTGGGCGCGTTATCTATCGGATGTTTCACTGGCAGGCTTCGATCTAATCTTCCGGATGCGAGTGCCGACGTATCGTGGCTTGGCGCAATAATTCAAGCCCTCGGTCTCGCTCTCGCGAGCCCTTCGAGTGCCACTCGCGACACTCCTCGAGCTCGGGCGCACGAAATAAACGTTACATTTAATTAAAGCAGAGCAAGTGCGACACGCGTGCAGCTAGTGTCAGTGCACGATGGGGATTAATAAATAACTGCGTCGAACGCCGGACCGAACGAACGCTGCTGTTCGGCAGCCGTGGCAACCTCGCAATTAATCCGTCATAACGCTACACCCAGTTAAACGAATGCCAAAGATTTCGAACGGGAAATTTTTAATTAATTCGTTTGGCCTCCTTTGTTGTTCGCGCGAGCCTTCAACGCTACGAGAGCGAGTGCTACACGCTTCGCCGTTCCAGCTCCTTCGATCGCTTTTCATTTTTCATTCATTTGTTCATTGTTCTTCTTTTTGCTTTATATTCCTATCTGCTTTTCTATTTGTTTCTGAAAATCATGCCAGTATTTCATTTTGCCGTCAATGATATATGAAGCGCTTAACGTTGTATTGTTTGAAGCTCGAAAAACGGCCGCTTTGTCTATAAAATGTCGCTGTGCGCGCTCAAAGGCTCGAATGTAAACATAAAAATGTACTTGCATGCGTCATCTCTAAATTCAATGTTCTGTATTTTATAGGTTTACCGTCACTCATTCGTTCGATTAATCGGTCTGAATAATACAGCGAGCCGCTTCACGAGGAAAAATGAAATAAAAACGAGAAGAAAGCGCCGAACCGGTGTCGCGATGCGACGCAACATGGAGGAGTTTTCACGTATTTCGGATATTTTTACGAGGTGTCCTGCACAGATTTTATGACTCTGCTCTGCGAGCGACCTCGGCCCCATGGCTTGGAAATCGCAAGGGTGCCGCGCGCTACGGTCTCACCTCAAAAAGATTAACGGACAGTGGCTCGCGGGTAGTTACGAGGCCAGCGAAATAGGCCAAGAAAAAAAAAAACTAACGGGAACTAAGGGCCAACTAACGGGACTCGAGCGTACGCGAGCGAACAAAAAGGGGCAAAAAGAAAACAGAAAAAATGCGTTGGTTTTGTTACTTTTACAGAACTGTTAACTCGATACAACTCTTTTGACCGACAGTAACTATGTAGCGGAATGTGTATTAAAATATGGACCCTTTTCTATCCTGCATTAAAAACACGCAAAATCGATTCTTGATAGATGGTGCTAATAAAAATGTCTAATCTCCTCCTCAAGCCATAAGAGGGAAAATTAATGAAAGACATATTAATAGGTCATTAAAGTTTTTTTACTTAATTTCTCGATTAAATTATATCCGTAAAGTATAATTCAGTTTGCTGCTCACGCTCTAGAAAATACACAGTTACTCTTTATATATAAAACATGTTAAGTGCAATAAAATATAATTATCGCTAATTTAATGTTATGGCGATAAATTCAAACTTTAAATAAAAAGTACGTTAAACGCTTATAACCATGTATATAAATTAGCGTAGTGAAAGAATCAAGTTATTTGTAAACGACTGCAGTTATGATTATATAATTATTTTCATCGATACACTTAATTTTAAAGTAAAGCGTTAAAAGCTGTTCAATACGATTGCGCTTATAAATATTTCCTCCAATGCTGTAAGAGAATTTTAGCCGTATGAAAATTTCAATTTTGCTTATAAATATGACCATGTTGATCAATGGTTATTAGTTATTTTTATTCCGAACCTCAACGAATGCAACGAAACAGTTAACGAGGGAAATTATGTAACAATATAAAAATGCACGTAAGTTTCTGACTTGCACAAAAAAACTATAATGAATAAGTCGAACATAAATTACCTTTTAGGAAGTATACAACTGCCATTTATACGTGTATATAATAATGATATTCTGTATCTGATTATACTTAATATGCATCTATTTCTATTTGGAACATTTACACCGTACAATAAATAAGAAATAATCTTTACTATGTTACAACAGCTTTGCTTTATATGAATAATAGGCAATAAAATCTATTCTATAAATATAAGTACATGGCATAGACAAAATGATTTTAACATTTTGTAACCAGTACTAAGAAACGAGTCTTAAAGAAAAAGGCAAAATGAAAGATTAATATTATCACAAACGCAAAAAGCGCGTACACAAATAAAGAGATAATTATCGTTCACAGAGTCGCGCACTGGTAACCTCATCCCTCACAAACCTAAATATAAAGAACTATCGCAGAAGCAGTAAACTGTGAGTTCAGCACATTCCCGAAACATTAATTTCTTCCTTTCTCAGTTCAAGTTATTTAAACTATTTTTTATGCTCTACTTGATAGCTTTTTACTTTTAAATTGAAAGGATGAGTAAAATATGCGAAATTAATTCAACTCATTTACTGCCGAGAGAATCTAATGCTGAAACCTAAAATATTTTCGTTTAATAAAATATTTGGATCATAATGTCCGATTATTCGAGTATATTCAAATAAATACGAATGCTGATGAATGCAGCTGATTAAAAAAGTTTCTTCGCAGGAAATACAAAATTATCGTTGTATGATTAATTGTATCCTACATAAGAAGGAAAAATTAAATACTCCTATCGTTGAAAAAATAATATTATTGGTGTATTCGGAACTCGTTACTGGAAAAACAAATTTCTCTCAAAATATCAAAAATATCATATACACCGTGAAAAATATTACACTGCATTTTAAATTCGTGTGAAATTTTAAAATAACAGAAGAAGGCGAAAAAATGCTTTACAGTTTGTCAGGAATGCTACGTTTTATTTTATCTGAAAATATACAAATTAATTGTAATATTTTCAGCATGAATATGTAATATTTGATACCCTTAAGCCTGTATTGTAATGACGTATCTACATGGATTTTCTGAACTAATAATAATTTACGAATTAAAAACAGTGTA
Organism: Wiebesia pumilae; assembly: GCA_018907045.1. NCBI lineage: Eukaryota > Metazoa > Arthropoda > Insecta > Hymenoptera > Agaonidae > Wiebesia > Wiebesia pumilae. The sequence goes on from JACCHZ010000138.1 coordinate 9,979,310, forward strand.
ATTGAATTAAATCTCTGTATCCGAAAGAATTGATGAAAACGTTTCAAGAGAAATATACAAAGTTGAAAGTACAAAACATTTCAAACGAAACATAAATTTCTTTTTATATAAATTACATGTCTTTCTTTTTTCTTTTTTCTCTTTATTTTGAACATAACAAGTGCGAAATGAAGCAGCATAAATAGAATTAATAATACAGTACCTCGACAACTGCAGCTAAATCGTCGGAAGGTCATTTAAAGTAAATTAAATTTTAGCGTTACAAGTAAAACCTACTGTTAATTCCAGTAAGCAGTGCCATAAATTTCATATGCCACTATTCAGATCTAAATTATATGCAAAGAAATTTTTTAATAAATTCATAACTCCAATTTTCTTCTTCGATGCAACGATATTGCATGGAACTTGAATTACAAGAAGAAGAAGAAGAAGAAGAAGAAGAAGAAGAAGAAGAAGAAGAAGAAGAAGAAGAAGAAGAAGCCTTTTAGTGCGTACCGAGAAAACTTTATTTAATTTTAAATACGTTTCTTATCGCACATGCAATACACGAACGGTTATCCTTGCTTCTAGTATACGCATTTACGAGTAGAGAGCATTAATTCGTTCGCACGGAGAAAAGCAAGTAGGAGAGGTACAGCGTTCGGGTAGTATCGAGAGCGTAAGAGGAAGTTGTGTCTTGCTCTCAGGTGCGTTAAGTATTAGAAATAAAGTTGAGAGGGTGCGCAAGCTTGGTGGTAGTCCGATATCGAAAGGCTTGGTGGTGGAAGGAAGGAAGGAAGCAAGGAAGGCAGGCAGAAGTCTTGTTGCACTGTATCTAAGCTGGCGAGAACTCTCTTGGTGCATATCTGATGTCCCAGTTTAGCAGGGTCGGCTATGTAGCCCGAGTGCCACCTGGACTTATCTCCGTAATAGATTCGCTCGGGTCTCTTCGAGAGTCGTAGTTGCTTCCGCGCCAGACCCCGACGCTCCGATGATAGCGATCCTCTCGTCTATACGACACGGCCGTCGCACCTCCACACACACGCCTCTGCTATTTGCGAGGAGTGCTCTCTCGCTCCTTCCACACCGGATTCTAGCTCGCTTCAGATTTCCAGGACGACGTTCTTTTATCGAGCGCAACAGTCGCTAGATAAACTGTCCCGGCAAACTTCACGCAAGACTTCGACTTGACAGGACTCACCTTTAATACGCGAATTAATCCTTCTCCTTCTATCATTATTACCATTACATCATTCTTCCTATTGCGATAAATTCAATTTCGTCCAATTTTCTATCACAGAGACTATAATTACATAAATGTCATCGTGTGAACTATTGAGAAAGACGGGCGGAGGGGATGTTGTACTCTCCCCGGGATTCTCAAATAGCAGTTCTCAGTAGGCCGTCTAGGTTCCGTCGGGATGAGTTGAGCTGTCGTCCTGAAAAGGACGAAGCTACGAAAAAGGGAGTTTCGTGGGCCTCGTTGGGCCAACGTTCAGAATTTAGTTTTCCGACCTGAACGGGGCAGATTGTTTTGTTGTTCTATACTAATTTATGAATTTAAAATATAAATGCACTCCTTTTAATTTTCATTGCGGTACATGTTCGTTAATTAACATAAAGGCAATTAACATAATTGTGACGAATTTTTGAAAAATGTTTTATTTCTTCTTATGATATTACGTTTTAAACAAAGTTTAAAATAAAGTCAACGCAGATTATTGTAATTATCGGTTTATGTTGAATATTTTCGAAGGCGATTTCTTTTACGAATAAGTGTCTTGTATAAATAGATATTTACAATTGGTAATTCGTGAAGCTTAACAACGATTTTAATCGTATCCGAAGCTTAATTTTTCGAATCTGTTTTATTCTTATAAATATCATAATTATAAGCAACTACGTAAGACGAAATATCTGAAAAAATATTCAAATTGAATCAGTTATGTCAATAACATTTCATATTAATACAGTCCAACAATTCTTTAAATACAATCGGCATTACGATTGGATAAAGCAGATATATTTGAAATGCTCGTGAAAATATATCAATGTGCTCTATAATTTAAAAATACCGAAAGGTATTAAGTATATCCTTTAAACTGTCGTCAGGCAGTTAAACGAAGAAAATAAATACCGCTGTATATTCGGAATTCAAATAGACAAATAACTAAGATAATCAAGAAAATAATCAAAAGTACTCTTTTATTTTTCATCTGCTTAAAACTACGATAGTTGGAAGAGTTTAATTTTTTCGGAATCGTAAAGTACAATTACTCTGCCTCTATCAATGTTATAGCTGCAGCCGTGAATGCGCTATAGCTAATAAAGAAAAGCATTGAAAAAATTTATAGAAAATTTTAGCGTTAGGTTTAAATGCGTGAACAATATATTAAAAGTGCGGACTCGCTGATACGTACGTATAGATATACGTTCGTAGGCGCTCGTGCGAGTGCACATTAATGTAATTGCTCGGAGGTTGCATCGTTAAATATTTAAAAATATTAAAAGATTCGAGGGGGCTTCAATTTATCGGGAAAAATAAGATTTGTATAATTTGGTGATGATGTAAATTTTCGGTAAATGCGAAACAGCATTTAGTCTTGACGATCTCAGCATGGAAATAGATAATAAAATGAATGCACGGAGATAAAAATGTTCGTTGTGTTCGTGCTTCTCGTAGAAAATAAAATATAAAAGCGAGCGGAAGTTGCAAAAAAGATAGGAGTGGGTGTTTAAGAGGAATTACGAGGAAATGACCGAATTATTATCAAGCTCACGTTCTTTCGCTCTACCCATCTCATTTAAAAAAAGCCGTGCAAACAGCAGCACGAAGAGGAGTAGCATAAAACGGGAAGCGTGTAATATTCGACACGGTCGCTCGGCATCAGTCTGGGGAATTATACGAGAGTCGGGCAGCGGTAGTAGCAGCGGTAGTAGCAGCAGCACACCGCTGACGCTCCGTCAGAATCTGAGCAATTTAATGGAAAATTCGTTTCAGAGGAGAGAAAAGCGGAGCCAGAAAAGCGGAGCCAGAATAGCGGAGCCAGAAAAGCAAAGGGAAGACAGAAGGAGTGAAGGAGCGATAACGCAGAGATAATAAGAAAATGACAAAGCGAGAGATAATAGAAGGAAAGCAAAGGCTGCCCAGAGATAAAAGGGAAAAATGGAAAATAAGACTAGGAGCAAAGGAACGGGCGCGAGTCCGTTCCTTTCGTTCGAGCCACGGGACCTGAACCGAGCTCGCGGAATTTAAGGTGCGGGGAACTTTCGCAATTATCGAATGCTCCGTATCCTTGAACACTTGTGTAAGTAGCGGGCAAAAACGTTGCGGCAAGAAAGAGAGAGAAAAGGGATGACGCCAAGCCACGGGAGTGCTGGAATGCAATAAAGCTCGGAACTTGAACAAAGTACGCCGGCAGTAAAGCACAAAGTACGCGGTAATGTGTCCTGGCGAGTATTATACAATGATGACCGCATAAAACAAACTCCCGCTACTTATAACGCAATTCCCGATACTCGCACTGCCTTCGTAAGAAGCGACTCCTAGACCGATATCACGCGCTACTTTTTACGTTCGACTGGACTCGAGTTTGAAATTTCATCCCTTCCATTTATTAATGTCGGAATATAAATTATCCGCTGCTCCGATAGCACTCCACCTATATTTCACTTTTGCCTCGACGCTCAATATTTCTCCTTACTTCGAGAAACAGTTCTTACGATAGTCCTTTCCAAAATAGATACACTACCGTTAAATCGCTTACTTACGACTGCTTGCGACTTTTTCGAGGATAATCAAGTAAGCATAAAATAAGAATGAAGTTTTGATAATGACCTGTTTTGATAATGACCTCTTCTTCACCCTTATATCTCGAGTGCACGAAAAATATTCACTTCCACCTGGATAATATTATTTCACTGGAATACTAATCCTCTCCAATTTCAGAAACGTAAATAAAAGATAAGGAAGAAAATGGCTTTCTTTGAAAAAGGAAAATCTGGTAACTTTAATTTCATGTTAATATATCATCCGAGTACCTTACGTACTCCCTCCTATTGTACATATGTGACGTGTACGTATGTCATAATTATAGCGCCTGTGAATTATCACGCAATGTAACTGTAACGTATGAGTAAATATATTTGCATTCCTAATGAAGGAATCAGTGATCTAAAAATCTCTCGATACCCAAAAGTTTTCGCTTCGTATTAGGATGAGAATAAAAGTAAAAAATTACATTTTATACTTTTTTGTTCTATCGGAATTGTACATTCGACAATCAGCTATTAATTCTGCTATCCAATAAGTTTCCCTACTTATATTTACTCTACAGTTATCTGTTTCTTATCTAGTAAAGTAAACTTTGGTAGTAGACATTAGTAAACTTACGTTGATGGAAACGTACGCGTGCTGCACATTTTGATCGTGTCTTTATATATCATTTATGTCTACTCACTCGTCGTTGCTGTACATTAGTTCACACATGTACAGAACATACGGTTTAGTTAGTGTACGTTATCCATGCGTAGCCATATTATTACGTCAATATTGTGCGTGAAACCGAACACACATGGCACAGGACTACTGTACATTTATTCGTTACGAGACAGTTGACATCGTTGACATCGAGTCGACGAAGTTTGTCGTACACCTGTCAAGTTCACGTTGCTTATCTAACTCAGATCCTCATAATTTCTTCAATTTATAACAAATTAATTACGCTTTCAGGTCTTGAGATCTATTGGCGACAAAGTTTACGTATGACATAAATAACACTACATATATTCTCTATTATATTATCGTCTTTGTGAAATGTCTAAGAACATCAACTTGGTATTTTTTTATCGACGCTAAAAAAATTGAAATTTGTTAGCTTTTATTATGAAATAGGTAACAACTACGTGAAATTTCTTTTACAATTATCGAGATACAACGTAGTATTTGCTCATCCAGTGCTAATCCTTCGAACACTGCATCAAAAAATAAACACTCGTGCCAATAAAATACATAATATATACCGTAGATTCAAGGACATCCACTAAATATTCTGGGTCATCTTTAACTGATTTACAAAGCCTAATGAGCGGATCGATAATTTGTCGACAGAATTGTATGAATGTTTTACGAGACTTTCAATGACTCGAATATTTTAGAAATTTGTATATCCGACATACAAATTATATATGTATAAATTATGTAAAAGCACACGTTTACACAAGTCCAAATATATACATATATATATACGGATGCACTTCCGAGTTCGTCTCTGAAAATATTACAATAAATCTTGCACCATGAAATAGTGACATGACTTAGCATCTAACAGTCCATAAATTTACAACTATATTGAAAATTATTCTTACATAAAGTATTTTGTACAAAATAACCATTCATAATGGAATTCGGTGAATGTATTCATCATCTTATACATTAACACGAGCAATCACAAAATTTCTTATAAATTTCTATCGTATTTGTAATCAAATAATTACAACTTAAATCTAGTTATATATCTCGAATCTTCGTATCAAATTTTACGAAAGTAACTTAAAATTTAAGCTAAAATCCCTAATTATAAATATTTTATACACGATAACAATTATTTAGTAGTTCTAAATATTTTTTGACCAACTGCTTTTCAAAGATCTTAATAAAATTTATTTCCACCTGCCTTAGTAATTAATTGAATTCCTTTATACATTTAAAAGACGTTATGAATATTTAATGCTTTGTGATAACGTTAAATTAAGCGAAGCAATTACATTTAATAAATAAAGTAAATGGCCTTTATAAATGACTGACCAATTCATTGAGTTAATTAAACAATTAGTCTTCTTTTCTAATACGCACATCTGTTTACTTATTCGACTTTCTTGACACACACGTACGTGCATTATTATTTTGAACAAATTATTTAAATGTATCCTGTTTTAATTTCGGCGTAAAAAACATTCGTTAATGTGTAAAACAGATTACAAATAAAAAATAGATAAATACGTTGAAAAAGTAGTTGCCAATTTAATAATACGGGCATCGTCGATTCAAAATCCTTTAACGGTGTAAGAAGGAGAGTAAAAAATGTAAGTGTACTTAAGAAAGAAGCAAAGAGTTTGAAAGAAACATTAAGGTTGTTTATGAATCCTTAGCTTGGGCATCCTCGCTAGTCGTTTTATTTCGCGGTGGCTGAGAAGCTTTTCGCGCCTTTATCTAGCCTCGGAACTTTAATCAAACGTGAGCCGCTTTACTAGTCGCACAAGTCGAGTCCAGACTCGAAGGAGAGATCAAAGCCGGTCAACAAGGTTGTAAACCTACGTGGAATTTCAGATAGTCTGGATACTTGGTAAAATAAAGCGAGAAGGAAACAATAAGAGACAAAGAAAGAACGAGAAAGAAAAAGAGGGTAAGAGAGAGAGAGAAGAACAGAGAGAAGACTAGACTCTGTTTGCGAGCTACGGGATTTTCGCGATTAATCCGAAATCAGATACCTGTGAAACCCTTCGAGAGGGGATGAATACTTTGTGAGAACGATCTGTCGCTCTCCTCCTTTCATCTTCCCCTTCTTTTCTTTCCAGTCAAATGATCTCTGATAAAACAAGCTCGAGTTACGATTTTTTCCTTCACTACATTTCGTCCGAATACTCAAAAGCTCATTCGTATCTTATTTCACGAAAACACGCGTAAATTTCTTGTTTCGCTTTTTAAACTAATATAAATAATTGGGGCTATTTTATGTATCTTATGAGGGCGGCAAGCAAAATGAGCGTATGATCTCGAGGTTTTACTAATTTTACTCGCGTTTTCAGTCGCCATAAACGTATCTGTCGTTAATCACGTACTAGATATTTAAGCGCAAGCAATGAATGTCAAAGGTCATGTGCTATCGCAACATCAGTTGAAAATGAGATGAAGATAATGACAACCGCGCGCGAGATAATTAACGTCTGATAAAGGCTAAAAGCTGAAAAATTCATTGCAAGTCAGGGAATATAAAGCTGACGAAGTGAAAGCGGAAAATAATCCACTGATCCTGTAAATTAGTTGAACGGAAGTTGGTAGGCCCAACCAGTAGCATGGATAATTAATCTGCACTGATCTGCCGTTTAACATAATCCCGGCTTGCCAAATGTCTGACAAGCTTCTACCTCCTACTTCCTCATTGCTGGAGCTCGATCCTAGGCTTCGCTTGGTACAATTTAAATTAGTCCTAACAAAATCCTTACGGTCTTCCTCTTTCTCCATCTTCTTCGTTCCTCGATTGAAATCCTACAGATCCGATTACAAATTGACACCATAAAGAAGTATCCAAACGAAGTGTAAAATTTGCATATATAAGTTATGATTAAGGAAAAGAATGATTAGGTGCTAAAGTAAGATTAATTTTTCTATATATTTATTCCCATACATTGACCAGCTAGTGAGCCTATATCGTTAATATTTATCTGGCACAAGCAGGTATATTTGCCTGTAAAATGAATTCGAAACTGGTAATGTATCTGATGCGTGATATTCTTTTGATATTTATGTGAACCAAGTCGACCTAAGAAATTTTTCGCTTTGATAAAAAGTGTGACGAATAAACTGAATTCCCAATATAATGGTCCATTGTGAAATATCGAATACAATATATGTTTTTTACTATAAAATTTCAATAAAAATTTTTGCGATAAATATTCGTTACTTATGTACATTTTTTTATTTTAAATAAATGTCAACCGAATGACAATCATCGCACGGTATTTATTGTTGGGTTTTCGATTGCTATGAAATCAATGAATTTTAATATGATATAATAATTAATTTTCAACTTAATAGTGAACGTAATAAATTTTTAACGCGTCTGCAATATAAACAAGATAAGAGAACAATATCTAAGCTAAAAGTTAAAAAACAATTGTTTATTATGTAAGACATGGTGTCGTGTGTCGTATTGGTATAAATTTAATTATTATTAATTTGTAGAAAATATAGGCTAATTTGCAGATAATATACGCTACAATGTAGATATATATGTACATACGGATATATTTCTATGTAGCATATGATATATTAGATTGAGCTCTATACGATGTAATTGCACATTTCTTCTTGCTTCATCCAATATTTTGTAATTTATAGCTAGAGATTACGTGTCGGAAGAATTTCATCTTTCATGACATATCAATTAATTTTTTATTGAATTAACATAGAAAGTCTACTGGATATTAAATTTCATATTATTTTGATAGTTGCACAATCATTTGTTTCATCTGTATTCCCCGTAAAGATACAAATAAATTGGTTATAAATGAAACTTATCCAGAATATGCGTAGGTTATTAATTCCAAAAAGTCGATAATCGTGATGGTTGAAAAGATTTAATAAGGTAAAATTCCAATATATTTTTGGAAATTTTCTTTTTTAAGAAAGAATTAATCGCAAAAGGAAACTAGTTATACGAAGTGAAACTTAAGTAAACTAGTAAGACTGAATATTATAATGAAAAATTTACAAGTTGGATAGATAGTGAAGATAACCTTCAAAGTTGCTCCCTTAAGAAACTTTGATCGAGTCGCCGCTAATGTAGATTTCTTTCATTTGTGAACATTTTTATTACACAGCAGCGTCTAAATGATCTTTTTCGCAAGGCAATTTTAACAGATGAATAACTTTTCGTTCTTTGAAGAAGTCTTAGTGTTGCGCTCCTTTTCCCGGTGTTAATTTTACATTCGCCAAATCCGAGATTATGTTATATCCTTTTTTTGGTTGCACCTCCTCCTCTATGTACTATTTTGCATGGCGTAGCGTTTGGTGTTCGGACGCTTGCTTTACCTCTTGAAAGTCAGCGAATTGTTTTAGCTAAGTGTTTCGCGCGCATCACCTAATAACCATAAATTCGCCGGTATTTAGCTGCAGCCTGCTCTATTTTTTATAGCTCAACTTGTTTTTAACTGAGAATAAAAAAGTAGCGACGCGCTTCACTTCCGTCATGTCCGTACATACACGGCATATCGCACATTTATCGGTATAATACCTTTTCTGCTTACTCAAAAAAATTTAATGCGCTCAGTAAATTGGACTATCAGGTTCGTGTTAGATGAATTCTTCTTTTTCTCGTTTTCTTTTTGTGGATATTCAACGTAAAAGAAATATTTAATCTCGACACGTCGAAAAATCTTATTTCGCTCGCATGTTGAAATCTCCAAAATATAGAAAGAATATTAAAAATATAATAAACATACTCAATCTTATCGCATGTAAATTAAGTAACTTAAGAAATTGTGAAAAATCATGTTTTTCGTTTTATACAATTAATGTACGACATAAAATATTCTGTTTATCTTAAGATAAAGCGAGAGCTTATTTTAAATTGCATCAGAAATAATTATCATTAGAAGAATTTAAATTATTATAAAAATGTCCTAGGCAACCTCATTATGTCACTGAATTTCAGTAAGAATATGTACTTAAAATAAATGTGCAGTATTATTTTAATTTTTTTTTCAGAATAACGTTTAGATTGCAAATGAAATTTATAAAATTAAAGTACGCGGTTAAAAATAGAAATAGAAAAGCTATCGATAGTCTAGTTTCCTTTAACACTACTGTTATGCCTTCATAGAACTACGTATTAATGAGAATTTGAAAATCATTAGGCTTCAAAAATCGAAAAATATACTTACTATATATCAAAGGATTATTTTTGTGTAAACTTTTTCAGCAGAGAATTGTATTTATGATTTACGTTGTATCTAAATTAATATATCTTAAAAATTAACAATTGCGAGAGGAGAGTTATATTTACTTTTACTTTTTTCAAAAGAATAAACTTGATTTATTCCACTCATGTTCAATTAAAATATATACGATGAAACTAAATATCTAAAAGAAACGAGAAAGATTATTCAGTAAGGATCAAGTAAGGATTAAGTAAGGATGCTGTTTCATAATTTATATGTATGACTTATGCGTCAGACATTCGAAGTCAACTCAGAAACATTAAGTACGTTAAATCAATATAATGATATACTCTATTATCACCGTTACACACTACGTTTATGCTTATACAGTAAATAGACATCCTTGAGATAGTCTTTCTGTTCTACTAGAGCTGCAAGTAACTCATTATCGTAGAGTTGTTGTGTCTGGTTTACTGGATAAGAGAATACAAGTGAGAATTACAATTGCATAATTAGAATATCTACTTATTGCGATGTGATTTTATTGGAAGTAAGAGCATTGAAAATTCTAGTAAAATGCTCCAGAATATTATGACGAATCGTTACATACATAAAAAAAAACTAAATACTAAATAATTATTATTCTTTTCTTGAATGCAACGTATATCTTTATAAGTACAGGAATCGTGAAATTCTATTATATAATATTCATTTATCTTAACCTTCAATGTGGTGCATAGTAATTAATTTTTAATTATCAAATGAAACTCATAATTTCAATTTTTCGTCATTTTGGTTTTAGGCGTTATCGTACATACGTAAAATTGTTTCGAAAAAGTGAACAATTCGAGATCTCTAGTGTTAATGACTCAGATGTAACGTAGATTACATTAGTCGAAGAGTCTCTCAGATCCTCAGTCCCTCCCTTAATCACATCTCTATGATTTTCTTTATGGTGCTAAAATCATGTAGGATTACTTCGATAAAACATTAATCTTAGATTAAAAAATTTTTATTATAGAACATTAATCTCTACATCAATTATTTATTAGCAAATTAGAATTTAAAGCGCTTCAACCTCATGCGTTGCACTGTAATATAAATTTCAATGAAATTTCAAAACAAAGCAATGTTTGCACATAAGCGATTCTTCTAATTAATTAATTACAAATTAATTACATTTTATACTTAATTCATAAAAACTTTAATTTAAGGAAATATTTTTATTTTATAGATGAATAGTTATAGATTTATTAACTGCATTTTTTACTTTTGGCTAAACTCCGCCCCTAAATAAGACTACCGACAGAGAATCTCAATCATTCGGTTTCATATAAAAGCACTTATTAAAGCAGATTAATCAGCGATGTTCTGGTTGTTTAGACCTTAACGTACTTATAATGAATTGCTGCATGCTTGGTTGAGGAATTAGCCACAAGCAAGATATATATGCATATGGTAGATGATATGGATACACTTAATGCAAGAATAGCAGAACAACTAGCTCTACCAATATTTCATAAACTAAGAATTACATTTCTCAAGATTTAGGAAATAAAAATTTCGAATATTCATTAATGTCAAACAATCTTGGATAAAGCAAGTTTTACGTCTATTTTTAATGCTGAAGCAAAACGTGAAATAATAAGTTCATTAAGCGCGCTTAATTAATTTACAATATTAATTAATAATATTAATTATAAATATTACGAAAACGGGTTTTTTTAGTTTATCATAATACAAGTTTTACAAATTTTTGTAACAACAATATGAGCAGTAGATTGTACTAAATTGTATAACAAAACGTTAATAAAATTAATAAAAATCAGAATGTAGACAGAAATTTAGTTCTATATATTATTATTACTCGTTAGTTCAATATTCATTAGTGAATTAGTGACTGAAAGTAATCTATTAATTGAGGATAACCAACTCTACGTAAAATCATAACATAGAAATTTGTTCCAAATATTATTACTTATTGGTTTAGTATTCATTAATTTATTAGTGACTGAAATTAATCCGCCAATTCAAGATAATTAATTCTGTGTAAAACTTTGATAAATACTAATATCTCATAGTAATACTTACTTTATATACGTATATTCCAATATTATTTTCAACCTCAAGTGTAACTACCTTATTATTAAATCTTAATTCAAAATCAGATTAATCATAATTATATTATGTATACTGGATTTAACAAATGAATTTATTAGCTCCTATTCAGCTATTATTATTACAAATAAAATATTAAATATACCGAAAATAAACACTTCTTAGAAATTGAAGCAATAAATATCCCTTTATTAAGTAGAGCATAAATTTACTCTTAATAAAAAAAGTTAGAAATATTGTTGTGGGCCACATAGTTAATCAATTATATCAATCAACTGAAATAACATCGTAGGATTAGTAATTTAATTAATACAAATATAATAAGGGAATGGAAAAATAATAAGTGTTAAGAGTTAGCTTAGTTTGTTCAGATAATTCTACCGATTGAGAAGATATTTTTAGAGATTAAGATATATTTAGAGATTTACAAAGATAATGTTTGTGACAACAGGGTGTTATCTCCTGAACCACGATTATACATAAGTCAATATTCTGAAAGCTCTTATGCAGATCCGATTGTATTTTCATTAGAAAAATGTCATTAGAAATTTATCTTAAGCTTCTGTACATAATTTTCATTTACTACAAAAAAGAATGGACAAAGTCTTCACAAATATACCGTAAGTACTCTTTAAGAAGCTTTTCAAATGAAAATATCCATAATTGTGGTTCGTGGTTCATCAAACAGCTTTTGAATTATAAATGTGTAATAAATGAACATTATTTAGCCTCGTTTATAAATTTCAAGATGTCATTACAAATATCTACGCGTAAAATATTGTTATTACGACTATTAGAGGTATTATTTCAAAGTTATAATATTTGTTTCACTAGGAAAGTCATCAATACTATAATATAAAAATAACTTCATTAAATTTGTAGGTTAAATCGAAAACACTAAGATATATTTTATATATCTTAGTACAATCATAAATTTAGATAAATTATTCTTATAAAAAATAACGCTTACGTTATAAGTTCTATCAATAATATATAAACGATATATGCGTAGTATACAGTTTTTCCATACATCAGTAATGTAGCGAAAATCATACGAATGAAACAAAAGTCTCTTCTGGGATAATTTCAAGTCTCGATTGTATAAACTTTATTAGAAAGTTTGGAAAGCTAAGTGACATGTCTAATCAGGCACTTGTAGAATAATGCGAAGATGATTCATTTACTTCTTTAGCTCAATAATAATAATAACAATATTTTGCTCGTAAAAAAGAAATTAAGTTACATTTATTGTTCGATTCGCATGCTTTAACTATGCAGTGGAAATAAAATAAAAATCAGAAATACATAATCCTGAAGAAACAAATAGTAAAAAAATTTATTATATGTAAATAAATATATTACTTAATAATATCATGTGTTGTACTAGATACACAAAAAAAATAAATTAAATTTAATGAATACTCTAATCCTGTAAAAAGTTGCTTAAATAACTATCCTCTAATATCCAAAAATAGTTTGTGCACATATTGCATTATGCTTACTCAAACTACTACATGCAGGAATATCTAAATAAACTCGGATGCTAATAATTTTATAGCAAGTATTCAAAGAGGCTTACGAAGTAAAATTAGAATGTATCAAAGAATTTCAACGCTCATCGCTGCTTATTTAAAATTTAATGCCCATAATAATTCTTTTGCCAAATAATATTTTAATACTACAAGAAAGAGAGAAAGAGGCAGAAGCAGAACTTGATTTTCTTCCAGAAAAAAGACTTATATATTACAGAAGGCAGAGGGGTAACGTGGAGTATGGCGGGTCTCCTTGGGGTGAATAGCTTTTGTGCTACAGCGGTGCTCCTCGGCTATGGAAATTTACATGCCTTGAAGCTAGCTTACTTCTCGACCATGGAGAATTGGTTGCTATGGAGTCGTTGGCCAATGACTTCTCGACTCAGTCCTGAAGGTGATTCTGACCAATCAAACGGACCAATTTCGGAGATCCTGTTACAGAAACTCCTGCAGCATGATAAAGGTTAACTTCAGAATCGTGAAAATACTTGAGGAGGTTCTGCTCAGATTGGGCATATAAATAACTCGAGTTTTTAGGCTTCTAACCCATGAACACCATCGTTCGACGACTTTGTAATTAACAATTTCAATATTTACTATAACTATGAATAAAGATTTATATATCAAAATTAGAAACATCCAAGTCTTCGGACTGTTATAATCGAGTTTTGTATATTTATTGTGAAAAGGGAAGCTTCGATCCTCGTATATTCAACAAGATTTAATAGCGATGTTCATAATTTCATTGTTATGTGATTATTTCGTATGATGATTCAGGTAAAATAAAAAAAAAAACAAGTCTTGCACAAATTGTCCTATACTATTAGATTACTATTGATACGTCGATATTGATTTATTGAAAAATTCATTCGTTCGATAATTTATTTTACATCACCAAAATTGCTCATTACTAAAAAAATAAAACTAAAGCAGATTATTGCTTGAAATGTAAAGATATATTCAGAGAGCTAATCTGATTCAGTATATAAATTAATTGACTGCATTATTAGTTTTTTCGAAACTAGTACGATTGATACCATTCGATCTTTGAAATTATTCTGCTTCATAAAAATGTACCCGTTGTATAAATATTTATCTACTTTCACTATTTATATGCTGATTTATAGTACTTGTCTCAACTATTAAGAGAAAGGCAATACTTAGACTCGTAATAATGTTTGAGAATGTGAATTACATTTTATACACATAAAAGTAATTTTGAGCTCATATAATCATTTGTATTTGTCTAGTCATTAAAGCTACGTTGAGAATTTATTTCAGATTGAACCACTTTTACATTTATTCTGCTCTTCAAAGTACTTTCTTATGGATATTTTGAACGTACAGTCGTCGATCATGATAATGGCAAAATCAACGCTTAAATCCTATTTCAATCAGGATTCAAGAATATCGCTATAAATAAATTATAATAAACGTACGTTCCTATTCAAAGACAAAATTTTGAAAATTTAAGTTGAAGCTTTTTTGGAACCTAGAGTATTAATTTTGTTCATTACTCAATGAATAGGACTATAGGACTGTTTTGTGTTGATTCATAAACATTTGCTGATTTCTTATCCGGTCTAACAAGCTACAAATAAGAGGAATATTATATTATGAGGAATCATTTGTGAAAAGTATGAAATCTACCTTTCCGACTTTTAGCAATGAATCAACTAATTTAATGTAAATTACTTCTTTCAGCTGGATAATGATACATCGATCGCAGTGGCATCTTGCGAGAATTACTTCACTCGATCTTGAGCTCCGCAGGCTTTATAATATTGATATCACTGATACTGTAGATACCGCCTTCAAGAGATTAATCAGCAAATTAGTATTCCTCATAGTCAATAAGGAAACCACACACAATCTTGCGCATGTTCAACGGCTCATAACTAATAGTATGTAAAGATCTGCATCTAATGATATCAGCAACAGAAAAATAATCACTTTGCTCGGAGTTTAAAATGTAACTTTTTATATAAACATTTTTCGTGAGAAATTTATTCGTCACAATTAAGTGAAATAGACGGTATGTTTCAGCAAAATTGAGTAAGTCTAAACGTTAAACACTTTTTTAAGAACAATTATTTATATGTCTATATGATGCGTAATTATTATTATTATTAGGAGTCTTCCAGTTAAGAGTGTAGAACTTTTTGTGCTCTTAACAAAAAAAAGCTTTGCTTACAAGAATTAGGGTTTTTCTGTACAAATCAAATTATAATATGGAATGGTTAATTATGTTTACGGAGAAAATAAGCATTTATTCTGCACGAAATTGCTGATTTTATGCATTGAAGAAGAGCTCTTTTATTTCTTTTGAATATTAATCGTTTCTAGTGGTATTATTTAAGACAGTTTTATCATGTGTATCTTGATATCTAGTGGATTTCTAATTAAACTTTCAAAACATTTTAGACATCAACATCTCTTCTAAAATAAAAATCAGTATTTTCAGAAGCTATTAGTACGTTTTTATTAGCCGATGCCTTGATCACTGATCAATTTCATTCTTCACTCGGAGATTATTTAGAGATTATCTTTCTACATATTTAATTTTGTAAATACTAGGAATGTTATAATTATTACTGACAAATCTTTTGAGATCTAAAAGAATCTAATTTATATTGTTACTACACTCAGAATAAAAGTATTAATGTTAATATCCTGAAATATGAATAATGGGTAAATAAATTACTTATATAAATATTTTTAGGGAAATAAATGATATTCTACGAACATTTTAAATAAAGTAATATTCAAAATTAGTAAATATAGTGAGAAGTTTACATTGACACCAACATCAACTGGTAAAAGCATAATATACGTGGAGGAGACAAAGAGAATAAAGACGATCTGTTGAGACGGTCGTGTTGTACTATTGACGAAAAGTTGGGTTACTCACTCAAATAGGGGTTGATGTTAAGTTTACAAAATAGAAAGGACTACTGCCAGAAATATATATCCACGACCAGATTTAATTTTAAAAAGAACATAAACTTTGAATTAGTAGTGACTTTATTGCAAAAAAAGAATAATAAAAATCGTTTTGTATGATTAAAACCAAAGATTCTATTTGGCATTCATAACATAGATTCAGAATCTAAGTTTCTTAATATATGATATAAGAATATAAATAAAGGAACTAACGAGTTAAGAATAAAAAATGAAAACACAAACGTTTTTATTTTAATATAAAATAAAGAGCATTCCTATTTTAATATATGAAGAAAGTAATATATTTCAACAATACCGTTACAAAAGTACCATTAGTACAACAATGCTGTATAAGAATAACATTTTTACATGATAAATTATGATATAGCAGAATGAAATACTTCTTTTATTTGCAATTTTGAAAAGATTTAAACCAAGTTTTAATTTTCAGAATATATATTTTGTTTGCAACAACGCAGTTCAAAGTTTTTCACTCACTATAACAAAACGTGCTTTTGATAATTTTCACGATAGATTAACTGTGATCTCAGATCAGTATTTTGAACGAAATTTTGCTTTTAGAATAATCCATTTTTTGACCAAACAAATTTTTTCGATGTAGTAAAAAAATATTGGATATTAAACCGCGTTTCATTAGTTTCATCAGAATCATATATTACATAATCATGACTAAAGTAATATGACTAAGTTATTAAGAAGAAATACTGTATGCGGTTTTTAGTAAACTCAATAATATTCTACTTAAGCTAAAAACTTTTATGATAACTTAGTTTATACTCTGAATACTAAATTAGAAGTTTCAGAACTGAACCGAAGGAAAAAACGAAATGCAGTAAAATACTATTTTAAAAAAAAATTATCTTCATATTTCAGAATATAAGTCAAGACAGCATTCTTAGTTTACATAAAATATCCGTAAGCTCATATAATTTTTACATTTTTACGATTATTTTACTATTTCAATCTCAGTTTAATTATTTTATCAAAAGTAGTTTTTTGCAATAATGAAATTGTATGTATATACATATGTAAACTTTGTATAAAAAATGCTCAGTTCAAACTTTTGATATTTCACTAAAAAATTTCTTGCATTTTTATTTATTTATGTAGATCTGGAATTTCACTGAACATTTCAAATGGTATTTGACTCATTTATTTTTAGTTCTAAAACACGTAATAATGATTTTTCATTTCATCGGCCATACGGTGACTGAATTAAAAAATATACAATATTACTTATTCATTTAATGCACAAAAAATAATGTTAATTTTAAAATTTTAAAAAGAATAGAAAGAATTCATTAAAAAGAATACTCGTGAGATTGAGTATTATTAACTTAAAAAAAAGTGCGCGAGACTCATGTTGGTGTATATAAATAACATACAACTGCGATACATACATATATTCCTGTATTTTTATTATTTTATGCTGCTATCCTCCTTTTTTTATAAACTAACTTTTTTTAGTAAATTTAGAAGTATATCTTTAAAATAAATGAGGATTTTACTTAATTATATGTTTGTAATTCATAATTTTTACTCTAACATTATTTATTTATTCGTACAATGAAACCTTGTACAAATTTACAATATGAATGGCTGTTTTCTGTTTTAATATTAGTTATTACATTTATAATATTAGGTAAATAAATTACTTGAAATAACTTAAGGCAAGGATAATAAAAATAACTGAAATTCTGATTTGTATCATACCTTTCTCAATTTAGCTTCGGAACATAACGTTTTTGAAGGCTTTTATACCTAAACTTAGACTAAGTAAACACGAGTAATAGCATAAAAAGGCAATCTTGATTTTTCATGGATCGTACGGTAATAGTGTATATTATTAATAAATTTCGTTTACAATGAATGCGCATTTTTTTATGTATTAATAAGTAAAAAAGAATTGGAGGTCACTAAAGAAGCAAAAATCCTAATACTTATTAAATACTTTTTCGATTAATGTATCCTTACTAATCAATTTAAATTCCCATAAAAATATATTTCATCCGGATTCCTTTACTTAAAACACAACAAATGAATTTCATAAAATGAATATATTTTAAACTTTAAATAACTAATAGAATTTTATACACCATTATTTTATATTTACATCTATTATATTTATACCCTCTCCTATTTTCTTACATAAATTTTCAAGTACATTTTAATTTTCGACTACAAATATTAAGAATGATTAGTAAATGAAAGTTGATTTTAATTTTTAAGAAGCTCTTGAATATTTGAACGAGTGATAGTGTATCACTCGTTCAAATCAAAGATATCATTAGCTAATTATTACAATTTAAAGGTTCACTTATGATGGATAGTAAATCAATATATTCACTATACCATGTGGCGAAAGAATGTGAGAACCAGAGCTAATAAAGTTTGGAGTGTCGTTCGCAAAAGGCGTGTCGCAGCTATTAATGAAGCAGGATATCGACAGTCGATCGGTTCATTATTATCGTTACGCTAAAATTGAAGATAATTAAAAAGCACTAGGAGCTACATTTTGGATCGTTCTCTACTAAAGAGATGAAGAAGCGGTAGTTGCGGTGCAGTATAAAAGAAGATGGACAGAGAAACAAGGACGACGGATCGATACACACGGATATTCCATCTCTCGCCTAAATAAGTTTAAAAATGTGATCATTGTCAAATTATTAACAAACGAAATTTTATGTTATACATCGATTTATTATTGTTTCAATTGTATTGTGGCGGTCCAATTCTTATAAAGATGAAGCTATTTTGAAAGTTATCATAGAGAACGTTATTATGATAATATATAGAAGTACTTATAAAAATAAAAAATAAAAATTTTACATGCATTATTCATTTTCTTTCAAGCTATTAAGAAACAAAGTAAACTTGGTTTAATATTATAAAACTTGAGTAGAAAATTTCCGTTCTAAAATAATGTGATAGAGTCAAACTATTAAAATTTGTCATCACCGTGATTATTAAATTATGATTATATCTCGTAATTTATGCTAATGCAACATTCAATACATCTGATGGAAGAAGCCTATGAGAATACTCGTCTGATAATGTAAATATTTCAATAATTCATAAAACAGCTTTTAAAGATGTTAATACGAAACTTATATAAAAAACTTTTAATTTTCGAGACATTTAAGACATTACATGGTTATGTATTTTTAAATACATAGTTATTTCATTCAATAAAATAGATGTAACTAAATAATAACTACAAATTATGAGGAAAACAAAATATTTTTATGTATAATAATTCTATGTCAAATGATGCCTAACTAGGAATATATGTTATAAAAAATATTTTATTAAAAGGATTAATGGTCTATATGAAATATTACCACAAGTAAGGTAATTTTGAAAATTCAAAAATGAAACGGATGAAAATTATTACGAAAAAAACAGCCGTTTTTTGGTTTTAAACTGGAAAGTAACAAGATTCTTGTCAGTGAATAGGTAATCTGCTGACCTGAGAAAGTCAGAAGCATCAAACTGACCTAACGAGGATACTTGTTTCATTAATTATTTGCCTGCTTGACTCACTTGAGAAAAAACATTTATTTTTCTTGTTTATCTTTTGAAGTACACATCTAATAAAGCACAACTACAAAGAGAACTCAGTTCTGTAAAAATGAATAAAGTTAATTTTCTGCGTAAATATTTAATTTCACCGGTTTAAATGAAATTTTAGAATTTTTAAAACTTAATTAATAAATATTTCATAAGAAAAGAAGTGTAATCATTACATAAAGTAATAGTTGTATTTATTTATTTAAATTAAATATGAATACATTTCTTTTTCATAGATAAGTTCCATTTTGAAACATTATTTAGACAAATTATGTCTATGTGTTTTTTCTTCATTCCTATTTTATATTTATATATTTGTTTGCGCAAGATTTAATAAGGAGAATATATGCATTTAGTTTTCATTACCATCCTAATCAAAGTAGCATATGTCATTTCCAAGGCTTATTAAGTAGTCTAAAATAAAGTGAGGCAACATTTTCGACGCATAAAGTCGAATAAGCAACAAAGATAGGCTTTGTATTCAAGACTGTGAGAAGTAAGCGCTTCGGGCTTGATTAATTAAGGTTCGCCAAGAGGTTCTAGTTCACCAAAGTCGGTGGCTTGTTTTCCACGTTTTTTAAAAAGCTCAGACCAAAAAGTTTATCCACAATCATGGAAAACTAAGTGAAAATTTTAACTATAATTACATTGACTGCAACAAATGCAAAACAAAAACAAAAAAAAATGTATAATTGGAAAGAATTAAACTTATTTCTGATATAAAACGAATAAATAAGATATTCTGCGCTTCATTTTATTAAAAATGAAGTAATCTTATCAGTCGCGATCACTAATTAAAATTCAGAAAGAGCGTTATTTTATTCAAATTTGCCAAACATGATACAGCAGCATACAATTGAATTACTTT